>CM024569.1:16222719-21465605 GCA_014182515.1 Eucalyptus microcorys
TAGTATCAAACAAATCCTGAAGCAACCAAAGCGAAGCTGACAGAAGCCTGAACACAGACACAACTCATCAGATATGGAGGGCAAAGAAACAGAGAGAGAGAAGCACTTTGTGCTGGTCCACGGGGCTTGCCATGGAGCTTGGTGCTGGTACAAAGTGGCCACCCTCCTGAAGTCCTCAGGCCACAAGGTCACTGCCCTGGATATGGCCGCTGCAGGGGGTCCATCCGAAGCAGCCCCGAGCTGAACTCGATTGTGGAGTATGTCGAGCCGCTGTTCGAATTCTTCGAGGGTCTTCCGCGAGGAGAAGGTGATCCTGGTGGGGCATAGCATGGGTGGGGTTGTGATTTCATTGGCCATGGAGAGATTTCCCGAGAAAATTGCAATTGCTGTGTTTGTAGCTGCAATCATGTATGGTCTAGCTCAGTGTTGAAACTGTTTATGAGGAGGTAGGTACTTTTTTCTACTTTGAAATGTAAATTAAGGGGAAAAAACATGTTTTGATAGTAGTTTTAATTCTGTCCCAAAGGAATCGTGTATATTAACCGGTAGACTTCCCATTTAGCCTTTGTTAATCACTCTGCTGACCATATTGGTTTAAATTCAGTGTAAGGCGAATGGGTTTGGAATCGGTCGACATACATGGTCTAGATTTTCCAATTAAGGGTCATGCAATCGATTTGGGAAAAAATCTGTCATGGAGAGGCAAATATCAATCTATAATAAGGACCAGTGAAACAAACAGAGTAGTCCTGAAGGCTCTCTTTCCAAACATAGAAGCATCCATCGTTAAAGAGAGTAACACTTCTTGTTATAATTATAACTTATAAGCAGCAATTAATCCATTTCACGATCTTCATGAAGAACATCCAATATATATATATACATACATATATGTATATATTATTTTTATTTTTTTGTATAAGATAATTCTGGAGCTCAGCATTGATATGTGTACTGCTTGTAAATTCTCAGTATGGTCGTAGATCGGATTCATCCATGGACACAAAATATGCTTTTGATGATGGCCCTGAAAAGCCTCCAACCAGTTTTCTGTTTGGATACAATTTCATGGCCTCTAAGCTGTATCAACTCTCTCCACCCGAGGTAAATATATTCGACGATTTTATTGATGAAGATTCTCTTAATTTTGTCTTTTGACATCAAACAAAACTTCCCAAGTGATCGACAAGCTCAGAATCAAGTTCTTTTATTAGCAATATCAGTTCTATCCTGGCCGAGTTAAGATGCATTTATTCACTTCATTTTATGTAGGTTTGACATTGGCCTCCTACTTGGCGAGACCTCTCCGCATGTTTCCAGACAATCCAGATTCAAGGCGGAAGCAACGGTCACAACGGTGAAGTACGGTTCGGTTCCTCGAGTTTACATTCTGTGCGACCAAGACTTGGTGATAAAAGAAGACCTGCAGAGATGGATGATCGAACGCAATCCAGTGGACGAAGTTTGTGTGATCCCTAATTCAGATCACATGGTCATGTTCTCAAACCACTGGAGTTTTGTTCTACTCTCAAACAGATTGTAGAAAATTATTCCTGAGGATTATTTAAAGGCTTGCTTCTATAGATTTCTAAGTCGTTTTGACAAGTTAAAGCAAAAGGATTATGGGTCTAATCACTCTTCTATTCTTGAATGGCTTGTGCTTTAGTCTATGTATCAGCACTTGAATCAACTATATACTGCATTTATCAGCGGTGATTTTCCTGATAAGTGAAGAGATTATCACCGAGGCACCAAGCGGTGCCGATCCATTTACAAAATGAGCTCGAACCCAAAATTGATGGACAAAGTATAGCCCAGTCCAAAAACTTGGCGTGGAGAGACGGCAGAAGTACCAAAAGTTAGGAAAGTGACTTAAGTGCCAAAATCGGGACAGAAATGGATCACCTGGAAGTGCTAATCTAGCCAAGTTGGCGTGTGGCGATTTTCCGGCGAAATAAGTGTAAAACGGCGTCGTTTTTGCAGATAGCGTGGCTAAAAATGCAAAACGACATTGTTTTGTCTTTGACGTGGTAAATAATTAATATAAAAATTAATTAAATTAAATTTAAAAATAAATTTATTTAAATATTTAAAAAAATTAAAAATTTAAAAAAGGTGGGGCCAAAGGGAGCGCGGCGAGGGCCGAGCCCTCGCTGTTGCCGCCTCCCTACCGCCACCGGGAAGGGCCGCGGCGGTGGGGGAGGGTCGGCCAGGGGTCGTTGGCCACTGAGCCGATCGGCGGCAGCGAGGCGCGACCCTCGCCTGAGATCGCTAGCCCACAGCTAACCTATGGTGAGGCCACAGTGAGCCCTTGCCGAATCCGGGCGGGGTTGGCGGCCCTCGCTCGGTCGGGCTAAGGCCGCCGCCCGCCGAGGGGTCGCCTTAGCGGGCGAGGGCTCGTGGGCCCCTTATTGCTGAGTCGGCGATGTCGCCAACCCACAGCAACCTTGGCCGACACTCCTCCCACCGTCGTCGGCCCTTCCTGCGACGGCGGGGAGGCGACAGGGCATGAGCCCTCCGGGATCTAGGCGAGGCTACGCCCCGGTCGGCCGGGGCCGGCGACCTCGGCCGACCACTCCCCTCCGTCGCCGGCCCTTTTCGGCGGCGAAGCCACCTCCCCCTCCTGTTTTTAAAAATATTTTAAATAAATTTAGTTTTAAATTAAATTTAATTAATTTTATTTTAATTATTACCACATCCGGAGACAAAGACGTCGTTTTGCATTTTCTAGTCATGTCAATGTACAAAATGACGCTGTTTTGCATTTATTTCGTTGGAAAATTGCAACGTCGCAATTTAGCTTGGCACTTAAGTGATCTATTTTGCTCTATTTTTGGCACTTAAGTGTCACTTTCCAAACTTTTGGCATTTAAGCGTCCATCCATGCTAAGTTTTGACACTTCGGGTGTCTACCTCCAAAATTGAGAAAGGAGCTTGTTTACAAGATGAACAATTCACCATGTCAATCAAAACATTGACATTGAAGCATAAATCTACGCTACTTAACGGGAGGAACTCTGCATCAACTTTCAATGAGTTCTTTTAAGGAAGACTTTTATCCTTGAAGATACTCGTGTTCGTTCTTTCCAGATCCATCAGTAAACAAAAGAAGGAAACTACCAGAAACGGGAGGGATAAGGTTGTCCATCCACTTAATCGTATGCCACCGGGCTTGAATACCTCATTGGGCCCACGGTTTTTTTGTTCGTTAGACTTGATTATTGTCAAAACCCGAATGAGTGATGTTGGGATGTAATATGCGAGCTTGACGTGATTTTGCAATTTATGTCGATGCGAAATCACCAGAGAAATAAATGAGAAAAATAAAGACACAGAAATTTACGTGGTTCAGATCAGGTATCGGTATCACATCTACGGGGAGAGTCGGCCCCAAATAATTCACATAATCGGAGAATCAAAGTTTACAATCACTGATGTTCCGAGTGTTTCCCACACCGATTTAACCCGGCTTTCAAAACGTTGGACGTGCGGCTTCAAAGATCGTGCTTTCGCAGGGCTTCCTTCTATGGAGGTCTTAGGCGCTCCACGCACCCTTCAAAGAAGGAAATTATATCTGTTTTTATATGTGTGTGTTGGGCCCCCACCTTTCCTACGCGTGCAGAGAACTCGGCGACTTCTCTCGGTTAAAGGGAATTCTTCTACGTGCGAGTGTGTGCCCAAGGTCAAACTTTTGACCTTGGGCCCCACCACCTTGATTTTGCTGCGTGTGGGCTTCATCTTACGCCAAAGGTGCAGATGACTTCTTTCCTCTTTTTATTTCATTAGCTAAAAGAATTTGGCGTTAAATGGAGGAAGTCCTTTTATTTAATTTTCCTCATTTGTAAATCCGTCCCACGAACTCCTCATCCAAACAAATTGCGTTTCAAACGCTCAAACTTCGAGACACATAATTTAATAATTCTCACGGGCTTGATGTTTGAAGCCAGAGTTATAGTCTTCATCATCCATCTTCGCTCTCCTAACGCCCGACAAGCGCTTACTCTTTCAGGCGCCAATGGAACTCCAGCGAGCTTGAGCTTGAGCTTCGCCAAGGAATAGACTTAGTCATCATGTTTCTTAGGGTTATCTGTTGTAGCAATCTTTTTGACAATAACATTATCCTTAGCTAAGACATCTCAAATGAAGTGGTACATGATGTTGATATGCTTCGTTTGCTCGTGATAAATTGGATTATATGCCAAACATATCGCACCTTGGTTATCGCAATGTATATCCAAAGTCCGAGAGTAAACTTTGTAACCATATCGTCTCCTTCGCTACAAAGGTTAGTGCCATGTACTTTGCCTTAGTCGAAGACAAGGCAATGTGATTTTGTAAGGACAATTTCTAACTAACTGCACCACTTGCTAGCGTAAACACGTACCCTGCTAAAGACCTGCAATCATCCAAGTCACCGGCATGATCCGAATCCACAAAACCAGTGGTCTTACTGCCATTGCTGTCCCTCCGATATACTATATCCACGTCTGTTGTTCCCTTCAAATATCTAAGGATCCACTTCATAGCTTTCCAATGAGCTTTACCAGGACGCTTCATATAGTGACTAACCATGCTCACAACTTGTGAAATATCATGCTTAGTGCACACCATAACATACATAATACTACCCACGGCTTTAGAATAAGGAACACGGGACATATGCTCCTCCTCCTCCTTAGTCTACGGTGATAATTTATCTGAAAGTTTAAAGTGCTTTGCTAGAGGTGTACTTACAGATTTTGCTGACTGCATATTAAAACGTGCTTCGATCTTCTCAATATATTTCTTTTGAGATAGACGTAAAACTCCTGCCCGGTCTGTCACGCAAAATCTCCATACCCAATATTTTCTTTGGAGCACCTAAATCTTTCATTTCAAAATCAGCATTTAACCGTCTCTTCAGCACATTAATATCGGACATATTTTTAGCTGCTATCGGCATATCATCAACATATAATAGTAGATAAATCAAAGAACCATTCTCCAATCTCCTATAGTAAACGCAGCTATCCATCTAACTTTTGAATAGTCTTGACTAGCTATAAAAGTATTAAAACGTTTATACCACCCTTTGCCTAGGAGATTGTTTCAGCCCATACAAAGATTTCTTTAACAAGCAAACATGATCTTCCTTACGGAATAGCAAATCCCTCTAGTTGCCTCATGTAAATCTGCTCCTCCAACTCACCATGAAGAAACGCAGTTTTCACATCTAGCTGCTCTAACTCGAGATCCTACGAAGCAACTAAGGCAAGTAAAACATGAATAGAAGTATGTCTTACCACAGGAGAGAACACCTCATTGTAGTCAATGCCCTCATGCTATGTATATCCCTTCACCATAAGTCTCGCCTTATACCTCACTGCCTCGACACCGGGAATGTCCTCTTTCCGTTTAAAGACCCATTTACTTCCGACAATCTTTTGGCTTTTGGGTACTTTGACCAGCTCCCATATCGATTTCGATGTAGTGATTCCATTTTTCACTCATAAACCCTAGCCACGCGACGACTCGAACTAGCCATCGCCTTAGAGTAAGACGAAGGCTTATCTATCTCCACCTCATCACTTACAGTCAATGCGTAAGCAATATTTGTATAACCATAACGTACCGGTGATTTAATTTGCTTTCTCTGTCTATCTGCGGCTATAGTCTGCTACGGCTTTACTGGTTTGTTCACTATCACCGACTTCGGAGAACTGCGTTTCATCTGAGTCTCAACTTCTATTACCTCCGAGGTTTCCGAAGTCTCCACACCTCGAGCTCCACCTCACTTATGACACCATGATCTGTCTTCTATGCTAATTGTGTCTCGAATTCCTCTCTGTTGAAGCATTGCGGTCTCGTCGAAGATCACATCTCTGATTAGAAAGCCGGTGTAATGGGGATTGGTGCACCACAGCCCGAAAGCCTTTCACCCCATGTGTATAACCCATAAATATGTACCTTTTCGCCCTCGGCTCAAGCTTATCATCACTCGCATGAGCATACGCGGGACATCCGAATATACATGATGCGGAATAATCAACGTGTTTCCCTAACCATACTCCTCGGAGTTTTTCACTCGATAGCGGATGATGGAGATTGATTAATCAAGTAACATGCCATGTTCCTTTGCTTCGGCCCAAAATTCCTTGCCAAGTCCCGCATGCGAAAGCATGCATCGAGCTTCAGCTCAAGCAAAATTCTGTTTTTCCGTTCTGCCACGCCATTTTGCTGTGGTGTCCCAGGTATTGTGCGGTGTCTCACAATACCTTCTTTCTCGCAAAACTCGGTAAAATCTTTACCACAGAACTCCATGCCATTATCGGTTCTCAGGCACTTGATTTGTTTATTTGGCCTTCTCAATAAATGCCTTAAATTTCTTGAACCGATCAAACACATCATATTTGTGCTTCAGAAAGTAAACCCATACATTCCTCGAATAGTCGTCGATAAAAGTTAGCATATATCGGGCACCTCCTTTCGAAGGAACTGAAGACGGGCCCCAGACATCTGAATAAATATATTCAATTGGTCGTTTGGTCGATGAATAGCTGTAGTAAACTTAACTCGGTGCTACTTCCCATAGATGCAGTGCTCACATAAGTCCAGTTTCCCTATTTTCTGACTCTTCAACAACCCCATTTCACTTAGTATCGTCATACCTGCCTCACTCATATGCCTTAAATGCATATGCCATAACTGAGTCAAGTTAGAGTTTGACTCACTTGATAAAACTGCAGCGGTTCCTGTCACGGTCTCTCCTAGTAGATGATAGAGAGTATTCACTTTCTTCCCTTTCATCACTGTCATGGCACCTCGAGAGATCTTCAGTATTCCACTTTCAACGGTGTACTTACACCCGATGTCATCGAGTGTCCCTAGAGAAATAAGGTTCTTCTTGAGCTCCGGTACATGCCTCACATTTGTCAATATGTGCACCACCCCATCGTGCATCCGAATTCGAATTGTTCCTATCCCCACGGCCTTAGAGATTGCATTATTCCCCAAAGAACTCTACCACCATCTACAGTCGGTAAGTAGTAAACCGGTTTTTATGAGGTGTCATGTGATAAGAACACCCGGATCTAGCACCCATTTGTCTCTGACGACAAATAGCAGTCACACATAAAATAGCGACACATCACCATTGCTCCCTCGGCAACGTTTGCCCACCGCTTGTGGCATTACGCTATCAACTTTATTTCTCCGCTTTGGACAATCTCTCTGATGTGCCCCTCCCTCGTGACACTCAAAGCACTTCATGCGTCCCTTGGACTTTCTATGGCGTGATTTTGATATGCTTTTACCTCTGTTGCTACTAGGCTCTCGATGTTGTTCTCTACCTCGAATCATCGGTCTTGCGCTAGTCCTTTGCCATACCGTCATCTTGCAACTTTCTTTGCCACTCCTTAAATAATAAGGCGGACTTTACCTCTTCTGTGGTAATAGTAGTACACCCTGCAATGAATCGGTAAAGTGTTTCCATGACTCTAGTAAAGATGCTAACAATATCATGCTCTGCTCTTCATCATCAAGTATCTTACCGACGTTCTTCAAATTCGACATGAGTTTATTAAATTCATCTAGGTGGAATATGATAGACGTACCTTTAGTATATCTACTTCTTTAACATGTATAAGCGATTGTTCAAACCTTTCTTCACATAGAGTGCTTGAAGTTTTGCCCATAACGCCGCGGCATTTTTCTCCTCAGCAACCTCTATTAAGACCTCATTCGTCAAATTTAACAGGATTATACTATTTGCTTTTTCCATTAGCTCTACTCTCTCTGAGGCTTTCATTATAATCGGCAACTCATTTTCACCATCCAGTGCCTTGGCCAAACCTTGTGTTGTCAATAATGCTCGTATCTTGATGCTCCATAACACAAAGTTGTTGCTCCCGTCAAACTTCTCAATTTCAGATTTCCTCTCAGACACAATTGCAATAATATAATTTCCAAATAATAATCAGACAAGTAAAAGCCCCAAATCACAATCAAGAAATCCAACCCCAAGCTCTAATACTAATTGTTGGGATATAATATGCGGAAACGACATATCTTGCAATTTACGTCAGCGCGAAATTAGAGAAATACATGAGAAAATAAAGACACCATAAATTTACGTGGTTTGGTCTGAGTATCGTCCTTTACATCCACGGGGAGCGGCAAGAAAATAATCTACTATAATCGGAGAATTAGAGTTTACAAATTACTCAATCGCTCAGTGTTTCCCACATCTAGATTTAACCCGAAACCCAAAGTATTTATAAATAAATAACTTATTTGGGCATAAACTCACGACACAAAATTACCGTATTCAATCTCAAAATAAAAACGCTTTACGTATGCAAAATCAGGGACATACGGCTTTGCGTATAACTTCAAAGCTTCTCACAGCTTGCGGCTTTCAAAACGTTGGACGTGCGGCTTCAAAGATCGTGCTTTCGTAGGGCTTCCTTCTACGTAGGTCTTTGGTCGCTCCACGCACCCTTCAAAGAAGGAAATTATATCTGTTTTTATATGTGTGTGTTGGGCCCCACCTTTCCAACGCGTGCAGAGAACTCGGCGACTTCTCACGGTTAAAAGGGCATTCTTCTATGTGCGAGTGTGTGTGCCCAAGGTCAAACTTTTGATGTTGGGCCCCACCACCTTTGATTTCGCTGCGTGTGGGCTTCATCTTACGCCAAAGGTGCAGAGGACTTCTTTCCTCTTTTTATTTCATCAGCTAAAAGAATTCGGCGTTAAATGGAGGAAGTCCTTTTATTTAATTTTCCTCCTTTGTAAATCCGTCCCACGAACTCCTTGTCCAAACAAATCGCGTTTCTTGAAACACTTAAACTCGGGCATAATTTAACAAGTGAAACATCTGATTAGGACTTCTGCCATCGCAAGAAGTTAAGTACGAATATACTTGATTTGGCTGCGATTATGATCGAGAAGATACCATGCGGAATTATTCGACTTTTAGTCAAGAACTGCAATAGCACGGAAAGTTCCTACATTATTCGTCTGACTCCGGAGGGATTGGGCAGGAGCAATTTGATAGACTTTCTGAAAAGAATCTAACTACGGGACTATTCCGACCAGAAAAAACAAAAACTACGGGACCATAAGACAACAGCCATTGAAACTTCAACCGAGCATTAGAGAAATCCTGAAGCAACCAAAGCGAAGCTGACAGAAGCCTGAACACAGACACAACTCATCAGATATGGAGGGCAAAGAAACAGAGAGAGAAAGCACTTTGTGCTGGTCCACGGGTCTTGCCATGGAGCTTGGTGCTGGTACAAAGTGGCCACCCTCCTGAAGTCCTCAGGCCACAAGGTCACTGCCCTGGATATGGCCGCTGCAGGGGTCCATCCGAAGCAGCCCCAAGAGCTGAACTCGATTGTGGAATATGTCGAGCCGCTGTTCGAATTCTTCAAGGGTCTTCCGCGAGGAGAGAAGGTGATCCTAGTGGGGCATAGCTTCGGTGGGGTTGTGATTTCATTGGCCATGGAGAGATTTCCTGAGAAAATTGCAGTTGCTGTGTTTTTAGCTGCATTCATGTATGGTCCTGAGCTCAGCGTTACCTCTGTTGTTGAGGAGGTAGGTACTTCTTTCTACTTTGAAGAGTAAATTAAGGGGCTAAAAAACATGTTTCGATCGTAGTTAAAATTCCGATTCCGATCCCCAAGGACTTGTGCATATTAACCAGTAGACTTCCCATTTAGCCTTCTAATCACTCTGTTTGACCATATCGGTTTAAATAAAGTGTAAGACTAATGTGTTCGGAATTGGTCGACATACACACGTCTCGATTTTCCAATTAAGGGTCGTGTCATCGATTTGGGAAAAATCTGTCATGGAGAGGCAAACATCAATTTATGGTAAGGACCAGCGAAACAGAGCAGTCATGAAAGGTTCTCTTCACCAAACATTAAAGAAAATCCATTGCACGCCCATCATCAAGAGAGAAACACTTTCTATAATCGTAAGCAGCAATTAATGTATTTCATGATCTTCAAGAAGAAGATCATCATTTTTTTGTTGGTATAAGATAATTCAGCAGCTCAGTGCAGTGATATTTATACTGCTTGCGAATTCTCAGTATGTTCGCAGAATGGGTTCATCCATGGACACAAAATATGCATTTGATGATGGCCCTGAAAAGCCTCCAACCAGTTTTCTGTTTGGATACAACTTCATGGCCTCTAAGCTGTATCAACTCTCTCCACCCGAGGTAAAGATATTCGACCATTTTATCGATGAAGATTCTTGTAATTTCATTTTTCGACATCAAACAAAACTTCCCAAGTGATCAACAAGCTTGGAATCAAGTTCTTTTATTAGCAGAATCAGTTCTATCCGGCCGAGTTAAGATGCATTTATTCACTTCATTTTATGTAGGATTTGACATTGGCCTCCTACTTGGGAGACCTCTCCGCCTGTTTCCAGACCAATCCAGATTCAAGGCGGAAACAACGGTCACAACGGTGAAGTACGGTTCGGTTCCTCGAGTTTACATTGGGTGCGACCAAGACTTGGTGATAAAAGAAGACTTGTGGAGATGGATGATCGAACGCAATCCAGTGGACGAAGTTTGTGTGATCCCTAATTCAGATCACATGGTCATGTTCTCCAAACCACTGGAGTTTTGTTCTACTCTCGAACAGATTGTAGAAAATTATTCCTGAGGATTAGTTAAGGCTTGCTTCTATAGATTTCTAAGTCGTTTTGACAAGTTAAAGCAAAAGGATTATGTGTCTAAACTTTTCGTTAATGGGCCAAACCGTCTCTCAACTTTCACTTGGTTCAGTGAAATTCTTACGCTGTTTTGGTCCGTTCAATACTGTCATCCCATCAGTTACCAAAGCAATCTAATGAACTTAACACCGGATGGAAAAAAAGAAAGGAGAAAAAACCCATTCACGTGGATTTCGTCACTGCAGAAAATAATGCATGTTCCTCTTCTACGTCTAGTATTCAATTCAGATAGACAATAATCGCTTAATCGATGGAATTGACGTTGCATTCCCTCTTCTATTAGCAGGTTTAAAAGCAGAGTGTATATGTGTCGGGGTCTACTGTTCTTGATTTCCCACTCACTCCAATTCCTCATATATGTGTTGGGTTCTCTGTCAACGTGAGATCAATCCAAGAACGAGTCAGAAGACAGATCATCCGTCGCCACTGTCTCATCATCAAGTTGCAATACCGAAATAAATGCCACCTCTCAAAGACCATGTCCATGGCGGAACCGCAAACTACGTCTGGCACGTAAGACGCAAACTCACCCTCGTCCCGACAAGCCGCCATTGCACGCCTCTTTTTGTTGCTACTTGATTGCCTTCACTCTCAACTGTCCCGGAAAGAGAGGGAAGATTATAGTAGAGGTATAAAACTTTCTAAGCCACAAAAATATTTGGGAATTGTACCAAAAGCAATTCTATTACGAAGAAATTTTGTCAAACGCCTTCAAATACTCAAAACTCGTCTAGAGCTGTGTTTTAGTCTATATGCAATCACTTGAGTCAATTATATTGCGTATTTATCAGTAGCATTTTTTCCTAATAAGTGAAGAGGATATCAATGAGGTACTAAAGGGTGCCGATCCATTGCGAAAGGAGCTTGAAGCCAAAATTGAGAAAAGAGCTTGTTTACAAGATGAACAATTCACCATGTCAATCAAACATTGACATCGAAGCATAAATCTACATTCCTAAGCGGGAGGAACTCTGCATCAACTTTCAATGAGTTCTTTTAAGGAAGACTTTTATCCTTGAAGATACTCGTGCTCGTTCGTTCTTTCCAGATCCATCGGCAAACAAAAGGAGGAAACCACCAGAAAACAGGAGGGATAAGGTTGTCCATCCACTTGGCCGTATGCCGCGGCCGCCGGTTGTGAATAGTAAATACCTCGTCGGGCCCACAGTTTTTGTTCGTTAGACTCAATTATTGTCGAAACCGGATGAGTCAAACATCCGATTAGAACTTCTGCTATCGCAAGAAGTTGCCTACGAATTCACTTGATTTGGCTGCAATTATGATTGAGAAGATACCATGCGGAATTTTCCAACTTTTAGACTTCATTTGCTTCGTAAAAATAACGTTCAAGAAAATATTTTCTTTATTTTTCGGTGTTCATTTAACGGAAAATGAATTATTTGGGAAAATGATTTCTATGAATGAAAAAAAGTCTTTTAAAATTGGAGAATTATTTTATTTTATTTTTTAATGGTGAAAAATATTTTCCTTACATACTCTTTCTAATCTCACATCCTTACAAGCCCTCACCTCCTTCTTTTTTATTTTTTCAATTTTTTAAGTTCGAATCGCACATCCTACATTTTCCTCTTCCTTTTTCTCAGCCAGTCATTGGCCTTGTCAATTACCCTCTCTTATCTCACATTCTTACAAGTCCCTACTTTTTTTTTTTAATTTCATTTTTAAATTTTTCTTTTCTTTATTTTCCTCTTCTTCTTTCTCGGCCGGTCGTGGACCTTCTCACATGCTCTCTTTTATCTCACATCCCTAAAAGCCGCAACTTCTCTCTCTCTCTCTCTCTCTCTCTCTCTCTCTCTCATTGTTTTCTTTTATAAAAATTCGATTTTTTTTTTTATTTTTATTTTCCTCTTCTTCTTTGTCGGCTGGTTGCCGCCCTCCTCACATGCTCTCTCTTATCTCACATCCCTACAAGCCCTTACTTCTTTCTCTTTCCCAAAATTTGATTTTTTTCTTTGTTTTCCTCCTCTTCTTTCTCAGCTCGTCTCTTATCTCACATCCCTATAAGAACCCACTTCTCTTTTATTATTATTATTATTATTTTTAAAAAAATTCAAATTATTTTTATTTTATTTTTATTTTCTTTATTTTCCTCTTCTTCTTTCTTGGTTGGTTGCTGGCCTCCTCGCATGCTTTCTCTTATCTCATATCCGTACAAGCCCCCCACTTCTTCTTTTTAATTGTTTTCTTTTTAAAAAATTCGAATTAATTTTAATTTTAATTTTTCTTTTCATTTCTTTGTTTTGCTCTTCTTCTTTTGCAGCTGGTTGCTGGCCTCCTCATATGCTTTCTCTTATTTTATATCCCTACAAGACCCAACTTTGTTTTTAAAATTTTAAGAAATTCAAATTATTATTAATTTTCTTTTTATTTTTCTTTTCTTTGTTTTCCTCTTCTTCTTTCTCGGCTAGGTGTCGGCCACGATGATGGCCAGTGATCGGCCATGAGTGAGGCTTGAGGTTGACGAGCTTGAAGCTCACCAATCTAGCAAGGTTCGAGGCTAGTGAGCTCTAACTTGTGGTGAGGCTCGTGCTTGCCGATTTGGCAACCCTCAAACTTATTGGCCTCGGGCCTCACTAGATCGGTGAGCTAGAGGCCCTCGCTCACCGATTGGGGGAGCCTCGAGCTCGATGCTCAATGCTCAATGCTCGCACTCATCGATCTAGCGAGCGGCGAGCCTAAACTCACAAGTGGTGGACGAGCCTCATGCTCGGGACCACAAGACAACAACCATTGATGCTTCAACCTAGCATTGAACAAATCCTAAAGCTCTAAATTCATAGGTGCCGATACTTTGATGTCAAGACTATCAAGTTGCTAATACTTTGATACCGACATTCCAAAATTGTTACTCAAGACTGTTCGGTACCCACATTGAAGAAGAGTCATAATTGCCGTGTTACTTTTAATGAGTCCTTTCGTGTTTCTAAATGTAGTGATTGTTTCTAGAGATTTGATGAGATATGACGAGATATGGCGATTGTTTTGTAAGTTTCTGGATATTCATCTTCTTTGAAACCCTAGCTATATTTAATGAGAAGAACATGTCATGTAATAACTCTATAAATAGGGGAGTCTTGTAATTGTTTTCATTAAGGTGAAATAAATTGACAAGCCTATATTCTCTTCTCTTTGTGAGTTGTGAGCATTTGACCCTCAAAATTTTAACCCAACAAATTGATATCATATTGCGCGTCTAACTTTTCAATGGAAGCAACCAAAGCGAAGCTGACAAAAGCCTGAACAGGCACAACTCATCAACTATGTGTTGAGAAAACTCTTATTAAATTTTGAAATTGACAAAACTTTCCTACTCTTATTCTTATTCTGAGGAATACTAGATTTCTGTGGAATTCTGTCAAAGTCTATTTTACATCAGAAATCTGTCCCACTCTGATGAAGATCCAGACTGAACACAAGTGAAGAACAAAGATATAATCAGACTCGGGATTATTGATCTTTCAACAAGGATTCAGTACAAACAAGATATATCTGGTTCTCTAGTTGAAAATCTCACTTACCTTTCAAAAAATATTGATAAAATCAATCACGGATTGATAAAATTAATTTCGAAGACAAGTTTTTTTGGAAAAAATCTATTTATGGAAACCAAAATTTTGATTGTATGGGCAACCGGGATCATTGGATTATCACCTCAATCTTCAAATGACTATAATATCTTCTTGATTGATTCTGTCAATGGATTGATTGGAAGAATTCTTCTGAATAGTGCCAACGGTCATAAAGGCATGGAGGAGTATTTAAGGAGATTATTCGGGTCATTTGAAAGTGTGCGTGAAAATTAGAATTCTAAAATCTGAAGCTTCTCAAATCATTTGTTCTTCATTGATAGTGCTCATATTTGTACTCGAAAGAGAGAAAGACAAAGAAGTAAGTTAGTGAGAGAAAAAAAAAACTCTTTCTGAGCAATTAGACTTATGTCGTTGTAATTCTTTTCCGATTCATGGTGAAATCCAGCCGAAGGCGGTTGGCATTAGAGAGTGGATGTAGGCTTAATCTAAGCCGAATCACTATGAATCTCGTGTTCAATTTTCTCTTTCCTTAACTCCTATAATCTATTTGTTATGATTTTTTCTAAGTTTCGCTATCTATTAAAATATCTTATTTGAGTCTGAATCCATATAGAAGTACTGTCGTCAGACATACTTAGTTTGAAGAAAATATTTCTTTTACTTCATCTTTAGATCAATCTATTTTTACACCTATTCACCCCTATAGGTGTTAATACTAGCTCTTTCACTATGGAGGGCAAAGAAACAGAGAGCGAGAGAAGCACCTTGTGCTTGTCCACGGGGCTTGTCATGGAGCTTGGTGCTAGTACAAAGTGGCCGCCATCCTCAAGTCCTCGGCCACGAGGTCACTGCCCTGGATATGGCCGCTGCAGGAGTCCATTTGAAGCATCCTCGACAGCTGAACTCGATCTTGGATATGTCGAGCTGCCCTTCAAATTCTTCAAGGTTCTTCCGCGAGGAGAGAAGGTGATCCTGGTGGGGCATAGCTTCGGTGGGGTTGTGATTTCATTGGCCATGGAGAGATTTCCTGAGAAAATTGCAGTTGCTGTGTTTTTAGCTGCATTCATGTATGGTCCTGAGCTCAGCGTTACCTCTGTTGTTGAGGAGGTAGGTACTTCTTTCTACTTTGAAGAGTAAATTAATGGGCTAAAAAACATGTTTCGATCGTAGTTAAAATTCCGATTCCGATCCCGAAGGACTTATGCATATTAACCAGTAGACTTCCCATTTAGCCTTCTAATCACTCTGTTTGACCATATCGGTTTAAATAAAGTGTAAGACTAATGTGTTCGGAATTGGTCGACATACACGGTCTCGATTTTCCAATTAAGGGTCGTGTCATCGATTTGGGAAAAAATCTGTCATGGAGAGGCAAATATCAATTTATAGTAAGGACCAGCGAAACAGAGTAGTCGTGAAAGGTTCTCTTCACTAAACATGGAAGAAAATCCATTGCACGCCCTTCATCAAGAGAGAAACACTTTCTATAATCGTAAGCAGCAATTAATGTATTTCATGATCTTTTTTTTGGTCAGGATGTATTTCATGATCTTCAAGAAGAAGAACATCATTTTTTTTTTTTTTGGTATAAGATAATTCAGCAGCTCAGTGCAGTGATATTTATACTGCTTGCGAATTCTCAGTATGGTCGCAGATTGGGTTCATCCATGGACACAAAATATGCATTTGATGATGGCCCTGAAAAGCCTCCAACCAGTTTTCTGTTTGGATACAACTTCATGGCCTCTAAGCTGTATCAACTCTCTCCACCCGAGGTAAAGATATTCGACCATTTTATCGATGAAGATTCTTGTATTTCATTTTTCGACATCAAACAAAACTTCCCAAGTGATCAACAAGCTCAGAATCAAGTTCTTTTATTAGCAGAATCAGTTCTATCCGGCCGAGTTAAGATGCATTTATTCACTTCATTTTATGTAGGATTTGACATTGGCCTCCTACTGGGCGAGACCTCTCCGCCTGTTTTCAGGCGAATCCAAGTTCAAGGCGGAAGCAATGGTCACAACGGCGAAGTATGGTTTGGTTCATCAAGTTTACATTGTGTGCGACAAAGACCTGGTGATAAAAGAAGACCTGCAGAGATGGATGATCGAACACAATCCTACAGACGAAGTGTGTGTGATGCCTAATTCTGATCACATGGTCATGATCTCCAAACCACTGGAGTTTTGTTCTACTCTCAAGGCAGAAGCAATGGTAGCAACGGTGAAGTATGGTTCGGTTCATCGAGTTTACGTTGTGTGCGACAAAGATCTGGTGATAAAAGAAGACCTGCAGAGATGGATGATCGAATGCAATCCAACAGACGAAGTGTGTGTGATGCCTAATTCAGATCACATGGTCATGTTCTCCAAACCACTGGAGTTTTGTTCTACTTTCAAACAGATTGCAGAAAATTAGTCCTGAGGATTATTCAAAGGCTTGCTTCTATAGATTTCTAAGCCGTTTTGACAAGTTAAAGCAAAAATATTACGTGTCTAAACTTTTCTCTAATGTGCCAAACCATCTCTGTACCTTCACTTGGTTCAATAAAATCCTCATACTGTTTTGGTACGTTCAATACTGTCATCCCATCAGTTACCAAAACAATCTACTGAACTTAGCACTGGAGGGAAAAAAACTATTCATGTGGATTTCGTCACTGCAGAAAATAATGCACGTTCCTCTTCTACATCTAGTATTCATTTCATATAGACAATTTAATCTTCGACTTGATTGACGGATTCGACATTGCATTCCTCTTCTATCCGCAGGTTTAAAAGGATAGCGTATATGTGTTGGGGTCTACTAACCCTATTCATCGGTTCTTGATTTCCCGGGAAACTCCGATACCTCGTATATGTGTTGGGGTCTATGTCAACATGAGATCAATCCAAGAACGAGTCACGCGACAGAAGATCATCCGTCGCCACTGTCTCGTCTTCAAGTTGCAATACTAAAATAAAAGCCACAACCTCTCGAAGACGATATCCTTGGCGGACCCCCGTACTAAGTATGGCCTATAAGACACAGACTCACCCTTGTCCCGACAAGCCGCCGTGCGCACCTCTTTTTGTTGCCATTTGATCGCCTTTAGCCTCACCTGTCCCAGAAAGGGAGCAAAGATTACAGTAGAAGTATGAAACTTTTTCTTTGTCGCTGGTAATTTGATAGACAAAATTAGTCGCGCTGCACCAAATTTTTTGGGTTCCATGTGATTATTCCTTGTAGACAACAAATTAATGATCTATTAGGAAAAAAGAAGAGTAAAATCCTCAAACATGTAAACTTGATCACTATTTTGATCTTGAAAGGCTTGTGCTTTAGTCTATGTATCAGCACTTGAATCAACTATATACTGCATTTATCAGCGGCGATTTTTCCTGATAAGTGAAGAGATTATCACTGAGGCACCAAGCGGTGCCGATCCATTTACAAAATGAGCTGGAGCCAAAATTGAGGGACAAAGTACAGCCCAGGTGCCAAAACTTGGCACGGAGGAGGGACACTTAAGTACCAAAAGTTAGGAAAGTGACACTTAAGTACCAAAATCGGAGTAAAATTGATCACCTAAGTGTTAATCCGGCCAAATTGCTGACGTGGCGATTTTCCGGCAAAATAAGTGTAAAATGGCGTCGTTTTGCACGGTAACGTGGCTAAAAATACAAAAACGACATTGTTTTGTCTTTGACATGGTAAATAAATAATAAAAATTAATTAAATTAAATTTAAAACTAAATTTATTTAAATATTTAAAAAAATTAAAAAATTAAAAATTAAAAAACTTAAAAAAGGGGGGCCGAAAGGAGGCGGCCGAGGGCCGAGCCCTCGTTGTTGTCGCCTCCCGCCGCCACCGGGAAGGGCCGGCGACGGCGGGGGAGGGTCGGCCGGGGTCGTTGGCCCTTAGCCGGCCGACGGCGAGGGCCGCGACCCTTGCCCGAGATCGGCCCCGGGCCGACTGTGGTGAGGCCTTGCGAGCCCTCGCCGAATGCGGGGCGAGGGTTGGCAGCCCTCGCTTGGTTAGGCCAAGGGCCGCCGCCCCGAGGGGTCGCCCTAGCGGGCGATGGCTCTTGGCCTAGCCGGGTGAGGGCCGTTGACCTTCGTCGGATCTAGGTGAGGGCCACGATCCTCGCCCCAGATTTGGGCGAGGGCTCGCCGGCCCTCGCCGGCCCCGGTGACCTTGATTGACACTCCTCCCACCGTTGTCGGCCCTTCCTGGAGATAGCGGGGAGGCAGCAAGGGCCCGCAAGCCCTCGCCGGATCTAGGTGAGGGCTGCGCCCCGGTCGGCCAGGGGCCAGCAACCTCGGGCGACCCTCCCCTTTGTTGCCGATCCTTTTCAGCGATGAAGCCACCTCCCCCTCCCCCAATTTTTTAAAAATATTTTAGATAAATTTAGTTTTAAATTAAATTTAATTAATTTTTATATTAATTATTACCACATCGGAGACAAAACGGCGTCGTTTTTGCATTTTCTAACCACGTCAATGTACAAAATGACACCGTTTTACACTTATTTTGTCGGAAAATTGTAACGTCAGCAATTTAGCCGGATTGGCACTTAAGTGATCTATTTTACTCTATTTCGCATTTAAGTGTCACTTTCCAAATTTTTATGACTTAAGTGTCCTCCGTGCTAAATATTGATACTTCGGTGTTTGTACCTCCAAAATTGAGAAAAGAGCTTGTTTACAAGATGAATAGTTCACAATGTCAATCAAAACATTGATATTGAAGCATAAATCTATGCTACTTAACGGGAGGAACTCTGCATCAACTTTCGATGAGTTATTTTAAGGAAGACTTTTATCCTCGAAGATACTCGTGTTCGTTCTTTCCAGATCCATTAGTAAACAAAAGAAGAAAACTGCCGAAAAACAGAGGGATAGGGTTGTCCATCCACTTAACCGTATGCCGCCGGGCTTGAATACCTCGTCGGGCCCACGGTTTTTGTTCGTTAGACTTGATTATTGTAAAAACCCGAATGAGTAATGTTGGGATATAATGAGCGGAAATGACAAGATTTTGCAATTTACGTTAACGCAAAATCACTAGAGAAATAAATGAAAAAAAAATAAGGATATCAGAAATTTACGTGGTTCGGTTCGAGTATCGGTACCTATATCCACGGGAAGAGACAGCAGTAAATAATCCACTATAATCGGAGAATCAGAGTTTACAATCGTTCAATCGCTCAAGTGTTTCTCACACCTAAATTTAACCCCAAATCCAAAGTATTTATAAATAAATAACTCACTTGAGCATAAACTCACGGCACAAAATTACCGTGTGTTCAAGCTCAAAACAAAAATGCTCTACGTACGCCAAAATCAGGATGTACGGCTTCACGTATATCTTCAAAGCTTCTCGCGGCTTGCGGCTTCAAAGATCGTGCTTTCGTAGGGCTTCCTTCTACGTAGGTCTTCGGCCGCTCCACGCATCTTCAAAGAAGGAAATTATATCTGTTTTTATATGTGTGTGTTGGGCCCCACCTTTCCTACGCGTGCAGAGAACTCGGCGACTTCTCACGGTTAAAAGGGAATTCTTCTACGTGCGAGTGTGTGTGCCCAAGGTCAAACTTTTGACCTTGGGCCCCACCACCTTTGATTCCGCTGCGCGTGGGCTTCATCTTACGCCAAAGGTGCAGAGGACTTCTTTCCTCTTTTATTTCATCAGCTAAAAGAATTCGGCGTTAAATGGAGGAAGTCCTTTTATTTAATTTTCCTCCTTTGTAAATCCGTCCCACGGACTCTTTATCAAAGCAAATCGCGTTTCTGCAAACGCTCAAACTCGATATAATTTAACAAATGAAACATCGATTAGGACTTCGCCATCGCAAGAAGTTGAGTACAAATATACTTTGATTTGGCTGCGATTATGACGGAGAAGATACCATGCGGAATTATTCGACTTTTAGTCGAGAACTGCAATAGCACGGAAAGTTCCTACATTATTCGTCTGACTCCGGAGGGATTGGGCAGGAGCAATTTGATAGACTTTCTCTACAAGGAAAGAAAATGACACTGAAAAGAATCTAACTACGGGATTATTCCGACCGGAAAAAACAAAAACTACGGGACCATAAGACAACAGCCATTGAAACTTCAACCCAGCATTAGAGAAATCCTGAAGCAACCAAAGCGAAGCTGACAGGAGCCTGGACACAGACACAACTCATCAGATATGGAGGGCAAAGAAACAGAGAGAAAGAAGCACTTTGTGCTGGTCCACGGGGCTTGCCATGGAGCCTGGTGCTGGTACAAAGTGGCCACCCTCCTGAAGTCCTCAGGCCACAAGGTCACTGCCCTGGATATGGCCGCTGCAGGGGTCCATCCGAAGCAGCCCCAAGAGCTGAACTCGATTGTGGAATATGTCGAGCCGCTGTTCGAATTCTTCAAGGGTCTTCCGCGAGGAGAGAAGGTGATCCTAGTGGGGCATAGCTTCGGTGGGGTTGTGATTTCATTGGCCATTGAGAGATTTCCTGAGAAAATTGCAGTTGCTGTGTTTTTAGCTGCATTCATGTATGGTCCTGAGCTCAGCGTTACCTCTGTTGTTGAGGAGGTAGGTACTTCTTTCTACTTTGAAGAGTAAATTAAGGGGCTAAAAACATGTTTCGATCGTAGTTAAAATTCCGATTCCGATCCCGAAGGACTTATGCATATTAACCAGTAGACTTCCCATTTAGCCTTCTAATCACTCTGTTTGACCATATCGGTTTAAATAAAGTGTAAGACTAATGTGTTCGGAATTGGTCGACATACACGGTCTCGATTTTCCAATTAAGGGTCGTGTCATCGATTTGGGAAAAAATCTGTCATGGAGAGGCAAATATCAATTTATGGTAAGGACCAGCGAAACAGAGCAGTCGTGAAAGGTTCTCTTCACCAAACATTAAAGAAAATCCATTGCACGCCCATCATCAAGAGAGAAACACTTTCTATAATCGTAAGCAGCAATTAATGTATTTCATGATCTTCAAGAAGAAGATCATCATTTTTTATTTTTTTTTGGTATAAGATAATTCAGCAGCTCAGTGCAGTGATATTTATACTGCTTGCGAATTCTCAGTATGATCGCAGATTGGGTTCATCCATGGACACAAAATATGCTTTTGATGATGGCCCTGAAAAGCCTCCAACCAGTTTTCTGTTTGGATACAACTTCATGGCCTCTAAGCTGTATCAACTCTCTCCACCCGAGGTAAAGATATTCGACCATTTTATCGATGAAGATTCTTGTAATTTCATTTTTCGACATCAAACAAAACTTCCCAAGTGATCAACAAGCTTGGAATCAAGTTCTTTTATTAGCAGAATCAGTTCTATCCGGCCGAGTTAAGATGCATTTATTCACTTCATTTTATGTAGGATTTGACATTGGCCTCCTACTTGGGGAGACCTCTCCGCCTGTTTCCAGACCAATCCAGATTCAACGCGGAAGCAACGGTCACAACGGTGAAGTACGGTTCGGTTCCTCGAGTTTACATTGTGTGCGACCAAGACTTGGTGATGAAAGAAGACTTGCAGAGATGGATGATCGAACGCAATCCAGTGGACGAAGTTTGTGTGATCCCTAATTCAGATCACATGGTCATGTTATCCAAACCACTGGAGTTTTGTTCTACTCTCAAACAGATTGCAGAAAATTATTCCTGAGGATTAGTTAAGGCTTGCTTCTATAGATTTCTAAGTCGTTTTTGATATAGCTAGTATAAACACCTAGAGGGGGGTGAATAAGTTTTAAAAACAATTTATCGAGATACGAAAGCAATACTAGGCAAATAATAGAAAAGAAGTTCTCCAAGACAGATTATGATCAAAGTAAACAGAGAGTAGGGAAGAGAAAATTGAACACAAGGTTTATAGTGGTTCGGCTTATTCCAAGCCTACGTCCACTCTTCCTCACTGACAGCCCACCGGCTGGATTTCACTATAAACAAAAGAGATGTTACAGCAATGCTTTCTCTTGATTCCACAGTGTAGATACTCTACCACACTTCCTCAAGGTATCTCAAAATATAGTCTCTCTTTGCGTACAAGATTTCGCTCGAAATGAATTGACAAGGAACAAGGAGCTTTAGACTTTGAAATACTTCTATCTCGCATACTCTCAAAACAACTGGAACATCTTCCTTATATACTCCTTTATGCCATCATACCCGTTGGCACTTACCAAAGGAATTCTTCCAATCTTCCCGTTGGACAGAATCAATTAGAAAGATTATTCGAGCTATTAAAGGAACATGTTGATAGCCCATCAATCCTGCTCGCCCATACAATCAGGATTTCGGTTTCCATAAGTAGAACCTTCCAAGTATACTTCGCCAATCATCGGATCTTTAATCAATCTTGATTCGAATGAATTAATCCATTGTGTCATATCCAGCCAAGAGATCTTCGTTAGTCGATAAGATCAAATCCTTAACGAAACACACAGTCCTGGATAGATCTTCTTCGACAAACTACAAACTGTCAATTAGAATAGACTTTGAGTCTTGAGTCTGGCAGTCCGAAGGTCTTCAGACTTTAAATAGTAGAGTCTGCAAATCTTCAGACTAGACTGAAGGAAACGTTTTGTCAGCTTCAAAATACTCCAGAAAGATTTCTCCAACAGTTTTGACAAGTTAAAGCAAAAGGATTATGTGTCTAAACTTTCCATTAATGGGCCAAACCCTCTCTCAACTTTCACTTGGTTCAGTGAAATTCTTACGCTGTTTTGGTCCGTTCAATACTGTCATCCCATCAGTTACCAAAGCAATCTAATGAACTTAACACCGGATGGAAAAAAAGAAAGGAGAAAAAACCCATTCACGTGGATTTCGTCACTGCAGAAAATAATGCATGTTTCTCTTCTACGTCTAGTATTCAATTCAGATAGACAATAATCGCTTAATCGATGGAATTGACGTTGCATTCCCTCTTCTATTAGCAGGTTTAAAAGCAGAGTGTATATGTGTCGGGGTCTACTGTTCTTGATTTCCCACTCACTCCAATTCCTCATATATGTGTTGGGTTCTCTGTCAAAATGAGATCAATCCAAGAACGAGTCAGAAGACAGATCATCCGTCGCCACTGTCTCATCATCAAGTTGCAATACCGAAATAAATGCCACCTCTCAAAGACCATGTCCATGGCGGAACCGCAAACTACGTCTGGCACGTAAGACGCAAACTCACCCTCGTCCCTACAAGCCGCCATTGCACGCCTCTTTTTGTTGCTACTTGATTGCCTTCACTCTCAACTGTCCCGGAAAGAGAGGAAAGATTATAGTAGAGGTATAAAACTTTCTAAGCCACAAAAAATTTGGGGATTGTACCAAAAGCAATCCTATTACGGGAAAAGAAATTTTGTCAAACGCCTTCAAATACTCAAAAACTCTTCTAGAGCTGTGTTTTAGTCTATATACAATCACTTGAGTCAACTATATGCCGTATTTATCAGTAGCATTTTTTCCTAATAAGTGAAGAGGATATCACTAAGGTACTAAAGGGTGCCGATCCATTACGAAAGGAGCTTGAAGCCAAAATTGAGAAAAGAGCTTGTTTACAAGATGAACAATTCACCATGTCAATCAAAACATTGACATCGAAGCATAAATCTACACTACTAAGCGGGAGGAACTCTGCATCAACTTTCAACGAGTTCTTTTAAGGAAGATTTTTATCCTTGAAGATACTCGTGCTCGATCGTTCTTTCCAGATCCATCGGCAAACAAAAGGAGGAAACCACCGGAAAACAGGAGGGATAAGGTTGTCCATCCACTTCGCCGTATGCCGCGGCCGCCGGGTTTGAATACATCGTCGGGCCCACGGTTTTTGTTCGATAGACTCAATTATTGTCAAAACCGGATGAGTCAAACATCCGATTAGAACTTCTTTTATCGCAAGAAGCTGACTACGAATTCACTTGATTTGGCTGCGATTATGATCGAGAAGATACCATGCGGAATTTTCCAACTTTTAGACTCCCTTTGCTTTGGAGACAATTTTTTCAAGAAAACATTTTTTGCATTTTTTGGCGTTCATTTAACAGAAAATAAATTGTTTGGAAAAATTAATTTCTATGAAAGGAAAAAAAGTCTTCTAAAATAGAGGAAAAAAAAATATATTTTAAAGATGGAAAACATTTTCCTCACTTATTCTTTTTAATCTCACATTCCTACAAGCCCCCACCTCCTTCTTTTTTATTTTTTTTCATTTTTTCAAGTTCAAATCTCACGTCCCTATGTTTTCCTCTTCTTCTTTCTCAGCCCAATCATTGGCCTTCTGAGTTGCTCTCTCTTATCTCACATTTTTACAAGCCCCTACTTCTTTCTTTTTATAAAAATTTCATTTTTTTTTTTCTTTTCTTTATTTTCCTCTTTTTCTTTCTTGGCCGGTCGCGGGCCTTCTCACATACTCTCTTTTATCTCACATCCCTAAAAGCCGCAACTTCTCTATTTTTTTATTGTTTTATTTTATAAAAATTCGAATTATTTTTATTTTTATTTTCTTTATTTTCCTCTTCTTCTTTCTCGGCTAGTTGCCGGCCTCCTCGCATGCTCTCTCTCTCTTATCTCACATCCCCACAAGCCCCTACTTCTTTCTCTTTTTGAAAATTTGATTTTTTTGTTTTAATTTTTTCTTTGTTTTCCTCCTCTTTTTTCTCGGCCGGTCTCTTATCTCACATCCCTACAAGAACCCACTCCTCTCTTTTTTAAAAATTCAAATTATTTTTTATTTTTACTCTTATTTTCTTTATTTTTCTCTTCTTCTTTCTTGGTTGGTTGCCGGCCTCCTCACATGCTTTCTCTTATCTCACATCCGCACAAGCCCCCACTTCTTTTTTTTTTAATTGTTTTCTTTTTAAAAAATTCGAATTATTTTTAATTTTTAATTTTAATTTTATTTTCATTTCTTTGTTTTGCTCTTCTTCTTTCGCTGTCGGTAATTGGCCTCCTCACATGCTTTCTCTTTTTCTCATATCCCTACAAGCCTGTCGCGACCCGATCTCGCCGCCCCTCGAAAAGTATAAGGAGGGAAAGGTCGGGTTTAGGGATACTTTGATCACGAGAGTTTCCTCCACGAGATCACGAGCTCTCCCAAGCTCATATCCCGCGCGACAGCAGGTTTATTTATGCGATTTAGTTGTTTGTAACAACCTAAAAATATACAGGAATCGCCACTAGCCTCATTTTTAGGAGTTGGCTAGAAACCCAATCGAGGTCGGGAGTGTTCCCTCGATTCCTACGCAACCAGATATCTAGGTTTGGGGACTTGGGTTACGCTAATGTTGCTATTAGCGCCCTTTCGGTACCTAAACAGTATGTTGTGTTTTTCCTAACATGTCCATACGTTTCTTTTTATATTTTCGGGATCATCCATTCTAGGCTAAATGATCATGCGCGGTGGATTACTTTCATTCTATTCTATTCCTAAAAAAATGAAAGGAAAACAAACAATGAAAATGAAGTTGCAAGACATGAAGTAAACACTCAAGGAAAAACAGTAAACCTAATCATGCAATTCTAAAGAATATAAAAAGAAAACAATCGGAAAAAAAAGAAACCCGCAACTCATCGGGTTTTATACAATGTATGGAACCCGAGACATATGTCGGGAAAACAAATTGTACATGACAATGGTCGGAATGGACATCGACCTCCACCATCTTCACGCTTTATCCATGTTCAAGATCCTAATCTAAACCTAATCTAAGACACATGGATTCCTTGCCTCATCTTATATGACTAAGGTAACGCATAGAAATCGTTATTATAACAAGTGAACATAGGCATCGGACATGAACATGAATCCAGCAAATTCAAGTCACAAACATGACAAAATACAAGGCATGTTTAAAGGTTCGTAAGATCACCTAGACAATATACAAAAATGTCAAACTTGCACATGACATAAGGTTGAATGCGAAAAGGTTTGGGTAAACATTTAACCCTAAATCAGAATGCAAAGAAGTCACACAAGTCATTAACATTGCAAAGTGACTTGGAACTAAGAATGTCATGCTTGACAAATTTCAATTGCAATTAGCCAAATGGGTGCATGATATTCACATCAAACGAGATTCAAATATGAAATGCCATGCATTAATGCGAAACTTGTAACACATGTTTCAAATGTCAAGAAGACAATGAGGCACAAGTTTCATGCAGACAACTTCGTCAAAAAATCATCATAGAAATCATAGCACGAATGAAAATTAGTCTAATCTATCCTTTGAATTTCCAGAATCAAACATTGATATGGTAACATTCATTAGGCAGGGCAAACGATAGTCAAATCGCACATATAATATGTCTATGGAAAGCTCGTGAAGTCTATTACAAATCTCCAGAAGACATTAAGTCCTAATAACATCATCTACCATCATCTACCAGCTCATTCCAGTTAAAACAGAAAATCGCAGTAAGTCAGAACAGCAAATCATTCTAAAAAAATTACTGCAGAATCAACAGACTTTGTAGGTGTTTTTCGATGACTGAACGACGTCCGTTCAGGGCGTGCAACATATCAAATCGAAGCTCTAGAAGTGTATTTTATATGTCTAGAAGGGCTCGAGGTCAAAAAACCTCATCTAGCACCTCGTTTCAGCAAAAACAGTAAGTGACGTATCAGGTATACGAAATTGCAGGTCAAGGCGAATCAAGCTCAATCAACTTCAATGTTCATCATCAAAAGTCATCAACTCATCGCAAATCATGCGAGGTCAGCATCATAGGAAAGATTAAAACGAGCCTACTTCTTAAGAGAAGTTGAGTCCAATTGACGTCAAATTGATAGTCAAAAAATGATCATCATGAGGACATACTAATCAACCACAAATGGATTAGAATCATAATGCATAACTAATGGTTTATAAAACCATCCAGACAATGCACAAAGAGTAGTTTTAACAATGAATCACAGCAAACCCTATAACCTTAAAAGGGTCGACAAAAGTAACAAACCATGTTTCTATTTCTACAAATTTCTGCTTATATCCACCAACTTCAGTCATCAATTAACACAGCAAATGCACGCATGAACATCGAACATCAAATGTACGATTGAACAATTCCACATACCAGGACATATGAACATCAAGTATGCACAGAAAGGACCAGCTCCAGCATATCAGTAGAAACTCAATCACACGGAAATATTTTCAGTTCACATTAACAGTACGTATAGGATAGACCCGAAAAGAGGAACAAAGCAAGCTAATTTTAGGTCTGAGTGTTAGGATCAAACATCTTAATCAAAATCCATACAGAGAAACTCACATAAAAAAAAAGTAAACTGAACATGTCGTTCTAGCAATCAATATTTCAGCAACATCGACAGATTGCAGCACAGTTTCAAGTATGCAATTGATAGGGAAAACAAAGGTCGATTGATGCAATCTTTATATTATTGAAAAGCCCATGGAATATACTATAATTTTCACGGAGATCTCGAGACTAAAAGAGCATGTTTAACAGTTCATCCAAGACAAACAACAACCAGGCCACAGCCAGGACAAAAGGACGATTTAATGAACATTTCCCTAATCAAATCAACTCCAAAAATTCTAAAAAAAATCTGTATGCTGTAGCCAAGGATAGTTCAAGCAACTTTCATGAAGCACCAATCCAAGAATTTCAAGCACCAAATTCAGTAGAGAATCGGAAAACAGACAAGGTCGAGTCAATGTATAACAGTAAACTGCTATGTATCAGTTTTCCAGAATTCCTTCTTAACTTTCGAAAAGGATTTCAGGTAGCTAATGATCTCGGATCGGGACGTGCTATAGCTTGTTGGAAAGCTAATCGAACCATCTTCAACTTTCATGAAGACATCAAGCACCAAAAAGCACATATACAAACTCATTTTCAGGAATATGCACAAAGAGGTCAGAACTTGCAGAACAAAGCCCATCCAAGTTAAAAAATCATTTTAGATTACAATGCATCCTGAACTTTCGTTGTCGATGTATTTCGACACGAGAAGCCCTCGCCTCATCGGATGCTAATAAAAGGATTTTCGTTTTGCTTACCTCGATTGAATCTACAACTTCAGTGGATGAACAGAGGAGTCCGAATCGAGTTTCGTCGCTTCGAGTTCTTCTACTGGCAGCTGCTTCGTCTTTGAGAGTTGATGATCGAATGAGCGAGTGTCAGATCTCCGAGAAAGAGCTGGGAGTGTCCGATCGAGAGCCTTAGCGCGCCCGAAACCGGCCAAAAGCCAACCCCGCACCTCCGATTTTGAGCCGTCCGGCAGCTCAGCTCAGTCGAGCGCTCCAACGGAAACTGCAGATTCCGAAGAGAGAACAAACTCCAATGCCCGCCAATGGAGGAAAATCTCCGCATTCGATCCGCGCTTCGAGAGAAAGAAACGGAGAAGAAGCCCTCCAGAGAGTGAGAGTTCCCCCGAGAATCGAGGGAGAGAGCCTCCGTTTTTTCAGAGAGAGAGAGAGAGTGCCCGCCCAAGGCTAGGGTTTCGAGATCTGCCATGGAAGCTCCATCGAGCAGTTATGGAGAGAGGGAGAGAAAATCCAGAGAGCGGAACCCCGAGGGAGAGAGCACCAGAGAGTTTTTGAGCCCGCGCGGGAGGGAGAGAGAAAAAATGTAAAAGTGAGAGAGTCCCCCCGAAAAAAAATGAGCGAGCCTTTATATATTTTTTTTCGCGCTCTTTTTTTTTCTTTTTTTTTTTGTTTTCTTTTTGTTTCTTTTTCTTGTTTTCTTTACACATTTTTTTTAATGTTTTCATTCTTCTTTTTTTTTTCATTCGTTTTTTTTTTTGCTCGTTATTTTTTTTTTATATTTTTCTTGCAAAATGAATGTTTAAAACGTCGACAAAAATTTCAGGTGTCAACAAAGCCCCAACTTTTTTTTTTTTTTTTTAATTTTAAAAAATTCAAATTATTTTTATTTTTATTTTTCTTTTCTTTGTTTTCCTCTTCTTCTTTCTCGGCCAGTTATTGGCCATGATGACGGCTAGTGATCGGCCACGAGCAAGGCTTGCGGCTCACGAGCTTGGAGCTCGCTAATCTAGCAAGGTTTGAGGCCAAAGCTCCAACTTGTTGTGGTGAGGCTCATGCTCGCCGATATGGCAACTCTCAAGCTTGTTGGCCTTGGGCCTCACTAGATTGGTGAGCTAGAGGCCCTCGCTCACCGATTGGGTGAGCCTCGAGCTTGATGCTCGATGCTTGCACTCATCGATCTAGCGAGTGGCGAGCGGCGAGCCTAAGCTCGCCGAGGGTGGACGAGCTTCATGCTTGGGACCACAAGACAACAACCATTGAAGCTTCAACCTAGCATCGAACAAATCCTGAAGCTCTAAATTCATATGTGCCGATACTTTGATGTCAAGACTATCGAGTTGCTGATACTTTGATACCGAGATCCCAAAATTGATACTGCAGACTGTTCGGTACCCACATTGAAGAAGAGTCATAGTTGTTGCGTTACTTTTAATGAGTCTTTTTGTGTTTCTAGATGTAGTGATTGTTTTTAGAGATACAATGAGATATGATGAGATATGGTGATTGTTTTGTAAGTTTCTGGAGATTCATCTTCTTCGGAATGCTAGCTATATTTAATGAGAAGAACATATGTCATGTAACAACTCTATAAATAGGGAATCTTGTAATTGTTTTCATTAAGGTGAAATAAATTGACAAGCCTATCTTCTCTTCTTTGTGTGAGTTGTGAGCATTTGACCTTGAAAATTTTATCCCAACAAATTGATATCAGAGCTGCGCCTCTAACTTTTCAACAGAAGCAACCAAAGCGAAGCTGACAAAAGCCTGAACAGGCACAACTCATCAACTTTGGAGGGCAAAGAAACAGAGAGAGAGAGAGAGAGAAGCACCTTGTGCTTGTCCACGGGGCTTGCCATGGAGCTTGGTGCTGGTACAAAGTGGCCACCATCCTCAAGTCCTCAGGCCACAAGGTCACTGCCCTGGATATGGCCGCTGCAGCAGTCCATTCGAAGCAGCCTTGATAGCTGAACTCGATCGTGGAATATGTCAAACTGCCCTTCAAATTCTTCAAGGTTCTTCCGCGAGGAGAGAAGGTGATCCTGGTGGGGCATAGCTTCGGTGGGGTTGTGATTTCATTGGCCATTGAGAGATTTCCTGAGAAACTTGCAGTTGCTGTGTTTGTAGCCGCATTCATGTATGGTCCTGAGCTCAGCGTTACCTCTGTTGTTGAGGAGGTAGGTACTTCTTTCTACTTTGAAGGGTAAACTAAGGGGCTAAAAACATGTTTTCATCGTAGTTTCAATTCCGATTCTGATCCCGAAGGACTTGTGCATATTAACCAGTAGACTTCCCATTTAGCCTTCTAATCACTCTGTTTGACCATATCGGTCTAAATAAAGTGTAAGACTAATGGGTTCGGAATTGGTCGACATACACGGTCTAGATTTTCCAATTAAGGGTCGTGTCATCGATTTGGGAAAAATCTGTCATGGAGAGGCAAATATCAATTTATAGTAAGGACCAGCGAAACAGGGTAGTCGTGAAAGGTTCTCTTCACCAAACATGGCAAAAAATCCATTGCACGCCCATCATCAAGAGGGACACTTTTTATAATCGTAAGCAGCAATTAATGTATTTGCTGATCTGGAAGAAGAAGAACATCATTTTTTTTTATTTTTTATTTTGGTATAAGATAATTCAGCAGCTCAGTGCAGTGATATTTATACTGCTTGCGAATTCTCAGTATGGTCGCAGATTGGGTTCATCCATGGACACAAGATATGCTTTTGATTATGTATCAACTCTCCACCCGAGGTAAAGATATTCGACCATTTTATCGATGAAGATTCTTGTAATTTCATCTTTCGACATCAAACAAAACTTCCCAAGTGATCAACAAGCTCAGAATCAAGTTCTTTTATTAGCAGAATCAGTTCTATCCGGCCGAGTTAAGATGCATTTATCACTTCATTTTTCTAGGATTTGCCATTGGTCTCCTACTTGGCGTGACCTCTCCGCCTCTTTTCAGGCCAATCCAGGTTCAAGGCGGAAGCAATGGTCACAACGGCGAAGTATGGTTTGGTTCATCGAGTTTACATTGTGTGCGACCAAGACCTGGTGATAAAAGAAGACCTGCAGAGATGGATGATCGAATGCAATCCAACAGACGAAGTGTGTGTGATGCCTAATTCAGATCACATGGTCATGTTCTCCAAACCACTGGAGTTTTGTTCTACTCTCAAACAGATTGCAGAAAATTATTCCTGAGGATCAAAGGCTTGCTTCTATAGATTTCTAAGCCGTTTTGACAAGTTAAAGCAAAAATATTATGTGTCTAAACTTTTCTCTAATGTGCCAAACCATCTCTGTACCTTCACTTGGTTTAAAAGGATAGCGTATATGTGTTGAGTCTACTAACCCTATTAATCGGTTCTTGATTTCCCGGGAAACCCCGATACCTCATATATGTGTTGGGGTCTATGTCAACATGAGATCAATCCAAGAACGAGTCACGCGACAGAAGATCATCCGTCGCCACTGTCTCGTCTTCAACTTGCAATACCAAAATAAAAGCCACAACCTCTCGAAGACGATATCCTTGGCGGACCCCCAATAAGACACAGACTCACCCTCGTCCCGACAAGCCGCCGTGCGCACCTCTTTTTGTTGCCATTTGATCGCCTTTAGTCTCACTTGTCCCAGAAAGGAAGCAAAGATTACAGTAGAAGTATAAAACTTTTTCTTTATCGCTGGTAATTTGATAGACAAAATTAGTCACGCTGCACCAAATTTTTTGGGTTCCATGTGATTATTCCTTGTAGACAACAAATTAATGATCTATTAGGAAAAAAGAAGAGTAAAATCCTCAAACATGTAAACTTGATCACTATTTTGATCTTGAAAGGCTTGTGCTTTAGTCTATGCATCAGCACTTGAGTTGACTATATGCCATATTTGTCACTAGAGTTTTTGGTCTAAAATACATCGCAAGTGCCAAAAGTTCTAAAAGATACACTTCTTAAGTGTCACTTTTTTTTTGAACATTTGGACACTTAAGTGAGGGTAGCTGGAAATCCGACATGGCATTATTTTAAGAATAAATTGGTCTACACAGCTTGTTGGAGTTGCCTATCAGCAATGAATGTGTAAAAACGATGTTGTTTTCTTCCAAAATTGATTTTTAATCATATTAATTAAATTAAATTTATAAACTAAATCTAAAAAAGGGAGGGGACATCATTTAGCGAGGCCTTCATGGCCTTCACCGCCGCTACTGCCCCAACATCATCGGAAAGGACTGGCGACGGAGGGGTGAGAGTTGGACGAGGTGGCCGGCACCGGTTGGCTAGGGTTGCCGGCCACCTTGGCCAATCCTTGCCCCATCGTTGCCGACTCTTTCCGGCGTTGGTGGGGCGGCGGTAATGGTGAGAGCTATAGAGGCCCTCGCTGAATGTTGCCCCCTCCTTTAGTTATTTATTTATTTATTTTTAAATTTAGCTTTTTACTTTAATTAAATTAATATTTATATTAAAAATCAATTTTGGGGCAAAACAACATTGTTTTGGTTCAAGCTAGCCATGTCAGCGGCACGTGGAAAGTTTTTTAAAAATAATTGCCACCTCAGTAAAAAGAAAAAGAAAAGTCGTTGGAAAATGCTACGTCAGCATTTTGGTCGGAATTTGTTGCTGTTGGCATTTAAGTGTTCATTTCTTCTCCAATTTTGACTTTTAAGTGTACTTTTTGAAAGTTTTGGCACTTAAGTGTCCATCTGTATCAAGTTTTAACACTTGGAGTCTCCGGCACTCGGGTTTTTTTCCTCTAAGTGAAGAGGATATCACTATGAGGCACCCACCCAATCCATTTACAAAATGAGCTCGAAGCCAAAATAGAGAATAGAGCTTGTCTACAAGATGAACAATTCACAATGTCAGTCAAAACATTGACATTGAAGTGTGAATCTACACCCTTCTAGATGGAGGAACTTCACATCGACTTTCGTTGAGTTCTTTAAACGAAGACTTCTATCCTCAAAAGCACTCTTGTTCGTTCTTTCCAGATGATCAGAAAACAAAAGGAGGAAACCACCAGAGAACAGGAGGGATAAGGTTATCCATCCACTTCACCTATGCTGCGGTTTGGAATGAAGAATTGAACAAAGTACACTTTATTGTAAATCTTACATGTATTTAAATTACAAGGTGGCTAATGGTTTGTAGAGAGACATTAGCTAGAAAATCTATAATATAATAACTTTCCCAAGCTACCCTCTTAATAGGAAAGATACAATCCTCTATACAAGGAAAGATACAAGAATTTTCAACTTTAGAAACTCTCGTTGCACTTGATAAGAGTACAAGAATTGCTTGCTGAGCTAGATTTGATTGAGAGCAATTTGTGGAATTACGTTGTTGTTGAGAGATATTTTCACCAATACGCCCCAGCAAGAGAGGTGTTTCATCATGAATGCCGACTTTTGTGTGAATGAAGAAACTGTTATCGTGCGAGAGGCTTTGTTAGTGCATTTGCGAATTGATCATGAGTGGACACATGACACACTTGTAACACACCTTTGTTAACCATGTAGCAAAAAAAGTGATAATCAATGATGATGTGTTTCATCTTGGAGTGAAAAACGGGATTAGTGCACACATATGTAGCACCATGCTATTGCAATAGATGCTAGGTGTGGTCGAAGAAGATACTCAAAATCCATGCAGTAGATATTGAATTCATGTGAACTCAGAAACTATTGCAAAGATCACATGATGCTCGGCTTTGGTTGATGAAAGAGCAACGTATCATTGATTTCGAGAGCACCACGATATAGGATTCTTGCCAATATAAACTACGTTGGTAGTTATAGATTTACTGTCATCCGGATTGCCTGCCCACTCAACATAAGAGAATGCATGAAGCAACAAAGAGGGACTACTTTACAAGTTTAGGCCAAAATTTATAGTCCCTTTGAGATAACATAAAACACGTTTAATAGCACCCCAATGTAACTTTGTTGGTTGATTCATAAACTGAGAGAGTTTGTTGACGACAAAAGCAATACTAGGCCTTGTGAATGCAAGATATTGGAGAGCATTAACAATCTTCCTATATTTAGTTGCATCTAAATGAGGTGACCAATCAACAAGAGTAAGAGAGCTGTTGGTAGCCATTCAAGTGGTAATCTCCTTGGCTCCTAACATAGTTGCTCATTCAAGAATGTCCCAAATAAACTTGTGTTATGTGAGAAAGAGACCAGACTTTGTGCTTATCATCTCGACTCCCCATAAGTAACATGGATCTACTAGATCCTTTAGTGAAAATTACCTGCAAGAGCTCTTGCAACCTTTTGCAAAAACTTTATATAACTTTGTTAGGATAATCTACATAAATCAAGAAATAAGCAATGATGCCATCATGTTTGTATATAAAAGTAAGGAATTTGAATTGGATTGGATGAATCCAAACGAGATGACAAAGGAGTTGAGTTTTTGGTACCATGAGCAAGGGCTTGCTTAAGATCATAAATAGCCTGCTTCAATCAACATATATGATTAGGACGTGACTGGTTGATAAAACCCAATGGTTTATGCATACGAACTTTCTCCACATGAATATCATGTAAGAAGGCATCATTGACATTCAATTGTAGAAGGGATCAAACATTTGATAAGGCCAGATAAAGGATGACCCATATTGTGGCAGTTGAATAACTAGACTAAATGTATGATAATAGTCAAGTCCTGGCCGTTGGTAGAATCCCATGGTGACAAGTCATGCCTTGCATCGAGCTCTGCTATCATTTGAGTTTTGCTTGACTTGAGATATCCACTTGCAATCAATGATATTATGATGAGGCTTAGGTGGTACAAGTTACCATGTTTCGTTTTAGAGAATTGCATTAAATTCCTCCAACATAGCAACGTGCCACTTTGGATCAGTTAAAGCCCGAGAAACACACATTGGTTCAAGTGAGGGAGATAAAGGATGTTCGGTGGCTGAATGTATCAATTTGGGTTTGCAAATTTTATTCTTGGGGCGAGTAATCATTGGTTAAGTATGTGTGGGCATTGTTGGAACCATAGATGGAGCTTTAGTGGCTTATGATGGATTTGCACTAAGGGACATTAAATTGGTGTTCTCCAGCAAAGTTGTGAGGCCATTCAAATGTTGATCTATAACTTCTTTAAACATTGAATTTGAAGGACTTGTTTGATTGTGCATGGCATGACTTAGCTATCTAGTGTTGGAAGTGGTGGCTGAATTTTTTTATTAAAAAATTAAAGGGTGCATAGGTACTTTGAGGTGGTAGAGACAGGGATTGATAACTAGAACAAAGGAGTGATTTAGCATGTTTAAAGTAAGGAAAAATGGACTCATTAAAAATTACATGATGCAAGACAAAGACTTTGTTTTGTTGAGCATTGTAACATTTGTAAGCGCTTTGATCGAGAAAGTAATTAAGAAAATACAAGGTTCGATATTCAAGTTTGTGTTTGCCATGTGGTTTAAAATAAGAATAACATAGGTAACCAACAACTCAAAGTCTCGAGTCTCAAAATGGGATTTGGGTCATAAGACCGATGTAGGTAGACGATTCATTAAAAATGTAACGACTTAAAAAGCGTAGGACCAAAATGAGGATAGAAGATACGCTTGATGAAGCAATGCAAAACTTGTTTCATCAACATGCCTATAACAATGCTCCACAATCCCATTATGTTGGGGGTGTCAGTGGAGGTGTTTGTAAATGTGTAATCCCATAAGACAAGAAAAATCCTTTTAGTTTTTGATATTCTCCACCACCATCAGAGTTAACTGATACTATGGGATTTTGAAAGTAATTTTCCACCAATTTCTTGAATTCTAGATATAGAGAGGAAATGTCAGATTTTTGTTTAATTCATTAGAACCAGATGTATCTATTATAGTGCTCCACAAATATATATATATAGACACACACACGAAAAGCCACACACACGAAAAGCCATATATTGATTTTATCGGAGCGGGGCCTCAAATATCACTACAAATGAGTTCAAGAGGTTGTTGGCTAAACAATGTAGAAGCTCCAAACAAAAGTCTATGACTTTTACATTGACCGAACTCGCACAAAACCTAGAACATAACTTGAAAAGAGATGGAATTTACTTCAATGTTAAAAGAAACTCTAAGATTTGATGTGAGGGATGACCAAGACTTTGATGTGAATCACTGGAGGATGCACTGACACCAATCTTAGTGGAGGGTGGTGTGCGAGTCACATGAAGTGAAGATGGAAGTTAAGAGACATCATCGTTTTCAGGGCTTGTGTGAGAATGGCCTCGTGCGTGGATCCCTCACAAAAAATGGTAAAAAAAAAAAATAACAAAAAATTTCACAAACATTTGGTTAGTCTTGCAAAATTTTGGAACATATATTAAGTTTTTATTAATATCGTGAACACACAAAACATTTGACAATGAATATGAAATAATGGGGAGGAAAGTTCAGTTGAACTTGTGTGTGTTAATTGCAAACCTGAGCCATCACCAATAACGATTTTGTCCGTGCCTTCGTAATTAGAATGCAAAGAGAGATTATTTTCTAGACTTGAATTGACATAATGAGATGCTTCAGAGTCCATGGGCCATCCTTGTGTAGCTTGTTGAGATAACATTATGTTGGTTGCAATAATACGAGAGGAGAAATGTTGTTTGGCTCGATAGCATTACTTGGCTGAGTGGTTTGTCCGTTCACATAGTTGGCACCGAAGTCATACTTTTGAATATATTGGTCATGATCATTATTGTTGCTCCTTCACCAATGAGATTGATGAGATTGTTGCGTTGACTAGAAGGAGTTCAAGCCTTCATTCAAAATGGGGTGCTGATTTGTGCATCTGTGAGAAACTCTCTTGCCAAGATTTGCAGTGACAAGAGTTGATTCACCGTTACTCTCTTTTCAGATATTGCTCAAAGTCAACAAGTTTATCATGCATATCCGTGAAGGAAATGGGTGATTCACATGCCCTGACGGCGACAAAAATTTCCTTGAATTCGGAGCCGAGCCCATTCAGAACATGTATTATTAAATCATTATTACTAATGACTAAATTGATGATGGCAAGTTTATTGGTAATTCTTTTGATGACTTGTAAATACTCAGCTATTGATGGAGTATCATGCTTTGTGAGGATTAGATGCTTCTCGAGACTCATGACACACGAACGTGTCTTGTTGGCAAAGAGATGCGGAAGTTTGTTCCAAGCCTCACTTGCTGTTTCGGCAAAAGCAATGAGAGGCAGGACTGAGTCTGAAGTGAAAGCTATGATTGCATGAAGCAGAAGCTATGATTGTAGAAGCAATAGTTGATCTTGGTGTACCGAATGAGAATAAGATGGATTGGTAGTAGTTTTGCCATTAATACTAGTGGGGTTATATGGACACAATATGATTCCATCTACATACCCCATTAAATCTCAACTTAGGATCAGAGAATTAAATTGTGCCAACCAATATGGATAGTTCATTGATGTTGATGTTGACTTGAGAGGTAGTTGCACAACTGCATTAATCAACACAAGCATGGTGACGTTACTTGAATAGGGGCCAGTGACTATCATAGGAGCGCCAGTGTTGCAGGATTCTTCTGCCATTGAAAAAAATTGAACGATATGCTTGTAAGTAGTTGGCTCTGACACCAAGAATAATTGGACAAGATACACTTTATTGTAATTTTTTTTACATTTATTTTAAGTAAAATTAGGCTAATGATTTATAGAAAGATGTTAGCTAAAAAATCTATATTAACTTTCTTGAGCGTCGGCCTTTATACACGGAAAGATAAAATTTCCTATATAAAGAAAGATGAAATGATTTTGCCAACTTTGGATGCTTTCGCCGCACTTGCCAAGAATACAAGAAATGCTCGAATGCTATCTGAGTTTGGACTTGCTTTGCCATTGCGATATATTTTCTCCAATATTTAATACCTTGTCATGTCCGCAGTTCTTGTTCTATAGACTCAACTATAAGTCAAAACCTGATTAAGTTAAATATCAGATTAGGACTTCCATTATCGCAAGAAATTGATTACGAATTCACTTGATTTGGTTGCGATTACGATGGAGATGATACCGTGTGGAATTTTCCGACTTTAGTCAAGAACTGCATTAGCAAAGTAAGTTTCTACATAATTCGTCACTCCGGAGGGATTGGCCAGGAGCAAATTTATTCACTTCTTTACAAGGAAAAGAAAATTACACCGAATAGAGTCAAATTAACTAGGGACCCACAAGACAACGATCATCAAAACTCCAACCTAGAAAACACAAATCCTAAGGCAACCAAAGCAAAGCTGACTAAAGCCCGAACAGACACAGCTCATCATGTATGGAGGGCAAAAACACGGAGAGGCAGAGAGAGAAGCACCTTGTGCTGGTCCACGGGGCTCGCCATGGAACTTGATGCTGGTACAAAGTGGCCACCCTCCTTAAGTCCTCAGGCCTCAAGGTCACTACTCTGGATATGGCCGTTTCGGGGTCCATCCGAAGCAGCCTCGAGAACTGAACTCGATCATGGAATATGTCGAGCCGCTATTTGAATTCTCCGAGGGTCTTCCGCAAGGAGAGAAGGTGATCCTGGTGGGGCATAGCATTGGTGGGGTTACGATTTCAATGGCCATGGAGAGATTTCCTGAGAAAATTGCAGTTGCTGTGTTTGTAGCTGCAATCTTGCATGGTCCGGAGCTCAGTTTTACCTCTGTTGCTGAGGAGGTAGGCGCTTCTTTCTTTCTACTTAAAAGAGTGAATAGTTTCAATTCTGATCCTGAAAGACTCGTGGATAATCACTGCCTCGACCACATCGGTTTAAATTCAGTGTAAGATGAATGGGTTTGGAATATCACTCGACATACATGGTCTAAATTTTTCAATTAAGAGCCGTGTGATCGTGGGAAAAATTCTGCCATGGAGAGGCAAATATCAAGTCATCAGGACAAGAGAAACAGAGTAGTCCCGAAAGGTTCTCTTTCCAAACACAGAAGAAAATCCATTGCACATCCATCATCAAGAGAGTAACACTTGTTATGATTATAACCAGCAATTAATCTATTTCATGATCTTCAAGAAGCTCTTTCTTTTTTCCCCGGTATGAGATAATTTAGCAGCTCATTGCAGTGATATGTATACTGCTTGCGAGTTCTCAATATGCTCGCAGACTGGATTCATACATGGACACAGAATATGCTATAGATGATGGCCCTGAAAAGCCTCCTACCACTTTGCTGTTTGGATACAATGCTGTATCGACTCTCTCCACCCGAGGTAAGTACATTTGATGATTCTATCGATGAAGATTCTCGTAATTTCGTTTATTGACATCAAACTAATCTTCCCAAGTGATCAACGAGCTCGGAATTAAGTTCTTTTGTTAGCAGAGTCAGTTCTATCCGGCTGAGTTAAGATGCATTTATTCACTTCATTTTACCTAGGATTTGACATTGGCCTCCTACTTGGCGAGACCTTTCCGTATGTTTCTGGGCAAATCCAGATTGAAGGAGGAAGGAACGGTCACAGTGGAGAACTACGGTTCGGTTCGTCGAGTTTACATTGTGTGCGACAAGACCAGGTAAAGAAGACCTGCAGAGATGGATGATCGAACGCAATCCAACGGACGAAGTGAGTGTGATCTCTAATTCAGATCACATGGTCATGTTCTCTAAACCGCTGGAGTTCTGTTCTACTCTTAAACAGATTGCAAAAAATTATTCCTGAAGATTATAAGTGTATTTTGTCAATATGACTACGACCCAGAGGCATGTGCTTCTATAGATTTCTAAGCCGTTTTGACAAGTTACTGTTAAAAGATTAGGTATCTAAACTTTTCTCTTATGTGCCAAACCATCTCCGTATTTTCAATTGTTTCAATAAAATCCTTATATACTATTTTGGAACGTTTAATCCTGTCAATCCCATCAGTTAGCGTAGACGAATTTTGCTATGATGGACAAACAATGTAATAAACTTCACAGTGGATGAAGAAAACTATTTATGTGGTTTTTGTCACTAGAGAGTATAATGCATAGCGTGTATCTGTTGGGGTCTACTAACCCAATTCATCAGTTCTTGATTTCCGGTGAGTAATACGGATCGACTAGACTGGAAACTGCTTGGATTGTATTGGACTGGCCAGTTCTGAATGTTTTCGAAGGGTGTCAGTTCGGTTTTTAGTTCCATAAAATTGGAACCCGTGGTTTTCGGTCTGGTACCAGCTTTGGGTGGAACCGGATCAATGATTTATTATTTATTTATTTATTTTCCTTCCCTTCTCACGTGTATCACTCTCCTCTCTCCTCTCATCCTGGTCCCGATGTGGTGTCAACTGATTTCTCTAATAATTTCCTATCTCCTGATTTCATGAGTAAAGCTCAATAGCCTCGATCTTGTTCACTGCTTCCTGCCTTCCCCCGAAAGAAAACTCGAAGTTGAACTTTGCCTCAGAGCTCCTCCAATTCATAGGCTTTCATATTTCTATTTTTCCTCCCAAATTGTCTAGAAGTGTTCGGAGCGATCGAATTGAAATTGGTAGTTTAATCTCAAAGATAAAAATCTACTTGCCATCTTTAGTGAAGCTTAATTATGATAATGCCTCGGATATGACCAAGTGTTCATTGGATGGACTCTTATGTTCTTATGCTTGGGAATTATTTGTAACTAAATTGGTCCATTGGATTGCTCGGGAATCAAATCATGTCTAGTCCCAAGACTAGGTAGTCTAGTTCGTAGTTCCAGAAACTAGGAATTGGTCTCTCCAATTCAGTTCGTGGTTCCTAGATGGGATTGGATCGGATTAGGAACCGATCACCCCTAGTGAAGGATGGTGTACGAGTCACGTGGAGTGAAAATGGAAGTTCATAGACATCATTGTAATTCATGCCTTATGTTAGAGTTGCTCTCGTGTGTGGATCCCACACCAAAAATAGGTCAAAAAAATTCCATGGATGTTTGTTTAGTCTTGTAAAACGTTGAAACATATATCAAGTTTCTAATAATATCAAGAGCACACAAAATATCTGACAATGAATATGAAACAATGGGGGAGGAAAATTTAGTTGAACCTATGTGTATTAATTGCAAACTCGAGCCATTGTCAATAATGATTTCGTATTTGCCTTCATAATTAGAACGTGAAGAGTGATTTTCCAGACTTGAAATGACATGATGAGACGCTCCAGAGTCCATGGGCCATCCTTCCTTAGCTTGGCGAGATAACATTGTGTTGTTTGTAATAATAGGAGAGGAGAAATATTGTTTGGCTCGATAGCATTACTTGGCTGAGTGGTCTGCTCGTTCACATAGTTGACATTAAACTCTTGCTTTTTAAATGGGCTGGTTACAATCATAATTGGGGTTCCTTCACTAATGAGATTGTCGAATTGACTGTAAGGAGTTTGAGCCTTGATTTGAAATGGGGCGCTGGTTGGTGTTCTCGTGAGATATTCTCTTGGCAAGATTTGCAATGAGAAGAATTGATTCATCTTGACTCTCTTTTTAGGTATTGCTCAAAGTCAACAAGTTTATCATCGAGTTTCTCGAAGGAAATGCGTGATTCAGATGCCCTTATGGAATAGAAATTTCTTTGAATTCGGAGCCGAGTCCATTTAAAACATTTATTGTTAAATTATGATCACTATAAAGAGAATGGATGATGGTAGTTTCTTCAGCAATTCCTTTGACTACTTGTAAATATTCAGCTCTTGATCCAGTGTCATGTTTTGTGAGGATTAGATGCTCCTTGAGATTGATGACATGCAAATGTGTCTTGTTGGCAAAGAGGTTCGAAGCCTCATGTGGTGTTTTGGCAGAAGCGATGGGATGCACGATTGAGTTCAAAGTGGAAGTTATGATTGCGTGAAGCAATAGTTGATCTCGGCGTACCCAATGAGAATAAGATGGATTGACAATAGTTTTGCCATCAATAGTAATGGTATTAGATGAACACAATATGGTTCCATCTACATATCCCATTAAATTGTAGCCTAGGAGCATATAATTAATTTGAGACAACTAGGAGAGATAATTCATCGATGTTAACATGAGAGGTAATTGCACATTTGCATTAGGCTGTGTTTGGTAATATTTTTGTTAAAAAATTGTTCCTGGGAATAGAAATAGAAAAAATTATTTCTGTTCCGGGGAATAATTTTTGAACAGAAGAACACGTTTGGTAATTGTATAAAATTTCTGTTCCTGGAATAGAAAAAGAACAGAAACACGATGGGTAAACTTGTATAATTTTTTGTTTCTTTTAATTTTTTAATATTTTTATTTTATTTTCCTTTTTCCTTTTTTCTTTCTTCCTTTTGGCCAGCGGCCTTGCCGGTGGCTGGGCGAGCTTGGCCTTGTCGGATCTAGGCGAGCTCGAGCTCGCCCGGCCAAGGCGAGGCTGAGCCTCGCCAGGGCCAGTGACGCTCCGGCGACCGGCCAAAGAAAAAATAAGAAGAAAAAAGAGAAAAAAAAACAAGAAAAAAAAGAGAAGTGTTTCTCAGAAGTGTTCACGGGAACAAGAAATAAGTTTTTTCTACTTCTTGTTTCTGTTCTAAATCTGTTCCTGGGAAGAAAAGTGTAAACAAACGCGTTTCTATTCTTTTTTTGTTCCCCAGAATAAAAGAACAAAAATTTGTGTTCCGGGAAACAAAAACAGATTTAAACAAACAGCCCCTTAGTCGCCACAAACATGGTGGCGTCATTTAAAAAGGGGCCAATGGCTATCATAGGAGTGTTAGTGCTTGAGAATTCTCTTGCCATTGAAAAAATTGAACGATATGCTTGTGAGCAGTAGTCTTTGATATCATGAAGAATTGGACAAGATACACTATACAGTTATTTCTTACATGTATTTAAAATACAATACAGCTAATAGTTTAGTGAAAGACATTGCTAGAAAATTTGTAATACAATAAATTTCCTAAGCAATGGCCTTTATATAGGAAAGACAAAATCTTCTATATAAAGAAAGATAAAATTAATTTGTCAATTTTGGAAACTCTCGTTGCACTTGCCAAGAATACTAGAATTGTTTGATTGGTGATTGAGAGCAATTTTTGGATTGCTTTCTCATTGAGAGAGATTTTCCACAATAATGAATACCTTATCCAGTCCCAGTTCTTGGTCGAAAGCTGAGTAAGTTAATCATCCTATTAGGACTTCTGTCATCGCAAGGAGCAAATTTATTGACTTCCATAAAAGGAAAATAAAATCACACTGAAAAGAGTCAAATTAACTAGGGACCCACAATACAACAATCATTAAAACTCCAACCTAACAAACACAAATCCTTGATCCAGCCTAAGGACCTTAAACAAAGGCCCCGGAAATGGAACTCCCTCCGGGTTACCAAGGGTTATGTTCCCACTGGAATTCCCGTGCACAACACCTTGGAAACAAGGTGGGGAATTCCGCTAGTGATCCCCATGAGGCCCACGCGGTAACCATCCCGTTCACGGTTCAGGGAAATGACCCAGTCCGGGAAGAAACTTCCCGGGGTGTGCGCTAGGGACCCACAATACAACAATCATTAAAACTCCAACCTAACAAACACAAATCCTAAATCTATCAAAGCGAATCTGACAAAAGCCCGAACAGACAACTCACCAGGTATGGAGGGTAAAGAAACAGAGAGAGAGAAGCATTTCGTGCTGGTCCACGGGGCTTGCCATGGAGCTTGGTGCTGGTACAAAGTAGCCACCCTCCTCGAGTCCTCAGGCCACAAGGTCACTGCCCTAGATATGGCCGCTTCAGGGGTCCATCCGAAGCAGCCTCGAGAGCTGAACTCTATCGTGGAATATGTTGACCCGCTGTTCGAATTCTTCCAGGGTCTTCCGCGGGGAGAGAAGGTGATCCTGGTGGGGCATAGCATGGGTGGGATCGTGATTTCAATGGCCATGGAGAAATTTCCTGAGAAAATTGCAGTTGCTGTGTTTGTAGCTGCATTCATGTATGGTCCTGAGCTCAGCGTTACCTCTGTTATTGAGGAGGTAGGTACTTCTTTCTACTTTGGAGAGTGAATTTAGGATAAAAAACATGTTTCGATGGTAGTTTCAATTCTGATCCCGAAGGATTTGTGTATATCAACAAACACACTTCGCATTTAGCCTCCACTAATCGCTCTGGTGACCATATCGGTTTTAATTCAGTGTAAGACGAATGGGTTCGGAATTTCAGTCGACATACATGATCTAGATTTTCCAATTAAGAGCCATGTGATCGATTTGAGAAAAAATCTGTCATGGAGAGGCAATTATCAAGTCATCATCAGGACAAGAGAAACAGAGTAGTCCCGAAAGGTTCTCTCTTCCAAACATAGAAGAAAATCCATTACACATCCATCGTTATGAGAGTAACACTTGTCATAATCATAAGCAGCAATTAATCCATTTTATGATCTTCATGAGAAACATAATTTTTATTTTTATTTTTGGAATAAGATAATTCTGCAGTTCATTGCAGTGATATGTATACTGCTTGCTTGCACATTCTCAGTATGCTCGCAGATTGGATTCATACATGGACACAGAATATGCTTTTGATGATGGCCCTGAAAAGCCTCCAACCACTTTGCTGTTTGGATACAATTTTGTGGCCTCTAAGCTGTATCAACTCTCTCCACCCGAGGTAAGTACATTCAATGAAGATTCTCGTAATTCTGTTTATCAACATCAAACAAAATTCCCATATGATAAATGAGCTCAGAATCAAGTTCTTTCATTAGCACAATCATTTTATGTAGGATTTGACATTGGCCTCGTACTTGATGAGACCTGTCCGTTTGTTTCCGGATGAATCCCGACTGAAGGTAGAAGAAACGATCACAGTGGTGAAGTACGGTTCGGTTCGTCGAGTTTACATTGTGTGCAATGAAGACCTTGTGATAAAAGAAGAGTTGCAGAGATGGATGATCGAACACAATCCTGCGGATGAAGTGTGTGTGATCTCTAATTCAGATCACATGGTCATGTTCTCTAAACCGCTGGAGTTTTGTTCTACTCTTAAACAGATTGCAGAGAATCATTCCTGAGGGTTGTAAGTGTATTCTTGTCAATACGACTATAACTCAGTTAGAGGCATGTGCTTCTATAGATTTTTAAGCTGTTTTGACAAGTTAATGTTTACAGATTGGTGTCTAAACTTCTGTCTAATGTGCCAACCATTTCCGTACTTTCAATTGGTTCTATAAAATCCGTGTACTATTTTGGTACGTTCAATGCTGTCATCCCGTCAGTTAGTGTAAACGAATTTTGCTAGTATCCATTTCAGATAGACGATTTAATCTTTGCCTAATCAATGGAATCGGCATTTCGTTCTCTCTTTTATTAGCAGGTTTAAAAGCATAGCGTATATGTGTTGGGGTCTACTTGCCATTATTCATCGGTTCTTGATTTCCCAGTAAACTCCGATATCTCATACATTTGTTGGGGTGTCCATCAACATAAGATCAGTCCAAGAACCAGTCACTCGACGGGGAAGATCATCTATCGTCACTGTCTCTTCTTCGAGTTGCCATACCAAAACAAAAGCCAAAACCTCTCAAAGTCCATATCCATGGCAGAGCCCCAAACTACGTATGGCCCATAAGTTGCAGACTCACCCTTGTCCCAACAAGCCGCCATTGGAACCCTCTTTTGTTGCCATTTGATCACCTTTACTCTCACCTGTCCCAAACAGGGTGGAAAGATTACAGTATAAGTATGAAACTTTCTCTTTACAGCCACAGATTTGATAGACATAATCAGTCACGATGCACTGAATTGTTTGGGTTCAAAGTGATTATACCTTGTACGTAGCCCCTGCCCCTGCCCTGGCAAAACTAGACTGAAGTATGTTATGAAAAACTGACCGCATCAATTTAAATTGGCAGAATGTGCAAAAATGTTGTACCTTCATCTGAGAGATCATTAAGAGAGCCCAAATCCAAGGTCATAGCAATATTTCTAGTTGAACCTATTTTTACTCTATCGAGCAATTATATGATTGGTCAAACATTTCGGAACTCTTACAAACTAGACTTTACACAAGTATATTCTTATCGATCAAACAGTTGCTTTCACTTCTGAATGAACGGCCTAGATTCAACTGACAAAATTTTAATCGTTATTCTCATGATCGGAGATTCTTTCAGGCGTATGGACATCCTTTTGTCTTTATTCCTTTTGTCAGTACGCTTTGGCTTGAGCACTAATTGCCATTAATTTTATATCGTCCTCTCTTGAGGCCAAACTGAGATTAAAGACGATGCCCAAAGACCGACTTTCATCGCTTTCCAAAACCTAATAATATATAATCTCCAAAACTGAGAGCAAAATCCAATCTTTCTAACATGGAGGACAAACAGACTCAGAGAGAGAGACACTTCGTGTTGGTCCACGGGGTTTGCCACGGAGCTTGGTGCTGGTACAGAGTGGCCACCCTCCTCAAGTCCTCAGGCCACAAGGTCACTGCCTTGGACATGGCCGCTTCAGGTGTCAATCCAAAGCAAGCTCGAGATTTGAATTCGATCGTGGAATACGTGGAGCCTATCTTCGAATTCTTGGAGGGTCTGCATCAGGAAGAGAAGGTGATTTTGGTGGGGCATAGCATGGGAGGGCTTGTCCTGTCGATGGCCATGGAGAGATTTCCCGAGAAAGTAGATGTTGCGGTTTTTGCTACTGCTTTCATGCCTGGTCCTGAGCTGAGTATCTGGTCCATCCGGGAAGAGGTATGGGCGAACCGATAAATGGTCCAACTGTTTTTTAGGTGCACGAAATAATTTCTCAAAAAGTCCTCATCATCAAAGTGATTCTTCATCTGTTCATCCACGGATGCGTGACGATGAGTGATGAATCGCCGCTACTATTTCGACCAAAAAGAGAGAGACTTCCTGCTAACAAAGTCAACGTAGGCTTCGACCCAAAAAAAAAAAAAAAAAAAGTCAACGTAGGTAATTGTCAATACTAACTTTTAAGGGAAAGTTTCTTCCAGATTAGCTTTTTTAATTTTAGCATAGTATATGATCTGTTGCTAGCGCAAGCTCTATGTTCTCATTGAGACATGCTTTCAGCGGATGCTTTCCAAAACTCATCACTTTCACGGAGAGGTCCCTATCGTTGCGTGAAGATGAATGCCCAGATTAAACAATATGATAGGTTGAATGCAATATAATCAATGTGATGTGATAAACTTGTATTGACTGCTTGAATATCATTCACCCATTTAAACATCCATAAATCCGTCATTACCCATCTATCGGTTTGCAAAGAAGTCTTTCTATGTATGTGCTATGGTCACAAACATGAAGTACAAAAGAAAGGTTTTAGAGACAGCATCATTTTAAAAGACAAATAGAATGAGCATAATCAACAAATTTGCGAAAGTCACGCAATCTGACCATGATTTGGCCGAGAGGCCGGCCACTTATCGAAGTTTCTAGCAAAATGGGGGAGAGGCTGGCCACTTACTGAAAATTTGGATGTTGTATCTTATTGCACAAAAATATCCTTTGTCGAAGTTTTTAACAAAATCAGATTCCTAAGACCAGCCTTTGTTTCCACTTTTTGCTGGTGAAAAATTTGCAAGGTAAATTACCAAAAAAATCATAAATTTACTTTATGGATATCAATTCAATTTTAAACTTATCAATGTGACAAATTAAATCTTAAACTTTTAGACAATCTGCCAATATAGTCATTTTGGCCAATTTTGGTCAAAAATCGCTTATATGAACATTGGTTGTCTTACATGGCATAGTCAATATTGACAGGAACAATAATCGTAATATTTTATAAAGATTTCTGAATTTTTTATTTTTATCTTGTTATTTCTTTTTTCTTTTTTTAGATTGTGGCCAGCAAGGCTTGCGGGCCCACAATGAAAAAAAAAGGAAAAGAAAGAGATATAGAAACAATTACTCAAATTAAATTTAAAATAGGGATCCTCTAAATTTAGAGAAGTGTAGAAATTTATCTCCTCAGAAGATGATAATAGTTTTATTAAGTCTTCAATGGCCGAGATGTATTCTTCTTATTTTTTTTTTCCTTTTTTCAATTTGCTTATTAGTGAAAAAAAAAAAGGACCTATGCAATGGTATCGAAAATGCTTTTGCACGAGATTATCGGACGACTCTTCTGATTCACATTACCTTGCAAATCCATATAGAATGACCGCAGATTCGAAAATCGCATGGACTTGGCATACGCTTTTGATGATGGCCCTTCACGACCTCCCACTTCCATGTCAGTCGGATTTGATTTTCTCTCTTCCAAGCTCTATCAACTCTCCCCACCTGAGGTTGGTGCTGATCTTCTTCTTCTTCTGTCTTTGGACTTTTTTTTTTTTTTTTTTTTTCTGGGTTTCTCTACAAAAGGCCCTTAATTGCATCAGCACTTAGCAAATGTATAGGCGACATGAAAAATGTATATATGAAAATGTTGCCTAGATTATGGTTTGTTATAGTTCGAGGTAAGGAATTGGGCATGATTAATAGAGTTGGCAAAATGGGTTAATCATGCACTTTTTTAGTTGAATATGATGTGCGGAGATGTATATAGTTAAAAAAAAAAAAAGGATTGATACTATGAAAGGCTTCAAATTGATATACCGGTGACAAAATTTTTCTCTATTAATTTATGTTAAATTTAATGTCAAATTAATGAGTTGGATGGCATGTAATAATTGACGGGTCTACATGAAATTCTATAAAAGATATATGTTAACTACGGTGAAATGGGTCTTATAAGAATCTAATTTCATGTGGGTGTTGTTGGGTGGTTTTTGGTCTTTCTTGGACCAAAAGCTAACTTTAAGAGGGAGATTTTTCTTATATTTATAAATTTACCATTAATATTTATTATAATTGACGTGGGATATCCCCTACAAGTGTAAATGATTTTAGAATAAACCCAATTTCAATCTACTTTTAACAATACAAAAAGGACGGCATGATTTGACGAAAACTCCGCCTCAACAAAGTACATTGGGGATGTACCCGTGCAGCATGGGACCATGGGTGTCCACCACTTTTGATCAACTTAAGGTTGTGGTTAGTTTTTAGGAATTCATCTGGATATTTCCTTAGTATCATCGGAAAATAATAGAACATTTTGTAATTATACTTCCTTTGAAATTACAAATACAGTGCAATGTGTTCACTATTGGTAATCAAATAGAGTAGGCTCAGTATTCAATAGCTTCAATTAGGCCACAAATCCTAGATTTATTTAGGAATATATTTATTTTGTTTCAATTTGTATGTGATTGAGTCATTCGGATCGCCAAATATGGCAGTCCAAAACATAAAAATATTATTTGGAATGATAAAATTAGATAGCGGTTCTCAAGAGAGTTGTCAACAGTTACGATAAAAGTAATACACAATATTATTTACGTCAAAGCTAAAGTTATGTTTTGACTTTTCTCTTGATGAGTTATTGCAAAATGTCGTAGGACTTGACTTTGGCGTCCTACTTAGTGAGGCCATCTCGTCTGTACCCCGATGAAGCCAGGATGGAGGAGGAAGCAGCAGTGACAAAGGGCAAATACGGCACTGTTCGCCGGGTCTACATCGTGTGCGACCAGGACCTTGCCACAAAGGAAGACGTGCAGAGATGGATGGTGGAGATGAACCCGCCAGATGAAGTGAAGGTGATCTCAGGCTCAGATCACATGGTCATGTTCTCTAAGCCACATGAGCTTTGTGATGCTCTTGGAGAGATTGCTGAATGTTATTGCTCTTGAGATCTGTGGCCATGCAAGTTCTCTCATCACCATGAAAATAAGGGGGATTCGCTCAAGACATTTAGAGATTTTATCCATTATCAACATCTAAATCTTTTACTATTTCATTTAATTATTCATCGCATGAAAATTAGGGGTCGATTCCGACCCTTTAATTAAAGTTACGTTAGGCATTTAGCATTCCATTGCATTGCATTTGGATAACAATAGCATTTAGAATTACGTTATTTGCATCAAGAATGTTGCATGGGCAAAATGGATGGTGTTTAGGATGATTGAATTTCAAGATAAGGTAATCCGTGATTATTAATCTTCGACCAGAATTTAGACTTTACATTGGTGCAAATTCAAATTCAAGATTTATTCAAGATATGATCAATATTCGGTCAATTAAGGTTAAGTTGGACGTTCGTGTTCAAAGATCATGACCGATGGAAGAGATCTAAGTGTGGAGATTTTTGTAACAATATCTTGGCATATAATGAGATTCATCAGCGGACTCTACCAAGTGTCGATTTCCTATGAATCCTCCATGATTAGTGGGATTTCTTTGGCTATTAAGAGAAGCACCAATCACAAAAGCAAAATCAAAGCCAGCAAAGAGCAAAACATATTTGACATGATTGTATAAGTTAATTTCTATGTGTAAGTGCTTGGCTACCGGTACCATCTAGGGGTGAGCATGGTCCGGGTTGGTCCAGGCCACCTCCTAACCCTAGGACCAACCCGTACAGTGTCGGTTTTCAATTTTTAGGACCGAGGACCGACCCTATTAGGCCTGGGACCAAGGATCGGACCGACCCAATGGGTTTGGTCTGGTTCTAGGGTCAACCCGGGATCGATCGATAATTTTTTTCGTCTTATTTTTTATACTCCCTAAAAAAGCAAACCTACAAATTCAAATTACACATCCATCGACAATACATCATTGTGCAACTAAACTATAAATACCAATACATATTTAGCAAATTTAAGATGACACAATAATAAAAATTTCGTACACAGCTAACCACTCATCGAGATATGGGACAAGATGGAAAGTTCTTGTAATCATCTATCTTTAATATTCATAACACCATATGCAAAAGCGTTTTCCTGCATTTGATCATGTAGAGTCCACTCAACCAAAAAATGAGCTTCACACCACTTGACTAGCAAATCACCATAGCAATTGCAGTACTACTCTACTCTTCAAAAACTTCTACCATTTGACACAAATTGAAAAGCAAAGTGTAGTTGAAATTCATTAGTAAAATACAATTAAACCATAAAAAGTTCAAAATACTTAATATAAACCATGAATATATAACTTTACATCTTGTTAATTCACTTGAACTTCTAAACACCTAAAAACAAAACAAATGACACATAATTAATACTCAACAAAAGTTTTAAATTTAAATTACTATTAGTGCTATTGATAGAACATCTCAATATAATATAATATAACTGACATTTTACTTAGGTTTGAATATATAAAAGAATTATAAATAATATAATATAATATAATATAATATACATGGTTGGTCCGGGGTTGGACCGACCCAAAACTCTTAGGACCGAGGACCAACCCGCATAGTGTTGGTCCTGGAATTTCGAGACCAAGGACCGACCCGGTCCCCTTGAGAACCAGACTAGGACCGGCAGGGTTGGGCCGGTTCAGGGTTGGTCCAGGGTCGACCCTAGACCGCTGCTCACCCTTAGTACCATCAGTCAAGAAAAGAGATGGTCAAACATCAGCCAAGCGTTTTCCATCTTTAAAGTGGGAGACTTGGTTAACAGGTTTTTTGTTTTCATTATGTATAAATGCATTTTCCGTATAAAAACTATTTTCTTGTCTTATTTAAAGAAACAAATCAAAGTGATAATATTCAAATAATAAGAAATATATGAAGAACTCAATTCCAACTTTGAAAATTGTGTATGTAATTTTCCAGCCAAAGAAAATCAATTGAGAATCGTTTGAATTTGCAATAAGGAAATTAAAATAGTGTATGCAATAAGGAAATTTAAAATAGTGTATGTAATTATTTATATTTCAGTATCAAATTTAATTTTTCTTTCTTCATATTTAAGAAAAATAATTATGTGTGTCCTCTCATATTTTTTGTCTCTCAATTTGAGTTTGCAATAAGGAAACATAGAAATAATTTGAAAAAGAACATCGAGTCAAAATTGAAACCGGTTGAGTAGGTTTACTGGTTTCCTCCAAAACATTTTGTGGCTGGCCTTTGACCGTCTCATTGTCATTCCGTAGAGGATGGTCAGACTAGCAGCATTCTTCTTTTTATGTGTCAACGACCAAGCATATTGTCCTTTCCCCTTCGGAAGTGCCTTGACTTGAACTTGAAGCTGGAAATAGCAAATTGTCTTGACTAGAGCATACCCTGAATTACTCCCTCGATATGTGCTATTGTTGTCTTATTTTATTTGATATAGAGTGACGCACTGATAGACTGCTCATGAAAAGTATCCTCTCTTGAAAAACACAAAGCATCTTATGATGAAATTATTTTGCTAATGAGGTAAAGTAAGCTAAACCCTTTTTTTTTCCCTTCAAATAAACTGGTTTGGGGTTTGTAAAACAAGAAAATTTGATCATAATAAGTTGTAAATAACTGGTGACATGGATGTTCGAATGCAAAGATTCTCCTATATTTAGTTTGATTATAATTTAAATTAAATAAATGCTAATCATGCATCTTTTTATTGTTTCAATCTGTTTCATATATATTGGATTCCAATACAGTTGTTTGTTTGTAGAAATTTTGAAAAGTCAGTGATACTCGCCATTATTTTTAGTGTTTGATCCGACATCAAAACAAACAATGTTGTTTCGTCTGATCATCCAAGACAAGCATTGAATGATTTATTAGTTAAAAGTACAAAAGGGAAATTCAACTGTGCTAGAGGACAAGGGTAATGTTGGGCACCCCTAGACTAATCTATGATCTTGACCTAGAGAGTAGAAAAAAGGAACAGAAAACCAGTAATATTCTCCAAGCTCATAAAAACTCCAACATTAAGCAAAGCTAATCAGAGGCCTAAGCTGACTGACTACTGCACATGGAGAACAAGGAATCTCGGAGAGAGAAACACTTTGTGCTTGTCCATGGGGCTTGTCATGGAGCTTGGTGCTGGTACAGAGTGGTCACCCTCCTCAAGTCCTCTGACTACAAGGTCACTGCGTTAGACATGGCCGCTTCAGGGGTCCATCCAAAGCAAGCTCAAGAATTGAATTTGATTGTGGAATATGTCGAGCCCCTCTTCGAATTCTTGGAGGGTCTTCCTCAAGAAGAGAAGGCGATTCTGGTAGGGCACAGCATGGGAGGGCTTTGCCTGTCAATGGCCATGGAGAGATTTCCTGAGAAAGTAGATGTTGCTGTTTTTGCTGCTGCTATCATGCCGGGTCCTGAGCTCAGTTTTCACTCCATCCGTGAACAGGTATGTGCGACTCTCTCTCAATCTCTCTCTCTCTCTCTGAGCAAGTCTATTTCTTCTGTGTACCATCCTATAAGACATGTAAATACTTTCTAGAGCTAACTGGCGGTTCTGGAAAGGTTTTTGACAATGTCTCATAACTGAAACGAAGGCCCCTGGAGGCAAGAACATATCCAGTTCATGATTCGTGACTAGTACTTGGTTAATAATTTTCAGTGTCGATCAGATAGTTTTTAACGCTGATTTGCTGCAAATTTGTCCGAAAAATTATAATAAGAACCTGGTGTATGTACCTCAAATCCATATGAAACATCGAGTCCACTGGGCTTCATGGGAAATGTTCTTCAGGGCATCCAGGCTACAAGAGACGGGAGGGGATTAAAACAGTGCAAATAGCGATATTCTCGAGCTACTGGATCTCGTTAGCGATTTGCCACTACCTACGGAGTATTATTTTAATGAGGAAGATGGTGCACGATCCCGAAGATGGTGCTGTCAAAATAAATAAAATGCAATAAAGGAATCGTCTTACTTGCATCATCAATTAAAAAATAAAAATAAAGATTGTAATTATTGATTTTAGCTTAATATGATTACCTTTCACCAAAAAAAAAAAAAAAAAAAAAAAACTAGATTGAATGATGAGTGATGGGATTATTGAGGTTATTATAATTTTTGCTCCCAACTAGCCATGTTCATCCTAACAATAATTTAATTAATGAGCTTACAATTGGGCAATCATTATTGGTCCCTTCAGCGTGGGGTTCCTGCGAATCCTAAAGTAATAGTATGATCAGTTATGACATGAATTAAACACATACTTAGCTGTCATTTTCGGAGGGCCCTTAGTCTTATTGATCGCTTGAATACGATTTACCTATTTAAATGTAAATATCCATAATTCTGTCATTTTTTATTTGTCGATTTTAAAAGAAGTCTTTGAGTAAATGTACGTGATGTCTAAAGATCAAGACCGAGGGATTACAAACTTAGGAAGGGTTTTGTAGACAGCATTACTCAGAAGGACAAATAGAATGAACTATTTCATCAAAGGGCAAGTATATAGTTTCGTGGGAGAGGCCAAGGAAAAAGACTAATTGATGGATTTACCTATGTAGGAAATAAGCAGTTAGTTCAAATTTGGAATTACTAAGCAATCAACGTATGGTTTGGCCATAAATATAATCCACCAAATTTGGGGAGAGGCCAGCAACTAACTAAATATTGGATGTTGTATTTTTTTTTTTTTTTGGGGGGAGAGGAATTGATACTACAAGTGTTCATAACTTTCATAAGACACTCATTTTGGTGTCATAACTTTTGAAAAACGAAACATGTTACTTTTGTACCATAATTTCCAATCGATTACTTGAGTGTAATTTTTTTTTTTTAAAAATGTTCACCACAAGTGCCGTAAATTTAAATGCCATGTCGATGTTTTCGACAATTAGGTGATTGACTAAAAAGTTATGGAACCAAAGTGAGTTTTTTTTTTAAAAAATAAGTTAGGATGTTATATGATCGGTTGAAAATTATAGCACCAATATGGGTAATATGCAAAAAATTATGGTATTTGTGATGACCTTTCTCCCGTCTTATTGCATTGAAAACATCCTCTATAGAAGGTTCTACCAAAATCAGAGGCCTAAGACCTCCTCAGCCTTTATTTCTACCTTCCACCGGGAGAAAAATTGCACGTAATGCTAAGAAAAAAGTACGTACGTACTTTTGATGCACTGAGTTCGGCCGAACGTCCGTTTGATTTCAAGAATCATGCAACTTCTCAAATTAAATTCAGAATAGAAATCCTCTAAAGTTAGAGTGTTGGGTATTTTTTCTTTAACTTTCCTCATAAGATGACAATAAGCTTATGGATTCTTCAATGGCTGCAATGGATTCTCCTTATCTTATTCTATTTTCCTCCTTTTTCCCATTTTCGTTATCAGTGAAAAAAGGGCCTATGCAATGTAGGCGTTGTCACACTCCGATCCTCGGGTACGCACACATCCTTCTACTTAGTCGATTTTATAATGCGATATCCCATGACTAAGTATCACCGACCCTTTCGTTTATTAAGCACATGCGGAAGCAGTTATAAATCCCCAAATAATAACACAATGGGATAGAAAAGTAAGGCCATATTTTTCATATTGAAATCCACAACTAAACTTTTATACATGGCATAACTCAAAGTCTATTCACAAGACTATTCATAACATTCTAGTTTCACACTATTCACGTTTAGACAGAATTCACAAAAGAGGATGAGATCTCAGTCCTCATCTGAGTCGTACTCAGGATCATCCTGATCCTCTTCTGATTCTTCTTCACTAAGCTCACATCCTTCAAGCTCTTCATCTTTTACTGGGTCATCGTCCTCTTCTGGTTCCTTCTTCACAAGCTCATCTACGGGCCTGAAATGTTATCCCACAACCGGGATGAGACTATATCTCAGCAAGTTCTACCCCACTAAGACTCGATTAGGAAACCAATACGCTAATCGGGCTGCCTATACACGCACGGGTCAGAGGACTTACCTTGGCCTCATATTCCACCTGCATATTAGCACAATTCAATAGGCACCTTAGAAATCATATCACAGATCGATATCTCGATCAATCGATCTAGTCGATTTCATGTCAATCGGACCATTCACCAGTCATTTACATTCAATCAATCAATTCACAACATCATATCAAGTAATGATCAATCGACCTAGTCGATTACATACCAACAAGACCACTTCCGGTTATTTCAATTATTCCAACTCAATTCCCAAATATGAATCACGGTCATAGGACACAACTTATTTATAGGTGGTAATCATGGCCCCACCAAGCAACTTTCTTAGATTTAGTGGCTTTACGGTCCCACTCGACCTTTTCAAGATTCAATGGCTTTATGGTCCCACCCGACCTTTCCAAGATTTAATGGCTTTACAGTCCCACCCGACCCTCTCAAGATCTAGTGGCTTTATGGTCCCACCCGACCCTCTCAAGATCTAGTGGCTTTATGGTTCCACCCGATCCTTTCAAGATCTAGTGGCTTTATGGTCCCACCCGACCCTTTCAAGATTTGGTGGCTTTATGGTCCTACCCAACCCTTTCAAGATCTAGTGGCTTTATGGTCCCACCCGACCCTTTTTACGATGCCATACTCTGTCACTGAGTCACGTGCATTCTCTAGGAAGACATACCGAGTCTCCGAGCCACGTGCATTCTCTAAGGCTACCTTTTCGCCAATGTGACATATCCAATCACCGAGCCACGTGTCCTTCCCAGGCGACACTCCAATTCACCGGGTCAAGTGCATTCTCCAGGTGATTTACCAACTCACTTTCGATACTGACAACCGATACTCGACCAATCCTCAATCACATAGCCAAAATTGCATTATTTAAGAATATAATTTAAAAATGCATCATTAAATCAATTTGACATGAATTAAAGCTCAAATAAATAAATGGACTGCTCCACGACAATCTGCACAAAATTCCGGTCGTCGACTATCCCTCGCCTAATTTCCGGAAAATAATTAATTAATTAAATAATTCCGAAAATTAATAAATAAATACGATAAATCCAATTTAGGCTTGTAATGCCTAATTAGAAGCTAAATAGGATCGGGAAAAATCCCGAGATATATTCAATAAATAGTATAGGCAGTTCTCTAGCTAAGTACGCTAACCACCTAACTAATATGCAATGCAATTAACTAATAATCGCTAATCCATGCTAATCTAACCACCTAATTGCACTTAATTAAATCTAATCAACCCTTAAGCATCATCAGTCTACTAAGTAAGGATTAGTGAGATTACTCACTTAGTTAAAAGTGGAGACCGAATCACCGCGATGGCGATGCGACGGCGTGATGGCAGACGAACTTGGGCTCGCGACGACACCAATAGGCTTGGACCGGGCCAAGAAACCTTGCAAGCCCACAACAATTGCTGGGCTTAGATTGAACAGGCTTGGGCTTGCTGAACTTCACTGAATTGGACTGGGCTTCAAGTTGAGATGGGTTGACTGAGTTCTTGGGCCGAACTTGGCTATTCAAGTGGGCTTCAAATGGTCGCTGGACTTGAAGATGACAATCACGCGGGCTGCACTTTACAAGCTGGGCCGAAACTTTGCCAAATCGTGGCCGAATAGATTGACTCGCTGGGCTGCTCGCTGCAAAGAAGGTGGGCCGGACGAACGGCAGCAGCTTGGGCTTCGATCGACGTTGGCGCAGCAAGACCGAAGCAGAAACGGAGCTGCAGGTCTTCGAGATTTGCTGGCAGCTGAAGATGCAGCGGGTTGAAGCTGCTGCAGACTTCGCTGGAAACGTGGACTAAACACGAGACCAAGAGAAGACGCTGGCTTGGACGCGTGGATGAGAACGACGTGGGGGCTTCTTCGGTTGCTGCAGGCGTGCGGCGTGGGCTGTTGTGGTCAACGGAAGCTTTGTTGGAGAAGAGGTTGAGCTGGTGAATGGCGTGGCAGCAAGATGGAGGGGTCTTCGGTGGATGATGGAGCTCAGTGGAAGCTGGTTGTCGAAGAAGCTGAGACGGTGGCAGCTTCAAGAAGTTTCGGCAGGGTGTGGCTTCGGTCGGTTGAATCCCACACGGCAGAAACAATGGAGACAGAACTCGGTGGATGGCAGCAGGTAGCTCGGTGGATCGTTGGATGAAGAGAGAGAGAGAGATGTAGAGACTTCGGTGGGGTGGATTTCGTTGATGAGATGGACGAGGGAAATGAAAAGCAAGACCGAGAGAGAAATGAAAAGCGAAGTAGAGATCGATGGAGAGGAGTCGGCAAGGTAGCTTGCACGAGAAGCTTAAAAAAAGCTTAAAGTTCACAACTTATCCTCTCCATTGAATGCTTGGTCCCACTATGCCTTCAAGATTATCTTCATGGTCTCCTAATATTTTCTCACCCCTTTTAATTCCACAATTAATCAAATTAAAGCCAAAATATGCAGCCCTCAACCTAGTTCCGAATTTCATTGATTTGGACTTCCAATCTTTATCAAATCTTCCAAATTCGATGTCCAATGTCGTAGAAGAAAAAGGCCATACCATTTCCGCCCATGTCCAACGCCAACTAGCTCAGCCTGGAAGTAAAAGATCCCTTAAATCTGGCCTGATTGAATTTCCATTAATTCCCACAACGTCCGAAACGATTTTCCATAAAAATCTCGAACTTAACGAAATTACTCCGAAAGACAAGACGACATCCTGTAAGTGAATTGTAATATGCTTGAACGTCCGATTTCCGAAACCGAATTCAATTTCATGGTTAAAATCGATCGAACGTGATTTTAGTCCGATCCGACCTATCGAGTAGCTTTTAGGGATTTTACCGCGGTTATATCCCTTAACGGCTTCACCCAATAAATTGGTTAACGCATGAGTGATCAGCTTAGAGAAAAAGGACCATAGGCATGCCGACAAAATGCCCATTTCATATATTCGGGACGGAGCAAAATTCGGGATGTCACAGGCGTTACTCGACATTCCTCTAGAATTCATAGACAGTTCTTTTCTATTTTCGACATTGATTGATTGCGAACGCTTTTGCAAGAGATTACAGGACGACTCTTTTGATGAGCATTACCCTTTGCAAATCCATGTAGCGTGCTCGCGCATTGAAATTTAGCATGGGCTCGGCATACGCATTTGATGATGGCCCCGCGGGACCTCCCACCGCCCTGTTTTTGGGACATGATCTACTCTCTTCCAAGTTGTATCAACTATCCCCACCTGAGGTTGGCGCCCAGACCTCCTTTTTCTTTCTGAGTTTCTCTACAGTCTACAGAAGTCACTGAATTGCACCGTCACTTAGCAAATTTATAGGCGACATAAAATATGTCTGTACGAAGATCATGCCTAGATTTTGGTTCGCTGTGGGTCGAGGTCAGGAATCGGACATGAATAGAAGTGGCAAAATTGGTTGTTCGTGTACTTTCTAACTCGAATGCGTTGGGCCGATTTGTATGCTGATGGAAGAATTTATATTAAATAGGGTAAAATGGGTCTAAGTACACGAAAGACTAATCTCACATGGGTGCTAAATGGGCCTAGAATGGACCCGGTTTTGAACCACTTTTAACAATGCAAAAAGAACGGCGTGATTATATAAAAGTCCACCCCAAACAGAGTGCAATGTGTCGAATATAAGTAATCAAATAGAGCAGGCACTGATTACTGTACGCAGTTTTTAACGAATTCAATTTAAGAGGCTACAAATGGTAGATTTACTTAAGCATATGATGGTCTTAATTTAATTAGTGTATAATGGGATTGCTTGGATCGCCACATTTGATTGTCTTGAATATAAATGTGCGCTTCTTAAATGAGTTATATCAGTGGCCACGGCAAAAGTGATGAATGATACCATTTCTGATCACAATCAAATTCTATATTTTGATTCGCTCACGATAAGTAAAATTGCGAGTGTCGTAGGATTTGACTTTGGCGTCCTACCTAATGAGGCCATCTCGTCTATTCCCCGATCAAGCCAAGATGAAGGAGGAAGTAGCCGTAACAGGGGGCAAATATGGCGCCGTCCGCCGGGTTTACATCATGTGCGACCAAGACTTCATCGTAACGGAAGACATGCAGAGATGGATGGTGGAGATGAACCCGCCAGATGAAGTGAAGGTGATCTCTGGCTCGGATCACATGGTCATGTTCTCTAAGCCACACGAGCCTTGTCGTGCTCTTGGAGAGATTGCTGAACGTTATTGCTCTTGAGGTTAAGATAGCTTGTTATAAGATGGTCTGAGGTCGAATGAATATGCATGCCTTCGAATTGGTCATGACATTAGTTCTCAATATTGCAAGAATCTACGATCAACAAATGGTTCTAAGAGACCGTAAATAGCTTCTCAAGATTTACTCGACGTTATTGCAATTGAGCACATAACCATTTGTCATTTAAGCAAGACTACGGAAAGGGATTCCTATCTTGACGTAATCGAGAATGTATCAGCGCTTCAAGCCCCCGGATGTAGTTTCTACTTGAGGGTAAGTTTCGTTACACAACATCCTATATAGCTAAGGACAGATCCAAATGAGACCTAAACCTAAGAAAGCCTTACGTGGATACTTGAGATATCTAATATTGATCGTAGAAAAAGAGGTCTCTGACGATTTTCAATGACTTCATCACGGCAATTGTTTTGAATTCAATGCTTCATGTGTTTCGTGAAAAACATTTTCCTCATTTTTTAGAATTTTGTTGGCCTAGGAAAATGAGTTAATGGAAAATGTTTTCCTACAAAAGTTTAAATTCAAGAAAATGATTTTCTCTTTAAAAAATTAAAAATTATTTTCTAAAATATGACTAAGGACATGTCCAAAATGAGACCTAAATATGAGAAAGTGGGGCACGGACACTTGAGATATCTAATATTCATTGTAGGAAAAGAGGTCTCCAACGATTTCCAATGACTTCATGGTGGAATTTATTTATTTATTTTTTTTGAATTTAAGGTTTCATCTGTTTCGCTCATTTTTTAGAGTTTGGTTTGCTTAGAAAAATGACTGGATGGAAAATATTTTCTTAGTTAATGGAAAAAAAAAGGTTTTATTACTAAAGCTTAAATTCAAGAAAATGATTTCCTCATTAAAAAATTGGAAATCATTTTCCAAAATATGACTAGGTAGCACTTAGACTGGAAACTTTGCGGTTGAGCATGCGAACCTCAACTCTCATTCTCACGTCCTTGGCAATAAAGCCGGATCCCTAGCGCTCAAGCCTGATTCCATAGAGGATGGGCCCAGGTCCATCTAAGCAGCGCTTGAGATGCGAGCATCCATGCTTGAGTCTATCGAGGGTGGACCTAGGACATTGGTGCCTAGGACGCTAGGTCTAGAAATTGTTGACATGGACATTAGTCAGCCTTCCTACGTGGCATGACTGGCTCTAACATGGACAACTTAAAAAAAAAAAATCAAAATTTTAATAATATTTTTATTTTGTTTTATAATTTTTCTTCTGTTTTTTTTTTTTCTTTTTATTTCTTCCTCCACCGGTTGCCGGGCCTTAGGCGACCATTCACAAGAGTCGGCCAGCGAGGCTTGAGCTTACTTGGGGGATTTTTGTTTTCCTGAATGAGCACTTTCTCTAAGTAGATTGATCCAGTTTTTAATCTCTTATGGCAAAATTTAATCGTTGGGCTGTAAATCTTTATCTTTGAACATGAAAACCCTCACCCCAATTGTCGCTCGGCCTTCTGCCGTCATCCCACCGTCGTTGAGCAATGAGCACGGCAATTAATCTTCTTTCAGCCACCTCCAACCTAGTACCTTTACATCCCCTCCCTTCCCTAACTATTGAGTCGAGTGGTTTCATTGTAGCTCGAAGAAAATTGACCACGGGTCATTTGCACTAAAAATTTCTGAAAACTACCCGATAGCCTAGGTCACATTAAAAACGCGTCGAATAGAAATTAATCGTGAATTCAAGTCCGATTTCAGAAATCAAAGATCCTGTCATGTCACAATAAATTCTAGGAACATTGACTTAGTCTCAAAAGATTTTTCTGCAACCTAAAATTTTTTGGGAAAAAGTCGGCATATGACAATTTTTGTTCAGAAAAAGGCCGGGATTGTTTTTTATCGCAAATTTGGGAAGTACAATGGATATATAGGTGAGAAAAATTATCAATTTGATAATTGAGGTGCCAATTGATTTTTGTAAAGGCCATATGAGGTTGGATTGTGAAGGAATTAAGTTCAATTGAAGCCAAAACCTTAAAATTCGTAACTCCCCCCATGGCCTAGCAAAATGGACCATTTCACATGTCCAAAGGTGAGCCTTGGTGGGCTTTGGACAGCCAAGCAGGGGTGCATGGCCTAGAATGGTCAAGGGAGGCAATGGTGTGGAAAATTTGGCTTTGTGGAGCCCTTGGTCCCCTCATCTCTATCTTATCTCCCTCTCTCTCCTTCATCCACCGTCTAAGGCCTCCTCTTCGCTAGGGGTGTCAAAAAACCTGACCCGACCCAAACATGACCCGAACACGAAACAAGTTGAGTATGTGTTTCGGGTCTTAAAATTGTTCGGGTAACAGATATAAAACAAGTAAAGAAATATGTTTTGGTTCGGGTAGGGTGGGAACAATGTTCTGACCCGAAACACGTTAATTCCAAATTCCAAACAAGCTGAGAAACACAAACACGTTCTGATCTTTTACCCCCGATCAGTCAAACAAGCTAAGAAACACAAACAAGTAAAGAAATCCCTCGTAGTCGTCGACTTGTCGGCTCCACCTTCTTCTCCGACGACTGCGCCTCCGCCTCGCCGTCGCCGTCGCCACCCCTCGTCTCAACGCCGGAACCCTAGCCGCCGCCAAATCAGTCGATTGTTGCTGTCCGTGGCTGAAACCCCTCCCCTTCCCCTTCCCAAATCCCTTCACGACCCTGAGAGACATTGGGGGAGGCTTGAGAGTGAGCGAGCCTAAGAAGGAAGGAAGAGAGTGAGATCTGCGAGCGAGCGACAGATCTGAGCGAGTGAGAGAGGGAGGTCGGAGAGGTTCTGGGGAGCGAGAGAAAGCAAAAGGCGACTAATTTTAGTCGACCACCGTGCCTTCGCCGGAGTCACCGTGAATACAGACGTTTCCCCCCTCCTCCTCCCTTGCGCCGAGCTTTGGTAGGTTCTGGCCCTGAGTTTCGCCTGTTTTCGACTTGTCCAATTTTTGGGAACCAGTTTCCCGAGGACCTCGGCTTGGAGACGAGCGAGGCGGACGGACGTAGCCCGATCTAACGAGCTCGTCCGCCGTCCGACGCCACCGACAGCCGGGTAGGGAACGCCACCGACAACCCCCGTTCCTTTCTCCTCGCATTCTATTTTGGGCTCGCAAGACCGGGCTGGCGTTCTCCAGTTCGTGCGAGTTCCGGCCTCACTTGTATACGTGCTGCTATCCTGGTCCATGCTTTGTTGTTTGTCATGAGTCCCGGTCCAGGTTTGAGTCTCGGTCTAGGCGGAAATCTCTCGTTCCGGTAGCATGCTCCAACTGTTCGATGAAATGTCTCAACTAGATCTGGGACATCTTCTTAAATTTGATATGCTTCTGAAAAAATGGTTGTTTCGTGCATCCTTTGTTCATGTCGTGACAGGGTCGTGGAGCAGTAGCGTTTGCAAAGGGAAACTAGGGGTGGTCAGCTTGGCCCAAGACCTTTTCATGTCAATTATTCGCGGCCGTGTTGCTCATCAGAAATAAAGAGACATGGAGAGAGAGCAAAGAAGAAGATGGAATCTCAACATGCTCTCTGCTTCTCAAAGAAGAAGTCTCTAATTGTGGCAATCACGGCGACTCCGCATCTTCCAGTGATTCTTCTGTCACGGCTCTAATTTTCTCTAATTCCTTCTCTGGTTTGGAATATGGGTTGAGATTTTCATCTAATGGAAATGGGTAGCCATTTGAACGTGCCATTGCCCGGCTAAAACTTCCGCAGCAGTTATTGACATCAGCAAGGATCTAGTGTTCCTTGCCCGGCTCAGGCAAGTGCTGCGCCGCCACCTCCTTTGAGGTCAACTCCTTGCAGGCGCTTAAGCTATGTTCGCGTCTAGATTCCTCTGCATTTTTGGGTTGAGATTTTCATCTGATGGAAATGGGTAGCCATTTGTTCGGGATGGCTTCTCTTCCTCACCCATATACCATCCCAACCCGAATCCCAGGAGAAAAAAAAAAGGAAACCCAGCAACCCGACCAGAACCGACCCGAACCGACCCGAAACACATTAGATGGTCTAATGTGTTTCGGGTCGGTTCGGGTCGGGTCACAGTGTGTAACCATTGTGTTTCGGGTCGGGTTGGGTAACAACAAAACCCGACCCGACCCGACCCATTGACACCCCTACTCTTCGCCCCTCCTTGTTGTGCGACACCACCAAAAGTAGCTGAAAACAGCCAGCAAGCCGCCGTCCACGCTGCACGTCGTCACCCTTCGCCGAAGCTCAAGCCGCGCGCTGCCGCTCGCATGCGAGCCCCGCCTTGCCGCCTCCCTCACGCCTTCCAACCACCACTGTTCCAGCTCCTGTTTGTGTGGTTAAGGGAGTGTCTAGCCACCAAGAGAGGCTGAGGAAGTCCGCTGGGACTGCTGTTCAACTCGTCGAACCACCGCTTGCCCATCCCCGAGCCTTACTGCCATTTCAACCTTGTTTTTCCTTTTATTTTGTAGCTCTTTCCAGCAAGCAGAAAAGTGGGTTTCATAGCCACTTCCAAGGCCGTTTTGAGGTGTTTCCGGGCCTCGGATCCTAGGCCTGCCTTTGGAAAAGTTGGTCCCCGTTGCGTTCCCGACGTTTCAATCTGAACAGATTGTTAAACGGGTGAGTTTTTCTCACTAATCCCTCATTAGTATGCTAATGATGCTTATGGGTTGATTATATTTAATTAAGAGCAATTAGGTGGATAGATTATATTAGAATAATTAAATTAGGGATTTACCTATGCATGTTAGGCAAATGGTTAGTATAATTAGCAAGTAGACAAGCTCTATTATTTATTGAACGAGTCTCGGTAATTTTCCGGGCTCGTCTCGGCTTCCAATTAGGCATTACGAACCTAAATTGGATTTATTGTATTTATTTAATTATTTTTGAAATTAATTAATTATTTATTTATTTTCTGGAAATTAGGCAGGGATAGTCGACGACTGGAATTTTATGTCGATTATCGTGGTTCGATCTGTTTATTTATTTGAGCGTTGATTTGTGCTGGATTGAATTAAATATGATTTTGGGATTCTATTCCTAAGTTGTTCAATTTCAGCAATTGATTGGAAATGACCAAGGGTGGATCTATAGCGCCATTAATATTTTAATAGGCTGTATAAAGTGGTGAGAAAGAAAGTTGTATTACGTGACTCGGGTCGTCTTGGAGAATGCACGTGACCCATGGATTTAATATAAAGTAATGAGAAAGAGAGTCGTAATACGTGGCTTGGAGACCTAGAGAGTCTTCTTGGAGAATACACGTGACTCGTAGATTAAATAAATCACCTATGGATAGCTCATGACTCGGTGATTAGTACGTCACCTTAGAGAATGCATGTGGCTCAATGATTTGGTATATCGCCTTTGAGAATGCACGTGACTCAGTGATTAAGTACGTTGCCTTAGAGAATGCACAAGGCTTGGTGACTAAGCTTGTTGCCTTAGAGACTGCATGTGGCTCGGTGACTAGATATATACCGTATAGGAAAATGAATAGTATGGATTGAAATGACCAGGAAATGGTCCGCTTGACATGTAATCGACTAGGTCGATTGATCGATGATTCGATCTGATTGAGTGATATGATGTGATAGTGTATAGTTGATATATATACTGACTTGCAGGAATGGAACCGAGGTTAAGATAAGTCCTCTAACTTGTGTTGTGCTTAAGCAGTCTCTAGAGTGTATTAGCGTCCTAATTGGGTCTTAGGGGGTAGAACTCGCTGAGACGTAGTCTCATCCCGGTTGTGGGATCACATTTCAGGTCCCTAGATGGCAGCATCTCCACCTCCTCGTCCTCTCATGCACTTTGGTATACCCGAAGAAGTCACTGAGATAGAAACTCACTTCCCGATATGCCCTCATCCAGAAGAACTAGAGTACACCATGGTTAAGTTGACTGTCTGGGTTGACGTGGGTAAAGATGACCTGAGGCCTCACGAATATTGGTCGTGGTACCGTGAGTATCATGATGGGCAAAGGGAATGTCCCATGCCAGAATGTGATGTATCTCTATTCGTTTTAGAGGAAGCATTCGGAGAAGGAACGGCAGATCCCAAGGATGGAGTAGTGACTGATGCTAGAGATTCCAAGCTCGAGGGTGACACCGACTCCCCCAAACAATTAGTAGTAGACTCCAGCTAGAATATGCCAGAAGAAGAGGTTGATCAAGAAGAGATATACCCAGAGAAGAATTGGGAGGAGGAACCTAAGGAGGAAGAACTAGAAGAGGAGGACCCTGGTGAGGAATCGGAGGAGGAGTCCGAAGAGGATCCCGAGGATGACCCAAAGTATGACCCAGATGAAGACTGAGACCTCATCCCGTTTTGCAAACTTTAAGTTGGGATCTGATGTGTGATAGATCAGGCTTTCATGAATAGTATTGTAATATATATTATGTGGTTTGTATTGTATAAAAGTATGGTTATGGTTTTTCATGTTCGAAATATATAGCCATATTTTTCTATTCCATTGTTTTATTATCTAGGGATTAATTATATGTATCTGCATGTGTATTAAAAAGAATGGGTCGGCGATGCGTCCTGGGACATCGCTATTATATTGACCAAGTCAAGGATGGGTGCGTACCCGAGGATCGGGGCATGACATAATATCAACCATTGATGTATTTAGCTAGTACTTAAATAAAATAATCATTCACACAATCAACAATAGAGAGGATAAATAGTGTACAAGAGCACTTGCGGATGAATGGAAAATCTCCCGTCGCTTATAACAAAACCCTCGACTTTGTTCTTCGAGAATAAAAGTCTTTGTACTGACCAATTAAAAAGCATAAAGGTTTACCACCCGAGATGGGAATTCGTCATCAGAGACTAAAATGGGTAAGTGGATCGATCTCCTACGACAAAGCGCCTGTTTAGGATAACAAAGATCCCGTTAATAGCATTTAACGAGCCGAGCAATCAGTTCTGACCTGCAAATGCTCGACTGCTAGAATAGGTGTTATTATGTTTATATTGAAGGTAAAAGCCAATCCCTCGACATTATTAAATCATTCCACACCCCCCCCAAAAAAAAAAAAAAAAAAAAAACAAACAAACAAACAAAAACACAATTTTATATTTTCCTGAAGAAACAAACCTACTTTTCACTCATCAACCTTATTCTCCATGTGATAATAAAAGGCATATGGGCTATAGCAAATCTCAAGAACAGTAATGTCGCCCAATCTCTTCAAGGGAAGCACAGAGCTCTAGTGGCTTAGAGAACATGACCATGTGATCCGAGCCCGAGATCACCTTCACTTCATCTGGCGGGTTCCTCTCCGCCATCCATCTCTGCATGCCTTCCATTAGTAGAAGGTCCTGGTCGCACACGATGTAAACTCGACGAACCAAGCCATATCTGCCTCGGGTGACTGCTATTTCTTCCTTCATCTTATCTTGATCAGGACAGAGACGAAATGGCCTCCCTAAGTAGGACGCTAACGTCAAGTCCTTCGAACAGGAAAAGAAAAGCACTGAGATAAGTTCTAATTTATATAGCCATTTCATTTCTTGTGTACTAATTACTTTTAACAAATTTTCAGTGTTGATAATTTTATGAAAATTAAAAAAAAAATAGGTGAACTGACCTCAGGTGGGGAGAGTTGATAGACCTTGGAAGCCAGGAAGTCGTAATCAAAAGATATATAGGTTGGAACCTGTTCAGGGCCATCATCAAACCGGTACATTGGATCGATATTATATTCCACTCTGCGAGAATGCTATGATCATACGAAAAGATAATGTAACATCAATGAGCATGACGCAAATAAATATATACATATACATATATTTACATTTTACAATATGACATAAAGGGAAATGCAATGAATGATGGAGATGCATGAACAAGTAATATATCTCGATCACATGGTTACGTACATAGAATGATTGAGCTTCAATATCAACGACTGAACTATTTGGTGTTATAGGACGACCAAAAAAAAAAAAAAAAAAAGCTATTCGCTATTATAGGCAATCCTCAAGAAACGAAGTCATTGCATTTGATTGGGTCCTCTTTCTGGCGTTGCACAACACCTCAACATCATGAAGTGAAAAAGTACATCCGAACTTCCAATTCTTTCACATGGCTCTTGATTTAGTATCACGACCTTTTGATAATTTCTTTAAGCTCCTTAAATTTCAATTTAACGTTCGTTTGAGTTACACCAATCACTTCCTCGCTGGAAAAATAAATGACATAGAAAAAAAAAAAAAATAGCAGCAATCTTATTAGTAACAAAAGGTCACATCACCATTTCTGACGATCTAAGTTGTCTAAGTCGTTAAAACAACTTGAATGAATGAAATTTGGAAGCTAAGGAAGTTAAATGAGTGATTGAAAAGTTATGACATTAAACTGAGTGCCACATAAAAGATTTGTGAGATGGTAGTATTCTAGTTCTTATCAGTTAGTGGCTGGCCTCTCCTCTCCAATTTGGGCGTAATCTTTTGTAGCCATCACATATTTAGATTACTTAATAATCTCAACTGCGATATGGCAAGAAGCACGTCGAGATAACAGCTTCATAATACTTTATATCGCATTAAGTCCCGCACTGAACCAACCAATTATACTTGTTTGCTTAATTTGAAAGCTCCTTTAACTAAATTATTATCAAGAGAAACATAGTTACTTGGCATGGAAAATTTTATGCTAATTTTAATGATACTGCTCATCAGTCGATCTTTCCTTTCTAACTGATGATGCAACCGCAAGTAGGACGACTTCTTTTTTGTACTTCTAAGTATTTTGACATCTTCATCTCAGAGTATATTGCACTTTTTTCCTTAATTCACATAGCACTCGGTAGACATTATGTGGAGAGAGAGAGAGAGAGAGAGAGAGAGAGAGAGAGAGAGAGAGATACCTCTTCAAGGATGGAGTGATAGGTAACGTCAGGGCCAGGCATGACAGCAGCAGCAAACACAGCAACAGCTATATTCTCCGGAAATCTCTCCATGGCCATTGAGAGGACAAGCCCACCCATGCTATGCCCTACCAGAACCACCCTCTCTCCTTCACCAAGACCCCCCAAGAACTCCAAAAGTGGCTCCACATACTCCGCAATGGACTCCAAATCTTGGGGTTGCTTTGGATGGACCCCTGAAGCAGCCAAGTCCAAGGCAGTGACCTTGTGGCCTGAGGACTCGAGGAGGGTGGCCACTCTGAACCAGCACCAAGCTCCGTGGCAAGCCCCATGGACTAGCACGAAGTGCTTCTTTCTCTCACTTCCCCTGATATCCATGCGTAGTACCGGGTCAGATTAGGCCTCTGATAGGCTTTGCTTTCACTTTGGGAGTTTTATTAGGAGCTTCAAGAATATTGAAGGTTTTATTTTCCTCTTTTTTTTTTTTATAATTCTCTAGCTCTGAAGGGTCGTGCATGAAATTTTAACGACCGACCATTATTCATAGTTCTTTGGCGCATTTGCGTTTCCCTTTTTACTTCCAATAGATATCGCTTTCGATGCTTCTTTTGGATCACTGCCAAATTGTTCTTTTCGAAGTTGGACCATATGCATAGAAGATTATAACAACGATCACTGACTTTTCCAAAATTATATGAATGAAACTACTCGCGTTGAAAATCAATGTGTAAAACAAATTTGGTAACACTACAACGACGAATGATTCACAACCAAGTGTTTTTATTGGAATAATATGGGAGAATCTTTGCATTAGGAATATCCATTCCTACTTCTAGCTAAGCTCCAACTTTATGTCAAGGCACTTTCCTCCCAAAGGGAGGAAAAGGTCAAAAAGACCTTTCTTTGTACCTGCTAAACTAAAAGAATCCGAGGCAACTTCTCCGCGTTGAGCTAACATAATGTTCAGTAGATGTTACAAAAAGAACACTTCATTGTAGAAATTAACGAATACAATCATGTGTCAAGTACTGAATATGGATAAATTCTTAAATGCAATCAATTGAAGGCAGGCAATTACCTTAAATTTTAAAATAATCCTATAAACTGATCTAATTATATTTTAGTATGGGAATAATCAGCACAATGAAGTCATTGAAAATTGTCATCTCGAACGGTCTTCCTTTCGGCAATGGAAGTAGAGCATAATACTGTCATTAGTCTAAATAAATGTTTATCCTTACATATTTCTTATTTTTACCTTCTTTCTCTCATTTTAGGAATCTGTGTTGTAAATAATTGGGAAAAGCATAAAAAAAGTCCTAAATCTATTGCTGTTAGGATATAATACGTGGAAACGACATGATCTTGCAATTTACATCAACGCGAAATCGCTAGAGAAATAAATGAGAAATAATAAGGACACCAGAAATTTACGTGATTCGGTCCGAGTATCGGTATCTACGTTCACGGGGAGAGCCAGTAGCAAATAATCCACTATAATCGGAGAATCGGAGTTTACAATCACTCAAACATTCAAGTGTTTCCCACACCTAGATTTAAGCCAAAACCCAAAGTGTTTATAAATAAATAATTCACGAGACAAAATTACCACGTGTTCAAGCTTGAAATACAACGCTCTACGTATGCCTGATTCGCGTACGTACAAATTTGCGTTCTTATTTCTTGATCACGCTTTAGCTCGACGACGTGCGACTCCTCCTTTTTCTCGTAGGGTTTCAGCAGCAACTTCTCTTACGAAAAGAAGGAAAAAAAGACCTAAAAAAAAACTTTTTGTTTTATATGTGTGCCCAGGTCAAACTTTGACCTGGGCCCACCATCACTTTAGCCTTCACGTGGGAGGCTTACTTTCTGTTTCTTGATTGGGTAAGAAAAGAAACTCACGCATGAAATACGTGTGTGTGCGCGCGTGTGCCCGGAGTCAAAGTGTTGACTCTAGGCCCCCACGAACAGATTCTCTTATTCGGCCTCTTCGTGCAGACGCGTGAAGAAAACTTTGCTGCCTTTTTTTTTTTTTTTTTTATTCAAGCGAATCGCGTTTTTGCAAATGCTCAAACTCAAGTCATAATTTAACAATTCTCCACCTTGGCTCGATATTTGAAGCCAAATTATAGTGCTCATTATCCATGCTGCTCTCCCAACACCTCGACGGGTGCTCACTCTCCACAGTCGCCAATAGAGCTCAAGCAGAGCTTAGCTTTGCTAAAGGAACAGACTTAGTCATCATGTCTACTCAGTTATCTATTGTAGCAATCTTTTTAACAATAACATTACTCTTAGCTAAGACATCTCGAATGAAGTGGTACCTGATATTGATATGCTTCGTTCGCTCATGATAAACTGGACTATACACCAAATATATCGCACATTGATTATCATAATGTATATCCACACTTTTCTGTCCTAACCCAAAGTGCGAGAGAAAACTTTGTAACCATATCGCCTCATTTGCTACAAAGGTTAGTACCATGTACTCTACCTTAATCGAAGACAATGTAATGTGATCCTGTAAGGACGCTTTACAACTAACTGCACTACCCGTTAGCATAAATACGTACCCTGCTAAAGACCTGCAATCATCCAAATCACCGGTGTGATCTGAATCCACAAAACCAGTGGTCTCACTACCATTGTTGTCTCTTCGATACACTATATCCACGTCTGTTGTCCCCTTCTAATATATGAGGATTCACTTCACAGCTTCCCAATGAGCTTTACTAGGACGCTTCATATAGCGACTAACCACGCTCATAGCTTGTGAAATATCAGGTCTAGTGCATACCATAGCATACCATACCCATGGCACTAGAGTAAGGAACACGGGACATATGCTCCTCATCCTCCTCAGTCTACAGTGATAATTTATCTGAAAGTTTAAAGTGCTTCGCTAAATATGTACTAACAGATTTTGCTGACTGCATATTAAAACGTGTCACGATTTTCTTAATATATTTCTTTTGAGATATATGTAAAACTCCTGCAGTCCTATCATGCAAAATCTCCATACCCAAAATTTTCTTTGTAGCACCTAAATATTTCATCTCAAATTCAGCATTTAATTACCTCTTCAGCACATCAATATCATATAAGAGTAGATAAATCAAAGAACCATTCTCCAATCTCCTATAGTAAACGCAGTTATCCATCTGACTTTTATAATAGTTTTGACTAGCCACGAAAGCATTAAAACGTTTATACTATTGCTTAGGAGACTGTTTCAGCCCATACAAAGATTTCTTTAACAAGTAAATATGATCTTCCCTATCCGGAATAGCAAATCCCTCTGGTTGCCTCATGTAAATCTGCTCCTCCAACTCATCGTGAAGAAACACAGTTTTCACATCTAGTTATTCTAACTCGAGATCCTGCGAAACAACTAAGGCAAGTAAAACATGAATAGAAGTATGTCTTACCATATGAGAGAACACCTCATTGTAGTCAATGCCTTCAGGTTATGTATACCTCTTCACCACAAGTCTCGCCTTATATCTCGTTGCCTCAACACCGGGAATGCCCTATTTCTATTTGAACCCATTTACTTCCGACAATCTTTTGGCTCTTGAGTACTTTGACCAGCTCCCATGTCCGATTTCAGTGGAGTGATTCTATCTCTTCACTCATAGCCCTTAGCCACTACGACGACTTAGAACTAGCCATTGCCTTAGAGTAAGACGAAAGCTCATCTATCTCTACCTTATCACTTACAGTCAATGCATAAGCAATATCTGTATAACCATAATGTACCGGTGATTTAATGTGCTTTCTTTGTTTATTTGTGGCTATAATGTGCTGCGACTTTGCTGGTTGTTTACTATCACTGACTTCATGAATTGCGGCTTCATCTGCAGTCTCAACCTCTGTTACCTTTGAGGTTTCTAGAGTCTCCACCTGAAGCTCCACCTCACTAATGGCACCATGATTTGTCTTCTCTGCTGGTTGTGTCTTAGAACTCCTTTGTTGAAGCATTGCAGTCTCGTCGAAGATCACACCTCTGCTAATTAGAAAACCGGGTGATCTGAGATCGGTGTACCACAGCGGTAGCCTTTCACCCCATGTGCATAACCCAAAAATATGCACTTCTTCGCCCTTGGCTCAAACTTATCATCACTCGCATGAACATACGCAGGACATCCGAATATACGTAATCCGGAGTAATCAACAGGTTTCTCCGACCATACTTCCTCAGGAGTCTTCCACTCGATAGTAGATGATAGAGATCGATTAATTAGGTAACATGCCATGTTCACTATTTCGGCCCAAAATTCCTTGTCAAGTCCTGCATGCGAAAGCATGCATCGAGCTCGCTTAAGCAAAGTTCTGTTCTTTCGTTCTACCACGCCATTCTGCTGTGGTGTCCCAGGTACTATACGGTGTCTTACAATACATTCTTTCTCGCAGAACTCAGTAAAATCTTTACTACAGAACTCCATGCCATTATGGTTCTTAGGCATTTGATTTGTTTATCTGACTGCTTCTCAATCAATGCCTTGAATTTCTTAAACCGATCAAACACTTTATATTTGTGCTTTAGAAAGTAAACCCATACATTCCTCAAATAATCGTTGATAAATGTCAGCATATATCGGGCACCTCCTTTTTAAGGAACCGAAGATGGACCCCAAACGTCTGAATGAATATATTCAACTGGTCATTTGGTCGAATGAATAATTATAGTAAACTTAACTCGGTGCTGCTTCCCATAGATACAGTGCTCACATAAATCCAGCTTCCCTATCTTTTGACCATTCAACAACCCTCTTTCACTCAGCATCGTCATACCTACTTCACTCATGTGCCCTAAATGCATATACTATAATTGAGTCAAGTTAGAGTCTGACTCACTTGATGAAACTGCAGCAGTTTCGGTCACGGTCTTTCCCAGTAGATGATAGAAAGTATTCACTTTCTTCCCCTTCATCACTGTTATGGCACCTTGAGAGATCTTCAGTACTCCACCTTCAGCGGTGTACCTACACTCGATGTCATCGAGTGTCTCTAGAGAAATAAGTTTCTTCTTGAGCTCAGGTACATGCCTCACATTTGTCAGTGTACGCACCACCCCATCATGCATCCGAATCCGAGTTGTCCCTATCCCCACAGCCTTACAGACTGCATTATTCCCTAAAATAACTCTACCATCATCTGCAGCTTGGTAGGTAGTAAGCCAGTTCTTATGAGGCATTATATGATAAGAACACCCCGAATCTAGCACTCATTTGTCTCCTGACGAAATAACAATCACACATAAAACACCTTCTGCATCACCATTGTTCCCCTCGGCAATGTTTGCCACACTACTTGTGGCATTCTGTTTATCAACTTTATTTCTCCGCTTTGGACAATCTCTCATGATTTGCCCCTCCTCGTGACACTCAAAGCACTTCACGTGTCCCTTGGACTTTCTATGGCGTGATTTTGATATGCTTTTACCTCTGCTGCTACTAGGCCCTCGTTGGTGTTCTCTATCCCGAATCGTCAGTGCTTGCGTTGCTTCTTGCGTTTGACTGTCATCATGCTATCACTCCTTAGTGAATAAGGCGGACTTTACCTCTTCTGAGGTAATTGTTGTACGCCCCTACAACAGTGAATCGGTAAAATGCTCCCATGACTCTAGTAAAGAGGCTAACAACATCATGCCCTACTCTTCATCATCAAGTATCTTACTGACGTTCTTCAGATCCAACATGAGTTTATTAAATTCATCTAGGTGGGTTCTGATAGACGTACCTTCAGTATATCTAAAATGAAACATCTTCTTCAACATGTACAAATGATTGTTCAAACCTTTCTTTACATAGAGTGCTTGGAGTTTTGCCTATAATGCAGCGGCATCCTTCTCCTTAGCAACCTTTATTAAGACCTCATCCGAAAAATTTAACAGGATTGTACTCTTTGCTTTTTTCATTAGTTCTACCCTTTTAGAGGCTTTCATTATAATCGGCAACTCATCTTTACCTTCCAGTACCTTGGCCAAACCTTGTGTTATCAATAAAGCCCGCATCTTTATGCTCCATAACACAAAGTTGTTGCTTCCTTTAAATTTCTCAAATTCAGATTTCCTCTCAGACATAATTACAATAACAGAATTTCCATATAATAATCAGACAAGTAAAAACTCCAAATCACAATCAAGAAATCTAACCCCAAACTTTGATACCTATTGTTGGGATATAATACGTGGAAACAACGGGATCTTGCAATTTACGTCAACGCAAAATCGCTAGAGAAATAAACGAGAAATAATAAGGACACCATAAATTTACGTGGTTTGGTCCAAGTATCGGTACACTACGTCCACGGGGAGAGTCGGCAGACAAATAATCCACTATAATTGGAGAATCGAGTTTATAATCGCTCAAACGCTCAAGTGTTTCCCACACCTAGATTTAACCACAAACCCAAAATGTTTATAAATAAACAACTCACTTGGTATAAACTCACGACATAAAATTACCGCTTATTCAAGCTCGAAATACAATGCTCTACGTATGCCTGGTTTGCGTACGTATGAATTTGCATTCTTCTTTCTCGATCACGCTTCAGCTTGATGACGTGCGGCTCCTCCTTTTTCTCCTAGGGTTTCAGCCGCAACTTCTCTTACGAAAAGAAGAAAAGAAAGACCTGCAAAAAAAAACTCTGTTTTAAACGTGTGCCCAGGTCAAACTTTGACCTGGGTCCACCATCACTTTAGCCTTCACGTGGGAGGCTTACTTTTTGTTTCTTGATCGGGTAAGAAAAGAAACTCACACATGAAATACGTGTGTGTGTGCGCATGTGCCTAGAGTCAAAGTGTTGACTTTGGGCCCCCACGAACAGATTCTCTTATTCGGCCTCCTCGTGCAAACGCGTGAAGAAAACTTTACTGCCCCCCTTTTGTTATCCAAGCGAATCACGTTTTTGCAAATGCTCGAACTCGAATAATAATTTAACAATTACATTGGTATCAATTAAGTCATAAACTTTTCAATTAGACCAATTAAATCCTAAACCTTTCCACTTTGACACAAAATCACTCCATCTAACTAATTTAGGCTAAAAATTACTGGCGTAGACACCAACGGTGTTATGTGGCATAATCGACGTTGATGCTTTTTTTATTTATTTATAATATTTAATTTTTCAGAATTTTTAAATATTTTTTTCTTCTTTTCTCTTTTCTTTCTTTTTTTCTTTTTCTCTACCCTCTTGGCCAACGAGGTTGCTAGCTAACCATATCGATAGCTAGCTAGTTAGAATGAGGGCCTCTGCGCCCCTGCCGGCCACGGGCGAGGGTTGCCGCACCCTTATTGGCCACAGGTGAGGGCGTTGGGCCCTCGCCCACAGCCAGGCGAGGGTGAAAACCCTTGCCCATCAGCTAGTGAGGGTCACGACGCCCTTGCCCAGACTAGGCAAGGGCATTGTAATCTTCACTGGCCATAGGGGAGAGTCTCTGTGCCTTCATCGACCAAAAGCAAAGGCACGAAGGCCCTCACTTGTGGTAGGCAAGGGCCGTGATGCCATGCTAGATCTGGGTGAGACATTGTGTCCCTCACCTATTGGCCGGTGAGGGCGTCGCGGCCCTCGCTTGGATCCAACAGGGCATCGTAACCCTTGCTTGTAGTGTCCTCGCTTGCCACGAGCAAGGGTCTCCTCACCCTCGCCTGTGGCCAACGAGGGCATTGAGGCCCTTACCAACCAACAAGAAAGGGTTTTGGGCCCCGCATGGATTTGGCTAAGGGTTGATACCCTTACCTCTAGTTGACAAAGGTGTAGGGCCTTCGCCTGTGGCTGACAAGGGTGTGGGGGTCCTCATTGAGACTAGACGAGGGTTGCCAGATCTCGTCTATGGCCGGCGATGGTCGTCCAGCAACCTCATTGGCCAACAATGTATAGACAAATCATAAAAAGAAAGAAAAGAAAAGAGAAAATAGAAAAAAAAATTAAAATTAATTTTTTAAAAAATATTAAAATATTATAAATTTTGTCCACGTCAACATTAGTTAGGCCACATAAGACCGCTAGCATCCACATTGGCGATTTTCGGCCTAAATTGGTTAGATTGACTAAATTTGTACCAATGTGAAAATGTTTAGGATTAAATTAGTTCATTTGAAAAGTTTAGGACTGAATTTGTATCACGCAATATATTTAGGACTTTTTGGTACTCTTCCCGTAAATAACCAGTTCAATTGTTCAATGCCCGCTAGCAATATTTTTATACGAGTAAAAATTATATTGAAATATTTTAACTAATCAATATTCTCATAATTTTTTTGGGGGTTCGGGAATGTGCTCATATCTTTTATTCTTTTGGTTATTTAATTCTAGTTGAAACCAGAGAAGAAGGAAGCAAATTTGGAGAGGGTTGAGGTGACACGGAGGAAGGGGTAAAGGAATTTAATCTCTCTCGCGCGAAGCTCCATCTCCACGATTCGAGTTTTGCCATCTCCACTGCCTCATATTAGCTTCTCCAGTTTTCAGACATTACTCTCCAGTTCCTTCCACGGTGAAGCTTTCTGCGTCGCGCCAATAGCCCCACGGTTGCGGTCTCTGTTTGTCTTGAATTGACTATATTCCGTGGAACTTTCTCCATCATACCTAAACCGGAGGTCCGGAGCTTCTTGTAGCCGAACGCCTTCCTTGACCACTTCATTATTGTTTGATTTTGTCGTTGCTGAGCGTCACCTATTGAGATTGCAAGGCTGGAGATGTAAAATTGGGAAAAATTGTCAATAAAGTTCTAAACCTATGCCAATTTAGTCTTATTTATTTATTTTTTTGGCAAATTCAATCATAAACCTTTTACAATTGTGTCAATTTAGTCTATTTGGTCAATTTTGGCTGGCTGGTTCTAACATGGATGACGGCTAGTGCCCACCATCTGACTAGTGCTGACATAAATAATATTTAATAAATAAAAAAAATTATTAATTTTTGATTTTGATTTTTTCTCTTCTTCTTGATTTTGCTTCTTTGACTATAATGGTGAGCAAGGTGGCTTTGCCTAGATCTTGGCAAGGCCAACCTTGCCATGGCCCCACCAGCCATAGGCGAGGTTGCCTTCACCTAAAGTTGGCAAGGCTATGGCAAGGCTGGCTTTGCCCAAATCTTAGCAAAGCCATCTCGTACATGGCCCTTGGGCCTTGCCTTGATCTGGGCAAGGCCGAGTGAGGGTTGCGACCCTTGCCGATCATTGTGGGCAAAGAAGGAAAAAGAGAAAAAAGAAGAGGAAATAAAAAAATTCAAAACAAAACAAAATATTATTAAAACTAGTCCACATCGGTGTCGATCGGTCAAAATTGGCCGAATATACTTAATTGATAAAAAAAAGTTTAGGATTGAATTGGTATAATTGCAATAAATTTATTATTTTTTCTGATAATTCTCCATGTGAAATTGGAGTCCACACGGTGGACGATGGACTGAAGCTTTCAAGGATTAATGAGGATCGGGCGAAAGTGATTTGCTTGAGCAGCAACAAAGGAAGAAAAATCTGAGGAAGAACCAGAAAAGCGTGCAGAAATTGAAAAGGAAGGATCTAATCAATTTAATTTGGTGGTTTTCTTTGTTTTTCATTCAATTATAAATTTTGGATAAAATTGCGCATCTTCTAGTTCCTGGAAAATGTCCGCCGACGAAAATTTGGCTGCCTGACGAACTTAGACCATATTTCAAACAAAGTCTATCTCGAACCCCTTTTTTGAGATAATGATCCATTCTCGAGTCTGTATTTGGAAATTTCCACATATTTTACTTCAAGAAAAGGTAACTTATGTATCTGTGCATGTAAATGTCAATAATTTCCACAATAAAATCAAATGAAGGAAAATTTGATGATTCGGTTTGCTAAACGGTATGTTTTTGTATTCAATTTAATTTATTTCGTGACCATGTACCGTTAAGAAAAGGTTTATTATGACACTAATTGATTATCTACTTAAAGAATTCTGTATCTCATAGAAGTCTTTTTCTTTAATTAGTATTAGATTAGACAACTCAAGTGTCCACGTGACGTTATCCTGGATTTAGGTCCCCTCTTGGACCTGCCCTTAGCAGTATAGGTGTCACGTGATGAAACTAATTCGAGTTGAATCTTCAATAAAGAATACTACAAATGCGATGGTGATCGATGTTGGCTCAACACCCCTATTGCGCGCAGCGCAAGGGCCATGCACTTCATATAGAAACGAAATCCGGTGGATGAAGAGATAACAGATTCTCGATTATGTCATGACTGAAGCATTTTTGCACGCCTTGCTCAAATGACAAATGATTTCATGCTCACTCGCAATAACATTGAGTAATTTCCAACAAATTATTACCGTATCTTTGAACTTACTTTGATCATTGATTCTTGCAATTTTGAAAACTTATGTGATCACCAATTCAAAAGCATACGTATGAGTTCAAACTCAAATAATCTTATAATATGTTGCATGGAAATACGATGATTCAAACCATGCCTTAAACCAATCCAACTTTATTTTCATGGTGATAGAAAGAACTCGCATGGCCGCAGATCTCAAGGGCAATAACGTTCAGCAATCTCTTTAAGAGCATCATGAAGCTCCAGTGGCTTAGAGAACATGACCATGTGATCTGCCCCAGAGATCACTTTCACTTCATCTGGCGGGTTCATCTCCGCCATCCATCTCTGCATGCCTTCCGTTATGATGAGGTCCTGGTCGCACAAGATGTACACCCGGCGGACGATGCCGTATTTGCCCTTCGTCACGGCTACTTCCTCCATCATCTTCGCTTGATTAGGGAACAGACGAGATGGCCTCACCAAGTAGGATGCCAAAGTCAAATCCTATGACATTTGCACATTATTCATCAGGAGCGAATCAAAGTACATGCGTTAAATTTCAAACTAAATGATATCGTATATCACTTTTACCTTAACCACTGATAACTCCTATGAGAATCGCAATCCGATTTTATCATTCCTATCACATAATAATTAAATTGAGACAAACATACACCTAGATAAATCTAGGATTTGTAGCGTAGTTCTCTAGTCTAATAAATAATTATTGTACTCATAAAAATTATGTAGAGTGTGATCCGTGACTCCTCTATTTGATTACTTTGTAGTTGACACATTGCCCTGAAGTTGTAATCTCGAAGAAAATAAAACTACAAAACGTACTATTATCTTCCTATGATAAAGGGGTTATTCTGATCGATTCCTCAAAACAAACCGCAACCTTAGTTTATGAACCAACCGCATACGACTTGGCCCAACAAATTCGTGCCTTTTTTTTGGTCTAACCCAACAAATTCGAGTTAAAAAGTGCATTATTGGCCCATTTTGTCACTATTATGCCCAGTTCCTTACCTCGACCCATAGCAAACCACAATCTAGGCAACATTGTCATATAAATACATTTTTCACGTCATCTATCCATTTGCTAAGTGCCGATGCAAATGATTGTCTTTCATAGAGAAACCCAGAAAGGAAAAAGAAGAAGAAGAAGAATATTCAGGCACTAACCTCAGGTGGGGAGAGTTGATAGAGCTTGGAAGAGAGTAAATCATATCCAAATGACATGGAAGTGGGAGGTTGTGCATGGCCATCATTGGAAGCGCGTGCCGAGTCTCTGCGATCATGCTATATGGACTCGCAGGGGTAATACAGTTAAAAGAGTCGTTCAATAATGTCGTGCAAAAGCACTTTCGATACAATCGGCGTTGCATAGGTCTTTTTCCACTAGAAAGGAAAAGGAAAAAGGAAAAAAAAATAGAATAAAGAAAGGAGAATGCATATCAGCCACTGAAGACTCAATAAGTTTATTGTCATCTTCTAAGGAGATAAACAACGACAACGTTCTAAATTTAGAGGATCTCGATTCTAGATTTAATTTGTGCGATTATATAACTTGACATCAAATGGACATTAAGCCGAAATCAGAAACACATTGAACTGACTACTTGTTTCATACATAGATAATCTATTAATTAGTCTTTGTCCTAGGTCTCTCCTAAGAAACTATATACCTACCATTTGATGATAGTGCTCATTCTATTTGTCTTTCTAAGTCTCTAAAACCCATTCCTCTTGTATTTTAGTTTATAATCCCTTGATCTTGATCTTGAGACATTCAGTAGATATATGCGAAGACTCCTTTACAAATTGATAAGTGGATAATGATGGATTCGTGAATAATTAAATTTAAATAGGTGGGTCCTATTCAAGCAGTCAATAAGAACCTATCTACATCATTTTAATAATATTGCATTCAACCTATCAATTTTTTTTTTTAATTATTTTTTAATTATTTTTTATCTAACGTTGTTCTTGGCATGACAATAGTGACCTCTTAATGAAAGGCATAAGTATTGAACAGCTTGCAACACTAAGAGCAATTTTCTATGGCTGCGTTTACCAGTCAAGATAAAAATTTTAAAATTTTGGTTAATGTATATTGATACGTTGTTTATACCAAATAATGTATATGATGTGATGTGAATATATTTAACTTTATTACTACAATCATCAGACATTGGATAGGATATAGTAAAGTTTTTGGATTTCATATCCTATCTTATCTAATCCTATTCTTCTTAGAAATCTAAACAACCAAATGTAGTCAATGGGTATAAAGAGCTTGTGCTCACAACAGATCATCTACAATGCTAATATCCCAAAGGCTAATGTGGACAATACCCCTAGAGATTGTATTCAGGATCACCATGTATATTCTTTTTCTCTATTTTGATGAAAATACAAGTAGCAATTCAGGATAAAATCTTGTATATCGAATTCTCTTTTTCGCTTCTCTCTCTATTTCCTTGTGATTGCACGTCGAATCCTAATAAATTTATCCTCATGCATCCATGATGACGATGGCGAGGTCTCTTTAAAAAATTATTTCATGCCCCCAAAAAGAATTTGGACCATTTATCCGTTAGTCCACATCAAAGTTTCGCATGAATCTAGTAGACTCAATGTTTCACATTATTTTTTGGTACATACATCCGGTCCATTTAATAGTCTTGCCCTTGTGTTCATTTTCCACGGCCTCTTGTCTATTGTTGGACATTTTCAAGAACCTTTCCCTAACCGCCAGCTAGCTCTAGAGCGAGTCTGTATTGCCGTATGTCTCATTGTATAGCACACGAGAAATAGACTTGCTGAGAGAGAGAGAGAGAGAGAGAGAGAGAGAGAGAGAGAGAGGACAACAACATACCTCTTGAATGGAGTGAAAACTGAGCTCAGGACCAGGCATGAAAGCAGCTGCAAAAACAGCAACATCTACTTTCTCAGGGAATCTCTCCATGGCCATTGAAAGGAAAAGCCCTCCCATGCTATGCCCTACCAAAATCACCTTCTCTTCTTCAGGAAGACCCTCCAAGAATTCGAAGAGAGGCTCGACATATTCCACCATCGAATTCAAGTCTTGAACTTGCTTTGGATGGATCCCCGAAGCGGCCATATCCAAGGCAGTGACCTTGTGGCCTGAGGACTTGAGGTGAGTGGCCACTCTGTACCAGCACCAAGCTCCATGACAAGCCCCATGGACCAGCACAAAGTGTTTCTCTCTCTGAGTTTCCTTGTTGTCCATGTCTAGAAATGAGTCTTTTGCTTTCACTGCTGGAGTTTCCAAATATAGGGTCATGTTTTGTCCAGGTAATGCTGATCTTGTCAATTTTTTTTTTTTTTTAAATGAGGGATTTTGGATCTATCTCATAGATGTTTCCCTTGTGTTGCGACCTTCCGGAGGCGAATCACCAGGAGGAAGACTAATAGATCACTAAACCAAAAAACTTAGCACAGACTTAATCAAGCCCCATACCTACTGCAACTTTCAGGTTTTAATTTAATCAACTTAAAACATGCAACTAATTTATTTAAGGGTTGCCACTAATCTATTATAAGTCGATTAGAAACCTTTTGGGTACCTTTTCTCTTATTTCAACAACTTTATGCAATCAGTCTTGGTTAATTTTAATCCTAAACCGCTAACAAGTGATGGGCATTCATGTGGGTGTGTACTAAAAACTGTAACACTCAATAATCACGAATAAATAAATAAATTGCTAGAAATATGGTTTAACCTCAATGCATTGCAAAGCAAAGCATAACCTTACCATGAGTAACTTAACAAATATCTGTAAAGTGATAATAAAAATAGCATGCCTAGCGTGAACATCATTTCTAATGCAATGATAATGAATTCTTTTTGGATTTTCCATAAATAATTAGGCTATGTGCAAGTGGAGACATATAATAGATGCAACAAATTCTATATGTTATATGCATGTTATTTTTGTGATTTTCTTTTAATGTTAAAATAGGGAACTGCCTAAAGTATGAGATTAGGAAATAATTTAAATTAAGTAATATTTTAAATTAGGAAATTTCCTAAATTACTACATTGCTCCTAGATATGCAATTCTAAAATAGGAACTAACTAATGAATGCGATTTATTCTAATATGAATACAGTTTTTTTAGAATTCTCAAAATAAGAAAGTTCACTAAATTACTAACATGCAATATTTAAACCCACATACTCAAATATTCCATTCAACTTAAAATAGGAAACAAATTTAATCGATAACCCGATCTTAATTCTTAAATATCGAATTTTTATGCACAACTCAAAACGGAAATTTTCTAACTTGAATTACGCATAAAATTCTCAAGCAAATCGAGAGAGATTTCACTGATTGCAAATTAGGCAATGAATTATTGTAATTGGATTGGGTTCAGAGAGTTACGTAATTCGGAATATGTGTTTCCAAAACGGGACCGGTGGGGAGGAGAATCACGGTGACCGGTGAGACACGAACTGGAACCGGTAAAAGGCCAGCTGCAAGCGAAACCGGCAATGGAGTGGTAACGGCGTGGGGCAGCAAGAGGCTCACAGTCACGACGAAGGAGGTGAGCTCTGTGAGGAGACGGCAATGGCGCTTGGCTATGCTGAGCTGGGACGCACTATAGTAGGCTTTCAGGATGCCGGGTTTGCTGAAAAAACGTTAATAGGGGACTTAAGTGCTGTTCGAGGATGTTGATCCCAAAATTTACTCGCCGGAAAACCTACAGAAAAATGTCAAGGACGCTGAAAGTTACCCAGGAAGTTCGCCGGTGGTGATGATATTTGAGTGAAACAGCGAGGCGTGGTTGGATGGCGTCGGAATTGGACAGGAGTCTTGGTGCACAGCGATGGGACTGGTCGCGACAAAGCAGCAGTGCCGCAACGTTAGGATGTTGCAGGACAGCAGCAGTGCAGCGAAATTATTTATGTGGCATCGGACTGAGGAGTTGATCAAACATTCGTCGGAAACACGAGCAACACGTGGAGTTTGTTGCACGCAGGTGGCTGCGGAGAGGAAAGAGTTCTTTTCCCTCTTTAAACGTGTATGGATCGTGTATATTGTGTTGTGCAGTCCTTTGGTGTTCTTTGTCTGGTGTCTTCTTTCTTTAGCCTTCACAAAAGGATAATGACAAATGGTCCCTTGGGTTAATGTGTAACATGATTCATGAAATTTAAAATTTGTTCAAGGTGGTCCTTGAACTTTAGCCATATGTATAATATCATCCTTAAACTTTTAATTTTTTCAATATGGTCCTCAGAATTTTGATAACTTTATTTAGTCCCTGGACTGTATAAAACTGTTCAATATTGTTCATAAACTTAAATTAATAGAAGGACAATATTGAACATTTTCATGCAGTTTAAGGACTAAATTAAAATTTACCAGAAGTCAAAAGATCACATGAACAAATTAAAAGTTGTGAGATGACATTGGGTTAAAATTCAGAATTCACATTGGATGAATTTAAAGTTCAACACATTGCACTTTAGGCCAAAGTTAAGGGACTATTTGTGCTCTTATAAGCCAATTCTTGAATAAGTAAACAATTTAAACTTTTCCAAGTGTGCATATTCCTTTTGCCTTTTAGGGAATTAATACACATGTATGGTAAAAACTATGGTTACACTAATAACCAATATTCTCCTCCTTGATGGCCCTCCCTTTTGGCGCGTGGCTTGTCGCTTTTTGAGCTGGCGGTTGCGGGCTCCTTCGTCTTCCGGTCTTGTGCTGCCTAGTGCCGTTCTTGTGCTGGGTTCTTTTTGCCTGTTGTTTAGGCTGTTCGGTTTTTGCTTGTTTTGGTCCGCTTTGTTTTGCGGTCTTCCCCATTTTCTTTGGCTCCCTTCCACTCGTTCTAACGTGTTGTCACTTTGAATGTAAGTTTTTGGCGCCGAACATTCTTGTATAGTTTGATTTAAAACTCAATATATCCTTATCTTACCAAAAAAAAAAAAAAATATATTTCCTCCTTTTCTTTCCATCTTGCCGTGAACATGCCCATAGACCGAACCCATAATATTTCTTATTGTCTTTTGGTGGCCGAAAATTTTACAATATATAACCTTTTGATTCCCAAACTTGAAAAAGAATTAAATCGTTTCAAATTTTAGTAATCCACACGCTAATTTCTACCAACATAGGTTTTTAATAGGCTTGGCCAAATTTTGTGGTCTCGCCAGCTTAATTCAAAAATTAAATTAAGCTTAGAACTCCCTCGCTTAAGTCCTTTAACTCCAATGCGATATTATATTGCACCTAATATTTTTATGCAATTTAACTAGTATTTTTGTCTATGGACTAAGGTTGATATCTAATTTTTAAGCAAAAGTCAACTAAATACATAGTTAAAATTTATGTGTCAACACCTTGGTAATTCGATAAATCTCAATTGTTGATTAGTGAAAATGAGGTTTCGATGAATAATTGGTCGAGGTAAAGAACATTGTATGGGGGTAGAGGATCTTTTATTAAAAATTAATAAATGATTTTTTTGATTTTTTTCTATATTTGGAGGGATGTTACAAACCCCAGTTTATTTAAAGACCTCAAAGGCTCTCTTAAGGGTTGAATGAGTGTTTTGATTAATAAATTTTATATATGAACTTATGGATTAGAGTGTCACATCAATTTCATATCTTTGCTGGATTCCATGTGAACTCACTTACGATAGTGAGAATTGTTCTCGTTGCAGTCGTGTTAAGTCCACAAAAATCTCCGGTCCCTCTAGTATCAAGACGTGCTTATTCTTCTCCACGTATAGTGACATTTTCGAACTGATCATGTTCGAATATTAAGAATATAATGCATTATCAATTGGATCAAACACATATTTAGCTGCCATTTCTACATGTTTCTTATTCTTCTATGCATAATTACGAAAGATAGGGTCGGGGTACACTGAGGGACAAGCAAAAAACCACTACTTCATACCACACCTAAAAGCTCTAGCAGCTTTATTATCCTGACTTGGATACTATATATGTACCATGTCATCTGCCTCCCACCCACAGTATGTTCAAAATCTTGGTCCGGTCTTCCTAAAATACTACTGATATGAGAAATAATGACCAATCACAAGTGAGCACAAAGCTTAGCAAGTAAACTACTAACCAGTCTATATCCCATATGTCAATAATAGTACACGTGAGGAAGTTTAAATATAGAATATAGAAGACTGCTTTGAAGTCAACTTGCCTAAGAACCTTTCTCAAAATCGGGATAATAAATGGAAAAATGTTTCCTTTGAAAACAGTAACCCAACTAAAGTTGAATAAAATTTGAAATTGCAATTAATCATCTTTACTGTGAATTGACTATCACCATCTTCTGGGGACCCATTACCCTTTGGGACCCATTACCCTTTGGGCATCCTGCACCCATTCAGCATCACGAAGACATATGGGGGAACGGTGTTGTACCCCTAGCATCCGGAGGAACCCATTACCCCTCCAAGCATCCCTTCTAACATCTAGGGCATTGTCGTCCCAAGGACCGATGGCATTTCCAAATCACATACTCATCCTATGGTATAGCAATTCCATAATTGAATTGAAACATGTCGTCCAATGAGTTAAAACACAAAGACCCATTCAATTTCACAATCATCAATCCGTTGTTCATTTGAAAACCAGAAAAAATGATGTCGGATGGTCGATTATTTAGTATCCGCCGAAAGACAAGTGCAAAAGGGAAATTCCAAAGTCCTAAATTCAGTCAAAAGGGCAGTTCACCCATCCTTTGAAATCAGTGGCATTTACCTAGCAAATTTGTTTGAAAAATCATGAAACTTTAAATCAACGTGTATGAGATTCCGAGGAACGTTTTTCATGAAGGACTCCTGGTCCGGTTTAGCTTGTACAGGTTCCAATTATTTTCTGAAGTTCGGATCAGAATAGAGCACAAATCCAGATTGCAGTTGGGTAAGGAAATTGCATTTTGGACATATAAATGAACTCCAAAAATCATGGAAAAATTCCACATTATAGTTTAAGATGTGATATAAATCTTTTTATGAGGACACTAGTCCAAATTGTTTGTCAAAAATTCGGTAGAAAATGGAAACTAAACACAGGTCTGGAAAAGGCTTATAAAAATAATTTCAGACTCACGTAGTTTTTGAAATATATTTTGCACATACAAAGTCTGAAAAATCTAAAATTTAAGTTTGTCATAGAACAAGTCAAAATGCACAACTTTCGTTAGAAAGTCCCATCAAGTTTGTATCACAGAAATCGATATATAATTGGCAAAATCACCGTGCACAGTAAATTGAACCTTAAAGTAATCACATCCTGGATTCCATCCACAATTCACGATATTCAAACTCAAATGCACTTAAATCTCCACGACCAGCATTTCAACAACATATTAACATACACAAGGTACTAAATTATGAAAACTACTTACAACACAAATATCTCGAAACCTTGGATGAACATAATCAAGCACTAATTCAATCGAGGCAACTAAAACTCGATGAAATCGACCTCGATGTACGGAAATAACCTATGTAGTATAAATGGCAGTAATTCACTTGCTTCGGTCCTAAGTGGTGTCGTGCCTTGGATAGTGGTTGGAGAGTCCCGAACTGAAATCTGTGCTTCGGTGGTCTATGTCACGTTGAGGTGACGACACGAGACAGCGAGGATTGAGCTAAGGCATTCTTGCTGGTTGAGTTGGGCCTCTGAAACTAGGACGGTAATGGCGTAAACAAAGAAAGTGAAAGAGAAGCTTCGGTCGTGAAGGAGGAGATGCTGAGGTGGAGTTTTAAAGGGAGAATGAATAAAGGGAAGGGCTGATTTTAATTTTAAAATTTGGTCTCCTCCTTCTGCCGCTTGTGATGGTTGTTACCTACCAGGAGAGATGCACCGAACGGTGCGGCGCTGGTTGACTCAGCATCCAAGGCACCTGACAAGTGGGCGGACGTGGCCATTAGCGACGCAAAGAAGACGGTGGAATGTGAGGTATTGTCGCATGAAGAGCGTAGGTGGCCGCGCGGTGGTTTGCTCGGAGGTGGCGGAAGCATTTGATGGCAATGTTGTGGCTAACGTGGCATTGAGTTGGCGTCGCGGAGATGTGGTCGCGTTGCGAGTGAGGCAAAAATGGCTCGTTAATGACAGGGATGAGTTAAGGTGGCATGTCCTTGCTGTGATGCGATGAAGGCACAAATGGCATCATTCGGTGACAAGTTCAATGATGTAGCGTGGACCGTCAAACATTCGAGGCTTGCTATTCTGTTGAATGAGAATCCGGATGTCACAAATCTCCCCATTTTAAGGAATTTCATCCTTGAAATTGAACGTTCCCTACTTTCCATTGAAAAGGTGGGGATATCGTTGCCTTATTTCATCCTCGCTTTCCCATGTTGCTTCTTCCACGTCGTGGTGTCGCCACAAGATTTTGATGAATGGAATGAGTGGGATTACTTTTGTTCAAAGGACTTGCTCTTTCTAGTCCAATATTGCATTGGCTCTTCAACGCACTTTACTTTCTCATCCACTTAGTGGCCTCATGGTCCAGTATATGAGTAGGGTCGAGCTGATATTTCCTCAACATTGATACATGGAAGACATTGTGTAGATTTGATAGCTTGGGAGGCAACACCAATCAATAGGCCAAATCCCTTATTCTTTCGAGGATTTCGAAGGGTCCAATGAATCTCGGGTTTAACTTGTCTTTCTTTCCAAATCTTGATATGCCTTTCATCGGTGATACTTTTAAGAATATGTGACCTCCCAAGTTAAATTCCAAGGGTCTTCTATGCTTATTTGCATAGCTTTTATTTATTTATTTTATTTGTCGACTTTGGGCCGTCTTAAGCCGACTCCTAATGATCCCTGCTGCATCCGAGGTAACTTGTACTAATTTTGGCCCCATTAGTTTTCGCTCACCAACCTTACTCCAACATACAGGGGTCCTATAAGTCCTTTCATACAGAGCCTCGAATGGGGCCATTTTAATGCTCTATTGGAAACTATTATTGTATGTGAATTCTATCAAATGCAACTTCTTGTCTCAATTACCTTTAAAATTAATCACGCAAGCCTTCAAGATGTTTTCCAGTACTTGGATCACTCTTTTGTTTGCCCATTTGTCTGTAGATGAAAGGCGGTATTAAACTGATGTTTGATCCCTAGTACAGTTTGAAGACTTTGCCAAAAATTGGATGTAAACCTTGAGTCTAATCCGAAGTTATAGTCACAAGGGCTCCATGTAAGCACATAATTTGCCTTATATTTTTGTATATTTATCCAGTGAGTAATCCATTCGTACAGCTAGGAAATGTGCAGATTTGGTCAGACGATCTACTATTACCCAGATAGAACTGTGACCATTAGATGTCCTTGGTAATCTTTGCACAAAACCCATCATTATGTGCTCTTAGTTCCATTCAAGAATGTCATTATGTGCTCCCATTTCCATTCACGGATGTCCAATCTTCACCCTGTTCCACTGATAATGTTGGCGAAGGTTTCAATATTATCTTTGTACCTCTCAGATAAATACTATAATTACTTCTATGTGTCTCTGACAAAATTTCCTCCTTTAATTCCTCATTATTAGGCATACAAAAGTGTCCATGAAATCTTACTATTTCATCATCCGTAACTGGAAAATCTAACTTATTTCCTTATAATACCTTTTTGTGAATTTTTTTCACGATCTCAAGATCGAACTGTGATAATAGCTTAATCTTTTGTGTAGTTTCAAGTTTTATCCTAAATGTAGTCATAACAAATACGAGCCTAATGATTCTAATTCTCCGTTCAACCGAACACACCATCTAGCCAAATCATCCCTAGACTTTTGTCGCCACAAATTCAAGCTTGGAACCATTAAAATCGACACCATTAACAATTCATCTGGTTCAGTTCAACCAATACATTTACTATGCCTTTACTGCAACAAAGATTCAAGCCTAAAATACAACACCATTCAAACGATAATCTGCCAAGACAAGAACTTGTCTAGTTTCCACTGAGTATTTCTCAAGTTCCCAACCTAAAGGATCATCACTTAGACTATCACTCATCAAATCCACAACTTAAGCTTTCGCCATTTCTCCTTGGAAAGAGTATAGCCACAATTGATAATATCCACTAATTCCACAAAACCTTTTTAAACTGAAAGTATCACCTAAACTTAGAAGTTGACCACCATCAGTTGAACCTATTATTCTGACATATAAACCACAAGTAATTTCATGTCTCATATGACCACTCAAACTCATGACTTCCAAGATCGATCTTTACATATTAAATACTTCCATGCAATGTATCAAGCCTTTCAATGAGATCCTCTAATAGGAAATCACAACCTAACTCAAACAATCATAACTTAATCCTCAAATTTATAACTCGCTCTTCACAATTCACATCTTAAGCTTTGTAATCTAATCCATCTACGCCATCACAAATCAAAGTTTATCCATTAAGACTTGCTATGATGATAACAATTGCTTATAACCTTGCGATTAATCATTTAAGCATCCCAAAATATCACAATTGATCATCAGAGCCTCGAGGTAAGATCTAACGGTTCTAAAATCATTTCTGTCATGGAGGAATTCAACTAATACTAACATCCTCCTAGGTCACTGCGTATATACTTCCTTGAGTTGGTGGCCTTTGTGGGTTCCTTTGTGAGGTTGTTTCCTTCGGACGTAGTGGCATTAGTCGTGTCGGGCCAACATTCATTTGTGTCATTTCCCGCGGATAGTTTCTCCTCATGTGGCCTTACTGTCCACATCCAAAACATCTCCTTGGATCTTGACATGGTTCTGATCCATGTTGCTCGTTACACTTTTGACATGAATCATTTCAATATGGCACCCGACTCACGACTTGGCCTTTTTCGGCTCCTCCATAGTTTTCAAATTTTGGTTCTTATGAGAGGGGCCAACCAATTCTTGAGATGAGTGGGACCTATTGTCAGGTCAAGCATAACTCAGTGCCATTTGATGTCTGAATCTTGTTCATCATTCGCGCCCCGTTTGTTCCCTCATCAATTTTTTATTCCACGAGCTGGGCTCACTCATAAATTTCATTATAGTTCATGATATTGAGGGATACTAGTTGTTTCTTGATGTCTCTCCTTAAGCCTTTCAAAAATTTCTTAGCCTTCTTCTCTCGATCTGCAACTAGTCTAGGAGCATACTTGGAGACCTCGGAAAATTTGGCTTCATATTGATCCACAGTCAACTCCTTTTGACTCATTTGGACAAATTTCATTATTTTTGTATCTTTGGCGCAATCAAAGAAATGCTTTCTATAGAAAGCCCTAACAAATTCATCCTACATTATTGCTATACCAACAGGGAGGGTCCTCAACCAATACTTGGCATCTCCTTCCAGTTGGTACTCTACTAGAGTTATCTTTTCTATGTCATTACAGTTCAATAGCTGGAAGATTCTCTCCATTTCGTTAATCCATTGTTCTACCTCTTCTAGGCTCACCATGCTGATAAAGGAGGGTGGCTTTAATTTTAAAAACTGTTCCACTAGTCTTTGGGTATGACCTTCTGCTCCAAGTTATTGTTGGGCTTACCTCTCCATCAAATTCCCTATATTGGTAAGCACCTATAGGATATCCCCCCATTCAGGGTTCTACCCTTGAAGTAGTGACCTCCGTCCTCGATGGGGAAGAACTTCTTGATCTACCATGCTTCCCTGCAATTTATTGAGCGTTACCCATATAAACAATTAGTGACTCAATGTCACTAATCATATAAATGTTAGTGGAATCGCAGTAGTAACATATACATGTTGGAATGCACAGGTAACTTACAATTGTTATTTGCACTTTACAACTGACAATCCATCAACCGTTGTCCAAGACAATTCAAACTCATGCATTTAGTGTCTTATCGCTGACATCCATCGTAATTCCTTCCACCTCTAACGCTCCTTATCACTCCAGTCAAACGTATGTTATTATACCACTAGGGCTGTGACACCCTTAGTATGCCATGGCTAACATAGTTACTAAAGTTTTTAACTTTTTAAGCATGTAGAAGTGTGTACAGTTAAAGAACACCCAGGAGATATAAAATATCAAAGGAACACACATGGAAATGCAAACTATGCAATCTCATTTCATTTCTTATATTTATATATGTTAAGTGACAGGATCGGGGTACACTAGGGGACAAGCGAAAGGTACCAGTACTCCATACCATACTCAAAAGCTCTAGCAGCTACGTTATCCCGACCAAGATACTGCATATGTACTATCTCATCTACCTCCCACCTACAATACGTTCAAAATCTTGGCTGGTCTTTCCAAAATACTATTGATATGAGAAACAATGATCAACCACGAGTGAGCACAAAGCTCAGCAAGCAAACTACCAACCACTATACTATATATGTCAATAACAACATATGCGAGGAAGTTTAAATATAGAATATAGAAGATTATTTTGAAATCAACTAGCTTGAGAACTTTTCTCAGAATTAGGATAACAAATGGAAAAATGTTTCCTTTGAAAACAATAACTTAATAAAGCTTGAATAAAATTTGAAATTGCAATTAATCATCTTTACTATGAATTGATTGCCATAATCTTTCAAGGAACACCATTACCCCTCTGCATCTCATATCCATTCGGCATCATGAGGACATATAGGGGAACCGTGTTATACCCTCTAAGCATCCAGAGGAACTCAGTTATCCCTCCAGGCATCCCTTCTAATACTTGGGGCATCGTTGTCCCAAGGACCAATGGCATTTCTGAATCATACACCCATTCGATGGTGTAGTAATACCATAATTCAATTGAAACATGTCGTCCAATGAGTTAAAACACAAAGACCATTCAACTTCACAATTTTCAATCTGTTGTCCATTTGAAAACCAGAAATAGGATGGTTGATTATTTAGTAACTACCAAGAGACAAGTGCAAAAGGGAAATTCCAAAGTTCCAAATTTAGTCAAAAGGGTATCATTGGCATTTACCAAGCAAATCAATTAGAAAAAATCATGAAACTTTAACACGACGATTTACCAAGCAAATCAATTAGAAAAAGTCTTGAAACTTTAACACGACGTGGATGAGGCTCTAAGAAACGTTTTTCATTGAGGATTTGAGGTCCGGTTTAGCTTGTATGGGTCCTAATAATTTTCTGAAGTTCGGATTAGAGTAGAGCACAAATCCAGATTGTAGTTGGGTCAAGAAATCGCATTTTGGATAAGTAAATGAACTCCAAAAATTATGGAAAAATTCCATGTTATAGTTTAATGTGTAGAATAAAACTTTTATGCAGGACACTAGTCCAAATTATTTGTACAAAATATGGTAGAAAATGGAAACCGAACAAAGGTCTGGAAATGGCTTATAAAAACAATTACGGATCCGCACGGTTTTTGGAATATATTTTGCATATACAAAGTTTGAAAAATCTGAAATTTAAGTATGTCATAGACCAAGCCACACACAACTTTTGTGAAGAAAGTCCCATCAAATTTGAACCATAGAAGTCATTATAAAGGTGGCAAAATCACCATGCACAGTAAACCAATCCTTAAAATAATTGCGTTCTTGAATTTTGTCCACATTTCGTGATATTCAAACTCAAATGTACTTAAATCTCGGCGACCAGCATTTCAACAACATATTAACATACTCAAGGTGTTAAATTATTAAAACTACTTGCAACATGAATATCCCGAAACCGTTGATAAACATAAACAAGCACTAATTCGATCGAGGTGACTAAAACTTGAGGAATCGACCTCGACGTATGGAAATTAACCTATGTAGTATAAATGGTAGTAATTCACTTGCCTTAGGTCCTAAGCAGTGTTGCACCTTGGACGGTGGCTAGAGAGTCCTAAATTGAAATTTGTGCTCCGGTGGTCCGCATTGCATTGAGATTATGACATGAAATAGTGAGGACTGAACTAAGGCATTCTTGTTGGTTGAGTTGGGTTGCTGAAACTAGGACAGTAATGGCATAAACAAAGACAGTGAAAGAGAAGCTTCGGTCGTGAAGGAGGTGATGTAGAGGTGGAGTTCTCAAGGGAGAATGAATTGGGAGGGGGGGGGGTTGATTTTTCTTTTAAAATTTGGTCTCCTTTTTATGCTGCCTGTGATGGTCGTTGCCTACAAGGAGAGATGTACCGAACAGTGCGGTGCTGGTTGACTCGGCATCCAGGGCACTTGATAGGTGGAAGGACGTGGCCATGAGCTGTACAAAGAAGATGGTGGAATGTGAGGTGTTGTCGTGCGAAGAGGGCGGGTGGCTGTGCGGTGGTTTGCTCGGAGGTGGCGGAGGCGTTCAATAGCGAAGTCGCGGACGACGTGGTGTTGAGTTGGCATCGTAGGAATGCGGTGGCGTTGTGAGTGAGGCTGAGGTGGCTCAGTGATGATGGGGACAAGTTGAGGTGGCACGTCCTTACAGTGATGCGATGAGGGCACAAATGGCGTCGTCCAGTGATGAGTTTAATGACATGGCGTGGACCGTCAAGTATTTGAGACTTGCTATTCCGTCAAGTGAGAATCCGAATGTCACTTGATAACCATTCTATTTCTTATTAAAACTTATTTTCTATTCATGAGAACAGATTTGAAATAAAAATCAGTTTGGTAATACAATTTCATTTTTCTATTTTTAGAACAATTTTTTTGTTCAAAAATAGATTTAGAACAAAAATAAGAAGTAAAAATTTTCTACTTCTCTAGTTCTAAAATGGAAATGAGAAATAAAAACTCTTCTCATTACTCACCCATGCTACTAGTTGACTGCTCACCCACACTACTATTTGGCCACCCACCCACACACTTGCCACCGCCCACCGGCTATCAATCGTTGCCCATCGCCCGTCGATCGCCGTCCATTAGTTGTCTGTCGCCCCTGTCAGTCCCCCCCCCCCATTGCTCACTCATCTGCCATATATTAGTCGTTAGCCACCCACCGCCCGCGCACCTACCGTTGCCTGCTGTCTGCCATTTGCCGCTGCTACTCATCAGTCGGCCACCCCTACCATTGGTTGCAGTGGCCATCGGTCGTCTACCATTGCCATTGCCACTCACCCCTCATCAATCACCATTTGTCACTATTGCCCAGGAGGAAGAAATTTTGTGTCATTATTAAATGAATTTTTTTTGTAGGAATAGAAATTTTGTGTTATTAACAAATGCGTATTTTTTCCTTATAAACTTGTTTGGAGAATAGAAATAGAAAAATCTATTTCTAAAATAGAATTGTTATCATTCACTCCCTAAAAGAAGCACCGACACAAAGCAAAATCACAGCCAACTAAGATAAAAAAAATATTTGACACATGACTGTGTTCGTTAATTCCTATATGTGTGTGTGTGTGTGTGTGTGTTCTTTTTATGTGCCAACTACCAAGCATTTTGTCCTGCACCGTCACTTAGCAAAATGCATGGTGATATGAAAGGTGTATGTACGACATTATTGCCTAAATTGGGGTTTGCTCTGAGTCGAGGTTAGGAGTTGGACATGAATAGAGGTGGCAAAATGGTACTTTCTAATGAGCCGATTTGTATGCCGATAAAAGAAATTCTATTAAATAGGTCGAAATGGGGTCATAGAACATGAAAGACTAATTTCATACGGGTGCTAAATGGGTTTAGAATGAACCCAGCTTCGAACCACTCTTAACAATGCAAAAAGAATGGCGTGATTATATAAAAGTCCGCCTCAACAGAGTGCAATGTGTCGACTATAAGTAATCAAATAGAGTAGGCACTAATCACTGTACGTAGTTTTTAACGAATTTAATTGCTTAAATTAGGACAAAGAAATAGGTTACAAATGCTAGAATTACTTATGTATATGTTGGTCTTAATTAATTAGTATGTAATGGGATCGTTTGGATCAGTACACTTGGCAATCCAGAACATAAATGTATGCTTCTTAAAGGAGTTATCAGTGGCCGCGGGAAAAGTGATACCATTTTTTATCACAATGAAATTTAATATATTGATTCGCTCACGATTAAATTGCGAATGTCGTAGAATTTGACTTTGGCGTCCTACTTAATAAGGCCATTTCAACTGTACCCCAATCAAGCCAAAATGAAGGAGGAAGTAGCAGTCACAGAGGGCAAATACGGCGCTGTCCGCCGGGTTTACATCGTGTGTGACCAGGACCTCATGATAACGGAAGACGTACAAAGATGGATGGTAGAGATGAACCCGCCGGATGAAGTGAAGGTGATCTCTGGCTCAGATCACATGGTCATGTTCTCCAAGCCATATGAGCTTTGTCATGCTCTTGGAGAGATTGCTGAACGTTATTGCCCTTGAGCAAGATGTTGTACGATGATCCGAGGTCGAATGAATGTATATGCTTTCGAATTGGTTATGGCATTAGGATTAAATATCGCAAGAATCTACGATCAAAGTAAGGTTCTAGGAGACCGTAAATAGCATGTCAGAAATTACTCGACGTTATTGCAAATGAGCACACAACCATTTGTCATTTGAGCAAGACTGGGGAAAGGGATTCCTATCTTGACATAATCGAGAATCTATCAGCTCTTCTTTAAGCCCCTCGGATGTAATTTCTACTTGAGTAAGTTTCATTGCACAGAAGCGTATACAGCTAAGGACAGGTCCAAACTGAGACCTAAAACTAAGAAAGGATCGCGTGGATACTCAAGATATCTATTATTGATTATAGAAAAAAGAGGTCTCCGACGATTTTCAATTACTTCATCGTGGTGATTGTTTTGAATTCAATACTTTGTTTTGCAGAAAATACTTTCCTCATTTTTTTTAAAATTTGGTTCGTTTAGGAAAATGAATTAACGAAAAATGTTTTCCTACCAAAACTTAAATTCATGGAAATGATTTTATTTTTAAAAAATTGGAAATCATTCTCCCAAATTAGATCCAAAAAGAGACATAAATCTGAGAAAGCGTGGTGTGGGTACTCGAGATATCTAATATTGATTATAGGAAAAGAGGTGTCCAACAATTTTCAATGACTTCATCACGGTAATTGTTTTGAATTTTAGGTTTCATCTGTTTAGCGGGAAACATTTTTCTCATTTTCTGAAGTTTGGTTCACTTAGAAAAATGAGTGAACAAAAAATGTTTTCCTAGTCCACGGAAAATGTTTTCCTAACAAAGTTTAAATTCAAGAAAATGATTTCCTCTTTAAAATATTCAAAAATCATTTTCCCAATATATGACTAGGTATTAGTGCTTGGACTATAAACTTTGCGCTTGAGCATGTGAACCTCGACTCTCATTCTTGGGTCCTTGGCAATAAGGCCAAGTCCCTAGTGCCCAGGCCTGGGTCAATTGAGGATAGGCCAAGGTCCATCTAAGCACCGCCCAAGACCTCGGCATTCATGCTCGAGTCTATCGAGGCCGGGCCTAGGACATCAATGCCCGAGACGCTAGGCTTGGAATTTGTTGACACGACGTCGCGCTTAAACTTGTCAAATGGATGGATCGGCTTGGGTTTGGGTCGCGTTATAAATGGTCCGATCTAAATTGACCCATTAACTTGTTTATGACCTATTTATTAGCAATTTAAATTTATTTACCCATACTAGACCCAACTCATACTCGATCCGACTCGACTCATATTGTAAAACACTTATATATATAATCAAATCTAGAAAAGAAAAAAAAAAACATATTTCTTATGATGATTTTTTTAAAAAAATATATTATATTGCTGAAACACTTCCATACAACTACAAATTTAATGGATAAATTTTATAATTTTTTTAAAAAAATCGATGCTTCATTTAATGCAAGAAAATTTTGGTATTTTTGAAAATGATAATATTTCCAATGTTTAGTTGAAATTTGAAAATGAATTAAAAAATAGATTTTACTTAGTATATAAAATCTGATTTGATTTTCCGTGCACTCATTTTAAGTATTTTTATTTTTATTTTAAAAATTAGAATTTTTAATTATTTATTATTTATTTTTTTATTTAATTATTTATTTTTTCTATTTCCTCCTTCTTCTCTCTATTGTTAGCCACGGTGGCCATGGCTAGCATCAGATGAGCTCCAGCCTTGCCATAAGGCGACAAGGCTCAAGTTCACTCGATTCGGCGAGCCAAGCTTGACTAGATCGACAAGGTCGAGCTTTGTCATGCCCCGAATCTCGAGCACGCGCATATCCCACTGCGGTCGATAGGACACGTCGCCGACCCATTCATTTTTTTTTTTATTGCACATGCGGAAGCGAAACAAATCCCCGACAACATTTAACTTGGGATAGAAAAGCAGGCAATCAATCACAACCAAACAAGCTTTCTTATAAACACATAGGTTTATATACAACACTGGAATGTCTTCAAAATAGACAGCTCAACAACTAGGAACTGTCCTATGACCAACTAGTCGGACACGTTCGCCGATTCTTCGCCTCCACCTCCACAAATGTCCATGGCTTCGAGTCCTCCACGACCGCCATCTAAGGACTTGAAAATATTATCCCACAATAGGGTAAGACAATGTCTCAAATAGTCCACCCCTCTAAGACCCGATTAGGAAGAAAATACGCCTCGGGCTTTTAGCCACACAAAGAGGACAGGGACTTACCTCACCTCGCCCCTTCCCGCACGTCGCACAATTCACATTCAAATAATGCTCGCACAAGCTAAAATTACCGACACACCCATCGGTCTATCAATTCAATCAATCCAAATGATATCATACGATTCACACATCTATCAATTCATACCATCTATTAAACCATACCATCTATTCATCCATCAATACAATCACGGCTCACACAAGCTGAAATGGATGCAATGCTCTCACAAGCTGATAAACGATCATTGCTCTTACAAGTTGATATACAGTGCTCACACAAGCTGACAATGATGCTCACACAAGCTGATATTGATGCTCATATAATAGCTCGCCAAAAGCTGCAATATATATATATATGTATGTATGTATGTATGTATGTATGTATGTATGTATGTATATCATAATTGCTCGCCAAAGCTGATCATTCAATAATAAACCCTAGAACTGGATATTCAATCCAATAACAACCAATGATTCAAACTAGTCATACAAACAAATTACGGTGCTAAAAGCCAACACCGGGTATTTTCAAGTTAAATACCACAACTTCATCAATTTCATTCAATTCCACACTTTGGAATTATTAACCAAAATCATCAATCACTCAATTCCTCAAATTAAACAAACAATTAGCACAAACGACCGCACTGTTACGATCAACGCAAAATTCTAACTACCTAGCCATCCCGGCAAAATTTTCAAAATTATTAAATAATTAAATTTAATTCCGAAAATTAAATAATTAAATAATATATTATAATAATATAATTTAATAAAATAATTTTTATAAAATATAAAATAATTAATTAAAAATAATTAATTAGGGCTTAAACTAAATTACACTAATATAAACATACAATTAGCCATAATTAAACATCCATTAAACTAATCATACAACTAATCTAATTTACATTAAAATAATCTAATTTAATCACATAAACCTAATTAGACTAATCTAAACCCCCTTAAGCATAATTAACTCACTAAGCAATGATTAGAAGATAAACTCACCCGATTAACGAGCCGAATGGCTCAAAACGATGGGGATGACGCGAGGGTCGATAGTCTCCAAAGTGGGCCTTGCTTCCAGGGTTGGGAAGCCGGCCAAAACGGGCCAAAACCAAGCTGAAATACCCATTTTCCAACTTTCTGTCCGCTGCTGGTTGAGGCCGAGAAATGGCAGATCCGGGGCTTGGATGAGACGGAGAAGGACCAGGGAAGGTTGAGAGGTCGAACCGGACCTAGGCGGGGCCCGAACGGTGGCCGGAGGTGGCTGATCCGAGGTTGGTGCTGGCCGAACAGCCTCCTGGACGCACGAGCAGAGGCCGACAGAGACGGTTGGGCGTCGGCCAAGCGCGAACGAGCGCGGGCAGCAGTGGAGCGCAAGACGGCGAGTGGCGACGGCGGTCCTGGCTCCAGCGGTAGCTACGACGGTTGCTGGCTTCGCTGGTCTTCGGTTGCTGGGCGACGAACAAAAAGAAGCGGGAGAGAGAGTCGACGGAAGAGAGGAAGGAGAAAGGAGGGGGGGCCAGCTAACGGCGGTCCGGCGAGGGCGTGTGACGAGCAAAGGCGCGCGGCTGCTCCGGCTGATCTTCTGCAACTGCTGAGGTCTAAAACGCACAAGGAAGAGGGAGATGGGGGAGGAGCTCGACGGAGGAGAGAGGGGGAACCGGTTTCTCTCTCTCTCCCTCTCTCTCTCTCTCTTAGGTCACTTAAACACATGGCCCACCATGACCTCATGTGAGGTCATCTTCCACTCACACCAAGCTTCCACAACTATCTTCAATGGGTCCAATTTCTCCCTCTACCGTGGCATACGAATTTGTACACTTCCCTCATCAATTCCATTCAATCCTATTCAATTCTCATTCAATTGAGCTCAAATCAAAGCCTATAAATTCATCCAAGGTGTCCTCACTTAAGTCCACATTTTTCGTTGTCCATTGAACCAACTTGTATTCCAAAATTGTGATCAAAAGCGGTCCTCTAACTATCTCGAACAAAAACGGCCTTACTTTGCTTTTCTACCAAAAATCTCGGTTTGTAGAAAAATCTTCTAAGGATGAGTCGAAATTCCTAAAATGAATTGTGACTTGACAGAACTTCTAATTTCTATAATCGAGTTCAATTTCACGGTTAAATTCAATCTGGCGGGACTTTAGCGCGTCCTAACCTACCTGGATAGCTTTTAGGAATTTTCTGTGCAATTGACCTGTGGTTGATTATTTTCAAGCCACAAAGTGCATCTTCAACGCATTGGCGACTCTCGGTTGTCGTGAAAATCTCGAGATTTCAAATACGGACACAAGGTACCAAAACGACAGAGAAATCGATCTAGTGCCGATCGATCAAAATTTTGCAATTAAGTGGAATCACCCACATTTAATTACGTAGTTACGTCGAATCGACCTATCTCCGGTCTCTAATCGATCCAGGCCATAATGACCCTTGCGATTAGCACGGTCGAGCGTCGGTTCTTGGTCGAATTCTCAAATCTATTGCGTTTAGATTCCTTAACAGCTTCACCTGATAGACTAGTTATCTCGTGAGTGGCCAACTCAGAGAAGAGAGCTATAGGCGCGAAGATGAAATGCCCGACTTATTTAATTGAAACCAAAATTGGAAAATCGGGATGTCACAAGCTTGCCCTGATGACAGTGAGCTCAAGTCTCACTAGATCGATAAGGCTTGAGCCTCAGCCTTACCCAATTGTGAGCTCGAGCTCGCTTGAGACTAGCGAGCTTGAGGCTGGCCGATTGAGGAGATTGGAGTCTCGGCTTGAGCCGAGGCCACCAAAGGCCGATGTCTCGCCCAACTGACGAGCTCAAGGGTTACTAGTGCAATTGGCGACTAGGTGAGGGCTTAGTGGCCCTCACCCACGATTGGTGAGGATTGACTATTGGACTTCATAAAGGGGGAGAAAAAGTAAAATATAAAAAGTAAATAAAATAAAAATTTAGAAAAAAATCGAAAATTTTAAAAAAAAAATTATAAAAACTACCCAAGAGGATGATATCTTATCAATCTGTTGACTAGTTAATTACTTTTATAAGTTAAATGAGTTTACGACAAACCCATTTACAAACCCATGGATCATTAGACTTACATATAATCCAAATTCATTAACAACCCATTTATTAAAACTTAACTAACCCATATATGATCAATCTCATTGTAAATGGGTTCAAAATAGGTTTTCAACCCAATTTGACACCTCTAACATTAGGCATCCTATGTGGCATGGCTGGCCTCTAATATGGATAACTTAAAAAAAAAAAAAAAAAGGTTCAATTTTAGTTCTTTACTCTTTTTAGTAATGTTTCTTCTTCTTTTTTTCTTTCTTTTTCTTGTTTCCTTCGCCGCCTGTTGCCGGCCTTGGGTGACCGGTCACAAGAGATGGCCAGTGAGGCTCGAGCTCACCGTAGGGGATTTTTGTTATCCTAAACGGGCACTTTCTTTGAGTAGATTGATCCAGTTACTCATTTTAATTTGTTATGATAAATTTAATCGTTAGGGTATGAATCTTTATTTTTCAACCTGAAAATCCTCTCCAATTGTCACTCAGCCTTCTTCCGTCATCTCACCCTCGTTAAGCAATGAGCACTGCAATTAACCTTCCTTCAACCACCTCCAAACTAGTACCTTCACATCCCCTCCCTTCCCCTTCCCCTCTACTTCTCCAATCTTTATCTATCTCCCTACTATAGAGTCCAAGCTCGATGACCATGTTGCTTGTTTGTAGCTAATTGAGTCTATTCGATCAATTTTGATCGGAAATTGCTAACATGGACACACACCGTTCTACGCGATACGAGTCGAAGCTAATATTGAGATTTTTTGAAAATTTTAAATAATTTTTAAAATTTTTATTAATTTTTTTCTTCTTTTCTTTATTGTTATGGGTCTCTGGGTGCTACCGGCCACCGGTTGAGGCCTAGTGACCCCTTGCTGGCTACAAAGGCCTCATACCTAACTGTAGTTGGCAACGGCTTACAACCTTTGCCACAACTAACTAGGGCTCATGGCTCTTGCTTAGATCTAAGTGAGGGCTCATGGCCTTTGCAGGCCATGTGAGGGTAGTGAGCCCTCGTCGGCCACCGGGCAAGAGCTCACAGCCCCCACTTAGACTCGTGATGGCCTCACCTAGATGTGGGCAAGGGCCCAAAGACCCTTGTTGGTTGCAAAAAAGAAGAAGGAAGAGTGAGAAAAAGGAAAAAGAAAAAGAAAAAAAAATTAATAGAAATTTGAAAAATTAATAATATTATAAAAAATTGTCAACGTTAACATCGAATGTATCATGTGAGATGGCTAACATCCAAGTTAATGATTTCCAATCAAAATTGGTCAAATAGATTCAATTAGTTTTTTCTTGAGTAAAGTCTACACTTTCCTTTTGAAGTCTACTTTCCATGGTCAAAATCCAACAACACTTCTGGACTAAAGTATGGAAATAAGAAGTCAACTCCAATTCGTGAAAAAAAAGTGACCGCATCCTGCTTTGCTCGATTTCGTACATCCATAGAAAATTCTACTTTCAGACAATCCTTTAATAGACCAAGGGAAAAATTGTCCAAAATGTCTGAAATCTATTATAGTTTTGCCAATTCATTCTAAATCTTTTAATTGTGTCAATGGAGTCCTAAACTTTTTCACGTCTTACCTATTAAGTCCATTCGACAAATTTTGATCGGAAATCATCAATGTAAATAATGGTCGTTTTATGTGATACTGCTGGCGTTGACATAGACAATTTTTTATTATATATATTATCAATTTGTTAATTTACTTCTCCTCTTTTCCTTCTTTACTTTTTCCTTCTCTCTTCTCTTCTTTTTTCTTATCCCCTTTGTTGGCCATTGTTGGGCTAGTAGATGGCCTGTAGAGGTCGCCAGCCTCATGTGAGGGCTACCTCACTTGATTTGGCAAAGGGCTGCCCTCACTAGCTGGCCATGGATAAGGCCCAACGATGGTCAGCGGAAGGAAAAAAAAAAAAAAGAAAAATATATTAAAAAAAAAAAAAAAAAAGGAGAAAGCAAAGAAGGAATATAGAATAGAAGAAAAAAAGGAAAAAGGAAAGAAAATTTTGAATAAATATTACAAAAATATTAAAAATTGTCCACATCAATACCGGTCATGCCATATAGGACGGCTAGTGTCCACGTTAGCCATTTTTGGTCAAAACTGTCTAAATAGACTCAATTAGCAATATGCGAAAAGGTTTTAGACTTAGTTAGTACAATAAAAAAGGTTTATGACTAAATTGCAATAGATTTAGGATTTTTTGAACAATTTTCCTATAAATCGGGCTTCCTTACAATTCAGCTTAGGTTGAGGCTCATTCACGGGTTCAAACTAGAGACATAACTCCAATAATTAAGCAGCTTTAGTTTATTATTTGATTGCTTCCGATTTGGTGCTCGCTTGTTCAACATCGCTTCTCACGCTCATAGTTTCCAGCATATTCATTGACTTACTTCTTTGCAAGCCGGCCTTCTCGCGTTCCTTCAGCGGTCCCCAACTATTGCCAGATCCAGCCGGCAGTTTTTTGATTTAGTTTAGAGAAAAATGGATTACAATTTCCAACACACATACGTTGGATCCTAACAACGGTCGTTTTTTTGTGCGTTCTAAAAAGTCAATGTCAGCTCGCCATCATTTCTTATGTGAGTGATCCAATCCGAAACTAACAAATATGTTTTGGCCGATCATCCAAAACAGCCATTGAAAGCGATGCCAGTTAGGCATCCTGATACTGATCTAAAACCTTCCAAAACTAGAGAATATAGAAAACAAAAAATCAACCGTTGATATTCTCCGAGCGCATACAAGTAACTGCAAAAGTGAAAGCAACGCCAAAGTTCTAAGCTGACTCATTACTGGACATGGCCAACAAGCAAACCCATAGAGAGAAACACTTCGTGCTAGTCCATGGGGTTTGCCATGGAGCTTGGTGCTGGTACAGAGTGGCCACCCTCCTCGAGTCCTCAGGCCACAAGGTCACTGCATTGGACATGGCTGCTTCAGGGGTCCATTCAAAGCAACCCCAAGATTTGAAGTCCATTGTGGAATATGTGGAGCCACTTATGGAATTCTTGGGGAGTCTGGGTGAACGAGAGAGGGTGGTTCTGGTAGGGCATAGCCAGGGAGGGGCTGTCCTGTCAATGGCCATGGAGAGATTTCCTGAGAAAATTGCAGTTGCTGTGTTTGCTGCTGCTTTAATGCCTGGCCCTGAGCTCACTTATCACTCCATCTTTGAAGAGGTCTCTCTCTCTCTCTCTCTCTCCGTGTGCACATCAATTTTTTTTATGAACCTGGCTAACGTAATGGTAAACAAGTTAGCTTTTGGATTTTTTCTGGTACAGTAAATCACACATATGCTGATGAATCCAAATTTGCCATAGAAAGGTTCTTAATGAGTTGTCAAGCCATAATGGTGCTGTTGAAAATAATGTCAAGGTATTGGCTTTGACCTTCTATACGTATAGAACAACTAAAGCCCCAAGCGCAACTTATTTTAGGAGCCTAGCATTTTCAGGTTGAGGGGTATATATATGTTCACTTGGCTGGTTAAATGCTATCACTGGGATTTTTATTGTATCAAAGAGATGGGTTTCGCTAAGGAGATCGATCCATTTACTCATTTTAATCTCTTATGACAAATTCCGATCGTTAGGTTATGAATCTTTTTTCTTTTGAACCTGGAAAAAACCTCTCCCCAATTGTTGCTCGGCCTTCTGCTGTCATCTCGCCCTTGTTGAACACCACGGTTGACCTTCCTCCAGCCACCTCCGACCTAGTACCTACACATCCCCTTCCTCCCCCCGCCCTTCCGTCTCTCCGATTTTCATCTATCTATCTTTCGTTGAATCCAAGCTCGATGACAATCTTGCTCCTTGGTATCAGTAGAGTTTGATGTCGCCTCAAGCTTACCCGCATAAGGTTCGTTGAGGGCACATGAGCTCATAGCTCAAGCCTTAAACCATGCTAGGTTGTTGCCACAAGTTAGGCAACGGATGTTGCCATCCAAATTTGGTTGACGAAAAGAGAGGGCAAGACTGTTGATGAAGTTGAGTGGGATCAAGTCCCCGAGGATGATGGCAGTAGCTACGTCCATCGGTGAGGAGAGGAGGGAAGAGACACTGGCGGTTTGATGTCAGGTTTGAAACCTGGTGCGAGACAAAAAGAAATTATAGAAAACAGATGATGATAGTGATTCTTCATCAGATAATTTTGAATTCCGGTAGAGGGAATTGAAACACTTCCAGTGGTGATATTCTCGAACTGAACTTGCCTGAATAAGGAAGACAGTGCACGATGCTCCACGATGAAGCTGTTAAAATAATTAAAGTACAAAATAATCAAAATGCAGGTATTATTGGTTGGTTCAGTGTGGGATTCATGCGAGACCTAAAGTAATAATTTAATGGATCATAGAATGTATTAAACCCATACTCGGCTGTCATCTCAACACGTTTCTTTTCCTTTTATACATGAACAATATCGTAATCGAGATTATCAGGTAATCCAACTATGGGATGCTACCTAAAATTACACCTAGATGGGGGAGGCGAGCCCCGCCACCAACTTATAAGGAATAGATTAGTATCATTTCACATGGCATAACGATGCATCTTTATCTCTTTTATATATGGGGCATGGTAATATGCATCTTATAGAACTCAAAATTGAACACAAACTTAGCTTAGATCTTCTCCGGAAAACAGTGTGTGTACATAAATGTGCATTTGCAGAGATGCGCATTAGAAGTTTTAAATCTTTTGTCTTGTTGGCTTTTCCAGTGAACAAGAAACTGGTGTAACTTCATGAATGAAATTTGAAAAGTTAAATAACTCTAATGAGTGATCAAAAAGTTGTGGCATTAAATTGAGTTTTGTATGAAACGTTTGGAACTTCTACTACACTTTTCACTGCATTTGACATTGAGCGATATATAATACTGCAAATAGAATTCACCTAAATGCATTAAAAGGGACTTCGTCGTGGCCTTAGGAACACGATTATGAAGATCTCCAATTTGAAGAACGAGTTCTTTTGCTCACCCCCATCTCAAAAAGATCACTTGTACATGCATCTCAATGATTCAAATTTTTTTTTGTAGAAAATTCATTATGACACGGTTGCCTATAAAGAGTAAAATATTCTAGAGAAAGTAGACAGGACATATCAAATTAACCTTTTCATATATGAAGACCCTCATGTTTATGCGTGACATTTACTAGCTGCTCATTGATTACACATTATCTCTTCTATGATCATAGCATTCTCGTAGATTGGAATATGATATGGTTCCACAATACCGGTTTGATGATGGCCCGGATAAGCCTCCAACCTATATTTCATTGGAAGACGACTTCTTGGCTTCCAAGCTCTATCAACTCTCCCCACCTGAGGTTAGTTCACCTGTTTCTTTTTTTTTTTTTTAATAATTAAATAAAAGTACATATAATATCGGCACTAAAAATTGTTAAACTTAAATGGGTATTATCAAAGTTGGAAAGCATCTTGTGATTTTTCTTGTTTTTTGAAGGACGTGACGTTAGCGTCCTACTTGAAGCGGCCATTTCGTCTCTATCCTGATCAAGACAAGATGAAGGAGGAAGTGGCAGTCACGAAGGGCAGATTTGGCTTGGTTCGCAGGGTTTACATTGTATGTGATCAAGACCTTCTAATAATGGACAGCCTACAGAGATGGATGGTGGAGATGAACCCGCCAGATGAAGTGAAGGTGATCTCTGGCTCAGATCACATGGTCATGTTCTCTAAGCCCCTCGAGCTTTGTGCCTCCCTTGAAGAGATTGCTGAACGTTATTGTTCTTGAGACTTGTGACACCGGTTGCATTTTTCTCATCAACATGAAAAATAAAGTTATGAATAAAGAGTGTGTTTGTTTCATTAGAAAGAAGTAAAATGCGTAATATTTTGTTATCAAGAAAAATTGTGATTGTTGCACATGAAAAGAGGTGATTGTTGGACATGAAAAGACGGTGTTTGTTTCTCCATAAAGAAATAAAGAATGTGTTGAAGTAGTTTATTATCATGAAAAGAAGTAACTGTTAGATATGAAAAGAGGTGATTGTTAGATATTTAAATAAGTGATTATTGATAGGAAAAGAAGTGATGATTGATTATAAAAAGCGACGATGGTTTCAATACAGTATTTATTCTCAAGAGATGTGTTATTAGATTGTGTAGCTCCATAATTTTTTACAAAATAATCTCTTGATTTCACAAAGAAACTATACAAAATCTTAAAACAAGACTTTCACGGCTTCAAACACTCAAGATGTAATTCATGAGCACATGTAATTCATGAGCACAAAGTCCTTCTGGATACACTTTGCAATAGATCCAACATTGAAAACCCCTCTAGAAAACGTATGTCACGACCCCAACCCCATCTCCACGGTCCTAAGCGACAAAGGTCATTTTCGCGACATCCCAGGCTCGTCGCCATCCCAATTCTTTCTATCTTGTTAGCATGCGTTTGTGGAAATGTGAATAAACAACTCCCTGGATAAATAATAGTTGGAAGACTGGAACATACATCACATAGAACACACTAATTTATACTATAATAAGACTTTTACAAACCCTTTCTTTACGGGCCCTCTTTTCCTTTTACATTACAGTACAAGTTTTTCACATAGGCCAAGGGAAATCCTATCTCCTTTAGGGCCTTCTTTACGGGCCCTCTAGCGTGACTATAGCTCCCAAAACTGATGTGAGATTTTCATGCCTACAAGACTAAAAGATGAGGGGTGCGTTTTGGGGAAACTCAGTAAGTAAAATTCCTAGTTCTCTACTAGGAAGGCATTTCATCATCAAAACCTAGTAAGTACAGCACTCACAAATAGTGTTGATGGCAAATCAATCGCAAGTCTATTGCCACTTCTCGATTATCTGTATGTGATCACTTTCAACTTACCAAATAAGTTATTTCACCAAACAAGCTTATCAACGGCACATAGTAACATGTTCAATAAGTTTATTAATCATATCAATGGTTTTTCCCATACTTTCAAGGGCTTCTAGCCATAGGCTGTGCATCTAGCCTCAGGCCAAGCATCCCATACTCTTAGGAGCTTCCCATACTTTTAGGGGCTTCCTAGCTCAACCAAGGCATCCGTGTATCAAGCCAGACATCCCATACTTTCAAGGGCTTCCTGACTCAACTAGGGCATCTCATTCAATGAATGAGGTATCACCGTCAATGCTATGTGACAACGGGCATTTTTTCCTCTTTAAGTGCACACACACAAGTGCATCACACAAGTCGATTCTTATCTTTTCTCTTAGCCAACACATGCATGGCCCAAAAGCGTGCTCATTTGTTCGTGTGTACTATGAGTCATCGCACTACACTAATAAACATACCGGGAACGATCCTTGGTCCGTAACTTGAACCGATCACTTAGCATTGATCCCTGCACCGGACAAGGCTCGAAAATGACATGCCTCAATGTCGATCCAAAACCTCGAGGCTTGGGTACACCTCGCTTTAGTGACGATCCCAAGCTTGATGAATCTTGGCTCCAACCCGATGTGAACATATCACATACCATGAATGACCCTCAGCTCTTGGTTTGATTCAACATCAAGCGCAAGGTCTCCACACCAAACCAAACCCTAGAATCGGCACCCTTTGTGCCTTACCAAGATCTCGTGGATTTGGGCGATCCCCATACCGATCAAGGTTTAGAATCGACACGCCTCAATGTCAATCTAGGACCTTGCGGCCTTGGGCGATTCCTACACCAAGCGAGATTTGGAACCGATACACTATTTATGCCGATTCAAGGCTTTATGGTTTGGACAGCCTTGCCTTGCGATGAACTCAATTCGAGCAAACCTTGGCTTCATTTCCGAACGTACATGACACAAGCACATGGTCAAACACAATTGCAAGTAAAACCAAACAAAAGACATCACACACCACCCACGGCTTGACGGGTGAGCACTTAGCTAGCCTGAACAACGAAATCTACCTTCCAAGAGGAGAAAGAGGAACCTTACTTACCTTAACAAATCTCAAGAACTAACTTGAATAGTTTGAAAGGTTAGTGATGCAAGGCCAAGAGAAAGGAGAAGGGGGAGGAGGAAATGGATGACAAGGTGAGGAAAATGAGGAAGGGCTCCTCCTATTCATACTACTTGGTGTCATCATTACCGAGCCAAGCGGCCCATTCCAAATTCTCCAAATGGCCCACCTAAAATACTTAGGTGGCAAGCCTAAGTTGCAAGGTGTCATGCCTATTTTAAAAGGTGGCACACATAATGGCCTATTGTAATGATTGGAGGCTTACTTGTTTCATTCATATTTGATCATTTATACAATGCCATCATGACTTGGCCTACTTGTTTTCTAAGGAAAATCTTATGGTAATGATAACCATATCTTTCATAGACACCTAAACCAATGACTCACCATTCTTATTAAATGCTTAGATTAAGTTAATCATGGGGTTTGGATATTTAGCACATGCCTAAATTCAAGAACTTGCTTTCTAAGTTTTGGCTTTCTAAGATATTCCGCCAAGTTCTATTCTTATTGGTCCACCTACACTCCACATTTAATGAGCATTTAATGAAGTTTAATGATGATGGCATCTAGGTTGCCAACTCGGCATCTAGATTCGTAGGGTATTAATTGAGGGGTTTGTATATCGCCTTCCAATTAGTCCACGTGTGTGCCATCTTTTCTAGAAATTGAAAGATATTTTTGACCTCCATCATAATCTTTGAAAAGTTAAGGGACACCTCATCTCCTTCATCTAATGAAGGTATTCTAGAATTTTCTCTATTTTATTCTTTCCTTCCTCAAGAAGGTGGTCTAGAGAATTCTATCGTCCAAGTTAATTTCGGGGTTGAGAAAGGGATCATTAGGTACACCTCGAAAAACCGAATCACAAACACTCGAGATTCAGCCATCATGCCCCATGCTCGCCCGAACCGTTCCTTGAGACGGTCGGTCGGCCTAAAGGGTTGATTGTCCTTGGTTGGTTCAAGGTTAATCCTAAGACTACCGATGGTCTAGCACTAAGTCAAGGCAGTTGTGGACCTTAGAATTAGTGACAAAATAGCCGAGTCTATCCCTGAACTCATTCCGGTCGGCACCCGATCCATCCGTATGGTTCATGGTCGGCACATTATCGATCCACGTTTGGACATCACCAATTTAAGATTCATTTTCAATCACTAAGAATTAAATAGGGAATGATGCATTTTCGGTCAGAAGATGATTACATTTGGTCAAGTCGGATTGTCCATGTATCTGTACATCGCCGGGCGAAATCACCCATGGTCTGGCATTGCGATCAGTCAGATCGACCCATGATGATTTGTCAATCCAAAATCATCCCATGACCAATTCTCATGATCAAAAAGTCATCTTGTGAGCTGGTGATCCTATCCCATCGGTATGATCCGTAGAAAATTCACGGTCGACGCCTCAACCATTTCGTGATTGATTGATCAGTCGATTGATTGATTCATAACCGATCATTGATTCCTTACCGATCGAACTGATCAATCCATGGCCAATAGCCTGTGATCGATCCTTTTAAGATCTTATGGCCAATCCTTACGGGGTCGGAATCGAAGATGTTACAACTTACTCTAGCTAGAAAATTTATTCAAATTAGGAAACCTATTTAAATTACAATTTTTTTCTTTCAGGTTCAAACTGGAGACATTCTCAATGCTTAAGTGCTGGCGAAGAGTGACCACCCTCCTCAAGTCCTCAGGCCACCAGGTCACTACGTTGGACATCTTCAGGGTCCATTCAAAGCAACCCCAAGATTTGAAGTCGATTGTGGAATATATAGAGCCGCTTTTGGAATTGTTCTAGGTGAACGAGAGAGGGTGGCTCTGGTAGGGAATAACACGAGTGTGCTTGTCCTGTCACGGCCATGGAGAGATTTCCTGAGAAAATTGCAGATGATGTGTTTGCTGCTGCTTTTATGCCTAGCCTTGAGCTCACCTTGCACTCCGTCCTCGAAGAGGTATCTCTCTCTCTCTCTCTCTCTCTCTCTCTCTCTCTACATTAGTTTTCCATTGGCTAACGAAATGGTAAACAAGTCGGGTGTTTTTATTTTTTCCTATTAGGGAAAACTATAGGGAGAATTACCAAAAGAGTCTTGAACATATTGTAATCGTGTTAATTTAATCATAAAATTTTTAATTGTACCAATTGAATTCTAAACATTTTTCATATTTTGCTAATTGAGTCTATTTGACTAATTTTAGCCAAAAATAGCTAACATGGATGATTGCCGTTCTATGTGACATATGACCCGGCGCTAATATAGATTTTTTCAATAATATTTTAACTTTTTGGATTTTTTTTAATTTGTTTTCTTTTTATTCTTTTCTTTACTAGACTTAAGGAGGCACTAGGCAATGGTGATGACATCTGGCCACTTGCCCAAATCTAGCGAGATCGCCTTAACCCTTGTCGATGACACCCTCGCCCCTTTTCACCCAGTGCTAGTAAGGGTGTCTTGGCCCTCGCCTATAGCAAATGAGGGTCGCTTGATGATCCTCGCCAACCCTAAGTCTAGGGAAAAAAAGAAAGAATAAAGAAAAGAAAAAAATCAAAAATTATAAAAAAAAAAAAAAATCAAAAAAAAAATTATTAAAATGGCAACGTCAATGTTGATGGTGTCACATATGACGACCATTGTCAACGTTAGCGATTTCTGCTAAAATTGACCAAATTAATTTTTATTAACAAAACGTGAAAAAATTTAGGTTTTAATTGACACAAATAAAAAGTTTAAAATTGAATCGACACAATTACGTTAGATTTAAAAAAAAAAATTGGTAATTTTCTCGTAAATCACACAAATGCCAATGAATCCAAACATGCCATGGAAAGGTTCTTAGGAGTTGTCAAGCCACAAAGAAAGGGAAAATGAGAGGGTGACGCCACCATTACATTTGGAAAGTAATGATGTTGCCCCTACCCCAAGTTTTTGTTCGGTTTCCTTGAGAAAACTATGAATCCTGCCAAATGGGGAATTCTTTAGATTTAAAAAGCCAATAAATCAAAATAAGGAAAAAAAAAAAAAAAAAAATTAAAAACATCATCAATATAGGATTTCTTTACATTCAAAATAGAAACCTGGTTAAACATATATATTATAAGGAAAAATAAATATAGTATATCTATTAACAACATCTATACTATTAAACATTTTTCACAATTATAATTGTAAAAGAAAATATTCATCATTTGACAAAATGTATACAGTTGTTAAAATTAAAACTCGTATATCTAATTTACACAACTTAAAGTATGAATAAGTTCTACTCGAGTCATGGCAATTCAAGTTAACTCAAAAATTGAAATTATGATTATCTCGTGACTAACTAAAATGAAATTTATCTAAAAGATTTAAAGTATATTGGATTTGTTCGATTAAAATTTTTTATCTTGCTGCTTTTTTCTTTTCATACGATCCCACCTTTTCACATGCTAGCCACATTTCAAATTTGTTCACTTGTTCAATAATCTTTTGAAAATCTCATGAATTAGGTTGAAATATATGTGTGGGTTGGAAATTTGACTTTCATTGTATACAAAATTGGTGAAAATGTTTTCGTGAGTACACTACAAAAGAATTGAGTTTTACATTGAAATAGTTATTCATAGTGTTAGAAAATGTTTACATACATTAAACATATTTCCTTCTTGATGGTTTCATTTTCTTTATGGAAAAAATAATTATTTTTCAATATCTAAGAATTTTCCACCAATATTTATTTCCCAAATTTGTTCCTTGTTATGATTCCGGCTGCCGATTCCGATTGAATGGTAATTTGTGGTCCACAAGGCACCATTATTCCATGTCAAATAATTAAAGTACAAAAAAGAAATCGTCTTACTCTGTTTTATCACTAGAAAAAGAGAGATTGAATGATGAGTAGTATTATTAGGGTTAATATATAGTTTTTCCATCCCAACTGACTATGTTCATCCTATCAATAATTTAACTAATGTGATTCAAATTATGCAAGTACCATCGGTTGGTTCAGTGCGGGATTCATGCGAAACCTAAAGTAATAATTTAATGGATTATAGAATGAAACAAACGCATATTTGGCTGTCACTTCGGCACATTTCTTGTGCTTTTGTACATAAACAATATCGTAATTGAGATTATCAGGTAATCCGACTATGGAATGGCTAATAAAAGTTACACCCAAATGGGGGAGGCGAGGTCAGCCACTAACTGATAACAAATGGATTAATATATTTTTTTTCCTTATTTGTGGCATGGTAATATGCGTTGCGGTCAAATTTGAAAACAACCTTGGCTTAGATCTTCACCAAAAAACAGTTTGTACAGGGATGTGCATTCGCTGAAAAATACAATCGAAGTTTCAAATCTTTTGTCACGTTAGCTTTTCCGATGAGCAAGTGATTGGTGAAACTTAAATGAATGAAATTTGAGTCGCCATGCAATTACCACGTATAGCGGTGGTCCGAAACATAAATATACTATTTAGAACGACGAAACCAGATTGCAATTATTATGGAACGAACATTTGTCGCGGTAAAAGCGATGCATGATATCATTTACCGAAGTTGCAGCCAATGCTGTTGCAATTGACAAATCCTTAAACAAATGCGTGCTCCGTAGCTCACATTTGATGATTTCCTAGTTAAATTCTGCTCGTTGAATTTGATTTCTCAGATTGCCATGCTAGTTATGGATGCCAGGATGGTAAGGCCGGGGAAATACCAGCAGGCATCTATAGGATAAGAAAGTTGAGGAGGCATCTTTCTAGATTGCAAATGGCGAAGGAAGGTCTGCCTTCTGACTCCGGACACCACCATTATGAGCCGTGTTATAATTATTCTTGAGTTTGAGCCCTATTAAATGAACGCCAAAATTAAAGCCTGCAAATCTGCCTCAATGAATAAAGTCCAAATTGGACTTTCGTGATCGTATGCGATTTTGTTTAGCACGCTGTCCGCCCTCCTTACAGTGGATGCTTTGCATGCGAACGGAAGAAGGACGAACAAAGCAGCAGAAAGGACACGCGTGTTCGACTATCGTGAAGCTACAATGAAGAAAACGTGCTCACATTCTTCCGCCTCAAAAGAAAGACTTTTACCAACTTCTCAATAAATGAAGAGGGCCCCTCTATTTTGACATTTACATACACATACATAAGTTATGTACTTTAAAGTGTAACCAAACAGATTTAAAAAATATTTTTGAAAAGTGCTATTATGGCTTGGCTCACAATTGGGTTAACTACTCGACTGCGGAAACGTGTTGATGATGAAAAATGAGAACTTGTATTAGGTAATTGAAGACACGCACGTGAAAAAATTACGGTACATAAAAATCTCGCAGTCCCTGTTATAGTATATTCTCTCCCCACATACAAAAACACTTAAAAAGCTCGCCAGCTTATACAACGGCACACCCACAACTCTTTGCCTTTTTGATGCTCTTGTGGCATACTCCTAATAAAACTCTGTTTATAGAGCAATGGCCGGCTGGCACGTTAAAAAAGCTGCATCACGAGGAAATTATTGCAGCCGGATAAATTGAAGTCAACTTGTGATTGAGATCTCTGGGAAAGAACACCACACCCACAACTCTTTGCCTTTTCGATGCTCTTGTGGCTTACTCCTAATAAAACTATGTTTATAGAGCAATGGCCGGCGGGCACGTTAAAAAAGCTGCATCACGAGGAAATTATTGCAGCCGAATAAATTGAAGTCAACTTGTGATTGAGATCTATGGGAAAGAACACCACTCCTTCAATTTGTATTCCTAGACTATGTTTGAAAGTTAAAAGATAAAATTCAGAATATAATAAGTTTTATTCTTTCTTGTATTATGTGTCTGTTCAAGATATGATAAAATCATATAAAAGAGAGATATAATCATAATATAATTATCCCATAGAGGAAGTAAGATAAATATGAATATGATTTTTGTTATTCATATTAGGAAAGTCATTTTTCTCGAATAACGAGCTTTTTAAATAAATAAAATTATTATTTGTTTCAATATAAATATAATTTGAATTCTAATATAAGAAATTCAAAATAACAAAATATAATAGTTTAGTTTTATAATTTAATCTTATTTTTATTTATATATTTGAATTAATTCTATCTTATAACATAGATTCAATATATATTTACATATTTTAGGTCTATTAGTACAATTTACTATTTAATAAAATTTTATTAGAGAATGATGGAAGGGAAAGAAGAAATAAAAAAGGAAATAATTAAAAAAGAAAAAAAATTTAAAAAAACTAGACAAGTGTTTCATGAGGTTTTTACCATCTTCATTTGTGAACTTTTAAGTTCATTTACACCGATATATCGTTTATACCAAACAATGAACATGAAATGATGTAAATATATTTGACTTTATTTTTGCGATTCACCAAGCAAATGATAGGATATGGCAAAATCCCTAGATGTCATATCTTATCTTATCTAATCCTATTCTGGTTAAAAAATTGGACGACCAAATGTAGCCTTAAGGAATTTGATGCTTGTCCTCATAGCTTGGGAGAGGTTTGCTACTATTTCAAGAGGTGTTGACAATTCAATGGCCAAAATCATTTTTATTATATTCAAGCATTAACTTCACCAGTACACATATCCAAAAGGGGTACTAAGTCTCCAATCAATATCACTGTATCTCAACTAGACCTATCAAAATGGGCCATAGACCCATTTTTAAACTATGTATGATGGGTTGAGTTGTTATATGAGTTAGTTATATTTAGAGAATGGGTCACAAATGGGCTTAGACATAATATGAGTACTAAATAGGTTGGAAATGGGTCATAAATGATTTTATAACTTACTTAGACTCAACCTAATTCTATGATTCTCTTCCATTCTCTCTCACCATCATTCCATCTTGTGCTCACTCATTACACTCTTAACTCTATTTGGGTATTATCTTTCGTAAATTGGGTGGAATATCAAAGGGCTTTGGCAATATGAGTCAGATTGGGTATGTGTCATTAGGTTTGCATTGCATAGATATGTGTCTATTTGAGTAAGACCATATTCAATCTAACTCTCCCCCCCACCATTTGATGGATCTAATTTCAACCATTGATGTATTTACCTGCTACTTAAATAAAATAATCATTCACACCATCAACAATAGAGGGGATAAATAGTGTACAAGAGCACCTGCGGAAGAATTGAAAACCTCCCGTCTCTTGTAACAAAACCCACGACTTTGGGTTCTTTGAGAATGAAAGCCTTTGTACTGACCAATTAAAAAGCATAAAGATTTAGCACCCGAGGATGGGAATTCGTCATCAGAGATTAAAATGGGCAAGTGGGTCCATCTCCTAAGACAAGGTGCCTGTTTAGTATAAAAAGGATCCCATTAATAGCATTTAAGCAGCCGAGCAATCAGTTTCGACTTGCAAATGCTCGACTGCTAGTATAGGTTGCCCTTGGGGCTTTAGTTATTATGTTTATATCGAAGGTAAAAGCCAATCCCTCGACATTATTACCCCCCCTCCCCAACACAATTTTATATCTTCCTGAAGAAACAAGCCTACTTTTTACTCGTCAACCTTATTGTCCATGTTGATGAGAAAACGCATATGGGCTATAGCAAATCTCAAGAACAGTAATGTCGCCCAATCTCTTCAAGGGAAGCACAGAGCTCTTGTAGCTTAGAGAACATGACCATGTGATCGGAGCCCGAGATTATCTTTACTTCATCCGGCGGGTTCATCTCCACCATCCATCCCTGCAGGCTTTCCATTAGTATTAGGTCCTGGTCGCATACAATGTAAACCCTGCGGACCAAGCCTATATGCCCCGCGTGACTGCTATTTCCTCCATCTTGTCTTGATCAGGACAGAGACGAAATGGCCTCCCTAAGTAAGACGCTAACGTCAAGTCCTTCGAACAGGAAAGGAAAAGCACTGAGATAAGTTCTAATTTAGATAGCCATTTCATTTCTTGTGAACTAATTACTTTTAACAATTTTTCAGTGTTGACAATTTTATGAATATTAAGAAAATAGGTGAACTGACCTCAGGCAGGAAGAGTTGATAGACCTAGGAAGCCAGGAAGTCGTAGCCAAAAGATGTATAGGTTGGAGGCAGTTCAGGGGCACCATCAAACCGGTATACTGGATCTATATTATATTTTACTCTGCGAGAATGCTATGATCATATAAAAAGATAATGTAACATCAATAAGCATGATGCAAATAAATATATACATATACATATACATATATCCATGTATTTCGATGTGACATAAAGGGAAATGTGTTGTGACCTATTTTTCGGGTGCACCACCTAAAACTAGGTTAATGGACTACTAAGTCTTTAAACTTAGATCGGGCTCTCCCAAGCCCATACCAATTCGCGACTTAAGATTTAAACATTTAACATGCAAAAGGTTATTAATTAGGAGTCGCCACTAATCGATTTATGGTAGGTCGATTAGACACCTAAGTAAAATAATTTGAGGATTATTTTACTCCTACGAACTAGAGACTAAGGGTACGGGGACTTGGTTACACTAGATTTCTCTAATGCCCTTTCGATACCATTTCTTTTTAATTTCAAAAATGTTTTTCAGGCAGCTTGGATTTATTTTAACCTAAATTACTATTATGCAAAAAGGTGACCACACGGATTCTCAAACATTCAATAAATAAATTGCATCACACAAAGTAAACAATTTTTTTTTTGGGTTTTCTTGAATATTAGAATTCTTTTATAAAAATGCATTTTTTAATTAAATGACTCAATCTTATTAATATGCAAATTCTAATTAAATGGGCCTATTATGCAAACTAGTTATTATGCATCTCATGACCTAACTTCACTAATGAACAAATTCTAATTAAATGATCCTATTATGTGAACTAGTTAACATGCACCTAGTATTTTTGTATTTTTTTTATTGAAATTCAGAATTAATAAAAACCCTAATTAAACTATCTAAAAAGGGATAATATTCTAATTTATTCTAGGGATTAATTTAACTTAAACCCTATCTTATCTTAGAAAACTATTTTATAGAAAAATGAAATAATTAAAATGTGTGAACATTTTCTAAAAAATTAATTTAGGTTCAATCCTAACTTATTTCTAAAAATGCAACCCTAAAAATGTAATCCTAAGAAAATTCTAATTTACTAAACCTAAATGTCTGATTTACCAAATCTACATGCTCATGCAGAATTTTGATTTTTTAATTTTATGATTATTTTTTAGTTTTTTTAAAAGATAAGTAATTATTAAATAAATATTAAATCTAACCTATCAAAGAAAATAAAGGATTAAAATAATTGAAAAAATAACCCGTTGTCTCACATGTCAAATTAACGATTATCGTAACCCTAATTATCACGACAAAGGGATCAAAATAATTAAAAATCTGATCCGAAATCTTACGGATCAAATTAATAATTATAATGATTTAAAATTCTACCAAAAAGCCCAAAAATTAATATAATTAAAAAAATAATCTAATGTCTCTGGATTAAATTAATAATTACAATAATTCCGAACAAAATCCTAGCGGATAATGCCTACAATATCCATAACGTAAAAGTCACCTCACAATATTCAAACTTAAACAATAATAGCAAAACTAACTAAAAATAAAGTAAAAAAACATAAAATAAGAAAAATAAAAATAAAAGAAAAATGAGCAACCTAAGGAAAATGGGGGCGGCAAATTCGTCGGCGCCGGGCAAGGGGTTGCCGTCGGTCGGAGTTCTGGTGAAAGGCAGCAACGGATGGAGCGGCTTGGCAGGGTGGCGCAGCGTCTACACGGAAGAGGGCTCGATGCAATGTCGCAGGGCGCGGCGCGGTGGCGTCGGTGGTGCTTCGAGCGAGGCGGTTGCGACTGAGGCGAATCGGCGATGGTGCAGGCGCGGCAAGAGGGAGGCGCGACAGTGCGACTGATTTAGGGCTCTGGTGGCATCCGGATCCGGCGTCGCGGGTGGAGAAGGTTGCGGGTGCGGGCGTCAGCAATCGGAGACGTTCAGCGAAGGAACTGCAGGCGCACCGTGAGGAGGCTCGTAGCGGAGATGGCTGGCAGCAGAGACGTCACTCGGACGTGTGGGGGCTCAGATCTGGGCCTAGCGTACGGGTCTTCGGCTCCGAGTAGCAGGTGGATCGCGGTTCATGCGAGGCCGGGGAGGCGCTGGGCAGCAACAACTCGTCGGGATCGTGGGTCGGCGCGGCACGAACGGGAGAGCTCGGGCGGACACCGGTTGGGTTTCGAGCGAGGCAGTCAAGGCTGGTCTCGGCCTCCAGGCGGCGTCAGCGTGGCGAGACAGCGGCGTCCGGCGGGCAACGTCGGTGGTCGGTCGGGATGCTGGCGGAGCGGCGGTGGGCGCCGGGGTCTTCGCAAATGGAAGTTGCAGAGGGGGGCGAGCGGCGAGGGAGACGATGAACAGTCGTCCCTCTGCTGCTTGTGCTTTTCTCCTCTGCCCCCTTTTTCTTTTTGCTTTTTCTGCTTTTCTTTTTCTTTCCCAAAGAACCGAAAAATATCCTCCCTTGTCATGAAAAATGAGCACCTCTTTTATAGTGATTCGAAATGATCTCTTTCGTACGACATTTCCCGACTTACCATTTCTTGTCACATTAAATCAAATCTGTATGATTTGGCAATCATCGCCCATTCTTGCCCATTTTTCACTTGATTTCAAAATTGTTCTTTGCGTTTAACAAAATCCGGACATCCATCAAAATTCTATATTTCCTTGCATAATTCAATCAAATCAATTTCTCCCATTTTTTTTTATTTGTTCAAAATACAATTTTATTTTTCTAAAATTAGGTGTCAACAAAATGCAATGAACGATTGAGATGCCCGAACAAGTAATTTATCTTGATCACGTGGAGATTACATACATATAATAATTAAGCTTCAACATCATACTATTTGCTATCATAGTATGACGAAGAAAGAAAACTATTGCATTTAACTGGGTCCTAGTTGTGGTGTTGTACAACACCTCAACATCATGAAGTGAAAAAGTACATCCGAGTTCAAATTCTTTCATAAAAATTGTCCAAAAATTCGTAAATTTATTACATTTTTGTCAATTCAGTTATTAACTTTTTAATTTTGTCAACTGAGTACTAAATATTTTCATCTTTTGTCAATTAAATCCATTCGACCAATTTTGGTCAGAAATTGTTGATGTGAACGGTCACGGTGAAGTGGCAATTTTCAAATAATATTTAACGATATTTTAATAATTTTTTAAAAAATTTATGCTTTTTTCTTTGTAACCCTATTATTTTTATTCAATAATAAAAAACAATTATCTCTTCACATGGTGTCAAAGCCATACATAAAAAAACCCCAACTGTCAGATTGTCGGACAACACTATTCCGTCAGCAGAAAAGGCCGCGCTACCGGCCGACACCACCCACAATGCCAAAACAGTAGGCGATACCCACAACACTTAACTAGGCCACCACATCTTGGTGTTTTAGAAAAGGTCCCGCCGCTATCCGGTGACACCCACAACAATGACTGGCAACCCCTAACCGTGGCCATTCGAGTTGCCCCCGCGTCGACCAGCCCATGTTGCCATCTCTTAGGATCACTCAACTTGTGGTTACTACCACTCAATTTAGGCATGTCACATCCCGGACCCCTGAGCATGCAAATATCCTTCCACGATTGTTTAGTTGCAACATCTCTAGATGTGTCATCGACACATTCTTTTGTCTATTGATTAAACGCAAACAGAACATGCATAATAACTTTCAACAAATTAAATATAACAAGGATAGCAAAGAAAACACAAAACATCAAACCAAACACTTCTTTTATATATTTACTATTGACCTTAGGAAGTTTAGTAATTACAAGCCCATCCTCAAAAGGCGACTTCATACGCGACCAACAAAAACTAGTAGAAGGTGAAGGTTAATTTAAGCTTCTCTAATGCAAGGGTTAGCCATGGTATTCGGGTGGAGTCTTTAGGTTAGACTCCTCATCCGGGTTGCTCTCCGGATCCTCTAAGGCATCATCAGGGTGTCGATATCCATGGGATCCTAAATCTGCTCCCCAAGACCCCCCAGGTGGTCCGTCAAACCAACGCATCAGGCTAAAACGCTCCTCCTTGACCCAAATGAACCACGCCCTGAACCTAAGGGCCACCCAATTGGCCAACCCTTCGTCAACCCAAACGGTCATAACAAAAAACTCATAACGTGATCCATCCCTAGGATAGGGTAGGGAGTCATGATAGTGTCCTGGTCCATCAAGACCTCGAACCGAACATGACATTTCTCTATACTATGGGCCTAAAAACAATAAACAATAACGGGTGAGATAAAAATCTCAGTAAATCAATAGCCTAAGCTTTGATTAGGACGTTAATTCATCTTGGGTGCAACCTACACATACAACACGTCAAATAATCGCACAAGCATCCTTAATTCGCCTTGGCACACCCCTGCATATTGTTAATTCACACATGTCCATAGCAATACATCAATTATGCATATAATCAAAACACTTCTCATAATTTTCCATGCACAATGCATTCACACGTGTTCCAATTACTACGACCACTCAAGCCATGGCTAAAATAAGAGTTGGCAATCTTTCGGCATGACCAGGTATCATCCCACTCCATTGAGCACGCCATCATCTTAGACCCCTATATTCCATAAGGAAAATCAGTCCGACCTCAACTATGACTCAACATCTGAACCCTTGCTGAGCATCCAATAAATTTGGGCATCATCCCCAAACTCTCATTAGGTGACGAATTCTTTTAAGTGACCACTCAAGCACACCAATTACTTACGCCAATTTCATTTCTCATCAATTAGCCCAATGCAAACGTGGTTCGTGCTCATAAAACAAATTACTTATTATTTTACACATTAAATTTGGTAAAATAATTACACGTGGTCACGTACATATAATTAACCCGTCACACTTTGTATGCTTTCATTTTAAAACATCATTGCCCCATTTGACACATAAAACATAGCATTCAAACACGACACCTCGTGAATTGCCATTTAAATATCAATAAAACCTTCTTTAAAATATAAAAATTAAAGTTTCTAAATTGGGAAATTATTTTTCATGGCATCACAAGCTTCAAACAACTTAAATCATGCATTAGTTCATCCCATGATTCAAGCATAAAACATAAATAATTCACTACTTATCAACCTTAAACCAATAGTTTATCACTCAATCATTGATAGCTTATTGTTTGTTTAACGATGACTTATCACCTATTTTTCGATAGCTTATCACTCCTTTGGTATATCCCCTATTTTTCGATAGCTTATCATCCCTATGGTGATAGCTTATCACCTATTTTCCGATAGCTTATCACCCTTTCAATGAAAACCTATCACCTAGTTGCCGATAGCTTATCACCCATTCGATGATAGTTTATCACCTATTTTTCAATAGCTTATTATCCCCTCAATGATGGTTTATCACTTAATTGTCGATAGCTTATCACCCCTTCGATGATAGTTTATTATCATTTTCTTGATAATCTATCACCACTACTTATCACTAATCACAATAACCTATCAACTTTACTTATCACTTATCACGATAACCTATTAATTCTACTTATTTCCTATTACGATAACTTATCCATTAAACCATCATTAATTAAGACTAACTACAGATCTAAGCTACACCTAAAAGTAATTAACACCCTAATCAAAATTTAGGAAATTAACTCACGGTTTTATGGTGACAGTGGGGTAATAGCTATAGCGGCGCGACGGCGATAAGAACATGATGCTCACAGCTCGAACGGCGGCACCAATAGTAGCGGATCGGCGAAGCTTGAGGGCGCATAGACTAAGGGCAGTAGTGATGGCAATGAAGGTGGCTCGGCTAACAAGAAGTAGCAAACGACAACAGCATCGAACGATGAACGAAGGCACGAACAAGTGATGGTGGTAAATGAGGTGACGTCCAATAGGTTGGTCTTGAAATCCTTATGTGCTCTGTACCCGAAATCGAATTAAATTTCATTGTTAAAATCAATCAAATGCAACCTTAGTACAATCTAAACTATCGGGTGGCTTTTAAGGGCTTCACGTGTTTGACCCATGGTCGATAATTTTCAATCAATATTTGTATTATACCTCTTCAGATTGTGAATAACCCTCGGTTGTCATATAATCATAAGAAATCAATTACTCATCTTGAGTATAAGATCAATAGGAAATCAGTTTATTATCATTCGTAAAGAGTATCATAATCGTGCAAAATCACTACAAACCAACTATGTAATTCTGTCGAATCAATTTATATCTATTTGCTAATTGACTTATAACAACGTAGTATTATCCCTTGTCAATCCTTATGGTCAAGTGGTTTATCCTTGATTGAATTCTCTAGCCGTACGCGTTTTAATCTTTTATGGCATTTCCTAATAAATTAGTTAACTCGTAAGTAACCAGTTTAGAGTAAATTCAACTATCAGTGCATTGATTTTTTTTTTTTTTTAAAACCATTTTATATATCTCAAGAATGGTCAATTTTCAAGATATCACAACTCTTTCCTTCTTATAGAAATTTCCTCCTCGAAATTTGAATTATTACAAGACTCTTTTCAAAAAGTTGGGGATGTTGACACCTCATTATCTCTTTGTTTTCTCACATAGCTCTCTTCGTCCCTTGGTGTTGTCACATCACTTTGACTAAAGATATCATCTTGTTCTGCAACACTTGCTCCTTTCAATCCACTATTCGCACTGGTCTTTCTACATAAGACACTCTGTCGTCCACGTCTATCTCCTCAAAATTAACCACATGGGTCGAATTAGATTCATACTTCCTTAGCATAGACATGTGAAAAACATCATGTACTTAAGCAAGTCTTGGTGGCAACGCAAGATGATAGGCCAAAATCCCAATTCACTCCAAGATTTCGATAGGACGAACATACCTTGGACTCAGTTTTCCCTTATTGCTTAATCGCTAAGTACCCCGCATCGATAATACTTTGAGGAATATGTGTTCACCCACCTGAAATTCCAATGGCTTGCACTATTTATCTACATAATTTTTCTGACGATTTTGGGCGGTTTTAAGCCTTTCTCGTATGACTTTGACAGTGTCCACTGGCTGTTGAATCAACTCAGGGCCCATAATTTTTCCTTCGCTAGCTTTGTCCCAACAAATAGGAGTTCTACAAGCCCTACCATATAATGCCTCAAATGGCGTCATTCTAATACTCTACTAATAGCTGTTGTTATAGCAAACACAATAAGATGAAATTGTTCCCCCTAACTTCCTTTAAAATCCAATACACAAGCTCGCAACATATCCTCAAGCAAATGAATGATCCTTTCTGACTAACCATCCGTCCACGGATGATAGGTCGTGCTATATTGCAACTTAGTCCCTAGGGTAGTTAGTAGACTTTTCCAAAACGCAACAGTGAACTTGAGGTCTCAATCTAATGTGATCGTCACTAGCACTCCATAAAAACGAATTCCTTATTACACGTATAAATCAGCAATTCTATCCAATACAAAATCTTTTCATACCGCGATAAAGTGCACAAACTTCATTAACCTATCAACCACAACCCAAATGGAATCGTTACCTCGTTGATTCCTCAGTAATTCCATCACGAAGTCCACTGTAATATGTTCCCACGTCTACTTGAGAATCTTGAGAGGTTGCTAAAATCCACCAAGCTTGTAGCTTTCACTTATTAGCATGCTAAACACTTGGCAAAATATTTGGCAACATCTGATTTCATACCGTTCCACCAATAATATTGGCACAAATTCTTATACATATCTATGCTATCCAAATGAATACTATAGCTGCTATGATGGGCTTCTGACAAAAAAAATTTTTAAGTTTTGCATCGTTTGGTACACACAATCATCCACGACACTTCAATATTTCGTCCTCAGTCACTTGAAAATCGGCTTTCCTCTTTTTTGCATCTCCTTGCAAAATCTTTTGAATTTCAAGATCCAACGACTGTAGCATCTTTTGGTTTAATTCTAAAGGTAATCATAAGACTTGAAATGTGGCTTACCTCAAACTTGAAATTCGAATATCGAACTCCTTCGAGCAGAGTCCATTCTTGAACCATCATTTGCGCAATTGACGATTTTCGACTTAGCACTCACACTACCTTGTTGGCTTTACCAAGGTGGTATAGAATGTCGCAATCATAATCCTTGAGAAGTTCTATCCAGTGACACTTTCTCATGTTCAGTTTTTTTTGGGAAAATAAATACTTTAGACTTTGATGATCCATAAAAGTCTGAAATCATTCTCCGCATAGGTAATGCCTCCAAATCTTCAAGGCAAAAATGATTGCTACTAGTTCCAAATTGTGCATCAAATAGTTCAACTCATGAGGTCTTAGCTATTGGGATGTGTATACAACTACTCTCCCATGTTGCATTAAAACGCAATGCAATCCTTTATACGACGCAATCCTTTATACAACACATCGCTAGAAATCTCATAATCTCTGTTGACACCTAAATTTTGGCGATTTGTTTAAGTGTTTATTAATTGCAGCGAAAAATTAGGGATTAATTTCTAACCCCTTTTTAAAAAAAAAAAAAAAAAAAGAGAGACAAAAAATTTTCCTTAAAATCGCATCACATATAGACATTAGGAGAATTTGTGTCACTAGTCTTAAAATCAATCAAAAAATTTATCAAAAAAATTATTACAAGAAAATTTTGACATTAAAAAAACGGGGGTGTAGTTGGGCCTGGATTTAGACAAACCCTAGGCTGGCCCCTTCCTCCCTTTCTTTTTCCTTTTCCCTCGCGCGGCCCACCAGCTCGGCCCATCCACATTTTCCCTTCAGCCCAGCCTGCGCACGAACCGATGGTCTCCCTCCTGCTGTCCTTCGCACGACAACCTGCAGAGAACAAAAAAGCATGAGCAGCGACCGAGAGCAAGGGATCGGGGTAGCGGTGAGCGGCGTGATCCGCGAGTCGGGGGCAGTCCAACCGGCAAGGCGGCAGCCACGAGAGGCCATGCGCGCTTGCTGGCCGGGCATAAAACCGGAGGGGGACAACGGGAATCAAGAAAAGGGGAGAACATAGACACAAAGTGAGGCGGAATAGAGAGAACATAGGGGAAACCAAGGGGGAAAGGGAGGAGAATAGGCCGGATAAGGAGCCGAGAAGCCTTAGACGTCCAGCTGGCACCGGTGAACTACCGACCGCCACTGTAATCTTCAGAACCCAGCAGCACAGGGAGCATCGAGACCAAGAAACCACCAAGCCGAGAGCGAGCAAGAGAGGAACACCAAGGGAAGGAGAGACCGAACCAGAGGCAGGAGCTCAAGGAAGCAGCTCGTCGTTGCCAGAGGTCCTTTCGCCCGCCGTTGTTCACAGTAGCCCATCATCAGACGAAGTAGGTCTCTTGAATCCCGTAGCCTCATTTCTGGAAAACGCTGGGCCGGAGCTCACGGCCGACCAGCTCGCGCAAGCTCCGGCCCTCATCGCCTTTGTTCTTTGCTCCCATGTTCCTTATACGTTGTACCCTAAGACCCCTTAAGCATATTTGACGCTCGGTTAAGCCATAATCCTTTGAGTTCGGTAGTGCAGACCATGTGTTTGACAAAATTCCCCAAAGAAAACCGAGGAGTAACTTGCTTTTTAACTCCGGACCCATTCATTTTTGCCCCCATGCTTGCTGAATCCTTGTTGCTTTGCCCGCATTCGTTGTGTTTTCGAGCGGTTTGCGCGAGGTATTGGTGTGTAGTTGGATCGAAGACTCGTTCCGTCGGGAATAGACTAGTGGTTGCCGGAATAGGTAACCGGCGCCGGTCGAGGGGGGTGACTGATGAGCGGCGGTGGTCCAGCGACTCTCCTTAGGGCGGTCGATACTCACGGAGTAATCGGCGTCAGTTCGGTGAGGGAGCGGTAGGAGCTTCGGCAAGCTGTGGCTGCGGGAGAGAGGGGCTCGAAGGAGACAATCCAAAAAGGGCGAAAAAAAAATGAAAAAAGAAAACAAAAGAAAACAAAAGGGCTGAAAATAAAAAATGAAAAATGGGCTTGGGTTTGGGCTGGTTTAGGATTTGGACTTGTGGGCTTCCCTTCTTTTTTTAAAAAATTGATTGGACTGGGCCTACGAGAGGAGTTTCCTCCACGAAATGGGATTGGGCCTATCGACAGGCCCAACCCCACTTGAGAAATGGCCCGGCCACCTCTAGCCGAGCCTAGTTTCTTTTTGAAGCAGGCCGATCGGCCCGCCTACCTAGCTGGATCAAACCCGGGTCCGGTCGGAGACCGAACCCGAATCCGCAGACCGGGCCAAACCGAGTCGAGTCAAACCGAACCCGACCCGGTTTGCCCATTTTTCAAATTAAAAAATATATATATATTGTTTTTAAAAAATTTAAAAATTTAAAAAAAAATCTAATTTTTTTAAAAACAAATTTAAAAGAAAATTTTAAAAAATTAAAATTTAAAAAATTAATTAAAAATAAAAAAATTTAAAAAAAATTAAAAAATTAAAAATTAAAAATTAAAAATTTCGAAAATCCAAAAATAATGGGGTTTGGTTAGGAATTGCTATGTATTGCCGCTTTAGTGTAATTAGGTCTTTATTTTCTTGTATGTTGTTTTTATCACATGTTTAATTTGCGTGTTTTGTATTTAATTTGCACGTGTTTAATTTTAGGGCAAATAAGATCTTGGTAGTTATAATTATTACTTTATTGATTGCGTACCCGTATGCTCACCTTCTATGTTAGTGGATAGGTATGAAATCAATCCAAACTGCCTGATGAAAATCATTTTGTTAAAATTAACAAGATTAGGTACCGAAAGGGCACTAATTAGTCGATTAGTGTAATCAAGTCCCCGACCTTAGATTCTCTGGTTGCGTAAGAAATGAGGTACACTCCCATGCCTCACTTGATTTCTAGCCGACCCTAATAGGCTAGTGGCGACTCCTTTTGTGCAAAATTCCTAAAAAATATCCCAGTGTCACGCGGGGTATGGGCTTGAGAGAACCCGCGCTTAATCATGGGCCTTAGATCCGTTCTTTAGGCAATACCCCTAAACCTGTTCCCTCCCCCCGAGGGTAGGGCGCGACAACCTCCAAGACCATATGATATTGTCAACACAAGTGCAGTAGTCGGCTTATACTTAAACTCTTGAAAACTACACTCGCACTTATTCGTCCATTCGAACTTTTCGTCCTTCTTCGCATGTCGCATCGGAGACATAGCTATCACAGAAATCTTTCCACGAACTGTCTATAATAGCTTGTCAATCCCAAGAAACTTTACCTCAATTATTGTCATTGGTCTCGGACAATTCATAACCACTTCAATTTTGGTTGGGTCCATGTAAATCCCTTCACCAAAATCACATGACCAAGGAAAGCCACACGAGTCGCCTAGAACTTGTACTTACTAAATTTGGCATACAGCTCGTGTTCTTGCAAGGTCTAAAGTACCATCCTCAAGTGTTGTTCATGCTCCTCTAGACTCATTAAATATACCAAGATATCATCAATAAAAATGATCACAAACCAATCCAAGTATTCCTTGAACACGTGGTTCATTTAATCCATAAAAGCAATAGGTGCATTAGTCGACCAAACGGCGTTACGGTGAATTTATAATGATCATAACTTGTACAAAATGCCATCTTTGGTATATTCTCCTTCTTAGTCCTTAACTAGTGGTAACCCATCCTCAAGTCTATCTTGGAAAATACCAAAGCTCCTTGCAGCTAATCAAACAAGTCATCTATTCTTAATAACGAATACTTGTTCTTGATTGTCACATGATGAAGTTGCCAATAGTCGATGTAAAGACGCAACGAACCATCCTTCTTTCTTACAAACAAAACTAACACTTCCCAAAATAATACACTAGGACAAATGAATCCCTTGTCCAACAACTCTTGCATTTGCACATTTAATTCCTTTAGTTCCTTTAATTCCTTCATGGGGCAACACCATTCTCAATTTTACATCCAAATCATCATCTCTTTTTTTACCTCTTCGAGTTTTTGGATGTGTCAGTTTTGCACCTTATCTATCTCCAAGTCTTGATAAATTGGATTCTCGTGTTGAAAAATGTGCCTTTGTGGGATAATCTCATATCAAAAGGGATACAAATATTACAGTCTTACTCGTCATCATATGTTCATGTCTACAGATATGACGTTCTTTGAAAATCAGTCATATTTTTCTTCTCAAGTGGTTTCATTGACACATGGTGATGGTGATGGTATCCTATTGATGCTTCCATAGCCTTCCATTCTTCATCAACACCGGATTCATATGTTCCCTAATCAATTACACCAGCCTCTAATCCTGATCCATCCATTGCTTCTCAAAAAGGCACATGCTCTTGTGTTGGTCATCCGGATGATCATTATGTTCCTTATTCCGATCTTTTTTATTGTGTTAGTATGCATCATCTTCTTTCAAATTTTTTGTCCTATGATCATTTATATCCTACCTTCTTTGCCTTTCTCTTAGCGTTGTCTTATGTTTCTGTGCCTAACAGTGTTGCCACAGCTCTTGCTCATCCGAGTTGGCATTGTGCCATGAAAGATGAAATGCATGCACTAATTCAGAACCAAACTTGGCAACTTATTTCCTTACCTATTGATAAGAAACCTATTGGTTGTCATAGGGTTGTCATTATTACAATTCACCCGGATGACACTCTTGATCGATTGAAGACACGGTTAGTTGCAAAAAGATATATTCAGACTTATGGTATCAACTATCATGACACCTTCTCTCCAGTGGCCAAAACTCCATTTGTAAATGTCTTTATCTCATTGGCTACATGATTTGGCTCGATCTTTGATCAATTAGATGTGAAAAATGCATTTTTACATGGTGATCTAGCTGAGCAGGTCTATATGAAGCAAGCACTTAGGTTTATTACTTGGGGAAATGTGGTATGTTATTTACAAAAAGCTTTGTATGAACTTAAACAATCCACTTGTGCTTGGTTTGGAAGATTTAATGATGCAGTTATCAAATTTGGATTAAAGCGATGTTAGGTAGTTCATTTAGTTTTCAGCTCTATGTCTTTAGCTAGTTGTATCTTTCTGATTGTACATACAAATGATGATGAATAGTTCGGGTGGTATTAAAAAACTTAAGCAATTTCTGCATAGATAATTCAATACGAAGATCTAGGACATCTTCGATATTTTCTTAGTATTGAAGTATCCTATTCACATGCTGGTATCAATTTATTGAAACAAGAAGTATGTTCTAGGTTGAATTTCTTGAAGTAAAGCCAATCGATACCTCTATAGATCCCAATATAAAACTTGACACAAAACATGAAGAATTAATACATGATTCAGTGAAGTATTAGAGATTAGTTAGTTAAACTATCTTACCATCACAAACCCGATATATCCTTTGCCATTAGTGTAGTATGTCAGTTCAAGACTTCTCCTCATACTACTCGTTAGGATGCTATGCTCCAAATTGTCAAATATTGGAGGGGAGCACCAAGTAAAGGACTATAGTTCAAGAATTATGGTCATCTAAACACCGCAAGCTTCTCGAATGCCGATTAGGCTAGATGCCCTATGAATAGAAGATCAACTTCAAGCTATTGTGTATTTCTCAAAGGTAGTTTAATTGCGTAGAAAAGCAAGAAACAACATGCAACTTCCTAATAAAGCGCTGAAGCTGAATATCGAGCTATGGCACATGTGACAAGTAAATTACAATATTATTAGAGATTGAAATGTCACCATCGAAGCCATCAATAATGTATCGTGATAATCAATCTGCTATTCATATTGCATCTAATCACATCCTCCACAAACAAACTAAACACATTAAGGTTGATTGTCATTTTGTGCGAAAAATAAAATAAAAATTAGAGGTTATTTTTCAACACAAATATGAAGGATCAACTTGATGACATTTTTACGAAATCTCCATGAAGGAATACAGTGAGCTTTTTATGTAACAACTTCTGATTATTTGATATATACATCCCAACTTGAGGGAAGTAGTGGGAAATATTGCCAGTAATAAGGGTAGAATAATAACATAGTTTGTGAGTGGGGATAAGCAGATAAAAGCACACTGTATATTTGTTTCCCTATTATTTTTATTGAATAATAGAAATCAATTATCTGTTAACAAAGTCCGAACCGTGATCGCCATTGTCAGTTAAGACAACATAGCTAAGTGAAAGACGCAGAGACGCAAAAGTTTAACATGAGTAAGATAGTATTGTCAATTGAACTCAACTGCGGAATACAGAGAGAATGGAAATTACAGCAATGCACAGGGAAAAGTTCCGACTATAGATACAAATTGGTATGTACAAGGATAAGCGGATATTTATGCAAACGTACGTCGCTTATATGATGCTTCAGCAGCTTTTGTCCATCGGGAATATGTACACAGAGTTAACCGATATGGAGATATGAAGCCATGGAGATATGAAGCCGCTTCATAACACCAGATACCACATCTAAATATGTTAATCAGCTCAGCATAGTAGGATGTCCAGTCTGAAGCATCCTCTTGATCATGTCCATTCCAAATGCAGAATCTGACGAACTGTCAATTGATGGGTAGATGTTAAGAAAAGGTCGTGAGTTCAAGATACATTTAATTCAAAACCAGAATATAAAAGACAATCAACTCGCTAGAGGACATGACACAGGGTTACAACTCAACAAACTCTGGCATGCTGTCAATTGTGTAGTGCGCCATGGCCACTCTCATACATCAAGCGATGTGTTACAGGAATTCACACCAATCATCAAGCTATCCCATCTTTCTTCGCTACTATTAAAGAATTGCAATATCCAAGATATATACGATCATTTCTAATTTCATGTACTTCCTATCTTCTATAAAACAGATCTGGTCATTTAAACAATTTGCTTTTGACCCTGTCCTATGTCTGAAGGAAACAGTGACCACTATATTTACCAAAGGCAAAAGAAAATCCTTGCCAGACCACAGAAAGCAAAAGTCAAAAAATTATGTCCTCAGAGACTTTCATCCATCATCTCATGTGTACACAGAGCAAATGCTGATAGCAGAAACCAAAAAGAGTCAAAACCATCCAGGACCACTTTACAGGGACAAGCTTCCGTTTCTAAACCACTAAAATTCAGATTCAGGCACCTGAAAACGACTGGAGCAAACTGAGTAAATGCTTTAAAGACATTGTTTGGATCAAGGAGATTGTCAGATTAGGGAGTCTAAAATCATGCGTATACATCTCAGAAATGGAAAGGATGCCAATTCACTGATTCCAACCATATCAATGGCCATTTATCTGCTTTTATTTGAAGCACTTAAAGGCATATCTAACGAATAATATATCTGCTGAATGCAGTTCAGCAAGAAAACTTATATTTTCTAATATTAAGGAGATAAAAATCTGATAAAATCATGATTATCGGCGAACAAGCAAACCTCAAAGACTTGTGATCATTTAATGTTTACACAATTGAGGCTCCAACATTGGTTAGCTCCACCTGAGAGCAAACTTTCCAATAGGATTGCAACCAATTGATAGTGCGTGATTCAAAGCAAACAAACAAACAAATTCTAAAATAGAAGGCCAATAAGAAAGCACATATCACCCAAATTTCTTTTATAAATTGAAAGTTAACAAACCAGACAGAGATGAACTCGTATTTGGCCTGGCTAGTTGAAAAACTAGATCAACTGACCTTGGGATAATAATTTCATATGGAAATGAGATGACTCCTTCGCGATTTGGGATTGGGGGTACGTGTTCCTTTTTGTCATTCACGAATTTTATTATCTGAAACAGAACATCCCGAAGAGAGGCTTCCAGTGCTGCCCTGCGGATGTCTCTCTCCGCTAGGTTATTCTCTGCATTAAAAAAATATTACCATTGCGAAACAACAAAAAGAGGCAACGATGCATCTCCAATCAGATGTACATTCTTGGCCATACCCCCAGTGTCAACAACTTTGGAATTATGCGACTTGACAGAATGTACTTTCGGTTGTTGGGCCACATTCAAATTGATATACCAATGTTCCCAATGTAGTTGTTCAATTTGTTTGCTGAACCATGATCCCTGTTTGTTTTTGACCTCATAGAAGGACAAACATATCTGCATCACGTAATCCAACAGTAGTTAGGAAAAAGAGGAATCTACACTATAACCCTCACATACTCCCTAAGATTTCAAAATGATGCTAGTTCTAATCTCATTAAAGAATCTTGAGGGGCATGATATATTCAGGGCCTCAGAACTGCTTCTTTTTAGATATTCTTGGTGTAATCTCATCAGTAAGCCAAGAGCTGATGCTCACATGCACTAACCAGATGCATGACACACGCTTCTGAATAGTTTAAATGAGAGATTGAACAAGTGCATCACTTCCGAATTCACGCTTCACTAATAGTCACCATTTAGAGATGAAAACCCCATAACTGTCTATGATTCAAGTAATATGTTCACAGGTTGAAGTACTAACCTGGCTTTTCTTATTTGGATGCTTCTCGACCCAACCAATGAATTGCTCTATCTTCTCTTCAATTTTCTTCTCAACTTCTGGATCCCCACATTGCACCTACATCATCAATACACAGGCAAAACTCCATGATGTGAAGTCCTAGATATCACAACTTATTAATTATGGATTGATCAAGGCTAAGTCAGATAAACCAAACAAGCTGGAAGCTTGGGTTAGTTCAGATGAACAATTTACTATTTGAAGATCTCTATGTACCATAAGATGCAGAAAAGTAAACATGCGGTTCATACATATATGAAGATGTTATCACCATCATTAACCACGAGAATTAGATAATCAAGGGAATTTTTTTTTACAGTCATTTAGACTCATGAAACAGTAATTTCAACATGCTTCCACAGAATATTGCACTTTGCCAATAGATGTCCACATTAAAAGGGGTATAAGGCTTAATGAAACATGGGTGCAGACCATGGACATAACTCCAATAAAGGAAATCAGGATAAGACATAATCACATGTAACCAACCATGCTTAGAACAGAGACTTTACTATTGTTACTTTCATAGAGAAGTAAAGAAAAATGTTAGCTTTCCGTCTATCAAACATATACTATGTACTTGACCTCACAAAGCAGTAGAGATATCCAGACAATTTTATAACAAAGATCACCTCTGCTCACAGGCAGATAATTAGAAACACATCGCAGAAAATGGCGCATTGTAAGCCTCAAGCAAGATTAAAGTTCCAAGATAATTACTAGATGATAGAATTACCCCAAATATATGAAGTCACGGCAGAGCAGACCAACCCCACCAACCAATCGCCAACTACTTCTAACATCAAGATAACAGACTAATTTCAACAAGATGGAGAATAGGATGAGTAGCTCACCCACTTACATATGTAATTTCGAAAAGTTCCAAGTCGATTTCTTTGGGCCGCACGAGACCTAAAGCTCGGTGGAAGATGATAGTGTGCAGTACACCTGAAAATTATCACCCAATTTGATCATTCAACTAAGAGCTGAGAAAAGGAAGAGTACAACAGAGAATCAGTTTATACTCTGGCAACAGACAACATGAAAACAACTGGAATTTAAAAAACGACAGATCCCACAGCAAGCAAAAACACTTCGACGGGAATCACAATCAAATGGGCAACAGCGAATTCTCCTAATGGAAACACAGAGAAACCTCAGCAGATAAAAAACCCAAGTCCCACGAAGCTGTTCTCTCTCACGTCCCAAACATAATTTCTACCCCGACCACTACCATTCCAACTTAAGAATCAAATTGCTACAAGAATTCCTTCCGATGATCAAAAGACTTACATCGGAGCACTTCCCGGATCTCGTACTGCTCCACCTCCTGCGAAAACAACCAAGAAACCGCGGGTTCGCATCAGAAAGCAAGCAAGAAGGCAAGCTACACTGACCAGCACGAAGAATCAAAGGCGACTGGACACGAGGCGGGTCGAGCGTTGAAATTCTCAACGCTTCGCGACCCACATAGAAGCGGATCGTTCTGGGTGTGTTCTACATACCAGTTCGTTGAGATTGCAGACTTCGCAGTTCATGATCGCGAAGGACCCAGAAGATAAAAATGCGAACTTTCTTCTGCTGATCGGTCGATCGGGGAAGAAGGAGCTAAAGGGAAGGAACCCTCGATCGACGAGGTGGATTTTGCGGCGAGTTGAGAGGGGCGGATTGAGAGAGTGTCGGCTGATCTTGCCTTGAACGCTAATGGCTACAAAAAGCTCCTCTCTTCTGCGAACTCTGATCGGGCTATTTTGGCTTTGTAAGAAAGCTTCGTTCCAATTTATTTCTTTTTTTTTCCTTCTTGTGAAAAAAACAGATAGAGGAAATGGAAAATTATTTTGTTAAAAATGAATAAATAAGTTTTGAAATCCGATTGAAATTATGAAGGAGGCTCGGGCGAAAAGTTTTTATGCATGATCTTATACTTATATGCAAATGTGGTTGTTTGCTTCTTAGGACTCCTTGTTAGGCTATTTTCCTTATTTTAACATGCCCATACTCACATAGTTCATACTTCTCATTAGTAGATAAATGTTTTTCTTTTCCCCAAATTAGGAAATACGGAATGTGACATTACGGATTCTTTCATCTCTAGACGGATCTCTTGTTAAGCCAATAAAAACAGGGAAAAAAACAACTTGTATGCAATATGCTCAACCAAGTCCAATCATCTAAATGCCTAATTATATCAACGTGAAAAAAGATAAATGTTTTTAGAAAAAAAAAATATAAATCATCTCTTGAATTTCAATTTAGATTAAATTTTATTGAGATCCCATTGCCAAACTTGATCCCCTTGAATCACATATTTATGGTACTTGAAACTCCATTCAAACTCAATATCGCCGAGTGGAGTATTTAGTATGCTTGATCTTCGACTCTGATACTGGGCCTAGCCCAAGTCATATTCATAATTAGGTGCATTGATCTCGAATAATCATTGGCCCGCACGCCTGAGCTACTCACGAACAACTTGACTCGGAATCAACCTTATCAACAGTTGTCAAATTTGTTTGGCAGCAAACCTTTGAGTATTGTTGCTAACGAGTTCTTTTAGGGATGGCCCAAAAGGAAAAGGCAAAACAGTTTATTAGTGATCTGGGCCTAGCCCAAATAAGCATTAGAATTTGGCGATCTGGACCTAACCCAAATAAGTAAGCCCACTACCCACAGAATGTTCGGCTAGTCTCGCGTCCTTTGGAAAGAGGATAGTTGGTTTAGAACTTAGAATACAACCTCCAAATCAACAAGAGATGGTAATCTCATTCGATCGCTTGGCCCTCCTTTGGAGGACAAAACAATCTTTCGGTTTTATACGTGCATTTGAACCACAACATCAATTATCTGGTGTGTTGACAATATGATAATATGCACCCTCTCAGTGTCTCCCATTCAGTATCACATCCATCCAAACCATCAATCCATGCGAATAAAAATGATTGGCTAATTTATGGTTAATGTAGGAGAAGTTGAGATTTGTTGGTGCCAATAGAAATAGAGAAAAGAGGAGGATCTCTGTCCTTTCTTCCCCTCGATCTTTAAAGTCCATGAGCTAAGTACTATGGATAATGGGAACATCATGTCCAATTAATCATCCATTAAAGATACCTACTTTCTTTATTATTCCTTTTTCCATACCATGAAATGGTCATATGGTGGTGTTATATATGACTTTGTATCATTGACCATTCTCACTTAACTATATCTATCATCCCATTTTCTATATCATCACAATAATCACTGACACCACCTATATTTAGTAGCTGCAGCAATAATCTAATTGTTCTGGTTTCTCTCATCATCTCATTAATGGGAAAAAAATCATTATATCTTATATTAAGAAAGGGACGATATACTAATTATTTTGCCTTTACAAAGAAAGTTACTCTAACAAACCTCTTATTTTATCATTCACCATCAAAGTTTTTGTATCCATTCCAACTCTTTCATTCTTAGTAGATCTAAGAAATAAATAATGGAGACGATCTTGGTATTTCCATAAAATGATTCTTTTTTTTTTTTTTTGGTCGTATGCAAAACATTTCCATGACATGATACATAATCAACAGTGTATCATTGAAGTGGGACTATTGAAAGTACTTGGCCTCACCAGGTCGAAAGCTGCCATTGAGCTTAGTTTATGTCTGTTTGGGATCTTCAAAGTAGATTTGCTGGAGTTTTTAATCGCATGTAACTAACTAAGAGTAATAATGTACTAATAAACAAACAAAATACACTCGCCAAATCTAATCTTGGGTTTCGACCTAAAAAACGAAAAATCTAATCTTGGGTGAGGAGAAATCTCTTCTTAACAGTGAAAGAGAGTGGGCTGTCAGCATGTCAGTGAAATATACTATCTCTCTCTCTCTCTCTCTCTCTCTCTCTGTGAGACAGGTTTGTTCACAAACTCCAGTAAATTCCTCAACCCACATGCTATCATCTTTTGTGCAGAGAGACATGATCTTGTTCTTTCACAGCTACACTTTTGTCAGGTTTTCTGAACATCTCCATTGGAATTGCAACAGTTTTGATCAGTCTCCATTATTTTTTCCCATCTATTTTGGTCTCCTTTTCTCGTGAAAGGAGTCACTGTCATGGAATGTTATACCACCAAGAACCATCCATTTTTCTACTTTCAATGTACTCTCTCTCTCTCTCTCTCTCTCTCTCTCTCTCTCTGTGGTCACATGTGTTTCTTTGGACGACGGATGCTTACAAGATTGAAAGACCCTTTGGCAATTACCCATATAACTTTGAAAGGGATGTTTGTAGATCCCAAGATGCATGTGTAAGGAAACCCCAATGATTTTTCGCGTGTAATTTTTGATGCGTTTTTTCTCCCCCCTTTTGACCGATCGTCTGCTGTCGCCCATCAAATAATTCAACTTAGTATTGTTGCTCATCAATGAACGTCAAGAAATTAATACACCCGATGTCCCCTACCCAAACTATTCTTGGCCTATTTTCTGTAAAAGCTTTTTTGAGAATCACACAGCCTAACATCATCATTAGAATTTGAAGCCGTAATTTCTAATTTCTACCCTCTTCCCCTACTTTCCTCACGCATAAGACTCAGCTTATTAATATGAGTAATTCAAAATATAAGGTGTTATCGTAATATGGGTACTGGAATTTTCTTTCGAATTGAAAAACACACACATACACGCATATATATGTATGAGTATGTTTGGGAGCTAATTCGAAATTGCTAGTACAGCGAAAGTTGTATGTTCGGCCTGAGCACTGATGGTCGTCCATTTACACGGAGAAAAATGGAAAATGTGAACTCCATCAGCTCGAGTAGAAGGTAAATAATGCATATGTGAGCGTACAAATGAGTCCTCCTATGGGAGATAAACCCATGGCAGACTCCATGAGAGGTCAATAATTGAGAGGATGACATGATCTGGCAATATATTCTCTGTAGTGTAATTTGATGGGGGCGGGGGAGACGTGACGTCCCCTGTCAATTTGAGTAAAACAGGAGGGTCGACTTTTAAAGTGCGACCTTTTTCCATGTCCATCGGTTGGTACAAAAAAGACTCCTTGCCCAGCAAAAGTTAATTAACGTACAACACGAGTTCATAGTAGAGTTGGAAAAATTGCTACACAAACTAGCATATCAAAGGGACTGCTTGACAAGTTTTTATGATGTGTTGATACGGAGTTATCAACCATAGGTCAGAAAGAGAAGTTTGAGGTGAAAGTTCAAAAGATCGCAGTTGACGACGCATAACCAAACCCGGGCCAATCTGTTCATCTGCATATGATTGATCCGCCATCATCTTCTTTACTAACTGTCTTCCTAAGCTGTTCTTATCGTTCCCTAGCTGAAAAAGCTGTGACGCAGAAATGGGTTTGCGGCACCACCTCCGCGTCGATTAGAAAGAGTAGAGCTGGCGTCTACGGGGGCTTTTCTTGAACTTCTTTTTGCTTTTCTCCTCATCACTCGGATTCCTTCTGCCGTGTTAAATCAAATTAAGTCTCCCTAAGCTTGGTCGAAACGCGTTCGATTAAGCCGTATGAAAAGTACATGTTCAAACCTTGGAACTGTTCCCAACAGTGAATCCTCAGCCACCCCAACATTCCCATTTTCCCACCAAAAAACGAAAGAGGACGAATGTTGAGAAACCCTAGGAAAAGCTAGAATTGCCGCTAAAGAGGGAGACACGGCGGGGGCCCCGCGTTAGAATGTGGGTGCGGATCACATCCATGCATCGTTGTCACCCTCACCGCCTCTCTTCCCCCGCCCCTCCAATTTGGCCCGTCTGGCTACGCTTCTGGTCTACTGATTAAGTCGTCGCGACCCTAACGCTACGCTTGCTCTGCATAGAATATATAGAATATATATTAATGATTGTGTCCTCGCTACGTGAAAATTTCTATATTATTGAAAGTGGGTGGACTTGTTTATTCAAAGGTTAGGTTTGATGGAGAGATTCGGCGGGAAAGCGAATCCCACTGGGACTCCCGAGACGACAGCAACAGATAGCGACCGGGCACGTAAAGGTTGATAATGCAAAGATAGGGAAAAATGCCTTCGGTTCCGGCTTGAGATGAGCAGTGGACCGCGGAACCGACTCGAGGGGCTATCCCGTACAAAAAATCAAGACGGAAGAGATGAAATGAAATAGAGGGAGAACTTACTTCGAAGAGCCGAGATGAAGAAATTTGATTTGAAATTGCATGTGTAATGGATAGTCCATCAGAAAGTACAGACAGTAAATTCTTAGTATGGACCATTCTCATGAAAGTTTGAGATGACTTCAGGAGATTTAGTAAAGATCCAATCCACTTTTGTGGGCATAGAAGACGGATTCCAAAGATCGTTAACGCAACTCGTGTTGCGCATATAATCTTGTTTACACTCTTTCATACACTATGGATTTTCATTCAAATGCTTTTCATGCAACCCTCATCTTCATTTTTGTCAAAAGAATGCGAATGCATGCGACGCAGTTTCGCATAATATCTGAGAAGTCGACAGGCATCAATAGATATAGTGACTTTGACAGCTGATGGAGACTTGAGGAATCGCCATCCCACTTGCACAAGGACCACCTTTCAAGCTACCATGAAACTAATTTGTCTAGAGTACTGAATTGGTCGTGATCGTTGACAATAATGGGCCTAGCACGAATTAACATTCATAATACATAATCCTTACAGTGATCATCAATCTTCGTAATTTTTCCACAGAAGTACTTTCATCGTATTTCGTGTACCTCATGAACTTAAGCTCCTCACTCAAATCGCACATCACACTGGATGATTTAATCCGAAGACGCCCTACAATGACTGCTCGATTCAAACCCTAATCAATTTCGCATCTAAATTTTCCTTTTAGGCAGGAAAAAAAGAAGAAGAAAAATTGGGTTCATTTTAGAATTTCGCTTGCTTTTTCCATATACTATTGTCATGCACTGTTACAGATGCACTCAGTTAAAACACAATCTCAGGATGGAAAGAGAGAGAGAGAGAGAGAGAGTCATGCAAAAACGTGAGGTCGTTTTCGCTCATTCTTGACAAGGGCCGGACCCGGGGGAGAAAAGCCGGGCAGCGGGCAGGAGGTGTCGGTCACTCCACATTCGGTCTCGCGGACCGGACGGCACGCGAGGTCAGGGCCCGGGGGGCCCTGGAAAGCGAGCGCGCGGGGGAGTTCTCGAAGGAAGCGGGCGAGTCAAAGCTCGGTCAACAATCCCTCAGACACGAGAAAGGAAAAATTAAAATTAACAAGAAAAAAAGCAAGTGGGAAACGAATATGGTGGTGCTTTTCCATTCCCCCAATTTTTTTTCCCCTTTCGCATTGTGATTTCACTTTCAATTTGACCGGAGCAAGCGTCCCTCTCTTATTGCTATTTATTTATTTTTATTTTTATTTTTTTTGTATTGCGGGATCGTTCCAAAAGCGACAATCTAGGTTGTTGCACTAGGGTTTCTTTTTTTTTTTTTAGTATCTATATTTTAGGAAAACTACCCAATTAGGTTGCCATCGTTGGCCATCCTACGTTATACATCATTATATCAACGGTTTTCGGAAGCAAACCGTCCGGAATGGTTACATTGATATTTCGTGCAAATAGTTATGATCAATTGGTAAAATTAGAAAGTTTAAGATGCTCATTTTGATTCTATTAGATTTGGAAAAGTTTAGGGCACAAGTTGAGGGCCATGACTTCATTCTTAAGGATGAGCTTTCCTTTACTTGGGAAAATTCAAAATTTATTGGGTAGTTTCTTTTTTGCTGTCAATTCATGCAAAACGAAGACTATGTGTTAAACCCTAAATGAAGAATTGAACAAGAAGGGGCATGTGTTGAACGTGAGGAGGTGCTTATGCCACTAGCCCTATTATTTTCACTTGATTATATGTTAATGGGTGTGGGTGGGAGTTGGGGAATGTGATCAATAATTGGGGTCAAGAGCTAGGGGGGAATCGAGTCAACCTAACCCACCCTTATGGAATGTCTTTTAGCATGCAAGAATATGTCTAAAAGCCGAGGCGCCAATTTACCCGAAATTGATGTTTAGCGACTGATTCCGCTAAGACTTTTCATTAAGAGGATATTTGACGATTTCAATTAAGAAGACACCCACTTTATTTAATGTGAACATGGGAATGTTAGAATGGAAAATTTGGTTTTTGGCTGTCCACATAGCAAGAAAGCCGATTAGCAAAACACCCGTTGATTAATGCTAAATCGGAATTCAATTTTTCACGACAATTTTCAATAAGAAGAAACCCGCCTTTTTTTAAAAAAAAAAATGTATAACCAGGATGTGAACATGAGAACTTTCTAATGGAAAAAATTGGCAAACTTAATTAACAAGTTAGGACCCCGGTCTACATGTTTGCTAAATTTATGGTGTACTTTATTGGGGAAGCAATTTTTTTTTTCATAACATAGTATAATGATTTGATTATTGCAGCACATCCCTTTTGAGGTCCGACAATTAACTAATTAAAATCATGGAATTCTAAGGATTAACTAATTTCCAAAGCAAGGGATACCAGAAGTCAATGAGCTTTGACATATTTTAGTATTTTTTTTCCTTGTCATGATGAAAACGCATTATGCTCAATATTTCAAAAACAATGTCCACAAATGTTATCTTCGAAGCCAAGTGATAAGATTTCGTTCTTCGTCTTCACTTATTTCCACATTGCGATGGTGATTGACGAATGGTTGTGCCAATTGGGGGACAAGCGGACCCCGCTTTTTCTCCCCCTGTTGTTTTCACTGCTTTTTAATCTTATCATATTGTTTTTTCTCCCACGTACCTATCAATTTACGTGGTCCAAGGTTTTACAATTCTAACCACATCTTCTTTTTTTTTGGTCGAGGTAGCTTCGTTCACATTATCGTGACATTACTGTGGCATTTTGTCGCAACATTGGTCACGTTTATCGGGTCAATATTGAGAGTAAACTAATCATTTCATTAGTAGCGGACAATTTTAGGTGTTGTTTGATTTGATCCGCGATTTTTGTCTCATGCAATTGTCACTACGTATAACAGTTTCAAGGGAAGACCATAAACCTTCACGACTTCTTGTCAAAATTGACGTGTTGGGATCTTTCGCGTTGCCTAATTGAAATTTTTGTTATCGACTCCTTTTTCCGTATGCTTTGGGCTCATGTGAATCAAGAACTTGTGAAGACTTCCTCGAATGCGCAGCCTATATTTCGAGAATTGGACGCGTTGTTTTTCATATGTTGCCTTGCCTCGTCTATACCTAACACCTCAAACCATGTCACTTTTTTTTTTCTTTTTTTGGAAATCTTTTTTAACTAGGATGATATTCATGTCTCCTTTTGAATTTTATCTTAACTTGAAGTGTTCATGGCTTCTTGGAATATAAAGTTTAAGGTCATCGGACGAGGATTGTATGGTGTATTTATAAAATGTGTTCAATGGTCGTAAGAAATATCAAATTGTTCTCATTAACTGAGGACCGTAAGGTGCATTTATCATAAGTCTCCATTGCTTAGTGAATGATAAAATTCTACTGAGAAAACGTATCAAATAATATCATCTTTATATAAAGATATTGTCTATTGAAAATATAATATTACATGGGATATGAATAAGAGTACCAATTAAATTATTATTGCATGGAGAACTGTAGATTTTGAAGATGGCTAGCAATATCACATAGAGGGGGGGGGTTAATAGGTGATTTAAAAAACCCTTGACAAAATAATGTGGAATTAGTAGAGCCAAGTTTGATATAGAGCAACCGGGTAAAACAGAATCATATTCAAGTAGTCTACTACAAAGTATTTATGAAGTAGTAACTGAGTCTGAGTAGAGAGATAGAAGACAATTCACATGGAGGTTACAGAGGTTAGACTTTAGTGTAAACTTACGTCCACTCTCATACTAATATTCTATTGGTTGGAATCCACTAATCAATTAATGCGAATTGAATGTGCCTAGTTATACCCAAACACTTCTTCATAAACTAGGTGTTGCTTATATTTAAGTTATCTCCACCTAAGTGCACACTTAAAACACTGCCAACACTACTCAAAAAATTACAATTGTATGATCAAGGAAGACAAATGAAAATAAGTGAAGCCTTCTTTGAAATTTGGAATTGTGAACTCTTGATGTTTCTCTATTCGACACTTTACACTTCTTTTATACTCCTCAGCATCCAAACTTCTCGTTTGGATAATCTTCAAGACGATCAATTTCTAACCTACTCATTCGACAATTGTTGAGAAGATTAGGTAGTAGTTGAGATTGATCAATTGAAAACCTGTTGATTTGGTCACCCATACAATCAAATCTTGATTCCTAAAAGTGGAGTGCTTCAACTATGGTAAGAAAAAATCTTGCCTTCAAGATAATTGTCAATCAATTGAGATATATCACATGACTGAATATTTTGCTAAGATAATCTTTAAGATTGATAGTCAATCAAAAATCTTCTAAAGAAAGAATTCATACTAGATCACCAACTGTCAAGAAGATGAGATAAAATATCTCAAATTAATAATCTTGTAAATCATGACACAATTTCGACCCAAAAAAAAAAAATCATGACACGAACTTTGTCATAGGTAGTAGATATTCTATCAATATTCAATTATTTGCATTACTCCACTAATATCCAGCTTTTGCCTTGTTGATATCTAGCGTTTGCCTTACTGATATCCAGCCTTTGCCTTACTGATATTCAACCTTTGCCTTGTTGATATCCACAAAGTTGCCTTACTGATATCTATGCAATTCCCTTGCTTATGTCCACATAATACATTGCTTCTAACGTCTTGGATATGATCATTTATTCTTACAAAGACAATTTATCAACAATAAAGATGTAGATTCTATAGACATAAAATCTTAAAACTTCGATGTCAATATGAACTCTCCATCTTTCCAGATTTGTTCATGTAGGTTTTTCTGTTATAAACGATCCTTTCAGTCTGAATTTTACTTGAAACTTAAACACCGCTTGCATTTATCAAGATTGTATAAAGCATGGATAATTTTGTCAACTTCAAGATATATTAGGAGATTTTTTTCAACAGATTTCACCATATTTACCTCATTATGTCAAAATAATTGAAGATTGACAATACAATCTCTTACAATTATAATAAGATAAATTTTTTTTTTCTGCACAAATAGAAGGATAAAACACTTTTAAAAAAATTTAACTATCAATAGAAGACTTTCGGAGAAATTGTATGAAAGAGAAATAAAGAATTATCTTTAAAAGCTATCAAATTATCATACCGGTCTTTATCGCTAGTCCACAAAATATATTTTAACCACTCATCCGTGTGCAGACCGGTATGCTCATCGTTATGATTCACGTTTCACATCGAGTTCAACACGAATTCTAAAGTACTTTCTCCGAAGTCATCCTAACAATTCCAAATTAGTAGTCTATTGAGACGACCAAAGTCAATTGTTAAAAAAATGATGCGTAGCGTTAACGGGCTTTCTTTACTGTAGTATCTACTTGTTTCTATTGTTTAATCCAGGTGATTATTTGGCCCATTGGAAACACGGTTAAAAAGTAAAAAAAGCATAATCTAGAAGCAAAATTCTGTCTCTATATTTCGGCTTGTGCCTTTGGCTTTAGGGCAAATAATAAATATCAACCATCGATACATCTATATGTGGAACATTGCAATATCACATGTTCCATCTTAGTGATTTTATTCGAGTGAAAGCCACAAGACTAAAGATTTAATAATTTACAGCTCAACTTTTTAGCTTTAAAAATGAAAGAAAAGGCTAATTACATAAACAATGCCAAACGCAACAAAATTGAGAAATTGTCCAATCAATCATAAATTGGATATACGGGTATCAATTTAATTAAATTTTTCAAGGGAAAATTTCAAATAAGAACCCAAAGTGCCATCATTTTCTCAAAAGAGTACATGAAGTGAAGTTTGTCTCAAATAAGGACCCAAAGTACCATCATTTTCTCAAAAGAGGACCTGAAGTGAAGTTTGCCTCAAATAAAGACCCAAAGTACCATCATTTTCTCAAAATAGGACTTGAAGTGATGTTTGTCTCAAAGAAATACCCAAAGTAGTCATTTAGTCTCAAAGAAGGACCTCACTTGCCAGCCGGTGAATAGATGCATCTTCGATGTATATTCCGGTGGCCTGATTACAGTATTTTCGTCCATTTTTTATTTTATTTTTCATTTTTGGTTGCCCTATTCATCGTCTTCTTCGTCCCCTGTTCACTTCTTCTTGCCCAGATCAAGAACATCGGACTTGGGGAAAGGCCAGCGAGCGCCGGCCACTGGTAAAGGCTGGTGAGGGCTTGACGCCCATCACCGACGGCGAGCGAGGGCTCGACGCCCATTGCCGACAGCGGGTGAGGGCCATTGAGGCCTCACTGGCCATGGGGAGGGGGCCGTCCAAATCGAGGCCCTACAAAATGCTCCTCGAGGGCAAAAGGCGTAGCTAAAAAGTCGTCAATCTGGGAGCAATGGTGGGAGGAAGGGATGAAGAAAGCGATGCGGGCATCCCAGTCATAGTCCTAGCAGAAGACAAGGTTGTCGGTGGAGGTGGGGGAGGTCGCCCCTCACGGCCATCAGCAAGGTCACCCCTCGCCGTCCTTGGGCGAGGGCTCACCTACCTCATTGGCCATTAATAAGGGCCGGCGAGGGCCTACAAGCCCTCACCCGCAGTTAGCGTGGGCTCGATGGCCCTCGCCAGCTGCAACCGAGGCCACCCTCCCAGATCTGGCAAGGGTCAGCCTGCAAGCCCTTGCCCACGGCTGACGAGGGCTTGGTGGCCCTCGCTTACTGCCAGCAATAGGCGTCCAACCCTTGCCGACCCTCACCAATGACTAGCGCTCGTTGGCCCTTCCCAAGTCCGATGTTCTTGAGAAGAAGACGAACATGGGATGAAGAAGATGATGAAAAGTGCCACCATTGACCCAAAATAATAATAATAATAAAGAACAAGACAATCGAAAATTAAAAAAAAAAAATTTGGACAAAAAATCCTTGATTAGGCTACTAGAATATGCATTGGAGATGCATTTATTCACTAGCTGGCAAATGGGGTCCTTCTTTGAGACTAAATGATCACTTTGGGTTCTTATTTGAGACAAAATCCACTCCAAGTCCTCTTTTGAGAAAATGAAGGCACTTTGGGTTCTTATTTGAGACAAACTTCACTTCATGTCCTCTTTTGAGAAAATGATGGCACTGTAGGTCCTTATTTGAAATTTTCCCATTTTCCAATTCTGTTAATTTAGTCCTAAATCTTTGCTTAAAATTCTAATATAGTCTTCCAAATCAATTTTCGTTAGAAAATATTGGTGTGACAATCTAACCTCTAGTCATCCTATAATGATTATATTATATCATCGCGTTAGTGATTTCTATCAAAAATTTATCGGGATGACTGCAAAATTTCTAAATTAAGATGGAAAGAATGATGCGCATGCTTTGGTAAAGCTTCACCACGCACGCAACGCGTACGTGTGGAAATATAATTGCGGAGCGCATTAAGATGACCCGATATGCCACGCACGATGGGGCAAATCATCGCCTTCTTTTATGGTTCAGCCATCAGTCTCGGCCATTGATCAAGCTTTTATCATTCGAGAGAGAGAGAGAGATTGGCTATTTCGTCGTGGGGACACCCCGCTTTACACGTACTTCCATGTGATAAGCCCTGTCCTTGCCACCGGTAATCATTGTCCATCAACCATCATCTCGATAGGAAGGGGACATTATACCCCAACATTGGTATATAATATATAATATACATTATTCCCTATTCTTTCGTTTTATTTAATTTCTGGGTTGTACACACTAGTATTATTCTTTTGGAAAATCTTGATTGTCATCATAATTATGATCTCTCCCTCTGCCAACAATGCATAAAATATTTGGCAAGCATATCGATGGCGCCTATAATCTTAGAGCACTACACAAGATCATTCTTGAGATGCTTAGTTTCGTCATCCAAAAACGTCCATGAGTTTGTTTATTCACCAAAAAAATTGAGTTTTGATGTCTGTTGAAAGATGATAACTTTGCATTCATTAAAATTTCATTATTTTGATTTCGATATTTATTCGGCGAACTTTCTTTAGTGAGTTCCTTTATTTAGTCAATTGATACGATCAAATGTTTTCGTACAAAAAAAAGGTCATAGAAGGAAAGGGGAGGAGGGGGGCGCCATGATGGAAAAAACCTTCATTTGTTCAAGTGATGGCCGATCACTCCTAGTTGCCATGCCGGCGAGGGTCGCAAGAATCAAGGCTATGATCCTTGCCCAAATTGAAGTGAGGTTGTCCTCACACATGTGAGGAGCAAGACATGTAAATAATAAGTAATATCTAGAGTTTTTTTTTTTTTTGGTCACATGTATAGAATTGGTTTAAATGTCAATTTATTTACATATTCATACGAAACACATCCGATTATATTTTAAGGAATTTCGTAAACCAGTCTTTCACACACTAAAATTTCTCGTACTTATATTTCTAAACCGCTCTTCAAATTATTATCTATGACTTAAAATCCACACAATAAATAAAAAAAAAACAACTAAAAGATTATTGCCAAATTTATTTCCAAAATAACCTTATGGATGGATGAAAGGTATTTGAGAAAATGTCATTACTTATTTGCTGCATTTTTTTCCTAAAGTCTTTCAACAAAGAAGAAAGATCATCGTCGTAATAGAAAATTTTCTCGATGACGTTCTGAATTTCAAATTCTCAAAAGGTGGAACAGTTTGAAAGTCAATTTTAATATGATCATAAGGTGGTAAATTGAACCCTCAGTTAACATATAAAATTGCGAGGATCATTATATATAATTAAATCTAAATAGGCTGCATATGGTCTTATAGATTTTTTTTTATTGTATAAGATAAAATTTAGGGTTAAAATAACAAAAAACTCATAAATGATATACCGGTGACAAATTTAGCCCAAACTAATTTTTTGACTATCAAAAACCTCAAATTGGTACACGCATGGCATATTTATCCTTCATTAACTTTCTTCAAATATTGTTGCTAGATTGCTAACTTGGATGCCACCTAGACTTGATATGGCAAGTCCATGTAGATCAGTTAATGGGTTACACTATGACAAACCCAAAACTGATATATATATATATGACAAATTATCTTGAATAACAAATTATCTTGAATAAGTACACATGTGATAAATTTACTCCGAATTAATTTTTGGGTCATCAAAAATCACAAACTAATACACGCATGACATATTATACACGTGTGACATATTGTACACCCGTGACACATTTAACCTCCATTAGCTTCTACCAAATTTCACTATCAAATTCAACGAGAACTTTAGATCGTCTACCTCTTCATCAAGTCCTTCGTTGTTTTCTTTGTCTAAGGTCATGGAAATTATGAATGCTATTTAGCAAGAAATCTTTAGTGACACTTTTAGTAACTCTAGTAGTACTCTTGACAAAATGGCTCAACCAAAAGCCACTATATGGCCTGATTTTCGCCTAATGTGGTATCTCATGTTAGAACATTAGATGGATTAAGCCCTTGCGAGTTGTACTTGACCTTCTATCTATACTCCCTTTTTAAGGTGAGCATAAGTAGTGTCTGTTCACGGGTGTTATGCAATATTTATTAGAATCCCAAACCCCATTCAAAAGAGGTACTAAACATTTGAGGTGACAACTATTCTTGAAAAATCTAAGTAAAATTGACAGAAACTAATGGATTGTAAGAATTTTACTTGTGACAATTTAACAATAGCTAATGGAGGTCATAATTTCTCCGTATAATTAATTAAGGACTGCTTCAGGGTACTTGTATAATATGGGGGTAAAATCCCAAACTAATTTTACCTATGTCTAATTTTTGAATATGTAACTCTCCAAAAGCAATTCCTAAATGTTTTCTACCTCTCTATTTTTTCCGAATTAGCATAAATGTGTTGAGCACAATTCATATGCTTTGCACCGAAGCCCAAACTATGGTCCTCGAATAATGTGAAGTGACATAATTTTACCAAAATATACAAGTGCCTTGACGCAAAAATTTATGAAATAATTTTACCAAAATATACAAATGCATTGAAGCATAAAATAATGGTCATAGGTAAAACTATGGTCCTCAAATAATGTGCAATGACATAATTGTACCCAAACATTTTACTAATGACAATTTGGCAAAAGTTAACGGGGGGTAAATGTGTTACGAGTATACCAATTTTGGTTTTTTTACCCAAAAATTAGTTTGGGATAACTTTCTCACATGTATACTAGTTTATGGTAAATTCATCACAGGCATATCAATTTGGGGTAAGTATATTACAAGTGTACAAGTTTGGAATTTTGTCATGGTATTAACTTGTTAATTAATCCACGTAGACTTGATGTCAGCAGTTTAACGGTAACATACGACGAAAGCTAACAGAGGGTACATATGTCATGCGTATACCAGTTTGGGAATTTTGATAGTCAAAAATTAGTTTTCAGTAAATTTGTCACTAATTTATTAGTTTGGGGATGTATTAGTTTGGGGTTTTAGGTGGTATTAACTCTAAAATTTGTTAAGTTCCACAAATTGTTTGGTAAAAGACCAAATATGACACTAGATGTACATTGTATACTATCCAAATGAGTATTTGGGTGTGTGTAGGATAATATTATAACAATGCTCCATTTGTTTTGTGGAAAATAAATGATTTGAAAAAAAAAAATTCTTGAAAATGATTGCTTGTATTGTTTGAAATAATTAGCTAATAAAATTTTTTTGGCTATCTACAACAATTTATTCCTAAACGTTTTCGTGGATTATGAAAATATTTTTCATTCATTTCTATAAATGACGTAAGTGATCAATTTTAGAAAGATGTTTTTAAAATTATTATTTTTTTAATGAAACAAATGGAGCTTGAACGAGATATTTTCTTACCCAATTTAGTTTTAAGCCACACCCTTTTAAGTAAATTGACCAAAGTGTCCCTCAATAAACATGGATATCAAGCTAAATATTTAGGAAAAATCTCAAATATGGACCCGAAGTGGCCTCCTTTTCTCAAAAGAGAACCCAAAGTAGAGTCTGTCTCAAATAAGGACCCAAAATAGTCATTTAGTCTTAAAGAAAGACCTAACTCGCTAGCTGGCAAACTAATGCATCTCCGATGCGTATTCCGATGGCCTGGTTAGCAGTGTTTTTCTCCAAAAAATATTCTCTTTTCGTTTTCCTTCTCATGTTCATCTTCTTCTTGATCCACCCACGGTAGTCCCTATTTGTCCTCTTCTTCATCAATGTTGAAGATAGGCATTGCCCAAATCAAGAACACCAGAAATGGGGAAGGGTTAACAAAGGTCGTGGGGCCAATGAAGGCTTGACACCCATCGCCGACAGTGGACAAGGGTCGTTGAGCCCTCACTGGCCATGGGTGAGGGCTTGCAAGTCGACCCTTGCCTGCCCTTACTAGTGGCCAGCGAGGTCAGCAAGCCCTTGCCAGCTACGAGTGAGGCCACCCTTGCCAGATCTGGCAAGGGAAGCCTCGTGGACCTCGCCGAAGACAAAATCGCCTTGCAATGGCATCTTCTTCTTCCTCCTCTTCATCTTGGCTTCCCTCACATGAAGCGACTTGGATGTGCTCCTGAAGGTCCAAACTGCCATAGTCGAGCCTCCCTCTGCCACCCTCGATGACTAGGTCGACTCCTCCTCCTCCTCCTCGTCGCCACCACCCTTTATGCATTTCTCCTTCATTGGAGTCACGTGCGACACTGGCTCATGGGTTGTCTCTCTCTCAACATCACCTCCATCGGCCTGGCTACATCCCACCCAAAATCAGCCTTCTCCGCAACCTCGTCAGCCTCATGCTTGCCACTAACAACCTCACCGAGACCCTCCCGCCGAAGCTCAACAACCTCACCTCCCTCCAATTCCTCAACCTCTCCATTAACCTCCTCTCCGGGGTCTTCCTCGGCGAAGTCCTATGGGCGATGACCCAACTCAAAGAACTCAACTTGGGCAACAACAAGTTCATGGGGCCATTGCCGCCAAAGGTGGTGAGGCTGAAGAAGCTAAAGTGGCTCGACCTCGCCAGCAATTACTTCACTAGCGAAATACCGGAGGTTTACTTGGAGATGTAGAAGATGGATAGGTGAAAAGGAAGACAAAAAGAGAATATTTTTTTGGATGAAAATACCCTAAACTAGGATGCCAAAATAAGCATCTGAGATGCATCAGTTCGTCGACCGATGAGTCAGGTCCTTTTTTGAAACTAAATGACTACTTTGGATCCTTATATAAGACAGACTCCACTTCAGGTCATCTTTTGAAAAAATGAGGCCACTTCAAGTCCCTATTTGAGATTTTCCCAAATACTTATCGAATTTGCCTTTCAAGTTTCCTCACTCAACTTCAATTTAATATAAATCTCTTCTTCTTTTTTTGGGTGTGTGCGTATAATTTTCTCATGTTAGATGGTACTTTTATGAAGAATCTAAAAATTAAAGATCCGAACGTTATAATTTCAGAAAATTATAGCTAAATCTTATTGAAAACATAAATGTAATTTGATGCTCCGGAGCATGCTTATGCTCCAATCTTCTAATTAAAATCGCCATATTCTTGTGATTCATAGGCCAAAGATGTTTCTTAGATAAATTCATATAAATAAACTTGGAAATTAGAAGAGTAGGGAAGTGACTTAAATCAGAATGTTTTATCAAGTGTCTACAATAAACAAGAAAAAGATACAAGACGGAGATGAGAGAGGAAATTGAAAACGCAGATTTTTTATTAAATAAAAGGCAAATTTATTAATTCTTTTATATATATACCTGTACGTGAAGGAAATTTTGGTCAATTTACTTAAAGTATGCAATTAAGCTAAACAGGGTTTATAAACAGCCCACCCTTAAAATTCTTGTAGTAAGTTCCATACACTTGAAAATCATATAAAATTCTCGTATAATATATTTCGCTTTTAACACGACATTAAGACTGATGGTAGATTGAATTTAAAATTATTGTCAAATGTCTGCTACACTCGGCGAAGGTGATGACGAACATTTGCGACATATGAGGTGACCATTTTCGGTGGTTAATTGCTATGTGTTATCTAAATCTTATCTCCAGTTCATGTTCTCTGTAGATGGAAACTAACTCAAAACAGTGATTTTTGGAATGGGCTTTTATCAAAATTAAAAAAAAAAATATTAAACTTATAATGGAAGGAGCCTATTGTGTACTATATCTACATTTGAAGTTTGAACCATCCACCACCCACGAAAGACTTCGTCGACAAAAAGCCATCCAACTCAACTTCCTAGGGCAAGCGAATGTGTGCCCCTCTCTCTCTCTTCTGTCTCTCTCTCTGTCTCTCTCTCTCCCTCTCTCCCTCTCGATCATATCCACAGTAATATATACTAGGAAAAAGAAAGGAAAAATCCCTACTTTGCTTTAGCTTTTGCACTACTCAAAAAGACTCCCTCATCTTTGCTTTTCTTGTTTTTGGATTGTTGTTAGATCCACCCAAAGAGAGGGGAAAAAAAGATGATTCAAGAGCTGTTGGGAAGTCCTGCACTTATAGGAGAGAGGAAAATCTCCATGAACCATGGCGCGGTTATTTTAGAGGGCATGCCTTCTCCTTCTCCTTGCTTCTCTCCATCTCCCACGCCTTCGCCTTCTTCTTCTTCCTCCTCTGCCATCACAAAGACGACAGCGCAAGCGACGGCAACGACAACAACCACCGGTAACGGGACTTCAACAACAACGAACTCATCAAATCTCGAGAACCTGAGGTGCCCACGCTGTGATTCTGCAAATACCAAGTTTTGCTACTACAACAACTACAACCTCACGCAGCCTCGCCACTTCTGTAAGACGTGCCGCCGCTATTGGACCAAAGGAGGAGCACTAAGGAATGTTCCTATCGGAGGAGGATGCAGAAAGAACAAGAGCTCAGCTGTGTCATCCTCTGCCTCCAAATCGAGCGCTTCCAAGTTCAAGAACTTATCGTCTGAGATTGGACGGTCGAGTTTTGTCAGTGCTTTCGATCCAGAAATGTCACCGAGCCAGGTACTTTGGGCCTCACCCCAGAGTTCCCACATCCTGGCCCTCCTGAGAGCCAATCAGAACCCTAACCCTAGTAGCCTTGGTCACCAAGCCTCTCCCTTTATGACTCTGAAGGAAGAGACCAATCTGATTGGAAACCACATGATGCCTGAGCCAGGAATTGCAGAGAGTGCAATAAATAATGCGAGAAACCTGGGCATGATTGACCCTCTCATTCATGTTCCTTCCTCTTGCACCTCTTACTTGAGAGGTAACCATCAACAAGTCCCACACCAACTCAACCATCACCAACAAAATGGTATTATCCTCAGTGGTGAAGCTCAAAACTCCGGGATACAATCGCTATACCAAAGGCTCAGAGCTTCCACAGGTAATAATTATGGTTACAGTGAGCACTCGCCGGCAATTCTAAGCAGCGTGGCAAGTACCCCACCGCTGTCATCTTCCATGTCCTCGTCCATTCTAGAGTCAGTCCCAGCCACGGCGACAAGTGAACTCGGGTACTGGAACCCGGCTTTCTGTGTGTCGGATCTTCCCAACGCAAATGGTTCATATCCTTAGAGACAAATCACACTCTTTCTGATGAATTTTATGCATGCCACTTCATTTTCTCTGTTTTCACAAAATTAGCTTAGGACATGGTTGTGATAGTTTCTTCTCTGCTTTTTCTTTGGGATTGTGTGCTTTAATGAGCTAGACTTTAGCGTCAGCTCTCTCAAGCTATATATGCAAATTTAATTAGTTTTGTTACTTTTCTCTTTTAGTGTGGTGTGTGCTTAATGCTCTTTTGTTGTGTGTCCAACTTCTGGGGTTGTACCAAGGAACCAAGAAATCTAGAAATGAAAAAATCAAGTGTTTCTTTGAGGTTGGATGTAGACGAATATATTTATGCTCTTTTTCTTCATTATTCTTTTGCTGAACATTAAGAAAAAAAACAAATAAAATTGCAAGATCTTACTTGGGAAGCTTAAAAGCTTATCGTCTTGGTCGACTCAAAAACATTTTAGGGTTTGTAACTTTCGTAGAGACAGCATATGAACGTAAGATTTATGACGGTAGTTTCCAAGTTAGTGTGTGGCACATGACATGAAGATTCTGTTTCTTTCTCTCCTTCATGTTTTTTAACTTGGAGTTGATGAGGAACACGAAGTTTTATGAGGGTACTATGCAGGGAAATTTTGATTAATTCTTAATCGAACCAAAGTTTTTAAAAGGAGGATTCCTATTCGCAGCCTTTTCGTCAAAGACCCTGTAAAAGTTTTTGTCTGCCACTTGCCTTCTCTTTTTCTAGCTTCGTAGATTTAGCATGGAGAATGATATAGAACACTGTGTGCTTGCTTTTCTATTCGCAAGTGCTTTTGATTTTTGCTTTTTACTCGCTATTTTTGGACGATGTTATTGTGTCCACCTCCTATTTTGTAATCTTGACTATGATTTTATGTTATTTCTTTCCCATTTCATCCTTGTTTTCGTGATTTCTGAAAGCTCTATCCCTTTCCAATTTTCTGCTTTCATAGCATTGGTTGTTTTCAAATTTTCTATTTTCTTCTCTTCATAGTTTGTAGTTCATATATAGTCAGTAATTGGTAAATCATGAGGAATTTTTCATGAAATTTCACTTTTTGATCACCCTTCAGTTGGAAAACACTCAAAACAATTTCCTTTTTAGTTCCAAATTCTTTAGAAAACTGTTGTTTTGGCTTCACAATTATGAAAAGCATAGGCGCCATCAAAGATTATTCTAGACAAACAACGTTTTCCACACTTGAAACATAAAAACCGATGAAAAAGCTATTCTCAACCTTTGGTACGAATTTCGACCAAAAAAAAAAACCTTTGGTACGAATTAGATCGTGGCACTATTATTTTTGTAAGAATAAAAGGGGGGGAATAATTACATCTGGGATGGTTTGAACCTCGAGTTTTATCTTGTAGTTTGAACCTCAATTTTTATCTTGGCCTTAATTGCATCTTACTATTCTTCTGGGCCTTTTCCATCCATTAAATATGTGTAATATATGATATTTTTCTTTCACATAAAACGAGAATTTTGAAGCTGCAATTACTCTTTGCTTATCCACTCCATTCAAGTTTTGTTTTTTAGATTATGTTTCTTATTGATTATATTTTGATTTTCCTCCTTCCTTTGATATGAAAAAGCTTCATAATTTTTGGATACTCCATGGCTAAGGTCCACTCGTGCCAAGGCAAGTAGAAGAACTCCTTATTTGGGTATTCCCTATTTGAGCATCGGCCAATTATCTAAGTTTAGTTCTCATTTGAAATAAGTTTTTTTCACGTAACTTTGTAACTTGCTATTGCCCATTTTGAGAAATATCATTTTGCCAACATCAGTAGGCCTGTGATCTTGTTTCTCTAGGCTTGTTTAAAGCCAGACTAAGGTTTAAGTTTTCGGGTGGTGATTCTATGGTCGAGTGACGATGAGGCAGACAGTATCCATGCATAAATGCTCAGGCCAGCAAGTGAAATCTCGTAATGTTGCTGGTAATATGACACAAGAAAGACTAGATTTTAGTTGATATAGAAAGTGTGAAAAAGAAAGGAAAGAGCTTCTATGTTCTTGCATTAATAACTTGGAAAGATTCGTTTACATCTATCCAACATGATAATTGTTTGGTTGACGCGATCGGGGTTCTTAGTACCAATATATAAAAATAGTTATTTGAATGACTAGGGTTAGGTGACCGTCACAACAAAAGCTAATTAATACTTCATTGCTAATCATTAAAACAGCATCCCGTGTCCACCATGCAAAGCATGTGTTTTTTACTGTAAGAATGGACAGAATGAATTTACCTGATTGGCCCAGATGTCACAATGTCACACTTCAACGAAACTCCATTGTGAAATCTCCCGCGTTTAGCGTATCCCAGAGAAGTAAACAATTTTTATTTCTCTCAACACAATGTAAGATCAACATTACAAAAACTCTATTTGTTTCGGGAAAATGAATGGTTATGAAAATCCCAATTCCTTACTTTTGAAATCTCTAACACGCGCCTTCAATTCTGTGACTAAATTCTGAATTGGACCAAATCATCATCTTTCTTCTCGAATTGCCCTAACTACTTGTCTAAATCCTCATTTGGATTTTCCTTTATTGATAAAAGGGCAATATGGTACTATTAGTTAGCTGAAGTTGTGAACGGGAGGTTCTAAAAGTAGAGCACAAAATTGAAAGGAATAAAAGGTTGAAGATGCAAAGCGATACTTAGGTGAAGCGAGCAGGATATTTAAGCTCTCCTTGATTAACTTAAAATTGTTATTTTATGGTTTTCGAAGCATATAACTAACCCCCTTTTGAATGCAAGAAATGAGGTTGTATTTACTTAGTTATTAGATTTCCCTTCTATATACCTAGTTATTAATTTTTTAAGCTGAAACAAAGAGATTGTTCTTACATTTGCCACGTGGTACTCGAGTTAGTGGGGGTGGATCTAACACATTGCATTAGAGAAATATGTTTAAATTGATTTTCAAACTAAAAAATAGACTGATATTTCATAGAGGTATGATATCTTCATGATTAGAATCGTGTAAATTGAATGAATGTCCATCTATAACCAATGCAACATCAGTTAAAACTCATCTAGTAAGGCAGCAAGAAAATCTGCCGTTTTGGCCACCACAACAGTGTATTCTCTAGCTCCCTTTTCCTGGAGACTGTTTGCTACCTTAGCCACAAAAGATGCTTTTTGACCAATAGCTACCTAGAAACATATAACACTTTGACGTTGAGTAAGAATTCTATCCGTGGTTACTGTTGTTTTATCAGTCTACTTGTCCCAATAGTAATTCTCGCTCATCACTTTCTATAGGGATCATTGGATCAATAGGCATAACTTTATATCAAAGAGACTCATACATGGAAACTCAATTAACACCAAGAACATTTCATACAAGCTAAGTATTTTCATAAGGTACTACTGAACATGTACAAGCCCCCTCTAACGGAAAAATCAAATACAATGAGGATTTATTTCATCCCATACATGCACATCATGGCATCTTGCCTTTCCATGTTCTACTTGTATCTAAGTATTGGGAGTGAAGATATTCTAAACTTTTCCATCTAAAAGTTTTCTTTTTTTCTTTGGTTCAAAATAATTGATATTAAGAGTTCGAACAAGTGATTGTTGAAATTCAGGCGGAAACATAAACTTTGCATTTGAAAGAGAAGGTTTAATTCAGCAAAAAAAAAAAGAAAAAAAGAGAGGGTTTAAAAACGTACTTATTGGGAATCAAAGGTAGAAATGCACACCTTAATTCTTATTTGAGCAAGCTATGTCATGGTTGGTGGGAATGGCATTTTTCTTCCACATGTCCATGGAGTTTTGAAAATTCTAAACATGTCAAGATAATTAGAGAAGTAGGAATTCATCAAACAAACTGCACTCCTTCGTATACACCAAGAGTCCATTAATGAGAATGGGCTAGAATAAGCTTGGACCCAATTCCTACAACATTATGTGGTCATGGCCTTAGTAGTCTCCTCAACTGCTTGGGTGTTCATGGTTTCATGTTTTATTTCACTTCTTGGTTGGGGTTCTTTTCACCATTTTCTCATGATATTACTTTGCTATGGGTCATCTAGGAGCATTTAGCCTTACAAGGTGATCTTTACTGATTTACACAGAATGCCACATGCCTCATGCTACACAGCTTAGAGTCTAAGCTAGCATGCTTTGGGTTACTAGATTCTCACCATTTACAGTGCAACACTCCGTTGTTTCACTAGCAGTACAACGCTTGTGTTCTTCTCCCACAACTCTGTTTTCACAGTTAAGGCTACTCTCATTTCACTCGCCGCTATTACGAAAATCTACTTTGCCTTCTTTTCCTCCATCACTTTGCTTATATTTGTCTAGATGTGATCCAAGCGTGTTCAAGTGCCTAAAGAGCATATTACCAAAACAAATCCAATTACCTTGATAAGATTTTATTTCATTCTCTCTATGTTTTTATGAAATCTAGTTCATCGATGATTCTTTTTCAATTTCATCTCTTTTATAAAATCGGAGGGAAAAGTATCAAAAAAGTCTTAAACCTTTTGCATTTGTGTCAATTTAGTCTTAAACATTTTATTGGTGCCAATTTAATCCTAAACTTTTTCACTTTGTGCCAATTCAGTCATTTGCGGTTAATTTTGGCCGGATTTTGCTAACTAGGCGCCGATCGGCTAACATGACACAATTAGTGCTAACATGAATAATTTTTTTGAATTTTTATTTTATTTCTTTTTCTTTTTCTTTTTCTTTTTCCTCCTCCTTCCTCCAACTGGTCACCGGATCTCGGTCACCGGCCAGAGGTGAATTGACCTTGCCGGCCTCTAGCAAGCCTCGCTGGCCACTAGTGAGGCTCGAGCCGTCACTAGAGGCCAAGAGGGTTGCCTTGTGCTGGGCGACAAGGCTCGCCCTCGCCGGCCATAAGTGAGGTCAAAGCAAAGCTTGACCCTCGCCAAATCCAGTGAGGTCGAGCCTCGCCCATGATTGATGACCCTCGCCAGATCCGGTAAGGGCGAGCCTTGCCACCCCTAGCACAAGGCCGCCCTTATGGCCTAAGCGGCCTCACCAGAGGCCAAGCAAGGCTCGACCTCACCGAATCTGGCGAGGTCGAGCCTCCCCCATGGCCAACGAGGGCAAGCCTCACTAGCCCAGCGCAAGGTCGCCCTCACGGCTTGGGCAGCCTCGCCCATGGTTGGCAAGGCTTGACCCTCGCCAGATCTGACAAAGGCGAGCCTTGCCACCCAACATAAGGTTGCCCTCGTGGCCTCTGGCAAGGGCTCGGGCCTCGCCAATGGCCGGCGAGGCTTGCCAACCGTTGCCTCTTGCCGATTGCCGGGCTCGGCAATTGACTGGAGGAAAGAGAAGGAGAAAGAAAAATAATATAAAAAAATTCAAAAAATATAAAATATTATTAAAAGTTGTCCACTTTAGGTCGATAGGTGCCTAGTCAGTAAAATCTTACCAAAATTAGCTAAAAATGACTAAATTGGCACAAAGTGAAAATGTTTATAACTAAATTGACACCAATAAAATGTTCAAAACTAAATTGGCACAAATGCAAAATGTTTAGGACTTATTTGACACTTTTCCCTAGAATCGGACATGAAAAGTTTCTTCTCAACTGTCTCCTTGCAAGTAAAACGATTCAATTTTTTTTTTTTATTATTATGAAAATATGCTAAACCATGGACTTTTGGAGACAAATCTTAGTGAGAGATAACAATAATTGATCAATGGAGTATATAAATTTTGCAAGTACTAGATAAATCTCGAGAAAAAGACATGCCGCCAACCCAGGCGTGTGATATCAGCATTCAAACCTATAAATGCCTCGGTCAAGTAACAAATTCGAATCGAGACAGGTACTAAAACGCACTCAAACTCAACTCAGTAAGATACTGGAATAACTCGAGTCGACTTTCACTTGATGTCGCTCGAGTCAAATTGCAAGGCCAACCCTATTGAGCATGGACCATGAATTGCTCACGATTGGTTTCCCTCGTCCATACCCATACCAAAGAACACTTGGTCATAGAGTTAGGATTAAGCACAAAAATTAACTAAAACTGTCGTGAAAAATGTGACAATTGTGAAAAATATTTTCCAGAATAGGAAAAGACACTATTTTCTAGTGTATACTTGAAACCTAAGAATAAATTGAAAAATATTTTCCTGTCGTTTGATATAAAAATTTGGTTTGATTTTTCTAAATAAACTTATATAATTTGGGTAGTAGTAACTCGCGAATGGGTAGCAAGGAACCGGGTACGAGCACCAGAGTCTCAGGTTAGCCTTGATGCCCCCTACCCATGTGTTAGGGATCGGGTCATGAGTACCTAGGTCATGCGCCCAACCTTGATGGACCGAGGCTCAAGCCTTGAGGTACCAGACCTAACCACCATGGACCCAAGAATAGGCACTAGGGTCCTAGGCTCCACCTCGAGGGACTCATGCATGGGCACCGAGGTCCCAAGTCTTGACCTTGATAGACCTTGGCTCGCACACCAAAAACTTGCGCCCGAGCATCAAGGACTCGAGCATGATCTTTCTGGACTTCGACCTAAGTGCTAGGGACCACAAAGCTAGAGTGTTAGGGACCCGTGATTGAGTGTTGGGGACCTGATCCCACGCTCAGCTTTTGTGGACCTAGGGTGCCAAGGCATTAGGACGGCCTCGATAGACCTAGGCATAGGCGTTAGGGGCTTGGCGTCTCGGGCTTGACCTCATGGACTCAGGTGGGATGCCAAGGCCTTGAGCCCAACCTCGATGGGCCTGAGCCCAAGCATTAGAGACCTGATCCCGGACATCAAGGACTCGGGAACTAACATTTGGATTTCCATGCCTAAACGTAGAGTTTTATGTCTAGGCATCGTACTTAGTCATACTTTGACAAATGATTTTCTTTTTGTTGAAGAGAAAATCATTTTCCTAAATTTAAGTATAGGTGTTTGTTGATTAGGAAAAAACTTTTCATTGACTTATTTTTTCTAAGCAAATTAAATGTTGAAAAATGAGAAAAACGTTTTCTCATAATAGGTATTTTCGCAAAATAAATGAAGCCTATTTTTGGTGTGGATTTGTAATGCTATTGAGAGAGAAGTCAAATTTTACCTAAGCCTTAATCATTCCAGTATCAATAACATTAGTCATAGGCCAGTATGTCCTGGCCAATTATAGGCCCGTTGGTGTGAAATAACAAGTAAGAAGAACCGTTGCAATCTTACCTCAAGAAAACCACGTAGGGATTCGGCTAATAAATTACTAAACTTAAATTTAACTCGGGGTCTCCTAAACACATACCAATTCGTGACTAATGATCCAAGTTCTTAACAAGAAAATTATTTTTAAATCAGAATCATCACTAATTAATTTATGATGAGTCGATCAAATACCCAAGTAAAGTAATTGGAGAATTAATTCATTTCTACAAACTAGAAAATCTAGGATCAAGGACATGATAATACTAGTTATCCAACTAGTGCCCTTTCGGTACCCCAATCTTGTTCAATTGCTAACCAAAATGTTCATGTAACCCTCTCGCTAATTATGAGTCACAAGGTTCTATTCATAATTAGGCTAAAGGGAAACAATAATCAAGTAATCATCAAAATAAAAATGCGCGAACAATAAACTGGCATTTCTCTTTAGCAACATTAAAGACCCCATTGTGAAGCCCTAAAAGTTTGTTCAGTTTTTGGGTAAAGGAAATCTTTTTTATTAGAGATTTTTGCATATTCTAAAAGAAAACTACTCGAAATCGAATGTGGTCGGATAACGACTTATGGGTTTGGGTCATGAACATGAACACTAAAAGCCTAATTGAAGAAGTGGGCTCAATGATTCAAACCCAATTCGACCACGGCCAAGATCAAGCCTGAATTTATCAAAGGAAAACACTTAAGCCCACTCACGTTAAAGACCATTTTAAACCAACTTTTAGTGCATCCCAAATAAGCCCAGCTCCGAAATTAGCCCATAACTCACTTTGACTTATATCACCGAACTCGCTCCTGAACATGGAAAAACAGAGCACAAGGAAACAGAGGACGTCGTCGCCGGAAGATGGCCCTACCCGGCTCGGCCGGCGACGGCCAATCGATGGCGAACTGGAGATATGTCCGACTCGGTCCGGTCGCCTCGCACGTCTCGGAGCTGGGATCCTAGGAAGAACCGACTCGAAACAAACAAAACAGGGGCTTACCGGAAGTGGTCGTCGAAGAGATAAGTCCTCCAGGCCTCCGGTTAAGGCTGATGGAGAACGGCAAAGGCGTCGGAGTACGGCCGATCCGGAGGCGCAAACGACCCACTCCTCTCCCTGTTCGCTTCGCTTCTGATCCTTTCTGTTCTCTCTCACTCTTCGTGCTTCCCCCCTCGCAGCTCACTTTCTCTCTCTGTGTGCAGAGCTTGCTTTCTTCTCTCGTGTGTGGACAGAGTTCGTTTTAGTCCATGTAAGAAGAAGGAAAAAAGGTTATTTTCTTTGTCTTCTTTCTTTGATTTTTCTCCTCTTCTTTCTGTCTTCTCGGAACTTTGGCCGAACTCTCCTTTTTACCTTTTGGGTCTATAAGGGTACGGAGAGAGAGACCCCTCGTTTGTCCTCTGTGGCCGGGGCGTGTGCATGACGTGCAACTCATGTATGTGTCAGCCACAAATTATATTAATGCCATACAGATCATAAGTGTAATGCAAATGCAAATCAAAGTGAATGATATTTTGGTTCATGAGCGGATCAACCTTTAATTTTCTTATGCAATAAAGAACTAAATATGATAGCCAAAATTTAGATATCAATATGAACTTAGGCGAAAGCTTACTTTGGAGAAGAGAAATCATGGGGACCAAGGATTGAAATCAAAATCGATAGGTGTATCCAGTTCATTGGGTAATATCCGGTTAGTCAGTTTGCTTGAATTTCCAGGTCCTTGACCCACAAGGCACATGGATTTGAAACGGACCAAAGGCCAAGACAGTACTGAACTCAAAAAGGTCGGTCCAGTCCGGCTATAAAAATGCTTGGCAATAACTTGAGTTTGCTCCAAGACATGTTGGCCTGATCTTGAAGCTGATTAACACATTTAGTTCTCAATGTGAACCAGATTTTTGGGTTGGTTAGATAACCACAATACAAAACCAGACTCTGAGAAGAAAGTATTGCCCCAAAAAGAGAAGAACTCGAGAAGAAATTAACATCATATATGGCCCAAACCAAACCAGTCGGATTAACGGCATTCGAAGCCTTCTGTTAGATGTAAAAGCTGAGCTTTAGGATAGCCAGAACCATATTTTTGGTTCGGTTAGATGACCACAATATGAAACCAGACTCTGAGAAGAAAGCATTGCCCAAAAAAGGGAAGAACCCGAGAAGAAATTAACATCAAATATGGCCCAAACCAAACCGTCCGATTAACGGCATTTGAATCGTTCTGTTAGATTTAAAAGCTGAGCTTTAGGACGCCCAGAACCATATAGTTTGGATTTTGGACCGAAATGAATATAAATAAATAGCTTTTTTATGAATCCCGTACATGTAACTGGCTCAGAACTAGGAAACTAATGGGGAACAGCTTCTTTACTTCTTTTCAATTCTCTGCAGTCATACCTTCATGACTAATTGAATGAACAAATTATAGAAACAGTTTAAAAGTCGTCTTTCTAATGGTGTCGTCCCATGGCTTGGCCGCAGAGCAGAGCATTGGAGGGAATGTCGTACTCATTGGCGAGGTTCTGGACCGGATTCCAGACCCTGAGATAGAACTGCTGCCCAAGATACTGCCGTTCCCATATTGCCGATCGCACATTCCACATGCCTTGGTTGTCCAATGACATGTATATGCTGGTCCATGAATTTGGATACACCTGCAAGATTTTGGACGAGGCTAAAGAGTTAAGGCAAAGAAGAAAATCACAGTTACGGAGAACAAACATGAAGGTGACCTCTAATTGATTCACAATTAGAATGACCAAGGAGTTACCTGAGCAGTGTGTCTTGTGAGTGTGTCCACAAGATTATAGCTGCTCCTACTGGCTGGTGTCCACTGCCCATTACCATACCTGCGTTTCGAAGCAAATAAAGATTAGAAATTCTGACCGACTCAAATAGAGAAATCAATGTGCTGAGAGATGCAGATCAACTCACCCAACAACCCAGAAATCATAGCCATCGAGGTGCCAGGATTGAACGGTGTTCTCGTTGTTTTGGAAGACAATCTCAATAAAGTCATGCAGGGAGGCCGGAATCACAGAGGTGGCGATGGATGGAGAACCGCCGGATGGACTAGTTTGCATAGAATCTGTGCGGAATACTCCAGGAATGTTGAAATAGTCAGCAAGTTTAAGAGGAGTATCAGCATTGATGAAGGAGACCCCATTGACAGCATAACGTTGTTTTCCATTGATGAGAGGGGCCGAATTGGCCAACACGATCGTTCTTGATGGTGTGATCTTTCCATAGTGGAAAGAGCCTTGGGGGTTTGGTCTAGCAGCATTTGCAGTCAAATTCCACCTTCAAGGACAATTAATATGTAAGTGGCAGATCTATGTCTTATATTGATAGATGCATCACAAACTGTTGACAAGTACCATCGTATATACCTGTAGGTTCTAGCTTGTTTCATGGACCAGTCAACTTCAATTGTTGGGCCAGCTGGCAGAGGCCCAGAAACTGAACTGTGTGAGTTTGAGTAGTGGAGAATGCCTGTCGCGGTGAGGACAGTCTTCATGAACCGAGTTGATGCAACGACATAGTAGTCCTTCGGTGGCTGATTTAGTGTCACCAAGACAGTTACTGATTGACCAACATGAACATCAAGAGAGTCGTATATGTTCTGAACTGTGTGAGATCCTTCAACTTCGATCAGTTTTAGTGTGTGGCTCTGGATCCTGAAGTTCAACGAGGTTGACAGCCCGACATTTGAGATTCTGAACTTGTACGTTTTACCTGAATGAAATGAAGTTGAGAGGCAACAATTGGTGTAAGGGCTGTGTTTACATGACATGAGAAGACACTTTATAGCAAAATGGAATGGAAAAATCAACGTTTGAATGAATTACCTTGATCACCGGCAAAAGTCGCCTGAGGCTGGCCATTTATAATGACACCATCAGGGAAAGGAAGAGATTTTCCAGAGTCCAAGGTCTGGCGTAATGTCTGCAAGTGGCAAAGAGTAAAGTTTGACGGTGTAAGAAAGAGTAGGAGACCGGAGCAGACACAAGCAACCACCTTCCTAAATTTCAGTTCTCAAGAAGGTAACAAGATATTTGACTAAGGAAAAGCTTGACATACAAGTAATAACCAAGAACCCTATCAATGTTCACTTTATTTTCAACAATTCTCACATCAATTGCCAGGCATCAGCAGAAACAGGAAACGGAAATCTGATCCGACACTAAAATGATTCCAAGTTTTCAAATATCTCTGGTTACTTCTAATGTCAGAGGAAGCATTAATGCAAAGACAGAAAGTTGTGAGTTCAAAAAAGAAAAAAACCTTTCAATGTTTGGGTTCAAAGAGAAGGAAAACCTCCAATCAGTGGTAACCTCAAATACAGGCTACTGTACTGTCACGAATGAACAATCAAAGATTGACTAGCTGGTACAGAATGTTCACAATCTTAGCCGTTCTGGCCCAACTGAACAGTGTCCACGAGAAATTTTGCAGGCAATGGCAAATGCATCAACATGGCAAAAACAATTTGCAAACTTCACAGCATGACAAGAGTCAGCGAGCTATTTGATATGTACATCGTACAAAAGATGCATAGCTCAGAGTATAATGTACTTTAATTGATTGAAGGACATCAAGTGAGCTGCGCACATAAAACTTCCGTGTATGCACTCATCTACGGAAAAGGATAAAGAAATGGATGAATAACTAGAGAAACATAGTCCGCACCTTATGGCTGGTCTTGAACCAATCACCAATGAGCAACGTGAAATCTCCATCAGGAGGTGGATAAGGAATAGGAATCCGAGGTCTCTGATAGACATTAAGTGCTCCATATCCGCCAGCAGCCTTGTGAAGGGCAGTTGAGGGGAAATATGTGTAGGAACCAATCTGGTCCTTGGGCTGAAAGATGTATGTGTAATTAGAGTTTGGAGGGATGGGACAATTTGTGCCCAGGACACCATCTTGCCATGAGTTCTTCCTCTGTTTGATCCCGTTCCTGATTGCAAAGTACCAAGCGGGTTATAATCACTAAAATTATCCCAAGTAAGATGACTATGTATGCAAGATAGAAGCAGCAAGTCCATGTTTATTGATGCATTACCAAACAACTGTCGTTATTATCAAATTTAGATAGGACTCGTGCTACAGCCGGCAAAGAGAAGCACAGTTAAACAAAAGGAGGTCAAATTGTTTATTATTTTTGGATATTTCAGGACACAGAGCGGTCTAAATAACTTGGCCAAATGCAGTTCCATACAATTGATTAGTCTATTTTTCCTCTCTTATGTCCCGTAAGCGTGCAAGCAAAGCATCAAACATCTGGCAGAACTAGCTTTCCTAGAAGCATAGAGACTTCACGAAAAGGAGGAATATGTTCGAATGTCGTTACTTTTAAAAAAATAAATAAATATTCAATTGCTTCTGCAAATGCTGCTAGATCTATGAATTGACATGAAACCGACATTTTTAGGCCGAGTAAGTGTAAGCCACATTCCAAATCAAGGATTTCTAGAACAGGAAAACATACGAGAAGAAAGTGTTTCCTTCTTGACTTTGCTATTCAAAATCAAGAACTTGAAAAGAGAGTATCCGAAAGCGACTACTGCAGTTAGCAACACCCTCAGTTAAAAATAGTGCAGATGTACTAAAGATGGTTCCAATGGCGGACCTGAAAAACGGGGAAAACAACAGCTTGAGCCAAAACAGCATATGAGCCCATACTGACACTCACCAAGTAAGAAGAAAAGGCTCGTCCAGCTTGTTGATCAGGTTGAGCACCAAGTTGTCATTGGTGACCACATCGAGCCTTGGCCCAGGAAATTGACCGTTTATCAGGATAACCTTCAAAACCCCCCCAAAAAACAATCATTAGAAGAGGAGGAAACAAAAGCAGAGAACTGGAAACGTCTTCACCAGCTCATTCATGAACCCTGAAAACACTTCAGAACAGAGAGACAGAGTCGCGCAAAATCAAGAAACCTGCTGGGGAACGCCCAGTGGGGAGATGGTGCCGTAAGTGACTGTCCACGTGTAGAATCTATAAGGGTCGTCGGCCATCGCCAGGGACACGCCGAGGAGAGCCAGGACGGCGCAGATCTGGCGCGCCAGCCTCGCCATTGCCATTGCCACTGCACCCGCAAGAAGTTGGAGAGATGGGAATCAGTCCATAGTCCTCTGGCATTCTTGAGATAACATAGAGAGGAATCAAAACTTACCAGATTTCAGGGATGATGGTGATCAGAACAAAGGGAGATTGAGAGAGAGAGAGAGGCAGAGAAAGAGAGTCTTGTGAAGGAGAAGGAGAGTGAGTAGGAGCAGTTTGCAGGGTGCAGAGCCTTAAATAAGAACCGACGCGGGAAACAGAGCTCTTAACTCAATATGAGTGCCAATATTATCATTATTATTGTTGTTGTTGTTGTTAATTTTGTGTTATTATCATTTTTTATTTTATTTCTAGAAGGCTCTCTTTTTTCATTTGATTTTTTTTTCTATTTAATTTATTTATTATATAGTGCTTGCTCTGTTTTTGGGGTTGGGTAGGAGTAGAAGATAGGGCCCAGGTTCATGCACGATGATGAATGTTTTGTCTGAGTGAGGTTGGAACTAATAATGATACGATATCATTCGGCGCGGGTTCACGCGTTTCCGCGTTGATGATTGATGGAATTTTGCTTGGCACCAAAGTTAGGTAAACAAAAATAAAGAACGTGTAAAGCGTACACATGCATTTAACAAAATAATAATAACAATAATAATTAAAAAATAACTTTGGTGTTCTTTGATGATTAAATCTTACCACCATATCCTCTTTAAGGGTACCTTTGGTTCATATTTTTCGAGACACTATTGACCTTTAAAACCTCTTGGAAAAAATGCTAGAGTGTTGGGTAAATCTTTTTGAATAGCGTTCGATAAAATGCTAGTCTTAGGATTGTTGAAAATCCAAAGTAGGGACTCGCATTTTATAGTAGCATTTGTAGAACGCTGAAATTAGAGTTAAACATTTTTTCTTCCAAAAGTACCCTCAGCAATTCTTTAGTTTCCCGATTTCGCCCATCCTTATTATTGTACATATTTTTTGCGTGAGAGTACCCTACGAGGGCCGATGAGGCCAAATCTATCTAGCAAAGGGGCGGCAAGAGCTACTTGAGGTCGCGAGACCAAGCATCGGTCTCTTAGGTCGTGCAACCCTCATTAGGGGTTGCCCGAGTCAAGTGACCTCAATTGACAGCCATCGACGTTGGATTTGGCCCCTTTGAGACTTGAGCCCTTCGCTGACTCTAGCGAATGATTTGAGTTTTTTTTTTTAATAAAAAATATAAAAAATGTAACTAAAGCCCCTTGCAAAAGTTTTTCTTTTTATTTGGCCAAATTATATTTGAACCCAAAGTTCCTTTATAAAGAATTTTTAATGAACGCCATTTGCATTTCCCCAGAAGGACTTTGACTTTCAATTTTCTTATTCTTTATATCATCTTTGGAAATTGGTGCAAATAGGTGCTCTCCTCTAATATATTACCAAGATTGGGTTATGCACCAATTTATTCCAATGTGCTGCAGAACTCCCATTCCTCGATTAACATGTGTCATACCTAATTTGACTTGCAAGTTTATATGCTCTTTAAATGCACATGTTTGCGTAATTAAAAAAAAAATGCACATGTTTGGACAGCACCGATTATGACCGTCCCAACTCTACTTCCACGAAATTTCCTCTTCATTTCGAGAGAGCGCCAATGGGAAGGGTCCTCGTTAGCAAACGAGAAAGTTCGTGCATATCTCTTTATTTTTTTCCCTCACCGAATTCAATTTCTTTATCCAAACTCAAGCTCAGGTTTTATCCGCCTCCAAAGCAATTTGAATTCTCATCGGAGTCCAGCTAGAACAATTTGCAAGACAGGTTGGCTATAACCCAACTCAGTTGATGACACCCCGGAATTTCACCCACCGACTTCCTTTTCTTTTCTTTTTTTGTGGGTCAAAAGCCTTTATTGTCGGAAAGGCAAAACTTTTTTTTTTTTTTTAATTTTATGTCGCATATCCCAAAGCTTATTATGATTTTAATTGTCATTTTTTTAAAAAAGTAAGCTTTCGTTGTCAATGAATGTTGTTGACATCTGTCCACATGTCTTTAATTTCCAATCCCTCGACTCCGGCAAGATGCCCGGTGACTTTATTGAATTTGGACCAGCCTGACATTGAATTTAGCATTTGTGTCCGCTGACATATGCTTTTTTTTTCTTTTTTTTTTTTTTTGTGAAAAATACGAGAGTCCCCAATTAGACGAGGATTTCATTGAGTAGATGGATTCGGACTTTTTATTTCGTGCGCAACCTACATAAAAAAATACTCCCGCCTGCAAAGGGATTGTACGAGAAATGTCGGAAAAAAAAATTTGCACCTTAACCAGGAAATTCTTTTAATACGGATGGAGACCAGTTTCTGAAATAATTTTTTTTTTTCTGGGAAGAAGAAAAGTTCAGGCAAAAATATTTTAAATTTTGAAAATGACGCATATCATGCAATTGTCAATTCGCCACGTGAGGGGTGGGTCACTGTGCTTTCAAAGCGCATACAGAGACCAAACAAAAGATTCTGGTCAGATTTGAAGGAAACAACATTTTTTTAAAAGCAGAAGACTAAAGGTTGCCGATGTTGGACTACCGACAGAAACGGGCGGTGGTTGTGAAGTTAGGATATTGGATTAGGTTTTCTGAATCTTGCCAATAATGCATACAAATATATGTATATAAATATATATAATTTAGTTTATATTTCTTTGGATGGCAGAAATGGTGCAGAATTTCGCTGCAAAACATGGACAATTTGGTCTCTCTTTTCACCTTCTACTTCGGGAAAATATGGCCTTGTTTGTTTGTGTTCTTTTTTTCCGGTCATGAACACAATTCATGTTTTTTTGTTCTAGGGAACAAAATAAAAACAGAAATGCGTTTGTTTGCGATTTTATTCCAAATTTATTTTTTTATTTTCGTGAACAAAAACAAAAAACAAAAAACAAGAAAAACTTGTTTCTTATTTCTGGAACACTTTCGAGAAACAATCTTTATTTCTCATATTTTTTTGTTCTCTTTCTTTTTTTCTTCTTTTCTTCTATTTTCTTTGGCCGGTTGCCGGCCTTGGTCATGGCCGGTGATCGGCCGTCGAGGGCCAAAGACCTCGTCGGAGCGTCGCCGAGCCACCGCTAGGTCAGTGTCGTCGTGGCTAGGTGAGCTCGAGCTCACCGGGAGCCGGCGAGCCTCGTCGTGGCTGGGCAAGCTTGAGCTTGCCGGGGGCCGGCGAGCCTCGTCGTTGTTGGGTGAGGCTGCTGGCCCTCATCGGCCGATCGCCGGCCATTGCCGAGGCCGACGACCAGCCAAAAGGAAGAAAAAATAAAAAATGAAAAATAAAATAAAACTATTAAAAAAATTAAAAGAAACCAAAAAATTATACAAGTTTACCAAACGTGTTTCGTTTTTTTCTCGTTTTTTTCTATTCTAGGAACAAATTTACCGAACGTTTTCTTCGTTCAAAAATTATTCCCTTGAACAAATTTTTCTATTTCTATTCCCTGAAACAATTTTTGAACAGAAATGTTACTAAACACACCTATAGGGGACATGAAATGAAAATATTTCTTGAAGAAACTCTTGGAAAACCTGTTTGAATGTCTTTTAGTATTTCTAAGAACAAACATTTTAGTTATATTTGGCATTTAAGAATGCGATATCTACTTAGCTTTACTTCCTTTTGAACTTGCTCCTTATGATTCAAATTGCACATAGAAAAGTTTGGTGTCCATAGAAAGGTGAACACCATGACATGATTGATAATGTCAAATTATCTCTATGTATGATACTCAATAAGGGTGATCAATTCACGAGTAGTTCAATTCCCACCTTGGGACTGAAAATCGAACCAAAGAGGATCGATTAACACATAAGCTATGCTTGATAGTTATGATAAAATTTATTATATCCTGCGTTTGGTGCTTGCTCAAAACAAGATTAGTTAGATATGAGAGGGATATAAGCAAGATAAAATTATCCCATGAGAGAGATGTAATGATAGGATAAATGTGGATAGAATTTCTAATATCTATAATAAGAAAATTGTTTTTCATAAATAATAGACTTCTTAAATTAACATATTTAAAATTATATTTCAATATATATCATATTTGAATTCTAATATAAGAAATTCAAAATAACAAATTGGTTTTTGTCATTATATATTCAATTAATTATATCTTATAATATAAATACAATATATATATCACATATTTTTGTTATTTTAGTGTTTTAGGTATATTAGTATAGTTTTCTATTTAATAAAGTTTTATTAGAGAATAATGGAAAGAGAAGAAAGAAATAAAAAATGAAATTAATTAAAAAAGAGAGGAAAATAAAATAAAAAGGAAAATAAGAATAAAGTAGACAAGAGTGACGAAAGAGATTTTTACCATCTCCCTTTGTGAAATTTGTGATTCATTTATATTGACATACTGTTCATACTAAACGGTATATATAATATAATGTGAATATATCCGACATTATCACTGCAATTACCATAGATATAACAAAATCCCTTAAATTTCATATTCTATCATATCCAGTCTTATTCCAGTTAGAAATCCAGACGACCAAATGTAATCATAATTTCCGGAATCGAGAATCGGACCACCTAGTCCTAGTAATGGTCTGATCCGGTTATTGGGAGGTCTGATGAAACTAATAGATTCACAATAATTCAAGTTCTTCAATCGTTGCAATAAATTCCACAACAATCAACCCTCCTACCTTGGTGAAGCAAGAAAAGCAGATCTTGGTAAAGGCACCTGAAGAACACCTCACGAAACGGCCATTACCGAGCAAAACCTTAGAGATTTGTGGAATTAGCACAACAACAGGTGAGGACAATCAAGCAAGCACAACACAGCTAGAATTCGACAAGTCTCGTGAAAATGAACGACCAGCCGTGCGAAATGCAACATGCAAAACAGCGAAAAGACAAAGCATTGGATATTACCTTGATGAGATGCAGAAAATAGAGCAAGAGAGGGAGGCGAGAGTCAAGACTCAAGATGAGACCACGAAAGGAAGCATTGAGCTCGAGCGGAAGGGATGCCACTCAAGCGAGAGAAGATGGTGCTGTTTGAGAGTCAAGCGAGAGGGATGCGACTTAGGCAAGTGAGGGAAAGCGCAAGGCATGAGAGGCGATTAGGATTTACACACTACAATCACTACTGTTCTTTAAGAAATAAAAACAAATTTAAAAAATAAATCGGTCCGGTCTGGGCGATCCAGTTCCCATCTTGAAACCAAGAACCCGACCAAAAATCACCAATTCCATATGGAACCAGCAACTGGAACGGAGCCCCTAGGATCTGCCGAAAACTGGGTGGTTCGGTCCGATTAGGGTGGTTCTATATGCTCACCCCTAATCCTCGATCACATCTCTGATTTGATGAATTGCAAATTGCATGCAAACATAACTAAATATAAATGTGGATGATATATGTAACCTATCAATCATAAAATTGATAAAAGAAATTCCCTTCATTGAATTAAAACGGAACTACTTTAAAAGCTGACGATACCATCTGTATTTAAAACAGTATGCATTTTCTTTTCCCTTATGATGGAGTTTTGGCATCCCCCATATAATACGCTCACAATCATTCAAAATATTGAAAATGGAAAGGTATCCAAAATGGATTGAATTCTATGAAACAGAGCTGATAAAATTGCATCAACTCCATCAACGCCTTGGCTCTAGTTATTTGGCTTTTTGATTCACCACAAAACTAAATTAGCATTAGCAAATACGTTGTGGCCCCTAATCCTTGGGTGTCAAGCTCATACACAGCAGCAAACATCATCTGGCTCTAGCCATAGTTCCTACTCTTACTAGCTAGTTAGGAGACTGCAAAGTGAATAAGTATAGATCCCTTGGAACTACTAGATACGAATCATCGCCAATATCCTCATAGAAAAGACATTGCTTTTCTGGTATCTAGTGGATCCGATAACTAAAATAAGAGCATCCACTTGGGGGTCTGCTCCTACAACCTTAACGATAGTTTAACAAAGACAAATCATAAGGTTATTCATCATCCAAGTCTTAAAACTGATCAGACCATCACGCAACCATGTGCTTGAACTAACCTTCACATAGTTAGCAGAGACTGCAGTGCAGCATTCTTGACCTTGAAGTTCCTGCCAACAGCTGCAGGTTTTCATTTTTTGTCCTCCCTTTCTTGATAACCAGGGAAAACCCACAAGCACACAGATCAGCGGGCTGCATAGGAGCAGGCATGTTGCCCCATCACCCCACTTCCGGATGAGATGTAGATACATGCCTCAAGAGAAAAAATTAAACCCTCCACCTCATGGTTCGACTTCTGGGTATCCCAAAAACTAGGGTGCACTATACGGGGGGCTACATCGTGACTGCAAGTTAACAGATTATGAAGCAGTATGGACATTGAGCATCCTGAGATGACTTTTAAGTTTAAGCACGTTAGCTTATGTTTTCAGATAATCAGTCAGCTTTAGGGGAGCCTTAGCATTGCTCGCTCTTTCCATTGCTGAGCAAGGCTGTGTGGGACAATACAATTATTCATGAGGAAGTGACTTTCCATAGAAGAAAGGCCCCCGGGGGCTTGGTCTGGCAGCACTTGCAGACAAATTCCACCTTCAAGAACAATCAAGATAGAAACTTTAATTTGCTTTGTACAAAAATTGGTGGTGTGTCAACTCATGATAAATATCAATTCTTTCCCTGCTAGGATTTACTTGAGTTTTGACTAGCACAGTGCAATATGTTAGGAGACATTTGGACATCAAGACAGCCAATTTGATAATTCCACATCACAACCATTAGTGACCATGACATGTTCATAGGACTTCTCTAACCTTTCGCTTAATCTACTGTTACAAGAAGACAAGGCTGTCTTATTTGTAAGATAGACTTGGTTTAAATTGAAATCATTATTTCTGCTTAATAGCAACTTGTCTGATTCTCATTAACCACAAAATAAAGAAGTTCATAGAAAATTTTAACCATCTGAGATGAAATTGCACTCATTCAGTGACTAAACATTCAGTAATTGGTTAAAATTAGCCACAAATTGTCCAAATGCACCAATCGCACAGTAAATTCAGTAATTCAAGTCAAAATTGAGTGATCCAACTGCAAATTTCCAAGTACATACCTGTAGATTCTAGATGGTTTCCTACATCAGTCTACTTCAACTGCCGGACCAGCAAGTAGGGGTCCAGAAACTAATGAGGGGAATTTGAGCAGTGATGTTGACGGGAGGAATTGAGTAGATATATCTTCCCTCAAAATTGTTCCTCGATATGATGATGTTGACGGGAGAGTCGTCTTGGTTCCAAATACAATGATTGTACATTTGAAGAACGTCGAAAAGCTTATGGATAAGCTCTAAGATTCTCTTTTGAACATGTAGCCAGCAAAAGGCAATAAGATGAAACGAATATCAACTATAAAGATGCAAGCCTTCTGAAGATTGTGTTGTTCATATGTCAACATTGGCAAGCACTCTAACCTAGCTGTTTTGTTGGACTAGAGAAAAGCAAGATGAACTCAATCATCGATATATGGGCCACATCTTCTCAAAATAAAAATTGCATTTTGCATCATGGCTACCTGATTGACGTCACTTAATCCCAGAACTCCCATTGGAGGCATCATAATAGTTTTTGGCCACCAAAAGCAACCACCTTTCTGAGTATCCAATTACCAGATAATTTGCGTGAATGAGGAAACCTTGCTGAGATAGGTCATTTAAATCTCATGCACTGGCAGTCTCTGCTATCAACATGGACACGAAATCTGTTCAACAAGAAGATTTGAGTCTTCATGGAAGACCACCAGGATGATGTCTTCATAAGACCCATGCAGATGCTGGGCATACTCAAATTTTTCTGATCACCAATAATCTCCACATGAACAAATTCCATTCTCAAAGCAATGGAACCGATTTGAGTCCCGCACTATAATCTTCCTCCTCATAATCTTTGAGATATATTTGATAGCAGTGTGGCAGTCTCCACATGTTCTTAAGTTCTTATACACCTTAATGGGAGTCCCTGGCGAGGTTGAAAGAATACCAAAAGCAACTGCAAGTTTCTCACTATGGAAGGCAAGATTTTGCACTTTTTGCTCTTCCTCCACATCGTGTAGCACAAAATTTGTGTCAGGCACATATCCTTCTTCTTTCATCCTCTTGGACATCTCCGTCAAAAATACATGTATCTCATTCGATTTTGGATGGGATGTATCTCCGACTAAGAAAACATGTTGCTTTCTCCCAATCTGAGTCCAGCTCAAACCAGGTTTCTTCACCACTCCTCTATCTTCCATAATCTTTCTGATTTTTGTAACCTCATCCCACATACTAGCCGTAGCATACAAATTAGCCATAGTGATATAGGTAGCTGGATTCTCCGGCTCAATTTGAAATAATTCCTCAGATGCTCGTTTTGCCAGTTCTATGTTTCCATGAATTCTGCAGCCCCCGAGCAAGGATGCCCACAAAAATCTGTCAGGCTTCATTGACATTGTGCTAATGATCTCTTCAGCTTCTTTAAAACGGCCTGAACGGGCTAATAAATCGACTATACAAGCATAATGATCAGGAGTATAAGTCAGTCCATGCTCTTCAGTAATTGAGTGGAAATACTCAAGACCTTTATCTACTAACCCAGCATGAGTGCAAGCAGAGAGAACCCCAACAAAAGTGACATGATCAGGCCGAATACCTGATTCTAGCAACATGTCAAAATATTTAAGAGCTTCTCTGAAAAGACCATTCTGAGCAAACCCAACTATCAGTGACGTCCATGAAACTAAATCCGGGTGTGGCATCTCTCTAAACACTCTCTCTGCACTCTCCATATTTCCACACTTGGAATACATATGGACAAGGGCACTTTCTGCAAATGAAGATGGATCAAATCCACTGCGCATCATGTACCCATGGACCTGCTTACCAACCTCTTCTGCTGCATGATCAGCGCATGCATTCAAAACCCCTGCAAATGTGAACTCATTCGGCCTAATCTTGGAGTACATCAAATCAGAGAACAACATAAAACCCTTTTCGATCCTCCCATCACCGAAGTACCGATCTATCATTGCTGTCCACGTGACAACATCTCTATCGACCATCCTATCGAAAATGTGCCTAGCCTCCTCCACACTCCCGCATTTACCATACATATCCGATAGAGCACTCCAAACAACCTCATCCGATTCCAACCCCAGTCTCAATATATGGCCATGAATCTCTTTTCCTTTGCGTAAACATGGTATAGCTGCAGCCGCAGCAAGAGCACTGGAAAAAGTGAACTTGTTCAACATTGGAATTTCAAGCATTTGCATCATTCTAAACAGTTCGATTGCCTCCCCGGGCATGTCATGGCGAACATAACCAGACATCATCGCCGTCCACGAAAAATTGTCTCTCTCCGGCATTTCATCAAACAATCTCCTCGCCTCCGAAAGTCGAGCAGCCCTCGCGTACCCAGATATCATAGTATTCCAAGAACACAAGTCCCTGTGAGGCATTTCATCGAACGTCTTCCGGGCGTCGACCAGGCAATCGCATTTCGTGTACATGTCGATGAGCCGGTTGGAAATGACGACCCCGGGCGTGAACCCGGCTCTACCCATATGGGCATGGACCATCTTCCCCGCTCCGACGTCTCGCTGCTTGAGGCAAGCCTGCAGGAGGGTCGAGTACACCAGAGCAGAGGGGCGCTCGATCTGACCCAGCAACCGGACGGCTTCCCTCAGGCGCTTCTGGTCGCACATAACGTCTATGGCTTCCTTGAACTTCTTCTCCTCGCACAGGCGACGCACGATCCCTTCCCTGGCGTCCGCCTTGAAGAACGCCTTTCGGAGGCTGCTGGGCTCGTGCTGCTGCTGGGCTTGGGAGGAACAAGAACGAGAGAAGAGTCTTTCGCCGAGGTACAGCATTCTCAGGGAACGGCAGGGCTTGGGATCGAAGAAGCTCATGCTGGAGCGAGAGCGAGATCCCAACTTCAGCATTACGAACGCGGAGCTCGAAATCGTTCGTCTCATGGCGAGACGAGAGCATCGCTGGCCGCCATTTGTGGAAAGCTAGCGAAGAAGGAAACCGCGAAGGCAACGCTCTCTCTCTCTCTCTGGGATTTGATTTTGCTGGAATGTCTAATTTTTTGCGCTGTTCGATTGGAGGAAAAAATCGATTTCATGAAATTGGAGAATATTATCTAATTTTATGTTGGGCTAATACAACAAAAAGCTCCAAACTAGTACATTTGTGAGAAGTTAATCACCCATTAGTTTTCGTTAAATTTTACCTTTAAATTGTTCAGTTAGATTGCATGTGACATTTGTCATAGGGTTATTAATTTATGATTTTTTATAATATTAATTCAATTTAATAGAAATTAATTGAGGTAAATTTATTATAAATATACTAATTTTGGGTGTTTTGTGGTTAGAAAATTAGTTCATGACAAATTTATCATAAGTATACTAATGTGAGATTTTTAATGATTAAAAAATTAATTTTAAGTACATCTATTATAGACATATTGATTTGAACTTTTTTATGATATTAACTCGTTTATATTTCCCATGACATCACAATTATTTTAGTAATTATACGTTGTCAAATGAAATCAAGAATATATTTAATATTATCTGTCGTGTAAGCCTTTCGTGCAAGTAAACGCTACCTTCCTATGGTCAAAAGCCCCCAAAGTGACTTCCCACAAAATAGAAAAACAAAAAGAAAGATGAGGCCAATTATTTGGCATATTTCCTGTGCAGAATCAAAAGGGAGAGAAACAGGAATGGTGGCTAGAAGGATAAATGTGGCACGGGTTACCCGTTTGAAAATTTTTGTGTTGTAAAAAATAATTTGAAGTAAACGTGGTAAGATTATACCAATTGAGATTTTTGGTGATATTTTGGTAACTATGTGTGGTCAAAGTAGATTAGGAAAATAGAAATGGCCAAAACTATGTATAATGGACTAAATTTTAATTGGTGTTGATTTATAGGTCGGTACATACAATATAAGTAATGATTTATATTTTAGTTTAATCCATAATGATGATGTACAGTTTTGAATCCAAGCGATCTCATTTATTATTCACAGAATCACAAGTCCTATTTAAAGAGCAATTATTAACATGAAATAACATAATTTGAATGAGTGAAATTGCACTTTTTTGAAAATGACCTATGCCCATCAATCCTAAATTTCATGGGCCCATTCCTTTAAAATGCAGTGGTGCTGGGGTCTTGGATTGTTCCTTCGAATGGTGGTATCCTTTTCCAACACGCACGAACTACTTCTTGGGCATTAAATGAAACTGTTCATTAGTCTCCGACTACTGTTAATGTCCATGTTAAGGCTGTCCGGCCTCAGAATAGGTTTCGGATCCATAAAATCCGCTTCTAGTGGCAAATGGATAGCAGACTTGTTGAACTGTCTCATTTTATAATTGTAATTTCATCCTTAAAATATCACCGGGCCTAGAGGAGAATGGTTTGGAGGAACATTTGAGATCTTTTCTTTTCCCAACCTTGCTTTTTATTCAGACATCATTTCCCCTTTTATAGCTGAGGTTAAGGGTAATAGCGACATTTTCAAAGGTTGGTGTGGCAAACAAAGCATGTTATGGAATGGAAAAAACCTTACGGTCGTTGAAATCTCATAAATTCCCTTACTTATTGATGGGTTCATGATTTGGATCGAAATTAGAATCTCCATTAGAGTTAAATTCTGGTTGCCATGTGTCTTCAGGATATGATTCTTCAAAATACCATAGGTCTAAGGAAAAAAATCCATCGATTTTGGCTAATTTCGTTTGTACTCATCTAATGCTTGGTGGATGGCATCTTTGGTGGCATGATACCCATGGGAATAATCCCATGGCATGTCCTTTGAATAAGTAAATGGGTCATAAGAACTTTGGAATAGCTTGATCGTTCATATAGATTCCTTTGAAGTTATCGATATTCTCTGTGAATTTCTTTGAAATTGCATCCAAAATGAGATACGCATGATTTAGCAATAGGAACACGACAGCTGGCCCCGAAGTGTAAAATTTCTATTCTCTACTGAAAAAGAAAAAATGGTCGCTTGGACTACAAGGCTTTGGAGCTTTGCACTTTACTTCAATGCGAAGTAGGTTCTACCAATAAAGCTGACGGGCCAAACCATTCGATAGCCTCTGCTAAAAAACACCTCAGAGAATATTCCTGAACACCTTCGTGAAGAAAGGCGGTAGTGATCCTATGGACAGTGGCCGTGGGAAATTCAATGGTCGTAACAAATATCAGAATAGCCATTTTCAATTACTCTGAAAAATCGGTAATGTCGAACAATCTCTGATCGGTAATTTCAGACTGAAGGATTTCTATCTTCCAAACCAAAAACAATTCACGGGTTAAAATTAGCTTCGAAAGATGTACGTACAGACGCGCGTCCTCTCTTTTGATACTGAATTTCCTTTTGCCAGAAATTGGAAAACAGCACGACACGATGTACAGTGCTCCTGTCTTGTTCTCACGAACTTAGACCTCCACTACATCATTCGACACGTGGCAAGCAAACCGCGAGATACGGATAAAACCCACAAAAAAAGATAAAAAAAAAAAAAAATCTAGAATCGAACCAGCATCGAACATTAAGATATCACGGGCCTCCCTAGGGGCCGCGAAGAAATGCCAAAACTCGTGCGAACGTTAATCGAACGAATGGCGACGGAGGGGCGGGCTGTCCATTTCCGAGGAACAGCATCTTCCTTTCTTTTTCATCGCTGTCGTCCTGGAGAACCCAAAGACCGAAGCGAAACGGGACGTGAAATCATCATCAATCGAGGAGAAGAAAAAGACAATGCCAAAGCCAGCGCGCGAATCCTTATCCCCAACAGCGCCACGAGACTCGAGAAAAAAAAAAAAAAAAAAGAAGAAAAGGAACTTCTTCCTTTCCCACGGAAAACATGCGCGACGAAACCGGAGGCTCTCGACACGTGTCCGGAATCGGCTGCCCCGGAAGAAAAGAGATTCGGGGACGAGGGAAGGGAACGGCCGATCCCTTTTCTTTTTTTTTTTCGCTATTATTATTCTCCCTCGAGGGGGAAGGAAAGGAGGGCACGATCCGCATCGCCGAGGAGGGGGAATCTGGCCACGGTCCGTCGGGACACGTGGCGGCATGAGGTTGGCGACTGGGGCTGGGAATTCTTGGGAGGGGGTTTTCGGCGTGAGATTCTCGATCGAGGGGTGGTCGATGAGCGGTGGTGGGGCCTTGTTCGGTCCTGCGGAACGGACGAGGACGATCCGATGGGGAAAGTTTGCGGTGCTCTAAGGGAATCTCCCACGTGAGGATCGTTCCCCACTCCCCCCCATTGTTGACCAACTCATCTTTGTCCCTCTCTCTCTCTCTCTCTCTATCTCTATAGCGCACTAGCGCACCGAATTTTATTATTGTTTCGATAGTACATTCTTCTTCCAATTTACCCCTTGTTCTCCAATCATGGGATTTTTTTTTTCTCAATTTTTTTTGGGGTTCCCGCGTGTCGTGTGGTCGTCATGCTGCGTACGGAATTTATGCTTTTTATCATGGTTCAAGAAAATGACACGACTCGGATGGTTTATGTACGAAGGGCTGTGATTCGTGAACGGGGTTCTTGAGTATTCTAGAATACTTTAGGTGGGCAATATGGTAATTATACATCTATGTACTGAATGCGGGTGGTTGGATAGATAAAAAAATATATTCTCCATTCTTTGATAAAGATGAGATTTACGGTTTTGATTAGTCTTGTATTTATATATATATATATATATATAGATCTCATTTCGTATCCATTCACAAGTTAAATACATTCTAGGGATTCTCATGAAAGTTTCTCTTTGCTTGAGTACGAGTGAGTAAGATTCACTTGGGAAAAAATTCCTGCACACAGTTTAGGAAACGCTAAACTGATCAATTCGTGATACTTTGCTCGATTTTATTGATCTTGAGCTGAGCAGACACATTGTCACCTTCTGATTAGGTGGGACCGACTTGACCTTGATAGCACGATGATTTGGTAGTATTTTGATATGATTGCGGTAGTATTTGATATGAATGGGCACCAATTGAAATGTTGAAGGAAAGTAGGTCTTGCCAATTGGCACGTTAAGGGAAGTAGTCCTTGCCAAACTCCAAGAGTGAAACCCTTTGACGACTTGATTGAATGGTTAATTGCTTTATTTGGACGTGACAAACTCGATATTATAATTACATCCATTTTCACTCATAGTAATCATGAGTGTCGCACTCCATTATTTTATGAGTTGAAAAGGCAAAGCCAAATACTTGCAATTAAAAGTAGTTAGGGATGACTATTGGATAAATTTCCACTAGCTTGAGTTGCGCATACATTTGACTAAAGCATTTTTGTCACAAAAATCATAAAAAGTGTAAGATATATAAAAAAACCTTAAATATTTTTTGGTAAAATAATATGTTTTCTTATCCATTTAGATAAGATTTGAGAACACATGAAGAGAATTTAAGGACAAAGTAAATCCAATCATTGTTTTCTTGGCATATTAATAATATTAGGAACCAATCGAGGTAGAGGGGCTCGGCTCTCGGAAACCGTTCGGGCATGGGAAGGTCTGTGGTGGAGTCCTCGATTACCAAAAAAAATAAATAATAATGTGAGGAACCAAAGCAACACCGTACAATTCCTGACCATACTTTAGATGAGAGCATAAATCGACGGTGCCAATTTGATAGCTCTCCCCAAGAGAGTGAAATGACCAAAACACCCTGAACCTAATCCCACCAGATAAGGACACGTAGGTCAACCATTGCGGGCTTGTCTTTTCATTTTCGCCGCGTGAGTTCCGGAATCTCAGAGATTCTCGCCGATCCGACTCGGGGTAACTCGCCCGAGTCGGGGCACTGAGTCGCCCGAGTCCGCCCTCCTCCGTAAAAATACGCGACGACCCGAGAGAGGGGGCGAGAGAGAGAGAACGAATCTCCCCGTCCTGAATCTAAAGACATTCTTTATAAGAAGGAGCTTCTTGCACCTCAGTTTTTTGCGGCGTAGACAAATGTAGAGAGAGAATCATCGCAGGAAATCGAAAGTCACCATCGAAAAGAAGAAGAAAGAAGAAAGGAAAGGAAAGGAAAGGGAAGGAAATCTTGGGAGAGAGATGGAACTGAGCTTGGATTTGAGCTTGGCTCGCGAGCCTCGGCCGGTGTCCGAGTTCTTCAGGGAGGTCTCCGGGATCCCAGATCGCGACGAGAAGTTGTCGAAACTCGATGACTATGTGGCAAGATTGGAGGAGGAGATGAGGAAGATAGACCCTTTTAAGCGCGAGCTCCCTCTTTGCATGCTCCTCTTGAACGACGGTGAGTCTCTCTCTCTCTCTTCAGTGGGTTCTCTCTGGTCTGGGCAGGAGCCGAACGATCGAGACGATTGGCTGAATTCGGCGAAACCCCCCCCCCTTTTTTTTCTAGAAGCTTTCTCTCTTCAATGTTTTGTCGCATGGAGATGAAAAAGAGGCATGGTGTTTTTTCTCTTCTTGACGCGACTGATTTCTGAAAAGAGCTGAAATTTTTCTGCTTAAAGAAATGGGTTTCTGAATTAGTTATTTGTTTCTTTGTTAATCTCTAATAGCTATGGAAAGGTTGAAGGAGGAGCGATTGCAGTGCAAGGAAATGGAATTTATTCGACCGAAGAGGAATTCTGATAAAGATAAGAGGGCAGAAGTGGAAAACAAGGATTCTTGTGATCAACAGGAGTGGATGAGCTCTCCTGATCAGAATCTGGTAATAAGAGTTGTCATCACTAGTTCGTGTTAAAGTCTTCTGATTTTTTTTCTCTTTTTGGTTGCAAGAAATGAATCCATCCTGTGTGAAATTTTAGGATCAGTACGCAGCCGAGAAGAACCCAATTGAGCCCTGTAGCTACAAGAAGAAAGGGGGGGCGTTCTTGCCATTTGGCCTTCATAGAGCTCCTCCGAAGGAAGGCAAGGATTCTTCACCGATTTCTAGACTTACCCTTTCGACTCCGGCCTCTATGTTGGACTCTCCTGATAATGATAATATCAAGAAGCTCAGTTTTGAGGCGCCCTTCTCGATGGACCATGCGAAATTGCAGAAAAGCCCACAGCAGCCGCAGCAGCACCGGCTGCAGCAGCATCAACTTAGGAAGCAAAGGCGGTGCTGGTCACCCGAGCTCCACCGCCGGTTCGTGGAGGCGTTGGGGCAGCTCGGTGGAGCGCAGGGTCAGTTACTAGAACCTGAGTTGTGTTTTTCTTGGATTATTACTCTTGGACAACGGTGAATTGTGACTACAGATCTAAAACAATATTTTTTTGTGAGTGAACTCCATAATCGCTTTTTGTTGATATGACAGAGTTCTCACTTGAATTGGAATTTTTTCGTACTTGTTGAGTACTTATTCTGTCTTTTGATTGAGGAAGCTTGTCTGAAGTTGTAGTTTGATTCTTTTCAATTGATAGCCCGGAGCAATCTGGTGCGAACAACATGAGCATTTGCAAAAAGCCCTTATGAATATTTAGTTGTTCCCTTGTTCTACCTAAAGAATTGGAGTGATGAAAAAAAGTGGAAATGCCTATCGCTCTCTGTTCCCCTGTAATCCATGATTCCCCATGTTTTAAGTGAGATCGTGATGGTAAGTGAAGTCACTTGCTCTAATTATGCTGTCTGAGTTGGTTAATGTTTGCATAGAAAATGACGAAAAGTCACCTGCAGTTTCTGATCGATAGTAGAAGAAATCTGATGTCTCTCTTTTTGCCAAATTGCAGTGGCTACTCCAAAACAAATCAGAGAACTCATGCAAGTGGAAGGCCTCACTAATGACGAAGTTAAAAGCCATTTACAGGTGAATTATCTGTCATCCATAGGAAAGTTGTCTTCTCCAATTACCTCATCATTTGCTAATCTTTTGTGCTAATTCTGATCACATCGCTGTTTCCTAATTCTTGCAGAAATATAGACTTCATGTCAGGAGAATCCCATCACCATCTGCCGCCGTGGAAAATGGCTTATCTTTAGTGCAAGAACGAAGTGGCATGGACCACTCAGAGCTGAGGACCTCAGAGTCTGATTCTCCCCAAGGCCCTCTCCTTGCCTGTGCATCTGCTCGAGCAGTTTCTAGTGCTGGAGGGGGAAGCGCGGAGATGACAGATGAAGAAGAGAACTCCGAAGGCCACAGTTGGATTACTGTGCTCGGAGAGAAAATCGCAGCCCATTAAACTCAGCGACCAAAACCGCACTGATCTTAGAACGTTAAAATAAAACTCAGGTGATGAGAGAAACTAACGATCATTTTCTTTCTTTCTTTCTTTCTTTTTTAACTAAGGCATTTTCGGAGGGGAGAAATTTCGCCGGTTTTAGTCGAGAGAGAGTAGAGAAGCCTTGGATTTGATTCCTCTCTTCCGTGTTTTACGAACTTCTTCTCTGTTTGTATTATATAGCTTGGGCTCCATATCATCCCTGGATGAAGAGGTTTTTCCTGGAGCCCTTGATGGATTCATGAGGTTATGTAACACTACTGACTTTTTATCGAATGTGAGGTTGTCCAATACTCCCAAGAAGTTATGAACAAGATTGCAGGTACCAATTGAGTCGCCATCTTCTGCATGTTCATCAGATGTAATAGCATCAGTGCTGGCTTCTATACAATGCTCTGCTGTCGGATCTGCACGGGGGGGATTCAGACAGGAGCGGTGAAACTCAGAAAAAAGTAGAAAAAAGAAAGCAACGCAAGACCATAAGTGATCCTGTCTTAAAAGACACCAACTTTACCCGAACAGATTCGTAATCCAATGCACTTGGCACCGATGGAAAATGCTGTCCCTATGGTACAATGTCCACGCTGAAAAAGGAACCTTTTTCAGCATGTGAAGAGCCTTTGATCAATAGGTGAGTTAGGCTAGGCTTATCGGCTAAAAAGTGCTTGCTTAATCTCGAAATGATTTCCACATCAAAAAAAAATCTCCAAATGATTTAAAAGGGAAAAAAAAAATCGATTTTGTTAGTAAAATAAGCAATGTAGGTAGGCCAACCTTGAAAAAGGAAATCACTTGCCTGGACTGCTCATTTATAGGGTTTTAAGTCTTGTTGGATTGGGTGAGACTCGATAGTTAAGTGAGATATCAAACCAGATCGAAACCATGATTAGGTTTACATTTTGAGTAGAGATATAAATGCTAAAAACTAGGGGTGAACAATTTAGGTTGGTTGATGTGAAAAATCGTTCGTTTAATGTGGATGCATATGAGGATCAAAGAATTGTCAATCATAAATTATGTGCTAATTAGGTCTACCAACTAACCTTCTTAATCAATTCAGTGGATTAGTTTCTAGATAATCTTGCCATCTTGCAGGAAGGAGCCATCTTGTCAATAATTCTGTATATGTACTTTCTGCGATACTTTCAATTTAATATGTACATTGATTTTCCAACTTATTATTTTCCCTTTCATATCCACTCGATACGATTCACATGAAAAAAGCTCTAGTCCCATGTGAAGTTGGAGAGAGCTTTTTGATTGATTCATAAGTGAATAATTCTGTATATGTACTTTCTGCGATACTTTCAATTTAATATGTACATTGATTTTCCAACTTATTATTTTCCCTTTCATATCCATTCGATACGATTCACATGAAAAAAGCTTAAGTCCCATGTGAAGTTGGAGAGAGCTTTTTGATTGATTCATAAGTGAATGATCGATCCCAAAGGCCAATTGTGCATTTCTCTTGGGTTTCTAATAAAATAGTAATAAAACGAGACTTCTCTTGGCAAGCGTATGTTTCACAGATAAATTAACTTTCAACTCCTTTTGAAGAGAAAAATGGTAGTCATATGCAACATGTCATATAGCAATAATACAAGGAGAAACAAGTTAATGAGAAAGTGAGGAAATTCAAAACTTAAATGTAAATCGAGTGAAAAAGCATTTTATGTAAGAAACTCGATGTACATCATATTGGCGGCTCACCAATGCATGACATATAGACCAATCTATGATTTCCTTTGTTCCTGCTTACACCCATTTTGCTCCTTGATTCTACACTTTCTTAGATCTATATGTCTACTTTTTCATTTTTGGCTAGACACTTTAACACACATACTTCCAAGGAGCAGTGAGGCAGCAGATATTCCTATTATCTTAGGCTGCGATGAGGGCAACTTTTCCTCCTAAGTCCTGCTCTGTATCTGGGAAAACGATTAGTCCACTTTATCGGCTTAGCTAACCAGTTTTCAGGTATAAACACAACGCACCAGGCGATATAGACAAAGCAGTCATTTTCAAGATCAGACAAGAGATCAAGATATGGTGACCCCACGAGAATATTGCGCACGACTCAGGATCGCTTCGCTCTATTTCCATAATACGACACCCACTTGTCTTTCTTATCTTCATGCCGTCTCCAGCGTCCTGCTGATCAAGCTCGTTCCCGCTTCTTATACATCTTTTATCAAGCTTGCTGTGAAAGGAGCTGATATTGATTTATAAATGTGAGAAAATTTCGTTCTTTAAGCTAACTTTTGGGCTGAGAAATGCTCAAAATTACCCATCATTGATATTAAAGCCCGACTTGTCAACAGATTTGGACCTAATAGTCACATGAAAGGGCAACGAATTGGATGTTCCACACATTGGTGGTGCTTTTGGTATGAGAAAGGCTTAAAACCGCCCAATTTCTGCATCAACGTAGACAGCAACTTCAGGATGCACTCACTTCAATAGTCAATTATTGTGGATCCTTTAGTAACGTGACACATAATGTAATATTTTAAAATTTTAAAATAATTGGCAATTATCGCATCAACTTTAATATTATATAGGATTAGGAAGTCCTGACTTTTGAATCGCTGGCCTTGATTATCATCAATTTCTTCACTTTAAATTAGGTTCCCGTTCGTTTCGCGGAAAATAATTTGTGAAAACGTTTTCCTGGATTTTCCGGCATTTGTTTCACGAGAGAATGAATTTCTTGAGGAAAATATTTTCCATCAAAGGAAAAAAGTCTTCTAAAGTAGGGAAAATGTTTTCCACTTTTGAAAAGTGGAAAACATTTTCCTCACTTGATCCCTCTTATCTCACACCTCTACAAATCCTCACCTCCTCCTCCCCTTTCTTCTTCTTCTTTTCTTTTTTAATTCGAATTATCTTTAATTTCCTTTTTTCATTTCTTTTCTTTTTCTTTTTTTCCTCTTTTTTTTTTTTTTTTTTTTTTTTTTGTTTTCCATCTTCTTCTTTCTTGGATAGTCGTTGGACCAAGTGAACCTCAAGCTCGTCGATCTCAAACTCGCGTTTGTCGATCTGGTGAGCCTTGAGCTTGACGCTTGCACTCGCTAATCTGGGGAGCGGAAAATATTTTCTTTACTGAACACCGGAAAATATTTTTTGAAACATTTTTAAGTTTTAGCTGAACACTAGAAAATATTATCATTTTCTTGGAAAATGACTTCTAGGAAAATATTTTCTGGAAATGGCCCATTTTCCGCGAAACAAACGGACCCTTAGGCTGAGTCCTCCACTAACTTTGGTCTATAGCCAAAATTTTTTTATTGGTACTAGACAGATGTATAGGAAAATCGATTATAAGGGTAGGTTCCCCTTCCCTAGTAAAATAAATATATTAGTCTATACTATATAGGAAGTAATTCATATTTAGTTTCAAATCTCAAACTCTATTTTTTTAACAAAAATTTACATTACAATCTATGTAAATTTACTTTTGAGAAAAAAAATCTATGTAAATTTACTTAAAGTTAGAAGCAATTGTATGTTGTATGCAATATGCAAAGATGTAAATCCATTATATTAGAATAAAATCTCTCAAATCTGAGAGATGTCTTCTCATCCATAAAAGTTAAAAATTCTTCCTCTAAATAGATGCAAATAATTTGTCTATTTTCTTAGGGTCCGTTTGTTTCACGAAAAATGACTTCTAAGAAAATGTTTTCCGGATTTTCCGGTGTTTGTTTCACGGAAAATGAACTAGTTAAGGAAAATGTTTTCCATCATTAGAAAAAACAACCTTTAAAGTGAGGAAAACGTTTTCCACTTTTGAAAAGTGAAAAATGTTTTCCATGACTTCTTCCCTCTTACTTTTTTTATTAATACATTTTCGTTTTATTTTTATGCTTTCTTTTTCTTTTTTTTTTTTTTTTTTTTTTAAATTGAGTTTTTAATTTCTTTTCTTTTCTTTCTTTCCTTTTCATCTTCTTCTTTGGTGGTGGCGGCAACCGGCCACGGCGGCGTCCGGCGACTGACCGCAAGCCAGCAGTCGGCGACCTCGCCCCAGGCCGGCGAGGCTTCGCCTAGCCCAATCCGGCAAAGCCGAGATCGGGCCTCGCCGGATTGGGCGAGGCGGAGCTCTCGCCGGCCCGGGCGGAGCTCGCAATTTGCCGGATCCGGTGAGCCGGGCGGGGCTCGGGCCTCGCCCGAGCTCGCGGCTCGCTAGAGCCTAGCAAAGCTTGCGGTGAGCTTGGGTGAGATCGGCCAGCCTCGAGCTCACCGGATCCGCCCACGGGTCTTGGTCGGTCGGCGGGCGGCCCGACCATTGTCGAGCAAAAGGAGGTGCCGACGGCGGAATGAGGAGGAAGAAGGAGGAGGAAGGAGGAAGGAAAAGAAAAGAAAAAGAAAAAAAAAGAAAGAAAAAATAAAAAATAATAAAAATTTTGATTTTTTAAAATATAAATAATTAAAAATTCATTTTTTAAAAAAATATAAAAAATAAAATTAATTTTTGGTCAATTAAAAATATTAAAATTCAATTTTTGATAATTTTTCCCAAACAATTAAATGGCAGCTAATGAACCGTGGAAAATATTTTCCACTCAAATTTTAGGTTTTGGTTGAACACCGGAAAAAAGAGTCATTTTTCCTGAAAATGACTTTTAGGAAAATGTTTTTGAAAACATGATATTTTCCGCGAAACGAATAGACCCTTAAACTCATCCTATTTTCACCCTTATTGGCTCCCCACACCCTCTATTACATAGAATTGACTACATTAACTTTTGTAGGTTCCACTTTTGATTTAAGATTATTTCTTGCCATTTTCACCCCTTAATATTGGCTATTGACACTCCCTATCATATCAAATTAACTACATTATCCTTTATGATTCCCACCCTTAATTTAATATTATATCTTACCTTTTTTTTTTGTGAAGATATATATCTTACCTTTATTTCTTCTTCTTTTTTCAATTTTATTGAAAGAAAAACTCACTAACATTGCTTTCAAACAACTTTTCTTTTCACCCTAGCCAATTCATCCACGCCCATTACATTTCAAGGCTTCCTTCATGTTTTGCTTCTTCAAAACTTATTCTCCACTATTATAACCTAAGCAGGCATTAATCATATATTGGAGTAAAGAAATGTCAATATTATCTACAAATTGTTTACTTTATTTTCGTAGATTATCCTCATGACTTCAAATTTTGGTACAAATTGACTCAAAAATTGAATATTATGGCCGGTGTATGCATTATACACAATTTACTCAAAGATTATCCTCTTCCTATGCTTAAATTACTTTTTGAATAATTGTTTCCTAATACAAACAAAGAAATATAAAAATCATGACAAAATAATTATTTTTTTTGGTCAGAAAAATCAAATAATTAGGGGCACCAATTTTGTAACAAATTGAGAAAGAAAATGAAAAAAAGAAATAAAGGCAAGCATTGGTTGTAAATCAAGAGTGGGCCTCATGTTTAATATTAATAAATATTATTTGAGAGGGGCATTGGTATTTTTTCTATAGTAAAATTGAAGCAAATTAAAAAAGAAAAGGTAAGAAATAATCTTCAAGCTAGAGTGGTGCCCGCAAGGGTTAGTTTAGTTAATTCAATGTATAATGAGGTATCAAGAACCAATAAAGGGATGGAAATACTACGAGCCCTTTTTATTGTGTACTTTTCTAGTTTCCAATGGATTAAAATAGTAAAATCTAGAACAATTACTGTCTATATCAAATGTACATAGAATTGATTTAAAAGTTACCACGAAATACTTTTTAGTTTGTTTGAAGATGAAAACCAGATAATGAATTCAAATTGCATGAGTCTTGTGTCTAAGAAAGTATCCATTTAACATTATATTCTCTTGTATTCTACCTTACATTATAAATAGGGATAAATCCAATAAAAGTCTTAAAACTTGTCACGAAAATGCAATTAAGTTCTAAAATTTGCAAAAAAGTGCAATCAAGTCTTAAAACTTATTAAATTGTTTCAATTGAATCCTAAAATTAACACTGTCAAACTTTCTAACGGAAAATGCTGATGTAGTGCAGACGTGAGTTTTTTTAGTCGTTTCTCTCTCTTACGTGGCGAATAGTTAAAAAAAAAAAATTCCACGCATGCAAAACGACGTCGCGTCCTCCTTTCTTCTTCACCATTGTGTTCCCCCCCCCCTCCCTCTCTTTCCTTGTGCTAATCCTGACTGTCCCCTTCCCAGGTGTCTCTTTTCCTTCTTCATTGTTCGAATTACATGTCTTCTTCTTCATTTTCTTCTTCCCAAATTCGTTTGGACTTAAACCCCAAACTTGTGTCATCGTCTCGTTCCCTTCAAACAAAATTGACGCTAGATCTCCCTTTGAACCCTAAGCCCCAAATCAAATTTGTCTGAATCCTAAGCTCCAAATCAAATTCGTCTGAACCTTAAGTCCCAAATCAATTTTAACGATCTGGAGTTCTCTTGCGATTTGGGTCCCCTCCCAAGTTAAAGTTCGATGCCCAGCATTATTTGGAGTTCATAGAGCTCGAGTTCAACGCTTGTCATGAGTTTGTGTTCTTTTCTTTGACGATTGCGAGTTCGTGTGAAGACCTCTCTTGCGGGAGTCTCGACATCTTAGCGGCGAAGCGAGTGGTGTCGAGGATGATGATAGGGTCAGCGACGGCGATGGCGACTCCTCCTCACGAAGGTATCGCTCTCTGCATTATAGCATTTGGGTATCTCATGGTAATGTTACGATTTCTTTTGTTTTGCAAAGGTGCTTTAATCTCTACATTATGCAACGACGTTAGTTGGTGTCCTCATTTCTTCATTATTGGGAGTTCAGAGAGCTCGAGTTTGACACCCATCAACTTTGTGTTCTCTTCTTTGATGATTGTGAGTTCGTGTAAAGACCTATTTTGCGGGCGTCTCGGCGTCTCAGCGGCATCGGGGATGGCAACGGGGATAGCAACGGCGATGGCGACTCCTCACGTAGGTATCGCTCTTTACAATATAGCATTTGGGTATGTCATGGTAATATTACAATTTTTTTTGTTTTGCAAAGGCGTTTTACTCTCTGCATTATGGTTGTTTTGCATTTTCCAATTCTTGCGATAAATTAGAACATTGCTGAAAATTAGAACATGGCCTACCGAAAGGCAGCAATAGGTCCCTCGCTCTCACTATTTATCATGTAGTTCCATTGTGGTCGTAAAGTGCATTGTGCTAATTTGCCGTTTTTGTATTGATTATTAGTCTTTTATAAAAATATCTTCAATTTAGAACTTGAACATTGCTTCGATAATTTGATGATTGAAAGTGCTTTGCTCTTTGTTTCTGTTCCCTTGTAGGTCAAATGGCCGAGAACAAAGTTTATGTCACTGTTTGCTATTGAGGTAAATTTCAAGTTGGCTCACCGTTGGAATACATAGGTGGAATGGCTAATGTTGCTGAAATAAGTTTAAGAGTTTACTGTCTAGTATAATTAAAGCTATTGAGGCTTTGGATGTGTGTAAAATAAAGAAACTCTTTTACAGAGTTTCTGGAAGTACGACTCTTATAGATGGAATAACTCTTAGGTATTTATGGGATAACTCTGATGTGATAGAACTATTTTATCATCATCTGCGTTATGAAAATATTGAGCTATATGTTCAGCATGTTGATGATGAAGAGATATGAGTTGAGATGGGGGGCATTGAGATGGAAACTGAAGGTATGTATAATGTGAATATGGAAAAAAAGTTGATAATGTGGCTGGTAATATATTTGAAATTGTGATTGGGAATATTGATGATGACGGGAATCGAGTTGAAGTTGCCAATAGGGATCTAGATGAGGAAGAGGATGATGATGCATATAATTTGGTGGATGTGGAACAATCAAGTGATGATGATGATTTTGAACTAGTTGATGCAATGAGAAAATTAAATGAATTTTTAGCAAGACATAGGCTCAAAATTGGCGCTTATAGCAAGGCAACTAGTACTTCCTAACCACCGATTGTGGATGAGGCTCAATCATTAGATGATTCTAGGTACAAAACAGAGTACCATGATTCAAATGAGGAAGACAGTATTCAATCAAGTTTAAATGATGAGGGTGACGAAGAGGTTGATGTTCTTTCAAGGAGGAGAAGTGGGTTCCCATCATATGAGCAAAGTGGTACAAATCCAGTATTTATTGTTGGCATGATATTTGAGGATGCAACTGAGTTCAAAAATGCAATTTTGAAGTATTCTGTGGCTGAGCAAAAAGCAATCAAATACACTAAGAACACAAAAAGCTTTGTAAGAGCTAGGTGTGCCCAGAAAAATTTTAATTGGATGATCTATGGTGCTCTTGATAGCAAAGCTGGGTCATTTCATTTGAAAAAGGTATATAAATCAGCAAATATGCAGTATCACTTTCGTGAATAAGAGAGTGTCTAGTACTTATTTGGCTAAGTACTTCATAATTCTCATTTTTGCAATACCTAAAATCAAAGCACCTGAGTTAAAGAAATTAGTTAGAGAACAGCTAAAGGTAAATGTCACTTTGAGTCAGTGTAGGAGAACAAAGCTAAAAGTATTGAAGAAACTATAAGACAATTACAAGAAGGAATATGCATAGATGTATGACTACTTGGGATAGCTTTACACTACAAGCCCTTCAAGCAATTTTAAATTGAAGGTTGAAAGGCCATTGCCAAATTCTCTACCATTATTTGATAGGGCTTACATTTGCTTTGATACTTGCAATAAAGGTTTTTTGGCTGGATGTAGGAAAATCATTGGATTAGATTGATGTTTTTTGAGGGATTTAATCAAGAGCAAGTTGTTATGTGCCGTAGGAAGGGATACTAACAATCAAATGTATCTAGTGGCATGGGCAGTGGTAATAATCGAGAATAAGGACACATGAACTTGGTTTATCAAATTGTTGAAGTTAGACCTCGATATGTGTAATGGTGATGGATGGGTTTTAATAAGTGACCAACAAAATGTATGTAATACTTCTTTATGACTCATTTGTAAACTGATTATAACATTACAATGCTTATTAGTATTAATGTTTTGCTTTTGTTTCTGTTTTCATATATATATTGGTATTTGTTAGGGTCTCGTCCCTTTTGTAGTTGAACTTTTGCCAAATGCAGAATATAGGATGTGTGCAAGGCACATATATTCCAACTAGGGTAAAAAATACAAAGGAAAACAGTTGATGAGACAATTTTGGAAATGTGTCAAGAGTAATAATATGTCGGATTTCGAGGTGCATAGACAGAGGTTGAAGGAAATGACTCAGCAAGGTCATGATGATTTATTTCGTATTGAGCCAAAACATTGGTGCAAAGCCTTCTTTGACACCAACATTAAATGTGATGTCATTAATAATAATCTCAGTGAAGCTTTCAATGGGAGATGCGTGGAAGCTAGGTGCAAGGCCATTGTGAGTATGCTGGAGAATATTAGAATCATGGTTATGAATAAAATGCATACTCAGAGGGATGGATATGCTAGGTGGACTAGAAATTATGATCCAAGGATTATGCATAAGTTACATGAGAATACAACTCCCAATAGGTATTGCTATTTGATATGGAATGGAGATGAAGGATATGAGATTACGGAAGATGGTGACAATATGTTGTTGACTTGAATTTAAAGACTTGTTCTTGTAGAGCTTGAGAATTTAGTGGAATTCCATGTTGCCATGCCATTTGTGCGATACACCATAAGAGAAATGACCCGAGTGACTATTTAGCTGAGTACTTCAATAAGGCAAAGTATCTAAGTGCTTATCAATTCATGATGCCTATAGTGAGAGGACAAAATTTTTGGAAGAAAACCAATAAAGAAGCTCCTCAACCCTCACCGATGAAGAACATTGCCTGGTAGGCCAAAAAGGAGTAGAAGAAAGCAACTGATTGAGCTTATAAGATGTGATAAAATGACTAAAAAGGGCAAGCAAATGACTTGTTCTATTTGCAATGTGGTTGGACATAATTGCAAGGGATGTCCTTTAAAAAAGGTATTTTCTCAACTAACTAATCATCTTAATGCCGAGCATGTTACTTTAACATGTTGTCAATCAATGCTTAATATGTGCTTTTCAGGCCAATGCTCGGGCCAATGTATGTATATCCAATGCTTGGGCCATTGTATGTACATCCAATGCTCATGCTAATGCAAGTACAGCTAAAGCTCATGCTCAATCTCAGGCTAATTCCACTGGACCAAGGCTCGGAAAAAGACATGTAAGTTGTCATCTAACCATTATTGTAAGTTTTATATGTCAAGGTTCCAATTTAGTAATTATGAATATATATTCAGGAAGCTAAAGCAACGGCAAGCGTAACTGAATGAGGATCCAAAAGCCATGCCAATGCTTCTGCAAAGGCCAATTCAATATGAGACAATAGTGGGCATGTTAATGCTTCTGCTCAGGCTAGTGTAGATGTAAGAGGTTGTAGTGCTAGTGCAAATATAAGAGGATGTAGTACCACTGCAACAGTCCATATAGGATGCATGGCTACTGCTGATGTAGAGGATGTAGTGGTGAGGCCAATGCTTTTGGTGAAATTCGTTTTGATCAAAGGGAAGGCATTTATTGTGCATCGGCCAATGTAATGGCTAAGGATAGACCTAGGAAAATTCCGATGAGTAATACCTCAATCCCCAAGCATACATGTATCGTGACTACATTCTCGTGTTGAATGAATTTTTTATTATTTCAATTTAAAAAACCTGCCATTGAAAATAACATGATACAAAAAGAATCATAGGCCAAGAGGATGAAAATGGTAGGGTTAGGTGTTGACGCAAATCCTATGACAAACCTTCATATTCTCAAGGTGAGTAATATTTTTAAAATTTTATAATAGCAATTGCTTGTCTCCTTAAGCTAAAAATATGCTCATTCTTATGTAGCCCAATACAACTAGTGCAAGAATCTTTAACCTACCGGACAAAGGGGTAGTTTTAGGAGCTATGTCAATAGCAAATGTGCATTCCCAAGTCAGTGCACAACCTGAATAATTAAGAACTTGTCCTCAAAAGCATGTTGTTGTAATACGAAAGGCACAACCCTAGGCGAGTTCCCAATGTCAATCATATCATACATCAGCAGCTCCTCGAAAACACATTGCGGTGAAGCCGAAGCCACCATTGCAACCCAAGGCTAGTTCCCAACCTCAGTCATCTCATGCAACAGTAGCTCATCGAAAGCACGTTGCAATGAAGCCAAAGGCACTATCGTAACCTGAGGCTAGTTTCCAAGCTCAGTCATCTCATGCTACAATAGCTTAGAAGCATGTTGGTATAAAGCGAAAGGCACCATCATAACCCCAGGCAAGTTCCCAACCTCAATCATCTCATGCAACATTAGCTCCTCGAAAGCATGTTGTGGTGAAGCCAAAGCCACTATCACAATCCGAGGCCAGTTCCCAACCTCAGTCATATCATGCAGTAACAACTCCTCGAAAACACATTGTGGTGAAGCTGAAACCACTATTGCAACCCAAGGCTAATTCCCAACCTCAATCATCTCAGGCTACAACAACTCCTCCAACGCCTATTCCCGCGATATCATATATAAGGAAAAGCGCAAGAATTATGAATAAAGTGAAGGCTGAACCTATTAGACCACCGGAGACCATTGTATTGGATTGATGTGTTTGCTGAAATTGGTGTTGTTAGGTGAATTTATGTTAATTATTAGCTGGTTTTCTGTATGAGACATATGTAGCTTTTGTGCATAGAACCTTTTGTGTATTGAAAGTGCATATTTTGTTGAAAAGAACTTTTTGTGCACTGAAAGTGCAAGCATTTTATTGAACAAAACCTTTTGTGCACTGAAAATGTAAGCATATTGCTTTGTCAATGAATCGTGTTTCAGCGAGTTATGTGAGATGCTCGGTTTTGGTTTGGATAATGCACGAAAGTAATTGCTCTTCAGGATTGTTAATAGGTGATTACTGAAATTGGCCATGAAGATTCATTCTTCCAATACTTTTGTCTTCTTCTTTCCCATACCTTTTTCTCAAGTCTCTTGGGGGCATTAATGGTAACCGATACCACCACCTCTTATTGCTAATTTTTCATTTTAGATGATGGGGTTTTACTTTGCGTGGTTTTTATGGTCTGCGTTGGATGATTAATGGAATATTTGATTAGGTAAATTAGGCATTGTAGCCAACTGCTTTGATTTCGCTTGCCTAAACAAAGGGCGAGGAAGAATTCTGGTATGTGCTCGGTGGTCGAATCGACTCTACTAGGAGTGGGCGCTCATGGCGAAGATGTGGAATCATGTGTTGGTTGATGACTTGAATTGGGTGTTTTCGTTGTGTACCGTTGGATTGTTGTATGAGGGAAGCTATTGAAATAAGGATGCACTTGCTTTTTGACACATTCCATTTGTAAATGTTTGAGGCAAGCTCGTTATTAAAATCATGAAGAAATCACCAATTAACAATCTCGATTGCATAATAAGAAAGTTGTCACCTTTTGTCGAAGTTACAAATTTATTCTGGTGGTAATAGCTCATATAGTGCTATTGACAAGCACACAAATCAAGCAACATTTTTCAAATGCGAAAATAATTTCTCGCATAGCAAGCAACCGGTCTTGCAAACTACAAACTCACATCATATTTCATTCCCATCTCAATTATCCACAACTAGTGTTCAAACTTACAAACTTAGAAATAAGGTACTATGGAAGACTTAGAAAATTCCCATCAACTTTCACATTACATATAACCAATATAGCAATATAACACATGCATAGAATGAATGCCGATTGATATATCATCTTTTCTTTCTTTACTCGTGCGAGCTCTTCCTTTAAACATCTATTTTTCGCCTTTTAAGTCTTCATTTTAGCTAGCAATGAGCTCACATCGACTTCTTCACACCTCGATTGGCTTGATTCACACAATGCTTGATTTCTTTCAAGGAGGTCAACTATCATGTCCCTCACATAATTTGGTATATTTGGATCGACCCACATGAAGAAACCGTAGAAACTTGGATTATCAAACTTAGCACATCCATGGAACCTTCTTCCTACGTTTTTCCTTGTCTTTGTTGTAAGAATTGGCACTTGAAGACCACAATAACATGTTGGCTCCAAGTTGACCTCATTAGGAGTTACGCCACTTGATTCAAATGTTGGCGCCCTCATTCTTCTGGGCTTTGTATTATAGGAACCTAATAGAAGTTTATTAGTTGTATAATGATTCCTTCATAACATCTTGATATAAGTATATTACCAATCTCTTTAAATAGATTGTTAGGTGAAACATATTGTCAAGTGAAGCAATAAATAGAAATAGAGAATAGATACATATATGGGTACTAGATGTACACATATATTCTATCTATACCAAAAACAATGTCCTATATAGAATGAAATAGAAACTTATCAAGTTCCCACTAGTACTCAAATCATGATAGATAAAGAGTACTAATTCGATTACGAGTAGAATCATAATCTGATTTGAGACTCTTATATGAGCTAGGGGTCAATGTAACAGTCCATATTTATGGAGCCATCCCTTTCTCATTGGCCCCTCAAAAGAAGAAAGCAAGAAAGGACCATAAAGAAAGGGATCTTATACAGCTGCTTGGGATGGACCATAAATAAATGAATTTCATGAATGCTCAGGAAAAAGAAAACTTTAAATGGTAAATTTATACTGCCTTTTCATTCTTGTGGAAAGGCAAGTTACTGAAGCTTTACGCACCAATTGTTATTACTTATTCTTTGCTAAGGCGTGTGCTTCTTTTGCATAACGCAATGAAAAACATCTCATGGATCTCTCAAGTAGTAACTTTTGCATAATGCAATGTGTTTACTTGAGAGATTTAGGAGATGTTTTCAATCTCCACAAACATCTCTCTTTTCATATGCACTGGATGAACAGACAACCATAACTTACTTTATATTGCATAAATGTTCTAATTTGTCACTAGTATTGGAGAATGGAAAACAACCACGACAAGAGATGCACGAAATGCTTAATGATGACGTAGAGACTAACCTAGAAAGAATCAAAAGCACCTTTGCCTATTTATCTCTCATGTTCCCAGTGAGCGAGACCTAAATTCTATAATGCAGAGATTAAAGCGCATTTGCAAAACAAAAGAAATCGTAGCATTACCATGAGATACCCAAATGCTATAATGCAGAGAGCGAGACCTGCGTGAGGAGGAGTTGCCATTGCAATCCCTATTCCTATCGTCGTCCTCGATGTTGCTTGCTCTGCCACTGAGATGCTGAGACTCCTACAAGACAGGTCTTCGCACGAACTCACAATCGTTAAAGAAGAGAACACGAACTCACAACGAGCGTCAAACTCGAGCTCTATGAACTCCAAATAATGATGGGTGTCAAACTTTAACTTGGGTGGGGAACCAAATCGCAAGAGAACTGTAGATCGTCAAATTTGATTTGGGGCTTAGGGTTCAGAGGGAGATCGAGCGTCAATTTCGTTCAAAGGGAACGAGACGATGACATGAGTTTGGGCTTTGAGTTTAGACGAATTTGGGAAGAAGAAGAAGAAGAAGAAGACATGTGATTTGAACAATGAAGAAGGAAAAGAGACGCCTGGGAAGGGGACACTTGGGAATAGTGGAAGGAAAGAGAGGGAGAGGGGGGCGAGGAACATGATGGTGAAGAAGAAAGGAGGACGTGACGTCGTTTTGCATACGTGGAATTTTTTTTTTAACTATTTGCCACGTAGGAGAGAGAAACGACTAAAAAAAGCCACGTTCGCGCCACATCAGCATTTTCTGTTAGGAAGTTTGACGGTGATAATTTTAGGACTTGATTGAAACAATTTGACAAGTTTTAGGACTTTATTGCACTTTTTGCAAGTTTTATGACTCAATTGCATTTTCGTGACAAGTTTTAGAACTTCTATTGCACTTATCCCTTATAAATATGGATGACGCCAAGATTAATTGAATATCTTAGCGGAAACATTTCTTGCAATAAAATAACTTTATTATTTTAATACAACTATAATCAAAATACTTATTTACTTTCATTTAAAAAGTTCAAGAACAACGTTTAGGAAATATCCAATTGAACTTTGTATTTCTTTTTTAACCTCTTTAATCACTAATGTGCACTTAGGGTGCATTTGTTTCACAATAAATGAATGATTTGGAAAACAATTTCCTAAAAATAATTGCTTGTATTTTTTTTTTTTTTTATAAAAATGAATGAACAAAAAAGAATCATTATTCATGAAAAATATATAGACATAAATTATTATTGATAATGAAATATTTTTTATTGACTATTATTTTAAGTGTCACAATTATTTTTTGAAAAATATTTCCCTGTCACATTTTTCGTAAAATAAATAGAATTTTAATAGTGTGAACTTTAGTCAAAAGTTCCATGTAATTTTTTTTTTTTTTTTTGACTTCATCACTACCTACGCTCGATGGGAAGTGTTAAACTATTCAAACTCTAAACCAAAACTTTCATCAATAACTTAACTTAACTTTTTATAATAATTGGCAATTGTCCTTTAAAGTCTCAAGGAGCCTTACATATTGAATTTTCTTATATTATTTCTGCACTAAATGATCCAATCCAACTAATTAATAAGTTTTAACATATTATTTTGTTGACATAAAAAAAATGATCAACTTTTGGTTAGTATTGACAAGTGTCAAATTGAGTTGATAACGATAGTTTGGTCAAAATAGTCGATGGCATTTAAGAATCGTCAACCCACTAGCGAAGTCATTGATATTAGACATCATTGAGTCGTCACCAGACGACAAGGTCATCACAACTAAGGCAAATTTTACTAAGTGTTGGAATTCAAAGGCAATAATATTTGAATTAACACAAGAACATAATTGCTGGATAGTTATGTCTATAGAATGTTTGTATCTTGTCAATAACCGTCGTAATAGGAAATAACCACTGATAGGATTAGATAATTATTTATCTTATTCAAAGTACGTAATTGCCATATGTAACTGTTTATAGAGTGTTATATATACCCCAAGTGCATTCTTTGTAAATCCCACCAATCAATCCATGAGGTCATGTTCTCGCAAATTTATTTATTATCTTTACTTTCTTGCAATATATATGGTTTGACACGATTCTAGTCTCCATACATTTAATTTTCTCATTATTTATTTTACCGTCCAAAATCAACGAAAGACCCTTTGCAACCTTTATCGATTCATTAATATTCTTGAAAGATTTTTCATCACATTTTTGGCGAAACGTATAGTTACTAATAAAATCAGAAAATAACATAAAAAATGTCTTTTTTTAGGTGCTAGAGAAACACCTTTTTACTGGCCAACTAATAATTGGAAGATGATCTTAGATTTTGTGAAGTGGCCAATTTTTTTTTTTTTGGTCAAAAACAAAACGACATTCATTAAAACTGAGAATTACAACTTGCGGCTAAAAGATCAGCAGTTAAAAGGTCTAATAATAGAGGGGGAGGCGAGATGGGCCACTCGGCAAAAAGAGCCCCTGTTCTATGAAACTTTGTGGCCCAGTCCGCTACACGATTAGCCCCCCTTCGATAATGGACAACCCTAGCGCAGGAGAAGTTTCGCAGGAAGAACTGAGCCTCTGCGAAGACCGAACGTACCTCCCACGGCGGCAAGGTAATTTCATTGATCGCCTCCACCAGAGTCAAACTATCCGATTCAAGGATGAGTTGATCTTGATGTCGACTAGTTTGTTGCAGATGGCGAAGTGTGATCAGCAGCGCCATGAACTCCGCTTGCAGAGCCGAAGAGACAGTCACCATCCTGGTAAGTCCATTGAGCATTCTACCTCTTTGATCTCTGCAAACGGTGGCTATTGTGCCAATGTTGGTTTGTGGTTGAAAATGTTGGAGAAATCTTTCTGGAATATTTTGAAGCTGACAAAACGTTTCCATCAGTCTAGTCTGAAGATTTACAAACTCTACTATTTAAAGTCTGAAGACCTTCGGACCCCGCTGACTCAAGACTCAAAGTCTATTCTCATTGACAGTTTGTAGTTTGTCGAAGAATGTCTATCCGGGACTTTGTGTGTTTCGTTAAGGATTTGATCTTATCGGCGACGAAGATCTCTTGGCTGGATATGACATAACGGATTACTTTATTCAATCAAGATTGATTAAAGATCCGATGATTGGCGAAATATACTTGGAAGGTTCTACTTATGGAAACCGAAATCCTGATTGTATGGGCGAGCATGATTGATGGGCTATCGACATGTTCCTTTAATAGCTCGAATGATCTTCCTAATTGATTCTGTCCAACGGGAAGATTGGAAGAATTCCTTTGGTAAGTGCCAACGAGTATGATGGCATAAAGGAGTATACAAGGAAGATGTTCCAGTTTTTTTTTTTGAGTGTGCGCGATAGAAGAATTTCAAAGTCTGAAGCTCCTTGTTCATTGTCAATTAATTTTCTGAGAAGAGAGACTATATTTTGAGATACCTTGAGGAAGTGTGGTAGAATATCTACACTGTGGAATCAAGGGAAAGCATTGCTGTAACATCTCTTTTATTTATAGTGAAATCCAGCCGGTGGGCTGTCAGTGCGGAAGAGTGGACGTAGGCTTGGAATAAGCCGAACCACTATAAACCTTGTGTTCAATTTTCTCTTCCCTACTCTCTATTTACTTTGATCATAATCTGTTTTGGAGAACTTCCTTTCTATTGTCTACCTAGTATTGCTTTCGTATATCGATAAATTGTTTTTACACCTATTCACCCCCTCTAGGTGTTTGTACTAGCTATATCAATTGGTATCGAGCACTGTGTACTCACTTTGTTTGAAGTGTTTTACTTCGAGTTAAAGATCCATGACTAGTATGTTAGTTCCAGGACTGGTGGAAGGGCAAAGCAATACCAGACCTCCTTACTTTGATGGAAAGGATTACAACATCTGGAAAAACAAGATGAAAGCGTTTCTAAGATCGAAGGATCCTCTGGAATGGGATGTTGTAGAAAAAGGAATTACTCCTAAAGCTGCATCTGACTTAGAGAGAGGAAAACAAAAGAAGTCTGGGATAGATTACATATTACCTATGAAGGAACTGATCGAGTGAAAGAGACCAGAATCAACATTCTCCTCGCTCAATACGAAGCCTTCAAAATGAAATCAGGAGAATCTATAACTAACATGTTTAGTCGTTTTACAGAAATTGTGAATGGTCTTGAAAATCAAGGTCAACCAATTTCTGATCCCATGAAAGTAAACAAGCTACTGCGTGGACTCTCCAAGGATTGGAATCATATAAAGACCTCAATAAGAGAGACACAAAGAATCATGCCACTATTTGTCGATGAGTTGGTTGGAACTCTTCAGTCTTATGAAGTGGAACGAATCAATGAAGACGAAGATCCTAAAGGTAAGAAATCCATTGCATTAAAATCCAATGATGATTCGATGTTACGATTACGAAGATGATATGGATGATGATGAGCTTGCTCTCATGATAAGAAGATTTAGAAAGCTGAATAGAAAAGGAAGAAGATTCAATCCAAAGAAACGAGTTTTCAAAAGCAACAGACTAAGTCTGTTGAGGATGATGAATCAAACAAAGATATAGTCTGCTTTGAATGTAAGAAAAAGGGACACATCAGACCCAACTGTCCTCTTCTAAGGAAGAATAAAGGAAAAGCTGAAAAGTATCGAAATGCTCTTAAAGCGAAACACGGGTGATACGAGTGTGAAGAAAGTGATGATGATTATGCCAATATATGTCGATGGCACAATCGTATTGATTCAAACTCCGAGACAGACTCGGATTCGGATAGTGAGTTTGAGGTAAGTAACTTTAAAATCCCTATTAAAGTTTCTAAATACATTGATGAGATGTGTTCTAGTCTTAAGACTTCTCTTAAAAGAATTTCCGAACTTAAAAAGGAAAATTCTGCACTAAAACAACAGGAATATGCTTTGAAAGAAAAGTTGAAATGTTTAGACATGAATGTTTCTACTATTAAAGAAAGTGAAGAAAATCTTTTAAAAGAAAATGAATTTTTAAAAAATGACATATCAAATATTTCAAAAAGATTTTCAATAGGATCTGAGAAACTTGAGAAAATTCTTTCAGCACAAAGACCCTATTTCAATAAATCTGGTTTGGGAATGACTGTGGAAACCATTCCTCTAATTGATTTTCCTAAAGTGAAGGAAAGAATTAAGCAAAGACCCACAAGAGAAGCTTACAAAAATCACTTCAAAAAGGTTTTTGTGAAACCAGTGGGTCGAAATGCTCTCAAATGTTCAAAGTGCAATAATGCAGATCATTTTTTAAAAGGGATGTCCTATGGTTTGGAAACCTGTTAAAAAAGTATGGGCAAAAACCGCATATCATACTAACACCAATGGACCCAAGAAAATATGGGTACCAAAGAAAGCTTGAGTCTCTTTTTAAATGCGAGGTCACTATCAAGAAAATGGTAAAATGGTATCGGATAGTGGATGCTTAAGACATATGACGGGAGATTCAAAATGCTTCATAAAACTCGTTCAAGCAAATGGTGGAAAAGTCTCATTTGGAGGAAACGGCAAAGGAAGAATTGTGGGGTTTGGAACTGTAAAAATTGGAAACCTCACAATAAACAATGTTTCCCTAGTGGAAGGACTCAACTACAATCTGCTCAGTATTAGTCAGCTGTGTGATACTAGTTTCAAAATAAACTTTCAAGAAGGAATTTGTTTAGGAACCAGTAAAGATTCTACTCAGTCATTTATGGGTCGAAGACATGGAAACATCTACCTCTTGGACGTGAAACCAGATGAATCGCAATGCCTAATCTCATTACAAGACGAAGCGAGCTTATGGCACAGAAAGCTTGGGCATATCAATATGAAGCAGATAGCCAAAATTTCAGCAAAGAAGCTTGTTCATGGTTTACCCAAATTATCCTATCAAAAGTCCAATCTATGTACTCCATGCGTATTGGGAAAACAGGTAAGAAATTCCTTTAAACCAATAAATCAAGTTTCCACTAATCGTGTATTGCGGCTTACGCACATGGACCTTTTGGACCAACCGGAACTCGAGCATTGGGGGTAAGAAATATTGCCTAGTAATTGTGGATGACTACTCACGATTTACTTGGGTATATTTCCTGACAAGTAAGTCTAAAACCTTCTCTTACTTTGAAAAGTTTGCTAAAAAGGTTCAAAATAAAAAATGATATGTTATCTCAAGTATAAGAATAGACCATGGAGGTGAATTTGAAAATCAAGATTTTACAAAATTCTGTGATGAATCTGGTTTTCAACATATGTTCTCCTTTCCATACACTCCAGAGCAAAATGGAGTTGTGGAAAGAAAGAATAGATCGCTTCAAGAAATGGCTAGAACTCTTTTAATTGAAAGTAACATCTCTTTACGATTTTGGACTGAAGCAGTTTCAACAGCATGTTATATTATCAATAGAGTTTTTCTAAGGGCTATTTTGGAAAAGACCCCATATGAATTATTCAAAGGAAAGAAACCTATTGTTTTCTACTTTCATGTGTTTGGATGTAAATGCTTTATTTTGAAAAATCCAAATGATCGAGTTAGCAAGTTTGAGGAAAAATCGACGAAGGCATCTTCCTTGGATATTCTACCTCAAGCAAAGCCTACGAGTCTATAACAAGAAGACTTATTCTGTGGAGGAATCAATGAATGTCAAATTCCAGGATTCTATACAAAATGAATCTATTTAGACTCATCTTGAAGAATCTGAACCTGCTTCAGACTTTATAAAGTCTAAAGAAGCAGCTCAGACTCTGAAAGACCAGCAACAAGTGGTTATTGAAGATTCAAATGAAGGAAGTGATTATCAACCTGACGAATCAACCAGTAACTGGAAGCATAAGTCCAGTCATCCTAAAAATCTCATTATTGGCGAGATTAATGAAGGAATTCGCACAAGATCCAAAAGGCGCGACGAGTCTAGTGCTTTGTGGCTCTTATTTCGAAATAGAACCCAAAAGCATAGAAGAAGCTTTATTTGATGAAAGCTGGATTGAAGCTATGCAAGAAGAACTCGAGACAAATCAGCATTAATGATGTCCGGGAGTTAACTCCTAAACCAAGAGGTAAATCTATTATTGGAGCCAAATGGGTTTTCCGAACAAGATGAACGAGAAAGGAAAAGTCATAAGAAACAAAGCAAGACTCGTGGCCAAGGGATATACGCAAGAAGAAGGGATAGACTATGACGAGACTTACACTCCAAAGTAGCAAGGTTAGAAGCAATTCGATTATTACTTGCTTTTGCCTGTTATAAGGATTTCAGGTTATTCTAAATGGACGTCAAGAGTGTTTTCCTGAATGGATTTATTCATGAGGAAGTCTATGTGGAACAACCACCTGGGTTTTAAGACCCAAGGAAACCTGACTCAGTATTCAGACTGAAAAAGGCATTGTATGGTTTAAAGCAAGCACCTCGAGCTTGGTACGACAGACTGAAAATTCTCTAAGTCTATGTAGGATGAATTTGAAATGAGCATGATGGGTGAACTAACCTTCTTTCTTGGACTTCAAGTGAAACAATGGAAGGAAGGGACCTTTATTCATCAAGAAAAATATGCTAATGATCTTGTCAAAAAATTTGGATTGGAAAATTGCAAAAAGACTAATATACCAATGTCAAGTTCCTTGAAGATAGACAAAGATGAAGGAGGAAAGAAAGTTGACCAAAAGCTATACAGGAGTATCATTGGTTCACTTCTTTATCTTACTTTGCTTCTAGACGACATTTTGTTTAGTGTTTGCATTTGTACTAGATTTCAAGTAGACCCTAAAGAATCTCATATAAGTGCTGCAAAGCGTATTATCAAATACATTGCTTCAACTTCAAGCATAGGTCTTTGTATCCTAAAAAGGGAGACTTTACTCTTCTTAGATACTCAGACGCAGATCTAGCTGGTTGCGAGTTGATAGAAAGAGCACTTCGAGGCACTTGTCAACTACTTGGAAGTAGGACGGTGTCTTGGTTTTCAAGAAAGCAAAATACGAAGCTCTTTCTACAACAGAAGCAGAGTATGTAGCTCTCGGAAGTTGTTGTTCACAAATTCTGTGGATAAAACAACAACTAAGAGACTTTGGAATTGAAGATTCATGCATGGAGATTAACTATGACAATACTAGTGCTATCAATCTTACCAAAAATCCAATCCTTCACTCAAGAGCGAAGCATATAGAGATTCGACATCACTTCATTAGAGATCATGTTCAAAATGGAGAAATTTCGATTCGGTTTGTTGACTCAAAGAACCAACGGCGGATATATTTACAAAGCCTTTGGAGAAAAATCAATTTGAAATCATCCGTTTCGGACTCAACATCCTTAAGCTTGAAGAAGTTAAAGTCTAAAGACTCTCAGACTCAGAAGGTTCTTGACTGTAAGTTACTTTATTTTCTCTCATATTACATCTCGAAAAGGTACGATCATCTATCTACAATTGATTTTTGCTATTTTCAATTTCCGTGATAAGTGCAATTTCTCTTTTTCAAAAAGGAATTAATATTTTAAAAATGGCAGTTATTTTTTTTTTAAAAAGGCAGTTATTTTTAAAAGGGCATCTTTTACTTTCCATTGCGACGCTCGGTATGCCTCCCTTCGACTGACCTATATACGTCGGTTCCTCTTCGTTCAAAAACCCTAAAAACATCGATCTCCCTCTTCTCGTCTTCTTCACTTGTTTAATCTTCGAAAAAGTTGTCATCTTTCTTGGGAAAGTCAAGTTCGGAATCTTTCAAGATGCGAAAGATGTCGTCTTCAAGGAAGTCTTCGAGGATTGCAAACGGGGGACCACGGCAAATGAGTGAGGGGCCTACTCACTTTGATCTCACCGAGGAAGAGGAGTTATCCGATCGAGCAACATAGCCCACAATATTCTCAGCAGTGTCATTCTCCACCAACTAGTCCACAGGATGTTGGTCATCGGGAAGAGGAAGAAGTCGTTGAAAAAGCTAATCCTGTAAGAACTCAAAAGCCCTCTTTTATTTATAAGCTTTACCGTTCTTTAAAGAGGACCGGTACTCCATTGAACTACATCGATGAGTTTCTTAAAGACAAGGGATATGGGAATGAGTACATCTTTTTGTGAAATATGGAGCATTTGGGAATTGCTCCTAAGGGAATGGCAGAAGAAACGCTGGCAAACATTCCAAGTGATCCGTGTTTTGGAGGACTAAATCCGATAGATGGGAATGATGATTACAAATTGTACAGCCAATTTCAACCGAGAATGGGTGTTGCGGCAAAAATTCGGGGAAAAAGGATAGACTTGTTCCGATCGAAGGAACAGAGGGATCTATACTCCAAATTGTTGAAGCGTGGGGTGATAAACCCTAGGAGTGTGGATTTTGATTTCCTTGATGCTGTGAATATTAAATTGAGGGAAAAATTCCGTCTTCTTCAACTTGAACAGTTCTGTTCCGATACTTTAGACGCCTATGCTGAACTAACTGCATACTTCTATTCAAATCTTAGCTTCTTGGATGCGAATAGGATCTCTTTTAGTGTCCGAGATCAAGACTTTGTGGTGGATGTAGATATGCTAGCTGATGTGATTGGGGTTGAGAGAGGAAGATATCAACCTATCAATATCTCCATTGCTCATGCCACATTGGAACTTGTTAAGGACAGAAAGACAGAGGGAAGGATTTCCTACTCAAAGATGCGTGCGTTCAACATTCTGCTTCACAAGATTGTAATAAATTGTCTCAGACCGAAATCTACTTCAAAGACTGATGTTTCTAACTCAGAGGCAAAGCTAATGTATGCCATCATTAATGGGAAAAAGTTCTCTTCCTCACACCATTTTGTTCCACATGTATAGAGCAGTGGTGAAGGACAAGGGTCAGCTTCCTTATCCAGGTCTTGTGTTAAAGTTATTCAGACATTTGAATGTTCAACCTCCACAAATTCTCTGTGTTCGATCGTGTGATAAAATGGTGGTAGGATTGAAAATGGTGTCCAAAATGCGTTTGAAAGAACTCGACAAGGAGTTGGAGAAATTCAAGGAGACAACTCCTGCCAAGCCTCATCAAGTCTCTTCGGCAGCAAAAAGGAAAGGAAAGGAGCCCATGGTTGCTTCATCCAAAAAGAGAAGAGCTCTCATCATTGAGGATGAAGATGATGAGGATGACATCACCATTTCTGCTATGGCATTGAAGAACTTGAGTCGTTCTGTTCCATAATCAATGGAACGACAAGAGAAGGAAGCAGAAGAAAAAGAAGCAGAGGAGAAAGAATCAGAGGAGAGAGAAGTTGAAGAAAGAGATGCAGAGGAAGAAAGGTCTGAAGAAGAAGAAGAAGAAGAAAGAGGAAATCCTGAGGAAGGAGAGCATGAGGAACACTCTTCTCCACCTGAAGGCATCGAAACAAGGGGAGATGGTGAGAAAAGAGGAACATCCTCATATCCTGCTGCTAGTGAAGGAGTCAGCCGCTCTCCAGTAGATCCAGAGGACATTCATGCCTCTCAATTTCCTGAGGAGGGACATGATGCTTCATCGCCAAATCCGCGTGACTATGCTTTGATGTACCATCGTCCGCCTTTACTCCATCCGATCGTGCCGACGCCGATGCGCGGACGGATAATTCAGCGATTTCCGCAGAATTCTTGATGTTCTCTTGGAAATGCGGGGTCGAGATATATGCTGGGAAGCGAAGTTCGAACTTGCGGAATGCGGGACAAGCTTCTTCAGTTTCTTTAAATGATCAGATCCAAGCTTTTGCTCTTCAGAATCAAGCAAATGCTAAAAGTGAAGAGGTAGCTCAACTGAAGGAAGATTTGAAAAGGCTAGAAGGCATCGTCCAGTCAATGGGAGATTTCCAGCTTGTTCGTGTTCCCAAGCAATCTTGACTCTATTCCATCTTAACCTTCTTTTTTATGACAAAAAGGGGGAGAGATGCGAGCTTTGAAATCTTTGAACTTAATCTTTGAGTGTGTTTGTTTTGATGTTTGACTTTGTTTAACTTTGTGTCTGGTTGTGGACTGAATTTGGGTTTTGGATTTGACTGCTTATATTAAGTACTATTGATATCTTATGAATGGCTTTACTCTCATGCAAGACTAACCCATTTTCTGTGGTTGCATATTCTAGTATTACCATTAAGCCATTAACCTTTATGAGATATCCATATTTGCTTGAGTAATGTTTTACAGGTCAAAGATGTTCAATTCTCGCATGAAAGTTTTGTCACCATCAAAAAGGAGGAGATTGTTGGAGAAATCTTTCGGAATATTTTGAAGCGACAAAACGTTTCCATCGGTTTAGTCCGAAGATTTACGAGACTCTACTATTTAAAGTCCTAAGACCTCCGGACCGCCCGGACTCAAGACTCAAGACTCAAAGTCTATTTTCATTGACAGGTTTGTAGTTTGTCGAAGAAGGTCTATCTAGGACTTGTGTTTCGTTAAGGATTTGATCTTATCGATCGACGAAAATCTCTTGGCTGGATATGACATAACGGATTACTTTATTCGAATCAAGATTGATTAAAGATCCGATGATTGGCGAAGTATACTTGGAAGGTTCTACTTATGGAAACCGAAATCCTGATTGTATGGGCGAGCAGGATTGATGGGCTATCGACATGTTCCTTTAATAGCTCGAATGATCTTCCTAATTGATTCTGTCCAACGGGAAGATTGGAAGAATTCATTTGGTAAGTGCCAACGGGTATGATGGCATAAAGGAGTATATAAGGAAGATGTTCCAGTTTTTTTTTGAGTGTGCGCGATAGAAGAATTTCAAAGTCTGAAGCTCCTTGTTCCTTGTCAATTAATTTTCTGAGCGAAATCTTGTACGCAAAAGAGAGACTATATTTTGAGATACCTTGAGGAAGTGTGGTAGAATATCTACACTGTGGAATCAAGGGAAAGTATTGCTGTAACATCTCTTTTGTTTATAGTGAAATCCAGCCGGTGGGGTCGTCGGTGCGGAAGAGTGGACGTAGGCTTGGAATAAGCCGAACCACTATAAACCTTGTGTTCAATTTTCTCTTCTCTACTCTCTATTTACTTTGATCATAATCTGTTTTGGAGAACTTCCTTTCTATTGTCTGCTTAGTATTGCTTTCGTATATCGATAAATTGTTTTTACACCTATTCACCCCCCTCTAAGTGTTTGTACTAGCTATATCAGAAAAGCCCCATCAAAATTAACCTTGATCATGTCTGGTTCTGGTGGTCGCCATAATTTGCCGACGCTGATCCCCTGTCGCGCTCGTGCTGCAGGACAAGGAGAAGACAACAGGATTGATCGGGCATGTATGAGAGCAGAGTCCACAATCCGACGGGAATCCAGTTGCTGTTGATGGAAAATAAACTGATTCCACGCCTTCCAGAGATTCCAAAGAATGTATGCAAAGGTAGATGAGTCAGGTGAGTTCTGTTGTTTGAGTATTAGAGCTGCTACCCAATGCTCTATGCTGTGCGTAGTTTGTATGTGTATAGGCATATGTTGAACTAGCGTTGACCAAACAGGGACTGTTATGGGACAGAATAGGAATAGGTGAGTTGCTATTTCGGGTAGGGTATCCTGGCAAAGTGGGTAGATCGGGTCTGAGGTAATATGCCTATGGAAAATGTTATCTCTGGTGGGTAAAGCATTATGGCATAAGGCCCAAATAAAATATTTAACTTTGGGGGCTACTTGTAGTTTTCAAAGATGTTTCCACAGTGCTTGAGGGAGAGATTGAGCAAGCGAAACTTGGGGCTGACTTTGGTGGATTGTTGTTTGCCTAAAAGCATGGTACCCGCTTTTAACTGTGTAGTCACCATGAATAGATTTTGTCCAAATAAGCTTATCCTTAGTATGAGAGGGGCTGACGTGGATTGTAAGTATCTCCTGCACTGTATGGTGATCATATAGTTCATTAATAACATAAATATTCCAGTCATTGGTCCGGGCATCGATCAAATCAGCAACCTTGAAAGGTTCATTTCGATTAGGTGGACCTCCTATAATACCTTTGGGCAGCCAACAGTCTTCTCTTATTCTGATTTTCTGTCCATCTCCTACTGACCAGCAAAAGCCATGACTAATGGAATCCCGACCTAGTAAAAGGCCCTGCCATCCCCAAGAAGGCCTAGAACCTCTAGCAGCAGTAAGAAAATCCCTAGAGTGGAAGTAAATACCTCTGAAAAGCTGACTCCATAGAGCCGTTGGATTTTGATGCAGTCACTAAGCTTGTTTACCTAGTAGGGCTTTATTGAAATGCAAAAGGTCCCGAAAGCCGAGACCTCCTTTAGATTTGCTACTCTTAAGCTTCTCCCATCATGTCCGATGAATTCCTGATTTAGAAGAGTCATTCTGCCACCAGAAGCGTGCAATTCTCTTTTCAATGGCTATGCAAATAGAAACCGGGATTTTGTAGATAGACATAGCATACTGTGGGATTGCCTGGACCACTGCTTTGATAAGAACTTCCTTCCTTCCCTTAGATATGAGTCGTTCTTTCCATCCCTCCAGTTTTTTGTTCACTTGTGCAAGTATCCAAGTGAACATTTCCTTCTTAGATCGTCCCCAGTCCGAGGGGATTCCCAAATATTTGCCAATCTGAATAAGAATTAGGACTCTCAATGCATTGGCCAAATTTTCCTTTAAGTCTAGGGGACAAGCCTTAGAGAAATAAATCCCAGACTTGTTGCGATTGATTGCCTGTCCCGTAGCTAAATAATACTGATTCAGTACATTGGCAAGATTTAAACATTCCTGTAGTTTGGCATCTATAAAGAAAATTGCGTCATCAGCAAAGAAAAGATGAGATAGTACAGGACACCACCTGTTGAGCTTAATGCCTTTGAGATTGCCCATGTTGATAGCTTGACTGATCATATTCGATAACATGTTAGCTAGAAGGATAAATAAGTAAGGAGAGAGGGGATCGCCATGTCGGATACCACGGGTCGGCTGGAAGAAAGGTAGCTGTTCACCATTAAAACGCACACTGTAAGACATAGTTGTAATACATTGCATGACCCATCTGACCCAAGTAGGGTGAAATCCCAACTTTAATAAATAAGCCTCTAGAAAGTCCCACTCCACCCGGTCATAAGCTTTTTGCATATCCATCTTTAAAACTGCATGAAAAGTCTTATGGCTTTTTCTAGTGTGCAACTGGTGTAGCACTTCTTGGACGATGAGAATATTGTCCTGAATTTGACGACCACTAACAAAAGCACTCTGCTCAGGAGATATCAATTCAGGGAGCTAGGGCTTAAGTCTTTTTGCAATCACTTTTGAGATAATCTTGTAGGCATAATTGCAAAGACTAATAGGACGGTATTGATCTAAGCTTTCTGGGTCAGAGACTTTGGGGATCAGAGTAATAATAGTTTGATTTAGAGCCAAAGGCATAACTCCTGAGATGAAAAACTGCTATATAAGGGGGATAAGCACACAAAGTGTTCCAATAAGTTTGGTAAAAAAAACCATTCATACCGTCAAGTCCGGGTGCTTTTGTGCGTCCGAGCTGAAAGGTGGCTGCCTTGATCTCATCATCCGTCACGGCTGCTGTCAATAAGTCATTCATAGTAGAGGAGACTACTGGCTGACATTGTGCAATGATCGGCTGGAAATCTCGATGACCTACTGTTTGATACAAGTCGAAGAAGTATTGGATAGTCATATTTTTCAAAAGACTGTCTTCCCTAACCCATTCCTGGTCACCATCTCGTAGCAAACGAATTCTATTTCGCTGCCGTCGTTGAATAGTCGTAGCATGAAAAAACTTAGTGTTTTTGTCTCCCCATTTAAGCCAACTGATCCTAGAGCGCATGGCCCAAAATTGTTCATCTTGCTGCCATAATTTATGTATTTCTTCCTTCAATTTGCTAGCGGCCCTCTTATCATATTGATTGTGTGGTTGGTTGATGATATCCTGGAGTTGTAGTTGGAGTATGGCTATTCGGTTTATAGCTGGAGAGAACTTCTGACGACTCCATTTACTAAGTGCTAGTGAAACCTGTTTGAGTCGTTGAGTTAGAGTCTTAGTGGTGCCATGGTTAGAGTTCCAAGATTTATCAACAACTGCACCGCAGTCCCTTTCTTGTAACCAAAAGGCTTCAAAGGTAAAGAATTTATGATGACGCCTTAGGCTGACCTCAGTGGTTAACATTAAAGGGCTATGATTAGAGCCCACTGCAAGTAGTGCAACCACTTCAGCTTCTGGGAAAGCTATACACCAGTGATAAGTGCAAAAAACTCGATCAAGTCTTTCTTTCACATAATCAGCCCTTGCTCTATTATTGGACCATGTAAACGCACATCCTTTACTATCCATGTCCATAAATGCACAGTCTTGTATAACTTGTCTAAAAGAAGTCATCCGATGAGCTTCTGCTGGTCACATGCTAACCTTCTCCCAATAGTACATTACCTCATTAAAATCCCCAAGGCAAACCCAAGGTAAGGTATTAATAGCGGCAATTTGTCTAAGTACATTCCAAAATGAAAGGCGAGGTTGAAAAGCAGCAGGTGCGTGGACACACGTGATGCACATAGAGATTCCATACAAGACATGTCGAGGAAAGCATGAGAAGACTGGAACATGGTGACTGTTATATCATCCCGCCACATAAGAGTGAGCCCACCTGCTATACCTACCGGGTTCACAATATAAGAGTGACTAAATTTCAAGCGTCGCTGAAGACGAGTAATCACTTCCTCTCTATTTTTTGTTTCCATCAAAAATAAAACATTGGGCTTTTCTTTGGCCACTAGGGCCAATAGGGCACGAACTGTCAGGGGGGAGCCCAACCTCTAGCAGTTCCAACTTATAAGCTTCATTTGTGCTGCGGCAACTGTTTAGGGCCAGCCGCCATTGCTCATGGATTAGCCTCAGGAGCCAACATTATAGGAGTCTCTAACAAAGTGCAATCATCGATCACCCCTTCAACCGGGCTACGGGACTCATAAGGGTATAACGCTTAGCCTTCTTAGCTGCCCCTGCTGTGGTGGTAATTCTGGTATGCTTGAGTTTCCGGTGACTTGAACTAGCTGTTGCTTGCTGTTTGATAATTTGTGTTTCGGCGGGAAGCATAATAGTAGTGTTATGAGCTGTAGTCATATGAGGATAGATAGCATAAATATCATAATGTGGATTCTGCTGAGGGGCCAATGCAAGAGAAGAGATCTCTATACACTGAACCACTCTGCTCTGTTCTGGTGCAGGTAGTGGGATATGGCTGGATGTGTGAAGAGGAGCGGCGATGATGCCTTGTGCCCCTTGAACCTGCGGCTGCTAGTTTCCACTTGCTAATGCTATCGCTGTTTGTATTTGCTGAGGCAGCAGGGCTATTGGAGGCATTTCTGGTACTATCTCCTCATCGGTAAGTTGATGGTCCTCATAAAAAGTCTTCCAATAGGGGCTACATTCCTTTACTTCAGCCTTTAGCCACTATCCATAAGCCATTTTCTCTATCCCTTCCATTTTAGCATCAGTAAACGGGATATCTTTGCAATACGTAGCATAGTGTCCTATTTTCCCACACGAATAATAGAAATGGGAGAGCCGTTCGTATCGAAAATCAAGCCAAAGTAGTTTGTCAGCAACTCTAATTAGCTTTCCTTGTTTTAGTGGTTGGCTGAGATCTATATCAACACGGGCTTTTGCTGTTTTAAGTGCTATACCCTCTTTAGCATCCAATCTGACTTCCAGGACCTTCCCTACAGATTGTACAGCTCGGGAGATCATGGCATCAGAATACCATTCCAGGGGCAATCCACATATATGTACCCAAAATGCACATGTAGAGAAGTCGTAACAATGAAGTGGCGTAGCGGGAATCCATGGTTTGAATATTACCAGATGTTGAGAAAACAACCAGGGAGCCCCAGACTGTATTCTAATTTTGTCATCTTCAGATTGAAATTTCGCTACATAGAAATCTCCCTCACGTAAAGTAATTTCAACCTGATCAATCCTCTAAACCTGTTGCATCGTAGACTGGAAAGCTTGTAAATTCAGTGAATTAGCTGATGGGACTTTACCTATGAGCATCAACTTACATTCATCCATTTTTGCCAGAGATGTCAGGTCATTCCAGTCTTCAATTTCCTGCGGATTCCATAGGCGACCCATTCGGTGGCACAAAGCAGTAAGGCGAGGATCATGGTTGTCGCCTCTCGGTTCCATTGTCGCAAGAGTTGTTAAGAGCAAATCACCGCCCGCTGAGGTAAATTGCAACCAAATTGGGAAGATCGGAAGCCATGCATGATGGGCAAAACGAAAAAATGTGATTCAGCAAATCGGAGGAGATGTTCGATACGGCTGGGTGCAACAGCAGAGATACAGACAAGGGAGAGGGAGAGGGAGTCGAAGTTGAGCGGAGGGGCTGAATAGGTTTAATCAGGGGATTGAGTAGCGGAGGAACAGAGAAGACGAGGACAGAATCGAGCATCGCATCAATGGAAATAGACGAAGGTTTTGGGTGAAGACTACCATGGCGGTAGGAAGGAGCTCTACATAGCGAGAGAGGGTTTTATCGAAGTTTTTGAGAGAGGTTTCTTGAGTTTGACCGGCCATGTGAAGTGGCCAATTTGATTGGTTCCTATATAGAAAGGCTAGTTGTCCCGCATGTGCTACTTGCATGCAGGATTACCCTCGAGAAAATATCATTAACAATATCTGTTGAATTTATTTAGTGATATCATCCTAAAAATAGAAGGAGAATCGTCGTATATAAAACCTTATTTAGCATACTTGCATGAAGTGAGATTGTTAGACAAAATGGTAAATGGGTGTTTTACTCGATAAATGAAAATTACAATTGATAATTTTGAAAAGCAAAAAGTGAGACAAATGACATATATTATACCCTAATGTTGGGCCTTCTATTTCATTCCTTGACCAATAACTAGATTGGTGGTCCAAACATATATGGAGAAAATGTAGTCTACAAGGTAGCGTACAAATCAAACCATGACAGCTTTTGGGCTAGAACAAGAATATTGGGAGCCCAATCATATATGGAGAAACTATCGTTTGCAAATCAATTTACGACACCTAAATTCTGTTCAAAAATAGCGGTTTGTACTTTGTAGGGATGCGTGCCAACAAATGAGAGATTGACATTAAAAAGAAAAAAGAGCAAAATTTAGGACCAAGTATCGCATTAAAAGGAAATTAAGTTTGTCTCGATCATAGCATAGTTCCGCAAATTTATACATCATATCAAATTCTTAACTATTAACACTATCTATTACATGCATATAATTATTTATTTAAATGTTATTCTACATGGTATCTGTACTTTAGTGCAAGGTACCCCGCACACATCAGAATAGGTCAAACATGATCTCTAAGGTCTAACGAAAATAAGGATTTATTTATTGGTTTTATAAAATGGTTGCAAAAAATTATATTTTAAATTTTGAGAGAATTTATAAATGTCTCTTGCAACTTTGCTTGTGTTTACGGCTGCTTTGTGCATGAGATCCTAATTTCAATTGGCATCATTATTCCGCAATTATATGGATTTTATTTAGAAAAGAATTAATCTATGTGAACGTGCAGTCCTGTTCATATACCTACCGTGTATTTACATGTTTATTAAATACATACGTATTATGCTGCTTTAAAATTTATTGCTCACCAAAAAATCTAATCTTGTATGTAAAAATTATATATTATATGCTGCTAATATCTACTTGAAATATCACTGTTGCCCGATTACGGTAACATCTCTCTTCAATCTTTCTCTATAGATGAGCACTACGTTACTTCGCGATTGCACATGCTAGCTGTAGTTGAAGCTAAATGAGCATCATAAACAAATAAACAAATAAATAAAATGAACAATATAAAATAAAATAAAATAAAATAAAAAGCTATATGAGCATTGAACTAGATGCGTACTATATGACATGGAGATCATAAATCAACTTAAATTTTCTGCTTTTAATACACATTAGTGCACATATTATAAATTAATGGATCGCACATGGTCATCAAGTCGTTTCACTGAATTCTATGAATTGAAAAGATTGGACTATGGACAACTCGAAAAAATATCTAAAGTTTTATACTTAGTGATAAATACGACGGTGCGGTGTTAGATTAGATTGAACTGAATGTTTAGATCCGCCGGTCAACATGGGCTCCTAGAGTATTAAATCCTGGTCAACTAGCTGAAAGATAAGGGGCAAAAATAACTAAATAAAATTTAAATAATGCCCCAGATAAGGGGCAAAAATAAAATATTGATTACTCAGGGGGTGACTTTCCGCGGTGCAGATAATCTTTCTGGAGCCATCAAGCCACTCAAGTCGAGAAGAAATTATTTTATTTAATTCTAATACTTATGTGTTAAATCAATTGCAATAAAAAAGGCAAGTTGCTTGTGAAGTGATTGTGAGTTACATCTATAAGGAATTTTTTTTCTAATTGGAAGAAAAGTTAAACCTTAGGCCTTTCCTACATAAATGCAATCGAATCATAACATGTCAATTTACAAAATAGATCCCTAATCAAATTTTTATTTTGAAAACTTGCCATGTAATCCTTTTGATCATTCCCCCTAATTTCCTGCTTGGCATTATAAAACCATGTATCTAAAAAAAAAAATTAATGGAAAGATTGCATTGCTATATCCCAAAATTTTTAAGATTCAGATACTTATTTTCAAAGAATATAATATCCTGACGGATGTCAGATTCTCTCTTTTGTTCCTACATTGCTTCCATTCCATTTCAAGAACCTCATCTGGACCGGACATTTCATAGCATTGCCTCAAATTTTGATTTGTAACATTCAAAGTGATAATTAGAATGGCCTCATGATGGGATTCTTGAGAAAAGATAATACTGTTGAGTTGACAAATCGATACGCTTAAGCTGACCCTTGCCATTAATTGACCATAAATACAAGAACTGAGTAAAGAAATGCCTTGAGATAATATGTTATACTATACTCCCAGTCCGTTAGATTGACACTCATTTAACTTAATATATTGGTGGACAACATATAATAAGTCCCTAAGAGTACGAAAAATTAAGTACCATTTAGACGGTATCAACTAGAAAAAATGGTTCCATTAATCGACATATTTAGGTCAAAGACGATGGATTTAGAATCGATAGCCAAAAAAAAAAAAAAAAAAAAAAGGAAGAAGAGAAAAAGGACTAGCATTTTCCTGGATACAAATTTACAAATATTTTTTTTTCAATGTAAGACAGAAGCATGAGCATCATTACACTAAGGATGAAATTGTACTTCAAAAAATTATTTGCTCCTAGAAATTGTTCTGTATCGCTAGCCACTTTTTGTGTATCTCCCAGGAAGAAAAAAGGCTTCAGAGCCTGGATATATCCATTGGCGCACAATGAACAACACTCTCTGCATTTTTTGAATGTCCCCCGCTTGTTTCTCCTCATGTATGATCTGCACAAGAAGTAGAATTACAAAAAAAGAGAGAGGGTTTATCAGCAGAACTCTTGACATAAAACCCTAATTTGATTTTACACAAGATCAATAAAAATGTAGCGCTTCTTACGTGGATAACATGATTTTAAGCAATAAGTTAATAACCATCGGAGTCAATAATTTCGGTTCGATCAAAACCCTAGATATCTCACTCTACTCATCTTTAGGTCTTGACTAAAAAAACGCACCAAAGTCAGATTTTGTACTGTGTGAAATTGTTGCTTCACTAACTCATAGAAATTACGAGCCTAAATCTCAGGCATTGGACAAGGAACAATAGCTATATACTAATTGCTCAACTCAAAAGCAACAGAAACATCAATTTCCATAGATGATTATTGAAATAAAAAGGTTCCCATCGTGATGCGGCTTGAGTTGTCCGTTCTTGGAAAACAGGAAGCATCACAGCACCAAAGTCAATGCATAAGATCTCCTTTTGCTAATATGCATATGCAGAGGATCTTATGGTAACCGACTAAGCAGTTCAGGAAATGCTAAGTCCTCTCATCACATATATCACAATACTTTCTTCCTTGTCGCCATTAGATGATATCTCAAGTCAGATTTCATATAATGGCGCTTCCAAAGACACTGGATCAACTATATTCCCCACATAATAACCCAAATAAGCATTTTCTATGTCATTCTATATGCCGTAGGATGTGGTGAAATGGAGGGCAAGCATTAACTTGAACAATCAAATGCCACAGTTTGACGTAGAGCTGCTACCAAGGATTGAACATTCCTCTGTGTGTGCAAAGAACAAAAGAAATCTTCCCCCGAAACCTATCTTTGCTGATTCAATCATCAAATATAGACAAGAACTTGGGCTCTATGGGTCTCTTGAGTACTAGTCTCCCTATTATGAGGATTGAAATCATGTGCATTTTGTCGTAATTCCAAAAGATCTCTTCACGTGCAAAACCTTGTCCATTATGCTGCGATCTAATGGCTACCGAACCCCCCCAAAAACCACCATGAAATTCAACCTTTCTTTTGCCTACCAAGGCCACCTTCGTCAATTTATGAAAGAGAATACCAGATTCCACGCTTCAAGCACCAACACCCCATAAATAAAGAAGACGACAAAAAGAATCGCTCACGTAATAGAAAATTCCTTTGGTACAATCAAGGCAGAGAGAGAGAGAGAGAGAGAGAGAGAGAGAGAGAGAGAGAGAGAGATACACGTACCTAGAACCATAAAAACCGCCTCAAGAAACTCGGCATGGGAAGAAACAAGAACTTAGCCAAAAAAAGGAAATTGTTCATCAACAGGAAGGACCACCGTTGTTGTTGTTGTTGGTTCGCTCCTCGCTCCCAGACCTCTGCTCTTGAGCATGCTCTTGCTGATCTTGCGCTTGTCCCTGTTGCGGCTGCAGAGAGCTGGTGCGCCTGAATCTGGTACGGATTGTCGAAACTCCCCAAAGCCAGGGACGGGGAAGTCGGCGGTGGAGGGATTACATTGCTTGTGGGGTTGTTGTACCTGGACGGAGACACCGAGTTCCCGACACCGTCAAAGCCGCTTGCATCGAACTTGATTTCAAGTTGTTGCTGTTGCTGCTGTCTAATTTGCTGCTGCTCATAAGCCCTAATCATCTCTTGCCTCTCCCTCGCTGCCACGGCGGCTGCGAGTTGCTGCGCATCGAACGCCTGCTGCTGCTGCTGCTGTTGCTGCTGGCTCTGGTGGTCCCTGATGACTAGCGGTGGCCCGCCAGCAGCGGCAGCAGAAGGGATCCCCATCATCGGCATCATGTTGTAAGGCACCAACGCTGACATCGAAGGATTTCCCATGTACGGCGGAGCTCCAGAGGGTTGCATCATGGTGGGTATCATCGCGTGGGGCCCCACGTAGGTGGCGAGCTCCTTCTTGGCAGAGGCGAGCTCCTTCTGGAGCAGGTCGAGCTTGTGCTGGAGGATAGAGATGAGGCCGACGCAGCCGTAGACCGGGTCCCGCAGGCGGGTCTCAGCCTCATAGGCGAGGGAGTTGACGGCGTCCTCGCGCTGCGAGACGTTCAGCTCGTTGAGGAGCTTAGTCACGTTGCTCGCGCCGAACACCTTGTGGACGTAGGCGAACTTCTGCGGCTGGTCGGCGGGGAAGTAGGGGGCGAAGACGCACTCCTGGGTGCACTTCCTGCGGAGGCACTTGCACGCGGCGCAAGGAGAGTTCGACGACGACATGTCATTTGCCCAATCTCTCGTCGGGAGAGAACCTCATCAAAGAGAAGAGACCCAAGATCTATCAAGAGCGACGCTGCAAGATCATAGGAGTACGAATCAAATCGAACACTCGGAAAAGCGAAATTCAGCGAAATACTCGAATTGAGTTCATCGACAGTCCATGTACGGAAAAATTCCGGCGGAAAAACAAAAACACAACCAAGACAAAGGAAATTCAAGTCGTTAGGTGGAGGGTTAGCGGGTTTGTAGGAAGAGAAGGGAACCAGATGCAGATGCGAAGGCAAATGATACACTCAACCCGAGAGAAATCTTATAAAAAAAACAGAAGAAGACCGATTGAAACTTTGTCAGATCTTTTCTACCAAATCATCGCCATCACCGCAATCTAGGAACGGAGAAAGGCTGTCAGTGCAGCCGTGTGATCCGGTGGGTCCGGCGGGGGGGTTTCAGAAGTGCAACCTAACCCTAAGCGCTTCAAAAAGGTTCTCTTCTCCTCCCCATCTGGGGACAAGGAGAGGACGGGAATCAGAAGGTTTGGTCATAAATCTTAACCCTCATAATTACCTCTTGCTTTCGCCCCTAGCGCGCGACTCCAAATCTGAATCTGAAATTCTCTCTCTCTCCCCTCTCTCTCTCTCTTCAACGTCGTATCATACTCCTCCCTCCTCCTGCATCAACAGCCCCAGAACGAGATTTTCCCTCCGATCCTCCCCGCCGTTCGTCCCTTCCATTCCAACCCCCACCCCGAACAAAACCCAGAAAATATTTTCTCGGAAAGACGAAGCATTTGGAACGAAGAAGGGAGAAAGGCCAAGAAGAAAAAGAACAAAGAAAAGAGAGAGAGAGAGAGAGAGAGGGGGAGAGAGAAAGAACCGCAAGGAAAACTCAAAGTTCTAATCATCATCTATATGTATGACGTACCTGGTCCACGGTATCCAACCTGAGCGATGAATCTCCCCCTCCCTCCCTCCCTCCTTCTCTCTCTCCCCCGCTCTCTGTGAAAAGAGAGTGCAGCGGATGGAGACAAAAAGCCGATTCAAAGAGAGGCGCTGAAACTTAAGAGCGATAGAGAGAGAGAGAGAGAGAGAATAGACGTGGGTGTGAAGCGAAGGGATTTGGCCTTATTTTAAAGTATGGAAATAGGGGGAGGGAGGGGGGTGATTAGTGACAGGAGCTCGCCCTCTCTCATTGACCAAATCCGATGCTCCCATGGAATTTGTGGCTTCCTTTTCATTTTCCTTCCATGTTTGCGAGCATGTATTTAAAGTATTCACGCTGGGTTTTTGACTTTTTCCTTTTTTGTTCCCCCTCCTCGGTTCGTTTTGGTTACTTGGGATAACAACGAAAGTTGGTTTCGCCTAGGTTTGACAAGTTCTTGGGGGCGCCCCAGGGTTAAAAACAAAACACCACCCCCACCAAAAAAAAAAAAAAAAAAAAAAAAACTTGCTGCTGTTGATCTCCAAGGAGGAGTCCTTTTTTTTTTTTTTTTTTTTTTACCAACACATGCGTGCGAGTGTGCCTGTGTCCTGGCAATTTTTATTTTTTTTAAAATTTTTTTGGATTGTTTAAGAAAATAATCCCATCATTCAATCATCCTTGTTGAGCAAATACCCTACACTACACATCGATGTGATTTATACCTAATGGTGTTATCCTGGTGGCCTTTGGAAATTCTTTCAAGAAATCAACTCATTATCTTAGTGACTAAAACTAATAATAGTACAAGCGTGATTAGTAATATAAGGGATGAAAATTATGCAAAGGAGATACGGATCAATATGTATATATATAAAGTCGTTCTAAATAAAATTGCTAGAAAGTTCAGTGCGACAATTATAAGATCGTAAGAATGATATCTTCGTGATCTTACGTTGGTTCCAAATAAGAAGAGTTTACCAATTACAATAGGAATATCTTAAATTAGAAGTTTTTGTAGTAATGCTACATCGAACGGCTGAATTTTGTTGCTAATTCATGCTATCTAACAAAAAATCACAATAGATGTGAGATCAAAATGATCGTGTTTTGGATATACAAATGATTCTTGACCTATTAACATCATCAACTAACTAATGAAATGACATGAAATAAGTTCAGAGTTGAAGTATCTTTAGTTACCTATGTATAAGACGACGTGTATATTATATGTCCATAATTCGATTTTTTTTTTTTCCAAAAGAAGAAGAATCCATCCACAAGTTGAGCGAACGACGAACGTGCGTGAGATGAGATATTTATAGAAAATCACATACCTACATATTTTCTCTATAAAACTATTGGTATTTTTACCAAACGATATTACAACTACCAAGTGGCGTAACAAGCAACAATTGATATTTAAATAAGATGATCATATTCAAGTATAGTCCAATTGTGGTAATTAGTAAGCAATTCAAAGTTTTGTCCATAATTCAATTGTGATAATTAGTATGTCGCAGTCGTAACTAACCGTACAAGCAATAACTAATAAAAGGATCACATTCAAGGGGTTCGTTTGTAGTCCAATTGCGATAACTAGTATGTCATGAAAGGGGTTCGTCTATAATCCAATTGTGGTAATTAGTATGGTGTAACCATAATTGACGTTACAAGCACTAACCAATATGTAAATAAAAGGATCACGTTCAAGGGATTCGTCTATAGTCCAATTGCGGTAATTAGTATGTCAATCAAGGGTTCATCTATAATTTAATTGTGATCATTAGTATGACATAATCATAATTTTCGTGATATTATTGTAATTTACTCTATATCTATAGTAACATAACACTACTTCCATTCATTTTCAGGATAAGAAGGATGAAATAATAGTCATTGGACCGTAGAAAACCATAAGGAAATACATGTAAAAAGCTTCTGCAATCTTTGCATTTACCACACTGCTTTTAGATATACATCTTCGCATCCTTAGATAATTGTCATCCTTCGAAAGATCCCAATCCCTCAAATTCTCCACAAAGCCAAGGCCCCAATCACTTGGAAACCCTAATCTTCCGCCATCCATCATCACGCGTTGTTCCCATCTGCCTCTAATTGCCGTCCCCTTTCTAGGCGCTGTCACCTTATACAGGAGAGAGAGAGAGAGAGAGATGGGCCGGGGCCGAACTCTCAGAGAGAAGGGGGGCGGCAGTGTGTAGATTGGCGATAGCAGACGGGCAACGAGCAGCAAAACTTTGATGATATGATAGATAAACTCACAAAGCTGTTTATGGTGAGATGATATTTAGTTACCAAAATAAGGGTACAAAGCTTAGGATCCATGGGATGAAAACTTGATGGTTTTTTTCCAGGTTTTCCCATGACCCTATTCAATGACAAAGAGTCTATCATACATTTTGCAAACACTTGGTACTATTGATTGCTTAACATTCCATAAAGTCACTTCAACAGAGCCTTTATGTTTTGGAGAAGCAACAGACCTCAACTCTAAGAGGTTTCTCAAGCAGGTGAGCATGTTTCCCCTCACTCAAAGCCTGGATTAAAATTACTACAATTGCGCAATCTCTTTGCCCCCAAAAGTACACCCATGTAGATTAGTCGTGTGCTCAGGCGACCACCATGAACCACAGCCCTGACCATCAACCAAAAACTCCACACCCACCGACCACAATCAACGACCCAACAACCTCTGTCTTTGTGTGGGGTCTCTTACTCAAATCTGAGGTCGCACCTCTCAGATTAGAGGTTGTGCACCACTGATCTGAGGTCGCCAGACCTCTGTGAAAGGCCAGAGAAAGAGAATTGCAAGATAGGTGCTCTGACTAGGCGAGACGAAACCAAGTGTGAGATCGGAGGCAACAACGATGCATTAAGCTCAGCCAACAGCTACAATGGCGATATCACTAGCTATTGGGACAAGTTTGAAGAAGATTAAGAAGAACAGGAAGAAAAGGAAAGACAAAAGGGTTAAATAAAAAGTTACAAACTATATGTTCGATTCAATTTGCTTTCAGTTGGCAATACTAATCAGCATGTCTTTGCACAATTTTGCTCAGTCAGCAAGACATCAGCGAAAAACACATGATATGACACATGATCTAATGGCAGCTTAACATTGAATCTTTTTTTGAAAGTTCTCATGCTTGAATGAACATTTGCAAAAAAGATATTTGGTACTCCATTACAAATCGAGTAAAAGCTTAGAAATTTATGTTGTCATTATTCCGTTATTCAAGAACAAGAAAAGAAAGTCTTTAAGTTCTGTAAATCATTGCCTTGACCTAATCTCACACAATTCTTGGAACAGAAACTCGACAATGGTCGGCAGGATACCAAAATGCCAATGTGGGATTCAGAAATGCTTTCCAACAAATTCAATTGACACTTCGAACGTTATGGGAATTCGAAATATGAATATTTAGACCTTCTAAAGAGCATGCGCCTTTCTATTTAGGCTGACTTAGAGCGACATTATCAAACGGCGAAAATATTGAAAGCGTCCAAGCTCTGAATGTTATGAAAATTTGAATAGTTCAATTTTTTTCTCCAAATACACAATGGATAGAATAACGAATTGGGATAGATCGACTCACTTTCCAAATTTTTATGGGGGGTGAAATTGACATAAAGAACAATTGAGATCATGCTCTAGAGCCCAAAGTATAAATATAAGATATTAGATCTACCTATGAATAATTGAGATTGGCATGTGAATAGGATTTTCTGGTCCGGTACAGGGACCACCGGAGCACAAAGTCGAAAAGGACTTCGTATTTTTTTTGACAGAAACCTACCAATGCCATTGCATGTCAACCATTTTGACTCTTCCTCCAGATTTGTAACCACTTTTCATTGTCCTGTTTCAGCCCCCTTTTTCCTCTCCTCTCCATGCTCTGTACTTTTCCAGTTTAAGAGTACCTATCATGTGCATGGCTTTGAGTTTGATTGGCTTGACTCCTTTAAATACATGATATGAATATTAGGAAATCTTTGATTCTATGGTCCTAAGAGGCACTGCAACTTTATAGTTTTTTTTATCATTGGATTTAAATGATATGGATGCCGATCATTCAACAGATCTCTAGGTATAGACGGTTGTGATTTTTACTTTTCATCCAACGGGTATATGATGTGTGTACAACATCAAAATGAGTTACATCGCATCAACTAAACTTTATTCAAAAAAACATAATTTTATGATTCCGAAATACTCAATTCATTCACTTTCTGAATGAGAGAAAGAGAGGGCACATACCTAATATGTGAAAATCGCCCCTCTGAGCATCTAAGATATGATTTAGCGGAAATGAAGTAAAAACTTTCACCAGGAAAGGCCGACATCATCATTCCGGTGCTCCATGCCACCGGATCGTTGCTCTTGAGCTAGCTCTTGATGTTTTTCGATGCATGCTTGTTCCGACTTCAACGAGAGACGACGAGCTTGCTCGTGGTACGGGTTCATGAAGCTACCCAATGCTAGTGATGGCGAAGCCGGGCCTGGAGGAATTGCATTATTCGCGGTGTGGTACTGTATTGCAGAAACAAATTCCCCAACAACGTCAGAACCATTTGTGCGATACTTAGTTTCATGTTGACTTTGCAGTTGCTGTTGATCATGATGCCTCCTAATTTGCTGCTGCTCATAAACCCTACCCATGTCTTGTTGCTCCCTCGCCGCTGCAATAGCCGCCAGTTGATGTTCTTCTAGCAACAGTTGTTGGTTTACCAACGTCGACCCTCCACCATGCCATAGTGCGTCGCCCTTGCCCCTAGTCGTGATGACCGGCACCATATTGTGCAATGCCATCATGGATGACAAGGGATTACCGGCCGGAAACATTGCCCCGGGAGGCTGCACTGTAGCTGGCATCATTGAGTGGGGTCCCATGTGGGCAGCTAGCTCTTTCTTGGCATTGCTGAGCTCCTTCTGCAGCAAGTTGAGCTTGTGCTGGAAGATGGAGATGAGCCCAACGCACCCGTAGATGGGATCATGGAGGCGGACCTCGGCCTCGTAGGCAAGGGAGTTTGCCGCGTCTTCCCGCTGCGACACGTGGAGCTCGTTCAAGAGCTTGGCCACGTTGCTCGCGCCGAAGACCTCATGGACATAGGCAAACTTCTGGGGCTGGTCCGCGGGGAAGTAGGGGGCGAACACACACTCAGGGGTACATTTCCGGCGTTGGCACTTGCACGCAGCACACGGGGAGCTCAGCGACGACATAACATTTGTCCACCCTCAATGCGAGGAAACCCCGTCAAAGAGAATGAATATCAGCAGCTGCAAGATCAAAGAGAAGGAGAGACATTTAAGGGTGAAATCATACATTAACATAAACAATTCAATTCACCTATAGTTCAAGTTTCAAATGACATTGAAAAATTGATTAAAAAAGAAAAATTGTACTTTAATTTTGAAATGATCAAACTCAATAGGCTGCAGCCTAAGCCGCAGATTTTCGATTCATATACATGTATCTTAACACTTTTTCTTTTTCCAGGATGTTGATCTCAAAACACATCACATCGATTTCGTCTCTCAAGGGCGAGCTCAAATCTGAATCTGGAATTCTCTCTGTAAAGATCATTTCATCACAAGCAACCTCTCTCACCTATTTTATCACTTTCGCACTCTATTCAGAAAACAGATCCTTCGATTCTCCTCCCCAAAAGAAAAACCCAGAACAGCAAAAACATTCGAGGAACGAACGAACGAACGAATCAGAGAAAGATATTAAGTTCAGCATCGATGGATGACGTACCAGGTCGACGGTCTCCTCCAGCCTGAGCGATCTCCCTCTCTCCCTCTCTCTCTCTATCTCTCTGAAGAGAGTGCAGCGGATAGAGACAAAATTGATTCAACAGAGAGATGTGGATGTTGAGAGGAATTGTCACGCGTGTTTTCAGTTTTTTCGAAAGGAAATGCAATCTAATCTATTATTTTTCAATATATAAATGTAGATAATATCTTGCCTATAGTATAAAGCGAACTCAAAACATCTTCCTACCTTAAATTTTCATATAAAAGCTCTAACCAAAGCCAACATCCATTGTAAGGGTGCCTTTTCTTTTTCTTTTTTTTTATCCCCGAAAAAGGAATAATTTAAAAATATTTTTCCAAATATCATCGTTCATATTGCTTATAAAAATAAATGAACCAAAAAAATATATTCATCATTTACGAAAATGTATAGACATAAATTATTGTCAATAATGAAAACAATTCTAATTTGACTAAATATTTCAAACGATATAAGTGATCATTTTTCGGAAAATGATTTCTAAATCATTTATATTCCAATAAATGGACCTTAAGATTAACAATATGGTACACGACTTATAAAATACTAATTTAAAAAGTTTACATAAATCTCATGATATTTCTCGAGTCTTTTAAAACAAAATAAAAAGATAGATATTTATAATCTTACAATAATTTGAATTCCTTTCCATAAATAGTAGCAACCCAAAAAAAAAAAAAAAAAAAAAAATTCTTTGCACTATATTTGTTAGGTTGGACTAGGACGGAAGGGAGAGGCTTCTGAAAACACAATCGTATTTAGAGAGGGGGAAAGAGATGGAGAGATATGATTAGGAGCCGGGATTGGTCATGTCAGTTATATGTAGAATTTGAAGGGATTTGCGGATACGTAAACAAATTTATTTCTACCCTTATTTGCATTAAAGAATTTTTATTTCTCTTTTTCCCTCGTTAGCATCCAAAACAATATCATAATTCAATCCATTCAAATCCCTTTTTCTTTCCTCTCATAATTATTTAAATCCATCTTTTCCTTCCTAATTACTAAATCCAAACTCAACGTTTTACTTTTATTTTTTTTCATTTTTTCACACGTGTGCGCGAATAACCTAGATAATTTATTTTTCTGTGAGTATCACTATTAAATGTGTGTGTGTGTATACACACATATATTACATCCCATGTAGACTTTTTAATTCTCAAGACATTATTTATGAACATCAACTGAAGTAATCATAATGCTTATAAGTGAATTTTCAATTAACATTATTTTCAACGAAGACAATGAAAATTTATGAAATTTTGTTCTGATTTACCTGACTTTTACAACGCAATGAGTTGCTTTTGTTTTAAGATGGCTTAAAAGGAAATTGCTTATTTCAAATACTGTCTTCTTTTCCAAATGACATCTTTACTAATTATGACTTATTCACTTTACAATTTACATATACTACTTGCTTATTATGACGTTAATAACAAAAATGCTAGTTAAGATACTGTTCATATCAACAAACTATGGCAAGCAATGTTGGAGAATTGTTGAAGATGCATTGTTTATCAGCTCTTTACACGTCGCATGAATCAATCATCTTTATTCACATGAAAAATGTGAGCCATAGTATCCGCACACGTGGACTAACCTGTTTTACCCGGCTCATAGCTATTGTGTAGGTGCTTGAATATTAGCCAGTCACATAAATACTTTATAATGTTCTAATAAGTAGATAACGAATTATGATACCTTAAAACTCACACAAAAGGAATATTACGTACAAATAATCTGGAGAAACAAATGGAAAATAAAAATCCCCAGGAAAGTGCGGGTTGAGCGCGTAGAGAGTGACTATGGTGCGTTGACCTATTCCGATAGATTTGATAGAATGGGTGATTTCTCCTTATCCCTTTACTTTCCACATGGGTTTTTCTTTTGACTATTACCATTTGTTGAGGGCAGTTTTGCTATGAGGTGAGGATAACTACAGGTTCGTTTTGCCAACATGGAGTGTTCTTGGTGGTAAAACTAACCTTCCGTGATTTTTCTATGAAAATGAAAGCAAGTTGACCAAAAATTAACCTAGGAAAAAGGATTTATTTCCTCTTTAACTTTAGAATAATAATGTAAAACCAACTTTTCTTCGGCTACTCTCATTTCTGAGTATATATAGATGCATAATTCCGTTGAGAAATTATGATTGATGTTTATACATGACAAATATATTACTATTCATCACCATGCTTTCGAACTTACTAGTAGGGGTTTGTGCCTAAAGACTTGATGCACGTACACTTTATGCATCGCATGCACGACCTATGCAGAGTTAACCCCGGATTATTGGCGAGGATCCCAACTTAACACCATCTAATTGAGGATAATAAATTTGAAAGATCTCTAATTTGCCTACCACCTAATCTTTACTATTGGGCATCATGTTGACCGATATCCTTATTACGTGGGCCACTTATCCCTAGTTGCATAATTAAATTATTTTGTACAACCATTTTTTTTTATCTCTCACTATAGACTTCCCTAAACCATTCATCAAGCTCAAATCCACTATGTATATTCATGGCATTTTCCTCAATTGCCGGTTGGCAAATTCCCCTTTGATCGTCTGGTCAACCTCTCACGTACTCTCGGGGACAAGCTGCTCTATCATGAGAAGCCAAGACAATAAAGAAATAGATATAAACGGAGGGAATGAAAGCAGTAACTAACATATACAATCAAGAATAGATTTAAAAAATAAGCAAACAAAACGAGTAAAGCAACGAAATGAAAAGCGTCATTGATTACGAATTGGACTTGTCAAGCCAGACTAATGATAGTGTGAAACGCATCGCCTAAGTTAAGAAACTTCCACTTTCACAAGGCACAACAAGGTCAACCCAAACATTTGGATCTTGTTGACCAGAAATTAGGAGTTGACGAGGCATTAACGTGTCGAATCATCCAATATAGCCACTACATGTTAGGCATGTCATTTTAGAAGAGGGCAAAAAAAATAAAAATTCACGGGGCATGTAATGCCAAAAAATAAACAGTTACTAGCTGTTGACTTGCTAACAAGAGTAGCGTGAGCAGCTATCTGTAGAAATTGAGCACAAACGGACAGAAAGGGATCGCTGTCGATTTGAAAAGCTTTCAGTTCATTAGGTAAGTTAAGAAGCTTTCATTTTCATATCACACGTGTTGGATTTTGATTAAGATGGACATTTACTAGATCTCAATTTATTAAAAAAGAAAATATTTAAATATTATTTGATCACAGAAAAGCCAATCACGTGATTTCCACAGTCATTTATTGATTAGATTTTTCTTGTGAGTCACGTTGATTGATTTATAATGAATCAATACCATGTCGGATTTTTTTTTATAAGAGAAGTTGTCAATTGTACTCAAGTGAATGGTTTGCAAAATTTTTGCACTCAAATGATTGTAAAAAAAACAAAGAATTACGGTGCTTAAATAAGTGTTACAGGAAACTTGCCGTGTTGTTTCTCTTACTAGATATATTATCCTTTCTTGGTAATGTGCGAGTTAAAGGTGTGCACGAGTTGCTTTCTTCCGACTTGTCAGCCATCGCTTTCGAATAATTTGCTCGCTGTAGTTGACCGTATATGTTATCTAATTATTTCACATTCTACTATGGTAATAGTATAATATAAACCCTCAAAATTTGGGAATTCCAAGGCACATGGTCGACGCGCGATTGGTCATGGTGCTAACATCTTCAAAGGAAATTTGGGGACAAGAGCTGTACTTTTTATTGATTTATTTATTATCCAGTACATAAACTGCCCTCCAGTTTAGATGTCGCTTGAATATATTAATGGGTATTAATGGGGCGTGTGTGTAATCTTTTTTTTTTTTTTTTTTTTTTTTTGGGTAATGAGAGGAGAAACCTAGAGGGCTGGACCATGAGATATATACCTAATAGGATGCTTGTTCAATACATAGATATTTTAATAGATATTCTTAGAGCACCGGTTAACTAGCTAAACAGGAAAAATACCCAAATTACAATTGATTAACTTTTTTTTTTTTCTGTAAAATGTGTTAATTAACGCTCTAAAATCTAAACCTTCAAAGGCATTCATTCACAAACTATTACATGCAAAATTCCTAATTTAATATATATAATTTTTATTTGGTGCACTCAATGATCTAAAGCTCAACATATTTTTTCCTCAATGGCTTCGCTTATTTATCGAAAAATTAATGGCTTGGAAAATATTTTCTTTAAAACGATTGCTTGTATCGCTTACAAAAATAAACTAATGAAATTTTTTCATTGTCCGCTAAAATATTTTAAATATAAATAATTACTAATAATAAAACTATATTTTATTAACTAATTATTTTAAACGATACAAATAATTGTTTTTAGAAAATTATTTTTCAAATTATTCATTTCTCATGAAATAAACAAGATTTGTGTATATTCAATCTCTAAGGAGTACGCATTGACCATGTTTGTACGCTATTAACTTACAATAACTTAGGCCAATTACATCACTCAAGTCATTATTTTATAAATATAATCCAGAATTACCTTAAATCAATAAAATTGTACGAACAAGGAATAATATCTCCTCACGTAGTTCTAGATTCTTTTAGTGACGGGACTAAGGCTGCGTTTGGAAACAGCTTTCCCAAGTACCTTTAGACACTCAAAGGCCTTTTGGCCAAGTATTAGGCGTTCGTGGAATTTTTTGGAAACCCCCTTAGGCGAAGGCCAGCCTTATGAAGGCTGAAAGCCCAAGGCACCCCGGGCTTTCAGCTTTGGCTTTGGCTTTGCCCTTCGTTATACTGTTCATCTCCTTCGTTGCCGCTCATATTCTTCGTTGAGCTGTTCATCTTGTGCAGGGCTGCTGAGGGCGGGCGACGGACTAGCGAGAGGCCGGTGATGGTCACGGCGACCGTCGCCGGTGGGTCACGTGACCTCCGGCGGGTATCTAGGCCGCGTGACCCAGATCTGGGTCGCCAGAGGTCGCGTGACCTCAGGCGCGACACAGATCTAGTCGTTGCGAGGTTGTACGACCTCCGACGGACCTAGATCTGGTTGCTAGGAGGTCGCGCGCCAGGCAGCCGTCTCGCCGGGGGTCACGAGACCCAGGCAAGACTTTCGACGAGGGCCGTTGCGCCGGATGTCGCGCAACCCCAGCCGAGACCTCGCCGAGGCCACGTGACCTCAAGCAAGGGTCTCGCCTGTGGTCGGCGACCTCGACGAGGGTCTCGACCGGCGTCATGCGACCCTCGCGACCTCAGGCGAGGGTCTCGCTTGGATCTCCGGGGGCAGCCTGAGGTCTGGCAACCTCAGACGATGGCGGCCGGTCGCCGTTGCCCTTCGCCGGTCAGTTTTTTTTTTTTTTTAATAATAAAGACTTTTATAAAAATAACTTATCCAAACACAATTTTGGCTAAAGTTATTTCGTAAGGGACTTTTAGGTTACCATTTACCAAACGCAATTTGCATTCTGAAAAACTTCTTCAACTTAAAGTCCTTTGCATTTTCCTAATGACTTTCCCCAAAAGTCCTACCAAACGCACCCTAACAACTTCGTCCATTTTGTTCTCAAAGACTATACGGTAACTTTCCCTGTAACAATTTCAGTTGTGAATAGAGATGATCTAGTAAGATTTGACAAACACTCCACAACTGCAGCATCTTCGCAACCATAATAGCTTACTAAAGCTTTTAGAAAGCTATTTCACTCAGTTTTAATATGTTGCAGTTTTAAAATACGTATTTCCGGATATAAAAGTTATATGACTACATGGTCCAATTACAGTTCAGCTGCAGTTTCGTACAAAGCCCGCTCTTTGCTCCGTTGGCAACAATCTTTTCGCGTTTCTATTGGTCAAATGTTTGGGGACGATATTGGCTATTATTGCAAGCTAGGCTGATCGAGCTCAATGCGCACTTTTGTCGTCTTCCAATGTAAGAAATTACGTGTGGATGAAATAGAGTTCCTTCGCTTCTTATTCTTTGAACTAAGCGTGTGCATGATAGAGCTATTAATTTGTGTACTGATTACATCACCGACGTGGTGTAACTAGTTAGTTACTAATATAATTCTCAAAAACTCTCGTTTAGGATTAGTCTACATTTTTTACGTGTTACTGTCGCTGAATACAATAGTAGATAAAGTACTTTCTCAATAAATCTCAATCACAAATTTTTGATCACATCCAAGATAGTTATTAAGATCTTGTGTGATAACAAGATAATGTCACACAGGATCACAAACATGATAACAAATCATGATCCCACACAACAGACTCCCTGAAACAGTCAAACTCAAGGTTATGGTGAAGCACGAGGCTTGACATTGGAGAGAATATATTTGCAATGCCCTGATAGAATGACAAATATGGACATTGAAAATGCTGGGTCCTAGGTGGGCCTTATGAGATCTGACAACTCAAATCTGACTTAGGATGCCTATCAAGTTGGTGTAAAAACTGCCCCAATTCCTAATTATGATAATGTTTCATCCGCGTTGAGGAGGAGAAGAATTTAGATCACCATTACTCTCCGACCAAACATGGCATCATGGTAAGAAACGAAATAGGGTGTTAAAAGAAGAATAGAAAGGGATCTCGTTCTCTTCCCTATAGCTTTTGTTAACAAAAGATTACGTGAGATACACAGTTAATATAAAAGAGTTTTTACACAATTAATCACGGAGTAGAAACTTTCATCTATTAATAGAATAACTACATATACTAAAATTAAAATATTTTAAACGTGTTAGCACCCAAACCCTACTCGTGTAACTATTTATTTTACACTATTAGGGCCTGTTTGGCAACTTAGGGTCTATTTGGTAACCATTTTGTTCCGGGGAACAATTTTTGAACATAAATAGTTTTTTTTCTATTTCTGTTACCGGGAACAATTTCTAAGTATAACCCAACCATGGGCAGCGCAGTTGGTGTGAGATATTTCCCTCATCACAGAGGTCGAGGGTTTGAACCCTCTTGTTGCTAAAGTGTCTGAAGTGGGAGGTCCTGGTGTTGGGGTCTTGGGCTAGCCTCCCTTGAGGTTTACGTCTATATAGCGGCTTATGGCGAGACCTGACAGTGTCACCGGACACTGGAGAGTCGTGTGATCCTAGAAAGATAATCTCCGGCGGTTCCTCGGTAAAAAAAAAAAAAAAAAAATTGAGTATAAAAATGCGCTTGGTAATCTGCAAAAAATTTCTATTCTAAAAATAGAAATGCATTTGGTAAACTTGTATAATTTTATTACTTTTTTTAAAAATTTTCAATATATTTATTATATTTTTCCTTCTTTTTTTTTTTCCTTCTTCCTCCTTTGTGGTTGGTGACCGGGCTGGGCGAGGTTCGGCGAGCTCATCGAAGCCTCGCCAAGCCACAACGAGGGTCGGCAAGCTCGCCGGAGCCTCACCAGGCCATCACGAGGCTCGACCTCGCCTAGGCGACGCGAGGTTGGACTCGCCCTGGTCTAGTAAGGCCAAGCCTCGCCGGTGGTTGGGCAAGCTCAGCCTCACCAGATCTGGGCGAGCTCGAGCTCTCCCAGCCAAGGCAAGGCTGAGCCTTGGCCAGCCTGGCAACACTCCGGTGAGGTTGTTGGCCCTCATCGGCCGATGGCCATGGCCAAGGCCGGCGACCGGCCAAAAGAAAGAAGAAGGAAAGAAAAGAGAAGAAGAAGAAAAAAAAAAAAAGAAGAGAGAAAAATTATTTCTTGGAATTGTTCCCGAACAAAAATTATTTTTTTCTACTTCCTATTTACGTTCCAAATTTGTTCCCGGGAACAAAAGTTTTACCAAACACGTTTCTGTTCTTTTTTTGTTTCTCAAAACAAAAGAATAGAAATTTTTGTTATGGGGAATAGAAATTTTTGTTCCGGTAATGTAAACACTTTTTAACAAACAGGCATTTATCAAACGGTGCTTGTTTATGTTATTATTTTTTTTTTTCCGGAGAGTAGATTTGGAATAGAAATGTGTTTGGTAAAATTTTTGTTCCCAAGAGCAAATTTCTATTTTTTGTTTTTTTTTTTTGTTTTTGTTTCTGAAGTAGATTTGGAACATAATCAAGAATTAAAAAAAAAAAGTTGATTCTTTGTTCTTGGGAACAATTCTAGAATCAAGTTGACCTATTTTTTTTTTTTTTTTTCCTCTTATTTCTTCTTGTTCTTCTTCCCTCTCCTTTGTTCTTCAAGTGCTGCTGCTATCGCCATTGCCGTTTGCCGCCGTCACCACCACCCCCCGCTGCCGGTCGCCGGAAGCTTGCTAGGCTAGAGCGAGGTCCGGCAAGGCCTGGCGAGCTTGCTAGTGGTTTGGCGGGCCTCCCCTAGCCACTAGCGAGCCTCGCCTGGCTGGGTGAGGTTTGACCTCGCCGGGGCACCGTGAGGTCGGTCGGCGTCTAAGCCAAGCCCGGCCTCGCGGTGGCTCGGCAAGGTCGAGCCCCACCTAGCCTAAGGGCTTGGCAAAGCCGCTCGCCCAGCCAAGGCTTGGCTGAGCCTTGCCTAGTTGCTGATGAGGCTCGGCCGACAAGGCACGGCCTCGTCGAGGGTCGACAACGCTCTGGTGAGGTCGCCGGCCCTCGTTTGGCCGGTCGCCGATCATCCCAAGGCAAGACGGCCACCTTGAAGAAGAAGAAGGGGAGAAAGAAAAGAAGGAAAAAAAAAAAGGAAAAAAAATGATTTGAAGTAAGAATTGAAATTTTGCTATATATAAAATACATATTTTATTTTGTATTTTAATTTATTATTTATTATTTTAATTTTTAATTTATACTATAGTTTTTTTATTTACTATTTAATAAAAATTTGATTAGTTAATATTTTTATTGCTTAGTATAAATATAATTAATCAATAGAATTTCTATGATTTGATAGAATTTTAAAATGGAATAGAATTCTAAATTCGAATTCTTTTGAAATTGAAAATATAATAAAATATAATATGATTTTTTCACTTATAAGAATATAATTATATAAGTGAGTGGTCCATGAGAATTCAATATCAAATTTATACTTACCTAAAAAGGTAATTGAAAAAGAATTTAAGTATAAATTTTATACAGTTATCAAACGTATTTACTATTCCAGAATCAGAAATTTTGTATAGTTACCAAACGCGTTCTTTTGCTCATAAATTATTCTCAGAAACAGAATAAAAAAAGAATTATTTCTAATTAGAAATTATTACTAGGAATAGAATGGTTACCAAATGCGCCTTTAGTGTACCGAATAAAAGTCTTTATTTATCCGACTAATCCTAAGACATTTGACCGAGCAGCTCAAACAAAATGCGTCCAAGCTAGCCAACAGTTCAGAAATATTTATGGGCCTCATCCGGTTGGCCCATGAAACTTTTCAGCCCGATCCAATCTGCCACGTAGAGGAATCTTGGCAAGCCGAAATATGTAAGAAGTTGAATCGAGGTAACAAATCCGACTTCAAATTTCATATTCCAAGTACTCCAAATAATTCAAGACATCATTCGTAGTCCTGATTTTATTCAATCAGAAATATTCATTAAGATACAGCATGACTATATATAATTAATGAATCGAAATGATAGGCAATAAATTATAATTACAAAAAAAATGTTTAACATTAAGTTTTGAATGGATAAAGAAGAAAAAGAGCGAAAAATTAGAAATGTTAGTAAACATAATTGAGATTTGCAGTAATTTTGTGGATCACAAGTTTTTATTTTTCCTTTTTCTAAATCAACTTACATAAGATATTCTAGGATGAAGGCAAATTTTCGTCGCTGTTGATTAGTTATGGTGACAAGAATTTTCGTTATAAAAGATTATCTAGAGGTTTTCCACCTAAATTGTCACTAGAATGCTGAATGCCTCATTTGAGTCTATACTTCTTATAAGTGTAAGTCATAATCACATGCCATAACGTGATGAACAAACTCTCAATTATCTAGCTTGTAAAATATCTTTCTTTTGCTAAAAGTGGAATGTCCGATATTAATTGTGCGCCCGATTAGATCCTCACTATATACGATATCCATCAGTCCCACAACCGCTGGTTAATTACCAAGGCATACAAGCCCATGGTCTTAGGTGAAAAAGCCCAAGAGAATGCGCATTGATAATTCGGACATAAGACTTCAGTGAAAAGGACAAACACGCAATAACTTGAATAACTCCTTAAGTTAATTGGAAAATATCCTTAATATGTCGCTTACCGGTGGTCGATTCAGATCTCCTCGTCCACAAAAATCCCCATTCGTTCCCTTATAAAGTATCAAATCTTCAAAATATATGATCCCTTTGAAAAAAATTAAAAGTTTGTTTTCTTTTACAATTGTTTCCTTTTAGTCCTAAGGTCAGTGGTTCACCTATATAAATATTCAATCTGATAAATGTTATCTATGTATGTCAGGGAAGAAAAGGAATGATTAGTCACCTCCAGCCCAATTCCACTAAAACAGGTCCAAATGGGTAAGTACCAACTTTGTCAATCTGGCCACAGTAATGAGGAATAATTCTAAGATTCCTCGTACCTGTTCAAGCTAGTCTAAAATATGGCCGACCATCTAATGTCAATCTGATGACCAAGAGATTCCACTTCCAATGTTGGGGAAAGGGCAAAAGCTGAGATGGCACTCACTATGAAAAATACCATATTATGGAAGACAAATTTCTAGAGGAGATAGCTAGTTATTAATTTACTTCTTATGCAAGATGACAACGACGCATCCCGCGACAATATGTATTTGCATGTTGACTAAGTTTCAGCTTAAGCAATGAAGTTACGTGGATAACAATATGTTAAATACTTTAAGAATTACTACAGAGGTTTGGTCGTAGATGACTTGTAGTTGTTTACGGTTAAGTTCTTCTTATAACTAGTTATATCGACATAAGAAAGAAGAAGAGTTTTCCTTTTTGTCATGTGCATGTTAACGCATTCATTATAGTTAAGAACTCCAACTCGGGATCTTGGTCATGATCAATGTTGTAACTATCATGTGTTGACATCGATGTTGTTGGCCTCCGAGAGAAGAATACGGTTTTGGTTTTCAATATTCTTGAAAGTATAATTAGTCATAAAATCTGACAAAAACAGAAAAAGACAAGCAGTCGTATAAAATCAAGATTTTCATTAGAATGATAATTGTGATAACTAACCTGCTTATGTTTTTATCAAAATTATAAAAGATTATTCCATTACTATTTCGAACTCACGTATTTCTAGCAATTAATAAAAGCCTCAAGCTTTTTACAACTTTTTATGCTACAGACACTCCTTATCACCCTGATTGACGACAACATCCCTGGGTTTCACTTGAAAATGTTTTTAGAACTATAAAATTTTCGATTGTAATTCTGCCCGCACAACCTAGACTAGGTTAGCTGTGGGGCTCATCTCTTGATTTAATATTTCTTATTGTTATTTCTTTTCTTTTCTTTCGTTTGGTTTCGAATTTATTAAAAGACAAATTTACTCTTGGCCCTCTAACAAAGAACTTTTTTTTTAACTCCAGGTGCTTCTTTCATACCCATTATATTTCTATTTTTCCTTCATAATTGCTCTCTTCTGTACATATCCACAATTATTAACTTGCATGAAAATCTTCTGAGCAAGGACTAATCATATGTACTTGCTAACTATTCCATGTAATCAAGGCAAAGATAATACTCCATAGAATAATAATTTAAAGAGCTTTTTCTTGGAATTTGCATAACAATAATGGATGCTTCAAATTTTTATCGCACTTAACTTGGTCAATCTTCCGGAGGTTTGGCAATGGAGCATACAATGGAGAGAGGGAGACCGACGTTAGGTCCATCCTAGGAGAGAGAGAGAGGTGGGTATGGAGTTTTTCTTGAATGGGTAATTTGAGAAAGAAGGTGACAATTTGATAAATTTTTATGTAGGTGAGAAATACAACTCGAAATCTAATGTAAAGGGTGACGATGATAAGCATAGGTTTTGAAATGCGATGAATTACTTGATAAGAGAAAATACAATTTGAAAATGGTTCTTGCAAATTATTTCACAATAAAATATAAATGCGAATAAAAACAAACATGTTAAAAACTTTAGAGAGACGATAACGTGTGTGTGTCTACTTTATGAGTGGATTGGTATTGCAACGTCCACATCATGCACTTTCATTTGAATATTATAATCGACAAGAATGGACCAAGAAAAAGATAATAAAAAACACCCCATCGGGCCTCTCACCCCCATAAGTCCGGTGTCAGATGAAACACAAAAGCATACAATAAAATGAAACCTTCACAAGTCCAGCACTTCCCCGGTCATTCATTCCACTTATGCATGCTGGCAATTTCGATAGAATGACTCCTTTATCTTTTCTTTATTTGACCTTTTTAATCATAATTTGGGTCAACACAAGGTCACGGAAAGTATATTGCCTTTCAACCTTTAGAAATATATTAAGTAATTAAAAGAAAAAGAAAGGAATATCGATTATTTTCTTCGCTAGTACAATCACGTGAAAGATAATATCCCCCCACCATCATCTCCAGATTTCCCCATCCCTGTCCATCAAATTCCTCGTTGAAGAAGCAGAAGAAGCGTCATACCTCAACAGCATCCACAGAGAGAGAGAGAGAGAGAGAGAGAGAGAGATATGGAGCCACCTCCGACCCAGAACATTAGCAAGAGTTACTCAGTGACAGAGGACGGACAGGACAAAGCCATCAACGAGTGGTAACTATGAATTTTCTTTCTTTTTTTCCTTTCGGGTCTTGTGGAGTTCTTATTCTAGAAAAGTTGGGTCCCTTTCTGTCTCTCAAATTTTCGAAACGTTGCGGTTTGGTTGATCTTGGGATGCAGTTGTTCCTGCTGCTATGACTGTTCGGACAGCTGCCTCGATTACATCTTCTGCAACCTTTGCTAGCGGGCTCGAGGCGACTGATATGGAAGACTTACCATTAGTTCTGATCTACGGTTTCTCTAAATTAGCAAAAGAATTGTAGAACTCGCTGAGAGAGAAATGTGTTGCTAGTTATTGGGTTCCCTCTCTCTGAACTGTTCTGTGATGTTTGTGCAGCACTGGATTTCAGTTAGAGAGTAAATTTTTTTCCTGGCTTGTTATCTGATGCAAGAAAATCTCTGTTCTGTGATCTCTTGTGTTTGAGATGGCTCTAGTCCACGATGGCTTTCATATTAAAATGAGAATAAAAGTCAAAACTAAAGGTTAAGGTCCGATAATCTGTGAGTCCGGATTACAATTTCCTGTGCTCTGCATCACCTGTGCTTCGAGCCCTTTTTTCTCTCTCTATCCCGTACTGCTTCTAGGAGAAACGTTTGAGTTGATTGTCTGGTGCTAGACATCTGATAAAATTGTAACGACAGAGAGAAGATTAGAATGATGCACACTAAGGAAGCTTTGAGTTCATTGATGAGATCTTCTGGCTCTGTTACCTTACGGGTGGGCAGTTAGTGGTAACTCTAGTGTCGCATGACTCGTATCAAATGGCATCAGAGCTTGCAATTGGTTCTCGAAAAGGGTGACTTGAGAAATTTGATATTTATAAGCCAAGCTAGATGACGGGCAGAGTGCAAAGATGACATCTGATTTCGTGGCAGGGTCATAGTTCAGTCTCCTTAAAAGACTAAAAGTTACCTACCGGTGTTATCTGCGAGTTAGCGAGTTAGGTTAAATGTCATTAATAAAGTTTGAAGAAATAAAAGCGCTGAAGCCTATTAGAGTTGAATCTAAGACTTGCATATCGCTCTCGCTCGGCCGAGCCCTAAAAGGGGCCTCTGACTCTGGCTCTTTCTTTTGCTCGGAGTCCAGTGTCCTTTCAATGGCAAAATCATGTATCTGCCATAACAAAGAGGTTGCTGATATATACCGCCTGCCCAACCCTCTAATGGAACTATGCAAGGATCAGAATTCGGCGCTTGGCACAAGGATTCATCTACTGCAAGAAAAGAAATTCAAGTTGTTTGAGAATACTAAACGTCTTAGGTGATTACCATAAGAAGAGGAAAAGAAAAGTTATAAAGGAAAATGCATATGAAACTAGAGAAACCAGTCTGCATAGCGCAAAAGAACTTTTAAAGATCTCTTTATGCAATTAAAATGGTCTAAGCAGTTTAGTCCCCATTGCAATTGACAGCAGGTAATTTTGTCAAGGTTTTGCATTTGCATTGGAGGATTTGGATTCGATCTGCAAAGCACAAACTGAGTGCTGTCGAAGATCCAATTCAATATTGGTCATTCGAAGATTAAGTTGATCAGTGAGAATAATGCACCAGCAAAAATCAAGTTGTGAGTTGGTGAGAGCACACATACCTTCGCGCGCACCTTACCAGCATCAAAAGTTCTCAGTGCTAATACTGTGTCATTCAATGTGACATTTTGAACTCATCTCAAGTCTTGTGCTAGTTTGATGTCCTAACATCATTGAAGTTGACAGATCTCGAGTGGATTTGACCATCTAGAGAGCTTATTGCAACTTTTCTCGGCTTTCCAATGTTTGTCGCCCAACCGGGGCCCACATTGAGCCAGCATGGCTGTATGATCCTAATGATGGCTCTAGGACACGACTGAGTGGCTTCTAGAAATAAGGTAAACCCCTTCATCTGATCCATTCGTTCTCTGTCAAAATGCACTCGATTGAGTGGTTCCATTTGTGTTCTAGACACTGGTATATTATGAACTACTGGACTCTGGAGCTGCAATAAGTCCAATTCTTATCTAGGGAAGTTAGATGTCCTCGTCCTTCAGTTTCCTTTCTCTCCATAGACAAAAGAGGTATGCTGTTTTTTGCTCCATTTTACCATGGCAGTTTATGAATGACGATGATGATTCTGAGCATAAGCCTTGCCTTTTTAACCGCTTCTGCACATGAACATCAGTCTTCATGCAAGGCAAAAATCTTGTGCTTGAAATAATTGAGATCCATAGAACAATGTTGAAGCTGCCCTCAAATTCTAGACAAAAACTCATGGAACCACATTATGCAGGGTCCAATAACATGTCAAAATTGGACTTAGAATAAGCCATTTTCTGAGATCATCTGTTGAAAAATCTATAAAACAACTAGGGATTTATCATGACCCAATCAAACAAACTTTATTCCAGCCGGAAGATTTGCAGACTTAATCATTTTCTACTCATGTAGATGAGTAAAAAGGATACTTGATTCTTCTTTGTTCCTATCATCATCTCTATCAAGTAATTCTGCATTTTGAAGAGAAGTCAATCTAAATTTGGCCTTCAGAGGCCTTATTCAAATGCTGGCCAGATTGATGCCAAACACCTACTCTTTTGTTGGCTTTAGGAAAAAAATTGACATATCAGAGATCGATATTGCCGCTTGGGCCCCTAATCTGCCCTTGCAGAGCACAACAATTCGCTTTTGCTACCGTATGATACTTGACTTTCACACCACCATTACTTGCATGGCTGGAGCTTTACGGCTGGTGCATAGTGGATCGTTCCACTAAGACACTGCAGATAATCATTCAAGACTTTTGGCATTTTTAATAGCTATTTGTCGCTATAATATACATGCACCTAGTTACTAACTGATGAAAATGAGTACGTCTCTTTATAGAGCTGATCTTTTTTTCTTCACATGGGAGATTATTTTCAACTTTGAGAGTGAGGTGCACTTTATGGACTAATCACTGTTCTTTCTTGGAAAAATGCATCATTTGCCACTTTCCTATGCCTCTCTCTCTCTCTCTCTCCCCATTAACCAGAATTGTGGAATTGCACCGAACTCAGACAAAAGAGACGTCTAATAATGGCCCTTCCACTCTGATGTGGTTAGCTCCCAATTTGACACTCAGTTCCTACTGATCTGTGTTAGCTCTTCTTGTATAAATTGCTTGTGCTGATCCGTGATCTCTACCACTTGTCACTCAAACCAGTAACAAAATAGCTGTGGTTGTTTGTTGCGAAGATATGAAGTACAGCTCTAAATTTTCATGGTTTCCATGCTTCTGCATCCTGTTCTGCAGCCTTTTTGTGTCCTCTCAGCTCGATTATAAGTTCTATGACGACTCTTGTCCCAATCTGACGAAACTTGTCCGGTACGGCGTTTGGTCGGCTATGGCGAACGAGACCAGGATGGCTGCATCTATCTTGCGCCTACATTTCCACGATTGTCTTGTCGATGTAATTGAACTCTTCGATTGCTTCTCCTGGATGGTGTAAATTGGCACATCCGAAACTTTCTTTTTTTGGTAACTTGGACTAAACTTTAAATTGGTCTGTGTGTGACAAACATCATAAGATCCAGACAGCTACATTTTTGGACGCCTCGATTGAGCGTGCTGAAAGATTAAAAAATGCTTTAAGCTATACCGTTACTGAATAAATTTTCTTTTACTGATGAACCAAATTGCAAACTCTCCTGTAAACATCTTTTCTTTTTTGCATGGTCAGGGATGTGAGGGCTCGGTCCTGCTAGATGATACAAGCACAATAAAGGGAGAGAAGAATGCATTTGCCAATCGTAATTCAGTGAGAGGTTTCGAGGTCATTGATGCCATCAAGGCGAATGTGGAAAAAGCATGCCCGGCCATGGTTTCTTGTGCTGATATTCTCACTCTAGCCGCAAGAGAAGCTGTTTATTTGGTAATCAACTCTGCTGTTGTGTATCCGCTCTTCATGAGAACAGCTAGCTTCGCCTTTCGACCAGCTCATTCTGACTCTGTGTCTCTAAACGAACGTGCATTTGCACTTTCTTTTTTCTTTTATATCTTTAGACAGGAGGGCAATTTTATGCAGTACCCTTGGGGCGCCGAGACGGTTTAAGTTCGAGCGATAGCGCCGCCAACGAGCAGCTGCCTTCACCATTGGAGCCCCTGGAAAACATCACTGCCAAGTTCACCTCTAAGGGTCTTGACATGAAGGATGTGGTAGTGCTTTCAGGTTCATATCTGTCTCTACAACTACCAAATAGTATTTTTTATCCTAGGTAAGATGATAAGACCAATTTGCGCTCTTTATTTCGGGATGCGCAGGTGCGCATACAATAGGCTTTGCTCAATGCTTCACGTTCAAGTCGAGGCTCTTCAACTTCGGCGGCTCCGGCAAGCCTGACCCAGCACTAGACACATCGTTTCTGCAAAATCTACAGGTGACATGCCCCAACCAGGACGACTCTAACGCCAAGTTGGCTGCTTTAGACACAACATTCGATAAATTCGACAACAATTACTACAAGAACCTCGTCAACAACTCCGGGTTGCTCCAGTCGGACCAAGCCCTCATGGGCGACAACAGAACTGCTGCGGCGGTCATGTACTATAGCAAGTACCCCTTTCTGTTTTGGAGGGATTTTGGAGTGTCGATGGTAAAAATGGCCAGTATCGGCGTGCTCACCGGACAGAATGGTCAGATTAGGAAGAACTGTGGGGCGGTGAACTAGAAGCCTTAAGCATGCAAGGACAAGAACTAGCTGAAGGTAGGTCGAAGTTATTCGCAAGTGTGAAACTATAGTTTCTGTATATTAATCAACTGTATTGTGCAATTAGTGTGGCATAATCAGTGGCACGACAAGCAACTTTATGCAATCCGAATAAATAATCTCGGATGTACGAGACTAATTCGATGTTAAAAATGGAAAGGAAAATCTCATAGATGTCGACTGCGATCCATCATTCTCTTTGTCCAATAAATAGATTACAGACTGTCCGAGCCGACAACTTGAACTGTCGGCATCAGATTCATACGAAGGCATTCCTGAAAACTCCAATCTTCAAGGAAGACCATATTTCATTCGCACACAACTAAGAAAGGCATTAACATTTGCATTGCTAATAATTTTCGGCCAACCTCAAGTCCTTGTGAACCCGGAAAGGTCCATATAGATATGTACAAGGAATCAAACTGGGAAGAAGCGGTATCGTATCACTAAATAAGATTGCTGCAATGATTCGAACTACTTGCTTCCTTCAAAAGGCAAAAGATCTCCTCTGGGAGCAGTTCCGACAACCAGCATTAAACCAAGAGGGAGATTTGCTGCTTTTCTCAGGGCATTATCGAACTAATTTTATCCCAGTTCAAAGGGAGCACTACCTGAACCATGGACGGCGAGTAGTTTGGATTCAGACTAGCCTGCAAGATCTTCAAGTCCAATAACCCCGATCACCTCTAATGGAAAACACACTAGTCCTAATGAACTGGCTCGGCCTGAGGACAGCATCTGACTTAGAACCGCTAGCCAAAAGTGCTACAACGCAAGCGCGACCGACACTGCAGCGCCAACATCTCGAAGTGTATTGATCCATCACTAGCATTGTAATGTGAATCACGGCCAAGTTACCGGCAGCACGAGGCAGCAGGAAAGATCGCAGCTTAGCTATTACGAGCCAGAGCGACACAGACAACATTCACCAGATGACCAGCAGTCAAAAAACAACCGTAGCATCGAGAAATCAGTCAGTGAAAGCCAAACATAAACCACAAAATAGACGATGTCCGCATTGATTTACAAAGGGCAAATGTATTTATTACTTTCGGTCCAAAATCAGCCGAAGATTTTCGCGATACTCTTCGCAAGAAACTTTCTTATTTTATGAAAAATCGACGACCGCATCTTCTTCTTCTTCTTCCTCCTCGCCGCCTTTCTCTTGCCATCGCTTCCCGTCCGTCCCGACTGCCATCCTCTTCCTCCTCCTCCATGATCGGCCTTCTCCGCCATTGCTCTCGCTCGAGCTTTAGGAAAGACACTCTCTCTCGCGCTCACTTTCCCTTCAACCCCATCTCTCAAATCTCCTTCTTCCTCAATTTTCTCCTCCTCTTTCACCCTCCTGCTCAACCTGTTCACTCCTCTCGCGTCCCTCAGCCTCGCCAGAGCCAGGTTCCTGCTCCCCTCCGCCGCCTGCTTCTGCTCCATCGACGCCGCGACCCGCCACTCCGCCAGCGACTCCTCCTCCTCGGCCCGCCGCACCAGTTCCCAGTACTCCTCCCCGCTCAACGTCACGAGGCTGCTCTCTCGTTCGGCACAACTCACGAGCCGGGCTGCCTCTGCCTCCGACTCTCTGGCGGCCTCCGCCTCGACCCTCACCGCCCGCATCCCGAGCTGGAGAGCTCGGAGCTTCTGCCGCTTCACTCGCAGGACCTGCTTGAGCTTCTGCCTCACCCGCCGCCCCTCGTCAATCTCCTGCTTGAGCGCGTCCGTCTCCCCGCGCGTCCGATCTAATTCCAGAGCGAGCTCGTTGACCACCTTCGTCCCCTCGAGCTCATCCCTCTTCTTGGCCTGGATGGAGGCCCCTGTGGACTCGAGCTGGGACTGCAGCTCCGAGGCGAGGACGCTCGACACGGAGGCCCTGCTCCGGGCGCCCTCGACCGTGGCCTGCAGCTTCTCGAGCTCGTCGAGGAGAGGGCGAGAGTCTAGCCACGACTGCATCGCTCCGTCTCTGGCTTTCTTGATCGCGTCCTTCGTTCTGGCGAGCTCGGCGATCCTGGCCCTCAGCAAATCCCTCGCTCCCGCGTTTCTTGCTCCGTCCAAGTACTCCCGCGGTCTCTCCTCGTCGGACGACTCCATCCTGGAATCCTGCCACCGTGCTGGGCTGAGAAAATCAAGGTTGCATGCTATATCTGTCCTTGCAAATGAAGGGTTCTTATTATTTTTTTCCCGTTTCATGGTTTGCCGGCCTGATTGTTCCACCATTTTTGTCGCGGCGGGCATGAGTTGCAATCGATCTCGAGTATAAAAATCGATCGAGAAAATGGCAGTCGGCTTCGAAAGCTGCGTGCTTTGTTCTATCCGGGCGTACAGGGAAGCGGGACTGTCCCATGCGTTGGCTTTGCATACGGACCGTGAAAACCGAGGTAAACATCGCTGGTGGGAATCCGAATCGAAGTGTCCGAAGGACAAAAAGCGGGGATGGCATCGGGACGATCCGTTCTGGTTTGATCCTCAGTCTTTGCTTGTGTCTTTGTAAGATGGGCGGGATTAGGGATGATCGATCTCTAGAACTGGGAACCGGCCCGGATCGGTCGTGTCCTTGTTTTCGGGTGATCCAATAGAACCAGCTGTGAGGTGTAAGGAAAAGACCAAAAGAGCAAAAAGAAGTGTACGTGAAACATTTATTAAAAAAAAAATCAGTCCAAGCTGCCTACACTCAACCTGGATATTGATTTCACTTTTAGAAACTGGAATCAAACCAAACTAGCTGATTTGTAGCAATTCTAAATTCGATTGGTCCATCTCTTGTTCACTCTTAAAAGGGATGGTCTCTTGTGATTAGTGGTGGTAAGATGACTCTCACGTTGGGTTTTGTCAATGTTGATAGATTCTCATGTGAAGATCTGATCTTTGGCCAATGGCCTGTGGGCCCCTATAGGCTCGACCCGTGCCATCTAGGACCGAAGGCACCATTGGGTAGGCCTCGTGCACAGGCCTACATTACAAGGCCATACTAGGCCAAAGCCCGATTTGGTCCGAGCCGGGGCTCACCCAACCCCAATGGAAGGGTCTAGACTATCCATCGATCAACTCTACTCAAGACAAGTATTTGAAACTCAATGGTCGAGTTACCTTTCTCTTGCTTCTTTAAATTTTCAACCATTACAGCCATGTTCGTGCCTTTTTTTTTTTTTTTTTTTTTTCATTTTAATTTACTTTGTCGATGTAACTCCATTAAACTTACTTTCTTTTTATCTTGAAATTTTTTGCTCTTCATAGTTGCACTTTTTTTTTTCTCCAACCTGTTTGATTTCATTAATTCTCTACTATGTCTGTATGTTGCCCTAACTATATCTTTTCACTAAACTGGTGATTCTTCGAACCCAATGATAATTATCTTAATTTCCTCGTTTGAAAAAGAGAAGCCAGTGGAGCGTAAGCCCCGTTCTGTTAGCCCAATGGGCCAAGTGAATAACTGTGAGCATCGGCCAATTCAGCTTCGGGAGAGCCCCACGGAGGCTCCGCACGCGTCTCAGCCCCATCGCCCGGCGGCGATGGGAGCTCCAAACCCTCGAAGCCCATCTCGTTTCCAAGCCTGCATCTCTGCAGCACGTGGCCCGGGGACTTTCCTGAGCCCAGCCCAAATAGAGGTTGGGGTACAGCCCACTCCCTTCGTCCACTGGCTTTGTAACGCTTTGTCTCAAACTTTTCATACTTAAACTAGAGAAAGTCAGACATCACAGCCGATGTGGGACAGAGGCTGCGTTTGGGAACCCCTTTGCAAAGCTCTTTGGGGTCCAAAGCCCATTTGCCCAACTATTAGGTGTTTGGGAACACCCAATAAAACCCACCTTCAAGGAATGCTGGCATTTCAAAAGTTGAAAGCCCAAGGCAGCCTTGGGCTTTCTGCATTTTCGGAATGGCCCGGGCACTGTTCATCTACTTCTTCATCAGAGAGGCGGTGAGGTTGTGATGGGTTGGCGACAGGCAAGAGAGGCCGGTGTGGTCGCGGCACCTTGGTGACCGTTGCCGACCAATCGCGAGACCCGAGATTTGGGTCGCGGCAAGGTGGCGGAGGTCGCGCGCTGGGTTGCGGCACACGACCTCGCCACCTCGCCGCAACCCGGATCCGGGTTGCAACGATCAACTCGCTTTGTCGTAACGAGCAGTCGCCGTGACCTAGATCCGGGTCACGAAGGTCGCCCGGTCGCGACGCGCAACCTTCTCCACCTCGCCGCGACCAAGCGGTCGCGGTAGTCATAGAGGTCACCTAGGTCATGGCGAGTTGTCGTTGTGACCTCCGGCGACCCACGACCTCGCCGCGACCCGGATCTAGGTCGTGGAGGTCGCCCGGTTGCGGCGCGCGACCTCCTCCACCTTGCTTTGCGACCTCTAGCGACCCACGACCTTGTCGCGGAGGTGGCCGAAGGTCACTGCAACCGAGGCGACCAACAACCTTGTCTGGGTTGCAGCGAGGTTGATCGCCGCGACCTCTGACAACCCTACCGCGATCGCCGCGACCTCAGGCGGCCCTTCACGGCAGTCACTTGGGGGTCACCCAACCTCAGGCGGCCCTTGCCAGTGGTGTCGGGCGGCCGCCTAAGGTCTTGCAACTTGAGACGTCGTGGCAGCCGTCTACCCTTTGCCAGCCAATTATTTTTTTCCTTTCTTTTTATCATAAAAGTCCTTTATAAATGTAAATTTCTCCAAACACTATTTTGCCCATGGATATTTCATAATACACTTTCGGATTATAATTTACAAAACGCAATTTGCATTTTGGAAAACCCCTTTGACTTAAAAGTCTTTGCATTTTCTCAATGGCTTTTCCCAAAAGTCTTCCCAAACGCACCCAAAATAATCAAAACGCGCCCAAGTTCATGTATCTTTCTTTTGTCCAAGACAATGCAGAAAAGTTTTAGTAAAGGGCTTTTTATATATGGGAAACTTTTGCTCGGAGTGTCCACCATAGAGCGTTTTTATCCTATTCTTCCATGCAAAGGCACGATGATAGCAACAAGTTCATTGCAATTATGTTGCAGGTTTTGACGTTATCTCATATTATTAAATCTTTTTCATGAAAACGCAAAAGATGTGAATCAGTAACTTTTGTCTTATTATAAAACTAACTTTGTCTTGACTACATCCCTGTCAAAGATTGTATTTGCACATCTCAAGAGTGTCGGTTTTTATTCAACCCCACTTTGAAAGTGTTGAATAAAGAGGACTTCGAGTTTTGAAGGGAACAATTTCACACACCTGCTTTGGGGCATTGAATAATAGAGCACACGTTTGACAAGTTTGGATGGAAACAATTTCACCCATCTAAAAATTTCAATTTCTACGAGAAGTAAATTTATTGATGTTCGAAATCATGTTTTTGTTGAAAGCTCACCCAATGTCCTTTGACTTTTAGATACACATCGAAATTTTTAATGGTCCAAAATAGCCCTCATTTATGATCAAAAGAATGAGGGAAAACTACAGCTTTGATATAATGATTTTTATTAGTCTTTTCTAAATTGTTGTTTCTTCTTCTTCTATGCTTAATTAGAGAAGTTTACATGTCCGTTGTTTTTTTAGGAGAATTATATGACATTCAAGCATTTTAATAATTTTGATTATCAAGATTCTAATTTAAAAGAATATTGATAAAGTACATTTAATTTAATTACGATGTTTCTCTTAAGTCCGATATGGAATAACTCATTGTAGTATTCAATCCTTTAGTTCAAGTTTTTCTTAGGGAAATTCTTTGGTTAAAATTTTGAACTCTTTATAATTATAGTTTATATTGAGAATATGTTAATAAACAAAGATTATCATCAAGATTCAAACCCATCACAAAAAAATCTTTTATCAATGTCAGCTTGATCACATTAATAGGTAGAAAAAAGGAAATTAAATCTACATAAAAACAAATGGAAAATTACGCGTGCTCGAATAAAATATGATTATTATGATTAGTACGGTTAATATTGTGTTTTCATGACAATATGAGGTTTTTGCACCTCTAATAAATACTGGATTTTACCCATTCCATTTGTGATTTCGGTTAATTAATTCTCTTGGGATTATTTTCGTCTCAATAACTTAGGGAAGTGTTGTTACCCCTTAGTGGCTTAAAAAAAGCAAGAGCAATGATCAGACAATAAAATAGACTAAATAAGAAAATCAAATCCATACCAAATTTGCTTGATTCAATCAATATGACATATGTCCATAGAGAGAGCAATATAGGTTTTACGATCGTTTAGGATCGAGACCGTGTGGCAACTTAGGCTTTTTTTAGATCAATGGAGCATCGAAGTTAAGCTTTTCTCAAGAATCAATTGCTCATTCGCTCACTCAAATCGTAGACAAAGAAAGTTTTAGGGAGGAGTTCTAGAAGATACTGCTTTATATTATTAAATGTCTGAATGATTACAAACGAGGGTGAGAGCTTCCCTTTTATCCAAGTAGTCCCCTTATTACAACAGTTGATTGACTCTGGATTTAAAAGACGAGATCACATTTCCTCATCCACCAACTATTGGCATTTAAACCAAGAATGTTCTAGAATTCAACACAATTACTGTCTTACCCTCCTTAAGAATGTTCTGGAAGCGATTTTGGACAGTCTTCTTCGATCAAGCATAGACCTTTGGTCACAAAAAGCCTTGAGACCGTGACATTTCTCTCTCTGATGTCGGTTTTGTCAATGTGGGTAGATTCTCATGTGAATATTTGATAAGAGAAGGGAATGTACTGATTGAAGTTTGGATCTCCTAAGTCAATGAGTCAACCTCCCTACATAATGCCAATTATTATCCAAAGTTTGGCTCCATACTAGACCCAGACTTGGACCGGTGGCCTGTGGGCCCCTCTTGGCTCAACCCATGCTGCTCAAGACTAAAGGCACCATTGGGCAGGCCCGAGCACGGGCCTATGTTATAACGTTGTACTCGGCCAAGCCTGATTAGGCCCAAGCTAGGGCTCGCCCAACCCTGATGCAAGGTTCAGTCCATCAATTACGTCCATTCAAGACACGTATTCGAAACTCGATGGTCAAGTTACCCTTTTTCTTGCTTTTTAAAGTTTTTTTAACATCATAATCATGTTCGTGCCTTTTTATTTTTGCTTTTAATCTACTTCGTGGACTTAATTCCATTGAACTTACTCTCTATTTTCTCGAAATTTTTTGCTCTTTATAGTTGCACTTTTGTTTTTCTCCAAACTATTTGATTTTATTAATTGTCTGCTATGTTTATACGTTGCCCTAACTATCTTGTTCCACTAAATAGTGATTATTGTTATTATTATTTTATTTTTTGTTCCATCCATTCGCATGCTGACGTTTTCATTTTTGTTGGTAATTCTAAACAAATTCGTGTATTGCATTTACTCAAACTATTATTAGTCAAAACTACGTTCTCAACTCAAAAGGCAAAATTAAGTATACTTTTTTTCATTTTTGTCAAGTCCGTTCCTCTTTTTTTAATTATAAGAATAATTAATAATTATTTTAGTGGGTGGAAGTATAGACACTCCATAGCCCATGATTAGAACATGCACTGTGGTGGTTTGCCTCGTTGACAAAAAAAATAAAATTGTTAATTTCCCAATGACGATATGGATATTCAAATTCAACAAACCCATGGTCATCTACAAATTACTATGTGCTTGTAAAAATAAATAAAAAATATAAAAAATGAGAACTCAATAATAATTTTCTTAACTTACACGTTTAGGCAATTAAAAACGAGAAGCCACTGGAGCGTAAGCCCCGTTCTGTTAGCCCAATGGGCCAAATGAATAACTGTGAGTATCGGCCAATTCAGCTTCGGGAGAGCCCCACGGAGGCTCCGCACGCGTCTCAGCCTCATCGCACGGTGGCGATGGGAGCTCCAACCGCTTAAAGCCCATCTCGTTCCCGAGACTGCATCTCTGCAGCACGTGGCCCGGGGACTTTCCTGAGCGCGGCCCAACGGAGGTTGGGCTACGGCCCATTCACTTCGTCCAGTGACCTGATGCCCATTTACCTCAAACTTTTGATACTTATAATAGAGAGAGCGCGATGTCACAGCCGATGTGGGACATTAATAAACAAACGCGCACAAGTTCGAAAATCTTTTCTTCGTCCAGGACAATGTCGGAAAGTTTTGGTAAAGGGCTTTTTATATATGGGCTTTTTATCCTATTCTTCCATGCAAAGGCGCGATGATAGCAACAAGTTCATCACCTCTTCGTTGTAGGTTTTGACGTTATCTCATCTTATTAAATCTTTTTCATGAAAACATAAAAGATGTAAATCGGTGACTTTTGTCCTGTTATAAAATTAACTTTGTCTTGACTACATCCCTCTCAAGAGTGTTAGTTTTTATTCAACCCCACTTTGAAGGTGTTGAATAAAGAGCACTTTGAGTTTTGAAGGGAAGAATTTCACACACCTAAAAAATTTAATTTTTAGGTGAAGTAAATTTATGAATGTTTAAAATCGTGTGTTTGTCAAAAGTTCACACTAATTCCACCCTCAAATAATTGCAGATACACATTGAAATTTAAATGGTTCAATACAGCCCTCATTGGAACCTCATAGTAAGATTAATGAAGAATGCATTTGTTTTGAGAAAAAGATTGGTTTGGAAAACACTATCTTAAAAATAATCGCTTGTGTCACTTATAAAAATAAATGAACGGAAAACATTTTGATTGACCACAAAAAAAAATGTTTAAATATAAATTATTATTGTTATTAATAATAAAAAAATATTTTTCATTTATTATTATTTCACTTCATCCAATGGCTTTGTAGCTACATTGACTCAAACAATCGTACTTAAAATGAACAAATTGGGACAAGTAGAAAGAGGAGAGATATACATCCAATGAAAACGCATTCAAGCCGTGAATAATCTTACCCATTGAGCATGTAATCCTCTTCTTCCATGCAAAGTTATGACAATGATGACCAACAAGTCCTCGTCTCTTCATTGCGGATTTGCATTATCTCATATCACCCATTGAGCATTTAATCCTCTTCTTCCATGCAAGATTATTACAATGATGACCAACAAGTCCGCCGTCTCTTCATTGCGGATTTTTGCATTATCTCGTATCATTAAATCTTTTCGTGAAATCACAGAGATGTGATTTAGTGGCTGGCTCTTATCCTATCCTAGAAATAACTTTGTTGTCACTGCATCTCTCTCGAAGGTAATCTTTACACGGCTTGAGATCTTTGATTTTTAACTTTTCATTCAACACCCGGTTTGGGGGCATTGAATAATGGGGCACACGTTCAACAAGTTTGGATGGAACCAATTTCAACCACCCTGAAATTTCAATTTCTATGGGAAGTAAATTTACTGAGGCGGCCTTACTTGTGGCCACCTAGATCTAGCAAGGCCTTCATAGTGGCCACACCAGGCAAGGGCTGCCTTGTGCTTGGTCGTGAAGGCCCTTGCCAGATCTGGGTGGCCACGGGTGAGGGTACCTCACCTAGGCCTTCATGGCGAATGAAAAAAAAAAAAAAAAAAAAAGGAAAGCAATAACAATAACAAAAATATAATTTTTTAAAAAATTCACATAAGATAATTTGTTGAAAATGGCATTCAAATGATCAATTTTGCTCTAATAGAGCATTCAAGTAAGTGAAAAAAATTATGGCATTCAAGTGAGCGCCGTAAAAATGTTATGGCATTTGCATTGTTCTTCTCCCTAAAATGACAGAGCAAGAAAATAAATTCGATACCAGATTTACGTGATTCGGTCAGTATGGCGTATGTCTATGGAAAGAGCAAAATAGGACTCCACCATAAATCAAGCAATATAACGAAAATTATAATCACAATCAAGTTAGTCGAACACTCTTAGTGTTTCCTAAGCTCCAGTTACATCAAATAACCCACTATTGTTGGCAAAGATATTACACCAAATTTTAACACAAGATTTTCATACCTCCCAGCACTTGGAATGTAATTCACGAGCACAAATTCCCCTTGCATACTCTTCACAAAGAAGGCGCTTCTTATAAGAGCGGAATCCAATATAAGAAACCTATTCAAACTAGGAAACCACTCAAAATATAAGACCTACTAAAATAATGAAACTTCCCATTCGGATAAAATTTATTCATCGACTCAAACATAAAACTTTCTATTCAGTCGATTCTATGTTTTCATGACAATGTGTGGCTCTTGCATATGTAATAAATAGCAACTTTTACCACTTCTATTTGGGATTTGGATTAAATAATTATGTCAAGGTTATTTTCATTATCTCAATAAGTTAGGGAGCGTCATAGTTATTTAATGGATTGTGAAATAGTGTGAGTCTTGTCCAAATGACTTTAAGCTCTTACTTAGGCGTTATGCGTATGTATAATTGATTTGAAACATGTCATAGTAGACCATGTTACTTTAGGCATAAAAAGGAGGGTTCAGTGCAAGTATATAGAATGATATTTGGCCAAGGAATCAACAAACTTTGAAGGGCCGTTTTGGCATTTAAGGCAACATTTTGAACAGCAAAGAGGGGGTCCTGTCACAGTCAATGGTATTAGATCCAAGCCATCGTTTATTAAAAGAAAATTCATATTTTTGTTATGCTAATTTGTTTTCATGTCAAATGCATTGTGATAAGAACATGGGCATTATTGCTTGAAAGATCCCTTTCCTCTGCAAAGGGAAGGTTTTGTCTAGTTGTAGACAACGATTGGATGCGTCTGACCGATACATGACAATTTTGAGAGTAACTTTCAAATTTGCAGCGTCCACAATAAAAGTAAAAGCCTTTTTTATTTTTCCCCAAAAGTCATTAACATAAAATCATACAAACAAAAAGTTCCACTAATCATAGATTTGAAACCTCCAGCCGCTCCATGGCTTTAATAAACATTAATCCCTTTATAGCGCAAGTTCAGCTATGTCATGGCATAAGATAACCCCGACTCTACTCCTACTAGCTAGAACAAGGGGACTCAAAACGAACATTTTGTCATGAGTATAGAACTCCTATGGTGATGCTTATGGGATCAGTGATGCTGATTACCCATTCGCACCCTTTTCACTAATAATAAGAAATTTCCCAAAACCTTTCTTAACTTGACATTGTGAAGGATCGAACCTACCTTTGAGAGAAAAGGCCGAAAGGCACGAACGGTCAATTTCAACATGAAAACATTAATAGATGAGATGGATTGCATTCTATTCTACACATGGAGAGACTCATTTATTATGTCTATATTCGAGCGTTTGCTCTTCTTCCTCTCTCACACCGCAATTCAGGACGAGGTTGAAGAAGTCCATCCTTAGTCCATCTTTCCTCATTTAGTTTCTTCTCCCTTGATGCTGCTATTCACACTGAATTGGAGCCAGGGGAGGAACAAGTATGACACCCACAAATGGAGCGAGAGATGACCAGATGATATTGAGGGAACGTTGGAGATATTAAGCATGTTCGACCATAGAATGTGTTTATCTATATCTACATCTATAAAAATACGCTATTACATAAATGGAAAAAATCCCGTGCGAATTCTTGTCTCTTTGCTGCTAGTTAGTATGTGATTACAAGGATAATTGTCAAAGAGTTCTATATATGTTTTACTGCGGCCAATTTGGTCTTGAACTTTTTTGTTTATTCAATTTAGTCCTACATTTTTTTTTAATAGTTTGCTAATGTAGTCATCTTAATCAATTTTGATCGGAAATTGCCAAGATTGATAGTTTTTATCATTTTTCTTATTTGTTTTTCCTTTTTTCTTATGTCCCTCTATTGGTCCGTGGCCTTGGCGATGGCCACTAAACGGTGTCCACATAGGCAAGGGCCCACGATTCCTCTTTGTGGTCTGCGAGGGTGCCAAGGCCCTTGCCAAATCTGGGCCAGGCAAAGGGTGTCATGAACCTTGCCTGTAATCGGTCACCTCCGTTAGCAATCACTATGGTTGTGGATCAACGAAGGGGAATAAGAAAATATGAAAAAAGAAAAAGGACAAAATGATAAGGAAAAAAAAAGAAATTTATACAGAAAATTTTAAAAAAAATTAAAAATTGTCCACATCAATATTAATTGTACCACATAAGATTTACATGGTATTATTTTTTGTTCCCTTCTTTAATTTTATGCAAGCAAATGCCAAAAATCAAAAAAAGAAAAGAAAAAGAAGAAGCTTTATGATAGTAGAGTAAGAGATTTTGAAGTATACATACTCTAAATTTTCATCTCTGTTTCTTCTTAACTTCAAATTTTCCACTCCATTTCATACTCTAGAATTTGAAGGACCATAAATAAAGACTCTTCTCCCTTTGGAACTGTCGGCACAAACGAGTCATGCGGCCTCACATGACAGCGACTCTATCAAGCAATTATAACACACGCCATCGGTCAAAAAGCAATTTTCACAAATAGTTAAGATAGATTCGATGGTCACTGAGATAGTGGACGATCAGGACTCTCAAATCGGAGGTGGATAAATATCACTTGCGAAAAAGTTTTATTCATAATGAGATGATTCCCCACAGCTAAAAATAAAGACTGTGGCTTTCCAAAAAACTTCAAAAATCATGATAGATTGAAATACCTAGACCCACACCGTGCGATGTAAATGCTAAATAGGAAGGGGGCAAGTGGGCGATGAGCCTCCCCAATAGGAAGACCCACTTTGCATATAAAGTGAAATGCAATTTCTAATCATTTTCTTTCGGGTTGTGTGCTTTTTTCCAAGGGGGAGAGTTCCTTGTCAAAGGACAAAAGGAGGTATATATGTTCTGAATTCGGACACGAAGTCCCCTTGATGTCCATGCAACATTGTTTCCCATCTTGCTTCCCCAACTCACGTTCTCTCGTGGACCAGGAGAGAGCGACCTTTCGTTCCCCCCCGCGTTCGGATTCCCCAATCCCTCGTACAATATGTTGCCGCAAAAAGGGCTGCGAATGTACGTGACGCTTTGAATACGAATTGCGTATGTACCTATTCTGTGCGCTCCGGCCCCGCCACGACAGCCAAACTTGAGCATGCTCGAGCTAAAACCATCGAAAATGGGGTGCCGACCTGGACTTACGCACTAGTTTGCTGTATCTTCGCTAGACTCATGGTGACCTCAAAAAGGTGTTTCCTCGACTTACACATTAGTTTGCTATATCTTCGTTAGACTCATGGCGACCTCAAAGAGGTGCCGACATCGACTTACACACTAGTTCACTATATCTTCACTAGACTCATCAAACGGGTGGGTTGGATCGAATTTAAGTCGGATTGAAAATAGTCCTATCTAAATGGACCAATATCACTCATTTTGACCCATTTTTCGTGCGATGCAATTTTAATGATTTATGCCAAATCTAACTCACACAAAACCCGGTTGACCAATATCATACTCATACTCAAACTAAGATGAGAGTTTGGATTTAGTGAGTGTGAGCTCATGTGATAGTGAGAAAGAATGAAGAGAGATTGTAGAGATGAGATAGGTTCAAGTGAGTTTTGAACACATTTATGGTCCAGGTGACACTAATATTATGTTTAAATCCAGTTATGACTCATTTACTGAATATTATTAATTCATATAATAATCTAGCCTTTTTATATGAGGGTGAAGAAATGGGTCTATGACCTATTTTAACAAGTTTAATCTTCATTATATCTCTTTCATCAATATATGCTCGCGCTACTAGCTACTTTCACGATCACATGAGATCGAATGGAGAAACTTTTCATAAATGAAATTCCACTCACTGCCACGAAAGTTATCTTACATTCCGACTAACAAAAGCAATCAAAGCAAGGTCACAAATGGAGCTCACTTATCTGACGTTTATCTACAAATCAACTCGATCCAAAGAGAGTCAAGTAGGAGACGATGGAGGCCTATTTTTTCTTTGAAAAAAACATTCTTCCAGCTCTTCCCTATGCGTGTTCTCATAATTTAATGACAAACGAACTCGTTCTTCTCCTCTTCGGACCACGGAATTGACAGGGAAAATGTCCTTTTGTGAGTAGGGACTGCTAGAAGGGTCGGAGGTTGGCGGGGCGAAGGTCGATCTCCTGGGTCCAGGCGGCTCGGTCCTGAACGTGCAAGTGCCAGTAGGTCTGAGCCACCGCATCGGGGTCCATCACCGTGGAGATTGAACCGGGCGCGGGCACGGACGTGGATGTGGACGTGGACCCGGACTCGTGATCGCCTCCTGCGCTGAAGCTTTGCTGTAGTTGTTCCCCAACCAACGGTCTATGTGCCGTCGATGGTCCCCTGCAATTTCCCCATTCATTGCTGCTCATCAGCATCATATTCATCAATCACAACTGTCTTCTCGTTGTTTCCATGTTGGTGACGTCAAACATGTTCAATTAATGAGAATTTTCTTCGTATTAATTAAAGGACGAGAAGCGGGGTCCTGCGTTAATGATTAATCCTAAATTTGCTGAGAAATGTTTGGGTTAAGTCATGATAACTACATACCATTCATGACTTGAAAGATTGAGACTAAGCAACTCGTCACTAAAGTCTTGCCAAGATACCATCAATTAGGACATATGACGTAGCTAGGTAAAGCACAACCAACCGTTCGCTCATGACATGAAATTGAACCTCATGGAAGATGGGTGACTCTCTTATCATTGGCTCAAGCATCATGGCGTTTTTATTAGAACTTATTTTCTACTAAAAATACCATTCTATTCACACACTCATTAGGGAAAAAAACTTCATTAGTGAACTTAGCCGATGTGTGTTTTGGCTTTCTAAAGAATTTGATTTTGATGATTTCGTTAACTTGTACATTGGTTAAGTGAGTATATTGTTGTGTAATTATTCTAAAAAGATTCTTACGTTGTCGTAAATTTCTTATATGCTTCTCTTTTAAAAATGCTGTTGATTCATCCATAAACCTCAACATATTTAAGAATTAACTTCATAAATAATTCGAATTTAATAATTGGATCTCACAAATTTAGGATCGGATGTGCTTGATTGTAAACTCCTAGTTTTTATACGGTTCTTCTTCTTCTCAATATTAAAAAGAGAGAGAGAGAGAGAGAGAGAGAGAGAGAGAAAAAAAGTACAAATTCAAAGGAAAATCTCTTCGAAGATATTTTTGCCAAATATTACGTCATCTTCACTTCATCCACTAGCCTATTAATGACGGGACAGAAAGCGACAAAACCCGGTGGGCCCCACCCGCCGTTTCATAAAAGGCGCTAATAAGGCCACGCTTGCTTATATCACTCACCTTGAAACGGGACAAAAGAGGGTCACTTCAGAAAATTACAAAAGTTGCCAAAAAACAAATTGCACAACTTATTTTTCTGCCGACTCAAAAAAAGAAAAAAAAAACTTATTTTTCTGCATTTTATAGTTTTATTAAATTTCGAGATTTTCCAAAAGCAATTAAACAAAATGAAGGCCAAGTTTAACACAGCGGTCACACTAGAATTGTCAAAAACTCAAGTGTTATTAAGTTTAATCGTTGTGTTGGCAATGAATATTTAGTTACATAGATTGATATTCATGAAAGCTCAAGCATTATTCTCAGATGCAGTCCCAGGAACTTCAATTTTCAAAATTACGTGAGGGAAGATAAATAACACACAAATGCGTTATATAAAATTAAATATTTTGAGGTTTTTTTTTGTCTATTTAATTGGAAAGTGATAAAGGTTTAGCTTGCCAAAAAAAGATGTGGGTAATTCAAATTGGAATATGGAGAGTGTTTTAAAGATGCAGGAAATTAGGAAATTATGATTTTGAATGCTAGAAGTTTATTTACATTTGAATTACGATATTGCCCCTTTGAGAATTGTGAATTTAAGAATTTTAACTTACTTACAAATTTGGAATTTCATTCCTTTAATATTACACTATCATGATTCACTGAGGATAATATATATGGATTTGCATTGGATTTTTTTTTTATTTTTTTTATTTGAGGCTGAAACTTTTAACTATTGGATTGGTCTTGTTACATATTTAGACCAGATGCTTTCAGCTTTTTCCGGGCACTTGCCAAATATCCTAGGAACTTCAATTTCTTGGAGATGCTTCGAACCTTTTTTGGAGGCACTTGCCAAGATACTCCAAAGAAGGTCTAAAACATCCCTTTTAAAAAGCCAAAATGCTGCTACCCAAAAAGGAGGGTTGGATAATTTTAGCAAATGTGCTACCACTTTCGTAACAATTATTAATATATTCTTACTTTAAAAAACTCCTTTTTTCTAAAAATACCTAACCCAAATCATAAATTCTCACGCTCAACCAAAAAAAAAAAAAAAAACTCAATCAACCAAAAATAAATCACCCAAACCCTAAGCAATACCTAAAACAAGTTTCTGCAAGGAGGGATAATTCGATCTTTTGAACCAAGCTATGTTTTTTCATCTCGTTCTAGATTAATAGATAGAGTGAAAAGCAAAAAAGAGAGAGGAACAAGGTGGATAAAGAGAGAAGAGAAGGAACCTCGGTGGGCCGACGACGCCGTCGAGGATGACATGAGCGACGTGCACTCCAAGCGGCTGGAACTCTCTAGCCAAGCACTGCGACAGCGCCCTCAATGCGAACTTCCCGCAGCCTGCGAATTTCACGAACTCCCTCGTATCAATCGACTCCATCTCTTCTTAAGTTCTAATGGACGTTCGTTGATTATCATGTGCAAATTTGAAATAGAAAGGAAAGAAGAAACTGAGATGGTTTTGATAGAAAGTTACATAATTCAGAGAAGCCTGCAATGCCGTTGAGAGAGGCTGAGCAGCCGGTGAAGAGGATCGTCCCTCTGCCTCGCTCCACCATCCCGGGCAGAACCTGTTCATCAGTCAAAAACACCGACACCCTCTTAGCTAAACAGCTGAATTCCTCAGGATAATGCAGAAAAAAGGTTCAGAATAAGAAGGGGAGAGAGAGAGAGAGAGAGAGATGAAGATGAAGAATTCTTTTGCAATGACCGGCCTCCTTGGATGAAGACGCGGAAATTCATATGGAGTTTCAAAAACCATCTCGTGGATCAGTAAAGATTAAGGTCAGACTCGGACGCGGGAGGATGAGAGTGGAGACTGTTACCTGTTGAGCGCAGTGGAAGGCGCCGACGGCGGAGACGGCGAGGGACTTCTCGAAGGCGTCGAGGCGGAGGTCGGCAAAGGCGGTGGGGAGCCACGGCACGGGCTGGTACGCGTTGTAGACCAGGATCTCGACGAAGCCGAGGGACAGCACGCCCTCGAACGCCTCCCGGATGCTCCTCGTGTCCGAGCAGTCTATCCTTATGGCGAACACCTGCGCCTTCTCCTCCCTCGCTATCTCGTCCGCGAACCTCGACAACCGTCCTGCGCAATCGCCGATATAACTACGTAAAATTCAGTCGGCGCTTCTTCATCATCCATCGAAAGCTACAAGGTGTTTTGCAAGCAGTTTTATTTGAAGGAAAAGAAACCGGTAAAAGATGAAATTATCACTTCCTACTGCGACTGACCCTCGTTTTCCCCTCAGAAGAAAGAAAGGACAGATTCTTGGGGAATTGTAAAAGGGTTTTGTCAAGATTTGGAGATTACGCAGAGATTGGCCTAGATTTCGTGTGATTGAGAGACAGACAGACAGACACACAGACAGACACACAGACAGACCGAGGTCGCGGGCGAGGATGGCGACGGTGTGGCCCTCGTGGGCGAACTTGCGGGCGACGGATCGGCCGAGCTTAGGGCCGACGCCGACAATGGCGACGATGCCCTTGGAGGCGGCGGAGCTGGCCATGCTTCGCATCCTTCCACCCTCCTCCTCCTCCTCGAAGTCGAGTTGCAGAGAGAGCGACGACCCAGGTCAAAGAATCAAGAATCAAGAGAACCCAAATCGATCCTCCCTCGAGCTCACTCGATCGAACTGAAGAAGGAGAGGATGGAGGAGGAGGAGGAGGAGGAGGAGGAGATCCGTGCGAGCGAACGAAGAGGATTTAGCGAGGATCGAGGGGTCAATCCGGGTCGTCGGTGTCTGGATCGCTGCCTCCTCTTCGAGAGGCATTCTCGCCTAGGCTAAGGACTCTTCCCCCTCTTATGTCCTTTGCTTTCGCTTCTTTGCTTCCCCCAACTCTCTTCCCTTTTTTTTCGACTCTTGCCTTGTTTGTCTGATTTTTTTACTTGGCCGAAAAGAGGCCCACTTATACGTGCGCAAAAGAAAATAAAAATTAAAAATCTAACAAAAAGAAAAGTAGTGTCACTTCGAATTTAGATTAGATTAGGGAATAAATTAAAATAATTTCGATTATATTTAAAGATTAATACCATGAAAAAAATCATAAACTGGTACATATGCGATAAATTTACTCAAAACTCATTTTTTGATTATTAAAAATCCTAAATTAGTATAACTATAACATTTATCTCTGTTATTTTTCATTAAAATTTATCATCAAATTATTGAATTGGATGACATGACAATTGATGATTGTACCAATTTAAAGTTTTACCTTTCGTTCATTAGTTTGTGATTTTTCGTGATATTAATCTAATTTAACATAAATTAACTAAGAGTAAATTTATCACAAATATATCCAATTAGAATTTTTAATGGTAAAAAATTTAGTTTTAAATAAATTTATAACAAGTTTACCAGTTTTGAGTTTTTATGATATTAACACTATATATAACTATTTAAAAAAAAAATTGAGGGTTTTTATTGGAAAATGCGATCATTTTGTTGGTGCCTTAAAATTACTACTTTCTACCCCTTTGTTTTTCTTTGCTTTTACCATTTATTTTAATCACATATGGACATTAATGAAATTTCCATGCCTAGAATTCGAAAGTTGTTTTGGGTTATTCAATAAGATTATAAAGCAAAGAGAGCATATCGCAATCTCAATCTGTTTTTTCCTTCCTCAAAATATGATTATTCAAGCTTTATTTGAACAAATTGAAAAAGAAAAAGAAAATAACTTATGTGAGTGAGTGAAGAAAAACTTAATAAGGATTGAATAATGAATCTACGTCGTTGACGACTCAGTCGCTGCCTCCTCTTGAAAAGGCATCCTCCCCTTGCTAGTCTTTCATTTATGTCTTTGCTTTGCTTCCCTCAACTCCTTTTATTTATTATCAACTCTTCCAATTTCTTTTTCTTCTTTACTAGCAAGAATGGCACACCTTATATGTGTGGAAAAATAATTAAAATATAATAAAAAGAAGAAAGAGTGTGATTTGGTATTAGGATCAGTTTTGGAAACAATTTTTTAATTATTACGATAGTATTGAATTGGAATTTAGAATCTTTGAGAGTTTTACTGGTTACGCAATCATCCCATTTGTCCTTAAAAAAATATTGTTTCCTACATTAACCATTCTTTCTTCTTTTTCTTCTTCGTTTTTTTCCTTTGATTCAGTAAATAGTCTAGACCACAAAGACTGCAAAGTAGGCCCGGGTGATTCACCTAATCGACAAGACCTTAAAAGCCTTTCTAATGTCAATGCCATAACAAAAGGATCCTCTCCTCTTGAGAGTAGTACTTTTATGTGATCTCACTCGTTTTTACTTCCCCCAAATATCCGTCCTCGAGCTCTATTTGATCAAACTAAAAGAAGAAGACTTGGGTGAGTGAGTAAAGAAAATATAACAAGGACTGAGGGATGAATTTGCATTTTTGATATTGGAGTCGCTGCCTCCTTATGGAGACTAGAGAGGCATTTTGCAAAAATGGTTGTGTGCAAAAATGATTAAATTGTAACAAAAAAGTAAAGGTGTGTGATTTGGAATTTGGATTACTTTAGGAAACACATTTAAATTATTACCATAGTTTTTAATTGAACTTTAGAGTATTAAGAGTTTTATTAAAAAAAACAAGATCATTTTTGTTTGTTCTTAAAAAAAAAAAAATTGTATAGTGTGTAATATTTTGTTTTCACTATCAGCCACTTGTGACATTGTTGGAATTTTCTAAACACAATTTTGAAATTGAAAGTTGTTTTGGATTTGTCGAGATTAGTATATAAAGTAAAGTGAGCATATTACTTTAAAGAGTTAATACCCTACAAAAACCCTAAACTGGTATACCTATGATAAATTTACCCCAAACTATTTTTTTAACCATGAAAAACCCCCAAACTGGTATACTTGTGACAAATTTACCTCGAGTGACCATAAAAAACTATAAACTGATACATTTATGACAAATTTACTAAAAACTAATTTATTTGACTGCAAAAAACCCCAAAGGTAAATTTATGATAAATATACACTCCGTTAAATTGGATTAATACTAAAAAGGAAATCACAAAAATTATAAATTGTGACAAATGGAGCGTAAAATTCTAAATTTGTATACTAGTCAACTGTCACGTGTTATTTAACTTAATAATTTGACAATAAAATTTAATAAAAACTAACGGAGAGTAAATTTGTCAAAGGATACAAGTTTGGGATTTTTAGTGGTCAAAAAAATAATTTTGGATAAATTTGTCACATGTGTATCAGTCTAGGGTTTTTCAATGTATTAACCCTACTTTTAAAGGATTTCAATTGTGCTTTTTCTTCCTTCAAATATCCTTCATCGAGCCTGTTATATCAAATTAAAGAAGAAGAAGACTTGTGTGAGTGAGCGAAGAAACTTTATTGAGGATTGACGGACGAATCTGCGTCGTGGCTGTCTAAATCGCTGCCTCCTCTTGCTTAGACATTCTTGCCTTTGCGAGTCTCCCCATTATGTCTTTGCTTTGCTTAGCTTCCCCCAACTCCTTTCTTTTATTCTTTCAGCTCTTCCTTTTCTCTTTCTTTTTTTACTAGCAAAAAAGGCACGCCTTGTACGTGTGCAAAAATGGTTAGCCTGACAAAAAGAAAATGAGATTTGGATTGGTTAAGGGAACAAATTGAATTATTAAGGTATTATTAAATTGAAATTTAGAATCTCGAGATTTTTATAGGAAAATTTAATATTTTGTTTTCAGCATTTATTTTAATCAATTGTGGACATTATTGGAATTTTCATAGCCAAATTTCGAAGTTGAAAGTTGTTTTGTGTTTTTCAATAAGAAAATAGAGCATTTTACTGTTTACAGATCCTAATTGTGTCCATAAAAAAAAAGATGCTAATTATATTTTTCTTTCTCCAATTTCCTTTGTTGTTATTTTACAAATATTGTGTCCATAAATGAATGAGGACGTTCATAATGTCATTTATTTCTCAAATTTTCATCGTTAAAACTTTGATATTTATCCTACAACGACCTTCTTAAATGATTTTTTTTTCTATTTCCATAAATATGTATACAGTTCATTTTTATGGTATATTTACAAAAATAATTTCTTTCAATTTTCTGGTAAGATTTTTCATAACAAAGTGATTTTGCTTATACTCTCTAATGTCAAATTTTTTTGCACGCAACACGTGTGCAGATTGCCTTTTTTTTTTTTCATTATTTAAAGATATCATTCTAAACTTAATGAGATAAGTGTATTGGAAATTTTAAACTTATTATAAAAGTACAATTGAGTTCTATAACTTAAGAAAAAAAATACAATTAAGTCTTAAAATTCATCACAAAAGTGCAATTGAGTCATAAAATCTTCAAAAAATGTAAAGAAATCATAAAATACGAGCAATTATGGAGTGACCATATCAATGACCAAACATGCGCATATGGTGATATGAGAAATTGACTTCTATCTTGCATTGGAATCCGTACACAAACACACACATATATAGGCATATTAACTCTTAAAATATTACTTGTGTTTATGTTAACTTTTTTTTATTTTTATTCATTCACTATAATCTCTTAACCCAAGTTTTTAACTGGAAGTTTCAAAAAAATAAATAAGGGTTTATTACTATTTTCTCTTTCTGTTGCGGTAGTTAGATGATGTCTTACCTATTGTGACCTTAGATGATTCATGATGAGTTACTTTCTCATGGTCAATAGTCATAGAAACAGAATCTAGAGAATCGCATTTCTCTTTCTATTGCTCAATCAAATCCTTAGATTATAATAATTCCTCTCTTGAGATAAAAATACCGATAAAATGTTAATGAACGTTGATTTCGATAGACAGTGTTTAGAATAAAACAATGTATGTTTATATTAAATACATCAATCTTATGCTAATGTATATGCTTACATTTCACATCTGCAGTTTTCCATGTGGTGATGAATGCAGCTGAAGCTCTCGACTCGGAGGAGTTATTACACAAAATAAAGAACACAATCTCATTAGCGTAAAGAGAATATACACATAAACTGTCTTATATATTTCGACCAAAAAAAAAAAAAAACTGCCTTATTCACCATTTGATTGAAAATTATAATTATCCAATCTTTTAAATCAATGATCCGACGACCTATGCAATATTTTCTTTAAATATAGGGATGTATACAGTAGGTGGAGGTAGCGTATAGTATAAATTGAATTTAGATTACATAAATCGAGAGATTCACGTGAAATTCACAAGGGCTAAATTAAGTATATATTTTCCATTTGTTTTATTTATTTTTTTAGAATTCTTTAGTAACTACAGTTTTGATTTTATTTTAATTTTCAATGTTACGAGTCGTTCTTCGATGGATTATTTTGTAAACAAAATCAATAAGAAACAACAGTTTATTGTCAATAAGTTATCTGGGGTTGAATATGAATATGAATATGAATATGACTGTAGATTCAATTCAATCTAGACAATATTCTGTCTCGTGATAGCTCTATCTGCCCCTAGACAATATTCTGTCTCTCGATGGCTCTATCTGTCCCCTTGGCTCAAAATACTTGACACTCTAAAAGTAAATAAAAATCACTGAGGATATTAGAATATTAATTAAAATTCTAAAAATCCTAAGAGCAAGGAAACTAAATCAAATTCACGTCCTGTGCTTTTTCCCTCTCTTTTCACTTTCTTACTCTCCTTATTTATGAATATATTCAATCTTTACATGATTTCTATGTTCTTTATTTACCGAGTTTTCTCGTTAGCAAACACAAATATGCGACAATTTTTGCTACTTTTAATTTTTACATTATGACGTTATGCAGTAAGTGCTATAAAGATGCAAAATGTGATTTTGCTTTTTTAATTTTACGACACCTATATTGTAACCAAGTGGACGTATTTATTAAAAAGAATAAATGGTGCAGTTTTATATATCTTTAAAATCCGCCTTGAACCAATTATAATTTTTTTTTTTTTTAAGAACCTCTGCATGGACCCCTTGCAGCAAAGAAGACAGCACTAGAAGGTGGATGTTGCGAAGACAATTATTAAAGAAGGGAAGAAGAGCAATAAAGAAGCATCGTTTTTACTTTTTTCAATCTACCAATCTTTTTATTTGGTTTCTAATTAAGGCAATACTGCCTTTCCGAAAAACTGACTTATTGGGAGAACTAACAACATAAGTACCATAATATTTATGTGACGCTCACTTAAGGTTTATAACTATTTTTTTGATTAATTAAGTGGCATAACTTTTATATGGCTCTCAAATGAGTTCCGTATAACTTTTCAATTCATCATTGATTGGTCATATTTATGGTATTTAGTTTTTTTTTTTTAAATTATGAAATTTAAGTGATTAATTAAAAGTTATGTCATTCAATTGAATTTTTTTAAGTTACATTATTCAAGTGAATAAAAAAAAAAAAAACGATTGCATAATAATCTTTAATATGCTGTGAAAATGACAATTTATTTTAAATGACAAAAAATCAAATTAATTATAAATTATTATGAAAATTATTATTATTTTTAAATTTATATTTCATAATAAATTATTATTTTTACAGTATTTGAAAATTTATTATGTTAACAAAGCTCAAAGAAAAAGTTACGATACTATTTCTCCTAGATATACGAGGACCAAGACCTTTCATGTCATACCTTTCGCTTTTGCCACTTGCATCGTACGTATCCTCCCCTCACCATCACCACCTCCACCTCAGAATTTGCGCTCTGTGCGTCCCCAATCATTGTCATCATCAATTATACACAGAACCCTACAGTAGACCCCACTCACTGCCCACCACCCTGTCTTCTTGCCTCACTTCTTATGGCCTGTTTGGTAACCATCCAAACAGTCTTGGGGATTTGATTTTTGTCTTTAGAATCGGTTTGGGGCGAGAATCGCGTTTGGTAAAATTTTTGTTCGAGAAAAAATTTGTTCCTTTAAATCGCCGGACGAGAATCAAAAATAAAAAAAAGTTGATTCTTTTCCTAAAACAAAATTGAGAATCAAAATTTTCTTCTTCTCTTTTCTTCTTCTTCATCAATCGCCATCCCGCGACGCCGTCCGCCGCCACCCGCCGCCGTTCGACGCCATTGGTTGCCGAAAAAAAGAAAAAAAAAAAGGAAAAAAAGAAAAAAAGGAAAAAAAAAAAAAAAAAGAAAAAAAGGAATAAATAAATAAATAAAGGAAAAAAATAAATAAATAAAAAAAAAAAGAAAAAAAAAAAAAAAAAAAAAAAAATAAAAAAAAAAAAAAAAAAAAAATAAAAAAGGAAAAAAAAAAAAGGAAAAAAGGAAAAAATGAAAAAATTACAAAAATTATTTAAAAATTAAAATAAATTGATTTGGAACAGAATCAATAAACACGGTCACCAAACATAATTCTATTCCGTAAATCGAAATTTTGTACGCTTATTAAACGCGTTCTTTTACTCAAAATCAGTTCCCTAAACGAATAAAAAATAATCATTTCGATCGAATTTGTTCCCGGGAACATAATCGTTACCAAACGCGCCCTTAAACTCATTCTCCAACTGGTAAGATCTTTTCGACCCAAAAAAAAAAAAAAAAAAAGATAAGATCGACCAAAACTGTCCTATTTTAAAACTGGTCTAATGCTCATGAATCTCGAGTACATTGAAGCCATAAAAGAAGTTACCTCTCGGATCCTTCATCCATCCATTGTTTTTCTCGAATCATGTCTTGAATTAATGCGTTACAAATTATGTATGTCACCCACATATAAATTTATGTAAATATAAATATAGATGATACTCATTGTTATATCCTAGTTACCTGATTAGTTTGGAAAAAGTTCTTGAAATTAAAAATGTAGGAGGACACGTCCCTTATATCAAGGTAAGTAAATGTCGCTTCCATCTATTTGACTCGACGAATGCATGATATAAACTTTCTTGGATTTGGCCCGGAAGCCAAAAGGAAAGACACGAGAAGAAGAGAAAAGCTATACCGCACTCGAAAGAACGAACGTAGACTCTAAACAGATGCAGCCACCTAGTTGGGAAGTAGGACTGCTCTCTCGGGTAAAGAACGCGGCGAGATAAGAACTCTAGCTTGGCTCAGGCCCGTTTGATTCATGCAGCAAGGGGAGAGGAATAGGAGAGAGACTAAAAAATCGCCCTCCTCCCTCGCCGCCCCCCCCAAAAGATTCAACCATGGAAGCTTGGGGGACCAAAAGCGAGTCCTGTCGCATCTCTCACCTTTTTAAGCTTGTACGTTACTTATGTCAGGGATGGCCCAAGTTCTAATTGCAGTGGATTCTCTCATTTATGGGATCGGTTTGCATCTCGGCGGGGTCATTGACCCCTGAAAAGGACACGGGGGAAGAATCGGCAAGTCTCCGCTCCACCAGGAGTGAATCATCACATGTCGCTAACCTCGACCGTGATGCACGGCCGATTCAACTACTGAATTTATACTTATCTTAAACCGAAAGGTGCTTCCTGTGCTCAAAGCTTTCGCATTCCTTGAAGTTACACAATTAAAAGAATGACTATTCTAGTTCTTATAATCACGAGGACTGATGTTTGCGATTTTGCATGGAAATTGAACTAGAAACTAGAAGTTTTCAAATTGATGGACGTCTACCGATCACAGAGAATCCTAAATAAAGTCGCATAATTATCTAAAAACGAAAAAGAAAAAGAAGAAAAAAGGCAATTAACACATGCCATCTCGCCCATAGAATTTGAGAAAGAACGCAGGGGATAAAGGATGAAACGTTTTGCGTACAGTCATTATCATAAAATTCCCAAAAGAACCCCAAAATACATCCTCTCTCCTTGGGAAATGTCAGTCTGTGAGCATATAGGGAAGGAAGCCACGAGAGATTGAGAAAGAGGGATGGAGACAAGAAGATCTTTTAATGAGCTCCTCTCTATTCAACTTGCCTTGGCCCCGCCTTGGCTGCATCTTGGATGGGATGCAGCTGGAGTTCGGCTGTGGTCATTAATGAGCTCACATGTCCTCTCGGAGTTCAATTTTGGTTCCTCACTTTTCCATCCTTGAAATCTGAGACAGCATTATAAAACTAACATTGTCTTGCTAGGTGGCCTTCACTGTCTCCTTGGAATCTGCATTAGCCCTAACATACAAACTGTATCTGCATCTGCATCTGCATTCACAGTTGGACAAAAGCTACTTACATTCCTAGCTGAGGATGAGTCAAATGGGTTTTTTTCCATGCCCTTTCGACACAATGTTCAAAACCCTAATAAGAATGGTAGGGACCCCTCCTTAAATTATGAGAGATTTCGGCAGACCTGCAATTGACTGGAGAAAACGCTGAAATACTCCTTTTCATCATGACCGAACTTGGCGAGGGCCACGCTGTTTGCTCGAATTTATGTCGGCGGTGGGTGAGTTGGAGGGCGATATGCGTAACGTGCACCGTGTAGGACTGATGCAATTGGCGTTAAGGACTCGTATCCCTCTCGCTTTCGCTGGTGCAATCTCCACATGCAAATTCAAGTCCATTTATTTCGTTCGTGTGTGTCAATGATTGAAGCATGGCTAACATGGCATCCTCCTTTGATACCCGATCGTTGCTTTTGGGGCTGTATTAGGTGTGGAGGGGACCTAAACTTCCCTTGACCAACATCTATTTACCCTCTTGTTGAGCTAGACATATATAGAGAAGGAATAAAATGATTTGCCCTTCGTTTTAACTGTGATTCCAAGTTCCTAAATCATATCATTCTTCTTCCACCTAATTTGCTCAACGGAGTGATCAATCAAGGAATATTTTCCAACTAGTATGACTTGATCTACATGGGCAAAATTCATTCTCTCATAAAGGTAAGCATGATGTCAAGATAAAGCTTGAAATTGAAGAATTAGACAAGTGGGAACCTATCTGGTTCCAAATTCTAAGGTATGTAGGGTAGACTCGGGTTGAAAAAATTGGGAAACTTGTTTTGATAATGTTAGGAAATAATAATAAGGGTAAAATAGTCAATAGTTAATCTTAGGGTTACTCATATATATATATATATATATATATATATATATATATATATATATTGTAATCCTTGATTGATCAAGTTAATACAATACGTAGAATACTCTCTCTTTCAACATGGTATCAGAGCCTAGGGCTTAACCCTAGACGACGGAGCAGCCACTCGCCACCGTCGGCTCGCCGGAATAGTTGGCTGTCGCCGCTACTCACCGGCAAACGCCCCCCGCCACTCAAGCGTCCCTCTTCCTTTCTCTTGCTTCTTCGTGCGGCTTGCTCACATGGCTCGCTCTCGCTGCTCGCGAATACTTGGCGTAACTTCTGAAACTGTGGAGCTTGAACCAGCGGACTTTTTCAAATGGCTTAGTCATTGAGTGTGGATTCGACGCCGACAAAACTCGTTGCGAGTGAATCGGGAGAGGAAGTTGGACTTGCTAACCCCGGAATCGCCGATCGGTAGCCACATAAAGTAAATCCACTTTCTTTTGTTTCTTTTTTTTCGGAAATCGATGCACTTCGTGTGGCTTAGGAGGTTGAATTTGAAGCTACTGTTGGAAATTGTTTCTGGCGTCACTGTTCCATTAATGATTCTGCTTTTTGTTTCTTGGGATTGAGGCGATTATGGTGGGAGGTTCTTGTTTGGCGGTGGAGTTGAAGAGTGATGGTGTCATGGGGATCCCTATTTTGCCACTTTGTCGATCGGTGTAGATTAATTTTACGTGAATTTTTGTCGAGAAGTTCGAAAAAAAACTTGGTTTAGGAATGCGATGGTTGACTACTCTTTCCGGTCATTTTTGAAGTGCTGGTTGGTATGATTTTATGGCCTCTCAGTGAAGTATATTGACTCAGTGGTGGACCGATTGAACCCTTATTTCTGTTTGTCGTTCTGTGGCTAATTGCATTATTGGAGTTTAGTGGAGTTAATACTGATGGCTTCTACATCATCTACTGGTTTGACGCATTTCCAATTGACATCTATCAAGTTGGATGGCACTAACTATCCATCATGGTCTAAAGTTGTACAAGTTTATCTTACTGCAACTAGACAGCATGATTATCTTACATCTACACTTCCCTCGAATAAGAGTAAAGTAGATGATTGGATTGCCGGAGATGCAATGATCCGTACACTGTTATGGAATAGTATGAATCCGAAGATTAGCCCTCACTTCATTCAATGTAATTCTGCTAAGGAAGTTTGGGATAAATGTGCTCTACTTTATTCTGGTCAAAATAATATGACACAAGCGTGTGACACATGGGAGGCCTTGTTTGATCTTCAGCGTGGAGATCAGTCTCTATATGAATATTATGTTTGTTTCACTACACTTTGCCAACAGCTAGATGCTTATCTTCTAGCTTCCAATTATCCGAATGTATTAGTCAAATGCCAGGAGGATCTTTGAGTGATACTATTTCTTAAAGCACTAGGGCCTGAATATTCCTCCCTTCGTCAGTAGATTACGTTCAAAAGCTCCATTCCTACAATTGATGAGGTTTTCTCCTGAGCCTTACGCTCGACACCTATTGACAAAATTTCCACTACAACTTTAGAGACAAGTGCCATGATTACTCATGGCTCTAGTGGACATGGAGCTCGTGGTCGTGGTTATCGGGGTCATGGATGTGGGTTTATTCGGAGTGGAGGTCGTGGTGGTCGTGATAGAATTATTGGTAGCCGTGGCTCTCGATATTGTAACCATTGTCGGAGGGCTGGACATACTGAAGCTTACTGCTACATGCTTCATCTAGAGCTTCGACCCACAGTTGCTGCATTTGCTGAAGTGGAAGATTCTTCCTCACAAGTTCAATCAGATCCTACTAATGTGCAACATACAAAAGATTCGGTTACATTGACACGTGCAGAATATGAGGCTTGGATTCGCTCCCAACAGGTGACAGGAACTTCAACTCCCACTGCAACTCTAGTACATAGCTCAAAAGGTAGTTCATCCTATTTTCTTTCTACAGTGTTAGACTCCTGGGTTATAGATTCTAGAGCTACTCATCATATAGTTGGTAACTCTAAATTGTTGTCTTCATTAAATTCCACACCTCTTGGGGTGTCCAACTTTGTTACATTAGCTGATGGTTCAATTTTCCAAGTTACTGGCACTGGAGATGCCCATTTGAGTTCGTCCCTTTCTTTATCATCCATCATTCATCTCAAATCTTCCATATAATTTGATTTCTGTTAGTTCATTAACTAAAGAGCTAAATTGTTCCGTAACCTTTTTTGCTTCTCATTATGTTTTTCAGGATCTGAGGACTGGACAGATGATTGGTGGGGGACATGAATCAAATGGCCTATACTATCTAGACAAGAATGTGATAGCTACAGTAGCTATGAAGCACACATCCACTGATGTCTATCGGATGCATTGTCGTACTGGTCATCCACCGCCAAACATTCTTCGACAATTGTTTCCAGAGTCTGAGTCCATGAGTACTTTTGAGAGTGAAACTTGTTAGTTTGGAAAACACCATAGAGTCTCTTTTCCTTCTCGCTTTCAGAGTCGTGTGTCTAGTCCCTTTGAGTTGGTTCATTCAAATATATGGGGTCCGTGCCGTGTTTATGATACATCTGGTTTTCGATACTTTGTTACATTTGTGGATGATTTTTCCCGAATGACTTGGTTGTTCCTAATAAAAGATCGTACTGAGATTTTTCATTGCTTTCGTCAATTCTATTTTGAGGTGCTGAATCAATATAATACTTCTGTGAAAACTCTACGGTCCGATAATGCCAAAGAGTATCTTGCCATTGCCTCTGGTTTTTAACATTTTCTTGATTCACATGGCATTATTTATCAAACTTCCTATTCATATACACCACAACAAAATGGTGTAGTTAAACGTAAAAATCGTCATCTTCTTGATGTTGCTCGTTGTCTTATATTTCACATGCATCTTCCAAAAACATTTTGGGGCCATGCTGTTCTTACAGCCTGCTTCTTAATTAATCGGCTTCCAACTTCCGTTTTTCAGGGGGAGACACCTTTCTCTATTTTACATCCAAATTGTCCTCCCTTTACATTACCCCTACGTGTCTTTGGATCTGTTTGTTTCGTCCATTCTCTGACTCTAGGTCTCAATAAGTTGGCTTCTCGTGTTGATAAATGTGTCTTTGTTGGGTAGTCTCGAACTCAGAAGGGCTATACATGTTACAATCCTACTAGTCGGCGATTGTTTGTATCAGCAGATGTGACATTTTTTTAGGAGCAGCCATACTATGGTACTCAAACAGTCTCTACAGTGTCTCCTGCCACTGACAAGTGTGTCTTACTAATAACTCCACCAATCTCACTTCCTCCAGTATCGTCAACAGGATTTTAGTTTGCTAATCAAACTTACCATAGACGAGGAACAGCTCCCATTACAGAGGTACATCCATCACCTGATTCATCTGATCCCTCATCGGTTGCTGTGCCATCGCCTGATCCTGATCCTAATCAAACCATTGCTACTTGAAAAGGTACACAATCTTGTGTTGGGCGTCCTGTGGATCATTATACACTTTATTCTGGTTTGTCTGATTGTCTTCGTACTCGTCATCCTATTAGCAACTTTTTGTCTTATGATCGTTTATCTCCCACCTTCTCTACTTTTGTCTCATCCTTGTCCTCTATTTCTATGCCTAGCAATGTTACTGAAGCTCTTGCTCATTCTAGTTGGAGACAAGCCATGGAGGATGAAATGAAAGCACTCATTGAGAATCACACTTGGAAGCTTACTACCCTTCCTGTGGGAAAGCAACCTGTTGGTTGTCGTTGGGTTTTCACGGTTAAGGTCCACCCTGATGGCACCGTAGATTGATTGAAGGCACGGTTGGTCGCTAAAGGATATACTTAAACATATGGTGTTGATTATAATGACACTTTTTCTCCTATAGCCAAAATTTCATCTGTTCATGTCTTTATTTCTCTAGCAGCGCATTTTGGATGGTTTCTTCATCAATCATATATCAAAAAGGCATTGAGATGAAAAAGGAAATTGTACGACAATTGATTATTCTTGGTACTCCACAACAAAATGGGATAACTGAGAGAAGGAATAGGACCCTATTGGAAATGGTTAAGTCTATGATGGCGCAAGCAAAATTACCTATCTTTTATTGGGGAGATGCGTTATTGACTGCTGTCTATGTACTTAACCGAGTGCCCTCAAAATCGGTCACTTCCACCCCTTATGAATTATGGACTAGTAAGAAACCGGACTTAAGTAATATACGTCCATGGGGATGTGCAGCTTATGTTCATGATTCTTCCCATAAATATAGCAAATTAGGTCATAGAGGGAAGAAATATATCATTATAAGATATTCTGAACACTCCAAATGGTACGTGTTCATAGGTGAACAAGCTGATGGAAGTGTGACCGAAATGGAGTCACGAGATATCACGTTCTTGAAGAATGATTTTCCTAATAGAAGTGAGATTGATAAGAACTTCCAAATATATGAAATGGAAGACCTTAATAACATACCCACTGATGTTGTAGAGGGAAATGAAGATTTACCTCAACATACAAGACCGAGTGGGAGTGTTGCATCGTCTGGCGAACTGAATTCAAAGAAATTCAGTTGCGTAAAAGTAATAGTAAAAGTATACCTCGTCGTCATTTTGAGATTGAATGGGAAGCATTTATGATTACTCAAAAAGATGATGCCAAGCTAAAGACTGTTCAAGAGGCTCTTTCATCATTTGATAAGGAAGAATGGAGAAAAGTTTTGGAAGATGAGATGGAGTCTATGAGGGCAAATCACATCTGGGACTTGGTTGATTTACCACCCCATCGCAAGGCCATTGAAAACAAATGAGTCTTCAAGATTAAGTGAAGGATGGATGGATCCATTGAAAAGTATATAGCTCACCTTGTGGCGAAATGTTATACTCAACAAAAGGATATAGACTATAAGGAAATATTTTCACCAGTTGTAAGGTTTGCCTCAATACGCCTTATTATAACTATCGTTGCACATTTAGACCTTGAATTATATTAAATGGATGTAAAGATGGCATTTCTCAATGGAGAACTAGATGAGAAAATTTATATGAAACAACCAATAGGTTTCATAGCTAAAGGTCGAGAGGATAAAGTTTGCAAGCTTCGTCATTCAATATATGGCCTTAAGCAATCATTTAGATAGTGGTATCTTCGTTTTCATCGAGCCATAACCACTTTTGGTTTTACAATGATCGAAGAAGATCACTATATATATGTCAAGCAGTTCGAAGATAAATTGGTGATTTTATCACTTTGTGTGGATGATATTCTGTAGGCTAGAAATGACAAGGTTTTGGTTATCACCATAAAATAATGGTTGTCCTCCAATTTTGAAATGAAGGACATGGGAGAAGCTGCTTATATATTAGGAGTTAAGATTGAAAGAGATCAATCAAGAAAACTCTTTGCTTTATCACAAGAGTCTTATATTATGAAAATTCTTGAACGTTTTAATATGCAGCACTGTAATCCCATTGATACCTCTATCATGCAAGGTGAAGACCTAAGTAATGAGATGTGTTCAAAGACTTCATAAGAAATTAAAGTAATGGAAACTGTTCCTTACACTAGTGCGGTCCGAAGTTTGATGTATGCTATGATGTGTATTCAACCCAACATATGTTATGTCGTGGGATTGGTGAGTTGATATCAATCAAATCCCGGTCAAGCACACTGGAAAGCAGTGAAGATGATCCTGAGATACTTGAAGGACACCATAGACTATCGACTTTATTACCAAGGGAATGATTTACGCCTATTAGGCTATTTAGATGCTGATTGGGGTGGAAACCTAGATGAGCGTAAATCGACTTCTGGATATGCGTTCTTGCTCAATGGAGGTGCAATTTATTGGAATAGCAAGAAACAGACATACACGGCCTTATCTACGATGGAGGCAGAATTTATTGCATGCTCTGCCGCAGTGCAAGAAGCAATATGGCTAAAACGTTTCTTGAAAAATTTAGCCACTGTCACTGAGGTTCTAAGACCGGTGATAGTTTATTGTGATAGTCAAGCAGCCATTGTCTATGTGAAAGATTCCAAGTATCATGGAAGGAAGAAACACATTGACATAAATAATAACTTTATAAGAGATATAATAGCGCAGAAAGAAGTTATTCTACAATACATTTCAACCAATAGAATGACTGCTGATCTATTTACGAAGGCTATTCCTAGAGACATATTCTTGACTCATAGGATGTCACTAGGATTGCGTAGAATGTGATATGTGTTTATTGTAAGGGATCATTGGTTTATGTATTTGTAGACATATGTATTGTATTTGTTTATTTTTAGTGACTTGATGTTTTATCAATAAGTACAAATCCATTATGAGACTAGCACATACACACATATATTACTGAAAAGTATATCAGCATGCAATGATTGTCTCACTCACACGAGCAATCACCTCAAGTGTTATAGTTAGCACGTTGAGATGAGACGTTATGTACAAATAAATGCTGAAGAGCAAGTTTAGTACATAAAATAATATGTTGCCTTGATTGGAGTCAAGATGAGGTCTGTGATTTGTTTATAATAAGACCGAACATGCTAGTCCCACAATCATGTATGCCTAAAAGATGCTGGATGCAAGTATTTAATTGGACGCTATAGAAAGTGAGCTAATATAGCACTCGAGTTAAATATGAGTACGTGAGAAGCACGTGACTATGTTTAGTCTAAGATCTGTATAGTGGATATATTTATTAAATAACATGCGCTCTTATAGAAAGAGAAATCCACTATAGCATGTAATTCATACTATATGTGCATTGTTCGACCAATAAGGGAAGGCGAGTAAAATTATCTCTATTTACTCATCGTGTGAGCCCTTGAGGTAATTTATAATTTACCTTATTTTGTGCCCTATGTTACTTCTGACTATGTTCTCAAAGTGAAAGATCAATGTTGCTACTTTAGTATGTTACCGACGGTCGTGAATAGATATGGCTTTATAGGACGTGTCTAAGAAAGCAATTGTTCTGAAATGGAGAGAGACATAAGTGTGAAGGAAGACTATTGTTGTTTTACATTTATCATATGTATTTATTGGTCGACCAATTATATCGCCTTATGTGGTTGCGGATATAATTGTAAATACATGGTGTTTTTTAGAATAGTCGGGTATAGCTTTTAAGGGATAGGTATACTTGGATTTATGTAACAAAATATGTCTAAAGCACTGTGAGACATCGATTGTTTATTTCTTTTTGGGGTTGTAGCCATTATGTCATCCCTAACAAGTGCATAATTTGAGCTCCCAAGTGCATGTGTACTCACTGGTCACACGGCTTACTTGCCAGTATGAATTATTTTGTAAAGTTGATGAATGTTGAATACTTTATATTCTTGATAGAGTGCTATCAAGCCCATCATGTCTGAGTGGGAGATGTAGTATTTTATTAATACTTCCATGATGATGTGCGATTGGAACGCACCGTTTCGTCTTGATATGCTACGATGGAAAGACACCCTTTTGAGAGAGTGTGAGGGAGTCATATAAAAGGCTCCTGAAGACAATCGTTGGCACGTTTTGGAAAAACGTACACTCAGAAAAGAAAATTCTCTCATTTTCTCTCCCATTTCCATCAAAGTAAGAAGGCGTTCCGTTTCTCATTTACAAGAAGAATAATTGGCATTTACGTTGTGAAAATTGGGTGCTTTCCTCGTGATTGCATTCAGACCAACGTGAAGTATTTTTGTTCGTGATTCATCTGCAATTCAACGTACGTTCCGGGGTTAATTATTGTTTGCGTATCGGATAAAGGTAAGTCGTCTCCGCCGACTTTCATCCAATAGAATCAATTTCCTCTCATCTCCTAGATTGAAATAGGTTGTCAGTTGAAAGAAATAGTCTATGAAAACGACATCAGATGTGATAAAATAAGGCGGACGGCAAGCACTAGCAGCAGATAACTCATAGAGTTTGACAATTAAACTAACGATTTTGGGTCTAGTTTCTAATGGTACGTGGCTCGTATGTTGAATTGACATATGTACAATTATGTTTAGTGTTTTTTGGTCATTCTTTTCACACATTTCCCTTCAAAATAATTTCTCAATCTCACAAAAAAAAAAAACTAATAAAAGAAATTCTGGCCACAAGAATTTTCCGACTTGAACACAAACTTCATGAAACTTTGGAAGATACAGTTGTGCGACGTAGTTTTGATCTCATGAAAAAGGTCTCTCCAAGTTGGGTGCAAAGTGAACAAAACTCATGAGAAGAATTCTTCTGCACAGTCTTGGCACACCAAGGCCCAAAACCAGAAGACAACTTGGATTTTTGTAATCCATAATTTCACAGCTTGCGTCGGTCTGATCTGAACATATCAATAACTTAAAGTCCTAGTGAGACTTCTCCTTGAGGATGCAACTTCCGTTTGCACGATGCCGACCTTGCTTCCCACACTTCAAACTGAATCGGGTTTCATTCAACGGGTTCAATCTTGGGACTGGTCCTCCCTCTCTCCACAAGCTCATTAAATCGGAGCGTATCTACTTGCCAAAATGTTGCTTTTCCCCCTTTGATTCAATTCCAAACTCGAGGCCCCGTTCCTTCTAGTATGGTTTCTAATAAAGATCGGCAATCAGACCGGTTCTACGCGGGAACCGGATCGTACCATCTTGAAAACAGGACTCATTTCCCGATTCCAAATTTTTGGAACCGGTGGGAAGTAGTTAAGTTCCCGATTTTGATTGAAGACCCACCAAGGAACAAAACCGAATTGACCAAACCAGTTTCGGAGCCAGTTTCATAAAGCTAAAAAGAAAAGGTAAAAACCCAAGTTTTTCTATTTTTGACCTCTAGGTTGAGGATTTATATAAATTTGTTGCAAATTTAACTATGTCGTTTGTTTTGTTTTCAAGCAGTTAAAAGTTGGAGCAATATTTATATAGATGAACGAGGGATGAAGTTTTATAATTTATGTTTTATATTACGTGTTTGAACTTTTTATTATTTATAATTGTAGGTGACTATGTGTTCATCTTATGAATTGTTAATTTTGGGAGGTAGGGATTTCCGTTGTTCACCTTTTACTTTAAATCGTTTTATTACTCATATTATTTTTAGATAATGAACCAAAAAAGGGAAAAAAATGGGTTCTCAAGTAGAGCTTGGAGCCAAATTGGAAAAAAAAGTCGGCTCCAGAATCGATTCGAAGGCAAAAATGGTAGATTCAAAGTTCCAAAAATTAATAACAAGTTCTAACATAGTAGATATTAGGTTCCAAATCTGAAACCTATACACGTTAAAACCAATCAGCCCTGGTTCCTAAAATGGATCTTAGCTAGGCCACATCTCCATCCATCAATCATTGGTTAGCTTAATCAGGATCCGGGAAAGGATCGACGGTGGGAAAGGTCCACTTTCGATATTAATTGAGGTATCCAGGAGCTCAGCCAACTTCCAACCATATGAATGACTTGGATCGTAGTTTCTAGGACATGCGAAAAGAGACATTTGAAAGCGAAAAATGTAAATGTCAACATCATGTTTTGAAGCTTTGAACGAATTTAACCCCTTTGTATACTTCTTATAAGTTTCTTCCATTAAGCCTCATTAACATGCATCAACATTCTTTTCTTTTTTATTTCCTTTTTTTTATATATAATTTAAGCCTTTTGGTTTTGGCGTATCATTGCTTGCACACGAAAAATGATGGCCTTCTTGTATACGTTGCAAGTATCTTATTTATGAGTATCTCATTAACACTTGTTAAACAACTAAAGCAACTTTTGCAATGCTTTACTCGTATTATGTTTAATTAAAGCTTTAAAAATCAAAATATTTATAATTTAATATGCTTACAAGTGCTGCCCATTTTGTAAGGGAAAATCACCCAATTAGTCCTAATCCTATAGTAAAGATATTAATTCAATCTTAAACTTTTCAATTTTACTTATTCAATTTTAAACATTTTCGTAAAATTCCAATATAATAATTCCAATCAATTTAAATAAGAAATTATGACGTGGCGATAAATTATCACCGATTATTCTACGTAGCACATTGTTACGTTAACTATTTCTAGCGAAAATTAGCCACAATGATTACATTAGAATTTTGCACAAATTTAAAATTAAATTGATAAAATTGGAAAGTTATAACTGAATTGATATTCGTACAAAACGTTTAAAATGAATTGGACACTTTCTCTCATTTTTTTAGCGGTACTTCTTTGTCGGAAATGTTGAAGTGGGTCGATGAAGTTATCATGATTCGTCCCTATCCTACATAAGTCAGGCAAATTTCAGCGGTAAATTTATCACGTGGGTCACTAAATTTGACGTGGTTATTAGATGAAAAATTAATTTTTGGGGGGGCAAGAAGATTTTATCAGGACCCCACGTAATCTTCTGTCATCAATGAATTGGAGGACCCATATTTCTTAGAATCACTTTAAGGCCACGATAGAAATTGAGATTCTCATTATAACCTTTTTTATTTTTTTCTCAAAGGACCACAACTCTAGAATCTATGAAAATGAAAGGATTCGACGACTTGTTTTCTTTGGGTCAGAAAATTCTTCTCCTTTTATATAGATGAAGAGACCAACCCAAATGAGCTTCATAACAAAGAACATCCAAAAGAGGTTGTGGAGGACTAGAAATTCAGCACGAAAGGAAGAGACTCGCGAAATTAAGCTTTAACGACCCCACCCCGGTTTTATAAAAAAGAAAAAAGAAAAGAGTCGACAATTGAAAGCAAAACTATGCAATATATGGCACCGCCACGGACACAAGCTGGATGATGGATCATTACATTGGCCTTAGTCCTAGTTTAAAAAGTTGTTTATGAATATTCAACTTATATTCACAAGTGATAAATTCAAGTCATACTCTACATATAAATTTTCAGGTTGAGTGGGGCTTGGCTTAGGTCCAACTAGGCTAGACCAAGTCTCCTCATTAAATACCCTTACTCAAGCTTGCCCAAATAGTCTCAAGGCTCATGTGGCTCAAATTGGGTTAGGGCAAACCCACAGGCTATCAAGTTTAGGGGTAAACAGCTCCAAATTCTGTATAAATTCTACCTGGAACTTGAATCTTATCCATTGGAATATGTTCCTCATTTTGTTGAACTTGAAACCTATTATGCATACCTTAAAACTTGAAACATATCCCATCATAAGTTCTAAAGTCCCAAGTTCCATTTATTTTATTAATTGAACAATTATGGTGAATCATTACATTTAATAACCACCATTTATTGCTACATTTCACTCACCACAACTTATATTTATATACAAAAAATATGAAATATTAACAAAAAAAAAAAGTCACAATCATAAAATGAGAGTTTAGATTAGTAGTTCTAAATTAAACACTCATTATTGGACATCACAGATCATAGAATTGCGTGAAGATATAGATCGGGAGATACGCAAAATCTTATTCCAACTTTTAGGTTCCAGGTTCAGAGTTCTACCTACCTAAAACTTGAAACCTACCTATTAAAATATGTTTTTCAATATTTGGAATCTGGAACTTACTCTACATATCTTGAAACCAAGAATTAGAGAGGTTCCCACTAGTTCGGTTCTTCGATTCCAAGTTCTACCTTAGAATCATACTTATCCCTAATCGGGTTCATAATTAGGTCTATTTGCATTGTGTTCACAAGGCAATCATTATGGTTGGGGAAGGGCCATATGAGTCTAGTCAGAGGGCCGGCGAGGTTGGCAACAACTACAGAACTACCGCACCCCCTCCCCGTCCTTTTTTTTCCTTCCTCTTTTTAGTTTTTCTATCATCTACTCCGAAGGGTCTTGCTAATGTGACGCCACATTTGCTTTATGTGTACATCGAAATTATCAAGAGAATCAAGAAACTTTCCCACGTTGTGCAAAGTCTGTATTAGTACTTATTTTCTTTGGTTACAAACAGGACAATCGAAAAAGAATTATAGATTATGAGCTAGGGATATAACCCACTAGTAGAAGGGCCGATAGACAATAAAATCCTGAATTGGGCTCAAGAAGCAAGTTGCTTCAACCGAGCCGATCTTAGACCAGTTCACTTGTCAGGCCCGCTCTTAAATTTTCGGCTAAAGGATACCGAACTTTTGAGAAAGCTCACCGGCCTTATGTGATGGGAAAAATTCACATTCTAAACTATAAAATCCCTCTAAAGCAAGGGTCATCGGTTCTTATCCTGAAATCAGAAACCGGCTACTAATTAATGGAACCATCCTTATATGTGACATCAAAATCTTAACTAATTAATTGAACTCAAAAACTGAGCGGAATGCTAAGATTAGAATAACATATTGCTCAAGGCCCTTAGCATTTCCAAAACCCTTTAGCATAATACAATTCCCAATAGGCAATGACTTTCGGCATTTTCAGAATCCCACTTCATACACTTAATAAATTTTGTTCTTTGCACTTTGCCTTCACTGAACTATTTAAATTCTGGTTTTACCTTCACTCCCACTATAAATCACATTCCCTAATGCATGACAGATTTGACCGGCGGAGCACAGATCTCACAAGATAACGGCTTAAGCGAGCTTTGATTGGCATTGCGCGGTCTCAGTGTCATATCACTTGAGGTCCTAGGACTCACCTAAGGTCACACGAGGCTTTACCGAGATCTGCACCAGGACAGCGGTTGAGGAGAACAAACATACGTTCACCTAATCAGGACGCCAGCGGAGGAGCTCGAGGGACGCCGGCCGGTGGCGGCACCTTGCCAGGCTCACGCGGCCTCACTGTCGCGTCATATGAGGTCTCACGGCCCTAATGCCGCGTCATCTGAGGCCACTCGTCCTGGGCGAGATCTGTCTCACCTCAGGACATTTATTGGGTCGTCGTGAGACGCGGGAGGGAGCTAGCGGAGTTGGTGGAGAGGTGGAGGCTTGGCTGGGAGTGCTCATGTCCAGTGGTCGAGGCTGGTGGTCGATTGCCGTCGTGCACAGTGCAGCTGCTGGAGGGAGGAGGCGGCAGCGGCGGTAGTGAACTGTGAGAAAGCCCCCGAGGGAAAAATAAAATCAGATTTGGAACCGTGAGAAGCTAACGATGGCGGAAGAAGTAAGCTTTTGCAGAGGACGACGACGCTAATGAGAGCAAAAGTTCCTGTCAATTGCTTCTGGGAAATGGGGTGATGGAGGAACGAGCTTCATCTTTCCAATGGACAAAAGAAGCTGGGATTCGGGGAGGGAAGGTGGAGCCCAAAGCCCTTGAATTTCAACTTCCAAGTTGATGATGTTTGGTAACGCTCGAGGAACACTCGTTTCTGTTATTTTGTTCTCCAGTTTATGCTCTTTTGTTCCCGTTAACAGAAATAGAACATAAATGCGTTTGTTAATTTTTTTAATCCTGGAAACAAATTGTTACCAGAAATATATTTGAAACAGAAATAAAAATAAAATAAAAATTATTTCTTACTTTCATAAACAACTTAAGAAACAAGTTTTTCATTTTTTTTTTTCCTTTTTCTCCTTTCTTTTCTTTCTTTTTCTCTTCCTTTCTTCTTCCCCAACTGGCCGCGGGCCTTGGCAATGGCCTACAACCGGTCAAACGAGGCCCGGCCACCTCGCCGGAGCCTCGTCGGCCCCTGACGAGGACCCCCAAGCCTCGCCCGGCCATGGCGAGGCTCAACCTCGCTCAACCACTGCAAGGCCGAGCCTCGTCGAGCCAACACGAGGTTCGGGGAGACCTTGCCGGTGGCTAGCAAGGCTTCCCGAGGCCGTCGAGCGGTTAGAGAAAGGAGAAGAAAAAAAAAAAGTAATAAAATTATTAATAAATTAAAATAAATTCTAAATCATAAAAATATTTGGATTCATAATAAACATATTTCTGTTCCAAGAACAAAAATTTTATATAGTTATTAAACTTCTTAAAATATTCAAAAACTATTCTCGAGAATAAAAAACATTACCAAACACGCAAAATTGCAGCAGAACAAGTTGCTGCGGAACATTTCAAGTCTCAGTGCTTCTTTCTAAATCCAGGTCCGAGGCGACATAACAAATTATCAATCCATTTAGTGGGAGAGAGAAACATGAGAAGTTGACAATGCACGACGAGCTTTTTTACAAGCAGCCTCCAAGCCATGTTTCTATCTTCATTCCGTCGGAGGTACAATGCATCTTATTGTGACTTAAACCCACCCCGAAGGCGAAATATGTATAGGGAGAAGAGAGGATGGACATGTATAAGTTGCAGGACTTGAAATAATTAATCAATCAACAAAAGAAAGAGAACGTCAAACCCATTCACTGCTGCAACAGCAACCTGAAACTGAAGTCGTACGGCGTCACTTGTACCAGCTGCGAGAGCGGCTCCCCCTTCTTCTCGAGGCACTGGACGGCTTCTCTGCGGAGCTCGTCTGGCAGCTGCAGGCACACCCAGTCCAGCAGCGACTCCATGTCCTTTGCAAAGTCGAGCAGATACCAGTCCAAAAGCTTCGGGATGACCAGCTTGTTGGTTCTCGATATGCCCACCGATGCTTGGAGATAGTCCCTCTTTGCCGCTTCCAGTTCGTCCTCAACGTGACACGCGGTATAGACACGCACCTAATTCACAAGGAGTAACCCGACATTCATTTGTCTCTAGTTCTAACTGATACTGAGGATTGAAACTAAACCCAACAAACTCGAACCAAATTGATTTGACATTCAGAACGAGAGAGATCTGTTGATAATACAATTGAACTTACTGCAGGAGATGACCAGCTTCCACAGGAGAGAGCGAATGTAACCAACGGCTCAGACCACTCCAACCCGAATGTGCGGCGCGCTTTCACATCCTCATTCTTCGAAGCTTTTGGACATGTCTAAATAAACAGATAATCCTAGTCAAGATTCAAGGAATTTTACAGATTCACAAACAAACCTCTCGAGACATTCTTAGAAAAGGTTTACGTTTAGACTTACGAATTTTAAGTGGTAAGGTAGCCTCAAGATAAAATGCTCAATGGTAATTGCATTCATCAAGTGACCCCCAACATTGATTGTCGCCTGAAGCAGACACAGAACAAACAGTTGCTAATTTAGTCCAATAAGCTAAATTCAATAATTAACGGATCCTGGACATGCACACAGGTTGTGTTACATACACAGCGACTTCTAAGACAGTAGAGAATATATAATCAGCCAAAACATGTTTGTTGCAGAACCAAGTATTAGTGCATCGCAATGTAATACAGATTACGGATGTTACCTGTTGCATCAATGCAACCACTGTTTCAGGAGTATCTGGTATTCCATGCTCTAAAAATGCCTGCACAATTGATCATATTAATATGCTTTCGTGCAAAGTACTCAAGATTGCTTCACAAAATCGAGCAAGTGTATTGACTTTGGAACACCACAACAAAGGAAAGACTCACATTCATCATACAAGAATTGTAAGTGTTTATCCAGAATGCCAACTTCTGCTGATGAGTGAGCCCATCTAAGTTAACGCAGGCAAGCTTCCCAAGAAGAAACCTGAAATCAATTAATCGACAGTCAGGTTGACGACGTGGCTGCATGTCAAGTGAGAACCATGGAGAGGAAGAACTTACTTCAGCCTTTGGATCAGGAACAGAGTATTCATTTTTCGATTGACATCAACTGAATAAGCATCCACCATGTAGAGATGTCTGTAAGGACCAGCATCCCTCTTCCCGAATTCTGGACATAGTTCATAAGGATCCCAGTAGGCCGATTCTCCATTTCTCCCATCAATGTTCATCAATTGAGATGGCGAATTCAACGATCCAGAAGCTTTTGCTTTAGATGTGCTCATCCTTGCAAAGATGCTAGACAAGCACCTAACAATGTCCTCTGATATTTTGTTTGGCGATTCTTCCACTTGGGCTGCTCCATCTTGCGAAGAGCTCAATGAATTTTGCTGCGCTTTTTCCTGGTCTCCAAATCTGCTCTCTAGCTGCAGGATTAAAACCCATAATTAGTATGGCTAAGTTCTCGAATGAGTCTGAAAAAAGAAAAACTTATAAATCATACCTGCGGTTTTGAAGATTCAAGCATCTTCTCTGCCTGTTCCTGCTTAATTGGACTTTTCTTGATGGGTGTGGAACTCTTCGAAGTCTTCTTGTCAGGCGACGCTTTGTCCTTCAAAGAATTCACGTGCAAGCAATTCTCCTTTCCTCGCACATCTTCCAAAATCGGCGGAGAGCTAAACTTTTTCTGCGCTGGTTTCCCATTCATCACCCTGCTAGAACTATTCCCGGCCCGATCTTGTGAAGATTCGGAAAACAGGAGCTTTCTACTAGATGCGCTTCTGGCGAGCGCCGGTTGATGCCCAGGAACAGATGCTAGAGAACTGAAGTCGCTCTGCGACATCGACTTCGACCGCTCGTGTTTAGCCCTTCTTGCCGGCAATTCATCAGAGACATCACTCGAAACCTCAGCATTCCTCTTGGACGATATGTAAACAGCTTCTTGGTATAGACCCTGTCTGAAATTCACCACCTGCTCTTCTAGCCGAACAATCTCCTCTTCCAAAACAGCTACTTCAGCAAGAAGTTCCAATGTCTAGGAAAGAAAACACATGCTTTATCAGTGACCCAATTTGCATAATTATCGGTATCAACACAAACACAAACCGTTCATACATTCAATTTGAACAAATTATACTGAGATCAAGTTCATCTGGGTCTTTTCATCTCTTGCAACATATAAAACAAACAAAAAAAGGGAAGAGAGAGAGAGAGAGAGAGAACCAAAGGAAAGGAATGATGAATATACTAACATGAGGAGGGAGATAAGGAGGGAGACGAGGAAGAGCTCCAAGAGGCCTAGTGAAGGCTCTCTCTAATGCTCTGTGAACATTCTCTTCATGTCTGAGCTTCTTCTTCAGCTTATCAACCTGCAAATTCCCAACAGCAAATTCGGTTTGAAGCTATTGAAACTACCAGGAGTTACAAGCTCAAAATTGCCCACTAAAAAAGACGGAAATGTTCAAGAATTGATGGTTTCTGTACATCTTGAAGCAATGCCAATTTCTTCTCTCTGTTTAAGCGTCGCCTATTGGTCACGGGCTTCTCAGCTCCCGTCACTCTGCTTCCTCGAGTCTGCATTCTTTCCTTCTTTGGCATAATGAAAACAAAACCAAAAGATCAAGACCCCAAACTAATTACGTGAGTTCAAAATGAAGCAAAAAGAACATAGAGAAGAGAAGCTATATTCTTTTCTTGGGAATAGTGAAAGAACCCAGTTCAGATTCCTATCAAAAGCGATAGCCTTTACGGTCCAGAATTAGATGATAACGCATCCAAACGATATCTAAAGCACACTCGGGCATTGACAAAACAGGGGAAAAAAAGGAAAAAGCAAAAGCAGCAAAGAAAAGAAAGAAAGAACCGAGAACATCAATTATTGTGGGAACAGAGATAGTGACTTAAACTTGAATTCGACGTTGAGTCATTCAATCTCAATCACAATCGTGTATTACCCACTGGGAAGAAATTGACATGAAGGAGTCTGATTTACAACAATAAGCTGTGATGTTAAATTGTTAATGTTGGGCAGATGAAGTGAAGGGGTAGAAAGAAAAGAACTACCTTATCTGGATTTGGAGGAGCTTTCGTGGTTTGAAGGGCAGTTCGAGCTCTGGAGTTCATCTTCTCTTCACTATCCTGGGGGAAAAAACAAACATTGCAAGCACTTCAATAGCAGTCCCTCTAACTAAAACGAGGATATAATAATGAATTGTTGATAAAAATATAGGCGGAAGATGGCAGTATTTACAAAGATGGCGCAGATAAAGCTGAAACCAACCGACTCCTTCAGAAACTTTGCACGCAGAGAGAGAGAGAGAGAGAGAGAGAGGTTCGATGCAATGTTTAGCAATTCATTTCACAGACCCTTTTGCAGAGCGGGAAAATTGAAAGCGGTGAGCATCGGAGAGACTCTAGTCTAGAGAGAAAGAGAGAGAGAGAGAGAGAGAGCAGAAGTGCGCCTGCTCTGCTGCTTCTGCGTACTGTATTCCTCGGCCTCAGTGAAACGCTAAACAACAAGCACCCCACAGAGACAGAGTGGGAGATGAAGAAACTACAGGTGGAGAAAACGACGAGGTTTCGAGGTTTAAGGAGGTGAGAGAGAGAGAGAGAGAGAGAGAGAGAGGGTCGACCAAGAAAAGCGTAACAGATGGGCAACGACAGCGGCAAAAACCAAGAAGAGCTTATTATAATATAACCTTTCTACTGCAATTTAAACTTAAAGAAAGAGAAAGTACCGCTGGTCTACTGTAACATATCATCATCTCAGTAATGTTACAAAATTCGAGAGCGTAGACCATAGAATTTAGCTAAACGAGAAAAGAAGATGACAATCGAGAGAGAGAGAGAGAGAGAGAGAGAGAGAGAGAGAGAGGCCAAGAACACTGAATCACATACTCTTCCTCTTCAGCTCCACCATGAAAGCTTCTTCAGCTTCACCTCATCAGCTCCACCATGTCCTTGTAGAGAGAGAGAGAGAGAGAGAGAGAGTGCGAGTGATCTGGCAATGGCAATTGTCTGGTCTGTGGCTCACTTTAAGATCTGGCTCTGCGTGAGTGTGTGTGGGAGAGAGAGAGGGGGAGGGGGAGGGACAACATGCGCTCCCTCATCATGAAGAAACGTGAACCCTTCCTTTTATATCATCACTTTCCAAAAGTTCTTCCTCTCTTTGCACTTCACCTTCTCATTTAAATTTCAAAAAAAAAAAATAATAATGGTGTAGCTCCAAAAAATCAAAACAATAAAAGAAAAGAAAAGAATTTGCAAGATGTATAAATAAAGGGGCAGGTGTAGTAAGGCCAAATCCATCCTTGCTGAGTGAAAGAGAGTCCATTTAAAATACAACTGACAACGGTGACTACTTCCTCAATATTATATGCCTTATGTCCACCGTATCTTGATTCACTTTCTAAGTGTACTTTCACAGCAAAAATTTTCGTCGATTTTCAAACCATTCACTTGTTAAACCCACTCGCCTGAATCGCTTCTCGTCCGACCTTGTCCAGATCCCGACACCCCACCGCCTCTTCTCACGACCAACTTGTTCTCCCGCCCGGCCGGGTCATGTCTACGAAACCCATATCAGTGACGGTGCTATCGAACTCCTAAATCTAGCATGCCCTACTCCAAAGATCAAGAAAGCGACCTTGTCTAGCCCCCTATAAAATAAGGGGTCTAATCTGCCTATTCTAATGGGAAGGATGAGCTAGTATTCAATTGAGATCCAGTTGTTTGGTTTCGCTCCTGCCAGGATGTGTTAAATTGACTACTAGTTTATTTTAATGTGGGTTGCAAGCATTTCTTTAATTGAGATGTCATTTTCTGCAGTTACTTTCTCCCTGCATGATTGAAGTGGAAGGGAATTTTTCTGAGTTAGGAGTATAAAGTGGAAGACGAATTTTGTCAGGCGTTTCTGGTTACCAGAAACAAATGTAGGGTACGCCGTGCTTTTAATGCAAGTCCCTAGCTTGGGCGCATATCGAAAAAAGAATGCCTACTTTGCTACATAAATACTCTAAGACCATAAACTAAGGTTATTAAATTGAAATAAGTAATGATGAATATCGACTTTTCTTGAAAATTGAAAAGGAATGGATTTTTTTGTTTAAAAAAATGATTTTGTTTTCAAATATAATGTTGATATTTTCAAAGCATGATTAATGTCTTTTAACAAGTGTTGGATATTTATATAAAAAAAAAATTCCCTGTCAAAATGGGCCAACTCTATAATGACTTTTGAAGTAAGTAAGCGGAACGTGCTAATTAATGATAGATAAATAGAGCATTCATTTTGTATTGGGATGATAATAATGATTATGGCAATCTGGACAATGCCATCTCAAACTACGTTCCACGTACCTTAATGAGCTTTGGCTCAATGTCATCATTAAATAAAAACGGTAAAATTATTTAAAAAGTCCTAAATTTATTGCACTTAATCAGTTCAGTTCTAAGCCCTTCAACTATACTAATTGAGCTCTAAACCTTTTCACATTTTTCCAATTGAACCCATTCAATCAATTTTAATGGGAAATCACTAACATAAGCACCGATAGTGCTACATAGAATAACTAATGTTGACATGAACAATTTTTTTTTTTTTATAAAAAATTGATTTTTTTAATTTTTAATTTTTTTTTTGCCAGATTGTCCTCCTAAATCAAAGGCAATTATAGAAGCTATAACAAAACTTTGTAAGGAAATAGTTAGAGAAATCTAAGAAGATTGAATTTGCTCTAAAGACGTGAACAAAAAAAAATCAATACATAACATCTATGTCAGCTTTTCTGTTTGGTTGCATTCCAATAAAATGCATTTAGAAATTCAATGAAATTAATTTAAATTTTTTAATAAATTTTCAGTTTGGCCCTTCAAAATCGTTTATCAATAGATTTCCCTGGTAGTCAGCCTTGACTCAGACTAGGAGTTGTGATTTGCGAGCGCGGAGCTGCTAAACAACGCAAATAAAGTTTGTAGCTCAATCAAAAAAATGGTAAATTAAAAGAAAACAGGTAAATATCAATAAATAACTCAAATGAAAGTTGGAAATCCAAAATTTTTGGTATTTTGATCGAGAAAAAATTGGTAAATTATTTTAATATACGTTGGTAATTCCATATAAGAGTTAGTATATCCAAAATGCTAGTAATTTGTGCAAATAAGAATTGGTAATTTAGCATGATATTGTAATTTGCAAACTACCAAAAAAGTTTGTAATTTCACAAAAGGTATTGGTAAATTACTAACAAGATACTTGGACAAAAGAAAAGGTCTATGATCATTGTTTAACCGATAGCTTTTGACATGGACCAATCCTGCCAAGGTGATACGAGCATATATTGGCCTAATGCACTTATGTACACTCGTCATTAAATAGCTTAAATTTAAATCGGCGGGAAAAAAAAATCGTTCGACAAGAGTCTACTTGGGCTGTCCTTTGACAAGATGATTTTCATTACCCAAATCATGCTCTTTAGAAGTTATTTGAGGCACCTAGACTTGGGGCATTTGTCGAATGAACTAATCAAATCATCATAGATATGCTTGAAATTGAGTAATAAAAAATCAATATCTATTAAACGACAAAGGCCTTGATAGGAAAATAAGAAATGTTAGCCGAACAGCTAATAATTGCATCCGAAGGGTTTGGGTACACGAGATGAGACGGAAACCTCAACCTACTCGATCGAGTTTACGGTCATTTGTTTGTTTGCGACACGACTACGTACGCAATACGCAGTTTGCAATACGTGACCTGCCCCGGCACCTCTTTGATAGGGACCCGAGCATTTACCTGTTCAAAATATATAATGAGAACAAATTCTAATTACATGGATGAAATTACACCCTTTCAATGACTGCTAGCTTTAAGAATCCTTAAGTATGTCGACGAAATGGCATGATAATGCCAAAAAAATGAAACTTTGATTACCTTTCTATGTAAAGATATCTTATATATTTCGCGTTGTTTTACAATGTTTTCTTGTTATTGCTCTAATTTAATTTCATGAGACAACTAGATACGACCTCTAAAAATGATTCTAATGAGTCATGAGCAAGCTTAGGCTAACGTATTATAGTAACTATAATTATTCAATACGTACTCTACAACACCTTAGACATGCATTTTAACAATTTTTTTGTTCAACTATGAGCCTATCTTGTAGGATGAGGATTATTTATAATTAGGATCATCTGAAGTTAGGCAAAGTTACCATCTAAGATTCAAACACATCAGTTACGAGATAAATGGATGGCTTTAGGGGTGAGTATCGGTCTAGGGTCAACCCTGAACCAGCCCAACCTCGCCGATCATGGTTTGGTTCCCAGGAAAACTAGATCGGTCCTTAATCTTGAGATTCTTAGACCAGCACTGTGAAGGTTGGTCCTCGATTCTGAGAATTCAGGGTTGGTTCAACCCGGACCAACCTTGACTTTATATATATATATATATATTATTTATATTTTTTATATAAAGAAAACCCTAAAAAAAAGGTGTTAACAACATTAAATAGCTCTTTAATGTGGAGTTCAAGTAATTTTACACTGTTATTTAATAACTTAGATTTTTTTTTTGATAACCAAGGATTCAACCACGGCCCCCCTGTGTCTAGACGGCACTGAAGGGCCGGGCCCCTATACCTCGGGGGAGACTAGCACAGGACCCAGCCACCATGACCCACCACTTAAGACGTGTTAGTAGCTGTGAAGTTTCAACCCTGGAACCTCTGCGATGAAATGCCTAAAGCTGAACCAACTCAACTGCCCACCAGTGGGTAATAACTTAGATTTTTAATGTCTTTTATGACATTAATAGTCATAATTTACAAATGAGAAAAATGTTTATTTTGAGGAGTCCTCACGGTGTTCAAAATGGCATAAATAGCTTCTCAGGACATTCTCCTCTAATACTCATTCTCTTTTATCTTATTTGTCATCTTAGTCTTCAATTTGCCAAAATTGAAAGAAACAAATTCTCCGCTCGTCACTAGACACTCACCTCATTCGCTTTGGGTCACTCGTGCCGCTCGCCACTCGATGCTTGCCTAGCTTGTTGCTCCCTGCTCGACGCTCGACACTCACTCTACTTGATGTTCAATGCTCACTTCGCTCAACGCTTGCCGCTCGCCTCTCTTAGTTGACCTCGCTCGTCATCAAATCCATTGGGTCGGTCCAATCCATGGTCACCTTTTTAGGGAATACAGAAAATGAAATAAAAAAATTTCGGTTGGTCCTAGATTGACCCTAGAATTGGACCGAATCCATTTGGTCAATTTGATTCTCGGTCACCTTTTCAGAGAGTGCAAAAAATGAATAAAAAAATTATCGGTTGATCCCGAGTTAACCTTGGAACTATACCGAATCCACTGGGTCAGTCCAGTCCTTGGTCCCAAGCTTAATAAGGTTAGTTCTCGGTCCCAAAAATTGAGGACCAATACTGTGCGAGTTGGTCCTAAGGTTAAGGAGTGGACCAGTCCAACCCGAACCCCAACCCGAACCATGCTCACCCCTAGATGGCTTAGTTCGATTATATATACTTCCCCCTTTTCTTTCTTTTTTCTTTTCCTTAGTTTCCCTCTTTCTCATTTCCTACTTTGACCCTTGGTCCATCTTTTCTCCATTGCACGGTCACCGCCCCTGCCAGATCACTAGCCATGACCGTACCTCCAGTGGTGCCCGACGATGGTTGCCCCTGCCCTTACTGCACAACAATGCTGCTATTGTGAAAAGAAGTAGATTGAACACAAGATAATTAGATAATTAGATCAAACACAAGATTTACGTGATTCGATCAGTGTGACTAACTCAAAAAAGAAATTGACAAAGTATTTCGTCACAGATTAAGCAATGCAATAAAGATTACAACGATACTCTAGAAAAAAATAAGGTATTATATGTGTGAGACAACATCATTTTTACGTGACACTTGAAAGTTTGCACCAAAATTATAACAAGTAGAAATTGTTGCCCTTTATTTCCATCAAAAAAAAAACCCCCCAATGAAAAAGAATTAGGAAACAAGGGCCATGTTGAGTTGTCTTAAAAAAAGATTAGACTTTCCATTTCGATGAAAATGAAAGGTTTAAAAGAAGACTTTTTAGACATTCCCGATGCATAGATCATATGATATGCATAACTTAAAGATCTGGGAACAATGAATTAATTTAAGAGCATGGATTCAATCATAGTTACGGGCATACTTTACTAGCACGTGAGTCGCAACTCGTGCATTATGCGTGATTTGAACAGCATCTCCCTCCCTCCCTCCCCCACCACAACATGCATCAGAACGAAAATAATGCATTTCTTTTGGTATGAAAAAGCTAACCTTAATCCTGTCGTTCTAAAAGCTAACGGGTAATATAATATAGCCATAAATGGTTACATCAATGTCCAAACACACAGATTAACGATGTCCAACGCAGTTCCCACTCGACTTGATTGCATCTTACAGTTTCTCTCACACGCAATTAATCATCCAAGGTGTGTTGGGGCTAGGGCTGTTCATGGGAAAATGAAAGATAGACATGCGGTCTATAGGAAAAAGTGGAAAGTGACTCCGACAGGGCTTTTTTGTTCTTTTTTTTTTTTTCCCAAATCTAGCGAGGGCCAGCCAATCTTATCCACAACCGGCAAGGGATTTGAGGCCCCCCAGTAGGGGCTAGCAAGGGTCACTAGCACTCACCCGTGGTCAGTGAATGAATCAAGAAGAGAGGAAATGGTGATGGCGGGGAGGAGAGTTGACTAAGGCAATGGTCGTGGTGTGGCTGGAGGTCCACAATGGTATCAAGCAGGTTGGTGTGTGGTGGAAGGGAGACGGTGAGCTGGGAATGACGAAGGCTAGGGTTTGCAGGAAATTTTGGTGACTTGCGGAGGGATAATTTGATCATTTTAAAATAGATCTTGTTTAGAATTGGGAAAATTATCTAAAAAGTCTTAAATTTATTATACAATAGCTAATTCAATTCTAAACATTTTCATTGAATCAATTTAGTCTTAAACATTTCAAATGTGTCAATTTAGTTTTGGACATTTTGACAATTTGTAAATTTAGTCTTAAATCTTTTGACGATTTATTAATTTAGTCTTTTCAACTAATTTTGGCTAAAAATCATTGACATGATAGTCTAATCAATGCTAGTTATCTTATATGACACAACTGATGCTCATTTAGATAATTTTTTTGAATTTTTTGAATTTTTTTCTTTTCTTTTCTTTTTAGTTTCTTCTTCAACAAGTCGCAAGGCCTCGGTCATGGTTGGCAACCAGCCATAGGCGAGGTTCAGCAAAATGGCCAAGGCCCGACAACTAGTGAAGGAAGAAGGGGAAAAAAATAAAGAAAAAAGTATATAAAAAATTTAGAAAAACTAAAAAAATTAAATAATTTTCCATGTCACCGTTAACCATACTATGTAAATGGACAGCATACACTCTAGCACTTCGCTGTTAAAATTAGTCGAAATTTATAAATTATCAAAAAGTTTATGATTAAATTAGTATAATTAAAAAGTTTAGAATTAAATTGACTACCGCACGATAAGTTCAAGAATATTTGGACAACTTTACCTTTAGAAATAGCAGATTAGTATTTTGAAAACTGAGGTGTGAATGCGGCACTAAATGAAAAGTGAGACGTGGGTTTAGTAGTTTTCCCCTATTTATAGTTAGCAACTTGTCCAAAGTTTTTATTCATGGAAAGTAAGTTGAAGGGGGAAAAGTACGCACACGCTCCAAAGCTTCCGTGCGGTACTGCTTCAATTTTCGATGGCTTACTTATATTCTTTAACTATCAAATTACCCAGCAAAAAACAAATAATTTGAGCCTTGGAATCGATTATCTGGGCCCCGAGAGCGCATAATCACTGTAGTAGCTGGCGCAGTTATACAACCTTCGTCACTTAAAAAGAGAAAAAGAGAAAAGAGAAAAAGAGAAAAAGAAACGCTCTGCTCTTAATTGATTGTCCGTGAACATTCATCTTTTTAGTCATATTGGATCAGATCAAACTTATGTTAACGAAGACCCGATCACGCCTCATGTTTGTGGCATCATTGTACTCTCTCTCTCTCTCTCTCTCTCTCTCTCTCTCTCTCTTTTTATTCTCTTTAAATCTCAGTACGGGTGGCTAATCAGCTAGATTGGCATATTATGTTAGATGCTTAAAGTGGGTACAGTCCAAAAGAACTTGATCAGATCACATACCCGGGCCCTTATTGGATCTAGCCCTGCATAAACAGCAAAAGAGCGACCATAATTAACGTGACTCGAGAATCTCGAGACCCTAAATAACCCTTAGAAACCCTAGACGTGCAATTTCGCAATAATTTCCCCAATATCATCACTTACGAAACATTAATACAAAGTACCGTCTCCTTATCTAGTCGCACACCATTGTGTACGTTCTAGCTAAGCCTTCGTACGAGGGAAGATTCTACCATGAACATTATAGTTTAGATGCGAGCGCGACTGGTGCACATTGAACGTCACATTGAGTGAATTTTGCATGTGAATTTACCTGAGACTCTCATTGGATCTATATATTCTGTGAGCCCTGTGGCCATTTTTAATTGAAAGCTGAGAGTGAATGGAAAGGGTTAGCTAGGTCCAGGGCAAACGCAAAAAGATAAAAAGTGAAGAACATCTCAAATCTCAGGAAGGAATTGATGGATATATGTGTGTACAATAAATGGTCCCAACCTTCCTCTTCTTTAACCTCCTGTTTTTTCTTTCTAGTGGTCCTAGAGATGAAGAGGCATTGATCCACCATAGAATGATGGGTCTAACTTTACTCTCGGTATATTGTGTGACAAAGCGTTACAAATAATGCACAAGTCAAGTCGCATCACGCAATGTCCTAACTCGATATCGTTGATTTCATCCGGTCAAATGCGCTTGGTTTTGAGAACTTATTGAAGTGATTATCAAAGTAATATAAACATATCCGATAGGATGTCGTGGTAATTCCTCGAAACATCAGCTTGATGTACACGTGACATTGAAGATTACACGATCAGTGGGAGTCCAGATAGACAAAGTTGGGGACTGACATTGGTGCAACAGAAGCTCAATGCGATCCCTAAAAAAGGGCAAAAGCAGAGCCACATGCATAAAGAGAAAGGCCTCTCATCCCTTGTCGAGACCTCCACTACGTTTTCTTTTGGCAGATGCGATCATCTCTCCTGATGACTTTTGGTTTTGCAGTTTCTGCGATGGTTCGATCCAATCATCATGAATGTCTTGAGTAATCTTCAAGGGAAGAGCAGTTTATGTTAGTGTCTCTTTTTCTTTTGTTTTCCAGTACGATCCTCGAGCTTACATCCTAAAGGCTGCGGTGGCCTGTGCCTCTGATCAGGTGCGGATGATGGGGAGAGCATGCCAAATGCTCATCAAATAAGGCTGTGAGAATTATATTTTTTGGGGGCAATCCAAGAATATCATACCTTTAAATTTAATAATTTTTTTGTCAAAAGCCCATAAAGAATTAGGATTGGGGTTCTATTGAATTAGGAGGTAATGTTTCTTCTTGAGTTTGTCCTATTGAAAGAAGCACACTGTCAAAATACTGGATTTTGTTGGGACACATAACAGAAAGCCAATACATTTATCTGGGAAAAATTCAAAAGAGGATTCAAATCTCATCCCAGTAACAAATTTAATTGCACCTACTTTTTACTCTAAATATAAGATAGTGAATAATTGGTAATTATGATCAACTGTTTTGCATAACATTGATCTTCCTATATTTGATCATTGCTTAATACCCTCACACGTGCATCTCAACAAATCGAAAATCCCTCTTCACATGTGGTCCCTTTTAAGTTAGGTTTGCACTCCCTTAATTGAAGTATGCTTTGTGCTAAAAATTATCTCAACTCAAATCCCCCACCTTGTTCCTGCTACTTTACTTCTTCTTTGTCAATACTTCCGAAGGATTGCCAATGGGGATTTCATGAAAATATTAAAATTTAACTACATAAACACAAATACCTAAAATTATAATCTATGAAGACTACAAAAAAATTGTACCTGATTTTTCACATCAATACCCAAAACATATTCCTACTTTTACATCTACAAGTTTGCTACCTCAACTCGCCAAAATTGTGCATTTCTGTAAAAGATTGCCATTTCTTATTCCAATAGTGCCGTTATCCATTTTCTCACTCATCCGAATGCATCCAAACAAAAAAGCACAAACCCTAACCCGTTGCTCAGCCGCCAGAGGCCCGCCGCCAATGTCTCAGGCCACATAACTCCACCCGACCCAAAAATCTTTCCTATGCTCGTCGTTCTTCCCAATCCTCTCTCCGTTCTGCAGACTGGAGGGTCACTTTGGTTGAGAGTTTGAGTGTGCAGGTGATGGAAGACTAAGGTATGTTGTGAGTGTTTTACCCGAGAGATGGTATTTCAGTCATTTTAATAGGGCTAAGATGGCAAAAGTTGTACTTTTAAAGTAGAGATAGCGAAGTTGCCGTCTTAAAAGTAGAGACATGTTTTTGGTATCCGGGGTGAAAAATCAAGTATGTTTTTTTTTTATATTTTTCCAGAACTGTACCTTTTCTACGTATGTTGATAACTTTATGAAATTCCCACTAGCATTCCTTGGGGAGTATTGATCCACGTTTACAACATATCTCAGAAGATGAAGACATATATTGGTGTAAGCGTTTTCCATTTTTCCAGGAGATGATCAAATATAGAAAAGCCACCGTTGTCTTCTTCGATATGGGATGGGAGTGAGATGCCTATCCCACTGTCGCGTCTTTTTACTTCCGCCAGAATTAAGAAGAAAACAGTGAAGCACAGAAATCCAACTTTCGAAAGATTCTCATTTAAGTAGAACACCTTAGAAGACTTTTGTCTCGGGCCTCATCTTCACTTTTGTGCATATTGCTGATGGCTGTCAGCCTGTCACTACAGAGCTCAGTTCACGAAGATAGAATGGCACGATCATGAACCATAAAATAAAACTATAGAAGAAATTTAAACCCAGGCAAAGAATCACCTCATAATCAGTGCCAGGCCCAAGAGGTCACAGTGATTGAATTCTACTTCTAGGTTTAACTTCCACTATAGAAATAATTTATTTTCCACAAAATATGTGGGTTTAATCTAGCTTTATGAATGCCAAGATAAGAAATATAGGAACAACCATACAAGATATGAGGTTGTCGATTACCATAGGTTCAAGCAGAAGTGTGGTGGTCCCAATTCACATCAAAAGGTCAGTTTCTTCATAGCAAGGACCCAGCGCAGGTTCATGTGGTCTCGGACCTCTACCAAACCACCGGAAATTCAAGGTTTGGAAGTTAATTCATGTCTGCAAAATCAAGGAAAGCAGGCTTGAATCGAAGTGTGTCGTCGGACGCTGATCATGGTGGAAAGGTACTAGAGAACGAACCTCATGTCGAGCTTTGGGCATCGAGCGGTTCGTTTTTGGGCGCTATATGGCGTCCATAGCCACTATGTAGGATCCGCATCTCCTGCCCATAGCCGGCATGCCTAGCAAAAGAAGGCTAGATATCCGGCTCGCGCGCAGTAAGCGATAAGTGAAGATCGACCACAGCCAGCTTATGCCCGCGACACTGGTGAGATACAGATTAATCCCTAACATCCTTCCATATTTCATAATATCTGAAATTTCACGGAAGTTTCGTTGTCACTTCTCCAAAGAATTTACATTATTATCTATTAATATCTTTGTGCAGATACGTCAAATTTGACTCTAGTAGCTTGAGCATTAGTTTAATTCTTCAAAAAACAAACTTTACCAGGGCAAAACACAATTAGCTAGCCCAAGTTACCACTCAGAAACTCAAATGCTTATGTCGAAACCAAAAATAATAAAAAATTGAGATTTTAGTCCCTACACTTTTATGTTGTATGACTGTACTCTCTAGGATTGAATCCGGAGTAAGACTCTCGCAAGAACCAAAGTTTGAAAGTCTTTTGTGTGCCAAATTTGGACTATCCATACACGTAGATACGTTGTTATATATTTGCTTTAGTCAAGAGCAAGAATTAAAATATGAACTTTTGCATGATTAAAGCAAAGATATGTATCCATGTCATGACCGAGTTCAATTTTATCTCTAAACAAACCCAAACCACAATTTAAGTAAAAGTTCAGGAACTAGAGTCTTGATTTTTAATCTCGAGACCAAATTACAGAAATCTATCTATGTTTGAGACCATGAATGTAATTTCTATTGAAATGGTTTGTTATCATAAAAGACGTGTCTCTTGATTAAAAGAAGACATGACTCTTAATCAAAAGAAAAGATGACTCTTGGTTATTAAACAAAGTGACTTTTGATTCTAAAAAGAGGTTATCGGTAATTATAAAAAGAAGTTATTATTGACATGAAAAATAGTGATAGTTGGAGATAAAGTACCGACTCTCAAAAGATGTGTTGATTGGTTGTCTATGATTAGAGATCAATTCACATAATATTTATAATAATCACAACTATTCGTAAATACTTTTTTCTTTAGAATTCTCTCTTCTTCTCTTTTCGTACGCACATTTATAACACATTTAAGGTAAATTCCAAAATAGAAGTTGAGTAATTACTGAACTCGTTTCTCTATGGCTTTGGTGTATATCCTAGAAGTACATTTGTCCTAAACTCGACAGCAACAATAGTGGGAGTAAATGTTACCTTAAGAACAATGATCATTATCATGTATCGAAATTTCAATGATCTATTATTACTTATCCATCTTCGTCAACAATCAAATTTCCCTAAGAACTTCCTCTTCTTTTTCATCCACTGTGCGGGGACTCTCGAAGAAGAGAGTGGAAGCATTTAATGTGCGAAGACGAGACGGGTCATCTCCGGGCAGCACATCGCATACGGACGGGGGGTAACACCAAGAAATAGATGCTGACAAACTGTTAAACTTTTGATCCTCAGGTCCATGATCCAAGAATGAAACGTGGGTCTCCTCCTCTTCAGTAGGACGAGCATTATGATTGCATCAGAACTGGACCCGATTGTGCGGGTTTGCGTGTGAGAGGGAGAGAGAGAGAGAGATGAGTGTCCGGCGGTTGTTGACAAGCATTCGATGCTTCCAAGAGAGACTTCTCAGTCTCGGCAGTTCCTCTCAGCAGAGGCATGGGGGACATCCATTGATGCTCTTAGCTGAGAATGGTGAAGCACCCCCAATTTGTATTTATTGCTTTTGCACGAAGAAGCAAGTATCATGTCAACATGCGGGTCTCTCACCTACGCCACCTGTAGTATTCATTTTAGCTTCTTTTAATAACGCCAAAACTAACAAGTCTTGTAATTAAATAATCAAATGTACATGAACAAAATTTTCAAAGAAATCAACGAGGAATAATAAAGATCATAAGAGATTTGTGTATTGAGGTTTAGGGAAACACATAAACAATTTGTGCAACGTATTGTAATGCTATAGTTCTCTTACTGATAGTGGATGTTTTGTGGTTGGTTCTCTCGTGGAGTAAGTACCCACATTCGGATCAAACCACATAAATATTTTGTGCTCTTTATCGTTTTTCGTTGATTTCTCAAGAAATTTTATTTTCTTTCATTTATTATTTTATAGCAAGATTCATTACTTTCCACTTATCTTACAATTATTGGCATCGAACCACATCTAGGGATCCTAAAGCTGATTTGGGGCTTTTGCTTGTCTAATCGATATTTGGAAATTCTTTTGCTGCAATTACATTTGAAGCGAAGGTTGAAATCAAGAATTTTAACAGAATAAACAATTTTGGGTTATAGAGTAATAAGATGCATGTTGTATTATCAAACCAAAGTTTGGCCAAGACTTTGGACAATAAAGATAAGTTGCCGGAATGATGAAAGAAACCAATCTGGTTGAGTTGACGAAGAAGGTAAAGTGTATCAATTCAATTGAATATCTTGGACGAGGTATTGATTAAGAGTGGGTTCTTCATGGCTAGCTCTCCTTGTAGAATAAGTACTGACCCGAATCGAACCACTTCAATATCTATTGCTTTTCATTGTTTCTTATTATTTATTCTGATATTTTCGTCTTTTGGCATTTGATATTTAATTGCAAAATCTGTTAGTTTCTGAGTAATGTCACAAAAGTTATTCTAACAAAGCAGTTTAATCGAGTGTTCGAAACTCTTTTAGTGACCGTCTAAAACCCTACCCCACTAGATTTGGCAACTATCATCCTCGAGTACTAGATAATTTCCAAAGCAAATAGGTCCATAATTTTGAGAGCGACCCAAATAAAACACTTAAGTACGTTGATTCTAACCTCTATATGAATGCGAGTGTGTGTCTTCGATTTGTTTAATTTCTCATCACTAATATTGTTCTTAATTAGGGAAGTCAAGAAAGTAGAACCAATGCCGAATACTGCATTTATGCTTGGTGGAGGCTATAAAGTGGGTTTCAAATATTTCATAATTTTCAAAGTTTTCCATTCTGCTTCTTGGTTTTGATAATTTTGCTATAATTTCGTAAGAGTTTAGTGCACTTTTCATAATAGAGAAACCCGAGGATGAAACCGGTGGAGCAAGCAATTTGTTATTGTCTAAATTTCAACTTTGGTTAGACCTACCCTATCAAAGAAAGATAAAAAAGAACAATCAACTTCAGGTTATTACAGATATTTTGAATTACCCGTAACAAAATCGAATAGCCTAATACTTTTAGTCAGTACTCTCTTTTCAAACCGGTGTTCATAAAATATAAGTCATTCCAGTCGCAATTACACAGTAAACCTAACTTTGACCTCATGTGATCTATGGTTAGGGAAATCAGATGCCAACATTAAGTCAGTAACACAACCGCGACAAAAACTGAAGCGGAAAGTCGTAAGCAACCACAGCATGAAAATGACAAGAACCCTCTCATGCTCCAGCACCAGATCAGCTACAGTGTTTGTTGTACTCATGTCCAGGTTGTAGCTCTCATATTTAAGAGTGGCGACATGATGATCATGATGACGTGGCGGCCGGCGGGACCCACCACCAAAGGGTCGGGTCACGATCTCAATTGGCTGGAGCTGGTATTGATCCGGTGGACCCGACCCATTTGGATCAGTTCCCTTAAAGAGGTCCCCAAAGTGCATCCAGCAAAATAAACACTTAGATGAAACAAAAACATGAGCGGGCATGTAGTCCCACAGAATATACCACCGGTTTTGCATACAATTTGTACATGTATAACCTCACAATTACTCCACAGCTAACACTGTTGTGTGTTGGTGTCGATTCAGTAGTTCTTTTGGAATTGGGGTGGGGGGGACCGGGATGGGTTCTAAGTGTGGTTGGACCAATCTGGATTTATATTTTTTTATGATGATAGAGATTGGATTGAGTTGAAAGACAATATATATTGTAGACAAAACTGACCCAATTCTAGAATATCGACATTGAAAATGAATAGACAGAATAGACCGCCTTCTCGATTTCTTTTACAATATAGTAGATTGTCATTATTGTCTATACATCTCATAGCTATCATCATTAATATGGGTAAGTATCACTTGCAAAAAAACAGATCTATTTATACCAATGGGGATGATAGATATGGAATATGTAGGGAGAAAAGATAACACTAACAAATTATTCACATAAGTTTGTAGGTTGGTAAGGTCATTTCTCCTTGACAACTTGAGACTTTTGCCAGCTAACTCCATCACTATGAACGATACCAAATACATGGTCCCCAAATTCTACATAATCACGTACATCACCCGTTTATCTCCATTGATTGCTTGGTAGTTCCAAACACACTCATGCACTCTCCTCTCTCTTGTCAATATCAGCCCCCTCTCCAAAGAAAATATATTTTATGCCTCAGTAACACAACTTGCATAACACCACATAACCAACTAATTATATTATTTATATGATAAGCATTTTAATTAACTTTTCAATGAAGTCCTCTCTCCTTATATATATCTACCAGAACACATTACTTTTTTCCCGTGGTGGAGAGAGCCTTGAGGTTTTATCTTTATCTCCATCCGTCCTCGTCATGTATACGAACTACCATTGATGCAGAGCAAACCATTCATGGATGTGGCAAAAAAGGGTTGTTGATAGCTATAATTGTCGAAGGCCAACACCATCGATCACTGTTATATAAGACAATCTGTTTATTCGTGGCAAGACATAAGGTTTAATTTCGATCTCCAGTGGCAGCAAAAGGGCTTGCAGTTGCAAGTATGCCTTTAATTCAGCCCACATGCATTGGGCACCTACGTACTTGTTGTATTTATTCAACCTAATTGTTGCAGAGGCAGGACGAATGCAGGACATTAATTAGCCAAAAAAAATTCTCTACTGCTCATCGGAAAAATGGCCCATGTCTTGCATACACATTGATGTTGAAGTTATGGGATGTAACAAGGGTGAGTTTTAGACTATGTACGAATAACATGAGTTTACGAGGAAATAAAAAGGTCTTAAATTCATTTCATGGTGCCTTCTACACCGGACAGCTGATTCATGAGTGCTGGTGGTGCTGTTTCGATCCCAGCATCAGGTGTTGAGATCCCTCGTATACTCACTTAGGACTTCTTCGGATGGAATCGCAGTAACCCTATTGCACTCCCTCGAATAATTTACTCGCCGTAACCAGCACTAGTAAGGGTGGCGGGTGGCGGGTGGCAGTTGCTTAACCATGGCCAAAAAAAAATAAGTTGGGTGGAAGTTCGACACTCGAAAGGATTCAGCCTCGTTATTACAAGATGCCAGTGCTAAATCCAACTGTTGAAGATGCTGTTGTCGATGTTAATTGATCTTAATTGATCATTATCGCACGAATCTTCACAGGAATCTTTTTGAGATATTATTCATTCTTTTTATTTCCTTATACATGTAGATCTCTTGTACTATAAATAGGGTTGTAATTACACATTAAATGATTCAGAAAGCAATATACAATTTTTCCCAAATCCCTAGCTTTCTATTCTCTGACATGGTATTAGAGCCTCCCGCCTTAACCTAGCTTCCGCAACATTGACGTCCTGCTTCTTCCATAGGGAGGTATGATGTATCCTGCCAAAGAAGAACCAAAGTTCAACTTCTGGTGTGTCCGAGGGTGATGAGGAGTCTCGCAACAATCAACAAAGCGACAATCTCCCTGTGGAGAACATCCAATGAATCCGTCAGATAATGAAGAACAATCGGGCCTTGTACAGCCCACTACGGGGCCCATTCAACCTAATCCTGGGCATTTCTTTCCAGGCCAGTACGTCCAGTGGGTACTTGTGCCAGTTCAGAACCCAAATCCCATGGAGCCCGGAAGGAATGGCAGGCCGGAAGAAAACCCAACGAATGTTTCCAGGCGCTACTTGTCCTACGGATCGGGTTGGTCTTTTCCGGGTCAGTCGAGTCGCGAGGAAAATCCCTGCTCGGGTCAGTCGGGTCAAGGGGGAAATCCCTATCCAACTTACGGACCCGGCCTTTTTCTGATTGGAGGTCTCGCCGACAGCCGGCCGATCCTGTCCGACGATCGACTTGCACAACAATGGCGAAAGTGCAAAAAGCTTGTAAAACTTGGATAGGGAACTGCCTTTCACCGAAGGTCATTGCTGGAACATTTCTGACCGAAGACAATAATTTTTTGGAAAAACCTAGAGAAATGTACGGAAAACTTGATAAGGCTAAGATTTTCTCATTAACCCAAGCCTTATCGGAACTCAAATAAGGATACCTATCCATCTCACCCATCTACAACCGATTTTCTGCTCTCTAGAACGAAATCGAAATGGCAGAGGAGAAATTAGAGGGACCTGAAGCTACCTTGGCTCAATATCGAGCTATAAGGAACAGGAGAAGACTACAAGGTTTCTACTCATCCTAAATGAGTCGTACTTATTATTTCGGAGCCAGATCTTGGCCATGGATCCTATCCCCCTCTCAGCCGCATCTACTAGCTTGCGGTTCAAGAGGAATCCCAGCGATTGGCGTCGTCCAAGTACATGAGGGTGGGCAACGACATTGTTCTCGCAGCTAAGGCTTCATGGAGTAGCAACTGACGACTTTGAGGTCAAGCCACGGAGGACCTACACGAAACCCAAGCAGCACGGCGCTAAGGTTACTCACTGAAGAAGATGGATTTTATTCCTATCAAATGGACGGTCACGATCTGTTTTCTCAATCAGACAGCTCCAGATACGGGCGACCAATGAACAAGCGAGATCAGATCATTGGATCGGACGGTGGAGGCTCTTTAGTAAGATTGGATGGCCCATCTTAGTCCTTGCCACCTTGATCTGACGGTCCACATCACGCCATGACAGAACACACTTGGAAACGATCAAACAACTAGAATCCTGCCACATCATTAAACAAGGCTAATTCCAACAAAGGAGAAGGCAAATTTTGTGATTATTACAAAAAACCTTAACACACTAAAGAAAATTGTTGGAAATTGCATGGAAAACCAGCAAAAAGAAGGAGCGGGATCTTTCTATTGCGGCAAATGCCAAGGCTAATCAGCCCATCTATAAGGATCAGCTCCAACAAATTATGAGGGCTCTAGATTAGATGGGAATTCAGGAAAGGATGGCTAGTTATGTAGGTATCTCTTATTGTCTAATGAGCACAATTTCAAACAAAGCATATTAATTTAGGTGTTAGTGACTACATAATTTGTGATGAGCATTTCTTTTCAAAAATTGACAACTCCTCATATCATACCTCCATTTGTCTTCCAAATGGCAGTGGTACTCTGGTTGCTAAAATTGCGGATGTTGAGCTTAGTCCTACCATCACACTTAAGAATGTTCTACTCCTTCCTGAATTTCAATTTAGTCTCATTTCCGTGTCTAAAATTTGTGGAGAAAATTCTTGCCGGGCCTTTTTTTATTCTGACATCTATCTATTTTAGGCCCTTTCAATTGGGACACTGATAGGCTTGGGTAGAAATTACGAGGGACTCTATTTTTTGGCTACTTTTCCTAAGACTTTTCCGTTCAATAAGAGCATCTCATGTAATGCCAATTATAATGAAAATGTTTCTTTGTCTCATCAGTGCCTAGGCCATAGTGCCACTTTTCCTCATCCCAAATGTCTTGTATGCCCATTAGCTAAATAGTCCAAAATGCCTTTTCCAAAAAGTATTTCGCTTGCCAATAAGCATTCTCACTTTTACACATGGACATCTAGGGACCATATTATACTCCACATCGTGATGGATCTCTCTTTTTTCTCACCATTGTGGATGATCACACTTGAACAACTTGGATTTTTCTCATGCAATCCTAGGCCCAAGCACTTTCTCATCTCAAGAATTTCCTCATTTTGATTAAAAATCAGTATAATAAATTTGTACAACGGATTCATACTGATAATGCCGGTGAATTTTTTAATCATGAATGCTCTTCGTTATTCCTTTCCAATGGCATTCTTCATGAAAGTTCTTATGTATACACTCCTCAACAAAATGGGATTGTAAAGAGAAAACACCGTCATCTGTTAGAAGTTGCTTGGGCTCTTAAGTATCAAGCTTCTACCAGAAATGTTCTAGGGAGACTATGTGATCATAGCAACAAACTTAATCAATCGGATGTCATCTCGTGTTCTCAATGGAAGGACTCCTTTCGAGTTATTATTTGGGAAACATCTAGACATTCAACACCTCCATGTTTTTGGGTGCTTATACTATGTATCTACCATGGGTCCTTGGGACAAATTAGGTTTTCGTGCTCTTAAGTGTGTCTTTATGGAATATCCTACCCTTCAAAAGGTTTATTGGGTTCTTGATCCATCTATTGGAAGATTCTTCATCAATAGAGATGTCATTTTTCATTAAGATATTTTCCCTTTCCAGGATAAGTTATACTCACATCAAGAAGACGATCCTATTACATCTCATCGTCCTTTTTTAAGCGAGGATGATTCTCCATAGGAACTAGTGATTATGTTTCCACAAGTAATGCATATGGAATCCTTTGATGATAATGGAAGAGTTGCTTCAAATACGGATAATGAAGCACCCAATCATCCATCACCAACACTATCTGAGAATCCTGAAAGCTTGGGATGGCCTATTTCAGTAGACAGACCTTCTACTAGCTCACAGAATGATGTTCCAACTATACCAGTTAATCATCAGCGTTCGGGACACACAACTCGACACCAACATGGACAACAGATTATATTTGTTCTTCCATGGACAAAACTGGTACACAATATCCTATCTCTTCCTATGTTAGTTTTGCTCATCTTTCATCTGAACATAGGTTTTGCATCTGTAGAATTTCTTAGCAATAGGAGCCCTCATCTTATGCTGAGGCTGCCAAAGATCCTCATTGGCAACAGGCAATGGAAGATGAATTAAGAGCTCTGATGGAAAATAAAACTTGGGATATTGTTCGGTTACCTCCCCATCAAAAACCCATATGTTGCAAATGGGTATACAAAATCAAATACAGAGCAAATGGATCCATTGAATGTTACAAAGCCAAATTAGTAGCAAAGGGATTCACACAAAGGCAATGATTTGATTACACAGAAACTTTCTCTCCCATTGCAAAAGAAGTCACAATGCGATCTTTTCTTTCTATTGATGTTGCTCGTGATTGGCCCCTTCATCAAATGGATGTCCATAACACTTTTCTTCATGGTGACCTTGAAGAAGAAATTTATATGGATCTTCCATCGGAATTTCGCAAAAAGGGGGAGGATAGAGTGTGTCATCTTCACAAATCCATATGTGGACTCAAATAGGCTTCTCATCAATGATATGTCAAATTCACTAACGCACTTGCGACTGCAAAGTTTCAACAATCTTGGCAGGACTATGCTTTATTCACATGGAGACAAGGTACATCGTCAATCTACTTGTTTATTTATGTTAATAATATACTCATTATGGGAGATGATGCATCCGCCATTGAGAGTTTTAAGAAATATCTACATTCCACATTTCATATTAAAGATTTGGGATCTCCCAAATACTTCCTTGGGATAGAAATTGCATGGTCAAATAAGGGCATCTATCTGAGCCAACGCAAATTTGTCTTGAAAATTATATCAAAAGCGAGATTGTCGGGATCTAAGCTGGCTGCTATTTCAATCGAGTAGAATATCAGGTTGACAACAGCTGAAATGACAAAGGATTATCACCCATGAACACAAATCCCTTGCTTAAAGATCCTTCTAATTACCAAAAACTCATTGAAAACTTTTCTATTTGACCATGATCATACCAAATATTTGTTATGCGGTGCAAATTCTCAGCCAATTTATGCACGCCTCAAAACAGTTTTACATGAATACAACATTGAAGGTTATAAAATACTTAAAATGGTGTCTCGGATGACAGCATATTGTGATACCTATTATGCTACTTACCCCATAAGTAGAAAATCTATTACAGGTTTTTGTATAAAGCTAAGAGACTATTTACTTTGTTGGAAAACGAAGAAACAATCGATTGTTTCTTTATCATCAGCCGAGGCAAAATATCGAGCATTGATAAAAACTAGCTATGAAATAGTTTGGATAAGAGGCCTTCTTCAAGATCTTGGTGTATGGGTAAAAGAACCCACTGTCTTATTATGTGATAATGATGCTACACTTAAAACTTGTAATGAATCCAATTTTCCATGAAAGGACAAAGCACATAGAAGTTGACTATCACTTCATTTGAGACAAAATCCAAAGTGGAAGGATCAAAATAAGAGGAATAAAAACAACATAACAACCTTTAGATATTTTTATCAAGACTTTATGTCAAAGGCAACATTCGTATCTATTAAGCAAGCTAGGCGTCCTTGATGTGTATAGACCGCCAAGCTTGAGGGGGAGTGTTGAAGATATTGTTGCCGATGCTAATTAATCTTAATTGATCTTGATTGCAAGAATCTTCGCGGGAATCTTTTTGGGATATTATTCGTTCTTTTTTCTTTTCTTATACATGTAGATCTCTTGTACTATCAATAGGGTTGTAATTATCAGAAAACAATATACAATTTTTCCCAAATCACTAGCTTTCTATTCTCTGACACCAACCGGTCTCGATTGTTTGATCACGTGAAAACCGCTCGATTCGATAGTTATTATGCCTCAAACTCGTGCACCGGGAGTGGACGAGTAATGCTCTTCGTCTCTAGAAGTTGGAGCCCGCCCCGACGGGCAATCACATATATAAGCCAGTCGCCATTGACCTAGTTCTGTTGCTCTTCGTTGTCGGGTCGCAGATGGAGATGGCTGTCAGCAACTCGATTTCACTGGCACTAGCCGTCACGGGCCTGCAATCGATGGATCGGTTGACAATCTTATTAGTCCACTCGGTTTTCCTCAGTGTTTTCGGATGGAGTCCGTTCCTAGTTTTCATAGAGTAGAACAGGAGCAGAAGGCAGACGCCGCATCGATTGATAAAGAAGAAGAGAATAGTGAAATATCTAGGTCCTAGCACGGAGAGCGAGCAAATCGGTTGCACGAAGTGTCAAATGTATCGGTAAAGTATCTGCAATGGGAAGGTTTATGGTTTTATAGGATGCCTTTCGGCTTCACTCCTTTCCCGAAGCCACGTTCACTCCTTTCCTGAAGCTGCATCCCCACGAATTGTGGACCCAAGAAAGTACCAAAGTCATGTCGTGCCATGGCTTGCTCGATCGATATACAAAGAGAGTGCATAATAGATGGCCCTTCCTAGCTGGAAAATCGAATCATTGGATTCGAGAATGGTTGCAAGGCAGTTTACTTGCTTAATAGTTAGAGAATGCATAATTGTTAGAGAATGCCCGCACCTACTGAACAGATGATAAAGGCTTAGAACAAATAGCAATTGATAATTTCCTCTACCTCCAACGTGCTCGATTTCTTCTATTTCACCCAAGAAACAAAGGAAACAGTTCATCAAGTACTTGGGGGACCGGCATTGATGCAAAGAAAGTCACATTCATCAAGTACTTGGGGGACCGGCATTGATGCAAAGAAAGTCACATTGTGTAGAGTTTAGTTTTTTTTTTGGCCAGAGTAGAGTTTAGTTTTGCATGGGCCAATACAATGACTTCTAATTGCCTAAGTCTTGTCATTTCAAAGCCCAAATAGGGTAGGCTTTGCTCATTGAATCCATTTGACCATAGCATCGCTTCTTGGCAAAGGAAGGTTCCGTGAAATTATGACACTTGACACTACTTAGCAAAGTCCATACATGAGCTTCCCCAGTAAAAAATTAACTCCCCACCTCCTAATTATCGGAGGAAGATTAATTTAAGGAACAATAACAATGCTTGCCCTAGTGCTTAATGCCTTACATTTGTCTTCCAATTTGTTGAAGGACAGGAACGTGGATTTCGACTAAATGACCCACTTAACGAATGTTGACTCAACTGTACAATTTGAATGATTTTTAACCGATCTGACCTGAATCCAACCCAAATTCACAATAGAATCTGTATTTTGAATGTATTAGTCAAGCAAGCATTGTCACCTCTCCACCATCATCACCGCCACTGTCACGTTGGTGTTGGCGAAAGTTTTTAACATATCAAAACAAACAAAAGCAAATTGCGTGATGATCTACGTTGAAAGTTCTATTATAAAGAATGCGTTGCATGAGTCATATACTATACTACTCTACTTTAAAGTAGTTACTTCATGACATGTTACCTTAATGGGGTCTTTTGACCTGAAGATTACAATGAATGAATCAAATAAAGGAAATCATCGAACAAATCAGCCAACATTATTACAGCACCATATGAAATCCGATTACATAAAGATGACCCGATATTGTAATAATTGCGCCATATCTACCGATTATCCCCTAGATATCATAATGATGGTATCACAATCTCATTTGTGGCTTGTCCCTATATAAATAAGGATGAAAGCATCGGGCATCGGATAAGAGTAGCACATTACTCTGTGACCACACACTTCACAATGCTGCTCGTGCCTCTTTTTTTTTTTTTTAACACCAGATTGGTCTCCTCCCACCCTCTTTTGTTTGCCTACAGTTTGAAAGTGTATTTCCTTCCCCCTACTTTTTAGTTTTCCTTCAAAATTTGAAAATGAGCTGCATTTCTAAAAATTATGAGCAATTATGCATTGTTATACATTTCAATATTCAGTGAATTTATCTAGCGGGTCTATGGGATTTATATGCTTTTGTAAACATGTGATCTCCCTCCACTTATAAGTTTAAGCTTTTGGATTAAACATTCTAATATAATATCAAGTCAATTTCTACCCAATTAATTGCGCCTATGCAGATCCCTATCCATCAAATTTAGTGTGTCTATTCCTAATTTGGATTCCAAGTGAAAAGGGTGTTAAAATATTCCAACATTGCATATTTTGAGGAATTTATATTTCTTCCACCTATAAGTTGGACTTTCTAGCTCGCTCTATCAACCAACCAAAGAACGCCAAAAATTAAAAAAAATACTAGCCACGCCGAGATAACTCAAACCATCGAATCTACCTATTTTCTTTCAGCCATGCAATGCAAAAGCAGATTTTAAGCTAAAGAAGAGAGACGTATTAAACACATAATTTATTTCACTAACCACCTTGTTGAGAACTTATAGATCCTAGTTGGTATTTGTCCATCAGGGTCTGCGGACCCCGTAGGAAGAAGCTGTTAGAGTCAGTATTTACAGCACCGGACGTCTTGGCCAAGTCATCCATCGACCGACCCGCCGTACGAAGAGTGGAGAAATGATCCCCCCAGATGTCATATGTGAACTTGTTCTCAGATTCCACCTTTTCCTCTGACTTGATGGTCTTTTGGCTGCACAGATGAGAACCGGGAGCTCGAGCGTGTGGACGCAAACTCGAGGTGGGTCTCCCAGCACATGGGAACGTTGCAGAAGGCAATAGCACGGGCTTACTAGCAGTTTTTGCTGGTGCTGGGGGTTGCACGTGAAGTACAGCGGAACTCTTTTTCTTTGAAACTGCGGGTTCCAAACAGCTTGCGCTCTTATCAGGTTCAGAGACTTGACACCTCTCCCTGTCTGGCCACTGAGAAAGGGGATTTCTGGTCTCAATACATTGTTCTGGATCAGGAGAGAGAGGACACATTCTTCTGGGTGTAGGAACAGAAGAGACTGGAGATAAGGGAGATGAAGGTGTTGAATTTCCGCTTTGGCTACTTGAAACTTCAAGTAGCGCGCTAAACCCTGCACCAGCGCCCTTTCTCTTTCTCCGCCTTCTTCCTTTGTCTTTTCCAATGCGGACACTGAGGTTACCAGGCTGCGATACTTCCTCCAACACATTGCAGCTCTCAGCAGCACCGACCAAACTTAATGGCGAACATGATCGTTCCCTATCTTTCCGAGCTTCTGCAGGAATGACCGGTGTTCCCACATCCTGAGCATTTGATTTTGTATCTGGTGCACCAATCCCATGTACTTCTTCACATCCACGAAGATTATCAGTATATGCCATGGACTCCAGTAGTAAGGGTTTATCTGCAACTAGAAAGTTAGGAAAAGGATCCACCTTGGTGGACCCAACAGGTTTACTACTTTTTCTACTATTGTGAACTTTTGAGGATTTCCCTTTGCACTGCGTTGTCATAATAGAATCCTTTCCTCTCCCACATCGCCAGTCCTGCGAACAAAAGACTGTCATTTGGGGGAAGAAGCAAAATAATACCAACAACACAAACAGAGCAGCAAGGAGGATCGCTGCAAATATTCTCTTCACCCGAATCAAGAACAGAGATTTCTTGCATGAACCAAGCATGGTCAAAGGGATATTGGCTTTCATGGGTATAATTAGAATTCCAGTTGCCAAATCCAATTCAAGATGTCGGTCTTCCACAGGAGCCAAAAAATTGCTTCTGTAAGATATTAGAAGCTTCTTTGCTTCCCCAGGTCCCAGAGAAAAACTTGTACAATTGTGAACCGTGAATCCATCCAACTCACAGTCTGTCCCAGAAACCCTTATCCTCCTGACCTCCAATGGCATATCTCCTGTATTCTTGGCATAAATTACCTTAATTAAAGGCTTATGACATGAGTGCATGGAATCATGCATTTGGGATGTCATCTTCTCTTGATTGACAATGTTCAAAGAATCAGAAAAGTCAAGGTCAAATTCCAATTTTTCAACAGGCTGTGAATTTTCAAGCAGGACAAGAGAATACGACCCCCCAATTCCCCTCAAAGACAACCACTCCACACCAGAAAGGTTGTTCCTTACCAGAACCGAACTCCTCCACTCACAACGATCCGATGGGTGAAAGATCAAAGGCCCCAAAGATGCCTGCCCTTGAGGATGAACATAAGCTTCTGTTAGAGCACTCTCCGCTACAGAAAACCCATAGGTCGGTGGTTTGACAGATTCACCATGAACCAAGATGCCAGACAAAATAGGCTGCCCAAGTTGAATTGGGTCCTTGCACTCATCAATCATTTCTCCCGAGTTCAAAAGCAGTTGCATGATGACTGGTTGCTGACTTGGATTATGCACAGTGATCCACTTGGAGAGATGAGTCCCAATGGGAACAATGTGGAAGAAAACCTCATGGTTATCAAGCACCGACATCTCACAATTGGTACCTTGAGATTTCCAGTTTCCTAGCACGAACTCATCTAAATCTGCAGTCTGCAGTGCCTTCAAAAAAAAAAAAAAAAAAAAATCAGATGCAATAATTTAGTATTTGATATGAAATTACAAAAAAAACAATGATGTGCTACATTTGCAGAAAAAGCAGTGACAAATTATTACTAGGGAGGAAGTATATTCTATTTGTTATCATGGAGAAAGTCAATTAAATAAAACAAGTTCTAATTGGCAGAAGAGACCTGAAGGACCCCTTATCCCAGAGATTGACTTACAGGAACGAGCACAAAATTGCATTTCTTTTTTTTGCTTATGAACTGGAACAATCAAATCAGAATATGAATAGCAGGAACAACAGACAATGTAGATCTCCTAGGTTATCAAAAATACTAAATCACGAAACAGAATTTATCCAGGTATATCTGATGAGCAGCAGTAACTACCATCCGATTCCTGTGCGTGGAGAAACTGGAGAAAAAATTATAACGAAAAGATTTGACATGTTTTGACCTTATTTTTGGTTCCATTAGATCACCATTTAATTGGTAAAAAATCAGGAACACAAAGGTGGACACAAGCAGGAAAACAGTTGCATGCATTTCAGCCGTTCATCTAAGTTCATTAAACAACAAAAATCTTAGTAGCAACAATCATTTACAGGAGAGATCTCAAGAAACCTTTTAAGAACATGAGTCAGATAACACAGCAGGTCCGCTTGGTATTTGAGAGCATGCAATATATCTCCCATTTCACCGATGTGGAAATGGACAATGGCGAGGTGGAGGACAAGTAGAAGTCAATGAAAAACTGTAAAGAACAATGCGTTTCACTAGAACTGATTTCCCATAAGCTTCCAAATAGTAGGAACATGAAAGATGACTTTAGATATTCAATAGTTCATGGGATTACTGCTTTACAAAAAGATGCGTGCTATTCAAACCTTTAAACGGTTCATTAATTCTAAACGACTCCTGAGTTAAGGACGAAGGAGTATTCTGTATCACTGAATACATTTTGTTAAGAAAGTCAGTAACACTCCATATGTCTAAGGCATATGATTCCAGGACAGGTTCACTTATCCTCCGTGGAGAAGTGTTTAGGAAGTTTAAACTTAAAAGATAAATTGCTCAAAAATTGGATGAACCTTTAGCTAGCAAACCTTCTAAAAGACTAGACTCCTCAGCTCTCATCTGCCTAGCACTCGTAGATTAAACAGAATCCACTAAATTCACACCCACAACCCTCGCCCCCCAAAAAAAAAAAAAAAAAAAAAAAAAAAAGGAAAACACCTTGCTAGACAGTCTCATTCCAAAAATATGTTCTGATGATTTTTTTTACAGATTTATCGGGTAAAGACAGCCTATTAACATACCAACATGAATGAAATATATTATCATCCCTCGCATTAGGACAAGAATGGAATTCCCAGCAAATTTCTTCAAAAAACCAAGGAAATGTTTGAAGTCTAAACTACACGAAGTGCGGAATAATGTCCCTGGAATCAATAACAGCATAGGAAGAAACTCCCAAAATGCCTCCTTTTGCAATAATCACATTGATTATTGACAAGACATGCTAGAGATCAAGAGCACCCAGCTAAGCAAATAGCACAACTAAGAAGTGTAGTACAATAGCTAGGAAACAAGACCAAACACATAATTCGCGAATGAATAACTTTGTGCAGAAATTACATACCTCAGCATTTGCTCGCAAATGCTCCAATGATAATGTCCTTTTATTTCCAAAATCGGCATTATCGACCTGATGATTGTAACCAGAAAAGAAATCACGTCCTGAGCAGACATGTAGAATGTCCTGGCAGAGAATTTCAATCTGACTTTGAGAGTCATTCGTCTGTATAAGTAATTTACATATTCTGTCTGCAATGAGGGTCTCATGAGGAAAATGAATTTCATCTGAAACGCGATTGCAAGTAAGTACAGCAACTTGGGTAATGGTGTCAGGAAAGAGTACCAATCCGTCCATATACTTGATCTGAAAAAGCTTTGAATTTGCAATTTCACTGATCTTAGTAACAGTAATAACACGTGTAGCACTATTCCTCAAAGATATGCTAACAAAACTTCCAGCGACATCAGATGATGTCACGCTCTCAAGAGAGACAGAAAGAAGACCTGCTATATCATGAGTTACTGCCATATCATCTATCTCAGCTTCAATCGGTACCATCATAATGTCAACTCTATCTTTTGAAGATGTTGTTAATTGCATGCAAAAGGCACCCAAAACTTTACCAACAGAACCAAAAGATAAATCTATCTCTACAATGTCCTCACTAATCTGAGGACCAACTTCCCAACTTTTATGAGATCTCATTGCCATCACTGGCAAATCAATAGGACTACTCTTCACAAGAAACCAATCTTTAACACTCTGCAGGCCGTCAGAACTTGAGGGATTTTCGTGTGTACAAGTTGCTTCCATATGGAGGGAATTATCTCCCAGAGAAACTGATAGCCATAGGGCTATTTCTTCCACGTAGAGGCTCTCATCGAAAGGGTTGAACAACGACAAGTTCTTTCTCCACCTTCCACTGGAAGATTCATCTACACCTAATATGGGCTGAATCCCATAGGGAGACTTGACTGCAAAGCCTCTGGCCTGCACCAAAAAACCTCCAAAATTTGTTTGCACGATCAAATGAGCTGAGGACAAACCCTGCCATCTAGGCAAGAAGACAAAACAGAGAGAAGCCACTTCACCAGGTTCTAGTACTGCTTCAGTAAAGTTGCAAGAAAAGAACTGCACATCTGTGCTGAATGGCTGGTAGACATGTAAAATGCTGTCACTCCAGTTGTTTGACACTGTTAAGAAGGCTATGGAAGGACCATACAAGTACTTTTCTCCCCAGTCAAGTATAGGAGGGTTTATTTCTATATTGGGTGACAAAAACCCATCAAAGGAACCTGACTTGTCCATCTCAGAATTCTTGCCCTGACTAAAACTGACACTTTTTGGATTAAGGAGAGGTGCTCTACAAGAAGATATATCATGTTGATTAGCACCAGATGTTTGAATATATGAGAATTCATTAACATTCTTCCTAGAGTTCAAAGAACAAGAGACGGTCCTTCCATTTGATAATATAGATATGCCATAATCTGATGACCACCTGGAGTTATTTGCCCACTGAGTAAATTCACCCGGTCCCACTCCAACGAATAATGGATCATTGGGCCTAATCAAAGAGTCTTCCAAAGTAGTATCCTTGGTGTTGGAGTTCTCAGACAAAAAACCAGGCAGTGTTGAGGGAAAGCAGAAAAACTCGCTACAGATATTGCCAAGAGTTATGCGAGCTTTTGAATTGTCTGGAGTATGATCTGAATCAACGTCCCCACCAAGAACAATATCCGTAACGCCGGCACCATAATTGCCATTAGAGGATCCGCATCCATTGTTTTCTTCCACAGCTTCTTGCCTCCCAACCTCAAAGCAATGTACACATGCAACAAAGGAGAAGAAGATGCATGATAGAAACCCAATGACAAATGATGCCTTGGTTAAGTGAAAAGATCCCCTGGATAGAGCAACATCACAGATAAGTTTTAATGACAGCAGCATTAAATTGCATTGGATCAGAAACTATACTGAATAAAAGAACAAGCACCATGAAAATTCGAAACAAAGAAAGGAAAGCGAAAGAATGAGGACAGGATACTAAAAAGCCCAAGTTGTCAGGAAGTCTACAATCCACAAAAGAACATCAACAGTTTTTTAAGAAAGAACCAAAGACCCAGTGTGGTTGCCGTTGAAGAATTTGATGTTGCCTAAAAGCTGATCAAAGCTCTATTATAGCACACATATTTCTAAAACAGTAACTTCTTATTTCTAAAACAGTAACTGTCTCTTCAATATTAATTCCATTGAAGATTAAAAACAAAATAAAAAAAATAAAACAAGCTGATTAAATGGGATCACCCTGCATTTAAAGTAAAACCCAGCAGACAACCCCAAAACAGAACACTGAAAGTTCTCCTTTATTTGCGCTTCCGGAAAGCAATTTCAAAAATTTTTACTTCCCAAAAGATGAATTAAATGAATTGTACGCCCAAAGTTTACTTTTTTCTCCGCTCGAGACCGGACCCATCATTAAAACACTAAGCACGAACGGACTGACACTGATTAAGCGGCTCATCAAACCCCGTTTCCAAAAAAATTGGAAATGACGCTCGCCGGCGTCACGACCAGTTTTTCACTCGGACAATCAACCCAAAAACATAAAACTCCGAAATCTAAAGCACGACACGTCCCAGTAACTAACCTTACCTAATAAACGACAGAAACGCAGGAGAAAGACAAGGAAAGTCAAAGAAAGAAAGGGAAAAAAAAATTCCCCTGCGAAACAAAAAGCGGGCAGCCAGGAGATATCAGCTACTTTTGCGCACGCCGGACATTCAACTCGCAGCACTCACGGAACGATCGGTGAGCAGTCAATCCCGGCCCCCGTCCCAGAAATGGATAAGCAGATATAAAAAAAGATCGACCGAACCAAGAACGAAGAAACCCAAGAAAACGAGAAAGAAACACCAAGCGTGCTTCAAGAAACTCAAGAACGGATGAAAAATACACACAAGCGAAAACCCATCTTATCTTCGCCAAGAAAAAAAGAAAAGAAGAAGGAAAAACAGAAGCTTATCATCATCGTGACACGACGGAGCTCGACAGAGAGAGAGAGAAAGAGAGAGACGTAGGGGTGGCCGGCGAGGGACGAGGACCGGAGCTTCTTACCGGAGACGGAGCATCGGACGGCTACGCCACGGAGCGGGTCCGGCGAAGGGTATGGCTGCAGCTTCCATGCGAGAAGGCGAGGAAGAAGACCATGCGAGGGGCAGAGGCGGGGTTTTCTCGTCTAGGGTTTTTCGATCTTCTCTCTCTCTCTCTCTCTCTGCCTGACTTCCAAGAATTTTCTGGAGGAAGAGAAGAAGGGAAAATGCTTAGAACGCAAGCAGCACCTGATAAACAAACAAAAAACACAGCCTCGATGAATGGCCTCGAGGAGAGAGAGAGAGAAAGAGAGAGACAATATGACTAGACTACAGAGACTGGGAAGAGAGAGAAAGGAGAGAGAGAGAGAGAGGGGAACGTTGAAAACTAAGGGGACGAGGTCCCGCTTTTGCCCCTCGGCGGTGGAGGTATTCACGAGATTGGGACCCGTCAAGGTCAATAAGTTTTCCTCTTAGCTTTTTGCACAAGGAGGAAAATGAGAGTGGGGTTTTGGTTCTAGGGTGATTGTGATTGTGAGATTTTTTTAATGATCTTTTAGGAAGGATGGATTTCACTTCCTATGTTTTGGATCTTGGAATTTATGAATCTCCTCAATACGGGATCTCATGCTGGAATCTGAAGCTTTTATTTTTATGATTTAATTGGATTTGTCTGAATTACGAAATTAAGCCAATGTTAAATTTTCTTTACCATTTATTGCTGCGTCATCTTAAATGAACTCCTCTTTTGTCTTGTCTTTGCGATTTATGTGCATGCATATGGAATTCCATGTCGCGCGACGATCATGTGTATGGCGATTTTAATGCATCTGCATTAAAACATTCCCTATCGCATGCTGCCGCGTGGGTGTGAGAGGCTTCATCTCCACATTCAAACGCACATGGTAGGTTTCAGTCACGTCCATCGTGCATGGCAAGCACATGTTATCATGTTAGAAAAAAATAAGTAATTCATAATTAAGACGGTCATCAGTCGTTTCAAATTTGACTTGTTTATACTTTTCAAGATTCAAACCAAAATGAGTGCCAATTTATCAAAAAAAAAAAAAAAAAAGAACCGTTGAACAAGCAATTTTCATCATTCCAAAATATCGCCATCCTTGTGATTGACGCAATTAGTGCATTTGAAGTGAAAACATAACATGCCATAAAGAGACACAAAAGTAGGTCTTTCCACAGGGTCTTTTGAGTCATGCTCATGGACAAGCTTTAGGTCCATGTCAAGCTTTGGGCCTCTTGTAAATATGGTACAACTTGGAGGGCAATCAGCATGATAATATGTCTCCCCACCCTTTTCTTTTATTTTTTTTTCCCCACACATGAGATTTAAGTAGGCCTCTTTCACGGGCAAACGCTAGGAAAATAATAATACACCTTCTTAGCAAACTACAAAGGGGGCATGGTCGAGGGGCAAAAGTGGAATTGCGCAAGTACCATATCCAAGGTGAGCTTTGGGAGGAGGAGGTTTCGACTTTGGTGCTCCTTTGCTTTTTTGTCTATCTTTGGTTAAAAAATGTCGAGTTTTCTCTTCTTTTTTAATTTTTAATTTCTCCTTTTGTTTTATTATATTTTAAAATCTTATTTTGACTTTAGTGAGGGGGACAGTCCCCTGTGGGCATCTGGTCATTGGTGCATGGAAGCGTCGTTCCAGACGCACGACGCACGATATGTAACTCCCCTGAAAGTTCCGTTCTGCCCCTACCGGAGCCGGGGTCCCGTACGGTGGGAGCCAGGCCTCGGCGGGTTGCGGCCCGAGCGGGCCCGATCGGATCCGATGGTCCCGTGTTCGCCTCCGGTACGTGTATCGGATTCATCGAATAATTTCCCCCTCTTTTTCCATTCCGCACGGCACGTCCTTCGAGGGCTCGATTCGCGTCGACCCCGCGGCCTCGTCCTCGTCCTCATCGACCGACCGGCCGAGGTTAATTTGGAAAAGCGAGCACCATGGGCTTTTGTCAATTGCTGCTTAGTACCTTTGTCGCCGTGGAGAAAAAACAGGACAATGTGTCCCGACACCGTCCAACACCAATTTTTTTGTCTAAATTGTTCTTCTCCACCGTTAGCGAATCTCGACGAAATGCAGGAGTTTCGAACTAATTAATTCGTCGAGAATAAATGATATATTAGGAAAAAAAAAAGAGAGTCAAATTTCGCCATGTGTCCACAGAATTTAGGAGCCCATAATATAGCGGCCATGTCGTACCGAATGGTTATGGAAAATAATAAAGATAGATGGTTGAAATAATCGACTGCTTTTAAGAGCATGACTAGGTTTTCCACCGAACAGCCGTACCTTTTCAAGACATGATGTTAGGGAAAGTGGCCCCACCTGCGAAACAATTTCTAAAAGTAAAACTATATACTAAACTTTAGTCTTAAACCATCGTGGACGGCCAATTAAGTTTCACGACTTTTGACAAGCGATCATTTAAGCAGCTCCGGCTTATTTTAATAATAAGAGCTCGCCCAAGCTGCCTAAACAGATGGTTAAAAACAGTTTTGGTGCTAAAGCAATCATAAAGTGTCAACATTAGATTGATTGTTCGTAGATTTGTTGCTCTAAAACTTTATAAAAGTTAGGAGTTTGAAAATATGAAGCCGTGTACTAAAATAAAAGTCATGAAATGAATACTATAGCTTTGCTATTGTTTCCTTTCTGTTGGACTCAAGCAAAATAGGAGAGCAAACCCACATGGACACGCGCACATATGTCTCTGTTTCTTCAAATTATTTCATTTAAAGAGTGTGTTTATTTTATGAAAAATGAATGATTTAGTAAATATTTTCTAAAAATGATCATTCGTATTATTTTTATTGTTCTGAGAAACATTTACATATAAAATGTTGTCGAAAAAGAAAACATTCTCAATATTTTTTCTACTATTGAACATTTCTTAAAGAAAAGAAAACATTAGATGAACATTTTGCTACTCTTTCGGTAACCGAAAACAAATTATTATTTAAATTTCAGTAGATAAAAGAAAATTCTCACGTAGAGTGCAAGGATGAGGTTGGTTGCACTATAGTGACAATTAAGTGATTTTCCAAGTGCACGAGAGGTAGTTATCTTCCTTGTGTCAACTTTTTGTCCTTTATCTTTGGTCAATTTTACCTTTAATCTTATTTAATTTACAATTAGAAAACGAGTTCATGGGGATTTGATGGGAGCATGAAAGCGAGATGACGGAGTGTCTTTTTTTTGTTTATAGAGACATGCCATTGGACTTTAATAAATCCTTAAATTGTTTTGTCTGAATTCTGAGATATAAAATTTTAGGAATATTCCCTCTTTTATGGCGAAAACAAAATTACACCCGAGAACTGAAGGGGCCATTGGAAACACAAAAGCGAGATGCATTTTTCATAATTTATAAAAATATGCCACCAGAATTTCCACCAAGTTCGATCAAGAGAGTCACTGATAATTTTTTTTTAATAAAAATTGTGACACTTCAACGAGTTTTGATGCCAAATAGCACGGTCTATATCTTAGTACTCATACTATTTCTATTCATAAAAAATTTACTCAAGGAGCATCCAAATAGATTTCAATTAAAATGTCTACAAATATATCATGCGTCAAATCACTAAGTGATGGTTAGACACTTAATTATTAATTACTTGCACATTTACGTTTGCTCACTTCTTGCAATATCTAGAATCCAATATCAAATATAATTATATCCTTCAAATGGTGGATATGAAATTTGAACACAGCTTTTTATTCACTTATCCAAAATAAAATCCCAAGTACAAAATCTCATAATTTCTAAAATTTCGAAGGAATAAAAGAAATTTATGAAGTCGGTACTTAGCACGCAAAAGTATGTTTCGATGTGTCGACCTTTTCTTCCGCCTAATTAATGAAGACATAAAAAAGGGCAGCCAAAAAAGGGGGACATCATTATTAGATCATTTCCGAATCAGCGCGTGGGGGTTCCGCGCGAAGACGAGGGCGCGTGGATCGGAGGTTCCACGTAATCACACCGCCGAGAATCTTACGCGAGTGGCGGCTTTTTATTATCGAGTCGAGAGGGGGGCGTCAGAATCTCAAAAACTGACGGCTCTGTCCCCGTCTCCAGGATTCCCCTTCCGCCTGTCCTGCGATCCGGGCCGTCCGTTCCGGTTCACCGCGGGCCACGCGATCTTCGGCGCGTGGGCCCCCCGCGGGCCACCAGGTGGCCGGCCTTACGCCACTAGTTTAATGTTTTCCTTTTTTTTTTTCCAGGGAAAAAGCCACCGTACGTTCGGTCCCTCTAAAAGTCGGGATTAGGTCATGCGACGGAATTACCCTTTTGTCCCTTGCGCAGGTCCGAAATTCGATGTTCTCTGTGGGGTTGGTGCGGTGCCTTTCTTTTGAATTGCTTTTATTATTTTGATTTTCTTCTTCTCCTTCCTTAACACGCTTTCGTCAAATTTTCAAATTAATATTAAGAACCTCAATAAATTTTCTTTCGAGTATTATATTTTTAGAGAAAATTTATAAATTTCTTTTTGTCTTGTTGGGAATTTGTGAAATGGCAATTTTTTTGTTGTTATTGCGTAAGCCAAGGACAACATGTATTAAATTAATCACATGAAAATTTTGAGTGTACGCTTTATACCAAATGAAAAAAAAAAAGAAAAAAAGAAGCAATAAGTTATATATCTATGAAAAAATAACCCTATTTTCAAAATATAAAATAATAAAGACAAAAGGAGCATCTTTTGCTCAAGCGACAAAGGTATCCATGAAATTATACCATCGAGACAAATACAACCTCACTCAAACGGTAAAATAAAAGCACGATTTTACTTGAGGGGCTAAAAATATCCGTCACTGCTCTTTTCAAACAAAAATGCCTACGTAACCTCTAGAAACGGAGGTAACTTGTACGATAGGCACGTGGGCTCCACCAAATCATTGCCTGAGTTTTTCTTTATAAAAATAAAATAATGCAGACAAAATATAGAGAAAATGAGTTTATCTCCAAATTGAATTTGTAAATTGAATGCCCAGGATTTTGCTTCAAATCGAGTTTGCAAATGAGGACCGAGATCATTAGTTCAATCAATATTTTAAACTTGCAAATTAGGATTTCCAATCATTGATTTGGAAATTAATGGATTAACTAATCAATTATAGTCAAAGTGGGACGGTTGTTCTAAGATATCATTATCCATCAAGTAAGACTTCGTACTTCTTCTTTTCTGTGGTTTGAAATGTGAGGTTATTTTCGTCTTAAGAGTATAATTTCGCAGATATTTTATATCCCCCGAGTGGAGGAGGCTCATGCCTTTTTTTTAATGACTGCTTGCATTTGCCCGTGAGCTTTGTGACTTTTAACTTTAAACAAAGGTAAATTTTCACGGACGATGATCACCCTTCGGTGCACTTAGAAAACATTCGATATGCCCAAAAAATATTGAGGATCTGTATGCCCCGCCAAAAAATAAAAAATAATAATAATAATAGTCACAAGGATCGAAAAGTGCAAACGAAAGTGCAAGGCGCACTGCCCTAAAGATTCATGGAGAGTAAAAAGGCTGAACACGAGCATGGACGCTGCAGAACACACCGACCTTGTCAGTGCGGTTGTCCTCCACATCTCTCCGACGTCACCACAGAGAAAACGAAGAGACGAACCAAGCGCACGTGTTGAACCGCCGGGTCGAATACGGTGACAATCGGCCGCGATCATCGCCGTTTTCTTTGGCTCCGTGTAGCTGCTCCGCTGTATGCACGCGGTCGTGTAAGATTCCCGCGCCTCACAACTAACTACCCCCTTCCTTCCTAATTCTAAGGTACAACTAAAAGTGAGTTTGGCAATACTCTGCCAAAGCTTAATGCATGTAGAATTTGGCAAAACTTTTTGGAGCATTTTGGAGAGATGCCATTATATCACCAGAGGCCTCCAAAGCCATTACCTTAAGGCAGCTCCACAGGTGCTTTGAACTTTGATTATTTTAGAATGTAAATGTAAGTTTTTTTTTCCGGCTTTGCCCTCGTTGATCTTTGATAATTTGGAAAATGTCCTCATCTATTGTGACATTACTAGCAAGGGTTCCAAGTGCTTATGAGGCCAAATTGATGCCGGCTAGTCTCACTTGAGGTTGCCTAGATCACGCAACTTAGGCAATGCTTGAGGATGCGTGACTTCCGTTTGGAAAAATATGGCTTCGAATCAATGGAGTAATTAAGTCAGATTTTGTGGCGTGATATCACTTTTTTTAAAGATTTATTTGCTCGACAAAGTTACTAATGGTTATCGGTAACTATCCTTCAGGATACAACAAAGTCTCGAAATAAGAATGCGATATAGTAATTTTAGTATTTCTCCAAAACCTCTCTAAAAAACAATTGAAAAGATGGTTTACATTTACCAAAAAAAAATAAAAAAAATTAAAAGATGGTTGTAGTTTTGGAAAGAAAACTTGAAAAAAATGATCTTGATTCATTCCTCTGAAAAACCGACACACACACACACACACACAAATCTAAATCGGTCTTAAAGAACATAGGCAACTCTTTGTGAAAAATTGCAAAGTGACACAAAATCGGTCTTAAAGAACAAATGAACAACTCTTTGTGAAAAAGTTGAAAAATGAACAATATATCCTTTGGGAAAGATTGCCCAAATGAACAAAGGTGTCCATTTCTAAAGATTGTTGAAAAATGAACAAAGAAAACTTTGTGAAAATTGCAAAAAATAAAATTTTGGAATAAAAATTTCCGAAAATTCTCAATAAACAAAAGACAACATTTGAAATAATTAAAGCTAATAAGATAATCCGTACGAAATAATAATAATAATAATAATAATAAAATAATAATAAAAAACAAAATGGTTAGTACTAATTAAACTGTGGGCATGCCAAGTGTGCAATTATTTGCGCACCCGCACGCAATTATGGTGGGATCTAGCCCACACCTAATCTTTTTTTTAGATACACTAAAGAAGCCCCACACTTATTAATTAGCTCACATTCTTCCACTTTTCCTATGTGGGATAATGGAACATATACTTAGTTTGTTTTACAAACAAACTTCCAACAACCTCAAGTGAGGCTCACTAGCAGCCACTTTGACTTGCTGACAGTTGAGTCCTGCTAGGAAGGTTTGAAAATTAGGAAAAGAAAGAAAAAGCTAACAAAGTCCTTTGCAAAGTGTAGTTTATTTTAAATGGCATTTAAGTGAAAGTTGTTTTCTAATATGTTTTTAAATTAACTTTACCGGATAATATTTGCATTTTGGAAGAACCCTTTCATATAAAATTCTTTACATTTTCCCAAAGGCTTTCTCCAAAAATGTTTCCAAACCATTAAGTGCTAATTGCCTTCTAAACTCAGGATATTCGTCGCGGGCTTTAGGACCTATGTTGTTTATGTAATTATCTTAAGTCGGGGTTAAACTCGAGCTGGTCATGCTGTATATACCTTTTAGAAACGAGTCTCTAGGTAAGTTGACTTTGAATCCTTTGTTGTTGCATTTCCGAAAGGATCGCATTGAAATTGTTAGGGAGTCATTCTAGGACAACTTGCACAAACCAATGTCAAATGTAGACCATGAGACGTTGCGCTCAAGCAAAATTGATTGCCGTAGTTATGGCAATGGGCCACTCCTTGGTCCACTCGAGCCCTACATGCCTCTAAACCCCTTTCATGACATGTGACGCCTATTTCATTGCGGGGGCTTAGATCGCTAATAGAGACAAAATGATGGTACTGGTGTTAAATTTATGTGTGCCACTTACTTTAATGTCAAATCTTTTTAAATGATCATCTAGGTGTTGCAACTTTTAAAATCAGGGATTTGGCTCACCTGAACATCCTATATAACATTAATTGAACAATCAATTCAATGTGACTCATTGAAGAAATTTTCACTCAAACTATATTCAAGATGACGTGATTTGAGCCAAATCTTGCCCCCACATATGGTTGCAATTCCAAGGAAGCGTCAACGTTTAGGGTTGAGTGATGATGTTGTTTTGCATAATTTCTACGGAACTTTGCCATGCCGAATCAATTATGTTTTTCAAAAGCTGCATAAAGTGAATTTATTGTTAAAACAATGTCACATGAGATTCTCATTGATAATAAGTCGTTGAAGCAATTTCCCTAATCAAGTTAAAAATTATGGCACTCAATATCTGTTTATTTCATGGACATCGAACATTACGAGAATACTTTTCCAAGGAATTTATTTTCAAGGAAATTTTCGCATGTGTTGACTGTACTTTGTAAATAAAATGGAAGTCATCTTCCAACGTGTCTTCTAGGAAAATCATGAAACATACATTTGAGAAAAGTCTCGAATACAAGTTCATATCCCATGTTTGAGCATTGAGGACTTGAGCTCAAGCATTAGGATCCTAGACCTAACCTAAGGAGACTAGAGCCCAAGCATTGGGGGCTAGCTGCTTGGGACCAGGGTTCTATGTCGTGGGTCCTAGGCCCCGTTACTAGTGTCTCGAACTCCAAAAACACGGTTATAGCTGTTGGGGACTTGAACACAAGCAAACAAGCTCTTAGGCCCAACCTTGAGAGACTGGGGCACTTTGGGGCTTGGGCAAGTCCTTAGGGAACCAAGCCCCCATCGCTGGGGACCCAAAACATGGCCTTGGAGGTCTCGAGCCTAGGCTCCAGGGTCCTTGACTCAAGTCATCTGAGGCCAACTTTAAATCTATAAGGACTATTATTGAAATTCAATTATCAGATGAAATATTTTCTTAAAATCTTGTAACTCACGTGGTCCTTATTTAATATGCAAAATTTTCCCATCTGTAGTCGGTGTAAGTTCATATGGGGAGCACCCACACGACCACATGAAGAAAACATAAAAAGAAAGTGGAATCCAGTTGGAATGTAGTTGGAAGGATTCATTCCAGATTCTCTGGATCTTGGAAACATTAAGAAAATTACCTTTTGGATTAGCAATTACCAGTAGTCTAATGTCGCCCGATGGTTGAATGGTAGAAGTGGAACATAATGGGTTAGCACATGGAGGTCTCTATTCTTGTTCTTGCTTTCTAACAAGAGAGTCCATTCATCATATGTTACTTACTACTTACCAGAATTAATTAGTTGGTGTTCCCCATGAGTGCTAATTGAGGACAATGGTTTGGTTTTCAAACTGCTTTAAATGCGATTTCAGGTGCCCTAACTTTCACTTAATCAATTTTCATAGATCAGTAGGACAGCATTATCTATTGTTGCGACATAAATCACTTGAAATTTCTTGACATTTTAGAGATAAAAGCAAAGGTTTTGATTGCTAGGGACCATTCGATACCGAATGTTTGACGGTTAGGTTATGCTCTACAGATAACACTTTCGTAATGTCTTGATAGATTTATAAGATTCTCCAAAGAGAATCAATCATGAATTATTGGGAAGCCAGGCACCCTTGAGAAAACAATTCAAGATTCTCACTTGAGTGAGATATTTGTGTATTTTATTCCTTAGGATGGAAAGAGGTGCATATATTATTATATTTCATGGTCTAAATAATTGGCCACTCAGTGCATTGATTAAACTATCTAGTACAAAAAAAAAAAAAAAAAAAAACTGTCGATATGTTCCTGATTCATGTTGTCCATGAGTTTTGTTTTGTTTTTTTTTGTTTTTGTTTTTAATCCTCTTCCATTTTGGGGATGAACGTTATCAGAGGATTGTTTTCAAAACATAAAATGGGTAACTTTTAAATGTCTTCTGAGTAAAATTGATAGTCTTGAATTTTACTATCGAAGGGATTGACTAAAGAAAGAAACGCAAATCCTAATAGTTGATGGATAGAGGGTTCTTTGTCAAATTTTTAATACCAAATTGGCAATTTATCTAGACAAGAAGTTAAATTTGTAAATGTCGCACTATTTTGGGCCCAGCCCGTTCACTTTTAGTGCTTTTGAATTCTTAACCAACCAGAAGGCCCAAAATGGAACTTGTTGCTCTATTTGACCAAAAAAGTTTAGAAAATGAGAATGTTTTGTTATTCTTCATATTTTCATGGGAAGGAGGAATCTTTTGAGCGTTACTAGGTGAGTCAAGCAACTCGTGATCTAAATTAATTTAGGTCGATAGATGAGAAAAAAACAACTGTTGCTTCGGTGTTTAATTTGAGTTCAGGGATATAAGTATGATAAAAGTCATAAAAATTAAGTACTGGGTACACTAGCTACTATTTTGAGTACACCCCTATTTTACCTCGTTAACGAAGAACTGCCAATCTAGAAATAGGCTCAATCGAACATTTTTCAAAAGTTATTATAGTGACTCATTCTCTTTAATTTGTCCCCAATCGCATGTAAAGAAAAAAAAAAGGATACACAAGGGACATTACTAGAAAGCATAATTTTTTTTTAAATTTAGTTTGGATTACCTAAGTTAGATCTCTATGCAACAAGCATATCTAAATTTTCTCACCAACAAGTTAATGGTAAAGAAAAGCCTTAATTCAAATGACTAAGTTAATCCAAAGTTCCAAGATGTTCAATGCAATGCCATAGAATTGTGCAAACTATCCTAAAATACAATGCAAAAAACAAAATGAAAAAGTGGAAGGGTGCAAAAAAGGGGGAATAACCCATTTAAGCTATGTACATGTGTATTATGTTGAGTGGTGAATATTCTGCTGAAATCTGTCACTTCATTTGCCTGGAGAATTTAAATACGAAAGCGCTTGGTTGCCAGCTTTTCTAAATCACGCATCTCCTTTGTCCACTGTGGGAGGTCACACCAAATGTGCCAAATTTTTTCCGAGTAAAAGGTACTAATAAAGTTGTCCATTAGCCCCTATAAAAGGAAACTTTTCGACATCATTAATGCCCATTCAGTCCCTCATACTGTTGCTCGGATGCATTTGGGAAGATCGTTTTCCCGCTACAAAATCGAAAGCATGGATTTTTTTTTTGATGAGCGATTATTTTGTAGTAATTTTACTAGATTAAGCTATATAATCACATTTTAGGATATTTGCTAGACTTGTATTAGATTCCACTAAAAAAACATAGGTTTTCATGTAATTTCCTTTACCGTACTTTGATTGATTCCGTTTATCACGCCATCTACAACTAAACCGTGCTTTTATGTAGTTGCTTCAGTTGTTTAGTATTGTCACATAGACCAAAATTATTTGGTTGCTATGTGGGGATTGTGGGACATAAATCTTTAACATGAATAAAGATGGGATCACAAATCCAACGGTTGGCTAACAACGAGCTTGCAAGCGTGAACACATCCACATCATCAGATTCAATTCAACCTTTCTTTGAGTAAATTATTACTAAAATATCAAAAATTGTAATACCTCTAAACCCTAGCGATTCGAAATAACCCTAAACCTAACTACTAGCAATTAACATCAAATGAGCCAAACCAATGCAGAAACTAGGCCGAAAGAAGAAAACAACTCCCGCAGCGTGGGTTTATAAGTTTTGCAACAATATAGCATTCGAACTGGGTTTTTTTGGATCGTTCTTATGGGCGTCACTTGCAAAATAGTGCACGAATTCTTATTTCTGGCCTACCTTTTACTTGCTCAATTCAAATGTTTTGTAAATTCATCAGCTACGCCGTTTGCATAATACATTATTGAACAGATCTATGGAGAAGAATAGATGACACGACTTGAATGAGACTAACTTTAGATTAACATGACTCGACATGTTTCTATTTCTTTTAGATATGAATAAGGTAGATATACGGCCAGGAGGTCAAGGCAACTTTGGAATCGTGGGAGGTTCCCCTCCCCGTCCTCTCGCAAAATCAAGATTGTTTCCGCTGGATCGAGAGCACTTCAAGCATCTTCTCAGTAGCCTCTGTGTGGGAAACCATTCGGCCAAAGGGAACCTCAGTCCCTTGGTCCTCTTTCGTTTGGAACAACTCGCTCTCGCCATAGTATCAATTTAATCTGTGGCTAAACCGGCTTCCTACCCAAGTTTTATTACTTTCCTATGGGAGAATTGATGATGTCTCGTGTGCCTTTTGTAATTCTAGGCCAGATTCTATTAATCATTTATTTTTTGGATGTCGCATTACTGCATGCCTTGCGTCTTTTTGGGTTGCTAGATGCAACCTCCCTTGGCAGATTAAGACTTGGTAGGACAATCTCCAGTGGGCTTTGAAGTTTCTCTCAAGCAAGGAATTCTATCATTGCATTGCTCACTTCTCTTTTGGAGCCATTTGCCATGTGATCTGGAAAACGCGGAACAATATTCCTTTTCGAGAACAATCTTTGGTTATCTTGGCCATGAAGAAGCACCTTCAAAGTAGTCAAGGATAAAGCCTTGACTTTCAGTAACGTTGCGGGCACTTCAAGAAATAGGAGGATTCAATGCAGTTGGGGAATTGACCCGTCCATTTTCTCTCCTGTGTTGTTCGATATCTCCCATTAATTTGGGTTGATTCATTCTGCTGCTGCTCTCACCGGTTCTTGTGATTCTAGTGCAGCGTTGTTGGGTATGTGGCCCTTCTGTTGTTTTGGTTTGAGGGTTGCCTTTGTTTGTATTGCGATAGGGCGAGCGATCGAACAAAATATAGACAGATGAAGAAAATAAATCAGATACCAGATTTACGTGGTTCAGTCGTAAAGACCTACATCCACGGGGAGAGTAGCAGCGAATTTCACTATAGATCAAGCGATACAAGGAGATTACACACTCAAGTCACTCAAACACTCTCTCGGTGTTTCCCAAACTCTAATTACACCCAATAACGCACACAGTGTTTAGCCCCAAAATTCCTCACGAAATAATCTCTCAATCTCACGAAGGAATTACATGCAAATCTTATCACAAGATTTAATTGGCTCGAACACTAAATCTTCTTGGATGTAATTCACTAACAAAGAAAATCCCTCCCAAGCACTCGACGACTAGACGGCGTTTCAAGACCAATTCTTCATGATCAACTTTAGCGGAACACCAAGCACTCACGCGGCGCTTCAAGACAATTTGTGATCCACGTCTATCATCCACGGCCTCAAGTCTATATATAAGTAAAAATCTTATTATTTTGCCAACTTCTCATAGGATTTTGTTTCCTATCAAAAACATATCTTTGTATATTTCAAACAAAATCCAAGTCCTAGTCAAAGTTGGACTTTCCTATTTTAGTAGCCGAACTCTCCAATGTAGATTCAAATTTGAGAAGTTGATTTTCGGATCTTCTTTGCTAGATTTCGAACATCCGCAACATATCCAATTCAGAATATTCGGAATTTCACATTGGACTCAAACTCGAGACATATTTTAACAATCTCCACCTTGGCTCGACGTTTGAGTCAAGTTGCAATCGCTTCGCAAAAATTCAAACTCTGCTGCTACTTTCCCATAACCCCCGATGGGCTCAACCACCACAGATATTATCCAAGTCCAAGCCTTACTTGAACTTCGCCATAACCGAGGACCTCATCAAAATACCAATTCCACATACACCTTTAATTGCTCCGCAAGGATTTTCTGACACAACCTCCTCAACCGCAGATAAAACAAAACCATTATTGCATCCATATCTATCGAGAGTGAATACATACCTTGTTAGTTTCAGCGATTACAGCAACCATTGGCTCTATAGGCTCCACCTCGTTATGAGCACCATCTCGTGTCGATTATTTTGCTAGTACTCGTATACGCTACCTCAGGAGTTTCTGATCGCAACTCCACCTCAAGCTGAACATCGTCTAGATCCGTATTAACACTGCCACAAACACTCCTAACCAGAAGTACTGAAGAGTCTGTTGGAGAAATCTTTCTGGAATATTTCGAAGCTGACAAAACGTTTCCATCGGTCTAGTCCAAGTCTTGCGGACTCTACCATCCAAAGTCGAAGTCTTGCGGACTCTACCATCTAAAGTCGAAGACTTGCAGACTCTACCATTTAAGTCGACCATTTAAGTCTCGAAGACCTTCGGACGCCGACTCAAGACTCAAAGTCTTTTCTCACTGACAGTTTGTAGCTTGTCGAAGAAGGTCTATCCAGGACTGTGCGTTTCGTTAAGGATTTGATCTTGTCGTCTAAACAAATATCTCTTGGCTGGATATGACACAATGGATTACTTTAGTCAATATCAAAGATTGATTTAAAGATCCGTTGATTGGCGAAGTATACTTGGAAGGTTCTACTTATGGAAACCGAAATCCTGATTGTATGGGCGAGCAGGATTGATGGGCTATCGTTATGTTCCTTTAATAGCTCGAGTAATCTTTCTAATTGATTCTGTCCAACGGGAAGATTGGAAGAATTCCTTTGGTAAGTGCCAACGGGTATGATGGCATAAAGGAGTATATAAGGAAGATGTTCTAGTTGTTTAAAGAGGTGTACGATAGAAGAATTTCAAAGTCTGAAGCTCCTTGTTCTTTGTTTATTACTGAGCGAAATCTTGTACGCAAAAGAGAGACTATATTTTGAGATATCTTGAGGAAGTGTAGTAGAGTATCTACACTGTGGAATCAAGAGAAAGCATTGCTGTAACATCTCTCTTGTTTATAGTGAAATCCAGCCGGTAGGCTGTCGGTGAGAAGAGTGGACGTAGGCTTGGAATAAGCTGAACCACTATAAACCCTGTGTTCAATTTTCTCTTCCCTACTCTCTTTTTACTTTGATCATAATCTGTCTCGAAGAACTTCTGTTCTATTATTTGCCTATTATTGGTTTCGTATATCGATAAATTGTTTTTAAACCTATTCACCCCCCTCTAGGTTAATATACTAGTTATATCAGACTCATCAAGAGTAACTTCTCTGCTGTTAACAGGTGAATTTATATCCGAGCACCACAACTGATCGCCCACTCACCTTGTGCATAGCCATGGAATATGCACCTTGCCTTCCAATCAAGCTTACCATCACTCACTCGAAAATAACACGGGCAACCAAACATTCTAATAATAGAATAATCAGCAACGTTACTCGACCACACTTCTTCGAGTCTGCCATTCAATAGCAATTGATGGAGATCTATTCACTAGGTAGCTTATCGTACTTAGCACATCAACCAGGAATCTTCTAGCCATACCAGCACTAGAGATAATTTTTCGGGCTATCTCTAGTAATGTTCTACTCGTCAATTCTGCAAATTGTTGTGATTTACCGGCATTAGTGCGATGTTTCACTATGCCCTCTTTCATGCAGAATTTATTTGTCAGCTCCGAGCAAAACTCCATGCTATTGTCAGTCTGCACATGCTTGATTGACTTACTAGTCTTCGTCTCGATCAAAGCTCTTGACTGCAAGATCCTGACACCAGCATCAAACTTGTGCCTTGGCACAAACACCCAGGTCTTCCTCGAGCAGTCAATAGACTCTCGAACAGATGCATCCGACGTCTCCGCAGCGAAATTTGTCACTGTCTCACCTTGAAATTTATACAGGCCATCGTGCTTGATTCCTTTCATTATCACCAGGGCACCTCGAATAACCTTCAGAATTCCACCTTTTGAAGAATACCTGTAACCAGCTGAATCTAGGGCACCCAAGGAAATTAAGTTCTTTTTTAATTCTGGAATATGCCTCACTCCAGTCAATGTCCTCACGATACCATCATGCATTATGATTTTAATATCACCAACACCTATAACATCGCACTCAACGTTGTTTCCTAACTGGACTTTACCACTACCCGTGCACTGATAAGTGATAAACCAGTCTCTATTTGGTGTGACATGAAAAGAACAACCAGAATCCATAACCCATCCACCAAGCGATGAATCATTAGTGACAGACAAGACATAATCAACATTATCTGCTACAGCTGCAACATTATCTGTAGAATCAACTATAATTCCCTTACCCTTCTCATTCTTCAGCTTAAGGCAATCCCTTCTAAGATGCCCCCTCTTGCCACAGCTCCAACGGACAACATTAGCAAGTCATAGATTGACTACGTCCGTTCATATTAGTACTACCATTACCCACACGTGTTACGATCTTCCTCTATTTTCACCTACTAGAGCAAGAGATACAGATTCGCCGATTCTCTTCTACGAATGTCCTCACTCACAATCAAATCTCGAACCCCATCAAACGTCAAACTTGTTGACCCAGAGGAATTACTAACAGCAGTAACGGTAGTATTCCAACTATCAGGCGACGAGGATAACAGAATCAAAGCACGTACCTCATCTTCAAAGTCAATCTCAACTGAACTCAATTGACTAACAATCACATTGAATTCATTGATATGATCTCGCAACCGACATACCTTCTCTCATCTTCAAATTAAACAGACGTCGCATCAAACAGACCTTGTTGATCGCAGAGGGCTTCTCGTACATATCCGACAGGGCTTGCATCAAATCAGCAGTGGTCTTCTCCTTCAAGATGTTAAACGCGACGTTACGAGCCAACGTCAGCCGAATAACACCCATAGCTCATCTATCAAGCAATTCCCAATCAGCTTGCTTCATCGTCTCTGGTTTCTCCCCAGACAAGGGCAAGTGAAGTTTCATCTGGTAAAGATAATCTTCAATCTGCATCTTCCGTAAACTAAAATCCTTCCCATCAAATCATCGATTCTCACTTTTACTTCTTCCTCGTCGCCATCGATTCGCTTCAACTTAGTCAAGCCTCGGCTCTAATACCACTTGTTGCGATAGGGCGAGCGATCGAACAAAATATAGACAGATGAAGAAAATAAATCGACACCCAGATTTACGTGGTTCGCGTAAAGACCTACGTCCACGGGGAGAGCAGCAGCGAATTTTACTATAGATCAAGCGATACAAGAAGATTACACACTCAAGTCACTCAAACACTCTCTCGGTGTTTCCCAAACCCCAATTACACCCAATAACGCACACAGTGTTTAGCCCTGAAATTCCTCACGAAATAATCTCTCAATCTCACGAAGGAGTTATATGCAAATCTTATCACAAGATTTAATTGGTTCGAACACTAAATCTTCTTGGATGTAATTCACGAACAAAGAAAATCCCTCCCAAGCACTCGACGACTAGACGGCGCTTCAAGACCAATTCTTCATGATCAACTTTAGCGGAACACCAAGCACTCACGCGGCGCTTCAAGACAATTTGTGATCCATGTCTATCATCCACGGCCTCAAGTCTATATATAAGTAAAACTCTTATTATTTTGCCAACCTCTCATAGGATTTTGTTTCCTATCCAAAACATATCTTTGTATATTTCAAACAAAATCCAAGTCCTAGTCAAAGTTGGACTTTCCTATTTTAGTAGCCGAACTCTCCAATGTAGATTCAAATTTGAGAAGTTGATCTTCGGATCTTCTTTGCTAGATTTCGAACATCCGCAACATATCCAATTCAGAATATTCGGAATTTCACATTGGACTCAAACTCAAGACATATTTTAACAGTTTGGTTGCTCCCTCTTTTCTCTTTCGGCACCCTTCCACTCGGCTTGACTTGTTGTCCTCCTGAGTGTAAGCTTTGGTGCCGAGTCTCTTGCTGTATAACTTTTTGGTTAAAATCAATATATATCTTACCTTTACAAAAAAAAAAAAAAAAAGAGATATACTATAAAAAAAAAAAAAAAGGTTAGACATAATTTAAGCATGAAACAAGCCCACGTCAATAGCAAGTGAGTTATCGGGCGACTACGTATGCAGCGAGATGAAAAATTAGGTAAATGCATATTCCAAGCTTTATAAAATTAAATTAAAAGGAAATAAATTAGTGAAAGAAACCGTACCTATAACCGGCGAGAGGTGGCGCCTTCGGGTAAAGAGCGATGATCATATAAAATGTGAATAATCGAGACCACTTTCTGAAGAAGAAACAGCACTCGATCCTCGCCACGTGACATAACACATGGGCTTTTATGGAATTCATTGGTCTACGTTCTTCTGGGTCTGCTTTACCACGTGGAGAGATTATTTTTAATGGTAAAAGCATTGCTCACAAGTTCAAATAAAGCATTGTCACCATCATCCTGTCTGTTTTTCTGTCTGTTATCATCGTTTTGATTTGGATACATTCACGTCCTGTCATTTTTCTGGACGAGGTTTACCAAATTTTGTGTTGCATCTCTGCCCATCATTCATGCGTTTATTTCCCATTTAAGATACCAAAAGGAACTTACTGACCTTGCACTTTTCCTGGCCACAACATCATGTGACATTGGGGAAGATTTGAGAAGAAAATAGTACAACGAAAGACTAGAATCTTATATAACATGGACGCATATTATAACTGATGTATATTTGCTGAATTTTTCACTAAATAATTACATAGTTCAATACTGAATTGACAGACAATCCTATACACATCAACTAGAACCATTTCCAGGGGCACTGAAGAATGACATTTTGGGACATGAGACCTAACTAAACCAGAATTGACAGGACTCACACGACACAACTCCAACTTTTTATTTTGTTGTACCTAGGCTTTTGGTTCATCAATCAAGCTTTCAAATACTTGGCCGACACCAGGGCTGTGACCCGGTCCAGTGGGTCTGAAATCGCTTAGTATCTCCGTAATGGTTAGCCTCTCCTCATTGTTGCTCGGAGCTTTTGCTTCAGCACCTCCATTCTCTGAGCCAAGGAAAGAATGGGCCACTCCAGGGCTGCTCCCAGGGGTTGTGGGGCGGAAATCATCCATGTACACTGCATCTGACTCACCCAAATCGGCCGCCTGATCACGTGTTGTAGATGAAGGAACTATCTCGTTCCTTGCATCAAAATGATAATCGTTCGTAGGAGACTGACTCGGAGTCAGAAATTGCGATGCTTGTTCGCGCATTTGGTCGTTATTCATTGCATGGAGTTCGTCCTCCCACGTTGATTTTATCAACCTTCTCTCGGAAGTTAGGATGGCATAGAACGCGATGAATAGGATGGCACAAAACGCGATGAAGGGGAAAATGATCACCAACATCGACATGACCTGGAGATCAGCCATAGCCAGAGAAGTGTGGAAAAGGAAGTTTGATTTTCTATTTTGAAGTGAGCAATGAGAAGAAACAGGTAGGACGGAACTGAATGTGAAGCACTTGAACTCTGCATGGCTATTTATAGGCTAGAGAGAGTGACTTTGTGAGAATCTTAACCCACTGACCAATTATGTTTTAAACTATGTATGCAGACTTCATTGTGGTTTTTCTTCCTCGTGGCGGTGATTATTGCAAAAAGATCACTTAAAGTGCAGCACTAGTAAATGTTATGTCATGTCATTGCAAGAGCAATATATTTATTTCTTCTAATTTAGAAGATCTCTCTCTCTCTCTCTCTCTCTCTCTCTGTGTGTTTTTTGTGCGTGCTTTTGTTAATGGTGTTCTTTTTACACTATCCCACTTGTATCATTGATGAAGACCCGAACGAAAAAGCTCTCGCGCCGACTTTGACGATTGTAAAACTCCTCCAACTAAAACTGGCCACTGCTTGCTTTGAACTGTCGATAGTGGAGAAGAAAATTCTTTTGTAGTATTGAATAGGGCATGTGATATGACAACGACTGCTCTTGGTTGACCTCATTTCATGGTTTTATTTTGGGTGTTTATGTAGTAAGCACAAAGGATTAGCTAATAATAAGTACGGCTCTGCCATGGAATTAGGTTGTGAGAAAGATACATCAGGTCAAGCACACGATGAAATAATCTTGCACATTGCTCTTAACTTGCCCTACTATTGAATGCTATATCTAACTTAAGTAAGAGAAGAGTCCTCAATGATAAATCATGAAACTTGACACTTTTGAATGTGTAGGACGTCCGGCGATGATGGGATTATCACGTCATATCAACCCAGATGTCCATCGATGACGAGATTATCACGTCATATCAACCCTGACAAAACGTAGCCATGAGTACTTGATTCCACATTCCATCAACGGTTTAGAACTATATTAGTTTGATTAAAAGTTTAGGATTAAGGTTAGTTTAGAACCGATTGTGTAGTTTTCCCTATAACCTTATTATATGCTTGGCTAGTTGTTTAGACCGGTGCTTTGATTTACTTGTCAAAGAAACCCTTCTTATAATAAGTGGGACATATCTGGAAATGAAGGGATTTAGCATATAGATGAACGCATGTTGAGCAAAACTGGGCTCCCCCACCACAATCCACCGGCACCAAACGTTTAGGGATTCTCTGTACTCTCCACTTAGCGGGGAATAGTATAAAATGTTGACGGCTTGGGTGCAATCTCATACCATTTTCTTTTGTGGACAGATTCAAGTGAAATACCAACTGTCTCTGTACTTTGTCGTTTGACCCTTCCTTGTCTCGATGGTTGTCCTGATTAAGCTTTTAAAAATTGGTTTAGAATGTGCATGCTTAGTCGGCCAAGGCATAAGAAATTCTTCTGTTTGATTGCTATTAAAATAAGGATCGTCTAAGCGAGGGTTTTGGGAACACCGATTTAGGATACTTAATTTGATTTCTTAATAAGTGCGCCCCCAGAGTACACATTAACAAAACTCATAACATAAAGCATTATGCATGACATTCAAAAATTCATTTATTAGATTAGTACACAAAGTGATGTGAAAATAGCATTTAAGCAAATGGGCGAATCAAATTAAATTTAGCATTTAAGCAAATGGGCGAATCAAATTAAATTTAACTCATTTATTAAATTTGAATACAGTTTAGGAGACCATTCTTTGTAATCCCAACTTTATTCTAATTACAAGTAATTTCTTTAGCAGTTGTAATCATTAATAATAATAAATTTTAAAAAAAGCTCTTGAACGGGTCAGTCATACTTGAAGGACGTTTAACTTGGAGAAGTAGATGATTTAGTATGGAGAAGATCGATTTCTGCTAAGGTGAATGAATTTATGTTGCAGAAGAACATGAATGTCGAACCCCTTGTTTAATCCGTGTACCAATGTCCCACAAAAATCGAAGTCTATATTTGTTTTACAATTGGAACTATGTGTCATACTCAAACAAGGATGAGAATGATGAATCTATTGTTGGTTTCTAGAGAGATGTTGGCAACTTTTAATTCTTTCATGAGACGAGCTACTTGTCTTTTTCACATGGCCTATCCTTTCGCTTTTAGGTTTCACTTCTGAGACTTACCATTGGTTAACGATTCTAGACACAAATTGCAAATGGGATTTGGTAACAACCACCAAGAGAGCGTAAAGTTCCTCACCCAAAATCTACTTTAAAAAGAAGTCTATATTACGATTAGTTAATTGTAAGCATGTGACATCTTTTTCTACTGTCATGTATATCTTTTCATGGTTAACAAAGACAGTTGATGGAGCTGCCATAGTTCCATTGGAAATAATATGCTTAAAATTGTACCAAAGGGACAGAAAATCTCATTCTCCAAAAGGATTAAAAGGATTCCTTTATATAAAAAGATCAGCAGCAGTCTGGGTTAGTGAACTAGAGGAGATCCATTCGAGTCATGCGTGCATGTTGTGGCTATTTGAGTGTCTGGTTTCCTAGGAAACCTTTTCGATGGATCCGCATATTCTTCCTAACGAAGTCGAGCTTTCTTAGATTAATATATTGTCACTGAATGGAAAATCTAGCCCAGATTGACAACGCTAGAGATATGCTGTAAACTGTTGGCCAAATACTATTTGTACTCTCGACCCATCAAAACAAGTGCGTGACCAATGATTCGAGTATTAGAAAAGTATGTAAATGGTATACATGTATAAGAATGATAAGAGCGCGTAGCATAATAAACAACGAAACAAACTGTTTCGGAAAACATTTAAGTAGTTCTATCAGTAGTAATCAACTAGCCATCAAAATCAACCTGGTGATAAAAATGAATCGTGCGAAAAGGTTGAGCAATATATGTATTCTATAAAAGTCCTTAAATTATTGAAGAATTTTGCGGTATATCTTTTAAATCTTGATGTATAAAAGCAGTCGATTACGTAACCCAGCCACTGATAATTTTTGATAAAAGTAAATATAGGCAACAGTAGAAGGGCACTAACGGCTAGTGCAATAGGCGACTAAATAATTGCCCGACTTATGTGACAGCCGGAATTTGACGAAATCTCCAACTATTGATAGCCATCGAGTGTCTTCTTCAGCCTTTTTGCTTTTCAAGATCATGTATCCTCTGTGGACCTTGGTACCATGGCAACATGTGTGATCTTCTCTCTCTCTCTCTCTCTCTCTCTCTCTCTCTCTAGATGGATTCGGCCCTTTTCCCTAGGGGTGTCAGGAACCGAACCGAAAACCGAAAATTTGGTTTTTTCGGTTTGGTTTGGTTTTCGGTTTGATTCTCGTTAAAAACTGAAATCTTTTTATCGGTTTGGTTTTTATTGATTAACCGAACCGAACCGAACCACAAATTGATAAAATCAAATCTTCGATTTTATTCTCTCCCGACTTTGGCCCTCTCCTCTTGTGTCTCCTCTTGGTCGGCTTGGAGGTGCAACGGCGATGGCGCGTCGGCGATTGCGACGGCGATGGCGATGACGATGGCGACTGCGACCGCGACGGCGGCAGGGACGGCGACTGCGACGGCGACGGCAACCAATTGAGGGACAGAGCCCCTTTCTTCTGCAAGTCCCTCCTTCGTCTCTCTTCCTTTTGCGACGGCGATGGCGACTGAGAAGAATTTGTAGCGAGCATGTCCTGCGCGCGCTCTGCTCTGGACTGAGGGGCCGCCAGTGGCTTTAGATCTGCGACGTCTCTTGCTTGCTCAGTGAGTTGGGCTAGTTCAAATCGGTAAGATTCTCCTTTGATCGCTCTGCGTTCATTGAAGAATGCCATGTTCGGGCGTGTCTAGGGAGTGGTCGGTTTGGGGGTTCCTGGGTTCCGTGTTTGATTGAGAGGGTGCCTGTGTTTTCGTTTTGCTGTGGCATGGACGTTGTCTTCTGTCCAAATGCTAAGATGGGTCAGGTGCTGATGAAGGTTTTCGGGTTCCTGTTCGAGAAAGTTGAGCCAGTTGCTGTGAAAGAGTTGTTATTGGCTGTCTCTTTGCCATTGATTTCATGATATTAGTTGAGCCTGTTGCTGTGTTTGGAACTGGGAAGTTCCATTTCTGGGTTACTTCTTGATATTAAAAAAACCGATTGCTGATTTGGGAGGGTAGAAGAATTACGTGCCTTCACATTTCAATTTTTTTTTTTTTAAAAGGGGAAATTCTTCACCAAATGCCAGCTAAACTTGCACAAGTATTTCTTGTTAGTGTTCACCTGGGGTGTGAGAGCGGAAGCCAAGGATTGACCCCTTTGTCAGTATGGTTGTTTCGGTGCAGCATCACATCAGGTTTCCTTGCCAAGATCTTTCTGTTGTGATTGGGCATAAAAACTGTGCCAATATGTTTCAGCTCTGCCTGCCTTTTGGCCTTATCTTAACTTAATCAAATATGGACATTTGACTTCATGGAGTTCACTCATGCCAGAGTGGTGCATACTAGAGAACATTCAAAGAAGATTCAGAAATTAGACCTCGAAATTACGTCTTTAGATACTGTGATAGCACACTTTTGTAGTAAACTGACCTAGTGCAAGAAGCTTTTAGTTTAGTTGTTGTCGATGATGTCGTTCATGAGTATAGTCCGGGCTGCTATAATTCCAGTTGTCTACCTTTGGGATAAGTCTTGATTACCCCTTTCCTATGACAAAGGAGACGTGGATAGAATGCAAATATTGATGACCAATTGAAAGGCGTATGGAGTGCATAAATAGATTGAAGAAGGCCAGTCTTTGTTTGGTTTCTTTCGTGGTGAAAATGAACTGACGTGGGTTATATTTTTTGCAATGGACCTTCCATCCTTCTATTTTGAAGACCAAAAAAATCTACACTGTTCTTGTCTGGTGTAGGGTCTTAGCTTTTCTTGTTGTAAGTGCTGTTTTCATTTAAATCGTCTCATTTACAGCAGCGTGCGCATTTTTTGGATTGGAAGAGTGATCGGGATATCAAATAGGAAAGATCAAGCTGTTAGTTCTTATTGCATTGCTAGTCCTAAACCTTATTTTTATTTTTCGACAAATAATGTAGGCTTCTCGATTCTTTGGATCATCACATTTTATTCTACACAGCTTCTAGGTCCCAACTATCAGTGCAGTGAGGTAGAGTCTCTCATTTTTTTATTATAGAAGTTTGTTATGGCTATTCACAAATATTTGTCATCTTTTTGTTATTTTAAGTCTCAAGGAATCAAGGAATCATTTACTTTGTTTCAGTTGGAGTGGAAGGAAGCATATTTGCAAAGCCAAATATACAATGAGCGAATCTTTAATAAGTGAATCTAGCGGTACAAATAGAAGGAGGCTGAGATCTGTTGTATGGGAACACTTTAAAAGGATAGAAAATAGCCAAGATAAATTTTGAGTCAGGTGAGAAAAAAATAACCAAGGAATATTTATATCTTTCAATATTACAATTGATATTTCAATTCTTATTTATATCTTTCAATATTACAATTGATATTTCAATTCTCATTTTCATTGAATTTAATGCAGAGTTGTCATCTACAACCATGGACCTGAATTCAAATAAATTTCTCTTGATGATTGACGAACTTAGATGTAAGAATTATCCATATTTATATATTTCAATATTACAATTGATATTTCAATTCTCATTTTCATTGTGAATTTAATGCAGAGTTATCATCTACGACCATGGACCTAAATTCAATAGCAATTTCTCTTGATGATTGACATGTAAGAATTATCCATATTTATATCTTTCAATATTACAATTGATACTTCGATTCTCATATTCATTGTGAATTTAATGCGGAGTTGTACCCGGCTCAGGAATTTGGTCAATTTTCCGGTTTTTATGTTCTCTCTTTGAAAGTTTGGAGGGTCATTTTGCAATTTTAGCTTGTTGATAGAGCTCCTGGAGATTGGGAGATAAAAGTTACTGGGCTTGTTTTGTTTTTAGAGGAATGACATTCCCCCAATTTTATAATGTAGAAATAAGACTAAATGTTTCAGCTATTTTGACTCTTAAATTTTTGAAATGATAATTTAAGGTTTCAAAAAAGCCTCAATCAAGTCTCAAGCTCATTTTGATGGAATTACACGATTGGAAATGGCACGTGGCAAATAGCCAAATATTCCACATGGAAGCCATGTCGGATTCCCTATGCTTCAATTTTATTGGTGGTGAGCACACGATTTAATAGAGACTTCTTAAACAAGTCTTTTGTTGACCAAACCAAAACTTTCAAGTCTAGAATGGACTAAAAACTGGAAACTCTAAGATTTGTTTTAGCAATTACCAATATGTTATTCGGGAATGGGATAAAGTAAATACTTTTTGCCAATAGTTTTTTTTTGACACTTATAAACTTTTTTAGTAATTTATCAGTATGGAAAAAATTCTTTTTTTTTTCAATTGAACAATAGAATTGTCTCTTAGAGAATCATCAAGAGAGATTATGTTAAGCAATTGTTTAAATTGGATATCATTATTTGGCCAATGCTTAAAAAAAGGGAATGAAGTATATGATCTAAATTGCAAAGTCCTCTTGAAGTGCAGTAACATATTGAATTTAGATTATTTTGAGTTGAAAAAAAAAAAACAAAAACCAAAAACCGAAAAACCGAAAAACTGAACCGAACCGGATTCGGTTCAGAAAATTTTTCTAACGGTTCGGTTCAGTTCAGTTTTTTTGAAAAATCGAACCGAACCGAACTGTTGACACTCCTACTTTTCCCCCTCCATTAAGAATTTATGTTATGATGCAATGAATGGATCTCTGGTCAAAGAGGTCAATAAATAATTGGAAAAAAAGCTTTCAAACCAGCATGGAATATCTGACTGCATTTGCCAGGGGCACACGTTTTGACAATTACATCTTTCTTGCAATTACATTTGAGCTTCTCGAACTTGTCAAGTGCTTAGGCCAGCTTGAGTAGTCCGCCAACTGAGCTCTTTGGTGGATTGCACGAAGCTTGACCTAGTCCATGCATCTTTTAGCCCAGTCACTAAGGAACCAAGAACAACGATGTCCTATGCAATTTAAGTTTTGCAAATGTAGCACCAAACTCGCTATAAATTGTTCTGAACTCGGGTGCCCGGCCCTTTGCCCGAGCATTTTCCACACAGCTCGGGCCTTCGTGCCTGGGAGCATCCATCTCTGTGCTTCAATCCTCCCTTGAGTCGTTGACTAAAACTTGAGACACACTCAATAGAAATGATCATGCTTTTAATGAAGTGAAATGTGAGAAAAGCACACAATTTGACATATGTTGGAGAACCGAATTTCTGCAGCCGTGGCTCCAGTGACAGGGGCTCGTCCATGGCGATGAGTGACAGTGGTCAACTTTCAGATTTGCAACTTCGCCTGACAGTGCCGTTGGTAACTCCACCTGTGACGACGGTGGAGGGAGACAGGGAGGTTGGGCTCGAGATGGCGGGAGACGGAGGAGAAAGTATGATGGGGACCAAAATTTTTTAATTTTGTTTGATTAAATTCATGTTGTAAAATATTGCGTTGCAAATATATAGTAAAGAGAATAAAGAGATTGAAAAGAGAAAGCGGGTAAATACCAAAGATAGTAGAGAAAGCCAGATGAGAGAATTTTATTTTCAATATATCACCATATATTTATGACAAAAATTAAGTTCCTATTTATAAGAAAACAATGATGTACTTATCATTAATATCAATATATCAAATAATACATGTATTAGATAGGGAGATGAACATTCATTGTATAGGGAGATGTACGTAAATGTATGATACAAATGTACCATAATAAGTATATTAGATAAAAATGAATATAATGAATATTCATTCATGTATTTCATTACACTCCCTCTTGAATATTTATTATATTCATTACGAATGTGCATCGAATGATACTACCTCATTAAAAACCTTGGGTAATGGTGCCGAGAAAGAGTACTAATCTGTCCATGTACTTGATCTGAAAAAGCTTTGAATTTGCAATTTCACTGATCTTAGTAACAGTAATAACACGCGTAGTGCTATTCCTCAAAGATATGCTAACAAAACCTCCAGCGACATCAGATGATGTCACGCTCTCAAGAGAGACGGAAAGAAGACCAGCTATATCATGAGTTACTGCCATATCATCTATCTCAGCTTCAATCGGTACCATCATAATGTCAGCTCTATCTTTTGAAGATATTGTTAATTGCATGCAAAAGGCACCCAAAACTTTACCAACAGAACCAAAAGATAAATCTATCTCTACAATGTCCTCACTAATCTGAGGACCAACTTCCCAACTTTTATGAGATCTCATTGCCATCACTAGCAAATCCATAGGACTACTCTTCACAAGAAACCAATCTTTTAACACTCTGCAGGCCGTCAGAACTTGAGGGATTTTCGTGTGTACAAGTTTCTTCCATATGGAGGGAATTATCTCCCAGAGAAACTGATAGCCATAGGGCTATTTCTTCCACGTAGAGGCTCTCATCGAAAGGGTTGAACAATGACAAGTTCTTTCTCCACCTTCCACCGGAAGATTCATCTACACCTAATATGGGCTGGATCCCATACGGAGACTTGACTGCAAAACCTTTGGCCTGCACCAAAAAACCTCCAAAATTTGTTTGCACAATCAAATGAGCTGAGGACAAGCCCTGCCATCTAGGCAAGAAGACAAAACAGAGAGGAGCCACTTCACCAGGTTCTAGTACTGCTTCAGTAAAGTTGCAAGAAAAGAACTGCACATCTGTGCTGAATGGCTGGTAGACATGTAAAATGCTGTCACTCCAGTTGTTTGACACTGTTAAGAAGGCTATGGAAGGACCATACAAGTACTTTTCTCCCCAGTCAAGTATTGAATATCAGAGTCGCACAGCTTTGATACCACTCTCACAAGAGAAGCTCTTAAGAAAGGATATGAATATACTACTTCACTTGCAGAAAAGTCTTTTCACTCTCCATTATTTGAAACGATTACAAGATTCATTTATATGTAGGCTTAAAACACGACTATTGACATTCCTTAGATATATGAAAAGACATGTCTAAATAAATAGTAATAAAGACACTTTAATATGTGTGTCGAAAAGACTTCTGTCGGAAATTGAACAGCCTTTCAACCAAAACACGAAGAGTCATGAGAGATAGGCAGTGATATCTTCAATACTCCCCCTCACTGACTATTCTCTCCAAGGATAGTCCTCGCGACTATACCAAGCTAAGCTTGAAACTCTTCAAACTTTGCAGCTCCAAGACCTTTGGTGAAGATATTAGCAACTTGATCACTTGTCTTGATGTACTTCATCTTGATCTCGCCCTCCAACACTTTCTCTCGCAGAAAGTGATAGTGGACTTCCATATGCTTAGTCCTAGCATGGAAAACTAGATTCTTTGTCAAGCTTATAGTGGATAGATTATCACAATACAATATTGTCGAATAACCTATTGATTGATGAAGATCATCCAATAAATGCACTAGCCACGTGCTCTCATGAGTTGCCATTGCTACTGCTCTGTATTTAGCTTCTTTTGTAGACAAAGACATAGTCGACTGTCTTTTACTGCACCAGGATACTACTGCTGATCCAAGCTTAAACGAGTATCCAATAGTTGATCGTCGTGTGTGTTGATCTCCAGCATAGTCGGCATCACAATGACCGACCAACTCACTTGATGATTCCCTTTTATACAAAAGCCCAAAATCAAAAGTCTTCTTTACATACCTCAGAATACGCTTGGCTACATCCAAGTGAGGCTTCCTTGGCTTCTCTATGAATTGACTAACTACTCCCACTACAAAAGAGATGTCAGGCCGAGTTATGGTAAGGTAAATTAGACTACCTACCAGTTGCCTATACATAATCGAATCTTCTAGCTCTTGACCTTCTTCAGCACATAGCTTTGCGTTCCCATCCAACGGAGTAGATATAGGTTTGCAAATCATTCCGAATTTTTTCAAGAGATCTCGTGCATACTTTTGTTGACATAGGGATAATCCTTCCTTTGTCCTATCAATCTCGAGCCCCAGAAAGTGTTTTTGTTCTCCAAGCTCCTTCATCTGGAATAGCACAGAGAGGTTGGCTTAATTCGACATATCTCATCTTCATCATCTCCAATAATGATGAGATCATCCACATAAACCAGCACAGCTGCAACCTTTCCATCTTCTGCCTTCATGAACAGGCTCGAGTTTGCTGGAGCTACATTATAATTGTTCTTCAACAAGAATTCTGCAATCTTTCCATACCACACTCTTAAGGCTTGCTTCAAGCCATACAATGCTTTCTTTAGCTTGTAGACATATTCTAGATGAATTTTGCTCTTGAAGCCATCCGGTTGCTCTATGTATATCTCTCGCTCAAGTTCTTCGTGCAGGAAAGCATTCTTCACATCCATCTGCCACACATTCCACGACTTGCTTGCTGCAAGTGCTAATAGAACTTGAACAGTGGTAACTTTTGCCACCGGGCTAAAGGTCTCTTCATAATCAACCCCATATTTTTGCGAAAATCCTCGAGCCACTAGATGTGCTTTATACCTATCAATTGACCCGTCTGATCGAGTTTTAAGTTTATAAACCTATTTGCAAGAAATAGGACGTACCTCTTTAGGTTTTGGTACCAAGTCCCATGTCTCATTCTTCTTTAGTGCGAGGGTTTCTTCTTCCATGGCCTTCCTCCATTCTGTACTCTTCAAGGCTTCTTCATATGTCGAAGGCTCAACCATGCCAACATCTTCAGTTAATGCTGCATTGGCATACTTGGGGTTCGGCTTCCTTTGCCTCGTCGATCTCCAAAGTTGAGGCTCCTCCTCTTCAAGTTCTTCGACCTGACTTGGTTGAAGTTCTTCTGTTGACCTTGGATGCTCACTAGATGAACTTGTCGATCCTAGTGATTGTGCTTCGACATCTTTTTCAACAGGCTGATTCTCATAGAATTCTTTCAGCCTTTGTTTGACCTCTTTGTCGAAATGCTGTGAATTTGGCAATTCGACTGCTTGAGGTGACCACCAATACGACATTTCATCGAACACCACATTCCTTGAAGTATAGCACCTCTTTATTGTAGGGTCGCAACACTTCCACCCCTTTCATTGATCATCATATCCCATGAATATGCAGCGGATTGCCTTCTTGTCGAATTTGCTGCGAAGATGATCAGGCACAAATGCATAACATACACATCCGAAAACTCTAAAGTGACTTACCACAGGCTTGCGATTCCATAGCTTCTCGTATGGTGACATAAAACCAAGCCTTGCTTGTGGCAGCCTGTTAGTCACGTGAGCCGCCGTCTTCATACATTCAGCCCAAAACCTTAGTGGAACATTCTTCGCGTGCAACATGCTCCTGCATGTCTCAACTAGATGTCGATTCTTTCTTTCGGCAACACCGTTCTGTTGTGGCGTATACGGACAAGTATATTGTTGACGTATCTTTTACTTTTGCAAATACTTCATAAACTCGTAGGAAGTGTACTCTCCCTCATTATCGGTGCGTAAGCAACAAATTTTTCTACCTACTTCACTTTCAACCTTCTCCTTAAACACCTTAAATTTGATAAATGCCTTGGATTTTTCCTTCATGAAATCAACCCAGACATACTTGAAGAAGTCATCGATGAAAGTGATCATAGACTTGAATCCGCTAATAGATTGTTGTTTCACTGGACCAAACACATCCAAGTGAACGAGCTCGAGAGTCATCTGAGGTTTGAACAACGATTCGTCATACGAAAGTTGATGTGCCTTTTTGTACTGGCACCCGGCACAAACCACATTTTCTTGCACTTCCAACTGGGGAAGACCCCTCAGCATGTTCTTTTGCATCATCACCTTCAACTTGTGATAACTTACATGCCCAAGCCGTGCATGCCATAAATAAGGTGTATCATTCCTTCGGGTTTTGTTTACATATGCCGTTTGAGTAGACATCACGTAAACGGACTCTAGCCGATGTCCCTCCATAATTGGTCGACCGGTGGGCTTCAAACTTCGGTACACCTTAACATCTCGTGGACCGAACACCACATAATTACCTGAGTATATGAGCTAGGACACAGACAATAAATTCTTCTTCATTCCTGGCACGTGGTATACACTTTTCAATTCAACTTGCTGTGAATTGAATCGATGAGTTATCATTGTCTCGCCGATATGAGTAATCGACAACCTCAAGCTGTCTGCAGTAATAACAACACGTCCTCCGGTATAACTACACATGTTCGGCAGCTTGCCTTGATGTCCAGTCATATGACTCGAACACCCTGAATCAACAATCCAGTCGTAATCATAATTAATTCACTTTTCACTAATAGAGATTAATGCCATCGCATTGTTTAACTCGACTGCGGAAGAGGTAGCAAACTCGTCTGACACCACTATTGCAACAGACGTTGGGAAATCCTATTCCTTATCTTCATTGAAATCATTCCTCTTCGATGATGCTACGGCATTTCCTTCAACTTTCTTCGCTCGACAATCTCTGGCAAAGTGGCCCTCCTTGCCGCAAGTAACATCGTACACTACGTCTTTTGCCATCGCATCACCCAACTCCCCCTAGTCGAAGGCTCGACTCTCTTGGACGCTTTTGCCATCATTCACGAGCTAGTTGCTTTTGCCATTCAACATGGATTTTCCTAGACTTGCCATCTTTATTGTCAGCAACGGTTCACCTCTAGCCCTTGAACCCTCTTTTATCACTGAAGAGAGCACTTTCTTCTTCCTTAATCGAAACCTTAGACATTTGACTATGTCAAGTCTCTTGGTTAGCCAGAATATTATCCAGATCGGTCAACGTCAGTTGAGTTGCCCATCCACGAGTACCGTAATAATACCGTTATACTTCGGCTTTAACCCGTGAATAATAATTCTTCTCATTCTTGTTTCTAAGATGGCATTAGTGGGATCCAACTTTGAAATTCCGTCACAAATAGACTTAACTTTGGAGAAATACTGACTCACCGTCGTATTTTGTTGTGACATCGACAATAGCTCGTTCTCCACCCTTTGTAGCTTGGCATCATTCGGCCTTGCAAATAACACTGCCAAGTTATCCCACGCCTCCTTGGGAGTCTACGCACTCCTAATGTGTGGCAATAAATCATCTTCGACAGTTACAGCAAGAGCGTAAAGAGCCTTACCCACTTTGATCTTCCATCTCCACTGTTCATCATCGTCTCTGGGTGCCGTGGTGTTGCTGCCACCAACAATATCCCACAAATCTTGACCCAGCAAATAAAACTACATCCGGACACTCCAATTATTGTAATTGGAGTTTTTGAGCTTCTCAATGCCATTCGTGTTGTTGAGCTTCTCAATGCCATTCGTCGAATTTGAAATATCCGCCATCTGACTTGAAATAATGCCCAGCACTACTCCAAGAAACCTTGTTCCTCGACCAATCAATCACAGTCCCTGACTGTACACCGGCAAAACTTTGACATATTCCGGTCCTCGACCGCTTGCGCACGAACAATGGTCCTTGACCACCGTCTTCACGAACTGCGCTCGGGAAGACTTGACTCACAGTCCCTGACAACCATGCTCTCGGTCCCAGATAACCTTGCTTTGATACCAATTATTGAATATCAGAGTCGCACACCTCTAATACCACTCTCACAAGAGAAGCTCTTAAGGAAGGAGATGAATACACTACTTTACTTGCAAAAAAGTCTTTTCACTCTCTATTATTTGAAATGATTACAAGATTCGTTTATATGTAGGCTTAAAACACGACTCTTGACATTCCTTAGATTTATGAAAAGACATGTCTAAATAAATAGTAATAAAGACACTTTAATATGTGTGTCGAAAAGACTTCTATCGGAAACTGAACAGCCTTTCGATCAAAACACAAAATCACGAGAGATAGGCGGTGATATCTTCATCAAGTATAGGAGGGTATATTTCTATATTGGCTGACAAAAACCCATCAAAGGAACCTGACTTGTCCATCTCAGAATTCTTGCCCCGACTAAAACTGACACTTTTTGGATTAAGGAGAGGTGCTCTACAAGAAGATATTATCATGTTGATTAGCACCAGATGTTTGAATATATGAGAATTCATTAACATTCTTCCTAGAGTTCAAAGAACAAGAGACGGTCCTTCCATTTGATAATATAGATATACCGTAATCTGATGACCACCTGGAGTTATTTGCCCACTGAGTAAATTCACCCGGTCCCACTCCAACGAATAATGGATCATCGGGCCTAATCAAAGAGTCTTCCAAAGTAGTATCCTTGGTGTTGGAGTTCTCAGACAAAAAACCAGGCAGTGTTGAGGGAAAGCAGAAAAACTCGCTACAGATATTGCCAAGAGTTATGCGAGCTTTTGAATTGTCTGGAGTATAATCTGAATCAACGTCCCCACCAAGAACAATATTCGGAATGCCGGCACCATAATTGCCATTAGAGGATCCGCATCCATTGTTTTCTTCCACAGCTTCTTGCCTCCCAACCTCAAAGCAATGTACACATGCAACAAAGGAGAAGAAGATGCATGATAGAAACCCAATGACAAATGATGCCTTGGTTAAGTGAAAAGATCCCCTGGATAGAGCAGCATCACAGATAAGTTTTAATGACAGCAGAATTAAATTGCATTGGATCAGAAACTATACCGAATAGAAGAACAAGCACCATGAAAATTCGAAACAAAGAAAGGAAAGCGAAAGAATGAGGACGGGATACTAAAAAGCCCAAGTTGTCAGGAAGTCTACAATCCACAAAAGAACATCAACAGTTTTTTAAGAAAGATCCAAAGACCCAGTGTGGTTGCCGTTGAAGAATTTGATGTTGCCTAAAAGCTGATCAAAGCTCTATGATAGCACACATATTTCTAAAACAGTAACTTCTTATTTCTAAAACAGTAACTGTCTCTTCAATATTAATTCCATTGAAGATTAAAAACAAAATAAAAAATAAAACAAGCTGATTAAATGGGATCACCCTGCATTTAAAGCAAAACCCAGCAGACAACCCCAAAACAGAGCACTGAAAGTTCTTTTTTTTTTGCGCTTCCAGAAAGCAATTTCAAGAAATTTTACTTCCCAAAAGATGAATTAAATGAATTGTTCGCCCAAAGTTCACTTTTTTCTCCGCTCGAGACCGGACCCATCATTAAAACACAAAGCACGAACGGACTGACACTGATTAAGCGGCTCATCAAACCCCGTTTCCAAAAAATTGGAAATGACGCTCGCCGGCGTCACGACCAGTTTTTCACTCGGACAATCAACCCAACATAAAACTCCGAAATCTAAAGCACGACACGTCCTAGTAACTAACCTTACCTAATAAACGACATAAACGCAGGAGAAAGACAAGGAAAGTCAAGGAAAGAAAGGAAAAAAAAAAATTCCCCTGCAAAACAAAAAGCGGGCAGCCAGGAGATATCGGCTACTTTTGCGCACGCCGGACATTCAACTTGCAGCACTTATGGAACGATCGGCGAGCAGTCAATCCCGGCCCCCGTCCCAGAAATGGATGAGCAGATATAAAAAAAATCGACCGAACCAAGAACGGTCTCCCCCCCCAAGAAACCCAAGAAAACGAGAAAGAAACTCAAGAACGGATGAAAAATACACACAAGCGAAAACCCATCTTATCTTCGCCAAGAAAAAAAGAAAAGAAGAAGGAAAAACAGAAGCTTATCATCATCGTCACACGACGGAGCTAGAGAGAGAGAGAGAGAGAGAGAGAGAGAGAGAGAGACGTAGGGGTGGCCGGCAAGGGACGAGGACCGGAGCTTCTTACCGGAGACAGAGCATCGGACAGCTACGCCACGGAGCGGGTCCGACGAAGGGTATGGCTGCAGCTTCCATGCGAGAGGGCGAGGAAGAAGACCATGCGAGGGGCAGAGGGGGGGTTTTCTCGTCTAGGGTTTTTCGATCTTCTCTCTCTCTTTGTGCTTGACTTCCAAGAGTTTCTGAAGGAAGAGAAGAAGGGAAAATGGGGATAAGTACACTATCAGTGCCAAAAGTTGTGTACAGCGCTCATTTTGGTACCAAAAGTTTTCATCAGATCACTTAAGTGCCAAAAATTTTGAAAAACGATCATTTCAGTGCCAACGTCGATGAAATTGGCCGGAAATCCGACGTGGCCTTTTTTTATTAATTTTTGAAGTCGACGTGGCTCGTTGGAGAGTTGAGTCAGCATCCAAATACCAAAACGACGCCGTTTGACATCTTTCCCCCAACTTAGAAACCCTAATCTCGAAATTGAGAGAGAGGGAAGGCTCGTCTTCATCTTCTTCTTCCTCGAAGACCCACACCAGTAACGGCACCAGTAGTAGCACCGGCAGCGCACTAGCAGCGACACCAGCAATGCAGGAGCAGCAGCAGCGCACCAGCGGCACCTTCGACCCATCTTCTTCCTCCTCCTCCTCTGCCCTCGCCTCCGAGTTTTCCTACCACTTATTGCTCGAGCAACAATTTCAGTCTCTCCTCGCTCACTTGGTCGAGCAACTACAATGGTGGTCGAGTGATGGTGGCCGAGCGATGGTGGTCGAGCGATGGTGGCCGAGCGACGGTGGCCGAGCCACGGCGGTGGCCGAGCGGCGGCAACCCTAATTTCAATCCCCATATGAGCTAAACGGCGTCGTTTTCGTGAGGCCATCCATGTGGGACGGCAAAACGACGTTGTTTTTTTAAGGAGGATCAAAAACGACATTGTTTAAAGGCCGTTGATTTTTTTTTTTTCTAAAAAAAATCACATAATCATTTTGGCCGGAATCTTTCGCCGGTGGCACCAAAGTGATCGTTTTTTCTCCGATTTGGGACTTAAGTGATTCGATGGAAACTTTTGGCACCAAAGTGAGCGCCGTACACAAGTTTTGGTACTGATAGTGTACTTATCCCAGGGAAAATGCTTAGAACACAAGTAGCACCTGATAAACAAACAAAAACACAGCCTCGATGAATAGCCTCGGGGAGAGAGAGAAAGAGAGAGACAATATAGAGACTGGGAAGAGAGAGAAAGAAGAGAGAGAGAGAGAGAGAGAGAGAGAGAGAAACGTTGAAAACAAATTGAACGAGGTCCCTCTTTTGCCCCTCGGCGGTGGATATATTCACAAGATTGGGACCCGTCAAGGTCAATAAGTTTTCCTCTTAGCTTTTTGTCTTGGCTGGCACAAGGAGGAAAATGAGAGAGTGGGGTTTTGGTTCTAGGGTGATTGTGATTGTTAGATTTTTTTTATGATCTTTTAGGAAGGATGGATTTCACTTCCTATGTTTTTGCTCTTGGAATTTATGAGTCTCCTCGATACGGAATCTCATATCGGAATCTGAAGCTTTTATCTTTGTAATTTGATTGGATTTGTATGAATTGCGAAATCAAGTCAATACTAAGTTTTCTTTACCGTTTATTGCTGCGTCATCGTAAATGAACTCCGCTTTTGTCTTGTCTCTGCGATTTATGTGCATGCATATGGAATTCCGTGTCGCGCGATGATCACGTGTATGGTGATTTTAATGCCTTTGCATTAAAACATTTCCTATCGCATGCTGCCGCATGGGTGCGAGAGGCTTCATCTCCACATTCAAATGCACATGGTAGGTTTCAGTCATGTCCGTCGTGCATGGCAAGCACATGTTATCATGTTAGAAAAAAAATAAGTAATTCATAATCAAGATGACGTGATTTGAGCAAAATCTTGCCCCAACATATGGTTGCAATTCCAAGGAAGCGTCAACGTTTAGGGTTGAGTGATGATGTTGTTTTGCATAATTTCTACGGAACTTTGCCATGCCGAATCAATTATGTTTTTCAAAAGCTGCATAAAGTGCATTTATTGTTAAAACAATGTCACATGAGATTCTCATTGATAATAAGTCGTTGAAGCAATTTCCCTAATTAAGTTAAAAATTATGGCACTCAATATTGTTTATTTCACGGATAACGAACATTACGAGAATACTTTTCCAAGGAATTTATTTTCAAGGAAATTTGCGCATGTTTGACTGTACTTTGTAAATAAAATGGAAGTCATCTTCCAACGTGTCTTCTAGGAAAATCATGAAACATACATTTGAGAAAAGACTCGAATACAAGTTCATATCCCATGTTTGGGCATTGAGGACTTGAGCTCAAGCATTAGGATCCTAGACTTGACCTAAGGAGACTAGAGTCCAAGCGTCGAGGGCTAGCTGCTTGGGACTAGGGTTCTACGTCGTGGGTCCTAAGCCCTGTTACTAGTGTCTCGATCTCCAAAAACATGGGTATAGTTGTTGGGAACTTGAACACAGGCAAACAAGCTCTTAGGTCCAACCTTGAGGGACCGGGGCACTTTGGGACTTGAGCTAGTCCTTAGGGACCCAAGCCCCCATCGCTGGGACCCAAAACATCACCCTGGAGGTCTCGAGCTTAGGCTCCAGGGTCCTTGACTCAAGTCATCTGAGGCCGACTTTAAATCTATAAGGACTAGTATTGAAATTCAATTATCAGATGAAATTTTTTCTTAAAATCTTGTAACTCACGTGGTCCTTATTTAATATGCAAAATTTTCCCATCTATAGTCGGTGCAAGTTCATATGGGGAGCACCCACACGACCAGATGAAGAAAACATAAAAAGAAAGTGGAATCCAGTTGGAATGTAGTTGGGAGGATTCCTTCCAGATTCTCTGGATCTTGGAAACGTTAAGAAAATTACCTTTTGGACTAGCAATTACTAGTTGTCTAAGTCACCCGATGGTTGAATGATAGAAGTGGAACATAATGGGTTAGCACGTGGACGGTCTCTCTTCTTGCTCTTGCTTTCTAACAAGAGAGTCCATTTGGGCACAAAAAAAAAAAAAAAAAAAAAAAAAAAAAAGAGAGTCCATTCATCATATGTTACTGACTACTTACCAAAAATAATTAGTTGGTGTCCCCCATGAGTGCTAATTATTGAGGACAATGGTTTGGTTTTCAAACTGCTTTAAATGCGATTTTAGGTGCCCTAACTTTCACTTAATCAATTTTCATAGATCAGTAGGGCAGCATTATCTATTGTCATGACATAAATCACTTGAAATTTCTCGACATTTTAGAGATAAAAGGCAAAGGTTTTGATTGCTAGGGACCATTCGGTACCAAATGTTTGACGGTTAGGTTATGCTCTACAGATAACACTTTCGTAATGTCTTGATAGATTTATAAGATTCTCCAAAGAGAATCAATCATGAATTATTGGGAAGCCAGGCACCCTTGAGAAAACAATTCAAGATTCTCACTTGAGTGAGATATTTGTGTATTTTATTCCTAAGGATGGAAAGAGGTGCATATATTATTATATTTCATGGTCTAAATAATTGGCCACTCAGTGCATTGATTAAACTATCTAGTAAAAAAAAAAACTTTCGATATGTTCCTGATTCATGTTGTCCATGAGTTTTGTTTTTTTGGAATCCTCTTCCATTTTGCAGATGAACATTATTAGAGGATTGTTTTCAAAACATAAAATGGGTAACTTTTAAATGTCTTCTGAGTACAATTGATAGTCTTGAATTTTACTATCGAAGGGATTGACTAAAGAAAGAAACGTAAACCCTAATAATTGATGGATAGAGGGTTCCTTTGCCAAATTTTTAATACCAAATTGGCAATTTATCTAGACAAGAAGTTAAATTTGTAAATGTCGCACTATTTTGGGCCCAGCCCGTTCACTTTTAGTGCTTTTGAATTCTTAGCCAACCAGAAGGCCCAAAATGGAACTTGTTGCTCTATTTGACCAAAAAGTTTAGAAAATGAGAATGTTTTGTTATTCTTCATATTTTCATGGGAAGAAGAAATCATTTGAGCGTTACTAGGCAAGTCAAGCAACTCGTGATCTAAATTAATTTAGGTTGATAGATGAGAAAAAAAACAACTGTTGCTTCGGTGTTAATTTGAGTTTAGGGATATAAGTATGATAAAAGTCATAAAAATTAAGTACTGGGAACACTAGCTACAATTTTGAGTACACCCCTATTTTACCTCTTTAAGGAAGAACTGCGAATCTAGAAATAGGCTCAATCGAGCATTTTTCAAAAGTTATTATAGTGACTCATTCTCTTTAATTTATCCCCAATCGCATGTAAAGAAAAAAAAAAGGGATACACAAGGGACATTACTAGAAAGCATAATTTTTTTAATTTAGTTTGGATTACCTAAGTTATATCTCTACGCAACCAGCATATCTAAATTTTCTCACCAACAAGTTAATGGTAAAGAAAAGCCTTAATTCAGATGACTAAGTTAATCCAAAGTTCCAAGATGTTCAATGCAACGCCATAGAATTGTGCAAACTATCCTAAAATACAATGCAACAAACAAAATGAAAAAGTGGAAGGGTGCAAAAAAGGGGGAAAAGCCCATTTAAACTATGTACATGTGTATTATGTTAAGTGGAATATTCTGCCGAAATCTGTCACTTCATTTGACTGGAGAATTTGAATACGAAAGCGCTTGGTTGCCAACTTTTCTAAATCACGCATCTCCTTTGTCCACTGTGGGAGGTCTACACCAAATGTGCCAAATTTTTTCCGAGTAAAAGGTACTAATAAAGTTGTCCATTAGCCCCTATAAAAGGAAACTTTTCGACATCATTAATGCCCATTCAGTCCCTCATACTGTTGCTCCGATGCATCTGGGAAGATCGTTTTCCCACTAGAAAATCGAAAGCATGGACTCCCTTTAATGAGCGATTATTTTGTAGTAATTTTACTAGATTAAGCTATATAATCACATTTTAGGATATCTGCTAGACTTGTATTAGATTCCACTTAAAAAACATAGGTTTTCATGCAATTTCCTTTACTGTATTTTGATTGATTCCGTTTACTACACTATCTACAACTAAACCATGCTTTTTATGTAGTTGCTTCATTAGTCATTTAGTATTGTCACATAGAACAAAATTATTCGGTTGCTATGTGGGGATTGCGGGACATAAATCTTTAACATGAATAATGATGGGATCACAAATCCAAACGGTTGGCTAACAATGAGCTTGCAAGCGCGAACACATCCACATCATCAGATTCAATTCAACCTTTCTTTGAGTAAATTATTACAAAAATATAAAAAATTGTAATACCTCTAAACCCTAGAGATTCGAAATAACCCTAAAAAGGAAATGAAAACCTAAATACTAGCAATTAACATAAAATGAGCCAAACCAATGCAGAAACTAGGCCGAAAGAAGAAAACAACTCCCGCAGCGTGGGTTTATAAGTTTTGCAACGATATAGCATTCAAACTGAGTTTTTTTGGATCGTTCTTATTGGCGTCACTTGCTAAATGGTGCACGAATTCTTATTTCTGGCCTACCTTTTAAGTTTTGCTTAATTCAAATGTTTTGTAAATTCATCAGCTACGCCGTTTGCATAATACATTATCGAACAGATCCATGGAGAAGAATAGATGACATGACTTGAATGAGACTAACTTTAGATTAACACGAGTCGACATGTTTCTATTTCTTTTAGATATGAATAAGATAGATATACTGATAAAAGAATAAAAAAAAAACAAGGTTAGACATAATTTAAGCACGAAACAAGCCCACGTCAATAGCAAGTGAGTTATCGAGCGACTACGTATGCAGCGAGATGAAAAATTAGGTAAGTGCATATTCCAAGCTTTATAAAATTACATTAAAAGGAAATAAATTAGCGAAAGAAACCGTACCTATAACCGGCGAGAGGTGGCGCCTTCGGGTAAAGAGCGATGATCATATAAAATGTGAAAAAGCGAGACCACTTTCTTAAGAAGAAACAGCACTCGATCCTTACCACTTGACATAACACATTACCACTTGACATAACACATGGGCTTTTATGGAATCCATTGGTCTACGTTCTTCTGGGTCTGCTTTAGCACGTGGAGAGATTATTCTTAATGGTCAAAGCATTGCTCACAAGTTCAAATAAAGCATTGTCACCATCATCCTGTCTGTTTTTCTGTCTGCTATCATCGTTTTGATTTGGATACATTCACGTCCTGTCATTTTTCTGGACGAGGTTTACCGAATTTTGTGTTGCATCTCTGCCCATCATTCATGCGTTTATTTCCCATTTAAGATACCAAAAGGAACTTACTGACCTTGCACTTTTCCTGGCCACAACATCATATGACATTGGGGAAGATTTGAGAAGAAAGTAGTACAAGGAAAGACTAGAATCTCATATAACATGGACGCATATTATAACTGATGCATATTTTAGGAATTTTTCACTAAATAATTACATAGTTCAATACTGAATTGACAGACAATCCTATACACATCAACTAGAACCATCTCCAGGGGCACTGAAGAATGACATTTTGGGACATGAGACCTAACTAAACCAGAATTGACAGGACTCACACGACACAACTCCAACTTTTTATTTCGTTGTACCTAGGCTTTTGGTTCATCAATCAAGCTTTCAAATACTTGGCCGACACCAGGGCTGTGACCCGGTCCAGTGGGTCTGAAATTGCCTAGTATCTCCGTAATGGTTAGCCTCTCCTCGTTGTTGCTCGGAGCTTTTGCTTCAGCACCTCCCTTCTTTGAGCCAACGAAAGAATGGCCCACTCCAGGGCTGCTCCCAGGGGTTGTGGGGGCGGAAATCATCCTTGTACACTGCATCTGACTCACCCAAATCGGCCGCCTGATCACGTGTTGTAGATGAAGGAACTATCTCGTTCCTTAAATTAAAATGATAATCGTTCGTAGGGGACTGACTCGGAGTCAGAAATTGCGATGCTTGTTCGTGCATTTGGTCGTTATTCATTGCATGGAGTTCGTCCTCCCACGTTGATTTTATCAACCTTCCCTCGGAAGTTAGGATGGCACAGAACGCAATGAAGGTGAAAATTGTTGGAGAAATCTTTCTTGAATATTTCGAAGCTGACAAAACGTTTCCATCGGGCCTAGTCTCAAGTCTTGCGAGACTCTACCATTTAAAGTCCGAAGTCTTGCGACTCTACCATTTAAAGTCTGAAGTCTTGCGTACTCTACCATTTAAAGTCTGAAGACCTTCGGACCGTCGACTCAAGACTCAAAGTCTATTCTCATTGACAGTTTGTAGTTTGTCGAAGAAGGTCTATCCAGACTCATGCGTTTCGTTAAGGATTTGATCTTGTTGTCTAACGAATATCTCTTGGCTGGATATGACACAATGGGTTACTTTAGTCAACATCAAGATTGATTTTAAAGATCCGTTGATTGGCGAAGTATACTCGGAAGGTTCTACTTATGGAAACCGAAATCCTGATTGTATGGACGAGCAGGATTGATGGGCTATCGTTATGTTCCTTTAATAGCTCGAGTAATCTTTCTAATTGATTCTGTCCAACGGAAGATTGGAAGAATTCCTTTGGTAAGTGCCAACGGGTATGATGGCATAAAGGAGTATATAAGGAAGATGTTCGAGTTGTTTCGGGGTGTGCGCGATAGAAGAATTTCAAAGTCTGAAGCTCCTTGTTCTTTGTCTATTACTGAGCGAAATCTTGTACACAAAAGAGAGACTATATTTTGAGATATTTTGAGGAAGTGTGGTAGAGTATCTACATTGTGGAATCAAGAGAAAGCATTGCTGTAACATCTCTTTTGTTTATAGTGAAATCCAGCCGGTAGGCTGTCAGTGAGGAAGAGTGGACATAGGCTTGGAATAAGCTAAACCACTATAAACCCCGTGTTCAATTTTCTCTTCCCTACTCTCTTTTTACTTTGATCATAATCTGTCTTGAAGAACTTCGTTCTATTGCTTGCCTAGTATTGCTTTCGTATATCGATAAATTGTTTTTAAACCTATTCACCCCCTCTAGGTGTATATACTAGCGATATCAATTGGTATCGAGCCTGTGTACTCATTTTGTTTGAAGTGTTTTACTTGAGTTAAAGATCCATGGCTAGTATGTTAGCACCGGGGCTGGTGGAAGGGCAAAGCAATACCTGACCTCCTTACTTTGATGGAAATGATTACAACATCTGGAAAAACAAGATGAAAGCATTCCTAAGATCGAAGGATCCTCTGGAATGGGATGTTGTAGAAAGAGGAATTACTCCTAAAGCTGCATTTGAATTAGAGAGATGAAAAGTAACTGTTGAGTCTAGTGAAATGACTCAGGAAGAGATAATCAAGAGACAAGCTCTTGATACAAAAGCAATTTATTCCTTATATTGTGCTTTGTCACTTACGAATATAACAGAATATCTTCTTGTGTTACAGCAAAAAGAAGTCTGGGATAGATTACATATTACTTATGAAGGAACCGATCGAGTGAAAGAGACAAGAATTAACATTCTCCTTGGTCAATACGAAGCCTTCAAAATGAAATCGGGAGAATCTATAACCGACATGTTTAGTCGTTTTACAGAAATCGTGAATGGTCTTGAAAATCAAGGTTAACCAATTTCTGATCCCATGAAAGTAAACAAGCTACTGCGAGGACTCTCCAAGGATTGGAATCACATAAAGACCTCAATAAGAGAGACACAAAGAATCATGCCACTATCTGTCGATGAGTTGGTTGGAACTCTTTAGTCTTATGAAGTGGAACGAATCAATGAAGATGAAGATCCTAAAGGTAAGAAATCCATTGCATTAAAATCCAATGATGATTCTGATGTTACAGATTTTGAAGATGATATGGATGATGAGGAGCTTGCTCTCATGATAAGAAGATTCAAGAAGCTGAACAGAAAAGGAAGAAGATTCAATCCAAAGAAACAGAGCTTTCAAAAGCATCAGACTAAGTCTGAGGATGATGAATCAAACAAAGACATAGTCTCGCTTTGAATGTAAGAAAAATGGACACATCGTACCCAACTGTCCTCTTCGAGAAAGAAGAAAGGAAAAGCTGAAAAGTATCGAAAGGCTCTTAAAGCGAAAACCTGGAGGTGATACGAGTGTGAAGAAAGTGATGATGACTATGCCAATATATGTCCGATGGCACAATCGGATTCGATTCAAACTCCGAGATAGACTCGATTCGAGACAGTGAGGTTGAGGTAAGTAATTTTAAAATCCCGTTAAAGTTTCTAAATACATTGATGAGATGTGTTCTAGTCTTAAGATTTCTCTTAAAAGGATTTCCGAACTTAAGAAGGAAAATTCTGCACTAAAACAACAGGAAAATACTTTGAAAGAAAAGTTGAAATGTTTAGACATGAATGTTTCGACTCTTAAAGAAAGTGAAGAAAATCTTTTAAAAGAAAATGAATTCTTAAAAAATGACATATCAAAAATCTCAAAAAATTTTTCAATAGGATCTGAGAAACTTGAAAAAATTCTTTCAGCACAAAGACCTTATTTTAATAAATCTGGTTTGGGAATGATTGTAGAAATCATTCCTCTAATTGATTTTCCTAAAGTGAAAGAAAGAATTAAGCAAAGACCCACAAGAGATGCTTACAACAATCATTTCAAAAAGGTTTTTGTGAAACCAGTAGGTTGAAATGCTCTAAAATGTTCAAGGTGCAACAAAGGCAAATCATTTTGAAAAAGAATGTCCTATGGTTTGGAAACTTGTTAAAAAAGTATGGGCAAAAACCACATATCATACTAACACCAATGGACCCAAGAAAATATGGGTACCAAAGAAAGCTTGAGTCTCTTTTTAAATGCAGGTCACTATCAAGAAAAGGGTAAAATGGTATCTAGATAGTGGATGCTCAAGACATATGACAGGAGATTCAAAATGCTTCATAAAACTTGTTCAAGCAAATGATGGAAAAGTTTCATTTGGAGGAAACAACAAAGGAAGAATTGTGGGGTTTGGAATTGTAAAAATTGGAAACCTCATGATAAGCAATGTTTCCCTAGTGGAAGGACTCAACTACAATCTGAGTATCGGGCCATTGTGTGATACTTGGTTTCAAAATAAACTTTCAAGAAGGAATTTGTTCAGAACCGGTAAAAAGATACTACTCGGTCATTTATGGGTCGAAGACATGGAAACATCTACCTCTTGGACGTAAATCCATATGAATCGAAATGTCTAATCTCATTACAAGACGAAGCGAACTTATGGCACAGAAAGCTTGGGTACATCAATATGAAGTAGATAGCCAAAATTTCAGCAAAGAAGCTTGTTCGAAGTTTACCCAAATTATCATACCAAAAGACCAATCTATGTACTCCATGCATATTGGGAAAACAGGTAAGAAATTCCTTTAAACCAATAAATCAAGTTTCCACTAATCGTGTATTGCAGCTTCTACACATGGATCTGTTTGGACCAACCATAACTCGAGCATTGGGGGTAAGAAATATTGCCTAGTAATTGTGGATGACTACTCACGATTTACTTGGGTATATTTCCTGACAAGTAAGTCTGAAACTTTCTCTTACTTTGAAAAGTATGCTAAAAAGGTTCAAAATGAAAAAAAGGGTATGCTATCTCAAGTATAAGAACAGACTATGGAGGTGAATTTGAAAATCAAGATTTTGCAAAATTCTGTGATGAATCTGGTTTTCAACATATGTTCTCCTCTCCATATACTCCAGAACAAAATGGAGTTGTGGAAAGAAAGAATAGATCACTTCAAGAAATGGTTAGAACTCTTTTGATTGAAAGTAACATTTTTTCACGGTTTTGGGCTGAAGCAGTTTCAACAGCATGTTATATTATCAATAGAGTTTTTCTAAGGCCTATTCTAGAAAAACCCCTTATGAATTATTCAAAGGAAAGAAACCTATTGTTTCATATTTTCATGTGTTTGGATGTAAATGCTTTATTTTGAAAAATGCAAATGATCGAGTTGGCAAGTTTGAAGAAAAATCAAACGAAGGTATCTTCCTTGGATATTCTACCTCAAGCAAAGCCTACAGAGTCTATAACAAGAAGACTTATTCTGTGGAGGAATCAATGAATGTCAAATTCCAGGATTCTTCACAAAATGAATCTATTCGAGACTCATCTTGAAGAATCAACCAACTTCAGACTCTACAAAGTCTAAAGAAGTAGCTCAGACTCAAAAAGACCAGCAATAAGTGGTTATTGAAGATTCAAATGAAGGAAGTGATCATCAACCTGACGAATCAACCAGTAACTGGAAGCATAAGTCCAGTCATCCCAAAAATCTCATTATTGGCAACATTAATGAAGGGATTCGCACAAGATCCAAAAGGCGCGAAGAGCCTAGTGCCGTGGCTCTTATTTCTGAAATAGAACCCAAAAGCATAGAAGAAGCTTTATCTGATGAAAGCTGGATTGAAGCTATTCAAGAAGAACTCAGACAATTCAGCATTAATGATGTCTGGGAGTTAACTCCTAAACCGAAAGGTAAATCTATTATTGGAGCTAAGTGGGTTTTCAGGAACAAGATGAACGATGAAGGAAAAGTCATAAGAAACAAAGCAAGACTCGTGGCCAAGGGATATACGCAAGAAGAAGGGATAGACTATGACGAGACTTACGCACCAGTAGCAAGGTTAGAAGCTATTTGATTATTACTTGCTTTTGCCTCGTTATAAGGATTTCAGTTTATTCCAAATGGACGTCAAGAGTGCTTTATCCATGAGGAAGTCTATGTGGAACAACCACCTGGTTTGAAGACCCAAGGAGACCAGACTCAGTATTTAGACTGAAAAAGGCCTTATATGGTTTAAAGCAAGCACCTCGAGCTTGGTACGATAGACTGAGTAAGTTTTTAATTCAAAATGGTTTTGTCAAAGGTAAAGTAGACACTACCCTGTTTATCAAAAAGGAAAGCAAAAGTTTTCTGCTTGTTCAAATATATGTTGATGATATTATTTTTGGATCCTCTAATCAAAGTCTCAGTGCAAGAAATTCTCTAAGACGATGCGGGATGAATTTGAAATGAGCATGATGGGTGAACTAACCTTCTTTCTTGGACTTCAAGTGAAACAATGGAAGGAAGGGACTTTTATTCATCAAGAAAAATATGCTAATGATCTTGTCAAAAAATTTGGATTGGAAAATTGCAAAAAGACTGATATACCGATGTCAAGTTCCTTGAAGATAGACAAAGATGAAGGAGGAAAGAAAGTTGATCAAAAGCTATACAGGGAGTATCATTGGCTCACTTCTTTATCTTATGCGTCTAGACCTCGACATTCTGTTCGGTGTTTGCATTTGTGCTAGATTTCAAGCAGACCCTAAAGAATCTCATCTAAGTGCTGCAAAGCGTATTATCAAATACATTACTTCAACTTCAAGCATAGGTCTTTGGTATCCCAAAATGGGAGACTTTACTCTTCTCAGATACTCAGACGCAGATCTAGCTGGTTGCAGAGTTGACAGAAAGAGCACTTCAGGCACTTGTCAACTACTTGGAAGCGGGACAGTGTCTTGGTTCTCAAGAAAGCAAAATACGTAGCCCTTTCTACAACGAAGCGAGTATATATCTCTCGGAAGTTGTTGTTCACAAATTTTGTGGATAAAACAACATCTAAGAGACTTTGGAATTGAAGATTCATGCACAGAGATTAACTGCGACAACACTAGTGCTATCAATCTTACCAAAAATCCAATCCTTCACTCAAGAGCGAAGCATATAGAGATTCGACATCACTTCATTAGAGATCATGTTCAAAATGGAGAAATTTCGATTCAGTTTGTCGACTCAACGAACCAACTGGCGGATATACTTACAAAGCCTTTGGAGAAAAATCAATTTGAAATCATACGTTCCAGACTCAACATCCTTAAGCTTGAAGAAGTTAAAGTCTAATACTCTCAGACTTAGACGGTTCTTGACTGTAAGTTATTTTATTTTCTGCTATATTTCATCTCGGAAAGGTACGATCATCTATCTATAATTGATTTTTGCCGCTCTCAATTTCTGTTATAAAAGGCAATTTCTCTCTGTCAAAAAGGGGTTAATATTTTAAAAATGGCAGTTATCGATTTTAAAAAGGGGGAAGTTATTTTTAAAAGGGGCATCTTTTACTTTCCTTTGCGACGCTTGGTATGCCTCCCTTCGACTGACCTATATATAGTCAGTTTCTCTTTCATTCAGAAACCCTAAAAAATTCATCGATCTTCTTTTCTGTCGTCTTCACTTGTTTAATCTTTGAAAAAGTTGTCTTCTTTCTTGGGAAAAGTCCAGTTCGGAATCTTTCAAGACTGTGAAAGATGTCGTCTTCAAGGAAGTCTTCGAGGATTGCAAACAGGGGACCACGGCAAATGAGTGAGGGACCTACTCACTTCAATCTCACCGAGGAAGATGAGTTACACAACAAGAACCGAGCCCACAACAGTCTCGGAACGTCATTCTCCACCAACTAGTCCACGGGTGTTGGGCATCGGGAAGAGGAAGAAGTTATTGAAAAAGCTAATCCTGTAAGGACCCAAAAGCCCTCCTTTATTTATAAGCTTTACCGTTCTTTAAAGAGGACCGGTACTCCATTGAACTACATAGACGAGTTTCTCAAGAACAAGGGATATGGGAATGAGTATATCTTTCTGCGAAATATGGAGCATTTGGGAATTGCTCCTAAGGGAATGGCTGAAGAAGCCCTGGCAAACATTCCTAGTGATCCGCGGATTGGAGCACAAAATCCGATAGATGGGAATGATGATGATAAACTGTACAGCCAATTTCAACCAAGAATGGGTGTTGCGGCGAAAAATCGGGGAAAAAGAACAGACTTGTTCCGATCGAAGGAACAGAGGGATCTTTATTCCAGACTGTTAAAACGTGGGGTGATAAACCCTAGGAGTGTGGATTTTGATTTCCTTGATGCAGTGAACATTAAGTTGAGGCAAAAGTTTTGTCTTCTTCAACTTGAACAGTTTTGTTCCGATACTTCAGAAGCCTATGCTGAATTAACTGCATACTTCTATTCGAATCTTAGCTTCTTGGATGCGAATAGAATCTCTTTCAGTGTCGAAGATAAAGACTTTGTGGTGGATGTAGATATGCTGGCTGATGTGATTGGGGTTGAGAGAGGAAGATATCAACCTATCAATATCTCCATTGCTCGTGCCACGTTGGAGCTTGTTAAGGACAGGAAGACAGAGGGAAGGATTTCCTACTTAAGGATGCGTGCATTCAACATTCTGCTTCACAAGATTGTGATAAATTGCCTTAGACCGAAATCTACTTCAAAGACTGATGTTTCTAACTCAGAGGCAAAGCTGATGTATGCCATCCTTACTGGGAGAAAGTTTTCTCTTCCTCATACCATTTTGTTCCACATGTACAGAGCAGTGGTGAAGGACAAGGGTCAACTTCCTTATCCAGGTCTTGTGTCGAAGTTATTCAGACATTTGAATATTCAACCTCTACATATTCTCTGTGTTCGATCGTGTGATAAAATGGTGGTAGGATTGAAAATGGTGTCCAAAATGCGTCTGAAAGAACTTGACAAGGAATTGGAGAAATTCAAGGAGACAACCCCTGCCAAACCTCATCAAGCCTCTTTTGCAGCAAAAAGGAAAGGGAAGGAGCCCATGGTTGCTTCATTCAAAAAGAGAAGAGCTCTCATCCTTGAGGATGAAGATGATGATGATGACATCACCATCTCTGCTTTGGCTTTAAAAAATCTGAGTCGTTCGTTCCCGAATCAATGGAACAACAGAGAAGGAAGCGAAGAAAAAGAAGCAGAGGAGAAGGAAGTGAAGAAAAAGGAGCAGAGGAGAGAGAATCTGAAGGAAGAGATGCAGAGGAAGAACAATCTGAAGAAGAAGAAGAAGGAGGAAACCCAGAGGAAGAAGAGCATGAGGATCACTCTTCCCCACTTGAAAGCATCGAAACAGGGGGAGATGGTGAGAATAGAGAAACATCCTCATATCCTACTGCCAGTGAGGGAGTCGGCCGCTCTCCCGCGAGATCCGAGAGGACATTCATGCCTCTCAATTTCCCGAGAAGGGACATGATGCTTCATCGCCAAATCCGCGTGACTATGCCGATGTACCATCGTCCGCCTTTACTCCATCCGATCGTGCCAACGCCAGTACACAGACTGATGATTCAGCAGATTTCCGCAAAATTCTTGATGTTCTCTTGGAAATGCGGGGTAAGATATATGCTTTGGGAAGCGAATTTCAGAATTTGCAGAATGCAGGACAAGCTTCTTCAGTTTCTTTAAATGATCAGATCCAAGCTCTTGCTCTTCAGATCCAAGCAAATGCTAAGAGTGAAGAGGTAGCTCAACTGAAGGAAGATCTGAAAAAGCCGGAAGGCATCGTCCGGACAATGGGAGATTTCCAGCTTGTTCGTATTCCCAAGCAAACCTGACTCTATTCCATCTCAAACTTTTTTTCTGATGACAAAAAGGAGGAGAGATGTGAGCTTTGAAATCTTTGAAGTTAATCTTTGAGTGTGTTTGTTTTGATGATTGACTTTGTTTAATTTTGAGTATGGTTGTGGACTGGACTGAATTTGAGTTTTGAACTTGACTGATTACATCAAGTACTATTGATATTTTATAATGGCTTTACTCTCATGCAAGATTAACCTATTTTCTGTGGTTGCAGATTCTAGTGTTACTTTTAAGCCATTAACCTTAATGAGATATCCATATTTGCTTGAGTAATGTTTTGCGGGTCAAAGATATTCAAATCATGCGGAAAGTTTTGTCACCATAAAAAAGGGGAGATTGTTGGAGAAATCTTTCGGAATATTTCGAAGCGACAAAACATTTCCATCGGTCTAGTCTCGAAGTCTTGCGACTCTACCATTTAAAGTCCGAAGTCTTGCGAGACTCTACCATTTAAAGTCCGAAGTCTTGCAGACTCTACCATTTAAAGTCTGAAGACCTTCGGACTGTCAGACTCAAGACTCAAAGTCTATTCTCATTGACAGTTTGTAGTTTGTCGAAGAAGGTCTATCCAGGACTGTGCGTTTCGTTAAGGATTTGATCTTGTTGTCTAACGAATATCTCTTGGCTGGATATGACACAATGGGTTACTTTAGTCAACATCAAGATTGATTTTAAAGATCCGTTGATTGGCGAAGTATACTCGGAAGGTTCTACTTATGGAAACCGAAATCCTGATTGTATGGACGAGCAGGATTGATGGGCTATCGTTATGTTCCTTTAATAGCTCGAGTAATCTTTCTAATTGATTCTGTCCAACGGGAAGATTGGAAGAATTCCTTTGGTAAGTGCCAACGGGTATGATGGCATAAAAGAGTATATAAGGAAGATGTTCGAGTTGTTTCGGGGTGTGCGCGATAGAAGAATTTCAAAGTCTGAAGCTCCTTGTTCTTTGTCTATTACTGAGCGAAATCTTGTACACAAAAGAGAGACTATATTTTGAGATATCTTGAGGAAGTGTGGTAGAGTATCTACATTGTGGAATCAAGAGAAAGCATTGCTGTAACATCTCTTTTGTTTATAGTGAAATCCAGCCGGTTGGCTGTCAGTGAGGAAGAGTGGACATAGGCTTGGAATAAGCTGAACCACTATAAACCCTGTGTTCAATTTTCTCTTCCCTACTCTTTTTTTACTTTGATCATAATCTGTCTTGAAGAACTTCTGTTCTATTGCTTGCCTAGTATTGCTTTCGTATATCGATAAATTGTTTTTAAACCTATTCACCCCCCTCTAGGTGTATATACTAGCGATATCAAAAATGATCACCAATTTCGACATGACCTGGAGATCAGCCATAGCCAGAGAAGTGTGGAAAAGGAAGTTTGATTTTCTACTTTGAAGTGAGCAATGAGAAGAAATAGGTAGGACGGAGCTAAATGTGAAGCACTTGAACTCTGCATGGCTTTTTATAGGCTAGAGAGAGTGACTTTTTTAGAATCTTAACCCACTGACCGATTATATTTTAAACTACGTATGTAGACTTCATTGTGGTTCTTCTTCCTCGTGGTGGTGATTATTGCAAAAAGATCACTTAAAGTGCAGCACTAGTAAATGTTATGTCATGTCATTGCAAGAGCAATATATTTATTTCTTCTAATTTTAGAAGATCTCTCTCTCTCTCTCTCTCTCTGTCTCTCTCTCTGTCTGTCTCCATGTCTCTCTCTCTGCTTTGTGCGTGCTTATGTTAATGGTGTTCTTTTTAACACTTTCCCACTTGTATCATTGACGAAGACCCGAACGAAAAAAAGCTCTCGCGCCGACTTTGACGATTGTAAAACTCCTCCAACTAAAACTGGCCACTGCTTGCTTTGAACTGTCGATAGTGGAGAAGAAAATTCTTTTGTAGTATTGAATGGGGCATGTGATATGACAACGACTGCTCTTGGTTGACCTCGTTTCATGGTTTAATTTTGGGTTTTTATGTGGTTAGCACAAAGGATTAGCTAATAATAAGTACGGCTCTGCCATGGAATTAGGTTGTGAGAAAGATACATCAGGTCAAGCACACGACGAAATGATCTTCACATTGCTCTTAACTTGCCCTACTATTGAATGCTATATCTAACTTAAGTAAGAGAAGAGTCCTCAATGATAAATCATGGAACTTGACACTTTTGAATGTATAGGACGTCTGGCGATGACGGGATTATCACGTCATATCAACCCTGACAAAACTTAGCGAAGAGTACTTGATTGCACATTTCATCAACGGTTTAGAACTATATTGGTTTGATTAAAAGTTTAGGATTAAGGTTAGTTTAGAACCTATTGTGTAGTTTTCCCTATAACCTTATTATATGCGTGGCCAGTTGTTTAGACCGGTGCTTTGAATTACTTGTCAAAGAAACCCTTCTTATAATAAGTAGGACATATCTGGAAATGAAGAGATTCAGCAAATAGATGAACGCATGATGAGGAGAACTGGGCTCCCCCACCGCAATCCACCGACACCAAACGTTTAGGGATTCAGCAAATAGATGAATGCATGATGAGCAAAACTGGGCTCCCCCACCGCAATCCACCGGCACCAAACGTTTAGGGATTCTCTGTACTGTCCACTTAGAGGGGAATAGTATAAAATGTTGACGGCTTGGGTGCAAGCTCATACCATTTTCTTTTGTGGACAGATTCAAGTGAAATACCAACTGTCTTTGTACTTTGTCGTTTGACCCTTCATTGTCTCGACGGTTCTCCTGATTAAGCTTTTAAAAATTGGTTTAGAATGTGCATGCTTAGCCGCCCAAGGCATAAGAAATTCATTTGTTTGATTGCTATTAAAATAAGGATCGTCTTAGCGATGGTTTTCGGTGTTGGAGAAAACTTCTTTATTGTTTTGAAGTTGACAAAACGTTTCAATCATTCAGACTAAAGTGTTAAAGTCTGACGAACTCCAGACTCTGTTGTGAAAGTCTGAAGATTGCAAGACTTAAGACTTAAGTCTACCATTGCTGACAGTTTCCAGACCGATGAAGAGAAGACTTATCCAGATGCGAATTTATGAGGATTTGGTTCATATGGTTTGTTGAAGATCTTACGGTTGGAGATAGCACATCGTAATCAATTATTTGAAACAATTCGGATAATTAGTTCAGTTGATTGGCAAAGTTTACTTAGAAGGTTCTACTTATGGAAACCTAGATCTTGATTGTAAGGGCGAGCATGATTGGTGGGCTATCATCACATTCCTTAAATAACTCGAGATCTCCCTAATTGATTCTGTCCAATGGGTAGATTGGAAGAACTTCTTTGGAAAGTGCCAACGGTTATGTAGGCATGAAGAAGTATAAAAGGAAGACGCTAAAGTTATTCGAGTGTATGCGTGGAAGAAAAATTCCAAAGTTTGAAACTCTTAATTCTTTGCTATTTCAATCGTTGAGCTTAAATTGTACTCAAAAGAGAAATCAAATACTTGTGAGACATTGAGGAAGTGTGGTAGAATTTCTATACTGTGGAATCAAGGACATGAGACTATAAAATCTCTTTTGGTTCTTAGTGAAATCCAGCCAGTGGGCTGTCAGTGCGGGAGAGTGGACGTAGGCTTGGTCTAAGCCGAACCACTATAAATCTTGTGTTTCAATTCTCTTTCCCTATATTCCTTACTTTAATTCGTAGCTTTATTCAACTGCTTATAGTCCTTTACTTTTTCAATTTGTTATTCTTGTAAGACGAATTAACTTATTAAAAGTCTAGTATAAATTTTTTAGAACACCTATTCACTCCCCTCTAGGTGTATTTACTAGCCTTATCAATTGGTATCAGAGAATGTGTGCTCGTTTTATTGAAGTGTTTTACTTTTGAGTTAAAGATCTATGGCTAGTATTTTGGCTCCAAGTTTGGTTGAAGACCAAAGCAACACTAGACCTCCTTATTTTGATGGAAAAGAATACAACATATGAAAAAACAAGGTGAAGGTATTCCTAAGATCAAAAGATTCTTTGGAATGAGATGTAGTAGAAAAATGAATCATTCATAAAGCTGTATCAGTTTCAGAAAGAGGAAATGTGATAGGGCTAGTAAGAGCACCTAGAGGGGGTGAATAGGTGATCCAAGAAGTTTGAGGTGACCAAAGAAGTTTTTGCAAAACTTAACAAACTAATTTGACTTCTGAGAATAATAGACTGAAGATGTAAAGACTAAAAACAGTTATATAATGCTACAAATTAAAGTAAAGAGATTAGGGAAAGAGAATTGAAACACAATGTTTATAGTGGTTCGACTTAGACCAAGCCTACGTCCACTCTCCTGCACTGACAGCCCACTGACTGGATTCCACTAAGAATCAAAAGAGATTTTACAATCTCACGTCCTTGATTTGACAATGTAGAAACTCTGCTACACTTCCTCAAGGTCTCACAAGTATTTAATCTCTTTTTTGAGTACAATTTGAGCTCGACAAATGAAACGGCAAAGAACTAAGAGCTTCAGACTTTGAAATTTTTATTTCACACATACTCTCGAATAACTTGAACGTCTTCCTTATATACTCCTTCATGCCTTCATAACCATTGGTACATTCCAAAGGAGTTCTTCCAATCTACCCGTTAGGCAAAATCAATTAGGGAGATCTCGAGTTATTTAAGGAATGTGATGATAGCCCACCAATCCTGCTCGCCCATACAATCAGGATTTAAGTTTCCATAAGTAGAACCTTCCAAATATACTTTGTAAATCAACAGATCTAATTATCCGAATTGATATCAATTAGAGTAATTGATCACGAGATGCTATCTCCAGCCGTGAGATATTCTTCAACCGTATGAACCAAATCTTTAAAGATATACTCGCATCTAGACAAGTCTTCTTCATCGGATAAATTTTTCCTTTGTCGGTCTAGAGACTATTAGTGAGGGTAGACTTAAGTCTTGAGTCTTGAGTCTTCCAACTTTGACAATAGAGTCTGGAGTTCGTCAGACTTTAACACTTGAGTCTACAAGTTTTCAGATTAGACTGATGGAAACATTTTGTCAACTTCAAAACAAATAAGGAAGTTTTCTCCAACAATCTCTTCCTTTTTGATGGTGACAAAATTTTCCTACAAATTTGAACACTTTTGGCCTGCAAAACAACACTTAAGCAAAACAAGATATCTCAAAGGAGATAAGTAGATTAGAATATGGATATAGTAATGATTCTGCAACCACAAAAATACTTTAGTCTTGTCAAACAACTACCCTTTCCATAATCATTAACATAGCTTAAGTTACTGCAAATCAAAGCATCAAATCAAACAGTCCAAACCACAACCAAACAAAAGATAAGTTCAACAATTAAACAAAAATTAAATCAAATATGCATCCAAACTTCTCCCCCTTTTTATCAACAGCAAAAAGTGGAGAATGAATAAAAAGAGTTGTTGAAAATAGAGTTAGAATCATGGCTGTTTTGGAAGACGAACAAGCTCGAATTCTCCCATAGAATCCACAGTTTTCTCAAGCCTTGCAAAACTCTGCTTCAATGATTGGAAATCTGCATCCTGCACTGTAGACTACACTTGATTCTTCAAGGCATTCAACTGATCGTGCAAAGACACTGAAGTAGCCATGAAAGCATTTTTGAGATCATGCATCTCATATCCCATAGCATATTGCTGCTTCCTTACATTTAATAGAATCTCTAACAGCCTCGAAAAGTCTGCTGTTTGTTCTATTGCAGCACTAGGTCTAGCTGAGTCATTTCCAGGAACTTTGAGAGCGGATAAATCTTCAGCAGATTGTCCACCATGACTATCTTCTGGGTAATGTGAAGCATATACATTTTCTGGATTTGCAGCAGAGCGACTCACATCACTAATAAATAAATGTAAAGAAGTACATTTTTGTTCAACAGCTCCCCTTATTTGTTTGCTTTTAAGAGGAGTAGAAACAACTTCTTCAAGCGTAGTTTCAACTTCAGAGTGATGTTTAGTTGTGTCAAGTGCTCCAGCAGTCCCAGTGTCAGCCATTTCAGATTCACTAGACAAGGAGACAGTCAAAGTTGGCTCAAAAGAGTCTTCTTGACCCTGGTCTCTCTCTTTTTCTCCTTCTTGTCCTATTTCTTCTCTTCTTCCTACTTCTTCTTTCTCTCCTCTTCTTTCCTCTTCTTCCTCTTCTTCTCTTTCTTCCTCTGTCCTCCTCTGTTCTTTAGCTTTTTTCTCTGTCTTTTCTCTCTCCTTTTTCCATTCTTTTGGCTTTTCTCGAGTCTCTTCAAAGCTGACAAAAATTTTCAAATTTCGTAAGGCTGAAAGAGTCAGCACGTCCTCATCCTCTTCATCCTACAAGATGAGAACTTTCTTCTTCTTCACTCACTTGAGCATTCATGGGCTCCTTGCCTTTTCTCTTGGCTGCAGCAGAGTCTTGTTTTGTTTTGACAGGAGACTTCTCCTTCATGCGCTCTAACACCTTGTTCAGCTCTTTCAAACGCATCTTTGTGACCATTTTAAATCCAATTACCATTGGGGAAATAGTTGACAAACATAATGGTGCAGAGATGTGAATTTTAAAATATCTAAAAAGGTGCGTGATAAAAGCAGAATAAGGGAGTTATCCCTTATCTTTCACCACTGTTCGATACATGTAAAACAAGATAGTGTGAGGTAGAGAGAATTTAAAGCCAGCATTGATGGCATACATCAATTCACTTCAGATCGAGAGATATCAATCTTGGATGTCGACTTGGGATGAATGTAGTTGATTACGATCTTGTGCAGCAAGATGTTTGAGGCATTCATCCTAGAGCAGGAAATCTTGCCTTCAACATCTCGATCTTTCACCAACGATGGAGTAGCATGAGCAATAGACACGCTAATTGGTTGGAAACTCGCTCTTTCCACCCCAATTATGTCAGCCAATGTGTCCATATTCACCAAGAACTCCTTATCTCTCATTGTGAAAGAAAAGCTGTTTGCATCCATGAAAGATAAGTTCGAGTAAAAGTAAGCTGTGAGTTTAGGATAAGCAGCAGTGGATTCAGAACAAAAGCGCTTCAATTGCAGTAGAATAAGCTTCTCTCGCAGATTGACTTTTACCGAATCAAGGAAATCAAAATTGACATTCCTAAGGTGTTTAACCCCTCTCTTCAGCAGATTCGAATAAACCCTTTTGTGGTTCTTCGATCTAAAATGACTTGAACCATCACCAGCAATATTTATAGCCACTCTCGTTCTAGGCTGAAAATGGGTAAACATCCGTATAAAGTTTGAAAGCAACTTTGGGAGTTAATGTGCTTACAGGTTCAGCCTTTTCGATAACTTCTTTTTTTGGTTGAGTTGGTATAGAAGATGGATGCTGCTGAGAAGGTTGTTGCTAACTTGGACGCAGTGGTGGAGAAGAATCTTCTTCCTCGGTCAAGTTGAAATGCATAGGACCCTCAGGCATATGTCGTGGTCCCCTGCTTGCAATCCTTGAAGACTTTCTTGAATACATTGTCGCTTCAAGGGAGAAATTCACAAGTTTGCTCGAAAAAGGTGAAAACTTTTGGACAAATCGAGAGTGAAAGTGAAAGCAAGTGGGAATTTTGTATTCTAGAGTTTCAGTGTAAAAACGAAGAAGACGAATCTCGGCTGTATATAAAACAAGTGAAGTGAGGTAAACGAAACGACATAAAAGGAAAAATAAAAGTACCTTTTCGAAAAAGAATAACTACCTTTTTGAACAACTGTCTTTTTGAAAATAAATAACTTCCATAAATTCAAAACACTTGGAAAATATAATAATCAATTAGCAATTAAAAGTAATCGTACCTTTTCAATTTAAAATACTGGAATAAAAATAACTTACAGTCGTAACTTCTTAGTTATTCTGAGTCTGAACAACTTTAGACTTTACCTCTGAGTCTTGAGCACTTCCAAACTTTACTGGATAAAAGATATGATGTTCAGTTTGGTGCGAATAGACTCAAATAGGCTTTTCTCCAGAGGCTTTGTAAATATGTCCGCTAGTTGATTCTTTGAGTCAATGAATAGAATCATAACTTCTCCATTTTGAACATGATCTCTAATAAAGTGATGTCGAATTTCTATATGCTTTGCTCTTGAGTGAATAATTGGATTTTTTGTGAGATTGATTGCGTTGGTATTGTCACATTTGATCTCGGTGCATGAGTCTTCGATTCCAAAGTCTCTCAGTTGTTATTTTGTCCAAAAGATTTGAGAACAGCAACTTTCAAGAGCTACATACTCTGCTTCTGCTATTGAAAGAGCTACAGTGCTTTGCTTCCTTGAGAACCACGATCTTCCCTTGTTTCCTAGCAATTGACAAGTACCGGAAGTACTCTTTCTATCAACTCTGCAACCTGCTAGATCTGCATCTGAATATCCAAGGAGAGTAAAGTCTCATTCCTTGGGATACCACAGACCTAACTTTGAGGTAGTTGTAACGTATTTGATGATGCGTTTTGCAGCACTTAGATGGGATTCTTTGGGATCGGATTGAAATCTAGCACAAATGCAAACACTAAACAAAATGTCAGGTCTAGAAGAAGTAAGATAAATAAGTGAACCAATAATACTCTTGTAGAGCTTCTGGTCAACTTTCTTTCCTCCTTCATCTTTGTCCAGCTTCGAAGAACTAGACATTGGTATCTCAGTCTTTTTGCAATTCTCTAATTCGAACTTTTTAACAAGTTCTTTTGCATATTTTTCCTGATGAATGAAAATTCATTCCTTTAATTGTTTTACTTGTAATTCGAGAAAGAAGGATAGTTCACCCATCACGCTCATCTTAAATTCATCTTGCATAGACTTAGAAAACTTCTTGTACATGTTTTCGTTAGGTGATCCAAATATAATATCATCAACATAAATTTGAACAAGTAGAAAGTTTTTACCTTCTCTTTTTATAAACAAAGTAGTATCCACTTTTCCTTTGACAAAACCATTTTGAATTAAAAACTTACTTAACCTGTCGTACCATGCTCGAGGTGCTCGCTTTAAACCATATAGAGTCTTTTTCAGTTTGAAGACTGAGTCTGGTCTTTTTGGGTCTTCAAATCTGGAAGGTTGTTCCACATAGACTTTTTCTTGGATAAATCTATTTAGGAATGCACTTTTGATGTCCATTTGGAATAACCTGAAATTTTTATAACAGGCAAAAGAAAGCAATAATCTAATAGTTTCTAACCTTGCTATTGGTGCATATGTCTCATCATAGTCTATCCATTCTTCTTGCGTGTATCCTTTGGCCACGAGTCTTGCTTTGTTCCTAATCACTTTTCCTTTCTCGTCCATCTTGTTCTTGAAAACCCATTTAGCTCCAATAATGGATTTACCTTTTGATTTAGGAGTTAATTCCCAAACATCATTGATGTTGAACTGTCTGAGCTCTTCTTGCATAACTTTAATCCAGCTTTCATCAGTTAAAGTTTCTTCTATACTTTTGGGTTCTATTTTAGAAAAAAGTGCCACGACGCTAGACTTTTCTTGCTTTTTGGATTTGGTACGAATCCCTTCATTAATGTTACCGATGATGAGTTCTTTGGGATGACTAGACTTGTGCTTCCAGTTGCTGGTCGGTCTGATAGAATGCTGTTCTTCTACTTCAGTTAATTCTTCAACTTCCGTTCGATGATTTTCTCCAGAAGTCTGAGCCACTTCAAGGGAGTTAGACTTTGTAAGATCTGGAGTAACTTCAGATTCTTCAAGCTAAGTCTGAATCAGTTGATTCTGCAAAGAGTCTTGGAATTTGACATTCATAGATTCTTCCACAGACCGAGTCTTTTTGTTGAATACTATGTAAGCTTTGCTGGTGGTTGAATATCCAAGGAAGATTCCTTCGTCTGATTTCTCCTCAAACTTACCAGTTCGATCATTCACATTTTTCAAAAGAAAACATTTGCAACCAAATACATGAAAGTAAGAAACAATTAGTTTCTTTCCTTTGAACAACTCATAAGGAGTTTTCTCCATAATAGGCTTTAAAAATACTCTGTTAATAATATAACAAGCTGTAGAAACTGCTTCAGCCCAAAAACGAGAATAAATATTACTTTCAATTAAAAGAGTTCTTGCCATTTCCTACAAAGATCTATTCTTTATTTCCACAACTCCATTTTGTTCTGGAGTGTATGGAGATGAGAAAACATGCTAAAATCTAGATTCATCACAAAATTTGACAAAGTCTTGATTTTCAAACTCACCTCCATGATTTGTCCGTATGCTTGAGATGGCATATCCTTTCTCATTCTGTACTTTTTTGGCAAACTTTGAAAAGTGAGAAAATATTTCAGACTTACTTGCAAGAAAGTGAACCCAAGTAAATCGTGAATAAGTTGCAAAACACGATTTAGTAGTAACTTGATTTATTGGTTTAAAAGAACTTCTCACTAGGCAATCACTAGGCAATATCTCTTTCCACCAATGCTTTGAGTTCTGGTTGGTCCAAAAAGATCCATATGCAGAAGCTGCAAAACACGATTAGTAGTAACTTGATTTATTGGTTTAAAAGAACTTCTCACCTATTTTCCTAACACACATGGTGTGCATAAGTTAGATTTTTTAAACTTCAGGTTGGGTAGTCCACGAATAAGTTTCTTGGAAGAGATCTTGACAATTTGCTTCATGTTGATGTGGCCAAGCTTTCAATGCCAAAGGTTCACTTCATCTTGAATAGAAAGTAGACATTGAGGCCTTTCTAGTTTGATATCTAGAAGATAAATGTTCCCATGTCTTCGTTCAGTAAAAGATTGAGAAAGATCTTTACTAGTTCCCGAACATACTCCTTCTTGGAAATTGATTTTGAATCTAGTGTCGCACAGTTGACTTATGCTGAGTAGATTGTAATTTAGGGTGCGTTTGTTTGTGTTTCTGTTCAAAAATTGTTCCAGGGAACAAAAATATAAAAAAATTATTTATGTTTCGGGGAACAATTTTTGAACAAAAGAATGCGTTTGGTAACTGCACAAAATTTCTGTTCCTGGAATAGAAAAAGAATAGAAACATGTTTGGTAACTGTACACAATTTTTGTTCTTGGAATAGAAAAAGAATAGAAACACGTTTGGTAACTGTAAAAAATTTATGTTCCAAATTTTTCTCCAAGTGTTTTTTATTTTTTAATTAAGTGTAAACTTGATATTGAATTCTCATTCTCATGAAATGCTCGTCAATTTAATTTTGTTCATGGTGAATGAAGATAAACATTCTGAACATGGTCATGTGTGCAAACTTGGAAGAAAATTTTGTAAGTAAAGTTTGTACCAAATTTTAATATCGGAATTTGTTTTCTTTTTCACGGTTGTGCCTTAATTTTAAGGTTTTCATAATCTAATACCTGTTACTATCACGCGCTTCATTTGACCTTCCATGCTTAACAGCTTTTCAAAGATCTTTATCCAAAATTCATTGATTTACAGGGAGAGTGTAGATTCGATAAGTTTGCACGCCAACAGTGCGTGCATGAAGGCTGATGAATTTGCACGATTCGATTGCACGTGTATTGCCACGAGAAGTTAAACCGTAACCCGACATGTAAGGAGTGCGGAGAGATCTTTAGGAGGCTGAAAGAATGTTCAACTTGATTACACAATTTAAAGTACCCTTGGGGCCCATTTCCGCAAAGACCCCATCACCCTTGAGATTTAGCACAAGCATGCCTCCGTGGAAGGGGGAAGATTTGACGCCGGTTCGGCCGGCGAGAGAGGCAAAGGACCGCCGACCTAGCCACCGTCGACAAAAATAGGGCTAAACATCATAGCTTCCTTCAAGCTAAATATGATCTCGTCACTTCCTCCGAGCCATCTATTTACAATAATCTTGCCCAATGGACAAAATGATCAACATGATCATGGGATTAAAACTACTCCGCCGCCTCATGACCATTGAAGAGACGAAACTAAATTCTCATTTTGGCTTTGGCTCGCTTTTCACCAAAAAGCTTCTAGCCTCTTCCGACCGGGTTAGTTTTATGATATTTTTAAATAAAAATAAAAAATAAATAATTTTTCTCAAAAAAATCAAAAATAATTTATTTTCGAAAAATATTAAAAAATGTTTTAATTTCCAGAAAACCAAAAAATAATTAAAAATGTTGAAAAATGTTTTATTTTCTAAAAAATCAAGGAAAATCAAAAATAATTTATTTTCCAAAAAGCATTTAAAAATATTAAAAAATATTTTATTTTCCGAAAAAAAAATCAAAAAATTCCATATTTTCCAAAAATGCCAAACCAAAAAATTCAGAAAAAGCCAAAAAGACTTGTATTTTTCCAAAAAATACCAAAAAAACCAAAAAATCCCTTTTATGAGCCTTGTTTTTCCTTCCCAAATTGCATGGAAAATCCAAAACGAATAGGAAGGAGGGAAAAATTTCTCTGGAATTGGTCTCAACAATAAATCAAAAAACTTAGAGAAGCATGATGCAGGAAGATTTGATTACACAATTTAAAGTACCAGCAGACCCCATCACCCTTGAGATTTGGCACAGGCAGAACAAACTGTACAAACAGCTAAACATCATACAGCTAAATATGATCTCGTCGCCATCTATTTACAATAATCTTGCCCAATGGACAAAATGATCGACATGATCATGGGATTAAAACTTGGAGATCAACGTGAACACTTTGGTGGCAAGGAAAAGGAGGGAAAAAGGAATCGATGCAAGAAGATTTGATACCTGAGAAACTTTGGTGGCCGAAGATCATTTTGTAGGCAGAATTTGCAGAGCTGGTGCAAGAAATCATTGAATTGCTTCGGTTCTTGCACAAGATATACCATGAATTGAGCAGCAATTATCAACCATTGATGCCATAACCATTCTTACTTTTGCTTGAGAAAATTAACCAATCCAACCACCTCCGAAGGCCATGTGGATTCTGAAGTAGTCCATCAGGTTTAAAATAAGCTATTGAAAGGTTTATCACAAAAGTGGGAAAAGTTGAAGCTCTGTACCCCTTGAATACAAATGTTATAGAAATCTACCAGTGATTGTTCACATTAACAAATACTTCTAATTGACAGAAGTTTGTAGCCAAATCTAGAAACATATTAAGCCATTTGTAAGCATTTGGAATTGTTATGTAGGTTCATGGAAACCCCCAAATTCCACACTGTGAAATTACTACAAGTCAAACCAATGTTTGTAAATTGCAAGCAGGTTATCCATTAATTTGAAACCAAGATAAATGGTATGGAATTTAGCCTATCTGGAGCAGGTGAGTGACCCGTAGTTTAGCTATAAGGTTTTATGAAAAAACTAGACAAGTGATCACCTCACCTCCAAAACAGGATTCGATGTAAAATTAGGCTGCAACATTTCCTTTCTATCAGAAGGTGCGAGATCCAGCATTTTCACAAAGTTATCTGCAGCCTCCTACTGCTCTTCATCTGGCAGTAATGAGGCTGGAAGATTGCTGAAAGAGGGGAATTGAAATTCCCGAACATCCTCAGCAAAAGGAAGTATATTGAAATAAAATGAATCGGGCTGCGCATAAAAGAGTATGCGCATGTTAGATGAAGCCTCACACAAACCAAAAAGGGAGAGAAGATCAAAGGACTATAAATAAACAACTCTATATTGAAACATACCACGTGATCATTGTCAGAAACATTTGGTGTCAAAACCCCCACAACAACATTTCCTTGCCCTTGCCTCCACACACAGTGTAGAATGGCTACTTTATGCATTTCCTTCATTGCTTTAGCTAAAGCAAAAACCGCAACAATGGCATTCTGGTCACCAGGATCAGCAATGAAAATGTTTACATCCTTCATGTAATGGTGCCTAGTATGTTTACAGAGCAATCGATCAAAAAGTAAAAATATGAGACTTCTAACTCATCATAATTTAAAACCAAAATAAACATATAAGAGAGGCATCTATATTGTACCTCATGATATTTGAAGAATCTGTGTCATTTCACTAAAATATGAGTAGAGTGTTTTTCGTGTTGCCTTGAGCTTAAAAAAAGAGGTAAATCTTGTGTAATTTGGACCAGACTATGCACACATTGCATCTTCCGCCTTTCTACTTCATCCTCGACACCCTATAAATATCTTTACAGAAATAAAGTTTCATGAACCCATGGAAACAGAGCATGGCAAGGTCAACGAGGTTATGGGGTGAGCATTGTCACTACAGAAGGTAAGAAGACGCAAATACTGAGAACAAAATTGGTAAATAATGAAAACAATAGTGTCTGAAACTTATGTTAAGGAAAGCATAGATGATGCTTAATTAAACTACGGTAGTTGGATGCCAAAACATGTATCATCCCACAAAGTTCCACCTTCGGTAGAAAACCAGAAATTCCTATGTAATATCCCAGCCAAGCACAAGTTCTTACATTGTAACTAGGTAATCGATTATGAGCGTTGTTGCTCTGCTCGCCATGCTCGCTTGAGCGAGCAAAGCAGCAAAGCAGAGCAGCGATGCTCGCTCGAGCGAGCCGAGTGTTGTTGCTTTGCTCGCTCGAGCGAGCAAACGGTGCCGCAGATCTGGGCGAGCATCTGCGAGACGCCCACTCGGGGCTCGAGCGCGAGGGCTTGCTCGAGCAAGCGTCTCGTAGATTTGGGCAAGCGCTGGCTCGAGCGAGCCGTCGCGCTCAAGCCCCGAGCAGCCGTCGCCCAGATCTGCGAGGGGTGGCTCTCACCGAAGCCCTCGTCAAACGGTGAAGGAGGAGCAGCAGCCGGTGAAGGATGAAACTTACCTCGAATTAGAAGCTTTAGCCGGTGAAGGAGCAGCAGCTGTCGGCGTCGGAGAGAATGACGAGTTGGGAGGCGCCGGAGAGGATGACGGTGGAGAACCTGTGAGAGACGGCAGAAAAGAGAGGGCGCAGGTGAACGACAGAGGGCACAAAAGCAAGAAACAAAAAAGACACAAGTTTTTTTGTGTTTTTGTTCTTTTTGGGCCTTCAAAAAGTGTTTCTAGAACAAAAAAAAAACAACTTTTTTTTTTCTTACTTCTGTTCCAATTTTGTTCCGAGAACAAAAAAACAGATTTTGAACAAAAACGCAAACAAACGTGTTTTTGTTATTTTTTTTTCCTGGGAACAAAAAAATAGAATTTTTGTTCATAAACACAAAAAAAGAACACACCTATGCACGCCCTTAGTCCTTCTACCAAGGAGACATTATTGATTGTGAGACTTCCAATCTTTATAGTTCCACACCCAATAATTCTTCCTTTGCTATTTCCACTAAAAGAGACTTTTTCACCATTTATTTGAACAAACTTTATAAAATAACTTGAATCTCCAGTCATGTGTCTTGAATAGCCACTATCCAAATACCATTTAACATTTTTTCTTGATAGTGACCTGCAATTAAAAAAGAAACTCAAGCTTTCTTTGGTACCCACATTTTCTTGGGTCTAGTGGAGTTAGTGCAATATATAGTCTTTGCCCAATCCTTCTTAATAGGTCTCCAAACCATAGGACATTCTTTCTCAAAGTGTTCTGAGTTGTTGCACTTAGAACATTTGAGAGCACTTCGAACTCAACAGGTTTTACAAAAACTTTTTGAAAATGATTTATGTAAAATTTTTTTGTAGGCCTTTGTTTGATTCTTTCCTTCACTTTCGGAAAATCAATTAAAGGAATAGTTTCTGAAATCATTCCCAAGCCCGACTTGTTGAAGTAAGGTCTTTGTACAGAAAGAATCTTTTCCAACTTTTCAGATCCTATTGAAAACCTTTTTGAAATATTTGAGATGTCATTTTTCAAAAATGAATTTTCTTTTGAAAGAGAGTTTGCATTTTCTTTTAAAACAGCAAAACTTTTGTTTAAATTTTCAAACTTTTCTTTCCAAGAAATTTCCTGTTGCTTTAGTGTAAAATTCTCTCTTTTTAGCTTGGAAATCCTTTTAAGAGAGGTTTTGAGACTAAGACAAAGCTCATCAATGTATTTTGAGACTTTAGTAGGAATTTTTAAATTTCTTACCTCAAATTCGCTATCTGAGTCTAAGTCTGTATCTGTTTCAGAGTCTGAGTCTGATTTTTTCATTAAGCAAATATTGGCATAATCTTCATCACTTTCTTCGCATTCAGTATCACTCCATATTTATGCTTTGAGAGTTTTTCTATATTTCTCAGCTTTTCCCTTCTTTTTCTTCAACAGAGGACAATTGGGTTTGATGTGTCCCTTTTTCTTGCATTCAAAGCAGATCACATCTTTGTTGGTTTCATCATCCTCAGTTGATTTGTTATGAAACTTTTGAGTGCTTTGTTTCTTCCAATTGAACCTTCTTCCCTTTTTGTTCAGTTTCCTAAACCTCTTTATCATAAGTGCTAGCTCTTCATCGTCTATATCCTTTTCAGAGTCTGTAACATCAGAATCATCGTTAGACTTTAAGGCAATTGACTTTTTACCTTTGGGATCTTCTTCCTTGTTGATTTGCTTTACTTCATAAGACTGAAGTGTCCCAACCATTTCGTCTACCGAAAGTGGCATGATTCTTTGTGTTTCCCTTATTGAAGTCTTTACGAGATTCCAGTCTTTGGAGAGTCAACGCAGCAATTTGTTGACCTTCATTGGTTCTGAGATTGGCTATCCTTAATACTCTAGACCGTTTACAATTTCTGTAAAATGACTAAACACGTTAGTAATAGATTCTCCTAGCTTCATCTTGAAGGCTTCATACTGTTCGAGTAGAATATTGATCCTTGTCTCTTTTACTCGATCAGTTCCTTCATATGTAATGTGCAGCCTATCCTAGACTTCTTTGGCTATTTCACAAGAAGATATTCTGTTATACTCAGTAGGAGATAATGGACAATATAAGGAGTAAATTGCTTTAGCATCAAGAGCTTGTCTCTTGGTTATTTTTTCTTGAGTCATCTCGCTAGTGTCTACAATTGATAGTCTTAAATTTTACTATCAAAGGGATTGACTAAAGAAAGAAACGCAAACACTAATAATTGATGGATAGAGGGTTCCTTTGCCAAATTTTTAATACCAAATTGACAATTTATCTAGACAAGAAGTTAAATTTGTTAATGTCGCACTATTTTGGGCCCAGCCCGTTCACTTTTAGTGCTTTTGAATTCTTAGTCAAACAGAAGGCCCAAAATGGAACTTGTTGCTCTATTTGACCAAAAAGTTTAGAAAATGATAATGTTTTGTTATTCTTCATATTTTCATGGGAAGAAGAAATCTTTTGAGCGTTACTAGGCAAGTCAAGCAACTCGTGATCTAATTTAATTTAGGTCGATAGATGAGAAAAAAACAACTGTTGCTTTGGTGTTAATTTGAGTTCAGGGATATAAGTATGATAAAAGTCATAAAAATTAAGTATTGGGTACACTAGCTACTATTTTGAGTACACCCCTATTTTACCTCGTTAAGAAAGAACTGCGAATCTAGAAATAGGCTCAATGGAACATTTTTCAAAAGTTATTATAGTGACTCATTCTCTTTAATTTATCTCCAATCCCATGTAAAGAAAAAAAAAGGGATACACAAGGGACATTACTAGAAAGCATAATTTTTTTAATTTAGTTTGGATTACCTAAGTTATATCTCTACGCAATGAGCATATCTAAATTTTCTCACCAATAAGTTAATGGTGAAGAAAAGCCTTAATTCAAATGACTAAGTTAATCCAAAGTTCCAAGATGTTCAATGCAACGCCATAGAATTGTGCAAACTATCCTAAAATACAATGCAACAAACAAAATGAAAAAGTGGAAGGGTGCAAAAAAGGGGGAAAAGCCCATTTAAGCTATGTACATGTGTATTATGTTAAGTGGAATATTCTGCCGAAATCTGTCACTTCATTTGACTGGAGAATTTGAATACGAAAGCGCTTGGTTGCCAATTTTTCTAAATCACGCATCTCCTTTGTCCACTGTGGGAGGTCTACAATGTGCCAAATTTTTCCGAATAAAAGGTACTAATAAAGTTGTCCATTAGCCCTTATAAAAGGAAACTTTTCAACATCATTAATGCCCATTCAGTCCCTCATATTGTTGCTCGGATGATCTGGGAAGATCGTTTTCCCGCTACAAAATCGAAAGCATTGATTCCCTTTAATGAGCGATTATTTGTAGTAATTTTACTAGATTAAGCTAAATAATCACATTTTAGGATATCTGCTAGACTTGTATTAGATTCCACTAAAAAAACATAGGTTTTCATGCAATTTCCTTTACTGTACTTTGATTGATTACGTTTACCACGCCATCTACAACTAAACCACGTTTTTATGTGGTTGCTTCATTAGTCGTTTAGTATTGTCACATAGAACAAAATTATTCGGTTGCTATGTGGGGATTGCGGGACATAAATCTTTAACATGAATAATGATGGGATCACAAATCCAACGGTTGGCTAACAATGAGCTTGCAAGCGCGAACACATCCACATCATTAGATTCAATTCAACCTTTCTTTGAGTAAATTATTACAAAAATATCAAAAATTGTAATACCTCTAAACCCTAGAGATTCGAAATAACCCTAAAAAGGAAATGAAAACCTAAATACTAGCAATTAACATAAAATGAGCCAAACCAATGCAGAAACTAGGCCGAAAGAAGAAAACAACTCCCGCAGCGTGGGTTTATAAGTTTTGCAACGATATAGCATTCAAACTGAGTTTTTTTGGATCGTTCTTATTGGCGTCACTTGCTAAATAGTGCACGAATTCTTATTTCTGGCCTACCTTTTAAGTTTTGCTTAATTAAAATGTTTTGCAAATTCATCAGCTACGCCCTTTGCATAATACATTATCGAACAGATCTATGTAGAAGAATAGATGACACAACTTGAATGAGACTAACTTTAGATTAACACGAGTTGACATGTTTCTATTTCTTTTAGATATGAATAAGGTAGATATACTGATAAAAAAAATAAAATAAGGTTAGACATAATTTAAGCACGAAACAAGCCCACGTCAATAGCAATTGAGTTATCGGGCGACTACGTATGCAGCGAGATGAAAAATTAGGTAAATGCATATTCCAAGCTTTATAAAATTAAATTAAAAGGAAATAAATTAGCGAAAGAAACCGTACCTATAACCGGCGAGAGGTGGCGCCTTCGGGTAAAGAGCGATGATCATATAAAATGTGAAAAATCGAGACCACTTTCCGAAGAAGAAACAGCACTCGATCCTTACCACTTGACATAACACATGGGCTTTTATGGAATTCATTGGTCTACGTTCTTCTGGGTCTGCTTTAGCACGTGGAGAGATTATTCTTAATGGTCAAAGCATTGCTCACAAGTTCAAATAAAGCATTGTCACCATCATCCTGTCTGTTTTTCTGTCTGTTATCATCGTTTTGATTTGGATACATTCACGTCCTGTCATTTTTCTGGACGAGGTTTACCAAATTTTGTGTTGCATCTCTGCCCATCATTCATTCGTTTATTTCCCATTTAAGATACCAAAAGGAACTTACTGACCTTGCACTTTTCCTGGCCACAACATCATATGACATTGGGGAAGATTTGAGAAGAAAGTAGTACAAGGAAAGACTAGAATCTCATATAACATGGACGCATATTATAACTGATGCATATTTTCGGAATTTTTCACTAAATAATTACATAGTTCAATACTGAATTGACAGATAATCCTATACACATCAACTAGAACCGTTTCCAGGGGCACTGAAGAATGACATTTTGGGACATGAGACCTAACTAAACCAGAATTGACAGGACTCACACGACACAACTCCAACTTTTTATTTTGTTGTACCTAGGCTTTTGGTTCATCAATCAAGCTTTCAAATACATGGCCGACACCAGGGCTGTGACCCGGTCCAGTGGGTCTGAAATCGCCTAGTATCTCCGTAACGGTTAGCCGCTCCTCATTGTTGCTCGGAGCTTTTGCTTCAGCACCTCCCTTCTTTGGGCCAACGAAAGAGTGGCCCACTCCAGGGCTACTTCCAGGGGTTGTGGGGCGGAAATCATCCTTGTACACTGCATCTGACTCACCCAAGTTGGCCGCCTGATCACGTGTTGTAGATGAAGGAACTATCTCGTTCCTTGCATCAAAATGATCATCGTTCATAGGAGACTGACTCGGAGTCAGAAATTGCGATGCTTGTTCGTGCATTTGGTCGTTATTCATTGGATGGAGTTCGTCCTCCCATGTTGATTTTATCAACCTTCCCTCGGAAGTTAGGATTGCACAGAACGTGATGAAGGTGAAAATGATCACCAATTTTGACATGACATGAAGATCAGCCATAGCCAGAGAAGTGTGGAAAAGGAAGTTTGATTTTCTACTTTGAAGTGAGCAATGAGAAGAAACAGGTAGGACGGAACTGAATGTGAAGCACTTGAACTCTGCATGGCTATTTATAGGCTGGAGAGAGTGACTTTGTGAGAATCTGAACCCACTGACCATTTAAACTATGTATGCAGACTTCATTGTGGTTCTTCTTCCTCGTGGTGGTGATTATTGCAAAAAGATCACTTAAAGTGCAGCACTAGTAAATGTTATGTCATGTCATTGCAAGAGCAATATATTTATTTCTTCTAATTTTAGAAGATCTCTCTCTCTCTCTCTCTCTGCTTTGTGCGTGCTTATGTTAATGGTGTTCTTTTTAACACTTTCCCACTTGTATCATTGACGAAGACCCGAACGAAAAAAGCTCTCGCGCCGACTTTGACGATTGTAAAACTCCTCCAACTAAAACTGGCCACTGCTTGCTTTGAACTGTCGATAGTGGAGAAGAAAATTCTTTTGTAGTATTGAATGGGGCATGTGATATGACAACGACTGCTCTTGGTTGACCTCGTTTCATGGTTTTATTTTGGGTGTTTATGTCGTAAGCACAAAGGATTAGCTAATAACAAGTACGGCTCTGCCATGGAATTAGGTTGTGAGAAAGATACATCAGGTCAAGCACACGACGAAATGATCTTCACATTGCTCTTAACTTGCCCTACTATTGAATGCTATATCTAACTTAAGTAAGAGAAGAGTCCTCAATGATAAATCATGGAACTTGACACTTTTGAATGTATAGGACGTCTGGCGATGACGGGATTATCATGTCATATCAACCCCAACAAAACTTAGCCAAGAGTACTTGATTGTACATTTCATCAATGGTTTAGAACTATATTGGTTTGATTAAAAGTTTAGGATTGAGGTTAGTTTAGAATCTATCGTGTAGTTTTCCCTATAACCTTATTATATGCGTGGCCAGTTGTTTAGACCGGTGCTTTGAATTACTTGTCAAAGAAACCCTTCTTATAATAAGTAGGACATATCTGGAAATGAAGGGATTCAGCAAATAGATGAAAGCATGATGAGCAAAACTGGGCTCCCCCACCGCAATCCACCGGCACCAAACGTTTAGGGATTCTCTGTACTGTCCACTTAGAGGGGAATAGTATAAAATGTTGACGGCTTGGGTGCACGCTCATACCATTTTCTTTTGTGGACAGATTCAAGTGAGATACCAACTGTCTTTGTACTTTGTCGTTTGACCATTCATTGTCTCGATGGTTCTCCTGATTAAGCTTTTAAAAATTGGTTTAGAATGTGCATGCTTAGCCGCCCAAGGCATAAGAAATTCTTCTTTTTGATTGCTATTAAAATAAGGATTGTCTTAGTGAGGGTTTTCGGAACACCGATTTAGGTTACTTAATTTGATTTCTTAAGTGTGTCCCCAGAATACACATTAACAAAACTCATAACATAAAGGATTATGCATGACATTAAAAAATTCATTTATTAGATTAGTACACAAAGTGATGTGAAAATAGCATTTAAACAAATGGGCGAATCAAATTAAATTTAACTCATTTATTAAATTAGAATACAGTTTAGGAGACCATTCTTTGTAATCCCAACTTTATTCTAATTACAAGTAATTTCTTAGCAGTTGTAATCATTAATAATAAAAAAAAAATTAACGCTTCAACGGGTGAGTCATACTTGAAGGACATTTAACTTGGAGAAGTAGATGATTTAGTCTGGAGAAGATCGGTTTCTGCTAAGGTGAATGAACTTATGTTGCAGAAGAACATGAATGTCGAACCACTTGTTTAATCCATGCACCACCGCCACCAAAATCGAATCGCCGTTGGACATCATTCCAACTATCTGAATATTTTGTCGAACTTAATATGTGTTAACAATTATATCCATCATCTTACAGGAAATATTCTCTGCGTTGGCAGAACCGCTTGATGAGGACAATTTTGATCTGTTTTCTTATCTTGCTTGCTTAAGTAAGGGGAATGGGATTGGGAAATGTGTGCAGATGGACTTTTTGCGTTAATTTCATTCGGTTTTACTAAATCCTGTAATCATGACTAGCAAAAAAAAAAAAAAATCGCTAATTAAGGAAAAAAGAAGAAGAATAATTTGACTTACTTGACCAAATGAATTTAACTAAGTAGTTGTAGGATATAATTTAAATTTTCAAAATAAACGAGAGATTTATGCAATCATATCATTGTTATGTGGGCCATTTTATATTAAGATTATTTCCCTTATTTAACTAGATATGGTCATTATTCATCTTTAACGCTCATAGATATTACTAGAATATTTGGGCAAAGTTTGAAGTTGAAAATGACGTTTGAGTTTGCTTTGTTGTATAGAGATGATAATGCTTAACGAGAACCTCTAAGATGCCTAGTAACTGTTATTTCCAAATAAGCAATCAAGAGGATGGTAAATTGAATTTGACAGAATATGCAGATTGATCTTTTAGAATTAACCCCAATAAAATGAACTAGCAATACAGACATCGCAAATAAAATAGTTTTGAGAAAGATAAACTGCAAACGATATTTTTGAAGATTTGGTTTAGGCGTACCCACTTCTCTCTTTTAGCTCTCTAGCTGTTCAAATCGGCTAGATACCACTAGTCATGCCAAGAGCACAAATACCGGTTTGTTAAAAATGTAGAACCTGTTGCCACATGGAACTTGGTTTCCTTCTATAGCAACCCCACTATAGCCTAGTAACTATCACCTTCCAATATCATTCTCACACCTTGTCGATATAGCACAACATGTCTTCTTCCCAAACTATAAACCGCACATCTAATAAGTGTTTTTGAATAGTCAATTGCACACTTATCTCTTATCTATATGAATGCCTTCACTTAAATACAACAACTTTTTAAATTTCTTTGTTTACAGATGAGTTGGTAACTCTTTCTGACTCTTAGAACCGACACTCAAATGGGTATTGCAAACTCACAAAAGATACTGACTCAAAAACATCTCAAGAATACTCAATTTCTCTTGTTGTTGCCTTCTCCGACTGAATGACTTCTGGTCAAGCTTTCTCCAATTCATAGAGCTCCAATTCGAACGTTAAATTTGAGTCAAGTAGGCATTATGTCATCTTATTCTCTATAAAAAAATCTTGGCAAAATTCTTGAAAAACACGTGCATAATCTTCCCTCAAGCTAGCCTGCCAATCAAATTTTCTATTGAAGACAGATTTTAATCACACCATTTCATCAATATCTTGAGCGAATTAGTATATGATTTTTGCATAAATAATATTGGAATATCATACTTAAATGTTATGTGATAGCTCGATTTTCAGGTTTTGTTTTCAATTGAATAAGTTTGGTTTTCATTGATGCGCTTATAGTTTTTTTCTCTGAGCTGATCACTCACGGGATAACTAATCTACTAGATGAAGCCGTTAAGGAATTTAAATGCGATAGATTTGAAAATTCAATCAGAAATCGACTGCTTGACTGTGCTAATCTGCAAGGGTCATTCAAAATCGATCAGAGACCAGAGATAGGTCAATTTGACATATGTATGTGATTAGTGTGTGGGTGATTTTACCTAATTGCAAAATTCTCGTCGAATGACATTTTAGACTGATTTTTCTGTCATTTCTGTACCCTATGCCAGTATTTGAAACCTTGAGATTTTCACGACAATCGAGATTCGTCAATGAGTTGAAGATGCATGATGTGGCTCGAAAATAATCGACTACGGGTCAATTGCACTAAAACTTCCTAAAAGCTACACGATATGTTAGGTCACGCTAAAATCGCACCCAGTTGAAATTAACCGCGAATTTAAACTCGATTTCAGAAATTAAAAGTTTTGTCATGTTACGAATCATTTTAAGAATGTCGACTTATCCTCCGAAAATTTTTTTGCAAACCTAAGTTTTTGGCGAAAAATCAAAGTAAGGCTATTTTGGACTAGGAAAATTAGAGGGTCATTTTTGGTTGCATTTTTGGCTGTCAAGTTGGTTCAATTGATGAGGAAAAATCATGAGATGGATGACGGCACATTGGCTGGATTTATGGACTCCAATTTGAGCTCAATTGGAGAAGGATTGAAGTGAAATTGGAAGGGAAATGTCCAAATTCGTAGTCAAGGGGGGGCAACCTTTTGGACCATTTCAATGGCTTGTTGGGGAAGCTTGGGAGTGGATAATGGCTGAGCAAGGTGGGGCAAGCAATGAGCGAATTGGTTAGGTGTTGAAGCCTTGAGGCCATTTGGGGTCCCCCCTTCAGCTAAGCACTCCTTATTCCTCTTCAACCTTGCTTTCTCCATTGTTAAGTGTTTTGTGAGCTCAAAAATTATAAAGAAAACCAGCCAACATCTTCCCCTGCTCATTGACCAGCCGGAGTTCCACCGTCATCGCCAGCCGCACGCCCACGAGCACCCGAGCCCCACGCGCCAGCTTGTTCACATCTCGCTCGCTAGCTAGCTCGCGTCTTGCTTGTCCCGCGCCGTCTCGCCGTCCCCCATGAGCCTAGGCCACCTTCAAGCCCTCTATCTAGCTGTCGAGCTCGCTATTTCAACCATCGTCCACCTTCGTCGAGCCGCTAAGAGCTGCTATAGTCCTACTTGGCCCATTTCCAGCCAAGCCGAGCCTCTCGGTCAGCCCTTTTCCAGCCTAGCTTAGAAGCTGAACTCTCAGCCTAGCAGTGAGCTGTTGGGCCCGTTTTAGGTCTCTTCCGGACCTTGGTTGGTGTCGTTGTAGGCTTGATTGTTGCCCACCTTCGAGTCGCCGTCGTTGTGAAGTCATCAAATCACTAAACCGGTGAGTTTACTTGCTAAACTCTACTTTGGGAGTTAATAATGCTTAAGAGGTGATTAGTTTAAGCTAATTAGGGATTAGGTGGTTAGTTAGATTAGATTAGTGATTTAATTGCTTATTTAGGCATGTTAGGTGGTTAGATTGGATTAATTAAGGACTAGATAGGATGTACTATTTATCTAGATAGGTTCGGAAATTTTGTAGGCTCGTTTAAGTGGTTAGATTAGCATTTCTGGCCTAAGTTAGTATTTCTTGGATTTAATTTGCATTATTTAATTATTTTTGGTATTTATTTAATCATTTAATATTTTTCGAAAATTATATCGGGATAGCCGGTGACCGGAATTTCGTGCTGATTGTAGTGGTGTGCTTAGTTTATGAAATTGAGTGTTAATTTGTGCAATTTGAGTGGTGAATGGAATTTTTGTTATTTATTCCAAAATTGTGAAGTTTGGATTTTTAATTAGAAAATCCCGGGGTCGGGTTTTGACACCGAAAATGGTTTTAAAGACTATATCAAATAGTGAGATTTTACAAGGAAGGATATTAATTTTTTTGGTTCGTTCTGACCGTATACCCACACACGATTATTTTCATCGGGTGTTTTTAATACGAAGAAAATGGTCCAAGGACATTATCTTAATCGAGACATTTTAGTGCAATGCATAGTATCTTAGGCCGTAATTGAGTGATCGTGTGATGATTAAGTGAACTCGTTCCCGATGTGCGTTGGATGGATGTAACCCCTATATGGGATGCCCTTATTAAGGGTTGCCGGATCGTGGTAAAGGCCAGATCGAAGATGCTTAAGGAATGCCGTCCCCCGATATGTGTCGGGTGGATGTTGCCATGCTTAATGTGGTGAGATGACGCCTGGCTATGCTAAAAGACCGCTGAACATTGAGTAGGCCATGCCCTAGGGGCTGTAATCAATTGGAATGTGTGATTGATTGAGATAGACGTGACAAATTATGGGATAAAATTGTGTGGCATGGTATGAGACGTGTCATAACGATTTGGCCCTATAATTAGGACTCCTGTGATTGTTTGAGAATGAGTGAGACATTTCAATTGATGTGTGCATCTGCTATATCCATCTGTGATATTAATTGTACTGACGTGCAAGAAGGAACTGAGGCGAGGTGAGTCATCTGTGATGTGTGATTAGACTACCTTTAGGCGTATTTTCTTCCTAGTCGGGGTTTAGGGGATCAACTTGCTGAAACATTGTCTCACCCCATCGTGGGCTCAATCTTTTTAGGTCCTTAGATGGAGGTTCTTCCGGAACGTTTTGGACAGCCGCGGGCTATTACTGAGCGGGTGTATAGACGTCCTTGTCCCTGGTAGTCATTGGGTCTACAAGTTGGTCATGACTACCGTCTGGGTCAATGAGGGCTTACCTGAGAGGGTACCTCATTGATTTAGGGCGTGGTTCCGCCACGGACTCAATGGTTACAGAGTTAGTCCTCTTCAGGGTTTTGAGATCCCCGTTGTGGTTGTCGACGCCGCTTTTGGCGAGGGTGCAGCTGACCCTCCTGATGGTGCTGTGGAGGACCTAGCGCCCTCAGAGCCTGTGGAGTCCGAAGGATCAATGAATGTGTCCGACTAGTGGGGCGTAGGACAGTTTCCTTTTTGAGGGCTGATCTTTTTGATAAACAGGCTAGTGTTGTATATAAACCTAGTTGTTTATAAAAGCGTGCTTAGTTGTGAATTTATTATCTTGCTTTTCTATTCCATGTTGTTTGCTATCAAGGGTTTTTAATTTGCTTCCGCATGTGCAATAAAATGAATGGGTCGGCAATGCGTCCTGGGACGTCGCATTTTCCATCGACCACCGAGGGATGGGCATGTGCTCGAGGATCGGGGCGTGATGTGTTATGAGTTGGGTCTTTGATTTAGAAACTCCAATGGTATTTGAATTTATATATGAAAAGTGCTTGACCATTAAGTTAGACTGTTTTCTAGAAATAAGACCTTGCTTTAAGACCTTTCCTTTTGAAGATTTATGAACTTCATGAGTTTTTTTCAAATGTTTGTATAATCAGAACTTAGAATATACATGTTGTAGATATGATCCTCAACACACTTAATGAAGGCATTAAATACTGGCATTAAGTTTAGTTCATCAAAATTCTTTAGGCTTCAATTGCTACTTAAGATAAAATTCTGGATAAGATAAAATTAATCCTAACCTGTGTTTGGTTTTGGCTTGAGATACTTCTCATATTTGCGAAGGTGAATGATTGTGTTTTCTTTTTCTTACTAGATTCGGTATTTGTTGATTGATTTGCATCATCAATGTTGCTATAGCTTGTTGACATTTCTTGTCAAAGTTGAACCTATGGCTTTGAAATGCTACATGAGCTCCTTTGTAGTTTAAGATTTACATTGTACAACAATAATGAATTTCTTGATGGTGGTTATCTTTGTTTGTGCATTTGAGGTTCTTTAGTAGTGAAACATAAAGTGTTCTAAACAACTCCATTTGTGCATTTTTGTATTCATTTTTATTGATATACTGTTCATACAAAACACTAAACAAGATATGATATGAAAATATTTGGCTTTATTACTTTATTGAAAAGCAAGAGTTAAATTTCTAAATTGCTTTTGATTATAGCATTTAGCTTTAAGGCCATTTTGGTAAATGGAACGGAGGCCATGAAAGAATCGCAATTTTGTATCCATGCTTTTTCTCATACTTGGTGAGCATATATTATCAAATTTACCACAATTTTGTTAAAGCAACAGGGGTATATCAGTTTTGGATAAATGTATCATAGCCATATTGGTTTAGAAATTTTGTAACATAAAAATTAGTGTAAGGTAAATATGGCATGAATGTCCTAGTATGAGACATACAATTTTTTTCTCAAATTGTATCTATACCCTTTTTTTTTTCTCATTTATACTTCTTTTTAGAGGCATATTTGACTCTAATACCTTTTGAATTTTAACATTTATTGAATGAATATAAAAAAGAAAAATTCCCCTTTCCATTCCACTCCATTTTATTTTGCGAAACCAGTTGACTACTTCTATGAAGTTCCAAAATTGTCCTGCTTAAGTATACATAACAAAATACAATTAAAAACCTGATTGACATAATTCAAAATAACTAATATAAATAATGTAATCAATGTTTTCTTGTTGAAAAAAGCAAAAATTTTGAAGTGATATCACTATTAGCGTTCGATTTGAGGGTACCTACCAATTCAATTTTAAGAAATTATAGTTTTTGTTAATGGAATTTTTTTAACCCATTTTACAACTTGAAATCCAATCACACCAGTGCGGAAGTTGGCCAGTTGGGGAACTTCATTTAATCGGACTCGTTGCTATTCCCATCATGACGTGACAAGCTAAATCGTACCTCTTATTGGTGTTGGATCAATTTGCATTAATGCTCTATTTATTTCACAAAAAAATAGATCATTTGAAAAATATTTTTCTAAAAAAATCACTTATATCATTTAAAATAATTAGTCAATAAAAAATATTTCAGTATCAACAATAATTTATATTTAAGCATTTTCATAAATAAAAAAATCTTTATCATTTATTCATTCTTGCAAACAATACACGTAAGTATTTTTAGAAAAATATATTTCAAATCTTTCACTTTTGATAAAACAAACGTGCCCTGAGTATCGTGCCCCATTTTTTTTTGCTTTTTAATGGATATCTGATAGAGGAACCCAATTTTGAAGAGGATTAAATGTGTGTTTGGTTGGACTTTTTGGAAAAGTTTTTAGAAAAATGCAAAGGACTTTAAGTTAAATGGATTTTCCAAAATACACATTGTGTTTGTTAAATTGTAATCCGAAAGTCTATTATGAAGTACCTTTGAGCAAAATAACATTTGGAGAGATTATACTTATAAAAGACTTTTTGTGATTTAAAAAAAAATTTGTCAAAAGAAAAATAAAAAAGTTGATCGACGAGGGTAGTCGGTCACCGACGGTTGAAATCTATCACCAACAGCCGATCTAAGAGGTTGCAAGACCTCAAGCAGCCCTCGGAGACCACTGGTAAGGGCCACCTAGGGCCGGGCGACCCCTGAAGAGGGCGCGACTAGGTGACCGCGACCTTCGCGCGACCGGCTACCCAAATCTAGGTATCACCTAGCAAAATCGTGCGACCTTTGGCGACCCAAATCTAGGTCACAACGTGGTTTTGCTAGGTCATCAAAGGTTGCATGACCTCACCATAACTCAAATCTGGGTTGCCGGAGGTGGGTCTCATGACTAGCAACCCAACGACCCAAATTTGAGTATTGCCTAGCGAGGTTGTGCTAGGTCATCGGAGGTCACGCATGTCACACCCCCGCCCCATCTCTAGTACAAGAGCATGACCCAATGGGTCAGCATTGACGTCCTAGGTTCGATCGTCCCAAAAATATTTTATCTTTGATTAAGCACATGAATAAGCGAATTAAAAACAATCCACGTACACAAACAATCATGGAAGTCGGGCAACATGTATATAAGCCAAGCAAACAAAAGCAATTTATATTCATACATATATACACATATCAAAAGTTGTTTCCCATCTTAGTCTTGGGCTACTTATCTTCATTACCACACATCGACGATTAAAAGGCTGGGGTAGCCTAGCTCCTCCAAAAATGGCCCCCATCCTAGGCCCTTCTACTACGATTCTCCCTCAGGATCCACTAGAAGGGTGAGGCCTTGGATGGGACCTAAAACGTCCCCATAAAAAATGAGGCACCAAGCCTCCTACACATGGGGACCCAAGGTGTCTACCCCTTCTTAGACCCATACAATGGTAATATACTTTTGGTAAGTGGCGTTCTCTTTTAAGTCTACTATATCCATCATAATAGTAACCATATAAATCAGAAGATCGGGATAGAAGGGCAGTAGGGTTGGTTCACCCATCCCACACCTAAAATGGTGAAAATAACCAAGGTAAGTCAATGACTCAGTGGATAGAAATCCCTAATTCTCCTATAGGAGGACGTCTCGCCATTGATCCTTGGATACAAGATCATCACCCACTTGTCAATGGCAAATCAATCGCAGGGTTCGTGCTTTGCCTTGCTTATGCATATGAAGGGCTCTCAATTAGCTATGTGCTTTCAAATATCAAAGACAATGAGTTAGTGCATAAAAACAAGCCCTCTAAAGATCCATGGCTTACGATCATTCCAATCACTAAGAGGGATGCATGCATCGCATAAATATCATTCAAGCACTAAGTGACCCGATGCAAACATATGCTCAAATTGATGCAAGGACTCAACAATGCATATCAAACAAACCGAGCTTTTGCAAACCTCAATTCCGATATCAGTGCAAGCATCAATTCTAGCATCACACATGCATCAATTATGGACCACACGTGGACTTTCAGTTTATTTCAATCAGTTTAGTTAGTCGAAATCCATCGACTCTTCCAGTATCAATCAGGCATCAGTCCCTCCCTTGGCAACCGGCATCATCCCGATCTCATTATCAGGACGGCATCCAGGGCGACCCTCAAGCATTGACCTCACTTGGGACGGCATCGTCCATGATCTCAATATCGAGATGGCATCTAGGGCTTTACCCCAGGCAACAACCCGGCATACCTCAACATCAGCAGTAAAAGTCCATTGTGTATCCATACATTCAAACATCAATCAATCCATTTTTATCTTGAATTATTAGCCAAATGAAATGTCCAAAGGTGTGCCATACAAAGTGAATTAATGACTTTTGTGCCCTATTACTAGACTCATGCCGGATGCGATTCAAGCTCTTGGTCTTGACTTGGAATCATTCGCCTTGGCTTCGGCATCTACCTGATGCTTGTCCCAAGTAACAACAAGCTTCAATGTTGTCTTGAGATCAAGTGTGGGCCATGCAGCCCCCTTAGCACACATCCAATTTTCCAAGACCTTTCCTTGCCATCCGGGTGTGCTCAACACCCACGCGAGACCATGATTTACTTGATACAAAGACAAGTAATTGAAAACATGCAACAAGCACAACATACAAGCAAGCGATGACAAATTCCTATATCAATACGCGTAGTACATCGCCCTATATAAGAGTTAGAAAAGTCTACTTACTACTTTTTGGACCTAGCTTTAAGATGCTCCTTTGATGATCGGATAGCTCCTAAGGCAACTTGGTGAGGAAGGCATGAAAGAGATGAGAGAAAGGGAAAGGAAAAAAGAGAATGGCTAATCCTTAAAATGTGAGGATCCTATTTATAGGCCTCTTCCTCTTAGATTTTTATGCAAACTCATTTATGCCTAAATGATGAGTTGGCCTATCTATCTTCTCGAGTTGGCGCCTAGGTATTTTGGTGTTGGTTTGGGATTGGTACACATATTTGCTAGCTCTCCAAGGCTCACTCTAGACTCATTATTGCCTATGGTGCCCAAGGGGACACATAAGTCTTTTGATGCATCATGTCCTCTTCTAATTGGCTAGTTCTTGACTTGTTCACCATGACTATAATTTAGGGCCATCACACCCTAAGATTTATTTAAGATTCTAGAGGACACCTAAGTAGGTGACTCATCCCTATCATTTATGAACTAAGATCCAAAATCATTAAATGAAACCTAGATTTTTTTTCCAACTACTTGGCATGCATGTTTTTTCCTTCCTCCTTGCAAATGACATGTAACACATAATGGATAAGGATGGACTAGGTCAAAAAGCTATGGAAGATCCTAGAACCCCAATCACCTCTTGTTACTTGTCCAATGATTCATCCTAGCATTAATTAATTCATGTCCAAAATTCATTCAATGCATTTATAAGACTAACATAGGGTGTCGCCTAATTGGAGAAATCATTCATATATGTACACGATCAACGGTTCTATAAGAATTGAGGTTCGTGCTAAAAATTCACTAACTTTCCCAAATGAGTGCGACTAAATCGGTAGCCTTCTTAAACTTGTCCATGACCATTTTCAATTAAAATTTGTCCATTGAATGCCTTAAAATAAACCTCGTGGTTGGTCTTGATTATTTGCCTTAATCGGGTCTTGGTCGGGTGGATCGAGTCCATGGCCAAAGATGCCATGTCTTGGTCTATCCAAGGTTTATGTCATTGATTCCCATGATCGACCCTCATACCTTATTCTTATGGCCTGGAATCTAGGATGTTACAGCGTGACCTCAAGCAGCCCTCCACGAAGGTCACATGACAAATTTGAGTCGCCGCAACTATCACCAGGAGTTGCTTGACCATTTGCCTTTGCCGGTGACTACCTACCCTTCACCGACAACCACTTGCAGCCATGCTGATCCTATTCAACGAAGAAGAAGATGATGAACAATAGCTCAACATGCCCAGAAGGCAAAAGCTCAAGGCACCCCCTTACCTGCCTTGAGCTTTCAGCCTTTGGAAGGCTTGCATTTGGGAAATGGAGTTCAAAATTTTTTTACCAAACACTGTCTAAGTCCCCTTTTGGTCACCTATGCTCTCGCAAAGTGTGCGATTGAAACTAATTTGGTTGTGAAAGTAAGTCTTCTAACTTAATTATTTATGCAATTGGATTCTTTGGTCAATTACCTTCGATAATTCCAAAATTCTGTTCATATGGCACCGTTGATATTGCAAAAATTTTCGCGACAAGAAAAGAAGGCAAAAGGAAAGTGGGGTGCGGGGGGACTTGCATGTAAAAAGCGGTCCCGCCCCTCCCCACCCTCTCTCATTCAAGTTAGAGTAATTGATTGAAAAAGAAAACGAAAGTTTGGAAACTCAATCTTAAACTTAAGAAGGGCCAAAAAGTTATTATAAAGGTTTAGAATAAGTTTGCTATGATTTACGAAATTATCTCAAATTCAATTGAGTCTTAAAATATCTAAAATCTTCAATTAAATGCTTTTGGTTTGATAAAAAAGTAAATCGAGGTCTTTCATTATCTCTATCGACTGAATTTTTATGGATTAATATTTACTTCAACCTTCGATGAGTCATACCTTTGTGTAGAAATTCAAGTCTACAACATTAGTCAAAATGTGTATTTTTCTCACTTGTCACTTCATTAGAAGCAAGAGAATTTCTATTGAGTGTATCTTAAGTTTTTGCCAATGACTCAGGTGAGAATCGAAGCACAGATATGGATGCACATGAGTTGGAGTTATGAAAGGCGTCGATTTGGAGACACAGTCCCCAGGCTCGAAGGCCTGAGTTGTGTGGAGAATGCCCAGGCAAAGGGCCGGGCGCCCGAGTTCAGAACAATTTGTAGCGAGTTATCAAGGTTTGCTTCATTTACTGTAGCAAATTTGCTGCTAGATTTGCCCTGATTAATTCGCCTGTATAAATGAGGAAAAAATGAAGGGGAAAAGAAACGATAGATAAGCCTAATGACATCGTTGTTCTTGGTTCCTTAGCGACTGGCTAGAAGATGGATGGGACTAGCTCAAGCTTCGTGCAATCTACCAAAGAGCTCAGTTGGCTGACTACTCAAGCTAGCCTAAGCACTTGTCAAGTTCGAGAAGCTCAAATGTAATTGCAAGAAAGATGTAATTGTCAAAACGTATTCCCTTGGCAAATGCAATCAGATATTCCATGCTGGTTTGGAAGCTTTTTAAAAAAAAATATTTATTGACCTCTCTCACCAGAGATCCATTCTTTGCATGATAACATAAATTCTTAATGGACGGGGAAAAGCGCCGAATCCGTCCACAGAGAGAGAGAGAGAGAGAGAGATCAAACATATGGTCATAGTACCAAGGTCCACAGAGGATACATGATCTTGAAAAGCAAAAAGGTTGAAGAAGACACTCAATGGGTATCAGTAGTTGGAGATTTGGTCAATTTCCGGCTGTCACATAAGCCGTTTGTTGGGTAATGGTAGTCGGTAGTGCAGTTATTTAGTCGACTATTGCACTAGCCGTTAGTGCCTTTCTACCGTTGCCTATATTTACTTTTATCAAAATATCAGCAGCTGGGTTACGTAATCGACTGCTTTTATACATCAAGATGTAAAAGAAAAACTGCAAAATTCTTCAATAATTTAAGGACGTTCACAGAATACAAATGTTGCTCAACCCTTTTCACACAATTCATTTTTATCACCAAGTTGATTTTAATGGCTAGTTAATTACTACTGATAGAACTACTTATATGTTTTCTGAAACAGTTTGTTTCGCAATATTTAATGTGCTATGTGCTCTTATCATTTGCATTTTACATACTTTTGTAATAGTTGAATCATTGGTCATACGCTTGTTTTGGCTGGTCGAAAGTACAGACAGTATTTGGCCAACTGTTTACAGCATATCTTTAGCATTGTCAATCTTGGCTAGATTTTCCATTCGGTGCCAATTCATCATTCTAAAATAGCTCAACTTTATTAAGAAGAATATGCGGATACATCGAAAAAGTTTCCTAGGAAACCAGACACTCAAATAGCCACAACATGCAAGCATGACTCGAATGGATGTCCTTCAGTTTACTAACCCACACAACTGCTGATCTTTTCATATAAGGAAATCCTATTTTTCCTTTTAAAGAATGAGACTTTCTGCCCCTTTGGTACAATTTCAAGTATATTCTTTCCAAAAGGAGCTATGGCTGCATCATCAATTGTCTTTGGCAATCATGAAAAGACATGCATGACAGTAGAAAAAGATGTCACATGCTTACAATTAACTAATCTAAATATGTACTCCTTTTTAAAGTGGATGTTAGGCGAGGGATTTTTCACTCTCTTGGTCTTTGTTTCCAGATCCCATTTTCAATTTGTTGTCTAGAATCGAAAACCAATGGAAAGTCTTAGAAGTGAAAGCTAAAAAGTTAAAGGAGAGGCCATGTGAAAAGGGCAAGCAGCTAGTCCTAGGAATTAATTAAAAGTTGCCACCATCTCTTTAATATAGAAACCAACAATCGATACGTCATTATCATCCTTATTTGAGTATGACACATAGTTCCAATTGTATTAACAAATATAAACTTCTAATTATGTGCGTCCATCTTTGGCACAAAGACTTACTGGACACCCACTCATTAGTAAACTAAATAATTTGAAAACTCTAAACATCATAAGGTATGAGTTTGACACAACTATAGTTATTTATGATAATTAAAAGTTATTCCTCTTAGGAAAAGAATGGCTTATACCACCAAAACCCTAAATTAGGACACTCGTGTTACATTTATTTCAAACTAATTTTTATATCACAAAAAAATCCTAGATTGATACTCTTGTACCACATCTACCCTAAAGAAATCCTAGATTTACCACAATTTGGGGTGAATGCGATGTGAGTATATTAATTTGGAGTAAATGTGGCATAAGTGTACCAATTTGAGATTTTTGACACAAAATTAGTTCAAGGTAAATGGGCAAAGAGTCTACAAATTTAGAACTTTTTGTGACAAAAAAAAAAAAGAAGCTAATTTGGGTTAAATGTTGCATAAATGTACCAATTTCAAGTTTTTTGGAGTACTAGCCCTAGAATAAATTATAGCATCAACATATGCTCCAAACTTTATGAAGTTCTTTTAGAATCCACATGAATACAATTATCAATAAATTAGATTATTCGAAAGCTTTAAACCTTACAAGATCAAGATGGAGCATTCAACCTGATTAAAACTAAACTTTCTTAAAATAGATAATGCACTTCAGTCGAGATTTCAAATAAGGCAATTTTAATTCTTTCAATATAATAACACTTTTGTAATATGTGTAGCTAATATGTTGTAAACTAAAACTTTCTTACTTAGTATGCATAGTAAGTGCACTTAAATCACTCTTTAGCATGATGTATATTCTATGAGGAAATTTAGGGCGCACATGACAAAATTTTTGGAATAGAAATCAATTTCTAGCCAGAAATTGATTTCTCAATTTCTATTCCATGGACGAGTTTCTGAGCAAAAAAATGCGTTTGATAACGATTCAAAATTTCTATTTATGAAATAAAAATTCGTTTGATAATAGAATAATTTTTTTTTCTAGGAGCGGCAACGACCGGCGTCCGGTGGCTAGAGTCCGACGTTCGGTGATTGGCGTTTGGCATCCGGTGACCAGCAGCGAGTGGCCAAAGTTCAGAGTCCGGCGTATGATGTTACACCCGATCCTCGAGCGTGTGTCCATCCCTTTGTGATTGATTAAATAACAATGTCTCAGGACACATCGCCGACCCATTCATTTTAATGTGCATGTGGAAGCGAATAAATAATCCCCAGACAATAACAAGATGGGATAGGAAAATAGGACTACAAATTTCCTTGAAAACCAAACCACACTTATATATACATAACAAACTATGTCATATACAATACAAGCCGATATATATACAAGGTTTGCAAAATAGGGGGTAGAGTGCTACAGATCTTTGGCATTCGAGTTGTCACGCCCGATCCTCGAGCGCGTGCCCATCCCTTGGTGGTCGATAAAATTTGTGACTTCCCAGGAAGAGTCGCCGACCCTTTCATTTTATTGCACATGCGAAAGCGATAACAAATCCCCTTATAGTAACCATCTTGGGATAGAAAAGTAGGACAATAGATTCTCGAACAAAACATGCTTTTAAATACACATTGAGTCAAGTACAAAAGTCTACAACCACAAGACTTCAAAAGAATGACTCTCAAAAGAAACTATCCTATTTGACCTACACTTCAAATTACCTCAGCTCAGCTCCAAGTCTTCCACCCTATAGTCCTGAAAAGTTAAGCCCACGACGGGGTGAGATATAAATCTCAGTGAGCTCATGCTCTAAACCCCGATTAGGAGAGTAATACACCTAGGGCGTCCTAACTACACAATCATACAACTAAAGAGACTTACCTCGTCTCAGATCCTCCCTGCAGGTCAGCACAATTCATATCACAACCATATGCATATAGAAAATTCACACACCAATAGAAATGTCTAAATCAATCACTGCTCACACAAGCAAGAATTACCGACATACATTGCTCCATCAATTTCACTCAACATAAGTTCCAATTAATTAATACTACTTGCACGAGCAGTTTTACCCGACACATGCCGGTCCTCCATCCACCGACACATGCCGGGGATAGGTAACGTCCATCGACACACACGGGGATAGGTAACGTCCACCGACACACACCGGGGACGGCTTCTCTTAACCAGCACACGATCATCCAATTTCAGCCAAGGACATTGTGCTTCGGACTCACATGCCTCAATTAAGATAACGACATTGGCCTGTTTTCTTCTTATTAAAAACATCCGGTGAAAATATCGTGTGTGGGTACACGATCAGATCGAGCCGAAAAATTGATATCTTCCTTTTTAAAATCTCACTATTTTATATAGTATATAAAACCATTTTCGATGTTAAAACTCGACACCCGGGATTTTCTGAATAAACGTTGGAATTTCCCAAATTTTGGAATAAATTACCAAAAATCAAATCAGCATTCAATTTGCACAAATCAACATCCAATTGCATACATTAACCACACCATTGCAATCAGCACACAATTCCGGTCACCGGTTGTCCCGGTCTAATTTCCGAAAAATAATTAATAATTAAATATAAAACAAAATTAATTAAATAATTTTATTAAATGCTATAAATAGGAACTTAGGCTGGAAAAGCCTAATTAAATACCAAGACGGGCCCAGAAAATTCCTAAACCAATCCAGATAATTAATACAACCTATTTAGTCTCTAATTAATCTAATCTAACCACCTAACATGCAAAATTGGATAATTAAATCACTAATCTAATCTAACTAACCACCTAATCCATAATTAAATTAAACTAATCACCCCTAAATGTTATTAGACTACTAAGTAGAGTTTAGTGCATAAACTCACCGGTTTAGCACGAAAATTGGTTCACCGCGATGGCGGCGTGACTACTTGCGGCTGCTCCGGCAGGGCTACTTGACGGCTTGGGGATGGCTGGTTTGATTTCCTAAGCTAGCTAAGAGCTTCACACGAAGAGATGAAAGAGAGGGTTGACGGAAGAAGGTAGGGGGAAGGAGGAGGATTGGTTGGCTAAGGAGGGGGCCACCATTTGGTCTTCTCTCATCTTCTTGTCCCCTTGGAAGGCCCCACCACAACCTAGCACTACAATTTCCACCCACAAAATCCCTTCTAGAAGCCCTTGAAGTGGTCCACAAGTTGTGTCCATAGGGGCATACGAATTTTGAAGGCTTTAGGCTCAATTTCCATTCAATCTCTCTTCGAATCAATTCATTTCGGCTCATAAAAATTCTATTATCGAGTCAATGATCAAATTGATATTTTTCTCACCAATTGATCCTACTTGCATCCCAATTTCGTGATAAAAAATAGCCCTCGGAATTTCCCGGTTGAAAATGGCCTTATCTCGACTTTTTCGGCCAAAAACTCGATTTGTAGAAAAATCTTCGGAGACTAAGTCAACGTTCTAAAAATGACTTATGACATGACAGAACTTTCAATTTCTGAAATCGGATTCAAATTTGCGGTTAATTTCAATCTGGCGCGATTTTAGCGTGATCTAGGCTACTGGGTAGCTTTCAGGAATTTTCAGTGCAAATTATTCGTGATCGATTTTCTTCGAGCCACAATGAACCTCTTCAACACATTGACGACTCTCGGTAGTCATGAAAATCTCAATGATTCAAATACGGATACAAGGTACCAAAACGATAGAAAAAACAGTATAGTACTGGTCAACAAGAATTTTGTAATTTAATGGAATCACCTACATTTAACCACACATCTCTATCGAACTAACCTATCTCTAATTTCTAATCGATCTTACTGTCTCGTAATGATCTCTGCAGATGAGCATGGTTGAATAATCGATTCCTGGTCAAATTCTCAAATCTAATGCATTAAAATTCCTTAATGACTTCCCCAGCTAGTCTAGTTATCTCAGGAGTGATCAGCTCTGAGAATAGCACTATGGGCGCATCGATGAAATGCCCAATTTATTTAATTGAAAACAGAATCGAAAATTCAGGATGTCACACGAGTCCTCCTCAAAATACACCGGGGATCCTGGATCCGATAGATACGAGTCCACCATTGAACCACCCAAAGGGTCAATTGTCCCTTTTTCAAAAGCAACCTCCAGCACATACATAGGTATCTCAGATTCCGGTATGGGACCCTCTTTGTCCATCCCGTGCACGTGGGTACCATGATTCGAATTGATGGGGTACCTTGTGGGGTAAAGCCTCATCGACCCAGACCACAAACTTTATAAGCTCATAGACCCATCTTCATGGGCACCCATCTTCATGGGCTCCCATGAAGCGGGATGTAAGATACCTGCTTTGTGACCTTTTTCGGCTGTCCAAAATGATTGGGAGGAGCTACCATCTAGGGACCTGAAAATGTTATCCCACAACGGGGTGAGACGACGTCTCAACAAGTTCACCTCCTAAGACCCGATTAGGAAGAAAATATGCCCCAAGGGTTGCTTAAGCACAAACACGAGTCAGATGACTTACATTTGCTTTCATTCCTTCCTGCAAGTCAGTATAATTTATAAATTCAACAAATCATTTCGACACCTCAAGGCATCAAATCAGATCGAGCCATCGATCAATCGACTCAGTCGATTTCATGTCATCAAGACCATCTCTCGATCCACCCATTCAATACTATCTATCAAGTTCGATCACATCAATAACTGCTCACCCTAAGCTAAAAATATATAGTATAGCTCACCCAAAACTAATAATAAACATAGCTCGCCAGAAGCTGATAACAGAGTATACTGCTCACCCAAACTAATATATCAAGGCCCGCAAACTGATATAGTATACTCACAATGCTCACCAAAAGCTGCTAAGGTATACTACTTACCCAAAGCTGATATATCAAAGCCTGCAGGCTGATGTAGTATACTGGTATACTGCTCATCCTAAGCTGACATATCAAACCCGCATGCTGATATAGTATACCATCCTGATCATTTAATAATTTTACAATTTTTACCATACTCGATAAAAATAATCGTGTAAGGGTACACGATCGGCCTTAGCCAAAATACAATATTTTCCCTCTTGAAAATCTCACTAATTCCAATAGTCCATAAACCCATTTTTGGCATTGTAAACCGACGCCCGGTATTTTCTAATTAATTATTGAAATTATTAAATTTAGGGATAAATTCTCAAAATTACAAATCACACTCAATTTGCACAAAATAGCACTCAATTAAATAAAAAAATCATACCATTGCAATCAACATAAAATTTCGGTCACTGGCTATCCCGGTCTAATTTTCAAAAAATAATAATTAATTAAATAATTACGAAAATTAATTAATAAATACCAAAAATAACAACTTAGGCCAAAAAAGCCTAGTTAAAAGCCGAGATGGGTCCGGAAAAATTCTGAACCTATCTAGATAAATACTACAGCTTATTTACTTGCTAATTGCACTACTCTAACCACCTAAAATACAATATTGAGTGATTAAATCACTAATCCGTTCTAACTAACCACCTAAACCATACTTAGTCTAAACTAATCAACCCTTAAGCATAATTAACTTCCTTAAGCAGGGATTAGTGAGTAAACTCACTGGATTAAAGATCCAACAGGACCATGACGTTGAGGAGGCGGAGAGGATCAATAAACTCCAAAGTGGGTGCACCCTTTGAGGTCGAGAAAGGCTTGGAAACGGGCCAAATAGTGAGTTGCAGACCTAGGCTTCTTGGTTCTAGTCGATGGCCGAAGATGGCTGGACAGTGGCCGGTTGAGCTGGAAACGGCCAAGGAAGACCGGCGAAGGCTGCAACGGGGTTTCCGGCAGTTCGGTGGGCGACCAGGCAACTCCGACGATGGCGAGGGAAGTTCGAACAACTTAGGGGACGGCCTAGGGGGTCGCGTCTAGGCGGAATGACGGCCAGGTACGCGCGACTCGTGAGTGGGACTCGCGATGGCGACACAGTAGCTCTAAGCGGCTTGGCGAGTGTCGACGGGCAAGGGAAGGCTGCTGGTTCGGTTTCTCTGGGTTTTTGGAAACTTCAAGGAGCTGGAAATGGATGGGTCGATGGTGGGGAGGAGAAGGGGGATAGCTTTGGCTTGAGGGGGCCACCTTCGGTCTTCTTCAATCCTCTTGTCTCCTTGAATTGGTCCCACCAATGCCTGCTGTCTTCCTCAACAATTTTCTAGACCATTAGCTTCATCTAGAAGCCTTGCAAGTGGTCCAAAGGTTGAGGTAAGGGGGGCTACGAATTTTGCAAAAATTTTCCCCCAAAATTAGTTTAATTCCCCTTTGAATTAATTCAATTCGGTCCCCTTGAATTCTGCTATCGATTCCTTGATCAAGATGGTATTTTTCCTCGCCAATAGAACCAACTTGCATCCTAATTTTGCGATAAAAAACGATCCTCTGAATTTTCCGGTCAAAAACAACCCTATATCGACTTTTCGCCAAAAATCTCGGTTTACAAAAAAATCTTCGGAGGATGAGTTGACGTTTCTAAAATGACTCGTGACATGACAAAACTTTCAATTTCTAAAATTGGATTCAAATTCGCGGTTAATTTCGATCTGGAGCGATTTTAGCGTGATCTAATCTACTAGGTAGTTTTCAGAAATTTTTAGTGCAAATGACCCATGGTTGATTTTCTTCGAGCCACAATGAACTTCTTCGACACGTTGGCGATGCTTAGTGGTAGTGAAAATCTCGAGGTTTCAAATACGGACACAAGGTACCAAAATGATAGAAAAATCAATTTAGTGCCGATCTACGAAAATTTTTCAATTTGGTGGAATCACCCACGTTTAACTACACTTCTCAGCCGAACTGACCTATCTCTGATCTCTAATCGACTTTTAATTGTGCCGTAATGATCTCTGCAGATGAGCACGGTCGAGCAGTCGATTCTTGATCGAATTCTCAAGTCTATTGTATTAAAATCCTTTAGTGACTTCCCCAAATAGTCTAGTTATCTCACGAGTGATCAGCTCTGAGAATAGCACTATAGGCGCGTTGATGAAAGACCCGATTTATTTTATTGAAAACAGAATTGAAATTCTAGGATGTCACATCCGACACCAGAGTTCGGTGATCAGCGCAAGCAGCTGAAGTCCGTAGTCCGACACTAGAGTCCGGTGACCAGCAGCCAACGTCCAACGTTCGGAGCTCGATGTCCGACGTCTGACATCCGAAGTTTGGCGACCGGAGGCCGACAGTGGGTGTTGAGCGGCCAACATTCAGCGGACGGTCGGCGACAGACATCCGATTGTTAGTGGTGAGCCTTTGGCATCCAACAATTGGCGATGAGCGACCAATGACCGATGGACGTTTGGCATCCGGCAACCATCGGTTGGCGACGAGCTGTCGAAGTTCGGTGGCCGACAGCCGACTTCTGGTGGCTGACAGCCGACGTCTGGTGGCCGGCGGTCGATAGCTAATGGTCAAGGCCGGTGGCAGGCGGTCGACAACCAATGATGGGCATCCAGTATCCCACAAGCGGCAAGTGGGCGACGGTGACGAGAGTGAACGATGAGGAAAACTTTGATTTCTTATTTCTGTTCCAGAAATAGAAATGCTAAAAATTTTAACTTCCAATTTTTGCCCCAAATCAAACGGATTGCGTTACCAAACGGATTTCTGTTCCAAACCCGTTCCGGGGAACAAAAAACAGATAAATAGAGAAACATAAATGTTGTCATGCGCGCCCTTAGACAATACACTAGCCATCTAGCAATAAGCAAAAGATGAGACTACATGCCATTTTACATGCGGTTATATTGTTATTTGTTAGGCCTTCTTAATGTTGGAAAATGTTCTTAAGGCTGTGTTTGTTGGTCTAGATTTTTAACAAGAATAGGATTGAATAGAATAAGATATAAAATCTAGGGATTTTGCAATATCATAGATATTATTTGGTAAATTGTAGTAATAAAGCCGAATACTTTCATATCATATCTTGTTTAGTATTTTCTATGAACAATATATCAATAAAAATGAATCTAAAAATGCACAAACGGAGATGTTAAGAATATCTTATGGTTCACTACTAAAGAAACCCCAAATGCATAAACAATGTGTAAACGGAGATAATCACCATTAATAATTTCATAATTATTGTACAATCCAAATCTTAAACTATAAAGGAGCTCATGTAGCATTTCAGAGCCATAGGTTCGACTTTGACAAGAAATGTAAACGATCTACAACAACATTGGTGAGGTAGATTAGTCAACGAATGCTGAGTCTAGTAAGAAAGAGAAAACATAATCATTCACCTTTACAATTTTGAGAGATATCTTGAGCAAGAACCAAACATAAGTTAGGATAAATATATCATATCCTGAATTTTATCTTGACTGACATATGTAGTTTACAGGATTTTGATAAACTAAACTTAATGCCATTATTTAATGCGTTCAGTAAGTGTGTTGAGGATCATATCTAAAACATGTATATATAAGTTCAGATTGTTCAACCATTTGTAAATCTGCAAACGAAAAGGTCTTCAAGCAAAATCTTGTTTCTGGAAAACAGTCAAACTTAATGGTCGGGCACTTTTTATATATAAATTCAAAGACCATTGGAGTTTCAAAATCAAAGACCTAACTCATAACAATAAAATATGATATTCCAATATTATTTATGCGAAAAATCATGTACTAATTCGCTCAAGAAATTGGTGAGATGGTGTGATTAAAATCAGCCATCGAAAGAAAATTTGATTGACAGGCTAGCTTGATAGAAGATTATGTATGTGTTTTAAAGAATTTTGCCAAGATTTTTTTATAGAGAATAAGATGACATAATGCCTACTTGACTTAAACGGAACGTTGGACTTGGGGCTCTATTAATTGGAAAAAGCTTGACCAGAAGTCATTCAGTCGAAAAAGGCAACAACATGGGAAGAAGAACCCATCAAGTGCCAAAACTTAACACAAGTGGACATATAAGTGCTAAAACATTCAAAAGTTACACTTATGTGTCATTTTTTTTTTAAAATTGAACATTTAAGTGTCAACTCCAACAAAATTTGGCAAAAATTCGATGTGACTTTATTTTATTAATAAAACCGTCTACGTGGCATACTAGAATGTCTACTCAACAATCTTTGTCTCAAAACGACGTCGTTTTATTCCCAAATTTGATTTTTAATATGAATATGAATTAAATTAAATTAAAATGACTAAATTAAAAAAAAAAGGAAATTAGTGAGGGTCATGGAGGCGCTCGCTGATTTCCATTTTTTTCAATTTAGTCTTTTCAATTAATATTTATATTAAAAATCAAATTTGAACCAAAATGACATCGTCAGCATCACGTGAATAAATTAGAAATGCCACATTATTTAAAATTATCACCAAAAATGCCACGTCAGCTGTTTGGCTGAAAATTCTCATCGTTGGTACTTAATTATTCTTTTTTTCTCCGATTTTGGTACTTTAATGTACCTTTTGAAAGTTTTGACACTTATGTGTCTAGCCATACCGAATTTTGGCACTTGGGGTGTTCTTCACTCCAACAACAAGTGAGTTGAGTATTCTTGAAATGTTTTTAAATCACTATCTTTTGTAAGCTTGTGATACCCATTTGAGTGTCGGTTCTAAGATTTTGCAAAAGTGACAAACTCATTTTCAAACACACAAGAAAAAGTTGTTGGACTTAAAGTGAAGGTATTTGTATAGGTAAGAGATAAAGTGTGCAAGTGACTCTTCAAAAACACTTATTAGATATGCAGTTTATACTGGGGAGAAAACATGTTGTGCTATATGTACAAGGTGTGACAACGATATTGGAAGGTTCAATAGTTACTAAGCTATAGTGGGGTTGCTATAAAAGGAAATCAAATTTCATGTGGCAACAAGTTCTACATTTTTAACAAAGTGGTGTCTTTACCCTTGGCGTAACTACTGCAATCTAGCCAATTCGGGTGGTTAGAGCTAAAAGAGAGAAATGAGCATACCTAAGCTGAATCTCCATAAATATCATTTTCAATTTATCTTTGCCTGAACTATTTTATTTTGATGTCTGTATTGCTGGTTCATTTTGTGCATGGAAGTGATAATTTTATTGGGGTTGGTTATATAAGATTAATTTGTATTTTCTTGAAAAATCGATTCATCCTTCTCTTGATTGCTTATTTGGACCTAACAGTTACGAGGCATCTTAAAAGCTCTTGTTAGGCATTATCATCTCTACAAAACAAAGCAAACTTAACATCATTTTTAACTTCAAACTTTGGCCAAATATTCTAGTAATATCTATGAGCGGTAAAGATATATAATGACCATATCTAGTTAAACAATGGAAAGAATGGTAATCTAAAATGACCCACGTAACAATAATATGATTGTTTCGATCAAAAAAACAATAATATGATTGCATAAATCTCTCGTATATATTTAAAATACTAAATTATATCCTACGATTACTCACTTAAATTCATTGGGTCCAGTAAGTCAAATTCTTCTTCCTTCTTTTTTCCTAAATTAATGATTTTATTTTGCTAGTCATAATTACAAGATTCGTATTTCCAAGATAGTAAAACCCAATGAAACGTATGGATTTTGTATACTTAACGCGAAAAGTCCGTCTGCACACATTTCCCAATCGCATTTCCTTTGCTTAAGCAAGCACTTTAAGGAAATAGATCAACATTGTCCGAATGTTCATTTCACATTTATGCATCAATTGGTTCTGACAACACAGGGAATATTTTCTGTAAGAAGATGGATATGAGCAATTGTTAATACACATTAAGTTCGACAAAATTTTTCAGGCTGTTGGTATGATGTCCAACGGCGATTCGATTTTAATGGGACGGTGGTGCATGGATTAAACAAGGGGATCGACATCCATGTGCTTCTGCAACATAAGTTCATTCTCCTTAGCAGTAACCGACCTTCCCCAGACTAAAGTCATCCACTTTTCCAGTTGAAATGTCCTTCAAGTGTGATTCACCTGTTGAAGTATTTTATTTTTTTTAATTAATGATTACAACAGCTAAAGAAATTACTTGTATTTAGAATAAAGTTAGGTTTACTAAGAATAGTCTCCTAAACTATATACTAATTTAATAAATGAATTAAATTGAATATGACCCACCCATTTGCTTTTTGCTATTTTCACATCACTTGGTCTATTAATCTAATGAATGAATTTTTGTATGTCATGCATAATCCTTTATGTTATGAGTTTTGTTAATGTGTACTCCGGGTGCACACTTATTAAAAGGTCAAATTAAGTATCCTTAACAGGCGTTTCGAAAATGCTCGCTAAGACAATCCTTATTTTAATGGCAATCAAACAGAAGAATCTCTTATGCCTTTGGCTGCTAAGCATGCACATTTTAATTAGGATAACCATCGAGATAATGAAGGGTCAAACGACAAAGTACAGGGACAGTTGGTATTTCACTTGAGTCTGTCCACCAAAGAAAATGGTATGAGCTTGCACCCGAGCCGTCAACATTTTATACTATTCCCCTCTAAGTGGAGAGTACAGAGAATCCCTGAAAGTTTGGTGCCTGTGGATTGTGGTGGGGGAGACCAGTTTTGCTCCTCATGCGTTCATCTATAAGCTAAATCCCTTCATCTCCAGATATGTCCTACTTATTATAATAATTTAATAAGTAATTTAAAGCACAGGTCAAAACAATTGGTTACGCATATTATAAGCTAGTAGGGAAAACGGCACAATTAGTTCTAAACCATTGATGGAAAGTGCAATGAAGTCTTCTTTACAAAGTTTTATTAGGGTTGATATGACATGACAATCCTGTCATCACCGAACGTTCTATATATTCAAAAGTGTCAAGTTCCATGATTTATCATTGAGGAATCTTCTCTAACTAAAGTTAGACACAGCATTTGATAGTAGGGCAAGTTGAGAGCAATGTGCAAGATCATTTCAACGTGTGCTTGAACCTGATGTATCTTTCTCACAACCTAAATCCATGGTAGAGTGGTACTTATTATTAGCTAATCCTTTGTACTTACTACATGAGCACCCAAAATTAAACCATGAAACGAGGTCAACCAAGAGCAGTCGTTGTCATATTGCATGCCCTATTCAAAACTACAAAAGAATTTTCTTCTCCACTAGCGACAGTTCAAAGCAAGCAGTGACCAATTTTTGTTTGAGGAGATTTTGCAATCGTCAAAGTCGGCGCGAGAGCTTTTTCGTTCGGGTCTTCGTCAATGATATAAGTGGCAAAGTGTAAAAAGAACAACATTAACATAAGCACGCACACAACAGAGACACAGAGAGAGCGACTGAGAGAGAGAGAGAGATCTTCTAAATTAGAAGAAATAAATATATTGCTATTGCAATCACATGACATAACATTTACTAGTGCTGCACTTTAAGTGATCTTCTTGCAATAATCACCACCACGAGGATGAAGAACCACAATGAAGTTTACATACATGGATTAGTACGTAATTGATCAGAGGTTTAATATTCTCAAAAAGTCACTCTCTCTAGCCTATAAATAGCCATGCAGAGTTCAAGTGCTTCCCATTCAGTTCCGTCTTACCTATTTCTTCTCATTGCTCACTTCAAAGTAGAAAATCAAACTTCCTTTTCCACACTTTCTTTGGCTATGGCTGATCTCCAAGTCATGTCGAAATTCGTGATCATTTTCACCTTCATCGCTTTCAGCGCAATCCTAATATCCGAGGGAAGGTTGATAAAATCAGCATGGGAGGACAAACTCCGTGCAATGAATAACGACCAAATGCACAAACAAGCATCGCAATTTCTCACTCTAAGTCAGTCTCCTATGAACGATGATCATTCTCATGCGGGGAAGGAGAAAGTTCCTTCGCCTACAGCACATGATCAGGCGGCCGATTTGGGCGAGTCAAACGCAGTGTACAAGGATGATTTCCGCCCCACAACCCCTGGGAGCAGCCCTGGAGTGGGTCATTCTTTCGTTGGCTCAAAGAAGGGAGGTGCTCAAGCAAAAGCTCCGAGTGGCAATGAGGAGAGGCTAACCATTACGGAGATACTAGGCGATTTCCGACCCACTGAACCTGGTCACAGCCCTGGTGTTGGCCATGTATTTGAAAGCAAGATTAATGAACCAAAAGCCTAGATACAACAAAATAAAAAGTTGGAGTACTGTCGTGTGAGTCCTGTCAATTCTGGTTCAGTTAGGTCTCATGTCCCAAAATGTCATTCTTCAGTGCCCCTGGAAATGGTTCTAATTGGTGTGTATAGGATTATCTGTCAATTTCGTATTGAACTTTGTAATCATTTAGAAAAATAACGAGGTTTCTTTAGAAACCAAATGCTTATTATTCTGAAAATGTGCATCAGTTATAATGTGCGTCCATGTGATATGAGATGAGTCTTCCATCGTACTACTTCTCAATCTTCCCCAATGTTATATATGATGTTTGTTAAAGTTCCACACATTTGTCTAACAACTTAAGCTTTTAGAATAGTTAGCAATAGTCCCACCAAATTTTTACATGGTATTTGAGCCGAAAGTCCTAAATTCAAACTTTTTAGGCCCCATTTGCCTCATCAATTAAATTTCCACATATAGTACTAGTTAAAAAGACCAGATTTATTGTGAGAGGGAGTGTTAAAGTAATACACTTTCATCTAATAGTTTAAACTTTTAGAACAGTTAACAATGGTCTCATTAAATTTTGTGAAACCACTGCTGACTATTCTAAAAACTTAAGCTATTAGATGGCATGATCCCATTAAATTTTGTGGGGCCAATGTCGACTATTCTAAAAACTTAAGCTATTAGATGAAGATGTAATTTAATATTTAATTACTCTAACACTTCCCCTCACACGTAGGCTGGACTTTGGTCCAGCCTACATTGTGAAAATATATAATTGGAGAGGCAAATAGGGGCCTAGAAAAATTTGAACTCAAAACCTTCTACTTTGATATCATATAAGATTTGGTGAAACCACTACCAACTATTCTGAAAGCTTAAGTTGTCAGATGAAAACGTGATTTATTGTTTGAATATTATGACACTCTCCCCTCACGCTTAGTCTAATTTGGAAGGCAAATTGGGCATGAAAAGATTCAAACTCATGACCTATAACTCTAATACCATGTTAAATTTTGTGGAGCCACTGTCTATTGTTCTAAAAGTTTAAACTATTAGATAAAAACGTAGTTTAATATTTAATTACTCTAACAATTCTTACAGTGTGGCCAGGAAAAATACAAGGTCAGTAAGTTACTTTTGGCATCTTAAATGGGAATAGACGCATGAATGATGGGCAGTAGAGGCGATATGTGAGTGGGCTAATCTTTTATCTTCACATCCTTTAAAGTAATACACTGAGTATTAAGATGCAAAAGATCAAACAAAGATTCCTTGAAACAACACTAGTTATAAATGTGAACAACTTGGTATCTATATGTTTGGTCTTGCCCATGATATTTTGTAAGTTCATCTTTGGTATCCTTGACAAAGTTATACTTGGTATCTATAATGATATTTTGGATCTTTGGTGTACGCTATAACCGCTTGGCTATCACGGTTAACCAACAATGGATTCGCAACTTTCTCATTAACACCTAAATGATCCAAAAATCTCTTAAGCCAAACTCCTTCTTATACTCTGCTGCCGATAATGCCACGAACTCAACTTCCATCATGGACAAGGCTATACATGTTTGTTTCTTACTGCTCCAACATATGGCGCCATTGTTATTCGGTAAGAAAACAAACCCAGAGGTAGATTTTCTTTCATCTAAATCTCCTCCCCAATCAACATCAGAATAGCCTTTGAGTTGCAGATCATTTCCTTAATAACTCAGCATATAATCAGCAATCCCCTTTAGATACCTTAGTATTCATTTAACGGCTTTCCAACGTGCTTGACCTGGATTGGATTGGTATCTGCTCACCATTCCAACTGCAAAACATATGTCAGGTCTTGTACACATCATAGCGTACATCAAGCTCCCAACAGCACTAGCATAAGGAATATGTTTCATTTGTTCCTTCTCTTGTGGAGTCATTGGACACAATCTATGGCTCAATCCTTCACCTTTTGCAATAGGAGTGTCTATGGGTTTACAATCCCATATCATTCATCTCAAAGTTGGAAGACAACCAACTTTTGACAAGTATTGACAAGCTCCATATTGCTTCCGACAATTAGTATATCATCAACATATAATGATATGATCACAAATTGATCTTTGGATCTTTTGATATATACACAATAATCCTCATCAATTATTGTAAAGTCATATGCCATTATGGCATTATGAAAACGTATATACCATTGTCTTGACGACTGCTTAAGGCCATATATCGACCTCAAAAGTCGACATACCTTTTCTTCTTGGCCTTTCACTATAAAACCAGCATGTTGTTCCATATATGTTCCTTCCTCTAATTCTCCATTGAGGAAAGCAGATACAACACAAAATTTGGTAAACCTCGTCCAGAAAAACGACAGGACGTGAATGTATCCAAATCAGAATGGTGATAACAGACTGAAAACAGACAGGATGATGGTGACAATGCTTAATTTGAACTTGTTAGCGATGCTTTAACAAATAATTATAATCTCTCAACGTAGTAAAGCAAACCCAGAAGATAGGTTTCAACCTCAAACTTAGACCGATGAAATCCATAAATGGCCCATGTGTTATATTAAGTGGTGATGATCAAATGCTGTTTCTTCTTCAGACAGTGGTCTTATCGATGTTTCACATTTTATATGATCATCGCTATTTACCCAAAGTCGCCACCTCTCGCTGGTTATAGGTATGATTTCGTTCACTAATTTATTTCCTTTTGAATTGATTTCATAAAGCTTGGAATATGCATTTACCTAATTGTGCATCTCACTGCATAAGTAGATGGCCAATAACTTACTCCCCATTGACGTGGACTCATTTTCGTGCCTAAATGTCACGCCTTGTTCCTCGAGCACGCGCATATCTCTCACTAGTCGATTAAATAGCAACGTCCTAGGGCGTATCGCCGACCCTTTCATTTTAATACGCATGTGGAAGCATATAAATAATCCCCAGACAATAAAACAATGTGGTAGGAAAATATGACCAATTTTTCAAACCAAAACAAACATTTTATAAACAACTAGGTTTATTTACAAGACCAGACTATTTACAAAAAGATCGGCTCATTCCAAAAGGAATTGTCCTATGACCTACTAGTCAGACTCATTCGTCGATTATGGTCTCTCCACTTTTCCAAACTCCGAGGCTCTTGGTCCTCCACCAACATCATCTAAAGACCTGAAAATGGTTATACAATAACCAGTGAGACGATGTCTCAACAAGTTCAACCCCTTAAGACTCGATTAGGAAGCCAATACGCTCTAAAGGCTGCCTAAGCACAACACGAGTCGGAGGACTTACCTTTATCTCTGTTCCTTCCTACAAGTCAGTATATATATCAAATATACACGAACACATCAATTCACCCAATCAAATCGAAATATCGATCAATGGACTCAGTCGATTACATGTCATCACGACCTTCCCCTAGTCGGTACATTCAATACTATCTATAAAGTCATATTAAATTAGGAATGCTCACCCAAAGCTGATAAATAGATAGTATAGCTCGCCCAAAGCGGATAATATAGTATACTGTATATATGCTTGCCCAAAGCTGATAATATGTGCTCACTCAAAGCTGATAAATTTAGGCATCCTGGTCAAAATAGTATACCACTCCAGTCATATAGCCAAATTCTCATTTTTGTCATACCCAATAAAAATAACCATGTGTGGGTACACGGTCGGCCTTAACCAAAATACCATAATTTCACTTCCACAATTCCCACCATTTTATATAGTCCACCAAAATATTTTTGGTGTTGTAAACCGACGCTCGGTTATTTTCCAATCAATTACTAAATAATTATTTTAGAAATAAAATCCTAAAATCACAATTAAATCAATTCAGCATAAATTAGAACTCAAATAAATAAACAGATTGCACCACAATAACCAGCATAAAATTCTGGTCATTGGCTATCCCAATCTAATTTCTGGAAAATAAATCATTAATTTAATAATTACGGAAAATAATAAATAAATGCCAATAAATCCAACTTAGGCCCGTAATGCCTAATTGGATGCCGAAACGGACCTAGAAAAATTCTAAAGTTCATTAAATAAATATTAGAACGTATCTACTCACTAAATGCACTAACTAACCACCTAACATGCATTGACAGATAATTAAATTAACTAATCTAATATAATCTATCCACCTAAACCATGCTTAATTAATCTAATCAACCCCTAAGTATCATTATCCTACTAAGTGAGGATTAGTGAGTTTAACTCACTTGTTCGGCGAGCCGGTCGGTTCAAATCGACGGGAACGCAATGGGGAACAACTTCCTTCAAAGCGGGCCTAACAACCGAGATCCGGAACCACCTCAAAACGGGCCCGAAGGTTGTTGGAAAACCCACCAACAAGCTCTCTGTTTGCTGCTGCAAATGAGAGGAAACAAGGTTGGTTCGGTGAAGCAAGACCGGTGGAGATGGGTGGACGGCTTGGCGAGGCTAACGGCGGCCAGCAGGGGTCCATGGCGGCTGTAGGGGTTCCAACAACGGTTTGCTGGACAGTGACACACGGCTGGTCACACGAGCTGGCAGGGATGACGGTGCGGCAAGGCGGAGGCTCGCACTGCAGTGGTGCGGCTCCAAGGCGCGACGGTGACCGGCGGGGCTCCTACTTTATTCGGTTTGCTTGGATGTTGAACAACAAGGAGGGAAGGGGAATGGAGGTGGTCGATGTTGGCTGAGGAGGGAGAGAGAGAGATGGGGGACAAGGGGTTCACCTTGGCCAATTTTTCTCTTCAAATGTCTCCTTTGATCAGCCTCATCCACAGCTACATCCTAGGCCACAAATCAGCCATCAAGGCTCCCAATACAACCTTTGAAGTGGTCCTAAAGTGGTGGTGGATGGGGGGCTACGAAATTGGCTTGGATTTCCTTCCAATTGAACACTTGTTCTTGCTTAATTCAATCCAATTCGGCCTCAATAAATTCAACCGACACCTCAAAAATCAAATTGGTATTTTTCCTCACCAATGGATGCCACTTGATTCCCAATTACGTGATCAAAAACGGTCCTTGTCTTTTTCTAAACATAAACGGCCTACCTCGACTTTTTTCCTAAAAAATCTCGGTTTATAGAAAAATTTTCTGAGACTGAGTCAACGCTCCTAGAATTAATTGTGACATGACAGAACTTTCAATTTCTGAAATTGGATTCAAATTTGATTAATTTCAATCTAGCGTGTTTTTAGTGTGACCTAGGCTATCGGGTAGATTTCAGAAATTTTAATGCAAATGATCTGTGGTCGATTTTCTTTGAGCCACAATGAACCCACTCAACACATTGGTGATTCTCAATTGTCTTGAAAATCTCAATGATTCAAATATGAACACGGGGTACCAAAACGATAAAAAAATCAGTCTAGTGCTGGCCAACAAGAATTTTCCAATTTAGTGGAGTCACCCACATTTAGCCACACATCTTAGTCAAATAGACTTATCTCTGATCTTAAATCGATTTTTAATTATGCCGTAATGGCTTCTAAAGATGAGCACGGTCGAATAGCCGATTTCTAGTTGAACTCTCAAGTCTATCGCATTAAAATTCCTTAATGGCTTCCATAGATAGTTTAGTTATCTCAAGAGTAATCAGCTCTAAGAACAGCCCTATAGGTGCGTCGACGAAATGCTTAATTTATTCAATAAAAAACAGAATTGAAAATCTGGGATGTCACACTAAATTATGTCTAACCTCATTTATTTTATTTTATTATTAGTATGTCTACCATGTTCATATCTAAAATAAATACAAAATGTTGACTTGTGTTAGTCTGAAGTCAGTCTTATTCAAGTCACTTCATCTCATATTCTTCTCCATAAATTTGTTCAATAATAAATTACACAAACGTCGTAGCTAATTAATTTACAGAACATTTGAATTGCGCAGAACTTAAAAGGTAGGCCAGAAATAAGAGTTTGTGCACTATTTAGCAAATGACGCCCATAAGAACAATCCCCCTAAAAAAATAAAATAAATAAATAAATAAATAAATAAATAAATAAATAAATAAATAACTCGGATGCTATATTGTTGCCAAACTGATAAACCCGTCCTGCGGGAGTTGTTTTTTTTTTTTTTTTTTCTTTCAGCCTAATTTCCGCATTGGTTTGGCTCATTTGATGTTAATTGTTAGCATTTAAGTCTTCATTTTCTTTTTAGGGTTAATTCGAATCTTTAGGGCTTTAGGGGTATTACAATTTTTGTTATTATTGTAAAGATTTACTCAAAGAGAGGTTGAATTGAATATAATAGCGTGCATGTGTTTGCACTTGCAAGCTTATTGTTAGCCAACCATTGAATTTATGCTATTGTTTTTATTGCATCATCGTTCATGTTAAAGGTTTGCGTCCCGCCATCCTCACAAGGCGGCCGAATAATTTTGTTCTATGGGACATGCTAAACGACTAATGAAGCAACTTTGTACAAAAGCAACTATGTAAAAGGCCGATCTGGTTGTGGATGACATGGTGAATAATTAAAGTGCGGCAAAGGAAACGGCATGAAAATCGATATTTTTTTTAGTGGAATCTACTATGAGTCTTGTAGATATCCTTAAAGGTGATTGTATAGCTTTATCTAGTAGGATTAGTCTGACAAATACTCACTCATTGAAGGGAATCCATGCTTTCGATTTTGTAGTGGGAAAACGATCTTCTCAGTTGCATCTGAGCAACATTATCAGGAACTGAATAGGCATTAATGATGTCGGAAACTTTCCTTTTTTTAGGGGCAAATGGACGACTTTATTTGTACCTTTTACTCGGAAAAAAGTTGCCACACTTGATGTAGACTTCCAACAGTGGACAAAGGAGATGCGTGATTTAGATAGGTTGCCAACCAAGGGCTTTCGTATTTAAATTCTTTAGGCAAAGGGAGCGACAGATTTCAGCAGAATCTTCCATGTAACATGATACTCATGTATAAAGCTTAAGTGGTTTTTTTCCCCATTTTTGCCCCCTTCCACTTTTTCATTTTGGTTTTTGCATTATATTTTAGGATAGTTTACACAATTCTGTGGCTTTGCATTCAACATCTTTGAACTTTTAATTAACCAAGCTTTTTCTTTGCCATTAATTTGCTGGGGAGAAAAATTAGATAAGCCCATCATGCACAAGTATAGCTTAGAGTCGATCCGAATACAAATTATATTAAAGGTAATGAAATCTATTTTCATTATCAGTAACAATTTATATTTAATTATTTTTGTGAGTGATGAAAATATATTTTATTTATTCATTTTTGTAAGCAATACAAATAATAATATTGAAGAAAATATTTTCCAAATATTGAGTTTTCCGTGAAATAAATGCATCATATATTATTGCTGACTTGTACGCTGCTCATGATAGAAATATTTTTTATAGTTATCTTATTTTTTAATTATGGCCGACTTATAAGAAACTGGCATTATCTAATGTGTATTTTTCATGTGCCAACAATGCTATCATCTCCAGGATTGCAACTTTTACGCCTTCGGTTCTTCTTGAAAAAGACCATGACAGACATCCATAACATTTTGCCACCGAAGTATTAGCAAAATGCATGAATTTAGTATTTAGCGGATGTTACTCAAACTCTTCATGATAAGTCGATCACAATGCTTGGAAGACCTCATATGCAACAGAATGAATTTATATGTTTTCTGTAATATAATCGGATTTTTTTTCTCATTAACCTCTTAAGGTTGATATAATTTGTACAGCTAATTAGACATCATCAAATTAAAGGTCACGAACTTATATCGCGCCAAGTAAATTATTCTGGATCAAGACCACCTACACAAAGTAAAAGTTTAGATTTAACTGGCTCATGGAATATTATACAATCGGGTCTTTGTGTTCGTATCTTGGGTCGGAAAGAAGAAAACAATTATCATGTTCTTGTCCTTCTTAGTTTCAGCTGGTCCCGGGGTGCTACAAGTGGGAAAATCAGCCAACAATTCATAAATTCTCTAGGAAATTTTGTATTGTGGTAACGAGTAAGACCTAAAACTGCTTTGTTTGAGGTCTTGTATGGACCTCGGCATCTCTTAGACGTTGAACAACAAGAGGTATTCCCTCCCCTTGGGGAAGAAAAAGATGCAAGGGGAATCGGGGTGTAAGGTGAGTGGGCATCAGCACGTAAAATAAGGAAGACATCCATAAAACTCGTAATCCTGTATATCAAATGGACAAGCCGCAAAGACCCTCATAAGTATGAAAGCTCCCTTCTTTAGTGAGGTAACCTTCAACCAACACCGAAGATCCAAGGAAGCCCCTGGTTGAAACCATCAAACCAGTCCTTAACGAATCCATTATATTTTAATTAATTTTAATGAAATTCCACGCGCACTAGACCGACAAATCAGCAAAATCAAGTTGTCTTTGTCTCCAATTTGCGGATTATAGAATGTTAGTGGCAGGCTGTTGGGAGGCTTCCGCCGGTGTAGGAGCCAACTACGCGATGCTCTTTAGTCAAATTCTTTAGTACAGAAATGAAAAAGAAGCTGCAAAATTTGCTTTATGGATTAATGGAGTTCCTTTTTTATTGGAGGGTCGGTAGGAACAAGAGAAAACCAAATTGGAGGCTCGTCATTTGGTCCATTTCACTAGTTTTGAAGGACTAAACAAAACAACACCTTTGATTTTTGGGACAAGGAGGAGTGGTGGGGTTTTGCCTTGGACAGTTTGATGGTTGTAGTTCATTTGACCCTCGATCTTTTCTTTTTCTTGGAGATTTGCTGTGCCTGCCTAGATTTAGCACAATGATTGTGGAAGTTGCTTCCATGATACTATTATGGCAACTTTTTCTCATGTTTTCGGATTTTTTTTTTTGTGAAAAAAGTTGCTCTATAGAAAACAAGAGTTTGATTTCTAAATTGATTTTGACTATAGCATTTAACTTTAAGGCCATTTTGGTACATGGAATAGAGGCCATCAAAGAATTGTGATTTCAAACCCATCCTTTCCCTCATATTTGGTGAGCATACATTCTCAAATTTATCAAAATTTGAGGTAAAAGTAATATGGGTACATTAGTTTTGAGTAAATGTGACATAGATATACAAATTTGAATTTTTAATGACACAAAAATTAGCATAGGGTAAATGTGGCATAAATCCCACTACGAGACATCCAATTTTTTTCTCAAATTGTATCTTTACCTTTTTTTTTTTTTCTTCTCATTTATACGTCTTTGTAGAAGCATATTTGACTCTAATACCTTTTGAATTCATACATTTAATGTAGGAATATAAAAATATATATTCCTCTTTCCATTTCACTCCTTCATTTTTATTTCTCGAAACCCAATTGACCTTTTTTATGGAGTTCCAAAATTGTCTTGATTAAGTATACGGAAAACAAAATACACTCAAAATCCGATTGACATAATTCAAAAATAACTAATATAAATAATTTTATCAATTTTTTTAAAGAAAAAACAAACATTTTGAAGTGATATGATTAGTAGGGTTCGATTTGAGGGTACCTACCAATTGAGTCTAAAAAATTATAGCTTTTGTTAATGGAATTTCAAACCCCTTTTTACAACTTGAAATCCAATTACACCCATTCAAAATTTGGGCAGCTAGGAAACTTGATTTAATCGAACTTGTTGCTATCGCCAACATGATGTGATAAGCCATATTGTACCCGTTATAGATTCTGGATCAGTTTCCGTTAAAGCTCATTTGTTTTGCTAAAAATAGATGATTTGAAAAATGTTTTTCTTAAAAATAATTACTTATATTGTTTGAAATAATTAATCAATAAAAAATATTCATTATTGACTACAATTTATATTTAAGTATCTTTGTAGATAATGAAAATCTTTTTCATTTGTTCATTCTCATAAGCAATACAAATGAATATTTTTAGAAAAATATTTTTAAAATTTTTCATTTTCTGCAAAATAAATGCACTCTAAGTATCATGCCTTGTCATCTTTTACTTTTTAACAGATATTTTGATAGAGTAATCCGACTTTGAAGAGGGATAAGTCCACTTTTGATCGCCTATGCCCTTGCAAAGTGTGTGATTGGAACTAACTTGTTTGTGCAAGTCAATCTTCTAACTTAATTAATTATGCAATTGGATTCTTTGGTCAACTGCTTCGATAATTCCAAAAATTCTGTTAATGTGGCAAAAATTTTCACGACCAAAAAACAACCAAAAAAAAAAAAAAAAAAGAAAGCAAAAAGTGACGGCGCCCCACTTGGCTCCAAAGAGCGACCTTCACCATCTCTCACAAATTATGTAAGAGGCGGCCACGACCTCTCTCATTCAAGTTAGAGTAATTGTAAAATACAAAAAAAAGTTAAAGAGTGATTGAATTGAAAATATGATATCCCGAAATTTGACCTATTTCGAAATATATGAAATGATTATTCTGGCAATGCATTGATAATGAATTTACTCTAAACTAATCACTCATGAGTTAACTAATCTATTGGGTGAGGCCGTAAAAAATTTAAACATGAAAGATCAGATAATTCAATCAGGGATCAACCGCTCGATCATAAGAATTGACAAGAGTCAATACTACGCTATTACAAGTTAATTAGCGAACAAATATAAATCGATTTGATAGAAGTATGTAGTCGGTTTGAGAGTAGTTCAGCATGATTACGATACTCGTGTTGAACGACAATGAACCGATTATCTATTGGCCTTGTACTAAGAGTATGTAAATGAACTTTCATGATTACATGACAACTGAGAGTCATCCACAATTTGAAGAGACACAAACCTGGATAAAAAATTATCAACCATGGGTCAATTGTGAGAAAATCCATAAAAGTCACCTAATAGTTTAAGTTGTATTAAAGTAGTATTTGATCGATTTTAATCATGTAATTTAATTCGATTTTGGGAATCAAACTTTTGTGGATTTCAAAACTAACTTATTAGATGTTGTCTCATTTATTTGTGAATTATCGATAAGTCAAGAATTTTCGAAAAAGGAATAATCATACGAGAATTGAAAGCAGGAAGGACAAACTGGGCCAAACAAGGGCCATTAGGCCTCGCACTCATGATGAATTCAGCCATGAGGGCCAAGTGGGCCACCAAGCCCATTTCAAGCCCAATTCAAGCGAAATCTGCCAAGGGTAAATTTGGACTAAATGACAAAAGAAATAAGTGAATGGAGGAGAGGGTTTTATGGGATTTTTATTAGATTTTATGATTGAATTTTAGGGAAAATATCTTATTTTTCCTCTTCCACCCCCCTCACATCTTCCCTCCCTTAACCGACCCTTCCCATCTCTGTTTGCTTTCATTTTCCCTCAACTTCATCATTTCCTCTTCATCTTCTTCCCTTTTGGTTACCTCATTATGCCCCTCACATCATTGCCCCTTTGACTACCGTCCACCACCCGTCTATCAAGCCTCCGTGCCGCCGTTATTTCGCCATTTCCGTCATCGAACCACCACCATTGCCAATGCACCACCGCCCAAGCCAAGCCCATGATTGGCCGTGGGTTTTGAGGAGCCATTGCCGCCGCGCCACCTTCACTGTTGCTCGTGCCCACCGTCACAGTTCCTCACGCTGCCACTCACCATCCTTACCACCGCTATAAGCCACCACTAAACATCCCTCCCTCCTTAGCCAAGTCGTGGGTTTCAAGTGCCGAGCCACCGCCATTCGTATCTCCATTCAAGCCATGAGACCCAAGTTCTCGTTGCTGTCGTCGTGAGCTCGCCTCCGCCGGAAAACCATGAGTTAATTCCTAATCCTTGATTGGAAAATTAATTGCGTTTGAGGAGGATTAAATTATGGTTAATAGTAGTTAATGTTAGTTAATTATGGTTAAGGATAAATCGGATTAAGGCTAATTAGAATTAGTCTTAATTAAGGATGATTAATTTAATTAATCATGGTTAGGTGTTTAATTAATCATAGTTAGTTTAATTAATTGTGGTTAGCTTAATTAAGTGTCGTTAGCTTAATTAATCACAATTATATTAATTAATGACGATTAGCTAAATTAATCATAGTTAGAGTAATTAATGACAATTAGTCTTAATTAATCATAGTAGTGTAATTAATCCTTGTTAGCCTAATTAATTGCGCTTTAGCACTAATTAATCACAATTAGTGTAACTTAATGACGAATTAGTCTTTAAGTAGATGGATGTAATATTGCATAATTTTGATCGTCTAAGCTTGTAATGCCTTAATGTTGATTGTCCGAATCATGAGTTTTAAACACTATTTTCAAAGAAGGTTTTATTGACAAAAAAATGACAAACTTTGAGATGTTGTGTTTGGACGCCATGTTTTATGTGCTAAATGGAGTAATGGAGTTTTAAAATGAAAGTGTTCAAAGTTTGGCCAATCGATTGTTAAGTACGTGACCGTGTGCGATTATTTTATTGAGATTTTAAATATAAAGATTTGCCAAAGTTTGTTGTTTGAGCATGCACTCTTTTACATTGAGCTAATTGATGGCAAATAAAATTGGCTTAAGTGTTGACATGCTTGAGTAGTCATTTAATTGAGCCCATTAGCCAACAAGAGTTTGGGGGCAATACCTTATATTTATTGGATGCCTAGTGAGTTCCGAATGCCGAGTTGCGGTTGAGGTCAAACGACGCTCATTGTAGAATACTGTTTAGGTGGGGATTCTAGACAATACCATGCTCGATGGGGCAGGATGATGCCCAGTTATATCAAAAGACTGCCGACTATTGTGTTAGTTGTAGCTCAAGGGGTCGTAGTAATTGAAACACGTGTATTTGGCGATGCGCCTTGATATTGTGGATTATGTTTTGATTATTAATTATACTTGTTGCATTAAGATTGGCATATGTGATGTACTAATATGCAAGGATGTGCCAAGGCGAGGTAAGTTTGTACATCATTGCGTGTTTAGGCTACCTCCAAGATGAATTCACATCATAGTCGAGTCTTAAATTGTTAACTCATTGAGATTTATCTCATCCTGTTGTTAATTATTTTTAGGCCGTAGTGATGAAGCACCGTAATTTTTTTTGAGGTCCCAGTGTCTTTTGAGTGGGGTGTGATTGAGTATGCCATCAAGGGGACCAAGACGACCATCGTGAATCACACCACCACTTTCTAGGTTGAGGAGGGCCTAGACTATCTAGTTTCCCACCGTTTCGTGGCTTGGTTCATCAAGTTTGACAGGGATCTCCTCAGTCCTTTCCCAAGGATTGATGGTCTACCGTAACAGACCAATGGCCGTGTGGGAATCACCTTTTTGGATGGCCATCGTGTTAGAGGAATACGTTAACCCCGACCTTTCTGACCCTTTTTGTCTGTTGGTCGTTTAGGAAGTGGCCTTCCAAGATAGACTTGTAAATTTCTAACTTCCTAAGGTTAATCGTATATAAATAAAAGTTGTACTTTTGGAAATTTTTCTAATGCGTGTTTACTATCCCTGTTATTTGTTGGTTGACTAGGTGTTTATATTGAATAATTTCGCTTGCATTTAATTAAAAGATAATAAGGTTGGGTTGGCTGTCATGCCAGAATCCTCGAGTGCGTGCACATCCCTCTGCGGTCGATACAAATGCGACGTTCCTAGGATGCGTCGCCAACCCATTCATTTTTAAGCACATGTGAAAGCGAAACAATAAACCTCTGACAACAAACAACATGGGATAGAAAAGCATGGCAATATTTCACAAAAGCCAACTTTTATAAACAACTGGGGTTTAGGTACAAAACGAGTCTAGTCAAAAGTCTACAAAAGATCGACTCTCAAAAGGAAGTTGTCCTATGACCTACTCGTCGGACACGAATGCCGATCCTTCAGACTCCACCTCCACAGACTCACGGCTTCGGTCCTCCACCTATGAACCTAAAAATTGAGCCCACGACAAGGTGAGATAATGTGTCAGCAAGTTCACCCCTTAAACCCCTATTAGGAAGGAAATACACCCAAGGGTGGCCTAGCCACACAACACAGAGGACTTACCTCACCTTAGTTCCTTCTTGCACGTCAGCACAGTTCATATCACAATTGCATATAATTAATGCACACAACAATTGAAACGCCTCATTCAACTCAATAAACCATAGAGGTCCTAATTATAAGACCAAACCGTTATAACACATCCCATACCATGTCACACAGTTTTGTCTCATAATCAGGTGCATCTGACTCAAACAATCATTCGTTCCAACTGTTAATTTCGCCCTTCTAGGGTACGACCTACTTGAAGCTTGGCGGTCTATCGGTGTAACCAGGCATTGTCTCTTCCCTATTGAGCTCGGCTACGTCTCTCAAAGATGACTTTTCAGAAGGAGCATGGGTCCATAATCTACTGCGACCCGAAACCCAATGAGTGGGTACCCATATAGGGTAACGTCCATCCAACTCAATTCGGGGACTAGTTCTCTTAACCAACACACGACTATTCAATCTCAGCCCAGGACACCGTGCATTACACTCAAATGCCTCAATTAAAATAGTAATCTTGACCTATTTTCTTCATATTAAAAACATCTGGAAAATAGTCGTGTGTGGGTACCCGATTAATTCAAACCTTAAAAGTGATATCTCTCCTTTTCAAACCCCACTATTTGATATAGTACTTAAAATTCATTTTCGGTGTCAAAACCCGACACCCGAGATTTTCTGAATAAATATCAAATTTTCACAATCATCACTCAATTTGCACAATCCAACAATCAATTGCATAATATGAACACATCAATGCAATCAGCACAAAATTTCGGTCACTGGCTATCCCGGTTTAATTTTCGGAAAATAATAAATAATTTAATATATTCCGAAAATAAATAAATAAATAAATATTATATTAATATAATTTAATAAAATAATATTTATAAATTCGAAATAATTAATTAATTAAGGCCTAATCAATATTACACTAATTTAATCACCTAATTAGCCTTAATTAATTATCCACTAAACTAACCACATCCCTTAATCTAATTAACAATTAACTAAGCTAATCTAGCCACCTAACCATACTTAGCTTAATCTAAACACCCCTTAAGCATAATAAATCTCATAAGCAAGGTTTAGTGAGTAAACTCATCGATTTAACGTTCCGGTGAGTCCACGGCAATGGCGATGCCAAGGCGGGTGACAAACCTCCAAGCGGCGACACCAACCGAGACCGGGAAGGGCTTGAAAACGGGCCACGAAGACTTCACAGCTTGCTGGTTTTTTGCTTCTATTCTTGGCTGAATTGCAGAGAGAGAACCAGCGGCTGAACGGCGAGGAAGGGCTAATCAGAGCTTTGGCAAGCTGGTGGCTGGCATCCGGTGACACTCAAAGGTCAATGAGGACTTACTGGTGGTTGGTATGGGCAAAGGAATGGTCAAAATGGGTGGAAAAATGAAGAAAACGTGAAACAGTTCACTTCAGGCAAACTCTAAGCGGTCCAATGACCGGTTCATTCTAGCCGGTGGACGAGTCGACCGGCAACTCGTTCCGGCGAACGGCGAGCTACTCCCGTACAGTTTGGATGTGTTGAAAATGATGGTAGGTGGCACAAGAGCTGATTCACACGGGAATGCAAATTTTAACTCAGATCTTTGAGGAAAGATCAGTTGGAGTAGAAACTGGAAGAAGGAGAGAACATGGGGAAAAAAGGGTCCGGTGGCTTGGTGGGCATGCGATCGGCTAGGGAAAGGTTGTACTCGGTCTTCTCTGAAATTTCTGAGCTCCCAACAATTCAACAATGGAGAAAGTGAAGCCAAATGAGGAAGAAGAAGGCTATTGGTCAAGGAGAGAGCCACAAAATATCCTAGGCACTTGAGTTCTTGCCCCACCATGGATGGCTGTCATCCTCAGCCAAATAGAAACAGCTAAGCTTCCCTTAGAAGCTTTCCAAGTGGTCCAAAAGTCCTCTCCCCTATGGCATACGAATTTTGTGCATTTGTCCCTCAAATCCCTTTAATTCCTCTTCATTTCCACTCAATTCCCTTCAATTCAATCCAATTGAAGTCCAAACAAATCAATCAAGGTGTCCACTCTTAATCCATGATTTTTCCTCATTAGTTGAACCAACTTGTATCCCAAAAATGTGATTCCAGTTCCAAAATAACCATACTTTGCTTTTTTGCCGAAAATCTCGATTTGTAAAAAAATCTTCGAAGGATGAGTTAACGTTTCTAAAATAAATTGTGACATTATAGAACTTTCAATTTCTGAAATCAGATTTAAATTCGCGATTAACTTCAATCTGGCGTGATTTTAGCGCATCCTAATCTACCGGGTAACTTTCGGGAATTTTTAGTGCATTTGACTTGTGGTCGGTTATTTTCGAGCCACAATGTACATCTTCGACACATTGGTGACCCTCGATTGTCATGGAAATCACAAAGTTTCAAATATGAACACAAGGTACAAAAAAGACAGAATAATCGATCTAGTGTCGTTCGACGAGAATTTTGCAATCAGTTGGAATCACCCACACACTGATCACATCTCTCGATCGAATTGACCTATCCCTGATCTCTGTTCGATTTTGATAATGCCGTATTGACCCTTGCAGATTAGCACGGTCGAGTAGTCGGTTTTTGGTTGAATTCTCGAGTCTGTAGCGTTAAAATTCTTTAACGACTTCATCTGATAGATTAGTTAACTCATGAGTGGCCAACTTAAAGAAAAAGGCTATAGGCGCATTGATGAAAAGCCCGACTCATTCAATTGAAAACAGAAGTGGAAAGTCAGGATGTCACATTGGCAACATGTCCTAGAACGTTGCAATTTAATAGATCGTTGAGGGATGTTCATGCACTCAGGGTTCGGGGCGTGATTGCAAAAGAAAAGGAAAAGTTTGGAAACTCGATCTTATACTTGAGAAGGGCCAAAAAGTTAACCTAAAATATTGAGGGAAAATTGTCCAAAAAATCCTAAAACTATTGCACTTTTACTAATTCAATCTTAAACTTTTCAAATTTGTCAATTCAATCCTAAACATTTTCACTTTTTGCAAATTGAGTCCATCCGGCCAATTTTGGCCAAAATTTACTAATTTAGATGCCAGCCATCCTACATGGCACGGTCGGTGATGACGTGAACAAAAAATTATTTTTTAAATATTTTTTCTAATTTTGTAATTATTTTATGTTTTTTTTTTCTTTCTTTTTTTTGCCATTTTCTTCCTTTAGTTATCTGGCCACTAGGTGGCCAACCAAAGGCTATGACTAGTGAGGTTGCTATCATCAACATCTAGCGAAGGGCGACCTCGCTTGAGGCTAGCAAAGCCACCCTCGCTTGAATTTGGTGAGGACGACCTCGCTAGCCTTGGGCAAAGCTCGCCCTAAAGATCTCCCTCACCAAATCAAGCAAGTGTGAGCCTTGCTCCGGGTTAGCAAGGTCGCCCTTGTTGGCCTTCGGCATGGGCAACCCTTACCAGATTTGGTGAAGGGCTAGCGAGGTCGCCCCTCACCAGATCCCAACGAGGGCAACCTCCCTTGAGGTTGACAAGGCCAACTCTCGCTAGTTGCCGAAGGCTAGGCAATCGGCACTAACTATGCCACATCAGCAAATTCCAACCAAAATTGACCAAATAAACTAAATTGGCAAGAAGTAAAGGGTCTGTATGGTAATATTCCTATTTCTCTATTCTTTTGTTCTTTTATTCCTCATAATAGAAAAAGAACATAAATCTATTTGATAACATTAATTAATTTTTATATTCCTCGGAATAGAAAAGTGGCCGAGGAATAGGTTTGGAACAGATATAAAAATATAAAAAAGTTGCTTATTATTTCTAGGAACAATTTCTAAAAATAAGTGTTTTCGTTCTTTTCTTTTTTGTCTTTTCTTCTTCTTCCACTTCTAATCGACCGGTGGAGACAAGCTACTCTTACCAAATTTGGTGAGGGCAAGCCTCACTTAAGGCCAGTGAGGTCACCCCTTGCCAGATCCTGGCGAGGGCAACCTCCCCAAATGTTGACAAGGCCGAGGTTGACAAGGCCAACCCTCGCTAGTCACTAAAGGCTGGGCAATCAACACTGACTGTGCCACATTAGTGAAATCCAACCAAAATTGACCGAATGGACTCAGATGGCAAGAAGTGAAGGGTCTGCATGGTAACAGTCATGTTTCTCTATTCTTTTGTTCTTTTATTCTCCAAAATAGAAAAAGAACAAAAATCTATTTGATAATATCGGTTAATTTTTCTATTCCTTGGAATAGAAAAGTAGCCAATGAATATATATGAAACAGAAACAAAAAATAGAAAATGTTGTTCATTCTTTTTAGGAACAATTTCTAGAAATAAGTTAGTTACCAAAAAAAAAAAAACAATTTCTAGAAATAAGTCTTTTTGTTCAGTTCTTTATTTCCTTTTCTTCTTCTTCCACTTCTAATCGGCCAATGGAGACTCACTACCCACCGCCCGCCATCAATGGTCACCAATCGCGCCGCCACCGATTGCCACTACTTCTACCGCTGCCAGCTAGGGGAGGGGAAAGAAGAGAGGAAAAAGAGAAAATAAAACAAGAAAAATCTTTAAAACTTATAAAAAAAATTAAAGAAATTTTACGGCATAAAAGAATTTGTAAGTCATATCAAACGCGTTCCTATTCTTTTTCTATTCTTGGGATAGAAATTTTTTATAGTTATCACATGTGTCGTTTTACTTAGAACTTGTTCCAAGAAATAGAAAAAAAAAAAGCATCTTTGAAAGGAAATTATTCCCCAGAACAGAAATGTTACTAAATGCATCCAAAAATGTTTAGACAAAATTGACAAAATTAAAAGATTTATGAATGAATTGACAAAAATTCAATAAGTTTAGAATTTTTTGGATAATTTTCCCTGAAATATTGATGATAAAAAATTAGAAAATTTTGCTATGATTTACGAAATTATCTCTAATTTGATTGAATCTTAAAATCTCTAAAATCTTCAATTAATTCTTTTGGTTTAACTAAAAAGTATATCGACTCTTTCATTATCTCTATCAACTGGATTTATATGGGATTAATTTTTACTTCAACCTTCAAAGAGTCATACCTTTGTGCAAAAATTCGGTCTCCAACATATGTCAAATTGTATGCTTTTCTCACATTTCACTTCATTAAAAGCATTATCATTTCTATTGAGTGTGTCTCGAGTTTTAGCCATCGACTCAAGAGAGGATTCAAGCACAGAGATGGATGCTCCCAGGCATGAAGGCCCGAGCTGTGTGGAAAATGCCCGGGCAAAGGGCCGGGCACCCGAGTTTAGAACAATTTATAGCGAGTTTGGTGCTACATTTGCAAAAATTAAATTGCAAAGGACATCGTTGTTCTTGGTTCCTTAGTGACTAGGCTAAAAGATGCATGGACTAGGTCAAGCTTCGTGCAATCCACCAAAGAGCTCGGTTGGCTGACTAGTCAAGCTGGCCTAAGCACTTGACAAGTTCGAGAAGCTCATATGTAATTGCAAGAAAGATGTAATTGTCAAAACGTATGCCCCTGGCAAATGCAGTCAGATATTCGATGCTGTTTTGAAATCTTTTTTTGAATTATTTATTTTGACCTCTCTCACCAGAGATCCATTCGTTGCAACAAACATAAATCCTTAGTGGAGGGGGAAAAGGGCCGAATCCGTCTATATATATATATATATATATATATAGAGAGAGAGAGAGAGAGAGAGAGAGAGAGAGAGAGAGATCACATGTGGTCATAGTGCCAGGGTCCATAGAGGATACATGATTTTGAAAAGAAAAAAGGTTGAAGAAGACACTCGATGGCTATCGATAGTTGGAGATTTGCTCATATTCCGGCTGTCACATAAGCCGTTCGTTGGGTAACGGTTGTCGGTCGGGCAATTATTTAGTCGCCTATTGCACTAGCCGTTAGTGCCCTTCTACTGTTTACTATATTTACTATTATAAAAATATCAGTGGTTGGGTTACGTAATCAAGTGCTTTTATACATCAAGATTTAAAAGATATACCGCAAAATTCTTAAAAAATTTAAGGACTTTTACTAGAATGCATATGTTGCTCAACCTTTTTCACACGATTCATTTTTATCGCCAGGTTGATTTTGATGGCTAGTTGATTACTACTAATAGAACTAGTTAAATGTTTTTCAAAACAGTTTGTTTCATGTTGTTTATTATGCTATGCGCTCTTATCATTCTTATACATGTACACCATTTACATACTTTTCTAATGGTCGAATCATTTGTCACGCACTTGTTTTGACGGGTCAAGAGTACAAATAGTATTTGGCCAACAGTTTACAGCATATCTCTAGCATTGTCAATCTGGGCTAGATTTTCCATTCAGTGACAATATATCAATCTAAGAATATGCGGATCCATCGAAAAGGTTTCCTAGGAAACCAGACACTCAAATAGCCACAACATGCACGCATGACTCGAATGGGTCTCCTCTAGTTCACTAACCCAGACAACTGCTTATCTTTTTATATAAATAAATTATTGTAATCCTTTTGAAGAATAAGATTTTCTGCCCCTTTAGTACAATTTTAAGCATATTATTTCCAAAGGAGCTATGGCAGCTCCATCAACTGTCTTTGGCAACCATGAAAAGATATACATGAAAGTAGAAAAAGATGTCGCTTACAATTAACTAATCGTAATATAGACTTTTTTTTTAAAGTGGATGTTGGGTGGGGAACTTTACGCTCTCTTGGCGGTTGATACCAGATCCTATTTGCAATTTGTGTCTAGAATCGTTAACCAATGGTAAGTCTCAGAAGTGAAAGCTAAAAGCGAAAGGATAGGCCATGTGAAAAAGACAAGTAGCTAGTCCTAGGAAAGAATTAAAAGTTGCGACCATCTCTCTAACAGAGAAACCAACAATTGATTCATCATTCACATCCTTGTTTGAGTATGACACATAGTTCCAATTGTATTAACGAATATAGACTTCTAATTAAGTGCGACCATCTTTTGCATATAGAGCTACTAAACGCCCACTTATTAATAAAGTAGATGATTTGAAAACTTTGAATCTCATAAGGTATCCGTTTGACACAACTAGAGCTATATATGATAATTAAAAGTTCTTCCTCTTAAAAACCTCAAATTATTATACTCGTGTGACATTTATCTCAAACTAATTTTTGTATCATAAAAAATCCTAAATTGATACTCTTGTACCACATTTACCCTAAAAAAATTCTAGATTTATCACAATTTGGGATAAATGCAATGGGAGTATATCGGTTTGGAGTAAATGTGGTGGGAATGTACTAATTTGAAATTTTTGACATAAAATTAGTTCAAGGTAAATGGGCATGAGTCTACCAATTTGGGACTTTTGTGACAAAAATTAATTTGCGTTAAATGGGGCATAAATGTACCAATTTCAGGTTTTTTGAAGTATTAGCCCTAGCATAAATTATGGCATCAACATATGATCCAAACTTTATAAAATTCTTTTAGAATCAGCATGAACACAATTATTAATAAATTAGATTATTTGAAAGCTTTAAACCTCACAAGATCAAGATCGATCATTCAACCTAATTGAAACTAAACTTTCTTAAAAAGGATAATGCACTCTAGATCAGTAGTCAAATGAGGCAATATTACTTCTTTCAATATAGTAACACTTTTGTAATATGTGTAACTGAAATGTTGTAAACTAAAACTTTCTACTGAGTATGCATAATAAGTGCCCTCAAAACACTCTTTAGCATGATATATATTCTATAAAAAAATTTAGACAATACACTAGCCATCTGGCAATAAGCAAAAGATGAGCCTACATGCCATTTTACATAAATTTAACTCTTGCTTTTCAATAGAGCAACTTTCTTCCGAAAAAATCCTAAAAATATGAGAAAAAGTTGCCATAATAGTATCATGGAAGCACCATCCACAATCATTTCACAAAAATCTAGGTGTACACAGCAAATCTCCAAGAAAAAGAAAAGACCAAGAGTCAAAATGCACCACAACCATCAAAATGTCCAGAGAACCCCACCACTCTCCTTTGTCCCAAAAATCAAGAGTGTTGTTTTGTTTAGTTCTATAAAACTAGTGAAATGGACCAAATGATGAGCCTCCAATTTGGTATTCTCTTGTTCCTACCGACCCTCCAATAAAAAAGGTACTCCGTTTCTCCATAAAGCAAATTAGATTTTTTCTTTCATTTCAATACTATAGAATCTGACTAAAGAACATCGCGTGGTTGGCTCCACAATCGGCGGAAGCCTCCCGACCGCTTGCCACTAACATTCTATAATCCTCAAATTGGAGACAGAAACAATTTGATTTTGTTGATTTGTGAGTGCACATGGAATTTCGGTTAAATTAATTACACTATAATAGAGTCGTCGTGGACTAGTTTGATGGTGACCTTTTGACTCTTCAAGACAGAATTTCCTAGAGAATCTATGAATTGTTGACCCATTTTCCCACGTGTTAGCACCCCCGGGACCAGCTGAAACTAAGAAGGGCAAAATCATGATAATAGTTTTCTTTGGACATGAGATACCAACACAAAGACCCGATTGTATAAGAATCTGTGAAATCTCTCAAATTCGATGAGTCTGGTAAATTTAGACCTTTACTTTGTGGAAGCGGTCCTGATCCAAAATAATTTGCTTGGTGCATTTTAAGTTGGCGACCTTTAATTTCGGTGTAGAAAAGTCATTGATTTCCGATCAGCTATACCAATTATATCAGCCTTGAGAGATAATGAGAAAAAAAATCTGAATGTAGTACAACAAACATATAAATTCATTCTGTTGTGTATGAGGTCTTCCAAGTATTGTGATCGACTTAACTTATCATGAAGAGTTTGAGTAACATCTGCTAAATACTAAGTTCATGCATTTTGCTAATATTTTGGTGGCAAAATGTCCATGAGTGTCTATAACAGTCTTTTCCGTCTTTTCCAAGAACTGAAGGTGTAAAAATTGTAAGCCCAGAGATGATGGCTGTGATATCCTAATTTTCAACCCTACTTTCGACTAAATGAAATGGGCTTTTCATTGGCGCGCCTATAGTCTTTTTCTTTGAGCTGATTACTCACGAGATAACTAATCTATTTGGTGAAGCCATTAATGAATATAAACGCAATTGGCTTGAGAATTCGATTAGAAATTGACTGCTTGACTGTGCTAATCTGCAAGGGTCAATGCCGCACCGTCAAAATCGATTAGAGACCGGAGATAGGTTGATTTGACAGAGGCATGTAATTAAAGTGTGGGTGATTCCACTTAATTGCAAAATTCGCGTCGAACGGCACTAAACCGATTTTTCTGTCATTTCTGTATCCTGTGCCTATATTTGAAATCTCAATATTTTCACAACAACTGAGGGTCACTAATGAGTCGAAGATGTACAATATGGATCGAAAATAATCGACAGTAGGTTAATTATGCTAAAAATTCCTAAAAGCTACTCGGTAAGTTAGGTCACGCTAAAATCACGTCCGGTTAAAATTAACCACAAAATTGAACCCGATTTCAGAAATTAAAAGTTCTGTCATGTCACAATTTATTTTAGGAATGTTGACTCATCCTTCAAAGAATTTTCGGCGAGTTTGAATTTTTGAGGAAAATTCAATGTTAGGCGATTTTGGACCGGGAAATTCGGAGGGCCGTTTTTGTGTGAAATTTTGGCATTCAAGATGGATCAATTGGCTAGAAAAATTATGGAATTTGATGTGGGCACCTACCTTGGCAAGTTGACCATTGATTTGGGCCAATTGAAGAGGAATTGAATTGGAATTGAAGGTGAAATGCTGAAATTCGTAGCCATGGGGGCTGCAACATTTTAGCACCATCTTGACTTGCTTAGGAAGGTTTGTGAAGGGAAATTGGCAGAGGATAGGGCTATGGACTTTTGAGGCATGAACTCAAGTGTTTTTAGGATATTTTGAGGAAGCATTGAAGGCCTTGTCCCTTCTACCAACTGCAGCAGCTCTTCTTATTCCTCCTTGCTTCCTTGTGCACCATTGTTGTTGAAAAATGAGTAGAGAAACCAGAGAAAGTTGAGCCAGCCCTACCATCGACTGCCGGACCACCTCACACCCACCCGAGCACCAGCTTGAATCCGCCCGTGTGACTTCAGTCTGGCATTGCTCCCCCGCGCTCGTGACCAGCACCCGTCGTCCCAAAGCCTTGGCCGCCGTCGCAGCTCCACCTGGAAGCCGCCTCTACTCGTTCAAACCGTCGTCACTGGTCCCCGAGTCGCCGTCACCTCCACCTGGTCCTGCCTTGCCATTCCCATGCCAGCAAGGCCACTCGACCAGCTTCTTCAACCCAAAGCAGAACCGAAGTTCCAGCTGGGTGCTGAGACTTCGTGGCCCATTTCTAGCCCTTTCCAAACCTCCATTGGCATCGCTCTAGGCTCAAGTCTTGCTCGCCTCCGCATCGCCATCACCGTGAACTCACTAGCTCGCTAATCTAGTGATTTTACTTGCTAAACCTTGCTTAGGGGGTTAATTATGCTTAGTGAAGGATTAGCTTAGCCTAAGATTGGTTTAGGTGGTTAGATTAGTGTAATTAGTAGTTTATTTAGTTAATTAGGCTAATTAGGTGGTTAGATTAATTTAGTTAAGGGTTAATTAGATTGTGTGATTTATTTAGCTTAGTGCATTATTTATTTAAGTCCAATTAGGTGGTTAGATTATTGTATCTGGCTTAATTAGGCATTTATGTAATTATTTTTCATTTATTTAATTAATTTTGTAATTTATTTAATTATTTAATATTTTTTGAAAATTATACCGGGATAGTCGGTCGTCAGAATTTCGTGTTGATTGTCGTGGTGTGGTTGGTTTGTGCAATTGATTGTTAGATTGTGCAATTGAGTGATGATTATGATTTTTGACTTATTATTTCAAAATTGTGGATTTTTGGTATTTAATTAGAAAATATCGGGTGTCGGGTTTTGACACCAAAAATGTTTTTAGGTACTATATAAAATAGTGGGATTTTTGAAAGGAATAATATCACTTTTTGTAATTCGATCTGACCGTGTACCCACACACGATTATTTTATTGGGTGTTTTTAATATGAAGAAAATATGCCAAACACATTATTTTAATTGAGGCATTTGAGTGTAAGGCACGATGTCTTTGGCCGAGGTTGGTTGTGTGTGTGATCACTATGAGAATCCATCACCGACAAAGGTTGGGTGGACGATGCTCATATATGGAATGCCCTTGTCACGGATGTCGGTTTCAGTAAAGGCTGGGTTGATACTCCTTCGGGATTGCCATCTAGAGGTAGACGTTGTCGTGCTCAATGGGGTGAGACGATGCCCGATTATGCCGAAAGACCGCCAAACGTCGAGTAGGCCATGCCCATGGGGCCGTAATCAATTGGAACGCATGAATGAGTGTTTTAGTTGCGCTTGATTATGGGACAAAATTGTGTGGCACAGAATGAGACATGTCATAACGATTTGGCCTTATAATCGGGACCTCTGTGATTGATTGGTTTGAAAGTGAAACGTTCCAATCGATGAGTGCATTTACTATATACATATGTTATATGAACTGTACTGACGTGCAGGGAGGTGTTGAGGTGATGTGAGTCTTCTGTGATGTGTGATATAACTGTTTTAGGCGTATTACCTTCCTAATCGGGGTTTAGGGCGTGAATTCGCTGAGATATTGTCTTACCCTATCGTGGATTTAATCTTTTCAGGTCTGTAGATGGAGGTGAAACCTGTGCGTTTTGGGCAGCCGTGAGGGTATAGCGAGCAGAGTACTTTCTTCCCTGTCCCCGGGAGTCCCTGGACCCATGAGCTTGTCGTGACTACAATTTTGTCAATAAAGGCCTATCTCAATGGGTACTCCATTGATTCAAGGCGTGGTTCAAGCGCACGCTTGAGGGTGAGGATGGGGAGGCACTCGACCCAATCATGGACGCCGATGTTTTGGCTGATATCGTGGTGAACTTGTTGCTTGAGGGTGAGGACCCTACGGAGGAGGAAGCTGACCCTTTAGATCTCGATATCCCTGATGGAGTTGTGATAGACCTGGATCCCAAGTAGATAGGGTCCGGGATAGGGTTAGCCTGGTAGCCCTTTTTGATTTAGACTTCTGTACATAGACCTTAGAGTTGGCCTCTGTCTATAAACTAGTTGGTTTATAAAAGTGTGGTTTGTTTTATATGGTTGTCTTGCTTTCTTATCCTATGTTGATTGTTGTCTGGGATTGTTTATTTCGCTTCCACATGTACATAATTGATTGGGTTGGCAATGCGTCCTGGGAATGTTGCAATTTTATCAACCACTGAGGCATGTGCGCGCGCTCGAGGTTCAAGGCGTGACATCCCGCCAAAAGTGGTATCAGAGCTAGTTAGTGTTTGGAGTGATAATGTGCGATGGATTATGGGATAGTTAGTAGGAAATGCATTTTTCTTATGCTGATACATGTGATTTATAGCTGATTGGTAGCTTATTTTATGATGATCACTTAGTTTCTAATTCTGTATGGAATTGGAAAGCATGTTTTGTAGAGAATAGCATTGTTGCACATGAAAAATAAATATTAGATAATGTCATTTCTTATCTAAGTCAGCCATAATTTAAAAATAAAATAACAATAAAAATTCTTTCTATCATAATATGTGTTGCAATAAAATTTTTGTGGCAATTCAACTGCTTGCCCTTGATTGATAGTCCGTGACATGGTTAGCATAGTGAGCTGCGTGCAAGTCAACAATGATAATATATTTTGTTTGCAAAAATGGACTCATTTTTGTTTCATGAAAAATTCAAGATTTGAAAAATATTTTCCTAAAAATGTATTGTATCACTTACAAAAATGAATGAATAAAATATATTTTCATCATCTATGAAAATAGTTAGGTATAAATTGTTGTTTGATAATTAAAATCATTCCGTTTTCTTTACATTAATTTGTATTGTGATCGACTCCGTCTCTGCACAACGATGTTATCTAATTTTTCTCCCCAAAAAATTAATGACAAAGAAAAGGGTTAGTTAATCCAAAGTTTCAAGATGCTTAATGCAAAGCAACAGAATTGTGTAGACTATCCTAAAATATAATGCAAAAGCCAAAATGAAAAAAGTGGAAGGGGGCAAAAAAGGGGAAAAAACCATTTAAGCTTTATACATGGATATTATATTACGTGGAAGATTCCGCTGAAATCTGTCATTTCATTTGCCTGGAGAATTTAAATACGAAAGCGTTTGGTTGGCAACTTTTCTAAATCAGGCATCTCCTTTGTCCATTGTTGGAAGTCTGCATCAAATGAGGCAACTTTTTTCCGATTAAAAGATGCGAATAAAGTTGTCCATTGGTCCCTAAAAAAGGATACATTTCCACTTCATTAGTGCCTATTCAGTCCCTGATTATGTTGCTCCAATGCAACTGGGAAGATCGTTTTCCCACTACAAAATCGAAAGCATGGATTCCCTTCAATGAGTGAGTATTTTGTAGACTAATCCTACTAGATTAAGCTATATAATCACATTTAAGGGTAACTGCTGGACTACTACTAGACTCCACTAAAAGAAAACGTATATTTTCATGCAATTTCCTTTGCGACACTTTAATTGATTCTATTTACCACGCCATCCACAACTAAATCAGCCTTTTACATAGTTGCTTTTGTACACAGTTGCTTCATTAGTTGTTTAGCATATCGCATAGAACAAAATTATTCGGTCATCTTGTGAGGGTCGTGAGACGTAAACCTTTAACATGAACGATGATGCAATATAAGCAATAGCACAAATTCAACGGTACAACAAGCTTGCAAGCGCAAACACATGGACATTATCGGATTCAATTCAATCTCTCTTTGAGTAATTTTTTACAAAATTGTCAAAAATCCCAATACCTCTAAAACTCTAAAGATTCAAATTAACCCTAAGAAGGAAATGAAAACCTATGCTAACAATTAACATCAAATGAGCCAAACCAATGCAGAAACTAGGCTAAAAGAAGAAAAGCAACTCCCGCAGCATGGGTTTATCAGTTTGGCAACAATATAGCATCTGAACTGAGTTTTTCTGGGATGTTCTTACGGGTTTTGTTGGCAACATGTAAACACATGCATGGCAAAGTTATGATTTTTCCGTTCTTTTGTTCTCTGGAATAGAAAAAAGAACAGAAATTCCTTTGATAATGTCAGTTAATTTTTCTATTCTAGAGAATAGAAAAGTTGCTAGCAAATAAATTTGAAATAGAAAAAAAAAAGTAGAAAAAAATATTTTTTGTTCTCGAGAACAATTTTTAGATATAAGTCATTTTTTCTTTTCTTCTCCTTCTGCCGCTACTGTCTGCCATCGTCTTTGCCACCACCATGCTCGCCATCTATATTGGTGGCTGGCTAGAGGAGGAAGAAGAAGAGAGAGAGAAAAAAATAGAAAAAAATAGAAAAAATAGAAAAATCTCAAAAAAATTGCTAAAAAATTGAAAGAAATTCTATATCATAAAAAAACTTTTGAGTTTTACTAAATTTTACGCAGTTATCAAACACATTATTTTACTCAAAAACTATTCCAAGAATAAAAATAGAAAAGAATTATTTCTAAAAAGAAATTATTTTCAGGGACAAAAATGTTATCAAACACACCCTATATAGTGCACGAACTCTTATTTTTGGCCTACTTTTAAAGTTTTTCTCAATTCAAATGTTCTATAAATTCATCGGCTATGACATTCACGTAATACATTGTTGAATAGATTTATGGAGAAGAATATGAGATGACACGACTTGAATGAGATTGACTTCAGACTAACACAAGTCGACATTTTCTATTTACTTTAGATATGAACCGGGTAGACATGCTGATAAAAATAGAAAAACGAGGTTAGACATAATTAAGCACAAAACGAGCCCACATCAATGGCTTGTAGGTTACTGGCCAACTACTTATGCAGTGAGATGCACAATTAGGTAAATGCATATTCCAAGTTTTATAAAATTAAGTAAAAAGGAAATAAATTAGCGAACGAAACCGTACCTATAACAGGCGAGAGAGGGCGCCTTCGGGTAAATAGCAATGATCATATAAAATGTGAAACATTGATAAGATCACCTTCTGAAGAAGAAACAGCACTCGATCGTTACCACAAAACGCATGGGCTATTTATGGAATTCATCGGTCTAAGCGTGTGGTTGAAACCTATATTCTGGATTTGCTTTACTACGTGGAGAGATCATGCTAAGTACTGCTCACAAGTTCAAATAAAGAATCGTCACAATCATCCAATATGTTTTTCTGTCTGTTATCACCATTTTGATTTGAATACATACACGTCCTGTCGTTTTTCTATACGAGGTTTAGCAAATTTTATGTCGTACCTCTGCCCATCATTCATGCGTTTATTTCCCATTTAAGATCTAAATATGCCAAAATATAACTTACTGACCTTGTACTTTTCCTGTTCACAACATCATATGACATTGGGAAGGATTGAGAAAAAGTAGTACAGAGAAAGACTGGAATCTCATATAACTTGTAACGCATATTATAACTGACGCACACTTCGGAATAATTAGCAGTTGTTTTCCAAGGAAACCTCGTTATTTTTCACTTAATAATTACATAGTTCAATACTAAATTGACAGATAATTTTATACACACCAACTAGAACCATTTCCAAGGGCACTAAAGAAAGACATTCTGGGACATGAGGCCTAACTGAAACAGAAATGACAGGACTTACAAGACACAACTTTAACTTTCTATTTTGTTGTATCTAGGCTTTTGGTTCATCAATCTTGCTTTCAAATACATGGCCGACACCGGGGCTGTGACCTGGTGTAGTGGGTCGGAAATCGCCTAGTATCTCTGTGATGGATAGCCTCCCCTCATCATCGCTCGGAGCTTTTGCTTTAGTAACTCCCTTCTTTGAGCCAATGAAAGAATTGCCCACTCCAGGGCTGGTCCCAGGGGTTGTGGGGCGGAAATCATCCTTGGACACTGCATCTGACTCGTCCAAATTGGCCGCCTGATCATGTGCTATAGGCGAAGGAACTGTCTCCTTCCCTGCGTAAGAATGATCATCGTTCATAGGAGACTGACTTGGAGTTAGAAATTGCAATGCTTGTTCATGCATTTGGTCGTTATTCATTGCATGGAGTTTGTCCTTCCATGCTGATTTTATCGACCTTCCCTCGGAAGTTAGGATTGCACCGAACGCGATGAAGGTAAAAATGATCACGAATTTCGACATGACTTGGAGATCAGCCATAGCCAGAGAAAGCGTGTAAAAGGAAGTTTGATTTTCTACTTTGAGGTGAGCAATGAGATGCAATAGGTAAGACGGAATATAGTCAACTGAATAAGAAGCACTCGAACTCTGCATGGCTATTTATAGGCTTGAGAGAGTGACTTTTTGAGAATCTTAATCCACTGACCAATTACATATTAAACTATGTAGACTTTTTGAGAATCTTAACCCACTGACCAATTACATATTAAACTATGTATGCAGATGTTGCCCTCTTACTCTTTTAGCCTGCCTTGTGGAGGTCTCTCGGGTGTCTACTTCATTGGAGTTCTTCTTCTTCGTGGATGGTGACTATTGCAATAAGATCACTTAAAAGTACAGCACTAGCAAATATTATGTCATGTTATTGCATGAGCAATATATTTATATCTTCTAATTTAGAAGGTCTCTCTCTCTCTCTCTCTCTCTCTCTCTCTCTCTCTCTGTGCGTGTGCGTACTTATGTTAATGTTGCTCTTTTTACACTTTGCCACTTCTATCATTGATGAAGAGCCAAGCAAAAAGGCGCTCATGCCGACTTTGACGATTGTAAAATCTCCTTCAACTAAAAACTGGCCACTGCTTTCTTTGAACTGTCGATGGTGGAGAAGAAAATTCTTTTGTTGTTTTGAAATGGGCATGTAATATGATAATGACTGCTCTTGGTTGACCTCGTTTCATGGTTTAATTTTTGGGTGCTTATGTAGTAAGCACAAAGAGTTACCTAGTAATAAATACCACCTTACCATGGATTTAGGTTGTGAGACATTGCTCTCAACTTGCTCTACTATCAAATGCTATATCTAACTTTAGTTCAAAAGGTTCCTCAATGATAAATCATGGAATTTGACACTTTTGAATGTGTAGAACGTTCAGCGATGATATGATTGTCATGTCATATAAAACCTAATAAAACTTTGTAAAGAGGACTTGATTCCAGTTTCCGTCAATGGTTTAGAACTACAACGGTTTAATTAAAAGTTTAGGACAAAGGTTAGTTTAGAATTAATTGTGCAGTTTCCCTATGACCTTATTATACGTGTGGCTAGTTGTTTTGACCAGTGCTTTGAATTACTTGTTAAAGAAATCCTTCTTATAATAAGGAGATATCTGGAGATGAAGGGATTTAGCATATAGATGAACCCATGATGAGCAAAATTGGGCTTCTCCACCACAATCCACAGGCACCAGGCGTTTAGGGATTCTCCGTACTCTCCACTTAGAGGGGAAGAGTATAAAATGTTGACGGCTCGTGTGCAAGCTCGGACCATTTTCTTTGGCGGACAGATTCAAGTGAAATACCAACTGTCTCTGTACTTTGTCGTTTGACCCTTCATTGTCTCGATGGTTGTCCTAATCAAGCTTTTACAATCTGGTTCAGAATGTGCATTGTTAGCCGCCCCAGGCATAAGAGATTCTTCTGTTTCATTGCTGTTAGAATAAAGATCGTCTTAGCCAGCGTTTTCGGAACACCTATTAAGGATAATTAATTAATTTCTTAATAAGTGTGCCCCTGGAGGACACATTAACAAAACTCATATCATGAAAGATTATGCATGACATACAATAATCAGAAAAAGTACCAAAAAAATTCTAAACTTGTTGCATTGGTATCAATTTAGCCTTAAACCTTCCAAATGGACAAATTTAATTATAAATATTTTCACATTAGTACCGATTCAGTCCATCCAGTCAATTTATACTAGAAATTGCTGACATGGATGTCGACCATGCCATGTAGGATGGACAACATTTGACATGGACATTTTGAAATAATTTTTCGATTTTTTTACTATATTTTTTTTTTTCTTTTTCCTTTTCTTTTTCCTTTCCTTTTCTTTTGGATTATGGTCGGTATAGCCATGGCTAGTGATTGGGCAGGAGAGTGTCACCTTCACCGGATTAGGCGAGGGCATGACCCTCGCGGGATCTAGCATGGGCACAACCTTCACGGCTTGGGCGAGGGCGGCCTTCGCTAGACCCGACAAGAGTGACCCTATGGTTGGCTGCGGTTGATCGCTACCCATGACCGATACTGCCGTACTCCAAAAGAAAAAAGAAAAGGAAAAATAAAAAGGAAAAAAAAATAGAAGAAAGGAAAACATTCAAAAATAGTAAAAAAAAAATTGAAAAATTATTAAAAAATAATTTTACAATGTCCTTATTAGCATTAGCTGTCCTACTTGCAATGACTAGAGCCCATGTTAGCAATTTCTGGCCTAAATTGGCAAGGTGAACTGAATTGGTACAATTGTGAAAATATTCTAAATTTATCAAATTGAAATGTTTAAGACTGAATTGGTACTAAGGTAATAGGTTTAGAACTTTTTTGGTACTTTTCCTGACAAAAAATCATTTATTAGATTGGTAGACCAAGTGATGTGAAAATAGCATTTAAGCAAATGGGTGGGTCAAATTCAATATAATTCATTCACGTAATCATATCGTTGTTACGTGGGTAGTTTAAGATTACCATCCTTTCCATTGTTTAACTAGATATGGTCATTATTCATCTTTACTGCTCATAGATATTACTAGAATATTTGGGCAAAGTTTGAAGTTGAAAATGATGTTGAGTTTGCTTTGTTTTGTAGAGATGATAATGCCTAACAAAGAGGTTTTAAGATGCCTAGTAAATGTAAGGTCTAAATAAGCAATCAAGAGAAGCATGAATTGATTCTTCATGAAAATACAAATCCATTTTTTAGAACCAACCCCAATAAAGTGAGAAAATTATCAAAAAGGTCCTAAACCTATTACAATTTTTCCAAATTAGTCATACATTTTTTTTTTTTGGGAAAATTCAATCTCAAACCTTTTGTAATTATGTCAATTGAGTCAATTTGGCCAAATATGGCCGGCGGACAATTTTTTGATAATATTTTATTTTTTTTCGAAAATTTTCTTTTATTTTTGACTGTATTTTTTTCCTCCTCCCTCCTTCTTCTTCCTTGTTCCTCTTGCTCCGATGAATGGCCAAAGGAGATGGCCATTTGCTAGAATGACGTGGTCGGCTAGTGGCTAGCTCTTCTCATTGTCGCTAGACAAGGGAGAGCTTGCCTAGCCACTAGTGAGGCTCGCCTTGCCAATGGATCGGTAAGCTTGACCTCGCTGTCATTGGGTGAGGGCGAGCTCGCCTAGCCATTAGCAAGGTGATTGTCACTAGATTTAGGCAAGGCCCCTTACTAGTGGCTGGGCGAGCTCGCCCTCGCCTAACAACGATGAAGTTGAGCTCATTGAGTCCTCCAGCAATGGTGAGGTCGAGCTTGTCGATCCACTAGCGAGGCTCGCCCTCGCTAGATCCGGCGAGGGATCGTCTTGCCAGTGGTTGAGCGAGGTTGCCCTTGCCTAACAACGGTGAGGCAAGCTTGCCATTGACAACCACATGAGTCCGGCGATCGGCTCTCCCTTTTGGCCGGTTGCTGGAGCAAGAGGAAGGAGGAAGGAGAAAAAAAGAGGAAAAATAAAATTAAAAATGACTAATTTTTTTAAAAATAAAATATTATTAAGAAATTGTCTGTCAGCAACAGTCGGTGTCCACGTTAGTGCTAGCTAGTGCCTATGTCAGCACTGGTTGGCAAAATTGATAGGATGGATTGAATTGGCACAATTACAAATTTTTAGAACTAAATTGGCACAAAAAAAAAAGATTTAGGATTGATTTGGAAAAATTGTAATAAGTTTAGGAGTTTTTTGGTAATTTTCCCCCATTAAAATTATGACTTCCATGTGTAAAATAAACTAGTAATATGGACATTGGAAATAAAAGAGTTTAAAGAAAGATAAATTGCAAATGGGATCTATGGAGATTCGGCTTAGGTGTGCCCACTCCTCTCTTTTAGCTCTAACTGCCCAAATCAACTAGATTTCACTAGTTACTCTAAGAGTACAAATTCCATTTTGTTAAAAATATAGAACTTGCTGCCACATGGAACCTGATTTCCTTCTATAGCAACCCCACTATAGCTTGATAATTATTGAACCTACACAATATTGTTCACACACTGTACATATAGCACGACATGTCTTCTCCCCAAACTATAAACCACACATCTACTATGACATCCTAGATTTTCAATCTTGTTTTTTATTGAATAAATCGGGCATTTCATCAATGCGCCTATAGGGCTGTTCTCAGAGCTGATCACTCTCGAGATAACTAGACTATCCATGAAAGCCATTAAGGAATTTTAATATGATAGACTTGAGAATTTGACTAGGAATCAGCTATTCGACCGTGCTCATCTTTAAAGGCCATTACAGCACAGTTGAAAATCGATTTGAGATCAAAGATAGGTCGATTCGACAAAGATGTGTGGCTAATCGTGGGTGACACCACTAAATTGAAAAATTCTCGTCGGTTGGCACTAGACTGATTTTCTATCGTTTTGGTACCCTGTGTCAACATTTGAATTCTCGAGATTTTCACGACAACTGAGAGTCGCCAATGTGTCGAGTGGCTTCATTGTGGCTCGAAGAAAATTGACCACGGGTCATTTGCATTGAAAATTTCTGAAAGTTACCCGGTAGCTTAGGTCACACTAAAAATGCGCCTAAGTGAAATTAACTGCGAATTTGAGTCTAATTTCAGAAATTGAAAGTTCTGTCGTGTCGACTTAGTCTCATAAGATTTTTCTGTAAACTGAGACTTTTTGGGAAAAAGTCGTCCTAGGGCCGTTTTTGTTCGAAAAGGCAGAGATCGTTTTTTTTATCACAAAATTAGAAAGCAAGTGGGTTGTATTAGTGAGGAAAAATATCGATTTGATCGAGAACTCAACATGGGGATTTATCGAGGCCGAATCATGTTGATTTAGGCAATAACGGTGTCCAATTGAAGAGGAAATTAAGCAAATTCGTATGTCCCCCTATGCCTATGATTTTGGACCATTTCAATGGTTGTATTTGAAGCATCATTGGCTAAATTGCAGCCAAGGAGGTGCTAGTGGCTGAGGAGGGTCAAGGAGGAACATTTGAAGAGAAAATTGGCCAAGGTGGGTCCCCTTATTCCTTCCTCTCTCCCCCTCACCTACCGTCCACTACCCTCCTTCCCCTTGTTCTTGCCATTTGAAGACCACCAGCTAGCAGACAAGCCACCGGAGCAAGCCAGCAAGCCACCGCCCTCAATCGTTCGCCGTTTCCGCCACCACTCGCCCGTTCCAACTTGCCACACCTTAGCCGTGTCCAACGGAGTTGCTCCGCCCAGCTTGTCATTCCTGGAGGTTGTCTTGCCATCCAGAGGCTATCCAGCCACCGTGAGTGGCCGTGGGAGCCACCGGAGCTGCCGTTTAGCTTGCTGAGTGCTCGTGCAACCTCCGCTAGTCTCACCTCGCCAAACCAGCCCTGTTTCTTTTGTTTTGTAGCAGTGGATAGAGAGCAGGAGATGTGGGTTTTCTAGCAACCTTCAAGCTTGTTTTGAGGTAGTTCCCAACCTCGGTTGCTAGGCCTGCTTTGAAGGAAGTTGTTCCTCGTTGCATTCCCGTTGATTTGAACCAATCGGCTCGCCAAACAAGTGAGTTTAACTCACTAATTCTCACTTAGTAGGTTAATTATACTTAGGGATTGATTAGATTTCACTAATTCTCGCTTAGTATGTTAATTATGCTTAGGGGTTGATTAGATTAATTAAGCATGGTTTAGATGGATAGATTAGACTATATTAGTTAATTTAATTTTCTGCCGATGCATGTTAGATGGTTAGATATTGCCATTAGTGAGTAAATACGTGCTAGTATTTATTTAACGAACCTTGGAATTTTTCCGGGTTCGTTTTGGCGTCCCATTAGGCATTATGGGCCTAAGTTGGATTTACTGGCATTTATTTAATATTTTCCGTAATTAATTAATTACTTTCCGAAAATTAGGCTAGGGTAGCCAACGACCGGAATTTTATGCTAGTTATTGTGGTGCAATTTGTTTATTTATTTGAGCTCTAATTTGTGCTGAATTAAATTAATTGTGATTCTAGGATTTTATTCCTAAATTAATTAGAAAATAACCGAGTGTTGGTTTACAACGCCAAAAATATTTTGGTGGACTATATAAAATGGTGGGATTTGTGGAAGTGAAATTATATTTTGGCTAAGGCCGACCGTGTACCCACACACGGCTATTTTATCGAGAAAGATAAAAGATGTTGAATTGATTGTATGATTGGGATGGTATACTACATCAGCCTACAGACGACAGAGGGCAGTATACTGATATACTATATTAGCTTACGGGCGATATGTTAGCTTAGTAGAGAGCAGTATACCTTATCAATTTATATTGAGCATGTTGGTATACTATATCAGCTCACGGGTGATATGGCAGCTTAGCAGAGAGCACTATACCTTATCAGCTTAGATTGAGCATTGTCGGTATACTATATTAGCCTATGGGTGATATGGCAGCTTAGCAAAGAGCAGTATACCCGATCATTTCAGAAGCGAGCTATACTATCTATTTATTAGCTTAACAGTGAGTAATCCTAATATGGATGGACTTATAGATAGTATGAGATGAGCCAACCAAGAAAGGGTTGAGATGACATGTAATCGACTAGGTTGATTGATCAATGATTTGAACTGATGTTATGAATAGATTGATTGATGAGATTTGAGACATTTATAAATGATATTGACTTGTAGGGTAGAACTAAGGCCAAGATAAGTCCTCCGACCCGTATTATACTTAGGTAGCCCTTAGAGCGTATTGGCTTCCTAATCGGGTCTTAAAGGGCTGAACTTGTTGAGATATTATCTCACTGGTTATTGTATAACCATTTTCAGGTCTCTAGTTAACAATAGTGGAAGACCTGAGGCCCGAAGTTTAGAAGGTAAAGCCTGAAGAATCGGCGTTCTTGTTCATAGGACAATTCTATTTTGGTGAAAGTCGATTCCCATTTTGTAGGCTTCTGTGTATAAACCCATGTGTTTATAAAAGGTCTTTTGTGAAAAATTGGTCCTATTTTCCTATCCCATTGTTTTAATGTATGGGGATTTTATTATGCTTTCGCATGCATATAAAACCAAGAATGGGTCGGCAATGCGTCCTAGGACGTCGCTATTTAATCGACTAGTGAGGGATGGGCGTGCGCCCAGGGATCGGGGCATGACAATCATAATTGATTAGCAAACGGATATAAGTCGATTCGACGGAAGTACGTAGTCAAATTGCCGGTGGTTTCGCATGATTTCGATATTCGCGTCGAACGGCAATAACCCGATTTTCTATCGATATTATACTTGGGACACGTGATTAAAACCTCGCGATTTTAATCGAAAATTATCAACCACCGATCAAATTCGCTAAAATTCCTAAAAGCTATCCAATAGGTTAGGTTGTACTAAAATCACGTTCGGTCGATTTTAACTACGAAATTGAATTCGGTTACGGGAATCGGACGTTCGAGCGTGTTACGTGTCATTTATAGGACGTCGCCTCATCTTTCGGAGAATTTTCGTCGAGTCTGAAAATTTTGCTAAAAAACAATTTTCGGACAAAAGAAATAGAAGTGGAAATTCGGATGGGCTAAATAATTGGATTTTTCTACCCTATTTTGGTTGATTTTGGGGGAAATTAGAGCTAAATTGTGAGTGGTTGTACACTTGACTTGAAGGATGAAGACTTTGGGGTAAATGTGATGATGGACTTAATATTTTGCAAAGCTTCCCATTGGCTTACCAATTGACTTTTTTTTCTTCCCTTCTCTCTCTCTCTCTCTAATCCCCTTCCTCTTGTGCACGTTCAGCCACCCATCTTCCCCTCTGCTTCTTCTTCTTACTTTTTCCTTCATGTCAATTCCTCTCTCCCAGCTATAGCAACCTTCATCTTTCTCCCCACAGCCAACGAACCCATCCCAACGCCGGCAGCCCCCACTCCACCGCCATCCATCAACCACCCATCCACCCACCGCTTGACCACCTCCACCTCCACCACCATCCCTCCGCCTCACCACCACCCAACCGTAACTTCAGCACTGCCAGTGACCACCACTGCCCGTGTCCAGCAGCTCCAAACCGCTAGCTACCACATGTCTAGTAGCCACTAGAACTCCACCACCGTCTGTTCCACCATCGACCAGCCTAGCTCACCCCGCTGCCAGCATCCATTTTCACCGCCCACCTTCATGCCACTATAGCCATCGAGACCAGCCCAAGCCAAGCCCCTCTTGGCCGTGAGCTTCCCATTGTCGCCACAGCCTTCGTCAAGCCTCCATTCGAGACACAGTAGTCTCGAGTTCTCGTCACCGTCACGTTGCCGTCGCTGTGAGCCCGCTGCCATTCTAATCCAATGAGTTAACTTCCTAATCCTTGATTGTAATGTTAATTGCACTTAGGGGGTTAGATTAGTACTAAGATGGATTAGTGTTAATAAGCCTTGGTTAGGTTAACTAGATTTGGTTAGGTTAGTGAGCTTGGTTAGGTTAGTTAACCATGGTTAGATTAATTAATTATGGTTAGGCTAATTAAGTTGGATTAGCTTAATTAGTCATAAGTTATTTAATTAATCGTAATTAGTGTAATTAGTGACGGATTAGCCGTTTCGTAGAATTTTATGCTCGTTTTCTTGGATGAGATTATGCTTGAATTTGAGTGCTACACATGCAATATTATGTGATTGGTTGTTTTATGATAATTATCCATTATTATTGCAATAGATGGTTTTATTGGCATTTAAATAGAAAGAAAAATTAGGTGTCAGGTTTGGACACCAAAAATTATTTGTTCAATAAAACAATGGAGTTTTAAATTAGGTGTGTGCAAAGTTTAACGGATTAATTTTGAGTACTTGAGCACCTACGAATTTATTTCGGAAAGTTTTGAACAAAAAAAAAGGGTTGAAAGGTTTATTAGTTGAAGAGGAATTTTTGGTGTTTTGGGCTAATTGACAAAGATAATAAATGTGTTTGATTGATGACGTGCTTGCATGGTTACTAAGTGGAACCCGTCTTGATGGGTTTACGCAAGACGATGCTCCTTTGTGGAATGTCGTCTAGGCAGAGAATGCTAAACATTGCCATGCTCGATGAGGCGGGACGATGCCCGGTTACGCCGGATGACCGCCGACTTTCGAGTTGGTCATGGCCGATGGGTCATAATAATCAGAACACGCCTGACTGGTTGTGTTATTGCACTTGATTATGGGGCAAAATTGTGTGGCATGGTATGGGATGTGTCATAACGGTTTTACCTTATAATCAGGACTCATGTGAATGTTTAAAGGATGAAAATTATGTGTTCTGGTTATTAATTACGCTTGTTGCATTGATAATAGCATATGTGATGAGCTCATATGTAGGGACACGCTAAGGCGAGGTGAGTTTTGTATGATGCATGTTTAGGACTGCCTTCGAGGCGAATTTGCGTCCTAATTGAGGTTTAGGGTTTTGACTCATTGAGATTTATCTCACCCCGTTGTGGTTAACCTTTTTCATGTCCTTAGTATAGAGATATGTCCAGTCCGGTTCGGGGTTCCGTGGGAAATGGACTCAAAGTCTACCTTTTTCCCTATCCCCGGGACCACCCAGACTCTCGAGTTAGTGGTGACTATGGTTTGGGTCGATGAGGGTCTCCTTCATTTGGTATCTCATCACTTCAAAGCTTGGTTCATTAATGAGCACAATGGTGCTCGGGAGGGTCCCCTGTAGGATTTTGATGGACCGCCCGTTGGGACGGAGGATGGAGAGGTAGGTCAACCCATGGACATTGACATCCCGGATGGTGTCATAGAGGATCCCAAGCCCGAGTCGGAGGGATTTGATGTGTAGATTGATTAGGGGTTTTCTTTTTGAGACAAACTTGTGTATATAAACTTTTAGGGTTAACTTGGTATGTTTATAAACCGTAGTTTGTGAAAAATCACTAGCATGTTTTTACTATCCCTGTGTTTGATTGTTGGTCGGGTGTTCATGTACTTAATTGAAAGATAAAAAGAATGGGTCAGCGACGTGTCCTGGGACGTCGCATTTTTAATCGACCGCCAAGCAATGTGCGCATACCCAGGGTTCAAGGCATGACAAGGTGGGTTGTCAAGGTTATTTGGCAACCGTAGTTGATACGTTAGTTGAGGAGCTGAAGATGGAAGACATCGCCGTGGTGCAGGAATTTTCTGATGTGTTTCTTGAGGAATTGCTTGGTTTGGCCCCAAAAAGGGAGATCGAGTTCGTGATTGAGTTGGCCCTTGAGATAGAGCCAATTTCTAAGGCTCCTTACCGCATGGCGCTATCAGAGTTAAAGGAACTGAAGGTGCAGATGCAGAAGTTGTTGGACAAAGGATTTATATATCCTAGTACATCACCTTGGGGAGTACCAGTTCTGTTTGTAAGGAAGAGAGATGGTTCATTGCGCCTTTGCATCGACTATCGGTAACTCAATCAGGTAACGATCATTAACAAGTATCTGTTGCCAAGGATTTGAGGGAGGAAAAAATTTCTCTCTAAATGGGGGGATAGGGTGTGTGGGCGCTGGCATGTTAAAATAAGAAATGCATTTAGGCTAGGTGCTGATTTACTGGACTACCGCCGGAAGTTCTGTCAGAAGCTTGCTTCCTACTAGTTGAACAAAAAAACTTCTGTCTTAGTACTTTCCCGGGCCACAACATAACATTGGGGAAAATTGAGAAGAAAGTAGTCCAGCAGAAGACTAGGATATCATGCAACATGCAACGCATATGATAGCTGATGCACATTTTCAGAATAATTAGCAGTTAATTTCAAAAGAAACCTTTTTCATTAAATGATTACATAGTACAATACCAAATTGACAAATGATTTTATACACACCGAGCAGAACCATTTCCAGAGGACCTGAGGAACAACATTTTGGGACGTGAAACCTAACTGAACGAGAATTGACTAGACTTACAAAATACAGCTTCAACTTTCTAGTTTGAAGAATTTAGGCTTTTGGTTCCTCATTCTGAAATCCATGGCCGACACCGGGGCTGTGCCCCGGTCTGGTGGATGAGAATTCGTCTGGTGTCGCCATAACGGTTAGCCTTTCCTCATCGCCACTTGAAGCTTTTGGTCGAACAACTTCCTTCTTTAAGCCAAAGAAAGAACGGCCCACTCCGGGGCTGTTCCCGGGGTCTGTGGGGCGGAAATCATCCTTGTACACTGCCTCTGACTTGCCCATATCGGCCGCCTGATCATGTGCTGTAGGTGAAGGAGCGGTTTTCTTCCTTGCATCAAAATGGTCGTCATTCCTGGGAGACTGACTCGGAGTGAGAAATTGCCATACTTGTTCGCGCACTTGGTTTTTGTTGTTTACGGAATGGAATTCTACCTTCCATGCCGATTTCATTGATCTTCCCTCGGAAGTTAGAATTGCATGGAAGGCGAAGAAGGTGAAGATGATTGCGAATTTTGATATTACTTGGAGGTCAGCCATAGCCAGAGAAGTGTAGAAAAGGAAGTTTAATTTTCTACTTTGAAGCGTGCAATGAGAAGAAATGGGCAAATTGGAATATAGTCAACTGAATGAGAAGCGCTTGAACTCCGCATTGCTATTTATAGGCTTGAGAGAGAATGACCTTTTGAGAATCTTAACCCACTGGCCTATTACATATTAAACTATGTATATGGACCTCATTGTGGTTCTTTTCTTGTTTGCGGTTGGTGATTATTGCCATAAGATCACTCAAAGTGCATATTACACTAGTATATATTATGTCCATGCTCTCTCTCTCTCTCTCTCTCTCTCTCTCTCTCTCTCTCGTGTGCTTATGTTAGTGTTGTTCTTTTGCGCTTCACCACTTCAATCATTGATAAAGACCAGGACGAAAAAGCGCTCTCGCCGACTCTGATGATTTTAATATACCAGTGTAAAATCTCCACCATCTAAAACTGGACAGTGGACACTGCTTGTTTGACCTTTTGATAGTGGTGAAGAAAACCTTTTTATTTTTTTATTTTGTAGTTTATGAATATTCTCAAGGGTTCTGACAAAAAAAAAAAGAGAATATTCTCAAGGGCAGACAACGACCGTTCTTGGTTGACCTTGTTTCATGGTTTCCAAAAGAGTTTTGGGTGCTTATAAGTAAGTAACATAGGATATCTAATAATAATTACCTATCTACCATGGATTTAAATTGTAAGAAAGATACATCATGTTTGAGCAAACAAAGAAATGATCTTGCACGTTGCTCTTAATTTTCCCTACTATGGAATTCAGGTAACTTAAGTAAGAGAAGAGTTCTCGATAATAAATAATGGAGCTTGACACTTGTCAGATGACCAACAGTCACTGGATTGCTATGTCGAATGAATTAGGCAAGATTTGGCGGAGTAGATATAATTGCATTTTCATTCAAAAGTTTTGGACTATATTAGCTCAATTAAGAAGGTTGAAGACTCAAATTAGTTTCTGTACAATAGGTAGGACCTATCTAGAGACTATATGATTTTAGCATAGAGAAGAACCAAAGTGAGCAAATTTGGGCTTCGCCAATTATATGTACTCTCCAGTTAGAGGAGAAGAGTATAAAATGTTGACAGTTACCAGTTTCTTTGGTGGACAAATTCAAGTGAACCCTAACTTATGTACTTTGTGTTTTGATAGGGAAAGTATAAAATAAGTTCTAAATTTATTGCACTTATGAATTCAGTCTTCAACTTTTCAATTATTCCAATTGTTTTCTAAACCTTTTGACAGTTTGTCAATGTTGTCCATCTGACTAATTTTGGTTAGAAATTATTGATATAGATGATAGCCATTCTATATGGTATGACTAGCATTGACATAGATAAATTTTATAAATTTTTAAATTTTTTTTTTTCTGCATTTTTAATAGTTTTTTTTTTCTTTTTTTTTTTTGTTTTTTTTTACAACTCTCATCGGCCAACCTTCGCTAGCTACAAGCGAGGGCTGGCAACCTTATAAAATAAATAAGAAAGGTTTTAGAAAAATTAAAAACTATATACGTTAGTGTCAGTCATGTCACGTATGTCGACCAATGTTCATGTCATTGAGTTTTCGCCAAAATTGAGCGGATGGATTATATTGGTGAATCATCAAAAGGTTTAATTCAATTGACATAATTAAAAGATTTATAATTGAATTGGTATAAGCATAATAAGTTTAAGATTTTTTTGGGTACTTTTCCCATTGTTTGACCCTTCATTTATTGATGGTTGTCATAATTAAGCTTTTAAAATTGGCTTAGAATGTACAAGACTTATTTGTGATTGCTAATAATAATTATAAAAAAAAAAAGGACTGTTTGGCGAGTATTTTCAAAATATTGATTAAGTGAACTTAGTTTACGTTTTTTATAATTGTGTCCCTAGAGTACTCATTGACCTAACTCATAAGATAAACAATTGGGCATACTAACATTCAATTATTAAGTTGGTATACCCAGTGATGCGAGAATAACATTCAAGTGAAAGGGTGGAACATAGTCAATATCCAACAAAATTCTGTCACATCATATTCAATATCCTTATTCTAAAGATAGATGGTTTCTTTAGCAGTTGTAATCATGACTTAATATTCACTTTAATAGGTTGGGGCATTGAGTCATATTTATAAAAAAAACATCACAACTGGGGCAAAAGCACATAAATGTCGAACCCCTTATTTAATCCATGCACCACCGTCCCATGAAGATCGAATCGCGGTGGGACATCATTCCAACTGTTTGAGAATTCCTACGAGATCACGACATAATGTTGTCAAAATTAATATATACTAACAATTGTTTGTATTTTTCCTCTTACATGACATATTCTCTCCATTATCAGAACTATTTGATGAATAAATGAAATGAACAATCAGAAAATAATAACGCGTTTCCTTAAAGTGCTTTCTTAAGTAAAGGTAATGCGATTGGGAAACGTGTGAAGATAGACTTTTTGCGTTAAGTATATAAAAAAATATACATTCTATTTTGTTTTACTATCTTGGAAATACCAATTAGAAACTAAAGAGTTTAGAGAAAGAGAAATTGCAATCAGGATTTGTAAAGATTCGGCTTAGGTGGCTCCTTACTTCTCTCTTTTAGCTCTAATAGCTCAAATAGGTCGAATTCCAATGGGTACGCCAAGGGTACAAATAATACTTTGTTAAAAATGTAGAACTTCTTACCAAACGCAACCTGATTTTTTTTCTATAGCAACCGTGCTATAGCCTAAGGAACCATTAAACCTTTTAATAGTTGTTCTCACGCCTTGTACACACAGCGCAACAGTTCTTTCCCCAAACTTTAAACCAGACCTCTAGGTGTTCTGAAAAAGTCGCTTGCACACTTTATCTCTTAAATATATAAATGCCTTCACTTTAAGTACAATCACTTTTTTTTATGTGTTTATAAATGGGTTTGTCACTTTTGCCAATTCTTTGAAAGAACACTCAAATGGGTATTACAAGCTTACAAAAGAGATGGACTCAAGAACATCTCAAGCATACTCAATTTCTCGTTATCGCCCTTTTCGATGTTATGACTTCTTGCCAAGTTTCTCCAATTTGTAGCTCCAGTGTGAACGATGTACTTGAATCAAGTAGGCATTATGTCATCTTGTACTCTGTGAAAAAATCTTGGCAAAATTCCTTGAAACACGTGCAGAATCTTCCCTCAAACTGGGCTGTCAATCAAATTTTCTTTTGATGGCGAGTTAGCTTTTATTGTTAGCAGGTTTTGATCAAGCCTTGTCGCTAATTTCTTGAGCGATTTAGCCTATGATATTTCACATAAATAATCTTTGAATATCATATCTTATTGTTATGAGCTGGGTCTTCAGTTGAGAAACTCCAATATTCTTCAAATCTATATATGGAAAAGTGTCCGGCGATTAGGTCTAACTGCTTTGTAGATTCAAGATTTTGCTTTTAGATCCTTCATTTTGCAGATTTCTGGACTTTCTGAAATTTTGCTCAAATCCTTGTACAATCAGAACTTAGTATTGACATGACTAAGATATCATTCTCAACACATTTAAATGAACTCACTAAATATTTGGATTAAGTTTAGTTATCGTCAAAATCCTTCAGGGTATTCTCCAACATGAACAAGGCCTAACAAATAACAATATCACCACATGTAAAATAACACATAGGCTCATCTTTTGCTAATTGCCGTATGGCATTTGGCTATACTAGTGTATGTATAAATATCCTATACAAGTCATGCTAGAGAGTGTTTTTCTTTTTTTATGGCCTAACGGCACTTATTATGCAAACTCAGTAAGGAAAGTCTTACTTTACAACATATTGGTTACACATATTGCAAAAGTGTTGCTGTATTGAAAGATGCAATATTTCCTTATTTGAATAATGAACTAGTGAAAAAAAAAAAATAATGAACTAGTGCACATTTTCTATTTCAAGAAAGTTTAGTTTCAATCAGGTTAATGCTTGATTTTGATCTTTTGAAGTTTAAAGCTCTCATCTAATCTAATTTATTAGTAGCTTTGTCCATTTTGAATCTAAAAGAATTTCATAAAGTTTGGCGCATATGTTTGACGGCCATAATTTATTATAAGAGGACGAACTTTTGATTATTAGAAATAACTCCAGTTGTACTAAACGCAAATCTTGTAATATTCGAAGTTCTGAAATTATCTAAATTATTGACAAGTGGGAGTTTAGAAAATCTATATGCAAATGATGAACGCACATTCTAATACAATTAAGTATTAGAAGCCCATTGTTGTTAATACAATTGGAACTATGTGTCACGCCCCGATCCTCCGAGTGCATGCCCATCCGTCGGTGGTCGATTAAATTGCGATGTCTAAGGACGTGTCGCTGACCCATTCATTTTAATGCGCATGCAGAAGCGAATAAATAAATCACCAAACAACATAAAGATGAGATAGAAAAGCCGGGCCAAAATTTTGAAAACTACAACACACTTTATATACACATCAGACTAAGTCATATACAATACTAGTCTATATTCACAGGTCTAACAAAACAAAAGAGCTACTAGTCCTCTAAGCATTCGAATCCTCAATCGAAGGCTCCGGAGTCTCTAGCTCTAGGGAACTCGGGTCTACCACTAAACCACCAAGAGGGTTAGCCGTACCCTTGCCAAAAATGATCTCTAGCATCGACATAGGAATCTCAGACTTCAGTAAGGGACCTTCTCTAGGTCCATCTTACCCATAACGATACCACGATTTGAATTGATTGGGTACCCTTCGCGATAGACCCACATCAACCCAGACAGTGGATCTCACGAGTTCATAGACCCAGTCTCCTTGGCTCCCGAGGAGAGGAATCTCAGAGATCTGTTCAGTAACCTTCTTCGATTGGCCGAAATGCTAAGGAGGAACAACCATCTAAGGACCTATAAATGTTAACCCACGACGGGGTGAGATAACGTCTCAGCAAGTCCACCCCTTAAACTCCGACTAGGAAGGAAATACGCCTAAAGGCCATTTAGCCACATACAAGATAGAGGACTTACCTTTGCCTCAATTCCTTCTTGCAAGTCAGTACGATTCAATACTCAACTAATCACTTCAATTCAATCAAATCATTGATCAATTGATTCACTTGATTCCATACCATCAATACCATTTATAAAATTCGATTGATTCAAGCACTGCTCACTCTAAGTTGAAAATAAATGATATAGCTTATCAACGCCGATAGATATATAAAGATGCTCACCAAAGCTGCTATATATCTATATTGTTCATCAAAGCTGTGCGATACTTATAATGCTCACCAAAGCTGCGCGATACTCCGATTTTATTATATTCGATAAATTAATCATGTGTGGGTACATGGTCAACCTTAGCCAAAATGTAATAATTTCCCTTTTTTTAAAAAAATTCCACCATTTAATATAGTTCACAAAGATATTTTTGGTGTCATAAACCGACGTCCGATGTTTCCCGATTAAATACTAAAATTACTCAATTTTGGGATAAATTCTCAAAATTAAAAATATTACTCAAATAGCATAAATTAGTATCCAATTAAATAAACCAAGTACACCACTAATTGAGTTGGCCCCTAGGACGGAGCCAATTTCTAAAGCTCCTTACCGTATGGCGTTATCGGAGTTGAAGGAACTGAAGGTGCAGATGCAGGAGTTGTTGGACAAAGGATTTATACGTCTTAGTGCATCGCCTTGGGGACAAGTGATGGGACTACTAAGGAGTCAAAGAGGTAAGAATTTCATTTGGATTGTAGTCGACAAACTGACCAAGTCGGCTCACTTCATTGTGGTACAAAAGGATTATGCTATGGATCGGTATGCCGAGCTATACGTGAGGCAAATTATACGGTTGCATGTTGTTCCAATAATAATCACTTTTGATCAGGATCCCAAGTTAACCGCCTTATTTTGGAAAAGCTTATAGACGACGATGGGAACGAAGCTGCAATTCAGCACGGCTTATCATCCGCAAACTGATGGACAATCTGAGAGAACAATCCAAACTCTCGAGGATATGCTACGAGCTTGTGTCATAGATTTCAAAGGAGGATGAGAAGATCAACTGCACCTCATTAAGTTCGCGTACAACAACAGTTATCAATAAAGCATCATAATGGCACCATTTGAGGCATTGTATGGACGTGCCTATCGAACACCCATCTATTTGGATGAGGAAGGAGAAAGAAAAATTACGAGCCCCGAGCTAGTGCAACAATCCGTGGATACAATTTAGATCATTCGAGAAAGATTAAAGATAGCCCAAAGTCACTAGAAGAGCTATGTAGACAAACGACGGAGACCTCTAGAGTTCTAAGTTGGCAATCACATGTTTCTCAAGGTGTCGCCAATGAGAGGTTCATCTCGTTTTGGTAAGAAAGGGAAGCTAAGCCCCAGATTCATTAAACCTTTTGAAATTTTGAAAAGAACTGGGACTTTAGCCTACCGGTTGGCATTATCGCCAAATCTTGCCCAAGTTCATAACGTGTTCCACATCTCTATGCTGAAAAAGTATGAACCAGACTTGACACATGTGCTAAGTTATGAAGAGATTGAGGTGGACGATAAAGTGACATATGTCAAGCATCCAATGCGAGTTATAGACAAAAAAGAATGGGTGTTGCGCAATAAGGTCGTTCCCTTGATCAAAGTCGTCTAGTAGCATCATGGCACCAAGGGAGTGACATGGGAAAGGGAGGACATTATGAAGAGCCAATACCCCCATTTGTTCAAGGAAGTGATCAATTATGCAAATTTCAAGGATGAAATTTCTTTAAGGGGGAAGAGTTGTGACATCCTCATTCTAACTCAGTTTTTCAGAATGGAATTATTCTGGCAAGTGATTGTCGGACGAGAGTGTCTTGAGGATCGATAGGCCATGAGGACATTATGGAAGGCAATTTAGGGGCGAAAAATCGGTTTTTCATCGGTAAGGGTATTTGAGTGCAGAAAAGTGGAAACATGCCACGGACGACGACCCATTGGGCCTAGGCCCAAATGGGTGGCCCAAGGACCACACAACCAAGGGGTGGGTGGCCAAGGGAGGCCCATGGGCCCTTCAAGCCCACTTTGAACAAAATGTTGGCATTAAATGCACAAAAGAACGTGAATAGTGCATGAATAGCTCGAAATCTTAGTGAAATGACTAAAATTTCCCTCCCATTGGACTAAAGACAAAAGGGTAAAAATGGAAAAGGGCAAGGAAGGGGGCGGCATTAGAATTTGGGCGGCAAGGAGGAAGGGAAAAAGGCTACCTAACCTAGCCTAGCCTTCACCTATGTACTTGAGTGCAATCTTTTCATTAAATGCTAGATCTTTGCTTCTAAAATTGGATAAGCTTGATGGACAAAAGACAAGGGTGTTGTTGGGCATTTATGGAGACAAGACCTCTTCTTTCTCTCTCCCTCCTCTCCCCCTACGCCGACCATCTCTCTTTATCCTCTCACTCTCACATTTCCCTCTTCAAAATGTCATGTCTTCATTGAATGGAAGCCTTAGGTTAAGAGATGTGGAAGATTCGAGGGGCAAAGTATTAATGAGGGACAAGATCTTTCTCTCTCCTCCCTTTCTCTCTTCCTCACATTCGGCTCTCTCTCTCTCTCTCTCTCTCACTTTCACTTCCATTTTCTCTCTTGAACTCTCCTTTCTTTCCCTCATGTTGGATAGCCAAACCTCCCCAAGCCATTCTCATATTCATTCAAGCTCAATGTTCGCTTATTTCCTTCACCGGAGGCCATACTGACGCCAAACTACCACTAGACCGCCGCCAAGCCGCCATTAGAACATTGACCAACCACTGTCCAATACAAAGGATGTGACATCCCAAAATTTGGCCCTGTTTTGAATATATGAAATGGTTGTTTCGTCGATGCGTTTATGGTTATTTTACTCGAAGTTGGCCACTCACGGGATAACTAATCTATTAGGTGATACCGTTAAAGGATATAAATGTGACAAACTAGATAATTCAATCGAAACTGACCGCTCGACCATAATAACCGACAAGGGTCAATATAAAACCATTATAAATCGATTAGCGAACGGATATAGGTCGATTCGATGGAATCATGTAGTCGAACTGCGGATAGTTCCGAACGATTGCGATATTTGCGTTAAACAGCAATAACCCGATTTTCTATCGATATTATATTTGGGACACGTAATTGAAACCTTGTAATATTGTGACAACCGAGGGTCGTCTATGATTCAAAGATGCACAAACGTGAATAGAAAATTATCCGCCACGCGCTAAAATCCCTAAAAGCTACCCGATAGGTTAGGTCGTACTAAAGTCGCGTTTGGTTGATTTTAACCACAAAATTTAATTTGGTTTTGAGAATTGGACGTTCGAGCGTGTCACAGTTTATTTATTGGACTTCGTCTCATCTTTCGGCGAATTTTCGACGAGTCCAAAATTTTGCGGAAAAACAATTTTCAGACAAAAAGAAAATAAAAAGGAAATTTGGATAGGTAGAGAAATTGATTTTTTTTTCTACCCTAAAAAGGCTTTGATTATGGAAATTAGATGAATTTTGTGATTGGTTGGGCACTTGACTTTGGGGCATGAAGACTTTGAGGTTTATGTGATGATGGGCTAGATATTTTCCTAAGCTTTTCATTGGCTGGCTTGTTTTTCTTTCTTTCTTCCTTTCTCTCTCTCTCTCTCTCTCTTTCCATGCGTGAACTCCCTAGCTACTGCCGACCACTCTCATCTACCCCATTCATCTTCCCATCCTCACATTTTCTTCATCCCCTCAACATCACGCTACCACACCATTTCTCCTATACACCATCACCGCCACTCTCCTCACGCCAGCACCTACCAGCAGCATCACCCTCTTCATTCCACTACTGCTAGCCCTCCACCTCCACGTTCTAACCAACCATCACCCCACCATTGCACCATTGTCCCACCAATAGCTCCACCCAGCTACCAGCGTCCATTTTCACCGCCCACCTCCACGCCACAACCATCGAAGCCCAGCAGCTTCACCAGCCCATCGTCCAATGTCCAGCTGCTGTCTCGACCAGTAGCACCACTGCCCGCTTGCAGCCAGCACCACCCCGTCCCGGTCACAACAGCACCCGCGGCCACCTTTGCCCGTTCCTCCTTAGCCGAGCACTTGTAGGGAAGTCACATCCACCGTCAAGCCTCCGTGCAAGCCATGGTTGTTTTGTGTTTTTGTCGCGCCGCGTTGCCATCACCATGAGACCGCCATTGTTGAAAACCATGAGTTAACTTCCTAATCGTTTATTAGGCTGTTAATTACGTTAAAGGGATGTTTAGATTAGTGCTAATCATGGTTAGATTAGTCTTGATGAGGATTAGTTCTAGTTAATTCTAGATTAGTGTTAACTAAGCTTGGTTAGGTTAATTAACCTTGATTAGGTTAATTAATCATGGTTAGGTTAATTAAGTTGGTTTAGCTTAATTAATCGCAATTTATTTAAGTAATCGCTATTCATTAAATTAATCATAATTAGTGTAATTAGTGGCGGATTAAGCGTCACGTAGAATTTGACGCTCGTTTTCTTGGATGGAATTATGCGTGATTTTGATGGTTTGTATGTGCTATGTTGTGCAATTGATTGCTTGATGGTAGTTATTGATTTTAGTATAAAACTCGATTTTATGAGCAATTAAATAGAAAAATGCTAGATGTCGAGTTTGGATGCCAACTTTTATGTACTATATAAAAGTACTATATAAAATCGTGGAGTTTTAAAATGGGGGTGTACTAAGTTTGATAGTTCAATTTGCACACACGATTATTTTACCGAGATTTTTAATAAGAAGAAAAATTGGCCAAGTTCATTATTTGAAAACAAGGCTTTTGAACGCAAAACATGGTGTTCTTAGCTAAATATGTGCTTGTATGGTCACTTAATAGAACCCGTCCTAATGCGTTTACGCGAGACGATGCTTGATTAAGTTCGGATGCTCCCACATCAACGGGATGTCGAGTCGCGGTTGAGGCCAGGCCCATGCGCCTTTATGGAATGCTGTCTAGGCGGGGTATGCTAGACATTGCCATGCCCGATGGGCTGGGACGATGCCCGGTTACGCCGGATGACCACCGACTTTTGAGTTTACTGTGGCCGAGGGGTTGTAATAATTGGAACAAGTCTGAATGGTTGTGATACTTTATGCTTGATTATGGGGCAAAATTATTAGGCATGGTATGAGACGTGTCATAACAATTTTATCTTATAATCGAGACCCATGTGAATGTTTGGAAAGTGAGAACTTTGTGTTCCGGTTATTGATTATGCTTGTTGTATTTATAATGGCATGTGTGACGCGCTAATATGCAAGGACATGCCGAGGCGAGATGAGTTTTTGTCATGCCCTTAACCTCGGGTACACGCACTTCCCTCAGTGGTCGATTAAAAATGTAACGTCCCAAGACAGTTGCCGACCCCTTTCTTTTTATCTTTTGATTAAGCACATGAGGAAGCAAATTAAATAAACACTCGGTCAATAAACAAACAATAGGGATAGTCCGAAAACAACATATTCATTTATGAACTGTTAAACCTAGGAAGTTTAATGCTTACAAGCCTTCCTACGGCCACTTCCTACCGACCCTTTCAAAAACTTTCAGGGACTAGGGTCAACCTAAACTTCACTAGCGATAGGGCCAGCCAAAAGGTGTCGCATCTCAAGCCCACCAAATCCGCACTTAGCAGATCTCCACGCTACGACCCTAAGAAAAGTTAACCACGATAGGGAGAGATAAATCTTAGCGAGTCAACACCCTAAACCCCAATTATGACACAAATTCGCCTCGAAGGCGGTCCTAAACACGCACCATACAAAACTCACCTCGCCTCGGCACGTCCCTGCATGTTAGCTCAACACATATGCTATTATTAAGGTAGCGAGCGTAATTTAATAACCGAACACATGTTTCACTCTTCAAACATTCACATGGGTTCCAATTATAAGGCCAAACCATTATAACACGTCCCATACCGTGCCACACAATTTTGTCCCATAATCAGGCACAACTATCACAATCATTCAGGCGTGTTCCAGTTATTACGACCCAACGGCCACAGCCAACTCAAAAGTCAACGGTCATCCGACGTAATCGGGCATTGTCCCGCCCCATCAGGCATAGCATCATCCCACGTATTCATACACATTAGGACAGCATTCCAATAAGGAGCATCAATCCGGTCTCTACCGCGACTCGGCATCCGTTGACATGGGGCATCCGATCTTAATCAGGCATCATCTCGTATATTCATACGCATCATGACAAGTTCATTACCTCGCATATTCATACGCATCAGGGTATTTAGGTGATCATACGAGTATGCCATCACTCAAGTCCATTGTTATCTTCCTCATTAGTCAAGAACATCAAAATCCCCTTTTCAAATAATAAACCTTGCAACCCCTTTTTTTTTTGTTCAAAACCTTTCGAAATAAATTCGTATGTGGTTATGTACTCAAAATCAATCCGTCAAACTTTGTACACTTCTACTATAAAACCTCATTGTTTTATTGAGCAAATAAAATTTGGCGTACAAACCCGACACCTAATTTATTTTCTATTTTCTTTTCCAACCACCCTCTTTTGGAACTAAACTTGGGTAATCCCATTTTTTTTTTATTTAAAACTTTTGGAAAGAAATTCGTAGGTGCTCTCGTACTCAAAATTAATCCGTCAAACTTTGCACGCACCTAATTTAAAACCTCATTGTTTTGTTGAGCAAATAAATTTTGGTATCCAAACCCGACACCTCATTGTTCTTCTATTTAATTGCCCATAAGGCCACCTTTTGCAATAATAATAAACAACCAACATAGAACAATCTATCTCGTGATATCACACATAAGTTCTCAGCATACCAAAAGTCAACCAAATCACAAAATATACATCTCCCAGCAAACAAGATACCAAGAACAATCACAAGACCACTACCGGCCTTTATCGACAGAAACCAAGTCCACCCGCGCGTCGCTATGATTAATTCCAGAAACATAACCAAACAGTTTAGAAAATTCTCAAATTTGAATATGTTATAAAGGACACTTAAACGAACATTTTTCATGAAGACACCTTGACCCATATCTTCCTAGAATAAGAACTGTAAATAACTCAAACCATTACCAAAACTGTGTCCGTGTCCAGAAATTATGTTTTCCAAAATCAGTTTGATTCGAGGTCCAAAACTTGTCCATTTGCTCTGAAATTTGACTATGTTAAACTACAAGATGTGATGAAAATGGGTTTTTCATCGACACACTTATGGCCTTTTTCTCTGAGCTAATTACTCACGAGATAACTAATCTATCAAGTGAAGCCTTTAAGGGATATAAATGAGATAGACTTGAGAATTCGATCGGAAATCAACTACTCAATCGTGATAATCTACAAGGGTCAATACGGCACCGTTATAATCGATTAGAGAATGGAGATAGGCCGATTCGATAGAATGTCATCATTAAATTGTGGGTGATTCCACCTAATTGCAAAATTCACGTCGAATGGCACTAAACCGATTTATCTGTCGATTCTGTACCCAGTACCGGTAATTGAAACCTTGAGATTTTTACGACAATCGAGAGTCACGATGAGTCGAAGAGCACAAACGTGAATTGAAATTTATCAACCATGGGTCAAATGCGATAAAATCCCTAAAAGCTACCTAGTAGGTTAAGTCACGCTAAAATCGCGTCCGATCGAAATTGACCACGAGATTGAACTCGGTTTCGGGAATCGAAAGTTCCAGCGTGTCACGATTTATTTTTAAGACATCGACTCATTCTTTGAAAATTTTCGGCTAGCCCAAATTTTTGGTGGAAAAATCAATTTGACAAATTAATTTGGTGTGAAATTCGGATGGGCAAAATTAAATGGATTTTTTATCTTCAAAAGGGACTAGTTTGTGAAGGCAAGTCTGGAAATTGGCATGGGCTTTCTCCTCAACAAATTTGGCCATCAAATTGGAGAGATTTGTGAAGAAATTGAAGGATAATAAGTGCAAATTCGTAGGGCTATGGGGTTGCTGCAATTTGGTCTTCAATTTGGCTTTAGTTGGTGAAGATGTGTGAGGAAATTGGCCTTGGGTGACCAATTGATCAAGTTGACTCAAGTTGGATGAAGATAAGAGTGAAAAACACTCAAGTGCTTAGGATATATTGGTTTGACTTCCTTGGCTTGTGTCCCCCTATCCCCCCTCTCTCCCTCTTTGTTCCCCCTCCCCTTCATACTCAACCAGCTCCTTTCTCCCCCTTACAGATCACTTATTCTTCTTCTTCCTCACTTCCTCACCATCCATTGTTATTGAACCACCATTTCTAGCCCTTACCGAACCAGCCAGCAGCCCGTAGGCCACCGCTAGCCGCTTGCTGGTCGTTCGAGTTGCTGCGAGCCCAGTCTGTCTACGGGCCAACAATTGTGTCACTAGCTCCTTCGCGAGCCATCCCTGAGCCTACCACCAGCTCACCTCCGTCGTAGGCCAACTCCCCGACGCCACCTCCAGACTCCTGTCCCCGTCCTAGCTCCAGCCAGCCGCTCATCCAGCTCTGTCAAGCCCTACGACCAGCAAACTAACCCGAAGCAAAACTGAAGACCAGCCGCCACCATGAGCCTTGTGGGCTTTTTTGGCCTTGGTTTGGCCTCCTTTGGTGTCACCGTAGACCCGAGTTGTGGTCACCGTCACGCCGCTGTCACCGTGAACTGGTTTTCGCGCTAAACCAGTGAGTTTACCTCATAATTTCTAATTAGGATGCTAATTACACTTAAGGGTAGATTAGTAGGCTAATTAGTGGATTAGTTAGGCTAATTAAGATTAGTGGGATTAGTTCATGTGACTAGATTGATTAGAATTATTTAGTTAGGTTAGTTGGTAGTTAGGTGGTTAGTTACTTAGATTAGTTAGCTTAGTAGGTTATGTAGCAAGCTTAGTTAGGTTGATTTAATTAGTTCAATTAGAATGGTTAGGTTAGCTTATGTTAATTTAATTAAGTGTTTTAATTTAAATATTTTGCAATGTATTTAATTATTTATTAATTAGCGAAAATTATACCGGGATAGCCAGTTGTTATAATTTCGTGCTAATCGTTGTGGTTGCATTGGTTTGTGCAATTGAATGCTAATTTATGCAATTGAATGCTGAGTGATGATATTTGAATTATTATTTCAAAAATATGGAATTTTGGTATTTAATTAGAAAAATACCGGGTGTCAGTTTTTTACGCCAAAAATATTTTAAGTACTTTATCAAATCGTGAAATTTTTAAATGGAAAAGTATCATGCTTTGTGGATCGATTTGACTGTGTGTCCACGCACAACTATTTTACCGAGTGTTTGTAATATAAAGAAAATAGGCCAAGTACATTATTTGAAATTGAGGCATTTGAGTGCAAAGTACGATGTCCTTGACCGAGATTGGATGTGCGTGTGATCGCTATTGGAATCCGTCACGATGCATTTACACCAGAAAATACTCATTCGGGAATGCCCCATGTCAACGGATGCCGGTAACAGTGGAGGGTAGGCCGATGCTCATTTGGGAATGCCGTCTAGATGTAGGCGTTGTTGTGCCCGATGAAGCGGGATGACGCTCGGTTATGCCGGATGACCACCAACTGTTGAGTTGGCCATGGCCGTTTGGTCGTAATTAATTAGAACGCTTGAATGAGTGAATTAGCCGCGCTTGATTATGGGATAAAATTGTGTGGCACGGAATGTGATGTGTCATAACGATTTGGCCTTATAATCGGGACCCCTGTGATTGATTGGTATATGAGTTGAAGTGTTCCAATTATTGATTGCATGTACTGTATGCATATGTTATATGAGCTATACTGACGTGCAGGGAGGTGCTGCGGCAAGGTAAGTCTTATATGACATGTGTTTAGGCGACCTTTAGGTGAATTTCCTCATAATCAGGGTTTAGGGTGTGGACTCGTTGAGACATTGTTTCACCCTGTTGTGGTTTAAAATTTTACAAGTCTTAGATAGAGGTGCGCCACGTATGTTTTGGGTGGCCACGAGAGGCGGAGACCGAGCATACCATACTCCCTATCCACAAGAACCTTGACTAGACCCGTGAGCTCGTCATGACTACCATTGGGGTCAATGAGGGCCTACCTCAGTTGGTACCTCATCGATTCAAGGCGTGGTTTCGTTACGAGCCCAACGGTGTTCGGGAGGGCCCTTTGGATGGTTTTTTATGGGCCTATCGTCGATGATGAGTATGTGGAGGAGCTTGACCCTGTCGTGGACGCCGATATTATAGTTGATATCGAGGCGAACCAGTTGCCCGAGGGTGAAGAGCCCGCAGTAGAGGTAGTTGGCGCACTAGACATCGACATCCCTGACGGTGTCGTGATAAACCCGGATCCTAAGTAGATAGGGTCCGGGGTAAGGTTAGCCCAATAGCTTCTTTTGGGCTTTAGACTTCTGTATATAAACCTAGTTTGTTTATAAAATATGTTTTGTGTAAATTTGTTGTCATGCTTTTCTATCCTATGTCGATTGTTGTCTGGAGATTGTTATTTCACTTCCGCATGTGCATAGATTGATTGGGTCGGTGACGCATCCTGAGAATGTCGCAATTTGATCAACCACCGAAGGATGTGCGCGTGCCCAGGGTTTGGGGCATGACAATGATTGAATGTGTGCTTAAAAAATCTTTGCCTTACTTGTAAGCCATGTCAATTTGAATCTCCACTTTAACTCAGCCGAATTTGGAGATGTTGGTGAGCAAAACATACAATAAGATCTCCATTATCTACTTGGACATTTTTTATGTTAACAATGATAAAGAAGAACAATATTGGAACTCAAAAGGTATTAGAGTCAAACATGCCCCAAAAAGAAGTATAAAAGAGAAAGAAAGGTAAGGATACCCTTGAAAAAAATAAAAAATATGTGCAATTTTAGAGGAAAAGAATAGGCCCTCCTCCCTACGAGGAAATGATTGTCTTTCCCTTGAATCAATGGATTTGCGATTCCCATTCGAATGCCCATTGAATTGAGAATATGCTCACCAAATATGGAAAAAAAGAATAGTTTCGAAATCGCAGTTTTTAAGGCCTCCGTTAGATGTACCAAAATGACCTAAAAGTTAAATGTTATAATAGAAAGCAATTTATAAATCGAACTCTTAACTATATTGAAAAGTTTCGCTTTTCTCTCTCTCTCTCTCTCTCTCTCTCTCTCTCTCTCTCTCTCTGGACAAACCCACTCAACTCCCAAAAACTCTCCCTCTTTTGAAACTCTCCTGTAGGCTCTTAGCTTTAGTTTCCAACGCTGAGAGTCTACTTAGCTTTTTATTTTCCTTTTTATTGCTTTAGTTGTCTTTTCTTTTCTCTCCGAATATGGTTTGGTAGTTTGTGTGTGTGGATATATTTCTGCAACTGATCTTGGGTGAACATGGAGACCAATTCGGCCATTTGTCTAGTTGACAACCACCAAAGAGGATGTTCGTTATGTGGCACCACAACCTCGAAGATTAGGTCACTCTCTTCTCTTGATCTAGATTTAGGTCTAGATCTGGGAATTTTACTCTTCCAAAATAGATATAGATATAGATGTTCCTTATAGGTATTTAATATGTGTTCCTTTAACATATCGATGCTGCAATGGTGATGAAGACGTTGAATTTAAACGTGCATTGCAAGCCATTGCAGAAGGTGTGAAAGATCTCAGCATATGCTCATCACTGAATTTGATGATTGGCCATCGAACGTTTGCATTGGAAGATATGTCCTTGAGGAATGAGAATGTGCTTCTAACTACATAGTGTGCTTTATTATTTGCTTTATGGCATTTGTTTTGTTCCGCAATTATTCAGCATTTGCTAGATTTGAAAGCCTTCTATGTATGTGTCGACTATTATTTTGAGGATTGAATGGAATCTTTCTTTTGACAAAAAAAAAAGTTGAACTCTTGCTTTCCACCCGAAATCTGAGAAAAAGTTGCCATAATAAGTATCAAGGAAGCACATTCCACAATCATCTTGCAAAATCTAAGTTAGCACAGCAAATCTCCAAGAAAAAGAAAAGATCAAGGGTCAAATGCATCACAATCATCAAACTGTCCAAAGGAAAACCCCACCACTCCTCTTTGTCCCAAAAATCAAAGTTGTTTTGTTTAGTCCTTCAAAACTAGTGAAATGGACCAAATGATGAGCCCCCAATTTGGTATTCTCTTGTTCTAACCAACCCTCCAATCAAAATGGAACTGAATTTGTCCATAAAGCAAATTTGATTTAGTTGGCTCCTACACCGGCGGAAGCCTACCGAATGCTTATCACCAGCATATTATAATCCATGCCACTAGCATAAAATGCAGACAAAAATATTTTGGTGGAATCAATTAAACTATGATAGAGTCGTCAAGGACTGGTCTGATGGTGACCTTTTGCCAGAATTTTCTAAAGAATCTATGAGTTGTTGACCGATTGTCCCGTGTGGAGCATCCGCTGGACCAACTAAAACTAAAAAGGGCAAAATCATGATAATTGCTGTTCTTACGACCAAAGATAAGAACACAGAAAGCCAACTGGATAAAAATCTATGCTCTGCAAGTTCTATGAGCCAGACAAATCCAAATCTTTAACATGTGCAGGTGATCTTGACTCAGGGTTAAGTTGGTGACCTTCAATTTCAGTGCTAAAATTTCTTTGACGTCTAATCAACCATACGAACTAGCACCCACGAGAGGTTAATTTTAGAAAATTGTAATATAAGAATCTTACAAATTTCATCTGTTGCATTTGAGGTCTTCCAAGCCCTTTTATCGATTTGGTGCATTATGATCTACTTAACTTGTCATGAAGAGTTTAAGTTGCTGAGAAAACCTCATAATATATTTTAAAATTGACTGAACTATCTAGTGTTCATATTGATTTTGATGAATGTAAAAAGTGTTTACATTTCAGGTAATATTCATGTCGAAAAAGATTCTTGATGACTAAAAGACCTACATGAACAAGTCCAGAAAATGAGGAGTTCATATTGACTTGGAAACATCAAGTTTTTATGTCTACGGTATCCACATCATTATCGTTATCAAAATATCTCATTAAGAACAATTGATCATATCGATGAAGTAAGAAACAACGAAGTGTGCGAATATCAGCATGTCTACTAGGTGAATATCAATGAAACTATGCTAGATATAAGCAAGATTTATACTCAAATATCAACAAGGCTCTGAATATCATCAGAGTACGGCGATGGCTGAATATTAGCAAAGCACCTATTCTACCTGCGACGAAACTCTTGCTATGAACTTCAAAAGCATTCTATTTTATCTCATAGCTTTGAAACTCGTGATCTGGCATGGATTTCAAACTTTAAAAGATATTGATTAACTTTCAATCTTAAATATTATTTTTGCGATATATTTAATCACATAAGATATCTTGATTGATTAGCAATCATCCTAAGACAAGATTCTTTCATTAGCTTAAACACTCCACTTGTGGAAACCAAGATTTGTTTGTGTGGGGCGACCCAATTGAGGGAATCTATTACTGTTCAACCTCAATGGCTACCCTAATCTTCTCAACAACTAGCTTGGAGATTGGTCCTCTTGAAGATTGTTCAAATGGAAAATTATGGATTCTGAGGAGTATAAAAGAAGGCTAAGGCATTGAAGAGAGAGAGAGAGTTCCAAAGTCTAAGAGCATTTCACATATTCTCATTTTGTCTTTCAAAAGCATTCAATTGTAATCTTTTGAGAGGTATTGGTAGAGTGATGGTTTGTGTTTAGGTGCGAGATAGTGAGTCCTATCAGCTTGTGCTTAAGTACAAGCAACACTTGCTACAGTAACTTCTCAGTGATTGATTAGTGGAATCCAACTAGTAGACTTTTAGTGTGGGAGATGCACATAAGCTTACACTAAGCCGAACCACTATAAAACTCTATGTGCAAAGTTTTACTACTCATAACTTGAATAATAATAGAAACCAATCATATTCATATTCTATTTTACTTGCTCCTCATCATATTCATCTTGACACTAAATTTTCACAATAGTCTGTTAGGATTTTTTGAAATCACCTATTCACTTCCCTCAATGTGATATTATTAGCCTACCTCATGAGTAACATCCACTTAATACTAATTTCCTGCAGTAGTACTTTGGTGGCATATGCCCATGAGTGTATATCGTGGTCTTTTTCAAGAAGAATTGAAGGAGTAAAGTTGTAAGCCTGGAGATGATAGCATCATTGGCAACAACAGAGTTAGCATTAGAGGCGTCAACAATTTGGGCTAGTGAGCAGTGTACGGGTGAGAATGGGTCTAGGGTAGAAGCAAGAACTAGACTAGACCAGTCATAGGAACTAGTCTTATTCCAGGTTCCCAGTTCCAAAAAGAAAGAAGGAAACGGTATTGTACGATTCAATTCACCGGTTCCTAGGTAGGAACTAGATTAGGAACGAGGAATCTAGAAATTGGAACTGATGAACCAAACATGAGTTAACCTTGAAGTCTCTCTTTGCTCTTGCTAACAATAACAAATGCCACCTCTCTTTATAGATATGGATTATCTTTAAGAGAAGATTATCATTGGTATAGAGTTTTATAAGGTAAAGTGGAATTGATATATATATTGTGAGGTTTTGTCACATTCCGAACCTTGAGCGCATGTACATCTCTCGATAGTCAATAAAATTACGACATCCCAGGACGCGTCGCCAACCCAATCAATTATGCACATGCGGAAGCGTATAATAATCCCCAGACAACACTTGACAGGGGATAGAAAAGTAGGACAATCAATTCACAAAAGCCACTTTTATAAACACACTGAGTTTATATACGAAGTCTAAACCAAAAAGAAGCTACCAGGCTATCTTACCCTGGACCCTATCTACTTGGGATCCGGGTCTATCACGTCACCACTAAAGGCATCGAGCTCCTCAACATACTCGCCATCGATGACAAACTCATCAAAGCCATCCAAGGGGCCCTCCCGAACACTATTGGGCCCGTGGCGAAACCACACCTTGAATATATAAAGGACCAACTGAGGTAGGCCCTCATTGACCCAAATAGTAGTAACCACGAGCTCACGGGTCTAGTTGGGATTCCTATGGACAGGGAGTATGGTGCGCTCGGTCAAAGCCTCTCGTGGCCACCCAAAATGAACAGGTCGCGCCTCCATCTACGGACTTGAAAAGATAAGCCCACTATGGGGTGAGACAACGTCTCAGCAAGTCTACGCCATAAACCCCAATTAGGAAGGAAATACACCTAGGGGTGGCCTAACCACACAACCACAAAGACTCACCTCGCCTTAGTTCCTCCCTACACGTCAGTACAGTTCACATCAATTGGAACGCCTCACTCAATCTCAATCAATCACAGGGGTCTCGATTATAAGGCCAAATCATTATGACACGTCCCATTATGTGCCATACAATTTTGTCCCATAATCAGGCGCATTTAACTCAATCATTCATGCGTTCCAATTTTAATCACGGCCTACTCGACATTTGGTGGTCTTCTTACGTAACCAGGCATCGTCTCATCCCATTGAGCATGGCAACGTCTACCTCGAGACAGCAATCCCGAAGGAGCATTGGTTCAGCCTCTACTACAACCAGCATCCGTTGTCTAGGGGCATCCCATATAGGGGCAACGTCCACCCGACACACATTGGGGACGGGTTCTCATAATCATCACACGATCATTCAATTCCGACCAAGGACATCATGCATTGCATTCAAATGTTTCAATTAAGATAATGCACTTGGCCTATTTTCTTCATGTTAAACACCCGGTGAAAATAATCGTGTGTAGATACACGGTTAGATCGAACCTTAAAAAAATTGATATCCTTCCTTTTAAAATCTCACTACTTGATATAGTATTTCAAAACAATTTTTGTGTCAAAACCCGACATCCGGTATTTTCTAATTAAATACCGAAATTTCATAATTTTGAAATAATTAATCAAAAATCACAATCATCACTCAATTGCACAAATTAGCACTCAATTGCATAAACTAATCACACCACAACAATCAACACGAAATTCCGGCTACGAGCTATCCCAGTATAACTTCCAGAAAAAATTAAATAATTAAATAAATTGCAAAATTAATTAAATAAATAAAAATTAAATCAATAAATACACACTTAGGCCTAAAACACTAATTTAACCACTTAAACGGGCCTAGAAAAATAATGCACCTATCTACACAAATAGTACAATCTATTTAGCCCTTAACTAAGCTAATCTAACCATCTAACAATCCTAATTAACCAACCAAATCACTAATTAAACTAAACTAACCACCTAAACCATACTTAAGCTAATCTAATTAACCCTTAAACATCATTAACCTCCTAAGTAAGGTTTAGTGAGTAACTCACCGGATTAGCGGGCCGGTGAGTTCACGGCGACGGCGATGGCGACGCAAAGGCGAGCAGAACACAAGCCTACGGCAACACCAAGGGAGGTCCGGGCGGGGCCTAAAACGAGCCATGAAGTTTCAACCCTTGCTGGAACTTCTACTTTTGTCCAAGGTTGAACCAAAGGGGACCAAGGGCATAATAGCGACTGGTCGAGCCAGGTGGGAGGTGGGCAACAATGGCGGACCAAGCAAAGGCGATGGTGGCTTGGATGGGCGGTTAGGCGAGCTTGGGGACCTCCGACAGCGACTAAGGCGAACAAAGGGCTAGCAAGCAGATGCAGGACGGCGGGGATGCGCGGCTCGGGCTCACGGGTGGCAGCAACTGGCAACGGCTCAACAAGCATGCACAGGCCGCTAAAGGCGGTCGACGGTGGCTGGCTGGTCTCTAGTTTTCTGCTGGTCTTTTATGCTCTTGAACAACAATAATGGAGAGAAAAGCTGAGGAAGAGGAAGAAGATGGCTACTGCAATTGGAAAGGAGGGGGACAAGCCTTCAATGCACACCAAAATATCAAGAACACTCAAGTGGTTACCCCACCACCTTCAACCATATCCACAACAGCTATTTCCCTCTTAAATCTTCCTCAACAAGCCATAGAAGCAGCTGAAATGTTGCACCCCACATGGATCTACGAATTTTGAACATTTCTCTTCAATTTCAATCCAATTTCACCTCAAATTAATCCAATTGGTGCCCAAAAATTTCAGCCAAGGTGTCCACATCAAATACATGATTTTCCTCACCAATTAATCCAACTTGACGGCCAAAAGTGCGCTAAAAAACGGTCCTCTTAATTTCCTGGTCCAATTTCACCAAACTTTGAATTTTCGCCAAAAACTCGGGTTTGCAAAAAAATCTTCGGAGGATGAGTTGATATTCCTAAAATAAATCGTGACATAACAGAACTTTCAATTTCTGAAATCGGATTCAATTTCTTGGTTAATTTTAACTGGACGCGATTTTAGCGTGACTTAACCTACCGGGTAGTTTTTATGAATTTTTAGCACATTTGACCCGTGGTCAATTATTTTCGAGCCATATTGTGCATCTTCGACTCTAGGCGACTCTCGGTTGTCGTGAAAATCTCAAGGTTTCAAATACGGGCATAGGGTACAAAAATGACAAAAAAAATCGGTATAGTGCCGTTCGACGAGAATTTTACAATTAGTGGAATCACCCACATTTAATCACATGCCTCAGTCGAGCCGAACTATTTTCGGTCTCTGGTCGATGTTGACAATGTCGTATTGAATCTTGCATATTAGCACGGTCGAGCAGTCAATTTTTGATCGAATTCTCAAGCATATTGCGTTTAGATTCCTTAACGGTTTCACCTGATAGATTAGTTATATCGTGAGTGATCAGCTCAGAGAAAAAGACCATAGACGCATTGATGAAAAGCCCAACTTATTCAATCAAAAACAGAATCAGAAAACCAGGATGTCACAGGTTTCCTAATAATTGTTATAGTCTAATTAATAGCAATTTTACTTTAAAACTATTGTTAAGTAATTCACTATGTTTATTGTTTCTTTTAATTTCCAATGATTATAATTTAGAGCAATTTTTCATGGATAATTGATGACTTAAGTTCTATAATTTAGGTTTTATGTTACGTATCTTGAAATTTTTATTATTTATATTATTGTACGCATTCATCTTTTATGGATTGTTGTGATTAACAAATGAGGATTTTTGTTGTCGCGTTCGTTTTCACTTTACTTAACTAAAAATGAAAGAAAAAAGAAAGAAAAAAATGAAACAACAAAAACAATAGTCAGTTCCCGATTAGACCCTAAAATGGATTGACAGGGTAGGTTATAGATTCTAAAAACTTGGGAACTAGTTCTGACAAGGTACATTGTAGGTCATAGATATAACTTGGACCGACCCGAAACTATGCACCCCTACAGAAGTGTATAAATCAGCACCAACATATCGAAGCCAAAATGTGAAGATTGCGTGAAGCAGGAGCAGTTATTGTTTGATGAAATTTCAATTATGACTCTAACTGCAATTTACGTTTTCTTTTACTGCATCCTTGTTTGATTTAATTCAGTTAGTTTAGTTTTCACAAATTCTCAAAATCAGCTTCATGAATCCAGAATTGAGCGGTGATTCCTTTCTTGATTGTCAATCGTCTTTGTGGAACTTTTAGAGCAATCAAATCGGAAGAATTGAACCTGTCAATTATCTCTGAAGGGCTATAGTTGTTTTTCAGTTATTTTCTTTTTCCTCTAGTTTGAAATTAATCAAGAGTTCCATCGTCTGAAGGGATAGATATTAGGTATAGTTGTCTATTTTATACCCCAATTTATGGAGTAAATTACTGAAATGCATCGCAAATTCAAACGGAGATCATGGTGGTAAAAGAAAAATAAATCGTGAAGCCGTGATTAACTTCTCAATGTTCTTTTGGCAGAAAACATAACAAAATGGCCTGATTAAAGCATAATCATGTTGGGGCACTTCATCAAACGAAAAAAATCCCAGTCTCAGTATGTAAAGCAATCGAAAAGAACGTAGCTGTTTTTTGATGGAAAATTGCAAAGAAGAATTATGGACTTTAACATTGGAGATAATGGGAAGTTCTAGAATTTAGAAAGGATTTGGAGGGACTTCGCTTTAGGGACCTAATTGCATTCAATAAGGGCATACTAGGTAAACAAGCGTGGAGAATAACGTAATGTAGTGTGGATCTTTATGTAGCCAGCTTTTGAAAGAATATACTTTTCCTAACTACAATTTCTTGCAGGCAAGGAAAAGGATCTTGATCCTTTCGGAGATGTGAATGTCTTCTTATGGGAAGAGATGCAATATCCCAGATGTAATGTGGTCAGTTGGGAATGGTTAAAGAATCAACATCAGAGAAGATAAATGGCTTAGAAGTGGAACAATTGGGGGCCCTGCTATGAGAGGGGAACCACGGGAGGTGGCCAAGTTGATTATCCGAGAGGAGTCGGAACTGGAATGAACGGATTGTGCAGAATATGTTTGATGAGAGAAGATAAATGGCTTAGAAGTGGAACAATTGGGGGCCCTGCTATGAGAAAGGAACCACGGGAGGTGGCCAAGTTGATTATCCAAGAGGAGTCGAACTGGAATGAACGGATTGTGCAGAATATGTTTGATGAGCAGGCTGTAAAAGATATACTCAGTCACACTAGTATCACAACTGACAAATGATAAAATGGTGTGGGTGAATACCAAGTCTGGCAATTACTCAGAAACGGCTACTACAACATCAGAAAGGAAAATGTAAATCGATTCTCGATTTAGAATCAACATCCTATCAGCCTAATAAAACAAAATTCAGCGCGCAAGTACTACTCAAAGATTCGGTTCTTCCTAGGGACTGCATGCCAGAATACTATGCCACCGAAGCCAACCTGTGCTTTGTATTGAAACCGCAAACTATTAAGCATATGTTTCTTTTATGTCCATGCACCAAAACTGTTTGGTCAAATCTTTCTTTGCATATCAGAATCACAAGATAATGGTTAACCAGACTAAATGAATGGCTTATTGCATTTCAATAACAATCCAAAGAACTCACCTTTGTTCGAACTTGTTGCGGTTCTATGGCTCATATCAAAAACTCGAAACTACTTTGTCTTAAAGAAAACAGAACCCAGATCCAAACCACCTCGTGGAGGTAGCAATTGCAATGAATAAATTGATTGGGGAAAGTGAAAAAGGATAAAGGTCATAAAAGAGACTTACCCCAACGGTGGAAACCCCCAGCACTACGTACTTTCAAAATCAACATCGACAGATCTTTTGTTGAGGAATCATCGAAAAGAGTAAACACCTGTGTCTATAGAGACTACACAGGCCGCCTAGTGTGGTCAAGAAGGTTATGTTCAAGAATCCTTGTGAAGTAGGTGCGGAAGGAGTTGGTGTTTTGATGAGACCCCCGATTATAGTGAAGTTCCACCGGCTTGGGCTTGAACTTGAAAGTTCTCTCTTGTGGTTGATCCCATGCGAGGCTGTGGGAAGAGTAGCAGCAAAGTTCAAATTCCAGCAAAACAATTGTGACTTGACTCAAACATCAAGTCAAAATGGAGACGTTGAAAATATTTCTCGAAATTGAACCCGTAAAGGAAACCCCATCCAAGTAGGCTTCCTTACTTGAGTAGGTTTCCTATCTTGGATCCAAATATTTTCATTGTAAGAGGTGGATTTTCTTTGTGAAGAGTATCCAAGAGACGACTTTTTTGTGAATTAAACTCTAAAGCAATCCAAGCGCTTTCAATATTTAAGTCAAGCATATTAAATCTTGTAAGTAAGATTTGTGAATTCTTTTGTGAGATTGAAAGAATGTTTCTTGATGACCTAAGTGCTTAATAATGTCTGAATGTAATTGGGAGCTGAGAAATACTGAGTGTTTGAATACCTTGATTGTGGTTGTAATTTCTATTTTATTGCTTAATTTATAGTAAAATCATCTGCTGCTTTCCTCATTGTGAAATAGGTCCTATCAATCGAACCACATAAATTCGGTTTTTAAAAATAATTTTCTTACTCTGGTGTTGCTCACTTTCGCAACAATGATGAATGAGTAATCAGCTAACTATACATGAAATAAGATGCACAATTAAGTTAAGTGTCCATATTCCAAGCTTTCTGAAATCAAGTTAACAGGCAATTATTGAGTGAACAAAAGCGTGCTTATTACCGACGAGACGGTGGTGGCTTGAGTAAAAGAGATTATCATAGAAAATATGAAATTTGGATAAGAACACTTTCTACCATAACCCATATAGGCTTTTTATGTAATTTATTGGTCTAATTTTGAGGTTAAGACTATCTTTTGGGTTTGCTTTACTATGTAAACAAATTATACTTGATGGTCAAAGCATCGCGCACAAGTTCAAATAATGCACTTCCTCTTTTTCCTTTAATTATTTCGCTGTTATTACTATTCTGTTTGTTTTCCTGTCTATTATCACCAATCTGATTTGGATACATTCATGTTCTATCTTCATTTGCAGGGCACCAGTTATATGCAAAGAGAACTTTGAGAGGATAAGTCATGTAGATCATGTAGGCCGGTTTTAATATTTAAGTTCTTTACAGCAACATATAAAAATTGGTGCATTATACCTTGTTCAACTTCCAAGTCAAAGGTAGTCATGTCGTTCTGTGTACGAGATTTAGCAATTTTTCTGTTAAATCTCTGCCCATCATTCATGTGTTTATTTCCCTTTTAAAATCTGAACATAACACAAAAACTTCTTCTTAATACTTTGCCTGGCCACAACATAACATCGGGGAAGATTGAGAAGAAAATAGTACAACCGAAAACTGGATCATCATACAACATGCAACGCATATGATATAACAGTTAATTTCTAAAGAAACCTTGTTATTTTTCATTAAATAACTACATAGTTCAATACCGAATTGACATATAATTTCATAAACACCAAGCAGAACCATGTCCGGAGGAACTGACGAATAACATTTTGGGACATGAGACCTAACTGAACCAGAATTGAAGGACTTACACAACATAGCTTCGACTTTCTATTTTGAAGTTTTTAGGCTTTTGGTTCATCATTCTGAAAATCATGGCCGACACCAGGGCTGTGACCTGGTCTAGTGTCTTCGAAATCGTCTAGTGTCGCCAAAACGGTTAGCCTTTCCTCATTGCCGCTCGGAGCTTTCGGTGGAACAGATTCCTTCTTTAAGCCAACGAAAGAATGGCCCACTCTGGGGATGTTCCCAGGGGTTGCGGGGCGGAAATCATCCCTGTCAACTGCCTCTGACTCGCCCAAATCGACCGTCTGATCATGTGCTGTAGGCGAAGGAACCGTCTCCTTCCCCACTTCAGAATGATCATCGTACGTAGGAGACTGACTCGGATTGAGAAATTGCGATGCTTGTTCGTGTATTTGGTCGTTATTCATTGCACGGAGTTCATTGTCCCATGCTGATTTTATGGATCTTCCCTCGGAAGTTAGGATAGCACCAAATGCCATGAAGGTGAAAATGATCACGAATTTCGACATGACTAGGAGATCAGCCACAGCCAGAGAAATCGTGGAAAAGGAAGTTTTATCTTCTACTTTGAAGTGAGCAATGAGAAGAAATAGGTAAGACGGAATATAGTCAACTGAATGAGAAGCACTTGAACTCTGCATGGCTATTTATAGGCTTGAGAGAGTGACCTTTTTGAGAATCTTAACCACTGACCAATTTCATATTAAACTATGTATGTGGACTTCATTGCGGCTCTTCTTCTTCGTGGATGATAATTATTGCATTAAGATCGCTAAAAGTGCATCCCTCGTATTTATTACGTCCCTGTTATTATTTCATCTAGTTTAGTAGATCTCTCTCTCTCTCTCTCTCTCTCTCTCGTATTTACTCAGAAACGGCTACTACAACATCAGAAAGGAAAATGTAAATCGATTCTCAACTTAGAATCAACATCCTATCAGCCTAATAAAACAAAATTCGGCGTGCAAGCACTACTCAAAGATTCGGTGCTTCCTATGGACTGCATGCCAGAATACTATGCCACCGAAGCCAACCTGTGCATTGTATTGAAACCGAAAACTATTAAGCATATGTTTCTTTTATGTCCATGCACAAAAGCTATCTGGTCAAATCTTTCTTTGTATATCAGAATCACAAGATAATGGTTAACCAGACTAAATGAATGGCTTATTTCAACAACAATCCAAAGAACTCACCTTTGTTCGAACTTGTTGTGGTTCTATGGCTCATATCAAAAACTCGAAACTACTTTGTCTTAAAGAAAACAGAACCCAGATCCAAACCACTTGTGGAGGTAGCAATTGCAATGAATAAATTGATTGGGGAAAGTGAAAAAGAATAAAGGCCATAAAAGAGACTTACCCCAACGGTGGAAACCCCCAGCACAACGTACTTTCAAAACCAACATCGACAGATCTTTTGTTGAGGAATCATCGAAAAGGGCAAACACCTGTGTATATAGAGACTACACAGGCCGCCTAGTGTGGTCCAAGAAGGTTATGTTCAAGAATCCTTGTGAAGTAGGTGCGGAAGGAGTTGGTGTTTTGATGAGACCTCCGGTTATAGTGAAGTTCCAGCATGGCTTGGGCTTGAACTTGAAAGTTCTCTCTTGTGGTTGATCCCATGCGAGGCTGTGGGAAGAGTAGTGACAAAGTTCAAATTCCAGTAAAACAATTGTGACTTGACTCAAATATCAAGTCAATATGGAGACGTTGAAAATATTTCTCAAAATTGAACCCGTAAAGGAAACCCATCCAAGTAGGCTTCCGTACTTGAGTAGGTTTCCTATCTTGGATCCAAATATTTTCATTGTAAGAGGTGGATTTTCTTTGTGAAGGGTATCCAAGAGAGGACTTCTTTGTGAATTAAACTCTAAAGCAATCCAAGCACTTTCAATATTCAAGTCAAGCATATTAAATCTTGTAAGTAAGATTTGTGAATTCTTTTATTAAATCTTGTAAGTAAGAATTTGTGAATTCTTTTGTGAAATTGAAAGATTGTTTCTTGACGACCTCAGTGCTTAATAATGTGTGAATGTAATTGAGAGCTGAGACATACCAGAGCGTTTGAATACCTTGATTGTGGTTGTAATCTCTTTTTTATCACTTAATTTATAGTAAAATCATCTGCTGCTTTCCTCATTGTGGAATAGGTCCTATCAATCGAACCACATAAATTTGGTATTAAATTCATTTTCTTATTCTGGTGTTGCTTATTTTCGCAACAATGATGAATGAGTAATCAGCTAACTATACATGAAATAAGATGCACAATTAAATTAAGTGTCCATATTCCAAGCTTTCTGAAATCAAGTTAACAGGCAATTATTGAGTGAACAAAAGCGTGCTTATTACCGACGAGAGGGGGTGGCTTTAGTAAAAGAGATTATAATAGAATATATGAAATTTGGAGAAGAACACTTTATACCATAACCCATATAGGCTTTTTATGGAATTTATTGGTCTAATTTTGAGGTTAAGACTATCTTTTGTGTTTGCTTTACTATGTAAACAAATTATACTTGATGGTCAAAGCATCGCGCACAAGTTCAAATAATGCACTTCCTCTTTTTCCTTTAATTTTTTCGCTGTTATTACTATTCTGTTTGTTTGCCTGCCTATCATCACCAATTTGATTTGGATACATTAATGCTCTATCTTCATTTGCAGGGCACCAATTATATGCAAAGAGAAATTTGAGAGGATAAGTCATGTAGATTATGTAGGCCGGTTTCAATATTTAAGTTCTTTACAGAAACATATAAAAATTGGTGCATTATACCTTATTCAACTTCCAAGTCAAAGGTAGTCATGCCGTTCTGTGTACCAGGTTAGCAATTTTTCTGTTAAATCTCTGCCCATCATTCATGCGTTTATTTCCCTTTTAAAATCTGAACATAACACAAAAACCTTCTTCTTAATACTTTGCTTGGCCACAACATAACATCGGGGAAGATTGAGAAGAAAATTGTCACACCCCGAACCTCGAGCACACGCGCATCTCTCGGTGGTCGATCAAATTGTGACATTCCTAGGACGCGTCGCCGACCCAAATCGATTCATGCACAAGCGAAAGCGAAATAAAAATCCCCAGACAAAACTCAACATAGGATAGAAAAGCTGGACAACCATATAAAACAAACCACACTTTTATAAACATCCAGGTCAAACTGCAAAGTTATATACAAAAGTCAAGGCCCCAAAAAGGACTACCAAGCTAACCCTACCCCGGACCCTTCCTACTTGGGCTCCGAGTCCACTACGACACCGTTAGAAATGTCGATGTCTAGCGGGTCAGCTACCTCCTCTACTATGGTCTCCTGCTCATCCTCAGGCAACCGATTTGTCACGATATCAGCCAAAACATCGGCGTCCACGATAGGATCGAGTACCTCCTCACCCTCACCCTCAATGGCGGGTCTGTCGAAACCATCCCCGCGACCTTCCCTTTCCCCATTAGGCCCGTGACGAAACCACGCCTTGAATTGATGAGGTACCCACTTAGGTAGGCCCTCATCGACCAAGATTGTAGTCATGACGAGCTCAAGGGTCCAGGGACTCTCAGGACAAGGAAGATGGTACTTTGCTCGCTATACCCTCACGATTGCCCAAAACGAATTGGATGGACTTCCATCTATGGACCTGAAAAGTTAAGCCCACAACGGGGTGAGACAATGTCTCAGCAAGTTCATGCCCTAAATGTCACGCCCCGAATCTCGAGCGCGCACACATCCCTTGGTGGTCGATAAAAATTTGCGATGTCCTAGGACGCGTCGCCGACCCATTCATTTTATTGCACATGCAGAAGCGTATAAACAAACTTCAGACAACAGAGATATGGGATAGAAAAGAAGGATATAATTTTCACAAAACACTTTTATAAACAAACTGAGTTTATATACAATACTAGTCTATAAACAAAGCCTAACTCCAAAAAAAAAAAAAAGAGTCACTAAACCATCTAGGCACAAGACTCCTCAATTGAGACCTCTGAGACATTCGGGGGTTCTGGGTCCTCCACGACACCATTAGGGGGACCAACTACCTCTTCACTTGCCACAGCGTTGACCACAATGGCAAGGACGTCGAAACCCTACATGGGACCTTCCCGAACCCCATTAGGCCCATGGCGGAACCACACCCTGAACCGATGAGGTACCAACTGAAATCGGCCCTCATTGACCAAGATGGTGGTCACTATGAGTGTGACATCCTAAAATTTCAATTCTGTTTTCAATTGAATTAATCGAGTTTTTCATCAACGCACCTATAGTTCTATTCTTCGAGCTGATCACTCATGAGATAACTAGTCTATCTGAGGAAGCTGTTAAGGGATTTTAATGCAATAGATTTGAGAATTCGAGTAGAAATCGATTGCTCGACCGTGCTAGTCTATAAGGATCATTACAGCACAGTTAAAGATCGATCACAAATCAAAGATAGGTTGGTCTAACTGAGATATGTGATCAAAGTGTGGGTGATTCCACCAGATTGCAAAATTCTCGTCGATCGACACTTCTCGTATTTGAAACCTCGAGATTTTCATGACAACTGAGAGTCGTTTAAGTCGGTACCATGTGATCAAAATGTGGGTGATTCCACCAGCATTTGAATCGGCGAGATTTTCATTTTGATACAACCTCAAAATTTTCACGACAACCAAGAGTCGTCAATATGTCGAAGATATACATTATGGCTCGAAAATAATCGATCACGGGTCAATTGCACTAAGAATTTCTAAAAGCTATCCGATAGGCTAGGTCACGCTAAAATCACGCCAGATTGAAATTAACCACGAATTTGAATCCGATTTCAGAAATTGAAAGTTTTGTTAAGTGACAATTTATTTTAGGACCATGGACTTACCCTCCGAAGATTTTTTTGCAAACTGAGATTTTTGACGAAAATTCAAAATATGGCCGTTTTTTACCGGAAAATTCATAGGATCATTTTTTATCACGTTTTTGGGATGTAAGTTGGTTCTATTGACAAGGAAAATGTCAATTTGGTTGAAGAAACCTTGGTGGAATTTATGGGGACTGGTTTAGGTCCAATTGGAGAGAAATTGGTTCAATTTGGGGAAGTTTTGTTCAAATTCATAGGCCTCCTTGCTACACAACCTTTTGGACCCTTTAGCAAGTGTGTTGGGGAAGCTTTGAAGTGGATAGGGGCTGTTGACCATGGCTGGAGTGGTGGGGCTTCTTGGATGAGCTCAAGGGGACAAGTAAAGCCATCTAAAAGGCTTGGTGGCCCCCTCCAAGCTTCCAGCTGCCTCCTTCTTTTTCAATAGGTTGCTTTCCCCATTAGAGACCTCTTTGAAGCTCAAAAATTGCAGAGAACCGAGCCAGCCACCCCATTTGGCCGTCGCACGCCCGCCGGATCCCCTTGCTGCCACCGCGTCGCCGTCACACCCCCATCACGTGTCGTCTACCCGTCCACCTCCAGCTCGCTATTTCGTGAGCCCAACCCGTCCCCCGAGCTCCTTAGGTTGCCATCGAGCTCCCTAGGCCACCGTCTAGCTTGCTTCCGCCGCCATGAAGCCTTGCCGTTGCCCGCCTAGCCCCATTGCACCATCATCGTCTCTCCTTGCCACTCTTAGCCGCTCGAGTAGCCTCTCGGCCCATCAACCAGAACCGAAGGCCAACAAGCTTCCATGGGCTTTGAGGCCCATTTAGGACATCTTTTGGGCCTCGTCGGGTGTCGCCGCGAGGAGTTTGTTACCCGTCTCCGTGTTACCATCGCCGTGAACTCATCGGATTTCAAAACCAATGAGTTTACTCACTAAACTCTACTTAGGGAGTTAATGATGCTTAAGGTTGATTAATTTAGGCTAAATATGGTTTAGGTGATTAGTTAGAACGGATTAGCGATTTAATTACTCATTATTGCATGTTAGGTGGTTAGATCGGCTTAATTAGCAACTAGATAGGTTGTATTATTTATCTAGATAGGTTTGGAAATTTTCCGGGCCCGTTTTGGTATTTAATTAGGCTTTTCCAGCCTAAGTTTTTATTTTTGGCATTTAATGGTATTTATTTAATGATTATTGGTATTTATTTAATGATTTATTATTTTTCGAAAATTATACTAGGATAGACGAAGACTGGAATTTCGTGCTAATTGCAATGGTATGGATGGTTTATTTAATTTAGTGCTGGTTTGTGCAAATTGAGTGGAAATTGTAATATGGGGTATTTATTAGGGGTGATCGGTTCCCGGTTCGGTTCGGTTCCACCTTGGAATCGGGAACCGGATCGGGAGCACCGGTTCCCAAAATTGCAAACCGTGGACCGGATCGGAACCATCGGTTCCGGTCCGGTCCGGTCCAGTCCAACAAAATCGGCTCTACTTTTTTGCACTAAAGAGTGACCGACTTTTTTGCACCAAAGAGTGACTACGCTCCGGACTGATCAATCCAATTCGGTTCTTGGGTAATTCAACGAAACTAATCACACATGTTCCCACATGCAAAATATTCAAACTTCACTTGTGTGATTCACACTTCGTATGTTTCACACTTAACTTTAACCATAAAGGCCATGAACAATTTGGTTAAAGGTTGGACTTGGCTTAAATTGTAATCCTATAAACAAGTAACATGGGGACATTTTAATCACTAGAAGTCAAAAAATTGTAATCTTATTTGCTAAAGAGTATATCATCTAATGTCCTCAAGCAGGTAGAACAAAACACAAAGCAAGGATCATTCAACCATTCATCACAAAATCCCCAATAAATCAATTAAAAAAGAAAGAGACTCTTACTTTCCCTCTTTCTCTCGATAACTAACTTGCTGGTACCACTTGAGGAACCCTGAAAACAAAGAACTCAAGTCACAGCCCACGTTACTAACAACGAGATTTTTTCTAGAAATAAAAGAGTAACAAAAATGGTTTTAATGGCCTCTTGGCCACATAAGAGGTTCCTACCTCAAATTGCAATTTTGGTTGCAATAAGTTATCATGTTTATATATTTTATTAATTCTATGTATATAAATTATATATTAAAAATTTTCTTTGGTCCGGTCGGTCCGGTTCCCACCTTGGATCCGGGAACCGGACCGTCAACCGTGGGAACCACCCAAAACCGGCCGGTTTGGTCCGGTCTGGCCGGTTCCCGGTTCGGGCGGTTCCGTTGCACACCCCTAGTATTTATCCCAAAATTGTGGAATTTTGGTATTTAATTGGAAAATACCGAGCGTCAGTTTTTAACGCCGAAAATGTCTTTATGGACTATATAATTAGTGGGATTTTTGAAAAGAAAGATATTGCATTTTTGGCTTAGGCCGACTGTATACCCACATACGATTATTTTATCGGGTATTTTCAATGTGGTAATTGTTAGCTTATGTGAGCCCCTTTGCACATCAGCTTGTGAGAACAATATACTATATCAGCCTATGAGCTCGATATGTCAGCTTGTAAGAGCAATATACCTTATTAGTTTGTGTGAGCTAAGATTGTTTTATCAGCTTGTGTAAGCACAATCTATATATATATATATATTTGCATGAGCTAAGATCGTTTTATCAGCTTGTGCGAGCACGATCTATATATTTATCAACTTGAGCAAGCTATGACCATATATTGCAGCTTATGTGAGCAGTTGTGGTATCAATGAGATTGATATATGGTGTTGAATTGATAGATAGTACTAATGGTACCGAATTGAGCTGATTGACTGATTGATCAATGGTTTGATTTGAATTGAATGGACTACTTGAGATCATGAACTGTACTGACTTGCAGGAAGGAACTTAGGTGAGATAAGTCTCATGTATTGTGTGTGGATAGACAACCTTTAGGCGTATTTCTTTCATAGTCAGAGTTTAAGGGGTGAACTTGCTGAGACATTGTCTCTCCCCATCGTGGGCTTAATATTTTTAGGTCCTTAGATGGCGAATCCCCCTGAGCATTTTGGCCAGCCCAAGAAGATCACCGAGCAGATCTCTCAGATTCCTCTCCCAGAGGGCTAAGAAGCCTGGGTTTACAAACTCGTGAGGACCATTGTCTAGGTTAATATGGGTCTACCTCGTAGAGTACCCTATTAATTCAGAGCATGGTATCATCGTGGGCGAGGTGGACCCAGAGAAGGTCCCATACAAGACTCTAAGGTCCCTATGTCGGTGTTAGAGCTTGCTTTTGGTGAGGGCACAGCTGAGCCTCCCGGTGGTGCATTGGTGGACCCAAGTCCCCAGGAGACCCCGGAGTCTTCGGCTGAGGATTCAAACGCTTAGAGGACTTATAGCATTTCTACTTTTGTAGACTAGTGAATATAGACTAGTATCATTAATAAACTAGTCAGCTTGTATAAAGGTGTGTTGTGGTTTGGTTGAAAAATTGTGGTCCTGCTTTTCTATTCCATCTTTGTATTGTCTAGGGATTTATTTATTTGCTTCCGCATACGCATTAAAATCAATGGGTCAGCGACGCGTCTTGGGACGTTGCATTTAAATCAACCACCGAGGGATGGGCACGTGCTCAAGGATCGGGGCATGACAATGAGTTCATGGAGCCAGAGACTCCCGGGGATAGGGACGATGGTACTCTATTTCGTATACCCCCTCGGTTGTCCAAAACATACTAGAGGGACCGCCATCTACGGACCTAAAAAAGTTAAGCCTACGGCGGGGTGAGACAATGTCTCAACGAGTTCACGCCATAAACCCCGATTAGGAAGGAAATACACCTAGAGGTAGTCTAACCACACATCACAGAAGATTTACCTCACCTTAGTTCCTTCCTGCACGTCAGTACAATTCATATAACATATAATTACATTAAAAGCATTCATCAATCGGGACGTCTCGACTTATATCACAAACAATTACAAGGGTCCCGATTATAAGGCCGAATCGTTATGACACGTCCTATTCCGTGCCACAATATTTTGTCACATAATCAGGCACGTCAATTTCAATCAATCATGCGTCCCAATTGATTACGACCCAAAGGCCACAACCGACTCAACAGTTAGCGGTCTTCCGGCGTAGCCGACCATCAAGCATGGTAACGTCTACATCTAGACGGCATTCCATGAGGGAGCATTGGCCAAGCCTCCATTACGACCAGCATCCATTGACTTGGGGCATTCCCAAAGGAGCATCGTCCGGCCCCAAAGACTCATGATGGGTTCTCATATCATTCATGCACACATCCAATCCCGGCCAAGACATCGTGCTTTGTACTCAAATGTCCCAATTAAAATAATGTACTTGACCCATTTTCTTCATATTAAAAACACACGGTAAAATAATCGTATGTGGGTATACGGTCAGATCAAACCAGAAAAATTGATATCCTTCCTTTTAAAATCTCACTATTTGATATAGTATTTATAAAAAATTTTAGTGTCTAAACCCAACACCCAAAATTTTCTAATTAAATACCAAAATTTCACGATTTTGAAATAAATACTCAAAATTAACAATCATCACTCAATTGCACAATTTAACAATCAATTACATAAACTAAGTACACTACTGCAATAAGCACGAAATTCCGATCACCGACTATCCCGATATAATTTACGGAAAATATTAAACAATTAAATAAATTACAAAATTAATTAAATAAATGTAAATTAAATCAATAAATGCATACTTAGGCCTAAAACACTAATTTAACCACCTAAATGGGCCTAGAAAAATAATGCACCTATCTACATAAATCAAGCAACCTAATTAACCCTTAACTAGTCTAATCTAACCACCTAATTAGTTTATTAACTAACTAAATCACTAATTAAAACTAACTAACCCCATAATATAATCTTAGGCTAAGCTAATTACCTACTAAGCATAATTAACCTCCTAAGCAAGGTTTAGCAAGTAAACTCACCAGATTAGCGAACCGATGAGTCCACGGTGACGGCAATGCAATAGAGAGCGAAGGCCCACGAAGTCTCAGCTTGGGCTAAGAGAGGTCCGGACCAGCCCGGAAAAGGCCCATGAAGTCTTAGCTTAGGCTGAGACTCGACTTCTACTTGGCTACTGAAACGGGCGATCGATGGCTCAGTTGGCGCGAAAAGGGGCACGGCGGGTCCAGGCGGGACAATGGCAACTATAGCGGTCGACAGCGGGGCTTTGTCTTACTGGACAGCAACGGTGGCATGACTTCCAGGCAGCCTGGCTTCGCAGATGATGGCACGGGACAGCGAGCAAGAGGTGGACAATGCTAGCGAGCTCGAGTGGCAGCAATGGTGCACGACAGGCGGCAAGGGGCGGTCGACGGTGGCTGGCTAGTTCCTGCTTGCTTTCTCTGGTTTTTGAGCTCTCAAACTACAACAACAATGGAGAAAGGAGCAGCAAGGAAGAGGAAGAAGGGCTCAACTAAAGGGAGACCACAAATGACCTCAAAAGTCCAAGGAAAATATCCACAATTCATCATCACAAGGCCCCCACCAGCCCAAGCTTCATCCTCAGCCAATTTCCCACACCAATCTTCCTCCACAAGCCTCCCAAGTGGTCCAAAATGTTTCAACCCCATGGACCTACGAATTTTGTAACATTCCACTTCAATTAAGTTCAATTCTCCTTCAAATTAATCCAATTGAAGTGCCACAATGCCAAGGTAAGTTGCCACATCAAATTCTACCATTTTCCTTGCCCAATGATCCAACTTGATGGCCAAAAGTCCACACAAAAACGGCCCTATAATATTCCTAGTCCAAAAATACCAAATCTTGAATTTTCGCCGAAAACTCGGGTTTGCAGAAAAATCTTGGGAGGATGAGTCAACGTTCCTAAAATAAATAATGACAAGACAGAACTTTCAATTTCTGAAATCGGGTTCAATTTCGTGGTTAATTTCAACCGGATGCGATTTTAACGTGACCAAACTTACCAGGTAGCTTTTAGGAATTTTTAGCGCATTTGACCCATGGTCAATTATCTTTGAGTCACATTGTGCATTTTCAACTCATTGGCGACTCTCGGTTGTCATGAAAATCTCGAGGTTTCAAATATGGGCATAGGGTACAGAAATGACAAAAAAATCAGTTTAGTGTCGTTCGACGGGAATTTTGTAATTAGGTGGAATCACCCACACTTTAATTACATACCTCAGTCGAATTGACCTATCTCCGATCTTTGATCGATTTTGACGGTACCGCATTGACCCTTGTAGATTATCACGATCAAACAATCAATTTCTGGTCGAATTCTCAAGTCTTTTGCGTTTAGATTCCTTAACGGCTTCACTAATAGATTAGTTATCTCGTGAATGATCAGTTCAGAGAAAAAAACTATAGGCGCGTTGATAAAAAGCCCAACTCATTCAATCGAAAATAGAATCAAAAAATCAAGATGTCACACTAAACCCGAATTAGGAAGATAATACACCTAGAGGTATTCTAACCACACATCACAGGAGATTTACCTCGCCTCAGCACCTCCTTGCACGTCAGTACAGCTCATATAACATATATAAATGCAATAGATGCAATCAATAACTAGAATGCCTCACTTTCAAATCAATCAATCACAGGGGTCTCGATTATAAGGCCAAATAGTTATGACACATTCCATTTTGTGCCACACGATTTTGTCCCATAATCAGGTGCGGTTATATCTCACTCAAACAAGCATTCCAATTAATTACGGCCCCACAGGCATGGCCTACTCAATGTTCGGCAGTCTTCCGGCGTAACCGGGTATCGTCTCATCCCAACGAGCACGGCAACGTCTACCTCTAGATGGCATTCCCGAAGGAGCATCAATCCAGCCTCTATTGTGACTAGCATCCGTTGAACAATGGCATTCCATATAGGAGCATCGTCCGATGTAAACACTCGCAACAGGTTCTTATAACATTCACACTCACATCCAATCCCGGCCAAGGACATTGTGCTTTGCACTCGAATGCCTCAATTAAAATAATGTGTTTGGCATATTTTCTTCATATTAAAAACACCCGGTAAATAATCGTGTATGGGTACACGGTCATATCAAACCATAAAAAGTGATATCCTTCCTTTTAAAAATCCCATTATTTGATATAGTACTTAAAAACATTTTTGACGTCAAAACTCGACACCCGGTACAAAAATCCATAATTTTGAAATAAATAATAAGAATCAACAATCATCATCCAATCACATAATTTAACACTCAATTGCACAAACCAACTACACCACGACAATCATCACGAAATTCTAACGACCGGCTATCTCGGTATAATTTCCAAGAAATATTAAATAATTAAATAAATTACAAAATAATTAAATAAATGCAAAATAATTAAATAAAACACTAATTAAGCTATATACACTAATCTAACCACCTAATTGGACTTAAATAAATAATGTATTAAGCTAATTAAATCACACAATCTAATTAACCCATAACTAAACTAATCTAACCACATAATTAGACTAATTAACTAACTAAATCACTAATTACACTAACTAATCCTCCTAACCCAATCTTAGTCTAAACTAATCCTCACTTAAGCATAATTAAGCTCCTAAGTAAGGTTTAGCAAGTAAACTCACTGATTTAGCAAACTAGTGAGTTCACGGCGATGACAACGCGAAGGTGAGCGAGACTCGGGCCTACGGCGATGCCCAACGAGGCTTTTGGAATGGCCCGAAAATAGCCTTGGAAGGCCTACAGGCCACCAAGGATTTTCATTATGTGGCTAAACCGAAGGAGCTGGGCTCGGGCTAGCGATGGGCTAAACGAGTCGCAGAACGAGCCAAGCGGTGATGGGCCAGTGCTGGATAGTAGACGAATGCAATGGCGGCTCGGGGACCAGCGACGGTGAGCTAGCGAGCTCAAGATGGCAGCTTGAGCAAGCGCGGGATGCAGTGGACGCGAGGTGGCCTGAACGCACGATCGGCTTGCGGGCATGCGGATGGCAACACCGGCGAGCTATGGGTTGCTTAGTCGGCTAGCTCAGCTTGCAGGGAAGTGCTGGCTGGTTTCTCTGGTTCTTTGGTCTTGATTCAGCAACAATGGAGAAGAAATGCTGAGGAAGAAGAAAAAGATAGGCTGTTGTTGGCTTAAGGGGGACAAGAAGCCACTAAGTCAAGCCAAAATATCACAAATACTTGAGTATAGTCCTCACCAGCCTTCAGCCACAACCTAGCAACCATTTCCCCTCCCAATCTTCTCCAAGAAGCCAAGGACGATGCTGAAATGTTGCAGCCCCCCATGGCCTACGAATTTCAAGCTTCCAACTTCAATTTCACACCAAATTCAATCCAATTCAATCCAATTTGGTCCTCAAAAATACCAGCCAAGGTACCCACATCAATTCCATGATTTTTCTCACCAATTGATCCATCTTGAAGGCCAAACATGTACTCAATTTAGCCCATCCGAATTCCTTGAATCAATTTCGCTGAATTTCAATTTTTCGCCAAAATCCCGGGCTTGCCGAAAATTCTACAAAGGATGAGTCGACGTCCTAAAAATAAATCATGACACGCCACAACTTTCAATTTTGAAACCGAATTCAATTTCGCAGTTAATTTCAACCGGACGCGATTTTAGCATGACCTAACCTACCGGGTAGCTTTTAGGAATTTTTAGCGCATTTGACTTGTGGTTGATTATTTTTTATTCACATTGTGCATTTTTGACACATTGGCAACTCTCGGTTGTTATAAAAATCTCAAGGTTTCAAATACGGACACAGGGTACAAAAACGACAGAAAAATCGGTTTAGTGCCATTCAACACGAATTTTGCAATCAAGTGGAATCACCCACACTTTAATTACATGCCTCTATCGAAACGACCTATCTTCGGTCTCTGATCGATTTTAACGGTGCCGTATTGACCCTTGTAGATTAGCACAGTTGAACAGTTGATTTCTGATCGAATTCTCAAGTTTGTTGCGTTTAGATTCATTAACGGCTTCACAAGATAGATTAGCTATCTCGTGAGTGATCAGCTCAGAGAAAAAGACTATAGACACGTCGATGAAAAGCCCATTTCATATAATGGAAAACAGGGTCAAAAATCAGGATGTAACAAAAATAATACAACCGAAAATTGGAATATCATACAACATGCAACGCTTATAATATAACAGTTAATTTCTAAAGAAACCTTGTTATTTTTCATTAAATAACTACATAGTTCAATACCGAATTGACATATACTTTTATAAACACCAAGCAGAACCATGTCCAGAGGAACTGACGAATAACATTTTGGGACATGAGACCTAACTGAACCAGAATTGACAGGACTTACACAACATAGCTTCGACTTTCTATTTTGAAGTTTTAGGCTTTTGGTTCATCATTCTGAAAATCATGGCCGACACCAGGGCTGTGACCTGGTCTAGTGCCTTCGAAATCGTCTAGTGTCCCCAAAACGGTTAGCCTTTCCTCATTGCTGCTCGGAGCTTTTGGTGGAACAGGTTCCTTCTTTAAGCCAACGAAAGAATGGCCCACTCTGGGGCTGCTCCCAAGGGTTGCGGGGCGGAAATCATCCCTGTCCACTGCCTCTGACTCGCCCAAATCGACTGCCTGATCATGTGCTGTAGGCGAAGGAACCGTCTCCTTCCCCACATCAGAATGATCATCGTACGTAGGAGACTGACTCGGATTGAGAAATTGCGATGCTTGTTCGTGCATTTGGTCGTTATTCATTGCACGGAGTTCATTGTCCCATGCTGATTTTATGGATCTTCCCTCGGAAGTTAGGATTGCACCGAATGCCATGAAGGTGAAAATGATCACGAATTTTGACATGACTTGGAGATCAGCCACAGCCAGAGAAATCGTGGAAAAGGAAGTTTTATCTTCTACTTTGAAGTGAGCAATGAGAAGAAATAGGTAAGACGGAATATAGTCAACTGAATGAGAAGCACTTGAACTCTGCATGGCTATTTATAGGCTTGAGAGAGTGATTTTTTTATAATCTTAACCACTGACCAATTTCATATTAAACTATGTATGTGGACTTCATTGCGGTTCTTCTTCTTCGTGGATGGTAATTATTGCAACAAGATCGCTCAAAGTGCATCCCTCGTATTTATTATATCCATGTTATTATTTCATCTAGTTTAGTAGATCTCTCTCTCTCTCTCTCTCTCTCTCTCTCTCTCTCTCTCTCTCTGCGCGCTGTGTGCGTGCTTATGTTAATGAAGACCCTAACGAAAAGGATCTTGCAACGACTTTGATCGTTTTAATATACCATTGTGAAATTTCCAATTAAAACTGGCCACTGCTCGCTTTACGCCTTTTACCTTTCGATTGTGGTGAAGAAAACTCTTTTGTAGTTTTGAACAAGGCATGAAAGATGACAACGACTATTCTTGGTTGATCTAATCTCATGTGTTCAAAAGGAATTTTGGGTGCTTATATAGTGACCACAAAGTATAGCTAATAATTACGACTCAACCATGGAATTTGGTTGTGAGAAGCATTCGACAGGGTTGAAATAATCTTGCACTTTGCTCTTTGACCTACTATCAAAAGCTTCATCTAACTTAAGTGAGAGAAGAGTCCTCAATAATATATTATGGATCCAGCGAGACATGACTAAGAAATATTTTATTGCACTTTCCTTCGAAGGTTCAAGAACACGTTTACTCAATTAAAAGGTTCGTGACTCGATTGATTTTTATATAATAGGTTTAAAACTGATTATGCAATTTTTCCCATATACTTATTTTATGTGTGTATCCTAATTGTTTTGATCATTTCCTTGGAATACTTGTTAAAGAGAGCCTCCTTATAATAAGGAAGAAATATTAAGAGATGAAGCGTTTAGCATATAGATGAACACATGATGAACAAAGTTGGGCTTCCCCACCACAATCCACATGCGTCAAACATTTAGGGATTTTCTTTACTCTCCACTTGGAGGAGAAGAGTATAAAATGTTGACGGCTCGTGTGCAAGGTCGTACCATTATCTTAGGTCGAGAAATTCAAGTTAAATACCAAATGTCTCTGTCCTTTGTTGCTTGACCCTTCAATTTATCGATGGTTATCATCATTAAGCTCGTAAAACTGGTTTGAATGTGTTGAGAAAACTCTTGCGAAAATTTATCAATCCAAAGGCTGCTTCTGTTTCAAACAAAGAGAAAGAAATCATAGACAAAGATGCTGAAGAAATCGATCAAGCAAAAATTACCAAGATTACCAAGAAACAGGCCTCTTGATGCAAAAACCATTTATTCCTTATATTGTGCTCTGTCTCCCATGGAGTATAATAGAATTTCTTCATGTGAAATAGTTAAAAAAGTTTGGGATAGACTTCATGTTACTTATGAAGGTATAGATCATGTAAAGGAGACAAAGGTGAACATTCTACTTGGCCAATATGAGTCTTTCAAAATAAAATACGGAGAATCTATTAGAGATATATTGTCATTCACAAAAATTGTGAACAGTTTGACACATCAAGGATAGCCAATTTCTGCCCCAATAAAGATCAACAAACTTTTGCGAGGACTCTCAAAAGATTAGAATCATGTCAAGACCTCAATCCAAGAGATATAGAGGATTATGCCACTCTCCATTGATGAACTCATTGACACTCTTCAATCCTATGAAGTGGAACAGATTAACAATAAAGATGACTCAAAAGGTAAGAAGTCTATTGCAATTAAATCTACTGTTGATTCTAGTGATACAAACTTAGATTATCACTTGGATGACGAAGAACTCACTCGTTTGATCAAGAAATTCAAAAAGCTAAATAAAAAAGGTAGAAGGTTTAATTGGAAGAAGCAATACAAGCAAAACTCCTAGAGAAGATCAACAAAAGAAGATGAATAGAGTAAGGATGTGATATACTTTGAGTGCAAGAAAAATGGACATATCAAGCCAAATTGTCATTTGCTGAAAAAGAAGAAAGGAAAGTATGAGAAGTAAGGCACTAAAAGCATAAATTTGGAGTGATACAAAATGTGAAGAAAGTGACAAGGAATATGCAAACATCTATTTGATAGCACACTCAGACTCAGACTCAATTTTACTCTTAGAATCATAATTTGACTTAGACAAGAATCTAAATTGGACAAGGAGATTAAGATTAGTTATTCAGAGATTCCTTTTAAAATATCCAAATACATCAATGAACTTTTGTTTGAATCTTAAATCCTCTCTTAAAAAGATCTCCAAATTAAAAGGGAAAAATTTTAAACTTACACAACAGGAAATTTCTCAGAGCGAAAAGTTTGAGAGTTTGAAAAATAATTTTGATGATTTGAAGGAAAGTCCTCACTTTCCAAAGAAAATGAGATTTTTAAAAATGAATTTTAGATATTATGACAAAATCTTCAAAGGACTAGAAAACTTTAGAACATATTCTGTCACGCCCCGAACCCTGAGCGCATGCACATCCCTCGGCAGTTGACTAAAATTGTGACGTCCCAAGACGCGTCACCGACCCATTCTTTTTATATTTCAATTAAGTACATGCGGAAGCGAATTAAATAAACACCCAGCCAACAATCAACCACAGGGGTAGTAAGACATGCTAACACTTTTTCACAAACTACTATTTATAAACATACCAGGTTAACCTTACAAGTTCATATTTACAAGTCTGTCTCCAAAAGAAACCCCTAGGTAACCTACACCCCGGACCCCTCCGACTCTGGCTTGAGATCCTTCACGACACCATCCGGTATCTTCATACTAAGGACCTGAAAAAGGATTGACTACAACGGGGTGAGATAAATCTCAATGAGTCAAAACCCTAAACCTCGATTAGGATGCAAATTCGCCTCAAAAGCGGTCCTAAACATGCACCATACATAAGCTTACCTCACCTGGGCACATCCCTGCACATTAGTGCATCACATATACCAATATACATATCACAAACGTATTTAATAACCGGAACACATCAATCTTATCCTTCGAACAATCACATAGGTATGACACGTTCCATACCGTGCCACACAATTTTACTCCATAATCAGGCACAGCTATCATAACCACTCAGGCGTGTTCCAGTTATTACGACCCATTGGCCACGGCCAACTCAACAGTCGGCGGTCATCCGGCATAATCGGGCGTCGTCCCACTCCGTCGGGCACGGCATCATCCCACGTAAACGCATCAAGACGGCATTCCATAAAGTAGCATCAGCTTGGCCTCCACCGCGACCGGCATCCATTGACGTGGGGCATCCAAACTTAATCAGGCATCATCCCGCGTAAACACATCAAGATAGGTTCACTACCCCACATAAACGCATCAGGGTATTTAGGCGATCACACGAGCACACCATCAATAAAACCAGTTCTTATCTTCTATCAATTAGCCCCAAACACCAAAATCCATTTTCAAATAATAAACCTTGCAACTCTTTTTTTTTTTTTGTTCAAAACCTTCATAAATAAATTCGTACAGGGTCACGTATTTGAAATCAACCTGTCAAACTTTGCATGCATCTAGTTTGAAACCTCACAGTTTTATTGAGCATATAAAAGTTGGCGTCCAAACCCAACACTATATTTCTTTTCTAATTCTTTGTCCAACCCCTCTTTTTGGAAACAATTTAGAGTAACCCCCTCTTTTTTTTGGTTCAAAACTCTTGGAAATAAATTCGTAGGTGCTCTCGTGCTCAAAATTAATCCATCAAACTTTGCACACATCTAGTTTAAAACCTCATTATTTTATTGGGAAAATAAGTTTTAATGTCCAAACTCGACACCTAAATTTTCTTTCCATTTAAAGGCCCAAAGGCCATCTCTTGCAATAATGATAGACAATCAACATGAAGCAATCAACCTCATCATGTCACGCATAATTTCTCAGCATGCCCAAAATCAACCACATCACAAAATATACAATTTTCAACAAGCAAAACACCAAGAACAACCACAAAACCACAACCGTCCCTAACCGGCAGAAACCAGGTTCACTCACGCATCTCTACGATTAATTCCAGAAACCTAACCAAATGAGTTCATAAAATTCTCAAATTTAAATATATTATAAAAGACACTTAAACGAACACTTTTCATGAAGACACCTTGACCCAAATATTTCTAGAATAAGAGCAGTAAATCGCCCAAACAGTTACCAAAACTGTGTCCATGTCCAAAAATTATGTTTTCCAAAATCAGTTTGGTTCGAGGTCCAAAACTTGTTTGTTTGAACTGAAATTTCAATATGTTAAACTAAAAGATGTAATAAACAACTTTTATGAAGAAACTCTTTCGAAAATCAAAAATTAAGAGTTGATAAAAATCGTTTAAACACCAAAAGGTCACTGGATCCACCACAAACTGGGATTCTGTTTTGATTGTAACAAAGCTGAAATCTCCTTCTTGTAAATCCATAAAGTCTTGAGTAAACTATATGTCATATGTGAAGATGTCTAGAACATTTTTCAAGGAGGAATCAACCTCAAACTCGTGACACATTTTAACCCACAAAAATCGCAAACAGCAAGGGTCTAGTAAACCAATCTACAAGGAAATCCACTAAACCAAATTAAAACACCCTCATTAGTACTAATTTAACCAACTAGATTAACACTAATCCATCTTAAGGCTAATTAACACTAATCTAACCCCCTAAGCGCAAGTAACGGCCTAATCAAGGATTAAGGAGTTAACTCACCGGATTAGGATGGCAGCGGGCTCATGGTGATGGTAGCGCGACGGCGGTGAGAACCTGAGACAACCGTGTCTCCAACGGAGCTCAAATGGTGATTGAAAAAGCCTTATAAGGGCTCGGCCAAGGGGCTCGATTATGTTATGTGGTTGCTGGTCAGGGTTGCTAGTGGTGTGGCCAAGGAGTTCCGATGGTGAGATGACGTCCAATAAATGAATCGTGACATGCTCGAACATCCGATTCCCGAAACCGAATCCAATTTTGTGGTTAAAATCGACCGAACACGATTTTAATATGACCTAACCTATCGAGTAGCTTTTAGGGATTTTAGCGTGTTTGGCCCATGGTCGATAATTTTCGATTCATGTTTGTGCATCTCCGAATTGTAGAGGACTCTCAATTATCGTAAAAATCGTGAGGTTTCAATTACGTGTCCTGAGTATAATATCAATAGAAAATCGGGTTATTGCCGTTTGCGAATATTGCAATCATGTGGAACCACCCGCAATTCGACTACATAATTCCATCAAATCGACTTATATCTGCTCACAATTCGACTATAACAGTGTCATATTGACCCTTGCCGATTATTATGGTCGAGCAATCGATTTCTGATCGAATTCTCTAGTCTGTCACGTTTATATCCCTTAATGGCCTTACCTAATAGATTAGTTAACTCAAGAGTGATCAATTCCGAGTAACATAACCATAAGCGCGTCGACGAAACATCCATTTAATATATTCGAGATAGGGCCAAATTTCGGGATGTCACACAAATAGGTTGGTTATTTCAATAGCTGAAATGGGTTGCGACAAAATGATCCTCTTTCTCCATACCTCTTTGTCCTAGCTATAGAAATTTTCAATGGAATTGTTAGTGCAAAAGTTGTTGCATCTTCTTTCAGATATCACTAGGTGGTGCAAAATGTAAAGGATTACTCACTTATGCTTTGTAGATGACTTGTTCTTGTTTGCTCACAGAGATGTAGACTCTGTCTTTTGCCATGTAGATACCCTTGAAGAATTAACTACTCCCATAGGATTGTTGTTTAATTCTGACAATTCCAAATCTTTTCCTCTGGGTTAAACAAAATGAGAAACTCCTTACACTAGACTACACACCATTTTCCATAGTTACCTTCCTTATCAAATACTTAGGTGTTCCCTTGTTACAAGAAGACTCACTCACATAGATTGCAAGAGTCTTACTAACAAAATACTAAAGAAAATTGAAAGTTGGGGCATGAAGCATATGAATTATGCAAGGCGTCTACAACTAATTCAATCGGTCATTATCTCCATTTGTACCTATTGGATACAAATGTTCTTACTTCCAAAGCAAACTATATACAAGATTGAGGAGAGGATTTGACATATTCTATAATTTGGTTCTACAACAAATCATGGATTGCACAAGGTTGCATGGCAAGTAGTTTGCTCACCTAAAAGGGAAGTAGGATAAGGAATATTCAATCTAAACATATAGGACAAAGTTTTATTAGGCCACATGCTATAACCCTCATCAATCATCCATCCTCTTCCCCTCGGAGCATTTGGGTTCACGACACAAAATGTAGAGGTTCCCTAGTTATGAAGCTGAACATATGATGAACTCAGACATCTAAAGCGGTACAACCTAATTTGGAGCAACGACATTAACAAACACAATTTTATTGTCTAGCTATTTTGCATAGATAGACTACTAACAACAAGAATCATAGCACAATGGATCACCTCGGTTAATATCCAGTATAACTTCTATAGGGCTGGTATAGAAGACAGAGCATATCTATTCTTCCAATGTGAATGGACAAGCAGCATTCAACATAGGATTAGGTTCCCTTTAAGATGATAGAATGAGAAACTTCAATGGATGATTAGGGCAACTGTGACATCCTGAATTTTCAACCTCGTCTTGATAAAATAAAATGGGCTTTTCATTGACGTGCCTATGGTCCTTTTTCTCTGAGCTAATCACTCATGAGTTAACTAACCTATCAGGTGAAGCCGTTAAGGGATATAAACGCGACAAACTTGAGAATCCAATCAGAAATCGACTACTCGACCGTGATAATCGGCAAGAGTCAATACGGCACCATTATAATCGATTAGTGATCGGATATAGGTCAATTCGATGGAATGACATAATTAAATTGTGGGTGATTCCACCTAATTGCAAAATTCACGTCGAACAACACTAACCCAATTTTCTGTCAATTTTGTACTCGGTACCCGTAATTGAAACCTTGAGATTTTTACGACAGCCAAGAGCTGCCGATGAGTCGGAGATGTACAAACATGGATCGAAAATTATCGACCACGGGTTAAACACGATAAAATCCCTAAGAGCTACCCGGTAGGTTGGGTCGCGCTAAAATCACGTCCGGTCAATTTTAACCATGAAATTGAATTCGGTTTTGAGAATCGAACGTTCAAGTGTGTCACGATTTATTTTTAGAACCCCATCTCATCTTTTGGGAAATTTCCGTCAAGTGTGGGATTTTTGGTGGAAAATCAAGTTCAGCAAAATTAAAATCAAGGAAATTCGGATGGGCTCCTTAATTAGTAATTTTGTCTACCAATTTAAGTTGGTTTATGGAGAATTAAAGGGAAATTCGTATGGCAGCTTCAAGGGTATAAATTGACCACCAAAAGGCCTTGATTTGGTGAGGAATTGAAGAAGAAAATCAAGAAATTCGTATGGGCAGCCTCCCTAGCAATTTTGGCCATCAAATTGAAGTTAACTGTGGAGATTTGAGGGAAAATTGGCCATTGATTGTTGGTTTGACAAAATGGTGGCTGAAGACTTTAGGGGAAAACACTCAAATGGTAGATATTTCCCCTTGGAAAGCTATTGGCTGCATGGTGGACTTCTTGGCCTCCTTGTCCCCCCCTTTATTCCCCATCCTTCCCTCTTCCTTGCTTCATGCATGAGCCAGCCAACCGGCCACTTCTATTTCTACTTTACTTCAGCTTCTTCTTCATCTCATCTTCTTCCCTCAAGCTTTTTTTTTTTCCTCCCTGGTTTTGCTGCCGCCCCCACACAGAACCACTACCTCCAACCCTGCCGCAAATAGCCAACCGAGCCACCGTCCCACAGCCTTCTCAACCGCCAGCCCCGCCTCACACTATCCCGAGCCTAACTGTCGTTCCATCCAGCCATGCGACCAGCTCCAATAATGCCGTCCGTCGCTCGCCTGCACCACTCTAGCCGCTAGCCCTTCCATCCGCCATCCCTATCCCCACTGTTCCAGCCACCTTAGCCCCTTGACCAATAGCTCTGACCAGCTTCATAGAACTGAAACCAGCAGTGAGCCGTGAGTTTGCTAGGCTAATTTCAGCCTCTTTTGGGCCTCCTTTTGAGTCGCCGTAGACACGAGATTTCACCACCGTCGCGCCGCCGTTGACGTGAACCCATTACCTCGCTAATCCGGTGAGTTAACGCCATAATCTTGGATTAGGAAATTAATTACACTTAGTTAGGTGGATTAGTGTTAATTAAGGATTAGTATAATCCTAGTTAGGGTAATTAGTGGTTAGGAGAGTTAGTTGCCTAAGCTAGATTAATTTAGGTGGTTAGATAGATTAGTTAGCTAGCCTAATTAGATTAATGTAATTGTCCTCGCTAGATTAGTTAATTAGTTCAATTAGGTTGGTTAGATTAGCTTATGTAGATTAATTAAGTGGTTTAATTTAAATAATTTGTAATTTATTTAATTATTTTGTGATTTATTTAATTAATTTATAATTAGCGTAAATTGTACGGGATAGCTAGTTATCAAAATTTTACGCTGATCGTCATAGTTGAATTGATTTGTGAAATTGATTGCTAAATTATGCAATTGGATGTTTGGTGATGATTTTTTATCATTATTGCAAAAATTGATTTTATGGGTATTTAATTAGAAAAATACAGAGTGTCGGATTTTGATGCCAAAAATATTTTATGTACTATATAAAATCGTGGAATTTTCAAATGGGAGAGTATCACATTTTATGGATCGATTTGACTGTGTGACCACGCACAATTATTTTACCAAGTATTTTTAATATAAAGAAAATTGGCCAAGTCCATTATTTGAAATTGAAGTATTTGAGTGCAAAGCATGATGTTCTTGGCCGAGCATGGATGTGCGTGTGGTTGTTATCGAAACCCGTCACCCAATGAAAGTCGGGGAGGCGATGCTTGATTAAGTTTGGATACCCTTGACAACGGATGCCGGTCGCAGTGAAGGCTGGGCCAATGCTCCTTTGGAAATGCCATCTAGATGTAGATGTTGTTATGCTTGACGAAGCAGGACGACGCTCGGTTATGCCGGATGACCGCTGACTGATGAGTTAACTGTGGCCGTTGGGTTGTAAATAATTAGAACACGCTTGAGTGATTGAGATAGCCGCACCTAATTATGGGACGAAATTGTATGGAACGAAATGGGACGTGTCATAACGATTTAGCCTTATAATCGAAACCCCTATGAATATTTGATTAATGATATGAGGTGTTCCAATTATTAAATACATTTACTGTATGCATATGATATATGAGATGTACCAATGTGCAAGGAGGTGCTGAGGTTAGGTAAGTCCTATATGGTGCATGTTTAGGCCGCCTCTAGGTGAATTCTTGTCCTAATCGGGGTTTAGGATGTAGACTCACTGAGACATTGTCTCACCCCATCGTGGTTTAAAATTTTTCAGGTCCTTAGATGGAGGTTCGGCAAGTCCGTTTTGGGTGGCCACGGGAGGCGGAGACCAAGCGTACGCTTCTCCCTATCCATGAGACCACGTGGACCCTCAAGCTCGTACTTACCACTATTTGGGTTGATGAGGGCCTACCTCAATTGGTATCTCATCGCTTCAAAGCGTGGTTTCGTAACGGGCCTAACGGGGTTCGGGAGGGCCCCTTGGAGGGTTTTAATGGACTTGCTGTCAATACCGAGTATGAGGAGGTAATCGACCCCATCATGGATGCCGATATTTTGGAAGATATCGCGGAGAACTCGAGGCCCGAAGTTGAAGGGCCCGGAGTAGAGGTAGTTGATCCTTTAGACATCGACATCCCTAACGGTGTCGTGGCAGACCTGGATCCTAAGTAGGTAGGGTTCGGGGTAAGATTGGCTTAGTAGCTTCTTTTGGATCTAGACTCTTGTATATAAACCTGACATACTTATAATGTGTGTTTTGTGAAAATTGGTTGTCCTGCTATTCTATCCCATGTTTGATTGTTGTCTGAAGTTTATTAGTTCGTTTCCGCATGTGCATAAATCAATTGGGTCAGCGACGGGTCCTGGGAACGTCGCATTCTAGTCGAGCGCCAAGGGATGTGTGCATGCCCGGGGTTTGGGGCATGACAACAACAAAGGGCAAAGATTTGGCAACGCAATCCTCAAGGTATTTTTCCTAGCAACCATAAATTGCATTTGGATGGAGCGCAACTATAGACAGTTTCAAAATAAGTCAACTAACATCCATATCATTTTGGCCAATGTGCATAAAGATGTAAGAAGTAGAGCTTTACTCCATAAAAAAAATTAGACTTTCCTAGACCAACATCATATTGGCTACTATGTGGAGACTTCCTACCTCCTTTTGAATTATTAGCTATATTTGTAATGTTGGGCAATACCCCAAAGTTGTTGTAATTCATTTGCTCTATAACATTTACATTTTCAATCAGAAAAAAAAAATGATGGATAAATTGTTGGTTTTTCTATTAGAGAGATGGTGGCAATCTTAAGACGATCCTAGGATTAGATACTTGTCTTTTCACATGGCCTTTCCTTCAGCTTTAACCTTTCACTTTTAAGACTTAACACTTGTTTTTGATTCTAGATAACAAATTAAAAATAGATCTAGAAAGAACTACCTAGAGAGTGTAAAGTCCCTCACCAAACATCCGGGTAAAGAACACCTCAAGTGCCACGACTTGGCACGGGAGAACACATAAGTACTAAAACTTCCAAAATGTACACTTAAATGCCACTTTTTAAAAAAAAAAAAAATTGGACAGTTAACTATCAACTCCGGCAAGCTTGTCAAAAATCCAACATGGCATTATTTTATTAATAAAATTGGTCTACGTGGCTCAACGGAATATCCACTCAACAATCCTTGTCTAAAACAACGCCATCCTCCATGTTCACTTAATTGCCAGTCATGGTTAAAAGGATCGCTTAAGTGTCAAGGTATGGCATAAGTGATCACTTAAGTGCCACTTTAGTTAAAAGTGAACACTAAATGCCAAGTTTTGCATAATGTGATCACTTAAGTGCCAAAATGATGTCATTTAGCGTCATCTTGTGTAGTCTACATTTACAGCGTGATGTCATTCATCCCTGTCTAGGTGGATTTTGTTTTTTAAAGAAATGCCATGTCATTTATCAACTGTTTGGCCAAAAATCCTCACTATTGGCACTTAAGTGTACATTTTAAAAAATTTGGCACTTATGTGTCTTCCCATGCCAAATTGTGGCACTTGGGTTGTTCTTTTGCCCCCAAACATCCACTTTGAAAAGAAGTATATATCACGATTATTTAATTGCAAGCATGTGGCATCTTTTTCTACTGTCGTGTATGTAGTTTCATGATTGCCAAAGACAGTTGAGGGAGCTGCCATAGCTCCTTTCGGAAAGTATGCTAGAAATTGTGCCAAAGAGGCACAAAATCTCATTCTTCAAAAGGATTATTAGGATTTAATTACACAAAAAGATTAACAATTGTCTGGGTTAGTGAAATAGAGGAGATCCTTTAGAGTATTGCGTGCTTGTTGTGGCTATGAGAAGGTATTCTTTCCTAAGAAACTTTTTGATGGATCCGCATATTCTTCTTAATAAAGTTAAGCTATCTTAGATTGATGTATTGGCACCAAATGGAAAATCTAGCCAAGATTGACAATGCAAGAGATATGCTGTAAACCGTTGGCCAAATGCGATTTGTGCTCTCGACCTATCAAAACAGGTGTGCAACCAATGGTTCGACCACTGGAAAAGGATGTAAATGGTATATATGTATAAGAATTATAAGAGCACATAATACATTAATTGACACTAAACAAACCGTTTCGGAAAACATATAGGTAGTTCTATTAGCAGTAATCGAATAGCCATCAAAACCAATATGGTGAGAAAAATGGATGGTGTAAAAATGATTGGAGAACATATATATATATACAAAAGTCCTTAAATAATCGGAGAATTTTTGTGGTATGTCACTTACATTTTGAGGTGACAAGTACATGTCCCAGCTACTGATATTTCTGATAAATGTAATTAGACAACAGTAGAAGGACACTAAAGGGTTAGTGCAAGAGTCAATTAAACAACTGCCCGACCAAATACCATCACCCAATGAGCGGCTTATGTGACAGCCAGAATTTGACCAAATCTCCAAGAATCGATAGCCATTGAGTGTCCTCTTCAACGTTTTTGCTTTTCAAGATCATGTATCCTCTGTGGACCTTGGTACTATGATCATGCGTTTGACTTATCGGACTCTGCTTTTTCAGGGTCAGCATTAAGGTTTTTTTTTTCCCTCCACTGATAGAGTTAACGTTTTATGCAATGAATGGACCTCTGGTGAGAGGGGCCGAAAAATATATATATTAGAAAAAGCTTCCAACCGGCATGGAATATGTGACTGCATATGCCTAAGGCATAAATTTTGACAATTCCAGCTTTCTTGAAATTCGATATTTGAGCTTCTTGAACTGGACAAGTACTTAGGCCAACTTGAGTCAGTTAACTGTGTTCTTGAGGTAAATTGCATGAAGCTTGACCTAGTCCAATGTATCTTCTAGTTCAGACACTAAGATTAAGCTTATTTATCGTTTCTTCTCCTCTTCGTATATTCCTCATGTATACATGCAATTCCAACAATTGCAACCCGTAACCAATGGTTTCAAGTTTAGATCCTATATTTAGTTTCATGATATTATGGGATATGATCCATGATGATAGTAACAGACTGTTGGTTCTTGTCGTAAAAATATTGATGCCTTCACTTGAGGAGATCACCAAAAGAGAGTTTATCTTCTAGCCCATTAACGTATCCAATTGGAACAATCTTCACTCAAAAGTTAAGCCAATAATTATTGTTCAACTACAATATATTAACTTATTCACCTTACACCACATCTCTAATATGAAACTTTTTTTGCCAAACAACCTCACATGTGCACTTAAAAAATCTCTTCCTCACTTGTGATCCATCTCAATTTGAATCTCCACTTTAGCTCAGCCTAATAAGGTAGATGTTGGTGAGCAAAACATCTACCCTTCTGACTCTGCTCTAATCAGATCAATTAGAAGTGGGGACACCATCCATTACGTCAATTAGGGAGTTACATCCAAGATTCATTTTTTGAAATATTTCTGCAAATACCAATGCACATCAGAAGTGGGCTACCAATAACCGTCTACTCTAATATCACTAGTTTGGTCACGTAACAAAAGTAATATACCTTCTTTGGAGAGATCATTAAGAGGAAACTCAAGTTTGGTCCCATCAACATATCCATTTGGATTCACATTCACACATTAGATGAATGCAATCAAAGTCCAATTGATAGAGATAATGAAAGAGTCTATTTACATTTTATTAGATCAAAAGAATGAATTGAACATTTTAGAGATTTAAGAGTCAATTTAGTTTTAGAAAATTTCATATATCATAATGAATTTATTCTAAATTTTTAGTGTCAAAATTAAAAGTTCACTTTTTGCCCCTTCTAAAGTATAAGTTTGAGTTTCCAAACTTTCTTTCTTAGTTCAATCGATTACGCGAGGATTATCAACCCTTGTTAAGTACTTCTCGTTCACTATTTATCCACGGTAATTGACCCAAAAAAGTCTGATCGCATATGAGAAATTGAACTCTTGCTTTTCGATAGAGCAACTTTCTTCAGAAAAATATCCAAAAAATATGAGAAAAAGTTGCCAAAATAGTATCATGGAAGCACCTTCCACAATCTTTTTGCAAAATCAAATATGTACGGAAAATCTCCAGTAAAAGAAAAGGTCAAGGGTCAAATGCACCACAACCATCAAACTTTCAAAAGGAAAACCCCTCCACTCCTCTTTGTCACAGCAAGATCGAAGTTGTATTTTGTGTAGTCCTTCACAACTTAGTGAAATGGACCAAATGATGAGCCTCCAAATTGGTATTATCTTGCCCCTAGCAAACCTCCAATCAAAATGGAACTCTCCCGACCGCCTGCCATTTAGCAAATTGATACTTTTTTTATTTAAATACTAAAGAATCTGACTAAAGAACATTGCGTGGCTGGCTCCTGCCCCAGTGGAACCCTCCCGACCGCCTGCCACTAACATTTTATAATCCACAAATTGCAGACAAAAACATTTTCATTTGGTTGATTTGTCAGTTTAGTGCGCATGGAATTTCGGTGGAATTAATTAAACTATAATAGAGTCGTCCCGGACTGGTTTGATGGTGACCTCTTGACTCTCAAGGGATAATTTCCCAGATAATCTATGAGTTGTTGACCGATTGTCCTCACGTGTAGCATCCCCCGGACCAGCTGAAACTAAGAACGGCAAAAGCATGACTTTTTTCTTCGAAATATGATCACAAACGTCAAATTATCTTAAAATCTATGAAATACTCTGTAAATTTCTTTAACGAGTTAAGTTTAGGTCTTTAAATTGTGTTGATGATCCTAATTATAGAACAATTTGCAAGGCGCAGTTTAATTGATGATTTCTAAATCCTGTGCCGAAAATCCCTTGACACCTAATCAACTACATTGACCCTAAGAGATTGACAATAAAAAAAATAATTCAATTATGATACAGGAAACATATAAACGTCATCTGTTTAGTATGAGGTCTTCCAAGCCCCTGTAATGATTTTGTGCATGGTGATTGACTTCACTTATCATAAAGAGTTGGAGTAAGATCCACTGAATACAAATTTTATGCATTTTGCTGATACTTTGGCGACAACACTTCCATGAGTGTCTATAAATGTGCTTCTCAAGAAGAATTGAAGCATGGAAATGATAGAATTGTTGGCACATAAAAAATACATTTAGTTAACGGGCAATTTCTATATAAGTCGGACATATTTCAGAAACAAAATATTAGTATTGATGTGTTGTTATTGTTGTTGTTATCTTGTTATTGTGTTATATGTGTTGCCAATGATAAATTTTATAGCAATCAACACAATTGGTGTACAATTCCTAGTAAAAGCCAAAATATGATGATTATTGCAAAGGCAGTAGCAGTCATTTGCTGTTTTAAATTCCGTCAATGTATGGTGAATAAGCAATAATCTATAGGTACGTATAAGTTGTAGCATAAGGAGAATACACAGATAGCATATCAGACATCTCTATTTCAAATGTGTATTTTCTTGCAATTTACGTTTTCTTTTACAGTATCTTCGTTTGATTTGGTTCAATTAGTTCAGTTTTCCACAATTTCTTGATAGCAACTTCACGAACCCAAATTTGAGTTGTGATTATTTCCTCAATTTTCAGTCGTTTTTCCACTATGACAATTATTGTCTGTTTCGAGTTCTTCGAGTTCTTCGGAAAAGTTTGAGCAATTAAATTGGAAGAATAGAACGTCTCAACTATCTCTGAGGATATATGGCTTTCTCTTAGTTACTTTTTCTTTCCTCTTGGTTGAAATTAATTAAGAGTTCCATCGTGTGACTTAATATGAACATTAAATATAGTTGTCTGTTTTAAGCCCCAATTCACTGATTTAATTGCTGAAATGCCTCGTGAGTCTGAATGGAGATCATGGGGGTGAAAAAAATACACCACAAAGCCGTTGCTCACCTGTCTAGGAACATAACAAAATGGTCCAATTGAAAGCAGTATCATGCCAGGCTACTTGATCGGACCCCCCCCCTCCACCCCAAAAAAAAAAAAAAAAACAAACATTGACCTACATGAATTAAGACTACATTTACCTCGATACAGTGCAAACGCAACAGAGAAAGTGAGCACAACCCAATTACTCAAAAGATTAACTTGAACATACTTCATTCTGGTTCAATTAAGCTTGCTTACTTGTTCGGCTGAAAAAGGCGTTCTCCTTTCATATTGAACTCAGAGAAAGATAAGTTGTGTTTATGTCGCTAACATATAGTAATTCATCCAGTTTCCCGAAATACGCAGAGTGTATCAAAAGCAGCACGACTTAATTAATTCAGATATACTTACGTTAACACTCACAAATTTGATTCTTCTCGTAACATTCCATTATTCCTCCTTTACAAAAAATATTGGATTTTTTTCATCAGCTTTTTTCTTACCAAATTTATACATCAGATTAGCGTTGTATTTATATGAGATAGTTTCTTCATGTCAGCTATGGTCCTCTCACAGATAGCTCAACTTGCTTAAATACAAGTCGTGGTTGTCGCTAAAGGATCTCTCTTTTCTGCAATGTATCCACCATTTTCTATTAATAAAATCTAGAAAAACCCTAGATTTTGTTAATTAATATTTTTCAATAGGTACTACAGCGTAACCTTGCTGATTAGAAGTTTTCAAGGAGCGCAAATGCGTTACCTGCCTCGATATTATTTTTCTCCGCAATAATTAGCTAGCTAGATGTTTTCGGTACTTCATGTTAATTAAGAAAAGAGATTCATGGTCTAATGCTCAAATTAGGGTCACTAAGCAAGGAGTAACCCGGAAAAGGTTTTCATTACAGAAACAATTGGTAACCAAAGAACTACAACCAGCTGGTGCATTTTTTTTATTACAATGCTGTTTTAGGTACATACACGATTACTGACACTCTTTACTCCAGCAATAGCTAGAAAATATAACCTTGACTATCACATGAACTATAAGACACGCGTGTGTGATATGTAGCACAAGAGGACCATTTGGTGAGCAATCACCTGTGAGTTACACTGAACTTAACAAAACCCTAGTTATGAACTTCATGTCCGACGCTCGGGCTGTGGCCTGGAGATGTGGACCCCAGACTGCTCGGAGGCGATGGCTGTGAGTCTTGTGACTCAGCCCCAACTTCAACCGAAGCTGTGGCAAGAGGCAAGCCGACACTTTCGACGTCGAAGTTGTTTAGGTGGCTGCCATCTGAATTCATGCGGTTGTTCTCCAAGGTTTTTCTGGCGCTAAGAAGTACCATCTTCTTGGTACTAGCTTGGAGCTTTGCAGATATGTTTTGGCTTGTTTTTTTCATTTGCCTTCCAACAGTAGGTTGAATTTGCTGGGTAAAAAATAATAGCACCAGGAGGCAGGAAAAGAAAAGCTTAGGGGCCATAGAGAGAGAGAAGCTGAGCCAGATGCCCTAATTCCAAGATCTTCATGGGTAATTATAGGGCTGAGAGGATCGTGAAATTGTTCTATTTCGCATAATTAGTGCTCAAGACCTTGAGAAGTGGCAAATTATTATAGCGAAGAATAAAACAAGTGGGAACTACATTTCTGGATGGAAAATATTAAATAATGTTTCTAGAAACCTGTTAAGGGTTAGGAACTACATTTTTGAATAGGGATTGATACCATAAGTGTCATAATTATGATATGGCGCTCATGTCATAACTTATGGATCAAGCAATAGAATGTTATAACTTCTAAATAAACTTCACTTAAGTTTTATTGGCAATCTCCCCATTGGAAATTTTAATGCGGCATTAATTTTATATAAATGGTTTGGACATAGCTCGTCGGAGAAATGAAGTAAACAAAATCATGCATGAACAACATTGTTTTGGCCCTTCTGTTGTCCTAGATAAATTGGCTTTATCTATAAAATATATATACAATAAGATCGGTTTTTTTTTTTTAAATCTATACACTCATTTAAGCAACATAAGCAACGCCACTTCAACAAGCCAAAGGTTTATGTCTGACCAACCAAATTTTCTTCTTTCTTATTATTTGCCTTAGAATAATTGTATAAACAAATATAATACGCAAAATACAAAATAAATCATAATAAATATCATTAATAAATGTTCATAGGGAAAAGTACCAAAAAAATCTTAAACCTATTATATTAGTATCAATTCAGTCATAAACTTTTCAATTGAACTAATTCAATCTTAACATTTTCACATTTGTACCAATTCAATCCATTCGGCTAATTTATAACAAAAATTGTTGATATGGCACAATCAACACTAACATTAACATTTTTAATAATATTCCAATGCTTTTTAACAAATTTTGAATTTTCAAAATCATTTTTTTCTTTTTTTTCTTTTTTTTACCTTTCACTTTTCTTTGCCTTTTCTTTTTGCTGGTGGCCATCACTGGCACCAGCCACAGCCATGGTTAGTGAGGGTTGACCTCGCCTAGGTCACCACTGACCATCCAAGCGAGGCCCCTTCACCAAATTTGGTGAGGTCAACCCTTACTTGAGCCAAGGCGACCTCACCATGCCTTGCTTGAGCGAAAATTAGCTTCGTTGAGCCTCGCTTGGGCAAGGGTAAGGCCTAGCGAGCGTCACCCTTGCCTAGGCAAGGGTCAACCTCCTCAATGCAAGACAGATCATCGCCCAAGCGAGGACCTCACCCTCTCCTAGGTGAGGCTCGGGCCTTACTTGGCTGTGCTAGACGACTAGCGAGGGTGACCCAAGCAAGGTTAGCCCTCATCGACCATGGCTATGGCCGATGGTTGGCGATGGCCACAGGCAAAAAGAAAAGGCAAAGAAAAGTGAAAAAAAAAATTCAAAAAATTATTTTAAAAATTCAAAAAAAAAAATCGAACAAAAATATCAAAATATTATGAAAATGTCAACATCAGCGTCGATCATGCCACATTAGCAATTTCTAGCCTAAATTGGCTTGATGGACTAAATTTGTACCAATGTGAAAATAATTAAAACTAAATTTGTACCAATGTGAAAATATTTAAGACTAAATTGGTTCAATTGAAAGATTTATGACTGAATTAATTCCAATATAATGAGTTTAGGACTTTTTTGGTAGTTGTTTAGCTTCAAGTGCAACCTTCAAATGCAATCTCAATCTGGTTTACACAAGAGAGCCGGGGTTAAAAATCCCATCCGAGTCACATATAAAGTTGACACTATATTGATATAGTCTCCCTCCATCTATGAACTTAAGTTTTTCTATTATTATCTAACATTACAATTCAATTTTATTGAAGTTTTCTTTGAAGGTCATAAAAGATTCACTAGAGTTAATGGGACAATATGTACGCACAGTGTCAAGTCACTTGTGTCTCGATGATTACTTTTCAAATATTTATAGACAAACTAGGATACATTTGTTAGACATAAAAGGAATGATTTAAAATATATTTTTCTAAAAATGATTGCTTATAATACTTATTGAACGAAAAATATTTTCATCATACACAAAAATAATTAGACATAAATTATTGACGAATAATATAAACATTCTTCATTAACTAATTATTTCAAATAATACACGTGATTTTTTTCAGGAAATTACTTTCCAAATCAATCATTTTCTAGTGAAATAACGAAGTCTTAGACTGACTTGACTTTACAAGGGAGACTTGTAAAAAGGTTCCGATCTTTCATCTTGTTGTTTTCGGAATTAAATATTCATCTAACTTCACGTCTACTTTTCAATACATCTCTTTTCTGTAAGAACTATAATCGAGACTATTAATTTTTATTCATCTTGTTGTTTTCAAAATTAAATATTCATCTAACTCCACGTCTACTTTTCAGTACATCTCTTTTCTATAAGAACTATAATCGAGATGATTGAATTTTATTTTTATCTTTTTGGTCTGGTATTTTTTTTATTATCAATTTTATAAATTTATCACACTAACTATCATGGAGTGATAATCGCACACACAAAGATAACCCACATGTGAGTATTATTTTCCTGTCTAATTCCGTCAAATTATTGTAAAGTGGTAAGAAGGAAGTTGAATATAATTGTCTAAAAAGTCATAAAGTTATTGTATGGAGGCCAACTCAATTCTAAACTTTTCAATTTAGCCAATTTAGTCATAAACTTGCTGACGTTGTACTAATGTAGTCCTACTAATTCATGTTGGCTAAAAATCGTTGATGTGATATTCAAGTCAACAAAGGTCATCCTACAAGACACATTTAGTCTTGATGTTGATGATTTTTACAATTTTTAAAAAATTTCTGAATTTTTTCCATTCCTTTTCTTTTTTTTCTTTCCTTTTTTTTCTTTTTTTCCTATTTCTATATGCCTGTGTGACATCATGAATTTCAAGTTCTGTTTTCAATTGAATAAGTTGGGCTTTTCATCGACGTGCCTATAATTTTTTTCTTTAAGTTGGCCACTCACTAAATAACTAGCCTATTAGGTGAAGCCGTTAAGAAATTTAAACACAATAGACTTAAGAATTCAACTAGGAACCAATTGCTCGACCGTGCTAATCTGCAAGGGTCATTACGGCATTGTCAAAATTGATGAGAGACCGGAGATAGGTCGATTCGATAGAGGTATGTGATTAGTGTGTCTAATTGCAAAATTCTCGTCGAGCAACACTAGACCGATTTTTCTGTTATTTTTGTACCCTGTGTCCGTATTTAAAATCTCGAGATTTTCACGACAACCAAGAGTCGTCAATGTGTCAAGATGGACAATGTGGTTCCAAAATAATCGACCATGGGTCAATTGCACTAAAAATTTCTAAAAGCTACCCGGTAGGTTAGATCACGCTAAAATCGCACCAGATTGAAATTAACTGCGAATTTGAACCCGATTTCAGAAATTGAAAGTTCTGTCATGTCACGATTCATTTTAAAACCATCAACTCACCTTCCAAAGATTTTTCTGCAAACCAGGATTTTTGGCGAAAATTCAAAGTAGGGTCGTTTTTGACCGGGAAAATCAGAGAACCATTTTTTGTCGCGTTTTTTGGATTCAAGTTGGTTCAATTAATGAGGAAAAATCCTAAGAGGGACGATGGCATCTTGGCTAGATTTATGGACTCCAAATTAAGTTATATTGGAGGAGAATTGAAGGGGAATTGTATAAATTAAGTGGCAAATGTTCAAAAATTCGTAAGTCTTGGGGTGTGCAAACATTTGGACCACTTGAAGACTTGTTGAGAAAGCTTTGGTAGCTACAAAGGGCGCGCATGACAAACATTCTGTTCCAAAAATAGTTTCTGAACAAAAATAGATTTTTCTATTTCTATTTCTAGACGAGTTTTTGAGCAAAAAAATCAGTTTGATAACGATATAAAATTTCTGTTTCAGAAATAGAAATTCATTTGATAACAGTATAAAATTTCTATTTCTTAAAACAATTTTTTTCTTTTGTTGGAGCAAATGAGATGTCCGTTCTTACAAATTTCATATGCTTATGAACCCATTGACCCAAATACAAAGTAAGAGTTTTTTTTTTTTTTTTTTAGTAAAGTCTCCCTTTTTTGAAAAAAAAAATACAAAGTAAGAGTTGTTATATCAAATTTTCTAAATTTTCACAAAAATTCTTTAGCATCCACCTAGATAGGCAATTATGGTCAAACAATATACTTATCAATAGTCTCCATACAATAGAAAAAAGAAATCAATATGCATTACTCTTGAGCATGATAGAAGGTTCCCAAAACTCTAGTAGAATGAAAGTGGGCAACCATATTCTAATCCCCTTCATGCTAGTGTGTCACGTCGATCGCCGCCACAATTTACGATATCGAGCAATTGTTTTAGAAAGAAACACAAAGAAGTGTATTGGGCAATTTGCGGCAAATTTTACAAAATCGGCGAATTTTACGAAGTGTAATAGAGCTTGTCATAAAGAACCATTACAAATAAGGAAAATCCTCAAGTAGAACATCACATTACAAGAATTGAGATAGGAATCATCAAAATAGTATCACATTACAAAAGCAAAGATTGAAAATCCCCAAATACAAAATAATAGACATACATTACAAAAGTTGAAAACATGATTTCATGGAATCTCCGGCATATTATGATCAATTGACATCTTATTGGTAATACTTTTTCTAAGCATATTCATCTTAGTAGAAAATTTCATGGAGAAATTATTTCTGGATAAATTATTTTTGATTTTTGTTCTAGAAATAGAGAAGTAGAAAATTTCTACTTCTGATTTCTGTTCCAAATCTATTTCTGGAACAAAAATCCATTTCAGAAATAGAAAAACGGAATAGGTTTATCAAACGGATTTCTATTCCAGAAACAGGTCTGGAATAGAAAAATTGTTTCTAGAACAAAAATTCTAGTTTGTCAAGTACCCCCAAATTGGCCGAGGAAGACAGCCAAGCTAGTGGGGCCAAGCACTTGCGAGTTTAGGATATTTTGGTGGCCCCCTCCATCTTCAGCAGCCTTCTTCTTCTTCCCCCAGCTACTTTCTCCATTTGTATGATGTTGAGAGCTTGAGGGAAACCAGAAAATCGAGCCAAGCCAACCCCGCCGTCAACCACCCGCCTACCACCATCACGCCTCACCACGCCGTTCGCGAGCTGCTCCGTCCCCCCGCACACGCCGTCCGCTCATCCCATGCCGCCTCACCATCCCCGCGAACCCTGAGCCACCGTCGAGCCTCCATCTAGCCATCGAGCCAGCTCGGAAGTTGCACCACCCTCGCCGTCCAACCGCCGTCACTCCTGCCTACCCGCTAGTCGCGCCTTGGCCATTCCAGCTAGCTGAGCCACTCGGTCCAGCTCCCTTGACCAGCAGATCAGAACCGAAAGCCAGGCCAGCCGTGAGGCTTTGGGAAGCTTTTCTGGGCCTGTCCAATCCTCCGTTGGTGTCGCCGTGAGCTTGGTTGTCGCCCGTCTCTGTGTTGTCGATGTCATGGACTCACCGGATCGCTAAACCGATGAGTTTACTTGCTAAACTCTACTTATAGAGTTAATGATGCTTAGGGGATGATTATTTTAAGCTAAGTATGGTTTAGGTGGTTAGTTAGAATGGATTAGTGATTTAATTATCCATTTTGTACATGTTAGGTGGTTAAAACGGATAGATTAGGGATTAAAGTAGTCATACTATTTATCTAGATAGGTTCATAAATTTTCTAGACCCGTTTAGGTGGTTAGATTAGCATTTCCGGCCTAAGTTGCTATTTATTGCATTTAAATTGAATTATTTAATTAATTTTGGTATTTATTTAATTATTTAATATTTTTCGAAAATTATACCGGGATAGCCGGTGACCGGAATTTTGTGCCGATTGTAATGGTATGCTTGGTTTATTTAATTGAGTGTTAAATTGTGCAAATTGAATGGTGATTGTAATTTTGAGTATTTAATTCAAAATTTGAAAATTTTGGTAATTATTTAGAAATTACTAGGTGTCGGGTTTTGACACCGAAAATGGTTTTAAAGACTATATCAAATAGTGGGATTTAAAAAGAAGGGTATTAGTTTTTCTGGTTCAAATGACCGTGTACCCATACACAATTATTTTTACCGTGTGTTTTTAATACGAATAAAATGGGCCAAGTTCATTATTTTAATTGGAACATTTGAGTGCAAAACACGATGTCTTAGCCAAGAATTGGATGGGTGCATGAATGGTTATGAGAACCCGTCCCGAGCTGTTGAGTTGGACGTGCCCCTATATAGGATGCATTACCAATGGATGCCGGTTGCAGTAGAATCTAGACCAATACTCCTTTATGGAATGCCATCGACGTAATGACGTTGCTGTACTCGATGGGGCAAGACAACGCCTGGCTACGACTGAACTTCGAGTAGGTTGTGCCCATGTGTGGCCATGATTAACAATTGGAACGCATGCTAAGTGAAATTGACGCACCGGATTATAGGGACAAAATTGTGTGGCACGGAATGGGACGTGTCATAATGATTTGGCCCTATAATCGGGACCCATTGTAGTTGTTGAGATGAAAGTGTTGGCGTTCCAATTGTTTGAGCATAAATACTGTTATGTTTGTGATATAAACTATGCTGACATGCAAGAAGGATCTAAGACGAGATAAGTCTCTATGATTGTGTGACTATGTGGTTAGGACGCCTTAGGCGTATTTCCTTCCTAGTCGGAGTTTAGGGGGTGAACTTGCTGAGACATTGTCTTACCCCATCATGTGCTCAATATTTTTAGGTCCTTAGATTACAGTTCCTCCAAAACGTTTTGGACAGCCGCAAGCTATTACTGAGCGGGGGATAGATGTTCGGATCCCCGGTAGTCATTGGGCCTATGAGTTGATCATGACCACCGTCTGGGTCGATGAGGGCCTACCACGATGAGGGCCTACCAGAGAGGGTACCTCATCAATTCAGGGCATGGTTCCGCCATGGACTCAAAGGAGACAAGGTGGGTCCCCTCCAGGGTTTTGAGATCCCCGCAATGGTTGTCGACGCCGCTTTTGGCGAGGGTGCAGCTGACCCTCCTAATAGAGCTATAGAGGACCTAGTGCCCCCGGAGCCGATGAAGTCCGAAGGATTGATGAACGTGTCTAACTAGTAGGTCATAAAACAGTTTCGTTTTGAAAGCCAATCTTTTGTAGACCTTTGTTTATAAACTCAGCTGTGTATAAAGGTGTTTAATTCGCTTCCGCATGTGCATTAAAATGAATGGGTCAACGACTCGTCCTAGGACATCGTAATTTTATCGACTACTGAGGGATGGACACGCGCTCGAGGATCGGGGTGTGACACCTGTCACCAATGGCTTAGCAAAAGGAAAAGACAAAAAAAAATTCAAAAAAAAAAATCAAAAATTACAAAAATTGTATGCGTTAGCATCATTCATCCATGCCAATCGTGCCACATAGAATGATTGACCACCACGTTAGTTATTTTCAACCAAAATTGACTAAAATGATTACATTGAATAATATCAAAAGACTTAGGATTAAATTAATTAAATTGAAAATTTTAGGACTAAATTGAACGCCGCACAATAGGTTTAGAACTTTTTGGATAATTTTCCCAAATAAGTCATCAAAACTACAAAAACATATATGAATCCATAGTCATATATCTTCTCATGAACATTAATTCTCGAACAAATGATGGAGAGCCTCATTCATCATAATGTTTCTACCTTTCAAAGCTCCAAGAAGCCAATTCCCCGAAAAGGCACCATTAATACAAAGGGAATATTACCAAAATAGTTAAACCTATTATAATTTTTTCAATTCAATCCTAAACATTTTGTATTTATGACAATTCAGTCCACCCAGCTAATTTTGGATGGCCAACGCTAACGTGGACGCAACCGACGATGGCTATTGGCCAACACCGACATGTCAATTTTTAAATTTTCTTTTTCAATTTTTATTATTTTTTTCTCTCCTTTTTTTGTTTGGTTGTCTCTTTTCTTCTTCCTTTGGCCAGCCACCGGACCGGCCAAAGGTTAGGGCCAATGAGGTTGACCTTGTTGGCCACTAGGGTGGCAGGGCGAGGGCGAGAGCAAGCCTTATCATTGCTAGGCAAGGGCAAGCCCCGCTGTCATTGGGCAAGGTCGAGCTCACTCAGCCATGGCAAGGCTTGCCCTCACCAACTCGCCATCGCAACACTATCCGAGGTCTCGCCTAGCTAGATCTAAGGGAGGGCAAACTTGACCTCGCCCAACGATAGCCAGGCTCGCCCTCGCCCACGATGGCGAGGCTAGCCTTTGCCCTCGTCATCACAACACTGGCCGAGGTTTTGCCCAACTAGATCTAGGTAAGGTGAGCTTTACCATGGCTAGGTGAGCTTGACCTCGCCCAATGACAGCGAGGCTAGCCCTTGCCCTTGCCGTCGCAACTATGGCCGAGGTTTCACCTAGCCACATCTAGGCGAGGCTCACCCTCACCCTCGCCCTCACCCTCACCACACTCGCCCAACTGGATTTGGGTGAGCTCAACCTCAACCTCACCACCCCCAATGACCAACAAGGCCTAGCCTCTCGACCAACTAGAGGAAGAAGAAAATAGAAAACAAAAAAAAGGAAAATATTAAAAATTTTAAAAAATTAATATGTCAACATCGGCCGAACGGCTGTGGCCATATGGCGTCCACATTAGTAACAGCCAACCAAAATTGGCTGGATTGACTAAATTGGCACAAATATAAAAGGTTTAAAACTAAATTGGAAAAATTACAATATGTTTAGGACTATTTTGGTAATTTTCTCTTAATACAAATGTCTATTGAATAACATTATTTTCCTAATTAAATCAAGAACTAACTTTCTTAACTAATTGGTCAGACAAATTGCAAAGTAAAAGTTAAATCGTCCCTTAGGAAATTACAAAGAATATAGGTACGTACAAAGTTTAAGTTGTACCAAGATTTTTTTTTTTTTTTAAGAAAAAAATTTGGCTACCAATATTTCTTGCAAGTTGTAATAACCTATAAATGAGATCTAACAGAGGCGTTGTTTTCCTGACTTCATCAATGTAATAAGGCTAACATTATTTCGAACACAAACATTAGACAGACGTCATCATTCAAAGGATCCTCCTCGAAATTTTTCAAACAAATCAAAAGGTCAAGGAAACAGAGAAGACATAAAATCAGAGAAGGCCTTGAAGAATCTAGCTATTTAATAATGGCATCAGATATTCAAACATCACATCTCTGAAATAACTACCATGGGACCAAACTCTACAGGACTACTAAAGGTAATAAAAACAAATTTCAATCATAGCTTTTGTTTAATTAATGCAGAGCTACTCCAAGCTCCCTAAAAAGAGAAGACTGGACAAAAAGGAGAATCAATTCCATTATAGCACATGAACTTTATACATAGGCCACATACAGAAATATTCCAGAATAAGAATATCCTCTCAATTTATTGAGAGTAACTGTCTTTCAATTATGTCATAGAGGATACGGTTAAAGGAAAAAGTTTCTCTTGAAAGGGTCTAATGCTTTCTTCACTGCTAAAAACAAAAGAGGACCAGAAACCGAGCCCACCACCTGCCAGGGGACCCAGCCAGAACAAGAGGCCGAAAGAAAATGAAAATGAAAGAAGTTTGGTACAGATTTAGACTTTGTAAGTATTGTCGCCTGTAAGTTATATAAATTATCGTAGTAATCTAATAGCCTCATCTGTGAAACGGGTAAAAGTATTGGCTGTGGGAAGAGAAGCAGCAAAGTTCGAATTCCGGTGAAACAAAAATGACTTGACTTGTAAGACAAGCCAATATGGAGATGTTAAAAATATTTCTCGAAATCAAACCCATAAAGGAAAACCTATCCAAGTAGGCTTTCTTACTTGAGTAGATTTCCTATCTTGGATCCAAATTTTTAGCACTCCGAGTGCTAAACGAGGTGCGAAGATAATTGGGAGTTGGAAACACTGAGAATGTTTAAGTGCCTTGAGTATAGTTTTAATCTCTATTTTATTGCTTAATTTATAGTAAAATCACATGTTGCTTTCCTCTTTGTGGAATAGGTCCTATCAACCAAACCATATAAATCCAGTGTCTAATTTATTTCCTTATTTGGTTGTTACTTGTTTTCGCAACAATGATGAATAAGTTATCAGCTAACTATAATGCAATAAGATGCGCAATTAAGTTAAAAAGTGCCCATATTCCAAGCTTTCTGAAATCAAGTTTATAGGCAACAATCGAGTGAACAAAAGCGTGCCTATAACCGGCGAGAGGGTGGCGGCTTGAGTAAAAGAAATGATCATAGAAAATATGAAATATAGATAAGACCAATTTTTGAAGAAGTAACGGCACTTAATCCTTAACACTTACTATAACCCATGTAGGCTTTTTATGGAATTTGTTGGTTTATGTTTGAGGTTGAGACTATCTTTTGGGTTAGCTTTACTATTTAGAGAGATTATACTTAATGGTCAAAGTATCGCTCAAAAGTTCACCAATTTGATTTGGATTCATTCATTTTCTATTCTTCATTTGTAGGGCACTAGTTATATGCAAGGAGAACTCTAAAAGAATAAGTCGTATAAATAATGTTGGCCGGTTCAAGATTTAAGTTCTTTACAGAAACATATAAAAGATTGGTATATATACCTTATGCAACTTCCTAGTCAAAAGTAGTCATGTCGTTTTCTGTACACAAGGTTTAGCAATTTTTATGTTAAATCTCTGCCCATCATTCATGTGGTTATTTCCCATTTAAAATCTGAATATAACACAAAGATCTTCCGCCCTAAAAATTTCCTGGTCACAACATGACATCGGGTAAGATTGAGAACAAAGTAGTAGTACAACAGAAAACTGGAATATCATACAACATGCAACGCATATGATAGCTGATACACAATTCCATAATTAGCCGTTCATTTCTAAACAAACCTCCTTATTTTTCATTTGATTACAGAGTTCAATACCGAATTGACAGATAATTTTATACACACCAAGCAGAACCATTTCCAGAGGAACTGAAGAACAACATTTTGGGACATGAGACCCAACTGAACCGGAATTGACAAGACTTACACAACTAAGCTTCCACTTTCTAATTTGAAGTATTTAGGCTTTTGGTTCCCCATTTTGAACAGCATGGCCAACACCGGGGCTGTGACCTGGTCTAGTGGCTTCGAAATCATCCGTTATCCCCGTAACGGTTAGCCTTTCTTCATCACCGCTCGGAGCTTTCAGTCGAACAGCTTCCTTCTTTAAGCCATCGAAAGAATGGCCCACTCCAGGGCTGCTCCCAGGGGTTGTGGGGCGGAAATCATCCTTGTCCAATGCCTCTAACTCACCTAAATTGGCTGCCTGATCATGTGCTGTAAGCGAAGCAACCAACTCCTTCCCCGCATCAGAATGATCATCGTTCGTAGGAGTCTGACTTGGAGTGAGAAATTGCAATGCTTGTTTGTGCATTGGGTCGTAATTTATTGCATGGAGTTGGTCCTCCCATGCTGATTTTATCAACCTTCCCTCAGAAGTTCGAATTGCATCGAACGTGATGAAGGTGAAAATGATCGCAAATATCGATATGACTTGCAGATCAGCCATAGCCAGAGAAGCACGGAAAAGGAAGTTTGATTTTCTACTTTGAAGCGAGCAATGAGAAGAAATAGGTACGGCGGAATATAGTCAACCGAATGAGAAGCACTTGAACTCCGCACTTCTATTTATAGGCCAGAGAGAGTCTTTGTGAGAATCTTAACCCACTGACCAGTTACATATAAAAATTATGCATGTGGACTTCTCTGTCGTTCGTCTTCTTCGTGGATGGTGATTATTGCAAGAAGATCATTCAGAGTGCATCACTCATATATTATGTCCATGTTATTGCAAGAGCATTATCTCTCTCCTCCCCCCCCCCAAAAAAAAAAACAGGCCCCTCTATCCCTCCCTCCCTCCCTCTGCGTGTTGTGTGCGTGCTTGTGTTAATGTTGTTATTCTTTGCCACCTCTATCATTATTGAAGACCTGAACGAAAAGGCGCTTGTGCCAACTTTGATGATTTTAATATACCCATTTAGAAAACTTCCTAATATATTTTGAAGATTGACAAAACCTTTAATAAGTGTCTGTTGAATCTAACAAAAGTATTTTCAAGTGATATTCATGAAGAAACAATGTTCAAACTCTAGTTATTATCATTTGGATATTACGTCTGAAATTCTGATTATTTACTTCATGGACATCATGGATATCATTAGAGTAATATAAGGATATCAGCAAAGCTTACATGTGAATATTGTCAAAATGTTTGGCATCTTTAGACTCTATGCAAAGTCTATTTAAACTCAAGGAGTATTTAGACTTAGACAGTATCATATGATCGAGAAGTCTATTCAGACTCAAAAACCTATTAGACTTTGTTCCAAATATCATCAGACTCAGAGAACTGTTTAGAATATTTTCCAAATATCATTAAACTCATAGACATATTCAAACGCAAATTCCAGTTCTTATAACTATATAGCTAGTGATCTGGCTTAGATTTCACTTATAAAAAATAATGATTTATCTTCAATCTTAAAAATTGTTTTGCAATGATATTCATCAATGCAAGACATTGGGATTGATTGACAATCATTAAAAAAAACAAGTCATCTTCTTTATTCGAAAGACTCCACTTATGGAAAGATTTGCTTGTACGAGCGAACAAATCAACGGGGAATCAAATCTTATCTCTCAATAGCTACTTAATCTCCATTATGTAATCTCATCCAACGGGGTGATTGGAGAGGGATACTCTAAAAGAATGTCCAACAGTTAGTCTGGAAGTAGATAAATGTAAAAAGAGACCAAGGTGCCAAAGAGTATAGAGAGGTAGAATAAAAAATTCCAAAGTCTAATAGTACTTCGATACTTGTCTTTCTTGAGATTACAATTGTAATCATTTGAGAGGTGTTGACAGTATTATAATTTATGCTTAGGTGTGTGAGATATTGAGATCTATCAGTTTGGGTATAAGGAGCACCAACTTTGGATAGAAGCACTTGGATATAAGCGGCACAACTTGACTGTAATCTCTCATTGATTATCTAGTAAAATTTAGCTAGTAAAATGTTAGCATGGGAAAATGGACGTAGACTTGTTACATGCCGAACCCTTATAAGTTTGTGTGCAATTTTTTTCTATCCCTAAACTCTTATCGATTAGTTTTTACGGACTTTTGCACACTGGTAAACTGCATCCGGTTTGTCTGTAGACTTTGACCTTTGCACTCGTCATCATTCTACTGTCATTGTTCAGACTCAAATCTTGACTACTTTACTTCCAATTTAAATTTGTCAAGATTTTTTAAAATCACCTATTCACCGACCCCTCAAGGTGATATTGCTAGCACCAACGATACCATTGTAAACTTCCAACTAAAATTGGCCACTGCTCCCTTTGACCTTTCGATTGTGGTGAAGAAAACTCTTTTGTAGTTTTGAGTAGGGCATGTAATATGACAACGACTATTCTTGATTGACCTCGTCTCGTGGTTTCCAAAAGAATTTTGGGTGCTTATATAGTAACCACAAAGGACAGCTAATAATAAGTGCTACTCTACCATGGATTTAGGTCGTGAGAAGGATACGTCAGGTTCAAGCACGCGATGAAATAATCTTGCACATTACTCTTAACTTGCCCTACAATCAAATGCCTCACCTGACTTGAGTAAAAGAAGAGTCCTCAATGATATATTTTGGAACTTGACACTTTTGAATTTGTATGACTGTTGATAACGACTGGACTACCACGCCCGATAGTCGGGCAAGACGTGACCGAAAAGATTTGATTGCACCTTCCTTCGAAGATTCAAGAATACATTGACTCAATTGATTGATTTTTGCACAATAGGTTTAGAACTAATTATGCAATTTTTTCATAAACTTAGAGCGCCTGTGATAACCATTCTACTTCTTACCAAAATTATTTTGTTCTTCTTGGAAATAGGTTTAGAATAAAAATCTGTTTGATAATACAATTTCATTTTTCTATTTCTAGAACAAATTTCAAGACTAGAAATAGGTTTGGAATGGAAATAAAAAGTAAAAATTTTCTATTTCTCTATTTCCAAAATGGAAATGAGAAATAAATTTCTCATCGCTTGCCCACTTTACTAGCCGGCTGCTCACCTGCCGCCGCCCGCCATTTGCCACCACCGATCACCAACCACCGTCTACTATCCATCAGCAGTCAACCGGCAGCCAGTTAGCAGTCGACCGGCGACCAACCACCGATCACATGCGTCGGTCGCTAGCCGCCACTACCGCCTAAGAGAGAGAAATTTTATGTTATTACCATTTCTTTTCTAGGGACAAAAATTTTGTTTCATTATCAAATACGTATTTTTACTCAAAAACTCATCTTGGGAATAGAAATATAAAAATCTATTTCTAGAACATAAATTAATTTTTGGAACGGAATGATTATCACTAGTGCCCTTACTCTATATATAATATATCAAGGTTGTTTCGATCATTTCTTTGGAATAATAGGTAAAGAGAACCTCCTTACAATAAGGAGGAAATATCAAGAGATGACGACATTTAGCGTATAGATGATCACATGATGAGCAAATTTGGGCTTCCCCACCACAATCCACATGCACCAAACATTTAGGGATTCTCTTTACTCTCCACTTGGAGGAGAAGAGTATAAAATGTTGGCCGCTCATGTGCAAGCTCAAACCATTATCTTTGGTCGACAAATTCAATTGAAATACCAAATGTCTCTGCCCTTTGTTGTTTAACCCTTCAATTTCTCGATTGTTATCATCATTAAGCTTTTAAAATTGGTTTTGAACGTGCATGCTTAGCCGCACATATAAGATTCTTTTGTTTGATTGCTAACAAACTAAGGATCATCTTACCGAAATTTTTCAGACATTGATCAAATATACTTAATTTAGTTTCTTAATGAGTGTGTCTCTAGAGTACATTTACAAAACTCATAAAATAAAGAATTATGCTTCGTATACTAAAATTTATTTGTTAAGTTGTGAGGTGAGAATAGCATCTTAGTAAATGGGAGGGTGATATTCAATATCCAATAAAACTCTGTCACATCACTTTGTGTACTATTTAGTAGACCATTCTCAGCAAATCTAGCTTTACTCTAACAATAGATAATTTCTTTAGCTGTTGTAATCGTGACGCAATGTTCACTTTAACAGGTTGGGGCATTGAGTCATATTTAAAGGACATTTCAGTTGGAAAAGTAGATGAATTTTAGAGTCTGGAAAAAGTCGGTTGCTGTTAAGGTGAGTGAACTTATGTTGCAGAAGCACATGTTGTAACCCCTTGTTTAGTCTATGCACCCCCGTCCCATTGAAGTCGACTTCCCGTTGGAAATTATTCCAACTGTTTGAGACATCGTATGAGATTATAACATAATTTTGGCAAACTCAATATATATTAACAATTGTTTATATCCATCCTCTTACATGAAATATTCTCTGCGTTGTCAGAGCCACTTAATGAATAAATGAAATGAGCATATTCAGACAATGTTAACCTGTTTCTTTGAAGTGCTTGCTTAAGTAAAGGAAATGCAATTGGGAAATGTGTGAAGATGGACTTTTGGTGTGTAGTACATAAAATTAACGCATCTCATTTGGTGTTATTATCTTGGAAACATGAATCTTGTATTTATGACTAGCAAAAGAAATCATTAATTTAGGAAAAAAGATAGATGAAGAATTTGACTTATTTGATGAAACGAATTTAAGTAGTTGTAGGATGCGGGAGATATAATTCAAAATTTTAAAATCTACAAGAGATTTGTGCAATCATATCATTGTTATGTCGGTCATTTTAGATGACCATTCTTTCTATTGTCTGAATGGTCATTATCCATCTTTACCGCTAATAGATATTACTAGAATATTTGGGCAAAGTTTGAAGTTGAAAATGATGTTAAGTTTTCTTTGTTGTAAGAGATGATTGTGCTTAACAAGATCCTTTAAGATGCTTATTAACTGTTAGGTCTAAATAAGCAATCAAAAGGAGGGTGCATTGATTTTTCAAGAAAATACACATTAATCTTTTAGAACCAACTTTAATAAAAGTGTTGCTTCTAAGCGCAAAATGAACTAGCATTATAGCCATCAAAAATTGAAGAGTTAGAAGAAAGATCAATTGCAAACGAGATTTATGGAGATTCAACTTTGGGGTGCCTACTTCTCTCTTGTAACTCTAGCAGCCCAAATACACTGGATTTCACTAGTTAAGCCAAGAGAAAAAAATAGCGCCGTGTACAACTTGTTGCCATACTGAACCTAATTTTCTTCCATAGCAAACCCACTATAGCCTAAGTAACTATTGAAAATTTCAATAGTCGTTCTCACACATTGTACACATAGCACAATAGGTCTCTTTCCCAAATTATAAATCACACCTCTAAGTGATTTTATAGAGTCACTTGCACACTTTATCTCTTATCAATACAAACACCTTCACTTTAAGTATAGCTACTTTTTTTGTGTGTGACAAATGGGTTTCTCATTATTGCGAACTCATAGTAGAAAACACTCAAATGGGTCTCACTAGCTCACAAAGAGACAGACTAAAGAGCATCTCAAGAATACTCAGTTTCTCTTGTTGTTGCCCTTCCCGACTGTATGACTTTTGGAGAAGTTTTCTCCAATTTATGGAGCTCCAATTCGAATGTTGCACTTGAATAAAATAAGCGTTATGTCATCTAATTCTCTTCATAAAAATCTTGGCAAAATTCCTTAAAAACATGTGCAGAAACTACGCCATCAATCAAATTTTCTATTGGTCATCTTTTATCGATGGCAAGTTTTTGTCATGCCATCTCACCAATTTCTTGAGCAAATTAGGCTAAATAATCTGGGAATGTCGTACTTTTTTGTTTTGAGATGGGTCTTCAATTTAGAAACTCCAGTGGTCTTCGAATCAATATATGAAAAGGGGAAAATTTCAAATAAGGACCCAGAGTAAATCTATTTTCTCAAATAAGGACCCAAAGTGAACTATGTTTTAAATAAGGACCCGAAATAGACCCATTGTTTCAAATAAGAACCCAAAGTGAATTTTGTGTCAAATAAGGATCTGAAGTTATCAAGTTAATCTATATTAAGGACCTTAGCTTGTCGGTAGACATTTTCCGGCGATTAAAATAGGGGCAATTTTATCAGAAATTTGTCATTGGAAAAAAAATGGAAAATTCTAAATTAATTGAGTTTAGGTTATTCATTTAGATGTTTGCATTTTCTTCTTTCTTCTCCCCCACTGCTCCTCAACCAAATTGCTGCCTGGTCATTGTCGCGACTCGATTCTCATCACTCCTCGCCTTGCTTGACCCGCGGAGAATTTGGGTCTCCGCAAACAAAGAAAGAAGCATATGATTTTCTTCTTGTTTTTGAATTCGTGCCTCAACCGGCGAAGAATTTGGGTATTCGACTTTGCGGAGGATGGGTACAATGAATGGGGAGAACTTCGGTCTTTGACTTTGCAGAGGATGGGTACAAGGAACGGGGAGACCATAGAAAACCTAGGGTTTTTTTGTTTCTGTTTTAGGATTTGTTAATTTTCCCTAGATTTTTTTTGGACAAAATTGCCCAAACTCCGATCGTCAGAAATGTTACATGCTTGATAGCCAGCAAATATTTAGCTAACCAGCAAGCTTAGGTCCTTATTTGGAATTGATTCAACCACTTCAGATTCTTATTTGAGATAATGAGTCTATTTTAGGTTTTTATCTTACACAAAATTCATTCGGATCCTTATTTGAGAAAATTGATCAACTTCGGATCCTTATTTGGAATTTTCCCTATGAAAAGTGCTCGTTGATTAGGTCTGAATTTTTTGCAGAACCAAGATTTTGTTTTTAGACTCTTTTCTTTTGCAAATTTACAGACTTTTGTGAAATTTTGCTCAAATGCTTGTACGATCAGAACTAAGTATCAGCATGATTAAGAAATGATCCTCAACACACTTAAATGAACTCATATTTGGATAAAGTTTAACTATTGATAAAATCCATTACGAATATATTCCAACATTAACAAGGCCTTGCAAGTAACAAAATAACCACAAGTAAAATGGCTTGTGGGCTCATCTTTTGCTTATTGCCATATTGCATTTGCCATACTAGTGTATTGTCGAAATTTCTCAAGAATATGAGTCGTACTTAAGAGTGTTTTGAGGGCACTTATTATGAATACTTAGTAAGAAAATTTTTGGCTTACGACATATTGGTTACTCATATTACGAAAGTGCTGCTATATTGAAAGATGCAATAATGCCTTATTTAAATACTGAACTAGTGCACATTTTATATTTTAAGAATGTTTAGTTTCATTTAGGTTGAATGCTTGATCTTGGTCCTATGAGCTTTAGAGCTTTGAAATATTCTAGTTTATTAGTAATATTGTTCATTTTTATTCTAAAAGAATTTCATAAAGTTCGGAGCAAATGTTGAGGGCCATTATATATTTCAAGAGGAAGAACTTTGGAATATGACTAATAGCTCTAGTTGTGTCAAACACATATCTTGTAAGGTTTAGAGTCTTCAAATCATCCATAAGTGGAGGTTTGGAAAATCTATATTCAAAAAATGGATGCGCTTTGTAAAACTATTAAGTTTTAGAAGTCTACTATAGTTAATACGATTGGAACCATTGTCCAAATGTTCAGAATCCATCCTGTCTCAAGGAGTTCAAACCCATTTCATGCTGCAACGTCCTTTACAAGATTATATCTAAACTACTTGCAGAACAAATAAGTTGTATGCTTCCTTCTATCGTTGGTCTCAACCACACTACTTTTATCACTAGACGACATATCTCAGAGAATATCCTACTATGCCAAGATCTGTTAAACAACTACCATAAGGGAGACAAAGTAATCATGTGACCATAAAGATTGATCTCATGAAAGCCTACAACATGGTTCATAGGGATGCAGTCATCAAGATCCTAAAAGCCCTAATTATACCTCAGTACTTGGTTAATCTGATAGCCGAGGGCATCACCAACCCAAGGTTTTCAGTGAACTTTAATGGTGCATAGGTTGGCTATTTCAATAGCTCCAATGGGCTGCAGCAAGGTGATCCTCTTTCCCCATACCTCTTTGTCCTGGTTATGGAAATTTTCAATAGAATTGTTAGTACGAAAATTACTGCATCTTCTTTCAAATATCACTAGCGTTGCAAAATACAAAGGATTACTCACTTCTGCTTCGCATATGACTTGTTCTTATTTGCTCATGGAAATGTAGAATGCGTCATTTGCCTTGTAGATGCCCTTGAAGAATTCGCTACTCTCATAGGACTACAGTTTAATCTTGAGATGCCAAATCTTTTTCTTTGGGTTGAACGAGGCTGAGAAGCTCCTTATACTGGACCACACGCCTCTTTCCACAAGTACCCTCCTTATCAAGTAATTGGGTGTTCCCATTGTTACTAGAAGACTCACTCATACAAACTACAAGAGTCTTACTGATAAAATCTTTAAAAAAAATTGAAAGTTTCGACATAAAGCATGCAAGTTCGGTCCTTATCTCCATTTGCATCTATTGGATGCAAATGTTCTTACTTCTAAAGCAAACTATATAAAGATTGAGAAGAGGATTCGACAATGCTTATGTTTTGGTTCTAAAGCAAATCATGGATCGCACAAGGTTGCAAGGCAAGTAATTTTCTCACCAAAAAGGAAAGAAGGATTAGGATTGCCCAAACTAAACATATGGAACAAAGTTTTGTCAGGCTGCACACTATAGAACTTCATCAATTATATATCCTCTTCCTTTTAGAGCATTTGGGTTCACAACACAAAATGCAAAGGCACCCCAATTATGCAGCTCAACATAAGGAGTAGTATGGCTTGGAGTCGGAGATGTCTCCTCAAATTGCGACCTGTTCTAACCTCAATTATATCTAACCCAGTCTATTGTTGCCGTGATAATGGGGGCCCAATTCTGGAGTAGTACAACCTGATTTGAAGCAATAGCATCAACAAACACGATAATTGGCTAGCTAGTCTACATAGATAAACTACCGACAACAAAAATCATAGCACGATGTTTGACCTCAGTTGATATCCAATATAACTTTTGACCTCAGTTGACATCCGGTATAACTTCTGCAGGGCCAATATAGAAGATAAAGCAAATCTATTCTTCCAATGTAATTGGGTGCAGTATCCTTATGCAAGGTGAGATTAGGCATTCTTAAGTAGATAGAATGAGGAACTCCAATAAATGACTAGGGCAACTGTAAGGACCCGGGCCTCCCACTATGTAATATTGTCTGCTTTGGGCCTTCGGCCCTCACGGCTTTAAAATGTGTTACACAGGTTAGAGAATCCAAGCCTTATAAACTAGCCTAGGACTCCCCTCCTAAACGATGTGGGACAGGAGACGCGCTCCCTCCCTACGCACATCCGGGACCGAGGCGCGGACACACCGCCATCCCTCCTCCCCGCACACCGCCGCCTAGGCCGTCACAGCAACAAATGGCAAAGATTTAGTTATGAGACTTCTCAATGTATTTTCCCTTGCAACCATATATTGCATTTGGATGGAGCGCAACCATAGATGATTTAAAATAAGTCAACTGACATCCATATTATTGGCTAAGGTGCATAAAAATGTAAGAGGTAGAGTTTCACTCCACCAAAAAATTAGACCTTCCTAAACAAATGTTGTATTGGCTACATGTGGAGAGTCTTTACCTCCATCTTTTTGAATTATTAACTCTAATTGTAATGTCGGGGATGCCCCTAAGCTATTGCACTTCATCTTATCTATGATTTACAAGACATCCCTAAGATCAATTACTTTTTTTTCGAGATAAATACACTAGAAGTGCCAAAGTTGTATATAGCATTTACTTTAGTGCCAAAAAAAAATTATCGCTTAGTGCCACTTAAAAAAAAAAAAAAAAAAAAAAGACCATTTCAGTGCCAACTCCAATCTAGGTCGCCGGAAATCCGACGTACTTATATTTTATTAATTTCTCGATCCTACATGGCTCGCCGGCATGTCTAGTCAACATATAACCCTTAAAACGAAGTCATCCAAAAGTTGTAAGTAGTAATCGTTTAAGTGTCAAATTTTGTTCAAAGTTATTACTTCAATGCTAGTCGTTATGAAAAAGTGATCACTTCAATGTCAAGCACATCACATGAAAATGCCATGTGGACTAGAGTTTTTAAAAAAATTGCCAAGTCATATTATAAATTTAATTATAAATGACACGTAATCAATTTGGTATGAATTTCTCGCCGTTGACACTTAAGTGATCGTTTTTCTCCAACTTAATACTTAAGTGAGTCAACGAAAATTTGTAATACTAAAGTGAACATTGTACATAACTTTTGATACTTTTAGTGTATTTGTCCCTCTTTTTTTTCACATGGCCTCTCCTTCAGCTTTTAGCTCTCACTTTTAAGACTTAACACTTGTTTTTTATTCTAGACAACAAATTGAAAATAGGATCCGGAAAGAACTACCAAGAGTGTAAAGTCCCTCGCCAAACATCCACTTTAAAAAGAAGTATATATTACTATTAGTTAATTGCAACCATGTGGCATCTTTTTCTACTGTCATGTGTGTCTCTTCATGATTACAAAAGACAGTTGACGGAGCTGTCAGAGCTTCTTTAGGAAAGAATATGCTTGAAATTATACCAAAGAGGCACAAAATCTCAATCTTCAACAGGATATTAGGATTTAATTACACAAAAAGATTAGCAGTTGTCTGGGCTAGTGAAATAGAGGAGATCCATTCGAGTATTGCGTGCATGTTGTGGTTATGTGAAATATTCTTTCCTAAGAAACTTTTTGATGGATCCGCATATTCTTCTCAATAAAGTTGAGCTATCTTAGATTGATGTGTTGAGACTGAATGGAAAATCTAGTCAAGATTGACAATGCAAGAGATATGCTGTAAACCAAAAGACAAATACGATTTGGGCTCTCGACCTACCAAAACAGGTGTGCAGCCAATGGTACGACCATTAGAAAGAGGATGTAAATGGTATATGTGTGTAAGAATTATAAGAGGGCATAACACATTAAATGACATTAAACAAATCATTGCGGAATAAAGGTAGTTCTACTAGCCATCAAAACCAATATGGTAAGCAATATTAATTATGTAAAAATGATTGGACAACATATATATCCTGCCAAAGTCCTTAAATAATTAGAGAATTTTGTGGTATGTCATTTACATTTTGAGTTGATAAGTACATATCCTAGCTACTGATATTTCTGATAAATGTAATTATAGACAACAGTAGAAGGACACTAAGGGTCAGTGCAAGAGTCAATTAAATAACTGCCCGACCAACTACGGTCACCCAACGAACCGCTTATGTGACAGCCAGAATTTGACAAAATCTCCAACAATTGATAGCCATTGAGTGTCTTCTTCACGTTTTTGCTTTTCAAGATCATGTATCTCTGTGGACCTTGGTACCATGATCATATGTTTGACTTATCGGATTCGGCTTTTTCAGGTCAGCATTAAGGTTTTTTCCACTCCACTGATAGAATTAACGTTTTATGCAATGAATGGACCTCTGGTGAGAGGGGGCAAAAAAAAATATATGTTAGAAAAAGCTTCCAAACCGGCATGGAATATGTGACAGCATATGCCGAAGGACAATTCCAGCCTTCTTGAGATCGATGTTAAGCTTCTTGAACTTGGCAAGCACTTAGGCCAACTTGAGTAGTCAATTAACCGTGCTCTTGAGGTAAATTGCATGAAGCTTGACCTGGTCCAATGCATCTTCTAGTTCAGTCACTAAGATTAAGCTTATTTATCGTTTCTTCTCCTCTTCGTATATTCCTCATGTATATGTGCGATTCCAGCAATTGCAAATGACCCGTAACCAACGGTTTTAGGTTTAGATCCTATGTTTGGTCTCATGATAATATGAAACGTGATCCATGATGATTGTAAAAAATTGTGGGTTGTTGCAGTAAAACTCTTAATACCTTCACTTGAGAAGATCACCAAAAGACAGTTTAAGTTTGAGTCCATCATCGTATCCAATTGGAACAATCTTCACTTACAAGTTCAAGCCAATAAATATTCTTCAAATAAATGTATTAACTGTTTCACCTTACAGCACATCTCTGATGTGAAACTTTTTTTTCCAAACATCCTCACATGTGCGCTTAAGAAACCTCTCCCTCACTTGTGAGCCATCTCAATTCAAATCTCCAATCACCTTGGCCTAGCCAAGATCAATTGGAAGCGGGGGACACCATCCATTACTTCAATTAGGGAGTTACATCGAAGATTCATTTTTTCATATATTTCTCCAAATGCTGATGCACATCAAAAATGGGCTACCAACAACCGTCTAATATTACGAGTTTGGTACCGTGGTAGAAGTGATAAAGCTTTGCTTGGAGAGATCATTAAGAGGGAACTCAAGTTCAATCCCATTAACATATTTTAGATTCACATTTACATATTAAATGAATGTGGTCAAAGTCCAATTGATAGAGATAATGAAAGAGTCTATTTACATTTTATTAAATCAAAAGAATTAATTGAACGTTTTAGAGATTTAAGAGTCAATTAGTTTGAGACAATTCTATATATCATAACAAATTTATTCTAACTTTTAGTGTCAAAATTATAAGTTCACTTTTTGGCCCTTCTCAAGTATAAGTTTGAGTTTTCAAACTTCCTTTTCTTAGTTCGATCGATTACTTGAGAATTATCGACCCTTGCTAAGTACTCTCATTCACTATTTATCCTTGGTAAAATTGACCATAAAAAAAAAAAAAATCCGCTTGCATATGGGAAATTGAACTCTTGTTTTTCAATAGAGCAACTTTCTTCAGAAAAATATGAGAAAAAGTTGCCAAAATAGTATCATGGAGCACCTTCCACAATCATTTTGCAAAATCTAATATGTACGGAAAATCTCCAGGAAAAGAAAAGTCAAGGGTCAAATGCACCACAACCATTAGACTTTCAGAAGGGAAACCCCACCACTCCTCTTTGTCACAGCAAGATCAGAGTTGTATCTTGATTAGTCCTTCACAACTTAGTGAAATGGACCAAATGATGAGCCTCCAGATTGGTATTCTCTTGCCCCTAGCAAACCTCCAATCAAAATGGAACTCTCCCGATTGCCCGCCATTTGGCAAATTGATATTTTTTTTTCATTTGAATACTAAAGAATCTGACGAAAGAACGTTGCGTGGTTGGCTCCTACACCGGCGGAACCCTCCCAACCTCCTGCCACTAGCATTTTATAATCCACAAATTAGAGACAAAAACATATTCATTTTGTTGATTTGTCAGTTTAGTGCGCTTGGAATTTCGGTGGAATTTCGGTGGAATTTATTAAACTATAATAGAGCCGTCCAGGACTAGTTTGATGGTGACCTTTTGAGCTTTCAAGATAGAATTTCTCGGAGAATCTATGAGTGTTTGACCGATCGTCCCACGTGTAGCACCCCCAACCTCCTCAAATTCTCTTGGATATGATATGTACTAAACCCTGGATATGGGTTGTAATATTTTTCCTACTTAAATGAAATGCTACGTATTTTCAGATAAAAAAAAAAGGGGGGGGAATAGCCTGATTTTGTTTTTCGAATATGAGCACAAAGGTCAAATTATCTTAAAATGTAAGAAATTCTCTGTAAATATCATGAACTAGGTAAGTTCAGATCTTTAAACTATGTTAATGATCCTAATTACAGAACAATTTGCAAGGCATAGTTTAATTGATGTTGTCTAAATCCTGTGCTGAAAATCCTTTGACACCTATTCCACTACATCGACCCTGAAAGATTGACAATAAAAAATAATCCAATTATGATACAGGAAACATATAAACTTCATCTGTTTAGTATGAGGTCTTCCAAGGCCCTTTAATGATTTTGTGCATGGTAATTGACTTCACTTATCATAAAGAATTGGGGTAACATCCACTGAATATTAATTTTATGCATTTTGCTGATACTTTGATGACAAAATGTCCATGAGTGTCTATGATTGTCCTTTTCAAGAAGAATTGAAGAAGTAAAATTGTAAGCATGGAGATGATAGAATCGTTGGCACATAAAAAATACATATTAGTTGATGGCCAATTTCTATGTAAGTCAGACATATTTCATAAGCAAAATATTAATATTGTTGTTGTTATCTTGTTATTTTATGTGTTGCCAATGATAAATTTTATAGCAAGCAACATAGTCATTGTACAATTCCAAAGAAAAGCCAAAACATGATGATTACTACGAAGGCGGGAACAGTGATTATTGTTATAAATGCCGTCAATGTATGGTGAGTAAAGCAGTTATCTGTAAGTACGTATAAGTTATAGCAGAACGGGAAAAAAGACTCACACAGACAGCATATCAAACATCTCTATTTTTCAATGTGGCTTTTCTTGCTATTTTCATTTTCTTTTACTGTATCTTCATTTAATTTAGTTCGATTGGTTCAGTTTTCCACAATTTCTTGGTACCAACTTCACGAACCCAAAATTGAGTGGTAATTATTTCCTCGATTTTCGGTCGTTTTTCCTAATGACCATTATTGTCAGTTTCGAGTTCTTCGGAAAAGTGTGAGCAATCAAATTTGGAAATAATAGACCGCCTCAATTATCTCTAAGGAGATATGGCTTTCTCTCAGTTTTTTTTTCTTTCCTCTAGGTTGAAATTAATTAAGAGTTCCATCATGTGATGCAATATGAACATTAAATATAGTTGCCTGTTTTATGCCCCAATCACTGATTTAATTGCTGAAATGCCTCGCAGTATGAATGGAGATCGTGGGGGTAAAGAAAATACACCACAAAGCTGTTACTCGCCTAACTGGGAACTTAACAAAATGGTCCGATTGAAAGCCAAATCATGTCAGGCTACCTGATCGAAGAAAAGAAAAAATACATTGACCTAAATGAAATGAGGTATACATTTAACTCGATTCAGTGCAAATGCAACAGTGAAAGTGAGCACAACCCAATTATTCAAGAAGATAACTTGAATATACTTCATTCTGGTTCCATTTTATTTTATTTTTTGCCTAAATTCTGGTTCCATTAAGCTTGCTTAATTTTTTGGTTGAAAAAAGGCTTTCTCAGTTCATATTGAACTTGGAGAAAGATATGCCAACATATAATAATTCATCAGGTTTCCCAAGATACATTGAGTGTATCACATACAACACGACTTAATTAATTTATATATATTGACATTGAAACTTGCAAATTTGATTCTTCTCATAACATTCCATTATTCCTTCTTTACAAAACAATATTGGATTTTTTTTTTTCATCAGATTTTTTCTTACCAAAAATTTTATACATCAGATTAGCATTGTATTTATATGAGATAGTTTCTATGTGTCTGCTATGGTCCTCTCACTGATAGCTCAGCTTGCTTTATTACAAGTCCTGGTCATCGCTAGAGGATCTCTCTTGTCTGCAATGTATCCACCATTTTCTATTAATAAAAATCTAGGAAAAATCCTAGATTCTAGTAATTAATATTTTTCAACAGGTATTACAGCGTAACCTTGCTGATTAGAAGTTTTCAAGGAGCGCAAAATGCGTGACCTGCCTTGAAATGATTTGGCTCGGCGATAATTAGCTAGCTAGATGTTTTCTGTACTTCATGTTAATTAGGAAAACAGATTGATGGCCTAATGTTCAAATTAGGGTCATTAAGCAAAAGGTAACCCGGAAAAGTTTTTTATTGCAGAAACAATTTGTTACGAAAGAACTACATACGGAAGTTGCATTATCTTTATTACAATCCATGTTTCATGTACATACACTATTACTGACACTCTTTACTCCAGCAATAGCTAGAAAATATAAGACGTGCGTGTGATATGCAGCAAAAGAGGATCATTTGGTGAGCAATGACCTGTGAGTTACACTGAACTTAACAAAACCCTAGTTATGAACCCCATGTCCGACGCTCGGGCTGTGGCCTGGAGACGTGGAACCTAGACTTTTCGGAGGTGATGGCTGTGAGACGTGTGACTCGGCCCCAACTCCAACCGAAGCCGTGGCAAGCGGCAAGCTGACACTTTCCATGTCGGAGTTATTTAGGTGGCTGCCACGCGAATTCATGCTGTTGTTCTCCAAAGTTTTTCTGATGCGAACTTGTACCATCTTGTCGGTACTAGCTTGGAGCTTTGCCAATATGTTTTGGCTTGCTTTTTCCATTTGCCTTCCGACAATAGGTTGAATTTCCTGGGTAAAAAATAATAGCAACAGAAGGCAGGAAAAGAAAAGCTTAGGGGCCATAGAGAGATAGAGAGGGAGAGGCTGAGCCAGATGCCCTCATTCCAAGATCTTCATGGGTATTTATAGAGCTGAGAGGATCGCGAAATTGTTCTATTTCTCATAATTAGAGCTCAAGACCTTGAGAAGTGGCTAATTATTATAGCGAAGAATGAAACAAGTGAGAACTCCATCTTTGGATGGAAAATATTAAAGAATGTATCTGGACACTTGTTAAGGGTTAGGAATTACGTAACCCTTAACAAGTGTCCAATAGGTTTTTCTATTATTTTCTAACTTTACGAGTCAATTTTGTTGAACTTTGCATAGAAGGTCATCGAAGATTCACTAGAGTTAATAGGAGAATATGTACACGCAACCTCAAGTCACTTGTGTCAATGATTATATACATACATACAAACTAGGATGTATTTGTTTCACGCAAAATGAATAATTTGGTACAAACTAAAAACGATCGCTTATATCACTTAAAAAAATAAGTGAACGAAAAAAATTTTCACCGTACACTAAAATAATTAGACATAATTTTTTTTCGATAATAGAAACATTTTTATTGCTTAATTATTTCAAGCAACACAAGCAATTTTTTTATAAATGTTTTTCATATCATTCACTTTCCGTGAAATAAACAAAGTCTCAAACTGACTTGACTTTACAATGGAGATTTTTGTGAAAAAGTTTCAAACTTTCATCTTATTGTTTCCAAAAATAAATATTCATCTAACTTCACATCTACTTTTAAGTAATCTATTTTCTCTAAAAACTATTATCGTGTTATTGATTTTTATTTCCATAGTATATATTATTATCAATTTTATAAATTTATCACACTAACTATCTTAAAGTTATAGTCGCACACACAAGGATAGGCCACGTGTTGGTAATATTTTTCCATCTAATTCCATCAAATTATTGCAAAGTGGTACCAAGAAATTTGGAGATAATTGTCTAAAAAGTCATAAACGTATTGAACGGTGGTCGCTTCAATCCTAAATTTTTTAATTTGACCAATTTAGTCTTAAATATTTTGACGATTTGCTAATATAATGACACTAGCCAATTTTGGCTGGAAAACGTTAATGTGGCAATCAAGTCGGCAAGTGTCATCTTACATGACATAGCCAATCCTAATGTGGACGATTTTTGCAATTTTTAATAATTTTCTGAACTTTCCATTCTTTTCTTTTTTTCTTTTCTTTTCTTTTTTCTTTTTTTTCTTTTTCCCCATTTCCATCCACCAATCATCAAGGCCTTAGCAAAAGGAAAAGACAAAAAAAAATTCAAATAAATTTTAAAAATTACAAAATCATCTACGTTAGCTTGGGTCGTCCATGCAAATCATATCACGTAGGACGACTGGCATTAACTTGACCGCCACGGCAGTAATTTGTGACAAAAATTGGTTAAATGATTACATTAAAAAATTAACAAAAGATTTATGACTAAATTTACCAAATTAAAAAGTTTAAGATTGAACTAACTATAGTATGATAGGTGTAGAACTTTTTGGACAATTTTCCCAAATAAGTTATCGAAGTTACAAAAACATATATGAATCCATAGTCATTTATCTTCTCATGAACATTAATTCTCGAACAAATAATGGAGAGCCTCATTCATGATATTGTTTTCTACCTTTCAAAGTTCTAAGGAAAAATAGAAAATGAGTTTTGAGAAGCTAATTCCCCTATAAGGCACCATTAATACAGATCACTATCAAATAACATTACATTCCTAATTAAATCAAGGACTAATTTTCTTAACTAATCGGTCAGATAACTTGCAATCTGTAAGTAAAAGTTATATTGTCGTTTAGGAAATTAGTAAGGATTATATTTCTATAAATTTACATTAGTTCTTTCGTACGATCTGAGGAAATTAGAACATTTACACGATAAGTTAAATCTTCACCTGAGGAAATGTCAAGGCCGTGCATTGCATAGCCTTTCCTTAACCATTACTCTTGAAAAGGTTATATATCCAGACCATATAATCCTATTTTACACTTCCCACATTTACCATTCATACGTATGGCTTTATTTTTAGCAACTCATAGTCAACTGTCCATGTTGATAGTGAGATGTGGGATGCATAGAAAAAAGTTATACGATATGTGTTGAGATAGAAAGCCCTATATTGGAGAATTTGTGTGGTGTTAAGCAATTAATATCTTAATTGGCATATAACTCATTGACTTAAATTTTTTCAGTGAAAGTAAATTCAACTGAATATATTAACAAACCCAGACTTGGGCTCCTCTTGTCAATCTCCCCGAATAAAGGTGTCGGGCTTAACACATTAAGAGGTTGATATTGTTGTCAAAATTCCCCATGCAAATCTCACTCCATTTGATATATAATAATTGAAATTCGTAATTAAATTGCAAATGAGAAAATCATTTCTATGAAGTTCCTTTCTTTCCACCATAAACGCTGATGAAAATTCTCAATTGGATCGTCATAACCATTTTCAAAATTGGGTCATAAATCAAGCCGGTCCCAAAAATTCGGTATGGCGCAACCAAAGATTGTTCCTCCAAGTTCTTTGGCTTTTAAAGTTCTTTCGCCAAAACAAGGGCACGAAGTTCCACTGGAAGACTACTAAGCCTATTATGAACAATGTGTTTGCGGCATACATTTAGGGCAGGCAGTAAGTATGCAGATTAGCTCGCTAACTTGCAATACATGCAGTATGATTGCTGTCCTTTTCTTTCCTTTTAGGCATTGCCGCCAATGTAAACCTGGAAAATATAATTTTTGGGGCTATCAATATTTAACACGAACCACTGTTTCCTTTTTCAACCCTTCCAATTAAGGGGGTGGAAGGGTTAAATTTAATCACATTTGTTTCATTTTATTTCGTGGGTGAATCATATTATTAAAGTAGGATTAAATAAAAATATATATATTTAACACCCCTTTTTCAACGGGTAATTAACCAAGTACAGTTAAATTTAATCACATTTGTTTCATAAGTGGGTGAATCATATTATACGCAAATAATAATTATCCGGTAATCCCTTAAGTTTTAATTTGTTTGATGTGATCCATGAATTTTTAGTAAATGCTTAATGTAGTCCTTGAATAAGATGAAAATATCCAATGTTATTCTTCCATTAATTCAAGTTCAAAAATCATATTAAACAATTTTATATAATTTAGGGACTAAATTGAACATAAGTTCAAGGACTACATTGCACAACTTAAAAGTTCAAAAACAACATTATACATTAGGCCAAAGTTCAAAAATCATATTAAACCATATTAAACAAATTAAAAGTTGAGGGACAATATACATATTAGATCAAAGTTTAAAAACTATTTATATTATTTACCCTCTCAGGATGAATGATGTGTTAACTAACGCTAACAGACGATTAAAAGAGCACATTAACTTGTAATTAGACGATAGAGTTTAACTTGTCCAAAGAATTTTGCTCTTTAAAGAAAGAGTTTTGGCTACCAATATTTCTTTCAAGTTGTAACAATAACCTATGATCGAGATCTAATAGAGGCCTTATCAACCTGACTTAATCAATGTAATAAGGCTACATTATTTCGAACACAAACATGAGACAAACGTCATAATTCAAAGGATCCTTCTTGAATTTCACAAGCAAACTAAAAGGGCAAGGAAATAGAGATGGCATAAAATCAAACCATTAATGGTGATTAATTCTGAACTTCATTCTCACTCTCAACCTCATTACAACCTCAATACAATTTCGTTTCAGTAAATGTACACTGATTCTATTACAACGCTAAACGTAAGGATCAGCAAGGTGTTGATTCTTTTGCTAGGATCAACAAGGTGTTGATTTGAAAAGAGAGGGAAAGAAAAGGAAACGAGAGTCATACCATTCTCATCCAAAATTTCACAAAATTTCAGCAGACCTGCATGCAAGGTTGGCCCGGCGAGAGTATCAAATGAGCCAAAATTTGGTTGTTGCGCTGTACCATTGCAGCCGCTCAAATTCTGGGACATCATTATCGGTGTTGGTTAGCTTCTGCAGTAAAAACTATTTGAGAGAGCTTGACTGCATATCTACACAGAGCACACTATCCTATAAGTTAGAAGTTTCCTGGGAGTAGTCATCATGGATGAAGCTCTCATAAACCGTTCCGCTGAGTGCTCGGTTGACTTTGTCCCAGTTACTAATCAAGTCAGATACCGGCCCTTTGTGTATCTTAACCTGACGGCTCGTGAGTTCCACTACTGGCAGATTAAGGAATTCTTGAACATCTTTTAGTTTCTGCAAAAGAAGTATATAAAACAAGCGAGGAAAATAATTATAGGTGAGAACTAACATCTTATCTGTGCGAGTCAAATTTTGCTATCAGGTGTACTGGGAGAATCCGCAAAATAATTGACTGGTAACAGACCTATAAGCTTCACTACTTACAGTTCGGTCTTTTATGAGATCCTCATAATACAGAACGATGTGTCTTGTGGTGTTATAAAATGCTAAAGCTTTAGCAACTGTTGCCTCTACTTCCTTCAGGTCATCTATCAATGATGTGGAATTAATTGTTGGCTTGTAGGTTGAAAGTGTATCAGCCTGTAAAATGTAACCAAATTACAATACGTACACAAAAGAGAGAGAGAGAGAGAGAGAGAGAGAGAGAGAGACCTCTTCCGGTGAATGCACATGAGACTTGTGGGTCCCATTGAGTAATTTGGCGTGCCGATCATAGGAATTAGCAAGCACCGAAACCATGCGACGTAGAAGATTTCTTCTGAAGAGAAATACTACAGACACACCCCTACGATTCAAATACTCTAGAATTTCTTTGGGGTGTTCCATTAATCCCTGCATCAATCACAAAAAAGTGGATGACCTATTGCACTGTACATTCATTGAAGCAAACATGGGAGGACAACAAAGATCCTTCATAGGCCTGGATAGATACTCTGTTTACAGAAGAAAGACTGAGACAAAGTTAAACACCTTGATGATGATGATGATGATGATGATGATGATGATGATGACGATGATGATGAAGACAGCGTTCAGAAACTTTTGCTCAAAATGTCATTTCTATTCCTACCACATAAGTAGTTATAATAAGAACCAAATACATTCTACTCTATTATTAATCCGTCATTGAATTGAATACGCGATTCCCAAAATTCTCTTCATTGAAAACATCTGACAATAAATGTAGGTAACATTACAGGACCCGATAAAACAAGGTCAAAGAAGATAAGTGGAAAGAGCACAGCTCAATGGTGATGTTTTTTACAGAAAAATTGATTGCAGTACTTGGATAAGCTGCTTCTCAGTGCAACAGTAAACTGCTGTGTCACATGTCATTCTAAGTAAGAAAAGGCCAATTCATCAGAGAAGGCCTTGAAGAATCTAACCATTTAATAATGGCATCAGATGTTCAAACATCACATCCCTAAAGTGACTTCCATGGGACCAAACTCTACAGGACTACAGGTAATAAAAACAAATTTATTGGAATCCATCCTGTAAACTTCCAACTATTGTTTAATTGATGAAGAGCTACTACAAGCTCTCTACAAGAGAAGATTCTTAGTCCTTTTTCCAGGATAAACCTGGACAAAAAGGAGAATCAATTCCATTATAGCACATGAACTTTATACACAGGCCACATACAGAAATATTCCAGAATAAGAATATTCTCTCAATTTATTGATCGTAACTGTCTTTCAATTATGTCATAGAGGATACGGTTGAAGGAAAAGTTTTTCTCGAACGAATCTAATGCTTTCTTCACTGCTAAACACAAAGAGAACCAGAAACCGAGTTCACCTCCTCCCAGAGGACCCAGCCAAAATAAGAGGCCAAAAGAAATAGAAAATAAAAGAAGTTTGGTACAGGTTTAGACTTTGTTAGTATTGTCATCAGTAAGTTACATAAATTATTGTAGTAATCTAATAGTCTCATCTGTGAAACAGGTAAAAGTATTGGCAAAAAAGATTTATACAAAATGCATTGATACTAGTTAAGCTGACAACCATTCAAGGATTGCTAACATGTACATATAAATTTTATAACCATATAAAAAATACATATACAGAGAGCACGCCACTAATTTGAAATTGTCAGAAGCCATATCTACTCAAACCAAAGTGAAAACATATATTTGGCTTCATTCCATTCCATGCCTATTATCGAGGAATGGAGCACAAATTAAAGTTGGATACAGGTATCAATTCTTTTTCACCCTTTGGTCATTGCACTAAAGTATGAATGTGCATTTCTCTTGCAATGGCCATTCAACCTCAGCAAATAAAAAAGTTACACAACTACCCTTTTGCAATGCAATGCACATTTTCCCCCCACCACAACCTCATAATTATATAACTCTTCCCTATGTTTTGCTTAAAGGACATTTTGTTAGCTTTTTAAACACTTAGCCAAACCTCTCTTCCAAAACATGATTTTGTAGTTAAATACCAGATCAGAACAATTATTAGCATATGTATTTTATTTTTTCATTTAAGTCACCGGGACCAATCTCAAACAACTTTGCCAAAATCCATTTTACAGTAGTAAAACCACAACAATACTCCAATTCGACTGGGATTTTGATTCCAATACTGACTACCATATGCATAGAAAAATATGCTCTGAGTTCTAGTTGAGCAGATTCTACAATGGCCTACCTGAAAAGTAGGATTGTGAAGAGCAAGAATATCAGAGAATTAAGAGGCGTCACTTTTAGAGGATATCAAGACACCTTCGTTTTATGCCCTCAAAGTCACCATGAATGTAATGATCAATCCAATGGATACTCTACTAAGGCATCATGTCAGCAAAAAAAACTACATCCAGTCAAATTTCAAATTCAAACAAATAGCAAGCTTGCAAATGTTTCAACAAGAATAGATTGGCTTTTCAATCTCATTCGATCATTTCTTCTGGAGATGATGTGGCAGCTTCTCATGGGTAAAACTAAGATACAAAATTGACTCAGTAAACTGAGAGGATCTGAAAACACATATAGAGCATTCTCAACATGAAGAAATAATATACCTGATTAAGCATCCATTTGAAGCCAACCGCAGCAGAACATTCATTCTTGGAAGCACTGCTGAACCAGTCTAAGTTGTAGACTCTATCCAGCGTTTGTATGATAGAAGAAATATTTTTCCTCCTATCCCAAAGAGAGAATATCTCCCCGTTGGAACTAACATTGACATGACTATTCAAAAGAGTCTCAAACCATCCACTCCCTGATCTCTGCATCGACATGATCGTGAAGAATCGCACTGGATTATGTGAACACTCAAACCTGTTTATATTAAAGAGAAGAAAATCAGGTCAACACTCCAAATGCTTATTTTCCAATACCAGCGAATGATTCTCATTTACCTGCTAAAAGTTTGAGGTCTTGGGTAATGCATCGAGGGGTTGTCAAATTTTTTTATATTGCCATTGCAACAGGGCTCCTCAATAATCTGGATGTTCTGAAATCTAGTCTTAGACTGATTGCTTATCTGCCTGATGCAAATTGAGCAGATGTATAGTCCACACATCGCTGCGAATAACAATACTATGGTCCTATACAATAAAGGAGAAGATTTCTTGGGGGGCTTTATGATAAATGTATCCTGCCATTCACACAGAGAAAGGAAGACTAAATTCATGTCAATGACCCGAAAATGAAAAATTAAAAAGAAAGAGGACGCTGAACGTCACAAATATGGTCGTAAATCTGCTTCAAGCTTGGTTTACCCAAAAAGAAAGCGATACCATATGAGCCCAACACTGAAGAGACCAATGAAGAAGATAATAACCACAAGGGGGAAAGAGTACACCCTGCATTTCATATTGAAGAACAAGAAAGAACCCCAAACACTCGCAAGTCCAATCGAATACTCAGTTCAAAAATCACAATGTCCGCACATGCGAAGCTAATTATTCGAGCAGTCATCCCAATCGAACCCTCGTTGCTGCTTCAGCAACCCCCTCCCCTAAAAGGCAAAAAAAAAAAAAAAAAACCAAACAAACAAAAACATAAAAAGGAGTCCTTTTTTTCCTGCTCAAATGCGCTAATTCTTCGGAAGGAACAAGCCCATTGTCCTGAAAATCGCAAGCGTGACGGAACTTCAAAGAAAAACCACAGAAGGAAGACCCATTTGCTCATTGAACCAGCAAAGAAGAAGAAGCAGCAGCAGCAGCAGCAAACGAACAGAGAGGAATAAACAAACAAACGAAAAAAAGCGAGAAAGAAGAACCGCACCTTGCCGGAAAAAACAATTGCTTCCGCCATTACGACTACTCTGAAACGGCGCGACCGAGCGAGCGAGAGAGAGAGAGAGAGAGAGAGATCGCGGGTCGAGCTCAGATTTATCCGCCGCAAGCCCCCCTTTCCTTCCGTGCTCTCAACTAAAACAAGTCCAAGTCCTCAGCAAGCGTCAGAGGCTCAGACCGAGAGAAGCGAAAGGTAAAGTTTCAACATTCGGGGTGCCTCGTGGAAATCAAATTCGAGCCCATCACACCCAGAGAGACGTAGAGCGAGTCTCCGCCAGCTTTTTCACGGATCCTTCGCCAACGCAGCATCACCACTACCATCATCCCATTTCTCCACATTTTCCAGAGTAAATTACATGGCAACCGACCAAACGCTTTTCCCTCAATTGGGTTCGCCCCAAATCCCACCCAGCTTCGGCGTTTTCCAGAAGGGGAGACGATGACGATGGTTTCCTATGCTGGTCGTCCCGTCCGTCCCTACACGACAGACGCGATGGCCCGTACCCGTACCCGTACCCCCCCCCCTAAACTCGCCTGCACGAAGCCCGGTCCCGTTGGAGCTCTCGACCGAACTCCGTCACAATTAATAAAAAAAAAATAGAGGGCCTCTGCAGCACCCTCTTCCCTAAACTTTGACTTCGGTTCGATTCACAAATGATCCGGTCACCATTTATCCTTGATGTTCGAGTGTGTTTCATGCGTGCTTGAAAAGGTTAATTGAGTTGCGCCCTAAATAAAAATGGGTGAGAAAAGTGGGTCGTTTGGGAAGACCATTAAATTAGTGCTGTGTATAAGAATCCATAGAAAGAAAAATGCTACTCTCGTGACGCTTGTCTTGGGATATTGTTAAGCATATTTAATTGCGAAAGATACCGGGAAGTAGTATAATTAAAACTTTACTTTTTTCTTGTTGGATTATTTAATGGGTACCTTTGGAGCATGCGCTGGTAGAATTCTTGTAAAGGATACACGTGTTGTTATTGTGATTCTGATTGTTCGAAAGAACTTCAATATCGGAAAATAACTTTTTATTTTCTCATCAACAATTCAAATTAATTATAGAAAATCATATGTGAATCAGCGTGTCAAAACTACTATCATGTGAAAGCTTTTGGGTGTGTTTGCCGCAAAATTTAAATTAAGCAAAAGGCAAAACATAAATATATCTAAACGCCAATATATATATTTATTTTTTTCAATTTAGCGGTCGAATAGTCTCCGAGGCCACCTTCACGTGAAAATGGATTTCGATTGTTACGAAACGAGCAAGCTCAATTTGAATTTTAAATTCAAGAAAAAAAACCCATCAAATAAAATGACAAAGTTGCTGATAATTTTAAATTGACATAACTAATGCACGGATTTTCGTGAAACTTTTAAGGTTTAATAAAAAGGAGAAAGGTATCTTGAGTTTGTTTTATGAGGTTTAAGATCGACACGCTTATTTATCTTAAGACAAATACACGACTACACGATAGCAAAGTTCCAGAAGATATGTTACAAAATTATCTTGACCAAGTGTAGGATTATGACGTCGGCATTTAGCTGCTTCATTTCGTGGACTTAACCTAATTCCTTTTTTGTTTTTCTTTGATTCGTTATTTTAAGACGGCACAGGACAGCACAGGAGAAGCGTTGAAATTGTCGAAAGCGAATGCTGAGATAATACCCGAAGAACGCGACTTATCACCAGATTCACGTTAAATATTTGACCCTGCTATGCGACAATCTTCATACGTAAAGTTTAGGTGCATCAACAAGAAAATAACTTGTGCCATTACTTTGTTTGCGATTGTTATCGTTACCATCGAACCAGATCCATCGCTGTTGTCGCCGTTGACATTGTCGTATGTAGACTAAACTCCATCGGTTAGTTGTCGTTAGCAATCGTGCGTGTGATTAGTTCTTCCCTATTAAACATTGATATTTCAGATGAAGGAGCTCTCTTTAAATATTTGAATAAGCCAGATGTAGGTTTGTTTTTATTTTGAGTTTTCCTTTCGAAAAGAAGTTATTTTGCTTTTATTTCAAAGTAAACTCAGTTTTGGTTTAGATGATTTTCAAATCTTTTTTTTTTCTGGAAAACGAAACGGGTGGACTGAGAAAGGGACAGAGAGAGATGAAAGGGGGAGTTCTTGGAAGGAGAAGGTTGTTGTTGGGGTTGTACTTGACTCATATTAATCTTTTTAAGCTCCGTCTATTTCATAAAATATGAGTGATTTAAAATGTATTTTCCTAAAAAAAAAAATCACATGTATTATTTATAAAATTGAATGAACAAAAAATATTTTCATTGTTCATAAAATATTTAAATATAAATTGATGTAAATAATGAAAATGGTTTTCATTAACTAATAATTTCATATGATAAAAGCAATCATTTTTAGAAAATTATTTTTCAAATTATTCAATTTTTCGCAAAATAAATCAATAATTGCACAACTTAATCTCCGTAGCAAAAAAAATCATTTTCATCATATTTTCAGTTTCGCTTTTTAGTGAAGTTACCAATTCCCCTCCATTTGTAAAGGCTAGATAATGCCGGATGTATGGTGTGCGGGATCATAATCCATCACTGAAAGATCGATGCACAAAGTAATACATAATGATTTAGCAGGCACAAATCAAGCCGTGACGGTGAAAGCTTTTTTCGAAGCTTTTCCAATTGAATATTCCCGATAAGATAAAGCCGGGGAATAGGGCTCATGATTAGGCCTTTCCAGGCGTGTATGGTGCACCGATTAGCAGGAAAGAGCATAGTTAACAAAACATGCAATAGAAAAATGCGAATTCATCGATCAAAAAGATTCAAAAAGGACATTCTTCTGGTGCGGGTACGTGACCCCCACAACCAAGAATTCGTGGCGCCCCATCACTATCTCCCTAACTTTACACCTCGTTGAATTATGGATCCCGCCTGCCTCCATCATTGACATCATCGTAGTCGCTTCGAGAGGGGCCGGTCCCGTTCTCCTTTGTCGGTTTTTCTTTCTTATCGTTTTCGGACGATTGCATCTTATCAATCTGCTATCTATGGTTAAAGCTGAAATCGAGAGGCTGTCCTTTCGCATTCGCCACGTGGAAACTTCATGTCGCCTCTGCCATTGTCATCTGTCACGCGGGAAGACCAATTAGCATAGCATGGTTTTGCCCCGTGACCCGTGATCACCCCCAATAAGGTTTTAACTTATTCACTTGCCAACTCTAAACTTCTATGTTTTATTGAGTCCATATTGACCGGTTGGTTTTTGGCATATTCATTTTCCATCTCTTAATTTTTGTTTATTATTAATTAAGTTCGAGAGAGCATACCCAAATATCATCTCTCGTTGAGTTTAAACTACATTTGATAAATTAGGGAAAGTATCTTCAAATATACTTTGATGTAACTTATTTTGGATATAATTTCTTGAATATGTTCCTCGATGTTGTAATTTCGATTTAACTTATATAATTTTTCAATTCAAGCAAAATTTCTTTAGCTGAGAAAAAATTAAGCTAAATCAAATTAGAATTAGAATTAAAATATAGAAAACCGCCCAATAAAACCTAAACAAAGTGGACGAGTTAAAACATATGTTTCTAATAACCATAACTGTTCTTCACTTAAATTACCACTTAATTATTCAAGTAATTGAATTTAATGCATCACACAAATTACGATGAACAAAAATGTTTGTTTGATTTAGTTTTTCAAAATTATAAATAAGGACAAAGCTCGTGAATTTTAATTCCTTTTTTTATCGTAACTTATTTAAAGCATAGAATTTGTATTTGTATTTTTGTTTTTTACTTTGTGATTTGACTAATTTCGAATATAGCTTCCATGATTGTATGCTAAAAACTCACTTTTTCTACCTATTCTTTACGTGCTTAGGAAAAAAAATGTTATAGCATTGTAGATAGCGCAAATCTTTCGTGCCAATTACAGAATGCAACACAAGCATTTTAAAGCCCATCAAACTTTTTTTCCCATGGCAATACCCCATTTATTAAATTAAATTAATATATCGATTCATCGCCATCTAAGATCAATTTCCAATTAACATATTGATCAATAGGATAGACTAAATTAAATAAACATTTACCCAGATTACATCCATTTTTTATTGAATATTTATTTAAATCAAAGTGAATATTGGCCAAAAATTTTATTGCTGATAAGCTATCTTAATTTGACCATTCATGAGCAATCACATAAATCTAGGACTCCTCACATTCTCTCTATAAATAGGAGGCCTTTTTTAATCCATTTTGACAAGGATGGTCCGAGAAGAGATTACCCATTTTTAAATTAATGCCAACTTGATGCGTTCTAATTCCATAATGTAAATTCATTATGATCGTGTTGTCTGCTTCGTATGAATTGAGAACCCCTTTAATTATAATTTACTTTCGAAAATCGCTAACATTATCATTGAATAAGTCTATACTCTTCTCTTATCTCACATTGCACATTATTAATCATACCAACGAGTCAAAAACACGCATCGAAACTTACCCACGCTTCATGACTTGTTTTTAATGAAGCGCAGCACCTTTTTGAGGGCCTAAGAAAGTTGAAAAAAAATTGTTTTTCTTAGGAATGACTGAGAAATCGAAGCGTGAATTCCTAATTTTGTCTCTAAGGATTAGCTTGACTAAGAAACAAACTTGCATAGAGTTCAATTTCTTGAACACCAAATGTTACTCACTCTTTATGTCGAGCTGCCAAACCTTGACTTTCGTATTAACGATATTTTCAAACTTTATTTATTTAATGAAAAATAAATGATTTGAAAAACATCATTTATAAAAATAAATTGACAAAAATATTTTCATTATCCATAAAAATATTTAAATATAAATTGTTGTCGAAGATAAAAACTTTTTATATCGACTAAGTATTTCAAATGATAAAAGCAATCGTTTTTAGGATTTTCAAAAATCATTCATTTTTCACGTTGTGTGGAGAAATCAACACAAGATTAGTTATCAATAACTTGGCATGACTCTCAAGCCTTTTCCAAATTTTAAATTCAAGAAAGACTCGTCAAAAAATATGACAAGCTTGTTGATAATCTTAAATCTACCTTATATATCTATTTTCTAATAGCTAATGCACGGATTTTCACGAATTTTTTTTAGGCTAAGAGAGGTTGGAAGTTATATTGAGATCATCTTTAATCTCCGTCTTATAATGTAGAGATTAAAGACGTACATAAAATGAATGGCGGGCAAAATCAAGTACTTCCAAATCTAATTATACATTGTATTTTTGAAGTGAAATCCCACGTTATTTTAAAATATGTGAGAATTTGATTCGACTTAAATCCTAGAAAGAGCTTCTTGTTCTATTCAAGTAAGGATAAATCAGACCTGTTAGATAAAACGTACTTGTCACAAAAGAAAAGTTTGACTTAAACTCTCTAGAAAAAAGATAGACTTGTCCCATAAATGTATTTTTATCTTAAAATTCCATTAAGTATCCGTAACCTTTTGCAAAGATATATTATAGCAATATGGTATACCAAAATGGACGATATCATAATTTAAATAGCGGAAATAATTTCCCAATGTATCCCATAAATATCCCCCTCTCTGTAAATGCAAATCCTCTCATCTTACAATCACTTGAATTTCTTTCATAAATTAATTTTCATTTCCACAAATTTTTATCTCTCCACACACCAAAGTTGAACCTTTCTCTTTTTTCTGCTCGTGCCCTTTTCGCTAGTAAAACGAAAACGATTCTAATTAATACTTCATCGTTTCTCTCAAACGATCTAATTACTACCATCTATGCCATTTCATCAATTACAAAATAAACAAATGGCTGCAATGACGCGATACGTATGACATGAACGAGTAAAGATCGGCACGCTTATGCAACTACATGATGGCAAAGCACCGGGAGAGATATAATAGAATTATCTTGACCGACTGTGGGATATGACGTTGGCATTTAGCATGCTAACCAGAAAGCACGCCAGGGGTTTACTGCTTCCTCTAGACTAATCAAAGGGATAGGAACAGGCGTCGAAATGGTCCAAATGGAAAGCTTAAATAAAACACGAAGAATACGACTTTCGATGCCGAGTGACCATTGAATATTTGACCTTGCTACCTGATAATTTCGTGATGAAACTTCACGTCTATCGATAAGAAAAGTAAAAAAATTTGCTGGATCATTGTCATTTATAGACGAAGACGTGATTTATTATTTAAATATTTTAATACAAGATTTTAAAAAATTTAAATTCAAGACCTCTTACTCTAATGTCATTTTCAGTTAACAGTGGACCTACAAAATCTCAAAAAGGAAGAAAACCTAGCATTAGTTTCAAGAGAATGCACAAATGCGATGATTCGAATTCAGTTGCATAAAATCTATAAGTCTTTTGAGATTTATAGGACTTACATGGGTCTATGCTCCTAGGTTTGTTCCAAGAGAATGTACAAATGTGGTGGTTCGAATTCAGACCTTGAGTAAAGAGGACAAACACACTTACCTTCTAAACTAACCCTTTAGCTTCAAGATGACGGTTAGAAAAGTCAAGAAAGAAAACATCTCCTTAAAAATAAAAAAATAAAAAACCCTTCTTTTCACCTATCTCTAGTGAAGGGCACAGGCATTGCATTTGAAACAGCACCTCTTACTGCTGATTCTCTCAAGCTGGAAGAGACCAAAGCCTCTGCTCTCGGATATTCTGAATGTTAGCCTAAGAACACAGGAGACTGAACTTCCTTTCAAATCGAAATCTTTCTCGGCCTGTAATAGTTAGAATCTTATTTTCTAAAGTAAAAGAATATTACATTTCCGTCTTTCTCATGATATTCTCAGTTTGATTTTTATATGCAAAGGCATGCCTCATACATATCGATTAATCGCCACATGAGAATCGACTACGCATAGTCTGATTAACTCCACTTAATTGGGCTAGTTCATGACATGGACCCTGTCACGCTCGTCGCGATGGGAATCAGAATGAATTGGAACGAGCAACGAGATCTAAATGTTGAGATGCGATGATTTCACATAATGGCTGGATGCGTCGATGTTAAAAAAAAATCTTATGCTTTTCCGAAGAATATTCTGCATAAGAAAAAGTCGGGGAGTAAGCATCTTAGAGGGGCCCATGATTAGGCCTTTTCAGACGTGGATGGTGTACCAACTAGGAATTTGGCACGACTTTAGGAGGGGAAGGATTTTAAAACAGAGTGCTATTAAATATACATTTATCCTTCTTATGTTCGGAATTTGTCGGATATTTGTTTCAATCGAAGTGCACGTTGGCCAAAATTCAAATTGCAGGTAAATAATCTTAATCTGACTAATCATAAGCGATCACGAGAATCAGAGACTCCTCCCCTCCTCTCTACAAATAGGAGACTCCACTATCCGTAAAGACATGAACAAATGATTCGAGACCGAATAAGTCATCAAGATCACAGTAATCTATCACAAAGCTAGACCAAAGAATCAAAGGGATTATTCATGTGAATTTTAATTGGTTCAAAGCATCTAATTTGTCTGCTACTAATTTTTTATCTCCTTTGATTCTGATTTTTTTTTTAGAAAACTATAAATAGTACTTTTAAATAAGTCTCTTTTCTGTCTCCTACTTTTAAAACTGTAGAATTTGAATTGGTTGAAAGCATCTTTTCTGTCTCCTACTAATTTTGACCTCCTTTGATTCTGATATTTTTTCAGGAAAACTATAGATATTACTTTTAAAGAAGTCCCGTCCCTTTTCTCATCTCGCAACACGTTACAAACGATTCACGAATATGCTGTAGACTTACCCACTTCACGACTAGTCTGTCATGAATTTCAGCACTTTTTAACGGCCAAAGATAGTTGAGCGACGACCCAACAAAAATTGCTTTTTCCTTTTTCAGGTATGACTTGGAGAAATCAAAGTACGGATACAATTTTCTTTCCTAATTCCGCCTCGATGGTGTCGGCTTGATTAAGAAACAAACTTGTGATGGGAGTTTAATTTCCTCACCACTAGTGTAACCGAACTTCTGATCGAGAGGCCATGGACTTGCGGGCTATCGATCCTCTCAAACTCATGCGAAACTATGCCTTTCCGGGCCGCAATCGTGCGGAGAAATCGATGCAAAGGATTAATTGTCAATGGCTTGGTATGATTTCTGAAGCCCCTTCCACTTCTGACTATCGGTATCAACGACCAGATAGCTACCCGACCAGCTCGCGGGATGCCAATTTAGACCGTAGGCTCTAATTCTTCAAAGATAACTAATGTTTCCTGGCACTAGCTGAATGATAATACGAAGACAGTGAAGAATAGTCAGAGCTAAGACACGCCAACACCTTGTTTTTTCCCCCTCGGTGAATGATAATCTCATGGGTGCATTTAGTTCAGCTTTCTTAAAAGGTTTTTGACCTTCAAAACATCTTCAGAAAATGTCATGGTATTTGGCAAGTTTTCCTAATGAGCATATGGCTTCAGAAATGCTAAAAGCCTAGTGCTGTGGTAAGAACTAACATTCAACTTTCAATATTTAACCAAATGCTGAAACTAGCTCTCTTCTTCCAAAATTACCTTCACTAATTATTTAATTTTTCAAATTTGCCCCTTGTTACTATTTATCTTTTCTAAGAGAGGGCAATCGACAACGGTGGCTAGTGAGGCTAGATTGGACCGATGAGGGTCACACAACCTCAGGTGTCACAATTGAGGTGGTCGTCGCTAGGTACTAAGGTAGTATGACCTCGACGACGGCTGACTGGGTTGCAGTGCCTAGGATCACACAACCCCCGTTAGGGGTTGCGCGACCTTAGGCAACAGTTGCCAACGATAAATTCGGCTCATTAAGGGCGTGCATGACAACCATTCTATTCCAGAAATAGTTCCTTGGAATAGAAATAGATTTTTCTATTTCTATTTCTGAACAAGTTTCTGAGTAAAAAAATCTGTTTGATAACAATACAAAATTTATGTTTCAGAAATAGAAATTCGTTTGATAACAGTGTAAAATTTCTATTTCTTAAAACAAATTTTTCTTTTTTTGGAGCAAATGAGATGTCCATCCTTACAAATTTCATATGCTTATGAACCCATTGACCCAAATACAAAGTAAGAGTTTCTTTTTTTTTAGTAAAGTCTCCTTTTTTGAAAAAAAATACAAAGTAAGAGTTGTTATATCAAAATTTCTAAATTTTCACACAAATTAGCATCCACCTAAATAGGCAATGACGGTCAAACAATATACTTATCAATAGTCTCCATACAATAGAAAAAAGAGATCAATATGCATTACTCTTGAGCATGATAGAAGGTTCCCAAAACTCTAGTAGAATGAAGATAGGTAACCATATTCTAATCCTCTTCATGCTAGTGTGTCACGTCGATCGCCGCCACGGTTTACGATATCAAGTAATCATTTTAGAAAGAAATACAAAAAAGTGTATTGAGCAATTTGCGGTAAATTTTACAAAATCAGCGAATTTTACGAAATGTAATAGCCTTAACCCTTTGCAGAAGGGTTTTATTTTTTTAATAAAATTAAAAGAAAAATTAGACCCAAAAGCCTTTTGCCAAAAAACAATATTTGCTAGATGCTATTTAGACCAAAGTAGCTTTACAAACGATTTTTTACCAAACATAATTTACATTTCCCCAAAGAGTTTTAGGTCAAAGGCATTTACATGGCTCATTTTCCCAAGGGCAATGCCGCTGAAATTCGAACTTGACAATTAGATCCCATTATTATCGTTATAAAACAATAACGATAATAGTAAACTAAGGAAAAAAACTGAATTTCCAAGACATCAACAATGAATAAAATGTAATATTATCATAATTCACAACACAATGAATAAGTGCAGATTGAAAGGAAACCATGACTTTAACCGCATTTATGTATAGAGGGCTTAATGGATCGACGCATTAATCCAGGAAGCCACCTAACACCACTTGGCATTCACTAGTTCTTCTTCCTTTTTCCTTTTCTTTTTTTAATTATTTTTCACTCATGATGTTCTCCTTCCATACAGGCCCTCAACTACTTCTGGCGTTCAAAGCACTTATATTCGAATGAGAACTTTGACAGCAGTAGCTTCAACAAGCTTTGCTTGCTTGCTTGCCAGAGAGTCTATTACAACAAAAGCATCGCTTCAAGTTATTGTATTTTTGTACATTCCACCACACCCTGCATCTTTTAAGAGTTTCAGGGCACTCATCCTCATCAATTACACTGGTGGAGAAGAGATGATACCAAGACGTGCAAAAACTCGCACATTCCGACGTTTCACCTAACAAAGCTATGGTACACCGTGAATGAATATGTGTGAAAGAATAAATAAATGTCCCCGAGCACATACAGACATTAGGTCTCAGACTAAGCAAATAATTGCTGGATGACTGTTTCGGCGTTACCATTGTACTGGCCAAGCAAATGGATGGCATCGGCCCTAGGCAAAGCAAGAAATTCCTGCATCAAACCAAAGAGTAGGTGACCAGTCAAAAGAATGATTAATATGCTAGAGCAAGATTTTCATCATGAATTAGCCCGAATGCAAATGCTCCCGACCCAGAAGGTCAGTAGCAATGCCAAACCATCCTCTGCAATTATCACACCCTTCAATTTGTCGCAAATCTCCTACTACAGGACTTAATTAGAAGTAGCACTACAGCACTAAAGATTTATTTAAACAAATGGAAGCATCTTACAATCCCTTGAGTTGGAATATTAGCAGATTAGTTCACATTCATGGCATTGTCAACTGAACATAACTCTTTGATCATTAACATAAGAATATACCACTGGGGCAACTCCCTTCTGGCAGTGAATGGACACTTGGGCTTGACTAGTTGGCATTTCTAAACATCAAGCTGACATGACAATAAAAGTAAAATACATTTTACCCTAACCCTACAGACTGGGAACACTTGGCCAACCCCAACATGTATGCCAATTGATGATGTAGAGCTACACAGAGCAGCCACATGGAGAATACGTATTTAGATCAGTCAAGAGCCTCAGCAAGCATCCCGTGATATGCTTCATGATACACCAAAAAAGCATAACAGAAAGGAGAGAATTGATAATAATATCAATCCTCCAAAAGCCTCATCTGTGGTTGATCCATTGAACTAGAAAAGGCCTCTCACTATTTCCATATTCTGAAGTGCATGTCGTGATGAGGAAATCAACTACCTTAAGCAACTAAGAATTTAAGAATTTTAGCCTGTCTTGAGGCATAACTTCAATTCTCTTAAAACTAACATGAGATGAACTCTAGTGCTCCAGTGCATCCTCACGTTTTTCTGGTTCCTTTGATATTCCATTCAAGAACCAAAATTGACAGGTTCTAGAAAACTTAAAAAATTGAACAAAAGGGCTGATACACTACAGTTCACATGACAGTGCACTAGAAGAAAAAATGGCACAGGCATTCATGAACTCACCATGACTTTAAGAATTGCACTTTCATCACATATGCCATCACTAGAAGAAACTTGAGTAGGACTGCTTCCATCATCAGCCATCCTAGGACTTGACGAGGTCGTGACCACCGAGGAACCCTGAGCACTATCAGTATTTGATTTCGATAAAGCAGCTACTCCAACCATGGGGCTGCTAACATCCTTCAAGGAATCAATCCTCAAAAGACTCTCAAAGCGATCTTTACACATTTGAAGTTTGAACCACTCGGTGTGTGTGTGAAGGGTTGCTCTCATTATTTTCATGAGCTGAGGTTCTTCAATCCCAAGGCTTCTACCAATTGCAACCTATCAGACATTAGAGGAGAATCCCAAATGTAAAATTAGTTAAACAAAGTATGCTAATGATTTCAATAAAAAGAAGACGGAGATAGAGCTTTGAATCTCAAAAGCAATATAGATCTTTCAGAATGCTTGATAACTCAGGAACAGTAGTAGAACAGCATCCAGACTCACATATTATGGACAACACCCACTTCTTCCTATTGTCTCCACTATCTTTCGATTTCTTGCTTGCAAAAATTCCAAGTTAGACTATCTGGTTTCCTCGCATAAATTGAGATTTTTTTCGTGCACCATCTCTCTTTTGCATCAACATTATGTTTGAATAGTAATCACTAAATGAATTCACACAAAGTATGTCTTCTGGTGATGGAATACCTGGAGTGAAGTTGCAAGAGCATCCAAAGGCAAGCATTTTCCAATTGAAATATCCTCAGGACGGAGTAACGCCAACAAAGTCTCCTTCAAGGGCTTTAATAATGCTGGATCTTTAGCAGCTAAAGGACCTAAGTGGCTGCAGGCAACCTTAAGAGCACTAGAATGATCGCCTGAAGTGACCAACTTAAGAAATTCAACCTGACATAAGCAAAAGCAAATCAATTTATAATGCAGGACCTATCAACATATCCAGAGTCAATGGTCTGAGCCTGGTTAATGGCACGAAATCAACTTACCTGCTTGAGTTGGAACAGCAAAACAGGATTCTGCACAAAGAAATTGGGATCCATAGTGTTAATTTCTTCAACAACTTCAGCTGCCATTCCCTTGCTGGCTAGTTCTTTCATCTCTAAAAGGAATTCATATTTTTCCTCCCCAGTTTGGTTCTCAAAAGTAAATCTTGCGTCTGAACCCTACAGAACCACATTCCATCAGGAGATTGATCTATGAAATACTACATGATTATACCACGATAATCAATACCTCTCGTTCTCTCAATGTATTTGCACAAGACACTGAAGCAGCAACCTGGACCCCCTGTTTGATACTTCTAACAAATGACGTATCAGGCACGAAAATCAAGTCATCATGCCTTCCTCTCCATCGCTTACGTTTCCTCCTCTCACCAGTTCCACGGTTTCTGTTTCTTTGAAGCAATTTTGAATGGTTGAACCGCTGGGAACTGCTTGTGCTACAAATTTCATGGTTACTTGTTGGCTCACTAGCATAACGTAGTTCATTATCAGTACCTTCCATTGTTATTACATCACTGTTATTGTCTGAACAACCATCTATGCAGCTGTTGCTAAGGACTTCACCATCAGACTGTTTACCAGCCTGAGATTCATCCAACTCAAGCAAACAATTTCCCAATAAATCGTACCCTGGTTGACCAACTTTTGGATCTTTTGAGATCTTTCCCATTTCGATCTCTGAAGGATAATAAAGGTCAAACAACAAACCATCAGCATTTCAATTTACTAGAAAGCCACACTCAAATAACAGATAAGCAGCCTCAGATTTACCCGAAGGAAATGGAAGACTGGCATTGATAATACCCCTGTAAAGACAATACTCACGGACGAGCTCATCAAGCATCGGTATATCCAATTTCATTCGACATAGTTCATTCTGTATTATAAAGAAAATTAGACTCAATACCAGCAAAATCAGTCAAGCTTGTCTGGTCTGAGAACATGTCTCATTGCCATGGCCTGAATATGAAACAAATCACCTGAAATGCCAGAAACAAATCTCCCTTCGCAAATCTCAAGCTGTCAACTGCACCTTGTCTACTGAGCATAACAGCATGCGCAAGAGATTGGATGTCAACCTGCGCAATGAAGAGACCTAAAGACCATGAGGCAACTGACTCCAATGACAGACTTATCTCTTCATAAAATATATTTGATCTGTAAATTTAGTTCCTTTATCTGCAAGCACCTCTGCTAAGGTTCTATGGTCTCTCAAGCCATAAACCTGAGCCCCAACTAACATCTAAAGTCAATTTGCATATAAGTTAGTGATTTTACCTCGTCAAATGCGGGAACTTCATACAAGCTTTCTTCGACAGTTGTGGGAGGATCACACTCCTTAAGGAGCAATCTTTCGGTGATGTCCGAAATTGGTGAAGATATTCCCTGGCGTAAGCAAAATTCCCTATGTATGCTGCACCGCACAAGTAGGATGGCTAATCAAAGGGAAACAGATAGGATGGAAAAACCAAAACAATAGAGTGCCTAATTTACTATATCCCATCTTTTGCTCCTTTTCCCCTTCTCATCAAGAGAGTGAGTGAGGTGGGAGGGCATAAAGCATCAGCCAAAGGTCAAAAAAATTTCTTCTTTGGGCTGTAGGGTTTTATAAAAGTTACCTTATCAAATATCTCAGTGTCATCGAAAAGAGTGGATCGTATGCATGTAAATGAGCCCTTAATACTGATGACATCAAGCCAGCTATATCAAACCTCTTCTTTTCAGACCACTGTCAAATGTCAACAATTAATTAGTAAATAGTTCAGAACCATGCAAAACTATCATAGAATAGGACAAGAACTTAGTACTCTTGAGAAATTAATGCTCTATCGGTTAGAAGCTTAAGTCTAGAAGACACAATTCGACACAGGAGATGTTATCCTAGGATTACCTTGATCCATTATATCAGTTTGAAAACAAAGGGTAAACAGATTTTAATCTCAAGATGAGTGAAGTTGGCTTAATTGGCGTGTATAAATTGTAATGCAAAAGTAAATCAGCTGCATTAAAAATCTATGGTGAGAACCATAAAATAATAGAAACGCTCCACTACAAAGCAAAAGATGAATGAAGGTAGCATAGGATTTTGGGGGCATGCTATTTGAGAGGATTGTCAAATGAGTAGTCAAATTTTATTAATTCAGGATTCTCAACTTACTGCATGATGAAGAGAGGTGATATTATCCATCAGTATAATCCATAACATGACGTGAGGCCTCCAAAGTAGTCCATTAATAATCACATACATCAAACAGTTGCAAATTTCCAAAAGCAAGGAGCAAGGTCATCCCTAATTCTGAAAAGCTTTACACAGAGTTCAGATGAAGATGAAGTGTCTAGCCAAACATTTTTCTCTTAGCCGATTATGCCTGACTAAGCTGAGTAGGAGATAAAATTCCAGACACACCCATCAACTAACCATCACAACTTAAAGCTGTGAACATTCTCCCCTTTAGCAATTCTATAATTACTTAATTCCTAGTACTTATGACGTCAGCATGAACCTATAAGGGCTTAGGGGAGCACTGTATAACCCCACTCTTAACAATACCACGACAGCTACTAATCACTTGTATGGAAAGGAGCTATCAATTCTATAATTACTTAATTCCTAGTACTTACAATGTCAGCACAAACCTATAAGGGCTTATGGGAGCACTGTATAACCCCACTCTTAACAATACCATGCCAGCTACTAATCACTTGTACAAAAAGGAGATACAGATTTTAACCTCAAACCAGGAAGGATGAGGATGATGCAAACATTCTTATTGCTTTGCCACAAAGAGAGCATCTTGCCCACTTCGGCTGCATTTGGGACTAGCATTTGGCAGGAGCTTTGGGTGTCCAAAGCCCATTTGGCAAAATATTGGGTGTTTAGGAAAATTTTTCAGACTCACCTTGAGGGAATACTGGCCTTTCAAAGACTGAAAGCCCAAGGTGGATCCTAGGCTGCCTTGGACTTTCAACATTTTCGGAAGGCCCTCGTGATTTACTGTTCATCTATGTCGATCGGCATGGTTGCGATGGGTCGGCGACAGGCTGGAGAGAGGCTGGCGTGGTTGTGGCTACCCTAGTATCCATCGCCAGCCAGTCGCACGACCTCCTCATGTCACCGCAACCCTGGATGGCACAACCTCCGCAAAGGGCCCCCAAGGTTGTGCAACCACGCGGCCCTCGCGGAGGTCGCGCAACCTCCGACGACCTAGATCATCTAGGTCGCTGTGACCTCCATGAAGGGCCTTCTGAGGTCATGCAGCCAAGCGGCCCTTGCCGGTGGTCACTAGGGGTCACCCAACCCCAGGCGGCCCTTGCCGATAGTCTCTGGCGGCCACCTAAGGTCGTGCAACTTGAGACGTCAGCCACGGTGATGCCAGCGGCCGCCTACCCTTCGCCGGCCAACTATTTTTTTCCTTTTTTTATCACAAAAGTCCTCTATAAATGTAAATTTCTCCTAACACTATTTTGCTCAAAGATATTTTAACAATACACTTTTAGATTACAATTTACCAAACACAATTTGCATTTTAGAAAACTCCTTTAACTTAGAGTCATTTGCATCTTCCCAATGGCTTTCCCCAAAAGTTTAACCAAACGCACCATTCCTTATATTAACACGGTGGAAGAGAATTAAGTCCAAGATTAGCTTCGGTGGTCTGCATATGCGCAGCAGGAAATATGATGAGCCTATCACAAAAGTGCTCCAGTCCTTTTTCTTAATCCTTTCACCAAAGTTCCTTGACAGTAATGGGCCACTACCCATCAAGCCTGATTATTAAATTATCCTGGCGTTCATACAATATGTGACTCTGCTCCACCACCCAAAACATCAAAGAATGGAAATGTGCTGAACCCAACTATCAAAAGACAGATGGGAAGAAGATAAGTAACTGATAAATTCTTTTAAGATCTTGTCAAAACCATTAGGCTCATAAGGGAGCAGGAAAATTCTAAGCACCACACTAATTGCTTTAGCATATTGACAGCATGAAAATGCCACATTGTTAGCTTTTCTATTGTCTCATGTGTATAACAAGAAAAGAAATGGCTTGGCACAATTGGCTAGTATCTATTCTGGGAATAAGAAGTTCAGGTCAAATAATCCCTTTGAAATCCCCTAACAATAAGCACCAACTTCCATCAATTTACCTATTCTCGGAGAACAAAAGAGCTAAGAATTTACACCCTCCCACAATAAAGATACAAAAAGATTATAGTCTTCCACAAGACCCAATGATACTGAAGACAAATACAGTAGTTAGAGCAGCCCACCTCATCCGCCACAGGAGAAGACTGATCATCCTTGTCATATATAAAGGCAAGAAGAACGTGCTTGAACTCCTCATACGCTTCCTTAAGCAAGAAAAGCAAAGGCATCAGACTATACCCAGATTACTCATCAAAACGAAGTCAATTAAATTCAATCTCCTCGTCATTTCGACCAAGCTAAAGTTTGCAACTGCCTATACCGACGTCCATGGGCATCCTGCCCCAGCCACATCAATAATCAATAAGCACCTACATGCTTGCAAATCATTTGAGAAAAAAAAGGAATTACGTACCGGGTAAGCATCCAGAGCACAGGGTGCAAGAGACGTTCTCAAGCACTCAATGGCGGCATCGCGATCTTCCGCCGTCCCCTTCCTCAACAATTCAATGAATTTCTGCACCAGAACAAGAGCTCGATTAAAATTCCAACGCGCCTAGCTACCGACCAAATCGACCGTCAGCTTCATCCCGAGCAAAGGGTCAACGAAAACCACCGCTCACCTGTTTCTGCAGCCGGAAGAGGATACGGTGATCGTCGAGCACGAAGGGGCGTGGGACCTGAGGAGCTCGATGGCGGCGTCGATGTCGCCGGCCTCCAGCGACCGCCGGATCTGCCGGTTGGCCAGCCGCGCGCCGTACGAGGAGGAGGACGACGACGACGGCGACGAGGGCGACGAGGGCGGCGGCGACGCGGCGGGGGGGAGGGGGGCGCCGCCGCCGCCGGCCTCCTCGGCGACGAGCAGGTTCTCGGATTGCGCGAAGTCCATGACCAGCGCGTCGAGGGACTCCCAATTGACGGGGACCGAGTCGCCGTCGTCCATGATCGGGCGAGGCGAAATCGCGGCGGATTTTCTCGCCCTAATTAATTTTCTCGGGAAAGGTGGTTGGAATCCGGGAAAGCGAGGGAAAACCGAGGCGGCGTCGGGAACCTTCTTCGTTCTTTCTCCATGGGAGAAGGAAAATGATCGTGGGGGGAAGAGAGAGAGAGAGAGGAACAGGAAAGGCGGCTAAATGAGGCCAGAGATGGGAGGTTATATAGGTGCCACGTGTCGCGATATGGGGTGGGGTGTCGATGTGGATTACCGCCGTCTTTTGTTGTCCCGGGGAGAACCGGTCGGAAATGGCTCCTCGTCAGCTGTCGGATTTGGAAAATAAGGAATTTATACTATTATTCCAAAAGGTCTAATTTAATTTACTGAAAAACAGTCTCTCTAGGTCCGGTCTCAGTCTTGTCCGGAATGTTTTTTTTTATTAAAAAAGATCGGTAACCTTTGCTCTAATTTCATATCTACCTCATTAGTCCTCTGAGTAAAAAATGCCGTCAATTATGTAACATTGCTTTTCCATCTCAAAAACGAATCCACCTTGGGAAGCTGATTTGCAAAGAACTCTAAAAGATGGAGACGCTTCTTTCTCCAGAAATTGGGGCAAATTAGAAGCATTCTTCAATCAGGGCTCAAAAATAGAGAGAACGATATCTTCGATTTCTTTGGTCTTGATCACTCCTTGATCTTATGCGTGCTTAACAACATGAAGCGTAAGCCAGTAAGCTTCTTCGTCCTTCATACATCCGACCCTCTTCTTTTGTTGCTGTGAATGAGACTCTCTAGTAGAGATTTGTTTCACTCAAAGAAATTGATTGTGAACTAAAGATCTCCATTCATCAACTAATTGAGCAATGGAATCTAAAGCTCTAGAAAGGTAGATGAAAACATGTGATGTTCAAGGTAATCACTAATTCTAGGGAGGTGTAAATTGATCGAGTTGATGAACTGGAAATTGCTCTAGTAATTCTTTCTATCACATCAAAATTAGGTCGAGGGTTTTCATTTTTTTTTTTCAATTCAGTAAATTGAGATAAGTTAATTCTTTCAACATGCAACTTGGAATTGAATTTGGCCCGAGTCTATATATCTACTTCAAATCCTCAAGCGAACAATTTTATCAAGTTCGAATCCTAATTGTTACATAAATGGAAAAGTGTTAGGCAATAATTCTTGTAGGAGACTTGACAGGGTGTTGAGGTTTAATAAATTCTACTCGCCTCATGACTCCACGGCTTTTGATGAAAGTAGGCACAACTAAATATAGTTATGATAGCAATTACTAATTAAATTGTCATATACCATTATTACAATTATATATAATTTTACATCTCAAAATTTACGCTATTAAAAAATTTTAAGGTATTTCTTGATTAAATAACAGTCTAATACTAGATTCACAAAACTTATCGAAAGTAAAAGAGTTAAAATAGAATTGCTCGAAATTGAACACACTAATCGGAACTCATTGGATCAGCCAAATTACACAAACTAAAAGTAACATCATATTTCGTTGCCACACTCGGTTTTTAAGGTGCTGCCGCCTCAATATATGTATTGACAAACATTAAAACGATAGCATGTCACAGGACGGTTACAGTTGGGTCGCTGCTACACCACGCATGTTATCGTAGCAACCATCCTAAAAAAATCAGTTGGGCTTCAAAATTGTTTTTTCCCTGGAGGCCCAAAGACTTTTCAGACCTCATCATTCTAAAATATAAATGAGGCCAGAATGTTGGGAGTGGAGGCCCATGAGTTTAGAGACATGAGCATTTTTTCAATTCTTTTATCTAAGTTCTTGGAAGCTAACATGAACTGGGCCTTAAGAAATTCTCCTTGTCTCGGTTCTTGTAGGCAACATGAACTCAGCAAGATTATACGCTAGAGGAGTTCTGCATTTAGCAAATGATTCTCCGCAAGGTAAGATTGCTCAACAAATTTCTCTGGACTTTGAATTTTCAGTTTTTGCCCTAGACACTATGTCCCATTTATTTGGTCTATAGATAATTGAATGGCAGAGCTATGTGAAAATGTGGGGCTGGCAATATTGATTACAACCCATTGTAATGAGACGATGCGAGACACGAATTAAGGAGGAGGAAATCCGCTATGACACGAAATGCTACGCTGGATCCTCTATGTCGACACAAATCAAGACATGGTAGTGTGTTTTTATCGTAATTCAATCGTTTGAGATAATAACAAAAAAAAAAGAAATCAAAATTGTGATGTTTTTATGCTAACGCGTTTAGGACACGCCAACCTGAAGTATCGGCTTTAATAAGATGCATCGTCATTGCATTGAATGTAGGATTGCATCCCCCTTCACATCGTCCCGCACCGCACCAATTATTTTGTGATGGTGGGAGTTTGTTCGACTCCATAAAGCAACAAAAACCTTATCAAACGACTATCAAAAGGTGATATGGATTTCTTTAACGGTCAAACATTTTGCATCAAAGGCCCTTCTCGGCACCTCGCAAAGCCAAAACCACTCCATCCGGAGAGAGGATTTCGTGCAAAAGCGAAAAAGTCAAGAACTTCAAAGCATGGGGAAAATCGAATGACGAGCATTATAGACTGAACCGACCATCGAATTTGAATCCGATTAGAATGCCACGAACTCCATCGATTTGGATCATCACACTCTGATAGTCCCTCTAACAAGTAGAAATCTTTAGAACGGTACTATAGTCCCACCGAGCCAATTATCACGCGGTTCGCGATGACAAACGACCCTCAATTTTCTCCCAAGAAGATTTAAAACATTTTTTTATAGGTGAATTGAAGGCGTGGCCCCTTTTAAAACGACGTGAGACGTCATTTTCGGCTGAGGCTTCGGATTCGAGGGGGGGAAAAGGGACAAGAATTGGGAATCCAATGCCGAGATGAAAAGACGGCGGTCCCCGGCCCAGGCCCATTAGCGGGGCCCATGGGCCCACCGCGCCTCCGAACTGCCATTAAACGCTAGCCAATGGAGAGAGAATTGCCTGCGGTACACCTCCACTTGTCGCGCCGCGAGAGGTCGACAATGATTGAGCACTTGAGACTAGCGTTAAGATGTCTTGATCTGAGCAATGAAAGTTGTCTGAAGCATTAAAACTTTTGTGCGCAAGTGGTTCCGGAAAGACCGTAGTTGAATATTTTTTTTAAAGGTTTTGCACGAGGTACGGCTTCGCTTGAACAAGTGCTTGATTGAGGCGGACCCCGGGTTATCGTCTGTATCACATCAAGCCCTTTCGATAGCTTGAAAGTCGGAATGTAACGAGGATGAAACGATAATTGGACATTGGTAGAAAGCTTCGTGTTTACTCACGAGAATGAAAACCTCAAGAAGGTCTACAGAGGAAGTGGCAATGAGCAAGACACCTAATTTCATTAACTCATTTTAAGTATACCGTGAGAATAAGGGAGCCTTAATGGGTCATACATAGATTGTGAATTGTAAACCCTCTTCGTAGGTAAATGAACTGCATCGGCTATTAATTACATACCGGTGTAAGAAAATCGCAACAACGGAAGCCGACACTAATTAATTGGATCTTTAAAAAGTTTGACCTGGCATCCACCCAGGTGTCCACACTTGGGACGTAGACTTGAAACCTCATCTTGGATCTCGGTCCCCATGCTTGAATTGCGATCCCTAGTACGACCTCGATCCCCAAGTGGCACAAGCTCTGTCCCTCGCGGTTGCACTTGGGACCTTGACACTTTAACCTTCGTACCTAATGGTACGATTCTGGGCGCTGTAACCGGGCTCCCAAACCTGATCCCGACGCCTGTACTCGGTACCTCGAGGCCGGGCCCTGGCACCCGTACTCGAAAACCGCAGTGTCCTGATCAATGAGCTCGTACACGAGACCCTGGCCCTGTTGGAGAGGCCTGAGACCTCAACAACCGAACTAGGGACCCCAGCACGTCGATCCAGGTCCCAATTTCCTGCTGATTCAAGGTCCAGGCGCATTCAGGTACGAAGCCGTGGCATCAAGTGATTATTAAGCTCCATCGCTCGTCAGTAGCAATTTACGAAACAATTGCTTGACCCAGAAGATTGTGTTAAGAAAAGAACAGGTAACAACGAGTGGCAGAAGCCCAAAGAACAAGAACCCTCACACTGCCACTGCATATCGCCATTGCAATTGCCACATTAGCACTCAACTCTCACAATAAACTGCAAATTTAGGATAGAACAAAAGGATGGAAAAGTCATACTTTCATGCTTTTTTCCTTTAATCTAAGTCCCAAACTTCGTTTTTTCAAATCAAGTTATTCATACAAATAGTCTAATCAAGACCCTTCGGCACTTAATTTGGTAAAATTCAGTAGACATAATCATTGAACAATGACGGAGTGTGATATAGATAACATTTTCATGATATGGATACTACCATGAAAAATAAAAATAAAAAGTCTTTTTCTTCATTTTATTTATTTCACATGGTGCCATTCATGTGGCATCAACATTAGCAAAATGTTAACCACGTCGCATTCTTTTGTCATTCAACAACCTCGTTAGTTGGATCTATTCAGATATAGTGTTAAATGGACTTGATTAGACTATTTGTGCAAATAGAAAAAATGGATTTGAAAAGTTCAAAGTACGGAAATCTAATTGGAAAAAGCGTGAAAGTACAGAGAAGAAAAATACAATTTTTTTTTCCGAAAAGAGACCATTACAATGGCCACATTCAATAAATAGGTGCTCCTAACCATATAGGCTTGTTGTTGTGTGGCTAGCAAATGCTGCTGGTGCACCTGTACCTAAGCAACCACATTACGTGGGGACGACAATTTTAACCATCCTGATAAATATACGTTCTACCTCATCCAAAAAGAAGCCGATAAACCTGCAACCATTGTGTTTAGGGCGGGCCGGGGATGGATATGGTCAGGCCCATCCCTCGAATCCGCCAGCCCGCCCCGACCCGCTTTCCTATGTTTAAATTTTGAAAATTTCTAGTACCAATATAGTTCTTTATCTATAGGTTCTGTTATTTTGGCAATGGAAAGTTTCTTATTTTCTGCATAAATTCCAATACTAACGTGAATACTTCCACCGATTTATTTCCTTTTCTCATAATCTATATAATGAATTTTCCTTACTAAACTTCATGCTAATAAATTTAAGAATATTACATCAAAAAATTATTGTTGTTGAATAAATAAATTTAAAGCTCTAAAGCCTAAAGTTATTGAGGAGGGGGCAAGTGTGATGTGGAAACCCGTATGTACCTATTAGGGTTGGGGATGGGGTACATAAATATGCCCTACCAGGCACAGGACGGGAGTAAGTCATCTCTAACAATAGTGGGGCAAGAATAGGACCCACCTTCCTCATGCCATCCCTTATATTATATCACCAAAATTCGATTTCACTAGCCACTTTGGCACTCTTTTTAAACCGTCTTCATACTATGCTCTGGAGATGGGGGGTGATTAAACTTGGAGCAGAAAATGTGAGGAAAATTTAGGTTTTTTGCGAGGAGAAATAAAAATTGTGAGTGTTTTCCTCTCATTTTGGAGCTTTTGGGAGCTGTAATCCTAATAAAATTTAGGTTAATCATATTTTGCACATTATTTTTTGGATGGAGGATTTAACGCTTCACATGCATCTAGTGCCAACAGAAAGTTCATCGACTTGAAAAAGTTAAATCATTTTTACTCCGTTCGTTTTGTGGAAAATAATTTCCGAGAAAACATTTTCCGGATTTTCCGGCGTTTGTTTCACGGAAAATGAATTCCTTGGGAAAATGTTTTCCATGAAAGGAAAAAAGTCTTCTAAATTAAGTGAAAATATTTTCCACTTTTGAAAAGTGGAAAACATTTTCCTCACTTGATATCTTTTATCTCACACATTTACAAATCCTCAATTCCTCCTCCCCTTTCTTCTTCTTCTTTTTCTTTTTTTTATTTGAATTATTTTTTTTAATTTTCTTTTCTTTTCCTTTCTTTTCTTTCTTTTTTTTTTTTTTTTTTTTTTTTTTTTTTTATTTTATTTTATTTTCTTTGTTTCCCATATTCTTCTTTCTTGGCTAGTCGTGAGCCGTCACCAGGTGAACCTCAAGCTCACGCTCGTCGATTTGGTGAGCCTCGAGCTTGACGCCCGCACTCGCCAATCTGGTGAGCAGAAAATATTTTCCTTACCGAACACCGGAAAATATTTTCCGAAACATCTTTAGGTTTTAGCCGAACACCAGAAAATATTGTTATTTTCTTGGAAAATGACTTCTGGGAAAATATTTTCCGGAAATGATCAATTTTTCGCAAAACGAATGGACCCTTTATTTACAATTTAAGAGTACGGCCACGGAGACCAAGCTACAAGAAGGCCATAAAACATCTTGCAAGTCTCATGAGCTGATAAATCTAGACTTTTAGCCTTTGCAGATGGCCCTAACCCAAAAGAGTTTCCACGTGGCTGGTGGAATTTGAGTGAGTTACTTCTGGTTCCTAAGCTGAAAAAACAATGCCGAAAAAAGTAAACTCTCTCAACTTGATGGGGTTAATGGAGCAAGATCCTTCGCAGAAACCTCCATATTATACTTTGAATGGAACAATTCTCTTGTCCAATCAGTATGGATAGATTGTCCTCAAAATATCTTTTTGTTCCCTCCATGCATGTTCGTGGAATGGTGATTTTGGATGTAGTGCGTACATAGTACTAAGTCAAATTGCCTGTTTGGCTGTATTGAATTTCGGAAACTCAAACATTTCTTATGGAAGTTTTGGTGCACTTGATGGGAAAAAGGTAAGAAATCATTGCAAGAGGACCGATGATTGAAAACGTAAGTTGATGAAATTGGAAAAGTAACATTTTTTTGGGAAAATTTTGGAAGATTCTCAAAATTGAAGATCTTTGATGGCTTAAGTGATCTTGATTATGATTGTAGGAGCTAGAATTTGTTTGTTTTAGTGAGGTAATTTCGGCAAGATAATCGGATGGCTTCTCCTCATCTTAGGTCGTTCTAAAACAAGATGTCCTGTTCTATGGGGAAAAGAAAAAAGATGGGAAAAAGTAATCAATGTTAGCAACCTCTCTTTAGTCACCGCATGTTTCACATTTACTATAAAATGTTCGATTTGAGTCATAATTATAAGATTTTTTTCTAATGCTGATTATATAATTAATATTGTAATTTACTATTTTACAGTATTGATCTAATAAGATGATATATAAATTTTTTTAATTAGTCTAATTATGGCTGACTAGCATGAGCCAAGTTAAACCTAGCGTATAATGAGAGGGTCTGATTGAAAACTCTATAAATAATACTAAAATGTCTCCTCTAACCCTAACATACATAGTTATTCTTACATAAAGAGCATTTACTAAAGGCTAAGGATAGAAGGCATTTTATTAAGTCAGTGATATATAGAGCAATAGAAGAGAAACACTTAAGCTTTGAACTGTCACGATTCCACATAAAAAAAGATGGATTCAAAAATAGGTATGTTAATCTCTTTACCCGTTATATGTGTTCTAGTTATGAAGATCCGCGGCTTATAATAATTATTGCAAATCAAATAAGAGAAATAGAAGGGAAACAAGCTTTATCATAGAAGCCAGCTGGAGAGTAAGAAAAGGAAGTAGAATATTCGAGCATAAAATAGGAAAGACAGTGCACATGGTACTTTTTGTTGGTCGAAGTGCACATGGTACTTGACTCAAACTCTTTCATGAGTCACACATTAGAGTAAGCAGAATAATCACTAATGAGAAATGGCACTGATTTTCATTCCTTTTCTTGAACGAGAATCTTAGTAGTTTAATGCTCTTAGTCTTCGCAAACAAATTAAAAGCTGAAGGATTGCCTTGAGAGTTTCGTCACCCCAATCCTGTCACGGTGCAAGTACGTACAAAGCCAGATGCTCACCTTGACCAAAGTACAACAAATTAATCAAGATTTTCTAACATCGAGGAGCAATGACAAAGAATGAAACCTAACACCAAGACTTCTCTAAATCACTCAGAAAGAATAAGCCTCGTGAAATGAACCACTTTCTTTTTTTTTCTTTTAGCCTTATACAACTTGGCCAAGGTGGTACTTGATGTCCTATCTTAATCTGGTTATACTAATTTCAGAAGAGAAGCAATGCCAATCAATGTAAAAAATATAAAGTTGAAAATCTTAAATGATCAAAATCAGACGCAACGTGATTCGATAGGTAATTGATTAATGATATTTTATAGATGACTAGTCTTCTACAAATTTTCAATTCCTATGCATGAAAATTAATCAATCGATACCCTTATGCGTTATTGCAAGGTTATAATGAGCAAACTTTTCTTACAACACGGGTAACCGATAATTATCATTCACGTTCGCTCCAAATTTATGAAATCTAATAATTTCTTTTTTGTTCAAAGGTGGGGGAGTAAAGCAATTAAATGGCTTTGGCACGGACTCCAAAGGGAGAAAACTGATGCTGAGGGCTGATTGGGCTAGAGGACGAAGACACCCACCCCCCTCCCTCTCCCCCAAGAGAAGGTAATCAAAGCCTCCAAAATGGACCACGTCTCTCTCTCTCTCTCTCTCGTGCCCCAATCCTTGAGACAACGTACGATCTCTTTCCTTTCCTTGGCATGCACGTTGCGCAAACACATGCAGCAAATGGTCCAGAGCCTGAGGGGGTGGCTTGGCTTCTTTCCGCCATTATGACGAGTTTCCAGGCGGGCGGGGTTCCAACTTTTGTCGCCATCCCCGTTTGACAAAATTCCCCAGATGCGAGCCGTTTGTATGCTTTTGATGCCTGCCCATCACGATCCTCTCTCTCTCTCTCTCTCTCTCTATTTGCCTCTCTCTCGGCGCTGGTGCGTGCATGTGCGCGATCCGCCGAGAGGAGAGCTCGGAATCATACATGATACCATCCCACCTGTGCAGGTGCCTCTGACTCCTCTCCTTTTAGGGTTTCCTGCAAGCTGAGTTTTTGAATGGCGGGTTAGGCATTTTCTATTTACTTTAATGCTGCATCTGCCGGGCTCTGCTGAGGAGGGAGATGGTCTCGCGGGAGTGGATAGGGTTTCCTTTTTCTCGTTCGCTTTGGTGGTTTTTATATTTGCCTTTTTATCAGTAGTAGGCTGGAGGATAGCTGCTGCTTTTGAGATGGACTTCTATTTCGCGCGCAGAAATATACTTCGATGCGTGCCCCATGATTGCGAAAGAAAATGGTCCCTCGGGTCTTCAGCAGCGCGCGCGAAAGGACGCGATGACTCTCTGACACGAGTGAAATGGGGCGTGCGTGTCCTGTTGGAGAAGTTCGAATTAGGTGTTCACTAATAAAGAGGGCAGGAGCATAACTTATCTGCTCGAACTCAGATTTTCATTTTCAAACCTTTCGAGCTCCGCTATAAATCGTTACATCTAAATGAACTAGATTTCGAGACAGATGTATATCTTGAGATTGAGCTCGCACTGAGTAGTCGAAATGCATCTAGGGGAATGTAGAATGGATTCGATACTAGAAAAACGACCTAAGTTGATGAAAAGTACTTTGCGACAAGAGAAATTATGTCAATCCACAAACTTCATAGGCAAAAAAATTTCTCTCGCACAGTTGCTGCCGTTGTGAATGATTTTGCAATTTTTCAAAAAAATTTCTGATTTTTCTCTTTTTTTTTTTCATTTTCGTATCTTTCATTTTTCTTTATTTTTTACCTATTCCCTCTGTCGGTCACCAACCATAGGGGATGACCAACAAAGGCCACATGTCATGAACCAAATGCTCCCATACGCTTGTGAGTTGAAAGTAAGGGCTTTGTGGTATCAAAATGAAGAGTAAGTGATGTAGAAGAGATAATATAACTAGGTTGTGAGAGTGGCATCATATTGTTTATGCTAGGAACCCTAGAGTGGAATGAAAATCATTTTAGAGGATCTCTAATGGTGGAGTTGGCCTCCCATGTACAAATTAGTCGAGAGCTAATGCTACTTTCTTGATGAAGCCATGGAAGGCATAAACCAATTATTGTATTGAAGTGTTATGTATATCTCACTCGATGGATTAGATGCCCGAGTTCAACTAGCTATGGTACTTTCTAGTGTGAGGATACGATTCACCATTATATTGTTAGAAACTATCTTAAGAGGGAAGGCTGGTCTAGTGTTCTTAGCTCATTAGGCATCATACCAGCTATTCTGTGGCCAAGGAAATGCCAGCTATTTGTGAAAGGGATAGTACTAGCTTTGATGAGATGTTAGAAAGTTTAACCGAAAAGTTTGAATTGTTAAATGAATGGGTGGTTAAGGATGGACTTTGGCCTAAGCCAATGCCCGGAAAGATTTGAATTCTAGACCTCCTGCTTTGATACCATATTGTAAGATTTTGTGAGATCTCTGTCAATTGTTCTAAAAACTTAAATTATTAGATACAAGCCTAGTTCAAAATTTAAATATTCTAATAGTGTTGTCATGTTGTCCATGTCAGAGAACGATGATGACGAGAATATCAAAATGGAGCCCGAGTTGAGGAAAGTCAAGTTCTTAATCATCACCGAGCTTGCTCCGTGTCCCTTGTTGGACATTTCTTCATTCATTCTCGAATTTGATAGCACGCGAGTGGATCAGTTATGATTTTCAGATTAGTTAGATTGGACATTTCGAATTTAACGTTCCCTTTTACTTTTTAGAAAGGTAATAGTCATCAAGTTGCATAAGAGTTAAGTCGTGGCATTTATGCTTGCATCTCTATGATTTAGTTGTGGCACTTACTTGGTTTAATTTAGTTAGATGGTTTTCATCTGTCAGTTTTTATCATCAGCATGCTCTTCGTAAGCACCCTTTCTTAAGTGAGCGACATGCATTCTTAGATGCATTAAAATAAATACCAGATGAAAGGCAGATTTGGGCTTTCATGTGCATATCAAAGTTAAAATTGTTATTACTTTCTAAAGTAAGTTCACTTATACTGTAGATGTGCCTTTGAAGTTCATGGACTTACAATTGATGTGCCTTAAAGGATGTCACATCAACCCGAGCCAACCTAAGGGTCCATTTTTATCTCATCTAGTAACCGTGAAAGGTCCAATTTACAAATGATTAATGACCTCTCTCCATCAAGAAGCCTATAATTTCTTATAATTGGATCTCTCTATAATGATCCAGTCCATTTCAAGTGGGCTTAGCCCCGAAAGAAATATTCTGAGTAATCACGCAAGGTGTCGATCATTTAAGGTGGGTGTGGGTTTATATATCACTAAACATGATAAGCTTATATATCATTCAACAAGATCTTTCCCATATGACGTGAACTTAAGATGTTATAAACTCTCCCACTTAAAATCAACATCCTTGACAGTGTGGGCCTATATCACCAACAATATCTTGCCTATTCAATGTGTGGTCCGATTTATTTTCGTACCCTCCACCATCCTATAAGTCTATCAAGAGGCTTGCTTTCGGCAAGCTTTCTCGCCTCAACAGTCACTCCTTGCTCTTATCAAATTGTGTATGAACCTAGTCCGTCCACAAACCAAACATCTAGTCGATAGGGTCTTGCTCTGGTGGCACATGGACCAAACCCCTATAAAGTATACTTTGAGCGACCACACAATGTGGTGACCATTAGAGGTGGATCTCTCACCTTCAATGTGGGATTTGAGATGTCACAACTTCCTCTAACCACTACACTTGACCCCTCGTCTCTAGTGACTAACTGTCTAAGATTATTGAATTGTTTGCCTTATCAGACTAAACGCCTTCGAGGCTAACGACCTCTGATTTGAGATATGTGATGACCAGGAGATAAAGTTACTGAGGGACATTGTAAATCAGGAGTGAGATAGACAACATTGATGAGGACCTTTGGTAGGTGAGGAGATTAGTCTCGTTAAATCTTATTAGCCAAATGCAGACGCAGACTTATATTTTAGTTTGTGGCAGCCACTGGTACCAATGTTAATGGAGTTGTTAGTTCAATAGGCAACAACACCGACGATAATAGAAGAGGAACAATTGTAGATTAAAAGATCTTTTCAAGTGGTTATAATTTAGTTGCATTTTTCAATCTCTTTGAGATCGAGGAAGTATTGATGACCGATTATTGAAACATTGCCTATGCCGTGACATATCATCAAGTAGGCAATTCAGCTGAATTCTCGACTTGAAACTGGGCAATTCCAATCCCATCGAATCGTCGATAACTTGTCCCCCACACGGATTATAAAGTGCCCCAGGGTCACGACTCTCTCTTCGTTCCTATCAACCGTTGGATCAATAAGCCATTCCCAAAATAGCCTTCTTTTGCCAATTTTCCCTCCCGCCAAACAGCTTCATGACAATCTTTAGGTACACCACATGACCCAACCCCACCATTCCCACCAACCAGTTTTTGACCTTAATCTACCCACTCACGGGCAACACGTGGCGGTGACCCAGAGGCCAGGAGCTGATGCTTCGATCAAGAATGACGAGCCCCAGATAATCCAGAAGTGAAATGAGCTCTCCCTCTCTCAGTCTGATCAAGTTATAGTGAGGTAGCACCAGAATTCAATGGCCATGACTTCAACTAGAAGTAAAAGACGGGAGCCGCAAAAGGTCTTGCTTTTAAAAGGAGAGGGGCCAGAAAGAAATGTCGGATAGAGAGAGAGAGAGAGAGAGAGAGAGAGAGAGATGAAAGGCCCGACTTTCGAAAGATGAAAGGAGTGCTTTTGGAATTGAGAGGACCATGTCTGCACCACGAAAGAAAACATGTTTTCGACATGCAAAAAAGGAAAAGTGAGGAGGGAAGAAAAATTTTAGAATCGTTTCAATTTCAATTTGGGGGTGGACCAATCTTTATCTCTTGCTCTCTAAGATTCCTACTTTCTCGTTCTTTCATTTTTTGCTTTTTTCCACTCTCTTTTCTCCCTTTCTTTCCCAATTCCTTTTAGCAAGTTTTGAATTCACATCTTTTCTCACGGTTGAATGTCATAAAGAGAGGGCAAGTTTCAAAGCGATGAGGAATATTCAATGTGTTTTTTGTTATCTCCCTTTTCCAATCCCTAGGACTTCTTCCCCCACTTCAATTCTTTTGCTGCAATGGGTAATGACAATTTACTCTTCTTTTACCCATTAAAGTAGAAAAAAAGTCTCGGTGCAAATTGTGCTTTACATTAATGCATTCCGCGGAACATGGCATTGCATAGAACTTTCAAGATAACATGTAGAGAGGGCAAAGATAGAATTTTGACTTCCTTCAATGCTCAAACAGGTATTTTTTTGGATATTCATCTTTTAAAGAGTACCATAGCCTTTTTGTACCAAACAAGAGAGAAAGCATGGAGGGTTTTGAGAATGTTCTTGGAACTCATTCAATTAGGAAGAATATGTGTATTTATACTAAGATGATTCGCAATGACCTGTAAATGAAGGTTGACAAATTTGAGCACTACAATTGGATATAACTAGAAGGTCCTTTTGTAATGATGTTGTCAAAAAGTCTGCGGATAGAAAGTGTTGAACTTACCAATTAAGGAAATTGTACCAACTTTTCTAATATTCAGTATAACTAATCTTTTGAATACGAAACTGCTTCATTTTTTACTTAACAAGTATCTTAGGGGCACTTGTTAGAATGATGCCCTTGATAGTAAATGATAATTGAGTAAATAAGAGAAAATTGTACTAGAAGGCCTAAACCTTTTGAATGAAATGCAATTGGATCCTAACCTTATAATTGGTGCAATTAAGTCCTAAACCTTCATTGAGAAATATACCTAGTCTTGGGCCCCAAGATCTAGCTCGCACAATAAGGGCTCGAAGGAAGATCTAGGGTGGGTTTGGTTCAACTTTCCCACGATGAAATACTGGAGTTTTTTATAAACATTTTGAAGTAGCTTTCAACCAAATGTTGGAAATACTGAAAGTCAAAAGTAAGTAGGAACTAGCTTTTCGAAGTAGCAATTTGTGTAACGCTGAAACTAGGATTAAAATTTTTTTCTTTCAAAACTACTTTATCAATTCTTTAGTTTTCTAGTTTTGCTTCTTTTTGTTGTCGTACATCTCTTTGTGCAAGAATGGCCAACGAGGGCTGCCAGAGGCCACGAGACCAAGGTTGTGTTCGTCCAAGGTCGTGCAACCTTTGGTGACGGTCGCTTGACCTCGTGCAATCTCAGTTGACGGCCGTCGACACCAAATCTGGCCCATCAGCAGCCTAAGCTCTTCACTGGCTTTGGCGAAGATTTTCAATTTTTTTAATAAAAAATATATAAAAAAATGCAGTTCAAGCCCATTACGAAAGTGTTTTTGCCAAACATTACTGAAACCTAAAATCGCTTTGCAAATAGTTTTTGCCAAGCGCAATTTGCATTTTCTTGAAAGAGCTTTGGCTTTAAGCATTTCCATTACATCCAAAGCCCTTTCCAAAGTTAAACCAAACCCACCCTTAGACAAGGGCCTATAGTTATGAGGCTCAAGCTAGGCTCACCCGATCTTATTATTGTAATGTACTTTTTTAGAGATGAGTAGCCCCAGTAATATCTTAGTCCCGATTAAGGGCCCAGCCTGACCTAGGCCTCCCATTGATCACCTCTACCAAAATGAGCAATCGAGTTCCAGACTTTTAAATTGGTTCAATGAATTTCTAAATTTAAACTAAAAAGTATAATTTAGGCTTAATATTATCTTGACAAGTGATGTCGCATCAGTAACTTTTGAGTACTACGTAAGTAATTGTAAGTATTAGTTATCGAAAAGATTTCATTTTGCTTTTTAGGGAAAAAAAAAAGGTTTAAAAGTTAATAGAACCAATACAAATGTTTATGACTTGATTACATTCCATACATAAGGTTTTGTAACTTCCAGTACAAATTTTCTCAGTTTTCGCAGCATCAATGCTAAGATTCTAGTTTCCAATAAAAAATTTTCATGGAAACAATTAAGTAACATCTTTCTTACTCAACAGATTAGGAGATATTTTACTAAAATCTATAAGCTGAGTTGTAGTAGTAAAAAATGTTAACTTCAATACTAAATGTGTTTGTGGAACACATAGCTTGACAATGCAAACATGGAAAGAGGGAGAAAAAACAGTACCAATTAGTTCGACAAAATTGATTGCCGAATCGGTTCTAGGGCGCTTCTCAAATCTTGAGATTCCATGCTTTGCTTTCCCCTTTATGACTATTCTGACTTTCTTCTCTTTTATCAATGTAGCAAGGTCCCTGAATGTACAGTCGTCCCAAACTGTGCAGTATCATAAAGCCACGACCAACTTAAAGGCTGATCGACACTTTTCCCTTTTAGCTCGAAGTGCGAAGGACAATAATTAGAGTTTGGTGGATCTCCTTTTCACATTCACGATAAGGTCCACCAACCCTCTATTTTTGTAATTTGGACATTAGCTTGATAGTACATGCATCTCCTCTCACATGGACAGCATGCATTTCAATAGGTATATAGAGCGCAAGAGGACAAATATTTCTCGGAGATTTCTTGTTTTAAGTCCTTGATTTCGGTCTTCGGCGTATCAACAGACATTAGGGTTGAGTATTGGGATACCTTATCTTGTTCGATTATCAACAACCCGCATGTATCCTCAACATGTAGAGATTAAAACATGTTCATGAGATGCATAAGCTGTTAGTTGAATTAGGGCTACACATGACTTTGTATATCTAAAGGTCATCTTAAATGGGAACTTAGAGGAGTAGGGATGAGGAGGATATAGTGTTGCATTATTAAGTAATTATTGCTTTTCTATATGAGTGGAGTATCAACCATATATCTAAATACCCCACGTATCTAAGAATCCGTGCATCTGATGCTGAGTAGTCATTTTCTTGACGATGTTGTCATCAAGCTCGTTATTAGAATAATTGATGGTAGCTTCTAGTAGACCCAATTTGGTCAACGATGTTCGACCATGACGAGAGCATACAGTTCACTTTTTATCTTTCATCTATTACCGGGGAGCTGTCGAGAAAGTACTGAGTTGCGATGGCAAATTACAGCCATTTTCTTTCACTTTTCAAATAAAACTCTAAAGACCATAATTTGCAAGGGGCAAAGATGTTTTCCTAGTAAAATAAAAATAAAAATAAAAATATTATATATGGCTTTATGTGTTAACGTTAGAGTGTTGTGAAAGTTTCACGCGTTTTGGCGTGAGCTACATGACTAAAATTAAGGAAAAAGCCAAAAATGAAAGTGATCCAAATAGGACAATCTAGTTAATTTTGCACTTGCTGAGATGTGCGTCTAAGAATATTAGGCAAAATAAATCTTACATTGGATTGTAGTGTAAAGTGAGGGCGGCTAAATATCTGAATTAGTTCATAATTCATTGGTTTATGTTTTTTTTTTTTTAATATGAAAATGTGTCTAACTGAATATAGTGATTGGTTTAGATAAGGGGGAGAATTATCATAATTTAATCCTTGGATTAAGAGTAGATTTCAACAGTCACATTTTAGAGACAGATATTACTGCTCACCATTATCTCGAGACCAGTTGTTGGCTAATTATTTTTCTTTTCTATTTTCTTTAAAATTCGTAGCTTCCAAGGGTTGTATACGTGGGCATGGAGGAAAAAGTTTTTTTTTTTTTTTTTTTTTCCACCCTCTTTCCGTCTCATCTTAAATTATGATTTGACTCCACCATATCGAATCCGTATGGAGCCTTGCCTAGTGCTGCAGCCTATAATGGAAAGGCCAAATTGCTAATTCCGATGACATATGCACAACACGAATCGAGATCTTCTCAATTATATTGTTTGACTTAGCATATCCTATTAAAAATCGTGAAACAACATCAAACATAAGTAGAGACATAAGCATGTTGGTTGCAAGTGCATACAATTTGATGTTTGACGCACCGATTGAGATAAAAACTTGCACAAAGTTAGACTTGCATGTTGGACATCTGATATGCAGAGGTAAAAATTTGACAATGTTCAAAGAAGGACAACGACAAGGACAAGGTGAGGCATGATGAGGATTGTGAATGAGTGACCGGCAACTTTTTGGTTTACAACACAAATTAAGGGTTACGATTTGGATTGCAGTCTAATTTAGCTCTAAATCTTGAACTTGGGATAAGATTTGGTATCAAAACTACGTTATTCTGATTATATTTGAGATATTCATTTTTCCAATAAGTCAGGTTGAAGGATTTAATATGTAAAAAAAATGTCATATAAGATTTTCAAGCAAGCTCAGAGTGGGATTGCACATTAATTTTGACATTGACCTTGTCTTATTCCCTGAACATAAAACAAATGGCGTGGTGCACGAAATTTCAAGAGTGATGAAGGCATCAATCGGTAATTATTTATTCACTAGGAATTCGAGACTAACCCTTTTTTAATTTCTTTACAGGTCTACACCATATAAATAATGGCAATAAATGTGCTTAGAGCAACTGTTGTTGGTACCGAAAATGACATTTTATGAGGTCACAACCTCCACATATATAATTATTCAAAATATCCCACATCATCAGTAAACTATATCACACCATTTTGTTAAAGATTTAGTTTGTGCTCCCTGAACAAAGCATATATCAAGGCAAAAGAATATCCACACAAGATCAATCATTATCCACTTTAACTTTCTCTATTCACATAATTAAAGAATTCGACTAAAACGAGGGTTAAAACCACTTTCTAAGATCGAAGGTTGAGTAGGAATGCCGTTTAATTCCCCTCGGTGGGAAAAGAAGGTATTTTCTTATGGTTTTCCGTGCGCACCCACAACTAATGGTCCATGTGCCTTTGTCTATTCAAAGGAATCTTTCACTTTCCCCTCTTTTGGTCATGATGCTAGAGGCCTCTTTAATTTGAATGGCAACAACCAACATTCACCCATCTTAGATGCTTGTCTCCATAAAGAGGAAAAAAAAAGGATAGTTGTGTCCATAGATTATTCAATTAGAAATCACTATATAACGAGTAAATTAGGAATTTTTTAAAGACAAAGTCAAGACTTTTGTGCCAAAAAAACACATGTTCAGCTACGTGAGTTGAGTATCCGAATTTTATCAAATAATTAAACCGTACACTATATCGGATAATCATTGATATTTTGAATTTTTAGAAGGCTTTCTCGTTCATTCTCTCCCAGCAAAAACCCTAGTTGCCATTGATATAAGTGCAACACACTCTGTCTTTATTAAAAATAAATAACAGGTAGTTATTAATGTCAAAGTTTTTCGATAACTTTACATGAGATATTATGTTGCAAGTTTCCCCATATTAGGGTTTCTTTTCTGAAAAAAAACGACAAGTTAAGTGTGTGACACTTCCCATTTTCTGACACAATACATTTACTAATGTCCAAAATAAACGTAACATATCTGTATATTATACAAGTAAAGATCAAAACACAATATAGAAAGACTAAACATTACAAATCATTTTATCATCTCTTATCTGTGGCAGCAGTCATTAAAGCACTAGAAGTCGATCGAGATTACATTGATGCGCACTGGCACCATACGAGAAATTATGATCTGCATTCCTTCTGCAGGATCATGCTAATCAAATGTATGAAGACAGCGAGACTCTGACAATGCAAGAAAATTGCCTGTTCTTCCCATGTTTCCTATTGACACTGCATTAAGTCTCACTGCAATTCGGCTGTTCAAGAAACTACTGCCAACATTCGTCCGATAGGATCAGACCAATCAAATATCAAGATGGCAAGACTCGATTGGGAGTAAAAGGAACTAACTACATGTTATGTATGGATATTTGGCCGCTTGACCGATCTCTATGGACACATGCAGCGTCCCATTCACATCCATCGAACAATGCTCCACCAAAATGACAACAGGTGTGACCCTCGAGGTTATTCTAATAAGAAACTTTCATATTTAAACACAAGATCCAGCATGTTCAAATCAAGCGATTCAAACACAAGATCCAGCATATTCAAATCAAGCACCTAACCATTGTTGTCTAGTGGATCTTCTCTTACTTCAAATCCACACAATTTTTTCCCTGAAACTATATGACATGGTTTGGTACCAATGTGAAAATTCGTATTAATGATCGACCCATATAGAGTAGAAACAGGAAAACCAAGATTATAAAAGAGGGGTGGTGGTCCATGTCGCCTACTGGGCAAACGAAACGAGCCCCACACGTGCGACACATCCGTATCTCTCGTTGTATTATCATTATGCACTGGCAAAGATTTTTCTCGCGAATTACTAACGAAACGCATTCACTCAACAATACTACCTAGCTAGCGTTATGCCGTTATGGCCCTAACTTTAATGCCCCATCCTCCCTTTGTCTCTCCCACTTTCCCTCTCTTGCCTACTCGGCTACTCCCCCATCATTCCCAAGTCCATGTCGATTCATGTCAACTTCCATCGACATGGACTCTCCCTTATTTACCTTAGTTTCGCAACAATACCGACATAAATTTTATTAAAGTGTCCAACATCCCTTGTCTACAGGAATTTTACACTATTTATATACATGTAGTCTTCCTTTATATGTACCTCTGAGTTTTTAGTTTCTAACCCGTTATTTAGATATGTCAAAATGGGTCATAAACCCATATATAATCCCATATAAATGTTAAATGAGTTATAAGTGAGTTAATTATATTGAGTAAATGGGTCATAAATGGGTTTAAACATAATATGAGCGTTACATGGGTCATAAATGGGTTTACAATCTATTTAGACCAAACTCATTTCTATGACTTTCTCTTCAATCTCTCTTGCCTTTACTCTCATTCACTCCGCACTCTCATCTTAATTTAGCTATGAGTTTTAGTAGATTGGGACATGAATGGAAGCGTTTTAGCAATATGGGATGGATTGGGTCAAGTATGAGTTAGGTATTTGTCACTAGATTTGCATTGTGTGAAAATGAGTCTATTTAGATTGGACCATCTATGACTCGACTCGACTCCACCCGTTTGACAGATCTATCATTATTGGAGTCACCCCAGTTGTTTGACAGGTTTATCATTATTGGAGTCACCCCAGTTCTTTTCCTATGCGCAAGGTCCCTATTTGTCCAATTCCACATTTGTCATCCCTAATCCAACTCGCACGTGATTTATATACACTGTGTATATATGAGGTCCCCCTTCACCTATAAGCTTAAATTTTTGAGTTGGGCTTGAATAAATATTAGGACCACAGGCTGCGCAACCCTTTTAATACACGTCCCATGCCTACCACCTTTGAAAACAGGAGTTTCACTTGTAGCAAGTAACTTGATGCTCATCTGAACGGCGAGAGATGCGAAACGTGTGAAAAGAGAAGTTAACCCAAGTTCGTGTAAGGTGCTTGGTATTCACAATTCAGTTCCAAAGGGACAGCCTCGTTATTGATTCCGGGAGTTAGGAGCATGAGAACTTTTACGACCTCCATTTTTATAGAGGACAAAAATATCCCCATTTTTTTTCTTATATCTCCTTTTCCAAATAGTTTTGGAAGCTATTAGGAAAAAAGAAATTGCATTGTCACATACCCTATATAGCCATAGCTAGATCATAACACAGCACTAGATATGGCATCGAGCATTGCGGACAGAAGCTACAAGTGGTGCCAAGCGAGATATATGGATCCGCTGTCTACGAACCTCTTCCCTATTATTTTGGTAGTCCCGTCGTTGTTTCTCCTCCAACTCCACACGAGAGGTGGCTTTCAAGGCAGTGTCCTGTCCTTTTTCGTGTACGGGAATCTGTTTCCAATAGTCAAAGACATAATCCAAACCCATGCCCCCCTCCCCTTCCCTCCCTCCCTCTCTCTACTCCTTCTCGAGCCCTTGGACCAAGCTCTTTGCAATAATGCATGGAGAATCCAATGCGTTGGAAGGGGGGGTGGTAGGATAATCAAAAGGGTTGGCCCTTTGTAGCCTCTGAGGAAACGTGAGGTCTAGTGATCTGGTATTATCTTTAAAGATTAGACCATAAGAAAGTAATTTCTTGTGTAGGGTGGTGGACTGCAAAAGTCATACTTAGGGATACAAAATAAAAGGGCCTTTGCAATGCTTAATTTTGGGAACATCGGGCGATCAAAGGGGGGCAACAATCGCCGCCAACCCCCTCCTTGGGCCACCATCGTTGTTCTATGGATACATCATCCATAACGGCGTAGACGACAGAAGTGATTGCTTTCCATCTATTGGGGAGACTGGATTGTGTGCGAAAATTAGCTCGGGATATTGCTTGACCAGCGACTGGGAAACACAAGTAAGTAAATAAGTAAATGCATGAAGAAGCTGATTATACTTGCACGATCGCTTATCATGGTGGGATTGTGACTATATTGATGTCTGAAAATGTTTACGCGACTGACCACGTTCTTTTGAGTTCTACAAACGAAAGCATGGAGTAGAAGCTCTTTCGATGACTTACGATTACAAAACATTCCTTGTGTTTTGCTAACAATGCTAGTGATGCTACTTTCATAAGTCAAATCAAAACACTTAAGAATCAGAATTTTGTATTAGGTCACGCACCGAAATACTCTTCTTTCTCATTGAAATAGAGGTATGAGATGAGAAATATTCAAAAAAAAATAAACAAAATATTGAGTTTCCTAAAGAGAAGATACTTGAAAAATGTCTTGTAAATACCTATGATCGTTGGTTTCACCGACAGGCGATAGCAAACCACTTGGAGTTGTTGTAATTGGTAAGAGGGCATTGGAGAAATTACAGCTCGAGGCTCGAGGCCACCCATTCAAATCCGACCAATCATGCACAACCTGATTCGAGTCAGGCAATTAGCATAGGATAAAAGGAGCTAGATTCTTGGCCATAATCGACTTGTGACCTTACAGGGTGTTCCATGAAATCGCTAAGTACTCAAGCCTCGGCACCTATGCCCCGCGTTGTCAAAATCCAGATAAAGAGTATTGGTATAGATATGATGAAAACCCATTATTGATAGTATTGAAACGACTTTCCTGTTAAACCCCTTTCTGTCTGTATGAATTTCTGACCGCGCGGAATCAAGACAACTAGATTTTTGCTCAAATCGATAGTGAAAAGATAAATATTTTTTATTTATTTATTAATTTTAGCTACCTAACTTAGTAAAACGAAGAGGACAAAATCGGTTACGTGCCTCTCATGTCAAATTCATAATGAATATGTTGTCATCTAGTCCCGATAAGGTGTTGTTTCTGAAAGAAGTACTGGAAATGGTGTGTGATGATTGAATCTTTGACAACACGACCAGGTCATCATATAACCCGAAGACATTCCGTGGATTATGCTTTATGATGATGTGATGAAGAATTAATCACACGTTGAGAATATGTTGAAATCACTTTTTAAGGAGGAAGCAAGATTAATTGAGGAGATGGATAAAGTTTTCATAGGAAAAGAAAGAAGACAGTTATAAAAGTTTTTAACGAGTAGATTCCCATTGACATTCGGTGATTACAGACAATAATGATTGACACCGATGTATCTCGTAAAGAGAAAAATATCTCATACATTTGGTGTAATGTTGAGATGGAGAAGGAAGGTGTCGCTTGCGTGGATGGAGGGAAATTATTCGATGTTTGAATTTCAAAAAAGTTCAAATCCAAATTTACTCATTTTTTTGCGAGTGCCAATGATATGCTATTGTTGTATTAAAGATTGCATAGGAAGCTACTTTGATTCCCTAGATCCGTCAAAGGCAGTTTTATTGTGTTTTTTAGGATGCAAGCTGCTGCATTTAAACAAAACTGACTTATTAAGGTAAATTTCAAAGATTTCTTCAAAGATACTTCCAAAAGACTTATTAAGGAATTAATTACTTTTACAAGTTTTTGATGCACCAAATTGTATGACATTGGCATAATGACTACTATAAACTGAGCATAACTAAATAAGTATGTTAGCATATTGAGATTTTCTATATGGATAAACATATTATTCCTGCCTTTTCAAAAATGAAAATGGCGTGTAAATGAATGGCGTGTAAATGAATCGTATCATTATTCTTTAAATACTGCTAAAACAATATTTATCATACGTGTATGTTTTTGGACATGAGAATAGTAAAAGCCGGCGTAACACGAATCTCTAGCGTAGCTCATGAGAACGACATCCAGCGACCGAGAACTCTCCTCCCGCATTCTACGGTTCGCGAGCCGTACGATTTCCACCTCCCGTCCTACGCCAAAAAAAAAAAAAAAAAAAAAAGGGATAAATTTTCAACACCGATCGTTGGATCGCCCGCTCACATTCCTTTTATCCAATCATTGCTTCGCTCTCTCCTCCCTCTCTCTAGAGCCAGTTCTGGCGACGTCCACGTGTCCAGATCCTACTGGCGGAACTACCGGCGCGATTTCGAGAGAACGGACCCCCTCCCCTCCCCAATCCACATAACGGCGCCGTCAGAATTCCCGTTTCCGGATTCCCCCCCGTCACTGTGCGACGGACCCCGGGGGGGACCACCCCGCACCCCCGTTAAATTAAAAGCCCCCGGCCGCATCCTGACCGTCCAAATCTCCCTTTCTCTCTCTTACCCACCGTCGTCGTCATCATCACCACCACCCCCTCCCCCTCCCCCTCTCTCTCTCTCTCTCTAATTGCCTCCTTCCCTCTCTTTCAGCGAGATGGTCGAGCAACGAGGAGTCGCAGAGACCTAGACGCACCAGGTTCCTAGAGAGAGAAAGCGAGAGGAGTTTAGAGAGAGAGAGAGAGAGAGAGAGAGAGAGATGGTGAGGAAGTGCAGAGGTAGCGCGGAGGTGGCGGTGATGGAGAAGCCGGTGGTCGGCGTGAGGACCCGGGCTCAGGCCAACCTGGCCGCGGCGGCCGCTCCCGTCCCCGCCGCCGCCAAGGCCCCCGCCGGAGCCGCGAAGCGGAGGAGGGTCGGAGCAGCGACGCGCGGCCGGGGCGAGGAGGTGGCGGAGGAGCTGAGGTCGTCGTGCGGCTCGCCGCCGTGCGACGACGATCGCCCGCTCGCCCGGAGCGGCGGCGGCGGCGGCGAGGCGACGGCGCTGCCGGAGGATTCGCTGCGCCCGGCTCCGGCGGGGGAAGGGATGGGGGATCGCTGCCGGAGCCCTAGCTCCTGCGATCTCGCCTCGGTGTCGTGCTGCTCGAGCAACGGATCGAGCGAGGGAGAGGAGGAGACGATCGGTTTCGTAGATCTGGAGGTGAAGATCCTAGGGAATTATACGGTCCGAACCGCGGCGTTTGCGCGGCGATTCGAATTTGCGTGTCATGTTAGTGCGAGAGGAAGAGGCTGAAAAATTCGTGTGCCCGGTTTTTGCAGGAGGAGAGCGACGGAGGAGTCGACGCCGCCACGTATCGCCGCCGCCGCCGTCGCCGAGGGAGGTCGGTGATCTATCCGTTGAACTAGAATTTGAACTTCCCTTCTGGAATTCTACCTGTTCAAGGGTTCCACGGCTTTTCGAATCCGAATCACGCGAACCAAACGGCTCTTCGCCTTTTTTTCTGTTCCTCCTCTCTTTTCGCTTCTCCACCTTTCTTTTTGGTTTTGGAATTCAAACTTTGTGAATTGCGCAGGAGAGAGAAGACGCCGCCGTCGAGCAGCGAGGTCGGAGCGGAGTCCGACGACATGGGTTCAGCTTCCAAGCCGACGTCGGAGGCCAACTCTCGCTGGAGACCGAGAATGCCGACGCAGGCGGAGCTCGACGATTTCTTCGCCGTCGCCGAGAAGAACCACGCTCTCGAGAACTTCAAGGAGAAGTGAGTCGAAACAAGAAAACAACTATAGCTCTCGGCATTCTCCTTTCCTTTCTCAGCTTTTCGCCAACATTCCGGGTTTCCATAGCTGCGAATTTTCCCTCGTCCTTCCTAGTGCGCCATCGTTTTCCCACTGTTTCTCGGGAAAAGAGGGCCGAGAAAATCGTTTTCTGCAACATGGGTCGCGTTTGACGGCGAGCAATAATCGACCTTCTTGGTGGGTGTTTGTTGTTGCAGGTACAACTTCGATTTCGTCAAGGAAGAGCCGCTGAAAGGACGCTACGAGTGGTCTCGGATAGGGAGCAATCCGGCGGGGAGAAGCGACTGATCATGGTCATCATCACCATCGGGGGAAGGATGGCATCGTCCATGCACTATCGTCCATAATTTGTCACTGTTTTTTAGGGGGGTACTTCCTCCATCTGAATAGTTTCTCGAATCTTTAGTCCATCAGGTCAGCTTATTTATCTCCTTTCGTTCCTGTACAGCATCTTTCTCCCTCTCTCTTCTGTAGTACAGTAGTGTTAGGGTATGGGTTTAGGAAGACGAAGGAGTTCTGTTCTCCGGTACGGTGTTGTATACGGAGGAGAAGAACCCCATCTCCTGCCCACCAAAAAAAGAAAAAAAAAAGAGCATCAAGGAATTGTTATTCTTATCGAATAAAGTTGGAGAAAAAGAAAGAGTCGGAAAAATCCGCGTTCTTTTCAGCAGAGAAAGAAAGACGGTGGGGTGCGGCGACACAAATTCTCCCCCGCCTCCCCCACCCGGCATGTACCCATCTCTCCCCCAAATTCCGCGTCTCTTTCTCTGCAACTTCTCTGCTACCACTCTCTCTCTCTCTCTCTTCGTTTCTCTTCCTAGTACCCTGCTCAGCTCTTTCTGCATTAATGGTTCTGCGAGATCTTCTTCCCACCCCGCTCCTCTCCTCTTCCCGTCCACTCCACCGTCTTCATTTTGTCCTCTTCCTCCCTCTTTTTCAACAACGAGAAGAGAACGTCACCAAGTACAAATTTTTTATTTTTCATTTATATTCGATCGATGCTGAATTTTACTTTGTGGGTAAATTCTAAAGGATAAAGGTGAATAATTTTTACTTGGGCGTGTTGGGTTGGGAGGAGGAGGAGGTGGGGCAGGGTGGGGGAGAATGGCTCCATGCCGTGTAAGCCACGAACACGTGGTGGCAGGAACGGGAAGAGGAATCATCTCATACAACACACAGACAATCCCAATCCCCCTCCCCCAACCCATGTGACCGTCTCTCTCTCTCTCTCTCTCTCTCTCTCTCTCCCCCTTCTCGCTCGTGTTTCGCCCATCGAAGGAGGGGCCATATCGAAGCCCTTTCTCAAGTACGCACGACCCAATTGGGCGAGAAAGGGAGGGGAAAGAAAAGGAGGGCAAAGTAGGCGAAAAGGGGGGAGGGAAGATAGAGAGGGGGAGAGAAGAATCTTTGCCATTTTTGGTGGTCAGAAATTGTCTCCCCGAGTGCGCAATTCCGCACCCGTCTCTTTCCTTCCACACTCGAGAATTCAATCGTTTTTAGACCCCGACCACCCCCCACCCCCGCTGCAATCATCTCCTCCGCCACTTCGCCACCCCCAACCATTTCATGGGCAGACACAGATGGATAGATAGATAGAGAGAGAGAGAGAGAGAGAGAGAGCTGCAGGTGTTATGGCAAAAGGTGGTGGTCCTGCAAAATAGTGTTGGAGAGTAGGGGGAGGGAGACGTCCATTGAATTGGTTAATTTTTTATGACGTTGCGCGGCTTTTCTTCAAATTCTTTATTTTGTCTTTCTTTCTGGGCGTTTTATAATAATGGCGAAAGGAGGACATTTGTCACTTAGTCCTATGATTGCTTAGGCTTGAGAGAGCGGGCACATGGTGGCCAAAGATTCCCCTTCAGTTCTCTGCGCCGTGCCCGATTCTACGGGAGGGGGAGGAGTGGCGATTCTTCCCCCCTTTCCCTTTCCCTTTTTCTCCCTTGTTCTTTGCTGCTTGCTCTTTTACGATATATATCATTACAGCAGCAGCAGGCAGGGAGATCGACTGCGAAAGTGGCTGCTTTCCCGTTGCGGAAAATGTGCACGATCATTGCAGCACGAAAAGAGAGAGAGAGAGAGATGCCGTGATGATTCTGAGAGAGATCATCTGGCGGCGTGTGTCACGCAATGGTGGCAGCAGCAGCAGCAGCAGCAGCACAGGCTCGTTCCCTATCTTTTGCCCTCAGGGAATTTAGGAGGCGACGAATGTGGAGGAGGAGGAGGAGGACGATCTCCTCCTCCCCAAATTCGCACCCGAAACCAACCCCATTCATGCGATAAAGCCATCCTTGGCTTTTTCCCCGTCACAAAGTTTGGGAAAAGAGAGATTTAAAAAAAAAAAAAAAAAAAAACATCTTTCGTTTTCTTTCAAAATTCTCTTTTGCCCCCACTTCCCTTTTTACCCTTCTTCATAATTGTGCTTTGAGAGAGAGAGAGAGAGAGAGAGAGAGAGAGAGGGAGCCTTGACTGATTGTTCCCGAGAGAGAGAGAGAGAGGGAGAGGGAGGCCTTGACTGATTGTTCCCAAGTTTTCAACTTCCACGCTTTTATGACTAAATTGAATGTGGCCGTTCGTACAACCCCCTCCTGTCTTCGGCCACACCGATGGGGGGCTCCCTGCTCTCCTCCCACTCTGCTCGTGGAGTCATGTCATTCCCCTTATTGCTGAATTGGAATCTTCTCTAACAACGACATGCGATGGCTTTCCGTGCTTTTGCTGATTGTGGGCAAAAAAAACCTCGGTTGGAATTTACTCGCTGACACACTAGCCCCCCAAATCGAAACTCAGCGGAGAATTTTGGGTTCAGCGACTGAAACCGTGGCAGTGGGAACTTTGGTGGTACCTGGGAGCAGCGGAACATTCAAGAAAATTTTGGTGTGTTTACTCATTTTCAATCCCGCCTACCTTGGTACGGTCGGAGATGATGGCCGGCCATTCGTGTGTACCTTGGTGTTGGTACACGGATTAATGTTTCGTTTAGTAGTTGGCATACTTGATGAGGCAAGTACATTGATAGGTGATTCTCTCACGAGCGGGTACATCGAGTACATGGGCGCACACATTTCTAACGGTCTTTGATTTGCCAAAACGACAAAATATTTAATATGTTCATACGGAAATCGGTGTTCTTATCGATCTTACTCTTAGTCCGAGCTTTAGGCATTATCGAAAATCTATGTATAGATGAGTTCTAAATCCTATTTCTGGCTGTTGGTTATTTTTCCGTGAAGCCGATGACGTGGCGACCTGGCTCGGTGACGTGGACTCCCGAGTAGGATTTTCGGGGTGACGTGGTTTAATTCCTGATTATCCATGTAAAAGGAAGCAGCCAACAAAGGAGAAAAGAAAACAAAAGGTAAAGGAGAAACTAGGCCTGTGCCTAAATTCCATCGTGGAGTGAGCCACATTTGGCTCTCGGTCAGAACATCCCCAACGAAGGAGATTCGGTGAGCAGCAGCAGCAGCGGAACCGACGGTGGATATAAGTCTCTGGACACGTACGTACAGCAAAGTAACGCGCTGTCGCGTTGTATTTAATCCACCATGGTCCCCAATTCGCTGTACGAACTTTCTGTTCGATTGATAAAATCAAGAACAAAGCCCTAGAAATCAGTTAAACTTAATTCATAAATTCGTGCCATTGAGGTAAAATGCATATGATGCTAGTAAATTGTTAATATTCTCACGCTCGAATTGATTAAAATGCAAGAGAAATGAATGAATGATCGTTCGGCAAATCCCCTCAAATTCAACGATCAAAATTCATTTATATTTACATTTACCAATATCTCAAGACTATTTAATCACTCTTTAACTCAAGCTCGTCCTGATGTGTAGAGTTCTTGGGAAATATAGAGAGCATGGACCATACTGATTGCCAGATTTATAAGGAATAAAGAGTCCATCTGTTTCATTGAAAATTAAAAGCTAAAAAGGATTTTTTTGACATTGATTGTTATATTACTTAGGGAAACAAGTTAATAAAGAATGTTTTCTTCAACAATAAAACTGTTTAGGCATATTTCATTGTTATCAATAGAAACATTTCACATTAACTCATTTTACCCCCACGAGTAGTTCAAACCATCCATACATGCGCATCTACTAACAGAGGCGTAACTCTGAATTGGAGATGCCATGACCTCAAATTGGAAGCTATAGGATCCAAATAGAGTTGTCGACCACTCAATCAACTCTTTGAGTTTTGAACATTAAAGCAAAAACGCTTTAGTTGATAACTTGCCCCATTGTTAACTTAGACGTTCGAAACAAAATTGAGGTTTCATTTGTTCCGTGAGAAATAATTGATTTCGAAATTTTTTTTTTAATCGCTTATGAGAATTAATAAAAAAAAAACAGTTTTATTGTCCACAAAAATTATTCAAACATAAGAGTTGTTCTTGATAATAACAAAATTTTTCATCAACTAATTATTTCAAATAGTTATTTTTAGAAAAATACTTTTCAAATTATTCATTTTCTTGTGAAATAGATACATTTTAAAAGACAAGGTTTTCTTCCGCCCCTACAACTAAGGTGATTCTACAATTTTTTTGAATTTGAATGTTTCAATTAGTAGTTGGCATACTTGATGAGGCAAGTACACTGGCAGGTGATTCTCTCAAGGGCGGCTACGCTGCATACCTACATTTCTAATGGTCCTTGATCCATCAAGATGATAAAAAATTGAACCCGATTTTACAAACATCTGCATTCTTAAAGATCTTACTCTTAGCTTAAGCATTAGGCATTAACGAAACTATATATATATAGAGGTGAGTTCTAAATCTGATTTCCTTAACCAGCACCTGCCGTTGGTTATTTTTCTGTAAAGTCGATGACCAAGGTAACTATTTTAAGTAATACAAATGGTTATTTAAGGCTTCTTTCGGCCCTACTGTGACTAAGGTTAGATTTCCATCCTTCAACTTGAGGAGCCATGCTTGGTGAGGTTGGTCACCGTTGGATCACAAAATGAGAGATCTCAATGGCTTTTTTTGCGCATTAGTACAACACTTTGATCAGAAATAAAGATAATAATAAAGATTATGATGAATCAGTTATAATTGGAGATCGGACGGTCGAAGGATTACAAAGTGTCCTCTATAACCGAAAATTTGAAAATTAGTGAATATTTGGTAGAAACTTGAGGAAGGTTGCACTTGGCAAAGTGGGTGATGTAATGAATTGCTTCAATCCAGATGGACGTGTGCCTAAGATAAGACGGTGAAAGTAGGAAAATCGCAGCCAAAAGTGTAATTAGGATCATCTTTGGGCTCCTAATAAAATAATTAATAGATTAGGATCCTCTCAAATTTACTTAAAATTTACCAAGTTTACCTCCCTCTACTTTCGCTCTCCACCAAAAATTATGATGTTTTTTTTTTTTTACCTTTATCGGGAACCCCAATGTATTAATCCGCGAGACAATGCACCTTTAATTTAAAGACCCAAAGTGATGTGCATTTTATTGGAGTTAATTTACGTTAATTATCCCATCGAAGGTTATTGATGTACTCACTAAATATGCAAAAAAGTCACTACTTTGTTGGACTTCGTGGCTTACATTAGTCTCAAGCATTTTCAAGCTCAAGTTCAATTGATTAAGTGTTTGAACTATTTGAACTTGAGAATAAGCAACCTGAGTTTATGTGATTCACAAGTTAAGCTCGTGTCGCTTGCTGATGATTTGAACGCCCAATACATTGGCCAAGACTCGAGTTGAGGAATGCTTTTAGCAAGACAATTGATGACAAGTTAACGACATACGGCGTGTCAAATCACTTTCAATTCGATCCACGTGACAATTCAACTACTAAGCTAGTTTGAACACATGATGACTTCATCGGCGTCTACCTAGTTTGTTTCTTAGAATAAGTGATGTGAAATAAAGTGTTTTTCAACATTTATTATGGTATATTCTTCAAACTTTTACCGAAAATTAAAGATCTTGTTAGGACTAATTGATTAATCCAATGTCCTTATGGCATCACATGCATCTAGATTAAATTAGCACGATGGAGAAAAAAGAGTTGACTTTATAGTCTGTATCTAAGCAACGAGCAAAGAACTCATTGAAAAGCAAATATTTTTCTTTATGATAGCGTTGTTTATAAACGGGCATGGCCTCGGTTGAAGGAGAGAAGGAAGGAGGGAGAAGTGGGAGCATTCTTCTTGGATCCGGTGCCCGCATCAACCAACCACGTGAAGTCTTGTCGGGCCCATTTAAATTTTTTTCCGTACCAAGAGTTTACTTTGACCTCTTTTGGTTGATTACTTTGCCACTCCGCTAACGTTTTTTCTTTTTTTAATCAGTAAAAGGGTGGAGAGGTGCAACCGATTAAAAGAATGTTCAATATAAGCCACAATTACTTTACACCACATGTAATCTTAAAATCTTAAGATAGCGAACCCATTATCACAACCTCGCAAAGGTACTAGCAAGTGATATAGATGTCAATGGGCTTATTCGGTTTGGACCTTTAGTGATACTTGATGTGATTTAGACATGTGGGGTCTATGTTTTCTTGTGGCTCGACCTAAGACTCGACTTGTATAGCATCTAAGGGTGAGTACGTTTCTAGGGTAGAACTTGGAATCAAATACCTAGATTGGTGGGAACTTATCCAATTTTAGATTCCAAGATATGTAGGGTAGGTTCCAGGTTCCAAAAATTAGGAAATTTATTTTAACAGGTAGGTTCCAAGTTTTACATAGGTGGAACTTGGAATAATGTAGAACTTGGAATAAGTTTTTGCGTTTTTCTTAATCTATGTCTTCATGCGATTTTGCGGTATCTTATGTGTCCAATGATGAGTAAGTCTGAGTTTCTATTTTACGATTGAAACTTTTATTTTGTTAATGTTTCATATTCTTTATGTGTCTAAATATAAGTTATGGCTAGTGGATTGTAATAGTAAGTTATGATAATTAAATGTGATGATTCACTGCAATCATTTAATTAATAATTTAGGTGGTACATGGATAAACACTCAAAACGGATCTTGAAACTTGTGACATAATAAGTTTCAAGTTCTAAATTCCAAAAAAAAAATGAGGAACCTATTCTAGGGATTATGTTCTAGGTTTCAGTTGGAACTTGTACGGAATATGGACGTAAAGTTTGGAACCGCTCACCCCTCCTAGTACCCGAGCTAAAAAAAAACATGATTCAAGTTGGGTTGCATTATCATTTTCATAAAACTATGTAGTCATGCTTGATTGTCATAAAGCAGGTTCATTTAGAATGAAGCTGACCCTATACGAATTTCAAAGGTATAGACGAGGATGTGATTGGGCAGATAATTTTTTCTTTCTGAACTTTTCATGTTTCCGGATTATTTGCCGAACAAAATAAATATTTTTTTATGCATGTTCACATTCTTCATAGAATACGTTGCTCTAATAAACATAGTAAAGATTACACAATATATTAAATGGCTTTAGGTCATTTAGGTTGCTCTTAAAGGTCCCTTATCTAGATAAGGTATTCCTGTCGTTGACAAACAAGTCCACCATATGCAACTTTTAGAGGAAAGTGAAGTTGCTACTTTTTGACGGATTATAGAGACTTACGATGAAGAGTGGAAGAAAAATAATTGCTATAAGCTATTAAATAATGTGTCAAGGAAAAAAAAAGTATTAATTATTTGACTTGAAACCGAAAACATTCATAATTTTTTATTCAAGTCGATTCGGTTCGATTTAGATTCCGATTCTTTTTTACATCAATCTAATGCCCACGAGATGTGGTAGAAAGCACTCATTCGGCCAAAAGAAAAAAAAAAAACCCATCACCATTACAACTTGAAACAGTTGAAATGCTTGTGGGTATTCATTTGTCATTGATTTTGTCCTAAAAGCTGTTTTTATTTGTACTTGACTTTATCTTGACCAATTGATTTATTTCTTGATTAACTTGTAGGTGAACTGGACAATATAAAGATCCTACCATATAAGTGGCGAAAAACGAGCAATCTTTTTGAGATATGCAAGAGCAATAAAACCAACAACACAATCGTTATTTTTTCCCTTAATTTGACCGATGGATGAAGTGACTCATTATGGAGACCACTTATTAATTTTATGGCAATGTTAGATGGAGAACCAATGTTTATAAAATCGAAACAAAGGATATGCATTTTATTTTTAGCTTATTGAAAGAAGTAGTTAATGAAATGTGTTAATACCCTAAAAAACCCCAAATTGATACACATGTAATAAATTTATCAAAAACTGATTTTTTGACCACTAAAAACCAAAACTGATACATATTTGACAAATTTACTCCAAAATGATACATTTGTGATAAATTTACCCTCTATTAATTTTCGTTAAATTTTATTATCAAATTACCTAGTTAAATGACATGTGACAATGGACTAGTGTACTAGTTTGAGATTTTACTATTTGTTTATCATAGTTGTACCATTTTTGTAGTTTTTTGTGTTATTAATCTAATTTAACAGAGGGTATATTTTTGTCATAAATGTACTAGTTTGAGATTTATGGTAGTCGAACAAATTTGTTTGGGGTAAATTTATCACAAGTGTATTGATTTGGGTTTTTTTTATGGTCACTTGGGGTAAATTTATCATAAGTGTACCAATTTGGGATTTTTTGTGGTTAAAAAATTAGTTTAGGGTAAATTTGTCACAAGTATGTCAGTTTAGGGTTTTTTAGGATATTAACACTAATGAAATTGGGCATGAGAATGTGGTCAAAATAATTATAGATAATGCTTCAAATTGTAAGGTCTCGAGACAACTCATTGAGCAAGAATTTCCATCTATTATTTGGGCGTCTTGTGTAATAAACACCTTAATCTAGCTTTGAAGAACATTTGTGTTGTAAAGAATGTGGATACCAATCAAGTAGTTTATGAAGAATATAGTTGAATTTCAGTGCAAATCAAATGAAACATTTCATTATGAACCATTCCATGAGATTAGCAATATATGATGAGTTTGTTAACTTGAAGTTGCTTTCCGTAGCGAATACACGTTTTGCTTCCATGATCATGATGCTTGGGAAGTTTAAGTTAATAAAAAAGTAGTATTCAAAGCATGGTTATTTGTGACAAGGAATATCTATCAAGATGATAATAAGGAGAGGGCTAAGTTTGTTAAGTAGAATGTGTCGGATGAATTTTGGTGGGATTCAATTGACTATATATTTTTCTTCAGTGTTCCTATTGATAACATGCTTAGAATTTATGACATCAACAAGTCTTGTCTTTACTAAGTTTATGACATGTGGGATTTAATGATTAAAAAAGTGAAGAGAGCTATATATGTGCATGATGTGAAAATGTTAGACCAAGGAGTTTACATTTTATGAGGTGGTCCATACATTTCTTGTGGATTGTTGGACTAGGAGTAACACTTTACTTCATTGTTTGGCACATGTCTTAAATCCTAGGTAAGTTCTAAAATTGTATGACATCATTATTTTATTAGTTATTTTTTTTCTTTGATGTGATAATATAATACTTCTCTTACGTATCTTGGTTTTCTATTTTTTATTTATTATATTAAATAAAGTAATATAGCGATCAATGGCTCAATGAACATTCTACTTGAGTTTTTCCATATAAGGATAAGGAGATTAGCCAAGAATGACTAAAATGCCTTTAGTTTCCTAACTTGGATGAGTACAATAAGGTGAATTGCAAATATGTACATTTTGTGAGTAATAATGGGGATTTTAGAGAATTTGATTCCATCAAAATCTGCATTCTATGGATCTTAAGACTTGTTGAGTTCAGATAGAAGAACACTCCAAGTGCCACAACTCGACATATGGGGACACATAAATGTCCCAAAATATACATTGCCAAAATTAGAGAAGAAATGGACACTTAAGTGATAATAGTGAGAATTCCCAGCCAAATAGCTAACATGGCTTTTTCCAGCGAGAATTTTAAATGATGTAGCATTTCTTAAAAAAAAAAAATTCATCCACATAGACAAGGCGAACGACATCGCGCCGTCCATGTAGACTACGTGAGACAACGCTAAATGATGTCGTTTTGGCACTTAAGTGATCATTATTTTAGAAAAGGATAGCTAAGTGGGCATTTTGATGAGCCATGTAAACCAGTCTTATTAAAAAAATAATTCCACCTTAGATTTTCAGTAAGTTCACCGAAATTGACACTTAAGTGTCTATTTTTCAGATAAAGTGGCACTTAAGTGTATCATTTAGAAATTTTGGCACTTATGTGTCCCTCTATGCCTAATTGTGGCACCTAGGGTGTTCTTTACCTATGAGTTAATCATGGTGCATGTGCACCCATGCCTCGAAGCATAGTTTTAAAACTTCTTGTACAACCTTCTTTGTCATCATGTGCTAAGAGGAATTGGAGTACTTAGGGTGCATTTGGTATAATTTTCTCAAGGGGCTTTCAGCTTTCAAAGCTCCTTGGGGAAATGCTAAGGTGATTGGTAAGTTTTCGAAGGGACTTTCGGCAGATTTTTAGCCTTGGGAAAGCTAAATGTCCAATGCTAGTAGGGACAAGCATTGGGCTTTTAGTATTTGGCCAAGTACTAGAACTAGTTTTTTCTTCCAAAACTACCTTTGTCAATTCTTTAAATTGCCGATTGTCCCTTGTTATTTTTTTTTAATTAAAAAATGACCCAAACGCTTCCTCAGTTTGGCAAAGGGCTACAACTGTTGGCAAGCCAGATCTAGCATCGGTGGCTGTTAGTTAAGGTTGCCCGAGTGATGAGAGTCACACAACTCAGGTAAGGATTGGCTAAGGTTGCATGACCTCGAATGACACGCAACCTAGGCGATTGTTGCTTGGGTCTCATGACCTTAGGCAGCAATCATTGGTGTTGTGTGAGCCCTCGCTTGGGTCTCACAAGGGTTGCACGATCCTCGCCTAAGGTCGTGAGGCCTAGGTGCTAAGGGTTGCCCGACCTCGAGCAACCTCAATTGACAACTATCATTGGTTGTAGCCTTCGCTAGATCAGTGAAGGGCTTAGGTTTTTTTTTTTTTTTTAAAGAAATATAAATATATTAAAAAATATATAAAATATATACCCAAAGCCTAGTGCAAAAGATTTTTTTTTACCAAACACAACTTGAACTCAAAGTCCATTTGCCAAGAGTTTTTACCAAATACAATTTATATTTCCCCAAATAGCTTTGGCTTTTAGCATTTGCATTACACTCAAAGCCTCTTTGCAAAAATGAACTAAATGCACCCTTACTCCTTTGTGCACTTAATGAGAATAAAATGTGCAAAAGATTTGATTTTCATTCATAGCAATACTCGTCTTCTATCAATAAAATGCTCACAATATGAAGGAGAGACTAAGATGTGACATATTGGCAGAGATGTATTTGACAAGTTTGAAGATATTAGGATGCTTGAAGTCATGAGTCTTTCACTTAATGAGCTAGAGATGAAGTATGTTGTTTTTTTAACAATGAATAATGTAGATGAATGACTCATTATTATATTTGATGGTGAAATGTGATTATTTTTTTTATTTATTGTTAAATATTAAATTTAATGGTGGAATGTTGATTTCTTGTTTTTTTTTTCCTAAGTTTTATGGACTGTTGAAATAGAATGTAGTTGAATTTGTCAATTTGAAACAATGAATAATATTAACAAATGATGGATTAATATTTTTAGTATAAATTCATTCTAGGCTCTTTTTATTATATATTTATTTATGAATTTGAATCAAATGATAATTTATTATGTATATATAAAAATATATATTTAATATACAACGTGTTTTAATGTGTCCAAATTCTCTATATTTTAAGAAATTACGTATTGGCATGTTCTGTTATATCAAATGTCGCGTGTCGGTGCCATGTAGAAGTTAACAAAATAGTCCTTCATTTAGCTTATATCATATAGAAATGTTTTGTTTTTATGCACTACTTACATAGCACAAAAACTATGCGGACACAGTTTAGCATGAAAGTTATGCTATGCACATAGCATGTTGGATAGTTCATTGTTTAGTGCATATGCTATGTACACAAAACGGCACATCTTATATTATTGGGCAAGCATATGTTCAGAATGCTCAATGTTTAACATTTTGTATTATTGGGAACAAATCTATCATTATCAACCACCACCAACATCATCATCATCATCAAGCTTAGCATAACAAGCATCATCAAATATTATCAAGCAAACATCTTCAGCCATCATCATTGACTCATCATTAAATACTTAATTCATTGAGCTTAGATATTTTATTAGAAAAAAAAAGAAAAAGAGACAACAATATATATGTTTACAAACTTATAAATCTCCCCCTAATCAAATGCACTGACAATAACCTATCCTACAACAATCAAACTACTCACAACCCCATAACATTACAACATTAAACAATCACAGCCCATCAATTTTTAGTGAGAACAACTCCATTAGGCCAAAAAATATAGTACATTATTAATCATGAAAATATTAGCCCGCTCAATAGAACTTTCTCTCTCTTTTTACTTTGTTGAAGGTTAGCTTCAATTGATCTTGTTCTTCGCAAGAGTCCAACAATGAGTTGATGGGAGTTGTTAGCACCAATGAGGGAATCAATCTCGTTGAAGAGGCTGCACTTACCTTACTAAAATGTTAGACTAAGCAACGTCGTTAGTATACTCAGTACTCATATGACTTGTGAATTTTTTAGGCATGACGATTGAACGGAAATGTTCAAGCCCAAATTTTAGTCTAAAACAATAATGCAGCAACCATTGATATAAGCAACTTTACTTCTGTGGTTGTAACAGTCACATGACATGCTGGTTGGGGAACATTTGGTTGGCTGACGAGTTTGAGCCTATATTTGAGACTAACTTAGCACTGTAGCTTCTTATTTGAAACAAGTTTCATTTTAGGTCCTATTTAGAGAAGACAATCTCACTTTAAACTTTTATTTGAAATTTTCTAAATAAATAATTAGGTTTGTTCAATTAAAAATAATTTATATTATAATAGAATAATTACAAAAATTAATGAAAGATCAAGTTCTCATTAAAAAAACCAAAATGATAATGGAGCACGTGCTTACTATCTCTATTGTCATGTTGAATTTACAAAAAAAAAAAAAAAAATGTATCATATAAGTGGAGTGAACAGTGGGGGGTCTACCTCTTAAATGCTGGATGGATGGAGAGGATTCAAATGGCTAAATGATCCCAAGGAAAAATTCTGAAAATTGCGTGCATTTAAAGATTTGGATCATTAAAATGAATTGGAAGCTGAATTTACCTGATGGGTATTGCATAGAAATTATGTCGAGATTCTCTCATTCTTGAAACATCCCATCAAGATTTAAATGCTGAGTATGTTCGTCTCTTTTGTTGGTAATAGGGATGAGCCCACGGTGTACCTTGAAGAGAACGAAATCAAACCAAATGGAACTATAATTCGAAGCAGATCCAACAAAACTGTTTAAAGAAAAAACAAGGAATTGTCATTCTTACCGAATAAAGTTGAAGAAAAAGAAGAGTCAGAAAAATCCATGTTCTTTTTCGGCATAGAAGAAAGACCGTGGCGCGGCGACAGGAATTCCCCAACCCCCCATGTACTCATCTCCCCCAAATTCCGCGTCTCTTTCTCTGCTCCTTCTCTCTCCATCTGTTTTCTCTTCCTAGTACCCGCTCAGCTCTTTCTGCATTTATTGTTCTGCGAAATCTTCTTCTCCCCTTTCATTCCGTTGTCTTCTTTGTCCGCTTCCTCAATCTTTTTCCAACAACGAGAAGAGAACATCACCAAGTACAATTTTTCTTTTTTGTTTATTATTTTTCATTAAAGCTGAATTTTACTCTGTGGGGACTTCTAAATGATAAAAGTGATTAATTTTTACTTGGGGACGTTGAGGAGGAGGTGGGGTAGGGTAGGGGGAGTGGCGCCATGCCGTGCAAGCCACGGACACGTGTTGGAAGTAACGGGAAGAGGAATCATTTCACAGACCAAACAAGCCGCCCCCCACAAAACCCATGTGACGCTCGCTCTCTGGCTCGTGCTTCGCCCATAGAAGTGGGGTACATAACAAAGGTCTTCCCAAGTACGCACGACCCAATTGGGGGAGAAAGAGGGGAAAGAAAAAGAAGAGCAAAGTAGGCGAAAAGGGGGAGGGGAGAGAGGGAGGGATGGAGAAGAATCTTTGCTATTTCCGTTGGTCAGAGATTGTCTCCCCAAGTGCGCAATTCCGCACCCGTCTCTTTCCTTCCCCTCTCGAGAATTCAATCGTCAGACCGACCACACCACCCCGCTGCAATTATCTCCTCCGCCACTTCGCCACCCCCGACCGTTTCTTGGGCAGACAGAGAGAGAAGAGAGTTTTGGGTGGTCCTGCAAAATACTGTTCGAGAGCAGGGGAGTGGGGGGCGTCTATTTAATTGGTTTAATTTATTATGACGTGCGCGACTTTTCTTCAAATTCTTTATTTTGTCCTTCTCTCTGGACATGTCATTATAATGGCGAAAGGAGGACATTTGTCACTTAGTCCTATGATTGCTTAGGCTGAGAGAGGGCACATGGTTGCCAAGATTCTCTTCGGCGCTCTGCGTCGTGCCGATTCTATAGTAGGGGGACGAGGCGCTATTCTCCCCCCCTCGCCTTTCTCGTTGCGTACCTTTTTCATTATATATCATTTCGGCAGCAGCAGGCAGGGCGAGCGACTGCGAAAGTGGCTGCTTTCCCGTTGCGGTAAATGTGCATGATCATTGCCGCACAGAGAGAGAGAGAGAGAGATGCCGTCTTGATTCTGAGAGATCCTCTGGCAGCGTGTGTCGCGCAATGGTGGCGGCAGCAGCACAGGCTCGTTCCATTATCTTTTGCCCTGAGGGAATTTTGGAGCGAACGAATTTGGACGACGACGATGGTGACCCTCTCCCCCCGGAATTGGCACCCGAAACCATCCCCATTCATTTGATAAAGCCATCCTTGGCTTTTTCCCCCGTCACAAAGTTTGTGAAAAGAGAGAGGTTAAAAAGAAAAAGAAAAAATCTTTCGTTTTCTTTCAAATTTCTCTTTTGCCCCCCACTCCATTTTTACCCTTTTTCATTATTGTACCGAGAGAGAGAGAGAGAGAGGCTTTGATTGATTGTTCCCAAGTTTTCAGCTGCCCCCCTTTTATGACTAAATTGAATGTGGCCGTTAGTACCACCCCCTCCTGCCTTCGGCCACACAAAGGGGGGCTCCCTTCTCTCTACTCTGCTCGTGGAGTCATGTCATTTTCCTTATTGCTGAATCGGAATCTCCTTTAGCTACGGCATACGATGGCTTTCCGTGCCTTTGCTGATCGTGGGGAAAAAAAACCTCGGTTGGAATCAGACTGAAACCGTGGCAGTGGGAACTTTGGTTAATACCTGGGAGCAGCAGAACATTCAAGAAAAATTGCTCCCGGGTCTGCTCGTTTTCGACCCTGCCCTCTTTGGTACAGTCCGAGAGGATGGCCAGCGGTTCATGTATTCCTTGGTGTCGGTACAGGGATTATTGTTTCGATTAGTAGTTGGCATACTTGATGAGGCAAGTACATTGGTAGGTGGTTCTTTCACGAGCGGGTACGTTGGGTACATGGGCGCATACATTTCTAACAGTCCATGATTTGCCAAAACTACAAAATATTTGAACCCGATTGTACGAACATCAGTGTTCTTATCAATCTTACTCTTAACTCGAGCTTTAGGCATTATCAAAATTATATGTAGATGAGTTTTAAATCTGATTCCATTAACCATCTCCCGGCAGTCGGTTATTTTTTTGTGAAGCTGATGACGTGGCAACCTAGCTCAGTGACGTGGACTCCAAGTAGGATTATGGTGTAAACGTGGCTTATCTCCGGATTATCCATTTTAAAAAGAAGCAGCCAGAAAAGAAAAAAAAAAAAAGTAAAAGGAGAAACTAGGCCTGCGTCTAGATTCCATCGTGGAGGGAGCCATATTTGGCTCTCGCTTAGAACATCCCCCGATGAAGGAGATTCAGTAAGCAGCAGCTCCGACAGTGGATACAGACTTGCACGTACAGCAAAGTCGCTGTCGTGTTGTATTTGCTCCATCATGGTCCCAATTCGCTATATGCATTTTCTGTTCAATCGATAAAATTAAGAACAAAGTCCCTAAAAATCAGTAAAACTTGATTGATAAATTTGTGCTATAGAGGTAAAATGAGCATGATGCTGGTAAATGTTAATGTTCTTGCCCTCGAATTGATCGAAATGCAACAAAAGGTCATTCAGTGAATCCTATCAAATTCGACAATCAAAATTCATATATATATATGTACACTTACTAATATCTCAAGATTTATTAATCACTCTTTGACTCAAGCTCGTCCTAAAGTGCAGAGTTCTTGGGAAACTTGGAGTGCATGGACCAAGGAGTTGATTGATGAATCTATAAGAAATTAAGAGCATGTCTATTTCACGGAAAATTAAATAGTTAAAAAGGATTTTCTTAATATTGATTATTTATGTTACTTAGGCAAACAAGTTAATAAAGAATGTTTCCTTCAACAATGAAATTGTTTAGGCATATTTCATCGTTATCAATAGAAACATTTTGCATTAACTCATTTTACCAATCCCCACGGATACATTCAAACAATCCATACATGCGCTTTGGGTAATACATGAGTAACTTTGAACTGGAGATGCCGTGACTTCAAATTGGAAGCTATGAGATCCAAACAGAGTTCTCGACCACTCAATCAACCCTTTGAGTTTGAATAATAAAGCAAAAAGGGTTTTAGCTGATAACTTGCCCCATGGTTAACTTAGACGTTTGAAACAAAATTAAGGTTTTATTTGTCCTGCAGAATTGGTTCGGATTTTTTTTTTATTGCTTACGAAAATTAATAAACAAAAAATAATTGCATCGTCTACGAAAATAATCAAACATAAGAGTTGTTCTTGATAATAATGATTTCCATTGACTAATTATTTTAAACAGTCATTCTTAGGAAACTACTTCCTAAATCATTCATTTTCCGTAAAACAAATGTTCTTTGAATGATTAGGTTTTCTTCTGCCCCTATGACTAAGGTGATTCTACAATCCTTCAACTTTGAATGTTTTGATTAGTTGTTGGCATACTTGATGAGGTAAGTACAATGGCAAGTAGTTCTCTCCAGGGTGGGTACACTGCATGCATACATTTCTAATGGTCCACGATTTGCCAAGACGACAAAAAGTTGAAACCGATTGTATGAACATTGGTGTTCTTTGGTTCGGCTTTGGGCACTTCATCGCAGAGGTCCCAAGGTCAAAACTGGACCTCTGCAGCTGCTAACACGTCTTAAGTGGGGAGCCATGGTGGTAGGGTCCTATGTTAGCTTCTCTCTAGGTATTGACGCTTGGTCCGGGGTGCATTGCGCACTCTACAGGTCGTGGGCTGCCCGGCAGGCTTGGCAGATCCCGAGTATCAAAAAAAAAAAAAAAAAAAAAACATTGGTGTTCTTAAAAATCTTACTCTTAGCTCGAGCTTTAGGCATTATCAAAATTATAAATATATATAGATGAGTTCTAAATCTGATCTCCTTAACCAGCACGTGCTTTGGTTATTTTTCCGTAAAGCCAATGATTAAGGTAATTATTTCCAGCGATACGAATAATTATTTAGGTTTTCTTCCGGCCCTACTGTGACTAAGGTGATTCTTCCATTTTTCAACTTTGAGAAGCCATTCCTCATAAGGTTGGTCACTGTTGGATCACAAAATGAGAGATCTCAATGGCTTTTTTTGTGCGTTAGTACAAAATTTTGATGAGAAATAAAGAACATAGATACGATTTTGATGGATCAGTTACAACTGGAGATTAGTTGGCCAAAGGATTATGAAGTGTCCCTTATAACAAAAAATTTGAAAATTAGTGAATATTTGGTCTAAGCTTGAGGAAGGTTGCACTTGGCAAAAGTGGTTGATGTAATGAATTGCTTCAATGCACCAAAAAAAAAAAAAAAAAAAGAAGTTGGAAAGATCGCAGCCAAAAGTGTAATCACGATGATCTTTGGGCTCCTACTAAAACAATTAATAGATTAGGATCCTCTCGAGTTTACTTTAAAATTTACCGAGTTTACCTCCCTCTCCCTTTCGCTCTCCCCCAAAAAATTATGATGATTATTTTACCTTTATTTGGACCACCAATGTATTAATCCGCGAGACAATTCACCTTTAATTTAAAGACCCAAAACGATGCGCATTTTATTGAATTGATTTACGTTAATTACCACATCGAAGATGATTGATGTACTCATTGAATATGTAGAAAATTTATTACTTTGTGACACTTTAGGCCTAACATTAGTGTCAAGCATTTTCAAGCTCAAGTTCATTTGATAAAGTGTTCGAAGTACTTAAACTCGAAAAAGAATCGACCCGAGTTCATGTGATTCACAAGTTGAACTTGAGTAGCTTGTCAGTGATTTGAATGCCCCGTACCTTGGTCATGATTCTAGTGGTGGATTGCTTTCGACGAGACAATCGATGATAAGTTAATAACATGTGATGTGTCAAATCACCCACAGCTCAAAACACACTGCCAAGTTGTTTCAAATACATGATGACTTTATCAACGTTGAGCTGTTTTTTCCCTTGAATAAGTGATGTGAAGCAGAACATTTCTCCAGCATCATTACAGTATATTCTTCGAGCTTTTACTAAAAGTATAAAGATCTTGTTAGGGTTAATTGATTAATCCAATCTCCTCATGGGCATCACATGCATCTAGATTAAATTAGCGTAATGGAGAAAAAATAAAGTTGACTTAGGAGTCTGTATCGGGGCAACCAGCAAAGAACTTATCAAAAAGCAAATATTTTTCTTTTACAGTGTTGTTTATAAACAGGCATGGCTTCGGTTGAAGGAGAGAAGGTAGGAGGGAGAAGGGGGGGCATTTTTCTTGGATCCGGTGCCCGCAGCCACCACCCACGTGCAGTCTCTTGTCGGACCCATTTAATTTTTTTCAGTGCCTAGAGTTTCCTTTCACCTCTTTTGGTTGATTATTTTGCCATTCCACTAACTTTTTATTTTTTCATCGGTAATAGGGCGGGGAGGTGCCACCGGTTAAAGAGTGTTCGGCATAAGTCATAGGTACTTTACACCGCCCGTGATCCTAAATTTTAAGATGGCGAACTTATTATCACAATCTCACCAAGATGCTAACGGTTGATACAAATGTCAATGAATCGATTCGGTTTGGACCCTTAGTGATACTTGATTTGATTTGGACACATGGGGTATATGTTTTCTTGTGGCTAAAGATGAGATTTGACTTGCGTTGCACTTAGGGGTGAGAAACTTTCTAGGGTAAAACTTGGAATCGAAATACTGAATTGGTGGGAACTTGTCTAATTTTAGGTTTCAAGACATGCAAAATAGGTTTTAAGTTCTAAAAATTGGAGAACTTGTTTCAAAAGGTAGATTCCAAATTCTAGATAGGTGGAACTTACAACAAATTTTTGCCTTTTTTTTTTTTTTGTCTATGTTTTTGTGCGATTTTGCGATATTTTATGGCATTTGGTGATAAATATATAATTTAAAACTACTAATATAAGTTTTCATTTTATGGTCGAAACTTTTACTTTGTTAATGTTTCTTATTCTTTATATGTCTAAATATAAGTTATGATTAGTGAATTATAATAGCAAGTTATGGATATTAAGGAGATGATTCACTGTAATAATTTAATTAACAATGTAGGTGGTACCTAAGTGATCCTTAAAACCGATCTTGACACCTGTAACAGGATAGGTTTTAGGTCCTAAGTTTCAAGGTATGCATGATATATTTTATTTTCCAAAAAAAATGAGAAACCTTTGCTCGTGGAGTCATGTCATTTTCCTTATTGCTGAATCGGAATCTCCTTTAGCTACGGCATACGATGGCTTTCCGTGCCTTTGCTGATTGTGGGGAAAAAAAAACTCGGTTGGAATCAGACTGAAACCGTGGCAGTGGGAACTTTGGTTAATACCTGGGAGCAGCAGAACATTCAAGAAAAATTGCTCCCGGGTCGGCTCGTTTTCGACCCTGCCCTCTTTGGTACGGTCCGAGAGGATGGCCAGCGGTTCATGTCTTCCTTGGTGTCGGTACAGGGATTATTGTTTCAATTAGCAGTTGGCATACTTGATGAGGCAAGTACATTGGTAGGTGGTTCTCTCACGAGCGGGTACATTGGGTACATGGGCGCATACATTTCTAACAGTCCATGATTTGCCAAAAGGACAAAAAATTTAAACCTGATTGTACAAACATCAGCATTTTTATCAATCTTACTCTTAACTCGAGCTTTAGGCATTATCGAAACTATATGTAGATGAAGGTCTAAATCTCATTCCATTAACCAGCTCCGGCAGTCAGTTATTTTTTTGTGAAGCTGATGATGTGGCAACCTGGCTCAGTGACGTGGACTCCAAGTAGGATTATGGTGTAAACGTGGCTTATCTCCGGATTATCCATTTTAAAAAGAAGCAGCCAGAAAAGAAAAAAAGAAAAGTAAAAGGAGAAACTAGGCCTGCGTCTAGATTCCATCGTGGAGGGAGCCATATTTGGCTCTCGCTTAGAACATCCCCCGATGAAGGAGATTCAGTAAGCAGCAGCACCGACAGTGGATACAGACTTGTACGTACAGCAAAGTCGCTGTCGTGTTGTATTTGCTCCATCATGGTCCCAATTCGCTATATGCATTTTCTGTTCAATCGACAAAATTAAGAACAAAGTCCCTAAAAATCAGTAAAACTTGATTGATAAATTCGTGCAGTAGAGGTAAAATGAACATGATGCTGGTAAATGTTAACGAGAGAAATGAACAAAAGGTTATTCAGTAATCCTATCAAATTCGACAATCAGAATTCATATATATATGTACACTTACTAATATCTCAAGATTTATTAATCACTCTGACTCAAGCTTGTCCTGAAGTGTAGAGTTCTTGGGAAACTTGGAGAGGATGGACCAAAGAGTTGATTGATGAATCTATAAGAAATTAAGAGTACGTAGATTTCGCAGAAAATTAAAAAGTTAAAAAGGATTTTCTTAATATTGATTATTTACATTACTTAGGCAAACAAGTTAATTAAGAATGTTTCCTTCAACAATAAAATTGTTTAGGCATATTTCATCGTTATCAATAGAAACATTTTGCATTAACTCATTTTACCAATCCCCACGAATACATTCAAACAATCCATACATGCGCATTGGGCAATACATGAGTAACTCTGAATTGGAGATGCCGTGACTTCAAATTGGAAGCTATGAGATCCAAACAGAGTTCTCGACCACTCAATCAACCCTTTGAGTTTGAAAATTAAAGCAAAAAGGTTTTAGTTGATAACTTGCCCCATTGTTAACTTAGACGTTTGAAACAAAATTGAGGTTTCGTTTGTCCCGCAGAATTGGTTCGGAAAATATTTTTTTTATTGCTTATGAAAATTAATAAACAAAAAATAATTGCATCGTCTACGAAAATAATCAAACATAAGAGTTGTTCTCGATAATAACGATGTTCATCAACTAATTATTTCAAACAGTCATTCTTAGGAAAATACTTCCTAAATCATTCATTTTTCTATAAAATAAATGTTCTTTGAAAGATTAGGTTTTCTTCTGCCCCTATGACTAAGGTGATTCTACAATCCTTCAATTTTGAATGTTTTGATTAGTCGTTGGCATACTTGATGAGGTAAGTACAATGTCAAGTAGTTCTCTCAAGGGCGGGTACACTGCATGCATACATTTCTAATGGTCCATGATTTGCCAAGACGACAAAAAGTTGAAACCGATTGTACGAACATTGGTGTTCTTAAAGATTTTATTCTTAGCTTGAGCTTTAGGCATTATCAAAACTATAGATATATATAGATGAGTTCAAAATCCGATTTCCTTAACCAGCAGGTGCTATGGTTATTTTTCCGTAAAGCCAATGATTAAGGTAATTATTTCAAGCGATACAAGTAATTATTTAGGTTTTCTTCCGGCCCTACAGTGACTAAGGTGATTCTTCCATTTTTCAACTTTGAGAAGCCATTCTTCATGAGGCTGGTCACTGTTGGATCACAAAATGAGAGATCTCAATGGCTTTTTTTGTGCGTTAGTACAAAATTTTGATGAGAAATAAAGAAAATAGATACAATTTTGATAAATCAGTTACAACTGGAGATCAGTCGGCCAAAGGATTACAAAGTGTCCCTTTTAACAAAAAATTTGAAAATTAGTGAATATTTGGTATAAGCTTGAGGAAGGTTGCACTTGGCAAAGTGGTTGATGTAATGAATTGCTTCAATGCACCAAAAAAAAAAAAAAGTTGGAAAGATCGCAGCCAAAAGCGTAATCACGATAATGTTTGGGCTCCTACTAAAACAATTAATAGATTAGGATCCTCTCGAGTTTACTTAAAATTTACCGAGTTTACCTCCCTCTCCTTTCGCTCTCCCCCAAAAAATTATGATGATTATTTTACCTTTATCTGGACCACCAATGTATTAATCTGCGAGACAATTCACTTTAATTTAAAGACCCAAAGTGATGCGCATTTTATTAAATTGATTTACGTTAATTACCACATCGAAGATGATTGATGTGCTCATTGAATATGTAGAAAAGTTATTACTTTGTGAGACTTTGGGGCTAACATTATTGTCAAGCATTTTCAATCTCAAGTTCAATTGATAAAGTGTTCAAAGAACTTAAACTCAAAAAAGAATAGACCTGAGTTCATGTGATTCACAAGTTGAACTCGAGTAGCTTGCCAGTGATTTGAATGCCCCGTACCTTGGCCATGACTCTAGTGACGGATTGCTTTCGATGAGACAATCGATGATAAATTAATGACATGTGATGCGTCAAATCACCCACAATTCAAAACACATTACAATTCAACTACCGAGCTGTTTCAAATACATGATGACTTTATCAACGTTGAGCTGTTTTTTTTTTCCTTGAATAAGTGATGTGAAGCAGAACATTTCTCCGGCATCATTGCAGTATATTCTTCAAGCTTTTACTAAAAGTATAAAGATCATGTTAGGGTTAATTGATTAATCCAATCTCTTCATGGGCATCACATGCATCTAGATTAAATTAGCGTAATGGAGAAAAAATAAAGTTGACTTAGGAGTCTGTATCGGGGCAACTAGCAAAGAACTTATCAAAAGGCAAATATTTTTCTTTTACAGTGTTGTTTATAAACAGGCATGGCTTCGGTTGAAGAAGAGAAGGCAGGAGGGAGAAGTGGTGGCATTTTTCTTGGATCCGGTGCCCGCAGCCACCACCCACGTGCAGTCTCTTGTTGGACCCATTTAATTTTTTTCAGTGCCTAGAGTTTCCTTTGACCTCTTTTGGTTGATTATTTTGCCATTCTACTAACATTTTATTTTTTCATCGGTAAAAGGGCGGGAAGGTGCCACCGGTTAAAGAGTGTTCGGTATAAGTCATAGGTACTTATACACCGCCCGTGATCCTAAATCTTAAGATGGTGAACCTATTATCACAAACTTGCCAAGGTGCTAGCAGCTAATATGAATATCAATGATTCGATTTGGTTTTGACCCTTAGTGATACTTGACCTGATCAAGACACATGAGGTATATGTTTTCTTATGGCTTGACATGAGACTTGCGTTGCACCTAGGGGGGAGAACCTTTCTAGGGTAAAACTTGGAATCAAATGATTGAATTGATGGGAACTTGTCCAATTTTAGGTTTCAAGACATGCAAAATAGGTTTCAAGTTCTAAAATTGGAGAACCTATTTCTAAAGTTAGATTCCAAGTTCTAGATAGGTGGAACATAGAACAATTTTTCTTTTTTTGCTTTATGGTCTATGTCCTTATGTGATTTTGCGATATTTTATAGCATTTAGTAATAAGTGTATAATTTAAAATTATTAGTCTGAGCTTCTATTTTATAATTGAGACTTTTACTTTGTTAATGTTTCATATTCTTTATATGTCTAAATATAAGTTGTAGTTAGTGAATTATAATAGCGAGTTGTGGATATTAAAGAGATTATTTACCGCAACCATTTAATTAATAATATAGGTGGTGCCTAAGTGATCCTCAAAACCGATCTTGAAATATGTGACATGATAGGTTTTAGGTCCTAGGTATTAAGGTATGGATAATATATTTTATATTCCAAAAAAAAAAAAAAATGAGAAACCCGCTCTAGTGGTTAGGTGCTAAGTTCGAGGTAAAACTTGTATGGAATCTTGATCCGAAATTCGGAACCATTCACCCCTAGCAGTACCCGGGCTAAAATAATATGATTCAAGTTGGGTTGGGCTATCAGTTTTCTATAAACTACGTAGTCATCCTTGGTTGTCGAAAAGCAGGCCCATTTTAGCATGTAGCAGGCCCAATACGAATTTCGAAAGCATAGACGAGGATGTGATTGGGCCGGATAACTTTTCCTTTCTGAAATTTTCATGTTTCCGGATTATTTGCCGAACAAAATAAATATTTTTTATGCATGTTCACATTCTCTATAGAATACGTTGCTTTAATTTACAGAGTAAAGATTACACTAATATGAGTTGCATGTGTATGGATGTTGTTTCTTGTTCAACAAAATATTTTCAAAATGAACGGTATAAGCTAACTTAAAAACCTAGGCAAGTCGTTCATGATTGACATATCACTCAATCACCTGCTTTTTAAGAGTAATGTCTTATAATTTTCAGGACCTAAAATGATATTTTCCTCATTAATCTCGACATCCACACGGTTCTTGATCCTTTCTTGAAAATTTTAAATGAAATAAAAAAAGGTTGGCTCTGCTCTTTTGATTTTCGTGGTTTGGTAGGATCACGGGTGCTCTTAATTTCTTAAAGAAGATTGGGCCGGGACCCCCGGGGGGTTTTTTTTTTTTTTATGGGGGGGGTGGGGGAAGGCGGGGTTGGGCATTGTTGTTAAAAAGATGACCTACTTGACTTAATGGAACATTTTTTGTCTTTTTGAAAAGAAGTTTATGGACAAGGTCCTTCCTTGCCCAAATAATGTACATCTTGACTCGATCAACACTTAGCGATGGCTCTTTTGCTTATGGCTAGTATATTCTGAGTTACTCTTCATTAAATCAATGCAGATAATATAGTTAGATTTTTAAATTTGAAACACATTGCATAATGCCTATCACGTGGTTTTATTTAATTCAATATAGTTATGCGCATTCCAAACTAAAATTGTATTTTATACCCACTTACTTAACAACTATTATGAGATTGCCAATCCAAAGTTTTCATTATGTTTGCAACTGTTTGTTTGTCTAATCCCGTATGGTCTAAAAAGATAGGGCGGGAGTACGCACGGCTAAAAAGCTAAATGCAAGGATTAGCATAGCAATAGCAAATTACGATACTTCCAAGGAAAATATTATGGGAGGAAAACGAAAATGCAAGGATCATCTGGGCCCTAGATGGCTTTAGGTCACTTAGGTTGCCCTTAAAGGTCCCTTATCTAGATAAGGTATTCATGTCGTTAAAAAACGAATCCACTATATTCAACTTTTAGAGGAAAACGAAGTTGGTACTTTTTGAAAGATTATAAAGACTTACCCTGAAGAGTATGGAAAATAATTGCTATATGCTATCAAGCAATAAGTGTCAAGAAAACAAAAAGTATGATAACTTGACCTGAAACCGAAAACACTGGTAAAATTTTGTTCGAGTCGGTTTGGTTCTATTTGACAGCTCTAGCAGTTATGAAGTCTCTTCATATGAGATATGTCATGGCTAAGTAATGCAACACGAGTTGTCAAAAATTTAGTCATGACAAGAATCGAACTCATAATCTCGTAGAAATTACCACTAGGCCAAGGACGCTTGAAGTTACCTTGAGCTTTCTTATAGCTAAAAAGAAGGGCAAAAGGGAGAGAGCACCAACCTTCTTTGCGGACCAACATCCTTATACTTTTTTAAGCAATATAAGACGAGATGTGCGAACATTCGTGGGTACCCCCGAGAAAAGCAGAGAAAAGGAATACTTTCAAGAGTTACATATATCTCCATCCCTTACTAGATTGGAGGAAACTTACTATTTTGATTGGTGGGATGCAAGTTACAACATCGCTTGCAAACAAACTTTAACTGAAACTTGGAGCGTTGCTGTCTCTGTCTCTATGCCATCAGCAATAAAAGGTTCCTCCAACTAGGAACCGAGTAAACACCCCCCATAATTTCATTATTTAACTGAAGTTGAAGTTTAACCCAGATCGAAGCCTGATATGGATGAAGATGCAAACGAGCCCAAATGCAAGAAAGCCTTATGTTGATGAAGCCCACGAAGACATGACCCGAAACAAAGCTACCTCAGTGGTCGAAAAAGGCTATAACTCAGAACCTCGAAATATCCATCAAGCGTAATTCCATCACAGATGATGACATACTGGCCAGCATTTCCTTTACACGTTTTTTTACATTCATGTTGAATATTGTGCTTAATCAAATATCTTCTTTTTGAGGATCAGTTTTACTGTATCGGTGCTGTTTGATTCCGTCGTGGTTGATAATTCTTTTTAAACACTTTAATAACAAAGCTACCTTGCAAACCCTAAAACCCGAGCATATGTTCACGGTTGCCTCGGACTTTAGACATTGTTGAGGGAATCAATGAAGTTTTAGACTTCCTGCCTAACTCTCATTAACTTAATGTAATTTCAATTTTACCATGGAAATACTAAATGGCTACCATACTAAAAACGAGCCATAGCCAACCGTCTAATGTTTCGGAAGCGAGTTCTGCTTGATCACCCATGGAGTTTACGGCGACCTTGTTGCTGTAGCCGATCGCTTACTGAGTCGATAGCAACTCTGAGAGAGAGAGAGAGAGAGAGAGATCCTAGTATATACTACTATAACCGTGAACCTAATATTTATCTCATTTTTTGATCCCTCTAAATTTCCCTTCTAAATAAAGTTTTACCTATTCACACTAATAAATAGAAAAAGATCGTCTCCATCAATGGCCCGAAATATTTAGATTCAAATAAGGGCCAAAACATGTCGCCTGGTCAAATCTTAGCCGACCGACATCTCATTTGACTATTTAAACTACCGCAACAGGGGCACTTTGTCCAAAGAACTGTGTCTAAAAAAGAGCCAATTCCTTAAAAAACAAAAGTCCCGAATTAGTTCGTTTCTTTAGATTTGTACTCCCTGTTCATCTCCTTCGAAATTGCTTTTATTGTGTTTGTCATTCAAAATATCCACTGTTTATTTTCAAATTGTTTCGATCAAGTCTGTTTTTGAAGCATTCACTTTTGTTGAAGGGAAGAAGATTCCAACTTATTGAAGATATGTATCAACAAATTGTGGGCATATCATCGAATACCACATAGATGGTAGCAATGTAGTGAGGAGGAATTAACTTTTAGCATTGCTTTGACTTGTTTGGTTGGATTTGTGGGTGCATTCTATTTCCTTTTGTGAAAATAAATCTACGTGAGTTGCATTTAATGGCAAGTGATATTTATTGTGCATTTTCTAATGGCCCCAATATATCGGTTAGGGTTGACAAAATGGTTTTCATACCCATTTTGTGACTCAGATCAATGAGCCCAATTTCGTATAGGTAACTCATTTTTTTTTTATTAATGGGTCATAAATGGGTCGCTAAAGACCTATATTTTAACCCATGTTCCAAATCCAACACCCACATCCACTCCCACTCAAGCTTAAAATTCCTCCGAAACACAATGCATAAATAAACTCACTTGTTCTTCTAAGGACGAATAATTCTCAATGACTTCATAGTTGTTGAGACCAAACTAGCCTAGCCATTTCAATGATGTTCTGCAAGTGATTTGATAGCATGATTACCTAGACAGCTTTTGAATTCTCCGAACTCAAATCAAATCCCAACTTTGAGCCCTAACTTTGAACCTAAAATTTTCCCCCCAAGCACCAACCCCATACGAATCATAAACGCAAGGCAGAGGATCATACCAAGTGAAGAGTGTGAACAGGGATCGATGATTAAGCTCGACTGAATTAGTGCAAAAGCACGACGAAAAGAGGATACTTGAGGGGCATAGAATTGCCCCGCACTATGGGTCGTTCGCTGTAGGGGCAGTATCAACGAATGCGTGTCTAGTTGTCTTTTGACTTGTAGTTTGTAATTGTCAATTGACTCTTAATTATCATGTTAATTGCTACATCACAAAGAACTTGCTTAAATGAGTGCGGGTGTAGGTGTGGGCTTTTGACACATTGATGATATTATTTTTGTTTATTTTTTCCAACTCATTTATGACCCATTTAAAAAAAAAAAAATGAGTTACTCATAGAAATTGGGCTCATTAAATATGAGTCACAAAATGGCTATTGCTAGCCCTAAGTTCTTTATAAGTATTTTAATTTATAATTTTTTATATTCTTTATTTTATTTAATAACTTTTAATTATTTAATTTACCTTTTAAATTTGATGTGAAGTTTTTATCCAAATAATATATACATGTGAAGAGCTTAAAGTTAGTTAAATGATTCTAAATTGGGTTATATATTAAGGTGCTACGGTAATATGGGTTGAATCGGGTCAAATATGAGTAATTAAATTTATGTTGCATGGAATGGATCGAAATGAATTAAATGGGTTAATATGGGTTGGACTTTTTTGAACTTGACGTATCCATTTGACGGCTCTAATGACGATCAAGGTCCCTATTTTTTATGCCATTTCTTTTTCTGTTTTCTTTTGATTTTTCTAGTGTATTTTTGCCATTAATCATCAAGTAAAGGCCATTTAGGATGCAAATCATCACCCAACGCTTAAACGTTTTTTTAGAGATGCTCTACTAGTCTAATCCAAGAAATCACAATCTTTCTAGAATAAAACTCATAACTGATCCTTTATGTCTTGTTCGTGTGAAGATGGGAGCTACATAACGCGTGTTGTTCGATTGTGAAACAAAAAAAGAAAAAAAGAAAAAACTGTTTGGTTGGGTGGGGTTAGATTGAGGGTAAAAAAAGGGAGATATATGCCATATTAATACTTGGATACCGGACATAACTACAGATGAAAGTCTCAAAAGGAGATTAGGAGGTTGCTAGTTATGAAAAATTTGTTTTGTTGCTGCGTTGGATGAAAAAAAATAGGAATTATGTGGTATTTCAAGGGAAGTGTGACAAGTATGAGGGGAAAATAAGAAGAATGAGAATGGCCCGTGATAAATTCTGGTCTTTAAGTTTTGATCTTGAAATGGAGGTTTTAAAGCTTGAAAATGTCTAAGGTAGTTGAATTTAATTAGTTTTGTTGCTATTCAGATTTTCCAATTTTGGAATAAAATAAATTATGAGTAAAATTTCTTAGTGTAAAGTTGGTTAATCTTCTCATTAGCTACGATAAGGAAAAGATCCAAGGTGGACGCCAATTAAGAATGATTTAAACTTAACATTTAAAAAAGTGAGAATGGATTTTATGTAAGAAGTATGAAATCTCCTCAGTTTTATCAGTTTAATGGCTCCATAAGTTTGAATGAAACCTGTGTAAATTCCTTAATGTACTGTAATTTCAGCTTATGTTTTTCTATATACAAATATAACTTTGTGTGATTTTGTTGGATTTTGTTGACATTTAAATTTTGAGCAATCTAGTCATTTATTTATTGCATAGAAAATTAGGGGTTAATTTTATCTCTGAAAAAATATTAATGGCATAGCATATAGATTTAGGTGCATTTATTTTTAATTTGCGTTTTTTGTATTTATTTATTAGACCGGTGATGGGTGGGTTCGAATTAGTGGTTCTGAGCTTTAACTTGGCAGGTCGGACTAACCTCATGAAGCGAGCAAATTGACCCAAAAATTAATGATAAAAAATTATTTTGTGAAAAATATGAATTTGAAATTTTTCTGGGATATGATGAATTTTTTGGATAAAGGCAAATGTGAAAAGAAAATATTGCGAACATTGCGTTTGGATATGGATTTGGAAAAATTAAAACCCTAACTTGCGGCCTATAAATAGGTTAAATGCATAGAGGTTTTGGGGGCCACACATTGAATATATGGCTGGACAAAGGTGCTTTTCTTTTCATCACTTCGTAGGGGTTTTATTTTCTTTTGGGGGACTTCTTTTTTATCACTTCGTAAGAGGGAGACCACACGGTGGAGATCCACGACCGTGTATTGGGTTGCATCTCACGTTGCTGGCCTGGGCACCTTCATCAGAACGTTCTTGATTGGCGCGCCTTCACTTTGCAAGAGACAATCCAGAGAGAGAAGGAGGGCATGAAGCATTGAAACGCCATTAGTGAGTGGAGGAATAAAAAATAAGGAATTAAAGAGGAATTGTGAGTGGTGATTTGTGGAGATTAATTCACGCAATTCTCACATCTCGGACGCCGTTTTTTCGAGACCAACATCAACGAAGCCAGTCCTCGCCCACTCTGCAACTTTCCGGTGTTTCATCCAGCAATTCCAGGCCGGCGAGCAACTTCCAGCAAAGCCCAAACACTGCTCAGCGAGACCCAGATTTCTCCTTGGGTCATCGAATCCCACAAGTCCAGCCGCTACGGCACTGAACCGACGCCGCATCATCGCAATCGCAACTTCTCCACGCGAGCCCAGTCTACTTCGCTGTCATTGGAATTGCTATTTTGGCTCGATAATCCTTGACCGGATGTGAATTAGCCTTTGGGTCAAGTTTGGTTTTCTTCTGCAGGTCTTCTCGGAGTACCTAACAGAGACGGTCCACGAGATAAACCCGGAGAGAGACTCGTGCTTCCACTTCCCTACTGCACCCATTCACAAAGTCCACGCATGAAGAGATAGAAGAAAAAGCGGGGCATAGATATTCTCAGTTAAAAAAGGTGGTCAACTTTGAGAGGGGATTGATTGTGTTTCACAAAAATTGAGGACTAAGCTGGAGTAGTCCCTGCACGAACATCTTCTTTGGCCCACCGCTTCGGGAGGTTTCTAAAGCGGTCCCAAGTTGATCACCAAGACGTGAGCAGCCGCGTCTCCACCCCATCAACGACCAGCCACAGAGCCGTCGAACACCGCAAATCACTTCTGATCACCAATCGCGATCTATTGTCCGACGGTCAAATTTTGAAAGTTATTGTCACAGGACCCATAATCATGCACCATTGACGACGAAGCTGTTCTAGTCCCGAGCTGCGAGTCCCTACGTGATCTCGCAAATCATTCGTGAACCATTGCCATTGATGCCGCCGAGAAGCTGATCGCCACCGCCAGTCATCCGTTGAGCGGATTCCATTAACATTATTTGTGAAGTTAGGTAATTATCTTATCTAAATTTGATTTGGATATTTTATTGCCTAATGCATGCTTTTACGTACATATTTGAATTATCGGTGTATTCCTAATTATGATTTATGGCTTAATCCGCAACCATACATCAATTTTTTATATTTCAAATCTATAAGGCTTTAGATGGAATTTAATTAAATGCTAACTCCTAGCTCAGCTACCAACATAAATGGGGCTAGAGTCTTCTAGAAACTTCGGGAAGAAGGCTCGTAGGAATAAAGTTGATATCTTGATCTTTAAGGCTTAAGATCAATTTGATTTATGGCGATTTTTTTTATTTCATCTATAAGGCTTTAGAAATAATCAAGTTTGATTAGATATCATTTCCAAATTTGAGCGATGGATAATATCTTTGATGATAATATCTTTGAATGATTTTGGGTGCTTATCTTTTAATTGTTTTATTTATCCCAAAAATACAAAAAAATTACATTTGCATTCCATGTAGATTAGAATTGATTTCCTAGATAAAGTTGCATGATAGAATAGTTTTTTTTTTAAAAATGCATGTATTATCTAGGTTTAATAATATTTTTTTGGATTGGATTGCATGATGAGATAATTTTCTAAGTTAAGATAGGATTCATATTAGTCTAATCCTAACTTAAAATAGATAATATCTTACTTTAGTTAGATTTTTATTTTTAGTAATTTTTAATTACGAATTTTCATAAAAAATACAAAAATCATTCACATGTCATGTATGATTAGGTTCATGAAATGCATGTCATTTGGCTATTGTTGCTAGGTTCATTTAGTTAAAAATTGTCCATCATTATAATTAGGTCATTTGGTTATATTGCATTGCATAAAGCATGATTCTCATTAAATAAGTGAAAACAAAAAATTGTGTGTTAATTAGAAATTATATCTAGGATTGTCAATGTGAATTCTGATCTAACATTACAGATGTTTTCGTTGCTATGAGGTAAGTCTTACAATTTATTTATTGCTTTCTTAAGTGTTAAATTGGTGGTTTGCACACTCGTATGGTCACCTCACATGCTAGGGAAATAAATTAAAATCAATTCAAGCTGCTTACAAAACATTTTTTCAAAATAAAAGAGAAAGGTACCGAAAGGGCGTTAGAGGAATCTAGCATAATTAAGTCTCCGAACTCACAATCTCTAATTCGCAGAAGTAAAGTAAATCTCCCGTTACTTTATTTGGGTTTCTAATCGACCCATCGAAAATAAATTAGTGGCGACTCCTGATTGAAAAAATCAATTGCATGTTAAGAACTTGAACCTAAGTCGCGAATTGGTATAGGTTTGGGAGAGCTCGAGCTAAGTTTATGCTTAGTAATCCATTAGCTAGATTCTAGGTGGTTCACTCGAAATTTTGGTCGCGACAAATTTATATAGGCTTTGAAATATATTGACATTATTTTGTAGCTTATGTTTCTTTGGAAACACATTGATGTTATTTTTGCATCCACTTTACACAAGAAGAGTTATATGAAGAAATGAACAATTATATATTTGATAGTGATGTACTTAGGGTGCCAAGGGTATAAAAAAGATGGGTTTGCTATTATTCTTGATTAGAAATGTAAGATGTGCTGATGATGAAGAATCAATCAAAAGAGATATGAAGGTTGGAGACAATAATGTGTATGTAGATGTGTTAGTTGGTAATGTAGATTTCTTAAATACAAGTAGTCAAAATCAGCATATATATCTTGAGTTCAAAGTTGAGGTTGGTATGGAGAATCTTGTATTCACTATGGGGATTTGCTTTAGTAAATGCTATGGAGTTTAGAGAGAACTCAGGAACTATGTATAAAAAATGGATGCCAATTAATATTTACTGATAATGCACCAAATAAGTTGAGAACAAATTTTACAAGTCAATACCTTCAACCACATATATATACATACATACATACATATATATCTAAATAGAGATGCAGATATTTGGAATGCCAAAATTTGAAATAGGGGGACACTTAAGTGCTAAAAATTTGGAAAAGTAAACTTAAGTGCTAACGATGAAAAATTCCTGCCAAAATGTTGACATAGTGTCTTTCCGACGAGATAAGTGCAAAACAATGTCATTTTGCACGTTGACGTGGTTAGATTATCCGAAAACGACACTGTTTTGCCTAAGATTTGAGTTTTTTAGATTTAAAACTAAAAAATGAAAAAGAAAAGGAGATTACTTGTTTGATGAGCTATGCAAGCCCTCGCCGCCACCCCCCCACCATCACTGGGAAGTGCCGGTGATGGTGGCTAGGGCCCAGCGACCCTAGCCGACCGGTGATGAGTCGCCCTAGCGGGCGATGACCCTTGGCCTAATTGGGTGAGAGCCAGCAACCCTCACTAAATCTAGGGAGGGCCATGACTCTCGCCCCAGATCTAAGTGAGGGCTTATAGGCCGTCCGCTGGCCCTCGCCACTGGTTGGCTAGGGTCACTTAGCCCCTGGCCAAGGCCCAATGACCTCAACCAACCCTATCCCTACCATCGTTGGCCCTTCCCGATGACGGTGGGGAGGCATCGGCAGCAACAGCAGTGACGAGGGCTTGTACAACCTTTGCCCAAGTGTTTTGCAACATTTTTTTAAATAAAAAAAAAATTAATAAATTAATATTTATATTAAAATTCAAATAAGAGGTAAAATGACGTTATTTTGGCTCTTCTTTGCTAACTTAGTTTTTTAGTGAATCACTTAGGTGAGTAAAATTATCGAAGAAATGCCATGTAGGAATTTTGAGACCCTTCACCGGAGTTGATATTGAAGTGTCCCAATTTTTCTAAAAAGTGGCACTTATATGTACATTTCGTAACTTTTGGCATTTAAGTGTCTCCCCATACCAAATTTTGGCACTTGTATTGTACTTCAACCTGTGCGCACATGGGCGCGTGTGATAGAGCATTACATGTTTCTCAAGTAAGCATTGAATAACTAATAATCAAAATACTACAATAGATTGAGGAATAATCCTACATGGCTTGGTGATTCAATGAAAAGTATAATTGAGTTTGGGAATGTTTCAAAGTTGTTGAAAATAGTAGTCTACAGAGCTAGTATTACAATAATGAATGTGAACATAAGAAATAAGGAGTAATTTGGAATACTTAAAAGCTGTTGCCAAGCATTTCTTGATCCAACCCAAGATCTACATTTGTAATCAAGACTGAATAACGTTAACACCAATTTAAGTTCAGAGATATCTACAATTGTTTGGATACAATGAAGAGAGATTTTTTAGAATGATATATGTACTTTATGAGATTTGATAGTCGTCGTTTGTCATCAGGTTACAAGGGTATACTTCTTATTGTTGTGGGCATAGATACTAGCAATTAAATGTATCCCTTGCATTAACAATTGTGGGACAAAAAACATATAAGAGTAACATTGGTTCTTTAAAGTGATTGTAGGAGACTTGAGAGTTAAAGACCTTAATATAAGATGTATTGAATTTTATTGTGTTATAAATATGAGGAATTGATGCAAGCACTAGCAATATATAATGTCTGAAGCATAACATAGATTTTACTTGAGATATATTTATGAGGTTTTCAAATTGCATTATTGTTGCAACCCTCTATTTTTGTCAAAGAAAAAAAAAAGACGTTTAAGGGTATTGTCTATTGAAGGGACAATGGCCCACAATCAAGTACGGACTCTCCTAAGCCTATACCTCGCACAATGTTAGATTTCAATTTAAGTTTGATTTAATCTATGGGGTTCTATGTGAAACAAGAGTTGTCATTAGCCATTTGGGGTCAATTAGAAACTAACAAGATGTGAGAGGTTCATTTTGTTTCCTATGCAACCAGATATTGTAGTTCGAGAACTTGATTATGCCAGTATCTATTAGAACCATTTCGATACCATTAACTTAGAAAGTTGTTATCTTAGTGTCAAAGCCATTTAGTGTCCATGCAAATGTTTTTATAGGGTTGTTTTCTCTAATATTTAGATTAATACTAAATCTAGGAAAGAAATTAACACTCAATTTATTGAAAAATAGTGCAGTAAGTAAAAACCCAAGAAATTGATATGACTTGAAAGTAAATGTAGAAAAGGAAAACCCGATAAGAATTGCGCAAAGAGTATTACATGGCCTTATTATCATGCCCTGAGATAAAACCCCCATTAGCGATGGTCAAAATTAAACTTGCTTATGAATTAAACAATGCATATTTTCTAAAGAACTAAATTGTAACTATGATGACATGTGACTTATTCTAAAATGGTCGACCAATCCAACCATACACATGCAATTCATTATTACAAAAGACCACTAATTTTTTTTTTTTTTGTATTTTTCTGAATTAACATCAAATGCAATTCTTACATGAAATATCACTAATCATGAAACACACATGCCTAAGAGTATGATTTCACGCTAAATGCAAATCCTTTTCTTCTTCTTCTTATGCTTTTTTTTTTTTTTTTTTTTAATCTTCTCCTTTGTATATTTTTTTTTATCATTTTTCAGTCATAATGGATATAAACATATCAATATTAATGCCAAACTAAATATGCAAATTATATGGTAAATTGAGCATAAACTTGAATTACTTTAAATGCTTCCCTGCTACTAGTATTTGCTAAAATAATTCTTTTCGTGTCTTTTCTATTTATTCATTTTTCTTCTTTTTCCTTTCTATCCTAGGAAAACAAAATTAGGCACCCATGTGACACAAAGCATGTAAGCTATGACTAGAGACTCATTTACATCTTAATTCCTTGTAATGAACAATTAAAATAATGCTTGGACGGGATTGGAATCGTGACAATTCGGACTCAAAAGTGGACGATCAAAAAGTAGGGGATTAGGTTCCATATTTACTACGGGATGAAGATTCGTCGATTTAATGAGAGGTGAAATGGATTCAATGTGATGCTTTCATGCATGAATGTACATACTTAAGTGACCCAAATGACGTGTATGTGAGGCCAAACACACTTTAACTCAGTCAACATCGAACCTAGACAGCACACTAGTAATCTACATTCAACAAATATAGGCATATACATGCAAGAGCTGGAGGAGGATTTATTGTGAATCGGCTGTTGTTTGTTCCTAAATGACATGCAAACCCAGCTGAATATTTCTCATTAGGATCAAGCGTCAAATCTAGATCGCAAGTCTCTATATCATATTCAACATGTTTATAGTCTCGAAATGTGACAATTTGACGAGAAATGAACACAAATACCATTATAACAATACCATTACAACATTCTCCTACATGAATATATGTGTTCATTTTAAAACAAATGTAAATATAATCAAGCATTAATGGTTTAAGTAAGGAATGAGCACAAATAACAAGGATAAATATCACTACGTGTCACATGGACATGTCAAAATGATATTAAATGGTCATAAAGCTCACACAGAGGTCCTGCATCATTTTGAATGATCAAAGTTACATAGTAACAAAGCTAGAATCTTCATATTTGAGGCCCAATAAATCATGACTAGCAAATCTTGAGAATTGAACTAGTGAATAGGTAAAAATAAACAATGAAACTCAATCGACCTTAAATCGGCATAAATAAATACTCGTTTATCCTAGCTTAGGAACATCAAGATGTAGAGAATCGTACCTTCAGAAATAAAAGAACGCTTTGGGAGTCTCCTAAATAAGAAAATTTGAGAGGTCCTCTTATGAGGGAGAGGTTTTCTTTCTTTTTGAGATTTTTTTTTTCAGTAGAAAGAAAAAATGGAAGTAAAAGTTTGTCTTCTCCCTCCCTTGTTTGTGGCCTGTGTGTGTGTATACATTCTTATGAAATAGTTTGAAGTTGTTTATTCTCTAAATCTAAGTATTTAAGAACGACGATCTTCTTTGCTTTGACTAAGCGATCCAATCCAAAAATCACCGCTATAGAGTTAATGAATTGCCCACACGAATGTTCATCCGCGGAACGTTTGACAACCATGATTTAGATCTTTGCTTTGAATTTCTCTCCCTTTTTCCGGCTAACATCTTGCTAAAGACATAGTCTTTTAAGATTTGTATGCTTGAAATGCCAATATCTTCTCTTCAGCCATAAAAATTGACAATATATGACCGTATCTCCATGTTCCAATGAAATATTTTGATTTGTAGCCAAACAAATATTGCTTTCTAGTAGTGCTAATATCTTATCTTCAGTTGTAAAAATTAACAATATATGACCATATCTCCATGTTCCAATGAAATATCCTAATTTGTAGCTAAACAAATATTGCCTTTGCTCTTTGTTTTCTTTTATTTAACACATGCTTTCTTTCCAACAAACTTTTTCTTTTTCCTTTGCTCTTTAAAATAACAACATTGGTAGTGTGGCCATGTTGGATGATCAGTAAGTTATCCATACCAATTTACTTCATTCAAGATGAGAGACCTTGATTAAATATTTGGTCATGAGTGCGACCTTGCTCAAGAGCTCGGACAAGTATTTGCTGAAAAGGCTTAAGCTTCAAAATTTGTAGTCTCGCCATAAGAAGATGTTTTATGTGGACATGCTATTCTAAAAAATATTCCTAATTTCTAAATGCAGAAATGCAAAACCATGGAATATGAAATTTTTGTTCAAGGGTCAAGTTTGATCCCTAATTTTCTTATACAATGAAATGCTTAAATGGGACGTTGAAATTTATGTGTCAACAATCATAAAGGTTTGGAACTAAATCCTTTGATTTGGAAGGCTACCGTGACAAATAAGGAATTTGATTTTTAGTTGGCAATGAATGAGTTGAATGTAGGTGGTGAGAAAATTTATGATTGGTTGTTCTAGAGTCCTTGAGTGCAATGGAGCAAGTCTTACTTTAAGACAACTTTAAAATGCAATGTTTTCTTGAATAGCTAGTGTGAAAGCTTCAATAAGAGTATTATTAATACTAGGGTCAAACTTATCATCACAATACTTGAATCAATAAGAGTGCAGTTTATGGAGACAATTCATTAGCATAGTGATAAGTTTGTTAGGTACACTAGTCCGATTTATTATAAGATCCAAAAGATATTGGATCTTTGAAAAAAAATATTTAGCATCATGGATTCGTGTATGATATGGTATGGATGAGTTTAAACTAAGTGGCCATATGAAGACAAGATGGTTGTTAATATCAGACACAAAACATGTAGCTATAAAAGATAGAACATTAGCAGAATCTCTTAATATCATGTTGTGGTAGCTCTTATATACACAAGAGAACAACTTGAAAAATGGATTTATACATGATTTAATAAGGAAACCTTGTTACAAACTTATTGTTATGTTGTGCATGCTGTAAATTTCAAGGACACATGGCCTATTAGGCTCTGTTTGGTAACTTTCCAAACTAGTGATAATTTCTATTCTTTTGTTCCTAGAAGTAGATTTGGAACAGAAATGCATTTGGTAAAATTTTTGTTCCCGAGAATAGATTTAGAGTAGAGTTGATAAGTAATAAAAAGTTGATTCTTGTTCTCGAGAACAAAAAAAAAGAATCAAAAGTGAAACAAATCTCACAATCCCCATGTTCTCTCATCCACTCAAACCCATTCTTTTTTTCTCTTCTGCACATCACCAAAACCCACTCTTCTGCACATCACCAAAATCCATTCTCTCCCCATTCTCTTTCTCCAAACCATTCAATCCTTATTCATTCTCTCCTCAAGAACCGCGATTGGTGCTTCTTCATTGGCTGAAGTTGCTCGTTCAATGTGAGTTCCCTTCACTTGTAACTATGGGGTGGTTGTTCGTCGAACTAGGGTGACGGCTCGCTCACCATCGCCGTCGTTTGTCATATGCGACGGATGGCGGGAGTGAGCTCGGGCTCAAGTTGGCGGGCCCCTCGCCGATTTGGCCGAGGGCTCGCTCGCTCAAGTGAGCCTTGGGCTTGAATCGACGGGCGCTCATCGTCATTTGTGTTAGGGCGAGTCCTCATCATTGTCCATCTCATTGTCATCTTCAAGAGAGCCCTCGGCCAGGTTAGTAGGGGCATCCGAATGAGGGCTTACTCACGCAAGCCATCACTTAGATGACGGATGATAGCGAGCACTGATTTGGGCGAGGGGTCACTTGCACAAGCCGTCGCCCAGACGATGGACGATGACGAGCACCCTCGTTTAGATCGGTGGACGCCCTCCCTATCATCCTCAACCCTCAATTTGGGCAATCCAAGTGAGGGCTCGCTCTCCATCATCATCCTCAACCCTCGCTCGCTTGAGCGAGCCCTCGCTAGATCGATAAACACCCTTGTTGTCATCCTCGATCGATGGATGCCCTTGCTGCCATCCTCCACCCTCGCTTTAGGCAAGGGCTCACTTGAGTGAGTACAAATTTCACCGTTTCTCTAATTCTTTGTTTCCTTGTGTTTGATAGTGGCTCGCCTAACCTCCTATTTTACTAATTGCGCAGTTCCATTGACATTGGTGCATAGTCGATCTTGCGTATCTCTAAAATCCGGTAACTCTTTTCTCAGTGTTCTTTGTTCTCTGTTTTTGCTTGCTGCTTCTTTGTTTGTTACTTTGCTTTTTAATCAATGCTCAAGTAAAGCTTCTAGGTTGATTGGAAAAGTATGTGCATGGTGGATATTCTTGTTCTTTTTCTTTGCTTTGAATTGTATGGATTGTGGTTATTGGAATTCTAGTCATTACTTGGCGAAGTTGTCATGGTTTTTGTGAAGTTTGCTGCAAAGTACGTTTGAGGTTGGTAGTGAATTTGGAGGCACACCCCATGGTCATGGGTTTGGGGTGATGGAATGGACTTGTGTGTGATTAGAAGGGGTTCTATTCTCCATATAATGAATGAGGAAGGAAATCATGTTTAGATCATAACAAAGAACTACTTAATTGTCCCTGAATGAACACATTGACATCTTCTAGGATGGTCGCATTGCTTATCAATGATGTGTTGGGCACGTAGAGGCTTAATCATGTTTGTGGCGTAGATAGGCCTATTTGTTTAAAGTGGAAATTAAAGGTGTCGTGCATGCAAGATTGTCATCTACAACCGTTTAAACAATTTTAGACTTCTTTAATCAAATATGATGAGCTTGTTTGTGTTAATGCAATGCATTTATACACATGCAAACATCATTATACACGTTTATATATCTGACTCACATGTTTATGTACCAAAATCAATTCTTAAATTTCTAGGTTTTAACGTCACATAAAAAAATAAACATTTGCATCCGGGCTAGACGGGTATATGCAATCATCTTCATTTGATATGACGTGATTATTATGCCATAAAAATGTCATTTTTACAATGACAGGCATGAAAATGTTTGTGTGTATTACTTGTACTTCCTACATGACTATGTTATTAACTTATATGATACTCAATTAGTCAAGGTTAAATGGCATCCTAAAAAGATATATTCAATGCAAAATGAATCGAGCATTTAACCCATTTATTTGTAAGTTTGTTGGTAAAGGAGGTGAAAGAGGGAAATCGCACATCTTATACTTATAACAAAGTAGGGTGGAACAATATATGAGCTGAATTCATTAAATGGATGGGATATCAATATAGTCTATTGCAATTGAAGAACAATGTGAACAAACTGAGAAAACAGTATGGTAGTTTTAAGAAGCTCATTTTACAATTCGGCTTTGACTGGGATAATGTGAATAAAACAGTTGTTGTCGATGATCCAAGTATTTTGGACTCTCACATTAAGGTATCTTTTAAGTTTTGATAATTTTGATATTATTGTAGATGTAAGTTTTAGAAGGTCTGATTATGTTATTGGCATATGTTGTTATTGTGAAAATTGCAGGACAATAATAGGTTGGCAAAATTCAAGAAGGATGAATTTCCTCAATATCTTGACTTATGCATTGTATTTGGTGGTACATATGCTATTGGAGAGTATGCCACAAGAAATGCCGATGATTTGATGGTGTTAGAGAAATGTGACAATGATGGTGGCAATGTAGACAGTGATCTAGAGGATTTAAGTGAACACCACATTGATGATGAAGTTTTTATATCCGACTATACTTCAATTCTTATTCATAATAAGCACAAGTTGGATAGGACTCAAAATGTCAAGAGGAGAAGGAAGAGTGCTCATTTGGTGTTGTTGACACATGTAAAGCTATACAAGACCTGATCAAAGCTAGGTCAAGTCAATCTGTGAGTGGCTCTGCTAGGGGTGAGCATTGGTTTAGGGTCAACCCTGGACCGACCTTGGACCGGCCCAACCCTACTAGTCCTGGTCCGGTTCTTAGGGAAATTGAGTTGGTCTTTGATCCTAGAATTCCTAGACCAGCACTGTGCGGGTCGGTCCTTGGTCCTGAGAGTTCCCGGTCGGTCCAATCCGGAGCCACCTTGAATATATATAATATTATTTATAATTTTTATATAGAGAAAATCTTAAAATAAATTTATTAAATAGTTCTTTAGTGAGGAGTTTAAGTAATTTTACATTGTTATTTAATAACTTAAATTTTTAATGTCTTTTATAGCGTCAATAGTTATAATTTACGAATGAGGAAAATGTTTTTGTAAAGAGTCCTCACGGCATCCAAAAATGTATAAACAACTCCTTATGACATTCTCCTATAGTATTCGTTCACTTCTATCTTATTTGTCCTCTTAGTCTTCAATTTACCAAAATCGAAAGAAACAACTTCTCCGCTCGTCACTCGACACTCACCTTGCTCGCTTTGGGTCACTTGTGCCGCTCGTCGCTCGATGCTTGCTTGGTTTGTTGCTCCCCGCTCGATATTCGATGTTCATTTTGTTCGATGCTTACCCCATTTGATCTTCACCGCTTGCTTTTCTTAGTCGACCTCGCTAATCATCAAACTTATTGGGTTGGTACAATCCTCGATTGCCATTTCAAGGAGTACAAAAAATGAAATAAAAAATTATTGATTAGTCTTGGGTTGACCTTGAAACCGGATTGAACCCATTGGATCAGTCTGGTCCTCAATCGCTTTTTTAAGGAATACAAAAAATGAAATAAAAAATTATCGGTTGGTCTCGGGTTGACCTTGGAATCGGATCGATCCCATTGGGTCGGTCTGGTCCTTGGTCCCAAGCTCAATAAGGTCAGTCCTCGGTCCCAAAAATTGAAGACCAGTACTGTGCGGGTTGATTCTAGGGTTAGGGGTGGACCAGCCCAACCCATATTCATACTCATCCCTAGGTTCTGCCACCTCACAAGTCACACCACCACCTATAGACCCATTTTTGTATCAGCTATGATTGATGTCTTTGTTAGTATGAATGAGTTGGAGCAAGATCTTTACAATAAAGTAGTGAAACAAATATGTGTTAGCACCACATGGAGAGAGGCTTCCATCAGATCTCCAATTGAAAGGAGACAAGGGCTTCTTCAATGTCTTTAGTAGATGTTTAGATATGTTTTGTGGATTACATGTGATTTCACTTGATTGTATGATTTAATTGTTGAAACTCTTGTACTTGTGTGGTGGTATGGATACGATGGATTATTTGAGATTTTTATATTTGATTTGCTTTTATTTTACAACTTATATTGTTAATTGTTATTGGATTTTTTTTTAAAGATATCTTTATTGATGTTATTGTATTTGTGTGATGATATAAGTATTATGGAAGGAGGATCAAATAGTATGTCTAATGAGCAGGTAGAACCAGTTGAACAATTCTTGGATGATAATGATCTTGACATATTGATAATATAGTTATGCATTGTTGCGATGGACATGTCCGTACATACGAAAGAACCTATTAGGGACAGTAAATTATCAGGACTTGAATGGATAAGAGAGATTATTTATGGATTTTCAGAAGAATATATAAAACTTTTAGGAATGTAATTTAATGAGGGTAAGATGTTGGTTGAAAGATAGTCGGTATGTTAGGATAGATGAACAAATTGTGATCTTCTTATCTTTGGTTAGTCATAATAACTCAACTAGAGATTTATGTGAGAAATTCCATTGTTCATGAGAAACAATCCGTAAGTAATTTAATTTAATGTTGAAAGCAGTTCTTAAACTTGCAAAAGAGGTTATCAAACCACTATATTTTGATATTGTTTCATTGGAAATTCTTATGGATCCCAATCATAAACGCTACTTCAAGATATAGTTTTGATATCAATTTTATATCATTAAATACATGTAGTTGATAATCTTGTATGACATTGAATTTTCATAAATTCAATGATTTTTTTTTATCAAAATAAATTCACAAGGTTGCGTATGTGCTATTGATGGCACCCATATAAATGTTACTGTCCTTACGATTGTCGAGTGCTTTTGGCAATGAAATACCACTCAAAATGTGTTATGTGTTTATTTATTTGATATGAAATTTACTTTAATGTATTCTAAGTGGGATGGATCTGCCAACAATTGTTGAGTGCTTTCGATAGCACTTACAACTCCTCGATTGTAATTTTCTCCACCATCACTAGGTATTTGATTTGTTTATAAGGATAAACTCATTTTATGATTATATGATAGTTGCATATCATAACTAATTTATATATATACACATGATAGGCAAATACTACGTGGTAGATTCTGGTTATGCAGCATTCCCTAGATTTTTAACTTCGTTTAAAGGTGAACGGTATCATTTGAACGATTATAGGGGGAATGGAAGACGGCCAAGAACAGCAGAAAAATTATTCAACCATATATATTCTTCTTTAAGGAATGTCATTGAGAGGTCATTTGGGGTATTAAAGAATTGCTTCACAATTTTGAGACATGTGCCTCCATTTACAATTAGAAAGCAATCATTTATTGTAATTGCATATTGTGCTCTTCATAATTATATTCATGACCAAGATAGGATGGACAAAATTTTTCCCTTATATAGAGATTCGGAGTATCCATTTGGATCTAGAGAAGTGGAGGTTGTAGATGATACATCAAATGAACAATCAATGAAGATAAACATGCTTCAGAGAAATATTACAAATAAAATGGCAAGGGATTACAATATGCCCGAGATTCCATAACTATATATTTCCGACTTTTGTAATATTGTTTTTAAATATTGACTTATCAAAGCCAATATTTCAAAGTCGAACAATGGACTAAGTTACTTCATTATTGATTTATGGATAAATTATGCATACATTTAAAGGCATCGATTTTGTGTCAAGATTGCCGCTTAGAGGAGGTTGTATGTCTTGCAATGATCCCCTTTAAACATTAAATTTTGTGATATTGATTTATGGATAAGTTGCAGCGATGAGTTTCTCGTTATCACCTTTTCTTTACTTCTTTTTTTTTTTTTTTTTTTTTGGGCCTTGGAAAGAGTCATGTTGATTTGAAGACTTATTTTCTTAAACGTTGGGCGTTCGATTTTGGGGAAGGGAATAGAGAGAGAGAGAGAGAGAGAGAGAGAAGAAGAGAGAGAATCTTGGCTAAATTAAAATTAACATCCATTCATATGAAATTGAAAATGGATTAGATATTTAATCATATAAAAATAAATATTAATTGAAAATGAGCAATCACCATGATAAAAAAAAATTATTTAAATATAAATAATATTGAAATTCTAATAAGAAAAAAAAATAATTTAAAATAACATTTTATTTTAATTTTCGTTTTTTTGAAATATTTTTTTCTTTTTTTCTATATTTTATTTTAATTTCTTTCTATTTTGAAATAATATTTGCTATATATAGAATACATATTTAATTTTTTTTTTTTTAATTTACTATTTATTATTTATATTTATTACATATTTTAGGTATATTAGTATAGTTTATACTATATTTTATTATTTACTATTTAATAAAAAATTGATTATTTAATATTTTTATTACTTAGTATAAATATAATTAATCAATAGAATTTCTATGATTTGATAGAATTTTAGAATGGAATATAATTCTAAATTCGAATTCTTTTGAAATTGAAAATATAATAAAATATAATATGATTTCTTCACTCATAAGAAGACAATTATATTGATGAGTGGTTTATGAGAATTCAATATCAAAAAAAGGTAATTGAAAAAGAATTGGAATAAAAATTTTATGCAGTTACTAAATGCATTTTTGTTCTTTTTCTATTTTAGAATCAGAAATTTTGTGTAATTACTAAACACGTTCTTTTGCTTAGAAATTGTTCCTAGGAACAGAATAAAAAAGAATAATTTCCGATAAGAAATTGTTGTCATGAACAGAATGGTTATCAAACGTGTTCTTAGAGAGCCATTACTCCTATTGAATGTGCCCAAGCATATTGGCAAAAAGATAAAAAATAAAGCACAAAGTGAATAAAATAGCTTGTAATAATTTGAAGACAATTAATAAGAATATTGTGTGATAAATTAGAAATACATTTGAAGAGACTAAATACCATAATTACTAGTAGGAAATATAGTGGGTTACGCCATAACAATTATCATTGCAAGAATTCACCTGTAGCATTAACAACAATAACAATATTTACAGCAGTATTAATAATACTATCATTATTTAGCCCCCAGTAACTCCTACATTCGTCTCATACTTACAAGACATGTGGTAGAAAACACTTGTTCAACCCCATTAGCATCACAATTTGAGCCAATTGAAATGTTTGCTTCCATATTTGGCAACATTTTAAGTTCATTTTCATCTATGGGAAGAGAGAAGATGTATGTATTCATTTATCCCTGATTTTCTTATAAAATTATTTTTATTTGTACTTAATTTTTCTTGACTAGTTGATTTTTTTATTTAAAATTGTAAGTGAAAAGGATAATATACAAACCCTAACACGTATATGTCAAAATATAATCAATTTTTTTGAGATAAATGAGAACAAAAGACTAACAACACAAACTTTTTTTTTCCCACTTTTAGTTGATATGGATAAATCTATACAAGTATGTTAAATATACATATGCCTATTGTGTTGTGAAGAGTTATTTATGTTTTTATCTGAAGTTGAGTTATGCTTGCTATCTAAAATATGTGAAGTTAAAAAAATGATCATTCATTTAGTTTATATAATATAGAAATATTTTATTTTGTTTTGATGTCCTATTTTCATAGTATAGAAGTTATGCGAACACAAAACAACACGAAAACTATGTTGTGCATATAGAATACTGGACAATTCATTGTGCAGTGCACATGCCGTGTGCATTACACAATACATGTAATATTATTGGCTAAGCATATGCTCAGCATGCTTAATATCCAACATTTGTATAATTGACAACAAATCCACCATTATCAACCATAATCATCATCAAGCTCGGCATAACAAGCATCATCAACCATTATCAAGCAAACATCATTAATCATCATCATCAACTTATCATTAAACAATTAATTCATTGAATTTAAATAATTGCATTATGAAAATAGACAATAAGATATGTATTTACAAATATATAAACCTCATAATAATTATATCCATTGACAATAACCTATCATACAACCAATCTATTCAAAGTCTCGTAATATTACAACAATAAACTATCACAATCTTATCAGTATTTAGTGCGAATAGTTTCATTTGGCTGAAAAAATACGGTATATTATTAATCATGAAAGTATTAATTTGTCCACTAGAATCTTCTTCTCATTTTGCTTTGTTGAAGATTTGCTTAAATTGATCTTGCTTTTGGTAAGAGTACAATAATAATTTGATGGGAGTTATCGATACCAATAAGCTAAGAAGTACCGATACTCTCCGAGAACCTTCATGCCATGTCCGACACGCGGTTAACGAGTGTTGGAAAATCTGACAGTGATCAACTCTCCTCAATAGGTGAGTTCGGAATTCTAGCATGCGATTCCAACATGCATTGGGTCAATTTTAAAAATATTCAATGTTTGATGGGTCAAAATGTAAATATATAAAAAAAAATAATAAATGTAACAAAAACAATAAATGGGGAAGAAAAAAAATTTAGAGACCCTTTGTTTTTCACTTCGACCTTTCCGTGATAATTGAACACCATTCCTCTTATGAGCATTGTCACGCCCCGATCCTTAAGTACGTGCTTATCCCTCACCTGGTCGATCAAATAGAGACGTTTCAGGATGCATCACCGACCCTTTCATTTTAATACACATGCGGAAACATATAAAATAAATCTTCAGACAATAAAATAATGTGATAGAAAAGTAGGGCCATATTTTTCGAACATGAAAAACCATAACTACACTTTTGTACAATGCAAACCACATAGTATATACTACAATACTATTCACCAAAGTCTGATCTATCAGACATTAGTTCCCAACCCAGGGTTTGCAAACAGGATAGGATCTTAGTTCTCATCCGGGTCGTACTCTGAATCCTCATCTGGATCATCCTCTTCTTTAGAATCTTCTTCAGGTTCTTCTTCTTTTCTTCTTCATTTGGCTCTTCATCAGGGTCTTCCAACTCTTGATCCTTCTCCGATTCCTCCTTAGGCTCCTCTTCTGGTTCTTCTTCCCATGGCTCATCCTGTTTGATGATCTCCCCTTCTTCCTCTTCACTCTAGTTAACGCCCTCAGCTGAGTGTACTGAAGATTCAGGATCACTCTCGAGCTTAGGGTCTTTAGTGTCAACCACTACTCCGTCCTTAGGATCTGCAGTCCCTTTTCCAAATGCTGCCTCTAAGATGAACAAAGGCACATCACCCTTTGGTACTAGACCCTCTCTTCGTCCATCATGGTAATGAAGATACCACGATTGATACTCGTGGGGCCTTAAGTCATATCTACCCACATCAACCCAGACAGTTGATTTCACCATCACATACTCTAGACCTTTCGGGTGAGGGTGTATCAGGAGGATGTACCCTATTTCAGTGATCTCCTCGGGTATACCAAAATGCATAGGAAGACAAGAAGGTGGAGGTGCTGCCATCTAGGGGCTTGAGATGGTTATACAATAACCAATGAGACAATATCTCAGTGAGTTCTATCTCCTAAAACTCGATTAAAAGGCCAATACACTTTAGAAGCTGCCTAAGCATAACACGAGTTAGAGGACTTACCTTGATCTCAGATTCCACATGCAATTCAATACAGTTTAATAGGCACCTAATCAATCACCACGGATCGAAACATCGATCAATCGACCTAGTCAATTACATGTCAATCAGACCATTCTTTGGTCATTCTAGCCATTATTATCCATTCTCAAATTGATACATCTAATCACCGAGCTTACGTGCATTCTCCGATATGACATACCTAGTCATCGAGCCCACGTGCATTCTCCAAGGTGATATATCTAGTCACCGAGCCCATGTGCATTCTCCAAGGTGATATTCCTAGTCATCGAGCCCATGTGCATTCTCCGATGTGACATATTGAATCATCAAGCCAATATAATACCATGTCTTTCTTCGAGACGACATCCTTAGTCATCGAGCCGACATACTATAACGCCTTTCTCTCCGAGATGACATCCTTAGTCATCGAGCTAGCATGATAAATTGCATAATCAATTTCCCATTTAATTACCACAATTATCCATTTTTGAAATAAAATACATATCCACACAATTTCACTCAATTTGCACAATCGGGTACTTAATTAAATAAACAAAGATCACCACTGCGATCATCACGAAATTCCGGTCGTCGACTATCTCAACCTAATTTTCGGAAAATAAATAAATAATTAAATAATTACAAAAATATTAAATAAATAGCAATAAATCCAATTTAGGCCCATAATGCCTAATTGGACGCCGAAATGGACCCGGAAAAATCCTGAGGTTTGTTTAATAAATACTAGTATGTGTCTATTTACTAATTGCTACCACTAATCACCTAACATGCAACGGTAGATAATTAAATTAACTAATCTAATCTAGTCTAGCCACCTAATTGCATTTAATTAAATCTAATCAACCCCTAAGCATCATTAGCAAAATAAGTAAGGATTAGTGAGTAAAACTCACTTGTTTAGCGAGCGGGTTAGATCAAACCGATGGGAACGTCGCGAGGGACGTTTCTTCTCAAAGCGGGCCTAGGCTTCGAGACCCAGAACCACCTCAAAACGGGCCCGACACCTTTACTAGAAACCCACAAACTTTCTATTTTGTTCTTGCTAAATAGTAAGCCATAAGTTTAGTTTAGGGTAGGGATTGATCGAGGAAGAATGCAAGGGCCAAACCAGGCCTTTGTAGAGGCTTACCGGCAGCAAAATGGCGAAGGACAACTCCGGTTGAGCCTGTTGGACGGTGAGAGGCGTGGCTGGGGTTTGGAATCACGCTGGCTAGCGTGAGGGAATGATGGCGCTGCTCGAGTGATCCGGTGGTCACGGCGGCGTCATGCGGCTCATGGCGGTTGGCTGGCTGGCTTGCTCGGCAGCTTCTTCTATGGATGTGGTGGTCAAACAGCAATAAGAGAGGGGAGGAAGGAGTGGTCGCCGGTTGAGAGAGAGAGAGAGAGAGAGATAGGAGGCAAGAGGGGGCCTACCAAGCTTATTTTCCACAAGCTTGCCTCCCTTGACCATTCTTAGCCAAGTGTGGTTCCTTGGCTACCATTCCTCCACCCAAGCACTCCCCATAACCCTTGCAGTAGTCCATTTTGACTAGGCATGGAGGGAGTTAAGAATTTGCAAGGGAATGGCTTCAATTGGACACTTGTTCCTTCTCAAATCAATCCAATTTGGCCTCAATAAATTCAATTAGTATTTCAATTATCAATTTTGTATTTTTCCTCACCAATTGATCTATCTTGCATCCCTATTGGGTGATAAAAAACATCCCGGCCTTTTTCTGAACAAAAACGGTCTTATGCCGATTTTTCCCAAAAAGTCTCGGGTTGCAGAAAAATTTTCTAAGATTGAGTTGACGTTCCTAGAATTTATTGTGATATGATAGAATCTTCAATTTCTGAAATTTGACTCGAATTCGTGGTTAATTTCCATTCGGCGCGTTTTTAGCGTAACCTAGACTACCGGGTAGTTTTCAGAAACTTTTGATGCAAATGACCCGTGGTCGATTTTTTTCGAGCCACAATGAACCCACTCAACACATTGACTCCCCTCGGTTGTCGTGAAAATCTCAAGAATTCAAATATGGAAATAGGGTACCAAAATAATATAGAGATCGGTTTAGTGCCGATCGACGAGAATTTTCTAATTTAGTGATCTCAACCACGATTAGCCACGCATCTCGCCAAACGGACATATCTTTAATCTCAAATCGATTTTTAACTGTGCCATAATGGTCTCTAAAGATGAGCACGGTCGAGTAGCCGATTCTAGTTGAATTCTCAAGTCTATTTGCCTTAAAGTCCTTAATAGCTTTCTCGGGCAGTCTAGTTATCTCAAGAGTGATCAACTCTGAGAACAACCCTATAGGCGCGTCAATGAAATGCCTCGATTTATTTAGTAAAAAACATGGTTGAAAATCTGGGATGTCACAAGCATTGCTCTTATTGCCGATGTCACTCCGTCGCTCCCACGGCCCGCCCCCACAACTTTCCCCAACTTTAACTCACCCCAAGCACACCTTTGCCTCTTGTAGGCGTTGCCTCGACCTCATCTTTGCCTTTTGTCTCACAGTTCATCTCATTTCGCTCATCTCAAGTTAGCTAGTTGTATTATTCTACTTTCTTTTTTGATTCAACATCTTGAGTCTTTTATAATTTGATTTGGGATTTGTTTTGTGAACCCTAAGGCTCATTTAAAGGAAAAAAAGGGAGGCTTTGGGTCGAGTTTCGTAATTGGTAGTGAAGTAATATAGCTGACTTGTTTCTGGTCTATGTTTTATCGTGACTAGATCTGTTGAAACCTTATGTATTGGTTTTAAACTTCAATTAATGTTCTAAGATCCTTATATAAATTTGTGGTGTTGTGATTGTTTGCTACTTTGTATGCCTTGTTACCTGATGAGTTTAGTGGTTGTTTTTTTGGTTGTTTCTTGATAGTTGGGAGATGAAGAGAACAAAGTAACATTCGTTTCTTAAATAAGTAGTAGATTCTATGCTATCAGCTATAATTAAGGACTCTAGATTTTTTTTTTCTTGTTTGTCGAAGAACTCTCTCCAATTTGAGCAGTTGTAAGTTAGTAATCTTGATTAAAAGCTATGTACAACTTTTTGATGCGAGGAAGAAGAGGATGGGATGCTATTATATGATGAATAAACCAAGCTAGTTGATAAAGCACATTTAGCTCTCTAAAAACTATGCTAATCCCGACAACATATAAATAGATAATTCCCTTTATGAATTAAGAAGGTTTTCTTTGGATGGTCTGTGGATGTCATGAGATCTAAATTGGGACAACGAGTTGCTAAAATGAATTTGTTACGATGCTGAAATCTCCACTCCATTTTTTCCTTCTTGATTGATTAAGGGTTCAAAACCCTGTTTCTTTTAGTATAGTAAAATTATGCTTCATTGACAAATTTTCACTATCACTGATTTTCCATAATCTTACCATTTGCTATGGCTTGGAGAAAACTTGAATCTTTATTTTTCTTTTCTAATGGATGATTTGGGGTCTGTGTCATGATTCTTCATTCTTTTCTTATTTACTTAATTAAAGTTGAGTCCTTTTCTTGTTGAGCTTTATTAATCTTTTGTGCATTGAACTTTGTGGAACCCTAAAAAATGTCTAGAATCACACTAGTTTTATAGATTTTAAAAATTGCTGCCCTCTTGAGGGTTTGGATACGGTACTTATGTTAGAAAGGAAAAATGCAAATGAGTCTATACTCATCGCTAGTTATTAGGGCGGGATAGCACCTTAGATTGGGTTGTCGATTTTTTTGCTAATAATTTGTTTCTATTGATGTGTTTATTATTATATATGTCTATTTTTGTCTTTTTGCCATCACATTTAGTTGTAGTATATATTAAATTTATAATTCTCGTAATTGTACTTTTTGTATAATGTCTTTAAGCATGACTAATAGTATTTCAAGTACACAACCACCTATATCTGGCAATGAAGTTGTAAAACAACAATTATGAAAGTATATTCCTAAGTTAGTTAATCATAGTAATGCATGGGGAAACTTATCTTGAAAATGTAATTTTTGTCAAAAGATTTTAGGAGTTCATACATGAGAGTGAGAGGCCATTTGTTGATGATAAATGGAAAAAGGAATTGGAAAATGCACAATAGTACAAAAGAAAAAAAGAGATCTTTCGGAGATGAAAAGATTATATGAACATGACAATATTAGAATGATGAGTATTGCGACTAGAAATAAACCTTTGCCCCTTTTTAGTTCAATTAGTAGCAATGGTAGTGGAATGGATTCATCATTTGATTCTAAAAAAGGAAGATCGGAAGTGGGAGTGAAAAATCGCTTAAGAATGCATTTAACATGATTCAACGGGCACATTTAGAATGTGAGATTGCTAGAATGTTTTATCCAGCGAGCTTGCCATTTAACCTTAAGGAACCCTTACTTTCAATCTACTTTCACTTATGCTGCTAATCATAATATTGCGGGGTATGTACTACCAAAATATAATTTATTGATGATCACTTTATTGCAAAAAGAGAAAGCAAATATTGATAGGTTGTGTTTTCACCAATATATATAGGTTGTGTGTATTTATTAGAAGCGTGCGGAGGGAGAATGATGTAAGTATTATGAGTGATGGATGAAGTGACTCACAAAGGAGACTGTTTATTAATTTTATGGCGATGTTGAATGAAGAACTAATGTTTATAAAATCAGTTAATTGTTCGGGAGATACAAATGATATGCATTTTATTTTTAATTTATTAAAAGAAGATATCAATAAAATTGGGTATGAGAATGTAATCCAAGTAATTACGGATAAAGTTTCAAATTGAAAGGGTATAAGATAATTCATTGAGTAAGAATTTCCATTCATTATTTGGACATTTTATGTAGTGCATACTCTTAATCTAGCTTTGAAGTATATTTGTGTTGCAAAAAATATGGAGACCAATTAAGTAGTTTATAAGGAATATAGTTGAATTTCAGATATTATTAAGGAAGTTATGCAAATCAAATATTTCATCATAAACCATTCCATGAGATTAGCAATATGCAGTGTGTTTGTTAGCTTGAAGTTACTTTTCGTAGTGGATACATATGTTGCTTTGATGATTGTGATGTTTAGGAGATTTAAGTTAATGAAAAAAGGTCTTTAAAATATGGTGATTTGTGACAAATAGAATATCTATCGAGATGATAATTAAGGGAATGCTAAGATTGTCAAGAAGAAAGTGTTGGATGATTTTTGGGAGATTCAATTGATTATATACTTTTCTTCATGACTCTTACTTGTGACATGCTTAAAAGTTGTGATATTGACAAACCTTGTCTTTACTTAATTTATGAAATGTGGGGTTCAATGACTGAAAAGGAAATAAGTACACCAAAAGTACCTTAATTTGGGTATGACTTTCACTTTAGTGTCACAACTTTTCGTCGGTTCACTTACGTGTCAAAATTGGAGAAAAACGATCACTTAAGTGTCTCCGGTGAAGAATTCCGGCTAGAGAAATTACGTGACTTTTGTAACTGAAAGTTTTATTTGAGGTGGCATTTTTTTTTTTTTTTTTTTTTGCATTGAAGTGATCACTTTTTCATTAAGATAGATATTGAAGTGATCATTTTTTTAATAACAATTGGTACTGAAGTGATTACTTCTTAACTTGTTATATGATATCGTTTAGGTTTTTTTTTTTATTTTGCACTGAAGTGATCACTTTTTCATTAAGATTGGCACTGAAGTGATTACTTTTTAACAATGATTGACACTTAAGTGATCATTTTTTTTAATGATTAGCATTGTAGTGATTACTTATTTAACTTTCTACACAATATCATTTAGAAATTATATGCTGATTGAGCATGCTAACAAGCCATGTGGAATTGAAAAATTAATAAAATATTGTCATGTTAAATTTTCGGCGACTCAAATCAAAGTTGGCACTTGAGTGATTTTTTTTTTTTTTTTAAAAGTGGTGCTGAAGTGAACCCACGAAAAGTTGTGGCATTGAAGTAAGTACAATATACAAGTTAAGACACTTAATAATATATTTCTCCCATTGAAAAAGTAAATAAAGTTATATATACTCATGAAGTGAAAAGGCTAGATGAGGAGTTCACATTTTATGAGGTGGTTTATATAATTCTTGTAGATCATTGGACAAGAAATAACACTCTACTTCATTGCTTGGCATATGCCTGAAATCCAAGGTAAGTTTTAAAATTGTATGAAATTATTACTTTATTATTTATTCTTTCTTTGATATGATAATATAATACTCTTCTTACTTATTATGGTTTTCTATTTTTATTTTATTTTATTAAATAAGGTATTATAGTGATCAATGGCTCAATAAAGATACTTTTGAGTTTCTCCATACAAAAATAAGAAGATCAACTAAGAAAGACTAAAATGATTTAGGAAAGACTAAAATAATTTAGGAAATACTTTCCTAACATGGATGAGCGTAATAAGGTGAATTTGGAGTATATAGATTTTGCAGGCAAAAACATGGACTTTAGAAATTTTGATTCCATTCAAAGTTGATATTTTGTGGATCCTAAAGTCTTGGTGGGTTAATCATAGTGCATGTGCACTAATGCTTCAAAGCACAACCTTAAAGTTTCTTGCATAACCTTCTTTTTTATCATGTGTTGAGAGGAATTGGAGTATGTACTCCTTTGTATACTCAGCGAGAAGAAATAAGATGACCCCAAAACGTGCAGAAGATTTGGTTTTCATTCACAGCAACCTTTGCCTTTTATTAAGAAAAAGCCCACAATATGTATAAGAAGAGACCAAGACATGGGATGTTGGTAGAGATGCATTTGACACATTTGAAGATGTTGGGGTACTTGAAGTTGCAAGTCTTTTACTTGATGAGTTGGAGATGGAATTTGTTGCTTTTTTAGAAGAAGTGGATAATGTAGATGGATGACTTTTCATTATATTTGATGGTAAAATGTGGATTTTTTTGTGCTTATTGTTAAATGTTAAATTTAATAGTGAAACATGGATTGCTTGTTTTTTTCCTTCAAATTTTATGGATTATTGTAATGGAATATAGTTGAATTTTTCAAATTAAAACAATAAATGATATTAACAAGTGTTGGATTAATGTTTTTGTGTAAATTCATTATAGGTTCTTATTATTATTTATTTATTTGTGAATTTACATATAAAAATGTATATTTAATATACAACATGTCTTAAAGTGTTGAAGTTTTTTACTTTTTGATAAATTACGTGTTGACGGGTCATGTCGCATATCGCATATCGGTTCGATGCTACATAGCCAATGAAGGAATCAATCTCGTTGAAGAGGTCGCAATTACCTCACTAGAAGGTTAGATTAAGCAAAATTGTTAATATACTCAATACTTGCATCGCTTGTGAATTGTTTAGGCAAGATGGTTGAATGGAGTTGGTTGAGCCCAAAATTTAGCCTAAAACAAGCATACTCTAGCTAGTCAATGACAAAGTTATTCCTTGAGACATTGCTAATAATATAACAACTACTGACAAAAGCGCCTCTATTCTTGTGGTTGTAACAGTCACATGACATGTAGGTCAAGGAAGATTTGGCCAGCTAGCGAGTTTGAGTTAATGGTGATCGATTCCTGATTTGATTTGGGCTGTTTTGCACACTTCTAGTTTGAGTCTATATTTGAGACTAATTTGGTGACCGCAGCCTCTTATTTGAGACAAATTCCACTTTAGGTCCTATTTTGAGAAAATGGTCTTATTTTAAGCTTTTATTTGAAATTTTCCAAATAATAATTAGGTTTGTTTAATTAAAAACAATCTATATTAGAATATGAATAATTATAAAAATTAATGAAAGATCAAAGTTCTCATTAAAAAAAACATAATGATAATTGGGCATGTCCTTGTTATCTCTATCATCATGTTGATTAAAAAGAATCATTGTATTGTATAAGTGAAGTCCATGGTCTATGGGTTTGCCTCTTAGGTTTTAAAAAAACACTAAAAAGTAGGAGAACTATGACCAGGTGGACAACGTAAGCATAGACGTAACGCTGGATCCATCATATCGATGATTATAATGGTGTCTATCTATAGAGAATGGGGGCGTGCATGATAAAATTTATACTTCTCTATTTCTCTGTTTCTCTGTCCCCCGGAACAAGTTTGGAATAGAATTCCGTTTGGTAACGCAATTTGATTTTTTTATTTATGGAACAGATTTCTATTTCAGAAATAGATTTGAAGAAGAAATCAGAAGCTAAAATTTTTAACTTCTCAATTTCTAGCCAGAAATCAATTTCTGTTCCAGAAATTTTGTCATGCACACCTTGAGTCTATGTAATAACTTTTTAGTGAAGTCTATGTAATAACTTTTTAGTGAAGGTAAAATTTTATGTCGACTCAATATATGTGCACCAACGACATATTAATCATTAGATGTGTGGTTCCGACAGCGAGACTCAGGTTATTAATGACTATTTACAAATCAAATCTATGCAATAATTTCTCCATGGCTCATCACACGTAGAGACCACGTTCCGTCCCGTCTACTCTCCTGATTCCCACAAAACGGAACTCCAACAGGACCGCTGACTCCTGAGTCCCTGACCCACGCTCTCGGTCGGTCTCACCCTCGGACAGGCGTTTGTAAGAAATGCTGGAAAATGAGTTAGCTGCTAGTAATAACGCATCATTAGGAGAATTAGAATATATGAATAATTCACGTTGCATGCGGCAATGCACTCAGAAAAATTTTAAATGGTTGACAAAATAGAAAATATAAAGTCCAGACCCTAAACGAGTGCTGGACGAAGAGGATTGAAATGGCTATATGATCCAAAGGAAAAATTGTGAAAATTCCCCCATATAAAGACTGGGATGATAAAAATGAATTGGAAGCTGAAATTTCGTGATGGGTACTCTATAGAAATTATGTTGAAACATCTCACCGATGCTCAAATGCTGAGTACGTTCATCTTTTTTTTTTTATGGTAATAAGGATGAGCGCACGATGGGATTTGAAGATGATGTAAGTAACCCAAAAGAAATTATAGCTCGAAGTAGATCGGACTAGACTGCTTAAATTGCCTTCGAATCTCATAGAAATTACTCTTCTTTATTTGTTATGCTATTTTGTGAATTAAGATTCATTAGAATATATTAAAAAGCACGCTTGAATTATTCATAAATAAACATCCGAATCATAGACTCTCATTGAAAATAAATATGTGAGTTATCTCAAATTCGAAAAAAAGATAAACTACTAGATATTTTGAATGACAAAAATAATAAATGGTATTCGTGATTCAATTTGGTTTCGCAGCTTAGTTCATTTTATGATTTGAAAGTGTCTTCAAATCCTACTTCAAGTCTCGATTCAAATCATGGTGAAAAGCTAACTTTAATGCACTCATTTGTGCATTGCGTCTAATTAGCCGATAATCGGTCGGATTAAGTTGATCAAAGACAGCATAGGTACTTAAAAGCTAATTTTAATGAACTAAAGTTATAAAGAAGGAACAAAGAAAATCAACGTTATATTCAGTTAAATTTAAATTCAACCGTTAAAAGAACGCCCCATTTTTTTTTTTTTTTTTTTTTTTTTTTTTTTTTTTTTTTTTCAGGTCGTCCCCGTAAAAATAGATCTTGAGACAAATCTTAACCAAAATCGAAGTCAAAAGCAGCAGAAGAGCATCTCTGCTGCCCGCTAGGAAGGAACTGAGCAAGGTGGACGATTCGCGTTCGTTCCCTGCTCCGGATCAACGGACGATGGCGGCAGGTCAGGTCAAGACGGAAATGCAGGACGAAGGCCCCCAGACCACGGCGCCGGCGCCGGCGCCGGAGGAGCTCAGGAACCTCAAGCTCCCCGCTGAAGGCGGCGTCACCCTGGCCCTGCTCTCCCCCACCTCCGCGTCGAGGGCCAAGGCCGACGCCGGATCTTCGTCCATGGTCCTCCCTCTGTCTCTCTCTGCCGAAATGAAAGGAGAAAATGAATGTTCTCTTTTCTGGGTCGTTCTTGTTTCTTTCCCTGTTTTAGCTTGTTGGGTTTTGATTGAGCCAGGACTTGGGTTTTGGTGGAATTTTTTTTGGGTTGCCAGGTCAGAGTGCGGAGGAGGAAAGGCACGATTCTCAAGATCAAGATGAAGGACTCGGGATCTCAGGTTGGTTTTTTGTTTGCCTAGGAGAATGCTGGTTCTGTCTTGAAATTGTTGAGGCTCTTTGTTGCATTCGGTTGCTATTGAAGTGGTTGTTAGGTGCCAATTCAAGAATCCTTTCTCTTTTTTAGTGTGTTTCTGGTCCGGCTTACAACATATGGCTTGAGGTTATTTACTTGGACTTTGAAAAGATTGTCCTGTGATAATGAGATTTACTCATTGTTTGCTTTGTTGGAATGATGAATGTTTTGATTTGGATCCTCCGTGTGGTTCCAACATGTTGTTCAACTGAGCTAAAGCAATACTCATTGTTTTCCCTGCTAAGTAAACAGGAGCGAACTTTGGTACTAAAGAGTGGAGAGATCGAGTTTATGGATTAGTTCCTGCAGTTTCTTTCTTTTGGGCTTGTGAGTGGAGTGCCTGTGTCTTGTTTAGGGATTGACTATCACCTAAATTGATCTAGCTACGCTTCCGGCTCGCAACTATCTGATCTAGGACGGGGTTTCTAAATGTCTATAAGTCATCCGAAGAAGAATTGAGCATGTTAGGATTAATGTTCGGGCTACTGGTTCTTCAGCTCCTGACCTAAGTGTAAGAACTGTGCTCCATACAAAGTGGAATTGAAATTTTTGCCTTTATCTAGCTACAGCCTAACCTTCAGCACTTTTGGGCAGTTGCGCATTTCACTGTTGCTTTGCCCTTTATGTTTTTAAGCCCCAGTTGCTTCTTTGCTTTTGGGTTGTCTGACGTTATTGACAACCTCCATTTTACTTCAAATATGTGATTGCAAGAATGTGCAATCATGCTCTTTATCATATAGTAGACTTCAAGTTGCTTGGATTGAGTCGTGCTGTTTACGAGTTTGCTGTTCTTACTTATAGGTGGTGTCCGATCGTTCTCGCAAATCTCTAAGGTCAGTAAAGCATCTTAATTTTTTACAAAATTTCTCCTAATTTCTGGTTGTATGACAAATGTGGACTCGGATTGATTTGAAGCTTTAAGAAAAGTAAGACTGCACTTGATGGGATGCTTGATCCTGGTGAAGTTAAGTCTGGTGCAATGGTTCGGGCGGAAGAAGTTCGGTCAAACTTAGAACCCACATATCCTAGCTTCATCAAAGCTTTGGTCCGATCCCATGTGGGCAGTTGCTTTTGGATGGTACTGTCAAAAAATGCTGAAGATTTGACTTGCATTTAATTTTGTGAAACTAAAAATTGAAACACTGAAATTTCTTCTCTGTGGAAAAGGGGCTTCCTGGGGTATTCTGCAGGGCTCACTTGCCAAATAAAGACACTACCATCGTTCTTGAAGATGAATATGGGAAGCAGTACGAAATGAAGTACATTGCTCATAAGACCGGGCTGAGTGCTGGTTGGAGGCAGTTCTCTGTTGGACACAATTTGCTTGAGGGAGATGTTCTGGTTTTCCAGCTAGTTGAGCCTAACAAATTTAAGGTAATCACTTAATTGATCTCAACTGTTTTCTTGATCGTATTAATTGAATTTAATTAAATCCATATAGTAGTAGTGCCAAACGGTGTTTCCTTAAGCAGTGATGCAGAGTGAACTTTGTTTGTGCATCTGAGTTTATGCAGCATGTATCTTCTGTTGAAAGATCCATTAGTATGAGGATCAAAATAAGTTTACTCTTTAGGTGAGTTAAATATGAAATATTGTATCCTTGCAGTGATGACATCGCATTGGGTCGTCACTTCCTTCTAAGTTCATTGAGGGTGAAGGATTAAGTAATTGGATAAAACTGCCTATCTAAAGATGCACCTTGGTACCCAAACTATGAATGGACGACTTAAGATTTTAGCATGATATCATTCTATCCTGATATAATGCTTTCTCAAGTTTAGGCTGATTTTACCCGGACACAATTACCACTTGTCTCACATGATGTTTTACACGCACATAATAAGATTCACATGGGGTAAATAGGGCATTACATGAAGCTGAAGTGGAGTTGGATAGTAGCATTTTGTGGTACGGAATCAACAATTAAAAGAAATTATGAGGATATCTAGATCCAACTAAACAAAAACTAATGATCTGTAGTATAACATGGTTTATTGTGGAACTAGTCACAATTCATGTGAAATATGTTGGTGAAGCAAACATCAACTAAAAGCAGCATTTCTCTCTGTTTCTTGTTAGTCGCAGTTTTTGGCTTCTGAGTTCAAGGGAAATAGAAGTAGGTAGCTAAAACATTTTCTAGGGGCAAAATAGAAAGTTATACCACATAAAAAAAGTCATGTTTTTGAGTTTTCTAAACTTTTTCATGCAAAGATGAATAAACTAGTGGTAGCTTCAGTTGACTCATCATTCTGTTAGAGAGACCAAAGAGTATGCTGTCCCAAGATTACAAGGCCTGAAGAGGTAGTGTCTTGATGAAGCCTAGCAAAAAGCAGTTGATAGAAGAGCAGAAAATTGTACAATCAAACAGCGACTCTGTTAAAATGTGCAACCTAAAAGTATAAGTCAATAGGTGGAGGAAGTCAGCATAAATATAAGGCCCATATAGACCTTGTAGACAAGCAATGTGTGATACTTTAACACCTAAATAACTAGTGGTTCATTATGGCATTAAGATTTCCAAGGTTTAGCCAAGGCTTAGCTCAGGACCCCAGGTCAAAAGACATATTGTCTTAATGTCACCACCAAAATAAGAATGAGTGGTCTCACCTAGTCGAAAAAGGAGGGAAAAAAATGGTGACAATACGTCTCGTTGATTAGACTGGCAATAATTTGGTGCTACCAAGTATTGGGTATGGCGGTAAAGGCTAAGAGTTTCTCCAGCTTGGTGTAAATTTGCCTGGAATTTAACTATGACTTGGTATGCATCTAGGTTGCTTATAACTAACTACTTGGAAGCAATTGACGCAGAGGATAACTACTGAGTTGGAAATTATAAACTAGTCCTAATAAGAGAATGATGACTATAGGATTTGATATACAAAAGGTAATCAGTTTGTTGAAAGGAGTTTTGGTTAGATAACTGATGGAGACAGAAATTGTAGAGATTATAATCTGATCATTGATGGCTAAATGATGGCAGTTTATGCTATGATTTGGTAAGTTTTGAACAAAGTCTCAGATCACAAGGAAAAGAGGAGATATTTTATAATTAGGCTGCATCTAGCACCTTAAAGTTTTAGACCGTACTGTTGTTTGAAACTTGATTTATCGAACCTGGCAAGTTCAACCTATAAACTGGTGGAAAGGCATAATTTAGGAGCCATCCCTGTATTATTGCAACAGGGAGAGTGGAATTCAATTCTTTAACCTTCCAGGTTAGCGCTGTTCTTGCACTCAAAAGGACAGAGCATACTCAAAGAGTGGTTTATCCATCTCTGATTCACTAGACTATAGTGCAGAATTGAGTTCCTAAAGGATAAGTTTATACTGCTGGAATCTGAATGAAGCTTCCTTTTTTCCCCTCTTCTTTCCCAGTGAATTTGAAAGGATTTTGGATAGATAAGGGTTGCTTATAATGACTTTAAGCATCAAATTAAGGAGAATTATGATTGAGTTGCAATTTTGTGTGAGGAATTTATGCTACACGCTATGTCAGTTCTTCATTTGTTGCTTTTTGTTTCTTAAATTTTCGAAAACATAATCTGAAAAGTTCCAGCTATGCTAATCTTGTAAGCATAATAGAAGATGGGATGGCAATAGCAGAAACTGACATTGGTCGGGAAGAGCAGTAGTTATCCAGTTCTGGAGGATACACTTCTTAAGAAAAGTTACACTTGGAATCTCAGAAAGGTTTTCTCTCGACACAACAGATAGATGGAATATATTGGAGAAAATTGTGACCAGATCACTTAAGGCTGCTTTGGTGGTAAAGACTACCATTTTGAAAGCTTACTGCATTTTGAAAGCTTGAGCCTGTAGATGGCTTCTTCCTCAGATGGGCAGGGTGAATTAACTGCCCCTAACTCATGCTGTCATCTAGTATACAATTATATAACATTGAAAGTACTTATTGTCTTTGTTTGAATGATAAAATTGAGATCAATAGATGTTGTTACGCTATCATTTATGATAAGCTTAGCATAATCTGCTTCTCCTATTGGATGAACTTGTATAAACAAATTTGAGTGCTTGAATGGAAACTCATTTATCATCTGCGTATCTGTTTGCCACCCTAATTTCATTATGGTTCTGCAGGTTTACATAATAAAGGCGGGCAATCTTGCCGAAGTTGACGGCGCACTTGGCCTTCTAAATCTGGATGCCCCTTCCAAAAAGGCTGAAGCAGGCAAGCATTTTCCTCTATTTGTTCCTTCATCTGTCTGCAACTTTTGGAAGTCTTTGCTTATTTCTTTTGTTTCCTAAGCATACTTTGCTGTTGCTACTATGAATGTACAGAAGATGGTACCAACCATGAAGCATCAGCTAGACAACCAAGAAGGAGGCGCGGAAGTTCGCTGCCGTTAGCCATTGTGCAGAAAAGAAGAAAGAAGTCAGACCAGCAAAAGTCAACTCCTAACCCAGAATGTTTAGTGGAGCAATCGGAAAATGATAGTGAAGGCGTCAATTCAGAAGTCTTAGAAGGTTTCAAGTTGTCTCTGCCGGATGTCCAGTTTAAGGATGTTGACAGTTTCTCCAACTTCCACATTGTGATAGACGGGATGGTTGTCAATTCAGAGCTCTCTGAAGACATCCTGAGGAAGTACTATGAGCTCTGCCGCAGTCAGAATGTGTTTCTCCACGAGAATCTCCTCAAGGGCATGAACTATAAACTTATTGTCGGCACTATATGTGAAATCGTCCATGTGGCTGATGCAGTGAGGGCTTGCAAGATCACTACCACTCGAGAAGAGTTCGAGACTTGGGACAAGACCTTGAAGGCCTTCAAAATCCTGGGCATGAATGTTGGGTTCGTGCGTGCTCGGCTGAAACAGCTTGTGGGGCTCGCTTTCGAGTCAGAGATGGCTATGGAGACACAAAGGTACGTTGAATCCAAGAGAAATCGGGACTGTGCGGATGAAGAGATTAGCAATCTAGAGGCAAGGCTCCTGGAATTGAAGGAAGAGAATCGAAGAGTCAGTGCAGAAATTGAGTGCCTGAAGCCAAAAGTCGAGAGCTATGAACTGAAATTCCAGGAAGAAGTGACTGCTCCATGGTAATGACTCCCATGTCTCGTCCTGCGTTTCTTGTTCTCTGTGGTTCAGTCTTATGTACCATGCTTGTACATCCACCGATTAAAAATGTAGGTGTAGGCCTTCATTATCAATCTAGGAAACATATTTGAGTGAATGTCTAGGGAACTCTTGTTAATTTAGGTTAGACTCTCTCTCTCTCTCTCTCTCTCTCTGAGGCTTTCTAAGCTGGATTAACAGAAAAATAGTAGCTAAAACGTGCGATCGACATGAATCTGCTCCATTCACTCAATCAACCAGCTCGGCTCTCATGCTGGCCCAAACATGATTTGGTCATTGTCGGCTAGGTAAAGACGACAAGCGTGAGAGGTCCGAGCGCTTGCAGAATCTGAACCTGACATGTCAATTTCAGAAAGCCTGGATAACTTTTAGAACTATCGAACCATGTTGCAGTGCAAACTCCTCAAAGCTGTCCATGTGACATGACCATTGACTTCAGCGGCTCATGTACCACTTGCAGAGGGAGATCAACGTAAACCATCTACAGAGATTTCTTCAGGGGCGCGACGCATTGAATTCCAAGGTTGGCTCGTGAGGCGGTGGGCTGTCAAATGGACATGCTTGCGCATCTGCAATGCAAACAATCTGGGCCCGTCAAATACAACATTTAATCTTATACTATCATGGCCATCTTTACAGAGGGGGCTACTAAGCAACCTTTATTGCGAAGAGGAGATTCTCGCACACGTTATCTTGTTAGTTCTTTTATGTGTGACGTGCATAATACACACTACTTACGCAAGTAAAGTGCCCATCAAAATGCATGAACAAGATCAGCGTTCTTGAGTAAGACATGACTATCCTACATATTGGTGCTGGGAATGATCTGTTCCAAGGTGGGCCAGTTCTCATCCTAAAACCAGGAATTGGAGCAGGCCAGGTTGGTTCATGAATCATGGAATCGGGAACCGATCCTATCTATCTAGGAATTGGACTAGACTGGGTCGGCTCGTGGCTCATGAAATTGGGAACCAACCCTATCCACTGGGGAATTGGGTCAGTTGGCTGTAATTTTTTTTCTTTTTTATTGTTTATTCTCTAATACATGCACAAATTTTTGTAACTCTGACCAGTCACACGTGACCACAAGTTACTAGAGGCCATCAAACAGAGCCTCTTTGTTGGTCAACAAAGCAAGCACTTATGCAGATAGCAGTCATCTATCCTTTAGTTAATTGTTAAGCCAATTCTCCAGCATAACTTGTGTAAACTGTATCTCTTGACTTTGACAATGTATTCAACTTGGGAAAACTTAGAATCCACCAAAAAGAGTATATATAAATCTGAACCAGTGAGAAAGACTTAACCGAGGTTAATATTGTTCCATCGGTGCGGTTCCCACTGGTTCCAAATTTTGGAAACCGGGAACCGCCTAAAAGCGATCGGTCCGATCTGGTTTTTTGATTGAACTGGATGTGCTCACCCCTAGTTGATGCATGCATAGATGCAACTCGTTACAACATTTTGCTTCATTCAGTCTTTTATTTTTATTTTTTAATATAACTTGCAAAAAATAACTAATTATTTCTGCTTTTTGGTGCTTACTTCCTGGGTGGCATTAGGCGGATAAGGGTAATGGTTGTTGCAAGGCCTAACCTAGCTCGTTGGAGATATATTTTGGGTAAATGGGTTCAAACGTCACAGTGGATTCGTTAGCAAAGTCTCAATGCAGGCAACCCTCTTAACCTTTTCTATGGGGCTAGATATTAACCCATGTCCTTATGACATGGCTGTCCTTATTACATGGCTGCTTATCTGACTCGCGTCATCTTCACATGTAACAAACTATCATAATTTGATTCATATACTGATAAGTAGAAACAATATGATCGCCATGTGGAAAAATCTCGTTCTATAGTCATTTCATGTAATATCTCAAGTTCCACATTCGATGGGAAAGACCTAATTGTGTGATTCCAAGCACACCCAAACCTAAATGGTGATTACCTTGTATGGCTATTGAAAGTGCTCATTTTAGGAGCTTGACCACATGAAACATGTTGGAAATTGAATTGTTATATGTCCCCATCATCCATGACACACCGCATCGCGCTTGTAACTAATGTCGCCTTCAAATTTGCATCGAACATCAGGGCACACCGCCGTATTCGCTCCTGAAATCTTGGAGCACGAGGACGTTTTCGTTCCCATGCTGCCTATCTGCACCGGAACACAACCAAGCTTGAACAAGCTCCCCCGAAACGTTTTTCCACGACAGTGCTTTTGATTATTAGTGATGGTGCGATGTAAACATTAACTTTTATCACATTGGATACTTTTAGACCAATAAAAACGACGTGGCACCTCTTGCATCTTTGAATGCACTAAATCTACATCATGCCTTCATAATGGAAACAGTCTTTTTTAATATGCATTTCTCCCTCCATCCGTATTGAACTGTACTACACTCGAAGCATCCTAGTAGCAGCGACCCGCGACAATAAATGGCCGTTTCCCCCCCACATTTTAATATTGAGAACACTTGCATTTGACCATGCAAGCCTGGTCTCTCTGACCGCTCTGACCAACCCCACCCCAATTTTATGCTTAGCTGTCTTTATTGATTGTCTGTAAAATAGGGGGAAAACACACAAAAGAAGAAGAAGAAAATCAAGTCGAATCGAATTCTCTCGCGATATCTGATCTTCTCCTCCTCCGTCAATTCACCAATTTTTCCCATTCCAATGCCTCTTTTCTTCCTTTAAATATGTAAAGAAAAAAAGAAGAAAACTTTGGAAAGCCAGCTTGCAGTGAACAGGTTCTTACGTAAAAAGAGACGGCCACGAACCCGGACCTGAACCATCGAAGTCTTCTTGCAATTTTACGTAAAAAATTCACTTTACGCTACTAAAAAAGAAAAGTGAAAAGGGCGATTTCTTGGAAATGTGATCTAAGGCATGCAATAAATTATCTTCTTAGAGATGCTAGATGCTACTACACTTTCTGTAAAAAATATTATACCGAGGACAAGACGTGGACACTGTTCGGTTGCGCGTGCGCATGGTTTGATTCTCTCTACTTCTTTATGGGTGGTCTGGTCTGCGAGCTGCTTGCTGTTAAATATTTCATCCAACATTATGTCTGTGCTTTATACATGTCTTTCGTTACTAATTTTCCCACAAGAATGTATCCGGGTCAAACATATAAAGACTGGTCAAGACCTCCAAACTATAAAATAATATTATACAAAGAACAGCCAGACCGAAGCAGAAATAAGAAAACAGCAAGATGCCAAGAAAAGGACACCACAATATCAAGATTCGACTAGAAGCAGCTGAAACGGAAACCAACCCCACTGAACACACAAGTCTGTTTGTCTCTAAATCTTGGATGTGACCTCCCGTAATGTTCATCCACCAAAAAAAAATAAAAATAAAGAAGGAAATATAAAAGAAAAAAATTTAGCAAGAATCCAATCCTCCCCTCGGTGCTCTACAAATTCAAGAAACTTCAAGCGAATCTCCCTACTTTAAGCTACATCTCCATCTCCTCGTCCATGCAACCATTCGACCCTCCCTCGCTCGTCATTTCCTGCAAGAGATCCATAAGGCAATGTCAAACGGGGGAAAAGATGAAAAACGAAATGAACAGAACCAGTTTTTTGTCTACATTGAATGCTCGGTGAAAAACGTCATATCAATCTCAAGGTATCGATTTTATAAACCTAGCTTGGACCTCTTGATATCTTTACCTGTGAAGTCTTGCCGTGATAATGCATGCTATCAGGAACTACTCCGAAACCAGCAGTCCTCTTACTACTATCGCAAGAAGCCTCGCACGACTTATCAGCTTTCCTGGACCCGATGTGGCTCTTCCTCAAACCCAAGAACCCCTTCCATCTCCCTGACCCCTTTGGAGGCCTACGGGATGCGCTGCAGCCACTGTCGTCATCGCCCGCGAGGAGCTCTTCCCTCAGTGTGGTGGTGCCCTTCCCCGCGGTTGGTTTCTCCTTGAACGGCAGAAGCTTGCCCTTGCTGAAGAGCTCGTCGGCGCTCATCATCGAGTAGCTTGAGACGGAGAATTCGAAGTCGGACGAGGCCGGGGCCTCGCCAGCGGAGGCAGACCTCCGCTCCTGCCTCGCCGCGCACTGCGACTCAACGAAGTCATTGGAGAAGGAGATCCTAGGGCCTACTAGGTGGTGGTGGTGGTGGTGGTGGTTATTGTTGTGCGGATCGGAGTTGTACATGACTCTTCGTGCATGCCAATGCCATATGATGTGGGGGGAGAGCCTCAGCGGGACATGGGGTGGGATGAGAACGAGAGGATAATGATTGACAAAAACAACATATGGAATTGAAGGCAGACAGGGCGCCCTCCCAAACACAATTACTTTCCAAGGGACCCTCTCGAACTGTTGCAACCTACCGAAGTAGATGTCTATATTTATATCGGAGGAAGAGTGTGGGGAAGGAGAAGGTCTTGCTTTTGGAGTGGTGCTCGATGTAACCTTTTTCCCCCTTCATTCTTTATATTCTTTAACTTATATTTTCGATTTTTTTTTTTGTTTTTTTTAGGTCTGGGGGAGGAACGGGCTTGTGTACGTGGGTTAGGGTACGATCGCATCGAGAACAGACGATGGTGTTTATTGGTCGTCACGGACTCAGGCTATGGTCCGAATAACGCGTGCCCAATGCGGTTAGTGAGATATTTTATGTGCTCTGAGTTTATTCGGTTATTTAAATTGGACAAGAGGGGGCATGCATCGCATGCAGGCATGTCATGCGAGATGTGATGTTTTGTCATGACATGGGTTTTTATGTTCAAAGGGTGGTCAATGGGCATTCAAACACTATCCCAAAAGAATCAACCTTTTTGTTCTGTTGCTTTTGTGTTTGTATCCGGGCTACTTGGGAGTATCCGGCTGCCCTTTTTCACAGCAAGAAAGCATCTTCATCGTGTCGGAAGACCCTGGATTAGAAATTATATATATATTTCCATAGGTCATTTTCCTTTTCAATTTCAAAATGTACTGTACTCCTCTAAATATAAGGGATGAATTTACATATCGATTTTATCCCTTTAGATGATTGATACATCAAAAAAAAAAAAAAAAAAAAAAAAACTAGCATTACGCTTTCCAATTTTGATTCTGGTTGATGGACTCTTTATATTAAAAGTTAAGCGTTCAGATAGTAATTTCAATTTCTTCATGTACATTTTCAACATCTGAAATTCTTATTGCATTTCCTTCTGCTTTCTGTACCGCTGATTTCTCCATTTTATCGTACTAAACACTCTCTTTATAATCGAATTAAGATTCCTAGCATTTCCATTTCTATCTTAAGTTCTACAACTTGCCCAGTCAGAGATACATATGTTTTCTGTCTGTCCCGTATTAGGTCTCGTCTTTTGATGTAATAATTAATATAACTAAGATGCGGTTGAAGATCCGCCTGAGAAATTCGCTGTCTATCTTGAGTTTTGTGTTTGACATTTGAATACTACCTCTGGGTTGCTTTAGGTATTATATACACAAAGGTCATTATATGCATATATAAATACAGTTCACGTGAGATGGGATGGCGCATCTACAAAGCAAGTAGATATGCACGGTACCAGTTGATAGTGGCCTTTCACATATTGCAACCAAAATGTCGAGGTTTGAACACGAGGTGTACTGCTTAGAAGTTGTTGTAATTGGAAGAAAGAAGTTAACTCGTAACAGTACTGAGCTGCTTGTTCAAATGGTACTTTTGTATGTTGAGCCAACTCAGGGATTGAGTTTGAATCTCCATACAAGAGGAAATTTGCAGCACTAAGTCTTAAACCTTTTGTGTGGTTTAATTAAGTCCTTAATTTGTATAAAAATGCAATTAAGTAATGAATTACATAGAAAATGAAATTTGAGGACGACATATAAGGACTTTTCAAGAGACATATCGGCAAATTTAGGTGCTATTCATAAAAAGGATTTTATTGCACTTTTTTCAAAAAAGGTTTAGGGTTTTATTAAACGAATTGAAAAGTATAGCATCTCACACACAAGACTTAGGACTTCCTGTACAATTCCCCCCTCTATCCTGACACAATCTTGAAAAGTTTCATACACTTAATTGTTAGGATGATAATTAATTCTTGAGACACATGCATGTTTTTCGTAGAGTTGCATGGTTAAACTGCAAATCCAAACAAAATTTTGTCCTATCTATTACATTGTATGGGAAAATGTTGCATGAGAATGTTCTAAGAAAAAAACTACTGGTTTCCAATAACCTCAAAGAAACATGTGATGTAGATTTGGGATATTGACAATTATAGAAGGTAGAAAGGTTGGTGACAATGTATTGCTTACCCATGAAGCTGCTAAGGGTTATCACGTGAAAAATGTCACTGCTAGATGGTCTAGCAAGGTTGATATCACAAGGGCATTCGACTCTGTCAAATGGAAGCTCCTGCTTAATCTTCTTGCGGCTATAAATGTTCCTCCTCAGTTCTTGAAGTGGGTAGAGCAGCGTATTACTACTCCTTGATTCTCTGTAATATGAATGGGGAGCTTGCTGGTTATTTCAAGAGGCAAAAAGGTCTCAGACTAGGGGATCCTTTATCTGTCTTGCCTATTTGTAATGACAATGGAGGTTCTTAATAGGTTTCTAAATGTGGCTGCAGATAAAGGTATCTTAAAATTCATCCAATGTGTAAGAGGATTTAGCTCGACATCTTTGTTTTGGGGGTGATCTTATGATCTTTCTAAATGGTGATAGGCACTCCTTTGCAACAGTTCTCTCTATCTTCGAGCAGTTTTATTGTTTGCCGAGTTGAAGCTAAATCCACAAAAGACTGAACTCATTTCATTTGGGATTTGCAGTGACATCTATTTCAAGCTTGATTTTCTCCCAGTCAGGTACTTGGGGCTAACCTGATCCCTGGTTGGCTTAAAAATGGTGATTCTAGGCCTTTATCTGACTAAATTCTGCACAGGCTGGCATTGGACAACAAAGAAGCATTTATATGCGAGGAGATTGCACCTTATCAGTACCAGTGTCCTTAGCTTTGTTAACTACTGATGTTGTATCCATATATTGCCCAAGACAGTGATCAAACATATTGAGCAAAGGTATGCTGCAATTTTATGGAAGGGCTTGGTTGATGCTGCAAGAGGACCAAATTTCTTGGAGTGAAGTTTGCTTCCCAAAGAAAGAGGGGGTGGGTCTCAGGAAAATTTTGGTATGGAATATTCTGTGATGTTGAGGAATAAATGGAATTTCTTAAAGCTGGTTTTTTATGGGTTGCTTGGATTGACAAATAAAAACCGAAAGGAAGGAGTTTCTAGTCTCTCTCTCTCTAACTGGAGACTCTTCCTATTGCTGGAAGAGTTTCTGAGAATGAGGGAGAGTGATAGAAACGTTCACAATTGTACAAGATTCTCTGGATGTTGAGTACTGTCTTTGGCTATATTATTAACGATGTGAGATTGAGTTTCAGTGGTGGCAAAGCGGTCGAGGCAAAGATCCAGCTCTGTTATAGGCAGCTGTGGGATACCTGGGGCTCAGTTTTGTAGTGTTTTTCCTGCTGAATTGCTGTGCTGGGTCAGAAGTTATAAGTTGGTACCTCATGGTCTAGCATGAGGACGTGCCATCTACTTCTCCTAACAAGAGGGTTGGCTACTACTCTTTTATTAGAATGCTTCCTCATTCACACAAACTCATATTTATTAAATGAAGAAAGTTGATGACTGAATGTAATAAGTCAAGACGTTTATTTATTTTGATTTGTTTGTGTTAGGAGGTCGGACGCAATAAATGGAGATTTTATAGGAATGCATTCTCAGGGCAAATTGTAGTAGATTCCCACCCTGGAAATAAAAACCCTACTCAGCTTCGAAGAAAATGTAAAGGGCTTTCATTGTGCATGCATTGCATGTAACATTCTCATTTACACAAACTCTTTAAATTATTGCAGAGTATGTACTTGATTCTAAAGAAATTGATTCCTATCCTATAATAACCTTTAAAAAAATCCACGGAATTCATTCAGACTCAGCATGTACAAAATAAAACGATAGTCATAGCCGGGAGAGACATGAAAATCTACTCTCCATCGTTTTCTTTTGGTTCTTTTGCAAAACGGGGTGGCACAATCTGCCCAGAAACAAGGAAAGAAAGTTCACGACTCTTTGTTTTTTCCCCTTCGGCGAGACACAAGTGCTTTGTTTTCTAGCTGTTATTTTCCACAGAGAGAGAGAGAGAGAGAGAGAGAGGAAGAGTGGCAGAATCCAGAGAGGATGGGGCATGCATTAGAGTTTCGTTGACCGGGAAAAAAGTTTGACTTGTAAGTAATTGGCAGAGAAGTGAGCTGGCGATGCAGGGCCATAAAGTCACGTGATCACGCAGGAGATTACTGCAGTTGTAAGAAATGAGAATTTCCAAAGGACTGCAACCGCACGCTTCCGCTACTGATGAATTGCTACCGTCCCTGTAATAATAAAACGTTCACGTTTGTTAAAACACACCTAAACATTAGTGTTGCCTCAGTCAGATCTCCATGATCATCTGCAAACTATAGCAATAACTTTCATGACTGCTCGCATTGCCTCCCTCCCTTATTAAGTTCGTAAGTAGGTCTTGACGTCTTTGATCAATCCGACCATGTTTCACTCCTCGATCAACCCCATGATGTTCACCATGCAAATTCAACAACGTTCTACTACATTTTTCTTCTTCCTTGCAGCGCCATATTTGGGCTGTGCTTGGCTGGCCATCATGAAGGCTCTAGAGAACAACCCCCCGGCCAAAAGACTAAGTTATTACTAGCTACTAGCTAGCGCTTTCCCTGTCTTCCCTATAATGGTCAAAATACACACACACACACACACACACACACACACACACACACACACACAGTTATCTGTTTTAGGGTCAGAAAGGCAGGATAAGAGATTGCAAGATCCAAATTCTTGCCTCTTCCTAAAATGGGAACTTGTATTGATTGTCTTTGTCGGGTGGAAAGTACCTCATATAAAATACTCATTTGTATTCGTTACCTGTATTTCATTTTAGTGCCTTACTAGCATAAGAGCATCTAAGCTGTCAAGAAAATAAAAAAGTGAAATTCAATACTTGATAATAATTTATTTGCAGACTTAAATTGTACGTTTTAGGAAATGAATTTAGATATATGTAGTAGGATGAAAGAGTTATAATTTTTAATTTTAAATATGAGGAATTTTTGCAATACCATGAAATTTATATTGGCGATTTTAAAGTTTGTCTGTTGCATAACAAGAAAGTACTATTGAGAATGCGATAGAGATATGGCGTTCGATGGAAAATCTCTGAAGCCATGTGAAGCATGCTGACACTGCTCACATGGTCAAAATTTTTTTCTTCTATTGGTCAACCAAATGGGGACGCGAAACGTGGTAAAGCCTCATAATTTGGCCGTATATCATGGACGTGGACCGGTCGAAAGGACTGAGCTTTCCTTTCTTAATACATTTCTTCTATATATTGATTTTTTTTTTTTAATTAATAAGCTCGTGCGGTTATCAATAGTGCCATAAAACACTCCGCAGTCTCCAGGGATCAATTATATTAAGCTCTTTGACATATTTAAATTGTTAGATATAATTAAGATAATTCTCTAAAATATTTTCCTATATTAGAGATAATAAGAATACTTCTATCTTTGTATTTTCAAGATTGCATGTATATATTCTTTTGATTGTACATATATTGATTGATGTATATTAGTTTAGATAATCATCTATTTTTCTTTTTCTTTTGTATTTTTTTAAAGGAACAAGGGAATGTTTGAAATATATTTCTCGATTCTCTAATCTTACTTCTTGTTATTTTTTTCCCAATAAATCATAATATACTCTAATCAATGTTAGATTGAACTGTTGCGCATAGTCTGCAGAGCCCTGTCATCTAGAGAAGCGCCATCGAGTTACTATTTCATCAACAAAGCCAGCCGCATTAGCCGCTTGCTGTTTCCCTCTGATTCTTAGCTTGGTTAATACGGCACTAGCTGCATAAGCGGGGTCATTAGTAACTGTTTTGAAAGCAAAGCCAACCATATAGGCTATTTACTATTAGGACGACAAATGCATTGGTCGTGTTCATCCACTTACAGTTTTAGTCAACAATGCCAACCACTATTTTTCCTCTGATTCATGACTTCCGTTGCTCATATCGGAGAATAGACAAACTTGTTGCCCACGGACGAGCCAAATCTTGAGATTTATAGTCTAGACATTTTCTAGGATCTTGTTTTATCCAAAATTAGGCTAATTAAATTACATTAAATTTGAGAGAGGATGTTAGAGATAATTAGAATGTTTCTAGAATATTTTCCCATATTATAAATTATTTGAATATTTCTATCGAGTTCCTATATCTCTCAAAATAGGTAATTTTGACCTTTGTACATTACTGAGAGAGAAAATTTTTTGTAATACAATCAAGGCTTTCGTATTTATATAAAGGAAATGATTGAAAAAATGCATAATAAAGGATTGGGAATAAAATTTGGGGTAGAGGGGTTAGGAGGCGGAGAAGGCTTAATAAGGGTTCTCTTTTTTTTTTTTTCTTTTTTTCCTTGACCCGATTAATGATAAAATTTTAAATATGAACTCAAAGTGCCATCATTTTCTCAAATAAGGATTTGAAGTAGAACTTATTCTAAATATAGGCTTAAAGTACCATAATTTTCTTAAATAAGAGCTTGAAGTAAATATTATTTTAAATAAAGATTTGAAGTGGCCATGTTGATCTCAAAGAATGGTTTGACTTGAATCAAAGGCATTTTAGTCCTTTACTTCTTCTTTTTTCCCTTTCATTTTTCTGCTTTTTCTTTACAAAAACTCAAAAAGAAAAAAAAAAAGACTAAAATTTAAAAAGAAAAAAAAAAATCCAAACAGGAGGGATGGCAACCCTTCCTTGCTTGTGGCTGCCACCCTATCGCTGGTGGGGCGTTGGCCATGATCAGCAAGTTTGCCACCATGACCCCTCCTTTGATTTAGGTGAGGGTTGTTGACCCTTGCCAGAATTGAGAGAGGGCTAACGACCCTTGCCCAGATCAAGGAGACGGTTGTGGCCCTCGCCTCTGGTTGGTGACCTGCCATACCAATAGGGCAGTGACCATATGTAGGAGTATTGGCTTTTTATTTATTTTTTGAGAAAAATATATTGAAAGTCCTAAAATTTGTTATAAAAGTACAATCAAGTTTTAAAACTTTCAAAAAGTTCAATGAAGTCATAAAATTTGTGACAAAGTACAATTGAGTCCTAAAACTTTCAAAAAGTATAACGAAGTCCTAAAACTTGTCAATTTGATTCAATCAAGTATTTTTATTGATTGCACATTTTGAAAGTTTTAGGAGTTGATTATACTTTCATGACAAGTTTAATAATTTGATTAAAATTTTTGAAATTTTTAAGACTTATTTTACTTTCATGACAAGTTTTGGGATTTAATTACTCTTTTTTAAAGTTTTATGACTTAATTGTATTTTGTAACAAGTTTTAGGACTTTTGACGCACTTATCCCTTTTTCTATTTTTGTATGTGTGTTTTATTTATTTATTTGTTTATTTATTTATTTATTTATTTTAGTCTTTTTTCTTAGTTTATCATTTTCATTAAAAAAAACAAAAAAAAAAGGAAAAAATAAAGAAAAAGGAAAGAAAATAAAGAAAAAAATAGAGGAAGAAAATGCCATTGACCAACCAGCGAGGTCAAGCCGTTTTTTGGGACCAACATAACCACTTCAGGTTCTTATTAAAAAAAAATCCACTTTAGATCTTAGACACTCTAGACCCTTATGTGAAATAAGATTTATTTCAGGCCCTTATTTGAGAAATTGATGACATTTTAGATTCTTATTTAGAATTTTACGCCATATTAATTGTGGGGTTGAGATAGATTGTGACATAGTGAAGAAAAAATTCAAAATTCGAAAAAGACTTTAATTTAAGAAATTGCAATAGAGTATTCCCCACGATGCAGCCACTCTTATTACAAATAATTTCAACAACTTTAGGAGAAAAAGAGGCATTTATCTATTATAGATTTAATTGTTTTTTAAGTATCTTACCCATTTTATTAACCATATTTTTTTCGGTCTTAGAATGGAGACACACGATTGGAGATACAGCATAGGATTATCCCGTTTTTCTTGGATAAGAATCAATATGATCCTTTTCTGCTACTTAGTATCAACAATAGGTCTTTAAAATTTGATTTTTTTTTTTGGCCGATACAAATAGAGTTGTTATAAATAGACTCGCAATGCGTTTATTTGTGTCAAGGGTCCTCAACAAGCTCTACCACCGAGTTAATAGCTCGTCGCATAGCTAAGCCATCCTGGACTTGAATGAAAGATCTCACCATGAAAAAAATGGTTATTGGAAAAAAAGAATACTTTTTCTTAAGGTGAAGTTTGTAGATAAAAACCATTCTATTCTATATTCCCAAGTGATGCAGCCTTGAATGTTTCAATCGTCGATTTTAGCATGGAGCAGAAATTTACACCTACGAGTATGAATTGAGGATCAATCCTAGTTCATTAGTACCAATAGTCGTATAGGTGAAAGGTGGAGAAGTAATAAGCTAGAAATCAATAATCCGAAAACTTTGTCATCTTATTTATCATACTCCTTTCTTGTCGAGACTGGAAATAAGAAGAAGGGTCGGAGACATCCATTTTGTATTTCGGACACATGTATCACCATCGAAGACCATCGAAGCGACAGGTTTTTTGGAAATCAAGGGGCGTGGGAGACGAAGAAACTATTATTTCGTCCTTGGAGTACAATGCCAGTGATATAACCATCTTCAAGCTCACCCCGATTTTCTATACTAAGTAAATTGAGTTTTGCACGATCACAACTTCATATTGAAAAGATTTGCCAATCTGATGTTTACAAAGAAGCTCAGAATGCCAAAAAAACAAAAAACAAAAAACAAAAAACAAAGGAAGCCTCAAATCACATCTTCATGTGCAGACGCTGTTACACGTAGGTCACTAACCTCTTGAACTCATCTGCATTGTCGATGCGGCTGCTGGACTCAGATCGGCCTCCTTCATTCCCTGGTGGGCCTTCCACCACGCAAGCCCCACCCTCAGGCTCTGGACCGCCTCCTGAAGCTCTTCACGGCTGATGGTCCCATTGCGGTCCACATCGAACGGGCGGATCCGGTGTTTGATTTCCTCCACTGTCATGTCCTAGTCCGGACGCACTCGAATACAACATATGAAGGCCATAGTGTACAGTTCTCCTTGATTGATGATTGAATGTTAATCGCTTGGTGTTGAAGCAGAAGATGAACTTGAGATTGGCTGATGAGTGGCTGTGCACAGTTGCTCCTGGATCGATTCCATTTATTGAAGTGTGCAAGAGAATCTATCGACAGTGCCTCGTACACTGTCTTCGATATCTTCGGTGGCCATCTTGTACTCGTTTCTGATTTCTTGGGCATCTTTCTCTCTAATAGTACTACATTAAAAATCATATAATATCCAGAATTCTATGAGTTTTCAATAGACGCGTCAGCTGAATTGGTCTGGTGCCACAGTAGCGTATTGATTGGAATCCGCACGTTTTGAATTTTCGCCATGAAGCTCTTTTGCTGGGATACCAAAAGCATGGGAAACTCATGATTCCTTTGCCACGGTTCTTCTCGTTCGCCATCCCTGAAGATGCTACATGTGACGGCCCAGGTGGCGGTGCGCGGGGAGAGATGGCGGTGCGTTCGTGCCTCAGTCTCTGAACGTGCGTAGGGAGGGGGCGCGTCTCCTGTCTCACATCGCTTAGAGGGGGAGTCCTGGGCTAATTTATAAAGTTTCGATTCTCTAATCTGTGTAACGCGTTTTAAAACCGTAAGGGCCAAAAGTCTAAAGCGGACAATATTACAAAGTGGGAGACTCGGCTCTTTACAAATGGTATCAGAGCCAACTACACTCGTGGTCAACTCTCTTTGACACGCTTCTCCAACACGCACGGGTCAGTTTTAAAAATTTCTAATACTTGAGAAGTTAAAACATAAATATACAAAAAAAGGAAAGAAAGATCCGACACGACACTCGTGGTTAACTCTCTCTAACACGCTTCGACATGTGAGTCCGAAATTCCGACACGTATGGGGTCAGTTTTAAAAATTTATAATACTTGAGGGGTCAAAATATAAATATACAAAAAAAATGAAAGAAAAGAAAAAAAAAAAAAAAGGGGAGGCCTGGTATACTGCCTTTTTCACTCTTTTTTTTTTCTTTTTAAGTTTTGCTTTTTTAGAATTGTTTTAGTTTTTTTAAAAGTCTTTAACTATGAAAGAAGTAATAAAAAATATTATATATGATAAATAAATAAATTTAAAAATATCATTTCAGCATTTTTTTAATGTTTTTTTCCTTTAAATTTTATGTATTATTGTAACAAATTAAAATAATGAATGATATTAATAAATGTTAAAGACTGCAATAGGCCTACGGGCCTCGTTGCTGCTGCTCGTCCCTCCTCTCCCATCAGTTCGGGCCTCGTGCATCTCTCTCTCTCTACCCACCTAATCTCATAAGTCAAGAAAGACACCAGGTTGATTCGAGTAATACTTGAAAAAATGAAATCGGTTGCAGCTGATAAGATGGAGAACCTAAAGTTTGCCAGGTATGTGATCTACACAAGTTTCATTCCTTAACCATTCATCCGAGATCAGTGACCGACACCACGAACTTTCTTCTCGCTAAATAACCTGCATAAGACCAAAGATTGCATAACAGTGTTTGGACATAAGACCATTAGCTTAAAACAAGAGTTCAAGTTAACATATGAACGGAAAATTCAAGTTGCTTCTCGCTTATCCTGTCTGTCGCAGCTTACTTCTTTCTAAATAAAAAAACGTTGCTCCCCCTTCCCCTCAAATCTATAACTACATTTGACTAAGTTTTAGTATATCTCAAGAGATCCGCAACACGCATCATTCCATTCGCGTGGACATAGATTAAGCTCATAAGCCAAAACGGATATGGGGTTTAGACAACTTCAACAAGACGATTACAATTCAACATGAACTGGCCAAACGGAAAAATTACGCATGTTCTCTATTTTATGTTTCGAACAGTTCTTCGCTGTTCATTTCTCCATCAACGAAGTATAATTGGGCCGATTTTTTTATATTTATTTCGACGGTGTATTTTTTTTTATTTTTTTATTTGCAAGGCCGTAACTTAAGCAGTAAGGCCATGAAGTACGCAAAATATATTATGTACATTAGCTAAGCCCCATTAAGTAACTGACATGTACGGATCTCTTAATTTCTAGGTCAAAAGTTTCTGGCATGGAACCTATAAATTCTTTTCCTTTTTCCCTTTTTCGAGGTAAAATGAATCCCGCGTCTTATTACGTAGGTGGCCCGCAAAATTTACTTTTTTTTTTCCTTAAGTAACAAGTGTGTTTCCTAAGGCAAGTGAAAAGCTGGGGGCATGATCAGCTACAAACCTAAGCATTTATGGAGATTCAATCAAGTTTAATCTCCCGCATTGATGAACTTGTAATGGCTGTGCTTCGGCAATTAAACAAAGTTCCATATTTTAGCCTATATACAAACCCTTTACAGGTAGCTCTGTCAGGTTGAAGAGGGTTTAGTGATCACCACTCAAAGAGTCAACATTAATTCTTCTAGGAAACGCATCAAGAAGAATGCCTAGAGGATGCAATGGAGATCATACCACAGCATTGTCTTTAACCCATTATTTCTCAAAGCATAATGGAAACTCCATTCTGTCCACACCGCAAAATTTACTGCATGTATCTAAACAACTTACTACATATATCTATGCAATATCATTACAGTCCATAGGAGTCAAAGCAGGACAAGCACAGTAGTATTTTCACCATTTTTCATGCATTTGTTTGTTGATCTTAAACGTCGGATCCCCCCTTCATTAGAGGATTCCTAGAGGAAGAGCCTGGAGTTGTCCCTTCATTAAGCATTAAGCATACTTTTGTAATTTCCAAGACAAGATAAAAAGTGGCGGTGTTCCTAGAAATCTTCAAAACGAAGGGTCCAATGAAGGCATCCGGTAGCACCGGCCCAGAACAAGCTTCCCAATATATTATTTTTTGGGAAGGTCGGAACTGCTGTATTGGTATTTTCAAATAATTCACCAAGAAATAAGAGTTTTCATATGGAAAAATTAAGGAATTTGAGATGATACCTTGAAGTAATAAATCAAAAAGAAGTTCACACCCGTACACATATTCTGTTCACATCTGAGTCTAAAAAACAAATCCATGAAAACTAGTACATTTTCGTTGTGGCATGTACTAGGCAGGACACATCTTCATTAATTACCATCTTAATCCTCTCACGAGCCAATACACAGATCTCGCACAGAAGATGTATCCTTCAACTTATGATGGTGGTGCAAAATATGCCAACCATGGGTTTCCAGGTCCAATGAACATCTCCTCCTGCCCACCTCCGTATGGCACAACTGCCGCTCGTGGGACAGCCGCGCAGTGGTCGACAGGCCTTTGCCACTGCTGCGATGACCCTGCTAATTGCCTGATTACCGTCTTCTGCCCTTGCGTGACGTTCGGACAAATTGCCGAGATTGTGAGCAGGGGTTCCATTTGTAAGTTTCCTTAAACATGTGCATTTGTTTGTGATCATGACAGTTTGTTTTCCAAGTTAGTTCTGCCTGTTAAAGGGCATTGGATGTCATCTCTGGATTGTTTTTGGGTCTTATGTGTGTGGTCATGATTGTTCATTTCTCTGGGTCTGGAGGAATAACTATGTTCCATAAGCATCAGGTTATTTTTGCCTACCTTATGTTTATGATGATTAAAAATGTTTCGATTCTTTTGCTATTCGGGGCACAGCTTGTGCAGCGAGCGGGTTCGCGTACGCAGTGTTGGCTCTGACGGGCTTGCCATGCCTGTATTCATGCTTTTACCGGTCAAGAATGAGAGGGCAGTATGTCTTGGAGGAGGCACCCGTCGCCGATTGCTTGGTTCACTTCTGCTGTGAGCCTTGTTCGCTTTGCCAAGAGTATCGAGAGCTCAAGAATCGTGGTTTCGACATGGGCATCGGTAATTCAAAGATCTTTCATCTTCTTCAATTTTTTCATCTTGAGAGGGTTTTTCCAATGATCTTGTGCATTTGCTTTCTCGATCACTTTCTAGACCAATTTGTTATTTGGATTCCCAGATATAGCATGTGTCTCTTCACTATTATTTCCTTGCCCTGTCCATTGTGATGTATGATCTATCCCGATTGATGCGCTGCTTGATTTGATTTTGAATGTGAAGGTTGGGAAGCAAACATGGACCGGCAGCAAAGGGGGATGATAAATGCTCCCACTGTTATCGTAGGCATGGATCGGTGAAGCTGTGAACCAAGAACAAAGTGCACAGGGAAAACGACTCTGGCATTTTGCCACTTCTTCCTCTTGCCTTTTCTTTCAGATTATCCGTGTATTGCTGTCTATTTCTGAAACCAATATCAGTACCATGTTCCATCTAGATATGTGTTAAGCTATTTCGTCAATGAAATTATCTATGTTTTAGTTATTTTTTTATGGATTGAGATTCTCTCAAGAAAAGATAAATTGACAGCTTTTATTTACTTTCTTTAAAATAGTCACACATAAACACATTCAATCAAAATTTATATGTGCCTTAACAATTTTTCCCCTCGTTTCCATTTTCTTTTATCTTATTCCTTATTCAACCTTTTACCACAAAATGTATCTGACCTGCACTACTTAGAGTTAAACCACTAGCAACCGCACCCTTTAAACATCGCCACTGACGACCATTTACCAGATGCCTCGCCGCCACCTCCCTCCCACCCCCATTTTCCATGCATCCATCAAGCGGAGGAATTGTGGCTGATTACGGTCATTGACGAGGTTCTTCAATAGCTACTTGTGAGATCTTTGATGGATGATGCAATAGATGTGTAAGACCTCAAATCCTAGGTCAAGTATCTCCACTGTTACGGACTGTTGGAGAGAGGGAGGAGGTTCGTGTTGGTGGCAAAAGATGGGGGACAAAGCTGGCGTGGTGGTCGCTAGAGGCGGGCGGCAACTTCGACGAGGTGCTTGGGCCGTGACCATAAAGTAGGAAAGGGATTAGTTGATTTGGGTTAGGGTATTTTGGGACGAAAACTTCAAATTAAAGATGAATTATTATGGAATTATGGTAAATAAGATAGAAAGCATAGAGCTAGAGTACCAAGCCAAACTCCTTGGCGTGAGATTTGTCTGCTTGTTGCATTTGTATCCCACATTTGAGTGTATCTACAGCATACTTGGACATTTTACAAGCTTATGCTCATGGCTGAAAATTGTAGATTTGGTTCAAAAGATCATGTCGTTGTAACCAAAGCCCAAAAGCAAATGAAAAGGGCAGAGAATACCCAATGCGTTGACCTTGGACTATTTGTAGCACCATCTCTCCAATCTGTGTAGGCGTGCAATCTTTCCATCCAATGTTGCTTCTCAATTTGTGAAGTCGATATTCTTTAACATGAAACTTTGCAAAGAAGAAACCTTCAGATGTTTGTGCAATAGTATCCTCAAGTGAGTCCATTTGAATTATGTCTCCTTAGAGAGAAGGAAAATTGCATAACCAAAGAAGGAATTTTAGGGCGCGTATGATAACCATTTTATTTTCTCTATTTTTCTACATTTCTATTTCTGGACATAGGTTTCGAATAGAATTTCATTTAGTAATGCAATTTTATTTTTCTACTTTTGGAACAAATCTTTAGTTCAAAAATAGGTTTTGAACAGACATAAAAAGTAAAAATTTTATACTTTTCTATTTTAAAAACAAAAATGAGAAATAAAAACTCTTATTGTCACTCACTCTTGCTACTAGTTGACCGCCCACTCACCACTGCCCGTCAGCCATCACCATCGCTTATTGCCTGTTGACCATTGTTGCTCGCTGCCGTTGGTCGCCTAGAAAGGGGAAATTTTGTGTCATTATCAATTGAATTTATGTTCTGGTAACAGAAATTTTGTATTGTTACCAAACACATATTTTTGCTCAGAAACTTATCTAAGGAATAAAAACAAAATTTTTGGCTAGATATAATGTTTCTGAAACAAAATGATTATTATTCACACCCTTAGTTTCCTACATTAACATTGAGGCTACATTTGGTATGGGTTTCTAGTTAGGATAAGAGTAGATAAGATCAAATATAAAATCCAAAGATTTTGTTATATTTTATCTACTATTTGGTGAACGCAATAACAAAGTCGTATATTTTTTTTATCATATGATGTCCGTTATTTTGTAAAAAATACATATCGGTGTAAATGAATCTAAAAATGAAAAATGAAAACTGTAAGCATCTCACATGATTTGTGGGGAAAAATTGCTTTGGATTGGGTAGAATAGAATCAAACTTTGAGGCCTGATAACACACTTTTTAAAGGAATTATTTGCCCCACAATATTATTATTAGTTACTGGCAGAACTCCTTCAAGATGCAATAAAATCTCAATTGAGAAAACCAAATAACAGTTCCGGTATTTCTCCAAAATCTTTTAAAGGAAACAATTGAAAATGATGGCTGTAATTTTTTTAAAAGAAAAATTCGACAAGACTTTTTCATTCATTACAAAATCGACATGCTTAGCTCGGTCTAAATGAATAGAGGCAACTTTTTTGGAAAATGTTGCAAAGTGAATAGATTTGTTCTCAAAAGTTACCTTGAATAGACATATTAAATATTCGGAATAAAAGTAGTAAAAAATAATAATTTTATATTATAAAATTTCAAATTTCATAACTTCTGAAAATAACGATTTAACAAATACAACCTTTCAAAGGTTGTGACACAACTGAAAAAGATTAGCAAAATAATGGTATGAAACAAAAAAAAACAAAGGATTAGTGTTAATTATTATTAGCGAGCGTGCAAAGTGCTAGTCTAATAATCATGCCAAAATTGCGTACCCGCATATAGGTATTGTGAGTTCTAACCCCCAGCCCATTATCTTTATTTGACCAAGTCAAAAGACGCCCACATTTATGAGTGGCCGCATCCTTCCAACTGTCATATGTGGGACAAGGAAAAGCACCATTTTATTTATTTTACAAATAAACAATGAACGCAATTCACTGCTAAACCAACCACAAATGCATGATCGGGGATAACCTTCATCAATTAATTCATGATTATTATACGATTTAAATCCTAAACAACAAATGAGCTCTTTGCAATAAATCCTAAATAGGAGAAGAACATTAGGAATGCCAGAACTTTTTTTGTGTTCACTTACGTATCACAAATTTGAAAAATCCTTACTTGAGTGCCAATTCCAATTTGCCTTGTTGGAAAATCTGCCTTGCATGCTAGTCGTCCGACGTGGCTTCACCAGCGTGACATGGACAATTTTTTAATATTATTTTTATATTATAAATATTTACTATTATTTTTTTTTGAATTTTTTTAGCTTTTTTCTTTAGGGTTTGCGAGGGTGGCCATGAGAGTTATTGGCGACCTTCACTGGCCATGAAACCCTCACCCTAGGCCACAAAGGCTTTGGGCAAGGCCGTGAAAGTTCTTGCTAGCTTTGGGCAGTTGCAAGCGACATCGATTCGCCTAGGGGTGGTAGGGGTGGTGAGATTGCGATGCCCTTACCTATGGTTTTCGTGACTAGGTCTGGGTGAGGTGGCCCTCGCCTTCACTATGAAGGCCCTGGGTGATGGTGTCATGGCCTTATCAGCCACAGGCGACACTGCCCAAAGTTGGCGAGGGCATTGCAACCTCGTTAGCTACAGGTGAGGGTCCTTGCGACCTCACCTAGTGCCTTTGCAGCTAAAGGCATAACCCTCGCTCGCTATAAAGAAAAAAATAAAAATAAAAATAAAAACAAAAAAAAATCCATATAGGATGTTTGATCGGAATTGCCACTTAAATGAGCAATTTTACTGTAATGTGATACTCAAGTGAGTGAAAAAAAAAAGTTTTGTTACTCAAGTGATCGTTGTACAAAAGTTTTGGCACTCCTAGCCTGTATTTGGTCATTCAGATTTTTAACTATGATAGGACTAAATATAATAAGATACGAAATACAAGGATTTTGCTATATCCTATACATTATTTGGTGATTGCAGTAATAAAGTCGGATATATTCACATAATATTATGTATATTATTTGGTATATACGACATACTAATATAAAATAACCAAAAATTTTACAAATGGAGATAATAATAATCTCTTGTGACACTCTTACATACTTTATTTTTATTTTTATTTTTATTTTACTTTTCTCTCTTTTTAAATTTATTATTTTTATTTCTTTCTTCCCCTTCCATCATTCTTTAATAAAATTTTATTAAATATTTTACTACACTAATATACCTAAAATACTAAAATACCTAAAATATTTAGTAAATATAAATATATATTATTTGTTTTGTATATATTGAATTTATATTATAAAATAGAATTAAATTTGAGTATATAAATAAAAATAAGATTAAATTAAAATAACTAAATTGTTATTTTAGTTATTTTAAATTTCTTACATTAGAATTCAAATATTATTTATATTGAAATATAATTTTAATTTTGTTAATTTAAGAAGATTGTCATTCAAGAGAAATAAATTTCTTATTATGGATATTAAAAATCATATCCTCTTTTATTCCATTTTCCCCATAAAATAATTTTATCTAGTTTATATCCCCATTATATCTGACTTTATCTTATCTTGAGCATGCATCAAATGTAGGATATGATAAATTTTATCATATTTTATCTTATTTTGAATTTTATCTTGACTGTTAAACACAACTCTAATGTTTTTTTCCCAATCCTAAACAACATCGATGTGACCCGATCCATTTTTCCTCCCTCCCCCCACCTTGATTGGACCAACCCCTTTTTCTCTTTCCTCAGCCCACCTTCCTTCCTAGACTCGACCTCTCCTTTTCCTTTCCTTGGTTGTCATGGTGCATTGTCCGTGCATTGTCCGTTGATGCTGATTTGAGCCTTGATTAGCTTGGATTTCCCTTCTCATTCAACGAATACTAGGTGTTTGACAAAATGTCTATGTTAGATCCATTGCCATTTTCTCTGTTTGTGGCTGGATCCCTGCCCCCATGTGGTGTTTACCTTGATTTTTGGTTTTGAGTTGTCTTTTGCTGGTGTTTTGGGGCCGTTCGCAGTGTCGTTTTGCTGCGACCTCTCTCTTTTTGTCGTTTTGAGTGTCCGGCCGAGGGATGTGGCTCTCGACTGGAGGGGTTGAGGTTAGTTAGGAAGCGGCCCGCTAGTCATATGTCAAAGCGATTGTGGAATTGGGGTCGCCTGGGTGTGGACCGATCACCAGGCTGTGCCACCTTTTTAGGTGGGAGCACGGCTGAGTGGCATCTTGGACAAGTGTGAGGCGAGTGAGCCAATTGTAGCTAGCCAGGCGGAGGCCAAGCTCTCGAATTGGGGAAGGCCAAGCTGAGGGTGGTCGGTTGGACGATTAACTAGGTGGAGGCCCAGATCATAGCCGGGGCTGTGGTGTCACCATGTTTACCCAGCTGCAAGGGGGCATAGTCGGGTTGGCCAGGTCGAGATCGGGTTGGGCTCGGTTTACGGGTTTGGTTGGAATAGGTTGGTCATGTTTGGGCTTTGAGAAGGATAGTAAGCTGGCTTACCTTAGTTTCTAGGCTGTAGGTTTATTTAGTTTTTTTCTTTAGACTGAGCTTAGTTCATAGGGCTTTTATTGGAGCTTGATTTAAGCCTAGTTTGGCCAAGGGCCTATGCAACCCGAGCTGTATCTAGAGATCTAACCCAAGTTCCTATTTTTGGATTAAAAATTAGATTAAAAATTTTGAAAAGAATACTTTTTTTCTGTATTTAGGAAAAAGCTTGGAAATTAGATCTTGAGTAGTTTTCTTTTAAAATGTGCAAAAATCTTTGATGAAAAAATTATACTTAAAATTGAACAAGCTCTTAAAGCTTTATAATAGGGTTTTTAATGTTCTTAAAGACAAATGTTAGATCGTTGTTTGAGCATTTCTATTTTGATTATTACTTGTCTGCGCACTTTTAATATAGTGTTTCTTTTAGCCTAGTTAGGAATATAACTTTAAAACTCACAATTAGTAAGAAGGCGGCATGAATAGTTTAGTTGGTGAATGAACAAGTTTAGATACAGAAAGGCACTAGTTAGATAACTAATATAATCAAGTCTAGGACCTTAGATCTCTGGTTGTGCAGGAAGTGAGATATACTCTCATGTCTCACTTGAATTTCTAGTTGACTCTAATAAGCTAATTGTGACTCCTCATATAAAATACTCATATGGTCAAGTGAAACTAAAAATTGAGTATTCTAACTTAGGCTAAGTATAGCTTTGGAAGAGCTTGTGCCTAATTTAAGGTTGTAGGCTCGTCTCTTACGCATATGCCCGTTTCCCCGCTAGATGGAAAAGGTAAGTTGAGATACTAATTTAGGTATGCATTTTGATGATGTGAAATTGCTCCTTGTTTATTTGTTGGGGACAACAATCGTTACATTGAGTTCCAGAGGATGCAATTTAGGTATTCGTAGTAACTGACTTTGTGGACCTAGGTTATACAAGAGACTTGAATATTGATCGATCTCTGAGCTATTTAGCTTCTACTTTTGTGGGTCACACTGTGAGTAGGAAAATACCGTCGCAAGACACGGTGGCTCAACTGACGAGTAAGGCTGGGTGCATAACGAGAGCGGAATAAGTGGAAATGGCAATGTGGACAACTTGATTAGAGATGTTGGTTCAAGGAGAATTGAGTTTAGTGGTGACCAACTCGCATAAGAGATAACAAGTCAAGAGAAGACGAGCAAATTGAGGTTGTTCCTCTTGAGGAAGTCCAAGTGCAGTTTGGAATATCAAATAGGAACGGCTGTTGCACAAAATATACTTCAAAATAATTGCCCCGCGACCACGCCCAAAGGTAGGGCATAAGAGATAACAAGCCAAGAGAAGACGTGCAAATTGAGTTTGTTCCTTTGAGGAACTCCAAGTGCAGCTTGGGCAGCTTGGGCTATCGAATAAGAAGGGTTGTTGTACAAAATGTACTTCAAAGTAATTGCCTCACGACCACACTCAAAGGTAAAGCATTTCCCATATCTAGCAGTGAATCAAGGCTATGACTTCTGCTAGCACGAGCTAAGGTGGAGATTATTGGGTATGTTTTGAGTTTTGACCAACAAATCAAGTGTAGTTAGAAGTGCGGAGAATTAGATAGGTTCGAAATGAGTTTGGTGGCGTTTGTGGAAATAGAAGACCAGTTACCTTATAGTCATATGGTGAGCGCCCAACCCTCTCCGTGTAGGCAATCGATGAGAACGAGGCTCGCGATTTGAGGCATGGCTTCGACCTATTTTAAGTATACATAAAGAGACTACACATGGTAGCCTCTTGAGGGATTTTTAGAATTTTACTTTGAGAGATTTTTGGAGGAAAACAATTGAACATTATGTAAAGATTTGATTAGGTGTCATCCGGGGTTTGGGTGTGAGAAAACTTTTGATCTAAGCTTGTATCTCTATTGTTCATAGTGGATCCATCACCGTGGCTTTCATTGCGGAGTAACTATTGATACTTGAACTGAATAATGTAAAATTCCAATGTTTTGTTTTCTCCATTTTTAGCCTATTTCTTTGTTTGTCTCACTATCATGATCGGTTGCATCACCGCAACATTAATGAAATGATTAATGATTTTATGTTAATCTCATTGTAAAGGATGTTAGTTGCAAAGTCTTATTATTGACTGACTGAAATTGAAGTTTTAAGTGAGAGCTGCTTTTATACTCTAGAAATGAGATCCGTTAGATTAAGAAGAATCCAATCGATCTAGATAAATGCCAAACCAGTCAACAAGTCAACTTGTTTCTAACTTTTGAAACAACTGTTCGGACCATTTACTCAAGTACTGGTCAATGCCAAATCTCCAGGTTCTCGACTGCTTCAGCTCTTAAAGTTTTTGAAAAGTTCAATTGCATTGAAATTCAAAACTGCAATTGTGCCTAATTTGTGGTGGTGCAAGGTGTAATTTTCTATTTCATATCAATATAGACACATCTACGGTATAAATATGTTTTTAGTTCATAATGTCGTCTCTCGTTAATTCTGAGATTAAAATTTTGTCCAAGTTCAATCGCATTTTTAATTTTCTGCGAAATAATTATAGGATCCTTCATGATTATAATTAAGAAGTCTCTTTTCCAAGGTCAGTTATAATTTAATGGAAATTTAAAGCTACCTAAAAGAAAAGGCTCTATTTGAAAAAAGATTTGTACACTATGATAAATCATTATTTATCACATTTTATTATAATTTCACTATCACTAGCTACGCCTATGTGCACCTTTGCTATTTTGGACGTTGGTCGGAATTCTCTCTGTCGTCGTCTGGCTCCGCGCCGTTGGCCGTCAGCTCTCGGGCCTTCCTTGCTTCCTCAGCCCAGTCCGTTCTCATCAACATGACCACCATCACGACAGCGCAGACTCCCTGCGCCGCAAGGAGGCCCATCCAGAGGCCCAAGAGGCCCATACCGATCTTGAAGCACATGATGCCCGCCACCGGCAGCCCAACGAAGTAGAAGGCCACCAAGTTGATGTTGGCCCCTAGAGTGGGCCGCGCGCTGCCCCTCAATGCCCCACACACGGTGGTCTGAGGGCAGTTCCCTAGCTCGCACAACCCCACCACCGGCAATGCTGCTGCGGTCAACACCAGAATAGCTCCGTCCTTCGTGAAGAACCGGCCCCACATGGTCCTCATGACGATCGTGCACAGCATCACGATGAGGCTAGTGGCAACCGCGCAGGCGAGAGCCACTAGGGAGGTGGCCCTAGCGTGCTCGGGCCGGGCCGCCCCGAGCTCGTTCCCAACCCGGGCTGACACCGCAAGCCCGAGCGACGAGGGGAAGATGTAGATCAACGCGGTCGCCTGGATCAAAACCCCCATGGCGCCCACTGCCTCGGCTGCGTTCGGGAGGACCCCGGCGAGGACGATCATGAGCTCGTACCACCACCACTCCAAGCACACCGAGATGCAACTCGGGATGGCCAACCAGAGAATGGTACTCCACTCCTTGAAGCACTTGAGGGACCAAGCTTGCCACGACTCTCTACAAGTCCTAGAGAAGTAGATGCACAAAACAAGTACGGCCAGAATGATTAAGTCGGTTATGGACACAGCAATTGCTATGCCCTTGACACCAAGTTTGTAGTGATGAACGAGAAGATAATTGACTGGGACATGGAGGATAAGCCCAAACCCTGCGCTGAGCATGAGAGGGACTGTGATGTTTTGTGATCTAAGGTAGATTCTGAGTGGATTGATGAGAGATTGGAAGAACAGATCCGGGATCACGTATGTGAGATAGACCGTGGCGACCGTGACTATTTTCGGGTCTTGGCCGCACAGGAGGAGAATCGGCTTGACATAGAGCCAAAGGAAGGAGATGGGTACGGAGGCGAGGGTCAGGATCGTGATGGTGCGTTGTAGGGTTTGGACCATGAGCGGCCACCGCCTCGCCCCGCAGGCCTGAGAGGTGATGGCCTCCATGCCGAGGGCGAGGCCCGTGATGACGGAGTACCCGGTAATGTTAGCAATACCCATCGCGAGCGTGCCTCCGGCCAGTGCTTCTTTCCCGATCTGGCCCAGGAACAGCACCGATAACGCAGATTTCCCGTACATGACTAAGGCAGAAACGATGAGAGGTAGCGCTATGGCATATAGCTTTTTTAACTCTTCAAACACCTAAAATGGCAGAGAAAAAGCAATAAAGAAAAAAAGGAAATGGTCAGGCCAAAAACTAAATCTTGAGATGTGTCATATTAATTGGCTTTAGCCAATACATTTAACGAGCACAAAGCCAAATTGGAAACAAATTCTTCTTCCCTATTCGCAATTTCCTACACTAACCTCAAAACTCGATGGCCTCGTTGGCTGATCTTGTTCATTTGATAGACCCACTAAAGTTTCTAAATGGGGTGATGTATCAGAGCTATGATCGTGACCCAGAAGAGGCGCAGAAAATGTCTCTCTGTCATTGTGACCTTGCATCTTGATCTGGAGTTGTTGTCCGAGAGGCTTGAGACTTTATCACTCAGCACTAAGCACTTGAGGACTCAGATCTTCTTCTACTTCTTCTTCTGCACACAAGCGAAGGTCCTAGCGAACGCACGTCAGCAAGAGATAACAAAACTGAATGAATGCAAAACCACCCAGACAGAGAAAGTTAAAGAAGAAGTAGGGAAGAGAGAGAAACTTACAGCTATCTTTACCCCTAAACAACATTTAATTTTTTTCACTCCCTACACGATCTTACTGGCATTTTCTTCGTCCAACACTTCTGCATTTATATACAAGTCTTTCTCTGGGGATGTGCAGGATTTATGCGGACACATGCAGAGGGTTGGTTAGGGTTTACATGGTGAGCAATGGACGAGTGTTTGGAGAGGTGGCCATGCGAGTGGGGGATTTTTTTTTTTTTTTTTGGGGGGGGGGGTGTTCGTCGTTTTCTGCATATATGGCAAATAAAGCCGCTCCTTTTTATAAATTTCATTTTTTTTTTCTGGAAAAGACCCCGTAACGTGCTTCTCTTGGTGTCTCGATCAATCTCGACCGTCAATTCACATCTCATTTGTATCCATCGATGGTCATAATTGATTGAAACACTAAATAGAGCATCTTGGGAGGTGGAGGATAAGACTCACGAGTTTTATATAAAAGGTTGCTTAGGACCGGTCAACATATTGTCTAAAACTCATTCTACTAAAATGCATGTCCCAATTATGTTAGAAAAGCCTCACATCGGACAATTGACATGATGTGGAGCGGTTGGTAATCTTAATTAACTTATAATTCATTGGCTTCTTATATAGAGATCTGCTAATTCATGTCGGATAATTGACATGATGTGGAGTAGTTGGTAATTCTAGTTAACTCATAATTCACGGACTTCTTAACTAAAAACTTAGTATTTCGTTTAGATACCTTTGACAAATAAGATATTTGTCCGGATTTGATTCATCTATAATTAAATCAGGGTCATACTCACCATTTAATGAGGGGTATCGCCCCATCTGGACTATTATAATAATGGTGGCTCGGTTCCCCGATTCTGCAACTTCTGTTATGCACGTGTGGCAGGGGACTGCTCCAGGTGCCTGCCATGGAATTTGCATGGTCTCAGCATGTTTCTTCGTGGGTGGTATGAGTGTCTGCTGCACTGACAGACAGGAGAAGCTTTGACTTTTCCTCAAAATAGAACGTTGAGCTTGGACGCAGGAGGCCGGTCGGATCGCCTGTGAGGAAACCTGCAGTAGTTACCTCAGCGAATGCTGAAGAACAGCTCGGTTAAAAAGCTCATTTCGACATGGGGCATTTGATAAGAAGGAAGAAAGTTTTAACCTGGACTCTGCTTGAAGTTTTTCATTCTACCTTATTTCAGGTGAATAAGATATTAGCGTTCTTGCAATTTTGTAAAGGCCACTAACTTTGTGGGGTCATGATTTTTATTTGTGTTACTTCTAGTGATATATTGTAAAATTTTGATGATTGGTGAATCAACTATCATGAAACTTTTTTCCAGTTATTACTGGTCGCCAGATATTTCCAACGAAATTGATCAAAATGACTTTAGAATTAAATTAGTAAAATTGAAAAGTTAAGGACTAAATTAGTGTACAATAGATTTGAACCTGATTAGACATTTTACTCATCATTTTCAGACCACCTAACTTTAACTAGATTAATTCATCTATTGCAATCTTCCCATTGGTGAACCATTCTGGAGAAAATTAATGGATTATTAAGTTTACACTTCACTTGGGCTCTCCCGAGCCCATACCAACCGCAACTTTCGGATTTAAGTTAATATGCAAAATGATTTATCTAAGAGTCGTCATTAATCAATTAGGGTCAATTTGTAACTCAAGTAAAGTGTGGGAGCATACTTTACTTATTTAAACCATAAATTCAAAGAATTCAGAGATTTGATTACACTAAATTAATCTAAGGTCCTTTTAGTATCCTTTCTATTTTATTTTTAAAAGTATTTTTCATGCAACTTGAATTAATTTAGAGCCTAGCCACTAACATGTGAGAGGTGATCATGCAGTTGCGCAACCATTAAAGTAACACTCAATAATCAAAGCAATAAATTAATTAACTACTAGAAAGGACAAGAATTCAAACACCTCAAGCTCATTAACTAAAACTGAAAATGCTATACCTACCCTACCATGATTATTTATCTAATTATGCAATTCTAATTAATTCTTGTCGTGTGTTTTTTTTTTTTAAAGAAAAAAATACATGCAATGCATGTAATGCAAACTTACTCTAAATTATATCTATATGCTACTAATTTCACATGACGTGAATAATGCTATTTATATGACTATAATGACAAATAACATGAACAATTTTAACGTGACAGGTAATTTTAACTAAGTAAACTTAACATGCAATCACTAAATGACAAGGAAAATATGACATGAAATTGATGTGGCAAACATGATGATGTGGCATAGATGCCATGGCAAATATGATGATGTGGAAAGATGACATGGCATATAAGGATTACGGGGTAAGATAATAAGGGTACATGATTACATGGCAAACAATGAAGCAACTAAATCTACATGATATGCAAGTGCTATTTTTTTCCTTCTTGATTCAAAATATGAAAGACTGTCTAAAGATTTTCCAGTTCAAATAGGAAATAATTTGGATTAAATCCTATTCTAACTTGGAATATTAGCCTAAATTACTAGATATTATCTAAATATGAATATCTATTTAGGAAAACTAATTTAATCTATCATGCAATGCAATTATTATGTTTTGCAAACAAGAAAGTAAGTGAAGCAATTGGGTAAGTCAAAAATCACTAAATATATCCATTTAAATCAAAATTGGAAACAAACAAACTGAACCTGATTTTAATGCCTAAAGATTGAAGAGAAATAATTGGGTGCCCATCTTTAATCTAAAGTGAGCATAACAGTTTATTCTAGAAAAAAAAAACTAAATAACAATTAATTATAAATTGTTATAAGACCCAAACCAAATAACAATTAATTATAAATTGTTATGAGACCCACCACTTTATGAATTTGTGGCTTATAGCAAATTATTATTCTCACAACAGCCAAAGACTGTTATGCTAGAAAACCCAAGATTGAATTAGTGATTTCATGCAATCCATTAGTAAAGCAATAGGAGAAGCTCAAAATGACCAAATATATCCATTCCATTCAAAATTGGAAACAAACATATTGACAACCCATCTTAATGCCCAATGATTGAATTAGCGATTTCAAGCAATCCATAACTTAATCTTAATGCCTAAAGACCGAATTATCGATTTCACACGTTGTATACTTCCCTAACTTGCATGTGCACAAAAATCTCAAAATAATCAAGTTAGATGAAGAGAATACTAAATTTGGAAATGATATATAGAAATCAAATTCGATTAAGGAAAATTACCTAATTCAAAGATTTGCTTCCCAAAATGGTGACCAGCAGCAGACGACTCGTGGTGGCCGGTGACAGTGATGCTAGTACGGCGATGAGGGACTTCTGGTTTCCATTGGTGAGGAGGAATTGTTGATGCTGCTCGGCTCTGTGAGGGCAGGTCACAGCAAGGACCGAGTGTTCTCGGTGGAAGGCAGCAAGGACCACAGGGATCAGGGAAGTTTGTGGCTGGGCTCGTCGTTGGCAGTAGGCACGGTGGCTTGCCGGGATCGTAGCTGGCCGAGAACAGCAGTGTCGTGGAATTGTCACAGTGCAGTGAGGGAAGCAGCGATCAGTGAAGCGGATCGGTGTAGCAGCTTCTTGGCTGAGGGCTCATGGTTGGCCGAAGGTGTCAGCGACGGTGCAGGGAAGCAGCATCAGGTCGCCAAGGACTCGCGGTTGGCCGAAGCTGGTCATAGCGAGGGTGCAAGCGCGCGGTTGAGTCTCAGCGACGGTGTAGGGAAGCATCAGCGACAGAAGCAGTTATTGGCAGAGAAGATCGCAGTGAATTGCACCGCAATACATGTGGTTAGTAAGACAAAAGGTTTATGGCCTTCTCCATCCATGCTACAGTAAAATCACCCTGTACCTGTTCGAATTAATATGCATTTTCAAGCACAATAGATTTTGGGCAACACTATTTCTACCTCCTATATGACTAAATCTATCCAATTTCTACCAAAAAGGCAAAATTACGTGTATCATTCAATTGCAATATAAATTGATGGTACCAAATTTATTTACTTTCCCTTTTTTAGTTTTCTATATCTACGTAGGATCTACTTACTATAATTAAGCATTTAATATGTTTATTATTTTTGTTTATTATACATTTTTTAAATACATTAAAGGCGCTATGTCTTTTTCATTGTTAGATATTACTCTCATCAAGATACCTCATCGTACATAATTTTGTTAGTTTATAACTATATATTCCTCTAATGTCTTACACACTTTGTATAAAAGTATCTTGCTAGTATAATGAGGAAAAAAGATAAGTTCTTTGATATTATAAATAAATAGTTATGATATGAATTAGTAGAGTAATGAAATTAATAAAAAAAAAAAAAGTTCAACAATAAAGTGAGTTTTTGAGATGAGATAATAAAAAAATAAAAAAATAGATAAGTTGTTATAAGATCCATGATGAAGAATCGACTTTTCAGTTTTATATTGTGCAATTTTCTTTAATACGCTAAAAAAAATGCAAAATGCTGAATTATGGAACTATCATGCATAGAAAAAAAAAAAGAAAAAAAGAAAGAAGAGTGGGGCCATCACTTTAAGCTGCAATTGAAAGATTAAGGACAATTTTATCTTTTTAGTGTAAATGGGGATAGATGTAGTCATTTAGGGGTGGAAATAGCGCCGCCCTAATTTATTTTGTAGATAACTACTATATTATAGTAATTGGATAAACTTTATACATTTAATAGAGAAGTATATTGTGGCCAAAAGAAAAAAGGAAAAAAAGATAGTAGTACATCAAACAAGTATAATAAGAAATATATATCTTCTTCTTCTTCTTCTTCTTCAAAGTGCTTAGTAGGCAAAAGAAAGTGCTGCTAACGGAGTGTGGTTGGCTCAAAATGCCACACTTGTTAGGGAGAGTACAAGTAACTAGAAATTCACGAATAGCTTTAACCAAGGGACCAAGCAATGGAGTGAAGTGGCTTGTTTTATTGGATAGGTGTTTGCTATTCATGTAAGTCCTGTGCGAGTGGCAATGATGGTTGAAGAACATAAGGGAGCAACAGAATAGCCCGCAAGAAGGGTGTTGCCAAAATTGGGTAGGTGACAATTGATAGTGTTAGTATGAATACCTAGAGGGGGGTGAATAGGTGTAAAAGAAAGTTTTATAAAACTCAGCAACTTAATTCAACTTATATAACAACGGAAAACTTAAGATATAGAAGATTTGCAATAATATATAAGACTACGAATTAAGTAAAGAGATAAGAAAAGAGAATTGAAACACGATGTTTTATAGTAGTTCGGCTTAGACCAAGCCTACGTCCACTCTCCCGCACTGACAGCCCACCGGCTGGATTTCACTATGAATCAAAAGAGTTGTTACAATCACATGTCATTGATTCCACAGTGTAAAGACTATGCTACACTTCCTCAAGGTCTCATAAGTATCTAATCCCTCTTTTGAATACAAGTTTACGCTCAACAAACAAATTGGCAAAAAATTAGAAGTTTAAGACTTTGGAATTTTTCTATCTCGCACTCACTCGAATAACTAGAGCATTCTCTTTATATACTCCTCCATGCCTCCATAACCGTTGGCACATTCCAAACGAGTTCTTCCAATCTAACCGTTGGACAGAATCAATTAGAGAGATCTTGAGTTACTTAAGGAAAATGAAGATAGCCCACCAATCATGCTCGTCCATACTATCATGATCTAAGTTTCCATAAGTAGAACCTTTCAAGTCTACTTCGCCAATCAACGGATCTAAATTACTCGAATTATTTGTAATATGAATAATAGATCTTTAGATGCTATCTCCAGCCGTGAGATAGTCTTCAACCAAACGGATCAAATCCTTAAAGATAAACTTGCATCTGAATAAGATTTCTTCGTCGGTCTAGAAACTGTCAATAAGGGCAGACTTTAAATCTTGAATCTAGCGGTCTTCAGACTTTGATGGAAGAAAATGTTTTGTCAACTTCAAAATAGATAAGGAAGTTTTCTCCAACAATCTCCCCATTTTTTATGGTGAAAAAACTTTCCCGCAGATTTGGACACTTTGACCTGCAAGACAACACTTAAGCAAACCAAGATTTCTTATAGATGAAAATTAGAGATTACGATAGAGATAGTAGCAATTCTGCAACCACTGGAAAACATGTTAGTCCTGTAAACACAACTATCTTTAATGTAATCAATAATAGCTTAGCTTAAGTTGCAAGCATCATCAGTCCAAACCAGTCTGAATCAAAACCACACCAAACAAAAGTTAAAGTCCAACAGAAAGTAAAAATAAAGTTAATCAAATCTGTATAAAACCTCTCCTCCTTTTTGTCAACAGCAAAAAGTGGAGAATAGACTAAAGAGATGGATAGAAAATGGGGTTAAAATCAAGGTTGTTTGGGCAGGCGAACAAGTGTGAATTCTCCCATAGAATGCACTGTCTTCTCAAGCCTGTCAAAACTCTGCTTCAGTAATGGAAAATCTTCATCCTGGAAAGACTGAACTTGAAGTTTTAGGGCGTTCAATTGTTCATGCAACAATACTGAAGTGGCCTTAAAAGCATTCTTGAGATTCTGCATCTCAAACCCCATGGCATATTGCTGTTTTCTGACGTCCAAAAGAATTTCTAGCAATCTTGAAAAGTCTGCTGTCTGAACAGATGCATCACTAGGACCAGCTGAGTCAAGGACGGGGATTTTGAGAGTCGATGGAGCTTCAGTAGATTGTCCATCATGACTGTCTTCTGGATTGTGCGAGGCATACACATCCTCAGGGTCTGCTGCAGAACAACTGACATCACTAGCAGGCAAAGATGAAGAAATACCTTTTGGATCAACAGGTCCCCCTGTTTTGATGCCCTCAGGTGGAGTAGGTGAAGTTTCCTCATCTGCAGAAGCACTAGATAGAGAGATAGCCAAGGTTAGCTCGAAAGAGTCCTCTTGACCTTGATCTTGGTCTCCTTCTCTCTCTTCTTCCTCTTCCTCTTCTTCTTTTTCTTCCTCTGTCCTCCTCTGTTCTTCCTCTTTCTCTATGACTTCTCTCTCTCTTTCCTCTTCTTCTGGCTCTCCTCTTGTCTCACGAAAGCTGACAAAACTCTTTAAGTTTCTCAAGGCTGCTAGGATCAGTTCATCCTCATCTTCTTCATCTTGCAAGATGAGAGTTCTTTTCTTCTTTTTCACAAGAGCAACCATGGTCTCCTTGTCTTTTCTTTTCGCAGCAGCAGAGTCTTGTTTTGTTTTTGTGGGAGACTTTTCCTTCACATGCTCCAACACTTTGTTCAACTCTTTCAATCTCATCTTTGTCACCATTTTGAACCCAATCACCATAGGAGAGATGGTTGACAAGCATAATGGTGTAGAGATGTGAATTTTAAAGTGCTGAAAGAGCCTCGAGATAATAGCAGAATAAGGGAATTGTCCCTTATATTTTTCCACAGTGCGGTACATATGAAACAATATGATGTGAGGCAGAGAGAATTTATATCTCGAGTTGATGGCACACATCAACTTAGTTTCCGATCGAGAAACATCTGTCTTGGATGTTGATTTAGGATAAATGCAATTTATCACAATCTTATGCAGCAAAATGTTAGAGGCACTCATCCTTGAGTAAGAAATCTTGCAATCTACATTCCTATCTCTCACCAAAGACAAAATAGCATGAGCAATAGACACATTAATTGGTTGGAAACTCGATCTTTCCACCCCGATTATGTCGATCGATTAATATCTCGTATCCACCAAAAACTCTTTGTCCTTCACAAAGTGAAAATAAAACTGTTCGCATCCAAAAAAGATAAGTTCGAATAAAAATACGCAGTGAGTTCTGGAAAAGCAACAGTGGATTCAAAATAGAATCGTTCCAGTTGCAGTAAAGCAAACTTCTCACGGAGATTGACCTTGATTGAATCAAGGAAATCAAAATCAACAGTTCTAGGGTTCATTACCCTTCTCTTCAGAAGTTTCGAATAAACCTTCTTGTGCCCCTTCGATCTAAACAAATTAGAGCCATCAATAATGTTTGCAGCCACACTCAATCTAGGCTGAAAATGAGCAAACAACCTTTTATTGTCATCCTGAAGTTGATTTGTAGAGCCATAGAATGGGTCACTCGGTATGTTCTCAAACGTTCTATCAGCCGTTCCTTCTTCTATAACTCCCAATTTTTCCAAATCCCTCAAAAACAAGGTTTCATTTTTGAATCCTCTATCTTTTAAGAATTCATCGATTAAGGACATCGGCGTACCTCCTTTCTTCAGATTAGAGTAGAGCTTATAAGGTTCATGCTGACTCGGACGCAGTGGTGGAGAAGAATCTGCTTCCTCAGTTAGTCAAAACGGGTAGGACCCTCAGGCATAAATCGTGGTCCCCCGCTTGCAATTCTTGAAGACTTTTTCGAAGACATTGTCACTTCAATGGAGAAATTCACTACTTGCTTGAAAAAGGAGATAACTTTTTGACAGATCGAGAGTGAAAGTGAAAGCAAATAGGAATTATGTATTCTAGGGTTTCAATGTAAAAACGAAGAAGACGAGTCTCGGCAGTATATAAAGCAAGTGAAGCAAGGTAAACAAAACGTCGTAAAAGGAAAATAAAAATACCTTTTTGAAAAGGATAACTTCCCTTTTTCGAAAATAACTGTCTTTTCAAAATTGATAACTGCCTTTTTGAAAAAGTAAAGAAAACTTGGAAAGATAATTTCAATCAATTAACGATTAATAAACAACCATACATTTTCAAATTTAAAATTTAGAAATAACTCACCTTTGTAACTCTTGGTTTTCTAAGTCTGAACATATTCAGAATTTACCTTTTGAGTCTTGTGCACATCCAAACTCTACTGGGTAAGAGATATAATGTTCAGTCTGGTGCGAATAGACTCAAATAGACTTTTCTCAAATGTCTTTGTAAATATATCCACCAGTTAATTCTTTGAGTCAATAAATTGGATCATTACTTCTCCATTTTGAACATGATCTCTAATAAAATGATGTCGAATCTCTATATGCTTTGCTATTGAATGAAGAATTGGATTCTTGGTGAGATTAATAGCGCTGGTGTTATCACATCTAATCTCAGTGCATGAATCTTTGATTTCAAAGTCTCTTAGTTGTTGTTTTATCCATAAGATCTGAGAACAGTAACTTCCAAGAGCCACATATTCTACTTTGCTGTTTAAAGAGCTACTGTACTTTGTTTCCTTGAAAACCATGATACTGTCCTGTTACTAAGCGATTGACAAGTACAAGTGCCTTTTCTTTCAACTCGGCAACCTGCTAGATCTGCGTCTAAATATCCAAGAAGAGTAAAGTCTCTCTCTTTGGGATACCATAGATCTATCTTTGAGGTTGTTGCAACATATTTGATGATGCGTTTCGCAATACTTAGATGAGATTCTTTTGGGTCTGATTGAAATCTGGCACACATGCAAACACTAAACAAAATGTCAGGTCTAGAAGCAATAAGATAAAGAAGTGAACCAATAATACTCTTATAAAGTTTCTGGTTAACTTTCTTTCCTCCTTCATCTTTATCCAGCTTCGAAGAACTAAACATTGGTATTTCAGTCTTTTTGCAATTATCTAACCCGAACTTTTTAACAAGTTCTTTTACATATTTTTCTTGGTGAATAAAAATCATTTCTTTCAATTGCTTAACTTGAAGTCTAAGAAAGAAAGATAATTCACTCATCATGCTCATCTCGAATTCATCCCGCATAGACTTAGAGAATTTATTGCATAGATTTTCTTTAGATGATCCAAATATTATATCATCAACATAAATTTGAACAAGTAAAAAGTTTTTACCTTCCCTTTTAATAAAGAGAGTAGTATCCACTTTACCTTTGACAAAGCCACTTTGGATTAAAAATTTACTTAACTTGTCATACCAAGCTCGAGGTGCTTGCTTTAATCCATATAGAGCATTCTTCAGTCTGAATACAGAGTCTGGTTTTCTTGGATCTTCAAAACTAGGAAGTTGTTCCACATAAACTTCCGCTTGGATAAATCCATTCAGGAATGCACTTTTGACATCAATTTGGAATAACTTGAAATTCTTATAACAAGCAAAAGCAAGTAATAATCTAATTGCTTCTAACCTTGCTATTGGTGCGTAAGTCTCATCATAATCTATCCCTTCTTCTTGCGTATATCCTTTGGCTACGAATCTTGCTTTGTTTCTTACAACTTTTCCTTTTTTCATCCATCTTGTTCCTGAAAACTCATTTAGCTCCAATAACAAATTTACCTTTTGGTTTAGGACTTAGTCCCCAAACATCGTTAACATTGAACTGCCTAAGCTCTTCTTGCATAGCTTTGATCCAGCTTTTATCAATTAAAGCTTCTTCTATGCTCTTGGATTCTATTTCAGAAATAAGAGCTACAGCGCTAGACTCTTCATGCTTTTTAGATCTTGTAAGAATTCCTTCATCAATGTTACCAATGATGAGTTCTTTAGGATGACTGGACTTGTGCTTCCAGTTGCTGGTTGGTCTGATAGACTGCTGGACTTCTTCTTCAGTTGATTCTTCAATATTTGTTCGTTGTTGTTCTTCTGTAGTCTGAGCTGCTTCAGGGGAAGTAGACTTTGTAGAGTCTGGAGTAGGTTCAGATTCTTCAGGTTGAGTCTAGATCGATTGATTTTGTATAGAGTCTTGAAATTTGACATTCATTGACTCTTCCACAGACTGAGTCTTTTTGTTGTATACTCTGTAAGCTTTGCTGGATGTTGAGAATCCAATGAAGATTCCTTCATCTGATTTTTCTTCAAACTTACCAATTCGATCATTTGCATTTTTCAAGATAAAACATTTGCAACCAAACACATGAAAATAAGAAACAATTGGCTTCTTTCCTTTGAACAACTCATATGGAGTTTTCTCCATAATAGGCCTTAAGAAAACTCTGTTAATAATATAACATACTGTAGAAACTGCTTCAGCCCAAAAACGAGAAGAAATATTGCTTTCAATTAAAAGAGTTCTAGCCATTTCTTGCAACGATCTATTATTCATTTCCACAACTATATTCTGTTCAAGAGTGTATGGTGAGGAGAACATATGCTGAAAACCAGATTCATCACAAAATTTAGCAAAATCTTGATTTTCAAACTCACCTCCATGGTATGTCCGTATGCTTGAAATAACATACCATTTCTCATTTTGAACCTTCTTGGCAAATTTAGTAAAATAAGAGAAGGTTTCAGACTTACTTCCCAAAAAGTAAACCCAAGTAAATCATGAATAATCATCCACTGTTACTAGGCAATATTTCTTTCCACCAATGCTTTGAGTTCTAGTTGGTCCAAAGAGATCCATATGCAGGAGCTGCAGTACACGATTAGTGGAAACTTGATTTATTGGTTTAAAAGAATTTCTAACCTGTTTTCTCAATACATATGGTGTGCATAAGTCAGATTTTTGGTACTTCAGGTTGGCTAGTCCACGAACAAACTTCTTTAAAGAGATTTTGGCAATTTGTTTCATCTTGATATGGCCAAGCTTTCGATGCCAGAGATTTTCTTCATCTTAAATTGAAATTAGACATTGTGATTTTTCTGGATTGATATCCAAAAGATAGATATTTCCATGTCTTCGCCCAATAAAGGATTGTGAAAGATCTTTACTAGTGCCTGAACAAATTCCTTCTTGAAAATTAATCTTGAATCCAGTGTTGCACAATTGGCTGATGCTGAGCAATTTGTAGTTGAGTCCTTCCACTAAGGAGACGTTGTTGATTGTGGGACTTCCTATCTTTACAGTTCCTCATCCAATAATTTTTCCCTTGTTGTTTCCGCCAAATGAGACTTTTCCACCAATTACTTGCTTAAGTTTAATAAAACAATTTGAATCTCCAATCATATGCCTTGAACAGCCACTATCCAAATACCATTTGACATTTTTCTTGATAGTGACCTGCAATCAAAAAAGAAACTCAAGCTTTCTTTGGTACCCACACTTTCTTGGGTCTAGTGGAGTTAGTGTAATATACGATCTTTGACCAATCCTTCTTAATAGGCCTCCAAATCATAGGACATTCTTTCTTAAAGTGTTCTGAGCTGTTACACTGAGAACATCTAAGAGCACTTCGGCCAACAGGTTTTACAAAAAAAAATTGAAAATGATTTCTATAGAAGGCTTTTGTAGGTCTTTGTTTGATTATTTCCTTTACTTTTGAAAAATCAATTAAAGGAATAGTTTCAGATGTCATTCCTAAGCCTGATTTGTTAAAATAAGGTCTTTATACTGAAAGAATCTTTTTCAATTTCTCAGATCCCATGGAAAACCCTTTTGAAATGTTTGAAATATCATTTTTCAAAAGTGAGTTTTCTTTTAAAAGAGATTCTGCATTTTCTTTTAAAGCAATAAAATTTTTATCTAGATTTTCAAACTTTTCTTTCGATAAATTTCCTATTGCTTTAGTATAGAATTCTCCCTTTTTAGCTCGGAAATCCTCTTGAGAGAGGTTTTGAAACTAAGACACAGTTCATCAATATATTTCGAGACATTAATAGGAATTTTAAAATTACTTACCTCGATTTCACTATCTAAATCTGAGTCTTCACCGATTTCGAGTCAATCGATTCTGATTTTGCCATTAAATCAATATTAGCATAATCATCATCACTCTCTTCGCATTCAGTATCACTCCAAGTTTCTACTTTGAGTGCCTTTCTGTATTTCTCAGCTCTTCCTTTCTTTTTCTTCACCAAGGGACAGTTGGGTCTAATGTATTCCTTTTTCTTGCATTTAAAGCAAATCACATCTTTATTGGATTCATCATCCTTAGCTGATTTGTTTTAAAATCTTTGAGAGCATTGTTTCTTCCAATTGAATCTTCTTCCCTTTTTGTTCAATTTCCTGAATCTCTTTATCATGAGAGCAAGTTCTTCATCGTCTATGTCCTCTTCAGAATCTGTAACATCAAAATCATCGTTAGACTTTAAGGCAATTGACTTATTACCTTTGGGATCTTCTTCTCTATTGTTTTGCTCCACTTCATAGGACTGAAGTGTTCCAACCAGTTCGTCAACGGAGAGTGGCATGATTCTTTGTGTTTCCCTTATTGAAGTCTTTACGTGATTCCAGTCTTTGGAGAGTCCACGCAACAATTTGTTGACCTTCATTGGTTCTAAAATTGGCTGTCCCTGATACTCTAGGCTATTTACAATTTCTGTAAAACGACTAAACATTTTAGTGATAGATTCTACTGATTTCATCTTGAAGGCTTCATACCGTCCGAGTAGAATGTTGATCATTGTTTCTTTCACTCGATCAGTTCCTTCATAGGTAATGTACAGCATGTCCTAGATTTCTTTAGTTGTTTCACAAAAAGATATTCTGTTATACTCAGTAGGAGATAATGCACAATATAATGAGTAAATTGCTTTAGCATCAAGAGTTTATCTCTTAGACATCTCTTCTTGAGTCATATCGCTGGCTTCTGCAACTTCTTTTCCCCTTTCTGACACTGATGTAGCTTTAGGAATAATTCATTTTTCTACCACATCTCATTCTAGAGGATCTTTCGATCTTAGGAATGCCTTCATCTTATTTTTCCATATGATGTAATCCTTTCCATCGAAATAAGATGGTCTAGTGTTGCTTTGCCCTTCAACCAAACCTGGAGCCAACATACTAGCCATGGATATTTAACTCTGAAGTAAAAACACTTCAATTAAATGAGTACACAAGCTTTGATACCAATTGATAGTGCTAGTATGAACACATAGTGGGGGGTGAATAGGTGTAAAAGTAAATTTTATAAAACTCTGCAACTTAATTCAACTTATATAACAACGGAAGACTTAAGATATAGAAGATCTGCAATAATATATAAGACTACAAATTAAGTAAAAAGATAAGGGAAAGAGAATTGAAACACAATGTTTTATAGTGGTTCGGCTTAGACCAAGCCTACGTCCACTCTCCCGCACTGACAGCCCACCGGTTGGATTTCACTATGAATCAAAAGAGTTGTTACAATCACACGTCATTGATTTCACAGTGTAGAGACTCTGCTACACTTCCTCAAGGTCTCACAAGTATTTAATCCCTCTTTTGAGTACAAGTTTACGCTCAACAAACGAATCAGCAAAGAATTAGAAGCTTCAAACTTTGGAATTTTTCTATCTCGCACTCACTCGAATTACTAGAGCATCGTCCTTATATACTCCTCCATGCCTCCATAACCGTTGGCACTGTCCAAAGGAGTTCTTCCAATCTAACCATTAGACAGAATCAATTAGAGAGATCTTGAGTTACTTAAGGAAAATGAAGATAGCCCACCAATCCCGCTCGTCTATATAATCAGGATCTAGATTTCCATAAGTAGAACCTTCCAAGTTTACTTCGTCAATCAACGATCTGAATTACTCGAATTATTTGTAATACGAATAATAGATCTTTAGATGCTATCTCCAGCCGTGAGATAATCTTCAACCAAACGGATCAAATCCTTAAAGATAAACTTGCATCTGAATAAGATTTCTTCGTCAGTCTAGAAATTGTCAATGAGGGCAGACTTTAAATCTTGAGTCCGCGCTTTAGACTTTGATGGAAGGAAACGTTTTGTCAACTTCAAAACAGATAAGGAAGTTTTCTCCAACAACAATGCCCAACTTCCGATATCTTTTATACCCATGGAGTAGTGGGTGCTTTGTGGCGTTAGGGTGAAGTGCGAAAGATGCAAAAGGGTTGATTAATTGGTTTATTGGAGTGACATCAAAGTATTTCTACTAGGAATCTAGGAATGTGATGATTATCATTTTAGAGGATTTCTAAAGGTGATGTTGGCCTACCATGCATAAACCGATCGGTTTATAAGTGTGAAACAAAACCTCATCTCTTGACTTAGCTTTTGGGATAAAAGAGACCCAAAATCACCTAATACGATATCAAAGCTCAGGTTACCAACAAATTTAGACCCAATAGTCACTCGGAGAAAGTTGTTGTGGCTCCGACTTAAGCTTGATGCGTGAGGGGGAGATTATTAGGATGCACATGTGAGTGAATTGTGTTAGAAAAATCTCACACAGGAGAATTAAAGGGCTACATGTTTGTGTTTCTTTTTTTTTTGTTTATGAACAGATTTTCTGTTTTTTTGTTCCCGGGAACAAAAAAAGAACAGAAACGCGTTTGTTTGCGTTTTTGTTCAAAATCTGTTCTTTTATTCCTGGAACAAAATTGGAACGGAAATGAGAAACAAAAAAAGTTACTTTTTTTGTTCCAGAAACACTTTTGAGAAACACTTTTCTTCTCTCTCTTTCTTTTCTTCTCTTTTTTTCTTCTTTTCTTCTTCTGTTTTCTTTGGCCGGTCACCAGCCTCGGCCATGGCCGGCGACCGGCCGTCGAGGGCCGGCGACGCCGTCGAGGGTTGGCGACCTCGCCGGCCCCCGCTAGGACGAGCGTCACCGGCCCCGGCGAGGCCAAGCTCACCCAGCCAAGGCGAGGCCGAGCCTCACTTGCGCCGGCGACGCTCGGCCTCGCCATGGCTGGGCGAGGCTAACGGCCCCCATTGGCTGGTCCCCGGAGGCCGGCGACCGGCCAAAAGAAGAAAAAGAGAAAAAAGAAAAAAAGGAAAAATAAAATAAAAACATTAAAAAATTAAAAGAAACAAAAAAGAATATAAATTTACCAAACATGTTTCTATTCATTTTTTATTCCCGAACAAGTTTACCAAACACATTTTTCTGGTCAAAAATTGTTCCCCGGGAATGTAAATAGTTCCACTGGAACACTTTTTGAACAGAAACACAAACAAACGCACCCTTAATGTGCTGTAGAGCAATTAATACATTCTAATTGGCTCATAACTTATCAACTTAAGCTTTTGAGTAAATGTGAATTCAATTAGATATATCAACGGGCTTGTATTTGGGCTCCATCTTAGTGATCTCCTTAGATAAAGGTGTTAGAGCCGATGGCCGTGGTTGCCAAGCAAGTGAGCATTGTGGTGTAGCAACTCGGGCCCGTAAGGATTCAACTTGAGATAAGTTGATGCAAGAGGATACTTGAATTAAGAGGAGCAGACCTAACATTAAGCTTACACGTGACCTTTTTTTCAGGGAGGTCATCAAGAGGGAGCCCAAATGTGAGCCCGTCAGTATATCCAGTTAGACTCGGCTTACTCAAAAACTTAAGTCAATGAATTATGAGTCAATTAAGATATATTAACTGTTATATACTGCATCAATTCTCATATGCGAAATTCCTCTAATACAATTCACTCGCACGAGTATTCTAACACATTACTCTTTAAATCTTTTAATGGCAGGATGATATTTTAAATTTTAAAAGGAAACTAAGATTGAGATCGTCACGAGGAACGCGTTTCTATTGTACCCTAAGCATGCATCAAAACGTGCGTCTTTACACGCAAACAAGATCGCTATGGATATTTGTCCATTTATAAGTTCGTTCATGCATTTATAAGCGTATATTCATTCACGTTGACCCATATAAGCTTACGAGCATGCCAGAGACAAACCTTAAAAGATCTCTCGAAAGGAAGAGACCCCGCTTTTTGATACGAGCCATAAAAGAAGTCTCGCTTCTGCCTCCTATATTTCAATCGTCGTGTTCACAGTCAGGTGGGGCAAAAAAGCATGTTTCTACAAGACATTGTCTATTTTCGTTTTAGGTAACCATAATTCATATAAGTTTTATGCTCATTCAATCCATTATTATATAAATTTTTCGATGGCTAGTAGACAGTCACAATCTTTAAAGAAAACAAAATAAGAGTCAAGATCGCCACTGGACGACGATGTATGCACATGTATTGCATAACAAGCATACATCCGTACGTCTATCTATGCCCGCAGCCACGAGCGTTATATGTTTATTTATCAGTTTGTCTGTACGTTCATAAGTGCACTCTTTCACCTTTATGCGTAGAGCAAGACAGCAAGCCACCGACGAGCGACGAAGAGGAGCAAGGGGGTTTGACGTTTGCCAAACCACTAAATGCTTGTTAGGGTTTTGTATGGGTCTATTAACTTGAAATAAGACATGTATCGGTGGGCCGCCCCTGGAATTCATAGGTCTGTTCACCCAGGCGGTGAACCATTGATCAACATAAGGCAATGTGAAAGATGCAGAATAGCTTAAAATCATTAAAAGGAAGGACATTGAAGCAGGGGACAGAGGCCAAAGCAATGAAATCGCTGCAATCAAGCCTAGCTAATTCATCCACAAATCACTGCTGCCCAATAACATGAGCAAAGAAATATTTGAGCAATCACATAAACACATGGGCTCCAAATATTTTGCGAAAAATGAGGAATTTGAAAAATATTTTTCTAAAAATAATTGTTTGTATCGCTTGAAATAATTCTATGAATATGTTATCATTGACAACAATTTAGTCTAAAAATTTTCATAGATGATGAATTTTTTTGTTCATTTATTTTTATAAGCGATTTCATGTTCCATGAAATAAATGCACCCTAACTTGAGCTTCCTCTCACTGATCTCTCCAGATGAAAATATTGAACTTGTGCTGCATGCTCTTGATGTGGCGACAGTAATGTCACCAAAAACCCACACTTCCAGAATGTCCTCAACCTTGAGATATGAGATATACATCGCTAATTTCCAATCTCTAGAGACCGATTTTCTTGCAATGGAAACCGTTTGTATCCAGCAACCCCAACCGACACGCAACTACATTAGCTTGGATGTATGATTTAATGTCAACACTAGTTACAGGTGGACGGGTTTGGACAATGATCGAAAGTTAGCGAGATGAGTTTCGGACGAATGATGGGTTTTTTATAAAATAAGATGGGCCAAGTCAGGCTTGTTCGCTCGCCAAACTTGACCTGTAAGGGAAGGACCAATAAGAGAGAGAGGACAGTTATTTTTTAAGTAAAAATAAATTGCTCTATAAAAAGAAAAAAAGAAGAATGTTGAAAATATGAAACAATATGTACGTTCCTCTGGTCTTTTGACGACAGTGAATTTTCTCGTAGGAACGGAACTCAAAGGCTTCAATCCATCCCTCTCAAGACTACAAAAAGTACTTAATCAATGGCATCCGTCTTAATGATGTGTCTTTCAATCAGTGTTACATGTATCCTCGGGCCTATTTCCGCATTTGTTTTTGGTATCCGCTTGCTCGAGAATCTATTCCTTTTTTTTTAAGGAATCCATTTCCATCATTGGTATCATAGCACAGTGTTGTTATTTCCTGATCGTTGTTGTTGTCGTTTATATTTGGTTTTATGGCCAGTATTCGAGAATCAATGCCAACCAATGTTTGAGGGCTATTTGCAATGTAATATCCAATTCACACTCAGAAAAGTTATATCTATTCACGACTATTTGCAATGTAATATCCAATGGAATGACAGTGATATAGTGTCACATGTAATCAGGGTTAACGAGATGATACAAGGAATCATTTAAAATGGGTACCTTATGTCGGATTTTAAGAAGATACTAACCTTAATGAACACTCTTCCATTTGAATGACAAACAATATGAAATTGCCCATGGGAGGTCAACGTGATTCTAGATTATAAGAAGCTTGCAGTGGCTTTTGTAAGAGAATACTATATAATTGAGGCAACGAAAACTTCAACCTTCAGGTTGAGTGTAACTTGGCGCAGAATGAATGCTCTTAGAGGAGCCATAAGGGACCTCCAAGGCTCTTTCCGTGGTTGCCCAATGTGTCTTTAGAATTCTCAGAGAAATTTACTAAGAAATTATAAATGTCTTTCCGTGTTTATGAGATAGTTGAGTATATTTGAATTTATTTATTTATTATTTTTCTTAAGTTGATTTGAGATATCTTAGGTGTAAATATTTATTTCCATATTAATGTTGATGTCTTTCTACTAGACATATTACTTTATGTAAATGGCATGTTTAGTTAATGAAAGTTCAATGTTATTTGGTGTTGTAAATTATTGTTTTAGTTTACAATTATTTGTGGGAAGTTCAAGAAAATTTTAGTGACTTTGGTGAACTTAATTTTGCGTAAATAATTATATTAATGATAATTTCAAGTTAGGATTTTGGATGATAATTGGAAATAAAGTGACATTTCGACTTTGAAGTCTTGTTTAATCTTATTCATCAATATAATTAGTTTATGCAAAATAAATGCATAAATGTTAGGCATTAATAATTCATGCAAATATGTCTGAAATGTTCAGATACAATGGCTTCAGCTTCTAAGAACATAGTGGCTGAACTAGACAAATAAGAGATATTGAACGGTGAGAATTATGAGATATTGAATATGAAAATTCAATATATGTTTAAAAAAAAAAAAACACTAGAAGCTTTTAGCCAAGTTATGGAAGAAATTGAGGATGCCGTATTCCACCTTGAGCTAGCAAAGGATTGCCTCTAAATGGCAAAGTCAAAAATAGATATTTATTATGCTGCTTCTAGCTCACAAAGGGCTTCGAGCTCCAAATGCAAGCATCTTGATTCATTTAAAAGGCAAAGGAACGAGCCCTTCAAGCAAGAAACCAGTTGACCAACATGAGAGAGGACAATGCTCTCATGTGAAGATAATGTCAAGAGTGAAGTGTTACAACTATGGCGAGAAGGGTTACTATCCTCGCCACTGTGATGAGCCAAAAAAGGTAAAAACCCACTATATTCTTAAGAGCTTTACTATCATGCTCTATATTTTAACTAAATCTAATATTTTGTGGACTATAGATTCGGGAGCAACAAACCATATAGCGAAGGATAGAGATGCTTTTGTAGAATTCCGATGAGTTCCAACCAAAACGAAATGATATGTAGAGAACAACTCCAAAGCTGAAGTAAAAATGATTGACACATGCCAATTAAATATGCACGGTGAATGTATTTTATTTCTATATGATGTACTATACACGTTGGAGATTCATTGGAATTTAGTATCTATGTTAGTATTGGTCAAATTATGTTCCAGTTTAAACTTTCATAATAATGGTATGGATTTGTATTTAAGTATAAATCACTATGATTGTGGTTACTTTATAGATGGTCTTATTGTGTTGGATGTTGATTATAGTAATGTCAATGTTTATTATTCCCTTTTTACATTTTCTAATTCATATGATAATGATGTGAATGTATGACACGCTAGACTTGGTCATATTAGCCAACAATGAATGAATAGTTTAGTGAAAGAGGACTTGTTGAACAATATTGAAAAAGTCAATTTGCCTATATGCGAGTATTGCCTAGTAGAGAAAACGACACGGAAACCATTTGGAAAAGGAACAAGAGTTGAATTTCATTTACATTTGATCCGTTCTAACATTTGTGGTCCAATGAATGTGGGAGTAAGGCATGAGATTGTATATTTCATCAATTTTATATATGATTATACGCGATTCAGACATGTCTATTTGATTTCTTATAAATCTGAGGCATTAAATTGTTTCAAGAAATTTACGAACTTGGTAGAAAATCAACTAAATAAGAAAATAAAAGCAATAAAATTCAATCGAGGTCGAGAATATTTATCTGATGAGTTCAGAAATTTATGTAAAGAAAAAAGAATAGGAAGACGGTTATCTATTCTTTACACTCCTCAACAAAATGATGTTGTGGAAAGGAGAAACAAAACCCTACTGGAAATGGTTAGGTCTATAATGAAGCATGCTAACTTACCCATCACCTTTAAAGGTTTTGCTTTGTTATCTGCTGTTTATATTCTTAAGCGTATGCCTTCCAAATTAGTTACTTTTACTCTATATAAGTTATGGACAACTAGAAAACCTAACTCAGGTTTTCTTAAACAGTGAGGTTGTGTATATACTCACAAACCTTCTCACAAGTATGAGAAATTAGGTTCGAGAGGCAAGAAGAGTATTTTCATAAAATACTCAGAATACTTGAAAGGATATGTGTTTATAGGTAAATAATAAAGTAGGAGAACAATTGAGTTTGAATTACGAAATGTTACATTTTTGGAGGATGAATTTCCTAAGAAGGACAAAATAGGTGAGAAGTACTCCCTATTTGAAACTTTAGATCAAGATAATGAATTCAATGGAATTTATCCAAGTGGGAGCATTATAAGAAGTGAGGAATTAAATTCGACTCAGCCTCAATTACAACTTTTTGATGAGACGATATCGTCATTATTTAATCTAAGTGGAAGCGTAATGGAGAATAATGTGCAAAATATATAATCTCCCATACAGCAAATAAATCACAAAAGTATTCCCCGTTGATGTTTTGACATTGAAGAGGAAACTTTCATGGTCGCTCCACAAGATGAAGATGAGTTCAGGAATATAAATGAGGTTCTAAATTGCCCTAACAAAGAAAAATAGATGCGTACAATAGAAGAGGAAATGGAGTTAAGGAAGTCAAATCATATTTGGAAACTGGTTGATCTTCCAAAATGACACAAAGCCATTAAGAACAAATAAATTCTCAAAATAAAGCGTAAAACTGATAGCTTAATAGAAAAATATAAGGCTTGCCTTGCGGCAAAGGGATATAATCAATAAGAATGAATTAATTATAAAGAAATATTTTTTCCTGTATTGAGATTTACCTTAATTTAACTTATTCTACCAATAATAGCTTGTATGGATCTTGAATTACATCAAATAGATGTAAAGACCGATTTTCTCAATAGAGAATTAGAAGAAAAAATTTGTACGGAACAACCCGTTTGTTTCATTTTGAAAGGTCAAAAACAAAAGGTATGTCAACTTTTGAGATAGTATATGACCTTAAGTAGTTATCGAGATAATGGTATATACGTTTTCATAATATCATAATGACATATAATTTTACAATGATTAATGAAGATCATTGTATATATATTAAAAGATCCAAAGATCAATTTGTAATCATATCATTATATGTTGATAATATATTGATTACTAAAAATAATATGGATGGAGTTTGTTAATACTGTTAAGAATTGGTTATCTTCCAACTTTAAAATGATAGACATGGATGAAGTTGCATATTCTTGGAGTTAAGATTTCAAGAGATCATTCGAAGAAATCATTGTCTTTTTCGTAAGAGATATAAACAAGTTCTTGAATGATTTCGTATGTAAGACTGCAAACCCATAAATACTCCAATTGCAAAAGGTGAACAATTGAGTTATAGATTGTGTCCAAAGACTCCACAAGAGAAGGAACAAATACAATATATTTCTTATGTTAATGTTGTTGGAAGCTTAATGTACACTATAATGTGTATAAAACCTAACATATGTTTTGCAATTGGAATGGTAAGTAGGTACCAATCTAATCCAGGTCAAGCACATTGGACATCTATCAAAAGAATACTGAGTTATCTGAAAGGAACTGTCAATTATTCGTTGAGTTATCAAGGAAAGAATTTGCAACTATAAGACTACTCAAATGCTAATTAGGAAGAAGATTTAGACAAAAGGAAATCTACTTCTGGATTTGTTTTCTTACTAAATAATTGCGCCATATCTTGGAGCAATAAGAAACAAATGCGTATAGTCTTGTCCATAATGGAACTCGAGTTTGTGATATTATCAGTAGCTATATAAAAAGGTATTTAGTTTAAGAGATTTTTGGGTCATGGTTGCTAAGAATGTTGTAAACTCATTGTTGATTGGTTGTGATAGCCAAGTAACGATAGGGTACACTAAGGATCCAAAATATCATGGTAAAACTAAACATATAAATACCAGGTACAACTTTGTCAATGTAGTACATATATAAGTATAGAATGATAGCAGATCCTATGTCGAAGCCAATACTTAGAGATGTTTTTTGTGGTCATATAAAATCTTTAGAACTGCGTAGAGGCTGATGTACCAAATATTGTAATTTCCATAAATGTTCACATTTGATGAAGTTATCTTTCATTATTAATGCCTATGAGTTTTTTGTTTGACATTTATACATCTTAATACTTAGTGCATTATAAAATTGAGAAAGTAATTTTGATAGATAAGAGATTGGTCTACTCACATGGATAATCTCATCTATTTAATGTGTGATAAATAGAGATGAGACAATTTTTAAGTTTATTATCTGAGTGATAATTGAGAGATCAAACTTAAAATATAAATGTCGCTTTAACTAAATGTTAAGATAATGATACAATATTTACTATGTCTAAAAGTGAAATAATTCACACATTTTATTTTATCTGTCTTTAATGTCAGAAGAGAGTTCTGATAGATTCCTTGAAATGATAGATATGTGAACTCAAGTTAGACATTAAGTATGTTTGAACTATCATTTATACGGTATTAAAATTGAAGACATATACTTAATGGAAAATGAGTTAATATCATAATATGTATTTCATACATACGTATGCATGAGAGAACCAATAAAAGTAGCAAAAGTTTTGATATCAACTTTTATGCCATGTGAGACTTTTGAAAAAAATAGTTCATCAATTAAATGTTCTCATGACTCTTACTTATTCGATTTCTATTTAATGTTTGTTATCTTAGAATGTTGCCAATGATCATGAATTAATGCGATCTAATTGGACATTTTTAATCTTTTTTTTTTTTTTGAGTATTCAATCGTTCGCATATTTGTTTGTTTTTTGAGGAATCCATTTCCATCAGTTTCCAATACCTCAGAATTGATCATGCGTGCTACAAGAATTGTCGTTTCTTAGTGGGGACCTCTAATAAGCCAATTGGTTGCTTGAGGTCAGATTTTTTTCATTGAACGAAATATTCGTCAGCGCCTGGTTCGTCATGAGCAAAATATAGGTAAGGCCATTGAGAAAAAATGAGTTTCACTTTAAAAAGAAAATGAAAACTGAAACGATTTTCACATGATCTAACAATTATGATGATGACCAATTCAAGGGCTCGGTTCGGCAAATGCTTTTCCTTGCAATCCTCCAGGCGCCTGCAGTGGAATGTGAATGGAGATATCAGGCTCTTTTAAGGGTGGTATCTGTCCTTAGGAGAAGATCATTGAGCATTGATGTAAGTATATTAGTTGAAATTCTAGTAATTATATGAGCTTGAGGAGATGTTAGAGGAAAAGCTGGGCTAATTCTGCATCAGGAAAACCAGATCTGTACTATTTCTATTACTTCCTGCCTTTTATTTTCCGTATTTAAAGCTTATTTTGCCTTGGAAAACTGATAAAAAAAAAAAAAAATCTTCACCATACTGTCATATTACAAGTGGATGTCTACACATTTTGATTTCAAGGAATTATCCTTTCATAAATATAAAAACTTGTGTGATTGTTGAATTTATTGTAATATCAAAATCGTTTAGCGGCTATATGAAATTTAAAATCTCAAAAGGAAAGTGAAAATTGAGACCGCCACGAGGAGTGGGTTTCTGTTACATTGTGAGGATGCAATTAATACGTTTGTCTGTGCATGTAGAGAAAAACATTATGGTTATTTGTCATTATTTGAGTGCACATTTCCGAGTTTGTTTTTGCATTTATAAGCGCATTTGCTTGCCTTTGAACATATTGATGCAGAAGCCAACAGGCATGCAGCCCTGTTCATACAGTGATTGAGGGGTGGGGCCGGAGAAGCATCGCAGATACATATATATATATACATAAAAGAGAGGAATGAGACAAAAAAACAAAAAAACATATCAATGTAGAAGCATGCCACCAACTCAAAAAAGTTAGGGGTTGAACTTTTCCTATTTACCATAGATTTTCTATATGCATTTCAAAGGGGATAATTACCCAAAAAAAAAATTAATTCATTGTATGGATGCCAATCTAGTACTAAACTTTTAAATTATGTCAATTTGGTTCTAAATCTTTTAACAATATACCAATATAGTTCTCCTGGCCAATTTTGAATAGAAATCGTTTATGTGAATAATTTTTGCAATCTTTTTAAAAATTTAATTTTTAATTTTATTATCTTTTGTTTTTTATCATCTTTTTTTCCTTTTCTTTTCTTTTCTTTTTTCTTTATTGTGGCGAGCAGGGGTTGGTGATGTTCGATGACCCTTGTCTTGGTCAGGCCAACCCTGGATGGCCGTGGCTTAAGACTAACCACTAGTGAAAAGGGAAAAAAAAAAAGGAAAAAGGTTTCAAAAAAGTTTAAAAAATTGTTCACGTTAACACTATTGAAGTCATGTAGGACAGCTAGTGTTGAGTGGACTACCACACAACAATAATTTCCTATCAAAATTGGTTGGAGAAATTATATTGGCAAATTGTCAAATTGATACAATTGAAAAGTTTATAATTAAATCAATCATGATATAATAAATTGCAAAACAATTGTTGTCTTCTTTTTTTTTTAACGCTTATGGGTCTTTTTCTAGTCATTTCTTGTGGTCATTGGACCCCTTTTCCATCCTTTAAAATGGGCTATTCCATTTTGGGTATTTGGGATCTACTTTGGGAAGGGACTTTGAGTGTCCAAAGCCCATTTGGCCAAATATTTAGTGTTTGGTAAAATTTTTGAAACCCATGTTGAGGAAATGTTAGCCTTTGAAAGGTTGAAAGCCCATAATAGGTCCTAAGCTACCTTGTGCTTTCAGCATTTTCGAAAGCCCCCACAGTTACTATTCTTCTTCTTCTCCATTAACAACGGCATGGTTGCATGTGGCTAGTCGGCGATGGTTGGAGATAGGCTAGTGAGGTCACGGCTACCTTGGTGATCGTCACCGGCCAATCACGCGACCTCGGTGAGTCGTGGCGACCGCTTGCGAGTCGTGGCAACTACTCATGAGTTGTGTCACCATGACCTAACTTTGGGTCGCACGACCTTATGAAGGGCCGCCTGAGGTTGCGTGACCTTAGGCACGACCTAAATCTATGTCGCCAAAGGTCGTGTGATCTCAAGCGTAACCCAGATCTCGCCACGCCCTCAATGTAGAAGCATGCCACCAACTCAAGAAGGGTGTGCACCTAACGTGGAAACTCATGTAAGTTTGACCTGTGTATTCCACACGACAACTTAAATTCATCTTATATATTTGTTAGTGTAGTTTCAATCAAATGAGGTCGTGTCACTTTGGGAAGTCAAAGAAGGAAGGTTAAACCGAAAAAAAAGAGGTCAAAGAAGGAAGCGGATGATAGTCGTAAAAGACAGGAAGAAAAATTTAAGTATCATAAAAAATAAAGGGTTGAGAGGAAATCCTTCAAGTTAAAAGAAAGAACCACGAATGGACACAAATCTTTTCATTTGTGAACATAAGTACGAGCGACGATGTCGTGTGATTGATGGAAACATTTCTATCCTTTCCCATTTCTTGTTTTCAACGGACGAAAAATAACATAAGGAAAAAAGAAGTAATAATTCCTCATTATAAGATGTTTTTATTGTCATCTTATCGACTTATTTTTTCTTGGAAATAAATCTTAGCAAACGGTAATGCATGGAAAAGAACTCTAAAAAAGTCTCACTTCTTCCTCATATATTTGGATCCTCGCGTTCTCATTCAGGAGGAAAAAAATGAGTTTCTATATGCATTTTTCCATAAGATACTGTATACTTTAATTATGTTCTTTCAATCCGTTATTGAAGAAATTTCACAACGGCCGACAGACAATCATAATTTTGCAAGGCAAAATATAGAGAGAGAGACAGAGAGACAGAGAGACAGAGAGAAAAGTTTGTTAGTACATTCGTATGCATTTTCTCGTCTTTATGCGTGCAGCACTAAAGAAAACCGCCTACGGATATGAAGGGTACAAGCAAAGGGGGTTGGCGTTTGCCTAAACTCTAAATATTTGCTAGGTTGTGTATGGATTTATTTAACTTGAAATTAGACATAAATGACAACACGAAAGATGAAGAAAAGTTTAAAATCGTTAAGAGGAAGGACATTGAAGCAGTAGAGAGAGGCCAAGCAATGAAATAGAGATAAGAGATGGCTAGTTAGATGATATCGAGCTCGTCACAGAATCAGCTGCAACATCATATAAAAAGGACTTCTGCCTTGAGTTTGCTACACGAGGAAAACGCTTGATGACGATAATGGGTTTCACATGAAAAGGAAAACGAGAAATAAGGGAGTTTCACGTGATCTCATTGGAAGATATGCTGAAGATTCGGGAGATATACCGGGAAATTGGTTGATCTGATTTTGATTATAGAATCAATCAAAGATTAGATAGAAATATTAAATTGATTTGTAGAATATTACATTGCCTTTTTCTATATATACATCTTGTAATATAACTACACTAAATCCTGTACATTGATTACAAGTGAAGAAATACAGAAAAGTCTTCTCTCCAAAACTTCGTCCGTTCCTTGCTTTCCTTCAATTTCTCACATGGTATCAGAGCTTGGCTCTAAGCTCCATTTCCACACCCGATTGCCTTCGTACGTCCTTGAATCTGCAAGACTGATCAACGCCTCGTTATGAAGAAATCAATTTTTGTAAGGAGGAAGAAGAAACGGAAAGGAATTTTTACCATGAATCATCCAGAGAATCATCTAGAGAATCTGCTCCCTGCTACTGCTGGCGTTCCATCCACAGGCGACGCCACACCGACGGGAGAGACACAAGGCCACAATACCGGCACAATACTTGCAATTCCCATAACCCAACAACAAATCCAGACCCAAGGCGTACAATGGCAATTATTCTCAGCTCAGTCGAATATGGGGCAGCCCATTCTAGGCCATCCTTACCAATGGGTACCCTATCTATGGTACGTCAGGCCAGGCCCAAATCCATCATTGCCGAGGGTAATGAGTTACCAGAGTAACATTCAGCCCGACGGGAGCCTACTAGCCGCAAGCGAGGCAAGCCCATCCGTCGAGACAGACCAAGTCGGCGGGTCTGGAGAACCGGGTTCGGGAACAAATCCCTACCCGGGACTCTTCAATGCAGGTCATGGAACCAGGTTCAATGGATCGAGTACAGGGACGAATCCCTACCCAAACCTTTCACCCGAGTTTATACCGTTTCCAATCGCGGCCATCACTGGCCGACCAGAGCTAGGTGACCCTTTGTATATGTCAACTACCGACGGTCCAGAACTGCGACTGATCAATCTACAACTGACCGAGCCAGAAAACTACAACGAATGGTCACAAGACTTCCGACGGGCCCTCGTGACAAAAGATAAAGATGGTTTTCTCGACGGAACCGTACCGATTTCGTCGGACGAATGATTGGCCAGACACTGGAGAAAGTGCAATCACCTGATCCGCACATGGATCGGCAATTGTGTTTCTCCAGACGTCACAGCCGGCCTTCCACCGACGGAGTGGGACAACATCAAAGAAATGTACAAGAAGTTAGACTGAGCGAAAATCTTTTGTCTCATGCAGGAACTCACATATCTCAAGCAAGGGAATATGTTCGTCATAGCGTGTTACAACAAACTCTCATCACTCTAGAACGAGTTAGAGGCCGTGGAAGAAAAACTCGAGGGACCTTTAGAAACTCTCAGACAATATAGATCTATGAAGGAGAGGGAGAAATCCACTCGATTTCTTTTGATTTTGAACGAAACATACCTAATCTTTTGTTCGTAGATCCTAGTGATGGATCCGGTGCCGCCCCTCGGCCGGATTTTCCAGCTGGCCGTCCAAGAAGAGAGCCAGCGGCTCACAACTCCGGAGCGAACACGAGGAGGCGACAGCGTCGCTCTCGCTCTTCGCAGGGAACGCCATGGGAAAGAATCGGGCGTAAAAACCCTAGCCCGGGAGAGAGAAAATCGCGAGGGGCGAACCCTTAAAAGGGACAACAACAACAGTCCAAATTTCCTCCAGCGATCTGACAGTCCGCAAGGGCTTGATTTGTCTGTTACATCGAACGGTGGAAATAATTCCACAATAAAAGCATCCGATGGCCAGATTTTTTCCGCATCACTAAGGAATTTCGGCCAAAATTCAAGGGGGAGAGGTAAATTATATTGTGAACATTGCAAACGTCCGCATCATACCATAGATAATTATTGGAAATTACATGGAAAGCCCGGAGAAAAAGGCAAAAAGAAAGAATATTCTGCAGCTTACCAGGTCATTAGACCTATTGGACCAAGTAGTGACCGACCAATTACCTATGGGCAATATCAACAATTGATGCAGGCATTGCAAAAGGCAGACATTGGAAATAAAGGAGGAAGTTTCTCAGGTATATCCCACTGCTTGATCAATTCTATTTCAAAAAAGGCATGTATAGTTGACTCAGGAGCAAGTGATCATATCATTTGTGATATAAGTTTTTTTTCGAAAATGCATAAAAAATTGGATATACATATTTCTGTGCAACTTCCAAATGGAAATATTACTCATGTCACATTGACAGGCACTATTCAACTAAGCTCTCAAATTATCCTACAAAATGTCCTTTATGTCCCATAATTTCAGTTCAATCTCATTTCCGTGTCCAAAGTCTGCAGGGAAAATTCCTGTCAAATACTCTTCGATTCTAACACATGTTTTTTTCAGGCCCTTTCGACTGGGAAACTGATGGGCTTAAGTAGTCTTTCCGAAGGTTTATATTTCTCGATCAATTTTCCAAGTCATTTTGATTTGAATTCAATTCCCTTGAATAAATTGTCACTATGCAATGTCATTGCCAATGATAAAGATTTTCTTATACATTTAAGAATGGGTCATAGTGCATTCTTTCCATACTCTAAATGTCATGTATGCCCTCTCGCAAAACAGTCTCGCACACCTTTCCTTTCCAATAAAAAATGTTCCAATGATATTCTTTCTTTAATTCATGTGGATGTCTGGGGACCATATCACACAGCACATCGTGATGGTTCACGATATTTTCTCACAATTGTGGATGATCACTCTCGGGCCACATGGATATTCCTAATGCAGTCCAAAGCTCAAGTTCCCTCTCATTTGAAAACATTCATCACTTTGACTAAAAATCAGTTTGGGAAATCGATTCAGCGAATCCGGACTGACAATGGGAAAGAGTTTTTTAATCATGACTGTAGCTCACTTTTCTTGTCTCATGGCATTTTACATGAAAGCTCATGTATTTATACTCCACAACAAAATGGAGTGGTGGAACGTAAACATCGTCACCTGTTAGAAGTTGCACGAGCTTTGAAGTTTCAGGGATCTATTCCAGTGATATATTAGAGAGATTGTGTCCTTATTGCAGCCTACCTCATCAACCACATGCCTACTTACCGGCTAGTAAATCACCTTTCGAATTACTTTGTGGAAAAAAACCAGCAATAGATCATTTACAGATTTTCGGTTGTCTATGTTATACTACAACTATGGGACCTCGAGACAAAATGAGTCCACATGCCAGGAGATGCATAATCATGGGTTATCCTAACCTACAAAAGGGTTATTATGTTCTCGATCCATCAACAGGAGATTTTTTCGTGAGCAAGGATGTCATCTTTCACGAAACTGTCTTTCCATTTCGTGAGTCTACAGAGGATTTGGATATCTCAACCAATTCTCATTGTTCCTTAAACGAAGAAAGTCTGTCTCCTGAATATTTCCTCACAGCATCCCCGGGACAAGTTATTCCATCCTCTTCATTTGATCAACTGCCTCTGACGAAAACATTGGAAAGTGTACCTGCTGCTCCCCTAAATATCGAGAATGGTTCTGGTGACCAGACAGAAAACAATACTGCAGAGATATCTCCTCCTCCACCACCAACAGATCATCCACGTCGTTCGGGGCGAGCTACACGACCACCAACGTGGACCAAAGACTATGTCTGTGCCTCACTTAACGGATCGGGTATTAACTATCCAATATCTTCTTATGTTTCCTTTGATAAGCTTTCGTAAGAACATAGATGTTGCATTAGTCGCATATCCGATGAAAAGGAACCATCCAGTTATGATGCGGCATCCAAAGACCCACGGTGGCAACAGACTATCGCAGCAGAATTACGGGCGTTGACTGATAATCACACGTGGGAAATAGTTCATCTGCCCCCGAACAGGAAATCCATAGGATGCAAATGGGTTTATAAAGTAAAGTATAGAGCTGATGGATCCATTGAGCGATATAAAGCTCGGTTGGTGGCGAAAGGATATACCCAATGAGAAGGTTTTGACTATCACGAAACTTTTTTCTCCAGTTGCTAAAGATGTCACCGTTCGCTCATTCTTATTAGTTGCAGCAATCCATGATTGGTCATTACACCAAATGGACGTCCATAACGATTTTCTTCATGGCGATCTAGATGAAGAAATTTACATGGATATTCCGCAGGGCTTACGGAGACAGGGGGAGAATAAAGTATGTCGTCTCCGCAAATCCCTTTATAGGCTGAAACAAGCTTCCAGATAATGGTATGCTAAGTTTGCTAATGCTCTCACCAATGCAGACTTCAAACAACCTAAGTATGATTATGCCTTGTTTACATGGACTAAAGGTACGTCATCTATTTATTTGATGATTTATGTAGATGACATTCTTATCATGGGAAATGATGAAGCTGCAATAAAGAGCCTTAAGAAATATTTGCATACAACATTTCATATAAAAGATCTGGGAGCACCAAAATATTTTCTTGGGATTGAGATTGCTTGATCTCACCAAGGAATTTCCCTTAGTCAGAGGAAATTTGTATTAGAGATTATATCAGAGGCTGATTTATCAGAATGCAAGCCCGCAGCTATTCCAATTGAGCAGAATACCAGATTGACTACAGCAGATCATATTGGGGGAACATCTCAGGATGATGATCCTATACTACAGGATCCGACGAGTTATCAGAAGCTCATTGGAAAACTTATATACCTGACTATGACCAGACCTGATATATCATATGCAGTGCAAAATCTCAGTCAGTTTATGCACAAACCGAAGGAATCCCACATGAATGCCACTCTAAAAGTTGTAAAGTATTTGAAGAGGTGTCCAGGACTTGGGATATTTCTATCTAGAAGATGCGACATGAAAATGACGGCATACTGTGATGCAGATTATGCAACTTGCCCTATGAGTCGAAGATCCATAACTGGGTTTTGCATTAAATTGGGAGATTCACTTATTTCATGGAAAACCAAGAAGCAAGCAACGGTTTCTTTATCTTCAGCTGAAGCAGAATATCGGGCCATGGCAAAAACCACATGTGAGATTGTGTGGATATGAGGTTTACTTGGTGATCTCGGAGTACAGCTGAAAGGTCCAACAAAGTTATTTTGTGACAACGAATCAGCTCTCAAGCTTGCGGCAAATCCTGTAATGCATGAGAGGACCAAGCACATAAAAGTGGACTGTCATTTCACTCAGGAGAAGATTCAAGAAGGGATAATCGAGACAAGAGGGATTGGAACTGCTAAACAACCTGCAGATGTTTTCACCAAAGCCCTATGTCAAAGACAACATGCATATCTACTGAGCAAGCTAAGCGTCTTGGACATTTACAAGCCACCAGCTTGAGGGGGAGTGTTGGAAGATATGCTGAAGATCCGAGAGATATACCGAGAAATTGGTTGATCTGATTTTGATTATAGAATCAATAAAAGATTAGATAGAAATATTAAATTGATTTATAGAATATTACATTGCCTTTTCTATATGTACATCTTGTAATATAACTACACTAAATCCTGTACATTGATTACAAGTGAAGAAATACAGAAAAGTCTTCTCTCCAAAACCTCGTCCATTCCTTGCTTTCCTTTGATTTCTCACATATCTAATACAACATGATGACCAATTCAAGCACTCAGTTCATGCAAATGCTTTTCCTTGCAATCCTGCAGGTGCCTGCAGTAGAATGTGCGTTGATATATCATCTTCTTTTAAGGGTGGTATGTGTGCTTGAGAAAAGAACACATTGAGGATTGGTTTAAAGAAATAAGTTGTGATTATCTAAGCTTACCCAGATGTTAAAGAAAAACCTCGGCTCATTCTGCATCAGAAAAACCAGATTTTTACTATTTCTATTACCTCCTGCTTTTTTTGTTTCTGAATTTGAAGCTCATTTTGACTTGGACGTTAGATAAAACAGGAAAACCTTCGCCAGGACTCTCACATTACAAATTTATATTCTATATATCCAAGTATAGGCAATTTTTTAGGCTGTTTTGAAATTCAAGATGGCCCGGAACATAAGTGGCATGGTTTTGATCTTGTGTAAATATCATCACCAATATATTACCGTAAACATTTTATGATAGTTAAATCCATTATAACATATCGGCCACGTTTTTCTCCATGTCAGGGTGGAGAAAATTTTCTCTAACCGGCAATCATGCTTCTGAGTGAGAAGAGGACGAAAGAAAATATTGCCCATAAGATTAAGATTAAGTTTCCATGCTGAGGAAGATTAAAAATCTTAAGAGAAGAAAATAAAAAGCAAGAGCTCGATGCGATAGGGATAGGAGATCCTCATCATACAAGGAGATGACTTTCGTGCATCTGTTACAATATGAGCATGCGTCAATTGTTTTTCTCGGCCTACAAAAGTGAAAGTAATGTTATTTCCTGTGCTTTAGCAGGTTTGCTAGTTTGTTAGTGCATTTATGTGCACATTTACTCGCATTTACTCATATAGAGCCACGAGCATGCTACCTGAGGTGAGCATCAGTCTGATTCTACCCCAGAACCGGATAGAACCAAGCGGCTCTTAATTCCAATATTTTAAACCTGTGCTATTCAGTTCCTGAATCTGAGGTAGAACTGGCCCGAACCAGCAATATCAACACTTTAGCTTTGTCTTCTTTTATCAAACAACCCTGAGTGTGTTACAATAATATATAAACTATAAGAAATTCTCACAAGTCAATATGGGATCTTACACGGGCTCTATTTTGTCTTAAAAAGTAAGCATGTCTCTTTTGTGGAGGACGATAATGGATCTCACGCTTGAGCTCTATTTTTTTTTTTTTTTTTTTTCATTTCTGGTCATCTTAAAAATGCGTCCCACATTGATCTACAAGGAAAAAGACATGCTGTCTTTCATTACTTGTAATCCATTTAGAGAACAAAAGGTGGACAAGTATGCTTAGTCCCAGTTCTAGGCTGAGGATTGACCCATTTGAAAACCGATCACCCATACTGACTCAAACTAGAGGGTACATGTTGAAGTCTACCAAACCACATGATGTTCAATAGATTTTATGTGCAATTTTCAATTTTGACCAAGAAAATTGTGGACAATTTTTTATCAAGAAATGTTTATATGATTGTCATTCGTCCACTGTGAGAATAAGGGTTTATTTTATGCCACAAAAAATAAATAACACATAATTTCAAATTGCTAGTTCAATAATTTTTGACTCACAATATATTATTTCAGGAGCCCAAAAATTGTTAAGCTAGCAAAACACACAATTATCTCGTGCTTTCTAGTAAACCCAATCAATAGGTGCGTAGCCAGCCAGTCCACCTAGAAAATGGGCAAGCTTGGCTAATGAGTTTGGCTCACTATTAACAAACCTTTTATCCTAGCTCAAAACATAAAATTATAAAACATTAAAAGGGTATTAAAGGTGGAAGTTTTAATATAGTGAAAGGGCAACAATGCATACATAACAAATCTAAAGTATAAGGGAGAAAGCCATAGAAAACTCCAAACTATACCAACGATGACACATTTACCCTAAACTTGTGATATAAAAAACCCTAAACTTGTACCTATCTAACAAATTTACCCATCATCAAGGTTCCATCTGATAATTTCTGAACATTTGTATTATAGCGTCAATGTGGTAAATTTCTAATGGTCTTTATTGACGAAACTTTGATAGAAGGTAGATGTATTACACAAATACAAGTTTAGGATATTTGGTATCACTAAAACAAATTTTAAGATAAATGTGTCATGATAAGCATAGTTTGAAGTTTCCATGTGACTTTTACCCAAAATAAAATTATACACTACCTATTTTTTTGCCGAAAATTTTAAATTGATATGTATGCCCACAGCCCTTATGGGTGGGCCAAGGCACTAGACTAAGCCCGTAAGTTTGAACTGGGGCGAGCGTGGAAATGACCCAAGAAGTCTGGGCCCAAGTAGGCTGGGCCTGATTCCCCAGTTATTCGATCTGCATTATAGTTCAAAAGAAAACGAATACGACAGATTCTTTCTTTATATTCTTTTGCATTTCCTTATAGTCACTAAACAAAACTAATAAAAACATGGGATATATTTACACGACCATATTTTCTTCCGACCATTCTTTTGATCGATGGTTTAATATCATTGATGTTGCCCACATTCATATTTTTAGTTAGTTTTACACGTGGGCGCTGTGCACAACTTATAACCCACCAATCATAAAGGTAGTTGGAGAAAATTTCCTACAATCTTGATTAGAATAAACTATAGCCATGCTTTATGAGGCATGTTAATGACTTGGATAACAAAAAAAAACAAATAACCTTTGTCAATGTTATTATGCTAGAATCACCTTGTTCTAATTGGGCTCGTCATTTCCCAAAGTACCATGAATGAGCATTAGAACTCTACTATTTAGAATCACCTTGTACTAATTAGACATTTTCATTTCAAGTGCCTATCGATCCTTCCATAAATACAAGTTGTGCATTTGTCGACTCTATTATTTAGAACTCTTTCAATGGTGGGTACTAGAAATCTTGATCTTAGAAGTTGAGAGAGATGGTGTATGTGCAGTTCGTGCACTGTGAGCATGTATCTATACTTATGTATGTGTCCGCAGACACGAGAGCTACATGGGTGTTGAACTTTGGCGGTGCATTTATAAGTTTGTTCGTTCATTTGTGAGTGCATTCGTACATAGGAAGACAAGCCTGGCACCAACAGACCTGAGGAGGAACTGGCAGGGAGGAATTGAAGTTTTGTGCAACCTCTAAATGTCTGGTAAGAATGGACCTGAGCAGGTCCTTAAACTGCTCAAGGGAACAGGCGGGAGAACCGCCTAGGGGTGAGAGTCCCCATGTTCCCGTATTGGTAGGGGTTGACAAGAAAAACCAACCCCCTACTGACTGGTGCGCCAAGGGACCTTTACAAAGGTTACCTCCCAGTCACGCCGGATCGGTGCTCTGGGCGACCTCCTTCAATGGAGGGACTATCACCACAAACGGAGCTTATACACCATCAGAGAGCAATGTGCATCCGCTGAGGAATAGCAAAAAAATTTAGGCGTGGAATCTACCAAAACATGATGATTCAATCTGATACATAGTCTACACCAGTTTATGCCTCAATGATTCCGGAATATGTAACACTTTGGACCTCAGAAGTCATTAGATACTATCTACTTTGTAACCCTGGAAAAAGAACTGGCTAATCAGAAAATTTAAAACTGCGCAAATCCGAGAGATGCTCCCTCCATAGCAACTGCTCATAAAGCGACACTTGTGAACATGCGGGCCTCATCAACCAGTTGCAGCCAAAGGAGGTCACATGCGTTTCAGTATGACTCAAAAGATCTTCATAATATTTCCGAAATCTGCATAATCGTACAGAGAAACACATTGAACGGAGAACGGGATTGCTATTTTCCATGTCAGAGAGCTTGCTAGTAATGAATGAAAAAATAACCCAAACGCGGAACTTACATTGATAGGCATCTCGGCTATGAGAATATTGCTACTTTCCTCCAGGCTTTTCAAAGCTACCACTTCACCCCCAACGATCATGTTGATGACAATCCCATCTGCAAATATACATTTGCACTTACTATAAGAATGCAACACAAGATGAATCATTCAAATGGTAGTTGCAGAAATAACCAGCTGCCAAACAAGCTGCCATTCGCCTCATATATGTTTCCTGAAATCAAGCACATAAACCAGCATCAGTGAAATAAGAGCCAAAATTAAAAAATAAGTAATCAATGCAAGCACAAGCCACCCAAACTTTCAACTTGTCGCAAGTTGCTCCAAAAATTAGTATTCACATCACATTAATGTGTTTCAGTTACATGCACAGGCTTGGCAGGTATTATAATTGCCATTACAGCTTTTCCAACAAACAAAAAATTTTGACCTTGAATTCCACCACTGGACTGAAATCACTTTATTCCCACTGGAATGTCAACTTAATCAGACTTTCAAATCTTTGAGTATTTCACAGCAATATCTTGTTTCTTACAGTGAACAGATGCTTTTAGAGCTTAATGATGTGAAATTTATAGAAAGAATCATGAGATCAAAATCACTTTAGTTTCCTACAACATCACAATAATAGATTATTATCTCACTTAATAGTAAAGCTGTTTCCAATTGATCTATGCCTTTATGGTCACATGTAATAAGGTAAACGAAAATCCAATTTAAGATAGAACAAGAATGTTTTTGGTGCTTTGCAATACTAGAAAGGTTGAGGGGTTGATTACAACCGCTAAAAGGACAGGCTTCACATTGCAATGATCACACATGTTGCGAGTGTATTTACTATTAGCTCAATATGTTAAAACAATGTTGACATCTGCATCAGCATGAATAAGTACAACACACATCTGTACCATGAAACCAGTTCAATGGACAGCTTGCTGAAAAGATGGCCATAATTCAATCTATATAAAAGGTAAACCAAGAAATCATGCAGCAGAGTGGTCCATGGAATTAATTCTCAATCAAAAAAAGGTCTAGTTCCGGACCAGTTGGGGTCTTTTCAATGGTCCAACACTATGAAGGAAGCAGGAAAAGCAGAGAGGATAAACTTGTTGGCTAACATGAAGTATTTGTCAACCCTAGTATTTGCAAGTTAAATTTTTTTTAAAAATTGCTTACTTTCTCACCAATATGTATGTAACCCAGAAGAATGACTGGCTGGAGTGGGTTATATTGATGGAAATTTCATCCTCATGAGAGGAGAGGTGAATAACTGAAGAGACTCACAATGAGAGACGCAACTACAAGGTGGACATCTATGATTGAAAATCCTATGGGCCCCACTTTCATTTTGAGGGAACCCAAGCTGGAAATTCACTTACAAGATTGACAGCCTCTCAATGTCTACAAGCTCATCAAACTCTCGCTCAGGCTCGGAGTTATTCAGTCAGGGAAAGAGCTCATGATGCAACTCTCAAAGACCAGATAGAGTTACTTGCAAGTGAATACAAACGCAGGCCTGATCAAAGATGCTGAATAGAAGCATCATCAGAGTTACAGATGAGTACATTAAGCAAACCAAGAGAAGATGCAGCACAGATGCATGATAGGTCATAACTTGGAGTAGTCATGGCATGGTTTTAACAAAAAGAACACTATAAACTTTGTTCAGAGGGAGGGCATTTCATGCTTGAAGGAGAATGCAAGCCAAGAAAAGCAACTTTATTTGATATCAGGAAATAAACTTCAGCATCATTACGTAAGACTGCACCTTTTTTGTTGGCAACTCATAATTGATCAAAACTCGCGCAGAAAGTGGTGACTCCCCAGAAGTTAGAAGTGGGAGGCAAGCATCTGTAACAACAACAATATGAGACTTTTGCTCAACATCTTCAACCGCTTTTACATCACTTCCAGATTGGACAGCAATGCTTTGGTTCCAATGCAAAGTGGACTGCCAAACCCATCCAGAACAAGAGCACGATCTGCTTCAGCCAGGTCACTGTACTGGTAGAAGGAAAAGAGATGGACAGCAACACTTTGGTTCATCAGCAATTAATTACAGTGTAGAAAGACAAACAATTACAAATCCGTGAGTTTTAATCTCTCAAGGTTCAAGATGCTTCCTGAGAAGTTTTCAACTGACAAGGAAACCGTGTTAGGATATCATTGAGTGGACAATGTTGATGATAACAAATCCTATAGTTGAATCTTTTTTCCCTTTTCGCAAATAAATACTGTGGTCTAGTTGTAATGTCCCGTAGAGGATGTGAGGAACTGAAGATTCATAATTTAAGCAATCATAAGATGACTTGCTAACATGATTCTAGAAGCTGACATATGACTTTAGAGATATAAGTTCCGCTAAAGTAGAAGCCATGATTTGCTAGCAAAATTCAGTAAGGTAGAACATCAAAGTTCCAATCAAGTGGACTAAAGATTCCCCGAGTTAGATATTTGCATACTAACACAATTCATTTGTCTTAGTCTACAAGTTCGAGACAATCATGGATTGACCAACTCGGAATATGACAAAGCAATGATATCAAGCCCGGATTTTTAGCTGAAAATCAAAACAGAGTTAGGGGGAGCGAAGCACCAGAGAGGCCAGGGAGATGAACGGGAGATTGGAGACGGCGCAGCAGACGGCGTCGAGCTCGTCGCGGGAGCTGCAGCACACCACCATCGGCAGGCCCGGCCGCTGACCCACCAAGCGCAGCAAATCCACCAGCGTGTCCTGCGAAATTCACACGCGCGCGTGCGCAAAAAAAAAAAAATCTTCGCTTGGCATTTCTACAAACAGCAGACGAGCAATGGACGAAAACCCAACAACGGAATCGGCGATGGGAGTACCATCTTGAACTGGAGGCGGTCGACGGCGACGTAGAAGTGACGCGGTTGACTGTGCATGGAGGAGGAAGGAGAGACGACGTCAGCGATGTTCAGGGTAGAGAGAGAGAGAGAGAGAGAGAGAGAGAGAACCTGGGAATGGAATGTGAAGGAGAGGGGGAAGGAATCGAGGAATCTTCCATTGCATCTACGGCCATCGAGTTCCTTTCCTTTCCACCTTTCCGATTCTCTCCCGGACTACGCTTAGAAGCAGGAACGCGTCCGAGTCACTTCGTTAGATCCGCGGAAAAATCCAACATGTCGGCAAAATATATCTCAGCTCGTTTTCCCATCGGTTGACAACTTGACACTACTAAATTTTAAAAGCCCACCTAAAATATTTTCACAATCAAGAAAATTCATATTTAAATTTAAAAGAGGCATCACATTTTTAAAAAGTTTTTGAATTAGCCACCACCTCAACTCCCCTAGCATCCTGGACTCAAGGTCCTATAGATGATCACAAGACCTCGAAGATTGGGCTCATGTTTTTGGGCCGAAGCTCAAGAAGTATTTGCAAGGAACCAAGTCTTTTAAATCAAATTAATCATAGCGGTTGATTTTGTGGGACTCACTTGAGACCTACAATGATTCCGATTCACCCAATCAAGTAAGCCGAGTCAAGAGAAGAGATCTCCTAAACTCTTGGAAGTCAAGACCCAAAATAAGGTATCATTGAGCTAGAATCTGGACCTTAGCACTTCCACTTGGTACATGAGGAGCAAATCAAGTCCTCATGCAACTAAACACAAAAACCTCAATTACCATATCGTTAAACCCAAAGTCAAATCATGTTCCTTGACAACGAGACATTGTTGCTTGAAAATTCATGCACTCACTCTGGGTTTGACTAGAATTGCAATTTCTAAAATGTTGGGAACTCAATAGAAACATACTAAGAAAATTCGAATACAAGATCAACAAAGGGAACTTGAATGGTTTCTATTATGACTTATGCAGAAACTATAACAAAATTAAAACAAAGAAGAATAAAAAAGCACATGGATTTATGTGGAAACCTTACGGGAAAAACCACAATGGAAGTGGGGGAGGAAAAGAAAGCAAAATCCACTATAGAAATTCAAAGATTAAAAAAGGTGGCTCAAAAACTCAAGATTTTTTCTATCTCAATTTCTTAACCTATTAACTTGAGAAAAAACAATATTTATATTACTCCCAATCCCTAATGTTAGCTCAAATCCTTAGAGCATTCAAGACATACTTAATAAATCTCCACATTGACTTAAATTCTACATGAGCAATAAACAATTTTTTCCTCTTACCAGAGTAAGACTCAATTGCAACAAACATTAACCAAATCCAAACAACACTTGAATTTGGCAATAAGTAAGGGTTTCGTCAGCATATCAGCTAAATTTTTTTTAGTACCAATCTTCAAAACTTTGATATAACCATCATCGAGAATGTCTCCATAAAATGATACCGTACATCAATATGCTTTGTCTTCTCATGATACATCTTATCTTTAGTAAGATATATAACACTCTGATTATCATAATGGACAACAGTCATACCATGATCTACATTAAACTCTCCAACTAAGCCTCTTGATCATATAGCCTTTTTAACAACCTTTGTAATAACCATATACTCTGCCTCTATAGTAGACAAAGCAACCATATGTTGTAACGTAGCTTTCCAACTGATTGTACCATCTCTCATAGTAAAGATATACCCAGTTGAAGATCTCATCTTTTAAGACTAGCATTTTTTAGTCCGCAACTCAACATCTAATAGTAGGCAATACACAAGCATTTCCAAGTCCACAATTTCACAGTCAACCAACAATTCCAAATTCTTGAGTGCATAAAAGTTTTTAGATATTAGTGGAATATTGACTTGGTGAAACTTGAACAACATTCCTTACTCTTGTTTGCTTATTGGAAATGGATGGACATCCAATGTTAATAACTATATCACCACAAGGCATCTACAGTAAATAAATAAATAAACATATGAACTATAAAACATTATAAAGAGATTACCCTTAAATCAGAATTACCAATAAATTTAGATATGAAAAGTCTATATCATTGTCATGCCTAAATAAACAAAATGAGCATAAAACATTAATCACAATATACACTTGGCACATAAATAAAATTGTGCTAAAAAAAGCACTAGCCGGTTCTCTCTCCTTCTCCATGATAGTAGAGTCCTTATTAGATGATCTACTAGCATGTGAACTAGCTTGTGCATCAATAGCCAAACCAGTTTTCTTTTGGTCTTCACTTTTTTGCCTACATGTGAGAAAAACATAAGAAACACTAATGTCATCCTGTGATAACCGAAATCTTATCAACAATTGCAAAATTATCAAATAATACATACTTTGGGGAAGCTTGTATGACATAGGATTCTTGCATGTCTTCTTGTTATGCCCATATTGAAGGCAATTTGTACATCACATTTGAACTCCAACTTTCATCAATTTCTTAACATCATTACTTTGCTCATCATTGTCCTTGATTCAATTTTTCTTCTATTAGCCTTTTTTTTTTTTATAAGGTGGGGCTTTGATTGGCTCAACATGGCCTTTGGGTCACATTTTTTTTCATCATTCATTATTGGGAAGAGAAATTGGTAACATTTTTCTTAAGCATCTTTCTTCAAAGCAATCATCAACATAATATTGGTGTCTGACTTCATGATGAAATACAACGTATGGCACATTTACATTGTATTCTAGAGATATCCTATTTCCTACAAGCACAGTTCTTCCTAACCAAGTTAATCACAAATCTATTGTCATCTCTTTCAACCTCAAATTCATTTCCTAAAGACACTCTAGCAATATAATACCAAGACTCTAGTGTAGTCTTCTCCAACTTCATTCTAATCCTTGGGCAAATTGGATTTGTTAAATCAACCATCAACTAACTTCTCTATGCTATCCTCTACATCAACATAGCTCGTATTTCTTCAAGCATCTCAAGAACAGGTTTGGATCTCAGTATGCAAATGTATCCATTGAAGGTCTTACTTAAACTATTTTCAACTGCATCACACTTGATACTTGTGATATAGCTAGTATAAACACCTAGAGAGGGGTGAATAGGTGTAAAAACAATTTATCAAGATACGAAAACAATACTAGGCAGACAATAGAAAGGAAGTTCACCAACACAGATTATGATCAAGGTAAACAAAGAGTAGGGAAGAGAAGATTGAACACAAGGTTTATAGTGGTTCGGCTTATTCCAAGCCTACGTCTACTCTTTCGCACTGACAGCCCACTGGCTGGATTTCACTATGAACAAAAGAGATGTTACAGCAATGCTTTCCCTTGATTCCATAGTGTAGATATTCTACCACACTTCCTCAAGGTATCTCAAAATATAGTCTCTTTTTTGCGTACAGGATTTCGCTCAGTAAATGAATTGACAAGGAACAAGGAGCTTCAGACTTTGAAATTCTTCTATCGCGCACACACTCGAACAACCGGAACGTCTTCCTTATATACTCCTTTATGCCATCATACCCGTTGGCACTCACCAAAGGAATTCTTCCAATCTTCCCATTGGACAGAATCAATTAGGAAGATCATTCGAGCTATTAAAGGAACATGTCGATAGCCCATCAATCATGCTCACCCATACAATCAGGATCTCGGTTTCCATAAATAGAACCTTCCAAGTATACTTCGCCAATCATCGGATCTTTAATCAATCTTGATTCGAATAAAATAATCCGTTATGTCATAGGATCTTGTCTCAAATAAATCTTCACAAACTAAAAATGTCAATTTAGAGTACTCTATTTTCAAATCTGCATTGCCAAGTCAAAATTAGCTTTTGTCGGCTTCAAAATATGCAAACTTGTCTTAATGAAAGCCCTACAGAAGTGCTTAAGGCCTTGTCTCATTAAGTCTTCATAACCTTTAGAGCACTCTATTTTCAAATCTGCATTGCCAAGTCAAAATTAGCTTCAAAGACACACCTCACAACTCTCTAGAATAGATTCTTCATAACATCCCTTTTTGTTTTATTTTATTAATTAGCATATATATATCTTGCATAACTTTGATGCTCTGTTTGCAAAGATAGCTATGAAACTACATTCATTAGTCCCTACAACCAAAATCAACCAATGAAAACACTTTCTAGAGTGGACTAGCTTTTTTAAAGAAATTGACCCTTTATTTTCTTTGTCACTGAGGACTCATGCAATTTCATGCTTTTCTTTAAGAATCTCTTAGAACTCTAGTAATAGTTTTGTTCATGGTGAATCTTGGAGACCTTTCCCCCATAAACTTTGTTGGTTGCTAAGCTCTATATATTCATCTAGAAGACCTCTCAAACTACTGGTTTTCCATTGGCCTAAATTTCACCATTATGTCATCTTCCTTTGACAAATTAGACTCCACATGGGTAGCATGGGCTAGTGTCTCGGGGATCATTTCATCCTTTACTTGAATATGGATTTTTCTTTTGTCATAAAGCACTTTCCAAAATGGACTGGCCTCACATACTTTCACTTTAAGCCGGCGGCCAAAATTCTCCACTATATTTTCGTCTAGCCTTGATTTTTCATATGACACTTCTTTACAATTCATAGTATAATGGTTACTTCTCTCACAAGAAAAGTTGTAATGTGGGAGCCTTTCATATTTTAAATCCACCCATAGCTTTTTACCTCCAAGATCAACCACAAATCCTAATTTCAACAAACTTGATAAATCCAAACACCAAAAGCTTATCCATTTTTCATTCAAGATGAGAAATCACCAAAATGGACAAATGGGTTTTGCAACACTTTGGATCAATCACTAAATCGCCTTCAGAAGAGAAGCTAGCCAGAATTTTATGATTTATTTGGAAGGAATGAAACGCTTTCATCTTTAAATCCTATTAACTAGAACAGAGGTCAGTTGTTGATGGCGCATTTGCAATGAATGCAAATTTCTTAAGATGAAACCCATGAATGAAAGCACAAAAAGGAAAGCAAGCCAACACACTTGTTAAATGAACTACACCAGCAAAAGGCTTACTGAAGATTAATATTGATGAATCTTTGCCAAAAGGCTTCTCAAAGGGTGTGACTGCAGGAGTATGGCATGACACAAGGAGAATTCTTGCCCACTACTTCACAAAAACAGTTTGAGTCTCCTCAGCAATCGGAGTCAAAACCCTTGCACTAATTGAGAATTTGGAGCACTTGGAGTAAAGCTTTGACCTACGGGTGCAAACGGATGTGTTAGTGAAAGTGGAAACCGATAGCTTATTATGGTGCGAATGGTAAGATATTTATTCTAGAGAATAATTTATTGGGAGCGGCTTAGCTAACCGTCCCTCAATCAAGTGACGGAGGAATGGTAAGCTAATAGCCACATATTCCCAAGAGAAACCGGTTGATAATTTCTTATATTTGTGCACATAAGACTCAATGCCATTCTCGAAAAACCCTTCAAAATTCCAACACAACCCAAACATTGTTAATTACAAATGAAAAAAATACCATCACCTATTAAAAATAAATAGTTAATGTCATTATATAGATCTATTAAATTTAAAAGATGAAAAACACTTGAAGCATTAGTTTTGCAACTAACAAAATCATTGTGCAATGAATTGGCTCCTCAGTCCTTTTGCCAAAATCAAGTTGCTCTAGAAGGATTCTCTGGTGACCTAAAATTAAGATGAATAATATCGATTAGACATAAAACAAATGAAGTAAATAAAAAAACAAAATAAGAATAATAAATTAGAAAAGAAGAAAATTTACCCCATTGATCCAAATCCCGTAGATGAAAATGTGTTGAGACCTAAAACATTACAAAATCAATCTTAAGATCACACAAGTCAAAAACTAAGCCAAAAAATGATTTTTGATCAATTTGTATATAGATTTTACCTAATATAGCTTCAACATTTGGTTCATTGAGAAGATTCACATGACCACAAGATTTTTGACCCTATATCATTTTATATAGATAATAAGTCAATTTATAGTAAGGTATTTTAATTCAAAATAAAATAATAACACGTACCAACAACAATTGAAAACCCTCTTTTTTTTTCTTGATTGCAAATCAAATTTCGAGAATAGCTATGGTAACTTATCTCATCCAAATTACTAATTATGTGAAAATCAATGAAATTTCTTTATCTTGATCCTGCAAATTGTATATGTTAATTCAACTAGTATATGCTATAATATAAATTTCCAAATAATTCCACATAATTATTGAAAAAAAAATTTGGAAACACCATACCGTGCAATCCAAATTCACAAGAGAGTCAATGTGCATCAAGTGATCAGGGATTGTTTTCTTCTACAAGAAAGTTCATGTGCAATAGTTTAACAAAGTACTATCAATCTAATAGCAAATATATGAGAAAATTACATCATGTTAACTAGAATTATTAGTGAAAATGTTCTTAAGCTTTAAAGTAGATAGTTTAATACAATTAATGATAACAATGTATCTTGAATGCAAAATAGATAAATTTACCTTTGTAAATGCTTTTCGTTTGTGTTTCTCAAATGCATTCTTAAATTGATTTTCTCTTGGATGACCAAGTCTCTTTCATTGAATTGGATCCTTTATTTTAATGCTTTGAGTGTCATTCTGATAAAAATTGTTCAGGTGCTCTTCAACCTAATCAAGGCCCGTAATCTAAATATTTTTGCTTGCTTCCTCCAATACTTGCAGAACAAATTTAAAATGCTCTCTAGATTTTGAACCTTCTTGTACGATTTGGATAGCATAATTATATAAGTAATCATATCATTCATTTGGGTTGTCAAAATTGACACCACCATTAGATATGGAGTTCAAAAGGTACAAACGCTTGAAATCCTTTCTTCATTGAGACAATATGTAATTACTCGGTATGTCATTTACTCCAATGTGATGAAGAACACATAGTACATGTCTACAAAGATAACCCTTGAAAGCAAACATCTTGTAGATGCACTGAACTTCAGTTCCCGTGCTATAATACAAAACCTTAAATTCAACAATTTTGGAATTACCATTATCACGATTACCTTGACGTTCTTTTACTTTGAAAGTTGATGCTACTCCATTTGTTTGCCCTTGAGTAACATTAAAGCATTGCAGCATTGTCTCAACTTCAACTTGAAACTTTTTAAAGATGCTATGGGTACACATGGAGGAGAGTTGCTTCTCATAACAACACTTCGTTTTCAACCAAGGTTCTGATTGTCTAGAATCAAAATCAACACAAGCTTCTTTTTTATACTTGTCCTTAAGTGCAAGCTCATATTTAGAGACAAAATCACTCAAACATGTTTGTCTATGTTTGTCTATGTACATATCCATCAAAAAAAAAAAAAAAAAAAAAGCATTCATAATCTCAGTTCTTTGAGTAGTGACATGCCTACTAAAAAGGTATTTTTCAAATATACCGGCACCTATTTTTCCCGCTCCTCAAATAATGTTTGAAGCTAGTCATTATCATGGAGTCCATGTGCATCAATCAGCTCCTTCCAAGCAATCTCAAAATCACTCACATATAGTGAGTCATAAACTTCTCTTTCTATTGCTAACTTTATACCTTTTATATTGAAGATGACCCCTAATTTTTGTGGCAATTTTTGCATTATATGCCATAAACAAAGGTGATGACAAGCAAAGGGAAATACCTTAGAAATTGCATTATGCATTGCTTTACACTAGCCTAGTAATAATAGCTTGAAGGGCATTCCTTGACATGCAATCAAGTCAAACCTTAAACAACCAAATGAAAGGGTTTGTTGTCTCATCTGCAAGCAAACAACATCCGAATAAAACTGACTAACCATGATGGTTGACACCAACAAATGGAGCAAAAGGCATGTCATATTTATTTGTCAAAAAAGTGGTATCAAATATGACTATATCTCCAAAATATCTATACACGTCTCTTGATCATGTGTCCACCCAAAGAACATTATGCAATCTCTACTCATCATCCAAATCAAGTACATAATAAAAATTGGAATTTTTCAACTGCATGGTTGAAAAATAATTGAAAAGTGCTAGCCCATCTCCTTCTTGCAATTTCAACCTTTTGTACTTTGTAACATGATTCTTAAGATCTTTTTCTTCAAAATTGAAGTTCTCATGTCCTCATTCTTCAACAACCAGCGCTTGAAAGGATTTATTTGTCCTAATCCCCGCATCACAATGCAACTTGATTTTTCTTTATGTTCTAGAGTCAATACTCTTGTGCGATGTAAAGAATCTAGCATTTTGAGGAGTTGTAAAATGATTATGATCAAATACAACTTTTATTATTTCCCACTTATGACGCCCAACTAGATGTACTCTAACCATTGCTAGACAACCGCATCTTTTTCCCGGTCTTGACTTAACCGACTCATTTTCAATCTTGTACCTTGAAAGCTGCAACAAAGTACTACACCACATTTTTCTTCGTTGCCTTTTCTTTGGTATGAGTTTAACACTCTAATTGCAAATCCCACTTCTTTAGCATAATTGTTATAAAATGCATAAGCCTCATCATAAGAATTAAACTCCATACCTATGCAAGGTTTGATTTTCATGTTCTTTAGTATTGTGATGTTTTCAGATCTCTTCTTCATCAAATTATTTTCATTGGCAAAATTCCATCCATCTGAACAAGATGTCAAGAAAAAAATTTAAAATTATGTCTAAAATATGTAGATACAAACTAAAATTCAACAATAATGAATACCTCTTACTTTCTTGCAATAAGAAAAGTAAAGATTAACAAACCTTTCTCCACAATTATGACTTATTCAATTACAAAATCGTACAACAATCGAGGTTCAAAGCGTATAAGGTAATTATACATTCCGCAACAAAAAAAAAAAAAAAAAAAGGTAATTGCATTCTCATTTTTTGAGTTATTAAGATTTTTCTTTTATTTGGGAACAATATCTATATAATCTTTTTCTTTGGCTAGAGAATAATATTAACTATTTTAAAAGTTGCAATTGTATTCTTCATATATTTCTTATTATTTGAATAGTATTGTAGGATTTGTTTCTTATTGGATGAATATTGTTACTTTGATTTGTTTCTTAATTTGAGCATGCAATAAAGAATTATACAAATCTCAAGAAAAGAAAAAGAAAAATCGGGTAAAAATGAAATCGGTTGAGGAAGTCGACGTCTCCAGTGTTTTTTCATCTTTTAAATTTAATAGATTTATAGAATGACATTAACGATTTCTTTTTTAGTATGTGATAATATTTTTTTACTTGTAAGTAACAATGTTTGGATTGTGTTAAAATTTTGGAGGGTTTTTCAAGGATGGCCTTGAGTCTTATGTGCACAAACATAAGAAATTATCAGTTTGATCACTTGTTTTTTACTTGTGATTTTTTATTAGTAGGATTCTCATTAATATTTTTTTTTGAAAAAAATAAAAATAAAAATAAAAGTAAAGGAAGGATCCCTTGGAAATGTGTGGTCATTGTCTGATTGTTCGGACATCAGCTGAGATTTTCCCTAAATTATTTTCAATTCCTTTTAGAAATAGTTTTTGAGTAAGACAATGATATTTGGTAATTATACAAAATTCCTATTATAAGAATTAAAAAAATAAATAGGAATTTTTTTTTTTATTTTTTTTTTTTTTGATTTTTTCTTTTCTTTTTTTCTTTTTCTTGCTTCTTGCTCACCACCTACCACCGTCGGGTAGGGGGCGGTGGTAGGGGGCGGTGGCGGGTGGCAAACAAGAAGAATAAAAGAAAGAAAGAAAAGAAAAAAAAATTGATTTATTTCTAAAAATTATTTTCGGAATAAGAAATTACTTTTTTCAATTTCTTATTTTAATTACGAATCTATTCTGGCTACTTTTCTATTATGGATAATAGAAAAATTAATTGACATTACTAAATAAATTTTTATTTTTTTATTTTTTATTTCAAGGAGCAAAAGAACGTAGCAACAAAATGCACTACCTTATTGGTCAACTATGTAATGGGTGCTAAACCGAGCCCATCAGATGTACGGCCTAGATTTTTTTTTCTTTTTGGATTGTACGGCCTAGATTTGTTTTTTTCTTTTTGCATTGTACGGCCTAGATTGAAAAGGCCGTTGACCCAACTTAAGTTTGACGCGTAGTTCATTGTTCATGAGGTGCCGGCTGATTGGATTGATAATGTCCGTAGGAAAAAAAAAAAAAAGAATGCCTTCTTTCTTACCGGTTGTCTAAATCCCCGCAGGACATTTTGAATATTTTATGCTCGAATGTTCACAAACTTTGTATAAGTTAATGAAAAGAGCCGTATTTTCAAGCAATATTACTATTATTATTATTTGCTTTTGTAAGTGTGTTTCAGTCACCTATTATAGTGCTCCAAAAGCATTTAACAATTTACTGGTGCAATTACGTTATTAACTCTTCCTATATTTTTGCCTCATCTCTAATTCGCATGAGTCGGGACAACCACAGGCAATTGGGATAATCACAAACCCTAATCTTCTAAATTACCTGTGGATCTCCCATGAATATTCTCTCGGTTGTCAGTGCGCTTTGGTGGCTACATTCCGAGTCAAAATTTGTCAACGCGAGGAAGACAATTCACGAAGCGCCTGACAGGTGTATGATTTTTTTTCTTTTTTCTGGCCTTTTGGCCAAACTGAAAACCTAGCGTTTCAGCTTCGCGAACGCCCCACGTTTGCCAAACTTGATTTGACATCTGAATTTGACCGTTTTCTTGTTGTGTTTTCCCCGTAGACGCAGAGAATCTATCCACGAATAAAATCACTTTGAGAAGAGACAAATGTCGCGCGCTGCCTGCACGAAGCCGTCCCTTTCGTCAACATGAAAACACAAAAAGATAAAAGAAAGGGAAGCCGTCCAATCTGAAATCGGACGGCCAGGTTCTAAGTTCTAATCATCTCACGTTTGACCCCATTTTACTCTAGAAGCCCGAAGCGCCGGCGCAAGTCTTCAAGCTGATATTTTTCTCTTTACCTTGACTAAATATAGAATTGTCGGATTAGATAGGGCAGCACGTATAATTTAAATATTACCAAGAAGAATCGAAGTTCACTAGTAAATGTGGTTAGAGAAAGAGGATTCCAATTTCTCCACCAAGTGCTACAGAGTGCTCAAGTCAACCGAAAACTCTACCCATCTAAACTTACAGAAAAGAACAATCAAAGTATAGATTAAATTTCTTACGCAAACTCTAATTTGTCCTACATTGCATGGATCATGCACATCGAGTCCATACGAATTCTCAATTACGTGGACCCCACACGGCGCCACGACAATCTACGATTCGAGTGACGTCTGTCCGCGTGATCGGTGCAAAGCATGCAACTTCTCTCTCTCTCTCTCTCTCTCTCTCTCTCTCTCTCTCTCTCTCTCTCTCTCTCTCTCTCCGTTCATGGAGGCAAGTGCATGACCGGCCACTCCTCGAGCTCCTCCTTCTCAAGCTTCTCCCAGAACTCGCTCGCTCCTCTCCCGTCGTCACACTCGAACGACGGAGCTTTTTCACGGACATCGTTACTCTCTCCCCCTTCCGCCCTCGCTTTGATCGTTTCTTCAGCCTCGCCGTCCTCCATTATGTCCCTGCTCTTGCCGGCACCGGTGCTCGTGCAGTCATTCGGCAGCAGCGGGAAGTTCAGCTTTGCCCGCGCACCGCGGAACTCGAGCGCCGCCCTGTCGTAGGCCCGGGCCGCCTGCTCCGCCGTCTCGAACGTCCCGAGCCACACCCGCGCCGCCCTCCGCGGGTCCCGGATCTCCGCCGCCCACTTCCCCCACGGCCTCTGCCGCACTCCCCTGTAGAAGCCCTTCCTCTTCCTGCCGGCGCTCTTGTTGCTCTGGCCCACACCGAGCGCCTGGGCAGCCTGCGCGGTGTCCCCGCCGCCCTGCACCGCCGTCGCGACTCTGCCCGGCGCGAAGAAGTTGCACCCGAGGCACCCGTCGATCCTGCACACCTGGCACGTGGCCTCATCGGGAAGCGAGAGGAGGCCCGGGGCCCGCTGCTCCGAGGCGGTCCCGTCGGCGGAGAGGGGCGGTGGCATGGACGACGGGAAGGCCGGGATCGGCTCGGGCCGCGTGGAGCTGCTCCCGGATATCACGTGCTGGAGAGCGTTAACCATGATGCCGTGTTCGTCGTCTCGGGTTATACCGAGGTCGTGCGATTGCTGCATGTCGAACGAGCGAGGCTTGGGAATTTGCAATGACTTCGGGCGAACGATTGACGTCTAAAGGCTTTTATGCACGAAAAAGGCGAAAAGGGCGCTAAGGAGGAGTCTACACGTGGCGTCCAAAGCTGGGGGCCCACGCGCCACGTGGAGAGACGGTGGGGGCGTGTGATGTGGCGATGATATAGTCAGCCACGTAGGGCACGTGACCGCGATCGCGCGGGTGACAGGCGGACACGTGGCGGGAGGAGGTACCGGGGCTGCGAGCTTCGGAGAAATCGGGTTCGGCTTCGGCTTCCTTCTTCTTCGGGAAAGAGACGGATTGGTTGCAAATCTTTTGTACGGGAAAAGGTCTTTTCTTTTTTTTTTTTTTTGCTAAGAAAGTACGGGGAAAGAATCTCTAAAGAAGAGAGAATGGCAAAATCCTGTCTTGTCCTTGGCTACGGGTTACGTTTCCACCGCTAACTACTACGTCAACAACATTGGACGAAGGGGGAAAAAAAAAATATGCGTGTCTCCATCCAATTCTTATCATTCTCTTTTTTATTAGGGATAAGTACAATAGAAATCCTAAAATTTATTATAAAAATGCAATTGAATTTTAAAATTTACAAAAAATATAATCAAATTTTAAAACTTGTCAAAATAATTCAATTAAATCCTAAAATTAACACCGTTAATCTTATTAACGGAAAATGCTGACATGGCGCCGACGTGGCATTTTAAATAATTTTTTATTTTTCACCTGGCTTTTTAAAATAGTTTTTTATTCAATTTTTTTTAAAAATTATATTTAAAAACTAAAATTCATTTAAAAAAAACTGTTAAAGAAAAAGAAAAAATAAAATGGCAGCTCCTACGACGGCGGCGAGTCGGCAACCGTCGCCAACCCCTCTGGCGATGGGCAACGTCGGCGCCGGCCAAATTTATTCCGCGAATGGTTCCAAGTCAAGGTCATAAGCCCGAATCGCATCCGGCATGAGTTTGATTTAATAAAACACAAGAGTTGTTCATTTGTTCACCTTGCATGGCACGCCTTCGGGCCTTTCATCCGACTAAAAGTTAAATATAACATGAATTGGTTGATGCTTGAAATGTATGGACACATAATGGACTTATATGCTGACGCTGGAGGATGCCAGGTCGTTGCCTAGGTAAATTCCCAAATACCATCCTAATATTGAGATCATGGATGATGCCAGCCCGAGTGAGATCGATGCCTAGGGGTTGCCCTAGATGCCGTCCTGATAATGAATCGAGACAATGCCAGTTGCCAAGGGGGGACCGATGCCTGGTTATTACCATAAGAGTCGATTGATTTCAACTAATATGATACTAAAAAAGAATAATTAAAGTTCATGTGTGGTCCATGACTAATACATGTGTGATGCATGCAAAAGCTGGGTTTGTTTGATATGTATTGTTAAGTCCTTACATCAATTTGAGCATATATTTGAATTGAGTCATTTAGTGTTTGAATGAGTTTCATGAGATGTGAGTATCCCTTTTTATGACCGAAATGATAATAAGTCACGGATCCTTGAAAAGCTTGTTCATCTTTGATTCTTGAAAGCACATAGACAGTTGAGAACCTTTCATATACAAATCTTGCTATTGATTTGTCATCGACAAGTGGGTGGTGATCTTGTATCCGACGATCGACAGTGAGATGTCCTCCTATAGAAGAATTAAGGATTTCTACTTACGGAGTCATCGACTTACTCTTGTTGTTCTCACCATTTTAGGTGTGTGATGGGTGAACCAGGGTCCAAGAAGGGAAGGAATCTAGCATGGGGGCCACTTTTGGGAGCAGTTCGGTAGAAGAGATAGACCCCAGCCCTTTTGATTGACTATATATGGAAACAAAAATAAGTAACCCAGGACTAGGATGGGCATGTAATCAAAATAGCTTTTGATGTGTGAATATGTATATGTATATGTATATGTTGCTTTTATTTGCTTGGCTTGCATATCTCTTGCCCAGCTTCCATGTTTGTTTGTATGGGGATTGTTTATGATTGCTTCCACATATGCTTAACTAAAGATAAAAGACTTTCGGGACGTTCGACGTTGCTTGGGCGTCAATGCTAACCTGCCAGGTCATGCTCTCATGCCAAAGATGGGGCGGGGGTGTGACACAATCAATCACCTACCATCATCGAGACCAGTGGAGATTGGCCATAGGTGAAATGGAAAGGAAAAGTGGAAAAAAGAACAGAAACAAAAAAGGAACAAATGATATATATATTTTTTTAAATTGCAAAAAATGTCCACGTTAATGTTGGATGCACCAGCCGTGCCATGTACATAACTCGCTAACGAGACTACCACATTAATAATTTTCAACCAAAATTGATCGAAATAATTATATTGAAAAATTGTCACAAAATTTAAGAATAAGTTGATAAAATTAAAAAATTTATGATTGAATTAGTGGTTATATAATGGATATAAGAGTTTTTGGACTATTATTGACCAATAAAGTCCAAGTCTTTAATATGTGCAAGTCACAAGAAAATAGTATAATTTTGCACATAATGAGTGGGCCTTAAATGGGCAACTTTCACATCTTTAGTTGCGAACTATGAAGCACGAACTCTCTCCGGAAGCCTTTGTGTTATGCTGAATACTCTGACATGTATTCGACACTTTTCAATACTCGGTTAATATGTGTCAAAAAATCCAACACTCAATCAACTTTCTTAACACTCTAAAAACTCTAATCCAGAATTCCGACAAGCGAATTTGGAATTCCAACCTTTAATTCCGATCTGTACAGAGTCAATTTAATTTTTTTTTAATAAATAAGAAATCAAAATGTAAATATGTAAATAAAAAAAAAATAAAGCAGGAAAGAAGAAAAACTAATTCTTCTCCTCTTTTGATTCTCACTTTTCGTGACACGCAATTCATCCTCCAAGTTTATTTTTTTGTCTTCTCTTCCGACACGCTTTGACATGTGAGTCTATAATATGGAAATTTTTTTTTTTACTTCAAGTTTTATGAATTTGTCAAATTGAAATAATAAATGATATTAACAAATTGTAGATTAATGTTTTTATTGCAAATTCATTCTAGACTCCTTTTCTATTATCTATTTATTTGTCGTTTGAATCAAATTAATATAATTAAAATAGTCATAAAAATGATAATTTATTATGTATATATAAAACATGTATTCGATATACAACATGTCGAAATTCTCTATTTTTACAAAATAACATGTTAGCATATCGTGTTGTGTTGTGTCCCGAGTCAATATTGGTGTTACTTAGGCTCCAACTCGAATTCCCCAACCAGTAATGCTAACCTTGAAGAGTTCTCAAGCCCAAATTTATATACACCAAATCGATTAGAGCTGTTTAACATAACGTATTAGTCCCCGAGCCTTATAAAATGTACCATTGCGATAGCAATCAACCTATAATTGATACCTGCAAAAAACATTTTTCACGGAAGAAAGTAGTATTATAAAAATAAAAAAAGCACGAGATCGTGACACTCCAAAATTAAAACATACCCTTTACCAGTGAATTCACACGAGATGCATAATATTCTTGAATTTCAGAAATCATCATTCGGACAAACCCTTACAAATGACAGTCTCAGATTGTCATTCTTGCAAACATCGTAAAAGTTCCTGATGCGTAAGAACTATATTCATTTTCAGAAGACCACAATTAGTATTAGCGCGAAAGCACCGCAAATTAAGTTGTCATAAATTGTCACGAGTAATGCCGTGGGACAAGCTGAGAAAGAGCCAATAATTTGGAGGCTAGCAAGCAAATATCAAGCGAGCGAGAGAGAGAGAGAGAGAGAGAGAGAGGGAAACACGTTGAAAATGAGACGAAGAACATGGAAAGGAAGGGCTTGCCTAGAAGTAACTAGTGCAAACCCCAAGCTTGCCACTCTTTCCAGTCATATTAGTTTCTTTCTTTTATTTTCAAACCTCAAATCGCTTACATAATGTTGTTTCCTGAAGAATGATTTAGAGCAAGCAAAGTTTCATACGATGTAAAAGAGCGAAGATGGGACTGAAATACGAGCAATGAGCAAAGTAGCCCAAAGGCTCAGGAATACCAGATAAAAGGTATTCCTCAGCTAAAAAGTACTCGAAAATATTGCAACACCATCAAAACAACATGCAAGTAGGATAGCAGATGTGAATCCAGATCATTATATGAAGCATACATAACTAGGAAACTATTCTACTTAAACCAGACACAGCATAATCTTCAACGCACGACATAAAGAAAGCTGTGAAAGAGGTAGGTTTTGCCAAAAATACAAGATAGAAGTATCAATCTAGCAGGTCTCAAACCCAGAAGTCCTTTCTTATGTGCACTGTATGTACAAACAGATCACACATATAGAATGCCGCACATCCATCACTAAGTAGGAAACCTTAAGCTCATGTAGAGGTTCACAAACTGGAAGCACTAAAAGCCTAATCGTGTCCTCCCCATCATCTGAATGAACTCATCCATATCAACTTCACCGTCACCTGCATGGTTTGGGAAATAAAAGAGCGGGTCAGAATTAAGTTTCTTTTTTGCACTGCAAAAAATTCAAGCATAAAAGAAGCAAAAAGTGATGGAATGGAACAGCTTTGACTCCGTGAAGAATTACAAGGACAGTAGTACTGGGGAATTCCCAATATCAAAACCTTGTGTATACAAGTGGCAAGCACAAAATTTTTTAATTATCCCGAAAAGCCTACGGCTGCATTCAGCTACTTACATCAAACTCCACATCAGATAAAACAGTACTCAAAAGTAATCCTTGAGATTTCCCCTGTACAGTCTCTTGTTTGGAGAATGATGCATATAAAGCTGCATTCTTATTCGGTGTTTTGATAGGGTATAGGGCCACCAACCCAACATTCTCGGGTATTTGGCTTGTCTAACATCAAATCAAAGCAAATCTATAAGGCCAAAGTACCAAATCTGACTAGTACCTATTTGCATCTTTTTACACACCTTAATTGATCCCCAAAAATGTGGGGAGTCAGTGGAGAATTACAACACCCAGAAGAAAAACCTAGCAATGTTCAAACGTTAAAAACAAAAGAAAACAAACACCACTCATCCCTAGACATCAATTTTGGATGTTTTTGAAGAGGAATCAATACATAATATGTCTGGATCCTTTACAGGATAATAGCTTAGAGAAAACTGAACCAGCCTACCCTGTATCTGTTTAAAGCATGTTTTAATTCATTTTTATGCACTACATTAGACGAACAACAATTTAGTTGTAATTTTACTGCATGTGAAGTTGATTAAAGCTTTACATTTCAAATCATTCAGTATGGATTAAATCTTGAACCACAGACGGGGAGAAAATCTGATATCCAATGTCAAAACCGACAGGCATAATTGTAGAATAGATAGTTAAAAACAAACTATGGAAGGCATTGAACTTACGATCCTGGTCTGCCTCCCCAATCATCTCCTGAATCTCTCTGTCTGTGAAGTGTTCACCCAGCTCCTTTGAAATTCTCCTAATATCTTCAAAAGATATTTTTCCCTGATCTCCAGGGGAACACATGGAATCAGAACAAAGAGATGATCACAATACAATGTTTTAATCCAAAAGCACAGAAGCTCACATTGTTATCTTGGTCAATAAGGCGGAAAGCTTTCGTGAGCTCCTCCTTTGTGTCCCTTTCTCCAATTTTGGCAGTCATCATATGTTCAAATTCATCATAATCAATTGAACCACTTCCATCCTTGTCTACATCAGCAATCATTTTATTGATTTGCTGCAATGACATGAAATAATGAATTATTCAGGCATTCAATGATCCACAGAAGTAATATCCCATCATAACCACAAAAGAGAAGGGACACATTTTGAAGGATATTGTCTAACAGATTATATGTCAGTCAGAAGAGGCACTTGTGGTAACATGGGACTTCTTCTTAGTGTGTGCAGGAAACCACAGAACACAACAGCAGAGAGGCAAAAAAGAGAGAGAGACTAACTTCAATGCCAAATTAGTGTTTTCTCTCCTGCCAGAAGTTTGTTTACACAGGTGAAACAAAAATAGAGAGAGACTAACTTCAATGCCAAATTAGTGTTTTCTCTCCTGCCAGAAGTTTGTTTACACAGAGGTGAAACGGCAATAAGGTACAAAGCCATGAAAAGCAGCTCCAGCCATCAAATTAGCGATGCAGCAATCTAAACTCACCCCAGTAATTTCACATCCAATCATGGTAAATGCAGCAAAACTACAGTGGAATAGACAGGGCCTATATCCTGTACTCAAGAACATGAATCACAAATATTGTGAATATTATTCTAATAGTACTGAAAATACCAGACCTGGATAACAGAAGGACAAAAACATTAATTTTGCTTCCATTGTTCAGAATTAACTTCACCATTTAAACCTCATGCCATGTGACATTGTGTGCTCACAAAAGTATCTAAAAAAATCAATAGAGTCGTTCTTTTCTCGAAGCAACTTTCTTTCATGCATCAAAGTCAACATATATACAGTATATCGACACTTTAGCACGGTGAAGTTCTTCTCCAAATTTCCCACCTATAGTATATGGGTTTGACTACTTGGTTGACAAGTTATGATACAGTGTGCCAAACAGTGGCCTAGAGCATCTTTTTGGCTACAGTTCAGTTAAATGAATCAGCCATGTCACAATCAAGGGAAACAAAACCTAATGCATAACACCCAAACTGCATTCAGTTTCTGCATGTGGCATGATCTAGAATGTGCTAAGAGATTTTCAGAAAATGCATGCAAGGATAGAATTTACCTCCTCTGTCATCTCAAATCCAAGCGCCCTGTTCAAAGATCAGTTTAGTTACATTTTAAATATCAAAGGTGGAAGTATTTGTAAAAGCAACCTTAGCTCATTACCTCATTGCAACATTCAACTCTCTGGCATCGATAGTGCCTAGACAGAAATGTAAATATAATTACCCAGAAAAAAAGTCAACAGACAAATCCACTGTATTCAAGCAGAAAATTATCTTAATACCTGAACCATCAGTATCAAAAAGTTCAAATGCTTCTCTGATCTCTTGTCTCTTCTGTTGAGTTAAATTATGATGCCTCCCTCTATTCTTGTCTTTCCTAGAGGGTCCCCTATGAAGACCCTGTTCGAACAGAAAAATAGAATCTCACAATCATTAAATTTACAGATGTAACACACGTCCATCAAGTGACACAATAGCTGTTAAATCATTAGTTGAGCTGCAAAATTATCTTAAACTCAAGTAATTAGACACTAGAACCCTCACTCATCTTCAAAGAATCCCTCATGTGCCCCTCAGTCATGTCGTGCTGTGTTTTATGGGCATGACAACATTAGAAATCAAAGAAACAGCAAGTAAGCTTAAGGCATGCACTCAAGTTTTCATGCTTTTTTGTGGGATCAAGTAAATTCAAAGAGCATACCAAGAGATCTCCTTTTACTAGAAAAATGGATGAAAAGTGATGCTAAGTTTTTTACTTCCAAGGACCATTAGTACTTCCTTATAATTTTAGGACGAGTCTGGACAGACTTCACTTTTCACATTTTACTTAATCGAAACCTTGCAACAAACGCACTTTGAACTTTTTCTTAACCTGTAACACCTGATACTTACACAATAAAAGAACATGACAAGTAGAAAAACATATAATCTTTTCACAATTTTTTTCTAATAAATTTGGATAATGCTCCCTGTAACTAAATCATCCTGAAGCAGTACGGGTATGCAGAATAAACTGCAGGTGAAAAGCCAACATGGTAAGGTAAGATGGGGAGAGAATTTTTCGTAAGAAAGCAAAACATTGCTTTTTCTGTAAGCATAAACATCCATGCCCTTAATGTCCTCCAGTGCACAGGCTCACCCAGGTGCCATAGTTGTAATGTTCACGCGTAGTCGAAAGCCAACTAAACCCTCAATCACGAACGAGGGATTCAGGAAACACGTGCAAAACTTGTAAAGAGTTCGACCGAGAAGAACTTAACGAACAATTTTCAACTCAACTCAAACGAAATTCAACTCTCCCAAAATGACGCAGCGCAAATGGAAGAAAGAGCGACATAGACTGGGAGAGCTCCCTATATGTCCAGATTGCTTAAGCGAATCTCTTCACCCCGCCCAGGTCTCCTCTACAGCCAAATCACTCTTGAAATCGAGAGGCAAACGGCGAACTGCAGCGCACCTTACGAGACCAAAATTCTAGCCTAAATCGGCCCACCATGTTTCCTCACCGCTCCGCATCAACGAATCGCCGAAACAATCAGAAAAATCGGGCGATCGACCTCGCAATCTCTCCGCCACAACAACTCCAATCAAGATATAACCTCGACCGCGCACAACGGATCCGCCGCAGTACGGCAACCGGCTGAACGAAACGATCTTCCCGGATGCAAAACCCCCCCACCCCGGGACAACGTCGCCGACGGTTTCCCGGCGGTTACCGATTCGAAGGGGACAAGGACGAGCGGCAGAAGTAACGGCATCGAAGAATGGACGAGATTACGGTTTCCGTTAGCGAGGAAGAAGAGACTCACCATGGCTTCGTCTCCGGTCGGCCGATCCGGCTAAAGCCTCGTCCGAGCTCGGAAGCGCGAATCGGAGATCGTAAGGAGAAGCTTCGTGGCGAAGCGAAAACTCGAAATGGGAAGAGAAGACTTTCGAGAGGAGAGCTTGTCGATTCCGATGATTGAAACGTAATGGCCGAGTTGAATGGGCGCGATGACGAGAACGCGTCGGACGTTTCCAGATCCGGAAGCGAACGGGGCCGTTAAAGCCCAATACGCGAATGAATCGGCCCGTAAGTCATTCGTGTATTGGGCTTTAACGGCGGTCGTTGGATTTGGTTTACGAACTATATGTAAGAAGGGGTGAGTAGTTCTGGGTTGCATTTGAAATCCGGAATCTAATTGTTGGAAGTGGTTTCCTAATTTTATGGAACTTGAAATTTACTATGTATACTCAAGAACCTTGAACCTACCTTATCATGTGTTATAAGGTCGGTTCCAAGGTCTATCCAAAGTTTCAATTGTATTATAAATTGAATGATTGTAGTGAATCATTAGCTCTAACTACCACAATTTGTTATAATTCATTAATCATGACTTATATCTAAATAAACAAAAAATATGAAATATTAACAAAGTACAAATTTTAGTTATAAATATCGTTGGAAATGGAAATTCATAATGGTTCTAGATTGCACATTCATCATTCGATCTCATGGAATATCGTAAGCTCACGCAAAAATGTAAAACAAGAAAAACACAAAGGATTGTTCCAAATTCCAAGTGGGTCACTGGAACTAATTTTCCAATTTTTGAAATTTGGAACTTACCATACATACCATAGAACTTAAAACTAGTTTGGTTCTCGGTTCTACTCTGGAACCATGCTCACTCTTATTTGTAAGACAAGATCAAACACCTAGAGAAACAACTAAATATTGTAGTTTTTACGAAAATTAGGCTATGTTTGTTTAGGAGAAAATGAATGATTTGAATAATATTTTCCTAAATATCATTGCTTATATCATCTACAAAAACAAGACGAACTAGAAATATTTTTATAATCAACCACGGAATTCACATTTCTTGGGCAATAACCTAGGCCTACTTTTGAAAATCTTGATAACGGGGAGGAACATTTGTCAATCAGAGCATTTGCTTCCCAACTAAATTGCCCTTCATTCTATAGTGTACTTATTAGATCCTCACAGTTTGGCTCTATCTCCACACAACTTAACCTATTTTGGTCAATGAACTTGAGAGCAACAAGTAAAGCTAGGGCTTCGATCTGTGCCAGAGAGGTAGCTTGGACGAATTAGGTAAAGCCATTGACAAGGCAACTAGAATAGTCTCGATAGATGCAAGAGATTGCACCCTTCATCGACCCTTCGCCGAGAGACCCTTCTACATTAATTTTCAGGATCCCCTCTGCCAAAGCTATCCAAGCTTGTGCCGAGGTGAGATTTCCTCTTTGTCCTTTCTTTTTTAGCATTTTGTTGCATAATCCGACCCGATTCCATTGTGTTTCTTGCGTTTGGTTTGTTGCCCCTAAATATCAGGTTATTTCGGGCATTCCAAATATCCCAAAGAATAGTCGCCACCATCTCAAATTTAGGTAGGTCAATCGAATTACTCATGAAATTCATCAACCAACTATCAATCTGTGTAATACCTTGTGTTAAACTTTTGGATTTTGAGACTAGGGTTGGACCATATGAGATCTGTCCAATGGCACCGTAAGAATATGTGTTCGACCGTTTCCACTTCACTTCTACACAAGTCATATACGGGATCAGGTAGAATATTGCTCTTCCACATATTTTTCTTGAATAGGATGGCATTTTGACATATACTCAATAGAAAGATCTTTACTTTTGTGCATGTCTACAAATTATGTATTGCATTCCATAGGGATATTGGGGTTTGGTAAGATGTTGATGGTTGAACTTGTTGTGCCTTGTTTCCTGTTTCTTGTCTGAGGGTATTGTATCCATTCTTTAATGAGAAACTTCCACATTTGGTGCCCATCCACACTAGTTCATCACTTGAATTTTAACGCTTGATTGGAATAGCTAGGATCTCCTATATGTTCATCAAATGAATTATTCAGAAGTTGCTCATTCCATCATTCCTCTCTAAAATTCATTAACTCTAAGACAAATTGTGGGTCGTTTCTATTCTCTAGACCTTCAATTATTCCCCTCTTCAACCATTTATCTATTATGATTTTAACGATTTCACCATTTTCTATTGCCCACATTACTGACTTCAAGATTGCTTCTTTTCTTATCAAAAGACTTTGCCAACCCCAAGAGGGTCTTGACCCTTTCTCAGCATTTACAATTAAAATACAATCCTTTTAGCAACTTACTTCATAATGCATCTGGGTTTTTCGTCAATCTCCAAGCTTGTTTTCCCAAGAGGGCTTTGTTGATAGTAATTAAATCCCTGAAACCCATCCCTCTTTTGTCTTTTGCTGTTTTCATTACTTCCCATCTTTTCCGATATAAACCAATTATTTTCACTGTTTTTCCACCAGAAATTTGCAACTTTCTGCTCAATAGCCTTGCAAATAGATATCGGGATTTTAAAAATTGACATTGCATAATATTGAGCAAAAAATTGCAATTTTTAAAATCCAAACAAAGCATGGAAGGAACAAATTGTGTCCAAAGCAAACAAAGCAAATTTCATTTCGATTCCTTTTATATCTCAATTAGTCATAACATTCTCTATCAAAGAGGATAAGCAATTTGAAACTAGGACAAAGAGGGAAGGTGACATAGGATCTCCTAGTCTAATGCTTCTAGTTGGGTGAAAAAAATAAGGAAGAGGCTCTCCATTTAATTTCACACTAAAGGATACTAGTAACGCATTACATAACCCAACATAGCCATCTCTCACAAAAACCCATTTACAGCAAACATGCTTTCAGAAAAATCTCATTCCACCCTATCATACTTCTTTTGCATATCCAATTTCAGAATAATATGAATTTTTTCATTTCATTCCCCTACTCTCAATTGGTGCAGCATCTCTTGCACAATAAAGATATTATCTTGGATTTGCCTTCCCTTAACAAAGGCACTTTGTTCTCTAGAAATCAACTCTGGCATCGAGGATTTAAGTATGTTTGCCATTATATTTGAAATTATCTTATACATAAAATTGCAAAGGCTAATTGGACAAAACTACTCAATTCTTTATGGGTTCGGTTTTTTGGTATAGGAGTTATATGGGTTTTGCTCAAAGCTGAATCTAGGATTCTTGATGTGAAAAATTCTTTAACGGCCTTAAAAACATCCTCTTTTATCACTTCCCAATGATGATGGTAGAATAATCCATTTAAACCATTAGAACCAAGAGCCTTGTTCACTCCAAGTTGAAATGCAGCCGTCTTCACCTCTTCCATGGTTAGTTTGCCACCAAAGAAGTGTTCATTTCGTCACCAACTCTTATGGGACATAGGTTCAGTATAGGTTCAAAATTTTCGGCCCTACCAAGGTATATAGGTCCTTGAAGAAGGAGATTGTCAAGTTTTGAAGTTGTTACTTATCATTTATCCAGTTATCTTATGAGAATCTCAGCATCAAAATTCTATTTCATTGCCTCATCTTGACAATGGTGGCATGAAATTATCTCATATTCTTATCCCCTCATTTTGATCATTTAATCCTAGACCTTAAACCCCAATGCATCTCCTCTCTCCTCCATAGATTTTCAATTTCCTCTTGAATATTTTGAATTCTGCTACTATCTTGAGGGATGTTGGTTATATTAGTTAAAACCTGTAGCTCTTACTTAACATCATCACAATTAGCCACTTGTTTGTTGCTTTTGCCCATCTCTTCACAATATGTTGTGTTTGAATGCTTGTAACACTTACCAAATGTGTCAAGATGCATAAAGTAGGCTCACACTACCATCTTTGTATTGCAAATAACTTGCAATTACATGCAAAGATAAAATCACTTGGACAAAAATGGATTGTATACTTCCTTTCACTACTTTTAGTTTCCACAACATAACTGTGTAATGACCGATCAGTTTTCAATATAAAAACATGTTTAGATAGAAGCATGCAGGGAAAAGTACACAAAAAAAAAAAAAAAAAAAAAATCCTGAGCCTATTGCATTGGTACCAATTCAATCATAAACTTTTCAATTAAACTAATTCAGTCCTAAACATTTTTACATTGGTACCAATTCAATTTATCTAGCCAATTTTGGTTGGTTGACAGTGATGTGGACGTTGATTGGTAACTAGACGTTGACGTGGTAATTTTTAAATAATTTTTTTTATTAATTCTTTTTCTTTTTTCCTCTCTTCTTCCTCCTTGACCTTCCTCATAGTGCCGGAGCCCTGCTGGCCAATAAGCGAGGGTCACAACCTTAGCTAGTGGCTGGTGAGGGCTTCACATCACTCATTAGCCACTGTGAGGAAAGTCTAAGAAGGAAGAAGAGAGAAAATAAAAAGGAAAAATAGAAAAAGAAATAAAAATTTAAAAATTTTGGAAAAAATAAAAAAAAATATTTAAAATGGCCACATCAACGTCCAACTACTGATTGGGGTCCATGTTAGTGCCACCCAATCAAAACTAGTCAGGTGGACTGAATTGGTATCAATGTGAAAAGATTTAGGACTAAATTGATGTAATTGAAAGGTTTAAGACTGAATTGATACTAATACAATAGGTTTTGGATGTTTTTGGTACTTTTCCCTAAGTGTGGAAGAAATCAGCCTGGGATTCCCATAAATGGCAAGAGTATTCACTTTCATGAAATGTTTTAGATAGCTGCTATTTTCAACCATAATCGAGCACACTCAAAATTATCAAAAACTACATTGTTTCGCTTCTAATCTACTTGCTTCTCATAATGATTAACAAATTTAGACAAAAGTCATGATCTTACACATCAAATTTTGAAAGACATTATTTGTGCTCTTGCTTCTTTGAGTGGATCTAAATTGCTCTGCAAAGATACCTTGGCCAAAGGCAAGACATCATTTATGGCATAGGTGATGGATTATCCAACCATTTGTTGTCTCCTAAGCTCCACTCTTGAATGAAACTTGCCAAGTGCTCTCCATTTCGAATTTAAATTCACAATGATATCAAAGTTTTTGCTAATATTTATTGCAAAAACCTAGCTTTCCAAGAAGATGCAAGACAATAATAAATGATGATTTAAGCCAAAAAAGGGTGCACATATTATAATGTACTTATTTTTACAATAAACATGATCATGTACCACCACATCTTCAAAACTTTCATAATCCGGCTTGTATACATCGTTATACAATTGGTTGATCTTTGTTCCTTATCTAATTGAAATTGATAATAAAAATTGCTTCCATTTGATTTAAAACAATCAAAATGGATAATGAGACTTTGACTATCACTTGCACTAATTGACTTCTTTCTCTTTGATGGTGGGATAATTTGACAATCAAGCAATATAAAGCCAACATTCTCTAGTCCCCTACCTTAGCATTGAAGTAGGAATACGCTTTTATAGCTATTATACGGCTTTCCCATATAAGTTAGAACACTTTTATGAGGATATTTTATGTGCCGGCACGATTGTATCAGATGTTTTGGCTATCATCAATGAAATGATGATTATGACCATCCCTAAATTTTGCATTTACATAGACTCCATCTTCAATTTTGAATTTAATGGAAGTTTGATATCCGGCTCTCTTCATTATCCTAAAACATCTTTATTATTCACGAGATGATACGAGTGGAGAGTCTCGTTCACAATTATAAAGAAATGTGCATTTTCGCAATATTCATTTGCTACTGCTTTCTTTTTGTCCTCTTAGCACTCCAGATCCTAGCAATTCTAATTTCTATATCTTTATCAACTTTATTTATAGTGATAGTATCCTATGGAGCCTTTTTTGTTTTAAAAAAATCACCATTCAAAGAAAGATAAAGTGAGAAACAAAATAAGCTCTAAGAACTTAAAGTCATACCCATTTATCTAAAGAAATATTAAGCTAGTCATTGAGGATTAGAATAACATGCCGAATATTTGCGAATACATTAGTTAGTGACTTCAAAAGTTTTTATATATACATTGGGTCAGTCAGGATTCAAAAAACCAACATATCATACTAAGTCTTTTTTTTTTCGCTAGAATTATACATGAGTTGACTTATAGGTAGGAGAACACATGATATTCATGATAACTCGTGGTTGGGGTGGCCAAAAACACGAGAGGGCAAAAGACAAGAAATAAGTACTACCATCTTCATCAGTTTCTACCAACTAGGAAAATGTGCCTAGAAAATCTTGAAGTATTCACATGTGAGAGAGAGAGAGAGAGAGCTGTTAGGATTGAAGAATGCACATGAGTGACCGTTGTGTCATTGGAGTATTCAATTTTTTAATGAATCGGAGTCAATGCCTTTGAACCTCCGTTAGGCATGCATTTTATGTTATTAATGTGTCTCACGTTATTTGTCCTTTTTCGATGATTTTGAGAGTACAAAACTTTCAAAGTGCATATCCCGTCTGATAATTTTTTTGGACGAGAGAGAGAGAGAGAGAGAGAGAGAGAGAGAGAGCTGTTAGGATTGAAGAATGCACTTGGTGGCCGTTGTGTCATTGGAGTATTCAATGCCTTTAAACCTCCGTTAGGCAAGCATTTTATGTTATTAATGTGTCTCACGTTATTTGTCTTTTTTCGATGAGTTTGAGAGTACAAAACTTTCAAAGTGCATATCCCGTCTGATAATTTTTTTGGACGATATTTGCTTTGATTTAGAATTACTTTACGAGATGAATCTCATGGAAAAGAAACAAAATTTTGAAAATAAAAGGAATCATGTCATTTGAGCGCGTGAGTTCTCTTTATTCGAGCATGAGTGGTCGTTGTGTCATTGGAGTATTCAATCTTTTTTATGAATCGGAGTCAATGCCTTTAAACCTCTGCTAAGCATGCGTGGTATGTTATTAAAGCGTGTCTCACGTTATTTGTCTTATTTCGATGAGTTTGAGAGTACAAAACTTTCAAAGTGTGTATCTCGTCGCTCTAATAATTTTTTGGGGCAATATTTGTTTAGATTTAGAATTACTTTTTGAGATGACTCTCATGGAAAAAAGAAAAAAAAAATTCAAAAATAAGAGGAATCAGGTCGTTTGAGCGTGTAAGTTCTCTTTATTATGATTATCCTCACACCTGATTTTTTTTTTTTCTGAAGAAGACTACAGCATAATTTTCTTTTGAAGGTATTTTTCCAGTGGAGATTTTCTCCTTCTAAAACGAATAAAAAAAGGTTTAGTAGAATGGAAGGACAAAGTTATAATTTAGAATTTCGTCTCCATTATTCGTCAATTTTTTTTTTCCCAAAGAAACGTAAAGGAGGGGAGAAAGTGAGTACGATGGACTTCTCGTATATGGGAGCTTCTATTCTAGAGGAACAATAGAATACTGATTTTGAGTGCTGTCAAAGTATCGATTGTCGAAACGAATTGGCCCAGTGGGGCATGGCTACTACGTTAAGAAACAAAGAAAGCTGCCTCGCTGGTGGCGACGTCGAGCGAAGGCGACGGCGATCAGGCATGGAGGAGTCTGAGCAAGGGGGAGGAGGAAGAAGAAGAGAGAGAACATATGGATTAGGTGTTGATCGGGCGTTGGGAGATTTAGATTGGGTGTGGTAAGGATTAAAATCAAAGGGTCACATATCGCGATCTCGCAAGAGAAACGGTTGATTGAATGATAGGGTGGAACATCTGATCCACGTCTGACAAGTAATTGAAAACGCGGGAAGCTTCCTTGCGCATGTCAGGAAATTACAAAAGTACATGAACTCGTGAAAGCTGGTCTTGAAAGATCCTGGGGACGCGGAGGAAGCAACCATCGGCAAATACCTGGAAATTGTGAGGCTTTTTGGACGGACGAAGAGCAGAGGACAAGATCAAATCAACACGTACTCTCCGGGGAGTCCCATCTTTTGCTTTTCCACGCACCTTCCGACCACCGCACCTCGCATTTTCTTGTCGTTTCCTTTCATTGTCTTTTCAATTTCGTCTATCTCTATTCATCGTACTCTCCATTTCGGTGTAATCTATTTTTCTTTGTGCTTCTTCCAAAACATATTCACACACCTTATTATCGAGTGTGGAATCATGAAAGGTTCTGCGACTGCTCTACAATTGTCTGAAGTTAGGAATTCACATAAACACACATTGATTTTATTTATTATATATTTTTACCACGCCCGCCTATCAATTTTCCTCAGAAATCTCAAAGCAAAAAGAATACCACTAGGCACAACATATATCCCGAGCATATGAATCTCTTAGAATATCATGCGAGAACCATCAAATCTAACGATGCAGGCATATTGAGCCGACCTGATATTTAATGCATAGATGTGATGTTTCTTCAAGATTGTTCGTTCTATCTAGCCCCCCAAACACAGCTTAGAGACCCTAATCATCTTCAGAAAAATTGGAAAAAAAAAAAAAAAACAGCCATTTCAAAACGCTGCTAAGATCATAATTAGGACACAAGAAAAAAAGTCATCACCCCACGTCCGAAAAGTCCCCAAAGTTGGTTCCCAGCTAATCCGGCGTCTCTTTTTCTTACATCCTTTCTTAATGATAATGCCAACCACAAAACAAAAGTGGGGGTAGGGGGAGGAATCATTTCTCTACCAAGTTGGGGAACAGAATGTTCGGTCGCCTCCTTCCTGACGTTGACTTCGCACGTTGCAGTGGGAAACCAAACCCTGGTAAAGCAGTATCTCCGGCTGGATCGACGGCGGTCGAATCGAGGGTTTAAGCTCGTAATCCTTAACCCTGGTTAGGGCTGTCCCGGCCCAGGCTCACCGAGCACGCCACCACCTGCGCCCACTGCCTCAGCCTCGTCTTCACCACCTGCGGATCGTCGCCTGCAACTCCAAAATTTTACACACGCCACTTTCTAATCAACACGCGATGCACATGGCGGCCGGCGAGTCTTTCGCCGGGCCGGTTGGTGTTTGGACGAAGAGCGAGAGAGGAAGAGGGAGAATTTACCGCGGCTGAATATGTTGTTTTGCGGGCTGCCGGCGGCGGGCGGAGGAGGAGGAGGAGGAGGAGGAGGAAGAGGAGGAGCGTCGCAGCGGGGGACGGTCGACGGCGGCGGCGACGGCTTCGAGACGCCGTCGGCGTACTGCTTGTTGACGGCGTAGAAGAGCTCTAGGGCGGGCAAGGTGTCCGACAGGCGCTGATCCGCCTCCGGCGAGTCGAACCCGAAACCCAGCTCGATGCACGCCTTCAGCTCGTCGAGGTCGTCGTCCGTGACGCTCCTGCTCCGGGTGCGGCGGTTCTTGCTGTTCCCCTTGCGGCGGAGCCACGCCTCCTCGCGGCACATGTCCGGCGACCACGATCGCTGCTTGTACAGGGAGGACGAGCGTCCGGCCAGGTGAGGCGGCGGCGGCGGCCGCGAGGCTAGGAACGACAGCTCGTCCGGCGGCGGTGGTGATGGTGGAGCGGGGGCATCTGACATGGTGGAGAGACGGCGGAGCGCGACCCCTACCCCGTCGAACGGGGGTGTCGGGGGGCGGAGGCGCTCTCCTTCCGAGCTAAGTCTTCAGATATTTTTAGAGAGAGAGGGAGGGAGAAAGAGAGTCGCGGGGCTTATAGCAATCAGGGTTATGGTGTAAGGTCGGTCCAAAGTCAATGATGACCGTTCCTTTTTGCATTCTTTTATTTTAGCTTTTCTAATAAAAAAAATTTCCACATTTGCTCCAAGAATTTTGTCGAGCTCATCGAGGAAATATATCATTTTCAAAATATTCATGATTCACAACGCGGATACTCAATAAAAAATGACATCAATATTTCTTTAGTTAGCTAACAAATGCCCTCAAAACTGACAATAAAATATTCGATAAAAATTAGTGTCCTTTTTAGATAATATCGTGTCATCCAATGATTGAGATTTATCGGGCAATATTACTTTTCACTTGATCAAGTTCATCCAATAGCTAGGCAGTTAATGTGGAAGTGTGTCCTCATTATATGTTTGAGAATAGATGTTAAAGATTGCATAAGATTGGATTTGCCAAATTTATGGATCTGTCAACTAAATGGGAATCATGGATTTTCAGTTTCAATCGAAACCAATTGAGTTTATCGAAATGAGAGTTTTCATCTCATTGTTTTTCGAACCCAACTCCATAAAAGTAATACATTGCTTAAATTGTGCATTGCAGAGAAGTTTTCGGAGACCAATAGTACTACTTGAAGGTTAAGGATGGCGCATGTTGGGCAAAAGGTCAAAACCAGCAGTGTCTTGGAAGCTTACGTTCAAGACTAGTTGTATTTTTTCATTCAAAATTATCCTATTTTTGCTTGCTGGAGAAGTTTTGTGATGCCCACAAGTTGGACGTATGGATTTTCTTGATCCGACCATCCTAGTAACATGAATTATGTTTCGAATTCCAAGCATCGAGTTGGATTTCGCAATGACATGGGAAATTAAACTTCTTTGTAGGGGTTTGACATAGGGCTTCATTGAGGCTTATCCTAGGTAGGTTGACTTCAGGTCTAGGGGCATGGGAAAATATTAATTAGTCCTCAGTTTTTGAAGTTAGCCATGGACCGCTCTACTCACTTATCGCCATGTGTCGAGACGAGTCACGTTTCATATTTTTTTTTCTCTCGTCTTTTTCATGCTTATGCGCCACGCCATGCGCCACGCCATGAATGAAGCTGTCCAACTTTGACGCATAATCCACTTTAGATCTAGCCGCAACCGGCTCTTCCACGGCAGAGACCGGCAAGGTTAAGATCGACTGCAACCTCATTCGCAAACCCCTCGCCGCACCAAGGTCGCCGCGCCCATCGGTGGCTACCTTTCCTCTAACTTCCAGATCTAAAGTCTCTCCTCCAAGTGACCCCTCGCAAGGAGGGAGCTTCCTATATTTATGGTCTTCATAAAAGAGGATGGACTTGGTAAGAGCATCTTTGTAATGGTAGCGAAGCGAGGTTGGCGTGGGGGGTGGTGCTTCAATGGGAAATTAGGCATTGCGTAGAAACGGAAGCAGAGTGAAAGAGTGAAGGAAAAAGAGTAACGGTGGAGAGAGTTAGTGAGGTAACGGAGGAGAGAACAAACATGAAAAGTGAGCCCCATTTGGACAGGTGAAAATTAATGAGTGGAGATGCTTATGAGTGACATAGAAAACCGTAATCACCATGAAAAGTGAGTCCCATTTGGACAGGTGATAATTAATGAGTGGAGATGCCTACGAGTGACATAGAAAACCGGAATCACCCAATATTTTCTCCTGGGGGCATTCGTAAATGGACAGGCATGGCTCAAGCGTGATGGATTTTAGGTAGATCAGTTCCCCGACCAAGAATCAAGAACTGGTCTCTTGGCTTTGATATTTGCCACAAGTGAGTCTCGGTGATTTTTGGGGCCCTGGCAAGATCTCTGAGCTCATCAACCGTATTTATGACAAAAAATCACGAGGCCTGAGTTGGAATAGAGCTTTCATCCAAAATAAGTCCCCTGAGATCGACTCCTAAAAGATGCAATTAGGTGGCAAATCTGTATCAAAAAGATGCAATTGATTGGTTAAAACCTCCAATGTATACAACCAAACTCTAAATCTTTGCTTAAAAGTGTACTTACTTCATAAACATAAGCTAAGAATACATGAGTAGTTCTTGAATATTTTCCTTGAACTTTAAACTAAAATACGGATTTATTGCACCAATAAAAAAATCGAGGTCTCAACTGAATTTCGTAGGACTTTTGATGCACTACTCTCTAAACAAATTTTTTTTTCCCATTGAGGAACTCATTTTTTTTTTGTCCTTATTTAGTGAAAAATTGTACCATGTCATAGGATATTCTCTAAGTAAATGCAAGTTTGATCTTCCCATTTATGGCTTACGAATAAATCAAAAATATTTTCTAATATACTTCAACTAGAAAACCTTAAAACTTGTTAATTCAGCAAATTTCTCCAAAAGCACGTTATCTTATCAATCTTGGATCTTAGCAAGCAGCCTAAGAATCTAAGAAAATTTATTTGTATTTAGGAAGTTCTCGGTATGTAGTCGACCAAGCCTTGATTGAATCAATTTAAATCAAGTTACTTATCCATTTTCATGATGACGACTTATGATCAATTCACATGGAAATCATAATGATCAGTGTAGCATAGTGCGCTTGATTAACATTAGTGGTGTTTTTAATCATATATTCGATGTGAATTTAGATAGTATGAAAAATAAGCTAAACAATAGAGGCAATATCTATCACATCCAACGTCGACAGACATTTTACACTTTTGAAGTGTCATTCTTTTATTAAAGTCTAAATGCATAAATCCTTTTGGACTAAATAATCTACATGGGATGAATGTGTTCTCTTGCACATTAGATGAAGTCTTTCTAACAAATTCTCATTCGATGTATCCAATTCTTTTGATGATGACTTACACTTTGGCAAGGGAATAAGATTACTAAAGCAAAGAGAATTTCAAAAACAAGCATTCAATGAAAAAGAGCTATTGGTGTACCCAATAATGACCTTGAGGTGTTCTTCTAGAAAATTTATCATTTCTTTTAATTAAAACATTAGAATTGATCGCATTATTTTCAATTGAGAAAAAAAAGCTTGATCTATATTTAATGGTAATCCTTATCCAATTTTCAAATAGCATGCCTAATGCATAAAAAAAAAAATGTAATGTACCGATTGTGGGAAGAAGACATACTTATGAATCAAACCCTTTTCTCAAATCAGCACAAGTATCAGCATACTTGCATAACTAACTCATCTTGTGTTGGACATTACGATTGCTAGTGCATCCTTGATGGGCATAGTCACCAATGATTATTTATAATTTGCAAAAGAAAAAAAAAAAAAAAAAGAGGCAAAAAACTCATTGATTGCGAATGCCATTTCCTGCAGGCCACGTGAAGTACTTTTATTGGGAAGCCAATAGAGAAAGCTAACTTTTTCTAAAGAGATGACATGCTTTACTTTCCGCCTAAGAAAAAGAAAAACTAAGGACTAAAGATCTAGGGGCTAAGCTTGTTCGTCCCTCATTGCTCATTTTTAACCTCCCCTGTTTGTTTCCTGATCATAATGGCTGCTGCTTCTTCTTCCAAGCTCAGAAGGAGTTACGATGTCTTCTTGAGTTTCAGAGGTCTGGACGCCCGCAACCACTTTCTTGGTCATCTCTACACGGCTCTAGATCAAACAGGGATATACACTTACATCGACAATGAAGAACTCAAGAAGGGAGAACAGATATCACCGGCACTTATGAAGGCAATCGAGGAATCGCGAATCGCGATAGTGGTTTTCTCTGAGGACTATGCCTCTTCGCCATGGTGTTTGGAAGAGGTGGCAAAAGTCATGGAGTGCAGGGAGGAAAGAAAACTCATGGTCTTTCCGGTGTTTTACAAAGTGGAACCAAGAGCGGTGAGAGGGCAGAGACAGAGTTATGCAGAAGCTATGGCTAAGCATGAAGTCAAGTTTGGGAAGGACTCAGAGAAAGTAAAGAGATGGAGGAAAGCACTATTTGATGCTGGTAGCTTATCTGGGTGGGATTTTACTGATGGGTAAGTTGCTTCAGTCAGTCTTAATCTTTCGATACTTAATTTTCTCTGAGATTTAGGATCCTATAAAGTTAGGGGTAAATTAGCCCCCTTTGTCTCCCTCTCTCAAGCGAACACACTCACACAGCGCACATCTAATCTATGGCCACGCCGCCGCCCGATTGCTACGTCCGCACGACCGTGTCACATCAGCCCATCTTCGTCTCTGTTGGGCGATGGTCACCGGAGGCTGGCTATGACGGCTGAGACTTGACGGGCACGCCACGATTGCGGGGACATGCGGCTGCGTGGCAGTGGCGAAGGCGGAGGGGAGCTCAGTGAGGGGTGGGGGAAATTTGTGTTTGCCTTTTGGGGTAAAGTGAGTAGTGGCTAATGGGCCTTGCCCAGGCCAGGCATGGGATTTTCCCTGTTGAGGGCCTGGGCAGGGCTAGCTCATACCCTTTTTCGTTCTTTTAAGTAAATTTAAATATTAAAATTCCAGACAAATATGAGAAATGAATCTACAAAACCCAAAATTGTGAATTTGCAGATTGATATATACTTTAAAAGGAAAATTGCACAAATGTCAACTATAAGAAGAGTCTCTGATATTAAAGACTGTACATAATACAGAAAAAAACTAATGTATACTAATCTATATCTACTATAAAAGTATGGAAATACAACTCATTATGTCCTTAACAAGATAATGCAAGTTAATGTGAATATAAATTGTGATATAAATATGCGAACAATACACATATATCATAGGTAAACTACTCCTAATTCGAAATATAGATTAGTTGATGATATGATTTAACTTCATTTGGTATTTAGCCTAATTGAACTATTACAATGAAATCATCTGAAGAAAATTAAAAGTATAAATTATAAAATAGAATGGAAATCAAACGAAATACTTAAAAAGTTACTTATCAAGTTATTTCTAACTGAAAATGTATCTTATTTCCTTACATGATTAAATTCAGTTATCAAATAAACTCGATTTATACAAAGATGGTAAGAAAGAATTTAAAACTGACCCTAGGCCATAATGGATTATCCTTTGGGACAAATTCTGAATTTGTTCTATGTGGATAATCAGGCTTATATAATGTCCTTTTCGCTGTTACTATCATCAAAATGAATTGGAGCTTCTTCAGCCAATCCTAAATAATGCCTAAGATCCTTGGGCTAACTTTCTGGTATCATTGCCACTAAGGTTAGCCGCTCTTTTTACAGGATATAAAATGAATTGGACTTCAAGGACTAAGCTTGTCCCTCAGGCTTCTTTAGATTCGTTTGTTTTTCAATTACATAAAGCCTTTCACTGACCATTAAGGGAACCTCTCTTGCAAGAGCATTTTTCCCTTCTTTTGTATCCACAGCCATTTTCTCGAGCAAAATATTTTGTCAAGAGAGTATTTACCTCATTATGTAACCCATTATATATAGGACAAGGCAAATTTAGTACTCTATCCACCTTTTTTTTTTATTTATTTATTAGAAATGTTTGTTTTAGTTTTTATAAAAGAAAGAATGAAAAACAAGTTTTTTTTAAAGGAAATACAGCGGTAATGACATTCTTGTAAACACTTGAAGCTTTAAAGAGCGAGAAGGTAATTAAAAAACAGTTCTCTACGGGAACTAACAGTTGGCCATATTTGTCCCAAAGACAGGCGTACGTGTCTTTGTTTGTCCACTCTCAGAAGGGGGACTTAAGTCATCCCAAAGGGTAAAATACTTGATTTTTATTAGGATTTATCCCATGGCAATGCAAACTTAGACTTCACGTTGTTAATTTTCATCACGTTGTTGCTAAGAGTAATACCAGATAAATTGGTAGGCATTCCGACAATTAAAGGAAAAACAATATAATTTCAATGAACTTTAGAAAGAGATCAGGGCGTCAATCAGCATTTAGCATATCCGATAATTAACTTGAATTTTAAATAAATGTAAAATAAATGAACACATAACGTTTAGAATAACATGAAAAATATAGTCTAGACCAGTGTAGACACGGGCATTTTGCTGGTTGAACATATTGGGTCATTCATCTCCAAATATATTTCAGACTAGTTTCTTATTCAACAATTCTCTTTAAGTACTGTCAATTTTTTTTTTTGGATTGCTCTAAAAGTAGTTTCAACTAATTTTCCCATTTCAGATATAAAGCGGGGCTCATACAACATATTGTACAAGAGATCTCAACTCAACTAGATCAAACGCCATTAAGTGTAGCCAAGTATCCGGTTGGGATAGATTCCCGAGTACAAAGCTTAAAATAATCTTAAATCTACAATCCAAGGATGATGTTCTTATGATAGGATTATGGGGACAAGGAGGTGTAGGGAAGACAGCCCTCGCTAAAGCCATTCATAATGCTATTTTTAGAGAGTTCCATGGTGCCAGTTTTTTGGAACGTGTTCGAGAAAATTCCAGAAATTCCATTGATTTGGTTCCTTTGCAAGAAAAATTGCTGTCGCAAGTATTATTAGGGAAGAAATTAACGGTCTATAGTGTTGGTGGAGGGAGTCGATTAGTTCAAGATAGACTTTGTAATAAGAAAGTTCTCATCATTCTTGATGATGTTGATGATGCGTGCCAATTAAATGCTTTAGTTGGAGATTGTGAGTGGTTTGGTAAAGGAAGTAGAATAATTATCACAACAAGAAATAAGCATCTACTAACTTCTCATGGGATAGATCACAGCCATATGTATGAAGTTAAAGCTCTTGAGGATGGTGACGCTCTTGAACTTTTTAGAAAGCATACTTTTCTAGGAAATCAAGAAATAGAAATAAGCAGTAATCTTGTTGATCAGGTATTACATTATGCGAGAGGCCTTCCTTTGGCTCTTGAGGTGTTGGGTGCTTTCTTATGTGGTAGAAGAGAACATGAATGGAAAAGTGCCCTACAAAAACTTGCCAAAAGTCCTGATAAAAAGATCAACGATGTTTTAAAGGTAAGTTATGATGGATTGGAGGACTATGCAAAGGAGATCTTTTTGGACATTGCTTGTTTCTTCAAGGGGAGGAGTACAGAGTACATTAAGAAAGTTCTAGATAGTTGTAATTTTGACACGACTATTGGAGTACAGATTCTCATTGATCATTGCTTGATTAGTGAAGAGTATAGGACCTTAGAAATGCATGACTTAGTGCAATTAATGGGTTTATACATTGTTAAAGAAGAATGCCGTGATGACCCCGGAAAACGCAGTAAGTTATGTCTTTATGAAGATGTTCTTGATGTTCTATCAGGAGATATGGTAAGATTTGTTATAAGAATTCATATTCAATTCTTATCTTTGACCTTGTTTACTAGTTGTTATAGAATAATGTTAATATATTTGAATAAATATACAGGGAACGGATGCGATTAAAAGCTATAGTTTTGGAGCTACCAAAACCAGAAGAGGTGTATATCGGTCCTAATGCTTTCATAAAATGAGAAAGTTGAGGTTGCTCATCTTGCTTAATGTAGATAATTCTTTCCAAGGTCCCATCCATCTCCCTAATGAGTTAAGGTGGTTTGAATGGCCTAATTGTGCATGGATTCCAGATTTTAGCTATGGTCCAAAGAAGTTAGTTGGACTTGATATGCGAAAAAGCAAGATCAAAGTAGTGGGGAACATTTTAAGGTGCGTATTTACTTGGCCTTTTTCATTGCTTATATTTATATAATTGGATGATGTTTGTTGTTGTCCCTAGGAAAACATCTACAATTACTATATTCGTTATAAACATCAAACGTAGTCTGTCAATCTAGTAAATGAACCAATGCAGTTAAAATCTTTCAGTTGAAGTAAATCTGCCTTCTAACTGACAACTTGTTGGTTACAATTCGAAACACCTGTAGCAAAGATTTCATTTTTCATCCTCGTACTTCATCTGCTTTTCTGATCAAGTCCATGTGTTTTTAATCTTTCTAACTGATCTAGTCATTCTACTTTTACAAAGTGTCTAATCAAGTCTCTCTGACATCATATCTGGCCAAATCTAGTCAATGCGGTCATTGGAGTATGATGTGGATTGAATATTGCCTACATGGACACCCATCATAGATAGTGGATGAGTGCCCGCATATGTACGATATTTAATCCACGTTACAGTGTGGAGTCGTCCAAAGGCCACGCCAACTAGATTTGACTTAGATTCAGGATTGGAGAGAAATGATTAGATAATTTATGTAAATGGAAGGATTTGATTAGAAAAATCAAAAGTACAGAAAGTTTATTAGAAAAAGTAAACGCACCGAGATGAAATAAAACTTTTCCTTACTTACACAAAAAGATGACAACAACGAGCTCAAGCAATCATGATTTTGAGAAGAAATTTGAAACAAAAGCTTCTTGGCTTGTAAAATTAACATTTGAGCGCTGAATGTGCTTAAGATATACCATGAGACTTTTAATTTGATTTGTAGGCTTTTTATATAGTTGCTAATGGTCTATGTGCTTTCAAAGACCCTTTCCATGAGAGAATTGAGAAGCCACGTCTTTAGAACTCTTTGGATGGTAATGGGTAAATCTCTTTTTCTTGTTAAGTCAAAATATTGTTAGCAATGGAATTTGACAGTTACATATGTCTCTTTCACCTTTTAACCCACACGGAACAATGTTCCGATTTTGCACTTCAGAACAGCAGAATCGCCCCTACATAATTTATTCAGGAAAATTGTAAGGATAATTTATTTTCCTGTGAACAAAAAGAAGTTGTTACTAGTTCATCCATGTTTTGGGTAATGCTTATGAATTGTGATGTGTGTAAACTTTTGTATATAGTTTCCTGGTATGTGGACATACCACTAGTTCTTTTAACTAAAAACTTAGAGCCAGATTTTGAATTGAATATTTATCACAGTTCTTTCTTTCTTTTTTTCGTCCGGAATGTTTCTTGCAGGACTTTAAAAAATTGAAGTTCATTAACTTTAGTGAATGCCAGCTGCTGATTTGTTTGCCAAACCTCGATTGTATTCCAAATCTAGAGCAATTGGATCTCCACGGGTGCAAAAACTTAGAGCATGCCCACACATCAGTTGCATATCACAGCAAATTACAATTGTTGAATTTAGGTGGGTGCTCTAAACTTCATGATCTCCCTGCAATGCTCCAGTCCAAGAATCTTCGACATCTCATTCTTAAAAATTGCTCAAAATTGCAAAGATTCCCTAATATTCCAGATGAAATCGAGGGCTTGCAAAAAGTTGATTTAAAAGGGACCTCAATTGAAGAACTTCCTACATCTATAGAAAATCTTGTCTCTTTGGAGGAAATGGATTTAAGTGATTGCAAGAAATTGGCAATCCTTCCATCTAGCATTTATAGGTTGTAAAATCTTACAAGCCTAAGGCTTGGAGGCTGCTCAAAACTAATCAAGTTTCCAAAGAAGGAGGAGGATTCAAGTGATCCCCACACGAAGACTGGATTCCCTAAGTTAAAGTTTATAGACCTTAGTGAATGCAGTCTATCGGAAGTAGAGTTTCTGGAGAATGATTCCTGTTTTCCCTTCTTAAGAAATATGTATTTGAGGGGAAACAATCTTGTTAGCCTTCCTGCATGCGAGTGACTAAATAAGTTGGAATGGTTGGATGTTTCGTATTGCCATCAACTCCGAGAGATCCTCAAGATTCCGTGGCGATTGAATAAACTATCTGCAAATTATTGCGAGTCTCTAAGCAAAATTCCCTCCAACATTGACGTTGATGTTGTTGACTTCTCTTCATGTTATGAATTGCTACGTAATGGCTTCACCATGAATGATTTGTTCAAGCTTGAGGTTAGACTCTCTTTCATCCACCTTCTAATTAATATGGTAGTTTTGCTAGCATAACAGTTTTAGGTTATCGTGAAATAAAAGTTTATTGTGAGTCATAAATTTTTGAAGGAGCATGCTCCATAATAATTTATAATTATTTGTTATTTGATTGTTTGTGGCCTAGAACAAACTATTATTCTTCATTGTAGTTTAAAGACTGTCTCCCAATAATTTCTCTCAATATGGAGTCTTGTACTGTTGTTGCACTATTGTTTTATATTGTGAAAGGCTAAAAGTCCTGAATCAGTGAGCTAATTAAGAAAAGCAAGTATTGAAAGTGATTCTGCATGTATGTAGTGGAGGTGGCTATAAAGTTATGCAAAGGATACTCTCTATTTATTTAGCTCTAGTTCGCTGTGGAATTATAAGGATCGCCCAATTAAAAATATCAACAATTGATATACATCCAATTACAAAATCTTCGACAACACGTGTCTTGTTTCCACCAATTAAATACAAAAAAAATCTTTGTAATGTTATAGTTAACTATAGCTAAACTCTAGGACTACCCACTTAACTCATTGAAAATCTTCCTTTTAGGTGCCAATTTTGATAAAGTATCTAACAGTCTATATCTGTGACAGCAATTTCATGCCAAAATTGCTTGCGAACTTCTTTTACCTGGAGAAAAGATGCCAAAGTGGTTGCTTCCTGATAATGAGGGTTCTATTTCTTTCATGGTTTCACAAGAATTATATAAGAAGTTCATAGGATTAGCTTCTTGTGTTGTATTCCAAGAAGGTAAAAAAGAAGAATTTAAGCTTGAAGCATACGTTAATGGCAAGAAGACGATGGAAGGCTCAAGCACTATCGGTTCATTGGATTTGGGTCACGTATGGCTTCTGTATTGCGTACCAGAGGTGCTGTGGAAAGGAGACCCTTTTGGTCCAAATGACAGGAGTCATTTCCAGTTTATCATTAGAGCACCACCTGGTGTAATCATCAAAAAGTGTGGATTCCGACTAATGTGCAAGCCACTAGAGAACGATTTAGAGATCTTGCTTCAAGATGATGAATTGTTGGATCCAGCTTTACTCTACGAGGTTTCACACGAAGATAGTCAAGTGATCATAGAGGAAGAAAGTTAAAGAGAAACACAAGATTTACTAGATAATAAAACCAGCATAGAGGAAAATAGTTCTAGCAATTTAGTGACAAAGGGTCAAACATGGCTCTGCTCAATCTTTCCATCCAGAATGTGCTGCGAAATCTTGTAACTCAAAACTAATCAAGTTTCCATTGAAGGAGGAGGACTCAAGTGATCCCCATACAAAATACATATTTCTTAAGAAGAGTGAGATCTCCCATGACTTCGAAGGACTTATATTACAAGTTTCTAAGATTGACTTTCTATGTTATACTCCCAGTGAAAGAAGGAAGAGAGAATAACTTTGCGATTGAAGTATCCGTTGATGGAGACATTAGTGCTGCACGCCCATGGATTTTCAGTTGTATCATCTGTGGCTTCATTATTACGAAGCAAGGGAGCTGTGGGGAGTAGATTTCCAAGTTAGCATTAGAGCATCGGGTGGTGGAATTGTGAAGAAGTGTGGATTCTGAGTAACGCGCAGCCGCTAAAGAACGATTTGGAGGTTCTGTTTCAAGGCAATCAGTTGCTGGATCCCAATTTATTTTACGAGATTTGATATGCAGATAGTCAAATGAGTACAGAAGAAGAAAGTTCAACTGAATCAGAAAATCTACTAGATAGTCAAATGAGCACAGAGGAAGATAGTTCAAGCCAATTTGTCCACGAAGGATGGAACATGGCGGACTTTTCAATTGAGGTCTCTCTCTCTCTCCTCTCTCTCTCTCTGTGCATGCCTGTATGTGTCTGCGTGTGTTGATGGCGAGTGTATGTTGGGTGCACTGTGTCTGTATACTGTAAAAGCCAACAATTCTAGACAAACAAAGAAATCTAATATAAAGTGATTCTGCACGTATTTGCTGTAGGGATGGCTATGGTTTTTATGGCATGAGTATCATATATAACGTAAGCAAAAATTGATATGTCTAATTATTATACAATGAAAAATATGTGTGATTATTATAGAACTCTAGTTTGGTTGAATCAGGAGGAATATGCTCAAATCAAACTCTCTACTTGAACTAATTACAAACTTGAGTATTTATAGTAGTTTACCCTTATAACAGAAGTATCGCTATTCTCAAAATTTTCCTAATTCACAGAAATGTTCTTCCTTGAAGAGAGATGCTAGAGGAGTGCTATCTTGTTGACCACAGTATTGTATCTTTCATGGTTTCACATGACTTGTATGATAAGTTCCTAGGATTTTTTTTTTTTTCTGTGTAGAAGATGGATATGGGAAGTATCTTTCAACATTGTGGTCCATGTTAATGGCCAAAGGGAGAATGTGTTATCAGAAATTCTTGACTCATTTGATTTGGATCACGTGTGGATTCAGTATCTTATATCAAATGTTCTGTGGGGAGTTTCAAAGGGAGGAGTTGGTTTTGGTTGATTTGACGAGAGTTTCTTATGATTTAGCCTTAGACCTAGAGTATTGGGTGGAACCATGAAAAAGTTCGGATATGTGATAAGATGTAGGCACCTAGAGGATGATTTGAAGGTTGCGCTTGAGGACCATCAATTAGTGGTTTCAGTTGTAATGTGAGGTCCACAAATGTCGCCTATGGATAGAGGAACAGGAAGCCAATGACAGTGAAACGGATTAAATGGGAAGAGACGAGTGCAGCACTGTTGGCTTATGCCTCGTGAGGAAGCAATCATCAAGCCAGCGGAACATATTTGTGGTCCAAACTGTTGCATTCCCATTGAGAGTACAAAGGACGGCATGGTTAAACTACATAGATGCAAGGGAAGATCGTCTTCTTCCTCAGCAAAGCCATGACAACCATCACTGCAGCGGCTTGGAATGTCGCACTAATTTTTATGGTAGTCTGGTTTTGTTGGATGGCTTGATCACGACTTTTGAGGGAACTTCTTCCTTTTTTTTTATTGTTATGGTATGTTTATGTTGTTACTTGTTTTTTGCCTGCTTCATTTGATTTGAAGGTGAAATCACGAGTCAGTGATGGATTCGTGATAAGTCCATCAGGAGAAATCGTTGTAAATGAATATTTAAACTCGAGAAAATTCATAGCAAGTGCTTGTTCCATATTTCCTTGTCAATCGGATCAATGATCTCATTGCCAATTGTCTTATTCTGCACAACATGCTAAGTTACACATCAGCAAACTGAGCTTCTAAAACAAGACCGTGTGCTATCAAAATGCCTTAAAATCAGAATCGAGAACCAAGAGACGACACAAGATTTACATGATTCAGTTGAAGGCTGATGTTCATGAGTGAATAAGAAAAGCTAAGATTTGCATCTCCGAGTACAGTGAAAGAGAGAGTTATCAAAATCTACCGTTATCATGTCTTGGTCTCAAAGTTAGCATGAACTTGTCTTCGCATGTGAGCTCTCTGGGAACTATCTTCCTTTGTTTTTCACCTTCTTCCTCTTTTTTTCTGTAAGTGACGAACAAATATTAACTTTATAACGAATAATGGCAAGGATTTAATTTGAGTTAGTGTTTATTTTCAAAGTGACAAGGTTCCATGCATATCCCCATTGAACCTTGAAAGTCTTTGGCGAATGTTAATGTATCCCAATGCTGAATATTATACTCTCCACTCACCTTGGTACTGCTTGCTAGATGATTTTTGCACTTCAAGAATCTGTGATCTCGAGTGGGACAAGAGCATGAAAACGAAGAATAAGCACACCCTGCGATACTACAGAGGTCTGGCGTAATCTGAAGCAAGTCCCAGTGCGATGGCACTGGTACTCGTCTCCCCCGCATGATATCCCATTTATTTTTGTGAAGCTGTATCAATACAATGTTAGAGGAAACACACGTAGGCGCCCATCTTAAATTATAAGGAGAAAGGATATTATACTAATATGAGAAGTCATTATAGATATTCTACTTTCTAAATACGTGTCCAGTATAGGAGAAATTGTTACATGAGCGCAACATACGTACCAAACTGAATCTGAATCATTGAAAATAGTGAAGTCCATATATTTTTCAAGTGGTTCCGATCAGATCTAACGGTTTAGATTTGGTTAGCTGATCAGCTGGTCCACTGGAGCAGTTCCTCCACTCGGGACAGCTTTGTCGGTGTGGACATACCAACATATAGTATGTCCTTTTTGGCCCCACTTAGCGTGGATTGAGGAGACGTAACGAACGTTCTCCCTTAGTCGCCTATTAAAAGGTCGAACACGTGCTGGCAATTGATCCTGCGAAGAGCACCCGACCGAGAGACCAGCTTAAAAACAGAGTCTTGCTCCTGGTGTGTGTGCTCTGAGAGAGATCGAGAGCTAAGAGAGACGGTAGGAACAACCCAGGTTCAGTTGATAGTGTTCTCCAAGAAAGGCATGAAACCAGGGACATATTCCTGGGCCAAAGCTTGCGAAGTGATCGCGCAGGCTCTTGAGGATCACGGGTGCTTCATTGTTGATCACCCCAGTATCCCTCTTGATCTTGAGCCATCTATCTTCTCAATGTTAATATCTTTACCATTATTCACAAATCCCACGGTATTAGACATAGACACGGAGACTCTTCCCGTCAATAAACTTTGATAACCCCCAAGAAGCATGGGATCCCTTTCCTGCACGCCACAAGTTGTTAGGAAAATAGAGACCTTTCAGGATTTCACTCTATAGCGTTGAAGGATTTTGGAAAATTCTCCAAACTTGCTTGGTATTGCATGGCCATATTGGGGGCAATTAAATCACTGAAGCCTAGCGCACCACAATTCTGTTTTGTTTTCGAAACGTCCATCTTTCCAATGAAGCCCTGACTTTGACCACTGATTTTCCACTCAGAACAAAGCAATTTTCTGTTCAATAGCTCAACAAATAGAAACTAAGACTTTAAAAATGAACATGGCATATTGATGTAGGGCCTGCATAACTACTTAGATTAAGATCTCCTTCCTTGCTTTAAAAATTAAATTCTCTTTCCAACCTTCTAGGTTCATATGGACTCTTGCCAAAATTCACGCAAGCATCTGCTTTTCATCTTGACCCTAATCTGAAGGAATTCCTTGATATTTCCCTGCTTCTATTTTTCATGCACTCTCAATCTTAAGCCACGTTTCTTCTTAGACTTAGAGGGCATTCATTTCTGCAATAAATCCAGATTTATTCAAACTGATAGCCTGGCCCGTTGCTGAGCAATGCTGAGGTAGGATAGCACTGAGGATTGAGCACTCTTTAAGCTGTCCATCTACACGAAAAATGGATTCTATAATAGGAGGTGAGATAATGTGAGGCGATTTTTTTTAAACTGTATCCCTGTGATGTTTCTATCTTCAATTGTTTTATTGATGAGGAAAGATAGTATATTGGCCACGATAATGAAAAGATAAAGGGAAAGTGGATCTCCCTATCACATTTCTTGAGAGGGTTGGAAAAATGACAATGGCTCCCCATTAAATTTGACATTGAAAGAGACAATTGTAACACAGTGTATTACCCAGGAAATCCATTTGGCACCAAATTCGATCTTCATCATGCATGCTTCCAAAATATCTCAATCAACTTTATCATGGGCTTATTTCTATCCTTCTTGAGTATAGCTTGAAATTTTTTTAATATTTTCTGACACTAAGTTAGATGCAAAACATATTGTCCTATCCAAATGTTGTCTTGAATCTGCCTCCCATTAACAAATGCACTTTAGTTTACCACAATTAGTTCAACCAAGGTTTAAGGCAATTAATCATAACCATGGAAATAATTCTATAATGAAATTACATAAACAGATGGATTGAAACTGATCTAGGCTCTTAGGATTTAGAATTTTAGGGATTGAGAGATATGTATTCCGTTGAGGCTGAGACTAAAATTTTATGTATCAAAGAAGCTTTTCATCATGTTGGAACCATGTGACTAAATTTCTTCCAACAATGCTGATAGAATTGATCATAGAGTCCATTTGATCCTGGAGCTTTGAAAGCTCCCAACTGGAAAAAACAGATTCTCTCTTTTCTTCAAGTTACTGCAGTGGTCAGACATTTATTCATTTCATCCGAGAACAATCAAGGACATTGGTCTAAAAACAGCTAAAAATTTCAAGGCCCATAGACTTTAAAAAGGTCAACAATAGGCTGTTTTAGTTGACCGGGCTCTCAACACCATTCCTCATTGGCTTCTTTCAGCATTGATATTCTATTGCTTTTGTCTTCTTTGTATTGATGTAGCATGAAAAAAACTGGGTATTCTTATCCCCCTCCTTCAACCAGCCAACTAGGTATCTCATTCCCTCTATTATTTTCTGTTGCCATAATTTTTCAATTTACCTCGTCAATTCCTGTACTCTTGCTCTGTCATTCTCAACCATGTTGTTGTTAGTTTTTTTTCCGGAGTTTATTTTTCAAGGAACTAATTTAATGATATGCATTACAGAATTCCTTCCCATGATTCAGCTCTTGCTCATGAAACTTTCTTCAGTTTTCCTAGCAAATCATCATGTTTCATGTCTAGGGAATGCCATACAGACTCCGCAATGCCACTATATTCTTCATTTTCAAGCTAAAAAGCTTTGAGTTTAAATTTGTCCTTTTCACTAGCTCAGATGAGAGAGACGACAAAATTGGGCTGTGATTTGACCTCATAGCCTCGATGCATTGGTTGGGGAATAATACTCTCCAACCAATCCACAGTGCAACACACTCCATCTAATATGTTTCTTTTCTTTAACAAAGGCCTATCCCTCTCTGTTATTCACCCACATAAATGCACTTACATTCAACATCAATAGTGAACAGTCTTTTACGAAATCTCAAAAGCTACAGATCATTAATGGTCCGCAATCCGCCTCCCCATCTTTCCCTAATGGTAGAGAAATTTCACTAAATTCTCCTAGACAAATTCAAGGAAGCTGGTTAGTGGTTTTATTCTTTTCTACTCTACCCACAGCAATAGAATTTCCTGAAATACATTTGGCGCATGAACAAAGCAATCCTCGTGATCTTGTTCTCTACACATATCGTTGATGAACTTTTCTAAGGCTGAAAGAAGGCAAGAGTGAAGGAAGAATGGACGAAGTTTCAGAGAAAAATGGAAATTGATGTGGGAAGATTTTTCTGTATTGTCATTGATACATTCTGAATGTACAATTCGGCAAAGATATAATACAAGCTCTATTTTGAATAAGGAAGAAAATGATCTGGACTATCAATCTAAATCTAGATCTAATATTTAATTTACATATACATGAAGATCGTGATCAATCATGATCAATTAAGATCAGATCGAATCGGGCAATCCGCATATCTTCCAACACTCCCCCTCAAGCTGGTGGCTTGTAAATGTCCAAGACGCCTAGCTTGTTTAATAGATATGCAAGTTGCCTCTAACATAGGGGCTTGGTGAACAAGTCTGCTGGTTGCTCTGTTGTCCCTATTCCTCGTCTCAATTACTCCTTCCTAGATCTTTTCCCGTGTGAAGTGACAATCCACTTCTATATGCTTGGTTCTTTCATGCACTATAGGATTAGATGCAAGTTTAAGAGCCGCATCATTATCACAATATAACCTCGTGGGTCCTTGCACTTCTACTCCAAGATCCTTGAGCAATCTTCGCATCCAAACTACTTGACAAGTGGCCTTGGCCATAGCTCGATATTCTGCTTCAACTGAGGACAGAGACACAGTGGCTTGTTTCTTGGTTTTCCAAGATAGAAGAGATCCTCCCAATTTAATGCAATATCCAGTGACAGATCTTCGACTAATCGGACATGTTGCGTAGTCTGCATCACAATATGCTGTCATCCTCATGTCACATTCCTTAGAAAGAAGTATCCCCAGCCCTGGACATTTCTTTAGATATTTTACGACCTTTAAAGCTGCATCCAAATGAGAATGTTTTGGCTGATGCATAAACTGGCTAAGTGTCTGAACCGCATATGAGATGTCAGGTCTAGTCATTGTCAGGTATATAAGTTTCCCAACAAGTCTTTGATAGCCTGACGGATCACTAAGTAGAGAATCATCATTTTGAGATATTCCCTTATCATAGTCTGCGGTGGTCAACTTAGTGTTTTGCTTTATAGGAATTACAGCTGGCTTGCATCCTGATAGACACCTTCGATATGATTTCTAGAATGAACTTCCGCCGACTAAGGGAAATTCCCTTGTCAGATCGGGCAATTTCGATTCCAAGGAAATATTTTGGTACTCCTAAGTCTTTGATATGGAAGGTAGCTTGCAAATATTCCTTGAAATTCTCTATAGAGGCTCTATCATTTCCCAAAACAAGTATGTCATCGACATAAATCATCAAATAGATAGATGACATACCTTTAGTTTTTGAGAACAGAGCATAATCGTGCTTGGATTGCTTGAAGCCTGCTGTTGTAAGGGCGCTGGCAAATTTAGCATACCATTGTCTGAACGCCTGTTTTAATCCATAAAGGGATTTATGGAGATGACACACCTTATTCTCCCCCTGTCTCCGTATGCCTTGAGGAATATCCATGTAGATCTCTTCATCTAGATCACCGTGGAGAAATGCATTATGGACATCCATCGGTGTAGGTGCCGAGTCATTAATGGCGCGACACTAAGAATGAACGGATTTGTAACATCTTTGGCAACCGGTGAGAATGTCTCGTGGTAGTCAAAACCTTCTCTTTGGGTGAACCCCTTAGCTACCAATCTTGCCTTGTACCGTTCAATGGAGCCATCACCCGATATTTGATCTTGTAGACCCATTTGCATCCAATTGGTTTACGATGAGCTGGTAATGGAACAAGATCCCATGTATGATTATCAGTAAGGGCCTTCAATTCTGCCTTCATGGCCTCTTGCCATTTTGGGTTATTGGAGGCTTCTTTATAACTGGACGGCTCCTTTTCTTCAGACAATCGACTAATACAACATCTATGCTCCTGAGACAATCTATCAAAGGAAACATATGAAGGGATTGGCTACCAAATACCTGGAGAGTTGTGAGTAGCACAGACATAATCTTTCGTCCAGGTTGGTGGTCTTATAGCTCGTTCAGACCTCCTAAGATGCTCAGCTTCGGTGGTAGGCTGTGATGTCGCTGGTAAGGAAGTTGTTGTAGTGTCATCAACTTCTGCATCAGCAATGGGTTCCTCCAATATATCTCCCTGAATATGTTCTAAAGAATTTGAAGTTCCATTAGAATCTTGTAGAGCTGGGATGGAAGGAAGAATAGGATTCCTCGGCTGTACTATTGGTATGTAGGAGAGATCCTGGTATGGTGCTTCATCATAGAGAAAATTATGATGGCTGGAGGTTATCTCTGGATCTCCATGTGAAGATTCCTTTTCAGAAAATGGAAAAATAGTCTCATGGAAAATGACATCACGACTTACTATAAATTCTCCTGTGGAAATCTCAAGCACCCGATACCCCTTCTGGAGATTGGGATATCCCATAAAGACGCATCGCCGCGCACGTGGGCTCATTTTATCTCGAGGCCCCATGATTGCAGCATAGCAAAGACATCCAAAGATCCTGAGATGATTCAAGTCCGGTTTCTTCCCAAATAGCAGCTTAAATGGCGTTTGCCCATTGAGAATCCGAGTAGGCATTCTATTAATAAGATAAGCTGCTGTGGTGACACAGTCACCCCAATATCTTTCTGGAATTGATGCTTGAAATTTCAAGGCACGAGCAACCTCCAATAGATGGCGATGCTTTCTTTCAACCACTCCATTTTGTTGTAGTGAGTAAACACAGGAACTTTCGTGTTGAATACCATGAGAATTGAATAACTGGGAGCATTCATGACTGAAGAATTCTCTCCCGTTATCAGTATGAACCCGCTGAATGGATTTCCTGAATTGGTTCTTAGATAGCAGAATGAAAATTTTCAGGTGAGAATAGACCTGATTTTTTGATTGCATTAGGAAGATCCATGTTGCCCGAGAATAGTCATCTACTATCGTAAGAAAATAACGGGAGCTATCATGATTGACTGTATGATAAGGTCCCCAAATGTCCACATGTAGTAATGCAAATATTTGACTAGTCCGTGAGGTACTAGAAGAAAATGGTGTACGTGATTGCTTCGCAAGGGGACATATAGGACATTCAGGATATGAAAAAGAAGCACTGTGACCCAATCTCATATGCATAGTCAAATTTCTATCATTGGCAGTTAAATTACACAATGATTTCTTATTCAAGGAATTGCATGGAAAATTGAAATTACTTGGAAAACTCGTCCGAGAAATAGAGTCCTTCGGAAAGATTACCCAAGCCCATCGGTCTCCCAACGAAAGGGCCTGAAATAAACATGTGTCAGCATTGAATATTACTCGGCATGAGTTCTCTTTGCAGACTTGAGACACAGATATGAGGTTGAATTGGAATTCTAGGACATATAGCACATTCCGAAGAATAATCTGAGGACTGAGATTCATTGTTCCTATCACTTTGACATGAGTAACATTGCCATTGGGTAATTGTACAGAGATAGGAAAATTCAAACTTTCATTTATATTTGAAAAAAATCCATTGTCACATATAATATGGTCACTTGCCCCAGAGTCTATAATCCATGCCTTCTTGGAAATGGAATTAATTAGGCAATGTGAAATACCCGAGAAACTTCCCCTTTGTTGGATATTTCCATCTTCTCGTAGTTTCGCATGAGTTGCGATATGACCATATGAAATTGGCTGGTCAATTTTTGGACCGATTAGTCCAAAGGACACGATAAGTCATGGAAATTTTTTTCTCATTTTCTCTCGGCTTCCCGTATAATTTCCAGCAACTGTCAATGGTATGATTAGTACGCTTGCAATAATCGCAAAAAAATTTACCCTTTCCTTTAAAAATTTTTGCGAAATTCTTTGATGACGTGGCGAAGATCTGGCCGTTCGTTCCTTTTATCGCGATCTGCTATCGACTGTCTGATCCAGGCGCAACTTCGATTCCTTGATGACCGTTAGATCTTCATGCGTAATCTGGGCCGTCAGATCTTCGAGCGTAATCTAGGCCGCTCGATCCTTGCATGTAATCCTGGCCGTTCGTCCCATCCCTTTTAAGCCCGCGCGAATCGATTTCACCGAACCCTAAGGGGCTTTTCTTTTCCTTTTCGCGAGCTAGGGTTAGGGTTCTCCCCTCTCCATGGGCAGCCAGAGCGATGCTCTCACCGTTCTTCGTGATTGTGAGTCGCTGACTCTCCTCCTGCATCGCCAATTGGAAAATACGTCTGATCGGTGGCATGGGATCCATGGCAAGGATCTGTGACCGAAACGTGAGGTACGATTCGTTTAAAATCAGCAGGAATCGCGTGGCTTTTTCTCTCTCCTTGATCCTTTTATACTGCTTGAGGGTAGATTCTGGCTCTTCAAGCCTTTCTTCTACTACTTCAAGTTGATTCAGGAGAGACGATAGCCTGTTGAAGTAGGCCGTGACCGTCGAGTTTCCCTGTTTGAGTTCGCTGATTTCCTGCATAAGATTAAAAACTTGTGCTTGATCCATTTTACCGTACATTTCTCGAATGTTTTCCCACATGGTTTTGGCATCCTCTGTGGGTGGAAGCCCAGCCGCGACTTCTGGGGATATGCAATTTTCGATCCACGTTCGGATGAGTTGATTGCATTTCGCCGTGTCGGGCTAGGCGTTCATCGGAGGGGATGGAAATTGTCCCATCAAGAAATCCGTCTTTGTCTTTTGTCACCGGTGCCCGCCGGAGCTCCCGTGACCACTTCGAATAGGTCTCTCGGTCCGGTTAGTTGCTGGTTTATCGGTCGAAGCTCCGGTCCGTCGGCGGTGGAGACAAACGAGAGGATCTCCTATTTCGGTCGCCCGTGAACGTCGCCACTGGAACGGGCATAAAGCCTGGTGCGAAATTCGGGTAGGGATTCGTCCCTTGACCCGATTCGCTCGACCCGATTGGATGCCCCGTATTGACATATCCTGGGTAGGGATTATGCCCCGTACCCGATTCGCTTGAACCGCCCGTCTGCTCTCTCGCGATGGTTGGGTTTGCCGCATTCGTGGCTGGCGGACCTCCATCGTGATTCTGGTGGCCCACGAAAAAAGGCGATGAGGAACTTGGGCTTGGCCCAAAATAGAGTGGATATGGAATCCACTGGTATGGTTGACTCGTCATGGGTTGCCCCAATTGAAACTGAGCCTGCGTGGGCCGCCACTGCTGGGGTTGAGTTAGAGATAATTGCTGGTCGGATACTGGTATTACTACAGGGAGATTCTGGATCTGTGGAACTTGAGGACTGCTTTCTTCGGTGGTCCTGTCGTTAGCAGCCAGACTGGAGTCCTGCGGAGAAGCCATAGTAAGTTAATTTAAATTTCTTCCTTCGAGAGTATGCCTAATGCCGAAAGATCGATTCTTTTGCAGGTTGAGAATTTTTCTTCAGTAGTGGTTTGGAGCGGAAGCGAGTCAGAGATCAAGATGCTCTGATACCATGAAAGAAGGCAAGAGTGAAGGAAGAATGGACGAAGTTCAGAGAGGAAAATGGAAATCGATGTGGGAAGATTTTTCTGTATTGTCACTAATGCATTCTGAATGTACAATTCTGCAGAGATATAATACAAGCTCTATTTTGAATAAGGAAGTAAATGATCTGGACTATCAATCTAGATCTAGATCTAATATTTAATTTACATATACATGAAGATCGTGATCAATCATGATCAATTAAGATCAGATCGAATCGGGCAATCCGCATATCTTCCAACAAAGGCCGATTCAACATTAAGAAATACCAAATGAATCCACGTAACTACTAATACTCATGCGATTACCGCTGGATTCACCACTAAATAATGCTGAAAATTTAGTCGTTTCTTTATACACTGCACAAGATGTTCCTCATTGTTTTTCTCCATAAGAACAGGAACATTGGGGCTTTGTTTAGTCACTAAAGCTTTCACAGCTTGAGTTGTCGAGGTTTGTCCAACTGTTGACAATTTCAGCTTAAAATCTTCATTTACACTCCGGTTCCTTTCTAGGGCTAGCCACCAAAACCTGTTCATCTGAGCCCTTTGGGACATGCATTGAAATTTCAAGTAGCTAAGTCTCATTTATTGCATTAACCCTAGCTAGTCCATAGGGGTTGTATCTTCTCGACTTCTTATTTGCTGGATACTTTTTTTCCCCTTGCTGCATTTCTTTGATAACATGCCATGTTCTACACTAATTTGAGTTGTTGCTTTGAGTTTTAGGTGGCCAATGTCACTGCCAGACCTTAAACATACCTGCGTAAACTCTTTTCCATGCATTTCCTAATGAGCTAGAGGTTCTGAACCATCCTCTTCCTCCTCACTGTGCATTGTAATTGGGTTCTTTCTTCTTGAATCCAAGGGAATCAGGGGTAGTGTTTCCAGGAGATTCTCGTTTTCTGCTAGACTTTACGAAGAAATTTAAAATATTTTCTAATATAATTTAACTAGAAAAAAAAATCAAAACTCGTTAATTCATCGAATTTGTCCAAATGCACTTTTTTTTTTAATCAATCTTCAATTGTACCAAACAGGCTAAAAAACAAAGAAATTCTTTAGATATATGAAGTCATCAAGGCTTGGCTAGATTGTTTAAATCCAGTTACTTACCGGTTTTCCTATCAATAAGACTTACGATCAAATCACATGGAATTCATAATGATCGGAGTAATTAGTAGGCTCGATTAGCATTAGTAATATTCTCAACCTCATTTGTGACATCAATGGATACAGTAGTAGAATAAGCTAAGTTCTAGACACAATGTCCTGTCACATCCAACCTTAGTGGACACTTCCCCCCTTCCTTTTTGGTCTATGGACACTTTACCCTTTTGAAGTGCCATTCTTCTTTGAAGTCCAAATGCGTAAATCCTTTTGGACAACATAATCTGACTGCAATGTTTTAATTCACAATTAGAGGAAATATTCATTACAAATTTTCATTAGAAATATTTGATTATTTTAATAATGACTTACACTTTGATATGATAGGGAGTGAAATTACTAAGCAAATGTAGTGTTTACCGGAGTTTCTCATTTTTTGCTAGACTTTACAAAGAAATTCAAATATTCTTTCCAATATAATGTAACTTGAAAAACTCAAAACTCATTAATTCATCAAATTTCTCCAAATGCACTTCTTTTTTTTTTTTTTTTTTTAAATCAAGCTTTGATCCTACCAAGCAAGCTAAAAAACAAAGAAATTCTTTAGATATATGAAGTCGTTGATACATGGCCCACCAAGGCTTGGTAAGATTGATTTAAATCCAATTACTTACCGGTTTTCCTATCAATAAGACTTATGATCAAATCACACGTAATTCATAATGATCGGAGTAATTAGTAGGCTCGATTAGCATTAGTGATATTCTTAATCTCATCCGTGACATCAATGAAGACAATAGTAGACTAAGCTAAATTCTAGATGCAATACCTGTCACATCCAACCTTAGTGGACACTTTTCCCCCCTTTCTTTTTGGTTTGTGGACACTTTGTCCTATTGAAATGCCATTATTTTTTGAAGTACAAACGCGTAAATCTTTTTGGATAACATAATCTAAATGCAAGGTTTCAGTTCACACTTAGACGAAGTCTTCCTTACGAATTTTCATTAGAAAAATCTGATTATTTTGATAATGACTTACACTTTGATTTGACAGGAAGTGAAATTACTAAGCAAATGTGGTGTTTACAGTAGTTTCTCATTTTCGGCTAGACTTTACGAAGAAATTTAAATATACTTTCTAGTATAATTTAACTTGAAAAACTCAAAACTTGTTAATTCATCAAATTTCTCCAAATGCACATTTTTTTTCGGAAGAAGTACACCTCAAGCGCCAAAACTTGGCATGAAGGGACATTTAAGTGCCATTTTTTTTTTTTAAAAAGTAGAACATTTAAGCGCCATATCCGGCAAACCTCACCAGAATTCTTATGTGACAATTTTTTATTATTTTTCTCATCTACGTAGCTCGTCAAAGAGCTGACTTAGAAAAAAAGAATCCAAAAACGACGCCATTTTGGTGCAGATTTGAATTTTAATATAAAAATTAATTACATTAAATTATAAAAAATTAAATAAATAAAGGAAGGGAGGCGGCGGTGGCAGCGAGGGCTCAGCCCTCAGCTGCCTTCTTCCTCCCTCCTTTTTAAAATTTTTTTTAAAACAAATTTAGTTTTAAATTTAATTTAATTATTTTTTATATTAATTATTTATCACGTCGAGGCAAAACAACGTCGTTTTTGCATTTGTCTAACCACGTTCGTGTGCAAAACAATGTCGTTTTGCACTTACTTTGTCGGAAAATTGCTACATCTGCATTTTGATTGGATTTTCTCGTCGTTGGCACTTAAGTGATTTATTTACTTCAATTTTGGTACTTAAATGTGTCACTTTTCTAACTTTTGGCACTTAAATGTCCCTCCATGTCAAGTTTTGGCACTCCAGGTGTCTGGCACTCTTTTTTCTTTTTTCTTTTTTTCAATCAATCTTCGATCATACAATGTAGGCTAAAAAAATAATAAATTCTTTAGATGATCGTCGATACATGGCCAGGCAAGGCTTGGTAAGATTGACATAAATCCAGTTATTTACCAATTTCCTAATCAATAAGACTTATGGTGAAATCGCATGGAATTCATGATGATCAGAGTAATTAGTAGGCTCAAATAGCATTAGTGATATTCTTAACCTCATCTCTGACATTAATGGAGATAGTTGTAGAACAAGTTAAATTCTACATGCAATGCCTAACACATCCAACCTTAGTGGACACTTCCCCCCTTTCTTTTTGGTCTATGGACATTTTACCTTTTTGAAGTGCCATTCTTTATCGAAGTCCAAATGCATAAATTCCTTTGGACAACATAATTTGAATGCAATGTCTCAATTCACACTTGGACGAAGTCTTCCTTAGAAATTTTCATTTAGAAATATCCGATTGTTTTGATAATGACTTACACTTTGATTTGACAATAAATGAAATTACTAAAGTAAATGTAGTGCTTATAGGAGTTTCTTGTTTTCGGACTTTATGAAGAAATTTAAATATACTTTCTAATGTAGTTTAACTAGAAAAACTCAAAACTCATTAATTCATCAAATTTCTCCAGATGCACTTCTTTTAATCAATCTTTGATCCTACCAAGCAGGCTGAAAAACTAAGAAATTCTTTAGATATATGAAGTCATCGATACATTGCCGACCAAGGCTTGGTAAGATTGATTTAACTTCAATTACTAACTGATTTTCCTATCAATAAAACTTATGATGAAATCATATGGAATTCATAATGATCGGAGTAATTAGTAGGCTCAATTAGCCTTAGTGATATTCTTAACCTCATTTGTGACATCAATGGAGACAATAGTAGAATAAGCTAAATTCTAGACACAATGCCTGTCACATCCAACCTCAGTGGACACTTTTCCCCCTTTCTCTGTGGACCTTCTTATTGAAGTGCCATTCCTTTTTGAAGTCCAAATGCATAAATCCTTTTGGACAACATAATTTGAATGCAATATCTTAGTTCACACTTAGACGAAGTCTTCCTTACGAATTTTCATTAGAAATATCTAATTATTTTGATGATCACTTATGCTTTGATTTGATAAGGGATGAAATTACTAAGCAAATGTAGTGCTTATAGGAGTTACTCGTTTTTTACTAGACTTTACGAAGAAATTTAAATATACTTTCTAATATAATTTAACTAGGAAAACTCAAAACTCATCAATTCATCAAATTTCCCCAGATGCACTATTTTTTAATCAATCTTCAATCCTACAAAGCAAGCTAAAAAACTAAGAAATTCTTTAGATATATGAAGTCGTTGATACATGGCTGAGCCAACCTTAGTGGACACTCCCTCTTCCCTCCTTACCCCCTCTTTCTTTTTGGTTTGTGGACACTTTACCCATTTGAAGTGTCGTTCTTTATCAAGGTCAAAACGCGTAAATCCTTTTGGACAACATACTTTGAATGCAATATCTCAGTTCACACTTAAACGAAGTCTTCCTTGCAAAATTTCGTTAGAAGTATCCAATTATTTTGATAATGACTTACACTTTGATTTGACAGGGAATGAAATTACTAAGCAAATGTAGTGTGTACTGGAGTTTCTCGTTTTTGGCTACACTCTACAAAGAAAGTTAAATATACTTTCTAATATAGTTCAACTAGAAAAACTCAAAACTCATTAATTCATCAAGTCTCTCCAAATGCACTTTTTTTTGGTTCAATCCTACCAAGCAGGCTAAAAACTAAGAAATTCTTTAGATATATGAAGTCATCGATACATGGACAAGCAAGGCTTGGTAAGATCGATTTAAATCCAGTTACTTACTGGTTTTCCTATCAATAAGACTTATGATCATATCACGTGGAATTTGTCATAATCGGAGTAATTAGTAGGCTTGATTAGCATTAGTGATATTCTTAACCCCATCTACGACATCAATGGAGACCATAGTAGAATAAGCTAAATTCTAGACACAATGCCTATCACATCCAACCTTAGTGGACATTTTTACCTCCTTTCATTTTTGTCTATGGACACTTTACCCTCTTGAAGTGCCATTCTTTTTCGAAGTCCAAACGCGTCAATCCTTTTGGACAACATAATCTGAATGCAATGTCTCAGTTCACACCTAGACGAAGTCTTCCTTACGAATTTTCGTTGGAAATATCCGATTATTTTGATAATGACTTACGCTTTGATTTGACAAGGAGTGAAATTACTAAGCAAATGAATTAAAAAAAAAAAAAAAAACATCCAATGGGAAAGGCCTGTAGTGAGGGCTAAATGCCCTATCGGAGTGAGAAATCCTTCTCTTCAAAGTGATGGGAAGTAAGCCATTGGCATACGAAGTAATCAACTCAGAAAAAGAAGCTTGATCTAATTTTTTGTGGCCAAGCTACAAATGAAAATGTACAATTCTTGGTGAAGATCTGCTCAAATCAAAACGCTTTCACCAGATTAGAATTGTTTTACATGTCAAAGCTATCCTCTCGAATTATCCAATAGGCCTTCTGTCTTATTTTGGATTTCTTTGCTCCCATTATATATCGATTTGTCTATGGTATGTGGGGAAAATTGTCAAAAAAAAATCCTAAACCTATTACACTTTTATTAATCTAGTCAAAAATTTTCAATTTTGCCTATTGAGTTATTAACATTTTCACATTTTTCCAATTGAGTCCATCCGGCCAATTTTGGCTAGAAAATTACTGACATGGACGGTTGGAGCTAACATGGCATTTTAAAAATAATATTTTAATAATATTTTGAATTTTGATGATTTTTTTCCCTTTTTTAACTTTTATTTGCCTTTTTTTTTTTTTTGGAGCTAGGGCCTGCAAGGGTTGCTGGCCGACCCTCACCTAGCTCCAAAAAATTGGGGGGGGAAAAAAAGGCAAAGAAAAGTAAAAAAAAAAAAAAAAAAAAGAAAAATATTCATAAAAATTTAAAATTTTATTAAAAAAAAAAAAAAGTGTCACGTCGGTGCTGGCCATCCACGTCAATGCAATTTCTAATTAAAATTAGCTTAATAGACTAAATTGATAAAATGTGAAAATTTTTAGAACTTAATTAGTATAATTGAAAGATTTATGACTTAATTGACTAAAGTGCTATAGGTTTAGAATGTTTTGGACAATTTTCCCTTGGTATGTGCATCATGATACACTCATTTTGATAAACAATAAAGAAAAAAAATGGAAGCACCATCCTTTTGCATAAAAGGCATAGCAAAAATAATGCTAATTTTAACTATTAGAATAAGTTCTTCCGTGCCTAAAAGTTTGTAACAACTCCTTTTAATATGCTGTCCCATTTGACACGTACATTATGGATCTAATTGAATAACTTTCAGCACGAAATCATCGTATTTCCAAGCGTGTTTCCACCATGCTTTCTCTTGATTCCGTAGATTTAACGAGGTAGATATTTATGATTATTAAAGTGCAATAGGTCTCTAATAAATCCATCGACTTTGTGGAAGAGAATATGAATTGTGGAGATAAGAATTAACTTTGGTCATATGCACTGAGTGGAATGCGTTACTCTGCGGCTTGAACGCACTGTTCAATCACATACGCATAGTTTTCTCGTTTACTTTACAGTCCTCCCCAGCGTCGTAGCATGGACGACAGATCGGGAATGGGTTGTGAGTCTCGCCTTGGATTCGCTCTAGAGATGAGCGTGTGCTGTTCTAAAAGAAACGTAGCTGGTAGGAAACATAAATGGTGGGGGTCACTTGGCTATCAAAGTTTGATCATTTTTGTAGAGCGGGGTGCCTTATTTCATTATATTTTTCTGAAAGTGACGAGCAAATATTCACTTGGGTTTTTGACTAAGCCCAAAAAGAAAAAAAGAAAGAAAAAGAAAAGATATCATAAGGATCGAGCTAATGCAAGTGTAGTATAATTAGTCCTATTTAATTTACTTAGATGCTTTTTATCCCATTTTCTGTAGTGGCTACAGTTTGAACCCAAAGCTGGTATGACAAATTGTAATTTCATTTGCTAAATCAGGCATAGATTTGGGTGACAAAAATTCAATTCTTCAACCTGCGTTAAAGGAAATCATTTTTTGGTCACTTTAAAAAAAAAAAAATGAAAGTATGGTTTACCAACTTTTGAAGCAAGAGTGCGTGCATGAGGGGTAGTATATTGTTATTTGCAATAAAAAAAAAATAAAAAACAAAAACAAACTCAAAATGATATATCTTTCGAGGAGACTGGTTATTAATAATTTGCAAAAGAAGAGAAATAAAAGAAAGATGCATTGGTTGTGAATGTCATTTCCTGGAAGCCAATGCAGTAGCTAACCTTTTTGAAAAGAGATGAGATGCTCTACTTTCCATATAAGAAAAAGAAAGACAAAGGACTAAAGTAACTTTTAGGGGAGCCAATGGAGTAGCTGACCTTTTTAAAAGAGATGGGATGACACCACTTTCCGCAAAAGAAAAAGGAAAACAAAGGACTAAAGATATGGAATCCATTTTCCCCGAAGCCAGCTCATTACTCACGGGTCCATCATCATGTACTTTGTCAAAAGAAAAAGGAAAACATTATCACGCAATTTTCCCCGAAGCCAGCACATTAGTCACGGGTCCATCATCTTGTACATTTCCGTCAAAGGAAAACAAAGGACTAAAGATTTCCATTTTCCCCGAAGCCAGCTCATTAGTCACGGGTCCATCATCATGTGCATCTGATTAATAATCAGAAAACTGGCCTCCAACGAGGGCTGCATGAAATACGTTCATAGAATTTTTCTTTTTCATATCGACCAATCAAATTCATTAACAATCTAAGTAATAATAAATTCAACTTACATAAAGATTTGTGCTGATAAGACATCTCGGTCAAATGTAATCTTCAATGAAAAAAAGTCTTACTATTAATACTATAGGTACCTAAAGCACAATAAAATCCCACGCTAAAATTCGGCTCATCCTTAAGCACCTTCATTTTCTGAAATTCTAATATAATTGAAAGGCCTAATAATATTCTTTGTCGACCTTTGAAAAAGAAAGTCAACCCCCCCGATATATAAAGAAAATGAGGAGAAGATCAAATGGTGCAAACAAAGGACCAAATCTTAGGCAACTCATTGCTCATTGTTAACCTTCTCTCTTCCTTGATTCTGATGGGTTCTTTTTCCTCCAAGGCTTCTTCTTCCTCCGAGGAGCCCAAAAGGAGTTACGATGTAATGGCTTCTTCTTCCTCCGAGGAGCCCAAAAGGAGTTACGATGTAATGGCTTCTTCTTCCTCCAAGAAGCCCAGAAGGAGTTACGATGTCTTCCTGAGTTTCAGAGGTCCAGATGTCCGCAATCACTTTCTCGGTCATCTCTACACAGCTCTAGATCAAGTAGGTATATTCACTTACATCGACAATGAAGAGCTGAGGAAGGGAGAACAAATATCACCTGCACTTATGAAAGCGATCGAGGAATCGCAAATTGCAGTTGTGGTTTTCTCTGAGAACTACGCCTCTTCAACATGGTGTTTGGAAGAGATAACGAAAATCATGGAGTGCAAGGAGAAAAAAGGCCTCATGGTCCTTCCGGTGTTTTACAAAGTAGAACCAAGAGAAGTGAGAGGGCAGAAACAGAGCTATGGAAAAGCTATGGGTGAGCATGTGGTCAAGTTCGGGAAGAATTTGGAGCAAGTAAAGAGATGGAAGAAAGCTCTCCATGACGCTGGCTGCTTGTCCGGGTGGCATTTTACTGATGGGTATGTGAGAACAACTCTACTACTTCTATTAGTCTAGATCTTTTGATGCTTGATTTTCCCCAAGGTTTGGGATCCTATAAAGTCGGGTAATTTTTTTACCCCTCACTCTCAAGCAAACACACACTCACACAACACAGATCACGCCTTATCTAGCACACGAAACAGAGCACAATGTGCGAGCGAGACAGAGCAGCCCGTTCGTCCTCTAAAAGCCCCCCGATGGCCATGCAGCCCCAACCGCGTCACCTCAGCCCCTCTCCGTCCCCCTGTATCAAGGGGCTTAGGCGACGACTCGCGACCCCAGATCTGGGGCGTCGAACCCAGATCGAGGGGTGGGTAGCCTTCGGCGATGGTCGCCGGAGGTCGGCAACGACGGCTGAGACTTTCTTCTGTCACAGAGAAAGACGGGGGCGACAACGGCGAGGATGGGCGACGTTGAGGGGCATGTCACGATCGCGGGGACATGCGGTTGCGAGGCTGCGAGGCTAAGGGCGAAGGCCAGGCACGTGATTTTCCCCTGTTGAGGGCCGGGCACGGCTCGCCCATTCCCTTTTCTTTTAAGTAGATTTTAAACATTAAATTTCCAAACAAATATGAAATGTTTTTTTTTTTTTTTTAACGAAACCCAAAATTTTGAATTTGCAAATTGATAATCCTTTAAAAGGAAAATTGCCAATTGTCCAATATAACAAGTGTCTCTGATATAAAGACTGTACATAATACATAAAAAAAACTAACGTATACTAATCTATATTGACATCTTCTATCTACTATATATAGTTAAAGCTGGGAGAGTTTTCACTCATTTGTACACCATGTGGCAGGGAACTTTGCTATGTCATTGCCACGTGGCAACACATGGTATGGCAAGACACATAGCATAATTGTGTCATATGGCTCATATATGATTAATTAGCATTAGTTTAGTGATTTTTCATATATCTTAAAATACATTTGTAAAAATATTTTTGTTTAAAAAAAACTCATGATAGTAAAATTACCAACGTAAATTGAATCTTTTATTTTGGCTGATCTAAATTTAAAAAAAAAAGAAAAGAAAAAAATAAGAAATATCCTGAAACAAATTTTTGACTAATATCTTGAAACAAATTTATCTTGCTGCATTTTTTGGACTTCGAGGACTTGAGTCGAAGCTTGTCCCTCAGGCTTCTTTAAATTAGTCTCTGTTTCAATTACATTAAGCCTTTCATTGACCAATATGGGCACCTCTCTCGCAAGAGCATCTCTCCCATCCTTTGCATCCACATAGTCATTTTCTCGAGCGAAATATTGTGTCAAGAGAGTATTGACCTCATTACGTATCCCATCATACATAGCAGAAGATAAATTTTGTCTTCTATCAACCTCTTTTTTATTTATTAGAAATGTTTATTTTATTTTATTTATAAGAAGAAAGAATGAAAAACTAGGTTTTTGAAAGGAAATGCGGCCCCTAATGACATTCTTGTAAATACTTGAAGCTCTAAAGAGCAAGAAGGTAATTAAAAAGATCGTTTTCTTTGTCCCAACGATGGGCGTACGTGTCTTTGTTTGTCCACTTTGAAAAGTGGGACTCAAGTCATCCCAAAGGATAAAACACTTTGATTTTTATTAGGATTTACCCCATGGTAATGCTAACTTGGACTTCACGTTGTTGGTTTCCATCACAGCTACTACTTTGCTAAGAGAAATACCAGAAAAACGGTAGGCATTCAGAAAATCTAAGGAAAAAAAGAAAATTGATGAACTTTGTAAAGAGATCAAGACAATGCCTATCAGCATTTAGCATATCCAACAATTAACTTGAATTTTAATAAATGCAATAATAAATTAACACATAACATGAAGAATAAGATGAAAAATAGAGTCATAGACCAATGTAGATATGGGCATCTTACTAGTTGAACATATTCGGACAATCATCTCTAGATATATTGTGGACTAGTTTCTTCCTCAACAATTCTCTTTAATTACTTATTCATTTCTTTGAATTACTCTATAAGCAATTTCAACTAATTTTTCCTTGATAGAAATGAAGCGGGGTTTATACAAGATATCGTACAAGAGATCTCAACTCAACTAAATCAAATGCCATTTTGTGTAGCCATGTTTCTGGTGGGGATAGATTCCCGAGTACAAGAGCTTAAAACAATCTTAAATCTACAGTCCAAGGATGATGTTCTTATGGTAGGATTATGGGGACAAGGAGGTGTGGGGAAGACAACTCTTGCCAAAGCCATTTATAACACTATTTTTAGGGAGTTTCAAGGTGCTAGTTTCTTGGAAAGCATTCGAGAAAATTCCAAAGATTCCATTGATTTGGTTCATTTGCAAGAACAATTGCTTTCGCAATTATTACGAGTGAAGGAACCACAGACCTACAATGTTGGTGGAGGAGGCAATCAATTAAAGATAAACTTTGTAATAAGAAAGTTCTCATCATTCTCGATGATGTTGATGATGCATTCCAGTTAAATGCTTTAGCTGGAGATTGTGAGTGGTTCGGTAAAGGAAGTAGGATAATTATCACAACAAGAAATAAGCATCTACTAACTTCTCATGGGATAAATCCAAATCATATATATGAAGTCAAAGTTCTTAAGTATGGCGAAGCTCTTGAACTTTTAAGAAAGCATGCTTGTCTAGGAAATCAAGAGATAAAAATAAACAGAAATCTTGTTCGTCAAGTTTTGCATTATGTGAGAGGCCTTCCTTTGGCTCTTAAGGTGTTGGGTGCTTCCTTGCGTAATAGAGGAGAAGATGAATGGAAAAGTACCTTGCAAAAACTTGCCGAAACTCCTGATGGGAAGATCAATGATGTGTTAAAAGTAAGTTATGATGGATTGGAGCCTTATGCAAAGGAGATTTTTCTGCACATTGCCTGTTTCTTCAAGGGGAGGAGTAAGGAATACATTAAGAAAGTTCTTGATAGTTGTGAATTTCACACGACCATTGGAATAAAAATTCTCATTGAGCGCTGCTTGATTAGTGAAGAGGCAGAGAAAATACAAATGCATGACTTAATACAATTAATGGGTATGGATATTGTTAAAGATGAAGATCGTGATGATCCCATAAACCACAGTAGATTATGGCTTCATGATGATGTTCTTGATGTTCTATCAGAAGATAAGGTAAGACTTGTTGGTGTATTTATTCATAATCAATTCTTATCTTTGACTTTTTTTTACTATAGTTACAAATAAACCTAAATATGTTCGAAAAAATTATACAGGAAACAAAAGCAATAAAAGCCATAGTCTTGCAGCTACCAAAGCCAAAAGATATGTATATTGGTCCTGATGCTTTCACAAAGATGAAAAACTTGAGGTTGCTCATCTTGTTTAATGTAAATAATTCTATTCAAGGTCCCATTCATCTCCCTAATGGGTTAAGGTGGTTTGAATGGCCTAATTGTGGTTCTACTCTAGAATTTAGCCATGGTCCAAAGAAATTAGTCGGACTTGATATGCATAATAGCAAGATCAAGGTAGCGCCCAAACAATTTAAGGTACGTATTTACTTGGTGCTTTTTCATTACTTATAGCTATATATTGAATCTTATGATGTTTGTTATTGTTCTTAGGAAAACATCTCCAATTACCGTATTCTTTTATACATATTATTTCACCTTTTCCCAGCATGGAACAATGTTCTGATTTTTGTCCTATTGAACAGCAAAATTGTCCATACATACATACATACATACATACATACATTCATACATGTAACGATAAGGGATGGATTGAGATCGCCTACATGAGGCTACATGTCTCCTGCCCACATCAAAATAGTCTTGGGCTAGTTTATAAAGGCTTTTATATAACGTGTTTTATAATGCTTATGAAATGCTTATGAATTATGATGTGTGAAAAATCGGAGCCAGATATTTTAAATGAATATTTAACTCAGTTTTTTTTTTTTCTATGTGGATATTTCTTGCAGGAATTTAAAAAATTAAAGCACATCAACTTCCATAAATGCCAATCACTAGTTTGTATGCCAGACATCAGTTGTACTCCAAATCTCGAGGAATTGGATCTTAGTGAGTGCAAAAACTTGGAGCATGTCCACGAATCAACTGGATATCATGACAATTTGCAATTGTTGAATTTGAGTGGGTGCTGTAAACTTCATCATTTCCCCAATGTACTCCAATCCAAGAATCTTCTACTTCTTGATCTCAATTGTTGCCCAAAATTGCAAAGATTCCCTGACATTCCATATAAAATCAAAGGCTTGCATAAACTTACGTTAGATGGGACTTCAATTGAGGAACTTCCTGCATCCATAGAAAATCTTGTCTCATTGGAAGAAATGTATTTAGAAATTGCAAGAAACTAGCAATCCTTCCGTCTAGCATTTACAGGTTGAACAATCTTCAAACTTTGACCTCAGTGGCTGCTCAAAACTAACCAAGTTTCCAAAGATGGAGGAGGATTTGAGTGATCCCCAAATGAAGACGGGATTTAGTGAGTTATTGTCACCTAGACCTTGATGGATGCAATCTATCAGAAATAGAATTCCTACAGAATCCTTCATGTTTTCCTAAGTTAAAGTTCTTAAATGTTTCATATTGCCAAAAACTAAAAGAGATCCACAAGATTCCACCGCAATTGATTCTTTTGAAGGCAAATGGTTGCAAATCTCTGAGTAAAATTGCCTCCAACATATCTCATGTTCAGCATGTCTACTTAGATTCATGTCATGAACTGGTTAGTAGTGGATTGACCATGAATGATTTGTTCAACCCTGAGGTTAGTCTCTCTCTCTCTCTCTCTCTCTCTCTCTCTCCCCCCCACACACACACACACACAAAATGCTGAAAATCCAGGATCGATCGGCTAATTAAGAAAAGCAAATATATAGAAAGTGATTCTGTATGTATATGTAGTGGAGGTGGCTATAGGGCAACGTGAATGACATTTTCTCTATCTATAGAACTCTAGTTTGCTATGGAATTACAAGGATCACCGAATGAAAAGCTTCAACAATATATGTCAACAATACAAGTTCATCCAATTACAAAATCTTCTACAATAAATATCCTGTTTCCACCATTAATTACCAAACACCTTTGTAATGCTATTGCTAACTAGAGCTAAACTCTAGGACTACCCACTTAACTCATTGAAACTCCTCTTTTTATGTGCCAATTTAGAAAAATTATCTAACAGCTTACATCTATGACAGCATTTTAATCCCAAAGAGCATTATCATTATAATGGTAGCAGCGAATTTCTTCTACCTGGAGGAGAGATGCCACAATGGTTCTCCCATAATGAAGAGGGTTATTTATCTTTCACGGCTTCAAAGGACTTGTATAAGAAGTTCGTGGGGTTAGCTATCTGTGTTGTATTCCGAAAAGATGAACTCCGAAAAGATGAACTACCAGCTCCGTTTTTTTGGGAGCTCCGTGCACTCGTTAATGGCAAAAGGACGTTGAAAATGGGGAAGGGTGTCACTTCATCATCATTATTGGATCATGTGTGGCTTGAGACTTACAAAACGTCGTGGCTGTGGGGAGGACTAGAAGATGCCTTTGGTGCAAATGACATGAGTCAATTCCATCTTATGATTAATACAGACGTGGGTTCAGTTGTGAAAGAGTGTGGATTCAGCCTAATATGCAAGCCACTAGAGAACAATTTGAAAGATGATCAATTGATGGATCCAGCTATACTTTACGAGATTCAAAATGAAGATTATCAAACAAGCAGGCATTCCTGGAAAACAAATCATTCCAAGAATGGAAGGATGAATTCACCTTGGACGAATGCACAGTTGAGGTCTCTCTCTCTCTCTCTCTCTCTCTCTCTCTCTCTCTCTCTCTCTCTCTCTCTCTCTCTCTCTGATTGATACAAAAGTCTATGTTGGGCAATTGTATGTACATTGCAAAAGCTGAAAATGCTAGATAAGCAACTAATACAAGTTGATTCTGCACACATGAACATGATCAAACAAGCAAAGAGGAAGACAGTTCAAATGAAATAGAAGATTTGCAAAATAGTAAAATGACCACACGAGAAGATAATTCAACAAATTACTCCACATAAGGAATGAACATGGTTGACCTCTCCCAATCTCTTGCTCTTTGCACGCGCATGGTGATACTGAAAGTTGGGCGCACTGTGTTGGTATAATGCAAAAGCTGAAAATTCTAGACAAACAAACAAATCTAATTTTGAGTGATGCATGTATATGTAATAGGGGTGGCTAAAACACTTGCAAGGGAATGATTTGCTATCCCGTGAATTAAAAAGCAATACACTCAAATCAAACTCTTTTACTTCAACTATCACAACTTGGGTGTTCTAACAGTTTGATCATTTAACAGAAGTGGCGTTATTCCTTAATTTATCCTGAGCTCCGAATTGTTCACCCTGGAGGAGAGATGCCAAAGGAGTTCGTCCTTGCTGAAGATAGTACCATATCTTTCATGGCTTCCCAGGAATTCTTTCACAAGTTTCGAGGATTGGCTCTTTGTGTTGTTGTTGGTGTAGAAGATGGAGAAAAGGAAATATCTTTTGACATTGTGCCACATGTTCACGACCAAAGGAGGAATGTGCTATCAGGTACTCTCGGTTCATTTGATTCGGATCATGTGTGGATTCAGTTTCTCCAATCAAATGTGTTATGGGGAGTATTGGCAGGGAGGAGTTGATTTTGGGCAATTTAACGAGACTTATTTACGATTTAGCATTAAACTTAGAGTATCGGGTGGAACCGTGAAAAGGTTGGGATATATGCTAATATGCACACCACTGGAGAATGATTTAAAGACAATGCTTGAAGACAATCAATTAGTGGATCCAGCTGCACTTTACGAGGATGGCATTGGATTTCCATATAGTCTAATACACAAATTCAGAGAGAGAGAAACAGGAAGCTAGTAAGAGTGAAACAGAGTAAATGGGAAGAGGTGAGTGCAATATGAGTTGGCTTGCAGATGTTAAGGAAGCAATCATTAAGCCAGCAAAACAAATTTGGGGTGGCACATGTTTCCTGATACCCTAGGACATTTGTGTCCTTGTTGAAGTAGTGGATGGCATTCAGTTCAATCTCTCATGTGAGATTCAGATATATGCAAATAGATAGATGGTGATTTGCACACAACATTCATCGCAAGCGTGGTTGTTTTTCCATATTTTCTTGTCAATCAGATTGTGATCTCTTTGATAAGTGTCATATTTTGCGCAACATGTTTTGTTACATATCATTTACTAAATTCAACGGTGTTAGCACATCCTTGGAATAGTCTCGACTCGAGACATATTCTACTTTGAAATGTCATCTTTGGGAATGTCTTAATGTTCTGATCTAAGTTTAATTTTATATTTTCAACAAAGACACTTGTGCTTGGGTACAATTGTACCTGATGTCATGGATTTTTAATTTGGGTTGCATGTAATTAATTTCAGATTTTCCAGTTTTATTTCCATTGAGACCTCAGTCACCCGGGATCTGTCTTCCAGATTTGCTGCCTTTTTTTTTTTTTTTACGTAACTTGGCAAGTAGAGCTAATGTCAAAGCTTCGCAACCACTTTCACAATATATATCTCCTTGTCATTTTTTTTTTAAAAATTATTTTGTTTTATTCTTATGGGTTTCACATTATTCGTCTCCATAATGCTTTTCAACAACGATGATTATGTATATTTGTCCATATGTAAGCCTACCAAAAGGTTTAGCGCGCACAATACATTTTTTTGATTTTAAAATTTGAATTAAACTAGTAGTTAATCAAAGAATACATGATTTTCTAAAAGTTATCTTAGTAATTTCGTCTTTTTTGAAATATACCGGAGTATTGAGCATAATCAATGAATCATATGGAGCTTTTCTATAGAGACGTTGGGATCCTGGTCTCTAATTTGGACAATTTCTCAATGCTTTTGAAAAGTTATTTTCTTTCTTTTTGATGATTAAATTTTGAAATAGTCACAGATCAACTACAGGAAACCGATCCATACATAAATTGCTGACATCTTATAAAATCCAATTCTCCCCCATTTTGTTCCTGTGGACCACAATCTTCAGCAGTGACTTCTATGTTGCTGCACCATTCAAGTTTATGGACCTTATTATTCATGTGTGTGTGCATTTTGTTGACATTATTTATGCGCACATGTATATATTTATATTTTTTCTATCAAGTTCTTTTTCTCTATATATGGACTTGTGTGATTGCCCGATATTGCAATGAAAAGATTAATATTGTAGTAGTGATATGAATGAGAAAATTACACTAAAAGTCATAATATTTGGTCCAAAATACAATCAATTCCCAAATATTAAAAAAAAAAAAAGTACAAGAAAGTTCTATATATTTTGGAAAAGGGTGCAATTTTATTCTTTCGACAAGATATCTACCAATTGTGTTGAATGCAGATGCCGGAAATCTAACGTGATATGTTTTAATAGAAATTGAGAAAATATGGTGTTAAATGAACAACACATCATAAAATAAGTCAAATTTTTAAAGAAATAAAAAGCATATCCAAAATCTTAATGAAGACAAGAAAACCAATGGCCCCTAGGCCGAACGCTTAAGACTTTTGATATAGGTTCTCCTAATGTGTACGCCATCAAAACCTATAGCACAAATGGTGTTTGAATAAAAATTTCTTGCAATTAACTTTAAACTGAACTTGTTACATTATTGAAATACTAGACAATACTTTTATCTGACACTTTAATTTTTTTGAATCATTGATAATGATTTCACGAAATTCTACAAAATTAGGTTTCATAAGGTCATGACTTGTGATCCTACCCTTTCACTTATTTTCAAATAGTTTCGATCTTTCATACGTTTTCTCTCTTGTTTCCTTTTGAGTGCAATCTCTCATTAATAGTAGTGATATGTCGTGAATCTAAACAGTGATCACATAAATCAAATCGTTTTTATAAATCAGGAGAAAACTATCAAATCAAGTCTTAAACATATTAAACGTTTTTTAATATTGTCATTTTGTGTAGAATTCTAATGCAATCCGCTGATTAGTGGCCGTCAATAATTGCTAACGTGGCCATCTACATAGGGAAGGAGCTTAAAATGTATCACGATATTATGCGATTTTTTTGAGTTAGAAAACTTTATTTGAGTAGAATGTGCCCAATTGAGAAAGACGTCGTTCTCTCTCCTCATCTTTCTCTCTCCTGTAACCGACTCCCTTCGTTCAAAGCTGAGAAAACGAGAGAAAAACGGAGATCTTTTCTAGCAAAGCCATCCGAGAAACCTTCTTCTTTCTTCCTCTTTCGCCCGTCGACGCGGCCCATCGTCGCTGCAAGGTCATCTCCACCGCCGCCGTCGCCGTCGCCGTCGTGGCTTCTTTCGCCTCTCCTCTCAATCGCGGTTACCGAAAGAGCTGGGAGTCGTTTTTCCTCACCGCCTCGTGTCATCGCCACAGAGGACTTCCCCCATCGCCCTCCCGACGCCTTCCACCGTCTTCGCTTGCACTGCCGTCTCCCGCCCGTTCCGAAGCCGACCGGGGTCCCGAGGCGCCGAGACCTTCCAGTTGTGAAGCTCTTCCGCAGGCTCCGCTTCCGATTCTCGACCCGTACTGCAGCTCAGATATTGAATCCTCTGTTGACGCGATCCATTTTAGTTTGTTTCTCCGATTGCGAGCATCTAGCGTTGGTTTTAGCTTGAACCTAGGTTGGAATCTGAACTTGAAATGGTTAAAAATCTGCTCCTCAATCAACTGCGCACCATACGTTCGGCGAAACTCTTAAACTAAATTCGTGTGGATTATTTTGAGCGCGTATTGATTGCTGAGCCCGATTTCAGTCGGATACAGTAGTTCCCGAGATTGAGTCTGACCATTATCTTTTTGTTTTGTTTCCTCCCTATGTTGGCGCGTCTTCTTCCCGCTGCATTCGTTGGTGGTCGCCGGAGAGGAACTAACCGGAAAACGACGGCCTCCTTGTTAATCTTTAAACTCACTGGCACTGGTTTGTTCATCGCCTTCCTTTTTTATTTTGTTTGTTTGGGCCATGCTGCGGCCTTGCGTGGTAGTCGAAATGGTGGCCGACGGAGGCACTCCGGGGACGGCCAAAGGATATTTATCACAGTTATTTCTTTCTTTTTTTTTTGTCCGGAACGTTTCTTGCAGGACTTTAAAAAATTGAAGTTCATTAACTTTAGTGAATGCCAGTTGCTGATTTGTATGCCGAACCTCGATTGTATTCCAAATCTAGAGCAATTGGATCTCCATGGGTGCAAAAACTTAGAGCATGCCCACACATCAGTTGCATATCACCACAAATTACAATTGTTGAATTTAGGTGGGTGCTCTAAACTTCATGATGTCCCTACAGTGCTCCAGTCCAAGAATCTTCGACATCTCATTCTTAAAAATTGTTCAAAATTGCAAAGATTCCCTAATATTCCGGATGAAATCAAGGACTTGCAAAAACTTGATTTAAAAGGGACTTCAATTGATGAACTTCCTACATTCATTGAAAATCTTGTCTCTTTGGAGGAAATGGATTTAAGTGATTGCAAGAAACTAGCAATCATTCCATCTAGCATTTACAGGTTGCAAAATCTTAAAAGCCTAAGGTTTGGAGGCTGCTCAAAACTAATCAAGTTTCCAAAGAAGGAGGAGGATTCAAGTGATCCCCACATGAAGACTGGATTTCCTAAGTTAAAGTTTTTAGACCTTAGTGAATGCAGTCTATTGGAAGTAGAGTTTCTGAAGAATGATTCCTGTTTTCCCTTCTTAAGAAATATGTATTTGAGGGGAAACAATTTTATTAGCCTTCCTGCATGTGAGCGACTAAATGAATTGGAATAGTTGGATGTTTCGTATTGCCATCAACTTCGAGAGATCCTCAAGATTCCGTAGCAATTGAATAAACTATTTGCAAATAATTACGAGTCTCTGAGCAAAATTCCCGCGAACATTGACGTTGATGTTGTTGACTTCTCTTCATGTGATGAACTGCTCCGTAATGATTTCACCATGAATGATTTGTTCAAGCTTGAGGTTAGACTCTCTTTCATCCTTCTCCTAATTAATACGATACTTTTGCTAGCATAACAGTTTTTGGGTTATTGAGAGAATAAAAACTTATTGTGAGCCACAAATTTTTGAAGAAGCGTGCCCCACAATAATTTATAATTATTTGTTATTTGGTTTTTTTTTTATTCAGAACAAACTATTATTCTCTTAGTAGGTTAAAGATTGTCTCCCAATAATATGAGATTTGGGGAGATTGTGGTCTCTCAATCTTCTTTGTTCCGTTTTGTAAAATAAAGAGGTATGCACAGGTCAAAGGTGATTGACGATGGAGATGAATTTGGTCAGTAATTCGTAGACCATACAATATTTTTTCGAGGAATTAGTAGGAAATGTTCATCTCATCGGCCTTCGCTTATTCTCTCTTACTTAGGCCAAGCCAGTTTTGGAAAATGAAGTCTACCGATTTGGAACTACCTTGGACACTATGTTACTTTCATTTAGCGAGAGAGATCGATACCTTGGTGAGTTCTGGAGCATTTCATGACGGGATGGTGCGCGTGTATGTTGGATCCTGGTACAATTATTTCTTTCTTAGCCCAATAATATTCCGCACCACTAGAAAAAATCAATTATACAGCAAAATCAAGTAATATTTCAAATCTTTCTAGTGGCAAAAGTGCCCAGTAAAACTATCCGACATACACGCGACAATTCAAGCCCTTCTGTTTTCTTGGTCCGAATCAGTCCACTTTCATTCCTTCAAGTCAACCCAAGGGTACGAGCTAAATGGGCATCAGAACAACAGGAAGAAGAAACCATTAGAATTGTTAGAATAATTAAATATTAACCCACGCATTTATTAACAACTTAAAATTTTAAGATAATTGTTAGTGGTTTCACAAAATCTCACATGGTATCAGAGCCAGAGGTCTTGAGTTCGAATATTTCTAGACTTTAGTTGCCTCCTCAATTAAATATGTCAATGCTTAGTACTAGGGAAAAAAAGAAGACCAAACTAAGCATAAAGGGGAATGTTAGAATAATTAAATATTAAATCACGCATTTATTTAACAGCTTAAATTTTTAAAACAGTTAGCAATGATTCCACAAAATCTCATAAGAATCAAGGAAGGGAGAAGGTTAACAATGAGCAATGAGCTGCCGAAGATTCGGTACTTTGTTTCACCATTTGATCTTCTCCTCATTTTCTTTATATACCAGGTGCTGGCTTTCTTTTTCAAAGGTCAATAAAGAACATTATTAGGCCTACCAATTATATTAAAATTTCAGGAAATGAAGTTTCTTAAGGATGAGCTGAATCTTAGTGTGAGATTTTATTGTGTGCTTTAGGCGCCTAAAGTGCTTAATAGTGAAACTTTTTTCTCATTGAAGATCACATTTGTCCGAGATGTCTTCTAGGCACAAATCTTTATGTAAGTTGAATTTATTTTTAATTAGATTGTCAATGAATTTGATTGGTCGAATGAAAAAAAAAAAATTATATGAACGTAGGCCCTCGTTGGAGGCCATTTGTCTAATTGAATGGTCATGAATCTTCATGTTTGCAAATTATCAATCAAATGCACATGATGAAGGACCCATGACTAATGTGCTGGCTTCGGGAAAGTGGATTCCATCTCTTTTGTCGTTTGTTTTCCTTTTTCTTTTGCGGAAAGTAGCGTCATCCCATCTCTTTAAAAAAGGTCAGCTACTCCATTGGCTCCCCAAAAAGGTACTTTACTCGTTTGTCTTTCTTTTTCTTGTGTGGAAAGTAGACCATCTCATATCTTTCAAAAAAGGTTAGCTACTGCATTGGGTTCCAGGAAATGGCATTCGCAACCAATGCATCTATCTTTTTTTTTTTCGTCATTTGCAAATTATAATCATTCTCTCTTAAAGATATATCATTTTGAGTTTGCTTTAGCTTCCGGGAAATGGCATTCCCAACCAATGCCCGTCACATCCAATGTTAGAGGACACATTACCCCCCCTTTCCTTTTGCTCTATGGACACTTTACCCTTTTGAAGTGCCATTCTATATTAAAGTCCAAATGCGGAAATCCTTTTGGACAACATAATCTGAATGTAATGTCAAAGTTCACACTTAGACGAAGTCTTCCTTACAATTTTTCATTAGAAATATCCGATTATTTTGATAATGACTTATACTTTGATTGGATAGGGAATGAAATTACTAAGCAAATGAGTTACAAAATAGCATCCAATGAGAAAGGCCCTACAGTGATGGCCAAGTGCCCTACTAGAGCCAGACATCCTTCGCTCTAAAGTGAAGGGAAGTAAGCCATTGGCGTACCAAGTAATAAACTCAGAAAGAAGCTTGATCTATTTTTTCATGGCTGAGCTATAAAAGAATGTACCAATTGTCGGATCAAAACCCTTTAACCAGATCAGCACAAATATCTACATACTCGCTTGACTACATCTTGTGTAGGACATGACAATTGATTTACAAGTGAAAGCTATCCTCTTGAGTTATTCAATAGGCCTTCTGTCTTATTTTGGATTTCTTCATTCCCATTATATATTGATTTATCTCTGGTATGTGCATCATGACACGCTCATTTAACAAACAATAAAGAAAAAAATGGAAGCACCATCCTTTTGCGTGAAAGGCATAGCAAAAATCATGCTAATTTTAGCAACCAAAATGGTTTTTCCGTGCCTAAATATATGTAACAACTCCTTTTAATCCGTTGTCCCATTTGACGTGTACATTATATATGTAATTGAATAACTTTTAACATCAAATCGTCCTACTTTCCAGTGTGTTTCCATCATTCTTTCCCTTTGATTCTGTAGATATAAGGAGGTAAATATTTACGATTATTAAAGTGTCATAGGTCTCTAATAAATCCATCGACTTTGTGGAAGAGAATATGAATTGTGGAGATAAAAATTAATTTTGGTTTTATGCACCGTGTGGAATGCGTTACTCTGCGGCTCGAACGCACGGTTCTATCGCATGCGCATAGTTTTCTCGTCTACTTTACAGTCCTCTCCAGCGTCGTAGCATGGACGGTAGATGGGAACAGGCTGGGACTCTCGCCTTGGATTCGCTCTAGAGATGGGCGTGTCCTGTTCTAAAAGAAACGAAGCTGGTAGGAAACATAGGTGGTGGGGGTCACTTGCCTATCAAAGTGTGATCATTTTTTTAGAGCGGGTTGCCTTATTTTATTTTAATTTTCTGAAAGTGATGAGCAAATATTCATTTGGACTTTTGACTAGGCTAAAAAGAGGACCAAAAAAGGAGAAAAAACCACCAAAAACCCCAAATTTTGCCTAAAGTGACAAATTTACCCAAAACTTTTTTTTGTGACATGAAAAATCCCGAACTTTGCTAATCACGACACATTTACCCTAAACTTTTTTTCGTGACACAAAAAACCCTGAATTTCTATCCATGTGACACATTTACTATGACGGCTTGATTTTCTGATTCTATTTTCGATTGAATGAGTTGAGTTTTTCATTGACGTGCCTATATTTTTTTTCTCTGAGCTGATCACTCACGAGATAACTAATCTATCGGGTGAAGCCGTTAAGGAATCTAAATGCAATAGACTTGAGAATTCGACTAGAAATCGATTGCTCGACCGTGCTAATCTGCAAGGGTTAATACGGCATCGTCAAAATTGATTAGAGATTGGAGATATGTTAATTCGATAAAGGCACATGATTAAAGTGTGGGTGATTTCACCTAATTGCAAAATTCTCATCGAACGGCACTAAACTGATTTTCTGTCATTTCTGTATCATGTGCCCGTATTTGAAATCTCGAGATTTTCACGACAACTGAGAGTCACCAATAAATCGAAGATGTACACTGTGGCTCAAAAATAATCGACCATCGTCAAATGCGCTAAAAATTCTTAAAAACTACCTAGTAGGTTATGTTACGCTAAAATCGCGCCCAGTTAAAATTAACCGCGAAATTGAACTAAATTTCAGAAATTGAAAGTTCTGTCATGTCATGATTTATTTTAGGAACGTCGACTCATTCTCTGAAGATTTTTCTACAAACCCGAGTTTTCAGCAAAAATTCAAAGTTGGGCTATTTTAGACTGGGAAAATTAGAAGACCATTTTTGGTTGCATTTTTGGCGTTCATGTTGAACTAAATGGCAAGGAAAAATATGGAATTAAGTGTGGACATCCTCCTTGACATTTTAGCTTTTGAATTAAATCCAATTGGAGAAGATTTGAGTTGGAATTGGAGGGGAAATGTTCAAAATTCGTAGGTCTAAGGGGCTGCAACATTTTGGACCATTTGGATGGCTTCTAGGGGAAGATTGGTGAGGGAAAGTGCACAAGAGATGAGGCTGAAGATGGTGGGGGCAAGTGATGAGTGGTTTGGATATTTGTTGAGGACTTTTGAGGCCATTTGGGTCCCCCCCTTCAACTGAGCTCTGATTCTTCTTCCTTGGCCTTGCTTTCTCCATTTTTATGGTTGTTTTAGCTTAAGAAAACTAGAGAACCAGCTAGCCAAGCCCCTGCACCGTCAATCGCCCGCCCAAAGCCGCCTGAGCGCCGTTGCTGCCGCTTGAGCCCGCTAGCGCCATCCGCCTCTTGCTCGCATCCCCGCGAGCCCAGCTTGCTGTCCCGTGCCGCCTCCGTTGCCTAGGTCATCGTCCAGCCGCCGTTTGCCACCCCAAAGTCGCCAAAGCCACCGCTTGGTCCCATTACAGCCGTTGTCATCTCGCCTCGCCATTTCTAGCCAAAGCCGCCACTCAACCAGCCCCTCTTGGCTCAAGAGCAGAAGCCAAACCTCAGCCCACAGTTGAGGCTTCATGAGCCTTTTCCAGGCCTGTTCGAACCTCACTTGGTGTCGCCGCAAGCTTGTGTTCTGCTCGCCTACGCGTTGCTGTCGCCGTCGCCGTGAACTCACCGGCCCACTAATCCAGTGAGTTTACTTGTTAAACTCTACTTAGGGAGTTAATGATGTTTAATGGGTAATTAGCTTAGACTAAGTATGGCTTAGGTGGTTAGTTTAGATTAATTAGTGATTTAGTTAGTTAATTAGGCTAATTAGGTGGTTAGATTAGATTAGTTAAAGGTTATTTAGATTGTAGTATTTAATTAGTATGGTACATTATTTTTCTAGGCCCGTTTAGGTGGTTAAATTAGTGTTTTAGGCCTAAGTAGGTTTTTATTGATTTAATTTGCATTTATTTAATTATTTTTTCCATTTATTTAATTATTTAATATTTTCCAGAAATTATACCGGAATAGCCCGTAGCCAAAATTTTGTGCTGATTGCAGTGATGTGTGCTTAGTTTATGCAAATGATTGTTAGATTGTGCAAATGAGTGATGATTGTGATTTTTGAGTATTATTTCAAAATTATGAAATTTTGGTATTTAATTAGAAAATACCGGGTGTCGAGTTGACACCGAAAATGCTTTTAAATACTATATCAAATAGTGAGATTTTAAAAGGAATGCTATTAATTTTTCAGGTTCGATCTGACCATATACCCACACACGATTATTTTCATCGGATGTTTTTAATACGAAGAAAATAGGCCAAGCGCATTATCTTAATTGAGGCATGTGAGTGCAAAGCACAATGTCCTTGATCGGAATTGAATGATCATGTGATGGTTAAGAGAACCTGTCCCCGATGTGTGTCAGGTAGACAATGCCCCCATATGGGATACCCTGACAATGGATGCTGGATCGCGGTAAAGGCCGGACCGAAGCTCCCTCGAGAATGCTGTCCCCGATGTGCGTTGGGTGGACGTTGCCGTGCTCAATGGATGAGATGAAGCCTAACTACGTTAGAAGACCAATGTGCGTCGGGTAGAACTAACTGTGCGGGTAGTAATCAATTGGAACTCATGATTGATTGAGATAGACGCGCTTAATTATGAGATAAAATTGTGTGGCACGAAATGGGACGTGTTATAATGATTTGGCCCTATAATCGAGACCCCTGTGTTTGATTGAGATTGAGTGAGACATTCTAACTGATGTGTGCATTTATTATATGCATTGAGTATACCAACTATGCCGACGTGCAGAAATGAACTGAGGCGATGTGAGTCTTCTGTGATGTGTGGTTAAACTACCTCTAGGCGTATTTCCTTCCTAATCGGGGTTTAAAGCATGAACTCACTAAGACATCGTCTCACCCCCTCGTGGGTTTAACTTTTTAGGTCCATAGATGGTGGTTCTTCCAGTACGTTTTGGACAGCTGAGGGGATATATGGAGCAGAGTACCGACGTCCTTGTTCCCGGGAGTCTCTAGCTCCATGAGCTCATTGTGACCATCATCTTGGTTGATGAGGGCCAACCTTAGTTGATACCTCATCGATTCGGGGCTTGGTTTTGCCATGGGCCTAATGGGGTTCGGGAAGGTCCCCTATAGGGTTCCAACATCCCCGCCATTGCGGTCAACGCTGCGGCGGGTGAGGGGGTAGCTGATCCCCTCGATGGTGTCATAGAAGACTCAGAACCCCTGAAGGTCTCAGAGGTCTCAGTTGAGGAGTCTTGTGCCTAGATGGCTTGGGGACTCTTCTTTTTGGAGTTAAGCCTTTGTTTATAGTCTAGTATTGTATATAAACTCAATTTGTTTATAAAAGTGTTTTGTGAAACTTGTATCCTGCTTTTCTATCCCATATTTGTGTTATCTGTGGATTGTTTATATACCTCTGCATGTGCAATAAAATGAATGGGTGGGCAACGCGTCCTGGGACGTCACAATTTTATCGATCATCGAGGGATGTGTACGCGCTCGAGGTTCAGGGCGTGACATTTACCCTAAACTATAGGGCATTTTGGTATTTTTACTTTTTAATTTTTTTTTTTCGTCTTCTCTCTTCCTTCTGTCAGCCATGGCAGAGCCAGCGGAGGGATGTCTGGTGAGGGTTGCCCTCGCCGGCATCGGGCGAGGGTTGCCCTCGCCTAGGCTAGCTATGGCCGCCCTCACCGGCGTCGGACAAGAGCGACCCTCAGCTGGGTCAAGTGAGGGCACCCCTTGCCTGACGCCGGCGAGGGCACCCTCACTAGCTTAGGTGAGGGCGACCCTCGCCTGATGCCAAACGCCGGCTTTCCTCTGTCGGCTCTGCCATGGCCAGTGCAGGGAAGAGAGAAAAAGAAGAAAAAAAAGGAAAAACAGAAAAAATAAGATGAAAATGCCCTTGATGAGATAAATGTGTTACAGTTTGCAAAGTTTGGGGTTCTTCATATCACAAAAAAACGTTTGCGATAAATTTGTCACTTTGAGTAAAATTTGAGATTTTTGATGGTCATTTCTCATAATAAAGGATATTATAAGGATTGAGTTATTGCGAGTGTAGTATAATTAGTCATATTTAATTTTGTTAGATGGTTTTCATCCCATTTTCCATAGGGGCTGCAGTTTGAACCCAAAGGTTGTATGACAAACTGTAATTTCATTTGCTAAGTTAGGCATCGATTTGGGTGACATAAAAATTCAATTGTTCGACTTGCATTAAAGGATTTCAGTTTTTGGTCGCTTTAATGAAAAATGAAAGTATGATTAACCAACTTTTGAAGCTAGAGTGCGCGCGTGAGGCTAGGTATACCGTAATTTGCATGTAGGAACGAAACAAAAACAAACTCAAAATGATAAATCTTTCGAGGAGAGTGGCTTTTTATAATTTGCAAGTGAAGAGAAAAAAATAAGGACGCATTGGTTGCGAATGGCATTTCCTGGAAGCCAACGCAATAGTAACCTTTTTAAAAAGAGATGAGACGCTTTACTTTCCATACAAGAAAAAGAAAAAGGAAGACAAAGGACTAAAGCACCTTTTTGGGGAGCCAATGCGGCAGCTGGCTTTTCTAAAGGAGATGGGATGACACTACTTTCCGCAAAAGATTAAGGAAAACAGAGGACTAAAGAGATGGAATCCACTTTCCCCGAAGCCAGCACATTCGTGGCGGGTCCATCATCATGTGCATTTGATTGATAATTTGCAAACATAACCAATCAATCAGAAAACTGGCCTCCAACGATGGCCGTACGAAATACGTTCGTGGATTATTATTTTTTCCCTATCGACCAATCAAATTCATTAGCAATCTGATTAACAATAAATTCAACTTACCTAAAAATGTGCACCGATAAGATATCCCAGTCAAATGTGATCTTCAATGAAAAAAAGTTTGACTGTTAACACTTTAGGCACCTAAAGCACACAATAAAATCTCACGCTAAGATTCGGCTCATCCTTAAACACCTTCATTTTCTGAAATTCTAATATAATTGAAAGACCTAATAATGTTCTCTGTTGACCTTTGAAAAAGAAAGCCAGCACCTGATATATAAGATAAATAAGGAGAAGATCCAATTATGAAACAAAGTATCAAATCTTAGACAACTCATTGCTCATTGTTAATTTTCCTCTCTTCCTTGATTCCAATGGCCTCTTCTTCCTCCAAGCCTAGGAGGAGTTACGATGTCTTTCTGAGTTTTAGAGGTCCAGATGTCCGCAACCACTTTCTTGGTTATTTGTACACAGCTCTTGATCAAGCAGGGATATACACTTACATCGACAATGAAGAACTGAGGAAAGGAGATCAAATATCACTTGCACTTATGGAAGCGATCGAGGAATCACAAATCGCAATCGTGGTTTTCTCCGAGAACTATGCCTCTTCGAAATGGTGTTTGGAAGAAGTAACAAAAATCATGGAGTGCAAGCAGGAAAGAGAACTCATGGTCTTTCCGGTGTTTTACAAAGTGGATCCTAGAGAGGTGAGAACACCAAGAAAGAGTTACAAAGAAGCTATGGAAAAGCATGAACTCGAGTTCGGAAATGATTCAGAGAAAATAAAGAGATGGAGGAAAGCTCTTTTAGATGCCGGTAATTTATCTGGGTGGCATTTTTCTGATGGGTACGTGAGAATACTTCTACTACTTCAATTAGTCTAAATCTTTAGATTTTCTCCGAGCCTTGGATCCTATAAAGTCGAGGCAATTTTATCCCTCTCTCACTCAAGGAACACACACTCACCCAGCACAGATCACTCCTATCCAACACACGAAACAGAGCACCATGTGAGAGCGAAACAGAGCACCCCGTTCATCCTCTCAGAGCCCCCCGATGGCCACGCCGCCGCCCGATTGCTACGTCCCCACGCAGCCCCAACCGCGTCAGCTCAGGCCCTCTCCGTCTCTCTATGTCAAGGGGCTTAGGCGACAGCTCGCGACCCCAGACCTGTGGTGACGAACCCAGATCGGGGGGTGGGTAGCCTTTGGTGATGGTCGCCGGAGGCTGGCCACGACGGCTGAGACTTCCCTTTGTCGCAGAGAAAGACGGGCAACAACGGCGAGGACGGGCGACGTCGATGGGCACGTCGCGATCGCGAGGACATGTGGCTGTGAGGCAGTGGGGAAGGCCAGGCACTGGATTTTCCCCAGCTGAGGGCCCGGGCAGGGCTAGCCCATAACCTTTTTCGTTCTTTTTAGTATATTTTAAATATTAAAATTCCAGTTAGACCAAAAAAACATTAAAATTCCAGACAAATATGAATTTTTCTCTTCTTTTTTTTTGACAAAACCCAAAATTTTGAATTTGCAAATTGATCTATTCTTTAAAAAATAAAATTGCACAATTGTGAAATATAACAAGTTTCTCTGATATTAAAGACGGTGCATTATACATAAAAAATAAAAACAAAAACAAACAAGCGTATACTAATCTATTTCTGTATCTTACATCTACTTTATATAATTAAAGCTGAGATAAAGTTCACTCAATTGTACACCATGTGGCGGGGAACTTTGCTATGTTATTACCACGTGGCGACACATGATATGGCAAGGCACATAGCATGATCGTGTCATATGGCTTATATTTGATTAATTAGCATTAGTTTAGTGATTTTTCATATATCTTTAAATACATTAGTAAAAAAATATTTTTTTTAAACAAAAACTCATGATAGTAAAATCATCAACTTAAAATGAATCTTTTATTTCTATTGATCTCGAATTTGAAATAATAGATGAAAATAAGAAATATCTTAAAACAAATTTTTGGCTATTATCTCGAAACAAATTTTTCTTGCTGCCTTTTTTGGACTTTGAGGACTTGAGTTGAAGCTTGTCCCTCAGGCTGCTTTAAATTAGTCTCTGTTTCTATTACATCAAGCCTTTCATTGACCAACATTGGGACCTCTCCCGCAAGAGCATTTCTGCCATCCTTTGTATTACCATAGTCATTTTCTCCAGCAAAATATTTGGTCAAGAGAGTATTTTCCTCATCACGTTACCCACACATATAGGAGAAGATAATTTTGGCGTTCTATCAGCCCTTTTCATTTATTAGGAATGTTTATTTTATTTTTTTATAAGCAGAAAGAATGAAAAACTAGGTTTTTAAAAGGAAATGCAGCCCTTAAAGACATTCTTGTAAATACTTGAAGCTTTAAAGAGCAAGAAGGTAATCAAAAGATCGTTTTCTTTGTCCCAACGGCGGGCGCACGTGCCTTGGTTTGTCCACTTTGAAAAGTGGATAGTCATCCCAAAGTATGAATACTTCGATTTTAATTAGGATTCACCCCATGGTAATGCTAACTTAGACTTCACGTTGTTGGTTTCCATCGCAGCTACTACTTTGCTAAGAGAAATACCAGATGAAAAGGCAGGCATTCGGAAAATCTAAGGAAAAACAAGATGACTCCATGAACTTTGTAAAGAGATCAAGACAATGTCGATCAGCACTTAGCATATCCAACAATTAACTTGAATTTTTAATAAATACAAAATAAATTAACTCATAACAAGTAGAATAAGATGAAAAATATAGTCTTAGGCCAGTGTAGATGCAGGCATCTCATTAGTTGAACATATTCAGACATTCATCTCCAAATATATTGCAAACTAGTTTCTTACTCAACAATTCTCTTTAATTACTTATTCATTCCTTTGGATTGCTCTATAAGCAATTTCAACCTTTTTCCTTGTCAGATATGAACCAGGGTTTACACAAAATATTGTACAAGAGATCTCAACTCAACTAGAACGAATGCCATTAAATGTAGCCAAGTATCCAGTGGGGATATATTCCCGAGTACAAGAGCTTAAAACAATCTTAAATCTACAATCCAAGGATGATGTTCTTATGGTAGGATTATGGGGACAAGGAGGTATAGGGAAGACGACCCTTGCTAAAGCCATTTATAATGCTATCTTTAGAGAGTTTCAAGGTGATAGTTTCTTGGAATGCACTCGAGAAAATTCCAAAAATTCCATTGATTTGGTTCCTTTACAAGAAAAATTGCTTTTGCAATTATTACCAAGGAAGAAATTAACAATCTACAGTGTTGCTGGAGGAAGTCAGTTAATTGAACATAGACTTTGTAATAAGAAAGTTCTCATTATTCTTGACAATGTTGATAATGCATGCCAGTTAAATGCTTTAGCCGAAAAACGAGAGTGGTTCGGTAAAGGAAGTAGGATAATTATCACAACAAGAGATAAGCATCTACTAATTTCTCATGGGGTACATCAAGATCATATATATGAAGTCAAACCTCTTGAGGATCGTGAAGCTCTTGAACTTTTAAGAAAGCATGCTTTTCCAAGAAATCAAGAGATAGAAATAAGCAGCAATCTTGTTAATCAAGTTTTGCATTATGCGAGAGGCCTTCCTTTGGCTCTTCAGGTGTTGGGTGCTTTCTTGTATGGTAGAGGAGAGCATGAATGGAAAAGTACCTTGCAAAAACTTGCCAAAAGTCCTAATGAAGATATCAATGATGTGTTAAAAGTAAGTTATGATGGATTGAAGTACCATGCAAAGCAGGTTTTTCTAGACATTGCCTGTTTCTTCAAGGGGAGGAGTACGGAATACATTAAGAAAGTTCTTGATAGTTGTGATTTTCATACGACCATTGAGATACAAGTTCTCATTGAAAGTTGCTTGATTAGTGAAGAGGAAGAGATAATACAAATGCATGACTTGATACAATTGATGGGTATGGATATTGTTGAAGAAGAATGCCGTGATGATCCTGGAAAACGCAGTAGGTTATGGCTTCATGATGATGTTCTTGAAGTTCTATCAAGAGATATGGTAAGACTTGATATTCATAATCTATTCTTATCTTTGACTTTTTTAGTATAGTTACAAATAAACCTAAATATGTTCGAAAAAAAAAATATATACAGGAAACAAGTGCGATAAAAGCCATAGTTTTGCAGCTACCGAAGCCAGAAGAGATGTATATTGGTCCTGATGCTTTCACAAAGATGAGAAAGTTGAGGTTGCTCATCTTGCTTAATGTAGATAATTTTGTTCAAGGTCTCATTCATCTCCCTAATGAGTTAAGGTGGTTTGAATGGCCTAATTGTGGTTCGACTCTGGAATTCAGCTATGGTCCAAAGAAATTAGTCGGACTTGATATGCATAATAGCAAGATCGAGGTAGTGCCCAAACAATTTAAGGTAAGTTGTTACTTGGTGCTTTTTCATTACTTATGGCCATATATTGAATCTGATGATGTTAGTTATTGTTCTTAGGAAAACATCTCCAATTACTGTATTCTTTTATACATATTATTTCACCTTTTACCAGCATGGAACACTGTTCTGATTTTTGCCCTACTAAACAGCAGAATTGTCCGTACTTACATACATACGTGATGCGATAAAATAGAAGCAGTTACTTGTTCATCAAAGTTTTGCGATAATGCTTATGAATTATGATGTGGGAAAAATCGAAGCCAGATCTTTTAAATGAATATTTATCTCAGTTTTTTTTTTCTGCGGAATATTTCTTACAGGAATTTAAAAAATTGAAGTTCATTAACTTCCATAACTGCCAGTCGCTCATTTGTATGCCGGACATCAATTATACTCCAAATCTCGAGGAATTGGATCTTAGTGGGTGCAAAAACTTGGAGCGTGCCCACGAATCAATGGCATATCATGGCAAGTTAAAATTGTTGAATTTAAGTGAGTGTTCTAAACTTCATCATCTCCCCGATGTGCTCCAGTCCAAGAATCTTCAACTTCTTGATCTCAGTGATTGCTCAAAATTGCAAAGGTTCCCTCATATTCCAAATAAAATCAAAGGCTTGAGAGATCTTTATTTAGCAGGGACTTCAATTAAGGAAATTCCGGCATCCATAGAAAATCTTGTCTCTTTGGAGAGTCTTTATTTAATTGATTGCAAGAAACTGGAAATGCTACCCTCTAGCATTTACAAGTTGCGAAATCTTGAAGTATTGACGCTTGCAGGCTGCTCAAAATTAATCAAATTTCCAAAAGAGGAGGATTCGAGGGATCCCTGTACGAAGACGGGATTTCCTAAGTTAGCCATTTTAAACCTTAGTGAATGCAATTTATCAGAAGTAAACTTCTTGGAGAATCATTCATGTTTTCCCTTTCTAAGATCTTTGGCTTTGTCGGGAAACAATTTTACTAACCTTCCTACATGCCTGCAACTATATAAGTTGTTGCGGTTGGATGTTTCATATTGCCAACACCTACAAGAGATCCTGAAGATTCCTAGGCAATTGCAAGATCTATTGGCAACTAGTTGCAAATCTCTAAGTAAAATTACTTCCGACATATGTGACGTTGACAATATTGACTTATCTTCATGTCATGAATTGGTCCGTAATGGGTTTACTGTGAATGATTTGTTTAAGCTTGAGGTTAGTCTCTCTCTCTCTCTCTCTCTCTCTCTCTCTCTCTCTCTCTCTCTCTCTCTCTCTCTCTCTCTCTCTCTCTCTCTCTCTCTCTCTCTCTCTCTCTCTCGCTCCCTCCCTCCCTCTCTCATTAATATGGAGTCGTGTACATGTTGGCTGCACTGAGTGTTTGTATATCGTGAAAGGTTGAAAATTCTCGATTAGTAAGCTAATTAAGAAAAGCAAACATATAGAAAGTGACTATACATATATATGTAGCGGAGGTGGCTAGGCCATAAGGCAATGCAAAGGATATTCTCTCTATTTATAGAACTTCAATTCTCTATGGAATTACAATGATCAATGTAAAACTTCAAAAATACATGTTCATCCAAATACAAAATCTTCAACAATAAACATTCGTTTCTACCAATTAAGTACAGCTATAGTTTACTTTAGGACTGCCCACTTATCTCATTGAAACTCCTCTTTTTAGATGCCAATTTCAAAAAACAATCTAACAATCTATATCTATGACAGCGTTTTCGTCCCATAGCTGATTGGAATGTTCTTCTGCCTGGAAGAGAGATGCCAGAGTGGTTGCTCCCTAATAAAGAGGGTTATATATCTTTCATGGCTTCAAAGGACTTGTATAAGAAGTTCCTAGGATTAGCTTTCTGTGTTGTATTTCGAGTAAAAGAAGGAAAGAATCCGGGCAGATTTGAGCTTCTATCATACGTTAATGGCAAAAGGATGAACCAAATCTGTTGGAACCGATTTAGCTCATCAGATTTGGATCATGTGTGGCTTGACTATTGCAAACCGGAGTCGTTGTGGGGAGTAGATGCTTTTGGTCCAAATGACTGGGGTCATTTCCTGTTTACCATTAGAGCATTGAATTGTGAAATTGTAAAAAAATGTGGATTCCGACTAATATGCAAGCCAATAGAGAATTATTTGGAAGTATTGCTTCAAGACGATCAGTTGTTGGATTCAGCTTTACTCTATGAGGTTTGGCATGAAGATAGCCAGATGGGCACAGAGGAAGAAATTTCAAATGAGACAGAAGATTTATTAAATCGTTCAAGTAATTTAGTCGAAAAAGGATCGCACATGGCTGACTTCTCATTTCAGGTACCTCTCTCTCTCTCTCTCTCTCTCTCTCTCTCTCTGTGTGTGTGTGTGTATGTGCGTGTGTGATTGATATAGAGTCTATGTTGGGTGCAGCGCGTATTTGTATCATGCCAAAGATGAAAATGTTAGATAAACAATCAAACTAATAGAAGGTGATTCTGCTCCTTTATGTGATAGCCGAGGCTAGAGCATGAAGATCTATTACTAAAGATAATAAAACATGCGTCGAGGAAGACTGTTCAAATGAATCTAAAGATCAACATGACAGTTAAACGAGCATAGTGGAAAATACTTCAAGCAAATTAGTCTTCAAAGGATTGGACATAAGATGCTTGTGCGCGTGGGTTTAAGCGCGTGTATGTTTGTTTAGGCAGAGTGTTTGTTGGGGGCATTGTGATTGTATAATGTAAAAGCTGAAAATTCTAGACAGACAAACAAACATCGTATAAAGTCATTTTGCACGTATATGAAACGGGGGTGGTTACAGCACTTGCAGGGGAATGATTTCTATGGTACGAATAACTCAAGCAAGGACCAATATGATAAATTATTTTAGAACTCTAGCTTTGGTTGAATTACAAAGAATATGCTCAAATGAAACTCTTCTACTTGAACTAATTACAAACTTGGATATCTCTAACAATTTGCCCATATGACAAAATTATCGATATTCCCAAATTCCTTCAAGTTATAGAAATGTTCTCCCTGGAGGAGAGATGCCAAAGGAGTTCCTCCTTGTTGAAGACGATATCATATATTTCATGGCTTCAGAGGAATTGTATGACAAGTTCTTAGGATTGGCTCTCTGTATTGTTTTTAGTGCAGAAGATAGAAAAAAGGAAATATCTTTCGACATTGTGCCACATGTTAACGACCAAAGGCGGAATGTGCTATCAGGAACTCTTGGTTCATTTGACTCAGATCACGTGTGGATTCAATATCTCAAATTGAATGTGCTATGGGGAGTATTAGAGGGAGGAGTTGATTTTAGTCAATTTGATCAGAATTATTTACGATTTAGCCTTAGATTTAGAATATTGGGTGGCACCATGAAAAAGATGGGATATGTGCTGAGAAGCTGGCGATTAGAGGATGATTTGAAGATTGTGCTCAAAGACAATCAATTAGTGAATCCAGCTGCACTCTTGGAGGACTATGACGAATCAACAGATCCAAGAGAATTCTTACGCAGATGTCATATAGGTATAGAGGAACCGGATGCCATTGCCAGTGAAACAGATTAAATGGGAAGGGGGCGAGGGCAATACGTCTCGGTTGGCAACTCCTAAGGGAGCAATCATTAAGCTAGCACAACAAATTCGGATGGCACATGTTTCCGGATAAACTGGGATATCTGTGTTGCGTTGGAGTAACGGATGGCGTTTGGTTCAATTTCTCATGTGAGATTCAACTATATGAAAATGGATAGAGTCTGACTTGGCACATAACAGCATTTGTTTTTCATGTTTCCTTGTCAATCGAATCATGATCTAATTGCTAAATGTTATATTCTGCACAGCATGCTTAGTTACATATCATTTTCTAATTTAAGCGGCGTTAGTGTATCCTTGGAATAGTCTTGGTTTGAGACATGCTCTACAGTGTAACGTTGATTTGGCATATGTTATAATAATTTTGATCAAAGTCAAATTTTATATTTTGAATAAAGACAGTTGTGATTGGCTCAATTATATCTGACGTCTTGAATTGTCAATTTGGTTGCATGCAATTTATTTAAGATTCCCCATTTTTATTTCCATTGAGACCTCAGTCGCCCGGTTCTCCTCTCGTCAAGGCCCCGACCATCGATGGCGCCGAGATGCTTGGAGTGAGAAAAGTTCACCTCTCTCATGTGGCCTTTTGAGAATGATCGCTCTGGTACTAATCTTTTTCCCTTTTCCGTATAATGCTATCTGCATATGCTAACATTGATTTACAATATTGATGTTGGCGAACTCTAGCCAATAGAGGTTTAGAATGCTTGTTTGCCATCTGTAATATCACTCCTAATTTAACATTTTGTTAGCCTATATAAGTATGCTTAGTATTAATCTATTTCTTTTGGATTTAATGTATTGATAAGCGGACCACTTCCATCTTGTCTCCGTAGAGAAATTATAGTGGTATAATAAACATAGGCTTAGCTTGATAATATAGACAAAATTAAAGTCGACTTCTCTAATTTAATTTCTCTGTTTCTTTGGCTGCGGCAAAGCTGTTCATGACTATGGCAAGTTCATAGCTGAGATGGAGAAAGTAGTGCTCAGGATGGTCTGCGAGAGTTATGGCGTCGAGAAATGCTAGGACCCTTGCATCGAATCGAGCACATACCTCCTTTGATTCTTGAATTACAAGAAACCGGAAGGTGTTGAGCCAGCATGAACCTGACCGAGCACACGGACAAAAGCTTCTTGTCCTACTTGCACCAGAACAACATTAGGGGCTTGGAAGTGAGGACCAAAGACTGGGAGTGGTTCACTTTCGACCCCTCCGCTTCGAATTTCATGGTCATGGCCAGTGAAGCATGTGTGGTGAGTCACTTATTTGCTCGTGAAAATTCTTCTCATCACTACTTCACGCTAGTTCATTGAAGTCATTTCTAGTTTGATCTGGTACGTTGCTAATCAGGGATGGAGCAATGGAAGGATCAATGCTTGTGACAACCGAGTGGCGGTTGAAGAAGAGAGTCAAGTGAGATATTCTCTTGGAACATTCTCAGACATCACAAGAATGATCGAGACACCTAAATAGTTCATCGACGAAGCACACCCTTGGCAATACAAGCCCTTCAATCACATCGATCTCCTTAGCCCCCTTGACTCTAGCGACAACCGCATCAAGGCCGAGAGCCTCATTAAGTCCAGCTGCGGAGTTCTGGCCAATTAGCCCGCGTGAATAATTCAGAATGAATAGAGTATATGCCTTATAATGTGAAATAAGATGAGGTCTGAGGAGATTGTCGTCTCTCAATCTTCTTCTTCTGTTTTCTAGAATAAAGAGACCTGCAAGGGTCTTTCCAATGTAGATGTTATGTATGGCATATTTCGTGCAATGTAATCAATCCATGTTACGAAATTAGTGGAGCTTCCGTTGTTTCTTTCTAATAAGTGATTTGTTATACTTGCTTCATGGCAAATATCATCAGGTTATTTTTCACATACATAATGGTGGAGATGAACTCGGTATATATCACCATGGACACATGTTATTTTCATATAGCAAGTTCACCAATGTGGTGGACATCTATCTGATGTAATGAAGTTATAAAGCATTTCATCATTTGATGGTGCGTGCGTGCCCGGGATATGTAGCCCACTAGAAAAAAGAAAATCAATTATAAAGCAAAAGCAAAGAACACTTTGAATCTTTCTGAAAGCAAAAATGCCTGTAAAATTGCCGAGTAGAGAAGACTTATGACTTGATTTATGAATCAAATTTTGTGACTCTTATCATAATTTTTTTTCGTTCAGAGCCAAAAAGCCATGACATTCCCTTGTTCGGTGAGTTTCCAATTAAGGTGATCAATAATGCCATGGAAAGAAAGTCTTGGACTTGGATCCCAAGTAATAATAGGCTCTGGAGGACTTTCCTATTAAAAAATATAAATAAATAAAAAGAAAGAAAGAAGAATTAGAAGAAGGAAAAGAAGTATCTTTCACTACAAAGGTACATGGACAAAAACTATGTACTTGTAGCAGGGAAACACGGGAGACAAACTCACCTCCTGAGTGGATCCCTCCAAAACAAGGTGCTCCGGAGGCTGATGTAGGTGGACCTCACGTAACCTGAACAGTCGATGGAGCGATAGCCTGCGCATGTCGTAGCTCCTCTGGGACTCTCATCGAGGGGTTCGCAAACTCACCTCGCCTCTCCTTTGCAAATTTAGCCGAAACCCTAGCAATGGTGGACGCCCTCACGTTTCTCTTTTCCAGAAGAGCATTCAGCTTGAGTCCGACCGTTCGAGTTTTGATAAATTCTTCGAAGTCCGCAGATGGGTTGGTGCAGGAAGAGCGCGCACCAATCTCCGAGGCCCGTGATCCGCCACTCCACTTCTCATATATAATTTTAGCCCATGTAGTAGAGAGACTGATAGAATAATGGATTGGGTCTTCTAGGACTCGCTTCGTTATGATGGTCCACAAGTTGCGCTTGATGTTTATGTTTGAGAAATAAAGGAAACGTGTTTGGCCTAAAAAAAGAATTAATGCATCGAGGGGAATCGGGAGACAAAGTCTCTTGCAAGCTTAACGTAGAAAAGTGATTTTCTTATTTCTAATGGATCGAACGTGGTAAACATTCCAAGCTCACTCGAGTCTCAATAAAAGCAGACAAATTCCAACCTTCGAGGTGTTGTTCAGCCCAAACAAATTTCTCACTCCTAAGTATCTCAATTTGGTTTCTTCTTTTAACAATAAAAATCATTTTTCAAAATACAATTAGATATTAGCACTTGGACATGAAACCCCATTTTTGGGCATAGGGACGACGGTCTCTACACCAGGTCCTTGACAGCCGGGCCCGAGTCCCTTGAGGCTAGGCCAATAAACCCCACTGACCCTGTCCAAGTCCTTGTCTATTGTGCCTCAACACCCGACTTCCATGCCTGAATCACCAGTGCCCACCAAGTTCCCCCGAGGCTGAGCCCCAAGTTCCTGTCACTCGTGCCCAGTTTCCTAATGACTAAGCTCAAGGAAACCCGGCGCTTGGACCCGAGGACCATAGTGGCCGATGCCTAGGTCCCTGAGGTCAGGGTCTAGTAGCCGTTGTCCAAGCCAAGGTCCTTGGCACCAGGCTTGGGAACCAAACGGCAAGTTTGGGTTCCTCAGGGGGGCCGAAGACCTCTGTGCAAGTGAACCTATTTTATCGTATAGTCTCCTTTTCGAATTATCAGCATGTAGATGTATAAAGTTCTAAATCCACTAATTCATGTATTTCCATTTCGCTAAGCTTACTTTCATTGTTGTTTAGCTGTCTAATTCAGTACAGCCTTTCATGTCACTTCATGGCCCCTTCTTTAATCCTTCATCGTGCGACCGGATTGGATATAACACTACGGTCATCTATGATAGACGTTCCGTCTTCGCATTGGTTTGTCGCATTTGTAATGCAATCTTGGCGGGCAAATACATATACTCTAGAAGGTTCCGTCTGACAATTGACCCACTACTTCTTTTTCTCATGGTATTGCAATTTGACGCGTCACTTTTGCAATTTTGTCATAACACAGTTCACTTTTACGTAAATGTCTCGCACTTATCTTCCAAGATTGGTCGGCCGGCAAAAAAGTGCATTGCATTTTAGGCCGGATCCTTATATCACACAAAGAGTACATGTCTGTTTAGATTAAAATACAAGCGAGTTTTGCTTTATAAACCATGGAAGTAAATTTGCAATTCATTTTAAAATTTCAACCGAATAATGGAAAGTATCATCATTTTTCCGGTAAATAGCTTCTCAAAAATGTCAAATTTTTCCATGAAAGAAAGGAAGCATTCATGGGCGCCATGTTATTCACTATGAAGTACCGACACTCTCTGAGAATTTTCGTGTCATATCGGACATTTCGACACGTATCCGACACTCGGTTAATACATGTTAGAAAATCCGACACTTGGTCAACTCTCCTGAAACTCTCCGAAACTTGAGTCTAGAATTTTGATAAACATATGGTCAATTTTAAAAATTTTCAATAAATAATGAGTCAAAACATAAATATGTAAAAAAATAATAATAACAAAATAATAAAGGGGAAAAGAAGAAAATTTAGTCTTTTTTCTCTTCCAACTCTTGCTTATCGTGACACATAATTCACACCCAAATTTGTTTTTTTCTCTTCTCTTCCAAGACGCGAGTCCAAAATGTGGATTGCTTGTTTTATTCTCGGAATTTTATGGATTATTGGAATGAAATTGAATTTGTCAAATTGAAATAATGAATGATACTAACAAATGATGGATTAATTTTTTGATATAAATTCATTCTAATCTCTTTTTTATTATTTATTTACTTATGAATTTGAAGAAATTAATTTGATCAAAATAATGTATATATAAAAATATATATTTAATATACAATATATCCTAAGGTCTTGAAATTTTTTTAAAAAAAAATAACGTGTTGATATATCGTGTCATATCATATCATATTATATGTGAATATTGATACTATTTAAATTATTTTTTCATGGGAATCGGTCAAATCGGTGCATCGAGAAGAGCCAGCACACAAATTCCACTTCAGAACTGGCCATGGCCGGCCTTTGACAACGCATCTCTTTTACATCAAATCCAACCTTTTTCTCTTATTTAATCTTTCATGGGTTCTGGTGCAATGCATAAATTTTGGCTTTGTATTTATAATAAGTCGCTATCGCTTTCAGAAACGGGATCTATTCAACAACAACGAGGGGCAGCTCTCAAAAGGAAACGAGCTTTCCATTCCGGCAACCGTTCTGATGCTTCCAAAAAGCGGACATGGTAAAAACACAGCACTTTTCTCTTGATTCTTATTGATGCCGACGGTGATAAGGCAGCTGTCTAATATCTGCTCCAGTGGTGTAGAGAGACTTCTTTGATTTCTGTCGGAGACCTAACATGAGATACACCACTACATAGCTTGCAAATGTCCCTGAGAACATTCACTAGAAAGTTAGAAACAGGTAAAGAACAAGGTAAATATGTTTCCAAGTGTTTAAGCCCCAGTTCTAAGTGATACGAGAGACTTCGATGTCTTTAAGCTCATAAACGATATGCTTCTAAGCACCACTAAAAGAGTCGGTAGATGCATTAGCAGTGTCATGAGCAACGCTAGTCCTGTGTCCTAAATGACCAATTTTAATGGAGCAATTATGTTTAAGATTAGATGTTATATTTTTCTTCATCTCTAGTTAAAAGAAACTACCTCCAATAAAATCTTGAATGGTGGGTTCCCAACTTATATGAACATCACCCGCATGCAAACTTAACTTACTCATGATGAGGCTAAATTCATCCAATTAGTGATGGAGAAGAGCAAAACCCTAAATTAGTTTGCGAAACACTATAGTAGGAAAGTAGTAAGATCATAATGCAACATATTGCTATCCCAAAAAAGGAATATAATTAAGCCACCTGACAAAAACAAGAAATCATAATTGGATGTATGGCATGTGCACGTTAAAGACTCGTGTAATTTAACAGTCCAACGTTCTCTTCTTCGTTCCAAAGCATGTAGACACAAAACTTCATCATTCCAGGCATGTTGCTTTGTAATATCTTTGGTTCTTGGGAGTGCTAAAACCCAGAACGATGGAGCAATGTCCTAATCCCAAGGGACATCCCTCGTTCCTAATCCTTTCGTGATGACCAATGATTAGTTGGCAACTTTCATTAGCGGAGCCGACCCCTCCTTTTTCCTTAAAATATACACAACAATTGAGAAAGAGGGAGAGAGAGGTTAACGTTATTAGCCTACAACGAGGAGCAATGATCCATGTCTGCCCTAGCCTTTTCATTTCCTCCCATTCAACGTTTGATGATTACAAAATGAGCTTTTAACTGAGATGGAAAAAGGTAAAGAAAATCAAAAGTTAAACAGTATTAACTTTGGACCAATTGAGACTGATCAGGAATAATTTCAACGAACAAAGACAAGAGTCAGTTCACTTGACCGTGCTTCTTTCCCCGTCAAATCCGATGGATAGAGCCGTTGCTCAAAGAATCACAGCCCCAACTGAAGAGAATTCGTCTATTTATTTTCCCAAGAAAGCAAGCTGGACAATGCCTCAAGTTCGGATCCTAGATTCACACATCAAATTGACAATTCATCTAGAATTGACACACCAATAAATCACAAATCGGCAATCCAAATTCGCTTAGCCGCCGCCGCCGCCTCTTTAGCTGTTTAACACCACATCACTTTTGCAATATGGGATTCTTTCATCTAACACTCTTACGCATGCCCCTTAATATAGTGGCTAAATGAGGTAATGACTTCAAAGGTGGAAGGCCTTCTCAACTAATAATTTCTCAAACATATGCTCATTTGATTATATTTTGGGAAAGCTTAATCTTCCAACTCACAAAATATATATTAAAAGCCAACACTCAAGAAAAATGTAAAGATTTGATATCTAGAATCAAAAGCCTACATGAGGGCCTTAAATTTTCTACATTGATATTAGGTATCCAAACCTTTTAAAGCATCTGGCCACACCAATCGCATGATAAGTCCCCTCATCCCCATCCTAATCATCCTCCATCACAATCCCATTGTTGTTAAATATTTACAAGGGCAAGAGATCTCGGGAGTTTTCCAAACAATCATCTGCACTAAACTAATGAATTGGGTACGAGGTGATAAACTTAAGGACTTTAAATTAGTCAAAGTTATGACATGAGGTAGCAAATGTTGAAGACATTTGCGAACTAGAAGTTTGCTAACATGTGTCATATTTGTGACATCATGGAGGACAAGACCGCACTTGATGGTATTTGAATAGTATATCTTCCCAAAAGATGATGCACTAACATACAATAAGCTATTTCTTCCTCATTCTTCTCCTTGATTCCACGGCTCCTTTATAGTGGGATTATGCCATCCAGGATTCCAGACACAGATCGACATCTCCTTGTGATCGTGCAAAGCTGGGTACTCCAAAAGCCACATCATGTAATCTAGGAGGATTTTGACCAGTAATTTAAGGAAAAGTACATGGAAACCCTTTTCCTTGGCGTTGGATCTCAAGCTTACTCAAAGAATCTATGTAACAGACTTTTTCTAAGTGTTGCCTCTATACTTGACACCTAGAATTGTGTAATGTTGGAAGTGGCTTATTCTCATTACAAAGAAATTGATGTGATGCTTCTTCTACTTTATTTATTTTATTAAAGTTAGTATATCATAAGCACGCGATGCTTGAATCTCTAACACTTCTATTAAGATACTGTGTAGATTACAAAATGAACACTTAAAACTTTTTGTGCATCATGTGGTTAACTTCTACTACAGATTTGGTAGGAAATTTGTTTATTATTGGTCTATTAGTGTGCCTTAATTTATAACTTTTTTTTTGGTCAAACCTTTGGTTTATAACTTAGCAAACCAATAAATCGAACCAAATTAATGAGTGTAATAGATAAATCTTTTTCATTATATTTAATAAAATTTATAGTTCGACCTAACCGAGTGAATTCTTCCTATCAAAGATCGCTCTATATTATGGAACCAAAGATTCATTCTTCTTTCGACATTATCAATTCATCATTAATATCTAATAATGTATGCGAAAGAGTTTTCCGTGGTCTTTAGTGTTTTGATGTGACGTCAACGGTATAAAATCGAATCAAATCAATAACAAATCGGAATTATTAGTTTGAGCCTAGTCACAATTTTACTAATTAGGGATTGGGTTCAGACTTTCCCAAATCGACAAGTACGGATTTGGATTGAAAATTACCTCTTAACACAAATCATGAACACCGTCGTCTCCCCCTCTCACTCTCTCTCATCTCTGCTATAAATATCCATCTCTATTTCGCTTTCTCTCTCTAAGCTCTCTGCATTCCCAACTCTCGACGTTTCTCCACTTCACGTCGAAGTCTCTCTCTCTCTCTACAGACACACGCACATGAACGCTGCAGCAGCCAACGACCAACGGCGACAAGGGAAGTGAGATCAGCCGACCTCCTCTGCTTCTCCGAAACGCCCGACAATGGTCGACGTGGACCGGCGCATCACCGGCATAACCCCGGCCCACGTTGCCGGCCTCCGCCGCCTCTCCGCCCGCGCGGCCGCCGCCCCTTCCGCCGCGGCCTCCCGGAACGGCCTCCTCTCCTTCTCCTCCCTCTCCGACCAGGCCATGACCCACCTCCGCAGCTCCGGCGTCCAGGTCCAGCCCGGCCTGTCCGAAGCCGACTTCGCGCGCGCCGAGGCGGAGTTCGGCTTCTCCTTCCCTCCCGACCTCCGCGCCGTCCTCTCCGCCGGCCTCCCCGTCGGCCCCGGCTTCCCCAACTGGCGCGCCGCCGCCGGCCCGGCCCGCCTCCACCTCCGCGCCTCCCTCGACCTCCCCACCGCCTCCGTCTCCCTCCAGGTGGCCCGCAACGCGTTCTGGCCCAAATGCTGGGGCCCGAAGCCGCCCGACCCGGAGAAGTCCCTCCGGGTCGCGAGGAACGCCCTCAAGAAAGCTCCGATCTTGATACCGATCTTCAGCCATTGCTACATCCCTTCCGCCCCGTCGCTCGCCGGGAACCCCATCTTCTTCGTCGACGAGCATCGGGTCTTCTGCTGCGGGTCGGACCTCTCCGATTTCTTCCACCGCGAGTCGCTCTTCCGCAGCTCTGACTACGAACCCGAAGAAGAAGCAGCGCTCCAGAGGCAGAGGTCGCTCGGGGCGAGGCGAAGCGTGGACGGCCGCGGCGGCGGAGCGGGGAGGTCGACGAGGTGGGTCGAGTTCTGGAGCGACGCCGCCTTCGACCGCCGCAGGAGAATCTCCTCGTCCTCGTCCTCGTCCTCGTCCTCGTCGTCGGCGTCGCTGTCGTCCTCCTCGTCGCCGGAGAGGTTCTTCGACTTGCCAGCGGATACCCAGCACCCCAAATGGGTCGACGAGTACATGGAGCGGATCGGGTCGGTGTTGAGGGGCGGTGGGTGGAGCGAGTCGGACGTGTCGGAGATGCTGGAGGTCTCGGCGTCCGCCGACGACGTCTTCAGGGGCGGGACGGCGTTCGCGGTGGACCGCCAGGCGGTGCTCGATTCCCTGCTCCTGAAAGCGGATCGGTTCTCGGACCGGCTCCGGAAGGCGGGCTGGAGCTCCGAAGACGTGGCGGACGCGTTCTTCGGGTTCGACTTTCGACCGGGGAAGGAGAAGAGACCGGCCAGGAAGCTGGCGCCGAAGCTCGTGGAGCGGCTCGGGCGACTGGCCGAGTCGGTTTCCCAGTAGCTGGCGGTGGATGGCAGAGAGAGCAAGAGATTATTCCTCTTTTTTTATTCTTATCTTTTTTATTCTTCTTTTTGTCCTCTTTTTGACCCTTTTTTTGACATTTTGATGCCTCGATTGCGTCATGTTGTGGAGACACAAGGCTTTGTCAAAGTGAGTGCTGATTACACGATTTGTCCATACACTATTATCGATGATTAAAGACATTGAACCATGTTCTTCCTCCCCCTCTTGAATTATAAATATATTGTTTAGATTTTTTTGGGATTAGCTGTTTTCGGCGTGAATAGTGTGCCCAAGTTTTGTTTTAAATAACTGATGAAGTCTTGGAGTACTAGATTTGATAGACGGTGAAAGAACAAGCGCAGGTCAATCCTCGAAATCTTCGCATGAACAAGTGAGGTGGGATACTTGACTTTAAGTCCTTTTCTCTCTCGCTCTTTTGGTACTAGTTTATTTTAAGAGTCCATTTATTTCATGTAAAATAAATCATTTAGAAAATATTTTCCAAAAAATGATTGCTTGTATTTCTAATTAAAATTATTAAAAAAATCATTGACTAATTATTTTAAGTAATACAATTGATTATTCATTTTCGACGAAACAAACGGACTCTTAATATTTAATTAATCATAGCAATTTCCAGATTTATGAATAATACACGTAAAATGCTGTAAAACAGCCACTATGTGTTAAATTTTTTAAATTTAAATTGCTTCTTATATATTCTGAATTTCGAAAGGAATTGAATTTATTTGATAGAATATTATTTATATCACGAAGCAGGACTAGACAAAAAAGGTAAATGAATATGTACGGCTCACCTTTTGTTTGGACATGCAAAAAGCCTTAAGAAAAGCAAAGGTCAAGAAAGAAGGGAGATGGGGGAAATAAAAATTTTCTTGGGAAGTCATATGGGAAAAATAAAGTGAAGAATCTATAATGCTTTTGCACTCTATACAGTAAGCAGGTCGTACCACAGTCATGACCCTCTTCATATGTCGATGCATGGTCCTTTATTTTATTGATCAGGAGAACATATTGCTATGGTAATTAGCCTGGGAAAAAGCAATTTGTTTAATTGAAATTAGTGTTGAGTTATGCACTAAGTGGATAATCATGACAGTTTATATATAAAGAAAAAAATCATTTTTTTAAGGAATTCAATGATAAATTAAATTAATGAATTTTACCCAAAAAAAATGATAAATTAATGAATTAATATCATCAATAATCTCAAACTGGTACATCCATACTCCCACCATATTTATCGCAAATTAATCCTTCCTTTTGGTAGTGGCTATTACCATGAGTAGGCGAGGACTGGCTTGCCGTTGCCACTCATGGTGAGGGCCACTTCCCATCGCCGCCCCAATGCTAATGCCATATGGAATAGTGCTGCCGGCCCCTCCTGCACCTCCACCATGTAATTACCCTTAAATTAATAAGCCAAAACATTATTTTGTCTAACTTTTATGTGTCCAAAATTACTCTTCCAGTTAACAGCACCTACTCATAGGGTAACACCTGATTTCCTTCTATGTATAATCACTCTAATTAAACATTTTCGTTCTATGTGTAATCTATTTACACGAATGTATGGTGCCAGCCTAAACCCTAGCATTTTTTTAGGGCAGCACTATTTCTACTTTTTATATGACTGAACTCACCCCCAATTTTCGCTAAAAAGACAAAATTGCTTTCAATCATTCATTTGCGATTTGAAATGGTGGCCCACCTTCTTTTTGTTTATTTATTTCTATTTCTATTTCTATTTAGGATCTAGTTATCATAATTAAGCATTTCATATGTTTTGTTTTTATTGGTTATGGGTATCACATGTATTTTAAAGGCACTATGTTTCTTTTTCTCTTTTTAGACTTTACTTAGAAATAAGTTTTGTCAAAAAGAAATTTCCAAGAAAATACATATCAAGTCTCTTAATTTGCTATATCAAATAATTTATCTTATTTTCCTTACTATTGGTGATATATCTGTTTACAAAGCATGTAAATACATTATAGGAGTATTTAGAATCACTCTAAATTATTAGCATGACAAAGTTAAGTATAATAAATTGGGTTAATAGTACAAAAAGAACCCCAAACTGGTACATTTGGGAAAAATTTATCAAAAACTAAATTTTTTATCATTAAAAATCTCAAACAGGTGCACTTATAACGAATTTATCTTTCATTAGTTTCTGTTAAATTTTATTATTAAATTACTAAGTTGAATGACATATAACAGTTGATGAGTGTATCAATTTAAGGTTTTACCTTCTATTTATTCCAATTTGTGAAATCTAATTTAACAAAAAAATAATGAGGGATAAATTTGTCATAAATATACTGGTTTGAGATTTTAGTGATTAAAAATTTAGTTAAGAGTAAATTTATCACATGCTTACCAGTTTAAGGTCTTTCATAGTATTAATCCTAAATTATGTACTATGACACAAAAGGGTGGGTAGTTTTTTTAGTTTTATGTACTATAATGCTGGCATAACATTGAAATATCTATGAATAAATATATGTATGACTTAACTATAAAATTTATAGGCATATAAGTTTACATTTGTTCGAAAGTTTGACACAAAAACTTAAAACTATTAAGTGAACAATGACTGCATAAATGTAAAGGGCATGTAGTAACAATTGCCAGATGATGTAGATAATATTTTAACATATCTCTCAAAGCCTTTTGGATTAACGTGTATCCTTTGGTACACATGTTCAATCAAGGAAAAACTATTATTTTCAATCCATCCATTGTCTTTCTCGAGTAAAAATATACTTTTGAGACGGGACTATTTTCTGTTTTATCCAGTGTGGCTAGTAATATCTTATCTTTCCGCCAAACCGGAATAGTGGTACTGTTGACTTGGAGGGAAAAATGGAAGGAGGAAGTCTCTTCTTTTGAGAGGCCAGTTTAGAATGTGGGAGACCAGGAAAGAAAGGGAGATGCTCTTTTTCCTAGAAAATTGGGAAAAGATGGGGGGATATTTTCCAGGAGAAATCTGACAGAAGGAGCTCCCTAACTTTGCCAGGTGACGGTACAAGGAGGGACGGTGTAGCTACTGTTCGTGGGGGCCGAGAAAGAAGAAGACAGGAGGAGGAAAGGGGACCACCTTAGCACCTCGGTTGGGTTCAACGTTTCCCTTCGTAAAGATCCATCTCTCAATCTTGAAATAACACGTGCATGCACAAGATTTACAGGTTTCGTCTGTATGTGGACATTGTTCTTGTTCATGCAATTTCGATTTTCTAGTAGATGCCATGCGAAGGGAGACACTCTCTACTGTTGGACGGCCTGTTTCGGGTTCCAAATTGATTTTGAAATCGAATTTGCTGTGATTTGAATTCTTTTAGATATTGTTATGGATTCCGATCGATTACACTTCTTTATATGCTTCTTTATATGTTTTGTTCAAAAGTGAGTAGGATTGAATAAGATTATAATAGTCACTATGATGAACCAGTTCGAGCTTCAAGCATATCATGGCCCCTCATACTTTGGGCGGACCACCTCGGGTGTTCCATATTTTATCAAGTGCGTTCTTTGATTTTACTTTGATGTGCTTTGGAAATGTAATGTCTTAAATTCGAAACTTTTGAATTAGTAATACTTGTTCATAACTTCGAAGGAAAAAACGACGGTTTTTGGTTGGAGCCATTTCAATCCAGATATTTTCAGCCATGACTAGACGTAAGGAGCAATATTGAAAGAAGTTCCTAAATGAGCAAATATACATTTTTCTTTTTCTTTTCTGTTTTTTCGGTACAGTAAAAGAAAACAATAACTAGTATGCTAACTCGCCTCACTGAAGTCCCGATCATTTGCTCCGACCCCTTGAGAATAGTCGAGGAGTATTGCAATCTATATTATCCCTATCGTTACACTTTACAATCGTCACCTCCATGTAAGTATGAAAAGAAGAGATGGTTTGTAGGTAAAGGCCTAGTCAAGCTCATCCTTCAGTGCCCATATTGTTGTAACCGCGAATTTCTAAGTTATCCCTATGTGTCCCTCCAAATTCGCTATCCATCTCCGATGACGACATTGATCAGATGTACCGGGACCGGCTAATCCCCGATTTCTAGAAGCCGAACCACGAGTTGTTTATTACCATGTGTAGTTCATAAATGACAATGGAGCCCTAGGTAAAGTCCTTTTCGGATAACAAACAGCACCTAATATCTTGTCTACTTTGTTGAGAACACTAACTACAAGGGTAATGCTACTTTAGATCCCAAGCATGATACAAGGGAGCACACACCAAATCATCACATGCATAAGATAATGCAATGCCTTCCCTATGCACCGTTGAACAACCAGATTCAAACTGAAGAGGCCATTGTGAGTCATGAAATGTATAATTTCTCCCGTTCTGTTCCAATGAATTTCTCAAAATGTGTACCTCCCCATCGTCAAATTGTTGGGTAAATCATATATATACCCTCTACTTTTGGTAATGTCCTCAGGGCAGTTGAGAACAAGATCCTTACCAAATTTCAGACCAGCAATAATGTGAACATCCAAACTTAGGGCCACATCCTTTTTTCACTACAGATTGTGCAGACTGTACTGCAATAATCAACTAGATAAGTCAGGTAATTAACATTGTCACACTTCAAAAACGAGTCGTACAAACTGTAGCGGTGTAATAATACCATAATGTTGATTAGACATTCTGTTTCTACCTGATGGCAATCTCATCTGTCCAAAAGGTCTCAGAAACAAGTAACCACGACATTCCGCATGCATGGCATGTCATTGTCATTTTGACCCCCAAGCACATAATTTCAAAGCCCCTGAAGCCCTAATATGGTCTGTACCTCATATCCGCTCTTGAAGGTCTCCCTCCACCAAGTCCATAGCCGCCCCACTGCATTAAAGACTGTAAAGCAGCTTAAATTACACGAATACATCTCTTCTCAAAAATATTTCATCACATGATTAAAGCTTAAAAAAATAGTCATTTGCAGAAGACAAATAGGAATCAGTGAACACATTAAAATCACTACTTTCTTCCCTTTCAGATGCACGGCAGAAACAAAACCAAAAGAAAAAGAATTAAGCAAAAGTGGCACAACAGGAAAAGGCCTGGATCGAGTTATGCAAAAGAGTTGAAACTTACATCATTGAAATCAAAGCTTCCATACATCCTGCCATAAGGGCGCATGGGGCCTCCATAGCCCCCGAAGGGCTCTGCACTACCCATCATAAAGCTTCCACTGGGGCCAGCATCATCAAGAGGTGTTGCCGAATCAATTGCAACCTAAACAGCAAGTGTGCAAAAAGAACTCCGTTATTAACTTATCAATGATATATGAAAGAATAGGCCAACTAACAGCAGTATTGGAATTCAAGCATTCTGAAAAAGAAAGGAATTTTTTATTTTTTTTTTTCGCATGGAAAAGGAATATAGTCACTATAGGAAACTCTTCGGGGCCAATTGATGATTAATGTGTCTCTCCAAAGATCATTTCCAAAAGCACAAGGTTGCAACTGCTTAAACAACAAAGATAATTGAATAAAGAAGATGCTCCACATATTAGTGTTTGTATGCAATTGTTAGATTTGTCCTACCTCACCAAGTCCTATGAAAAATCATACACAGCTATAACATAACAAAAGATTAACTATTCCTTGATCGCTTACTGTCACACAAACATGGATTACAAAGTTTCATGCACATATAAGCATTTTGAAAGAAACATCCAGAAGCTTGACGCCAGGGAAAATATAAGAATCCAACAATTCATGTCCCTATAACAATAGTCCACACCACTTTCGAAATTTAAATCAGACTTAGGTGAGTTTCTTTTACCAATCAGTAATCACAACCTGACCTCTGTAGCTGGCAACAAAATTACTACCTCTCCCTCATGCATCACCCTGTCTAGAATTTTAGTACCAAGTTATGGAGATCAAAGACAAATGCATCAGACTAGAAAGATTCTTTTTAATAAGTCAATCAGACTAGAAGAATTCCCATGACAGTAAGGCTGATCCATCTCTCCACACAATCTTGATGCTTTGTTTGGGAGAAGGAAGAAGAAAATCATAGGTGGCTGAAGAAGATTTTGCACTAACCCTCAAATTCACTCTCGCATAATTTTCCACTCCTCACCTCTTATTTTCTCTCCCCCCTCTCTCCAAGCAAAGCCTAATAGTACATCCCATAATGTCTGATACAAGAATCATTAGATGAAATACATGAACTATGTTTATGACACTAATAGATCCATTTTCCATACCTGCTGTCCACAGATCTCATGAGACCTCCGAGAGACGCGCTCGGCTACACCATCCTCAGCAAACGTAACAAAACCAAAGCCTCTATGGCCAGATCTCTTTGGATCCTGAATGAAGCCATTACTATTATTGTTAGATTACAATTTGAGTTCACAGTTTTAACCTTAATTCTTAATTAGCTGCTCACTTTAGGAACATAAACGTCCGCAATACGGCCAAATCTCCCAAAATGTTGGCGGAGATCATCGGCAGTTGCCTCTTGCGGGAGCCTGCCAACAAAAATCTTTCTCCCCAGACCTCGCACAGGTTCCCCTCCTAGTCCGAAATCATAACCAAACAGAGTTATGAATGCCTCCATAAGCAAGTAATATACATGGTAATAATTTGAAATATCTTACTTCCATAAAGTGAGCCGGCATGGTCATACAAGGTAGGAGCACCAACGGCTGCATATCTAGTTGCAGCAGAAATGTAAGCATTATAGGCACCATATCCACCCTGTGCATTTCTGCCAATTGGTCTGAAATCCTCCTCCTGAGAGTACATTTCATAAATGGAGTAAAAAATCCCATGCTCATACATCTGTATCTTATGTGACTCTAGATAATATATTTAGACGCAATTCTTGAAAATAAAAGAAAAAGGAAATTTCAAACTACAAACTCATGATAAAGAACTTGCCCTTGGTGTTGCTCGGTCAACAACTACTGCAGAACCTCCCAGCTCATGTGTATCATCCATCAAGTTGTCCACAGAGTCTGTACAATCAAAAGCAGATTGACTTTTATGATCTCCATATTACTATAGTCAGTACAAAAGCACCCAAAATACAAAGTACTAAAGGTAAACACAATAAATATAAGCAAATGGATCAGCTAGACAATACACATTGCCCTATCCATCTGGCATCAAAGAAAAAAAGACATCCGTAAGAAGATTAACGAACATAAATTGCTGAGAGGACAAATGAATAGAAGTAGTACACAGGAAGCAAAAGGGAAAAATATAGGCTCTAGGAATGCATCAACTGGATTCTTTCGGGTCTCAAATGTCAAATATCCAAAGCAAAAGAGGACAAATGTAAATTTACACTCAACATTGAAGGTGACAACAGAGATTCGGGATGGGTTCGCACGAGCACTACCATGGATATTACATAACTCAAAGGTTAGATTATCTTTTATATCTCTACATTTGATTGACTGAAATTTGTACTTTCTTTTTGTGAAGCGTTATCCCACATCACTTGTTCAGAGGATTTCTCTTGGCCTTACATGCACGTGATCTTCCTCCACCTAAGTTTGATTTTCTAGCGTACTATCAAAAGCAAGTTCCAATCCATCATGCCCCATTTACTCTTTTGCTTGCGGTTCCACATTCTTTGGTTCCACATGTGCTCTTCACATGACTTTAGTTCGCTTTGCAAGTAAGCAAGGGTGTTCAAATGTTATGCCACATCACTTGTCTAGGGGGTTCATCGTGGCATCATTAGTATATAGTATCCCTTTATCTAACAATTTAAGCTTTTGGATTTGACTTTTCGCACTGTTTGTTGCTACTTTGGCTGTCAAGCTAGGAACCAGAATGGTTTAAGTATGATACCCTCAATCCCACATGAAACATAGTGAGAGATTATGAAAAAGCACACAATATTTCTAGATATTCGACATATGGTAATCATTGCACGAAGAAATAGCTTTTCATTGAAGAGAATTACATGGCGATTTTTCAAGTGATCAATAACTAACTTCAAGAAAGAAGTTCCAAGGACATCCATTGTGTCGGCTCCGAAGTAATACAAAGGCTATTGTTGAAAAATGAGCTATTATTGTTTCTTGAAAACATATTATGAGAAACACAGGAAAAGCTACAGAGAACATCTTGAATCCCAGTGCAGCCACAACTCGCTATGTTCATTTCCTACCTTTATTGATTCTACAACCCTCAAGAAATGGATAGCACTAAGCATTGTATTATCTTCTTTTGCAGACTCACTCAGGTGATGATGATGATGAAATTTAAACAAGAATGCATTACCTTGCTTTTTTCTCCTAAAATAAATTCACTTTGCTACTTTACAGCTATTATAGACGCACATTACCTTCATGCAAAATTGATTCACTGAAACCAGTTCAGCAGACAAAATAAAGAAAAACATGCTTTTTAAAGGGGGAACAAACATAATCTAATATAGAGTTCCCAAAGAACAGCCTCCTTTTTTCATGATATTTTTCTCTTCTTCATGATCTCCATTGATATTCAACATTCTAAATCTTAAACAAGCTACACTCTGCCATCCTCAATCTCTCCTTTATACACCTTGTGATTCCAGATGGGCAAGATACGTGCAAGAAAGATTGCCGTTTTCCAAATATGGAATTATATGTACTCCAGCTTGCAGTATGCGCAATTTGCACAATGCAGAAACTCTATCACTTAAGTATCAGCCCTTACAATCAGCATATACGCCTTCCAAATAACCCTCTTCTAAAAATTTTATCCAATAGCACCACATCAAGAAAGCATGATACTAGAATAACCACATGTAAATAAAAGGCTTATGTAACATGGTCTCACCTGCACTTGCATAAGTAATAAAACCAATTCCACGATGTGCCTTTGTGGCATGATCCTGCAAAAGATTAATAGAGACCAGTGTATAGTAGTTGTCACCTAATAAGCTGTGTTAATTTCAGAAAAAAGCTGAGCTGCATGATAAGGCAAAGTAACAGATGCACAGGCGCACACTCATGTTCACACATGAGAACATAGGGGCAGATAGCACACCAGAGCAAGCACATGGGGGGAGAGAGGGAGAGGGGGAGATAGAGAGAGAGAAGGATGGGGGGAGAGAGAGTACCTTGGGCATAAATAAATCCGTAATCTCACCATATTTCTCAAAGTGGCTGCACATTCAAAAGAAATTATTTTTTTCGCCATATCTAGCTTGTCCATTTTGATCAATGAATTCGGCATAAAAGAGAAGAAATGAATGTTCCAGGAAAGGTTAAGTACCTCCTAAAGGTTGCTTCAGTAACAGATGGTGGGATCCTAGCTACAAATATCCGAGTAGCTTTCCTAGGAGGTGCTCTCATCTCCTCCTGCATGAGGAAAAGGAACTTATGATAACAAGGTAAACTTTAAAGGTTAAAACTGACTCAGATTCATTAACTATAATCTTGCAGAACAAGAGCCACTCTATGGAGACAAAGAAAAACTATTAAATGTAACAAACAGTAAAAAAGAGTAAAACAAAACCTTTGGCGTAGCTACTTTCACTTCTAGCATTCTGTTTCCTAGAAAATGCTCGCCTGACAGTGCGTTCTGCAGATATCAACCAGAGCTCATCAAATGCATGTAGCTGCTTTCTGGAACAGATGCTCATTCGGAAAACACTTACTTTAGCATCTTCCTCTGTTGCAAATGTTACATACCCAAAACCACGAGATCTTCCTGTTGACCGCTCCTGGAGAATCATGGAAATTTTTTTTTCTTACAACTAGCATTTACATAAGAAGAGAAAAGGTGAAACAATCCAATGATAAGTGCGAAACCAGCGGGCACTGCCAGTGGAACGCTCACCAAATTTTGCATTATGCTGTAGAAATAGATAACAAAAAAAGAAAGAGAAAGACAGCTTTTAGTCAAGTCAACTTGGTCTGAAATCCTACAAAGTTTGAGCTATCATCAATCTTCTCTTGACCTCTCAAAGGCCATGCTCAGCCTCATCGTCATCAACAGTTAAAGGAAAAAAAATTGTAGTGGTAACTTAAACAAGACAAAATAGGCAGGAGTTCCATCAGAAAGGATAACCCAACCTCCAAACCCATTAAAATAAAAAGATGGAAGTGCAATTCAAAATAGATTCTATATCGAATCACATCATGTAACAAATAGGAGAAAGAGAGAATCCTAATTGAACCATTTAACAAAGAAACTATCCAACTCTTCCCTTTTAAACAAAACAAGAAACATCCAGGTTTCCATCACGAGAGGGAAGCAAGGACAAACCTTCATCACAACACAATCCTCCAATTCCCCAAACTTGCTCATATATTCTCTCAATCCGTCGGTGTCGACCTCCCACGGGATACCCAAAACCTAAAATTGCAATTCCAATAATTAAGATCAAATACCATCAAAATAAGCTTGCAGCAATATAAAAAAAAAAGAAGCATGAAATGCTCACCACAAGTTTTCGCTCCATGAGGGGTACCGAACAAGAAGCAGGGCCGCAGCAAGAACGGGATACACAAACCCTAAGACTAACCTCGCCCTCGTCTCGGCCCTCACAGGACACACTCTTCTACACCTCTCCTCCTCACACTCGACATCCAAATCGCCTGCACGTAAAGAGCACAGCACCTCTTTCTCACACACAAACATCATCATCGTCATCATCGTCATCATCATCATCGAATACCCAGAAAAGCTCATGGATTTCTCCAATTTTTCAACGACAAGGTACCAAGATCGGCAACGAAAGGAAAGGAAAAGAGAAGAAGCCACACGCTCAACTGACCTCGGATCTGATTCAAATTCTCAAGAACCTAAAAAACCCAGATGGCTCTCTCGCGAATTCTCTCCTCTTCTCTCCCTCCCTCGCTCGCTCGCCAGGAACAGCAGTCCCACGTAATCCGCACCCTTCAGCTCCTGATGGAACTCCTGATCAAGGAGGGCCTATGGCCGCCCGTTGGGCTCTAAGCCGAATATGGTCTGGGCTTTGGGGAATGGTGGTTGCCCATTGAAGCCATTGTTTTGATCATTGTTCCGATGAAGGAAATGAAGTGATCACATCTAGGGCGATCGTTCCCGATCCAATCTAATTCCAAAGTGAAACCGAAAATTAGGTCGAGAGAACCGGTTCTCAAAAATTGGAACTAGGGATCAAATCGATTGGTCCTCGGGACCATCGGTCCGGTCCGATTCTGGTTCAAGTCCAATGGAACCAATAACTTATTTTTTCATACTACTTTTTTTCCCATTATTTTTTTCCCCACAACTTTAAACCTGACCGAGATAGTGTTTAGTCATATTTTACTATTTTTTTGAATAAATAATAAAATAAAAATATATATTTAATCTGTTTGGTTCGATCCAGTTCCCCATTGGAACCAAGAACAAAATTGCCTAGATATCGGTTACATTTTTAGGAATTGGGAACTAGACCAACACTCTTGGAAACCGGACCAAACTGGTTGGTTTGGTCTAATCCAGGCAGTTCTCAATTTGGACATTCCGTTTTGCACTCCTAATCACATCCCTAATATGTAAAAAAACCATTTACATTTTGTGAGCAGTTTTTCTCCTGATGGTGTTTGCACGTTTTCGGACATGTGATTACCCAAATCCTATTGGAAAAGCACATATATTGGAAAGGCAGCTGTGATATGCTTTTATTTAGGCCGTTTACTTAGGAAGTTTTGTATGCATATCTTTTTATTGCGTGGTCCTTGTATTTTTGGTAGTTTAGCCTAATTAGGAGTTTGTTTGATAGCTGTATCTTCTTGTATATATGTTACGTTTCTGTGGCAATGAAGGATAGAATTCTCATTCCAAAATTCCTCAGTTCTTTTACATGGTACAAGAGCCATGGCTGATGGAAAAAAAGGTGAGGAGAGTTCTGGAACGGACAAGAAAACCTCCGGCTCTTACACACTGAATTCGAATAACAACTCGGGTAACCTGATTACCCAAGTTCAGTTGAAGGGTGAGAATTATGAAGAATTGGCACGAGCTATGCGGACTGCATTACGAGCCAAGAAGACATATGGTTTTATTAATGGATCTATCAAGCAACTAGCAGATGATTCGCTGGAACTTGAAGATTGGTGGACGATTAATTCCATGTTGGTTTCTTGGATGTTTAATACCATTGAACCGACACTTTGCTCGACTATCTCTCACATGGAGAATGTGAAAGATCTGTGGGAGGATATCAAATAGAGATTCTCAATTGGGAATGGTCCACGGATGCAGCAACTGAGATCGAATTTGGCCAATTGTAGGCAGTATGGTCAACCTATCGTGTCCTATTTCAGTAAACTCAAAATCTTGTGGGATGAAATAAATAACTATGATCAGATACCAGTGTGTGTTTATACAGGTTGTAGATGTAATTTTACTATTGAATTGGAAAGAAAGCGTGAAGAAGAGAGAGTTCATCAGTTTTTGATGGGCTTAGATGAAGAAGGATATGGAACAGTGTGTGCTAATATTTTAAGCACTAAACCTTTGCCTAATTTGAATTGCGTCTATGCTATGGTTGTTCAGCAAGAGCGAGTGTGAACCATGACACGAACCAAGGATGAAAGAAGTAATCCCATGAGTTTTGCAATCCAGGCAGGTGGTCAAAATTCAAGGGGGGATAAAGATAAAATCCACTTTTGTTCTAATTGCAATCGAGAGGGACATGATGTTGAAAGTTGTTTCTAGCTGATAGGATATCCAGAATGGTGGGGTAATAGACCACGTCGAACCTCTACTAAACAAGGTAGTGGTCAAAAGCGTAATAATAGAGGTGGACGTAACAATGGAGGAGGTGCTCGTGCAAACGTCTCACAAGCAACTGGAGTTGATAGTGGGCGAGGAGTTGTAACGAATTCATATCGAAAGGGTCTTAGTGGATTGAATGATGAGCAGTGGGCAACTTTACTGGGAATGTTAAATTCTCATCAAAATGGTGCCTATGAGAGGCTGACAGGTAAACATAGTATTTTTCCTTGGATTATTGACACAAGAGCTTGACACAAGAGCTTCCCACCATATGATAGGAACGTTGGCATTTTTGAGAGAATTGCGTGACATTGTGCCATGCTCAGTCTAGTTACCTGATGGAGAAAAGACCATGGCAGTGAAAGAAGGAACTGTGTTGCTTGGAGCAGACTTGAAATTGCAACGAGTTCTTTTTGTGCCCAATTTGAAATGCAATTTGATTTCTGTATCACAACTTCTTAACGATTCAAATTTGGTTATCCAACTCACTAACAAAATATGTGTTATATAGGACCTAAATTCGAGCAACCTAATTGAGCGGGTGAGCAACGCGAGGGGCTTTACTTTCTCAAGGGAGTGACTTCGGTACATGCTTGCACGGTGGCTGATATGGGATCCTTTGAGCTTTGGCATAAAAGAATGGGTCATCATTCTTCTAAGGTGGTGAAGTTAATTCCAGAAGCTGGCAAAATGGTTAGGAAAACCAATAAAACTTGTGAGGTTTGTTTTAGAGCAAAACAAACGAGAGATCTTCTTTTCTAGTGACAATAAAGCAAAAAATTGTTTTGAATTGATACATTATTATTTGTGGGGACCTTATAGAGTTCCAACTTCATGTGGAGCAATTTATTTCTTAACAATTGTTGATGATTACTCTCGTGTTGTGGATGTATTTGTTGAATGGAAAAAATGAAGTGGCTTGTGTTATTAGGAAGTTTATTGCGATGGTTATATGCCAATTTGAGAAAAATGTGAAAATTGTTAGAAGTGATAACGGAAGTGAATTTTTGTGTTTGAAAGAATATTTTGATGAACATGGGATATTGCATCAGACTTTTTGTGTTGGAACACCTCAACAAAATGGCCAAGTGGAAAGAAAGCATCACCATATCCTTAATGTTGCAAGAGCTTTGCGTTTCCAAGCAAATTTACCCATAGAATTTTGGGGAGAATGTTTACTCGCAGCTGGGTATTTGATTAACAGGACTCCATTTATATATATATATATATATATATTTTTTTTTTTTTTTTTTTTGGTAAGAAGACACCATCTATATTATTGAATGGTAAAACCCCATATGAGATTATCTTTGGCCAACCTCCTTCTTACAAACATATTCGGATTTTTGATTGTTTGTGCTATGCGCATAATCAAAATTGGGATAAAGATAAATTTTCTAGTCGAAGTCGTCGGTGTGTTTTTGTTGGTTATCCGTTGGGAAAGAAGGGGTGGAGATTATATGATTTAGAAGTTTGTGAATACTTTGTATCATGAGATGTAGTTTTTGCTGAAACAGAATTTCCATATGTTGATGAGAAAACTGTAAGTGATGAACTCATTAAAAATAGAGTTATGGAGTTGGGTGATGAAGTTGATGATTTAAAAAGTGACTAGAGAGAGGAGCACGCTGAAAGTGTAGATAGAGAAAATGAGATGAATCATGAAATGGAGGAATTGATCCACACAAACAATGAGGACGTGGAAAGAAGTGAAGTCGTCGAAGAGCAGCTAGGCAGGGGACAAAGCGTCAAGCAACCCTCTGTTCTTTTGAATGATTATGTGGCAAATGCCATCAAAATAAGCCCATCGACATGCTCATTTACCCGATCTGATTCCTCAGGTATGCCTTATTTTATAGCACGTTATGTGAGTTATGAAAAATTTTCTGGGCAACACCAGTGTTTCTTGGCAGTAATCACTGCAGGACATGAACCAAACTCTTATGTGGAAGCAATCAAAGATGAACGGTGGAGAGAGGCCATGAGTAAAGAAATACGGGCTTTAGAAGATTATGGCACATGAACAGTTGAAAATTTGCCGCTTGGGAAGAAAGCAATTAGGAGCAAGTGGGTGTATAAAATTAAGTATAATTCTCATGGAAGCATTGAATGATACAAGGCGCGATTGGTGATACTAGGAAATAATCAAGTTGAAGGCATAGATTATTAGGAGACTTTTGCTCCTACGGCAAAAATGTGCATTGTACGCACCTTTCTTGCCGTTGCGGCTGCAAAGAATTGGGAACTTCATCAGATGGACGTTCAAAATGCTTTCTTACATGGCGATTTAGAGGAAGAGGTTTACATGAAGATGCCGCCTGGATTTGCCTCTCAATCATCAGGGAAGGTATGTAGACTTCGGAAATCTCTATACGGTTTGCGGCAAGCATCTAGATGTTGGTTTGCGAAATTGGCTGCATCTTTGAAAGCTTATGGATTTCAGCAATCATATTCAGATTACTCCTTATTCACTTTTCGAGTTGGGAATGCTCAATTGAATGTGCTTATTTATGTTGATAATCTCATTATCTCTGGTAATGATATTTTCGCTGTGCAAAAGTTCAAGAACTATCTGAGTCGTTGTTTTCATATGAAAGACTTGGGGAAGCTGAAATTTTTCTTGGGGATTGAAGTGGCGAGAAACTCAAATGGCATTTTCTTGTGTCAACGTAAGTATGCGTTGGATATGATTTTTGAGGTCGGATTGATGGGTTCCAAGCCGGCTAAAACTCCTCTTGAACAAAATCACAAGCTGGCCCTTACTGAGAGTGATGATGTAGACAACCCTACTCAGTATAGGCGTCTAGTGGGTCGGCTTATTTATTTAACAATAACTTGACCTGAATTGTCTTACTGTGTGCATATTCTTGCACAGTTCATGCAGCGGCCAAAGAAAGCTCATTGGGAGGTAGCTATGAGAGTTTTGCGTTATTTGAAAGGAAATCCAAGTCAGGGTATTATGTTGCGTGCCAATTGTGACCTCAAATTGTCTGCTTACTGTGATTCTGACTAGGCTAGTTGTCCTTTGACGAGACGATCTTTGACCGGTTACTTTGTTCTTTTGGGAGAATCACCTATCTCATGGAAGACTAAAAAGCAATAGACAGTGTCTCGCTCATCCGTTGAAGTTAAATACTGGTCTATGAGTACTACAGTTTGTGAACTTAAGTGGTTGAAAGGATTATTGGATTCTCTTGGTGTGGCACAATCTCAACCTATGCGCCTGTATTGCGACAGTCAAATAGCTTTACATATAACCACCAATCCTTTTATCATGAGTGTACCAAGCATATTGAAGTGGATTGTCATTTTATTCGTAATGAGATACTTAATGGTAACATTCAACTAGATTACGTAAATAGTTCAATGCAACCGGCTGATAATCTTCACGAAGGCGTTGGGAAAGGATCAATTTAACTTTCTTCTTCACAAGTTGGGCATTCGAGATCTCCATGCTCCAACTTGAGGGGGTATTGGAAAAGCAAATATATTGGAAAGGCAGTTGTGATATGCTTTTATTTAGGCCGTTTACTTAGGAAGTTTTGTATGCATATTTTTTTATTGTGTGGTCCTTTATTTTTGGTAGTTTAGCCTAATTAGGAGTTGGTTTGATAGCTGTATCTTCTTGTATATATGTTACATTTCTATGGCAATGAAGGATATAATTCTCATTCCAAAATTCCTCAGTTTTTTTACAAATTCCATGTTCATGTTGATCATTTTCTCACTCATCCTTAAGAGTTGGGTAGTTATGACTCTCTTTGTTTCTTTGAGCTATATAAAGCGGTCCTCGTCGCGGTCTTAAAAATACAAATCATATACATCAAAGGTTGTGTTTTTAACTTTTCTTAGATTGTTTGTCATCAATGAGAATGACATTTGAATATCCCAAGCTGACATCGAATGATACGTGAACCAATCATGTGAATCTATTGCAAAGTGAAATTTTAAGAAAAATGATCTAGAAATTCGAACTCGAACTGTGAAAAGTGACTAACAATTGAAAATGTATGGAGATCTATCACCGCCAAGAAAGGTAAATATATGGTTAACAAAGAAAATGAAATCTCATATTATCTATACTATAACACACGTCAACTTTTGTGGATGGCGTCCACCTAAAAATTTACAAAATATTATTTTCGTGAGAATTAATATATTGAGTAACTTGAGAAAAGGAAGGGCTTCTAAGTAATTTTGACAAGTTTAGTTATTCTCATCTCGCGTTCACTGTCATGTCCAAATGTAGCTTCCTTGAGTGCCTTTTGAGAAACTCCTAATGTATTTCAAAGATGACAAAACACTCTGTGTGAACTAATTGGTATATTTGAATGTGAAGACAAAATATCCTCTACATACACAAATTCAATGCAACTGATGTTACGGGAAATCTGTATTATTGGAGATAATGTTAAGAACAAGACATCCGTGTTATTGGAGATCTTCGTTCGCAAATGGAGGACAAAATAATAAGTGCAAAGTACTGGAGTTTGAAGGACCAAGGGATGTGGTATCGTCAGGGTGTTTAGATACACCCCATAGAAGGAGAACCACTTGAATAACATGAGTACCAGTGTGTTTGTTAGAATAAGTGCAACGGTTGAACAAATTGGTATTTGGTGAAATCATCAAGTCTAGATGGACCACATTATAGAAGAACTTCATGCTATAGATGGAGTGGACAATACTCCATGTACTTGGAAACAAAAACCCAACTATATGTCAATTTTATTCAAATTCAAATTAATTTGTTGGAGCCAATTTTAGGCCTTTAAATCCACGGTGAAACATTCTGCATAAGTCAGATGGAGTGTGCCATTTTTGATTAAGTAGAGAAAGTATCAAGTAAGTTCCAAAAGACAATATTGTCTTGAGCAAAATTCATTAATTAGCTCTAAGTGAACGTTCTAAGCTGATAATAACCTTTGTAATGGCTACTTTGACCGATTTGAAATCTCCATCGTGTTGAGGAAGTCTGGAGGGCATACATGCATCAAAGTTATTAGGAAATGAGCAAATGATATCTATATAACATACTAGATAAGTATAAGGAGTGGGATAGACCATTGGTTACGGTCCTCACAAAATCAACCTCATAGTTGTTCGTTTTCTTACAACACAACTGATTAATTTTGGTGATCCAATCTTAGGAGATAATTTTCCATTGTATAAAGCTTTAGCTATCCAAAGTCATTGTTGGTGTCGGAATAATTTTGGCATTCCTAGCCTCGTAGCGTTTACATAATCCCGAGGAGAATGAGCTGGTATGCCTGGAATTAGCAAGCCAATCACTCTAAAAATCCTCAACAACAATCCTTCTTTGTAGCCCGGTCCAATCTCACGATGAATGGTGAAGCTTCTTTTGAGCTCATGCCACGCGTCTGTCATCATTGGTATCACATGTAGAGGCGATAAATAATTCTTGTTTGGTTCTTCCTCGACTATCTGCGTATTAGAAATTAAGCAAAGAATAAATTCAAATAAATAGTCTAATCCAATTACAACATGCTATGCGAGGTTAATGATATCTTTCATCTTCTCGCCTTTAAAACCCCGCAAACTTTTCTGAAGCAATGCTAATCCAATGGAACATGCTTTATCCAAATCTAAATTTCAGCAAAATATTTAATGCACTTACTTAGCATGTAACTAAAGCTACTATTAGAGCAAGTTTATCCGCCAACTAATATAATTAACCTCGCTAAAACTAATTTAGCCACCAACGAGAGAGAGAGAGATCCTTACCTTCCCTTCATATTTCTTATTGAAGTGGCAACATCTCCCGAAATGCTTGAACATGAAAGCTGTATTATCGTAAGGCAACCTAGGCACAATGTCATTTCCATAAACGAATCTAAAGTACTTAATCTTACGTTCCTCCAAGACCCCCTCCATATACTTCCCAAACTTATCGTCTCCAACCCTGGGTTGGCCAAATGTGTAGACCCCCTCCAGTCTCTCCATCAGCCCCGTCTCCCCGTGCATGGCCAAGATCGCTGGGAAGAGTATCGCCAACGCACCTCCCAAACTGTGGCCGGTCAACACGTACTTCACTTTGTCGTTCTCGCCAAGCAGTGACTTTAGCTTCTTCCTTACCTCATAGTAAGCCAACGGCTTCGTTTCGGGAGACTCTTGCGGCCAGCCTTCGTTCCTTTGGAGCCCTAGGGCTTTCATGAAACCTCCGTGGATTTTCCCAGTGTGTCCTAACTCGTACCACGAGAGGTCAATGTCCGAGCACCAATCGTCCGCATTGAAAGGTTCCGTGCCTCGGAAGGCCACCACGATGGTGTCACGGTCACGTAGCATGAAGGCTTGCGTGGTTGTTTTCTCTAGATAATCTGCAAAATAAAAACGAAGAGGGCATATGGCACTTATTATCTTGGTATACTATTTACAGATGCAGAGATCGTGGTATAGCTCCATACCATTCCAGAAGTCGTAGAACCCCAAGAATTCCATCTGCACGAAACAACAGAGATAATTATTATAATCAACAAAATTCATTGTTTTCAACTTGTATTAGGAACTTAGTCAATTAAGTTCTTGAGCGTAAAGTATGATTGATTGTTTATATTTATTTCTCACGGACTGATAAGCCACACATTGTGTATTCCGGACGGATTGACACTGTGATTTCTTGTTTCTGGTCATAGCTTCTTATGTTTTGACGTTTTCACTAAATGATCCATGCTTTCAAAGGTAAATTAAGGTGTGTTTATTTGTGTCTTAAATTCTCTCTGTCTCTCTCTGGTTTGACCTGCCAATGCTGGGTGACTGTCGTTCGGAGGTAGGCCTCGTTCTCATAGGATGCTTTGGAAGCCATCATGGAGAGAGCCGCATAGTACTCTTTCTCACCAGGACTGATGCGGGTGTCCAATTCCACTCTCTTGTCCAAATTGCCAATGATGGATATGAAGCTTTCCGACTCTTTGTGGGGTATCACCGGCTTCCCTATTCACAACCCCACGTTATAATTCAACATCATTCCAAGTGCAAAGTCAAAACAATTAGACAGGCATCTACTGCTTTTTAGGCATTTCACTGCTGATCAATATCTTCACCTAGGTATGTTTTCCAAAACTTGGTTGGTAAACTAAATCATAAGAAGTTGTTCTCATGTGAACAGATCAATAGACCGGCACAGATGAGCCCAATTAGGTATTGGATAAGGCCGGTCATTTTTAGGAAAATGTTAAATTGCCTTTTGAAAATGATTTTGTTTGATTGAACCAGATCTGAGAAATTGATATAATAAATAGAAACTCAACAATTATACTCAAGCTTAGATTGTGGACGGCTAAATCCATGATCAACTCTATCCTATGGATTGATAATGAAGTCTAATAGTCCACTAATGCTTTTAGTTTGTGAACAGCTTCCGCAGCAGTATTTTTGATGTGCGGAAACTCGAAGGAAACCAATCAAAGCTCGATGAACTTGCTATTCTATGCCTATGAATTGAATCTCGAATTGAAGAACATAGGCAATGTCCCCTTTTTTTTCACTTTATCCAATCGAAAAAATTCTACTTAAATAAATTATTTTTATCTTCTATCATTTGAAAAACTCTAAAATAGTGAAAACTTCTAATTGTTTTTACTTTTTTCTCTCTCTCTCTTTTTTTTTTTTTTTTTTTTTTCATTTTTCTTTACTTTCCCTTTCTTTTTTCCACTTCCTACACCACGACTGACCGGCGACAACCACAAGAGAAGCTCACCGACCTTGGCTAAGCTCGAGCTCACCTAAATTTGGTGAGTCTTGAGCTTAGCGGCCTCAACTAGCTCAGGTTCGCCTAGATCAGCCAAGCCTCAAGCTAAACACCTCCTATCATTGCCATTCACGGGGCTACTGCTTGTTTTTGAGGCATGCAGCCAATGAAGGAAGAAGGAGAAAGGAAAAAAAGAAAAAAGAAAAGAAAAAAAAAAAGAACAAAATAAGAAAAGAAAAAAAAAAAAATAATAAATTCATTAATTAAATAAATATAATTAAAAAATCATTTTTAAATTATATTTTTATAGAATAAAAGTTTCATTGACCAAGGACCCTAAGACTAGGAAAATATTGGAGAAAATGTTTTTCGATTCTTTTAAAGGGAAAATAATTTTTCTAAATTCAAGTTTTGGTAGAAAAAACTTTTCCGTTGACTAGGAGAACATTTTCTATTCACTAATTTTCTTAAGTGAACTAAATGCCAAAAAATAAGGAAAATGTTTTTTGTGGAACAAGCAGACCCTTAGATACACCTTCACTTTAACTAATGAATTATGAGCGAATTATACTATATTTGCATATGCGTGTGACTCAAACATTTTACATGCTCAATAATAAACAAAAATCAGATTTCGACTGCCAAAAGCAAAAACAAGCAAAATCTTTTAAGCAACCAACACAACACCCAATGTCAGTATCGGTGAGCGAAAGGTATTTTAAATGATCATGCACCATCAGCTTTGCAAATATGCTACAGGCCGAGTAAAGCGCGAGGTAGAGAGACCTCGAACATGGTTATGAAGTAATAAAGCAAATATACGATTGTTTTAACAAAAGCAAGGTCAAGCATACATGCCATGAACGCATGCTCGCATTCGGAATTTGAAGGCGATAATTACTAATCACGCAAACCAACCTCGAAGGCAGTTGACGAGAAGCCCTCCCAAGTTCTGATTGCTCGACAAGAGATTCAACCAAAACTCGATCGCCCATCCGATCCCAGACAGGGGTTTGGCAACAAGAAGCAGGAGCTTCTGCGCAAGAACGGATACAAACATGATCCACCTTTGCTGGAACCTCTCTTCTGTTTCCCCGGAGGAGTCTACGAATTTTCTATTGCCCACATCACTGTGGATCAAAATGCGAAAGAGATCGATGACATCGACTTTCTCTGGGCTCAACAGCATGTAACCGCTGGAGAAGCTCTTGTCACAAGCCATGGCTTTGAGACAAAGAGGAGGGAGATGATAGCCTGGTTTTTCTTTCTTTCACTTGTTGTTTTGGATGAGACTTGTACTGCTTATTGAACTAAGCTTCAAAGGGTTATTTTACAGGCTTCTTGGCCATTTAACTTAAAAAGGTCCCTTTTTTCTTCCTGGTTACAAGAATTAAATACTAGGTTTGTTGAGGTCGATGTTCAATTTAATTGATATATCATTAGTAGGTTTAGATTCTGATTTAATGTTATTGGTGTGGTCCAAGTATTTAAGTGTACATCCATACTCTGTCATATTAAGCACCCGTAAGCTCTATCAATTTGTAAGTCTTAGTCTTCTTAAAATTCCTGAAAGAAAGATTAATATTTCCTTTTCATTGGAAAAGCCCATCAACTTTGATGATGGGTCCATCAACGCATCGTGAAATAATTGACAAAGTGAGTCGTCGTTTACATGTCTTAATTTATTCAAGAAAATCTTTCGCAATCCAATTTAATATTACTCCATGTGATTCACTCCTTCAATTTTTTGTATGCTGCACATGCCATATACTTGGAAGCGACCGGAGGAGAGACGTAGGTACGGTCCTCCCATCATCATGCTGTTAGAGCAGTCTTAAAAAAACGCGGTTATGTTAAATTCGGCCTTGACGTGATTCACTTGAGTCATACACACTCACACATATATTATTATTATTAAATTTCTAATAAGTGGACAAAGAGACTCTAATTGCGATTTATTACGCAATTATTGTCCTCTTGCTTTTTGAGGCGGCCCCATCAAGCTCCTTTTACGCTATTGTTAGTTGGACAGCACTAGGCGCGCTTTGATTGATGTGTGGGTGCCACAGTTTCTAACGTATGCATCATGAAAAAGTCGAAAGTCGCTGAAGATATTTCATGGGATCATCCTCCTCTGCTTTCTCACTAACAACTTAAAGAAAGGGATAGACTAACCCATTAAAAATGGAAAAGAGACGGAATAGAGAAGCAAAATATCATTTGCGTGCACCCTTATTTTTGACCGAGGACTCTTATCTAGTCCACCACGCGAGACTCGAGGAATATAAAGATATAGAGGCAACTAGCAGACACACAAGAAAAAGACGAGTAAAGATAAATTTTTAGTAAGTCTTTCCAAGAAAAATATAATTCCTTTGTAATATAAAGGTGAATGTGACAAACTAACATGCCTTTTGTTATATATGAAGCATAGTATCCTAATTCTATCACATCATGAATTCTATATTGACATAAGTATGATACTGATGTGAATCGTTGCGGAAAGATCATTCTACGAAGGTTCGGATGGTGCAAATTGCGAACCTCGACCACCAATCAAACTTGTGATTGGCAACCTCGGTATGAACGTGACCTGTTGACAAACGGGTGTCAACCAACCAACGTTATAGACGTCACGAGCGAAAGAATTCGCTATCTCGTTTAATAAGTCGAATCGACCGCCACAAGAGAATCTTGATAAGGTCAAGTCATCAAAAGAGCAGTAGATGAGAACCTCTCAATTCTTTTCCTTAAAAAAATAAAATATATATGTCCCCCAAAGAAATTCAGTCAATCTTATATATAGGCCTTCTAGCCGCCACACATACCCTAAAACCAACCTTAGAGATATAATGCATCATATTCTAGAATATTCCTAAACAAGAAGATATATATCTATATATATTTGACTTGGTCAAATATTTGGTGACCAGATAATCAAATTGTGCAAAGATTTCCAAGATTCTTCAAGATTTGATTCAAGGTCATCTCCACGCCAAAGATCACGAACCATGACGCCAACAGCTTGCTTAAATTGCTTGGCCCGTGCTCGAGTAATCGAACCAGTAGGAATAAACAATGGGTCCTTAGCACCTCCTCCTCGATATAGCTCGATGTCCACATCATTCCCTCCCCCATGCAAAGGATTTGCCCTCAAATCATCACTGGCATTGAAAAGAGTCAAGTCAGAAACATTAAATGTGGCACTAACGTCATACTTACCTGGAAGATTAAGCTTGTAGGCATTATTGTTAACTCTTTCCAACACCATGAATGGTCCATCCCCTCGCGGTAATAACTTAGAATGTCGCTGCTCAGGAAATCGCTCTTTGCGCATATGAACCCAAACCCAATCGCTGGGTTCAAACACCACTTCCTTGCACCCTTTGTTGGCTTGCCTTGCATATTGCTCAGTCTTGCGCTCAATATTTGCGCGCGTCCTCATGTAACACCTTGACAAATTCAACTTTCTTTGCTCCATCTAAATGGCGGTCGATTCAACTTATCGAGCGAGATAGCGAATTCTTTCGCTCGTGGCATCTATAACGTTGGTTGGTTGATATGCATTCGTCAACAGGTAACGTTTATACCGAGGTTGCCAGTCACAGGTTTGATTGGAGGTCAAGATTCACAATTCGCACCATCCGAGCCTTCGTAGAACAATCTTTCTGCAATGGTTCACATCAGACACGGCCATCATTCCACTCGAGATGCAGCCTCAAATTATTCACAATCCAACCGTAAGAGTTTCAGTTGATATTGCTCTTGTTCTATTGATCACTAACTAAAAATCTAAAAAGATTAGAAAAGAGAGGAGTAAACAACTACAGTCCAATGAGTAATTCATATATTTTCTAAGCAGATTGAGTAGCCACAATATATATAAGTATAGAGCACTAATAAAAACTCATAATCAAACTCTTCAATATATATCAAATCATATACGAATTGTTTCATTTTAACAAACTTTATACAATACAAAAAATTAAAGCATTTAAATCATTATGAATATCAATGGTCAAGTCCATTGATTAATCTTATCAAAATCACATGCCGATGGTTTATTTTATTGGTCAATCTCCAATTACATGTCAATAGTCTATCTATTGACCAATTTATTGCTCAATCCCACAAGGATGTCCTAACTAGTGCTTACCCACAAGCTCGTTAATGGCTGATATTGAGCACTAACACAAACTCACAATAGCTTTCTTCACAATTCACAAGCCAATTTGGAATCAAATCACAAAACGGTTTCACAAACCAAATATATAATCTTTCTCAACACAACTCATCTGCTCGAAATACTTTTCATAAAGTATTTCTCCAATAATTTCTGAATTCATTTCGTGAATCAGTTCGCCAAGCTCTATATATATCCTTTCACAATACCTTTTGTAAAACCACTCTCAAACCATTCACAAATACTATAAGGCAATCATTGCCCGATCCAGATTTTACGCAATAAAAATGTTTTAATAACTCGTACGATACTCAAATATATATTACTCTCAGGACATGAGTTTATAAATTCATAGAAAAGATAATACCATTCACCTTAAATGTCCAAAAGCCAAACAACGATGCTTACTCGAATCGATGATCTCATAATCTTAACAATAAAACGATAATCAACGTCAAAACCAAATAAAACTCTACCTCAACTAGGAAATGGTTGAATTACGAAAGACTCCAACACGCTAGTAAATTACTTACTTGAAGCAATTATGCAAACCTGAACGCAATGTGGAACTCAAGCGCGAAACCCTAAAATTTCACTCCGACTAAACCGTTGCTCTAACCAACTCCCATCAAACCCCACAGCTCCACAAATACCATAATCCACTATTTTCATGAAATCCCATAGCTCATCATCTCAAAAATTGGACTCCATGGCTCGAATTTCACAAAACTTTGAATATATGACAAAACCCTGAAAACTACAATTAAACGAACGAAAGGTGTGAACATTTCTCAAGCGTTGCATATCAAAATAACTCTAACTTGGTGAGGTTTCCATGGCGTGACATGCGAAACCTCTTTTCTTATCTTTTCCATTCTTCCTCTTCCTCTTTCTCTCTTTTCCTTCTTTTCTCGGCATGCCCTCCCTTCTATTCTTAGCCGAGCGTCCATTTTCCGCTTGTCTTTTTGAACGCTCAACTTTTTGCCCTTTTTGTTTGCTTTGACTTAGTCAAAGTCCATATTCTACAAAATCATATATAAATAATGTCTACTTAGGTATAAGTCACTCAAATTTGAAAAGAAGAACACTTACAAGATCCAGATTGTGTATATAGTTCTCAATTTCACTTATGCACTTTTTTTTCTTGATTGGGCAATTATGCACTTGATAGATAGTGTACCTTCTACTAAATTATGGTTTTCCTGTCTTAATTCTTTTGATAAGCATCACGGGAATAAATAATCTTATAATTGTAATATTCTATATCGGCTTTAGTGAAGAAGGGATTAACCAACCGGTAAAAATGAACAAGTCTTTACACTTACAAAGTAAGTTTAACTGTATTACTTTATGTTGTACTTAAATCGTCACAACACTTTTTCAATTTTTCTGAGGAAAAAGAAAATTCTTCTTTCAAATGTCATGCATCACTACTTCCTGACCGATAATTGATAGTTCAACAATTAGCATATAATTCACTTCTCATTTCCCAAAATTCAAGGGAAAAATAGGATTCTTGGTCAAACAAAAGTCATATTTTTACCGAAAAGTTCAAAAAAAAAAAAAAAGTCATATGAGGACAAGTTCAAAGAATATACGAGTGAAAAATAAGCATGAGGACATCAACGAGCTGTGTAAATCCCATTAAGGTAATTTCTCCACAAAGACAGCTAAGCAATAACGACAATGCTTTAAATACTTTTTATTGGGCATTTTACACACACAAACATCATCGTCGTCGTCGTCATCATCGTCGTCATCGAATACCCAGAAAAGCTCATGGATTTCTCCAATTTTTCAACGACAAGGTACGAAGATCGGCAACGAAAGAAAGGAAAAAAGAAGAAGCCACGCGCTCAACTGACCTCGGATCTGATTCAAATTCTCAATAACCTAAAAAACCCAGATGGCTCTCTCGCGAATTCTCTCCTCTTCTCTCCCTCCCTCGCTCGCTCCCCTCGCTCGCTCGCCAGGAACAGCAGTCCCACGTAATTCGCACCCCTCAGCTCCTGATGGAGCTCCTCATCAAGGAGGGCCTACGGCCTACCGTTGGGCTCTAAGCCCAACATGGTCTGGGCTTTGGGGAATGGTGGTTGCCCATTGAAGCCATTGTTCCGATGAAGGAAATGGAGTGATCGAGGTGATTGGAACCCGATCCGATCCAATTCCAAAGTGAAACCGAAAATTAGATAGAGAGAACCGGTTCTCAAAAATTGGAACTGGGGATCAAATCGATTGGTTCTAGGGACCATCGGTCTGATCCGATTCCGGTTCAAATCTAATGGAATCAATCACTTATTTTTTCATACTACTGATTTTTTTTTCATTATTTTTTTTCCACAACTTTAAACCGGATCAAGATAGTGTTTAGTCATATTTTACTATTTTTTGAATAAATAATAAAATAATAATATAATATATATTTAGTTAGTTTGGTTATCGATTCCAAGGGAATAGAATTGCCCAAACACCGGTTCCACTTTTACAAATTGGGACCATACCAATACTCATGGAAATAGGACCAAATTGGCTAGTTTGGTCTGATCTGAGCAGTTCCCAATTCAAACATTCCGTTTTGCACACTCCTATTCACGTCCCCAATACGTAAAAAGACCATTTACATTTCGCGAGCAATTTTTCTCCTGATGGTGTTGGCACGTTTTCGGACGTGTGATTCCTCAAATCCCATGTTCATGTTGATCATTTTCTCACTCATCCTTAAGAGTTGGGTAGTTATGACTCTTTGGGCCCGTTTAGTTCAACTTTGGGGAAATGGCTTTGCATTTCCCCAAGTCACTTTGAATAAATGGACATTTTGTGAATGCAAGTGTGTTTGGAAATCCATTTTTGTGTATATTTTGCAAAGTAGTTTAAGGGGAAAAGAAAAAAGGAAAAAAGAAAAGAAAAGAAAAGAAAGGGGAGGAAGAGATGCAGCTGCTTGGCGGTGGTGGTGGTGGTGGTGGTGGGGAGGCGGCTGGTGGTGGAGGGAAGGCGCCTGGGTCGCGCCACCTAGCCGCCTGGGTCGCGTCGACCTCAGGCGACGCCGCCTGAGGCCACGCGACCTCAGGCGGCGTCGCCTAGGTCCACTTGAGTCGCTCAACCTCAGGCGTCGCCTAGGTTGTGCAACCCAGGCAAGGCTTCTCACGGCCAGATCTAGCCGCCAGCCAGTTGAGCTTCACGAGGAAGAAGGAAGAAGGCGATGAACAATACTTTTCAAGGACAAAAGAGGAAAACATGATTATCAGTAAGGGCAATATTGGAAAGAAAAAATTCATTAAACCCTAGACTAGCATTCCGAAAATGCTGAGAGCCTAAAGAAGGTCCGGACCTGCTTTGGGCTTTTAGCATTCCAAATGCTGGCATTTGGCAAATGGAGACTCAAAAGTGTGAACCAAACACAAAATATTTTCCCCAAGGGGCTTTGGGGACCTAGAGCCCCTTGGAAAGCCAGACTAAACAGGGGTTTCTTTGAGCTCTATAAAGTGGTCTTCGTTGCGGTCTTAAAAATACAAATGATGTACATCAAAGGTTGTGTTTTAAACTTTTCTTAGATTGTTTGTCATCTATGAGAATGACATTTGAATATCCCAAGCCGACATCGAATATTACGTGAAACAATCATGTGAATCTATCGCAGAGTGAAATTTTAAGAAAAATGATCTAGAAATTCGAACTTGAACCGTGAAAAGTGACTAACAATTGAAAAGGTATGGAGATCTATCACCGCCAAGAAAGGTAAATATATGGTTAACAAAGAAAAGGAAATCTCATTCTATTTATCTATACTATAACACACGTCAACTTTTGCGGATGGCGTCCACCTAAACATTTACAAAATATTATTTTCGTGAGAATTAATCTATTAAGTGACTTGAGAAAAGGAATGGCTTCTAAGTAATTTTGACAAGTTTAGTTATTCTCATCTAGCGCTCACTGTCATGTCCAAATGTGGCTTCCTTGAGCGCCTTTTGAGAAACTCCTAATGTATTTCAAAGATGACAAAACATTCTGTGTGAACTAATTGGTATATTTGAATGTGAAGACAAAATATCCTCTACATACACAAATTCATTGCAACTGATGCTACGGGAAATCTGTGTTATTGGAGATAATGTTAAGAACAAGACATCCGTGTTATTGGAGATCTTCGTCCGCAAATGGAGGACAAAATAATAAGTGCAAAGAACTGGAGTTTGAAGGACCAAGGGATGTGGTATAATCAGGGTGTTTGGATGCACCCAGTAGAAGGATAACCACTTGAATAACATGAGTACACCAATGTGTTTGTCAGGATAAGTGCAACGGTTGAACAGATTGGTATTTGGTGAAATCATCAAGTCTAGATGGACCACATTATAGAAGAACTTCATGCTATAGATGGAGTGGGCAATACTCCGTGTACTTGGAAACAAAGACTAAATGTCAATTTTATTCAATTCAAATTAATTTGTTGGAGCCAATTTTAGGCCTTTAAATCCACGGTGAAACATTCTGCATAAGTCAGATGGAGTGTGCCATTTTTGGTTAAGTAGAGAAAGTATCAAGTAAGTTCCAAAAGACAATTTTGACTTGAGCGAAATTCATTAATGAGCTCTAGGTGAACGCTCTAAGCTGATAATAACCTTTGTAATGGCTACTTTGACCGATTTGAAATCTCCATCGTGCTGAGGAAGTCTGGCGGGCATACATGCATCAAAGTTATTAGGAAATGAGCAAATGATATCTATATAACATACTAGATAAGTATAAGGAGTGGGATAGACCATTGGTTACGGTCCTCACGAAATCAACCGCATAGTTGTTTGTTTTCTTACAATACAATTGATTAATTTTGGTGATCCAATCTTAGGAGATAATTTTCCATTGTATAGAGCTTTAACTATCCATAGTCATTGTTGGTGTCGGAATAATTTTGGCGCTCCTAGCCTCGTAGCGTTTACATAATCCTGAGGACAATGAGCTGGTATGCCTGGAATTAGCAGGCCAATCACTCTAAAAATCCTCAACAACAATCCTTCTTTGTAGTCTGGTCCAATCTGACGATAAATGGTGAAGCTTCTTATGAGCTCACGCCACGCGTCCGTCATCATTGATATCACATGTAGAGGCGATAAATAATTCTTGTTTGGTTCTTCCTCGACTATCTGCGTATCAGAAATTAAGTAAACGATAAATTCAAATGAATAGCCTAATCCAATTACAACATGCTATGCGAGGTTAATGATTTCTTTAGTCTTCTCGCCTTTAAAAGCCGCAAACTTTTCTGAAGCAATGCTAATCCAATGGAACATGCTTTATCCAAATCTGAATTTCAGCAAAATATTTAATGCACTTACTTAGCATCTAACTAAAGCTACCATTAGAACAATTTTATCCGCCAACTAATATAATTAACCTCGCTAAAACTAATTTAGCCACCAACGAGAGAGAGAGAGAGAGAGAGAGAGAGATCCTTACCTTCCCTTCATATTTCCTATTGAAGTGGCAACATCTCCCGAAATGCTTGAACATGAAAGCTTTATTATCGTAAGGCAACCTAGGCACAATGTCATATCCATAAACGAATCTAAAGTACTTAATCTTACGTTCCTCCAAGACCCCCTCCATATACTTCCCAAACTTATCGTCTCCAACCCTGGGTTGGCCAAATGTGTAGACCCCCTCCAGTCTCTCCATCAGCCCCGTCTCCCCGTGCATGGCCAAGATCGCTGGGAAGAGTATCGCCAACGCACCTCCCAAACTGTGGCCGGTCAACACGTACTTCACTTTGTCGTTCTCGCCAAGCAGTGACTTTAGCTTCTTCCTTACCTCATAGTAAGCCAACGGCTTCGTTTCGGGAGACTCTTGCGGCCAGCCTTCGTTCCTTTGGAGCCCTAGGGCTTTCATGAAACCTCCGTGGATTTTCCCAGTGTGTCCTAACTCGTACCACGAGAGGTCAAAGTCCGAGCACCAATCGTCCGCATTGAAAGGTTCCGTGCCTCGGAAGGCCACCACGATGGTGTCACGGTCACGTAGCATGAAGGCTTGTGTGGTTATTTTATCTACATAATCTGCAAAAGAAAAAAGAAGAAGACATATGGCACTTATCATCTTGGTATACTATTTACAAATGCAGAGATTGTTGTATGGCTCCATACCATTCCAGAAGTCGTAGAACCCCAAGAATTCCATCTGCACGAAACAACAGAGATAATTATTATAATCAACAAAATTCATTGTTTTCAGCTTGTATTAGGAACTTAGTCAACTAAGTTCTTGAGCATAAAGTATGATTGATTGGTTAGATTTATTTCTCACGGACTGATTAAGCCACACATTGTGTATTCCGGACGGATTGACACTGTAATTTCTTGTTTCTGGTCATAGCTTCTTATGTTTTGACGTTGTCACGAAATGATCCATGCTTTCAAATGTAAATTGCGGTGTGTTTATTTGTGTCTTAGATTCTCTCTGTCTCTCTCTGGTTTGACCTGCCAATGCTGGGTGACTGTCGTTCGGAGGTAGGCCTCGTTCTCGTAGGATGCTTTGGAAGCCATCATGGATAGAGCCGCATAGTACTCTTGCTCACCAGGACTGAGGCAGATGTCCAATTCCACTCTCTTGTCCAAATTGCCAATGAAAGATATGAAGCTTTCCGACTCTTTACGGGGCATCACTACCTTCCCTATTCACAACCCCACATTATAAGTCAACATCATTCCAAGTACAAAGTCAAAACAATTAGACAGGCATCTACTGCTTTTTGAGCAGTGCACTGCTGATCAATATCTTCACCTAGGTATGTTTTCCAAATCTTGGTTGGTAAACTAAATCATAAAAAGTTGTTCTCGTGTGGACTGATCAATAGACGGGCACAGATGAGCCCAATTAGGTATTGGATAAGCCCAGTCATTTTAGGAAAATGTTAAATTGCCTTTTGAAAATGATTTGGTTTGAAAGAATCAGATCTGAGAAATAGATATAATAGATAGAAACTCAACAATTATACTCAAGCTTAGACTGTGGACGGCTAAATCCATGATCAACTCTATCCTATGGACTGATAATGAAGTCTAATAGTCTACCAATACTTTTAGTTTGCGAACAGCTTCCGCAACAATATTTTTTATGTGCGGAAACTCGAAGGAAATCAATCAAAGCTCGATGAACTTGCCGTTCTATGCCTATGAATTGAATCTCGAATTGAAGAACATAGGCTACATCCCCTTTTTTTCACTATGTCCAATTGAAAAAATTCTACTTAAATAAATTATTTTTATCTTATATCATTTGAAAAACTCAAAAATAGTGAAAACTTCTAATTATTTTTACTTTTTTCTCTTCTTTTTTTTTTTCATTTTTCTTTTCTTTTCCTTTCTTTTTTCGACTTCCTCTGCCACGACTAACCGACAACAGCCATAAGCCAAGCTCACCGACCTTGGCTGAGCCCGAGCTCACCTAGATTTGGTGAGTCCCCAGCTTAGTGGCCTCAACTAGCTCAAGCTTGCCTAGATCAGCCAAGCCTCAAGCTCAGTGCCCCTGTCATTGCCATTCATCGGGCTACCGGTCGTTGTCGAGGCATGCAGCCAATGGAGGAAGAAGGAGAAAGGAAAAGAAGGAAAAAAAGAAAAGAAAAGAAAAAAAATAATAACAATAAATTCATTTTTAATAAATATAATTAAAATTTTATTTTTAAAATTATTTTTATAAGAATAAAATTTTCATTGACCAAGGACCCTAAAACTAGAAAAATGTTGGAGAAAATGTTTTCTGGTTCTTTTAAAGGGAAAATAATTTTTCTGAATTTAAGTTTTGGTAGAAAAAACTTTTCCGTTGACTAGGAGAACATTTTCTATTCACTAATTTTCTTAAGTGAACTAAACGTTGAAAAATAAGGAAAATATTTTTTGTGGAACAGGCAGACCCTTAGATACACCTTCACTTTAACTAATGAACTATGAGCAAATCAGAATATATTAATTGCACATGCGCGTGACTCAAACATTTTACATGCTCAATAATAAACAAAAATCAGACTTCGACTGCCAAAAGCAAAAACAAGCAAAATCTTTTAAGCAACCAACACAACCCCCAATGTCAGTATCGGTGAGCGAAAGGTATTTTAAATGATCATGCACCATCAGCTTTGCAAATATGCTACAGGCCGAGTAAAGCGCGAGGTAGAGAGACCTCGAACATGGTTATGAAGTAATAAAGCAAATATACGATTGTTTTAACAAAAGCAACGTCGTGCACATAAGCCATGAACGCATGCTCGCATTCGGAATTCAAAGGCGGTAATTACTAATCACGCAAACCAACCTCGAAGGCAGTTGACGAGAAGCCCTCCCAAGTTCTGATTGCTCGACAAGAGATTCAACCAAAATTCGATCGCCCACCCGATCCCAGACAGGGGTTTGGCAACAAGAAGCAGGAGCTTCTGCGCAAGAACGGATACAAACATTATCCACCTCCGCTGGAAGCTCTGTTCTGCTTCCCCGGAGGAGTCTACGAATTTTCTATTGCCCACATCACTGTGGATCAAAATGCGAAAGAGATCGATGACACCGACTTTCTCTGGGCTCAACAGCATGTAATTGCTGGAGAATCTCTTGTCACAAGCCATGGCTTTGAGGCAAAGAGGAGGGAGATGATAGCCTGGTTTTTCTTTCTTTCACTTGTCGTTTTGGATGAGACTTGTACTGCTTATTGGACTAAGCTTCAAAGGGTTATTTATACAGGCTTCTTGGCCATTTAACTTTAAAAAGGTTCCTTTTTTCTTCCTGGTTACAAGAATTAAACACTAGGTTTGTTGAGGTCGGTGTTCAATTTAATTGATATATAATTAGTAGATTTAGATTCTGATTTAATGTTATTGGTGCAGTCCAATTATTTAAATATACATCCATACTCTATCATATCAAGCACCCATAAGCTCTGTCAATTCGTAAGTCTTAATTTTCTTAAAATTCCTCAAAGAAAGATTAATATTTCATTTTCATTGGAAAAGCCCATCAACTTTGACGATGGATCCATCAACGCATCGTGAAATAATTGATAAAGTGAGTTGTCGATCACGTGTCTTAATTTATTCAAGAAAATCTTCGCAATAATCCAATTTAATATTACTTCACGTGATTCACTCCTTCAATTTTTTGTATGCTGCACATGCCATGTCCTTGGAAGCGACCGGAGGAGAGACATAGGTCCGCTCCTCCCATCATCATGCTGTTAGAGCAGTCTTAAAAAAACCCGGTTATGTTGAATTCGGCGTGGACGTGAGTCACACACACACACACACACACACACACACACACACACATATAATTAAATTTCTAATAAGTGGACAAAGAGACTCTAAGTGCGATTTATTACGCAATTATTGTCCTCTTGCTTTTTTAGACGGCCCCATCAAAGCTCCTTCTTACGCTCTTATTAGCTGGACAGCACTTGGCGCGCTTTGATTGATGTGTGGGTGCCACAGTTTCTGACGTATGCATCATGAAAATGTCGAAAGTCGCTGAAGATATCTCATTAGATCATCCTCCTCTGCTTTCTCACTAACAACTTAAAGAAAGGGATATACTAACGCATTACAAAATGGAAAAGAGATGGAATAAAGAAGAAAAATATCATTTGCGTGTACCCTTATTTTTGACCGAGGACTCTTATCTAGTCCACCACGCGAGACTCGAGGAATATAAAGATATAGAGGCAACTAGAAGACATACAAGAAAAAGACGAGTAAAGATAAATTTTTAGTAAGTCTTTCCAAGAAAAATAAAAGTCTTTCATAATATAAAGGTAAGTGTGTCAAACTAAGTATGACACGACCATCCTTCCACTCGAAGAATACAACCTCAAATCATTCATAATCCAAATCCTAAGAGTTCCAATTGATATTGCTCTTATTCTATCAATCACTAACTAAAAATCTGAAGAGATTAGAAAAGAGAGGGGTAAATAATTACAGCCCAATGAGTAATACATATCTTTTCTAAGCAAATTGAGTAGCCATAATATAAATAAGTATATAGCACTAATAAAAATTAAACTCTTTAATATATATCAAATCATATACGAATTGTTTCATTTTAACAAGCTTTATACAATTCAAAAAATTAAAGCATTTCAATCACATGCCGATAGTTTATTCTATTGGTCAATCTCAATTTACATGTCAATGGTCTATCTATTGACCAATTTATTGCTCAATCCCACAAGGATATCCTAACCAATGCTTAACCACAAGCTCGTTAATGGCTCATAATGAGCACTAACACAAACTCACAGTAGCTTTGTTCACAATTCGCAAGCCAATTCGGAACCAAATCACAAAACGGTTTCACAAATCAAATATATAATCTTTCTCAACACAACTCATCTGCTCAAAATATTTTTCATAAAGTATTTCACCAATAATTTCTGAATTCATTTTGTAAATCAGTTCGCAAAGCGGTATATATATATATCCTTTCACAATACCTTTTGTAAAACCACTCTCAAACCATTCACAAATACTAGAAGGCAGTCATTGCCCGATCCAGATTTTATGCAATAAAAATACTTTAATAACTCATACGATACTCAAATATTTATTACTCTCAGGACATGAATTTACAAATTCATAGAAGAGATAGTAACATTCACTTGAAATGTCCAAAAGCCAAACAATGATGCTTACTCGAATCGATGATCTCATAATCTTGACAATAAAACAATAATCAACGTCAAAACCAAGTAAAACTCTACCTCAACTAAGAAATGGTTGAATTACGAAAGACTCCAACGCGCTAGTAAATTACTTACTTGAAGCACTTATGCAAACCTAAACACAATGTAGAACTCAAGCGCGAAACCCTAAAATTTCACTCCGACTAAACCGTTGCTCTAACCAACTCCCGTCAAACCCCACAACTCCACAAATACCATAATCCACTATTTTCATGAAATCCCATAGCTCATCATCTAAAAAATTGGATTCCATAGCTCGAATTTCACAAAACTTTGAATATATGACAAAACCCCGAAAACTACTCCAATTAAATGAACGAGAGGTGTGAATATTCATCAAGCATTGCATATCGAAGTAACTCCACTTGGTGAGGTTTCCATGGCGTGACGCGTGGGAAACCTCTTTTCTTATCTTTTCCTTTCTTCTTCTTTCCTCTTTCTCTCTTTTCCTTCTTTTCTCGGCGCGCCCTCCCTTCTATTCTTAGCCAAGCGTCCATTTTCCCCTTTTCTTTTTGAACGCTCAACTTTTTGCCCTTTTTTTTGTTTGCTTTGACTTAGTCAAAGTCCATATTCTACAAAATCATATATAAATAATGTGTACTTAGGTATAAGCCGCTCAAATTTGAAAAGAAGAACACTTACAAGATCCAGATTGTGTATATAGTTCTCAATTTCACTCATGCACTTTTTTTCTTGGTTGGGCAATTATGCACTTGATAGATGATGTACCTTCTACTAAATTATGGTTTTCCTGTCTTAATTCTTTTGATAAGCATCACGAGAATAAATCATCTTATAATTGTAATATTCTATATTGGCTTGAGTGAAGAAGGGATTAGCCAATTGGTAAAAATGAACAAGTCTTTACACTGAGAAAGTAAGTTTAACCGTATTACTTTATGTTGTACTTAAATCGTCACAACACATTTTCAATTTTTCTGAGGAAAAAGAAAATTCTTCTTTCAAATGTCATGCATCGCTACTTTCTAACTGATAATTGATAGTTCAACAATTAGCATATAATTCACTTCTCATTTCCCAAAATTCAAGGGAAAAATAGGATTCCCGGTCAAACAAAAGTCATATTTTTACCGAAAAGTTAAAAAAAAAAAAAAAAGTCATATGAGGACAAGTTCAAAGAATATACGAGTGAAAAAATAAGCATGAGGACATCAACGAGCTGTGTAAATCCCATTAAGGTAATTTCCCCACAAAGACAGCTAAGCAATAACGACAATGCTTTAAATACTTTTTATTGGGCATTTTACACGGCTCATTCTGCCACCAATGCTATGTAGAGAAATATAAGCAAAAAATTAGGGGAAAGAAAAACCGAGGTATGACATCTCATTTGCTAGTGTTGTAAATGTAACCACATGCTCTCTTATTTAGTTCCTGAATCCACTCTTCTACCAATGACTTCTCCATAACAATTTATGGCGCATTTTGTGCATATTAAAAAATCCAACCTAAAAATTTAACCGGTTAGATGAAAGTGTGCTTTACTATTTAAATATTATAACATTCGCCATCATGCGTAGGCTAAACTTTGGCCTAAGTTTAGTGTGTAGAAATATGTAATCATTTAAATAGGGATGAGAAAAGATTTAAACTCAGATTTGCTACTCTAATATCATGTAAGATTTTGTAGAACTATTATCAAATATTAAAAAAATTTAAGTTTTTGGGCTGGATTTTCTAACTTGATATCAAAGTTAGCAATCTTGACAATCCTGCATCCAGTGCACACTTGAGTACAATTCGTGTATTTAATATCATCTTCTTTTTCATTGACTACTAGTATCTCTCTCAATGTCAATCCTCCACATTGTCCATCTCATTTAATACCCGACATCAGCCTATTCTATTATTGCGTAGTCTCTAGAACCTTGTTATATGAGAAGCGCCCATTGAGTCTATTTCATAATAACACCAACCGCACTTGGTCGGTTTCTTCATGGTATCTGTAACAACACCAAACACACCCGTTATGTTTCTATCCACATATGAACAACACCACCGGATTCATCGCCCTTAGACAAACTAGATCGACAGCCGACTACCTCCTGTGGGACGAAATTTACTGGCTATGTAACTTTTACAGCAGCTACAACAACACACAAAAACCACTTAATTAGCCACGTCAATGTCAACTGGTTCATTCTTCAGCACATCGAACCGCTTCAGTGCTCCATTAAATTGTTTTTTTCGGATCTTTTATTCCAACTAAAGTTGACATTTTATATGCACTTTGAGTTTGCAGAGGTATGTTAGAAATATTTCTATAGGAAATGATCGTCTATTAGAAACAATAAATTTGTAAAATTTATCTCCATCGGCGTCAGTCATATCATATAAAACGGCCGGCATTCATATCAATATTTTCCTGTTAAAATTGGCCAAATAAAGTTAATTGATATAAATACAAAAGATTTAGTGCATTGGTATTGATACAATACATTTAGAATATTTTGGTACTTTCTCCTGGAATTAATACACAGCACAACATGAACGTAAAACTGAAGTGACGGTATCAACTATCTATGACTTAAATACATATATATTTACAGATACTAATCGAAGACCCGAATATGACATGAAGTTAGAAACGTGAGATCGAGAACATTGAATGGCTAAGGGACAAAGCATGCCATGAAATACTTCAACTTAAAATAATGAAGCTGATGGGGACTGCAAAACTTTGTCGCCTCGCTGGAACTCGGTCAAAACCAGCCACGTTCAGGGCGGCTTGCCCCACTCAGTGCTGGGTGTAGGGGCAGGGATGAGAAATAAATGATTGCGAATGGATAGAACTCCACCGCACATTGCCCCGCCATATATATGAACATAAAAAGAAAACCCTTTCTACGTTTAAAGAATTACCAGTTCTATTACTCAGTTACCATATGAACTTCATCATTTTCATAAAAGCTAGTCTTCTTTTTTTCTTTCTAAAGTTAGGGTTTTTTTTTTTTTTTAATCACTTGTTCGACCTCTCACTCACTTTTCCTCTATGTCTATCCTTATTCATATCTTCTCATATCTTCCGTCCACCCTCGCTCACGAACGATGCATCACCTCTTCACCTGAAGAGTGACGAAAAAGACATCCCTAGAAAAATGTCAATAGCGAGACCATTAGCCGCACTTTAAAAGTCCTAAAAAAACATAGTAAACGCCTTTGTTTACATAAGATGAGAGAGTGCCAGGATTTGACCTCATCAACCCATACTGTAATACCACATATCTCGAGAAGTTTTAAGTCATTAGGAAATGATCAAACAACATCTATATAACATATTACATAAGTACATGAAGTGAGATAGATTGCTACTTACATTCCTAATGATTTCAGCCATGTAGTTGTGTTTTAATTTCTACCATTTACAAACAATACAACTGATTGATGTTGGTAATCCAATCTTAGAAGAAAATAGTACATTACATAAAGTAGTGACTATTCATGGTTAATTTGGCATAGGAATAATTGCGACGCTCCTAACCTTGTAGCATTTACATAGTCTTGAGGAGCATGAGCAGGTATACCTGGAATTAGCTGGCCAACCACTCTAAAAATCCTCAGTAAAAATCCTTCTCTGTAGCTTGGTCCCTTCTTGTGAGGAATCACGAAGCTTCTCATGAGCTCATACCATGCATTCATCATCATCGGTATCACCTGTAGAGGCGAGAAGTAATTCTTGTTCGGTTCTTCTTGAATGATCTGCACATCAAAGATTAAGCAAACAAAAAAATCGAATGGGTATTCTAATCCCATTATAACATGCTATGTGCACTTAATGCTTTTTCTCTTCTTCCTTCTTTTGCCTTTGCAACCCCACAAACTGTTTCTTGTTGCTCCAATTGATGAAGTTCATGGACGTGACAATTTTTTTTTTTTTTTTTTTTGGAGGAATTTTATTGCATAGACACTCTGAATGGCAATTCTTTTTCTTAAGCAATGCTAATTTAATGATATCCGCTTTAGCCTCATCTCAATTTCAGTAAAACATGCAATGCACATATTTATCATTTAAATAAAGCAACTACCAGAATTATTTCGTCCACCAACTAAAATAATTAACCTCACTAAAAATAATTCAGGCTCGGAGGGAGGGAGACAGAGACAGAGACAGAGAGATCCTCGCCTTCCCTTCATATTTGCTATCGAAGTAGCACCAACTCCCATAATGCTTGAACAGGAAAGATGAATTATCGTAAGGCAACCTAGGCACGATGTCATTGGGATAAATAAGTCTAAAGTACTCATCTGATGTTCCTTCAAGACCCTCTCCATGAACTGCCCAAACTTCTCATCTCCAACCCTAGGTTGACCAAATGTGCAGACCCCCTCCAATCTATCCATCAGCCACGTCTCCCCGTGCACGGCCAAGATCGCTGGGAAGAGGATCGCCAGCGCATCTCCCAAGCTGTGGCCCGTCAACACGTACCTAGCATCGTCGTGTTCACCGAGCAGGGACCTTAGCTTCTCTCTTATGACATAGTAAGCCAACGGCGCGGGCGTTTTGAGACGCGGGTCAAGCTCTTTCGGCCAACCTAGGTTCTTTTGGAGCCCTAGGGCTTTCATGAAACCGCCGTGGATTTTCCCAACGCTTGGTGACTCGTACCAAGAGAGGTCGATGTCCGAGCACCAATCGTCAACGTTGAATGGTTCCGTGCCTCGGAAGGCTACCATGATGGTGTCGCGGTCACGTAGCATGAAGGCTTGTGTGGCTGCTTTCCCTCGATAATCTGCAAAAGAAAGGCGAATAGACAAATGGCAATTATTATCTTGGTAAACTATTTATAGCTACAGGGATGGCGGTATAGTTCCGTACCATTCCAAAAGTTGTAAAACCCCAAGATTACATCTGCACGGTAGAACGAAATATTTATTATAAATGACTAATTCGATTGTTTTCAATAACATATATCACCTTTATTTTTGGATGGTATGGCCAGGTTCAGCTGGTATTAGGAACTTGGTTGATTAAATTCTTTAGTGTAAAGTATGATTAATCATTTGGCACCGTTGAGTTTAATTCTCGCTGACTGATTAAGCTGCACAAAGTCTACATCGAACGGATTAGCACTGTGATTTATTGTTTCTTGTCATCGCTTTCATTTATTGATTAACCTCAAATTAATTATATGTTTATTTGGGTTTTAGATTCTCCCTCACTCCCTTCCTCCCCCACCCCCCCCCCTCCTTTTCTCCCTCTCTCGTTTGACCTGCCAATGGTGGGTGACCGTCGTTTGAAGGTAGGCCTCGTTCTCATAGGATGCTTTGGAAGCCATCATGGAGAGAGCCGCATATTACTCGCTGTCACCAGGCCTGATGCTCTTATACAATTCCACTCTCTTGTCCAAATTGCCAATGATGGATAGGAAGCTCCCGGACTCTTTATCGGGCATCACCGCCTTCCCTATCCACAACCCCACATTATAAGTCGACATCATTTCCATTTCCAAGTGCGAAGTCAAAACAATTTAGTAGATAACTTCCAATTTTTTTAGCAGTGGACTGCCTGATCAATATCTTCACCTAGATATGTTTTTTAGAAGATACAGCAACTGGCGACTTAAACTTAAATACTGAATTATTTTGCTCTCAATATTTGGAAGAAACAATCGGACTTTCTCCCAATATCTTTCCCCCCGAGGCGACCATTTAAAGTTAAATCCTTATCCTTGGGAAAATTCACAAATCAGATTTAAGTTGGTTCAGTGAGGGCGACTGTGAAAGTCAGCAAATGGGTAAGTCTTTTTCTTAATTTTCTTTAATAAAATAAAAGGCGTGGGAGGACATTACAGATGTCAGCGATAGACGCAACATCTTCTAAACTAGAAAACTACTGGAAGACACCCGGGAACATGAGAGAAACAGTCGTTTTTAAGAGAGTTTTATGGCTTAGCTTTGGTGTGACCATAATAAACTATGCCACTATGATTGTTATGGGTATTGCCAATAAATATTTGTGATTCATTAGGAAGCTGAATAGTCATTCTATCTTTTCGTTCCACCTCTAATTCAACCACTAAAAGTGGGTGCTCCTACTTCTACAAGGAAAAGGTAATAAAAATGCATTTCAATCAAGAAACGACTAAGAAAAGTAAGCGTATCATCCATGGCAAAGTGCTACCATATATAGTAGATTCGTACGAGGGACAGCTGAAGATGGGAAGGAAGATCCCTAATACCAATTAACCATCCTTGGTAGGCCTATGCTAAGTCCTAAACGGCCAGCGTATGACTTAAACTCAAAAGGCAAGCCTCCCTTTAAGGGTCGTGATTAATGAATATTATCTGAAAGGATGATCACCCACATTGGGATTGAGACACAATCCAGACTCCTAAAAGAGGCGGCAATGGGGAATTTTCTGCAATGGCCAAAACCCTAACGGTCAATGCCGCATGGAGGTTTGCTTACCCGAAAATAATTGGAATCAAACCCTTTGGTAAGAAAACCAATGAGAAAGGAGAGCTTTCACATTCCATAAAAATCAAAGTCATCAAACACAATCTATGTAAAGAACGAGGTAGGGGGGACCTCGAACATAGATAACAAGTACCTACTGACGCAGAAAACATACACGCTTGACAATTTTACTAACAAAGTAATAATATAACTACATAGACTTATATCGAATTGTTTTAATAAAGACGCTGTAGCATATATCCCAAGACTGGATGCCGTGCCTCGCAACACATTCAAAATGGAAGGTGATAATGAGAAAAAGTTGACGAGTAGCCGTCGCAAGTTTTGATTGCTTGACAAGAGATTCAACCAAAACTCGATCGTCGACCCGCTCCAAGACAGGGTTTGGCCACAAGAAGCTGAAGCTTCTGCGCGAGAATGGATACAAACATGATCCACCTTCGCTTAAAGCTCTCTCCCCCTTCCTGGGAGGAGTCCACGAAATATCTTTTGTGCACATCAGTGTGGATCAAAATGCGAAAGAGATCGATCACACCGACTTTCTCCGGGCTCAACAGCATGTAACTGCTGGAGAATCTCTTGTCACGTGCCATGGCTTCGAGGTAAATAAGAGAGCTTATAGTTCGAGGATCAGTGTATTGTTGTTTTGGAAGAGACTCGTACTACATCTTGAACTTAGCTTCGAAGGGTTAATTATAGAGACTTCTTGGCCATTTAACAACAAAAGGTTTCTTTTTATTCCTTGTTAAAGAATAAATACTAGGTATATGAGGGTCGATGGAATATTAGATTGACGTACCAAATGTAGATGCAAATTTTGGTTAGATGTCGTCAGAATGACCCAATTGCTTAACTATCCACATCTACTCGGTCATAGTAAGTGTCCGCTAACTATACCAATTTTCAGGCAAGCCTTAGTTGAATTAAGATTAGTCCAAGCACAAGAAACACATTACCTTTTGGTATGAAAAGCTGATCAGACAACACGTCGTCGAAGTGGGGTCTCTCTCAGTTTTTTTCTCCGACACACATGCCTTTATTAATTTAAGACCAGAATTTCATCCAATTTAATATTAGGTGATGTGATTCATTCCTTGCACTTTTCATGTCGCACGTTTCATGTCTTCGGCAGCTACTAGAGAGATCTAGGTGCACGGCCCTACTATCAATCATACTGTTCGAGCAGTGTTAAAGAAGAAAAGTTATGATAAATTATGCACCCTTCAAAATGTGATGAGTTGACATATTGCTCGTTAATAGCACTCCATCATGTTGATTACAATTATTATTGTTATCATATTGTCCAATACCGCTTGGTAATATATTATATATGCTCTTCATATTCGCATGGTCTCCTTCCGCTTTTTAATTTAAACTTTTGAATTTAACTTTTTGATATGGTATCGGAGCTCTTTATATTAAAGATGGCATAAGTCATTCACTTCAAATTTGTATAAAAATCATATAGAAAACGAACATCAATTATTTGGTAAAAAATCAGGTGTACAGTTTATTATGCGGCCTGCATAGCCGTTTTGAATTTGAATTCAAGCCGTGAATCTCAGTAGCTAGAGAGTAAATTGATTCAATTAACACCTTAAATAAACTCAGTTGTTCATTCGAAATGCTAACCATAAAACATGAGAATCTAGTTCAATGAATTGCAGTACGCTAATAGATTGCAACATCTATTACTAACATGAGAAAATCATTTTATCGTACTTTCATGAGTATATGAGAAAAATTGCAATAAATACTCAATCTTATGTATGGAATACATTTGAGTCTTAACCTTTCAATTGATTTAATCAAATCCTGAACCTTTACCAAAAAATGCAATCAAACGCTAAACCTTTAAATAAATTTGATTAAGCCCCAAATATTTACTAAAAATGCAATCAAGTGCTTTAATTGTATTAGAAATTGCAATTTAAGGATCCCATGTAAGTAATGAGTGTCAGTGGTCAATTTAACGTATTATTGATTGCAATAAGCGAAAAAAAAAAAAAAATTCAAGATTTAATTGAACCAATCGAAAGATGTAAGACTCAATTGAAATACATAATAAAATTTAGGACTCCCTGTGTAGCTTTTCATAGTTTTTAAATAATTGTACAGACTATATGGCGATTCATCAACAAATTTCGGCTTGAAAAATGTGATGAAATAAAAAAAAAAATGAAACTAACTTTTGTTTAGTGTGACATACTAAAAGGTGAAAATCAATTCGTCAATGAAAGGCTTCAAATTTGTCGATCATGTTAAAATCATTTTTTTTTTTTTTGTGAAAACAGATTAAAAGGCAAAAGTTGTTTTGTGCTTGAAACACCTCAAATTTGTCAATCAATAAGTCAAAACGATTCAAAACCTACAAATACATTAACAAGGAACAGAAATAATGGAATATTATGTTTCCTTATTAGAAAGAAAACGTAGAAATTTTATAATAAATTCCTCTTTCAATCTAGCCAAATGACAATTATTAAAAACTGCTTGATGAAGTGCCGTCATTTAAATATGTTAGGGTGAAAGAAGAGTTTCTTATACACAGTGATAGTGTCACATTGTTAGTAGCCATCCCATTTCTTTTAATCGAAAATGTACAATTGTCTACAGTTATGGTTTTTGTATCGTAATGTAAAGAGTTTCTTGATCCGATCCGATCCAATTGCAAAGTGAAACCGAAAATTAGATCAAGAGAACCATTCTCAAAAATTGGAATTGAAGATCAAATCAATTGGTCATAGGGATCATCGGTCCGGTCCAATTCCGATTTCAAGCCCAATGGAACCAATCACTTATTTTTTCATACTACTTTTTTCCCATTATTTTTTTTCCACAACTTTGAACCTAATCAAGATAGTGTTTAGTCACATTTTACTTTTTTTAATAAATAATAAAATAAAAATATATATTTAGTCGGTCCGGTTCCCCCTTGGAATTGGGAACAAAACTGCCCAGACACCGGTTCCACTTTCAAGAATTGGGAACTAGACCAATACTCCTGAAACCAAACCAAACTAGCCGGTTTGGTCCGATCCGAGCAGTTCCCAATTCGGACATTCTGTTTTACACACTCCTAATCATGTCCCAATACTTAAAAGGACCCTTTACATTTCGCTAGCAATTTTTCTCCTGATGGTGTCGGCGCGGTGCGTTTTCGGACATGTGATTCCCCAAATCCCATGTTCATGTTGATTTTTCTCATTCATCCTTAAGAGTTGGGTAGTTATGACTGTCTCTTTGAGCTAAAATGAACAAATTCTGCAGCATATGCTTGATGAAGAAACTATCAATGAAATTCTTGCGGTCCCAGATTTGGAGTTGGACCACGCCCCTTTGTCTCCTACAAAATAGAAACTTGAAAAATCAAAATGTTCATACAACTTCCTCCTCTTTTCAAGCATCACGAGCTCTTTGGACCAGAGTATGGCACACCTCAATACTACCCAAAATCAGGTTCTTTCTTTAGAATATTTGTCAAGATGCACTCTCTACCAAGGAAAATCTGTGACTTGATCCTTTTTAAAATTTATGCCATCAGCAACCTGAGACCATCGAGCACGTCCTTCTACTCTGCCAGGAGGCGAAGAAATTCCGGTTTAACCTGGCCCTGACCACCAACATATCAAATCTTGGAACGTCAAGAATTGAGGATATGACTAGTCGATTTTAAGCATACCTCGGTTCCTTCTGAACTTCTCTCGGTGATTCTATGGCATATTTGGAAGGCGCAAAACAATTGCATATCGAGAGTGCACGACCCAGAGCCAAATCAGCTGGTAGAATCGGGAATTGCCATGAATGATAGCATCTCGCGATGGGCATCAACCGCAAAGCAAAAGGCAGAGCGTCAGACCAATTCATTGTTCATCTGCTAGAGCTGCAACCCTGAATGGCTCGGTTTTGTGTTTCGGGTCCTCTAGCTCAAGCTTAAATGTCAATCTTCTTCTGAAAATCATGGAGAAAGGGGGTAATTTAGCGAAAGATACAAATTTGTATATACAAACACATGAAAAGTAACATATATTAGAAGATGTCAGTGCAGGTAAACTCCTAGCCTTCATATTGCATCAACTCCTTCACCAAAAAGGAATAATGCCTCAACTCGATCTGCATTTTACTCACAAAAACCAAATATAAGCACCATAAGTCCAAAAGAAGCTCCCAGATTCGCCAAAGGTCGAAACAAACGTCGTGATTGACACGCTCCCATGAACTCACTCGTTAAGCAAATTGCACAAATAACTACGATGGACAACTATGTGTTTGACGACATTGACAATTCACAACTACATGAACTCGATGTCTGCAATTTACATTATTTCGAACTTAATTACAACCCGAACGGGCATGGTTCCCCAAGATACCATTGAAACTGAAATTGTCCCACACTGAACTTTGGTTTTACACATGCAATGTGAATCTGTATGCTTTAACTCCTCCATGTAAGGATTGTGCCACCGGAGTTCCCATCATTTCATAAAAAAATTTCTCCACCGGCACCAGGTGTCGCCTTATGGAAGGGCCCTGCCCGGAGACCCTAGAGTTGTGGTCGACTCTTAAAAATACAAATCATGTACATCAAACGTTGTGTTTTTAACTTTTCTTAGATTGTTTGTCATTTATGAGAATGACATTTGAATATCCCAAGCCGACATTGAATGATACGTGAAACAATCATGTGACCCTATCACAGAGTGAAATTTTAAGAAAAATGATCTAGAAATTCGAACTTGAACTGTGAAAAGTGACTAACAATCAAAAAGGTATGGGGATCTATCACCACCAAGAAAGGTAAATATATGGTTAACAAAGAAAAGAAAATCTCATTCTATTTATCTATACTATAACCCACGTCAACTTTTGCGCATGGCGTCTACCTAAAAATTTACAAAATATTATTTTCGTGAGAATTAATCTATTAAGTAACTCGAGAAAAGGAAGGGCTTCTAAGTAATATTGAAAAGTTTAGTTATTCTCATCTCACGCCCACTGTCATGTCCAAATGTAGCTTCCTTGAGTGCCTTTTGAGAAACTCCTAATGTATTTCAAAGATGACAAAACATTATGTGTGAACTAATTGGTATATTTGAATGTGAAGACAAAAAAAACATCCTCTACATACACAAATTCATTGCAACTGATGTTACGGGAAATCTGTGTTATTGGAGATAATGTTAATAACAAGACATCTGTGTTATTGGAGATCTTCGTCCGCAAATGGAGGACAAAATAATAAGTGCAAAGTACTGGAGTTTGAAGGACCAAGGGATGTGGTATCGTCAGGGTGTTTGGATGCACCTAGTAGAAGGAGAACCACTTGAATATCATGAGTACACCAATGTGTTTGTCAGGATAAGTGCAACGGTTGAACAAATTTTTATTTGGTGAATCGTCAAGTCTAGATGGACCACATATAGAAGAACTTCAAGCTATAGATGGAGTGGACAATACCAGGTGTACTTGGAAACAAAAACCCAACTATATGTCAATTTTATTCAAATTCAAATTAATTTGTTGGAGCCAATTTTAGGCCTTTAAATCCACGGTGAAACATTCCACAGAAGTCAGATGGAGTGTGCCATTTTTGGTTAAGTAGAGAAAGTATCAAGTAAGTTCCAAAAGACAATTTTGTCTTGAGCAAAATTCATTAATTAGCTGTAGGGTGAATCTTCTAAGCTGATAATAATCTTTGTAATGGCTACTTTGACCGATTTGAAATCTCCAACGTGTTGCAGAAGTTTGGAGGGCATACATGCATCAAAGTTATTAGGAAATGAGCAAATGATATCTATACAACATACTAGATAAATATAAGGAGTGGGATAGACCATTGGTTACGGTCCTCACAAAATCAACCGCATAGTTGTTCGTTTTCTTACAATACAATTTATTAATCTTGGTGATCCAATCTTAGGAGACAATTTTCCATTGTATAAAGATCTAACTATCCATAGTCATTGTTGGTGTCGGAATAATTGTGGCACTCTTAGCCTCATAGCGTTTACATAATCCCGAGGACAATGAGCTGGTATGCCTGGAATTAGCAGGCCAATCACCTAAAAACCTCAACAACAATCCTTCTTTGTAGCCCAGTCCAATCTCACGATGAATGGTGAAGCTTCTTTTGAGCTCATGCCACGCGTCCATCATCATTGGTATCACATGTAGAGGTGATAAATAATTCTTGTTTGGTTCTTCCTCGACTATCTGCGTATCAGAAATTAAGCAAACAATAAATTCAAATAAATAGTCTAATCCAATTACAACATGCTATGCGAGGTTAATGATTTCTTTCGTCTTTCTCGCCTTTAAAACCCCGCAAACTTTTCTGAAGCAATGCTAATCCAATGGAACATGCTGTATCCAAATCTAAATTTCAGCAAAATATTTAATGCACTTACTTGGCATGTAACTAAAGCTACTATGAGAACAATTTTATCTGCCAACTAATATAATTAACCTCACTAAAACTAATTTAGCCACGAACGAGAGAGAGAGAGATCCTTACCTTCCCTTCATATTTCTTATTGAAGTGGCAACATCTCCCGAAATGCTTGAACATGAAAGCTGTATTATCGTAAGGCAACCTAGGCACAATGTCATTTCCATAAACGAATCTAAAGTAATTAATCTTACGTTCCTCCAAGACCCCCTCCATATACTTCCCAAACTTATCGTCTCCAACCCTGGGTTGGCCAAATGTGTAGATCCCCTCCAGTCTCTCCATCAACTTCGTCTCCCCGTGCATGGCAAGATCGCTGGGAAGAGGATCGCCAACGCACCTCCCAAACTGTGGCCGGTCAACACGTACTTCACTTTGTCGTTCTCGCCAAGCAGTGACTTTAGCTTCTCCCTTACCTTATAGTAAGCCAACGGCTTCGTTTCGGGAGACTCTTTCGGCCAGCCTTCGCTCCTTTGGAGTCCTAGGGCTTTCATGAAACCTCCGTGGATTTTCCCAATGTGTTTTAACTCGTACCACGAGAGGTCAACGTCCGAGCACCAATCGTCCGCATTGAAAGGTTCCGTGCCTCGGAAGGCCACCACGATGGTGTCACGGTCACGTAGCATGAAGGCTTGCGTGGTTGTTTTCTTTAGATAATCTGCAAAATAAAAAGGAAGAAGACATATGGCACTTATTATCTTGGTATACTATTTACAGATGTAGAGATCGTGGTATAGCTCCATACCATTCCAGAAGTCGTAGAACCCCAAGAATTCCATCTGCACGAAACAACAGAGATAATTATTATAATCAACAAAATTCATTGTTTTCAACTTGTATTAGGAACTTAGTCAATTAAGTTCTTGAGCGTAAAGTATGATTGATTGTTTAGATTTATTTCTCACGGACTGATAAGCCACACATTGTGTATTCCGGACGGATTGACACTGTGATTTCTTCTTTCTGGTCATAGCTTCTTATGTTTTGACGTTTTCACTAAATGATTTATGCTTTCAAAGGTAAATTAAGGTGTGTTTATTTGTGTCTTAGATTCTCTCTGTCTCTCTGTCTCTCTCTGGTTTGACCTGCCAATGCTGGGTGACTGTCGTTCGGAGGTAGGCCTCGTTCTCATAGGATGCTTTGGAAGCCATCATGGAGAGAGCCGCATGGTACTCTTTCTCACCAGGACTGATGCGGGTGTCCAATTCCACTCTCTTGTCCAAATTGCCAATGATGGATATGAAGCTTTCCGACTCTTTGTGGGGCATCACCAGCTTCCCTATTCACAACACCACGTTATAATTCAACATCATTCCAAGTGCAAAGTCAAAACAATTAGACAGGCATCTACTGCTTTTTAAGCAGTGCACTGCTGATCAATATCTTCACCTAGGTATGTTTTCCAAAACTTGGTTGGTAAACTAAATCATAAGAAAATGTTCTCGTGTGGACTGATCAATAGACGGGCACAGATGAGCCCAATTAGGTATTGGATAAGCCCGGTCATTTTTAGGAAAATGTTAAATTGCCTTTTGAAAATGATTTGGTTTGAGTGAACCACATCTGAGAAATTGATATAATATATAGAAACTCAACAATTATACTCAGGCTTAGATTGTGGACAGCTAAATCCATGATCAACTCTATCCTATGGACTGATAATGAAGTCTAATAGTCAACCAATACTTTTAGTTTGTGAATAGCTTCCGCAGAAGTATTTTTGATGTGTGGAAACTCGATGGAAATCAATCAAAGCTCAATGAACTTGCCATTCTATGCCTATGAATTGAATCTTGAATTGAAGAACATAGGCAACGTCCCCTTTTTTCGCTTTATCCAATCGAAAAAATTCTACTTAAATAAATTATTTTTATCTTTTATCATTTGAAAAACTCTAAAATGGTGAAAACTTCTAATTGTTTTTACTTCTCTCTCTCTCTCTCTTCACTTTTCTTTACTTTCCATTTTTTTTTCCACTTCCTCCACCACAACTGACCAGCAATAGCCACAAGCCAAGCTCACCGACCTCGGCTAAGCCCGAGCTCACCTAAATTTGGTGAATCCCAAGCTTAGCGGCCTCAACTAACTCAGGCTTGCCTAGATTAGCCAAGCCTCAAGCTAAACGCCCCCTCTATCATTGCCATTCACTAGGTTACCGGTCCAATGAAGGAAGAAGGAGAAAGGAAAAGAAAGAAAAAAAAAAATAAAAATAAAAAATAAATTCATTTATTAAATAAATATAATTAAAAAATCATTTTTAAAATTATTTTTATAAGAATAAAAGTTTCATTGACTAAGGACCCTAAGACTAGGAAAATATTGGAGAAAATGTTTTTCTGTTCTTTTTAAAGGGAAAATAATTTTTCTGAATTCAAGTTTTGGTAGAAAAAACTTTTCTGTTGACTAGGAGAACATTTTCTATTCACTAATTTTCTTAAGTGAACTAAATGTTGAAAAATAAGGAGAATTTTTTTGTGGAACAAGCAGACCCTTAGATACACATTCACTTTAACTAATGAACTATGAACGAATTAGAATATATTAATTGCATATGCGTGTGACTCAAACATTTTACATGCTTAATAATAAACAAAAATCAGATTTCGACTGCCAAAAGCAAAAACAAGCAAAATCTTTTAACCAACCAACACAACACCCAATGTCGGTATCGGTGAACGAAAGGTATTTTAAATGATCATGCACCATCAGCTTTGCAAATATGCTACAAGCCGAGTAAAGCGCGAGGTAGAGAGACCTCGAACACGGTTATGAAGTAATAAAGCAAATATACGATTGTTTTAGCAAAAGCAAGGTCGTGCATACATGCCATGAACGCATGCTCGCATTCGGAATTCGAAGGCGGTAATTATTAATCACGCAAACCAACCTCGGAGGCAGTTGACGAGAAGCCCTCCCAAGTTCTGATTGCTCGACAAGAGATTCAACCAAAACTCGACCGCCCACCCGATCCCAGACAGGGGTTTGGCAACAAGAAGCAGGAGCTTCTGCGCAAGAACGGATACAAACATTATCCACCTCCGCTGGAAGCTCTCTTCTGCTTCCCCGGAGGAGTCTAAGAATTTTCTGTTGCCCACATCACTGTGGATCAAAATGCGAAAGAGATCGACGACACCGACTTTCTCTGGGCTCAACAGCATGTAACCGCTGGAGAAGCTCTTGTCACAAGCCATGGCTTTGAGGCAAAGAGAGGGAGATGATAGCGTGGTTTTTCTTTCACTTGTCGTTTTGGATGAGACTCGTACTGCTTATTGAACTAAGCTTAAAGGGTTATTTATACTGGCTTCTTGGCCATTTAACTTAAAAAGGTTCCTTTTTTCTTCCTGGTTACCAGAACTAAATACTAGGTTTGTTGAGGTCGATGTTCAATTTAATTCATATATCATTAGTAGGTTTAGATTCTGATTTAATGTTTTTGGTGCGGTCCAATTATTTAAGTATACATCCATACTCTGTCATATTAAGCATCCATAAGCTCAACCGATTCATAAATCTGAGCCTTCTTAAAATTCCTCAAAGAAAGATTAATATTTCCTTTTCGTTGAAAAAGCCCATCAACTTTGACGATGGGTCCATCAACGCGTCATGAAATAATTGACAAAGTGAGTTGCCGTTTACATGTCTTAATTTATTCAAGAAAATCTTCGTCATCCAATTTAATATTACTTCATGTGATTCACTCCTTCAATTTTGTGTTTGCTGCACATGCCATATACTTGGAAGCGACCGGAGGAGAGACATAGGTACGGTTCTCCCATCATCATTAGGGGTGATCGGGTCCAATGTGGGTAGGGTCTAGACCTGGACCCTGTACCCGACCCTGTTATAACCGGTTCCCTTTTTCTGGACCCTATATCCGACCATGTTTGTATTGGACCCTGTACCCGACCCACCCTGTTTTTCCGATCCGGTTCTAGGGTCAATCATGTTTCAATTGGAACCTGTTTTGCAATCTTCCGATATCCTATATGACTTTGAATTTTATATTAATGAGTGAGAAAATAACGTAATCTTCCTAATTTATATTGAAACATTAAGCACTAGTAATAAATTAATACATGAACTTTTTGACTAAACGAAAAATTAAAGATCCATAAGGCTAATTATAATAAATAAATTCATAAGGTAAAAAATTAACAACAAACATGGGTCTAATATTAGTCTTATTCCCACAACTACTACATGAAGCTACTCATTTATGCAAGCATAACTCTTTATACAAAAGAGAAATTAGGCAAGCTAATCCATGTGATACACAAAAATTTGGCGGAGACGAACACCGTCTGTCCATCCAGACGGTGCGAGAGGGAGCCGGTGAGGGAAGGAAGCAAGTGAGGAAGAGGAATGACAAAGGAGGAGTGACATGCGTGTTTGAGAGAACCAAGAGGAAAAACATTGTGTGATTGCGAGAATAAGAATAGAAATCAGGAGAAAAAAAATGTTTTGGACCTCTACTTACAAAACCGGTCCAGGAACCGGTTTCCGAGTGGGTAATCACTCGGACCCTATTCCAAAACCGGTTTAAACCAGTTCCGAATTTTGGAAACATGTTCTCGGACCGGTTTCAATGGGAACCAGTTCCCAACCCTATTTTCCAGGTAAGCCGGTTCGGGAATCGGGTATACCTGGTCCAGTTGCACACTCCTAATCATCATGCTGTTAAAGTAGTCTTAAAAAAACGCGGTTACGTTAAATTCGGCGTTGACGTGATTCACTTGAGTCACCCACTCACACATACATATTATTATTAAATTTCTAATAAGTGGACAAACAGAATCTAAGTGCGATTTATTACGCAACTATTGTCCTCTTGCTTTTTAAGACGGCCCCATCAAAGCTCCTTTTTACGCTATTATTAGTTGGACAGCACTTGGCGCGCTTTGATTGATGTGTGGGTGCCACAGTTTCTGACGTATGCATCATGAAAAAGTCGAAAGTCGCTGAAGATATTTCATGGGATCTTTCCTCCTTTGCTTTCTCACTAACAACTTAAAGAAAGGGATATACTGACCCATTAAAAAACGGAAAAGAGATGGAATAGAATAGAGAAGAAAAATATCATTCGCGTGCACCCTTATTTTTGACCGAGGACTCTTATCTAGTCCACCACGCGAGACTCGAGGAATGGCAACTAGACGACACACAAGAAAAAGACAGTAAAGATAGATTTTAGTAAGTCTTTCCAAGAAAAATAAAAGTCCTTTGTAATATAAATGTGAGTGTGATAGACTAACATGCCTTCTGTTATATATATATATATATGAAGCATAGTATCCTAAATCTATCACATCATGAATTCTATATTAACATAAGTATGACACGACCATCTTTCCACTCAAGAAATGCAGCCTCAAATTATTCACAATCCAACTCTTAATAATTTCAGTTGATATTGCTTTTGTTCTATTGATCACTAACTAAAAATCTGAAAAGATTAGAAAAGAAAGGAGTAAACAATTATAGTCCAATGAGTAATACATATATTTTCTAAGCAAATTGAGTAGCCACAATATATATAAGTATAGAGTACTAATAAAAACTCATAATCAAACTCTTTAATATATATCAAATCATATACGAATTGTTTCATTTTAACAAACTTTATACAAGTCAAAAACTTAAAGCATTTAAATCATTATGAACATCAATGGTCAAGTCCATTGATCAATCTTATCAAAATCACATGCCGATGGTTTATTTTATTGGTCAATCTCAAATTACATGTCAATAGTTTATCTATTGACCAATTTATTGCTCAATCCCACAAGGATATCCTAACCATTTGCTTACCCACAAGCTTGTTAATGGCTTCATATTGAGAACTAACACAAATTCACAATAGCTTTCTTCACAATTCACAAGCCAATTCGAATCAAATCACAAATCAATTTTACAAACCAAATATATAATCTTTCTCAACACAACTCATCTGCTCGAAATACTTTTCATAAAGTATTTCTCTAATAATTTCTGAATTCATTTCGTAAATTAGTTCAAAAAGCTCTATATATATCCTTTCACAATACCTTTTGTAAAACCACTCTCAAACCATTCACAAATACTAGAAGGCAATCATTGCCTAATCCAGATTTTACGCAATAAAAATGCTTGAATAACTCATACGATACTCAAATATTTTTTACTCTCAGGACATGAGTTTATAAATTCATAGAAGAGATAGTACCATTCACCTAAAATATCCAAAAGCCAAACAACAATGCGTACTTGAATCGATGATCTCATAATCTTAACAATAAAATGATAATCAACGTCAGAACCAAGTAAAACTCTACCTCAACTTGGAAATGGTTGAATTACGAAAGACTCCAATGCACTAGTAAATTACTTACTTGAAGCACTTACGCAAACCTAAACGCAATGTGGAACTCAAGCGTGAAACCCTAAGATTTCACTCCAACTAAACCGTTGCTCTAACCAACTCCCGTCAAACCCCACAGCTCCACAAATACCGTATTCCACTATTTTCATGAAATCGCATAGCTCATCATCTAAAAAATTGGACTCCGTGGCTCGAACTTCACAATACTTTGAATATATGACAAAACCCCGAAAACTACTCCAATTAAACAAACGAAAGGTGTGAACATTTATCAAGCGTTGCATATCAAATAACTCTAACTTGGTGAGGTTTCCATGGTGTGACATGCGAAACCTCTTCTCTTATCTTTTCCTTTCTTCTTCTTTCCTCTTTTTCCCTTTTCCTTCTTTTCTCGGCGTGCCCTCCCTTCTATTCTTAGCCGAGCGTCCATCTTCCCCTTTTCTTTTTGAACGCTCAACTTTTTGCCCTTTTTTGTTTGCTTTGACTTAGTCAAAGTCCATATTCTACAAAATCATACATAAATAATGTGTACTTAGGTATAAGCCGCTCAAATTTGAAAAGAACACTTACAAGATCCAGATTGTGTATATAGTTCTCAATTTCACTTATGCACTTTTTTTTCTTGGTTGGGCAATTGTGCACTTGATAGATGGTGTACCTTCTACTAAATTATGGTTTTCCTGTCTTAATTCTTTTGATAAGCATCACGAGAATAAATCATCTAATAATTGTAATATTCTATGTCGGCTTGAGTGAAGAAGGGATTAACCAACTGGTAAAAATGAACAAGTCTTTACACTTAGAAAGTAAGTTTAACCATATTACTTTATGTTGTACTTAAATCTTCACAACACATTTTCAATTTTTCTGAGGAAAAAGAAAATTCTTCTTTCAAATGTCATGTGTCGCTACTTCCTGACTGATAATTGATAGTTCAACAATTAACATATAATTCACTTCTCATTTCCCAAAATTCAAGGGAAATAGTATTCCCGGTCAAACAAAAGTCATATTTTTACCGAAAAGTAAAAAAAAAAAAAAAAAAAAAAAAAGTCATATTAGGACAAGTTCAAAGAATATACGAGTGAAAAATAAGCATGAGGACATCAACGAGCTGTGTAAATCCCATTAAGGTAATTTCTCCACAAAGACAGCTAAGCAATAACGACAATGCTTTAAATACTTTCTATTGGGCATTTTACACGGCTCATTCTGCCACCAATGCTATGTAGAGAAATATAAGCAAAAAATAAAGGGAAAGAAAAACCGAGGCATGACATCTCATTTGCTAGTGTTGTAAATGTAACCACATGCTCTCTTCTTTACTTCCTGAATCCCACTCTTCTACCAATGACTTATCCATAACAATTTATGGCGCATTTTGTGCGTATTAAAAAATCCAACCTAAAAATTTAATTGGTTAAATGAAAGTGTGCTTTACTAATTAAATATTCTAATATTCGTCATCATGTGTAGGCTAAACTTTGGCCTAGGTTTAGTGTGTGGAAATATGTAATCGGGGAGTTAAATAGGGATGAGAAAAGATTTAAACTCAGATTTCCTACTCTAATATCACATAAGATTTTGTGGAACTATTGTCAAATATTCAAAAAAATAAGTTTTTGGGTTGGATTTTCTAACATTTTTACTAACAAAGTAATAATATAACTACATAGACGTTTATCGAATTGTTTTAATTTAGACGCTGTAGCATATATACCAAGACCGCATGCCATGCCTCACAACACATTCAAAAATGGAAGGTGAAAATGAGTAACTACGTAAACTGACCTTCAATGAAGTTGACGAGTAGCCGTCGCAAGTTTTGATTGCTCGACAAGAGATTCAACCAAAACTTGATCTTCGACCCACTCCAAGACAGGGGTTTGGCCACAAGAAGCAGAAGCTTCTGCGCAACAATGGATACAAACATGATCCACCTATCCACCGGTGGGTAGCTGCGTTGGTTAAGAGTCCCTCCCTCATCGCCGAGATCGAAAGTTCGAAACCCACAGTTGCTAGCATTGTAAGTGAAGGGTCATGGTGATGGAGTCATGTGCTAGTCTCCCTCGAGGTACTGACGGGCTCGAATGTGCCACCGGGTGCTACTAGGGCTGTGGGCCCCCGTAAGGGGCTCAGCAGATCCTCAATTAAAAAAAAAAAATGATTCACCTTCTCTTAAAACTCTCTCCCCCTTCCTAGGAGGAGTCCACGAAATATCTTTTGGGCACATTAGTGTGGATCAAAATGCGAAAGAGATCGATCACACCGACTTTCTCCGGGCTCAACAGCATGTAACTGCTGGAGAAACTCTTGTCACATGCCATGGCATCGAGGCAAATAAGAGAGAGCTTATAGTTCGAGGATCAGTGTATTGTTGTTTGGGAAGAGACTCGTGCTGCTTCTTGAACTTAGCTTCGAAGGGTTATTTATAGAGACTTCTTGGCCATTTAACAACAAAAGGTTTCTTTTTATTCCTTGTTAAAAAATAAATACTAGGTAAATGAGGGTCGATGGAATATTAGATTGATGTACCAAATGTAGATGCAAATTTTGGTTAGGTGTCGTCAGAATGGCCCAATTGCTTAACTATCCACATCTACTCGGTCGTAGTAAGCGTCCGCTAACTATACCAATTTACAGGCAAGCCTTAGTTGAATTAAGATTAGTCCAAGCACAAGAAACACATTACCTTTTGGTATGAAAAGCTGATCAGCCAACACGTCGTGGAAGTGGGGTCTCTCTCAGTGGTTTTCTCCGACACACATGCCTTTATTAATTTAAGACCATAAACCCATCCAATTTAATATTAGGTGATGTGATTCATTCCTTGCACTTTTCATGTTGCACGTTTCATGTCTTCGGCAGCTACTAGAGAGATCTAGGTGCACGGCCCTACTATCAATCATACTGTTCGAGCAGTGTTAAAGAAGAAAAGTTGTGATAAATTATGCATCCTTCAAAATGGGATGAGTTGACATATTGCTCGCAAATTGCATTCCATCATGTTGAGTACAATTGTTATTATTAAAATATTATCCAACATCATTTGATAACAGATTATAAATGCTCTTCATATTCGCATCGCCTCCCTCCACTTGTTAATTTAAACTTTTGAACTTAACTTTTTGATATGGTATCAAAGCTCTTTATATTAAAGATGGCATAAGTCATTCACTTCAAATTTGTACAAAAATCATTTAGAAAACGAACATCAATGATTTGGTCAAAAATCAGGCCGCATAGACGTTTTGAATTTGAATTGGAGCCGTGAATCTCAATAGCTAGAGAGTAAATTGATTCAATTAACACCTAAAATAAACTTAGTTGTTCATTCAAAATGCTAACAGTAAAACATGAGAATCTAGTTCAATGAATTGCAATACGCTAATAGATTGCAACATCTATTTTTTTTTTTTTTTTTTTTTATAAAGGTAAGAATATATTGACTTTTAACCGGAAAGCTATAAATAGCTATACAACAAGAGCTCGGTCCCAAAAAATTGCACTCATAGAGACGGGAGTCAGAGTGAGTGGGAGGGGGCTAAGGTAAAAGAAAGCAGAGACAGGCAACATCAAAAGAAAAGACTGCCTAAACAGCGGCCAAGGAGCACTAGCTAACCTACCCCGATACAGAGAATAGAGAGGCTACAAAAGGAAAAGAAACCAGAAACCCACTCAAAGACGGGTAGAAAGGATGCTGCCAACGCCAAAGAAAGGAGCGAAGAACACCAATCCAAGCTTCCACATCGGCAGCTTGTAGTTATGAAGAACCTCCAAGCAAGAGATAGTTAAAGAACCCCTACTCAAGAAGTCGAGCTGCCATTAGGGTATGGAGGGATTGAGCGACCAAATTTGCAGCAGTCTTCTATTTGTAGAGGTGGGAGGGACGTGATGGAAGGACAATGCTTTGTCCTTAATGACTCTTCCAAGACACCTTTTCATGGCCGAGAGGGAGGGAGGTCTAGCCCGGAAAAGGATGTTATTCCGCTCCTTCCAAATGATATTGCGCATAGCAGCAAACCTGAACCGAGCAAGAGAAGAGCGGAAAGAAGCACCGGATAAGTATTTGATCGCCCAAAGCAAATTATCCAACCAAGAATTGTTCCGCCAAGCGAAATTGAATCTAGCCCAGAAAATTGCTCAGGTAGAAAGTATAGGACACCCAAAAAATAAGTGGTCGATCGAGTCGGGCCTATAAGAGCAAAAGCCGCAATTCGTAGCTAAGATATGACCATAGGTGAGAAGAAGAACATGGGTTGGTAATCTGTTCTTCGTAATCAGCCAGAGCAAAAATTGAAATCGAGGAGCTAACGAGGAGTTCCAGATGAAAGGAGCCCACTGTTTCGGTGGGCTTCTTAGGCGTGTGTTATCCCAAGCTGAAGCAGCAGTAAAGTTGCTAGAAGGGCTGCCCAACTAGCGAAATTGATCAGGTTCATCATTAAGTTCAGGAAGGGGATCATCCCAGGAGTTGATTACTTCCAACACGCCCAAAGTGGGATCCGGAAAATTCAAAAAATCCTCATCAACCTGACGTGGATGCCGACCTTTAAATTTTGTCAATTCACTCATCAACCTTTAAATTTTATCAATTGAATCCTAAACATTTTCATATTTTGCCAATTGAATCCATCCAACCAATTTTGATTGAAAATCGCTTATATGGACGCCGGCCATTTTATGTGGCATGACTATCACTAATGTTGACAATTTTTAATAATATTTTTAGATTTTTTGTCACTCCCTGATCCTCGGGCACGCGCCCATCCCTCATCTTGGTCGATTAATAAGTGCGATATCCCAGGACTAAGTATCGCCAACCCTTTCTGCTTTATTATGCATGCGGAAGCAGTTATAAATTCCCGGACAATAAAACAATGGGATAGAAAAGCAGGCCATATTTTTCATATTGAAATTCACAACCACACTTTTATTAACAGCATAACTCATAGTATATTTACAATACTATTTACAGCATATAAGTCTCACACCTATCTACACTAAGACAGGGTTCACAAAAGGGATGGGATCTCAATCCACATCCGGATTGTACTCAAGATCCCTCTCTGGATCATCTTATTCTTCAAAAATCTTTCTCCTCCTAAGGTTTCACATTAGTGTTCTCCTTTTCAGATTCCTCCTCCTTGGCTCTTCCTCAGGGTCCTGAAATGTTATCCCACAACTGGGATGAGACTACGTCTCAGCAAGTTCTACCCCCCTAAGACTCAATTAGTAAACCAATACACTACTCGGTTGCCTAAGCATAGCATGAGTCAGAGGACTTACCTTGGCCTCAGATTCCATCTGCATATTAGTATAGTTCATTAGGTACTCAAACAATCACATCACCGATCGGAGCATCGATCAAATCGACCTAGTCGATTACATGTCAGTCAGACTATTTCTAGGTCATTCATCCCACACCAAGAAATTTTCTTAGATTTAGTGGTTTTACCATCCCACCCGACCCTTTCTAGATTCAATGACTTTACAGTCCCACCCGACCTTTTCAAGATTTAGTGGCTTTACGGTCCCACCCAACCCTTTTCAAGATTTAGTGGCTTTACAGTCCCACCTGACCCTTTCTAGATTCAATTTAGGAATGAATCTTAAAATCACTCCTAAATCAATTTAGCACAAAATAAAGCTCAATTAAATAAACGGATTGCACCACGACAATCAGCACGAAATTCTGGTCACCGGCCATCCTGGTTGAATTTCCGGAAAAAATAAATAAATAATTAATTAATTTCGAAATTTAATAAATAAATACTAAAAATCCAATTTAGGCCCATAATGCCAAATTGGAGGCCGAGACGAGCCCGGAAAACTACTGAGACTCGTTCCATAAATAATATGGCATGTCTACTTGCTAATGTCTATTTCTAACCACCTAACATGCATCATTAAGTCTCTAATTTAATTTATCTAAATTAATCTAACCATCTAATTGCATTTAATTAAATCTAACCAACCCTAAGTATAATTAGCAAACTAAGAAAACATTAGTGAGTAAAACTCACTTGGCAAAAGCGGAGACCAAATCATCGCAACAGCGACGCAACGACGGCCGAAATCGGGCTTTCGATAACACCGGCGGGCTTGGACCGAGCCTTAAGCTTAGCCCAACAAATCTCAGCCCAACTGAGATTTGTCTTGTACTGGACTGGGCTTCACTTGACTAAACGAGCCTTGAATGGGCTGTCCTCGCAGGCTTTTAATTTTGCGGGGCTTTGGAGCTAAATTCACTGGGCTTGACTTACGGCCCAAATGGACTGAATCTGAGCGGCCCAAGACATTTAAAATTTGCTGGGCTGATGCTGCTGAAGATGGGCCGAGTAATTAAACTGAAGGTGGACTAAAGACTTTTGGCTTCGCTGGGCTGCAGAGTTGGGCCGCAATCCACGAAGAGAAATTTGCGTGGGCTGCTTCGGTCTTCGCTGGAGGGTGCTGCGACTTCAGCCAGTCAATTCCTTCGGCGGTTGAGATGAGCTGCAGGGGATTTGTTCGGTTGACTCAGCAATTGGAAGGAGCGGACGCGTGGGTGCAGAAGGCGGTGGAGACTTCCTTTGGTGCTGCTTCGCTCGGTGGTCAACAAAATGGGGAAAACCTGCTGCTGCTGACCGAAGATGACGCGTGGAGAGGCTGGCCGAAACAGTGGAGGAGTCTTCAATTTGCTTCGTGGGCGGTTGGGCTTGAGACAGCTGCAAGGTCAACCAAATGGGTTTCGGTGAAGATGAAGTTGACTGGAGAGTAGCTGGAGTGTGCTGGATCTTCGAGAGGCGTCGTTGCAGGGCTTCTTCAACACTTCAGCAGCTTGGTCTTTGTTCATGAGTTGGCGCGGCCAAAAGAGAAGCACGAACGAACGGCAGCTCCAGTTTTCTTCAGCTGCTGATGGAGGTGTCGCATGAATTGGGTAGGTAAAAAGAGCTGTCCGGTTGAGGTGAGAGGAAAAGAGAGATGGATAGGAGTGAGGTGGGGCCTTGGCTTGATATTTTCCAATGTTGCTCTCCAAGATTCATCCTAGGCCAAGTATAACCCATGGCTTCCAATGAACCACCAAGACACTCTCCATGACCTTCCAATTGGTCCAAAATAGCTAGTAGGAGGGGGAGTCACGAATTTTGGTACAATCCTCCCTCAATTGGATACCAATCCTTGCTCGATTAAATCTCAATCGACCTTTACAAAAATCAATTGGCACTTCAATGCCTCAATTGACAATTTTCCTCAAATTGATGCCAAAAATTGCTGCCCATGCCTTATTCCGAATTTCACTTAATTTAGCTTCAACTCCTCACCCAATTCCCCAAATTGAGGTCCAATTCCGATGAAGAAAAATCCCGAACAATATTCTGTAAGTCCATGACACTCAAAGACTCGGCTCGGAAGTCAAAATTTCCTTTAATTGAGCCCATCCGAATTTCCGTTGATTTTCCACGGCGTCCAAACCGATTTTTCGTAAAAATCTCAGAATCTCTGAAAAATCTTCTGAGACTGAGTCGACACTCCTAGAATTTATTGTGACGTGACCGAAACGTCAATTTCTAAAATCGGACTCGAATTGGCGGTTAATTTTTATTCAACGTGTTTTTAGTGTGACCTAGACTACTAAGTAACTTTCAGATATTTTTAGGTGCAATTAACCCGTGGTTGATTTTTTTCGAGCCACTATGAACCCACTCGACTCATTGGCGACTCTCGGTTGTCATGAAAATCCTGAGGATCCAAATACGGAAACAGGGTACCAAAATAATAAGAAAATCGATCTAGTGCTTGGTCGACGAAAATTTTCCAATTTAGTGGTGTCACCCATGATTAGCCATACATCTCTATCGATCCAGTCTATCTCTAATTTCAAATCGATTTTTAACGTCGTGCCGTAATGGCCTCTAAAGATAGACACGGTCGAGAAGCTGATTCCTGATCGAATTCTCAAGTCTATTTTCCTTAAAATTCTTAATAATTTTCCCAGATAGTCTAGTTATCTCAAGAATGATCGGTTTTGAGAATAGCCCTATAGACACGTCAATGAAATGCCCGATTCATTCGTAAGAAAATAGAATTGAAAATTTGGGATGTCACATTTTTATTAATTTTTAATTTATTTTTCTTTTATATCTTTTATTTTTCTTTTACTTTTAGAGGCAAGGCAGGGGAGGTTGACCTCATGGTCGTTGGATGAGGCTTGAACCCAACTCACCAATCTCTAGCAAGGCTCAACCTCGCCAAGGCAAGCAAGGCTTGTCATTGTCAGGTTGGTGAGCTCAACCTCGACAATGGCTAAGCAAGGCCAACTGCACCTAGCGATGGCAAGGTTGACCTCATTGGCCCTTGTCTTTGGTTAGTCGCCCGAGGCCCAATGATCCGCTGGAGGAAGAAGGAAAGGAAAAAAAAGAGGAAATATTAAAAAAAAAAGATAAATATTAAAATATTATTAAAAATTGTCCACGTCAATATCAACCGTGTCACGTAACACAATTGGTATTCACGTTAGCAATTTTCCTACCAAAATTGACCAGATGGACTCAATTGACACAATTGAAAGGTTTATAACTGAATTGATAAAAATGTAATAGTTATAGAACTTTTTGAACAAATTTACCAAAAAAATCCTTTCTACACTTAAAAGATTACCATTCTATTACTCGGTCACAACAAGAATCTTATCTTTCTTAAATTTGGGTTTATTTCATCCTTCGAACTCACACTCACTTGTTCTCTCATCCTTTCCTAAATGCCTATCGTTTTTCTATTCTTCCATCTTCATCTTCTTCACCGGCGTTATTCACAAGCAACGGCCACCATTGTCACTCCACTAGTCACCAATAGCAGCCACGAGTCCCCACGACCTCGAACAAAAGTTATTCTCTCTATACTCGCCTTTTCTTTTCTTTTTTTTGTGATTCTAAGTTGTGTTTAGTATTTAATATTTGCCATCCGATCTGGAGATGCTTCTGTTTTTGAATGTGCATATTGTTTTTGTACTGTAAAGTGAAAAAAATAGTCCACGAGATTCCTTTCTTTTTTCCCTATTGGCTTGTTTTTATTCAGTGGTAGAGGTCAAATTCAAGTACTCTCTTTTCTTACATTTTCTTTTGGCCATATACAACTTATTTTTGTTTGAAACGAAGCACGATCGATTATTAGGATCAGCTAAAATATTTTTTGCCGTTGAAAAGGAAAGACTGAACTTCGCTTTAATTTGTTGAAAATATTCTTGGTTGTCGAAATGGGAAGACGAGGAATCATTTTGCGGATGTTTCAGCCGATCGAAAACCATTCGCTCCATGACATATGTTTCCCCACTTACGTTAGGTCACAAGCACGCCTTCTGATTTGGTAGACAGCTACTAAAAATTGATAAAAGAACATCGAAAGAACAACAGCAAAACGAAGAGAAAAACCTATTAATCAAGGGACAATACATCCAAACTTGCCCATGCCCTGCATAAAGGCACTTTTATTTCCTATCCTTGGGCCTAATTTCGATCCCTTCCACAACCAGTCCGGACTTCCAATTACCACCCTTCGTCTCTTTGAAAAGCATTTCAACCTCCCCATCTTCTCCATCCTTCGTCAGGAACTCACCTAACTCTATCTCTGACCACCCATCTCGCCTCTCTTTAGGATAATTCCCATTCTCAAATAACTCTATCCATGCAGATGAAAACGATGGCGACCTGCCCTGAAAACCAAACCTGCCCCTAAACCGCTGTCCATGCGCCATCATCGCTCTGGATACATAAACAGAGCGCTCCTGCTTGCCCACTTCAGCACCAGCAAATCCAGCTCCAACCTCTATAGGCCGCAATTCAAATCCTTTAGACGTGCTGGAATCGAATACCAAATACGCTGCATAAAGGGTTCGCGGCGACAGCATGCAAGAACTAATGGTGCCTCTGATTTCGAGCCAACATACCTTGATGAGTTCAGCAACTTCTGCAAACCTGTTGATTCACAAGGACATTCCATATAATCATCACCTTTGAGGGAGACACAAAAGAAAGTTTATCTCGAGACAAACGAATCAATGCTACGCCCATTTTCTTCATGAAGGTGAGAGAGAGTGGAGGAAATAATGTATTACCTGGAGATGGGCGAGTGATTCCAAGACCAATATCTCGGAGTATCACCCCATGTTATAGACAGAGCCCTCGCAGATAGCATGATGAATTTCTTCCCACTATGCTTGTCCAGCGAAAGGCTCTGCAAAGCATGTTGGATTCACATAAACAACAAGAATCGGGCCGACGTCATTTTGAGAAAACAAATATAATGTTTCAGCAAATATAGCATGCGCAAAGCAAAAAAGCTTAGCACTTATTCCACCATCTATGCTGTCCCCTTTTCCAATATAATAGCGAGGGCGTTTGTCTTGGCCTTTTTAAGCAAAAGTTGTTTATGGACTTCTTCGTCAGACTTTAAAGTAGGAAAACTCGTTTCACGTTAAATAGAAGCGGTAACATGAGATTTGACCAAAAGAAGAAGAAGGAAAAAAAAAATGATAATTGTTCAAAACCACCTCAACTTCAAAACCATTGCATAATCACCCATAAAAATTTTGTGAAGTTACAAATTACCCCCCTAAACTTTGATTATTTTTTGTTGCAGTCACCAGTTATACTACCTATAGAGGCATTATATATAAAGTGAAAGTACACTTCCTTATTATAATTATCTTTTTATACCAAAAAGAGAATGATTCAATATATCTATCCATTCCTTGCTCCCAACCACTCGAATCTTTTCATTTTCAGATGAAAGATCCTTTCTTTCTTTTTTCTTCACCCTTCATTTATCATTCTCTATCTTGCCGACGTAAACCCTGAGTTGATTCATACAACTCAATCAACCTTTCACATTCAGATCGTGGCTGTGTGCAAAAGAAAAATGTCCAGGGGAAGCCGCAGCATGATTATAATATGGCAGTGGCTTCTCCTTGAAGAAACAAAATACACTCATTCGGTTCAGGCGGGAAGAGGCCAAGAAACATGTGCTGAAGACACCGCCTTTCAATACAACTACTCGACAATGAAAGAACAATTTTTTATTTTTGCCAAGCCAAACTCGCAGTGTTTCAAAACGTGCTGGCTATAGCACATCACATGAATCACATTTCGACATTCTATAAAATCTAACATGAAGAACAGTTATCGCATATCACCCCTTCAATCCGCAAAACAATAATAACAATAGAAAAAGAATAGGAAGAGGCGGTTTGAGGCGGCAATACCGGGGGAAGACTTACCATTTTGCCATCGCAGATGAGAACCGGGTGGTCGCAGAGACTGAAGTAGAGCTCCTTCATCGACGAAGCGCTCTGGGAGGCCATCGAGCGGCAGTCCGGCGGCAAGAACGACGCCCAGACCACGTCGGAATCACATGCCAACTTGAAAACTGGCGAGACTGACGCGATCCTGCACGCGTCGGGTGGGCTCGTGAAGGAGACAACTTTGGCGATGCACCCTTCGGCCAACGCGGAGAAGTCGGGACCGTCTCGACCCGTTGCTTCGGTCACCGCCATTAGAAGAACTGAAAGAAATCGGTGTAGCTAAAACGGCTTGAAGTTGACGCCTTTCGGAGAGACGATGATGATTCAGAGCTTGATTCGGTGCGCTTATAGAGCGCGCGCGAGCGAGAGAGGGAGGGGGTAGGTGGGTGTCAATGGACGGTGAAGTCCTGCGTGGTTAAGGCTCTGGGTGAATGAGGGTCTCCGAATCAGCACATGCCGGAATAGGACACCCTCGAAGTGGAAAAGATATAGGAGAAATAGGAAAAAATTTAAACAAGGGATCAATATATTGTATTTTAGATGGATATATTTCCAAATAGAGGTTGACCAAGATTGCATTGTCTTTGCACAGCAAATCATTTCTTATCAGAGAAGTAAACGAAAGGGTAACTCCGCGCTTCCATAGGCTTGAAAACGAGTGAAATTGCTAGGTCGTGTTAATGACGGGCCTTGTTAAAGAGTGTTTGGGGACTTTGTCAAATATACTTCATAACAAAACATTCTAATTTTTTTTTATGCATTAATCACACATAACTCAAGAGAGATGTAGAGTATTGCAAATTACAAATTTTCTTTTAATGGGTTTTTCTTTTTTCTTAATTACCCTCAAGGCACTCATTAATAATTTTTTTTTTTTACTAATGATAGAAATGTTAAATTGATTATTAAAATGCCGTGGAGATATTCAAAACGAGAGTGTTAAAGTATTAATAAAATTGATTGCTGTGTTGAAAATCCCTCCATCAAGACAAAAAGAAATCAACAGGCATGATTTATGATGGCTGCGACGCGAATGAACATCTCTTGTGACTAAAATAAAAACAAAAGCCCAGCGATGCGTCTAACCCTCGCCCAGACCCAATGCTGCGACGGCGGGTCTCACCCTCACCATGGCTGGGTGAGTCGACCTTGCCCAACGACGGTGAGGGCGAGCTCACCCATGACAGCGAGGCCTTGCCCCTCACCGGCCAGAAGAAGAAGAAAAAATAAAAAATAAAAATAAAAATTAATAAAAAAATTTCAAAAAAATTACCATGTCAGTGTTGGCCAGCATCCACATTAGCATTAGCCAGCCAAATTCGGCCAAATAAATTAAATTGGCACAATTACAAAAAAATTAGGATTAAATTGGCCAAAAAAGAGTGTTTGGGACTTAATTGAAAATTTTGCAATAGATTTAAGATTGGTTTGATAATTTCCCCGATAATCATCTAATAAAGTCTATAAATAGGTTTCATGTACTTTTTTTCTTTCTACATACATTGAAATATACAGAAATTCTCAATTCTCTTTTCTGCATTATGAAGAAGGTGAAGAATCCTAACAAGCCTAAAAGGCCTGCCGGTGCCTTCTTCGTCTTCATGGAAGAGTTCAGAAAGCAGTATAAGGAGACACACCCTAATAATAAATCCGTTGCTGCTGTTGGCAAAGTTGGGGGAGACAAGTGGTTGTCGTTATCTGATGCTGAGAAGGCTCCTTATAAAGCCAAGGCTGATGAAAGGAAGGTTGAGTATGAGAAGAACATGAAAGCTTACATCGAAAGACAGGCTGAAGGTACGTACCAAAGCAGATGAAGAGGAGTCTGAGAAGTCTATGTCTGATGTGAACAGTGAAAAGGAAGATGAGCAAAGCAGTGTGGAGGAGGATTATGCGCAGATACTTAGGAAGGGAAGATGGTTTTTATCTAATTCATCAGAGCGGCTTAGTTTGATACTCATTCTTTTTCTTTTTCTTTTTCTTTTTGTGGCCCTGATTTTGTTCCCTTTGAATAATGAAGATGAGTATATGCATATACCTTGCATATCTTTGATTAATTATATTTGATATTAAGTTTATCTTATTACCTTAAAAATTTATCTTCGATACCACAATCAATTATTGTTTAAGAAAATAATTTCAAATTATTCATTTTTTACAAAATAAATATTTTTATTTGTATAAATAGCTTAATTTCACATCGCCTATTTTCCGATTTGCTTATATCGCTCTTTCAACATATGCGATTCTTCCCTTTGAAATTGGCATTTTCGAGATACTATGAATGATTGATGTTTTCCGTTCGCGAAAATCCAGCCTTAAATGATTGATGCAAGACTGCACTTTTTGACAAGTACAACACTTCATCGATGGTCCAACACCACCGCAAAATTCCCTCTAGTGAAGAAAAATGCCATGAGTCGCCCTATGTTAGGTTCTCTATGCAATAGGACCTTCAACGAGAGCAGCTTCAGGCCCTACGAAAACAGATTCATTGATATAAATTGATCTACTTACATTATCAACGCATCCATACATCAAGAGCCAATAAGGCAAAACGCCCACATAAGTAATGTAGATACTGATTACTTACCTTAATACAAACTACGCCACAAAAGATATAGAACTCGACATGATAGTAGGACGAAAAGATAAAATCTTGACTCGGACCTTTTTCCCTTGATTCAAAACTAAAAGATTTTCAATGTTCAACTATGAAACATTTTATATGCGGTTGTATTGGACCATCGATGAAGTATGGTACTTGTCAAATGTTGACGCCTTAATTTTATTTAGGTTTATTTTATTAATTAAGTTTTTATTTTATTCTTTTCGGATAAATAAGATAATAACAAAAACAAAAATAAAAAAAAACAAAGCAAAACAAGCAAAAAAAAAAAAGCAAAGCAAAATTGGCAGCCCCCATCTTTTTGCAGGCCCAAGCCCAGCTTCTCTTTCTAGCCCGGCCCCTCTCTTCCTTCTTCTTCCTTCTTCTTCCTCCTTGCACCTTCCCTCTCCGCCTCTGTATTCCACGCTCATCATCACAGACGCGCGAAGGACGACCTACGGCCGAGGAGGGTAGGTCGACGTCGGCCTGAGAGGATAAGATCTCAGGCGCCACTAATGCTGAGCAGGCTTCACTGGAAAGCTCAATGGGACACCAGTTCAGTCGAGCGGAACCGGTGGGCAAGCCGAAGGCCGAAAGCCGAGGCCCTCCATCGATCGGATTTCCTTTGCCTATAAATAGGTGGCCGCAAGCATCGTCGGAGGTGGTGGCGAGCTCGGAGATCTTTCACTAAGAGACATCGGGAAAGATCAAAGGGCGAGCGTAGGGGAGAACTCAAGTCGCGAGCTCAGCCCACCCTCCACCGAGAGACTTCGGGGAAGGCCGGTGGCGAGCGACTTCGAGAAGGTCAGATCTGGCCGGTGGAGGCTCGGATCTGGCCAGAGTGAGAGAGAATCGAGGTTGAGGAAGGATCAGCCGAGATCCGCCCTCGATCTGGAGTTCTTGCTGCTGTCGTTGCCACCGGACGCTGTGCCGACGCCGTCGCCTCGACCAAGTCCCGACCTCGAAGGCTTGCACGTTCGTTCCCCCCCCCGGCGGTTGCCGTGATCGATCCGCCGACGCCATGCCGATCTGGGAAGCTGAGTGGCCGCCGTCGTTGCCCTATCACCGCCACCGTTTGCCACCTCGTCACAGAAAGGTAACAGTAGCCGTCGCCACCGCCGGTCGCATTGTCGCCGTTGCATTCCCCCTCTCGAACCGTGTCGCCACCGACCACACCAACACAGCAACACAGCCGCGCTGTCGCTCGTCCTCACCGTCCTCGTAAGCAGTTTGTCACCGTCGTCACCGTCGTCGCCGCCATAACGCCTCGGTTTCCCCCCCTCGGCACCGCGGATTCACAAACCCTACGGTTTGCGATTTTCCGGATCATCAAATCGGATCCGGGTCTCGGAATCGGGTAGGGTTTCGCGAGATCAATGGCGGTTGGAAACCGTGTCGCGAGGTCGGAGCCGGGTTGGGCGCAGATCGATTCGGGTAGGGTTTCTGCGATTTTTGGGGTGGCGGGAATCCGAGTCGATGAGTCGGGTAGGGTTTCGCCAGGAACCTGGGTAGTCGGGTCGAGCTGGGCGTCCCAAAACGCCCGGCCACGGCATCGTTTCATATAAAAAAAAAAAAAAAAAGGAAAAATCCGAGTCGGGCCCGTCCACATTCGAGTCGCCGCCCGAGTCGGACCCAACCCGCGGACCCGACCAGGGTCGGCTTTTCTTTTATTTTAAAAATATTTTAATAAATAAATAAAAATAAATAATTTATTTTAAAAAAATCAAAAAATCAAAAAATGATTTATTTTCGAAAAATATTTAAAAATAGTAAGAAATATTTTATTTTCCAAAAAATAAAAAAAAATATTCCATATTTTCCAAAAAAAAAAAAAAAAAAAGCCAAAAAATTCAAAAAAAAAAAGCCAAAAGGACTTGTATTTTTCCAAAATATCCAAAAAAAAAAAAAATCCCTTTTATGTCAAAAAAAAAATTAGAAAAAGACTCAAAAATGTTTTTCCTCCCAAAATGCATGGAAAATCCCTCGAACATCCAAAAACTCAAGGTTTAAACAAGATTAGGTACCGAAAGGGCATTAGTAATTAACTAGTGTAATCAAGTCCCCATCCTAATTTCTCTAGTTGCGCGAGCGAGTATTTCTCACAATACTTCACACGGGTTTCTAATCAACCCATCATAAATCGATTAGTGGCAACTCCATTTTTAAAATTGATTTATAGGTTAAAAATTTAGACTATTAAAGTCGTGAATTGGTGGACTTGGGAGAGTCCGGGCCTAACTAATTTCAGCCGAGCCATTAGCCTCCTTAGGCACTCGTACCCGATTGCGGCGCCCAAAAAAAAGGTCGCAACATCAAAAAGTACAGTTTTGCATTAATCATTTAAGGCTGGATTTTCATGAGTGGAAAACACAAATCTGTCTACGTTCATAGTATTTTGGAAATGTCAATTTCAAAGGGAAGAATCTCATATGTCGAAAAGAGCAATATAAGCAAATTGGAAAATAAGCATTGTGAAATTAAGCTATGCATTGGTCAAGACGTATGCATTGCTCCATCTATAATACCTTAAGAAAAAAATGTGGTTGTGATGCTGTTTAGTTTTCCTTCCAAGAGTTAAGTTTGTCTGTAGAACGAGTTCATTTCTAGTTTCTAGCCAAAAAAAAAAGAGTTCATCTCTTCTTCAAGGACCACACAAAAGCACTCGCTTTAATGCACAACAGACGGTCAAAGTCACAAAATTTGTTCGTGTAGAAAAATGTTGAGGGCTGCTACTTAATTTTAAAGAGTACAATTTCATGAAAAATTTGTTCAAGTGTAGAAAAATGTTGATAAAAGTGAAAGCAGTGTACTTTTACATCAGTGTAATCCATTGATGTCTGTAACACATTTGAAGAACCGGAGCTTTTTAAGCTTTGCTCCACTTCATTTCTGGCATCATTTGAGTGTTTGTTTTGTCTAAAAATTCCCTTCCACTGACTTTTTGCAAGACACGAGTAAATGGCTCTCTTGTTCTTCATTTTGTATTGGTCTACAAAGGGGAACAAAAATGTCTTTTATAAGTTTCAGCTAATCATCCTCTTCCCTGCTAAAGAGAAAAGCCAAATTGTTAAACGCGGGTCGGTAAATTATCATCCCAGCTCTTGGGGGAGTGATTACCTCGGAAAAATAGTTCTCCCTCCACCCCAGACTTAAGTTGCTCCAAATTTTTTCAGTGTAATTTCGTGTCGCAAAATGTTATTACAAAATGGATTAGTCGCTTAAATTAGAAAAAGGAAAAAAGAAAATAAACTAAAGAAAATATTATAAGGACAGGTCTTGTGCCAATGAACCTCTCATGCACTTAGTATCACAGTAAAATTAACATGTGTTTTCATCTTTATGTGTAGGAAGATGGTCACGATCAGTAGGCAGGGCAGAACATGGTATCTCGAAGCTGATGGACGAGGTGAAGAGGATGCTTATCCAGGCTCCTTGGGACACAGGGAACAGGGAACAGCAACCGCCTCAAGCCCTCGGTCTGCTCTACCCTTGCTCTTAAATGCCGAAGTGGCGATACCCGAATACGTCTTGAAGTGAGGATTCCCTTTTATCCATAATACCTTTAAGAAGAAATGCAATGTACAGTGATGCTTGCTGCCATGACAAATACAAGGAGCAGTGGTAGACCTAGGTCCAAAAATTTTCTATGTTATTAACGTTAAATATTTAAACTAATACCATAAAAAAAAAACCACAAACTAATACACTTGTAACAAATACACCCCAAACTAATTTTTTAATCACCATAAAACCCAAACTGAAACGCATGTGATAAATTTATCATCCGTTAGTTTCCATTAAATTGCTGAGCTTGATGACATATGATAATTTACATATGTACTAGTTCGGGATTTTATCAATTGTATGTCACAAGTTTACCAGTTTATGATTTTCCGTGATATTAATCTAATTTAACAAAAATTAACATAAGGTAATTTTGTTATAAATGTACGAATTTTGAGTTTTTAATAGTCAAAAAATTAATTTGAGGTAATTTGTCATAGGTGCAGAGGTTTGAAGTTTTTGATTATCAAAAAATTAGTTTAAGACAAATTTATTATAAAAATACCAATTTGAGATTTTTCATGGTTTCAACACAAAATATTTTCAAGGGCGCATCTCTTTTCCTTACCTAATATTATTGGGATAAAGATAAGAGGAGTGCTAGGATTTGACCTCATTGACACGTGCTTTAGTATCATATATTTCAAATAGGTGGTTTCCCAAAAAGTTTAAATTATTAATATTACATTAAGTCTCCAATTTGAACTGTTCAACAAAAATCCGATCTGACATTAATCATGAGACTTTGAATGATTACCGTTATCCCTAGAAGGAGTAAGCATCGATTCAAGGTCAACCCCCAATCCTGGTCTGATTCTTAGGGAAACTAGGTCAATCTTTGGTCCTGGGACTCTTGAACCCTGTACTATGCAAGTTGTCACTGGTCTTGGGAGTTTTGGGTTGGTCCAACTTGGACCAACCCTATGCATTAAATTTTTATATATATATATATATATATATATATATTATCTAATATATTATACATTATATGTTTTTGCCTACTATTAATTCTAGCGCCTCCTCCTATGTTATCTTCGCAATTCAGTTTGTCATGTAAATTAGAAAGTAGAAAGAAACCCAACCCTTATTCAACCTTAAAAAAAAAAAATCCTTTTCACCCGCCTCGGCCTTGCTCGCCTCGCTCACCTTGCATGCTCACCTTGCTTGCCTCACCACCCACCTCTATTCCCTTGCCTCGCTGCCCACCTCTGTTCCATCATCTCACGTGTTTGTTTTTATGGTTTGTTGCTTCAAGAAATGTAAATTTATGTTGCTACTTTATCTTATATTTATGTTTAATATGTATTGTGTTCATAATTTAGTTACTCAATATTGCATTGTTGATAGATATGTAATTTGAAATAACATGTTTGTCATTTTAGGGAATGCAAAAAATGAAAAAAAAAAAAAATTAGTTGATCCCAGATTGACTCTAGAATCATACCAGACCCATAAAGTCAGCCCGGTCCTTGTACCTAAGCTCAACAAGATCAGTACTCGGTCCTAAAAATCGAGGACTAACACTGTGCAAGTTAATCCTTGGTTAAGTGCTGGATCGGTCCAACCCGAACCATACTTACCCCTAATCTCTGGTCCGTGAGAAGCTAGAATCTTCTAGGGGATAACAAGAGGAAGTTTCATGTCGATCAAAGATTTCCTTTTGTTATTTAGGTCAACTTTCATTCTTTAAAAACTACGGTGATTTTTCCTAGAGTGGAGAGTTCTTTCTTCAACAGAAATGAAAAATTTCTCTGAACGTGTGTGAATTTGCGCTTGTGAGTTGTGAATCCAAAATTGAGTTGTTTTATTTGCAAATAATGTGGGTTCAGGAGTGATTTAGATTTGAAAAATACTCGAGTATGTAAGCGATTATTGTTTTATAATTCTCATAGTGATTAGTGGGTTATTCGTTACTGATTCTTTTGATATAGTATGTTACCAACATTCAAACCAAATCATGTAAATCTCTAATGTTCTTTCTTATTTTTGATTTATTTCTCTAGTGATTTCTCATTGATTTAATTGTAAGATATGATATTTTCCACATTAGTTTTTTAACAATTAGGAATGCGAAAACATATTACATAAGTATACAGAATGGGATAGACCACTACTTATGCTTCTAATGAGATTAATTGCAGTTGTGTTTTAATTTCTATCTTTTCTCACAATACAACCAATTTATCTTGGCGATTCAATCTTAGGAGACATATTACATTATATATGCCATTACTATTCACAGTCATTGTTGGTGTAGGAATAACTGCGACGATCCTATCCTCGTACTATTTACATAGTCTTGAGGAGCATGAGCAGGTATGCTTGGAATTAGTAGGCCAATCACTCTTAAAATCCTCAACAACGATCCTTCTCTATAGTCCGGTCCCTTCTCATGAGCAATCATGAAGCTTCTCAGGAGCTCATACCATGCGTTCATCATCATCGGTATCGCCTGTAGAGGCAAGAAGTAATTCTTGTTCGGTTCTTCCTGGACAATCTGCATGTGAAAAATTTGGAAAAATTACTAGAAAAATTCTAAATTTGCTATGTAACAGTTGATTCAATTCTAAACATTTTAATTTGCAATTTAGTTTTTCTAACCAATTTTGGCCGTAATCACTAAAGTGGACATTGGATGTACTATATGGCATGACCGGCGCTAACTTTGATTAAGTTTGATTATTTTTGTATTTTTGTACTTTTCTAATTTTTCCTAATTTTTATTTTATTTTATTTTTCTTCCTTCTTTTCTTTTTTTTTCTTCAGCTTTGGGCTAAGCAAGGTCATTGGCCGACCCTTGCCTGGATCTAAGTGAGGGCTACGACACCCTTACTCACACCAAGTGAGGTTCAACCTCACCGGCCCAAAGCAAGAAAAAGAAAGAAAGAAAATAAATAAAAATCAGAAATGTTTTTAAAAAAATAGCAAAAGTTGTCCACATTAGTGCTTGTTGTACCACGTAGGATAACCAGTGACCAAGTTAGTGATTTTCGATCAAAATTAGCCGAAATGACTATATCAACAAATTGTCAAAATTTGTAAAACTAACTTCGCAAAAGATTAAGAAATAAATTACCCGTGGTACAACAGGTTTAGGGTTTTTGGACAAATTTCCCGAAAAATTTAGCAAACAAGAAGACAGAATATGTAATCCAATCACAACATGCTATGAGAGGTTAATTCATTCTTTCTTCCTCCTTTTTTCGCCTTCACTACACCGCAAATTGTTTCCTAGCGCTCCAATTGATGAAGTTCATGAACGTGACCATGTTTCTTACTTTGGAGGAATTTTATTGCTGAGACGCTCTGGATGGCAAATTCTTTTTCTTAAGCGATGTTAATCCAATGATATATGCTTTATCCACTTCTCAATTCGGTAAAATATGCAATGCATATATTTATCGTTTAACTAAAGCTACTATGAGCACCATTTTGTCCACCAACTAATATAACTAGCCACGGAAAGAGAGAGAGAGAGAGAGAGAGAGATCCTCACCTTCCCTTGATATTTGCTATCGAAGTAGCAACATCTCCCAAAATGCCTGAACATGAAAGCTGAATCATCGCAAGGCAACCTGGGCACAATGTCATTCCCATAGACGAATCTAAAGTACTCAATCTGATGTTCCTTCAAGACCATCTCCATGAACTCCCCAAACTTCTCATCTCCAACCCTTGGTTGACCAAACGTGTAGACCCCCTTCAACCTCTCCATCAGCCACTTCTCCCCGTGCACGGCCAAGATCGCCGGGAAGAGGATTGCCAAGGCGCCTCCCAAGCTGTGGCCTGTCACCACGTACTTCGCTTTGTCATTCTCACCGAGCAGTGCCCTCAGCTTCTCCCTTATGGCATAGTAAGCCAACGGCGCGGGCGTTTTTAGATGCGGGTCAAGCTCTTTCGGCCAACCTAGGCTCTTTTGAAGCCCTAGGGCTTTCATGAACCCACCGTGTACTTCCCGACGCCTGGTAACTCGTACCACGAGAGGTCAGCGTCCAAGCACCATGCATCCGCGTCGAAAAATTCCGTTCCTCGGAAGGCGACCATGATGGTGTCACGGTCGCGTAGCATGAAGGCTTGTGTGGTTGCTTTCTCTCGATAATCTGCAAAAGAAGGACGAATAAGGCATCTGGCAAGTAATATTTCGGTTTATAAGTTATGGTTACATTGATGGCGATATACGTCCGTACCATTCCAAAAGTTGTAGAACCCCAAAAATTCCATCTGCACAAAAGTTCGGACACAATTATTAATAAATGAGTTATTCTACTGTCAATTGCACAAGTATTGGGAACTTGGTTAATTGAGTTCTTTAGTATGAAGTAAGATTAATTGCTTTACTCCTTTTGACTTTAATTCTAGCGGACTGTTAAGCTACACAAAGTGTACATTGAATGGTCACAAACATCAACCATGCTTTCATTTATACATTAACCTCAAACAAGTACGAGTTTATTTTCGCATTTTCATTCTCTCTCTCTCTCTCTCTCTCTCTCTCTCTCTCTCTCTCACGTTTGACCTGCCAGTTGTGGGTGACCGTCGTTCGAAGGTAGGCCTCGTTCTCATAGGATGCTTTCGAAGCCATCATGGAGAGAGCCGCATGGTACTCGGCGTCACCAGGCCTGATGCGGTTGTCCAATTCCACTCTCTTGTCCAAGTTGCCGATGAAGGACAGGAAGCTCCCCGACTCTCTATGCGGCATCACCACCTTCCCTATTCACAACCACACATAACAAGTCAACGTCTTTCCAAGTGGAGTGTCCCAACGATTAGGCAGGTTGCTCATACTTTGTGAGCAGTGAACTGCTTGATGAATTTCTTCACCCACATGTATTTTTTAGAGGATACAGCAATTGGTCAGTCTGTAGAAACTTCTGATGGTTGGTAAACTAAATCATAAGTAGTTGTTCTCGTGTAGGAATTATCAACAGGCGCAGATGAGCCTAATTAGGTACTGGAAAGCTCGGCCATCCTTAGTATAATGTATTCTTACTGGAAATGTTTGGATCTGAGTGAGCCGGATACAAAAATGATATAATATTTACAAGCTCAGCCATTTATACTTCGAGCCTAACGAACTAACGATGAAGTCGCGGAAGTGCTTTTTGTGTGGGGAAACTTGAAGGAGTTTATTGAAGCTCGTTGAACTTGCCATTCTATGTCTATGAAATCAAATCTCGGTTTGAAAACAAATATGCAATGTCCCCTTGTTTTCACTCAGACCAAATGAAATTTATTTATTTGAGCTAAGTAGTTGGGGAAAACTCTAAACCAAGGGACTTAAGATGATTCATGAAGGAACATGTCAGTATTGACAGGCGAAAAGTACTCTAAATGCTCGTGCACCACTATTGAAATGTAATCATTTGTCTAACCACGCATTTTATTTTTAACCATGTGCCATTATTGCTTTTGTCCCACTCAAAAAAAAAAAAACAAAAACAAAACGCTGAAATGTGGGATCATGCTGTCTTGAAGATACGCCAGTGTGAAATGAAACGAATCTTCATACGAAACCCAGGCTGAGTAAAGCACAAGGTATCGACTGACGCAACAACATAACTACTGGTAATAAATAATCATGCAGACTGACCTCGAAATAATAGCACATTGGTAATAAATAATCATGCAGACTGACCTCGAAATAATGGCACATTGGTAATAAACCCAGGCTGAGCAAAGCACAAGGTATTTGACTGACGCAGCAACCAATCGATTCACCTCGCTCAGCAATGAACATTTTACTAATGAAGCAACAACATAACTATCATAAACTCATTTCAAATTGTTTTAATAAAAGCATTTCTGTTGCATATTGGTAATAAATAATCATGCAGACTGACCTCGAAAGCAGTTGACGAGAAGCCTTCCAAAGCTCCGGTTGCTTGACACGAGATTCAACCAAAACTCGATCGCCGACCCGCTCCAAGACAGGGGTTTGGCCACGAGAAGCATAAGCTTCTGCGCGAGAGTGGATACAAACATGATCTGCCTCCCCTCGATGCTCTCTTCTCCTTCCTCGGAAGAGTCCACGAATTCTCTCTTGTGCACATCACTGTGGATCAAAATGCGAAAGAGATCAACGACACCGGCTTTTTCTGGGCTCAACAGCATGTAACTGCTGGAGAAACTCTTGTCACAAGCCATGGCTTTGAGGCAAAGAAGAGAGAGACGATAGCTAGGTTTCTTTTTGGTTTCGGAGGGTCTGAGTACTTATTGTTTTGGATGAGACTTGTGCTGCGTCTTGAACTTAGCTTTAAAGGGTTCTTTATAGAGGGCTCCTTGGCTGATTAACAAAGCTCGGTTTCTTGTTCTTCCTGGTTAGAAAATAAATAAGTAATTTTTGATAGCTGTTGATTGTACTTGGTCCAATTTTTTAGCTGTCCACCTGTATTTAAGATTACTCGTGGGAAAAAAAATTATAATTCTTTGTTATGAAAGCCGATCAACTTTGATGGGCTCGTGAAGGGAAGCTAACTCCTTGAGGAGGTGGGTGTTGGTAGTTTGTTTATAAAACAAATGAAGAGGTGCCTTGTCCCACATTAAAACAATGTGAGTGCGCACGTGAACAAAATTTGGCATTAACCGACGATTATTAATTTTATTTACTGAAAAATCGGATTTATTTCTATAAAAATTAACTATAAAGTCTTGTTGAAACAGATACGATTGTTCACAAAAATTACAGTTATTTTATTTTTTATTATTTATTTTATTATTTATTATTTATTGAATTTATTCATGAATTTTTTTTTTGCAACCTTTTGAAGGGTGTCTTTTTGAAAGACAAAGATAAGTTCGTTTGTTTTGAGATCAAACACACATCTTCTTCCATTTTTTTTTTCGTTTCTTTCGAAAGAAACTACAGCCATTATTTCTAATTATTTCCTATGAGAGACATTGGAGAAATACTAAAATTGCTATCTAGTATTCTCATTTGAGACTTTGTTGTATTCTAAAGGAAATTTGCCGGCAAAAGTAATATCACACCTCAAAGTCCGACTTGATTACTTTAAAAATCCGACTTTATTATTCTACCCAATTTGAAGTCATATTTTCCTAACAATGGGGTCTCTTTCTGTGGTTATCTCCGACCCTCATTTCTGCATTTTGAAGGTGGTAACGACACAATTTAATTTATTCAAGAAAAGGGGTGACAACTAGACTTGTCAAAATAGATTCTACACTCATTTTTAACTCATTTTTAATGGATTAGTTATGTTCATAAATGGATTAAGAATTGCAAAGCCCAAAAATATATGGTCGTTAGATGGGTTTACAGTTTACCCAAACACAACCCACGTTTGTAACTTTCTCTTCGGCCTTTATGAGAAAATAATGGACTTCTCACATTATTCTAAGTTCAGAGAAATCTTGATTTTCTTGTAAGATGATTCCGACTTCACCCTTATTAAAAATTTTAAGCCGGTTTCATTTTTCCCCATTATTTATTATTTTTATTAATCTTGTAAGTTTCATATGTTAGTTATTATAGTATACATTTCATTGGTTGCATTCGGCATTGTTATTGTTACGAAATATTATAATCTTAGTTCTTGTCATTGCATTCCATAGTCAACATAAATCATCTTTTCCAATATCCTATATTCCATTCAATTAAAATTTCAATTCCTCCACATTATTTGTTGTTATAATTTTATAAATTCACTACCAAGTTATCTTTCTCTCATTCTTCATTGTGAATCAATACAAAAATTAAAAATTCTATGCAATTCTAAAAACCAATTCTTTAACATCTCATTTTCAAAGTATCGATTTTATCTAAATAGCATAATAGATAAAGAGTCTAAAGCGGTCTAACTTAGAGGATATGGATTTTCATAGATTGGATTAAATATTGAAGTATTTTGGTAAATAAATCGAGTCGGGTATGGATCACTAACTTTGTATTGTATATAAATGAGTCAAAACCGGTTAAATGGGTCAATTTGAGTTAAACCATTTTCGACCCAACCCAAACTTGAACCCACCCATTTGACGGCCCTAGCTACAACATGTCTTAATTTATTTAAGAAAACATTCACATTCCAATTTGATGTTATGCCATGAGATTCAATTCCTTCACTTTTTGTGTTGCACATGTCATGTAAATGGTAGCGACTAGAGAGATCTAAGCAGGCCCTACCATCAGTCGTTGCACTAAAGATGGTAGGAATCATTCGCTTTAAACTTTGCAAAAAAATCAGGCCTGCAGTTTTTTATTATGTGGCCCACATATAAGTTTTAAATTCAAATAGGAGATATATATCTCAATATTTAGGGAGAAAATTGATTCAATTTACACAATAGAGAATCAAATGTCATGCGTCCAAAGTATGCTATTGCCATTTGGATCATTGTTCTGGGGGAATTTCAATGGGTTGAATTTGATATACAACCTAACTTTCTATTTTCATTGTTTCTAGATGCTTTGAGCACGTATGGTAGAGTAGAATCAAGCTATCGAACACAAGTAATAAACTAAAACAAAAACAAAAGACATCAAATTTACATGATCTAGTCGGTATAACATACCCTATAGAAAGAGCAATACAAATTTCACTATAAATCAAAAGATAAAATAGATATTACAATCACACTCGAATCACGTAAATACTCTTAGTATTTTTAGTTTCCCAATTACTCCAAGGAAAGAACAGGACATGATTTCACTATATATAAAATGATAAGACCACAAAAAAGAAATTATGACAATTGGATGTAATTCACGAACAGCACAAGCCATGGCGCTCTTGCACATTAACAGAAAATATAAATCGTACTCATTATGCTGAAGAGACCAAACTCACAATCCAACAAAAAAAAAAACCGTTATCTGCGGTCGAAATGGACTTCAACTCCAATAGGGATAAGAAGTCTTGAGGGAAATTAATTTTCATTTTTGCATCACTCGGGATTCTGTTGGCAAGAGCCCAGTTCGGACTTTCCTAACATGGACTTGTTTTCTCTAGAAATCACTAAAATGTGGTTTTGCCTCTGAGTCAAAGAAGAGGTGTGCCAATTTACAAAATGAGCTTAATAATATGTAGGTTTCCACAATACAATCTTCATAAGCTTCGATTGAGATTCACTAGTGAGATATCCATTTTTAGTCGGTCGTCGATTAAGTAAAACCATGTTTCCAAGTCAAAGTTTGAATGGTGAATTCAAATCACAGTTTTGTTATTTTTATGGTTTCTTGCCCATTCCATTTACCAAACAAGAAGAAAACTCGAACATTACAGTGGCTTGAATTTGACCCACCTGATGTGTTGTTAAATAATGCAGAAACTCATAACTTGCAATCTAAGTCAAGCGAGAGGAGAATGAAATTCTCACGTAATTGCTCGATAAAATAGATCGCGAAGTATTACATCGCGGCTTAAAACATTCACGTCTTCGCAAAGAAGACTTCTCAATTGGACATAAACTCCCTGCACAAATCACCATGCGTGGCTTGTTTACAGAGCTCACCTGTGGCCCTGAAAAATAAACTTCAGAAAACACGAGTAATTTTTTATTTTCTTCTCTTGAACAGCAACAATAAACATACGAACCGCAATATGTGTGCGCCTTCAGGAGTCTTTCTCTTCCTTGGAAACCAGTCGAGGAAACTTCCTTGTCAATCGCCGACTGATGCAAGGGCGTTTACTTCCTTGTTTCCCTCTCAATGATCCAGGCTTTCTTAATTAAGTTTCAGGTCGGGTTTTGTTCTCCCATTTCAAATGTTATGGCCAAAAGAATGCGGAAAATAAGGTTGGGGAAGATCATTAAAACATTTAGTAGCCATCTTAATCATAAACCTTTTAATTTGACCAAATCAATCATTAGACTTTGTAAAAATTTGCCAATTGAATCAATCCAGTTAATTTTGACATGATATTATCGACTTGGACGTGGACGTGAACACTAGTCATCCTACATGGTATGGTCAATATTGACCTGGACAACTTTTGGAACTTTTTTTAAAAAATTCTAAATATTTTACTATTTTTTTCCTTTTATTTTTTTCTATCTTTTGTTTATTTTCCTTTCCTTTTAAATTCTTTCTCGCCTGTGGTTGGCTCAGCAATGGCCAAATTCAACGTGTATCATCCAATGATTGTATCATCCAATGATTGTACGCCCAAAACTATACAATCAATAACGGAAGGCCTTCTCTATCTTTAACCCAATCGTTTTCATGACTTGTCATGTAAGGAACTTGAGGCCCAAGGAAGATAGATCTTGCGAAATCAACTCGTTCACATACATTAACAAGGCATCCACACACCAATAGCAGCAAAAGGCGCAACATCCGCATAACTATTCTCGAAATTGATCACTTGTCTTAATGCAAACCACGCTACAGAATATATACCAACTCAAGACATGATAATAGGACGAAAAAAATTAATGATCCAGCTTGCTAATGAATCAGGAGCATCTATTAACAATAGCTATTGTGAAATTCAAGCAATCGAACAATAAAATAAATAATTCAACAAAATAAATTGGATATCGGGTTTACGTGATTCAATCCATGAAACCTCTAGCCCTCCTCAGTTGGTTCCTTGTTTGCCACAAGCTACTCCTTACTAATCAGCACGGCACCTTCAATCTTCAAATAACATGCAAATGGAACGATGGGATATATCAAGACGGTAGCAAGAGCGCCGGTAAATGCCATAACCTATCCAAACAACCCAACTGCAGTTGCCGTCACCACAATGCTCAGAACAAGAGCCGTCCTCTCGAAAATACTAACAAACCTCTCATCGCCAGTTTGAAAAACCGTCTCGAGGGCTATTGCCTGCAGGCTGTGAAAGGGTGCCTATCTAATTAGTGTGTTTGTTAAGGTAGTACAGATGGCTACCTTTCTATAGATTTGTTTACTTGGAAAGTTTAATATCAATTGAGACTCCAAGTGATTTTTTACATTCAGTTATCTATAAAAGCTGCGATGACGTAGTTTGTTCTGATCACACAAAAGCTAAGCTAGAAAACTCTTATAAGACAGATCGTTTTCTCTCGGAAACATGCCTAGTAAGGCCCTACTCTTGCTCTTGAATGCCGAGGTGGCGATATCCAAATAAGTCTAGAGGTGTGGATTCTGATCCATCCATAATGCCTTTAAGAAGAAATGCGGTCTAGCAAGTGATGCTTGCCACCACGACAGTACAAGGAGGCAGTGGCGGACCTAAGGGTGGACTAGTGGTGGCCCTTGCCCCGCTAGGTCCAAACAATTTCTTAAAAAATTTCCACAAAAATCAATTCCATATAAAGGCTACATCTCTTTCCCCCACCCAATACATAGATTTGACCTCATTGACACGTATTTTGCAACCACATTTATTTTATAAGTCTTTTTATCTAAAAATTTAAGTATTAGGAAATGCACAGACAATACCTATATAACATATTACAAAAAAGTATATGGAGTGAGATAGACCGCTACTTACAGTCCTAATGAAATCCGCCGCGAAGTTGTATTTCAATTTAATCCCAAAAGCCAATCTTACATTATACTATTCATAGTCATTGTTGATGTCGGAATAACTGAGACGCTCCTAACCTCATAGCATTTACATAATCATACGGAGAATGAGCAGGTATGCCTGGAATTAACAGACCAATCACTCTAAAAATCCTTAGGAATGATCCTTCTTTGTAATCTGGTCCCTTCTCACGAGAAATCGTGAAGCTTCTCATGAGCTCATGCCAAGCGTTCAACATCATCGGTATCGTCTGTCGAAGTGAGAAGTAGTTTTTATTCGGTTCTTCCTGGACCATCTTCATATAAAAATTTAAGCAAATAAGAAAATTGAATCAGTAGTCTAATTTAATCACACCATGATATGAGAGAGAGAGAGAGAGATCCTCACCTTCCCTTCATATTTGCTATTGAAGTAGCAACATCTCCCAAAATGCTTGAACATAAAAACTGAATCGTCGTAAGGCAACCGAGGCACAATATCATTCCCATAAACGAATCTGAAGTACTTAATATTATGTTCGTTCAAGGCCCTCTCCATGAACTCCCCAAACTTCTCATCTCCAACCCTAGGTTGACCATATGTGTAGACTGCCTCCAATTTCTTCAGAAGCCACGCCTCCCCATGCATGGCCAAGATCGCTGTGAAGAGGATCGCCAACGCGCCTCCCAGGCTGTGGCCCGTCAATATGTACTTCGCTTTGTCGTTGTCGCCGAGCAGTGCCCTTAGCTTCTCCCTTATGGCATAGTAAGCCAACGGCGCAGGCGTTTTTAGACACGGGTCGAGCTCTTTCGGCCAACCCAGGGTCTTTTGGAGCCCGAGGGCTTTCATGAACCCGCCGTGGATTTTGCCAACCCCTAGGAACTCGTACCACGAGAGGTCGAAGTCCGAGCTCCACGCATCCGCGTCGAAAGGTTCTGTGCCTCGAAAGGCCACTACGATAGTGTCGCGGTCATGTAGCATGAAGGCTTGAGTGGTTGCTTTCCCTTGATAATCTGCAAAAGGAAAACGAATACGACATATGGCAGTCATTATCTTGGTATTATTTACAGCTACAGAGATGTCGGTGTAGCTCCGTACCATTCCAAAAGTTGTAGAACCCCAAGAATTTCATCTGCACATAAGAACGGACAAAGTTATTTTTGGATGGCATGGCCAAGTTCAGCCAGTATTAGGAACTTAGTTAATTTTGTTGTTTAGTACAAATTATGCTTAGTTGTCTTGACGTGGTCCCGATCTGATCCATGCTTTCATAGATTAATTTCAAACTACGTACAGTCTCTCTCTCTCTCTCTCTCTCTCTCTCTCTCTCTCTCTAGTTTGACCTGCCAGTGGCGGGTGACGGTGGTTTGGAGGTAGGCCTCGTTCTCATAGGATGCTTTGGAAGCCATAATGCAGAGAGCCGCATAGTACTCGCTGTCACCAGGCCTGATGCTCTTGTCCAATTCCACTCTCTTGTCCCAATTGCCAGGACAAGATAGGAATCTCCCTGACTCTCTATCCGGCATCACCACCTTCCCTGTCGACAACCCCACGTTATGACTCATCATTTTTCCAAGTGAAAAGTCAAAACGATTACGTAGACTAGTCCCACTTTTTTAGCAGTGCAGTGCTTGATTAATACCAGTATTGGTGAGCGACATGTACCTAAATGATCATGCACCCTATTTAAAATGGTATCATGAATCTAACCACACATCTTATTTCTGATCAGATGCCATTATTGCTTTTGTCCCATTTCCAAAATAAAAATAAAAATGAAAATGTGGGGTCATGCTTTATTGGTCATATCACATCAGCTTTGCAAATACGCCAGTGTGAAATGAAATGATTCTTCGTACCAAACACAGGCTGTGTAAAGCACGAGGTAGTGGGACTTCTGACGCAGAAACCATAACACACATTTAGCAATTGATTCACCTCGCTCAGTAATGAACATTTTTACTAATGAAGCAACAACATAACCAGATAGACTCGTTTCAAACTGTTTTGATTGAGCATTGTTGTTGCATATTAGTCATAAATAGTTAGCAGACTGACCTCGAAAGCAGTTGACGAGAAGCCTTCCAAAGCCGCGATTGCTCGACACGAGATTCAACCAAAACTCGATAGCCAACCCGCTCCAAGACATGGGTTTGGCCACAAGAAGCAGAAGCTTCTGCACGAGAATTGATACAAACATGATCCACCTTCGCTCGAAGCTCACCTCCCCTTCCATGGAGGAGTCCACGCATTCTCTTTTGTGCACATCACTGTACATCAAAATGCGAAAGAGATCGATGACGCCGACTTTCTCTGGGCTCAACAGCATGTGACTGCTGGAGAAACTCTTGTCACAAGCCATGGCTTTGAGGCAAAGAAGAGAGAGATGATGGCTGGGTTTCCTTTTTTTGTTTTGAGGGTCTGTGCTCCTACTGTCCTGGATGAGACTCGTACTGCTTCTTGGACTTGTCTTCAAAGGGTTATCTATAGAGGCTTCTTGAAAGGCTTCGTTTTCTTCCTACTCGTCTACAGTTTGATTAATTTACTAAAAATCGTACATGCAAATTCTGATTAAGTGTTGATAGTCTGGTCCAATTGCTTAAATGTCCACCTACACACCGTCATGGTAAGTACCCATTAACTATGTCGGTTTGTAGATTAGTCTTGGTGTACTTAAGGTTACCCAAAGAAGCTAAAACATTACCTTTTGGTACGAAAGTTGATCGACATTTGATGGCGTGAAGGGAAGCCAAGGCGTTATGGAGGTGGGGTCCCTCTCTGGGGTTTTCTCCGACCCACATTTCTGATTTCGAAGGTGGTAGATAACGACATGATTCAATTATTTTAAGAAACGCAATAACGACATATCTTGATTTATGTAAGAAAACATTCACCTTTCAATTAAATATTAGGTTATGTGATTCATTCGGGAGCAAAAAGAAAATACATGAAGGAGAGTTTTAGAAATCATGTTACAAATACATCATAAACAAACATTGAAGACTCACTTAACACTAATGATTCATAGTAGCCATACTAAAGATTAAAAAGCTGACAGAAGAAAAAGGTCTTTGTAGCAAGGGACATCACAAATTAGGGAATGATACAATTTTTCTCCAAGTTCAAGAACAATGAGCTAATAATAAGTCTGCAATTGGTACTTGGATCTTTGTTATGAGGGGTTTTAGTGGATTAAATGTGATTTTTAACCGAACTTATTCTCTGTTTTCTAGATATTTTTAACATGCACAGTGTTGTAAAAATAAGCGATCAAACACTATAATAAACTAAAAGAAAGAAATAAACTGTTTGCTGGTTTGACCTACTCCATGGGAAGAGCAATACATAAACACTCTTGGTGTTTCTCAATTTCTAATTAGTCCATGGGAAGAGTAGCACTGGATTTCATTATAAATCAAGCAATGAGATGAAGAGAGGAGTACACAAAGCTCACCATAAGATTTTCTCACGGCTTCAGACACCAATAAACTTTCTCTTGGATCAAATACACAAAGAGAAATTACGACAATGGGATGTAATTCACGAACCGCACAAACCAGGGCGCTCTTGCACATTAACAAGGATAAGAAGTTCGGTAGGACAATTAAATTTCATCTTTGCATTAGCCACAATCCTATTGGCAAGAGTTAGTTAGAACTTTCCAAATATGTGTTGGTTTGCCTTTTAATTCAACTATGGGTCGTTCAACCGAAAAAAATATGGTTTGTGTCCATTCTTAAGCTTAAGCTCAAGATATAATTCTAATATATGGGGTCATTAGTTGAGATGCACGCATGATAATTGGTGTGATTTGAAACAGTTGATATATCTTTGTTGGTTCATAAATTATTAATTTAAGTTTTTGAATGAAGACGACTCTAACTAAATATGTTGACAAGCTTAGGCTTGGACTTGGGTATTCTCTTTGTGATACCCTTAATTGAATTATTGTACCTCTGTTGCATGCTTCCAATAAGTGGCATCAAAACCGATAGTAGATTGGTAGGTCTCTCAATCTGTTTAGGTATTTGGTGGATATATCAATGAAGAAATCTTGTGATCCAGGTAGTGAGCATTATGGGATAGCAACATGGTCCCCCATAGTAGCCTTCATCATGTGGTCAGGGGAAAGAGACCATTGATGAAGATAGGCACTAGAGATTCAATTTAAGATATATTAATATAAAATGATACCTGAATTAAGGAGAGTAAACCTAACACCGATTCCACATATGAGGGGTGATTGTTGAGATTCACATGTGAAAATTGGTGTGATTCAGAGTAGTTAATGTATCTTAATTGGCTCATAACCCATTGACTTAAGTTTTGGAGTAAAATTGATCCAACTGGATATATTTACAAGTTCGGACTTGAACTTCCGCTTGACGATCTCCTTGGATGAAAATATTGGAATTTCATTGTGCCATCCCAACATCCTCGATGTCAATTTAGTGACCTAAATCGATTGAATTACCCAATCAAGAACAAAAGTCCCTCGGTCACTTCGATGACTGGATCAGATTTCTAAGAATTTGTGTACAAGAGCATTTAGTTGACTAATATATGATTTTAGCTCTGAGCCTAAGAAGAGTTGTGCCAATATACAAAACGAAGACTTCCACAATACGATATTCATGAACTTCAATTGAAATTCACTAGTTCGAGAGTTTCACGCTCCATTGACTTAATATCCAAGTTTTTAGTCAGTTGCTAATTAAGTTAAATCGAGTTTTATTAGGTCGTTAGTATGAGTGACAGAGGTCCGATCCCAGTTTTGTGACTTTTATGGCTTCTAACCCTTTTTTTTTTCTGACTTTACCAAAAAAAAAAAAAACCTTTTTAATTTACCGAGAAAAAAATGAGTCTCTATATATTGATCGCTTGAATTTGACCCTGCAAATATAGACTATACTTTATAAGAAGAATAAAGAGCTTGCTAAAAGACCGAAGATCTCATTTCTACTTATGGCGATTGGCTTGATTATTCGTATCTGATTTGGTGTGTCTTGTGTGCATATCCAGAGATATTGACTTGATCCAGCTCACACCCAAACAAATTGGTCAATTATGGAGCCAATTACGTGATTCTTCAAATTTTCTTGACAGGGGAACCCTTGTATATATCGTAACCTAAGGAAGCAACCTCTTAAATACGTAACGTAATGACTTCATCGCTTTGCGTGACATGCCTAGTGTTGCGGAAAGGCTTGTCCTTGTCGTCGGTTTAATGCTTCACAAACCCTCAAAAATCTCTGATGGGTTGAAGCTATAAACATCACTTACGATTATAAGATATAAGATCTAAAATCTTTGAGCTAAGGGAATAATATCACGTGGCAATCTTCACGTTTATGCTGTCCCCTGGCACTGGTATTTGAACTGATATTATACTTACCATAGTTGCAAATTAACGAAATTAAAGTGGGGCTACACGTCGAGATAGGAAGACTGCCACACGTGCAGAAACTCGTATTGCGAGAGAGCTTCGATACTTCATTGATGGAAATACTGAGACGAGAGGACTTATCTACAGCCAAAGATTTTGACTGGGTCTTGACAGATAACCGACCAAATCCAAGATAATCTGCGTCCGTACCATCATAATTGATCATAGTCCATACTTGCATTTGACAGGCCACCGACAAAAATGGCCCCTTTTTTTCCACAGAAAGAAGAACGATTTCACACGACTTTTGTCCATTGTTCGTCCACGTGAATATCATGTGTTAAAGGGTTACTGTTATGTTTACTGTTTCTCTGACCGTATACACAGGAATATCACTGTGAGTTCATGTGTTGTCAGTGTCGGACCCTCGTGCTACACAATTATTAAAGTAGGGCAGCGACAGCCAAAATAATCCTAGCAATTGTTGGCATTTGTATGTATTCTTTATGTTTATTTCCTGAACTTCAAACCTCAATAATTTCGTCCTGGAAGTAATATTGTTCCCAAGTTTTTCTGGGATTATGTATGTTGTTGGTGACTCGACCCTCAACCTCATCTCACGCATTCTTGAGAGAGAGAGAGAGAGAGAGTGTTATGCAGTTATGGTTTGCAAGAAATGCACCAAATTCAACGTGAGAGAGAGAGAGAGAGAGAGAGTTGTGCAGTTACGGTTTGCAAGAAATGCACCAAATTCAACGTTTGTCATCCAATGATTGGTACACGTAAAGCTATCCAATGAATAATGGAAGGCCATCTCCATCTTCAACTCAATTATTTTCATGACTTTTATCTAACGTGAATGTCAATTAGGAAGTGATAGGTAAAGAAAAAAATGTATATTTGAATATTTGAGGAACATATAAGTACTTCAAAGTCAAGCCAATGAAAATGAAATGCATGGAGTACTTCAACGGTTGGAGCCTATATTAAATGAAGATGCTCGATGGTCCTATCAATCTCTATTTGATCAAAACTCTCAACAGTATGATCTTGATAATATCACCAAACTTTTGCCCTAACATAAACATCTAGGTCATCCTCAAGTAGTCATCCATAACTATTAGCATTAATATGGCACTTTTTCTCCAAAAAAATGCGACATCCATCAAATATCCAAGCAAATCAATTCTACAATTTCCATGATAGAGTCATACTAGACTACACATTTCCCATTTACTTAAGTTACTTGCATCAATTCAATTTTTCGGCCACATGACTATTATATATATATAATCTCTCATTTTTGGACTCACGTTTTCTCTATAAAGTGGCAGTTTTTCCACACTCCGTATCTCTTCGTAACAACCGCTCATTTGGTAACCACTTTGATGTAAGACGGCATATAAAAAAAATGATCGTTCATTTCTTAACGGTAATCACAAGATCTAACACAAACCCTCTCATTTTGGAATACACCATCAGTACGCGAGAGGATTAGGTCAGCAAAGTGTGCCCGTAATTTTGCTGAATTTCCATGAATTCTAACAAGCACAATACGAACAATGTTTAAAGGTCTGCTTTACATTAATCATGTTTTTCCTTGTTTGATTTTTACATCTAACATTTGGTATAAGAGCTTATTTAGTGCATCGGCCTTATTTTTGTCGAATTTTTGATGTACTTTTCGGGCCTTTTGAAGATGAACAGTAATTCAACCATTTTGGGGTCAACAAGAAAATCTCTGATTCTAGCCAAATTCCAGCGACCCACTGCTCAACTTCGAACCAGTATGGTCACACGCCATGGGGAAGAGTAGCTATAAGTTATTTCGGCATACCGATGTTCACCGGAGGTTAATCGGGCGGCGGAAGTCAGAGTAGTTCAAGGTTTGCATTTGAGGAATTTTGTTTGATTCGGGGCCAATTACTTGGTTATTTTTGTCAAAACTTGGACCTATGTGGTCGTGCGAGTGTGGTCTTCAAAATCGATCATTTATTTTGGTCTGAGATGGGCCACCGGAGAAGTAACAGATGGCGAAATGGCCAAAAAGGGTTAGAAAAGGCCTTATGTTCGCGCGGAGGAAGAAGCACGTGGGATCCATGCACGCAGAACCGCTGGCGCGTGGGCGCGCGCTGCAACTACAAGGCGCGTGCGGGCCACACGCCCGCTCCCACACCCGCGCACCTGGCAGGTGGGTGCACGGCATGCGCCTGATGCGCTTCTGCACCTTTTCCAGCGTTTTTATGATTCTGCACGTGGTCGCTTTATTTACTCTTTTGCCCCTTTGCCGCATTTAAAATTTCCATTTTGCCTTTCCTACAATTTTACAACTGTGCCATTGGCCGATCTATTTACTGTTTTGCCCCCTTTGTGCATTTATTTATTATTTTGCCCTTTCATGCATTTTTGTGAATATTTTATGCATGAAATCAAATGTCTAGTGGTCCATATACTTTAATTAGTTAGAGAGTAGCCACAACATCTTTAATTAATTAAATTATATATTAAAAGCCGCCGAACTACATTAAGAAATGGACATTAATTGTAATTAATTTTATTAATATGATGAATTTTATCTCATAGGAATTTTCATTATATTAATATGATTAATTAGTATGAAAGATCGTGTTTTTTTAATTTACCCACAAGGATTAAGGAAGGGAATATAATATGGTAGTTTCTTCATGATATAACTATGAATCTATTTAAATTAAAAACTTAGTCCATGAGCAGTTTTTATGTTATGTAATTCATATTTGTGACATATTTATATTGGTAAAATATGATTTATATATATTTTGCCTCAAATTTTGTGACATAAGCCTGATTGTTTGATATTCAATTTTATAAGCCTAAAAGGCCTGTGGGTGCCTTCTCCGTCTTCATGGAAGGGTTCAGAAAGCAATATAAGAACTTAAGAAGAAACACCCTAACAATAAATCCGTGGCTGCTGTTGGCAAAGCTGGGGGAGACAAGTGGTTGTCAATAGCTGATGCTAACCTTATATAGCCAAGTCTAATGAAAGGAAGGCTGAGTATGAGGAGCATGAAAGCTTACGTCGAAAGACAGGCTGAAGGTACCAAAACAGATGAAGAGGAGTCTAAGAACTCTATGTCTGAGGTGAACAGTGAAGACGGAGATGAGGAAAGTAGTGTGGAGGAAGATGATGAGTAGATAACTAGGGAGGGAAGATACCTTTTATCTAATTCATCAGAGCGGTTTAGTTTGATGCTCATTTATTTTTTGGTGGCCCTCTGATTTTGGTCCCTTTGAATAATGAAGATGACTACATGCATTTATCTCTTTTGATAGTGTATATCTTTGATTGATTATATTTAGGCTCTGTTCATTTCACCAAAAATAACTTCCAAAAAAACGTTTTTCAGATTTTCTGACGTTTATTTCACGAAAAATGAACTAATTAATAAAAACAATTTTCCGCTATTGATTAAGAGTAGGGAAAGTGTTTTCCATTTTTCAAAAATAGAAAACATTTTGTATAACCTCTTCCACATCATCTTCTTTCACCAAACATATTTTCTATTTTTATATTTTATTTATCTTTATTTATTTTTTTAAATCAAGTTTTAAAATTTTCTTTTATCTTTTCTTTTCTTTTTTTCTTTTCTTTCTTCCCTTCTTCTTCTTCTTCCTTGGCCCTAGCCGATCGCCGATCTCTAGCTACAACGACAGTCGACGATCAGCCACAGGCCAACTCAAGCCTTGCCACAAGCCGGCAAGCTCCTCGCCACAAGGCTCCACCACACCCAAGGCTGAATCCGACAAGAGTGAGGCTCAATCTCACCTAGTTCTGCAAAGCACGAGATCACCCAGCTCTAGCGAGCCACAAGCTTGCCGGCCTCAGTGGAGCTCGGGCTTGCCTCAATCGGCAAAGCTCGAGCTCACCTAGATCTAGCGAGTCGCATTGGCCTCAACGAAGCTCGAGTTCACCTGCATCGATGGAGCTTAGGCTCACTTGGATTTGGTGAGCCACAACCTCGCCGAAGCTCGGGCTCACCTAGTTCGGCGAAGCTCGGGCTTGCCTAGATCAGGTGAGCCACAAGCTCGCCAACCTCGGTGGAGCTCAAGCTCACTTGGATTTGGCAAGCCACAAGCTCATTGGCCTCGATGGAGCTCAACCAAGCATCAAGCTTGCCGATCCACGTTTTGGTCAATTGCTAGGCAGCAAGCCATCATCAAGGCACACAATGGTGGAGGAACGGGGAGGAAGGGGAAGAAATAGGAATAAATAAAAATTAAAAATAGTAAAAATTCAATTTTTATAATAAAAATAATTTAATTTTCAATTTTTATAATAAAATTTTCAATTTTTAAAATTTTTTAATTTTCAATTTTTTAAAAAATTAAAATCTTTTGGTTGATTAAAACAATTAAAATTCAATTTTTCTGGTGATTTTCCCTAAAAATCAAATCGATACTAAACAGTGGAAAATATTTTTCACTTCATTTTCAAGCTTCAACCGAATAAAAGAAAATATGATTGTTTTCTTGGAAAATGGCTTCCTATAAAACATTTTACGGAAACGTGATATCTTCCATGAAATGAACGAAGCCTCAGTATCATTTTTATCTTATTACCTTAAATAGTTATCTTTGATTCCACAATCGATCATTATTTAGAAAATAATTTCAGATTATTTATTTTTTTGCGAAAACAAACGTCTTTATTTACATACATAGCTTAATTTCACATCACCTATCTTCCAATTTGTTTATATTGCCCTTTCAACATATGATATTCTTCTCTTTGAAATTGCCATTTCCAAGATACTATGAATATAGACAAATTTATGTTTTCCGTTGACAAGAATCCAGCCTTGAATGGTTGATGCAAAACTGTTCTTTTTGACAAGTACAATACTTCATCGATGGTCCTATACAACCGCAAAATTCCTTCTAGTTAAGAAATACGACATCAGTCGCCCTACGTTAGGTTCTCTATGCAATAGGACCTTCAACGAGAGCAACTTCAGGCCCTACGAAAACAGATTTAGTGAAATAAACCAATCTACTTACATTATCAACGCATGCATACATCAAGATAAGGCAAAACACCCACGAAAGTAATTTGGATACCGATTACTTATCTTAATTCAAACCCCGCCACAAAAGATATACCAACTCGACGTGATAGTAGGACGAAAAGATAAAATCTTAATTCAGACCTTTTTCCCTTAATTTAAGACTAAAAGATTTCCATTGTTAAACTATGGAAACATTTTATATGCGGTTGAATTGGACCATTGATGAAGTATTGTACTTGTCAAAAAGTTAGGAAATATTAATACTTTCCGAAAGCCTTCGTGTCATGTTGGAGTATACTCTCTAATTCTTGGTCAACACTGACACTCAATCAACAAGTGTTAGAAAATTTAACATCTGATCAACTCTCTAACACTCGAGCTCAAAATCCAGGCATGCGAATTTGGAATTCTGACACATGATTTCGGTATGCACGAAATCAATTTTAAAATTTTCAATAAATGTAAAAATGATAAAAAATAATAATAAAAGGGGAAAGAAAAAAACATAACTTTCTCTTTTCTCACTTCCCATAACATACCATGTCTTTTATAAGTTCCAGCAAATCATCCTCTTCCCTGCTAAAGAGAAAAGCCAAATGGTTGGACGCGGGTTGGTAGATTATCATCCGTGCTCTTGGGGGAGTGATTACCTCCAAATTATGGTTCTCCCTCCAACCCGATGGTTGGACTTAAGTTACTACAATTTTATTTAGTGTAATTTTGCATCACAAAATGTTATTTCAAAATGGATTAGTTGCTTAAATTAGAAAAAGAAAAAAGGAAACAAACTAAAGAAAAGATTATAAAGATAAGTCTAGTGCCAATGAACCTCTCATGCGCTTAGTATCACTGTAAAATCAACATGCGTTTTCATCTTCATGTGTAGGAAGATGGTAATGACCAATAGGCAGGGCCGAACATGAAATCTCGAAGCTGAAGGACGAGATGAAGAGATGGGACATAGGGAACAGGGAACAGCAACCACCTTAAGCCCTGGTCGGCTCTACCCTTACTCTTAAATGCCGAAGTGGCGATACCCGAATACGTCTTGAAGTGAGGATTCCCTTTTATCCATAATACCTCTAGAAGAATTGCAACGTGGCAAGTGATGCTTGCTGCCATGTCAAGTGCAAGGAGCTGTGGCAGACGTAGGCCCAAAATTTTTTTATATTATTAACATAAAATATTTAAACTAATACCAAAAAAACTCCAAATTAGTATACGTGTGACAAATCTACTACAAAATAATTTTTTAATCATCATAAAAACCCAAATTGGAATGCATGTGACAAATTTACCCTCCGTTAGTTTCCATTAGCTTACTAAATTGGATGACACATGAAAGTTTATAAATGTACAGTTTGGAATTTTACCCTACGTATATCAGTTTGTAGTTTTCCATGGTATTAATCTAATTTAATAAAAACTAATATAGAGTAAATTTGTTACCAATGTACTAGTTTGGGGTTTTTGGTAATCAAAAAATTAATTTAAGATAATTTGTCATAGGTGGAAATGTTTGGAGTTGTTTATTGTCAAAAAATTAGTTTAAAACAAATTTGTCATAAATATACAAGTTTTGAATTTTTATGATTTCAACACATAATATTTTCAAGGGCAAACCTCTTTTCTTTACCTAATATTATCGAGATAAAGATAAGAGGCATGCTAGAATTTGACCTCATTGACACGTACTTTAGGGCAAAAGAACGCTTCAAGTGCCATAAGTTGGCACAAAGGGATATTTAAATGTCAAAAGTTACGAAAGTGACACTTAAGTGCCAAAATCGGAGAGAAATGGATTACTTAAGTGCCACTCCGGCCAAAATCCGGCTAAAACGCTAACGTGGTAATTTTCCGGCAAGGAGTGTGTAAAACGGCGTCGTTTTGCACGCGACGTGATTGAAAAATGCAAAAACGACTGTCGTTTTGTCTCTACGTGGTAAATAATTAATATAAAAATTAATTAAATTAAATTTGAAACTAAATTTATTTAAAACATTTAAAAATACAAATTCAAATATTTAAAAAATAACAATAATAATAACAATAATAATTTTTATTAAAAAAAAAAAGGGAGGGGAGGGAGATGGCTGAACCCTCGCCGCCGCCGCCTCCCCGCGAGGCTCGCGGCCCTCACCTAGATCCGGCGAGGGCTTGCGGGCCCTCGCTACCGGTCAGACGGGGGCCGGCGACCCCGGCCGACCTTCCCCCCTCCATCGTTGACCCTTCCCGGCGACGACGGGGAGGCGGCGAGGGCTCATGGGCCCTCACTGCCGGTCGGCCAAGGGCGGCGACAACGGCAAGGTGGCGGCGGCAAGGGCTCAGCCCTCAGCTGCCTCCCTTCAACCCCCCTTTTTCTTTTTGTTTTTTTTTTTTAAATTTTAAATTTTTTTATTTTTAAAAATATTTTAAATAAATTTAGTTTTAAATTTAATTTAATTAATTTTTATATTAATTATTTACCACGTAGAGACAAAACGACGTCGTTTTTGCATTTTTCAGCCACGTCAGCGTTTTGGTTGGATTTTGATTGGAGTGGCACTTAAGTGATCAATTTCTCTCCGATTTTGGCACTTAAGTGTCATTTTTATAACTTTTGGCATTTAAGTGTCCTTTTGTGCCAATTTATGGCACTCCAAGGATCCGCGCGTCTGTGCTTTAGTATCACACATTTCAAATAGGTGGTTTCCCGAAAAGCTAAATTAATAATATTAAATTAAATCTCCAGTTTAAACTATTCAATGAAAAACAAGTCTGATGTTAATCATGAGACTTCGAATGATTTTTGGTATCTCTGGTAGGAGTGAGCATCGATCTAAAGTCAACCCAAGTCCAACCCTGGACCAACCCAACTTGGCCGATCTTGGTCTAGTTCCTAGGGAACTAGGTCAGTCTTTGATGTTGAGATTCTTAGACCCTGCACTGTGCAAGTTGGTCATTGATCCTGGGATTTTAGGGTTAGACCAACCTTGTACATAATATATATTATATATTATATACTTTTGTCTACTTTAAATTCTAGCGCTTCTTCCTTTGTTATCTTCACACTTTAATTTGTCATGTAAATTAGAAAGTAGAAAGAACTCAAGTCATAATTTGACCATAAAATAAATAAATAAATAAGCCCTCTTCACTTGCCTCAGCCTTGCTCACCTTATTCACCACTCATCTCACAACTTGCCTCTCTTCACTCGCCTCACTCGCCTCTATTTATTGACATCTAAATTTTAAATAAGTATTTATGATAAAAATTGTATAAAAATCAGGGACCAATTGGAACCTAACAAAAAGGATTTTTGCATCACGTAGGCACTAATATTATTTACATCAACTAAGTTTTATTTTTATTGGGATAAGTGTTCCAAAAGTTCTAAAATTTGTCACGAAAATGTATTTCAGTCCTAAAACTTGCAAAAATTGCATTTAAGTCCTACAACTTGTCAAAATGTTTCAAACGAGTCCTAAAATCGACGCCGTCTAATTTCTTAAAGGAAAAGGCTGACATGGCCCCCGTGTGGCTTTTTTTAATCGTTTCTCTCTCCTCCGTTGCGAATAGTTTAAAAAAAAAAAGCCACGCATGCAGAACGACGTCGTCTCCTCCTTTCTTCTTCACCACGACGTTGTCTCCCCCTCCGTTTATACGTCTTCTTCACAGTCATGTTCCCCTTCCCCCCTCTGTCTCTACTTCTTCTTTTTCTATTCCGAGTGTCCCCTAAGCCCCAAATCGAATCCATCCGAACCCTAAGCCCCAAATCGATCTCATCCGAACCCTAAACCCCAAATCGAATTCGTCCGAACCTTAAGCCCCAAATCGATCTCATCCAAACCCTAAACCCCAAATCGAATTTGTCCAAACCCTAAGCCCCAAATCAAATTTGACGATCTGCAGTTATCTTGCGATTTGGGTCCTCATCGACCTCGAGTTCAACGCTCGTTGTGAGTTCATGTTCTTTCCTTCCTTTGACGATTGCGCGTTCATGCGAAGATCTCGCTTGTAGGAGTCTTGACATTTCAGCGGCGAAGCGATTGGCGTTGGGGACGACGACAAGGTCAACAACGGCGATGGCGACTCCTCCTTATGCAGGTATCGCTCTCTGCATTATAGCATTTTGTTGTTTTCCATTCTCCAATACTAGTGACAAATTAGAACATTGATGCAGAAGTAAGTTATGGTTGTCTATTCATCCAGTGCATATGAAAATAGAGATGTTTTTTGGAGATTGAAAACATCTCCTAAATCTCTCAAGTAAACACATTGCATTATGCGAAAGTTACTAATATGAAGACGTTATGAAGGAATCATAATATAGCTAATATACTTCTATTAGGTTCCTATAATATGAAACCCAGAAGAATGAGGGCAGCAACATCTTAATCAAGTGGCATAACTCCTAATGAGGTCAACTCGGAGCCAACATGTTATTGTGGTCTTCAATCGCAAATTCTTATGGCAAAAACAAGGAAAAACGCAGGAAGAAGGTTCCATGGATGTGCTAAGTTTGATAGTCCAAGTTCCTGCAATTTCTTCATGTGAGTGGATCCAAAGATATCAGATCATGTGAGGGACATGATAGTTGACCTCCTTGAAAGAAATCAAGCATTGTCTGAATCAAGCCAATCGATGGGTGACGGAGTCGATGTGAGCTCATTACTAGCCGAAATGAAGACTTAAAAGGCGAAAAATAGACGTTTAAAGGAGGAGCTCGCACGAGTAAAGAAAGGAAAGATGCTATATCAATTAGCATTCATTCTATGCATGTGTTATATCGCTGTATTGGTTATATGTAATGTGAAAGTTGGTGGGAAATTTCTAAGTCTTCCATAGTACCTTCTTTCTTAGTTTGTAAATTTGAACACTAGTTATGGATAATTGAGATGGGAATGAAATCTGATGTGAGTTTTAGTTTGCCGGACCGGTTGCTTGCCATGCAGAAATTACTTTCGCATTGCAAAATGTTGCTTGATTTGTGTGCTTGTCAATAGCACTACAAGAGCTATTGCCACCAGAATAAATTTGGAACTTCGAAAAATGGTGACAACTCCCTTATTATGCAATCAAGATTGTTAATTGGTGATTTCTTCATGATTTTAATAACGAGCTTGCCTCAAATGGAATGTGTAAAAAATCAAGTGAAATCAAAGCAGTCGGCTACAATACCTAAGTTACATAATCAAATCTTCCATGAATCATCCAATGCGGGCCACAGAGACCACGTAGAGCAAAACCCCATCATCTAAAATGAAAAATTAGCAATAAGAGGTGGTGGTATCGATTACCATTAATGCCCCCGAGGAACTCGAGAAAAATGTATGGGAAAGAAGATGACAAAAGTATTAGAAGAATGAAAATTCTGCATGGCCAATTTCAGTAATTACCTATTAACAATCCTGAAGAGCAGCCACTTTTGTGCATTATCCAAACCAAAACAAGCATCCCACATAACTCGTTGAAACACGATTCATTGACAAAGCAACATGCTTACATTTTTAGTGCACAAAAGGTTTTGTTTAACAAAATGCCTGCACTTTCAGTGTACAAAAGGTTCTATTCAACAAAATATGCATTTTCAGTGCAGAAAAGGTTTTATGCACAAACGTTACAAGTCTCATACAGAAAACCAGCTAATAATTGATATAAATTCACCTGACAACACCAATTTCAGCAAACATATCAATCCAATATGATGGTCTCCGGTGGTCCAGTAGGTTGAGCCTTCACTTGATTCAGAATTCTGGCGATTTTCCTTATATATGGTCTCGCAGTGATAGGCTTTGGAGAAGTTGTTGTAGCCTGCAATGACTGAGCCTGAGGTTGTGATAGTGGCTTTGGCTTCATCGCAACATGCTTTCGAGAAGGTAATGTTGCACGAGATGATTGAGATTGGGAACTTGCTTGGGGTTGTGATGGTGCCTTTCGCTTTAAACCAAGATGCTTCTGAGCTATTGTAGCCTGAGATGACTGAGCTTCGGAATTGGCCTGAGGTTGCAATAGTGGCTTTGGCTTCAGTGCATCATGCTTTCGAGGAGGTAATGTTGCACGAGATGATTGAGGTTGGGAACTTACCTGGGGTTGTGATGATGCCTTTCGCTTTAAATCAAGATGCTTCTAAGCTATTGTAGCTTGAGATGACTGAGCTTGGGAACTGGCCTGAGGTTGCGATAGTGCCGTTGGTTTCATTGCAACGTGCTTTGGAGGAGCTACCGTTGCATAATATGACTGACGTTGGGAAGTGGCCTTAGGTTGTAATAGTGGCTTCGGCGTCACCGCAATTTGTTTTCGAGGAGCTGCTGATACATGATATGACTGAGGTTGTGCACTGACTTGGGAATGCAAATTTGCTGTTGACGTAGCTCTTGAAACTACCCCTTTCTCCGGTAGGTTAACGATTCTTGCACCAATTGTATTAGGCTACATAAGAATGTACATCTTTTTAGCTTAAAGAGATAAGCAATTGCTATTATAAAATTTTAAAAATATTACTCACCTTGCGAATATGAAGGTTTGTCATAGGATTTGCGTCAACACCCAACCCTACCATTTTCATCCTCTTGGCTTGTGATTCTCTTTGTATCATGTAATTTTCAATGGCAGGTATTTTAAACTGAAATAATAAAAAAATTCATTCAACATGAGAACGTCGTCACAATACATGTATACTTGGGGATTGAGGTATTACTCACCGGAATTTTTTCATGTCTATGCTTAGCCATTATATTGGCCGGTGCATTGCCTTCCCCTTGATCCGAACGAACTTCACCAAAAGCATTGGCCTCACCACTACATCCTCTAACATTAGCATTAGCATGAGTAGAAGCAGTGGCACTACATTCTCTTACATTTGCACAAGCACTACATTCTTTTACATCTGCACTAGCCTGAGCAGAAGCATTAATATGCCCACTATTGTCTCCTATTGAATTGGCATTTGCAAAAGCATTGGCATGGCTTTCGGATCCTCCTTTAGCTACGCTTGTCGTTGCTTTAGCTTTAGCCTGAATATATATTCATAATTACTAAATTCGAACCTTGATATATAAAACTTACAATAATGGTTAGATGACAACTTACTTGTCTTTTTCCGAGCCTTGGACCAGTGGAATTAGTCTGAGATTGAGCATAAGCTTAAGCTGTACTTGCATTAGCATGAGCACTGGATGTACATACATTGACCCGAGCATTGGATGTACGTACATTGGCCCGAGCATTGGATGTACGTACATTGGCCCGAGCATTGGATGTACATACATTGGCCCCAGCATTGGCCTGAGAAACACATATTAAGTATTTATTAACAACATGTTAAAGTGACATGCCCAGCATTAAGATAATCAGTTAGTTGAGGAAATATCTTTTTTAAAAGATATCCCTTGCAGTTATGTCCAATTTGTTTGCAAGCAGAACAAGTCATTTGTTTACCCTCTTTAGTCATTCTATCACCTCTTACAAGCTCAATCGGTTACTTTCTTCTACTCATTTTTGGCCTACCAGGCATGTTCTTCATTGGTGGGGGTTGAGGAGCTTCTTTATTGGCTTTATTCCAAAATTTCTGTCCTCTCACTGTAGGCATCATGAATTGATAAGCACTTAGATACTTTTCCTTGTTGAAGCACTCAGCTAGATAGTCAGTCGGATCATTTCTCTTATGGTGTATTGCACAAATGGCATGGCAACATAGAATTCCACTAAGTTCCCAAGCTTTATAAGAACAAGTTTTTAAATTCAAATCAACAACATATTTGTCACCACCTTCTGTAATCTCATATCCTTCATTTCCATTCCATATCAAATGGCCTACTAACAGTTGTATTCTCATGTAACTTACGCATAATCCTTGGACCGTAATTTCTAGTCCACCTAGCACATCCATCCCTCTAAGTATGCATTCTATTCATAATTATGATTCTAATATCCTCCAGCATACTCACAATGGCTTTGCACCTAGCTTCCACACACCTGCCATTGAAAGCTTCACTCAGATTATTATCAACGACATCACATTTAATGTCGGTGTCAAAGAAGGCTTTGCACCAATGTTTGGCTCAATACGAAATAAATCATCATGATATTCCCGAGTCAGTTCCTTCAACCACTATTTATGCATCTCGAAATCTGACATATTATTGCTCTTGACACATCTCCAAAATTGCCTCAGCAACTGTTTTCATTTGTATTTTTGACCCCAGTTAGAATAAATGTACCTTGCACACATCTTATGCTCTGCATTTGGCAACAATTCAGCTACAGATTGGATGAGACCCTAACAATTACCCAAAAAAAGAAAATATATATGAAAACAGAAAGAAAAGCATTGTAATGTCACAATCAATTTACAAATGAAAACAGAAAGAAAAGCATACATTTTGTTGATCACTTATCAAAGCCCATCCATCACCATTACACATATTGAGGTCTGATTTCAACAATTCGATAAACCAAGTCCATGTGTCCTTATTCTCGATTCTTACCACTGCCCATGCCACTAGATACATTTGATTGTTGTCATCCCTTCCGACGGCACATAACAACTCACCATTGATCAAACCCTTCAAAAAACATCCATCTAATCCAATGATCTTCCTACATCCAGCCAAAAAACTTTTCTTGCAAGTATCAAAGCAAATGTAAGCCCTATCAAATACTAGTAGAGAATTTGGCAATGGCCTTTCAACTTTCAATTTAAAATTGCTTGAAGGGCTTGCAGTGTGAAGCTCTCCCAAGTAGTCATACATATGTGCATATTCCTTCTTGTAATTGACTTGCAGTTCCTTCAATACTTTCAGCTTTGTTTTCCTACACTGACTGAAAGTGACATTTACTCCAAGTTGTTCTCTAACTAATTTCTTTAACTCAGGTGCTTTGATTTTAGGCATTGCAGAAATGAGAATCATGAAGTGCTTAGCTAAATAAGTGCTAGACACTCTCTTATTCTCGAAAGTGATACTGCATAAATGCTGATTTACATACCTTCTCAAATGAAATGACCCAGTTTTGCTATCAAGAGCACCATAGATCATCCAATTACAATTTTTCTAGGCACACCTGGCTCTTACAAAGCTTTTTGTGTTCTTAGTGTATTTGATTGCTCTTTGTTCAGCCACAAAATACTTCAAAATTGCATTCTTGAACTCAGTTGCATCCTCAAATGTCATGCCAACAATAAATTCTGGATTTGTACCACTTTGATCATATGATGGGAACCTACTTCTCCTCCTTGAAATAACATCAACATCTTCGTCACCCTCATCATTTAAAATTGATTGAAGAGTGTCTTCCTCATCTAAATCAGCATACTTTGTTTCGTACCTAGAATCATCTAACGATTGAGCCTCATCCACAATCGGTGGTTGGGAAGTACTAGTTGCCTCACTATAATTTAAAATTTGGAGCCTATGTCTTGCTGAAAAGTCCATTAATTTTTTCCTTGCATCAACCAGTTCAAAGTCATCATCATCACTTGACTGTTTCATATCCACCAAATTATGTGCATCATCATGCTCTTCCTCATCTAGATCTCTATTGGCAACTTCAGCCCGATTCCCGTAATCATTAGTATTCCCAATCACATTAGACATTCCTCCAGTTTCCATCTCAACACCCCCCATCTTAGCTCCTGCATTTTCATCATCAACATGCTCAACATATAGCTTAATATTTTCAGAGCACAAATGATGATAAAATAGATCCATCACATCAGAGTTATCCCATAAATACCTAAGAGTTATTCCGTCTACAAGAGTCTTACTTCCAAGAACTCTGTAAAAGAGTTTCTCTATTCTACACACACCCAAAGCCTCAATAGCTTCAATTATACTAGACAGTAAACTCTTACTTAAACTTATTTAAGCAACATCAGCCCTTCCACCTATGTATTCCAATGGTGGGCCAACTTTAAATTTACCTCCATAGCGAACAGTGACATAAACTTTGTTCTTGGCCATTGGACCTAAAAGGGAACAGAAACAAAAAGCAGAGCACTTTCGATCATCAAATCATTGAAGCAATGGTCAAGTTTTAAATTGAAGATATTTTTATAAAAGATAAACAATCAATACAGAAACAACAAATTAGCATAATCCGCTTTACAACCACAATGCAACTACATGATCAATAGTGAGAGCAATGTTCTAATTTATTGCAAGAATTGGAAAATGCAAAACAACCATAATGCAGAGAGTAAAACGCCGTTATAATGTAGAGAGTAAAACGCCTTTACAAAACAAAAAAAAATGGTAATATTACTATGACATACCCAAATGCTGTAATGTAGAGAGTGATACCTGCATGAGGAGTAACCATCGCCGTCCCCGATGCCGCTCGCTCCGCCGCTGAGACGCCGAGATGCCCACAAGACATGTCTTTGCACGAACTCGCAATCATCAAAGAAGAGAACATAAAGTTGATGTGTGTCAAACTCGAGCTCTCTAAACTCTAAATAATGAAGAAATAAGGACGCCAACTAACATCGTTTTACATAATGCAGAGATTAAAGCACATTTGCAAAACAAAAAAAAAAATCGTAGCATTACCATGAGATACCCAAATGCTATAATGCAAAGAACGATACCTGCGTAAGGAGGAGTCGCCATCGTCGTCGCTAACCCTGTCGTCGTCCCCGATGCCAATCGCTACAACATTGAGATTTCCAGACTCCCGCAAAGAGGTCTTCACACGAACTCGCAATCGTCAAAGGAAGGAAAGAACACGAACTCACAACGAGCGTCGAACTCGAGGTCGATGAGGACCCAAATCGCAAGAGAATTGCAAATCATCAAATTTGGGGCTTAGGGTTTGGACGAATTCGATTTGGGGCTTAGGGTTCGGACGAGTTCGATTTGGGGCTTAGGGGACACTTGGAAAGCGAAAGAATATGTAGAGATGAAGAGGGGAGGGAGAACACGACGGTGAAGAAGATGTATAGACGGAGGGGGAGACGACGTCATGGTGAAGAAGAAAGGAGGAGACGATGTCATTCTGCATGCGTGGCTTTTTTTTTTAAAACTATTCACAACGAAGGAGAGAGAAACGATTAAAAAAAGCCACGCGGGGGCCATGTCAGCTTTTTCCGTTAAGAAATTAGACGGCGTCGATTTTAGGACTCGTTTGAAACATTTTGACAAGTTGTAGGACTTAAATGCACTTTTTACAAGTTTTATGACTGAAATGCATTTTCATGACAAGTTTTAGGACTTCTGGAACACTTATCCCATTTTTATTTTCATTTTATTATTGCATTTTGGGTAAATATAAAAATTATTATGATTAAAAAAAAGAGGCTCTTTTCTCTCTTTTACATGGACTGACATGAAGTGGACTCTCTCTCTTCAATCTTGCCCATATACATGAAGGAAGAGCAAATGCCTTGCACATGAAAAAAAAAAAAAAGGATCGAAGATAGTAGAAAAGTCAAAGAAAGGGGCTAGCCCTCTCTTGGCATGGAGAAAGAGAGAAAGGGGTTGAGAAAAGGGAAAAAATAATAATAATAAGGAAAAAATCACTAAAAACCCCTCGAACTTTGCCCAAAATGACAAATTTACTCAATCGTAACACATTTACCCTAAACTTTTTTTTCGTGACACAAAAAATCCTAAACTTCTATTCATATAACAAATTTATCCTAAATTATAGTGCATTTTGGTCTTTTTACTTTTTAAATTTTCTTTTCTTTTTTCTTCCCTCCGTCGACCATGGCAAAGCTAACGGAGGGAAGCCGGCGTCCGGTGAGGGCTGCCCTCACCGGCGATTATTTACATCAACTAAGTTTTATTTTTATTTTCATTTTATTATTGCATTTTGGGTAAATATAAAAATTATTATGATTAAAAAAAAGGGCTTCTTTCTCTCTTTTACATGGACTGACATGAAGTGGACTCTCTCTCTTCAATCTTGCCCACATACATGAAGGAAGAGCAAATGCCCTACACATAAAAAAAAAAAAAAAAAGGATCGAAGATAGTAGAAAAGTCAAAGAAAGGGGCTAGCCCTCTCTTGGCATGGAGAAAGAGAGAAAGGGGTTGAGAAAAGGGAAAAATAATAATAATAAGGAAAAAATCACTAAAAACCCCTCGAATTTTGCCCAAAATGACAAATTTACTCAATCGTGACACATTTACCCCAAACTTTTTTTCATAACACAAAAAACCCTAAACTTCTATCCATGTAACACATTTATCCTAAACTATAATACATTTTGGTCTTTTTACTTTTTAAATTTTCTTTTCTTTTTTTCTTCTTCTTTTTTCTTCCCTCCGTCGACCATGGCAAAGCTAACAGAGGGAAGCCGGCTTCCGGCGAGGGCTGCCCTCGCGGGGCTGCCCTCTGCCCTCGCCGGCATCGCGAGGGTCACCCTTGCCTAGGTTGGCTAGGGCCGCCCTCGCCGGCGCCTAGCGAGGGTGGCCCTAGCCCGACCCAGCCAAAGGCCGCCCTCGCCCAACGTCGGCGAGGGCAGCCCTCGCCAAACACCAACTTCCCTCCGCCGGCTTCGCCATGGTTGGCGAAGGGAAGAGAGAAAAAGAAAAAAAAAAAAAAGGAAAAAAAAAAAAAATAAAAAGTCGAAAATGCTCTTGATGAGGTAAATGTGTTACAGTTTGTAAAATTTGGGATTTTCATGTTATAAAAAAAGTTTGGGATAAATTTGTCACTTTGGGCAAAATTTGAGGTTTTTGGTGGTCTTTTCCCTAATAATAAACAAAAAGACAAAAGCAAAAAGAGAGAGAGAGAGAGAGAGAGAGAGAGAGAGATACAGAGAGGGGGAGTCATCTTCTTCAGCCCTCTCCCCGTTTTCTCCTTCCTCCCGCCTCTGCAACTCACATGAAGCAATGACGACATGCGAGAACGGCCTATAGTGGAAGAAGAGGAATAGGTCGGTGATGAATGGGACGGTAAGGTAGGCATTTTCAATGCTGCCGAACTAAGGAATGCAAGTGGATGGTGAAAGGACATCGGTTCAGCCGCGCCATGGCCGGTTGGCCCGCCAAGGACCAATAGTCCAAGCACCTCCGTCGATCAGCCTCCTCGCCTATAAATAGGACATCCGCAATACCAAAAAGGGGGCAATGAAAGTAGCGAGCTCAAAGAACTTCCCTTGAGAGACATCAAGGGAGGCCTAAGAGCGAGTAAGATCTCAAATGGAGAGAGATCGGAGGAGCGAGCTCGGAGGACCGCCTTGAGAGAAATTTGGGTGTCCTAAGAGTGAGCGAGTCCGAGTGGGATTGAAACCTGAATAGAGAGAGACAGAGAGACGGAGAGAGCTTGTGATGCTAAGATCCGAGAGAGGTTTGTGTGAGCGAGCAAGAACTAAGGGCAAAGGAAGAAATCAGGGCCGAAAGAGAGAGATATCCGAGGATAGAAGCCTCCCGAGCAAGACCATGATGCTTGCGTCGCCATGCCAGGTGGGGACACCACTAGCCACCCCTTTATTCTTCCCTTTCATGTCTTGCTCGGCTTCTCCTTTCTTTGTTCCGGGTATCCTGTTGCCGTTGTCGTTGTAGCTCATGCGGTCAGGGATGCAAGAGCTGATGACACCGCCTATTCGCGTTGCGCCTGTCGCCGTCTATCCGCCATCGTCCTTGCCGCTGCCCGCCTCCATCAACGTCGCACCCAAAAGCCCTAACTGCCGCCCCCTGCATCTCAGACTCAACTAGCCAAGCAGCTTGCTGCTCGCTGCCACCCCCGTCCCCGCGTCTCAGGTCGAGCATGCTCGAGAAAATATTGGCTGCAACTCTTATTCCAGCGTGCCATCATACTAGTCCACTCATCACGCAACACATCGCGCAAGCCCCACCATGCACAGCCCTCTAACACACCTTCTCTCCTCTCGTCTCTCTCTTCCCACTGCTCTTCTTTCCTTCATTTCTTCTTCCTCTTCCCTCTACTCGCACATTCCTTATTCTCTCTCTCTCTTCCGCTTGTCTCGCTAGGACAACAACAAAGTTCGTGCACCACTAGATCTGGGTATCGGAACTCTTAATTTCTTGTTGATGACAAGACCCGATGACGGTGTTGTCGTTGTCTTCCTCCTCCGCAAAACCGGAGTCCATTCTCTCATGCACGTTTCTCCTCTCCTCCAAAGTGAGACCCCCATCTTCCTCACCAACCCCGACTCCCGTCTCCCTCCCTCTCTCTCCTTCAAAGATTGTTCCTTGATTGATTTTACTCTTTTGGGTCATGTTTTTGTCTCCTCGCTTTTGTCCGGAAGAGGGAGGGAGACAGATTTGGCACGCAAAGTTCAAATTCAAACCGAGGAGAGAGACCGGATAGAGGGAAGAAGAAGAAGGAACATGCGGGCGAAGGTATAGATGAGGTGACGTGCCGGAGGTAGGGCTGAGGTCGAAGAAGGACCATGAGGCAGGCGGAGGAGAAAGAGAAAATGAGGAAAGCGCAAGCAAAGGGAAGAAGAAAAGAATGAAAGAAGAGCTATGGGAAGAGAGAGACAAGAGGAGAGAGGGTGTGTCAAAGGGTTGTGCATGGTGGGGCCTGCGCGACACGTGTCACGCGATGAGTGGACTAGTATGATGACACACTGTAATAAGAGTTGCAACCAACATTTTCTCAGGCATGCTCTCAACCGAGACCGAGAGTCGGGTTGGCGACTAAGAACCAAGTCGGGCACGTGAGTCTTAACCGAGTAGGAATCTGGCCAATTCGAGCTAGACACGCGTGGGCTTGCAAATTTGTGGGCCTTGCCTTTCTTTCATTTGAGATTGGCCTAGGAGATTAAATTAAAAGTGGGCTTTTCTTTGGAGCCCGGTCCCTCAAATTCAAGACAAAGGCCCATTTTGGCAGGCCCTGGTCAGTCCAAGTCGAGTTGAGTCTGATCAAGCTAGGTAGCCCGACCCGGATCCGCTTTTTTCTTATAAAATAATATGATATTATTTTAATGTTAAAAATATATTTTTGTTAAAAAAATCCAAAAATATTTTATATTTTCCAAAAAATAAGAAAAATCCAAAAAAATAGTTTTTTTTTTAAAAACAAATACATGGAAAATCTTCGAAAACCAAAAAAAAAAAAAAATCAAGTTTAAGTTAGTGGAAGCAACTGTTAGCTTATCCAATTTCGTCATTATGATGCATGGATTTTTATTAATCCGATTAGGAATTGAATCCTAGAACTCGTGATTGGTATAAAATGCTGCCTAAGTGCTTTACTTGATATTTAAACAAGATTAGATATCGGAAGGACATTAGTAATTAACTAGTGTAATCAAGTCTCCGATCCTAATTTCTCTGGTTGCTCAAGAGTCCAAATATTTCATTTGGGTTTCTAATTGACTCACCCAAAATCGATTAGTACCGACTCGTATTTGAAATTGACTTGCAGGTTAAATACTCAGACCATAAGTCGTGAATTGGTGGGTTTAGGAGAGCTCGGACTAAACTTAACACTTAGTGAGCCATTAACCTCCACACATGCCCGCGCGTAAGGGCGCTTGAAAGGGAGGTCGCAACACTATTCACTCACCTCACCGCCTGCCTCTATTCCATCATCTCGTGTGTTCATTTTTATGGTTTGTTGCTTTTCGGAAGTACAAATTTCTGTTATTACCTTGTCTTATATATATGTTTGATATGTATTGTATTATATGTTTGATATGTATTGTATTCATAGTTTAGTTACTCAATATTGCATTGTTGATAGATATGAAATTTGAAATAATATGCTTGTCATTTTAGGAAATGCAAAAAATGAAACAAAAAATAAAAATAATCAATTTGTCCAAGATTGACCCTAAAACCAGAATGGACCGACCATTGGTCTCAAAAATTAAAAACTAGTACTACACAGGTTAGTCCACGGGTTAGGTGCTGGACCAACTCAACCCGGACCATACTCACCCCGAATGTTTGGTCTGTGAGAACCTGGAATCTTCTGGGAATTACGAGAAGAAGTTTCTTGTCGGTTGAAGCTTTCCTTTTGTTATTTTGGTCAACTTTCATTCTTTAAAAACTGCAGCGATTTTTCCCACAGTGGAGATTTCTTTCTTCAACGGAAACAAGAGATTTCTATCAACATGGGTGGATTTGCGCTTGTGAGTTGTGAATTTAAATTGAGTTGTTTTATTTGTGAATATTGTGGGTTTATGTGTGATTTAGATTTGAAAAACACTAGAGTGTATAAGCGATTATTATTTTATAATTCTCATAGTGATTAGTAGATTATTGACTGCTGACTTTCTTGATAGAGTAGGTCACCAACACTTGAACCAAATCATGAAAATTTCTAATGTTCTTTCTTGTTACTGATTTATTTCTCATGTTCTCATTAATTTTCGAACAATTAGGAAATGCGCGAACATATTACATAAGTATACGGAATGGGATAGACTGCTACTTACGCTCCTAATGAAATCAACCACACTTGTGTTTTAATTTCTTTCTTTTCTCACAATACAACAGCTTGATCTTGGTAATCCAATCTTAATAGACAAAATTACATTGTATATGTCATTACTATTCATAGTCATTGTTGGTGTAGGAACAACTGCGATGCTCCTAACCTCGTACTATTTACATAGTCTTGAGGAGCATGAGCAGGTATGCCTGGAATTAGTAGGCCAATCACTCTAAAAATCCTCAACAATGATCCTTTTCTATAGCCCGGTCCCTTCTCATGAGCAATCATGAAACTTCTCAGGAGCTCATACCACGCATTCATCATCATTGGTATCGCTTGTCGAGGCGAGAAGTAGTTCTCGTTCGGTTCTTCCCGGACAATCTGCATATGAAAAATTTGGAAAAATTATCAAAAAAGAAATCCTAAATTTGCTATGTAGTAATTAATTCAGTCATAAACCTTTTAATTTGCAATTTAGTCTTTCTAACTAATTTTGGCTGGAAATCAATAAAGTGAATGTCGGTCATTCTACGTGGCATGGCCAGCACTAACATTAATTATCCACATCTCACTTTGGCAAAATATGCAATGCATATATTTACCGTATAACTAAAGTTACTCTGATTACCATTTGGTCCCCAACTAATATAATCAGCCATGGAGAGAGATAGAGAGATCCTCACCTCTCCTTGATATTTGCTATCGAAGTAGCAACATTTCCCAAAATGCTTGAACATGAAAGCTGAATCATCGTAAGGCAACCTAGGCACAATGTCATTCCCATAGACGAATCTAAAGTACTCAATCTGATGTTCCTTCAAGACCATCCCCATGAACTCCCCAAACTTCTCATCTCCAACCCTTGGTTGACCAAACGTGTAGACCCCCTCCAATCTCTCCATCAGCCATTTCTCCCCGTGCATGGCCAAGATCGCCGGGAAGAGGATTGCCAACGCGCCTCCCAAGCTGTGGCCCGTCACCACGTACTTCGCTTTGTCATTCTCACCGAGCAGTGCCCGTAGCTTCTCCCTTATGGCATAGTAAGCCAACGGCGCGGGCGTTTGTAGATGCGGGTCGAGCTCTTTCGGCCAACCCAGGCTCTTTTGAAGCCCTAGGGCTTTCATGAACCCACCGTGTATTTTTCCGACGCCTGGTAACTCGTACCATGAGAGGTCGATGTCCGAGCACCACGCATCCGCATCAAAAAATTCCGTGCCTCGGAAGGCGACGACGATGGTGTCGTGGTCACGAAGCATGAAGGCTTGTGTGGATGCTTTCCCTTGATAATCTGCAAAAGAAGGACGAATAAGGCATCTGGCAACTAATATCTTGGCGTATAATGTATGCCTACAGTGATGGCGGTATACGTCCGTACCATTCCAAAAGTTGTAGAACCCCAAAAATTCCATCTGCACAAAAGTACGGACACTATTATTAATAAATGAGTAATTCTACTGTTAATTGAGCACGCATTAGGAACAAACACAGTTAATTGAGTTCTTTAGTATGAAGTATGATTAATTTCTTTACTCCTTTTGATTTTAATTCTAGCGGACTGTTAAGCTACGCAAAGTTTACATTGAATGGATTAGCTCGTGATTTCTCGTTTCTGGTCGTCGCTTTGACTTGGTCACAAACATCAACCAAGCTTTCATTTATATATTAACCTCAAATTGGGTACGAGTTTATTTTTGCTTTAGAGATTAATTTTGCTTAAGATTCTCTCTCTCTCTCTCTCTCTCTCTCTCTCTCTCTCTCTCTCTCTCGTTTGACCTGCCAGTGGTGGGTGACCGTCGTTCTCAGGTAGGCCTCGTTCTCATAGGATGCTTTCGAAGCCATCATGGAGAGAGCCGCATGGTACTCGGCGTCACCAGGCCTGATGCGGTTGTCCAATTCCAGTCTCTTGTCCAAATTGCCGATGAAGGATATGAAGCTCCCTGACTCTTTGTGCGGCATCACCACCCTCCCTATTCACAAACCCATATAACAAGTCAACGTCTTTCCAAGTGGAGTGTCCCAAAGATTAGGTAGATTGCTCATACTTTGTGAGCGGTGAACTGCTTGATCAATTTCTTCACCCACACGTATTTTCTAGAGGATACAGCAATTGGTCAGTCTTTAAAAACTTCTGATGGTCGGTAAACTAAATCATAAGAAGTTGTTCTCGCGTAGGCATGATCAACAGGCGCAGATGAGCCTAATTAGGTACTAAATAAGCTCAGCCATTCTTACTATGATGTATTCTCACTGGAAATGTTTGGATCTGAGCGAGCCGGATCCGAAAAAAAGTGTAATATTTAAAAGCTCAGCCATTTATACTTTGAGCCTAATGAACTCTGTAGACCAATAGATACATGATCAACTCTATCTCGGAACTAACAATGAAGTCGCCGAAGTGCTTTTTGTGTTGGGAAGCTTGAAGAAGTTTATCGAAGCTCGATAAACTTGCCTTGCCTTCTATGCCAATGAAATTTAGTCTCGGGTTAAAAAAAATATGCAATGTCCCTTTGTTTTCACTTAAACCAAAGGATTTTTTTTTTTCACCTTACCTAAGCTAATTTTATCTTAAGTAGTCATGGAAAACTCTAAACCAAGGGACTTTAAATGGTTCATTAATGAACATGTCAGTATTTATGGGTGAAAGGTACGCTAAATGATCATGCACCACTATTGAAATGGAATCATTTGTCCAACCGCGCATTTTATTTTTAATCATGTGGCATTATTGCTTTTGTCCCTTTCAAGAAAAAATAAAAACGCTGGAATGTGGGATCATGCTGTATCGGCGATACGCTTGAGTGAAATGAAATGAATCTTCATACCAAACACAGGCTGAGTAAAGCACAAGGTAGTGACTGACGCAGAAACACACACATTTACCAATTGATTCACTTCGCTCAGCAATGAACTTTTTACTAGTGAAGCAACAACAACTACATAGACTCATTTCAAATTGTTTTGATAAAGCATTGCTGTTGCATATTGGTTATAAATCATCATGCAGACTGACCTCGAAAGCAGTTAACGAGAAGCCTTCCGAAGCTCCGATTGCTTGACACGAGGTTCAACCAAAACTCAATCGCCGACCCGCTCCAAGCCATTGGTTTGGCCACGAGAAGCAGAAGCTTCTGCACGAGAGTGGATACAAACATGATCTGCCTCCGCTCGAAGCTCTCATCTCCTTCCTCGGAGGAGTCCACAAATTCTCTCTTGTGCACATCACTGTGGATCAAAATGCGAAAGAGATCAAGGACACCGGCTTTCTCTGGGCTCAACAGCATGTGGCTGCTGGAGAAACTCTTTTCAGAGGCCATGGCTTTGAGGCAAAGAAGAGAGAGACGACAGCTAGGTTTCTTTTTGGTTTTTGAGGGTCTGAGTACTTGTTGTTTTGGATGAGACTTGTGCTGCTTCTTGAACTTAGCTTCAAAGGGTTCTTTATAGAGGGCTCCTTGGCTGATTAACAAAGCTCTGTTTCTTGTTCTTCCTGGTTAGAAAATAAATAAGTGACAGGTGTACTAAAGTCGACAATTAAACTGATATGTTAATCATAGAAGCAATTTTTGATTTGGTGTTGATTGTACATGGTCCAATTCTTGAGCTGTCCACCTGTATTTGAGATTACTCAAAGGAAAAAAAAAAAATTATAATTCTTTGTTATGAAAGCTGATCAACTTTGATACTATGAACCCGTCATATATATTCTTGACGTCTCAAAAATAGGTCTAGTTGCAGGATCTTATGGAATCATTCATCAATATAAAATAATTGGACAAATGAATGAATACGTCATTTCCTTAGAAAATAAATAAGTGACAGGTGTACTAAAGTCGACAATTAAACTGATATGTTAATCATAGAAGCAATTTTTGATTTGGTGTTGATTGTACATGGTCCAATTCTTGAGCTGTCCACCTGTATTTGAGATTACTCAAAGGAAAAAAAAAACATTATAATTCTTTGTTATGAAAGCTGATCAACTTGATACCTAAAATGTAGGTTGCCTCTCCTAAATCTTTCATGGAGAATTTCTGTGACAAGAATAGTTTGACTGGACCCAATTTCACTGATTGGGTGAGGAATTTGAGAATTGTTCTCAATTCAGAAAAAATTGGGTATGTGCTTGATGAAAAGATGCCAACATCCTTTCCCGAGGGTGGGACCCAAGAGGAGCGTGTCACTTATGATAAGTGGCGTGATGATGACTTAAAAGTTAGGTCATACATGCTTGCTTCTATGAATAATTCTGCACGAAGCATGGATGGTCAGCAACCGCTGACCATCATGTATAGAATCGTGCAAAAAAAAAAAAAAGCGGACAATCGGCAACGGTTTCGTCCATCGATTTCTTGATCGGTTTTACTTTAAATAGAAAGAAGAGAACAAAAAGTGGGGCTGCTAAAATAGAGAGAGTGTGGGCGTGCGTTTTGTTTTTGAGAATGAGAAGATGCTTTGCTGAAAATAGAGAGTAAAGTGTGTGCGTGTTCTTGAGTCTTTGAGACGCAAGAAAGAAGAGCATTATCTCATTCGGGCCGTGACTATTATACATCAAGAATACGACGGATTATTTCACGTGATTGCTAGCACGATCGAAGTGGTGAATATCCGAAAGCTCTCTCTCTTCGACGTTCGTTGTTGGTGTGTACTAGAGGTCCAACGCTTGTGGGACTCGAATCCAAACATCCCAGTTTCAAAGCGCTTCGAGAGGTATTTCGTTTAACTTCCTTTTATGTTTAGATATTTGATTAAAACGCACGAACAACGCCTTAGGAGAATCATGTGTAAAATATATCTTTGTTTCCGCTGCGTTTAATTCGTTAATTATTCTTATACATGATTCATGAAACCCCAACAGTGGTATCAGAGCCAACCTTAGGCGTTTTTCGTGCGTTTAATTGATTTGTAGTTCAAATATATTTTTGCGTTCTAATGGCCAATTTATTTTTGTTAAGAGAATTTGTTCTCTTGCTCTAATGTGGCTTTTAGAAGTTGATTGATTTATGTGATAAATTTAATCAACTAAGCAAAAATTAGAACTAAATCAATTTTGAATCAAAAATCTGTAACTTGTTATACTTTGTGTTTATATTCTACAAATGATATGCAGAATTTTATGCATGCCTTCCAGAGCTTTAAATTTTGAATTTATGGCCCGTAAGGAAGGGTGGTGATCATGGAAAAATCCTAATTGTTGTGATTGTTGTATGGATGAATGTATGATGATTACATGTATTCTTTTTTTGGGGATGTAATTATTAAATGGAGGCTGCGTCCTTCTTTTTATATTTATTTTTACAAAATGTAATTTTAGTATAGTTTAGTATTTCAATTATTGATGTAAATACTACAAGAAAGGAGGAGCCATTGGAGGAGCCATTAAACCGGTGAGCTCTACGGGCCCGGTCTTTGAAGAGTTCAAAGATTGAAGAAAAGTGAAGAGCAGGTCCATATTATTAAAACATTAAAATGGCTAAATGGGTCTCTTTGGCTCGAGACCCATTGAACCATAATTCCATGATCACCACATAGGATAGATGTTATGTGATATCTATTTATTTATTATATTTTTATTATCGTGCATGTTAAACCGGTTAATGTGCAAAGTGAGACCATTAATAACGACCAAAATCTCCTTATTAATAATATTAAGTCGAAACGGGTTTCGGACTCGTGGCCTTCCAACGTCGTGGTTTGATCCAATATTATAGTGGTTAATTAACCGGTTATGGATATATAGGGGTTGATTACCATTTATAATATTGGACCACTCCATTATGCATATGATGATGTGGGGTTGGAGCCAAATGATTTCTAATAACTCTGTTAGGTGAGGGAATCATTTGTGTTTTCAATACTTGCATGAGACGATGGGCTAGACTTAACTATGATCATGATGCCAATAACTGTTAGGTGAGGCTTTCATGATCTAGAGGCCGAAGTTATGATTGGGACTCGCATATGATGCGTTGAACAAGCTGGTTCACTCACTAAGTTCATAGGACACCAATAACTGTTAGGTGGGTGAGGTGAACTTTGGGCTAGTGGGACTCAATCCCCACTAGTAATCTTTACCCAACAAAGATTACCGCTTCCCATCTTAAGGAGTATGGGATTCGAATATAAATTTAGTGGGAGGATCTATTTCATTTAAAGACCAAAATGAAATAGTTATTATGAAAAGTACAAGGGCTCGTGAAGGGAAGCTGACGCGTTGAGGAGGCAGGGTCTCTTTCTGTGGTTATCTCCGACCCCATTTCTGCATTTCGAATGTGGTAACGACACGATTTAATTTATTCAAGAAAAGGGGTGACGACTAGACTTGTCAAAATAGATTCTAAACTTTTTTTTAAAACTCATATTTAATGGGTTAGTTATGTTCATAAATGGATTAAGAATTGCAAAGCCTAAATATATATGGTTGTTAAATGGGTTTACAGTTTACACAAACACAACCTACCTTGGTGATTTTCTGTTCTCCCTTTATGAGAAAATAATGGACTTTTCAGATTGTTCTAAGTTCAAAGAAATATTGATTAGCCTGCAAGATAAGTCCGACTTCACCCTCATTAAAAATTTCAAGATGGTTTCTTTTTACCCCATTATTTATTATTTTTACTAATCTTGTAAGTTTGATATGTTAGTTATTACAATATACATTTCCTTGGTTGCATTTGGCATTGTTATTTTTTAGGAAATATTATAATCTTAGTTCTTATCATTGCATTCGGTAGTCAACATAAATTATCTTTTTCAACATCTTATTTTCCATTTAATTAAAATTTCAATTCCTCTACGTTATTTGCCGCTGTATTTATATAAATTCACTACCAAGTTAACTTTCTCTCATTCTTCATTGTGAATCAATACAAAAATTAAAAATTATATGCAATTCTATATCTAAATAACATATAGACATAGAAAGATTAAAGCAGTCTAACTTAGTGGTTACATATTTCTTAAATTGGATTAAATATTGAAGTATTTTAGTAAATGAATCGAGTCAGGTATGGATCACTAACTTTGTATTGCATATAAATGAGTCAAAACATGTTAAATGGATCAATTTCAAGTAGACCATTTTCGAGCCAACCCAAATCTAAACCCACCCATTCGGTGGCCTTGGCTACGACATGTCTTAATTTATTTAAGAAAACATTCACATTCAAATTTGATATTATGCCATGAGATTCATTTCCTTCACTTTTAATGTTGCACATGTCATATGGATGGTAGCGACTAGAGAGATCTAAGCAGGCCCTACCATCATTCGTTGCACATGTCATATGGACGGTAGGAATCATTCGCTTTAAACTTTGCAAAAAAAAATCAGGCGTGCAGGTTTTTGTGATGTGGCCCACATATAAGTTTTAAATTCAAATTGGAGATATATATCCCAATATTTAGGGAGAAAATTAATTCAATTTACACAACAAAGAATCAAATGTCGTGTGTCCAAAGTATGCAATTGCTATTTGGATCATTGTTCCGAGGGATTTCAGTGGGTTGAATTTGATATACAACCCAACTTTCTACTTTCATTGTTTCTAGATATTTTCAGCATGTATGATAGAGTAGAATCAAGATACCGAACACACGATAATAAACTAAAACAAAAACACAAAAAAGACATTAAATTTACATGATCTAGTCAGTACACACCCTATAGAAAGAGCAGTATAAAATTTCATTATAAATCAAGCAATACAATAGATATTAGTATATTACAACCACACTTAAATCATGTAAATACTCTCAGTAATTTTTAGTTTTCCAATTACTCCAAGGAAAGAATAGCACATGATTTCACTATATATCAAACAATAAGACCACAAAGAGAAATTATGACAATTGAATGTAATTAGCGAACAGCACAAGCCATGGCGCTCTTGCACATTAACAGCTATAAATCGTACTCATTATGCTGAAGAGACCAAACCCACAATCCAACAAAAAGAATATTTTTATACAAAAAAAAAAAAAGCCATTATCGGACGTCGAAATGGACTTCAACTCCAATAGGGTTAAGAAGCTTTGGGGGAAATTAATTTTCATTTTTGCATCACTCGGGATTCTGTCGGCAAGAGTCCAATTCAAACTTTCCTAACATAGACTTGTTTTCCCTGGAAATCATTAAAATGTGGTTTTACCTCTAAGTCAAAGAAGAGGTGTGCAATTGACAAAATGACCTTAATAATACGTAGGTTTCTACAACACGATCTTCATAAGCTTCGATTGAGATTCACTAGTTCGAGAGATCCATTTTTCAGTCGGTCGTCGATTAAGTAATACCGTGTGTTTCCAAGACAAAGTTTGAACGGTGAGGTCAAATCCCAGCTGTCATTTTTATGGTTTCTGGCCCTTTCGGTTTGCCGTACAACAAGAAAGTCATACATATACAGTGGCTTGAATTTGACCCACCTAATCTGTTGTTAATAATGCAGAAACTCACAACTTGCAATCCAAGTCAACCGAGAGGAGGATGAAATTCTCGCGTAATTGCTCGATAAAATAGATCGCGAACTATTACTTCGCAGCTTGAAACATTCAAGTCTTCACAAGGAAGACGTCCCATGGCACTGGTGTTTGAACTGATATTTATATATATATAAACTTTCTTACCATAGTTGCAAATTAACGAAATTTAATGGGGCTACACGTCGAGATAGGAAGACTGCCACGCGTGCAGAAACTCGTGTTGAAAGAGAGCTTCAAAACTTCGTTGATGGAAATACTGAGATGAGAGGACTTATCCACAGCCAAAGATTTTGACACATGGGGCATTTTAGATGTAGATTAGCGTGATCAAATGGGTCATGATAGTTAACCGACAAAATCTAAGACAATCTGCATGCGTACCATCATAGCTAATCATAATTCATACTTGCATTTGCCAGGCCACCGACAAAAATGGCCCTTACTTTCCACAGAAAGAAGAACGATTTCACACGATTTTTGTCCATTTTTCGTCAACGTGAATGTCATGTGTTAAAGGGTTGCTGTTATATTTACTGTTTCTCTGACCATATCCACAGGAATATCACTACGAGTTTATGTGTTTTCAGTGTCGGACCCTTGCGCTACACAATTATTGAAGTAGGACAGCGACAACCAAAATAATCCTAGCAATTGTTGGCATTTGTATGTATTCTTTATGTTTATTTCCTGAACTTTTTTTTTTTTTTTTTTTTTTTGATCTGAGATAGGTCATTCATTCATTTAAAGCAAGGATTACAAGTAGACGATAGATTGGCTTCAGAACATAAAATACTCAAAAGAGGTTGCAGTGGTGTATATAACCAATTTGTGGATAGGGATTTGAGGCGATGCGATTTCGCAACCCAATCGACGGCGTGGTTTGCTTCTCTTGGGCAATAGGAGAGCTTGACAAGGGATAGATTTTGTAGAATATCTCTGCTTTCAATAAGTAAACTGCTCATAGCCCATGGAACTGCAGCCCAGCCCAAAATTGCCTCCACAAGTGCAAGATTGTCGCTCTGTACTTCCCATTTACTTTCCCTGAATTGAACAGCTTCCACGTGACTCCCTATTCTTCATTTCAGAAAGCGCAACCCGTGCAAAAGCGCTAGGGCTTCAACATGCAGAGGAGACGCGGCATGGATCTCAGCGGCGAATCCGTCGATCAGCAGGCCGCTCGAGTCACGAACGATCCCAGCGACAGAGCTCTTCTCTTCTCCCTTCATCCAAGAACAGTCCACGTTGAGTTTGAAGCTATTGCTGTCCGGTGCTTTCCAAATCTCGGGCGAGTCTGGCCTGCTGGTTTTCTTCTATTCTTTGCTCGGAATCCATCTGGAGAAGGCCCAAACCTGTGCTTGGGCGAGATCTACTATGGATTCGGCTTTGGGAGGTCGAGATCTAAAGATGTAGTCATTTCGAAGCTTCCAAATTAACCAGATCATGCTTGCCACCATATCTACTAGGGTAAATCATTTTTTGCTGCAAAGAACTCTACAAACCACTTGTCCATCCGAGTAACTGATATAGTTTTGTTGTAGAGGTTGAGGCGCAAGTCAAGCCATATTTGCCGAGTCCTTTTGCATAGGAAGAACGGGTGTTCTGCTATTTCAAGATGCTGAAGACAAAGGGACACAGGGGATCAGGTAATATTTGCCTCTTATAGAGATTATCCTTTGTTGGGATTGCATTTTGGCATATGCTCCATAGGAAAAACTTTACTTTGGGGGGGATTAGAGTATCCCATAACCTAGTCCATAGGGATCTGGGCGGCTGATAGGAAGTTATTGCTCTATTTGGGTCAGGATAATTGGTCAATGAACATACCCTGTTGTAGCCACTTTTGACTGTGTAGGAGCCTGACTTATTCCCCATCCAGATCAGCCTATCTTGCTGTGGGTGTGCATTGATTGGAGTTGAAAGTATTTCATTAACAACTTGTTCATCAAAGAGATCTTGAAGTTTAGGCTCGTCCCATAATCTCCTTTCATTGTTCATTAATTCAGCAACTGTCTCAGGATCATTCTTGTTCGGCAGTCCTCCTATCACTCCCCTTGGGAGCCATCTGTCTCGCCGAATGTTAATGCTTTGCCCATCTCCCACAATCCACCTTACCTCCAGTTCTATAGTGTCTCAACCTATTAGGATGCTGCACCAACCCCAAGATGGTCGTTGTTCTATTTTTGCCTTCCATAAGTCCCCATTTGGATAGTAGACTCCTTTTAGGATCTGGCTCCATAAAGCTGATGGTGATTGTGAAAGTCTCCAGGCTTGTTTGCCTAACATTGCCTTGTTGAAATTAATTAGGTCTTTAAAGCTGAGACCCCCTTCGTCTTTTCTGCATTTCAAGACTTCCCATTTCTTCCAGTACATACCTCTTTTAGAATCATTTTGTTTCCACCAGAAAGCTGCAATCCTTTGTTCGATGGCTTTACAAACTGAGATAGGAATTTTGAAAATGGACATAGCATACTAAGGAAGAGCATGTACCACAACTTTTATCAATATCTCTTTGCCAACTTTAGATAATAACTTTTCTTTCTAGCCTTCAAGCTTCATGTTCACTCTAGCAAGAATCCATGAAAACATCTCCTTTTTTGTTTGTCTCCAATCAGATGGAATTCCTAGGTATTTCCCTATTTTGTCAATAATAGGCACTCGTAACTCATGTGCCATATTCCTCTTTAAGCTCAAAGGGCAGCCCTTGCTAAAAAAAACACTCCTAATTTGTTTAGATTGATAGCTTGACCAGTTGCATAGCAATACTGGTTCAAAAGATTTGCCAAATTTTGACATTCTCTAACTGTCCCATCCATAAAAAGTATAGCATCATCGGCGAATAATAGGTGAGATAATGTGGGGCAATACATGTTCAGTCTTATTCCTTTGATGCTCCCATCTTCTATCACTTTGTGCATCATCCAGAAAAAAACACATTAGCCATCAATATGAGGAGGTACGGGGACAATGGATCTCCTTGTCGTAGTCCCCGCGTGGGTGTAAAATATCGTGTTTGATCGCCATTGACTTTGACACTAAATGACACTGTGGAGACACATGTCATCACCAACTCAATCCATCTTGCACTAAACCCCATCTTTAACATACTCATTTTTAAGAAGTCCCACTCAACCCTATCATAAGCCTTTTGCATATCCAGTTTAAGGATTGCCTGGAATTTCTTTTTTCTTTCTTTGATCCTCAACTGATGCAACACCTCTTGAACGATAAAGATGTTATCTTGTATTTGTCGTCCTTTAACAAAGGCGCTTTGTTCATAGGCTATTATCTCAGCAAGCCATGGTTTCAATCTATTTGCTAACATTTCGAAGATAATTTTATAGCTGAAGTTGCATAGATTAATTGGCCTGAATTGACAAATACTTTCTGGGTTTTTTACTTTTGGAATGAGAGATATGTGAGTCTTGTTGAGTAGGGGGTCAAATTCACCTAATTCAAAGAAGTTTCTGACCAAATTTAGCACATCTAGCTTAATATCTTCTCAATAATGTTGATAAAATTGTCCATTAAGACCATCCGGGCCGAGGGCTTTTAGGGAACCTAGCTGGAAAACCGCTTCTATTACCTCTTCCATGGAAATAGGGACCAAGAGGCTTTCATTCATTTCCATGGTAACTAGAGTTGGGCACATGTCCAAAATAGGTTGAAAATCTCTTGGACCCGCTGATTCATATAGAGAACAATAGAAATCCTCTATGTGTTGTTTCAATATCTTCTGGTCCCTACACCAAGTGTCTTCGTTAAGGCGCAACACAGTAATTCTATTCTGTTGTCTTCGAACCTCAATAATTTTGTCGTGGAAGTAATATTGTTCCCAAGTTTTTCTTGGATTATGTATGTTGTTGATGAGTCGACTCTCAACCTCATCTAACGCATTCTTGAGAGAGAGAGAGAGAGAGTTGTGCAGTTATGGTTTGCATGAAATGCACCAAATTCAACGTTTGTCATCCAATGATTGGTACACATAAAGCTATACAATGAATAATGAAGGCCATCTCCATCTTCAACTCAAAAGCTTAACCCAAGATAGTCATTTTGTTAAGAAATCAATATGTAAATAAGAAAATTAGTATCCATTCGAAATATATATAAATTAAAAAAAAAATTGAACTCACCAAAACGTTCTGCAAAATTTACTAATTTCCAAGAGAATCACAACCTGGTAAATTTAAAAATTGAAAATTATCAAATTTATAACTCGAATAATATCGGTTCATTTCTACAATTAATATGTTTGAAAATCAATTTATATCACTTTAAGTAATTGACCTAAGGGCAAATATTCATTAATTTAGCCATAATGGATCACTTTCCAGTACCTACGGATTCGAAAAATACAATTTGGACTTTCTTCTAATACGATACAAATAACCCAATTGACATTTCCACTTTGGGTATCTATTGTCTTCAAATTCCTGCATATTAATTGACGTAAGAATTTTCCGAAAGTCCCACTTCATCGACTCAATTTTTTGTTTTCTTTATGTATCAGAGCTACACAAGGACACAATGATCTTTTCTTCTTAAAGAAAAAAATCTCCAAATGATTACCTTGTGGATACTGCGCTTAATTTTTTGCTTTTTGATTTACTTCAATTCCTATTGCTTAGGTCAGAGATATCACGGAAGGAACCTCCCGACTACCCCAACCCATGTTTCAAAATTGTCAGTGGAAAGACTATCAAGAGTGATTACAAGACACTCTCTGCTCTTCAATGTGGAGGTGGCAACATTCAAACAAGTCTAGATATGTGGATTCCTATCCATCCATAATACCTTTAAGAAGAATTGTGGTGTAGCAAGTCTTGCTCAACAACCAAGTACAAGGAGCAATGGCACACCTGATGGAGGCTACTGGGGGCTCAGCCCCCTTGGTTCAAAATATTTTTATATTACTAAAAGTCGAAAATTTTCTTAATAAATTATATATAGGTGACATCTCTTTCCCTCACCCAATATGCAATTGGATAAAAATGAGATGTCATGCTACAATATGACCTCATGGACCCATAATTCAATACCGTATATTGCCAAATAGGTGATTTTCTCTAGAAGATTAAACTATTAGGAAATGCAAAAACAACATACATGTGGAGTGGGATTGACTCTCGACCGCATAGTTGCGTTTTAATTTCTATCAATTTCTTACAACACAATTGAATCTTGGTGATCCAATCTTAGGAGGCAATATCATATTGTATAAAGCTATAACTATTCTTAGTCACTGTTGGTGTAGGAATAGCTGCGCCCCTCCTAATCTTGTAGAATTTACATAATCCTGAGGAAAATGAGCAGGTATCCCTGGAATCAGCAGGCCAATCACTCTAAAACTCCTCAACAACAATCCCTCTCTGTAGCTTGGTCCCTTCTCCCAAGTAATCGTAAAGCTTCTCATGAGCTCATACCACGCATTCATCATCATCGGTATCACCTGTAGAGGCGAGAAGTAGTTCTTGTTCGGTTCTTCTGGGATGACCTACATATAAAAAATTAAGCAACCAAGAAAATTAATGAGTAGTCTTATCCAATTACAACATGCCATGCACGGTTAACTCTTTCTTCTTTCTTCTGTTCTTTCGCCTTTTGAGCCCTGCAAAGCCAATTCCTGAAGTTCATGGACGTGACAATGTTTTTTTTGCTTTGGAGGAATTTTATTGCATACAGTCTGAATTGCAAACTCCTTCTCTTGTGCAATTTCAATCCAATGGTATATGATTTATCCACATCACAATTTCGTTTGATATGAAATGGATATACATAGCATTTAGCTAAAGCTACTTTGAGAACCACTTTGTCCACCAACTAATATAACTAAGCCCACAAAAAATAATTTAGGCGCGCACGCGAGAGAGAGAAAGAGAGAGTTCCTCACCCTCCCTTGATATTTGCTATTGAAATAGCAACAACGCCCAAAGTGCGTGAACATGGAAGCTGAATCATCGAAAGGCAACCTAGGCACAATGTCATTGGCATAAACGAATCGAAAGTACGCAATCCGATGTTCTTTCAAGACCCTCTCCATGAACTCCCCAAACTTGTCATCTCCAACCCTAGGTTGACCAAAGGTGTAGACCCCCTCCAATCTCTCCATCAGCCACGTCTCCCCGTGAATGGCCAAGATCGCTGGGAAGAGTATCGCCAACGCACCTCCCAAGCTGTGGCCGGTCAACACATACTTCACTTTGTCGTTCTCGCCAAGCAGTGACCTTAGTTTCTCCCTTATGGCATAGTAAGCGAACGGCGCGGGGGTTTTGAGAAGTGGGTCGAGCTCTTTCGGCCAACCTAGGGTCTTCTGGAGGCCTAGAGCTTTCATGAACCCGCCATGGATATTCCCAACTCCTGGTAACTCGTACCGTGAGAGGTCAAAGTCCAAGCACCAATCGGCCGCATTGAAAGGTTCCGTGCCTCGGAAGGCGACCATGATGGTGTCGCGGTCCCGTAGCATGAAGGCCTGTGTGGTTACTTTCCTTTGATAATCTGCAGAAGAAAAATAACAGGTATCTGTCAACTGTTATCTTGATATATTATCCACAGCTTTAGAGATGGCAGCATAGCTCCTTACCATTCCAAAAGTTGTAGGACCCCAAGAAATCCATCTGCACAAATGAGCGGACATAACTGTTATAAAGGACTAATTCGATTATTGTTCAGCAACATATGTTTGCAAATTTTTGTTTCTGGTCCTCTCTTCTTATGTCTTCACGTGGTCACAACATTATCCAAGCTTTCATTTATAGATTAACCCCAAGCCAAGTAGTGTTTATTTCCAATTTAGATTCTGTCGTTTCACCTGCCAGTGGTGGGTGATCGTTGTTTGAAGGTAGGCCTTGTTCTCATAAGATGCTTTCGAAGCCATCATGGAGAGAGCCGCATGGTACTCACTGTCCCCAGGCCTGATGCGGTTGTCCAGTTCCACTCTCTTGTCCAAATAGCCAACGATGGATATATAGCTCCCAGACTCTCTGTCCGGCATTACTTTCCCTGTTCACAGCCCCACATAGTACAGTCAACATCTTTCTAAGTGTAAAGTCAACAGATTGGGTAGACTAATCCTAACTTTTTAGCATGGCACTACTTGATCAATATCTTCAACTAGATATGTTTCCCAGAAAATACAGCAATTGGTCTGAGAATTTAAAACTTCTATTGGTTGGTGATCTAAGTCAGAAGAAGCTGTTCTCATGAAGACATGATCAGTAGACCGGCGTTGATGAGTCTAATTAGGTATCCGATAAGCTTAGTCGTTCTTAGTTAAATTTCTTTTAGGAAATTGATGAATCTGAGTGAACTAGATCCAAAAGGATAAAATATATCCAAACGCAATCAGACTTATTTCAAGTTGTTTTAATACAACCTTATTGTGCCATATTGCAATAACTAGATATGCAGGCTGACCTCGAAAGCAGTTGACAAGAAGCCTTCCAAAGTTCCGATTGCTCGACAAGAGATTCAACCAAAACTCGATCACTGACCCGATCAAAGACAGGGGTTTGGCCACAAGAAGCAGAAGCTTCTGCGCGAGAATGGATACAAACATGATCCACCTCCGCTCAAAGCTCTCCTCTCCTTCCTCGGAGGAGTCCACGAATTCCCTTTTGTGCACATCGCTGTAGATCAGAATGCGCAAGAGATCGATGACACCGGCTTTCTCTGGGCTCAACAGCAAGTAGTTGCTGCAGAAACTCTTGTCACAAGCCATGGCTTTGAGGCAAAGAAGAGAGAGGTGATTGCTAGGGTTCTTTCTCAATTTGAGAGGGTCTGTGTACTCGCTGCCTTGGATGGGACTTGTACTGCTTCTTGAACTTGGCTTCAAAGGCTTATTTATAGAGGTTTCTTTGTCATTGAATAGTAATAGACGTAGTTTCTGACTTGGTGTTTGTATATCAATCTGTAGATTAGTCTCGGTGTACTTGGCATTACTCAAAGAAAGAAAAACGTAAGTTTTTGGCACGAAAGCCGAACGACTTTCGATGGGTTGGTGAAGAAAAACTAAGGCGTTGTGGAGAAGGTGGAGACTCTCTCCGACCCCCATGTCTGCATTTTGACGGCGTCGCAACACGTGCTATTAATATTCAAGGAAGGCGGTTAAAATATGTTTTGATTTGTCTGTGGAAATTTTCATGATTTAACGTGAGATCATGTGATTCATTCATTCACGTCTTCTGTTACCCCTATCATTTAATTGATGGGCACTAGAGAGATCTAAGTGGAACCCTACTAGTATTATTGTCACATAAATTTTAGCGATCCAATCATTTATTTATTACATAAAAAATTAAGGGTTAATTTTATCCCTGAAAAAATATTAATTACATATAGATTTAGATGCATTTATTTTTAATTTGCAATTTTTGCATTTTATTAGACCGGTGGTGGATGTGTTCAAATTAATGGTTCTGAGCTTTAACTTGGCAGGCCGGACTAAACCCATGAAACAAGCAAATTGGCCCAAGCCTGTTTTATTTTAATGACAAAAATTACCTAAATAGAGATTTGAAATGATATTACGGTGGATTTTTGGAGTTTAAGAAAATCGGATTGCAATCTTATCTTTAAGTGATAAAATCAAAGAAAAATATTTAGAGAGATAAGGAAAATAAAAGGATTTTCGTGACTGGGAGGTTATAAACAATCTTCGTGAAGACATGAAATATTCCAAAAAAGATTAATAGGGCGCCGGGGGGCTTCTTTTTGGGTGAAAAAAATAAAAAAAAGAGAACAAAAAAGGTGAAGGAAAGTGAAAAGGGAAACGTAAAAGCAGAAGCAGAGAGGGGAGGAAGTGATTGGACATTCACTGTTCATCGTCTTCCCCACATTCGCTGCCCCGATCGCCGGCTCCTCTTCACCTGCGCTGCGCTCGCACCGCCGGTCTCCACCAGCCATCGTCGCGCCGACCCACGACGACCCAAACGCCGACCAGTAGACCGCCGCGCCCACCGTCGGTCCCTGCCTGCACCTCAGCCTACCTGCTCCACCGCGCCAACGCCAGCACCCCTCGGCAGTAGATCTCGCGCCTGCGCCTCCGCCTCGGCGTCCCCGTAGCCGAAGCCCACCGCGCCTGCACCAGCAATCGCCGTTCGACTCCTCGTGACGACCCGAGCCCGAGTCGGGCCGCTCTGCCACCACCGCTCCAGAGCGCCGCTCACCTTCCGCCGCGAGATCTGCGACGCGCGTCGCTGCTGTTCTTGGCCGCCGCCGTTCCGGGCCTGCCTCTACCTTCCGCCGCCGATCCCACCAACAGCTGCGACAGCTGACGCCGTTGCCCCAAAACCAGCGATCGACGCCCCTGCTCAACCCGACGCCCAGAAGCACCACCGGAGTTCGACGCCGTTGCTGCTTCCCTCCTGCCATCTCTCGCCCGCAGCAGCTGCCGGACCCCCTCGGCCTCCGTCCCCACACCTGCTTGGAGCCCGATCTGCCGCGCCGGAACGCCGATCTCGCCCCCGATTCGTCTGCAACCCGCGACCCAGCAGATCCCGAGCCGGTTAGCCGCACCCTCGCGAAATTGCTGCTGCCTTACCGATCTGCTCCACTAGCCTGACGAAGCCCACCGCGCCTCAGCCGATCTCCGCCTCCGATTTGCCGCAGTGGAGCTGCTGCCCGACGCCGCTGCTCACCCCCGTCGCTGAGATCCCGCGACGCCGTTGCTCTGTCTTCGCCGTGCCCCGAAGCCCGCAGCTTCCTCTGAGTGACGCCGCTGCAACACCCGGCGTCCGAAGTCCCCTCCTCGCTGCTGGCCCTCCTCGCCGGAGCTCCGACGACCGGCGACCGACGGTGAACCCCGAACCAGCTGCCAACCTTTGCTTGGAAGGGAAAAAGAAAAAAAAAAAAAGGAAAAAAAAAGAAAAGCAAATTAGGTAGTTTTTTTTTTTTCTTTTTATTTACTTTATTTTGTTTATATTTTTTTAAGTTTAGTTATTTAAATTGGAATATTGAATGTCAATACTCATGAATCTTATCCCAAGTTTTGTCCGAAATTATTATAATTATTAATTTGATCCGTAAGACGTCGGATCATTTTTTAATTATATTAATTTTTTGAACATTTTGATAGTATTTTAATTGTTAAATCATTATAATTATTAATTTGATCCGTAAGATTTCGGATTAGATTTTTAATTATTTTGAATTTTTGTCGTGATGTTTAGGGTTAAAATAATCGTTAATTTGACCTGCGGGACAACAGATTATTTTTTCGATTATTCTAATCATTTATTTGGTGGATATCTTGATTAGTTTAAATGTAATTTCATAATTGCTTGTCTTGGAAAAACACTAAAAAACATAAAAATCAAAAAAATCAAATCTTGCATTAGGGTGTGTTGGTTTAGTAAATCAGGATTGTATTTTTAGATGATTTTTGGAATAGATTAGGATTGATTTTAGATAATGTTTGCAATTTAAATAATCTCATTTTTTCTTTTTAAAAAATGGTTTTCTAAGATAGGATAGGATTTAAGTCAAATTAACCCCTAAAATAAATTGGGAAATTATTCATTTTAGATAGTTTAATTATGGTTCTTATTAATTCCGAATTTCAATAAAAAAAAAACATAAAAATATTAGGTGCATGTCAATTGCATGTTAGGTTCATTTAATTAGAAAGAGCTTGTTAGTAAAATTAGGTCATGTAGTTAAAGTACATGTTTTAAATTAGAAATAAAAGAAAACCCAAAAAATTGTTTACTTCATGTGTTTATTTCTTTTGATGTGATTTAATTCATTGAGTATTTAATAATGGTTGAATAGTGATCACCACATTTGCATGATAGTAATTTAAGTTAAAAAAATCCAAGCTGCCTACAAAAATATTTTTGAAAAATAAAAGAAATGATACCGAAAGAGCATTAGAATAGTCTAGTGTAACAAAGTCATGTACCATTAGTCTCTAGTTAATAGGATTATTTTATTTAGGTGTCTAATCGACCTACCATAAACCGATTAGTGGCGACTCCTAGATAATAATCATTTGCATATTAAATATTAGAATCTTAAGTCGCGAATTGGTATGGGCTTGGGAGAGTCCAAGCTAAGTTTAAAGATTTAATAGTCCATTAGCCTAAACTTAAATGGTGTGCCTGAAAATTTAGGTCGCGACAAGTATCAACTATGCCATTCGAGCATGGTTGGAAAACAAGATTGTGCTAAATTCAGCATCCTTCCAAACATGAGCCAGTTGACATACTGCTTGTAAATTTTGTGCTCCTTCGCATTGCACAAAATAGCTACTTGGACATACAAGACGGTCATGAATTGTCGTGCTCCATCATGTTGCACACAGTTGCTACTTTGACATATAAGACCGTATGAATCATTCACTTTGACTTGTGCGAATTTCATTTTAGAAAATGAACATCAATTATTCAGCTAAATATTAGGTTCGCAGCTTTTTTTGACACGGCCCACATTTACGTTTTAAATTTGAAATACAGCTACATTTCTCATTATTTGGTGACTAGATCAATTCAATTTACAAATAGAGAATGAACTCTCATGCATCCAACGGATGCAATTGGTATTTGGGTCATTGTTCTAAGGGGTTTTAGTGGGATAAATTTAATTTTTAACCGAACTTTTCATTTTTTTTAAAAGATATTTTTAGTGTATATAATATTCCACCATAGATCAAGTAATACAATAAAAATAACAATTACACCCAAGTCATTAAAACAATTTCAGTGTTTCAAAGCTTCAAATTCCACGCAATAATCTCACTATGTTTAGTCTCACGATCCCTTGCAAAGGGGAAAATTGCTCAAAAAGCCCTAAACTATTGTACGATGGCCAATTTAGTCTTAAACATTTTGATTGTGTTAATATAGTCATAAAAAAATTTTTACAATTTGCAAATTTAGTTCTTAATTTTTCATATGTCAATTTAATCTTAAAGCTTTTGACAATTTGTCGATTTAGTCCTCATGGTCATTTTTAGACGAAAATCATTGACGTTGTAATTGAGTTAATGCCGGCCATTCTATGTGGAGGTGATAAATGATCACTTGCGTGGTGGTCATTAGTCATTAATGTAGAAAATTGTGGTGGTTTTGCTCATTAGAAAAGAGTGTCTATAGGTTAATCCCAATGGGGCCCTTTTTTATATTAAGATACATGTGTAAGTTGTGTTAGAACAATCCCATATTGGAAAATTGACGTGGTGTAGAACAATTAATATATCTTAGTTGGCTCATAATTCATTAACTTAACATTTTGAGTAAAAGTAGATCCAATTGAAAATGCCGACAGGCTCGAATTTAAGTTCCCTCATAACAATCTCCCTAAGTGAAGATATTAGACTTTTGCTACATTCTCCCAAAATTTCAATCCAAGTTGGTGGAAACTTCCCTCCTCCAAAAACCGGATTGGTGCATTTTTTCAAATTAAGTCTTTTTCACCTACACAAATGAAAAACACACTCAAAAAAACCCTAATCGTATTTCACAATAAAAAGTGTGTTTTTTTGTCACATATGTCGATGGGGTTGCTTCACTTAAGATCAAAAGGACCCACAATGGAGATGCCTGGCGGCACGACAGAGCTGAGTGCTAGAGACGACATGGACAAAACGGTGGGCTGGAGCATTGTGATGGCGCGGCCGCCATGGTTGACTAGGGAGATGACCGAGAGAAGAAGAAAACCAGTAGAGAGAGAAAGGGAAGAGATGGTGTTTTATTCCATCCTCAGATAGATAAAATGTACCCAAACTAGTCTGTCATTGAGGTCGCTCAAGGTGTAACCCTTTGCCAAACATTTATTGACTATGCGATTACGACGGTGGGGCTATCCTCTCACCCTTTTTAGTAAACGGGATCAACTTTGCTAGCCATGCATCCTAGACCATGTAGATCAATACCCATTAGAAGTTTTAGTTAGGAGATTCTTGTGGGGATGAGTGAATATAGAGGGTTGGCCCATAAGACTGGATGATATGTCAGACCATTTAGCAAACTTGGGCTTGTAATTGAACTTTTCATGGACTCAAAATACAACCTAAGCCCGGCCATGCAAAGGCATTTCATGATCCGTGCTTTAGAGGCCACGCAAGATCAGCACGATCGGGCCGACCACTTAACGAGTTTAATTGACCTTCACCTGGTCTGTTTAAATTGAGCCTATTTCAAGGTTGTCTCTGGCCGAAAAGACTTCATTTCTGGTGTCTGATCTTTGATCCCGAATGGGTGTCGATGTGTCAAACAGATATATTTATTTCGTTGGATTCCAATCCTATAAGCTGAGGTTGAGTTCACTAGCTTGAACAGTAGTAAGCTAAATAATGCCGCTCAAGTGCTTTCACTACACGTTGATAATCAAATAGCTTAAATCTGAGATTCTAAGCTCTAGCTTAAGAAGGCTGCATTTCTAGCACCTCGAACCATCCATTTGTCACGGTTCTTTTATGTATAGTGCCATAGGACGATGATAGTACTAATCTTGTCCAACAAGGAAAGAGGGTACTTGTTTGTCACAGCTAGAGAGATCAGATAAATTGGGACGACTTTCAATACCTTTTTGGATGGTGGAGAGACTAGGAACAAGTCAAATCGCATATATGACATCCACAAAGTGTTACTGGTAGCATATATGTGAAAGTGAATCTAAGGAGTTGGGCTAAAATTGTAATGCCGATGCTAATCGAGCGGTGTTAAAATGGATAAGTTCTTGGGAAAGTCCTTGCTATCACCTCACTAATACCAAAATACAATTGGTGAGGACCAATACGAAAGACAGGCTGAAGGTACCAAAACAGATGAAGAGGAGTCTAAGAACTCTATGTCTGAGGTGAACAGTGGAGACGAAGATGAGGAAAGCAGTGTGGAGGAAGATGATGAGTAGATATCTACGGAGGGAAAATACCTTTTATCTAATTCATCAGAGCGGTTTAATTTGATGCTCATTTATTTTTTGTGGTGGTCCTCTGATTTTGGTCCCTTTGAATAATGAAGATGAGCACATGCATTTATCTCTTTTGATAGTATATATCTTTGATTGATTATATTTAGGCTCCGTTCATTTTACTAAAAATAACTTCCAAAAAACGTTTTTCAGATTTTCTAACGTTTATTTCGCGGAAAATAAACTAATTAATTAAAACAATTTTCCGCTATTGATTAAGAGTAGGGAAAGTGTTTTCCACTTTTCAAAAATATAAAACATTTTCCATAGCCTTTTCTACATCATCTTCTTTCACCAAACATATTTTCATTTTCTTTTAAATTTTATTTATCTCTGTTTGTTTTTTTAAATCAAGTTTTAAAATTTTCTTTTACCTTTTCTTTTTTTTTTCTTTTCTTTCTTCCCTTTTTCTTCTTCTTCCTTGGCCCTAGCCAGTCGCCAATCTCTAGCTACAACAACAATCAATGATCAACCACAGGCCAACTCAAGCCTTGCCACAAGCCGGCAAGCTCCTCACCACAAGGCTCCACCTCACCCGAGGCTAAATCCAACAAGAGTGAGACTCAATCTCGCCTAGTTCAGCAGAGCACAAGATCACCCAGATCTGGCGAGCCACAAGCTTGCCGACCTCAGCGAAGCTGAAGCTTGCCTTAATCGGCAAAGCTCAAGCTCACCTAGATCTAGCAAGTCGCGTTGGCCTCAACGAAGCTCAAGTTCACCTGCATCAATGGAGCTCAGGCTTGCTTGAATTTGGCGAGCCACAACCTCGCTGGAGCTCAAGCTCACTTGGTTCAGCGAAGCTCGGGCTTGCCTAGATCGGGTGAGCCGCAAGCTCACCAACTCGGTGGAGCTCAAGCTCACTTGGATTTGGCAGGCCACAAGCTCATTGGCCTCAATGAAGCTCAACCGAGCATCAAGCTTGCCAATCCACATTTTGGTCAATTGCTGGGCAGCAAGCCATCATCAAGGCACGCAGTGGTGGAGGAAGGGGGAGGAAGGAGAAGAAAAAGGAATAAAGAAAAATTTAAAATAGTAAAAATTCGATTTTTATAATAAGATAATTTAATTTTCAATTTTTTAAAATTAAAATCTTTTGGTTGATTAAAACAATTAAAATTCAATTTTTAGTAATTTTCCCTAAAAATCAAATTAGATACTGAACAGTGGAAAATATTTTTCACTTCATTTTCAAGTTTCGGTCGAACAAAGGAAAATATGATTGTTTTCTTGGAAAATGGCTTCCTATAAAATATTTTACGGAAACGTGATATCTTCCGTGAAATGAACAGAGCCTTAGTATCATATTTATCTTAATATCTTAAATAGTTATTTTCAATTCCACAATTGATCATTATTTAGAAAAATAATTTCAGATTATTTATTTTTTGCAAAAACAAACGTCTTTATATACATACATAGCTTAATTTCACATCACCTATTTTCCAATTTGTTTATATCGCTCTTTCAACATATGATATTCTTCTCTTTGAAATTAGCACTTCCGAGATACTATGAATATAGACAAATTTATGTTTTCCGTTCACAAGAATCCAGCCTTAAATGGTTGATGCAAGACTGTTCTTTTTGACAAGTACAATACTTCATCGATGATCCTATACAACCGCAAAATTCCCTCTAGTTAAGAAATGCGCCATCAGTCACCCTACGTTAGGTTCTCTATGCAATAGGACCTTCAACGAGAGCAACTTCAGGCCCTACGGAAACAGAGTTAGTGAAATAAACCAATCTACTTACATTATCAACGCATGCATACATCAAGAGCCAATAAGGCAAAACACCCGCGTAAGTAATTTGGATACCGATTACTTATCTTAATGCAAACCCCGCCACAAAAGATATACCAACTCGACGTGATAGTAGGACGAAAAGAAAAAATCTTAATTCAGACATTTTCCCTTAATTTAAGACTAAAAGATTTCCATTGTTAAACTATGGAAACATTTTATATGCGGTTGTATTGGACCATCGATGAAGTATCGTACTTGTCAAAAAGTTAGGAAATACAGATACTTTCCGAAGCCTTCGTGTCTTGTCAGAGTACACTCTCTAATTCTCGATCAACACCGACACTCAATCAACAAGTGTCAGAAAATTTAACATCTGATCAACTCTCTGACACTTGAGTCCAAAATTCGGGCATGCGAATTTGGAATTATGACATGTGATTCCGGCATGCATGAAATCAATTTTAAAATTTTCAATAAATGTAAAAATGATTAAAAAATAATAAAAATAATAAAAGGGAAAAGAAAAAACATAACTTTCTCTTTTCTTTTAACTCTCACTTCCCATAACATACAATGTCTTTTATAAGTTTCAGCAAATCATCATCTTCCCTGCTAAAGAGAAAAGCCAAATAGTTGGACACGGGTTGGTAGATCATCATCCGAGCTCTTGGGGGAGTGATTACCTCCAAATTATGGTTCTCCCTCCAACCCAATGGTTGGACTTAAGTTACTACAATTTTATTTAGTGTAATTTTGCATCGCAAAATGTTATTTCAAAATGGATTAGTTGCTTAAATTAGAAAAAGAAAAAAGGAAACAAACTAAAGAAAAGATTATGAGGATAGGTCTAGTGCCAATGAACCTCTCATGCGCTTAGTATCACCGTAAAATCAACATGCGTTTTCATCTTCATGCGTAGGAAGATGACTGGGCCGAATATGAAATCTCGAAGCTGAAGGAGGAGATGAAGAGATGCTTATCCTGGCTCCTTGGGACGTAGGGAACAGGGAACAGCAACCACCTTAAGCCCTCGGTCGGCTCTACCCTTATTCTTAAATGCCGAAGTGGCGATACCCGAATACGTCTAGAAGTGAGGATTCCCTTTTATCCATAATACCTCTAAGAAGATTTGCAATGTGGCAAGTGATGCTTGCTGCCATGTCAAGTACAAGGAGCAGTGGCAGACGTAGGCCCAAAAAAATTTTATATTATTAACGTAAAATATTTAAACTAATACTAAAAAAAACTCCAAATTAGTACACATGTGACAAATATACCACAAACTAATTTTTTAATCATCATAAAAACCCAATTTGGAATGTATGTGACAAATTTACCATCCGTTAGTTTCTATTAGCTTACTTAATCATCATAAATGTACAGTTTGGAATTTTACCCTACGTATATCTGTTTGTGGTTTTCCATGGTATTAATCTAATTTAGCAAAAATTAATATAGATTAAATTTGTTATCAACGTACTACGTTGGGGTTTTTGGTAATCAAAAAATTAATTTGAGATAATTTGTCATAGATGCAAATGTTTGGAGTTTTTTATTGTCAAAAAATTAGTTTAAAACAAATTTGTCATAAATATACAAGTTTTGAATTTTTATGATTTCAACACATAATATTTTCAAGGGCAAACCTCTTTTCTTTACCTAATATTATCGGGATAAAGATAAGAGGCGTGCTAGAATTTGACCTCATTGACACGTGCTTTAGTATCACACGTTTCAAATAGGTGGTTTCCCGAAAAGCTAAATTACTAATATTAAATTAAATCTCTAGTTTAAACTATTCAACGAAAAACAAGTCTGTGTTATGAAATACATGAATAAATGAAATTCATAAATGAATATTCATTATATTCATCTTATCAATGTACTTATTATGGTACATTTGTATCATACATTCTAAGTATATCTCCCTATACAATGAACATTTATCTCCCTTATCAAGTACATGTATCATTCGATACATTGATATTAATGATAAGTATATTTTTATTCTACTATAAATAGAAGTTTAGTTTTGATAGAACAACAATCACAACACAAAACAACTGTGAGATACTAGAAATAAAACTCTCTCCTCTGGCTTTCTTTATTATCTCTGGTGTTCACTTGCTTTCTCTTCTCAATCTCTTCTCTATTATATATTCGTAACGCAATATTTTACAACACATTATCAGCACGAAAATCTACCGACTGAGTAAGTAAGTTTTGTAAGGTGGGTATTCTTTTTATTAATCAACTTATACCTCATCTTCTTCTATCAATTCTTTATTTTTATTTTTCTTGGCCAGAAGTCAAACTTCAAATCTAAAAGTATCCTTCTGCTCCTGAAGTAGCGGTGGATATTTGGAAATCCTTTTAATTAATTTAAGGATTTATTTTTGCCAGGATTATGACAAATATTGAAAAGCCCAAATTCCACATCCTAGAAGTGAGTGGAAAGAATTATATATCCTGGTGCCTTGACATGGAAATGCACCTCCAATGACAAGGTCTCGCTACTACAATTACAGATGATGGAACCTCAAATGAAAGGGATAAAGCAAATGCGCTAATTTTTATTCGTCATCATTTGCATGGGAGCCTGCAGACTCAATATTTATCCGTTCGCGACCCTCATATCTTGTGGAGGAGGTTGAAGGATAGGTATGATCATACCAAAACTGCTATCATCTCTCAAGCATAATATGACTGGCAAAATCTCAGACTGCGAGATTTTAAATCGGTGTCTGACTATAATTCCGCTTTATTTGATATTGTTTCTCGGCTTAAGTTATGCGGTATCAAACTTGTTGATACGGAATTATTAGAGAAAACTTTATCCACCTTCCATGCTTCAAATATTGTATTGCAACAGCAATACCGGCAGCGTCAGTTTGCCACATACTTTGAATTAATTTCTGTGCTTCTTACTGCCGAGCAAACTAATGAATTGCTGCTCAAAAATCATGATCTTAGACCTGCTAGCTCAAAAGCATTACCTAAAGCACATGCTAACTTTGAGAAAAATACTGGCCATTTTAAGGGTTATAAGCGCAGGCAAGAACATAATCCTAGAAGGAATGGCAAGAAATTTAACCGCCCTAGGAAATCAAACTATGGCCTGAATCATGGCAAAGAAAAGAAGCCAAAGAAGGTGATTAATGAAAATATTTGTCATCGTTGTGGCATGACTAGGCACCGATCACGTACCTGTCGTACGCCAAAACATTTTGTTGATCTATACCATACATCTTTAAAGAATACGGGCAAGCATGATAAATCTCATGCCTTTGAAATCAATCCTCCAGCCATAATCACTGTTGAGGCCAACAATATCTCTGTTGGTGGGACTCCTCTTGCTCCTGAAATAGCAAATGCATCCTTAGATGTCTCTGATTTCTTTGAGGACTTCTAATTACTTTGATGAGGCATAAGAGTAATGGATGATAATTTGAACTCCGAATTTTATGTTGTTTCACTTTTTATTGTTCTTTAATATGGTTATGAAATGCTTATGAACCTTATATAATATTTATTTTTGAAATTTTATTCGACTATATAACTAATATGCAACTTTTATGATACTTGACACCTGAAGTTGTCAATATAAATGCAAATGGAAAATACCGAGAAAAATGAAGATGTTTGTTTGCTTGATAATGCAACAACACATACTATATTTTGTAGTAGACACTTTTTCTTAAGTATGACATTGCGTAAGGTACAAATTCATACAATATCAGGTCTTGTTCCGATTATTGATGATTTTGGGAATGCCACAATTATTTTGCCAAATGGCACCATCCTGCATATTAAGAATGCATTTCTAAGCATTAGATCCAAAAGGAATTTTTTCAGTTTCAAAGATGTACGCCATAATGGATACCATATTGAGACTGTTTATGAACAAGATAAAGAATATATTGGCATTTCCTCTTATAAGATGGGCCTGAAGACCATCCATGAGAAGCTAGAAGCTTCTTCTATGGGTTTGTATTGTGTCATGATTAAGGCTGTTGAAACCTACGCCACCACATCTTGGAGATTGGTAAGCCTTGATCAGCTTGGACTGTAGGATGATCGCCTTGGTCATCATGGCACTTCAAATGATGCGTAGGATAATTCAAAATACAAAAAGGCACGATTTAAAGGATATAAATGTATTGTTGTCCAAATATTATAATTATGAGGCTTGCTCACAATGAAAGCTCATTATCAAACATTCTATAACAAAGGTTAATCTTGAATCTCCTTTATTCTTGTAAAGAATTCAGGGTGATATTTGTGAACCAATACAACCACCAAATGGACAATTTCGATATTTTATAGTACTAGTGGACGCATCCCGTAGATGGTCTCATGTTTGCCTATTATCTACGCGCAATGTCGCATTTGCACGTTTACTTGCGCAGATTATAAAACTCCGGGCACAATTCCCTGATTATCCAATTAAGAGCATAAAGATAGATAATGCTAGTGAATTTACATCAAAGAGTTTTGATACATATTGTGCTTCACTCGGAATCGAGGTTGAGCACCCGGTTGCATATGTTCGTACTCAAAATGGATTGGTAGAATCCTTGACTAAACGTATCTAAATCATTGCCCACACTCTATTATTGAGAATGAATCTCAATGATACAGTATGGGGTCATGCAGTTTTGCATACAGCAGCTCTAATAAGATTACGCCCCACTGCTAGTCTTTTACAATCTCCCATTCAAATGGTTCTTGATTATGAACCAGATATTTCACATCTACGCACCTTTGGTTGTGCAATACAGATGCCTGTAGCACCGCCAAAAAGGATGAAAATGGGTCCCCAACGCCGTTTGGGCATTTATGTTGGGCTCAATTCACCGTCTATCATTAGGTTTTTGAAACCAATTATTGGTGATCTTTTTACTGCCAGATTTACAAATTGTCATTTCGATGAGACTAAGTTTCCATCAATTGGGATACCTATGACTTCCATGACTGCAAAACAAAAACCAGTTAAGGTTTTCTCTTGGAATGAAAAAAATTTATCTCAATTAAACCCAATGACTCCTAAATGTGAAAACGAGGTGCAGCGCATAATCCATTTACAGGCTATGGCCAATAGACTTCCTGACACATTTAATGATGCTACTAAGGTAACGAAGTTTCATATTCCAGCTGCAAATGCTCCAGTTAGGATAGTTGTTCCCGAAGAACAAGCTAAAATGGATCAAAATCCCACGCACTTGAAGTGTGGTAAACTAATAGGATCAAAAGATACTGCTCCTTGAAAACGAAGATGAAAGAATCAGGAATCCGCTCTAAAAGAGCCTAGCATTGTGCTTGCTCTCAAAGAGCTTATTGCCCCTGAAAAGGCGCAAACCCATGAAAGGAACACTAGTCCCGAGAATACCGAGAATTCCATTACATATTGTAATGAAATTTGGGATCGAAATGAAATCATCATTGATGATGCTTTTGCATTCTCAATTGCTCATAAAATTATGGATGATGATTGTGAGCCGCAATCTATTATTGAATGTCATCAAAGGCAAGATTGGCCTAAATGGGATGAAGCAATTAAAGCTGAATTAGCTTCCTTAACTAAATGAGAGATTTTTAGACCTGTAACTCGTATCCCTGATAATGTAAAGCCCGTTGGATATAAATGAGTATTTATCCGAAAACAAAATGAAAAAAATGAGGTTGTCAGGTATAAAGCCCGACTCGTTGCCCAAGGATTCTCCCAGAGACCTGGGATTGATTATAATGAGACATATTCACCTGTGATGGATATGATTACATTTTGTTTTTTCATTAACCTAACAATCTTTGAAAGATTGAAAATACGTCTTATGGACGTTGTGATGGCATATTTATATGACTCATTAGACTCTGATATTTATATGAAAATTCCCGAGGGATTCAAAATGCCTGAAGCATGCACTCCCCGCAATTTATTCTCAATAAAATTACAAAGATCATTGTATGGGTCAAAGCAATCCAGTCGCATGTGGTATCAACGCCTAAGTGAGTACCTAATTAAAGAAAGGTACAAGAATAATTCTACATACCCATGCGTATTTATTAAGAAATTAGAAACTGGATTTGCTATTGTAGCAGTTTATGTCGACGATATAAATTTAATTGAAACTCTAGAAGAGTTAGCTAAAACTGCTGAGTATTTGAAAATGGAGTTTGAAGTTAAAGATTTGGGTAAAACCAAACTTTGTTTTGATCTAGAGCTTGAGTATAAAGCAAATGGAAAAATCATCCATCAATCAACGTACGTTGAAAGATTACTTAAACACTTCAACATGAACAAAGCTCACCCATTGAACACCTCTATGGTTGTGAGGTCTCTAGATCCCTAAAATGACCCATTTCATCCTAGAGAATCAAATGAAGAGATACTTGGTCCTGAAGTACCATATCTCAATGCAATTAGGGCTTTGATATACTTGGCACAATGTACAAGACTAGATATCACGTTTGCCGTAAATTTATTAGCATGTTTTAGTTTTGAGCCAACTCAAAGATATTGGAATAGAGTTAAACATATCTTCCGTTATCTCTAAGAAACCATAGATTTTGGATTATATTATTCCAAGGATTCCACTAACTCTGATTTAGTTAGATATGCTGATGATGGATATAGATCTAATCCACATAAGACTCGCTCTCAAATCAGGTATTTATTTTGTTATAACGGCACCGCTATTTCTTGATGTTCTATAAAGCAATCGCTAATAGCTACATCTTCTAATTACTCTGAGATTATTGCTTTATATGAAACTGAAAGAGAGTATGTTTGGTTAAAATCCGTTATAATGCATATTCATAATTCTTGTTGTTTAATACCGGTTACAAATTCTCCCACTATAATTTATAAAGATAATGCTGCTTGTGTTACACAAGTTAGGGGAGGATATATCAAAGGTGATAGGACCAAGCATATATCGCCGAAATTTTTCTATACTCATGAACTCTAAGAAAGTTGACAAATTGATGTTAAACAGATTCGATCCATAAATAATCTTGCAGATCTTTTTACCAAATCATTGTCAACATCAACTTTTGAGAAATTAGTATGCGGCGAGTTCACAATATGCAAGATTGATTAGCCCCAACAGTGGCTACATGGCTCAATTGAGGGGGAGATATTATGAATTATGCATTGCAGCATTGATATGCGGCGAGTTCACAAGATGCAAAATTGATTAGCCCCAGCAGTGGCTATATATGCATTGCACTCTTTTTTTCTTTTTGTCCGGTTTTTTTCCCATAGGGTTTTTCCAGCTTAAAGTTTTTAATGAAGCAATTAATGCATCCATAAAAGGGAGAGATCATAAAATTTGTGCTCTGCATTCTTTTTCCCTTTTGTCCGGTTTTTGTCCTATTGGGTTTTTCCGGCTTAAGGTTTTTAATGAGGCGGTATCATTCGATGCACATTCATAATGAATACAATGAATATTCAAGAGGGAGTGTTATGAAATACATGAATGAATGAAATACATGAATAAATGAAATACATGAATGAATATTCATTATATTCATCTTATCAATGTACTTATTATGGTACATTTGTATCATACATTCTAAGTATATCTCCCTATACAATGAACATTCATCTCCCTTATCAAGTATATGTATCATTCGATACATTGATATTAATGATATATACATTTTTGTTCTCCTATAAATAGGAGTTTAGTTTTGATAGAACAACAATCACAATACAAAACAACTGTGAGATACTGGAAATAAAACTCTCTCCTCTGGCTTTCTTTACTATCTCTAGTATTCACTTGCTTTCTCTTCTCAATATCTTCTCTATTATACATTTGCAACGCAATATTTTACAACAATCTAATGTTAATCATGAGACTTCGAATGATTTTTGTTATCTCAAATAGGGATGAGCATCGGTCTAAGATCAACCCAAGTCCAACCCTGGACCAACCCAACCCAACCGGTCTTGGTCTAGTTCCTAGGAAACTAGGTCAGTCCTTGATGTTGAGATTCTTAGACCCTACACTGTGCAAGTTGGTCCTTGATCCTAGGATTTTAGGGTTAGACCAACCCTGTACATAATATATATTATATATTATATACTTTTGTCTTTTAAATTCTAGCGCTTCCTCCTTTGTTATCTCCACACTTTAATTTGTCATGTAAATTAGAAAGTAGAAAGAAATCTAACCATAATTCGACCATAAAATAAATAAATAAATAAACCATCATCACTCGCCTCAGTCTTGCTCACCTTATTCACCACTCATCTCGTGACTTACCTCTCTTCACTCGCCTTACTCACTCTATTTGTTGACATCTAAATTTTAAACAAGGATTTATGATAAAAATTGTATAAAAATCATAGATCAATTGGGCTCTAACAAAAAGGATTTTTGCATCATGTAGGCACTAATATTATTTACATCAACTAAGTTTTATGTTTATTTTTCATTTTATTATTGCATTTCGGGTAAATATAAAAATGATTGTGATTAAAAGAATGGCTCTTTTCTCTCTTTTACATGGACTGACACGAAGTGGACTCTCTCTCTTCAATCTTGCCCACATACATGAAGGAAGAGCAAGTGCCCTGCACATGAAGAGAGAGAGAGAGAGAGAGAGAGAGAGAGAGGAGGATCGAAGATAGTAGAAAAGTCAAAGAAAGGGGCTAGCCCTCTCTTGGCAAGGAGAAAGAGAGAAAGGGGTTGAGAAAAGGCAAAAGAATAATAATAATAAGGGATAAAATCACCAAAAACCCTTAAACTTTATCCAAAATGACAAATTTACCCCAAAAATTTTTTTGTTATATGAAAAATCCTGAAATTTACCAACCGTGACATAATTATCCTAATTTTTTTTGTGACACAAAAAACCCTAAAATTTTATCCATGTGACATATTTACCCTAAACTATAGTGCATTTTGGCCTTTTTACATTTTAAAATTTTTTTCTTTTTTTCTTCTTCTTCTCTCTTCCCTCCGCCGACCATAGCAAAGCCAGTGGAGGGAAGCCGGCATCCGGTGAGGGCTTCCCTCGCTAGCGTCGGGCGAGGGTCGCCCTCGCCAGGGTTGGCTAAGGCAACCCTCGCCGACGTCGAGCGAGGGCGGCCCTCGATTAAGTACACTAGCAAAGGCCTCCCTCGCCAAACGCCGGCAAGGGCCGCCCTCGCCGGTGTCGGGCAAGGGGTGCCCTCACCAGATCTGGTAAGGGAGGCCCTCGCCCGACGCCGGTGAGGGTAGCCCTCACCAGACGCCGACTTCCCTCTACCGGCGGAGAGAAGAGAGAAGAAGAAAAAAAAAAGGAAAAACCAGAAAAAATAAACAAAAATGTCCTTAATGGGTAAATGTGTCACAGTTTGCAAAGTTTTGGGTTTTTCATTCACAAAAAAAAAAATTTTTAGGTAAATTTGTTACTTTGGGCAAAGTTTGGGATTTTTGGTGGTCTTTTCCTTAATAATAAACAAAAAGACAAAAGAAAAAAGAGAGAGAGAGTGAGTGAGAGAGAGAGAGAGAGAGAGATACAGAGAGGAGGAGTCATCTTCTCTCTCTGTTTTCTCCTTCCTCCTTCCCTCTCCGCCTCTACAACTCACGCGAAGCAACAACGATGAGCGAGAACGACCTGCAATGGAAAAAGAGGAATAGGTCGATGACAAATGGGATGGAAGGGCAGGCGTTTTCAATGCCACCGAACTATGGAGTGCGAGTGGACGGTGAAAGGACGTTGATTCGGCCACGCCATGGCCGGTTGGCCAGCCAAGGACCGGTAGTCCAAGCACCTCCGTTGATCAACCTCCTCGCCTATAAATAGGACATCCACAATACCAAAAAGGGGGCAACAGAAGTAGTGAGCTCAAAGAACTTCCCTTGAGAGACATCAAGGGAGGCCTGAGAGAGTGTGAGATCTAAATTGGAGAGAGATTGGAGGAGCAAGCTCAGAGGACCATCCTGAGAGAAATTTGGGGCATCTTGATAGTGAGCGAGTCCAAGCGAGATTGAAACCTGAACACGAGAGAGAGAGAGAGAGAGAGAGAGAGAGAGAGAGAGAGCTTGTGACACTGAGATTCAAGAGAGGTTTGTGTGAGCAAGCGAGATCTGAGTGCAAAGGAAGAAATCAAGGCTAAAAGAGAGAGATCCGAGGATAGAAGCCTCCCGAGTAAAACCATGGTGCCAGCGCCGCGATGCCAGGCGAGGACACCACTGGCTACCCCTTTATTCTTCCCTTTCATGTCTTGCTCAGCTTCTCCTTTCTTTGTTCTAGGTATCCCGTTGCCGTCATCGTTGTAGCTCGTGTGATCAGGGACGCCAAAGTCGACAATGCCGCTTGTTCCCATCACACCCATCGCCGTCATCCCTGCCGCTTGCCCTCCTCCATCAGCGTTGCACCCGAAAGCCCTAATCGCTGCCCCCTACATCTCAAACTCAACTAGCTAAGCAGCTTGCTGCTCACTGCCGCCCCCCCCCCGTCTTAGGCCAAGCATGCTCTCAACCGCAACCGAGAGTCGGGTTGGCGACTAAGAACTAGGTCGGGCACGCGGGTCTCAGCCGAGTAGGAATCTAGCCGATTCGGGCCAGACACACGTGGGCTTGCAAAGTTGTGGGCCTTGTCTTTCTTTCATTTGAGATTGGCCCAGGAGATTAAATTCTAAGTGGGCTTTTCTTTGAGGCCCGGTCCCTCAAATTCAAGACAAAGGCCCAATTTGGCAGGCCCTGGTCAGTCCAGGTCAAGCTTAGCCTGATCAAGCTAGGTAGCCCAACTTGGATCCATTTTCTTCTTATAAAATAATATGATATTATTTTAATGTTAAAAATATATTTTTGTTAAAAAATCCAAAAATATTTTATATTTTCCAAAAAATAAGAAAAAGCCAAAAAAATAGTTTTTTTAAACAAATACATGGAAAATCTTCGAAAACCAAAAAAAAAAAAATGAAATCAAGTTTAAGTTAGTGGAAGCAACTGTTAGCTTATCCAATTGCGTCATTATGATGCATGGATTTTTATTAATCTTAGGAATTGAATCTCAGAACTCGTGATTGGTATAAAATGCTACCTAAGTGCTTTACTTGATATTTAAACAAGATTAAGTATCAGAAGAACATTAGTGATTAATTAGTATCCTAATTTCTCTGGTTGCCCAAGAGTTCAAATATTTCATTTGAGTTTCTAATTGACTCATCCAAAATCGATTAGTAGCGACTCGTATTTGAAATTGACTTGCAAGTTAAATACTTGGACCATAAGTCATGAATTGGTGGGCTTAAGAGAGCTCAGACTAAGCTTAACACTTAGTGAGCCATTAACCTCCACACATGCCCACGCATAAGGACGCACGAAAGGGAGGTCGCGACACTATTCACTCACCTCACCACCCACCTCTATTCCATCATCTCGCTTGTTCATATTTATGGTTTGTTGCTTTTAGGAAGTACAAATTTCTGTTATCATCTTGTCTTATATATATGTTTGATATGTGTTGTATTCATAGTTTAGTTACTCAATATTGCATTGTTGATAGATATGAAATTTGAAATAATATGCTTGTCATTTTAGGAAATGCAAAAAATGAAACAAAAAAATAATCAATTAGTCCAAGATTGACCCTAAAACCAAAATGAACCCATAGAGTCGGTCCGATCCTTGATCCCAAGCTCAACAGGATCGGTTCTTTGTCTCAAAAATTAAGAACCACTACTGTATAGGTTGGTCCTTGGGTTAGGTGCTGGACCAACTCAACCCGAACCATACTCACCTCTAATGTTTGGTCTGTGAGAAGCTGGAATCTTCTGGGGAATAACAAGAAGAAGTTTTTAGTCGATCGAAGCTTTCCTTTTGTTATTTTGGTCAACTTTCATTCTTTAAAAACTATAGCAATTTTTCCAGAGTGGAGATTTCTTTCTTCAACAGAAACGAGAGATTTCTCTCAACGTGGGTGGATTTGCGGTTGTGAGTTGTGAATTTAAATTGAGTTGTTTTATTTGCAAATGCCGTGGGTTTATGTGTGATTTAGATTTGAAAAACACTGGAGTGTATAAGCGATTATTATTTTATAATTCTCATAGTGATTAGTAAATTATTGACTGCTAACTCTCTTGATGGAGTAGGTCACCAACACTCAAAAACAAAAAAAATGAAAATCTCTAATGTTCTTTCTTGTTACTGATTTATTTCTCATGTTCTCATTAATTTTCTAACAATTAGGAAATGCGCGAACATATTACATAAGTATACGGAATGGGATAGACGGCTACTTACGCTTCTAATGAAATCAACCATTTCAACCACACTTGTGTTTTAATTTCTTTCTTTTCTCACAATACAACCGCTTGATCATAGTAATTCAATCTTAAGGGACAAAATTACATTGTATATGTCATTACTATTTATAGTCATTGTTGGTGTAGGAACAATTGCGACGCTCCTAACCTCGTACTATTTACATAGTCTTGAGGAGCATGAGCAGGTATGCTTGGAATTAGTAGGCCAATCACTTTTAAAATCCTCAATAATGATCCTTCTATATAGTCTGGTCCCTTCACATGAGCAATCATGAAACTTCTCAGGAGCTCATTCCACGCATTCATCATCATTGGTATCGCTTGTCGAGGCGAGAAGTAGTTCTCGTTCGGTTCTTCCCAAACAATCTACGTATGAAAAATTTGGGAAAATTATCAAAAAAAAAATCCAAAATTTGCTATGTAGTGATTAATTCAATCATAAACCTTTTAATTTGTAATTTAGTCTTTCTAACTAATTTTGGCCGGAAATCAATAAAGTAAATGTCGGCCATCTTACGGCGCATGGCCAGCACCAACATTAATTATCCACATCTCAATTCGGCAAAATATGCAATGCATATATTTATCGTATAACTAAAGTTACTCTGAGCACCATTTTGTCCCCAACTAAAATAACTAGCCATGGAGAGAGATAGAGAGATCCTCACCTTTCCTTGATATTTGCTATCGAAGTAGCAACATCTCCCAAAATGCTTGAACATGAAAGCTGAATCATCGTAAGGCAACCTAGGCACAATGTCATTCCCATAGACGAATCTAAAGTACTCAATCTGATGTTCCTTCAAGACCATCCCCATGAACTCCCCAAACTTCTCATCTCCGACCCTTGGTTGACCAAACGTGTAGACCCCCTCCAATCTCTCCATCAGCCATTTCTCCCCGTGCATGGCCAAGATCGCCGGGAAGAGGATTGCCAACGTGCCTCCCAAGCTGTGGCCCGTCACCACGTACTTCGCTTTGTCATTCTCACCGAGCAGTGCCCTTAGCTTCTCCCTAATGGCATAGTAAGCCAACGGCGCGGGCGTTTGTAGATGCGGGTCGAGCTCTTTCGGCCAACCCAGGCTCTTTTGAAGCCCTAGGGCTTTCATGAACCCACCGTGTATTTTTCCGACGCCTGGTAACTCGTACCATGAGAGGTCGATGTCCGAGCACCACGCATCCGCATCAAAAAATTCCGTGCCGCGGAAGGCGACGACGATGGTGTCGTGGTCACGAAGCATGAAGGCTTGTGTGGATGCTTTCCCTTGATAATCTGCAAAAAAGGACGAATAAGGCATCTGGCAACTAATATCTTGGCGTATAATGTATGCCTACAGTGATGGCGGTATACGTCCGTACCATTCCAAAAGTTGTAGAACCCCAAAAATTCCATCTGCACAAAAGGACGGACACTATTATTAATAAATGAGTAATTCTACTGTTAATTGAACATGTATTAGGAACACAGTTAATTGAGTTCTTTACTATGAAGTATGATTAATTTCTCTACTTTTGATTTTAATTCTAGCGGACTGTTAAGCTACCCAAAGTTTACATTGAATGGATTAGCTCGTGATTTCTCGTTTCTGGTCGTCGCTTTGACTTGGTCACAAACATCAACCATGGTTTCATTTATATATTAACCTCAAATTGGGTACGAGTTTATTTTTGCTTTAGAGATTAATTTTGCTTTAGATTCTCTCTCTCTCTCTCTCTCTCTCTCTCTCTCTCTCTCTCTCTCACGTTTGACCTGCCAGTGGTGGGTGACCGTCGTTCTCAGGTAGGCCTCGTTCTCATAGGATGCTTTCGAAGCCATCATGGAGAGAGCCGCATGGTACTCGGCGTCACCAGGCCTGATGCGTTTGTCCAATTCCACTCTCTTGTCCAAATTGCCGATGAAGGATATGAAGCTCCCTGACTCTTTGTGCGGCATCACCACCCTCCCTATTCACAAACCCATATAACAAGTCAACGTCTTTCCAAGTGGAGTGTCCCAAAGATTAGGTAGATTGCTCATACTTTGTGAGCGGTGAACTGCTTGATCAATTTCTTCACCCACACGTATTTTCTAGAGGATACAGCAATTGGTCAGTCTTTAAAAACTTTTGATGATCGGTAAACTAAATCATAAGAAGTTGTTCTCGCGTAGGCATGATCAACAGGCGCAGATGAGCCTAATTAGGTACTAAATAAGCTCAGCCATTCTTACTATAATGTATTCTCACTGGAAATGTTTGGATCTGAGCGAGACGGATCCGAAAAAAAGTGTAATATTTAAAAGCTTTTACACTTTGAAATGAACTCTGAAGTTTCATCTATCTCGAAATAACAATGCTCCGAAGTGAAGCTTGAAGAAGTTTATCGAAGCTCGATGAACTTGCTTCCTATGCCAATGAAATCGAGTCTCAGGTTAAAAAAATATATATATATATGCAATGTCCCTTTGTTTTCACTTAAACCAAAGGATTTTTTTTCACCTTGTCTAAGCTAATTTTATCTTAAGTAGTCATGGAAAACTCTAAACCAAGGGACTTTAAATGATTCATTAATGAACATGTCAGTATTGATGGGTGAAAGGTACGCTAAATGATCATGCACCACTATTGAAATGGAATCATTTGAAATGGAGTCATTTGTCCAACCGCGCATTTTTTTTTTAATCATGTGCCATTATTGCTTTTGTCCCTTTCAAGAAAAAATAAAAACTCTGGAATGTGGGATCATGCTTTATCGGCGATACGCCAGAGTGAAATGAAATGAATCTTCATACCAAACACAGGCTGAGTAAAGCACAAGATAGTGACTGACGCAGAAACACACACACATTTACCAATTGATTCACCTCGCTCAGCAATGAACTTTTTACTAGTGAAGCAACAACACAACTATATAGACTCATTTCAAATTGTTTTGATAAAGATTTGCTGTTGCATATTGGTTATAGATCATGCAGACTGACCTTGAAAGCAGTTAACAAGAAGCCTTCCGAAGCTCCGATTGCTTGACACAAGGTTCAACCAAAACTCAATCGCCGACCCGCTCCAAGCCATTGGTTTGGCCACGAGAAGCAGAAGCTTCTGCGCAAGAGTGGATACAAACATGATCTGCCTCCGCTCGAAGCTCTCATCTCCTTCCTCGGAGGAGTCCACAAATTCTCTCTTGTGCACATCACTGTGGATCAAAATGCGAAAGAGATCAAGGACACCGGCTTTCTCTGGGCTCAACAGCATGTAGCTGCTGGAGAAACTCTTGTCAGAGGCCATGGCTTTGAGGCAAAGAAGAGAGAGACGACAGCTAGGTTTCTTTTTGGTTTTTGAGGGTCTGAGTACTTGTTGTTTTGGATGAGACTTGTGCTGCTTCTTGAACTTAGCTTCAAAGGGTTCTTTATGGAGGGCTCCTTGGCTGATTAACAAAGCTCTGTTTCTTGTTCTTCCTGGTTAGAAAATAAATGAGTGACAGGTGTACTAAAGTCGACAATTAAACTGATATATTAATCATAGAAGCAATTTTTGATTTGGTGTTGATTGTACATGGTCCAATTCTTGAGCTGTCCACCTGTATTTGAGATTACTCAAAGGAAAAAAAAAAATTATAATTCTTTGTTATGAAAGCTGATCAACTTTGATGGGCTCATGAAGGGAAGCTAACGCCTTGAGGAGGCAGGGTCTCTTTCTGTGGTTATCTCCGACCCCATTTCTGCATTTCGAAGGTGGTAACGACACGATTTAATTTATTCAAGAGAAGGGGTGATGACTAGACTTGTCAAAATAGATTCTAAACTTTTTTTTAAACTCATATTTAATGGGTTAGTTATGTTCATAAATGGATTAAGAATTGCAAAGCCCAGATATATATGGTTGTTAAATGAGTTTACAGTTTACCCAAACACAACCTACCTTCGTGATTTTCTGTTCACCCTTTATGAGAAAATAATGGACTTTTCAGATTGTTCTAAGTTCAAAGAAATATTGATTAGCCTACAAAATGAGTCCGACTTCACCCTTGTTAAAAATTTCAAGATGGTTTCTTTTTACCCCATTATTTATTATTTTCACAAATCTTGTAAGTTTCATATGTTATTTATTACAATATACATTTCCTTGGTTGCATTTGGCATTGTTATGTTTTAGGAAATATTTTAATCTTAGTTCTTGTCATTGCATTCCGTAGTCAACATAAATTATCTTTTTCAATATCTTATATTCTATCTAATTAAATTTCAATTCTTCTACGTTATTTGCCGCTATAATTATATAAATTCACTGCCAAGTTAACTTTCTCTCATTCTTCATTGTGAATCAATACAAAAATTAAAAATTCTAGGCAATTCTATATATAAATAACATATACACATAGAAAGATTAAAGCGGTCTAATTTAGTGGATACAGATTTTCATAAATTGGATTAAATATGGAAGTATTTTAGTAAATGAAATGAGTCCGGGTATGGATCACTAACTTTGTATTGCATATAAATGAGTCAAAACATGTTAAATGGATCGATTTCAATTAGACCATTTTCGAGCCAACCCAAATCTAAACCCACCCATTCGGTGGCCTTGGCTATGACATGTCTTAATTTATTTAAGAAAACATTCACATTCAAATTTGATATTATGCCATGAAATTCATTTCCTTCACTTTTAATGTTGCACATGTCATATGGATGGTAGCGACTAGAGAGATCTAAGCAGGCCCTACCATCATTTGTTGCACTAAAGACGGTAGGAATCATTCGCTTTAAACTTTGCAAAAAAAAAATCAGGCGTGCAGGTTTTTGTGATGTGGCCCACATATGAGTTTTAAATTCAAATAGGAGATATATATCCTAATATTTAGGGAGAAAATTAATTCAATTTACAAAACAGAGAATCAAATGTCGTGTGTCCAAAGTATGCAATTGCTATTTGGATCATTGTTCCGAGGGATTTCAATGGGTTGAATTTGATATACAACCCAACTTTCTATTTTCATTGTTTCTAGATATTTTCAGGACGTATGATAGAGTAGAATCAAGATACCGAACACATGATATTAAACTAAAACAAAAACACAAAAAAGACATTAAATTTACATGATCTAGTTGGTATAACATACCATATAGAAAGAGCAGTACAAAATTTCACTATAAATCAAGCGATACAATAAATATTACAACCACACTAAAATCATATAAATACTCTTAGTAATTTTTAGTTTTCCAATTACTCCAAGGAAAGAATAGCACATGATTTCACTATATATCAAACAATAAGACCATAAAGAGAAATTATGACAATTGAATGTAATTAGCGAACAGCACAAGCCATGGCGCTCTTCCACATTAACAGCTATAAATCGTACTCATTATGCTGAAGAGACCAAACCCACAATCCAACAAAAAGAATATTGTTATACAAAAAAAAAAGCCATTATCGGACGTCGAAATGGACTTCAACTCCAATAGGGATAAGAAGCTTTGGGGCAAATTAATTTTCATTTTTGCATCACTCGGGATTCTATTGGCAAGAGTCCAGTTCAAATTTTCCTAACATAGACTTGTTTTCCCTGGAAATCGTTAAAATGTGGTTTTGCCTCTAAGTCAAAGAAGAGGTGTGCAATTGACAAAATGACTTTAATAATATGTAGGTTTCCACAACACGATCTTCATAAGCTTCGATTGAGATTCACTAATTCGAAAGATCCATTTTTTGAGTCGGTCATCGATTAAGTAAAACCATGTGTTTCCAAGACAAAGTTTGGAGGATGAAATTCTCACGTAATTGCTCGATAAAATAGATCGCGAACTATCACTTCGCAGCTTGAAACATTCAAGTCTTCACAAGGAAGACGTCCCATTTCACTGGTGTTTGAACTGATATTTTATATTGTTGGAATTCGAGTCGGCGGAAGACGACTTACCTTATTCTGATGCGCAAACAGCAAATAGCCCCGGAACGAACGTTGAATTGCGAATAAATCACGAACAACACTTCCTCACGTTAGTCTGGATGCAATCACAAGGAAAACACCCGATTTCCACGGCGTAAATGCCGATTGTTCTTGCAAAAATGAAATGGAACGCCTTGATCTTTGATGGTTTTATTAGTGATGGGCTTAAGGCCCGTCCGCCCAAGTTGGGCCCAAAAAGCCTGGCCCACGGGAATACGGCCCGTGGATGGAGGGACATATAAAAGGGAGGAGAGAGAGAGAGAATATACCTGTTGAAAACAGAAAACATACGTACGCATCCCTCCCCTTTTCTTTTTCTCTCCCTCGCTTTCTCTCCCAAACAATGAAGCGCGAAGGCGTTTGCTTTGCTTCACCGGATCGAACAGGACCAAGTTTATCTTCCTCTATCGGCGTCGGTGTTTAATCTGTGGCTTAAAAGGTACGCTCGAATCCGTGGTGTGCTTTAGGATCGGTGATACGTGTTATTCCCGAGCTTCGTCTTCCGCATTGATTTAGGGGTTCGATTTAGTGTCGAATCCGGTTTTCAGGGATCCGTTAATCCCAACATTCGTATCAGAGCCCTAGTTCACGTTTTCCCGACCTGTTTGATGTTTTTTGATTGATTTTTCGCGAAACTGATTCGGTCGTACGGATCGGGGCAAGAAATCCCGACACCCGAGCGCTGTTCGTCCATTTTTTCGAGTTTCTGTGATTCGAAATCGATTTATGAAGGCATAGGGTGAAAGGGCTCGTCGAGACGAGTCCGGCGACATGTCGTGCGCCGCCGGGAGACGCCGCACGCCCCCACACGCGCGGCCAGAAGGCGCTACGCGTGGGCGCGACGCGCCCGAAGCGCCGCTCGCCCGGCGCGTGCGACACACGCGCCGGCCGGCGAACCGGCACGCGCCGATCGGCAAACCGACGCGTGCTAACGTCAGCATGACGTCACCCAACGGTCGGGAATCGATTGGGTGACGTCATCGATGACGTCGCACGACGACGGTTGGCTAGGCGATCACCGGTCGGCGACCCGACCGGAGACCAGACCCGACCCGAACCGCAGACACCCGGCACGTGCCGAATGACGTCTGCGTGACGTCATCCCGCGTACGCGCGCGGCACGTGTCGTCGGTTCGCTTGAACCGGCCCGACCGGTCTGTCCGATCCGATCGTTCTGTCCGGACCGACGACCGTTGACCTGACTGTTGACCGACGACCGTTGACCGGTGACCCAAAAAAAAAAAAAAAAAAGGAGGAAAAGAATGTGTTTCTTTTTCAATTAAGTCTATGTGGATTATTTGTGATCCCTTATTTGTTCTGCATTTGTTGCGGAACAGTTCGCATTTGTTGCACGGACAATGCCTCCCCGAGGTTGCGCACACCTATTCGCGCGATTCTGATGAACAAAAGGATAGGCTGTCTAAGTTAATAGCTGAGCTGACTGATCATCGATAGGAGAGTGGTGACTTAATTGATCACGTCCTGGAAGTCAATGGGAAAATTCAACAGGTCATATGGAATGGTCGTCCTATGCCACAGTCAGAGATGGTGCGATTTTTTATAAACACTCTTCCACCCGAATGGCAAGATGTGTTGAATCGCATATGGGATGTCAACGGAGCTGCTTCATATAAGAAAATTGTGATGGATTTTGTAAATGAATATTACTGCATTGTTACAAGGGAAAAGATTAAGAAATTAAACAAAAGAAAATCTTTCCCAGTTCGTGTGCTGTTTTGGTGTTAGATGTATTGGTTGTTTTCTTATTTAAGTGTGCTTTGTGGACATCTTATGTAATGCTTACTACCTGATTGTTGTTGATGTAGCAACCTATATGTTAGTTGTATTATATGAAAGCATTATTATATTATATGTCAATTATCTGTTGCTTTCTGTTATTGCTGGTTGCTGTGGGTAGTTAGCTGTGGGTAGTTATAGAAGTTTTTGTAACTTCATAGAATTTATTTTGCATAAGACAATTATATTAATGATAGTTTTAAGTTAGGATTTTGGAGGATGATTGGAAACATAGTAACCTTTTGATTCTGAAGCCTTACTTGAAATTATTCATTAATATGATGGGTCTATGCAAATAGGGATGCATAAATGATAGGCATTAATAATTCGTGGATATATGTCTGATGTGTTCAGATCAATGGCTTCAGCCACGAAGAGCATAGTTGCCGAGCTGAACAAAGGTGAAAAGCTCAATGGTGACAACTATGAGATATGGCACATGAAAATCCAATATGTGCTGGAAGAGCAAGAGGCACTTGAGGCTCTTAACCTAACCATGGTAGAACCCGAAGAAGGAAATATTGCACAAAGACAAAAGAGATAAGGAAGCTTTTGCTGCATGGAAACGAAAGAACTCTCTTGCTCGCATCACGTTGCTGAGTAGCATGGAAAATGACGTCATGCGAGAGTTTAGGCGTTTTGACAATGCCAAGGAAATGTGGGAGGCATTGGCAGCTAGATTTGGTCATACTTCGGTGACCAGACTGAGACAGCTCACTATTAGGTTTGACTCCTATAAGAAGCCTCATGGTCAGACTATGAAGCAACATCTTAGAAATATGTCAAACATGATAAATGAGCTGAAAGATGCTGGCCATGTCCTCACGTATGAGCAGCGAGTGCAAGCGGTGATTCGTTCCTTGCCTCGAGTTGGGAGCATATGAAGGTGCACCCGACCCATAATGAAAATATCAAATCTTTTGAGGATGCAAAGTGCGCCATCTTGAGTTGGAAGAGGACCGCCTCTTGGCGACTAAGCCGGATGCTGAACTCTATCATGCTAGTTCTAGCTCAAATGGAGCTTCGAGCTCCAAGCGCAAACGTCCTAACTGGCTTGATAAAGGAAAAGGCAAGGAAGAAGGTCCTTCGGGGAAGAAACCCAAATTTAACCAACATGGAAGAGGAAAGCGTCCTCGCATGAAAAAGCTTGCAAGGGTGAAATGCTACAACCGTGACAAGAAGGGTCACTATGCTCGCGACCGTCGTGAGCCAAAGAAGGTATGCACCCCTTGTACCTTTCAGAACTTTGCTTTTGTGTCGAATTCTGTGTTTTTAATCGAGTCTAATCCTTTGTGGACTGTGGATTCGGGAGCGACAGACCATGTAGCGAAGGATAGAGGATCCTTCGTGGAATTCCGACGAGTACCAACTGGAACTAAGTGGATCTATGTGGGAAACAACTCCAGAGCTGAAATGAAAGGAATTGGCACATGCCAACTAAATATGCGTGGTGGACGCACTTTGTTCCTACATGATGTATTGTATGCTCCGGAGATTCGTCGGAATTTAGTGTCTCGTATTAGTGTTGGTTAAATTAGGTTTTAATATGAACTTCTATAGTAGAGGTGTGAATTTGTTTTTGGATACAAATTACTATGGTTGTGGTTATTTTCTAGATGGTTTCATTGTATTAGATATTGATTATGTTAATGCAAATGTTTGTTATTCCCTTCTCGCATCTCCTAATAAATATGATAATGAAGTGAAAGTGTGGCATGCAAGACTTGGTCACATTGGCCAACAAATAGTATAAATAGACTAGCCAAAGAGGGCTTGTTGGGCAACATTGAAAAAGTCGATTTGCCCATATGTAAGCATTGCCTAGAAGGGAAAACGACAAGGAAACCATTTGGAAAAGGAAAAAGAGCTGAATTTCCTCTGCATTTAATCCATTCCGATGTCTCGTGGTCCAATGAATGTGAAAGGAAGGCATGGGGCTGTTTATTTCATCACTTTTATAGATGATTACACTCGATTCGGATATGTCTATTTGATTTCTCATAAATCTGAAGCAATAAGTTGTTTCAAAAGATTTATGAACCTGGTAGAAAATCAATTAGACAAGAAAATAAAAGCATTAAGATCCGATCGAGGTCGTGAATATTTATCTGATGAGTTCAGAAAATTATGTGATGAAATTCCTTATACTCCTCAACAAAATGGTGTTGCGGAGAGAAGAAACAGAACCCTACTGGAAATGGTTAGGTCCATGATGGCGCATGCTAACTTACCTATTACCTTTTGGAGTGAAGCGTTGTTAACCGCTGCCTATATACTTAACCGTGTGCCTTCCAAATCGCTTACTTCCACTCCATATGAATTATGGACAGGTAGAAAACCAGACTTAAGTTTTCTTAAGCCATGGGGTTGTGCTGCCTATACACATGAGTCATCTCACAAGTTTGGGAAATTGGGTCCCAGAGAAAAGAAGAGTATTTTCATAAGATACTCGGAACACTCGAAAGGGTATGTGTTCATAGGTGAGCAGGAAAGTGGGAGTATAACTGAATTTGAATCACGGGATGTCACATTCTTAGAGGATGAATTTCCTAAGAAGGGTGAAATAGGGAAGATTACTCCCTATTTGAAACCATGGATCAAGATAATGATATTAGTGGAGTTCGTCCAAGTGGGAGTAATATGAGAAGTGATGAATTGAATTCAACCCATTCTCAATTACAACCACATGATGAGACGACATCATCATTATCTAATCCTAGTGGGAGCATAATGAGGAATGATGTACAAAGTGTACAATCTCCCATACGGCGAACAAGTCGCCAAAGTATTCCCCGTCGACGTTTTGGCATTGAAGGGGAAACTTTTATGGTTGCTCCACAAGATGAGGATGAGCCAAGAAATATTAATGAGGCTCGAATTGCCCTAGTAAGGAAAAATGGATTCATGCAATGGAAGAGGAAATGGAGTCAATGAAATCAAACCAAGTCTGGGAACCGGTTGATCTTCCAAAAGGACGCAGAGCTATTGGGAACAAGTGGGTTCTCAAAATAAAGCGAAAGGCTGATGGCTCGATAGAGAGGCATAAGGCTCGCCTTGTGGCGAAGGGGTATAATCAACAGGAAGGAATTGATTATGAAGATACGTTTTCTCCTGTAGTGAGATTTACCTCGATTCGCATTATTCTGGCAATAGTAGCTAGTATGGATCTTGAGTTACATTAGATGGATGTAAAGACTGCTTTCCTCAATGGAGAATTAGAGGAAGAAATATATATGGAACAACCTGTTGGTTTCATAGTGAAAGGCCAAGAAGAAAAGGTATGTCGACTTTTGAGGTCGATATATGGTCTTAAGCAGTCATCAAGACAATGGTATATACGTTTTCATAATGCCATAATGGCATATGATTTTACGATGATTGATGAGGATCATTGTGTATATATCAAAAGATCCAAGGATCAATTTGTGATCATATCATTATATGTTGATGATATACTGATTGCCGGAAGCAATATGGAGTTTGTTAATACTTGTCAAGAGTTGGTTGTCTTCCAACTTTGAGATGAAGGATATGGGTGAGGCTGCATACATTCTTGGAGTTAAGATTTCAAGAGATCGTTCGAAGAGATCGTTATCTCTTTCACAAGAAACCTATATAAATAAGATTCTTGAACGATTTCATATGCAAGATTGTAAACCCATAGACACTCCTATTGCAAAAGGTGAAGAATTGAGCCATAGACTGTGTCCAAGGACTCCACAAGAGAAGGAACAAATGAAACATGTTCCTTATGCTAGTGTTGTTGGGAGCTTGATGTACGCTATGATGTGTACAAGACCCGACATATGTTTTGCAGTTGGAATGGTGAGTAGATACCAATCCAATCCAGTCCAAACATTGGAAGGCCGTTAAGAGAGTACCGAGGTATCTCGAAGGGAACTGCTGATTTCAAGTTGAATTACCAAGGAAAGGATCTGCGACTTGAAGGCTATTCGGATGCTGATTGGGGAGGAGATTTAGATGAAAGAAAATCTACCTCGGGATTTGCTTTCTTCTTGAACAATGGCGCCATATCATGGAGCAAAGAAGAAGCAAACGTGTATAGCCTTGTCCACGATAGAAGCTGAGTTCGTGGCATTATCAGCAGCGGTACAAGAAGGAGTTTGGCTTAAGAGATTTTTGGATCATTTAGGTGTTAATGAGAAAGTTGCGAATCCATTGTTGGTTAACTATGATAGCCAAGCAGCTATAGCGTACACCAAAGATCCAAAATATCATGGCAAGACCAAACATATAGATACCAAGTATAACTTTGTCAAGGATATGGTTGCACGAAAGGATGTGAACTTACAAGTACATATCTACGCATAGAATGGTAGCAGATCCTATGACAAAGCCAATACCTAGAGATGTGTTTTGTGGTCATGTAAAATCTCTAGGATTGCGTAGAGTCTCGATGTACTTGGATTGTAATTTCCCCGAGTTGTTCACATTTATGAACTAGTGTTGTTTCATTATTAATGCCTATGAATCTTTGTTTGATCTTTATGCATCTTAATGCTCAGTGCATTATTTTAAGTTAAGAAAGTATGTCGGACAGATATAAGATTAGCCCACTCACACGGGTAATCGCCTCTATTTACTGTGTGATAAATAGAGATGAGATTGTTTTAAGCTTATTATCTAGGTGATAATCAAGAGCTAAAGCTTAAAATACGTATGTCGCCTTAACTGGTGTTAAGATGAGGACATAATACTTACTATGTCCGAAAGTAAAATACCCCACATATTTTACTTTATCTATCTATGATGCCAGATGTGAGTTCTGATGAATTTTGTGAATGAGTAGATACGTGAACTCAAGTTAGACATTGGGTATGTCTGAACTATCATCTGTACGGTATTGAAAGGTGTAGACATACGCTCCATGGGAAAGGAGTTAATACCGTAATACGTATTTCATACTACGTATGCATAAGCCGACCAATAAGAGTGGCAAAAAGTTTGATCTCAACTTTTATGACGTGTGAGACTCTTTAGGAAAAGAATTCCTCAAATTTTAGTGCCCTCATGACTTTTTACTTATTCTCAAGGTTTCTATTTAGTGTTTGCTATCTTAGGATGTTGCCAATGGTCATGAGTTGATTCGATCTAATGGGATATTTCTAGAAAAGCAAGCTGAACTGAAATTGAGAGTTTGAAGGAAAGAGGAAGATCGATTTTGGGGAATCACATTGTAGTTTTGTATTCACTGATCGACCAATTATGACTGTCTTTGGGATAATTATAATTGTGAATACAATATATATATATATATATATATATATATATATATCATGTTTAAAAGAGATCAAGAGAGATATAAAATGTGATCGATCGATCTAGGGTACTGCATACTAAATCTACTCAAAGCGTGACGCCCATTATGAGCTGCTATATATTCCTAACGGATGTATAGCAACGAGCTCTCAAAGTATGCTGGTCGCACGGATTATTCACCGGTATGAATGTTGAAGAGAGGTAAAGAGAATCCTGTTCGGCCCACCATGTGCGAGTGGGAGATGATGGTTTTATTAGTGATGGGCTTAAGGCCCGTCCGCCCAAGTTGGGCCCAAAAAGCCTGGCCCACGGGAATACGGCCCGTGGATGGAGGGACATATAAAAGGGAGGAGAGAGAGAGAGAATATACCTGTTGAAAACAGAAAACGTACGTACGCATCCCTCCCCTTTTCTTTTTCTCTCCCTCACTTTCTCTCCCAAACAGTGAAGCGCGAAGGCGAATTTGCTTCACCGGATCGAACAGGACCAAGTTTCTCTTCCTCTATCGGCGTCGGTGTTTAATCTGTGGCTTAAAAGGTACGCTCGAATCCGTGGTGTGCTTTAGGATCGGTGATACGTGTTATTCCCGGGCTTCGTCTTCCGCATTGATTTAGGGGTTCGATTTAGTGTCGAATCCGGTTTTTGGGGATCCGTTAATCCCAACAATCTTCTTTGATGGAAATGGAGAGGAAATTTGGTACAAATGAATGGCCAACCGTGCCAACGGTTGTGTTCGGGAGGCTTTTATACGTCTCCCGTCGTACCCCTCCATTAGTGATTTTCCATCGTACCGTATCAAGTCCAAATGGTGCGGTCCAATCGCACCCCATCATGGACGTACTAGCTAGCTAGCTAAAGTACAACATCTCCCACTCGGACATGATGGGCTTGATAGCATTCTATCAAGAATATAAGACATTCAACATTCATCAATTTTACAAAACAATTCATACTGGCAAATAAGCCGTGCGACCAGTGAGTCCACCTACACTTGGGAGCTCAAATTACGCACCTGTTAGGGATGACATAATGGCTACAACCCCGAAAAGAAATAAACAATCGATGTCTCACAAAGGCCCCCCAGACATATTTTGTTACATCAGTCCAAGTATACCTATCCCTTAAAGGCTATACTTGACTATTCTCAAAACACCATGTATTTACAATTACATCCGCAACCACATAGGGCGATATAATTGGTCGACCAAGAAATACATGTGGTAGATGTAAAACAACAATAGTCTTCCTTCACACTCATGTCTCTCTTAATTTCATAACAACTGCTTTCCTAGACATGTCCCATAGGCCATATCTATTCATGACCGCCCGTAACATGCTAAAATAGCAACATTGATCTTTCACTTCGAAAACATAGTCAGAAGTAACATAGGGCACAAAATTGAGGTAAATTATAAATTACCTTAAGGGCTCACACGATGAGTAAATAGGGATAATTTTACTCATCTTCCCTCATTGATCGTACAATGCACATGTAGTATGAATAACATGCTATAGTGGATTACTCTTTCTATAAGAGCGTATGTCATTTATTAACCATATCCACTATACGGATCTTAGCCTAAACATAGTCACGTGCCTCTCACGTACTCATGTTTAGCCCGAGTGCTATATCAGCTCGCTTCTTATAGCGCACAATTAAGTACTCGCATCCGGCATCTTTCAAGCATACATGATTGTGGGAATATCATGTTCGGTCTTATTATAAACCAATCACAGACCTCATCTTGACTCCAATCAAGGCGACATATTTTATGTACCAAACTTGCTCTTCAGCATTTATTTGTACATAACGTCTCATCTCAACGTGCTAACTACAGCACTTGAGGCGATTGCTCGTGTGAGTGAGCCAATCATTACCTGATGACATACTTTTCAATAATATATGTGTATTTGTGCTAGTCTCATAGTGGATTTGTACTTATTGATAAAACATCGATCACTAATAAACAAACAAGTACAATACATCTGTCCACAAATACATAAACCAATGATCCTCTACAATAACAGATTTCACATTCTACGCAATCCTAGTGACATCCTATGGGTCAAGAACATGTCTCTAGGAATAGCCTTCGTAAATGGATCAGCAACCATTCTATTGGTTGAGATGTATTGCAGGATCACTTCTTTCTGCGCGATAATATCTCTGATGAAGTTATTATTTATGTCAATGTGCTTTGTCCTTCCATGATACTTGGGATCTTTCACATAGGCAATGGCTGCTTGACTATCGCAATAAACTATCACCGCTCTTGGAACTTCAAAGTGACAAGTGGCTAAATTTTCCAAGAAACGTTTTAGCCATACTGCTTCTTGCACCGCGGCGAACATGCAATAAATTCTGCCTCCATCGTTGACAAGGCCGTGCATGTCTGCTTCTTGCTATTCCAAGAAATCGCACCTCCATTGAGCAAGAACGCATATCCGTAAGTCGATTTACACTCATCCGGATCTCCACCCCAATCGGCATCCGAATAACCCAATAGGCGTAAATCATTCCATTGGTAACAAAGTCGATAGTCCATGGTACCCTTCAAGTATCTCAGATCCTCTTCACCGCTTTCCAAAGGTGTTGACCAGGATTTGATTGATATCGGCTCACCAATCCCACGGCATAACATATGTCGGGTCGAGTACACATCATAGCATACATCAAACTTCCTATCGCACTAGCATAAGGAACAGTTTCCATCACTTTGATTTCTTATAGAGTCTTAGGACACATCTCAGTACTTAGGCCTTCACCTTGCATGATAGGGGTATCAATGGGATTACAATGCTGCATATTGAAACGCTCAAGAATCTTCATAATATAAGACTCTTGTGATAAAGTAAGGAGTTTCCTTGATCAATCTCTTTCGATCTTAACTCCTAATATAAAAGCAGCTTCTCCCATGTCCTTCATCTCAAAATTGGAGGACAACCATTCTTTTATGGTGATAACCAAAACCTTGTCATTTCCAGCCAACAGAATATCGTCCACATAAAGTGATAAAATCACAAATTTATCTTTGGACCGCTTGACATATACACAGTGATCTTCTTCGATCATCGTGAAACCAAAAGTTATTATTGCTCGATGAAAACGAAGATACCACTGTCTAGATGATTGCTTAAGGCCATATATTGAGCGATTAAGCTTGCAAACTTTATGCTCTTGACCTTTAGCTATGAAACCTATTGGTTGTTTCATATAGATTTCCTCATCTAATTCTCCATTGAGAAATGCCGTCTTTACATCCATTTGATGTAATTCAAGGTCCAAATGTGCAACGATGGCTAGAATAAGGCGTATTGAGGCAAACCTTACAACCGGTGAAAAAGTTTCATCATAGTCTATACCCTCTTGTTGAGTATAACCTTTTGCCACAAGGCGAGCCTTATACTTTTCAATGGATCCATCCGCCCTTCGCTTAATCTTGAAGACCCATTTGTTTTCAATGGCCTTACGATTGGGTGGTAGATCAACCAAGTCCTGCATGGTTTGCCCTCATTGACTCCATCTCATCTTCCAAAGCTTTTCTCCATTCTTTCTTGTCAGGGGATGAGAGAGCCTCTTGAACAGTCTTAGGCTCGGCATCGTCATTTTGAGCAATCATAAATGCTTCCCCTTCAATCTCAAAACGACGACAAGGAATACTTTTACGATTACTTTTACGCAATTGAATTTCTCTTGAATTCAATTCATCAGGCGATGCAACACTCCCACTAGGTTTTGTATGTTGAGGTAAATCTTCATTTCCCTCTACAACATCAGTGGCTATGTTATCAAGATCTTCCATCTCATATAATTGGAAGTCCTTATCAATTTCACCTCTACTAGGAAAAACGTTCTCCAAGAACGTGACATCTCGTGACTCCATTTCGGTCACACTTCCATCAGCTTGTTCACCTATGAACACGTACCCTTTGGAGTGTTCGGAATATCTTATAAATATACATTTCTTCCCTCTAGGACCTAATTTGCCATGTTTATGGGAAGAATCATGAACATAAGCTGCACATCCCCATGGACGTAGACTACTCAAGTCTGGTTTCCTACCAGTCCATAATTCATAAGGGGTGGAAGTGACCGATTTTGAGGGCACACGGTTAAGTATATAGGCAGCAGTCAATAACGCATCTCCCCAATAGGAGATAGGTAAATTTGCTTGCGCCATCATAGACCTAACAATTTCCAATAGGGTTCTATTCTTTCTCTCAGCTACCCCATTTTGTTGTGGAGTACCAGGAATAGTCAATTGTCTTACAATTCCCTTTTCATCACAAAGAGCCTTGAATTGCTTTGATAGATACTCACGTCCACAATCGGTTCTCAATGCCTTTATTGTTTTGTTCAGCTGATTCTCTACCATCGATATATATCGTCTAAAACAGTCCAATGCTTCTGACTTATGAGAGATCAGAAAGACATAACCGAAACGTGTGAAGTCATCTATGAAAGTGATGAAATATGAGGCTCCATGCCTCGCCCTCACATTCAAAAGACCACAAATGTCAGAATGTATGAGATGCAATGGAAATTCAGCTCTAGTCCCTTTACCGAATGGTTTTCTAGTTGTTTTTCCCGCCAGACAATGTTCACATACGGATAGACTAACATTAGTGAGTGACCCTAAAAGGCCTTCTCTAGCTAATCTTTGCATTCTTTGCAATCCAATGTGACCTAATCTAGCATGCCAAATACTTGCATCAATCTCAACATTGTTAGAAGACGCAATTAAAGAAAAACAACCATCAACATTAACATTGTACTAATCATAGTCAATGTCTAACACCATAAAACCATTCGATACATGACCTGAACCATAATAAACTGTTCCATACATAATGTCAACACAATCACCATGGAAATTCAATACATAACCTAAGCTAATAAGAACAACTACAGAGACCAAGTTTCGTCGAATATCTGGAGCATAAAGGACATCATGCAGGAACAGGTTTCGACCACCACGTAAGATTAATTTATATGTGCCAATACCCTTCACTTCAACTCTTGAGTTATTCCCAACATATATCCATCTTCTTCTAGGCGGTATCCGACGATACTCCACGAATGCTTCTCGGTCTCTAGCTACATGGTCTGTTGCTCCCGAGTCTACATCCACATTGGATGAGATTCAACAAGCATTACAAGTACTAGAAACAAAAGCATTACTCAAAGTAATTGAGTAATAGGGTACCTTTTTCGGCTTAGTGCATTCACGAGCAAAGTGACCCAACTTGCCACAATTGTGGCACTCCATCTTGGTCTTGTCCTTCTTCCCACCACGCTTCTTGCGTCGGAAGGTTTTAGCCCTCTTGGGTCCCTGATCAGTCATCTTCCCTTTGTTGTTGAATTGAAGATTCCTCTTGCGCTTGAAGCCCGAAGCCTTGCGCGAACTCGATTCAGCAACATAAGCATGGGTAGAGGATCTTGCAGCCTCTAGGTGCTCATCCTCTAATTCCAAATAACGCGCAATATCATCAAAAGTGACAATATTCTCATTATGCGTCATATTGATCTTCATATGCTCCCAATTGTCAGGAAAAGACCTTATAACAGCCTGAACTTGCTGTTCATCGCAAGGGAGTGACCTGCCGATTTCAGCTCACGGATTATGTTTGACATCTCCCGAAGATGCTGCCTCATCGTTACATTTGGGCGCTTTCGGAATGTGTCAAACTTGATGGTGAGTCTCCTCAGCTTAGTGGCAGATGTACCCCCAAACTTATCCTTCAAGGCAACCCACATAGCTTGAGCTTTGTCATAACTCTCAAACTCACACATGAGATCATTGCATACAGCTCAGCAACGTGATGCGAGCAATGCTATTTTTCTTTTTCCAAGCTTGATAAGCTTCCGGATCTCTCCCGTGTTGAGCTGAAGTTCCATGCTCAGGGTTCATCCATGGTATGGTTGAGAGTTTCCAAAACCTCTTGCTCCTCAAGGATGTACTGAACTTTTCGGTGCCAAATATCATAATTGTCACCGTTCAGCTTCTCACCCTTATTGAGGTCAGCAACAATGGTCTTGGATGCCAAAACCATAATCAATCGCTATAACACATTGACATAATAAACGCAGAATCAATACTAGCACACTATACGGAGTAACACATATTTAATTTGCAGCAAAGACAAACTAAATTAATGATAATTCAACAAAAGACACAAAAGCAAAAGTTCACTATGTTCCCAATCAACTTCTATGTGCAATTGTTCTATTATCATTAATTAGTTTAATTTGCACAAATTTTGAGTTCTAGGTGAGAACTTCTTTCAATTCTACCAACCTACGAACTCCCACTAGGAAAAATAATTACATGACCTTATGTAATTTCTACATTTTTCCTTACACAAGAACATAGCATGATAATAATCAACGTATAAACAACAATCATGCTTCAACTATAATTAAAATTGCAATTCAACATGTAATGGATTTCCTACCATTGTTCTTATTTTTTAGCAACTAGAAAATTGCAAGTATATTAACATATATACATCATATCATTGAACCAAGCTCTACACAGCATAAATAACATCATTTGCACACAAGCTAGCTACTGTATTTCCCTAATCATAAGAAAATACAAGTTACAAAAATAAACTGCATTAAACCCCAAAAAATACGCGTACATAGGGTTTCCTACGCATTTTCATACATTTATAAAATTCAAAAGTATAAAATAATTATACCACTATGTAGAGGACACTCATACGAACCAAACGAGACCAACCACGCTCCAATCGGAGCTTGCACGCGCCGAGTGCGCGGCGCGTGTGACGCACGCGCCAGCCGAGCGAACGGCTCTGGCCGGTCCGACCGGTCCAACCGGTGAACGGTCGGGTCGGGTCGGGTCGCCGGTCGGGTCGGGTCGGGTCGCCGGCCGGCCAACTGTCGCCGCGGCGCCGACGTCATCCCGGCGGTTAACGACCGTTGGATGACGTCAAGGTGACGTCACCACGCGCCGGTTCGCCGACCGACGCGTACCGATTTGCCGGCAGGCGGGCATCGCGCACGTGCCGGTTCGCCGACCGGCACGTGTGGCGCACGCGCTCGCTTCGCCAGCGCTTTCAGGCGCGTGGCGCCCACGCGCAGCGGCTTCTGGCCGCGCGTGTGGGCGCGTCCAGCTTCTCCCGGCGGCGCTCGACCTATCTCCAGACTCGTCTCGACGAGCTCTTTCACCCGGTATATTCAAAAATTAATTTTGACCAAAAACTTGTTTCAAAAATGGCCGAAACCTCACGGATCACGCGACGCCGAACCCGTTCTTCGCTCCAGTTCAATTTCAAGTTTTTCATATGGCAATTCCGACTATCGAGATCCAAACAAAGTGTAGAATACAATCTCTTGATCTCAATATCAAATGGTAAATGAGAAAACTCGATGAAAAACAAGGCAGAAATCACGATCGAGCTCTGATACCAATGTTGGAATTCGAGTTGGCGGAAGACGACTTACCTGATTTCGATGCGCAAACGGCAAATAGCCCCGGAACGAACGTTGAATTGCGAATAAATCACGAACAACACTTCCTCACATTAGTCTGGATGCAATCACAAGGAAAACACCTAATTTCCACGGCGTAAATGCCGATTGTTCTTGCAAAAATGAAATGGAACGCCTTGATCTTCTTTGATGGAAATGGAGAGGAAATTTGGTACAACTGAATGGCCAACCGTGCCAACAGTTATGTTCGGGAGGCTTTTATACGTCTCCCGTCGTACCCCTCCATTAGTGATTTTCCATTATACCGTATCAAGTCCAAATGGTGCGGTCCAATCGCACCCCATCATGGACGTACTAGCTAGCTAGCTAAAGTACAACACACACACACACACACACACACACACACACATATATATATATATATATATATATATATATATATATAAACTTTCTTACCATAGTTGCAAATTAACGAAATTTAATGGGGATACACGTCGAGATAGGAAGACTGCCACACGTGCAGAAACTCGTGTTGAAAGAGAGCTTCAAAAGTAGATTAGCGTGATCAAATGGGTCTTGATAGTTAACCGACAAAATCTAAGATAATCTGCATGCGTACCATCATAGCTAATCATAATTCAACTTGCATTTGGCAGACCATCGACAAAAATGGCCCTTTTTTTGCACAGAAAGAAAAACGATTTCACACGATTTTTGTCCATTTTTCGTCAACGTGAATATCATGTGTTAAAGGGTTACTGTCATGTTTACTGTTTCTCTGACCGTATACACAGGAATATCACTGCGAGTGTCGGACCCTTGTGCTACACAATTATTAAAGTAGGGCAGCGACAGCCAAAATAATGCTAGCAATTGTTGGCATTTGTATGTATTCTTTATGTTTATTTCCTGAACTTCAAACCTCAATAATTTCGTCCTGGATGTAATATTGTTCCCAAGGTTTTCTTGGATTATGTATGTTGTTGATGAGTCGACTCTCAACCTCATCTCATGCATACTCGAGAGAGAGAGAGAGTTGTGCAGTTACGGTTTGCAAGAAATGCACCAAATTCAACGTTTGTCATCCAATGATTGGTACACATAAAGCTATACAATGAATAATGGAAGGCCATCTCCATCTTCAACTCAAAAGCTTAATCCAAGATAGACATTTTGTTAAGAAATCAATATGTAAATAAGAAAATCAGTATCCATTCGATTTATATATATTTCGAACTCACCAAAACGTTCCACAAAATTTACTAATTTCCAAAAGAATCACAACCTGGTAAATTTAAAACTTGAAAATTATCAAATATATAACTTGAAGAATATTGGTCCATTTCTACAATCAATATGTTTGAAAATCAATTTCTATCACTTTCAGTAATTCACCTAAGGGCAAATATTCATTAATTTAGCCATAATGGATCGCTTTCCAGTAACTACGGATTTGGAAAATACAATTTGGACTTTCTTCTAATACGATACTAATAACCCAATTGACATTTCCACTTGGGGTATCTATTGTCTTCAAATTTCTGCATATTAATTGATGTAGGAATTTTCCGAAAGTCCCACTTCATCGCCTAAATTTTTTGTTTTCTTTATGTATCCGAGCTACACAAGGACACAATGATCTTTTCTTCTTAAAAGAAAAAAATCTCCAAATGATTACCTTGTGGATACTGCGCTTGATTTTTTGCTTTTTGATTTACTTCAATTCCTATTGCTTTGGTCAGAGATATCACGGAAGGAACCTCCTGACGACCCCAACCCCTGTTTCAAAATTGTCAGTGGAAAGACTATCAAGAGTGATTACAAAAGACACGCTCTCTGCTCTTGAATATGGAGGTGGCGACATTCAAACAAGTCTAGATATGTGGATTCCTATCCATCCATAATACCTTTAAGAAGAATTGTGGTGTAGCAAGTCTTGCTCAACAACCAGGTACAAGGAACAATGGCACACCTGACGGAGGCTACTGGGGGCTCAGCCCCTTTGGTTCAAAATATTTTTACATTACTAAAAGTCGAAAGTTTTCTCAATAAATTATATATAGGTGACATCTCTTTCCCTCACCCAACATGCAATTGGATAAAAATGAGATGTCGTGCTACAATATGATCTCATGGCCATAATTCAATACCATATATTGCCAAATAGGAGATTTTCTCTAGAAGATTAAACTATTAGGAAATGCAGAAACAACATACATGTGGAGTGGGATCGACTCTCGGCCGCGTAGTTGCGTTTTAGTTTCTATCATTTTCTTACAACACAATTGAATCATGGTGATCCAATCTTAGGAGGCAATATCATATTGTATAAAGCTATAACTATTCTTAGTCACTGTTCGTGTAGGAATAGCTGCGACCCTCCTAATCTTGTAGAATTTACATAATCCTGAGGAGTATGAGCAGGTATCCCTGGAATCAGCAGGCCAATCACTCTAAAAATCCTCAACAACAATCCTTCTCTTAAGCTTGGTCCCTTCTCCCAAGTAATAATAAAGCTTCTCATGAGCTCATACCACGCATTTATCATCATCGGTATCACCTGTAGAGGCGAGAAGTAGTTCTTGTTCGGTTCTTCTGGGATGACCTACATATAAAAAATTAAGCAACCAAGAAAATTGAATGAGTAATCTTATCCAATTACAACATGCCATGCACGGTTGACTCTTTCTTCTTTCTTCTGTTTTTTCGCCTTTTCAGCCCTGCAAAGCCAATTCCTGAAGTTCACGGACGTGACAATGTTTTTTTTGCTTTGGAGGAATTTTATTGCATAGACAGTCTGAATTGCAAACTCCTTCTCTTGTGCAATTTCAATCCAATGGTATATGATTTATCCACATCACAATTTCGTTTGATATGAAATGGATATACATAGCATTTAGCTAAAGCCACTTTGAGAACCACTTTGTCCACCAACTAATATAACTAAGCCCACAAAAAATAATTTAGGCGCGCACGCGAGAGAGAGAGAGAGAGAGAGTTCCTCACCTTCCCTTGATATTTGCTATTGAAATAGCAACAACGCCCAAAGTGCGTGAACATGGAAGCTGAATCATCGAAAGGCAACCTAGGCACAATGTCATTGGCATAAACGAATCGAAAGTACGCAATCCGATGTTCTTTCAAGACCCTCTCCATGAACTCCCCAAACTTGTCATCTCCAACCCTAGGTTGACCAAAGGTGTAGACCCCCTCCAATCTCTCCATCAGCCACGTCTCCCCGTGAATGGCCAAGATCGCTGGGAAGAGTATCGCCAACGCACCTCCCATGCTGTGGCCGGTCAACACATACTTCACTTTGTCGTTCTCGCCAAGCAGTGACCTTAGTTTCTCCCTTATGGCATAGTAAGCGAACGGCGCGGGGGTTTTGAGAAGTGGGTCGAGCTCTTTCGGCCAACCTAGGGTCTTCTGGAGGCCTAGAGCTTTCATGAACCCGCCATGGATATTCCCAACTCCTGGTAACTCGTACCGTGAGAGGTCAAAGTCCAAGCACCAATCGGCCGCATTGAAAGGTTCCGTGCCTCGGAAGGCGACCATGATGGTGTCGCGGTCCCGTAGCATGAAGGCCTGTGTGGTTACTTTCCTTTGATAATCTGCAGAAGAAAAATAACAGGTATCTGTCAACTGTTATCTTGGTATATTATCCACAGCTTTAGAGATGGCAGCATAGCTCCTTACCATTCCAAAAGTTGTAGGACCCCAAGAAATCCATCTGCACAAATGAGCGGACATAACTGTTATAAAGGACTAATTCGATTATTGTTCAGCAACATATGTCGCCTCTTTTTAGGATGGTATGGCCAGGTTCAGTTAGTATTAGGAACTTAGTCAATTAAGCTCTTTAGTATAAATTATGATCAATTTTTGACACCTTTTAAGTTTAATTGTCCCTGACTAATTAAGTTGCACAGAGAGCGTGCTTCAAACAGATCAGCTTTGTGAATTCTTGTTTCTGGTCCTCGCTTCTTATGTCTTTACGTGGTCACAACATGATCCATGCTTTCATTTATAGATTAACCCCAAGCCAAGTAGTGTTTATTTCCGATTTAGATTCTGTCGTTTCACCTGCCAGTGGTGGGTGATCGTTGTTTGAAGGTAGGCCTTGTTCTCATAAGATGCTTTCGAAGCCATCATGGAGAGAGCCGCATGGTACTCACTGTCCCCAGGCCCGATGCGGTTGTCCAGTTCCACTCTCTTGTCCAAATAGCCAACGATGGATGTATAGCTCCCAGACTCTCTGTCCGGCATCACTACTTTCCCTGTTCACAGCCCCACATAGTACAGTCAACATCTTTCTAAGTGTAAAGTCAACAGATTGGGTAGACTAATCCTAACATTTTAGCATGGCACTACTTGATCAATATCTTCAACTAGATATGTTTCCCAGAAAATACAGCAATTGGTCTGAGAATTTAAAACTTCTATTGGTTGGTGATCTAAGTCAGAAGAAGCTGTTCTCATGAAGACATGATCAGTAGAAGGGCGTTGATGAGTCTAATTAGGTATCCGATAAGCTTAGTCGTTCTTAGTTAAATTTCTTTTAGGAAATTGATGAATCTGAGTGAACTAGATCCAAAAGGATAAAATATATCCAAACGCAATCAGACTTATTTCGAGTTGTTTTAATGCAACCTTATCGTGCCATATTGCAATAACTAGATATGCAGGCTGACCTCGAAAGCAGTTGACAAGAAGCCTTCCAAAGTTCTGATTGCTCGACAAGAGATTCAACCAAAACTCGATCACCGACCCGATCAAAGACAGGGGTTTGGCCACAAGAAGCAGAAGCTTCTGCACGAGAATGGATACAAACATGATCCACCTCCGCTCAAAGCTCTCCTCTCCTTCCTCGGAGGAGTCCACGGATTCCCTCTTGTGCACATCGCTGTAGATCAGAATGCGCAAGAGATCGATGACACCGGCTTTCTCTGGGCTCAACAGCAAGTAGTTGCTGCAGAAACTCTTGTCACAAGCCATGGCTTTGAGGCAAAGAAGAGAGAGGTGATTGCTAGGGTTCTTTCTCAATTTGAGAGGGTCTGTGTACTCGCTGCCTTGGATGCGACTTGTACTGCTTCTTGAACTTGGCTTCAAAGGCTTATTTATAGAGGTTTCTTTGTCATTGAATAGTCATAGACGTAATTTCTGATTTGGTGTTTGTATATCAATCTGTCGATTAGTCTCGGTGTACTTAGCATTACTCAAAGAAAAAAAAACGGAAGTTTTTGGCATGAAAGCCGAACGACTTTCGATGGGTTGGTGAAGAAAAACTAAGGAGTTGTGGAGAAGGTGGAGACTCTCTCCGACCCGCATTTCTGCATTTCGACGGTGTCGCAACATGTGCAATTAATATTCAAGAAAGGCGGTTAAAACATATCTTGATTTGTCTGTGAAAATTTTCATGATTCAACGTGAGACCATGTGATTCATTCATTCATGTCTTATTATGTTACCTCTATCATTTAATTGATGGGCACTAGAGAGATCTAAGTGAGGCCCTACTAGTATCAACTATGCCGTTCGAGCAGGATTGGAAAACGAGGTTGTGCTAAATTCAGCGTCCTTCCAAACGTGATCCAGTTGACATACTGCTCGTGAATTTTGTGCTCCATCGTGTTGCACAAAATAGCTACTTGGACATACAAGACGGTCATGAATTGTCCTACTCCATCGTGTTGCACACAGTTGCTACTTTGACATATAAGACGGTATGAATCATTCACTTTGAACTTGTGCGAATTTCATTTTAGAAAATGAACATCAAGTATTCGGCTAAATATTAGGTCCGCAGCTTTTTTTGACGTGGCTCACATTTACGTTTTAAATTTGAATTACAGCTACATTTCTCATTATTTGGTGACTAGGGGCCGTATGATAAAATTTCTACTTCTCTATTTCTCTATTTCTCTATTTCCCAAAACAGGTTTGGAACATAAATTCATTTGGTAACGCAATTTGATTTTTCTATTTCTGAAACAGATTTCTATTCTAAAAATAGATTTGAAAAAGAAATCATAAGCTAAAATTTTTAACTTCTCAATTTTTGAAATAGAAATTGAGAAATCAATTTCTGATCAGAAATCAATTTCTATTCCAGAAATTTTGTCATGCACACCCTAAATCGATTCAATTTACAAATAGAGAATGAACTCTCATGCATCAAACGGATGCAATTGGTATTTGGGTCATTGTTCTAAGGGGTTTCTGTGGGTTAAATTTAAATTTTAACCAAACTTTTCATTTTTTAAAGATATTTTTAGTGTGTATACAATATTCCACCATAGATCAAGTAATACAATAAAAATAACAATTACACCCAAGTCATTAAAACAATTTCGGTGTTTCAAAGCTTCAAATTACACGCAATAATCTCACTATATTTAGTCTCACGATCCCTTGCAAAGGGGAAAATTGATCAAAAAGCCCTAAAACTATTGTACGACGGCCAATTTAGTTTTAAACATTTCGATTGTATTAATTTAGTCCTAAAAATTTTTACAATTTGCCAATTTAGTTCTAAATTTTTCATGTGCCAATTTAATCTTAAAACTTTTGACAATTTGTCGATTTAGTCCTCACGGTCATTTTTAGATGAAAATCATTGATGTTGTAATCAAGTCAACGCCAGCCATCCTATGTGGAGGTGATAAATGATCACTTGCGTGGTGGTCATTAGTCATTAATGTAGAAAACTGCAGTGGTTTTGCTCATTAGAAAAGAGTGTCTATAGGTTAATCCCATTGGGGCCCTTTTTTATATTAAGATACATGTGTGAGTTGTGTTAGAGAAATCCCATATCGAAAAATTGACGTGATGTAGAGCAATTAATATATCTTAGTTGGCCCATGACTTATTGGCTTAAGCTTTTGAGTAAAAATAGATCTAATTGAAAATGCGGACAAGCTCGAATTTAAGTTCCCTCTTAGCAATCTCCCTAAGTGAAGATATTAGACTTTTGCTACGTCCTCCCAAAATTTCAATCCAAGTTGATGGATACTTCCCTCCTCCAAAAACCAGATTGGTGCGTTTTTTCAAACACTAAGTGACTTTCACCTACACAAATGAAAAACACTCAAAAAAAACCTAATCGTATTTCACGATAAAAAGTGTGTTTTTTTCTCACATATGTCAATGGGGTCGCTTCACTTAAGATCAAAAGGACCCACAACGGAGATGCCTGGTGGCACGACAGAGTTGAGTGCTAGAGACGACATGGACAAAACGGTGGGCTGGAGAATTGTGATGGCGCGGCGGCCATGGTTGACTAGGGAGATGACCAGAAGAAGAAGAAAACCAGTAGAGAGAGAAAGGGAAGAGATGGTGTTTTATTCCATCCTCAGATAGATAAAATGTACCCAAACTAGTCTGTCATTGAGGTCGCTCAAGATGTAACCCTTTGCCAAACATTTATTGACTATGCGATTGCTGCTTGTAAGTTTGACGGTGGGGCTATCCTCTCACCCTTTTTAGTAAACGGGATCAACTTTGCAAGCCATGCATCCTAGACCATGTAGATCAATCCCCATTAGAAGTTTTAGTTTGGAGATTCTTGTGTGGATGAGTGGATATAGAGGGTTGGCCCATAAGATTGGATGATATGTTAGACCATTTAGCAAACTTGGGCTTGTAAGTGAACTTTTCATGGACTCAAAATACAACCTAAGCCCGGCCATGCAAAGGCATTTTCGTGATCCGTGCTTTAGAGGCCACGCAAGATCAGCACGATCGGGCCGACCACTTAACGGGTTTAATTGACCTTCACCTGGTCTGGTTAATTGAGCCTATTTCAAGGTTCTCTGGCCGAAAAGACTTCATTTCTTGTTGTCTGATCTTTGATCCCGAATGGGTGTCGATATATCAAACGGATATATTTATTTCGTTGGATTCCAATCCTATAAGCTGAGGTTGAGTTCACTAGCTTAAGAAGGCTGCATTTCTCACACCTCGAACCATCCATTTGTCACGGTTCTTTTATGTATAGTGCCAGAGGACGACGATTGTAGTAAGATTGTCCAACAAGGAAAGAGGGTACCCGTTTGTCACAGCTAAAGAGATCGGATAAATTGGGACGACTTTCAATACCTTCTTGGATGGTGGAGAGACATCCACACAGTGTTACTGGCAGCACATTTGTGAAAGTGAATCTAAGGAGTTGGACTAAAATTGTAATACCGATGCTAATCAGCGGTGTTAAAATGGATAAGTTCTTGGGAAAGTCCTTGCTATCACATCACTAATACCAAAATACAATTGGTGAGGACTGATATGAAATGAGCCAAAGTTGGACAATACCTATTAGGGTTTGTAAGTTGAATCAAATTGTAACGTGCGAATCATCCAAAATATAAATGTGAACTTCCATTACCATGCGTCATCCTAGTTATAGTGACACGTTTATAGCAACAATGAACCTTTTAATACAATGAAAAAGCTCAACAATGCATGGCTTGAAAATAAAAATGAAATGGCCCTATACGATATATCACGAAGGCTCTTTACATGATTTTTTTTATGTAAAAACCCAAATATTTTCAACCAAAAAAAGATTGTACATCAATAATGCACAAAAACTCTCTTTTATATGTGTACATGTATTATCATTTTATATAGTTATTATGTTGACTACCGATGTAAAACCCTTTTTATACATTAATCGCCGGATGGGTGATGTGTGGATAATTTCATTTTTACAGCAATCTTTAAATACAAATGTCACCCATCCAACGGTCAATGTTTAAAAGAAAAAAAAATTCTTTACAATGGCAATGGACCTCATAAAAATCATATTTATATTTTGGGGCTGATCTTTCCTTGCATTAGTAATGAAATAGCAATTAATGTTCAGAAGTCACTTCTACATCATGTATGATAGATGTTTTCTAAGAAAGTAACGTCGTTTATTGAAGGAACCTGAACCGTAATAAATATGGACTTCAATTTAGGTAATTAAAAATATTCCTTAAATAGGATTACCATGCAAATGTTAATCTCCTAAAATTCTTTCGGAACTTCCCATGAGGGGGACGCTATTTATAACTTATTTTCCCTCCATTTAACTGGACTAAAACTGTTATTTGGACAGTTAAAAGAGAAAATCTCTTAGTAGAATAATGCACTGTAAAGAAACCCACTTACCAAAATCCATTTCAAAATGCATAAAATAAAGATTATTAGCAAAACCCTAGTGGAAGCATATTAATATTAGGACCTGCAATACAATACACCAGCATGTATAAGTTATCCTTATGAAATTTAAGATTATAATATACGATTGTATCTATCTTAGATCTTGTCCCAATCATAATACATCCCACCTTCGCTAAGGGACAAAGCAACGAAAGAATTTCGGTCAAATAAGAAAATTCCTCCTCACACCTGTCCTCTTCAAATGAGGAAATCCTGCCAAAACAGAATATGACCAACCAACAACAAAGTAATATCTATACATATTTTAATTTTTTTGGCTACAGATGGCATTATATTGGTGTAGTAAACCATAGGAAGGCCGTATAAGGAAGAAGAAGAAAATGCTGAAAATGACTCGAAGATCTTGGTCACATGATCATATCTTCCCCGTTTAAAAAAAATATCCACATCTAGAAAGTTAATTTTTCATTTTACTTTTTTATTTTTTTGGGTTATAAGCCAAGAGGGTCGTGATGACCTTCCCAATATTCCAAATCCACACCTCAAGTAATTAATCACCTAGTACACAAGTACTCCAACGTTAAAGGGTACCATGAGAGGTCATCATTGATTCTAGTTACACGATAGGCAAATAATTTCATACACTTGATAAAAAAAAAAAATTACAACAACTAATGGATCAGCCTTTCTTTATACGAAAAATAAAGATTTGGAAAGTACTTTTTGATCATTTTTGTGTGATTAAAATAATTAATTAATAAAAAATATTCACGTAATGAAAATTTTCTTTGACTCATTTTTTAAAGAGACGTGATAAATGATTAATATTGAGCGTAAAATATTATTGGGAGGAAAGGACAAGTAGATTGTAAAGAGAGCTTCCTATAACCAGTGCATATGTGCAAGGTGCACCAATCATGCAACTGCGTTAGGTCACACCATGCGTGAAACATAAATTTCCATCAATAAGTCCTGTCACAAAGAACATGAGAACTTATCTCGTTTTGGGAAAGAAACGATAAAACAATTTATTTTTATTTTTTTAAGAAAAGGGGTATGGAATGTGTCAGAGATGCAATGCACTTATGCTTTCTAGATGGTGGTGGTGGTTCCTAAATTCACGAAAAGGGGATCACCCCCCAAAACCCTAATAATAACAAATGATATATAAATCTATATATCTATGTCCTTTATTGTAATGTTGGGACCTTTGTGTGATATCCCACATGGTGTCTCTTTTGCTAGATCAGGTTTGACTCACTTTTTTTTCCCAAATTTATTTGTACATGCTTTCTCCTTTTTAATATAATAAATGAGATTAGAATGATCCTTACGACAGGAACACTTATTCCACTCGCTTTTGTCTTGGGGAGCAACCTACCCTCTTGACTATCTAGAGTGATGCGCGGTACTAATAGTGCACAAGAAAGTGAACGATCTTGAAGCCAATATATAACGCAACATAAAATGTATGCTGATAAAATATGGGAAGGCTTATGTCCCAGGTTAATATAATGAGTATGTTAATATAATATCATTGGCAGGTGCAACTAGATATAAAAAGAAACTAGTTAAGCTCATAAAATTCCCACTCTTAGGCCATAGTTAGAGATGATATATGAGATGGTTGCCCGCCTCAGTCTAATTTATATTTAAACAACTATTAACTCCATTCAAACCAAGAGAATCAACGGTTAACAATCTCAGTTTTGCTCATCTTTTTGGTGGATCGGATGATTGTCAAACAAATCAATCTTGGATCAAATCATAGGTTCTTACTGAATCAACTCTCTAACATGCTTTCTTAATAATTTTTTATATTGTAGGTCCATTTATTTTGGAAAAAATTGACAATTTAGAAAACACTTTCCTAAAAATGATTGGTTATGTCGCTCAAAATAATTGCCAACAAAAGATATAATTCATTATCAATAATAATTAATGCCTAAGCTTTTTCATAGATAATAAAAATATTTGAGTTTATACATTTTTTTAAGTAATAATAACGGTCATGTTTAGGAAAATGTTTTCCAATCATGAGTATTCCGCAAAACATATGGACCCTATGTTTGACACCACGAAACAATATTGTTAGAAACTAGGGATGAGCATTAGTCGAGAGTTAAACTTGGACCGACCCTGGACCAGCCCAACCTTGTTGTTTTACTAGGTAAACCTCATATCCATGAAACTCTCTACTAACCACATGATTTGGTTAAAATGCAAGGTAAAGGCCAAGTACATGACCTAAATATGACATTGTTTATATTGGTGGTATGAAAAATCGAACATATGTCTTGCGCTTAATCCACACATACAAGTCAATTCCTTAATTACTTAGCCAATCCCATGTGCCTTACTTTGACATGCCCCAAACACAAGATTGCACGTTTGCACTTAAAATCTCAATTTCGTGCCCCTTCCTATAGAAAGTAACGTTGCCATCATAGTTGGACTAACAAAAAGACTCAATTAATCGTTTACTTGGACATCACTTTGTCTATTTCTTCATTCAAATGCGGGATGACTTGTTGCCTTTTCAAGACCTAATTCAACACTAACAAAGTGCTCTTGTCAACCAGGGATCTATGTTATATCCAATGTCCTCGTTGATACATTTTTGTACTCATGTATAGTCTTAAAAAGAAAAGATATATCCATATATAGAATGCATATAATTACTAAAAGTAAAAGTATAAATAACTTCCTAGTATTTATTTATATTAAAATCATAAAACTATTTAAAAATATGTATGCGTGTATATTTGTAGTTGCAAATTCTAACGACAGTCCAAAACAAGATATTATTACAGAGTACAACCCACATACATACAACAAAATCATTCATGCGTAATCATTTTCCCATCTTTGTTTTGGCTGGCCAACGAAACATCTTCTGGCAAAGGATGCAAGACTGTGAAAGGTTCTTTTATCTGTTTGATACAAAATAGATTTATCAAAGCATAATTGTCTGATTACTTTGCAGGAAGAAGGGTAACACTCCACTTATCACAATCGTTTTGAAGAACATCACCATTCATCGCTAACTATTGAGAAAAAAGGGCAAAAGAGGGGATGAGAAAAGATAACTCATATGAAGTTATCATCCAAATATCTGCATTGACCCCACCACTTGCCCACTCTGGAAATCCTTCCCTAAATGTGAATAATTCAAATTCCCCATTGCTGTCGCCCGCCACCGCCGCCGCCTCCGGCGAAACTGGAAAGCCAATGCCCATTCGCTTACCAGTGTTGCTCACGGCAGCCTCCTCTAGACACTGCACTTGCTTCTTCAAGAACTTGACGTAGTGAATCGCCTCGTCCAGCATCGAGGCCGTGTCCATCTTCGTGCCACCGGGGACGAGTCTCTGGAGTATCCTTATCCTCTCGCTGATCCTCTCCCTCCGGTGCCGTGCCGCCACGCTTTGGGGGTCCTTCGATATCTTCACGTTCCTCCGCTTGGGCGGCTTGATTGACTCCAGATCGATGTGGATTGGCTGCATCGCTGCAATCCGGAATATCATCTCCCTCATCGCCGCCATCGAATTCCTCTTCTCATGCAATGAATTGCCGGACATATACGCACCCATCGACCCGCCTGCCGGCACTGGGCCACCTCCACTCTTGTAAAAATTGGCCAGCAGGGGGGCGGAGGCTGGGTGATGAACCGGGTGGTTGCCAATGAACGGGATGGTTGCGGGACTTTGAGATATCGGCGCGACAGGGCTTCGTTGGTGGAGCGGCGGCAGGTAACTCCCCGCCCCCAGGCCGGTTGGACCGGAGTGTTCGGACAGGTCGTGATGCGAGGTGTCGTAGAGGTCGGGATACTTTTCGGGCTGCATCAATATCTTCATGATGTCCATGTGATCTTCTGGTGACAATTTGATCATGTCGACATCCATGAGAAGACAGAGAGCGCGAGAGAGTTGATTGTTGTGGGTCTTTCAGGGATAAGAAACGAGATGGAAGTATAAGGGCGTCGAAGATAAAGATTTTCTTGGCAGAGATAAGGATGTGAGAGAAAGAAAGCAAGAGGATGTACACAGCAATGGAGGCTAAAAGCTTTGTGGGGATGGATTATATCTCATGGACCAACCATCAAAATGGAGCTGCGAAGGTCGAAAGTGGACGGAGCCTTTATATAGCAAGTTGAGGCAAATATAATATAATTAACTGGTAAATTAAACCCAGCAAGTAAAAAATAAATATATAAAGAAAAAAGAAAAAAATAAGTCTTCTCTCTCATTTATGATGAGCCTATGATTTAAGCTCCATTTTTGTGGGGGTTACCCACTAAAAGAAAAACCCTAAATATATAAAGGCTAATTTTAGGGTTCTGAAATTCTGGTCAAATCATGTGTTGTGATGAAATGTGGGTACTAATCACACTAGGCACTACAAAAATGATTTTTTGCCTCAGACATAACAAGATAATTAGATTTGAAATTTCAATGCCCATTGGCCAGTCAATTGAATCAGCAATAAGGCATCACATGCGACACTAGAATTTAGAAGAACACAGTAACTATTTGAGTGAATTTGAAAAATACATGTCGGTCTATAGGGAAAATGATTTTTTTTCCAACGAAAGTAGGAAAATTAAATTTAAGGTACAATGCCGTTTTGAACACAAATAAGCAAAAGTCAACCATAGGATGAAGGTCGGCTGCATGGTTGAGACTTGGCTTGGGAAGTATGGGGAGATGAGGAAAATGGAAGCTGGATGTGAAATTTGGAGAAAAATAATCAAATCGATTAGTTCTCACTTAAACTATAAATAAATACATACATACATACATACATACATACATACATATCAATTTAAAATATAATTTCATGAGTCTAGGCAAGTACAACTCATCTGAAAAGGCCGACGACTGGATGGCTGGGGTTAAAGAGAAAGTAGGAGGAAAGGTGCATGAACCCAATTGCTTTCCCACGAAGAGAACCTTTTTATTTGATAATTTATAAAGTATCGATCTATAGTATACTTTATGCTTTAGGGAAAAAATAAATTCACCTTTCATGCCTGAAACATTGCTACAAAACCCCACAATCACATGACCTTTGTCAGACGAACAGCCCCCTCCCCCATCGATCTCAGCTTTGCACGGCGGATTTCATCACTGCCCACCGGGTGGCTCCGCCTCCGACGGTGGATCACTCCGGCGACTTCTTGTTAGGTCTAGACATGTTTCTATTTCGCCGACACTGTTCAACAAGAGACAAGAATAGGTACTCACGCATGACGAAAAGGATGCGATAGCTAACCTTAGTATTAAAATGTTAATCATTGAGATGCTAAGTCAAGCTTTTTGCGAAAGAGTTAAAGGTGACAATGATGGAACTTAAACAATGAGACGTTTTTACCAATAATCATGATTTTTTAACATGGATTATGCCCTCTTATAAAAAGCCATGATGATAATACTTGAAAGGTTTCATGTCACAAAGACCTCAAATTAATATATAATTCAAATAAAATTTTTCCTAAAAATTTTTTATTATAAAAATTTTAAATTTTAAAATTACTGAATTAGATAACACGTGATAATTAATAAATGTATTAATTTACAGTTGATAAATGTATCTTTTAGGGTTTTACCTTTCATTTATCACAAGTATAATAACTTATGATTTTTCGTGATATTAATTCAATTTAATAGAAATTAATGAAAAATAAAGTTATCATAAATATATCAATTTTGAATTTTTAATGTGTATTAGTTAAGATTTTTTTGTAATATTAACTCTAATGCTAATACATTAAACAAAGATGAATATGGAAAATAAATCGAGCCTTTTTCTCCCTTTAGCTTCATAAAGGTACAGTGTCTTTGGTGGGTTGGGGGACCGATGACACGCGCGCAGGCACTGTTAATAACTCGAAACCGTCGTTATTATTATCTGCAAGAGTTTCTCCGGCACGCCCTTCGAGGCGGATCAGGGGAAGTTGACGGTGGAGCAAGAATGCTGTCCTGCAACCCGGTAAAACACGAGCTCGGCTCGCATCCACCGTCGAGCTGGACAGATCTCGTGCCGAGTCCGTCTCATCCAACGGCGGCCCACACGAGGTGAGCTCACGTGGATCGAGCTCCCTCTGGATTTCGTTCCTGACAGCGACGGTGGTGATGCCAGCCCCGAGATTTAGCAGGAGCGATGTACTTCTCTCTGCAGTTTTTTATTTCCTTTTTCGAACTGGGGAAGCGCTTCCCCTGGTTGGTGGCCAAGTAGCAGCAGCAGCAGAACCAGCACAATCTTTTCCCCAACAATCTGCTGCGACTGCTCTTCTCTCTATCTGTCTATTCATCCTTTTTGAATTATGGATTTGCCTTTTTTCAGTTTGCAACAACTTGTGAAAGGGTCATTGGTGGTGTGGATCTTGATGGTCTTGACAATTCGAGAAACCCACCAATTGGCAATTGGCAAACGTCGATCTGTCCACTTCGATAAAGTCTGGGCAGATAGGTAAAAAAAATCATCTTCAAATTTCATATCTTTATCATTTTGTGACTTGTCCTTCTCAAAAATATGTATATTTGTTTTCCGGATTAAAGTTAGTCACTCAGAAAGAATGATAAAGAGTACTTTAGAAAAGAAAACGACAATTGCTAGAAAAAAAGTGCTTGGGATGAGATGAAATGTGGTGCCTAAGAATGCAAATGAGGGTGCAAAAGCGCATTTTGAAAAATCAAGAGATGCACAGAGATATGAGGATGAAAACTTATGATAGTTTTAGAATTTCTTCCATAAAGTTTTCATAGTTTGAGATGTTAGATGTAGAGGGCACCAATCTGAGCATGTTTTTGCTGGTCATTTCCTCAAAAAAATACACATAAATAGATATATAGACATTGTCTTCTATTGAATAGTATAGATCTAAAGGTTTTTGTGCTTTAAGAAAATTTGCATTGAAATTAACACAAAATGCATTTGGGTATGTGGCGTTAATTAATCTCTTGAGAAGTCACATAGTATTTGAAAGTCTATGTGGAGTTATGACATTCTCTAGTGTTGTCTATTACCATATTCTATTAGGATGCACAGGTGAATAAATTATGTTAGAGAAATCTCACATCAAAAATTTGATATGATATAAAGCTATTATTATATCTTAATTGGTTCACAACTCATTTGCTTGAGCTTTTGATAAAGGTAAACCCAACTAAATATATTGACCGACTCGAATTTAGGCTCTCTCTTAACAATTTCTCCACGTAAAGATATTGAACTTCTGCTACGCGCTTTCAACAAACGGTATCAGAACCCATAGTTGCGCTTTCCAAGCAAGTGAGCGTTGTGGTGCAATAATGTGGGCCCGTAGGAAGTTGATGTAGAATGTTGCCTAAATTAAGGAGGAGTGGACCTAACACTAAGCTCACAAAGAAAATTGTTAGGATGCACGTGTGAATGAGTTATGTTAGAAAAATTCCACATGAGAGAATTGATGTGATGTGGAACAATTAATATATCTTAGTTGATCCATAACTTATTGGTATAAGCTTTTGAATGAAGATGGATCCAACTAGATATATTGATTGGCTTAGATTTGAACTCCCTCTTAGTAATTTCCCTAGGTAAAGGTATCGAACTTCTGCTACTCGCTTCCAACTAATGGTATTAGAGCTCATAGTTGCGATTTCTAAGCATATTGGCGTTATGGTGTAGCAACACGAGCCCGTAGGAAGTTGATGCAGAAAGTTGCCTAAATTAAGTGGAAGCAAACATAACATTAAGCTCACACGTAAGAAGGAAATTATTAAGATGCACGTGTAAATGAGTTGTGTTAGAGAAATCCTACATTAGAGAATTGATGTGATGTATAACGATTAATATATCTTAGTTAACTCATACATTATTAACTTAAACTTTTGAGTAAATGGTGAGACCAACTAAATATATTAATGAGCTAGGATTTGGGCTCCCTCTTGACAATCTCCCTAGGTGAATGTATCAAATTTCTACTGTGCATTCCCAATATGTTCAAAAAAAAGTTTGAAATACCCCAAAACTGAAGTTGATATGAGAAAATGTGTATAACAAGCTAGTGCAATAAATATAATATAAAGAATAAGTGCACAAAGTATCCTTAAACTTGCCGAGAAAATATGAACAAAATCCTAAAACGTTAAAAGAGTGTAATTATATCATAAAACCTATTCAATCAATAACTCATACTTACTCCGGACAATCCGGGCAAAGCAGATGCAAATCTTTTTAACTTTTTGAGTGTGCGTGGTGCCCGCCACAAGTGGCACTACATCAAAAAAAAATTATCAAAAACTGAAAATAGAATAACAAAGAAAAAGAAAAAGGGGGAGAAAAGTCAAAGCTCAAAATTCCAATCTCTTGAGCAGCTTGGTTTAGTTTGGTGCACCAAACGGTAGGCACCTCTCGTCAGCAATGTCGCTGAACATTCGATGCCTACAAAATGCATCAATGATGCAATCGTCGATGCAGACAAGAAGTTATGCATTTTGTACACGGTTGATTTTGGGGTTCGAGATTAGCGAGAAGTGAAGCTTATCCTATGATGGATGCCATGAAAAGCTCAAGCAGTTTATCAAAGAAAAGAAGCATCCCCCTCTAAATTTTAAATTCTACTCACAAAAACATTCAAAAACGAACCACTCGAAGCCTAAGAGAGATGTTTACAAAGATACTCAATTTGGTCTTTTTAATGTCAGATTTTGCTTAGAGAAGTGTGAATAATAATTGAAACAAAATATAGAGAAATGCTGATAGTTATTAAATCCAAAGTGAGGTATCTTCTTTGTATATTTTCTTGAGATGGATTTTGGTAGCAATTGCACATCATTCTGTCACTTGACTTTCAGATATGGGGCTAGCACTTGTGGCAAACTGTTGAATATGGGGAAGAACATATAGGATCAAGTTCTCCCATAAAAATTTTCAATCTATCTTTTGAAAGTTGATGTAACTTTAGCCTTTATCTTTATAATCTAAGTCAACGGTCCATCTCTCTTCGAAGGCACTTGCCTAGACTCATTCCACCGTATTCCACAAATCATTTCTTGAATATTCGGAGTAAAAACAAGGAATATACACATATATATATATATATATATATATATATATATATATGCTCAAACTCATGGAAATAACCCCCTTGTTCGAAAAAAAACTGAAGCTTATTTCCTCCGTAAATCTAATTTTCAACTTGTAAAGTAACATGTTTATGCACGTGAAGAATGAGTGCCGTTGTCAGAATATTTCCCAAAATTATTATATTCAATTTATAATTCTTCCGCGCCCTGTTGGAGAAATTAGAAAATTGAATGTTGAATGTTCAGAAATCTCACCCCTTATCGCGTCCTGCTGATGGGCCCGTTTCATGAGCAGAAGATAACAAAATTTAATGCCACAACAAAATAAATAAAAATTACAATAAACAAAATTATCACTGCACAATAATAATAATAATAAATTTTTAAAAAAAATTGTTGAGAAAGCGTCCAAATTCTAAAGTCTCTTTCCATCATTACATCGAAGAATTCGAAAAAATTTGTTTTCCCATTTTGGGTCCACTTCTCCAATCTTACCTTAAATAGGCAATACCAAAGAGTCTCTGTAAATCCTGTCTATTTCAGATTTGTCTGTCCTTTTTTGTTTTGATTATTTAGATATCATTTCTGCAGGCAGGCAGAAAAATAGTTTCACGCTCTTACTCCTGCAAAAAAAAAAAAAAAAAAAAAAACGCGCACACATTAATGGCGTGTTCGACTTGGTACCAAAGTTGGGTTTTAATTAATTACGACTGTAAATATTTATTTATTTTTAATTTTTCTTGCTATTTCCGTGCATTTCGGTGGATGAATTTATGGGTGCGCGAGAAGCGTGTAGACTCGAAACGCAGTTAGCACAAAAACGATAGTTCGTTTCATCAATGCCCTGCGCTTGGGATACCGTGCAACTTGGTCAACTCTCGTATTCAAGTCTGGCGGTGCTTTTTTGAGAAAATATGTTTTTTGGGTAACTATACTTATTAGTTATCGGATATTTAAAAATTAATTTCCGGAAAATAGTTTATCGTGTCATCTTTACGTCAGTTAAATGTCAAGTGCCTCGTGATGATTTTTTTTTCTCTTTTTTTAACGTTAACTTTGAGATTTGTTTGGTGTTCCAAAACTGCTTGGCCCTCCTTATAAGATATATCTACATGGAAGCACTTGGTGAAAAACTTATAAAAGTCGTCATATAGGCACGGGAACCTGATGATGTTCATCTCTAGAACAAACAAATATTGGTAAATCCATATGAAGTTATTCAAGTTAAGTATGTGATATTTTGTTCCAAAAAATTAAGGATGTGAGATAAGGACGCGCAAAATTTTTTTTTTTTTTTAATATCTTAAATCATTTATAATCTTCTCCAATTATCCAGAAACTATATTTCATCAATTTTTTTTATTTTTTTTTTACTCTTTGGACATGAAAGTCTTTTGAAGAAGTTTGAACCATAATAAGAAAAATTTACGACAAACATCACATAATAGAAAAAAATTAGGTTCTTTGCAACTCTTCTTTGATTTATTGATGGTAATCAACGTGTTAATGGTGAGAAAAGATACTAACTTCAAAACTTAAAATTAAATAAACATGATACATCTCCCTTTTGTATAAGAATATGATATAGTTTTACAAAAACAATAAATTTGCAGGGGCTTCTTTGCAAAAGGAAAACAAGAACTCAAATAGGAAAAGGAATCCAAGGAAAATCGAGCCACAAAATGTTGGACCACACAACTTGGAGCGTTCTTGAGCTATTTATTTCAGCCCCTGGCCATCAATTTTTTTTTTGTTCTTGATCATTACTGGAGTAAGTAAGTCGGTCAGCCAATGAAGCTTCGAGGTGTCCAACATGTTGGAGAGCAAGGCTGATAGAGAGAGAGAGAGAGACTTAAATGAAAAGAGAAATTGCTTGTGGTCCTTCCCCTGTAATTTACTTGCAAATATAGACATATTGTGGAGAGACAACTTGGAGGGGAAAAAGAACCTTATTCTCCCCTTTCCTCCTCATCTAGAAAAGGGGGAAAACACTAACTTTAAAAGGTTTGAATTTGATGGAAGGCGTCTAATTGGAAGATAGGCCCCTCAAACTAAAGCTCGTGCATCCTCCCTCTCGATGATCTCGACAATTGATGAGTCGGGGTGAAAGTATCCATGACTGACGTCATTCCTACCATTTCACTGTCATTTTGGTGTGAACTTTAGTGAGCATATACCATGAACAAAATCCACATGAAATTTCGTATTTAGTCTTTGTATCTCATGCTCTTTGATCTAAATTTTCCTCCTTCACCGCCGATTTCAAACCCCTTATGTTTTTTTTTTCGTTTTCTCTCTTTGTTTCTTAGCCTTGGATGTCCCATGCGAGTTGAGACCAAACTCTTCTTTGTTGCTTCATCAGCCCATCTTCTGTATGCTTTTCCTCCCCTGTTGGGCCCATCGTACATTTCAATTTCAATTTCAATTTCAGAAATATCCACAAGCTCAAACTCAATCCCAGGTTAGGCCCAACAAAATCCTCTTTCGAGATATAAAAGTCTGAATATTCAATCGTCACAACGGCAAGATGGGCTGGTCAAGCCCATTTTCTAAAACAGATTTTTATTATATATAAAAATATGGAAAAAAGGTAGTCAAAAACAGCGCCTGTGGCCTAATGGATAAGGCGTCTGACTTCTAATCAGACGATTGTGGGTTCGAGTCCCACCAGGCGTGCCTCTTTGCATCGACAATTTTTTACGACATCTTGTTTCTTTCTTAACTTTTATTTTTCTTGGATAAATCGACGTTTATTTAGCACAAAACAATTGTAACTTTATCAAAATGTTAAACTGTAGACAAGTGGGCAATATTATTTTCTCTCGTGTTGTAAGGTTAAAAAAAATTTCTTTTCCATTTTCAAATTCTGAAGCAAAAGTTGGAGAATGAATCAGGTTATATGTGTACACGAAATACTAGCTCCATTCCTCAACTTTTCCACTCAATTCAAGAGTGCCAAAAATTTCATGGGGCCAAATTCATCTATCGATATCTTAAACATAAATCCAATAGTTCAACACAAGATGTCCAAATAAGAACATCCACATCAAGATTGAATGAAAATTTGTACCAAATTCATCTTGAGGAAAGGTTTAACTTTAAGGTAGATTCGAATAGAAAAAAAAGTAGATAATGCTATTGTGCCTTAAATTACTAGAGGTGCATAATACAAGATTGGCAGCATGGTGCAAAATTGATTTTGAAGTTATAAGATGCTAAATAATCTACCTAAAAAATTTTAAAGTGTTTTTCGTCTTCCATAATAGAATTTATTCTATTTATTTCAACATTCGTGCCAAGTAAATGGAATATATCTTATTAGTTCACATCGCTATCAAACTTGGGTTTACGATTTGAGTGAGTTAATGTCGGTATAAAGAGCATAATTATCTTTATCTAATGAAATTAAATGATATACATATCATGAAATCTTTAATTTATATCGATATACATACTTAGTATATTATACTTGACTTTAAGGATTTTGCCATCTATACTTGCACTTTTATTTTACTTTAATTTCTCCACTATTTGATCCTATCTAAAAGATGTCAAAATCCGTTTCGACAAAACAAATTGCAAATCGAGATCATGCAAAGGAAAAGAAAAAGGTCAATATATAAATTGTTAATATTTTGGAAAACCCAAACTGATACACCTATGATGAATTTATCCTTAAATTATTTTTTTGACTACAAAAATTCCAAACGGGTATACCTTTGACAAATTTACCCAAAATTGGTACACTTGTGACAAATTTACCTTTTGTTAGTTTTTGTTAAATTTTACTATCAAATTATTAAATTAAATGAGACGTAACAATAAACTAGTATATTAATTTGAGATTTTACATTCCGTTTGTCACATTACAATTTTTGTGATTTTTTGTGGTATTAATTCAATTTAGTAAACGGTATATTTGTTACAAATTTATTGGTTTTGGGTAAAATTGTTATAGATGTATCAGTTTAAGGTTTTTTATGGTCAGTCGGGGTAATTTGTTACGTGTGTACCAATTTGGGATTTTTCATTATTAAAAAAATAATTTGGAGTAAATTTATCATAGATGTACAAATTTGGAGTTTTTTTAGGATAATAATCCATATATAAAACTGAAATTACGGAAATAAGAATTTTCAGGAAACGACAATCCACAAAAAAAAATCAAAAAAAAAAAAGAAAAAGAAACTCGAAGACGCAGGATAGGTGGGCCCCAGCCGCTGGCCCAGGCGACCGGCCGCGTCTTAATGGTTTCGTCCGACATGCCGCGGTGTCTCGGTCCTCCCGGCATTCCAGTGCTCCGCCGCACACCTCATCTTCCCCGTACCACCCAATCCCGTCTCGAAACGTGGCCGAGCTTGTGGCGTGGCGCCAATCAGGAGGCCCAAAATCCTGCGCCTCGCCGTACCCAATCACGGAAGGAGGAACCAAACCGAGCGCAGCGATGGGGACACGTGTCGGCGGTGGGGAACGGAACCGCGAATAGCTGTAATCCAAACAACCCCTGTCCTTTCGTGCATGTGACCCGTCTTACTCTCGGCAATAATGACTTGTCTCACCCGTCAACTCACTCTCTTAAAAGCCCCCATCCCCAAAAAAATATAAAAATAAAAAAAAATAAAATTTTATTTGCCGCAAAAACGGATAAGTCAAATTAGGGAAAATGACATAAGAATTGAAAGAGCTTTTAACCTATCCAGTGTAACGTGCAATGTGCTTTATGAACATATATCGAATATTATACATTAAAATTTATGGATTATCTTATGAGGACCACGTTATATGTTGAGCAAAAAATTATGAACAATTTATGTCATTTTCCTTGAAATTATTATTTGCGCGGTTTGGTGAGATGGAGTCATGTGAAGTCAAACCGAATCATATTGCTTCCTATGCTCTAATTCAATGATTGAAAATGAGATTGCCTTCTTTGTTCTATTTTCATTTTCTTGATTTATTGGATAACAAACCCATAAACAAAATAATCGAACCTATGTTGTTATCTAAAGACGTGATTGACCTTACCACATCTTCAATCTTCTCGGATCTTGTTAAGAGTAAGTGCCTCTATACATTGATCTTAATCATTCTATTTAGTCTCTCTTTCATAATCGTAAAATTCTCAAAGAAATAAAACTAGGTGCAAAGACCTTATGCCCCACTCCTCAGATCAAGTCATTTTGAAAGAATTGATAATGTAGGTCCATTGCATCTGGCGACAATCCCTCGTCTCTGATTGATCGGGTCCATGTAACTATATTTATGATTGGTTCTAACACAAAAAATCGAACTATCGATGACTAAGTTGGAGTTACCAACTTATCGGATTAGTTTAAATTAACGAAAAGAAATCATCTATACAGAGGGACATGACTTGTACAATGGGAAATTTGCATGATTCAATATGATGGCTTTTCTTATCTTTTCGAAGGACAAAAAAGTAGTAACTTCTTTCTATGAATAAGCTTTGCTCGCTTTTTAGTCAAAGGGTTAAAAATTGTCCATGCATAGTATCACGAAGTCCTTTATTGCGAAGAAGAAAGAAATTGCTACAGACACGAGCACCCACTTCCCATCACCCATTCACTCTCTCTCTCTCTCTCTCTCTCTGAAACTCGCTCATGGCCTCCTCCTCCGTCTTCAACCTCATCCTCTTCGCCTCCCTCCTCTTCCTCCTCCACTCCCTCCTCGCCACCCACAGCGTCGCGCGCGCCCAGGCGGTGGCGGCCGCCGACGACGCGGGCCTGAAGCTGATGACGTCCGACCCGACAATGGAGTGGCCGGGCGCGGTGTCCCTGTACGACGGCTTCTTCGGCGACGGCGACGGCGACGGGGAGGGGGAGGAGGAGGAGGAGATCGAGGGGGAGGCGGACCGCCGGTCCCTGTTCTGGCACAGCATCGTGAAGTTCTACATTTCGTACGGGGCGCTGTCGGCGAACCGGGTGCCGTGCCCGCCCCGGTCGGGGAGGTCCTACTACACCCACAACTGCTTCAAGGCCAGGGGCCCCGTCCACCCCTACAGCCGGGGCTGCTCCAGGATCACCCGCTGCCGGCGATGAACGGTCCGGTGCCGGCCCCGGTCCGACCGCGGCGACATTGTGTTCTCTTCTTTCTTTCGTTCGGGTTGTTGTTTTGTTGTATTCAGTTCGCTTAGTCGCGTGGATGCTCTGTTTCTTGATCTCGCCGGAGAAGTTGCTTAGCTGTTCCTGTCGTCGTCTGTTCTGCAGTAAGGTCGATGCTGCGAACACGTGTGTAGATTGGTGTTGTTGTGGTGTTGGGACTTCGAGATCTAGTTAAAAAGTATATGAAAAATCGATTCGTTAAGAACTTCGTGAGAATTACGTAGTTGATTACCTGTCTCTAAAAGGCGCTTCAAGATCGTTCGCCGATTGCGAAAGTGTTGCTGTTCGCGCGTGGCGGACACGAGATTAGTACTGTTGACGTTATATTATGTCGAATTCGGATGTGCCCAAGTACCTGACTGTGTTTAAAATAATTTGTCTTGTTTCTCATTCTTTCTGGTTATGTTGTTTTAGTACACGCGCTAACAACCCTCCAATCGATATCTTAAAAAATGTTTACAATGAGGTATTATTTCGGTAAGAATGTTTAACGAGCGTTCCGAGAGCAACTGACGATCCGTGGTGGATAAATGTAGCCAATGGACCCTTTTGCCTTATGTGTGCTTATGGGCAGAGTTTCGTTTCGAGAAGAAATTGCTGCCATATTACAAATGAATTATGCCCTTTTCTAGAGTTAGAAGTAAGAAGTAAGTTTCCCAACTGCAAAATCTCATTGCAATATATGTTTTCTTTAAGTTTCCCCCATTGGCCTCTTCCTGTTCACAACTCAAGTACTTGGTTCGGCTTCCAAATCTTGTGTAAGCCTGAAAATCTTACTTGAACCACCTTCACATGTTGAACTGCAATGCACCTGGCTGAGAAATTCTATAAAAGATTCCGTGGGCATTTCATCCTCTTGAGGTGTCGGCATATGTTCAAATGGAGCAGTAAGGTCAATGACCATTAATGTGGAAAAACTTATTCAACAATAGGATTCAAGACAATTTAGAAGATTTCACCCAAAAAACTTCTGAAAAGTTAAAAGATAAATTGTTACCTGAATTTCCAGTTGTGGCCAAGCATTCCGATTCTAATGTTCTTCCCACAAATTTGACCTTCAAATCTGCATTTCGCAATAATAGAGGTGCAATATCAGTACTTGCTGAAAATTTAAAATTAGCATGCGAGGTCTACTGGCACAGCAGAAGTTCCAACTTCCAAGAACAGTGGGAAGGAAGCCAGAGAGATGCATGGTAAATGAAATATTTCCAAGAACTAAACCAACAAGAAGTGTTGCAGCTCCTTCCTGTTCTCATGTGGCACTGTGAATCTGTGATGTTAACTGTCATTGCCTTTAACATGTACACTTTGCTAAGCAACTAACACGAGCCATTAAAATTTCTCATCTTATGCCAAATTTATTTTGGTTGATTTTACTTTGTCCCTACAAACTGTATTTTAAGGTACATATCCTATTAAATCAGAATTTTCAGTAACCATCTATTAACAGTCAAAGCATGCATCGCAAACGGACATCATATGTCTTGGCCTTTTCCAAACATCACATTCAACATATACCTGCCATCGTGCTATCAAACAACTCATTCAAATGTCATAAACATCACTGCACTTATTAACAACCAAATAAAAGGTTGCATCTTCACCTAATAAATTGGTGCACTGGTTTGATCTGACATGTTTAACTCCATAGCTGGAGCATTTTTGAATGCGAGATTCTGGATAAGTCACTTTATTCTGATTGAGCATAAACCCAGTTGTCCGAGGTCAAAAACTATTGCAAAGGCAGCTTTTCTAATTCTGAAGTATAGAAAATATTGCAAATGCAGCTTCCCTCATTTTAAAGTAATAAAACCAGCTAGCCAATGAAGTTAAATTCCACTTGCAGATACTAGTCCTTGCTTCTGCCCCATCTATGATGTAGCTCAATTTATCCCAACTGAGTAAACTCTTCTGTGACAGCTTCAGCTTCCCTCACTAGTTGTATGATGGGCATGGGTTCCTACAGTTCAGTAACAATGGGTCAGTGATACTGATAGATGAACACGTTAACAGCAAATTAGGGGTGTTCATGGTTCGGTTTGGTTCAGTTGGGAGGTATATTTAACCCAAAGTGAATACCAGTTTGCGAGAATCTCAACCCAAACCCAAACCAAAAACCAATAAAATTCCAACACAATTCCAACCAATACCTTCATTTATTGTCAGTTTGGTTCTGTTTCAAACAGTATCATCAAGCTAATTTATAAGAAAGATGTTTAATTCATACTTAGACTATCTAAATTCAACGTGAAATTAAAATTAAAACAAGAAGCACCTCTTTCTATGCACTTACTGAAAAAAAAAAAAAAAAAAGAACTGAACGTAAGAACACCAAAGATCATGGAAAACTCTTTTGTGAGTATTATTTGAGATAAAAAAATCAATCAATAATGGCAACCTGAGAAGTAGAAATCTTTCATATAATAGTATAGAGCAATCTTAGATTAAAAGAATTTATCTGATAGGTTAAACTACAAATTTATCAGTTAGAATGTAAATTATCAAATTTCTCAGTTCAGTTTGGTTTTATCGGTTTCCTAAACCCACACAAAAAAAAAAAAAAAAAAAAAATAAACCAAACTTATCAATTTGGTTCGGCTCAGTATATCGGTTTTCGGTTTTATATGAACACCCCTACAGCAAATTACTTCTTTTGTGAGCAGATCCATCGGGAGTGCTTTACAATCATATAAAAGTAACAGTAACTGCGACTGTGCATTTGATGAACTTGCAACAGCAGAAGCAATTGAAAACTGACACAGTTAAATGCATATAAAAAAGAAAACCAGAAAGAGGCACACAAGTGACAAGAGATATTACTTCTCAAGCTTAAAATTACAAGTTAAATGTTTCCCTTCAATCAACAACTCCATAGTAACTCTACATAATATGGGTTTCACCTTTTTCTGCAGTCCTGAGCCAGACAATTATATGTAATTACAAGTATATGTAATGGACATACACAGACACACAATGTTGTGAGGTCTTTGACAAAGAAGCCACTCAAGAGAAAGAATGCTAGAGTATGCATATCTGCCTGTTGCAATTATTCAAAACATATTCAAAATCCTGAAACAGAGGATATCCAGCTATCATTTTCATTAGGAATACCTGCACAAGTAGTTATTTGGATGAAGACATTTGATAAAAACCACTCATTCTCATCTCGATTCTTGACTTTGCTCAAGCTTCAAGAATCTTGTCAAGACAATCTGCTACCTTTGAAGTTACATGCTCCTGAAAAACTTAAAAAAAATAAAAAATTGTAGGAAAATGAAACAATAAATCAAAACCAAAAAAAAAAACATCAAAGTTTAGAAATATAGACCACCTTACATTGACGGGGTGAGAAGGGTGATACGCGAATGGCACCATTTGTGGTTATTGATAGGGAAGGAAAACTTGAGAAAATCCACCCTCTTATGTCTGAAGGAATAACAGCAGGATAAAATCATTAACCATGCTGCAGAAGTGCAATTCTCTTCTTTGTGGGTAATAAATGGCTGTATCCTGGATCTTTCTTTAAGCCCATCTTTTCCATACAGGACCATGTGTCTTGAGCATATCTCCATGCTCCAGTTTCAGCATATATGCTTGCTAGAAGAACATAGTTTGCACAATTTTTTGGATCTAAACTGATAAGATGTCTAGCTGCTATTTTTCCAAGTGATGCATTGCCATAAATGCGACATGCCCCCAGTATAGAAGCCCAAAGAGAAGCATTTGGTTTGATATCCATCTCTTGTATCAACTTATATGCTTCTTCTAATTGACCACTACGAGCAGATAGATCTACCAAACAGGAAAAATGTTCTGCTCTTGGAACAATGCTGTATTTACTGATCATGTTAGTAAAGCAATCCCATCCTTCGCTGGTCAATCCACTATGGCTGCAAGCAAAGAGGAGAGATAGAAATGTAACATCATTTGGCTTCAGCCCTTTAGATTCCATCTGCCTATAAAGAGCAACTGCCTCATTTCCGAAGCCATGCCTCCCATAAGAAGCAATCAATGAAGTCCATGATATGACATTTTTCACTTGTATCTCAACAAAAGCAAGAGTAGCATCTTTGATCTCGCCACATTTCCCATACATGTCAACTAGAGCATTTCCAATGGCCACATCTTTACTGGCTAGACGTTTCAGAACAAGGACATGTATTTGTCGTCCCAAGATCAATGATGCTATATCAGCACATATATGAAGTATAGAGCATAGTGTAATGTCATCAACTTCCAATTGCATACATGCTAATTCCTTCAAGATATCCAGGAAATCATTGCCAAATTTACCTTTCCGGGCATATGCATTAACAAGGGCAGTGTATGATATTAAATCCTTTTGTGCCATGCTCCTATATAAATGATGAGCAGTTCGGACACTCCCACATTTTGCATAAGCATCAATCAAAGATCCAGTCAAATCTTTGTAATATAAGAAGCCCCATTCTACTATGAATTTATGAACTTGGCTTACTTGGAGAATAGTGCCACCAACAGCACAGGCTTGTAAAACACTTCCTAGTGTGAAGCGATCAGGGGCCATGCCTGCCGAGTTTGACACAGAATATTAGCAACTAGGATTGTTGAACTTCAATAATATTATATTCTGACCCACGCAGTGGTCAATATAAAGGAATTTTTTTTTTTTGGGGGGGGGGGTTTTCAATGCATGCATTCTTGCTCAATCTGGTTCAGTTAGACTGCAAGCTAAAACTTCCTCTTAAAACTCGCTCAGCTTCTACTTTGCAAAAACATTTACATTTCAATCATGTACCAAAATAATCTCATCTAGATCATATTATCTTAAGTTTTTGATGAGTGACTTTTCTGGGCAGCATATATAATTGACTAATAAGATTAAGTACCCCCTGCAATATATGCAATCTGCACCACAGAGTCTTTGTTCTCCTGATAAGCACACTGTAAGAAATTCATTACCATAAGGTCAAGAAACAGCAGCAAACGTTCTTTCAGCTAATAATACCTTCTCTCATCATTAAGCGAAACAGTTGAAAAGAATTAGCAACAAGACCGCGAGTTGCATATCCTCCGATCATAGTATTCCATGTAACAGTGTCCCGCTCTGTCATTCCCTCAAACAAGCACTCTGCATCCTCCATCTTTCCACATTTGGAGTGAAAATCAATGAGAGCACTCTGCACGAACAAGTTACCCACCAACCTTCCCTTTTCCACACACCCTTGCACCTGCACTCCCACATCAAAACACCCAATACTAGTACAAGCCCGCAGCACACTCCCGTAAGTGAACTGGTTGGCCTTAACACTTTCCCTGCGCATCTCTACAAACGTCGTCAAAGCATCTTCAAAGTGCCCATTCTGGCAGCAGCCAGAAACCATAGCGGACCAAGACACGACACTTCTCTCGCGCATTTCATCAAACACCTTGCGCGCACTTTTCAGTTCCATGCATTTGGCGTAAAACACGAGCAGTTTAGTTCTCAGGTGGACATTCGACGGGAACCCACTTGCGATGATGTGACCATGCACCTGGCGCCCACGAGTCAAGGCATTCCCAGCTATGCAGAGCTGTAAAACTTTCATGTAAGAGCCATGGTCGAAGGGGCGATTCGGGTGCATCGGAACGAACATGTAGAGCTTCGTGGGAGATGCCCATGCGTTACATTACCCACACTATCTGCTAATTGAGGCCTTCTTGAACGAGCGCAATCCAATGAGTTTGACTTGGTGTTAGCTTCGCCGGCTAGCTGTTCGTGCCACAAGCCCAAAAGGGGACAAGCACACGTACACGTGCGATGGCACTATGATCCAAAACGAAACACGCCTTCTTTTTTAACCCTGCCCAAAAGGGCACAAACCCAAAACGCTTTTATCATCATCATCATCAATTAATATTAATAATTTATTTTTGAATTTTTTAACTAAAATTTTAATAAATTCTATAACTATTTGCTAGTCTACTCAACTGCCTTTTTTTTTTCTGTTATTTCTATTTTTCAACAACTTAACTGGCCGGCAAAATTAGGGGTCAACAAATATTATAAAAAATCTCAAATTATAAACATATAAATATCCCTAATTTTTTTATCACTAAAAACCCTATGACGTAAATGTGAAAAAGAACTCAAAAACCCCTTGATGGAACTGAAACAGTGTGTATATGTGTTATGCATAAATAAGTTTAGGTTTTTTAGCGATACAAAAAAAAAAAATGTTGAAGATATTTATGTTACAGTTGACAGGTTAAGGGTTTTTAGGATATTAAAAAAGTTTGGAGTATTTGTACTAGAGTGTGCATGGTCTGGGGTTTTTTATATGGTATTTGCCCTTAAATTAGATATGGGTTTTAAAGTTAATGATGTGTTATAAAAGTTGTTTGGATGTTCCTTTTAAGGAATTTAAGCAATCTTTCAAAGTGATTCTTATCTTTTTCGTGGGTTTTAAAGGAGGAAAGAATATAAAACTTCTAGAATTCCATAAGTCCGGTAATCTAAGGCTCCTAAAATCCCACAACAAATTAGCCTCTTTCTCTTTCTAGAAAATCCAACTTTAACTTTAACCAAGAAACCAAGAGACAGTTTGGAATATCTTCCTTTAGAAAGAAAGCCAGGCCTCCTTCAGTTCCTATAAATAAGGCTTTCCAAGCCCTCGTTGAGGTATGTAAAGAAATAACTCACATCCTATTCTTTTTCGTTGGCATTAATTAGAATTTCTCTTTCTCCTCAAAGATCTTTCCAAGTTTATATTTTACTTATTTTCATCTGGGTTATAATTCTAAATTCCCACCTCATTTGATCAAAGGAGGTTACAAAAATCACTTCGAAGCATCGAAATGAAGTCTCGAAGTCTCGGTCTTCTGCTTCTCCTTCTTCATCTATTTGAAGAAGAAGAAGGAGAAGCAGAAAACCAGGACTTTGAGACCAAGACGTGACCAACCCGACATGGAAGAAGACCACAACGAAGTACGAGAAAAACTGGGGGAAGTGCTGGGGCCTCCATCTCCTATTTTTCTTCCTTTTTATCTCTGTGTAGATTTTTATTAAAAAAACTCCCTGGAAATGACATGATCCTTAATCAACAGGTTCCTTGGAGACTCTCGATTCTGGGTTCTTTTCTAATTCTTGATTTTCTTGTCCATTTTCTTCATCGATCCTTTGCATGTTTGTTCCAAAAATGTCCCACCGATCCCGCCAATCTCATTAATAATCAATTTCTCATTATATTGGACGTGCTTGATAAATTAATGTTTAGGAGAGGCTAAATCTCCTTATCAACTAAAGACCACACCTTTTTACGGCGCTGGACAGGTTCTACTGATGAAATGAGTAGTCACAATGTTAGAATATTTAAATAATAAATCACATATTCATCTAATAGATTAAGCTTTGACACGACTTACCCCTCAGGGGGAGGGAACAAGTTTAGAGTATTGCCTAAAGGACGGATTAAAGCTCATAATTAGGCACCGGCTCTCCTAAGTCCATACCCCGCACAACATTAGGGTATTCTTAAGAATTTCGCACTAAAGAGTCACCACTAGACCAAGCAAGACATGGGAGAATGCCTCACTTCCTACGCAACCAGAATATCTAAGGTCAGGGAATTAATTACACTAATTAATCAATTATTATCGTTTCGGTACCTAATCTTGTTCTAAAAAAAAAAAAAGATTTTTGTCAGACAGTTTGGATTAATTTTAGGCATATCTGCTAACACGTGAGATGATCATGCGGGTGCGCAATAATTAAAATAACAATTAGCAGCCAATAAAAACATTTAAATAAATTACATGGAAGAGAAAATATCTAACATTAAGGAAAAGATAAATAATAATCTTAACTAGACTAAAGGGATCAAAACAGCAAATGCACGCAAACAAAGGTAATTATCTTTGAGAACAATGGAAACCCTAAGGTAAAGTCCTAAAGGTTTACTCAATTTTTTAGCACAACTTTAGAGTTAAAGAAACTTCATTTTTTTTGAGAAAACAGCTCATAAAGTCTTTTTGTAAAATATTTCAAAAGAAACTTTGAATTTCCCGAAGCCATTTTCTCTTTTTTTCTCTCTTTTTTATTATTTCTTTTCTCCTCCCCGTCGTCGTCTTCTTCCTCGGCCGTCTTCCTCAACGAGCTCACGCCCTCACCGAAGCTCCTACATTTTTAGACAAACCCCAGCCAAATCTCAAGCCGCCGCCGAGCTACTACCCTTCACCGGTCGTCCGGCCGACCTCCCTACCGCCGGCCGAGAACCACACCACGGCTAAACATCAAACAAACTACGGCGACGTGGGAATGTGGCGAACGACTACACGGCCGACGCCCATGGTCGCCCAACACCACTGGAACATCCCGATAGAACACGATGCGCCCGGACGATTTGATTTCGCTAAAAACGGGAGGACGAAAACTAGATCTCATTTAAGCATTTCGTCGAACGGGTGAAGGGCGCTCGCGAATCGAGAGGTTTTTCGGCTCAACTAGGAACCGAACCCAAACCGAGACTCTCGCCAAACAAATGAAGAAACACGCAACGACCAGAGGAGGAATGGACGGGGCCAGAGTTCGCGCGAGCCGGTCGGCCGCGACCTCCGGCTGTCGTACCCAGAACAAGGCAAATAAAAAGGCCACGGACGAAGGGCTTACCGGTTCGGGCTCGATGGTGCCGACTGGAAGGAGTTCGTCGGTGGAGCTCGCACGCCGGCGAGGTGTCGGCTAAAGCTCTGCCGCTCTAGCTCACCGCTTTCCGTTGGACTCTGTTGCTATTTTGTTATCTTCCGGCCCTCTCTCCTGCTATCCTCCTCCCTTCTGCCCCTGCTCCCCCCCGTCTTTTCTCTTCTTTTCCTGCAGGTTTCGGCGCGAAGGTGGCATGGAGGAGGGAGACAGCCGGGGCACGCTGGGCCCAACGAAGGGGAAAAAGAGGCGGGCGGCGGGCCGGGCCAAGGCCGGATCCGGCCCGGCCCGACCCCCTAAGCATTTTTTCTGTTTTTTTTTTTTTAAACAAGTGTTAACGAGCTTTTAGAACAGTTAGTAGTAATCTCATAAAATCCGTACATAAGAATAGAACTGATGGATGTGGATCCAACTAATGATTTCTATAGAAAAACTAAATGCTCTCTCTCTTCTCATTGCTGACCACCGTGACAGCCACAAGCGTCGCTATCATGGCCTCTCTTGAGTGGTTGATGGTGTGAGCAACTCGCTCTAAGTCCAATCTCCGGTTGCATTCTCGGCATTGGACTAAAGCCACCTCTTAAGCAAGCGAAGAAACCGATCCTTGTAGAAACCGGTCCTTGTAGAAATCGGCCTCCAGTGAAAGACTCCTATCATTGTTCATATAAGTGGATAAATTATGTGAGGCTTCAGGTCTTGGCCCATCATCATCCATCTCAAGGGGGGGATTTATTCATTTAGTGAAAAAGCTTTGCTTTTGGTCATGGGATAATTAAAGAAATGATCATTAAACTTTGACTCAATGTACAATGTCATTCCGTGAATTTTGTTTTTGTTCAAGATAATCCCTAAACGTTTGGTAAATATTCAATCCAATCCCTTAACTATATGAAAATATCTAAATTTCAGAGACAATATTAAATATTTTCATGTAATTTATGAACTAAATTGTACATATATCGAAAATTCATGAACATATTCGACAAATTAAAAGTTCACAAATGACATTGCATATTGGACAAACAAAAAATTTAAGAACGACATGAACCATTTATATCATTTTTCCTTTAGTCATTGAAGCCGTGAATTCAGCCTCTCTCATAACATTGTAGCATCTTTTTTTCTCATTTTAATGGTTAGTCATCTAAGTTATTGTTCCGAAGTACCTCCCCTAGCATCTGTTATGTCACATATCATATTATCAGAATTACTAACTATTTTTTAATGGGTATATAGACAAATCATAGGCGGAGATGCTAAGCTGGCAACCTTTCTGAAATCCACGACCGAAACATATATAGAACTTATCATATTGGTTGCCACTATTTCTCATTTCATTTGATACATTTCTCGTTTCGATTTTTAATGTGAATCCATTACAATATTATACCAACGATGTCGTGTTCATACTGCGAGGGAAGGATAAGATTAGAGCATTTACCACTGATTGGATTGACATTTTCGGAAGGCCGACTAGTAGGGCAGTGGCCGGATCCTCACAATCCCCTCCTTATCCAACAAATAGAAATACTAAAAAATTTCGTTGCCGTAGATATCCAAAAGAAGATTTCTTACCATAAAATCACCACATACCAATTAGACACTTTCACTTGACTAAACAAGCATTCTCGTTCTTCCTCAAATAGCGCTAACCCTAGAAGCAAGACCTCTGTCTCTGTTGTCTGAAACAAAGAAATGGCTAGAAAAATGGGTGCACTTTCAAATGTTGTGTTGGTGTCATTGTGTGCTCTCCTGTTATTAGGTCGTGCGTCATGCTTCAGAAAGACTACAGTTCAGATCACCAACAATTTGCCCAGCGGAACAGATCTCACTGTCCATTGCAAATCCAAAGACGATTATCTCGGCGTTCAGGTGCTTCTTCCCAATTTGTCTTGATCCTTTCAATTCTGCCTATAAAATTATCGGGGAGACTTCGTTCTTCTGTAGCTTCTCATGGCCTGGTCAGTTTCATCACTATGATATTTACAAACAAGGAAGAGATTTAAATCGATGCTACACCGATTGCTTGTGGAGTGTCTTGCCAGACAGTCCATGCTCATTTGATAAAGAAGTTGGTAAATAAAGTCTTTGCTTTCCTTGGAACAAAGACTGGTCAAAACGCCCGTTAAAAGGACCAGTGGCATAATAGGAATCTCGATTGATTGATTTCTTTTGTGTGGATGTACCTATCCTTTTTAGTGAATAAAATCGATGATTTAGAATAAACTTGATGAGATTGATGGTGGCAATTTTTATTTTCTAGATTAGGTAATTTTTTGTGAATGTTAATTTCTCTAATATATCTGCAAGCGATTGATTCCTTTAAATTGGATACAAATATGAGGAAGCATGACAAATGTTCTAATTCATTGCTTTTGGCATGAATGACATTTTAATCGAACGAAATATACAAACATAGTGCAGATCTTCTATTTCATTCATTACTCTCATTGGTGTCCCGACAAATTAATGGTTGGAATTGATGGTTGGAATTGATGGTTGGACAGAGTGACATAAGAGAGGACATAAAGAATTCTGATCCGGTCCGAGGATTGAAATAGAAATGCGGCAAATCATCATACATCCCAAGAAAAGTCGTGCGCTTTGATGAGCACTTACACATAAACAATGCATGTTAGAAATTTGAAAAAGCATGTATTGATCAAATTTTAATTATAATTACGGAATGTCGATTTCTTTATACAAAACCCACGAATCAGAGGTGGGGTAGCAGCTCTCCGATCAACATTTCGATGTTGATATTTCCCTTATGAATTCTCACCGCAAGAATTTTCTCTATTCTCTATACCTTTAAGGTAATCATCTGTAGGACAATGCATCAATTCCTCTTAAACGGATGCTGCTCATCTTAAAAATGCATAGCAATAAACTAAAATACACCTAAAGAACCCAAAACATTTGTTTTCTAATAGTATATAATATATATATATATATATATATATATATATGTATGTATGTATATATCGCATGAATACATAGCTAGATTATCTTATCCAAAGTAATAAGTATGTTTTTTTTTTCTAATTCACCTCACATTTCCCCGAAACTGGACAAAGCCCTCATAGAGTAAAGCCCCACTTTGGATTTTTTAGCAGTTTTAGAGCACATTCTTCTTTTTGGGTTTCCATTGGAGCTCTCTCACCCGTTTTCCTCACCGGCCTCCACTGCCTCAAGACTCTCACACTCGTTGAAAACCGCATCTCCGGCGGAACACATGATAGTCAATAAACCCATGAATTTCGTTTTCTCAAATATCATTAAATTTGTTTCTTTAAATACTATGCACACGCAAAACCGATGCCCTGCTTAGGCAAGTATGTGGTCTGGTTAACTCATTATACCCAAATCAAAATGACTGACCCAAAATTTAAAAAATAAAATAAATTGGGAAAGACTAGAAATAATGGAAACAATAGGACCTATACTCACACCTCTATATTAACAAATCCATTCCATTGACCACCCTCACTCCTTACTAAAAAGTACACTTGCCTTTGAAGGAAATGACGACGCTCATCTTCTTCTTGGGATCCATGGTGACCGAGCACCGGATCCTCCGGGTTGAACTTGGGCTTTCACCAGATCTCCTAGGACATAAGCCGTCGACCGGACCGGGAAAGTCCACGTTAGCAGAACCGAGCGGCTTCACACATCTGTTCACACTACTCGAATCAGCCCGGCAACTGTATGACGGGACATGGTTCTCCTTCATCGTCGCTTTAATCGATCTCTGGCTCTTCCTTGACTAATAGAACTTAGTTTCTCTATCAAGGGGAAAAAAATGATTCCGTTATAGATATTATATTTGTCGTTAAATTACTTATTATTATATATCAAAGAAGGTTTTTGAGAGTTAACAGTGGATTTAACCGTTGTTTGGATGTTTCCATCTTTAAGGAATCTTAGAATGCGTTTGGTAATGATTCTATTCCCGAGAACAAATTATGATCAGAAATGATTCTTTTTTATTCTATTCTCATGAACAATTTCTAAACATTTTAAGCCGTTTGGTAACTATCCAAAATTTCTGATTCTTGAATAAAATTGCATTTGGTACTGTGCTCATTGATTCTGTTCCAAATCAATTTCTTTTAATTTTTAAATAATTTTTTTTTTTTTTTTTTTTTCTTTTCTTTTTTTCCTTTGTCTCTCATGTTCTTCTTCTTCCGATCGCCGGTCTAGCGACCGGCTAGACGAGGGCCGAGCCTCGCCAACAGCTGGGCAGGGCTCGCCCAGCCTAGGCAAGGCCCACCTAGCCACCGACGAGGCTCACCTAGCCCCGCCAAGGCTCGGCCTCGCCAGATCTAGCGAGGCTAAGCCTTGCCGGTGGCCAAGCTAACCTTGCCGGGGTTGAGTGAGGCGCACCTGGCCACCGGCGAGGCTAGGCGAGGCCCGCTTGGCCAACAGCGTGGCTAGGCTTGCCTACGGCGAGCTCGCCGAATCGGTTGCTGACAACCGACGGCGGACGGCGGACGGCGGACGGCAACAGACGGCGAGCGGCGGCGGATGGCGGCAGATGGCAACCATGGGATGGTGGTAGATAAAGAAGAAGAAGAAAAATTGCATCATAAGAGAAATATGATTTTGATTCTTAGATTTGTTTCTGGAACAAGAATTAACTTTTTTTTTATTCTTGATTTTGTTCCAAATCTAATTCCAAAAACAAAAAAATAGAAATTTGTTCCCGGGAACAAAAATTTTACCAAACGCGATTCTATTCTCAAACTGTTCCCGGGAACAAAAAAATCGAATCGGGCACTATTTGGATGGTTAGGGCGCGTTTGGTAACGATTCTGTTCTCGGGAGTAGATTCTGATCAGAAATGATTATTTTTTATTCTGTTCCCGGAAACTGATTCTAAGCATTTTAAGCCGTTTGATAACTGTCCAAAATTTCTGATTCTGGAATAAAATTGCGTTTGGTATCGTACTTATTAATTATGTTCCAAATCAATTTCTTTTAATTTTTAAATAATTTTTTTACATTTTTACATTTTTTTATTTTCTTTTTTCCTTTTTTTCTTTTCTTTTTTTCCTTTTTCTCCTATTCTTCTTCTTCTTCTTGTGGCTGGTCGCCGAACCGGCGGCCGGCCAAACGAGGGCCGGCAGCTAGGCGAGGCTCTCCTAGCCTCGCCGGTGGCCAAGCCGACCTCGCCGCGGCCGGGCGAGGCCTGCCTAGCCCCGACGGGGGCTGGGCGAGCCTCACCTGGCCACGGCGGGGTTGGGCGGGCGTCCTTGCTGCCGTCTACCAAAGCTTTAACCGTTGCCCGCCGGATGTCGTCGTCTCGCCACACCGGCACTACCCAACTCCTGCTCTGCTCTGTCTTGCCAGAAACCGCCACCACCGCGCAATTCGACGCCCAAGCCACTCCTGCCCTGATCTGTCCGCGATCGCCTAGTGCCGACCGGCTTCTGCTCCGCCTCGCATGTGACCCGCGACTTGCAGATCTCGCATCCACAAGCCCACCTTGCTGCGTCTCCGACGAAGCCACCGCTTTGCTACACCACGACGCCACTTCTGTTCTGCCATCAACTCGAAGCTCCACCGTCGCTTGCCCCCTCACGACACTAGCACCTGCGACTGCGCTTGGCGAGGCCCACTTGGCCACCGGCGAGGCTGGGCGAGCCTCGCCAGCGGCTGGGCTTGCCTCCAGCAAGCTCGCCGTACCTCGCCCTAGCTTGGCAAGCCTCTAGCGAGCTCACCGGATCGGCGGACGGCGGCGGCGAGCGGTGGTCGGTGGCAGGCGGTGGTGGACGGTGGTCGCAGATGGCCGAAGGGAAGAAGAAGAGTTGTTGGTTTCGATTTTCAAATTTGTTCCCAGAACAAGAATTAATTTTTTATTTATTCTTGATTCCACTCCCAATCTGTTCCCAAGAACAAATTTTGTTCCCTTGTTCCTGGGAACAAAAATTTTACCAAACGCGATTCTAGGCCCAAACTGATTCTGGGAACAAAGAATCAGAATTTGGCCATATTTGGATGGTTACCAAACAAGGCCTTACCAAACAGGGTCTTAGCAATCTTTCAAAGTGATTCTTATCTTTATAAGAGGGTAAAGGAGACGAGTATAAAACTTCAGAAAATCAAAACCCCCGTAACTTAAAGACTCCTAAAATCCCAAATAAAATAGAGTCCATATATTTTTGGAATATTTAACTTTAACCAAGAAACCAAGAAATTTTCTGAATATCTTGCTAGGAATGCAAGCCGACCTTCTACTCCAGATCACACAATTTTTTTAGAATAATTGTGAAAGAAAGTGGAATTTTACTCTAACTTTAAATTTTTCTCGCACCGTTCTATAGCTCTTCCTTCTTTGTAAATATCAAAGTGATGAAACTGATCAGGCCATGAGAAGTCACAAAGGAACAAAGTCTCTCCGAAAAAATATAAAGGGCGGAAATGAAAGGATCAGGAAAGTTGGGCGCAAGCACCCGAACACCGAGATCTTTGGCGGCGGATTTGAAATGGACAATGAGATCCATCCCGCTAGGGAAATTGTTGGTGATCTGAACTGTAGTCCTACCGTAAGCTTGACATACCCGACCTAATAACATGAGAGAACACAATGACCCCAAAACAACATTCGACAGGGCACCCATTTTTCTAGCCATTTCTTTGTGTCAGACAACAGTGATAGAATTCATGCTTCTAGGGTTAGCGCTATTTGAGGAGGAACGAGAATGCTTGTTTAGTCAAGTGAAAGTGTCTAATTGGTATGTGGTGATTTTATAGTAAGGAGGGTCTTCTTCTGGATAGCTATGGTGAGGAAACTTTTTGTATTTCTATCTGTAGGATAAGGAGGGGAAGTTACTTGTTTTGTGAGGATGAGTTCCTCACTAGCCAGTACCATACCAGTGGTGATTTCTCTAATCTTATTCTTCCCTCGGAGCACGAATACGACATCGTTCGTATGATATTGTAATGGAATTACATTAAAAATGGAAACGAGATAATGTATCAAATGAAATGAGAAATGGCAGCAACTAATATTACGAGTTCTATATATGTTCGGTCGTGGATTTTAAAAAGGTTGCCAGCTTACATCTCCGCCTATGATTTATCCATACACTCATTAATAAAGTTAGTAATTCTGGTAACATGATATGTGATCTAATAGATGCTACGGGAGGTATTTCATAACAATATATAGTTTTCTCCAAGAACATCATAATTTAGGTGACCAATGATTAATATGAGAAAAAAAGATGTTATACTTAGGGAAAATTGTCCAAAAAGTCCTAAACCTATTGCATTTTTACCAATTCAATCGTAAACTTTTTCACTTCTTGTCAATTGAGTCCATCCGGCCAATTTTGGCTGGAATTTGTAGATGTAGATGGCTGGTGTTGATGTGGGACGTTTTTAATAATATTTTAATGATATTTTAATAATTTTTTGAATTTTTTTTTTATGATTTTTTTCTTTTTTTGTTGGGTTTGAAGTTTGGCCGATGAGGTTGGCCGACTAACCCTCACTAGTCGTAGGTGGGAGCCAACGACCCTCGCCAACCACAAGTGAGGGCTAGCCGACCCTCGCTGGCCAAAGCGAAGGTGCGTGAGCCCTTACACAAAATCAACAAGGGTCGCGACTCCCTCGGCTAGAGTTGGCAAGGGGCTTGACACCCTCACCTAGGGCCGGTGAGGGTTAGCCAAGCCTCACTTGTGGCCTACAAGGGTCGACCCTAGCTCAAAAAAAAAAAGAGAGAGAGAAAAAAAAACTATTAAAAAAATTGGTCGATTGGACTTAATTGGCAAATAGTAAAAATGTTTAGAACTGAATTGCCAAAATGTGAAAAGATTTAAGACTGAATTAGCAAATATGCAATAGGTTTAGGACTTTTTGAATAATTTTCTAGAGAGGCTGAATTCACGGCTTTGGTGACTAAAAGGAAAATGACATAAATGATCCATGTCATCCTTAAACTTTTCATTTGTTCAACGTTCAATGTCATCATTAAAACTTTTAATTTGTAGAATGCGATTCATGTACCTTTAGTACATGTTTAATTTAGTTTATAAACTATATGAATGAACATACCAAAAATTCAGGGACCTTATTGAACAAATCAAAAATTCATGAATGAGATTGTACATTAGGCCAAAGTGATGATCTACATCTTTTTCTCCATTCCCTCTTTCATTTTTTTATTTTTTATTTTTATTTCTACCCTTTTCCCTTCTCACTTGCGTCCACTAAATGCTCTTTCAATGTTAAATTATATCTCGAGCATGAGCCATGCTCATGAACAGTTTGGCCGCTTCCTCGGCAATCCTTTGTCGCAGGCACAAAGGTTGCATATTTTGAGAACCGGTCAACCACCACCATTAGAGTCCGGCACCCTTTGGACTTCGACAGGTTGACGATGAAGTCCATGGAAATGCTTTCCCATGGATGAGTTGGGACGGGAAGTGGCTCCAGCAAACCTGGCGACGACCGTTGCTCTAACTTGTCTTGTTGGCATACCAGACAAGTCTTCATATACACCTCCACGTCGTCGCACATTTGTGGCCAGTAGTACCGATCTTCGACGAGGGCCAACGTGCGGTGGATCCCTGGATGACCCGCCCACTTCGAGTCGTGGCACTCGCGCAAGATCTCCTTCCTTAGCTTCCCATAGAAAGGCACATATAGTCACCTTCCCTTGGTGTAGAGGAGCTCGTCCTCACACCAAAATTGTCGAGTCTTACCTTCCTTGGCGTACCCGATGAGGGCTTGAGCTCTTGGATCATGCGTCAACCCCTCCTTGATAAGGTCGACCCAAGGACAGCTTGGTCGACTCACCGTGTTTGCCAGCTCCATTCTTCGACTCAACGCGTCTGCCACGGAGTTGGCCTTCCCCGGCTTGTACTCCAACGTGTAGTCAAACTCCGCCAGAAAATCCTGCCATCGAGCTTGCTTTGGACTCAGTTTCTTTTGGGTCTGAAAATAGCTCGTGGCCACATTGTCTGTCTTCACAACGAACTTTGATCCCAGGAGATAGTGTCTCCACGTCCGGAGGCAATGGATCACCGCGGTCATCTCCTTCTCTTGAACGGTATACCGTCGCTCGGTATTGTTCAGCTTCCGAGACTCGAACGCCACCGGATGGCCATCTTGCATAAGAACGCCTCCTATGGCGTAATCCGATGCGTCAATCTCCACTTCATATGGCTTGGTGTGGTCGGGCAACACCAACACCGGCTCCTCGGTCATGGCTTGCTTCAATCGGTCGAAGGCTCTTTGGCATCAATCCGTCCACTCTCACGCCTTCTCTTTCTTCAGTAGGTCCGTGAGTGGCACGGTGATGCTCGAGTAACTCCGCACAAACCGTCGGTAGTAGTTGGTGAGGCCCAAGAATGATCTCAACGCAGGTACCTTTGTCGGCGGCTCCCATTCGACGATCGATTGAATCTTCGCCTTGTCCATCCGCACACGTCCACCCCCGACAATGTGCCCCAAGAACGGAACTTCTTCTTGGGCGAAGGCACACTTCTCGCGCTTAACGTACAACTCGTTCTCGCACAAGGTTTGGAAGACCTGTCTTATATGTTCGACATGCTCTTCCAACATTCGGCTATAGATCACAATATCACCTAGGTAAACCACTACAAACCTATCTAGGAAAGGATGGAGTACCTTGTTCATCATTGTGCAGAAAGTAGCCGGAGCGTTGGTCAAGCCGAACGGCATTACCAGGAACTCGTAGGATCCATACCGCGTCACGCAGGCTGTCTTTGGCTCGTCCCCTTCAGCGATCCGAACTTGATAGTAGGTCGATCGGAGATCCAGCTTGGTAAACCACTGAGCTCCTCCAAGTTGATCGAAGAGATCCGCGATGAGCGGGATCGGGTACTTGTTCTTCACAGTCAGCTTATTCAGCGCCCGATAGTCGATGCACATCCGGAGTGACCCATCGTGCTTCTTTTGAAATAAGACTGGCGCACCGAACGGGGCTTTTGATGGCCATATATAGCCCGTGTCGAGCAGCTCCTTGAGTTGCCTCCTCAATTCTTCCAATTCGGGCGGCGCCATACGGTAAGGCGCCATGGCAGGCGGTCGAGCATCAGGCACTAGCTCGATCCTGTGATCCACCTCTCTCTTGGGTGGCAGTTTCTTCAGCAGCTCTGAAGGCATGACATCCTTGAACGAATCGAGGACTTGGGTTTCTTCCGTCGGGACTTCCTTCCCTTCACCCTTGTCGTCCTCGATCTTCAAGGCCGCCAGGAAGGTCACCTCACCCTTCCTTGCTCCTTTGGTGAGTCGTATGGCCGAGATCATCTTTCGATCACGATCCGACTCACGATGGACCGGAATCACGCATTGACTATTCTTGTCCAATACGCATATACATTCCGCAAAGGGAACTACAACAAAGCATGGATCCTATCTAGGAATTTAATTCCAATGACAATATCGTAGTCGTCAAGTAGAATTACCTCTAGAGTTTCCCTGCCTTTCCATGTCCCGAGTTGTAGCTCTACGTCCCTTGCAACCTCGATCGCAGGGACTTCCTTCGAGTTCACGGTCTTGAGCCAACCTGCTCCCTTCTCAACCCGTAGGTTAAGTTTCTTCGCGGTTTCCTCCGAGATGAAGATGTTGAATGCTCCCGTGTCCACGAGTGCACTCATCGTGGTCACTCCGATCTTCACGTCCGCGAACATCAAGCCTTTAGGCTCATTCGCCTTCTTGGCTTTGATCGTGCTAAGGAGTCGGAGCGATCCCAACCGCACCTCCTCTCTAGGCTCATCCTCTTTGCACAGAGCAGCCAGCTTAGCTTTGTTCGGGCAATCCCGCGCCATGTGTGGACCGTCGCAAAAGAAACAGTTATACAAGCGTACCTTCCTTTGCCCACCTCCATTTGGCCCCATATGTGCCCGGTGAGGATGAGGACCATTCGGTGACCTAGCTCCAGTCAGGCGATTGTTGAATCTGCCTCGATCTCCCCCACCAGTGGCTCTATCCCTCGGGCGAGTGTCCGGACGGGATGTGGAAGGTGACACCTTGTATTCCACGAGCGATTCAGCTATGGTCATGGCCGTCGTGAGGTCTCTCACATTGAACCACTTCAGCTCTTGTTTGGTCCATGGCTTGAGACCACTCATGAACTAGTGGTACCCTTCAACTTCATTCATCGAGGGGATTTGGAGTAGCAACTCCGAAAACCGCTTGATGTAGTCACGTACACCACCTTTTTGCTTGAGACGCTTCAGCTTGTCTCGAGCTTCCTCCTCCGCGTAGGCGGGAAAATAGTTCCGTCAGAACTCTTCGATGAAACCTCACCCATTTGGAGGATTTGATTTTGTTTAAAAAATTTGGTGTGTGTGTTCTTTTTTTTTAATCCCGAGCGAATATGGATTCTTAGGGTAGTGGAAGTTGATGTTCTTTTCTGTTAAAGAAGGTGGTCTCCAACTTGGGTTGAACGATTCCAAGTCCTATCCAACTTTCACTTGGAACCCTACCGGCGAAACAAGTTCTCCAATATTTTAAAATTGGAACCTATCCTACATACCCAGGATTCTAGAACTTATCATATCATAGATTTGAGGATTGATTCATGGATCTCCTCAAGTTCCATCTATACTCTTAGTTGAACAATTAAAGTAAATCGTCACATTTAATAGCCATCATTTGCTACAACTCACCAATTTCAACTCATATTTAGATGAATGAAGAATATGAAATATTAATAAAATATAAATATTAATCATGGATATCGCCAAAAATAGAAACTCATACTAGTGGTTTCAAATTACACACTCATCATTGCACCTCAAAAAATTCCATAGGATCGCACAAGGACATGTAACAAGAGAAACACAAAGACTTATTTTATGTCCTAGGTGAATCGAAAACCTAGAATCTACCTATTGGCACAAATTCTCCAATTTTTAGAATTTGGAACCTACCCTACATACCATATAACCAATTCTATTTTCAAATTCTCGATTCTACCCTGAATGCTTCCTCTATCGTTGAATGGGTTGACTTCTTGGACTTCTTGGACTTCTCATCATGTTGCCATGCAGGAACTTCCTTTTGACCATACAAAAAGAAGAGGGGCTTGCTTAATATTATCTATACATATTTTAATTTGTCGGACCTAAGTAAGTCCTTAAACTACTTTTTCTAAGGTTTTGTACAGACCTCGGCATTGCTTATACGTTAAGCACCGAGTGGGTAGAGTCAAGTGCAAGACTCGGTAAAGATACTGTACCAACGAGGGGGGCAGGGCATATGGGCACCGGTAAATGGGCCTAGGGAGTAATAGCGTCGGTTTTGCTTTTATTTTCTTAAGGCCTACAGCTGCTGCATGAAAAGAGAAGGAAAAAGAAGTCGTGGGTTTCTTCCGGGTTCAATCCTACTTGAAACTTTTGCTTTGGGCTTCAACGTGAGATTTACATCCAATTAAGTTATTTATTTTTAAATACTGTGGGTTTGGGTTTAATCTAGAAAATTGCAACCCAACCCCTACAACAACCAAAAATTATAATAATAACAAATTTAGGTTTCATTATTCTAAAGTAAATATATCAAGACAGAAAATACTAATGAAACACGAAATGTCCTTACTTCGAGTGCTTTGAAATAAAAAAGAATATAGTATTTTCAGTCTAATAATATACGTGTTCTTGCATTTTTCTATTTCGCTATTGTCTTCTACCTTAGTGTATGTCTTCTATCCAATCATCAAGTTCACATTCCTTTAGAACAATTCATATTGTCACCTCACTATTAACTTCATTTCATCGGCATTTCGGAATCAATCAAACGAGTGTCACCTCGTTTCCCTTGCGAATTCTCAGTGGGTAATTTCTTTATTCTCTAAACCTTTGAGGTAATCACTTGTAGCCCAATGGATCAATTCCTCTCAAATGGGTGCTAACACAATAGTACTTATCTAGAAAAAGGCATAGCATTAAACTAGAACACACCTAAAGAACCCAAAAAGATTTGCTTTTTTAATTCACTTTTTTAATTGCATTTATATCTCGCACAATAAGTAGGTTTTTCCTAACTCTTATCAAAATCTGGAAAATTTTCCATATCTTCCTCGAAGAAGTCAATCATGATAAAAACCAAAAATTTCAAAAATAGAAATTCAAAGAAGATAAAAAAAGAAATGGAAACTACAGGGCCCTATAATTACACATATAATATAACGATCAAATCATATGCGTCTTCCCCTCGCTCTTCACTGGTAAGTGCACTTGTCCTTCAAGGAAACGACGACGCTCATCTTCTTGGGATCCATGGTGACCGAGCACTGGATCCTCCGGTGGAACCTGGGCTTCACCAGCTTCCCAGGACGTACGCCTTCGACCGGACCAGGAAGGTCAGCACGAGCGGCACCGGCTGGGTCGGCGCCCCGTTCACGCTGCTCAGGTCGGCTCCGCCACCGTATAGCGGGATTTTGTTCCCCTTCAGCGTCACCGAGATCGATCTCGAACTCTTCCTCGACTGATAGAACTTGTTTATCTGTTAATGGGAAAGAAAAAAAAATGATGCCCGATCAGATAGTGAAACGATAGTTACATTGCGCATTTCTCTTTTTTCAGTTAGGAACAGCCCTCGTGATCAAATTCGGGCCGTGATAAATGAGTCGATCTTCGTTATAGTACAATACAAACCATGGTAAATCGAAAACACCAATCTTGATCGAGACTGATATAGTCATCTACACGTTCTTTCATTGTTAGGAATGCGTCGAAATTTCATTAATTGTAATATTTCGATCATAAAATAATCATATATCCGGGCTCGAGATTTACTGGATTTTCGAGGCATCTATGCTGATTAGGTGCATCTACCGTTCTGATATGTGTACATGGTCTGATGCTAAACCGCAATGCGAGTGGTTAATGACATATAGATCGACATTGGTCAAGCCAAGGTCGATGGAGCATGATGGTCGAAGGCGTGATGCACTTACAGTTCCGGTGGCGAGACTGAGCTGGGAATAGGAGAGGTCGAGAGGGGTGGCGGCGACGTGGACGCCGAAGAAGGTGGCGGTGTTCTGGAACGTGAGCTTCACCGTGGAGTTCATCGACACCATGTCCGTCGCCACCCCGGTGAAATCCGCCCCGGCCTGGACCACGAACTGATCGAACACTATGCTCTGCAACAAGAACCGTTCAAGGACGAAAACGAGAATATCAGGAAGAGAGAAATGATCTCGCACTCAGAAACGCACGTACCTTCATGGCGATTCTCGGCTTCTGGGGCCGACTGGCCCCCCACAGAATCAACGCGAAGAAGGTAAACATCACGAAGAACCCCAGCACGAACCCCGCCACCACGTAGCACCGCCGCGGCAACCCCCGGATCCCGCCGCCCTCCCCGTTGTCGAGCAGCCCCTCCTCCTCGATCGCGTCGAACCCCTTCCCCCGCCGGGCCCTCCCGGCCCCCGGCTCCTCGCCCGGGTGGGCCTTCCGGTGGGCGGGCTTGAGGGAGCCCGAATATCGGGTGGAGGAGGAGGAGCCGCGGGAGGGCGGGCCGAGGGAGGAGTGGTGGGAGGGGTGGGAAGGGGAGCCGGAGGGGCTGAGCAATGCCGGTGAGGAGTGGAAGGAGTTGGTGGTCTTCTCGCCGTCGTGGGAGGAGGAGTCCCGGGAGGGGCTCTGGACGTAGTAAGCCGGGTGAGGGCGGCGCGGCGGCGAGCGGCCGGGCGACGACGGGGTGACGCTGCTCACCTCCGAGTCGGTCTTCGACAGGTGCGTCGACATCGCTCGTTTCCTCGATCCCCCCGGTCGAGCAGAGCACAAGAGAGCGTGTGGGCTTTGGGGACTAGCACTAGATACGACCGAGCAAACTAAGACAAAATGTTAGATTTTGCATATAATCACTAAGCCAAATCCATGCATTAAATAATGTGTCTGACCATAATTGAGCAAAAGAGAAATTCTATTCTAGAATGAAGAAATTCATTAATTTGTCTTTTTCATCTTATTTTATTTTAATTAAAATTTCATTACATATTTATATGGGAGATGCAGAGTTAGGGTTTGGATATGTTTATTGATTTTTTTGGGAACAGTGTGGTTTACGAAAGGTAATTAATGGAAGGAGGTAGGGTTGACAGGGTCTGATGCCAGTTGATGAATATTGTAATGGGTTTTTTTGGTTTTTTCTAACTACATAAATAATTCAAAGCTGATTTTTCTTTTGTTTTATGAGATAAAAATGTGACGAAAATATTAAAGAAATAACAAGAGGAGGCAACAGCAAGGAAAAAGGCGGGGAGTGCAGGACAAGCACAGGAAAATTTGGATCCATGTCTGCTTCTTCATTTTAATATTAATTTCTCAAGCAATGAAAATTCTTGGAACTTACCTCAAGATTCAATGAGCTTCTTCTTAATGAATTTTAAACACGCTTATTAAACTAATCACGGCATCGTTCGTTCGCGTTTTCAAGGCACCGAACATGGGCAAAAGCCTAGTCATTTCCACAGATAACAAGGTAATTAAATGCATGAACATGACTTCAACAGTGGTTTTGCTTAACTCATTATGAAAAACGATAGGAAAAATTTCGGTTGCAAAGTACAGTTTGGCTAGAACTCGATCGGCTGGGCTACTGAAAATCTTCTCAAGTTTGATTACCGGATGCACTGAACTTGCGCTACTCTTTGCCGATTGATGTGCATTGGCCATAGCTTGAACAATATTCACAAACAAATTATTGATGCAGGGGGTGGTGTGGCAAATGAGACAGCCTTTTGAAGAGCGGCCACGTGTCGCCACATCAATAGCTTACCAGAAAATTGGTTGAATCATAACTATTTATGTTGAATTTCAATAAGGTTTGTCAAAAATTTTACCACCGATATTGTCCAAATCATTCATGTGAAGAACCTCCTTTTAACTTAAAAGGAGTTTGTTTTATTGATGTTAATATCATGTAGGACTTTGCGTCTAGATTTAATTTGAACTATATTAAAGATACTCTTTAATTTGAAGTAGATTTATCTTTTACTTAAATGAGTTTGTTTTATTAAACTATACCAAAGATACTCTTTAATGAACTATATTACTACACGACACAAGCAAAGCCAAAAGGAGGAGCTCGAAGCCTTGATTTCAAGAGAAAGGCCTGGCCGAGCAAGCATGTCACAACTGGGAAAAAAAGAAAAAAAGAAAGAAAAGTATCTATGATATAAATCCCATTCTAAAAATGTGAAATTAAATGATTGATCATAGATTAAATATGACACCTAAATTTGGAAAATCCAAAGAATGATCTATCACGTGTAGAATCAAAGCAATGAGTAAAGATCCACGCTATAAAGCCATTTATCTTTGAGTCCTCCTACTCATCATGAATTACAGGTCATCCATTTTAATTTCACTAATTGCATGTAAATTGTTGCTACATAAGTTAAAGGTCTAGACTTGACCAGTTCATGGGACTATGAGATATTTTACAAATTTGCGAATGGCCGAATCTCCAAGCCCAATTTCGCAAATCATTGATATTAAAAAAAAAAAATGTTACTTGCTCTTAGCAAAGTACAGACAAAGTAGCAATCTTTAAATGCACAGCTCATGCACTCTCATTTATGACCTCCAGAAGTAGCAATGAACATCTCCCTCTCCCTCCCTCTCTCTCTCTCTCTCTCTCTCTCTCTCTCTCTCTTCTTCTGTGACCTTACTTAACCTTACGAGACAAGCTAAGGATCTCTATACAGAAAAAATAAACGAGGTTCAATTAATCTTTTTACATTTCTCTGATCCTTCTTTGCGTTGAATTTGAGCTGCAATCAAGTATCTGATTGGAACACCAAGACAGTCACCAATTTAACTTCGGACAAAAACCGAAGTAAAGAGACTAAAAACCTCGAGTTCTGAAGAACTAGGGACTGAAAAGTCACTAAACTACAAAAAATTAAACCTTTAGAGAATGGAGTTGAAAGTGCCACATGACTGAATCATTGAAGTTCCAACACCAATTGAAAGATGCTGTTGAAATTGATGCACCATGTGGGCCTCTCATAATAACATAAGAAGAGCCAAAACCGTAAAACGGACCTCTCACAGAGCTATTATCCAAAAAGCAATGGACCACCCTCGCCATCAATTGGGGGGGGGGGCTAGAAATGTGAGAGATTCCAAAGAGAAAAGAGCCATAAACAAACCCAGCTGTGAAAAAACTCTCGAGTGTCCACACCGTGGCCTTTTCATGCACTCATGCACCTTTGGGGACTAACAAGGCCATGTTAGTGGAGGGACCCTGTCAGACTGCCAGTTCTTGATCCAACCAACCTAAATCTAAGCAACACCATTAAATTTTGGGACTCGCATGATTGAATACTCGGTCCCTCCTTCGTTTTTCTGAGTATGGTTTTCACCATTGCAATGATCATCTACAAGACATTCTGTCAAACTCAAGACAGTTGCAGGTAATTCTCTGCAGCAACAGCAATTGCAGCAGCGGTGGTATTCAATAGATATTGCCAGAGAAGGGAAAATTTAATCAAGCTCGGCTACATTGTATATAATACATGCTGAAGCTAATATGATAGCTTTTGAACGGAAGGACTTGCGAGAAAATCAACTACATGAAACGGAATGGATTGAAACACTGTTGTAATATAAACTTATCTGAAAGCCCCCCGTCGCCAAAGAATGACATCTTCTGAATGTAGCATTATTATATTAACCACAAGAATTTTTCTCTGGAAGGACATTGGAATTTACAAGTTCTGCTCTTCGGATTCTTGATGTCTTGGTGCCTCATTTATAGAAGTCACATTTTCTCGGGCACTGCCCCCAGTTTCCGGCGCTTTAGTCTCTATCGACCCAATCTGCGACCTGTTGCCATTAACACGCCCCGCGTCCCTTCCAGCTCTACGATCCTGAGTAAATGATAAGAGAATTAACAAAGCATGTACAGTAAGATAAGCATAACTAGATAGGAAATGCTTCAAGTGAAGATCAAGAGTCAAATCTTGAGGGTACGAATTAAGAGTGCAAACTTAAGGTAAATCTCGCAGACCCACGAAGAGATTACAGAAAACCAATCGCCCAAGGCAAAGTTAGAAACCATCACTATTATCAGATCAATCATAATTAAAGTATTTGTAACAAACTGTGTGGGCTGTCGAACTTATCATCTGAAGCAGAGAGGACGGAACAATAACAGTTAACTCCACCTTCATAAATCATCAATCTTGTGCCACTCAATTATAAACTAAGACATCACTTAGCATTACCGCACCTTATTGTGAATACTAGAGCAAATTCTGAAGACTGGGAAAACAACAAAAAAAGCTAAATCATGTATGTTAGCAAACGCACATGTGAGAAAAGCAAAATATTCCAATGAAACAGAGACATACATCTTTGAAAGGAGACTCCTCAGCTTCAAGCATGTGTACTACGTGACCCATCTTCGGGCGCTTCTGTGCAGTAGGGTCAACACATTTTAGAGCTACTAGAAGTACCCGCTTTAATGCCCTTGAAGTAGGCTTCTCAGGCAACTTCGGGTCCAACACTCCCTCTGGGTTCTTGTCGGTAACCATCTTCTTGAGCCAATCAACTAAATTCACCTGTCAATTTTTCTCAACTTTTAGCAAAACAGGGAGGGTGGAAAATGGACAAAGTCTAGTTAACTGGAAAAAAGAGAAGATTTTCGCAAAATTTTATTTGTTTGACGGGAACTAGGAAAAGATAAGTCACTATATAATGCACACCTCTTCTGGAGGCCGGCTATAATCAACAGGGTTTCTCCCAGAAATTATCTCCATGATCAGAATACCAAAGCTGTATATATCACTTCTTTCATTAAGCATGCCCGTACTCGCATATTCAGGGGCTACGTAGCTGCAAAACCAGCAATAATGAAATTGAGTTCATTCTGGCTTCAAGAAAGACAGAAAGATTGGAAAGAGTGTGAGAAGCTATACAGACCCGAATGTTCCCATCACGCGAGTTGTGATATAACTACTATCTGAACAGAGCAGCTTGGCAAGGCCAAAGTCCGAGACTTTAGAGTTCCATTGCTTGTCAAGCAATATATTACTTGATTTAATATCGCGGTGTACCACTTTCGGTTCAAGTCCCTCATGAAGGTAAGTCAACCTGTATTCGTAGCAAGAGGAGAGAAAATCGTGAGAACAAGGAGAGTGGACGAGACAAATGCTAAACAAAATCGTGTATGCTGAAGCTTACCCTTTGGCAGTTCCCAAGATAATTTTCATCCGTATCTCCCAAGTCAAAGGACTACAAGGACCAACATCCCCATGAAGCCACTGCTCTAAATTCCCATTATTGACATACTCATACACAAGCATCCTGAATGACAAGAACCAAGATGTTATTTGAAAATTACTTGGAAACCTCGCACCAAATTTCGAATAATAACAAATCAGAATATGATCAATAGTGAACACACGCTGAACCGCAATTACGGCACATTTTCTTGTACTCGGCATGAGCAACTGAACCAAAGGAAACAAAGGGAGATGAATGTACCTATGAGCTCCTTCAGCACAGTAGCCAAGCAACCTGACTAAGTTCTTATGCCGAACGCGCCCAATTGCTTCGACTTCGACTTTGAACTCCTTCTCAGCTTGCCCCCTAAGATACCGATATACAAACATACACACAAAGTCCAGGATCAACCACTTCCTCTGACATTAAAATACAATACAAAGAAACACCCACATTTCCCAGCAAAAACCCAAACCCCACAATTCCACGAACAATAGAACTGCCGGAAAGGCAAGATCGAATTTCGCATGAGAACTAAGAAGAAAAGAAATTAGAATGCACCTGTTATTAAGCAAGTTCTTGACAGCAACCTGAGTCTTGTCCTCCAGAAGACCGTAGTACACAATCCCATACCCTCCTTCGCCGATCACATTTTCATCGGTGAACTCGTTCGTGGCGGCCTTGAGCTCCCGGAGAGTATACCAATGCCCCCAGCCCAAGTGCGAGACCTCCGGCACGACCGCGGCCGCCTGATCGCCGCTCCTGGGACCGCCCTCCCCGCCGCCGCCGCTGCCGTGCGAGGACGAGCCGTAGTACCTCTCCGGGTACGATATGCGGTGGTCCTTGCCGATCTCAATGTGAATCCGGTTGTACCCAATGAGGCTCTCCTCCTCGGGGAGCGGGTCCGGGGGGTCGGGGAAGGGGTCGGGCTGGACCTGGGAGTGCTGGATTTGGATTTCCTGGATCTCCTTGGAGACGACGGGGATGGAGGTGAGGTGGTGGCCGCCGCCGGAGCCGCCGGCGCAGGCGGGCAGGGGGCGGGGGGCGGTCCTGGACTTCCGGGAGGTGAGCCAGAGGGAGATGAAGAAGAGGAGGAGGACGATGGCGACGCCGACGCAGATGCCCACCACGACCCATAGGTTGAGCCCGAAGACGGAGGTGGCCTTGGAGAGCTGGTCGCTCATGTGGCCCGAGCCCCTCGGCGGCGGCGGTGGAGGCGGAGGCTCTTCCCGTCGCCGCTCCGGCGATCACGCGGCCGTGCGAGGTGGGTCGGGTTCAAGAACGGAGGAGGAGGAGGTTGCATGGGAGAGAGAGGCTGGGAAGAAGAGAGCGAGACTGAAAAGCCATTAAAGAGAGGGGGGGAAGCAGGAGAAAGGGAGCAAGCTGGCAGTGATGGGACCTTTTGGAAATTGTCACAGTTGAGGCGCTCTGCTAATTGCTTGGTAAAATCTCGAATCATTTCGATTCAACGTGTAATTTGATTACAGAGCTTTCAATTTATTTAGTACGATCTCTAAAATTTTAGCTCACTATGTAATGTAATGTGATTCCCGAATTTTTAATTTGTTTGATACAGTGATTAAATTATATGAAAATATTTAATGATATCCCTAGTCTTGAATTAATAGAAGGACTACAATTTAAGGATTGTAGGATCATATTACATATTAAGTTAAAGTTCATGGACCACATTAAACAAATTAAAAGTTCATGAATTGAATTACATATTAGGCGAAAATTCAATGATTATTTGTATCATTATCCCTTAAGCAAAATGCAAAGTCACTGCTAGAGGCGATCAATTCCCAATTCCTACGAACTTCAATTCCAATCTAGTTTAATGAAACCCGCCATTATTAATTCAATTCAGTTCCGATCTAGTTCAATGAAACCGACCATTATTTTTCCAATGTTTCTATTCGAATATCTTATTTTTCAATTACAAGCTCTTATTTTCTTCGAAATAATAAATTAAACCCATTACTTTTTTAAATAAATAATATATATAGTTGATCTAATTTGGTCTAGTATAGTTTTTCTTTAGAATTGAGAATCGGACCACCCGGACACTAGTTCCACTTTTAGGAACTAGGAACCGAACTGACATTTCTGGCAATTAGACCAGTTCGGTTCGATCAGGGTGATTCCCATTTTGAGCTGTTTGTTTGGACACTCCTAATGACTACTAAATTTGGACATTGGAAAGGCTTGAATGGAACGATCACCTCTAGTAATAGCTCGAGCATTCAAGCAATGAAAAAGACAAGACTTTTAATGCGTTGTCTCTCTCGTTTCATATGTAATCAGCATATATCGAATATCAAAACGTTATTTGTTAGAGCATGATTTTACCTACCCAAATGCCCTCGGGAGCACTCGGTAAGTAAGACCCGATTTACTAATCATGTAACGACAGTGAGAAATCGGATCCGTGTCGGGACTTGCATTTTTCATCGGATGCTATCGGTGGCTTTTGTTCCTTTGCTGTTGGCTTTATGCGGCTGAGAATGTTGTCGAAGCTTTTAGGGGGTCAGCGTGGAGAGTGATTAATTGGCGTTAGTGGGTTTCCTTTGCTAATAAAAATCCCTCTCTCCACTTTGAGAAATTGATTGAATGCTTTGGCCTTAGTAGCGTTGGTGACCGCATTTCCCATTTAGACCGGTAGTGGTGGTGCTGCGAATAGGGGCAATTAGCAACCACTCATCATCATTAAAGGTGGTCAGACCATTTGACTCAAGTTAATGCCCACGGCCTTTCCATCATTAGGTGATGCGTTTTGGGCAGCATTACCGTTGAAAAAAGAATTAATGATATGACAAACCCCGAATTTATACGTATGCTACAAATTTATTTTAAAGTGAACCTCAAATCGATACGCTTATAATAAATTTATCTTTCATTAATTTCTGTTAAATTGTATTGTAAAATTATTAAATTAGATGAAATATGACCGTTGACGAGTGTACCAATTTAAAGTTTTATCCTCCGTTTGTTACTGTTGTAACACTTTGTAAATTTTTTGAGTATTAATCCAATTTAACATAAATTAAGAGGAATAAATTTATCAAAAAACTAATTTAACTTAAATTTGTTGTACATATACTAAATTAGGATTTTTCATAATATTGAGTCTCGAAAAAAAACTTCTCCAAAAAAGGGAAAAGAGGATTGCAATTTCCATGTTCTAAGTCAAATTACGTTTTGACGTGGAAACCTGCAGGTGAGAATGCAAAGAAGTGGTTGTGTCAGTGATGTGAAAATGTCAAAGGCTCTTGGTGGATTTGCTTGCATTTGGACGGATCGAGGACGCGGTTGCGTTTAGTTAGGGTGCAAAATTAGGTCCAAAACACTGCTCAGCCCCTACTCTGAGGACAAAAAATCTTTTCAGGATTAATTGCGGCAACGACGGCGGCAGCAACAATAACAACGACAATAAATCGCACTCAATCAGCTGGACTTATGGGTAATGTTATGCCATTGGACTCAACCCTTTACAAGATTGTCTTTCTTTGGCGTCCTTCCACATCCTTCTAAGCCTTCCTCGATCCTTTTCAACTGATGTGTCCAATTTCCGTTCACATCGCCTTACTGAAACATTTGAGAAGGCCTTCATTCAACCATTCGAACGATCTCATATAATATTTACCCATCTTATTTTCAATTGAAGTAACACCTACATATTCCTTGATACTTTTGTTTATAATCTTATCCCTAATCATGTGCCCATGCATTCAACAAAACATTTTTGTCTCTACTACAATCGTTTCGTGCATATTACCATTCTATGTAATTTGCCCTTGAGCTTAGGTGCCATCCAACGCTAGCACAAAACCTCGAGTGCACTTTTGCCGCTTCATCTATCTCGTCTCCGCTCTATGGGTGAGATCTCCATCTATTTCTCGATTTTTCAACCATCTTATAGAATTTTTCTAAATCATTAATTTCCCGTGTTCGCTCGAGAAGTAACTTTTATGTCCAAATTATTGGCTGGCAAATATCAACACTGATATTTTTTTTTCCCACATACAACGGTGAAATAACAACCTTGTTACTCACGGCAGTCAGGAGAAATTCCTGGCCTGCCGACAAGAAAAATACAATGTTTCTAATTATCTTTTAATTTTCTCCGTCCTAGACTCACCAATAATTTATATTTTAACATATCTTTATGGAAATCGTACGCGAGAATAATGTCTCGGACACGAAGGGAATCGTATATGTTGACGTCAGCAATTTTTTTCTTTTTTGGGAGGGAGGCGCTTTGCACCAAATGCTAGTTTACTATTTGTTGGCCGGTGGAGCCCACGCCAAGTCAAGTATACTTGGAGTTGCACACTAATTTTTTTTTTTTTTTTTGGTACTGGAGGAGGACCCGGCCAAACCGACAAACGCGCCGTAAACCCCTAGGTGACACTTAAGCAGGAGGACCCACCACTTTTGAGTCACACTTAATACACCTAGCGCCTCCCCTGGGTTTTGAACCCTTCACCTCTTCGTTGAGGATCAGCAGAGCCTTATCCAGTGGAGCCACCACGGCCGGTGGTGGAGTTGCACACTAATTTATTTCCTTTTTCTTAAGAAATACATCATTGTCATATCTTCACGTTGGATATTTAGGCAACTTTAGAATAATCTAATTCGCTTCCTTCAAAACGCTAGCCAAATCACAATTACAAGACACTGATTCAGAATCCATACTCTCTGCAGTATAGACCCAATCCATTTAGAGAATTCGACCGATATCTGTCGTTCATTAAACATCTCAAATTTACTCTTAATATCTCACGATTTTCTACAATGTGTGCCATGCCGATTTGAGGTCATGCGAGGCTTCTTTGCTAATTCGACAATCGGAAATATAAACCATATGAATCATGTGAGATCAAATATATGTAAAAGTTTGATGATTGATTGATTGGCTTAGATGTAATTGTATAGTGGACGAACTTCTTTCGTATGGAACTCTAATAATCATCTCACCGGTCCAAAAAAAAAGAGTACTTCACAAATTAAAAGAAAAGGTTACTCTCTAGCAAGGGTGATTAATAGTAAAAGCGGCAGCTCCTAATTACTTTCTCTTTTGGGCAATTTAAGAATTTCAATTAAAATATTGGTTTTGTTTAAGGAATCACGATCTTCCCTCTCTCTTGTTGGACCCACCGACAAAAATCACGTTATTGATCGTCTCTTATAATCAAGGAGAAGCAGCATTTTCAACAAACAGTGGTTTTTTTAAGGAGCACCGACAAGTAGAATCTGGATGGTCTTATTTGGATAGTTTCTAATTTAATTATCATAAGCTCCAATCAAATGATATTCTTCATTCTGGTGCAACAAACTTAATATGATATTTGCTTGAACAAACTTAATCTCCCCAACCCTTGTACTTATCATAAACCTTATCTGCTTCCATTTCCTCTATTAGTATGTCGAGGCCAAGAATGCTGAGATTTCTTTTTTAAGGTAGGTATGATTTGAGTTTTCCCACCAAGTGAGCCCACTTCATTAACTTATTCTCAATAGTAGGACACTCTCGAATTTTTTTTCCTAATTTAGAGGTACTCCGTATTAAAAAATTACCCAAAATTTCTCTGAGTCTATTCAATTGCGTCCTTCACATGCGAGGAAAAATAAATTCTCTCAAGTCATGAATATCTCTTTGTTGACACTCAGTTCCATCAACATCTCATTCTTTTCCTGATAAATATGAATAATCATTGTGATACCTCAGCTATCAAAATTCAAGGGCAAGGAAAGTAACATGAGCACTTGTTAAAATTAATCATCTTTCTTTGTTGGTTTTTTAGCTTTGTTTGTCGTGCAACTGACTCTTTAAACCTCCAGCACCATGCTAAAATATCCATTGCTAGTGTGATCAAAGACAATATATAAATGTTAAGTGTAGAAGATATCGTGAATGAGGCCCTGATTAAATAGATATATGCAAATCACAAATTGAAATTTCACACTTTCTTAATCAAGTCCCAATTAAAACCAAATCGCCCTAATTTCAACCTATCTCCTCCTAAAACAAGACGGTCTTACTGTCCATTCTTCGGCAACATTGTGACCCGAAAAAGAAGTTCAAGTGAAGGACAAAAAAAATCGCATCAAGTCCCGATTAACACCAAATTGCCTTAATTTAAATTGAGGAATTTACCAAAAAAGTTATAAGTTTTTTGCACTTGTGTCAATTCAATCAATCCGGCCAAATTTGGTTAGTCGGTGTTAACGTAGATAATTTTTAATAATATTTTAATATTTTTCAATTTTTTAATCTCTTCTTCGTTTTTTCTCTTCTTTTTTTTTTTCCTTATTCCTTATTCCTCTGGCCAATTCGGTCTGGTCTAAGCAATTTCAAGTTTAAGCGATCAGTTTTGCACACCCTAGTCACCACTAAATTTGAACACTAGAATGGCTCGAATAGAATGATCACCTCTAATTAAAGCTCGAGCATTCGAGCAATGAAAAAGACACAATACGTCATTTTTCTTGTTTCATATGTAATTAGCATACACTGGAAATCAAAACGCTACTTGTCGAGCATGATTTACCGACCCAAATGCCGTCCGAAGCACTTTCTTAAATAAGACCCGAGTAATAGATAGTGAGAAATCGGATCCGTGTCGGGATTTGCGTTTCATCGGATGCTATCGGTGGCTTTTGGTTTCTTGCCGTTGGCTTTATGTGGCTGAGAATGTTGTCGGAGCTTTTAGGGGGTCAGCGTGGGGGGTGATTAAATGGGCGTTAGTGGGTTTCATTGCTAAAAAATCCTTCTCTCTCCTTTGAGAAATTGCTCGAATGCTTTGGCCTAAGTAGTGTTGGTGATTTGCAATTTCCAGTTAGACGGGTGGTGGTGGGGCAAAGAGGGGCAATTAGACCCCATCATCATTAAAGGTGGTCAGAGCATTTGACTCGAGTTAATGTACACCGCAATTCGTTCATTAAGTGATGTGTTTTGAGTAGCATTACCGTTAGAAAAAAGAATTAATACTACAAAAAATTATAAACTGATACATCTCAAATTACTAAGTCAAATGATACGTAACAATTAACCAATATATCAATATGGGGTTTTACTTTCTGTTTGCCACATATGTATCGGTTTGTGATTTTTTGTAGTATTAATCTAATTTAATGGAAAATAATAGGGAGAAAATTTATCATAAATGTATCAATTTTAATTTTTGATAGTCAAAAAAATTAATTTATGATAAGTTTGTTACGAGTATACTAATTTAGAATTTTTCATAATATTTTCTTTCGAAAAAAATCTTCTCCGAAAAAGTGATAAGAGAATTTCAATTTCGATGTTCTAAGTTAAAGTACGTTCTGACATGGAAACATGCAACTGAGAATGCAGAGAAGTGGTTGGGTCGATGATGTGAAAATGTCATAGGCTCTTGGTGGATTTGCTTGCATTTGGACGAAATAAGGACACGGCTACATTTAGTTAGAGTGCAAAATTAGGTCTAAAACACTACTCAGCCTCTTCTTCAAGGATAAAAAAATCTTTTCAGGAATAATTGTAGTGGCAGCAACAACAACAACGACAACGACAATAACAACCAAGGCTCATCACACTAAATAGGCTTGACTTATGAGTAATATTATGTCATTGGATTCGATCCTTCATTAGATTTTTATTTTTTTTAATGAGTTATAGATGGTTGGTTTTCTTTCACATCCTTCTAAGCCTTCCTCGATCCTTTTCAATTGATGTGTCCAATTTCTGTCCATATTGCCTCGTCGAGAGATCTGAGAATGCCTTCATTCAACCTACTTGAACCATTTCAAACAGTCTTCACTCATCTTATCCTCAATCAAAGTAACACCTACATTTTCCTTGATACTTTCGCTTTTGATCTTATCCCTCGTTGCGGACCCACGCATTCAACAAAACATTTTCATATCTACTACAATCATTTCATGCTTGCTAATCGTCCTATGTAATTTGCCCTCGAGCTTATGTGCCATCCAACAGTCACACAAAAACCCTAGTGCAACTCTCTGCTTCATCTATCCCGCCTATGGATGAGATGCCCATCTATTTCCTGATTTTTCAACCATCTTATAGAAATTTTCTAAATCATTAATTTCCCATATTCACTCGGGAAGTCAACTTTATTTTTTCTAAATTATCGGCTGACAAATATGAACACTGATTTTTTTTTATTTTTTTCACATACAACGGTGAAATAATAACTTGGTGCTCACGACAATCAGAAGAAATTCTTGGCCTACCGACAAAAGAAAAAAGTACGATGTTTCTAATTATCTTTTAATTTTCTCTATCCAGTACTAACCAACGACTTATATTTTCACATATCCTCAGACAAGAAGGAAATCTTATACGATGACGTCAGCAAAGTTTTTTTTTTTTTTCAAAAAGGGGGTGGGGAGTGGGGCCTTTTACACCCAATGCTGGTTTACTACTTGTTGGCCGGTGGAGCCCACGCCAAGTTAAGGATATCTGGTGTTGCGCACTAAATTATTTCCGTTTTCTTAAGAAAGAGATCATTATATCTTCGTACTGGATATTTAGGCAACTTTAGAATAATCTAATCTAATTCCCTCGAAACGCTGGCCAAATCACAATCACAAGGCACTGATTCAGAAGCTGTGCTCCCTACAGAATGGACCCAAAACATATAAAGAATTCGCCACCACATATCGATCGTCGAGTGTCTCGAACTTATTTTTAATGTCCCACGATCTTTGCAACACGTGCCATGCCAATTTGAGGTCGTGCGAGGCTCCTTTGCCGATTCGATGGTCAGAAATATAAATCATATGGGTCGTGTGAGATCAAATACATGTACAAATTTGATGATCAATTTTGATTGATTAGCTTGGATGCAATTGTATAGTGAACGGACTTCTTTCGTACGAAACTCTAATAGCTATGTCACTGGTCCAAAAAGAAGAGTAATTCACAAATTGAAAAGAAGAGGTCACTCTTTAGAAAGGATCATTGATTGTAGATGCGGGGGCTCCTAATTACTTTCTTTTTTGGGCAATTGAAGATCTTAATTGCTCTCTTTGAATTCGAGTAAAATATGGATTTTGTTCAAAGAATCACTATCTTCTCTCTCTCTCTATGTTATGGGTCCTGTGAGATCAAATACATGTAAAAATTTGACAATCAATCGATTGGCTCTAATGCAATTATACAACGTATGAACTTCTTTCTAATAATTATCTCCCAAAAGAAGAGTACTTTACAAATTAAAAAAAAAGTTACCCTCTAGCAAGGATGATTAATAGTAGAAGCTGCTCCAAATTACTTTCTCTTTGAAGTTTTATCCTCTGTTTCTTACCGTCGTAACAATTTGTGAATTTTTTGAGTATTAATCCAATTTAACAGAAATTAAGAGGAATAAATTTATCACAAATATAAAAAAAAAATTAACTTAAATTTGTCGCACATATACTAAATTAGGGTTTTTCATAATATTGAGTCTCGAAAAAAAACTTCTCCAAAAAAGGGAAAAGAGAATTGCAATTTCGATGTTCTAAGTCAAATTACGTTTTGACATGGAAACCTACAAGCTATGTAACACTGACATGTACATGCGACACGTGACACGACACAAAATGACATGTCGACACGTTATTTCTAAAAAAATAGAGAATTCCGACACGTTCCGACACGTTATATATTAAATATATATTTTTATAAATGCAAAAATAAATAATAAAAAGAGCATAGAATTAATTTATACTAAAAATATTGATTCAACATTTGTTAATATCATTCATTGTTTTAATTTGATAGAGGTTGAATAAAAAATTCAAAAATTGCAAACACAAAAGAGTAAATTTGAAAGAACGTGTCATGTTTTCTTACACTTGTCAGAAATTAGTGAGATTTCTTATAATCCCAGACAGAGTTCAAAGTTCATGATATAGACTGTCTTGGAGCTCCTCTACCAAATAAGGTTCGAGAAAAATGAAAATCTAGGACAAGAACTCTCGAAGTACGACCAAAAGAAAAGGAAATAACTAAATTCGCCATGAAAAATGTAAGAGATAACTCACAAGCTAATGACATAGACCAAAAGAGATAACTCACAGGCAACGCTTGCGAGAGGCGAAAAGAAGCAAAAAATAAAAATAAAAATCACAATTTTAAGTTTGCAAGGGCGGTGGAGCGACACCAATGAGAAGAGGAGCATTCCATCGTCACTCACGGGAATGTCAAAATTTATAAGTGAGAAACTTGAGAATGAGAATTTTCTTTTTTCCCCTTTATTTTTGTTATTTTCATTATTTTTTCATATATTTATATTTTGACCCCTCAAGTATTGAAAAATTTTAAAATTGACCCCGTGCTTGTCGGAATCACGTGTCGGAATTTCGAACTCGCATGTCGAAGCGTGTTGAGAAGAGTTGACCACGTGTCGGATTTCCCGACACTCGTTGACCGCGTGTCAGACACGACACGAAGACTTTCCGGAGAGTGTCGGTACTTCGTAGCCTGCAAGTGAGAATGCAAAGAAGTGGTTGTGTCGATGACATGAAAATGTCAAAGGCTCTTGGTGGATTTGCTTGGATCTGGTCAAATCAAGGCGGTTGCGTTTAGTTAGGGTGCGAAATTAGGTCTAAAACACTGCTCAGCCCGTGCTTTGAGGACAAAAAATCTTTTCAAGATTAATTGTGGCGGTAGCGGCAACAATAACAAAAACGACAAATCGCATTAAATCAGCTTGACTTATGAGTAATGTTATGCCATTGGACTCAACCTTTTATAAGATTTTTTTTCTTTCTATGAGTTTCAGATAGTTGGCATCCTTCCACATCCTTCTAAGCCTTCCTCGATCCTTTTTAACTGATGTGTCCAATTTCCGTTCACATCGCCTTGCCGAAACATTCGAGAAAGACTTCATTCAACCCATACGAACAATCTCAAACGATATTTGCCCATCTTATTCTCAATGGGAGTAGCACCTACATATTCCTTGATACTTTCGTTTTTAATCTTATCCCTAATCATGCACCTGTGCATTCAACAAAACATTTTCGTAACCTACTACAATCGTTTCGTGCTTATTACCGTTCTATGTAATTTGCCCTTGAGCTTAGGTGCCATCCAACGGTAGCACAAAACCCCGAGTGCACTTTTCCGCTTCATCTATCCCGTAGGGTGTCTACACCCTACGGGCGAGATCTCCATCTATTTTCTGATTTTTCAACCATCTTATAAAATTTTTCTGAACCATTAAATCCCCGTGTTCGCTCGAGAAGTAGCTTTTTTGTCCAAATTATCGGCTGGCAAATATGAACACTGATATTTCTTTTTTCCACATACAACGGTGAAATAACAACTTGGTTACTCACGGCAGTCAGGAGAAATTCCTGGCCTACCGACAAGAAAAATACAATTTTTCTAATTATCTTTTAATTTTCTCTATCCTAGACTAACCAACAATTTATATTCTCACATATCTTTATGGAAATCGTACACGAGAATATTGTCTCGGACACAAAGGGAATCGTGTAGCGCTTCGCACCGATTGCAGCTTACTACTTCTTGGCCGGTGGAGCCCACGCCAAGTATATTTGGTGTTTGCCTACTAATTTATTTCCTTTTTCTTAATAAAGACATCATTGTCATATCTTCACGTGAAAAATTTAGGCGACTTTAGAAGCTTCCCTCAAAACGCTAGCCAAATCACAATAACAAAATACTGATTCAGAATTCATGCTCCCTGTAATATGAACCCAATCCATTTAGAGAATTCGACCAATATCTATTGTTAATTAAGCATCTCAAACTTATTCTTAATATCCCACAATTTTCTGTGATACATGCCATACCGATTTGAGGTCATGCAAGGCTTCTTTGCTGATTCGACAATCGGAAATATAAATCATATGAGTCATGTGAGATCAAATATATGTAAAAATTTGATGATTGATTGATTGGCTTAGATGTAATTGTATAGCCGACGAACTTCTTTTGTATAGAACTCTAATAATCATCTCACCGGTCCAAAAAAAAGAGTACTTCACAAATTAAAAGAAAATGTTACTCTCTAGCAAGGGTCATTAGTAGTAAAAGCGACTCCTAATTACTTTCTCTTTCGGGCAATTTAAGATCTCAATTGCTCTCTTGAATTTCAATTAAAATATTGGTTTTGTTTAAAGAATAACGATCTTTTCTCTCTCTTGTTGGACCCACCAACAAAAATCACGTTATTGAGTGTCCCTTATAATCAAGGAGAAACAGCATTTTCAACAAACGTTGGTTTTTTTTAAGGAGCACCGGCAACTTAATTATCATAAGCTCCAATTATATGATATTCTTCATTCTGGTGCAACAAACTTAATATGATATTTGCTTGAACAAACTTAATCTCCCCAACCCTTGTACTTATCATAAACCTTATCTGCTTCCATTTCCTCTATTAGTATGTCGAGGCCAAGAATGCTGAGATTTCTTTTTTAAGGTAGGTATGATTTGAGTTTTCCCAGCAAGTGAGCCCACTTCATTAACTTATTTTCAATAGTAGGACACTCCCAGACTTCTTTTCCTAATTTAGAGGTACTCCGTATTAAAAAATTACCCGAAATTTCTCTGACTCTATTCAATTGCGTCCTTCACATGCGAGGAAAAATAAATTATGTTCCAATATCAAAATATGCCCAAAAAATCATAATCCTCTCCGGTCATGAATATCTCTTTCTTGACACTCAGTTCCATCAACATCTCATTCTTTTCCTCATAAATATGAACAATTGTTGTGATGAGCTATCAAAATTCAAGGGCAAGGAAAGGAACATGAGCACTTGTTAAAATTAATCATCTTTTGTTGTTGGTTTTTTTAGCTTTGTTTGTTGTGCAAATGACTCTTTAAACCTTACGCACCGTGCTAAAATATCCATTGCTAGTGTGATCAAAGACAATATATAAATGTTCAGTGTAGAAGATTTTGTGAATGAGGCCCTAATTTAATAGATATGCAAATCACAAATTGAAATTTCACACTTTCTTAATCAAGTCCCAATCAAAACCAAATCGCCCTAATTTCAACCTATCTCCTCCTAAAACAAGACTGTCTTACTGTCCATTCTTCGGCAACATTGTGACCCAAAAAAGAAGCTCAAGTGAAGGACAAAAAAATTGCATCAAGTCCCGAGTAACACCAAATTGCCTTAATTTAAATTGAGGAATTTACCAAAAAAATTATAAGTTTTTTGTACTTATGCCAATTCAGTCCATCTAGCCAAATTTGACTAGTCGGTGTTAACATAAATAATTTTAAATAATATTTTAATATTTTTCAATTTTTTAATATCTTCTTCTTTTTTTCTCTTCTTTTTTTTCGTTCCTCTTCCTTCCTCCTCTAGCCGATTCGGTATGGTCTGAGCAATTTCAAGTTCAAGCGATCAATTTTGCACACCCTAGTCACCACTAAATTTGAACACTAGAATGGCTCGTATAGAATGATCACCTCTAATCAAAGTTCGAACCTTTGAGCAATGAAAAAGACGCAATACATCGTTTTTCTTGTTTCATATGTAATTAGCATACACCGGAAAATTTACAGTCCCAAATGCCGTCCGAAGCACTCGTTAAATAAGACCCGAGTAACAGATAGTGAGAAATCGGATCCGTGTCGGGATTTGCGTTTCATCGGATGCTATCGGTGGCTTTTGGTTTCTTGCTGTTGGCTTTATGTGGCTGATAATGTTGTCGGAGCTTTAGGGGGTCAGCGTGGGGGGTGAGTAAATGGGCATTAGTGGGTTTCATTGCTAAGAAATCCTTCTCTCTCCTTTGAGAAATTGCTCGAATGCTTTGGCCTAAGTAGTGTTAGGGATTTGCAATTTCCAGTTAGACCGGTGGTGGTGGGGCAAAGAGGGGCAATTAGACCCCATCATCTTAAAGGTGGTCAAAGCATTTGACTCCAGTTAATGTACACCGCAATTCGTTCATTAAGTGATGTGTTTTGAGTAGCATTACTGCTGAAAAAAAGAATTAATACCATAGAAATTTATGAACCGGTACATCTCGAATTACTGAGTTAAATAACATATAATAATTAACCAGTTATTGATTTGGGGTTTTATCCTTTGTTTGCCATATATGTATCGGTTTATGATTTTTCTTAATATTAATATAATTTAATGAAAAATAATATGAAGAAAATTTATCATAAATGTATCAATTTATAATTTTTGATAGTCAAAAAATTAATTTACAATAAGTTTGTTACGAATATATTAATTTAGAGTTTTTCATGATATTTTCTTTTGAAAAAAATCTTTTCCAAAAAAGTGACAAGAGAATTTCAATTTCGATGTTCTAAATCAAAGTACATTATGACATGGAAACATGCAACTGAGAATGCAAAGAAGTGGTTGGGTCGATGATGTGAAAATGTCATAGGCTATTGGTGGATTTGCTTGCATTTGGACGAAATAAGGACACGGCTACATTTAGTTAGAGTGCAAAATTAGGTCTAAAACACTGCTCAGCCTCTTCTTTGAGGATAAGAAATCTATTCAAGATTAATTATGCAGCAGTGACAACAACAACGATGACGACGACGACAACCAAGGCTCATTGCACTAAATAGGCTTGACTTATGAGTAATATTATGCCATTGGATTCAATCCTTCATTAGTTTTTTTTTTTTGCATGAGTTCTAGATGGTTGGTTTTCTTCCACATCCTTCTAAACTTTCCTCGATCCTTTTCAATTGATGTGTCCAATTTCTGTCCATATCACCTCGTCGAGAGATTTGAGAAGGCGTTCATTTAACTTGCTCAAACCATTTCACACTGTCTTCACTCATCTTATCCTCGATCAAAGTAATACCTACATTTTCCTTGATACTTTCGTTTTTTATCTTATCCCTAGTTGCGTACCCACGCATTCAACAAAATATTTTCATATCTATTACGGTCATTTCATGCTTGCTACCGTCCTATGTAATTTGCCCTCGAGCTTAGGTGCCATCCAACAGTCACGCAAAAACCCTAGTGCACTTCTCTGCTTCATCTATCCCGCCTATGGGCGACATACCCATCTATTTCCCGATTTTTCAACCATCTCATAGAAATTTTCTAAATCACTAATTTCCCGTATAAACTCAGGAAGTCAACGTTATTATTTTTCTAAATTATCGGCTGACAAATTTGAACACTGATTATTTTTCACATGCAGCGGTGAAATAACAACTTGGTGCTCACGGCAATCGGAAGAAATTCTTGGCCTACCGACAAAAGAAAAAAGTACAATGTTTCTAATTATCTTTTAATTTTCTCTATCCAATATTAACCAGCAATTTATATTTTCACATATCTTTATGGAAATCGTACACGAGAATAATGCCTCAGACACGAAGGGAATCGTATACGACGACGTCAGCAAAGTTCTTTTTGTTTTTCGGAGGGGGTGGGGGTGGGGCCCTTTACGCCGAATGCTAGTTTACTACTTGTTGGCTGGTGGAGCCCACGCCAAGTTAAGTATACTTGGTGTTGCGCACTAAATTACTTCCTTTTTCTTAAGAAATAGATTATGGTCGTATCTTCGTACTGGATATTTAGGCAACTTTAGAATAATCTAATCTAATTCCCTCGAAGCGCTAGCCAAATCACAATCACGAGGCACTATTCAGAAGTTGTGCTCCCTCCGAAATAGACCCAAAACATATAAAGAATTCACCGACACCTATCAATCATTAAGCGTCTTGAACTTACTATTAATGTTCCGCAATCTCTGCGACATGTGCCATGCTAATTTGAGGTCGTACAAGGATCCTTTGCTGATTCGATTGTCGGAAAAATAAATCATATGGGTTGTGTGAGATCAAATAAATGTAAAGATTTGACAATTAATTTTGATTGATTAGCTCGTAAGCAATTGTACAGCGAACAAACTTTTAGAGTTCCGTATGGAACTTTAATAGCTATCTCACTAGTACAAAAAGAAGAGCACTTCACAAATTAAAAAGAAAAAGGTTACTCTCTAAAAAGGCCCATTGATAGTAGAAGGGGCGGCTCCTAATTACTTTCTCTTTTGGACAATTGAAGATCTTAATTGTTCTCTTCGAGTTCAATTAAATATGTGTTTTGTTCAAAGAATCACTATCTTCTCTCTCTCTAGTATGGGTCGTGTGAGATCAAATACATGTAAAAGTTTGACAATCGATTGGCTCTGATGCAAAAGAGACGAACTTCTTTCCTATTGAATTCTAATATTGGTCTCCCGAAAGAAGAGTACTTTACAAATTAAAAGAAAAGGTTACTCTCTAGCAAGGACCATTAATAGTAGAAGCTGCTCCTAATTACTTTATCTTTTGGGCAATTGAAGATGTTAATTGCTCTCTTCAGGTTGAATTAAAGTATGGGTTTCGTTCATAGAATCACTACCTTCTTTCTCTCTCTTTTTGGACCCACCGACAAAAAATTCATTCTTGATCGTCTCTCATAATCAAGGAGAAACGGCATTTCAATGAACATTGATTTTTTTAAGGAGCACCAGCATTTAGAATCTAGGTGGTCCTATCTGGGTGCTTTATAACTTAATTATTGTAAGCTCTAATTAATTGATATTATTCATTCTGGTGCAGCATAAGATATAATAATGCTCGAACAAACTTAATCTTCCCAGCCCTTGTAGGCTTGTACTTATCATAAACCGAATCTATTCCGATTCCTCTATCAGTATGTTAGGCCAAGATTGCTGAGATTTCTTATTTGAGGTAGGTATGATCTGAGTTTTCCCCCCGAAGTGAGCCCACCTCGTTAAGTTGTTTTCAATACCAGGACATTCTCAAGCTTATTTTCCTAATCTAGAGGGACTCCTTATTAAAAATTATCCGAAATCTCCAAGTCTGTTCAATTGCGTATTTGACATGCAAGGGAAAGTAAATTCTGCTCTAGTATCAAAATATGACCTGAAAATCATAATCCCCTTGAGTCATCAGTATCTCTTTCTCGACTCTTAGATCCATCAATATTTCTTTCTTTTCCTCGTCAATATAAATAATCATCATAATATCTCGGCTATCAAATTTCAAGGGCAACTAAAGTAACATGATAACTTGTTCAAATTAATCATCTTTTGTTTTTTTTTTTTTTTTTTTTTTTTTTTTTTTTTTTAGCTTTTTTTGTCATGCAAAGGACTATTTAAACCTCATGCACCGTGCTAAAATATCCATCGCTAGTGTGATTAAAAAAACACTATATAGATGTTCAGTGTAGAAGATTTGCGAATGAGGCTCTAAATAATTGAATGTGTAAACCATGAATCGAAATCGAAATTTCACTCTTTCTTAATCAAGTCTCAATTAACAACAAATCGCCTTAATTTCAACCCATCCTCCTTCTAAAACAAGACAGTCTCAGTGTTTATTCTTATACGACATTGTGACCCGAAAAAGGAGCCTTGAGTGAAGAACAAAAGGAAATTGTATCAAGTCCCGATGAACACCCAATCGCCTTAATTTAAATTGCATCACTTCTTTGGATGGTAATTGCAAGACCATTCGAAGATGGCGATCGGTTCTGGTAGACAAGAGAAGGGGTTATGAGGAAAAAGAAAACTAAAAAAATCTCAAAACAAAACTTCAGTCTCTTCGTCATACCAAACTCTCTCTAGTGGCTGGCATTTGCTCCTTAAAGTCTGAATCACACGGAAAAAGAAGGAAGAAAGAAGGCATGGCAGAGCCCATTGAAGAAGGGCTTTAAGTGGCTGGCATTTTGGTCCAAATGCGCTATCATCTTGACGAATAGTCCCACAGGCCTAGGGAGCCCAAGCGAGTTTGATCTACTCGTGCATTACACGTGTTGCACGAGAAGAGCCGCGAGATTAACCTACTCCTATGCACGAGTTAAATATTTAAATTTCATCACTTTATGGAGATTATATTTGTTAAGAATTTGATGTACTAGATTTGTCAAGAAGTTAAAAGAGTCTCTCGAATTTGCAATCATTAACAAACAAAAATATCATTCGATGTTGTTAGTGCTCGGTGGGGAAGTTGGTGATCGCTTCCATTCCGTGCATGTCACTTTGAGTCTTGAATGATTGTGATTGATCTTGATAGACAAGAGAATTGATTATAAGGAAAAAGAAAAAAAAAAATCTCAAAACAAAAAAGCTAAGAACCCAAATAAAACTTCAGCTCCCGCCTCCACACCCTCTCGTCTATTTGCCAAACCAAACCCTCTCCGGTGGCTGGCATTTTAGTCCTTCGGCCTGAATCACACAGAAGAAGAAGAAAGAAGCCATGGTAGAGCCCACCGGTTCAAGCGGGATGGCATTTTGGTTCAAATGCGCCATCATTTCATGAAAAGTCCTGCAGGACTAGGAGCCACAGCAAGATTAATCTACCCGTGCATTGCACACGAGTTGCACGAGAAGAGCCACGAGTAGAATATTTAAATTTCATCACATCATGGTCACGTAATTTTCAAGAAAAGAGATTGTATTTATAAAAAAGTTAATATACTGGATTTATAAAAAAAAGTCAAAGGAGTCTTTCGAATTCGCAATCATTAACTACTAAAAACATCATTTGATGTCTTATTGCTTGGAGGGGATGTTGATGATCGCGTCCATTCCCTGCAGCTCTCTCGCTGCTTTGTCGTACGCCCTCGTGGTCCTCGATTGTATCATACGCGTCTAGTCACTACTGCTTCTAGTCCAATTTTGGATACTTTATTACTTGAATAATTTAAGCTCTAATTAAATGATTTTCTTTTTATTCTGATGCAACATAAGATATAATGATACTTGAACAAACTCTCTTTTTTTTTGTCGAAATACTCTGGACATACTCAATATTCCCATCTATGCACTTATCATAAATTTAATCCACTTCCAATCCCTTGATTAGCATGTCGAGGCCAAGAATGCTGATCTTGCCATTATTTGGGTTTCTCCTTCAACCAAGCCCACTTCATTAACTTATTTTCAAGAGTTAGGAAGCTCTTGGACATAAATTTTTAACTTAGAGATACTACATATTAAAAATTACCCGTAATTTTTTTTAATCTATTTCCTCGTGCTAGGAAAAGTAAATTCTGCTCTAGAATAATATGCCTGGAAAATCATAAAATCCCCTCAAGTCATTGATGTCTCACTCTTTACGCTAATTTCATTAATTTTTGATTAATTCTTCTACTCGGAACATATTACAATGTTTACTATTCAATTATTGCGGCGTAAAAATGAAGAATTTTTTTTTTCTATTGCTGCATTCAGTTATTCTAAGAAATCGTATTGATTTAAGTCTAATTCAACATAAACTTTTTCTCTTGAGAAAAAAATACAGCTTTGACGTGTGCGTAAAATAGCGTTGATCTAAGGTTCTCTTTAAACAGTGAACTAGGCGAAGGAGTACAAATTGTTCTTTGTGTCTTTTATTATATAGTTGTGCAGGTGCTATAAGATTCTGTCAGAGCATTTACATTGGGCTATTTCAGAATTGGTTAAAATGAACTGCGCATTTGCCTCGCACTTGGTCCTCGCGAGATTTTATAAAGACTAATTATTATTTCCACTTTTCAAAAGTCAACTTAGATAATATTTATTTATTAAGCTTACTGAAAATATTTTCGCTCAGAGCCGGACCTCCGCCTCTAAATGTGTGGTTCATGGACGAACTAGGCCCATACACCACAAGCGGCGAGGAGTCAAGAGGGGTTAGATAAGATACAACTCTTGACTAACTTTTAAGATGGTGAAAAGAGTACGATTAAACCCTATCACGTTTCAAATACGAGAAGAATGACTAGACAACACGAACCAACATTGATGAAGATCTCAATACTTTAAATGGGGGAGTTTGTCACAATCCAATTCTCATGTCGTTAGGTATGTTCTTGCAATGTTTTTATAAGTAAGATTCGTTTTAAAGGGAAAAATAAAGAAAAAAAGAAGAAATTTTATTAGACACAGTTTTATGTAGTAGCAGTATTTATTAGACGCGATTTTCTCCATTACTTTGATTTTTTGATTATTGAAATAAATAATTATAATTAAAATGCCCATTGAATTAATTGTATTTATAGGACATTGAAAATATAAAAAAATTATAATATTGACGAGAATAAAAATCAAAGCATTTTTTTTCAAACTACATGGGAGATTGTGTATTCTCCATAATTTATATTGAATTTATGAAATTTTGTGGGACCACCGCTAACTTCTTTAAAAACTAAAGTTATTAAATAAAAATAAAAGCATGATTTATTATTTAAATATTTAAATAGAATTTATCAACCACTCTGTCTCGCTTTTCCTATTAACATTACAAAATCTTCCAATAAGACAACAAAAACAATCAATGGATTATTATTGCAATTGCTTATAAATTTTTGTAAGCATTTATTATTGGATAAGCGACACTTAAACGACTACAGTTATACAAAGATTTCCAAGTTGGATGTCACGCATCCAAAGATAAATGTGTAAAAAGTTATTTATGCCGGCAGACTTAATGAAAATCCACAACCAATTACTAGAAACAAATAAAAATTTGAATGATATGCAGTGATGATGCATATCCCAATATCCCAAAAAATCACATTCATTTCACCAATTGAAAATAGAATCACAAAATCGGGTATATTTCTCTAGGATATAAAAAACATTACCAAAGCATGATTAAATATCATACCCTGGTGTAATAATCTTTCTACATTCATCAAAATACAGTATCTCCTCAAACCAAAAAATAAATACTCAAGACTTTATACCCTTTGCACTTGGAGCCGCCGAGCCAGTCAAGGCTCCGTTGCCGCCAAATCCCGCTCTCTCCTCCCGCCATCTTTCAAACCCCCCAAAAAAAAACCGGGAGTGCAAAAGTGCAGTCCCTATCTCGCCTCTTTCTCTTTCCTTTTTCTTGGGTTTTCTCGTTTTTCCTTCCTCGAATTCGAAACCTCGCAGCATTTGGTTGCAGAAGGATCCCTGTTCCGAGCGCTCCAAGTGCGATTTTCATCTCCTTTTGGCTTTCGTTCTGGGCCCATAACCCACGAGAAGAGCCCGAGGAAGCAGAAATTCTTCTCAGTCCGTTCATCACGCTTGATCATCATCGTCATCATTTCGAAACAAACGATGCCCACGAGCGAAGGCTTCTCAGGTACCAAAGGTTTCATCTTTCGTGTCTGATTCTCTGCTTCATGCGTTCATCTTGAAAAGGGTCTGGGCTGCCTTCTGATTAACAATCACCGTTGATCTGAATGAACGTTCATGTGAAGACTAGAGTTGGTCGTCCCACTTTTTGTGCATACTCTTGCAACCGACTCTTGAAGACATAGCAATTTGAGACACCTGCATTTTATCCAAAAACACATAATTAATGATTAAATGAAGTTGGAAATTCGGAAATATCAAAAAAGGCAATTAAAAGTGGAAATGCCCACCATATTGTACATGGGCACCGAGAGAGAGATGGAGTTCTAAGCACTGCACTATAGGGAAGGGGAGAAGATTGATATCCATCTTTAGAACTTTAAGTAAAACAAGAAAAGAAGGATTCCTTCTCCGAGGTTTACCACTTCAAGAAACAAGCATGCACAGAAATTTCAATGAAAGATCAGAACCAAAAATACTACATCCGGGGATGCACAGAAATTTCAACGAAAGATCAGAACCAAAAAATACCACACCCGGGGATGAAATTAGTGGGCATTATTCATCCCAAATTTCTTAGTAGGAGTCACTGATCTTCCGCAAGAAAAATCAGGGGAAAAGATCAGCAATTTCTCAAGCGGAGGGAAATCTCCTCTTGTAAAGTTTTGCAATTTGTCAAAAAGGGGTATCGACCATAATTTCATCATTATTATAATTTTCAGGAGTACACAAAAAAGATGAACAATGTGATCATTCTGCTCAATGAACGCAGAATTGACGAAGCGCCAGAGAGATTACATCCCCTTTCACGCACGCTGGAAATCAAAAGAAATCGTGACGGCAGTGCTCCAAGAGAACAAAGAAGGGAAAGGGCAATAGAACCCCTTGAACAGCAATGCTTTACACACTTGAGCACATCACAAGTCAGCCGTAATTTACTCAGCCGATAGTCATTCCTCGCAAAAAGAGGGAGGCTCGAGAAGGAAAGGCTCCAACTTTGACAAAGAAGCAACGGTCCAGTTGGGTTCTCGCACATGATGCTACCCACCAAGCGAAATGAAAGATAAAGAACAGGGAACACTCTGGAATTTTTCACAGAAAGACTCCAACGTCGGCAACATATCCTCAGAGAGAGAAAGAGCGAGAGTAAAATCTGCACATACCCTTTTCAAGATGAACGCACGAAGTAGACACGAAAGATGAAACCTTTGGTATCTGAGAAGCCTTCGCTCGCGGCATCGTTTGTTTCGAAACGACGACGACGATGATCAAGCGCGACGAACGGACTGAAAAGAATTTATGCTTCCTCGGTCTCTCCTCGCGGGTTCTGGGCCCAGAACGAAAGCCAAAAGGAGATGAAAATCGCGCTTGGAACTCTCGGAACAGGGATCCTTCTGCAACCAAATGCTGCGAGGTTACGAATTCGAGGAAGGAAAAATGAGAAAACCCAAGAAAAGGGAAAGAGAAAGAGGCGAGATAAGGACAGCACTTTTGCACTCCCGGTCTGCAGAGGAGAGCAGAGGAGCGTCGCAGAAGAGAGGGAAGCAAATTTTTAAATCGCCGAACGCGAATGAACGCTGTCGACTTCTTAATGGTTTTACATTTGGCTTACGTGGAGTAAAACCCACCTAATATTTTCTCTCGGAACTCCTTCTCGCCACTACAGTTGGCAAACGGTCGCAACGAATCGTGGGAAAGCGCGGACTTCCACGCAGGTTCGTGCCAACATCTTCGTTGCCAGCAAATCAATTGGTTTCATCTTGGGTCAATTTTTTGGGATATGGAGAGGTTGCATCTCAAGGGTGGTGTTCAGGGAACTGAGATAAGAGTGACGCTTCCAGCGCAGAAAAATTATTTTAGCAAGTATATTCCGAGGAACGATTTTTTTAATAAAAACGCGCGTTTGGTAAACTTGTTCGGGAAAAAATTAACGAAATACTTAAATTTTTAAAATTTTTCTTTTTTTCTTCTTTTGAGGAGAGAGTGATGATGGAATGGTCGAGCTTAAAAATTGTTTTTTTCTTGTTTCCATCCATCTCTCTCCCAGAACAAAAAACATAAATTTTGTTCATAAACAGGCCAAACAAGCCCTAATTACTTAAAGAGGAGCGAGTGATAATGCAAAGCAGTTTCCCATCCATCTCTCTCCCACATGGCCATTTCTTCGCTATCTTTTCTCTCTCTCTTTTGGCAGTCCCTTACAAAAAAATCCCATTATTTACTGTCTCTCATGAATCAAGGAGAAACAACATTTTCGATAAACATTGATTTTGTAAAGGAGCCCCGGCAAACAGAATCTAGGCGGTCCAATTTTGGGTACTTTATTACTTAAATAATTTAAGCTCTAATTCAATGATATTTTTTTTATTCTGATGCAACATAAGATATAATGATACTTTGAACAGACTCTTTTTTTGGTTGAAATACTCAGAACAAACTTAATATTCCCACCTATGTACTTACAATAAACTTAATCTGCTTCCAATCCCTTGATTAGCATGTCGAGACCAAGAATGCTGATATATATTGCCATTATTTGGGTTTCTCCCCCAAATAAGCCCACTTCATTAACTGATTTTCAAGAGTCAAGAAACCTGGAACTTAAATTTCTAAATTAGAGATACTCCATATTAAAGATTGCTAGTAATTTTTTTGTAATATATTTCCTTCACATGCAAGGAAAAGTAAATTGTGCTCTAGAATCGAAATATGCCTGGAGAATCATAATCCCCTTGAGTCATCGATATCTCACTCTTTATGATTAGTTTCATGAATATGTCATTCTTCTGCTTGGAACTTATTACAATTTTTACTTTTTTAATCCTACTTATTTTGAAACTTGATCTTTTATCGAGAATAATGATCATAAGCTTAATCTCTCCTTATTTTCTTGTTCATCAGAATTTTTATTCATGTCAATTTTCTGTTAACAATCTTGCCATGGAAAAGTTTTAGATTTTTTTCATTGTTTTGGCTTCTTGTCTATGTTTTTCAACGATTGACGGTATAAATCTGAAGAATTATTTTGTTCTATTGCTGCATTCAATTATCATAAGAAATCATATTGATTTAAAATCTTTTCTAACATATACCTTTTCTTAAGAAAACACACTGCTTTGACGTGTACTTTAAACAGTGTTAATCTAAGATTCTCTCTAAACAGTGAACTGGCTGAAGGAGTCCAAATTGTTTTTTGTGTCTTTTATTGTATAGTTGTGTGTTGGAAGATGTGCGAGAATATTTGATTGAAGATTTGATTTGATTAGAGCTGATTGCGATTATGTACATATCGATCGTGATTAGATTTAGATACAAATCGATACATAGGATAATTTACTTTCTTTAATTACATACTCATTGTAATATATTTACGAAGATCCGTACATTTACAATCAATCGAAGTGAATAGAATACAATTTCTTCCTTCGTATTTCACCCTCTCGGTTTCTTTCATGGTATCGAGCCTCCAGGGCTTCGACCTTAGCTTCCGCTTCAATCTTCCATCTCGACTTTTTTGCCCAAATTCGACCTACAAAACGAGAATAGCATCAGGCATAAGTGTCACTCTTAAGGAAGATTCTTTCTACTTACCATGGCTAATCCGCAAGATGAAACTTCTGCCACTGGTAACCCACCCGCTGAAGGAGTCATCCCTCAAATCTCGCAGGCTGAGAATTCCCTTGCAGTTTTTCCTTCAATCGAGCAATCTTCAGCAATGGCACAACAGCCGTTCCAGGTCCAACCCATTCAGTGGCGGCCCACACAGACTCAGTTCAATATGGGGCAACCCATGATGGGCCAACCTTACCAGTGGATTCCTTATCCGCTTTACATTGGGCCAAGCCCAAATTCATCATTGCCCGATCCAGGGCCACCAGAGCCACGTCCACACCAACGGAGGCCCGCCAACCACAAATGGGGCAAACCCAACCGAAGGAGTGGAGCGGACAAATGGGTCGGGTGAACCGGGTGTGGGAACAAATCCCTACCCGGGATATTACAATGCGGATTATCCAATCGGGTCGAGTGAATCGGGTCTAGGGACAAATCCCTACCCGAATCTCGGACCCAATTTTCTGCCGTTTCCAGCGGCGGCCTTCACCGGACGACCAGAACCCGGCGACCCTCTGTTCGTCTCTATCGCCAACGGACCAGAACTACGACTAATCATCCAGCAGCTGACTGGACCAGAAAATTATCCCAGATGGTCGCAGGAATTCCGACGCGCCCTAGCAACGAAGGAGAAAGATGGTTTTCTTGACGGAACCATTCCGGTACCTGTCGATGAGCGTCTGGCCCGACTCTGGAGGAAGAGCAACCGACTCGTCCGAACCTGGATCGGCAATTGCATCTCCCCAGAGGTCTCGGTTGGACTCCCACCGACAGAGGATGCGAAGAATATGTGGGAGAACATCAAAGAAATGTACGGTAAATTGGATCAAGCCAAAATATTTACCCTAATGCAGAACTCGATAAGTTAAAGCGGGAAACATGACGGTCACGGCTTGTTTTAACAAGCTATCGACACTGTGGAACAACCTCGAGGCGGCTGAGGATAATCAACAATCAGGCAATACAGATCCATCAAAGACAGGGAGAAAGCCACACGCTTTCTCCTTATTTTGAACGATACATTTCTCACCTTTCGCTCGCAGATCCTTGCCATGGAGCCCATGCCGTCGATCGGTCGGATCTTTCAACTTGCCGTACAAGAGGAGAGCCAGCGCCTTGCGTCGCCGGAACATGCAAGGAACAGCGAGAGCATAGCTCTTGCAGTTCGCGGCGATCGGCGAGACGGGTTCAACCGAACCCTAGCACGCGAGAAAGAAAAAGGGGCACGATAGGGTTCGGCGGAGGCGATTCGCTTTCCCTTAAAGGGAAGTCTTCAACGGCTCGGATCCGGCGCGGGGATCCAACGGCTCGGATCGAGCGCGCGGATCCGACGGCTCACGGGCGGCCGATGCTTTAGGTGGATCGAACGGTGGAGATCGGTCCGCGGGAAAAGAGATGGACGGTCGATCTTAGCCACATCATCAAGGAATTTCGGGCAAAATTTCAAAGGAAATGGTAAATTATTTTGCGAATATTGCAAGCGTTCTAACCATATGATTGACAGCTGTTGGAAATTGCATGGAAGACCAGGAGAAAAAGGAAATAAATTTTCAACTGCTGCTTATCAAGTCAGTGGATCCACCGGTCCAAATGCCGATCCTCCTATTACTTATGGGCAATACCAACAGCTGATGCAAGCAATGCAAAAATTGGATAATTCTGACAAAGGAGGGAGTTTCTCAGGTATCACACATTGCTTGATAAATTCTATATCAAGGAAAGCATGGATTATTGATTCAGGGGCAAGCGGTCATATTATATGTGACAAAGTTTTTTCTCAAGTATAAACGAAGGACCGGATTTTCTGTCTCCGTTCAATTACCCAATGGAAATATCACCCATGTTAATGTGACAGAATAGTCAATTTCGGTCCCAGTTATTCTTCGAAATGTTCTATATGTTCCGGAATTCCAATTCAACCTCATTTCTGTGTCAAAAGTCTGCAAAGATAATTCTTGTCAAGTACTATTCAATGCTGATACCTGTTTCTTTCAGGCCCTTTCGACTGGGAGACTGATGGGCTGGGGTAACCTTTCTGAAGGACTATTTTTTTGGTCACATCGTCCAAGTAATTTTGATTTATCATGCACTTCATTGAATAAACATTCCTTATGTAATTTGAGCATGAATGACAAAAATTTCCTTATGCACTTGAGATTGGGCCATAGTGCCTCCTTTCCTTGTCATCAGTGTCCTATATGTCCTCTTGCAAAACAATCTCGCACACCCTTCCCATCCAGTAATTCCCGTACTAGTGAGATTTTTTCCTTACTTCATGTGGATATTTGGGGACCTTATCACACTATTAATCATGATGGATCTCATTACTTCCTCACCATAGTCGACGATTATTCTCGTGCGACATGGATTTTTTTTATGCAGTCTAAAGATCGGACTTTCTCCTATTTGAAAACATTCATCACATTATCCAAGAATCGGTTTCGAAAATCCATTCGGCGGATTCATGCGATAACGAAGCGGAATTTTTCAGTCACAATTGCTCCTCCCTTTTTTCATCTCATGGGATCCAACATGAAAGTTCATGCGTTTATACACCACAACAAAACGGAGTGGTTGAACGCAAGCATCGCCATTTACTAGAAGTTGCATGTGCTTTAAAGTTTTAAGCTTCAATCCCAGAAGATTATTGGGGAGATTGTGTCATCACGGCGGCCTATTTAATCAACCGTATGCCCACGGGTCCTCAATGGGCGAACGCCATTTGAATTATTATTCGAAAGAAACCTGAGCTAAAACATCTCAAGGTTTTCGGATGTCTATGCTATATTGGAACAGTGGGTCCTCGCGACAAGTTCAGTCCACTTGCTCAACAATGTGTTTTCATGGGATATTCAAATCTCCAGAAGGGGTATTGAGTTATGGAGCTTTCCACAAGGGAATTTATTGTCAGTCATGATATAATATTTCACGAGAACATTTTCCCTTTCTCTCAGAAGACATCTTCAGATGAAGATTTAGGGATATTTTCAAATCCTCGTGGCCCATTATTCGAGGAAGCATCCCCTCGTGATTCTTGTTACATCTCACTAGAACAACTCAGGAATATTTCTATTCCCACTCCAGCAACACCAGAAAATGTAACTGAGAATCTCAACTCATCAGAAAATACACCAGAAGACCCCAGCACTAATGAGGAAATCCAGGATATCTCGCCATTGCCTTCCAATGAGAGTATCCAAAATCCTATAGAGGTCGATCAACCAAGACGTTACGGTCGGGCCACACGACCTCCAACCTTGGACCAAAGATTATGTCTCGTGCCACTCACAATTCACCAGGTATCCAATATCCTATTTCATCCTATGTTTCATTTCATAGATTATCACAGGAACATAGATGTTGCATTAGTCGTCTATCAGAAGGCAAAGAACCATCTAGTTATGGTGAGGCGTCCATTGATCCGAAATGGCAACGTGCCATGCGAGGGCGAGAACTAAAGGCACCGATTGACAACCAAACCTGGGATCTTGTTACACCGCCACCTAATCGCAAGCCAATTGGGTGCAAATGGGTCTACAAGATTAAATATCATGCCAATGGCTCTATTGAACGATACAAGGCACGACTGGTAGCCAAGGGATTCACCCAACGAGAAGGTTTCGACTATCACAAGACGTTCTCTCCAGTTGCCAAAGATGTCACAATCCGTTCTTTTTTAAATGTTGCTGCCATTAATGACTTGCCTCTACATCAAATGGATGTCCACAATGCTTTCCTTCACGGTGATTTAGACGAAGAAATCTATATGGATATTCCCCAGGGTTTACGAAGACAGGGGGAGAATAGAGTATGTCGTCTTCGCAAATCCCTTTATGGATTAAAACAAGCCTCCAGGCAGTGGTATGCCAAATTTGCGGATGCTCTTACAATAGCAAAGGCTTCCGGCCCAGTCCAAGCATGACTATGCTTTATTCACACGAAGCAAAGGTATGTCATCTATCTATTTGATGATATATGTCGATGATATTCTCCTTATGGGAAATGATAAAGCTGCCATAGAAAGATTCAAGGAATATTTGCATGCCACATTTCACATTAAGGATTTAGGGGCACCTAAATATTTCCTTGGAATCGAAATTGCTTGATCTGACCAAGGGATTTCTCTTAGTCAACGGAAATTTATTTTGGAGATTATATTAGAAGCAAGTCTGTCAGGATGTAAGCCAGTTGTAATTCCCATCGAGCAGAACACTAAATTGACTTCTACAGATTATGATAAGGGTATATCTAGAAATGATGACCCAACACTCAGAGATCCATCGAGCTATCAAAGGCTTGTTGGGAAACTCATATATCTGACTATGACCAGGCCCGACATCTCTTATGCAGTATAGACACCTAGTCAGTTCATGCATATCTGAAGCAATCTCATTTGGACGCTGCCTTGAAGATTGTGAAATATTTAAAAAAATGTCCAGGACTCGGGATACTTCTATCCAAGAAATGTGACATGAGGATGACATCGTACTGTGATGCAGACTATGCAACATATCCTATAAGTCGAAGATCAGTCACTGGATATTGCATCAAATTGGCGAATCACTTCTTTCATGGAGGACCAAGAAGCAACCTACCGTGTCCTTGTCCTCGGCCCGAAGCGAGAGTACGAGCTATGGCAAAGACCACTTGCCAAATAGTATGGATACGAGGCCTTCTTAAAGATCTCGGAATACAAGTGCAAGGACCAACAAAGTTATACTGTGACAATGATGCTGCTCTCAAGCTTGCAGCAAATCCAATAGTGTATGAAAGAACCAAGCACATAGAGGTGGATTGTCACTTCACACGGGAGAAGATTCAAGAAGGAGTGATTGAGACAAAGGGAATTGGTACAACAGAACAACCAACAGACATCTTTACCAAACCCTTGTGTCAGAGACAACACACATATCTTCTTAACAAGCTAGGTGTATTGGACATCTACAAGCCACCAGCTTGAAAGGGAGTGTTGGAAGATATGCGAGAATATTTGATTGAAGATTTGATTTGATTAGAGCTGATTGCGATTATGTACATATCAGTCGTGATTAAATTTAGATACAGATCGATACACATGATAATTTACTTTCTTTAATTACATACTCATTGTAATATATTTACAGAAGATCTGTACGTTTACAATCAATCGAAGTGAATAGAATACAATTTCTTCCTTCGTATTTCACCCTCTCGGTTTCTTTCATTGTGTAGGTGCTATAAGGTTCTGTCACAGCATTTACACTGGGCTATTTTAGAATTGGTAAAAATGACTTGCGCATGCCAAACACTTGGTCCTCACGATATTTTATAAAAACTAATTATTATTTCCACTTTTCAAAAGTCAACTTAGGTAATATTTATTTGTTAAGCTTTTTAAAATTTTATTCACTTTGACCCATATGGAACGACTTGGTTCTTGAGCAGGACCTCCATCAATAAATATGTGGTTCATGGACGAACTAGGCCCATACTCCACAAGGGGTAAGGAGTCAAGAGGGGTTAGACAAGATGCGACTTGTGACAAACTTTTAAGATGGTGAAATATGATTGAATGACATATCAAATAAGGGGAGAATGGCTAGACGACGTGAACCAACCATGGTAAAGATTTTAGTACTTTACGTGGGGAGTTTGTCACAATCTAATTCTCATGTCATTAGGTAAGTTATTTTAATGTTTGTGTAAGTAAGATCCATTTCGAAGGAAAAAATAAAGAAAAAAGAAGAAATTTTACTACACGTGGTTTTTCTAGTAGTAGTATTTATTAGATGCGATTTTATCTATTGCTTCAGTTTATTGATTATTAAAATAAACAATTCTAATTAAAATGCTTGTTAAATAAATTGTATTTATGGGCTATCGAAAACATAAAAACTTCTAAAATTGCAAGGTTCATATGAGAATAACAATCAAAGCATTTTTTTTCAAACTACATTGGAGATTGTGTATTCTTCATAATTTATATTAAGTTTGTGAGATTTTGTGAGATCATTCCGATTGTTTAAAAGGCTCAAGTTGTTAAATAAAAGTATTTATTTTTAAATATTAAATGTATTTTTTTAAATATTCAAATATAATTGATCAACCATCATATCTCACTTTTCCTATTAACTTTACAAAAATTTCCAATAAGATAACAAAAATAATTAATGGATTATTATTACAACTGCTTATAAAATTTTTTACACATTTATTACTAGATAAGCGACATTTGAATGACTATAATTACACAAAGATTTCCAAATTAAAGTCATGCATCCGACAATGAACGTACAAAATTCCTTATGCCAACAGATTCAATGAAAATCCACAATCAATTACTAGAAACAAATCAAAATTTGAACAATATGTACTAATAATGCATATCCCAAAAAATCACATTTATTTCACCAATCAAAAATAGAATCACAAAATCGGGTATATTTCTCTAGGATATAAAAAACAATACCAAAGCATGATTAAATATCATACCCTGGCGTATAATCTTTCTTTCTAAATACATCAAAATACAGTATCTCCTCAAACCAAAAAATAAATACTCAAAGACTCATACCCTTTGCACTTGGAGCCGCCGAGCCAGTCAATGGCTCCGTTGCCGCCAAATCCCGCTCTCCCCTCCCGCCATCTTTCAAACTCCCCCCTCAAAAAAAAATTCCCTTACCCCCCAACTCCCGCCATCTCTCTCTCTCTCTCTCTCTAAATCCTCGGCCTCGCGCCTCGAGATAGAGAGAGACAGAGACAGAGACAGAGAGCGCTAGAGAGAGATGGAAGACGCGCAGCAGAGAGTCGCCGGCCAGCGCCGGAGCCGGGGAGCCGCCGCGACGGCCCGCGTGGAGGTGCTCCGGCGCCTCAAGGCCCTCCGCGCTGGCGTCGGCGCCGGCCGGCGGACCGATTCCTCCGCCGCCGCCGCGCAGATCAAGATCGAGGACCCGATCTACGACGTGGTCGAGGAGGACGAGTACGACAAGATCGTGGCCAAGCGCCGCGAGGAGGTCCGGGGGTTCATCGTCGACGACGGCGGGCTCCCCGGCTACCTCGACGACGGCGAGGAGGAGGACTGGACCAGGGCCGGGCCCAATTGCTCGTCCGACGAGGAATCGGAAGGTGAGAAACTCCGGACGCTTTATGGATGCGCATCGTTGATTTGTACCGCCGGTGCCGTGGATTTTTGTTGATTTCGTTGGTTCGTAACGGTCTTGCAGGAGAGAAGGTGAAGAAAAAGAAGGCGGAGAAGAAGGATCCGGTGGCGAGGAAACCCGCACCGTCTTCGCTATCCGCGGCGGCAGCGTTGATGGGGAAGCAGAAGCTGTCTTCGATGTTTACGTCTTCGGTTTTCAAGAAGATCGGCGGCAGAGACGATAAGGCGAAGACACTGTCTTGCGATACCATCGTGGATGATATAATCGCAGAATTTGCCCCAGATGAAGCCGATAGAGAGCGTCGCAGGATGGGGCATCCGAATGGGAGGGGTCCGGTGTCAGTAGGCAGTGTGAAAATGGAAAGGGAGACCGGGGATTGCATTGGTTTCTCAGACAAGCCTGATCTGGGGAATGGGGGAGTTGGCCATGATCTTGAGCTGGTTTCAGGGGACATATCGAATTCAATTCTAGAGGATGAGTTGATGAAGGAATCAAAAGAGGGAATGGCATCGACATTCCGGGAACAATTGGTGCAGTTGGATGAGTCTGATAGAAAGGAAAGACTAGTTGAGGTTGAGGAGGATAGCATGCCAAGGCTTGTTGATGTCAAATCAGAATCAGAGACGAAGGAGGAGGAGGTTCACACTCTGAATGCAAAGATCACAGAGGAGAAGAATCCAAGACCGAGTGCAACTGCAGATTGGAAAGCGATGAGAAGTGAAGGATTAGAAAACAATGGCAGTGTTGCTGGCTCAATTAAAAATGGTGCAATCGGTGACGAAAAAGTGGAAGTTGAGCTGGACTTGGATGGGAAACTGCCCTTTTACATGTTCGATGCACATGAGGAGATTTACGGTGCTAACGCTGGAAACCTCTATTTGTTTGGGAAGGTATGTTCTTGTGATGATGTTAGTATTTATGCATACCCCAGCCATTGGATTGTTGGCATCACTATTAGAATTTGACACCCACATGCCTGGCTTTCAACTGAGGATTTGCTGCAAAGAATAGGTAGAGAAGTTTTTTGTCTCATGACACGGTAACACCTACTTTATATAGGTATATCTGGACTTTCATCTCCGCATAGAGTTGCTAATCGATTCCCTTTTCAAGAAGTTCTTGACAATACATCACATCGCCCCTTCTTTGTGAGCAGCTTAGCTCCACCAAAACTGTCACTAGTCAATTTTTTGCTTGCTAATACACACCTTACATCTACCCTTTGAACATTTTGCGCGGCTGCAATGTTGAAGGCGTTGCTTATATTCTTGAACCCGAGCTTGTCATCAACAGAAAATTCTAGCTTGTTTATTTCTGTTCATGTAGCTGGTTGAACGAGACCATGTGTGATATTCAGCAACTCCACTCACAGACCTTTTTAAATGAATATGGACTCTTGCTTTCTTTCAGTCAAAATAGAGTTCATTGTAGACGAGCACCATATTTATCTTTTTAGTTGGTTGATCAAGAAACTCATGTTGTGAAATTTTTGGACGGGAATTATAAAGCAAAAAATAGTCTGGCACTCGTTTTGCAACTTTGTAATGGGACTTCTCCCTATATGATGCATTCAAGAGTTAAGCTGTGGGCAAATGATTTACTGAATGCTTGAAAATCTTAAAAGGTGTTCTTTCAGCAGCTTACTCAAATTTTATGGATATTATCAACCTAGTAGTTTAGCTTCTTTTATTGTCCTCGTTAATGCATTAGTGCTTGCTGCTATCAATTGATGATCACTTTATTTATTTTACCCAAGAAGTTTATGGTAACCTATTCATTGCAATGTAAAGGTCTTGGCATTTGATCACCGTACATAGGGTTGTGGTCAAGGAACAACATTGGAGTTTACTGTTGTTGAGAATGTGGTATGCAAGTGGCAGGCTTTTCAAGTGGTACTTTGCTTCAAGCATCTGTCTGAATTGTATTACATGTCAACAAATGGGGTCCTGCAACCTCTACCAAACTTAATTTGCTATAATTGCCATAGCTTAAAAGGGTATCTGGTATGAGTTCCCTGCAACAACTATAGCTGTGAAAGGGGGTGCTGCAGTGTTTGAAGGGGGTTTTAATTACATCTTATAGCTGTAGCACCTGTTAGCTACAGTATCATACAGCTATATATCTAAGAAGTTGCTCCACCAAGTTTCAAGATGGTGTAGCTTTAAAACATGTATGACTAAACGGATAAGTTACAATACTTAGCAGCACACAAAAACTACATTTCTGTGAAGGGTTTATCACATAATTTTAAATATAGTTCATGATGTTTCAAAGTTAGCTTTCAGTCTTTCTAATTGTGCACATGAGTAATGATTTGACTGGGTTGACAGTATTGGTGATTTGAGATGTATAAGGGCTTGAAATTGGGATAATGGATCTAGTTCGTGGTTCAGGGATGGATGCCTAATGTAAGTTGAAATGTTGGCAACTAATGACTGTGAAGCTTGACAAGCAGCAAAAAGTTCTCCTTTGAAGAACTAAAAGAAATCTTAATATTCAATGTTGTTGCTTCAGCAAATTGTTAAGCATCCAGACAATGACCTTTCCTTTGCATGTGCCATTGCAATTCAGGTGAAAGCAGGGGGAATATACAATAGTTGCTGCATTGTTGTAAAGGAGATGTGCAGATGTGTATATGCAGTTCCAACTGTTTTTGACAGTTACGAAGCAATGAAGCTTGAGAAAGATGTTGAGGAGTCTCGGATTTCTCAAAGAGATTTCCATACAAAGTTGCTTGTATGTCGGTCTTCACATGCATCTGTTTTTGTCGATTCTCATCTGATTACATCTTATTTTAATCAGTCTTGCATTCTGTCCCTCTCTTTAAGGATCTGGCTCCAGGACTGAAGAATGAAGTGGTAAAGCAATTGGTAGATCTCAATGTCTCTACTTTTAGCATGACAATGGTTAAGGTGAGCAGATACAGTCTTTTTGATCTCTCAATGAGTACATTCTCCAACTTTCTTCAACTATGATATACTCATATTTTCACTCCATTGAATGAACTAGAGGAGATATGCATTCCAACGATCTGATATACCTCTTGGGGAGAATTATGTCCTCAAGATCAATTACCCATTCAAGGTAATTCATCAAGTCTATAACATTTTGGTGTTATTAAAGAAATATTAACTTTTTCTCCATTAGTTCCTTTTTTAAGTATTGATTGGTTGAGTTGCTCGACTTAACTGTGGTTGTATGTGCCACCCAAGCTGCCATTGCATATTCAGCTTCAGCTTTTGCTTGCTATATTTTTCTGTAAGCAGTCATCAAATTACCGTTTTTGTGCTTAGGACCCACCTTTGCCAGCAGATCTCAAAGGGGAAACTTTTGCCACTTTGCTTGGAACTCACTGCAGGTATGAGTTGGAATTGTTTCCTTATCACATGACTGCAGACACAGTTCAGTTGGTGCATCACTCTGCAGCATTGTTAATAGAGTGATGGATCAGTTCCTGACAAGAATTTGCCACTTCACTTTGTCAATCAATCTTGTGAGCTAGTGTTTGTACGTCAAGCACTATCTCTACTAGTAATAGGCACAAATCTTTGGAACTTTTAAGGAGACAACAGAATGCAGTGGACCAGCCGACTAATATTTTCTGCTTTTGATTTGTGGGGCGACAATACAGGTTGTCAAATTTTGCTTTATCCTTTATTCTGAAATTAGCCTGACATTGCTCCCACTATCCTGCACCCCACATCCGAAAGAGCTTATTACAGAAAATGGTTGCACTGATTTGTAGCATTGCGATCAACTTATGTGGCCAATTGTTCAGTGGAACAGTCGGAAGAAAAATCTTTGCAGAATGTAACTAGATTCTTAATGGGGTTTCATTTCCAATCAGAACCAGTGGGCATAACATATAAAACGCATAATAGTTTCCACTCATCGGATTTCTGAAGTGTCTTTGAGGAAATGTTGTCAACATAAGAGATGCTTTAATTACTTTACAAGAGTTGGTTTAAGTTAGTCTCTGACAATTACATCTGAAACAGTTCATAGTCAATATGTTTTGTTTGCAGTGCCATTGGGACTGCATGAAAATTGGTTTGCCTGATCTCATTTATGTTCTCATGTTCTGGTGGACAAACTCTCTGTTGCAACTGCCTTTTCTCCATTTCCACAAAAGAACAAAATTAATTATTCAAATTTTGCCTTCAGATTGCTGCTTCTGACTCTGTCCCAGATTCTCTCTTCTGTTGTGTCTCTTGCTGGGATTCTATTCACTTTAACTTATCAATATCCACTACTGCTTCAATGTATATTTATCCATCTGAAGAAAAGAAAAATGAACTTTATAATGTTGTGCAGTGCTTTGGAGCTATTTCTAGTTAAGAGGAAGATAAAAGGACCTTCATGGTTGTCGGTATCTCATTTTTCTTCTTCTCCAGCTGCTCAGCGGGTGAGGTTAATTTGTATTGTCTTCTTCCATTGAGATGCTTTCTTAGCTGCTCAAAATATAATCCTTGGTTGCTTACACAGGTGAGCTGGTGCAAATTTGAGTTTACTGTTAACTCTCCCAAAGGCATAGGCATGCCATTGTCTTCAAAATATATGATAGAGATTCCACCCATGGTGGTTACAGCAATCAACTTGAAAACAATTATGAATGAGAAGCAGAATGCTCATGAAATTGTCTCAGCATCTATCATCTGCTGTCAGAAGGCCAAGGTTTTAACTGACCCTTTGCTGGCATTATTATTTCCCATTATGGTTTTTAACCATATTTTAAAGTTATTTCTGTCTTGTCAATGGCCAATGTTCAGGAGTATGTTTTCATCCTTGATGTTCAGCTCACCTTCTAACTGACTTGGGATAGTTCAATTGACACTCTAAGATTACGAGACTCTTGTTTGAGGTCTTCCATATCCAAATCCGTTAACTACATGCTTTAAGTTGTGTAATGATCTCATCTTGGGAAGAACTTAAAACTGCCTATGAAGTGTCATGTGGTAATAATTTTGACATCAGATGACTTAACGAAAGTTAAATTAGTGGCTTCTATGAGTTTGGGTGTGCATATATGGCATGCTTTTTGTAGAAAGATAATCTATTGCTAAGTGCTGCAGTTCAAACTCGAACACATCCTTTAACAAATGAATCTAATTTCAGACTCATAAAGCGACTATAATTTCTAACTGTTTTGCTCTTGAGGGTTGCTTAGAACATTGAGTCTCTGACTTCCAGACTTTCATTTGTGAAAGAATCCCACATCAAAACTTTGATGCAGGATTGATCACCAGTGGTGATGGGCCCTTTTACTGCTAGTATAGTTGGCCCTTCAATTTACAGTCCAGTAATTTGCAGATGGTTTTACAGTTGATGTTCAGATAAGCTACCATTGACAAGCTGTATGTATATACAGATTGATACTCCCATGTTGGCCTCAGAGTGGAAAAGACCTGAGATGCTGAGATATTTTAGTGTTTTGCGTAAGCCTGATGGTGGCATATTTCCAATGGGATTCACCAAGGAGGCTGATGAGAAGAACTCAAAGGCAGGAGCAAAGTTAATAGGCTACGAAAGCAGGTCTTTTATTCTCCAATATTGTGTTTCTTCATTATGATGTCAGGAACTTCAGTGATATTCAGATATTTTTCCTACTTTCTTCAATGAAATTCAAAAAAATCCTTGCAGTGAAAGAGCTCTTTTAAACTGTCTGATGACTGAATTACACAAGCTGGATAGTGATGTTCTCGTTGGACATAACATTTCTGGATTTGACCTGGATGTGCTTCTCCATAGAGCCCAGGTTTGAATTCTGTCTGCAACTTTTGCATGTCTTTAACCAATGCACAAAAAGATGAGACATGAAAGTTGTGGCTTATCCGCCAATTAAAAAATTAGCGTTTAAGGAAAAAAAGAAAGAGAAATTACAGTTAACAGGACTGATTATGGCTGTTTTCAAACCATGTAATATGAAAGCTAGCTGAATTTGTGCAGCAGAAAACTGCCACACTGCAATGAAGAAATAAGATCTAATTGGATAAGGCACATCTGATTTTTTAATTGAATGTATCAATAGGACCTGATATTGGAGCCGCATAACTCAAGTGTCCAATGAGGAAAACAAGGCCTCCTAAAGTGGCTCTGGAATTTCCTCAGTTACATTTGTGTATGATTGATATGATTTGTATATTCATTGACTTGGACTATTTTTGTGACATCCATTTATATTATCCTGCAGGCATGCAGAGTTCCCAGCATTATGTGGTCCAAAATTGGTCGTCTGAAGCGCTCAGTAATGCCTAAGCTTACAAAAGGAAGCACGTTATTTGGATCTGGAGCAAGTCCAGGGATCATGTCATGTATCGCTGGCCGGCTTCTATGTGACACATATTTGTGTTCTCGGGACCTACTGAAAGAGGTAGACCACCTGATTTTGAATGCATGCAAGGATTGGAATTATTTTATTCTGATAGACATTGGGTCTCATGCTAACTTAATCCTCTCAGATCAGTTATTCCTTGACACAACTTGCAAAGACTCAGCTCAACAAAGATCGTAAGGAGATTGCACCTAATGACATCCCAAGAATGTTCCAAACTTCAGAGTCTCTCATGCAACTTGTAGGTTCTGATTTTGCTTGAATTATTTGATTGGCTCTTACTATAGTACTCACAGTGGAACATTATTTGAGTCTTCTTAACTTGAATATAAAGAATATGCATTCAAATAGGGGGGAAACTGATATCCTTTGAGATACTGCCTTCTACAAGTATTAGCATTTGTTAGACAGTATCTTCTGGGTCAGTGCCAGCTGTTCTTAATTAATTGGATTGTGTATCTGCAGCTGAGAATATGGAGGGTTTTAGGTAGGAATACTGTGTTAACTGTTCACAATTAATTTGACTGGTTATGTGCAACTATTTATTTGGCGTTGTCATCTCGGATGTCTAATAGGTCAGGGAAATTACGTATTAATGCAGACTGTTTTATATTGGTTATTATAATTTAGAATACAACCTGAATGAGCTTGATAAGGTACAATTTTATATTGGCATGAGAGGAAGAGAGGCTTTTTAGTAGCATTAGAAGCAAGAAGAACATTTACAGTAGCAGAAACATGCTGTAGGGTAGAGCTTCTTTCTTAAAGGCATTTTCAAATAGCTTTGTGGTGATTCTTCCATGTTATCATGCTCCAGGTTGAGTGTGGTGAAACGGATGCATGGTTGTCATTGGAACTCATGTTTCATTTGAGCGTTCTTCCTCTCACACGCCAACTAACCAATATAAGTGGAAACCTCTGGGGGAAGACTCTGCAAGTGAGTAGCAAACTTTTCTAGTTTCCACTGTGTTCTGGCTTTTCACAGAGTTCCAGTGGAGATGGAACATAAATATCAATCCTTCTATTTGTTGTTTTCCTCCTCAGGGTGCCAGGGCTCAGAGAGTAGAATATTTACTGTTGCATGCATTTCATGCAAAGAAATATATTGTTCCCGACAAAAATTCATTTCGTTCAAAGGAAACAAGATTAGTGAAACGGAAAAGCAATCATGGTGTTGAAGACCAAAATGCGGATGGAGTAGATACTGAAGAACCTCAGAATGATGAGCATGTGAAGGGTAAAAAAGGTCCTGGATACTCTGGTGGGTTAGTCTTGGAGCCAAAGAAAGGTCTATATGACAAGTACATATTGCTTCTGGACTTCAATAGTCTTTACCCTTCTATCATTCAGGTTAATGACACTACTAATTCCAAAGCTCTTTCTCCCTCCATGGTCATTTGGGTTTCAATCTTTTCTCCAGCAATGTGAAGCTGCAAAAGTCTAGATAACACATGATTTGCCTAATCTAGGAATATTGACTTCTGCTATATTTCAGGAGTATAATATTTGTTTTACCACAGTAGAAAGACCAACTGATGGATCTATACCCCATTTGCCATCCAGTAAAACAACAGGAGTTTTACCCGAGGTATGCTTATATTGATGTAGATGGTATTCAATTATTGTGTTGAGATGACTGAATGACAGGATATCTGTTCTAATGTTAATTAAGAAGAAGTTTGGTTCCTCCCGGCTTTCTTCTGCTGCTTTGTCTTGGTCGGGATCCCCATTAGAAGAACAAATACCACTGAAGATGTATGCAATCAGTACTTGTTTGTTCATCACTCTTCTTTACATAATTGTCTCGATAACTATTACCATAATAAATTCATGACATAGAAGGCGTACTGGCATTATAACCTACTAATTTTCCATAGACTGACGACTTCTTGCTTATGCTTTGTGATATTCTGTGGGGAAGTGGCAAAGCTTCTTGTATAATAGTACCGACAGTTTGAGGTGATAAAGGATCATATTTAGGGCGAAAACTGGGGTTGAAGTAAAGCTAGTATTGAAGGGGAAAAAATGGCAGCTACACCATAGAAGAACAAAAGAAAAACCATCAAATTCCAATTTTATGGATAACTACTTCTTGATCGTTCTTTGACATCCATTTTTGTTTATAGAATCTTACTGAACTGAACAGGACATCATCTTATGTTTATGAAGCACGGAAATGACCATTTGTCATTTAATACCATGCCTTTCTTCCACTCTAAATTTGGCTCTAGTCCTGTCTTTTTTCAGAAAAACCAGCTCTATGCAACTCCCATTGAATGATGATACTTCAAAATGCATTATTCAGTTTCTTCGTAATTTTGAATACTTAATGTTGATTTATATTTCATCCTTGATAGATGATCGACTCAAATAATATCAACAAGTTTTCAGTGATGTGTTCTTTGTTTGTTTTCTTTTCTTTATTTCCGAATTTTCACTTGGAATAGAATTTCTATTGGAAGTCTTGTAAAATCTTTGCTTCTTTCCCGTGAAAAAGCAAGGCAATATATCTATCTGTTTGAAACTCTTTTGCAGTTGCTTAAAAATTTGGTTGAAAGGAGGAAGTTGGTAAAGCAATGGATGAAAAAAGCCACTGGTCTCAAGGTCCAGCAGTTTGACATTCAACAGCAAGCACTCAAGTTAACAGCCAACAGGTATTGCATTTTTTTCCTTCTCTCTTGCTTTCAGGATTATGCCCAAGGGTCTGCTGCTTCTCAACTTGTGCCACTTTTCTCTATCCTAAAGTAATATTCCTATTAAATGCAGCATGTATGGATGTCTTGGATTTTCTAATTCGAGATTTTATGCAAAGCCTCTTGCAGAACTTATAACGCTACAGGTGAGGATAGCTCTTGTTTCATGTTGTGTAATTAAAAACGATTCAATCAAGTGGAGAACCATTAATTAATCTAATGAATAATTTTGAAGCTAAAAGCGTGAGGTTATTGCAGGGAAGGGAGATTCTGCAAAGTACCGTCAATCTTGTCCAGAATAATCTGAACTTAGAGGTTATCTCTTATGACTGATTATCAAGACCAGTGTTAGTCTTACTTGACTGCAAATATTCATTAAAAGGAACTGTTGGCCTTATATTGTGGCAGGTAATTTATGGTGATACAGATTCAATAATGATATACAGTGGACTTGATGATATCAGCAAAGCAAAAGCAACTGCAGGGAAAGTCATACAAGAGGTGAGGTTATGAACCCCCTTTACATGTTCTAGGATCTGGTATTAGTAAAAAAAATCATTATTGTGTGAAATAAATAATAATTTAGAGTCCTTTGATGTGCTTTTTGAGGGCTAAATTCAAAGAAAACCTGGTTTTGCACTGAAATGCCATCAAGTGCTAGATTAGGACGATTGATGTGCCCCACTGTCCCACCACACACCCACCCAGACACACACATAAAGGGTGGTGGTGGTGGGGAACACTGAGTGTTGCAAACATAAATTTGGATGACTTGAAGCACATCTCTTGTCAGAAAGTTCTGAGTAGGATGCAGATGTTTTGTGCAAGTTATTTCTTTTTAACTGTACTGAGCTATTGCTTTTAATGTTCATTCAGGTTAACAAAAAATATAGGTGCTTAGAAATAGACCTTGATGGTTTGTACAAGAGAATGTTGCTTCTCAAGAAAAAGAAATATGCAGCTGTCAAAGTGCAATTCAAAGATGGAACTCCATATGAGGTAGCCAGTCAAAACTGACTTTTAATCTTTAAGTATAGAAATTAGAATATGTAAATGAAACTTTGCCTGGTGTAGGTCATTGAAAGGAAGGGGCTTGATATGGTTCGCAGAGACTGGAGCTTATTATCAAAGGAATTAGGAGATTTCTGCTTGAGTCAAATTCTGTCAGGAGGGTATGCGAAAAGCTTATGCTTTATCTTTATAGATATCATTCTCTAGACTTTTTGCTATTACTCCCCAGTGGCTCATTTTGCTGCAATTTGTTCTAATCACAGGTCATGTGAGGATGTCGTCGAATCAATACATAACTCCCTCATTAAGGCAAGTCATAACTATTGGCCCTAACTTTGCCAATTTTACTTCTTGCACTGAAGATGGAGTAGAAAAGTGAATTTGATATCTGGTGTTTAATCTTCACTAATTAATCCTTCCATGTGCATATGACCAGAATTATGACAGGAATTAGAATCTCTCCCAAAATGCTGCAAAATCTGTTTTAATGTGGATCTATCTCATTAACGAAACATTGTGAATCCTAACATTTAAAAGCCATTGTTAGGTCATGCATATTTACAGTTGATTTACCAGTCTACAGTGTATGTTTGAGTTGTCAAATGCTCGTCATAATGAGCTTCAAAGGCTATAGGCATTGACACAAGACAAAGTAGGTAAACTATAACTAGTACTAGGGAGGAAAATTATCTGAAAAGACAACACAAAAATTTGCTAAGAGACATCATTATTTGTACTTTTGTTTAAGTCACCCCATCAATCTATAAGTGAAGTTTGGTTTTTGAACTTATGTTACAGGAATATGCATCTTTGCAATGTCGAGTTTTGATTTTTGTGTCTGCATATTCAACAGGTGCAGGAGGATATGAGAAGTGGTCAAGTAGCACTTGAGAAGTATGTCATTACAAAGACACTGACTAAACCTCCTGAAGCCTACCCAGATGCCAAGAACCAACCACATGTTCAGGTAAATTCATTAACCAGTCATAAATCGGCGACTTTCTAGTCTTATTGGATAGTGTTATATATTTATATATACATATCTATCTTCTATCTATCTATCTATCTATCTATCTATCTATGAATTTGAATGGATTGGCATTTCTTAGGTTGCATTGAGACTGAAGAAAAGTGGGTATTCTACTGGCTGCTCTGTGAGGGATACTATTCCTTACATAATTTGCCGCGAACAGGTATCTAAGGAGCATTTACATCTGAGGTAAAAATCATATGATCCTTTAATTGTTAGGATTAGGATGTTCACCCAATTCTCCTCTGTACAGGCTGTCGAATCAAATAGCTCAACAGGGATAGCTCAGCGTGCTAGACATCCTGACGAACTGAAAAAAGAAGATGGAAAATGGATGATTGACATTGATTACTACTTGTCGCAGCAGGTTTCATTTTCTGCTGGAAACTCTGCGTTTGCATTTTGAACAAAGAGAACTTACTAAATGGAATGTAGCTCATTTTTTCTCTTTTGGTTTTTACGTAGATACATCCGGTGGTGTCCCGTCTATGTGCTCCAATTCAGGGTACGAGTCCTGAGCGTTTAGCTGATTGTCTAGGTCTGGACTCCTCTAAGGTACAAGAAACCCTCCTTTGCAAACATCAATTAGACAAATCCATTTCAATTGTATTCCTGACAAAAACTACTTTTCCAGTTCCAAAGCAAATTTAGTGAAGCCACAACCAATGATACTGCTGGTCCCCTCTTGTCAGCCATAGATGATGAAGAAAGGTGACTTTCTTTGGTTCCTTCATCTTCTTTCCATAATGAGCAGCATCAGAAAGATAACTTAGCAAAATGCGTGAATAAGTCTAGAGAATTAGTTTCTTTGAAAAATGAAACATGTTGTAAGGGATGCAGAAATATTGTTTGTTTTTGCCAATTGTATGCACCTCTTTTCTGTTTCTCCCACTCAACGTCTATTGGAAATTATCCCCATTATTTTTGGCTGCAGCTGTTTCTTATCCTGTAACTTAACTTTTTGCATTCTTGTCTCATCAACTGTGTAATTTTCGTCACAGATATCGGGACTGTAAGCCTTTGATCTTGTCATGCCCCAGCTGCTCTAGTACATTTGATTGCCCAGCCATCTTTACTTCCATTTGTACATCCATTAATGAACGTACGACCCCTGATCAAGTGGAGCAATCTTCTATTAATTTTTGGTGCACATTGAGTTGTGCTAAATGTCCAGCAGGAGAAGTTGGTAGATTGACTTCTGCAATGATAGCTAATCAGGTACTTTTCCTTTATCACAAAGTTGCTACCATAAGAAAGAGATTTTCTAAACAGGTTTGAGGCCTCTCAGGAAGCCTTTCCTTTTTCATTTTTTTTCTCTTTCATTTTTAAAGGTAAGATGACCATGAACTACTTCTGCTCAATTTGGTCATTGATCTCTGGGATGATCCTTCTGAAATAGAAGGGATAAACAAAATAATATGTTTTTACTTTAGGCAATAGGCATACGTATCTTCACTTACGAAATGCAAGTTCTACTGTCAGTCTAAGGATAGACAAAACAATTCTTCTTTATCATCCTTTATCACATGATTATGGAAGTGGTCTCTTACCGTCCATCCAGAAGATTTTAAGTCTATTTGCATATTCATTGTTAATTTATAACGCGGTACTAATACTGTACTTCAAATCTATTTGGGCTGTTGGTTATGCAACATATAAAGGGGCATTCTAATTGCTAGAGAAGCCCCGGATAAGAGGTCTAAATCACCTGCTTTGGTATGAGTTGACATGCAATGTCCATATATCATCTAGTGTTAGAACTGAGAATTTGCCCAACAAAAGAAAGAGGGAGACAAACTCTGCCTGTGCCATGTTATTAGCAGCGGTTCTCTGGTTATACTTATTTCCCTCCAGCATTGGACATTTTATTTGCCTTGTCACGCTGGTTGTAGGTCCATGTTGCTCATAGGAGGTGTTATTTACATGGCCATCTCTAACAGAAGTATGCTTTTGCCAGGTTAAAAGACAAGCTGATGGTTTCATTTCCCAGTATTACAAGGGCTTGATGATGGTAATTTCTTATAACAATTAGTTGAAAATAAAAAAAGGATTACTACAACATGAACTAACATTTCTATTAATATTTTTGGGTGGCTTATAATTCCAGTGTGATGATGAAACTTGCAAGCACTCAACATGCAGCCTGAGCTTACGAGTAATAGGAGACAGCGAGAGAGGAACCGTTTGTCCAGAATATCCTCGCTGCAATGGGCGTCTGATACGAAAGGTTTATTTATAACTTCTCACTTCTTTGTTTAATTAAATATCGCAATGCAAGCTCAACCTCCTAATATTCATGTGTGCATTTGCCAGTATTCAGAGTCAGATTTGTACAGGCAGCTTTCGTACTTCTGCCATGTATTGGATACAGTATACTGCATTGAGAAGGTTGGTGACCGCTCACTCTCTCTCCCAACTTCCCTTAGAATATGCGATGACCCTGATCTGATAAAAGGTATTATCTCCTTGTGACATTGTTTAGGTCGACTCTCGCATGAAAGCCCAAGTAGAGAAGGAGCTGATCAGAGTTAGGTCTTTGGTCGATTTGGCAGCATCAACTATTCAAAGGATTCGAGACCGGTGTGCCTATGGTTGGGTGCAAATGACGGATCTATTCATTGTATAATCTCGTTTTTGAACTATAAGCATATGTACATATCCGAAAATCCTGAATCACAACGATTCCAATAGGTAAATCCAGATGTCCTTCTCCATATATTCATATCTGTATCTTCTTCCACCGAGCTTGCTTTCATTCTCGTTTAGCTGTCTAATTCAGCACAGCCTTTCCTAGCACCTTTCTATAATCCAAAATTAGGCAATTGGATTGGACAACATCATGATTATGGATGATAGATGTTCTGTGTTTGAAGTAGTTTGTTGCATTCGTAATGCGAAGTTTTAATCTTTGGCAGGCTAATACATGCTCCAGCAGGCTCTGTTTGATAATTTTCTCATGGTATTGCATTTTGACATGTCATTCATGTCTCGCGCTTGTCTTCCAAGATTGTTCGTCGGTTTGTTGGTTGATCAAGGGACCAATTTCAATATATTACTCATAAATGGTCTTCAAGGCCAAATTTATTATTCTACAACTATAGTTTGACAATCTATGACTAGTTCATTGAAAGGTCATTAAGCAACTTTTCATTTATTAATGGCAAAATGATAGCAATGACTGTAACGATGTTAAAATCGGTGATCAAGTGGGTGGCAAGAAAGGTACCAATCAACTGATCTCTAAGGTCAAATGTGTTGTTTTATGACAAAAATAATTGCAGTATAGATAACATGAAGTATGTTGCGACCTATTATAATTTGTTCAAGAAAAAGATTATGAAGATTTTGCTTGACTAGCCATAAAACGAATGCGATTACAATGCGATACAACCTCAAGCACCTCAAGCATCATGAGTATTTCAAACTTCCCCAATTGTCATGACCCATCGTGACTTCAATATGGGCAACCAAAATAGGAATCGGTGATTGATGGTTGGATGCTTGGACATCCGTTGATGATCGATCTTTGAGGCCAAATTTATTATGTTGGGACCAAATTGAAATAGGAAACAATAAATCTAGATGTGTTACAACTTGTTTGTTACAAGTAAGGTAATTGAAAAGTCATTATGAAAGCTTTGAAAATCACGAGTATTTTTTTAATATAATTACTCCAACTTTCATCAACCGTAATAAATTTGGTCCAACGAATTTCCAATTAAGTTGGTGGAAAAATTTAGCCGATTAGACGAGAGAAAATTGTGGCACAACCAAATAAGAAATGGAACGACTTGTTCATCAAAAAGCTATTGCGGGAATTCCCATAGACTTACGAGAAAATGATGAATGCAATTAGGACACGCCACGACAGATTTAGAAGTTCACAACTTGCTACGACTAGCTTATTAAAAAGCTATTATGAATATTTTAATTAACTTACAAAAAGACTGGGCACAAAAGTCTTGAAAACCAAGAGAGTAATTTTGAAGTTTCCCCACCCGAAATTTTCAAATCGAGCGGGTGGAAAAACAGGAACCTATCAGCTAGTGCTTGGATATTAGTCAATCGATTCCCGTGACTAAATCCAATGTTTTACGATAAAAATGGATTATGGTATGACAAAATGAGGTTTTTATTACTGATTACGACTTGTCTATTGAAAAGCCATCACGAAAATTTTAATTGACTTGCAGCGAAATGAACACAATTTCGATATGTCATTATCTCAATCTCAAATTCAAATTGGTAATTGAAATAGGAAAACCGATCCATGCTTTAATACCATTATTTTTTGGTTGAAAGAAAATTCTATTAATTACTCAAAAGAATGCACAAATACATAGTCTTCGTGATAAAGTAAATCGAAATAGAGCATAATACTAAAAGATAAAGCCAAATCTAGAACACAAGGAGGATTGATGAAGTAATTGTAAAGTTAAGCACAAACTTGTTCCACGTAAACAGATATGTCGAACAAAATTGATAGTCAATCATTGGATCTCGTGCCTTTATCAGTGATGAGCACACGTAAAAAATTCTTTATTAAATAATTATGACATTACTAATTGGTGGTGCACACTTAGGTTTGACTTCCTTTGCACTATCATCGTATAAAAACAATCAAAATAGATTAAATAAACATAGATCTAATACGTGGATGAGCAAATCTTCATAATTCAACGAGATGTCAAATTTTTTGCAATTATCATTGAGACTGGAGACAAAAGAATCTGTACACTAACAATGCAGAGGGGCATCTAATCCCCAAAAACATATTTATTAAACTCCTAATTCTAGATCGAGAGAAGATAACACTCAAATTTAGAACTAGATCGAGAGAGTTCAAACTCTTAAATCGATAATTAGACCGGGAGAAAAGAACTCTCGAATCTAAATCGGGAGAAAAAAAATGTAAGAAGATGATGAAAAAAAAGGGGAGGGTGAGACTAGCTCAAACTCTCCTTTATGATCGAAGGTTGAAGAAGATGATGAAAAAAAAGAGAGAAGAGAGAAGGACCTTTCGGCTCTCTCTAAAGTTGAAGAGTCAATATAATGAGTTAAAATTGTAATGTATTTCTTCCTTTTACCCTCATTGGCTTATTTCCCCACTTAGGCGAGGTGATGTTCATGAAATCTAATGAGTATGGAATCACCCCCATATTCCTCATTTTTCTCAATGTGTTTTGGGTTTTCGTTTATTTTACAGAAAATGAATAATTTGAAAAGTAGATGCTTGTATCATCCTACAAAAATGAATGAACAACTTTTTTTCATTGTTCAAAACAAATGAAGTTTTGATTTTCTCATAAACTCTATTCTATTGAGTAGCTATTTTTGTTTTGAAATTTTTATCTAGTCTTTTGCAAGCCTCCAAAGGGCCAAAGCTTACAAAGAAGAAGATGGGATAAATGTAATTGGGATATTAAAACTTGTTGCGAAAATATAATTAACTTCTAAAATTTTTAGCTCGTGCAATCAAATCTTACAATTTATCCAAGTCGTGATATCAAGTAATTCCGTGTGTTTCATCTAAATTTAGTAACAAGAAATGATGTAATAATTTTTGTTATAACCATTTTTTTCTTTGCATGGTCATTATGATAATGACCCCGTTTTTCACCTAAGTTTAATCAAATTAGATCAAAAAGTATAAAGAAAGAAAGAAAGAAAGAAAAACTGCTAATCCCCTCTCTCTTTCTCTCTCCTTCTTCTTGAATGTCAAAACGTCTTCCTATTAATCAAATGATGAAGCTTACATAGAGAGACTTGATTATACCAATTCGCCATATTTCGAAACTCAAATCATACAAATTGATGCTTTCAGGACTTCCACCAAACTTTCAAAACAAATTTTCGGGCTGGAATCGCAACGCTCTTGGACCCTCGACAAGCAACCGGCTTTAAGAAAAAAATAATAAAAAAGAGCAACCGGCTTTTGCCGGTCAGGAAAAAAGGGAAAAAACCCGAAAAGCAAGCGGGGATCCCAGCTGGATTCTCCCCCTTAAATTCACGAAAAGCGGCGGCTTCTTCTTGACCCGACACGTGGCCTCCACGTCGATCCGGCTCGGGACAGCCTCCAGATTCTTCCGGCCGTCACGCAAGATGCAACCGGTTGAATCCGAGACTTGGAAAAAGGAGGATAAAAAAATCAAGAAAAAGGAAAAATCTGACCAAGGAAAAATAATAATAACAATAATAATTAAAAAAGGAGAAGAGAGTAAATTGGGATGCGAAGCGTGGAAAGTCCGTAAAAAAGAGACCAATTGGGATTTCGATTCCTTCCCCAGAATGAAATAAAATAAGTTAAAGTAAATTATAAAATTAAATAAAATAAAATAATTAGTAAGAAAATGAAGATTCTCCTGGCCTCGTGTAGTAACCATGACGATAAAATGACCACATCTTTCCCTCCCTCCACCGTCCCCTCCGCCTGATATAAAGAAAGACGGCGACGACACTTTCTCTCTCTACCAAGAAGCTCCATCTCCATCTCCATCTCCCTTTCTCTCTCTAGCGTCTCCGTCGTCTCGCCACGGGGATGAGGAGGGAGGAGGAGGAGGTGGAGGAGCAGGAAGCGGAGATCGACCGCCTGCCCGTCGACGTGCTGGCGCATGTCTTCTTCATGATCCCGTCCTTCGCGGATTTGGCGCGGTACGTGTTCTTGACCGCGGGGAGTTCCCTTTCTTGCTTTCTTCTTCTTGCGGGAAGAAGTCGTTTTGCCTGCGGTTCCGTGTGGTTTTGATGATTCTGAGACGTGGGTTGTGATCAAAATCCGAAATTTCCTCGCAGGGCGAGCGGGGTGTGCAGGAAATGGAAGCGCGCGGTGAAGCTGTCGCTGGGGCGGAGGGAGAGGCTCAGCTTCGCGGGGCTGAAGATGGACGACGATTCCACCGCCCGCGTCGTTCGCCGCGCATACGCCCTCCGTGAACTCGACATGTACTCCCTCTGTCTCTGTCTCTGTCTCTGTCTCTGTCTGTCTGTCTGTCTCTCTCTCTCTGTATACTGTGCAGCATGATTGATGGAGGGTTGTTGGCAGTTTGTTAGAATTCTTCTTGAATTTGGAGATTGGTACATGGAGGATTCGTTACTTAGGAATTGTTTGATGATTGGCTTATGATGTTTCTCTATGGATTTTTGAACTTTTGCTGACTGAATTGTCCGCAGTTCGAAGATTTGTTGGGGCTGCCATATTACCGATGAAGGGCTGTACAGAATTTCACTGACGAAATGCGCGGCGAAGCTTACGTCCATCTCTCTGTTGGGGATGACAGGGGTCACCGACCAAGGTGTTGCTAAGCTGGTATGTTTGTCATTTCGAAGTGATGGTTCGCTTCTGCAGATGTTGCGTGTGTAGGCTTTAGTCTTGTTCTGTTGTTGGAGCGATTTCTGGGTGTTAATGGTCGTTTCTTCATTCAGAGTTCTGATACTAGTGTTCCTTGGCGTTAGTCATATTCTGCAATCTGATAGAAATCAGCGCAAGAACTTGAAATTGTCAATGTACCTTGCTCTGTTGATGATTATCTGTTTTATTCGCACGCCACTTGTCTATGGGATAACTGAGCCTGAAGTTCTCTCACAATCCAGTCCCAACCTTTTGGAAAAAAAGTGTGACCAGCAAGTCCTTTTGATGCACGAGGCTTGGAACTTCTTGTGTGCTTTCCCCGTCATCTGACATATGGTAGTCGGTATATCCTGAGAGACCTACTCTTTAGATCGATGAAGTGTCGCAACAGTTTGTCACTGAGCATCATTCTATAAAACAATCACAATCCATACACCTGATTTTTTGTCTCGACACATGCTCCTCGTGGACGTGTTGTGTAGCGTTGTCCACCTCATATGTATAATAACTTAGCTTCCTGATTGAGCCATTTCTGCAGATTGCAAGAGCTACTGGTTTGCAACATCTGAATATTGGCAGCACATTCATCACCGATGAATCATTATATGCAATTGCCAATAGCTGTCCACATCTGAAGGTGAGTTGCTCTGGGTGTTTACTTCTATGTTTGTGAATGACTATGATAATCTTTCCTCTCCTTTATAACAGCTGTTTAATTTCGTCTTGAAGTTCTTGTTGCTTGTACATGTTGATGCTTTTAATTACATTGTGTAAGTTCTTTTCCTTGCAGAGCATTTCCCTATGGAGCTGCCGTCATGTGACTCAGAACGGGCTTCTTTTCCTTGTAAATAGATGTCGCAAACTCGAATCAATCAATGTCCGGGGAACAAGAGTTCCTTTAGATTGTTTCGTCAATCTGCTTACCATAAATCCAGGTCTTCAGATGAAATAAAACAAATACAACTATTCTCAAAGTGTTACGATGGTCTCTTTTGGCCGGCAAAGCTGTACATGATTCTTCCTGCTGTGTCGGCAAAGCTGTACATGATTCTTCCTGCTGTGTCGTAATTGCTTTTGTATAGATTTATACAATTGTAAAGAAGAAACTGATGAGCCCTGGTGAACTTATGTTCATCAGCAGCAATAAGATGTGTATGTGGATTTATTCATCTCTTCAGTAATAAAAGGATTTCCAAGTAAACTACTCTGTGGTTGAATTCTGCGATGATCTCTGGCCACTGCTACAGCAGTAGCATGTTCATGTTCATTTTAAGTCGAGACTGCTGAAATCATTGGACGAACCAACATGTCGAGTAGTGTTTGTCTTTGCTCTTCAACTTGTCAACGGGTATGCAGCCTTGAGACCTGCTGAGATGGCTTTAGCATTGGCAGGCGAGGCCTGGATGATGATGTTCGGCTTAGAAACGTTCTTGTGTGAAGGTCTTGCCAAAACTGACCGATCGTATTTGACGATAAAAACGTTTCTGTGCAATCTTTGTAGGCGTGGGTTTTGCCATGGGAAGTCAAGGTTTATATCACTTTCTCTAAATTTCATTGCTGATCTCCTGATGCTTACGCTTGTGAGCATTTTGGACACTCATCTTCTTTCGTGTCTTGATCATATCATTTCCAAGCCCTGCCCAGGTAACGTGAAAAGACTAGTTTATCAATTGTGTTACAGCTTTGTAATCTAAACTTTATGACTTGTACAAAACGAGACCTAAAACAAGTTAAAATTCCATTTATGAGACAATGAACTTACCCTCACTTAGGTGCATGTACTCTAAAAACGATTCTCTCGTACTTGGCACTTTCTGTTTTTTTGGCAAAATAACATATTTTTGCTTGCTCATGTCGCTGGAGAGTTAAGGAAAACCGAAGACTTTCTGCGAGCATATAGTATTGCTTTGTCGTAAAAAGTCTCCCCCCATTGTCTTGTATCGTTTTACCTTTTGCTTTTTGAATAATGTTGCGACGTTTGTACTAGACTATACTTCTGATTTTAAACCACTGAATCTTTCACAATATATAAATGTTTGCACATGAATTTACATATAATTTTCTTTGGAAACCAAACCCCTTCGAGATGGCATCACCAATGTTTATTGCAAGTTCATGATCGGATGAAGTGCCTCATACTAACAACATCGGCAAATTGGCCACATGGGTTTACCATTAATATGAAGTTGATGGAAAACCAGTTAAGAGTAAGAGTAACTTACGAATCAGTGGCCGTTGCGATGGATGGCTTACACTTTACACGACTTTTCCTATGTATTATAGTTATGATTCTATCGAAGATGATCAAGAACTTCAGCATTCATTAAAGTCAGCAGATACCAGTACCAAGAGGGCTGTCCAGCAAAAGGAAAACCTTCCCACAAGTTCTGATTTAAAAACCCAGATATATGTCTAATCCATTTATGCAGTAATTATATGCCTTGACTTCAGATCTATCTAGCAGAACTAACAGCCCTTTGACAGATGCAAACAGTAAAGGACAACGCTGCACTCATTGCCTTGAACACAAACTTTGTCATGCAAGTAATGGGCATGGGAGTTTATACATTAGTTTTTTTTTTTTTCCTGATTAATTATACACTAAGTTCCTAGCACTTACTCTTGACTATTTTGATCAATCATACCACCAATGACGCAAGATTTAAATGCTTCCAGTGACTCATAATATGTAAATGACTCGTATAGTTCCAGCTCTTCTATATCAAGCACATTTATGCAGAACCTCCAAGTTATATAAAGTAAATTATAGGCCATTACAAGAGGTTGGTCAGCCAATGCTGGTTTATTCCTGTTAAAAATCCAGCTTCCAAGGTAAAACAGGCAAGCCTGTTTTAATCCGACATAATCTATGCTGAGGATGAGGACCAAGAAATTTCTACATAATATGTGAGGAATGACACAGGATACATCTGCAGCATGCAAACTGATGCAGTGTAATGTAGGATTTCAGCACTTCGGAAATATGAATCATGGTCCCCGTATCTGAGACTGTAACCAAGCAGATAATTGAGTTAAAACTAACGTAATACAATAATCAAAAGACCTCACGAACAATTGTAGCATCCCGTGAATGTATTACATCATGCTTCCCTACTCTTAGCTTGAATGAAAGAGCATAAAACATACCTGCAAAAGCATAAAACATCATGTGCACCATTAGCCAGAGAAAGTCAAAGAAGCACTGATCATGTGAAAAACAGATTACATGCACACTCACGACATTTTCACTCACAACACAACCAGAGATTAGCTGCAATAATGAACCGCTGGTCATATGGTAAGCCTATTAGACCTCTTCCTAGCTCCTCAAGATCTTGTTAGCAAGTGCCCACAAACCATTGAAGGAAAAATTGTAGTTTCTAATACACTAGCTCCCTCGTGGTATATGAACTTAATGCATTGAAATAAAAAAGTTTGTTATTAAGTATTCTTAACAAGTGCCAAGACCATTGGCATTAATTGATAAAGCAGAGGTAAAGCCACCAAACTGAATTAGAAGGCCTAGAATCTAGCAAGCCACTATAATAAGTCTTTCTAAAACTTGAAAAGCAAACATTTCACAGATTTAGAGCGAAGAAAAACTGCATACCTAACTCTTAGGCGCTCCTGGTCGTCCTCAGCTACTAACTACTGCAGCTTTTGACACATGCCATGTATTTAGCCTCAAAACCAAACTTGAAAGTATCTTCCCCCATATACAATCTATAAATCTACCATGTTTCCAGATCATCAAACCAATATAACATGGATGGAGTTTAACAGCACTGTTCTGGAAGACTTTGCCTACTCAAAGCAAAAGCTCAAGCCCTCCAGGTAAAACAAGACTGACTTTTTAGCCTAATTTTCTAGCCACTTGCGGCTGAAACTTTCCAAGCAGAAAAACAAGAAGTGAAACATATAACGTGGGAATGATCAAATAACTTGTGGCATGGACAGTTGTTGCAGAATTCGTAAACTGAACAGATCCAGAAAAGCTTCCAGCAGTATTTGTGGTTGGACTTCTAGTAGGCATACTAATATTTTTGCAAGACCCATAGGGTGCTCCAGCCTGCAAAGATCATCACAAAAGTATCTTCTTTCAAAAATAACTCCATGATCAGACACCGACATATCAATAGAATAATACTGCTCGTTTTCTATTATTAACTGAACCAAAATTTTCATTCTTACTCGCATTCTATTAGGTAATTTGTCTTGACATCAAGTATTATGATAAGCAGGAGAGGAGGCAAAAGAGGAAAGAGAAGAATCTGAAATAATCTGCATTCCCAGAATCAATTTAGATCCAGCAAGCAATGTCATAGTTGATCCACATTCCATGAGGTAACAATTCGCCAAGGTGCAGAACTTGTAAGAGCTATTACAGAAATTGTGGGAAAGAAATGACTCACTGAAACATTGCCATAATGATGCGCAATGCAGATGTGCATTCAAAACATTATAAAGACAGTTTCTTGAAATACTAACCAGAGTTGGAGAAAACAAGGTCGGATAGCAAAACTAGTCATAACTCAACAGGGAAGACACAGATCATAGTAAAACTATACATTCAATAATTCAGAGACTGACAGAAAGTCTAAAGAATCATTATCATTTGGACAAAGGAGAATTCCTTTTTAGTGGCAGGTCAATTAGATATAGATAATTCATTTAAATCATGAAAGAGAAACAAACCTGGCAAGCAGCAATAGTACTACAGCCGCAGAGGGTCGGGCCATTCATTCTATCCAGGGCATCAAAAACACCTCCTCCATCACTTCTCTGTATCACTCATTAAATTTTACTCTCAATTAGGACCATCTAAGTGAGGATCTCAAGCTTCTAGAGCACAATCTGATTCAAATACAGTATGGGCACAGTTCAAATATGGTACCATGTAGAAGTTAACTGCAAGGAAGTTGGGCATTCTGTTCCCTGCAGCTTTATAACAGGTAGTAACCATCTCAGCAAGGGGCGTTGAATGCTCTTTGCAGGCATCAACTTGCACAGGGTATGTTGGAAAGTAATTCTCCAGGTAAAGAGATACACTCTTTGAACTTAGTGGTTTCGATTCTTTTCTGTTGGGGCACGAGCCTTTTGCAACCCCGGGATCTCCAGCTGAGAAGAAGAGAATCATTATGCGATTACAAGAAACTAATCAATCACTGCAGAAAAAGATAAAGAATTACTACAAATAAGGTTTACAAGAACTCACACTCATTTTCCACCATATACTTCCACTGATAAGCAACTCCTTCTTCTGCTTCTTTTGCAGCAACAGATGTGAAAACCAAAAGTCGGTAATTATTCTGCACCATCTCGGCCACAGTGGGCCAGTCTTCTCCCTTTTTCGGCATCTTCAAGACAGGAAACCAGTACTTGTCTAAACCAGCATTTGTAAACAGATTTGTCAGTCCTTTTGGAGTATGCACATAGTCCTCAATAATAATCGTCACAATCTCTGTTGGGTTTTCACTCAAGAATGCTTCCACTTCTCTTAAAGTATTAACTGCAGGTTGCTGCCAGAAATCCAATTCGGCAAATTAAAACTTCATCAAGAAGACAATTACGCCAGTAATGCAATTGATAAACAAGAGAAAAAAAGAATTGCTTACAAAGGCAGTGAAGTTGAAGCATTGTCCCCGAAACGAATGGCAGAGCCAGATATCATTTTCGAAATCATACATATCCAGCATCAGTCCCCTCACTCCATTCTAGCCAAAACATCAAACAAAATCCATAAGTAACAAAAGGATAACGACAAACAGAATGTCGAAACTATAGCGTTTGATCAGCACAGATCCCTAGAAGAAACCAAGAAACCCCTCAATTTTGACATTCTCAACATTTTGCTTCCAGTGGCGAACACCCCTCCCTCCGACCCTGCTCAGGGGGGCTTGAAAAGATAATGATTGTGAAAGAAAGACAGCAGAAGAAAAGCAGCAAAAAATAAAGTTCTGACACTAAATAATACTTGATACATGAATACGTGCACTAGTGACTATGCAAAACCAGAGGTAACAAGAGAGTTAATTCCTGGTCCTGTATAAGAAGCATGTGACAGTATCAAGAAATCGACAGGAGCAAACTTAAGGAAGAATCTAATAGGAACCCACCCTCAACTGATTAGTCACAGTATCTTCTTGATTGTAGAGCGTCACCCTCTGCACCCCAGTCAAACGCGGTGCATCCACTATGGAGAATGAATTATGCGTCACCAGCCACGTGTACTTGTTGAAAGGCAACCCGCCAATCTATGCACCAAAATTGCACAAATGAGTTCATCATCATCCCACCAGGGACCGACAACAGGGGAGCAAGAAGACACATTGTCGTTGGTTCCACAAGGGAAAAGCTTGATTTTGCCTAAGTTCAAATTGTATCCCCCAAAGAAAATGCCGGAGTTGGAAAAACCACCTAATCATCCGCATCCTTGTTGTGGCATCTATAAATCATATGCCCTGTGCTTGAATCATAACGACTTAATTCAATTTTGCCCCTCGTCACCACCCCCAAAAACAACAGTGTAGGATACGTATATAACTCGGACTAGGTTTTCTACTCCCCAAAACCAAAATGTAAACACCACATTTTGTAAGCGAGTCCATTGAAGAGCAATTTCTCCAGCATCCATTTTGGAGTGTTTAGCCTATATTAGCCCACAACTAGCCTTAAATCAAACACACACAAAACTAAAAAGGCGAAAAAGAGAGCTTACGACGGAAGTGGGAACTGCGGCCCGGCCTCTGGTGCAGATTGGCTGGTTGTGGCCAAGGGAAGGGCAGTCTCCACAGTACAAACCTGGCCCACAATCCGAAGCAGCTGCACAGGCGTCTAGAACCTGCAAGTTCCTCCGAAATTCAGAACAAAACTAGGACGACCCACAACAGATCCTGAGCTAAACGAGCTGTTTTCAGACACTGCAAGCTAAACCTGGCAACCCCCATTGGAGCAAGCAGAGGAACTTGCGATCAAGAACGGCAAGATCAAGAGAACCCAGCAGAAGTAGTTAATGGCAGAGGCTCTGCATAGCTCCGCAAGACACGCCAACATGGCACTTGCCTTGAGTGCGGAGCTCAAGAAGAAACCAGCAGAGAGAGAGAGAGAGAGAAAGACGGAGAGGGAGATGTGTAGAAGATCAAGCAAGAAGAAAAACAAGAGTCCAAGGTAACAAAGCAAAGAAAAAGAAAAAGGCAAAAGTGTTCACATTGTCGGAAGATGATGACATGTCAGGTTTTCGGGTGCTAATCGCGGGCTTCTCTCTCCCCTTTGATTCTCTCTCTCTCTCTCTCTCTTTCTCTCTCCTACTCCCACCCTTTAAAGACTGCTCTTTTATCAGATTTTCAGTAAAACGACATAAACGAAGGTCTGCATTAGGATCCCATATTGTTTTATTAACCTAGAGTAAAATGCTATGAAGATTCGTAGATGAGCTTTAATGGCCATATCTCATTAATGTAAGGACAATAAAAGAATATAATAAAATCTTTAACTTTGTAGGTTCTTGAAATGTGGATTAGATTGAAAAGGTTTGATCATAGAATCATCAGGTAGTAGTGAAAGGAAATAGTAAAACCTGAACTTTTAGACTCCTTGAATTTTGGATCTAATACGGAAACTTTGTTTAGAGAAGATTTGGAAGTAGCCAATGACAAAATAATAGAAGAAAATGACAAAAATTTCTAAGGAAATGCGCAATAAGAAGCATTGCGCAAATTGTAGAATCTCTCGGTATTCCTATGCTAATTTGCAATCTTAAACTTATTAAAACAAATGGCATCGAATGAGACAATCATCTAATAAATAAAAGGGATCATAGTTGGAAGCAAGACAAGTGGAGAAGGTAAGAAAAACACTTATTGCAGGTAAAATAATTGACATCTTGCAAAATGGAAGTTTAAGTGAGACTCGTAGAGAGAGATCATCAATGTGTCGAAGCTAGATAGTGGTGGAAGAAATTAAAACTAATTGATAACTAGATCTGATATAATTGTCTACGAGATTCGTATCATATGAAATCTTTCTCTTGTGATTTGGGACTTAGGGTGGCAATTGCATCACATCTCAAGTTTTTGCCCAAGTGATTCAAAAATCAATGCTTTAAATTCCATGTTGGCAAGTTTCAGGAATAATTAACAGTTTAAGGACTGAATTGATTCTTATGAAAGTTCAAGAATCTAATTAACATAGTAAAGCAATTGAGGGCTCACCTAACTAGTAAAAAAAATGTATGGGGACCATGTGGAATTATTGAGGCAAAAGTTCATGAAACACTGAACCCATTTTTTCGTAAGCAATTATAGAAAAGTTGGATGTAGATGACTAGATGGTGCAATTAGCCTCTCCTCTTTTCTCTCTTTTAGGTTGACATATCACTTTTGCAGCTTTATTTAGAAGATGGTTGACGAAGTGGCTGGTCGGAATTCCATCCTTTTCCAAAGAGAACTGTGATTTGTTATTTTTTATTTGCAAATTCTTTTCACTAGATGATATAGTAGCATTATATTTATAGGCTTATTTCCTTTAAAAGAAAAAAAAAAAAAAAAACTCTCAACTTTAGATCCAACTCAAATCTATTTTAATATCTTTTGTTTGTCTAAAAAAATTAATAACTTTCACTCTAATCCTATGTCCCCGTTTAGTTTGGTTTTGAGGAAATGTTCTTAGGAAAACGTAAATATCTTAAGTTAAAGGGATTTTTGGAAATGTAAATAACATTTGATGAATTATAATTTTAAAGTGTATTGAAAAATAGTTTTGGCTTAAATGCCGCTTGATAAAAATTACATTTTATAAAATATTTTTGCTATATTTTTTTTAAAAAAAGTTTTTAAATTTTTTATGGAGGAGTTTAGCCACTAGCAACCAAAATGGTTGTTGGCAACCAAGGCCAAATCTAGTTGTCGAACAACCTTGCCGAAGGTCCCACCTGAGGCCATGCGACCCAAATGACCCTAGCAGTTGCTGAGGTCAGACAACCCTCACACAATGGTTGCTAGGGTGCACGACCCCTTGGTTGGCAGTCATCGTCCTCCATTCAGCTTCTTCGTGCAAACCATGGAGAAGATGAATAGTGAATGAGGGGTCAAAACTTGTATTCCAAGAATGCAATTTCCCAAGAGATCTTTGGACCTACTTTAGGCTGAAAGCCCTTAGAGCCCTTTGGAAATGTAATTATATTTCCTTAAAGTTGCGCAAAAAAAGAACCAAATGTTATTTGCATTTGGTCAAGAGACTTTAGAACTCCAAAGACCATTTAGAATATTGAACCAAACAGGGCTATATGTATTTGGTATCCAAAAATGATCATTAGTTTCTTTAAAATTATTGATATCAAGAGATTACTACTATTTTATACGAAGGTGAGGGTTTTGGTGAAGATGGAGCATTTGATAATGAACCTCTATCTGGCACCGATATTGATAACTAAGCATAATTTTTGGATGCAAGGTTAGATTTGGGATTATAGTGAAATTTGTGATTTTTTTAGACAAAGAAATATTCACAGTAGAATAGGAGTTAGATTTAAAGTTGGGTTTTTTAAGGAATTAAGCTCATTTTTATACGTGAAAGTGAGATTTGTATAGTATATTTAATTTGGAAATATAGCACAAAAAATCATAAATTATGATCGTTACAACGTCAATACCCTTAATTTTATTTTGTATCACGAAACCTTCAAACTTACACCGGTATAATAAAACTACCCATTGCCTATATGGAAAAAAAAAATCATAATTATACCTACTCTGACATCAATATCTCAAACTTTTTGTGCCATTATCACATTGATAAAAAAAAAATTGAGATATTGGCGACACGAAAAAAAAAATTTCAGATATTACTATCGCAATTGTCATAATTTAGAATATTTTGTGGTCGGAAACACGTGGGTGGGTTCTTGTCATATTTTCTTGAACATCCAACATCAATCTATCGTCGAAAACCAAGTAAATACGTGCTGCTACGCATTAAAGGTAACATTTAGATGGTGGTTTCTTTTCTTTTTCGTTCTTTTTTCTTTTTGTCGTTTAGGCAAGGTTAAAGCTTGACTGCCACGCACATGGTGGGGTGGCTCGGTTGCGGTTCTTAACGGAGGATCCGGTTGGGACCGCTCTCTCTTGGACCATATGTCCAAACTCAAAGCCATCAATTTCAATTTTTCCTTTTGATTTGAAAAATAGTTCTCGTTTCATGACGATAAAGGATGAGTAAACATAAATGCCGATTTAGAACATAACAAAGTCCAAAGGGTTTGAGGAGAATATGAAATCCAATTTGAACGAATTTTCTTTTTTTGAGCTTTTATAATCCAATCCGTCACTTTAATTGCCTCTCGGTTGCTATAAACCATTTCAAGATTCGAATAAAACTAAGTTAGGCCTGGGCTTTCTTGATAAGAATACTAACCTCCCAAGAAACTTCCTCAGTGCTTGATAAGCCATGAATCAAATCGATCTGAGTTTGAGTTCAGTTCAATGGATAGCTGTTTGTTATTATTTTCTGTCAAATGACATGAACCACTCTGTGATTGAGTCATGATGAGCAAATTAAGACTTAACTATAGTTTGGTATTAATGTAAAGAAAAAAAATAGTGAAAATCATCGGGCCAGAAAATGTGCCAATTACTCTTTTTTGCTTTAGGTTTAAGAAAGGCTTCTTTAAGAAGTAACAAAAGACTAGGAGCTAACCCTAATACAAGCTCCATCCCATCGAAAGCGTCTAATCGGTGAAGAGCCAGAGTTTCAAGCATTCCTAATTTAAAAGATTTAATTAATATTGTTTTGCCATGGCCGGTCACAATTTGAAACTTGTCCAATGAAAGCATTAGCTTGGGGAACAAGCTATGGTTTAATTTAGCTTTTATGAGATTACTTGTGACGAACTTTGCTTTGATTTGTAAGAAATGCCTTGCGTGATACATGCTGAAGCTTGATGGTTGGGACTGGGGAGGAGTATTATTATCGTTTGGCTCGTCGTAGCACTGGAATATCTGGAAAACTTGATAGAGTTCACGACATTTTCAATTCTGAAAGCAGCAATAGCATGCTTTAATCTTCATCTTGTATGGAGGAGATTGGAGTCCAGGATGATAGTCTTTGCTTTGTCCAGAGAATGGTATGACTATATTTCGATTATCAACACCACCAGTCATTTCCCATTTTCATCATCATCTTCTTCGTCAAAACTCGACAAAGATACTTTAAGTTTAAGGGTGTGTTTGGTAATCATACTATTTTCAGAAATAATTTTTATTTTATTTTATTACCTAGATGAATTAAGCATTTGAAGGTGTTTGATAACTGCACAAATTTTTTATTCTTGGAATATAAATGCGTTTAATACGATCCTCAAATTTTTTTTATGACTTATAACTTCTTTTAATTTTTAAATAATTATATTATTCTTTTTCCCTTTTCTTCTTTTTCCCCCTCTAGTCGCCCTCGGCCATAGTTGGCGACTAGCTAGGCCCTAGGAGAGCCTTGTTGGCAAAAGCTTCGTCGTGGCTATGCGAGGCCGAGCCTCATTAGCTTGACCAACGAGAGGCTAAGCCTCAGCCTCGCTAGGGGTCGACGAGGCTCTCACGATTAGCTAGAGAATGAAGAAGAAAAAAATGAAAAGAAAAGAAAATAAAAAAGAATACTTAATTCTAGAATTGCTTTCGAAAATAAAGAAACATCTTTTGTTTATTTCTTAATTTTATTCCAAATTTATTTCCGGTAAGAAATTCATTCTCGGAAACAAAAATATTATCAAATGAATTTCTGTTTTTATTTTATTTTATTTTGAAGAACCAAAAAATAAAAATATGTATTGTTTGGCATGTTACCAAATAAATCCAAAGTACATTCAGATTCCGGATAGAAATTCGGCAAACTAGACATAGAACTGGCTTGTCAATGACTTGATTTAGTCATACAATTCACTACTGGACTTCAGGATGCATTGCACGGTACAGGATCCTAAACCAATGGTCACAAAAGAGTACTTTTGCCGCGTCACTCAAGCACTCTCAATTATGGCAAATCAAGGTATATGCTTAAGTAGGGAACCTTATATTAAGAGGAGAAGAAAGATAAGGATACGAAAGTGAGGGTCATTTCACATCGTATGTGCACCATCGTTTAGACTGTTGAAATTCTGAAAACAATGCAGGGCAATTCAACTAATCAAAAAATAAATCCTTCCATTAACAACAATGATCCCTACAAAAGACATCGACAGAATGACATCCCAAGGAGTTGTTAGCGAGATTGCAAATCCCTAAACGAATGTCGAGTTCGCCCATTTCTCAGTCAGATGTATGTACTTTTTCCCTTTCTTGTTTCTGTTGTTCTTCCCTCCGAAGTCAGGACTGAATCTCATTTCTCACCAATGTTGAAGTGGCAACAGCTCAGCTTCACTGGCTGAGTGAGATCATAAAACTTCACTTGTAAGAATGACTTCTCAAGGTCGTCTCTACTCGCGTAGACATAAATCAGGGAAAGAATCACTGTTAACTACGGAGCTGGCAATGGCCACTCCAACAAAATAATCGAGAATCATCCTTCCTTTCCTCCATGGACAATAAGAATAACACTTCTACCTGTAAAAGAATGACAAAAATTTGGACTTGCAAGTAACAAATGATTTTTTATGCAAGCTTCTTTGCCCGACCGCTTGAAGGAGCACCTTCCTCCTTTTTAGAACCGGCAGCCTCGGGCTTCCTTGCCCAGGCAGGTGCTCGGTCCGGTTCATAACGATAGTCATAAAATAGCTCCTCCCCAGCATTGATTCGTTCCTTGGCAAATATCCCCACCCTATGGTCCCCTGCCACCATTATAACCTGCAACAATTTCCAGATGCAACTTGACAAAGGAAATAATGCAGAACTCTTCAAAATGTGAGCCAGTTATCTCTAGTCCACCGCCAAAAAGGAGGAGCCAGTCTTTCCAGGTTATGCAAGATTTTCATAGAAAGAGCTCCAACGGCAAAGACAGTAAAAGAAGGTACCTTAGCATAGCAATTAGGATCAGGAGAGTGATTAGCAAACTTCAATTTGTCACCCTTTCGATAAGCATCAAGAACAAACTGCATGTGGTGAAGTAATGCAGTTCATGATAATGTATAATAAAGAGGAAATTTAGCTAAGTCTAATCAAATTCAAAAGTAGAACAAGGTAAGGAACCTGATCATTCAAATTGAAAAGAAATGATGAGTTTTCACGGTCATAAATCTTTCCCCGCTTATCAGCTTCCCTGTGTGAAATTAGCTCCCCAGTATATTCGCCAAGATATTCGTGTTTGCTGACACTATTCTGCAATGTAGTCCAAGAAATACAATAAGACACCCTGAAGTTCGACAATGATGCAGGTATTTGACACTTACCTTTAAGAAAGCTCCCCAACCAGATACATCAGATCTCCCAAGCAAAACCTGCAAGTATACAGGAGTCAAGTTTAGTGCATTTCATGAAACGTTACGATCAAACTCTAGTAGCTTCTATGCCTAGTCCCACCGCCAGTGTGCTGACAACGTAACGCCCAATTACAACACACTGGTTACCACCTCTAGTTCTCAGAATTGTTATCCGATATCATGGCAATGGCATGAGCTTTCCATTTCATGAAGTGCTGAAATGCCCTCTTTATTGTTCCTCAACAGACATTTTAGTTGATAATGCTCAAGTAAAGCACGAACTAGTCACCGCCTCCCGAGCATGGGAATGCTGACCTACTTATTGTGGGTGCACATATGCTACCATGAAAGGTTCACCGCAACTGCGAGTTTTTGTTTAAGACCTATTTTCTCTTCAGTTTTTTTCTCATACTAGAATCTTAGAAAGAGGGTTACAGCAACCTCCTTTCCCATCTCCTTAGGGCATTCTCCTTTGTTTCCTATTGCTCAGAAATTGTGCACACGCGCGCGTGTGAGAGAGAGAGATTTTTGCCATTTACCCTTTGTTGTTGCTTAAGAAGCAGCTTCATGTTCCTACATTCATAATTATCACCTCTTTGATTAGGCACACCAAGAGTTCCATCACCACAACTGCAAAACAGAAAGTATAATCTTGGCATGGATTAAAGAATCACCGTGTATGCTATTAGGACAAATGAAACTTGCTTCCAACATCAAGTTACTGTAGATAATGGTTGATCTCGCCAAGCATTTGCTTTCCCTTTCATAAATAATCCCAAGTGACCAGAAATTTTCATGGAAAAGAAAGACGGATACTGTTGCAAAGACAACTCATTTGGAGCTAACGAAAGTTCTTGTTCTCCCACAAAACTCCCAAGGGGGTCATACACCAGAGAAAACAGACAATTGTCCCAACTATTTAAATACCTTATGGAAATAGAGAATATTATAGTAGGCTGCAACTCTACTGAACCAGCAATAGCAGCAGCATGACAGCAGGCAACACACGTAAACAGATGATTCTGAATACTCAAGCATGTATTTGTCTAGAGGCTTCACTAGACATTAAAAGGACCAGAAACAATAAATCTTCAATGGTTAACATGATAATTTACATATTGAGGTCATGGCAAAACTAGATTATTATAATTCATTGTGCTCGAATAAAGCCAAAACCATTGTTATGTAAAGTCTTCTATGGCATAAGAGCCTGTTTGCTTTGAAGATCACTTTTTAGTTTTCATTTCCCTAAAAATTGAAAATGGAAACAGCTTTCTATTTTCTCAAGAAGCATGTTCAGTAAGTGAAACAATCAAAGCAACAAAAAGTTGTTTGCACTTTACAGCTTCAATTTTTTATAATAGTTTCTTATATTTTCATTCAAACCTTTTGCCAAAGTTGCGCCAAACACATTTTCTGGACTGTTTTCATTTTCAAATGGAATGAAAACAAGGATAGCCTCTATGGTTTCCAATTTGGAATCAGTTTCCCTATTGTCATTTATAAATTGTTTTTCAAAATTCTGCCAAGCACATCTTCTGCACTGTTTTCACTCTCAGGTGAACTGAAATCGCAAGATTTTGAAAACTTTTCCATACAAAACAGGCCTTAAGATTCCCTTTCTACAAACCACATAAGCAGTATAGAAAGAAACCACGAAAACCAACAATGCAAAAGCATCTAAATTCAGACACACACCTGACCCAACAATTTCGGCAAACATCTGGATCGCATTCCCTGTCAGCTGCAAAGCATGGACATTGCCGGCTCCGACATTGATTTTTGGCACAATGACAGCCTCTGAATCGATTCTTGCAACTCTTTGGACATCTGTTTCAAACCAGTTGATAGTATGAATCCAACATAGGCCTATAACAAAAGAATTATCTAACAAAACATCTATCTATTGTTCCAGGCAAGCAAGATATTAATTCCATGAGAACTTGCTTTCTACACTCATTCTACTCAATCTTTTTCCCTATATCGTGCTGTTATCTCCCCTGAATAACATTTCTGATAAGAAATATAAAGAAATGAAAATAATAAAATCGGTAGTAATGGACTCACCCACAGTACTTCTCACAGCAGGTTCCATTTAAAAGACAGGAACACTGCTTGCCACATGCAGTTTGGCAGTTACATGGGTTATATTGCCGGCATGGCTGATCCTTTCTCTCAGTTATCCTTTTCCTGATTGAATGATAGGCAGCAGACTTCCAAGTATATTTCAGACGACGCACTCTGCCTCTCCTACGCAAAAATCTTGATCTTCTTCTTGGTTCAATATGGACCTGCAAAAAGCTTATGCCAGTCAAGGTTCTATGCAAGAAGCAGAATACATGCAAAGCAATGAAAATCCTAACGAAACAAGGCAATCAAATGAAAGATACCAACCACATTTCCATTACTGTCAAACTTAGGATAGCCTTCACCGAGATAATTTGCAGCATCACCACCTTGACATATTAGCTTGTTCTCAGAACAATTCATGTACTGAAAAATCTCCTGACATGTCTTCAAACCATTCAAGAGATTCCTAGCAATCAAACAGCTGCATAGCAAAAGGGAGAAAGCAACAACATGCTTCAGTGAGCAATCAACAGAATGGCTGCAGAAAATGTCTCTCAAACTACCTATAGTTTCCACCAGCCTATATACCTCGCTTAGCAAAGTAGCAGCTCTAGTGAAAAGGACAAAAAAAAAAGGATGAAAAGGTGGTGGATATCGAAAAGGCCAATGAATAGCATAACATCTACAGACCTGTTCCTACCAAAAATCTCCAACCCTTTCTCATAAAGGCCTTTCTCAAGAGCTTTCCATGATCTATCCTCACTTAGTTCTTGTTTACACGTATTTTCGTCGACAAACTCTTCTTTTCTTGAGGTATCATTATTATTAGTCGGAGGTGGATCGATAGTCATTTCACTTGATGGGGCATCGGGAACTTCACCCTGTACTAAGTTGTGACTTTCCTCAATAGTTACATCCTTCCTTCTTGGCCTGCCAATCACTGGACACTTTAATTTCTTTTGCGAAGAAGAAGTTGCATCCTCATTCTCTTTCTGCAATTTGGATCTCAGTTTCATCTCCCCTGATAGAAGGCTTCCACTTGCAATAGAATCTGAATCAGAAGCCATCATCTTCTGCCGTTTACGCAAGCAAACTAGAACTCGCTCAGCAACTCGCTTGCTGTTCCTCTTACGAAGTCCACCTTTTCCGGTACTTTTAGTCTTGCGAGGAGACAAAACACGTGCTGAACCATCCTGCCTGGGTCCTGTCTCTGAATCGCTACTTTCTGAGGCATTTTTCGCATTAGATGACGCACTTTCACTCTGACATTGTTTCAACCGTGACCTATCAGATGAGCTGGCAGATTTCTTCCTAGTTAGAACATGAGACTTGGAGCCATTAGATGAAGGATTTGATTTATCTTCGGGATCACCAGACCCAGGAGAACTCACTGTTGCACCTTTTACTAACTTCAAAGCCTGAAAGAGAAAAAAAATACGATGAACAACTAGACTATTTTCCCCTCATCCTGCTAGATACAAAGCATTGGCATACTAAATACATACCGATCTGTAACAACGAGGACCACATGGTACATTTTCTTCATCAGTATGGCTCCATGGAGGTTGTTTATCCACCTGATAAAGAAGTTTGACAATGACGACTAAGATGTAATTTCGTTTAAACTAAGAATACTGGTAAAAAGATGATATAAGATTCAGGAAAAAGTAGTTCCAAGTGAGTTCTTACGGGTAACACAAGATCCTGAGAACATCCATGTAATCTGCAATCAAAAACCTGCAAATACATAAATAATAAAGAGACATCCTGAGCAATAGAATGAAATAGAACACAGAAAGATATGACAAAATGCAAGAGAGATCACTTACAAGACATCTACGACAAAACAGGTTATCAAAAGAATCTAGAGCAGCATCAAGATCTTTATCGAGAAAAGAACTCATTGTCTGAGAGGTTTCTTCATTATCCCCATTCTTAGAGCCACCCACATCCTTCTCTTCCTTAATAAGGACTTCATATCTTGCCTGTATAAGATGTTTGATGGTGTTTCATTTCTCTGTAAAGCCAGCAGAAAGCAAATGGGCAACGGCTGGACCATAGTTTACACAATGACCAGTTCTTTTCATAATCACAAAAAAGAGAAGCATAATGAATGTAGAAAAACAATCTATCAAGAAACATCAGAGCACAGTGAATTGTTTATATTATTTATGCTCATACCTTGAGTTCAGAAGGGCTTCTAGATAAACAATTTGCCAATGATTCCAAAACTGAATCAGATAAACCAAGTTCTTTGATGGTCATGCTGGCAAATTTAGAAAATCAGAAGAAGATTACAATCTCCGGTATTTTTCCAATATCATATCTGTTGGCAGAAAGAAGACTACAATTCCAAATATTTAAAATGCAGCAAAAGAATCCTTCCTAACATAGGCAATGCTGATTAGATGCAAATGCCAGTTGATGAAAGGACGATCGATGTAAATTGTGATGAGCAGATACTAAGGAAGTTCATCCTAGCATCAATAGCTGAAATTGGCACAGACGGAGAAACTGAAAAGATTCCAAAACTGCTTCAAAGGCACAACCAGGAAACCTGACAATAGGTCGTCTTCCATCAGAAACAACTACTCATGCTTAATGTGTGAGGCAGGAGAAGCCAGCTGGAAGCCCAATAGTTGGAGAAGCCAGCAACCAAGAAGTGGAAATCCCATTTCTTTAGCTCTCACGTATGGAATTAGGCCCAAAACAAAGAAACTTTGATGTTTATCTCCATGTCCAAAAATATTTGAAGTGGCGAATATGACAGTCATCCACAATAAATCATAGGACAAATTGAAATTCACGTTTCCAAGATCCTTTAAAGAATAAAAGCCACACCTAAGCTAGAATCCCACCACTAATATAAAAAAGTTATGACCAAAAGGCACAGTCGACCCAATAAGGCTCTTAGTCTTCCCTAAACATTGTCAAAGCGGGAACACGAAAAGGAAAGGTGACAAAACACTTCGAATGAAAAAAAAACAAAGAATCCAGAAAGACAGTTTGAGATTTGTAATAAAAACCAAATGAAGATGCTTTAGCAAATTATGCTACGATGCCTTTGAACATAAAATGAGGGTACTTCATAGAATTGAAACCTAAGACACTTGGTCTAAGTAGATCCAAGTATGCACCTTGGAAAGATTTTCTTAGTCCCTTGAAAATTATATAGAGAAAAGACACGTCCTAGGAAACTTGTCCAACCAGACAACAAGGCCAGACAGGGCATCCCAGTGCAAGAGGTTTCTATGTATGGGAATCAGATGAAGGTCAATGCGTGAAGTCTAGGCCCTGCATCACAGGGAGAATAATTCCCTGACTAGCCAAAACAAGAACTCCAGAACAATTAGATAACTAAATATGAACACACATGAAGATGACAGAAAAAAATCAGTTATACCAACCTAAGAATAAAATCTTCAGAATCCACAAACTCTCGCTTGTCCTCTTCTTCATCAATTGCCTCCTCTTCACTATCACTGCAAATAAGTGCTTCCCCACCATTCTGATCATAATAAATTCTTCTTCGACCCACGACTGACTGATCCTCAGTCATTCTCTGATTTCTGCACTAGAGTAAAAAGGATAAACAAAGTACTCCAGAAAACAAGACAACAACTAATTTTAGCAACTTCTCCAAAGAGGGGGTGACTATAGTATCTTATGAAATGATGCCAATTGATGTTCAGACTTAGCCCACCCTTTCAATCACTTTCTTCCAATACAAAATCAATTGAGGAGAACCCAGAGAGCAAAGGCCTTATTATTAAACTTAGGAAGTGGTAAAAAGCCATAGAGTTTTTGCACACGCAGGGTGGAAAAATCAGACAGAAAGAGATCCTAGATAGGGAAGAGAAATCACAATCTCACTAACCTGTCCAGAAAAATCCATGTTGTGTAAGGGGGTAATCTTTTCACTTCTGGAAGCTTGATCGGGCGAACAGCATTCTTCACAGGGATACTAGATCCAAGAAGAACTGCCGTAGAAGCATGAGCATCCTCCAGGTAGTCATTGCTATCTCTATCGCCGTTGTTTGCATCAATACCATTTTGCATGCCAAGTGCATCTGCTTGCCTCTTTGTCAGTAGGTCTACACTATTACCAGTGATGTTGTCGCATGTATGATCATTTCTTTGCTTAGACGAATTAAATAATTTTTCTGTAACACCTGCCAGCTCCTGTCTGTTTTCTTCAATTCTTTTCTGGAAAACAAAAATAGGAATAGAAATTATGTGGAGTTCATGATGGTTTTCTTAAGAACATAATGAACTAACATAATCAAGAAAAAAAATACTACCACAGCTTACCCTTATAATAACAGCCCGATCAGCAGCAACTTGTTTCTTGAAACCATCAATAACATTTGCTATCTCCTTGACAGCCGGGACTGTTTCAAGTGGCCTTAGAGCCTGCAGAAAACCAAAATTCATGCAATGCTTAATGTAAATGGCCTGTGGGTAAATACATTCTCAGCTCCATATATATTATCAACACAAATAAGAAAACACAGCGAGATTAATTACCCTTCCATCATTAACGTCTTATAATCATAATGTGGAAGTAAGCACCCATATAACAATTGTGGAGGAGGGTACAAACATACACACCACAAACGAAACAAAGAAAACTAAAGAATACAAAAGTGAATGACATGCAAATAAGTCTCCCGCTGCAAGACTTCATCTGTACAGGAAATTTTGTCCTTAACAAACAAAGCAGTCCTTAAGGAATTAACTTGCCAGGCATACCAGCTACACCCAGAACAAAAATGTTTTTGTTTCCCACTATTTACACGTTGCTCTTGCAGGCCTAAGAGGTTAATTCAACCCCAAGCCCTCATGGTAGGGCCTCAACCACCAGGCTTTCTAAACTACATCGAGAATGCAGTATCGAGGTCGCCGCAGAGAAGACAACGCAAAAGACAGGACGCGATAACAAGTTCACCACCTACATAGTCCACTTGAATTATCAGAGTTTTCATTCTACTCCAGTATCGCGTTCTTACAGACTTAGAGAAACCGTGGAAAAGAACCCGAATTGATCACATTCACACCTGTTCATACGTGATCATCGCCTCGACACGTTAATCTTTGGTCAACGCAGCTTGTCCAATAAGAATCGATTTCACTCATAAAAAAAAAAAAAAGGACAAACAAAAAGAACCGATTTTTGAAACCTCAAGGAGATGAATTTCCACGACAATGCAGCCATCATCTCTTCTCCTAACGACCTACATTCTACTAATAAGCCCAAAACCATCGCAAAAAATCGCGAATTCCGACTCCGCAATCGAGTCAACGCAGGCCGGCTCAGCTAAAACCGACCAAATTAAGAAACGGAAGAGGTAAAAGCCAGATCGCCAGAGCGCGGGTCCGAGAATGGGGACGACCGCGCAATCCGGCGCGTCCCGTTTCCCCCAAGCAATCCGCGGAGACCATCGGGGAAGGGGGCAGCGGCGTACCGGCGGATCCGCCGGGGCTTCCAATCGGCTCGCGGAGGCGGACGGCGAGGACGCCGCCTTCGACGCCATCGCCGGGGGAGCTGGAGCGGCGCGGATCCGGCGATGGGGCTGAGATCCGACCCGGGGCCCGGGCTCGTGCACGGCGGCGGGCGGCGGCGGGCGGGAGGATGGAGAATCGGGCGGGCGGGCGGGTCGGGCGGGGAAACCCTAACGAGTCCACCGTGACAGCACCCAGCACACGCACCCCGGGCGCGCTTTGTGATGAGATGGATCCGGATTTTTTTAATTTTTTTCGAGCATTTTATCGACTCCAGAAAATTTAATTATTGATTTAAAAATAATTAATTTTTTGGGGAATAGGCGGGGTTTTGAGAAACGTGCCGGAGATTGTAAAGGGCAAAAGATGGCATTGACCAGGACAGAAAAAAAAAAAGTGAGAGAGAGAGAGAGATTAAGATAAAAAGTTGGGGGGGAAATATAAATATTATTTTGGGGGAAAAGGTGACGTGGCGGTGGGATTTTGAAAATTGGGGGAGCGTGTGAGGGTTTTGAGATTTGAATAGGTGGGGACTGTTGGGACGTCGACGTCTTCACCTTAACTTTTCGTCGTACGGGTGAGCTAACCCCCGGGAGCTCTGTCTCTCTTGTCAATATGGACAAGATCCGATTGGACAAACGTATTTGTCCGAATTTGAGGGGAAATAATTGTTTTGACTTTTCAAGTCCTGCCACATGTCCTTGGAATCTTGGAATCGGTCCGCCATAGCCCCAATCGATGACCTTGGCCGGTATTTCTTGCCGGATTATTAAGGATATGCAAAAGAATCAAAAGTCGTTCAGATTGCTTGAAATCATACGAGACTAGATTGAAATTGACAATTCCTATGAGGGCCAGTCCGATTGGTCAATCAAGTTCTTAATTCTAGTTTAGTGAAATCAATGAGTACCGGTCTAATTTTCAATTCTAATTATTAAATCATCCATTCACTCACCTAGACCATATTGATATGTATATTTTAAAAAAGAAATTATATCTCGATTACTTAATTATTTTGTAATTTTTCAACCAAATATATACTTGTATTTGTAATAATTGAATATTATTGGGTGTGTAATATGATTAACTCCCTAGTTTTCTTTTTCATTATAATAATTCATTTACTTGTTTTATCAATCAAAATAATATAAACAAATGAAGAGAAATGAGAGAACTGATTGGAGATGTTTAGAAATGTTGCAGCGCTTTATCATCATGATATGAAATTAAGAGCCATTGGCTCGTTTTATGAGTATAATTAGGTCTCTCCTTAGCTATTCCCATGATTAAATGAAGTTGACGTGGAAAAAAGATAGATCAAACAATTAATGTTTTAACTTCTATGGAGATTATGACTTTTAAGGTGGAGTCTAATTCTTCTCCATATGTTTTTGGTGTCAAGAAAAACCCTAAGAGAATTACACCATAACCTTTAAAGAAATTAAGGTTTTAGCTAATGAATATAGTATATTCAAATCCTTAATCAAAATGAATGGCTCATAATTCAACCCGAATATAAGGTCAAACAGGTTATGGTACTCTAAATAAAAACTAGGTTCACCGTGATATTAATATTTATAGGGATTGGAGATCGGTTCCATGGACCCACCTAAGAATCGGTCTGGACTGGCGATTCGATTCCCGGATGGATCCACGAAACCAACGAACAGGTTCGGTTCCAATTTTTTAGAATTGGTCCTTGGTGGACGACTCCTGGTTTCAAGGTGGGGCCGTCATGCTCACTCCACAGGACTCCTGGTTTCAAGTTGGGACTGTCGTGCTCACTCCTAGAAACCATGTGGTTTTCTTGCAGTGACGAAATAACTGAGGATATAGGTGATCTTAAAATTGGTGCACTTATTTGTATAAATTCATCAAACCTTCAAGTAAATTACATCGGAAATCCATGAAACATTGGCTTATTGTCCTGCTATACACACAAGACAAATGATAATGCGAAATACTCATTCAAAGCGATCTGATTTTCTATTAATAAATAATTGCTTATGACTTTAAAAGATGCCCACAATAGAATCTTAAGGGAAAAAGACGTCTTCTCTCGATAAAGTGGCCAAGCTGTCACAACATAATATTGTCTCTAAAAAAAAGTGTTGAAAAATCTAAATGGTAAATCCCTAAGAACTTATCCAATTTTAAACCCAATTTTCATCAAAGATCTTCACATTTTTTTTATGCTAAACTAATTCTAGACTAAAATTAACACTAAAATATAGCAAAACTACTAAAAATCTAATTTATAGTTTTATCCTAAGTTTTGAATTTTTTTTTCTTTTATTCCGAAAAATGGGGGACTTAGATCAAGTCAGAAGAGTTGGTTGGGATGTGAGTCTCATTTGGACCTTGTGTGGATTATGTAAACAAGAGCATTAGATTACGCCGAGCTTATTTTTGTAAATGGTCCTATTTCTCTTTTGTTACAAGAAACAAAAAAAAGAGAAGATTTTTTTTGGTTCAAAATCTAGTCCCTAACTACTTTTTTATTATAGGGAATAGAAAAATTAATTGATGTATACGAACATGTTTCTATTCTTTTTATGCGTTGGAATACAAAAGAACAAAAAACGAAAACTAATAAGACCTTCCTAATTATGAGAGAGGCTTTGAATTTAGACATTGTGGTGCTCTTTTCATAATTGAGGGATACTGATGAGGAGGTCTGATTGCCTAGAAATCTACAAAACACTCTACAAGCCCACAAACCATTTTAGTCCATGCCTCTAGCTCTAGGGTAGAACCTAACCGGTGGAAACCTATTCAATTTTAAATTTTCACTAATATGGTTCTTAATTCAAGGTATATAGAGTAGATTCCACACTTCAAAAATTGGACAACCTGTTTTGACGGATAAATTTTAAATTCTAAATAGGTGAAACCTAGAACTTAGAACTTAGAACCTAAAGCAAGTTTTTTTTTATTATTTTTTCTTGATTTGTGTCTTCACGCAATCTACGGTATTCCATAGAGTTAAATGATACATGTATAATTTGGAATTACTAGTTTGAGCTTCCATTTTATAATTGAGACTTTTATTGTGTTAACGTTTAATATTTTTCGTATATCTAAATATAAGTTATGATTAGTTGATTGTAATAACAAGTGATGGTAATAAAATGTGATGTTTAACTACAATTGTTCAATTAATAATACAGATAAAACTTGAATGGACATTGGAATTTATGACAAGGTAGGTTCCAAGTTCTAGGGTATACATGATGAGTTATAGATTCTAAAAAAAATTAAGGAATTTGTTTTAACATATAGATTCTAAGTTCTAGATGAACATGAAACATGTATGGAATTAAAACTTATAATCGTTCACCTCCAATACAAGTGATATTGCTCCAAAACAGTTTGCACGCAATGAGATTTGAACGGTTGACCCTTGGTTTTAAAAATTGAAAAAGCCTCTAACCCCTTCTGCCAATCACACCAACCACGATACTAAACTATATTAAAACGGTAAAAGGCTATTAAATGGGATGTCAAGAGATTCGATAGTGTCTTTTCTTTTCTAAAAAAGTACTCACAAACCACGCCTTCACAATACCATCAAATTCAATTTGCGGTTAACATGAATCATATTTCAGCTGCGTTTGGAACCCATTTGCAAAGCTCTTTGACCTCTAAAGGCCCTTGAGCAAATGCTAACATGTTTGGTATCTATTTTTGGTAGCCCATTTCCGAAATGCTAGCTTTCTCAAGGCTGGTCTTGGAGTGCCTTGGGTTTTCAGCCTTGCTATTCATCATCTTCGGCGTTCACTGTTCATCTTATTCGTCGAGGGTGGTTGGCGGGTTGCACAGGGCTACGAGGGGCCGACGATCGGCTAGAGGGAGGCTGGTGACCATCACGGCGACCCAAGCGACCGTCGCCAGGGTGTCGTGGCGACCTTCATGCCATCTGGGTCGCGGCGGCCTTCGCGGGGGGCTGCGCTATTTGCATCTCAGCAACCTCACCGGGGATGCGCGACCTTAGGCGAGGGTTGCGTGACCCCGGCGAGGTCGCATGACCCAGGCACGGCCCTCATTGGCCCTCGCCGAGGCCCCCTGACCTCAAGCGCGGCCCTCATCGAGGGTCGTGTGACCCCTGTCAGCGGTCACCCGACCTAGGGCGGCCCTCGCCGGTGGTTTCCAGGAGCCCCCCGACCTTAGATGACGGTCGCTGCTCTTACCGGCCAAATATATATATATTAATAATGAAGGTGCTTTGTAAATATAAATCTTCCAAATACCATTTTATTCGAGGATACTTCGTAATGGATTTTTAGATTATAATTTTTCAAATGCAATTTACATTTTTCTAAAGACTTTCTCCAAAAGTCTAACCAAACACACCTTCATCATAGATATCAATTGATGCGCATGAAGAAAAGAGTTGGTGTACGGGCGATGCATCAGATACGCGATAAACGCTGCCGATAAATCGAGCGGAAACGCTGTTCTTCGTGTCCATGTTAACCTCGGACGAACGAAGTTACTGGCCAAGTTTACAGAGGAAATATCCCTGAGTTACTATCTTTTTGAAGCCGCAACAGAGATGGAGGCTTGCACGATAAAATTGAGTAAATGAGAAGCGAAGATAATAAGCTCAGTCAACTAATCCCAGATAAAATTAAATTCCAAGGAAGAAGAGCCTTCGAAGGAAAAAAAAAATGGCTTTATTACCTTTCGCGTAATTTTTAAATCCCAACATGCGCATGACTCTCCTTTCTTGTAATTTCAATCTCAATACACTTAAAATTTTCGCAATCCATTTACTTTTCTCCACACACAAAGTACTTTAGCCACATCCATCCGCGATCCCATTCGTGCACACTTTGTGCACAGTCCGTTTGGTTCAGCTTTAGGAGAATATCATTGAAAAAAATGCAAGAACTAAGGAGTTTAGTGAAATGCAAATATTATTTAGTAAAATGTAATTGAAAATATGCCTTGGGATGCAATTTGAGGGCAATTCGGTTTGGTAAACATACATTTGAAATGTCCCATGACGCGTTTTGTAACTTTAGTTTGTCCAAAATTGAAAAAAAAAAATTATTTTTATTTTTGCGTTGGGGATAATGTAAAAGGGATGTATTAACAAATTAGTTAGAATCTTCAACTTCCTTTTAATACACCAAAGACCCGCTTAATTTCTAAACGTAGCGAGGAATGGGCATAGCTGAACACTTTTTGATAATTCGTAGAGAAATCTTAATCAAGCAGTGATACACTAAGCTCTTATGGTAAGTATATGATAACTGAAAGTTCGGGTAGAATTGATTGAAACAAGCACAAATGAAGATTGCACATCTGATTCTATTCGAAGCTTCGCACATAGTTTATATAAAATTGCAATTGAACACCGGTAATCCTTGGTTGGATCACCAACTTGATCCCAAACCAAAAGTAGATCAACAAAAGCGAAGAACATGCTACTAAACTTTTTTTTATAGATGTTCAATCTGCCATAAATATTCTAGCGACCATTCAATGACACGAGGGTACGAGCAAGTAAATTCCAACAGTCCTTTGTCATAACCAACGGTGCCGGCCCTCTTCGTTCAGTGTCAACCTTGCCTTCATTCCATAACTATCTCTTAGTATCTATGAACTTGCCACCTTCTAGCATCACGCGTTCTTCGACCTCTCTACACCTGTCGACTTCTCTGTTCAATTCGCACTTTACAAAATGAATATAAACAAAAACCGAGAGGCACGGAAAAAAAAGAAGAGATGAGCTGCGACCCAATTCCGTAAACCGAACAACAAGCAACTCGCTGAAGCAGCAACTCCAATCACTGATTATTGACTTGAAAATATGGTGCCTATACTGTAACAAGACAAGTTCTGGAAATGTCAGTCGATTCATCTTCTCACAGCAAGAGTTCACTTGTCAATCGGGCGCAATTCGCATTCCCCGAGCTCTGCATTTCCATGGACTGTACCTTGCTTTCCTATTAAAAGGTGTTCGTTTAAGAGGTGTCACTAGTTATTTTTCGCGTCGTCTAAAGTTCGAATTGCCACCGCATTGCGCATGTTTCGCACAACCGACCATAGAGATTTAGGTTCTCTTTGTAAGCACTTTTTTTTATAACTTCTTGTAACTTTTTTTTTCTTAAATATAATAACCGTTTGTAAAACCTCCGAAGATAACCGTCAATTATAGATTTTAAAAAACCACATTGTACTTTTTAGAGACCCCCAACAAATCAATCAAAAATTTATATTTTAATTGTCTTTACTTTCTAACATTGCACCTTATTTTCCCTTATGTATCTTTGCAATTTGTGTCGGTGATTAGTCTATGGTGTATACGTCTATTATGGACATTGCATTGTCAATTAAATTCTAGCATTTTTAAGCTTTGTTATCGATTCAATTCCGACACAATTTAGTTATGTGTGTTATCATGGAAGTGGTTATACATTTAAGCTTTATCGTTGATTAAATTCTGAAGTAAAGATTTATAGTTATTTCTTATCCACCAATATATTTTTTGTTCGGAGTCACCACAGAACCTATCTCTTCTCATTAAAAGTTAAAGAACGACTTTCGGTCAAAAATATTTGACGATGGGAGAAATTCCGGCAAAACAGTCGCATTAGCATTAGACATGGATTATTTCCAGTACTTGTAAATTCTTTCACAAATAATTTTGAAGGGCTTAATTGAAACCTAGAAACTTTTGAAGGGTCTAATTCGAAACTCGTAAATTACCGACCGAACCCACCTGAAAAGCTCTCCGAAACAAGCCCCACCAGCAACAAAGAACACTAGCCGGAAAAAAATGCTGTGCAGAGCTTCACGCGCCGCCTCCCTCCGCCGCCCTCCGCCGCTCCTCCTCCGCGGCGGCGGAGCGTCGGTGCTCCGCCGCCTCTGCTCCTCCGTTTCTTCTCCCGCTTCGGACGACGCAGCGCCCATTCCAGCTGCCTATGCCGGTTCGTAATTCGTATGCTGGCGTCAGTGTGGTTTCGTAGAGTTGTTCCGTTTCGTTCGTTCTCGGTCGTGCCGATTCAGTGGGTTTTGATGCGATTCGTTGCTTAAGTAAAGTTCGGATGTTGTTGCGATCGCTCAGATCACATGGGCTTCATCAGAGACGTGGCTGCGATTCGGCCTCCCAAGCTGTTGCCTGACCTGCTGCAAATTCTCGAGGAGAGAGGTCAGTGAACCCGTAATGCGGTTCGAATGCAATTTAGGGTTCTTGCTTTCTCTTGTTTTCTTGACTGTTGTATGCGACGAATTGAATTGGATCGAGTGCAGTGGTGAGTTGGGTCATTTTGGATCCCTGGAGTGAAAGGTCTCTCTTCTTGAGATTGCATTTATCCCTTTTCAATACGAGTCAGCTAAACTAACGGGGATTGGATAAAGATTCGGGCTTTCGACTACCTGTGAGTCGTGATCGCGTTGTTGTTGTTGGTTGACCAGATGTGTGTTTTTGGCATCAGAGCAGACATTATGCAGTATGGCTTGCTTGGGATTTCTTGTTGTGAACACAAAACGAACCGAAGCTTACGGCTGGTTCAGTTCGGAATCGAGCTGTAATATTCGGTTTTAAGTGTCGATTTGTGTTTTGTATAATTTAGCCTATAACTTCATCAAGATGCTTTAATGCGGTCAATATGAGTAAACTTGTATTCTATCCCACTCTAAGCTCATATGGTACGTACCGAAAGACCTTTCGCAAATTTCCGAAATTTCTAAGTCACATCTCTAGTATAGTGCTAGCATTCTTTATGAAAGTTTGTAGGCATCAAACTTTTGTGGTAAGCTTACCGTTTGTATCTATTTTATTTTACAAAATCCAGTTTCATTATTTTTGTATCATGCATTGATTTTATGGTAAGAACTTTTCAGCTTTTACATTTTTGGTGGCCTGAATTTTTCGAATGGATTTACTATTAAGTGTTGTATGCACACTTTGATGTATGAAGAATAAACTAATTGACCTAAGTATATAAGGTAAATCTTCAATAAAAATGAGGAGAATGCTAGTGTTCCGAAGGAACTTGTTACGTATGCTTTAGGAATATGAAGATTTCTTTCTGAAACATGGCTGCTTTGGAAATATGTTGATATGCATTAGTTTGTTAGCAACAACACTGCTATACGAAGTAAGGAAAACCTCAAGCTGAATGAACTTACGATATATGTTTATTTGGTTTCTTCCCTTCTAAGGTGATTTATTCAGAGAAAGTTATACGGGCAGTTAAGGTAGCTCCATCGGCGGGCCGTGGCTTAGTTTTAGAGGTTAGTTACACATCTATCTCACTTGTAACTACCTGACATAGGCTATCAGCATATTGAGAATATCTGAAGCCAAAGCCACCAACAGCACCCTGTCTTATGTGCTGAGAGAAAGTTATAGAGCAGTTAAGTTAGCTTGGGCTGTTGTTTCTAGTTTGTCTCTGAAATGAAGACTTTGTGGCATACCAGAAAAAAGAGGGGCCTTCATCTGGAGACGGATAATTTTTTTGGATGACTAACAATGAAGCAGGCCAGAATGGTGGGATCAGACTAGCACAATCTGCACAAACCTACAGATCCAGGGAAAAAGGGCTCGACTTATTTAAACAGGGGAATTGTCTTGTTGATTGTGTATTATAGGCCATAAGGATTTACTTCATTACTTTTAGGTTAGGAAACTTGACAGACATGGCAGAAGATAACATAGTATATGAGGAGCACCTTACCAGCAGAAGATGAATTGCTGGATTTTAGAGTGCCTACCTAACTTGCAACCCTCTTTGGCTAGTAATCCAGCTGGCTAAGAACTCATCCCGACAAACATGTCCTTGTTACTTACTGAAGTTCCTGTTGACGTCCAAATATAATTTGGATTTTAATTATAGAGTTTCTTGCAGTTAAGTTTTTTTAGGCTCCTAAGGGATTATCTTCATCTCAAGTACCACATAATAATTTACTGTTTGCATGACTTCTGACATATGAAGCAGTCTGAAAGCTAATAAAATTTGCACTTATATTTGACCAATGTACCTTATAGGACTATTGATAACATTAGCTAAAAGAAATGTCTTTTACTGAAAGTATCTCTTTAAATAATACATTTTTCTAATGACATGACTTGGTATTCGTTGTCTGTGTGAAGTGGCTGATCTAGTCCTAACGAAGTTCACTGCACATTTTGTTTACCATAGGTGAATCAATAATTTCTCCTGGAAACAGGAAAGGGATGGTTCCCCTCGCCATTCCTTTAGCAAAAAGTTGCTCAGGTATATATGATCCATCTCAGAGAGTTATGTTTCCTCAGTGGCAAATACAGTTTCACTTATGACTTTGCTTGCAATAGGGGCTATTACTGCGCTGCTACGATGGCCTACAGCTCCATCTGGGTGAGAAACCAATATCGATGATGCTTTCTTTTTATGGATAATTATGGTTGCATTACTATACTGTATTGTGTACAGTATGGAGATGCCGGTGGTTGAGGTTGACAAGCATGGAGTGTACCTATTAGCTAAAACTGTAAGTTGAGCATATGGACATAGGCATAGCTAGATTTGTTGTTGCAAGCATCACACTCGCACATGCAAACTGTCGCAAACCCAATTATGTCTATATCTCTCTTCCAGATTGTTGGCATAGTCCATGCATATATCTGCCAGATTATTGGCATATTAGTTTTCCCAATTTAAGTGCTGCGACTGCCCATATTCTTGTTTGAGCTTCTACTCGGAGGTTATGTCTCACTCTCTCTCTCTCTCTCTCTCTCTCTCTCTCTCTCTCTCTTTCTCTCTCTCTCTCTCTCTCTCTCATATGAATTTATATGCATATACACCAATACACAGGCGTAAAACACTCATGTGCATATATTGTCTATAGCTACATACATACAGGTGGTGGATAACATATTCCAGAAATCATGGTTGTTCTTTTGTTTCAAAGTTCAGGTAGATCAGTTTATTCATAGAGTTCTCCTTGAAGACGACGACCTTGGTTCTCAGGATGCAAGCAGCAAGCTACTTAATGCTTCAGCTGGTGCTAGAGGAAGACTTTATAAAGAGGGAGATTACACTAAGTCTAAAATCTCAAGCCGTGATATCTATCTCCTCAAAAAGGTACTGATTAGCTTAATTGCTATAAGTGAGCTCTGTGAAAAGGTATGATGAAGAGATCAATTTCAGGTTGGTTTATTTCCGGATATCCTGGAACGCAAGGCAATGAACCACTTTGAGAAAGGAGACCATGTGAGCATCATCTATTAAAGTTTTCTATGAGACCTTTTTTAGCTAAATCCAAAGGCTTTCTCATCTGTAATTATTTGTCAAAGGTTTCAGCACTAGTCACTGCAGAGTTCTACACGAAGAAGGAAAACTTTCCAGGATTTGCACGGCCTTTTGTTTTCAATGCAGTGCTTTTACTGAAGTTCGTGAATAATCTCTTTCCACCACTTCTCTTCATTAAACTTTCCTAAATGGTTTGAGAGGTGACCACTTGCTCAGAGAAGCCTTATGTTCATTTTCTAAGGGTTGGCCGTTGCCTCGAAGCCAAAGACGCTGCAAGAGGGGCTCTAAAACTGCCATGGTGGTCTCTGGGTTGTAAATATGAGGTATGCTCTTCTTTTAATACCATTCTGCATGCTATTCCCGCCTTCCACTGGTAGTTTGATTCTTTTCGACTTCTTCGCAGGATGTTGCTGAAATAGCAGAATGGGAGGATGAGCAAATTGAACGCATTAAAGAGAAAATCACAGAAAGGGGTAGGGAAGAGGACCTGATGAAGGGAAAGCCACCTGCTCAGGTACTATTTCTGAGATTATCTGTCAATCTCCATTTTATCAATAGGTATACGCATGTTTATTTGGAAGGTTGAATTGCGGTCCTGGCTTATAGATAAAACTAGGAATTGTTCTTCGCCATCAATTTTATGCCAACAGACTTCTGCTTTGAACTCACAGATTGCATTGGATGAAGCTGCTTTTCTAATGGACTTAGCTTCAGTGAAGGGGACTTGGGATGATTCTGTTCATAGGATTGGGAAATGTTACGAAGAGGCTGGACTTCACGATATTGCGCAATTTGTACGATATCAAGAGTGAGCATAAAGCCAGGGATTACTCATCTGACACATAGTTTGATTTAGTGTGTTCTGTCATTACCATCCTCAATACAGAAGAGAAAAGTACTCAGGTTCTTGAACTTTGGTCTTTTGCCTCTGCCACATCAGCTACATTTCCTCCTAGAGTGGATTCTTTCCCACAGCTGGCTGGTATGAATTTAGAGGCACTTTGCTCAGAACCATGACAAATCTTGCTAGGAGTAGAAAGATCTGTTGTAATTGCTCATCTTTTTGTCATAGCGAATTGTGTAGCAACCTTTGTTAGAAATTACAGTTCAGTGACGATGGTGACCCAATTAATGACATGGGAGGTCTTTGAACTTTTTCAATTTGTGCAATATCTGGACTTTTTTTTGGGCAGTCGAGTCCTCAAACTATATATTTATTTGCTGATGTTCGCTCATGCATCGTTATCCTCTTATTCAGCCATCTGAAGATACTTTCTGCCAAACCGCAATTGAGAAGAGATTTGGTTCTCACGGCTTGTGCAGATCCACAAAAATAAAGCCACATGTACAAAGTTTCATATGTTTCGTGACACTCCGACAATTCTCAAGGCATTTAAGGGTTAAAAAAGAAGCGCTGATTTATAGGAAATACCCACCTCAATAGACATTTATTCATCACTACAAAACTGGGAGGAGAAGTGAATATACAACCCATGGCAGCTTAGCTTACACTAGAACAAATGACGAGCCGTTTTCTCAAGAACCGTGTGAACTTCCACGTGTTAACTATAGGAGCTTGCGCTATGTACACAAGCAGTGCAAACAAACCCAGTGGCTCTCTGCGAAAGCGTTCTTATTTACTCCTCTGTTAGTCATGAGAAAGAGGAAAGCAACTTTCTGCTGGACTTGCATGGTTTTCAATGGTCGAATGGAAGAGATGGTTTCTTGCTGTTAACTCTCTTCTTTCTCCACAGAAGCTTTCTCCACAGACTCCCAACTCCCCGTTTTTTCACTGGCGTGATGGCGAAAGAACCAACTGCTTCGTGGTCGTCTGTCATTTTAGTTCCATTCAAACTGAGAAGCTTTTCTGAAGGCTCATTCAATCCACCCGGGACGATAGAACAATCGTTGTTCTCTCCTTTCATGTCAGAGGATTCTAGGTTCGTAACATCGGCATTATCCTCTGCAAGCATTTTGTCCAACAGAGAAGTTCGACGGGCCATACTCTTGTTCTTGGGTGACTCTTGAATAATTGTCATGGTGCCATTGGTGGCAACGCTGGAGTTTGCATCTGTTGGAGTAGGGATGATCTTATCAAAAAGAGCAGCATCTTTTGCTGGAGCCAAAGCTTTCAACTGCTTGCCCAAGTTCAAAATGGTTTCTTGGCACTCTGCTAATCTTTCAGAAGCAGCTGCGATCTCCCAGTTCTGCAACAAATACTCTTGCATCAGTTAACAAAGGATCTGAGTTTCTTGTCCCAAAGAAAATGTTCCTCGCTTCAATTACTCTGAACTAACAGCTTTTAAAAGAATACAAGATCATTTAATGCTGCTCCAGAATAAAGGGCCCCTAACTCTATCACAATTCATGTTCATATCTAGATCACAAGTTCGACTCCCTCTGTATAACATTCTACACTTTTATTACTTAGGAACAAAGTTCCAGACCATGAGAATAGACATTGAAAAGTGAAGTCTATTCTCAACAACTTTTTGCAAAAGAGGGAATGTAATGAGCCTTCTTAATGCCATTTTTATTCCAAATCACTTCATTAATGTGCAATGTAATGATTCAAAGAATGCGTGATTAAAAGGAAAAAGAAGAAAAAATGTGTATCCCTGAAAAAATGCATGGGACGATTAGGTAATGATGGGGTACTTCTTATGAGACAGGACAAAGAGAAACTATCGAGCCATCGAAAAGTTCCTCTTAAGCGACTGCTTCACATCCAGACAAAAGGATTCAGCAATGGTATCTACTTTCAGGATTTGAGAAAGCAAACATTGACGGTGACTTACAGTTCGTAGCTGCTTTCCTTCCTGAATGACATCATTTTTCAGACTCTCATCCTTCTTCATACTGGAAATGACATGGACATGTCCGTGAGATTCAGAAATACAAGTAATTAGGAATGTCCATTACAGACTATATTCAAGCAAGGATATGATCATCGGGGCATGGAATCATAATTACCTTTCCAGCTGCAATTGCAAGTCAAGACATGTGGCCTCCAGTTCATCACAGCAGCTGCTTTTGTTCTCCAGTTCCACTTCTAGTGGAGAGAACTGCTGATGAGCCTCATTTACTTCAACTTTGGCCATGGCAAGCTGTCTATCAAGATCTTCATAACTCAACTTGTGATTTACAATCTGGTCCTCAACCAAACCCTTTGATTCTTTTAAGCTGTTCACTTCCATATGCACGCTCTCAATAGTTTCTTTGGATGCTTCAAGTTGATTTATCAAAGATTTATTTTCACCAATAGCAGACTGAAGCTGACCTTCCAATCCTTCCTTTGCAGAGTCTCTGTTTTCCAGGTTTTCCTCCAATTTTGTTTCTTCTTCTTTCTGATCAGATTGGAGTTCTCCCAGCCGAGCCATATTGTCACCGCCACTTGCAAATTTACTAGAGATACAAAGTTGTTTGATGGGATTATGCAATTTATAGGCATCAGATAGCTGACGTTTAATTCCTGCTTCTACTTCACCTTCACTTCGTGATTCATCCCAATCTATATTTTGCATAATCTCTTCCCTCATGCTTGAAACATCTTGAAGGGAAAAACAATGGTTCAGAACCCATTCCAAAGCTGAAGCTAATTCTTTAAAAAAATTAGAGAGATCAGCTTTTTCATTCAAAAGATCATAACATGTACGGAGAAAGTGCTCTAAGACATCAGCGAGTTCAGAAGTTTTCCATTGAAAAACACGAACCATGTAGCCTGTGGGTGTTTCTGAACTCTTATTAGAAGAAATATTCCTTTCTTTCTTCAAAGAAATATCTGGATCCTCGTAGTTTTGATGAGGAAGACTAATACTCTCCATAAGCTCAATTATTCTAGACATTGATTTGCTCAAATCTGGCTTTACTTTCTGATTGCTCTTTTCCATTGACGACAAATCAGGGCGAACAATTTTATGAGATAACCCCAACCTCGAAGAACTATGAGGAGGCTTAGATAAGTTATTCTCATTGCTACTTGCCCTTTCCTTTGTATCTCCAAACTTTCCGGGGTTTTGACGAAGCACATGTGCCAAAGCAATTCTAACATGCTCAAGTATTTCATCCAGGTGTCTTCCAGTGGAATGATGTTGCTCCAGAATCACTTTCAATATCTTTTGAAGCCATTGAGGGACGTCAAAGAGGATTGTACCATTGGAATTGGCTTCCTGGTCTACCGGACAGAAGCCAGATTTACCATTTGTCTCTGGGGAGTGAGCAAGTGCACTAGCTTGCCGAGAAAGCGTGTCATAATTTTTTGATGTATCATCTGCAGAGACAATAGCTAACTTCTCCATTTCAACAAAGTCGTCCATTAAGCTGATGTCGGAAGCTCCAATTGTTTTGGAGGATAATGACCGCCTCTGTTTCTCATTACGGAAATTCTCCAACTCTGAAATTAGAGCTGTTGCCCATGATTCAGCACAACTTACTTTATCATCACTGCCAATATCAGATACTGATGCCAGAGATGGTTCATGTGACAAATGAATGGTCCTTGTCACCTCCACACCCTTCTGACCTTGTAGTGGTCCTTCAACCTGTGAATCAATCTGCGATAATTTGGAGCCCGTGTGAGCATTCAGGACCCTAGAGATATGGAGTTCCCTTTCTTTCTTACTTAGAGCTTCTTTGAGAGCTTTGCTCTCCTCCTCCATGACAATTAACTGCTCTGTGAGAATGCTGATTCTCTTACTAGGTGTCTCAGGATAATTCTCAACTGCGAAGTCAGACATGGAACCTATTTGCCCAGTATTTATTTTCCTCGTCTGGGCCGAATCCCTTCCAAGCATGTCAACTTCATTTTTCATTTTAGCTACGGCTGCCGGTCCTGGTAACCTTTTTCGAACTAATAGACGTAACCTCTGACATTCTGATTCTAACTTCGCGATTTTCTTCACACTCTCTAGGTGTTGCTTGTGAGACACATCAGCTGTCCTACGGTTGAACTCTCTCTCCTCATTCCGAATCTCAAGCTCCTTCTCAAGAACACGGACCTCATATTTGAGAGAAGCATTATCTTTCTCAGTGGAGTCAAGTCTAGCCATTAGGCTACCAATATCTGCCTCAGCCCGCTTTCGCTGTTTATTTAAGTCTTCAACCAATTTTTCCTTGGATGCTAGAGATTTACTGAAATGAGTATTCTCAATGCCCATCTTGGCAAGCCTTTTATTTGTTTCTTCTAATTTCCCTTCCAAAACTACTTGGGACTTTTCAAACTCCTTTGATGTCTTCATAACAGCATCGTGAATTCTTTTCTCCTGCTCTTCTCTGACAAAATGCAGTTGCCGCATACATTCTTTCAGAGCCGCATCAAGATGTGTGAGTCTCTCTTCAGCAGCTAGTCTCTCCTTCAACGATTCCTCTAGGCTATTTTTTAGAGAAACCACTTCAGTTTCCATTTGCTCCCATCCTATTCAGATAATGAATTTAACAATGAGTAGATTGTAAGTGGAGAGTTAAAAATGAACAGGAGGAATAGAAATATCCAAGCAGATATTCTGTCATATAAAATAGTCGAGAAGGGAAAGGAATTACCTGCAATAGCTTCTTGGGCCATCTTTTCATGTTTCTTTACAATCTCATCTTTGGTATTACATTCGGAAAGAACATAAGAAAGCTTATCAGTCAAATGTTTCAATTCTTTCTCCAATTCTGCTTTATCAGTTGAAGCTGCCTCTACCTGTCGGGTGAAATTAATTTTCACACATCGATCAAGGATATATAATTTACACACATCTAGCATATGCACCCACAATTGTACCACAGACCTATACATGTGTGTGTGAGAGAGAGAGAGAGAGAGAGAGAGAGAGAGAGGGGGCAGGGGGAGCAGCTACTAAGTTTAAGATTACCGTCTGAGGGCTTCAACAATTCACAGAGATCACACTACAACAAGTTACTTGTCTATCTCCGTGTAAAATTCACTTTCAAATATGAGTTTGATTATACTCATCCATTTTATTGTTGAGTTATATCTGGAAAGTGATTTCCAGCATGGTACGCACCTATATGAAAGAGATGCTGTATGTTCTCCTAAGGTTATAACATTTTTCCATTGAAGGAAGACCTTGCACAACAGATTAACAGATCGTACATGCAATTTCCTCAAGATGCGGCTCCTGAAGAAGAACACAACTTTCTGGTCTGTCCTGTACAAGTTCATTGTCATTCATAAACCAATTGCTGACCCTTTTCCCTTTCATTTAGAAGCTGGACTTAAAATTTTAGAGTAAAGCAGCGGGTAAGGAGGTTTTTGTTTAGTGGGACTACCAAGCTGTAGTCTTACATGAGACGCAGGTCATTCACTTGATCAAATGATGCACACTAGAAAGCAGTTAAACTTGTAAATAACCTTAATGGCGATGGTATCAAGCATTGCCACCCCTTATCTTATTAAAAAATAAGAATCTGACTACTCGGATGCATGTGATACAGAATTCTGTATGCAAACAAACCAAAAAAATGACAATGTACCCAGACTTCTATTTTGTGTAGTTTGGCCAACTATTTTTTATTGTAAGTTTCTCACATCGCGAGGGGCAAGATACGAAAGATGGTCTTGACAGTTGCCTCCACTCTGCTTTAAGTACCCATTAGACATGAATACCCCATCCCTGCCTCCTTAGGATTGCACCAAGCAAACTTCCGTTTGAAAAAAGGGTCTATTGCTCATTATGTGACCTCAGGAAATTACAACAATTACCTGCTGCTCCTCGTTTGCCTTTAGGGGAAGCTCAACTTTATCATTTGCAATGGTCTTCTCTGCAGATTTCTTTTTCCAAAGCCACGCCTTATGATCCATCACTTCACAAAAATGTATGTCTGAAAGCACATCAAACAAGACAAGTTATGTGTAGAGGCAAGTGCAAAAAGAAGAAATTTTTTTGCATGAAGTCAGAAGCTACAAGTCAATTCTAATCCAGGAAATACAGCTGAATCAGACATAAAGTCTCTTAGCTTGTTGTGTGCAACCATCGACAATTCACAGCTTCACGTGAAAATATATCACGGATCTGTCAAACGAAATACTTAAAGCGACCACATAGAATTATGTGTTGTAAACAATGCATTCCCTAAAAAGAAGATAGAAAAAGGGCACGGATGAATTGCTAAATACTAAAATCGCTTCAGATAAAGTTCAGAACAATAGGAAAAAAAAGGCTTTTGCATATGTGCACTATAGATTCTTATGCATCAGTTCATCCTCGATTGAACATTATGGGGCATTTTAATATGTAAAATAGCCTTGTTATCAATTGTCATCAAATGTTAATTTCAGCACCTGTCTGCACATAGGAATTAATCATACAGTATCGCATTGGGACACCATCATATCCCACTCTCAAGCATGTACATACCGAAGCAAGGGTTGTGATGGTAAATTGGTCAAAAAAGCATCAGAATGAAACTTTGTACTACATCAAAGGGGGGAAAAAAAAAACCCTACTTAAATTGGAATGGACCCCCGACAGATTACAGCAGAACCTCCTTCCCCATCAGAGAATTCAAGTCGGGTAACAAGCGAGAGCATCCCGAGTTTTCATAATCGCGGAACTCCTTAACTCAACAGCAAAGACATTCCAGCCTAAAAGCTTACCTTGCTATTAAGGAGGCTAACAATCGATGCCGGATAGATTAATGCTCCCTCTCACATGCAAAAGCAAAACGGACGGGAAATAGAACAGGGAGCCGAAAATGCAGAATAAGATGAAGGAGAACCACATGTAGAATTTAACATTAAGTCGAGCATGAAGAAGCTGAAATTTGAAGCCATACTACACGCACATTATATGTGTATCAGTCAGGCCGGGATGAACCGATTTGCAGCAATAAGAGTTTCTGAATCAGGCACACCGCTGAATTTTAACACCAGCCTCCGGCCAAACCGTATGAATCAAACATCGAGAAGCAGAACCGAGCGAAGGACGAGTTCCACCGGAGCTCCAACTTCAATAGAAAAATCCCAGCGCCGTGACGAACAAGGTTGACTTTAGACAGCGCCGTAACGGTCGCATGCAACGACAAATTCAATCCTAAACGCGACTTCCAAAACCAAAAAAAAAAAAAAAAAGAGAACAAGAAAAAGGAAAAAACACAGACATCGGTCATCGTCCCGACCGCACCGCGTCGCGAAACACGGCCTCCGAGCAGCCAATGCGAGTCCTCTCGCGACACTCCAAACACTACACATGACACCGGAGACCGTGCGAGGTCAACGCGAGCATCTAGAGAGGGAGCTGCGGGAACTTACCGGATCGATCAGGCGGCGGCGGTAGTGGGAGGAGCGGGAAGCATGGAGCTCGGGGGAAGCGAGGAGAAGAAGAAGAAGAAGAAGAGATCGCGATCCGGAGAAGGATGAGAAGCCCGGTTCCGAATTTAATAACGCGTCGCCGTAGGAAGCGGATGGCGCGGTCTCACCGACAATCACCGCGAGCGATTGCAGACAATCGACTCCACGTCGCCGCCGAGGAGTAGCTGTGGAGTAAGAACTCAACTAAAGCGAAAACCAGAAACTCCGAAAGAGAGAGAGAGAGAGAGAGAGAGAGAGGTGACGTGGAGCTGACTGAACTGCAACTAGAGAGAGAGAGAGAGTGGGAAAGTGAGTGACGGGAGGATCACAGGAGACGCGAGTACGGCCTCTTTTTGGGACAATCTGGACAGCGTTCGGGGGACCACCGACGGTCCCGACCGGGCCGTGGTTCCAGCTTTTAGGGTCGAACGGTCCACGTACGGACGGACCTGGGGACGGTGGCCTCTCCAGGCGAGATTACCGTCTCCGCTCGGACCGGTTGGCCGGATTCGATGTGGGGCCCACATGTGGATTTTTCTACACTTACGAGAGAGTGTCGCCATTTGCCTCTGGTCCGTAGACAAGTATTTGCTTAGAAGAGTTTCTCGGACTTCGAGAGGGTTATGATTAGGATTGATATCGACGTGACATATTTACCTATAATAATTTTTTAATAACTAAAAATTCAAATTTAATATATATATGATAAATTTATCTTTAAGTAATTTAATCATCAATGGAGAAAAAATTTTAAATTGGTATTAGACTTTCCAATATGATTTTTTTTTTTTGGTCGGGACTTTGCAATATGATAGTAAAATCACAAATATATCATAATTTCAAGTATACAAATTTGAAATTTTTGATGATCAAAAAAATTAATTTAAAATAAATTTATTACAAATTAATCACTTTGTGGTTTTTTGGTAGTATTAACGGTTATGGTCAATGGGCAATTTGTCTTTGGTAACAATAAAATATGATTATAGCACTAAAAACAAATGGCGCGTGGGATTAACGGTTGTGCACGCGCGTGCGGGGTGGTCGTTTTGCTGGAGTGGAGTAGTCAATGGAAACTTTGTTAAAGTTCTGTTGGGGCTTCTTGTGTTGTTGGTTGGTTGACTCTCTCTCTCTCTCTCTCTCTCTCTCTCTCTCTCGATCGCTATCGTTCGCTTTCGCTTTGATCCAACGGCCCGGAAGAGCGCGGGTGCTTGTCGACGGACCATGACCGCTCGCGGGAGAAAAGGACGGCGACGTTTCGGGGTAGTGTCTGAGCTTGACTGTTGATAAAATTAAACCATCATTTTGATACGAAAATACGAAATTTAAGTAGTGGGGCAAAAAAATAAAATTTCCGACGGATGAATAACGTGCACATTCGATGGTTAGTTACCTTATAGTCAACTTATATTTATTTAACAAGAAATACATGAAATTGCGCCTTGTAGTAGTGAATATAATAGAAGGTCACTAGGCTGTTTTGGCTACACTCACGAAGGAAAAGATCTTATGAAATTAATGAATTCAAAATGCGAATTGCACTCACATGGATAGGTCAAAGCGTTTTTGCTGAAAGAGTAGATGGTAATATATTTGTAAAGTTTAATTTAATTGAACTATGCTAATTAATCGTACAAGACTCCAAGTAGACATTGAATGGAATCGATGATTGACATGATAATATATTTCCTAATAGCTAGATACAAATGGAAAATGATACGCTTGCGAATCAATGATCTACTCGTGCTTTTGATTATATGATGTCTGTAATTATTGCATTTAGGTGGCATTTTGTGAAGAATCAAGTTTCGATTGGTGGGAAACAAATTAGCAATAATCAAATTTGCGCAGAATGATGCTGACCCATGTCGTAATGAAAAGAGAATTTCTCATGAATCATATATACGAGTTGATTCATTTAGATGGATAGAATGGAAGAAAAAATACAAATATGTATAATGAAGTGTAAATTCGTTAGTAACTAAATACTTGTTTTTTTTTTTTTTTTTTTGAGTAATGTGTCACATTGATTAAAGGAAGCACTATGAACTATGGTTAGTATAGGGTCCATCACAATTTAAGTGCAATCAATGGTAGGATTAGATCGACCTATCTAAGTGAAGTCTAAGTCTATTTATTTAAGATAGGATAAAAATAAGATATCCCAGGAATCTCGATTTCAATTACTAGGGCTGTGAATGCTCAACCGAGAACACCCTTCTTTGTTCCTCATATATTAAAATTCATCTAAAAGAATTACTATATTAAAAAACTTATTGACATATAAATGCATAAGTAAATTATATATATAATTTATCATATAACTCAATATATTAACATAATAGACACTTGAGGATCTTGTTAATGAGTGCTCATTTATTAACAATACTTGATTTGGAATAATGCAATTTCCAAGCATTAAATGTGCATATCAGTGCATTTAAAACTGCAAAATTCCCTTAATTGGTTGCAAGGTACTCGTTAACAAAATCATTTTTGAAAAGGTACCTTCAAACTCGTTAGCATGAGCCGATGAATAATTACTAAAAATAATAATAGCTCCAATTCCACCTCTATTTTTTTCTTTGACACTTTAACTAAACAAGGATGCTCACAACTCATGATTCTTCTTGCATTTCATCCGCTCATCGTATCATTGAGTTCATCCGCTCATCCTATCATTGAGTCCAGCTCAAAAGTTTCCAATTAGTGACGCCACTTTTATCATAATTCAATAAAAAGCACACATTGAATTATTTGTAGCACGGTCCATTGTGGTCGCTTCCAATTCTTGACCAATGTGTCCCTAAGAGATTCAATAATTCAATGGATGGACCGTCAATGTCCTTCGCTTCACATCACGTGTGGTCGTTCTCTAGCGCCTACCCACTTCGTACCTGTAAATTAAAAAGACCAAAAAAAACTCGAAAGCACAAGACCCAGTATAAAACTACTATTGATTCATCGAATATAATAAAAAAAAAAGGCGGCATGATCAAAGAACGGATGCTGAATCCTTATTCTAATTTTTATTTTTTTATTTTTTCAATTTTGAACAATTTGTGGCAAAGCATCACTGCTCATTGTTCCATACGTGTTCAATTATTTATAAAGCTGGGATGGCTGTCAACCACCCCGAATTGCAAAAAGAGGACCACCATTCAACTAAAGATCTCCCATAAATTAGCCTCCTCCTCCTCATCATTCCCTTGTCTCTGTTTTATTCAGTCGGTTGTTTACGATATGTCGATTTGAATAGATAGGTCGGTCCAAAATGGGAGTTAGGAATGTGCAAACTTTACTTATATTAATAATTCGCAGTGGTAAGGTGGCGCACTCGTGAAGCAATCCCCACACCACAACCACCGCCCCCGGAATTAAATGGAGAACGTGAAAGGTGTCGAGATGGACGCGATGATCATTCACCAATCATGATGTTCAGCGGTCTTTTGTCTGCTTTAATTCGGCGCGACTTTTGCGTTAGTGATTGCCTCGCTTTAACCTCGCTTTAGTTTGATTGAGATAGCCTCGTTGTGTCGCTCAATTAATAAGGCCTTTTTGTCGATGACTGATGATGCCACTAAGAATTTCAAACCAGTATCCTACCATACATTCGTGGACAACCAATTTTCATCCTACCCCCAAAAAAAAAAAAAAAAGAAGTCTCGTACATGTGAAAATTAATTTTTGTCTCATGAAAAAAACTCAAGTCGGTATCCCTGACCAATATTTGCCCCCCTTTATCCCATTAAAAGGCAAATATGTCAACATACGAGGATTTCTCCATATCGAATCTGTCATTATTTGCGTTAGATTTTATGTGTGCGTTTTAATGGGATATTGAACTTAGATGCTGATGGGGTAGATTTGGGTTGGGAGTATGGAATTTTCTGCAAGACGATATTAATATGTCAAGGGCTACCAATTCTAAGATTATTTTTAAGATGAAAATTAATTTGGAGTAGTTGTATAATAAGGATATCGATTTTGAGATTCTTTTTTCAAGTTACTTTAAATGAATTTTAAATGTGCAAAATATATTCTTGAGGAGTTATTGCTAATGAGTGCATTTGACGTGCAGGGCGATACCATAATGGCTATGCGGGTCATTGTCACACAACTCATTTGATGTGGCCATGACCTGAACAAGCCAACAGAATCCCAATAATTACTTAAAATTGATCTTTCTTTTTTTTTTTCTTTCTATTTCTTCAAAATGATAATATAGAGTTTGGATCAGTTTTCATAGATCTTGATCAGTCCTTCTCCTCAAGCAATTTTAAGGATGCCCTCGTTCACATTGACTTGGTGTTTCAAGAATTTACTTCTCAAGGACTCCTAACAACGCCACCAGCAAAGTCAAGCTAACACCTATATTTTGTAAAAACGATCATGTTAATGAGTGCTCAACATACTTGATTTGGGATAATTTGATTTTCAAAGTATTGATTGTGCATGACATGAGGACAAATAATAAATTGGAAACTATAAATTTTCCCAAAAAATTGTGACTTAACATATGTCCTTGAGGTGCCCCTAATAAATCCCTTTTAAAACAATGTATGTTGAACAAAATGTTGATCGGACATATTCGAGACGAGTATCGGAGTCCAGACCTCCGACCAGAATAAACTAAGAAGCAATCAATTGCACATTCGAGACGATTTCACGACGCGATAGACAAAGAAAGAAAGGGGGCTAGTTGCAAAAATTGACAGCATAAGGGCCGCATTGTAATTGACCCTAAGCATCGTGATCTAATTGAAAAAAAAAGGAAAAAAAGTAAGAGATATGCACAGAATTGGGCTCGCTCCTCGGCCCATCATTATCTTTTCAAGAAGAACAGATTGGGCTACGAACGAGAAAAGCCCACGGCCCATCCGGCATCTGTCTGCATCTTCTTCGATGGGCGATCCTCGCTCCGGTTCGAACCGCCGCGACTCTCTGGTGTTCGAGCGCCGTCTCCCGGCGGCGAATCTGGACCTCGCCCGATCATCGCCGGCGGCATTGATCGTCTTCTCTCCGCAGTGATGGTGCAGAAGCAGCACCACAAGTCCAACGCCAAGAAACAGCCCCACGTAAGCCGTCTTCTTCGCTTCTCCTGGTTGCAATCTGCATCCGTTTACGCACTCGTGACTATTGCTTGCTCTTCGATGAGGCGGCGTATTTTGTCTCCGAAGAAGAAATTCGAAAGTTTCAATTGCTTCTATGATCTGTTTGTTGCGCCGAGGCCTCTGAATTGATCTTTGGTGGACGTGCTTTTGGCTAAGTTCTTGGTTGAAGTGTTCGTTGGTGGTTGTTCTCAGAATCTGAGTGGACGTGAATGTGGTATGCGTTGATGAACAGGTCAAAAAGCAGGGGAAGCAAGCGGATAACGCGCAGTTCCGAGCTCAGCTTGATGCTCTGGGCCTGAAAATTGTCCAGGTGACTGCAGATGGTAATTGCTTTTTCAGGTCTGTGTTCCTTGTTAGAAAACGATCACCGTATTGTTCATGATTTTGTTGAATGTTTCCAGGGTTTGATTTGTTTTGTTAGATAACAGTATTCCTCTCTGTTTTGGAAGATTTTTGGTGTGCTCATTGCATTACCGCTCTGTCGTCAGGACACAACACACAGTGCATTTTATGGTACACTGGTTCTGGAACACTATCATCGATCTACTAGAAATTCCTCTGTTGGAAAAATTATTGCATTTCGTATAATTTATTACGAAGAAGAACTCTATTTTTCGGGGAATGTAGCTCTTTTAACTTAGTCTCGAGGATATTGGATTGACTCTTCCGATATCCAACTAAGTAACTTTGTAAAATTCTATTACTATTGTATTGCTATTGTACAACGCCTAGAAAAACAAACCATGTTCCTCATTCCTGTTTTCATTCCACATATTTGAATTATCCATCCTCCAGGTAATCTTACAGCCTTGTGTGGAGCTTTTGTTTATAGAAACGCCTTTGCTATGGTTGGAATTTTCATAGTTGTCCACTCTTGTTAATCAGGGCCCTTGCAGATCAGTTGGAAGGCAATGAAGATGAACATGGGAAGTACCGTAGTATGGTTGTTCAGTACATATTGGTATGTGGAGTGCAGATTTCTCTTTTTCAAACTGTAGGAATTATGTTTTTGGGGGTTTTACATGGTGATGTAGTCCTCATTTGTATTAGTCCTCAGTGATCTGAATCTAAACTTTATTTGGTGCATTTTGTTCTTGAACTTTTCTGTAAGTATTGATGGATCTCACACTTATATAGACACTGAAATAGCATGCCTTTGGAAGAAAAAACCAAGTTAAAATGGGTATTATACATTGAAGCATACATTTCTGCTGCCACTGGTTATTCCTGGTGATATTCAGCTCACAGTCACAGTTGCATAGAGCTATACCAACACAAGGATCACCTGAGCAATTTGACATTCTTATTTTACTAGAGAGGAAAACCTTCTGAGTGTTAACTGTGATTTGGATGGTGTATCTTGGCCTAAACTGACAGGTGCAGGAGGAAGCTGGACTTTATAGTTACCCGCATTGTTCTAGCCTACAGGAACGTGCGGTTTTAGGGTGCCATTATTATGCAAACCGACATATTTTTGGAGGAGATATTGAGAAAATAAAAATTTAGAGAATTGATACTAACGTAAAATAAGTCAACTTTTTACCATGCATGATAAAACTTTAATGTTTTGCAATGGCACAAATTGATAGTCTTGCTTGTTTCAAGTTTCAACAGAATCCTTTATTTTCATTTGTTTTTTCTCATAGTGATGTGTTTAAGGAAATAAAATCCTCGTCTGAAGAATGGACCTGATATATGCATCTAAGATGGGAATTGTTAATGACAGAAAAATCGTGAAATGTTTGAACCATTTATTGAGGATGATGCGCCATTTGAGGAGTATTGCAAAACCATGGACAATGATGGCACATGGGCTGGTCATATGGAATTGCAAGCAGCTTCTCTTGTTACACGGAGTAACATTTGCATTCATCGGGTAAGACTGACAATGAAGTCATCAACCATCACCTATGTGAAGTTTTGTTGGTTACGGTCTTTTCATTCCTTCGGGAGAAACATCCAGACTAAATGAGGATGTCATTAGACTCGTCAATTGTTAGCCTTGCTACTGGATTTGAAGTTTTGCTGTTTAAGCATGCATCCTAGAATTCGATGACCATTGAAGAACCCATGATTATTGGTTTCCAGACTCATTCTCCACTTAATCATATAACGGCTTTCTTCCCCAATATGGCCCTCCTTTATCTGAGAAGTTATTCCCCCATCATTGTTTAGATCAAAAGACCACTTAGGATGTTGTTCTCATAATGGTTATAGCTTGTTCTTTTCTGTCTGGTTATAATTTGTTACTCTTTAGACTGAAAAATTGACTCATCTGAAGCGCAATGATATCCGGCATGTCTCGTGATGTCTATTGTGGCAAAAGCATGTGGAAGGACCATTGATAGTGATGTGCAAAAGATTTTTTCAGAGATATATTGCACCTTTTAGCACAAGGAGTTCTGATGGTGCATATAATCCTAATTCAAAGAAGACTTAATATATTGAACTTGTTACAAAATTGCTGGCTTTTTGAGTGTTCTATATGTCCTTGATGAATCTACACAGCACTAATTAGTTTTGATACATGCTGTGCATGCAAATATCTGTTTGTTGACGCCAAATGGAACAATTTATCTCACTCCTTACTTGATGCAGAACATGTCACCTCGGTGGTACATACGCAATTTTGATCAGCCTGGTGCTCGTATGATCCATTTGTGAGTTTTCTGAATATAGAGACTGATGCTTTTTTTGCTAAGCAAGTGCTCAAATACTGGGATGAGATTTGGCTCTGTTTGTATACACTTAAATAAATGACCTTTTCTTACGTTTTACTTTCCCTCAAAAGATTTGAAAATAAAACAATGTTTTTATTTTTAAGTGATTATGAAAAGATTATATATTTCTCCTGGTCAAGTTTGTTTATTTTTAAAAGGTTTTAGGTGTTTCGAGTTTCATAAAAGTCAAATTGCAAGAGCTGCAAGATCTTTTTTAAAAACGAAAGCTATAAGTACAAGTCGTCCAAACAAACCAGCTCATTACACAAAAGAAGGTACTGCAGCTTGTTCAGGGAGACTGCTGATTTGTGAAATTATTTTGGCATGCAAGGACAACATCTCATAAGTTGCAGATCCGAGTGTAGTTGCGGTGTTGTTAGATTTAACCATGGAAGTTCTTTTGCTAGTTTGAGAGACGTTTTGGTGTGGTTGGAGAGGGATAAATTACTGGCTAAGCATATGTGGTAGGAGACCGAAATGTCACTTTAGCTTTTGTTTCTTCGATAAATTTTTTTATTGAAATTCCCATTCATAATCCTTCAATGAATGGCATCCCTTAATATTCTAAGTTAAGATGGATTGGATCTGTCTAGGTAGCCATCGTGACCTTGGATTGTCACGAGGATCATGAAATTTAGTGGATATATGATATTCCATACTTTACTATCTTCGATAAGTGTCATCATGTGAAACCAGTAAGCATAAAAAATGTGCGTTGTGCCATTATTGTTTTGTGGATAGGGAAAATCTTATGTTCTTTTTGTACTGATGGTGTTTCATTATTTGAACTTATATATTTTGCTTTGCTTTATTAGATCTTATCATGATGAGGAACATTACAACAGTGTGAGGTTGAAGGAAGACACTGGAGATGGGCCAGCTAGGCCAATTACAATCAAGGTTGCTACTGGAATTTAATTCTAATTTACTAAGTTAGCAGGGAAGTTGGACAAATTGTGAATTTAAGTATGTGATTTGATAATTTCTTTTGCTGAAAGGCTGATTCTAATCTCTCATCATCATCTCGCCAAGCAAAAGCTGGGTCAAAGAAGTCTAAATCAGGAGCTGGTAAGGATATTACTGATGCTGGATCCATCAAGCTAGTCATGGCTGGAAGTGGTTGTGAGAACATTGAGAAAGTTGAGCAGGTTATGTCCTCGCTTCTTCTGCTCGCTTGTTTGCATTAAATGCTTTCCTCTCATTTGCTGGGTGTCTAGAATTAGAATACAAGACCTTTCTGTGGCTTCTGTGTGACATGCGATACTTTTACAGACATTGCTGCAAATGTATGGGGATGTTGATGCTGCCATAGAGTATTTGATAGCAGAAAAAGGTATTGAAGATTTTTCAGAGGAAGCTGTCCAGTCTTCCTGCAATGCAGATGCTTCTCATGGTAATGGCTGGTCAGTATTTATCTCTCTAGATTTTCTTTAATAATTTAACTTCGCAGTTTCAGAGATACCATGTTAAGCTTCACGAGAAGCTTGTTTGGAGTCATTTTGATGCAACTGGTAGAATTAGCGTGCTTTGTCTTGTCAACCATAGATTTTTGGGGTAGTCAAACATGTTACACCCAAAACTATTTCATAATTCTTTGTGGTGTTTAGGTGATGATGCCAGTGGAAATTCTGAGGAACAGAGAGAGGAACCTGTGGAAGAGGCCAATAAAGAAAATCCACCTAGCAATAGTGCTAAACGGACTCATGATGATGGCAGTGCCCAGCAAGAAGACAAGGTTTCCACAAAAGATGACTATGTTACCTCTTTTACCATTTTGGTTTTAGCTCAAACGTGAGAACTGTTGGTGATGCGCTCCTTCATTTTTATTTGCTTGTTTTATCTTGAAATGCAGAAAATTCCAAGAAACAAGAATTGTCCATGTGGTTCAAAAAAGAAATACAAGTCCTGTTGCGGGTCAGGGACAGGGAAAGTCTCTGCAATTTCCAAGTATTTCTCGTTCTCTCAGTGCTTTATATGTCAAGTTATAGTTTAAGCTTGTCTTTTGTTGAAGTACCTTTCCTGTTTCCGTGTGATTCGAGTTCATACTGTATCTTGAAATTATGGCTTATGTATCCAAAATTGTATCAATTACTTAACTTCAAGTCTGGACTATTTTCTCACTCCTATGCTTTGTCGAATAATGGGTTCACTTTGGAAAAATGTTCATACATGAGTAATATAAATTTGTACTTACAAGAACAAAGACAGCACTGAAGAATTTCTCCTTTTTTATGTCTAAACGTTGTTTTGCAGTAATCAAGCTCTTGAATCCAGAAAAGGTAGAAAGGAAAAGAAGCGAGGCAAGAGAGGGTCTGACACATCTGCACTTTCTAGTGGATCTGATGGAGGGCCACCTGATATGGGGGCTCTTTGTATCTGATCTTTTGTTAAAGTATGTGCACCATCATCTATTGAATTTCAGATATCAGTACGCTGTCTTTCAAATATTTGATTAGACACAAATTTTTTTCTACTTCCATTAGCATGAATTTGATGCATGCATCTCTTTTTTGATCTTTGGGATAAGTGCACTTTCTAGTTTTCCACCTGTTGCCAACTTTAGAAAAATCTATAGGTACAAAATTTTCAATGGTGTTATTTTCCTTGGATAGTTGGAGATTCTTTGCACACATAACTGTTGTGCATGCATATAACACCTACCCTGGTAGATTTGTTGGCATTGGCATAGGTGAGTTTGGTGAGAAGTCAAAGGGGGAAGGAGATAAGGAAATTCAGTTATTGCTGTCCCTGGGCTAAACCTTTTCATGAATATATAAGAGACATCACATGAATTTGACAAGTGATGGTTTAATTTCTAAATTCCCTTCCAAAGTGATGGTTTTGTTGTAACCGTAGTTTGGGGTTCCCATGAAGATGTCATTCCTTTTCCTTTTATTTCTTTGACAAAAAAGGCACTAAGCATTTATGCACACTTCTTCTTGTAATTGATAAAAGACGGGTAAGATGCAAAATGCACTCAAGCTCCATCTATAAGGAACCAAATGCAATCCATCTGCAGTTGGAGATGACACAGATAGTACATATGCTAGTTTTCCATTCAAATTGGTGCAGATTTCTAAAATTAAACAACTTTGACTGACAATTATCTTGGTTATTTTGGCAAAAAAGTAGTATAGATCTTTTGTTGGTTTTCATTGGTTGATATATCATCATAACATCATTTAGACGAATTAAGTCTCCAAAGCTCCTAAGTGATGGATAGTGTGTAAAGACCATGAGCACCTTCGAAGTTTTAGTAGTAGATTTTCCAATAATCCCACAATAATCCTGAATTTTTTTATTGTTTTTGTGGAATTGCATTGTGTCAGATGGGGCTTGTCCAGTTCTCAAGAATCACAACAATCTTGCGGCTTCGTCATTGCATCCACGAGGGAGTGGGGAGAGAATCGAATTGTGAGCAGGAAACTGATGCTGAAAGAAGTCTATAACTTGAGCTTCTTCCCGGAGCAACTTATGGGGTTACTCATTATTTTTTCTTGGCTTGCCTCAAATATAAATCTTTTCATTCTCTATTAGCTGCAACATAGAGCGCATGTTAGTCTGAGGTTATCTTCTGTTTTCAAAGGCTGGTACCTTACTAGTCTTGTATACTACCTTGTCCCAAAATGGGGAAATAAAAGATCCTTACTTCATCTAACAGCTTAATTGAACCTTGCATGGTGATGCTGCTCTAATAACACAGGGAGTTAAGCGATTTTTAAGCTAATAAAACTCTGTAGATTCATTAATTCCATGTAAGAAGTCAAAAACACATGATACTTTGCAAGATTGAAAGGTGTGCCTTGTGAGCCCATTTTCATTCAAATGGTGATCCAACATATGGGAGGGCATAATTGCCCACTGATATGGGAAAATGTAGACATCCCGAGAACTTTAATGCGATAAAAGCGTCTTCGGCTTGGCCTATGCCGTGATGTTCCGTGGATGTCTAGGCCGGTAAGTGGACTTTTCCCATCGTGCGCCATTGTTGAACGAGATTGGTCAACCTGCTTCTTCATTGTCCTCGAAAGGTGGTCTGTAAAAGCCAGGAGACCACACCTAGGTCCCTTCCATGAGATAAGTGTACCTAGCTATTAATTAAGTGTCTAGTATAATAGACTTTCTTATTAAATACTTAGATAAGGTTCTGATTTAAAATAATCGATATAATTGTTAGCCATGTGTTTAAGGTCTATCTTATGGTTATGTTCAACCATTTTGTATTATGAATTGAGAATTTTAATAGGAAATACATGATGCGTTGTTTTCAAATCTTTGGTCCATTGATTTTGTAGAATGGCTCCGCCGGGGTAATTCTAATCAGAGTATAGAAGGGCCAGTACTAGATTAAGGATAGTTTACTTGGAAAACATATATATACATATACATATATATACATATATATCATTGAAGAGTGCTAATCAAGTTTAGAATCACCACAAAAAAGAGGTGTGTCAGTACAAGGGACAAGGTCATGATGTTATACGACGTGGTAGGGACGTGTGGTGTGGCAAGCAAATCAATTTCAAAATTTAAGCATCAAGTAAGAGAATCGGCATTTTATATGATCGATTTAATTGGCTGGTCACATCATGTTAGCCGTTAGCGATTTGACTGCTGAATAAAATAATTTTCTCAAACAAGGAGGTGGCCCTCGAAAAGTTTTCAAATGCTAGAATTCCCAAGCTTGCGAGAACTTTAGGAAACCTACTCCCTTTGAAGAAATGCTACTCATCATCACCTAAAGTTGCAAGGACTCTCTAGCAAGTACCACTGTTGATATGCACTTTGTAGTTACTAAAAATCCATACCGTCACTTATGGGTTTGATGAAGGAATTTACCATGCTATTGGATAATTCCTAAGTGATAGGATCATCAAGAGATAAACTCTACAATCAAATTGCTAACCTCAAAAGAAAGATACTAACTAGAGATGTAGTGATGATAATGAGGACTTCATGGGACTTATGACTGTCGAAAAATACTTATGATGTACAAATATTATCATTTACAAATAAAGAGGAGAAATACTGTATCAATGGAGAATTGAATAATGATGACGCTCACAAATTAGCAATAACGAAAGGGATGTTCGTGATGCAAAGTTATACTGCAAAGTTAATAACCATATTTTGAGGATTTTGGGTGATTTACACTTGTTCTAGAATATTTACCGAGAAATTTTGTTATTTATTACGACCATTTGATGAAATTTACTATATTAATTTAAGTTTACTAACGACTAACATTAACATAAGGGCATAACAAAGATTATTTTTTGGCAATGAGCAAAGTTTAACATACTGCTATAATAGGGATATGTATAGAAACACATTAGTTCCGCAAACCTTTTTGCTTCATCTATAAACTGCATAAAAAAAAAAAATTGAAATTACCCAAGTAAAGGGAAACAATGCTTGGGGAGATGAAATATGAATACAATTTGTTTATAAATAAGTACTTCAGAAGTCGTAAAATTTGTTGCGAAAGTATAATCAAGTTCCAAGACTTTCAAAAAGTGAAATGAAATCTTAAAATCTATCCAATCAATACAATTAAGTATTTTTGTTAGCTCCACCAAATCTGAGTAATGAAAAATATTGACATGTCATTTATTGATATGATTTGACTACACGTGCTAAAGATATTTGAGCCAAACATGAAGCCACGTTCTACTAAATTGAAGTATCTTGTGTGCCAAGTCACCCTCTCTCCATTTTCCAAATCTGACATTAGAGATTGAAGTGAATGCCATCTCTTACTTCAACAACAAACATAAATGTCCTGAGGTATCAGAAACATATGCCAACCCCCAGTTTGTTGCGCTGGCTTAATGATTGCTTCTTTCAGAGCTGCATGCCAGCACTATAAACTCGCCTCTTCCCATTTAATATGTTTCCCATTTAATCTGTTTCGCTGTCGCTATCACTATACCTGGCTTCCATTCGCATGGCTTCCATTCGCTCCATTTGGCGTGGGAGAAATTTGTAGAAGAATTCTTTGAACTTCATTTCACAGATTGAAGCTGGATTCACTAATTGCTTGTCTTCGAGCACAACTTTCAAATCATCATCCATTTGCTTGCATCTTAGCACATATCCCAATTTTTTTACGGTTCCACCCGATACATTGAGTGTGAGGCTAAATCGTAAGCAATCCTCGTCAAATTCAAGAAAATCAACAGCTCCCCCAACACTCCCCACAGCACATTCGGTTTGAGATATTGAATCCACATGTGATTCGAATTAAATGAACCAAGAGATCCCGATAGCCCATTCCGTCTTTGGCCGTTAAGATGGGGCACGATGTCGAAAAATATTTCATTTTTCCATCTTCTACAGTGAAAACAATACAGAGAGCTAATCCCAAGAACTTATCATAAAAGTCTTGTGAAACCATGAAAGATATGGTACTGCCTTCAACAATGATGAACTCCTTTGGCATATCTCCTCCGGGAAGAATATCCATGTAGTGAGCAGCAATTTCAGAATAGCGATACTTCTGTTATACCGGTAAATTGTTAGACGTACTAAAGTTGATAATTAGTTAAAATAGAAGAGTTTGATTTGAGAATTTTTCTGGTAATTTAACCAAAGCTAGAGTTTTTGTAATAATTAAACATATCGATCTTTCCTTGCCTTATATGTAATACTCATGAAATCAATCACTTCACTTGCGAGTATTGTCGTAGCACATGGTGCAGAATCACTCTACGTTAGATTTGCTTATTTGTATAGAATTTTCAGTTTTTGCGTTATACAAACACAGTGCGCCTGACGTACACTCCAACAACAAATCAACACATGCACTTATGAATCATCCCCGAGGGCTGAGAGAGAGAGAGAGAGAGAGAGAGAGAGAGAGACCTCAACTGATAAGTCAGACCATGACATGTCACCCAAGATTTCCTCGTCTATTTCTGTTTCACTTGTACTGTCCGCCTCTGACCTTGATTGGTGATTATCTTCATTGAGGGACAACTGCTATGACATATAGGTGCAAAATCACAATATATTAGCTTGTTTTGTTTACTAGCATTTGCAGTTTTGCATTATAAAAACACAAAGCACCCATATCAATCACACTCACACACACAATTGTGGAGAGAGAGAGAGAGAGACCTCAATTGAAAAGTCAGCCATGATATCGGCAGGCGGGGAGTCATCCATATCGTTGCCTTCTTCTGAGCTTGTTTGGTAGTTGTCTTCATGGTTTATCCCCCGCTATTACATATACGTGCAAAATCCCAACATATTAGCTTGTTTTGTTTATTAGCATTTGTAGTTTTGCATTATAAAAACACAAAGCACCCATATCAATCACACACACACCACAATCGCGGAGAGGGAGAGAGGGAGAGAGAGGGAGAGAGAGGGAGAGACCTCAACTGAAAAGTCAGCCATCATATCGGCGCGTGGGAGTTATCCATATTGTCGTCTTTTCTTTGTTTTTTTTGGGGTCAAATATCGTCGTCTTCTTCTGAGTTTGTTTGATAATTATCTTCATGGTCTATGCGCCGCTATTATATATAGGTGCAAAATCACAATATATTTGCTTGTTTTGTTTACAAGCATTTGCAGTTTTGCATTATAAAAACACAAAGCACCCATATCAATCACACACACCACAATCGTGGAGGTGGGGAAGGGAGGGAGGGAGAGACCTTTTCCAGATTTGAGAGATCGGCCGAAATTTCTTCCTCTCTAGTCGTTTCTTCATTGTGATGCCAAATCTCATAAAACAAACTTGGATCTAACAACTTGTCATCTTGATTCAATACCTCCAAATCATCCTCTAGTGGCTTGCATATTAATCGAAATCCGCACCTTTTTACAATTACACCATCTGATGCTTTAATGCCTAACTGGAAAGAACTTGAGTCATTTGGACCAAAAGGGTCAACTCCCCATAGTTGCTTCATTGCATGCAACTGTAATAACACATGATCCGAATGCATTATGGGGAAACTTCTTGGCTCGGAGTACGTACGATGCCATCTGCCATTAATGTATAAACTGAGCTCAAATTCCTTTCGTTTCCCTTCCTTTACTCCTTCCTTTATGTCATAAAGCCAATTAGAGAACCCGCAGCAAATAGTAAGAGAGAAAGAAGAAGAGAGAAGGAATAGAGAAGAGGAGAAGAAAGAGAATGTAAAAGAAAGAAACAAAGAGGGGCTGTAGAAACCTTACACCCATTGTATTTATATTGAATATAAATTATATATGACCATAATACCCTTATGTAAATAAAAAAGGAAATAAAATTATGAAAATAAAAGAAACTCAATTAAAGTAACTTAACACTCCCCCTCAAGTTGGAGCATTAGGTCACCCATGCCCAACTTGGAACAACCGGCAACAAAAGCAGGACGAAATAATGTTTCGGTAAACATATCAGCAAACTGATCTCTAGAGGCATGTAAGGAGTAGCAACCAGCTTCTGCTTCATAGTATCACGAACAAAGTGATAGTTAACTTATATATGCTTAGTTCACTCTTGAAAAACAAGATTCTTAGCAATATAAATAGATGCTTGATTATCATACATCATATCAATAGGTTGATTAATAGAAAATCAAACTCCTGGAGAAGAGATTTCAACCACAACAATTCGGCCACAGTATGTGCCATAGCACGATATTCAGCCTCTGCACTAGACCTGGCAATGGTAATATGTTTCTTGCTTCTCTAAGTAACCAAATTACCACCAATAAATGTGCAATACCCAGTTGTAGACTATCGATTATATGTTGACCCAGCCCAATCGACATCAGAATAGCCAACTAGAGTGGAAGAACCATTAGATTTATAAATTAGTCCCTTACCAGGAGAGTTTTTAAGATATCGAAGAATGCGACATACAGCATCCCAATGAGCCTTCTTAGGTGACTCCATAAATCGACTCACCACACCAACAGCAAAAGAAATATCAGGACGTGTAACAGTAATATAAATTAGTTTCCCAACTAGACGTCGATATTGATGCTTGTCTTCAATATCATTTCCATCATCAACTCCAAACTTTTGATTTGGATCCATAGGAGTATCAACTGGCTTGGCAGCTAGTGTACCTGTCTTAGACAAAAGATCAAGAACATACTTTCACTGAGACAAATTAATACCTTTTTTATTTCGTAAAACTTCAATACCCAGAAAATACCTAAGAGTTCCCAAGTCTTTAATCTGAAATTGTTGCTGAAGAAATGACTTAACCTAAGAAATGCCGGTCATATCATTACCAGAAACAATTATATCATTAACATATAGCACAAGAATGACCACCCTCGATTCCTTCTTGCGAACAAAAACAGAATGACCAGAATAACATTGGTGAAAACCACATTTGGAAATCATTGAACTGAATTTTTCAAACCATGCTCTTGGATATTGTTTCAACCCATAAATGGCCTTATGTAGCTGACATACTTTACTACGATTCTCCTCCTGAGCAACATATTCAGGAGGTTGCTTCATATATACTTCTTCAGACAAATCACCATAAAGAAAAGAATTCTTAACATCTAATTGATATAATGGCCAATCGAAATTCACAGCAAGAGAAATAATAACACGAACAGAATTGAGACGTGCCACAGGGGAAAAAGTCTCAAAATAACCCACTCCATAAGTTTGAGTAAAACCTTTAGCAACGAGCCGAACTTTAAGACGCTCGAATAAGCCATCCGAATTGTACTTGATATGTACACCCAACGACACTTCACCACATCTTTTCCAAGGGGAAGATCGACCAATGACCACGTTTGGCGAGACACCAGAGCTTCCATTTCCACATCCATAGCTTTCTTCCACTCCAGGCAAGACAAAGCCTCAGTGGTAGAAGTAGGAATTGTGTGAATTTGTAATGATAGAGCAAAGTCATGTAATGGAGAAGGAAGATGTGAGAAAGACACATAACGCTCAATAGGGTAAGCCAAAGGATTTTTGTGTGCAAGACCGAGTACCTTTGTGAAGGGCAATCGGAAGATCGTTCGAACCAGGAGACAAGGAGGAAGATTGATTGGAGGGCATGGAAGAGCTGGAGACTGGTGGTGCCATAGACTGCTTTCACCGCTGATACACCTACAAGGGAGGAGATACTAGAGAAGGACTAATAGAATCTAGGGGGATTTGTTGTGGGATAGGAGGATCAACTACAATGTCAGTTGAAAATTCTTTACCCTCAGTAGAATAGTATGGTGTGCCCTTGAAAAAAGTAACATTAGCACTAACATATTGGGTATAAGTTATAGGATCATAACACCGATATCCCTTCTGTGTACGTGAATAGTCGAGAAAAATACATTTAGTAGCACGGGGAGATAGTTTATCAAAACCGGAACGTAGGTTATGAACAATATAGACACACCTAAAGACATGCGGGGTAAGAAAGAATAGCAGCTTGTTGGGAAATATGACACTGATTGGTGACTGATGATTAAGGACAGTGGAAGGCATATGATTTATGAGGTAACATGCGATAAGGACAACATTACTCCAAAATGATTTTGGCACATTCATATGGAATAAGAGTGAACGAGCAACTTCTAGAAGGTGATGGTACTTTCTCTCGGCCACACCATTCTGCTGAAGGGTATAAGTACAACTTGTTTGATATATAATGCCAAGATTAGAACAAAACAAAAAAATTGATTTCACTGTATATTCTAGAGCATTATCTGTTTGCAAAATTTTAAGAGATGTATTGAACTGATTAGTAACCTCACGATGAAATAATTGGAAAACATGTAAAAATTCAGAACGGTCATGAAGCATATAGAGCCACGTTAAACGAGAATAATCATCCACAAAAATAATAAAGTACTTAAAACCATTTTTACTAGCAATACGGGAATGTCCCTAGATGTCCGAATGAACAAGTTCAAGTAGAGTAGATGCACAAGAATTATTACGACTAGGAAAAAAACTACAATGATGTTTCCCAAGTTCACAAGCCTCACACTCAAGAGTAGAAATTAATTTACACTCGAGAATTATTTGTTGTAACTTAAATAAAGATAAATGCCCTAAACAAGAATGCCATAATAGGGGGTAATAGAACTAGCACATAGACCATTGGTGTCAGCAGTGGAGACACCATTTAGATAGTAGAGTCCATCATATTCATGCCCTCCACCAATCATCTTCTTTGTCTGAAGGTCCTGAAAAACGCAATGAGATGGGTAAAATGTAACTGAACTGAGAACTTTAGTTAATTGACTAACAGATAACAAATTTAAAGGAAGTTGGGGAACATGTAAAATAGAGGACAAAGATAAGGAAGATGTAAGTGAAACAGTCCTTGATCCAACCACTTGAGTCGAGGAACCAATAGCTAAAATAACTTCTGATGAAGGACTAGAGTTATGGTAATAGGGTTACTTAGGAACTTCTCATACAAATCCTTTGAAGCTGTGAAAGATATATAACCCTCCTTATTCAGGAGTAACCATTGCGGCATCTCTCCTCCAGGTAGAATAGTTTCCAAAGGCGATATGCAACACGATTCCCAAAATTGCTGTTGTAAAAGTAAATTGTTAAGATATTATTTCGAATTTGACACTCGAAAAAGAGGAGTTTCAATGAGTCAAATTTAGCTACAATTAGCAATATATGTACACGACTTCGTATTAATCAGAGAGGGAGGGAGAGAGGGAGAGAGAGTCTAACCTTACTATGGACCAAATCATGAAATAATCGGTTAACGGACAATATGTCGGAGGGAATTTTGCTTAGAGATTCACAATTCCTTGCCTGCAATATAAGCAATTGCCTGAAACCTCGCCAATCTCTTGTAGCTGTCGGCATTCCGAAACATCCAATTCAAGTAAATTATGTAGGTGCCCGCACGTTGGAAGCTTAGCAAAATTATTTTTGGACAAAAAAAATTTCTAAGGTGGAAAACATGAATGATTCTCTAGGAACTCTACTTCTTGTAGATTGCATCCCCTAAGCCATAAGAACTCTAGCTTGGGAAATCCTGTCTTGCTACGCAGATCACTCGAATCCTCCTCCTCCTTTGGAAACTTGATTAGTTTTGAACAACCATCAAGCACAAGCTCTCAAGATTTGGCAACTTGTAAATGCTAGATGGGAGGTTTGCCAATTTCTTGCAATCAATAAACTCAAATCTTCCAAAGAGACAAGATTTTCTATGGATGCCGGAAGTTCCTCAATTGAAGTCTCATCTAAAAAAGTTCTTGCAAGCATTTCATTTTATCCGGAATATCAGGGAATCTTTGCAACTTTGAGCAACCACATAAGATTGAGAAATTGAAGATTCTTGGGTTGGAGTATATCAGGGAGATGATGAAGGTTAGAGCAACCTTTTAGATTCAACAACCTCAACTTGGCATGATATGCAATTGATTCGTGAGCACGCTCCAAATTTTTGCACCCATTGAGATCCAATTCCTCGAGATTTGGACAAAAATCGAGGTTTGGCATACAAACCATGGACAGACATTCACTGAAGTAAAGGAACTTCAAATTTTTAAAGTCCTGCAAGAAATATCCACATGGAAAGAAAATGAAGATAAAAATATTTAATGAAAAACACTTGATCATCATTCAAGACCCGTGTGATAAAAATTAGTTGATCATATGGTGTATACAGAGCACTCCCACTCCCTTTTTAAATATGAGTTTATTAAGCGATCCTTGGCCAAAAGAGAAGATTAAAAAAGAATAATACTCGTAATTTCACCACACACTAAGCTCTATCAAGCGACACACAAGAGAAATCATTCCAATGCTAAGTAGCGTGGCCACTTCTACTATGTATATGTTTAGAATCAATACATGTAATTCAGAGAGAGTGTGACCTCAAGTGGGAGCACATGAGCCATGGTCAAATCCTTTGCCAGCTAATTCATGACATGAATTTAAGCTAACATAGGTGGCACTTGATGGACCTACAATCTTATGCAGAGATATGCAAACCTGCCATAATGGCGGTGGAAGCTTGGGAATCTCTCATGTCATCACTTATTAGGTCATGGTGCTTGGTTGATCGATTTTTGAGAATCACACATTTTGTTGAATGTAGTAGACCCTTGATCCGTTATATGTTGCTGAACTTTATATTAGTGAAATTGTGTGCCCACATGGTATTCCAAAGACAACTCCTTACGTTGTGTAGTGAATGCATCTTTTAAGTCCTTTGGATCTTACACCATTATCCACCACTAATATGGAGAAAGAGCTAAGACAATCAATAAGTTACATGAGGAAGTGAGGAAGAGAAGTCGAAGCAAAATGTCAAATATCCCAGTCAAGCCAAAAATAAAATAAAAAAAGAAAAGCCTGCTGTTTTTAAAGAAGGTGATCTTGTCTGGATTCATTTGAGAAGAGCGCTTTCCACCTAGTCATGTGTGCTACGGATGGTTCTTTTCTAGTTTTGGAACACATCGATAATAATACCTGCAAAAGTGAGCTTTGTGGAGGGAATGGTGTTTCCACTAGTTTCAATGTTGCTGATCTATCACTATGAAGTTGGCCTCGAGGAGGAGTCTTTTCAAGATTTCAAGATTCTCTCTTGTGAATAGAATAATAGGGATAAAATATATTTTCTTGATCAGTGAGCCTGTTTTATACTTTTTAGGATTGTTTTAGTCTCGATTACAATGTGATAATATTGTAGCTTGTTTGAATTTTGTATTTTGGGTTCATTTTTCTTTACTTGGAGGTTACTCAAAGGTACGGTAGGCTCCTACTTATAAGTGCCCTCTCGGTGTCTCATGTAAACACAATTAATCTATTAAATGAAGTTTCATTCTATCTTTTCTTTGTCTTTCTCTCTGTCCTTTTAGGGGATTCATGAGTGAACGAGAGAGTGCTGCATCCTTGGACTGGCCTACAAAGGTGGTGATTTGGCCAAGGGAGACCTAGTGTATGTTGTCTCTTTCCTATCCTCCATAGTGGGGTTTTTCCACTTCATTTAGATTGAAAAACCCCTTCTATTTATTTGTTCGCTCAACACATTCCGGCGTCAATGTGGCCGACAAGCATGACAGCAAAATTGAAAGTCCACGAAGTTTGTCTCTTTTGAGGCATAGGAAGAGAAAACTAAAAGAGTATGCACAAGATTTGAAAAAAATTGATATTTGAAAAATTGAGCAAAACCACTAAATTAGAAATATTTAATGGAAAGAAATTGTTGGTAAACACACAATACACAAACATAGAATGTATGTAGGATATTTCAAGATTAAAATTTGCAATAAGAAATTTGTTATGGGATAGAAAAGATTAAAATTTAGATTGTGAAACATGTGAGAGATAAAATAGATTAATAGTTTACGCACCTCTCAATGAATACAATATTTGTAAAATAAGTAATCGAGACATTTTGGGGAAGAATTAAATTGAAATCCTGTGGAAGGTCACCTTTACTTTGTACAGTAGTATTTATATGAATATAAATATAATACATATATACATAACTTAAGATTAGATTTAGGTTAAAATATATTTAAATTAGCAAAGCGAGCCCCTTTTTCTTCTCTTTAGAAAGCCTTATTAGTCATGCGTGAAAGCCATTACGCGCTACCAGCGTCCTAGATGTGGTGCGCTAGCACGCCTCTATAAAGTAAGACTCTTCCATGGAATTGTACTCCACAAGCTTTTATTTAAAATAGCGGGAGAAGGAATGGCTGGTCAATCTATCTCCCCTGAGAGTTGCTTTTCGTCCTGTGATTTCTCACTTAGGAATAAATGGAGTAAGGGCGCAACCAAATGGCCCGATTGAAAGGAAAGGAGGGGAACGTGTTACATACTTGGAAGGAGAAGGAGAAACTCCCAGTTATATTTGAAAATGAATATTTTATCCATAAAGATGAAGATAACTTTCTTGGAGTTCTGCTTATTCCTCCTCCTAAAAATAAAGAAGTACTTGCCAGAAATCTCTGGTTAGGTCGGTACAATAAAAATAGACAGGACTTTTGGGGCTGACTTACAGTAAAGACTCAACTCTTTAAAGATCCTTTACTACATGATTTCTATATATCTCTTTTCATTATCGGCTGCATTCTATCATAGAAACAATAACGGGAGGTTCAATCAAAAGTACTTAGCGTGCATTCACTTCAATGATAAAGCAAATAAGCAAGAAAAATCTCATTCTATTTTCATATGCAATTTTGAAAAGAATCTAGTAAGCTCATCTCTTATATAAAATATAGAATCTTTGATAGCATTTTCAGTATCTATCATTTCAAAGGCATACAAATTGAATCCTCAGTTCATGTTTATTAAAATACTAAGCATGTTCATCATTCAATTGTTAAATTATGTCACCAATAAGTTCTTGTTCCAATTTTCGGTATTAAAGTTACTGACCGTATAAGTCCATTCTTCTTATAATTTCAGTACTTCTAACATTTAGAAATGAGATTGAACTTTTTTAGTGAGTATCTTTTGTTTGAATTGACATTAAAATTCACATAGGAAAGTGTTTAATACTCCCTAAAACGAAGAATCCGCTTATGTTGGTTCATGCAGTAGATCGACATCTTGTTTTTAATGCTTTAATCAAATATAAACAATTTAATAGATGCAGATGTTTCTTAAGCACAATTAACGAGCATCATCAGAGTTAGTAATTGTTGCATTCAAAGTTTTCAATAAGACATATATATAATCATAATCATATGCATACGGATATAGATATGTAAGAGATAAGTAAATAAGGACAATTCATTTGAATGCGCACCTTAAATTGGTCCATCACGACTTGAATGTTGCTTTTCCGCAGATCAAGTCTGACTAACTTCTTTGGGCCAGGGGGAAATTTGAGAACCGAAGAAGGACATTCAGGCCATTGAAACATCTCAGTCCATTAGGAAGACAGATAGGACCTTGGAAAGAGTTATGCACATTAATCATGATGAGCAACCTCAATCTTCTCATGTTTGTGAAAGCATTGGGACCTATGTATATTGCTTCTATCTTGGGTAAATCCAAAACTATGGCTTTTACTGCATTTGTTCCCTGCATTTATAGAACTTGCATTGCAATTAGTATACGAAGTCAGAGAAGAAGAGAGTAAAATCAGTGTTTAAACCACCAAAACTTACCATTTCCCCTGATAGAACATCACAGACATCTTCACAAAGCCATAACCTGCTGCGTCTTCCAGGATCATCGTGACATTCTTGTTTAACAATATCCATGCCCATCAACTGAATCAAGTCATGCATCTGTATTGTCCCCTTTTCTTTAGTTATTAAGGACTTCTCAACAAGAACTTGCACTCCAATAGTCGTGTCAAAGTCGCAACTGTTAAGGACTTCTATAATGTACTCTATAGATCGCCCCTTGAAGAAACATGCAATATCAAGGAATATCTCCTTTGCATAGTCCTCTAGTCCATCGTAACTTAACTTGAGAACATCATTGATGGTTTTGTCAGGACTTTTAGCAAGTTTATTCAATGCGCTTTCCCACTCTTGTTCTCTTCTTCCACATAGGAAAGAACCCAATACCTCAAGTGCTAAAGGAAGTCCATTAGCATAATGCAAAGCACTATCCACAAGATCCCTCCTTATCACTATTTCCTTACTTCCAAGAAAAGCATGTTTATCGAAAAGTTCAAGAGCTTCCCAATACCATAGAGTTTTAACTTCATAGATATGATCTTCATCTATCCCATGGACAGTTAATAGATGGTTATCTCTCGTAGTAATGATGATTCTGCTTCCTTTACCAAACCATTCACGCCCTCCAGCTAAAGCATTTAATTGTTTTACGTCATCGACATCGTCGAGAACAAGGAGGACTCTTTTGTGGCAAAGTCTATGTTGCATCAAATTAATACCTCCATCAACACCAAACACTGCTAATTCTTTTCCCACTAATATCTTGGACAACAATTTTTCTTGCAAATGAACTAAATCCTTGGAATCTTTTGAAGTTTCACGAATGTTTGCCAAAAAACATGAAGCCTCAAATCCTCTGAATATATCATTGTAAAGGGCTTTGGCTAATGTTGTTTTTCCTATGCCTCCTTGTCCCCATAATCCTATCATGACAACATCATCACGAGACTCAAGATTTAACATAGATTCCAGCTTTACCACTTGTCGATGTATTCCAACCGGATGCTTGGCAACGTGTAACGGTGTTCGGTCCAGCTGCATAGAGATCTCCTGCACAATTCTGTTGATAAGATCTGCTTCATCTCTGACAAAATCCGGAAAGGTACTAGATACATCAATTTCCAAAGATAATTAACTTTCATGGAAAAAGAAGAAGAGATTCAGCATATAAAAAAGAAAAAACAAAGCAGTGTCACATCAATCACTACTTAGTACTTACTTATCCTTCAAATCCCACCCAGACAAGCTACCCGCATCAAGGAGAGCCTTTTCCATCTCTTCACTTTCTCCGAATCTCTCCCAAACTTTCTTCTCATGCTTAACCATAGCTTTTCGGTAGCTCTTTCTTGGTGTTCTCACTTCTCTAGGATCCACTTTGTAAAACACCGGAAATACCGTGAGTCCTCTTTGCTCCTTGCACTCCATGATTTTCTCCACCTCTTCCAAACACCACGGTGAGGAAGCATAGTCCTCGGAGAAAATGATGATTGCAATGCATGAGTCCTCGATCGCCTTAATAAGTGCCGGTGTTATTTGTTCGCCTTTCCGAAGCTCCTCGCTATCAATGTAAGTGTAGATTCCTTTCTGATCAAGAGCCGCATAGAGATGACCGAGAAAGTTGTTTCGAACGTCCGTACCTCTGAAACTCAGGAAGACGTCATAATTCCCTTTCAGATCTGAAGAAGCAGCCATTAGAGGAGATGAAGTTTGATGTGCTTCCTCAGAATGCTTAGTGTCTGGTCGGGTTGCAGCTTTATCTCTCATATGGATATCACTTTGTACTAATAAAGAAATAGAAACGAAAACCAAGATCATTTCTGATGCTCCGAGTCGATAAGCATATACTCCACCAACTAATTTAACAAAAAGCAGCATTTTGCATAAGGTGCACGGAACCATCCTATATAGGTGCTTCTTGACTTGACTTGTTTTTCCATTAATAAAAGAAATAGAAAAGAAAACTAGCAACACTCCCATGCTCCTGGTGCTAATATACATGAGTCAATCGCAAAACACCGCCTGTTGGAATATTATTTATAATGAACCATCTGACTTTTTTCTTTCAAAAGGTATTCTACAAAAGCAAATCCCAAAATAAATTTCCCTCACTTTTCAAACTAAATTTTTCCATACCATATCTTGCATTGAACGGAACAAATTCGAATCTGTTCAGGCATTTCTTCAAACACGTAATGGGCAGCGAGTTGGAGAGCGAATATGGACCTATTCGGAGCTCGAGCTCACACCTAAACTCAAGAAAATCAGCGAGCAACGTTCAAACTTAAGAAAAACCGACTCATTCAGATCCGACGCGAGTGAGGACTAAAGAAATCGAGCTTGCTTTGCTCTTTTAAAATCAAGCAGGACGAGGCAAAAAAAAAAAAAAAAAAGAAGGAACGAGCATTCAATCGCGGGGCCCTACCTGGCTTGGATTCCGTGGGCATCGTCGGCGGCGAAGGTTGAGAATAGCGACTCCAAACTCGTGTCAGGCTTCAGTCGACTCCACCGAGGTCAGGGACCGCGACGACGAATGGCAGCGGGCGGACGATGCTCTGGAGGTGGCGGACGACGTAGATCGGCTGTGGCTCCGAGGTTTTGTGTGGGGCTTCAATGGCGACCGTTCCGTAGTAGAGAAAGACCAAGATGCTTCTTTTTTTTTTTTTTTTCTTCTTTTTCGTGAGAGTAAAGAAGTAGGTGACGGTGAAGGAAGTGAGGTAGGATTCCGGGAATGGGATGCGAGAGCAGTCGCCGGCAGGAGGTAGTCGGACGGAGATGGTGGAGGTGGCTGGTCAGGTGAGTTCAGGAGAAAGGGTGGGGAATGCTTTTTTTTTTTTTTTTTTATTTTCCAGAAAAATGCTCCCTGAAGATGGTGCCTCCCTTCCTCCCTTTTCGAGAACGCCCTGCCTTTTTTTTTTTTTTTTTATGGGAAATTGTGTCTCTTTTAAGAGAGAGCGTGAGAGATCCCTAGAAAGAACTTCCCTTTCAGATTCGAAGAAGCGGCTATTAGAGGAGATGAAAGTCGATGTGCTTCCGCAGAATGCTTACGCGCTTACCGTCTGGTTGGGTCGCAGCTTTATCTCTCCTGTGGATATCACTTTGTTCTTTTTGAACCTGACTTTCTCGAATCACGCGGCAGTGCTTATCAAAGAAAGCCAGTAAAAATCAAAGAAAGCCAAAAAAAAAAAAAAGAAAGTAAAAATGAATTATTGCACGCGTAATTTCCACGGAAGGTGCATAAAATTTACGCGTGTCCTTTCTTTCTTTTCCTCTGTTGACTTGACTTGCTTTTTCTACTAATAAAGAAATAGAAACAAAAACCAACCAATAGTTTTTGATGCTCCTAGTCGGTAAGCATATCGTCCACCAACTAATTTAATAAAAAGCAGATAGCGATATAAAAGAAAAGAAAACAACAATCAATTAGTTTGGGGTATCACAGCATTTTGTGGAAGATGCATAGTGGTTTCTTAACTTGACTTGCCTTTTTAATTAAAGAAATAGAAAAGAAAGCTAGCTATACTCCCATGCCCTTAGTACTAAATTTTGCAAAATGGGCAAAGAACCATCCTATATAGTGTTTCTCGACTTGACTTGCCTTTTCCATAAATTAAAGAACTAGAAAAGAAAGCTAGCTATGCTCCCATGCCCTTAGTGCTAATATACATGAACAATCTGACTTTTTTCTTTCAAATAAAGAAATAGAAACAAAAACCAACCAACCATTTCTGATGCTCCGAGTTGGTAAGCATATTGTCCACCAAGTAATTTAATAAAAAGCAACATTTTGCAAAAGGGGCAAAGAACCATCCTATATAGTGCTTCTCGACTTGACTTGCCATTTTCATAAATTAAAGAAGTAAAGAAAGCTAGCTATACTCCCATGCCCTCGGGTTTAATCTACATGAACAATGAAAAATTTTTCGCCCGTTGGAAGAGTTTCTATAATGAACAAGCAAATCTCAAAATAAATTTTCCTCACTTTTCATACTAAATTTTTCCATATCATATTTGCCTAAAGATTATTGAGTCATCACCCCCTCAGCCTAGTCACTTTGATCTCACTCCTTAATTTTTTTTTTTTTCAACATTTTACATTTATTTTATACTTTTAATGTCACATTTAGAATTTCTTAGCTAACCGAGGCCTACAAGGCTGCCCCTTGGCAGCCTCTAGTGATGGTCAAGCAAGGTTCCCTTCGCCAAACAAATATCGTTGATGTCCACCATGGGATTTTCAAACTCGATTACATGCATGCAAATTGCTTTCGGTCATCGTTTTTTTTTTTTTTAAGAGCTTTTTTTTTTTACTCGATTTCTTTTGCTTCTCCCATTGTCTTATGAAATGGATTTAAGTTTGATCCCCCCTAATTAACTCCCCCAGAAAGAAAAGCCTTGAGACTTCGAGAATAGAAGTCCACTGGCGCCACGCAATTGCCGCTGGGAATCACACAGAGAAAAGGTTGAAAGTTAAGACCCTTTTTCTTTGATACACGCAAGAAATGTCAGACGAGAAAAAACGAGAGTGGCCGTAGTCAAAGCCAAGAAGGCGAAGGACAGAGAAAAGAGACAACGGTTGTCGTTTCCGGGGGGTGTTATTGCGTGGGGGTTGGTAGGTGGTAGCTTCAATCGGCATTGCGTGGGGGTTGGTAGGTGGTAGCTTCAATCGGCATGTTAAAGACGACTGGAGGGAGACTGGTCAAATCCCCGGTCAGAACTTACATTTTCTTTTCTCTTCTTGAAAGGAGCCCATCACGATTAATATTACATACGCCTTTATTACACTGCTTGTTAATGCGATAGCCGAGAGAGCGATAGAAGTAAATGTTTGTCGAGCGACTTCTTACAGCCATCTTTCATCATTCTCATCTCTCTCGTGGGATGGTGAACATATAGATTTGTGCGCTCTTCCTAGTTCCCACACATCTCCTGTCTTCTCGACCAGTCTAGTGCATACGTCACTTCTCAACACATCTCTTCTTGACCCCTATGTAGCTGGTGCCCGCCTCTCCCAAGGTTTGAAGCCTTCTGGATGACGTGGAAGATTGGAATAGAAATGGACATAGACTAACAATCACATGAGTGTTGCAATTTCTTTCTGAAAATCTTTTTTTTTTAATCTTTTTATCGTCTTCTGAGGAATGAACACCAACAGTTTTAAGATATGCTAGAGGCAGCCCGAAATGATCTCGACGAGATCATAGTTTTAATTAAGTTGCATGGGGTTTTGGTCGCTGAATACATTAGATGAAGAAGATATTCTCATTGTTAATGCTGACAAGCTTTAATGATAGCGGTGACCTCGACAGCGATGAAATCGGCAACGTTGGTTGCCAGAAGGGGCTGGACTCCTCGCTCGTGGAGGCCAACTAAGCTTCTGCTTCCCAGCCTAGTCATATTTCTTTTGGTCATATCGGCCTAGTTAGGCAAAGGCATATTTGTCTTTTAAGAAAAGAGATCATTCTATGTTAGTTTCTATTCCAATCCTTCAACAACATGCGGAAGTGGGCAGCCCGCTGCATGGGTGGTTGAGAAGAGATGTGTTGAGAAAAGAAGTATGCACCAATGTGTCAAGACCTTGTTTATCCAGTGAAAAAGCTATCAATCTACGCGGTTTGCTAAATCTGAATTACCTGATCAGACGTTTCTTCACTCACATTTCATTTTAAATTGTAATATTTTTTTTTTCCTATCTGAATATTCGTTACTAAGGCAATTTTCTTTTTCTTTAGGGAGAGGGGAGGGGGTTGAAGGCGGTTTGGTTTGCTTGCCTATGCAAGAGCTCCTTTTCTGCGTGAACAAGTTCTGCACGAACAAGACTCAGTTCATCAAATTTACGAAATTATCACACAAGTTATGATCTTCAGTCAAGTATACCACCGTTATTCCATTATTTCTGTTTACCGGGCCAAGATCTTTACAAATCAAAGCGAGGGATGAACAAATTGCTCAACCTTCTGGGGAAGGTTTGCTCTCAGTTTCCTATTTTGGCTTCTCCTTTAACTGTCTTCAATGTCGCATATGAAAATCTCAGCCTCAGCCTCAGCCTCAGCCTCAGTGGCTCTAAGATTCACTCCTTTATGTTTGGATTCTGATAGAACACATTCTGTGAATGCAGGCACCCACTGTCGCAGCTGCTGCAAACTTGAGAATGGCAAGAAGGTCTCCAGTTCTCCCATCTACCAGATGGCATCTAGTGATCTTTCTCATGCAGAGAAATTTTCTACACATGCTGGATCCATTGCAAGTGTTTTCCATGTCTTATGCTTCTGTCTAATTAATGTTTCTTATCGGAGGTGAAGATAGAAGAAGGGAAAATTATTGATCGGAGGGACGAACCCCAACCCTCGGTTGGCAGGGGTGCTAGACACCCGCTTCATATTGCATGCTGAACATGAAATGAATTGCTCAACCGTGCTGCTAGGCATCTTGCATTGGGAATTCCACTTTCAATGCCGTAGGTGACAAGCCCTACAAGCTAAGCGGCGACGCATTTGCTGACATAACCAACGACGAGTTTAAGGACCGCTAGGACTGGTAAAAATGCTTTGTTCAGGTACGAGAATGCGAATGCGGTGCCCGCGGCCCTGGAATGGAGGAAGAAAGGAGCTGTCATGGGCATCAAGGACCGAGAAAGTCATTGTAAGGAAAATAAAATTGATGTTTTGATCCTAGGGATGTTCACGTTTACGTGTGTAATCAATGCATATTGCTATTATGTTCTAGGTCCAACACACATGATCGAATGATCGTAGCTACGTGTAGTTAGTACATTCCAAATTTTCCAATAGCATTTATACTGTGTTTATTTCGTGAAATATAAATAATTAGAAATGTATTTTTTTTTTTTTTATTATCTCTTGAAATAATGAGTTAATGGAAAAGGTATTCATCATGCACAATAATTTATGTCTAAATATTTTTATGAATGGTAAAATTTTATTTCCTATTTATTTATATAAGTGTTATAAACGATCATTCTTAATATATCATTTATTTCCCCTAAAAAAACGAGTCTCGGATTAGTTGACTTTTATGGCATGTGTGATTATGCTGCCTCTCAATTAATCAAATAGGAACTTGTTGGCCTTTCTCAACCGTGGCAGCCACCGAGGGCATCCGCCAGCTACAAAGGGGGCAAGCTAACCTCCCTATCGGAGCAAGAACTCGTAGATTACGATGTTAAAGGCGAGGACCAAGGTTGTGAAGGTGGTCTCACGCAATATGGTTTTTAATTCATCATAAACAGTGGAGGCCTCACTATCGAGGCTAATTATTCCTACGACGGGATAGACGGAACTTTGCAAGACCGCAAAAGAAGCCTCCCACATGGCTGAAAACCGCGGGCGACAAAGTCATGCCTGCCAACAACGAGGCCACGCTGTTGAAGCCCGTGGCAAATCATCCGGTGTTGGTGTCCATTGATGTCGGAGGGTGTAATTTCCAATTTTACTTTAAATCACGCCGTAATGGTGGTCGGCTATGGTACGACAATGGCTGGTGAAGAACTAGCATAATTAAGTTGGTGATGTGTTTTATGGGCCAAGCCATGTTGTGACATAGTTGCACAGTAAGTAAAATCTATGGAGGCATAGTAAGAAAAATCTATTGAGGCCCAAGCTGGTGATGTGTTTTATGGGCCAAGCCATGTTGTGTTATATGGGTCGAGGCCCATACCTCTGTTTTGTGTTTTTGTAGCCCAAGGCCATCGTTTCTACGCAATTCGACTGTCTATTTCTAGTTCTACATCTCCTCCCCCCAAAAAAATTGTTTCTTCAGGAGAAACCTAGAGTGAAGGTGCGCATTGTGGTGTAATAACGTGGCTCTGATGCCAGCTTTTGTGGTTCAATTCAAAGAAAAGACTAGGGTTGAAGGGGATGTTGGAGATTTAAGTTGAGTTATTTGTAACAAAAGGAAACAGAAGAATACCTAAATTAAGAATCTTAAAAGAAAGTAGGCCAAGCAACTTGACAAGCAAATGTCTTTCAGCCTGGGCTGCACAAGTTGATGGTTTTCCTTCGGTTCAACTTCACGACCAATCTACATGTCTATGACACTCTACAGAGATTAGTGTCTCATGACCTAAAAGACCTTTTCTTCAACAGGGGTTTAGTGCAATCAGGCTGTGATTCAGTCCAATGTGGCTAGGACCCTTATGAGGCAAATACTATACAAATTGTTTAACATGAGTAAAACTGGCCCTGTACAGCAAACTTTGGCATCATCATAAGGAAATTCGAGAATACTCAATTCATTTAAACAAAGAATAAACCTCGACTTACCAATTATCTCAGATTTTAGATAAATACAAATAATGTTTATTAATAATTGTCGTTCTGTGCTAATTCTCGCAGAGAGACTACAAGAGCCATCTTTGGCAGTCTTGAAACAACCATCCAACCTAATTTAAGCTCGGTATGCTTCAGCTTACTCTATATGAAGGGGAAGAAGGGATGCGTCCTCTGAGAATTTTTGCCGCCAACATTTTCTCTCGATGAACCTGTGCCATGTCAGTAGCATGGTAAGGTAGCCTGCATTTCACAGTGATTTTTACTTGGTATCAAATGATGCAAGCATGATGAACGGAAAAGGAAGGCATGGTGAGTAAATTCTACTGGTCAGTAGACCTCGTAGTTGCTCCCTCAATTAAGTTGTGATCAATTCGACAGCAAGAGTTGCAAGCTGACACTGGCATAGTTTTTGGTGCCATAGAACTCGGGGCCATAGTAGTCATAGTTCCGACGCCTTCTAGGAGCATGAGCTTATAATTTTCCTTTGATAGTGTTTGACTATCGGTGACTCTATCCATCTGACCATCTTGCTGTACAAGCTGATCATCTTCATCCAGATCTGTTTGACCTGGACCATCTTCCTCTGTAAGTGTATTCTCTTCCTCTAAATCTGTTTGATCATCTTCCTCTGAGTTTGTGCTAGTTCAAGACAATCCTGATAAACCAAATTTAACACCAGTGACTGATTGTCATGAAGCAAAGACCCTCAAATCATCCTCTTGTTGCTTGCATACTAGTCCAAACCCGCAGTTTCTTCCTGTTCAATTTGACGCTTCAAGACAACCCAAAATGACTCCGATCATTTCATAGGAGCTTTCTACTTCCCGTAGCGTACTACTTCCCGTAGCGTACTACGTGGGGGATGCTTGAACAGAACATGGTCCATTCCTAATGAATAGAAGCATCCTATGTACCAAATCACCTTTCAACAGACCTTGCAAGAGAGGCTGAGCTCAACTCCCCCCTCCAATCCAAAAACAAGATGGACTGTTAATCCCAGAATTCTTCTCCTGGGGTACAAAGATATCGAATCCTCTTTACCATGGAGCCATCATTCCGGCATCTATCTTCCAGCAATCACAATGCACGCTTTTCCCATGTTATGGAATTCATGGTTTGCTGGTGACATCCATATCAAAAAAAAGAAGGTGGAGGGAGGGAGGTGTGGAGGGAGAGACTAACCTCATGTAACCCATCTTCCACGTTCAACCCTATGTGGAGTGGCTTGATAAATCCGGGACTTTTTGGCAGAGATTCGCAGCTAGCTGCTTTTGGGATACATGTACTTGATGGAAGCTGTAGGATTTCCAGTAGTTGCTCGCATTTTCACACTCGCGATTCCTATAAATAATCATGCTCAATTGCTCACTGTCGCATGTTGGAAAGCCAGTAAGATTGTTTCCACTTCCCAGATACATATGAACATTCCTGGTTGGAGATAAAAGGAAAGATTCTGGAGGAACCTTAATCCAGACTGAACACAGCCCCAAGGTCCAACCAATTCAAATTCTAATGTCCAATGTCCATATGTGGTCAGTTAAATCCCCCTGTTTGCTATGGAAACTCGACGGGATTAGAGCAAACTTTGAGAGTCGGGTACTCAATGTTTCGCAACTCACGAACTCGTGCATTTGTAGTCCTTTCTCTTCACCTGTCAAGGACTTATTGACAACAAGAAGATGTACTTCAATGACCGTATGAATATTGCAGCAATTAAGAACTTTCTTCATGTAATCAATAGTCTGGCCCCTTCAGGAAACTGACTATCTTGAGAAAAATCTCCTTTCCGTATTCCTCCAGCCAGACCATCTTAAGCGCATCATTGATGCTTTTTTTAGGAGTTCTGATAAGTTTATTCAGTGCACCTCTTATTCACCTTCTCTTCTACTGCACAAAACGGAGCCCAGACACCTCGAGTGCAAAAGGAAGGCTTTTAGCATTATGCAGATGGTATCCTTGAGATTCCTCATTATTTCTAGGTTCTCGCCGCTTAGAAAAGCATGCTTACTAAAAGGTTTGAGGGCCTATCATCTATAAGAGCTTCAACTCAATATATTCATCCCAACCCCTAAGTAAGATGATCCTTTTTCCCTCTACTGAACCACTCACAAGCTCCAACTAAATCATTTCATCGTTTCATGCTATCGACCTAGGGAAGAGTTACTATCTAAATAATATGCCTATGTGGAGTATAGATTATTTCATTAGTGTGTGTTTGAAAAATTCAATTAATTTCTGATAACATCACCAAATCAATCAGCTGTCCTAATTTTGTACATAATCAATTACTTATTTGATTGGAAAATCACTAATAAAGAAAGAGATAAGATGAAAATATTTTCTTTACGCTTGCCATTCTATAAATTGATTGATAAAACATAAAAACCTATCCTCGATCAATATCGTAAAATTTTACATAAAAAAAACTAAATAACTAAACGAATTATCTTTAATATCACATCTAGGAACCATCTAATTTGAAAATATGATTCGTACAATTATAGTAAATTTTCAATAAGTCACAATAATTATTTGTGATAAATCGTGGCGCAACCGATTGATAAAACTTGGATACACATCGGGTCCTAAAATTGGCGGCAGCATTGGCGCCGTCGCCACCGCAGGGTCGGCCGCTAAAATATCTGTTTTCTCGAGCAAACAGATAAAAGAAGAGTATAAAGATCATCTTCCTTCGTGTGTGCTGTCCGCTCTCGACGGTTTCTCCGATCTCCGGCGGAAACCAGAGAACCTCTCTCTCTCTCTCTCTCTTCTTTCTCTCACTTCGAGCAGAGTCGCCTGCGAGCGATGGACGCGCTCCTCTCTCCGCCGCTCTCGCCGCCTCTCTCACGCCTCCGCTCCGCCGCTTGTCCGGCTCACCGGCCGCCGCCCTCCGTCGTCCCGTCCGCCGGGCCCGGCCTCCTTCTCAATCCGGCTTCAGTTTCCGCGAATCGGGCTTCCGGTCCCTGCAAATCCCCCGCCGTCGCTGCCGCGGCCGCCGGCGGCGCTCTCGCGGCCAATCCCGTGCCGGTTCGCGCTCTCTCTCTCTCTCTCTCCCTCTCTCGTTTTGTGTTTCTAGTACTTGGGGCTTGCGATCGGTTTGGAATCTCTTGATGTTGTTTGTGCTTCGTGATTCTTTGGTGGAATGTATTTGTAATCTCTCTTGCTGGGGCTGTGCTTGTGATGTGCAACCTCGGATGAGTTTGAGCCGCTGGTGTTTGTTGGGAAATCGAGTCTCTTGTTGCGGTTATGATCGTATGACGTTGCATTCCAGGGGATTAGCGAGTCTCTCTCGTTCAGCAAATCGGAAAAAGTTGCTTCCTTTAGTTCACTGAGCGTTGCAAATGACTATGCTAAGTTTCTCTTTCTATAATTTGCTAGGATTGCAAGCTTTTCACTCTGAAATATGGTCAGCTTTCATGGCTGAGCGCCACCCCCTCCCCCCCTCTTTTAGAGCTGATTTAGTGGCTATATCAAGATGTTCTCCTCCTCTGGTAAATGTAGTCTTCAGTTGCTGTGTCGGGATGGCTTTAGCATCTGAGGGCAGGCATATTCGTATGTTGTGGATTGGAGCACCAATAGAACAATAAGCTACATTTGATTAATGCATACTTTGTGATCAACTCTGGAAGCTTTTTGCAGCATGTTTTGATACAGCATTAGAGCTTATGCCTATTTTTTTCTTGGAAAAGGAACTGAATCAGTTGAACACATGAGTATATAAGTAGCAGAATTTCGGACTATCCCCAAGCGGATCTTGAGAATGATTGAGCTGCCTAGCTTGCACAGTTTTGCTAGAAATCAGTAATTGGATGCTTTAGTCCAGGGATTCAATCGATCATGTACATAACATGCTTGGATTAGGTGTTCCTTTTTTTTCGGTTCATGTGATCAAGATGGAGGATGTTGTGTCTGCATTTATTTTATCATATGATCCCTGAGATTCTTCAAGGTATACAATTGTTCTGCTTGTACCATCTTTGGAAAAATAGATTGTGCATGACATCTTGTTACCGAGAAATCTCCTTCTGATTTGGTTTGTTATTTTAGAGCCCCATTGTTCTTACCTTTGGCTTATTAATTGGAGTCATATCTACAAACCTTCTAGGCATCAGTCAAGTTGGGTTTCCATTCCTTTGGCTGCGGGAACTCGGTAGAACTACTATAGCACCATGCACAGATGATCAATGCAGAACTTAAAAATGTTGAAAAAAAAAATTGAATATAGTTTTCAAAACACACATTTACCTATTAAAGAAAGAAAGTTTTCAAAAGCACGCATCTTCTAAAGAGGCATCTTGGATTATATATCTTTAGCTTTCCCATAATGACCTTCAGAGTTTCATGGAACTAGTTCATTTGTGCTGTTCTGTGGTAGGAGAAACTATGAAAACAGGAGAGATAGATAAATCTTCTGGCTTCCTTTAGCTTTCATAACATTTGCTAATCTTCTGTATTGTAATTCCATTTTCATCTTTGATGGCTACTAATGTATGATTAAATGCACTACCCTGCCCATCAATCTACCTTGTGAGTTGTGACATGGGAACAGAAGTTCCATAAGTAGATGAACATAGTGAATCCCATAGTGTTTTGTATCTGGTCCTCTTTCTGCTAGACATGAATGTTTTAGTTCATGCAAAGTACACTACATTTTCGGAATTCATTATGGATTCCCATGTCTTCAACAAGTGCATTTTGGAATTATACTATCCAATAACACGGCTTATGTCATGTGTCATCCCAGAATTTCTGTGGAGTATTTACATATTTGTTTTCCTGTTTCAACCAGCCAAAAAGTAGCGTATACACTGTTGGTGACTTCATGACAAGAAAAGAGGATCTGCATGTGGTAAAGCCATACACAACTGTAGATGAAGGTATTTCTGAATATCATGTTTCTGGAAATTTTGAAGAAGTCAGGATTTTTACTCATCTTGTTTTATCAGCATTGGAGATACTTGTGGAGAACAGAATCACTGGTTTTCCTGTAATTGATGATGACTGGAAATTGGTATGCTTCTTGTTCTATCCTTTTCGTTAATTGTGGCCTTATTGATTTGAATATTGCTGCTCACTGATCAGAAGCCTATGGCCATGTATATTTTTAGAAAGGCAAGTTTTGAGATGCTTTAATCAAACTAAAAATGGTGCTTAGTTGGTGAGGCTTGGCACCATATTTTCATTTGCAGATAAGCTAGATTCATTGGATTTAGAGAGAGCAGAGCATGGTTTATTTCCTGATTTTGTTGACCCACATGCCTAGTGCTTCTGCTAGCTTAAATAGGCTTCAAATATCATTTATATGTTCTCTGTACCCATTTTCCCTCCACTCATTTCCCAAGTATGGCGTTAGCTGCTAGCTTCTTTACGACAAAAATCTTTGACTTCTAATTATTGATCTATTTTTTTCTTTACATTGCATTTAACAATCAGCACTTCTGTGAGTATAGCATGTATGATAGTATTCCTTTTTTCTACTGTGTTGGTCTGTCTCAAGTCTGGTTGCTCCTTCTGTGACCTCCATTCCCTGTGATAGATTATTCATTGGATTCCCATGATAACTGCTCATGAATGGCTATTTTTGGCAGGTTGGTCTTGTTTCTGATTATGATTTGTTAGCTTTGGACTCTATATCAGGTACCATCTATGTTTTTTGTTGTCTTCATCTTTGTTAGACATTCTAAGAAACTCCTCAAAATTCATGTGTATCATTAGCGATTTCATGAGGTCCTTCTAAGCTGTTGGCAATTTGTGTTTTCTCTCCTTTACGTTAAATTTTTAAATCTGGCGAGTGTTATAAGGCAAACTGCATTTGGCATCAGTGATGTAATGTTAACTTGGTATTTGCAAGAAACTTGGTTGGAACAGATTCAGAGAACTTAATTCTTGCAAAAAGAATATCTGAAATTGTATTGAGCCTGCATCTATAATGTTTCTACAATGCCTATACCTTAACTTGATCAAAGGAAAAATGACAGGAGGTAATCATGCTAATGTGGTATTTAAGGGGACTCAATGATATTCTTAAGTTGAGAGATAGAAATCAAAGCCTTGAGATGATCTGTAAAACTATTGAAATACTTAACTTACTAGTTCCTCTCATATGGGTGTTATTTGTGTACGTCTCTATGGCCGTGCATATAGATGCTCTCTCTTTGAGTTGAGAATGATTCTGCTGGACTTCTGCGATTATTGTTATTGGGACCTTGTTGTTACTATTTTTTAGCCCCATTGTAAAAATCACTGGATTCACGATTTGAACTGCGCAATTTGTTCTAGTGCACCCTTCGAACGATTTGTCTTGCACTCATTAATCAAAAGAGTGGATGAATTGTCAGTGAATTGTCCAATGCATCTCAGATTCAATACAAATCATAGGATTCTGCAATTCTCTACAGTTCAGGAGAACAACCACAATTTGTGCTATTGGGCTTTGGAATAGTGGTTTGGCTTAAAAGTATTGGGTTCTAAAGAGAGAAATTTTCGAAAATTGAAAAGAACGAGTGAAGAAAAAAAAAGAAGAGAAAATGTGCAAACATGCCAGAAGACGTTTGTTCTCTCAGCCTTGGGTTAGCGAAGAAACTTGAAAAGCTGCTAGACTGCTCTTTGTTGGTTCTCACCTGGCTGTCACTGGCTCGATACCAACCGTTGCCACCTCTGGTGATGATGCAGCCATCACCACCTCCGGCACTGGCCATCACGTCTCTGTCAATCCTATTTTGCTTGTTTAAACGGCATGCTTGGACAAAAGTCACTGATTGAGTATTTAAGATTGCTCTCGTCTTTTTAGCTGGCTTAAATAGACTATAATTAGGTCCTTATCATCCTGTCTATGTTGAGGTTTATAAATGTGGTTGACAGTTTTTTTGTTTCTTTTAACTGTTTTGAGGCTGTTGGATGCCTTGTTTCCTTTTTGCACCTCTATAATTTTCAGCAATCAGAAGTTAAAGTGGGTTTTGACAATAGAGCAGTGTCAGTTTTGGGTATAATTTTATCGACAGTATTTACTATAACATACTTTTTGTGTGCTTTTGCAACTAGTAGCTTCATTATAGTGAGAAATGCTTATTTTTTGGAGTTCCTTTACAATTTTTACCGAATGTAACAATTCACGATACGGAAAATAACGTTTGCGATTCACAATTTGAATCTCGACTTAGCAACAGTGGTTGTTTGTAGAAATGTTGACTATCTGCAGATGTTTCGATGCTTCATGAATTTAGTGAGTGACTGATGTCATCTGCATATTTTCATTAGGTGGTGGGCTAGCTGACAACAGCATGTTCCCTGAAGTTGACAGCACATGGAAAGTGAGTAAGAGCACTCTCTTTTAAAGATGTAATTACATAGGTTTGAGCATATAATGATATAGGGTTGTGGTGGACATGAAATCTTCGCCGGGCGGGGAGAGGAGATAAAGAATTGGCAACATCTCAGTTCATTTAGCAAATAGAGAAACCTCACATCAAATTTCATTGTACATTATTTAATCATCAAAAATTTTCCCTGAGCATCTAGTGGCCAGTCAGCACAACTGCCCCTGTCAGATCCTCCCCCATCATTGACGGAGGGTATCCAGGAAGCAGTTTTTGAGGAACTGCTGCTGCTAATATATGGATGAAGCATTCTTCATATTTGCCTTGGGAGTACCTGATGATATACGTGCATATTGACATTGATCTTGCAGACCTTCAATCAAGTGCAAAAGTTGCTCAGCAAGACCAATGGGCAGGTAGTTGGTGATTTGATGACACCAGCTCCTGTAGTCACCCGTGAAACCACAAATCTCGAGGATGCTGCCAGGTTTTGTCTATATCTTTTGCGTCAATCTCTCTGCCTTTTGCTGGTGTTTTTCCGTTTTTAACTCTTCCACCATGCGTTCAATGTCAGGATATTGCTTGACACAAAATACCGACGGCTTCCAGTTGTAGATGCTGAGGGAAAGCTGGTAAGAGATAATTTGTTGCCTCTCAAAATGTCGTATTGATTATGGTTTTTGGGTTTATTAACCCAGTTTCTTATTATGAAGGTCGGCATCATCACGAGAGGGAATGTTGTAAGAGCCGCCCTTCAAATAAAACGTGCCAATGAAGTGTAAGCTTAGTACCTGGAGATCAATTGAAGCATTTGAGGCAGCTGGGGTGAAAAGGAGGATTCGGTTTCTCCCGCGGATCAAAAAGCAATGCTGCTTCTACTTTCCAAGTTTTGCTTTGTATGATAGGAACTGACCTGATTGGAATCATATAAATATTATATATAAGAGTATCAACCAGGAATTGATAAGTGTTTGTCACCGCATGCAGCGTTCTTGGTTAGTGTTCTTGAAAGACAAAAGGAAAGGTAAAGGAAAGAAAATGACAGATTTTAGCTTGAGAACACTGCTGGAGTTGGTAGTGGCTGAACGGAAGTAGGACTACTCGATCTCCTAGCCTTTGTCTGCTCGTTGAACTTAGGCATGAGGTTTTCTTACCTTGTAGCTGGTCTTAGTAAGAGCGTGAGATCAGCGAAATGGTTCTAAATCTTTTCTATGGTGAAAGATCGAGGAATTCGTGGAAGTACTTATGGAATTGAGAAATGTCATTGCGAAGTCAGTCAGAAGGGGTTGGGTTGCTTTGGGTAAGAGTTTGTAAAGACCAAGGTTGTCAAAATCTGGATTAACTATCGGTACAAGGAACCTTGGAAATTCATCCCTGTAATTTTGAGTCAGACATTTTAAGACAATATTGGAATTAAGTAGCGATTACATTGTGCACCTAATGAAAATATAAGTCAATCATAGTCTACGATTCCTAACACAGTTAAAACAAGAATTAGGGAAGGAATAACATTAGTAGCAATCCAATTAGCTTTAACAGTCCATTAACAACAAGGACACATAAAAATCACTAAATGGCAACTTATGAGCAAATAATCTGCCTGTTCTTTTGTCCACTCCTTCATCGAGGCAGATCCAAAATCAATCTGGCTGCGAAATCGATGAAATCCAACGTTTCCACACGAGACGACCAATTCAACTGGCGATTTGCTTATGATTTGACTAGTGTTTTGATTGTGGGTGCGAGTCAATTCGTTTTAATCAAACTTGAGGCAAGAATCGTACTATTTCACGATCTGAATCGTGATTTTTGACGACATTGGTGAACACCGACAATATGTGGGTTGGTTGCTCCAGGCTGTAAAAAGACCGGCAGTCTTCAACCAAATGACCAAATTTCCTACGAAAGCACAAATTTATGCGTTTGACCCCGCACCAACTTTCGAATGTGTCAAAATAAAGCACCAATTTCTAGTCCAGGTCTGACCTTGCGGGTGATAAGCTGCTGTCCATGAACATTGAAAAGCTAACCACCTGTCATCGGATGCACACTGTGCACCTCATGGACGTTGCCGAAGTGCACTATTGGGCTGGAGACTGTCGTATCGTTAAACTACAAATAGGACTGTCAAGAGATCGTTCCCAGGAGCAAAGGGATCACCCAATTCCACAATAAACGATGTGGTCTCCCGCTCAGCAATGCACGTCAGCTGCGTCCGTGAGTTGCTCGGCGCACATCAGATGACATGTTGATCAGTTAACGTCGAAAGTGGATGGCATCTTAATAGGTCCCGGCTTTGGATCTCGATTAAGATATCGATGCACTCATAAGTTGGTGCTCTTTTGGGGAATTTGGCCCCGAATCTAGCAGAGGGTGTCGTGATGTACGTTCCATTCGTTCGCATTCAGCGGATGGCAATATCAAGATAATGACAATGCTCCTGTTTCAAACACCAGCAACTAACGACAGCACTCTGATCACTCGAACAGTATAAAGCAAATGCTTGGACGAAACCTTCCAAACTGGTCTAAAGCTATCCGTTGTTGAACGAGAAACAAAACATTTGTTACTGCTTTCAATTTCGAAGCAAACAAATGACACTAAAGGAGCCGTCACAAATAGGGAAAAGCCCATTTTTTTTATTAAATTTAAAGAAATAGGATATAATGGGTATTAGAGTAATCACATTTTGCATAAATACACTTTGGTCCTCTTTATCGGATCGATTACACTTCTTGAAAGTCGAGGTTTGTCTCATATCCCAACTTGTTTCATACTAAATACAATACCATGTTCTCATCGTACCCCAAAGTTTTTGTCCAATAGCAAAACAACTGGGAACTTTTGTTACAGCTCATGTCGGATCTTCCCTCCAATATAATAAGATAGTACACACTCCACAAACACATTCAGAGAAATCAAGTCTAGTAATACTTCAAGGAAAAGCAAGGTTCACATTGGACCCCATAGCAGAAACATATGAAGTCCAACATTCGTTATACTAATATGAACTCAATCCGGATATTTACCTTATGTCTTGTCCAAATTATTCAGGTCGTGTGGCCCGCAACCCACCCACCCATCTGATGTTGCAATCACAGGAGCTAAATCTTCTAGATATACCGAGTTTTTGATTTGAGTAATGTTAGAGACGCAAAGCCGCCGCTAATCGGATCGCCACAGTAAATTTTTTTGTTTAACGTGTTCATATAGCCCGGGTTATTCAAATTTGGCAGCACGATCATCAGTCCCCTTTGCAAATAGGTCAAGAAACAAAAGAAGACAAGACAATCTGGGGGTTTGCAGTAGAAACGCAGCCACATGCACCAACCAGTGCCCACAACTCATCATTAGCAGCAGTTACAAAAGGTCTTCTCACATCCTTTTCTGCTTTAGCAGTTTGAGGCGTGCCCACTTTGCTTCCAACTGCTCCTTTGTAGGCCACTCCCATCTCTCTCTCTCTCTCTCTCACCTGATGTTTAGGCACATCCATACCGAAAAGAAGCAAGCAAAGAGAGAGAAAATAGAATGATACCAACTAAAGAACTGTATACCGCAGACAAAATCATGATCAGTGAAGAAAGAGAGAGAGAGAGAGAGAGAGAGAGGCATAGGAAGAAGATGGCTCTGCATCAAACCCAGCTAATTAATTTACATTTCACCTTCTCTTTCCCTCTTACACCATCAAAATTCTTTGATGATCAGAACCCCAAAAAGCTAAACTAGAAAGGGGCTAACAAGATTGATTTTAGTACTACTATAGACTATCTAACTCATCTAATATAAGCCTCATCATCTCCTTAAGCCATTCACAACCCAGTGAATTACTAGCAGCAAAGTAGCATCTAAAACCCTCGTTACAACTGCATGCAGAAGGCTGACCTAAACCGAGCGCATGCCCCGTGATCGTAATTCGAGAGAAAGACAGAGAGAGAGAGAGAGAGAGATCATCCTCTTACTCTCTAACCCCAGCACGTCCTTTTTGGCGATCATCACGAGTCCTCAGGATCCTCCGGCATCTTGTTCAGATCAACCCTCTCCAAAACCCCAACGCACTTCTTGAACTGATCATCATCACCCCCCTCCTTGTCGTCAGCCTCTCGCTTCAGCTCGCTGCTTATCAGCGCGGCGTCGACCCGAGCCCCGACCTCCGCCGCCTTCTTCCTGATGGTGTCCGCCGACATGTCGCCCCCTCCCGCCTCCCCCTCCTCCTCCGCCGCAGCCGCCGCCGCCGCCACGGACTCCGGGAAATTCAGCCTCGCCGACGGGCCCCGGAGGTAGAACACCGCCGTGTCGTAGGCCCTGGCCGCCGCGACCGGGGTCGAGTAGGAGCCGAGCCAGATCCTGGACCTCTTGTTGGGCTCCCTAATCTCGGCCACCCACTTGCCCCACTTCCTCATCCTTATTCCCTTGTAGGGCCTCTCCCTCTCCACCGCCACGCCCCTCTTCCTCTCCCCACCTCCTTCACCTTCCATGACGACCACACCTCCTAAAGAAGAAGAAAGGGTCTCCGGATATTTATCTCGCCGAAGGCGAAACCTTTTGCAGAAGGCGATGCAGAAGAGAGAAAAGGCGAATTTTCATGGAAAAAGAAACCGAAAAGAGAGCGAGAGAAAGAGAGCGCTACCAAGAATCAGAGACACGCCAAGCTAAAGAGGGTAGGGCTTTTTGGCTTGGGAGACTCCGGCTATCTTGGCAACTAAGGTTGTCATCGAGGGTGTGGTAACGCCACGCACGGTTGAATTCCACCGAACGATTTATGCCCCCCCTCCCTCTCTCTCTCTCTCTCTCTCTTCTTTATTGACAGAAACAGAAACAAAAACAAATCGGTAATAATTGAAACACACAAAAATTTCACCGACAAGATCTCGGTGATCTCTGTACGAAAGCGAGCGGGCGGGGGGCTTGTTCCCCTTTCCTTAAATACGCAACGAGTAGCGATCGTGTGGTCGTGCACGGGCGGAGGGCCTTTGGCTTCACGCGGGCTTCATCAGCAAAATGGGTTTTCTGCTTCCTCTCTTGCTTTTTCTCTCGAGCAGTTTATATAATATGTGGGTCGGCGTTGGTGGTGATGTGCAGTCTGTCTGGTGGTTCCAGTGAAGTGGAAAGGTAGAAGTTTGCTCAAAATAAAAAAAAAAAAAAAAAAAAAAGTGGAAAGGTAGAAGGGCTTTTGGGGAAAGAAAAACTTGAAAGAGGGGTCATGCCACTCGTCATGGGGAAAAGGAAAGGAGGAGGAGCACGAGAGGGAAAAGGAGATTAAATTTTTCTTGGCATATTTTCTGCGATCCTCGCGGGATTTCTTTATTAGGGTTTGATTGATTGATGCTCCCTCTCTCTCTTTCTTGCCTTTTTTTTTATTTAATTATTTACTTTTAATTTAAATTTTATTATCATTTTTTTAAGTTTCTAATAATTTGATAAATTTTTCTATGGACTAGGAGGCAGGAGAGCGACAGAGATGGGCAGGTCGGTGGTCGGTGGATGGATACCGTTAGGAATTGACTTTCCCTCCACGCAACGACGCGAATTCCTTCTTTAATCGCACCCAAATTCCATTTCTTGCCCTTCGTCCGAGGGGATCCGGTCGAGGCACGCGAGGGGCAGGATTGTCATTTCATGGCCATGGGGCCACTCCATCGAAATTCCTACGATAAGTCTCTTACTGATGGTCCGTCCAGAAGATTAGTTATTTGTGAATGTAAGCAGCAGATGGGACTACTAATCACCGAAAAAATTCCCTTGTTTTTTTTTTTTTTTTGATTATGTGGTATGTGGGGGTTCACATTAGATTACCAAACTGATGAACGACCGTGTGAGAGATGAGGGGGAAAAAAGAAACAATATCGATTGGAAAAGGATAGCTGACATAATGGGTAATTTGACGTTTTCTAATATGGACAGAGTTAGGACCGACCGACGGCCCCATCCTTGGCCAGCCCAAGCCCCAGTCCTGGTCCCGGTTGCTTAAATTGATTTATTTTGTTTTTATTGGAAAAGGTCAAAAGCTTTCAAATGGTTTCTCATTCGAGTATTGGAAATGGTATGTGAATTGATGAGAAACGCTTGTTCAATTGAACATGAATGAAGTGTGTGAGTATGTTTTCGAACAATTTGAAACAAAAAATGACTGTAAAGCTGCCTCAATAATTAATGCGAAAATTACGCATGTGATAAAGTTAGATAGATTCAGTATCTTCGATACCGTGTCCCTCACTGTGATTTAAAAGGTAGAGAGTCGTTGTTTTCTTATTTGTGTTAGGCATGTTCAATTGGAGTCAATTCTAGTGAAATTTGATCATACTTTACGACAATCATTTCTAAATTTTTCGTGGACCATTTATACTTATTGTCCTTCAAAATCTGTTGGCTACTAGTATGCGCGGATTACGATGGTACCATAGACGCTAGCGGGGTCAACAAGTCACCAAAGAATTGAAAGGGGCAGCTCTCCTCTTCCTCCAAATCGGAAAGTCAGTGTTATCTTTGACAATTCTTGTTATGTTAAGACGAAGAGCTACCAGAAAGCTGTAACTGTAAGCTGTTCTTCTTCAACGAAGTAGAGATTATACAGATTTCTAGGCATGCTCAATGATGGCGCCATCCGTGTTCATAGGGTGGAACTCATGATATCGAATCGACTAGCATATGCAAACATATATCTTCAGAAGCCAATTTCTCTCTATCGCCAAAACCCCCTGGACCTCTATACACATGCCACAATTTTCATAATATAGAATAAGGAGAGTTTCGAGCCCCTCTAATTTGAATCACGGATCCAAGAGAGTGGACACTTAGACAAGTCCTCATCAATTTTGAAATGAAAACAATTATCAAATTTTCTTATTGTGGAAGTCAATATTTGTTAATTTTTCAGTTTCAAACTTGTTAAACATTTTGGATTAAATAGGATCAAATTGTGTCGCAAGAAAGACAAAGGAAAAAACGAAATGTAAAATGAAAAAGTCCAACCATATGTAGAGCTATTCTAGCTGTGCTTATAGCTAGGCTACTCAAAGTGAGCTAGATTTTGTCCATGAGCACTCTATTGCGTAGATTTCAAAATTTAAAATACTCAATTTGAGTAGACTATGAATCTCAATTCAACTCGAGCTAAATGAACTTGAGGATGTATGAGTTTAACTAGAGTTTAAACTAAAATTGAATTCATAAGCTCGAACTTGGAAAATCTAGCTCAATCGAGTTAGGGTGAAGTGCCAAATTGTATCTTCAAACATAGTCATAAAATCTCATAGAAAGCATGGCTGACAGGTTCCCTCTTGGGAACAGGGAGGCGAGGGGTTCAATCACTCTCATCTCCAACTTGCCCCATGAAATGGTTCATGAACTATAGTGCTATTTCGATCCTATACCTTTGGGCACGTCTTTCAATCGTCCGTCGGTATCTGCAGCTGTTGGAAGTGAGGATGACTTGGAATTTTTCCACATTGTGTCGCGATTTTCTTGCAACTAATACTCTCGTGGAGCTTGACACTGTTTTAGGTACTCGTGTGTACTGAGAAATTTCAGGTCACAACGATTTAATTCAAATGGCTGTATCTTGCTGCAATTCTGGTTGGAGGAGATTTGCTTCAGCTTCAACTCTGATTGGTAGATTACAAAGTTTTTGGTATCACTCACATCAAATGGAGGAAGACGTGGCCTCAGCTCGAACACAAATAGAGACCAATAAAGCATCTAATGTGGAAAAACGGTGAGGATTTTTTATGACTCTATTTTTTATAGAGTTATTTTACCTATTTTATGCGACAAATAATATAATATCTATAAGAAAATATTTAAGTTTCCTTCTAATTATTCGAATTTTCCTTGTTCATGCAGCATAATGAGATTTGCGGAAAATAATGAAAATATGACAAAAATCAAGAATTCAAATTATAAAAATACGTAATTCTTCACAAATTTATGCAAAAATATGTAATTGCCTGGGAATAAGGGTCTTCGATGTCTCCTATAAATAGGAGAATATTGAAAGCCTAGGGGGACAACTCGATTTTTATAGTTAGATCATTTTTTATTATTCTAAGTGTTTTTCAAGCAGTTTGTAGAGAAGACAAAAGTGGTAATAGAATTCTTATTTTTTGATTCAAAATATTGGATTTGATTTATAATTTTGTTTCTTCTTCTACCATGTTCTCATTTTCTTTTATTAGGATTATGATGTAGCCTGACCATGAAAATATGAATTTCATAATTTTTTTTTTTGCGTGCAAGTGATTTCATTTATGTGAGTTATATATTATTGTGTTTAATACTTTTAAATGACTAGCCACCACTTAAATAATCTGATATGCATGTTTGAGACTTATAAGTGATAATGTGCAATTGCCATTTATAATATATAACCATGAATTAATCATGAATAGATATATGCCATGCTATTTGTGTAGCTTTTGGTGATAATGTAATCTAAAAAACTCATTGTAAGTTGGGAATATTCATGAATTTTAATACACTTATATTTATTTAAATTCACATAAAGATATAATGGATTAATAAATTGAGTAGGTTTGCTATACCTAGAGATAAGATGGTAAATAGATTAAGAAATCCTACTGTCGCATGTTTGATATTGTTCTTGTACGCATAACAATATGAGATTCATATTTAGTGGTTATGATAAAATCAAATACTCTAACATATTTATCTGATTAATTTACTACATTTAGTTTCCAAATTTTGTTTTTAAGATTTTTAATTTAAATTTATTCTCGATTCTATTTTGATCTGTTAGAGAAATCTTAGAATTAATCTATTTTTATATATAATTGGTTTGTCATTCATCAATCTCTATATGACAATATTTTTTTATCATCATTATATTATTTGTTTGACACGTTTACTTGCGTTTAGAATATTATGAACAATTTTATGAAAGTAAAAATTTCTAATTTTATGCTAATAAGGTTCCCTTTGCAAGAAAAAAATAATAATAATTCAAGCGGGAGCATCGCAAAATTTAAGAATTAGGGTGCAGATTACCCAATAAGTAGTTGGGAAAAGATGTCTAATTATTCTGTTCGGTAGTATATCTGTAAAGGAGGGAATCACTGCACGAATATAGCTATAGGAACTTCCTATACAGTGGAATTGAAGATAGAATGAATATTAGCAAATTTGCTGATAGAATTCTATGCAATGTGAAGTGCCTGAATGATTCTATTTGTGCAAGTTATTTGAGGAATAAAAAAGTTATGAACGTCACCCACAATCAAACTTAACAAAAGAAATAAATCAAATAAATATTACAAATTACGTGATTGGCTGAATAATCTAAGATTTGGTTCGTAAGTGTAATGTTGTAGGACCGATTCCCTAGTCCATCATCGATTTTAGGGTTTTAATCAATCCATGGATAGCAGACCTCGGTTTAGGTGTATTGCTGGTTTGGACTGCCCCACTCGTGCCTAGTGAGGCTATAGTGAGACGGCTCGCCACAGTGAGCAGTTGATGTTTCATTAGCTCCCTGAAGCGAACTTTTCAACGGTGAGTAAGATATTGACTCAATCCTATCTAAACCTTTTTTTCGTGCAAAGGCAAGATCAAGAATATAAAAGGAATCGACGGGCACCTCCACATAGCATGCGATTTTAAGAACATAAATAAATCCAAGAAAAAGAATAAGGATGAATAAGAAAACAAAGGCTAGAACAGCAAGACAACCCATGTAGGATCGTAGCTACGCTTAAAGATAACTATTGCGTCAGATGAAGACAGACAGACAACCTGCTTTTTTTTTTTTTTTATATATATAATCTAGGTTTTCTCAATCATGCATCCCAAGATTCCCTCCACAAATTATGTCGATGTGTCTTGGCTACTTTGACAATCTTTTCTTTAATGCATTTCGGAAGGATTCGAGCTTCCAGCAAAACTTTTGTCCGCAATCAGTGACAATTGTTAATCAAATCCTCCAACCGGGATAGGGAGAAAGAGAGAGACAGAATATTAAACAATTGTCACGTCAACTCAACTCCCTCCACGTTTCCTTGCTGGTTAATCTGTTTCGGCGGACTTCATGCTAAAGCAAAAACTCATTTTATAACACATCAATGAACCTCATGTTTCCCATAGAAATGTAAGCAGAATCGTGTGCTATACAGTTCTTGTACCGGCGAGTTCGTTCGCAGACCGTAGAACCAGTAAGTCAAACTCTTCTGCAGCGGTGTGCTTTGTGGGTTTAACTTTCTGTTTGCTGCTCTCAGCCGAGAAGATTATGTCCTTTCTTTAGGAGAACGATAGTCAACTAACGCGACTTTGTAACATCTTGTGTCCCGGACGGGTCGGGACCTTTCTTATTGCTATGCGTTGTTCGTTGAAAGAGGCGCTCGCATCTTAAGGAAGGTGATCAATAAAAGGAAGAAAAGGTGCATGATGACGATGGCATGATGAGAGTCGGTCGCTCAATTGCAGAAGTTGCTTATCTTTGCGAATGGCCTTGTATCTGATTTTCTCTCCCGATGTTCCTAAGTCTTGTTTAGTTTTCTGGTTGGTGATTCTAGACAGAATTTCCGCTCTGGAATTGAAGACTTTGCAGATGGTTTCATACTTCGTTCTGTGTCTTTGATGTGTGTTTTGCATACAAGAACAAGACCAGGAGTCACTTACTTCTTCGAATGCGACTTCTTAGTCAACTTTGCCATGCAAATTTTTTTCTAGAGTTATGGTCTAACAATAAATAGAGTGGTTGGAAGTTGGACATTGAGTTTAGTTGGGCAAATAAGATACTCGGAACAAGTTTGCTGATTTTCATAGGCTGCAGCTTAGACTAGCAACCGGGAAATGTCATTTATGGCTGAGGATATGAGATGACGCATTCAGATTTTTCTCATGCAGTTGATGGAATAGTGGAAGTGTTTGTGTGGGTTGTTCAGCAGAGACTTTGAAAAGGGTGAGGCTAATTGGTAGAAGGGAAGTGTGTACTGATGTGCATCACGGGACGTTTCTCTGAAATGTAAAACTTGACCATAGAACCGAAAATTAAAGAGAATGATGGATTTCTGCTTAAAATGCCACATCCTAGACTCATGCCAATGCAAGTTTGCCGAAATAGTTGGAAAGAGTTTAAGTCGTGACACTAAAAGTGAAGAAACCTTGCTTATAATAGCCTAATTTGAATGTTGATATCCCTTATTGGGCAAGGCTAATATGCTTAGAACAAAGGTTGCTATGACTTATTAGAGTGCCAATCTAGTCCTTCAGAGGTCGTGTGGCATGCACATATTCCATACATAACTCGTTATCTGACAAGATGGTGGCTTGAAAAGGTGACAGCTAGCATGATAGGTTCATGTCCTTGGTAAGAAAAAAATAACGCATGTCAAGTTAAAACCATTGGGCTAGGAGGGCGGCGTAAATCTCGGCGGCGGCTCGTAACACCGTAAGTCCAACGTCATCGGAGTGCACAAGAACATGAAATCTGGTGTCAAACAAAGGCTGGGTATGGTTCAAAATTCCACAGACCCAAGGAGAAAATAAACCCATGCAATGCTAAAGTCACAGGGCCTGAAGCACCTCCGATGCGACAGCACGTGGGGGCAAGGACCGATCAACATTCCGAACCATCTCGAAACGACATCTTGACTGGAAACCGAGTCGTGAATGAATGTGGAAAATGTGGGACAGAATCACTAAGTTACTCGAATCAGAGCAGCAGGAGAAAAAGGGTCAGATGCATGAACGCATTCCCCCCCCTTAAAGATGCGATCACAGCGCACAGGCGAGTATCGCCGCGCAATTATTTGGTCGACAAAGTCAAAGTAAGATTTGTTTTCTAACGATGATTATGATGTGTGGACTTTTTGTTTGGTTTGACTTTCGACCAGCACAGCACATTGCGTTCATTGACACTTGGCTGTCCTTTTCTCGAGGATATCGAGGAGCAAGTATGCACATTACCCACGTAACCATATTATATAATATGTTTAATGGGTGCGGGCACTCGTTGATTTATTCGGAAATGTGAAATTCACCATTCAAATTGGCTTTCTTGAAGAATATGCCATTTCGATCGTTTCGAAATGTCTAGGCAGAGGAAAGGTAGTTCTTAAGGCTACTTAAGTGCATAACATGAGATTTATTAAAAATGCGAAATTCCCCCTAAAATTCATTGTTGATGATTGCGATTGATTGGATCCCGAGTTCATTGCTATCAGATAAGTTCTACTTACCATATTCCTAGGTAAGCTTTACAGCTCGAACCACACAGTTCATTACGCTATTTCTCAAGATATGCACTGCTAGAGTTTTCATCTCAATATCGGTTCAAGTGCGTCGCCATCCATGGCATATCACCGTTAACTTGACTTGTGACATGATCACTTCAATACTAAGTACACAGTCGTTCTAGTCCAACACTGGAAAAAGAACAGTGTCGATTTTAATCAAGTCTTGTGACTACGATGGATCGCCTCTTCTGAACATTTTTTGGTTTAACAAAAAGGAAGTTTTGCAAGTACAATCTGATACTCCGTGGTTCCTAAACCAAAATGTGCACCAGTACGGTAACCATCAAGGGCAGGACAGGCACCGAGGCTGTGGTTTGCATACTAAGAGGGAAATAAATGTTGCACTTTTGCTGCAAATAACTACTTAAGGATCTCCAAAGGCTAGCTTCTCACTACAACAAGATTTGTATCTACTTATTGCTCCCTGGTACAGAGGAGAGAAGATCTAAACAGGCACTCATTATACCCCTATCTCCAAGCAATCAATATCCTGTATAATTTTTAATACATAAGAAAAAGAAGCCTAAGCTCAGAACTCCTAGATTAGCCATTTCCAACATGAGAGCGCTGTGTCGCAGTAAAGGCCAGTCGAAAGCTAAAAGAATTATGAGAGCATAATACAACATCAACTGAGAGCGCGGCGAAGAAATTATTAGGCGGACAGCAGTGATTTTTAGCGATGTGCATCCACCAACATGAGGGAAGCTCCAAGACATCTAGGCCTTTTATTACTTCCCCTTCCTGCGCATTCCCATCCGTGATTTCGCGAACCTGAATTTCTTATTAAGGAAACATTTCATGCGGTAGAGTCCAGCTTACTTGTAAAAAAAAAGGAAAAAAGGAGGTTGACCAACCTAAGGGGATAAAAGAGAAATAACAGGTTCAGGAAGAATTGGTGGAAGCAGTATTTAGAAGGATACTCCAACCGAATGCCGTCTCCAGCTGGTGAAGAGTGGAGAAGCGTGCCCTGAAGTTGATTTAGAGCTTCAGTTGAACAAGCAGTGTCCTGCACACACAAACTGCGCTTTAACACAATTGATAGAGACGGTGGCTAACCTATTTGAACAATATCCTTTTAGGTGGTTTCATTCTGAAAATGTTGCTGATTTATCATAACAAAATACCTCAGTTATAAGAACTCAAAAAAAATTAATAAAATGCATCTCTTCCATGTATAAAGAGGTACTATTAAAAGGTTGGTTCAAGGAAAAACAGATTAGCAGCAATAGAGTTACATAGTACCTGAAAGTCCACAAATGCAACTGGAGCACCGTAAGTACTCTGCATCTTCAATTTCAAAAACCCAGAGCATCTGGTAGAAACACAAATATCAAAAGGGAATTACAACTCTCTTCAGAAAAGCCAACATATTGCACATATAGATCTTAATAAAAATCTCCCAACCGTGAAAAGACTTGAATAAGCTCCTGCTCTGTACATCTTGGTCCCAGATTAGCCACGAAAAGTGTTGGACATGGGGGTGCAGAAGAATTACCCTGTCAACACACAAAATGAGAGAACTTATCAAAAAACTAAGAAAAGGAGAGACAATACATTTCTTAAGCACAGACGAGAATGATCCGCAAAAGGCTGTTAGTCAATAATAAGGCAGGATAATAATAATAATAAGGCAGGATACACAGACAAAATGGGCAACATAACTGTAAGAGGAAAAATTGTCAAGATAGTGAGCTCCTCAATGGTTTATGTGCAAAGGGGAAATTGCGATGTGATATAAACCCACTTAGGTAAAACCCACGAGGCATACAAGTTCTACACAATACACAAGTTGAGATATACATCCATGTTAACACAGATCACCCTACTTAAGTAATCAATAACCATACATGAAACCAGTAAGTTTATGACTGTCCAGTCTCTATTTGTTTAGTTAAGTGCAAGTGTATGACTGCTTGATCTATTTGCATGCAAGCAAAAAACTGGACAAGATGATTCACGATTCCAGCAATACTTCAAACATTATCATGTTTTGTCAAAGACTAAATTGTTTGATGAAATGTCAACTTCATCCCAAAAATATAGCAATATCTATTTATGATGACCGGTATTATCACCAGGACACGAAAAAATGCAGTTACACTTGAAAGCGCACGCTCAAACACATAAAGAGAGTATTTCTATAAAGTTAAAATTCATAAAAATATTGGTGATTCAAGAAGCTCCTGAACACAAGTTTAGGCTAATAGAAGTATTTCGAAATCATGTTACTTTGGGAAAGAACATAGATTCTGACTCAAATGTAAAAGCAGAAGTGAGAGTAACCTTACCGTTTTTGCAGCTGTCATCCCCTTCATGCCTCTGCTATCAGAACTTCCATGGCTGAACATTTACAAATTAAAAATTTACACAACAAGATGACCAAAGAAACAAACATGCATAAGCAAACGAATAGAGGAAGATTGTGCTCCAACTTGCAGGAAACAGGGCATGCAATAATGGCTTCTATGAAGCCCTCTCAACCTTTCCACTAGAGGCGATAATCTCATCTAGTGATTGCTGAAGTATATGATTTCAAGTAATCAGAATGTGCTTAAGTAGTGCCAATGACCTTTGTGTAGATGGATAACCAATCGTGCTGTAAGCAGAATTACCCATTCCAGGCATGTGAGGGCTGCCAACACCTGCTAGTGTCCAAGAGTGCAAAACATGTGCAATGTGAGCTTTTTCAGGAACATGTGCCTTTGAAGTGACCATGATAAATTGTATCAAAATAACATATCATCAGATTAAGCAAATCAATGATGATGACATCCAGAATAAAAGATTTAAGAGTGAAACTGCAGGTATCTGCCTTCATTAACAAGTGACTCCATAATCTTCTTACCAGAATCCAGAGCGCCGAAGGAAAATGGGGACGATAATTTAGCTCTCTTATCTGAGCCATGTCTGTCATCATCTGAATTTCAAAATCAGCAGGCCATGCAAAATTACTATATCAAGCACACTGAACATCAACAGCAAAGTTTACACAAGCGAAACCAATCATTATCCTACCTCTCAAACGTTTAGACCTGGAGTTAGATTTTGCAAGATCAATGTATAGTGTTGATCCTTTCTCAAGATCAAACACCATCCCCTGCATAAAAGGTTGATAAAAGAAATCAGAGGACCATGTCATAACTTCCAATATGCAGCAGCCAAGTAATCCCACCCATAAGACATTCACCACAGAATGTTCCATAATGCTGTTTGCAATAATCCAATTCTAGGATACATAATTTAGTCTGAACATATCTTTCAATTTCAAGTAAAACTAGAATTCCTTTAATCATGACTTCAACATGAGAGGATAAAATACACCATGAGTTAACTGATGAATTCATAACACTGAAAACTAGTTTTCATTCATGAAATATTGCCAAATTTATGCTTGTGCAGAAGCCCCGCAATTCAAAATAAAAATATTAAAAAGATTAAGTTCATAAGCAATAGTGGATTAAATAAATGGAAAAAAGAAAAGAAAAAAGAAATGCTATCTACTTCATTATCATACATCAATTGTGTTTTCACTTTGAAAAAATTGATGTGCACCCATAGCATCATGGTGAGAGGTTGAAGGAACAAACATCATAAATTGGCTCAAAAGCTCCAATTTATAATAAAAGGAAATTAGAGACTATTGAAAGTCAAAGAATTATATAAGTCACAGTAAGGTATGCCAAATAGGTCACTCAACATCAGCTACTTTGGGCAATAGTAGATCCATTTTAAAAAGAAAGCATTGTCCGGATGGCTCTTGAGATGATATCAATAGACATAGAAAATTCTCTGACTGTTCAGAATGAAAAATTAAAAGTAAATCCAATAATCCAACAATGCCTGTCACAAACTTCCTGAAATGTCATTCCAATCAGTCAGGCCACAACACCGAGGGCCACATAAACGCATATGACTATTCTGCAATGAATGAATGCACCTTGCTTGCCTAGACACTAAGAAATGTTCTTTTATTCCACCAATGAATTGGAAGTTACCATTCAAGCAAACATTAAAATATTACACCAAAAGAAAATTCCACTTCCTATTTAATGTTAAAGGCTGAAAATGTTTGAAATTTCCCCTTTGAACAGGTAATAATGCAAAAAGTTCAAATTATGTGCCTAAATGGCATTAAATACTGGGTCATTTCTCAGATAGTGAGAGTCATTACAGGGACATAAATATTCAAGACCTATACAGTACTTATTTTATTATAAAAAGTAAGTATCAATCAATTTGGCAGAAAAAACCAACCATAAAGCAGAAGACAAACCGCAACAGAGAAGGCAAGAATTCTTACATTCAGTGCATGCATTGCTGCAACTGCAGATTGCTGATCTGAGAATACAGCAAAAGCAAATGGCTGCCATTACAAGGATACCACATCAGGATAGAGCACTTCACATAAGAATTCACTATTTTTTATTTCAAGAAAGTGCACATAAACACAACCAAATGCACTATGTGTGCACTCAACATACAAGCAGATGCATATAACAACACACATAATCATACAGACACAATGACGAACTAAGATCTCAAATTGGTTATCCTTCCATCAAAGAGAAGCTCATCAGCTTGCTATTATGCATCCTCATTGTTTATGAACAGCGGCGATTCTTCCTTAATAAGGATACTATATTGTGGAAAAATAAGTTTAATAGCACTCAGGGAAAAAAAAGGAGAAGACCAGCATAAGACCCAACTAAAAGAGAAATGAGAACAGTGTTGCATAACAGCCAGCCAAACAGAGAGTCATTGACCAAGATGGACCAAAAACTAAGGCCTAAATAATAAATAGAAGGGATCAAACCAGAGTCTAGGGGACATTACTGGAGACCCGAAGGGAATGAAATAGAATAACTTTACTGAAAGTGCCGATACAGTATAAACTGGTCGAATGTCATTGGTAATAATTCTACTACCATGCCACAAAGGACCAAAAATACCTACTTGCCTGATGGATTGAAATTTAATCAGCCAACCGGTTATGCACTCTCAGGTAAAAGTTGGCCTATCTGTGCTTTAGGTGGGCGCAGAGCGGGTATAAGCCCTTAAAAATTGTTCTGAAACACACTTTCCGTCCCTCAAAAGAATGCTCCTCACAAAATGCTAAAACTCATCTATGATTCTTCTGACATCTGCTATACACTATTAATTAGGCTCAGGTGGGTGATGCACAACTCCGGCTTTCTTTGAGGAGATCTTACAAGTTGTTGCTAAAATAAATAGAAGCATGTTTTATGGGTCTACGGGAACTACTCACTTCCTCGGTTGAGGAACTCCCCCCGGCAAGAGGAGGGGGGGCGGGGTTAACTTGTCTGGTCTTGTAAGAGACCTTTGTATTGTGGCCCAGCTAGCAAGCTTTTAAGTTTTCTCCTTCCGTAGACTGGGGCAAGTTTAGAAGAGATTTGGACTCTATCCATTTACACACTACTAGGGACTACATATTGAAGATTGCGAAGCCTCCTCCCTTTACATGTGATGGAAGCCGTTAATTGCTATTTGCAGAATTGTAGAACATGTTCCTTGACGCAAAATTGATTAACTTTCTGTACAATCTTTTGGGTACGAGTTGGGGTAGTGAGGAGTTGCTTATCTGCTAAAAGAATTCTTCTTCCTCCCAGCTTTCCTTCAATCCAGTCACTGCTTGCTACTCTATAGTTGATTATGGAGTACGCTTGAATTGACATTTACAATCCTATCACTAAAAGCATTTCATCTTCCCCAAATGTATATTCAATTCAATTCCGGGGAGTAAGGCCAAACCAATGCTTAAGCATGAAGAGATTATCGAGCCAGCCCAAACCAGTTCCAACTTATGAGTAGATTTTTCACTATTTATGCATAACCCACAGTATACTCTCAGAGGAAGGCGATAGAGTTATGGAGACCTCAAGCATTAGAGTCAATGTTTTTATTCATGAAGGTTTAACAGATGTAAATGTTATGGTATTGAATTGCCTTTCACCATTATTATATTAAGTGAGAAGGAAGCTGTTAATGCGGAAAGTGAACGCAGCAACAGCAGCAGATTCTCAATCCATTTCCAGGGGAAGTTTGAAATCTAATCATCACATGCAAAACTTGAGTAACCATAAGGACTTGGTTCCTAGGAAAACAGCAAGCTTAGTCTAAAACCACCACAACAAAAGTGGGGGCTTCAGAAAAAACATTTCTTTTCAAAAGCTGCTTCTTTCTGCTACATTGCCGTGATCATTAAGCATAAAGAAAACAAAATCCACGTTAAAAACTGAGTGGTTTAAACATAATCCTCTTAACAGCTAGCCGAGGACAACTCGATTCCCATAAAACACTCCCATCCCTATCGGTAGAGTCTACTCCCATCCTGACCCGAGTGAGAGGAAGGTATACCCCGACTTGAACCGACAAAGGCACTTGATTACCCAGTCCAGTAATATCCTATCAAGTCCCTTTCTGTCCACACACAACACACGCCATGCGAAATCTACTTCGATTGTATGGGCTACTTAAGTCTTCAACTGGATTCGGGATCAATGATCAAAATCCATTCGAGTTCATCAAACAAGCTCCACGGAAACAATCGAATAAGCTCAGAATGAGTACAGACGGATACTACCACTAATCAAAGTTCCAACCTTTTAGACCTTCGCAACAGAAATATCCCTCTTTTTTTAGCCGTTCCAATGTAGACACTCCATTACAACATTCCACACAGAAAATAGAGAGCGCGCATTACTCCAGTCACCCAATCTGCTTCGGCAAGTTCATTCATTTCAATTCAGACTCGAAGAAGGAATCAAACTCGATTACCAATAACAGCACAGCAGCAAATTCAAACTAACAGCCTCGCAGAAGAAGAAGAAGCAGGACGGAAGCCGCCGCACCTGGGAATTCTTGCTAGGGCTCCTCAAATGCGAGGACTCGTAGCCGGGGAACTCCCGGAACAGGTTGTAGATCTCGCGCGCCTTCACGTCCTCGGGCAGACCGGCGACGAACAGCGTCCGGACCTCGTCGTACGCGCCGTGCGGCAGGACGGGGGCCCCGTAGGAGGGGAACGGAGACTGGTGGAGGTGCGGGAGGTAGGGCTGAGTCGGCGGCCCCGCCACCGCCGCCGCCGCCGCGGGGGGCTGGGGAGGGGGCGGCGCCTGGTAGTAAGCGTAGGCGGGGAGGGTCCCCGGCGGCGGAGGGTAGTAGGCCGCCATGTCGTCCATCGGCGATAACCAGCGGAGGGCGGAGGGCGGCGGAGGAGGGCCCTTTTTGCATTCAGCGGATGGCCGCTGCTTTTCTAGCAATCATCTCGACTGCAAAAGAAGATGGCATGGGGACTAGTCGTTTGATCTTTTGTTCTGGTCATCGTTATAATCTAAATTTCACAAAAGAAGATGGAAATTAATAATTAGATTTTGCCTCAATATATAATAACGTTTTTGAAGTTACAATTTATTCAATGCGATGCTTGAACTCTGGTTTAAATGTTCAATGTAATTATTTCATTTGCTTGCTCGAATGAATAATTAAATATCATCTGATGACGTGTTATATTATAAATTAAGTTAGAGATTTTAAGAATGAAGAGTTAGTACATCTGATTTTTTGGCTAGAAAACGGAAAAAAAAAATTAGGGCTTTATGTAAACCTCTTCCTCGAAATCAAAATTCCGACACGAACCATTTAGAGCCTCGTGGATGAAGATGGTTTGACGAGTTGAGGTCGACGTTGGTGATGATGCGAATATTGGGGTTGTGGTGCATTTAATATATGCCTATATAAGTGAAGACACTAAATCTAGCTAAATTAGGGGTAAGGTTGCTCGAGTTGGAGAATTCTACCTCTTGCTTAGGCACTTCGGACCCAAGGATTCTCGAAGGAGAAATAGGATCGATGGTTGACAAGCTCGCTTGTGCCACGTCTTTGTTGTGAAGGAACTGTTCTGTCATGGAGATTGCAACTTTTGGAAGGCCTTAATACTCTTGTGACCAAGGAGAAGACCTTGAATATCAACAAATGCGATTGGTTCAAAACGGCCAAGTAATGTGCAGACGTCACACTGAGATCTTGAATTGCAAAGCATAAATGATTCTAGAGTCATTGGAGGAATGATGTAAATTTTCTTTTTGGTTTTCATTAAGATGAGAGCAATGTTTTACAATTGTAACAGCTGAATAGTTAGAAGATGGGGATCTCCAATTTTACTAGTGACGATGCGTATGAAATTGCTGGCGTTTTGCAATGAAAAATCCTTTTTAAAATGACAATGAAGATCTTCACTACCAATATTTTGCGATACCAATTGATGTTCTTAGAATGACAAAATTATCGAAATTGTTAGGAAAGAAAATTCATGTCTACCTCTAAACAAGCTTGGCTTGTTGCTGTGGATAGAGCCTCACGGCAATGACCATAAATATACCTATAAAAGGCGAAAGATAGAATTGAGACATATGCAAACGGCATGCATATGGATATGAAACCATTCAAGAGCGCGGATGCACAGAGCTCAGCTCAGCTCGTTCCAATTTCGAGGTGCTCTATGTTGCGTTTCAGGGTAAGTACAAATTGCAACAGAAGCCAACCAATTCAGAATCCTCGATCATTTCTGACAATTCCTCCGGCCCCTGAAGATCTCTGTCTGAGCCAGAGTAACACCGCCCAATGGGAAATATTACTCTTCAAGGGACATGCGGATGATGATACCAGACTTCCGAGGAAGCAAATTTTCTTGATCCACTCGTGTAGAAGATGCTTGATGAATGATGCTTGAAGAGAAAAGGAAGAACGTTCTGATTTCATCCCCGGAAACTTCTTGCTTTAGGACAGTCCCTTAATGCATGCTCAATAGGCTTCTGTCCTCGCTGACGCTTGTTGCAAGGGGTGTCTGATTCTAAAGTCCTCCGTAACAGAGCAATCCCCTATTTGAGACATTTCCAGATGAAATGTTTTGTTTTCGGTGTCGTCTCCATTTTTCTAGATCAACGACCATATCGCCCTAGAAGACTTGTCTAGATGATCTTGGCATGCGATTCCATCTGCAGATTCAAACCTCCATCCGCTGTATCATTCCAACAAAAAGGACCGACTAAGTTTCCCAATATAGAGTTTGGCATTAAATCGACGGTGGTGAGAACCTCTTCCAGTAAAACAAAAGGGAGATTTGGAAGATCATAAGCATTTTAATAGTAACTCGCTTTTTTCTCCCCTTCTTCCAGAGGCAAAGGACCGTGGACGATATCTTGCAAACGATCATTGCAAACCAGTCCAGTTATGTTTCTAAAACAGCAAACTGTCACTGTTCCGAAGATGTTGTCTAATGCATTCCTTAAAATTTCTTCTCCAAAAGTCAGTTCTATAAGATCTCAGTGACAGATCCCTCAACTTAAGTACTCGGTGGGTCTTATCTTTCTTCGCAGACCCGCCACATAAATTTGGCAAGAAGATCTTATTTGCGGGTTCGACTCTAGCAAGGCCGAAGGAACCAAGTCCTTGTTTAACTAATCTAACCGATCAAACTCCATAACGGGGAACTACGTATCAGCCACCACCATCTCTGGGCAAGAAATCCTCCTTGTGCCCAACCAATCTCCGATGAAAGCAAAGCTTATCAATGCCCAGAGAGCACTCCTCGCCCACCGTAATAGACCTTTCCAGCGACGTAGTGCATTTTTCTGTTTCTCATATACTTAACCGGGAACTACCGTATTTGCTTATTGTAATTAACTATGGCCTCATTAAAGGTACTTGACAAGAGCTACTTTTCCAAGCTTAAGAAAGCAAACCCGATCTCCATCCTAACATCTTTTTTAATTTGCTTACGACAAACTTGAAAGAACTCATTTGATTGTTAATATTACCCGGAGGAAATGTAAGACAGCAACTCTTGAAAGAACTTATTTGATTGAGAATTCGCATTGATGTGTCCTAATTGTTTTGCAATCTGAATCAACTGGTGTCAGTATTTAAAGGCAAAAATTTTATTTTGTGATAAATAATTGAATTATGACAAAAAATGTGTAGTCGTCTCTCACGACAATACATGAGATCACATGCATCTATCGTGTCGTGCGATATTCGAATTTTCTCCATACTATTCGTGATTTCCATCCTCGTGTCATGCATCCTGCTACCGTGCGGTGTCTAGAGATCTAAAGACTAAAATAGAGGACTACCGTCATCCTTACACTCACAAAACTGACATCCCATGATCCTATTAAAGTAATTTTGAAAAGGATCAGCATCAAAGGGCCTTTCTCACAAGGCTTTAAAGCACATCACCAAGTTTCTTCCTTTCCCACCTCCCTCGTCAACACCCTAGCCTCCCCCTTCCGGAGATCTGTCACGATTGGGGATTTTTTTATATGACTAGCAAGTCAAGATCAATTGTGGGCATTGGATCTACATGAGAATTAATGTAAGAGCGGGTTAAAGTAGAGGAAATCTCCATCTTTTCGAAAAAGGAGCTGGCTGTCTATGATAGGCAACACATGTAACTCTATCCTCAAAATTGATGAACGAACGATATAAATAACTCCCTTGTAGCACTCTTACATCGAGTGCCAAAGTGAGTCAAATCTTGATTTACAGCACTCTTCTTGCATAGAAATGAAGATTAAGTACCTAAGCCTTTGAAACAGCAGCTCAGTGAAATCTCTCTTCAAGTTTGCTGATAATTCCTCAGCAAAAGTAACTGACTTTGCTATCTTTCTCCCACATTGTGCAAAGCCATGAAAATATAGATTAGTCAACCACATGGGAAAAAAGGCATAATTTAGCGAAGCCAATAACATTGTCATCATAAATGATTCTTGCATCCATCATAAAAGTAAAGTTTCTCCCTGAAACTCATTGATACTCATCCATAATGAGATCCCTAAGACAGACAAGGAAGATCTTCCAACATTCGACATTTGAGCCACCTTTCATCGATGTGAACAGAATGAACAGTTTGTTTATAGTGGTCTTCTATAGCAGTTGAAGCCCCAGCACTATGTAAAAAGATGATATGGCTCAGAAGTACAAGTCTAGATATAAAGGTAACCAACAATTACCAAGTACAATCAGTCTGGAGTAAAAGGCAGACAAACATGGGCGAGAAATTGACAGAGATCAAGAACCACCAGAAAGCAGGCCAATGTCAGATGAGTGAAGGATATTGCTTGGCCTGCTGTCGAACTCTCTTCTTGTACTCGGTGACATCCTGTGAGAGATCGAATACGATGTTGACTAGAGTTACACGGGCATAACTAGAAATCAACTACTTCAGAGCATTTTTCCTCAGAAGAAACAAGAAAATACAGCAGTAAGAGTAATGGTTATCCTTGGAGCATCATCAGTCATATGTAGTAGAACAAAACATAATCCCATTTATTTCTTGCATTAAGCTTTATCAGGAAGAGGGGACTAAAGGACTGATATATGCTCTAGCAAATGCATATATGGCCAATTCAAATAAATTTTCTTGTACTATGTAATATCTGAGGTGATTCAGACAAAGCCTTTTGCAATCTTAGAAGGGTGGCGTGACTGACTGTTGAGGCTCTTCAAGGATCTGGCAGTTATTTACAGATTGGTGGAAATTAAATGCATCACTGAAGGAGAATACCTGGATGAAGAGGTGATAACCTTCAGTCTGCGCAGGATCTGCAGGATTTGGCTGGTCTAGTAAGTCCTGAATGCCAACAAGAATTTGTTTTACCGTGATAGCTGGTCTCCAACCCTGCACATAAGCTAAAGTCTTAAATAAACTCAATGGAAAGACACAACATGGTATATGGACATTTACATGAACTATGTTTTAATCAAAAGAAGCAAAATGACTCACGCTATCTTCATTGAGGATTGATAGGCAAACAGTTCCAGAAGGGTACACATTCGGATGGAAGAACCCTTGAGGAAATTTACACTTAGGAGGTTTACTTGGGTAGTCTTCACTGAAATGAAGTGTAAGGGGGTAGAAGCCGCCCTCCCAATCAGTCTGCAAAACAACAGATAGAAATTCTTCATATCAGCTACAAGATAAAATTTCCAGAAATAACTTCTCACTGTCTGTCACATTAAGTTTACAGTATAACATCTACTACAAACCACAACGAATAAAGCTAACAATCCTCCTTTACCAAGCAGAGAAATATTTCCCCAGTATAAAACAACCTCAACAGTGACCTAAAGAAAAAGTACGAGCATATGACCTATACTGGCAACCTAAGCTAAATCTGCAAATAAGTCACAACAAAGAGCAGATAATTACTTATTTAAGCAACAACTTGATTTGATAGCTCAAGCAAAGTGTTGTAAAGCCTAAAAAATTCTTGCAGAAGAGGTCGGTGAGTGGATGTCCCTAGACACCCTATCTTATAGAATAGCATACTTTTCTTTATGAACAAAGATACATAAAAGAATGAGTATACTGTCCAATCCCATCCTTTAAGTCATGTCACTCGTAGTTGAATTTTTACTGTTTAATTGTGTTTTCTGCTATTGAGAGTGCAAAAGCTTTGCAAATTTGTAGCAATCTAGATGTGTTAGGAAGAAATGCAATTTGAAATATGCTCAAACTTTTCTTAAGGAGTGCTTGTTTCACTAAAAACTTTATGATAAAGGTTTCAAAGGAAATTCTTAATTTTCATTTTTTTGGTGGTTTATGGAAAGTGATTTCCTTGTTGCCACAAGGGAAAATTGGTTTCCCCCAATTTAAGCTTGTTGTTTTCAGTCCATGTTTTCCGTTAATCGATTATTTTTTCGTCATCCAAACACTGGAAAATCAGAAACAATTTCTTGGAGATAGTTCTTCATAAAAAAAAAAAGGACTTTTAATTACAGCATGAATGGTTGCAACCACATCTTTCAACAATCTGCCGTTGATTGAATGAGGAATGAATTTATCATGTCTTGAAAACCATGCTTTTAGTGACAGTTCAAGATTGGTAAGAGTACATAAGAATTCTGCATGTCTGTGGAATGGAAAAGATAGTGGTAATTGAACAGGTGGAATTTCATAACAGTTTTTAAGAACAAACATCTAACTCACTGCCATAGGTTTAGAATATCATTAACTTAATCCACATAACATACAAAATAAGATATTTTAATGTTTATAGCTCTTGTTACAAGTTATATATCCCTTCCTAGCTAAGTCATCATGGCTTCATAGAAAAAAATGCTGACTTAAACGGGTGCTTGGGAAAAATGGGTGATATTGGCAATCAAAAAGCAAAACTCCGCAATATTCACACTATGGGAAAAAACAAAAAGATAATAATCAGCCGAACTTGAAAGGCAGATCGACCAATTTACAGTTGTGCTCGCTCTGAATTCCACATCAAGATGGCAACACCACAATTCTTCCCTTTCCCCCCTTTACGTGAATCTCCTCAAACGTGTCATTTTCCCTCTCATCACCCCACAGGCGCTACTCTCTTAACTAGAGGCAGTGCCTCACCCAAACAAATCAGTCATGCAAATCCATCCTGTCAAACAGCAGCGCCCCACGAATTGCATCCCTAAGGCTACAGGTCCAATTCAACCTCACCACAAGAAAGTCTAATCACAGGCATAAGCATGAAGACTCCAATTCCATCGAGAAACCCCCCCCAAAAAAAAAAACTCTCACACAACACGAGACACAACAGCAAACGATCTCAACCAAAGCCCCGCAAGCCGGAGTCCGCGAAAGTGATCACGGAACAAGCTAATCACGCCGGTCATCATATTCACACCCACCAACCCACCAAAAGAACAACCAAAACGAACCCGGAATCGGGCTCCAATCGGCACCTCCTTCCACTTCAATTCGAGAATCAAAAGGGCGAGAGAGAGACGGCACTTACCCCGGCCTTCCCAGGAATTATGCAATGCCACACCATCAGATTCACCGTGCCGTCGGGCAAAGTCTCCGGCTTCGCGACGAAACCCTAGAAACCAAACAAAAAACCCACCATCAAAAACCCATCGATTAAACTTCCCGAACACGTAAAAAAACATCAGAATCGCCGAACGAGAGAACAGCAGGAACGACAGGACGGGGTGAATCAAAAAATCGGGAAACGGAAAAGGAAAAAAAAACGAAAGCGCGTACGGACATGGGGGTGGTTCTTGCGCCACGCCTTCCGCTCCTCGGTGAGACGGCCTCTCGCAATGCCAGACATCTTCCCTCTCTTCTCTCTCTCTCTCTCCTATCTTCTCTCTCCTCTTCTTCTTCTTCTTCTTCTTCTTCTTCTTCTTCCTCTCTCTCTCTCTGGGCTCTGCACTGCGTGTTTGTCCGCCCCCTTGTTTTTTTCTTCTTCTTTTACAGCACGGCTGAAATGTGCCCTCGGGGCAGAGTGGGTGCGGTATTTCTTCCTTGCGAAGGGAGGCGGGGGGGGAGATCGTACGGTCCAGATTTGATCGGGTACGGGAGAGACCACGAGGATGGGGGCCGGGGTGGGAAAGGAATCGCTGACCGCCGGAAGTCAATGGGTCGCGCATTTCTTTTTCTTTTTAAAAAAAAAAAAAAATTCTCGATGATGCTCGCGTGGGAAAAACGCTACCGCGTTGATCTCTCTCCCCGGGGCAATTCACGAGGAAGAGGATGGCAGACATGGAATGAAATGGAAAGTTAGCTAAGGTTGTCCCTTTACTTTTTCATTTATTTTTCGTATTTTTAAAATTTTAGTTTTTCTTTTTTTTGGGCCATCAGGGAATCAGATTCCGTAACTGTTGACAAAAAGGAAAAGGGAAAAAAAAGAGAAGAAAGTGCATCATGCATGTCCAAATCCATGGAGGAAAGAGTTTCTGCGTCATTGCCTATGAAATTTAGCAAAAAGTGAAGGTGGGTTTAGAACTAGAAGGCCAATGCTTGATATGGGCGGTTATTGAATTTGGCTGAGTATTGGACATGGGGAGAAGGAGAAAGGAGATCAATGAAGGCGCCGATTGAAGACAAAAATGGATGATTGAGCAATTAGTGGCCTTGGGGGTTGTAATCTTCCATGGATAAAATCGGCGTACAAGTAGGAGGCGTGGAATCTCGAAAATATAGTTCTTATTGTACTTAGCATTATTATTGTTGTGGATGATTATAATTAAGAGTTATATATATGGTGGCATGTATTTACCTAGAGATTCATCCCCAATGTATTTTTATCAATTTATTAATGTTAATGTCTTTTTGGTTTTCATCATTTATAGCCGTTTAACTTAAAATTTATTGATCTACACCAATTGAATTCTTGTCCAATATTGCGACTAAAATTATTTCATAAAATACCAAATATCTAACTCTTTGGTGAAAGATTTTTCACTACTTGGGTCGACACCCACTTTTGATGAAACAACTTAAAACTATTTAGAGATTTCATTGGGTCTTCAATGTGTTGAACAAGTGATTTGATTTGATATTCCATAAAGCTCCGCAATTTTGAATCGGATTCCAACTCAACGCTATCAATTTCTTCCTCTATAGCATAAGCTTCAACCTCCGTATCTTGAACAACTCCATCTATTAGTGGCCTAGTTTCATCTTTGGCCACAATCCCAGTTGCAGCAGCATTTCCCTTTTTGTGGAAAGCACCATCGCAATTGACTTTAACACTTCCCATATTGAGCCTTCTTCAGTTCTTTTCCCCGCAATAACAGCGTAATCTTCCCTCCAATAATTGGACTCCCTTTGCTTAATATATTCCTCCAAAGCACAAGTCTTCCTAGACTCTCAGTAGGCCTTGCTTCCCCCTTTTCATGGACGGCTTCATTCTTATCTTTCCACATATACCAGCATGTAAAAGCTACTTTTGTACACATTCTTTACTAAGACTAGTAGCTTGCTTTAGGATCTACACTAGGCATCTATCAAAGGAAGTCACATTCTGCCTGTCAATATACAAACCCATTATTCCAAACCACTAGCCATAGCTTTGATTAAATTCTCCCTTCCAACTAAAGATAAATGACAATTTTTTCCACCCTTGTAACTTCTTGGCCACCCTAATCTTCACCATCTTTAGAGACTCCTTGGACATCCCCCATACTGCTGGCGAACCAAGGTATTTCCCTGGATTCAAAGTTTCTGTAACCCAAAAAACACATTACAATCTCTTCCTTTTTTTCTTTTTTGTCTCCACATTAGAACTAAAGAAAATGCTCCACTTTCACAGATTCTTCTTTGACCTGAAGCTTCATTGTAATTCCTCCCAATCCTGCTTTACTCTCTTGCAATTGTCTTTGGCAGCTTCCGTAAAGAGAATATAATCGTCGACAAAAGATGAAGTGGAAATAAATAGGCCATTGCCTTCTAACTTTTATGCCTCAAATCTTGTTATTCTCCACTACTCCCCTCGGGTCGACAAATAGCACATCAGCAACCAATAAGAAAAAGTATAAAGAGGGGGAATCCCTTAGTCGTGTGCCTCTAGAGACGAGCTACAAGAGACACTTTTAACACAAAATATAACCCGCCTAATGCACTTCCTATCAAACCCCTTTTTGTCCATATCCTTCTTCTGAAAATTTCACTCAACTTCGTGATTAGGAGTGATGGATATTTAGAATACCAAAACTTGATACAAGAGATATTAAGTATCAAAATCGAAGTAAAGTGGATCAAGTAAGTGCTAACGGCGAGAAAATCCAACCAAAATGCTGATGTGGTGATTTTCTGGTGAAACAAGTGCAAAATAACGTGATTTTGCAAGCTGATGGCTAGATAAGTGCAACAACGACGTCGTTTTGCTGACATGGCTAGATAATTATATAAATATTAATTAAATTAAATTTAAAAACTAAATTTATTCATTAAAAAAAAGGATAGAGGAAGAAAATGAAGATTGCAAGTGGCTAAGGGCTGACAACAGCAGGAAGGAAGAGGTTGAGGGGAAGCACTTGCCTTCTGCCTTCTCCTTTAAAAAAAAAAAATATATATATATAAAATATAGTATAAATATTTTTATTTAATTAATATTTATGTTAAAATTCAAAAAAAGATAAAACAATATCATTTTGGTTGTTCGTTATTGACTTGACTCTCTCGGCATGCCACTTAGTCGCATTATATTATTAAAAAATTGTTATGTAGGATCTCTGATCATCTTCACTGGACTTAACACTTAGGTATCCCATTTTTTAAAAAAATATGGCACTTAATGCTACGTTTGACAACTTGACGAATAGTAGAAATTTCTATTATTTTGTTACCGAAGTAGATTTAACAGAAATCCATTTGGTAAATTTTTTTGTTCTTGAGAACAAATTTAATCTAAGGAATAGATTTGAAACAAAATCAATGAGTAAAAAAAAAAAGTTGATTCTCTATTCTCAGAAACAATTCTAAAATTAAACCCATTTTTTTCTCTTTTCTCTTCTTTTCTTATTCCTTATCTTTTCTTCTTCAACTACCACCATCATTAGTTGCCATTGCCGCCATCGCCTGCCACCATCGATCCCCAACGACCAATTAGGCGATGTCCACCTAGCTCGCCAGTGGCCAGGCAAGCCTCATCTAGGCCTCCCCGAGCCACCAATGAGCCATGGCTGGGTGAGGCTTGATCTCACCCAGCAGCCGACGAGAATCGACCTCGTCGGGTCATTCGCGAGGTTGGCGTCACTCGACCAAGGCGAGGCCAACCTTGCAGTGGCCTAGCAAGGTCGAGCCCGCCGATGACTGGGCGAGCTTAGCCCCGCTAGATTTGGGCAAGACCACTCGCCTAGCTAAGGCTTGCCCGATGAGGCGTGGCCTCGCCAAGGGCCGATGAGGTTGCCGACCCTTATCTGGCCGATCGCTAGTCATCCCAAGGCCGACGATTGGCAAAGCTTGAAGAAGAAGAAGAGAAAGAAAAGAAAAGAAAAAAGAAATAAAAAGAAATAAAATTATTTAAAAAATGAAAAGAAAATGATTTGGATTAAAAAAAATTATAACAGTACCAAATAAATTCTATTCCGGGAATAGAAATTTTGGACAATTATAAAATGTCTTAAAATGCTTAGAAATTGTTATCGAGAATAGAATAAAAAAAATCATTTATGATAAGAAATTATCCCCGGCGATAGAATAGTTACCAAAACACCCTAAGTATTATTTTCGTAACTTTTGGTACTTAAGTATTCTTTTGTGTTAAGTTTTGACACTTCAAATGTTTGTTTTCCCCCTATGATTAGTCTTATTAATATCAATTTTGAGGGCACTAAAGTGTTCTGTCCTCTCTTCAATTGTAAGGTGGTGAAACACCCAATGAGCAATGATTATATTATTTTGAATCCACGTCCTAGAAATTAAAGCAATTTTATTTGGGAAAATAAGAGTTTCCAAGAAAGGCTACGGTCTATTTACAAGTGTTTTGGGATCCCTTTATACAAGAAATTACACAAACTTATAGGATGGAAGTAAGAAACTTCCTCAGGTCAGTCTATTTTGGCTATAAGACAACCTTAGTGTGGGATAAGGAACAAGAAATTTGAGATATAGAGAAGTAGTACGCCAAAACTTTCTATAAAGGACCCATGAAAAGCCATCCGGTTTTGGTGCTTTCGAGGCTTCCAACTGCAACATAGCCATCCTTACTTCCTCATCCTTATCTTCCTTAATCAACTAAGCATTCATATTAGTAGTAACCACCATAGGTATGGTCTCCATAGCCTCTCTCTAGTCCCTTACTCCTGAAGTGGTAAAGGCTTCATAACATCCCTGGAACATTAAAGAAATCTCCCTTTCATCATCTACCCAATTTCCTTCAACATCCTTTACCTCAAAATTTTATTTCTCCTTTTTGCAAAGTTGTCTGGTGGAAAAAAGTTGCATTTTCTATCGTTATAATTAATCCAACTAATTTTAACCCTTTGATGCCAAACATCTCCCTCATCCTTGTGTCATTATTCACTTTTCAGTTCCCTCTCCAGTTCATCATTCCCCTCTTCATCTTTCTAAATATGTTTCAATTTCAATGTGACTTGATTGATTCTTCCTCTATTATTTGGAAAAAATTCATTACTCTCCCTCAAAGCATCCCATAAAAGTTCAACTTTCTCATGATATTTCTCAAATCATCGTAGCCAATTGAATCACACCATGCCTTCTCTATAACCTCTTTAAATCCCCCTACTATAGTCCACCTTTAATCAAATCAAAGCATCCTTCTTCTTCCCTTTCAAGTCTTGATGCTAATCATTAGGATTGTCCTAGTGGCCACCCTTCTTGCATGGGAAGGGAGAGGTGGGGAGTTTGATTCCTCATATTTTTAGGGCGATTGGAGTGGGAATGATTAGTTTCATGTGTAGAGTTTGACTCTCATGCTTTGTAAAAACGTTGAGCAAAAATCTAAGAGTAAATTGAAAGCTAGAATAAGATAAACCCCAAAATAAATATAAAAAAAGTCTCGATGCTCAATTTGAACTAACACTAGACTATTATCTGATCTATTGCAGGTTCTGGAAAAGTAGTGTGCAAAGCCATTGACTCACCCAATCCGAAGAAACTAAGCTCCCATCCGGTCTTTCCTTTTCTCTTATGCTCCCATCTTTATTATTACGCCAAGTGAATTCTTACCCTGGAAAGCCAATGTCCACCAAACCAACCTCAGATTGAAGATCTTGAAAATTTATTACATTCCTCACTGCCTTCCTCCTTTCCCCCCGTTTTTCATCATGGCTGCCAATCTCGTTAAAATCTCTCATTCACATCCATGACCCCCTTACACTGTTGGCAATTTTTTTTGTGGCCTGTCAGTTCTCCATTCTTCTTTGAAATCTAAGTTTATAAATCCAGTCGATTTTTGCTCCCTGCCTCTTGTCTACAGAAGTCATCCCTCCAACATTAGGCCAACCCTCCAGAAAGCATTTGAGGATCTACATAACATGCATATCTCATTATAGATAAGTTTGTAGTGCTAGTGAAGTTATTGTTTCTATTGCAGCGTGTCCCTAGTACTAGAAGGCTTGACTGTTATTTTGCAATCGTTTTTATGCACTTATGGTTTTGGCTTGATTGGTTATTTTTGTCAATCCCAGGGGAGCCACTACTTGTTTACTGGTAACTCTTTCGGAGATTTACAACCACCAAAATCTCCTTGGCTGGAGAAAAAAGGGAATAGTGAAGTTTCTTTTCTGATATTTTCTGCTACAAATGTTGAGTAAACTAATCAGTAATTAGCGGAAGCACCTATTTGTTAGGTGGATTCGCATGCAAGCCTAGTTTGATTTCCCTGTTATCACTTGCACTAGTTTTCGCCAGCCATTGGTTCCTAGCCTCCAATTGTGAAGGGGATTATACTTCTGGATCTAGAATTCAATGGCATATTCTATGATACTGTGCGACTATCGCTGCTTTAGAAAAATATTTGGTGGTTGGACTGCAGCACTTTCCTGTCCGAGAAAGGTAGTCATAACGATGCAAAAGTCGGCACTAACTGGCTTTTCAAAAAAGCACATTATGGAAACCAAATGCTGATGGCATATTGTTGGGTGGCATGTAAAATATTATGATAAATTGGCCACTTTGGCTAAAAACTAGGATAAATCATCTCTCAAATTCCAGATTCTTATACAAAAATGTTATAGGTATGTTATAGGTTGCTCTACATAATTCCGTGTCTTCATGCGCGGAGGCAAACTGAAGGTTTAACGGATGTAGCTATGCCTTTGCTCCCCACTCAGTTGTCCCATTTAAAGATAAGACGTGACGATGTTTCCACTTTGTAGGCACATGTGGTATCAGCCTTGTTACCACTTGGAGTACTCTATTTATCAGACTGTCCTTCAATGACAAACGATCATAAGCTGATGCAAGCCAAACACTAGACCTGCGATGTATCGTGATTCTTGTGGGTGATATCGCAAGTTTGAGCTTCCTACGTCTCTTGTTTCGATCAACTGCCATGTGCAAACGAACCAATACACACACTTAACCTTGCAAAACTAAGGCATTTTCCTTGTAATATAGGCTTTAGCTTGTAATATTAGTGTAACAAATCTGATGCCTCTCTCATTTGTAGCATCTGTGCCTTACGACATAACTCACATTCACCACATTCACATAAACGTGACCAATTCCAAAGTGTTCTTCCCTACGTCAAGGTACCATCTTGATTAGGCTGTCTGCTTAGGGGAGGAAGTTAGAAGCGCAACGCTTCTACAGATCGCCATAAGGTTGATAGGAAAGGCCTGAACAATCTTAGAAGTCTCGGCTTAGAAGCAACTTGCCGTAGTTCCGCGCTCACCATAGCAACTTAGGTTGAGCCAATTCAAAACCTTCTTCCTTGTTTTTAGTGGGTAGAGGCCTTCACAAAACACTCTTATCTTCATGTGACTAACGTGGAAACTGGAGAGTAGTTGTTGAAGCAAGAATTGTACAAAAAGTTCTAAATTCATTTTACAGTTATCAATTCAATCATAAAATTTTTTTCAATTATTTCAATTTAATTTTAAATATTTGGAGAACTTACCGGAAATCGTTGATGCAACGGTCTAACCATTGCCTAACGTCCTATGTGGCGTAGCTGGTAGTGATATCTTTTTTTTTTTTTTTTTTTCTGAATTTTTCTGATTTTTTAATTTTTTATCATTTTCTTTTTATCATGGCTTATGGCCATCGAGGGTTGCCCTTGCTAGATTGGGTGAGGGTTGCAACACCCTTGCCAAATCTAGGTGAGGGCGTCGTGGCCTCACCAACCACCCCTCACCCACGGGCAAGGCCCATGACCCTTGCCCTCGCTAGATTTAGGGGAGTGATGTCTGGTGAGGGCAACCTCACCCTCCTTGCCAGCCATCGTTAAGATTGGCCACAAGCTAAGAGAAGAAAAAAAAAAAAAAAAGAAGAAAAAAGGAGAAAAAAAAAAAGAAAAGAAAAAGAATAAAAGGAAAAAATAAACAAATTCAAAAAAATTAAAAATTGTAAAAAATTATTTATATTGGCACCAACCGTACTAAATAGGATAATGATATTGATTAAACCATCACTTTAGCAATTTCCGACTAAATTAACTAGAATAGCTAAATTGATAAATTATTAAAATGATTAGAATTAAATTAAATAATTGAAAAAGTTAATAATTGAATTAGCCGCCACAGATTTTAGAACGTTTTGAACGACTTTTCTAGCTGATAAATGAAGGGGGCTTGGGTTGAGCACGTGGGCTATAGCAAAAGCAGCTACTTCTGGACAAGAATTCACCCGATCTTTGATTTCGGCCTGCGACTAAGGTTGGCGGAAAGCGTGCATACACAATGTCACTTTGACTGTATTGCAATCGGTCTCTGTCAGCGTTACGAGTGAAGAAAGAACGGAAAGTATTGCCAACCATGTCGCAAGACCGCGTCCAACATTTCTGCAGCCTTCCCACGTGAGTTGATCACAACCATCGAAAGCAATGCACATCACGTCCAAATGATGCCCTTCGATGATGGACGAGGACATCGGCCGAAAGCACAAATTGAATACGGCATTTCTCATCCCGCATGAGAAGCAAAGATGAGCTTTGGCTGGAAATAAATTGAGTCTCTCTTGCATTTCTACCGCTGCATGACAATCTCCTGATGTCATGCTGGTGATAGATTGACGGATCAATGCTCTCTTGCTGTAGGTTGGGCCACCACATGGACAATCATCGCCCCGCCCTGCCCATTCCATATCGGATTGCCACCTTAACAACGATCCATTTCATTGGTCACTGTAGATGGCCTCAGACCTCACATGCAACGCAATTAAATTCCATGAGGTCCCAGTCTCGGACAAACGGTCGACAGTAGGAAAATTTAGAACACGAAATTACTATGGCCATACGTGGTACGTCGAACACATCAAACATTGGCCAACTGAAAAGAGCACTGAACTTGGCAAACTGTTCCCCATAGACCCTTGCATCCGTACCCTTCAATTTTATCTCCAAAATTGAGAGCATGCTTGATTTGAATGCAATGATTTACTCACTATTTGTCATGATATTCATCAATAACGTGATAAAGCCATCATCTTGAAGTGGCCACGGGTCTCCACAGCAGCAACCCACCCCGTTCAGCACCGCGCTCAATTACCGGCCCCCCCAAGTTTGTCGCCGAGTGCCCTTGATTGAAAACCCCACTCGGACAAAAAGGCTACGCCCGAGTGGTCCACCAGTACCACCACTTCACCACCACGATCGTCGCCTGAACATGTGGACGCCCACATCATGTGCTGCTTCCCTCTTTCATTGCCATGTCCTACACCCCACACTGTCAAATCCCCCTCCAATTTCTCTCCCTTTTCCTTCCAAATCCCAAAACTTTTTTGACCTTTCGCTTTTGACAAAGCAGTCTCGTTCCCCAAGTTTCTCCCTCCCATTTTGCTGAACTCTTTTCACACTTTCATGCCTTATGCATTTTCGTCTCCTATCATTAACCCAGTCTTGTCCGGTTTAGCTTTGTCCTTGCATGGTTGCTTTCGCTCTTTACCTTTCCTAATCCCCGAGAAAAGATAAAGAGACGAAGGCAGCGAATGGGGAGGAAGTTTCAGGACTCTTTTGTTTTGTGAAAGTTGATGAGAAACATCGGGACACGGCTCTGTTTTTATTAAAGCAGAGCGAAAACTTCGATGCCTTTCATTCAAAGAGACAAACGAGGAAAGACGAGAACAGTTTTTGAAGTTCCAAATCCAAGACCCCAACAAAGTGTTTTTAACTTTTTCCAAGTGGTGAGCACATGTATTTATGTGCTGGCACGAACTTCGCCCGACGCAGTATAGTCATCGACTAGGTCTGACAGTGAGGCCCGCGCACTGCTGGGCCCACCCCAGCTGAACCGGTAAAGGGACGAGCTCGGCAAAGTACTCTCTACATGTCAAAACTCACACCTTCTAGCGAAGTGTGCCTATATCCTGAGTATAGCCTTTGCAGGAAGAACCTATTGAAGAGGATATGCACATTAACAGGTTCATGTCAAAGCACAACCCTTCAAATCAGGGAGAATGTTGTCTACGATATAGATCTAAACAAAATTGGCTCACAACCAGTGAAACTTTACTTATCTACCATCACATGGGTACAGCAGAAATCTCTGCAAGTCAAAACATACCCCTTAATTCACCGGCCAACGACATCCAATATCCTTTGTAAAATTTACCTCGTTCAGGCTAAATTTTTCTAACAAGCTGCTAATGCACGCTCAATCCCTACATCCCGTGTTTTCTCATCTTGAGAAATCTCGTGAGCAGACAAAACTCTACGCATATCCAACAGAAGCATTCTCCTCCATCATCACATCCTCCTTTATCTCCTGTATCATCTTCAAAACTTGCCGCATCACCGGCCTCTGTTCGGGCGATGTTACCCTACAGACAGTAGCTACTTCAACAAGCATCCCGAGTCTTTTATCCTCACTGTCTTCTTCCCTCATTGCCCTGACCCAATCCAGCATTTCACTAGGTGCAAGGAAGGGATGTTGCAACGGGTGTTTACCGGTCAGGAGTTCCAGTAAGAGGACACCAAAGGAATACACATCGGATTTTGGAGTGGCTCGACCGATGGGCTTTCGTGACTCTGGGGCTTTATAAGCAGCAGAATCAGGATCTTCATTTAGAGGGCATTCTGCGAGGGCTGCAAGGCAATTATCTGTGAGACAGGCCTCAAAGTCTGTGCCGAGAAGAACGTTGGTGGATTTCAGGTTCCCATGTATAAGTCTTGATGCTTGGTGAAGGTACGCAAGGCCTTGGACAACATCTTCTGCTATTTTTAGGCATGATGTCCAGTGAAGAGGCTTTGCTCTTGCTGATCTTGAACCTGTATTGCAAATAAGATCTCCAAAGCATTAAAGAAATGGACATGTATGTGATCATAAGTTCTTCAGGCTGGTCTGCTTGAGCTATATTCATATGCCTAGGCCAGAATTGACACAATTGGAGTAGGCAAGCCTACAAAAAGCTATTTTGTCGAAAGGCTAGGAGTATCTGGGCCTGGACGTGTGAGTTACTATGCTTTGATAAATGTCGACTTGCTAGATAATAGATAAAGTGTGGTAGATTCAAAATGAATTCAAGGAAAAATGCTGGAAAGCACTCCACCGGAGCAGCCAGTTCACGGTCCCAACAGAGTAGAGATTGTCTAAGCCTCTACGTCTCAAGGATTTTTTGAGGAAATTGAAGAGTATTTTATCGCCTAACAAGATGTTAGAAGTAATAAATCAAAATAATCTAGAGCAAACGCCTCCAGTAACTTCCTGGTAATCAAAAGTGTCAAAAGAACTCCATAAGATTAAAAAAAAAAATTGTATCACAAGCTCACAAAGTAGACGGCCACAAGAAATTAAAACACACTTGTTCTCAATTGAAGTCAGTCTTAAGATTGCTTAAGCGATCCCAGTGTTAATCCTAACATGAGACATAGCTCAAAGTCTCCCTGTTGGCCAACACAGGGTTTGCAAAGAACAAGCAGGCAAAACATCAACCGAACCACGTAACAAATTGACTTTTGCTCCATCTTGCATAATTTAAGAGTATTCCCATTTCAGTTTCACAGTTGAATAGGAAAGAGCAAATGCATTAAAGAATAACAGCAAATTTAACAAATCATGGACCGTGATGCGTTGATTACAAGTTGATTTCAATCTGTACTGGCTGTTCACATCCCCTCACATTATTAGATACTGTCAGTAGATTTTTTACTTGATACAACCACAATACGAAAGACCACTCTTTATCAATTTAATCAACGAGCTATAAGTTTCAGCTGTTGCTGATCTTAGCAAACCAAAGGTTGAGCTCGAGTTGTTAAAGGCGACAACACTAGTGAGTGCACTTCATTACTTAACTGAATTTGATAATCTACTCCGTTCTTCCAGCATTTCTCAAGAAGTCAACAGGAAATGTCCCTACTTTACAACTGAGAAGGAAAATGCATAAATGAGAGTTCGAAAAAGCTGCAACCTTTTGCAGCATTTACTCCAAAACATGGCCAATAATGCAAAGATTGCACCCGGGAATCACTTACTGTACCAACAAACAAACGACTGGCTCTAACCGCATGCAGACACCAACCCATCTTCCCAAGTAGGCCCCTCGATGTTATTGAATACTCATGAAGTCTCCCCAGTACAACACATCCGAGAAACCCATCAAAGAGATACCTCAAAAGAAACAAAGCCAAACTCATTGATGCTCAATGAACAAAGCAAAGCGTCCGATACATGCTAAAAGAATCGAATCAACGATCAAAATGTTATTCGCAAAATAAGTAAAATGTACATACCATGAATGAGATTATAGAGGCTGCCGTTGGGTTGATAATCGAAGACCACAAGCCTCTCCCCTTTGGCCTGAAAGAAAGCCCTCATGGGCACCAAATTCGGGTGCCTCAACCAGCCCACGGAGTCCATGTGCCCCTCGAACACCTCCTCGCTCGTGCCCGCCGTCTTGCCAGCGTCGAGCCGCTTCACCGTCACGATCAGCTGGTTGTCGAGCACGGCCTTGTACGTCGTCCCGATGGTGCCTCTGCCGAGCAACTCGGCGGACGCTCTCATGAGCTGCTCCAGCGTGTACAGCTGCGACTCTCCTGCGCAGAACACCAAACACCCGCTCCTCTGAACTCTCTGCTGAGCCTCCTGAATCTTGCTGTTGTACTTCTCTCGCAGCTCCGTCATCAAGTTCGGAGCCGCAGAATTCACGGCTCTCGCTTGAACAACAGGCTCGTCGGGCTCCGCGGGCCCTTTCGGGCCTGCGCGGGTCTGACGTTTCCGGGTCTTGCACAGGATGAAGACGATCAACAATGCCGAAACCAGCAGTATGACAGCGAGCGCGAAGCCCAGGATCGCGCCGGTTCTCTTGGGCTTCCTCCGCGACGAAGACGCCGGCGACACGACGACGCCGTTCTGAGACTGCGCGCTCTGCGCCAGCGGAGCCGGCACGGAGCTGCTCCCGTTGCCGCCGGAGGAGGTGGGCCCGAAGAACGGGGCGCCCGAGGCGCACGCCTTGTTGATCACCTCGCCGCAGAGCCCCGGGTTCCCGGCGAACGCCGACGGGTCGAACCGGGACAGGGTCGGCGTGGCGGGGATCGGACCGGTGAGGTTGTTGCCGGAGACGTTGAAAGCTTTGAGCAGAGTCTGGTTGAGGGGCGGCAGCGCCCCGCCGAACCGGTTCCCGTCGAGGAGGAGGGTGTCGAGCCGGTCCAGGGCGTTGATCTGGGCGGGGATGGGGCCGGCGAAGGAGTTGCGGCCGAGGTCGAGGACGCGGAGGCGGCGGAGGGAGAGGAGGGAGGAGGGGAAGGGGCCGGAGAAGGAGTTGAGGCCGAGGGAGAGGGAGCGGAGGTTGGCGAGGGGGAGAGGTCGGGGAGGGGGCCGGAGAGGGAGTTGTTGCGGAGGGAGAGGACGCGGAGCTGGTCGAGGCGGGAGAGGGTGGCGGCGGCGAGGGAGCCGCGGAGGCCGGAGGACGGGAGGGCGAGGCGGACGACGCGGCCCTGGGCGCACTTCACGCCCCGCCACTGGCAGAAGTCGAAGCGCTCGTTGAGGGCGAAGAGGAGGCGGTTGTCGAGGTCGGCGCGGGACTTGAAGGAGAGGAGCGCGACGGCGTCGGAGGGGAGGAGGGAGTCGAGGGGCGGGTCGGCGGCAGCGGCGGCGGCGGGGGCGGCGGGAGGAGGAGGAGGAGGAGGAGGAGGGAGAGGGCGGCGGTGGTGAGCGTCATTGCTTGGTTGGAGTGGAGTGGGAGTTTGGGGTCATGGGGGACTGAGAAAAAGGTCACGTGAAAAAGTGGGGAATATGGTGGAAAATGTGGGTGACTTTTTTTGAATTCGAACGTCACTGCTGGGAAGACAGCGTTATCGAGTATTTTTTGCTGGTGTTTGAGACTTTTTCTTTTTCTTCTTTTCCTCTTTAATGCCGCAAAAAATTCTCAACTTTTTTTTACTATTAAAAATATTAAAATAATACATTTATAACAAATTTACTCCCGTTAGTTCCTATTAAAAATTGCTGTCAAATTATTGAGTTAAATGACATGTGACAATTAACAAATGCACAAATTTAAGGTTTTTACCTTTTATTTATCACAAATTTACCAACTTATGATTTTTTTTGATATTAATCTAATAGAAAGTAGATTTTTCACAATTATATCAAAAGTTTTTGGTGGAATTTGAGATTTAGGATTTGTTGTGATATTAATTTTTTTTTTTGATAATGACATTACAAGCGATTGTAAGTTTACTCAATTTTCAATTTGAGCACATGGACTTTTATTAAACCAAGTACTTTAATTTATTTTAAAAACGTTATTTATCACATTACTCTCTTCAAATGAATTGCATTAGTTTGCTTTGGCCTGACTTACTTCGCTTGATCGGAAAATGAGGTTTGCTTATTCAACAAAAGTTATGTCGATTCGATGTCAAATTATCAAAGGAAATTCATTTTATGCCCTTTTCTTTCTCCTTTTCTATTTTTCCTCCTCCTTCTTCTTCCTTCTTCTATCCATCGTCACCGGCACCATCTCTACCGTTACCACTGTCACCATCCTTATCGTCACAACTCTCTCTGCCTCCATCCATTTGTCGCTCAGGTTAACATCTAATTGAGGCCGCGACTCCGAGTCGAGGTCGCACGACCTCTGAGACCTCAAATTTGAGGTGCAACCTCGAGGTTAAGGCGGCGGCAAATGTCGGGCGGAGGCTTGTGCGGCCTCGACTTGTGGTCACGACATCTATTGGAGGTTGACTGGGCGAAAGAGAGAGGGTTTCGTGGTGGTTTAGGCCAAAATGCGTTGGTGACAAAGAGCCCAGCTCTACTTGGTGAAGTTTGCGGAGGTCATGGGACCTTTGATGGCAGAATGGGCTAGGCATTGAAATTTTCGAATAAGCGTTTTTTTAAGTCACTAAATTTATGCCAAAAGTGTTCATTTGGTGTTTGCTTTCTTGAAAAGAATTCGTATAGCGATAAAAATAAGAAAATAATTCAGTAACTATTCCATCCTCCAATTTAAATTATTAACTTATTATGACCTCGCGCAAGGAATAAAATAGTCGCTCACGTATGTAGAATGTGCATGGATTTTAGTAATTGATACGAAAGAAAATGCGTAGATGATAAGTGTATATACACTAATTTTCCCTAAATATTACGCATGAGAAATACAGACCGTGGAGGAATAAAGAACCGAATGCATTTCCGTTTAAAGAAAGACAGAAAAAAGAAACGAAAAATTTCTGCGGACAACTGCACAACTGCACTCCTTTGCCGGGCTACCGTCCTCTGCAGTTTTGACACTGCTCCCTAGCAAGAGTTTGACGTTGCCGAACACCGTGGGAGTGAGCATCGAGGTCGTTAAGAAAGGTGACTCGGCATCGTCGGGCATTTGCCTGGTTGGTCCAAAACTCGACGCCAATCGAATTCTAACTTTTGTCGAACAAGTGAAGCAACGACCCAATTTGAGAGCCTGAATCCGAGTGAAACTCGAAGCAAATTGAGGCTTGATCGATCCAACGGTTGGTTCGAGAGGCTTATGTGATTAATGACATCGAGGTCGTTAAAAAAGCAAGTGACATCGTTGGACATCTGAACCAATCCGTTCAAAATTGACTTTGATTTGTTGAAGAAGCAATGACCGGATTTGAGGGCTCGAATCTAGGTGAAGCTCAAAGCAAATCAAGGCCCAATCGACCCATGAAACAATATATATATACACACACACATTACGTCGAATTATGATTTAGGTGAAACAATAAATATGAGGTTGCATAATCGTGATCATGAAAGCTTGAAGTGCATAATTATTTGCTATTATTGTTACCCGACTTCTCTACTTGGTGAGTAAGTTTTCATCTAATTTAGTTGGTACTGAAATACCAAAGTAATAATAGCAACTTTTCTTATGCTTATAAGTTACTTCTCATACTGAAATGGCATAAATGCTTTTTATTAGCAATGAGTAGCATCTCCATTTTATTAGTAAACTTCAAGACATCATGCAACTTTTAACAACCTAGGAATTATAAACTCCTTGTCTCGCTAATAACTTAGATGATTGAAATGGTAAGTGTCAATATACAAAGTAATTGCCACTCGCTAACTTCTTTGCGCGATGAGAGTAAATCTCTATTTTGGAAAAGTAAGTGAGCATGCGTTTTTCGCTAGTGCCGGCCGGAGAAAGATCGGATTGTTCTCTACTCAGTCGGAATCTTGTCGCAAAGATGGGAAGCGACAATAACGAAAAAAGGGTATTTGAAGAGGAGGAGAATAAACAGAGATATATGCGAGTGTAGGAAGATTATTGCTAAAATGAAATGGTAGGGTCAAAGGTGGTCAGCCACACTCTCCTTTTTTGCTACTTAGAATGAAAGACGATTGTTTAGATGCGGCAAAAATGACCCTTTAAGATAGAATCGACACAGGAAGATCATCATACACTGGCCCATAAAAGGTTAGCTTTTCTTCAAAAGTAGTGATTTTTCTATAAGTTTATTGACTTTTTACCCCACTAAATAGTTTTCAAAATATTTGTAAATGGTATACTTCCATCTGATTAGCAAACTTCAACTGACAAATATGTAATTGCCTGAGCCACTTTTCATTTCATTGGTAACGTTTATATAGAGAAAAGGAAGTATGTGCCTTTCGCGATAGCTAGTATTTATCGGTTTGATTATTAATTTCTCCATAGGGAAAGACAATTCTCAATCCACTGAGAGTTCATAAATTTTAAAAGTCAATATTTACTTTCCACGGGACTTTAATTTAATTAGTAGTTAGTTGGTATGGCTAATAATTTTAATATAATGAAATACCTACTAGGACATCAAGAGTTGGTAACATCCACAAGTAGTAACTATTCTGTGAAGTTAGATAACCGAATATATTCATGTAGTCAGTAATTATACAACTGCAATATTTTCTTCGATGATTCAGCGATAGCCAATAAAAATGGCACGAATTTCAACCGTTTTTAAGCTCATGACATCGTATGGATCACCTATAGTGGGAATCTAACACTTCAAGAGGAGCATGACTTTGGCTTCGAGGTGGTTCTTTAATGTTTCGTCTGTCGAAACATAGTACAAGAAATATATTTTGGGCGGTACGAATGATAACATTTCTGTTTTAGAGAATAATTTCTTTTGAGAAATAATTCTTTTCTATTTCTACTTCATGGAACAATTTCTAAGTAAACTAACGTGTTTGGTAACTATAAAAAAATTTATATTCTCAGAATAGAAAAATAATATGAATGCGTTTGGTATGATCTATAAATTTTTGTATTTTTTTCGTTTTTCCTTTTTGCTCACCGACTGCCGAACGCCGATCGCCGCCTATTGCAGACCGACTATAGCCCGCCGCCTGTCAAAAGCTGACATCGAACCACCACCAGTTGGCTGCCACCCACCTCGCGCGGCCACTCGACAGTTGGCAATCGACGTTCGGCTGGTAGTGGACGGCAGTCGACAGGCAGTGGCCGACGACGGTCGGGAGGTGCTGGCGGAGGGTGGTGGTCAGCCAATAGTGGAAAGTGGTTGGCGGTTGGCCGACGGTGGCTAGCGATGGTTGGGCGGTCGGTGGCGCTCGAGACAATTGGCCGGAGGTGCGTAGTGGTCAACCGGCGACTTACGGCGGCCGGCACCGGCGGTTGGCGGTCGGCGGTCGGTGGCAACCAGTGATGGTTGGGTAGTCGGCGGCGGCCCGGCGACGACGATTGGGCGAGCAGTGGTAGCCTACGATGGGTGGGGGCAGGTGGCCAGCGGTGGCCACGAGTGGTGGCAAATCCAAAGGTGGTGGCCACGGCAGGGATTAAGAAAAGAAGAAAAATAGAAAAAGAAAAAAATGACTTATTTTTAAAAATTGTTCCCAGGAATAAGAAGTTACTTTTTTTTTTTTTATTTATATCTTATTTCTATTCCAAATATATTCCTTAGCCCACTTTTCTATTTTAGAAAATAGAAAAATTAATTGACGTTATCAAATGGATTTTTGTTCTTTTTTTGTTCCGCAAACAAAAGAATAAAAATCGAAATAAATAGAAACGTTACCAAGCAGACTCTAAGTTATTCCGGTAAAGTTCGGATAAACCCGCACTTTTGTTTCTTTGTTAGATGTGTAGTTCATTGGCACTGATCCCGACGTTGCGGGAAGATCGTTCCTAGGGAAATCTTATCTCATGCAAGAGAGATGTCGGAATGGCTGCTTATGGCTTCATATCGCTTAAATGACAAGTTCCTAGGATAAGCGTTTTATTTCATATTCGGATCAGGAGGAGGAAAAGAGGTTGCCACGGTTCAGATCCTCCCACACATTAATGGCAAGAAGGGGAGAGGGATTGCTCCATACACACCATATGATCAAGCTAATTCTGATAATATGTGGCTTGCATATTCCAAACCAAGATAGCCGTGAAAAAGTCGATTTCGGTCAAGATGATTTGAATCATTTCCGCCTTATAGCATTAGAATAATGGAAGGAATCTTGACAAAATGGAGATTCCGAATAACGAGCGAGCAGCCAGAGGATGACCAAAAGATTGAGACTCCAGACAATCGGTGACTGGCTTCAATCCAGCTTTCCTCTATGTAGTTGGTCACAAACTTACACTCTCCGAGGTTTGTCATGCTCAGGTATCAAACACATTAAAATGAAGAGAGTTCAAGAGAAGCAGATTTGCAGAAGAAGCCACCAGAACCAGCTTTAGTCCATAATAACACTCTTGCATCAAGAGCTATGGCGGATATTGCACTTTGGAAAATGGGCCCAAGTCCAACAGATCAAGAGGAAAGTGGCCCAACCGTTGCAGAGGAAAGCATGAAAGGGCTGCAAAATAACCGAACGTTTATAGTTATTGGGAAAGATAAGCCAAAATTCTTCGAAAGACTTTCTATAACGCATTTATAACCCTGGCATTATTTTTTATATTTCTTATATTTCCTATATTCGAAACACTAAGTTGAATGAATGATCGAATATGCTTGTCTTAGTATCCTAGACCCTTACCCACGAGGTATCCCGTGAATCCTTGGTACCTAGTAAAGGGTTAACCTCATCATAGGAGAGGAGCCGAAACTCCCATTAGGACTTCTATGGCTCATCCATTTGATATACAAGGATGGGAGACTCCACGAATGCATTTCTTATTTTAATGTGTCAGTACCTACACATCTAATGCCCTCAAGTTGGATTGGTATCTTTATCGAATTTTGGCCTCGACTCTATCCTCATAGTGTTTTACATCCCAGGGATCTAGAGATTTGAATGAAGCTTGAGATGAAATAGATTAGTGTCTTATCTAGGATGACTATAATGCATTTATAACCTTAGAATTATCTTTTTATATTTCTTACATTTCCTATATCTAGAAACACTATGTTGAAAGAATGATCGAATATACATGTGTTAAAACCCAACTTACATGTGCCTTTTTATTATTGTTATTATTACCAAAAGCATTTTGAGCTTGTCCATTCAATCACGTTATGACTTTGCAATGTGGAATAATGAAGATGAATTATATAGCCTCTAAAAAATTGGGGAAAATTATCCAAAAAAACCCTAAATTTATGACACTTTTGTCAATTTAGTAATAAACCTTTTAATTGTATTATGAATCATGAACTTTTTTAATTTTTAAGAATTGAGTCTATTTGGCCAATTTTGCTTGAAAATAACTAACGTGAATACCGATTGTCCTATATGACATGGCTAGAACAGAAATGGATATTTTTAAATCACTTTTTTCTCTTTTTTTTTTCTCTATTCTTTTTACTAATAGCTAGCAAGGCCAACCCTTGCCTAGGCTATGGTAGCCTTGCTAGGTGTTGCATTGGCCCAAGCTATGCTGGGTGAGGGCGACGGCTAACCTTGCCAGATCTGGTGAGGTTGACCCTCACCCAGGCTACGGTGGCCTCGCCTAGTTGAACGATCCCAAGCAATGCAAATAATAATAATAATAGTTAAAAAATTCATACATTTATGAAGAAATGTTCACGTTAGCGTCAACCATGCCAAGTAGGATAGCCAGTATCCATGTCAATGATTTCCCATCAAAATTGACTGCATGGCTCGATTGGCAAAATATGAAAATGTTTATGACTCAATTGGTATAATTGCAAAGTTTATGATCGAATTTGTAAAAGTATAATATGTTTAGGATTTTTTGGATAATTTTTTCAAGAGAAAATTCGACCAAGTCGAGAGGCAATAGGCATGAAAGAACAAAAGATTAAATCCAGGATGGGTTCCCATGATGACTAGTGGAAGATATGCAATGCAAGTTACTTGCAAGTAAGCTGGTGAGCAATGGAAATCATCTGGAGGGCATTGAGGCAAAACGTGTTGGATCAAGTAGTTGCCCCCAAGTTTCAAGCAAAGTGGATAGGCATGGTGCGTTTTGGCGCACCTCGATTTGGGTCACCCTGATCCCGATGGTGAGCATATCGTGATCGAGAATGTGAAGCGTATATGGAAATGTATATCCACTTGCTTGCTCAACGCCTTAAAAATGACTCAATAGGTAAGTTACATGATTCATTTGATGAATTTCTGGAGAGGCTAATGATTTAGAAAATCAAAAAGTTGTCAAATACGAGAAATTCAATAATGGGAGGTATCGACTATTGTCCCAGACATGTAAAAATGCACCGCAATATCCAGTATTTACACACAAATAGAAGTTTGACAATTGCAGTTTGTGAAACACACAATATGCATGTAAATAAAAGGAGTAGTGCTAGTGGAATGCTTAGCCGATATTTAGTGGTTCGGCATAAATCGATGCCCACTCCTCCCCCAAGACCATTTGAAAGTTATGCTCAATCGACTACACTTGAAGCCTTATACAAAAGTCAGTATACAACGGAGTCAGTACTCCTTCACAAATAGGGTGCCTCTTTTATAAAGAAACACCCTCGCAAGATTCATCTCTTAAGAATTTGACTGCAAAGTGTATACTAAAGGGATTTTGCAACTATTGCTAGTGTAAATAGACACCCAAAACAATGAGGTACCTATTTTTAGGCAAAAAAAAAAAAAAAAAAAGAAAGAAAGAAAAGAAAGAAAACTAACTCAGTTACTCGTTACTAACACATCGAATGGCTAGAAATTCTTCAATTGAGACTTTCGGGTGTCCGACTAAAAATAGCCCGCACACTCGTTGGATTGAGCAGACAAATCTAAGTTCAAGTGAAAATAAAATAACTGTCTTGACGAAATTAAGTCGTTGATGCAATTGAAATCAGAAGCTTCCCCCGCAAGATTGCTCATTAATCAAATCAAATATCACCCGCATCTTCCTCCCTTCTGTGATAACATCCAAATGAGCTTAAGGGGCAAATAAGTAGATCAAATGATTTTTAACAATCCAACGTACTCAAGGTCAAGTGTTTTTAAATAAGATCACACGGCAATGAAAAGAATCTTGAACACCTCTTCAAGTAAGAAACAAGCCCAAATGTTCTTGAAAAAAATACGATAACACATATCTAATAAGGTGGTGGAGGCTGTGGAAAGAAATGAGGACTTTGGAGGAAAATTTCAGCATAATGGTTGAACAATTGAAGTTCTTCACGAATATCCCGCAAATCTTTCTTGCATCTCATTGCGGACCATGCGTTTCTCCGCTCCAAAAGCGAAGTACGCTCGGTAGAGAGAGCCTCATCTTTATTTTCGTCCTCATATCAACATAAACGGATCGCCTAAGACGACGATGGTGGCGATACCTTTTGGGTTCAGGTTGGCCATCCCAAGCATTCTTCCTTGTCCAAACTTCTCCTCCCTTCTTGATGAACATAATTTCTAGTGTGGATTCTCCACCAAATTGTGGGTCGGTTAGAACTCTAGGAATCCTGACATCAAAAGTTATAAAGATTATGAGAGGCCATCCCATACTTTTTACCAACAAGACTCGAAGATTTTGAAAGACCAAACATATTCATGTGAAGCAATTTCAAAAGTCTAGAGGTGTTAACGCGCTTCTTAGATTCAAAAGACACTTTCGTTTATTTTCCTTTAACACAAGCATCCCAAACTCGATCTTTATATTAGGTAAGCCAGGAACTAAACTAAGCCTAGGAAGCTTTGGGATAGCATCCATACGAATATGTGCTAAATTTTGATGCCATAATCAAGGATCATTTTCGTTTAGAACAACAAGACAAGTTTCATCGTTTGAGTTTAAGCATTATGGCTAAATCACATACACATTTCCAAGCCATTTTCCAAACCTGAGCAATGCCATTAGGAGTATCAGTAATAGAACAAGTAGATGATTAAAAGATTACTCGGAAGCCTTTATCACGTAATGGCGCGTTTGGTAACTATTCTATTTCGGGGAACGATTTTTGAACATATAGTTTTTTCTATTTATGTTCTCGGGAACAATTTCTAAGTATAAGAATGCGTTTGTTAACTGCAAAAAAATTCTATTCTAGAAATAGAAATGTGTTTAGTAAACTTGTATAATTTTGTTGTTTCTTTTAATTTTTCAATATTCTTATTATATTTTTCCTTTTTCTTTCTTTCCTTTTTTCTTCCTTCTTCCTCCTTTATGGCTGGTCGTCAGTCACGGCAGTGGCCGGCGACTGGCTGGGCGAGGTTTGGCGAGCTCGCTGGAGCCTCGCCAGGCCACTGCAAGGCTCGGCCTTGCCAGATCTAGGCGAGGCCAAGCCTCGCCGGTGGCCTCAGTGGCCAAGCGAGCCTCGCCAGGCCACCGGCGAGGCTCGGCCTCGTCGGGCCACCGTTGGGCAACGCCGACCTGGCGATGGCCTAGCGAGGCTGAGTCTCACCGGGGGCCGGCGACGCTCTGGCGAGGTCACTGGCCCTCGTCGGCTGGTCACCGGCCATGGCCGAGGTCGGCGACTGGCCAAAAGGAAGAAGAAGAAAAGAAAAGAGAAGAAGAAAAAAGAAGAGAGAGAAAAATCGTTTCTTGGAATTGTTCTCGGGAACAAGAAGCTACTTTTTTCTATTTCTTGTTTTTGTTCTAAATTTGTTCCTGGGAACAAAAGTTTTACCAAACACGTTTTTTTTTTTTTTTTTTTGTTCCTTGGAACAAAAGAACAAAAAATTTTGTTCCGGGGAACAGAAACACTTTTTAACAAACAGATCCTAATTGATCGATACTAAGCAACTTATGTCTCAAACATTCAACAAGTAAAAACATTTTAATAAGAGTTTGGTCTTCACCAACATTACCAAATACCGACGACTCTTCCTTTTGAGTTGTCACCATAATTCACATGTCCTCCATCCATTCTTTCAATTACTTGAATAAACTTGCATTTTCAGTCATGTATATTGAGCAACCTCCGTTAAGATACCATTTGTGCATTTTAGCATTGGTCCAAGACGTACCTACAAACAGCAGATTTAAGCCTCTTCTTGGTAGGTTAGTAGACTGTACCTTTAGGTCCCCCGTACCTTTTCTATTCTTCTGACAACACAATTTCTCAAGTAGCAATTGTTTGTTTGCAATGTCCATATTTAGGGATAATGATACAAATGATCTATAGATTGTGACTCAATAAATAATGTAATTTATGAACTTTTAATTTATTCAATGTGATCCATGAAATTTTGGTACATATTCAATGTAGTCGCTAAATTATACGAAAATGTTTAATGTACTCTTCCATTAATTGAATATCATGGACAATATTGAACATTTTCATATAGTTTAGGGACTAAATTGAAATATACCAAAAGTTTAGGGACTACATTGAACAAATTAAAAGTTTGTGGACCATATTTCACATTGGGTCAAAGTTCAAGGGTTATTTGTGTCATTTTCCATTTCTCACCACAAAGTTCCGAGTGAGTGATATGTGAGAAGCTCTAACAATAACGATATAAAATAATTTTCCTATTTTGAAGGGGTTGGTATCCAAGACTGGTCTAGAATTAGGAAATCTTTCTTTGTTAAAAATTATGTTCAAGGTCATAGTACCCTTAATAAAATTTTGAAAATTGGCACTCAATTTATCAATTTTCTTTTTCAAATCCTCGAATTCCTTTTGCAACTTCTCAACATTTTCTTTGATCCCATTTTTGCCATGCTCAAAGCCATGCTTTTATTTTACAAAACCATCACTCTTTTTCTTCAAAGGTTCCAATTTATCAACCACTCTCTTGTTTTCATCAATAAGAGAATCATTTAATTTCTTTAGCACTGAGTTTTTCTTACTAACTTTTCAAAATCTACCGCAAGATCATCCAAGGCTCCTTGAACTTGAAGATCTTCAAAAGTATACATAAAAGTATGATCATTTACCTCATGTTCACAGTCACTATGAGCTATGAGACATGAGCAAAGGACACCACAAGTGTCATAACTATCGTATGATGCTTACTTGAGTGCCAAAACTTTTTTTAATCACTTGAGTGGCTTATTATTTTTTTTTTTTTATCACTTGTTGTTCCAACAAGATGCAATCACTTTCTCTTGGACAAATGAAGGACCGGCTGCACAAATTTGAACGAAATCAAATTTGAGTGGAGATCAAAGTAAAGCACAAACTTGAAAAAGGAGATAGAGAATCGAGGCCCTTGTTTTACGTGTGAGCATCTGACTAATGAACAGGTAGGCCTTGCTTGAACTTGGTCTTCGTCTTTGGAAAGAAACGAAGATCGGAAGGAAAGGAATAAGATGTGAAGAAACGAGAGAAGAGGAGGGGGGGGTGGTTTGGTTTGGCCCTTGCGTTACATGTGAATGTCTGACTAATGAAGAGGTGGGCCTTGCATGAGCTTTGTCTTCATCTTTGGAAAGAAATGAAGACTGGACGCAAAGGATAAGATGCGAAGAAATGAAGGAAGAAACCTTCGGGTGCGTTGTGTGGGGGTGGCGGTGGCGTTTTGTTTTTAGGATTTATAATTTTTACCAAGTTTTATTAGACAAAAATATCCAGGTTTCGTTTGTTGAACCAATCACACACCTGCCAGTTATCAAAAAATTGGCCGATCAGCAACCTTTAGCTCCTATGTGAGATTGATTTAGTCATTTTAGGCAATTATTTGATTATATTCAGTTTAGGCTTTTTTTTATAAAACGAGTCTAATCCCTCTCCTTGTTTAAAATTTTCCCGAATAATAACAACCAAGCCGTTTCTGTTTATAATAATAATAATAATAATAATAATAAAAAGAATAAAAAATGCAATGGGAATGAGCCACCGGAGTCAAGCCTTGGAATCGCTCAAGATATGAGCATGTAGAAGGAACAAAGTGGTGGAAGCCACCTGCCCATCAAAATCAACTTGATCTTTTTTTCTTTTCTGAGCAAAGCCGCGTGGAGGGAAGCTAGCACTAAACCGATAGAGCAAACATTTCTTTGCGCTTTTGACTAAGCAACAAAGACAAAGAAAAAAGGTGAGATATCATCAAATCACATGAAACTCATAATGATCGGCATAATTATTGCACTCAATTGACATTAGTGACGTTTATATGCAGCATAAATTTAGATAATAACAAAATAAGCTAAACTCTATATGTAATGCATCCCATGTGGTGGGAGCTACCTGCCCATCAAAATCAACTTGATCTTTTTTTCTTTTCTGTATCTTCTATTACTTTGGAGTGAAGGATCTCTTGCTTGACTAGGGCATTACTCATTGGATGCTTTTTTGGAATTCATATGCTTGGTGATGTCATTCCCTGTCAAATCAAAGTGCTAGTCATTTTCAAAAGTATTGGATGCTTGGCATGAGAATTTGTAAGAAAGACTTTGACTAGGTGTAAAAGAACACATTATCTTCAGATTATTTAGTTCAAAAGAGGATCATTGCGTTTAGACTCTAACGAAGAATGGTGCTTCAAAAGTGTAAAGCATCCACTAACATGGGATGCATTACATATAGAGTTTAGCTTACTTTATTATTATCTAAATTTATGTTGCATATAAACGTCACTGATGTCAATTGAGTGCAATAATTATACCAATCATTATATTCATTTGATTTTTGATTTTTGATTTTTTAAATTCGAAATAAAATCCTATTCTAAATATGCGAAAGATAACTTCATGTGATTTGATGATATCTCACCTTTTTTCTTTGTCTTTGTTGCTTAGTCAAAAGCGCAAAGAAATGTTTGCTCCATCGGTTTAGTGCTAGCTTCCCTCCACGCGGCTTTGCAAGCTATCAGTGTACCAATTAATCATTTAGAGGTGTTCTTCTAGAAAATTTCTCATGTCTTTGAATTTATACATTAGAACCTACCGCATTACTTTCAATTGAACAAAAAGCTTGATCTATTCTCATGCCTGAGCTATGAAAGGAAAAAGGTAATCCTTATCCAATTTGTAATTAGATTGTCTAATGCCTAGAAAATGTGAAACCGATTGTTGGTGAAGACGTGCTCATATCAAAGCCCTCCTCTCAAATCGGCACAAGTATCTACATACATGCATGACTAATACATCTTGTGTAGGATGTTACAATTGATTTACATGTCAAAGCTATCCTCTTGAGTTATCCAGTAGGTCCGCACTCAAAATTCGGATTTCTTCATTCCCATTATATATTGGTTTATTGGAAGGCATGGCAAAAAATCATGCGAATTTTAGCTACCAAAATAGTAGTATGCAACAAATCACGCTAGCGACATTTCCCCATGCCACAATACATCAGTTCTCAAGAATAGGATCCCAAGCCGAGCTTGCTGAGCCCACCGGGCACCGCCTCCTCTCCAATTTTTTATCACATCCTCTCATCTGCCTTGCCCACAAAGCTGGAATTAATATAATATTCTTTGTTGACCCTCAAAAAGAAAGTCATGCCTCTGCGTGCAAAAAAAATACCGAGAAGATCCGATGGGGAACAAATCTTACTGATGGCGAATGCCATTTCCTGGAAGCCACAGCCAAGTACTTCATTGGGTAGCCAATGGAGTAGCTTACCTTTTAAGATCTCGTTTCATCCTTCAACACCTTCATTTTCCGAGCAAACACATCAGCACCTGCTTCCTTTTACCAAATTCTAATGGCTTCTTCTTCTAAAGCTAAGAGGAATTACGATGTCTTCTTGAGTTTCAGAGGTACCGACGTTCGCAACAGCTTTCTCAGTCATCTCTACATGAGTCTAGACCAAAATGGCTCATTCACTTACAAGGATAGTGAGGAACTGAGAAAAGGAGAGCAAATATCGCTAGCACTTATGAAGGCGATCGAGGAATCGCAAGTCGCAATCATTGTTTTCTCTGAGGACTATGCTTCCTCGCCATGGTGTTTGGACGAGTTGGTGAAAATTATGGAGTGCAAAGCACAGAACAACCTGGTTGTGCTGCCAGTATTTTACAAGGTGAAACCAAGAGAAGTGAGAGGGGGGAGAGAGAGCTACTGGAAAGCTATGGCTAAACATGAGTCCAACTTCGGGATGGATTCAGAGAAAGTGAATAGATGGAAAAGAGCTCTCTTAGACGCCGGTAACTTATCTGGATGGGATTTGAATGATGGGTAAGTAGTAATTGATGTAAAGCACCACTTTGTCATTATTTTTTATATGCTGAATCACATCATTTCTTTCCAACCAAAAAAAAAAAAAAAAAATCAGATCTTTTTTCTCTTTTTTTTTTCTTTGATGAAACTTAATCATGTCTTTAAACCACCAAATCAATGTATCAAGTACTTTTCTTGATTTTGTCAGAGATGAAGCAACGCTTATAAAGGAAATTGTGAAGGAGATCTCTAAGCAGCTAAAACCCACGCCCTTACATGTTGCGAAGCATCCAATTGGAATACATCGCCAAGTGGAAAAGCTGGAATCAATGTTAAATCTTGAGTCTAATGAAGTTCTCATGATAGGATTATGGGGACAAGGAGGCATAGGGAAGACAACATTAGCAAAAGCCCTTTACAATGCTAACTTTAGACAATTTGAGGGTGCATGTTTCTTGGCAAATGTTCGAGAAGATTCAAAAGATTCCAAGTATTTACTTCCTTTGCAAAAAAAATTGTTGGAGATATTATTGGGAAAAGAATTATCAGTGTTTAGTGTTGATGAAGGTATTAATATAATTCAAGATAGACTTTGCTGCAAAAAAGTTCTCATTGTTCTCGATGATATCGATGATGTAAAACAGTTAAATGCTTTAGCTGGAGAATGTGATTGGTTTGGCAAAGGAAGCAAAATCATCATTACTACTAGAGATAATCATTTGCTAACTTCCCATGGGATAGATAAAGATCATATCTATGCAGTTAAGCCTCTAAACAATTGTGAAGCTCTTGAACTTTTTAATAAGCATGCTTTTTCGAGATACAACAAAATAGTAATAAGGAGGGATCTTGTAGATGGTGCTTTGGATTATGCTAATGGACTACCTTTAGCCCTTGAGATACTGGGCTCTTTCCTATGTGGTAGAGAAGAACCTGAGTGGGAAAGTGCGTTGAACAAACTTGCCAAAAGTCCTAACAAAACCATCAATGAAGTTCTTAGGCTAAGTTATGATGGACTAGATGATGAAGAAAAGGAGATCTTCCTTGATATTGCATGTCTCTTCAAGGGGAGATGTAAATGGGACATTGTGAAGGTTCTTGACTGTTGCAACTTTTCCACAACTATTGGAGTAAACGTTCTTGTAGGGAAGTCTTTGCTATATGAAGAGGGGGGGAACCTGCAAATGCATGACTTAATTCAGTTGATGGGCATGGATATTGTTAAACAAGAATGTCGTGATGATCCTGGAAGACGTAGTAGGTTATGGCTTTATGATGATGTTCATGATGTTTTGTCAAAGGATATGGTAAGATTTGTTGGTTTAGATACTGATTTTACTCTTTTATGCTTTGATTTTTATTTTTTATTTTAATTGCAATATGATTTTTATAAATGTAGGGGACGAATGCAATCAAAGCCATTGTTTTACGTTTACCCATGACAAAATCGTTATACATAGGCCCAAGTGCTTTTAGAAACATGATAGGGTTGAGGGTGCTCATCATGATTAATGTGCACAACTCTTTCCAAGGTCCTATGTGTCTTCCTAATGAATTGAGATATTTTGAATGGCCTGAATGTCCTCCTTGGATTCCAGAATTTTCCTCGGGTCCAAAGAAGTTAGTTGGACTTGATTTGAGTCGAAGCAACGTCCAAGTTGCGAGGACGCAATTTAAGGTGAGCATTTAAATGCATAGTCTTTATTTCCTTATATTTTATATATCCATTTTTATATGCATATGAATATGAATATGCAAATGTATTATTGAAACTTTGAATGCAACAATTAATTACTCTGACGGTGCTTGTTAATGTGCTTAAGAAACATCTACATCTATTAAATTGTACACATTTGATTAAAGCCTTTTATACAGGATCTCGATCTACTCCATGAACCAACATAAGTGGAATCTTTCCGTTATAGGGGAGTATTAAACACTTCCCTTATGCGAATCTTGATTTTGCTTCGAACCAAAATATTCAAGAAAAAAGTCCAAACTTATTTTCAAAATATTGAGTATTGAAAATTATAAGAACAGTAAACTTAATGAATCGGTAACTTTTGAGTACCGAAAATTGGGGCAAAAAGTAATTGGTGATATAATTTAAAGAATGAATGATGATTGTGCTTGAATTTTCAATATACATCAAGGAAGGATTTAATTTTATGTTTTTGAAAGGATAGATTTTAAAAATGTTATTAAAGGCTCTACCCCATACAGTAGAGGCGAGCTGATTACACTCTTTTGGAAATTGCGCTTGTAAAGAGAGATTTTTCTTGCATATTTGCTTGACCATTGAAGTGGGTGCACGCTAAATGCTTTTGACTGAACCTCGCATTGTCCCCTCTCTGATTGCATGGAGCGGATAATGAAAAGATACATAGAAAATGTGTAGCTAGGGATCTGTATCGGAAGCTAGTCTTTACATAGGTAGGTACAAGCTTGATGATTCTATAACAGTGGCCGAAAAGTCCTGTCTTTTTTCGGTCGGACTAACCTAATCAGCCATTCCTAACTACTATTTCTTTATCTTTAGAGGGAGGAAGAAGCGGAACTAAAAGAAAGCTTTCTTTATCTTTATAGATAATAATTTTTTTTTGGTAAAGTAAGATTTGTATTGACTTTTAATCAAAAGGAGCTTTAAAGCAGTCTCGGCACCAAAGAAAACTTTATAGATAATAAATTCATTTTCAAAAAGTTGGAAAATTTTACCTCAAAAATCTCTCCTCTTTCCCGTCTTTTTTTTTTTTTTTTTTCAATCGAGCCATCCATTAAAGCCCTTACTCTGTTTCTTCGAGAGGTAACGAAACACGGGATGGAAGCGATTCTTCACATCCCCTTGTTGGGTGTTCTCTAGCCTAGCAGTAGAGCAGAAGGGGAAATTGATTGATAATCCAATTCTTTCTCCTGCTTAAATAAAAAGAAAATTGTGGAGTACGACTCCATAGAAAAGACTTCCTCTGCGGAGGTGTTAGTGCTCTTCATCTGGCACTTCGAAGCCAGCTGAAGTATGCACGCTATAAGTGCGCAACGTCTTTCGAGCTTGACTAAAAGGGTTTTTGTAGAGTGAAAGTCAGTAATAGGCTCACTTCGCTAATTTAAATATACTTAAATCTAAATCTATTCTAAAGTTATACATGTATTATGTATTTGTAATTATATTTATATGCATATCATCTACATTAGTATATAAAGCCAAGAGGACCTTCTACGGGATCTCAATTTTGTTTCTTCACAAAAATGTGTCAATTACTTATTTGCAAACATTTTATCCACAGAAAAATGCGTAAGTTAATAAGTTTATTTAACCTCTCACATGTTTCCCATTAGGTGCTTCTAATTTGGTGGTTTCTCTCAATTTTTTAAATATCAATTATAGTACTATATTCATAAAAAGGCGCGGTGACAATTGATGACTGAACACAGGCAAGGGATGAACTCACTGGAGGTTGGTGAGGCTCAAGCTTGCGTGGCCTAGCATTTGGCCAAAGAACAAGGAAAAATAAAATAAAAATAAAAAAAATCAATTTTTTGAAAAAAGAAGAAGAAAAGAATAAAATGAAAAATAAATAATACTTTTTAAAGGAGTACACGAACCAAATGGTGAAAAATATTTTTCAATTTATTTTCAAGTTTCAGTCAAACATCGTAAATATTATTATTTTTTTGAAAAGTAAATTCTTAAAAATATTTTTTAGAAACGCCATATTTAAAAAAAAAAAAAAAAAAACGGAATCATTGTCTTTCAATTTTCCTGTCATGCTTGTCGGTCCCACGGACTTTGGATTGTGTTGAACGGGTAAATAAAAGAAAGGGTATTTTCTTTTTTAATCTTGTGTGGTGGAAAACACCACAATGAATAGGAAGGACGAGACTGGATAATCTAAGTCTTCCTCAGCCGAATCACCACTTTCGTACGCCACTCGAAGGTCTCAACACTCTCTTGATCACTCATGGACACAAGGAATCCACTAAAGGGCAGGCAAACAGACAAAGGAAAATTTGTGAGGGACAACACCCGGGAATAAAACTTCATTTAATAATGCCGTGTTTACAATGAGGGACCAAGATGGTGTTTATAGCTAGTAGCCTAGGATACCTTTGAATAGCCTTCAAGTTAAGTAAAAATAACCTACCTAATTTACGAAATTCAAATATGCAATAATATAATCAAAATTTTGATGGAGATCAAAGCATTCCTAAATATATTATAAACAAGCTTACAGATCAAGAAAATATATTTTTTCCCTACTATCCAAATCAGAAGAGAGAATCTTGAAATCTTCCAATACGGAGTCGAAGTACTTCCAATATCAATCTTCCTCTATTGGAAAAGACTCGTCCTCAAGGCCAACCTTATGAAGCTCCTGATCTTTCGTGATACGAAGATAGATTAAATTACACACTCTCCCCGAAGCTCACTTTTGTAACCACCTCATTTCCTTAGCTCTTTCTTTAGACTCTTCCTCACTTCCTCATGTATCTGCTTGATTTCCTTAGCTCTTTCTTCAGAATATCCACTGAATTAGCGCCTAGTGGGCAGTGACATAAGATCCAAAGAACTACAAAGATGTTTGACTCACCGAATTATCATCTGCAAATTCAACTTGAAACAATAACAAATCTCATTATTTAAACTGTTTTCCAATAATCTACTTAATAAATTGTCCAAAATTCTATTAACAGCCTTAGCTTTTCTATCGGTTTGAGGATGGCTAGCAGAATTGAACTAAGGTCGAGTCCCCTCTTTTCACCATAAGGAATGCCAAAAGTGACACACAAATTTGACACCACTATATGAAGGGGGATGTTTTTGGAATACCATCTAGGTGCACAATTCACCAATATGAAAATAACATGTAAACCATCGAGGCTCCATGACGATCATTTTCAAATGTTTTACCACATAAAAACTGTCCAGTAATACCCTTCCTACTAATAGCAACATTTCCATTCACAATGCGCATGCGCGTGGGAAAGTGTTGATTAGGTTTGTCTCAATTTATGGAGTTCAATTGACATTCTTGACTTGCCCTATATAAACACTCACCACCTTTATCTTTCGAGAGATACGCCTTCAAAAACAATTTCAGATATGACATTTCAAATCTCATTCCTTAGACTCCCTTTCATTTAATATTCTTTTAGTCCTTCAGAACGATGTGCTATAATTTTAGCAAATTCATTGAAAATTTACCATATCGAAAGTATCCAAATCATTATGGAATGATAACTCATTGATAAAGGCATCTCAAGAATAAAGTAGTTAAACCTTAATCAAAAGAAGGCGCAAAAAGACTTACCGTGTATTGGGCGGACGTGCACCATAGAGGTTTAATAAATCACACATGAAATCCATTGGATCAAGATGTCAAAGTCTATCAATGCATCTATATTTTTTATTTATGTATACAAATGCAAGATATAAATGTGGTGGTTGTATTTATTATGACATAGTAAACTTTGAGCTCTTACACTACGCTAACGTATATCTAGCTCAAAACAAAATAATACGCAAGACAGTTTGACTCTATTATTTTTCATATTTTTGTTATATTCATGACCATCTAGGCACCCAAAACATGTCTTCTTTTAAGTAACAAACAACCACTCACCACTTCCTAATAAGTGATGATTCGACCTTCCACTGCCTCTGTGGGATCTACAAGCGGGTGGTTGCGAATCCCTACATAAGATTCCAGATGTTAGCTTAAATGCATGTGATGAATCAATTGGCAAAGGAATGATCGTGGCTCATGTGCTCCTACTTAAGATTACACACTCTCTCTCCCTAAATCACAAGTATTGTTTTTGCACGTATACGTAGTGGAAGTAGCCATGCCATTCTGGTGCATAGTGAAATTACGAGTGTTCGCAAATTTACGATGATTACTTACTAAACTCATTTTATAAAGTGAGAGGGTGTGCTCTATATAAACCATATGATCTAGTGAATTCTGATCGCATGTGGCTTCAATTATGATCAAGTGATTTTTGTTTCAAAATCACAGCTAGATTTTGAAATGAACATATATCTCACTTTTTTCTTTGATCGTTCTGGAATGTCTATGCAAGTTGGTTTATTGTTCTTGCAGGACTTTAAAGAATTGAAGTTCATTAACTTGGGTGGATGCCAGTCACTAGTTAGAATGCCGGACCTCTCTTATACTCCAAATCTTGAGGAGTTGTATCTTGATAAGTGCAAAAACTTGGAGCATGTCCACGATTCAGTTGCAAATCACCGTAAGTTACGGTTGCTGAATTTAGAAGATTGCTCTAAAGTGCAAAGATTCCCTGATATTCTGAATAAGAACAAAAGCTTGCAAGAAATTGATCTACACAAGACTTCAATTGAAGAACTTCCTACATCCATAAAAAATCTTATCTCTCTCAAGAAGATGTGTTTATCAGATTGCAAGAAACTGGCAATCCTTCCATCTAGCATTTACAAGTTGCAAAATCTTGAAGTCTTGCAACTTAGTCGCTGCTCACGACTAATCAAGTTTCCAAAGGAGGAGGAGGAGGAGGAGGAGGAGGATTTGAGTGAACCCCATGCAAAGATGGGATTTCCCAAGTTGTCACGGTTGAACCTTCAAGGGTGCGATCTATCAAAAGTAGAGTTTCTGGAAAATCTTTCTTGTCCTTGCTTACAAATTTTAAGTTTGTCTGGAAACAATTTTACTAACCTCCCTACATGCGAGAGACTAAATAACTTGGAAGTTTTGGAGGTTTCGCATTGCCAACAACTACAAGAGATCCCCAAGATTCCGGGGAAATTAAGAAGACTAAAGGCAAATAATTGCAAATCTCTAACTAGAATTCCCTCCAACATACGTGACGTTGAGCACGTTGAGTTATATTCAAGTTGGGAGCTAGTCCGTAATGGGTTCCCCGTGCTTGAGGTAAGTCTCTCTCTCTCTCTCTCATGTTAATATGGAATAGTGTACATGTTGGCTGCATTGAGTGTTTGTGCATTGCAAAAGGCTAAAAATCCTGGAATGCCGGGCCAATTAAAAAAGAAGAAGAAAGAAAACATATAGAAAGTGATTATGCAGACATGTAATGGAGGTTGCTATAAGACAATGCAAAGGATATTCTCTTAATTTATAGAACTCTAGTTCACTGTTAAATTACAAGGATTGCCCAATGAAAAACTTCAATAATACATGTTCATCTGGTTACAAATTCTTCAACAATACATGTCCCGTTTCCACCAATTAAGTAAAAAAAAAAAAAAAAATCTTTGTATTGCTATTGCTAACTATATCTAAAAATATAGGACTACCACTAAACTCTTTGAAACTCCTCTTTTTAGGTGCCAATTTTGAAAAAACTATCTAACAGTCTATATATATGACAGAAATTTCATTGCCAAACAAATTGTCGAGTTGTTCTACCTGGAGGAGAGATGCCAAAGTGGTTGCTACCCAATAAAGAGGGTTATATATCTTTCGTGGCTTCAAAGGACTTCTATGAAAAGATCTTAGGAGTTGCTTTCTGTGTTGTATTTCAAGTGGAAGCAAGGCCGAATGACCTAGTTTCGAATTTCCCATTTGAGCATACACTTTCGGATTTCCCATATGAGCTTATAGTTTCGAATTTCCCGTTTGAGCTTATAGGATATGTTAATTGCAAAGGCACAAAACACTACAGGTCTTTGGAGTCATTTGATTTGGATTATGTGTGGCTTGAGTATATGGAATCAAAGGATTTGTGGACAGTAGACCATTTTGGTCCAAATGACCCGACTCATTTCCACATTAGCATTAGAGTATGCAATTCTACCTATGGTCAACATAACGAACTACTCGTGAAAAAGTGTGGATTCCGATTAATATGCAAGCCACTAGAAAATGATTCAGAGGTTTTGCTTCAAGACAATCAGTTGCTAGATCCAGCTTTACTCTACGAGGTTTCGCATGAAGATAATCCAATGAGCACAGAGGAAGAAAGTTCGAGTAGAACAGAGAAAAAAGGATTGAACATGGTTGATTTTCCAATCGAGGTATCTCGCCCCCCGCCCCCCAATGTGTGCGTGTGTATATGCGTGTGTATATGCATGTGTTTATATGGAGTGTACATTGGGTGCACATAATGCAAAACTGTAAATTCTAGACAAACAAACAAATTTAATATAAAGTGATTCCGCACGTGTATAAAGCTTAACAAAACCTCAACTTGATGCAATGACGAAGACTCGATATTCGTAATTCCTGTATTGAAAAATACGGATGAAATCTTAGAAAATCTAACGAACAAATGGACACGTGGTTCTTGATGTTACGGTTGATCATAACAACTGACACCAATAATAGTACTAGATCAACTCTATGGACTAAGATAAAACTGCACAACAACAATAATTCAATAATTCGATATGAGACCTTTTTCACTCTTAGGTGTTTGTTGCTATTATGATAGGGGACTGTCGCACTACATGCCTTGCTAGCCACATGCGGATTACTTGGACAATTTGATTTAATTTTATTGATAGAGAATATCTGATTTGAGATTCTACTTTTATATAAAGTTAAAGCAAACATAAAAGGTGCAAGTGGTGAGGCTGGTCTACGGAGAGGGCATGCATTGGATTTTCCTTTTCAATTTTCCATTAGTTTGAGTGCAAGTAGAAGTTTTTTCTTTAATTTATTTTAATTATGTTAAGTTTGTTGCAAGTAAGTTGGAGTTCAATTAGGACAGTTCGTATGAAAGAATCGGCAATGCTTAAAGTGAACTCATAACAGTGAACATTACACAAGGGGGTCTGACGAGGGCAATTAATTTCTTGGATGTGTGCTGTTCTATTTTTCATCAATTTTTCACTTCCTACATAGTGCACTCGTATTGTATGAGCTACGTTTAGGGTGATTCAATCTAATGTTAGGGGTGGCCAGCACTTGCAAGGGAATGATTTCCAACATAAGCAAGGATCAATATGTCTAATTATTACAAAACTCTAGCTTTAGTTTAATTACTAGGAATATGCACAAATCAAACTCTTCTTCTTGAACTAATTATGAACTTGGATGCTTCTAACAATTTACCTATATAACAGAAGCATCGCTATTCTAGCCATTGGTCTCGTTATCGGAATGTTAGCCCCGGAAGAGAGATGCCAAAAGGGTTCGTCCTTGTTGAAGACGGTACTATATCTTTCATGGCTTCTCAAGACTTGTACAAAAAGTTCCAAGGATTATATCTCTGTGTTGTCTTCAGTGTAGAAGATGGAAAAAAGGAAATATCTTTCGACATCGTACCACGTGTTAACAGCCAAAGGCGGAATGGGCTATCGGGAACTCTCGGTTCATTTGATACGGATCACGTGTGGTTTCAACTTTTCACGCCAAATACTCTGTGGGGATATTTGGAGGGAGCAGTTGACTTTAGTCAATTTGACAAGAGGTATCTAAGATTTAGCCTTGATATTAGAGTAGCGGGTGCAACCGTGAAAAAGTTGGGATATGTGATGCAATCCAATCCATTAGAGGATGCTTTGAAGGTTGAGCTTGAAAAGAATCGACTAATGGATCCAGCTTCACTCCTTCAGCATGGGGGGAATTCACTGTACTATGGGAGCCACGGATGGAAGGCATTGTGCAAGAGACTCGAATATATGCATGGAGGGAGAGACTCGATATATTAGAAGAGAGGCATCATGCCTAACTCATGTGTCTTCTGCGTGGGGGTGCTGCGGCAGGTAAAGCAGAGGTTTTGCGAAAAGATTCGGAGTCATTTCCAAGCTATTTCTATTAGGGTTTGTGTGAATGTGTATGAGTAATTGATACTATCTGCGTGGATAAGGGTTGCGAGTATGTGTTAGTTTTGTTATTTATTTATTTTTTCAATTCCTATTTTTTCTTCCTTTTGTGGCCCAATGCGCGGGCGGGGCAAAATCCCTCCCTTTCTATATTTGGGCTAGTTTCTCGCCTTGGTTTTTTTTTTTTTTTTTTTCTCTTGTTTTAAAATCATTTGATTAAAGATCCATTCCAAAAAGAAATTGTTATTTGTATTATTAATTGGGCAAATTCAATGAGCTTTTACATCTCGAGCTTTTGCCAATTTTTTTTTTTATATATATAAATACCCCATGCATATATTAAAATACACTATGCTCATACATAACTATGGATGGACGAAATCATAACTTGAGATAATGAAGATGATTCGCAGGTTACCGATTAACGTCTTATCTTTTAAATATGAATACAAAAGAATTCTCTACTATTTATTGTCTTACCTTCTAAAAGAGGTTAAAAATTTTACATACTAACAAATATCATGACGCTGCATGTACGTAAGAAATTGATATTTTGAAAGTTGGACAAAGTAAATATATTATTTGCATGTAATAAACATGACAGTGCCATTTTGCTATACTTCTTGTCTTGTTTTATTGTGCTTTAGCTTTAAATCCTAATTTTTTTAGCATTTAATACTAAATGCTACAAATTTTGAGAAATTTATACAATGTTCTAGTAATTAAAAATCATTTGAAATGCTTTTACATGCTTACTTTGTTTGGAATATATGTGATCTTAAACAAACGAATGAATTATATAATCAAATCTACCGTAAAAGTTATACGTGATATCATGTGACTGACTTAAATTATATTGTTACATAATGGTCAAAACTATGTTATTTCGTAATATTTAAATCATTAAATCATGGAAATAAATAGTTGGTGAAATACACAGCATGAAAGAATGCGATTGAGGATGTCACTTCCTTACGGCTCCATCACCATCAATCGATCGTCTGTACCATCTCCGATCGGTGACACCCGCCGTCAAATCTCCCTCGCCGGTAACCGCAACCGCAGTGACGGAGCAGAGAATGGACGCTCATCACCACCGATCGAAACTTCTCTCGTGCTCTTTCTCCCTCGCTTGGTGCGTGCGGGAGAGCTGAGGAACCGAGCGAAGCAAGAATGCACGCACACAAACCGAGAAAAATATCTTCCTCTCTCATCTTGAGCGCTCTGGACCGAATTGATTCATCGCCTTAGCTTCGTCTTTGTGAGATTCTCCAAGTCTTTCAGTGTCTTCATTTATTAGCAGGTAACCGTTCGGATTGCATCTCCCCAAGGTAGGACGTGATCGATTCATCGAGACTCGATCATACGATTGTTCTGTGTTTGCCTTCTACCGAGAGCTTCAAATTGTCATCTCAAATTGCTCATGTTATATTGCTCGCCGATTGATAGGAATTCCTATTTCTAGAACACCTCACCATTCATGATCACCACCTGTTCGACGTTTTGCCTCAGAGATGATAATGACGATTTTTTTTTTTTTTTGGTGAAATGACGAATTTGTCTTCATCATTGATCAATCTGAGATTGCATAGGAGTGATCTGGATGTTCTTGTTCGACATGCTGATCATATATTGTGAATTTTCATGCTTCATCCTTTGATGGCAGAGAGTTCTCTTTCCCTTGGTGCTTCGGTTTACTTTGTCTCCTTTGGTTGTGTGACTGAATTGTCATCTGGTATAACAGTAAGTCACTATACATCGGTGGTGAATAAATCACGGCCAAGCTATATCCAATTCAATCTCGTTTTGATGCTCATAAAAGACCATTCCGCCAAAGTTTGAGGGAGAGAGTCTTCAACCTAATTTAATTCAAAATAAGTGGAAACGGTACAAGAAATGCTCAGGTATCAGAAGTTTAGTTAAGTTGAGAAATTATGGATATATAACAGAACTTAAGTTAAGAAATGGACATTGACCTAGTAATAATCAAAGGGAATTTAAGACTTATGAATAGAAGATATGCAGAGGAAAAAGATATGTTGAAATTATGCTGGACCTCTGCCAAAATTACTGCTGATTTCCCTTTGAGTATTGTTGTAACGTCAATATCAATGTCTCCATTCGAGCGTCATTTATACAAACTGTGATTAATTTCAATTCAAGCAATGTCAATGTCCTAGTAATCTTGTTTTCAATTAATTTTGTTCGGCTCCTTCCTTTGAGTTTAGTGTTCTTTGCTTTGATTTCCTTTATTCCCTGCATTGCACCTTTAAATAATTCATAGTACTTCCACTTTAATTTCTAAGCAATTTGCTATTCCTGTCATTTAGATCGATTTCCATCAAACCATTTCATCCATTGCTTCCAGGAGCTAGCACGCATACACGCACACAATCAAAGCCATCTTTGGAAAAATTGTTTGTGAGCAGTTTAATCACTTTAGAGCCAAGCTAGAATCAGAAAGTAAGCTTGTCATTTGTTTTCCCAATTGCTTGACAGTCTGATCAATTTACATTTGGCGAATTTGCTACAACAATATCATATAGCTAAACATGCTGATGTGCACAAATGATTGCACTATAATAGGATTCTACACTTAGATGCCATCAGTTCAAGAGGTGGCTCCCACCATGTGACAGTTTATCCTGATGAGGTTCAAGAGGTGGCTCCCACAGCGTCACACTTCGTCACGTGTGGCATTTTGTTTGCATTGTACACAAATGTCAGTCCATTTTCGATGCGCATGCATGATGTCATCTGTTCATGTATCTCATGCTCAACATCTTACATAATGAATAATGATTTTTCAAGCAGGTTTGTGGTACATAAATATGTACTTGCTTTATGGTATTCAATAAGAGTAATGATTCTTGAGCCAAAGAAATCTACCGAATCTATGTTTACCAAATTGAGCTGGCTCTAGAAGAACTTTTTACATGTCTGCTTGCTAAATTCCAATTCGAAATCTGTAGTTTCTACTTTCCCCTATCATATTAAGAAGAGCAGTGTACTAGACCTAAATTTGGTGATAGCAACTTGGAATTTTCTTTGCAGGATTTCAGTGCATAGATTTAATTCTTAGTTCATAAATCTGAAAATTCTCAATATGAATATTAGTATCTTTTGGCTTGATCAACACGAAAATATGAGAGAGCAAACTTGCTTCATGTCATAGGGTGGGTTTGACCGATACCTTCCATGACTCTAATAATGACGTTTTCTTGGAAAATCGATTCAATAGTTATTTTATGAGTGGAGTAAATAGATGATATGTAAAGATTATCCATCTAATAGTTTTACGAAATGAGACTGCATATTAAGTTTTCCCAATTTAAAAAAGGAGGAGAAGTTAGATAAAAATGTATTTTGGTTTTATAATGTACCATTAGTTCTTGAATTTTTTATAGTCAATTGAGATCTTAAAACAACCTAATTTTATTTTAACTCCTTTACAACTGTGGTACTCATGAGTTCACGCTTGATCAAAGGCTGGGGCACAATTACAAGGAGATAATGGAGCGCTGCGAAGGAAATGATGATTGATGAGGCGGAGAGCGAGGGTGATAGTCTCTTTGGACTGCTCTGTTTTGTCCGAAATTCCATTAGGTAAGAATGGAACAAGATCATCCATGAATTTCGAATGATGGCTGGGTGTAGGGTGAGAGTGTAGAGCTTCCATAGCCATTGACAGCTGCGTGAACAAGATTATCTCCCACTGCCAGTGCTTATCCCTTCTCTATTTCGTCTTAAGAAACCCCACTGCTTGCCGTCGGCCAGGTGTTTGTGATTTTGCCTAAATGAATCCAGCTTCAAACACCCACTCCTCCTAGCCCCCAAAAAAAAAAGAAAGAAAGAAAAAAAAAACCTACAGGTTTAAATGTTTTAACTATTATTATATCAATGCCCGGGTCAATTTAGATGGATCAGGATATTCCATATACAATTTCGTGTAAAAGTTTTTTTGGAGGATTGCTGCTATCCCTCGGTGTAATGCTGGAATAAAACCGGCATAATGTGATCGTGTCTTGTAGACTTGTCCTCAATGAGAATGGTTCTTATTGTGCTTGGGCGGCAGAAAATAATCTCATCCTGTTGGTGCATACCCACTAGCATGTATTTGTTTTTCTTCCCAAACCTGTTAAGTTGTTCGTTTTTATATTGATATAGTAAGGACTTATGTTCATCACATGTTTAAAAAGTACCATTATGGATGTAAAGTTGAAGTTAACTCTCAAAAATACTACTCTCTGGAAGACTCTAATTGAGCCGAACAAATCGCAAGAGAGACAACAGAGCATGGGGGCAAGTTTCTGTTGGTTTTTGGAAATTGGTGAAGTTCTGGTTATGTTCCATTTGAGAAGGTTATCTTGTCGTAGTTTTGATTTTCTACTGCTGTGCTATCATTCCTAGAAAATATGATGTCGAGATGACTTTGTTTTCTTGTGAATTAGAAAGTAGAAATGAGAAACGAAGTTTGAGTTGGATGGCCTCGATTCAATGCTAGCTGACCCCAAGTTTATAATGCATCAATTGTGGTGGCATAGATGGAAATATTTTTGCATGCTAGAATTACTTGGATATATGGCATATGCATAAGATATGGGTGGTAAGTTTAAGAAAGATATACATGGGGTTGTCGAAAATGCCCATACCAAATTGACTCGAACCAAACCTCTTATTTTTTAGGGTTATTCTTTGTGTTTAGATATTATGTGGAAAATCGGGTATCATAAAATATCCTATACTCTTCTAGATCGCTCCCAAATCCATCATTTGGTCTCTTGCTCCGAAAATCCATCTTCTTCGCTAGAGACTTTCTGGCTCCCAAATCCATTGTCTCCATTGCAGACTCTCCAAGATCATGAAGCTCTCTCACTCCTGTATCTATCTTCTCCAAGATTGTGAAGCACTCTTGCTTTTGTTCCTTCTCATTGTCTTTGTGTGCTCTATGCGTCTACTCCTATGACTCCTCTCTCTCTCTCTCTCTCTCTCTTCCCCCCAACGTCCCTTCGATCCTCATGGCTTCCACACAAAAGCGTCGAAGCAAACTCTCAAATCCATGAGGAGGACGACAATCGAGTCCAGCTAAAGAGCAACTCAAACCAAATTATTTTGCTTGCTATCTACATTCCACTACCGTCAATTTCTCGCTTTTTCTTCTTTTGTTGTTTTTGTTTTTGTTTCATCACTGTTACATTTGCTTGGATTCGCAATCCAACGGAGGGGATTGATCCATTGATCTTTGCATAAGTGCCAAGTGAGATTGATCATTGGAGGAGCTTGATTTTGCTCCATACCGTGAGACGAAATTGGTATAAGTGAGGAGTTCGATTTGGAGATGTGGTTTTATGGTACTATAGTGGCCATTGGAGAAGAGGAAAAACCACCAAAAATATATAAAAACAAAAATAGGGTGATCCGATAACCTGAATTTTATTCTTTTTTTTCGAGTTCTATTTGGGTTAGTCTAATCAAAAAATGAAAAAGTTGTGAAAAATAATCTAAATAAGGTAAGTTAGTCAATTCAAAATATGAAAGAGCTGTGAACTAACAATTTTTTGTTGTGAAAATGTCAATTCATTTAATTTTATTGTCAATTAATTTTAGAATATCATAAATTTCAAAAATTGAAGATACATCTCCCCATCTCACAACCATTCAAATTTCTATCCAATTGCCTTTTTAAACATTTATCTCTTTTGCACACACTTAATATTCTTCTCTTTTCTTCCATGTGCGTTTCTTTTCTTTTTACGGGCATGCATGTGGTTTTAATTTTTCACAAATCTGACGATTTACAATATGTTTTCATCATTTTTAGAATGGGCGTCGTATACGTTGTAAAACCCTAAAGAAAAAAGTCAATCGGCATTTGCCAATTTGAAAACCTGAGGCGCGGTATAACATTGCACCATAGAAATCCCCACCGGCTTCTCTATTATTTTGGGCATTCCCACATCCCATCTGCACCACCACACGACTAGAGAAATGGAGAAGTGGTTTGCAAGCACGACGTCATTGGCTGACGTGGCCTGCACTTATTATTAACCAATTACAAATTGACACATTGCGTCAGAGAAATAAATTAAAAATTCCCTAATCCACCTAGACTCTCTTCCCTTCCCTCCCCTTCCATCTGCACGAGCCCAACGTCCGCCCGTCCTTCAGCCATCGCCACCGGCGGAGTCGGAGTTGTCGGCGCCGCATCAATCCAGTTTGGCCGTCTCCTCCGCCCGCTACCTCAATTCCATATCCGGCATCGAGGGCTAGATTTGGTCATGAGAGAAGCCATGGGTGAAGCTAATATCTCTCCTTCCACCGCTCAACAGAGATTCCATGGATTGGAACCGTTGGCCATGGCTCTGGATCTGGAGTCTTGGCCGCAAGCCCGTTGCTTTGCGTCTCCAAATCTGCAACTCAAGCGCTAGGACAGCGGAGAGGGTGGACGCGGACGTCGGGTGTCGCTCATGGCCATGGCTTCAGATATGGAGTCTCGGCCGCGAGCCCATTGCTCTGCATCTCCAATCTGCCGCCGGGACGACGGAGAGGGTGGATGCGGAGGTCGTCGTCGCTCATGGCCATGGACGCGAAGCCCACTACTCTGCGTCTCCTAATCTGCCGCTGAGACGCCAAGACAACAGAGAGGGTGTGCGTTCAGTTCTATGGACGAGAGGCCCGCCCATGGCTGACCGCTGCTCTGTATCTTCATATCTGTGGACGAGCGCTCGCCGCCAAGGCTTAGCCGCCTGGACGACAGAGAGGGTGGACGCAGAGATCGGCCTGGACGTGACGATACCATCGCCCAACAGCTTTGATCTGGTTTGCTGCTCAACGGCTTTGAGCTCGAGTCTTGGCTCGTCCATGGCTGCCGGCGACGAGCTCAACAGCTTTGCCGCAAACCGTGATGGGCACGGTGGGGCGGTGGAGATAGCCAAGCTCAGGCGGAGCATAGGTTGAAGATGGAGGAGGAAAAGAGAAAATTAATAATTTTTTAAATTTTCACGTCAATAAATATCTGCCAAGATTTAATTGGATATTAGTAAATAAGCGCACAATGTCAGCCGATGACAGAGAAACGCCACCCCCAATCAGTCTCACTTTTCATGCTAACAACTGAAACGCAAATATTTAAAGGAAAAACCAGAAACTTTAGTACCAGCCAATGTAATGGATTAGCAATTTTTGATATGGTTAAAATTATTATCAAAAGTTGTTAAAAAAAAAGCATCATGATAATATAATCCAAGAGTAGTCATGGAATAATTTATTATGTGCATATTCTCATTGTTCTTAGAGCTGTGGTACCTTTGCTCTTCGGCAGCAAGCCGAGTTTGTTGAGCTGGCAGGCCTCGCCGCCTCCTCGATAATTCCCTCATCCCGCGCTCATCTGTTGTGCCCATTAATATAATCTCATTTCCTTAATTAATCCTATATAATTTTCTTAGATGCTATTTATAATATTTTCCATGGTGGCTTGTGTTGCAACCCGAAGGTGGCATGACAAATGGTAATTCCATTCCCTGCATTGGTTATAGATTTTGGATGAAACAAGAATTCAATTGTTCGAACTACCTTAAGGAAATTAACTTTTTAGCCACTTGAAAAAATGAAAAATATAATGATTAACTTTTGAAGTAAAAGTGCACGAGGGCTAGAAAGTGATATTTCTTTTAAGTAGTTGTGAATTGTTATTTATTATATAAGTTGCCAAAAAAGAAAACAAACGAAAGGAAAAAAATCTCATTGGTTGCGAATGACATTTCCTGGAAGACACGGGAAAATATATTATTGGGAGCCAATGGAGTAGCTTACTTTTTTAATGAGATTAAATGCTTTATTTTCCAAATAAGCAAAAAAAGAAAAAGACGGACAAAAGATCTTTTCTTTTTATTAGAATTCAATGTCCACGCCCTTCCTTTTTTTGGTTGTTTTGGTTGGTGGGTGGGTGGGTGGGTGAGGAGATGGGGGAGATGAGAGAAGAAGACTTCGTCGTATCTGTGAATGCGTGTAAACAAATAAAAGTCTTCTCTTTTTATTAGAATTTAATGTCGATGGTTCCCTTGACCAAGCCACTGCCTATGAGTCGCCGGCTCATTCCTGTAGACGAATGGATGACTTTATGTTTGATCGAGTCAGTTTGGCTTTTAGCTTCTGATTGAGTCAGTTTGGCTTTTAGCTTCTCGAAGGAGCACGGCATTATTATTGACGTTTGGACTATAAATTATCAAAACGATACCTACCTCATTCCAATTTTAATTTTCTTTACTCCCCATGGGCCGAAGGAAACTTTTCAAATGAATTGCAGTTTAAATTTCACGGGTAAGTCCCTAGCCCGCGTGAATAAACTGATGAGTTTTATTAGCTTTTTATTGCTAATAATTTTGTTGAACGTATGTTTAATGGTAAAAATTCAAGTGTCAACAGGTTTATCAGAGGAACATGATATTACTATAGACGTTTGGATTGGATCATTGGTTCGATATTTTACCAAATACTGGATTTGGACACCTTCAAAAGGTTTTCTTTCCTTGTGGCCAATCATTCGATTAATAAAAAAACACTGGCCTCCAATTATGACCATATGAAATTATGACAATAATAATACTCTATCTCAGTTTGGCAGGTCAAATTCATTAACAATTCAATTAGCAATAAACTTGATGTAAAATAATGTCGATCAAGACATCTAATTAATGTAGAAAAGGTTCATGTGCAAATAGGTTAGATCTATGCGCACACTAATATTGTTAAACACCTAATAATACTCTTTCTTAAAGAAAGTCATGCAACTGGATGTTAGAGGATATACAAAGAAGATCCAATGGGGAATAAACTACCCAAAAAAGGTACCAAATATTAGGCAACAAGTTAGAATATATGGAGAAGATCAAATGGGAATAAACCACCCAAACAAAGTACCAAATCTTGGGCAACTCATTATTGTTCATTGCCAACTTCTGTTTCTGATTCTAATGGCGTCTTCTTCTTCCAACTCCAGAACGAGTTTCAAAGTCTTTGTGAGTTTCAGAGAAGAGAACGTTGGCAACAACTTTGTCACACATCTATACGCAGCTCTAGTCCATGCTGGAATATACTACTTCGACGTTCAACAAAGGGAGAAAGATGAAGAGAATCTAATGATCACAGTTCCGAAGATGATTGAGGAATCAGACCTTGCAATCATCATTTTCTCCGAGGACAACGCCTATTCAAGGTTGTGTTTGGAAGAGGTGGTGAAAATCATGGAGTGTAAGAAGCAAAGAGACCTCAAGGTCTTTCCTGTGTTTTATGGAGGGGAATTAGGTAGAGTGAGAGAATTGGAAGGAAGTTACCAAAGTGGTATCGAATATTTTCAAAATAAGCTCGGCAAGGATGCGAGGAAATTGATGAGATGGAAGGACGCTCTCCAAGAGGCGGGTAGCTTGCCCGGGTGGTACTTGGATGATGAGTAAGTAGTAATTTTGCCGCTAACTCTCTCTCTCTCTCTCTCTCTCTCTCTCTCTCTCAGGCGAACACACTCTCATCCGACTCTCACATAGCACGGAGCACACTTACGCTACACAAGAAACAGAGAACCTCCTCTCTAAGCCTCCGTCGATTCACCACGCCACCCGAACCGCGTCACCTCAGGCCCCCTCCATCTCTCTGCGTCCATTGGCTTTAGGGGACGAATCGAGGCTCGCGACCCCAGATTTGGGGTCGTTACCGCCTGAGGCTGGCTATGGCTGAGACGTTCTGCTGTCTTCCGTGACAGAGCGACAAAAATAGAGAGAAAGAGAGGCGCAACAACAGCTAGGGCTGGCAATGGTAATAGGAACGCCACGGTGGTGGGGAGGGGGGTGGTGAACGCAATGACGGCGGTGGCGGGGTAGTGGCAATGGCGGCGGAGAAAAGAGAAAGGGGCGGGGGAAACTTAGGTTGAGTTTAAGGGTAAAGTAACAAATTAAATTCAGATTAGGTATATATATATCCACAAAACACAAAATTATGAACGTGCGAATTGAGATACTTGTTAAAAGAGAAATTGCGCAAATTTCAAATAGGTTAAGTGTAGTCAATATCAAAGACAGTACATAATACATAAACACCTGGTCTATTCTAATTTACATCTATATTCTATTCTCCTACATATATAGTTATAATCGAAGCTGAAATAATATTCACTGTGAAGGGTGAACCAGTTTATGTGAATTCGCTGTTTCTTCTTCTCTTAGATAATTGGCTACATTAGGTTGGTTGTTTGCCGAGCCTCAGTCGAAGGCAATAATAATTACGTATGGATTTTGCATTATTTTTCCTTTGTTCGTTCTTTTCTTCTTTTTGGGAGCACTTCATTTCTTCTTACGCATGCTTAACGAATGTCCTCCTTAACATGTCTTAGTTTAATATAGTGTCTCGTGACAACTCTGCATTTCTTTCCGCATTGGCACCATCATGGCCTATATGGAGCGGCAATGTGAAATTGTATCCTAAAATTTGTGCTCGTGTCCTTTTGCATGGAAATCTTCATGATCTATTATTCTTAGACCGAATTGTTGTTGCTCGCTTCATTTAATTTGACAACTTGGGCACCTTATATTGTCCATGTCTCTGTCGTCTATCATGTTAGAACATCGGAGGCCAAGACAATTGAAGACATCGTCAAAAAGATCTCTGAACTGAAAATGTATGATGTGTTTCTGAGCTTCAGAGGTAAGGATGTCCGTGAGTACTTTGTTAAGGGTCTGAACGAGGCCTTGGTGCAAAAGGGCATAAAGACTTTCATGGACAGCGAGAACTTACAGATGGGCCAGGATTTCCCATCGAAACTGAAGGAAGCCATTGAACAATCTCGCATGTACGTTGTCGTTTTCTCAGAAAACTACGCTGAATCTTGGTGGTGTCTGAAGGAGTTGGTGCAGATCCAAGGGGAGAAGAACAGAACAAAACAGCTGCTGCCGATATTTTATAAGGTGGCACCGGGGGAAGTAAGGGGACAGAATTCACGGGACGTGAGTGAAAAGAAACAGTGTTATGAGAAAGCATTGACCGACCATGAGAGCGAGTTTGGGAAGCGCAAGGTTAAAAAATGGAAGGAGGCTCTCTCTAAAGTTGCCAATGTGAGTGGAATGCATCTGCATGATGGGTAAGATTTCGAACACATTCACCTTCTCCTTTCAGAAATAATTTCTACTGTTGGGTAGAGGAAGTGTTGAGACTTGGGTAGCTAAATGCATGATGAAGGGTCCCAGCAATAGACCGAGCCAACCAACCCTATGACATCGATTTATGCCTTGTTTTTGTCGAGTATAAGTGAAGGGCCACTGTGTTGACGTATCATTCTATCGTGATTGCTGACATATGCTTCGAGTGGGAAAGAAAACTTGAAATTTGAAAGTTGAGTCGAGTGACTCGAGTCCAATGCATCCCATAAGAAGTTTTCCGCATTTTATGCATTAAATATGTCGGTCAAATCAAATGATCCATATTCATCAGCATCAATATGTCCATTATCCAACAATTGCAAAGTTATACAGTCAAGTCCTCAATATGAATTGAAGGGCATATATCAAAACTTGGATTTCGTCGATCTGCTCAATAGGAGCATATGCTTTTCTCATTTTCCATATATGTATATATATATATATCAGTAATTCAATGAATTTTATTGTTACATAAGCCAACATTAACTAGAAAAGACTCAACCTAATCAAAAACTCTCTTAGCCCGTGAATGTGCTCCTCGTGAATGCGCTCCTCTTACCAGATTATGATGTTCACTTCATGCTAGTTGATGGCTATATTTCATAATATTGACATTTTTCTCGCTTTTTTGTTTCGACAGGAACATGTATGGTTGCATCCCTAGGATTGTTAAAGAGATGGAGAAAATGATGCAAAGGATCGAATGACAGCTAGGATGAAAAAGCTCAAAATGTCAGTTCCATCAGACAGAATATAATTTCATTACAATGGAGATTGTCATATGATATTACTCTTAAATGTCACGAATAAAATTTGTCACTTTTCCTCTTTCCTCTCTAGGGTTTCTCCTCTTCATCTTATCTTCATGCAGCTTTCTTCTTCAACCTCCGGGAGGGTTTAAGCTAGCGTCCCCTCCCTTTTTTCCTTTTTCTTTGGCTGATTTTGTTCTCTATTATATTTTTCTTGCTTTCCTCTCATTTTGCAGAGCTTTCCTTTTCTAATTTAGTCTAGATTTGGAAGCTCCTCTCTCCCATTTCAGGAAGGTTTCTATCTCTATCCAATATAGATTTAGGGATTTGTGCATGTATGATTTCAAGACTTCGTTTCCCTTAGGTTTCGTTGGTGTACAAGTCCCAATTCAAAGGAAATTGGAGGAGCTTCATTTCGATCTCACATGTGTCATATCTATGCTTGTTCACCTCATTACTCTGAACGACGATGGTGTTGGGGATGCTGAACCTAGGTAGGCACCGTCAAAAGATATAAATTAGATTTGATTGAGCAAAACTTACTATTTCAGAATTCTGAAGTATGAAGTATTAATTCTGAAGTATGAAGTATTGGCAATGGGATTAAGAGCGGTGACCGAGGTCTATTTGATAAATTCTATAGAACAACTTGGAAAACCACGGCCATTCAACAAGCACTTTGGATTAATGCAATTTGCATCACAATTCTTAAAGAAAGAGGGAAAAATAGTTCCTCAACCAATGTCAATACTAGTAAGCATGATGCGAAATCTGTATTTCATAGTGATTTTAATTTAAATCGAAGGAGCATACATTCAAAATTTTCTAGTAGAGATTAATAAAGGGAAAAGTAAAAGGCATTGGAATCAAAATCATCCAATTCGCTTCCCCTAGAATCACTTCCTCAACAAGTCGTCACCAATCCAAACAGGCATTTTTTGTAGGCCATCAAAACGGCTTCCCAAGATCGACATAGCTAGAAACTCGAACATCCTAAGGTTGAAGACGAGGATTTGTGTGCCTGATTTTGAATTCATCATTCTTGGAGCAAAATGACAGCAATCCGAGCCTTTAATGCTGAAGATCTTCTCATCTATGACCCTCGGTTCCTGGCTCGATGAGACCGCCACTCACAGCTAGCCTTATGTGAGTTGAGAGAGAATTTTGGAAGAGTGAGGGCTAGAGGAGGGACCTTAGCGCTATTTATAGAGTTTTGGACGGGCCTTTTCATCACGAGTCAGGCTCAACTCGGCTCACATAAGCCAAGCCCATATTCGATTGTTAAGAAACTTTATGTCTTACCTTATTACATCAACTCTGTAAGAACGGTTAATTACAATCTCAATTAATGTAGCACATATCAAGAAAATTCTTACATTCTTCCACTTGGGCTATATTAATTGAGAACGTACTATATGTGCGCACCTTTATGTTGATCTAGAGATAATTCTCAACAGTCAATCCGATCCCATAAAGTCTCCAACACCGGATCATGGCGGTAACTGCATTTACATACACAGAGCCTTCCATGGTCACAAGTGCTATCAACTTTACTAATATTGATTTAATATGGTTGTGTGGCAAATCAATAACACCTCATAAAGAGTTTTACCTTATGTGTTATCCCATTTGTCGGTCATTATTCTCTTACCTTTAAGTGTCACAGAAAACCGAATGTGGCACTAGAGAATATCTTTATGGTTCTAATAAACCCACATATGTCTTATCTTTATAGTTAACATTTCTTTATGTGTAACTGAGACATATGTATAAGGTTAATAACTTGATGCCCCTAGCCTTTACTCAAGATTTACACAGTACCTTGAGATTTTCCTTAGATATATGTACACAACTCAATAACAACTTATACAAAAGGAGTTGACATATATCGAAACATTACAAAAAGTAACAAAATACAGAAGTAAACTTCATTAGAGCAAACCTGAAAAAGCTCCCACTAAACGATAGTATCTAGCAATTCTCCCAAACCCATATTCATGATATGTCGCTCAAATATACAAGGGCATAGGCCTTTAGTCAGCGAATCTGCCAACATATCGTCTATGGGAACATGCTCTACTATAATGTCACCATTATGTACCATTTCCTTTATGGTCAAAAACTTGACATCCATATGCTTAGACCCTTTGAGACTTCTGTTGTTATTGACAAACAACACAGCAGAATTGTTATCACAATATAACTGTATGGGTCTATCCACAAAATCAAATACGGTCAATTCCTTAATGAGATTCCGAAGTTAAATTGCTTGAGTGGCAACTAAAAAACATACTATAAACTCCACTTGCATGGTAGAGGAAGATATAGATTTCTATTTTTCACTTTTCCACGATACTGCACCTCCTGCTAACATGAAGATATATCCTGTTGTCGACTTCCTATCATCCTCACAACCAGCAAAGTCTGCATCTGAATATGCTAACAATCGCAAATCATGGACGTATCTATACATCAGCATATAATCTATTGTTCTTTTTAAGCATCTCAAGACCTTTTGGCAACAACCCAATGATCATGTCCTGGATTCAACTGATATCTGCCTAAAAGCCCTGTTACAAAGGCAATGTCTGGTCTAGTGCAAACTTGAGCATACATAATACTTCCAAGTGCATTAGCATAAGGTATGTCCTTCATTTGGTCTTTCTCAAAATCTGATTGAGGACATTGTGAGAGACTCAACTTGTCACCCTTAACGATAGAAACAATTCCTAGTTTGCAATCTTGCATGTTGAATCTCTCCAAAATATGATCAACATATGCCTTTTGAGATAAACCTAACATACGATGAGAACGATCCCTATAGATTTCAATGCCAAGAACAAAGGATGCCTCACCTAGGTCTTTCATATCAAAATTCTTTGACAATATTTGTTTTGTTTCACGCAACAATCAAATATCGCTACTTGCAAGCAAAATGTCATCCACATAAAGTATAAGAAAAATAAATTTCCTCCCACTAACCTTGCAGTATATGCACTGATCTACTTTGTTCTCAACAAAACCAAAAGAAGTAACAACATTGTGAAACTTCAAGTACCATTGTCTGGAAGCTTGTTTGAGACCGTAAATAACCTTCTTCAGTTTACATACAAACTTACCTGAATTATTTGTTGCAAAACCTTCAGGTTGCACCATATAAACCTCCTCATCAAGGTCTCCATTTAGAAAAGCAGTTTTAATGTCCATCTAGTGTAATTCCATGTCAAAATGAGTTACTAACGCCATGATCACTTTAAAGGAGTCTTTAGAAGAAACTGGAGAAAAAGTTGATTCATAGTCTATCCATTCTCTTTGAGTGAATCCCTTGGCCACAAGTCTAGCTTTAAATTTCTCAATCTTTCCTTTCGAATCTCTTTTAGTCTTATAAACCCACTTGCAACCTATGGGTTTACAACCTTCTAGTAATTCAACAAGCTCCCAAACGCCATTATATTTCATAGATTGCATCTAATCTCTCATTGCATCCAACCACAAATTTGATTGAGGATAGGAAATGGCGTCTATATAAGTCACTGGATCTATAATGCAGCCTATATCGTAATCATGTTCTCCTAAATAGACTATATAGTCTGGTGGTATAACTGAACGCCTTTCCCTAGTAGACCTCCTAAGTGGAGCCACTGTAACTTCATTTTGAGTTTGAGGAACTTGAAGAACTTCATCTGTGACCGTTTCATCAATAGGATTCTCAACATTAACAAATTCAGTTTGTGGTACATGCTCCATAATTGTCTGCATAGGTAAGGAGAAAGACATAGCAGGTCTCATCATGTTGTCATGTTCACTAATTTGTGAGTAATCATGCTTTTCAGCTACATCAAATTCTAGAAACTTGGCCGTTTGTGATTCTACAATCCTTGTTCCTCCACTTGGATGATAAAACCGATATCCCTTCGAATATTCTGAGTAAGATACAAAGTAGCATCGAGTGGTTTTAGCCTCCACCTTACCTAATGTTGGATTATTCAATCTTACTTCTGCAAGACATCCCCAGGCCTTGAAATGATTCAAACTTGGTTTGCGTCTAATCCACAACTCAAAAGAAGTCGATGTAACAGCTTTGGTAGGAACACGATTCAATATATAAATAACTGTTTTTAAAGCCTCACCCCATAAAAAGTCAGGCAAATTAGTTCTACTCATCATACACCTTACCATATCCATGAGAGTACGATTGCGCCTTTCAGCCACACCATTCTGTTAAGGACTTCCAGGCATTGTGAACTGAGCCACTATCCCAGAATCCTCTAAGTATTTAGCAAACGGCCCTTTAATTTGCCCAACATTGCCATGTCTACCATAATATTCTCCACCTCGATCAAATCTAACCACCTTTATTACCTTTCCTAACTGTTTTTCTACTTCAGTTCGATAGATCTTGAATTTGTCAAGAGATTCAGACTTTTCCTTAATTAGAAATAGGTAACCATACTGAGAACAATCATCAATAAACATGATGAAATAAAAATTTCTACACAAAGTTGCAATATAGGGTCCACTGATATAAGTGTGAATGACTTCTAGTAAGTCAGAATTTCGAACTGCAGTTTTCTTCTTTATCTTAGTCATCTTTCCTCTACAACAATCTATGCATGTCCGTAGGTCACCTTTAAGAGTAGGCAGGATGTGTGTCTTTATCAGCCTTTCAACTCTTTCTTTGGATATATGACCTAGTCGTTTATGCCATAATGCATAAGACTGTTCCTTAGGTAGAAGTCTTTTGGAAATAACATTTTCAACTGTATTAGCGATGTATATATCATTGGGAGATAAACACAATATGTACAATCCATTGAACATGTTGCAGCATCCAACCTTACTTGAACTAAAGAACATAGATACTATATTGTTCTTTATTTCAAAAGAGTAACCACACATGTCCAAACATGACATGGAAACTAAGTTCTGTCTAAAGGAATGTACATATAAAGTGTTTCTTAATATCATATTAAAACCAGTATCTAAAATCAAAATGACATCTCCCACGAACTCAACGTCAATCTTGTCGTTATTTCCCACAGTGAGCTTTGATTCACCCTGATTTGGCGTCCTTATGTTTGTGAATCCATGTATGGTAAATGCAACATGATTAGTCGCACCACTATCTAGCCACCAAGAACTGGATGAGGCTTCAAATAGGTTGGATTCACAGACAAGTGCCAAAGAATCATTACATTTACGCTCATTTTTAGACAACCAAGCTTTATAGTTTTCGCAATATTTCTTTATGTGTCCCATCTTCCTACAAAAGTAGCAAAGGACACCCTCTCTTTTAAAAGGTGCATTTTTAGGAGCCATAGTGATGGAAGGGCCAGCAGCTTCAGGATTTCCCCTCTTAGGAGCTATATAATTAGAAGTCCCTATGGATTTAGGATTTCCTCTATGATGTGCAATCCATTTACCCTTCTTACTGGCTGAACTAGAGGCATACAAGGCAAGATGCCCTCTTTCTTTCTTCAGTTTCTCTTCCTCTGCGACCACTCTAACTATAAGGTCATTGATTGACCAAGCCTCATTTTGCGAACTATAGTTCGTCTTGATAATTCCAAAGTCAGGAGGAAGAGTATTTAATGCTTGATGCACAATGCAAGCTTCAAGGATATCAACCTGAAGAATTCGGAGTTTTGTCTGAAGATCTACCATCCTAAGCACATAATCTCTAACTCCAGTCGAACCATCATACTTCATATTAAAAAGTGATTGCATAAGTGTACCTATCTCAGCATTGGAAGAGACACGATACCTAGCTTCTAGAGCTTCCATCATTTCCTTAACAGTACAGTCAGTTGGCAAGCCACTCATCAAATGTTCCTGAATTGATCGTTTCATAATGAGCAAGCAAATTCTATTACTCTTTTCCCATGCAGCAAAACGTACATTCTGGACTTCTGTACTGGCATTAGTAAGGTCTGCTGGCCTATCCTCAGTAAGAGCAATGTGAACATCTGCCAACTCCATCCCAAACAGAAAATCCTCTTTCCATTTCTTAAAGTTTGATCCAGTGAGAACTTCAATCGCAATGGAATTGCCATTTACAGAGAATGTGACCGATTATTCAAGCAATACATATAATTAGCATCATGTGAATGTTAAACACACATACACATCTCAAGAGCTACATACATCATCATATAAACACATTTGGGCAGAATACATGACATGCAGTTGTATAATCTTCACATGACAACGGTCCATGAAAATATATTCTAACATTTCACGAATTCACCACCTTTGGGTGTATGAACCACTAAGGCTAGTCATTTTTCAACCATATGATGTACACGTATCCCTCCATAAACTAACGCACAATTACCTCATTTGGGAGTATAAACATGCATCAGAATATGAGACATCACATTACAATATGAGACCGATATTTCTCAAATCCAATCAAGCGTGCCACTTTGGCGGTCACAACCCAACTGAATCATTGAAATTCTCTCATATCAGGGATATAACTTTATGACTCACATTCATCTTTCACATGTGATTTAAGACTTGATGACAGGGGTTATTTGTCACTAAAATCACAAGTTATGCTAATTGCATTGCTCCATCCATTAATAAATATACTATTAATAAATCAACACTACACATATCCCTCAAGTGATGATATAATCATAAACATGCAATTGTAATTCCAAAACCATAGAGAAATACATGAAAAATATGCCAAAAATACCCCAAAATCACGTACCTTAGGGTTTCACATGCATTTTCATATCCTTAAAAGCATCAACAAATGCAAATAATCACACCACAAGATTAGAAATTCATATACGAGCACGGCCATATAAAACACGCACCAAACAGACATCACACGTGCCCTCATGCGCCGCTAGAGTGTGCGGTGCATGGGCCGCACACGCCCGCGTCCAGAAACCAGCTTGAAGCCGATCTGACCGGTTCGACCGATCAACGGGTCAAACCGGTCAACGGCCTGACTAGTTCGATCAGTCAACGGCCCGACCGGTCAACAATCAACGGGTTCGGGTCAACCCGATCAACGGTCAACCCGGGTCGGGTCAATGGTGACGTCACATGACACGTGTTAGCGCGCGTGAGCCGTGTGGTGGTCCACGTTTCGGCACGCGTGCAGGCGCGTGAAGCCGTACGGCAGCACGTGTCGTCGACTCCCAGCACTGTTTGGGCGCGTGGCGGCGCATGGGGCCGTTTCCGGCGTCGTCTGGTGATGTTCTACCCACCAAATCGCTTGTATGAACGAGTAGAAGCCATTTATGCAATAAAAATTCACTTTCATCGGACCAAAAATACGAAAAACAAGCAAAAACACTTCGAGCTTGAGTAAAGTCTGAAATGGGTACAGGCAGTATATCTTGCCTCTATCAGAATCAAATTTCAGCAAATAAATTCTTCAATATGTTCGAGTTCTAGTTTATGCCTGCTCTGATACCAAATGTAGGCCGTCAAAACGGCTTCCCAAGATCGACATAGCTAGAAACTCGAACATCCTAAGGTTGAAGACGAGGATTTGTGTACCTGATTTTGAATTCATCATTCTTGGAGCAAAATGACAGCAATCCGAGCCTTTAATGTTGAAGATCTTCTCCTCTATAACCCTCGGTTCCTGGCTCGATGAGACCGCCACTCACAGCTAGCCTTATGTGAGTTGAGAGAGAATTTTGGAAGAGTGAGGGCTGGAGAAGGGACCTTAGCGCTATTTATAGAGTTTTGGATGAGCCCTTTCATCATGGGCCATATTCGACTGTTAAGAAACTTTATATCTTACCTTATTAGATCAACTCCGTAAGAACGGTTAATTACAATCTCAATTAATGTAGCCCATATCAAGAAAATTCTTACATGTTTCGCAAGCCAACGGCAAATAACAGTTGGTGCAAGTGGAACCCATGGTCTGGGCATATTTAAGACCATCTTTCTTCTTTGTAAATTGTTCAGCTTTCCTCTACATCTGCTTCTCTTGGAATATCTTCTTCCTCGGTGTCTATTGTTTTCGTTTGAGTCTCTTTCCTTGAGAATCCAATTATTTTCTATCGGGTGACAGTGTTGGAGCACGACCTTAGAACATCCTCCTGTTGCTGGCATTTTAGATGAAATCAACACTTCTTTAAGCTTACTTTTGATGCTCTGAGGCGAACTTGGAAATGGCTCCAATCGTTTCACATATGCTTCTGAACTTCAGACAAACTACCGTACAGGAGATATTCACGCCACACTTGATTGGATTCCAACGAAATCAGGCTACTCACATGCCAAATCACCTTTGGTCACATATTAAATGTATGGACGTCACACCAAAGCATCGGCCACATATTAAATATATGTACCATTAGTTCTTTTAACTTTTTTTTATAGCCAATTGAGATCTTAAACAACCCAATTTTATTTTAATGATGCTAGAGTTACTAAAATATGATATCTTGTGATATGCTAATGAGGTGACAGTTTTTTCTTTTCTTTTTTTGACAAAATGAGGTGATGGTTGACGTGGCAGATTACGTGGGCATTTGATACAACGCCCAGTATACGCGAGCGAGGAATATAAAAAGAAAAGCATATCAGAATGGTTGAAGATCATGAAAGCGATGGCTTTAAAGAAACTCGATTGATCTCTGGTGCATCGCGACTCTCCTTTGCTGCCGAGGTACTCGAGCAAAGGCCGTGGCACAATTACAAAGGGATAATGCAGTGCCGCAATGGAAATTATGATTGGTGAGGCAGAGAGCGAGGGTGATAGAGTCCCCTTGGACTGCTTTGTTCAGTCCCAAATTCCACGAGCGAAGAATGGAAGATCATTATCTGTGAAGATAAATAATGGCTTAGCTGTGGACTGAGCGTTTAGAGCTTCGAAGGTCACTGACAACTACGTGAACAAGATCATCTCCTACCGCCAGTGCATGTCCCTTCTCACCCCCAATGGGTGACGTCCACCTGACGTTTGTGATTTTGCCTCCCTGAATCCAGCTTTAAACCACCCGAGAAAAACCAAACTCATTGTTTTTAATTCAAGGATTTTAAATGTTTTGACTACTAGTTTTGTGAAAATTAGTTGTTTTTTAAAATACGTAGCAGCTTGTTCCAAAGCAAAGTGACATTCAATCTATTGTAGAAACTTTTGGAAGGAATGCAGCTGTCCCTCGGTGTAATGCTGGAATTAAACCGGCGTAACGAAGTCATGTCTTGTAGACTTAGTCCTCGATGAGAATTGTTCTTATGGTGCTTGGGAGGCAGAGTCTATTATAATCTCATCTTGTTGGTAGGTTTGCATCGATAGCTATTTTTTTTATTCAAATATATTATGTTGTTCGTTTTTATGTAGTTCTAGTAACGACTTGTGTTTTTCACAGGTTTAGAAGTTCCATGGTTGGATCATTGAAGTCGACTCTTGAAAACAGTACTTAGCAGAAGACTCTAATCGAGCCTAACATATCACAAGAGAGACAGCAGATAAGGGGGGAGAGTTTGTGTTTTTTTTTTCGGTAATGAAGGGGGGAGAGTTTGTGTTTGTATTTGAAAATATGTGAAGTTCTTTTTATGTGCCATTTGAGAAGGTAACGTTGTTGGAGCTGTGATTATTTTTCCTTTCTGTGTACTGCTAGAAAGAATGATGTGGACATGACTTTGTTTCTTATGAATGAGAAATTAGAAATGAGAAACTAAAAAGTCTGAGATGGATGGCCTCAATTGAATGTCAGCTGATCCCATGTTTATAATGCATTAATTGTGGGTGCACAAACAGAAAAATTCTTGCGTGCTGGAATCGCTCGGAGAGATGGCCTACACATCAGAGATGGTGGGTAGCTTTGTTGAGTAAATGGTACTGAAAGAGGACATGAATCCAAGAAGCTCACTCTCTCCAAAGAAATGGGTGATGATACCAAGAAACATATACATACAAAAGGCTTCTCTATAAAATAGTCTACAACATTCTTATAAAAGGATTTTGCAGGTTTCAACTGTTGATCAGGAACAAAATTTAAGAATCCCTCTCCCAACTATAAGAGATTCTTCTCCCTTCAACGTCACTCCTCCGTCCCATGGAAAATAGCTAAATACACAAATCACCATGTGTGATGAATGTTCATAAGGTGAATGTATTGATCAATAATTTTTAATTTAAAAGGTTGTGTTGTGATCCTCAAAAGATTAATAGTACAATAAGGTTAACTTTATCTCATCACTTAGTCTTGTTAATTTAAAAAAAAAAATCAAGAATTGTATTAAGAATATCGATATACCATTGTATGAAATGTCAAACGATGTCTTCTTTTTCCACATTTCCGAATACCTGGAATATCAAAACTTGACACGGGCAGACATTTGAGTATCAAAAGTTCGGAAATGTACACTTAGTGCCAAAATCAGAGCAAAATGGATCAGTTAAATATCAATGGCGAGAAAATCCGGCCAAAATATTGGTGTCATTTTCTCGACGAGACAAGTGCAAAACAACATCGTTTTGCATGCTGACATGAAAAGAAAAGCCAAAAACGACATTGTTTTGCCTTACATTTGAATTTTAATATAAATATTAATTTAATTTAATTTAAAACCAAATTTAATAACTAAATTATTATTATTAAAAAAAAAGGCAGATCCTCCCCACTGTCTCCGGGAAGTGCTAGCGATGGTGGGGAGGCCGTGGTGAGGGTTTGCTTAGCCCTCCCTTTCTGCCTTTATAAAAAAATATAAATATAAATACTTTAATTTAATTAATATTTATATATTTTTTTTAAAAAAGATAAAACAACGTCGTTTTGGTTCTTCATTACTGAGTCAGCTCTCCGACATGTCATGTAGACGAGTTATATTATTAAAAAATTTCCACATAGGATTTCCAGCCAATTTCACTGGACTTGGCACTCAGGTGTCCCATTTAAAAAAAAAAAAAAGTGGCACTTAAGCGTCACTTTCGTAACTTTTTGCACTTAAGTATCCCCCGTGCCAAGTTTTAGCACTTCAGGTGTACCTTTGCCCATTTTAATCTTGTGTTTGTATCCCCATTCGACACCAACCCACAACAAGCGTGGATTAACCGTGAGGTGCAAAAGGCATCTCATATTGATTGTTCAAATATGTAGTGTCAAAGGTTGCTGCTTCATCAAAACTTTCATATAATACCGGACTTCTCGCATCTGCATGGGAAACATTCTTTAACAACTATCTTCCAATTCCATCACATAGCAGAAAAAAACGGTCATTTTTTTTTCCATCCTAACAAGGTAGTTATGATTGTTTTCACCTCTCCAGTTCCAAGTCTTAACTTTATTGCCTTTTCAATAAAATTTTGACAATCTTTCTTACCAAAGGTAAGTTTTTCATTCCCTCCCGCCTCAACAACAGACAAGTTAAAGTTCTTGTCGATCCTAATACAAGCTCTATCTACACACACTCTTTCGATGAAGAGAATATGCAAGAGTTAAGTATTCTACCTTACCATCATCTCCATTTTTCTTGCTCCTCCTTAAGACACCCAATCCCACTTGTCTAGCATATCTTTTATAGTACTCTTAAGAGATCCTCTACAGAATCAAATACCATTCCTTCCCTCGGTTTTCTATCACATTTTTTTCTTTAATTTGATTTCATCTTCTTCATCACCAATAGCTTCTGTCTCACATTCTTCATCATCAGATAGTGTGTCAATGTTCTGCACTTGTGGTGTTGACGCGCATTTTTCTTGCGTTTGCTAAAACTATAGAAAGCAAAAAGTTTAGTATGACAATTAATTAGAAACATAGATGCACAAAAGATCATAATCCATGATTTTTCCAAATAAGATATGATGGAATGGTAGCTTATTTGTATAATCGTAAACTAACACCATAGCTAATTATTAATAACAACTTGTACATTTTTTTTCCTGAAAATAGGAGCATATGGCGCACGAACTATATGCAGATCAAAGTCCTTTAACCATGTCTTCTATTTAATAAAAATATTGTGATTGGTGGATTGAGGAGAAAAAATATGGAGGACTCATCTCAGGCAAGCACAAATTATAAACATAGAGCAACAATATTTAAAACGCATAAAACCCAAAACAAAATGACAAAACCTAACACGTATTGCTCCTGAATCTTAAAAATCAAATAATTATGGGGCAAAAAAGTCAAGAGTTAAATACTTTATATATAAAAGCAATCCATGACGTCCATGGATGCTAGATAATTGGTTTTATTTTTCTATTTAGTTGGAGAGTTAAAAGACTTCACAAATCAGATAATTGGATGATTTTCACCATTAGATAAATAGATGCTCTGCGAAAAATGTCAATTTATAGGACTATATATATGTATTTCTCTGTATTGTAATTTTTTTTAGCCGACGCTATCTAAGGATTTCTTCCCTATGTGTTATGGCATTGAAATTTAGATTCTCAACGTATTATTTTCTATTCAAAAAGTTTTTGACCTCTTGATATCAATTTTTCCCATGCATGGCCAACGTATATTGATTCTTAAAGATCCAATTATCACATGAACACAAAATTATTTCATGTTGATGTATATTTGACGCATGAATCATGAAAAAATTCCAAAAAAAAGAAAAAAGAAAAAAAGAATCGACAGGTTCAATATGTTCGAACTAAAACAAAGAATGATGCCATGTAAAAACTTGTTCAAATTGTCTGCTATCCATTTTTAGAAAGGACAGAAAAAAAAAAAACATGATCTTCCCATGTAAAAGCGTGCTTAAAATGATTAAAAGAAAATACAGTTTGTTGTGGTTTTATAAACACATTGTGTCTGGAAACATTTTGAAAAGTTTTGTAGAATATTCATGAAATGATATAGTAACATATGATTAAGTATATTGATGCTTGTTATAAAAGAAAAATTATGAAGATGCACGTTTAATCAAATAAGGTCAGAAATTTATATAGTCTCTAATTCGTAAGAAGAAAGGGATACCCCAGAACCCTCTGTTGGTCTTCGTCTTTGTCTACTAATGAATTGGAGAGTACTTGAGAATAGATTACTCCAAACATATTGATAAAGTTGGCAAAGACAGCATAGACATCGACGTTCTAAAATGATGGAAGAGGGAAGCCATCGGTTTTTTGATTCTTTTCACCATGGCTTGTGACTTACTATCCCCAACATCATTTATGAGCCCATGTTTAATAGTAACCAATAGATCTTGAAGACAAAAGGTGTAGGCAGAAAATTTAGAAACGGTTTTTGTTAGACATGATTGGTTTTTGCAAGAATTGACTCCAAAGGAACGTGCCCAATATGAACAAGAGGACAACAATGATATTGTATCATCCAAATTATAATGAGGAACACGACACTCAAGATACTAAATTTATTAGACATTCTCTTTGGTATAATTTGTTTGTAACTATTATTAAGGCATCGGGCCCGTTTGGTTCGGCTTTGGACAAATGTCATTGGGAAAATGCAAATACCTTTGAGCTAAAGGGGTTTGTGCAAATGCAAATAGCGTTTGATAAATTGTAGTTTTAAAGTGCATTGGGAAATAACTTTAGCTTAAACACCGTTTGGTAAAAACTACATTTTGTAAAGGATTTTTGGTAAATTTTATATATATAAAAATTTTTAATTTTTTTTTAAAAATCTGGCCACCGGCGACCTCAGGCGGGGGTCGCCTGGGTTCGCGCGACCCAAGCGACGGTCGCCTGTTGCCGTCGGACCTCAGGTGACGCCTGGGGTTCGCGACCCAGGCGCCGTCGCCTGGGTCACGCGGCTATCGTGGGTCGCGCAACCCGGCAACGCGTCGCCCGAGGTTCGGTGACCTCGAGCCTCCGTCGCCTGGGTCGCGCGAACCCAGGCAACCACCACCTGAGGTCCGGCGACCTCAAGCGACGCCTGGGTCGCGCGACCTAGGCGACGCCGTGGGTCACGCGACCTAGGCGACGCCATGGGTCGCGCGACGCCTGAGATCGAGCGACCAGGCCGTGCGACCCAGGCGACGCTCGAGGTAGCGCGACCTCAGGCGGCGGTCGCCGGGTGGCCGCAACCCCCAGGCAGTGGTCGCCGGGGTCGGTGACGCCTCAGGCGACGGTCGTCGGTGCGGGCCTCTCCTTGGCCGGCGGTCGTCCGCCTCCGTTCATCTGTCCAAAGAAGATGAACAGTACCGCGAAGAAGATGAACAGTAGCGAACTTGCATTTCGAAAATGCAACTTTCCAAAGGACCTCAAGAGCTGCATCAGGCTAAAAGCTTTTAGAGCCACTTAGAGATGCAATTGCATCTCGCCAAAGTCACACAAAAAAATGAACCAAACACCTTTGCATTTAGCCAAGGGACTTTAGAGCCCAAATGAGCATTTGGAATCTTTGAACGCCAACCAAATGCATCGTTACGTGTAATGTTCTTTTCCAAATTACTCGAAGATACACTTGTATTTCAATTAGGTTTAATTAAATGAGCGCTTTTTTATTAAAAATTTTAATTAATTTTTTTATTTTTAAAAACTGAACAAATTAGTTTTTTTTTTTTGAAAAAAAATCATGAAAAGAATTAAAATTAATTTAGAGAAGAAATGGGCCCGGACCAACTGAGCCCGGAACGGCCCTTTGGCCCCTCCTAGCTGGCACAGCACAAGGACTAGCACTTTCTTCCACCAGGCCTTTCGCCATAAGGTTTTTCACTTGACGTTGGGCTCTTCGTGGGTTAGGCAACTCTCTTGGGGATAACTGCAGTGTTGAATATCACGCATGGGCAGCAAGGCAGCCGGAATTTCATCGGGAACAAAAATTCTAAATTCTTCAAGGAGTGGCTCAATTGTCTTAGCAATTCAAGTGATTCTTCGTTCTCTTCTGTTGACACCAGAAATTTTGTTGATTTTTTAAATATCCACTTATTTTGCAAAAATATAAAATTTATGTGAAAAAGGAATGATGAAGTCGTGTGGGCCGGCGTATACGGCCCACTTATCAACCTCCAGCCCTCTAAGCTCGTTTCCCCCTCCCATCTTCATTTCTTTTGTTTTGAGCCCATCTTCATTTTTTCCTGTTAGTCCATAAAAGCCTAAAAAGAGGCCTAGCCCAAGATTACTTCTGCCCTTTTGTTTGCACGAACAAGCATGTAGCGACGCGCCTCTGTCATCTACAGTCATCAACACCCTCCCCCACTGTGCATCCAAGTCCAACGACTCTTTCCGCATGTCCTATACCCCGAGCTCAAGCCCACCTCGGACGTCCTGAGGAAATGCTCCTCCCCTTGCAACTTCCTAGTATTTGGCCTCACTCATTAGACCCTCCTCTGGAAAGCCCTCAACCATCACTCGCAAGCGAAGTACCGCATAGATGAAATTTGCTATACCAACCATAAGGTGATGGCCCCCAAAAAGATTTCTATTTGAGCATAATGCTGATGAGAGACACCGTCAAGACAAAGCAACTTCCCTGAAATTGCGAGCTCTGTGCTGCATACCTGACAAGAGCTCCCACAGTTCCAATCCTTGAATTTGGATGGTGATGGCTTAGTCGTAGAGTGAGAGTTTAGAGCTGCCAAAGCCATTGATATCTGCGTGAGCAAGATTATCTACCGCCGCCAGTGCTTGTCCCTTCGTATGAAGGAACCCCACTCTATGATGTCTGCCAGTTATTTGTAATTTTGCCCAACTGAATCCTTTGTGTAATTAATGGATTTAAATGTTTTGACTACTAGTTTCATGGAATTGTTTCTCTCTTTTTTTAGATTTTTTCCTATTATATTGATGCCCTGGTCAATCTAGATGGATGAGTTCATTCCATTTCCACCCAATTTCGTGTAAAAAATTTTGGGTGGGTTGTCCCTGTCCCTCGGTGTGATGCTGCTATAAAACCAGCTTATGTCGTGTCTTGTAGACTTGTCCTGGATGAGAGTTGTTCTTATTGTGTTTGGGAGGCTATGTCTAGTGAGCACTTCAGTTCTTCAGAGGTTTACAGGTACCAGCTCTTGAAAATACTCTAGTGGAAAACTCTAATCGAGCCTAACAAATCGCAAGAAAGGCACAACGCAGGGGAGGAAGTTTCTGTCTGTATTTGGAAATCTGTGAAGTTCCTGTTATGTACCATTTGAGAAGGTGATCTTGTTCATTTTGATTTTTGATTTTTTCTTTTCTCTGCATTGCTAGAAAGGATGATGTCAGGGATGACTTTGTTTTTCTTATGAATTGGAAATTAGAAATGGAAAACTGAGGTTGAGTTGCATGGCCTTAACTTAATGTTAGCTGACTCCACGTTTATGGTGCATCAATTGTGGTGCATTGATGGGAAAATTCTTGCATGCTAGAACTGCTTGGATGGATGGCATATGCATCAGATACAGGCGATAAACTTCAAAAAACATATACATACACTAGGGTTAGGACTTTTTTAAAGTAAATTTCCCTGATATACATAAGTACCTGCACTTGATTTGCATCTAAGCAAGAAGCATTATTATCATTGCATCCATTTCCACCATCAATCAAGTTTCTTCGAAGGTCCTATGAGCACATGTAATGATGAACCGAGGATCAGCCCATCTGTACTCCATGAGAGCCAAGTACAAAGCTTGTATAGCTTAAATAAGCACACACACGTTGTTGATTTCCAGATGAATCAAAATCTTGTCTTGCCCAACCCCACCTTCAAAAGGCATGCTGAGATTCACCTTTCTAAGGAGAATAGCACTAGATAAATTATACTAGGCTCAATGTCATTAATATAACTAGAAAAGTACTTTCATGGCAACATAAGAGTCCCACCAAATAAGAAAATTTCTATGGTGTGCTCGTACCTCAAAAGATGCCAATAAAATGGATAACGAGACTCCATTAACTCCCAAAAACATAAGATTACCACCAAATAAGAAGTATTTCTTATAATATGGATTAGAGAAAAAACATATAAACTAATGTACAATTACCATTTTGAAAACTGCAACTTTTCTTTTCTTTTGCTTCTTCTTACGCTTTCTAGCTGAATCAATAGGACGAGAGCCAATTTAGAAGCTACGAAGGATTTAGAATAAGAGTTCGTCGCTCCCTATGACATCAACCTTGATGACAATTTGTTCTGTTCAATATTGTTGTCTTCACTTTAGAAAATAGTCTAAATCCTACATCAGGATAATGATTGTGCATTTTGTTTGAAGAAGAGCAGCATAATGAACAAAAATAAGGGCAATGTGTATACTTTTTCTCAACCATCAAGCATCTGGATGTGATAATTATACTAAACAGATGAAAATGCAGTTTTTCACCTCTCAGTGTAGATAAGTAATTTTTAAAATGTTGAGTGATAATCATTAAAAATAGGAAATTCACTTGGAATATATCGATGGAACTCAGCACGCACGCATGTGCGTGTCGACACTTCTTAAGTTGACAAAATTTACCTCTATTATTTCATTGTAAGTGCCGTTTTTAACTATTGCATTCCTCTAAATTTGTAAAAGAAGAAATACGAAAGTAATCGCCAGGGTGCACGAGGACTAGCCTATATATTGAGGGAAAACCCATTTCCGTCTGACTTTTGCTTAACCTCCAAATTAAAAATAAAAAATAAAACTGCTTAAAGGTTTATAAGGAAATGGCACGCCTTGGTCCTCCAGTGTTCAGATTTACCCAAGTTGCTAGGAGTTAATTACCTTTAAACGTGATTGTGCAGGCAAATTTATAGTGGAGCTGATTGTGCGTGATGATACATGACATTTATACCGAGATCTCGCTGGGCTGTCAGCCTTTTAAATGCAATAGGAAATACTTGCATGGATTCGTGTCTAGTAAATTAAATGCATTGACAATTGTTGACTTCTTTAAACTCACGTGCAGCACCCACATCGGTCCACAAAATTAACGGTTGTGATTCACACGATTCAATGGATCAAGTACTGTTGACACCTAATTTTTTTTACCCAAATTAATTAATTTAAAATAGTATTAAATGTTGGGGATTAGTCACAAAAGAAAATTAAAAAAAATATTATTTAATTAAGTTATTAAAGAAAAAGAAAGAGAAAAAAAAAAACGAATGAAATCGGTCGAGTCGGGCCGAATCCAGCCTTGGCCCGACTCGCCCCTTTCCTTTTCTTTTTCCTGTGCTTGGCCCAGCCCATTCTCTCCTTCCGACCGGCCCAGCCCTTTTTTCTTTTCTTCGGCTGGTCTTCGCTCGAAGACTTGCAGAAGACAGAGCAGCAGTAGGGCAGCGAAAACAGGGGCGGCAGAGGATCGGTGGCAGGCGAGCGGCGTGATCCGCGGGTCGGGGGGTGCAATCCGGCCGGCAAGCTGGCAGCTGCAGGAGCCATGCGCGCTTGCTGGCCGGGCATAAAAACCGGAGAACAGAATCGACAGAGAGAGAGGATCGGGAACAAAAAAAACGCAGAAAGAGAAATACCGAGAGAAACACAGAGGGAAACCAAGGGGAAAGGAAGGAAAATTGGCCGGATAGGGAGCCGAGAAGCTCCGGACGTCCAACTGCCGCCGGTGAGTTGCCGACTGCCGCTGTAATCTTCGGAGCCCAGCAACACAGGAAAGGGCAGAAAAAAGACGAAGCACCGGGAGAATCGGAGAGAGAATCCGAACCAGAGGCAGGAAGCTCGAGGGAACAGCGAGCCGTTTCCGAAGTCCCGTACGTGTGCCATCGTCCGCCGCAGCTCTTCCCCGGACAAGGTAGGTCCCCTGAAACCCGTTGCCCCGTTTTTTTGGAAAACGCCGGGCCGGAGCTCGCGGCCGACCAGTTCGTGCAAGCTCCGGCCCTCGCCACCTCTGTATTTTACTCCCATGCCTCTTTTAAGTCATGATTGAAGACTTCTAGAACGTGTTCGAGGCTCGGCCGAGCCGTAAACCTCTGAATTTGCTAACGTCCATTAGCTGTTCGACGAAATGCCTCAACGAAACCGCCACATCCAGCCCTCGACCGGAGCTTAGTTTTTGATTTTTTTGTTGCTTGGGATCATACCCCTGTCACGTATCGTCCCTTTCGTTCTTCTAGCTTTTCGGTAGGTTCCCTCGCGCGATTAGGGGTGAGACGAAGCGCGCATATCTCTCCGGAATCACAGGAGACTCTCGGAACGCCAGCCAACCGGTGGCCGGCGGCCCCCGGCGTCGGTCGGACGGAACCACCGACGCCAGACGATGGGTCGGCGACTTCCTTAGGGCGGTCGGTACCCGCGGCGTTGTCGGCGTCGGACCGGCGAAGGAACCGCAAGAGCTTCGGCGAGCTGCGGTTGTGGAAGAAGAAGGCTCGAAGAAGACGCCAAAGAAAAAAAAAAAAAAAAAAGGAAAACACAAAAGGGCTGAAAATAGAAAATAAGAAATGGGCTTCGCTTCGGGACTGTGCGAATGGGTTGATTCGTCACTGGACCGGGCCCTTCTCTTTTTAGGGAATAAGGGCTAATTTCGATTCGGGCCGGGCCTTTTTTTAAAGGGGAAATAGGAAAAGGTGGCCGGGCCTAGTTTCCTTTCGAAACGGGCCGACCGGCCCGCCTACCAGCTGGACCAAACGACCGGACCCGAATCCGCGGATCGAGCCGGGTCGGGTCTAGTCAGACCCGACCCGGTTCGCCCTTTTTATTTTTAAAAATTAAAAAAATCGAAATTTTTTAGAAATTAAAAAAATCGAAATTTTTTTTAGAAATTAAAAAATAATTCAAAAAATTAAATAATTCAAAAAAATTCAAAATTCAGAAATTCAAAAACTAATAGAGTTTGGTTAGGAATTGCTAGGTGTTGTCGTTTTAAGTGTAATTATGCATTTATTTTGATTACATCGCCTGTTTAGATTGTATATCTTGTTGTGTTTAATGGTATGTGTGTAGTCTTATGGTGATTAGGACATCGTTAGCTATGATTATTGGTGGATACGTTTAATGATATGTGTGTAGTCATATGGTATGTTTAATAGTACGTGTTTAGATTGCACCCGTCTGATCACTTTAATATGTTTGTGGAGGAAAAAAATCAATTCAAGCTGCTTGCAAAAAAAAATTATTTTGATAAAATGAACAAGATTAGGTACCGAAAGGGCACTAATTAGCCGATTAGTGTAATCAAGTCCCCGACCCTAGATTCTCTGGTTGCGTAGGAAGTGAGGTACGCTCCCATGCCTCACTTGGTTCCTAGCCGACCCCAATAAGCTAGTGGCGACTCATTTTATGCAAAATTCATATGAAATATCCAAATGTCACGCGGGATATGAGCTTGGGAGAGCTCACGCCTAATCATGGGCCTTAGGCCCGTCTTTTAGGCAATACCCCTAAACCTGTTCCCTCCCCCCAAGGGTAGGTCGCAACAAGTACAAGAAAGTATTCCCAATGCAGTGAATTTTATGGGAAGTGCACTGATATTTTTTTTATTCGCGCAAAGCTTCGAATAGTTAATTAGGCTGCGTTTGTTTTTACTTCTTTTTTCTGTTTTTAAACATTTTTTTTGTTTTTTTGTTCTTGGGAACAAAAAAGGAACAGAAACGCATTTGTTTGCGTTTTTGTTCCAAAATTATTTTTTTGTTCCCAAAAACACATCCTGGAATGTAAACAAAAAACAAAAAAAAAAAATTGTTTCTTATTTCTGGAACAAAATTTAGAAACACTTTTCATTTTCTTTTCTTTTTTTTCGTCTTCTTTTTTCTTTCTTTTTTCTTTGGCCGGTTGCCGGCCTCAACCAGGGCCGGCGACGGGCCGTCGAGGGCCGGCGACCTCGCCAGAGCGACGCTGGCCCCCAGCGAGGCCGACCTTGCGCCGGGCTGGGGGAGCTCGATCTCGCCCAGATCCGGCGAGGCCAAGCTCGCCCAGCGGCCGGCGTGGCTCGGCGTCGCCAGGCCACCGCCAGTCGGCGTCGCCCGGGGTGGCCCGGCGAGGCCATCGGCCCTCGTCGCCCGAGACCAACGACCGACCAAAAGAATAAAAAATAAAAAATAAAAAATAAAAAATAAATAAGAAAAATAAGAAAGAAAATAGATAAAATAAAATAAAAATAAAAGAAATAAAAATTATGCAAATTTACCAAACGTGTTTTTGTTCATTTTTTATTCTCGAAACAAATTTACCAAACACGTTTTTTTGTTCAAAAATTGTTCCCCGGAACAGAAACACTTTTTTATTTTTTTATTTCGTTTCCCGAAACAATTTTTAAACGAAATGTTACCAAACGCACCCTTAGTTTGCTTTGATATGCATGCATGCTATCTAAAATGTCGATGGCATATTTCAAGAGTAGCTCGTCATCAACCAATTTTTATTTTTTGTTTGGTTGGCAATAATTAGCATCATTGTGATGTTAGATAGCATAAGATTAATACTCAAAGGGGAAGTCTTTTATGTGTATCTATATTTAGTTTTCACAATTCATAGTATCAAAAGATAGATGATATGCAAAAGATTTAAATAGTAAGACTTTAGGGAAAATTATCAAAAAAATCCTAAGCCTATTATCCGACGGTCAATTCAATGGTAAAAAAATTAATTGTGCTAATTTTGTTATAAGCATTTTAATGATTTGTCAATTTAATCATTTCAACTAATTTTGATTGAAAATTTTTAATATTGTGGTGCAGTCAATGCCAATCGTCTTATATATAACATGACTGACATTGACATGAATAAATATTTAGATTTTTTTCTTTTTTTCATTAGTGGCTAGTCTCAAACATTGATTGAAGACCAACCACAAGCAATGGCCAGTGAGAGCTAGCCTCACCTAGGCAAGAGTTGCCCTCCCCCGCCATAAGCGAGGGTCCCCTCACTCGAAGCTTACGAGGGCTTGCGAGTCCTCATCCAACAAACGACGAGAGATGTTGGGCCATTGCCAACTGTGATAGAGACAAAGAAAGAAAAAGAGAAAAATTAATAAAATAAATTTAAAAATTCAGAAAAAATATAAAAATTGTCCATATTAGCATCAATTGTGCCATGTAGGATAACTATGAGTGATTTTTAAAAATAAATTAGCACAATTGAAAGGTACCAAAAAAGGTGTCGACGGTTGCCTTGTTGGACAATCTTATGTACTAGGCTTTGATCTCTTCCCACGATATAGAATAATTTGTTATTCCCCTTTGCGAGTTCATTTGTATGATTCGAACTGTAACGTAGAAGATAAAATGCAAGATTTCTGGTATCACGCCTTTTTGGCCGCATTAATTGGATAGAGGCAAAATTTAGTGGCAACCCTTTGAATCAATCTCGACGACAGTCTATTCGATTTGATATTGTAGTCGTCACTATAAAAAAATCTATAAATCCTCGCTAACACCTGATTTTTGCCAGCAAATTACAATTTTTTGTATTAAAAAGAAAAAGGAAAAATATATATATGTGAAAGGAATAAATAAAAGATGCAAAAAAAAAAAAAGGGTGCTCAATTGGGTCTAGTCCATTATCATACCTCAACCCACCAGAACAAATCATTCACGTCCAAATTTTAATTCAATGTCGCATGGGCCCCTTCGATTCGAGCTCTCTCCCTTCATCTTCCACGAACTTTCTCATGACCTCCTGATTCGGCTCCCAATTTCAACTTCATCGCTCGTCTTCAAGCTTCGAGGAATCGATATTCGGATTTCTCGCCGCATTCGTGCTCTTCAATCACCATGTTCTCGCGCTTGAGCTTCGAATCTTTTACTCCATCGATGAGCTCGAGCTTGTTACCTGGACCCTCAACGACTCGAAGCCTTTGAGGTTCCGGTTTTCACTTAGCGTGGAAGTCTAGAAACTCATTCGATCGCTCCAACAGGATTATAGATAAGCTAAGTGTTCTCTCATTCTCTGATTTCATTTTTTCTTTTTTTCGATTTTTTATTCAATTGGCGACATTGATTTCTCGATATCTCGCGTGTCACCAGCGTTTTGCCTCGGTCAGCTCTGATTCCACCGACGCAATTAGTTTAGGAGCTCATCTCAAGCGACGCTATCGATTCAGGATCTATATTTCCTTTTTCGCCGAGCTTTACCTTTGATTCTTTCAGATGTTTGTCGCTGAAGTCTGCTCTCTTTAGGTCGTCGAAGATCGCATTGGATTGGATTTCCTCTGTTATGCTCTGTTTTCCTGTCAGGTTGATCGAAGTATTCAAAGCTGATTCGTTTTTCCTTCACTGGCCCGATTTCCAACACCAACGCTTCAAAGACCTCCACTCTCTGGTCCGATCACCATTCGTAGCCAACCACTGCACTTTCAAAGAATGAGCAAGCTGGAATGCGTATTGAGATTCTGAGTGTCGTTTGAATCGTGAAGGAGAAGAATCTGAGTTTCATGGCTTGATGATGCTGAGAGGCATGAACAGAAATGGTGATGAAAGTGCAGAAGTAGGATTTGTGTTCTGGGAAAGAAATTCTTGAATCGGCTTTATATAAGTGAGGGGATTTTGTCGTTAATGAGTGGATTTTAGCTGCGTTGATATTGTCTACGCAAAAATAACTACGAATAAGAGTTGTTCTTCATGATCTGCACTCACGTGCTAATTCTTAAATCGGTTTTACACGCAAAAGAAAAAAAAAATTGTGTCGATTCCATGATTTGGTTTCGTGTTCTCTGTGCCCGCAATCGATACTATGTCTCAAAGATAAGGACAGGAGCCAATCCACATTAGTGGCTAAATCTGAATGTGCCTCAACACAATACGCATGAGATAATGCGGTTTACACTAAGTTATTAAGCATGATTTCTTGATATTAGTCTCGGTTATTTGAAATCTGAATGCGTGAGTATGCTTGTTCTTTGTCCACGTTATATGCTCAGCTGCGACGGGGGGTTTTTTTGCTACGGTTGCCGGTATGAAATGGTTCGGAGATGATGTCCGTGAGCGTGATGGTTTCCAGTCCTCCATTTAGTCGCTCTTATTGTTGTTTGAGGTATGTCTCTGTCATAATTGGTTGATTTTCACCATCCATCGTATGGATAGATAGATGCTCTGTTAAAAGGTCAATTTAGAGAACTTTATAGATCGATTCCTCTAAAATATAAATTTTTCAGTCAAGGTTGTGTACAGATTTCTCCCAAAATATCTTGCGCAAAAGCATGAAGCTGTAGCATGATTATTTCATTAATTGACAAACACAAAAGCAATAGCTCACAACGTAGTTCACACACCATCGAGTCTTTTTTAGTAATTTGGACCATGTTGACTCTCGACCTTAATCATTAGTACGGTAGTGACATTAAATCTAGAAAGTTTCTTAAACCTTATAACTGATTTATTCATCTTTTAATTCTTGTAGTTAACTGGTCATTATCCAAAAACAAACATTCTCCAATAGTTCTTCCATTTTTTTTGTTATGGCATCGAAATTTATATTCTAAAAGCATTATTTTCTATTCAAAAGTTGTTTAATCCTTAATATGAAATTTTCCCATGCATGGCCGACCTACGTCACTTATGTCTCTTAAGTATCTAACTGTTACATTCACATATGATTATCTCACGTTCATGTATATTTGATCCATGTCATCTATTCAATTAGCATCAATAGAAAATGGATTGTTTACGAGAGTAGCTTTTGTCCATTCATGTTCTTTTGATCCACTTATGGAAAGAAAAGAAACGCACTTGATCTTCCCAATTAAACTCGTGCTTATAATGATTACAAAAATAACAGTTTAAAGTGGTTTTATGAATACATTTTTTTTTTTTAGGAAACTTTTTAAAAAGTCCAGTAGAATATTCATAAAATGACTCGAGTAAAATATGGTTAAGCGCATTGGTACTTGTTGTCAAGAATAATATATGATGATGTATGTTTTTATCAAACAGGGTCAGAAATTTTTATGGTTTCTATTTCGTAAGAAGAAGAAATCCGAGAACCTTCCATTAGGTCTTCATATTCGTCTACCAATGAATTGGCGATGTGCTTGAGAATTGATTACTCCAAATAAATTAATAAAGTTAATTAAGCCAAGATTGACATTTTGAAAATGGTGGAAAACGAAAGCCACTAGTTTCTTGATTATTTCCACCACAGCACGTGACTTGCTAACCCCACTGGCATTTATGACACCGTCGAGCTCATGTTTAATACTAGTCAACATATGTTGGAAGACAAAAGGTGCAACTTATTTGCAGAATGCTTAAAAATGGTTGTAGTAAGACATGATTGGTTTTCGCAAGAACTGACTTTAGAGGAATGTGCCGACAATGAACAAGAGGACAATGATGACACTGTATCATCTAAATCATGATGGGAAATACGACATTGAAGATATATAATCTATTAGAAATGTTGTTTGGTGTAATTTGCGTGTATTCATTATTAGGGGACACCATTAGGACACCATTACATGTAATTTTCTTTTGCAAGATATTTGAAGATATACTTGTATTTCAATTCGGTTTAATTGAATGAGTGTTCTTCGTTAATTCTCCTCAATTAATTTCAATTATTTTTAAATTTTGCTAAAAAATTTGTTAATTTCTTCTTGAATTTTTCATTAAAAATTAAATTAAAATTTTTTTAAAATGGGCCCGAGCCAATGGTGACCCGACCCAACATGTGGACCAGCGCGGCCCAATGGCCACTCCTGGCCGGCAGAGCCCCATGACTGGCACTTTCTTCTACCAGGCCTTTCTCCATAAGGTCTTTTACTTGGCGCTGGAGTTCTTCATGTTCCTCAAGATCCATGGGGTTGGCTGCTTTGTTGAGGATCTCTACGGCGTTGAAATATTACGCATGGGCTGCAAGCAAGTCGGCATTTCGTCAGGAACAAAATTTCTAAATTCTTCAAGAAGGCAATTCAAGTGATGTTTCATTCTCTTGGATACCACCGGTGCACATGCAACATGTGTCTCCTCATAGGCTTTTATTATTACAGACAAGGATGTTACAACGCTTTCTTCCTTTGCCTACTTGGGGCAACTATCGATTTTTTATAATGCAAGAGTAATCTATACACCATCCTTCTCGAAGGAACAAGTGTATCCAAATCCATCATAAATAGTTCAACAGTAATATTGCCATGATCATCTAAGTAACTTATGACAAACATCCGGTGGAATCACATCATACCACACTTTATTGTTATTTTTATTTGCAAGAGAAAATTGAATTAAACAGGGTTGGAGACCCTTCCTTCCTTTCCCTCCCTTAACCATTGTGATCCATTAGGGCAGGGATGACCTTTCATAAGCAACTTCAACTTCTCGACCACAGCTGCTACAACATTCTCACAACCTTCCCCATCCATAATGACGTCGCAAATCTCTCTCTGCCTTGTCTTTCTCTTTTTCAAGCCAGCATAGATCGCCTCCTTCACCAATATGCAGTCATATACATCTCTCTCTCTCTCTCTCTCTCTCTCTCTCTCTCTCAAATTTCACAAACATATAAATAGAAAAATAATCCATGATTTGGGAAAAAAAAGTCATTAATTTTAATTTTTGGATTTTACATCAAAATCTATACAATTTTACCAAAAGAGCAACTTGTTGAACATGCAATTTTGCGGGTCAACATTTTGGATCCACGTCATCTCACCGAATACCTAGAATTGATGGAAGAGAGGGTGATGATCAAGCAACTTGTGATTTTGGGCAATGTTGATGAGTGCGCCACAAAATGGTGTGATCAGTAAAAGATAGTGAACTCAACAAATTTGAACATAAATGCTTCAAAATGTTTATCAAAATTGGCTTCATTGTCTTTCAGCACAACTTGTTGTTTGTTGGAGGGAATGAAAGGACTTCAATTTGAAAAGACTGCATTCATAGAAAACCTCCACTCATTAAATAACTGCAAGAACCCAACAAGCCTTCCATCTAGCATTTCCAGGTTGTAGAAACTCAGCAGGCTGAGATTTTAGTGGGGTTTCCAAAGTAGAAGGAGGATTCAATTGATTCACACGTGAAGATTTAAATTTATCCTTGCTAGACTTAAGCGAACGCAATCTTTCTGAAGTTGAGTTTCTTAAGAACCTTTCCAGTTTTCCCAAATCAAATTGGGCTTACGAACATTTTAAAGGCCCATAAATAACTTGGGCTTATTCAGGAAATTTAATTGAGATGGCGGTCCAACTTCAATTTTAAGAAAATTTCATCCAAGCCGTTTTGCTTTTCATTCACATTTTTGGCCCACTGGGGTCTCCATAAAAATTGTGTGATTACTCTTTGCTTCTCCTTTTGTTTTGTCCTAACAACCCACAATTCTGTTTACGTAAAACTGGTACGCAGGAATGAAAAGACCATGGGCTTCATGCTCGATTTACCTTTACTTCTTTGGGTATCAAAGGAGGACGAACCCTTTTGTTACGTCATAATTCAACTTGGTGCACAAATGCCATATAATACTTAAATTACATCTCATGGCGGCAAGTAGACAAGACAAAATTTTAAGCATCTGAGCATTTGTAGTCTAATTACAACCACAAGGAGAAGTATTCTATAGATTGATTCTATGAATTCATTTATGGTGTCATTTGATTTTCAAAGAAGCCAGGAATGAAAATGATTAATAGTGTATATTTATGTTCTTTGGTGCACCGAAAAAGCAAAGAGTATTTTACAAGTACATGAGTATATATAAAAGAAAAGGATCTCTAGGCAATATTTTTCTACCAAAAGCTAATCCACGGAATCGGGTAAAGTAAGTTGCAAAAGGAAAGCTTTCATTTTCTTATAATTATTACGAACCTCAAAGCAGAGTAAAAGTCAAAAAGAAAACCTTAAAAGTCAAAAGGAAACGGACAAATGGAATGATGAAACTGAAGGTCCCACTGTAAGCTAGAAATCCGCATTTCACGGATTGAAAAGGGAATGTGATGATGAGAATCAATTCCCAATTTGCAGTCGACAGATTCAAAATTTAAAAAATCAAAAATAATCCCTCTAACCTTCATAAGTCAATAATGAGTGGGAACGCAATCTCTGTTTTTTATTTGCAATCGGGGACGGTTCACGCATGTGGTGCGCAGAAAGTAGAGCGTCGGTGCATTGTCACCTTAATCAAATTAAACAGGATAAACCCTGGGGAGAATATAATGTGGGGCACCGGTAAAATTACAAAAACTTATAAAATTGTTTGATGACTATTGCTTTATTAAAAACTAGCGGGAGTAAATCTCAATATAAACGTGGCGAAGATGACGATATTTTTGAAGTCCAAATTACTGATTTGTCAAATTCATTAATAATTCAATTAACAATAAATCAATGTTAATAAATATTTGTATCAATCATACCTCAAGCTAATGCGGCAAATGTGATCTTCAATGAAGAAAAGTTGCACATGAAAATCATTAGCTTTTTCAGCCACCACACACACACCCACAATTTAGGGCAAAGCAGTCTTTCTCACCCTTTCGAAATTCTATAAAAAATACTCAAATACAATAGATATAATTTTAAATAATAAATAACATATTTGAGTGAGCTTTATAATCATCAAATGTGAATTAGGGTCAACATAGATCTAGTTCTATATTTTTTTAGGATAGTTGTGAACATTTCTTTCATGTGAATATAACGTGTGTTAATCTTGCGAAATCCCTTTAGTCAAAATCATGGGAAGAAAGAGTTACATGACTTCTACTTCTTTAAAAATTTGAAAACATTGATGTCAAACGACACTACTTGAAATTATCAAGTTTATGGCTGGAATCTTCCATACAATATCATCCGTAAGTAATAGACAAATATGGCATGTGAATGCACTTGAATCAATGTGGCCAAAGTCATAGCACAGCACGAGAAAAAAATTTCCAAACCCAGCGTGTGAATGCATTGGGATTAAAGCAACCAAAGTAGGATCGCGCATGAAATAAGGGAGGCAAGAAAATTTCCAAATCTAGTGTGTGAAAGCATATGGATCGATGCAGCCAAAGTTGGAGCACCGCTAAAAGCATAAATATTGACATCCCTGAACAAGATCCGCCAAATAAAGACACAGTGATTGCACTTTTAATTTGCAATTTTCGCAATTTCACATGCTCCTTGTGAAGATGATCTGCTGGACATAGCGACTCAGCAAGTAGTAACTATTGAAGGAATCATATGAATCGCGTATATCACATGAGGCACGAGAAAAAGACGGTACAAACCATGTGTTATGTTGTAATCCATCAAATAAGTTGTTTTTAGGAAAAAATGTTGACTTAGGACAAATAGCAAACTTGAACCTCCCAATAATTTATCATCTCCGATCTCACATTAAAGAACTGCATCACTATTTGCTTCTCCTCGTGTGTTGTCCTTACAACCCACAATTCCATTTACATCAAACTAGTAGACAGGAGCAAAAGACCATGGCCTTCATGCTCGATTTACCTTTACCTTTTTGGATATCAAAGGAGGACGAATGCTTTTATTCCATCATACCCTGGCTCGGTGCACAAACACCATACAATACATGAATTTGATCTCATGGCGGCATGTAGCCAAGACAAAAGTATTAGCATCAGAACATTTGTTGTCAAATTACATCCATGAGGAAAAGTACTGTATAGATTGATTCTATGAATTTATATATGGTGATATTCGATTTTCAGATAAGCCCAAAATGAAAATGATTGATACTGTATATTTATGTTCTTTGGTACATCGAAAAAGCGAAGAGCGTGTTTTGAGTAGACGAGCATATGGAAAAGGAAAGGACCTTCAGGTAATAGTTTTTATACCCAAACATAATCCGTGAAATGAGGTAAAGTAAGATGCAAAAGGCACACTTTCGTTTCATTATAATTATTACGAACCTCAACGTAGAGTAAAAGTCAAAAAAGAAAACCTTCAAGTCAAAAAGAAAAGGACGGATAATGGTGCGGAACGAGAAGATATTAGGTGCGCCGGGCGCTCCACGTCACCGTGCGCCCCGCCCAATCAGGATGCGACACGTGTCGCCACGTGGAGCCGGCTCCCACTTTTATTTTTAGTCAAATTTTTGCGGCATCCTTCTCTCTCTTCATTAATGGCCGCGTCCTTCTCCCGCCCTTCGCATTTGAAGTGCCCTTTCTCTTCTATCTTTTCCCGCATGAAGTCTCTCTCACAAAAATCTTTCTCCGCCTCCTTCGACACCGACGATCAGCACCGGCCGAGCGCCCTCCTCGTCCGGCGGTACTCGATCTCCGCCGCCGCCACCGCCGCCTCCTCGCCGCCCTCGCAGCTCCCGCTGGCCTCCAAGATCCAGAGCGGCTTCGAGCCACGGAAGTCATTGTCGACCTTCGCCTCCTTCGACGCCAACGACCAGCACCGGCCGAGCGCCCCCTCATCCGGCGGTACTCAATCTCCGCCGCCGCCGCCTCCTCGCCGCCCTTGCAACTCTCGCTGGCCTCCAAGGTCCAGAGCGGCTTCTAGCCGCGGAAGTCGTCGTCGACCTCCGCCTCCTTCGACGCCGACGACCAGCACCAGCCGAGGGCCCCCTCGTCCGGCGGTACTCGATCTCCGCCGCCGCCGCCGCCTCCTCGCCGCCCTCGCAGCTCCCGCTGGCCTCCAAGGTCCAAAGCGGCTTCGAGCCGCGGAAGTCGTCGTCGACCTCCGCCTCCTTCGACGCCGACGACCAGCACCGGCCGAGCGCCCCCTCATCTGGCGGTACTCGATCTCCGCCGCCGCCGCCTCCTCGCCGCCCTTGCAGCTCTCGCTGGCCTCCAAGGTCCAGAGCGGCTTCGAGCCGCGGAAGTCGTCGTCGACCTCCGCCTCCTTCGACGCCGACGACCAGCACCGTGGTGACAGCGGAGGCGATCGAGCTTGGAGACAACCAGCGGGCTTTTGGGTGTCCACGCTCGCCGAAGAGGCCAAGGCAGAGATGGTCGGGACCCAACCACGATCGGCGGGGTTCTTGGGAGTGAATGGCTCTTGACGGCAACGGCAGAGGTGGCCAAGCTAGGAGGCGACCGGCAGAGGTGGCCAAGCTCGAAGGCGACCGGCTGGATTTTGAGCGAACGCGATCGTCGAAGAGGCCAAGGCAGAAATGTTCAAAGCTTGGGACCCAAACACGACCGGCGAGGCTCTTCGGAGCGAGTGGCTCCTGGCGACGATGGCGGAGGCGGCCGAGCTCGGAGGCGACCAGCGGGCTTTTGGGTGTCCGCGCTCACCTTAGAGGCCGAGGCGAAGATGGTTAGAGTTCGGGACCCAGCCACGACCGGAAGAGTTCTTCGGAGCGAGTGGTTCCCGACGGCGACGGTAGAGGCGGCCAACCTTGGAGGCAACTGGCGAGCTTTTGGTCGAGAGAGATGAGGCTGCAGGTTTCATGGAGAAAAATGCAGAACAAAAAATTTTGAAAGAGAACGCGAGGGGAAGGGGAAGGGACGGCTTGCGTTCAAATAGGAGAAAAGGACGCAGTCATTAATGAAGAGAGAGAAGGACGCGGCAAAAATTTGGCTAAAAGAAAAATTGGGACCCGGCTCCACGTGGCGACACGTGTCGCATCCTGATTGGGAGGGGCGCACGGTGACGTGGAGCGCCCGGCGCACTTCTCGTGCGGAACGATCAAAGTGTATGAGAAAATATTGGGTACCCTAATAGTGCCACGTAATCGGTGCTCTGAACGATTCATCGCGTGACACCTGTCCGTGTGTCAGTCCACGTCGTCCACTTCTCCGTTTCTCAAAGTGTATGTCCCACTAAGTCAGAAATCCACATTTCACGGATTAAAAAAGGGAATGCGATGATGACAAATGGGAATCACGCGGAGAAGCAAATTAGAAAGTAGATTTTCTCTTTTTGTTGAGAAACTTTCCCGATTTTTCAAATTAAAAAAGCAGCCTCCCTCAGCAAAGCATGATGACCATTACACAATCATGCATGTGCTTTCAATTCAATTTGCTCCATTTTTTTTTTTTTTTACGGTGGCTTACCCTGTTACATCAATCAGAATTTTTTTCAAGGGAGTAGTAAGAAGGGAAGTGAACTGCTTTGGGCCTTTTCTGCTTTTTTCCCCCTCTTTGCTGTTCATCGTGTGCTTGACTTTTTAGGCTAGAAACTTATCGTTATTGTAAGTACTTGTTTTATGCCCTACTTCATTGGATTGATATCTAGAATCACGCGGTGGGGGTCACGCGTGTCACGAGTCCATCCAGAAAAATCGTGACGAACAAATATTTATGCTTGTGATATAGATGAATTTTACATACAAAAACTTGCGATGTCATTTTTTATGCTCCTTTTTTTTTATGACTTTGTAGAGATACGTATCAAACTAAGTTGGACATATTCTTCCTGAATGACTGCATGAGATTGAACACCATGTAGAAAAAATGATCAAGTGTTAGTGCCCAATTTTACTTGTTTTTCCCCCAATAAGTATGTTAAGCTAGTTCATTTGCTCGAGTGGTTGCCCACAAAATAGGAGAATTTCAAGCAAAGTGGAAAGATATGATGCCACTTCTTTTGAAGAACATTAAAGATGGTGAAGCAGCAAATCGACCAACACGCCCTTTATCTCTGAGAGTTCTCTTTACTTTTCCTTGTACTTTCATTTCCTTGTAATTTCAATTTCAACTCTTTCATTTGATCGTAATTGCAATTCTAATACAATTTAACATTTTCTTGTGCTTAAATTTGTGGAGTCTCATCACTCCATCTAAAGCCACATTCATGCACTTTCTAGCTCGAGTGTGAAATTGAGGAGCAATTTTTATCGCTTTCCAATTGTTTGAACCAGCTTTGAAGTGACTGAGTTTCGGGAAGTCACTTAACAGTTTAGCCCTGATTTTAGCTCCGAACATCTTCGTCCTTTAGAGGTCGAGTTTTTGACCAGAGATAAGAAATGACTCCTTACCTCCGTTCAAGTAGATCAGACGATTATTAGCAAAGTGCATGAGTGAGTAAATGGCCAAACAGAAGTACAAGTGCGTAAACTCGATTTTCTTGTGCGTAAGGGTGCGTTTGGTAACATTTCGTTTAAAAATTGTTCTTGGGGACGAAATAGAAAAAAATATTTTTGTTTTTAGGAACAATTTTTGAAAAAAAAAAAATACGTTTGGTAAATATGTTTCAGAAATATAAAAAGAATAGAAACACGTTTGGTAAATTTGTATAATTTTTTTATTTCTTTTAATTTTTTAATATTTTTATTTTATTTTTTCTATTTTCTTTCTTATTTTTCTTATTTATTTTTCTTTTTTTCTTTTTTCTTCTTTTGGCCGGCGGCCTCGCCGAACTGGGCGAGCTCGAGCTCACCCAGCCAAGGCGAGGCCGAGCCTCGCCTAGCTACGGTGACGCTCGGCCTCGGCCGGGGCCCGACGACGCTCCGGCGAGGTCGCCGCCCTCGACGGCCGGTCGCCGCCATGGCGAGGCCGGCGACCGACCAAAGAAAAAAAAGAAAGAAAAAAAAAAAAGAAAGAAGAAAATAGAAGAGAGAGAAAATGTGTTCCTTAAATATGTTCCAGATATAAGAAATGATTTTTTTTTTGTTTTTTGTTTCTATTCCAAATGTGTTTTTGGGAACAAAAAAATATTTTTAGAACAAAAACGCAACCAAACGCGTTTATGTTCCTTTTTTGTTCCTAGGAACAAAAAAACAAAAAAAATGTTTAAAAACAGAAAAAAAGAATGAAAACAAACGCAGCCTAAATCTCCATCTCCATTCTCTGCTGCAGAGTTTTAACGAAAACTTGTACTGTTATCACCAAAAAAAAAAATCGGAGGAGACAGATCATCTGGTCTTAATCCATTCTGCCCTCTGAAAAGCCAGCAAGCTCCCCACTAACAATTATAGAGTATTATATATAGGAGTATGATTGCATCTTTCCGCCCAACTCAATAATACAGTGCGGGAACACCAATTCCAATCAACAGATTCAAAAAAAAGGAAAAAACCCTTTAACCTTCATAAGTCAAGAATGCAAAGGGAACACGTCTTCGGTTTGAAATCAGGGAGGTGCGTGGAAAGTAGAGGGTCAGTGCATTGTAACCTTTATCAAATCAAATAGCCTTTATCCTGTTGTGACCCTGAGGGAAGATAATGCGGGGCACTGGCGAAATTGCAGAAGGTTATAAAATTGTTTGACGACTTTTGCTTTATGAAAAACCAGCAGGAGTAAATCTCAATATAAACGTGGTGACGATGATTTTAGAGTCCAAAATTATCAATTTGTCGAATTTATTCATAATTCAGTTAACCATAAATGAATGTCAAACAAATATTTGTATCAATCAAACATCGAACTAATGCAATAAATTGAATCTTCAGTGAAGAAAAGTTGGAAGCGCAAATCATTAACTTTTTCGGCACACACACTAATATTACTAAAATATCTTATAATATCCTGTGTCTTAGGGTAATGCAGTCCTTTTACCCTTTTGAAATCCAATAAAAATACTCAAGTACAACAGATATAATTTTAAATAATAAGTAACATATTTGAGTGAGCTTTATAATTATCAAATGCGAATTAGGGTCAACATAGACCTAGATCTATATATTTTTAGGATAGGTGTGAAAACTTCTTTCATGTGAATATAAGGTGTATTAGTAGACCTAAGCATGTCTTTAAAAGACCGTGACTTTCAGGAAGAGACTGAATACAAGCCGGGTGGGCCTGGAAAAATATGCCATCCCGTTGGGAAGACCCAGGCTTCCCCTTTGGATCCTCGCGACGCCTTTCCCTAGAAGAAGCCAAGGTGTGGTACAGGGAAATGAAGAAGACCTCTTCGGAGGTAGTGTGGCTTTCGAAGTCCCTTCAATCAAAATCATAGAAAAAAATAGTAACGTGACTTTTACTTCTCCAAAAAAGTGAAAACATTGATATCGGATGGTTGTGAAAATGCTTTGAAGTGCAAGGATCATTATCGTCCCAAATGGTTTTGGTTTAACGCTGAGGGGCACGTGCCACTTGACTCTTGTGTGGAATATTTCTTTAATGACATGGCAAATTTTTATATAAGTCCTGAAAATGAAATAGAACGAGTTGATTGTTTTGTGGCCAAAGGACCAACACAGGCATTGAGGCTCATTTTCAGAAAGGTGGTTGAAGGTATTCGATCCAAATCATGGCTTATTGTAGCTTTTTAAGTCCTCTTAGCTGAAATCACGGAGCATCTTTAAAAAATAATAAGGAAAATTTTCAAATAAAGGCCTAAAGCAAGGCTATTTTTTAAAAAAGAGGACCTAGAGTGAAAATTATTTTAATAAAGACCTGAAATGATTAAATTAGTGTCAAATAAAGACTGGAGCTCATCAACCGATCAAATGATCGGTAATTAACGAGCATATGATAATTCTGATAGTCAGAATAGGGGCATTTTTGTAACGGAAATGCGGACTCAAGCCTTGGATTCACTCTAGATAAGAGAATGTAGAAGGAACAGGGTGGTAGGGGCCACCTGCCCATCAAAATCAACTTCATCATTTTTTTTTCCAGAGCGAAGTTGCATGGAGGCGTGGAGCAAAGTTGCATGGAGGGAAGCTGGCACGAAAGTGACAAGCCATTTCTTGCGCTTTTGACTAAGCGAAAATGACGAAGAAAAAACAGGAGAGATTTGGTCTAGTCACATGGAATTCATAATGGTCAGTGAAGTTAGTGTGCTCGAATAATATCAATGATGTTCATTTGTAACATCAATTTAGACAGTAACAAAATAAGCTAAACTCTAGACACAATGCCTATTTCATCATTCAATATTAGTGGACACATTACGCTGTCAAAGTGTCATCCTTCATTAAAGTTAAAACACGGAAATCCTCTTTTCGGACTAAATAATTTGAATGCAACTTTTTCGTTCATACCTAGACGAAATCTTCCTTGCTGAAGTATCCAATGTTTTTGAAAATGACTCGCACTTTGATTTGACGAGGAATAACATCACTAAGCAAATGAATTCCAAACAAGCATCTAATGAAAAAGGCCCTACTCGAGGGAAAGATCCTTTACTCCGAAGTAAAAGAAAACAAGCTATTGGCATGCCGATTAATCATTTAAAGGTGTTCTTTTATAAAAATTTCTCATTTCTTTGAATTTATACATTAGAAACAACTTCATGCCCAAACTATGAAAGAAAACTAGTCATATAAGTGACTATATACCCTCTTCCTCTTTCCATAGATTCATATATTTATTGGATGTTATTTGTCACAAAAAGCGAGCATTATGGACTTAAAATGTCTTATGTGCTAGTTGTTTGGTAATCTGCATTCAGATTCCTGTGTGGACACACAAAATGCCCTTGCTATGGTGAGGGACCTTATCGTTGATGTGGTCAATAAGCTTAATCATTATGCTTATGAGGCCTCCGGTGCAAGGACATCACCAAAAACCAACGATTTTTGCTGCTAAGGTGAGGGATCTTACCCTCGGCATCGTCAATGTGCTGTTACTAAAAAACCATTAAAAAAAAAAAACCAACACTTAAATTCCATGCCATGCTCACGAGTTTTGGTCATTAATGACAAAACATACGCTAGAAAAAAAAAATGAAAGCATTAACATATTTGCAAAATAGGAGCAACTACCAACATGTAGGACCATGACGGCAGCCAATCCAATTTAAAGATATGCAAAAGATGCAACTAATATGCATTAATTTGGATGAAAGGAGACATAATGCATCAACAAATATATAAAAAAAGAAGAAGAAGAAGCAAAAACAATTCTTAAAAAAACAAAAAAGGTCTCCTACCATCGTCGTCGCTCCTATCGATGTGATATTCCACTACATGCCTACACCTTGTCAACACTTCAACAAAATGCAATTGCTTTCTCTTGGATGATTGAAGGATCAGTTGCACCAATTTAAATAAAACTGACCTTAGTTAAACATAAGTGGAGATCGAAGTAAATCGCAAACTTGGAAAAAGATGATGGAGAATCAAGGCCCTTATTACACGTGAGCATAGACTAACGAGAGGTGGGTCTTACCTGAGCTTAGTTTTTTCCTCTCAATAGAAACGAAGACTAGAAGGAGAGAAAGAACGCATGAAGAAACAAACGAATAAGTGTTTTGAGTATTTTTTTTTTCAGGGCTTTTAATTTTTTACTCATTTTTTTCTTGGACAAAAGAACCCATATTATGGCCAATGGAAAAATCACATGCTCACCGATTGACAAACATTTAGCCGATTGGTGAGTTTAGGTTTTTATGCGAGTCTAATTTAGCCACTTTATGTTATTATTTAAAATAATATCCATTTTAGGCTCATTTTTGATAAAATAGCCTTATTTGATGTCATTATTTAGAATTTTTGCAAATAATAACTATCAAGCCATTTCTATTAATAGTAAAAAAAAAGGATAGAAAATGTAGTGGAAATGAACCACCGGACTCAAGCCTCAGATTCGCTCTAGATATAAGCACGGAGAAGGAACAGGGTGATGGGGCCATCTGCCCAATAACTTTCATAATTTTTCTTTCTAGAGCGAAGTTACGTGGAGTGAAACTAGCACGAAAGTGATGAGCAAATACTCCCTTGCATTTGCACTTTTGACTAAGCAAAAAGAGACTCGGAAAAAAAGGAGAGACATTGTCAAAACACATGGAGCATTTAACGTTGGTGGAAGTTATACACTTTTGAAGTGCCATTCTTCCTTAAAGTCCAAACAAGGAAATCCACTTTTGGACTAAATGATTTGAATGAAATGTATTCTTTCACACCTAAACGAAGTTTTTCTTATAAACTTTCGCATGAAGTATCCAATTCTTTTGAAATTGACTTACAGTTCAATTTGATTGGGATTTAACATCCTTAAGCAAGTGAATTCCAAAAAAGCATCTATTGAAAAGGCCCTACTCGAGCAAAAGATCCTCTGCTCTAAAATAATAGAAAATAAGCTATCAACATATTAATTAATCATTCGAAGGTGTTCTTCTACAAAATTTCTCATTTCTTTGAATTTATACATTAGAATCAACTGTATTATTTTCAACTAAACAAAAAACTTGATATATTTTCATGCCTGAGACATGAAAGGAAAGTGTAATGTAATCCTTTTCCATTACAAAAGCTTATAAAATTGCCTGACGACTATTGCTTTAGGAAATGTGGGGAAGGGGAAAAAGGATGTATGTGCCTCTCTACGTTTGGTGCATGAATGTATCAGATTTCTCTGACACTTGTTGATCATACTATTGTTTTATTAATTATGTTTTATGCATATAAACAAAAGGGAGTAGCAATAGAGAAATGCAGAACCACGAGAAATTGGCGTAATTTGATAATCATTGGCTAAAGAGTTACATCTCCACACTTATGTTGTTATACACAGATTAGGTCCACACATAGACCTAACTTTATAATTCTCGAGGATGGTTGTGAATGCTTGGTTCAGGTGAGTATAACGTGCAGTAGAATTTTAGTGCAAATATTTGCATGGTTTGATTTACATTAATCCATTACTGGAGCCTTAGGGGGATATGAAACTGATGAATGCTTTGAAGTGCAGGGACCGTCATTGTGCCAAGTGGCTTGGTTTGGCGCGAGGGGGCAAGTTCTGCTCGATTTTCATGAAGAATATTTCTTTAATGAAATGGTACATTTTTATTTAAGTCCTGCAAAAGAAATACGCCGGGTTGATTATTTTGCAGCCAAAGACGTGACAGGACAGCCGCGCTGCACTGGGTCTCGTTTTCGGAAAGCTCGCCCAAAAATATTCGGTCAACATCACGGGCTCGTTGGCTTTCAAAGTTTTCTCAGTCGAAATGGCGGGTAAAAGTGGCGGGTAAAAGGAGTAATGCAACTGTTACTTCCTCGGAAAAGTTTGTGCGAATGTCGAACGACATTACTTATACGTGTGTATATATATATATATATATACATACACGCGCGCATTTTCATGTGTATTACAAGGCAAAGTATAGACCGTTAACCTCTCTACATATTTTTTTAAGAAAAAATAATTATATAGACAAAAAAAAGAAATTTTTTAAATTTGACGAGTAAATGCACTTGAATAATTGCAACTTACAACCACCGGCCGCGGTGGCTCCGCTGGATAAGGCCCTGCTGATCCTCAGCCTAAAGGTGAAGGGTTCAAAACTCGGGGAGGCGCTAGGTGTATTAAGTGTGACTCGGGGGTGGTGGGTCCTCCCGCTAAGTGTCACCCTGGGGTTTACGGCGCGGCCTGTCGGCTGTTCCGGCAGTTTCCTCCAAAGACCAAAAAAAAAAAAAAAAAAAAAAAAAAAAATTGCAACTTACAATAAAGCAAGCAAGGAAAATATAAGTAGACAAATTAATGTGAAAATGCAAATGACTCCCCCATTCCATTCTTAAACAAAAGATGGTTCCTTAAAAATATCAAAACCATTTAATGGGAATAAGTACGAAATTTGAACAATTTCTTGGCTATTATACAAATTCCTGAGAAGCTATGATCAACGACGTGCAAGATATGTTGCCATCCATAGAAGATGAAATATTGGAATGAAATATATTGGAATTGGATTGAGAATGAGACAAATACATTTAATTAGCAATTTTCACAATTTCCCATGCTCCCTGGCAAATTATCTTAGGATGCATGAACTTGTCTCTACGTGTGAGCTCTTCAGCGAATTATCTTCCTTTGTTTTTCACTTCTTACTTTAAAACGATGAGCACTTCAGCGATCTTTGAAGTCTTTAACAACATTTACAAATGAAGTTGCTTCTACACTAAAGGATTGTAGCTCACTCTATAAGTATACATTACTTCACTCTATGCTCAACATAACTCTTTTAAAATGATTACACCAGCACTCTCTTAGAGAATACACTCGGATTTCACATTTTTTTTTCAAAATTATTAAAAGGTAAGTATAAGAAGTGAGAACGAGTTTTAGTTTTAGAGCGTTTTGGTCCCTCGGCCGCCTTCAAGTCTCACTTTGACATGTACATATAGCTAGGGGTGTGCATGGTCCGGGCGGGCGGTTCTCGACCTAGAACTGGGAACCGCCCGCTAAGGACCGGTTCCCGGGTGGATCCATAGGACCGATCTTGACGCGAAACAATTTTGGTTTTCAACATAGAACGGTTGGGTCTATGAGTTGGGAAGGAGGGGAGGAGGTCTATGGTCGGGTTTTCAACATAGAACGGTCACGAAACAATTTTCCACGGCTACGTGGGTGGGTGGCGGCCGACGCGAGGGGGCGAACAAAGAATAACGGAGGAGGAGCAACGGCGACGGCGTCGACGCTCGGGGAGGAATCAAAATGGCGATAGGATTAGGAGGAACGAGGAAGAGACAAAGAGAGAGAGAATCGAAGACGAAGGGAGTGAGGAGATAAGATCTAATCTAGGGTTTCTTTTAGTAATTTTTTTTTAATATTAAAAAGGTTCCGGTCCGGTCCGGTCCGGGTGGGCGGATCCGCCCAGGGAACCGGGAACCAGGAACCGGACCGGTTCCCTCAAGAACCGCCGGTTCCGGGCGGTCCGGGCGATTCCCGGGTATTTTGCACACCCCTACATATAGCCCTTGAAGCTTCCTCCACGCGTTGGAGACTTTTTTCTTTTTTTTTTTAGATCGAACACGCGTTGGAGACTTTGAATAGGTAAATAGCTGTCGAAAAGGGTGATTTTAGATAAGCAGGATCACTATGGAAAATGGAATAACGAGTTTCGAAGCGTTTTTTCATTTGCATAAATAAAAACATTTGCCTGTCTTTGCGTGCGCACCAAATTTCGGACCAAACCCGTGGCCTCCGAATCGACGACACTAGAATTCTTCTCTCTCTCTCTCTCTTCCAAAGCACTTTGGCGATGGCTCTGCAACTGTGGGAGACTTTCAAAGAATCCATCGTCGCCTTCACGGGCCTGTGCCCGGCGACTTTCTTCACCGTCCTTGCTCTTGGGCTCGCCGTCTACTATGTCGTGTCCGGCCTCTTCGGGTCGTTATCCGACCGCCAACAGAGGCCGAGGGACTACCAGGAGCAGATGCAGCCTCTCCCTCCTCCTGTTCAGCTTGTCGAGACCTCCGAGGACGAGCTCAAGCAGTACGACGGCAGCGACCCTGAGAAGTCTCTCTTGATGGCCAACAGGGGGCAGATCTACGATGTCTCTCAACGCAGGTATGCTGCGACCTTCTTCGTAGTATCGGATAAAATTGTTATGCTCATCGCGCGATTTTGATTGTTCCCTGCGGCAGTCGTGGGTCATGGATCGGATCGCCACTCTCTTATTAGGCTAATCCTACATGAATTTGTCAATTGCAATAGACTGTCTATTCACGTGCGAAGTTAATGCTGCAGTGAAATTGGCCAATGTGAAGCTTAAAAGAAATGGTTGAGAATTTTTCGTCCACACGCCGTCAAATTGATGAAACAAAATACCCTTTTTTTGGGATCTAAAAGCCTGGTTAATAAAATGGGAGTAGAGTTTGCTTCAATGAATGTCGGTTGACGATTGGCTCAGACGTTACTCAATTTGCTGAAATTATCTGTAAAAAAGACTAAGAAAAATTGCTAAACAAGAATGTTGATGAAGATATCAAATAGAGAAGAATACGTATAAAAGAAAGGAAAGAGGGCGGGGGAAAAATAAGATAATTTAAGGTACAACAATGTTGTACCATAACATATAAACGACAGTTGTTATATTGAGATGAGAAGATTTCGGCCGAGATCTGTCATTCCACCCGCTAGAAAATGGAAGTGAAATTTACAATTCTTTAAACACTAGCAAATGGATGTTTACTGCAGTAAAAGTCATATATAGTGACATATTACGACGTGATGTTCTTCGTTATGACCGTGTGAAAAGTCACGCATCACATTCACATTGCCTCTAATTTTACTTCCTTGTCTAATTATGGAACGACTCCCATGCTCTAGCAATTGAAGTTTCTATTTGCAACCTGAACTTTAAATGTTATGTCCTCACTAATTTTGTGGCTTGAACCCGATAACTTTTTTTTTTAAATTCATAACTTTCAACATGTATCTGAATATGCACTTTTTGTTCAATTTAATAAATTTGTTGGGAATAAGTAATGTATGGCCTATCTTGTAGTTAAATTTCAAGACAGGGGGTATAAGGGTTTTATTATACATAGTTGGGGAGTTGGGGTGTAAAGTTCAGTCCGAATTAAAAATCCAAGTTGCCTTTGCAATCATCTCTAGAGTGTAACACATAGTTCAATACCATTCTTGGACCACTTTCACTTCGCATTCAACAAAGATTGGTACGCATGTTGCCACCGCAGATCTCATAGCACCTTTTTTCATTTTATAATAATAGGAAATTAACTGATTAGTATCCGGTCAACTAATCTAGAAGTGCATCAATCGTCACTCACAAATTTACCATATACCACAGCGAAGTATCTTTTAAAGTGATCAACACTTCATTATCCATATAAGAAAAAGAAAAATGAAGGACTGAAGAAATAGAAATCATTTCCCCTAAAGCCAAATAAATCAACCAGAAAATTGGCCTTTAATTAGGACAGTATGATACTACGGTCATAGAAATTTACCCTATGTTGAATAGTTAAATTTATTAAAAATTCAATTTAGCAATAAATTCAACATTGACCAAAGGTATGTGACGAAGACATATCTAACTAATGTGACAAATTTGATCTTCCATGAAGAAAAGTTTAATGTACATATTGTCAACACTTCATGTGCGTGAAGAGCACTCCTACGCTAAAGTGTCGGTTCATCCTCGAGCACTTTTATTAAAATATTCTTTGTTGGTCCACGTCAAAAGGAAGTCATGCACCTGGGATCAAATTGCGAACAAACTACCACTCACAAAGTACCAAATCTTAGGCAACTCATTGCTTCTTGTTAACCATTTCTCTTTCCTGATTCTAATGGCTTCTTCTCCTTCTTTCAAGCGTAGAAGGAGCTATGATGTCTTTCTAAGTTTTAGAGGCACGGATGTCCGCAACTATTTCCTCAGTCATCTCTACACAGCTCTTGTTCAAAGTGGAATAAACACTTACATGGACAGTGAAGATCTAAAGAAGGGAGAGCAAATATCACCCACACTCATGGAGGCAATCGAGGAATCGCAAATCACGATTGTTGTTTTCTCCAAGGACTATGCCTCATCACCGTGGTGTTTGGACGAGGTGGCGAAAATCATGGAGTGCAAGGAGCAAAGAGGCCTCATGGTCTTTCCGGTGTTTTACAAAGTAGAACCTAGAGAAGTGAGAGGGCAGAAACAGGGTTATGGAAAAGCCATGGCCAAACATGAGGTCAAGTTTGGGAAGGATTCAGAGAAAGTAAAGCGATGGAAAAAAGCTCTTCTTGATGCTGGTAGCTTGTCTGGATGGCATTTTATGGACGAGTACGTGAAAACACTTCTACTGCTTCAAATAGTGTAATTCTTTTGATATTTTATCTTCTTTAAGGTTTGGGATCCTCTAAAATTCAGCGTAATCTATCCCGGCTCTCTCTCTAATTTGCCTCGTCTCTCTCTCTCTCTCTCGCATTAGACACACAGCACAGAAAACACTTGCACAGAACACGAAACAGAGTACCATGGGCGAGCCGCTCGTCCTCTCCGACCCTCTGCCGATTCTCGACACGCCGCCGTCCGATTGCTCACGTCCTAACGCCACCTCAGCCGCATCACCTCAGCCCGTCTCTGGGTCTCTGTGTCTAGGGGCTTTAAGGCTACGAATCCAGGCTCGCGACCCCGGATCCGGGGCTTCAAACCCGGATCAGCGGTCGCTAGCCTCGGGCAGTGGTCGCTGAGACTCTCCTGTTTTCCTGACAGAGGGACAAGAACACGGAAAGAGGGCGCACCAACTGCGCTAGGACAGGCGATGGTGGCGGGGACATGGCAGCGGGGGGAACAGATGAGGGCGGCCACGGGGCAGTGGCAAATGCGGATGGGATCATGGGAGTGGAGAGAGAGGGGTGGGGGAAATTTGGGTTTGAGCTTTGAGCCTAGGCATTTTCTTATTTTTCAATTAAAATTTAACAAAAAATTCTAGAAACTATAAAAGAAGATTCAAAAAACTTGAAACTTTCAATTCACAGATTGAGATAATGGTTAGAAGAAAAGGTGCACAATAGTCAAATATAATAAGTTTCTTCGATATCAAAAACTGTCATAATACGTTAAAACCACATGTACTAATCTATATCCTATGTCTACTGGATATAGTTCAAGCCAGGTTTAAGAGAAAATTTCCTTCTATGCTCACCAACGTGGGAGGTAACATTGCTCTGTCATTGTCACATGGCATAGTTGTGTCATGCGACCTGTATTCGGTCAATTTTCATTTTAGTGATCTGTCTTATATCTTAAAATACATTTTTAAGAAATATATATTTGTTTACAAAAAGTCATGATAGTAAAGTCATCGACTTAATTTGAAAGTTTAAATTCTAATAATTTGAAATTTGAAAAAATAACACAAAAATAAAATATCTTGAAATAAACATTTTAACTAGCATATATTATCAAATGTAATTCATGATCAAACAAATATCCATTTGGTTTAAAGTATGAGAATTATAAGTCATTAAATCAATGACACAGATAATGCAAGTTATTGTCATTATAAACCATGGTTTTAGTCCGTATATAATTACGTAATAATACGTCTAAACCATAGATAAGCTACTCCTAATTGGAAATATAGATCATTCATTACGTGATCTAACTGCATATGCCATTAGCTTACACTTGGCAATCTGGATTAGGCTATCACTCATGAAAGACTCATGCGATTGGCACCCTCATGCTTCGATCAATTTTAAGGATTATGTAGTTCTAGATGACAGACTATGTCCTCTTAGGAAAAAGATTAACTTAAAAATCTATAGAGGTATATGTTCATGGACTTCGGCTTTCCAATTCGGGCAGGAAGTTAGAAAACGAAGCTTGCGCTCCCGTGTTCCACCCCCGTTACCGTTAGTTGGAGGGTCTTTTGTACTGCTGGCGTACCTCTGCTTCTCGTTGAGGTTTTGAGCCATCACTCTCTCACCGACGCAGACCCAGACTAAAATCACTTAGAGAGTAAGAATTGTAGAGAAAGCTTTCTCTACTGATTTCGCCTCCCATTTCAACTGAACAGGGATCAGCTATATACATACAAAAGCTGGTGCTTGTGGGATGTTGCCAGCTCACTTCAACATTTACAAGCGGACAAGAACAAAAATGAGCTGCCTACGCCTGTACATATAAGACATTATACCTCGTCTAACCCATGAGGATTGTCCTTTCTAATCCATGCATTTTCTCTTCTTCTGAGAAAATTAGTTTTTCACGTCTTGTCCTGCTGAGTGCTGACGTAGTAATCACTCCATCTGAAAGCTGGCCCTGGGCCTTTTCTTCTAAATTGGGCGTGATTATCTCGTTCGCTTTCCTCTTAAAGTCGTTGATCTTGGGTTTGGGAGATCTTCCAGACTTCAAAAAAATCAGCCCGTAAACATAAGCTGTGTTCTCTAAGCCAGAAACTTAGTGGGCAGATCGATTACTTTCTCTCATTTTCTCTCTTGTACTTTTTATTTAAAGCTCATATAACCCTTGAGAATGATGAAAATTCTTCCATCACCACGCAGATAATACTTTTGTTGGTTGCGTATTGCATGCTCTAGGACAGCATTAAAGAATTCGATTTCAGTGGCTTTAGTGATAAAAATAACATGTCTCACCGCATTTTTATGTTTCTCTTGGTTTTGTTTGGTTCTGCAAGTTGTTGAATTTCCCAGATCTGTTAGAAATACTGTTTCCCTTCATCATCCAGTTCCATTCATCGTGCTGGTAACAATCACTGTAGAATATCTAGGACCATATCCTAAGCAGCTTCAAGCATATAATACCAACGGTTGAATTTTACTAACAAGGTTTAGATAGCCTCTGTCAATGTTGATCGCGTCTGGAAACCCAGCTTCTACAAGCGGGAGTCCAGTTTCCGCTACGCTCATGTTAAGTTTCTAGCTTACTCATCCTTGTCCTTCCCAACGGAGGCAAGGATTTAGAACAGAGAGTCCCTCTAAAGAAAAGTGCCTCTCGAGTCTATTATATTTCTTTATTAACGTCAAATCTCTAGGTAGTAGAGCTTCAAAGGATACATGCCTTAACTTTCCATTATTCAAGGAACTGATCTCCGATTGTTTTGTGAAATTTTAACTCAACTTCTAGAATCTTTTTGTGTGAAGCAGGATGTTTTATGAACCATTGAAGTTGCTGGAAATCTTTTTCTCAAGTCTACCTAGCAACTCTGCATAGATTTTAGTACCCTTCCCCTGAAGACCGTGATCGTTGGAATCAACCAGTAGATATCAAAACTCAACACATTCAAATTTATTATTTTCAAGATTTTTATCACCAGATTCAATGTCAATATCTTCAGGGATAGGATTATGATTCTCAGGAATATTTTCCTCGTGATTATTTTATGGCCATCTGGTACAAACTTTCCAAGATCTTCATTTTCAAGATCTTGTTGCCATAACTTTATTGGAGTGATATTTGCCCGATGGTTCACCTGATAAACCCATAACCATATCTGAATCAGATTATACTTTGTGAACGCGTTGGTTGGCCAAACATATCATCTTCTACTTGATTTTAATCTTCAAGGATATCTCCTTTAATTTCTTTCGTACTTAATCAAAAGAGGCTTGTGAACTTCAACTGTCTTTTCAACAAACCAGTTCATTCTCTTGGCAGGTCTTTCCCAGTATTCATTCCCCACAGTCATTCAACAGATGATATTAAGGTTTTTTTCCTTTCATCTATGATTCTAAAATGAGAAAAAAGAACTCTAGTCTGTTGCATAGCCAACTAATATCTGCTTTCATTCTAATAGAACCATAGCTTTTGCTCTCATTCTCCTTCTGTCTATTTGGACACTTCTTCCTTGGATGCCTCTCTTGCTTGCATGCTCGAAATTTTTTTCTTTCTGCTGTAGGATTTATCTGCACAACAAGACAATATATGAGAGTTGTAATAACTATGCCGTTCTTGTATAATGGGAAGCCTAGTTTGCTGAGCTACTTTCAGATTCCGATTCAAGAATCTTTCCACATATTCAGAGTCGGTTCTCATTACAAACCTTTTTGGGGCTACAAATAAGTATAGAAAAATTTATACAATTTTTCATGGCAAGTATATCCTTTTCATGTATCAAATAAATGAGTTCGGACCATTTAAATGTAGCAGACCAATATTGATAGAAGTCTTGTGATTTTCTTTATTTAGTTCTTTGTACTTCTCCCCAGTATTCATTTGATGCATCAGAAGGTGATAATATGGTGTCAAATGCGTTACCTTTTCTTTTACCTACTTCTTGAAAGTCTTCATCATCCCAAAATCGAGACATATCACTTAGAGCTTTCTTGGGTAGCCTACTAAAATATGTTTAAATTGTCGGGCCTAGTTAGCAGATCTACAGTACCTCTAGAATTTTTATCTTCTACTTTGTCAGGAAAGTTTATATATCTCGCAAATTTAGGTTTGTAATACTAGCTTTTTTTTTTTCTCTACTTCCATACCCAGGCAATTAATTTTTCCCTTTATCCATTTTACCTTCTTTTACCCAGGATCGTGCCTTCTATCTTAAAAATGTTTGTTGGTAGTTACAAGTGATTTGTTTGCGTCTCCAATTTTGCTCGAGACTATTACAACGTGTATATACACAGCACAAAACTTGCGTAGATACTTGAAGTCATCATCCTTTTCCGCTGAAAATTGCCTAGGGCTTTCTGTCTATGAGATCTCCTGCCGCAGCTATCTTATCTTCTAGTCATCATCTTTGATGGATTGCTGAAATGAAGATAGTCCGTAACAATCACAAAATCAAACAAAAGTCACAACCACTTAACAGGGTTTACCCTGAGGACAAGGAGGTTCTCCTCTGTTTCTTTTTAAAGGCAATTCTTTGTAAATCAGGATGACTTTTCAGATTTATAAGGTCTCAGTTTTCCCCTTGGTACACTTTGTTCCGATCAAATAAACTTTCTTCTTTTTGATCCTTTAGGAAAGTGTGTTGCACCTAGCACATATTCAATGTGAGAGCAACAACTCTTGTTTATATAAGGAAACTGTTTAGTTGCTTCCTTCGCTTAGAGTTCAGTACTCACTCTCATCGTATACTTTTTGCCTGGATTCACCCACCCGGACCTTCTACTAACTCTTCTTGAAGGAGCAAGTCGGAAGCTTTCTTTGTGACCTCTGGCCATGGCTCCGGAAGTTTTTCAAAGAAAGTCCTTCTGATTGTTGAAATTCACAGCGTCAAAATAGCACATATCCTAAGTCCGTAATTTCATTAGAGCATTTGAAGACTACTCTCTCTACTATTTCTGTAGAAAGCAATAAATCACAGAATTCTCTTTTGAAGACATCTGTTACGATGGCTTATAGTCCATCTACAATAAGTTCTTGTCTATTTTGTGCTTTAAATCTGTTTGAAATAATAAGATTTTCCCAAACTTCTGAGCGTTACCGACAAGAGTGGCTTCACATACCTCATACGGAGTGTTGGACAATATCCTCCTGCATTTGTTATCATACCAATGGTTGTGACCCCTTCATCTATCCTTTCACACACATGTTTTCTAGTATCAGCACCAAGAACTAACTATAGGACTTGATGGACTATTCATTAAACAGACAATGATTTGTTCTATGTGGATAACCGGGCTTATATAAAGTCCATTTCGCTGTTAAAAGCTCAGTAATTATTCTATCATCAATAGTACTGGAGATTCTTCAGCCAATCCTAAAGATTGCTGAAGATGTTGGGCTAACTTACTAGTATCATTACCATTAAGGCTAGCTGCTCTTTTTACGGGACCTAAAACGAATGGTGTTACCTTTTCTTGCTACATTTTTTGGACTTGAAGGACTTGATTTGAATCTCATCCCTCAAGCTTCTTTTAATTAGTCTCTGTTTCAATCACATCAAGCTTTTCATTGACCAATAAAGACACTTCTCTTGCAAGAGCATTTCTCTACATAGTCATTTTCATTATGTAAGCCATTATGCATAGGAGATAAATCTGGTATCCTATCAGCCTGTTTTATTTATTAGAAATGTTTATTTAATTTTTTTAAGAAGAAAGAGTGAAAAGCTAGGATTTCTTTTCTTTAAAGAAAATACAGGCCTAATGGCATTTTTGTAAATACTTGAAGCAGTAAAGAGCAAAAAGGTAATAACATGACAGACCTCTACAGGAACCAATAGTAGGCCGTGTGTCCATACAGCCAAAGAACGTCTTTATTTTTCCACTTTCAGAAGTGGGCCTAAAATTGTCTCAAAGGATAAAGTACTTGATTTTAATTAGGATTTACCCCATTGGTAAAGCTAATTTAGACTTCACGTCGGCTATTTTTATCACAGATATTGCTTCGCAAAGGAATATACCAGATAATTGGGTTGGCATTTGGACAATTAGAGAAAAGACAAGACAATTTCAATGAACTTTGTAAAGAGATGAAAACAATGTCTATCCAATAATTAACTTTAATTATTGACAAATGCAAAATAGATTATCATACAACATTTAGAATAACATGAAGAATATTGTTTTAATTCTGCTTAGACTCAAACATCTTGCTAGTTGAACATATTTAGACATTCATCTCCATATATATTGCGGACTAGCTTCTTACTCAGCGATTCTCTTTGAATACTTATTCGTTTCTTTGGATTACTCTAAGCACTTTCTACTAATTTTCCCTTGTCAGATATGAAGCAGGGCTTATACAACATATTGTTCAGGAAATCTCAACTCAACTAGATCGAACGTCATTAAATGTAGCTAAGTATCCGATTGGGATAGATTCCCAAGTACAAGAGCTTCAAACAATCCTAAATCTACCGTCCAAGGATGATACTCTTATGGTAGGATTATGGGGACAAGGAGGCATAGGGAAGACAACCCTTGCTAAAGCCATTTATAATGCTATTTTTAAAGAGTTTCAAGGTTCTAGTTTCTTGGACCATGTTAGTGAAAATTCCAAAAGTTTCACTGATTTGGTTCATTTGCAGAAAAAATTGCTATCGCAGATACTGCGAAAAGAATTAATAGTCTTCAATGTTGACAAAGGAAGTCAATTGATTCAAGATAGACTATGCAATAAGAAAGTTCTCATTATTCTTGATGATGAATGCCAATTAAATGCTTTAGCTGGAGATTGTGAGTGGTTTGATAAGGGAAGAAGGATAATTATCACAACAAGAAACAAGCATCTGCTAACTTCTCATGGAGTATATTTGGATCATTTGTATAAAGTTACAGCTCTCAAGTATGGTGAAGCTCTTGAACTTTTTAGAAAGCATGCTTTTCCAAGAAGTCAAAATATAGAAATAAATAGCAAATTCGTTCATGGTGTTTTATGTTATGCTGGAGGCCTTCCTTTGGCACTTGAGGTTTTGGGTTCTTTCTTGTGCGGCAGAGGAGAACGGCAATGGGAAAGTACCCTACAAAAACTGGCCAAGAGTCCTCACAAAAAAATCAATGATGTGCTAAAGGTAAGTTATGATGGACTGGAGGACTATGTAAAGGATATTTTTCTTGACATTGCTTGTTTCTTCAAGGGGAGGAGTACAGAGTACATTAAGAAAGTTCTTGATTGTTGTGATTTTGACACGACTATTGGGATAGAAATTCTCATTGAGCACTCCTTGATTAGAGAGGAGATAGGGACCTTACAAATGCATGACTTGATACAATTGATGGGTATGGATATTGTTAAAGGAGAAAGTCGTGATAATCCTAGCAAACGAAGTAGATTATGGCTTTATGATGATGTTCTTCAACTTCTATCAGGAGATGTGGTAAGAACTCATATTCCATTCTTATCATTGACTTTTTACTATAGTTACAAAGTAACCTAAGAATATTCGAAAAATATACAGGGAACAGATACGATAAAAGCCATAGTTTTGAAGCTACCAGAGCTAGAAGAGACACACATTTGTCCTAATGCTTTCACGAACATGAGAAACTTGAGGTTGCTCATCCTGCATAATATAGAAAATTCTTTCCATGGTCCCGTTCATCTCCCCAATGAGTTAAGGTGGTTGGAATTGCCTAATTGTGCCTTACTTCCAGAATTTGGCTATGGTCCAAAGAAGTTAGTTAGACTTGATATGCAGAATAGCAAGATCAAGGAAGTGCCGAAACAATTTAAGGTGCGCATTCCCTTTTTCATTACTTATTCATGTATGTGTTAAATCAAATGATAATTATTATTGTCCTAAGGAAAACATCTACAATTGCTATATTCCTTATATATATATATCAAAACATCAAATGCAGTTGGCAATCTAGTACATAGAACCAATGCAGCTAAAATCTTCCGTATATAAATAGTCTACCTTATAATTGACAACTTGTTGAAGTACGTGTATAGCAAAGATTTCATCTTTTATTCTTCTACTTCTACTGCTTTCCTGATCACATCTATATGGCTTCAATTTTCTGACCGATTCATTCTATTTATGCAAATTGTTTAATCAAGTTTCACCGTCATCAAATCTGGTCAAATTTAGCTGACGTCAAAGGATGTTGGAGTATGACGTAATTCAATATTGTCCACGTGGTCACCCCATTTAAATAGTGAATGGCAGTACTTGCCATTACCTTCTTTTTTCTTTTTTCTTTTGTCAATTGGTCAAAGCTATAACCTGTTTGACTAGCTTCTCTTTGAAGCTAATTTGATTGCTGCTAACGTATGTGCGATGTTTAATCTTCGTTACATTGCGGAATCAATCTAATGGCCACATAGCTAGATTTGGCTAGATTTGGTGCGGGAGAGTCTTGATTAGAAAATTTATGCAAGTAGAAGGAATTGATTAGAAAAATTAAAAGTATAAGTACTTGATTAAAAAGATAGTGAAAGTGTAGGAATGAAAAGTAGGAGTTTTCCGTACATATACAAAAAATTGACAGTGAGTTCAAACCATCATGACTTTGAGCTGAAAATTGGAACAAAAACTTCTTCGTATGTAATTTAACGTTTGAACGTAGAAAGTACTTAAGCTATACAAGGAGACTTTTTATTTGATATATAGGCTTCTGATATATTTAATAGTCCCAATATTTTTAATGATCCCTCCCATGAGAGAATTGAGAAACCACGTACTCGTTACTCTATGTATGGTAATAGATAAATATACTTTACTTGTTAAGTTTCAAGTGTTGTACAATATAAAATGTTAGAATGTCCAAAAGAAATTTAACTAATTCGTAGAGAATTAACAAATTTATCAATGTGATTGAGCTTGACTAAGGCTTTGATTTTTCATGCTAAACCCAAGAGGTTGTTTTCCATCTCGTGTTAGAAAATTACAAAAAAAAATTGCTATATTCATAGTTAAGTACAAAAAACCTTCAGAGAAAGGTCATCGATTAGTTTTGATTACTTACTCCCAAATCTTGAGAAGTAGCAGCATCACTATATATTGCAGATTTCTAGCGTTTAGTGCATTAAAAAATCAATACTGTTTCATGCTAGTAATTTCTTAAGAGCATAGGTAAATTTCAAAGTAATTGGTAACTAAATTTTGATCAGCAACTTATTTGGCAGGTAATTAGTAAGTTGCCAATAGTTTTATGGCAGAATCAACAGATATTTAGTCTATAAACGTGCTAGAAATTACCAAAAGTTTTGTGGAAGTACCGACAATTATTTGATTATTTTAAATTACCAACTGTTTTTGTAAATAATCAATATTATTTGTGTAGCTTCCCACGTGTTGAAGTTACTAATTTTATAAGAAATTGCCAACTCATATTTGAGTCTATATATCAACTTTTTTTTGATTTTATAAATATTACCAATTGGTTAGAGAACTTACCAATATTTAATTGCTAAAATTAGCAGCATGTTGAAGTTACTAAGGCGATATTTAGTAACCATCCGAATAGTAACTGATTCTGATTTTTTGTTCTTGGGAGCAGTTTGAGAACAGAATTGCGTTTAGTAAAATTTTTGTTCCCGGGAACAGATTTGGAGTAGAATCAAGAATAAAAAAAAAAATTTGATTATTGTTCCCGAGAACAAATCTAAGAATCAAGTCTTCTTCCCTTTTCTCTTCTTCTTCTTCTCTTTTCTTCTTCTTCTTCATCTACCGCCATCTCGCGGTTGCCGTTCGCCGCCGTCCACCGCCGTCGTCTGCTGGTTGCCGGCAACCGGTCCGGCGAGCTCGCCAGAGGCTCGCTAGGCCAGCGTGAGGTCTGGCCAGCTCGCCGATGGCTAGGCAGGCCTCTCCGGTGGCCAAGCGGGCCTCGCCCAGCCCTGGCGAGTTCAACTTGACCACCGGCGAGGCTTGGCCTCTCCATATCCGGCGAGGCCGAGCCTCGCCGGTAGCTGGGCGCCCTCGTCGAAGGCCGACAACTAGCCACTTGAAGAAGAAGAATAATAGGAGAAAAAGGAAAAAAAGAAAAGAAAAAAAGGAAAAAAAGTAAAAAAAATATTTAAAAATTAAAAGAAATTGATTTGGAACAGAATCTAGTACCAAACGCAATTCTATTCCAGAATCAGAAATTTTGGACAGATTACCAAACGGCTTAAAATGCTTAGAAATTATTCTTGGGAACATAATAAAAAAAAAAAATCATTTCTGATCGGAATCTGTTCCCGGGAATAGAATCGTTTGGTAACGCGCCCTAACTCTCTTAGCAAGTTACCAATATTAATTTGAGTGATATAACAACTCTTCATGGGTTAAGTTACCATTTTGTTTTAGTTATTAACTTTTCTTTGATTAAGTTACTAATGTTAATCTAATTGTTTAGAATAATAATTTACCAACGTTTATTTGTCTATGTTTTCAGCATGTTAAAATCACGAACTCAAAAAAATTGCCGATGTTTATTTGAGTCCATTTACTAACTTTTATTCATTATGTAATGCAAATTTCTACATAACCGTGCGTGAAAAAACAGAATACTCTTTCATGCTAATGATTTCTTAAAAGTGTTGTAAATTTCAAAATAGTTGGTAACTAAATCTTGACCAGCAACTTACTTTGCGTCACATGTTAGTGAGTTACCAATATTTTTATGAAAATAACAACACTTATATAGCCTGGAAACGTGTTAGTAAGGCAGCAAAAGTTTTGTGGAAGTACCACAATTGCTTCATAATTTTAAATTACAAACTATTTTTTGTAAATAACCAATATTACTTGGGCAATTTACCAACATGCTAAAATTACTAACCTTTATGAAGAATTACCAATTTCTATTTGAGTTTATTTACTAACTCTTATTTGATTGTATTCAAATTACCAATTGTTCCAAGAAGCTATCAATATCTATTTGCTAGAGTTACCATCGTATTAAAGTTACTAACTATTATAGCAAGTTAATAATATTAATTTAAGTGATTTTCCAACTCCTCAACGCGTTAGGTTACCATCTAGTTTAGTTTTTCTAGCTCTTATTTGATTCAGCTATTGACATTTATTTAACTGTTTCAAAATCACTTCCCCACTTAATAATTTACAACATTTAAATTGCAGATGTTATCAACTCTTACAGAAATTACCGGTTGTTATTCGAGTCTATTTGGCAACGTTGATTTGATTATAATTAAACAAGTTGAAACATTCCCCAAGCAAATGTGGTAAATTATGTGAATGGTTGATACTTTTGAAACAACCAATTAAAAATTGGTAAGTGACTCAAATAATAGTGTCTAACTTAATCACCAGAAATAAGTGATGGTAAATTATTGTAATGATGTCGGTAATATTCAACAGAATTGGTAATTTCATAAAAGAGTTTTCCAAATTAAACTTGGTAAACTATTGAAACAGTGGGTACTTCTTAAACAATTAAATAAATGTTGGTAATTAACTCAAATAAAAGTTGATAATTTCAGATGAGTTATCGACTTTTTTCAGTTAGTAAGTTGCCACAAATTTCAGTTTATTATTGGAATGGTTGGTACTCTTGAAACAATCGAGTAAACATTGATAACTAACTCAAATATTCATCGGAAGTTTCATGTAAGAGTTCTTAAATAAGCTCTGCATATAATTGTTGGTAAATTATAGGATTAGTTGGTAATTTTGGAATAACAGGTAATTTAGTGTAAGAGTTAGTTCAACTCATCCATAACTTAAACAAATAAATATCGGTAAACTATAGAAACGACTTTAGTTGCTACAAATAATCTAATAGACGTTGGTAAGTGGACTTAAATAATAGCTGGTAATTTTCCGAAAGAGATAGTAATTTAAACAAGTTAGTAAGCTGGAAAATAAACATTCATAGATTATTACAGCAATTGATAATTTCAAAACACTAGAAAAAATTAGTAGTGACTCAAATAATAATAGATGATATTATAAAAAAATTGTAAATTTAAACTCGAAAAATAAATATTTTTGCAGTACTGAAAAAAACATTTGGTAATTCCAGAGAAACAATTAAACATTGATAGGAGGACTTCAACAGGAGTTGATAGTTTTATAAAAAAAATAGTAAATTAAACATTTCGGTAGCTCAGCAAACAAATGTTGCTAAATCATTATAACATTTGGTAATTTCGAAATAATAAAATAATTGATGGTAACTCACTCGAATAAGATTTGGAATTCCTTCGATAAAATACGGAATCGACAAGCGAGGACAAATTGAAACATTAATTCATCAACGAGAAATCAAATGCAGAATATTAAACACGTGCACAATTACTTACATTGTATCCCGTGTCCGGCCATTTGTGCATACATCCTCAAAGAGAAATTGAGTTTTCAAAAGATAGGTTCCTAAGGTCTCATCGAATTTCGAAATGTGCAAAATGAATTTGATATGGGCATGATTTTTGGTGTTGTTGCTACCACCGGATCTACAATATGTTACCTTTTGGTTTGCTTGGGACTCATTGCCCGGTCTTAACCCAGACCTAACCTCCATATCAACAAGCATGCTTATTCAAATTTTGACGTAAGTACATCATGTTAACAATTTAGATTTTATGTTCCGTTCAACACATGAATATTCTCTTGTGGCTACTCCAGAAATTATCCGATCTGTACGGGACAACAGATCAACACTCAGACCAAATTAATTGATTACTAAAAGCATCTCAGACCTCCCAATTATATACACGAGAGATCAACCAAATTTGCCACTAACATTTCGCATGTAGGACAGCCCTTCATATTTTAGTTAAATAAGCCTACCTCGGACGATTACTTGCATGGTGTATCCATAGAGAAATACCTAAGTTTAACAAATTGGTAACTTTTCACATGTTAGTTGTTCCATAAAGTAAGTTATATACGTACGTATGTACGTGTTGTTATATTCACATTCATATAATCTATAGTACAATATAAAGTAAACAAGAGCTTCGATGGGATCCTCTCCCCCCCCCGGGCGCGCCCCAAAATGTAGTCAATTACTTATTTTGCAAACGTTGTATCTATAGAGAAATGCCTGAGTTAGTAAGTTTATTTGATCTCTAACATGTTTCAATATCAAAATTTTGATTTCTTTTTATCCGAGAACAAATTTTTTATTTGAAATCTTGAAATATCAGTTTTTTTGTCCATATGCATGTATATGTTTCTATGTATTGCGTATCTTATCGACAATTTCTTTCTATTAAATATTTCTATATTCGTGATTTTGCTTAACTTTACAAGTATCAATTTTGTGCATCCACAGTACACTTAACCCGTGTGTACGTAGTACTAGATGTTTAAAAAGTCCCTCATATTTTTCTCTTCCCATGCTTCATATGAGATAAACTTACGCCTTACTCGTTTCGTGAGAAATGTTTTTTTTAGAAAAACATTTTCCTTATTTTCTGACGTTTGGTTTGCCTTGAAAAATAAGTCCATGGACTTGTTAACGGAAAATCTATACTTAAATTCAAGAAAATGATTTCTCTCTTTCGAAAATTGAAAAACATTTTCCAAAATATGATTAAGTATTGATGCTTGAACTCAAAATTCTACACTTGGATACGAAAACTCTAGCAATTGTTCTCAAATCTTGGCATTCAGGTTCAGGTCTCCAACGGGTGGGCCCAGGCTCCTAGTGGCCACGCCCGAGTTCATCAAGGCCGAGCTTGAATCCTTGATGCTTGTGCCCAATTTTCTAGCACCTAAGCCCGAGACCATAAAGGTGGTGCTCGAGTGGCTGATACTCAAGCTCCAGACCACAAAGGCTATGCGTGGGTCATTGATGCTTGAGCTCGAGACCCTGATTAATGAAATGTTTGTTCTTATAAAAATAATTTTAAAATTTGAATTTTTAATTATTTTTAGTTTTCTTTTCTTTTTCTTTTTTTATTCTTTTTCTTTTTCCTTCTTCCTCGACTAGTGGCTAGCCACGACAATGGCGAGCGACTGGCCATAGGCAAGGGACGAGCTCACTAGCAACTGGTTGTGACTGTGGCAGGCCATTGACCGAGGAAGAAGGAAAAAGGAAAATAAAGAAAAGAAAGAAAAGAAAAAAAAAAGAGGAATAAAAAAAAAGAAAGAAAAATTAAAAATTCAATTTTTTTGTAATTTTTCTCTGGAAAAACCAAACTACAAAAAATATTTTTCAATCCATTTTTATATTTCTATTGAATATCAAAAGATATTGTCATTTTCCTAGACAATGATTTCTTGGAAAATATTTTCCAAAAACATCATATTCTTCGAGAAACGAACAGAGCTTTATTGTCCTTTTGACAAAACTTCAAATTGGCATTTTTCGATAGTTTGACTCGTTGGATTATTATCTGCAAATTCATCTTGAACCAATAACAAACGCCATTGTTTAACATGTTTTCCAATAAAAAAACATGTTTTCCAATAAAACTCCTTATTAAATTGCCCAAAATTCCATTAGCAGCCTCAGCTTGTCCATCGATTTGAGGACGGCTAATAGATCTAAACTATGGTTGAGTCCCCATTAATGAACACCAATATAACTCTCCATAACATATAAACCATCAAGGCTCCATGGCAATCATTCACAATTTTTTTACCATATAATAACCATCCCGTAATCCCCTTCCTGCTAATAGCAACATTTCCATTGATAATGCTATTGGGCAAGCCAAAGTGTTGATTAGGTTCGTCTAAATTTAAAAATTTTATTGACAATCTTCACTTGTCCTATGAAAAAACTCACCACCATTATCCTTTGAGAGATACGCCTTCAAAACAAAATTTCATATATAACATTTCATATCTTATTCCTTAAACTCCTTTTCATTTAATATTCTTTTCGTTTTGAAGAACGATAGTGCTATAATTTTAGAGAGTTCATTGGGAATTTACTATATTGAATATATCCTAATCATTGTGGAATGACAACCCATTAATAAAGGGTCTCAAGAAGAAAGTAGTTAAAACTTAATCGAAAGAAGGCACAAAAGACACATCATATATTCAATGGATGTGCACCATATAGGGATTTAGTAAATCACACATGAGATCCACTAGATCAAGACGTCAAATTCTATTGATGCATATAAAATTTTTATTTATGTATACAAATGCAAGGTATAAATGTGGTGGTTGTTATTATGATATAGTAAACTTTGAGCTCTTACGCTACACCAACGTATATGTAACTCAAAAACAAAAAAATAAGCAAGACGGCTTGGACTCTATTATTTTTCATTTTTTTGGGTTATATTTATGGCCATCTAGGCGTACAAAATATGTCTTCTTCTAAAAAACAATCAACCAACCACCACTTCCTAATAAGTGATGAATAGAAGAGATTCTTGACCTTCCACCGCCTTTGTGGGATCTACAGGCGGGTGGTTGCGAACCTCTACATAAGATTTCAGATGTTTAGCTTAAATGCATGTGATGAATTAGTTGGCAAAGGATTGACCATGGCTCATGTGCTCCCACTTGAGGTTACGCACTCTCTTTCTTTGAATCACAACTATTTTTTCTGCACGTATACGTAATGGAAGTGGCCATGCCATTCTGCTGCATAGTGAAATTACGAGTGTTGGCGAATTTACGAGGATTACTTACTAAACTCATATTTATAAAGTGAGAAGGTGTGCTCTATACACACCACATGGCGTAGTGAATTCTAATCATATGTGGCTTGAATTATGATCAAGTGAACTTTATTTGAAAATCACAGCCAGATTTTGAAATGAAAATATATCTCATTTTTTTCTTTGATCGTTTGGAATGTCTGTGCATGTTGGTTTATTGTTCTCGCAGGACTTTAAAAAATTGAAGTTCATTGACTTGGGTGAATGTCAGTCACTGGTTTGCATGCCGGACCTCTCTTGTACTCCAAATCTTGAGGAATTGTATCTCTATTGGTGCAAAAACTTAGAGCGTGTCCACGATTCAGTTGCAAATCACCGTAAGTTATGGAAGTTGGATTTAGATTGGTGCTCTAAATTGCAAAGATTCCTTGATATTCCGAATAAGAACAAAAGCTTGCGAGAAGTTAGTCTAAGGGAGACTTCAATTGAAGAACTTCCTGCATCAATAGGAAATCTTGTCTCTCTCGAGAGTATTAATTTATTTGGTTGCAAGGAACTAGCAATCCTTCCGTCTAGCATTTATAAGTTGCAAAAGCTTAAATTCCTGCAACTTCGTCGCTGCTAAAAACTAATCAAGTTTCCTAAGGAAAAGGAGGATTTGAGTGAACCCCATGCAAAGACAGGATTTCCTGAGTTGTCAAAGTTGATTCTTGGATGGTGCCATCTAGTAGAAGTAAGGTTCCTAGAAAATCATTCTTATTTTCCATGCTTACAACAATTAGATTTGTCGAGAAACAATTTTAGAAACCTTCCTACATGCGAAAGACTAAATAACTTGGAAAATTTGGATGTTTCATATTGCCAACAACTACAAGAGATCCCCAAGATTCCGAGGAAATTGAGAAGACTAAAGGCAAATAATTGCAAATCTCTAACTAGAATTCTCTCCAACATATGTGACGTTGGGGACTTTGACTTGGAAGAATTGGAGGTTTCGAATTGCCAACAATTACAAGAGATCTCCAAGATTCCGAGGAAATTGAGAAGACTAAAGGCAAATAATTGTAAATCTCTAACTAGAATTCCCTCCAACATATGTGACGTTGGGGATGTTGAGTTATATTCAAGTGGGGATCGGGAGCTAGTCCGTAATGGGTTCCCCGTGAATGATTTGTTCATGCCTGAGGTTAGACTCTCTCTCTCTCTCTCTCCCACCCCCTCCCATCTCTCTCTCCCTCTCGCATTAATATGGAGTAGGGTACATTGTGGCTTGCATTGGGTGTTTGTGCATTGCAAAAGGCTAAAAATCCCGGAATGGTGGGCTAATTGAAAAAAAGAAGAAGCAAACATATAGGAAGTGATTGTGCTGACATATAGCGGAGGTTGTTGTAAGACAATGCAAATGATATTCTCTTTATTTATAGAACTCTAGTTTGCTGTTAAATTACAAGGACCGCCCAATGAAAAACTTCAATAATACATGTTCATCCGGTTACAAAATATTCAACAATACATGTCCTGTTTCCACCAATTAAGTACAAAAAAAATCTTTGTATTACTATTGCTAACTATATATAAAACTCTAGGATTGCCACTTAACTCATTCATACTCCTCCTTTTAGGTGCCAATTTTAAAAAAAAAAAAAACTATCTAACAGTCTACATCTATGACAGAAATTTCATTGCCAACCAAATCATCGAGTTGTTCTACTTGGAGGAGAGATGCCAAAGTGGTTGTTGCCCAATAAAGAGGGTTATATATCTTTCGTGGCTTCAAAGGACTTATATGGAAAGATCCTAGGAGTAGCTTTCTGTGTTGTATTTCAAGTGTTGTATAGGTCATGTGAGAGTATTGCATTCGAAGTTATAGCATCTGTTAATTGCAAAGCCGCAATACACATCAAGCATTTCAAGTTCTTTGATTTGGATAATGTGTGGCTAGAGTATATTGAATTAAAGGATTTGTGGACAGTAGACCATTTTGGTCCAAATGATCTGACTCATTTCCGCATTAGCATTAGAGTATGCAATTATCACGAATTACTTGTGAAGAAGTGTGGATTCCGACTAATATGTAAGCCACTAGAGAATGATATAGAGGTTTTGCTTCAAGACGATCAGTTGCTAGATCCAGCTTTATTCTATGAGGTTTCGCATGAAGATAATCCAATGAGCACAAAGGAAAAAGGATTGAACATTGTTGATTTGTCAATCGAGGTATCTCTCTCTCTCCCCCCCTCCCCCTTCTCCCAATGTGTGCGTGTGTATATGCATGTGTTGATACGATGTATATTGGGTGCATCTAATGCAAAACTGTAAATTCTAGACAAACAAACAAATTTAATATAAAGCGATTTTGCACGTGTATAAAGCTTAACAAAATCTCAACTTGATGCAATGACGAAGACCTGATGTTCATAATTCCTGTATTGAAAGATACGGTTGAAATCTTAGAAAATCTAACGAACAAATGGACACGTGATTCTTGATGTTATGGTTGATCATAACAACTAACACCAATAATAGTACTAGATCAACTCTACGGACTAAGATAAAACTGCACAACTATAATAATTCAATAATTCGACATGAGACCTTTTTCACTCTTAGGTGTTTGTTGCTATTATGATAGGGGACCGTCGTACTACATGCCTGGCTAGCCACATGCGGATTACTTGGACAGTGTGATTTAATTTTATTAATAGAGAGTATTGCATTTGAGATTCTTCTTTTATATAAAGTTAGAGCAGACATAAAAGGGGCAAGTGGTTGGATAAGGCTGGTCTGTGGAGAGGGCATGCATTAGATTTCCCTTTCCAATTTTCTGTTAATTTGAGTGCAAGTAGAAGTTTTTTTTTTTTTTTTAATTTATTTTAATAATGTTAAATTTGTTGCAAGTAAGTTGGAGTTCAATTAGGACAGTTTGTACTAAAGAATCAGTGATCTCCAAAGTGAACTCGTAACAATGAACATTAGACAATGGGGTCTGACGAGGACGATTAATTTCTTGGATATGTTGTTCTATTTTCCATCAATTTTTCACTTCCTATATATTACACTTGTATTGTATGAGCTGCGTTAGGGTGATTCAATCTAACATTAGGGGTGGGTAGCACTTGCAGGGGAATGATTTCCAACATAAGCAACGATCAATATGTCTAATTATTACAGAACTCTTGCTTTAGTTGAATTACTAGGAATATGCACAAATCAAACTCTTTTTCTTGAACTAATTACAAACTTGGATACTTCTAATAATTTACACACATAACAGAGGCATCGCTATTCTAGCCTTTGGTATTATCATGGGAATGTTAGCCTTGGAAAAGAGATGCCAAAGGGGTTCGTCCTTGCTGAAGACGGTAGTATATCTTTCAAGGCTTCGCAAGACTTGTACAACAAGTTCGTAGGATTTTTTCTGTGTTGTCTTTGATGTAGAAGATGGAGAAAAGGAAGTATCTTTTGACATTGTACCACGTGTCAACGGCCAAAGGCGGAATGAGGTATCGGGAACTCTTGGTTCATTTGATACGAATCACGTGTGGTTTCAATTTTTTAGAACAAATGCACTGTGGGGATTATTGGAGGGAGCAGTCGACTTTGGTCAATTTGATGAGAGTTATCCGATATTTAGCCTTAATATTAGAGTAACGGGTGCAACCGTTATAAAGTTGGGATATGTGTTGCAATCCAATCCTCTAGAGGATGCTTTGAAGGTTGAGATTGAAAAGAATTGCTTAATGGATCCTGCTTCACTCTTTGAGGATAGGGAGGATCCAAAAATTCCGTGGAGCAGATGGCTGATGAAGGATTTGTCCCTCCTTGAGGATAGGGAGGATCCATTGTACTATGAGGGGAGCAGATGGAAGGATTGGTGCAAGAGACTCGAAGATATGCATGCAGGGAGAGACTCAATATATTAGAAGAGGGGCATCATGCCTAGCTCATGTGTCTTCAACATGGGGGTGCTGTGGGAGGTAAAGCAGAGGCTATGCGAAAAGATTCGGAGTCATTTCCAAGTTTTTTGTATTAGGGTTTGGGTGAATGTGTGTGAGTGATTGATAGTATGTGCGTGGATATCTTCCTCTCTCATCTTGAGCGCTCTAGACCGAATCCAATGTCCACGCCCGCGGTCGAAGCCAGTTGCAGCTGAATATCTTCGTCGAGCAATTTCGTCGCTGAATTAATTCGTCGCCTTAGCTTCATCTTCGAGAGATTCTCCAAGTCTTTCAGTGTCTTCATTTATTAGTAGGTAACCGTTCGGATCGGATCTCCCTAAGGTAGGATGCGGTCAATTCATGGAGACTTGATCATATGATTCTTCTGAGTTTGCCTTTTGCCGAGAGCTTCAAATTGTTATCTCAAATTGCTCATGTTATATTGCTCGCCGATTGATAGGAATTCCTATTTCTAGAACACCTCACCATTCATGATCACCACCTGGTCGACGTTTTGCCTCAAAGATGATAATGACGAATTTGTCTGCAACATTGATCAATCTGAGATTGCATAGAGTGATCTGGATGTTCTTGTTCGACATGTTGATCATATATTGTGAATTTTGATGCTTCATCCTTTGATGGCAAAGAGTTCTCTTTCCCTTGGTGCTTCGGTTAACTTTGTCTCCTTTGGTTATGTGACTGGATTGTCGTCTGGTATAACAGTAAGTCACTATACATTGGTGGTGAATAAATCACAGCTAAGCTATTTCAAGTTCAATGTCGTTTTGATGCTCATAAAAGACCATTCCACTAAAACTCGAGAAAGAGAGTCCTCAACCTAATTTAAATTCAAAATAAGCGGGAACGGTACGAGAAATGCTCAGGGATCGGAAGTTTAGTTAAGTTGAGAAATTGTGGATATAGGAAAGCAGGTAAGTTAAGAAATCATGGATATAAAAAGAAGTTAAGAAATGGACATCGACCTAGTAACAATCAAAGGGAATTTAAGACTTATGAATAAAAGATATGCAGAGGAAAAAGATATGTTGAAATTATGCCAGAATACTGCCAAAATTACTGTTGATTTCCCTTTGAGTATTGTTGTAACGTTGATCTCGATGCCTCCAATCGAGCATCATTTGTACAAACTGTGATTACTTTCAATTCTAGGAATGTTAATGTCCTAGTAATCTTCTTTTCAGTTAATTTTGTTCGGCTCGTTCCTTTGAGTTTAGTGTTCTTTGCTTTGATTTCCTTTTGCATTGCACCTTTAAATAATTCACGGTACTTCCACTTTAATTTCCGAGCAATTTGCTATTCCTGTCAGTTAGATCGATTTCCATCAAACAGTTTCACGCATTGATTCCAGGGGCTAGCACGCATACACACACACACCATCAAAGCCATCTTTGGAAAAATTGTTTGTGGACAGTTTAATCACTTTAGAGCCAAGCTAGAATCAGAAAGTAAGCTTGTAATTTGTTTTCCCAATCGATTGACAGTTTGATTAACTTATCATTTAGCTAAACATGCTGATGTACACAAGTGATCGCACTATAATGGGATTCTAAATTTAGACGCCATTGGTTCAAGAGGAGGCTTCTGCCATGTGATAGTTTATCCTAACGAGGTTCAAGAGGTGGTTCTCATGTCGTCACACTTTGTCACGTGTGGCATTTTGTTCACATTGTACACAAATGTCAGTGCATATTCGATGCACATGCATGATGACATATGTTCACGTGTCTCATGCTCGACACCGTACATAATGAATAATGATTTTTCAAGCAGATTTGTGGTAGATAAATATGTACTTGCTTCCCGACCCAATATGGTATTAAATAAGAGTAACGATTCCTGAGCTGAAGGAATCTCCTGAATCTACATATACCAAATCGAGCTGGCTCTATAAGAACTTGTTACATGTCCGCTTGCTAATTTCCAATTCAAAATCCGTAGTTTCTACTTTCCCTCTTGATATTAAGAAGAGCAGTGTACCAGACCTAAATTTGGTGATAGGAACTTGGAGTTTTCTTTGCAGGATTTCGTTGCATAGACTTAATTCTTGCTTAGCGCATAAATCCGAAAATTCTCAATATATTCCATGTTAGTATCTTTTGGCACCCTTGCTCTCCACCAGCGGAGTTCACGTCGAGCTTACCTCCTTCTCTGCTATTCCCACATCCCTCTCTCATTTGCTTTGTCCATTAATATAACTTCATTTTCTTAATTAATCCTATGTTATTTTCTTAGATTCTTTTTATCCTATTTTCCATAGTGGGTACTGTTGCAACCGAAAGGTGGCAAGGCAAATGGTAATTCCATCCCTACAATAGTCATAGATTTGGTGAGGCAAGAATTCAATTGTTGGACGTGCCTGGTAAGATATCACTTTTTGGCCAATTGAAAAAATAAAAAATATGATTGGCCAACTCTTGAAGCGAAAGCGCGTGCGGACAAATAATCAATATATCTTTTCATTAATTGTGAATTATTATTTATCTAATTTGCAAAAAAAAAGAAAGAAAAAAGCTAAATTGTTGCGAATGACATTTCCTAGAAGCCACATGGGGCAGCCAATTGAGTGGCTTACCTTTTTTTAACGAGATGAAATATTTTATTTTCCATGTAAGCAAAAGGAAAAGACGGACTGAAAGATGTTTTAATTTAATTAGAGTTCAATATCCACGCTTTTCCTTTGGCTGGGGCCCAGATAGGGAGAGAAGATGAGACCAAAAGACTTCGTATACGTGAAAACGCATGAACAAATAAGGGTACGCATGACAAAATTTCTAGAACAGAAATTGATTTCTAGCCAGAAATTGATTTCTAAATTTCTATTTCAGAAATTGAGAAGTTAAAAATTTTAGCTTATGATTTCTTCTTCAAATCTATTTCTGGAATAAAAATATGTTTCAAAAATAGAAAAAAACAAATTGCGTTACCAAACAGATTTCTGTTTTAAATTTGTTATGTGGAACAGAGAAATAGAGAAGTGAAAATTTTATCATGCGCGCCCTAAGTCTGCTCTTTTTTTATTAGAATTCAATGTCAATTTGGAAAGAAGTAAAGACAAATGGACGACTTCAAGTTTGATTGAGCCAGTTCGGCTTTTAGCTTCTCCACAGAAAACGACATTATTATTGACGTTTGGACTATAGATTATCAAAAAGATATCTACCTCATTCCGATTTTTCAACACTTTTAAAAGGCTTTCTTGCCCCAAAGCCAATTAAATCAATTCACTAGAAAGTTGTAGTCCAATCAAGACCGTATGAAATTATGGTTATAGACATTTATTTTATGTGGACCATCACAAATGTACCTTCCGGCAAATGTTCAACACTTTTTGCGCCTAACGTGCACAATAAAATCCCATGCTATGATCTGTATCACCCTCAAGGTAAAGGTGGCCTCACCTGCAGCTAGCAAGGCCGCTGACGAGGCTGGCTTGCCCTCCACCACACCTCTTGCCCAGTCAATTGTGAGACAATTGTGAGGCACCGCTGTAGGCGATGCCAGCCATGGCCTTGCCAATTGTGGGTGAGGCCGCCTCCACTCATGGACGATGCAAGCCATGGCGAGGTTGCCCTCGCCTAGTGGTTGACAAGCTCCAGCGATCCTCGCCAACCACAGCAGGAAAATGAAAGAAGGAAGGAAGAAGGAAGGAAGGAAGAAAAAGAAAAAGAAAATGTTTATATTTCTTATGTCTAAAAGCCTTCATCCTCCAAATTTTTCTACTTTTATTTGATTTCAAAATTATTTAATCCCAATTTATCTCTTGAAGATTAAACAATAAACTTGAATTGATAAATGTCGATAATCACCGGAATCGAATTTCATCAATCATGAGTTGAGTGCAAATTTTAAACTTGCCATGCTAACTATACCTTTGAGAAATTCCTTCAATTGCACATTTGATGGTACGTGATAGCGTTGCGCTTGAGCCGTACGATTCCATGTGATGCAAATATAAATTAAAATGCAATATGAACTATGCTAATGGTATTTTTATTTAAAGGTCAGACCAAAATTTATGTGTCGAGAAATTATTATTCTCATCATTGTGGCACTGAGGCATGCAACAGCAAGTATACGACCACTTATGGAAACATTCTAAATGAACGTGCTTTTCTTTATCAATGTAGGTACCTTCTATCACTTTTCTAGGTGTTTTAAATCCTGTTTCCCCCTTGCATTTCGCACATTGTTGGATGAAAACTCATAAGATATTTTCCATTTGTTGATCGTGGTTGAGTTGTTGATCTTACCAAACCAAAGCTCGAGTTTAAGGCAACAACAATAGTGAGCGCACCTCACTACTAGACTGAATTTGATAATCTACTCCGTATATCCAGCATTTCTCAAGAAGTCAACAAGAAATGTCCCTCCCCTTCTTTACAGCAGAGAAACAAAAAATGCATAATATTGGGGGCATGTCATATTCCACGTCATCAACGAACACTAAACTAATTAATCGACACGTGGCGAGATGGGTCCCACTTGTCCATTAATGCCTCCCTTCCCTCTCACTCTCTCTCCTCCCCTTCGTCGTTACTGACCGTGACACTTTCTATGTCTTCCTCTCCATACTTCTCTTTTTTCCCTTCCTCTTCCGTCCGCCATGGCTCAAGCTCGAGTGCAAGGCTCATGTGTAAGAGTTTTCCTAATGTGGACTACATTAATTGATATTGTAATTTACCGTTTAACATTTACCGTTTTACGGGGTTTGGTCTAAGATGAGATATAAGGTTTCTTAATTAGTCTAATATGAGCTGGCTAGTGTGGGTCGAGTTGAGTCTGGCCCGTAATGAGGGGGATTGGCTGGAAATTCTATAAATAGTGCTCAAGTCTCTCCTCTAACCCTAATTCTCACAAGTATCCTCACCTAAGGAGTGTTTACCTAACACTAAACGTGAGGGGGGCCGCCTCATTGAGCCAGTGATACGGAGGGCAATTGAGGAGAATGACTTGTGCGTGGAACATTGTGTTTCTGCTTCCGCTTTAAGAACAATGGATCCTAAAACAGGTGCATTAATCTTTCTAATCAATTATGCATGTTCTTATTCTAGTTATGGAGATCTTGGGGTTGCGCAATTCGCATCCTTTTTGTGGTATCAGAGCCTCCATAACCCTAGAACTCGAACGCAAAGGATTTTGCCCTAATTTGTGATTTTCGAGATTTTTCGTAAAATAAAAATATAATTAAATTATATATTCGGACTGGGCTCGGTGAGACGAGCAAAACCGTGGGCGGCACGTCGCCGGGGGAGGCCCCACGCACCCCCACGCTTGGCCAGGCGCCAACTGGGCGTTGAGCACGCGCCCCACGTGCGGTCACGCACCCTTACGCGCGGGGCGCGGCTCGTGCGTGCGAAGCACGCGGGTGCTGATGTCATGTGACGTTAGCGACCCGGACTCGAAATCGACCCTATCCGATTCGCGGGTGCTGACGTCATGATGATGTCAGCGACTTGGACCCGACCCGATCTGAGGACCCAACACGACCCGTTGACCGACCCGACTCGGTCAACCGTTGACCGGACCGGTCAACCGGTCGGACCGGGCGGCTAGACTAGATGGTCGAGCCGGGAACCGGTCGGATCGGTTTTGATCGGCCATTGACGCCGGCGCGTGAGCTTCACACGCCCCGCACTCATGCGGCGCGTGCGGGTGCGTGGAAGCTCCTATCGGCACGTGGTCGGTGGCGCTGGACTCGTATGATCATTGGCTATCTTGTGGTGTGTTTATTTTATATGTTTGATAATTTTATGGATGTGAAAATGCATACTATACCTTGAATACGTGTATTTTAAGTATATTTTTGCGTATTTTTTCTTGTATTTTCCGTGATTATGGAGATATATGTGTTGGGTTACTGGTATGTTATCACATAAACATTATAAAAGTGTTGTTCATTAATAATATGCAATAAAGTTTAATTTTATTAAGGAATGAGGCAATGTAATTAGCATGATATGTGATTTCAGTGATATGTTGCCCCTATCACTAAAGTTAAAATCACATGTATATGGTATATGTGAGATGTAAAATTAATATCCCTGGTATGAGGGAGTTTCAAAGATTAAATTGAGTTGTGACTGCCAAAGTGGCACACTTAATTGGGTTTGAGAAATTTCGGTCTTATATATTGATTGGGATGTCTCCTGATCTAATGCATAGTCATACTCCCAAAGGGGGTGATTGTGTATTAGTTCATAGAGAGATACATGATAGTGTGGTGGGGGAGTGACTGATCCTAATGGTTCATATGCCCAAAGGTGATGAATTCACGAAGATTGGAATATATTCTCATAACCGCTATGATGTGAGGAGTATACAATTGCATGTTATGTATTCTGCCCAAAGGTGATTATGTAATTTTACATGCAACTTTCTGGATGTGTACTTGTTTGTCAAGTTACACAATGCTCACATGATGCTAATTATATATACACTGCTTGTTTTTCAGTCACTTTTTCTGTAAACGGTAACTCCGTCACCATTGAGGTTCTTGTTGGTTCAAACTTTAAGAAATTGAGAGAAGATTTTCTGTTTGCTATGGAGATGGCAAATGTTTATATGGCTCTTACTGTCGATCGGCCGGCAAATCTTACTGCCGAGAGTACAGAAGCTCATAAAGCTCATTTTACTGCATGGGAAAAGAGGAATAGAATTTGCTTATTGTCAATGAAGTGTTTCATTCAGAAACACTTGAAAAATGGTTTGCCTGCAGACTGCACTGCTAGGCAGATGATGGAGGCCTTGATGGCTAGAAACCGTGTCTCACCTAATGCTGAGATAGGAATACACATGTAAACATTATTTATTATGAAGTATGATGGTTCTGGTGGAGTTAGAGATTATGTTATGAGGATGGTGGATTTGCAGACAAAGCTTGAGGCTCTCAATGTTGTTATTCCCTTTGCTTGCATTGTGCATCAAGCTCTAAATAATCTTCCTTTTGATTTTGGGATTATCAAGACCAATTATAGTTCCCAAGATGAAACTTGGTCAGTTAATGACCTAATTGCAAGACTGGTGGCAGAGGAAGAAAAATTGAAGAAAGATAAATGGCACATTGCCTTTTATGCTTCTAATTCTAGCAGTGATAAGGGTAAGAAGGTGAGAAATTATACTCATAAGGGCAATTCTGAAGTTGCTGGACCTTCCAACTATAAAGGAAATTCTGAATGTGCTGGACCCTCTAATAGTTTGGGTCCTAAGAAAGCATTCACCAAGAAGGATGGTATTCTTTGCTATTTTTGTAGGGAGAGAGGACACGTAAAGAAATGCTACAACAAATTTAAGGCTTGGTTGTCTAAGAGAAACAAGAGTGAGCCTAAAGGTAATAATTCTTGGCATTTGTTTATGAATCCAATCTATCTGAAGTCCCGACCAATTCATGGTGGCTAGATAGCGGTGCAACTAATCATGTTGCATTTACAATACATGGGTTTATAAACCGAAGGACGCCAAATCAGGATGAATTAAAGCTCACTGTTGGGAACAGCATTGGAGTTGACGTCGAGTTCGTGGGAGATGTTATTTTGATTTTAGATTCTGGTTTTAGGATGGTGTTGAGAAACACTTTTTACGTACCTTCTTTTAGGCGGAATTTAGTTTCTATGTCTTGTTTGGACATGTGTGGATACTCTTTTGAAATAAAGAGTAATACTATTTCCATGTTTTATTATTCAAATAAGATTAGGTGTTGCAATTTATCCAATGGATTATATCGATTGAGTTTATCTCCCAACGACATGTATGTTGCTTATTCAGCTGAAAAAGTTGTTTCCAAAAGGCCTCTACCTAAGGAACAGTCTTATGAATTGTGGCATAAACGTCTTGGTCACATCTCTAAAGAAAGAGTAGAAAGGCTTATGAAGGCTGACATATTACCTACTCTTAAAGGTGATCTAGAGGCTTGCATAGACTGTTGTAGAGATAAGATGACTAAGATAAAGAAGAAATCCGCCATACGAAGTTCTGACTTGTTGGAAGTTATTCACACTGATATTAGTGGACCATACATGGCTACTTTGCGCAAAATTTTTTATTTCATCACATTTATTGACGACTATTCCCGATATGGATACTTATATTTGATTAAAGAAAAGTCCGAGTCTCTTGACAAATTCAAGATTTTTCAGACTGAAGTAGAGAAACAGTTGGGAAAAGTTATAAAGATTGTTAGATCTGATTGCGGTGCTGAGTATTTTGGTAGGCACGGTGATACTGGACAACTTAAAGGGCCGTTTGCTAGATACCTAGAGGATTCTGGGATAGTAGGTCAATTTACTATGCTTGGAAGTCCTGAACAAAATAGTATAGCCGAAAGGCGTAATCGTACTCTTATGGACATGATGAGAAGTGTGATTAGCAGGATCAATTTACCTAATTTTCTATGAGGTGAAGCTTTGAAAACATCTATTTATATTCTAAATCGCGTTCCTACTAAAACAGTTCCATTGACTCCTTTTGAGTTGTGGATTGAACGTAAACCTAGCTTGAATCACCTTAAAGTTTGGGGATATCCTGCAGAGGTGAAGTTATATAATCCGACATCGAGTAAGTTGGATTCTAAAACTACTCGGTGTTACTTCGTATCCTACCCAGATCATTGAAAGAGGTATCGGTTTTATAACCCTAATGGAGGTACAAGAATTGTGGAATCTTAGACCGCAAAATTTCTGGAATTTGATTGAGCTGAAAAGGGTAGCTGCTCACAAGCTATCGAAGATGATAATATGGTAGGGATTACTGAATCCCTGTTTCATCCTGTGTAGACAATTATGGAGCTTCCTGCGCCACAAACTAAGCCTGTTGCGGCTCAAGATCCTGTAGTTGAGACAGTTCCTGAAGAAATTCCTCAAGTCCCTCAAATTCAGAATGAGGTTGAAATAGCTCTACTCAGAAGATCAACTAGGGAAAGACGTTCAGCTATACCACCAGACTATCTTGTCTACCTAGGAGAGCATGATTATGATATTGGCCGTGTTCTTGATCCGGTAACTTATACGGATGTCATCTCATGTCCTCAATCAAATTTGTGGCTAGATGCGATAAAAGATGAGATGCAATCTATGAAACACAATGGTGCTTGGGAGCTTGTTGAATTGCCTGAAAGTTATAAACCTATTCGCTGCAAATGGGTATTCAAAACTAAAATAGTTCATTTTTATTGACCTGTCGTGTCTTTGTAGCCCAGAGTCCTTTTCATCGACATGGTGTGCTTCTGTAGCCTAGAGTTATCTCATTAATTTGGCTTTACGGGAGACATATCCCCTAAGAGCAGAGATGTTACCAGGTAAGTATATCTCTATCCATACCTTAAATACTTGTCATTGCACATGTATTCCCTTTTAAGTATACCGACACTCAATTGAGTTGTCCCCTAAAGATTTTTCTCCAGATTCAGTTTGATTAAGGTGACCGAAGAAAGGTTCGGGTCCTGGTCAGATGATCTATGCTGCAACGCTGGGCGACCGAAGAATGGTTCGAGTCATAGCCAAGCAAAACCTCAGTTTAGGCGACCGTAGAACGGTACGGGTCCTAAACAACATTTATTGCTCTAACTGGCGACTGTAGAATGGTACGGGTCTTGAAAAATCAATTTTCCGTCAAGGCGACCTAGAATGGTACAGGTTCTCGACAACACCTATTCCTTATTTAGGCGACCGTAGAATGGTACGGATCCTAGAAAGTGAATCCCCGTTTAGGTGATCGTAGAATGGTACGGGTTCTAGACAACATCTGTTTCCCATTCAGGCAATCGTAGAATGGTACGGGTTCTAGACAACATCTGTTTCCCATTCAGGTGACCGTAGAATGGTACGGGTCCTGGACATGTAACACCAACTATCTTGAATCACTCTACCCTCATTCAAGGTAAGATATTCTGGGTAGGTTCCTTTGACATCTCAGTTTGAATCTGGATGTCTTAATTCTTTTTCTTAAACATTTCACTCTGGATGTGAATGTTTCTCGACCTTTCTCGTTATACCTTAGTTTGAATCTAGGTATTTCGAGTACAAAATCTTGACATCTTAGTCTGAATCTAGATGTCTCAATTCTTTTCGTTGAACATTTCACTCTGGATGTGAATGTTCTTACCTGTTAGACACTTTGAGGAACCTGAGTGAGAGTTGGGTACTTATGGAGTAAACAGGGACTTATCATGTACCTCAAGATGCTCTACCGCACTGACTGGTAAGTAATTGTAGGTACGCTCTTTCCTTTCACATCATGCATTTGCATTAGCATTTCCATGCATCATATAAAAAAATGGGATTCATTTTCCGACAAAAAAAAAATCAAGTCATTCAGTACATGTGCATGGTCAAAATTTAGGTTTCAATTTGTCTTTGAAGGCAATTTCTACGAACTCACCTTCAAAGAGGGGCAGCTGTTGACACTTAAATTTTGACAATCCGGTCATTTATTTATTGCATAGAAAGTTAGAGGTCAATTTTATCCCTAAAAAAATATTAATTGCATACATGTTAGGAGCATTAGCATAACAATGAGTCCACATAAAAATGCATTGCGTGGATCTCATTCGAAATTTGGCAGTGGACATTCAATATTGCTGGCAAGGAGCCCACTCATGCGTGAACTCCAAAAAATTGGCTTGGGCAAAAAGAAAAGTCCAAGGGCTCACCAATGTTTCTGCTGAGAAAGATAATGAAGAGAAAGGAAGTAAAATTTGGAGATATTGACCATATATTCTCTTCATGCGTATCTATGGCGGTATATTTGGTTTGTCTTGAAGAAATTTGTTTCATGGACACACGTGTTACATAAAGCAAATAAAAGAAGAAAGAATTCGGCTGATTTTACGAAGATGTGGGTAAAAGGATCGAGGAACGTGGATGGAAAGGAATCGGAAAATTTTTGGCTACAAATGTCATTGTTCTAAAATATAATATGCAGATTTATTCTCTTTCCTTGAAAACCTAGGTTAGTCCTACCTATAAAAGGACCATCTACGGACAAGCAAAGAGGAGGGCCACACAATAGAAACACATGGCCACAAAAAAAAAAAAAAAAAGAGAACCCATGTTCTCCACGATGAGAGTCAGCAACTCAGAATTTCGGAGCGCACATCGAGAATACACGAACGAAAGAGTGAACAGCAGAGATGGTCGAGGCCCTCTTGATCGAAGCCAGTCGCAGCTTCGCATTGTCTCCTAGCCCCTCGCCGTGCGCCACCGACAGCCGTGACGTGTCTTTGCTGCTGCCTCCCGTTGCTAGTTTGTCCCATTATCACAACCTGTCAGCCACGGTCGAGAATACCAAGTCAGGAAAACCCATAGCCACGTGATCTGAATTAGAGAACTCCAGAGAAAAGAAGAACGCGAGGAGGGGGAGCACTCGTTGGAGGAAGAGAAGTCAGAAGGGAGCACTTCTCTGCAGGGTTTGACTGGTGCGTCCAGGGACACTCACGAAATCCATATACGCACAAAGAGAAATTTTTTTTTTTATCTCCAGTCACTCCCAACCAAGTAGTTGTTTTGCTGACCAAGCCGCGGCAATCCCTGCATCCAAGCGAAGCCTCGACGCTCCTGGTCCTACTGCGTGCATGCCAATGAAGAGTTGACCTTGATCCCGTGACGACCCGTTGCTGCTTTGATCCGTGCCACGCCCAACGACGAATTGCTGTCCATTCAAAGCCGCAACACCACCAAAATCCAGTCCCGACATCCAACTCCGAGCTGTGAGCCTCGCCGAGCATTACCATATCACGTCGCAAGTAGCCGTAGCCGTTCGAGAATTGGAATTTGGGAGCCAATATTCGGAATAGGTAAAAATTTTGTCCATTTTGATTTCCGAAAATTCCGTTTCCTTATTTGATATATTTGTTGATGCACGTGATTGAAATCCCTAGCGTGATATTCGCAACTCGAGGAGCTCTCAAATTAGGGATTGACAGTTCGATTTTCGCGCCCGAAATCCGACTCGCAATCCCTTGCAAAAATCGACAATCCGATCTCACGCCCGAGATTCGATTTGCGATTTAATTTTAAAATTGGTCAACCCGATCTCATGCGCGAGATATGGTTCGTCAATTTTTGGATATCAATCTTATCTTGCTTGATTTGCTGTCGTATTTTCATAAAAGAAAAAATCCAAAAAATTTGAATTAGGATTAGGTTCGTTTTAGAATATTCCTAGTCTTAGGGCTATTTTGCATGTCTAGAATAGGAAATTTATTTATTTCGAATTTCTTAAATTAAAACACCAAAAACATAAATTTAGGATGTTAGATTTTCTTTAATTTAAATTGCACGTTTAATTATGTGTCAATCTTAATTTCGAATTTTATAAAAAAAAATACAAAAATCATCATGTCATGTAGAATTAGGGTATTCTTTGTACTTCATGGCATATTAGGATAAAATCGCATGTTTCATTTAAGTTTAGATTGATTTTTTAGATAGACTGCATCTTAGGTTAGAGATTGCTAGGTTAAGATAATATCTTAGTTTAAATTAGGATTTAGTCTGATATGATCCTTAATATAAGCTGGATAGAATCTTAATCTAGATAGATAATTTTTGCATTTTTCTTAATTTCGAATTTCATGGAAAATACAAAAATTGTTAGAATAAATTAGTTAATTCTCTGGGATAGATTGCATATTCATATCATATAGTTTAGGTCATATTGTCATGTCATTTCGTATTAGATTAGCAACATGTCATTGCATATAGATTAGATTCTCATTTTAAAAAATGAAAACAAAAAAAGAAACCGCGTGTTAATTAGAAATCATATTTAAGACTTTTGATGTGAATTTTGATCTAACAACGCAAATGCTTTCGTTGCTATGAGGTAAGTCTTGCAATTTATTTACTAGTTTACTTGGGTGTTAAATTGGTGGTTTGCGCACCCGCATGATCGCCTCACATGTTAGGGAAATAGATTTAAAATCAATTTAAGCTGCCTGCAAAAGCATTTTTGAAATTAAAAGAATGGTACCGTAAGGGCATTAGAGAAATCTAGTGTAATCAAGTCCCCGTACCCATAGTCTTTGGTTCGTAGGAGTAAAGTAAATCTCCCGTTACTTTACTTGGTTTTCTAATCAACTCACCAAAAAATAGATTAGTTGAGACTCCTAGATAAAATCTATCTGCATGTTAAGAACTTGAACTTAAGTCGCGAATTGGTATGGGCTTGGGAGAGCCCGAGCTAAGTTAGACTTAGTAATCCATTAGCGGTTCACACCCGAAAATTTGGTTGCGACAGAAGGGAGAGGGATTGCTCCATACACACCACATATGATCAAGCGAATTCTAATCATATGTGGCTTGCATATTCCAAACTGTCATCGTTGTGAAAAAGTCGATTTTGGTCAACGTGATTTGAATTATGTCTATTTTATAGCCTCAGAGTAATGGGAAGAGTCTTGGTATAGTGGGAGTTCCGAATAACGTATGAATAGCTAGAGGACAACCAAAAGGTCGTGATTCCAGATGATCAGCGACTCTAACTCAATCCAGCTTTCCTCTATGCGGCTGTTCACAAACTTACACTCTCCAAGGTCTGTCATGCTCAGGTATCAAACATATTCAAAGGAAGAGAGTTCAAGAGAAAGCAGATTTACAGGAGAAGCCACCAGAACCTACTTCAGTCCATAGAAACAGTCTCGCATCAAGAGCAATGGAGGATATTGCACACTGGGATGGCCCAAGTCGAGCGGATCAAGAGGAGTGTGGCCTAACCAGTGCGGAGAAAAGCAGGATGGGGCTGCGAAATAATCTCTTAAATTTCCTATATCACGAATACTATGTTGAAAGAATCATCGAATATACTTGTGTTTGTACCAAACTTGAACGTGTTTTCTTCTAAAGTATTTTAAGCTAGTCCATTCAATGAAGTTACGACTTTGCACTGCGAATAATGAAGATGAATTATAGTGTTGAAGAGAAAGTTCGGCCTAGTAGAGAAGCAATAGGTATGGATGTTCCGTTTATTTCGCGAAAAATGATTGATCTAGAAAATGATTTTCTAAAAATGATCATTTGTATCGTTTAAAGTCACGCTATCAACAACAATTTTTGTTTAGATGTTTTCATGGACGATAAAAAATATTCATCGCTCATTTATTTATAAGCGATACAAGTGATTTTTTTTAAAGAAAATATTATTCAAATTATTCATTTTTTACGAAACAAACGGACTGAAACAAACAAAATATTAAAACCAAGATGGTTTCACATGATGACTAGTGGCATGTGATGCAAGATGTCAATAAGTAAGGAGGGAATTAGAATTAGGGGTATTTTCAACTTTGGGCCGACAGCTTTCATTGACTCGAGCTCTCCCAACCCATACCTTGCACGACATCGAGCATTCAAATTTTAAACAATTAATTGTACATGAATTTTTAATAATCAGCCACCACTAGCTTATTTTGGTCGGCTAGAAACCGAGTAAGACACGAGAAGATATCTTATTATTTGCGCAACCAGAGACTTTAGATTTGGAAGATTGATTATATTAGTCTTAAGACTAGTGCCTTTTTGGTACCCCTAACTTGATTAAATGCTCACTAATGCCATAGCAACCAAATGATCATCAAACGATACAATCCATATGCCATTGGAAAGCTAATGAGATGCATAATAAATATTCAAAAGACCAATTAAACTGATTCTAAGTCATTTGACCCGAAACGGAAGATTTACAGAAAGGGGTTCAGGATTTGACCCTATTCGGGTCTGAACATGAGGAAATTTGGAAGAAATGCCAAACAACTTTGAAAATTAATGAAAATTTTTGTGCATGTAGAACAGAAATGTGCTAAACAAATTCTCAGTTTTGAGTTTTATGGAATGAACAATGGATTAATGCAGAAAAATCTATCTACATGTGGATGTCAGAACAAACTCTATTATGGAAAACAGAGCAGACCCAATTCAAATGTGATTTCGAAGCCATCAAACCTTGGAATACAGATCCAAAAATTTGCATGCATCAAGTTGAGACGGAGATGAACAAGTTTCATGTTTGATAAATTTGCAAATGGGGACTTTAGCTTCATTAAAAATGATGAAACCAATTCAGAAGTCCTAAGAAGATTAACTTCAGGGTTCGGGTGCAAATTGACCATGCACGCTTATCAAACCCTAAGAATGACTAAACTAGCTTCGATCTTAATGAAACTGACGTCATATGAAAGGTTTGGAAGCTGGTTTCAACTTTGATGTTTTGAGGATTTTCAAAAAAAGAGAAGGGCATTGATCTCATTAAAAATGCAAAGTCACACCGTGTATTCAGGGAAGACGGGGGCGCGAATTGACCAGGTCCACTGATCAAGCCTTTTGAATACCCTAATGTGCTCTGGATGTTGGAAATTTCCTATAATATGGGCTTACATTAATTAATTAATTTTTTATTTTAAATAATCGGGTTAATGGATATTCCAATATTTGTTGAACCCTAAAGTGATCTGACTGAATTGGGTATTGGCATCTATTGATAACGGGCCTAGTTGAAAGAAAAAAGTGTAGGCAATTGTGTTTAACAAGCCCGTAATGGGAAGAAGCCCCACGACACGCTGATTAGGGTTTGTTAGGTCCCCTCCCTAACCTATAAAAGGGTAGGTTATACCTATCAGTTGCTTTGATCCCATTGAAAAGCTGCTATACTGAAATAGGTCATAGAAAGGAAGATCTGGTATTTCGATAGATCTCTGATTATCAGAGTGATCTACTTTTCTGGCAAGTGAAACAATGGCTCAGACAGGTACGCTTTAATTCCGCTGTATTTATTGATATTGGTGTTTTATAATCATATATGGATCCGTTATTTCTTTGATTGAAAATTATATGTTAATAAATTTTCTACATGTGGTATCAGAGTAGATCATATATGATTGTAGAACCCAAAAATTTTTTTATGGACAAATTCGAAATCCTCCTCTTTGAGCCGAATATGGACATTATATTTTCGTGTGGATATTTTGCTTGATTGATCCCAAAACCATAGGGCTTTTGTTCTACATGACAAGATCTTTTCAACCATATATAATTTGTATAATTTCGTTGAGAATTGAGAGAGAATTTCAGATTTGAAATTCTAGGGTTTATACGTGAAAAAGTTATAGAATTTGCAAATTACTTGCAATCGATTGATGTATGATGTAAACCGTTGCATGGGTATTGTTATATATATATATATATATATTTTTTTAGTATCTTTTGTTGTATTGAATTGAGTTTTTAGGGTTTAAATTTAAGAAATTCGAAATTCGGCCATGGGAGCTTTAGTCCGAAACTTCAAAGCTTGCATGTGGTAGATTTAGGTGGTTTTTTCTCCGTTTAATTCATTATAGTTAATAATAATGACGTTATATGCAATATCCATGGATAAATTTCATAAAAAATCAGTGTTTTTATGGTATTTTGGAGCTTCGGGTCGAAACCGGGTCGTACGACCCGGTTTGCTGCAAATTCGTGACCTGGCTGGAGGTTGAAGAAGACCTCCAGCGGGCCTGGGCCTGAATATGAGCTTTTGCCCATATTTTTTTTTAATTTCGTAGGCTAATTTCGTAGCCCATTTCATGGGCCCTTTTTTAAATTAAAAGAGAGATGGGCTTCTCCATTACATGGGCCATTTACAATTTAAAAGGAGTGGGCCGCGTGAGGGTTTAGGACTCGCGGGTCTGGCCCGCGGTCCGATTAGGGCTGCTCGCGGGTCCTGGGCCCGCGGGAGTCCGAAATATTTTAATAATATTATAATAAAAAAAAATTGTGGCAAAAATTGTTGTTTGAAAAAGTGCAATATGATCATTGGAAGCACATTTTGTAAAGTGTTTCATATTGTTTGATGAATTTTGGGCATAAATTTTGGAGTTCCCTATTGATAAAAGATTAATATATACGATTACTCGCCCAAAGGGAGTTATTGTCTATATTAATTTGGAAAATAGCATGAATTTTTAATTCCCACATTTGAAAGATGGGGATGTATAATTGAAAAATATTTATCTGCCCAAAGGGGATAAATATTTTGAAAATTATATGTAATTCCCCTCTATGTTGATATTATGGAGATGTATGATTTAAAGGATTTGTCTACCCAAAGGAGATGGATCATTGACAATTATATGTAATTCTCCTTGTTGTAGCTTTATAAATTTCATGCTGGGAAAATAATGATGCATTATACACTCTGCCCAAAGGGGAGTTTATGATGTACTAATTATTTTTGTTGAGTTGCTTATTGCCCATAATTGATCTTATTGCATTATGTGTGTTAAACAGTTACTTTTGCGGTAAATAACAACAATGCCACGGTTGAAATGTTAACTGGATCGAACTTTAAGAGATGGAAGCAAGATATAGAGTTTGCTTTGGGCATCGTTGATATGGACTTGGCTCTACGTGAGGATGAACTTGCCAGGCCCAATGATCAAAGTACTGCAGATCAAAAGGCCCATTATGCTAGATGGGAAAAATCTAATCGACTGAGCCTCATTGCTATGAAGAGGTCTATTGCTGAGCATCTGATTAGTGGTTTGCCGGAAGATACGAATGCCAGACAGTTCCTTGAAGCAGTGGGAGAAAGATATAGAGTCTCAGATAAGGCTGAAGCTGGGAACTTGCTGAGTGAGTTAACGAACATGAAGTATGATGCTGCTATGGGTGTTAGAGAATTTATACTGAAGATGGTCCACATTCAGTCCAAACTTAAGGCCCATGAAATTGTTCTTTCTGAAAATTATATTGTGCATCAAGCCTTAAATGTTTTGCCAGCTGAATTTAGCCAGATTAAGACTGCTTATAATGCTCAGAATGAGACATGGAGTGTTAATGCCTTGATTACTAAGTGTGTGACTGAGGAAGAGAAATTAAAGAAGGAAAAGTATGAGTCTGCCCACTTAACTACCAATGCCAAGTTGAGTTCGTCTAGAGGCAAATGGAAGCCTAAGGGGTCAAATGGTCATGGCCCAAAGAAATGGCAAGACTTCAAGAAAAATGGGAACTATGGGAGAAACAGAGATAAAGATTTTAAATGTTTTCACTGTAAGAAGCAGGGTCACAAGAGAGCCAATTGCTACAAATTTCAAGCTTGGCTAAAAACAAGAAAAGAAAGTCACTAAGGTGAGTTGTTGGTTTGTTTTGAATCAAATTTGGTTGATGTTCCTTTGGATTCTTGGTGGCTTGATTCTGGTGCTACTGTTCATGTGACTACTGCCTTACAGGGTCTCACAAATCTAAGGAGTCCAAGTCTGAGGGAGTCAAAGCTTAAAGTTGGAAACAATACTGGAGTGGATGTGGAGCGCATAGGGACAATTGTTTTGAATTTAGATTCTGGTTTTCAGCTTGTCTTGAACAATGTCTTTTATGTTCCTAATTTTAGGAGAAACTTAGTATCTCTTTCTTCGCTTGACAAAGCTGGATATTGTCTTCATTTTGCGAATAAAAGAGTGGATTTGAGTTATGATTCCAGAATTATTGGGAATTGTGTTTTGTTTGATGGATTATATCGATTATCCTTATATCCCGATAGACCATATTGCTCTTTCAATGTCGAGAATGTTGTTGCTAAGAGATCTTTAATTAAAGATAGATCTTCATTTCTATGGGATAAACGATTGGGGCATATCTCCAAAGAACGGGTAAAGCGACTTATCGTGGCTGATATTCTCCCTCCTCTTGACTCAGATGATATTGAGACTTGTATTGATTGTGTGAGGGGAAAATTAACTAAAACAAAGAAGAAAGGCGCTACTCGCAGTCAAAGTCTATTGGAGATAATTCATACTGATATTAGTGGGCCATACTCAACCACCTTGTGTGGAAATAAGTACTTCATCACGTTCATTGATGATTTCTCCCGTTATTGTTATGTTTATCTAATTAAGGAGAAGACTGATGCACTTGAAATGTTCAAAGTGTTTCATACTGAAGTTGAGAAACAATTGGGAAAAATTATCAAGATTGTCAGGTCTGATCGCGGTGGTGAGTATTATGGGCAATATACTGAGGCTGGACAGCAAAAGGGACCATTTGAAAAATATTTGCAGGATTGTGGTATTGTCGCTCAATATACAATGCCTGGGAGTCCTGAACAAAATGGTGTAGCTGAACGGCAAAATCGCACGCTCATGGAGATGAAACGAAGTATGATGGGCAGTTCTAATTTGCCTGAATATTTATGGGGTGATGCGATTAAAACAACAACTTATATTTTGAATCGTGTACCTAGTAAATCGGTGCCGAAAACACCTTTTGAATTGTGGACAGGGAGGAAACCAAGCTTGAATCATTTTCGAGTTTGGGGTTGTCCTGCAGAGGTGAAAATTTATGATCCTTCTCAGAAGAAGACAAAATCCAGGACTACTAGATGTTACTTTATTGGATATCCTAATCATTCTAAAGGGTATAGATTCTATTGTCTTACTCGAGGCACTAGAATCGTTGAATCTCAAACTGCCAAATTCCTGGAATTAGATATCGCTGAAGAGAGTTCTTCTCAATCTTTTGAAAGGGAAGAACCAAACAAAACGGTCTTTATTCCATTGCCCATCTTGCATGATGATTCTATGCGAGATCCTACTAGAGTGGAAATTCAGCAAGAAGCAAATACCGAAAATATGACGGTAGATCCTCCCATCACAGATGAAATTCCCGGATGAATGATGCAGCTTCAGAAATGCCTGTGCGAAGATCACAAATGACAAAGAAGACCAACACCTCTAAATGATTATCATGTCTATCTTGGAGAAGCTGATTTTGACATTGGAAGTATAGTTGATCCGACGACTTTCAAAGAAGCTCTTAATAGTGATCAGGCAGATAAATGGTTAGGAGCGATGAATGACGAGATGATTTCCATGTCAACTAATCAAGTGTGGAAACTTGCTGATTTACCTGATGGGCATAAACCAATCGGCTGCAAATGGGTATTCAAAACTAAGAAAGACAATAAAGGCAACATCGAGAGATTCATGGCAAGATTAGTCGCAAAAGGGTACACACAGAAAGAAGGCATTGATTATACTGAAGTTTTTTCCCCAGTGTCTACTAAAGACTCTTTTCGGATAATCATGGCATTGGTGGCTCATTTTGATTTAGAGCTTCACCAAATGGATGTCAAGACGGCTTTTCTAAATGGAGATCTGGATGAAGAAGTATATATGCAACAACCTGAAGGGTTTAAAGAAGCCGGAAAGGAGCATATGGTGTGCAAACTTCAAAGGTCCATCTATGGTCTCAAACAAGCATCACGTCAGTGGTACTTAAAATTTCACAAAGTTGTGAGATCGTTTGGCTTTGAAGAAAACAAGTTTGATCAATGCATCTACATGAAAGTAAGTGGGAGTAAATATATTTTCTTAGTACTTTATGTAGATGACATTTTACTTGCCAGCAGTGATGTTGATCTCTTGAATGACACAAACAATTTTCTATCTACAAAGTTTGATATGAAAGATCTTGGGGAAGCCTCTTTTGTTCTAGGCATTGAGATTTATCGTGACAGATCTAAGAAGGTTCTGGGGTTATCTCAGAAAAGTTATATAGATCGTGTTTTGAAAAGATTCAATATGCAGACCTGTAAGTCAGGTGAAGCTCCTGTTGTGAAAGGAGATAAATTAAGTATATAACAATGCCCCAAGAATGATGTTGAAAAGGAAGTCATGAAAAATGTTCCATATGCTAGTGCAGTTGGCGTCTCATGTATGCACAAGTATGTACCAGACACTGATATTGCTTTTGCTGTGAATACTCTTGGAAGATATCCGTCGAACCCGGGTCAAGAACATTGGGTTGCAGCTAAAAAGGTGATGAGATATCTACAACGAACAAAAGACTTTATGCTCATGTATAGCGAGTAGAGGACCTAAAGGTGATTGGATATTCGGATGCTGATTTTGCTAGTTGTTCGGATGATAGAAAATCAACTTCGGATATATTTTTATGATGGCTAGAGGTTCTATTTCTTGGAAGAGCACAAAGCAAACCTTAATTACGAACTCTACAATGTATGCTGAGCTTGTAGCGTGCTACAGTGCGTCGATTCAAGCAGTTTGGCTCAGAAATTTGATATCAGAATTGCGAGTTGTGGACTCTATTGCTAGACCTATGGTGATCTACTGTGACAACACTGCAGCTGTGTTTTATTCCAAGCATGACAAGATCAGTAATGCGTCCAAACACATGGAGATCAAATATTATACTGTTAAGGACTTGGTCAAAAATGGAGACATTGTAATTGAAAATATCATAACTGAGTCCATGTTGGCTGATCCTCTAACAAAAGGCTTACGACCCATTTTGTTTAAAGAACATTTAAAGAATATGGGTGTTTTAGATTCTTTTGATTTCTTTTGTTAGTGGGAGTTATATAATTTGTATTTCTGGACATTATAGTTATATGCAGACTGATAATGCTTTTATGATGTCTATTAAAGCATTTATTTTCAATGATTGTTGTTATTGATTCTATTGTTATCCTTTCTCCCGTTGACTGTGAAATGGAAGTATAAAACAATATCTTTAAACAAATTTTAGTTTAAAGATGACTGGATGTCACTGATTATGAGATCTCATGTTGGTTTGTGACATAATTGTGCAATTTCATGTTGTTTAGAAATTGCGTTAATGCAGTTTCATGTCGTTGAGAAATTGCATTGAGGACCGATAAGAAATAGTGTATATTTTGATCACATGTTGGCACTATTTCTTACTACACTACTAGGCCCATGATCCATGAAAATATAATACTTATTATATATGATTATGGAAGGTCTTGTGTTGTGGTATTTTCTTAACACATTGATCCCCATAGTCCTATATTGAGGTTATATAGGATTGGATTGGTATTGAGATGCCATTATTGGAATATTATTTTTTTTTAAAAGTTGTGGCTACATAAAACAAAATTTTCAGTTATTAACCCGATAGTGTCTTTTTCAAATATAAAATCATTTTCAAAATAAAATAAGTTAATTAATGCAGCCTAAGTGGGAGAATGTTGGAAATTTCCTATAATATGGGCTTACATTAATTAATTAATTTTCTATTTTAAATAATCGGGTTAACGGATATTCCAATATTTGTTGAACCCTAAAGTGATCTGACTAAATTGGGTATTGGCATCTATTGATAACGGGCCTAGTTGAGCAGCAAAGTGTTGGCAATTGTGTTTAACTGAAGCTCGTAATGGGAAGGGCCCAGTTGACACGCTATTGATTAGGGTTTGCTAGGTCCCTCTCTAACCTATAAAAGGGTAGGTTATACCTATCGCTTGCTTTGATCCCATTGAAAAGCTGCTATACTGAAATAGGTCATAGAGAGGAAGATCTGTATTCCGATAGATCCCCGATTATCGAGTGATCTACTTTTCCTGGCAAGTGAAACAATGGCTCGGGCAGTGCGCTTTAATTCCGCTGTATTTATTGATATTGGTGTTTTATAATCATATATGGATCCGTTATTTCTTTGATTGAAAATTATATGTCAATAAATTTTCTACACTGGATTCAATGGAATTAATGTCAAAACAAAGCTTGAAATCTTGTCTAAAAATTTCATGAAGAACATGTTTTCAAATCTTGAATGTATGATTTTATAAAATTTTGGGAATGCATGAAGGTCTGACTGTGAACCAAAATTCCATAATATTACTGCAACTTTAGGAGGATGGCTAAAAATAGCAAATGAACTTTTTATTTTCTGAAAAATCTTGTCAATACAGATATAGATGTGATGAACATTTTTCATGAGGAAGCATCTGAGATTATAAACACGGAATTTTGTAAAGATCAGAGAGTACGTGAAGGTCAAACTGGAAATTAAAATTGCAGAAACCAGCACGTCTCTTTGAATGGTGTTCGTACCAACTAAATCATCTCAAAGTTTTATGAAAATTTTATATGACCTAAACCTAGACGTGAACAACAAATTCCATGTGGGCCATCAACATATAAATCGCATCATAAAAGTTCATAGAAATTCGACAAAACAGCCAAGTCAGACAGAACAGAACACATTCAGAGTTCAGATTCTAAACCTAAGACCGCAGCACATTTTTAGCATGCAATCGACATCATGAAAATGGAGCTAATGAAGATTAATAGCATTCTCTAGTTGATCACATCATGAAAATCAGCAATATACATCATATCATCAACATCACGCAATCAGTCCAGAAATTGCATTTACACTATCAACATCCACTAATCATGCCTTAACAGCCATTGATTAACATCATACCCACACATATCCATCTTGAAATATCATTGAGCATTCAAAATGATGACCTAGCCCTGACCACTTGTGGAAGATCGGAAAATCACCACAAGTGGCCCCACTTTCTCGTATCAAAGGCTTACAGAGTATTACCCTGGTTTTCTTGTTTGTCGAGCTCAAACGAGCTAACCGGACACCTCTAGACTTCAAGGAATGGTCGAACGCAGCTCCTCAAGAAATGCTTCGGAGAACCAGATGACAAATGGTATCCATCTTCTATATCCAGCAATTTTTCATCAGCGAGCCCCACCAACATCCACTGGAATATGAAATGAAGAGAAACATAGAAAAAAAGACGTACAAAAAGGCATGCTCAGATTTGCATTCATGGTGAAATGAGTCTCAATCTCGAGAAAATTCAGCAAATTCTAACACGTTCCAGTAAACAATCGAGGTCCAGTTGTAGAATTTCATGATACATCTTGCAATGTGCAGACAATTAATCACGTAACCACTTTAAGACCAAGTATCAGTAGAACCTTTCGGTAAATGGAATCCTATGATAAACTTCCAATAACACAACAAGGCTGTGATCCAGCATCAAACAAGATCTCAATTCTCACAAGTTCAGATTCTGTTACATGGCCTGAGTGCTCAAAATTCATCACCAATTCACTACAACATTCTCCTGCATCCCCATACATATAAATGTATGAATAAAGTGGCATCAAATCAAGTTCGATACTGAATTGAAACGAGACAGTCAAGATCAGCATCTCTGTCCCTAAATCTAGTCCAAAATACTTTCAATCCATGTAAACCAAGAGCACAGTAGGAACGATTAGCAATTTCTGAATGACATGCGATGATGTGTGAATCGAGAACAAACAAATATAACATGCCACGAAAAACTTCCGAGTCAAGCAAGAAGCGACAATCATCTAAACACCGGAAACTATCATGCTTCTACGGTTTAGAAACTTAGTCAAACAAGTGTCGAGCATAATGAGCGCAGTGCTCGATAGACAGAAATACCAAACAAAAAAGAGCAATATGACATGAGATGCTCAGCTAAGCATCAATAGAAGGAAATCAATGAACCTGAAACTAATAGCAAACAATCAAACGATAAGACTCTGTCGATTAAACAACGCAGGACAGCGACTGAATCAATTCTCGTTAGAATACAATGACGATATCCTGCGATGAAGTTAGTCGATAGATGTATTCGTCTGTAATTAGCTCCAGCTGAAGATAGCATCCAGTGAAGAAGAAAAGTAATAATGTTCACTAACCGGCGGATTTGCTTAGAGTGGAAATCTCCGGAATTGAACGAGTACGTCTCTGTGAGCCTATCTGAGAGGAAGCTCCATAGATATAAAGAAGTTCAGCTGAAACGTTCAAAGAGAAGAAGGCGTTGGTGAGACCGTCCGAGAGAGAAAAAAGGTTCCAAAATCCGTGGTCGCGATCATGGCGCTGTTGAACACGATCAGCGAGCTTCTCGATCACTTTCTTACGAAATCGATTCCTCAGCGCCATGCCCGAGCGACGCGAGAACGAAGGCATCCGTGACGGCTACGCTTTCTGCTTGCGGGACGATAATGATCGCTTCCTCCTCGCAACAGATTGATTGATTGCTGGCTCGCTTTCTTGGTGCGTGCTCTGTTTTCTGAAGTTCAGATGCGAAGAACCGCGGTGGCCGGCGATCGAAGACGAACGGCGGCCTCTGGCCGACTGAGAACGACGAAGGAGGAATGAAGGTCGAGGAGGCCGTCCGTCATCTTCTCCGGCGAGGGGCGGAGGGGAGGAGCGCCGAAAACAGGACAGAGGAAGTGTCGCAGCGAACGTGGAGCATGCCCCTTTTGCCTCAGCATGGAATCTTTTTTCTGTTATGGCTGTCTCCAGCTCAGCAGTCTTCTAGAAGGTTTGGCCATGCTTCGGTCACTCGTCCGTCGCTCTTCTTTCATTCACGGGCGCTCACAGACGCTGCTCACGCCTTTCCGTCGTGGTCGCTGTACACTCCCCTCCCTCCACGGACGCGCGCGTTCGCGCAAGAGGAAGAAGTGACATGGGCTGGGTCTTCTCTCTCTCTCTCTCTTTTTTTTTTTTTTTTTAAAAGCTCTGGTGGGCTCAAAAAAAAAAAAAAAAAAAAAGGAAATGAGGGTGGGGCGAAAATGATGGGCTCATTAGGCCGAAATTTTTGCCAGGTGGGCTGGACAACATCGGCCCGCTGGATTTTGTTATTATTCATTTTTTAATTTTTTATTTCATTTTTCATTAATCCATTTTTATATTTTTATATTTTTGTAAAATAAATGGATATAAAGAACGTTGACAAAAATTTGGGTGTCAACACTCAAAAGAGGATAACTTCAAGCAAAGTGAATAGACATGGTGCATTTTCTTCTTAAGAACATTAAAGAGGCTGGAGCTCTTGATTGCTCTCCAATTATTTGAATTTCCACCTGGTGCACATCGATTTGGGTCAACGTCTTTTTGACACGCCCCCATATAACTTTTCCCCAACATTATTTTTTCACTTTGATTTTGGTGGTGAGCATTTCATGATCAAGTATGTGAAAGCTATATAGAAAATATATATCCATTTGCTTTCTCAATACCTTAAAAACGGCTCAATAGGTGAGTCGCATGATTTATGAATATTCTGATCAGGGTAATGACTTAGAAAATCAAAAAGTTGTTAAAAACACGAATTGTATTGACGGGATGTGTCAACTTTTGGCCCAAATATGTAGAATATGCACTGCAATATCCAGTATATTCACATAAATTTAAGTTTGGCAATAGCAATTTGTGAAACTCATAAGGTAGAGACAACGATTGAAAGATTTTGAAGGATGAAAAAAATTCATATGTAGCAATTCCGAATGTTAAGAGGTGCTAACGTGCTTCTTAGATTTAAAAGACATTTTTGTTTATTTCTTTAACCCAAGCATCACAAACTTGATCCTTATTAAATTTAAAATTAGGTAAGCCACGGACCGAACTAAGCCTAGAAAGTTTTGAGATAGAGCCCATACTAATATGTCCTAATTTTTTATGCCATTAATCAAGGATCATTTTCATTTGAAACAACAGACAAGTTACATCATTTGAGTTCAAGCATTCTGGCTAAATCACATACGCATTTCCATGCCGTTTTGAAGTAACCTGACCAATACCAGAAGGAGTATCAACAATAGCGCAAGAAGAAGATTAAAAATTTACTCGAAAGCCGTTATCACATAATTGACCAATACTAAGCAACTTATGTCTCAAACATTCAACAGATAAAACATTTTAATAGGAGTTTCTTCTTTACCAACATTATTAATACCGATGACTCTTCCTTTTGAGTAGTCACCATAATTCACATGTCCTCCATCCATTTCTTCAAAAACTTAACTGAATTTTCATTTCGATCATATGTCTTGAGCAACTGTTATCAATGTACCATTTGTAAATTTTAGAACTGGTATCAAGACGTACCTACAAAGAGCACACCTAAGCACTTCTTCTTGGTATGCAAACTGCAGTGGGTCCTTGAGAGTTGGTAGACAATACACGTTTAGGCACCCCATGCCTTTTCTACTCTTTCTAACAACACCGTTGTTCAAGTAGCAATTGCGTGCAATGACCATATTTACCGCGAAAGTCACAAGCGAGTGATACATGAGAAGCTCTAACAAAAACGGCATGAACACTTTTCCTGTTTTAAAAAGACTGGTATCCATCCAAGGCCATTCTACAATGAGGAAATCTTTGTTTTTCAAACATTGTGTTCAAGCTCTTAGTACCCTTAGCAAAGTTCTACAAATTTGGCATTCACTTCATCATTTTTCTTTTTCAAATCCTCCAATTTCTTTTGCAACTTCTCGACATTTTCTTTGATCTCATTATTGCCGTGCTTCAAAGCCATGTTTTCTTTTTCAAGGCCATCGCTCTTTTTCTTCAAAGATTCAAATTCACCCTTCAATCTCTTGTTTCTATCAATAAGAGAATCGTTTGATTTCTTCAACAGAGAATTTTCTTACTAAATTTTCAAAATTTACCACAAGATCGTCCAAGGCACCTTGAAGCTCTTCAAAAGTATAAATAAAAGTAGGATCATTTACTTCAATTTCACAATCGCTGAGAGCCCTGAGACGTCGATTGGCAACCTCTTGATCAATAGAGGTATTATCGACCCCGCTTTCGCTTCTTGCAGATGTTAATGCCTTCTTCGCTTATTTCTCGAACTTTGTGTAATTCTTGTTTACACTCTTATCCCTTCTATCCGTCTTGTCAAATCGCTCCTTTTCCCCCTTGTCCTTGGAGGTGACAATTCTTGGACATTTGTACCGTAGATGGCCTGACTTGTTGCACTCGTGACATTTGACGTTGTTTCTCCAGTTTTGATTTCCTTGTGTGCGCCTTCATCAGTTTTGAAGTTCTGGTTCTTGAGAAAATGTTGGAACTGCCACGCGATCATAGTCATATCCTCGTCACTACATTGTTTTGGCACCGCATCCGAGTTAGTGGATCCAAGAGCAATCGACTTCTTCCTCTTTGAATCTTCCTCAAATCGAGCCTTAACTTGGTAGCTTTCCGAGAAGCTCATCAAGAGACACCATGGAATGATCATGGACTTTATTAGTGGCTGACACTTAGGCTCCCAAACTTCCGGCAAAGCTTTTCAAACCTTAGCCAAGAGATTTCTATAAAATCATAATATCAGTCGATCGAGTAAACATATCAAATGATGGACTCCCTCTCATTCATCGTAGAAAGCTCATCCAAACGAGTAAGCATACTAATTTTAAACTTTTTAACTTGATTGGATCCTTCAAAAGAAACTTCAAGTTTTTCTCAAATTTTATTTAGCACTAGAACACAATTCAATGAATTAACATCCAAAGCACTATACAACATGTTCATTGCCCGAGCATTTAATTGAAATAGTTTATTATCATTAGCACTCCATTCATTTTCAATTGGGATGATAGCACAAATGAACTTTGACCTGATATACAATGTTATCTCTAGATTTTTAATTTGTTCAATGTGACCCTTAAATTATTTATAAATGTTCAATATAGTCCCTATACTATATAAAAATACTTAAAAATTTAGGGACTACATTGAACGTAAGCCCAAAGTTCGGGGACTGCATTAAACAAATTAAAAATTTAAATTCCTCATTGCATGTCATACCAAAGTTCGAGGACCACATTAGACAAAAGTTCAAGAACGACATTGCACACGAGGCTAAAGTTTAAGTACAATTTGTGTCACGCCCCGAGCCCCGAGACACGTGAACAACCCACTATGGTCATGTAAATATGCGATATCCCAGGATACGTCGCCGACCCATTCATTTCATTTTGCATGCGGAAGCGAAACAAATCCCCTTACAACATTTAACTTGGGATAGAAAAGCAGGCAATCAATCACGATACCAAACACTCATTTACAAACACATAGGTTTAAATACAACACTGGATTGTCTACAAAATAAACCAGCTCGACAAAAGGGGAACTATCCTAAAACCAACTAGCAGGACACATTCTTCAATCCTTATGACTTCACCTCTGTAACTCCTCCAGGCCAACCAAAGTTATCTGGCCGCTCCGTCCACCAGGGACCTGAAATTTTAATCCCAAAACAAGGATGAGACATTATCTCAGCAAGTTCAACCCCTTAAACCCCTATTAGAAAGTAAATAAGCCCCATAGTGGCCTAGCCACAACATTAAGAAGACTTACCTCGCATTAGTCTTCATCTGCAGGTTAGCACAATTTATATAATTCAACCACGTGCAATTATGATAACCAAACAATTGTGGCATAATCACATTATCATAACAATTCAACCACTTAGATCGTCTCAGCAATCAATCGACTCGGCCGATTACATGTCATTCTAGCAAATCAATCACTGCTTCCAATCACGACCCTATAGGAATGTTTAACAACCAGTGGCAATCACGGCCCCGCTCGGCACGACCTTTAATTAGGTGGTAGATCTCGGTCCGATGGGCACGACCTCTACTAGGTGGTCAATCACAGCCCTATTGGGCACGACCTCTAAAAGGTGGTCAATCGCGACCCTATTGGGCACAACTTCTAATAGGTGGTCAATCGCGGCCTTATTGGGCATGACCTCTAATAGGTGGTCAAATACGGTTGTTCTTCCATCAAATTTTGACACTTGAGATTTTATAAAAAGAATCCCTATTTATCGCAATCACACTCCATTTGCCACAATCAATCATCAAATTCAAATTCTAAATACACAAAGAACGATCGGCCCGAAATTCTGAGCAATCGGGGTCAAAAATAATTTTTCCGTTTTTTTTAATAATTTCGGAATATGATATAATATTATAAATTCCAGAATTTTGAAACACTTAAATAATTCAAAATTAAAATCCTATTATGTCCCATCAAGGCTTATCATTAATTAACCTTCTCTTAGCCTTAATTAAGCACCATTTAAATTAAACAAATCTCTCAATCCAATTCATACTTAAATATACTAAACTACCCACCTAAACTCACTTAATTTAAACTAAACACACTTAGGGTATCATTAACATTCTAATCAAGGTTTAGTGAGTTAAACTCACCGGATTAGCAAGCCAAGCGGATCAAAACGACGGGATTGACGCGAGGATTGACTTTCCTCAAAGCGGGCCAAGCATCCGGGGTCGGGAAGCAGGCCAAAACGGGCCAAGACTGGGCTGCCATACCCACTCGGCGAGCTGTTGGTTGAGGCCGATGGAGGGCTGCACGGCAGTCGAATGGGCACAAAACCGGCAAGGATAGGTGGCAGCAGCTCAGGCGGTTGCTGGTGGTGGCTCCGACGACTTCCCAGCGGGGTTGGCGACGGTGGGCAGCTTGGGACGACGAAGGACGACGGTTGGGACGCGCGGACGAAGGCTGGATGCGGCGCGACGGCGGAGCGGCGAGCGGGATGACGGTGAGCGGGCGCGGTGCGCAGGCGACGCGCACGGACGACGGTGGCGGCGACGGACTCCGGCGACGAAGCAGGCGGTTGGTTGAGCGTGCGGGCTGGCCTGGTTCGCACGGTGCAGCTCCCTCCTCCCCCAACCGATTCCAAGCTTGAGGAAGAAAAAGATGATGAGACCTCTTCACTTTTTGGGGACCAATTAGCACTTGCCACTTGTCAAGCTCTCATTCAAATTGGCCCCAACTACCATGACATCAAGTGATGTCATCTTTCACTATCTCATCCCTCCACAACATCTTCCAATGGTTGCAATTTCCTTTTCCGCCGAGGCCTAAATTCTTGTACATTAAATTCTTCAATTCTATTCGATTATCTTCGAATTGAATCAAATTAACGTCTATAAAATTAATCCAATGTCACCACACTTCAATTCACGTCTTTACTTATCCATAGAATCAACTTAAGTCCCAAAAGCGCGACCAAAAGCAGGCCTACTAATTTCTCGAGCCAAATTAGCCATTCTCGGATTTAATTGTTGAAAAATTTTGATTACATGAAAAATCTTCTGAAGATGAGTTACTGATCCTAAAATAATTTGTGACGCACCCAGACTTCCAATTTATGAATTCAATCTCAATTCACGGTTGAATTCAATCTGGTGCGATTTCAGCGCGCCTAATCCACTGAGTAGCTTTTGGAGAAATTTTCTTGCATTCGACCCGAGGGTGATCAGTCCCCAAGTCTGACGCGTTAAAATTCCTTAATTGCTTCACTCAATAGACTAGTTCCCTCGTGAGTGGCCAACTCTGAGAGATGAACTACATGCACAGATGAATTGTCCGACTCAATTGACTGAAAATAAAATTGAGAAAAATCGGGATGTCACAACTCTTCCCTTCTTATAAAAATTTCGTCATCGAAATTTAAACCATTACAGATCTTTAAGCAAGAAGGTAGGGGTACAATTGTCTTATCGATTCTTCGGTCTCTCAGGTTGCTCCTTTAGTGCCGTGGTATTGCCAGACCACTCTGACCATTGGGATGATCCTAGTGCGCAGAACTTGTTCTTTGCGATCCACAATCTGAACCGGGCTTTCAACATACGACACCCTGTCGTCCACATCTAATTCCTCGAAATTTAGAGTTTGAGTCGAGTCAAGTTCATACTTCCTCAACATCGACACATGAAAGACGTCGTGCACCTGTGACAACTTCGGCAGCAGTGCAAGACGATATGCTAGAGTCCCTATTCTTTTCAAAATCTCGAAGGGACCTACGTACCTCGGACTCAGTTTCTCCTTTTTGTCAAAGCGGGAAGTACCTCTCACCGGTGACACCTTCAAGAAGACGTGCTCACCAACTTGGAATTCCAATGGCCTCCGACGCTTATCGACATAACTTTTCTGGCGACTTTGAGCGGTCTCTAAACTATCTCTGATAATTGCGGCTGAATCACTGATTTCTGAACGAACTCTGGACCTGCAATTTTCTGATTTCTGATCTCATCTCAACCGACTAAAATCCTGTACACTCTGCTCTGCACTGATTAAAAAGAAACTATCTGACTGATCTGCTGAAACTGGGAACCTCTGGTCAAGATCTGATATAACTCTGACACTAATCTCAGCAACTGCAATCACTGGCTACTGTACTAACCTTGGCCTGTGATCTTTCTTTCCTTGACTTCATCCTAGCAATTGAAATTCTGTACTTTTTGCTATGCATTGCTTAAGAAAGAACCATTTGAAAGCTCTGCAAACTTGGAACATCTGATCTAGATATGAAATACAATTCATCCCCGGCACTCCATGTAGATAATTTATATGATATGCACACACTTTGGTATACCTATTCTAATCGAGATCTTTTCGTGTTGCACTAAGGTGAGTTGACTCTATTCATTTGTCGACCACAACCACATAAGGAATCAATACTCTTCCCGACTCCTTAATAAGCCTGTCATAACATTCCATCATGCTAGACTTCCATTCCCACACAGGACTCTCTCAAGTGCTTGAAAAAGCTTTCCTGGCTTACATTACCAAATTCTCACTTACTGATACATCCAACACTTACAATTTGTTCGGTGATATCTATCTTCATACCGATCTACCAATCCCGATGATGTAGATTCTGACTCATCTTCGTACTGTCTAGACAACGCTGAAGTTGCTATGATGAGCTTCCCATAAGATCTCTTCTTTAATCTCTGCATCGTCAATTACACGCAATCGTCCTCGGAACCTTAGCATCCTATCTTCATAAATCTGAAAATCAATCTCTCTCTCATCTACATTCTCTTATAGAATCTTCTGAATTTTTGAATTTGTCCACTGAAGCGTTTTGATTCTGATTTGAACTTTCGGCTCAATTCTGAGGATGGTCATAAGATTCAAAAGGTGGCGTACCTTAGATTTGAAAACTGAATTTCGGACTTCCTCAAGTAAGATCCAATCCTTGAGTACCAACTGTGCAACTAAGGACTCTCGACTTAGTGCATCTACGACTTTGCTCACCTTTCCCAAGTGATACAAAATATCATAGTCATAATCCTTAATGAGTTCCATCCAGCAACGCTGTCTCATTTTCAACTCCTTATGAGAGAATACGTACTTGAGACTTTGATGGTCAATGAAGATATGGAATCTCTCGATACCGATAGTGCCTCTAAATTTCCAAAATGAACATAACTACTGCAAGTTCTACAACGTGCATCAGGTAATTCAATTCACAAGATCTCAACTAACGGGACGTGTATGCAATAACCCTATCATGCTTCATTAACACACAACCCAGTCCTTTAAACGACGCATCACTGTAGATCTCAACCCTTCTGGACCAGATGGAATAGTAAGCACAAGTTCGGTAGTCAGCCTCTTCTTAGGCCCTTGAAAACTACGCTCGCACTTATTTGTCCACACGAACTTTTCTTACTTCCTCAGTAGTCGAATCAACTGCAACGCTGACACTGAAAACCCTTCCATAAAACTTATGTAATATCCTGCTAATCCCTAGAAACTTCTAATCTCTATCACTGTAGTCAATCTCGGCCAACTGATCACTGCTTCAATCTTGGACGGGGTCTACGGAGATTCTTTCTCCTGAAATCACATGACCTAGGAACGCCACACGAGTCATCCAAAACTCGCATCGGCTAAGCTTATCGTAAAATCCAAAAGTACTCAAGGTCTGAAGTACCATCCCCAAATGTCTCTCATGCTCCTCAGCACTCTTTGAATACACCAGGATAACTTCAATGAACACGATCACAACTGATTCAAGTACCCTTAAACATTCTGCTCATTAGACCCAAACAAACAGCTAAGGTGTCCATCAAACCACACGGTATTACAATAAACTCATAACTGCCGTATCGAGTACGAGATGCTAACTTCGGTGTGTTTTTCTTCTTGATCCTCAACTGATGATACCCTGACCTCCAGTCGATCTTAAGGAATATCGATGTACAAACACAATGAACCAACTTTCTTCTTCACGAATAGAACAGGTGCTCCCCAAGGTGATACACTGGAATGTATGAATCCCTTGTCTAATAATTCCTACATCTGCACCTTCAGTCATTTTAACTCGAGTAACACCATGCGGTAAGGAGCCTTAGGGACTGGCTCTGTTCCGGGTGCTAGTTTAATCACGAACTCTATTTCTCTTTCTGACAGCAAACTTGACAATTCTTCAGAAAATACCTTAGAAAACTTATGCACCATGATTATGCTCTCCATATTCGGCTCCTCAACTGACGCATCCATTACAGCTGCCATGTAGATTCGATAACCAACAGCCAGAACTAGGTTATCTTTAGTGACGAATAACAAGGATCAAAGTTCCTCTTCGACTTTCAGTGATTCAAAACTTTCGCACGCTAACTAAACAAACTGAATTATATCACTAGCATGATTCAAAACAATAGAAAGCTCATTGAGCCAAACCTTTTTATAAATGACTTCCAAGTCATACTTAAGCAAACCCCTTCAAGTACAACTATAGTCAGAGATTCATATTTCTATTACTTTATTACCAATCTGAAAATCCTACAACCTTCACGGAAAATTCTGCTGCACTACTCTGATAAAAACATCTCAAAAACACCATTCCCTTGATTGATGCATGGTCGACTCATTCATGCTCTTCTAGCCATCCTAGTGGCGTCCTATTTGCAGTAACGGTATCTACGCTCTCCTAGACTTACGTGGACAGTTCCTAACCTGACGGCCGTGTTGGCCATATTCAAATCATGCTCCCTTTTTACTCTAACACTAGGCTAACTCATGCCCCCTTTCCACAAACTTGGCACACAATCGGTGAGTCCTCTACCTCCTATCAAGGAACATCATGCACCCTTCCTTGCACTGAGATTCGTTCCAAGTACCCCACTAAATGTCCTGAAGCATGTTTCCTCTGTTCTATCTTATCAACGGTGATGTCAGGAATAGCTGTGATTTCATTTGTCTATACAGACAATCTTTGATCAAATGACTGTACTAGCGACCCTTGTAACAAGTCCTTTCTCTCTTACAGCACAGAACATATCCATGTTTTTTCTTACAGACACGACACCCATCGATCGAGTTGAGTACTGACTTTCCCAATTCTACTCTTCCGGTTGGTTGAAATAGGGCACATTTCTTTTAACATCGGCCTTTCTCCCCAATCGATTTCCATCTCTGTCTAAACTGAACCTTGACTCAGATATGGTGGCTTGATCCTCGATCACAACTCTAGATTGGGCCTCAACAGGCGTGGCAACAACAACGATCACAACACTGGTAGCGGTAGAAACAACGGCAACAGCGACGGCTCGATCCTGAGCTTACTGACCCAAAATGCTTCCCAAAGACTCCAGCGCTTGAACGATCCCGTTGAACCTAGGATCGTTCGGTGCTGCTACACTCTTAGTACCGACTTGCGGCGGTACTCTCACACTCACGCTGGCCAAAACCTGCACTCTACCTCGGGTACCAACTCATGTCAGCGTCCTACCCCGAGATACAGGTCCTACTAACCTCCTTCAAGGAGTTCTCCACTCCTAGTCACTCATCCTACAGGCTCTTTATAGATGCCTATTTTCCGATTCCAACATCAGGTTAGAATTTGAGTGACCCCACAAACACACTACCAAACAGCTATCAACCACATGCATCGGCATATTGAAAGTCTTTCCTACTAACTATCCCATGACCCATCGCACCATATCACTCCATACACAAACCATGCTCTAATACCACTTAAACGGGGTTGTCACGCCCCGAGCCCCGAGACATGTGAACAACCCACCATGGTCATGTAAATATGCGATATCCCAGGATACGTCGCCGACCCATTCATTTCATTTTGCATTCGGAAGCGAAACAAATCCTCTTACAACATTTAACTTATGATAGAAAAACAGGCAATCAATCACGATACCAAACACTCATTTACAAACACATAGGTTTAAATACAACATTGGATTGTCTACAAAATAAACCAGCTCGACAAAAGGGGAACTACCCTAAAACCAACTAGCAGGACACGTTCTCTAATCCTTATGACTTCACCTCTGCAAATCCTCTAGGCCAACCAAAGTTATCTAGCCGCTCCGTCCACCAGGGACCTGAAATTTTAATCCCACAATCGGGATGAGACATTGTCTCACCAAGTTCAACCCCTTAAACCCATATTAGAAAGTAAATACGCCCTAGAGTGGCCTAGCCACAACATCAAGAAGACTTACCTTGCATTAGTCTTCATCTGCAGGTTAGCACAGTTTATATAATTCAACCATGTGCAATTATGATAACCAAACAACTGTGGCATAATCACATTATCAGAACAATTAAACTACTTGGATCGTCTCAACGATCAATCGACTCGGCCGATTACATGTCATTCTAGCAAATCAATCGCTGCTTCCAATCACGACCCTATAGGAAGGTTTGACAACTAGTGACAATCATGGCCCCACTCCACATGACCTTTAATTAGGTGGTAGATCTTGGCCCGATGGGCACGACCTCTACTAGGTGGTCAATCATGGCCCTATTGGGCACGACCTCTAAAAGGTGGTCAATCACGGCCTTATTGGACATGACCTCTAATAGGTGGTCAATCGCGGCCCTATTAGGCACGACCTCTAATAGGTGGTCAATCGCGGCCCTATTGAGCATGACCTCTAATAGGTGGTCAATCGCGGCCCTATTGGGCACGACCTCTAATTGGTGGTCAAATACGGTCGTTTTTCCATCAAATTTTGACACTTGAGATTTTATAAAAAGAATCCATATTTATCGCAATCACACTCCATTTGCCACAATAATCATCAAAATCAAATTCTAAATACACAGCAGTGATCGGCCCGAAATTCTGAGCAATCAGGGTCAAAAATAATTTTTCAGTTTTTTTTTTTAATAATTTCGGAATATGATATAATATTATAAATTCCAGAATTTCGAAACAATTAAATAATTCAAAATTAAAATCATATTATGTCCCATCAAGGCTTATCATTAATTAACCTTCTCTTAGCCTTAATTAAGCACCATTTAAATTAAACAAATCTCTTAATCCAATTCATACTTAAATATACTAAAACCCACCTAAACTCACTTAATTTAAACTAAACACACTTAGGGCATCAATAACATTATAATCAAGGTTTAGTGAGTTAAACTCATCGAATTAGCAAGCCGAGCAGATCGAAACGATGGGATCGACGCGAGGATTGACTTTCCTCAAAGCGGGCCAAGCATCCGGGGTTGGGAAGCCGGCCAAAACGGGCCAAGACCGGGCTGTCATACCCACTCGGCGAGCTGCTAGTTGAGGCCGATGGAGGGCTGCACGGCGGTTGGACAGGCGCAAAACTGGCGGGGATGGGCGGCAGCAGCTCAGGCGGTTGCTGGTGGTGGCTCCGACGGCTTCCCGGCGGGCTTGGCGACGGCGGGCAGCTTGGGACGACAAAGGACGACGGCTGGGACGCGTGGATGAAGGCTGGATGGGGCGTGACGGCGGAGCAGCAAGTGGGACGAAGGTGAGCGGGCGTGGTGCGTAGGCGACGCGCACGAACGACGGTGGCAGCGACGGACTCCGGCAACGAAGTAGGCGGCCGGTCGGGCGTGCGGGCTGGCCTGGTTCGCACGGTGCAGCTCTCTCCTCCCCCAACCGGTTCCAAGCTTGAGGAAGAAGAAGATGATGGGACCTCTTCACTTTTTGGGGACCAATTAGCACTTGCCACTTGTCAAGCTCTCATTCAAATTGGCCCCAACTACCATGACATCAAGTGATGTCATCTTTCACTATCTCATCCCTCCACAACATCTTCCAATGGTTGCAATTTCCTTTTCCGCCGAGGCCTAAATTCTTGTACATTAAATTCTTCAATTCTATTCGATTATCTTCGAATTGAATCAAATTAACGTCTATAAAATTAATCCAATGTCACCACACTTCAATTCACGTCTTTACTTATCCATAGAATCAACTTAAGTCTCAAAAGCGCGACCAAAAGCAGGCCTACTAATTTCTCGAGCCAAATTAGCCATTCTCGGATTTAATTGTTGAAAAATTTTGATTACATGAAAAATCTTCTGAAGATGAGTTACTTGATCCTAAAATAATTTGTGACGCACCCAGACTTCCAATTTATGAATTCAATCTCAATTCACGGTTGAATTCAATCTGGTGCGATTTCAGCGCGCCTAATCCACTGAGTAGCTTTTGGGGAAATTTTCTTGCATCCGACCCGAGGGTGATCAGTCCCCAAGTTTGACGCGTTAAAATTCCTTAATTGCTTCACTCAATAGACTATTTCTCTCGTGAGTGGCCAACTCTGAGAGACGAACTACATGCACAGATGAATTGTCCGACTCAATTGATTGAAAATAAAATTGAGAAAAATCGGGATGTCACAATTTGTGTCATTTTCCTTTTTTCATTTTAATGCATGATAATTTCACTTTCAATTCTACTAGGCACAAGAGGGCCATTAGTAACTCATCGCCACCACAATTCTTAGTCTTATTTGAACAAAAATTCTCATATGAGCTTTCAAATAATTATAGTTTGTTTTGAAAAATAAAGGTGCTCAACAATTGAGTGACCTTCAGCTAGAAAACCACTAACAACATAAGGTGCCATGATTTAGCTCAAAAAATTCAAATAACACTAGAAATACTAAGGAAGAATTGATTGAGTACCCGCTGTCATACCAATTTTTGGCCCCAATGTAGAAATGCACTACAGTATCAAGTATTTATGCACAACTCGCAGTATTTATGATGGAGCCAACATTCTCAAACAAATATGGTGCACTCTTTTACAAAGAAATGCTCTTACAAGATTCATCTCTCAAATTTTTTATTGCAAAGTGTATACAAGAGGGACTCTACGACTACCGTTAGTGTACATAATTACCCAATACAATGAGCCATCCTGTTTATAGCACCAAAAAGGATTAAAAAAAAAAAACTCAAAATAGATGTTACTAACAGTTCAAACAGCTAAAAACTCGACCGTTAAGACTTTTGAATGTGCGCCTAAAAATGACTTGGACACCCGCCGGATGGGGTGGACAAACCCAAATTCAAAACTAGGGGAGCTGTCCGGAGGTTAACCGCTGGATATCTAGCTGGCCGGATATCTGGACATTACTTTGGCCAGGTATACGGCCTTGTGTTTTTTCGGTAGGGTTGTTTTTTTTTTTTTTTTTTACATTTTCTATAATCTTGCAAAATATACTTGACTACAACAAATATGTCCAAATAATAAATAACATGTTTGAGTGAGTTTCATAATAATCAAGATTAAATTAGGGTCAACATAGGTCTAATTCATAACTCTTGAGGATAGCTGTGAAAATGCTTTGAAGTGCAAGAACCATCACCATCCCAAATGGTTTGGTTTAACGCTCAGGGACAAATGCCACTTGACTTTTGGTGGAATATTTCTTTAATGATATGGCAAATTTTTATTTGAGTCCTGAAAATGAAATAGGACGAGTTGATTATTTTGTGGCTGAAGAAGTGACACTAGCATTAGGGCTTGCTTTCAGAAAGCTCGCCAAAGGTATTCGAGTTGATTATTTTGTGGCTGAAGAAGTGACACTGGCATTGGGGCTTGTTTTCAGAAAGCTCGCCAAAGGTATTTGATCGAAATCACTGCTTATTGTAAATTTTTAAGTCGTCTTAATTGAAATCACAGGGCATCTTTTAAAAAGGAAGATCTCCACGTAAAGATGTGAGGTTATTTTTTTAACAGCAGACCTAAAGTGGAAATTATTTCAATAAATGTCAAAAGCGATTAAACCAAGGTCAAATAAAGACGTGAGCTGCCGGTCAAATGTTAGCTGGTTGATGAGCATGTGATATTTCTGACAGTCAGAATAAGGGCATTTTTGTAATGGAAATGCAATGGAAATCGGTAGTGGACTCAAGCTTTGGATTCGCTCTGGATATGAGCATGTGATTTTTCTGACAATCAGAATATGGGCATTTTTGTAATGGAAATGCAATGGAAATCAGCTAGTGGACTCAAGCTTTGAATGCGCTCTGGATATGAGCATGTAGAAAGAATCTATGTAGCACCGACTCGGACACGCGACACGCGACACGACACGACACGACACGACACGCCGACACGTCATTTCTTAAAAATAGAGAATTTCGACACGTTCCGACACGTTATATATTAAATATATTTTTATATATAAATACATAAATAAATAATAATAAAAATAGCCTAGAATTAATTTACACGAAAATATTAAATAATATCATTTATTATTTTAATTTGTTACAATAATACATAAAACTTAGAGGAAAAAAACATTGTTTAAAGTAAAATGCTGAAATGATATTTTTAAATTTATTTATTTATCATATATAGCATTTTTTTTATTACTTCTTTCATAGTAAAAGACTTTTAAAAAAACTAAAACAATTCTAAAAAAACAAAATTGAAAAAAAAAAAAATGACCCTGTGCGTGTATATTTATAGCAGTTTTATTACTTCTTTTGTGTATATTTATATTTTGACCCCTCAAGTATTAGAAATTTTTAAAATTGAACCCGTGCGTGTCGGAATCGCGTGTCGGAATTCTGGACTCTCGTGTCGGAGCGTGTCGGAGAGAGTTGACCATGTGTCGGATTTTTCGACACTTGTTGACCGCGTGTCAGACACGTGTTGGAGTGCCGGACACGACACGAAGGCTTCCGGAGAGTGTCCATGCTACGTAGGAAGGAACAGGGTGGTAGGGACCACCTGCCCATCAAAAATCAACTTTATCATTTTTCTTTCCAGAGTGAAGTTGTGGGGAGGCGTGGAGTGAAGTTGCGTGGAGGGAAGCTAGCACGAAAGTGATGAGCTATTCCTAGCGCTTTTGACTAAGCCAAAAAGAATGTTAGGTCCTGTTTGGATGGTTATCAAACATGACCAAATTCTGATTTTTTTTCCCAAAATCAGTTTGGGCCCAAAATTGCGTTTAGTAAAATTTTTGTTCCCGAGAACAGATTGGGAGTAGAATCAAGAATAAAAAAAAATGTGATTCTTGTTCCAGAATAAAAAAAAAGAATCAAAACCAACTATTTTCTTCTCTTTTCTTCTTCTTCAATCACGCGGTTGCTGTCCACCACCATCTGACATCGTCCACCGCCATTGCCGCTGGTCACCGGCAACTGGTCCAGCGAGTTCGCCGAAGGCAAGCCCAGCCACCAATGAGGCTCGACCTCGCCGGGGCTGGGCAAGCCTTGCGACGCCTAGCCCCACCGGTGGCCAGGCGGGCCTCACCCAGCCCCAGTGAGGCTCGATCGACGAGGGCCGACCTCATCGAGGGCCAACGATGCTCCAGTGAGGTCGCTGGCCCTCATCTGGCTGGTCACCGGTCTGGTGACTGGCCTGAAGAAGAAGAAGAAGAATAGTAGAAAAAAAAAAAAAAAGAAAAAAAGAAAAAAAGTATAAAAATTATTTAGAAATTAAAAGAAATTAATTTGGAACAGAATCAATGAGCACGGTACCAAATACAATTTTATTCTAGAATTATAAATTTTGGACAATTACCAAACGGCTTAAAATGCTTAGAATTTATTCCTGAGAACAGAATAAAAAAAAAATCATTTCTGATCAGAATCTACTCTCGGGAACAGAATCATTTCCAAACGCGCCCTTAGTGGCCACTTTATCCTTTTAGAGTGCCATTCTTCACCAAAGTCCAAACACAAAAATCCTCTTCTAGACTAAATAATCTGAATGAAATATGTTCTTTCACACCTAGATGAAATCTTTCTTATGAACTCTTATTTGAAGTATACAATGCTTTTAAAAATGACTTGCACTTTGATTTGATGGGGGAAAAACATCACCAAGCCAATGAATTCCAAAAAAGGATCCAATGAAAAAGGCCTTACTTGAGCGAAAGATCCTTCACTTCAAAATAAAACTAAAATAAGCTATTGGCATGCCAATTAATCTTTTAAAGGTGTTCTAGAAAAATTTCTCATTTCTTTGAATTTGTACATCATAAACAACCACATTACTTTCAACTGAGCAAAAAGCTTGATATTTTTTTTCATGCCCAAGCTATGAAAGAAAACTAGTCACACAAGTGACTATGTACCCTCTTCCTCTTCCATTGATTCAATTTTATTGGATACTATTTGTCATAAAAAAGTGAGCATTATGGACTTAAAATGTTTTATGTGCTAGTAATCTGCATCCAGACTCCTGTCTGGACTCAAAAGTGTCATTGCTATGGTGAGGGAGCTCATCGTTGGTATGGTCAATAAGCTCAATCATTATGTTTATGAGGCCTCCGGTTCAAGAACATCATCAAAAACCAACAATTTTTGCTGCTAAGGTGAAGGATTTTATCCTTGGCGTGGTAAATCTGCCATAACTCAAAAACCATTAAAAAAAAAAAAAAAACCAACGCTTAAATTCCATGCCATGCTAACGAGTTTTGGTCATCAAAGACAAAACATACGCTAGAAAGAAAACAAAATGCAAGCATTAACAAATTTGCAAAATAGAGACCACTAGCAACATGTAGGTTCATGACGGCGGCCAATCCAATTTAAAAATATGCAGTGGATGCAACTGATGTGCATTAATTTGTACAAAAGGAGACATAATGCATCAACAAACCTAACAAAACAAGGAAAAGCAATACTTAAAAAACAAAAAATTTCTCCTACTATTGTCGTCACTCCTATCGATGTGATATTCCACTACATGCCTATACCTTGTCAACATGTTGCTTCAACAAAATGCAATTGCTCTCTCTTTGGTGAATGAAGGATTGGCAGCAACAATTTGAATAAAACTGACCTTAATTAAACGTAAGTGGAGATCGAAGTAAATTACAAACTTGGGGAAAAGATGATGGAGAATCTAGGCTCTAGTGTAATGCGTGAGTATTTGTCTAACGAGAGGTGGGTCTTGCCCGAGCTTTGTTTTCCTTTATCAAATGAAACAAAGACTGGAAGAAGAGGAAGAACATGTGAAGAAACGAAGGAAGAAGTGTTTGTTTTTTCTTTTTTAATGGCTTGTAATTTTTTACTCAAATTTTTCTTGGACAAAAGTACCCTTATTTTGGTAAGTGGAAAAATACATGCTTGTTGGCGGACAAACATTTAGCCAATCGGTGAGTTTGGGCTTTTATGTGAGATTAATTTAGCCACTATAGGTCATTATTTAAAATAATGTTCATTTTAGGTCTTTTTTTTTTATATAAAATAACTTCACTCCATGTCCTTATTTAGAATTTAAAAAAAAAATAAATAACAGCAAAATAAAAAAGACAAAAAGACAAAAAAAAATGTAACGGAAATGAACCACTGGACTCAAAGCTCGGATTCACTCTAGATATGCGCATTTAGAAGGAACAAAGTGGTGGGGGCCACTTGCCCATCAAAATCAATTTGATCATTTTTTCTATCCAAAGCGAAGTTGCGTCGAGTGAAGCCAGCACAAAAGTGACGAGCAAATACTCCCTTGTTCTTTTGACTAAGCAAAAAGACAGAAAAAAAAAAGGGAAGATATCATGAATACACATGGAACATTCAACTTTAAGGGAAAGCTTTACACTTTTGAAGTGCCATTCTTCCTTAAGATCCAAGCGCGGAAATTCTCTTTTGAATTAAATGCTCTGAATGAGATGTATTCTTTCACATCTAGATGACCTTTCCTATAAACTTTCGTATGAAGTATCCAATTCTTTTGAAAGTGACTTGCTTTCGAATTGATTGGAAATAACACCACTAACCAAGTGAATTCCAGAAAAGCATCCAATGAAAAGACACTTCCTATAAACTTTCGTATGAAGTATCCAATTCTTTTGAAAGTGACTTGCTTTCGAATTGATTGGAAATAACACCACTAACCAAGTGAATTCCAGAAAAGCATCCAATGAAAAGACACTTCCCGAGCGAAAGATCCTTCTCTCTGAAGTAATAGAAAATAAGCTATTAACAAACCAATTAATTATTTAAAAGTGTTCTTCTACATAATTTCTCATTTCTTTGAATTTATACATTAGAACAAATTACATTAGTTTCAACTAAACAAAAAGCTTGATCTATTTCCAAGCCCAAGCTATGAAAGGAAAGGGTCATCCTTATCCATTAAAATAGCTTAAAAATTGCCTGATGACTATCGCTTTATGAAATGTGGGGAAAAAGGCAAAAGGATGCATGTGCCTCTCTGCATTTGGAGCGTGAATGTATCAGATTCCTCTTACACTTGTTGATCTTATTATTGTTTAATCATGCATTGTGATGAAGATGTATCACCAACTCTCTTAATTTATCAACATGTGATGCCATGATACTTAGCTCTAAAAATTCAAATAAACATGAGAATTTTTTGCCCAAATGTAAAATATACTCCATAGAATGAAGTATTAATGCACAAATATAAGTCAAGCAATTTATTAAATATGTTATATGAATATAAATAAAACGGAGTAGCAATAGAGGAATGCATAACCATTTTATGGTGGTCCGGTCCAAATGGGTGTCAGCTCTATTTACAGAGATTGTTAGAGTTATACCTAATCAACTTCAGCCATTGAATTTAAGTCGGTTGCAATCAGTTGTGCACAAGGTTTGACGTTCTGCCCTCTTTAAAATGGAAGTGAAATTTACAAGACTTTTTTTTTTTGTCGGAAAATTTACAAAACTTTACGCACTAGCAAATGGACGTCTAACCCAGTTGAAGTCATATTTAATGACGTTTTACAGCGTCATGTTCTTAGTTATCATAAAGTATTGCAAACGTTTGTAAACCGTCGTAAATAAAATAAAATAAAATAAAATAAAATCAAACTTGCGACATTAAGTTATTGATTTCAATCGAATATTGTAGACCTTTGGCTACCAAAACGTAGGGCTAAAGTTGATGGTGGGGGTCTTGGAGAAAAAGTAAGTGCAACTGGAACGGGCACATTGGATGTGATCTTGGAACTAGAACTATATATGCCAACATTATGTTTGATTGAATCGTTTGGCTTTTAGATCCACGAAGGAACATGGGAGATGTCAAGACCAAATTGTAGAAATAAATCAATGATTGAAGAAAAGCAATTTTTCACTTTGGAGATGTCAAGACCAATTTGAAGGAAAGTGGGCTGGAAGGTGGTTACTAGTGTGGCTTGCGAAATAAGTTCTTCAGGACTAAGACTTTTTAAGCACGTGCAAGTGGACAAATTGTGACCATGTAGGTTCTGCTTACTTTGTTTAATTAATAATCTTTGTTTTGATATCTTTCATCATTTTGTTGATTGAGAATTTCTGGTGCCTAAATATGGTGAGAGATAACCTGGGTGTATTTTAGTGTCTATTACACAATCGCAGAATAATTTCCTATCTTCTTTCCCCATGAGAAATTGGTGTAATTTGACAATCATAGGCTGAAGAGTTACACCTCCCACACTCACATTGTCTCTAATTTTTCTGCCTTGTGTAATGATGGAACGACTTTCATGCTCTAGCAATTGAAGGTTTTATTTGCAAATTGACCTTCTAATTTGATGTCCTCACTAATTTTGGAGCTTGAACCTAATAGCCTCCTCCTCCTTTTTTTCAAAAAAAAAAATATCATAACTTCCAACATGTATCCGGATATGCATTTTTTTTTTTTGTTCAATTTGATATAATCCTTGAGAATAATCTTGTGGATAGACTTCAAGTCACAGGACATAAGGTTTTTCATTATACAGTTGGAATGTAAAGGTCATTCCAGATTAAAAATCCAAGTTGCTTTTGCAATCATATCTAGAGTAACACATACTTCAATGACATTCATGGACCACTTTTAATTCACATTCAACAAAGATTAGAACACATGGTGCCACCACAGATCTCATATCGCCTTTTTCATTTTATAATGACAAGAAATTAATTGATTAGTATCTGATCGATTAATCTAGAGGTGCATCAATCATCACTCGCAAATTTACCATATAACCACAGTGAACTATCTTTTTAACGAGATCAACACTTTATTATCAATATAAGAAAAAAGAAAAATGAAGGACTGAATAAATAGAAGCCATTTCCCTGTAGCTAAATAAATTAATCAGAAATTTGGCCTTTAATTAGGATAGTTTGTTATTATGGTTATAGAAATTTATCCTATGTTGAATAGTCAAATTCATTAACAATTCAATTTAGCAATAAATCCAACATTAACCGAAGGCATGTGATGAAGACGCATCTAACTAATGTGACAAATGTGATCTTCCACGAAGAAAACTTTAATGTGCATATTGTCAACACTTCATGTGCGTGAAGAGCACTCCAATGCTAAAGGGTCGGCTCCTAGAGCACTTTTATTAAAATATTCTTTGTTGACCCACATCGAAAGGAAGTCATGCACTAGAGAATCAACATATATAGAGAAGATCAAATGGCGAACAGACCGCGACTCAGAGAAACCAAATCTTAGGCAACTCATTGCTTATTGTTAACCATTTCTGTTTTCTGATTCTAATGGCTTCTTCTTCTTCTTCTTCCAAGCGCAGAAGGAGCTATGACGTCTTTCTGAGTTTTAGAGGCACGGACGTTCGCAACTATTTCCTCGGTCATCTCTACACAGCTCTTGATCAAAGTGGAATAAACACTTACATGGACAGTGAAGATCTAAAGAAGGGAGAGCAAATATCACCCGCACTCATGGAGGCAATCAAGGAATCGCAAATTGCAATCGTTGTTTTCTCCAAGGACTTTGCCTCATCCACGTGGTGTTTGGAGGAGGTGGCGAAAATCATGGAGTGCAAGGAGCAAAGAGGCCTCATGGTCTTTCCGGTGTTTTACAAAGTGGAGCCTAGAGAAGTGAGAGGGCAGAGAGAGGGTTATGCAGAAGCTATGGCCAAACATGAGGTCAAGTTTGGGGAGGATTCAGAGAAAGTAAAGCGATGGAAGAAAGCTCTTCTTGACGCTGGGAGCTTGTCTGGATGGCATTTTATGGACGGGTACGTGAAAACACTTCTACTGCTTCAAATAGTGTAATTCCTTTGATATTTGATCTTCTTTAAGGTTTGGGATCCTCTAAATTTCGGCGTAATCTATCCCGGCTCTCTCTAATTTGCCTCGTCTCTCTCTCTCTCTCTCGCACTCGCATTAGACACAGCACAGAAAACACTTGCACAAAACACGAAACGGAGTACCATGGGCGAGCCGTTCGTCCTCTCCGACCCACGCCGCCGTCCGATTGCTCACGTCCCAACGCCACCCCAGCCGCATCACCTCAGCCCGTCTCTGTGTCTCTGGGTATAGGGGCTTTAAGGCTACGAATCTAGGCTCGCGACCCCGGATCTGGGGCTTCAAGCCCGGATCAGCGGTCGCCAGCCTCGGGCAGTGGTCGCTGAGACTCTCCTGTTTTCCATGACAAAGGGACGGAAAGAGGGCGCACCAACTGCGCTAGGACAGGCGATGGTGGCGGGGACATGGCAGCGGGGGGAACAGATGAGGGCGGCCACGGGGCAGTGGCAAATGCGGATGGGATCATGGGAGTGGAGAGAGAGGGGTGGGGGAAATTTGGGTTTGAGCTTTGAGCCTAGGCATTTTCTTATTTTTCAATTAAAATTTAACAAAAAATTCTAGAAACTATAAAAGAAAATTCAAAAAACTTGAAACTTTGAATTCACAAATTGACATATTGGTTAGAAGAAAAGGTACACAATATTCAAATATAATAAGTTTCTTCGATATCAAAAACTGTCATAATACATTAAAACCACATGTACTAATCTATATCCTATGTCTACTGGATATAGTTCAAGCCGGGTTTAAGAGAAAATTTCCTTCTATGCTCACCAACGTGGGAGGTAACATTACTCTGTCATTGCACATGGCATAGTTGTGTCATACGACCCGTATTCGGTCAATTTTTATTTTAGTGATTTGTCTTTTATCTTGAAATACATTTTTAAGAAATATATATTTGTTTACAAAAAATCATGATAGTAAAGTTACCGACTTAATTTGAAAGTTTAAATTCTAATAATTTGAAATTCAAAAAAATAACACAAAAATAAAATATCTTGAAATAAACATTTTAACTAGCATATATTATCAAATGTAATTCATGATCAAACAAATATCCATTTGGTTTAAAGTATGAGAATTATAAGTCATTAAATCAATGACACAGATAATGCAAGTTATTGTCATTATAAACCATGGTATTAGTCCGTATATAATTACGTAATAATACGTCCAAACCATAGATAAGCTACTCCTAATTGGAAATATAGATCATTCATTACGTGATCTAACTGCATATGCCATTAGCTTACACTTGCAATCTGGATTAGGCTATCACTCATGAAAGACTCATGTGATTGGCACCCTCATGCTTCGACCAATTTTAAGGATTCTGTAGTTCTAGATGACAGACTATGTCCTCTTAGGAAAAAGATTAACTTAAAAATCCATAGAGGCATATGTTCATGGACTTCGGCTTTCCAAGTCGGGCAGGAAGTTAGAAAACGAAGCTTGCGCTCCCGTGTTCCACCCCCGTTACCGTTAGTTGGAGGGTCTTTTGTACTGCTGGCGTGCCTCTGCTTCTCGTTGAGGTTTTGAGCCATCACTCTCTCACTGACGCAGACCCAGACTAAAATCACTTAGAGAGTAAGAATTGTAGAGAAAGCTTTCCCTACTGATTTCGCCTCCCCTTTCAACTGAAGAGGGATCAGCTATATACATACAAAAGCTGGTGCCTGTGGGATGTTGCCAACTCACTTCAACATTTACAAGCGGACAAGAACAAAAATGAGCTGTCTACGCCTGTACATATAAGACATTATACCTCGTCTAACCCATGAGGATTGTCCTTTCTAATCCATGCATTTTCTCTTCTTCTGAGAAAATTAGTTTTTCACGTCTTGTCCTGCTGAGTGCTGACGTAGTAATCACTCCATCTGAAAGCTGTCCCTGGGCCTTTTCTTCTAAATTGGGCGTGATTATCTCGTTCGCTTTCCTCTTAAAGTCGTTGATCTTGGGTTTGGGAGATCTTCCAGACTTCAAAAAAATCAGCCCGGAAACATAAGCTGTGTTCTCTAAGCCAGAAACTTAGTGGGCAGATCGATTACTTTCTCTCATTTTCTCTCTTGTACTTTTTATTTTAAGCTCATATAACCCTTGAGAATGATGAAAATTCTTCCATCACCACGCAGATAATACTTTTGTTGGTTGCGTATTGCATGCTCTAGGACAGCATTAAAGAATTCGATTTCAGTGGCTTTAGTGATAAAAATAACATGTCTCACCGCATTTTTATGTTTTTCTTGGTTTTGTTTGGTTCTGCAAGTTGTTGAATTTCCCAGATCTGTTAGAAATACTCTGTTCCCCTTCATCATCCAGTTCCATTCATCGTGCTGGTAACAATCACTGTAGAATATCTAGGACCATATCCTAAGCAGCTTCAAGCATATAATACCAATGGTTGAATTTTACTAACAAGGTGTAGATAGCCTCTGTCGATGTTGATCGCATCTGGAAACCCAGCTTCTATAAGCGGGAGTCCAGTTTCCGCTACGCTCATGTTAAGTTTCTAGCTTACTCATCCTTGTCCTTCCCAACGGAGGCAAGGATTGAGTCCCTCTAAAGAAAAGTGCCTCTGGAGTCTATTATATTTCTTTATTAACGTCAAATCTCCAGGTAGCAGAGCTTCAAAGGATACATGCCTTAACTTTCCATTATTCAAGGAACTGATCTCCGATTGTTTTGTGAAATTTTAACTCAACTTCTAGAATCTTTTTGTGTGAAGCAGGATGTTTTATGAACCATTGAAGTTGCTGGAAATCTTTTCTCAAGTCTACCTAGCAACTCTGCATAGATTTTAGTACCCTTCCCCTGAAGACCGTGATCGTTGGAATCAACCAGTAGATATCAAAACTCAACACATTCAAATTTATTATTTTCAAGATTTTTATCACCAGATTCAATGTCAATATCTTCAGGGATAGGATTATAATTCTCAAGAATATTTTCCTCGTGATTATTTTATGGCCATCTGGTACAAACTTTCCAAGATCTTCATTTTCAAGATCTTGTTGCCATAACTTTATTGGAGTCATATTTGCCCGATGGTTCACCTGATAAACCCATAACCATTTCTGAATCAGATTATACTTTGTGAACGCGTTGGTTTGCCAAACATATCATCTTCTATTTGATTTTAATCTTCAAGGATATCTCCTTTAATTTTTTTCGTACTTAATCAAAAGCGGCTTGTGAACTTCAATTGTCTTTTCAACAAACCAGTTCTTTCTCTTGGCAAGTCTTTCCCAGTATTCATTCACCACAGTTATTCAACAGATGATATTAAGGTTTTTTTCCTTTCATCTATGATTCTAAAGTGATAAAAAAAGAACTCTAGTCTGTTGCATAGCCAACTAATATCTGCTTTCATTCTAATAGAACCATAGCTTTTGCTCTCATTCTCCTTCTGTCTATTTGGACACTTCTTCCTTGGATGCATCTCTTGCTTGCATGCTCGAAAATTTTTTCTTTCTGCTGTAGGATTATCTGCACAACAAGACAATTTATGAGAGTTGTAATAACTATGCCGTTCTTGTATAATGGGAAGCCTAGTTTGCTGAGCTTCTTTCAGATTCCGATTCAAGAATCTTTCCACATATTCAGAGTCGGTTCTCATTACAAACCTTTTTGGGGCTAGGAATAAGTACAGAAAAATTTATACAATTTTTCATGGCAAGTATATCCTTTTCATGTATCAAATAAATGAGTTCAGACCATTTAAATGTAGCAGACCAATATTGATAGAAGTCTTGTGATTTTCTTTATTTAGTTCTTTGTACTTCTCCCCAGTATTCATTTGATGCATCAGAAGGTGATAATATGGTGTCAAATGCGTTACCTTTTCTTTTACCTACTGCTTGAAAGTCTTCATCATCCCAAAATCCAGACATATCACTTAGAGCTTTCTTGGGTAGCCTACTAAAATATGTTTAAATTGTCCAGCCTAGTTAGCAGATCTACAGTACCTCTAGAATTTTTATCTTCTACTTTGTCAGGAAAATTCATATATCTCGCAAATTTAGGTTTGTAATACTAGCTTTTTTTTTTTCTTTTTTTTTTCTCTACTTCCATACCCAGGCAATTAATTTTTCCCTTTATCCATTTTACCTTCTTTTACACAGGATCATGCCTTCTTTCTTAAAAATGTTTGTTGGTAGTTACAAGTGATTTTTTGCGTCTCCAATTTTGCTAGAGACTATTACAACGTGTATATACACAGCACAAAACTTGCGTAGATACTTGAAGGCATCATCCTCCTTTCCCGCTGAAAATTGCCTAGGGCTTTCTGTCTATGAGATCTCCTGCCGCAGCTATCTTATCTTCTAGTCATCATCTTTGATGGATTGCTGAGCTGAAGATAGTCCGTAACAATCCACGCTTTTCCTCATACCTGCTCTGCAGGTTAATGGGCTAGAGTGCGGACTAAAACCATCTCTAATAAAACCTTTTGGAGAACAGACCAGGAATCTGTTTTTCAAATGCCTCTATCATCTCACAGTTTTTGCTCAAATGACAATAATTGGATCTTTTAGCTCAAGTCTGGCTTTTACACCATTAAAACTCCACAATTTGACTAAATTTTACACACAAAAGAAAAGAAATAGAAAAAAGACTCCACAATTTGTGGATCTTCACAAAAGTTATTTTTCAATTTTAGCAGGAATTTAATCTATTTCTTTCCTGGCAGTTGGATGCTCCGAATTTTTCCTTGTTCTAGGCAGAACAAATTTTGACACTAGAAGTTATCATTTAGAAATGAAGATTTTTCGCATCCAAATAGCTTATGATATAATTATTTACCACACTGTGCTCACACTCTGATTGCTTGGTCACATAGACAGTCTCCACAAAACTCAGAATTCTTTCACATGATAAACCTCAAATTTGTGTCTTAACCAAGGATTTTGAAGAGTCGCACCTGCTATAGTAATCGTGGTGCTGTCTTGCACAAAAGACCATTGTCCCATTAAGAATGCATTACCAAGAATTACATCCTGATCTAGTGTCAGGAAAGGAAAGACGTCTAACAATAAACGTTGATTCCCACCTGCCATTCTTAATGCAATCGGCTCTGTTAATGGTCGCCACCGTTCATCTGGTGATGCATTGGGTCTTGCACAATTGGTACAAGCTTCGGTTTCTCTAATGAATATGGATAACACTCGGAAACTTAAACATCGCAACCACGTAAGTGCTTTAACCCAGCTTCCTTGGTATGCCATTTAGAAGGGTTCGATCATATCCCAAATGTTATCCATGGCTATAGACCATCGCCTTGCTGTATTCCCAAAGCTTGGAAAACTTCATGTATGTCTTGGGATGTGGATCTTTTCTCCTTCGGAGTGCATTACCATTAGAACACTAGTCTCTCTTGACTATGTATCCTCTTCTTCATAGAAAGGCATATTAATTTGTCTGTATTCTATGATCGTTCATTCTTACGTTTTTGAGTTTACAGATCTTTGAGATGCAACCTCTTCCCGATTGACTTCTTGTGTAGTATCCTGTGGTATAGTAAGAGGTTCAAAAGTCCTTAATTCCTAGCAAAGAGGGTGTCGATGGTGTTCCAAACATAAGGTTATTTTTGCTCCCCTCTATTGGACCTGAGATGCAATAATCTCTCTAGATGCTCCAATAGGTTCCACCATAGTCGAACTCCTAGGCGGTGTAATTCTAGGGTATTAATTTTTTACTTATAGAATTGTCTGTAATCGTGTGAACCTCTTCAAACAGATTTGCTATCTAACTTCCTTTCTCTAGGATTTGTGGTATTAACAAATCCATAAATCATCCTAGTGTGATACACCAAACATTTGACCTGCGGGTTCATCCTATACATGTTCAAAGAATCAATTCTCAACGTTAATGAATTCCCCAAACAAATATCATTTAGAGCCATCAAGTAATTCGGATGGGCTTGGAAGCAGATTGGCCCATGTGCTAGATTGGCTAGTATTCCCGATATCAATTAATCTCTAAGATCCGTCCATCTTTGATCCAATACATTTTCAATCACAAAATTGCCAACAGGAAGATGAAATAACGGGACCTATCCTATTCCGATTAACCCTATATATGCATATAATAGCATTTACCTCTTATTCTTTCTATTGTCTCTCTAATTTTTTGAAGATTTAGCATAGGTACATCTAGGGTTTGAAGTTCAGTATACAACACCCGTGCCATTGACGTCGATTGTGAGAAATCTATCGCCTATTTAAGGCGAAATCTTAATAATCAATAAACAGTCCTACTTCGAGCAACCTCCACTCCAATATTGATCCTGACAGATAATCTTATCGAATTTTTCTTTCCTAAAACCTAAAATGTCAACTTTAGAGGTGGTATATCATCACATGCGTTTGTATTGATAATTGCTCACTACACGTCTTTGAATCTTCTTCGTCTATCTCATCTTCTGAGAAAACTTCATAGATACATTTAATCTTAGAGTCTAAATTTTCTAGTTCCTGCTCATCTATAGGTTTATAAGCAGGTTCGTCATGAAGAGTGATATCTTCGATAAATACTCCGCAGATATTCTCTTTCTGTGGATACTTTTTTTTGACAAGCATGAGGCTCGTGGGGTTTTAATCCAAAAAATCAAACAAAAGTCACAACCACTTAACAGGGTTTACCCTGAGGACAAGGAGGTTCTCCTTTGTTTCCTTTTAAAGGCAATTCTTTGTAAATCAGGATGACTTTTCAGATTTATAAGGCCTCAGTTTTCCCCTTGGTATAGTTCTTTCCGGAAAAATTTCAAAAAAGGACCCAAAGTGCCATTATTTTCTCAAATAAGGGCCCGAAATGAACTTTGTTTTAAATAAGGACCTGAAGTGGTTTTGATTGTTTTAAATAAGGGCCTGAAGTGGCTTTGGTTGTTTCAAAATAAGGACCCGACCTCGCTGGTTGCCGACCAACTAAATTTTTCGATCGGTCAATGGTATTTTCGTCATTTGGCATTTTCCCCTTTTTTTCCCTTTTCTTTTTCTGGTTCTTCTTCTTCCTCTTTGTTGACGACTGCCGACCATCAACAATGCCCACAAAGGGCTAGGTGAGGGTCGCCTTCGTCGGTGAGGGCCATCCACGCTAGCCACAGGCAGGCAAGGGATGGCGTCACTTGGAAGTGGCGACCCTCACCCAGGGGTCATCTATGAGGTTGGCCCTCACTAGCTACTAGTAAGGGTTGGCGTGGGTGGCCCTCGCCCAGCCCTCTGTGGGCATCGCCGATGGTCGGCCAACCACTAGCAAAGAGGAAGAAGAAGAACCAAAAAATAAAAAAATAAATAAATAAATAAAGAGGAAAGAAAAAAAGGAAGGAAAAAAGGCGGAAAATGGCAAAAGACGAAAATACCCTTGATCCCTGAAAAGTCAGGTCCTTATTTGAAACAAACATAATCAATTGAGGCCTTCATTTGAAACAACATCCACTTCAGACCCTTATTTGAGAAAGTGATGGCACTTCAGGTCCCTATTTGAAACAAGGTCTACTTCGAGCCTTTATTTGAGAAAAAGAGGGCACTTTGGGTCCCATCTTGGAATTTTCCCATTTTTTCCGATCAAATAAACTTTCTTCTTTTCGATCCTTTAGGAAAGTGTGTTGGACCTAGCACATATTCAATGTGAGAGCAACAACTCTTGTTTATATGAGGAAACTGTTTAGTTGCTTCCTTCGCTTAGAGTTCAGTACTCACTCTCATCGTATACTTTTTTGCCTGGATTCACCCACCCAGACCTTCTACTAACTCTTCTTGAAGGAGCAAGTCGTAAGCCTTCTTTGTGACCTCTGGCCATGGCTCCGGAAGTTTGTCAAAGAAAGTCCTTCTGATTGTTGAAATTCACAGCGTCAAAATAGCACATATCCAAAGTCCGTAATTTCGTTAGAGCATTTGAAGGCTACTCTCTCTACTATTTCTGTAGAAAGCAATAAATCACAGAATTCTCTTTTGAAGACATCTGTTACGATGGCTTATAGTCCATCTACAATAAGTTCTTGTCTATTTTGTGCCTTAAATCTGTTTGAAATAATAAGAATTTCCCAAACTTCTGAGCGTTACCGACAAGAGAGGCTTCACATACTTCATACGTAGTGTTGGACAATATCCTCCTGCATTTGTTATCATACCAATGGTTGTGACCCATTCATCTATCCTTTCACACACATGTTTTCTAGTATCAGCACCAAGAACTAACTATAGGACTTGATGGACTATTCATTAAACAAACAATGATTTGTTCTATGTGGATAATCGGGCTTATATAAAGTCCATTTCGCTGTTAAAAGCTCAGTAATTATTCTATCATCAATAGTACTGGAGATTCTTCAGTCAATCCTAAGGATTGCTGAAGATGTTGGGCTAACTTACTAGTATCATTACCATTAAGGCTAGCTGCTCTTTTTACGGGACCTAAAACGAATGGTGTTACCTTTTCTTGCTACATTTTTTGGACTTGAAGGACCTGATTTGAATCTCATCCCTCAAGCTTCTTTTAATTAGTCTCTGTTTCAATTACATCAAGCCTTTCATTGACCAATAAAGACACTTCTCTTGCAAGAGCATTTCTCTACATAGTCATTTTCATTATGTAAGCCATTATGCATAGGAGAAGATAAATCTGGTATCCTATCAGCCTGTTTTATTTATTAGAAATGTTTATTTAATTTTTTTAAGAAGAAAGAATGAAAAGCTAGGATTTCTTTTCTTTAAAGAAAATACAGACCTAATGGCATTTTTCTAAATACTTGAAGCAGTAAAGAGCAAAAAGGTAATAACATGACAGATCTCTACAAGAACCAACAGTAGGCCGTGTGTCCAAACAGCCAAAGAACGTCTTTGTCCACTATCAGAAGTGGGCCTAAAATTGTCTCAAAGGATAAAGTACTTGATTTTAATTAGGATTTACCCCGTTGGTAAAGCTAATTTAGACTTCACGTCGGTTATTTTTTATCACAGATATTGCGTTGCAAAGGAATATACCAGATATGGGTTGGCATTTGGACAATTAGAGAAAAGACAAGACAATTTCAATGAACTTTGTAAAGAGATCAAAACAATGCCTATCCAATAATTAACTTTAATTATTGACAAATGCAAAATAGATTATCATACAACATTTAGAATAACATGAAGAATATTGTTTTAATTCTACTTAGACTCAAGCATCTTGCTAGTCGAACATATTTGGACATTCATCTCCATATATATTGCGGACTAGCTTCTTACTCAGCGATTCTCTTTGAATACTTTTTCATTTCTTTGGATTACTCTAAGCACTTTCTACTAATTTTCCCTTGTCAGATATGAAGCAGGGCTTATACAACATATTGTTCAGGAAATCTCAACTCAACTAGATCGAACGTCATTAAATGTGGCCAAGTATCCGATTGGGATAGATTCCCGAGTACAAGAGCTTCAAACAATCCTAAATCTACAACCCAAGGATGATACTCTTATGGTAGGATTATGGGGACAAGGAGGCATAGGGAAGACAACCCTTGCTAAAGCCATTTATAACATTATTTTTAGAGACTTTCAAGGTTCTAGTTTCTTGGACCGTGTTAGGGAAAATTCCAAAAGTTTCACTGATTTGGTTCATTTGCAGAAAAAATTGCTATCGCAAATACTGCGAAAAGAATTAACTGTCTTCAATGTTGATGGAGGAAGTCAGTTGATTCAAGATAGACTTTGCAATAAGAAAGTTCTCATTATTCTTGATGATGTGGATGATGAACGCCAGTTAAATGCTTTAGCTGGAGATTGTGAGTGGTTTGGTAAAGGAAGTATGATAATTATCACAACAAGAAACAAGCATCTGCTAACTTCTCATGGAGTATATTCAGATCATTTGTATGAAGTTACAGCTCTGAAGTATGGTGAAGCTCTTGAACTTTTTAGAAAGCATGCTTTTCCAAGAAGTCAAAATATAGAAATAAGTAGCAATCTTGTTCATAGTGTTTTATATTATGCCGGAGGCCTTCCTTTGGCACTTGAGGTTTTAGGTTCTTTCTTGTGCGGTAGAGGAGAACATCAATGGGAGAGTACCCTAGAAAAACTGGCCAAAAGTCCTCACCAAAAAATCAATGATGTGCTAAAGGTAAGTTATGATGGATTGGAGGACTATGTAAAGGATATTTTTCTTGACATTGCTTGTTTCTTCAAGGGGCTGACTACAAAGTACATTAAGGAAGTTCTTGATAGTTGTGATTTTGACACAATTATTGGGATAGAAATTCTAATTGAGCACTCCTTGATTAGAGAAGAGAGAGGGACTTTACAAATGCATGACTTGATACAATTCATGGGTGTGGATATTGTTAAAGGAGAATGTCGTGATAATCCTAGCAAACGAAGTAGATTATGGCTTTATGATGATGTTCTTCAACTTCTATCAAGAGATGCGGTAAGACTTATTAGTGTGAAAGAATTCATATTCCATTCTTATCATTGACTTTTTACTATAGTTGCAATGTAACCTAAGTATATTCGAATAAATATACAGGGAACAGATACCATAAAAGCCATAGTTTTGAAGCTACCAAAGCTAGAAGAGACATACATTTGTCCTAATGCTTTCACAAACATGAGAAACTTGAGGTTGCTCATCCTACATAATATGGAAAATTCTTTCCATGGTCCTGTTCATCTCCCTAATGAGTTAAGGTGGTTGGAATTGCCTAATTGTGCCTTGATTCCAGAATTTGGCTATGGTCCAAAGAAGTTAGTTAGACTTGATATGCAGAATAGCAAGATCAAAGAAGTGCCGAAACAATTTAAGGTGCGCATTCCTTTTTTCATTACTTATTCTTGTATGTATTAAATCAAATGATATTTATTATTTTCCTAAGGAAAACATCTACAATTACTGTATTCATATATATATCAAAGCATCAAATGCGACTGGCAATCTAGTACATAGAACCAATGCAGCTAAAATCTTCCGTTTGTAAATAGTCTGCCTTATAACTGACAACTTGTTGATTATAATTGAAGCACGTGTATAGCAAATTTCATCTTTTATTCTTCTACTTCAACTACTTTCCTGATCACGTCTATATGGCTTTAATTTTCTAACCAATTCATTCTATTTACGCAAATTAGTTTCACCGCCATCAAATCTGGTCAAATTTAACTGACGTGGCTGTAAGAGAATGTTGGAGTATGACAGGAATTGAATATTGTCCACGTGGTCATCCCTTTTAAACAGTGAATGGTGGTAGTTGCCATTACCTTCTTTTTTTTTTGGTCAATTGGCCAAAGCCATAACCTGTTTGACTAGCTTCTCTTTGAAGCTAATTTGATTACTGCTAACGTATGTGTGATATTTAATCTACGTTACATTGCAGAATCAATCTAATGGCCACATAGCTAGATTTGGCTAGATTTGGTGCGGGAGAGTCTTGATTAGAAAATCTGTGAAAGTAGAAGGAATTGATTAGAAAAATTAAAAGTATAAGTACTTGATTAAAAAGGTGATGGAAGTTTAGGAATGAAAAGTAGAAGTTTTCCGTACATATACAAAAAAAATGACAGTGAGTTCAAACCATCATGACTTTGAGCTGAAAATTGGAACAAAAACTTCTTCGTATGTGATTTAATGTTTGAACGTAGAAAGTACTTAACCTATATGAGGAGACTTTTTATTTGATTTATAGGCTTATGATATATGTAATAGTCTCAATATTTGTAATGACCCCTCCCATGAGAGAATTGAGAAACCACGTTCTCGTTACTCTATGGATGGTAATAGATAAATCTACTTTACTTGTTAAGTTTCAAGTGGTGTACAATATAAAATATTAGAATGTCCAAATGAAATTTAACTAATTCGTAGAGAATTGACAAATTTATCAATGTGATTGAGCTTGACTACGGCTTTGATTGTTCATGCTAAACCCAAGAGGTTGTTTTCCATCTCGTGTTAGAAAATTACAAAAAAATTGCTATATTCATAATTAAGTACAAAAAAGAACCTTCAAAGAAAAGTCATTGTTTAGTTTTGATTACTTACTCCCAAATCTTAAGTAGCAGCATCGCTATATACTACAGATTTCTAGCGTTTAGTGCGTAAAAAACTCAATACTGTTTCATGCTAGTAATTTCTTAAGAGCATAGGTAAATTTCAAAGTGATTGGTAACTAAATTTTGATCAGCAACTTATTGGCGGGTAATTAGTAAGTTGCCAATAGTTTTATGGCAGAATCAACAGATATTTAGTTTATAAACGTGCTAGAAATTACCAAAAGTTTTGTGGAACAACCAACAATTATTTGATTGTTTTAAATAACTAACTTTTTTTTTTTTTTTTTGTAAATAATCAATATTACTTGTGTAGCTTCCAACGTACTGAAGTTACTAATTCTATAAAAAATTGCCAACTCATATTTGACTCTATATATCAACTTTTTTTATTTATTTTATAAATATTACCAATTGGTTTGAGAACTTACCAATATTTAATTGCTAAAATTAGCATCATGTTGAAGTTACTAACTCTTATAGCAAGTTACCAATATTAATTTGAGTGACATACCAACTCTTCATGGGTTAAGTTACCATTTTGTTTTAGTTATTAACTCTTATTTGATTAAGTTACTGATGTTTATCTAATTGTTTAGAAATCATTTATTGTTTTAATAATTTACCAATGTTTATTTGTCTATGTTTTCAGCATGTTAAAATTACGAACTCCAAAAAATTGCCGATGTTTATTTGAGTCCATTTACTAATTTTTAATTGATTATAACTTAAACGAGCTGGAAAAGCTCCCCAAACAAATGTGGTTATATTAACAAAATAGTTGATGCGTTGAAACTATCAAATAAAAGTTGGTAAATGACTCAAATAAGAGTGCATAACTTAAATTCCACAAATAAACGATAGAAAATTAGTGTGATGGTGTCAGCCAATTTCAAAAGAATTGGTAATTCTGTAAGAATAACAACATTAATATGTTAGTAAGCTCTCCAAAATAAGTAAACTATTGAAACAATGGATAGTTATGAAACAATCAAATAGACAATGGTAACTAACACAAATAAGAGTTGATAATCTCGAGTATGAGTACTTTTGCTCGTTGGTAAGTTGCCACAAACATTGGTAAATTATTGAAACTTCCAAAATTATCAAATATACATTGGTAGCTAACTCAAAATATTAGTTGGCAGTTTCATGTAAGAGATTATAATTATCTATGCAAATATATATTGTTTAATTATTGGTTTAGTTGGTAATTTTGGAAGTCGTTTGAAATTTAGTATATGAGTTACTAACTTTTAACACTTTGGTAATTGCAACAAATAAATGTCTATGAAATATAGGAACAACTTTAATTTCCAAAAACAATCTAATAAATGTTGGTAAGTAGACTCATATAACATTTGGTAATTTTCTAAAAGAGATTGTAACTTAAACAAGTCTTGCAAATAAACATAGATAGATTAGTAATAGATTTGATAATTTCAAGACAATGAAAAATGGTAGTGATTCAAATAAAAGTAATTTCCTATAAGAGTTAATGAAAAAATTTAACCAATTAATGATGGTAATTTAACTCATGAAAAGTTGGTAAACCACCAAAATCAAAGTTAGTAGTTTCCTATATGAGTTAATAAGTTTAACAAGTTGACAACTTTAAAAATAAATGTTGGTAATTGTTAGAGTAATTGAAAATTTTAATTTAAACTACATGATGGCATTCGCGAGCAAATCTCTATTTTGCATGTCTAATTGTCACACATATTTCGGTAATAATTGATATTACTTTATATTCTATTGCATAATTCACTAATCAAATCATGCAAATTTTGGTAATAAATGTTTGAAAATAATTTTTTTTATGTGTGTGCGTGTCTATATATGTATATGTATGTATGTATATATATTTTTTATTTATAAATATGTATATTATTATATGCTTACATATGATTGTTTATGATGAGGTCTGAAATGAATCTAACCCATCTCATATTTGACTTACATTTAACAAACAATAATAAATGAAAAGATCAAATTAATATTTGGCTCCTATTTTACAAGTAAATTATTTAAATCATAGTTGAGAAATAATCATACGGCCCCGGATGTTTAGTGGATCGTCCATCCAAACTCCTCGTGGGGTTCATGTTGGGTAGAAACTGATTGCCCAATTTTATTGATCCCGGGGATGAGTCTACCATGACCACTTTCTTGGCCCAATCACTTCGGCCATTCCATAGCCTTTCAGTCAATGATACCGAGGCCCACTTTCGGGCCATCTCATATATGTTAGTTAATCCTCACTACAGCCCATGGCCTATTACATGTTGTTGGACCTAACAAAGAAAAGTGCCCTTTGAAAATGCAAATCCATCCGAGAATCTTGGCTTGTCGGATTTATTCATAGGCAGGTCATACTAGACCAAAAGAAATGGGCAACTGGTCCGTCCAATTAGAACGCATGAAGAAGACAATACTTACAGATACTAAAGTTACTAATGGTGAAAATTATTCAGTGTAATTCCTCGATTAGTGCTTTTCAATTTTGCTGGGGGCTTTTGCACATAAAATCTATTCAAGAAGATACATGTTTTTGGGCTTGGTCAGATTCCATTAAGGGAGACCCAAATCAACGTGTTACTCATTTTTCCAGGCCATGTACGGTGGGTAAAGGTTATTGCCTAAGGGCATCCAAGTGACGGATGAGTCCTTCGGTCCACGAAGTTGTTAGGAGTAGTACTCATTGATATAACGTGTCAAAACCAAAGCCTTACTCAGTTTTTCCAATAATGTTTACTATTTTCTGTTTGGATTTAATATCATCACATGTAGATTTTTCGTGTTGAATCTATGATTCTCTAAATCAAATCCGTGTTGCAATCGTCTGCCACGTGTCTTGATAGATTTGCATTACGAATTATCAATTTGGGCTAGAGGTATCAACTTGAGATTTTTGTGAGGCAAAAGTTAGTCTGACGTAAATATATCATGGGAGACTAGTTTAGGATCTTTCATTATATTAACCCTCTATATTAGTTAGAGGATAAACCTGCTAATTCCATATAAGCTCTAGCAAAGAATTTCATGGATGTGTAAGTTATTCTGTTATAATTTTCTGCACATGTTTTATCTCTCTTGCGAAAAAGTCATGTCGATATCTAACATTAAGAATATTAAATATAGTTTTATCCATGCGATGCACAGGCATCTTACCGCATCTTACCAGTTTTCTGTAAAAGTCAATATCATTAACTTATTGGTAAGCTACGTAATGAAATAGTTTGTAATTTCAAACTATGTAGTAACTTAAAAGTATTGGTTAAAAGTACTGGTTACTTACCAAAGCATTACTGTTAAACAAGTTTAAGTGAAAATTTTGCTGGCAACAGAATTTGAAAATTGACTTGCCCAAAATTCTATTAACAGCCTTAGCTTTTCTATCAGTTTGAGGATGGCTAGCAAAATTGAACTAAGGTGGAGTCCCCTCTTTTCACCATAAGGAATGCCAAAAGTGACACACAAACTTCACATCACTATTGGAAGGGGGATGTTTTTGGAATACCATCTAGGCGCACAATTCACTAATATGAAACTCAATAACATGTAAACCATCGAGGCTCCATGACAATCATTTTCAAATTTTTTACCATATAAAAACTGTCTGGTAAGCCCCTTCCTACTAATAGCAATATTTCCATTCACAATGCGCATGCACAAGGGAAAGTATTGATTAGGTTTGTCTCAATTTATGAAGTTTAATTGACATTCTTGACTTGCCCTATATAAACACTCACCACCTTTATCTTTTGAGAGATACGCGTTCAAATACAATTTCAGATATGACATGTCAAATCTCATTCCTTAGACTCCCTTTCATTTAATATTCTTTTCTTCTTTTGGAATGATGTGCTATAATTTGAGAAAATTCATTGAAAATTTGTTGTATAAAAAATATCCAAATCATTATGGAATGACAACTCATTGATAAAGGCGTCTCAAGAATAAAGTAGTTAAAGCTTAATCAAAAGAAGGCGCAAAAAGACTTACCATGTTGGACATGCACCATAGAGGTTTAATAAATCACACATGAAATCCACTGGATCGAGATGTCAAAATCTATCGATGCATCTACATTTTTTTATCTATGTATACAAATGCAAGGTATATATGTGGTGGTTGTGTTTATTATGATATAGTAAACTTTGAGCTCTTACACTACACCAATGTATATCTAGCTCAAAGCAAAAAACTATGCAAGACGGCTCGGACTCTATTATTTTTCATATTTTTGTTATGTTTACGACCAATTAGGCATACACAATATGTCTTCTCTTTTAAAAAACGATCAACCAATCACCACTTCTCAATAAGTGATGAATAGAAGAGATTCCCGACCTTCCACTACCTTTGCGGGATCTGCAGGTAGGTGGTTGCGAATCTCTACATAAGATTCCAGATGTTAGCTTAAATGCATGTGATGAATCAGTTGGCAAAGGAATGATTGTGGCTCATGTGCTCCCACTTGAGGTTACACAATCTTTCTCTCTAAATCACAAGTATTGTTTATGCATGTATACGTAGTGGAAGTGGCCACGCCATTCTAGCGCGTAGTGAAATTACGAGCGTTGGTGAATTTACAAGGATTACTTACTGGCCTTATATTTATAAAGTGAGAGGGTGTGCTCTATGTACACCATATGATCTAGTGAATTTTGATAACATATGGCTTGGATTATGATCAAGTGATTTTTATTTCAAAATCACAGCCAAATTTTGTAATAAACATATATCTCACTTTTTGTCTTTGATTGTTCAGAATGTCTATGCAAATTGGTTTTATTGTTCTTGTAGGACTTTGAAAAATTGAAGTTCATTAACTTGGATGAATGCTGGTCACTGGTTTATATGCCGGACGTCTCTTGTATTCCAAATCTCGAGGAATTGAATCTCCATGGGTGCAGAAACTTGGAGCATGTCCACGATTCAGTTGCAAATCACTATAAGTTACAAAAGTTGAATTTAGAATATTGCTTTAAATTGCAAAGATTCCCTAATATTTTGAATAAGAATGAAAGCTTGCGAGAAGTTCTTCTAGGGTGGACTTCAATTGAAGAACTTCCTACATCAATAGGAAATCTTGTCTCTCTCGAGGACATTAGTTTATATGATTGCAAGAAACTAATAATCCTTCCGTCTAGCATTTACAAGTTGCAAAATCTTAAAGTCCTGCAACTTCATGGCTGCTCACAACTAATCAAGTTTCCAAAGGAGGAGGAGGAGGAGGAGGATTTGAGTGAACCCCATACAGAGATGGGATTTCTTATGTTAAGGTGGTTGAATCTTGAAGGGTGTCATCTATCAGAAGTAGAGTTCCTGGAAAATCTTTCCTGTCCTCGCTTATTCGGATTAGAATTGTCTGAAAACAATTTTACTAACCTTCCTACATTAGAGAGACTAAATGACTTGGAAGAATTGGAGGTTTCGAATTGCCAACAACTACAAGAGATCCCCAAGATTCCGGGGAAATTGAGAAGACTAAAGGCAAATAATTGCAAATCCCTAACTAGAATTCCCTCCAACATATGTGACGTTGTGGACGTTGAGTTATATTCAAGTCGAGAGCTAGTCCGTAATGGGTTCCCTGTGAATGATTTGTTCATGCCTGAGGTTAGACTCTCTCTCTCTCTCTCTCTCTCTCTCTCTCTCTCTCTCTGTGCAAAAGGCTAAAAATCGCATAATCGTTGAATGGTGGGCTAATTGAAAAAAAGAAGAAGAAGCAAACATGTAGAAAGTGATTGTGTTATTGCTACCTATATATAAAACTCTAGGATTGCCACTTAACTCATTCATACTCCTCCTTTTAGATGTCAATTTCAAAAAAACTATCTAACAGTCTACATCTATGACAGAAATTTCATTGCCAACCAAATCATCGAGTTGTTCTACCTGGAGGAGAGATGCCAAAGTGGTTGTTGCCCAATAAAGAGGGTTATATATCTTTCGTGGCTTCAAAGGACTTATATGAAAAGATCCTAGGAGTAGCTTTTTGTGTTGTATTTCAAGTGTTGTATAGGTCACGTGAGAATACTGCATTCGAGGTTATAGGATCTGTTAACTGCAAAGCCGCAATACACAGCAGGCGTTTCAAGTTCTTTGATTTGGATAATGTGTGGCTGGAGTATATGGAATTAAAGGATTTGTGGACAGTAGACCATTTTGGTCCAAATGACCAGACTCATTTTCGCATTAGCATTAGAGTATGCAATTATCACGAACTACTTGTGAAGAAGTGTGGATTCCGACTAATATGCAAGCCACTAGAGAATGATTCAGAGGTTTTGCTTTATGACGATCAGTTGCTAGATCCAGCTTTATTCTACGAGGTTTCGCATGAAGATAATCCAATGAGCACAAAGGAAAAAGGATTGAACATGGTTGATTCGTCAATCGAGGTATCTCTCTCTCTCTCTCTCTCCCCCTCCCCCTCCCCCTTCTCCCAATGTGTGCGTGTGTATATGCATGTGTATATGCATGTGTTGATATGGTGTACATTGGGTGCATGTAATGCAAAACTGTAAATTCTAGACAAACAAACAAATCTAATATAAAGTGATTCTGCCACGTGTATAAAGCTTAACAAAATCTCAACTTGATGCAATGACAAAGACCCGCTGTTCGTAATTCATGTATTGAAAAATACGGTTGAAATCTTAGAAAATCTAACGAACAAATGGACATGTGGTTCTTGATGTTATGGTTGATCATAACAACTGACACCAATAATAGTACTAGATCAACTCTACCGACTAAGATAAAACTGCACAACTATAATAATTCAATAATTCGACATGAGATCTTTTTCACTCTTAGGTGTTTGTTGCTATTATGATAGGGGACCATCGTACTACATGCCTTGCTAGCCACATGCGGGTTACTTGGACAGTGTGATTTAATTTTATTAATAGAGAGTATTGCATTTGAGATTCTCCTTTTATATAAAGTTAAAGCGGACATAAAAGGGGCAAGTGGTTGGATGAGGCTGGTCTGTGGAGAGGGCATGCATTAGATTTTCCTTTCCAATTTTTCGTTAGTTTGAGTGCAAGTAGAAGTTTTTTTTTATAATTTTTTTTAATAATGTTAAATTTGTTGCACGTAAGTAGGAGTTCAATTAGGACAGTTTGTATTGAAGAATCAGTGATCTCCAAAGTGAACTCATAACAATGAACATTAGACAATGGGGTCTGACGAGGACGATTAATTTCTTGGATATGCTGTTCTATTTTCCATCAATTTTTCACTTCCTATATATTACACTTGTATTGTATGAGCTGCGTTTAGGGTGATTCAATCTAACATTAGGGGTGGGTAGCACTTGCAGGGGAATGATTTCCAACATAAGCAACGATCAATATGTCTAATTATTACAGAACTCTTGTTTTAGTTGAATTACTAGGAATATGCACAAATCAAATTCTTTTTCTTGAACTAATTACAAACTTGGATACTTCTAATAATTTACACATATAATAGAGGCATCGCTATTCCAGCCTTTGGTCTCTATTCAAGAATGTTAGCCGCGGAAGAGAGATGCCAAAGGGGTTCGTCCTTGTTGAAGACGGTAGTATATCTTTCAAGGCTTCGCAAGACTTGTACAACAATTTCGTGGGATTTTTTCTCTGTGTTGTCTTTGATGTAGAAGATGGAGAAAATGAAGTATCTTTCGACATCGTACCATGTGTCAATGGCCAAAGGCGGAATGAGCAATCGGGAACTCTCGGTTCATTTGATACGGATCACGTGTGGTTTCAATTTTTCAGAACAAATGCGCTGTGGGGATTATTGGAGGGAGCAGTCGACTTTGGTCAATTTGACGAGAGTTATCCGATATTTAACCTTAATATTAGAGTAGCGGGTGCAACCGTTAAAAAGTTGGGATATGTGTTGCAATCCAATCCTCTAGAGGATGCTTTGAAGGTTGAGATTGAAAAGAATCGATTAATGGATCCAGCTTCACTCTTTGAGGATAGGGGGGATCCACTGCACTATGCGTGGAGCGGATGGAGCGGATGGGAGGATTTGTGCAAGAGACTCGAAGATATGCATGGAGGGAGAGACTCAATATATTAGAAGAGGGGCATCATGCCTGGCTCATGTGTCTTCAGCATGGAGGTGCTGCAGGAGGTAAAGCAGAGGTTTTGCGAAAAGATTCGGAGTCATTTCCAAGTAATTTGTATTAAGGTTTGTGTGAATGTGTGTGAGTGATTGATAGTATCTGCATGTATAAGGGTTGCAAGTGTGTCTTATTTATTTATTTTTTTTTCAATTTCTATTTTTTCTTCCTTATGTGGCCCAATGGGGGCATGGTAAAATCCCTCTCTTTATATATTTGGGCTAGTTTCTCGCCTTAGTGTTTCTTTTTTTTTTCTTTTGATAAACAAATCATTTGATCGAAGAACCATTCCAAAAAGAAATTGCTATTTGTATTGTTAGTTGAGCAAACCCAATGAGCTTTTCCATCTCGAGCTTTTGCCAAAATAAAAAAAATTATATAGATACCCCATGCATATATTAAAATACACTATGCTTGTACATAACTATAGATGGACGAAATCATAACTTGAGATAATGAAGATGATTCGCAGGTTACCAATTAACGTCTTATCTTTTAAATATGAATGCAAAAGAATTCTCTACTATTTATTGTCTTACCTTCTAAAAGAGGTTAAAAATTTTACATACTAACAAATATCATGATACTGCATGTACATAAGAAATTGATATTTTGAAAGTTGGACAAAGTAAATATATTATTTGCATGTAACAAACATGACATTACCATTTTGCTATACTTCTTGTCCTGTTTTATTGTGCTTTAGCTGTAAATCCTAAATTTTTTAGCATTTAATACTAAATGCTACAAATTTTGAGAAATTTATACAATGTTCTAGTAATTAAAAATCATTTGAAATGCTTTTACATGCTTACTTTGTTTGAAATATATGTGATCTTAAACAAACGAAAGAATTATATAATCAAATCTACCGTAAAAGTTATACGTGATGTCATGTGACTGATTTAAATTATATTGTTACATAATGGTCAAAATTATGTTATTTCGTAATATTAAAATCATTAAATCATGGAAATAAATAGTTGGTGAAATACACAACATGAAAGAATGCGATTGAGGATGCCACTTCCTTACAGCTCCATCACCATCAATCCATCGTCTGTTTCATCTCCGATCGGTGACAACCACCGTCAAATCTCCCTCGCCAGTAACCGCAACCGCAGTGACGGAGCAGAGAACGGACGCTCATCACCACCGATCGAAGCTTCTCTCGTGCTCTTTCTCCCTCGCTTGGCGCGTGCATGAGAGCTGAGGAACCGAGCAAAGCAAGAATGCACGCGCACAGACCGAGAAAAATTATCTTCCTCTCTCATCTTGAGCGCTCTGGACCGAATCCAGTGTCCACGCCCGCGGTCGAAGCCAGTTGCAGCTGAATATCTTCGTCGCGCAATTTCGTCGCCGAATTGATTCGTCGCCTTAGCTTCGTCTTCGTGAGATTCTCCAAGTCTTTCGGTGTCTTCATTTATTAGCAGGTAACCGTTCAGATCGGATCTCCCCAAGGTAGGACGCGGTCGATTCATTGAGACTCGATCATACGATTCTTCTGTGTGTGCCTTCTGCCGAGAGCTTCAAATTGTTATCTCAAATTGCTCATGTTATATTGCCCGCCGATTGATAGGAATTCCTATTTCTAGAACGCCTTACCATTCATGATCACCACCTGTTCGACGTTTTGCCTCAAAGATGATAATGACGAATTTGTCTTCATCATTGATCAATCTGAGATTGCATAGGAGTTCTCTTTCCCTTGGTGTTTCGGTTTACTTTGTCTCCGTTGGTAGTGTGACTGAATTGTCGTCTGGTATAATAACAGTAAGTCACTATACATTGGTGGTGAATAAATCACAGCCAAGCTATATCAAGTTCAATCTCATTTTGATGCTCATAAAAGACCAGTCCACCAAAGTTTGAGGAAGAGAGTCTTCAAACCTAATTTAAATTCAAACTAAGCGGAAACGGTACGAGAAATGCTCAGGGATAGGAAGTTTAGTTAAGTTGAGAAATTATGGATATATAAAAGCAGTTAAGAAATCATGGATATGTAAAAGAAGTTAAGTTAAGAAATGGATATTGACCTAGTAATAAATAAAGGGAATTTATGACTTATGAATAGAAGATATGCAGAGGAAAAAGATGTGTTGAAATTATGCCGGAATCCTGCCAAAATTACTGCTGATTTCCTTTTGAGTATCGTCGTAACGTCGAAGTCAATGTCTCCATTTGAGTGTCAATTGTACAAACTGTGATTAATTTCAATTCCAGCAATGTCAATGTCCTAGTAATCTCGTTTTCAGTTAATTTCGTTCGGCTTATTCCTTTTAGTGTTCTTTGCTTTGATTTCCTTTGTTCCCTGCATTGCACCTTTAAATAATTCACAGAACTTCCACTTTAATTTCTGAGCAAAATTTGCTATTCCTGTCATTTAGATCGATTTCCATCGAACAATTTCATCCATTGCTTCCAGGAGCTAGCATGCATACACGCACACCATCAAAGCCATCTTTGGAAAAATTGTTTGTCTGGACAGTTTAATCAATTTAAAGCCAAGCTAGGATCAGAAAGTAAGCTTGTTATTTGTTTTCCCAACCACTTGACAGCCAGATCAACTAACATCTAGTGAATTTGCTACAACAATATCATATAGCTAAACAGGCCAATGTACACAAGTGGTTGCACTATAATAGGATTCTAAAGTTAGCCACCATTGGTTCAAGAGGTGACTCCTGCCATGTGGTAGTTTTTCCTAACAAGGCTCAAGAGGCAGCTTCCACAACATAACACTTTGTCCCGTGTGGCATTTGGTTTGCATTGTACACAAATGTCATTCCATATTTGATGTACAGGTCACATATCTCATGCTCAATTTTTCACACAATGAATAATGATTCCTCGAGCAGATTTGTGGTATGCGGTTATTTACTTGCTTTCTGAAGGAATGTACCAACTTGAGCTGGCTCTAGAAGAACTTGTTACATGTCTGCTTGCTATATTCCACTTCAGAATCCAAGTTGATGCAAGCTTTGCCATCAAACTACTGACATACCAATAGAATTGTTGGGTGCAAACATTACAGAGTAAATTATGGCTCAAAATTATCAGTCAAAAAACATGATATACACTTTCTACCTTTGCTTTTGATATTATGAAGAGCAGTGTACTAGACCTATATTTGGCGATAGCTCTTCGAATTTTCTTTGCTGGAGTTCGGGTGCGTAGACTTAATTCTTACTCAGCTCATAAATCCAAAAATTCTCAATATGAATAGAAGTATCTTTTGGCCTGATAAACATGAAAATATGAGAGAGCAAGCTTGCTTCATGTCATAGGGTGTGTTTGACTGATACATTCCATGACTCTGATAATGCCATATTCTTGGAAAGCTGATTCAATAGTTATTTCATGAGTGTCATGAATGGATGATATATGAAGATTATTCATCTGCTAGCTTTACAAAATGAGACTGTATGTTATGTTTTCTTGCATAAAAAAGGAAGAAGTTAGACAGAAAGGGATTTTGGTTTTATAATGTACCATTAGTTCTTGAACTTTTTATAGCCAATTGAGACCTTAAACAACCTAATTTTATTTTTACTCTTTTTTTGTCCCCTGACTTTAAAGTAGCTTGATTGATCTCTCGTGCATCGCAATTCTCATTGGCAGTTGTGGTACTCTATCCTCGTCTTCTTCAAAGTGATTTTTTTGCACATCATGAGTTTTGTTTCACGCTCGAGTGAAGGCTGGAGCACAATTACAAGGGGATAATGGAGTGCTGCAATGGAAATGATGATTGATGAGGCGGAGAGCATGGGTGATAGAGTCCATTTGGACTGCTCTGTTCTGTCCAAAATTCCACAAGGTAAGAATGTGGAACAAACTCATCCATGAATTTGAATGATGGCTTGGGCATAGAGGGAGAGTTTATTGCTTCCAAAGCCATTGAAAGCTGCATGAACAAGATTATCTTCCACCGCCAGTTCTTGTCCCTTCTCTATTTCTTCCACTGCCAGCTGCGTAGACTCAATTATTCGTCTGCTAGCTTTACAAGTTCATCCATGAATTTGTGATTTTGCCTAACTGAATCCAGCTTTAAACCACCCCCTCCACCCCCCCAAGGGGGAAAAAAAACCAAACCCATTGTTTAATTTACCGGTTTAAATGTTTTGACTAGTAGTTTTGTGAAGTTTGTTCTATTTGTTTTGTTTAGTATTTTTATGTAGCAGCTTGTTTCAAAGCAAAGTGATATTCAATCTATTATATCAATGCTCAGGTCAATTTAGATGGATCAGGATATTCTATATACACAAAATTTCATGTAAAGTTTTTTTTGGAGGATTGCTGCTATCCCTTGGTGCTATGCTGGAATAAAACCAGCGTAATGGGATCTTGTCTTGTAGACTCGTTGTGGATGGGAATTGTTCTTTTTGCGCTTGGGACGCAGTCTCTTTTAATCTCATGCTGTTGGTACATATCCACTAGCATCTATTTGTTTTTCCTCCCAATCCTGTTAAGTTGTTCGCTTTTATATTGATATAGGAAGAACTTATGTTATCACAGGTTTAAAAGTACCAACTATGGATGGAAAGTTGAAGTTAACTCTTGAAAATACTGGTTAGTGGAGGACTCTGACTGAGTTTATTATTATTTTTTCAAAACTTCTGTGCATCATTGCTAGAAAGGATGATGTCGAGATGACTTTGTTTTCTCATGTTTTTTTTTTTGGTCAGATTGTTTTCTTATAAATTAAAAAGTAGAAATGAGAAACTAATTTGAGTTGGATGGCCCCGACTCAATGCTAGGTGGCCCCAAGTTTATAATGCATCAATTGTGGTGGCATAGATGGAAATATTATTGCATGCTAGAAGTGCTTGGATAGATAGCATACGCTTCAGATACGGGTGATAATTTTAAGAAACATATACCATAGACAATCCTTGTTGGGGAATCATCAAGGGATAGACCTGAACCATAGACAATCCTCGTTGGGGAATCATCAAGCAAAGGGCCACATGAAGCCAAGGTAAAACCATAAAAAAATGAACTCTCCACTACTCAATTTATAGGTCATTAGCTGCCTGGCCTTTTTACGTGTCTTTGGAAAATGAAAATCTCTTTAATAAGCGCCAATGTTTTGTCACGAAGAAACTGACCGGCTAGTCCACCATCAGAACTTCAAAGACATGAACATTGCAGAATGCACAATTAATTGATCGCCCTTCAATATACAGAAGACCATCTAGATGGTGAAACCTTCCATATGAACTCTCAAGAGTTAACTCCCATTGTTTTCCAAAACTTGGATCCTCTTCATACAAATCTTTGACGACTTCAAATTCACCAACATTGATTTACATGGTAGAAGAGAGGAGCGCATATCAGCGGCATAAAGCGTCTTCGACTGGATTTTGAGTGCCAGATTTATGTTTGAGAAAGGAATGGAAAGGACTGCAGAAATCCATTCCGAGTTGCATTTGGGCGATTAAGCTTCTGTTGAGAGTTGTACCTGTTAAGTGGTCAATGATCAGGGTACAAAACAAACTCTTTTGCTAGCAAATGGTGCCTCCACTGCTTGAGGGCACGGACTGTAGCATAAAACTCATCATAGGTTGAATACTTCAGCTCGACATCATTCAAATTTTCATTGACAGGGACAAATGGACGACCTTCTTGATTGAGAACAGCACCAATGCCAAAATTGGAAGCATTGCAATGAACCTCGAAAACCAAATCAGCGTTCGGTGGTGCTAACACAGGAGCTTTAGTTAATTTCTTCTTTAAGGGTTCAAAACTCTTTTGTGCCTTTTCACTCCACCGAAACCTCTCTCCTTTTAAGCATTCCGTAATTAGTGCAGCAATGGAACTGAAACTCTTTCTAAATCTCGTGAAAGCTTCGCATCTCATGATGCAACTTCGATTCACAAGCTCCCCCGCGGGAATGCTCATTGATCCAATCAAATGTCACACACGTCCTCCCTCTTTTTGTCATAGCATCAAAAAGGGCTTCGGGGGCAAATAAGTAGATCAATTGCTTTCAACAATTCTATGTACTCGAGCTCAGGTGTACATATAAGCTCACAAGGCAACATGATCAGAAGAATCTTCAAACACATCTTCAAGTAAGAAACAAGCCACAGTGTTCTTGAAAAATAAAGACAACACATAATAACTCTAATAAGTTGGTGGAGGAAGAGGATATTGTGGAAAGAAATGAGGATTTTGGAGGAAAATTGAAGCAAATCGACTGAACAATTGAAGTTCCTCCATAATTTCCCACAAATTTTTGTCGCATCTCATTGTAGACCATGTGGGATCTCCCTCAAAGCCAAGTAAGCTGGATAGAGAGGGCCTCTACCGATGGATCAGCTCCATTTCCATAGTATCAACTCCAGCGGCTCGTGTTATACAGTTGTGCGCTATACCCCTCAAATTTGGTTTGGCCATCCCAAGCATTCTTCCACATCCAAACTTCTCCTTTCTTTCTGATGTCCATATCTGTTAGTGTGGACTCTCCAATAAATTGGTGGTTGTTTAGGACTCTAGGCGTCTCACCTCCGAGGTCGACATCAAAAGTTCCAAATATGCCAGTTAAGGCCATCCCCCGCACGGAAAATTTGGTCCTTTTGGAGGTCGCTTTGGGAGACCTAAAAACTGTTCTTGGACCTTGAACGTCAGCTTGAACAAATCAGCTCCGAGACCAGAAACGGGAAGCAGGCAGTATTTCACAATCGTATGGAGACTATGCTATGCATATTGACATTCTAATGCAGCGTGTTAGGATCATGAACTAACCGCTTCACTTGTTCTGAAAAAAGTGTCATTTTTTCTCATGGTCACGTAAGCATCACCGACAACTAAAGTCATGCTTGAAATTAATGTTAAAAAATAATCAACGTTCCATTGACAAAAAGTCTCGTAAATTATTTTCTTCTCATCATCCTCACCTTTAATCAAATGAGTATAAAACCCTTTCACAACTTCAAAATAAATCTCCTCGGACACCGACAAAAAACCAAAAATCCAACTCGATTGGCTTAATCATTTGCCTAAACGGAAATCTCTTCCATGTGAAAAAACTCAAAGTCTATGTCCCGTCTCTTCCAACACACTTCTAGCAGCAAACATGCGAGAATGAGACAAATACATTTGATTAGCAACTTTCGCAATTTTACATTTCACTATCAGTAAGCTTAACTAGACACGGGTGTTGACACTTGAATTTTACTTGACAAATCAAATATGCACTTAAGTAATAAATAAATATATATTTATATGAAAAATGAGAAAGAGAAAAAGAAAAGAAAAAGCCCTATCCATCAATTCATGTGGCCCTATTCGCGCAACTCTCGCCCATCTATAAAACCTGCCCATTTCAGCATTCTTAAGAGGGATAGGGGGAAACACGTGAAAAAGAAAGGGATCAAAAAAAGATCTTTCTTCCATATACGGCGTCCTCCCTCCAGAACCTAAGGGGGGAGACCAGATAATATTCATCCTCATCTTCATCATCATTGGTAATTCTCTCTCAGACCTTTCTCTCTCCATAACCGCTCGCACGAAGGACGCAACGCAAAGGTGGGAATGTCGGTTTTTTCTGAGTAAGAGGGGACTGAGGATCGTGTTTCGGGGCAATGTCACAGGTAAGAAATTGAGACAGAAATTACTCTGGACGAAAAAACACGGAGTGGGGATGAAAATTAATTTTGAGAGAACTCCGGGAGATTTTCAGACTCCTTCCTTCGCGGTCAGACGTCTTCCGTCATCACTCGCGGCCATTACCTTACCACAGCCCAAAAATTCTCTGTTATCCGTTGTTCTTACATTCAATCCATCCTATGTTTTACACTGATCACTGTAGCCAGCGTACTTGGAGTCCTCATTCCGGCTTTCGATCATTACTCGTCGCTTTGGATCTCTTGCTTCTGTGAAGTATCGGGAGGACCGTTGCCTTGCCTCGTTTTGTAGGCAAAAACTCTAAAGCTGTCAAGTCCCGCTCGATCTCCACGAATCCATCTCAAGTTCGTTGATCGACACTCACCTGAACCTCCATGGACGAGTTTACTCAGCACTCGTGGTCGAAAATCCCCCCTCGGCAAGGTTGGTTTTGCAACACTTTTTTGGTCATTTCATAAATGAAGATTGAGTTTGAAGTTGACGCTGATGTATGTCTGGGAAGAGACCAGGTTTGAAATCATTTTTTTGCCTCGATTAATCAAACCTTTCTGCAAAGAAAGAAGTATTTGGATTGTGTTGTGGTGTCGATACACTCACTATGTCTTTTTTCCAGAGATGCTCACCACCTGTTTGATGGCATGCATGAGTTAAATCAGTGACCCTTGCCTCGTGTTGTTGATTGATTAGGAAGAAAAACTGACACGTTCGGATTAATTTTGTTGAAAGATACTGATTATGGGATGTGGTTGCTAGTCTAAGCATTGTGGATTAAATTTTTTTCCCCCATTTGCTACGGATCTGCTTTCCAGTACACTTTATGGTCTCCCAATATGTCACCGGCTATCTATTTTTGCTATTTTTTGCATCTCCATGGCCACATGGTGTGGTCGTTTTTCTTGGTGAGAAACGTGGCTCGAAATCTTTGACCCATACGTTGATTAGCTGGATAAATCTCGCGCTGGATGAGGTCCAGTTCTTTACGCTCATATCCTGGGTGTCCTTCCGCTAATCTGGGTTTATGCATGACGATTAACGGACGATGGCCGTGCTCCAGGCGACTGAAGCCAGACAACGGCGACGTTACATTCAATGCTTGAATACGTCGATCATTGATGAGGTTGAGTTGGTTTCTTCAGCAGAGCAGCGCTCCCAGGATGTGCGCGAGGAAGATTATAGGAAGAAGACGACGGGGCAAAACAGAAGAATAAGGAAGAGAGAGAGAAAAAATAGGAAAATGGGCCTCTTAATGGACAATGAATTCATTGTGGGCTTAGAATGAGAGAGTTGGGTTAGTGCCGTTATGTTCAATTCGGTTTTACTGGTGATTGGGCTATGGATCTCGTTTTTTTCACGAATTTGGGTTTGATTAGTTTCAGGTGGGAATTGGGCTCAATTCTATGATATGAGCCCAGTTTGAATTTTTGATCAAGCCCTCTTAAGGCGATAAGCCCAATGGATCGTGCCCATAGATCTGATATGTGTCAGCCCGTGTCTGTGCCGGGTCTGAAGGCTTAGCCGAGGCCCCTATTTTCGAAATATATAATAAGAATAATAATAAATGAATAAAAATTGAAGATATAAAAAGTATAAAAGTTCGAAAAAAATTGAAAGATGGTTTGAAACATGGACCTTGATTAGGTTGTTAAGCCAGTGTTCTTGAAAAATACGGGCAACACGTAAAAACTCCAATAAAGTTGGTGGAGGAGGAGGATACTGTGGAAAGAAATGAGAATTTCAGAGGAAAGTGGAGCAAACTGACCAAACATTTGAAGTTACTCCCGGATTTCCTTCAAATCCTGGTTGCATCTCATTGTAGACCATGTGGATCTCCCCTCAAAGCCAAGTAAGCACGGTTGAGAGAGCCTCTACCAACGGATCACCTTCATTTCCGTCCTAATATCAACTCCAACAGCTAGCCTCATATAGTGACGGTGGTTATACCCCTTGAGTTTGGTTTGGCCATCCCAAGCATTCTTCTTTACCCAAACTTCTCCTTTCTTCTTGTGATGTCCATACCTTTTAGTGTGGACTCTCCAATGAATTGGCGGTTGTTTAGGACTCCAGCGTCTCACCTCCGAGGTCAACGTCAAAAGTTTCAAAAATGCAAGTTAAGGCCATCCCCCATACGGAATATTCAGTCCTTTTGGAGGTCGCATCAGGAGACCTTAAAACCATTCTTGACCTTGAACGTCAGCTTGATTTGTTCCTCGAACAAATTAGCTCCATGGCTAGAAATGGAAAGCAGGCAGTACATCAAAATCATATGGAGACTACGCATACTGACATAAATGCAGCGCCTTAGGATCATGGACTAATCATCTCACTTGTTCAAAAAAACCATCATTTTCTCACAGTCAAGTAAGTATCACCGAAAGCTAAGCGCCTCAAAATCGCCCTCAGGATTAATGTTCAAGAATAATCAACGTTCCATTCGTAGAAAGACTCGTGAATTATATTTCCTTCTTATCATTCTCACCTTTGATCGAATGAGTATAAAACCGTTTCACAACTTCAAACTAAATCTCCTCGGACACCGACAAAAAACCAAATCCAACCCAACTGGCTAAAACTATTTGCCTAAGCGAAAATCCCTCCTGTGTGAAAAACTCAAAAGTCTTTACGCCGTCTCTTCCAACACACTTCTAGCAGAAAACATGAGATATCTATCGAAGCAAGCTTGGTTCCGTTTGCGGAACCCAACTTGCAGAGGAGTTGCGACCTCCTATTCGCTTTGTTATGCCCTCCAGTGTGATGAAGAACTGCTTCCCTTCTTTTCCAGCTGCGTGTTTGATCGGCATTCTCGCAGGAAGGGGAGGATTTATAAGGATTTTTTGGGTGTTTGGGATGGAATTGAATGGGTTTGGAAGAAACAGGCTAGATTCGAGGAAGATAAGCTAAGAGAAAGCGATTAGTGGCTTTGATTTGAAGAAATTTGAAGCAAGATCTAAGTGAGTGAGAAAATTTGTGGATTGAGAGAGAGACAAATGAGAATATGAGTGGAGAGTAAACAAAATTGAGAAAAAGCAGCAGACGGGGGAAATTGATTATTTTCATATACAATCAGTCATGCAAAATACAAATATCTCGTACGTGCGTATCACCTGCATGAAAATACTAGTTGTCCATTAAACAAACAAAAAGTACGTAAAATAAAAAAGAACTCAAAGCAATATAAGAATATATATTTCCTAAAAATTAGGCATTTATCACACAATCATATTATTTATCATTGATGAAAAGTAAACAGATTTGTTTTTATGTCCTTCTTTGTGTGTGAATGACACGTTATGGAACAATGGTACACGATAAATTTCTTATCTATGTATTTAAACCAACGTGCCCTTTCGTCTCACGCTAAAATTTGCCCTCATCTACTTGGAGCGCTCTATCTCTAATTTTGCAATGCAATTTAAAGGAAAAAAAAAAGTGTAAAGTCGGCCAAAGAAGAAGTTAACCACCTACTTTCCACTACTCAGTGCACTCGGATGAAATTCCTCAATTGTCTGGACAGTGAACAACCAACGTCATCTTGTACCATTTTCTATTTTATAGAATTGTTGAATAAATTTTTGGTAAGTTATTAAAAACATAGCCAAAACGTTCGTTTAGGGTTTGTTTTCTTAAAAAGAATTTGTATAGGGTAAGATAATAAAAAAAATATCAAGTATTATATATCGTCATCCAGTTATAATTATTAAATTTTGTTATTTATTTAATATGACTTGCATGAGGAGTAAAATAATCGTGCATGTGCGTGTAGATTTTAATTCCGGGCTACTGTCTTTGCACTATTTACATTGCTACCCAACAAGAGAGAATGCTATGTAAGCATCGATTTCGATAACAAAGGTGACTCGTATCGTCAGACATTTGACCCGATCAGTCCATAACTCAACGTCTGTTGAATTCAATTTGTTGAAGTGAAGCAAACAACCACCTTTTTGTTTTTTTGATAAAAAATTCATTGACAAACTATACAACACCCAAAGTGCCTAAATTCAATTGAAACTAGGAGCAAATCAAGGCCCGATTGACCCAATGGTTGGCTTGAGAGGCATAAATAATATAATGGCATTGAGGTCATAAAAAAAGTTACATCTTTATACATTGGACCCTATGGGTCCAAAGTTTGACCCAAATTGAGTTCAATTTGTTGAAAAAGTGAAACAAAAACCCAATTTGAGAGCCCGGATCTGATCGAAACTTGACGCAAATCAAGGCCTGATTGGCCCAATGGCCGGTTTGAGAGGCATAAGTGATACAATTTCACTGAGTAAAGTTTTTTATATTAAATTGTTATTCATATGAAATGATAAATGTGAGGTTGTATAACTGTGATCGTGAAAGATTGAAGTGCATAATTGTCTGCTATTATTGTCACCTAAGTTATCACTTGGTGAGTAAGTTTCATCTAATTTAGTACTTAGTAGTAACGAAATATCAAAGTAGTTATAGCAACTTTCTCATCCTTATTAGTTACTTCTTATATAGAAAAAGCATATGCGGTTCTCTTGCCAATGAGTTACATTTCCTTTTTATTATTAATTTTTCAAGATGTCGAGTAACTTTTAAAAACTAGGTAATTAGAATCGTCTCATCTCCTAACTTACTTGTAACATCAAAATAGTAACTATCAATATGCAAAGTAATTGCACTCAATACCATATTCACAATAAGGGTAACCTGATATATAAGAAAAGAGAGTGCGCATGTTTTTGCTAGTGCCGGATGGAGAAAGATCTGGACACTCTCTCCGTTAGAGTCTAGTGGCGAAGACGGGGTGCTACAATAACAAAAATGGGTTATTTGAAGAGGAAGAGAATGAACAGAGATATATGCAGGTGGAGGGAGATGTTGCTAATGAAAAGAGTAGGGGTTGGTGGTGGTCAGCAACAATCGCCTTTCAATTGGGTACTTAGAATGAAAGACAATTAGCTAGATGCGCCAAAATGACCTTCTTAGATTCAACCAATGCCCAAAGTAAATAGAGAAGTTATCATACCTAGGCCCATAGAGGGTCGCTCCCTTCTATATCTTCAAAGAAAAAAGTGATTTTTCTATAAGTTAGTAACTTTTCACCTGAATAAGTGGCTTTCAAAATATTAGTAAGTGGTGCATTTCCACCTAATTCAATTAGCAAATATGTAATTAGTCGAAGTGACTTTTCATTTCATTAGAAACTTTTATACAGAAAAAAGGAAGTATGTACCTTTCAAATTTCTTGGTTTGATTATCAATTTTTCTTTAGGAAAAGATCATTTTCAATCCATCGAGAGTTTGCAGATTTTAAAAGTCTTGATTTAAAAAGTCGGAACTGTAATTTAATTAGTAATTAGTTGGTATGGCTTATAATTTTAAATAATAATAAAATACCTACTAGTATATCAAGAGTTGGCAACATTCACAAGTAGTAGCTATTCTGAAATATTAGGTAACCAAATATATTTATGTAGTCAGCAACTACACTACTGCAATAATTTCTTCAATGATCCAGCAATGGCCAGTAAAAACGCCATGACTTTTCTCCGCTTTTAATCTCACGACACCATGGGATCACCCATAATTGGAATCTGACACCTCAACAAGATGACTTTGGCTCCGAGGAGGTTCTTTTATGTTTTGTTTGCCAGAACATCGCACAAGCAAATATATTTTAAGCATTTAAGTAGTTTACGTTCAGATTTTTTGTCTCTTTGTTAGATGGGCAGTTCAAGGCATTTGATCACGACGTTGCGAGAAGATTGTTGCTTGGGAAAGGCTCCATCTTTTTTTCCTTGAGGAGAGATGCTGAAGCGGTTGCTTGTGGCTTCACATTGCTTGGGTGACAAGTTCCTAGGATAAACTTTTTGTTTTGTATTTGGACCAAGAGGAGGAATAGTGGTTGCCCCGGTCCAGATCCTTCCACACATTAATGCCAAGAAGGGGAGAGGGAGTACTCTATATGCACCATATTATCAAGTCATTTCCGATGACATGTGGCTTGCATATTCCCAACCAAGAGCAGAAAAGTCGATTTTAATCAAGATGATTTGAATCATTTCCAATTTAGCCTCGAGAGTAATGGGAGAAATCTTCCGAAAGTGGGGATTTCGAATAATGTCTGGGCAATTAGAGGATAACTTGAAGGCCGTGATTCCAGAAAATCAGTGATTCAGCTTGATCCAGCTTTCCTTTATGTGGTTGGTCATTTACACTCTTCGAGGTTTGTCATGCTAAGGTATCAAACAAATTCATAAGAAGAGAGCTCAAGAGAAGCAGATTTACGGGAGAACCCACCAATACCAGCTTTAGTCCATGAAAAAGGGACTTGCATCCAACGCTATGGAGGAGGATATTGCACTTTGGGAAAATGGCCCAAGTCAAACGGATCACGAGGAAAGTGGCCCAACAGGAATGCATGATGGGGTTGCAAAATACTGAAGCTGGAATTCCCAGTTTATATCTACTGAATTTGCGTGACGATTTAGTGGAAACTCTAGGAAAATCTATAATTATTGGGAAAGACAGATAAAATTCATTGAGACTTCTAATAATGGATTTAAAACCTTGGAATTATTTCTTTTAAATTTCTTACATTTCCTATATCAAGAATGTTGACACCTAAATTTTGACGATTCAATCATTGATTTTTTACATAAAAATTATGGATTAATTTTAACCTCTAAAAAAACATGTATCAAATGCATTAGAACAAATAAAATTAATAAAAGGAAAATAAGGGGAGGATCGGTCTGATTTGATTATGAATGGAATATGGAAATTCTGATTAGCCATCTCTGCTCCGGCGAATATTCAAATCTTAGTAAATGTAGAAGTAAATTCTTGATCAGAAAAATAAGGTGAATAAAAAAGTAAGTAGTTTGATAAAATGAAATGAATCAAAATATTTGAGGAAAAATCAAATCGATTGCAATATTTTGCTCTAATTTGCAGGCCATAAATTGAGGCAACGAAAAAAGAAAGCTAAAAAATTGCCATGGAAAATGGTGCTCGGAACCACTATAAAAGGGACCAAATTTTGTGAAAAAAGGGGGGAGGCTACACAATAGAAATATACGGCCACATGGGAGTTCTTTTCTGAAAAAAAAAAATCGAGCACGATAGAGGAGAGAAAAGAGAGCTTCGGTTATTGGGAGAGAAAAGAGGAAGAAACACACAAAAGCAAAGGGTGAAAAGTGAGTGACGTGAGAGAGAGAAAAGGTTAAAAAAAAAAGAAGCCCCCACGTGCTTGTTCATCTTCCTCGTGGGGGGCTGTCCCTGCCGGCGCCGGCGCTGCCTGCCCGCACCGTCGCCGTCTCGCCCATCGCCGCCTCCGCGACTCTGCCGCACCCACGACGCCGGACCACCGCTCCGAACCTCCACCCGCGAGCTCACGTCGAGCCATCGCCCCCTGCTCCATTGCGCTCCGCCTGCAACCTCTCGCCGGCCTCCGTCCGTGAGCACCCACGCCAGCCCTGTCGCTTGCGTTCGCAGCCCGAACGCTCCGCTGCATCTCCTTCACGAGTGTTGGGATTATCGGATTCCCAGAAAACCGGATTCGACACTAAATCGAACCCCTAAAAACGAATGCGGAAGACAAGCCCGGGAAAAACATGTATCATCGATCCTAAAGCACACCACGGAATCGAGCGTACCTTGTTAGCCACAGATTAAACACCGACGCCGATAAGAGGAAGAGAAAAACGATCCTATTCGATCCGATGACGTCGATTAGCCTTGAAGGGAAGACGGCGTCGCCTTAAGCTTTTGGTTTTCTTTTTGGAGGGAGAGAGGAGAGACGAACGTACGTTGAAAATGCCAAAAGGTGTCTTCGTCTCTCTCTTTCCTCCCTTAAATACGTTCCCTCAAAAATAGAAACGTACCCCTTCATCGTATCCCTCCATCCATGGGCCCTAATCCTGTGGGCCGGGCTTTCAGGCCCAACATGGGCGGACGGGCCTTAAGCCCATCACATAAAACCATCATCTCCCACTCGCACATGGTGGGCCGAACAGGATTCTCTTTACCTCTCTTCAACATTCATACCGGTGAATAATCCGTGCGACCAGCATACTTTGAGAGCTCGTTGCTATACATCTGTTAGGAATATATAGCAGCTCATAATGGGCATCACACTCTTAGTAGATTTAGTATGCAGTACCCTAGATCGATCGATCACATTTATATCTCTCTTGATCTCTTTTAAACAATGATATATATATTGTATTCACAATTATGATTATCCCAAAGACAGTTATAATTAGTCGACCAGTGAACACAAAACTGCAATGTGATTTTCCAAATTCGATCTTCCTCTTTCCTTCAAACTCTCAATTTCAGTTCAGCTTGCTTTTCTAGAAATGTCCCATTAGATCGAATCAACTCATGACCATTGACAACATCCTAAGATAGCAAACACTAAATAGAAATCTTGAGAATAAGTAAAAGTCATGAGGGCACTAAAAATTGAGGAACTCTTTTTCTCAAGAGTCTCACACGGCATAAAAGTTGAGATCAAACTTTTGCCACTCTTATTGGTCGTCTCATGCATACGTAGTATGAAATACGTATTACGGTATTAACTCCTCGTATGTCTACACCTTCAATACCGTACAGATGATAGTTCAGACATACCCAATGTCTAACTTGAGTTCACGTATCTACTCACTCACAAAATTCATCAGAACTCACATCTGGCATCATAGACAGATAAAGTAAAATATGTGAGTTATTTTACTTTCGGACATAGTACATATCATATCCTCATCTTAACACTTAGTTAAGGCGACATATATTTTAAGCTTGAGCTCTCGATTATCACCTAGATAATAAGCTTAAAAATAGTCTCATCTCTATTTATCACACAGTAAATAGAGGCGATTACCCGTGTGAGTGGGCTAATTTTTTATCTGTCCGACATACTTTCTTAACTTAAAAAATAATTCACTGAGCATTAAGATGCATAAAGATCAAACAAAGATTCATAGGCATTAATAATGAAAAAACACACAAGTTCATAAATGTGAACAACTCAGGAAATTACAATATCCAGTACATCAGACTCTACGCAATCCTAGAGATTTTACATGACCACAAAACACATCTCTAGGTATTGGCTTTGTCATAGGATCTGCTACCATTTTATGTGTAGATATGTACTGTAAGTTCACATCCTTTCGTGCAACCATGTATTTGACAAAGTTATACTTGGTATCTATATGTTTGGTCTTGCCATGATATTTTGGATCTTTGGTGTACGCTATAGTTGCTTGGCTATCACAGTTAACCAATAATGGTTTTGCAACTTTCTCAATAACACCTAAATGATCCAAAAATCTCTTAAGCCAAACTCCTTATTGTACCGCTGCTGATAATGCCACGAACTCAGTTTCCATCGTGGACAAGGCTATACACTTTTGTTTCTTACTGCTCCAACATATGGTGCCATTATTCGGTAAGAAAACAAACCCAGAGGTAGATTTTCTTTCATCTAAATCTCCTCCCCAATCAGCATCAGAATAGCTTTAAAGTCGCAGATCCTTTTCTTGATAACTTAGCGTATAATCAGCAGTTCCCTTTAGATACCTCAGTATTCACTTAACGGCTTTTCAATGTGCTTGACCTGGATTGGATTGGTATCTACTCACCATTCCAACTGCAAAACATATGTCGTCTTGTACACATCATAGCGTACATCAAGCTCCCAACAGCACTAGCATAAGAAACATGTTTCATTTGTTCCTTCTCTTGTGGAGTCCTTGGACACAGTCTATGGCTCAATCTTTCACCTTTTGCAATAGGAGTGTCTATGTGTTTACAAACTCCATATTACTTCCGGCAATTAGTATATCATCAACATATAATGATATGATCACAAATTGATCTTTGGATTTTTTTGATATATACACAATGATTCTCATCTATCATTGTAAAATTATATGCCATTATAGCATTATGAAAACGTATATACCATTGTCTCGATGACTGCTTAAGGCCGTATATCGATCTCAAAAGTCGACATATATTTTCTTCTTGGCCTTTCATTATGAAACCAGCAGGTTGTTTCATATATATTTCTTCCTCTAATTCTCCATTGAGGAAAGCAGTCTTTACATCCATTTGATGTAACTCAAGATTCATACTAGTCACTATTGCCAGAATAATGCGAATCGAGGTAAATCTCACTATAGGAGAAAATGTTTCTTCATAATCAATTCTTTCCTGTTGATTATACCCCTTCGCTACAAGGCGAGCCTTATGCCTTTCTATCGAGCCATCAGTTTTTCGCTTTATTTTGAGAACCCACTTGTTCCCAATAGCTTTGCGTCCTTTTAGAAGATCAACTAGTTCCTAAACTTGGTTTGACTTCATTGACTCCATTTCCTTTTTCATTGCATGAATCCATTTTTCCTTACTAGGGCAATTTAGAGCCTCATTAATATTTCTTGGCTCATCCTCATCTTGCGGAGCAATCATAAAAGTTTCCCCTTCAATGTCAAAACGTTGACGGGGAATACTTTGGCGACTTGTTCGCCGTATGGGAGATTGCACACTTAGCACATCATTCCCCATTATGCTCCAATTAGGATTAGATAATGATTACGTCATCTCATCATGTGGTTGCAATTGAGAATAAGTTGAATTCAATTCATCACTTCTCATATTATTCCCACTTGGACGAACTCCACTAATATCATTATCTTGATCCAAGGTTTCAAATAGGGAGTAATCTGCCCCTATTTCACCATTCTTAGGAAATTCATCCTTTAAGAATGCGACATCCCGTGATTCAAATTCAGTTATACTCCCACTTTCCTGCTCACCTATGAACACATACCCTTTCGAGTGTTCGGAGTATCTTACGAAAATACTATTCTTTCCTCTGGGACCATATTTCCCAAATTTGTGAGAGGACTCATGAGTATAGGCAGCACAACCCTATGTCCATAACTCATATGGAGTGGAAGTAACTGATTTGGAAGGCACCCGGTTAAGTATATAGGCAGCAGTTAACAACGCATCACTCCAAAAAGTAATAGGTAAGTTAGCATGCGCCATCATGGACCTAACCATTTCCAATAGGGTTCTGTTTCTTCTCTCTGCAACACCATTTTGTTGAGGAGTATATGGAATAGACAACTGTCTTTCTATTCCTTTTTCATCACATAATTTTCTAAACTCATCAGATAAATATTCTCGACCTCGATCGGATCGCAATACTTTTATTTTCTTGTCTAATTGATTTTCTACCAAGTTCATAAACCTTTTGAAACAACTTAATGCTTCATATTTATGAGAAATCAAATAGACATATCCGAATCGAGTATAATTATCTATAAAAGTGATGAAATAACAGCCACATGCCTTCCTCTCACATTCATTGTACCATAGACGTCAGAATGGATTAAATACAGAGGAAATTCATCTCTTTTACCTTTTTCAAATGGTTTCCTTGTCGTTTTTCCTACTAGGCAATTCTCACATATTGGCAAATCGACTTTTTCAATGTTGCCCAACAAGCCCTCTTTGGCTAGTCTATTCATATGTTATTGGCCAATATGACCAAGTCTAGCATGCCACATAATCACATCATTATCATATTAAGTAGAAGACGTGAAACAAGGGAATAACAAATATTGACATCACCACGGTCAACATCTAGTACAATAAAAACATCCAGAAAGTGACCACAACCATAGTAGTTTGTATTCAAATACAAATATACACTGCTATTACGGAAGTTCTCACTAAAACCAAGCTTAACCAACACCAAGACAGACACTAAATTTCGATGAATTTTCGGAGCATATAGAACATCATGTAGGAACAAGGTGCGTCCACCACGCATGTTCAATTGGCAGGTGCCAATCTCTTTAACTTCAGTTCTGGAGTTATTTCCTACATAGATCCACTTAGTTCCAGTAGGTATTCGTCAGAATTCCACGAAGGATCCTCTATCCTTCCTTACATGATCTGTCGCTCCTGAATCTACAGTCCACAAAGAATTGGATTCAGCCAATAATAAAGAACTTGACACATAAGCAAAGTTCTCAAATGTACAAGAGGTGTTTACCTTTTTCGGCTCACAACAGTTGCGAGCATAGTGACTTTTTTTGTCACAATTGTAACACCTCCCCCTTGACATTTTCTTCACTTGAGGACGTTTTCCTCTCTTGTGTTGGTTAATTCTTGATTTCTTGCAGTAAGGACTTGATCATTTGCATTCCCACATATTGAACGAATCAATACGCTTGCGTTTAGAGCTCAAAGCCCTTTCTAAGCTAGAACCAGCATTGCAAATGTCTATTTTTGACTCAAATGCCGTTAGTCGGTCCTCTACTAGCTCAAGGTGGCGCACGATATCCTCAAGATCTTCCATAATATGGTCAAGAGCTTCTAGTGCTTCTTGCTTTTCCAGCACATATTGAATCTTCATATTCAATATTTCACAATTGTTGCCGTTCATATCAGCAATTACGTTCTTAGTTGCTGAAACCATCGATCTGAACACATCAGACATATATGCACGAATAATTAATGCCTATCATTTATGCATCCACTTTGCACAGACCCATCATATCAATGAATAATTTCAAGTAAGGTTTCAGAATCAAAAGGTCACTATGTTTCCAATCATCCTCCAAAAATCCTAACTTAAAACTATTATTAATATAATTGTCTTATGCAAAATAAATTCTATAAAGTTACAAAAAACTTCTATTAACTACCCACAGCAGTCAACAATAACAGAAAGCAAACAATATTTGACATCCAATAGAATAATAATGCTTTCACATAATACAACTATCCATTACACTAAGTAATATATACAAAGAAGAAATATCAACATAAAAAGAGATATTCACACTCAAAAAATATCTCAAACTAATCTAAGAAATAAATAGGGAATGTCCCTTCTAATCTAGCAGTCAAAATATCTAAGAAATTTGAAGGCACATTTGCCAACCATGAAAAAACTTTTGGAGAGCTCTCATGTTGCCTCCAAGGTGCATTCACTCTGCGCCATGTGGCGCTCAATCTAAGGGTTGAAGTTTTGGTTAACTCAATCCTATAGTACTCTCCAACAAAAGCTACCATTAGCCTCCTATAACCCGGGACCACGTTGACCTCCCATAGCCGATCTAACACTACTTGCCATTAAGATGGAAGAGTGTTAATCAAAGCCGGCACCTTTTCAAAATTCGGCATAAGATAACCATTCCAGATGATTTCATTTATCATATGATTGACCTTGACCACATGTGATACTAAATCACCGTCATGCAACCGATAATTAGCTAACTCTGTCATCAGTCTTTTAAGTCTTGCACTTCCCTCGTCCGTTCTCGGGATTGCAAGTATTCGTGCATAACGCATTATAGTTCCTGCAACAAATGCAGAACTAAAAATAGATTACTTATAATCCACAATGTACGTAAGGGAAAATACATAATTTTCTATGATTCATGCAACAAATGCAGAATAAAAAATGGATTACTTATAACCCACATAGACATAATTGGAAAAAGAAACACATCTTTTTTTTTTTTTTTTGGTCAACGGTCAAAGTCAACTGTCAAAGTCAAAGTCAACGGTCAACGGGTCGACGGGTCCGGGGTCGGGTCGGGCCGGGCCGGACGAGCCGGGTCGGACCAGTCGGAACGGTCAGACCGTTCGGCCCGGTCGGATAAGCGACCGGCACGTGCCACGCGCGTGCTTGGATGACGTCATGATGATGTCATCCGGCACGTGCCAGCACCGTGCACGCGCACGTGCGTCGCACGTGCGCGCGTCGGCCGCGTGCGCGCGTGCGACGCACGCGCCTTCCCCAGCGAATCGGCGCGTGTGTTGCACGCGCCGAAGACGCCATTTCTCTCCGGCTGCGCGTGGGGCGCGTCCGACGGCCGCTGGCGGCGTTCCGCCACTCGTCGCGATCATCTCGACGAGCCCTTCCATCCTATGCCATTAGAAATCGATTTTGACTTATAGAAACTCGAAAAAAATGGATGAACAGTGCTCGGGTGTCGGGATTTTTCCGCCCCGATTGGTGTCGGCCGATTAATTTCGTGAAAAATCAATCAAAAAACATGAAAGGGGTCGAGAAAACATGAACTAGGGCTCTGATACCAATGTTGGGATTATCGGATTCCCAGAAAACCGGATTCGACACTAAATCGAACCCCTAAAAACGAATGCGGAAGACAAGCCCGGGAAAAACATGTATCACCGATCCTAAAGCACACCACGGAATCAAGCGTACCTTGTTAGCCACAGATTAAACATCGACCCCGATAAGAGGAAGAGAAAAATGATCCTGTTCGATCCGATGACGTCGATTAGCCTTGAAGGGAAGACGGCGTCGCCTTAAGCTTTTGGTTTTCTTTTTGGAGGGAGAGAGGAGAGACGAACGTACGTTGAAAATGCCAAAAGGTGTCTTCGTCTCTCTCTTTCCTCCCTTAAATATGTTCCCTCAAAAATAGAAACGTACCCTTTCATCGTATCCCTCTATCCATGGGCCCTAATCCTGTGGGCCGGGCTTTCAGGCCCAACATGGTCGGACGGGCCTTAAGCCCATCACATAAAACCATCAACGAGCCATCGCTTACAACTTGCCGGATCTCCGACCGATTGCGCCCATCTCTCCACCACGACGCCTTGCTCCGCCAGATCCGGCCATGGCGACCTCCGATCGGTGACCCGACGCCACAGATCCAGCGACCCGAAGACCCGGTGTTGCTCTCCACCCTGCTCGTGACCGACGCCAGGAGATCCGAAGCCCCTATTCCGCCCTGACGTCGTCTCCGCCTTGCCTCTGCCCGTGCTCGGAGTCCCTCAACCGCGACGCTCCCTGTTGCCTCGCCGCCGTCGCGCCGCTCCTGGTGTCCTCACCAGAAACCCTCGCCGGCGATTCCCCCAAAAACCAGCGGCCAAGATTTCCCTTTTTTTTTTTTTTTTTAAAGAAAAATTTTTATTAGGTATTTTTGCTTTACTTTATTAGGCAAGTTTAGGTTTTTTTTTTTTTTATTATTATTATTTCTTTATATGTTGTTTTCTTTGGTTGAAATACCTGTCTATGCATAATTGGAATTCCCAATATATCACCTAATTCGCAACCACGCCATGATTTTTTATTTTATCTATAAGGCTTTAGATGAAATAATTAATCAAATGGGAATAAAATTGATATTTTGATCTTTAAGGCTTTAGATCAATTTATCAATTTTATTAGCGAAATATTACCCTTGATCTGAACGATGTGTGATATTTTTGATGATTTTGGATGATCTGTTTTTTCTTGATTGCTTTATTTATCTTGAAATATGTTTGAGTTAGAATAGCGCATGCTTTAGAATAATTTACATAGTTAGACTAAGCATTTTATTTATTCTGAATTTTTGAAATAAAAAATACCAAAAACATGAATTTAGGATGTTTTCATTTCATTAATTTGAATTGCATGTTTAATTATTTGACTTTTTTAAAATTTCGAAATTAATTAAAAAAAACAAAAAAAAAAATCATCATGCATATCTCATGTAGAATTAGAGCATCCTTTATACGTCATTGCACATTAGGATAAAATTGCATATTTCATTTTAAGTTTAGATTGATTTAGATAAATTGCATTTTAGGTTAGAGATTGCTAAATTAAGATAATATCTTGGTTTAAATTAGGATTTAGCCTGACCTAATCCTTAATATAAGTTGGATAGAATCTTAATTTGGCTAGATAGTCTTCACATTTTTCTAATTTCGAATTTCATAAAAAATACAAAAAATGTCTTAGGATAAATTAATTCCATTCTCTAGGATAGATTGCACATTTATTAAGAAAACACAAAAAATATTATGTGCATGTCATTTAGAATTAGGTTCATGAAATGCATGCCATTTAGTGATTGTTGCTAGGTCCATTTAATTAGAAATTGTCTTTCATTAGAATTGGGTCATTTAGTTATATTGCATCGCATAGAGCATTAAATAAAAAAAAAAGAAATTGCGTGTTAATTAGAAATCATATCTAGGGTTGATGATGTGAATTCTGATATAATAACGCAGGTACTTTTGTTGCTACAAAGTGATATAACTAGTATAGACACCTAGAGGGGGGTGAATAGGTTTAAAAACAATTTATCGATATATGAATGCAATACTAGGCAAGCAATAGAACAGAAGTTCTTCAAGACAGATTATGATCAAAGTAAACAGAGAATAGAGAAGAGAAAATTGAACACCAAGTTTATAGTGGTTCGGCTTATTCCAAGCCTACGTCCACTCTTCCTCACTGACAGCCCACCGGCTGGATTTCACTATAAACAAAAGAGATGTTACAGCAATACTTTCCCTTGATTCCACAATGTAGATACTCTACCACACTTCCTCAAGGTATCTCAAAATATAGTCACTCTTTTGTGTACAAGATTTCGCTCAGTAAATGAATAGACAAACAACAAGGAGCTTCAGATTTTGAAATTCTTCTATCGCGAACACCTCGAAACAACTCGAACATCTTCCTTATATACTCCTTTATGCCATCATACCCATTGGCACTTACCAAAGGAATTCTTCCAATCTTCCCGTTGGACAGAATCAATTAGAAAGATTACTCGAGCTTTTAAAGGAACATAACGATAGCCCATCAATCCTGCTCGCCCATACAATCAGGATTTCGGTTTCCATAAGTAGAACCTTCCAAGTATATTTCGCCAATCAACGGATCTTTAAATCAATCTTGATGTTGACTAAAGTAATCCATTGTGTCATATCCAGCCAAGAGATATTCGTTAGACGACAAGATCAAATCCTTAACGAAACACACAAATTCTGGATAGACCTTCTTCGACAAACTACAAACCGTCAATGAGAATAGACTTTGAGGCTTGAGTCCGATAGTCCGAAGGTCTTCGGACTTTAAATAGTAGAGTTTGCAAGTCTTCGGACTTTAAATGGTAGAGTCTACAAGACTTCGACTTTAAATGGTAGAGTTTAAATGGTGGTAGAGTCTCGCAAGACTTCGACTAGAATGATGGAAACGTTTTGTCGGCTTCGAAATATTCCGAAAAGATTTCTTCAACAATCTCTCCCTTTTTATGGTGACAAAACTTTCCTGCAGATTTGAATATCTTTGACCCGCAAAACATTACTCAAGCAAATATGGATATCTCATAAAGGTTAATGGCTTAAAAGTAACACTAGAATCTGCAACCAAAGAAAATAGGTTAGTCTTGCATGAGAGTAAAGCCATTTATAAAATATCAATAGTACTTAATGTAAGCAGTCAAGTTCAAAACTCAAATTCAGTCCAGTCCACAACCAGACACAAAGTTAAACAAAGTCAATCATCAAAACAAACACACTCAAAGATTAAGTTCAAAGATTTCAAAGCTCACATCTCTCCCCATTTTTGTCATCAGAAAAAAAAGTTTGAGATGGAATAAAGTCAGGATTGCTTGGGAATACGAACAAGTTGGAAATCTCCCATTGACTGGACGATGCCTTCCAGCTTTTTCAAATCTTCCTTCAATTGAGCTACCTCTTCACTCTTAGCATTTGCTTGGATCTGAAGAGCAAGAGCTTAGATCTGATCATTTAAAGAAACTAAATAAGCTTGTCTTGCATTCTGCAAATTCTGAAATTCGCTTCCCAGAGCATATATCTGACCCCGCATTTCCAAGAGAACATCAAGAATTCTGCGGAAATCTGCTGAATCATCAGTCTGCGTACTAGCGTCGGCACGATCAGATGGAGTAAAGGCAGACGATGGTACATCAGCATAGTCACGCGGATTTGGCGATGAAGCATCATGTCCCTCCTCAGGAAATTGAAAGGCATGAATGTCCTCTGGATCTACTGGAGAGCGGCTGACTCCCTCACTGGCAGCAGGATATGAGGATGTTTCTCTATTCTCACCATCTCCCCCTGTTTCGATGCCTTCAGGTGGGGAAGAGTGATCCTCATGCTCTTCTTCCTCTGGATTTCCTCTTCCTTCTTCTTCTTCGACTGTTCTTCCTCTGCATCTCTTTCTTCAGCTTCTCTCTCCTCTGCTCATTTTTCTTCAACTTCCTTCTCCTCTGCTTCTTTTTCTTCTGCTTCCTTCTCCTGTCGTTCCATTGATTTTGGAACAGAACGGCTCAGATTTTTTAAAGCCATAGCAGAGATGGTGATGTCATCCTCATCATCTTCATCCTCAAGGATGAGAGCTCTCCTCTTTTTGGATGAAGCAACCATGGGCTCCTTCCCTTTCCTTTTTGCTGCAGAAGAGGCTTGATGAGGTTTGGCAGGGGTTGTCTCCTTGAATTTCTCCAACTCCTTGTCGAGTTCTTTTCAGACGCATTTTGGACACCATTTTCAATCCTACCACCATTTTATCACACGATCGAACACAGAGAATATGTGGAGGTTGAATATTCAAATGTCTGAATAACTTTGACACAAGACCTGGATAAGGAAGTTGACCCTTGTCCTTCACCACCGCTCTATACATGTGGAACGTAAATGGTGTGAGGAAGAGAAAACTTTCTCCCGTGAAGGATGGCATACATCAGCTTTGCCTCCGAGTTAGAAACATCGAGTCTTTGAAGTAGATTTCGGTCTCGAGGCAATTTATCACAATCTTGTGAAGCGAATGTTGAACGCACGCATCCTTGAGTAGGAAATCCTTCCTTCGTCTTTCGTCCTTAACGAGTTCCAATGTGGCACGAGCAATGGAGATATTGATAGGTTGATATCTTCCTCTCTCAACCCCAATCACATCAGCCAGCATATCTACATCCATCATAAAGTCTTTATCTCTGACACTAAAAGAGATTCTATTCGCATCCAAGAAGCTAAGATTCGAATAGAAGTATGCGGTTAGTTCAAAGCATAGGCTTCAAGTATCGGAACAACTGTTCAAGTTGAAGAAAACGAAACTTTTCCCTCAACTTAATATTCACTGCATCAAGGAAATCAAAATACACACTCCTAGGGTTTATCACCCCACGTTTTAACAATCTGGAATAAAGATCCCTTTGTTCCTTCGATCGGAACAAGTCTGTCCTTTTTCCCCGATTTTTCGCCGCAACACCCATTCTTGGTTGAAATTGGCTGTACAGTTTATCATCATCATTCCCATCTAACAGATTTTGTCCTCCAATCCACGTATCACTTGGAATGTTTGCCAGGGCTTCTTCTGCCATTCCCTTAGGAGCAATTCCCAAATGCTCCATATTTCGCAGAAAGATGTACTCATTCCCATATCCCTTGTCCTTGAGAAACTCATCTATGTAGTTCAATGGAGTACTAGTCCTCTTTAAAGAACGGTAAAGCTTATAAATAAAGGAGGGCTTTTGGGTTCTTACAGGATTAGCTTTTTCAACAACTCCTTCCTCTTCCTGATGGCCAACACCCTATGGACTAGTTGGTGGAGAGTGACGCCGCCGAGACTTATGGGCTTTGTTGCTTGATCGTGTAACTCATCTTCCTCGGTGAGATCGAAGTGAGTAGGCTCCTCACTCATTTGCCGTGGTCCCCTGTTTGCAATCCTCGAAGACTTCCTTGAAGACGACATCTTTCACAGTCTTGAAAGATTCCGAACTTGACTTCCCAAGAAAGAAGACAACTTTTTCGAAGATTAAACAAGTGAAGACGACAGAAAAGGAGATTGATGAATTTTTTAGGGTTTCTGAACGAAGGAGGAACTGACTATATATATGTCAGTCGAAGGGAGGCATAACAAGCGTCGCAAAGGAAAGTAAAAGATGCCCCTTTTAAAAATAACTCCCCCTTTTTAAAACCGATAACTGCCATTTTTAAAATATTAACCCCTTTTTTGAAAGAGAAAAATTGCCTTTTATAACGGAAATTGAAAGTAGCAAAAATCAATTATAGATAGATGATCGTACCTTTCCGAGATGAAATATAGCAGAAAATAAGATAACTTATAGTCAAGAACCGTCTGAGTCTGAGAGTCATTAGACTTTAACTTCTTCAAGCTTAAGGATGTTGAGTCCGGAACATATGATTTCAAATTGATTTTTCTCCAAAGGCTTTGTAAGTATATCCGCCGCTTGGTTCGTTGAGTCGACAAACCGAATCGAAATTTCTCCATTTTGAACATGATCTCTAATGAAGTGATGTCGAATCTCTATATGCTTCGCTCTTGAGTGAAGGATTCGATTTTTGGTAAGATTGATAGCACTAGTGTTGTCGCAGTTAATCTCTGTGCATGAATCTTTAATTCCAAAGTCTCTTACCTATTGTTTTATCCACAAAATTTGTGAACAACAACTTCCGAGAGATATATACTCTGCTTCGTTGTAGAAAGGGCTATTGTATTTTGCTTTCTTGAGAACCAAGACACTCGTCCCGCTTCCAAGTAGTTGACAAGTGCCTCGAAGTGCTCTTTCTCACAACTCGCAACCAGCTAGATCTACGTCTGAGTATCCGAGAAGAGTAAAGTCTCCCCTTTTAGGATACCAAAGACCTATGCTTGAAGTTGAAGCAATGTATTTGATAATACGCTTTGCAGCACTTAGATGAGATTCTTTAGGGTCTGCTTGAAATCTAGCACAAATGCAAACACCGAACGAGAATGTCGAGTCTAGACGCATAAGATAAAGAAGTGAGCCAATGATACTCCTGTATAGCTTTTGATCAACTTTCTTTCCTCCTTCATCTTTGTCTATCTTCAAGGAACTTGACATCGATATATCAGTCTTTTTGCAATTTTCCAGTCCAAATTTTTTGACAAGATCATTAGCATATTTTTCTTGATGAATAAAAGTCCCTTCATTCCATTGTTTCACTTGAAGTCCAAGAAAGAAGGTTAGTTCACCCATCATGCTCATTTCAAATTCATCCTGCATCGTCTTAGAGAATTTCTTGCACAGACTTTGATTAGAGGATCCAAAAATAATATCATCAACATATATTTGAACAAGCAGAAAACTTTTGTTTTCTTTTTTGATAAACAGGGTAGTCTCTACTTTACCTTTGACAAAGCCATTTTGAATTAAAAACTTACTCAGCCTGTCGTACCAAGCTCGAGGTGCTTGCTTTAAACCATACAAGGCCTTTTTCAATCTGAATACGAGTCCGTTTCCTTGGGTCTTCAAACCCGGTGGTTGTTCCACATAGACTTCCTCATGGATAAATCCGTTCGAAAGCACTCTTGACGTCCATTTAGAATAACCCGAAATCCTTATAACAGGCAAAAGCAAGTAATAATCGAATAGCTTCTAACCTTGCTACTGGTGCGTAAGTCTCGTCATAGTCTATCCCTTCTTCTTGCGTATATCCCTTGGCCACGAGTCTTGCTTTGTTTCTTATGACTTTTCCTTCCTTGTTCATCTTGTTCCTGAAAACCCACTTAGCTCCAATAATAGATTTACCTTTTGGTTTAGGAGTTAACTCCCAGACATCATTAATGTTGAATTGTCTCGAGTTCTTCTTGCATAGCTTCAATCCAGCTTTCATCGATAAAGCTTCTTCTATGCTTTTGGGTTCTATTTCGAAATAAGAGCCACGGACTAGACTCTTCGCGCCTTTTGATCTTGTGCGAATCCCTTCATTAATGTCGCCAATAATGAGGTTTTTGGGATGACTGGACTTATGCTTCCAGTTATTGGTTGATTCGTCAGGTTGATGATCACTTCCTTCATTTGAATCTTCAATAACCACTTGTTGCTGGTCTTTCTGAGTCTGAGCTGCTTCTTTAGACTTTGTAGAGTCTGAAGCTGGTTCAGATTCTTCAAGATGAGTCTGAATAGATTCATTTTGTGAAGAATCCTGGAATTTGACATTAATTGATTCCTCCACAGAATAAGTCTTCTTGTTATAGACTCTGTAGGCTTTGCTTGAGGTAGAATATCCAAGGAAGATACCTTCGTTTGATTTTTCTTCAAACTTGCCAACTCGATCATTTGCATTTTTCAAAATAAAGCATTTACATCCAAACACATGAAAGTATGAAACAATAGGTTTCTTTCCTTTGAATAATTCATTGGGGTTTTTTCCAGAATAGGCCTTAGAAAAACTCTATTGATAATATAACATGCTGTTGAAACTGTTTCACCCAAAACCGTGAAGAGATGTTACTTTCAATCAAAAGAGTTCTAGCCATTTCTTGAAGCGATCTATTCTTTCTTTCCACAACTCCATTTTGTTCGGAGTATATGGAGAGGAAAACATATGTTGAAAACCAGATTCATCACGAGTTTTGTAAAATCTTGATTTTCAAATTCACCTCCATGGTCTGTTCTTATACTTGAGATAACATACCCTTTTTCGTTTTGAACCTTTTTAGCATACTTTTCAAAGTAAGAGAAAGTTTCAGACTTACTTGTCAGGAAATATACCCAAGTAAATCGTGAGTAGTCATCCACAATTACTAGGCAATATTTCTTACCCCCAATGCTCTGAGTTCTGGTTGGTCCAAACGGATCCATGTGCGTAAGCCGCAATACACGATTAGTGGAAACTTGATTTATTGGTTTAAATGAATTTCTTACCTGTTTTCCCAATACGCATGGAGTACATAGATTGGACTTTTGGTATGATAATTTGGGTAAACCTCGAACAAGCTTCTTTGCTGAAATTTTGGCTATCTCGCTTCATATTGATGTGCCCAAGCTTTCGTGCCATAAGTTCGCTTCGTCTTGTAATGAGATTAGACATTTCGATTCATCCGGATTCACGTCCAAGAGGTAAATGTTTCCATGTCTTCGACCCATAAATGATCGAGTAGTATCTTTACTGGTTTCTGAACAAATTCCTTCTTGAAAGTTTATTTTGAAACCAAGATCACACGCTGACTAATACTTTTGAGTAGATTGTAGTTGAGTCCTTTCACTAGGGAAACATTGCTTATCATGAGGTTTCCAATTTTTATAGTTCCAAACCCCACAATTCTTCCTTTGCTGTTTCCTCCAAATGAAACTTTTCCACCATTTGCTTGAACAAGTTTTATGAAGCATTTTGAATCTCCTGTCATATGCTTTGAGCATCCACTATCCAGATACCATTTTACCCTTTTTCTTGATAGTGACCTGCATTTAAAAAGAGACTCAAGCTTTCTTTGGTACCCATATTTTCTTGAGTCCATTGGTGTTAGTATGATATGCAGTTTTTGCCCATACTTTTTTAACAGGTTTCCAAATCATAGGAGATTCTTTTTCAAAATGATTTGCACTATTGCACCTTGAACATTTTAGAGCATTTCGACCTACTGGTTTCACAAAAACCTTTTTGAAATGATTGTTGTAGGCATCTCTTGTGGGTCTTTGCTTAATTCTTTCTTTCACTTTAGGAAAATCAATTAGAGGAATGATTTCTACAGTCATTCCCAAACCAGATTTATTGAAATAAGGTCTTTGTCTTTGAAAGAATTTTCTCAAGTTTCTCGGATCTTATTGAAAATCTTTTTGAGATATTTGATATGTCATTTTTTAAGAATTCATTTTCTTTTAAAAGATTTTCTTCACTTTCTTTAAGAGTCGAAACATTCATGTCTAAACACTTCAACTTTTCTTTCAAAGTATTTTCCTGTTGTTTTAGTGCAGAATTTTCCTTTTTAAGTTCGGAAATTCTTTTAAGAGAAATCTTAAGACTAGAACACATCTCATCAATGTATTTAGAAACTTTAACAGGGATTTTAAAGTTACTTACCTCAAACTCACTTTGTCCGAATCTGAGTCCTGTCTCGGAGTTTGAATCTGAATCCGATTGTGCCATCAGACATATATTGGCATAGTCATCATCACTTTCTTCACACTCTGTATCACTCCAGGTTTATGCTTTAAGAGCCTTTCGATACTTTTTAGCTTTTCATTTCTTCTTCCTCAAAAGAGGACAGTTGGGTCTGATGTGTCCCTTTTTCTTACATTCAAAGCAGACTATGTCTTTGTTTGATTCATCATCCTCAACAGACTTAGTCTGATGCTTTTGAAAACTCTGTTTCTTTGGATTGAATCTTCTTCCTTTTCTGTTCAGCTTCTTGAATTTTCTTATCATGAGAGCAAGCTCCTCACCATCCATATCATCTTCAGAATCTATAACATCAGAATCATCATTGGATTTTAATGCAATGGATTTCTTACCTTTAGGATCTTCATCTTCATTGGTTCGTTCCACTTCATAAGACTGAAAAGTTCCAACCAACTCATCGACAGATAGTGGCATGATTCTTTGTGTCTCTCTTATTGAGGTCTTTATGTGATTCCAATCCTTGGAGAGTCCTCGCAGTAGCTTGTTTACTTTCATGGGATCAAAATTGGTTGACCTTGATTTTCAAGACCATTCACGATTTCGTAAAACGACTAAACATGTCGGTTATAGATTCTCCCGATTTCATTTTGAAGGCTTCGTATTGACCGAGGAGAATGTTGATTCTGTCTCTTTCACTCGATCGGTTCCTTCATAAGTAATATGTAATCTATCCTAGACTTCTTTTGCTGTAACACAAGAAGATATTCTGTTATATTCGTAGGTGATAAAGCACAATATAAGGAATAAATTGCTTTTGCATCAAGAGCTTGTCTCTTGATTATCTCTTCCCGAGTCATTTCACTAGACTCAACGATTACTTTTCTCTCTCGATTCGGATGCAGCTTTAGGAGTAATTCCTTTTTCTACAACATCCCATTCCGAGGATCCTTCGATCTTAGGAATGCTTTCATCTTGTTTTTCCAAATGTTGTAATCCTTTCCATCAAAGTAAGGAGGTCTGGTATTGCTTTGCCCTTCCACCAGCCCTGGAGCTAACATACTAGCCATGGATCTTTAACTATGAAGTAAAACACTTCAAACAAAGTGAGTACACAAGCTCTGATACCAATTTATATAGCTAGTATAGACACCTAGAGGGGGGTGAATAGGTTTAAAAACAATTTATCGATATATGAATGCAATACTAGGCAAGCCATAGAACAGAAGTTCTTCAAGACAGATTATGATCAAAGTAAACAGAGAATAGAGAAGAGAAAATTGAACACCAAGTTTATAGTGGTTCGGCTTATTCCAAGCCTACGTCCTCTCTTCCTCACTGACAGCCCACCGGCTGGATTTCACTATAAACAAAAGAGATGTTACAGCAATGCTTTCCCTTGATCCCACAGTGTAGATACTCTACCACACTTCCTCAAGGTATCTCAAAATATAGTCACTCTTTTGCGTACAAGATTTCGCTCAGTAAATGAATAGACAAAGAACAAGGAGCTTCAGACTTTGAAATTCTTCTATCGCGCACACCTCGAAACAACTCGAACATCTTCCTTATATACTCCTTTATGCCATCATACCCGTTGGCACTTACCAAAGGAATTCTTCCAATCTTCCCATTGGACAGAATCAATTAGAAAGATTACTCGAGCTTTTAAAGGAACATAACGATAGCCCATCAATCCTGCTTGCCCATACAATCAGGATTTCGGTTTCCATAAGTAGAACCTTCCAAGTATACTTCGCCAATCAACGGATCTTTAAATCAATCTTGATGTTGACTAAAGTAATCCATTGTGTCATAACCAGCCAAGAGATATTCGTTAGACGACAAGATCAAATCCTTAACGAAACACACATCTGGATAGACCTTCTTCGACAAACTACAAACTCGTCAATGAGAATAGACTTTGAGTCTTGAGTCCGACAGTCCGAAGGTCTTCGACTTTAAATAGTAGAGTCTGCAAGTCTTCGGACTTTAAATGGTAGAGTCTCGCAAGACTTCAGACTTTAAATGGTAGAGTCCGCAAGACTTCAGACTAGACTGATGGAAACGTTTTGTCAGCTTCAAAATATTCCAGAAAGATTTCTCCAACACAAAGTAAGTCCCGTAATTTATTCATTACTTTATTTGGTGTTAAATTGGTGGTTTGCACACCCGATCACTTCATATGTTAGGGAAATAGATTTAAAATCAATCCAAGCTGCCTGCAAAAACATTTTTGAAAATAAAAATAAATGGTACTAAAAGGGCATTAGAGAAATCTAGTGTAACCAAGTCCCCGTACCCAAAGTCTCTAGTTCGTAGGAGTAAAATAATTCTCAAATTATTTTACTTAGGTGTCTAATCGACCTACGATAAACTTATTAGTGGCGACTCTTAGATAAAATCCATTTTCATGTTAAGAAATTTGAACTTAAGTGGCGAATTGATATGGGTTTGGGAGAGTTCGTGTTAAATCTAAACTTAACAATCCATTAGCCAAACCCTAGGTGGTTTACACCCGAAAATTTGATTGTGACAAATGCTATGTTGAAAGAATGATCGAATATACTTGTGTTATTATTCTACTTACACATGTTTTTTTTTTTCCAAAAGTAGTTTAAGCTTGTCCGTTCAATCATGTTATGACCATGCAATGTGGAATAATGAAGATGACACTAGCATTGGGGCTGGTTTTCAGAAAGCTCGTCAAAGGTATTCAATCAAAATCACAGCTTATTGCAGCTTTTTAAGTCGTCTTAGTTAAAATCATGGAGCATCTTTAAAAAAAATAAAGAAAATCTCCAAATAAAGGCTTAAAATGAGGCCATTTTTTTTTTTTAAAGAGGGCCTAGAGTGGAAATTATTTCCATGAGGGCCTTAAGCGGCTAAATCAATGTCAAATAAAGACCTGAGCTCATTGTCCAAATGTTCACTGGCTGACAAGCATATGATATTTCCAACAATTGGAATAAGGGCATTTTTGTAACGGAAATACAATGGAAACGAGCTAGGGGACTCGAGCCCTAGATTCACTCAAGATATGGGCATGTAGAAGAACAAGGTGGTGGGCCCACCTGCCCATCAGAATCAACTTTATCTTTTTTCTTTCCACAGCGAAGTTGCGTGGAGGGAACCTGGCACGAAAGTGATGAGCTATTTCTAGCACTTTTGCTCTAGAAATGAGCATGTAGAAGGAACAAGGTGGTAGGGGCCCACCTGCCCATCAAAATCAACTTTATCTTTTTTCTTTCCACGGCGAAGTTGCGTCGAGGCATGAGGAGAAGTTGCGTCGAGGGAACTTGGCACGAAAGTGATGAGCTATTCCTAGCACTTTTGACTAAGCAAAAAAGACAGAAAAAGAGAGATATTGTCAAATCACATGGAGTTCACAATGATAGGTGTAGTTAGTGCGCTCGATTAATATTAGTGATGTTCATTTTTAACATTTAACAAAATAAGCTAAACTCTAGACACAATGTTTATCACATCATCCAATTTTAGTGGATGATTATACTTTCGAAGTGTCATTCTTCATTAAAGTCCAACCACAGAAATTCTCTTTATGGACTAAATAATTTGAATGTAACGTGCTCTTTCACAACTAGACAAGGTCTTTCTTATGATCTCTCGTATGAAGTATCCAATTATTTTAACATCACTAAGCAAATGAATTCCAAAAAGCATCCAATGAAAAAGGCCCTATTCAAGCAAAGATCCTTCGCTCTAAAGTAATAGAAAATAAGTTATTGGCATTCTAATTAATCACAAAAAGGTGTTCTTCTAGAGAAATTTCTCATTTCTTTAAATTTGTACATTAGAAACAATCTCATTATGTTCAACTGAGCAAAAAGCTTGACCTATTTTCATTCCCGAGCTATGAAAGAAAACTAGTCACACAAGGGACTATATACCCTCTTTCTCTTCCACTTATTCACAATTTATGGTGAGCTATGAAAGAAAACTTGTGCATTATAGACTCATTTATTTGAATTTAGACATTTGAAACAACCACATTACTTTCAACTAGGCAAAAAGCTTGATCTGTTTTTGTGCTCAAGCTATGAAAGGAAAAGGTAATCCTTATCCAATTCGTAACTAAGAATGTCTAAGAATGTATACAAAATGTGACGTATCAATTATTGGCAAAGACATACTAATGAAACCCTTGTCTCAAGTCAGTACAAGTATTTATGTACTCGCATAACTAATACATCTTGCATAGGATATTACAAAAGTTCTAAAATTTGTTCTAAAACTTATTATGAAAGTACAATCGAGTCCTAAAACTTTCAAAGGTGTAACCAATAAAGGACTTGATTAGACAAATGACAAATTTGAAAACTTGATTACACTTTTTGAAAGTTTTATGATTCGATTGTACTTTCATAATATGTTTTAGAATTTAATTGTACTTTTGAAGATTTTTGAACTCAATTACATTTTTGTAATAAATTTTAAGATTTCTAATACACTTATCTAAAAAAAAAAGAAAGGATAAAAAATGCAATGAAAATGAGCCACTGGCCGTCAAAATCAAATGGATCATTTTCTTTCCAAAGTGAAGTCTTGTGGAGAGAAGCTAGCAAGAAAGTGATGAGCAAATATTTCCCTGAGCTTTTGACTAAGCAAAAAAGAAAAACAAAAAAGAAGGAAATTTTTAAATTGCACAAAGTCGATAATGATTGGCGTAATTAGTGCACTCTATTAACATTAGTGATGCTCATATGCAACATTTATTTAAATAGCAACAAAATAAGCTGAAACTCTAGACACAATCCCCAAAACATCCAACATTAATGGATGTTTTACACTTTCGAAATGCCAATCTTTATGAAAGTCCAAATGCAAAAATCCTCTTTTGGACTAAATAATCTGAAAATAAGTCATTTCTCACTCAGACAAAGTCTTTCTTATGAAGTTTCGTATGAAATATCCAACGTTAACCACCTTCTTCTTTGAAACATCAAATTTGGCGTCCCCAAAGCTTTAAACGGAAGAGTGGAGCAATGCAGAAAAACGGATTTCCACACACGGGAAGGGGATCCTCGAGGGGGAGAGTGAAATTTATTCCCAAAAAGCATCTAATGAAAAAGGTCCAACTTGAAAGGAATATCTTTCGCTCTAAAGTATTAGAAAATCTTTCGTTCCAAAGTAATAGAAAATAAATTATTGGCATACCAGCTAATCATTTAAAGATGTTGTTCTAGAAAATTCCTTGTTTTTTAAATTTATACATTAGAATCAATTGCATTACGTTCAACAAAACAAAAAGCTTGATCTATTTTCATGCCTGAGTAATGAAAGGAAAAGGTAATCCATATGCAATTTATAGCTAGAATGCCTAATGCATAGAAAATGTGAAGTACTGAGTATTGGTGAAGACATACTCAAATCATAACCCTTTTCTCAAATCAGCACAAGTATCTCCTTACTTTGCATAACTAATACATCTTGTGTAGAATATTACAATTGATTTATATGTCAAAGCTATCCTCTCGAGTTACCCCATAGGCCACACTCTAAATTTGGATATCTTCAATCATGAGAGGCTAATTTAGCAAACAATTATATAAAGTGAAAGCACCAATTTTCTGCGTGAAGGCATAGTCATGCGAATTTTATCTATCAAAATAGTACTATGTAACCACCCTTTAAAATCTGTTGTCCCATTGATGCGTACGCTATAGACTTAATGGAATAACTTTTTAACACCGAATTGCAATATATTCAAGTATATTTCCACCAAGAAATTCCCTTGATTTTTTGGATTTAAGGAGGTAAATATTTACGATTATCAAAGTGCAATAATTCTCTAATAAATTCATTGATTTTGTGGAAGAGAATATGAAACGTGGACCACCAGCCGTGGTGGCTCTGCTGGGTAGGCTCCTGCCTTTGAAGGGAAATGTCAATTGTTCGAAGCCCCTGCAACGCAAGTTGCAGAGAGGCTGGCAGACCATTAGGTGTATTACGCGTGGCGCCTTGGTGGTGGGTCCTGGGTTAGCGTCACCTAGGGGTTTACGTGGTGGCTGTCGGCCAAAGCAGTTCCTCCAGCACAAAAATCAACTCTTATTTACTGAAGATTCGAGGCACAATCCTCATAGTTTCGTCGCACCCCGCCCGGCCGCTAACAACATCTACTTTGTGGTCTTCTGCAGTGCCGTAGCATGGACGACTGATGAGAATGGGCTGAGAGTGTCGCCCGGGATTTGCTCTAGATATGAGCGCGTTTTGTTTTAAAAGTAGGAACAACGTAGTGGGGGCCACTTGCCCATCAAAGTCTCCCGAATCATTTTTCTTTCCGAAGGCTTGCCTTGTTATATTAGAAGAAATGCAGGGCGAAGTTGCGCGGATGACCTATCGAGGGAAGGCTTGTTTGGCGTTCCGTCTCACCAGGCATCGCATCCGGCTATCTCGCGGTCGGTGACATTACCACGAAAGTGATGAGCAAATATTCAATTGGACTTTTGACTAAGCAAAAAAGGCAAAAAAAAAAAAAAAAAAAAAAGAGAGAAAAAGAAAATGAAGAGATATCATGAGGACTGAGTTAACACCAGTGAAGTACAATATTGTCAAGTCTAAGCATATATTATGTGGTCCAAGTTCATCAAATACGAATCAAGATCCAAGTGGATGTTAAAATGAATAAAAATGGGTTAATATATTAACACTACTTTTAAGTAAACCATTTAAAATAATGTTAGGGGCAAATGTTGGATCCCTTTTTTTACCAACTTTCATTTTAAGAGGTGTTTAAATGCCAACGTGAGTAACATTTTAAAAAATCTATCACTTGAACTCACGATTTTACATTAATTTAATAAAGAAATTAATGATTTGTACTTTGGAAAATCTGTCTCTTGGTGCTTGAAACCCAATTCGAGTATCAAATTTCCTACTTGAGCTCGACTCATTTAACTCGAGTAGAAAATTGGGATACTTGAGCTCAACTTGACTTCACTTAATCACAGTCAACATATAGATAAGACTCGAGCTCGACAGTAAAGGCTTGAAGAGAACAGACAAGTGGCTCTTTATTAAAAAAGATCGGTGCGCTCGACACCAAAAATCTTTGACCGTCAGACCTATGAGACTGGTGCACATGATCCCGCCACAGAAAAAAGAAAGGACTAGAGAGATGATATACTTTATTTTCCGTATAAGATAAAGAAAAAACAATAATTAAGGAGATGAAAGCCATTTCCCAGAAACCTCGAGTCAGGATAGTATGAAATTGGGTCAACAATACGAAGAACTCAAAATTTATATATTTATCATAAATTTATCATTTATTAATTTCTGTTAAATTTTACTATCGAATTAATGAGTTGGATGATACGTGGCAGTTGATAGATATTTTAATTTGAATTTTACCCTCGATTTGTTATAGATGTAATAATTTGTGATTTTTTGTGATATTAATTCAATTTAACGGAATTAAAAAAATAAATTTATCATAAATATATTAATTTTTAATTTATTGTAGGATTTTTCATAATATTATCCTCCGAAATTATGATAATAAAAAACATATCTCATGTTGACCGATGGCATCTGCTGGTTTTTCACGGCGCCAAAGCCCGAGCCTAGCTTGTTCAGGCCGGCGGGCCCCACAGCCTCCTTATCTCCAGTTCCCTCATCCCTCTCATTTGCTTTGCCGACAAAGCTGAAAGTTAATATAATAATCTTTGTCGACCCACGAAAATGAAAATCATGCCTCTGGGCATGAGGAAGATGCCGAGAATGTGCAATGGGGAACAAAATCTCATTGGTTGTGAATACCATTCCCTCTAAGCCACGGCCAAGTATTTTATTAAGGGGCCAATGGAGTAACTTACCTTTTAAGATCTCGCCTCATCCTTCAGCACCTTCATTTTCCAAGATTCCAAGCAGACACCAGCGCGCCTGCCTCGTTTTACCAAATTCTAATGGCTTCTTCTTCTTCTTCGAAACGTATGAGGAAATATGATGTAGTCTTGAGTTTTAGAGGCATTGATGTACGTAAAACCTTCCTCAGTCATCTAAACTTGGCTCTCAACCAGAATGGTTTATTTACGTATATTGACAACAAGGAAATGAGGAAAGGACAACAAATATGGCTGGAGCTTATGAAGGTGATTGAGGAATCGCACGTTGCAATCATCATTTTCTCCAAGAACTATGCTTCCTCATGGTGGTGTTTGGAAGAGGTGGCAAAAATCATGGAATGCATGAAACAAAAGACCTGATTGTGTTGCCGGTGTTTTACAAGGTGGAACCAAGAGAAGTGAGAAAGTGGAGAGGGAGTTATGGAAGAGCTTTGGCTAAACATGAGTTTGAATTCGGGAAGAATTCGTACAAAGTGAAGAGATGGAAGGAGGCTCTTGCTAATGCCGGTAACTTGTCTGGGTGGCACGTTAAGGATGAGTAAGTGTTAATTGATGTGATGCGCTACTTTGTCCTTTTTGTATTTGCTAAATCACATCTTCACTTCGTTTTTATAGAACTTAATCATTCCTTGAATTGCTGAATCAATATGTAAAGTACTTTTCCCCTTTTTATTTCAGAGTTGAAGCGAAGCTTATAAAGGAAATTGTGAACGAGATCTCTATGCAGCTTGATCGAAGACCCTTACATGTTGCTAAGCATCTGGTTGGGATACATCCTAAAGTGATAAAGCTGAATTCAATGTTAAAACTTGAGTCTCGTGATGATATTCGCATGATAGGATTATGGGGACCAGGAGGCATAGGGAAGACAACTTTAAGTTTAGAACTTTACAATAATAATTATAGGCAATTTGAGGGTTCATGTTTTTTGGCAGATGTTCGCAAAGCTTCAAAAGAACCCAAAGGTTTAGTTGCTTTGCAAGAAATATTGTTGTCTGAGATATTACCGGGACGAAAATTAGTAGTGTCTAGTTCTCATAGAGGTATTAATTTAATGCAAGATAGACTTTGCCGCAAGGAAGTTCTCCTAGTTCTTGATGATGTCAATGACAAAGAACAGTTAGATGCTTTAGTCGGAGAACCAGGGTGGTTTGGTGAAGGAAGTAGGATCATCATTACCACGAGAAATAAGTATTTGCTAACTTCTCATGGGATAGATGAAGATCACATCTATGAAGTTAAACCTCTAGAGTATTATGATGCTCTTGAACTTCTCAATAAACATGCTTTTCAAAGAAACAACAAAAAAATAATAAGGAAGGATCTTGTAAATATGGCTTTGCATTATGCTAATGGACTTCCTTTAGCACTTAAGGTATTGGGTTGTTCCCTTTGTTGTAGAAGAGAACGTGAGTGGGAAAGTACATTGCATAATCTTGCCAAGTTTCCTAACAAGATCATCAATGATACTCTTAAGTGGAGTTATGATGGACTAGAAGACCATGAAAAGGAAATCTTCCTTGATATTGCTTGTTTCTTTGAGGGGCAATCTAAAGAGTACATTATGAGAGTTCTTGACTCTTGGGACTTTGACCCTACAATTGTTGTACAAGTTCTTGTTGAGAAGTCTTTGATAATTGAAGAGAGAGAGATCATATGAATGCGTAACTTGATTCAATTGATGGCCATGAATATCATTAGACAAGAATGTCCTAATGATCCTGGAAGACGTACTAGGTTATGGCTTTTTGATGATTTTCGTAATGTTCTGTCAAGGCATTTGGTAAGATTTGCTGGTGTTGATATTGATTTTTCTCTCATTATTTAATTTTGTATATTGATTGCACTGCAAATTCTATGAATACAGGTAACAGATGCATTACAGTCGATAGTTTTAATTTTACCTGAGCCAGAGAAAATAAACATAGGTCCTAATGCTCTTACAAATTTGAGAAGGTTGAAGAAGCTCATCATGAAGAATGTGCATAACTCTTTCCAAGATCCCATCTATCTTCCTAGTGAACTAAAATGGTTTGAATGGCCTGAATGTTGTCCTTGCATCCCAAAATCTTCCTCTGGTCCTAAGGAGTCAGCTAAACTTGATTTGCATGAAAGCAACATCCAAGCACTGAGTAAGCAACTTAAGGAGAACTTCCAAGCACTGGATAAGCAACTTAAGGTGCGCATTTAAATGAATAGTCTTTATTTCCTTATCTTCTACATATCCATTCTATTTTGCACATGAATATGAATATGCATGTGTATTACTAAGAACTTTGAATGCGACACTTACTAACTGGGATGATGCTTGTTAATGTTCTTAATAAACATCCGCATCTATTAAATTGTTTATATTTGACTAAAGCATTAATTACAGGATGTCGATCTACTTCATGAACCAACATAAATTGAATCCTCCCGTTTTAGGGGAGTCTTAAGCACTTTCCCATGAGAATCATGATGTTGATTTGAACAAAATGTATTCAAGAAGAAAGTCCAATCTCATTTTCAATATATTACAGGTGCTAAAACTTGAAAGAACAATGAACAGAAAGCATCGATAACTCTTGAGTACCAAAATTTGGAAGAAAAACTTATCGGTGATATAATTTGACCATTGAAAGATGAATGTGCTTACATTTTTAATAAACACAATTGGCGATTTAAATTTTATTTTAATTTTTTTGAAATGATAAGACTCTGAAAATGTTATTCAAGATTCTATATTGTATAGTAAAGACGGGCTAACTAAATTCTTTTCAAAGTTGTGTGTGGAAAGAGAGAAAGATTTTTCTTGTTATCTGCCTAATCATGAAGTGAGTTTGCATTAAATGCTTTTGATTGAACCTCCCATTGTTCTCTCCAATAGTATGTGGCTGAAAATGAAATGACATGTAGAAAGTGTGTAGTGAAGAATTTCTATAGGAAGCTAGTCTTACTTAAATTGGTCCAAGCTTGACAACTCTCAAACAACGACAAAAAGGTCCCATGTCTCTTTTGGTTGGGCTAACCTAATCGACAATTTCCGACATCTATTTCTTTATATTTAGAGGGAAGAAAGAAGCAAAACTACAAGAATTTTAGGGGGTGAATGATAACCATTATGGCCAGAAATTGATTTCTAAAAAAGAAATAGATATTTCTATTTCTATTTCTAGAAGAGTTTCTAAGCAAAAATAATCGTTTGATAATGACATAAAATTTCTACTCTAAAAATAGAAATTCGTTTGATAACAATATAAAATTTCTTCCTTTTGGATGGCGGCGACCAGCAACGACTGGCGGCGGCGGCTGACGACCGGTGACCGGCGGTGGCCGACGACCGGCAACCGGCGACCGGCGACCAACGGCAGCCGACGACCGGCGATTGGGGGCAGCCGATGACCAGCGACCGGCGATCGGCGGTGGCGACGACCGGTGATGACTGGCGACGGGCGGCGACCGACGGCTGACCGGCGGTGACCGGCGACCGGCGACCGATAGCGTTCGGTGGATGATGGTCAATGGCGACGAATGAGAAATAAATCTCATTTCTATTCCAGAAATAGAGAAGTAGAAAATTCTTACTTCTGATTTCTATTCCAAACCTATTTCTAGAACCAAAATCTATTTCAGAATTAGAAAATGAAATAATTTTATCAAACGGATTTCTATTCTAAAAACAAGTTTGGAATAGAAAAATTGTTTCTGGAATAGAAATTACCGGTTGTCATGCACCCCCTTAATGGATGACAAGTTCTATTTCAAATATAGTTGGACTTTTCATCCAAGGAATCTCTCCTTCTCCTTCCAAATATGTAACTCATTCCCCTCCTTTCCTTTCAATTGAGACATCGGTCAGTGCCTTTAATCTTTTTCATCCTGATGTAAGAAATCACGGGATAGAAAGCGACTCTTCTCATTACCTTATTGAGGCATCCTCTCGCCTTAGCGGTAGAACGACTAGGGAAATAGATTGATCATCCAATTCTATCTCTCTTTTGAAAACAAGGTTTGTGGAGTGCGACTCCATTGAAGAGCCTTACTCTATAGATATGATAGGGCGTTGGGTCTAGCACTTAAGCCACCTTCTCATGAAAATTCCACACAAATAGCTTGCTCGCCTTTTTGCAGCAAATCGATGGCACGAATGTGGAGAATTCAACACAATCAAGGAAAGAGGAGTTTACATTATTACCTGTAGCTTTCATTTTTGTCAAGCTCTGTTGGTTTTGTGAAAACCAACTTTTCAGAAAATATTTTCTAAATTTTCTAACGTTTCTTTCACGGAAAATGAACTAGTTAAGAAAAGTGTTTTCTACTGTTGGAAAAAACACATTCAAAAGTAGGCAAAATGTTTTCCACTTTTTAGAAAGTTGTAAACATTTTCCATAACTTCTTTCACCTCACAATCTTTTACCAAATACATTTTTCTTTTATTTTTATGTTTTATTTTTCTTTTTTCTTTTTTTTTTTAAAATCACGTTTTTAATTTCCTTTTTCTTTGATTTTTTTCTTCTTCTTCTTCCTTGGTCGACGATTGGCCATTAGCGAGCTTTGGCCGAGCCTGTGACATCCTGAATTTCCAGTTTTGTTTTCAATTGAATAAATCGAACTTTTCATCCAGATAACTAAGGTGCGCATGGTAACACTTCTTGGCTGGGGAACAGTTTTTTTTTCAGAGATAGTTCTTTTCTATTTCTACTCTGGGAAACAATTCCTAAGTAAAATAAGGTGTTTTGTAACTATACAAAATTTCTTCTCTTGAAATAGAAAAAGAATAGAAATGCGTTTAGTACAAAACAGTTTCTTTTTTTTGTATTTATTCATTTTTTATCCTTGCTCACGAATCGTCGACCGCCGGCCGCCTCTGCCCGTTGCCGCCCACCGGTGGTCGTGCAGCGGCGGGGCGGCGGTGGGCGGCGATTGGCGGAGGCGGCCCGCGGTTGCCAGCAGCCGGCGGGCGATGGTGGCGACGACGATCAGTGGCGACGACGATCAGCGGCGGCGACGATGATTTATGGCGTCGACGGTCGGCGGCGGCCGACGGCCGACAACGGCGTCAACAGTCGACGACGTCGACGGTCGACGAGAGCAGTAGGTAGCAGTGGGCAGTGGTCGACAGTGGCTCCGAGCGATTGGAGGTAGCCACGGCAAGAGAGAGGAACAAAAGAAAAATAAAAAAGAAAATTGGCTTATTTCTAGAAATTGTTTCCGGGAACAATAAGCTACTTTTTTTTGTTTCTTGTTTCTGCTCCAAATTTATTCCCGGGCTACTTTTCTATTCTGAGCAATAGAAAAACAAGTTGGCATTACCAAACGGATTTTTGTTCTTCTTTTATTCCAAGGAATAAAATAACAGAAATCGGGAGGAACAGAAATGTTACCATGCAGGTCCCTAGTCTATCTGGTGAAGCCGTTAAGGGATTTTAATGCAATAGATTTGAGAATTCGACTAGAAATCGACTGCTCGAATGTGTTAGTTTGCAATTTCATTATGGCACAGTTAAAAATCGATCAGAAATTAGAGATAGGTCGATTCGACTGAGATATATTATTAAAGTGTGGGTGATTCCATATAATTATAAAATTCTCGTCGATCGGCACTAAACCGATTTGTTTGTCATTTTGCTACCCTATGTCCGTATTTGAAATTTCGAGATTTTCATGACAACCGAGAGTCGTCAATGTGTTAAAGATGTACATTGTGGTTCAAAAATCATCGACCATGGGTTAATTGCACTAAAAATTCATAAAAGCTACTCGATAGGCTAAGTCACGCTAAAATCGCGCTAGATTAAAATTAACCGCGAATTTGAACCTGATTTCAGAAATTGAAAGTTCTGTCATGTCACGATTCATTTTAAGAACGTTGACTCATCCTTCGAAGATTTTCTACAAAGTAGGATTTTCGGCAAATTTTCAAAATAAGGGTATTTTCGACCGGAAAAATCCGAGGACCATTTTTTATCGCATTTTTGGGATTCAAGTTGGTTTAATTGATGAGGAAAAATGTTGAATGGGATGATGGCACCTTGGTGGGATTTATGGACATCAAATTCGATCCAATTTGAGGGAATTTTGGTTCAATTTGGGGGAAAATGTTCCAAAATTCGTAGGCCAAGGGTCCCTCAACACTTTGGACCACTCGGGGATGGTTCTAGGGGAAATTTTGTGCACCAATTTGGCTGAGGAAGACAACCTAGCTGGTGAGGTCTTGCCAAGAGTGAAAATGGATAGAGAGGAAAACTTTGTGGCCAAATGGTGGCCCCCCTTCAACCAGCAACTTCTTCTTCCTCCTTGGGGCTCACTTTATCCATTTTAAAAGTGTTTGAGGAGTTTGAAGTTGCAGAGATCAGCCAGCCAAGCTAGCTAGCCCATCCGAGCCCCCCTGCCGCCATTGGACTCATCGCACGCCGTCGTGCTGCCCGCAAGCCCAGCTCAACGTCCCACTCGCCCATGCGCCCGTTCACCTTCGTCCCTGTCTTGGCCGTCCCCCAAGCCGTCCCTGGTCACCATAGCAGCTCAGTTGGAACCCCGCCATCACCGTCCAGCCCTGGTCACCGTAGCAGCTCGGCCGGAACCCCACCATCACCGTCCAGTCGCCGTCCGTCTTCGCCTAGCCTATTGTAGCCACCCGTCCGCCCACCTTTCCGTTTTAGCCGCTGGTTCCAGCTTGCTCGGCCTTAGATAGATGCCGAAGCCAGCAAGGGCTTTGTGACTTCGAGGCCTATTTTAGGCCTCTTCCGAGCCTTGTTTGGTGTCACCGCTAGGAGGTTTATCGCCCGTCTCCGCGTTGCCATCGTCATGGACTCACTGGATCGCAAAATCAATGAGTTTACTCACTAAACTCTGCTTAGAGAGTTAATGATGCTTAAGAGATATTTAGATTATGCTAATTAAGATTGATGCAGTTAGTTAGAACTGATTAGCGATTTAATTATTCGTTTATGCATGTTAGGTAGATAGAACGGTTTAATTAGGGACTAGATAGAATGTGCTATTTATCTAGATTGGTTTGAAAATTTTATGGGCCCGTTTTGGTGGTTAATTAAGCATTTCCGGCCTAAGTTTCTATTTTTGGTAATTAATTGCATTTATTTAATTATTTTTGGTAATTATTTAATTATTTATTATTTTTCGAAAATTATACCAAGATAGTCGGTGACCAGAATTTCGTGCTGATTGCAATGGTGTGCTTGGTTTATTTAATTGAATGCTATTTTGTTCAAATTGAGTGGTGATTGAAATTTTGGGTAATTATCCCAAAATTGTTTAATTTCGGTATTTAATCAGAAAATACCGAACGTCAATTTGTAGTGCCAAAAATGTCTTTATGGACTATATTAAATAGTTGGATTTTTTTAAAGAAAGGTATTGCATTTTTTTGCTCAGGCCGACCGTGTACCCACATTACATATGATTATTTTTATCGAGTATTTTTAACACGATGATATTAGGCCACGTTCATTATTTTAATTGGAAAATTGATGTACAAAGCACAATGTCCTTGGCTGGGACTGATTGATCGTGTGTCAGCTTGTGTGAGCATTATAAATCGTCAGCTTGTGAGAGAAATGTACTATATCAGCTTATGTGCGCATTGATATGTTAGCTTTTGAGAGCAATATACTATATTAGCTTAGGTGAGCTATAATATGTATCAGCTTGTGCGAGCTACCATCTATATATCAGCTTGTGAGAGCTATAACTATTTATATTTCAGCTTGTGTGAGCAATAATCAAATTAATTGATGGATAGATGATATTGATTGATAGATGGTATTGATTGATAAATGGTATCGATGGTTTTGAATTGATTGGACTGATTTGATTGGTTGAGATTATGAATTGTACTGACGTGCAAGAGGGAACTGAGACAAGGTAAATCCTCTGTCTTGTGTGTGCATAGACTGCCTTTAAGCATATTTCCTTCCTAGTTAGAGTTTAAGGAGTAAACTTACTAAGATATTGTCTCACCCCATCATGGGTTCAATCTTTCCAGGTTCTTAGATGGTTATTCCTCCGGAACGTTTTGGGTAGCCCAAGAGGGTTACCGAGCAGTTTATTGACATTCTTGTTCCCGGGGTCGGGGTCTATGAGCTTGTGACGACCACTGTCTAGGTCGATGTAGGCCTGCCTCAAAGGGTACCCCATTGATTCAGAGCATGGTATCGTCGTAGGCTCAATGGACCTAGAGAGGGTCCCCTGCAAGATTGTGAGGTCCCAGCTTTAGTGATAGACATCGCTTTTGGCGAGGGTGCCGCTGACCCTCCTGGCGGTGCAATGCTGGACCCGAGTCCCCAGGAGACCTTAGAGTTTTCAATTGGAGATTCGAGTGCCTAGAGGACCTGTAGGCTTTTCTGTTTGTATAGACTTTTGGCTAGCCTAGTCTCTGTATATAAATCGGGGTGTTTATAAAAGTGTTTTGGTTGTGAATTGATTTCCTACTTTTCTATCCCATGTTTGTTGTTGTCAAGGGTTTAATAGTTCACTTCCGCATGCTCATTAAAATGAATGGGTCGGTGACACGTCCTGAGATGTCGCAATTTAATCGGCCACCGAGGGATGGGCACGCGCTCGAGGATCGAGGTGTGACATAGCCATAGGCTAGCGAGGCTCCGCCTTGCTTGATCTGGCAACCTTGATTGAGGCTTGAGCCCTGCCCAGCTTGTCGGAGCTCGCTAATGGCCAATTGCTGGCTGTTCGATGACCGGCCAAGGCCAAGGAAAAAGAAGGGGAAAAAAAAAGGAAGAAAAGAAAAAGAAAAGAAAAGACAAAAGGAAAGTAAAAAAATTAATATTTAAAAAATCGATTTAAAAATAATAATAATAATATTGAAAATGAGTGCATGAAGGAAAATTGTTTTCTCACCAAATGGAAAAAAAATATTTTTAATTCATTTTTAAATTTTAGTCAAGTACCGGAAAATATGATTATTTTCCTGGAAAATGGCTTCTTGAAAAACAATTTCCAGAAACGCCAAATTTTTCGTGAAATGAATGGAGCAATTCATATTATTTTACATGCTTGAAATATTGCATATACTTATATTATTATTCAATAAACATTGCAATTTTTTTTCTTATGGTTACTTTTAGTTAGAGAGTAAATATCCATGATGAGGTTTGGATTAACGTTAAATAAAGTTTCACGTAATCTCTAGTGTAGAATTTGATTAATGTGGATATTTATTTTGTTATCATTTTCTGCATATATCTTATTTCTCTTGTGAGAAATTCACTTCGGTATCAACAATTAAAACAATACAAAACACAAGCATCTTACTAGTTTTCTATAAAACATTGGTAACTTTAACTTATTGGTAAGTTACTTAAACATATGGGTAAATTATTATATAAGTTGGTAATTTATAACTATCAAGCAACTGATCTTAAGTGTGTTGTTAACTTACCAATGCATTGCTTCTGGTCAAAGTTTTGTTAGCCATATAATTTGATAGTTACTAATGTCTTTCACCTTTTATCAACACGTAACAGTGATCCGATTTTTGCACTATGGAACAGCAGAATCGTCCTTTTGTCATATGTTTAAAAAAACTATGAGGAAAATCTATTCGATCGTGGACAAATAGAAGTAGTTACTTGTTCATCAAAGTTTTCCGATGATGCTTATGAGCTATGATGTGTGAAAAAAATTATATAAATTCCCAGTCTATGGACACACCACTAGCTTTTTATAAAAAATCAGAGACAGTTTTGAATTGAAAATTTGTCATAGATTTTCCCTTTTGTCCAGAATGTCTATCCTTATTGGTTTCATTGTTCTAGCAGGACTCTTTCAGTGAACGCCCATCTCTTATTCATTGGCCGACAATTCCATATCTCCAGATATTGGATTCCTTATGGAACGTAAAGTTGGAAAGATTACTTGCTTTGCCGAGCGAACTCCAAGCATTGGAAAAAAGTTGATCTTGGACAGTGTTCAATTGGGGAACTCCCTCAATCCTTAGAAAGTCGTCTCTGATTTATTTCCCAACAAATGATCAATTGATTCATAAGTGCCAGATTTGCAAATATGTTTTCTAATTTGGTGCGGATTTTAATGGATTCTAAATTGCCATAGGTGGACGGAGAACAAAACCCAGGTTGATTCCGGTAAAAAATAGTGCATTTATATCACTTCTGTAAAATTAATAGTTCAATTCTTAGATGTCCTTCGTTTTAGTTTATTCATATTCTAAGTAGTGACGACGAGGTTTTTCTTTTGCCCCTATCTAATGTCTCTGAAGAGACACATTAATGAGGTACGTCTAAGAAGTGTAAAATGTTGGAGATATTGATCGGTTTTTGTTCTTTTGGCCAATACAGACCATACAAGATTAAAAACATGCAAATTCTAACTTCATCAGTGAACTAAGGTCGTTCATTTGTATCATACAATTACTAACTTGAGTTTTTTTTTTTGGTAACCAAGGACTCCGCTTGCAAGTCTCACTGCAACGCCTTGGTAAACCTTATAACATCAAGGGTACAATTCTGGGCACAACGCTTTCTCTCTTTTGCGGGCCGACTTCAACTAATTAGGTCAGTCATTCATTCTATGCAAGTGTATTGGGCCAACATCTTTATGTTACCTAGAGCGGTGTTAGATCGTATTGAGCAAATTCTTCGACAATTTCTCTGGAAGGGCCATGGCCTTGGGTCAGGGGGTGCAAAAGTGGCATGGGAAGACGTTTGTCTCCCAAAACAAGAGGGAGGACTTGGCATTCGTAATCTTTGTGATTGTGATACAGCAGCAATGTTGAAACATATATGGATCCTATTTACAGATAAGGAATCTCTTTGGTGTAAATGAATCCACTTTACCTTTTTAAAAAAGAACTTCTGAGTAGTAAAAAAGCCTACTTTTTGTTCTTGGGCGTGGAGGAAATTCCTGGATCTTAGAAGGGACTTCCAACAATATTTTAAATGGCGGGTGGGTGATGACCACTCCATTTCTCTTTGGTTCGATCCATGGCATTCCCGTGGACCTCAAAACTTGTTTGTTATGGACTCCTTTATCTATCGGTCGAGGCTTCCTAGGCATGCTAAGTTAGCAGACTTATTCTCTGCCTTAGGCCAAGCGACCAAAGATTTCCTCCAATCTTGGACACGTCCCCTGTCTATTCTCAACCAGACTCCTAACAGGCTATTATGGATGCAGCACTCTTTAGGTATCTTTTCTATCTCTTTAGCTTGGGAAACCATTAGCCGGAAGAGCAATTTGGTGCCTTGGTCCTCATTTGTTTGGAATAGAATGGTTATCCCCTGGTACTGATTTCACCTATGGCTCATCTCGAGGAATCAATTACCCACCCAGGTTATGCTACTTTCTTATGGTCGAATTGCCAATGTGTCTTGTGTCTTTTGTAATTCTGCACCGGACTCTAGAGACCACTTATTTTTTGGGTGACATATTTCTACTGGCCTTGCTACTTTTTAGGCTTCAAGATGCAACCTCCCGTGGCAAAATAGGTCGTGGGTGGAGAATTTACAATGGGCCATTAATTTCCTATCAGGCAATGAATTCTATCAAGCTATTGCTCGTTTTTCCTTTACCGCTCTTTGTCATATAATATGGAAGGCTAGGAACAATATATTGTTCTGTGGGCAAGCTTTGTTCATTCTGGCTTTGAAACAACACCTCTCCAAAGTTGTCAAGGACAAGGCTCTCACTTTCAAATAGGTTGCAGACACTCCAAGAAACAGAAGGATACAAAGAAGTTGGGGACTGGATCCCTCTCTTTTCTCTTTATAGGTGTCAAATCTTCTTTAGATCTTGTTTGAGGGTTGCCACTATTTTGGTTTCCCCTCCTTCTATTTTACTCTAAACACCCTTCCACTCTTAGTGACTTGTTTGTCATCGTGAGTGTAAGTTTTTGGTGCCGAGACTTACTTTTTGTAAAGTTCCATTGGTAAAAGCCAATATATATCTTATCTTACCAAAAAAAAAAAAAAAAAAAGAAAGGACTCCACTTTGACTCGTCGTGCCCAGTGGCACCATCGGCCTGACTCCTATACCTTGGGGAAGACTAGCACAGGACCCCAACACCATGGCCGCCCATTTATAACGCTTTAGCAACTGGGAGTTTCGAATCCTCAACCTCGACGATGAAGGAGAGACTCTAATCTAGCGCAGCTGCCCACGGTTGGATCTACGAGTCTATTTCTTATTGTTCAACAAGATCCATATTTTTATTAAGTACAACTTCTATTTTCTTATTTTATGAAAGTCCATGAGAATTATTTTTGGCACACAACAAAATCACTCTCTTTTCAATTTACTTGTAGATAATCAACAACTTAAAGGTAGCCCTTTACCAATCTCCCTCATGTGCTCCATTCCAAGAATCTTCAACTTCTCTATCTTAGTGATGGCTCAAAATTGTAAAGATTCCTCGTATTCCATATAAAACCAAAGGCTTGTGAAGACTTTACTTAATGTGCACTTCAACCGAGGAATTTTCAGCATCCATAAAAGATCTGGTCTCTTTGGAGATAATGTATTTATGTTACTGCAGGTTAAGATGTGAATTTTTGTCGACACATCAAGCATATATTTTTTATAAAAAAAAAATATCAAACAAATAAAAAAATAAAAAGAAGAAAGAAAAGAACAAAAAAGAAAGAACTCCAATTTGGTAAAAATGGAAAAGGCCTGATCTAAGTTACCCAAGCCCGGCCAATCAATTTGCGCGGCCCGGAAATTCAATCCAATTCACCACATGCACAAGCCCACGAGATCATTTAAAAAGCCCACATAGCCCGTAAAAAGAAAAAGCCCATGACACTTGAAAAGGTAGAACACCGCCCCCCCTTCTCTCTTTTTGGAGAGATTTAACCATTATCCTCTTCTGGTACCCTCTCCTTCGCTGGCCACCAATCGACGCCAACGTCCGCCGTTCACAATATCCAACCGCAATCCCTCTGGTCGCTGGCCGACAGAGAACCGAGAATACCAGAGCAAAGAGCAGGACATGAAAAATTTCATCATCCCTGATCAAGAGGATTCCTTACCTTCGGGACCACAAATCGACGCTAGCGTTCCCCGCTCATCACCTCCAATCGTTGAATACTTCCATTTTCCAGTTGCTGGCCACCATAGACGAAGTTCAGTGAGATCTCTCTCTCTCTCTCTCTCTCTCTCTCTCTCTAAGGATTTCCTTAGCCTAATTCATCTTCTCCAACGTTGTCAGGCCACTGACAATCATCGCCATTGCGTTCGACGTTTCCTAGCTGAAATCGAACCAGCTCTGTTTGTCCCTGTTTCTAGCCAAGGAGCCCGAAGCGTTCAGCTCTTTCTCAAGACTCTTCCACATTTTCCTAAGATCCATTTATAACAGAAGGAGCATGACAAAATCTTCCCATGTAAAAGGGTGCTTAAAATAATTAAAAGAAACTTACAGTTCAGTAAACATGTTTTTGGGAAAGCCCCACGTCTATGTGGAGTGCGTCCTTAGAAAATTTGGGAGGTGGACCGGTTAAGATGTGCAAAGAATGACCCGTATATCACTTAATCGCCAAACCAAAATACCGAGATGAGCTTTTATTTTTTCTTTATTTTTAACAAACGCATCCGTTTCGAGAATAAAAAATATATCCCATGCCTTCATAGTCTTCAAATAGATAAGTGGAATGCATCTTTCTTCGATAAATCTGGCATATATATAGGCTTTCCTATCGTAGGAAGGCGCAATCATATTATAACGATCGTAAGTTGCAGAAATTATTTAAATTCCACAAGAGTATAAAACGGGCACATTGTCATCGAACTTGTTTTTTCTATGAAGAGCTAGAGTCTAGACTATAGAGATGGTCCATCTTGGTTGGATGAACATAAATTGACTAAGCGTTTGAACTTACCGAAGAAGAATCAATTCATGTGGACTTCTTCATGAACTAATCAATCCTTCTGCTTTTCAGTAACTCATCTACGGATTCCCGCTTCCCTCATGACGTGCGTATCCACGGGAAGTTATTGAAGGGAAATTTTTCTTCCTCTTCGCAATCATCTTGGTTGAGGAAAGCAGCCTTTTTTTTTTTTAAATGAATTTGAGGCTAGTTCGCATTGAGAGGCCATCTCTGCCAATTTTTTAACACTGTTCAACTTGTGGGAAGAACCTTGTCCACTCTCAACTACAAAACACTACCGCGATTGCAGTTATTTACATTTTAATCTCAAAGAATGCTTCTTGTTGAGAATTACGCCCATTAACTTGCTTCTTACGAATTTTCAAAAAAAAAAAACTTGCTTCTTACGAATTTGGGAAACTGTTACTCAAAAGTGTAGACAGTTTTAGAGAGAAAGAAGTTTGATTATTGGAACTTGATGGAAACTCTTTTGATCAAATTATCTACAAGATTTGTTTTCTGACACTGATGTGCATATTTGATTGACTGAATTACGCATGATGCTCTGCACGCTGGGATGACCTGAAGCTTTGGGCAAGACCAGACAAATAGCTTGATCGGGATCAAGAGAAACCATGAACAAGAATAGAAGAGCTCATCACACTCATGAGGAAATATTTCCTAGTAACCTCCTTGATCCGAGCACATTTTGAATTCATTTCATAATTAAATTATATAAAATCGAACAGAAACAGATATAAATATAACTAATGGTAGGATCAGACTAAAGCTTAAATACCTTTTCTTTGGATGTCCGCTGCTCCTGCTTGTTCTAGGTGTTACTATTCTCCATGACTTCCATATTGACAGGCAATTACAAGGTTGATGTTCAGAGTTCCACTGGGCCCATGACACATCTGAAGTGGAAAGCATTAAATGATTTGAAGCTTCATCAACATGTCTTTTGATGTTGAACAGATCAAACGACATATTATCTTTATGCTGTTTATTGTCCCTTTTGCCGTTAATATGAATTCATTCTTTGATTTAACTTTGAGCATGTAGTAGGTTACTTACTCCCCTGCTTTTTCCAGTCGAATTCATTTGTACTTACCCATAAAAAAAGAATAATGATGACTTGAAAATGGTGCCTAAGTTAGAGGCTTCCCTAGATAACACGCTAATATCCCGTGACGTCCGGACTTCAAGAAAAATGAAAGTGCAGAGAAGTAGGGGACGACAATGAAAGGGGAGAAGGTAAGCCTACTGATGTGGCACGTCCCTTTCCCTCTTCCACATTACCTTGTTTCTATTCATATCCAACTTTGCAAATCACGCTTTTTCCACCCAATCAAGCTAATTTTTTTATTATATTGGCGGATATTTTCTATGTCCCTACTAGTAAGTTCTTCTCATCTTGTGTACTTGAGTGTGGATTATATTATAATTGATGTTATAATAAATGAGCAAATAAGGTTGCGCATAACAAAATTTCTAAAACAGAAATTGATTTCTGATCGGAAATCAATTTCTTAATTTCTATTCCCCGAACAAGTTTCTAAGCAAAGAAACCCGTTTGATAACGACTCAAAATTTCTATTTCTGAAACAGAAATCCGTTTGATAACAGAACAAAATTTCTATTTCTAGTAGAAATTCATTAGATAACAACATAGGAAATCCTCAAATACAAAATAATAGTAGAAATAATACTAAAACAACAAAGAAAATCCTCAAATACAAAATAATAGTCGAAATAATACTAATACATTACAAAAGTTGAAAATACAATTTCATGGAATTTCTGGCATATTATTATCCTTTGCCATTTTATTAGCAATTATTTTCCTAAGCATATTTATTTGGTTTCCCTCCTCGGTCAATGTATCGTTTGCAAACTCATCTTGCGTAGGTTCAAACAAGTACTGCGGAAGCATGAATATGGGTGCCATCAATGGCGCCTATACAGCCTTGTCATTTTATCAAAAACTAGTATTATACAAGATTATCAACAAAATAAAATTAATGGTGTAAAGGAATATATAAGAATTCTACCTTAAAGTAACGTTTATGGTTAGGAACCAATCGGGGGAAGGTCGGTTTATTTTTATTCTCGAATTGAATTAGTCCAGTTGCTCATTCCTAATTTCTTTATTGTTGCTCAATGAACCTTTAATGGCCCTTGCATAGCAAAGAGAGAGATTCTCTTGAATCTCTTGCCTTCGAATTAAAATTCAAGATTGTGTAACAATCTAATTATTTTGATTTTGCAAGAATTTTGAATTCGTAAAAAATAAGGTTAAATATCTAGGCACGTTTTTTATTCATCTATTACGTAAGAACTTTTTCTTCAACTGGCCATGCGCGTGCCTTTTCTAGGAGGAAAGAGCCCCATTGTTTTTAAGTAAGCATTTAAGAACTTTGGTCGTTTTTGAAAATTGGGGACCCATTTGATTGCCTTTCATCCTAAAGAGGAAGTTATTTAAAAAAAAATGCAAAAAAAAAAAAAACACGAGCAAAATAAGAAAAAGAAAATTAGCAATAATTTGTGAAGTTGTGGTTATAAGTGAATTAAGTTAGCAAGAAAGCACAAGGTTCTTTTATATAGTTTGATTTCAGTTTCGATTTCTATTTCGAAACGAGAAGTTAAAATTTCAGCTTATGATTTCTTCAATTTTTCTGTTTCTGGAATAGAAATCTGTTTCAGAAATAGAGAAATCAAATTGCATTACCAAACGGATTTATGTTCCAAACCTATTCCGGTGAACAGAGAAACAGAGAAATCGAGAAACATAAATTTTGTCATGTGCGCCCTAAGCAAGGGGTCCCATTGCAATTGGAGTTCATAAGCAATATCGATTTGATTCTCCCAAGCAGGCCTAACTTCGTACTGATTGCATATATTAAACAATCTATCGCGCAAAAAATTCTGCAATATGGTCCATTGGATGAGTCAAAACTTTTGTTTGATACAAGCTTGGTCAAAGGATATATTTAGAGGTGGCAAAATGGGTCTTAAACTCATATATGACCCATTTAAATCATAAATGGGTCATATATGGATCACTTATTTTTTGAAGAAGTTAGTTAAATGAGTTTAACAACTAAAGACTTAAGATATATGAATTTTAAATGGGTCTTAAGTGGGTCTTAAATGAGTTGGATTTAGAACCAATTTTCACCCAAAACCTCACAATCTCTCTCTTCTCTTTTTAACTTTACAAAAATAATTTTTTATAAAAATCGAAATTATGATTATTTTTTTATTTTAATTTTCTTTTATTTTCTTAATTCTTCCTCTGGTTGCCGGCACGGCGATGGCTGGCAATTGGCCAGGCGAGCCTCAAGCTCACCGGATTTGGCGAGGTAGAGGCCTCACCGACGCCCGGCGAGGCTCGAGCCTTGCCAGATTCGGTGAGGGTCAAGCTCGAGCTCGTCGGCGTCGGCGAGCCCGGCGAGCTCGAGGCTCGCCTATGGCTGGCCGCCAGCCATTGTCGTGGCCGGTGGCCGGCCAAAGAAGAATAAGAACAAAAAGAAAAAGAAAAATTATATTTAAAAAATAAAAATAATTAAAATTTGATTTTTTTAAATAATTATTTTAAAAATTATAAAAATTGTCCATTAATTTTATGTTGTATAAAAATTTTTTAGCAATACCATTATATATATGAGCTTTCTTAAGTTTAGTTAAATAGGTCGAGTATGGGTCGAATCGGATATGGGTCAAAAATTTTGTATTACAATAAATGGGTCATGAACGGGTTAAATGGGTTGATTTGAGTCAAACTATTTATGACCCGATCCAAACCCGACCCAACCCATCCGTTTAACGGGTCTAGATATATTCTGACCTAGAAATCTATTTCCAGCTCATCATTTTCTCGGAATTTCATAAATTGTGATTGCCATGCTTTTTAACAATTATTGTTGTGTAAAAGAGATAGAAAATGGGGATCCAAATGATGTTACTATTTCTTGTGGAAAGAAAAAGGAAATGGTGAGTTGCGTTGATGGTGTAAAATTATGGCCCAAATATTAAGATGCGATTGAATTTACTAGCGAGGTTGACCTCGCCGACCATCTTCTCTGGCTGATCATCGAGGTCCGGCGACCGGCTGGAGGACGGGAAGGAAAAAAGAAAAAAGAAAAAGAAAAAGAAAAAATATTAAAATGTTAAAATATTATTAAAAGTTGTCTACGTCAACCGACCGGCATCCAGTCAACAAAATCCGGCCAAAATTGGCCCGAAAGGACTAAATTGGCACTAAGTAAAAAGATATAGGACTAAATTGGCATAAATACAAAAGGATTACTTGCTCACCTTGTATTTAAAAAGGGGGATTTTTATAAAGTGATTTTAATTAAAAATTACAGAGCCAGATTTTTAATAGAATACTTATCTCATATTTCGCCTAGAATGTCTTTTTTAGTTGGTTTTATCGCTCTTGCAAGACTTTAAAAAGTTGAAGTTCCTTAATTTCAGCGAATGCCAGTCACTAGTTTGTATGCCCGATCTCAATTGTACTCCAAATCTTGAGGAATTGGATCTTCGTGAGTGCAAAAACTTGGAGCATGCCAACGAATCAGTTGCATATGACGGCAAGTTATGGTTGTTGAATTTAAGTGGGTGCAACTTCATCGTCTTTGTGATGTGCTTCAGGCCAAGAATCTTCAATCTATCGATCTTAGTGATTGTTCAAAATTGCAAAGATTCCCCGATAATCCGGATAAAAATAGAGGCTTGCAAAATCTTCATTTAGACAGGACACCAATTAAGGAACTTCTTGCATCCATAGGAAATCTTGTCTATTTAAAATATATGACTTTAAGTAGTTGCAAGAATCTGGCGTTCCTTCCATCTAGCATTTACAAGTTGCAAAATCTTGACCGGCTGATGCTTGACGGCTGCTCAAATCAACTCAAATTTCCAAAAACGTACAAGTCAATTGATCCCCAAGTGAAGATGCAAAATCGCGAATGGCTGATGCTTGATGGCTGCTCAAAGCTAATCAAAGTTCCAAAGAAGGACGAGTCAAGTGATCCCCATATGAAGATAGGATTTCCCAAGTTAAAGAAGTCAATTCTTTGTAAATGCAATCTATCAGAAGTAGATTTCCCATGCTCTGTTGTCTCTTATTATTATCACGGAGTTCTAATGTACAAGCTTTTCATTATCATGCCAACTAAATTTGATTTAAAAGTGAAATCACGAGCGCACTGGTCATGAGTCCATCAAGAGAAATCATCATAATATCTAAATTCAAGTGCAAATTCATCGCAAGTGTTTGTTTTTCATGATTTATTGTCAATCGGATCATGATCTCCTTGATAAATGTCATGTTCTGAGCAGCAGGCTTGTCGCGACCAAAATTTTCGGGTGTGAATCACCTAGGGTTTGGCTAATGGATTGTTAAGCCTAGACTTAACGCGGGCTCTCCCAAGCCCATACCAATTCGCGACTTAGGCTTGAATTCTTAACATGCAAATGATTTTCAATCAGGAGTCGCCACTAATCTATTTTTTGGTGGGTCGATTAGAAACCCAAATAAAGTAACGGGAGATTTACTTTATTCCTACGAACCAGAAATTTATGAGTTCGGGGACTTGGTTACGCTAGATTTCTCTAACGCCCTTTCGGTACCTTTCTCTTTTGTTTTGAAAAATTGTTTGGCAAGCAACTTGAATTGATTTTAATCTCCTAACATGTGAGGTGACCATGCGGGTGCGCAAACCACCAATTTAACACTCAAGAAAGCAAATAAATTACAAAACTTACCTCATAGCAACGAAAGCATCTGTAATGTTAAATCAGAATTCACATCGACAATCCTAGATATAATTTCTAATTAACATGCAATTACCCAATTTTTATTTTTGCTTTTCTTAATGAGAATCTAATCCATATGCAATGCAATGCTTCTAATCTAATATGAAATGATATAGCATGGCAATATGCCATAAACTATATGAATGAGTAAAAAAAAAACTAGTAATTTCTCAATGAACATGCAATAATTAAATATGCAATCTAAATTAACCAAAATGACCTAATTCTAATGACGAACAATTTATAATTAAATGAACCTAATAACAATCACTAAAATGACGTGCATTTCATAGGCCTAATTCTATGTGACGTGCACATGATTTTTTATTCTAAAAAATGCAATCTATCCCAGAAATTGCAACTAATTTATCCTAAGACAAATTTTATTTTTTATGAAATTCGAAATTAAGATTAAACATGCAATTCAAATAAAAAAAACTAACATCCTAAATGAATGCACTTTCTTTTTTGTTTTCATTTTTTATGATTCAAAATAAAATCCCTATTCTAAATATGTAAGATAATAAAAAAACAAACCTAATCCTAATTCAGATTTTTTTGGATTTTTTTTTTACGAAAACAAAATTGATTCAAGCGACATGGCAACAGATTAGAGCAAGATAAGATTGATATCTAAAAATTGACGAACCATATCTTGTGCATGAGATCGGATTGGTCAATTTTAAATAAAACCGCGAATCGAATCTCGAGCGTGAGATCGGATTGACGATTTTTCCGTGCGATTGCGAGTCGTATTTCGAGCGTGAAATCGGACTGTCAATCATATGCACGTTGTGACGGCTATTCAAGATTATGATAACATCATTCGAGAGTTCAATCAAGAATGCAATAATTCGAGCAAGGCAACGAAATATATGAATCTTGACTAAGATAAAATTATTACCTTGTTCAAACACTTGTTTGTCAAAATTGGACAAACTCGACACGATGAAGAGGTGGTGTTGTCTCACGGATGCTCGGGGGGATGCTCACGGTGAAGGGCAAAGAGTTATCATGGTGAAAGCTTAAGGACCATCAAGAATTATTGACGTGCAGTAATATTGATCAACACTCATATGCACTTAAACAGCAGAGAAAGTCAGGTCAACATGCTCTAATCACGAAAACACCAATTTGCACGATTCATATTGGATCCAACATGAAACACCAACAGTTTGACTCGAAATTGACCCTCGTTATCCCAATCCTATCGACATGAACAAATTATGATATTACACTTCCCAAGCTCATAAGTCAAGTTCACGATTTTTTGACTCCGATTGGACTCAGCAAATTAATGATGGTTAGATCATCTTCAACCTGTAAACAAGTCAAAACCAATCTCAAACTTACCAGTTGAAAGGAGCACACAATCTGATGGAGGTCAGCAATCGTTCATAGATAGCACGGATTCAGCGATGACTTAGATCGACCATGGGCTATCGCGGATGAGTTTCAGAACGGCGAGGTGGCAATTTGTGTGGATGCGAGCCTATGGATGACAAGCAAGAGAAGATCGCATTGGGACTGTCTTGGCTTTCTTTTTGTGAGTCTTTTATTGCATGCTTCCTTTTCTTCCGTATCTCCTCCTGGATGCGTTACACTAGTGGAGACGTCCCTCCTTGTAACCTGCAGGAAAAGATAGAAACTTTTGGTCTCTCTTTCTGTGCATATCGTGGCCGTCTCTCGATCAGGCGGTGCTCGGCGACAGTTGGGGTAGCGGCAGGTGGCGGTCAACGATGGATCGGCAGTTGCGGGCGTCAAAGTTGTAGGCGCCGAACTTCACGCTTGAAGACCCCCACTGGAAGAAGACAACCCCACCTTTTTTTAGTTTTTCCTTCTTCACGTGCTCTTGGTGTGATGTTCCTTGGACAACTACTCAGCCCGCCGATACGAGGAGGATGACAGCAGCTTCGGGCAGGTGACGTTGAGGAACTGCAGCAACTCCTTGTCGTCAGGAACCGCGACACGGCACATCAAGAGAGGAGCGGACAGCGCGCAATGTTGATCTTTGCGGGAACTCGTCAGGAAGCAACAGGCGTCTCGGAAGAAGGCTGCTGGCGTCAATGGACTGGGCTTTGTCTCAAGGGACAACAGGCTTCGTCGTCAGGGCTTGGATCAGATTGGACTTCGCCGAGGGGGCTCCAAGATGAACGTCCTGCTCGTCGCGTTGTTGATGTCGTGGGAGCTCCTTGGAGGACTGGAAACTGGATGGGCGATAAGGAGCGTCGAGTGGCAGTGTTCCACTACGTGGGAAGAAGCGACCTTGGAACAAGCGTGCGGCAGCAACACAGGCACATCGCCATCGAGGAGCGAGATGGCGCCGGGGCCGGGGCAACCGTGGCCGAGCTCTCCAATCTCAAGCCTCCTCTCTCTCCGCTTTCATGAATGAACGAGGCTCTCTCCTGATTTGTGGCTGTGTATTCTCAATTGTGTGGCCCCCCCTTTGAAACCCTACACGTTTTTCTTTTTATAGGTTACGAATTAGGGTTTTAATCTTCCCAAATCGAAATCCACAAAGATTCTTTTTCTAAACGCAATATTCGTTTTTGCACTTGCTCTATCCGAAAAATTCCATCATATCTTGGAAAATTTCAAATTCTCATTTTCACAAGATAACGGGCTTGGGCCAATTTGCTCGCTTCGTGCGCTTAGTCCGAACATGTCGATTTAAAGCTCCGAACCATTGATTCAAACACATCCACCACCAGTCCAATAAATGCAAAAGATGCAAATGTACCTAAATCTACATGCTATGCAATTAATTAATTAACTGATTTTTTTTTGTTAAAATTAATCCCTAATTTGTTATTGTGATAGATGAATAAATGGGTCACCAAAATTTAGGTGTCAACAAGGCTTAGGGCGCGTTTGGTAACATTCTCTTCCCGAGAACAAATTCTGATCAGAAATGATTATTTTTTATTCTGTTTCCGGGAACTGATTATGAGTAAAATAACACGTTTGATAACCGTACAAAATTTCTGATTCTAGAATAGAATTGTGTTTGGTACCGTATTCATTGATTCTATTCCAAATCAATTTATTTTAATTTTTAAATAATTTTTATAATTTTTATAATTTTTCCTTTTTTTCTTTTCTTTTCTTTTCCTTTTTTACTTTTTTTTTCTTTTCTTTTTTTTTCCCCTTTTTCTCCTATTCTAATTCTTCTTCAAGTTGGTCGTCGGCCCTCGTTGGCTCAGCCTCGCCGGACCTCGCCCTAGCCTAGCAAGCCTCCGGCGAGCTCGTCGAACCGGTCGCCAGCGACTGGCGGCGTCGAACGGTGGCGGGTGGCGGCAGATGGCGGCGATTGGCGGTGGCGATGGACGGCGGCGGCGGGCCGCGGCGGGGGGCGGCGGGCGATGGCAGCGGGCGGCGGTGGGCGGTGGTGGCGGGCGGTGGCGGGCGGCGGTCGCGGGATGGCGGTTGATGAAGAAGAAGAAAAGAGAAGAAGAAGAATTTTGATTCTCAATTTTGTTCCCTAACAAAAATCAACTTTTTTTTTTTATTTTTGATTCTCGTCCCAAACGATTCTCGGGAACAAATTTGTTCCTGGAACAAAAATTTTACCAAACGCGATTCTCGTCCCAAACGATTCTGGGAATAAAAAATCGAGAATCCGACTGTTGGGATGGTTACCAAACAGGCCCTTAGTTACGTGTCACTCACTTACATATCATTTACTGATTTCACAGCAAGTTTTCTCTTTTGATCGAGTCTGATTGCTATCCCGTGTTAATTCTCTAGCATCTTACCATGTCCCTGTTGATTTTTGAGTTTCGACGACAGTTTTAAGCAGCCGAAGTCTTATGCACTGAAAGATAACTTCCAACAGATTCGTGACCTTTAGCTAAAGCAACGATGTCACACACCAATCTCTCTAGTGCTTGATAATTGATGAGGCAGAGAATGAGGGTGATCGTCCCTGGGACTGCTATGTTCAGTTAAAAATTCCACGAGGTAAGAATGAGCAAACTCATCCATGAATTTGAAAAATGGCTTAGCCGTAGAGTAGGAGTTTAGAGCTTCCAAAGCCATTGACGATTGTACGAACAAGATTATCTCCTACCACCAATGCTTGTCTCTTCACTTTTTGGAATGAAGAAACCCCATTCAGTGACGTCCGCTGGATGTTTGTGATTTTGCCTAACTGAAGCAACTGTATGATTCATGAATTTAATTGTTTTAACAACTAGTTTCGTGAAATTGATTTTAGGTTTTTCTATTAGATGGATAAGTTTATTCCATTTTCACACCATTTCGTGTAAAATTTTCTGGGAGGATTGCTGTTGAACCTCAGTGTAATGCTGGAATAAACTGGCGTACTATTGCCATGTCTTGTTGATTGTCATGGATGAGAATTGTTCTTATTTTGTTTGAGAGGCAAGGTGTATTTTTAATCTCACCCTGTTGGGAGGTATTCATTAGCATCGATTTATTTTTCTTCTCAAACCTATGGAGCTGTTTGTTTTTATATTGATCTAGTAAGGATTTATGCTCTGCACGGGTTTGGAAATACGAACTATGGATGGAAAGTCAAATTATAATTTCGAAAATAGTATTTAGTGGAAGACTCTAGTCGAGCCTTACAAATGGCAAAAGAGACAACAGAGCATAGGAGAACTTTCTGTTAGTATTTGAAATTTTTTGAAGCCCTGGGCATTCTATGTGAAAATACGGTAACAGTAGATGATGCCGATTTTGCTACATCTCGGTTTTTTATATTACTCTGATTTGGACAGTATAATGGAAATCTCAATGGAAATTTGGTGGGACGACTGGATTTGCTCTATTATGGATAGGAAATTAATGCCGTAGTAAAGACAGTTGTATTGAACTTGCATGCACCAAAAGATATAACTATCAGCCTTGATGCTTTCACAAATATGAGATGCCGAGAATGTTCATTTTGCTTAAAGTGCATATCTCATCACAAGGTACTGTGTGTCTTCCTAAAGAGCTAAAATGGCTTTAATGGAGCTAAAATGGCTTTAATGGACTAGTGTGCCCCGAATCTAGAATTTGGCTCTAGTCTAAAGAAATTTGTTGGACTAGATGTCTAGGAAAGTCATATCGAAGGGTTGGGAGGCAAATTTAAGGTAGGCTCTTGTGATGAATTGCTTTTCCTTTTTGTAGCTATCAATATTTGTAGAGTTTAATGACTGTAGTAGTATGTGTTTGCAGCAGGAGGATGATCTAGGATACGTGCTCCGACACCCTCAGCTGATAGAAACAGATATAGAGGAAGACAATAAAGTAGACACCGAGGAAGAAGATAGTCTAAGTGAAACAGATATAGAGGAAAGCTGATCAACTTAACGAAGAAATGATTATTTTTAACTATGGAGAGTCTGTAGGTTCCACTCACACTGACTATTATATGAGTGCTGGCTTGCAAAACATGCCTATCATACTGGTCACGATTTGTTGAGAAAGTGACTCTAGGGGAAGCGAACTGGGTGATTTTGATTCCAATGCCTTTTGCTTTTCACATATTTTGTCTCCCATCAAAATTTTAAATGTTTGCTCCTTCATTTTAAATTCAAAATATATGAAATACAGGTTTCGCATCATGCTATTAGTAATGACATGGTTGAGGAACCATGTTCTCTTTCTTTATGAATTGTGATGCAGAGTGCAGTGATCCAAATTGCCTGTTGAATGGCCGTGGTTTTTCAAGTTGATCTGTGATATGACATTTTGAAATTCGACCCCGTTTCGATAAAATGAAATGTGCATATCGTCGGCGCGCCTATGGTCTTTTTTTTCCTGAACTGATCACTCACGAGTTAGCTAACCTATTGGGTGAAGCCGTTAAGGGATATATCCGTTGTAAAATCCCTAAACGCTACCTAATTGGTTGGATTGGACTAAAATCGTGTCCGGTCGATTTTAACCATGAAATTTAAATTGGTTTTGGGAATCGAATATTTGAGCGTGTCACAATTCATTTTTAGGATCGTCTCATCTTTCGTCAAATTATTGACGAGTCCGAAATTTAGAGAAAGAAATTATCGGAGGAAAAATCGAAGATTGGAAGAAAATAAAAAGGAATGAGAAAAGGAAAATAATAGAAGTAATAAGAAAATTGTGTTTTCTTATTAAATATTATTTTCTTTTCCTATTTTATTCTCTCTCCCTTTTCTCTCTTTTTCTCTCTTTTTCTCTCTCCTCTCCCCTCCCCCCCCTTCGTGCGAACACCCCCCCCACCGACTCACTTTCCTCTCTCTCTCTCTCTCTCTCTCGCTCTTTCTTTTCATTTTGACCAGTCAAACCCTTATCTTCTTCTCTCTCTCTCTCTCTATCTCTCGACACTCTCTCTCTTTCCTCTCTGGTTCGTGCGAAGCAGAGGCCGAACCGAAGACAGCAAAAGCAGAAGCTTCAACCGCGCGAAGAGCGGAGCTGCTGTCGCCGTCTAAGCCACGCCGGGCCGCCGTCCGCTTCACCCACGCATTGCCGCTCGTGCTCCGTCGCTCGCTGTTCACCTTTGCTTCTCCCCCACTCCCACGGACCGACTTCTTCTCCTTCTTCCTTTCTTGTTCATGAAAACCAGAAGCGGAAGAGGAAGCCGAGACAACAGCTCGCGGAAGCCGTCGCCGCCGCACCGGAGCTGGACCGCACGCCCGCGCATGCCGCGCGCTCCGCCACCGCCCCCTTCGCGCCCTGCCGTCCCTGCCGTGCGCCGCCCAGCCCTGTTTCGCCTCTGCCCAGCTCGGCCCGACCACCTCCGGCCACCGCCTAGCTCCGTCCGGCCACCGCTTGACCTCCCCGGCGTCCCCCTCGCCCTCCGTCGGCCTCGCCTCGCCAGTTCAGCCACCGGACGAGCTTCGTCCAGCCAAGAACAGTGGCTGGAAAAGTGGGTCTCCAGCACTGTTCAAGGCCCGTTTTGGGCCTTTTCTGGGCCCCGAACCCGAGCCGTGCTTTGGAAGGAATCGTTCCTCGTGTCGTCCCCGTCGGATTGATACGTTTTTCGCGATTCCGGTGAGTAATCAGTAATCCTTGCTTAGTGGACTAATTACGCTTAAGGGTTTGCTTAGTTTTAATTAATTAGGTTTAGATGATTAGATTAGTATGGATTAGTGTTTATTAGTCAATTGTGATGCAAATTAGACAAATTGAATGTGTATTTAGCAAGTAGATGTGGTCTACTAGTTATTGAGGGTAGCCCGGGATTTTTCCCGACCTTAGTCAGGCTTCAATTTGACAATTTGGGCCTAAGTGGAGTTTTTGGTATTTAAATATTATTTTTCGGAATTAAATTAATTATTTATTTATTTTTCGAAAATTCAACTGGAATAGCCAGTGACCGGAATATTATGCTGATGACCGTGGTGAAGTCCGTTTATTTAATCAGGCTTTATTTTGAGCTAAATTGAATTTTTAATATTAATTATTTAATTTTCGAAATTAATTAATTATTTATTTATTTTTCGGAAATTAAGGTTGAGATGGCCGGTGACCGAAATTTTATGCTGATTATTATTTCGTTTATTTAATTGATTTTGAGCTTTGGATTTATGTATTTTGTTTTAGTTCCAATTTGAAGTATTGGACTATAAATTGGCAACACTTTCCCCCGGATCTGTTACAAGAAAGGGATAATATGCAACTAATTATTAATTTTTGAAATTAATTGATTAATTAATTAAATTTCGGAAATTAAGGTTGAGATGGCCGACGATCGGAATCTCGTGCTGATTGTCGTGGCGCAATCCGTTTATTTAATTGAGCTTTAAATTGTATGGAATTGATTTTTATTGTGAATTTTAGGATATGTCATTATTGAGTTGATTTGATTATTTGATTGAGAAATCGTTGGGCATTGGCTGTCGGTATCGAAAGTAAGTTGGTAATCATCTGAAAGAAAATACGTGGGCTCGGTGAATCGGAATATCACCTAGAGAATGCACATAAATTGTTGAATATTGATCATGCCTGTGTGGCGATAGTTGATCATGCTTGTGTGGCGATAATTGATCATGCCTGTGTGGTGTAGATTGTGCCTGCGTGGTCGTATTTCTGTGTGTTGAGTATCGTGCCCGTGTGGTTGAAGGTAATTGGAATGCCTAAGAGAATGCACGTGGCTCGGTGACAAAGTTTGGCATATAAAAGGGCACGTGGCTCGGTGAATTGATGCATCACTTTGGTGAGTTAGCACCTAAGAGAAGGCACATGGGCCCGGGCATCGTAAAAAGGACACGTGGCTCGGTGATCTGATGCGTCACCTTGGCGAACAAGTGCCTTAGAGAATGCACGTAGGTCCAGTATTCGGAAATAGCATCTAAAAGGGCACGTGGCTCGATGACTTGATGTACCACTTTGGCGAAGAGGTCGCCTTAGAGAATGCACGTGAACCCAAGGTTTGAGGCACGTGGCTCGAAGACTTGGGATGTCATCCTGGAGAATGCACGTGGCCTAACTTTTAGATATTCCACCGTGGGGAATGAGATGACCTAGAAATGGTCCAACTGACATGTAATCGACTAGGTCAATTGATCATTGCTTTGATCTAACGTTGTAAAATGATTGATTGAATGGAATTGACCGTGAGTGGTCTTGTTGGCGTGTGATCGACTGGGTCGATTGATCGAGACATCGATCTGTGATGTGATTGCTTGGGTGCCTATTGAACTATGTTAATATGCAGGTGGAATATGAGGCCAAGGTAAGTTCTCTGACCCGTGTGTGCATAGGCAGCCCGATTAGCGTATTGGTTTACTAATTGAGTCTTAGTGGGGTAGAACTTGCTGAGACGTAGTCTCATCCCAGTTTGGGGAAAACATTTCAGGCCCTTAGAATGGCAGGACCTCCACCTCCTCGTCCTCGTATGCACTATGGTGTCCTAGAGCATATTTCAGAATTCGAGACCCATTTCCACGTCCACCCTCATCTGGAAGGATTAGTGTATGTATTAGTTCAGTCGACCATCTGGGTTAACGTGGGGGAGGAAGACTAGAGGCCCCACAGGTATAGGTCTTGGTACCGTGATTATTATGATGGACGCAGAGAAGGTCCTATTCCGGAAGAGGACGTGCCTTTTGATGTGATGGAAAAGGCGTTTGGAGAGGGAACAGCTGATCGAGTGGATGGATCAGTAGTGGATGCGAGGGACCCGCAGCAGGAGGTCGAGACTCGCACTCTCGTATACTCGACCGAGGAGGACAATGGGTATGAAGGTAACGGTGGGATGCTGCAGCAGGAGGTAGAAGGACCGGAGGAGGACGAAGACTGGAGAGCAGCTGAAGAGATGCTTGAAGATGAGCCAGCGTCTGAAGCCGAGGAGGAAGCTGAGGAAGAGAATGATCTGAGTGAAGAGGAGTCAGAGGAGGATCAGGATGATCCTAAGTGTGACCCAGATGAGAATTGAAATCCCATCTCTTTGTGAACCCTTTGTATATGTGTAGATAGAGTGAGACTTTGAAGTCGTGAATAGTTTGTGAAGTGCTCTGTCTAATGCCATGTATAAAGGTTTGGTTGTAGATTTCAATATGAAAAATATAGCATGCTTTTCTATCCCATTGATTTATTGTTTGGGGATTTATAACTGCTTCCGCATGTGCTTAATAAATGAAAGGGTCGGCGATACATAGTCCTGGAATATCGTATTCTAAAATCGACCAAGTAGAAGGATGTGTGCATGCCCGAGGATCGGGGCGTCACATGTGAAATCTATCACATAGGCCTTTGTCACCTCTCTTAATCCAATTAATGATGCCAATACTTCAGACTCTAAGACTCTGAGATAGTAAGTTTTGCTCAATCTGAGATAATCTAGGAAAGTGTTGATCTAATTGTCTCAAAGATCAAAAGGTCTATACATGGAAGGTAGTTGATTCCTCTGTTGCTACAAAACAGATTGCATTGGATAGGTACAAAGTCGGGTGGTCATAACTGGAGGCTTCTTTGAACTGTAATGTTTTGAGTTTGTGAAAAGGTTGCACGCCAGTTTTTCTCGACTCAGAACAAACAGTTTTAAGCAGCTAAAATCTTGTGCACGGAAAGACAACTTCCGACAATTTCGTGACCTTTAGCTGCAGCAGTGATGTCACACCGATCTCTCTAGTCAATGGAGTCATTGATGATTGATGAGGTAGAGAGCCAGGGTGATGAGAGTCCCCTTGGACTGCTTTGTTCAGTTCACGAGTTAAGAAAATCATTCGTGAAGATGTATAAGGGCATAGCCGTAGAGTGAGAGTTTAGAGCTTCAGAAGCCATTGACAACTGCGTGAACAAGATTATCTCCTACTGCCAGTGCTTGTCCCTTCTCTCTTTCATCTGAAGAAACCCTGCTCTGTACAATCCACCAGATGTTCGGGATTTTGCCCAACTCAATCTGGCTTTAAAACCCCCCATCCTCAGAAGCAGACCCATCGTTCAAGCAGATTCACAGAAGTAGCACATGCCCCTCATTATTCATTTCTCGGCCTCCAAGTACCCTTCGGAGTCAACATGCTTTTTTCCATAACCAAGTTTCAATTTCATCAGAGACATTAGTGGAAATGGAACCTTCGATTTTGGTCAGGGTTGAATAACTAACACATACATTTTAAACTCTTCTTGAAATTCTCTGAGCTTGCTGTTCGTGCAAACATCTTGAAATTGCTTCTCTATGCAATTTTGTGTTATGAGGGGAATCTGGGATTAAAAGAGCTATAATCCTCTAAGTTTTCCTTTTCCACCTTATATCACAATTGGCGATTGATACATCCATCAATGAAAGACTTCATACTTTTACTTCTTTGCACGGTAGACATTCTCGCCCAAAAAATGTCTTTCACATAAACAGGCATTCAACCATTTTACCCATTATGTAACTTGCCAACCATTTGTTCTCATGAAGATCAATCGGTCACACATGCTATCCCAAGCTCTTTCAGATTCTTCAACAGTTAAGGATCACAGGCAAGTATTTAAAATCACCTTGACAAGTTGAATTCAAGATATCGACCTAATTTTTTAGGAACTCTTCTCATGATATGCCATAAGCACCATCGATACTTAGAATTGCGGGACACACTCAAAGAAAGCCAAGTCTTAAACTTTCTTGCCTTTTCAATCTTTCTCACCAGAGGCAAGATTCGCAGACCGTCCTGCCTCAACAACATTCAGGTTAAAATACCATTTCTTCCCTGGTTTTATCACACTTTCTCCGTCAATTTAATTTCCTTTTGGTTCATCACTAGCAGCTTCTATTTCACATTATTCATCATTAGATAGCATGCCATCGTTTGCTAAAATTATGGGAAACAAAAATTTTAGTACAACTTATTAGAGATGGCGGTAAATTGAAGATTCTAATAGGCAATTTTTCTCAATAAGAATATGATGCGATAATAGTTTATCGGTAAAATTGTAAACCCAAACCCAAGCTTTTCTATTAGTAACGAGTCTTCTAGATAATTAAACTATTATGGATTGGTGGATGGAGGAGACAAAATAGATACGACCCATCTCAGGCAAGCACAAATCAGATACGTAGAGCTAATAGAAATCATAAGAAACAACACAAGATGGCAAAACCTATCACATATCCAATCACAATTACACTCTGGAATTTTAGACACCAAATATCACAATTCAATGACAAACCAAGCCAGAAAGAAAAAAGAAAACAAAAAAAAAAAGGTAATTCGAATCTAATTCCCAGGCTTCAAAAATGTGTGTATCCATGTATCAATAACTCCAACATTACCTTCTTCTTTTTTTTTTTCAATTTAGTAGATGTGTCTTTTATATGGACGGAAATATTGATACACGGAAAGCCATGTCAGCACAACATCCATGCACTTTTCCGAACTCGTCATTAATGTGAAATAAATAAATAAATAAATAATATTAAAGAGAACAAACAAGCGCCCCCCAAAAAAAAAAATAAATAAATAAATAAGACTTGGACTTTATTGATAGAAAATGGAGGCTCGGGAGACTAGACAGAGAAGGTTGAGTTGGGCTGTAGAGCAGCACCATCCAGCGACCTTCGCAGGTATGTATTTACGAGCCTTCGTGCAGTAACCGACAAGTGAGAATTGTCAAGGATTAATACCTTGCCACAAAAGAGACTTTTATCGGTAGTTCTATTGTTGCTCTAAACCTCAAATGATTGACCTAAGGGTATTTATGATTAGAGACATGAAATGGTTGTTGAATAGGATCTTACCATATGGCGATCCACTTGATTGAATTAATGGACAGTGTTTTTCACATGTCAAAAAGACTTTAGTTACGGTTAAATGGCTTGTATCATGTGAGCATGGATTGATAAGAGTATGAAACCATTAGTATGGTGTCACTCGCGAAAATTAGATTTACATATAAGTTGATTAGGATAAGAGCAGAGACAATAAAGTGAGATTTGATTATTAAGAGCGTGTTTGGATTGCCTTTTACCATTTGTATACCAATGAGTCTATATCACCAATGCTAAACTCGAAAGTTGGGGATTTTGGTTCTTCGAGCGAAGCCTTGGAATGGATTTGGGTAAGTGGAGGATGGGCCAATTCACCAATTGAAGGTTAGAGATGGTGAATTCACGGCCATTATCACCTCGCTTTCAAATTTCAGCTACAACATAAAAGAACCGACTTAATCCAAGCCTACACGCATTTTGGCATCCATGCAAGCTTGGTCAAAAAAGAGGAAAATCCATGCAACCCTCAAACATGGATTAAGAAAGAGTTCTCAGGCATCATAACTTCTTGCTAGAAATCCGTAAAGATTATTAATAGAGCACGATCACTGTATGGAGGATAATGGCTGCGTTTGGTTCGGCTTAAAGCAATTTAGTTTAAAGGGCTTTGAAAAAATGCAAAGATTATTTGGTAAACTCTACTTTGAGAAGCAATTTTGAGATAAATATTGTTGGTAGAAAACACATTTAAAAAGCCCATTTGGATGATTAATTTAAAATTTAAATTTTTTATTTGTTTAAAAGTGAAAACATTAATGTTTGCAACTTTTTAAATTTAAATTTTGACAACAATGTTGAAGATATAATTTAAACAACTTTTTTAGAAAAATAATTTTTTTTTTTGTTTTGGCTAAAAAAGTTTCAAAAGGAAAAATTTACATTAAAATGGTCTATTTCTAAATTAAAAAAAAATACTTTCATTGCAATAAACATATTAAAATATGCCCCAAGAAAAGAAATTTATTATCCTTAAAAATTACAAATATTCTTAAATATTTCATAAACTCATAACTATTTGATTATATAAATGTGCCATATCAGAAGTTGCATCATTATTTGGAGCATTACCCTCCTCATTTACATCATCAACAATTGTGCACCTTACTTTGGCAAGTGAATTCCAATTTGTATGAAATTTTGAGGGAATAAAAGAAATTGCGAGGATTAGTATCTGTCAATTTTCATTGAATAGGCATAGAACCAAACTTCCCCAGTTTTCTGTTTGTATCCAAGTTCATGGCACCACTTTGCCACAAGAAACGATCTATGTAGCTGAAGCAAAATTAAAATGAATTTGTAGATGTCTCTCAAGTCATCATCTCAAACAATCCTTGCCCAACCGAAATAATGGACATGAACCAAAATAAGCTTTCATTCTGCGTTATCACAAGAAGAACAAAAATGTACGCTTGTTTTCAGTGACTTCTCAACATATTACAATCATTAACTATGGACAACAACAAATGATAAATTTATCTTTGTAGCTGCCCTAAAAGAAAGGCAAACCTTTGCTTGCTGCTTCTTGTTAGCCTCATATCATGGACAAACAAAAAGCCATTAACATTGATGAAAGTGGAGTAGCTTGTGCATCAAATTCAAGAGCGTCTGTACCGTGCGTTGCAAAGAAATCAACTTGAATCTCAAGCTCATGAACATATGGTGCAGAACATGTCCAAATGACAATAGTTTATCATTGCTGGCAATCAACTAGAGACTTCATTGGAGTTCCTCTTGCTCGGGTCTTGTAAATCATCACAGTTAGGCCGCTCACAAAGGCACATCAGAGGATTTGCACAGAAGTAATCCTCCTCCTTGGGCTTATCAACAATAACTCTATTACTCTATGATGACTTGATTGTGACATCTTCTCATGTGCTAGATGTACCGCAACTTCAAAATTATCATGTGAAAGTGTCCCATACTGATGCAAATCCAGTAAAGCCACAAGCGTTTCACGATCTAAGAGAACAGTTCTCTTAAATCCAAGATACCTACAAAAAATGTCACAGTTTGCACACAACTTTTTGAAGGAAAATGGGATAGGCCCAATTAATTTGACTTGTTCTTCCGAGGGAAATGATGGAAGAACATCAATCAAGTTAACACACAAATAAGCAATCTCAAAGGTCCTAAGATAGGATTGCCATCGACAATTAACCAATCAGTTAACATCCCCTTCTCACATTCAATTAGGACAGATCCACTGCAATCGACAATTGACCATATGTCATCTCTCAGTGTATACTCAAGACAGGACAAACAAAAATCAATTCTTTGTTGCAACCCGTAAAAAGACATACAAGAATCATGTTGGTGACAGGAAAAAAAAGGGTCATGAGCAGCACTAGTGGCGCTTCAGAAGATTTCCATTTCGTGCATGTGATTTTTTCAGGCTTCAATGAGATTGATATTCAGCAGGTTTGACACCACTAGTTCGGCATTTAACGCATTGATATAATAGTGTTCTAATGAACTCGTAGGCTGTCAACACGAAGCCATAGCTGAAATTCACCCATGATTTCAAATTCGATTGCCATGCTAGCATAATAATCAAACATGCAAACAACACAAGTCGCAGACTGCGCAAACAAAACCCCAATTAAAAAGCAATTGAACATTAAATACATAGAGCACAAGACACGAGCCAGCAATCAACAGCCAAGCATCTGGAATTAACGAAATAAATGACAACTGCGAATTACCCGCGGCGTGCTGGAGTAGCAACAATGGCGAGTCCGCCGGCAGAAAGTGCCTGGTCAGCCATTGCTCCGTCAACTTGGACTAATCAAATTCTCTCTGGTTGCCTCTGTGATCAACCTCTCCGACAGTCATCACCACATCAATCACCGTGATGAGAACCATCAGGCAAAGGAGAGACGAAGAAGAAGTCATCGATAGAGACAGACACTGAGATACAGAGTGAAGCGGGCGCAACAGATTCACATAATGCATGGGGTAGATCTAGGGGGAGCAAATTGAAAAGGGTGAGCAAAGCGGAGCGAACAAAGTGCAGGGTCGAGCGGAGAGCGAGCAGAGCAAAGAAGGCAGTGTTTGTAGATCTAGGGCTTTAACTCTTTCAAAAGGGGGCAAATTTGGATTTTTAGTTAGGTTTTGAGGATAAAATAAGAAACTCACTAATTTTCATTAAATTAGCCCTTCAAAATGCTGAAAATTCAAAACAAATCTCCACTTATTACTTTGAACTTTCTGTGAAGATGAAGAAACAGAACTGAAGAACTAGAGACTATGAAGATGAAGAGATATGTCAAAGAACTGAAGATCAATCAAGAAGCTTTGAATTCCTCTGTTTCAATGAGATTGTAATATAAAGTCTGTATATCTCGGATTATCAATGAACAAAGAAGATTTACACTTCTAAATTTCTCATACTCTCTCTCTCTATCTCTACTGTAAAATACAGAGCATTCATCTATGGAAAGATTCTCTATCTGTTTTCTACAACTACTGAGATGATCCTGCTAAGACTACTTTTATATCTTTTCCTATTGAAGAAGATGAAGATACAACAGAAAAACTGATTTTAACAAGACTGTTTCTCAATCTGTTTCAGCCCTCAACTGAATAACTGCCCACGTGTCTTCATGAGTTGGCAATCCGTGTCAGTCTTCATCACAAACTCTTCACCATTGATGACGATCCATATCAACTTTCATCGCGATCGTTTATTTGAGTTGTCATGTCTTCTCCAATGTTGCTCACTTTGTTGCTTTGCAGCTCTTCCTTCTCTCTAATATCAGCCTCTGTTCTTTCTCTTTTAATATCAGTCTTCACCCTCTTTTCTCTATTATCAATATCAGTAGCATAGATAGTTGGTACAGTTGGTGTTTTTGATTTATACTCCTTAACACTTTCAGCATTTCCAATGCTAAACTTTCAATTGAAAGCTCTTTGGATGGTTGCCAAACATCTCAACATTTCCTTAAGAGATTTTGGAGACTAAAGCCCATTGAGAAGGCTGAACTAAATATACCCAACATATATTCCAGATAATTGGCTATAAATGATTTATTATCTTTCAAATAACAACTCTCAGTTCCCTACCATGTAAAGAATCGCAAAAGTCAACATTTCCATTACAAATTTCCAGCTGCGAACCAATAAAGATCACAAAATTGAAATAAACCTTCCTCGAGGTTTTGAATCATTACACCCTTGTACTCTTTCTTTGGACAAAACCCCCTCTCTCTTAGGGTGCGTTTGATAACGATTCGGTTCCCGAGAACATATTTTGATCAGAAATGATTCTTTTTTATTCATTCCCGAACAATTTCGAGTAAATGAACGCGTTTGAATCGTACAAAATTTATGATTTTGGAATAGAAAAAGAACAAAAATGTGTTTGGTAACTACATAAAAATTCTATTTCAATTCTAAAATTTTATAAAATTATAAAAATTCTATTGATTAATTATATTTATACTAAGTAATAAACATATTAACTAATCAATTTTTTATTAAATAGTAAATAATAAACTATAGTATAAACTATAAATATAAATATTAAATAATAAATTAAAATACAAAATTAAATATGTATTCTATAAATAGCAAAATTTCAATCTATACTTCAAATCATTTTTTTATTTTTTAAATAATTTTATTAATATTTTTTTTCCTTTCTTCCTCCCCTTCTTCTTCTTCTTCAAAGTGGCCGGTCGCCGGCCTTGGGACGACTAGCGACCGGCCGGATGAGGGCCGGCAACCTCACTAGAGCGTCGCCGACCCTTGGCGAGGCCGGCCCTCGTGAGCCGAGCCGAGCCTCGCCGTTAGTTGGACTTGCCTCCGGCGAGCTCGCTGGACCTCACCCTAGCCTAGTGAGCTCGCCGGACCAGTTGCTGATGATCGGTGGCAATGGGTGGCAGACGGTGGCGAACGGCAATCGCCAATGGCAGTAGATGAAGAAGAAGAAAAGGGAAGAAGAAGAAGAGAAAAGAGAAGAAAAAGAAAAAAAAAAAAATGACTTGATTCTTGTTTGATTCTTAGATTTGTTATCGGGAACAAAAAAATAGAAATTTGTTCCCGGAACAAAATTTTTACCAAACATGATTCTGTTCCAAAACTACTTCCGGGAACAAAAAATTAGAATCGGGTACTATTTGGATGGTTACCAAATAGCCCCTTAGATTCCCGTGTCTTTGGCGACTTGTAGAGTAGGCTGAATCTCCTTTCATGACCATTGTAGATGGTAATGATGCCCCTTGAATGATTATTTGAAAAATAATAGGCCGACTTCTTCTTTTATGACCCTTGTAGACTGTACCAATGCTCCTCCCAGTGAAGGATTATTGGGAAAAAAAAATCATAGGCCGACTTCTCCTTTTTTGACACTTCAGGGCTGTCTGTGGTCAAAATTTTGAACCCGAAGCACTTCTTGAGGGCAGTAAGATCGAACCATATTATTCACAGGTCTCATGTATTTTTGTGTGATGACCAGAGTAAGGGGATTAGACAAAAAGTCGAGGCAATTATAAACCCTGATGTTCAGAAAAGCAGACACTTGAAAAAAAATTTCACACAGATTCCCAAATTTGGCATAGGTTATTTTTAATTAGAACATTACGAAAGGACCAAAAATGAACACGTCACTCAAATAAATTTTTTTCTCGACCAAAAAAGAAAAAGTTGCGCTCTGACTCTTTCTATCAAAGAGATGGGAACAAGTTTGAAGGCTTTGTATCATTAGTTGTAGCTTTTGTCACCATTGCCATACCCTTCTACTTCCAAAGTCCATCCAATCTCAAAATTCTCCAAAGCCAAGCAGTTCAGAATTCGATCTCATCTCATTAAGTAAGGCCTCTGGATTGCGAGGATACATGGGACACAACCGCACTTCAAAATCTGTGATTAGTATAGCACCATCACGCTCATAAAAGGTAATTAGACGTTTCCAGTTGTACACTAAACATCCATTCAACTGCGCTTTCCAAGGTAGTTCTGAAGGGCACCTGTTCATTCAGATTCTATTCAACCTTCTATGTAGGGTCGAACTTCTGGCCTGCTCGTCATAGGGGGAACTTCCGGTAAACTCTACTAGTCCTAGGGGGCCGGTCGAACCTTATGGTGAAGTTGGGGCGGATGTCAGTGAGCCGAAGATTGTAGGGGGCCCATCTTGGCTACAAAGTCTTCTCTTCTATCCTTATTCACTCATTGCTTGCCCCCACCACCTTGGCTTTCTTCCAAGGCCAATTTGCAGTAGCCAAAGCTTCCTCAACAAGCCTCCAAGTGGTCCAAATGTTGCACAACACCAAAGCCTACGAATTTTGTGCAATCCCCCTTCAATTCCATTCAATTCCTCTCTAATTGGACCTAAATTGGAGTCCATAAATCCAACCAAGGTACCCATACTCAAATTCACATTTTTCCTCGCCAATTGGACCAACTTGATGACCAACGATGCGCTAAAAATCAACCATTTAATTTTCTCGGTAAAAAATGGCATTACTTTGAATTTTCGCCAAAAATCCCGGTTTGCCGAAAAATTTTCGGATGGTGAGTTGACGTTCCTAAAATGAATTGTGACATGACAGAATTTTCAATTTTTGAAATCGGGTTCAAATTCGCGATTAATTTCAATCTGGCGCGATTTTAGCGTGACTTAACCTATCGGGTAGCTTTTAGGAATTTTTAATGCAATTGACCTGTGGTCGATTATTTTCGAGCCACAATGTACATCTTCGATACATTGGTGATTATCGGTTGTCGTGAAAATCTCCAGGTTTCAAATACGGACATAGGGTACAGAAATGACAAAAAAATCGGTCTAATGCCGTTTGATAGAAATTTCGCAATTAGGTGGAATCACCCACACACTAATCACATACTTTTGTCAAAATGACCTATCTCCGATCTCTAATCGATTTTGACGGTGCCGTAATGACCCTTGTAGATTAGCACGGTTGAGCAGTCGATTCCTGGTTGAATTTTCAAGTCTATTGCATTTAAATTCCTTAACGGTTTCACCCGATAGGCTAGTTATCCCGTGAGTGGCCAACTCGGGGAAAAGAACTGTAGGCGCGCCGATGAAAAGCCCAACCTATTTAATCGAAAAAAAGAACCTGAAATTCAGGATGTCACAAATCCCATCAATGTTTGTATCCAAGTTCTTTCGGTTTTTTCAGTTATCTTTTGTGTCATGAAGTTTGAGCTATAATGCAACTGAGGGTCCTCTCATATTGCCTTAAAGTTTTATGGGATAAGTACACTAATGGATCCATAAGTTGTGTACGGCGCTCACTTTGGTGCCAAAAGTTTCCGCCGGATCACTTCAGTGCCAAATCGGAGGAAAAACGATCACTTTGGTGCCACCGACGACAGATTCCGGCCAAAATGATTACGTGGCTTTTATATTTAAAAAAAAAAATCGAGAAGCCTTTTAAACGACGTTGTTTTCCGTCTTCCTTAAGAAAACGACGTCGTTTTGCCGTCCTACATGGATAGCTCACAAAAACGACGCCGTTTTTTTTTTTTTTTTTTTATAATTTTATTTGGAGATTGAAATTAGGGTTTGGGGATTTAGGGTTTCGTCACACCGTCGCTCAACCGCCATCCCTCGGCCATCGTCACTTGGCTGCCATCCCTCGGCCACCGTCGCTCAGCCGCCATCCCTCGACCTCCATTGTAGTTGCTTGCCACAGCAAGACAAAAGAAAAAAAAAAAAAAAAAAACGAACAGAAAATCCCGAGAGAGAGGGAGGTGTTGACGATGAGGGCGAAGGAGGGGATGGCGGGGCCACGGCCGCCGCCTTCGTAGCAGCTGGCTTCGCCGACAACCTCCATGGCGTTCCAGATCTTCGCGGCTACCATTGTCCGGATCGCTCATGCTTCTGGAGATTTTTCGAGCTTGCGTTTCCTCTACACCCAACGATATTCCTTGAAAAAAGGCAATGGTGGGGCTGAGATTTGGGGATTTGAAAGGTTGATAAGGTGATTGAAAATGGGGAAAAACTACTGGGGGAGGGCGGAGACGAATGCGTGGTTTCTTTTCTGGAAAATCACCGGTGTTGCTGGTTCTGCGTTGCTGGTGTTGTTGGTTCGACGCTGTTGGTGTTGCTGGATCTGTTCGGGGAAGAAGACGAATCTGCTCGGGGAAGAAGACGACACAAAACGGTGTCGTTTGGGGATTTAGGGTTTTGAATTTGGGGGAAAGACACAAAACGGCGTCGTTTTGGTGTTAGGATGCTAAAACGACGTCGTTTGAAGGCCTAAGTGATCCAATGGAAACTCCGGCGAGCCACATCAGCATAAGAAATTAATAAAAAAAGGCCACGTCAGATTTTTGGCCGATCAGATCTGCGTTGGCACCAAAATGAGCGTTTTTCAAATTTTTTGGCACTTAAATGATCCGACGGAAACTTTTGGCACCAAAGTGAGCGCCGTACACAACTTATGGCACCATTAGTGTACTTATCCCAAGTTTTATTACTGAGGTTTTGCAAATTGAATTCAGTATCTTGCGTTCTAATTTGTCTGATTATCTTAGTTGGTATGCCATCCTAGTATTGGCACATACAACTTAAACTAAGAAAGGTGAAGGGCCATGACTGGCACAAAGGGCACATTTCGGTGTTCTTGTAGATGGTGGGAATTATAAGGGCTCAATAGGGAGTGTGCTCAAATCTGTATTTGTTGGTTCTACATTTGTGAAAAATATGGCCTAACCTATTCAAGTTCAGCAACCGGGTTATAAAACAATGCTTACTATTACATGGGTTATACCAAACACAGTTATGCCAGTTGACAAGCTGCTTCTCTCTAATTGCATTCCATTTTCAAGCAGAACTATACCTTCCTTCAGAGTAGCAATGGCAAGATGCCAAAAAAGTGATCCTACATAAAGCAGCCATCACTTGCAGCAAATCGTCAGATCTTGAATCCATGCTTCCCAAACAACTGCTGATTAAGATCAAGAGATGGACTTGAACCATATACAATTTCTTGTTGGATATTTATCAAGCAAAGGGCCATAAGATGCCACGATCAAACCATAAGAAAAATGTACTCCCCTACTCAATGTGTACTTCATTAGCTGTTTTGCTATTTTACACAGCTTCAACACTTAATTTAGCAATAGAAGGAGTCACAGGGCAACTTTAAAGATCAGAAACTCTTCCCTTTTTGTTTATGAATTTCAATCCAAGATGTTCAGAAGTAATTGTATTTCAAGAAAATGCTCAAATTATACATCAAGATACAAGCATTATTTCATTCCAATATCATTTAACCCCAAGCATACTTGCTTCTTAGGTAGACTCACCTTTTGCTCCATGCACAATAGAACTTTTCCAAAAGAAAGCGTCACGCTTTGCTCAATTTGTTCTATTAGTTCTCTTGGGCAGGATGAAAATATTGTAGCAATAGTTCACAATTATAGAGTAGGTAATAAGTCGTAATTGACCAACATGATAAATTCATTAGCAGTCCAATGATCTGATTCCAGTCAACAACTAGAGTAGCTAGGAGTAGTAAATTTACTGAAGTGAAATTTACTGCTATAGCTCCACACCAACAATTATAAAGTAGCTAGGAGTAGTAATTACATCTTTCCTCCCAAGTCAAGAATTCAATGAGAACGCGAATTGTAGTCAATAGATTAAAAAAAAGATTCAGAAAAAAACCTCAACCTTCATAAGTCAAGAATGCAGTGTGAACATTATCTGTTCATTTTTGGTTTGAAATTAGGGAGGGGTCCATGCATGTGGTGCGTGGAAAATGGAGCGTCCGTGCATTGTCAGCTTTATCAATCAAATAGCTTTTGTCCTACTGCTACATGTGAGCGTCTGATGAATGAAGAGGTGGTCATTGTTCAAGCTTTGTCTACTTCTCTAGAAGGAAACAAAGACAAAAAGCAAAGGAAAAACATGGGAAGACACGCATGGCCATTGAAAAAATCACATACTCGCTAGCCGGTAAACATTTGGCCGATTGATGAGTTCAAGTCCTCATGTGAGATTGATTTAGTTATTTTAAATTATTATTTGAAATAATAGTCACTTTAGGTCATTTTTTGATGAAATGGCTCTATTCTATACTCTTTTTTAGAATATTCTCAAATAATAACTATCAAACCTTTCTGTTAATAATAAATAAATAAATAAAATGTAATGGAAATAAACTAATGGAGTCAAGTCTTGGATTTGCTCTAGATTTGAGCATGTAGAAGGAACAAGGTGGTGGGGGCCACTTGCCATCAAAATCAACTTTGATAATTTTTCTTTCCAGACCAGAGTTGTGTGGAGGGAAGCTAGCACGAAAGTGACGAGAAAATATTTCCTTTCACTTTTGACTAAGCAAAAAAGATAGCAAAAAAAAAGGCGAGATATCATCAAATCATATGGAATATCCACTGTAGTCGACACTTTATACCTTTAAAGTGTATTATCCATTAAATTCCAAACACGAAAATCCTCTTTTGGACTAAATAATTTGAATATGTCTCCTTCACACTTAGATGAAGTCTTTCTCATAAACCTTCGCATGAAGTATCCAATTGTTTTTGTAATGACTTGCACTTTGACTTGACTAGGAGTAGCACCTCTAAAAAGTGGTTTCCAAAAAAAGCATCCAGCAAAAAAGGCCCCACATTAGCAAAAGATTCTTTGCTCCAAAGTAATAGAAAATAAGCTATTAGTGCACCAATCAATCATTTAAAGGTGTTATTCTAGAAAATTTCTCATTTCTTTGAATTTATATATTAGAACCAACTGCATTACATTCAATTGAATAAAAAGCTTGATCTATTTTCATTACAAAAGATTATAAAATTGTCTGGTGACTATTGCTTTATGAAATGTGGGGAAAAGTGCAAAAGGATACATATGCCTCTCTACATTTGGCTCGTGAATGTATCAAATTCCTCCTCTGACACTTGTTGAACATACAATTGTTTAATTATGTATTGTGATGAAAATATATCATCAACTCTCTTAATTTACCAACAAGTGATGCTATGATACTTAGCTCTAAAAATTTCAAATAAACATGGGCAATATTTTGGCCCAAATATTGAATATGCTCCATAGTATTAAGAATTTATGCACAAATATAAATTAAGCAATTTATTAAATATGTTATATGCATATAAATAAAAAGGACTAACGACAGAGGAATGCCGAACCATTTTATAGAAGTCCGGTCCAAATGGGTGCCCACTCCATTTCCAGAGATTGTTCAAGAGTTATGCCTAATCAACTATACTTCAAGCCTCAAATAAAGATTGGTTTGCAATGGAGCCAACATTCATTTATAAACATGGCGCACTCTTTTACAAAGAAATGCTCTCATGAGATTGATCTCTCAATAATTTGATTGCAAAATGTATACAAGCGGGATATTGCAAGTACTAGTAGTGTACAAAAACAAAAAAAAAAAAATATTGGCAGAAAAAGTCATCAATCACCGGATTTTCCAGTAAAGAGTCACTGACACTTTCATGAAATATAAGGTATGCTTCCATAAAATTTTGTGTTAAAAAATAATGTGTATAATTTGCTTAATTAAATAGAATGTAATACATGAATGAAATGATTATACGCATCGGACCTTCGTGGAATCATACATTCATGTACATTTGAGTTCAGATAGATGGAGTTCCCACCCATTGAATATAACAACATGTGAATGGAAGTGCTGTCCATTAATTCAAGTTTTGTCCTTGCTCCACTCCTTTTTTTGGTGCGTGTAGAATGGAGCGTCGGTTTATTGTCAGCTTCTCAATCGAACAGCTTTCGTGTTGTCGTGACGTGGAAGACTATAATGTGGGACACTGGTCGACATTACTCAATTTTGCTGAAGTTATCTATAAATAAGACCAAGGAAAAGAGCTATACAAAGAACGTTAATGGAGATATCTAACGGAGAAATATACAAATGAAAGAAAGGAAAGAGATGTAACCCAAAAAAACAAGAAGAAAAAGGAAAAAAACGAAAGAAAGGAAATTTTCAACGCACAACGCTGAACCATACTTGATGGTTGTCAATTGTTATGATGAGATGAGAAGATTTCTGCTGTTGAATTTGAGTCAGTTGCAATTGATTGTGCATACGTTTAGACGTTTTAGCCATTATAAATTGGAAGTGAAATTTAAAATACTTTATGCACTAGCAAATGGACGTCCAACACAGTAAAAGTCATATTTAATGACGTTTTACGACGTCAAGTTCTTGTACTGTAAACCTTTGTAAATCGTCATAGATAATAATAAAAAGAATTCAAACTTGTGGCCTTAAGCCATTGATTACGATTGAACATTGTAGACCTTTAAATGTCGAAGCATGGAGCTAAAGTTGACGGAGGGGTTTTTGTAAAAAAAAGTAGGTACAGCTGACACGGCACATGTGATGTTATGTTGGAAATGCAACAAGATATGATGACATTATGTTTGATTTTTTTTTTTTTTGTCACACATTATGTTTGATTGAATTGTTTGGCTTTTAGCTTCTCAGAGGAACACGGGATTGTTATCGACGTTTGTATTGGGTTATCAAAACAATATTTATCTCATGCCGATTCCGACACTTTTAAAAGGCTTTATATTCCCTAAACAAATACAAAAATTGTCCAATCAGAAATCTAACCTCCAATCAGGATTGTACGAAATTATATTCATAGAATTTATCTTACGTTGACTTGTCAGATTCATTAACAATTCAGTTAAAAATAAATCAACATTAACCAAATATTTGTATCGATCACACGTCTTAACTAACGTGGTAAGTGCGATCTTCAATGCAGAAAAGTTTCAAGCGCAGATCATTGACCTTTTTAAGGCGCACACACAATAATATTGCTAAAAGACTTTATAATATTACGTGTTTTAGGGCAAGGTGGTCTTTTTTACCCTTTTGAAATCCTTTAAAAAATACTTAAGAACAACAAATATAATTTTAAATTATAAGTAGCATATTTGGGTGAGCTTTACAATGACCTAAATTGAATTAGGGTCAACAGAGACATAGTTCTATAATTTTTTAGGATAGTTGCGAAAGCTTCTTTCATGTGAATATAACATATAAGTCTTTCAAAGTTGCTTCAGTCGAAATCACGGGTCAAAAAGAGTCATGCGACTTTTACTCCGGAAAAGTGAAAGCATCGATGTCAAAGGACACCACTTGAAATTATCAAGCTCTTGGCTGGATCTTCCATACATGTCATTTGTAAGTAACGAACAAATAGAATCATAGTAAACAGAATCCATCACTTAAAGACACGGTAAATGCACTTTTAATTAGCAATTTTCGCAATTTCACATGCTCATTGTGAAGATGAGCTGCCGACATTTGGACTCAACAAGTAATAATTGTTGAAGTGATCATAAGAACCACATCACATGAGGCACGAGAAAATATGGTACAGATCACGTGCTATGTTGTATTCCATCGAATAAGTTATGTTCCAAAAAAAAATGTCGTGACTTAGGACAAATAGCAATTTGAACTTCCCAACGTACCACCATCGGCAAATTGAGTTTCTTGAATAAAACCTTGTGCTATGGAAAAAAGCCTTAAAAACAGAATTGAGAACCAAGTGACAATACAAGAAATTTATGTTACTTAGCTGAAGGTCTACACTCATGAGCTAACGATAAGAGCAAAGAATTACGTCTCCGGGCGAGGTGAAAAAGAAAGAGCTATAAAAAAAACTATCATTTACTCAGGGTGCGCTTAACACGAATTTATCTTCCTTTGTTTTTCACTTTTTTATTTTTTCTGAAACTGATGAGCAAATATTCACTTGGGATTTTGACTAAGCATTAAATATATAATATGGACAGAGTTAATGCAAGTGAAGTATAAAGTCATAAGGTCTAAGCATGTATTGCAATGTTCAACTTCATCCCGTACGAATTGAGATCATCGTGTATCCAATACAAATAAAATGGGTTAAAAAAAAAAATTGGGTTAAGACATAACCATTAGTTTAAAGTAAATTATTGAAAGTAATGTTAGGGGTCACATTTTGGTTCCCATTTTTACCACATCTCATTTTAAGAGGTTTTCAATGTCAATGTGAGTAACATATAATAGATTTATCAGGTAAGCACATGATTTTACATCAAAGAAAATAAATCAATGATTAAAAAAAAGCAATTTTGCATTTCGGATATGTCAAGACCAAATTGAAGAAAAGTGTACGGACGGGTAATCAAGAACCATGTGAAGTGCATGCGGTGCGATTAGGTGTCAGGTCATTGATCAGCTTCCTTTACGCCACGATCAAGATCGGGCTTGCCATGGTGCTCGCCGGCGACGTCTGGTTATTTTTTCTCGGCGCCGCAGTGTCTTGGCCTCTAGCGGCGAAATTAATATAGATTTGAGTGAGATAAGAGTTCAATTTCTAAAAGATGAGTTGAAGGATTTCATTTTTGGGCTACTTTAACGAAAATAAAATGATTTCACCGACATCTGAAGCAAAAGCTCGTGTATGAGGGCTAGTGTACTTTACTGTTCACATAAGGAAAGAGACAAAAAAAAAACTCGAAATGATAGAACTTTTGAGTAATCGCAGTCATAATAAGTAAAAGAAAGAAAGAAAGGAAACAAGTACAACAACTCGTTGATTCCGAATGCCATTTCCCGGAAGCCACAATGCAGTATTTTATCGGGAGACAATGGAGCATCCAATGAAAAAGACCCTACCCCGAGTCAAAGATCCTTAGCTCTAAAATAATAGAAAATAAGTTGTTGACGTGCCAATTAATCATTAAATGTGTTCTTCTAGAAAAGTTTTCATGTCTTTGAATTTATACATTAAAACCAACCGCACTATTTTTAACTGAACATAAAGCTTGATCTATTATCATGCTCGAGCCATGAAAGGAAAGAGTAATCCTTATCCATTACAAAAGCTTATAAAATTGCCCGACGACTGTTGCTTAATGAAATGTGGGGAAAAGGGTAAAAGGGTAAAAGGTTGCATGTGGCTCTTTGCATTTGGCATGTGAATGTATTAGATTCCTCCTCTATTACTTGGTGATCATACTATTGTTTAATTATGTTTTGTGATGAAAATGTATCACCAACTCTCTTAATGTATCAACATGTGATGCCATGATATTTAGCTCTAAAAATTCAAGCAAACACGAGCAATTTTTTGCCCATATATAGAATATGCTCCATAGAATCAAGTATTGACGCACAAATATAAATTAAGCAATTTGTTACACATGTTATATGCATGTAAATAAAAAGGAGCAGTGAGAGAGCAATACTGAACCGTTTTATAGTGGTTTGGTCCAAATGGGTGCCAACTTTATTCCCAGAGATTGTTCAAGAGTTATGCCTAATCAACTATATTTAAAGCCTACCACCGGCCGCGGTGGCTCCGCCTAATCAAGGTGAAGGGTTCAAAACCCGGGCGTTAGGTTAAAGTGTGACTCGGGGGTGGTGGGTCCTCTCTTAAGTGTCACAAAGGGTTTACGGCGCGTTCGTAATGGAAAAAAAAAAAAAAAAAAAAAACTATATTTAAAGCCTTGTATAAAGATTGGTTCATAATGGAGCCGACATTCATTTATAAACACAAGGCGCTCTTTCACAAAGAAATGCTCTCACATTTGATTGCGGGGTGTATGCAAGAGGGATTCTGCATAATTAGCCAAGGCAATGAGTTATTCTATTTATAGGGGAAAAGAACAAAGTCAATAGCTATTAATAGCACTTCAAATGGTTAGCAATTTTATCATTGAGACTTTTGGGTATCTGGCTAAAAATCACCCGGACGCCCGCTGAATTGGGCGAACAAATCCAAATCCAAAACTGCAGGAGCTGGATGTTAGGAGGTTAACTGGTCCGGTGTTCGTTCATTACGTAGTTGAAAATGCCCAAATTTTATTTAAGTCCTGCAAAAGAAATAGATCGTGTTAATTTTTTTGCGGCCAAATAAGTGAAACTGGCATTAGGGTTTGTTTTCAGAAAGCTCGCCAAAGGAATTCATAAAAAATATTCGGTTGAAATCATGGCTTACTACATTGTTCAAAGGGGTCGTAGTCAAAATGAATGGAAAAGGTAAAACCTCGATTTCAAACAACGCTACGTGTATTTACCAAGCTGGGATCTTCCATATGTATCGTGTGTTAATAACAAACAAAGCACATAGATTAATCCCTCTACATATTTCCTTTATTTGAAAAAAAAAATAGAAAAGATAATTTTCAAATCTAGCGAGCGAATGCGTTTAAATCAATGCAGCTTAAGTTGGCGTAGGCTAGAAAATTTAAATATTCACATCTTGACAAAATAATGTAAACATGCACATGACTCCCTCACACCATCCTTAAACAAAAGATGACTACTTGAAAATATCAATATTAATTAATGAGAAAAAAAATTTTATCCAGTACACGCTAAAAAATCTATTTCATGACTCATTTCCGAGGACACGATAAGTTAAATAAGCACAAAATCTAAATAATTGGGATGATGCTCGGATGATAGGAATATGGGGAACTGGAGGTGTAGGGAAGACTACTATCGCTAAAGATGTCTATAACAGTATTGCCAGTCAGTTTGATGAGTGCAGCTTTCTTGCAAATGTTAGAGAAACTTCCAGTGGACCTGGCGGCCTTGTTGATTTGCAGAAAACGTTGCTATCACAGATATTATGGAAAGAAAATTTAATGGTCTTAAGTGTGGATGGAGGCGCTAATTTGATACGAGATATACTTCGCTGCAGGAAGATTCTACTTGTTCTTGATGATGTGGATCATGGGGAACAATTAAATGCATTAGCTAGAGAATGTGAATGGTTTGGAAAAGGGAGTAGGATCATTGTTACGTCAAGGGATAAACATGTCCTAACTTCTCATGGGATAGATCTGGTATATGAAGTTGAACCATTAGATCCAGTTGAAGCTTTTGAACTTGTGAGTTCACATGCTTTTCCAAGAAACCAGACCAAAGACATACACAGGGATCTCATATATAATATTCTGGGCTATGCTAATGGTCTTCCCTTAGTGATTGTGGTCTTGGGTGATTTTTTATGTGGTAGAAGTAGAGAAGAATGGGAGAGTACATTGAAAAAACTTGCTGAAAGTCCTAATAAAAAAATAAACAGTATTCTTAAGATAAGTTTTGATGCGCTAGAGGACAATGAGAGGGACATCTTTCTCGACATTGCTTGCTTCTTTAAGGGGAGCAAAAGGATTATGTAACCAGAGTTCTTGATAGTTGTGGTTTACACACATCAATTGGGATTCAGATTCTAATAGAGAGATCCTTAGTAACAATTGGCGATGGGGGAATAGTACAAATGCATGACTTGATTCAGCTGATGGGTCAGGACACCGTTAAACAAGAAAGTCCAAATTATCCTGGGAGACGGAGTAGATTATGGTGCTATGATGATGTTTATGAAGTACTGTCAGCAGCCACGGTGAGAGCTTCTCATCAAACCACCGATAATCTTATCTTCTTTAATTACATGCTATTATTGAATTGCGGTTGGTTATAAATGATTATTTTCTTTTCCTTGACAGGGAACTGAAGCTGTTAAAGGCATAGTGCTGCAGTTGCTGACACAAAAAGAGCTACACATCAGTCCCAGTGCTTTCTCACACATGAGCAGACTGAAATTGCTCATACTTTGGAATGCACGAATCGGCGGAGTTCCCATATGTCTTCCTAATGATTTAAGGTGGCTTGTATGGCATGGATGTCATTTATCCACTCTGAAGTTTAGTGCTGGTCCAAAAAAACTTGTTTGCTTTGATGTGCATGGCAGCTGGATTAAGAAATTTGAAGGGAACTTAAAGGTACGTCCTAAATGCTTTTATTGACTGTTTTCATTTTCAACGGATACAAATTGAATTTATCAAAATCTTGTTCAGCTATTCTTTTTAATTTGCACATTTTAGGAATTTGAAGTTTCTGAATTTTTAGCCACTGTAAGTTTCTGTTTTGTGTCCCTAACCTTTTAGAGGTGCCAAATTTAGAGATATTGAACTTAAGTAGGTGGTCGACCCTCAAGGAGCTTCCTAGTTACCTATATTAATTTGAGTGATTTACCAACTCCTCACGGGTTAGGTTACCTGTTAGTTTTTCTAACTCTTATTTGATTTGGTTAATGACGTTTTCGAAATCACTTTTTGATTTAACAATTTACTAACATTTAATTTGTAGGTGTTATCAACAAGTTGAAGTTGCCAACTCTTACAAAATTTACCAATTTTTATTTGAGTCCATTTACCAATGTTTATTTGATTGTAACTTAAACAAGTTGGAACGTTTCTCAAGCAAACGTGGTAAATTATGTGAATAGTTGATACTTTTGAAACAACCAAATAAAAGTTAGTAAGTGTCTCAAATAGGAGAGTGTAACTTAATCACCACAAATGATGGCAATTGTAATGATGTTAGTAATATTCAACAGAATTGTTAATTTCATAGAAGTGGTGATGTTAACATGCTGGTAGGCTTTCCAAATTAACCTTGGTATACTATTGAAACAGTGGTACTTCTTAAACAATGTCAATTAACTCAATAAGAGTTGATAATTTTGGATATAAGTTATCAAACCTTTTCAGTTGGTAAGTTGCCACAAATGTTGGTAAATTATCATAAAGGTTAATACCTTTGTAGCAATTAAGTAAATATTGATAACTAACTCAAATATCTATTGGTATTTTCATGTAAGAGTTCTTAAATTAGCTCTGCATATAATTGTTGGTAAATTGTTGGATTAGTTGGTAATTTAGGAAATAGTAGGTAATTTAGTATAGGAGTTAGTTCAACTGGTTGATAACTTTAACAAATAAATATCGGTAAATTATAGAAACAAATTTATTTTTTGTGAAAAACCTAATAAACGTTGGTAAGGGGACTCAATTAGCAGTTGATAATTTTCTAGAAGAGATAGTAACTTAGACAAGTTGGTAAGCTGGCATATAAAAATTCATGAATTATTAAAACAGTTGATAATTTCGAAACACTAGAAAAGACATTAGTAGTGATTCAAATAAAAATTGATTAGTTTCTAAAAAGAAATGTAAATTTAACACATTGGTAACTCAAACAAAACAATGCAGTACAGAAAAAACGGTTGGTAATATTAAAAATGAAATAAATGTCGGCAAAAGGATTCAAACGAGAGTGGGTAGTTTTATAAAATACAGTGAAAATAACATTTTAGTAAGCTCCGCAGATAAATGTTGCTAAATCATTATAACCTTTAATAATTTCGAAACAATATAATAAATGTTGGTAACTCATTCAAATAAGATTTAGGGCAAAACGTGGAATCGACTAGCGAGAACAAATGCAAACATTTATCATCAACGAGAAATCAGATGCAGAATATTAAACACGTGCACAATTACTTACATGGTGTCCCGTGTCCGGTCAATTGTGCATACATCCTAAAAAAGAAATTGAGTTTTCAAAAGATTAAGTTCCTGAGAAGGTCTCACCGAATTTCGAAAAATGCAAAATCAATTCGATAGGGGCATGCTTTGGCGTGTTGTTGCTTCTACTGGAATTATAATGTCTTTTGGTTTGCTCGGGACTCATTCGCCGATCCTACTCCACACCTAACGTCCATATCACCAAGCATGCTCTTTCAAATTTTTACGTTAATTACATCACGTTAGCAATTTAGTTTTTATGTTCCGCTCAACACGTGAGTACTCCCTTGGGCTACTCCAGTAATCATCCGATATGTACGGGACAATAGATAACAACACGACCAAATTAATCGATTGCTAAGGGCATCTCAAACCTCCCCACTATATACACGAGAATTCTCCCAAATTTGCCACTAACTTTTCACATGGAGGACAGCCCATCATATTTTAGTTAAATAAGCCTACCTCGGACGATTACTTGCATGGTGTATCCACAGAGAAATGCCTAAGTAAGTTTAACACCCTGGTAACTTTTCACATGTTGGTTGTTCCATAAAGTAAGTCATATACGTATGTATGTACGTGTGATTATACTCACATTCATATAATCTATAGTACAATATGAATTAAACAGGAGCTTCGGTGGGATCTCTCTCTCTCTCTCTCTCTTTTAACCCTAAAATGTAGTCAATTGCTTATTTTGCAAATGTTGTATCTATAGAGAAATGCGTGAGTTAGTAAGTTTATCTGATCTCTAACATGTTTCAATATCAAAATTTTGAATTCTTTTTATGCGACAACAAATTTTTTATTTGAAATCTTGAAATATCCTTTTTTTGTCCATATACATGTATATGTTTCTATGTATTGCGTATTTTATCAACAACTTCTTTCCATTAAATATTTCTAAATTGGTGATTTTGCTCAACTTTACAAGTATCAATTTTTTGCATGCACAGTAAACTTAACCCGTGTTTACGTAGTACTATATGTATAAAAAGTTCCTCATATTTCTCTTCCCATGCTTCATATAAGATAAACATACGCTTTGCTCGTTTCATGGAAAATATTTTTCAGGAAAACATTTTCCTCATTTTCTTGTATTCGGTTTGCTTAGGCAAATGAGTCCATTGATTAGTTAACGGAATACCTATACTTAAATTTAGGAAAATGATTTTCCTCTTTCAAAAATTGAAAAACAATTTCCAAAATATGACAAACTATCGGTGCTCAGACCCAAAATTCTACACCTGGACATGAAAACTCTAACATTCGTTCTCGGGTCTCGGCGTTCAGGTTTAGGTCTCCAACAGCCAGGCCTAAGCCCCTAGTGCCCATGCTCGAGTTCATCGAGGCTGAGCTTGAATCCCTGATGCTTGTGCCCAATTCCCTAGCACCCAAGCTTGGGACCATAAAGGTAGTGCTCGATTCCCCAGTACTAAAGCTGTCCACAAAGGCTATGAGCAGGTCCTCAGTGTTCGGGCTCGGGACCTTGATTAATGAAATGTTTGTTCTTATAACAATATTTTTTTAATTGATTTTTTTAATTATTTTTAGTTTTCTTTTCTTTCATTTCCTTTTTCCTTCTTCCTAGGCCCGTGGCCGCCCACGACAATGGTGGGCGACCGGCCACAGTAAAGGACGAGCTTCCCGGCACCGGTCGTGGCCATGGCTCGCCTTTGGTCGAGGAAGAAGGAAAAAGGAAAAGAAATGAAAGAAGTAAAAAAAGAGGAATAAAGAAATAAAGAAAAGAAAAAATTAAAAATTAAAAATTTGATTTTTTGGTAATTTTTCTCTGGAAAATCTAGTTTCCCTACCAAATGGAAAAAATATTTTCCAATTCATTTTTAGGTTTTTACAGAATATAAGAAAATATTATCATTTTCCAGAATAATGACTTCTTAAAAATATTTTTTCAAAAATGTCACATTTTTCGCAAAACGAATGGAGCCCTATTGTCTTTTCAATACAAACTTCAATTTGGCATTTTCTAATAGTTTGGCTCATCCAATTATTATCTGCAAATTCAATTTGAACCAATAACAAATCCTATTGTTTAACATGTTTTCCAATAAAACTCCTCATTAAATTGCCCAAAACTCCATTAATAGCTTCAGCTTGTCCATTGATTTGAGGATGGCTAATAGAACTAAACTATTGCTGAGTCCCTATTAATGAACACCAATGTAACTCTCCATAACATGTAAACCATCAATGCTCCATGACCAATCATTTACAATTTTTTTTCCATGTAAAAACCATCCCGTAATCCCCTTCCTACTAATAGCAACATTTCCATTGATAATGCTATTGGGCGAGGGAAAGTGTTGATTAGGTTTGTCTGAATTTAAAAAGTTTAATTGACATTCTTCACTTGTCCCATGAAAAAAGTCACCACCTTTATCTTTTGAGGGATACACCTTCAAATAAAATTCATATATAGCATTTCAAATCTTATTCCTTAAACTCCCTTTCATTTAATATTATTTTCGTCCTTCAGAACGATAGTGCTATAATTTTGGAGAGTTCATTGAGAATTTACCATATCAAAAATATGCTAATCATTATGGAATGACAACTCATTGATAAAGGAGTCTAAAAAAGAAAGTAGTTAAAACTTAATTAAAAGAAGGCGCAAAAAGACTCATTATATATTTGACAGTGTGCACCATAGATGTTTAATAAATTGCACATGAGATCCACTAGATCGAGATGTCAAAGTCTATCGACGCATCTACATTTTATATTTATCTATACAAATGCAAGGTATAAATGCGGTGGCTGTTTTTATAATGATATATTAAACTTTGAGCTCTTACACAACACCAACATATATGTAGCTTAAAAACAAAAAACTACGCAAGACCGCTTGGACTCTATTATTTTTCATTTTTTTGGTTATATTTATGATCATCTAGGCATACAAAATATGTCTTCTTCTAAAAAAAAATCAACCAACCACCACTTCCTAATAAGTGAGGAATAGAAGAGGTTCCCAACCTTCCACTGCCTCCAGGGGATCTACAGGCGGGTGGTTGCGAATCTCTACATAAGATTCCAGATGTTAGCTTAAATGCATGTGATGAGTCAGTTGGCAAAGGAATGATGGTGGCTCATGTGCTCCCACTTGAGGTTACACACTCTTTCTCTCTAAATCACAAGTATTATTTCTGCACGTATACGTAGTGGAAGTAGCCATGCCATTCTAGTGCGTAGTGAAACTATGAGCGTCGGTGAATTTACAAGGATTACTTACTGGACTCATATTTATAAAGTGAGAGGGGTGTGCTCTATATACACCATATGATCTAGTGAATTTTGATAACATATGGCTTGGATTATGATCAACTGATTTTTATTTCAAAATCACAGCCAAATTTTGTAATAAATATATATATATATATATATATATATATATATATATCTCACTTTTTTTCTTTGATCATTCAGAATGTCTAAGCAAGTTGGTTTTATTGTTCTTGTAGGACTTTGAAAAATTGAAGTTCATTAACTTAAGTGACTGCGGGTCACTGGTTTATATGCCGAACGTCTCTTGTATTCCAAATCTCGAGGAATTGGATCTCCATGGGTGCAAAAACTTGGAGCGTGTCCACGATTCAGTTGCAAATCACTATAAGTTATGGAAGTTGAATTTAGAAATGTGCTCTAAATTGCAAAGATTCCCTGATATTCCGAATAAGAACAAAAGCTTGCGAGAAGTTCTTCTAGGGTGGACTTCAATCGAAGAACTTCCTGCATCAATAGGAAATCTTGTCTCTCTCGAGACGATGTATTTATTTGATTGCAAGAAACTAACAATCCTTCCATCTAGCATTTACAAATTGCAAAATCTTAGAGTCCTGCTACTTGATGGCTGCTCACAACTAATCAAGTTTCCAAAGGAGGAGGAGGAGGAGGAGGATTTGAGTGAGGAGGAGGAGGAGGAGGAGGAGGAGGAGGATTTGAGTGAACCCCATACAAAGACGGGATTTCCTATGTTATGTACTTTGAGTCTTGAAGGGTGCCATCTATCAGAAGTAGAGTTCCTGGAAAATCTTTCATGTCCCCACTTATTCAGATTAAAATTGTCTGGAAACAATTTTACTAATCTTCCTACATTGGAGAGACTAAATGACTTGGAAGAGTTGGAGGTTTCGAATTGCCAACAACTACAAGAGATCCCCAAGATTCCAGGGAAAATGAGAAGACTAGAGGCAAATAATTGCAAATCTCTAACTAAAATTCCCTCCGACATAGGTGACATTGAGAACGTTGAGTTATATTCAAGTCGGGAGCTAGTCTGTAATGGGTTCCCCGTGAATGATTTGTTCATGCCTGAGGTTAGACTCTCTCTCTCTCTCTCTCTCTCTCTCTCTCTCTCTCTCTCTCTCTCTCTCATTAATATGGAGTAGGGTACATTGTGGCTTGCATTGGGTGTTTGTGCATTGCAAAAGGCAAAAAATCCCCCGAATGGTGGGCTAATAAATAAAAAAAAAGAGCAACTATATAGAAAGTGATTGTGCAAACATATAGTGGAGGTTGATGTAAGACAATGCAAATGATATTCTCTTTATTTATTGAACTCTAGTTCGCTGTTAAATTACAAGGACCGCCTAATGAAAAACTTCAATAACACGTTTATCCGGTTACAAAATCTTCAACAAAACATGTCTTGTTTCCACCAATTAAGTACAAAAAAAATCTTTGTATTGCTATTGCTAACTATATATAAAACTCTAGGATTGTCACTTAACTCATTCATACTCCTCCTTTTAGGTGCCAATTTCCAAAAACTATCTAACAATCTACATCTATGACAGAAATTTCATTGCCAACCAAATTGTCAAGTTGTTCTACTTGGAGAAGAGATGCCAAAGTGGTTGCTGCCCAATAAAGAGGGTTATATATCTTTCGTGGCTTCAAAGGACTTATATGAAAAGATCCTAGGAGTAGCTATATGTGTTGTATTTCAAGTAGAAGCAAGGTTGTATGAGCCTTCTACGTCTTGCCCAATTGAGCTTATAGGAATTGTTAATGGCAAAGGCAATATACACGTTAGGCATTTCAAGTTATTTGATTCGGATAATGTGTGGCTTGAGTATATGGAACTAGAGGATTTGTGGACAGTAGACCATTTTGGTCCAAATGACCCAACTCATTTCCACATTAGCGTTAGAGTATGCAATTATAACTGTGGTACCTTTGGTAACGAACTACTTGTGAAAAAGTGTGGATTCCGACTAATATGCAAGCCACGAGAGAATAGTTCAGAGGTTTTGCTGAATAGTTCAGAGGTTTTGCTTCAAGACAATCAGTTGCTAGATCCAGCTTTATTCTATGAGGTTTCGCATGAAGATAATCCAATGAGCACAGAGGAAGAAAGTCAAAAACTAGGACCGGACATGGTTGATTTTTCAATTGAGGTATCTTTCTCTCTCTCTCTCTCTCTCTCTCTCTCTCTCTCTCTCTCTCTCTCTCTCTCTCTCTCCCCCCCCCCCAAATGTGTGCGTGTGTATATGCATGTGTTGATACGGTGTACATTGGGTGCATGTAAAAAAAAAATGTAAATAGACAAACAAACAAATTTAATACAAAGTTATTTTGCACATGTGTATAAAGCTTAACAAAATCTCAACTTGCTGCAATGACGAAGGCCCGATGTTTGTAATTCCTATATTGAAAATACGGTTGAAATCTTAGAAAATCTAATGAACAAATGGACATGCGGTTCTTGATGTTACGATTGATCATAACAACCGACGCCAACAATAGTACTAGATCAACTCTACGGACTAAGATAAAACTGCACAACTATAATAATTCAAAGATTCGACATGAGACCTTTTTCACTCATAGGTATTTGTTGCTATTATGATAGGGGACCGTCGCACTATATGCCTTGCTAGCCACATGCGGATTATTTGGACAATGTGATTTAATTTTTTTAATAGAGACTATTGCATTTGAGATTCTCCTTTTATATAAAGTTAGAGTAGACATAAAAGGAGCAAGTGGTTGGATGAGGCTGGTTTGTGGAGAAGGCATGCATTAGATTTTCCTTTCCAATTTTCCGTTAGTTTGAGTGCAAGTAGAAGTTTTTTCTTTAATTTATTTTAATAAAGATAAGTTTGTTGCAAGCAAGTTGGAGTTCAATTAGGACAGTTTGTACTGAAGAATCGGCGATCTCTAAAGTGAACTCATAGCAATGAACATTAGACAATGGGATCTAACAAGGGCGATTAATTTCTTGGACATGCTGTTCTATTTTCTATCAATTTTTCGCTTCCTTTTTAGTACACTCGTATTGTATGAGCTACATCTAAGGTGATACAATCTAACATTAGGGGTGGCTATCTCTTGCAAGGGAAGGATTTCCAACATAAGCAAGGATCAATATGTTTAATTATTACAGAACTCTAGCTTTAGTTGAATTACTGGGAATATGCACAAATCAAACTCTTCTTCTTGAACTAATTACAAACTTGGATGCTTCTAACAATTTATTCATAAAACAGAAGCATCGCTATTCCAGCAAATGGTCTGATTACCAAAATTTTAGCCCCGGAAGAGAGATGCCAAAGGGGTTTGTCCTTGTTGAAGACGGTACTATATCTTTCGAGGCTTCGCAAGACTTGTACAACAAGTTCGTAGGATTGTATCTATGTGTTGTCCTTGATGTAGAAGATGGAGAAAAGGAAGTATCTTTCGAAATTGTACCAAGTGTCAATGGCCAAAGGCGGAATGAGAAATCAGGAACTCTCGGTTCATTTGATACGGATCACATGTGGTTTCAATTTTTCAAACCAAATGTGTTGTGGGGATTCTTGGAGGGAGCAGTCGACTTTGGTCAATTTGACAAGAGTTATCTGATATTTAACCTTGATATTAAAGTAGCGGGTGCAACCGTGAAAAGGTTGGGATATGTGATGCAATCTGATCCACTAGCGGATGTTTTGAAGGTTGAGCTTGAGAAGAATCGATTAATGGATCCAGCTTCACTATTTGAGGATGATGGGAATCCATGGTTCTATGGGAGCAGTGGATGGAAGAAATTGTGCAAGAAACTCAAACATATGCATGGAGGGAGAGACTTAATATATTAGAAGAGGGGCATCATGCCTGGCTCATGTGTCTTTAGCATGGGGGTGATGCGGGAGGTAAAGCAGAGGTTTTGCGAAAAGATTCGGAGTCATTTCCAATTTATTTGTATTAGGGTTTGTGTGAATGTGTGAGTGATTAATAGTATCTGCGTGTATGAGGGTTGCGAGTGTGTCTTATTTTTGTTTTTTTTTTTTTTCAATTTCTATTTTTTCTTCCTTGTGTGGCCCAATTGGGGCGGGTAAAATCCCTCCTTTTCTATATTTGGGCTAGTTTCTCGCCTTAGTGTTTCTTTCTGTTTTTTTTTTTTTTTGTTAAAAAAATCATTTGATTGAAGAACCATTCCAAAAGGAAATTGCTATTTGTTTTGTTAATTGAGTAAACCCAATGAGCATTTCCATATATATATATATATATATAGACCCCATACATATATGTAAAATACACTATGCTTGTACATAATTATATCTTGAGATAATGAAAGATGATTCGCAGGTTACCGTATGAATACAAAGAATTATCTAGTATATATTGTCTTACCTTTTAAAAGGGGTCAAAATCTTTACGTATTAGCAAATATCGCAACATTGCGTGTACGCAAGAAATTGATATTTGAAAGTTTAAGGAAGGTAAGATACTATTTGTATGTAGTAGACATGACAGAACCATTTTGCTAGACTTCTTGTCGCGTTTCATTGTACTTTAGCTTTAAATCCTAATTTTTTTAGTATTTAATACTAAATACTACAAACTTTAAGAAATTTATACAATGTTCTAGTAATTAAAGATCATTTGAAATGCTTACTTTGTTTGGGATAATATGTGATCTCAAATAAACGAAAGAATTATATAATCAAATCTACCGTAAAAGTTATACGTGATTGTCATGTGACTGATTTGAACTATACTGTTACATAATGGTTAAGATTATGTTATTCCGTAATATTTAAATAAGGGAAAAAGCCACCAAAAACCCCCAACTTTGCCTCGAGTGACACATTTACCCCGAACTTTGTTTTGTGACGTGAAAAATCCCGAAATTTGCTAACTGTGACACATTTACCCCAAACTTTTATTTGTGACACAAAAAATCCCGAACTTTCATTTGTGCGACATATTTACCCTAAATCATAAGGATATTTTGGTCTTTTTACTTTTAAAAACTTTTTACTTTTTTTTTCCTTTTTTTCTTCTTCTTCTTTCTTCCCTCCGCCGGCCATGGCGGAGGGAAGCCGGCGTCTGCCCTCGCCGGGACGCCGGTGAGGGCACCCCTCGCCGGATCCGGTGAGGGCACCCTCGCCCGACGCCGCGCGACGGTACCCCTTGCCCGACGCAGGCGGGGCGGCCCTCGTCGGCGTCGGGCGAGGGCACCCTTCGCCGGCGCGGCAGCGGGCGGCCCTCGTCGGAGTCGGGCGAGGGCCTCCCTCGCCCGACGCCGCCGAGGGCACCCCCTCGCCCGAGTCCGGCGAGGGCACCTCGCCAGCCCCTCGTCGATGTCCGACGAGGGCCTCCCTCGCCCGACGCCGGCCGGGCACCCCTCGCCGGATCTAGCGAGGGCACCCCCCGCCGGCGTCGAGCAAGGGAGGCCCTCGACCGGGTCGGTCGAGGGCCTCCTTCGCCCGACGCCGGCGAGGGCGGCCCTAGCCCCCCGGGCCGAGGGCGACCCTCGCCCGACGCCGGCGAGGGCAGCCACGGCCCGACGCCGGCGAGTGCAGCCCCCGCTGGACGCGGATTCCCTCCGCCATGGCCGGCGGAGGGAAGAGAGAAGAAGAAAAAAAGAAAAAAGAAAAAAACAAAGAATAAGACGAAAATACCCTTAATGGGGTAAATGTGTCACAATTAAGAAACTTCGGGGTTTTTTCACGTCACAAAACAAAGTTCGGGGTAAATGTGTCACTCGAGGCAAAGTTTGGGGTTTTTGGTGGCTTTTTCCCTTTAAATAATCAAATTATGGAAATAAATAGCTGGTGAAATACACAACATGAAGAGTATGATTGAGGATACCCCTTCCTTTCAGCTCCATCACCATCAATCGAACGTCTATCCCATCTCCAATCGGTGACAGCCGCCGTCAAGTCTCCCTCACCGGTCAGTGCAACCGTGGCCATGACGGAGCAGAGAACGGATGCTCATCACCACCAGTCGGAACTCCTCTCGTGCTCTTTCTCCCTCGCTTGGTGCGTGCGGGAGAGCTGAGGAACCGAGCGAAGCAAGAACAGACGCACAGACCGAATAAATTATCTTCCTCTTTCATCTTGAAAGCTCTGGACCGAATCCAGTGTCCACGCCCGCGGTCAAAGCCAGTTGCAGCTGAATATCTTCGTCAAGCAATTTTGTCGCTAATCGATTCGTCGCCTTAGCTCCGTCTCCGTGAGGTTCTTGAAGTCTTTCAGTGTCTTCATTTAGTAGCAGGTAACCATTCGGATCGGATCTTCCCAAGGAAGGATGCGGTCGATTCATCGAGACTCGATCGTACGATTGTTCTGTGTTTGCCTTTTGCCGAGAGCTTCAAATTGTTACCTCAAATTGCTCATGTTATATTGCTCGCCGATCGATAGGAATTCCTATTTGTGGAACACCTCACCCGTCATGATCACCTGTTCGACATTTTGCCTCAGAGATGATAATGACGAATTTGTCTTCATCATTGATCAATCTGAGATTGCATAGAGTGATCTGGATGTTCTTGTTCGACATGCTGATCATATATTGTGAATTTTGATGCTTCATCCTTTGATGGCAGAGAGTTCTCTTTCCCTTGGTGCTTCAGTTTACTTTGTCTCCTTTGGTTGTGTGACTGAATTGTCGTCTAGTATAACAGTAAGTCACTATACATTGGTGGTGAATAAATCACAGCCAAGCTATATCAAGTTCAATCTCGTTTTTATGCTCATAAGAGACCATTCAACCAAAGTTTGAGAGAGAGAGTCTTCAACCTAATTTAAATTCAAAATAAGGGGAAACGGTACGAGAAATGCTCAGGGATCGGAAGCTTAGTTAAGTTGATAAATTATGGATATATGAAAATAGTTAAGTTAAGAAATCATGGATATATATAAAAAAAGTTAAGTTAAGAAATGGCCATCGACCTAGTAATAATCAAAGGGAATTTAAGACTTATGAATAGAAGATATGCAGAGGAAAAAGATATGTTGAAATTATGCTTGAACCCTACCAAAATTACTGCTGATTTCCCTTTGAGTATTGTTGTAACGTCGATGTCAATGTTTCCATTCGAGCATCATTTGCACAAACTGTGATTAATTTCAATTTCAGCAATGTTAATGTCCTCGTAATCTTGTTTTCAGTTAATTTTGTTTGGCTCATTCCTTTGAGTTTAGTGTTCTTTGCTTTGATTTCCTTTATTCCCTGCATCGCACCGTTAAATAATTCACAGTACTTCCACTTTAATTTCTGAGCAATTTGCTATTCCTGTCATTTAGATCGATTTCCATCAAACCATTTCATCCATTGCTTGCAGGAGCTAGCACGCATACATGCACACAATCAAAGCCATCTTTGGAAAAATTGTTTGTGAGCAGTTTAATCACTTTAGAGCCAAGCTAGAATCAGAAAGTAAGCTTGTAATTTGTCTTCCCAATTGCTTGACAGTCTGATCAACTTACATTGAGTGAATTTGCTACAACAATATCATATAGATAAACATGCTGATGTGCACAAAAGATTGCACTATAATGGGATTCTACAGTTAGATGCCATCGGTTCAAGATGGCTCCCACCATGTGACAGTTTATCCTAACGAGGTTCAAGAGGTGGCTCCCATGGTGTTACACTTCGTCACGTGTGGCATTTTGTTTGCATTGTACACAAATGTCAGTCCATTTTCGATGCGCATGCATGATGTCATCTGTTCATGTATCTCATGCTCAACATCTTACATAATGAATAATGATATTTTCAAGCTGGTTTATGGTACATAAATATGAACTTGCTTTATGGTATTCAATAAGAGTAATGATTCCTGAGCCAAAGGAATCTACCGAATCCATGTTTACCAAATTGAGCTGGCTCTAGAAGAACTTTTTACATGTCTGCTTGCTAAATTCCAATTCGAAATCCGTTGTTTCTACTTTCCCCTTTGATATTAAGAAGAGTAGTGTACTAGACCTAAATTTGGTGATAGCAACTTGGAATTTTCTTTGCAGGATTTCAGTGCATAGATTTAATTCTTAGCTCATAAATCCAAAAATTCTCAATATGAATATTAGTATCTTTTGGCTTGTTCAACACGAAAATATGAGAGAGCAAACTTGCTTCATGTCATAGGGTGTGTTTGACTGACACCGTCCGTGACTCTAATAATGACATATTCTTGGAAAATCGATTCAATAATTATTTTATGAGTGGAGTGAATAGATGATATGTAAAGATTATCCATCTGATAGTTTTACGAAATGAAACTGTATATTATGTTTTCCCAGTTTAAAAAGAAGTTAGATAAAAAGGTATTTTGGTTTTATAATGTGCCATTAGTTCTTGAATTTTTTATAGTCAATTGAGATCTTAAAACAACCTAATTTTATTTTAACTCCTTTACAACTGTGGTACTCTATAGTCTTGTCTTCGTCAAAGAGTTTGTTTGCATGAGTTCACGCTTGATCAAAGGCTGGGGCACAATTACAAGGAGATAATGGAGTGCCACGAAGGAAATGATGATTGATGAGGCGGAGAGCGAGGGTGATAGTCTCTTTGGACTGCTCTGTTTTGTCCGAAATTCCATGAGGTAAGAATGGAACAAGATCATCCATGAATTTCGAATGATGGCTTGGGTGTAGGGTGAGAGTATAGAGCTTCCATAGCCATTGACAGCTGTGTGAACAAGATTATCTCCCACTGCCAGTGCTTGTCCCTTCTCTATTTCATCTTAAGAAACCCCACTGCTTGCCATGGGCCAGGTGTTTGTGATTTTGCCTAAATGAATCTAGCTTCAAACACCCACTCCTCCTACCCCCGAAAAAAAAAAAAAAAAAAAAAAAACTACTGGTTTAAATGTTTTGACTACTATTATATCAATGCCCGGGTCAATTTAGATGGATTAGGATATTCCATATACAATTTCGTGTAAAATTTTTTTTGGAGGATTGCTGCTATCCCTCGGTGTAAGGCTGGAATAAAACCGGCATAATGTGATCGTGTCTTGTAGACTTGTCCTCAATGAGAATGGTTCTTATTGTGCTTGGGCGGCAGAAAATAATCTCATCCTGTTGGTGCATACCCACTAGCATGTTTTTGTTTTTCTTCCCAAACCTGTTAAGTTGTTCATTTTTATATTGATATAGTAAGGACTTATGTTCATCACATGTTTAAAAAGTACCAACTATGGATGTAAAGTTGAAGTTAACTCTCAAAAATACTACTCTCTGGAAGATTCTAATTGAACCGAACAAATCGCAAGAGAGACAACAGAGCATGGGGGCAAGTTTCTGTTGGTATTTGGAAATTGGTGAAGTTCTGGTTATGTTCCATTTGAGAAGGTTATCTTGTCGTAGTTTTGATTTTCTACTGCTGTGCTATCATTCCTAGAAAATATGATGTCGAGATGGCTTTGTTTTCTTGTGAATTAGAAAGTAGAAATGAGAAACGAAGCTTGAGTTGGATGGCCTCGATTCAATGCTAGCTGACCCCAAGTTTATAATGCATCAATTGTGGTGGCATAGATTGAAATATTCTTGCATGCTAGAATTACTTGGATATATGGCATATGCATAAGATATGGGTGATAAGTTTAAGAAAGATATACATGGGGTTGTTGAAAAAGCCCATACCAAATTGACTCGAACCAAACCTCTTATTTTTTAGGGTTATTCTTTGTGTTCGGATATTATGTGGAAAATCGAGTATCATAAAATATCCTATACTCTTCTAGATCGCTCCCAAATCCATCATTTGGTCTCTTGCTCCGAAAATCCATCTTCTTCGCCGGAGACTTTCTGGTTCCCAAATCCATTGTCACCATTGCAGACTCTCCAAGATCATGAAGCTCTCTCACTCCTGTATCTATCTTCTCCAAGATTGTGAAGCACTCTTGCTTTTTGTTCCTTCTCATTGTCTTTGTGTGCTCTATGCGTCTACTCCTATGACTCCTCTCTCTCTCTCTCTCTCTCTCTCTCTCTCTCTCTCTCTCTCTCTCTCTCTCTCTCTCTCTCTCTTCCCCCAACGTCCCTCATCGATCCTCATGGCTTCCACACAAAAGCGTCGAAGCAAACTCTCAAATCCATGAGGAGGACGACAATCGAGTCCAGCTAAAGAGCAACTCAAACCAAATTATTTTGCTTGCTATCTACATTCCACTACCATCAATTTCTCGCTTTTTCTTCTTTTGTTGTTCTTGTTTTTGTTTCATCACTGTTACATTTGCTTGGATTCGCAATCCAACGGAGAGGATTGGTCCTTTGATCTTTGCATAAGTTCCAAGTGAGATTGATCATTGGAGGAGCTTGATTTTGCTCCATACCGTGAGACGAAATTGGTATAAGTGAGGAGTTCGATTTGGAGATGTGGTTTTATGGTACTATAGTGGCCATTGGAGAAGAGGAAAAACCACCAAAAATATATAAAAACAAAAATAGGGTGATCCGATAACCTGAATTTTATTCTTTTTTCGAGTTCTATTTGGGTTAGTCTAATCAAAAAATGAAAAAGTTGTGAAAAATAATCTAAATAAGGTAAGTTAGTCAATTCAAAATATGAAAGAGCTGTGAACTAACAATTTTTTGTTGTGAAAATGTCAATTCATTTAATTTTATTGTCAATTAATTTTAGAATATCATAAATTTCAAAAATTGAAGATACATCTCCCCATCTCACAACCATTCAAATTTCTATCCAATTGCCTTTTTAAACATTTATCTCTTTTGCACACACTTAATATTCTTCTCTTTTCTTCCGTGTGCGTTTCTTTTCTTTTTACGGGCATGCATGTGGTTTTAATTGTTCACAAATCTGACGATTTACAATATGTTTTCATCATTTTTAGAATGGGCGTCGTATACGTTGTAAAACCCTAAAGAAAAAAGTCAATCGGCATTTGCCAGTTTGAAAACCTGAGGCGCGGTATAACATTGCACCATAGAAATCCCCACCGGCTTCTCTATTATTCTGGGCATTCCCACATCCCACCTGCACCACCACACGACTAGAGAAATGGAGAAGTGGTTTGCAAGCACGACGTCATTGGCTGACGTGGCCTGCACTTATTATTAACCAATTACAAATTGACACATTGCGTCAGAGAAATAAATTAAAAATTCCCTAATCCACCTAGACTCTCTTCCCTCCCCTTCCATCTGCACGAGCCCAACGTCCGCCCGTCCTTCAGCCATCGCCACCGGCGGAGTCGGAGTTGCCGGCGCCGCATCAATCCAGTTTGGCCGTCTCCTCCGCCCGCTACCTCAATTCCATATCCGGCATCGAGGGCTAGATTTGGTCATGAGAGAAGCCATGGGTGAAGCTAATATCTCTCCTTCCACCGCTCAACAGAGATTCCATGGATTGGAACCGTTGGCCATGGCTCCGGATCTGGAGTCTTGGCCGCAAGCCCGTTGCTTTGCGTCTCCAAATCTGCAACTCAAGCGCTAGGACAGCGGAGAGGGTGGACGCGGACGTCGGGTGTCGCTCATGGCCATGGCTTCAGATATGGAGTCTCGGCCGCGAGCCCATTGCTCTGCATCTCCAATCTGCCGCCGGGACGACGGAGAGGGTGGATGCGGAGGTCGTCGTCGCTCATGGCCATGGACGCGAAGCCCACTACTCTGCGTCTCCTAATCTGCCGCTGAGACGCCAAGACAACAGAGAGGGTGTGCGTTCAGTTCTATGGACGAGAGGCCCGCCCATGGCTGACCGCTGCTCTGTATCTTCATATCTGTGGACGAGTGCTCGCCGCCAAGGCTTAGCCGCCTGGACGACAGAGAGGGTGGACGCAGAGATCGGCCTGGACGTGACGATACCATCGCCCAACAGCTTTGATCTGGTTTGCTGCTCAACGGCTTTGAGCTCGAGTCTTGGCTCGTCCATGGCTGCCGGCGACGAGCTCAACAGCTTTGCCGCAAACCGTGATGGCCACGGTGGGGCGGTGGAGATAGCCAAGCTCAGGCGGAGCATAGGTTGAAGATGGAGGAGGAAAAGAGAAAATTAATAATTTTTTAAATTTTCACGTCAATATATATCTGCCAAGATTTAATTGGATATTAGTAAATAAGCGCACAATGTCAGCCGATGACAGAGAAACGCCACCCCCCAATCAGTCTCACTTTTCATGCTAACAACTGAAACGCAAATATTTAAAGGAAAAACCAGAAACTTTAGTACCAGCCAATGTAATGGATTAGCAATTTTTGATATGGTTAAAATTATTATCAAAAGTTGTTAAAAAAAAAGCATCATGATAATATAATCCAAGAGTAGTCATGGAATAATTTATTATGTGCATATTCTCATTGTTCTTAGAGCTGTGGTACCTTTGCTCTTCGGCAGCAAGCCGAGTTTGTTGAGCTGGCAGGCCTCGCCTCCTCGATAATTCCCTCATCCCGCGCTCATCTGTTGTGCCCATTAATATAATCTCATTTCCTTAATTAATCCTATATAATTTTCTTAGATGCTATTTATAATATTTTCCATGGTGGCTTGTGTTGCAACCCGAAGGTGGCATGACAAATGGTAATTCCATTCCCTGCATTGGTTATAGATTTTGGATGAAACAAGAATTCAATTGTTCGAACTACCTTAAGGAAATTAACTTTTTAGCCACTTGAAAAAATGAAAAATATAATGATTAACTTTTGAAGTAAAAGTGCACGAGGGCTAGAAAGTGATATTTCTTTTAAGTAGTTGTGAATTGTTATTTATTATATAAGTTGCCAAAAAAGAAAACAAATGAAAGGAAAAAATCTCATTGGTTGCGAATGACATTTCCTGGAAGACACGGGAAAATATATTATTGGGAGCCAATGGAGTAGCTTACTTTTTTTTTTAATGAGATTAAATACTTTATTTTCCAAATAAGCAAGAAAAAGAAAAAGAAAAAGACGGACAAAAGATCTTTTCTTTTTATTAGAATTCAATGTCCACGCCCTTCCTTTTTTTGGTTGTTTTGGTTGGTGGGTGGGTCGGTGGGTGAGGAGATGGGGGGAGATGAGAGCAGAAGACTTCGTCGTATCTGTGAATGCGTGTAAACAAATAAAAGTCTTCTCTTTTATTAGAATTTAATGTCGATGGTTCCCTTGACCAAGCCACTGCCTATGAGTCGCCGGCTCATTCCTGTAGACGAATGGATGACTTTATGTTTGATCGAGTCAGTTTGGCTTTTAGCTTCTGATTGAGTCAGTTTGGCTTTTAGCTTCTCGAAGGAGCACGGCATTATTATTGACGTTTGGACTATAAATTATCAAAACGATACCTACCTCATTCCAATTTTAATTTTCTTTACTCCCCATGGGCCGAAGGAAACTTTTCAAATGAATTGCAGTTTAAATTTCACGGGTAAGTCCCTAGCCCGCGTGAATAAACTGATGAGTTTTATTAGCTTTTTATTGCTAATAATTTTGTTGAACGTATGTTTGATGGTAAAAATTCAAGTGTCAACAGGTTTATCAGAGAAACATGATATTATTATAGACGTTTGGATTGGATCATTGGTTCGATATTTTACCAAATACCGGATTTGGACACCTTCAAAAGGTTTTCTTTCCTTGTGGCCAATCATTCAATTAATAAAAAAACACTGGCCTCCAATCATGACCATATGAAATTATGACAATAATAATACTCTATCTCAGTTTGGCAGGTCAAATTCATTAACAATTCAATTAGCAATAAACTTGATGTAAAATAATGTCGATCAAGACATCTAATTAATGTAGAAAAGGTTCATGCGCAAATAGGTTAGATCTATGCGCACACTAATATTGTTAAAACACCTAATAATACTCTTTCTTAAAGAAAGTCATGCAACTGGATGTTAGAGGATATACAAAGAAGATCCAATGGGAATAAACTACCCAAAAAAGGTACCAAATATTAGGCAACAAGTTAGAATATATGGAGAAGATCAAATGGGAATAAACCACCCAAACAAAGTACCAAATCTTGGGCAACTCATTATTGTTCATTGCCAACTTTTGTTTCTGATTCTAATGGCGTCTTCTTCTTCCAACTCCAGAACGAGTTTCAAAGTCTTTGTGAGTTTCAGAGAAGAGAACGTTGGCAACAACTTTGTCACACATCTATACGCAGCTCTAGTCCATGCTGGAATATACTACTTCGACGTTCAACAAAGGGAGAAAGATGAAGAGAATCTAATGATCACAGTTCCGAAGATGATCGAGGAATCAGACCTTGCAATCATCATTTTCTCCGAGGACAACGCCTATTCAAGGTTGTGTTTGGAAGAGGTGGTGAAAATCATGGAGTGTAAGAAGCAAAGAGACCTCAAGGTCTTTCCGGTGTTTTATAGAGGGGAATTAGGTAGAGTGAGAGGATTGGAAGGGAGTTACCAAAGTGGTATCGAATATTTTCAAAATAAGCTCGGCAAGGATGCGAGGAAATTAATGAGATGGAAGGACGCTCTCCAAGAGGCGGGTAGCTTGCCCGGGTGGTACTTGGATGATGAGTAAGTAGTAATTTTGCCGCTAACTCTCTCTCTCTCTCTCTCTCTCTCTCTCTCTCTCTCTCTCTCCATCTCTCTGCGTCCATTGGCTTTAGGGGACGAATCGAGGCTCGTGACCCCAGATTTGGGGTCATTACCCTCGGGCAATGGTCGCCTGAGGCTGGCTATGGCTGAGACGTTCTGCTGTCTTCCGTGACAGAGGGACAAAAATAGAGAGAAAGAGAGGCGCAACAACAGCTAGGGCTGGCAATGGTAATAGGAACGCCACGGTGGTGGGGAGGGGGGTGTGGGGTGAACGCAATGACGGCAGTGGCGGGGCAGTGGCAATGGCGGCGGAGAGAAGAGAAAGGGGCAGGGGAAACTTAGGTTGAGTTTAAGGGTAAAGTAACAAATTAAATTCAAATTAGGTATATATATCCACAAAACACAAAATTCTGAACGTGCGAATTGAGATACTTGTTAAAAGAGAAATTGCGCAAATTTTAAATAGGTTCAGTGTAGTCAATATCAAAGACAGTACATAATACATAAACACCTGGTCTATTCTAATTTACATCTATATTCTATTCTCCTACATATATAGTTATAATCGAAGCTGAAATAATATTCACTGTGAAGGGTGAACCAGTTTATGTGAATTCGCTGTTTCTTCTTCTCTTAGATAATTGGCTACATTAGGTTGGTTGTTTGCCGAGCCTCAGTCGAAGGCAATAATAATTACGTATGGATTTTGCATTATTTTTCCTTTGTTCGTTCTTTTCTTCTTTTTGGGAGCACTTCATTTCTTCTTAGGCATGCTTAACGAATGTCCTCCTTAACATGTCTTAGTTTAATATAGTGTCTCGTGACAACTCTGCATTTCTTTCCGCATTGGCACCATCACGGCCTATATGGAGCGGCAATGTGAAATTGTATCCTAAAATTTGTGCTCGTGTCCTTTTGCATGGAAATCTTCATGATCTATTATTCTTAGACCGAATTGTTGTTGCTCGCTTCATTTAATTTGACAGCTTGGGCACCTTATATTATCCATGTCTCTGTCGTCTATCATGTTAGAACGTCGGAGGCCAAGATAATTGAAGGCATCGTCAAAAAGATCTCTGAACTGAAAATGTACGATGTGTTTCTGAGCTTCAGAGGTAAGGATGTCCGTGAGTACTTTGTTAAGGGTCTGAACGAGGCCTTGGTGCAAAAGGGCATAAAGACTTTCATGGACAGCGAGAACTTACAGATGGGCCAGGATTTCCCATCGAAACTGAAGGAAGCCATTGAACAATCTCGCATGTACATTGTCATTTTCTCAGAAAACTATGCTGAATCTTGGTGGTGTCTGAAGGAGTTGGTGCAGATCCAAGGGGAGAAGAACAGAACAAAACAGCTACTGCCGATATTTTATAAGGTGGCACCGGGGGAAGTAAGGGGACAGAATCCACGGGAAGTGAGTGGAAAGAAACAGAGTTATGAGAAAGCATTGACCGACCATGAGAGCGAGTTTGGGAAGCGCAAGGTTAAAAAATGGAAGGAGGCTCTCTCTAAAGCTGCCAATGTCAATGGAATACATCTGCATGATGGGTAAGATTTCGAACACATTCACCTTCTCCTTTCAGAAATAATTTCTACTGTTGGGTAGAGGAAGTGTTGAGACTTGGGTAGCTAAATGCATGATGAAGGGTCCCAACAATAGACCGAGCCAACCAACCCTATGACATCGATTTATGCCTTGTTTTTGTCGGGTATAAGTGAAGGGCCACTGTGTTGACGTATCATTCTATTATGATTGCTGACATATGCTTCGAGTGGGAAAGAGAACTTGAAATTTGAAAGTTGAGTCGAGTCCAATGCATCCCATAAGAAGTTTTCCGCAATTCCATGCATTAAACATGTCGATCAAATCAAATGATCCATATTCATCAGCATCAATATGTCCATTATCCAGCAATTGCAAAGTTATACAGTCAAGTCCTCAATATAAATTGAAGGGCATGTATCAAAACTTGGATTTCGTCGATTTGCTCAATAGGAGCATATGCTTTTCTCATTCTCCAATTTGAAGTGGCCAATATATATATTTTAGTAATTCAATAAATTTTATTGTTACATCAGCCAATATTAACTAGAAAAGACTCAACCTAATCAGAAACACTCTTGGCCCGTGAATGTGCTTCTTGTGAATGTGCTCCTCTTACCGGATTATGATGTTCACTTCATGCTAGTTGATGGCTATATTTCATAATATTCATATTTTTCTCACTTTTTTGTTTCGACAGGAACATGTCTGGTTGCATCGCTAGGATTGTTAAAGAAATGGAGAAAATGATGCAAAGGATCGAGTGACAACTAGGATGAAAAAGCTCAAAATGTCAGTTCCATCAAACAGAATATAATTTCATTACGCTGGAGATTGTCGTATGATATTACTTTTAAATATCATGAATAAAAATTGTCGCTTTTCCTCTTTCCTCTCTAGGGTTTCTCCTCTTCATCTTATCTTCACGCAGCTTTCTTCTTCAACCTCCATGGAGGGGAGGGTTTAAGCTAGCGTCCCCTCCCTTTTTTTCCTTTTTCTTTGGCTGATTTTGTTCTCTATTATATTTTTCTTGCTTTCCTCTCATTTTGCGGAGCTTTCCTTTTCTGATTTAGTTTAGATTTGGAAGCTCCTCTCTCCCATTTCAGGAAGGTTTCTATCTCTATCCAATCTAGATTTGGGGATTTTTGCATGTATGATTTTAGGACTTCGCTTGCCTTAGGTTTCGTTGGTGTACAAGTCCAATTCAAACGAAATTGGAGGAGCTTCATTTCGATCTCACATGTGTCATATCTATGCTTGTTCACCTCATTACTCTGAACAACGATGGTGTTGGGGATGTTGAACCTAGGTATGCACCATCAAAAGATATAAATTAGATTTGATTGAGCAAAACTTACTATTTCATAATTTTGAAGTATGAAGTATTGGCAATGAATTGGATTAAGAGCGGTGACTGAGGTCTATTTGATAAATTCTATAGAACAACTTGGAAAACCACAGCCATTCAACAAGCACTTTGGATTAATGCAATTTGCATCACAATTCATAAAGAAAGAGGGAAAAATAGTTCCTCAACCAATGTCAATACTAGTAAGCATGATGCAAAATTTGTGTTTCATAGTTATTTTAATTTAAATCGAAGGAGCATACATTCAAAATTTTCTAGTAGAGATTAATAAAGGGAAAAGTAAAAGGCATTGGAATCAAAATCATCCAATTTGCTTCCCGTAGAATCACTTCCTCAACAAGTCGTCACCAATCCAAATAGGCATGTTTTGCAAGCCAACGCGCAAATAACAATTGGTGCAAGTGGAACCCATGGTCTCAGCATAGTTAAGACCATCTTTCTTCTTTGTTAAATTGTTCAGCTTTCCTCCACATCTGCTTCTCTTGGAATATCTTCTTCCTCGGTGTCTATTGTCTTCGTTTGAGTCTCTTTCCTTGAGAATCCAATTATTTTCTATCGGTTGACAGTGTTGGAGCACGACCTTAGAACATCCTCCTATCTACTTTTGATGCTCTGAGGCGAACTTGGAAATGGCTCCAATCGTTTCACAAATGCTTCTCAACTTCAGACAAACTACCGCGCAGGAGATAGTCACGCCACACTTGATTGGATTCCAACGAAATCAGGCCACTCACATGCCAAATCACCTTTGGTCACATATTAAATTTATGGACGTCACACCAAAGCATCGGCCACATATTAAATATATTTAGTTCTTTTAACTTTTTTATAGCCAATTGAGATCTTAAACAACCCAATTTTATTTTAACGATGCTAGAGTTACTAAAATATGATATCTTGTGATACGCTAATGAGGTGACATTTTTTTTTTTTTGTTGACAAAATGAGGTGATGGTTGACGTGGCAGATTACGTGGGCATTTGATACAATGCCTAGTATACGCGAGCGAGGAATATAAAAAGAAAAGCATATCAGAATGGTTGAAGATTATGAAAGCGATGGCTTTAAAGAAACTCGATTGGTCTCTGGTGCATCGCGACTCTCCTTTGCTGCCGAGGTACTCGAGCAAAGGCCGTGGCACAATTACAAAGGGATAATGCAGTGCCGCAGTGGAAATTATGATTGGTGAGGTAGAGAGCGAGGGTGATAGAGTACCCTTGGACTGCTTTGTTCAGTCCCAAATTCCACGAGCGAAGAATGGAAGATCATTATCTGTGAAGATAAATAATGGCTTGGCCGTGGACTGAGCGTTTAGAGCTTCGAAAGCCATTGACAACTACGTGAACAAGATCATCTCCTACCGCCAGTGCGTGTCCCTTCTCACTTTCGTCTGAAGAAACCCCACTAGGTGACGTCCACCTGATGTTTGTGATTTTGCCTCCCTGAATCCAGCTTTAAACCACCCGAGAAAAAACCAAACCCATTGTTTTTAATTTAAGGATTTAAATGTTTTGACTACTAGTTTTGTGAAATTAGTGCTCTTATTTGTTTTTTAAAATACGTTACAGCTTGTTCCAAAGCAAAGTGACATTCAATCTATTGTAAAAACTTTTGGAAGGAATGCAGCTGTCCCTCGGTGTAATGCTGGAATTAAACCGGCGTAACGTAGGCATGTCTTGTAGACTAGTCCTCGATGAGAATTGTTCTTATTGTGTTTGGGAGGCAGAGTCTAGTATAATCTCATCTTGTTCGTAGGTATCCATTGATATCTATTTGTTTTTTTTATTCAAATATATTATGTTGTTCGTTTTTATGTTGTTCTAGTAACGACTTGTGTTTTTCACTGGTTTAGAAGTTCCATGGTTGGATCGTTGAAGTCGACTCTTGAAAACAGTACTTAGCAGAATACTCTAATCAAGCCTAACATATCACAAGAGAGACAGCAGATAAGGGGGGAGAGTTTGTGTTTGTATTTGAAAATATGTGAAGTTCTTTTTATGTGCCATTTGAGAAGGTAACGCTATTGGAGCTGTGATTATTTTTCCTTTCTGTGTACTGCTAGAAAGAATGATGTGGACATGAATTTGTTTTCTTATGAATGAGAAATTAGAAATGAGAAACTAAGTTTGAGATGGATGGCCTCAATTGAATGTCAGCTGATCCCACGTTTATAATGCACCAATTGTGGGTGCACAGATGGAAAAATTCTTGCATGCTAGAATTGCTCGGAGAGATGGCCTACACATCAGAGATGGTGGGTAGCTTTGTTGAGTAAATGGTTTTGAAAGAGAATGTGAATCCAAGAAGCTCACTCTTTCCGAAGAAATGGGTGATGATACTAAATAACATATACACACAAAAGGCTTCTCTATAAAATAGCCTACAACATTCTTATAAAATAAAAGTTTAGGATTTTGTAGGTCTCAACTGTTGATCACAAACAAACTTTAAGAATCTCTCTCCCAACTATAAGAGATTCTTCTCCCTTCAACACCACTCTTCTGTCCAGTGGAAAATAGTTAAATACACAAATCACCATGTGATATGAATGTCCATTCAGGTGAATGTATTGATCAATAATTTTTAATCTAAAAAGTTGAAGGTTAACTTTATCTCATCACTTAGTCCTATTAACTGAAAAAAAAAAGAATTATATTAAGAATTATATTAAGAATATCAATATACCATTCCATGAAATATCAAACGAGCTCTTCTTTTTCCACATTTTAATCTTGTGTTAGAATGTTAGAATCCCTGTTCGACACCAACCCACAACCAAAAAGTGTGAATTGACCATGAGGTGCGAAAGGCACCTCATATTGATTGTTCAAATATGTAGTATCAACGGTTACTGCTTCATCAAAACTTTCACATAATACCAGACTTCTTGCATCTGCCTGGGAAACATTCTTTAACCTGGAACTATCTTCCAATTCCATCACATAGAAGAAAAAAACGGTCATTGCTCTTTGCACCCTAACAAAACAGTTATGATTGGTTTCGCCTCTCCAGTTCCAAGTCTTCAACTTTCTTGCCTTTTCAATAAAATTTTGAAATCTTTCTCACCAAAGGTAAGTTTTTCATTCCCTCGACAACAGACAAGTTAAAGTCCTTGTTGATCCTTATACTGCTCTATCTACATAAACTCTTTCGATGAAGAGAATATGCAAGAGTTGAGTATTCTACCTTACCATCATCTCCAATTTTCTAGCTACTCCTTGAGACACCCAATCCCACTTGTTTAGCATATCTTTTATCGTACTCTTAAGGGATCCTCTACAGAATCAAATACCATTCCTTCCCTCAGTTTTCTATCACATTTTCTTCTTTAATTTGATTTCAATTTGCTTCATCCCCAATAGCTTCTGTCTCACATTCTTCATCCTCAGATAGTGTGTCAATGTCCTGCATTTGTGGGGTTGATGCGCATTTTTCTTGCGTTTGCTAAAACTATAGAAAGCAAATATTTTAGTATGACAATCAATTAGAAACATAGGTACACAAAAGATTGTAATCTGAGATTTTTTTTCAAGTAAGATATGACGCAATGGTAGCTTATTTGTATAATCGTAAACTGACACAATAGCTAATTTATTAATAACAACTTGTGCATTGTTTTCCTGAAAATAGTAGAGCATAAGGCGCACGAACTATATGCAGATCAAATTCCTTTAACCATGTCTTCTATTTAATAAAAATATTACGATTGGTGGACGGAGGAGAAAAAATAGGTAGGACTCATCTCAGGCAAGCACAAATTATAAACATAGAGCAACAATAGTTAAAACGCATAAAACCCAACGCAAAAATGACAAGACCTAACACGTATTTCTCCTAAATCTTAAAAATCAAATAATCGTGGGGCAAAAAAGTCAACAGTTAAAGACGTTATATATACAAGCAATCCATTTCGTCCATGGGTGCCAGATAATTGGTTTGGTTTTTCTATTTAGTTTGAGAGTTAAAAGACTTTACAAATCAGATAATTGGATGATTTTCACCATTAGATAGATAGATGCTCTGCAATAAATGTCAATTTATAGGACTTTATATATGAATTTCTCTGTATTGTAATTTTTTTTGGCCGTCGCTATCTAAGGATTTCTTCCCTGTTTGTTATGGCATTGAAATTTAGATTCTCAACATATTCTTTTCTATCCAAAAAGTTTTTGACCTCTTGATATCAATTTTTTCCATGCATGGCCATATCCCTTATATGATTCTTAAAGATCCAATTATCACATGAACACAAAATTATATCATGTATATTTGACGCGTGAATCATGAAAAAATTCCAGAGAGAGAGAGAGAGAGAGAGAGGGGTCGACACGTTCAATTTGCTCGAACAAAAACTAAGAATGATGCCAGTAAAAACTTGTTCAAATTTTTGCTATCCATTTTTTGGAAAGGAAAGGAAAAAAAAACATGATCTTCCGATATAAAAGCGTGCTTAAAATGATTAAAAGAAAATATAGTTTATTGCGGTTTTATAAACACTTTGTGTCTGGAAACATTTTGAAAATTTTTGTAGAATATTCATGAAATGATTGAGTAACATGTGGTTAAGTATATTGATGCATGTTATATATATAAATGAAGAAGCACGTTTTCATCAAGTAAGGTCCGAAGTTTATATGGTCTCTAATTCATAAGATGAAGAAGATACCCCAGAACCATTTATTGGTCTTCATCTTTGTCTACTAATGAAGTGAAGAGTACTTGAGAATAGATTACTCCAAATATATTGATAAAGTTGGCAAAGATAACATTGATATTCTGAAATGATGGAAGAGGGAAGCCATTGGTTTTTCAATTCTTTTCACCATGGCTTGTGACTTACTATCTCCACCGGCATTTATGAGCCCATGTCTAATAATAGCCAACAGATCATGGAAGACAAAAGGTGTAGGCAGAAAATTTAGAAATGGTTTTTGCTAGACATGATTGGTTTGTGCAAGAATTGACTCTAAAGGAACGTACCCTATATGAACAAGAGGACAACAACGATATTGTATCATCCGAATTATAATGAAGAACAAGACACCAAAGATACCGAATTTATTAGACATTCTCTTTGGTATAATTTGTGTGTAGTTGTTATTAGGGCATCATTATGTGTGAAGATACACTTGTATTTCAATTAGGTTTAATTAGTGAGCGGCTTTTTATTAAAATTTCAATTTTTTTAATTATTATTTTTAAAAACTGAACCAACTAGTTTATTTTTTGAAAAAAATTCATGAAAAGAATTAAAATTAATTTAGAGAAGAAATGGGCCAGGACCAACGGAGCCCGGAACGGCCCTTTGGCCCCTCCTAAATGGCACAGCACAAGGACTAGCACTTTCTTCCACCAGGCCTTTCGCCATAAGGATTTTCACTTGACGTTGAGGTTCTTCGTGGGCTAGGCAACTTTATTGGGGATAACTTCGGTGTTGAATATCACGCATGGGCAGCAAGGCAGCCGGAATTTCATCAGGGACAAAAATTCTAAATTCTTCCGGGAGTTGCTCAATTGTCTTAGAAATTCAAGTGCTTCTTCGTTTTCTTCTGTTGACACCGAAATTTTGTCGATGTTTTGGATATCCATTTATTTTGCAAAATATAAAATTTATGAAAAAAAAGGAATGATGAAGTAGTGTGGCCCGGCGTGTCCGGCCCACTTAGCAACCTTCAGCCCTCTAAGCTCGTTTCCCCCTCCCATCTTCATTTCTTTTGTTTTGAGCCCATCTTCATCTTTTCCTTTTAGTCCATAAAAGCCTAAAAAGAAGCCCAGCCCAAGATCACTTCTTCCCCTTCGTCTGCACGAACCAGCATCTATGAGGAGGGAGGAAAAGAAAGGATGGTATGTGGGGCAGAAGGAACAGGACAGCGGGCAGACCGTCGACCGGGAGTTGGTCGGGGCCAGGCCGGCAGCAGCAGCTGGCACGGCCGGAGGCATGCGCACCGAAGCTTAAAAGCGAGAGAGGAGCGGTGCTGTTGTGAGGGGTGATTATTAGGGGGCTTGGCTGAAATGAGAAAAATGGTCGACCGACGACCATCGCCTCTGTCCACGGTTAAACGGTGGTCTTCCTTCTCGTCTTGTCATCCGTCGAAGCTTTGCCGGCAACATACGACACCAAAACTCTGCCCTGAACCTGGTGGGAGTTCGCTCTCGAACACCTCATTTTCGGCCCCGTTTCGTTGAGCACAAGATCTGAATTTATTTCTTTTTGGAGATCATAGGACTTTGATATAGTAATAGGACTGAGTTATAATCTATGATGTGGGTTCATGTTTTTGTGTGTCGAGATTTCAGACTCATCCACCATGAATGTCAATATGGAGCTTGTTTTCTAAAATGCACACCATACGTTTGTTAAAATGCTTGAAAGAAGACCGGAAAAATTCTCATGTTTAAACTCGAAACCGATCTCATTTGTTTCTGTGTTCGTCGAACCCTACTTGATTTCTTCGTATTTTTCTGTGTTGGCCTTGCATGCGCCCCTTCACTAGAGCCCCTTGCTGGCAATCCCCCGTCCATGGTTCAAGGCTAATCGAGTCAGCGTGTCTCTCTATTTTAACATGCTTGTGCTTGTTTATTTGCTGAGTGTGCTGATATTAAAAATTTGAGTTCCGGGTGATGTTCATTTTTGGTGTTCGGTGGTCGCCGAAATAGCGAGCCGAAGTTGGTGGTCGTCGGTCAGAATGGATGATCAGCGGGAGGAGATGGCTCGGCGGCGGTCTGTATGTCGGCAACAAAGCATGTGAAAGTTGATATTATCTTGAAGTTGGTGATTTGGGAAGGAGACGGTCGAATGAAGATAGGTTGTAGGAGAAAACTTCGGCAACAAAGTTGGTGGTCGTCGGTCAGAATGGATGATCAGCGGGAGGAGATGGCTCGGCGGCGGTCTGTATGTCGGCAACAAAGCATGTGAAAGTTGATATTATCTTGAAGTTGGTGATTTGGGAAGGAGACGGTCGAATGAAGATAGGTTGTAGGAGAAAACTTCGGCGAGGAAGTGCAGGAGGTTGAAGATGATGAAGAAAAAGACAAAAAAAAAAAAAAAAAAACAGAAAGGACAAAAGAGAGAAAAGAAATAAAAAGAAACAAAGAAAGGAGAGAGAAAAGGAAAAAGCCAACAATAGGGGAAATAGAAAGTAAAATGGGCTTCGGGCTTTTTAGTTGTGGGCCGGTCGTCCATACGAAGGGAAGGGTTTTGGGCTGGTTTGTTGTGGGCTAGATTCTTTTTAGGGTTCGGGCCAAAAAATTAAGAACAAGAGAGGTGCTCTTGGGATGATTTATTTAATTGCGAGTGGGCTTTTAGGGTTAACATTTTTAGTCCAACCCGATCCGATAAGGTTCGGGTCGGTTTAGTTGGGTCAGGTCTCTTGGCCGGTCCGAATTTCTTTTAAATTAATATTAAAAAATATTAATAATTAAAAAAATTATATTGATTAATAAAAAAATTCAGAAAAATCATAAAAATTTCATAAAATTCTAGAAAATCAGAAAAATTCAGAAAAATTGGAAAATCCTTAAAATTAAAAATATAAAATTGCATAATCCTCTGTGACTTTACAATAGGGTTCTTTGTTTTGAATTGTATTTTTCTTTTTAGAGACAATATTAGGATGCTTATGTGTTTTCTTTATGATTATATTTGGTTACACTTTCAATATGTTGGATGTTATTTCTCTGCTCTAGAATGGTTAGGACGAACTTTAGATTTCTTTTGGATAAACTGCTATAACATTAGTTAGCATGATCAAGCTAGGTATTGAAAGTGTGTTAGTCTTAAGGCTAGCGTAATCAAATCCGCGAGTCTAAAATCTCTAATTGTGTAAATAGTAAAATATCATCCCGTATCTTACTTAGTTTCTACCTGATTGAAAAGACTAGTGACGACTCCTTAATTAAAATTTACATTGGCCTAATTGATTAAAAACTTGAACGCCCTATGTCATGTGAGAGTTGGGCTTGGAAGAACCTGAATTAATTGAAGACCGTCAGCTCGAAGTTGACAATACCTCCAAGCCTGATTGTCTCTCCCACAAGTAGTTAGGTCGCGACATCTTCATGTACCACTAGCGCTCATGCAACATGTCTCCTTGTAGGATTTTATGGTGTGTTCTTTTGATTTTGTTCCTTATTATTATATTCTACTTGGGTGAATTGTTTGTGAGCATTTTTTTTCTACTAGAATCGACATGCGAATTTCCTAGCACATGATGGATACGGGTACACATATTCTTTCTAAATTAAAAAGTTAAAATACAATGATGATCTTTTCTCAATATCATGGCACAAAGAAATTGATGACTCTCACAAAGAAAAGAAAAAGCTCACATTTTTCTTCTCTCTTTTTCTTTCCTTTCTACTTTCTTTTTCAGCGTCTTAACAGTTAGCGTTTAACTATCGCTAATATAAATGTGTAGCTTTTAATCTAAAAGCAAAATTAATAGAAAAGACAAAAAAGCTCCTAAAAATATTTGGCTTCAATCGCCAATATCATGAATAGTTTCAACGATGATATTGCCATAATTGTCTAGGTAACATATGACATACATCTATTAAAATCGCATCATGCCACACTTTGTTGTGATCTTTATTTGTAATAATTATTGAATTAAACAAGGTTGAAGACGTTTACTTCATTTCTCTCCCTCAACTATTGTGACCTGCCAAGGTAGGGATGCTCTTTCATTGGTAACTTCAGATTCCTGACCACAACTGCTACAACATTCCTACAGCCTCTTCCGTCAATAATAGCATTGCAGACCATGTCATGTGACGTGCACTTGTTTGGAAAACATTGTGGTGCCCTTTATTCGTCACCTCTCTCCGCCTTGTCTTTCTCTTTCAGGAGAGATCGCTTCCTTCACCAATATACACAGTCATTCATCTCTCTGTTTCTCTCTCTCTCCCTCCCTCCCTCTGACACACACAAATCACAAATCGTACTAAAATTTCACAAACACATTAATAGAAAAACAATCCGTGATTTGCAGAAAAAAAGTCAATAAGTTTAATTTTGGATTTCACATGGAAATAGATGGAAGAGAGGGTGATGATCAAGCGTGATTTTGGGCAACGTTGATGGGTGCCTCACATGGTCAACAAAGAATGGTATGATCAATTGTAGGCAGTAGACTCAACACATTGAACATTAGCGCTTCAGAATGTTTATTGAAGTTGGTTTTGTTGTCTTTCTGCACAACTTATTGTTTGTTATCGGGAATGCAAGAACTTCAATTTGAAGGGACTGCATTTATAGAAAACCTCATCTCTTTAAATAAGTGCAAGAAGCTGGCAAGCCTTTCGTCTAGCATTTCTAGGTTGGAGAAACTGAGTAGGCTGAGACTTGAAGGTTGCTAAAATTTATTCCAAAGTATGGGGAGGACTCAACTGATTTGTATGTAAATATGGGACTTCCAAATTTTTCCTTGCTAGATTCAAGGGATGCAATTCAACCGAAGTTGAGTTCCTTCAGAATCTTTCCCTTTTTCCCATTTCAAATTGGCTTACGAACATTTTAGAGGTCCTAAAATGACTTGGACTTATTTCAAAAACATAATTGAGATGATGTCCAACTTTAGTTTTAAGGTATCTTCATGTAAGCCGTTTTGCTTTTCATTTACCTTTCTGGCCTACTTGGATCTCTTTGAAAAAATGTACGATAACTCGTTGCTTTCTGACAAGAGTCTCCTTTTGTTTGGTCCCTGCAACCTACAATTCCGTTTACACAATACTGGATACAGGAACAAAAGGCCATGGCTTTCATGCTCGATTTACCTTTACTTTTTTGGGTATCAATTGAGGACAAACCCTTTTATTACATCATAATCCGACTCGGTGCACAAACAGCACACAATAAATGAATTAGATCTCATGGCGGCTTGTAGCCAAGACAAAAGATTAGCATATGAGCATTTGTAGTCTAATTAAATTTGTAAGGAAAAGTATTCTACGTATCAATTCTGTGAATTTATATATAGTGTCATTTGATTTTAGATAAGCCCTGGACGAAAATGATTGATAGCGTATATTAATGTTATTTGGTACGCCGAAAAAGCAAAAGAGTATGCTACGAGAACATGAGTAGACGGAAAAGGGAAAGGACCTCCGGGCAACAGTTTTTATACCAAGAGCTAATCCGTGGAATCGGGTAAAGTAAGATGCAAAGCAGAGTAAAAGTCAAAAAAGAAAACCTTAAAAGTCGCAAAGAAGCGGACGGGACATGATGAGGAAAGATGAAAGTGAACGTCCCACTAAGTCCGCGTTTCACGGATTATAAAAAGGGATGCGATAAGGACAAACAAATGGGAATCACGCGAAGGAGCAAATTGGAAAGTAGGTCTCTCTCTCTCTCGCGCGAATCTTTCCTGTTTTTTTCAAATTAAAAAGCAGCCGTCCTCAGCAAAGGCATGATAACCATCACTAATCATGCATGTGCTTTCAATTCAATTTGCTCCAACTTTTTTTATGGTAGCCTACCGTAAAAGATCGTGATGAAAAAACATATATGCTTTTGATATAGATAAATTTTACATACAAAAACTTACGATGCATTTTTTTCTGCTCCTTTCTTCGTGACTTTGTAGAGATATGTACTAAACCCAAGTTGGCCATAATCTTCCTCAATGACTACATAAGATTGACATTCCAATTTTTCCTTAGGATATCTCGATCATAGAAGGCTTCTTCCACAATAAGTCATGTTCGTATAGTCCTCATTCGGATAATGCATAGCACATTTTGCTTTTCATTTTTTTATCTTAATTGAATCACAATCTCATTGACTAATGCCATCCTCGATGATGTCTATCACTTGGATTAATTAGACATTGTAGCTAATAAAGGCAATTACGAGATGAACATTTGTTTTTGAATTGACATTAAAACTTCAAAATGTAATGAAGCACTTGAACTTTTGGTTGATGTGACCCTCTTACTTTTTATATTTGTTTCGACTGGTTATGTTGAGTTTAATAGATCAATTTTAATTGGGGAGGCTTGACCTATCTATCAGTTGCAACATAGATATAGTTGTAGGTTTGTTATATTTTCTTACATTTTCTATACCGTGAACACCATGTAGAAAAGATGATCAAAATGATCAAATATACTTGTGTTAGTACCCAATTTTACTCCTTTTTCCCCCAAAAAGTGTGTTAAGCTAGTCCATTTACTCAAATGGTTGCCCACAAAATAGGAGGATTTCAAGCAAAGTGGACAAGCATGGTGCCACTTCTTTTGAAGAACATTAAAGACAATGAAGCGACGGATCGATCAATGCACCCTTTATCTCTAGAGTCATCTTTACTTTTTCTTGTACTTTTATTTCCTTGTAATTTCATTTCGATGTAATTTCAATTTCAACTCTGTCAGTTGATCATAATTGCAATTCTAGTGCATTTAACATTTTCTAGTGTTTAGATTTGTGGAGTTTCATTACTCCATCTAAAGCCACATTCATGCACTTTTTTGCTCGAGTGTAAAATCGAGAAGCATTTTCAATCGCTTTCCAATTGTTTGAAGCAGCTTTGAAGCTGAGTTTCAGGAAGTCACTTAACAGTTTAGCCCTGATTTTAGCTCCGAACATCTCCGTCCTTTAAGGTGGAGTTTCCGACCGGAGATAAGAAAGGACTCCTTATCTCCATTCAAGAAGATTAGATGATTATTAGCAAAGTGCGTGAGTAAATCACCAAACACAAGTGCGTAAACTTGATTTTCTTGTGCGTAAGTCTCCATTCTCTACTGCAGAAATTTAGTGAAAGCTTGCACTGTCATCACAAAAAAAATAGGATGAGACGGGATCACCTGGTCTTAATCCATTCTGCCCTCTAGAAATGCCAGCAAGCTCCGCACTGACAATTATAGAGTATTATATAGAAGTAGTAATTGGATCTTTCCGCCTAAGTCAAGAATACAGTGGGGAGAAGAAAACCTTTTACCTTCATAAGTCAAGAATGCAGTGGGAACGCAATCTGTCTACCAGCTGGAGTAAATCTCAATATGAACATGGCGACAGCAACTACATTTTCTGAGTCCAAAATTATCGATTTGTTAAATTTGTTCATAATTCAGTTAACAATAAATCAATGCTAAACAAATATTTGTATCGATCGTACATTGAACTAACGTGGTAAATGTGATCTCTAGTAAAGAAAAATTGCAGGGGCAAATCATTAACATTTTCAAGCACTTGACACACACAATAATATTACTAAATGATCTTATAATATCCCGTTTTTTAGAGTTAAGCGGTCTTTTTTACCCTTTCAAAATCTTATTAAAAAATTACTCGAGTACAAAAATATAATTTTAAATAATAAGAAACATATTTGAGTGAGCTTTATTGTCATCGAAATTGAATTAGGGTCAACATAGACCTAGTTCTATAATTTTTTAGGATAGTTGTGAAAATTTCATTCATGTGAATGCGATGTGTATTAGTCTTTCAAAGTCGATTTACTCAATATCACAAGTAAAAAGAATTACGTGATCTTTACATCTCTGAAAAAGTGAAAGCATTGACATCAAATGACATTACTTCAATTTATCAAGCTCATGGTTTGAATCTTCCATCCATATCATGCATAAGTACAGATAAAGCATACATAATTAGCCCCTCTAAATATTTCATTTTCTCAAAAAATAGTAATAAAATAAAAGAGAAGAAAATTTTCAAGTCTGGCGTGCAAATTCATTGAGACAAATGCAGCCAAAGTTAGATCACATGTGGAATAAAAGAGAAGAAAAATTTCAAATCTCGTATGTGAATACACTTGGATCGATGCAATCAAAGTTAGAGCACACATGAAAACATAAATATTCACATCACTATATAGGATCATCGTGACGATCTGCCAAATATTGTGACTCAACAGGTAATAACTGTTGAAGTAATCATAAGAACCACATCACATGAGGCATGAGAAAAATATGGTACGAACCACATGCTATGTTGTATTTTATCGAATAAGTTATGTTCCAGAAAAAAAAAATGTCGCGACCAAGGACAAATAGCAATTCAAACTTTCCAACGTACCACCACCGACAAACTGAGTTTCTCGAATAAAACCCTGTGCTATGAAAAAGCCTTAAAAATAGAATTGAGAGCCAAGTCACAATACTAGAAATATGTTACTCAGGTGAAGGTCTACACTCATGAGCTGACAATAAGAGCAAAGAACTATGTCTCCGAGCACATTGAAAAAGAAAGAGCTATAAACAACTATCATTAACTCAGAGTGTAGTAAACACGAACTTATTTTTACGTTTGAGCTCTTTAGTGAATTGCCTTCCTCTGTTTTTCACTTGTTCCTTCTTTTCTTTTTCTTTTTTCCCTTGAAAATGATGAAATATTCACTTTGGATTTTGACTAAGCATAAAATATTATATGATATGAACATAGTTAATGCAAGTGAAGTATGATGTCATAAAGTATAAGCACGTATTACTTAAATGACTCAGTTTGACGAGGGCAGGGTGTGATTACTGAAGCCAGAGGTTCTCGATAAAATGGAATTAAATTGGACTGTGCATCGAATAGGGGGAAAACAATTTTAAAATATATATACGAAAACTGGAATTAACTCACGGAACCTCCTTTTGATGTAACAATAAGTTTGGCTTTGAAACTTCAAAATTAAGCAAGCCCAAGCTAGGGCACTACTAGGATGGGTGACATCCTGGGAATGTACTTGCCTGTTCGCTAAAGGACAAAACCGTGAGGCTCAGCATGAGGTGGGTCAAAGTGGACAATACCTCCAATGAGTTAATCAAGTGACGTCATAATATAGTATTAGAGCAAGACCACCTTTGGTAGGTGTGTGGTTGGGAGTCAAACCAGGTGGAAGCTACTGGCTTTGGAATGCCCTGGTCCGATGAGAGAAAGGAATGGTCGCCAATGTCAAGGGACTTGGACAAGAAGCGGCTCCTAACGGGCTTCTAGGGTAGCGAAGGGAGTAGGCATGAGCAGAATTGTGTATCGAATAGAGAGAGAGCGATTCTAATATATATGAAAACTATAATTAACTCACGAAGGCACATTAAAAGTTTCGTTTTGGAACTCTAAAGTTAAGCGAGCCCATGCTAGAGCATTACTAGTATGGACAACCTCTCTCCTGGAATATTGCTTGCCCGTATGCCAAAAGGACAAAACCGTGAGGCTCAATATAGGACAGGTCAAAGCGAAAAATATCTTGAGTAAGTTAACCTAGGGATGTCACAATTACAATGTTCAATTTCATCTAGTATGAATTGAGATCATCATGTGTGACCGATTCAAGTAAAAATAGGTTAATACATAATCATTACTTTAAGGTAGATCTTCGAAGTAACTTGAGAGGTTTTTAATGTCAATGTGAGTAACATATGATGGATTTATCTCATAAGCACATGATTTTACATTAAAGAAAATAAATCAATGATTGAAGAAAAGAAATTTTTGCACTTCGGAGATGTCAAGACCAAATTGAACAAAAGTGTGCAGAAATGTAATCGAGAATCATGTGAAGCCAATGAGGTGCAAGTAGGTGTTGGATTCTTGATCAGTTTCCTTCACGCCCTGATCAAGATCGACCTCGTCATGATGCTCGCCAGAGACATCTGGTTGTTTTTTCTCGGCGCCACATTATCTTGGTTCTCTAGCGGTGAGATTAATATAGATTTGAGTGATCAACTTCTTGAACGCGAGTAAGGATTTCATTTTTTGGTTACTATGACAAAAACAAAATGATTTGACTGACGTCTGAAACAAAAGCACGCGCGCGCAAGGAAAAAGACAAAAACAAACTTAAAATAATAGTGATGAAAAATACAATTGAAATGACCCACTGGACTCGAGTCTGGGATTCGCTCTAGATATGAGCAAGCGAAAGGAATAAGGTGGTGGGGCCACCTGCCCATCAAAATCCGCTTGATCATTGTTCTTTCCTGATCTAAATAGCGTAAAGTGAAGCTAGCACGACAGTCGAAAGTGATGAGTTAATATTCCTTGGGCCTTTCACTATGCAAAAAGACAGGAAAAGAAGAAGAAGAGGAGGAGATATCATCAAATCACACGAAATTCATGATAATTAATGTAATTAGGACGCTCAATTAACATTGGTGATGTTCATATGTCGATTTATAAAGTAACAAAGTAAGATAAACTCTAGATGTAATGGCTACCACATCTAACGTTAGTAGATGCTTTACACTTTTGAAATGCCATTCTTCATTAAAATTCAAATGTGGAAATCCTCTTTTAGACTAAATGATATGAATGTAACATATTCTTTCACACCTAGATGGATTCTTTCTTATGAAATCCTGTCTGGAGTTTCCAATTATTTGAAAATGACTTGCACCTTGATATGATAGGAATGGCATCACCAAGCAAATGAATTTGAAAAAAGCATCCAATGAAAAGAGTCCTACTTTGAGGGGGAGATCCTTGGCTCAAAGAAATAGAAAATAAGCTATTGACATAATAATTAATCATTTAAAGGTGTCCCTCTAGAAAATGTCTCATTTCTTTGATTTTACATATTAGAGTTAACTGCATTACTTTCAACCGAGCGAAAAGCTTGATCTATTTTTACAACTGAGCTATGAAAGGAACAGATAATCCTTATTCAATTTGTAAGCAGAATATCTAATGCATAGAAAATGGGATGCACTAATTATTGCTGAAGAAATACTCAGATTGAAACCTTTTCCTCAAATCAGCACAAGTATCTACATACTTGCTTATACATCTTGTGTGGAATAATTACAATTGATTTACATGTCAAAGCTATCCTCTCGAGTTACCCAATAGGCTGACAGTCTAAATTTGGATTTCTTCATTCCCATTGCACACTGATTTATCTCAAGTAAGCGAATCATGGAAGGCATGGCAAAAAATCATGCGAATTTTTGCTACCAAAATAGTAGTATGCAACAAAATCACGCTATTTGTTCCCGATGCCGATGTACCTCGGTTCCCCTGCATAGAATCCCGAGCCGAGCTTGTTGACCCCACCGGGCACCGCCTCCTTCTCTCCAATTTTCTCCCACATCCCTCTCATCTGCTTTACCCACAAAGCTGTTTAATACTCTCCAGAAAAGAAAGTCATGCCTCTGGGTATAAAAAATATATCGAGCAGATTCCATGGAGAACAAAATCTCATCGGCTGCAAATGCGATTTCCTGGGAGCCACAGCCAAATATATTGTTGGAGAGCCAATGAAGTAGCTTACCTTCGAAGATCTCAGTTCATCCTTCAGCAACTTTCATTTTCCAACATTCCAAGCAAACCCGCCAGCACCTGCCTCGTTTAACCAAATTCTAATGGCTAGTGCTTCTTCTTCTTCTTCGAAACCTAAGAGGAATTACGATGTTTTCTTGAGTTTCAGAGGCACCGATGTTCGTAATAACTTCCTCGGTCATCTCTACACGGCTTTAGATCAAAATGGTTTATTCACTTACCTTGACAGTGAGGAACTAAGGAAAGGAGAGCAAATATCGCCAGCGCTTATGAAGGCAATTGAGGAATCACAAGTCGCAATCATTGTTTTCTCTGAGGACTACGCTTCCTCGCCATGGTGTTTGGAAGAGGTGGCAAAAATCATGGAGTGCAAGATACAAAAAGACCTGATCGTGTTGCCGGTGTTTTACAAAGTGGAACCTAGAGAAGTGAGAGGGGGGAGAGAGAGTTGTGGGAGAGCTATGGTTAAGCATGAGTCTAAGTTCGGGAAGGAATCAGAGAAAGTGAGAAGATGGAAAGAGGCTCTCTTTGATGCCGGTAGCTTATCCGGATGGCACTTGAATGATGGGTAAGTCATAATTGATTGATGCACTAGTTTGTCCCAAGTAACCCTGCATTTATATGCTGAATCACATGTTCGCTTTTTTTTTGCCCCTAAGAAACGTGATTATTTCTTTGAACTGTTGCATCGATGTGTTAAGTTCTTTTTCTGGTTTTTGTCAGTCTTTGAACCGCTGAATCAATGTGTTAAGTTCTTTTCTGGTTTTTTGTCAGAGATGAAGCGAAGCTTATACAGAGTATTGTGAAGGAGATCTCTAGGCAGTTAGACCGCACACCCCTACATGTTGCTAAGTATCCAGTTGGGATAAATCCTCGAGTGGAAAAGATGGTATCAATGTTAAATCTTGAGTCTGATGATGTTCTCATGATAGGATTATGGGGGCCAGGGGGCATGGGAAAGACAACTTATGCGAAAGCCCTTTACAATGCTATTTTTAGAAAATTTGAGGGTTCTTGTTTTTTAGCAAATGTTCGAGAAGCTTCAAAAGATTCTAAGGATTTAGTTCCCTTGCAAGAAAAATTGTTGTCTAAGATATTATGGGGAAAAACATTCACAGTGTTTAATGTTGATGGAGGTATAAATTTAATACAATATAGACTTTGCCACAAAAAAGTTCTTCTTGTTCTTGACGATGTCAATGACATAAAACAATTAAATGCTTTAGCTGGAGATTGTGAGTGGTTTGGTAAAGGAAGCAGGATCATCATCACTACTAGAGATAACCATTTGCTAACTTCACATGGGATAGATAAAGATCAAATCTATGAAGTTAAAATTCTAGAGCATTGTGAAGCTTTTGAACTTTTCAACAAGCATGCTTTTCTAGAAGCAACAAAATAGCAATACGACGAGATCTAGTGGATAGTGCTTTGGAGTATGCTAATGGACTTCCATTAGCACTTGAGGTATTGGGCTCTTTCCTTTGTGGTAGAAGAGAACATGAGTGGAGAAGTGCATTAAATAAACTTGCCAAAAGTCCAGACAAAACAATCAATGATGTTCTCAAGTTAAGTTACGATGCACTAGAGGACTATCAAAAGGAGATCTTTCTTGATATTGCATGTTTCTTCAAGGGGCGATATACAGAGGATATTAGGAAAGTTCTTGACTCTTGCGACTTTGAGACAACTATTGGAGTACAAGTTCTTGTTGAGAAGTCCTTAATTACTGAAGAGTATGGGAAATTACAGATGCATGACTTGATTAAGTTGATGGGCATGAATATTGTTAAACAAGAATGCCGTGATGATCCTCGAAGACGCAGTAGGTTGTGGCTTTGTGACGATGTTCGTGATGTTCTGTCGGGAGATATGGTAAGATTTCCTGATGTCACTGATTTTACTCTCTTATTCTCTTACTTTGTATATTAATTGAAATACAAAATCTATAAATACAGGGAACAGATGCAGTTAAAGCCATAGTATTGGATTTACCTGAGCCAGAAGAGATAGACATAGATCCTGATGCTTTCACAAACATGAGAAGGTTGAGGGTGCTCATCATGATTAATGTGCATATCTCTCTCCAAGGTCCCATCTGTCTTCCTAATGAACTAAGATGGTTTGAATGGCCCGAATGTCCTTGGAGTCCACAATTTTCCTCTGGTCAAAAGAAGTTAGTTGGACTTGATTTGCCAAGAAGCAACATCCAAGTAGTGAGGGAACAATTTAAGGTGCGCATTTAAATGAATAGTATTTAGTTTCTTGTCTTTTATATATCCACTTTTATATGCATATGAATATGAATATATATTGATCGTTGAAAATTTCGAATGCAACAATTAGTAACCCTGACGATGCTCGTTAATGTGCTTAAGAAATATCTCCGTCTACCAAATTGTTTATAATAGATTAAAGCATTGAATACCGGATGTCGTTCAATTAATTGAACCGACACAAGTGGAACATTCCCGTTTAGGGGAGTATTAAACATTTTCCTAGGTGAATATTGATGTTCCTTCGAACAAAAATATACAAGAAAATATTCCAATCTCATTTTCAAAATATTGCAAGTACTGGACATCATAAGAACGCTGAAGTTAAAGCATGGGTAACTATTGAGCACCGAAAATTGGACAAAAGCTTATTGGTGATATAATTTGGAGACTGAACAATGAGTCTGCTTGAATTTTTAAAATACGTGAAATGAGGATCTAAGTTTTATGTTTTTGAAATGATAGATTCTTAAAGTGTTATTTAAGATTTTATTCTATACAGCAGAAACAATCTAACAAGACTCTTTTCAAAATTGCGTATAGAAATGAAAAGATTTTTCTTACTTATTTGCTTGATCATTGAAGTGAGTATGCGCTAAATGCTTTCAATTGAACCTTGCAGTTTTTTCCCTTTTTTGTGGGTAATGGTGTAAGAGCCAAAGGACATAAAAAGAAGCTTTCTGTTAATAACTTTGTGCATTTTTCAGTAGTGTCACTCACCGAATTATTATATGCTAACTTAGCTTAAACCAATAACAAATCGCATTGTTTAACATGTTTTCCTGGGGAACTCATTAATAAAATGCCTAAAATTCAGTTAAAAAGCCTCAGCTTGTCCATCAATTTGAGGATGGCTAGCAGAACTAAACTAAGGTTGAGTCCCCATTTTTCACCATAACGAATGCCAAAAGTAACTCTTAAACTTGACAGGGGGATATTTTTGGAAAACCATCAAGGCGCCCAATTCACTAATATAAAACTAAATAACATGTAAACCATCAAGGCTCCAAGACAATCATTTTCAAATTTGTTACCACGTAACAACCTTTCCGTGATCCCCTTCCTACTAATAGTAACATTTCAACTCATAATGCACGTGCACAAGTGTTGATTAGGTTTGTCTCAATTTATAAAGTTTAATCGACATTCTTTACTTGTCCTAGGAAAACACTCACCACATTTATCTTTTGAGAATTACACGTTCAAATACAATTTCAAATATAACTTTTCAAATCTTATTCCTAAACTCTGTTTCCATTAATATTCTTTCTTTAAAAGCGATGTGCTATAATTTTAGAGAGTTCCTTGAGAGCATCCAAATCACTATGGAATCACAACCCATTAAAAGGGCATCTTCAGAATAAAGTTGTTAAAACATTAATGAAATAGGCGCGAAAAAGACTCATCATATATTCAATAGATGTGCATCGCAGGGGTTTAATAAATCGCACATGAGATTCACTCCATTATAAGGGCATGCACACTGTGTGTGTATACATATATATATATATATATATATATATATATATATATATAACACACCCCCAAATGCAAGGTCTAATTAATAATTATTGTGGTTGTATTGATGATGATATAGTGAGCTCTTACAATACACCAACGGATATGTAGCTAAAAAAATGAATTAAGATGGCTTGGACTCTATTTTTTTTTTTTTTTTTTGGGTTATATTTATGATCATCTAGGCATACAAAATATGCCTTTTTTTTTTTTTTAATAAAACGATCAATCAACCATCACTTCCTAATAATTTATGACTAGAAGAGATTCCCGATCTTCTGCTGCTTCTGCGGGATCCATAGGTAGGTGGTTACGAATCTCTATATAAGATTCCAGATCAATCAAGTGCCACCTATCTTAGCTTAAATTGATGTGATAAATTAGTTGGCAAAGGACTGACCGTGGCTCACGTGCTGGTTGCTCTCTCTCTCTCTCTCTCTCTCTCTCTCTCTCTCTCTCTCTCTCTCTCTCTCTCTCTCTCTCTCTCTCTCTCTCTCTCAATTACGAGTATTGTTTCTGCATGTATAGACAGTGGAAGTGGCCATGCCACTCTACTATGTGGTGAAATAATGAGTGTCGTCTTTTTTTTTATTATTATTATTTCTCTTTTGGCAAATTTACAAGGATTACTTACTAAAACTTATATTTAAAAAAGGGAGAGAGAGAGAGAGAGAGAGCTCTATATACACCAAAAGACCAAGGAATTTTGATCACATGTGGCTTGAATTATGATCAAGTGATTTTTATAAAAACAGAGCCCGATTTTGAATTGAATTTTTATCTCACTGTTTTTTCCCCAGGAATGTCTATCTAAATTGGATCCATTGTTCTTGTAGGACTTCAAAAAATTGAAGTTTATTAACTTCAGCGAATGCCAATGGTTGGTTAATATGCCAGATCTCAATTGTACTCCGAATCTCGAGGAATTGAATCTCTTCGGGTGCAAAAACTTAGAATATGCCCATGAATCAGTTGCATATCACAGCAAGTTACGATGGTTAAATTTAAGTGGGTGCTCTAATTTGCAAAGGTTCCCTGATATTCCAAATAAAAACGAAAGCTTACAAGAGGTTTGGTTAGGAGAGACTTCAATTAAGGAACTTCCTACATCCATAGAAAATCTTGTCTCTTTGAAGTACTTGTCTTTATATGATTGCAAGAAACTAGTAATCCTTCCATCTAGCATTTATTGGTTGCAAAATCTTGAAAACTTGGCTCTTGATGGCTGCTCAAAACTAATCAAGTTTCCAAAGAAGGAGGAGGAATTGAGTGATCCCCATAAGATGGGATTTCCTAGTTTACATTTGTTAAACCTTAATGGATGCAATCTATCAGGAGTGGAGTTCCTAGAGGATAATTCCTGTTTCCCCTTCTTACAAGATTTGAGTCTATCAGAAAATAATTTTACTAACCTTCCTACATTTGAACAATTGTATAATTTGGAGAAATTGTGGGTTTTGAATTGCCAACAACTACAAGAGATCCCCAAAATTCCAAGGACATTGAAAATTTTATGGGCAACTAATTGTGAATCTCTGAGTAAACTTCCCTCCAACATGTATGACATTGAGAAGCTTGAGTTATCTTCATGTCAACAACTAGCTCGCAATGGGTTCTTTGATTGGTTCAACCTTGAGGTTAGACTCTCTCTCTCTCTCTCTCTCTCTCTCTCTCTCTCTCTCTCTCTCTCTCTCTCTCTCTCTCTCTCTCTCTCTCTCTCTCTCTCTCTCTCTCTCTCACATTGATGACCTAATTAAGAAAAGCAAACATATGGAAAGTTACTGTACTTGTAAATATAGGGGAGGTGACTATAAGGCAAGATAAAGGATATTCTCTCTACTTATAGAACTCTAGTTCACTGTAAAATTATGAGGATCACCCAATGAAAAATTTCAATAAAACTTGTTCATCCAATTACAAAATCTTGAAAAATACATTTCATGTCTCCACCAATTAAGTACAAAAGTCTTTGTAGTGCAATTGCTAATTATAGCTAAATTATAGGATTACCTGCTTAACTCGTTGAAACTCCTCTTTTTAGGTGTCAATTTTGAAAAAACTATCTCACAGTCTACATCTATGACAGAAATTTCATCGCCAAACAAAATGCAAAGTTTTCGTACCTGGAGGAGAGATGCCAAAGTGGTTGCTCCCCAATAAAGAGGGTTATATATCTTTCATGGCTTCAAAGGACTTGTATAAGAAGATCTTAGGAGTAGTTTTATGTGTTGTATTTCAAGGAGAAATGTCATCTTTCCCGTTTGAGCTTATAGCATCTGTTAATTGTGAAGGCAGGGAAAGCATCAGGATTGTCAGCTTATTTGATTTGGATCATGTGTGGCTTGAGTATATGGAATCAAAAGAGGTGTGGCCAATAGAGGATTTTGGTCCAAATGACTTGAGCCATTTCCACCTTAGCATTAGTGTATCTAGAGATCGTGAACTTCTACATCGAAGAGTGATGGTGAAAAAGTGTGGATTCCGTCTAATATGCAAGCCACTAGATAATGATTTGGAGGTTTGGCTTCAAAACGATCAGCTATTGGATCCAGCTTTACTCTACGAGGTTTCGCATGAAGATAGTCTAATGAACACGAAGGAAAAAAGTTCAAATGAAATAGACGATTTACAAGATAATGATACGTGGACAGAGGTAGAAGGATTGAACATGGCCGACTTCTCAATTGAGGTCTCTCTCTCTCTCTCTCTCTCTCTCTCTCTCTCTCTCTGCATATCTGTGTGTGTGTGTGTGTGTTGATATAGAATGCATGTTGGGCGCACTGTGTTTGCGTAATGCAAAAGATGAAAATTCTTGACAAACAAACAAACAAAGTTAATATAAAGTGAGTTTGCAAGTACAAAATCTCAAATTACACAATGACATAGATCCAATAATTGTAATTCCTATGTTGAAAAATAAATGTAAAAATCTTGAAAATCTAACGAATTAGTGGACACGTAGTTCTTGATGGTGCGGTTCATCATAACAACCGACACCCTTATAATACTAGATCATCTATACGGATCAGGATAAATCTAGAGAATGACAATAATTCAATAATTCAACATGAGGTTGTTCTCACTCTTAGGCGTTTGTTATTGTAGAGTTAGATTAAGATAAGTCTTTTGCAAGTGCGGTATAATATGAACCAATTCTATTTGTCTATATCCATAGGTGAGAATATCTCTAATCATTGTTGTGGCCAAAGTCTCGTGATTATAGCCATGATGCTGCAAATTCAAACAACAGCTGTAAAAAAAAATATTGTAGAGTAATAATAATAGTGTTAAAGAAAGCGAGAGATTATGAGTAGACGATTAAATAAATGGATTATATTAAATAGTTATATAAAAATATTTAGATTACTTGATATAAAGATTTTGTGAGTTAATTTTAAAAATTCTAACATCATTTTGTAGTATAACGGATAAAAGTTCTAAGGAATTAATTCATCCCTGGAGCCAAAATCTTACTTTGATATAAAAGAAGACAAGCAGCATCAATCGATCAAATCAAAGTTATCAAACAATAATAATAATAAAAAAGGCGAAAAAAGGTAGAAAGAAACAAAACAAAATGGCATGAAAAGCCCAAGAGCCTCTCTTTTGAAAATCAGATCCTGTTGGAGTTTCATGAACTTTGATATAGAATAATTGCTGACCCTAATCGATTTGAACATCACCACATAATATAATCTACTAACCTTGAGGGAGAAGACGTACAAGAGTTGCTATTATGATAGAGGACCGTCGTGCTACCTGCCTTACTATGTGACACGTGTCAACTGCCATATACATATTGCTTGGGACAGTTTGATTTAAATTAATTATAGAGACTATCAGATTTGAGATTCTCCTTTAAAAGAAAGTTTGAGCGGACATAAAAGGTGCAGGAGGTTTGGATGGGGCTAACCTGTGGAGAGAACATGCAATGGACTTTCCTTTTCAATTTTCCATTAATTTAAGGCCAAGTACAAGTTTTTTTTTTCTCTTTTTTTTTTTATGTTAATAATGTTAAGTTTGTTGCAAGTAAGTTGGAGTTTAATTAGGACGGTTTTTACTGAAGAATCAGCAATGTCTAAAGTGAACACATAAAAATGAACATTAGACAGTGGGGTCCGACTAGGACAATTGATTTCTCATATATGTTGTTCTCTTTTCCATCAAATTTTCACTTCGTCTATAGTACACTCGTATTGCATGAGCTACTTTTAGAGTGATTCAATCTAATATTAGGGGTGGCTAACGTTTGCAAGGGAATGATTTCCAACATAAGCAAGGATCGATGTGTCTAATTTTATAGAAGTCTAGCTTTGGTTGCATTACCAGGAATAGGGAAAATTACAAAAAAATAGTTTTAAACATATTGCAATTGTGATAATTCAATCATAAACCTTTTTTTTTTCTATTTGAGTCCTAAACATTTTACATTTGTGCAAATTCAATCCATTCGGCTAATATTGGCCAATCTCTTTAGGGGCGGGCAAGGCTCACCCTTGTTTATAGCCTGCAAGGCCGACTCACTGGCCCTCAACTTTGGCCAATTGCTGAGTTCTGACAACTAGCTAGAGGATGAAGATGGAGGGAAGGGGAAAAAGGGAATAGAAAGAAAAAAATAAAAAAATAAAAAAATAAAAAAATTCTAAAAATATTAAAATATTATTACAAATTGTCCATATCAACAATGATTGCGCCACGTAGGATAGTCGACATCCATATTAGCGCCAGTCAGCCAAAACTAATCAAATGGACTGATATAAATGTAAAAAGTTTAGGACTCAAATGGCTAAAAAAAATTAGGACTAAATATCAAAATTGCAATAAGTTTATAACTTTTTGGTATTTCTCCCTTATGAATATGCTCAAAATCAAACTCTTCTTCTTGAACTAATTACAAATTTGGGTACTTCTAACACTTTATTCATATTACAGAAGCTTCGCTATTCCTGAATTTATCCTCGTTGCCGAAATGTTTTGCCTGGAGGAGAGATGCCAAAGGGGTTTGTCCTTGTTGAAGATGGTACTATATCTTTCATGGCTTCACAGGACTTTTTTGACAAGTTCCTTGAATTGGTTCTCTGTGTTATTTTCGGTGTGGAAGATGGAAACAAGGAAATATCTTTCAAAATCGTGCCACATGTTAATGGCCAAAGGCGGAATGTGCTAGAAGGAACTCTCGGTTCATATGATTCAGATCATATGTGGATTCAATGTCTCAAACCAAATATATTGTGGGGATTGTTGCAGGGAGCAGTTGATTTCAGTCAATTTGGGGAGAATTATTTAAGATTTAGCCTTACAGTTACACTATCGGGTGGAACCATGAAAAAGTTGGGATATATGTTAAGATGCCGGCGATTAGAGGATGATCTAAAGGTTGTGCTGGAAGAGAATCAATTAGTGGATCCAGCTTCATTCTATGAGGACTCTGATTCAGAGGAAGACACCTCAATAGGATACTTAAACACGTTTCCCATTTTGCAAGGAACCGGAAGCAGTGACAGTGAAACAAATTAAATGGGAAGAGGTGAGTGCAGTATATGTTGGCTTGCAGCTCTTAAGAAAGCGATTAGTAAGGCAGTGAAACAAATTCGGGGTGGCATGTGTTTCCTTATACCCCGGGACAGTGGTTGGAGTAATAGATGGCGTTCGGTTCAGTCTCTCGTCTCATATTCAAATATATGAAACTGGATAGACGGTGACTTGGCACGCAACATTCATAGCAAGTGTGTTTGTTTTTCATATTTCCTTGTCAATTGAATCATGATCTCATTGATAAATGTCGTATTCTGCACAAGATGCTTAGCAGCATCTCATTTACTGATTTCAGTGGCATTAGTGTATCCTTGTAATAATAGTGCTGAGAAGTGAGCCCTTTTAACTGAAGTGCGGAGATCATGTTATCATCATCGCACCTGCTGGCTACCGTTTGTCGGGTTATCTAGATCATAAAATCAAATCCTCAACACTCAAACTATATAAAGTACCCTCACAAATGATAATAGAATCTTAGTAAAAGTTCGTGAAGCACACGAGCTTCTCTTTGCTTTTGGCCCCTGGAGTGGGAGAAGGACGAGTCCAATTTTCCGTTTGCCGAAAAAGGATCAATGTTCCAAGCATGGTAATTTTTCTCATATGGTTAGTCAATTTTAAATCCCCTTGGTAAAATTATATAGCTGGCAACTTATTGGTCATGTTAGCTCATAGTAATTTACCAACAAGTTAGCAACTTAGGAACGTGAAATGCAACATTAAGCTACCAACTTTTTAATAGATTTACCGCTCAAAACAAAAACTGAATGGGGAACGTAGTAATTTTCCAATGGCATTAATAACTTACTGACATTTTTCCATTTTTCAAGGTAGCAAGTGATCACCAAAGGGACTTTTCCAATTTCAATCGGATTATAAATTATCTACTTGTTATGTAGAAGTTTACCACTTAAAGATTAAACTTACCGGTGAGATTAGCAATTTATCTACATAGGTCCGCCTACATACTAGTTAATTACCAATACAAGGAGGAATTTGCTATTAATAAAAAAACGCAATTAGTCAATTATTATTGAATTAAGTAACTTACAACGTGGGCATAATTTTACTGAAGTATGTTACCAATAATTTGAGGAATTTATGAAAGCCAAATTCGATAGTAAGTTATCAAGTTGCTAAGAAAATTTTGCTATTTCTTATAAAATCTTATAATTCAAGTTGGGAAAAGTAGCCAAGCCTCAAACTCTCGGAAGATATAGTTCTATCCACCTGAATGCTCTCGTTTTGTCGAGTTTCCCTCTACCCCGTGGTAGTTACTCCTTCGTCCGAACCCTAATTGATTATTTGTTCTTCTTCAAGCTTTAATCTCGGTGCTCCAACACTTTCAAATGGTAGTTTTTTCTTTCCTCAAACCCTAATTGCCCCTTTCTTCACATTTCTCCTGGTTTGATTTGGATTCGCTTGTCTCAATTCCCCGTTCCGATCAGTGGGGTTTCTTCCCAGTTCCTCTTTCTCCTTGTTTTTCTTCGCTTTCGCCTCCGATAGTGACCCGATGTTTCGCTTTCTCTGGTCTTGGTTCCATTGGCGTTCTGCATGTACTAGCTCCTGTTCTTTTCCTCGTTCCTGCCTCTGTTTGTTGGTTTTCCACCTTCCCGACATGACTGCATGTCGAGTTTTGGAATCATCTAAAGCTCCCTCTACATCCCCTGCCTACGGAATATAGGTGTGCTCTGTTTCTCGGTTCTTCTTATGGCTTCTCCAACTCCCAACAGTATGCCTGGGAGCCCCGATACCTCGTGTACTAACCTGTACGAGGATGCTCGCATGGCCGCTCTGAGCAAACGCATGGGTCGTCTTTGGTCTAAACAGCATATCGAAGTTTGGGAGGATGCGCCTTTGCCTGAAGCTTTGGCTGAGTGTCGGCTCATACTTGTGGGTAAGCTCCTGTCAAATTCATCAATTAATTTACTAGCTTTTCAGACTACCATGAAGCATGCTTGGAGGATGGATCATGTTGATATTACGCAACACGATGGGGGTTTATTGGTAATCAAATTCAAAAATGAAACCGAGAAAAATCGAGTTCTTACCATTGGTCCTTGGCGGTTTGGAGGTATTCTGGTCATTCTACGTCCTTGGCTGTATAACACGCCGTTGCACTGTTTTACTTCTCATCATGTGCTTTTTGGGTCCAAATTGTCGGTCTCCCTTTGGAGCGCTGCACGAAGGAAATGATTTGTAGAGCTGTTCAAAGGGTTGGCAAAGTTCTAAAAATAAAAATAGACGGTGGAGCGAGTACCTCTCTTCATGCTGGCAGGGCCCGAATTGAACTCAATCTTCAAGATCCTCTTCAGCCAGGCCAATTTCTTAGAGTTGATGGCAAAAACATCTGGTTAGACTTTCGTTATGAGCGTCTGTGTCACTTTTGTTATTCCTGTGGTAAGCTTGGCCATTATGCCTCAACCTGCAAAGATTATGAGTATGATGAGCAAAAGTTCGATAACAGAGACAACTTATATTTCGGTCAGTGGCTCAGGGCTGAGGTTCGGGAATTTAGCCCTTTCTGGCTCGCCTTTTATGCCTCACCCAGCCCTTCTCCTGAAGCTGAGGAGTCTATTCCCGAGACACAGGTCAATCCCTCAATTGACTTGCCTTCAGTCCCTTCACCCAGCAGCAAAAGAAAAGAGATTGTGCCGATCCCTGACAGCCCTCTTTTTATTCTGCCAAAAACCCTTCGCTGTGCAAGCTCAGGCTAAGAGGCAGCTGGTTCCTATAGCGGGACTTCTCCCTCACCCTGTACCTACTCCTTACCTAGTAATGGGAGAAGGATCTTTCAGCTCTTCCAAGCCAAAGAAATCTAAGAGTCATAAGCTGAGCAACAAGGCAGGGCCAATTAAAAAATTAAAGCGTCCAAACCTGCTGCGAGAGGGGCTTGACGAATCACTTATGTTGGATACTCCAATCTTTGATGCTATTGAATCCAACACTTGGGCTATGGTGGCTGGCCCTAAAAAGCCACCATCGGACAAATGAGGTTAATAAGTTGGAACTGTCAGGGGTTGGGTAATCCCCTGACAGTTCAAGCCCTTCGGGTGTTGGTGGCCCGAGAAAAGTCTGACATCCTTTTTTGATGGAAACTAAGAATAGAAATTTGGTGCTAAACAGATTACAAAAACGTCTTAAGTTTCCAAATAGTTTTTTGGAAGAACCTTCTAGCCTTGCTAGCGGCCTAACTATTTTCTGGCAGGATTCTGTTCACCTGACTTTGGAGCATCAGTCCTCTGACTTCTTTGATCTTCTCTGCCATATCAGGGAGTGTGGAATTTCTATGCGGCTCACGTGTCTCCGGGCGTTGGCTCTTGTCTCTCTTCGGCTCCTGTTCTGGGATAAACTAAAACTCATTAATACCCATAATACTTTACCTTGGCTGTGCATTGGAGATTTTAATGAGGTAATGTATCCTTGGGAAAAACAACGTAAACGACCAGTAAATTTTCAACGGATGCATACCTTTTGAGATCTGGTGAGTGACTCTTCCCTCCTGGACCTAGACAGTAAGGGATGCTCCTATACCTGGTGTAACAATAGAACAGGGGATGATTTAGTTAAAGAGTGTCTTGACAAAGCTCTCTGCAATATCTCTTGGCGTCTCACATTTCTAGCTGCTGAGGTGTTTGCTCTTCCGGCCATTAGTTCGGATCACAGTCCCCTGGTTTTACATTCCTCTCCAGCCCATCCTTGATGCCCAAGGCTTTTTACGTTTGAATCCTTTTAGCTGCAAGACCCGAAATGTCGTTTGGTTATTTCAGATGCGTTAACTCAATCTCGGTCTCAGCATATTACCTTAGCTCAGAAATTACCCCTTATTTCAGCGGCTCTTTCCCGATGGAGCAAAGCCAAATTCTCTAATGCCCATTAAAGAATCTCCGAGCTTCAACAGCAGCTCCAAGTCCTGACCAACAAAAGAAACAGTCAATCTGACAAGCCTCGAATGGATGCTTTAAAACTTCAGATTCACACTTTATGGACTCAAGAAGAACAAGATTTGGGCCATGCGTTCTAGAGTACAAGTAGCTGAAATGGGGGACAAAAATTCAAAATTCTTCCATGCTACCACCATCCAGAGACGTCAACGAAATTAAATCAGCCTGTTATTAGATCAAGAAAATTAGTGGATCAGAAATGAAACAACTTTACAAGAAATGACTTAGCTTTTCTTCCAAAACCTTTACACCTCTGTTGGGCAACGCAATTATGGCCCCTTTTTAAGTCAATGCCCCGCCATTGTCACGGAGGAAATGAATAGTAAACTTATTGCTGAAGTTACCCTTGAAGAAATTCAGCAAGTAGTTTTTCAGCTTGGGGCATCCAAAGCACCTGGCCCAGATGGTTTAAATGGTCAATTTTATCAATCTCACTAGGATATCTTAAAGGCAGAGGTCATTACCTCAGTGAAAGCTTTCTTTGACTCTGGTGTGTTGGATCCTGTCATCAACAGAACTTTCCTTACTCTGATCCCGAAGATCTCACAACCTGAAAGGCTGGACCAATTCAAACCGATTAGTCTTTGTAATTTCAGTACAAAATCATTTCCAAGATTTTAGCCAATAAATTAAAGGCTCTCCTAGGCTCTCCTATCTGCACTCATATCTATAGAGCAAAGTGCTTTTGTTAGTGGCCGTCAAATTCAGGATAACATCCTAGTAGTGCAGGAAGTTCTACATCAACTCAGAATCCGAAAAAGACAGAGAAAATTTCAGGGGGTCCTCAAACTCGATATGCAAAAGGCGTATGATCGTGTCGAGTGCGATTTTCTCCGGGATTATCTAAAACAGATTGGCTTTCATGCAAATTGGATTTACAGGGTTATGCAGTGTGTCACGACTGCTTCTCTTTGTATTAAGTTTAATAGTCAGCCTCTTAAGCCTTTTCCTATGACGAGGGGTCTTCGAGAGGGTGATCCCTTTTTCCCCTATTTATTTATTCTAGTAGCAAATGCTCTTTCAACTCTCATACATCAAGCTGTCGCTATGGGAAACATTAAAGGTATTCAACTTACCTAGAGCTGTCCTAATCTTTCACATTTATTTTTCGCCGATGATGCCATTTTCTTTATTGAAGGAAAGCTGCTCGAATGCCAAAACCTTTCAAACATTTTAAATCAATACTGTCAAGCATCGGGACAGGCAATAAATCGAAATAAGTCTGGTATATATTTTAGTCGTGGCTGTCCAGCACCTCATCAGGAATATCTGGCCAGCGAATTTCGTGTTTCGGTGATGCACAAGACAGGGAAATATCTTGGCATACCTTCGGACTGGGGTAGGTCCAAAACAGAGATGTTTTCTTGGTTATTAGCTAAGGTGAATTCAAAAATGGATGGCTGGAAAGAAAAACTATTTTCGAAAGGTGGCAAGGAAGTGTTGATTAAAGCCGTAGTTCAAGCAGTGCCTCAATACGCTATGTCTATCTTTAAAATTCCCATTTCTCTTTGCAAAGCTATTGAGCAGAAAATTTCTAAATTCTGGTGGCAAACTCAGAGCGAAAAATCAGGAATGCCTGGAAAAATTGGGAATCATTGAAGAGACGTAAAGATGCAGGGGGTCTTGATTTTCGAGATCTAGTGGCTTTCAATAAGGCACTATTAGCAAAACAAGCTTGGCGTTTGTTTCAAAACCCTGATTCACTGTGGAGTCGTATCTTTCAAGGGCTTTATTTCCCTTCAAAAGATTGATGGCATGCAGAAAGAGGCGCCAAGCCCTCTTGGGGTTGGCAAAGCATTTTACATGGCCGTGATTCTATGTCTAATCATCTACAGTGGTCAGTGGGTAATGGCCAGCATATCCGTATTAGAGAGGACAAATGGCTATCTATGGGTATTATTGGGGGACCTGCACCGCGCAATGAACTTATTATGGTTGCTGATTTCATTAACCCTGAACAGCAATCTTGGAATCTCTTTGCTCAAAAACAGTTTCACTGATCAAATTATAACTGAGATTCTCCGAATACAGGTACGCCCTCAGTTTACAATTGATTCTTTAATCTGGACAGGGAGACAAAATGGCATTTATACTATCAAAAGTGGTTATAATTGTCTACGATCAAGCGAATCCAACTTAGATCATAACTAGGCATCTTCTTCTTTTACGCTACCCAAGCGTTTTTGGAATACTATCCGGCAGGTGCCGACGAGCCCTAAATTACTAATCTTCCTATGGTCTCTGTGCCATAATGCTATTACAACAGGTGAAAACCTGTATAACCGGCATATTTTATCGGATCCAACTTGCAGCCTATGTCAAAATTGCGGTAGTCATCCTATCCCTGAATCAACAGAACATCTTTTCTTTCACTGTCCGTGGACCAAAGCAGTGTGGTCTCATTCACAGTTTCACATAAACATGCGACAGTTTGAAACTAACAAATTTGATGCCTGGCTTCAACAACTCATGTATAGGAATGATTTATTACCTGATTTGGCTATTGTAGCAGCTGTTTTGTGGCATATTTGGAATGCTAGGAATGATTACATCTTTTGTCAACGACTCCCCAATCCTGATCTAGTGGTCTTCAATGCCATCGCCTACAATCGCTCTTACAAAACCTGTAACTCCAAGCCCCTGCATCAACATAAGCAGCCTGATTGGTCCACTCCTAATCGGAGCTCAAATCAGACTCAGCCTTTGCCAGATCTCACAGCCGCTGCCGGATCTGCTTATCCGCCCTTTTCTTCGACCCGGAGGTGCCCTTCTCATCTGCCCTCTGTATCCTTTGGCTGGCGTCCTCTTGATCTGGGTGTACTGAAAGTTAATATCGACGGCTCCTTTCACTCGGGTTCTTCTCAAGGCTCTGTGGCGGGTGTTTGTCGAGACTCTATAGGAAGGTTGATCGACGGCTTCTCCCTTACCATCAACGCCGCCTCTGCCCTACAAACGGAACTCCAAGCTTTCACACCTGCGCTCCGGTATCTGCTACAAACGGGACGATCTACAACTCACCTTATCCTCGAATCAGATTGCCTTCAGCTGGTTGACTCGATTCAAGATCAGAATCGCTTTCCTTGGGACTCTCGTGCTCTGTTCGTGGAAGCGGCAGCTTTGCTTCGTCTTTTCCAAACCCTAGAGGTGCGCCACTGTCGAAGGGAAGAGAATACGGTCGCTGATTGGGCCGCCCGAGCCCATGGGCTTCATATCCTCCCTCCCAATTAGCCTGAAACTCCCCCTCCCTTCCTTTTTTCTCTTTTATGTATTGATGCTTTAAATTGTTGTAATCCTCTTGCCAGTTAATACTATTTCTCCGTTCTCGTCCAAAAAAAAAAGTTGGGAGAAGTACAAAAAAAAAGTCTCAAATCTATTGCATTGGACCAATTTAGTCCTAAATATTTTACATTAGTACCAATTCAGTCCATTAGACCAATTTAAATAAGAAATCACTGACATGAACGTCAATCGCCCACGTGGACAATTTTCTAAAATTTTTAAATGTTTCATTTATTCTTTTCTTTTGGTTTCCTTTTTTAAACTTTAGGGTTGACGAGGTCTTCGGCTGACCATCACTGGCCACAGGCAAGGACGTTGTGGACCTTGGCTGCCACAAGCAATTGCCGCTAAACCCTCGCTTGTGCCCAACAAGGGCATCGAGGAGGCCTGCGAGGGTTGGCTAGCAACCTCGTCGGCCCACGGTAGGGGGAAAAAAAGAAAGGAAAGAAAAGAAAAATCATAAAAATCATAAAAATATTTTAAAAATTAGAAAATTGTCCACCTTAGCATCGGTTGTACCACGTAGGACGGCTAACACCCACGTTAGCAATTTTGAAAATTGGTTGGATGGATTGAATTAGTATCAATATGAAAAGGTATATGACTAAATTGGTTCAATTGAAAACTTTAAGACTAAATTGGTACTAACACAATAGGTTTATGATTTTTTTTTATGTACTTTTCCCAATTCAAGTTAGTATCAAAACAGAGAAATAAATAACTTAAATTACCAATGCAAGCCCACTTTTAAGGTGGTAAGCTACTGACCATGTAAAGAACTTACCATTCAATAGTAAGTTATCAAATTTGCCACTAAAATCTTGCAATTGAAGTTGATAACTTACTGGTGAAATTAGTAATTTACCAATGAGTTGTAACTTCTTTGAGGAAGTAAGTTAAAGACCAAGTATGTAAATTATCCATGTACCAAAAATAAGTTATCAACTTATTTATTTGTTTGCCATTGCAAATACATCTTCCCGATGAAATCGGGAAGATTACCAAAAAGTACTTAACTTATTGTATTTGTGCTAATTCAGTTCTAAGTTTCTGAGTTTAGACAATTTAGTCATAAATCTTTTTAAAATTTACCAATTCAATCGTAAACCTTTCGATTGTGATAATTTAATCCTAAACTTTTTTTATGAATTGTCAATTTAATCTGAAACCTTAACGAAATTGGCATAAATGGAAGGTTTATTACTAAATTGACAAACCGTCAAGAGATTTAGGATTAAATTGACACAACTAAATATTTAGGATTGAATTGACAAATCGTCAAAAAATTAATTATCAAATTGATCAAATTAAATAGTTTAGAAAATAATTGACACAAGTGTAATATGTTTATGACTTTTCTTGATAATTTTCATGATGAAATTAGAACTTACCAAACACAGACCTGCTGTTTTAGCAAGTTACCAACAAAGCAAGGGATTCGAGTCAAACTAATGTACTATTAATTTGAGAGTAGTCAAATCATCATTTCGCTGCAAAGTGGCAAACAAATGAATGAGCACAAGCATAGAGTTTTAACATGGTTAGTGCCGCTAAAAGATTAGGTTAAGGTGACATCTATTTTTCCGCGAACCATTCGTCACATTTGCTCCTTCGCCTTTGTATAACAAAATTTTATTATTCTGTCACGTTAGATCCAAAAGAAGCGAACAATAAAATTTGCCTCCTTTGAAAATTAACGGCGAAGTCCGATAGTAGCACCGCCTGGTGAAACCCGACCATCCCTCCCTCTGGTTCCATTTTCTTAAAGTAATTTTGGCCTTTTTTGTTTTTGTTTTTATTCATTTCTGGATTTTTGTTACTTTTGATGTCCAATTTTTTTAACCTATTTTCTGATGCGGCATCCATTTCGCACTACACAACGCCATTGTGCACTCAAAACATATTAAAAAATTAAGATATCAGCATTTCCCGTAATTTAAATTTGACAGAATTACGGTACTTTTTATCTGAACTAATTGAACAAGTTTTAAAATCGGTTTATCCTTTTTCCTTTTGCATTTTTGTCCGTAGAAGAACTGGTTACATATCTGCTCCCTCAATTCCAATTCGAAATTCCGTATTGATACAAGGTTTGTCATTAGCCTACTGACGTGCCAAGAGAATTGCTCTATGCGACCATTTCAGAAAATCATGGCTAAAAAATTTCAATCAAAAAGCATGATATATAGTTTCCAACTTCTTTTTTTTTTTTTTGATATTATGAAGAGCAACGTACTAAACCTAAATTTGATGATAGCTCTTAGAATTTCCTTTGCGAGATTTCAGTGCAAAGACTTCTCTTACTCAGTTAATACATCTGAAAATTCTCAATATGAAAATAAATATTTATCTGGCCTGATCAACACGAAAATATGAGAGAGAAAGCTTGCTTCATGTCACGGGGTGCATTTGATTGATACCTTCCACGACTGATGATGCTGTATTCTTGGAAAACCGGTTCGGTAGTGATTTTTGTGAGTGAAGTGAATTTTGATGATGGAGTACTAGTTCTTGAATTTTTTTTAGCCATTTGATCTCTTATACAACCTAATATTTTAATGATGTTAGTGTTATTAAAAATGTACTACCTTGTGGGATAAAAAATGAGGCGACGGTTGACGTGGCGGGTTATAAGTGCATTTGATGTGTCACTTAGTAAACACCAAGTCAGTTAATAAATAGGAAAAACCCAAATCAAGAACTCAAAGGACTGCTATGAGGGTTTTGTATCAAACTTCTATCTTATTCAAGTCTTCATTCTTTGAACTACTAAGGTTGCCCCGGCCACCCTTCCCCACTTGAAAAGGAGGAGGTGAGGAATTCGATTCCTCACCTCCTCGGGGCTGGGGTGAGCATGCATGAATGAAGAAGCAGGGCTTTGCAACCTGCGCATAGCTAAGATAGGACCAGATCAAAAGGAAAAAGAAAAAAGTCTTCATCGTCCGGATTTCCCTTTATCTTTTTTCTTTTTTCCGAAGACTTTAAAGAAGCTCGATTGATCTCTCTTGAGTCACGACTCTCCTTTGCGGCCTTGTCTTCTTCAAAGCATTTTCTTACATGTCGTGAGTCTTACTTGTGCTTGAGCGAAGGCCATGGCACAACTACAAGAGAATAATGAATTGCCACGGCGGAAGTGATGATTGATGAGGCAGAGAGCAAGGGTGATGGAGTCCATTTTGGACTGCTTTGTTCGGTCCAAAATTCCACGGGACAAGGATGAACAAAATCATCCATGAATTTGAATGATGGGTTGGGCATAGAATAAGAGTTTAGAGCTTCTAAAGCCATTGACATCTGCGTCAAAAACATTATCTTCTTCCAACATCTGCGTAAGCCATATTATCTCCTACAGCTAGTGCTTGTCCCTTCTCGCTTTGGTCGAGATGACTTTGTTATCTTATGAATTAGAAATTATAAATTAGAAATGAGAAACTAAGTTTGAGTTGGATGACCTCAACTGAATGCTAGCTGGCCCCAAGTTTATAAAGCACCCGTTATAGGTGCGTAGATGGAAATATTCTTGTATGCTATAATTGCTTGGATAGTGGTCATACGCATCAGGATAACATTAAGAAACATATACATACAAAAAGCTTCCCTAGAAAATAGTCTAGAAGATACCATTACATGAATTGTAAATGCTTGAATGTATGTACCAAAATACAATTGTTGATCATGAACAAAATTTAAGAATCTCTATCTGCACCTTCAAGAGATTCCTTTCCCTTAATCATTGCTCCTATGTCTAGTTAAAAATAGCGAAATAAACAAATTACCACGTGAAATGATTGTTCATCGGTAAATGCATTGATCTTTAATTTTTTTTTTTTTATCAAAAATAAAGTTGTGTTGTGATCCTCAAAATACTAATAATACTTTGAGGTTAAAATTGGGAGAATTACCAAAAAAATCTTAAATTTATTGTAATCATGCCAATTCAATCCTAAATATTTTACAATTATACTAATTCAGTTAATCCATCTAGTTTTGGCTGGCCAGTGTTGACGTGGATGTTGGGCTGTAGCCGTTGTCTACTCAATACTGATGTGGCAATTTTTTAATAATATTTTATTTTTAAAAAAAATTATTAATATTTTTTCTTTTTTTTTTTTTTTTTTTTTTTTTTTCTTTTCTTCCTCCTTGGCTTCTTTTCCCATAGTGGCCGATGAGACTCTAGCAAGGGTTGCTTACCACTAGGCGAGATCGTGAAGCCCTCGCTAGTGGCCCCTAGGCCTTGCTCGGATGTGGGCCACTCCTAGTCTTCTTGACAAATCTCTCTCTCTCTCTCTCTCTCTCTCTCTCTCTCTCTCTCTCGGGAAAGTCTAAAACGTTGCCAAAAATGGGGTCGACTCGTGGTCTTCCGGACGAAGATTTTTTTTTTTTTTTTTTTTTTTGCTAGTCCTACTTTATTCTTACTCTAACTCTCACTCTCAAATTTTTGCACTGCTTCCTTGCAGGGCGTGGGAGTCGAAACCCACACCTGAAACTAAATTGTCCCCACCCCAACCTCCCTAAGAATGTGGGGATTTGAACCCCCCACCTCCCCCTTCCATGTTGGAAGGGTGGCCACTAGGGCAAACTCCAGTGGTTTTCCGGACGAATATTACATCAACAAGAACAAGAGATCACCCTCCTCATCCTCACTCAAACCGAGCTCCTCCTCCACACACTCATCTTCTTCTTCTTCTTCTTCTTCACTATTGCTCTCGCCATCATCTCCAACTTCCATCGATCCTCCATCATCTTCCTTGAGATCCATGGATGACCTCTGTTAAGACATCAACTTGTCCTCCCTCCACACATAGGCCACCACCATGGCAGCACGATCCTCCAGAATTTCTTGGGTGGAGGTGGCAGTGGTAGGGGTGGACCCTTCAACGAGGACCTAGCAACAGGTTCAAGAAAATATGCGTGTGACCCCAACCATTCACCGTTTAGCTCAGGATTGACCTTTGCCTAGTTCAAGATTGGCCTTGCCAACCATAGGTGAAGCCTGTTGATACTTGATTTTTAGTCAACGTGTCAAAAAAATGAAAAAAAAAAATCAAAATTAAGGTTTTCGATCGAGACGAATGGGCTAAATAGTCTCATTCCTCATTTTTTTTTTTCCTTTTGCACTGTCACTTTTAAGTGATTTCCAAGTTACTTCCAAGAAAAATCCAAAAAGTCAAATGATTGACTTTTTTGTGGACTTTTTAGTTATCCCTTTGACCAAAAGTCAACCCCGAGTCAAAAGTTGACTTTTTGCTTAAAAAGATGTCAAATGTTTTTAACTTCACTTTAGCAAAGTCAATTTTAAAAAATTTCAAAGTTTTGACTCAAAAATAAACTTTTTAGGAAGTCAATTAAAGTTTTGACTTTTGATCAAACCTTTGACTAAAAAAAATATATATATATATATATATCCACAAAATATTTTGTTTTAGTGTCAATTTGAATTTTGTGTCGAAAATTTTGCAAAATTCGATTAAGAACCTTATTTTACATTTTTTTTTTTTTTTTTTTTTTTTTGGGTTTTAGGTTTGAAATTGACCAAAAAAAAAAAAAATAAAAATCATTTTAGTCATAATTATGTGTAGCTTCTTTTATGACATTCGTTTTAGGGACTATTTCTAATCCATTCCTTCACTCAATTTTGGGAATTGTCAAATCAAAGGGCGAGTTGCCATTTTGAGCCCTAATTAAGGGATCCGAATCGATCATTCATGAGTTGCGAATAGACATTTGTATTCCACTCATTTTCTTGATATAAGTTTGAATCTGAAGTCCATTTTGAGAAATTTAGTTGAGAATTTCCCAATTTGAGGAATTTTGCTCTTTTGAATATAGGAAAACCGGATTATTGAGCTTCAATTGAAGATATTCAAGTGGATCCATTCATTCAAGATTAAGGTCTAATTTCATAAATCTATTTTTGGCTTAAGTCTCGCAAATTCAATTCAAAGTCAATTTGAATGTAATAGGTTATCATAAGCATGAGTAATTAGTTGAATATGTTTACCACAGTATTAATTGAATTCAATTTCAATTAATTCGCGATTTCAAGCGAAGAGTTGCAAAAATTGCCCATTTTGGCTTATAGGTTCAATTACATGTACCCATGGCCTAGATGCATCATTTTTCACAATAATCATTCGATTAGGTTAATAAAAAACCCATAGATTGCATTTAAGGGGTTTAACTGGTTTAATTTGATTAAAATCAGATAATTTCTTCTCATATTGGATAAATTTTCTTTTCTATAAATTTTGAGCCCACAAGAACTGCCCAGCTAAGTACTGGCGTGAACCGGTTCAACCGGTCCAATTGGTCGCCGACGAGGCAAGCTAATTCGGCCCTTGGCCGACCAGTTCTAGGTCACCGGCAGCCGGTTCCCAACCCCTCGTCGTGCGTATTTTGTCCTCATGCCTTTCCATTTTCCAGATTTTGCAAAATGGCCCTTGAATTTTGTAAATTTACGATTTTACCCATAATTAGGCTCTAATTACGATTCTTGTTTTGAACCTCAAATTTTGCGAATCAAAGCCATCCGATCAGTCATAGGACATGTTTTGAGTGGGCTTAGCCTTTAATGGACTTAATTTGGCCATTAAATCAAAGTTTTGATCATCGGATTAAACCGATGGTCAAGATTCAACGATTAGGCCTTAGTATAAAAGGTTTTTTCCTCCACAATGCAAGGGGGCCCCTCATTTGCAGAATACTTTCTCTTTCAAAAACAGAAAACCTCTCTCTCTCTCCCCTCTCTTCCCACTCTTTTTCTTTCTCCCAAACTAGCCCCTCGCCAATCCATCGCTCGCCGGCCTCACGTCGTCGATCTGCCAATCGCCACCTAGCCCCTCGACGGTCTTCTCCTCATCCTCAATCTTCTAGTGACCGGTGCCTCCTCCAGCAATCGATTGATCGGCTTGAGCCAGTCGCTTGTTCTGCGAGTTGAAGAAAATGGCTACCGAGCCGGTCCAACGACCTAGATTGACGGCGTGAGCCACACCGATCTCTCCCCAACTTCATCCCTAGCCTCACTGTGGTTGGGGATTGGTAGATCAACCACTAGATTAACTCTGGTAGTGTGTTCTATTCTAACGCGTCCAAGGCCGATTCGATTAGGACCAGTTCTATCCAAGGTGAACTGGCGGTCCAACTGGTCCCTAGCCAATCCGTAGGCAATCCGATCCATCCCTCGAAGTTCCGATCACGTTCTGGTGACGTTAATTTTTTCCGATCGTGCTTTCTTTTGAAGGAAAATGCAAAAGGTAGATGTTTTAACCTTGAATCGGATAAGGTGAGCAACATAACCGATCGGGGCTAGTATTGAAGTTTAGATTTATACAATATGCTTAGATCTAAGATTGATGAGTGATTGAATGATCTACTGAAGATTGATGTTCATTGAAGATAAACTTGAGTTTGTTTGAATGTGGGTAGTGTTAATATGCAATTCCATGCTTCTATTGTTTGCTTATTGTTTTGGTTGAGATGAGGTACTATATGAACTTTTCTGACCTCAAACCCTTCTATGTGTAAAAAATATACTTCCTGAGCTTCAATTTGATAAGTCATACATCCTGAACAAATGTCGTTTGGTCATCAAAAAATACCTCCGAAATCAGTCGATTCTGCAGTAGTTATAGGTAGATTTGAAGTTCTGACTTTGTTTTGATTTTCTATTTTATTGTTTTCATACTGATTTCTATGTGCAGAATCTGGAAAAGCTTTCTTCACCAGATTTATGCAAAATTGTCTTGAGCATGACATCTAATTTTTTCAGAATTTTTTAAGATGTTTTGATTAGACAAAATCATCAAAAACCAAACCTAGGTCTATCTACCCTACACTAGATCCGAATTGCATTTGTGTGGAATTGAAGATGTAGATAAGTCAATTTGACTTCACATCCTCTATGAGATTTGTAATGCATGTTTTAAGGATTCTAGAAAGGTAAGATTCATGTGGATTTCTCATCATTTGGTATGTCAATTGCATGCACAAATGTGTGTAGGTTCTGGTGCAATTAGGGTATCTCACAACATGCATTTGTTCTGCTATTTTCACATTGATTTGTGTGATCCAAATTAAGCTCCAACGTGTCACAAAAAATGTTCGTCATGTCACATCCTACATATAAAATTTTCCGTAGGTTTTTTTGCACGTCATTAGTTCATTGAAATCAAACATGTTCAGTGATGTTCGCATTAGTTTAGGGACTTATCATGAGCATACTAAAACCCATTCATTATGGTCTCTTAAAGACCAAACTATACATTAATGCCTTCTCAACTTTTGAAGTGTGTGTTACAAGTTTCGTGTCCATATATGGCATGTCATAATTGAACTTTATTTGGTACGTAAACATCATGCATCAATTAGGCTAATTGCAATTGAAGTTCATTGGACGTGTCATTCCTAGTTCTAAATCATTTTGCAATATTGATGGATCATGTGATTTCTTTGCATCCCGTCCTAGGGTTAAACGTTTTACCCAAATCATTGTTGCATTCAATCATTCATCATATGCAAGTTTCATACCATTCATGTATTGTTTAAATGGTCTTTTGAACCATTAAACATAGACAATGTTCTGTTTTGTAAATGGCTGATTCACATACCTTCACGAACATCAATTTTTGACCCTCGATTCAACCTTGATTGAACTCGGACCTTCTAGCAAGTTTTAAGACTCATCTAAATATTTTTAATGCCACTAATTTTTGCACAATTTGCTTATCATTTGACCCGTTTCCTTTTTTTCCAAGTTAGGTTAGAAATCTTACTTAGGTTAAATTCGGAACCCCCGTTTTATCCCTATTTAGTCTGACTTTCGTTATTTTTGTGTGATTTTTTAGTTAGAGATTCTTAAGCCGGACCCTTCACAAACTTTGTTTGTTACTCTTTTGAGTACGTTGTGGTGAAATTTCATATTCTTTAGAGCCCATTTACTAGGTCAAATCTCTGTTGTTGTGTCACGTTGTCCTGATGTTCTGCTGAATTTCTAATGCGGTTTTGAACTTCTTTGAATTTTTATAAATGTCTATGTGGCTTGTTTCAGAAAACTTTCTTCCCCTTGATGTCGTGCACATTGTGTAATTTTCTTGGAACAATTTGTCCATGGGTCCATTGCCAATTGCGTTGATTTTGTTTATCTGTTCTATGACGTCTTATTGTAAATCTTTGTTGTGATTTTTTTTTTCAAGATCCTTTAGGACAATTTGCATGTTGAAATAGGATTCATCACTTTCATGAAGTTTGCTCCAAGTTTCTCAATCTTCGTTGTTGGAAATTTTTTGAAAAAACTAAAAAGGTCTTTTATCGGCACTTTTTCCAAATTTGAAGTGAAATGTCGGTTTTCCATGTGGAAATGATTTTAATACATGTGATGCTTCCAATATCAATTGTTTAGCATCTCTTGGAACTTCCGATTTGAGGTTGATCCTATTGAAGCTTGGATCGTATTTAAAATGCCTATGACATTTGTTAGTAGTGCAATATGCGGCCCAGACTAGCTTTGGCAAGTAAATGTGTTCCATAGCCCAAATGAGATCATACCTCACTTTCAACACTTGTTGTCAAAATATTTCATCCTGATGTTTTAAACACATTCAAAGCCTCTTGAAGCATCACATGTATCACAAATGCATAATAATATTTCATTTTTTAGAGATGCCTATGATTGTGTTTGGCTCCTGTTATTTGAATAAGTAATTCAATGCTAGCTTACTAAAAATTGTTTGATTGTTTGGGAAATAAAGTCAATGGGTCTACCGGCATGTTTAATTCCTACTAATGCCTTTGAATTTTATATGTATGTTTAGGTATGATGTCTATTTCTGTGGGGTAACCTTGGGATTCATTTAGAACATGTCATAGGGACTTATAAGCGTTAGTGACCACACAAGAACACAAATGGTCACTAATAGCTATAAATCATGAAATTGGATTGAGTAGGTGTCTAAAAGGACCAATGCATGATTTGCAAAGGCCAAATCCCGAGACCCAACTTGATTGACTTTGAATCCCATTTCAATTGCTTGATTCTTTTTTATCGTTTAATAATTGTGGTTGTTTTTGGCATGAGTGGTTGTTTCTTTCCTATTGTATGTACCTTGTCTTAGTTTCTTTAGATTAGGATTAGTATAGGTCCTTGGAAGTGGAGGTCCCTCAAAACTTGAGGACAATGGGAGGTCGATATCCATTTCAACCCAGTTTTGTATTCATTTTTACCCGATATATGTTTCAGGTCATTTTACATTGTGTAAACACCCGATGAAGTGCGGATTTTATTTTTTCCGCTTTTTTTTTTTGCCTATCACCTAGGGTTGCATGTTAGATTTATTGCTATCCCTATAACAATTCACTTGATTGTTTACTTTCTCTCTCATCTTTAAATTTCGATTGTTTGCTTTCTTTTTCTTTCTTACAAATAGAAATTGCATGAAAATAGCGATCCATGCATGGTCACTTAGGTAGTTTTAACAACCCAAAAAAGTAAAAAGTAATGTTTGGACACCTTAGGAAATATGACAAACTATTAGGTACTGAAAGAGCGCTCATAAAAATATTAGCATACTCCAAGTCCTCAAATCTAGAATCTCTAGTTGCGTAAGAATCGAGGGACCACTTTCAACCCTTAATTGGGATTTTTAACCGACCACAAAAACGAGGCTAGTGATGACTTCCGTTCTTTTTAGGTTGTTTTAAATAACTAAATAATAAAATCAACCCATTGCAAAGGGTATGGGCCTCGTCGAAGCTCACCATAATTTAGCATACCCACTATAGAAAGCTCCTAATTGATGAAGTGATATCATCCTTAGGGAATAGAGTACTAGTAGGAGGGCTACTATGGTAAATGTACCCTTAAATTCAATACTCATACCCGACCTCCTCTTTTGAGGTATGTCACCCGTGTGGGTATGAATCGTGATACTTTCCGTTGTCACGTGAGGTACAAGCTTGCTCACAACTATGATCAAGCAAACTCATGAATGGTTTGTCCTAAAATGCAAGGTGATAGCATCTTTGTGGATGCAAACCATGAGGGAGCTCTTATGGTCAAGTACCCCTAAACCCAACATTTCCTCTTCTTGGCTCATGAAGTCGGGTCGCGACAAGGCCACCTTCGCTAGTGGCAAGACCATGGTGAGGCTAGCCTTGTGGGTGAAATCGCCTTGCCCGTGGCCCCGAGACCTCGTCCAAATTTGGGCAAGGCTGCCGGCAAGAGCTTCTAGCCCTCGCTTAGTGGTCAGTGAGTGTCGGTGGAGCCTCGCCGACCACTATGGGAAAAGAAGCCAAGGGAGGAAGAAGAGAAAAAATAAAAATAAAATTTTAATAAAAATATTATTGAAAAATTACCACGTCAACATCGATCGAATGGTTGTTATTGGCCCACATTCACATCGGCATTGACGGGCAAAATTAGCCGAATGAATTGAATTGGCATAACTGTAAAAAGTTTATAACTGAATTGATAAAAAAATAAGTTTAAAACTAAATTGGCATAATTGCAATAAATTTAAAACTTTTTTTGTAATTTCCTAATTAAAATTTTCTCATGACTTATTCTCATTAAATATAAAACTCTGATGAGTCGGTATTAAGAATATCAACATACCGTCACATAAAATTTCAAAAAACTTCAATAAATCCACATGATTAAATTGTGGAAAAAAAGAGACTCCACGGGCATCCTATGAAACGTGAAGGATCACATTCTATATAACCGGACGAGACAATCATATACGAGAATTTCTTATATCAAACAATGACAACTATAGTTGGCTCACTTTATGAGTATTTGGGCATTAATTTTCATGTCCACTTTTCATCATTGAGGTTAGCATAATCACAACAATTCCTGATGACTATATGCTTTCACCTTAGGTCCTTCCTCCACTGTTGTTAAGGGTCTGTTTGCTAACCGGGAAAAATAGCCGAATCTATTCTTTTATTCTCCGAATTATAAAAAGAACATAAATTCGTTTGATAACTTTCGTATCCCCAAAAACAAATTTGTTCCCAGGAATAGATTTGGTAAATAATCAAGAAGTAGAAAAAAGTTATTTCTTTGTTTCTAAGAATAATTTCAAAATCAAGCCAAATTTTCTATTTTTCTCTTTTCTTTTCTCTTCATCTTTCTCATGGCCGGTTGTTGGCCATGGCGATGGCCAACAACTGGCTGGGTTTAGGTCCTGCTAGTTCGCCGGAGCCTCCCCAGCTAGGGCGAGGCTTAGTCTTGGCAAGGGTCAACCTCGCACCGATTAAGCCGTCTAGCCTCGCCGGTGGCCAAACAAAGTTGCTCAACCACCGATGAGGCTCAACCTCGCCAATGGCCAGTCGAGCCTCGACAAGGCTCAATCTCGCTAGGCCTCGTGTTGGCTTGGCAAGGCTCGCAAGCTCGCTAGACCTCTAGAGAAGAAGAAGAGGGCTGGAAAGAGAGAAAGAAAAAAAAAAAAAAAAAAAGAGAGAAAAAATATAATAAAGTATTAAAAAATTAAAAAGAAATTCTAAGTCACAAAAGATTTTGAAATTTTATCAAACACATTTCTTTCTCGAAAATATAAATTTTAAACGATTCCAAATCTTTTAAATGTCAAAAACTATCGAAAAGAATTATTTCTAAGCAAAAATTGTTTTCGAGAGCAGAACGGTTACCATATATACCCTAAAGATACTCAGTAGACACAACTTCAAGATGTTTCTTAAGAGTAGCCACCATAGAATGCCCACATACAGTTCCCTTAAATTCAAATAAGTAGCACATGCACTTCATTTATCATTCCTCGTCATTAAAATACACTTCGCAATCAACATGCCTTTGTCCATCGCCAAGTTCAATTTCATCACAGACATCAAAGAAAGAATCGAAACCTTCCACTTAGGTCAGAGTTGGATAACATCACATTTTCATCCCTCTACTCTTCTTGAAATTCTCCCAAAATTGCTATTGCCATGAACACCTTGAAATTGCTTGTCGGTGCTGGAATGTGTTATGAGGGGGTCTTTGGAGTTAAAAGAGTCGCTCCTCTAAGATTTTCTTTTCACCTTATCCCTTGAGGCATTATCGTCTTGCTTGACAAATTTCTTCAATGTGGCATGGCGATTGACACACCCATGAAAGAAAGAGTTTATACTTTTCCTTCTTTACAGGAAAGACATTTTCGCCCAAAAACTTACTTTCACGCAAATATGAACTCGACAAAGTTGCTCATTATGTGAGTATGGATCGACCATGATTAGATAGATTATAAATGGACGAATTGTTTGAATTTCCCGAAGAAGGATCAATTCATACGGGCTTCTTCATAAATTAGTCAATCCTTCACGTTACTACATATGTAATATCTTTCATACACCAACAGTGAATGAAATTATGCACCGTCGCATCTTAGTTATGATAATTTGTATGATCTTAACTCGAGCTTGACCACTAGCGTGGTAGTAATATTAATTCAGAAAAGTTTCTTAAACCTTATAATTGCTAAATTGTTTTAGATAATTTTGGTAGTTTCGCTGGTCATTATATTCTCCCATATTTCGTTATGTCATCGAAATTCCCATTCTCGGAGAATTCTTTTCTCTTAAAAAAGGTTTTTCAGTTCTTAATATGCATTTTTTTCCATCCGTGCCCAACAGATATCCCTTATATTACCCTTAAACCACGAAAAAAATTCAAAGAAGAAGAAGAAGGTGTGCAGTATCAAACATTCGGACTGATGCTTCTTCAACTTCGAAGCAAAATGGCCGTTCGACGTCTTTCAGCTTCAGACGCGAGGACGACCGCCCCTGCTTCCTCCCTCACCTTGACGGGGCTCTGGCTCAAGTAGGCATCAACGCCTCCATCGACAGCAACGACTCGAGGCCCGGGGCACGAGATCTCGCCCGCGCTCATGAGGGCCATTGAGGAGTCCCGAATCGCCCTCCTTGTCTTCTCTGAGAACCACGCTTCGTCCGGGTGGTGCTTGGACGAGCCGGTGAAGGTAATGGAGTAGAAGAGGCTCAAGGGGACAGCTGGTGTTGCCTGCGTTCCATGGAGTGTAGCCAAGGGAGATTTGAGGAGGGGGCGGGGGGGGGGTGGGGAGGAGAGAGAGAGACAGAGAGTTATGGCAAGGCATTGGTCTGGTACGAGGAGAAGTTGGGAAAGGTGGATTCTGAGAAGGTGAAGAAATGGAGGCAAGCCCTAATTGAAGCCGCCCATTTGTCCGGTTGGCATTATTATGTCGATGGGTAATCAAACTATTCCTGTTCGACCCTGTGGAAGAATTGGTAATTCTCTAATCTGGTTGTTATATGATGGCATCGATTAGTGCGTTAGAGGCATGTTTTGGAATGTTACAGAGTGATTGTTTACTTGATGTTGGTTTTAGTTAGTCCGATGGATCGTATATTGCCATTTATTCCCATTCTCTTTGCTACTTTGTTTTGGTGGAAATGAGAACAAGTATCATGACTATAGTAGGACGAGTACCCCTGAGTGTGCCCAAGTATCCCATCAGTATAGGTTGCCGGGTTGAAAAGATAAACTCGTTGTTAAGTACAGGCTTGGATGAGGTTCGGATGATAGGAATACGGGGAACTGGTAGGTATAGGGAAGACCACCATCGCTAAAGCTGTCCATAACAGTATGGCTAGTCAGTTTGGTGGGTGCGGCTTTCTTGCAAATGTTAGAGAAACTTCCGATAAACCTGATGGCCCAGTTCATTTGCAAAAAGCACTCTTATCTGAGATATTTTGGAAAGAAAACTTAGCAGTCTTGAGTGTGGATGGAGGTGTTAGTTTGATATGAGATAGACTTTGCTGCAAGAAGATTCTGCTTGTGCTTGAATGTGTGGATCATGGGGACCAGTTAGATGATTAGATACAGAGTGAATGGTTTGTAAAAGGGAGAAGGATCATTGTTACGACAAGGGATCACCATGTACTAAATTTTCATGGGGCAGATCAGGTACATGAAATTAAAACATTGGATCAAGGTGAAGCTTTTGAACTTCTGCATCCATTTGCTTTTTCAAGAAACTAGATAAAAGACATAAGCAGGGATTTCATAGATAATATTTTGGGCTACGCTAATGGCCTTCGCTTAGCAATTGTGTTGTTGGGTCCCTTTTATGTGGTAGAAGTAGAGGGGAATGGGAGAGTACATTAGGTAAACTTGCTGAAAGTCCTAATAAAGATATAAACAATGTTCTGAAGAAAAAGTTTGGTGCGCTGGAAAACAATGAGGAGGACATATTTTTTGACGTTACTTGCTTCTTTAAGAGGAGGGATAGTCATTATGTAACCACGGTTCTTGATGGTTGTGGTTTAAAGACATTAATTGGGATTCAAACTTTAATAGAAAGATCTTTAAAGAACATCCATAATCAGAGAACAGTACAAATGCATGACTCGATTCAGTTGATGGGTCAGGATATCGTGAAACAAGAGTGTTTAGATGACCTTGGGAAATGGAGTAGATTATGGTGCTGCAATGATGTTTTTGAAGTATTTTTGGAGGATATTGTGAGAGCTTCTCATGACACCATTGATAATTTTGTCTTCTTTAATTTACACGCCGTTACCTAATTCGGGTATTGTAGTAATGATTATTTTCTTTTCCTTGATAGGGAACAATGCTGTTAGAGGCATAGTGCTGGACTTGCCAACACAAGTAGAGCTAGACATCAATCCAAGTGCTTTCACACATATGAGGAGACTGAGATTGCTCCTATTTCTAAATGCACAGCTTAGCGGAGATCCCGTATGTCTTCCTAAAGATTTAAGGTGGCTTGAATGGCCTGAATATCCTTTATCAACTCTAAAGTTTGATGCTAGTCTAAAGAAACTTGTTTGGTTTGATGTGCATAACGGCAGGATTAAAGAATTAGGAGATAACTTAAAAGTACATCATACATGCTTTTATTGTCGGTTTCCATTTTAGGTGCCTTTCATAAAGTGAAATTTATCAAAATCTTGTTCGGCTGTTCTTTTTAATTTGCAGCATTTTAGAAATTTGAAGTTCCTAATTTTCAGCTGCTGTAAGTCTCTAATTAGTGTTCTAGACTTCTCAAAGGTGCCAAATTTGGAGGCAGTGAACTTAAGTGGGTGCTTGAACCTCAAGGTGCTTCCAAGCAAACCAAAGCTGAAATATCTTTAAAACTTGATGTAATTGGCTGCTCTTGTTGGTAGGTCTGCATTGATATCTATTTGTCTTTTTTTTTTCCCCTCAAATATAGTATGTTGTTTGTTTTTATGTTGCTCTAGTAGCGACTTGTGGTCTTCACAGGTTTAGAAGTTCCATGGTTGGATCGTTGAAGTCAACTCTTGAAAACAGTAATTAGCAGGAGACTCTAATCAAGCCTAACATATTACGAGAGACAGCAGACCAAGGGGGGAGAGTTTGTGATTGTATTTGAAAATATGTGAAATTCTTGTTATGTGCCATTTGAGAAGGTAACGCTGTTGGAGTTGTGAATATTTTTCCTTTCTGTATACTACTAGAAAGAATGATATGAACATGACTTTGTTTTCTTAGTAATGAGAGATTAGAAATGAGAAACTAAGTTTGAGATGGATGGCCTCAATTGAATGTCAGCTGATCCCATGTTTATAATGCATCAATTGTGGGTGCACAGATGGACAAATTCTTGCATGCTAGAATTGCTCGGATGGATGACCTACACATCAGAGATGGTGGGCAGCTTTGTTGAGTAAATGGTACTCAGAGAGGACATGAATCCAAGAAGCTCACTCTCTCTACAAAGAAATGGGTGACGATTCTAAGAATCACATACAGACAAAAGGCTTCTCTAGAAAACAGTCTAGAACATTCTTGTACAATCAAACTTCAGGATTTTGCAAGTCTCAACTGTTGATCACGAACAAAAATTAAGAATCTCTCTCTCTTCACCTATAAGAGATTCCTTTACCTTCAACGTCACTCCTTTGTCCCGTGGAAAATAGCTAATTACACAAATCACTGTGTGAAATGAATAATTTTTAATTTTAGTCGAATGTATTGGTCAATAATTTTTAATTTTAAAAAGTTGTGTTGTGATCCTCAAAAGATTAATAGTATAATAAGGTTGACATTGTCCCATGGTTTAGTCCTGTTAAATAAAAAAAATTCATGAATTAGTATTAAGAATATAAACATACCATTTTTTTTTTAATTCAAACGACTTCATAAATGCACAAGATTAAAATATAGAAAAAGGATAGCTCAAAGAATCTTATGAAATGTCTAAGATCAGAAATCTATGTAAACGAATATGACAATCATATATGAGAATTTCTTAAATTGAACGAAGATAAGTATGATTGGCTCATGTTGAGTGTTGAAGCATTGATTATCAAGTCCAATCCTCATGTAGGTACGAGTTGTCCTAGATGAAAATACTTTGACCGGTATTTACAAAGCACAAATGTTGTATAGAATATTCTCAAATAGAAGATTAATTTATGGACGAAAGGACCTTCCCCACATTTAAATAGTTTCTGCTGGAAAAGAAGAAGCTTTTGGTAGATCATGTATGCTAGCCGACAGTGCACTTAAGTTACCCACTAGTGAGTCATACAAAAACCATTTTAAGAATGAAGATAATTTTTATAATAAAAAGCAAAAACTGTAAGCGTCGAGACTCCATTTTTATTTCCTTTTTGGCTCCATTAACTCCCGAAAACATGAGAGTACCACCAAATAAGAAGTCCATTTTATGATATGAAATAGAGAAAAAGGATATCAATAAATTTACAATTACCATTTTCAAAACTACATCTTTGCTTTTCTTGCTTTTCTTGCGCTTAGTCTGTCGAGCCTTAGTCTTTTGCTTCTTTACTCCATCAATATGACCTATTTTTGATTCCTTCCATTTTGATGTGGGACGCCCTTTATGTCGAGTGATAAGTTGAAATGCAGAATATCGACCTAATTTTTCAGGAACTTTTTTCATGATATGCCATAAGCACCATTGATGCTTAGGATCAGGGAACCGATGCTCAACTCAATTTTGCATTGCCTTGTCCTAGTCTGTGATAGTAGCGAATGGTGCTCGTCCTCCCATCCAAAAGAGACGAGGATTTGAACAACCAAACGAATGTGTTAGTATCCTCATTCACACCCATGAAAGGGGCAAAAGGCATCTCATATTGATTGGTCAAAAATATAGTATCAAAGGTTACTATATCTCAAAACTTTCATATAATGCCCAAGTTCTTGCACTTGCCAAGGAAACATTCTTTAACCTGGGACTATCATTCAGCTCCATCACATAGAAAAAAGGTCATTTCTATTTTGCATCCTAACAAACAGTTATGATTGGCTTTGCCATCTTCAGTTCCAAATCTTAACTTTCTTTGCCTTCTCACCAAAGGTAAGATTTTCATTCCCTCTTGCCTCAACAACAGACAAGTTAAAGTTTGTTGATCCTTTTACTAGCTGTAGATACATAGACTTTCCATGAAGAGAACATGCAAGAGTTAAGTATTTTACCTTATCATCATCTGCATTTTTCTAGCTCCTCCTAGAGACACCCAATCCCACTTGTTTATGCACTTTTTATCGTTCTCTAATAGATCCTCCACAGAATAAAATAACTCTCATTCCCTCGGTTATAATCACATTTTCTTCGTCGATTTGATTTTATTTTGTTTCATCACCAGTAGCTTCTGTTTCAGATTCTTCATCATCAAATAGTGTATCATCGTTCTACACTTGTAATGTTGACACGAAATCTTCTTCTGTTTGGTAAAATTATAGAAAGCAAAAAATTCAGTATGACAATTTATTAGAAATATAGATAAGATCATAATCCGTGATTTTTCCAAATAAGATATGATGCAATAGTAGTTTATTCGTACAATCCTAAATCGACACCGTAGCTAATCTATTATAACGACTTGTGCATTCTGAAAATAGAAGCATATGGCGCACGAACTATATGCAGATCAAAGTCCTTTAACCACGTCTTCTATTTAATCAAAATATTATGATTGGTGGATGGAGAAGACAAAATAGGTACGACCCATCTCAGGCAAGCACAAATTATAGACATAGAGAAACATTAGTCAAAACGCATTAGATACAACACAAAATGACAAAACCTAACACATATTCAATCATAAGCATGCTCCTGAATCTTAAAAACCAAAAAATTGTGTTCCAAAAAATTCAAGAGTTAAAGACTTTTTATATATTAAAGCAATCCATGACGTCCATGTGTAGCGGATAATTGGTTTGATATTTTCTATTTCGTTGGAGAGTACAAGACGTTACAAATCAGATAATTGGATAATTTTCACCATTAGATAGATAGATAGATGCTCTGCAAAAAAGTTGATTTGCAGGAATTTATGAATGAATTCCTCTGAAATGTAATTTTTTTATTTAGCTGATCCTATTTACGAATTTCTTCCATATTTGTTATGGCATTGAAATTTAGATTTAAATTAGTCTTTTCTATTCAAAAAGTTTTTGACCTCTTGATATCAATTTTTCCGAAGCATGGCCAACGTATGTCCCTCATATGACTCTTAAAGATCCAATTATAACATGAACATACAATTATCTCATGTTCAAGTAAATTTGGACGCATGAATCATGAAAAAAAAAAAATCAAAAAAAGTCAACAGGTTCAAAATATTTGAACTAAATCTAAGGATTATGCCACGTAAAATAAAGACCCTCTTGTGGCTGTGGAGGCTAATGACCTACTAAATCTAGATTTAATTTGGGCTCTCCCAAGCTCACCAATTCGTGATTTATGGTCTAAATTTTTGACATGCAAGTCATTTTCATTTATGAGTCGCTACTAATCAGTTTGTGGTGGATCAATTAGAAACTCAAATAAAATATTAAGAGAAATATTTTACTTCTGCGCAACAAAAAAAGTTAAGATTGGGGACTTGATTATACTAGTTAGTCAATTAATACTTTTGCGACCTCCTTGGACCCTCCCGGGGCTGTGGAGGCTAATGACCTACTAAATCTAGATTTAATTTGGGCTCTCTCAAGCTCACCAATTCACGATTTATGGTCTAAATTTTTAACATACAAGTCATTTTCATTTATGAGTTGCTTACTAACCAATTTGTGGTGGATCGATTAAAAGTCAAATAAAATATTAAGAGAAATATTTTACTTCTATGCAACAAAAAAATTAGAATTTTGGACTTGATTATACTAGTTAATCAATTAATACTCTTTCGAAACCTAACCTTATTTAAACCTTAGGTTTGATTTTTTTTTTTTTTTTTTGAAGGATATTTCATGCATTTTAAAGAAAGATACTCAAAAACCTTTTTCTTTTTTTTTTTTTTTAACTTTTCCTAATTTGAGAATTTTTTCGAAATTCTTTTGAATTTTTTTCTTTTTTAGATATTTTTTTAAATATATGTTTTCATAGTTTTTCATTCTGAAATTTGGACTCGGGCTTGGCCTTTGAGCCCAGTCCGAATGTGGGCTGCCGCTGGTCTTCAGGTTGGGAGGCCTCACCCATTAAGAGGCTTTTAAAAAACGAACTGGGCTCAATCTTATAGAATTAAGCCCAACTCCAACAAACCGAGCTCGACCCAAAGCTAATATAATGAGCCCAAGCCAGTTAGACGTGCGACCCGGGACCGACCCCGACCCAACCCAGGCCGACCCGACTAGTAGCCCCTCGCGTTCCCCTGCTCCCATGCAACGCCGACGTGGATGGCCGTGGCGACGCCGCTCGTCTCGGCTTGGCCGCACGCTTACTCCGGCGTCGCCTCGGCCAGCCAAAGCCGAGGGCTCGGCTTCCGCCTGGGTCCCCGTTTCGCGGCCGGACACGACACCACCGGCCAAGGGGCTCCTCCCTCTCGGACATGCGCGAAAACGGTAGAGTGGGCGGCGGGGAGGCGTCGAAACGGCCAAACGGCCGACGCCCACAAGCCCCAAACGTCACCGAGGCGTCTCGACCGGCCGAGATGGTGTCCGGACAACTCGACACCGTCCAAAATAAACAGGCAAGAACTAGGTCTATCTCGGGCATTCCGTAGAACGAGCGCGCTGCTGAAACATCGGGTTTTGGCTCCATCGGGACTCAAACCAAAGGCTGAAACTTTCGCCGAGCAAACAACAACACCACAGTAGCCAAAAGAAGGAGAGATGGGGTCGGAGTTCCCATGAGCGGGGCGGACCCCGGCCCGACGTACCTAAAACAAGACAAAAACTGGGCTGGCTTACTGGAGCTGGTTTGAGGACGTCGGCGAGGATCGGCGGGTGGCGTACGGGCGCGGTAGCTACCGGAGAAACTCCCCACTCTGGCCCTCATTCTTCGCTTTCTCGATCTCGATCTCCCACTCTCTCATCCCGGCGGATCTCACCCTTGGGCCCCTCCTCTTATAGGGCCAGACGTCTCGTGAGGGAAGGAAGAAGAGAAGGAGAGAAGGGAGAGAAAAGGGCCGGGCGGAGGAATGAAATGGGGCTGGGGTCAGGCCCCGCTCCCGAGCCCCTTTACGTCTTTCTAATTTTTTAAAATAATAATTTAAAATTTTTAAATTTTTAAATTTTTATCTGAAATGTAGTAAAATAAAGGGAAAATAAAATAAAAAATAAAATTTAGTTGATGCAAATAGTATTAATGACTATGTGACGTAAAAATCTTTTCTTGTCGGGGCCAAATCGATTTCTAATTTTCTACGCAATTTAATCATAAATATTTAACCAAAATTTAGGTGTCGACAAAAACTTGTTCAAATTGTCAGCTATTTAATCAGCATCAATAGAAAAAAAAAAAAATAGATTATTAATGCAAGTAGCCTTTGTCCCTTCATGTTCTTAAGATCCATTTTTAGGAAGGAGCTAAAAAAATGATCTTCCCATGTAAAAGCGTGCTTAAAATGATTAAAAGAAAATACCAGTTTATTGTGGTTTATGAACACATTGTTTCTAGGAAACATTTTAAAAGGTCTTTAGAATATTCATGAAATGACCGAGTAATATATGGTTAAGTGTATTGATGCTTGTTATAATAAAAAAAAAAAAATTGACGATGCCTGATTTCATCATAGAAGGCCAGAAATTTCTATGGTCTCTAATTCCTAAGCAGAAGAACACTCCGAACCTTCTGTTAGTTTTTCGTCTTTGTCTACCAGTGAGATGGAGACGTACTTGGGAATAAATTACTCCATATACATTAATAAAGTTGGCAAAGACAATGTCCATATTTTGAAATGGTGGAAGAGGGAAAAGACTAGTTTTTTGATTTCTAATCGCACCAGCATTTATGAGCCCATGTTTAAACTAGCTAACAGATCTTGGAAGACAAAAGGTGGAGGTGGAAAATTTAGAAATTTTTTTGGCTGGACACGATTGGTTTGTGCACGAACTGACTCTAGAGGAATGTACCCAATATGAACTAGAGGACAACAATGAGATTGTATCATCTGAATTAAGATGGAGGGCAAGACATGAAGATACCTAACTCATTAGACATTCTCTTTGGTGTAATTTGTGTGTAGTTATTATTAGGGCACCATTACGTGTAATTTTCTTTTTCAAATTACTTGAAGATATACTTGTCTTTCAATTTGGTTTACTTAAATGAGTGCTTTTTTATAAAAAAATTTCTAAATTAATTTTTTTTTAATTTGAGAAAAATAGTTTAGTTTTTTTGAATTTTTCATTCGAAGAATTCAAATTAATTTAGAAAAAGAAATGGGCCCAGACCAACCAAGCCGAGAACAGGCCTTTGGCCCCTCCTAGCCGGCACCGCAGAAGGACTAGCACTTTCTTCCACCAGGCCTTTCGCCGTAAGGTTTTTGCAGTTGACGTTGTCCATGCTCCTTAGGACTCGTGGGGTAGGCAACTTTGTTGGGGATAACTGCAGTAATGAATATCACACATGGGCGGCATGGCAGCTAAAATTTCATCAAGATCAAAATTTTCAAGTGGCTTAATTGTCTTGGCAATCCAAGTGATTCTTCGTTCTCTACCACTAGTGCACTTGCAACACATGTCTCCTCGTAGGCTTTTGTTAATCCAGACAAGGATGTTAAAACAACTTCTTCCTTACCTATCATTAATGGTGCAATTGTAATCTATATACCATCCTTCTCGAAGGAGTAAGTGTATCCGTGTCCATCATAAATAGTTCAATGTTAATATTGCCACGATAGTCTAAGTAGCATATGGCACACATCCATTGAAATCACATTATACCATAGTTTGCCGTGATATTTATTTACAATAAAAAATTGAATTAATGAAGTTAAAGACCTTTCCTTCATTCTCCTCCCTTAACTATTGTGATCTGTCAGGGTGGGGATGATCTTTCATCGGCAACTTCAACTTCTCGACCATTATAGCTGCTACAACATTCTTGCAACCTCCTCCATCCATAATACAATCACAAGCCTTGCCATGTGATGTGCACTTTGCAAGGAAAATATTGTGGTGCCCTGTGTTGGTCACCTCTCTCCGACTTGTCTTTCTCTTTCAACCTACCATAGATCGCCTCCTTCACCAACATACTCATACACGCATCTCTCTCTCTCTCCCCTTGCATGTGCATACGAATCACAAATTATAATAAAATTTCACAAACTTATTAATAGAAAAATAATCCGTGATTTGCAAGAAAAAAAAAGTCATTAAGTTTAATTTTCTGATTTTACATCAAAATCCACACAATTTCATTGATAAGAGCAAACTATTGAACATGAATTTAGTGGGTCAACATTTAGGATCCTTATCATCTCACCAAATATCTAGAATTGATGGGAGAGAGAGTGATGATCAAGCTACTTGTGATATTGGACAGCTGCGTTTGATTCGGCTTTTCCAAGTAGCTTTGGAGAAAGCAATTTAGCCTAAAGGGCTTTGAAAAAAATGCAAAAACTGTTTAGTAAACTTCGCTTTGAGAAGCAATTTTGAGACAACTTGTTGTTTGGTAGAAAACACATTTGAAAAGCCCATTTGAATGATTAATTTAAAATTTAAATTTTTTATTTGTTTAAAATTGAAAACATTAATGTTCGCAACTTTTTAAATTTAAATTTTGACAACAATGTTGAAAATATAATGTAAACAACCTTTTAGAAAAATAAAATTTCTCTGTTTTGGCTAAAAAAATTTCAAATGGAAAAATTTACATCAAAATGGTCTATTTTTCAATCAAAAAAAAGAATACTTTCATTGCAATAAACATATTAAAATATGCCCCAAGAAAAGAAAATTATTATCCTTAAAAATTACAAATATTTTTAAGTATTTCTTTAACTCATGGCTATTTGATCATATATGTGCCGGATCGAAGTTGCATCATTATTTGGAGCATTACCTTCCTCATTTACATCATCAACAATTGTGCACCTTACTTTGACAAGTAAATTCCAATTCGGATGAAATTATGAGGGAATAAAAGAAATTACGGGGATTTGTATCTGTCAATTTTCATTGAGTATGCACAGAACCAAACTTCCCCAATTTTCTGTTTGTATCCAAGTTCATGGCACCACTTTGCCACAAGAAACGATCTATGTAGCTGAAGCAAAATAAAAATGAATTTGCAGATATCTCTCAAGTCATCATCTCAAAAGATCCTCACCCAACCGAAATAATGGACATGAACCAAAATAAGCTTTCATTATGTGTTACCACAAGAAGAGCAAAAATGCACGCTTGTTTTAAGTGACTTCTCAACATATTACAATCATTAACTATGGACAACAACAAATGATAAATTTATCTTTGCAGTTGCCCTAAAAGAAAGGCAAACCTTTGCTTGCTGCTTCTTGTTAGCCTCGTATCATGGACAAACAAAAAGCCATTCACGTTGATGAAAGCGGAGTAGCTTGTGCATCAAATTCAAGAGCATCTGTACCATGCACTGCAAAGAGATCAACTTGAATCTCAAGCTCATGAACATATTGTGCGGAATATGTCCAGATGACAATAGTTTATCATTGCTGGCAATCAACTAGAGACTTCACTGGAATTCCTCTTGCTCGAGCCTCATAAATCATCACAGTTAGGCTGCTCACAAAGGCACATAAGAGGATTTGCACAGAAGTAATCCTCCTCCTTGGGCTTATCAACAATAACTCTATAACTATATGATGACTTGGCTGTGACATCTTCTCATGTGCTAGATGTACAGCAACTTCAAAATTATCATATGAAAGTGTCCCATACTGATGCAAATTCAGTAAAGCCACAAGCCTTTTATGATCTAAGAGAAGGGTCCTCTTAAATCCAAAATACTTACAAAGAATGTCACAAATTGCACACAGCTTTTTGAAGGCAAATGGTATAGGCCTAATTAATTTGACTTGTTCTTCCAAGGGAAATAATGGAAGAACATCAATCAAGTTAACACACAAATAAGCAATCTCAAAGGTCCTAAGATAGGATTGCAATCAACAATTAACCAATCGGTTAACATCCCCTTCTCACATTCAATCAGGACAGATCCACTGCAATCGACAATTGACCATATGTGATGTCTCAGTGCATACTCAAAATAGGACAAACAAAAATCAATTCTTTGTTGCAACCCGTAAAAAGACATACAAGAATCATGTTGGTGACAGGAAAAAAAAATCATCATGAGCAGCACTAGTGGCGCTTCAGAAGATTTCCATTTCGAGCATGTGATTTTTTCAGGCTTCAATGAGATTGATATTCAGCAGGTTTGATACCACTAGTTCGGCATTTAACGCATTGATATAATAGTGTTCTAACGAACTCGTAGGCTGTCAACACGAAGCCATAGCTGAAATTCACCCATTATTTTAGATTCGATCGCCACACCAGCATAATAATCAAACATGTAGACAACACAAGTCGCAGACTGCGCAAACAAAACCCCAATTAAAAAGCAATCGAGCATTAAATACATAGAGCACGAGACACGAGCCAGCGATCAACAGCCAAGCATCTGGAATTAACGAAACAAATGACAACTGCGAATTACCCGCAACGCGTTGGAGGAGCAACAATGGCGAGTCCGCCGGCAGAAAGTGCCTGGCCTGCCATTGCTCCGTCAACTTGAACTAATCGAATTCTCTCTGGTTGCCTCGGTCATCAACCTCTCCAACAATCATCACCACATCAATCACCGCGATGAGAACCATCAGGCAAAGGAGAGACGAAGAAGAAGCCATTGATGGAGAGAGACACTGAGATAGAGAGTGAAGCGGGCGCAACAGATTCACATAATGCACGGAGTAGATCTAGGGTGAGCAAATTGAAAAGGGTGAGCAAAGCGGAGTGAACGAAGTGCAGGGTCGAGCGGGGAGGGAGCGGAGCGAAGAAGGCAGTGTTTGTAGATCTAGGCTTTTAATTCTTTCAAAAGGGGGCAAATTTGGATTTTTAGTTAGGTTTTAAGGGCAAAATAAGCAACTCACTAATTTTCATTAAATCAGCCTTTCAGTATTCCAAAAATGCCAAAAATCGAAACAAGTCTCCACTTGCCTTGAACTTTTAGCATTTCCAATGACACACTTTCACTTGAAAGCTCTTTGGGATGTTGCCAAATAACCCAATATTTTCTCAAGAGGTTTTGGAGATTGAAAACCCTTCGAGAAGACTGAACTAAATACACCCAACATATATTCTAGATAATCGACTATAAATGATTTATTATCTTTTAAATAACAACTCTCAGTTCCCTACCATGTAAAGAATCGCAAAAGTGACTTTGATTATTCTCCCTTTCAACATTTCCATTACAAATTTCCAGCTGCAAACCCATAAAGATCACAAAATTGAAATAAACCTTCCTCGAGGTTTTGAATCATTACACACTTGTTTTTTTCTCTTTGGACAAAACCCCCTTTCTCTCAGTTTCCCATGTCTTTGGCGACTTGTAGAGTAGGCCGAATTCTCCTTTCATGACCATTGTAGATGGTAACGATGCCCCTTGAATGATTATTCGAAAAAATAATAGGCCGGCTTCTTCTTTCATGACCCTTGTAGACGGTACCAATGCTCCTCCCAATGAAGGATTATTGGGAAAAAAATAATAGGCCGACTTCTTCTATTATGACACCTTAGGGCTATCCATGGTGAAAATTTTGACCCTGAAGCACTTCTTGAGGGCAGTAAGATCGAACCATATTATTCACGGGTCTCATATATTTTTGTGTGATGACCAGAGTAAGGGAATTAGACAACCAGTCGAGGCAATTATGAACCCTGATGTTCAGAAAAGGAGACACTTGAAAAAAGAAATTCACACCGATTCCCAAATTTAGCATAATTTATTTTTAATTAGAACACTACGAAAGGACCGAAAATGAACACGTCACTCAAATAATTTTTTTTTCCGACCAAAAAAAAAAAAAGTTGCGCTCTGATTCTTTTTGTCAAAGAGATGAGAATAAGTTTGAAGGCTTTGTATCATTAGTTGTAGCTTTTGTCACCATTGCCATAGCCTTCTACTTCCAATCTCAAAATTCTCCAGAGCCAAGCAGTTCAGAAGGCGATCTCATCTCATTAAGTAAGGCCTCTGGATTGCGAGGATACATGGGGCACAACTGCACTTCAAAATCTGCAATTAGTGTAGCACCATCACACTCATCAAAGGTAATCAAACGTTTCCAGTTGTACACTAAACATCCATTCAAGGGACAGCCGACCCACATGGCGTCCTCAACTCAATCCAAGTCTCTAATGCACACGATCGGCCTAACCAACCAAAATATATCAATTCTTGTCAAAACATGTCGATACCTCCCCCCTTCCTTTGCCCAGCCCTACTCACTCAGTGCAACCTCTGTGCAGGATATACTGCAAATATATGTGGTTTTGAGATGCTTTTGGTAGCTTACTTTGGACATTAACTAGAGCAAGCTGCATTGTGAGTTGTTATTACAGGGATTGACAGTTCGTTTGATGCGAATTTTCAAGAAATCCAAACCAAGCATAAAAAGTGAATAGCTGAACTGAACTGAATTGCGACCCAAATCAGATATGAAAACTCGGTTTGATTTGGGTTTCCGGTTTTCCGTTTTTTACCTTATTTACGAGAACTAAATTGAATAAGAAATAAGAAAAAAGAGAGATTTTAAGTTGGGCGTTTAGTTTTTGTTAAAAATTTCGATTTGAATTGATTAATTGAACCAGAAAAAAAAAGTTATTTTTTCGTTATTCGAATCAAATGCATGAAATTTCAATTTGGTTCAATTAGCTTTCGACTTTGATTTGATCCGAAACCCTTAGTTGTTATTTCCCCCGGTTTATTTTATGGCCGTCTGCGAGGACAACGAAAATGATCTTTTTCTTATCCTCTGCTACGCGGAGAAATTCTAGTGAAGACCCACAATTGATTTTGCTACGTGCTTTGAATAATTTATAATTTTGGGCAAATATTAAAAAAAAATCAGTTTTCGGTTTTTCGTAAATCATAGACCGAACAATTTAACTCAAAATTGAATGGAAAATTAACTCGCGGTTGTTTCTAGAAAAATATTGAAGAGGAAAAAGCATCACATTCTATATTCTAATGCCGTCGTCGTCCTCTCCTTCTTCCGAAGCAGGATGGCTGTCCGACGTCTTCCTCCGGTTCAGAGGCGAGGACGTCCGCCCCAGCTTCCTCCATTCACGGCGGCATCGACGCCTTCATTGATGGCGAGGGCTCAAGGCCCGGGGTGCGAGATCTCGTCAGGCGCTGACGAAGGCCGTCGAGGAGACGCGGATCGCCGTGGTCGTCTTCTCCGAGGACCACGCTTCGTCTCGGTGGTGCTTGGACGAGCTGCTAAAGGAAGGTAATGGAGTGGAAGAGGCTCAAGGGGACAGCTGGTGTTGCCCCTGTTCTACGGGGTGGAGCCGAGGGAGATTTGATGGCAGAGAGACGGAGAGGGTTATGGCAAGGCATTGGCCAATCGCCGATTTTTTCAGGAGGCATTACTATGACCATGGATAATCACAGTATTCCTGTTCAACCCTGTAAAAGATATAGGATTCACTAATCTGTTGATACTTGATGGGATCGATTAGTGCGGTAAGAATCTTGCTTTGGAATGTCACGGAGTCATTGTTTCCTTCGTGTTGGTTTTTATTTAGTTCAATGGATCATACATTGCCATTAATTCCCACTCCCTTTGCTAATTTGTTTTGGCAGAGATGAGATCAAGTTCATCGAGGGTGTTGTCAGATAGATCTCGACTATAGTAGGACGAGTACCCTTGAGTGTTGCCAAGCATCCAGTCGGTGCAGGTTGCCAGGTAGAGAAAGTAAGATCATTGTTAAGTACGGGCTTGGATGAGGTTCGGAGGATAGGAATATGGGGAGCAGGAGGTATAGGGAAGAGCACTATCACTAAAGCTATCTATAACAGTGTCGCTAGTCAGTTTGGTGGGTGTGGCTTTCTTGCAAATGTTAGAGAAACTTCCCGTAAACCTGATGGCTTGGTTCATTTACAAAAAGCACTCATATCCGAGATTTTTTGGAAAGAAAATTTAGTGGTCTTCAGTGTAGATGGAGGCGTTAAGCTGATACGAGATAGACTTTGTTGCATGAAGATTCTACTTGTGCCTGATGATATGGATCATGGGGACCAGTTGAATGCGTTAGCTAGAGAATGTGAATGGTTTGGAAAAGGGAGCAAGATCATTATTACAACAAGAGATAAACACGTACTAACTTCTCATGGGATAGATCAAGTATATGACGTTAAATCATTAGATCAAGGTGAAGCTTTTGAACTTCTGAGTTCATATGCTTTTCCAAGAAACCATATGGAAGACATACATTGTGATCTCATACGTAATATTTTGGGCTAGGCTAATGGCCATCCCTTAGCGGTTGTGGTCTTGGGTCCCTTTTTATGTGTTAGAAGCAGGGGGGAATGGGAGAGTACATTGGGTAAACTTGCCAAAAGCCAAAGATATAAACAGTGTTCTGAAGATAAGTTTTGATACATTGGAGGACAATGAGAATGACATTTTTCTTGACATTGCTTGCTTATTTAAAGGGAGGGATAGTGATTATGTAACCAGAGTTCTTGACAGTTGTGGTTTAAAGACATTAATTGGGATTCAAACTTTAATAGAGATATCTTTAATAAACGTTGAGAATCAGAGAACAGTACAAATGTATGACTTGATGTGGCTGATGGGTTAGGATATTGTGAAACAAGATTGTCCAGATGACCCTGGGAAATGGAGTAGATTATGGTGCTACGATGATGTTTTTGAAGTATTTTTGGAGGATATTGTGAGAGCTTCTCAAGAAATCGTTTATAATCTTGTCTTCTTTAATTTACACACTATTCCCTAATTCGGATTGGGTAATAATGATTATTTTGTTTTCCTAGATAGGGAACCAATGTTGTTAGAGGCATAATGCTGGATTTACCAACACAAGAAGAGCTAGACATCAATCCCAGTGCTTTCAATATATGAGGAGACCGAGATTGCTCCTAGTCCTGAATGCACAGCTCAGCAGAGGTCCCATATGTCTTCTGAAAGATTTAAGGTGGCTTGAATGGCCTGAATATCCTTTATCAACTTTGAAGTTTAGTGCTGGTCTAAAGAAACTTGTTTGGTTCGATGTGCATAATAGCCGGATTAAAGGATTATGAGATAACTTAGAGGTACATCATACATTCTTTTATTGATGGTTTTCATTTCGTACCTTTCACAAAGTGAAAATTTATCAAAACCTTGTTTGGCTGTTCTTTTTAATTTGCAGCATTTTAGGAATTTGAAGTTCCTAATTCACAGTTGCTGTAAGTCTCTGATTAGTGTTCTGGACATCTCAGAGGTGCCAAATTTGGAGACAATGAACTTAGGTAGGTGCTCGAAACTCAAGGAGCTTCCAAGCAAATTGAAGCTGAAATATCTTCAAAACTTGATGATCTGGCGGCTTTAAGCTTGATAAATTTCCTGATATTAAGGATATGGAGAGATTAACAAAACTTCATATATCTCTTACCTCCATTAAATAACTTCCCGCGTCAATTGGAAACCTTATCTCTGTTGAGGATTGTGGAAAAGTCTTATCATTCTTCCTAGTAGCATTGACGAGATGCAAAGTCTAGAGCACCTTTCTCTTGAAGGTTTGTTCACTATTTAGCTTGTTTCTAGGGAGCAGTGAGAGCTTCGATCTCCCTAATGGTAGACTTGGATTCCAAATTTGGTCTCCCTGAAGCTTAGTGGGTGCAAACTGTCAGAGGAGGAATTCCTTCAGTCTTACCTGCTTCTCTTCTGTAAATATTTTGCATCTCTATGGAAATAATTTTGTTAGTCTTTCTATAGGCATTATCAAGTTTGAGGAGTTGATGGTCCATTAAAAATTAGATGATTGTAAGCAGCTATAGGAGATCTTGGAGCTTCCACCAGACATTTTCACCCTTGAAGCAAATGGCTGCAACGCATTGTCCAGATTTCCAAAATTGCATATTCAGTGCATTCAGTCCTCCATGTCAGTGTATATTCGCTTAGATTCTTGTCATGGATTGGTTCATGAAGGTATCGACCTGGCTAACATTACACATGTGCATGAGCTGATGTGATTTATGATTTAATAGATTTGCTATAGCCGGATGTTGGTGAGATGGGTCACTACATGGATACTATATTTCCTTGAAGAGAGATAGCATGTTGGTTTATCCAAAGTCAAGAGCGTTCTGTCTCTTTCTGGGTACCCCGAGATTTGCCTGGGAATAACCTTGGGCTTTGTGTGTTGCTTTTGGATTGGAGGAAGGAAATGAGGCTAGTTTTTTGTTTGAGGTTCAGGTATTGGCGAATCATGTTCATAGTAATTATGACACAAGAACATTCTCTTTTTACAGTTTGATTACTTGTGGTTTAAATATGTTACACGCCATTCATTTGATGAGCTGGATGAGATGCTAGAGACCGAGTGGAGTCTTTCTAGGTTTCATTTGAAGTATTAGAAGCAACACTAAGAAGGTGTAGGTTTGGCTTTATATGCAAGCAAGCAAAGAGTGACCTAAGGAAGCACCTCAAGCTTTTAAAGATAATCTCAATTGTCAGATATATTCTTGATTCGTGGCAAAAAGGTCCACTTCTGGATTGCAATTAATTTGAGTATTTGATGTAATGCTTACTATAACTTGTCGCATTTTCTAAATGATTTCTCGCACTCTGCTTTCAGCAACTTTAGCACTAGTGCTGTTTCCTGGCAAGAATGACCCTCTTGTCCATTTTCTGATTTTTTTTTATGGATATGTGATGACCACAGTGACTGTCACCTCAAGCAACTTCATCATGGTTTGTGGCAAAAGATGGATGGATGGGACATCTGTTGATTTTGGTTAGTGCTAACCCCAAGTTGTGGAAATTGAATTGCGAGGGACTGCTTTGTAGATGTCCAAAATTATACATATGGACCATTTATATTTTTTAGCAGCTGCAAATTCGAAATTTTATAGCTGAGTTTTGCTTTAGGCAGGTGGGAGTAGCCCAAATGCTGAGATGTAAATGGATATTGAAAATAGTCATGTGGATCTTGTCTTTTGGCCTCAATGTAAATATTGTTTGAGTCACTAGGATTTTGTGATTTAAAATATGCTAGATTTGTATTGCTCCTTGCACTTTCCTCCTGTGGATCCTATAATTTTTTCCATATTGCTTATTGCGTCACAATACGAAGTATCAATGTCAAAACATAAGGATACTGAAGTTCTTACTGAAGTTCTAGCTCTTTGCTCTCTCTTTTATGTTTATGCGTCCATTAATCTCTCTAAGTTTCCCCCTTTTATCCTAGTTGGAATGCTTATTATGCAAGATTGTAAAAGCAATGCAATTGATGTGAAGGTTAGCTTTTCCAAGTTTCTCAGATGTAGCTCTTCTGCATTTAACCAAACTAAGCTAGCAGGTATTAATTTTACTCTTCTGCAGAGCTTTTTGGCTGTTCTATCTCTATAAAAGGTTGAACAAGTAAATAGTTCCATATGTTTTTTTTTTTTTTTGGTAAAGGTAATAGTTCCATATGTTTTTTTTTTTTTTTTTTTTTTGGTAAAGGTAATAGTTCCATATGTTTTATGCTACAAGTATCGATTGTTGGAAATCTCTTCGCCTTTTAACAAATTCATGGTTTGTTTACCTTCGAATGCTCAGAGACATACACCTTTTTATTTTTCAAAATGGTATTTCGCTGTGCATCCAAATGATTGCCCCTCTATTTGCCATTTTCTTGCCTTGTTTTTGTTTTTGTGACAAAGGGTGGCATTACTTATGTTAGAGGATATCTTATGAAGGTAAGAGGCATCTAGAACAAAGCTGACATTTCAGTTGCATTTGCAAGTTAGATTCCTATGTAGAATCCCATCAATGTTTGTATCCGAGTTCTTTCAGTTTTTTCGATTACTCTTTGTGTCATGAAGTTTGAGCTATAATGCCATTGAGTGTCCTCTCACATTGCCTTAAAGTTTTATTACTGAGGTTTTGCAAATTGATTCAACATCTTGCGTTCTAATTTGTCTAATTATCTTAGTTGGCATGCCATCCTAGTATTGGCACATACAACTCAAACTGAGAAAGGTGAAGGGCCATGACTAGCAAAAAGGGCACATTCTGGTGTTCTTGTAGATGGTGGGAATTATGGGGGCCCAAGAGGGAGTGTGCTCAAATCTGTATTTGTCAGTTCTACATTTGTAAAAAATTTGGCCCAACTCGTTCAAGTTCAGCAGCCAGGTTATAAAACAATGCTTACGATTACATGGGTTATGCCAAATACATTTATGCCAATTGACAAGCTGCTTCTCTCTAATTGCATTCCATTTGCAAGCAGAATTATACCTTCCATCAGAGCAGCAATGGCAGGATGCAAGAAAAGGGATCCTGCATAAAGTAGCCATCACTTGCAGCAAATCGTCAGATCTTGAATCCATGCTTGCCAAACAACTGCTGATTAAAATCAAGAGATGGACCTGAACCATAGACAATTTCTTGTTAGATATTTATCAAGCAAATGACCATAAGATGCCACAATCAAACCATAAGAAAAATGCACTCCCCTACTCAACGTGTACTTCATTAGCTGCCAGGCTATTTTACACAGCTTCAACACTTAATTCGGCAATAGGACTCAAAGCGCAACTTTAAAGATCAGAAGCTCTTCCCTTTTTGTTTATGAATTTCAATCCAAGATGTTCAAAAGTAATTGGATTTCAAGAAAATGCTCAAATTATACATGAGGATACAAGCATTATTCCATTCCAATAATATCATTTAATCCCAAGCACACTTGCTTCTTAGGTAGACAGACCTTTTGCTCCATGCACAGTAGAGCTTTTCCAAAAGAAAGCATCACGCTTTGCGTGTTTTGTTCTATTAGTTCTCTTGGGCAGGATGAAAATATTGCGGTAGTAGTTCACAATTATAGAGTAAGTAATAAGTCGTAATTGACTAACATGATAAATTCATTCCAATGACCCGATTCGAGTCAACAACTATTAAGTAGTTAGGAGTAGTAAATTCATTGAAATGAAATTTACCGTTATAGCTCCACACCAACAATTATAGGGTAGCTAGGAATAGTAATTACACCTTTCCTCCCAAGTTGGTGGGGCCCACCTACCCATCAAAATCAACTTTAGCTTTTTTCTTTCCACAGCGAAGTTGCATGGAGGCGTGAGGCGAAGTTGCGTGGAGGGAACCTGGCACAAAAGTGATGAGCTACTCCTAGAACTTTTGCTCTAGATATGAACATGTTGAAGGAACAAGGTGGTGGGGCCCACCTGCCCAACTTTATCTTTTTTCTTTCCACAGCGAAGTTGCATGGAGGCGTGCGGCGAAGTTGCATGGAGGAACCTAGCACGAAAGTGATGAGCTATTCCTAGAACTTTTGCTCTAGATATGAACATGTTGAAGGAACAAGGTGGTGGGGTCCACCTGCCCAACTTTATCTTTTTTCTTTCCACAGCGAAGTTGCATGGAGGCGTGCGGTGAAGTTGCATGGAGGAACCTAGCACAAAAGTGATGAGCTATTCCTAGAACTTTTGCTCTAGATATGAACATGTTGAAGGAACAAGGTGGTGGGGTCCACCTGCCCAACTTTATCTTTTTTCTTTCCACAGCGAAGTTGCATGGAGGCGTGAGGCGAAGTTGCGTGGAGGGAACTGACACGAAAGCGATGAGCTATTCATAACACTTTTGACTAAGCAAAAAAGGCAAAGAAAAAAGTAGAGATATTGTCAAATCACATGGACTTCACAATGACCGGTGTAGTTAGTACGCTCGATTAATGTTAGTGATGTTCATTTTTAACATCGATTTAAATAGTAACAAAATAAGCTAAACTCTAGACGCAATATTTATCACATCATCCAACTTTAGTGGATGATTTATACTTTCGAAGTGTCATTCTTCATTAAAGTCCAAACACGGAAATTCTCTTTTTGGATTAAATAATCTGAATCTAACGTGCTCTTTCACAACTAGATGAGGTCTTTCTTATGAACTCTCATAAGAAGCAAATGAATTCCAAAAAGCATCCAATGAAAAAGGCTCTATTCAAGTGAAGGATCCTTCGCTCCAGAGTAATAGAAAATAAGTTATTGGCATTCTAGTTAATCACAAAAAGGTGTTCTTCTAGAGAAATTTCTCATTTCTTTGAATTTATACATTAGAAACAACCGCATTATGTTACTGAGCAAAAAGCTTGACCTTTTTTCATTCCTGAGCTATGAAAGAAAACTAGTCACACAAGGGACTATATACCCTCTTTCTCTTCCACTTATTCACAATTTACGGGATAATATTTGTCACAAAACTTGTGCATTATAGACTTAATTTCTGTGCTAGTTGTTTGTAATCTGCATTCAAACTCCTGTTATGGCACAAAAGTGCCCTTGCTATGGTGAGGGACCTTATCATTGGTTTGGTGATTAAGCTCAGTGATTATGTTTATGAGGCCTCCAGTGCAAGAGCTAATAAAAAACCAATAGTTTTTGCTGCTGAGGTGAGGAATCTTATCCTTGGCATCGTGAATGTGCTATAGCTCAAATCAAAAAACAACAATTGAATTCCATGCCATGTTCATGAGGCTTGGCCATTAACGACAAAGCATACGCTAGAAAAAAAAAATTAAAGCATTAAGAAAATTGCAAAATAGGGACCACTACCAACATGTAGGATCGCTACGGCAGTAAATCCAATTTAAAAATACATAGTGGATGCAACTTATACGCGTTACAAAAGGAGACATAATGCACCCGAAAATCTAACAAAACAAGCAAAAACAATACTAAATACAAAAAAGTTCTCCTACCATCACTATTGTCGCTATTATCGGTGTGAAATTCCACTACATGCCCACACCTTATTGACATGTTGCTTCAACAAAATGCAATTGCTGTCTCTTGATTGAATGAAGGATCGGTTGCATCAATTTGAATGAGACTAACCTTAGTTGAACGTAAGTGGAGATGGAGGTGAATCGCAATCTTGAGAAAAGATGATGGAGAGTCGAGGCCCTTGTGTTAGATTTGAGTGTCTTATTAAAAGAAGAGGTGGGCCTTGCTCGAGTTATGTTTTCTTCTCTCCAAAGAAATGAATACTGGACGCAAAGAAGAACATGTGAAGAAACAAAGGAAGAAGTGTTTCGGTTTTTTATTTTCTTTTTAAGGTTTGCAATTGTTTACTCAATTTTTTTGGACAAAAGTACCCATATTCTAGCCACTGAAAAAATCATATGCTTGTCGGTCGACAAACATTTGGCCAATTGATGAGTTTAAGCTTTTATGGGAGACTGATTTAATTACTTTAGGCCATTATTTAGAATAATGTCCATTTTAGGTCTCTCTTTTTTTATTAATAAAATGGCCTTATTTGAAAATTTTTCAAATAATAACTATTAAGTTGTTTATTTTAGTAGGAAAAAAAAAAGGGATAAAAATGCGATGAAAATGAGCCGCTGCACTCAAGCCTTTGATTCGCTCTAGATATGGGCACGTAGAAGAATGAGGTGGTGGGGGCCATCTACCAACTTGATCATTTTTCTTTCCAGAGCGAAGTTTTCTTTGCCTGGAGGAGTGAAGCTAGCATAAAAGTGATGAGCGAACAATCCTTTTGGCCACCCTTCCAACATAGAAGGGGGAGGTGAGGGGTTCAAATCCCCACCTTCTCAGGGGGGGATGGGGGTGGGGACGCGTAAGTTTTAGGAGTGGGTTTCGACTCCCACACCCTGCAAGAGGCAGGACAAAAGTCTGAGAGTGAGTGTAGAGTAGGAATAGAGTAGGACTGACCAAAAAAACAATCCTTTTGGGCTTTTAACTAAGCGAAAAAAGAAAAATAAAGATAAAAAGACACATCATCAAATCACATTGCATTAATAATGATCGGCAATATTAGTGCACTCTATTAACATTAGTGATGTTCATAGGTAACATCAATTTAGATTTAGATAGTAACAAAATAAGCCAAATTCTAGACATGATGTCTACCATATCCAATGTTAGTGGATGCTGTATACTTTAGAAGCCATTCTTTATTAAAGTCCAAATGTGGAAATCCTGTTTTGGACTAAATAATCTAAAAGGAATGTGTTCTTTCACACCTAAACAACGTCTTTCGTATGAACTATTGTATACTAACTATTTCTTTTGAAAATGACTTGCACTTTTTCTGGTTTCTTCTTTCTAGGACTTGCACTTTAATTTGATAGGAAATAACATCACAAAGCAAGTGACTCTATCCAAAGAAGAAGGCCCTACCTGAGGGAGAGATCCTTCCCTCCAAAGTAATAGAAAATAAGCTATTGGCACAATAATTAATCATTTAAAGGTGTCTTTCTAGAGAAATTTCTCATTTATTTGAATCGACCACATTACTTTCTACTAAGCAAAAAGCTTGATCTACTTTTGTGCTTGAGCTATGAAAAGAAAAGGTAACCCTTATGCAATTCGTAACAAAGAATGCCTAACAATGTATAGAAAATGTAACGTATCAATTATTGGCGAAGACGTACTATCGAAACTCTTCCCTCAAGTCAGTACAAGTATCTATGTACTTGCACGACTAATACATCTCATGTAGGATATTACGAAAGTTCTAAAATTTGTTCTAAAACTTATTACGAAAGTCCAATTAAATCCTAAAACTTTCAAATGTGTAATCAATAAAGGACTTGATTGCATTTTTTTAAAGTTTTATGACTCGATTATACTTTCATGACATATTTTAAAATTTTGAAGGTTTTAGAACTCAATTATACTTTTGTAATAAACTTTAAGATTTCTAATACATTTATTCAAAAAAAAAAGAAGAAAGGTTAAAAAATGCAATGGAAATGAGCCATTGGCCATCAAAATCAACCTTATCATTTTTCTTTCCAAAATGAAGTCGTGTGGAGTGAAGCTAGAAAGAAAGTGATGAGCAAATATTTTCCTAGGCTTTTGACTAAACCAAAAAAGAAAATAAAAAAGAAGGAAAATGGTCAAATCATGCAAAATCCATAACGATGGGCGTAATTAGTGCACTCTATTAACTTTAGTGATGCTCATATGTAACGTCCATTTAAATAGCAACAAAATAAGCTGAAACTCCAGACATAATTCCCACAACATCCAACATTAATGGATGTTTTACACTTTCGAAATGCCAATCTTTATTAAAGTCCAAACGCGAAAATTCTCTTTTGGACTAAATAATCTGAAAATGAGTCATTTCTCACTTGGATAAAGTCTTTCTTATGAACTCTCGTATGAAATATCCAACGTTAACCACCTTCTTCTTTGAAACATCAAATTTGGCGTCCCCAAAGCTTTAACCGGAAGAGTGAAGCAGTGCAGAAAAACAGGTTTCCACACAGGGTAAGGGGATCCTCGAAGGGGAGTGTGAAATTTATTCCCAAAAAGCATACAATGAAAAGCGTCCTACTTAAGCGAGATATCCTTCGCTCCAAAGTAATAGAAAATAAGTTATTGACATACCAGTTAATCATTTAAAGACATTATTCTAGAAAATTCCTTGTTTTTTTTAATTTATACATTAGAACCAATTGCATTCAATAAAACAAAAAGCTTGATATATTTTCATGCCCGAGCAATGAAAGGAAAATGTAATCCATATGCAATTTATAGCTAGAATGCCCAATGCATAGAAAATGTGAAGTACTAAGTATTGGTGAAGACATACTCAAATCATAATCCTTTTTTCAAATCGGCACAAGTATCTCCGTACTTTGCATAACTAATACATCTTGTGTAGGATATTACAATTGATTTCTACGTCAAAGCTATCCTCTCAACTTACCCAATAGGCCCCACTCTAAATTTGGATTTCTTCAATCACGAGAGACTAATTTAGCAAACAATTATATAAAATGGAAGCACCAAGTTTCTGCATGAAGGCATAGTCATGAGAATTTTAGCTATCAAAACAGTACTATGTAACCACCCTTTAAAATCTGTTGTCCCATTGATGCGTACGTTATAGACTTAATGGAATAACTTTTAAACATCGAATTGCAATATATTCAAGTATATTTCCGCCAAGAAATTCACTTGAATTTTTTAGATTTAAGGAGGTAAATATTTACGATTATCAAAGTGCAATAATTCTCTAATAAATCCATTGGTTTTGTGGAAGAGAATATGAAACGTCACGAAAAATCAACTCTTATTCCCTGAATATTGGAAGCGCAATCCTCATAGTTTCGTCGTACCCCGACCGGCAACTAACAACATCTACTTTGTGGTCTTCCTCGGTGTCGTAGCATGGGCGACTGATGAGAATGGGCTGAGAGTGTCGCCTGGGAATTGCTTTAGACATGAGCGCGTTTTGTTCCAAAAGTAGGAACAATGTAGTGGGGGCCACTTGCACATGAAAGTCTCCTGGATCATTTTTATTTCCAGAGCAAGTTGCCTTGTTTTATTAGAAAAAAGGCTTTATTAACATAACGATTTTTGAGTTACCGTAAATAACACTTTATTATGAGTCATAAATTCTTAAATGAGTGAATTTCAAAATAATTTATAATTATTTATTATTTAATTTTCTATAGTCCTAAACAGATTGCTATCCTCACAATAGAGTGCTTGACGAGCGAAGAGGTAGACCTTGCTTGAGCTTTGTCTTCACCTTTAGAAAGAAACGAAGACCGCAAGGAAAGGAAGATGTCAAGAAACGAAGGAAGAAACCTTTTGTTTTTTGTTCTTTTGTTACATGTGAATGTCTGACTAATGAAGAGGTGGGCCTTGCATGAGCTTTGTCTTCATCTATGGAAAGAAATGAAGACCGGAAGCAAAGGAGAAGATGCGAAGAAATGAAGGAAGAAACCTTCGGGCGTGATGTGTGGGGGTGGTGGTGGTGTTTTGTTTTTGGGATTTATAATTTTTACCAAATTTTTTTAGATAAAAATATCTAGGCTTCGTCTGTTGAACCAATTATACACCTACCAGTTATCAAAAAATTGGCCGATCAGCAAGCTTTGGCTCCTATGTGAGATTGATTTAGTCATTTTAGGCAATTATTTGATTAAATTCAGTTTAGGCTTTTTTTTTGTAAAACGAGTCTAATCCATCTCCTTGTTTAACATTTTCCCGAATAATAACAACCAAGCCGTTTCTGTTTATAACCAAAAAAAAAATGCAATGGGAATGAGCCACCGGAGTCAAGCCTTGGAATCGCTCAAGATATGAGCATGTAGAAGGAACAAAGTGGTGGGGGCCACCTGCCCATCAAAATCAACTCGATCTTTTTTTCTTTTCTGAGCAAAGCCGCGTGAAGGGAAGCTAGCACGAAACTGATAGAGCAAACATTTCCTTGTGCTTTTGACTTAAGCAACAAAGACAAAGAAAAAAGGTGAGATATCATCAAATCACATGAAGCTCATAATGATCGGTATAATTATTGCACTTGATTGACATTACTAACGTTTATATGCAGTATAAATTTAGATAATAACAAAATAAGCTAAACTCTAAGTGTAATGCATCGCATGTTAGTGGATGCTTTACACTTTTGAAGTACCATTTTTCGTTAGAGTCTAAACACAAAAATCCTCTTTTGGACTAAATAATTTGAACAGAATGTGTTCTTTTACGCCTAGTAAAAGCCTTTCTTACAAATTCTCATACCAAGTATCCACTGCTTTTGAAAATGACTAGTACTTTGATTTGACAAGGAATGACATCACCAAGCATATGAATTCCAAAAAAGCATCTAATGAATAATGCCCTAGTCAAGTGAAAGATCCTTCACTCCAAAGTAATAGAAGATAAGCTATTGGTGTACCAATTAATCATTTTGAGGTGTTCTTTTAGAAAATTTCTCATGTCTTTGAATTTATACATTAGAACCTACCACATTACTTTCAATTGAACAAAAAGCTTGATATATTCTCATGCCCGAGCTATGAAAGGAAAAAGGTAATCCTTGTCCAATTTGTAATTAGATTGCCTAATGCATAGAAAATGTGCAACTGATTGTTGGTGAAGACGTGCTCATATCAAAGCCCTTCTCTCAAATCGGCACAAGACGTGCTCACATCTTGTGTAGGATGTTACGATTGATTTACATGTCAAAGCTATCCTCTTGAGTTATCCAGTAAGTCCGCACTCTAAATTCTAATTTCTTCATTCCCATTATATATTGATTTATTGGAAGGCATGGCAAAAAATCATGCGAATTTTAGCTACCAAGATAGTAGTGTGCAACAAATCACGCTAGCGACATTTCCCCGTGCCACAATACATCAGTTCTCAAGAATAGGATCCCAAGCCGAGCTTGCTGAGCCCACCGGGCACCGCCTCCTTCTCTCCAATTTCCTGCCACATCCCTCTCATCTGCCTTGCCCACAAAGCTGGAAATTAATATAACATTCTTTGTTGACCCTCAAAAAAGAGAGTCATGCCTCTGCGTGCAAAGAAAATACCGAGAAGATCCGATGGGGAACAAATCTCACTGATAGCGAATGCCATTTCCTGGAAGCCACAGCCAAGTACTTTATTGGGTGGCCAATGGAGTAGCTTACCTCTTAAGATCTCGCTTCAACCTTCAGCACCTTCATTTTCCAAGCAAACACACCAGCACCTGCCTCCTTTTACCAAATTCTAATGGCTTCTTCTTCTTCTTCTGTGTTAATTATTTCGCGACCGAAGAAGTGACATTGGCATTGAGGCTTGTTTTCAGAAAGCTCGCCAAAGGAATTAACAAAAAATATTCGATTGAGATCACGGCTTGTTACAACGTTCAAAGTAGGTTGTAGTTAAAAAAAAATTGAAAAAGGTAAAGCCTCGATTTCAAACAACAGTACTTGTATTTTACCAAGCTGGGATCTTCCTTACGTATCATGTGTAAATAACAGACAAAGTGCATAGGTTAAGCCCGGTGCATTTTTTTTTTTTTCAAAAAAGTAATAAAATAAAATAGAAAAGAGAATTTTCTGGGGACACGATGAGTTGAATGATGTAAACATGCACATGACTCCCTCATTCCATTCTTAAGCAAAAGATGGCTACTTAAAAATATGAAAATTAATTAATGGGGAAAAAACAGAATTGTATCCAATAAGCTTTAAAAAATCTATTTCTTGACTTATTTTTTTGGGGACGCAATGAGTTGAATAAGAAAAAAATCTAAACAATTTCCTACCTAATAATGTGAAAGATATGTTGCCATTCATAGAAGACGAACTATTGGAATGGAATATATTGGATTTGGGTTGAGAATGATAATTTTTTTTTTGCATACATAATTTTTTTTTTTTTTATGATTTGAATAATATTAAACTTTGGCAAATAAAATAAAATATGTAGGGATGTTCGATTCCCGAGTACAATTCAATGAAATCGGTCACCTTTTTTTTCACTAAAGAGTATTCATTACAATGAGAAAATGACAAATCTTAAAATATTAACGGAGGTGATGATAAATGAAAAGTCATTGTGCCATAACTTGTGATTTATTGGATAAAATAGTGTTTAGTTCACATTTGATCATTTTTTTTTAAGAAATAAAAAAAGTATATATAATTGATTTAGTTTGATCTGATTTTCATTTTTAAAAATCAGGAACTAGATGGACATTCTTGAAAATCGGACTCAATCGGTTGATTCGGTTCGATTCGGGCAATTCTCAAATTTCGAACGGTTCATTTTTAACACTCCTAAAATAAAGTCACTTTCCGGTTTTTTGTAAGACAAAAACAAACAATTTTAAAATAAAAATGAACGAAAGAAAACTTCTCGTCCATTTGCGAAAAATGAAAAGAAAAAACAAAAAAGAAAAAGGCACTTTTCCTGACACGGTGGCACCGTGACGGTGCGACGTTCGATGTTTCTCAGTGCGCATCGATTTCTTGACCAACTCCACGATAAAAGCATCACTCATTGCTCGACACGAATCCAAACTAAGCTCAGATTCTATCTTCCAATGTCGTCGTCGTCGTCGTCTTTTCCTTCTCCTTCTTCTTCCAAAGCGAAATGGCCCTTCGACGTCTTCCTCAGCTTCAGAGGGGAGGACGTCCGCCACGGCTTCCTCGCTGACCTCCACAAGTGTCTGCGTCATGGCGAAATCAACGTCTACATCGACAGCGAGTACTTGAGGCGCGGGGACGAGATCTCGCCCACCCTCATGAAGGCCATCGAGGAGTCGCGGATCGCCGTGGTCGTCTTCTCCGAGGACTACGCTTCGTCTAGGTGGTGCTTGGACGAGCTGGTGAAGGTGATGGAGTGTAGGAGGCACAAGAAACTGCGGGTGCTGCCCGTGTTCTACAAAGTGGAGCCCGGGGTGATTCGAGGGCAGCAAGAGAGTTATGGCGACGCATTGGCCAGCCACGAGAAGAATTTGGGAAAGGATTCTGAGAGGGTGGAGAAATGGAGGCAAGCCCTAACTGAAGCCCCAATTTGTCCGGATGGCATTATGTCGATGGGCAATCACAGTAATCCTCTTCGACCCTAAAAGAATCTGGAATTCTCTAATTTTATTGGTACATGATGGCATCGATTGTGCGTTAGACTGGAGTAATGTTTTGGACTGATGAAGAATGATTGTTTACTTCGTGTTAGTTTTAGTTAGTTCAATGGATTGTATATTTCTGTTTATTCGTGTTCTTTTTGCTGCTTTGTTTTGGCAGAGATGAGACCGAGTTCATCGAGAAGATCGTCAAAGAGATCTCGACTATAGTAACACGAGAACCCTTGAGTGTTGCCAAGTATCCCGTTGGTGTAGGTTGCCGGGTGGAAGAAGTAATGTCGTTGTTGAGTATGGGCTCGGATGATGTCCGGATGATAGGAATATGGGGAGCTGGAGGCTTAGGGAAGACCACTATCGCTAAAGATGTCTATAACAGTATTGCTCGTCAGTTTGATGGGTACTTCTTTCTTGAAAATGTCAGAGAAAATTCCAGTAGACCTGACGGCCTAGTTCCTTTGCAGAAAAAACTGTTATCCAAGATATTATGGAAAGAAAATGTAGAGGTCTCAAGTGTGGATGAAGGCGCTAATCTGATACGAGATAGACTTCGCTCCAGGAAGATTCTGCTTGTGCTTGATGACGTGGATCATGGGAACCAGTTAAATGCACTAGCTAGAAAATGTGCATGGTTTGGAAAAAGGAGCAGGATCATCGTTACGACAAGAGATAAACATGTACTAACTTCTCATGGGATAGGTTCGGTATATGAAGTTAAACTATTAGATCAAGATGAAGCTTTTGAACTTCTGAGTTCATATGCTTTAAACCAGACAAACGACATAAGTAGGGATCTCATACATGATATTTTGGGCTATGCTAAAGGTCTTCCCTTAGCGATTGTGGTCTTGGGTTCCTTTTTATGTGGTAGAAGCAGAGGGGAATGGGAGAGCACATTGGGTAAACTTTCTAAAAATCCTATGAAAGATATAAACAGTGTTCTCAAGATAAGTTTTGATGCGCTAGAGGAGAATGAGCGGAACATCTTTCTTGACATTGCTTGCTTCTTTAAGGGGAGAAGAAGGAATTATGTAACCAGAGTTCTTGATAGCTATGATTTAGACACATTAATTGGGATTCAGACTCTTATAGAGAGATCCTTAGTAACAATTGAGTATGACAGCAAAGTGCAAATGCATGACCTGATTCAGCTTATGGGTCAGGATGTCGTTAAAAAGGAGTGTCCGAATGACCCTGGTAAACGGAGCAGATTATGGTGCTACGATGATGTTAATGAAGTATTGTCGGCGGCTACGGTGAGAGCTTTTCATGAAATGACCGATAATCTTATCTTCTTTAATTTACATGCTATTACCGAATTGCGGTTGGTTATAAATGATTACTTTCTTTTCCTTGACAGGGAACCAATAATGTTAACGGCATAGTACTGCAGTTGCCAAAACGAAAAGTGCTAGACATTAGTCCTAATGCTTTCACACACATGAGGAGACTGAAAGTGCTCATACTTTCGAATGCACGAATCAGCGGAGGTCTCGTATGTCCTCCTGATGATTTAAGGTGGCTTGAACTGCATGGATGTCATTCATCCACTCTGAAGTTTAGTGCTCGTCCAAAGAAACTTGTTTGCTTTGATGTGAGTGGCAGCCAGATTAAGAAATTTGAAGGGAACTTAAAGGTACGTCATAAATGCTTTAATTGACGGTTTTCATTTTCGGCGCATACAAATTGAATTTATCAAAATCTTGTTCAGCTGTTCTTTTTAATTTGCAACGTTTTAGGAATTTGAAGTTTTTGAATTTTTAGCCACTATAAGTTGCTGCTTTGTGTCCCTGACCTTTCAGAGGTGCCAAATTTAGAGGTATTAAACTTAAGTAGGTGGTCGACCCTCAAGGAGCTTCCAAGTTACCTATATTAATTTGAGTGATTTATCAACTCCTCACGGGTTAGGTTACCATCTAGCGTTAGTTTTTCTAACTCTTATTTGATTTGGTTAATGAAGTTTTCGAAATCACTTTTTGATTTAACAATTTACTGACATTTAATTTGCAGATGTTATCAACAAGTTGAAGTTGCCAACTCTTACAAAATTTACTAATTTTTATTTGAGTCCATTTACCAATGTTTATTTGATTTTAACTTAAACAAGTCGGAACGTTCCTCAAGCAAGCGTGGTAAATTATGTGAATAGTTGATACTTTTGAAACAACCAAATAAAACTTAGTGAGTGACTCAAATAGGAGAGTGTAACTTAATCACCACAAATGATGGCAATTGTAATGATGTTAGTAATATTCAGCAGAATTGTTAATTTCATAGAAGAGTGGTGATGTTAACATGCTAGTAGGCTTTCCAAATTAACCTTGGTGTACTATTGAAACAGTGGGTACTTCTTGAACAATGGTAATTAACTCAAATAAGTGTTGACAATTTTGGATATGAGTTATTAACCTTTTCCAATTGGTAAGTTGCCACAAATGTCGGTAAATTATCGGATTGGTTTGTACCTTGAAGCAATCAAATAAATATTGATAACTAACTCAAATATCTATTGGTATTTTCATGTAAGAGTTCTTAAATTAGCTCTGCAATTAATTGTTGGTAAATTATTGGATTAGTTGGTAATTTAGTATAGGACTTAGTTCAACTCGTCGATAACTTCAACAAATAAATATCGGTAAATTAGAGAAACAACTTCAATTTTTATAAACAATCTAATAATCGTTAGTAAGTGGACTCAATTAGCAGTTGATAATTTTCTAGAACAAATAGTATCTTAAACGAGTTGTTAAGCTGACAAATAAACATTCATAGATTATTAAAACAGTTTACAATTTCAAAACACTAGAAAAAACATTAGTAGTGATTCAAATAAAAATTGGTTATTTTTTTTTTTTTTAAATTGTAAATTTAACACATTGGTAACTCAAACAAATAAATGTAGTATAGAAAAAATGGTTGGTGATTCCAAATGAAATAAACATCGGTACAAGGACTCAAACAAGAGTTGGTAGTTTTATATAGTCAGTTGTAGTCCAAATGTTTTTAAAGACCCTTTCCATGAGAGAATTGAGAAGGCACGGTTTCATAACTCCTTGGATGAGGTAAATCACATTTAAGAAATAATAATACTAATTGATCAATTATATTCAACTCATATTTGACAAATAAATAACGGTAATAAATCAACAAAAAAATTCATCCTCACACCTCGCAGCTCGTACTACAATTGACCATGATTCTTGAACCCATTTACTGTAGAGAACATATCGTAAAGATCTATAGATAATTTATGTTTGTTTCTTTCCCTTGTTTGATATTCGAGAGAAATCATAAATCTAGAATATCCAAATCCTTTTTCTTTCATATACAATGAAAGGAGTTTGAAAGAAGTGGTTAATGATAGATTAATTACATCGTCATTTACAAATAAATGAATATAATAAAACTACCCATCATGGGAAAAAAAGGGAAATCTATAATTGGTGAGTTTTATTACATGACTATGTATATTTCAATGACAAATTAACTCTACATTTGAGGCCCAGACGTTTATTGCATCATCGATCCAAACTCCTTTGCGGGTTCATGTTGGTGGAAACAGATCGCCCAACTTGGTTGATTGAGGGGATGAATCTAACATGATTACTTTCTTGGCCCAATCACTTCGGCCATTCCATGGCCTTCCATTCAACATAGGAAACTGGCCTCAAAAACGAAAATCAGTCGATTAGAATATTGGGCGGTCGGACTTATTCATAGCCGGGTCATGTGAAACCAAAAGAAACGGGCAACTGGCCCGTTCGATTAAACGCGTGGAGAAGACACTACTTATCGACAGTAAACTTACGAATGACGGTGAAAAATTATTCAGTATAGTTCCTCGCTTAGTGATTTCCGTTGTGGTGCGGCTTTCCCATTTAAAATCTATTCGAGTAAGATACATGTTTGTGGGCTTTGGTCGGAGCTCGTTAGGGAGACCAAAAAACCAAAGTCCTACTCATTTTTCCAAGCCTCGCACGGTGGGCACAGGTTATTGCCGAAGTGCATCCAAGTGATGGACGAGTCACTCGAGGCCCGAAGTTTTAAGAATTGTACTCATCGATATAACGTGTCAAAAACCAAAGTCTTACTCTTTTTTTTTTTTTTTTCAAATAATCGGTCACTATTTTATGTTTAATAGTCATATCAAACAATTAGGAGTCACATTTAACGTAAGCCCTTGCCATGAGTAGCTTTTCATTTTCATAGCTATTTACATTTGCAGAACTTAATGACTGCACTGATATGTTTTTGCAGGATTTTAGAATGTTGAAGGACATCAATTTCAGTCAATGCAATTTCCTGACTCGTGTTCCTGACATTTCGTGGGCTCCAAATTTGGAGAGATTGGATCTTACTTTGTGCGAAAGCTTGGTGGAGGTTGATCAATCTGTCGGATATCTTGACAAGTTAGAATTTTTATTATTAAGTTAGGTGCTCTAAGCTTAGTATCTTTCCTAGCATACTCAAGACAAAATCTCTTCACAAACTTTATCTCTCTTGTTGCTCTAAACTCGAGAAGTTCCCTGATATTCTGGTAAAGATAGAACATCTAGAGGAACTTAATCTAGTAGGAACGGCTATTAAAGAACTCCCTGCATCCATTGATAATCTTGTCTCTATAAGGCAAATAATTTTAAGGCACTGCAAAAGTCTCATAAGGCTTCCATCGAGCATTTATAAATTGCAAAATCTGGGCTACCTGAGTCTTAGATATTGCTCAAATTTTATCATGTTTCCAAAGAACTTGGAGGATCCAACTGATCTTGATGGTGGCTTGGGATTCCCAAATCTAAACTGTCTAGATCTTCAGGGTTGCAATTTATCAGGGTTAGATTTCCTCGAGGATTCTTCCAATTTTCCCAAATTGAGGCGACTAGATCTTGATGGGAACAAGTTCACTCATCTGCCGACGTGCTTGAATGAATACAATAATTTGAAAAACTTGTATCTGGATAATTGCAAGCAACTGCAAGAGATTCCTCAGCTTCCATCAAATATTGTGCAAATACACGCAAATAATTGCAGATCTCTACAAAAACTCCCAGATTTTTCGAGTCTCTCCAACTTCTCTAAAGTTTACTTCTCTTCATGCTGTGGATTATCACGGAAAGGGTTCGATCTGGCTGGTGCGTCAATACTCGAGGTCAGTCTCTCTCTCTCACTCACTCACTCACTCACTCACTCTCTCTCTCTCTCTCACACACACTTTGAATGCTGTATGACAGTATCTCCGGAAGACGGGGAACTCTACATGCTCCTAATTGGAGGAGAGATGCCAGGATGGATTCACCATTGTGAAGAGGGACCTATATCTTTCAAGGTTCCCAAGGATCTGTATGACAAGTTCTTAGGACTTGCACTCTGTGTGGTTTTTGGGTTGGAGGAAGGAAAAGTGGTCGATGTTTCATGTGAGGTCAAAATTTTAGTCAATGGCGAAATTGGGTGGAGTTATCCAAGATACTTTCATTCACTGGAATCCGATCATGTGTGGCTTGAGTATTATCCGCGCAACTCTCTGGGGGAAGTAGAGAAGTATCTACCAAGATCTCTGTGGAAAGTAGAGAGGTATCTACAAAATGATTGGAGTCATTTTCAAGTTCACCTTAGGTTTTGGAAGAAAGCATAAAGAAGTGTGGGTTCTGTCTAATATGCCAGCAACAGGAGGATGATTTGAGGGTTGAGCCCCAATGCCCCATCCGAAAGGAAGCATAAAGAAGTGTGGGTTCCGTCTATTGAATTGTCTTCCTCTGGTCAATTGGTGTTGGCATTAAGCTAGTCAAGTCTCGACACTTCCTTTCCCAGACAGTTAAAATTATTTTTGACAAGAGAAGGTAATGAGTTTGACATCGGGGATTAATCATCATACAGATGCATTCCCATCAAATTGGCGGATTCAGAGAGAGCCTCCCTCCATTTCTTGACCACCTCCAAGCCCGTCCCATATTTGAGTTTGAAATTAGTTCTCTCTTTTTTGTCCAGTTTTTTTTCTAATATATAGCAGTTTGTTCGATTCAATTTGTTCGATGTTGCCCGAGTAGATGTATAAGGATATTCCATGTTTACGTAATTCCGTGTATAAATTTATGGGAGGATTGGTGCTGACGCTAGGTGTAATGCTGAATGTCCTGGAACTGACATCCAACTCCATTCATAGAGAAAACTATCATTTCTACTTTGCATCTGAACAAAATAGTTATGAATGGCTTCGCCATCTCCAGTTCCAAGTCTTAACTTTCTCACATTTTCAATGAAATTTCGACGCTCTTTCTCGCCAAAATTAAGATCTTCATAACCTCCTGCCTCAACAACAGGCGATTAAAAAAATTCTTGTCGTTCCTTATACCAGCTTTTATCGTTTCAATTCAAGCCTTCTTTTCACATGAGCATCCAACTTCTTGGGGCATCTTTGATCTCGAACTTTCCCAGGATTCAAGTTACGATTGTGGTCAAGATGGAAAGATGATATTCTGTACTTTCCAAGTGGACATAAACAAGCACTAATCTTTGCTTACACATTGTTCCTGACAACGTTAAGCAATCCACACTCTTTCCATAACGAGAACATGCAAAAGTCAAGTATTAGATCTTACTGTCATCTCCATTTTGCGAGCTCCTCCACCGAATCCCACTTGTTTAGCCTATCTTTTCTAGTACTTTTGGAGTTCCTCTACAGAATCGAGTACCATTCCTTGCTTCGGTTTTACTACAATTTCTTTGTCAATTTGATTTCCTTTTGGCTCATCTGTAGCAGTTCTCTTTCACATTCTTCGCCATTAGATAGTGTGACATCATTCTGCACTTCAGTGTTGAAATGAGTTCTTCTCGTGTCTGCTAAAATTACAAAAAACAAAACATTTAATATGACAATTAATTAGTGATATCGGTACATGAAGATACACAAGAAAGCAGTTGCTAACACAATTGTAATGGTAAGCTTTCTCAATTTCTCTCAATCGTTCGACGCAAGATTGGTGGTGTGTTTGAACTAGAGGTCCGATATTTGTGGGGCTGGATTTGAAGAGCATCATAATTTACACCGCGAGGACATCAGATGTTTGTGACCTGGACTTGAGGAACATCAGAATATAATTTTTTTAGTACACGCCGCTGCTCAGCAGCACACGCCACTTCTGGAAGGCTCTTGCCTCTACTGCCCTGATCCTCTACCAACCGTCGAGTGTCGAGGGTTCTACGGGGCTGCAATAAGGGCATCATATAAATGTTTAATATAGAGTTCATCATACTTCATTAGGCTCAGACACATGAGCTGAATAGACAACAAACTCCTTTACCAGATCTTCTGCCACGAGAGGATGGAGAAATGGTAGCATACGGTTGGAACCTACAAAGTCTGGTAAGCATGATGCAGATTCTAGACCAGTCAGTCCATCAGCGACATTAACTGTTGCGTCTTTATATTACAAATGGCATCGGCCAAAGATGTACATAGATGTAACTATAGACTCAAGGAGGATGAATTGGGGCTACATCGTGCCCAAAATTTATCAAAGAAAGGACATATTGCTTTGTCCTATGCATCACTCTCATAGCTTCCTACAATTTGCAAGAAAATTCTCGGGATTGATGGCTTTTCTACGACCATAATTTGAACTACCTGAGACATAGTTGGTCTATCTCGCTCGCTGTCTTGAATGCACCAGCAAGCCACGTTGCATGCTCTGCACACTTCTTCCATCTCCACGAGTCCATTCAATCTGCGGTCCACGAGTGGCAAGACTTCTTCTCCTTTGGCGATTGGATTAGCTACCTGAAGTGGTAGATAATTGCGCATATCGCTATTCAGCTCCTCAATGTTTCTCTTTCCCGATATGGTCTCAAAGAGCAGCTTTCCATAGCTGAAAACGTCAACTTTCGATGTGATGGCTCCTGAAATCCATTCTGGTGCGAGGTACCCTCTGGTTCCCCTCATGGTGGTAATTACACGGCTGACATCCCATCCTGGGACTTTTGCGAGGCCAAAATCCACAATCTGTGGTGCGAGTTCTGCATCCAACAGTATATTCCCTTGCTTGATGTCGCAGTGTACAATGCAATCTCGACACGCCTCATGGAGGTACTCCAATCCTTTAGCAATCCCGATGGCAACGCTGTGTCTGGTTTTCCAATCGAGGGTGTTGGAACCTTTCTGAAACAAATGAGCTGCGAGCGAACCATTTGCAAGGTACTCATGTACTAGGAACCTTTTTGACTCTACTGCACAAAAGCCGTGCAGCCGAACCACATTGCAGTGCTGTATTGTTCCGATAGTTCGAACTTCCGCAAGGAGCTGTTCGTTACTATGGTTCTGGTTCAAAATTTCTTCACTGCTATAGGAGTTGAGTCTGGCAGTATTCCCTGGTAAACAAACTAAACCCGCCTTCCCCAATTTTCTCAGAGAAGTTCTTTGTCACTTTCTTCAGCACTCGATATACAAAATGCATCAAATGGTCGTCTGCTGCATGAGCAGACCGTCTCGTCCTAATAATCACCAGCGACACACTAAAGAACACAAGAAAAGCTAAGGACACAACCACAGCTGCTGTTATGAAATTCGAAATGGGTTTCCTCTTTTTCTTACGCTCCTCCTTCAAGTCCAATGCCGCGGTCCGGACATAGAAATCTCTCGAAAGTACATCATAGGCCAAAAGTCGAACCAAAAATTTCTCATCCGTCCATATCTGACAGTCAGCAATGTTAGCATATGCACTGCGCGAACAGTTGCTCAAGCAAATTGACCTGCACGCTTCGGTGTTTTCAACCATGAACGAATCAGAATTTTTCGGCAAGCGTGTGTTACGCATGAGGAAAAAAATTATCTTCCTTGTCATCACTACATTCCGACGCAGACCTCCTTTCGCCATTGGCCCTGACGATCTTCCAGCTCCAGATTATCTAAGTATCCAAGAGTGCAATCACAAAGCGGTGCATCTCTCTGATTGCAGTTACAAGGAGCACCACAAAAAGGGTAAATCTCACACTTTGTTGTTCGGTGTACCCAAAGCACTTTCCATTCCTGGATATGCTTTGCCAATACTAATTGCTTGAGCAGCCCCGTCGGTTCAAGCACAATCCAAGAAAGATTATGAGGGGCAACCGAGGATTATTTGGAGTGCGTCTCATTCTCATTTTGGTGGCATTGTACTCTTTTTTAATGATTTGATTTACGTGGAAAACCCAAAGAATAATAAAAAGACACAGAGTCTTAAGGTGTAGAAAAATCGAATATTCCATCATACAAGTTTAGAATTTATTCTTTTCTTGACAATACCCTCAGATAAAATGCATCAAAAAAAAAAAAACAAATTGTCAGCAAAATCGAGGCTCGATGCTTCACAAGCAACAAACGATGGTAGACCAGACTTGACCATTGGGGAGACTTGGTGGCGGGAGAGACCCACCTCGATCTAGAAAGTACCGACACTTTTTCGAGAGCCTTCATGTCGTGTCTAACACTCAGTTAACAAGTATAAAAAAATCTAATACGGGTCAACTCTCTCGACACTTGAGTCAAGAATTTTGATACTTGAGTTCAGAATTCCGACATATAATTCTGACACGCACAAAGTTAAATTTTAAAATTTTCAATAAATGAGGAGTCAAAATATAAATATGAAAAAATAATAATAATAAAAATAATAAATGAGGAAAGAACAAAAAAATAGTATTCTCTTCTCTTCTAACTCTTACTTGCTGTGATATACAATTCACCCTCCAATTTATTTTTTTCTCTTCTCTTCCAACACACTATGAGAGCAAGTCTAAAATGTGGATCGCTTATTTTTTTCTCAAATTTTTATAGATTATTGGAATGGAGTTAAATTTCTCAAATTGAAATAATAAATTATATTAACGAATAGTGGATTAATATTTTTAGTGTAAATTCATTCTAAACTCTTATTCTATTATTTATTTGTTTTTAAATTTGAATCAAATTAATTTGCTTAAAATAATCATAAAAATCATCATATATCTTATATATCAATATACATTTAATATATAACGTATCCCAACATGTTATAATTTTCTATTTTTTGAGAAATAACATTATCACATATCGTGTCACGTCACGTATAGTTGTTGGTGTCGATACTATTTAGGCCTCGGTGGTGGGCTTGGTGAGAGGAGAGGGGGAGAGTACGTAGAGTTGTGCAACTTTTAACATCGCAACTACAAGCAAAACACGTGTCATCCTTCGGGTGAGGGGACAACACGAGGAACGATAGCCTCGTGGCCTCCGGTCCAAACCAATCAATATCATACAAATAATACGATTGGGCCACATATAATCTCATATAGAAGTTGCCACATCAATTTTTAAGGATTTCTAATCAAAGTTCAAATTATTAGGGTTGATTGTGTATAGGATATAAGAATGTGGGGTGCATATGCTTCTCCTACCAAGATAGAGCCTGCTATAGTTGACATGTCTCCCTCAAAATCCAAATAGATAACTCATTAACAAGTAATTGTTTGAGGGCAACTGGGGGGGTTACTTAAGAAGCGAAGCCCACGCAAAGAAGCAACAGAGACTCTTGGCTTGTAATCTGTTGTTGGGTCGCTACATCACCAATCCCTCGCCGCTAGCCTATCTTCCTGAGTCCTAAGATGGGTCCACATCACATGGCGTTGAATGAAGTTCATGCCCCATTAATTTCCATTGATAAGAAAGAGCGACAACAACACCGTACCATAGCGTTGATCAAAGCATATTATCAATTTTCAAAGATTGATGAAGAGATATTTAAATATCGTTGCATGAATATATAAGTAGGAGATTTCACTCATTCGTGGTTTAGAAAAATAGTGTTGTAATTGCAATGTGATGCAAGCACACAAAATAAAAATTTGAATTGCAATGTGATGCAAGCACACAAAATAAAAATTTGAAAGGGAAAAAAGAACGTTATGATTAATACGATATATTTCAATGATAATAATGTAAGCCTAGCTAATATTTTCTATCATTATAGTGATTCGTTTCTTTAAAATTCCGTTTACCTACAGTCCCTTTTTACTCCTTTAAAGGAGCTAAGAGGTCTCGGCCTCATTTAAGTTCAAGATCTGCAAGGTTACCAGAGGAGGGTAACTCTCTCTCTCTCTCTCTCTCTCTCTCTCTCTCTCTCTGAGACAGAGCAAAATGAAGAATGTCAACAACAGCAACACAAGACTCATCCTCCTCCACCCTTACATCCAGAAGCAAGGAAGCTCCAACCGCCTATGGCTCCTCGCCTTCATCTCCTTCTTGACCACGGCCTTCGTCGTCACCCTCATTTACACCAGAGAGTATTCCACAACTGCCGTCGCCTCCGCTGCCGCCACCACCACCTTTTCCCCCACCACGACCGCCTATAGCAACGCGCCTCTGCCATCAACCGTCATCAACACCCTCCTTCACTATGCATCCAAGTCCAACGACTCTTTCCGCATGTCCTACCCCGAGCTCAAGCCCATCTCAGACGTCCTGAGGAAATGCTCCTCCCCTTGCAACTTCCTAGTATTTGGCCTCACTCACGAGACCTTCCTCTGGAAAGCCCTCAACCACAATGGCAGGACCGTCTTCATCGACGAGAACCGCTACTACGCCGCATACGTCGAGCAGAAGCATCCCGAGATCGATGCCTACGACGTCCAGTACACGACCAAGATGAGCGAGATGCGGGAGCTCATGGCCTCCACAAGGGAGCAGGTGCGTAACGAGTGCAGACCCGTGCAGAATCTCCTGTTCTCCGAGTGTAAGCTGGCGATCAACGATCTCCCCAATCACGCCTACGAGGTGGACTGGGACGTCATTCTCGTGGACGGGCCCCGCGAGGAGTGGCCTAACGGGCCCGGCCGGATGTCGGCGATATTCACGGCGGGGGTCCTGGCGAGGAGCAAGAAGGGCGGTAACCCGAAGACGCATGTGTTCGTGCATGACTTCTGCGGGGAGGTGGAGAGGGCGTACAGTGAGGAGTTCTTGTGCAGAGAGAACTTGGTGGAGTCGACTGAGAAGCTTGGTCACTTCGTGTTGGAGAGGATGGATCCTAGCAGCTTCCAATTCTGTGGTAACCGCACTCAACGGCTCCATCACCCAGCTCACTAGTACATCATCCTAAGTTCACCGTAATCAAAACGATGTAAGAAAGCCAATAATTTATCCCACAAAGCCTTAGTTTTCCTGGATGCAAAATAAATTTTGCCAAGCAAATTGCACCAGTCATGGGAAATCTCCAGTTGTTCACTTTGAAGGATTTTCTAATCTCTTCGAAAGTCTGCTAAGGTATTGAGAATTATCAATGAAGATTTTTAGCGTTTTCATCGTGACATGAGCTTTGAGCATTCGTAGCATATCGCTTTGCGAACTTCATTACCATATTTCCAAATGCAACCACAGACCACCATGTGATGTGCTAAATATATGTCCTGGCAATGGTTGAATGAGGTTCACTTGCATGTACACGTCAGTAAGAGCTTAATTCCTCCAAGCATTTCAGTTCTCATTACGTAGAACCAGAAAGTTGCGGAATTTTAAGGAATGAATGTATAACTGTAGATGCCTGGAGAGATTAAAAATCCAAGGACCTAAAGTCTACCTTAATTAACAAATGACTATAGAATTCCAGTAGATTGGCCAAAAAAAGGCTTAGAAATAGTATGACGTGTTTAAAAAGCAAGACAGGTTTTCTTTTCTTAGATGCTAAGCATCAGCTGGACCATACCCATTTCAGAATGAATTGCAGCATCAACCAAAATCAAGCAAAGCAGTCCGTCATTAACAAAATCTTAATGTGCACTCATTGCTTAGCCCTCTTCCAAACCACTAGCAAAGATACCCAGGATTCGCCTGGAAGTAAGAGTTATGGTTTCAGTCTCCTTAGTCATGCTTGAAGGAGCATCCCAAGATCGAGTAATCAAAACAATAAGAGAAAACCCAATCTATCAAAAAGTGACAAGAAAACTCTCGCTAGAAGTGCACCTATAGCATGAAACAGAGATGAACCCATTAAAGCTCATAAAGCTTGAGAAAATAATTATCGCATTGATTTAGCCAGAGAACCACCCCAAGCAGCCTGCACTTAATACAAGATAAAGTTCAACTAAAAAATAAACACTACAGTCGCAAGTCAAGACATTTTCAGTAAAATATTCTACAACAAAACTTTCTCCACATGACATGCTCACTTCACTGTGAAAGAAAGAGGGACCTCTATTTTCCATGTGTGCTTGTGACCTCGAAAAACATTTCGGCCAGCATAGCACAAAAAGAATCAGACAAAGAAGCACTACAGTAAACTTAATAAACCAGGCCCATCTTTGGTGCCTGCTACAGCTTAATATTCAAAAAAATGATCAAGTGGCAGAACCATTGGCTGAGATCCTTACTACATCCTCATCTTTAACATATAATGGAATTCTTAGTCCCAAGTCCTTAAGCTTATCGACCAGACCATAAAGAAACTCAAAGGTCAGTTTCGACTGTGCATTGAGCTCATCTCTCACCTGCGGATGAATCTTGAACCAATCTCCCAGCATCTTATGCATGTGAGAACGAATCATCCTCCACGGGACAGGGTATTTTTCGCAAAACCTGAGATACTCCACCAGTAACTCTGCCTGGTCCAGATGTCCATCTTTGTGGCTTTCTTCACTTCCAACTATCCAGTCAGCAGTTCGATACCCTGCAAAGAGAGCTGGATTCTCTAGGAGAGTCTCTGCCGAGAGCACGCCATCACCACCAGTTTCTTGTAAGCAGCTCTCTACATCATCCATGTGCCGTATGTTTCCATTGGCGAGGACTGGTATATTTAGAGCGTTTTTTACAGCCTTTATTGCCGACCAGTCCGCACGAATTTTCTTCCCATCTTTCTCATCTCTTGTTCGTCCATGGACAGCTAAAAGAGAGCATCCAGCTTCCTCTAGCATCCTGGCATAGTTAAGCGTATCCTCCAATTTCGGGAAGACTCTGATTTTGCAAGAAACAGGGACATTCAAGTTGAGGGCTAGCTTCTGTACTAGGGATTTTACCAAAGGAAGGTTATCCATCAAGAATGCCCCATAGTTTCCTCGCCTAGCAATACGCTGAGGGCACCTGTAGAGTGCAAAATTACAAACTCAATTTTATGATATAACACAAGATATCAGTTGCTCCTTGTCACATAATAGCTTACAGGATGTACAATCTAAAACAAGCCCCACTTCATCTCAGTCTTAGATGATCTTCCAAATTCGTTCAAAAGCTTTTCACGATCAAGCAAGTATCGCATCCTATTGGATCATGACTACGGTGCATCACTCAATAAGGGCTATGACAGTTTGTCAGGGGGGGAAGAAAGAAGAAAAATAATAATAAAAGAAAATAACAAAAAAGTTTAAAATTTATTTGAAAATGTCCACATCTACACTAGCCGTGCCATGTTGTATGGCTGACGTCTACATCAATGATTTCCAACTCAAATTGGAAAGATGAATTGAATTGATAATAATGTAAAAATGTTTAGAATTTTTTGGGTACTTTTCCCCACTTGTTTCTCTCGGAGAATACCTTTTTCTACTTTAGTAAGCACAATGAACTGGCCAAACTTCTCTATTGTGATTAATTGGGGTTTCATAAGAGCAAGAACTTCAATCATGTCTTTTTTTGTGGGAGTAAGTGCACCGAAAATCCTAAAATCTATCTCAGGACTGCAATTGAATTACAAAATTTTAAAAAAGTGCAATCAAGTCTAAAATTGTCAAATTGATGCCATCAAAGTCTCTCTGTAGCTCCGTCCAATATGACTAATTGAAAATGCTAAGGTTGCGGATTATGTGATCGTTGGGAGGATTATGTACAAAAAATATATTAGTAAAGCGGTGAATAACATGTTAACGAAGTATTTTATGCAATCAGAGAAAAATCCTTTCAGTAACAACATATGACATGCTTAATAATTTCAGTGTGTACCAGCCATATAATACATCGACTAATAATATATCATGTTATGATAAACTGATATATGTAAAAATGTTCAAGATGATGGATCAAATGTTACCCCAAATTTATATCAACATAATCACAATAAGGTTCCACTCTTCGTGCAGCTTCCAACAAAATGTCTGGATCATTGGCACAAAATTGAACAAATAACGGGCGATCCTCCTGCCAATTCAAAAAAATTACAGAAAAATTACATTAAAAAGAGGAATGACAAATTAACAATATATGCTTTTTCATTCTAGAAGAATTGTATGAATCATCCAAGTCATCTATAGTCAGTCACAACTAAAACACCTTGCTCTACTTGCATGAAACACACTGAATATAATAAATCAAAACAAATTACCATGCGACTTTAACATTCATCCAAAGTGATATCCACAAGTGCTAGAACAGAATAAAAATAAAAGCAGATTCAAAGATGCAGATGAATGTCAAAGCTAGACAGAATGCTCCAATACAAATCGGCAGCAAAAGCCATTTTTCCCCTTGGCAATAAAATGTAATATATCTTTTGTTCATACGAACTACATTACAATGTCAGATCAGTTTTTGAGAAAAAGATATCAAATGAGTTTTCAGATTTTTATGAATTGAATTAAGGCCCAAAACAAATCAGAGGGTGTGAATTGATAGATCTAAGCATTAGACATCCAATAATACATTTTTGGGGCAGGATAGGATATGATGTACAGATAATTAAGCTGATTATGTTGGGAACATTCAAGTATGTCATGCTGGGAAATAAGACTCTTAGATCCAACTCTTCATTACTAAGAAATCCCAAAAACATTCCAAAAATCCAGACAATTTGGAACATTATCTGCAGGACGAGTCCACTGGATATTTGCCAATAACATAGAGATATCTTCTCCAATACACAATAAATACTGGCAGTATAGCAAATTCCAAAGAACATGTCCCATGTGCATACATTTTTTTTTAATAGAAATTAAAAGCCTAAAAGTTTATCAAAGCCAAAGAACTTCAGAATGAAACTCATAGTAACAATATCTGTATTTCGATGGTTCAGCCAACAAAATAGATTGAAGCGTACAACCATGGCTCCTGAATGATTTGCCTGGTTCTTTAACCCCAAGTGCCACCCATTAAGCTAATCCTAGTAAAAAGAAGACAAGTAAGGGAAGGAACAATGTCCTCAAATATACCATTTTCATAGCCAGAATCTGCATGCGAAACAACGTTGGTCTTGTTTTAAATTGGATCATCTTCTTAGAAAAAATGCTGGCCAATGAATCAAATACTTTAAAGACGTGATGAAGTTCTACTTTGCATGGGTTGCCATCTTGAGCAGAAAGGTGCTCGTGGATGAGGGTCTCTTGGACATGGATTTGTGAAAGAGTAGGAAGAATAGGGTTTTAAGACCTCTGTCAGTGTCTATCTTTTCCATGTAAACTTCAGTTGCTTCTGCATTTTGAAAAATCCTTCTTTTTGCGATAACCCTCTGCCAGCATGGTAACAGGGCGGGACAAGACAAATACCATCCACCCACCCCCCAAAAAAAAAAAAAAAAAAAAAAAAGCAACACGAAAAAGCAAGAAATGTATCTTTTCCCCGTGCCCGTTTAAACCACTCAAAAAAGGCATGGATCTGAGGACCACGAGGAATTCAAGCCCTATAGCCATCCCTATCACTTGTTATCCTGACAAGAATTGAATTCAGATGAGTATGGGGCAAAGAAAAGCAATTGCACAAGAAATGTTTCCTTGAATGATTTTCCTGGTTCTTTTAAACAACAAAAGCCATTCGTTCTGAAGAATCCTATTCAAAAGAATTAAAATGGGAAGAACCATCTCTACAATTACATATCATCAACAGAATTTGCAAGCAAAATAATATTAAGTATACCCTTGTTCGGAATTGGACCATTATTCTTAAGCAAAATGATGGTTGATGACCTGAAGATTTAACATACTGCTCGCTGATGGTAAAAAAAAGTGAGCACACTTAACACAGTCTCAAAACATGTTATGATGGGCCGGCCCCCTGTGGATAAACAGAGGTTAAGACTAAAAGGGCTGTGAACACCCTATCTGCTTTTACATTTCTCAAAAGAAAACAAGATCTCCTCAGCGACAATTTAGTTGGCTACATTGAGCACATCATGATAGAAATTCTCACATAAAGGAAGCACCTCTTTAATCGTATTTCTAGTTGCCTATTCCAAGAGCCATGGCAATTTTAGTCAAGTTGATTGCAGCTTTCTAGCACCAGAGCTAACAGCTCTTACCAACACAACACAAAACATCTGCATGAATGCTCCACCATGTTACTATCACCTCAATCAGCCTCCACCCAGTCACTAACTTAAGCCAGCTAAAGCAAGTCTAAACTGCAATCAATGGTGGTATGTAACATTCTCTCCCGAGGACAGAATTATGCTCCTTACCCAGAGCAATGGCGCAGCAAGAAACCGCCGCATCACAACCCAAAAACAAAAAATAAAAAAGAAAGTAACTTTGACAAGATTTACCTTGCAGGTAGTGAATTCCGTGCTCCTGTACTTCTCAGTCTCGGTGAAGATCCTGGAATGGAGCATGGGCGTGTAGGCCGCGTCGGCGCCATACTTGCGACACAGCATCCGGAACGGGAGCTCGGAGTTGTCCACCATCGGGGCCACTATCAGCTTCGGCCGGCCGAGCCCCGCCCAGTGAGCCCACGCGCGCTCGGCCCTCGACCCGGCGCTCAGGCACCGGCTCGGCGACCGGTCGGGAAACGGCGGGGCACCGTCAGCCGGTTCGCGGTCTCGGGCTCGCGGGTCGGAGCAGAGGAGGTCGTCGTCGAGGTCCTGGGGCGGCGGCGGCTCGGGAGGGGCGGAGGAGGTGTGGAAATCGGCGGAGGTCCGAGCGAGAGAGGAGGCGGCCATGGCGGGTTTCGGAGGGGCTTTGGCGGCGAGGAAGAGAGAGAGGATGGCGCCGTAGGGTTTGAGTTTCATGGGCCGGCGACGGGAGCGGAGAAGAGGCGGCCGCCCATCGCCGCCGCGGCCTGCGGCGCTCCGTAAGGCTGTAGCGGAAGGGTTTCCTTCGTACAACGAATCTGAAAAGTTGCGTTCGAGGGAGATGGGAAACCGAGTTATTTTTACGAAAGATACAGAACGAATTTTCGACAAATTACTTTTTTTTTGGTGTCATATGTGAAGGTATAATAGAAAATAAAATTTAAGGAAAATGTCAATCGGTGTTTCTCGGACATTTCTTAATTATCCTTTGAAAATATAAGATGCTTTTTAAAATTAAAAGTCTTGTGACATGGATTGTTTATCGGCGGTCCGCTTTAAACAAAGCGAATCTATACCGAAAGGGCAAATAGAATTTGGAGATGGGTAGTTTTTGAAAAAAGTCAAATCATCGTCAATTGAATAATCTGTACTATCCTATGAAGTGAAAATAATCCCTTGTTTTTCAAGAATCTCAACCATTTTTTTCTTCCCCAAACGTACTCAATACGCATATTAAATCAATGGACAAACATTTAAGTTTTAACGATTTTGTATAGTCTTACCCAAGTTTTAATATTTTTATGCTACAACAACCTTTGTAAAATATTTTAGATCTTGAAATATATGGATGTTTCCTCTTATATTTTTATACATTTCTTTTGTAGGTAGTGTGTTCTGTCGATATTTCCTTTTCATAGTTAAATGGTCCTTTAGTAATAAGGTGGCTTTCCTCAATCTTTCAAATGTGGATTTTTCCATACTAGCAACAGGTTTGCGTAAGTACTACGCAATAATTGTAGGGATAGAATGGCAATTTCCTTCATAAAATAGTAATAATCGTATGATTTTTTTTTAATTCTTTTATATTTTTTAGCGAAGGCAAGTAAGAAGAGGGAATTTCTATGATCCCTTGAAAGTTTTATCAACCGTTTTAAAATGTTGTCCCTCTTAGGTGCATTTTATTGTACTTCTCGTATAAAATGTTGTAACCCAAAATATTAATTATACTTTAGGACCCGATCTTAAAAAGTTTTCGCTAAAGAAGCATAATTCAATGATCATCAATCCTCAAGGATCCGATCTTTGAAAATTCATACAAGTGCCTCATGAGATGAAGATCGATTGACAACATTTAGTTGGGAGGACTTTTTCTTATTATTTAGGATTTGAACAATGAACTGCCTTGATTATAATGTCCGGAATCAAGCAGGATACTCGGTCCGAGCTCTATGATGAATAGACCGTGCATCAAACCTCCTCATTGAGTTCTGCCCATTTCTTAAATTATTTGGCAATTCATGTCATGACATCGTGTATATATTGATTATTTATATCCATTCTATATCATCCAAATATTCGAACATGATTATGAGTTGTTTTCCATTTAAAATGAGCGAAAAACGAGCCAATTACCATCGATTTCGAGTCAGATCATATCATGCGATGATGAGTTTACCTTTACCGTAGGTTTCAAGAACGGAAATGTTTCTAATGATTCTGATTCGCACCGAACGGCATCGAGAGCGCGACCTCTCATCTTCCCTGTCCGAGAACCGCCGCCGCCGCCGAGCCAATCATCTCTTCCACGCCGACCTCGCCGTCTCCTCTTCCTTTCCGATTCCGCAGTTGGTAAGAACCGCGAAAAAAACTAATATTTTTAAGGACTTCGGTGCAGTTGCTTCTTCAACCCAAAGATTCCTTCTATTGCTGGACATCTATGGGGAGGATGTTGATGGCAACATCACCTCCAACCACCGTCTCCGTCACCCGTCACCCGTCGCCATTGCCCCCCCACCTCGCCTCCCAACTCCAACCTTCCTCCTCCGCCCCTTAATACCAATCAGCTTGCACTGTAGAGGGACGGAGAAAGAGGAGAGAATGAAGCTCTTGGCAATGCAGCAGGGCCACCCCGCCGACGGCCAGAGCAGCGCCGCCCTCCGGGGGCTGGCCCCGCTCGACTCCTCCAAGTCGCCGGCGACCGTGTTCTGGCTGGCGGTTCACGCCCTGTGCTGCCTCGGCAGCCTCGTGCTCGGCTTCCGTTTCTCTCAGCTGCTCGTCTTCCTCCTCTTCTCCACGTCGCCGATGTTTCGTGCTGCTGATGAAACGGCCTCCGACGATCCTGTCCTCCTCCTCTCGAACCCGAGCCCGATGACGGTCAACCAGTCCACGACGCGCGTGGCTGTGGGCCGGCACGGGATCCTGGTCCGGCCGTGGCCGCACCCGGACCCCGTCGAGGTCATGAAGGCGCACTGGATCATAGAGAGAGTGCAGAGAGAACAGAGGGCTCAGTTCAGCGCTAAGAATCCTAACCCGAGGTCTTTGATTGTGATCACCCCGACTTACGTGCGGGCATTCCAGGCGATGCATCTGACGGCACTGATGCACTCCCTGATGCTCGTGCCGTACGAGGTGGTGTGGATCGTGGTGGAGGCTGGCGGAGCAAGCAGCGAGACGGCATCGCTGATCAAGAGGTCGGGTTTGAGGACCATTCACGTGGGGTTCGAGCAGGAGATGCCCGAAGCCTGGCAGGATCGGCGCAGTTTGGAGGTGAAGATGAGAGTTCATGCATTGAGGTGAGTGGCTTCTCTTGTAGTGTTTTCCTGCTCTTCTTGTTATTGGTTAGTAAAGGATTGGCAATTGAACTTCTTGAATATTAGTGTGAGCCATAGATCTTATTTTAATGTTTCAGAAACTACTAGGATTGATCCACCGACTAGCTCGAGTCCTTGATAGTTTTCTAGAAACTTGTTCAATCTTTCATTTTCCGTTCAGATAATCTCAGTCAGAAATCAAGTTTTCCAGTACTCGCATTTCTTCCAAATTGTCATTCTTGTTTTGATTTGAAGTTCATCATCCGGAATAAAATTATAAGTCTAGACTGTTCTCATGGTTTGAAAAGAGTTTTCTTTGTAGTCTGTGAAGTAGAAAACGCGAAGGCCTACTGCTATCCAAGCAAATTGTGCTTGTTTTCACTGATAATGGAAACATAAACTGGAAATCCCACCGTTACAGATGCCTCCAATAAGGTTGCATCCGCTAGCCTGTTGATATAGAAATGGAAACTGATTCTAATGTGGAGAATTTCGATGTATCAGAATCGTGAGAGAGAAGAATCTGGACGGCATTGTGATGTTCGCCGATGACAGTAACGTTCACAGCATGGAGCTCTTTGACGAGATCCAGGCTGTGAAGTGGATCGGTGCTGTTTCTCTAGGAATCCTTCCACATTCGACTGTGGATGAATCGGACCAAGCTGTTTCGAAAATCTTGAATGAAAGCAATTCGCCACTTACTATCCAAGGTCCAGTTTGTGATTCAGCCAATCAGTTCATTGGCTGGCGCACCGATAATAGGTCACATAACATGAACAGGGGAGTGAGTCACGTAGATGATCGGGGCTTGCTTTTGCCGGAAAAGCTGGAATGGGCCAGTTTCGCGCTAAATTCTAGGATGCTGTGGAAGGATGCTGAAGATAATCCGGAATGGGTGAAGGACTTGGACTCACTCAATTGGGATCAAGATGTTGACAGTCCCCTGTCTTTGCTCAAAGACCTATCGGTGTTGGAGCCACTAGGAAACTGCAGCCGCCGGCTTATGGTCTGGCAGCTTCATGTCGAAGCCCGTCCTGGTAGCAAATTCCCTAAAGGGTGAGTGTCTTGCCTTTAGAAGCTCATCACTTCAAATATATCCCCAATGCTTTGGATAATCGGGTCTCTGCTGTCATTGAAAATGGAGTTTCTCTCTTCCCCTTGTGATGCAGATGGCTTATCAACCCTCCCTTGGGGATCACGGTACCCTCGAAGCGTCCTCCATGGCCCAATGCTCCTCCAGAACTCCCATCTATAGAAAATGCAAGCAGCGAAGAAGAGGAGACTGACCAGCACCCGGCTGAAAATCAAAGGCACGAACGAAGTTTTGGGATTAAGAGAAGGCACGAGACCGAAACAGTCAAACCCCAGCTGCTCAGAAGGGAACCTGTAGAAAACTGACGGCTTATCTTAGGAACAGGAGAAGATGCACAGCCTCAGAATTCGACAAGCTTCGGCTTCAAGGTATTTATATATTGCCTCAGCCAAGGCGAACTTCAAAATTAGCCATTTTGTTCGATCTGGATCACAAGGACATCAGACCACACTCTGTTTCATTGGTTCTTATGCTGGTCGGGGGTCATGTCATAAAATCTAGGAATCACAGGAATTTTCTTGCTTACACTTCCTTACTGCTCGCATATTCAGAAATTCAAACACCGGACAGACATACAAAAGTACATCTTCATCTTCTTCATTTGGTCTTCGTACGTTACAGAAGTTGTACATTGTATAACACAACTTTATGGGACATTTGTTTGATTGTAAGAAAAATTGCGCGAGTTCTTTCGACATCTATGTGAAATCATGGTTCATGCCTTGGCGTCAATCAAACTGCCAGACCGCTAGGCGCCGCAAGGTATGATCATAGTTAATCAGGTTTTGTCCATGCAGGATTCAAGGATCTGTTTCTATGCTAGGCGGTTAAACTCTGCTTTTTCCAGCTAGAATCGCCAAAGGGTCTTCAATCTTGAATCGCAAAATCAAATGGTAAAATCTAATAAACTTGGACAAAAGCTCTCAAGATAGCGCTACTCTCATTTACTGAAATTCAAATAATGCAAGCAAGATCGCTATGCTTATCCGCATGAATCGCATTTCATCAATTAACTCGTATTGAAACTGATGTGCTAAACTACATATATGAAGAACAGAAAATGAACAAAACACAAAGCTCAGCGTTTATTGAAAGAGAAAATGGGCACTCCACTAGTACTGTTCCTAGTCCAGATATATACCCAGCAGCCCAAGAAACAAAGATTGGCGAAATGCTTTAGATGCAATTTCACTAATTTTAGCAACCCGACATGTGATTTACCTCCGGTTCCGAGTTTCCGGCAGACGTCTGATCCTTCAGCGATCTGCATTATCTCTTGTTGTTACATCTAGGTAGTTTCTGTTGAAGTGGTGAGATTTTCTGGCAAATGTTCTTGCTCGTGCTTAGCATAGGATTTTATTTTCGAAGTATATAATACCAGTATAAGGTCATGAAAGTTCTCTGTCATGCTTAATAAGGCAATTGTGAAGTACACAATCGCGATTTATTCAAAAAAATTCCTGTCTCTGGACAGCTTGAGACAACGTTGCAAATGGAATCATTCGGTAGTCGAAGTTGCTTTCTCATCTCCTTCAGTTCGTCATCGTCAAAATTATCCCATGCATACATTTTTTAGAACCTTTTCTGGAAGAACGGAGGATAGGAACTTGAAAATTCTAGTTTAACTGGCTCATTGATAACTCCGACTTATGATGAACACGTGTAATTTTATACATAGACTTTTAACTGTCTTTTGCTATTATTGATTTAAATATATGTTGTTGGTATATAAGATTTAGCTGTTTTTTTAATAAATAAAAAAATCAGTGGGTACCCTGAGGATAATGAAAACAAATTGTTCCAACTTCCTTAGTTGTATGTGATTTCCAATTGATGACAAGGTAAATTTCAAATTCAAAAACATCGAGCATCCATTCATGCATGGTAATGTTTCGAGAGCTCCATATACTCATTCCACCGTACAATGTGATGCATGGTGAGTTTGTCAAAAGTCGATGAATGTGTTTGATGGAATGAACAGAAGTGTTTGCTGCGTTTGAGGGAAAACAACTTTAAGCTATAAGAGTTCACCACCAAAGTATAAAGGAATGAACCATCAATCAAGAATAAAGAATTCTAACGTTTTTTTTTTTTTCATCATCAATTGGATAGAGAATTGAAAGATTCACTCTTTCGAGAGAAACTCTCATGTATTGTTGACTCAAATCTAAATGCTTACGGTCAAGAACATGCCTCTCTTCGCAGAGGCACAAGAATTAGGAGACACTATGAAGAAAACATTAAAGATACGGGGAAAAAGGTAACGGTAAAAACATTTGAATTAGAAAACATTATGCATGAAATGATTAGGAAATAGCCCTCCAGCCTTGATCAAGTCAGATCTACCTTTATTCTTCAACTTCAGGAATTTCCAATCTTGAATGCTTTCTTTTCATTAGATTCATTGGATCATGTTATGGCCGCAATCTACTCTTTGCTTGCATAAATATTAAATGGGCTTAGTTGATTATGAGACTTGAGTTGGGCCTGCGAGACTATTGTATTCAATAAAATTTTATGCTTCCACATTATAACGACACATTTGCAGAAGATATCATTCCTCAGTTGGATTCCGTCAGAAACGCTGATGAATTGGTGAGAACCTCACAATTTCACTTCGTGTAAGGCTGTTCTTTTTTCCACCAAAAAATGATGTTTTCCTTTGTCTTTGATACCATTGTTTCAATTAGTAGATTATGAATATGGACATCACTTAGATTTAATTTAATAAAGCTAAAAGTTGAGTAATTTCCACACAAATAGCGTAAAAGCTTGATGATCAAAACAAGATCTGTCTTAAGTGCACTCCAAAAGTAATCGCTAACCAATCCCATTTTTAAGGAAATATTTTACTTTCTCTCCATGTATTCATATTGTTTTTGTTAGCTAAGCCCATGTGCTATCGAATTTTAAATCAAATCCTCTTACTTACACATAATGTCTTGTCAAATCCTCCTGGTACAAAATCCGAACAAATCCAACTTACCTGGCTGTCGGAGGATGCCAGAGAATGACGTGGATAAGCATAGCCTATGAGGACATCCCATGGAAAGTGTATGGGCAGGAGAACAAAAATGTAACTTGAAGAGCCTTAATCCGTTCACCATCGATGTCTCATGGGGTGTCCACATGAGCATTGTTTAGTCACACTCCAACGTCCTCTAATGGCCACAACAACTGGTTATGATCAGAATATGAGGACTTGATTGGTAATATTAAAAGTCTGGGGACTTGATTACAAAAGAATCAAAAGTATATGGACAAAAAGTAGAGTTTTTTTTTTCGAATTTTGTAGCTGAAATGGTCCAAATTGTTGTCCCCTAAATCTGATGGACATGGGCCAGTTAAAGATCCAAGTGCAGATTCAAGAGAGAGAGGAAAAACAACAAAGCAGGCAGGAGAATCCTGAACACATGATCTCTGGCAAGATCAGAAAGGTTGAAAAGGCAATCATGAAAGACCAACCGACCGAGGAATGGGCAAGGAATGGGGGACGAGGTTGCCTGAAAATTGGATCTCTGAAGAAGACGGAGCGGAATGGTAGTTGGATAATGTGCGATCTAACTTTCACAGGTTTTGACCACGCCCATTCAATGAGGTTGCAGGCTTAAAAATGGCAGGTTCCAATATAAATATGGAAGGTGGTTGAATCAATATTCGTGCCAAGAGGATAAGGTGGGGGGAACGTTGTGATTGGATGTATTTGGCCGCAAAACTGTTCGGCGGCTCTGGAACATCTCCATCTTCACTGAGGAAAGCACATGAAATCAATTAATATCTTTAATCTTTTTATGTCTTTATTGCTTTTGCTGATTTTATTTCCTCCTCTCTAATATCTTTGTGACAAATAGGATATACCATCCATTAGTTACGAAGAGTTCTCTTTCGATTGCTGAAGAGCAGAGAGAACGAAGAACTCGAACGGAGAAATTTTGTTAGCGACGATTTATTGTTCTTGACGTTGGACGATTCTATGTGGTCATCACTTTTTAGGACCATCCCTTGTTTCTTTTCTAGTAGAGGACTATATCTGTTAAATGAACGATGCCGAGAAAACTGAACATCCATGCTGATGTTTATCATCAAATGCCCCATAAAATAATAGAACATCATCACGTGGAGTTATGACAACACAATCATTTATTTGTGAAACACGTGATGGAAAATAATCTCTAGTTACATGTCGTCTTAAAGGATTTGAAGTTTGAGATTTATCTCTTTGTTGAATCGTGTGAGAGTAAATCTTGATTATAACATGGACATCTCATCACATTTTCTCGTCTAGCATTTATATCAATCAATCAAAGGCTACTTTCGCTCTCAATTTCTACTCTTATAGAACCTACAATTTGATATGACATGAAAAACCAATACACGCAAATTCACAAACAAAAAATCGTTTTCCTCTTCATTTTTTCTAGTGCTTTTTTATCTTTGAATCTATGAATCATAAGTTCACCCTTTTAAAGTATGAATTAGTTCTCATAAACCCCTTGGTAGAAAATGTAGTTTTTGTAATATATTGAAAAAACTAACCCTTTGAAAAATTATGACTTCCGAAAATTGGATCGTAGTTTAAATCTAAGATATCACTTTGGAACACGCATTCCAAAGTCCGGAAAAACTATAACCCTCTGACTACAAAAGGAATAAAACTATATTCAGGAAAATTATAAATTAAATAAAACTATATTCTAAATCTTGTCACCCTCTTCTTGGCGTGAAAGTATAACTTCTGTGGGTAGGGGCTTTTGATATGTTGACAAGTTGCTGCTGGTCCTAGTTGAACTGATGAAATGTCATCCTCTTTAATGCCCTGAACGTGACTTATAAGATTCAGCTTGAAGTGAAGACATAGATTTTGCATATCCTAGGAATTTACTCTCGTAGATAGGTGTCACGCAAGTCTAGGAGAGAGTTATGCCCGCCGTCTGTAGTGTGTGCTGTCCTAATCTAACACCTTTTTCTTCTTCTTCTTCTTCTTCTTCTTCTTCTTCTTCTTCTTCTTTTTTTTTTGTTTTTCTGTCCATATTAATAATAACGACCACATGCAAATCCATAGAACACCGTACGAGCTCCATGAATAGGTTAATTCAGCCTTTAGCCTACGCAAATGACATTGGCCCAAAATAATTTACGTGTAATTGATGAAATTTAAATGTGCGAGAAATTTAAATGTGCGACTTTAAGTTCTTGAACTGAAGGTACTCTAATACTCCAAATAACACATTCAATCCTGGAGTTGATTTTATTTATAGCACAAATTTGATAATTTTTATTTTGCGACTAATCTCCAAATCCTTTTTTTTTTCCTAATATCATTAGGCAGTCCGGCAACAATTAAAAGCAGAACAATCTCTACCAAGTACGACATTCGTCCCATTTCAGCCACATCAAATTACTACAAAACCACACGTCCCTAACTCTTGAGAGTGACCTGCATTTGATTGTCCAAATTTTAATTGAAATAGGATAGGATGAGATTGGATTGGAAATCCTCCAAATATACTTCGAATTGTAGAAAACTCTATCACATGTTTGGTGTAATCCAAGATAAAATAAATATCTTTGAAAATCTCACTTGCCCAACACAATATGTCACAGCTTGAGCTCCCTCAACAGCTGTATCAAACCTTCTCTCTCTCTCTCTCTAGCGCCCTCCAGATCGTCTCCTTTACCGCCATCTCCACCTTTGGACCTTAGTCCTCGCTCAGCTTCACCATATTAGAGACGATTCCATTGGGGAGACAAGCCTTAGTCACCAAGAGCGCCGCGAAGCAATTAAGGAGGCATCGCCCACGACGATCTAGTAGACAAGGCAACAAAAGTTGACATAGAGGTAAAGGATGGCAATGGGGTGGTGGATGCCACGCATGAAGCTCGGGTGCCACTTGACATCAAAGTCCACAGTCTGGGTAGTGAGGGGTGGAGAGGAGGTGGATAGAGATCCACTAGTGGACGGTACCGGAGTAATGAGTAAAGAAAGCAAACATGCCTATGATGTGGATAATGAGATCCTTCGAGCACGCTTATGAAAGGATTTGAGTTCTTTAATTATGATGGCCATACAATGTATAACTTCTCATTTTCATCATCAATCATCAAAGCATGATTGGCTGGTCGACTATGATTATTGGCGATGATCGAAGGCATGGCGGATTTGTATGGTGGTAAGAAGGGATGATAATCGGTGGTCATGTCACTCCATAATAGGTAGAAAATTGTTAAGTTTATTTTATAATTTTTTTCTTTTACAATCTAGATTTATCCCACCCCCATTTTATTCAATATATCCTGATTTATTCGGTCCTTAAAAATTGCCAAATAATAGATAGGATATTTTATTATCCTGCCTGAATTCAAATATGTAGCAAGAATAGGCACGATACTGAGACACGAGCTTTAAACTCCCCCGCTTGTCGAAGGGGCCCAAGCTCCGAAAAATGGTGGTGTGTTCTCCCTTCGCCCTTCAAGCCCGACAAGGGCATTCAACTAAAGCAGATACGACATGATGCAGCAATATGAATAATAGAAATATATAACTCATTATCAAGAATCATATAACTATTGCTCTCATGCAACACCGACCCTCCCTCGCATCCAGCGGTCGCATGGGAATCATCACCCCCGGCTCCTTCCATCCAAGACGTCTTTTTTAGGGTTCCTCTTTCCCCAGAAAGTGAAATTAGCTTATTATATCTTCTGATCTTTTTGCAGCAAAAGTGAGCATGCGAGGTGCGGGGAAACGAACAAGGGTTCGAGTATGACTTAGGAGAGAAGGAGAGACCCATTAACGCATTAAATGCTCGGCCATGACTCATTGGCTTCACTATAAATCATCGTTCTAAGAGTTCCAAGAATATTGCTCACCCCTATCCCCGCCGTCATAGAAAGTGCGGAATTCAATTTCATGTTTTCAGTGAAGCGGCCTCTTTTTAGGGCAAGACAATGGAGAAGATTCAAAGGGCCGGACGGATTTTTATGGAAAAATTCACTAAGGAATGTTTGCAAGTTATTTTTAAATTAAGTAATTTGAAGGTTTTATATATGCTTATAATGCATCAATGGTCTTGTGGAGAGTGAACTCAATGTCTTAAAATTAAAGCTCTTCTTATGACGTGTGTTTGAGAAAGTATCTCATCGTAAATATTTTTTTGCCAAACATCAACGGATGAAACATCCATCAAATTCAAAGTATTACACCAAAGAGCATATGTCATGTACATGAAATATAAGATAATATTAGATATACCAATATTAGATATACCAAAAGTAGTTTAGTAAACTTGGTACATTAAATAATGCAATAAGCTTGTATCAGGTATTAAATGGAGTCTACCACATCACTAAATTTATTATTATATTATCACTCCGATCATACACAATGTTATTCTTTAGTTCATATCACATAACTTGTTAATAGTGTAGCCATTAGCACCGCTAATATTATTATCGGGATTACTTGATTTGTTTTTTGGACTACTAATGAGGCCACTTAAATTTAGTAATATCACGTTAATATGTTACTAGTAATATTATACGTATTGCATGTAGTTATTTGTTTATTTAGTTTTTGAGAATTTCTTTATTCTTGCACAGGTTTTTGAACCATCAATGGCATATCTTGTATACATGCAAAATAATCTTGGCTATCAAAAATTACATAAGAAAATTAGGAAATCAAATATATTTTCATACTTGAATCAACAATTTCATGAGTTAGTGAAGACTAAACCAATCCATCTGTAAGTTTACTCTTCAATGAATCTGATTGATCCAAGGACAAAACACTATTATCTATAATAGATAACGTGAAACTGAATTTTGCTTGTTGAATGCAGCTAATATTCCTTTTCAATTTTATAAATAAAAAATTACTTTTACTTATTGACTACAATTAATATTTCCTTTTCTTTTTTGTAAGTAAACTATCATTTTGAAAATTTTGATTACAAATATCTAACGTGATTGTAATGGATCATTTGTAATTCATCATAGCAAAAGGAAAATAATCCAAATTTCATCGAAAATGATCATGCCTTCATGTACATATATCGTAATTTATATATGACAAAATTGATGATTGCCACAAAAAGGTACATAATGGAACACAAAAAATAAGATCATATATTTCTTTTAACTTATGCAATAACTATGCCGTGGAAATAAATATTTTGAAAATTTTAAAGCTGTTGATATATTTGCCTATTTGTGTCTATTATTAAAGTTCACTTTTGCACAATAACATCATTTAACGTGAATCGGTTGTTAATAGCATATAGTCATGTTTGTTGCGCGACTACCATGTGCTTTGGAAATTAAAGCACATTTTAGATATGTATCTATATAGGTTCAATATGAATTTATCTATGCTCAAAGATTGCAAAGGCATTTAAAGAAGGCCACATGAGTGCAGCGAGACACACGTTAACAAATTCATTTATCCTTGGTGAATAAAAGAAATAAAAAAAAGCTCCCTTTATAAAATATGGCAGAGTTTTTTCTCAATTAGGATCGGGAATCAGTTTACAAGCAACGGGATAAAACACAAATTATAGGGACAAAATTTGAATATGTTACCACATGATCCACTAAACATTATATACTGATACAAATTGATATAAATTAAGCATTTTCATTGTAATGCAATTACATACTAAATCAAAATTACAATGTCACAAATACGATAAAGACACAAATTTCCACCCTTGGATGCACCTAAGCAAGGGGCCATTAATTTCTCCCATAATTTTCCACAGTCACTCAAATTTTTCCATTTTCCCCCAAACACAGTGTTTCACTTAGCCCAAAAAATTAATAAAACAAATAAAACGATAAATTATTCTAATTTGTAAATAAAACGAAAGAATAAAGAATTCTCATCTGACAAAGTCACCACCCACGCATGAATATTCTAACTATTTCCCTCGCCTTTATAACCATTCTCGCACCAAACCTTATTCCCTCCTCAAGTCTCTCCCTCTCCCTCTCTGTCCACGCTCTCCATCTTCCTCTTCCAGCGAAGAAGGAAGCAGAGTGTCACTGGGACGGAGAAGAGACTCCACAACTCAACCATGGCGACACCAACCGCGCCGACCGTTCTCGCCACCCTCCTCTTCCTCATTCTGTCCTCCGCAGCACCATCCGACCCCGCGTCCATCATCGACTACGCCGCCAAAGGCCGGACCGCCTCGGCCCCGAGGACCGACGGAGAGGTCATGGAGATGTACGAGCTCTGGCTCGCGAGGCACGGCAAGGCGTACAACGGCCTCGGCGAGAGGGAGATGAGGTTCGAGGTGTTCAAGGACAACCTGAGGTTCATCGACGAGCACAACAGCTCTCGGAACAGGACGTACACGTTGGGCCTCAACAAGTTCGCCGACCTGACGAACGACGAGTACCGCGCGATGTACTTGGGCACGAGGAATGAGGCCAAGCGCCGGGTGATGAAGTCCAGGAATGCCAGCAGGCGGTATGCTGTCCGTGCTGGGGACCGGTTGCCTGAGGCGGTGGACTGGCGGTTGAAGGGCGCGGTGAATCCGGTCAAGGAGCAAGGAACTTGCGGTAATTCATTTTGTCTTCCCTTGTTGCCATCGGTTCATTTATTTGCAAAGTTGAAGGTCGGGTCGAACTATGGTCCACTGCCAAAACCCACTTCATAACTTAGTACTTTGAATTTCGACCAAAAAAAAAGAAAAAAGAAAACTTAGTACTAGAAGATACAAACTTTTCACACTAACCCAAGTCTGTTCTTAGCTTGGAATGTTGCAAATTTATGTTTTGGCGAAGCGTTGCGATCTCAAAGTTACCATTCCTACACGGAGAGGTCCAAATCCTTAAGGAAGAAAACTTGCTCTTTGTAGCTTACTCCTAAGTATGGAGAGCTTTTCTAGTGTTTTTCACCCTGTCTTGAAGAGGCACCCGAACTGATGTCATGAAATGTTTGTTTACCAAGAAAGAAACAAAAGATGCAAATCTTGGGTCCCAAGACGAGGCACAGTACTTGTCGAACGAGGGTTTTGGAACTCAACGTTTCCTCTTTAAAGAAAGGTGGGTGGTTTAGTGTCTTGGACCAACAAGTTTGGAGATTGGACTGATCAGCTTAGGGGTGAATACCTAACCTTCTATGCTTTCAACTGGTAACTTCAATTCATGTTCGTCTGTTTGTGTCTGCGGAAAGTCGGTAAGGAGCGTCCACTGAAAGTCGGCAACCTTCACTACTGTCAGCATATTCGGAAACATTTGGCAATTTACTTTGTACCTACTACTCCATCTGGTTTCTGGTTTTGAGTTTCCAGGACATCAGGAAGAGCCAAACATAGATGAAATTGAAATACTTATTACCACGTCCACTATAATAACGAAGAGCAAAACAAGAATTAACGGGGGACTGTGATATTCCGATGCTATCTAAGAGATTGTTGAGCAATTGTACTTTTTGATCTTCACCGTTTCTTGGTCCCTCTTATAGATATGTGCACAACAGGAGGATCCTCTGCAATGGACTGCATTAAAAACTACTGTCATCGCACAGTCGATGTAAATCTTGGATTATGCATTTTGAAGCAAATGGAAACAAGAATACTCTTGTCAAGGGCAAGGCTAACTATATACAATATCCTCTTTATCACCAGGAAGTTGCTGGGCGTTTTCAACAGTGGCGGCTGTGGAAGGAATAAATCAAATTGTGACAGGTGAATTGATTTCTCTATCAGAGCAAGAGCTGGTGGACTGCGATCGGAAGCACAATTCGGGCTGCAACGGAGGTCTCATGGACTATGCCTTCGAATTCATCATCAAGAACGGAGGGATGGACACCGAGCAGGACTACCCTTACAATGGCATCAGCAGAAAGTGTGACGCTTCTAGGGTATGGAATGCTGCATATGATTTCAATGACCATTCTCTCTCTGTTCTTTCATCAAGATCTTGAGGTTCCATCGATCAGATTGTCAACTGATTGAAGTTGTTTTGGTGTTTTTCAGGTGAATTCAAAGGTTGTCACGATTGATGGGTATGAAGATGTTCCGCCCTATGAGAGTGCGCTTAAAAAGGCTGTGGCACATCAACCAGTTAGCATCGCCATTGAAGCCAGTGGCAGGGCCTTCCAACTTTACCAATCTGTAAGTATAAGTTTCCACTGTTCAGTTGCAGCTACACCGAGAAGAAAAAGGTTTTGAATTTCATTTTAGTAAACAAACGATCTGTATCATTGACGTGGTTCGTTCTAGTTCCTTAATTATAGAGATCGAATTACAAACAGAATTAGAAAGCAGAAAATATGAAGTTGTGTATAAGAGCATTTAAAACCACATGACGCAAAACGCAAGTGGGGATATTGCTGTTAGAATGTTAACTTGGTCAACTGAGCCAGAGTTTTAGTCCTAGTATTCTCTAATTATGACGGGGATTCAACTAGCTTTGTATTTTTTTCCTAAAGAAAGCATGCCATTTCGAAGGGAAACTAGATTGAGAATTGTTATCAAAGGTAAATCAAAAGGCTTAGTTTGACTGAAGCGTCGCTCTTGATCCGAGCAGGGTGTATTCACTGGCGAATGTGGCGTTTCCCTTGACCACGGAGTGATCGTCGTTGGGTATGGAAGCGAAAACGGAGTGGATTACTGGATAGTGAGGAACTCATGGGGCACCAACTGGGGCGAGGACGGTTACATCAGGATGGAACGCAACGTTGTCGACAACTTCTTCGGTAAGTGCGGCGTTGTGATGGAAGCCTCCTACCCCACCAAGACCAGCCAAAACCCCGCGAAATCAGAGTCGAGGACAATGGCTACATTAGAAGTCCTTGAAGAGTCTGTTCTGGCTGCTCTAAGCTAAGGGAAGAGTAAGAACTTGAAGAACGGTGGGAAGCGCTTTTTTTATATTTCTCTAATCCTGATTTGGAGATCGTGTTTTCAGATGATCTGTTCCTTTTAGGCCTGAAGTTAGAGGAAGGAGCAGGCTTTCATTCTTAGAATTCAGTTGTCATCGTTGTGCATACCTAAGTGTCGAAGTCGAGCTGCACCAATCGAATGGATCCTGGTCGCAGTTTTATGTTACCTTTCGCAATGCTCATCAGAATGAATGTCTTCATGTAGTGTTTATTAAAAAGGACTTTCGCTATGAAAGCGTCTTTCTTAGCATCCATTATGTTTGCCCATTAGTCGACGGCACGAGCTTGAAATTTATACGACTTCAATCAAGGAAATCAATATTGCCTGCAGAAACTTGTCATTCCAGAGAAACAGTGGGCAAAAACAAATTCTAACTTTCTTGGACTTTTCAGTCTCATACGCAGAGCTTGCTTAACTCGCTGTCTTGCGTAGCATTCAACTTGTAAGTGGTGAAGCATCTGCTGTCCAAAAAGGGAGAAAAACTAGTGAAGAACAGACAGAACTAATTGTTTATGATAAGAACCAAAAGGCGCGTGGCATGTAGAAATCTGCAGACATCGCAAGCTCCATGTCTTCTTTTCATTCACTTGTTATGTCCAGTCCGAGTGTTCTTTCCCATGCCTAGATCAGGTCTAGAGAACCAATAAACAAGCAAGGGCGACTGAACCTCAAAGACTTGCCAAGTCGATAAAATGATCAGACTTTAGGCCTAAGAAAAACTTGTTTAAAGTCTTTAGTTTGATTCTTTCTAAACATCTGAGATCGAGCCGCAAAAAAAGTAATCGCTCACGAATTTTCAATTACAACACGGATGACTCATCTTCGATCAAAACGAAGATTTAAGCCTAGTCAAAACTTATCCGAAATACCACTCGACTACAAACCCACAAAAGAGAAGAACTAAAAAATGGCGTCTAGCGTCATGAATAGGACATCTGAATTCTTAATTTGGTCAAACACAGAGACTGATTCAACAAGGAAAATCTCACAGCTGCTGTGCTGTTCAATAAGGCAAAACTACCACGTGAGAAAATCAGGAACCAAAATACAGAGGAAGATTGGAAACCAGGTATTGCAAATTTACCAGACAGTATCAACGAGTCAGGAGATCTTGAATGTATTTAGGCCCGGGACTGTCAAGAACGAGACAGGTTCTCATGCTCTAGAAAGGAAGATTCTATCGGACCGATCTAGCACGGGTGAGACCGGGAAAAGGGACAAGTTAGAAACGGGACAAAACCGAAGCTTGGTCGTAAGGGACAGCTTTTGACTCTCTCAAAGTAATCGCAAAAGAAAGAGACTAGACTCCAATGAACGAGAAAAGGCGGAAAAAAGAGGAAAGTCGAAAGTATTCTGGAAAAGCTGCTTTGGTGACCGAAGGATGGAGGATGCAGATTCGAGAGCTTTATCGCCAGACCTCCATCTTTACTCTTTTCCACCAAACCGCGACACCTGGAACTCCGGAGGAAAGTTGAGTTTGATAATGGCAATTTACTTGCAACCATAGCAGATATGCAGAGTTCCAAGATTGCTGATGACTCGAAATGCTGTATTCAACCATAAAGTAGCTAAAGTACCCCAAAAGCAAAAGAAAGATTGAGAATGGCTATGTTCATCTTCATTTTGAAGCAGCATCTATGAAGATTAGGACAAATAGGGTAACAAAAAAAAAAGCAGAAGCATGCATAAAGCAAAGGGTCACTAACCCAATACGAGCCTCGCACATGAACTGTACAAAGAAAACTGAAAGGACTCGAATTTCATTTGCATTTCGAAGCAGCATCTGTCCGGACAATTCATAATCGAAAGGAATCGGGAAGATCAGCACAAAGTGGGAAACGAAATTATGCAGAAGCGTGTACAAAAAAAAGGGTCGCTAACACAATAGCAGACTCACGCTCGACTGTACAGAGAAACCTGAAAGAGATCAGGTTTCATTTCCACGAAAAGTTGCACTAGGCAAAAGGGAGAAGCCTCGCGCCTGAGCTGTACAAAGAGAAGTAAAAGAACTCGAGTTTCATTTCCAAGAAAAGTTGCACGAGGCAAAAGGGCGATAATAGGTACATCATTACGAACAAGAATTGCCTAGGGAAGGTCTAAACACAACGAAATGTCAACAAAACAATTTTCAGCGCTTACAACAATTGGAAATCACAAGTTTCCATTGGTGCTATTTTCACCATTTGACCACCTCCTGAAGGTGCAGGCCACTAAATTCCTACCCGCGAAAAGACCTAGCTTCGCCCTAAACAACATTGACCTCTCATTGCTACTCGACGGCACGTCGGAAGCATTCACGGGAGGGAACTCCATCGCACTTTCTTGAACTCCTCTGATATCTTCCAATGCTTCGATTCCACAGGCATCCAAATTGAAGACCAGCGACCCTCTCCGCTCCTTCAACAGCTCCACCACTTGCCCGCTCACTCCCCTGCACTTCCTCACCTTAATCTTCACCAGATTGGGACACCCCTGAGCAAGGGATTCGATCCCGACATCAGTAATGGGGCAATTCTTAATGCAGAGCTTCTTCAGGGCCTCGCACTTGGCGGCAATGCACGCAATCTCCACATCACTAACCGTGTCGCTCCCACAGAAGGCTAACCTTTCCAATTTCCTGCAATTGGAACCGATCGCAGCCAAGCTAGAATGGGTCACGCTGACGCCGATCAGGACCAGCTCCTGCAACTGCTGGCACTGCTTGGCGACCTCGACCAGACCCTCGTCGCCTATCCTCTTTATCCTCCACCCATCAATGTGGAGCTTCCTCAATTGCCTGCAATTCTCAGCAATGCTAGAAATACCTAAATTGGAACACTCGGGGACCTTCACGACATGCAGACTCTCGATACCCTTGCAGCTCGCGATCCCGCAAAGACCACCATCGCTCACCTGAATTCTCTCCAAATGAACTTCCAATAGACCTGGATTTGAGCTCCCAATTGTCTGGAGAACGTTATCCCAATCGCCCAGACAGCGGATCAACTTCAAAGTCGAGAGCTTTCTCGCTCCGACCAGGAGAGGACCGAAGCACTGACCATTGATGAGCTCCTTCAAGCAAATGGATCTCAGCGACTTCGCCGCGGCTCCCGGCCCGATGGGCTCGGCGCCGTCGTGGATTCCCCTGAGGCGCTTGATGGACAGCTCCTCCAGATTCACGCAGTGGTCGAGCACCGCATTGATGGCCCTCGCGCCGAACGAGCACGACCCGCAGGAGAGCTTCCTCAGCTGCGGGCAGTTCTTGGCGAAGGCCGCGACCCCGAGATCGGTGACCTCGCGGCAGCCGCGGAGCTTGAGCCGGGCGAGGCCCCGGCACCGGAGGGAGATCAAGACCAGCGCCTCGTCCCCCAGGCTGACCGACTTCCGGTCGCACCGGAGCGCGAGCTTCGTGACGGCGTCGAAGCGGGAGAACACGGAGGGGAGCGACGGGAGCAGGTCGGCCTGCGCGTTCAGCGAGAGCCGGTGCCGGCTCTCCCCGTCGACGCGTAGCCACCGCCGGCACACGGCGGAGCACCGCTTCCGGTCCCCGGTGCCGAGGAAGTGGAACACGTGGGCGAGGCACTCGTCGGGGAGGTCGCCGGTGTAGTCGTACCCGGCGGCGGCCCCCTCGTCGGCGGCGGCGTCCTCCTCGTCCTCGAACGCCGAGACGAACTCGAGGGACGGGAGGGAGTCGAGGCGCTGGCTGGAGGAGGAGATCGCCCCGCCGCGGTGGCTGGGCTCGGGGGAGGCGGAGGCGGCGGAGGCGGAAGACGGGACCTGCCCCATTGCGGCGGCGGCGGCGGCGGCGGGTTCCGGCCGAATTCCGGCGGAACGAGCAAATGGGTACGTCGGGAAGGGACGAAAGATGCGAACTTTGGGGTGAGATCTCGGGTCGGGAAAAGGGCGACGGATCGGAGGATTATATGGAGGTGGTGGAGATGGCGATGGCGGAGGAGATTATTCGCGTCAAAAGTGGTGGGGGAGGGGATTTGAAGCGGTGCGTGGCTACGTCGCGGTCGCAGAGCGGACGAATCATCACGCACTTCCCTCCTCCTTCACCTTCCTTTCCTTCTTTTTTCTCATTTACTTTTTTTGTCGTTTTGGTATTCTTTTGATTTTTTTTTTTTTTTTTTTTTTTGGGGGACGCGTTTTCGGGAGCGCATGATTGGCGGTGGGGCCCGCGCGGATCCGATCTCGGCCGTTGGATCGTCCGATTTGTGGGTTTTTTTTTTTTTTTAATTATGTGTGATGGGCGGTGGTGATGATGAATGCGTATGGCGATGGCCAAACGGCGGAATTTGATGGATGGTGGGGGGGAGAGAAGGTTGACTGTAGGTAGGAGGCAGTGAACGCTTCCATGTTTTGTTAAGCCGTCCTGCCGCTGTGCATCTGGGTCTCCCCCAAAAAACTAAAGTCCGAATTGACTCCGTGTTCTTTTATTGTCATTTTCTTGACGAATTCACGTTTTTGCACAGAACCCATTTCAATTTCTTTTTTAATCCGTCTCCGGAATATTCGCCATATATAGGTTTTGACTCAGAGGTTTGCATATAATTATGAATAGTATTCTCAGATTCTGAATAGCACTTCCAAATTATGCCATTATGTGTTTTTTCCCATTAGGGTAATGTTAGAAATGATCGTGGATTTCTCTAATATAATTTCATATGTTAGAGATATTTAATAATTTTGTTAAGTCTTCTTATCTCTCGAGATTAAGCATATATCTTGATTGATATATTAATTTATATGGCCCTTATATTCTTTTTTTAATATAGATCGGAATATGCATAAGTTCGTCGCACCTATTTTCCACATTCTTATTCTTTGACTGAGCATTGATAACATGTCAAGGAAATTTTTGTTTTTGGCCATGGTGGAGTTTTGATGGACTTTATTCAATTGATCTTCTGCTTTTAAGTCTAGGTGCATGAATCAAAAGCAGAGAAAAATTATAGCCCACATTATAAGTTTCTAGGCCTTGGTATGTGCTTGTCTAATGGTTTTAGACCTGTAGCTTTGAAAATCAAATCTCTCTATAAAATGGACACCAAAGAAGAACCCATTAAAGTCAACCCAAAAGAAAATCACCTCTAATGGCTTCTTATATTTTACTTTCCTTCATAAATTTAAAATCCCTTTGAGGAGTAATGTTCCCATACATCAATGTGGGCTATATCCACATAGGACATAATAAAGGAACATAGGCTCTTCAATAAAATACTATCACATTCGTCATTGAAGATCGTAAAAATCTCATATGAAATAATTAGATATATTGGGTGGCACCTCATATAATGTGGTATGAGGTCCACATAGTTTGTGGATTATCATGATCTTTGTATATCACGCTAGCTTGAAGATCATTCCGTCTTTACTTTTCTTTATAGAGGTACTCAAGTACATAGACTTTTCTCAAGTTAGAAGACAAATTTCTACAAATAAAATTAAAATTACACCTATTCAACCTTAACTTTGGATTTTTCTATAATTTCGATAGGGACAACAACTTCCAACACTCAATGACAATGTGGCTTAACATGATATGAAGTTTAACGATTTCCATCACTATTAATCACGATCACATATATCAATCGGTTTAACACAATTGCTAAATAGAGAGGGTTAGGGTTCAAGCCATGTAACTCGAAACCAACCATTCTATCTTGTTTAATAAAATGGGTCATATAGACATGAATAATGACCGACAACATTGAAGTTCTCCATAAATTAAGGAAAAAAGTTTGTAATGTTTTCTTTAAAAATTATTACTGTATTTACATAACCATATTCACTTATTAAGCACATTCTTTTCATAAAATTAGAATTTTATATGATCGATGCTTTCGAGTTGTTCAAAATATTGATTGATCTAATTTGACCCAACTAACTTTTCTCTCGTATTAGGAAGAAAGGAATATTTTACAATAAAAAAAGACAATGCATTATCTCGCCATGAAAATGGATGCGTTGACACAAAAGAGTTGGGACAAAAAAATTACGAGAATATTTGCACTCTTTAAACTTTCTTTTCAAGGATTCTGACAGAAAAAGAAAGAAACATACTTTCTTTTGAAAAGGCGAGGCACAAATCCCAGTCTCATCGATTTTTTTCCTAGAATTCATGAAAAAAAATCATTTTCAAAAGGGCGGTCCGATTCATAACCCGTCCTCTGCATCTCAAGAAATCTTTTCTTTCTACAAATTTCTTTGTCTATTAATAAAGAAAAAATTGGGGAAGAGCAATTAAAGTAGGCATTACCATAAGAACCAAGGGTGATAATGAGTTCAGGTAGAATCGGAAATGGACAAAATCGGCCATAGGAACCGGTCTAGTTCCAAGTCCTACAATTACTAATCCAATCCCCAGTTAGGCAGTTTGGTTTTCAATTCTTAGAAAGAAACCAAAAGCCTAAACTTTTCTAAACTATCTATTTTATTTTACATGTTCATCTTTTATAGATTGTTACTATATTGCGTTTACTATTATTTGGTTTAAATAAAAATGAAAAATAAACAAAAAAAAATTGTTGATTCTAAAGTAGACCTAGAATCAATTGACAAGAGAGATTCCAAAATATATAAGGTAGGTGAGGAATCAATCCCAACAGGATAGCTTTCAAATTTTAGGTTGAACTTCTACCGACTCTTGGGACCACTCATTTTTAATACGAACCTCACGTGTTACATAATATTAACTTCGAGCTGCAGTAGCTTGTCCTCGAAGGTCTGGACGCCAGGCTTCACTGGCGTAATAGAAGTAAAAAAAGTTTTCGTACGAGTCGGTACAAGAGAGCGGAAGTTTTGATCTTGAGAAAACTAATCCGACCAGGCTTTTACTCGTGAAACCTATACCAAAACGAACGTCACATGAAATTCGAATCTCCCTCCAATGGCATCTCCCAAAAAATAAAGACTCCTAAACCGTACCGGTTGCCTTTATGAACCTTTTCCGCCAGGCGTGGACACCGGGAGGTTTATACGGGGGAAGTGTTTCTCCAAGTCACATGATTGAAAGGAGTGGCGCTCCTCTTGCGGAATCTTCTTCTTGAATTCGACAGGAGACGACTCCCCTTCGGCTCCGACGTGGCCCATGCGCTTTAATTCGTCGAAACCCACTTTTTGGCCGTGTCTCATGTGAACGGGTTAGCTGATGTTATTATGGCCAAATAGTCCTTTTTTCCAAAGCCAGTAAATGTGCAAGGCTTTGGTTTTACATGGAGAAAGGGGCACAAGATCATTTTTGGTTCAGTTGCTATCGCATTTATATCAAGAAAAATTCCAAATTAGTTCATTAATAATAAATTTACTTTACAATAGTTTTGTTATATTTTATTATTAAATTACTAAATTGAAAGACACATGGTAATTAATGAATGTACTAATTTTGGATTTTACCCTCCATTTATCACAAGTGTACTAGTTTGTAATTTTTTTCATTGTATTAACATAATTTAATCGAAGTTATTTGAAGGTAAATTTATTGTAAATGTATCGATTTGGAGTTTTCGATGGTTAAAAAATTATTTTAAGATAAATTTATTATAAATATATCAGTTTGAGAATTTTCGTGGTATTAACTCTTCAAATTTGCATCTAAAGTACAAATTTGACTCCCTTTCTCATTCGTTAACCCATCTCACAAAGATCGCATCTAGAGAATTCATAAACAAAGACCATCTACAAAATATCATTTAGATAATCGAAGCCTGCATCGATGTCCGTGCCGTACACGGGGGCGTATGAATTTTATCTTTCCACGTAAAGCGGGGAACATAATATATTCATTTAGATATAAAATTAAGATATGGCCACACGCAAGACCAGGTATGCTGCCGATCTTGCTGAAATTACGCAAAAGAACCCTAATCTGTCTTTCATCAGTATCGACAAACCCGCGATCAAAAGAGGAGGGCCAAAAATAAGCACACTTACCTAAATGATAAGCATCGATCCCATCCGAATCCAAAAGGGATGTAGACGTGGCGCTTTGACCACAGTTTACTTGTCGATGAAATTTTGAAAACTACATATAATTACGTTCCGTTTATCTAGCATGACATAAATTGACAATAGTTAGTATCTATATATTTTCGTGAACAATGAAAATATTTTCCGCTCATTTATTATTATAAACGATACAAACGATATTTTTTAGGAAGATATTTTCTAATAATTCATTTTTTACGAAAGAAATGAACCCTTAAAATCAGTTTTTCATGTATGCGATTAAGAAAAATAAACTACCCATCGTCCTATTTTTTGTACCTAATTAGTATAGTTAATGCGTGTGCTTTGGGTCTCGTATCCCCCATCGGCCGACTGAAGAGCGACCACGTAAAGTAACTGTAGGCCACGCATGTCCACGTTCTAGATGCTGCTCTACACGAAACATCCACTGATTTTTATTGTTATTTTCCTTCTTCTTTTCTCTTTTTCGAGGTCAGGAAAGAATCGTCAAATTTCAGCGATCCATGCGGAACATGCCACGATAGGTCCAACGATAAAAGGGCGCACTGCGGACTGCGGAGAACAAAAAAGGCCAATCGACCGTCCAAAATCGATCCTGGAACCCAGTCAAGTACGTTGGGGACGACCGAGGGGCACGGGCCGAAAGTCAAAGAATCGAAGGTTTCGCCCGACGTCTTTTGAGTGGTCCGATCCGAGGGATCGACCGCTTCTCGGTCAAAATGTCGAAAGGGAAGGGGGACCTCTTTGCAGGAGTACAACCCAAGTTGCAGAGTTTGGCCGTTTCAATGCCTTTGACTGGGATCGTCCTCCCCGGGGCGCCTGCTTTTCCATGCCACGCGAGGGGAGAACATCATAGTTCTTGTGGATCCTAGCAACTTCCTGACGCGGTAATAGGAGTAGGAACTGACACGAATTACTCGCTGAACAAGAAGAGAATAATAATCTTGGGTATGCGCTTGGATTAGGCGCAAAATTCACCTTTTAATTAGGGCTACTTCCGAGAGATGATTTCACTATAATTAGCATATCGAACCTCTCTATTACGTTCTTCAATTATAAGGTAAGAATATTATATATACTCAATAACTATTTATGGACTCAAACCCAAACTACCAAACCTTCTAGCGGCTTGGAAGCACTCTCCTTAGACACCATATCATCTCATTGATGGGGAGTACAAACCACACCCCAATAATAGGTATGTAGGATCGGAAATCACCTTACAAAGAAATGTCTTTTATTGTAAGTTCAAGCGCGTTCGATCTATAGCATTAGCAAGTTGGGTGGCTTTTTGAAAAAAAGGACTTCACGTACATTAAAAGACAAGATTGTGAGGTCCGTATGAGATGGATCGAAAAGGATGATACCTTGCTTGTTGGTTAAGCCATGATGGAATTCCTCTCCCCTAGTAAGGATGTGTTTGGTAACCATATTATTTTCAGAAATATTTTCTACTCAAAAATAATATTTCTGATTCCATTCCCTATACGAGTTTTTGAGTATTCAAATACGTTTGGTAACTATACAAAATTTATATTATCAGAATATAAATGTATTTGGTATATCCCTCAAATTTTTTTGTGAGTTAAATTCTCTTTTAATTTTTTAATTAATTTTATTACTTTTTTTCTCTTTCTCTCTTCTTTTTCTTTTCTTTTTTTATTTTCTTTTTCTTCTTCTTCCTCTACCTGGTTGCTGGCCTCGGCCATGGCCCGCAATCAGTCATGCGAGAGTCGGCGACCTCCCTAGCCTCAGGGGAGCCTCGTCAACCTCTAACGAGGTTGAACCTCGCCTAGCCAAGGTGAGGTTGAACCTCGCCCAACCATAGTGAGGTCAAGCCTTGCTGAGGCTAGCAAGGCTCCAACGAGTTCGTCGGACCCCATCTAGCCGATCATCGACCATCGCTATGGCTGGCGACCAATTAGAGGAAGAAGAAGAGGAAGAGAAAAAATAGAAATTAAAAGAGCAAAAGAAAAAAAGGTTTGAGCTTGATTCTTGAGTTGTTCCTAAAAATAAAAAAGCAACTTTTTTTCTACTTCTTAAGTTTGTTCCAAATCTATCATTGGAAACAAATTTATTTTCAAGAACAAAAATTTTATCAAATGGATTTTTTTTTTTTTTTTGTTTCCCAGAACAAAAAAACAGAAATAGTTACTGTTTGACCCATTACCAAATAAGTCATAAGTGTATGACTCATGATGAGTTGTGAGAAAGCTGGTGGACATGTAACGACTTAGTTTGATGAGGGTGAGAGTGATAGCCTATTCGAAAAGTGCCCAAGCAAGGTGCGCAACTCTTAACAAGCTTTCAAGACGACACATAGGGCATCAATGGACCGAGATACAAACCGAATTTGGGGGCAGGAGTGTTCTTTGTTTATGTATGTGAAATCGGAATTCATTCACAAGAAACATATTTCAATATAATGACATTATTTAACATTGAAGATTCAATGTGAAGTGCGCTCAATTTAGAGTACTAGCAGAATATAGATGTCGTGGGAAAATGTTCATATGTATATCAAAGGACATAACAATGAGACTCGTTTTGAGCGACCCCGGGGATGAAAGCCAGTTCATCATGGGTTGTAGTCGTTTGTTCCTTGTATAGTGCCGGTGCATCTCAAGTCATATTGATTGATTTTCAATTATGGCAAGTCGCTCTCAGGTCAGCACCAGTAGGTTTGCGTGATGGTTTGGCTGCGACTAATGTTGGTCGATCTGGAGTCTTCTTCAAGGGTCTCAATTGATCTGGGGTTGTAGCCTATGCGGCAATCATTATATCGTACAGGCTATAATTGATTCGCGTTCTGGGCAAACAGGAAATAATCATCGACCTTCTAGAAATTTTCAGGGATATGATCACGTACTTTTACTTTTGTTCTGTAGAATATGCTTTCCATTGCAAACCAGTAACACCGTCGTAGTTACATGCTGCACAAAATAGAAGCGTTTGTCGCCCTTCTTTACCCGAAATGATGTAACATTTCAATATTGGAGGAGTGCGGGGAAACTGGTTTTTCATCAACATACCATCACAACTTCAAGTTCAGACATAGAGAGTTCATTATTTTCTCGTATTAGGACATTTATAGCAGCTGCCAAAACGACATGAAGAGCAGCTGGGAAAAAGATATGGAGAGCAGTAGCGAATCTTCACCCCTTACAGAAGCATACTACTTTTCTTTTATCTGTTCGGAGTCCTTATAACTTGGATATGGATTTTTCATCTAATTAGGGAGCTTCATCCATAGCTTCAGTCGCTGCATCATTTTGCCTGAAAAAGAAGAAGAATAAAGCATAAATCAGCATCCACCGGTTCTCTCTTCATAGAATGATTATTTAGAACAAAATGGCTGAAGCAAGTGTACACGGGACACTTTTCCAGGAATGATATTTGCAGTGCGACAAAGTGCGCCGCATTTATAGAATGTGGAATGATTGATTTTATTTAATCAGAAACCATATGCTTCACTCGGATAAAAATCCGAGGAAAACGATTTTTCTACTGGCGGTTCACGAAACAAAAGTTATAGAAGCAAAAGCAGGGTTTGATCTCAACTTGCCTTGGAGGCTATGACGCTGGATAGCCAATCCATACCTTCAAAGAGTCCTTGGCCATCAGTCGTGCTAGATGAGTGGATGTACCTGAACCAGCAAGTCACCAAGAAGAAGAATGACTGATCAACTATTTAATAGAACATCAGGGTTTGCTTTTAGCATCTGTATTACATATCATCAACAAGTGCTAAAGTTGATATTCCTGAAATGAATCCGATGCAATAATCAATCCTTTGAGAAAACGCATGTTATACCGAAAACAGAATTGACACTGTAATTGAACTGGGATTATCACGTGAATCATGACTTCTTTTCGCTATTCATTCGACCAGGATGCTTTAAATGAGGTATAAAATTGAGGCCTGCGTCACCCCATGAGAGGATTCATTGTAAGTCAGTTGAGGGGCGAGACGTGTGCGGGATACAGGACTTTTCCCTCGTCAGATAAAAGGTATTCACCAGCGGCCCTGTCGGAGTGAGTGCAGGCCCAACTTATCAGTAATTTCAGAAACACTCATTGCGCTCGGGAGGTCATGCTTATTTGCAAACTCGACCAGTGCCGCATCGCGCAACTCATCCTGCAGTTGTTTCAAACATTACATTTCAGTTTTAGAGACTACTGCGTTCAGTTCGCAATCATCAGTAGCATGTAATAAGGCAAACCAATGGCGAGGAAGAAATGACTTAGACCTCGCTCAGCAGCCGATGAAGCTCGTCCCTAGCTTTCGAAATCCTCTTCCTGTCGATGCTATCCACCACAAAGACGATTCCCTCAGTGTTCTGATAATATTGTCCCCACAAGGCTCGAATCTGCACTTAAGCCAATCCATACGAGGCGACACAAATCTTGGAGGAGGCATTAGCACTTTGCAGAGAACATCACACTTTCTGAAGGAGATGTGGATCATGTATCGAAGGAGATACAGTCACAGAGGCATCCAGATTATGCTGAAGTACGTAAACTTCATTCTCTTTCTATGCAAGGAAATGAAAAAGAATAGAGTTGACAACTGCTTTAGTACCTTGTCCGGTCCACTGACATCCCAGGCGGTGAAGATCACATTCTTGTACTCGACAGTTTCGACATTGAATCCTGCTTAGCGAAATTCGTCATTAATCAAAATGCTCTGCTGATGTTTGCGGTTCAAGTAACTGATGTCCAAAGTATCATGTTCTGTAGTTATTAGTTAACTGATGGTCAACTATTCCTGGCGGATCAGTTTGGACGTAATTTTCAGGTTTCTTCCATAAAAGATTAATTTACTTGCAAGAAAAATAGTTGCCTAAACCTTGCATCCCAAGTCCTAATGCCACTCAAGAACTTAAAGAAACTAATCTGAGTCAGGATTGTACTGCGTATAATTTAAGAAAACCGCATATCTGCACATATAGTCAAACGCCTTAAAAAGATAAAAAAAAAAAAAAAACAATTGGACATAGTACCAACCACTCGCGGGAGTTGTGATGAGATGACGACTTCGCCAAGCTTCAACTTGTGGAGGATGGTTGTTTTCCCGGCACCATCGAGACCCACGATCAGAATCCTTGTTTGCTTCTTGGCATATAGCATCTTCATGAACCAAGATATCACCAAACCCATCACGACAATTGATGAATGAAGAAAGCGTTCGATACGATCCTGACTGATCTAATTACATTATGTTACACGAGAAGAGAAATTATACATGATCTAAGTAGAAAAAAGGATGAAGAATGGACCTAGTTATATTTACTTATCGTGAAAGATGGAAGTTTCGGATTCAATTGGTTGAGTTTACACAAGGGAGCAGCTAGAGGAATTCACCCAGTACAAGTACTAGGAACCAAAAGGAAGGTGTTTGGGACATGCGTGGGAGGCATGAAGACAGCAGAATTAGATTCGGATGGATTCTAGTGGGAGAATACAGTGTAATCCCTCTCTTAATGAAATATCCGCTCACTGTTGAAGTAGAATCTGGTACCTTGGGGTGAGTTGCGTGGGAGTGGAAGAACTCGTCCAAATCTTTTAATTTTTTGTCTAAAGGAGAAAAAAAAAAAAGCAAAGCGTACCTAACTCAGTGCACTTCATTTTTTGACACAAAAAATAAAAAATATTGAAAGCGCAAACTTGATTTCTCAATTCCTCTCTAAAGAAGTGTGAAATCTAAAATCTCGAGTTCACAAAAAAAAATAGTGCGCTAGAAAGTTTTTTGGTCTGGCCCAACCCCAACTAGGGCAATCCCACTAGGACATTATTAGGCATTGGATAATTCCTACTATGTTTGATTAGGACTTTATGAGGTTTGAGGAGATACTTCAAGTTTGCGCCTCACTTGATTGTAGTTGTAACTTCTCTGTAAATAACGTTGATATCCAAAGTTCGGCTCGAAAATACTAATGAATACATATTAATTGTCCATCCGTATGTATCATATGAGAATAATCGGTTGAAGTTTGAAAAACTCTTCAGTTGTTTATTTTTACTTTCCTAAGTTTTGTTAGGTAATATTTGTACAATAAGTTATAACTTTTGGGAATATTATTTGAAGATATTATTGGTTAATGTTGCAAGTTTAAATTCCAAATTGTAATTGCAAATAAAAAAGACAAAAAAACTGTATTAAAGTTTATGAGCTTTCTCCTTATCAGTACTTTTGAACATAAAATAAAATGCACTTCTTTGTTCACTTTACTAGTTTTTCATGCGTTGAATTGAATTATTGAATAAAATAACTTTCAAATTGTCAAACCTTAGTTTGCTTTGCTTTTGTTTAGTTTAATTGAGCGATTTAGGAGAAGAAAACACAAATATTCCCATCATGTTACAATTCCAGCGCATTTAATTTAATAAAGAAACTAATGCTATAGAGCAATTTTCTTTATTTTAATTTAACATAGTTTATTCTTTTCTCGGAGAAGAAAACACAAATACTCCACATGATGTCACAATTCCAGTGCATTTGATTTTAATAAAGAATCCAATACTATAGAGCAATTTTCTTCTTTTTAATTTAACATAACTTATTCTTTTTCTCGGTTAAAGAGATTTTTGTGAATAAAAAAAATGTTATTTGAGATAAGATTATATCATTGAGTAGTATATGAGAAATTATATTCAAAATAAGACATATCAGTTAAGAGCATATTCGAAAAATCTTTATTTAAATTATCGAATTTTTTTCAAATTAATCTCAATAAGAGATAAAATCTGGATATACATTTTATTCACGCGTATTCTAGATTTAAATGCGAAAAAAATAAAATAAAATTGGAGACATCATATCAACTATATAAAAGCTTATAAAACGAACATGGGTCATTTGGTACAATTAGGTAATGTGTCGAGCGACGTGGTAGTTCAAAAGCAAATTGAAATATCGTGCGGCGCATATAAAAATTACTGCTTTTTCGACTCCGACATTAATAATATATAATAGTATAAACGTAATATAATAGTTTAAACGTAGATAGCTATCAACTCCATGAAGCATCAAACGCAAATACAATTACTACCATATCAAGACATCTAAGATTTTCGCAAGGGGGTAACCAAAACAAATCGAAAAAGAGATGTCATTATTTCGATGGTGAAAACACATTGAACTGATGGGCATATATCCTAATTTCAGCACGAGGAATCGATTCCGTATGCTCTAGGGGAACCAACGGCATTTTAAAAATTGACTATCTAGAACCCAAAATTCTCGTCGATAAGAGAAACCATCCATCTTCTACGTCCAATAATCAAACGATTGGCTTCATTTCCAAGCGATGACATCCTTAGCGGATTGAAGGATAGATGCCACGGGAGCGGAGGCTTCAGCCAATATGCCTCCACTCGACATGGAATCGCCGCCCTTGGGACGAATTTGGTGTAATATCTACACATCCCTCCGCTCTTGGCCTTGCCACGCCGATCAACGATAATCGGTGGTGTCCACGATGATTACTTGTTCCTCTCCTGATGCATTTTTGTCCGCGATCCCTTGAAGAAAACATCCTCGAGTGGAACACGTTAGCGACATCGACGATGAATTTGAACTGCATAAATAAAAAGAGTATCGAGATTGACTCGGTTGGTGAATGAGGAATTACTCTACTGGTCGAGGGATCCATGGTCAATCGGTCACACGAAATACCAAGTCGAATTTTGATAAGCTTCTTCCAAAGGAAAGTTCAATAAGCTCTGTTTTATTTGTTCGTTTTATTCAAGCAAAGTTGAATTGGTCCATAGCCTTTTGATTCTGAAAGGCACAATTATTCTAGACGTCTTGTTTGAAAGTAAAATAGGCCACGTGGTTTAATTCTATTGGTCTGAGCTGGCATAAGCAGTGGCTGTGAATTCATATCGAGTTCAATCTCATGTATCTGTTAGCTCTTTCACTTTTGGATTTTTACCTCGACCGGTTGTACCATTGCAAATGGTTGACATCAAAGGTAAATTGCTTGATGTCTTCTCTAGAAGTGATGGTCAGCGTGATTTTTTGCTTAAATTTTGTTCACCGAGTACCGCCTCCATAAATCATTTTGTCAGATGAAAATCTTGGTGTAAACCATTTTGTCAGATGAAAATCTTGGTGCTTAGTTCTAGAATAAGTTCATCATTATGTCAAACCAAAGTAGAAGATAAGTGGGCATGGACCTGCCTGACAAATTGTTGTGCACATGATCAACTATATTAATAAGAATAGCGTATGCTCCTGACATAAGGATGGTCATTGGACTTCAGAAGCTATTAAATGACTCATGAACAAGAATTTATTGCTACTCTAAAGGGACAACAATATATACGCCCATAACAAAATTTAATGTAGTCTAACCAACCCAATTGGGTTAGGTGAATTTTATAAGTAGAAAGTCTTGTCCAAACCTACCTAAAAGTGCTTTTCGAGCTGACATGGCTCAAGCGAGCTAATCTAGCTACCAGCTAACATTCAAGTCTACTAGGCCTGCTTATCTTCTCACACCCTCTCTAGCTCATCTACTTGGGTGTTATTTATGTGCAATGCTTAACCCTTTTGACACAAGAATCTTGGGAGCAAACATTCTCTACACCATACTTACATGTGAGTTTTCTAAAGTAGTTTTAGCATGAGATAGCTCTTTTCTTGATGTGTCAACAATCCAAATGGCTTCCATAAGAAACCTTTTAACCCACCCTGCAGTGCCCTATTCCTCGAGAAGTAGTTTATGTGTTATGTAGACAATTAACGTAAGGTAACCGATGAACATTCACGTCACGCACGCTATATGCATCTCATCCTACATAGCGCTACTATCTTCAAGTCATTGTCACGAAATTTAAAACGGCATATCAAGTCGCATCTCCATTTCCTCGCCCTTGCAAAGCAAGGGAGATGCCACTGAATCACGAGCTCTGGTATGGAGCGATAAAAGAATGAATCGATAACAAAGATGGGCTTGGCGACCATGATGATGATTATTACTTATAAGCCCAGCCCATGCATGCAAACACAGTATGATGCGAAGATTATCGGTTGTCTAGACAGCGAGCTAAATCAACAAGTTCTCAGTCCGAAAGGCCCAAAATGAAAAAGTTCAAGACTTGTCTTCTTCCTCTTGAAAAGACTGCACGTGTGTGAGCCCTACTCATGAAGAGAATCAAACACAAGTTTGGGTCATTATAGTGCCTGCCTTTTTTATCCTAGAAATGATATTCCCGAGAAAAACTGCTGCAGAACTAGCAAGCAAGGGCAAAAACACGATAAGTAGATACATAATCAGAAGTGCGGTCGAACAACATAAAATTATAAAATGCAAAGTGTGTGGGTCTAAATTAATTCGAATGAAAGATTTAGAACTGAATTGATATTAATATAATAGGTTTAAGACTTTTCATTTCTTCTTTCTCCTTTTTTTTAGTGATCCAATTCAAGGGATCAATCTCGGTCAAAATGTCGATTGGGGACCTCTTTGCTGGAGATCAATCAAGATCCAAGATTTTGGCTGTTTCGATGCGTTGGCCAGGTTTGTCCTCTGTGTCTGCTTTTCTACGCTGCGCAGGGAAGGAAAATCTCGGTTCGTGGCTTCTAGCGGATTTCTAGTATGGATTGAAGCAAAAAAAAATTAAAAATTAAAATAGAATTACACCCTGAACAAGAAATTCCTAAGATGATAATAGGAGCCGGAGTGAACCGAAATACATGCTAAGCAAGAAGAGAGTAATCTTTGGTTACATATGCAAAATTCGAAATTAGCTTACAAGAGATGTCTTTATTGTAAGCACATTCTTTAGCATCACAACTCCAATGTCTAGCGCATTCTGTTTATAGCATTAGCGAGTTGGGTGGCCTTTTGAAAAAGAATCTATGATGCAGTAACATTGGATTCTATGGAAAAAATTTCAAATCCGACTCATGTTTTGTTGATTGAACCGGCTCAATCATTGTTCATGCAAGCCAAGGCAAATTTCAGTCACAACTTAATTCGATGGGCCCAAAGTTGAAGATGTCGATTTTGTAAGAGAGTTGTGGACTTAATAGACTATTATCTACTTCATGATTGCCAAACGACTATCAAGATGTCAATTTACAAGTTTATTGTCAACTTCCAGGTTACTAATCAACCACCTAATGACTACAGACTATTTTGGCCAATTTCTATGGCTGTTTGTTGATCTTCTAAAATGGATATTCGACTTCCAAGGCTGGTGGACAAATTTGGAGAGTCTAATCCTAATTCAATGCATTTAGTCTTAGTTACTTTGCGTCTTAATTACATGTTATTATGTGTCCCAAATTTGTGTCAATTTCAAGAGTCTTAACTTTTTTAGGTCAAAAGTAAATATTTTATTTATATCTCAAGGTGATACATAAAAGATTCAAAATACAACAAGTCCCAAACAATAAAGTAGAATTTTGATGCACAGACTATGATAAGCACAATCTCATCTCATAGGGATGGATCTATGTCAGCATCAAAATAGACGAACATCGGTTGATCACCTAATCTCGTGTCATAATCAATGATAAGCACACAATGAAATCTCATTTTCCAATAGCTACAATTTATAATTTTTTTGGTAATTTTCCCTCATTAGCTGGTGGTGTTCCTTTAAACTTTGGTGGTGAACTTCATCTATCATCACTCGAAACACATTCCCATCACGCATCATTTTGTGTATGTCAAAAGACAATATTATGAGGTTCGGTATGAGATGAGTCAGAGAACAACGCATTGATAGTAAGTTGAGCTATGATGCCATTAAATTAGATTAGAGAATGAATTTTTCTAAGTATATGTGTGTGGCTCATGATGAATCACGGGAAAGTTGGTGGTCTTGTCACGACTTAGTTCAACGAGGGTGAGAAGTGGTATTCTATTAAAAAGTGCCGGAACAAGATGCAACTCCTAACAAGCTTCTAAGACGATACATAAGGCATCAATTTACCGAATTACATACCAAATAGGGGCAAGACTATTTTCTTGTTATGTATATGAAATTGGAATTGACTCACAAAAAGTGCATTTTGATATAAGGATATTGTTTAACATTCCAATGTTAAATGTGCTCAAAGTACTACGGGAATATTGACCTCTAAGCAAATGTTTATATGTACACCAAAGGACAAAACAATAAGACTCGGTACGTGAGATGAGCAAAAGCAAACAACACTTGGAGTGATTACGGGGATGAAAGCTCGCTCATCATGGGTTGCCATTTGCTCCTTGGATTGGGCTGGTGCGTCTTGAGTCGGATTGATTGATCTTCAATTATAGCAAATCGACCGCAGGTCGGCACCAATAGGTTTGCATAATGCTCTCCCTGTGACCACTGTTGGTCGATCTGCGGTCACCTTCAGTGGTCTCAAACGTTCTCGCGATGTAGTAAATTATAGCCTATACGGCATAATTATATCGTATAGGCTATAATTGACTCACATTCTAGGCAAACAGGTAATAATCATCAACCTTTTAGAAATTTTCAGATTAAATGATCGTGTACTTTACTTTTGTTCTGAAGAATATGCTTTGCATAGCGAGCTAGTAACACTGTTGTAGTTACATGCTACACAAAAGAGAAGTGTTCGTCACCTTTCTTTACCCGAGATGATGTGAACATTTAAGATTTGATGAGTGTGGAGAAACTGGTTTTTCATCAACATATCATCACAACTTCAAGTTCAGACATAGAGTACAATATTTTCTTGTATAGGATATTAATAGCAGCTTTGAAAAAGAAGTGAAGAGCAGTAGCGAATTCTCACTGTTTTATAGAGGTACATGATTTGTCTTTCTTTTATCTGTTCAAGCCTTTATAATTTGATATGCATTTCATCAGACTGGGGCGTTTCATCCGTAGCTTCAGCTGCTGCATCAATTATGCCTGGAGAGAAAAGAAAGAAGCATAAATCAGCATCTATCAGTTCCCTCTTTGCAGAATGAAGATTTGTAATAGTAGGGCTGAAGCAAGTGTACATATGAGATGTTTTCAGAACCGGTATTTGCAGGGCGACAAAATGCACATATAATGTGACCTTATAGAATTTGGAATGATTGATTTTAGTTAATCGGAATCCATATGTTTCACTTGGATAAGAATCTGTGGAAAATGGTTTTTCTACTGGCAGTTCACGAAATAAAAGTCCTAGAAGAAAAGGCATGGTTCGATTTTGACTTGCCTTGGTGGTTATGTTGCTGGATAACCAATCGAGACCTTCATAGAGTCCTTGGCCATTGGTTGCACAGGCTGCCTGTATGTACCTGAACCAGCCAGTCACCAAAAAGAAGAATGACTGATCAACTAAATAATACACTAATAGGATAAGCATTTAGAATCTATATTACATATCATGGATAAGTGTTAAAGTTGATGTTGCGGAAATCAATCCGATGCAATGATGACTTTCCCTGAGAAAGTGCATAGCGTGCCAAAAACGGAATCGACACCATAATTGAACTGGGATTTTACATGAATCAGGAGTTGTTTCATTTTTAATTCAACAAAGATGCTCTAAATGTGGTGGAAATCGAGGGCTCAAGTCTGTGTCACCCTATGAGAGAAATTATCGAAAATCAGTTGAGGTGTGATACGTGTGATGGGGTACGGGACTTTTCTTTCGTCAGATAGTTGGTATTTACCAGCGGCGCTGTCGGAGTGAGTGCAGGCCCAACTTATCGGTAATCTCGGAGACACTCATTGCGTTTGGAAGGTCTTGCTTATTTGCAAACACCAGCAGTATCGCATCGCGCAACTCATCCTGGAGTTGTTTCACATTAAAAGACTACTATGTTAGTTCGCATTCATTAGTAGCATGTAATAAGGCAAACCAGTGACCAGGAAGAAATGAGTTTAACCTCACTCAGCATCCGATGAAGCTCGTCCCTTGCTTCCGATATCCTCTCTCTGTCATTGCTATCCACCACAAAGATAAGTCCTTGGGTGTTCTGAAAATAGTGTCTCCACAGGGGTCGAATCTGCAGTAAAGCCGACCAATAAGAGGCAACCGAATCTCGCACGAGGCATTAAGCACATCGCAAAGACCATCACGCTTTTTGAAGGACATATGGATCATGTATCCGTGGAGATATAGTCACAGAGTCGAGATTATGCTGAAGTATGTAAACTTTCATCCTCTTTGTGTACAAAAAAATTAAAATAAAACAAAAAAGAGTCAAGAACTGCCGTAGTACCTTGTCCTGTCCGCCGACATCCCAGACAGTGAAGCTCACATTCTTGTACTCGACAGTTTCGACATTGAATCCTGTTCACAAGGTTCATTATTAATCAAAATGTTCTGCTTATGTTTGAGTATCACGTTTTGCAGTTATTAGTTAGTTGATCGTCAACTATCTTAGGTGGATCACCTTTGACGCAATTTCATGGCTTCTTCAGTGAAAAATTGATGTCGTTGCAAGAAACATTACTGCCTAAACCTTGATCCTTTCATTTCAAGTTTTAACTCCACTCAAGAACTTACAAAAATTGATGTCCTTGCAAGAAAAATCGGAGTCACTATTGTACTGCGTATATATTTAAGAAAACCACACATCTGCACTTAATAGTCAAACGCCTCAATAAATGGAATTGGACGTGGTACCAACCAATCGTGGGAATTGTGGTGACGATTTCGCCAAGCTTCAACTTGTAGAGGATGGTTGTCTTTCCAGCGGCATCAAGACCCACCATCAGAATTCTCATCTCCTTCTTGGCAAAGAGCATCTTCACAAACCGAGAGATCGCCAAACCCATCTTGGCAACTGATACTGCAAAGAGAGTGTTTGATACAATAAAGACTCGTTTAATTTTGTTATGTTTACACAGCAAGAGAGATATTACATTATCTAAGTAGAAAAAGGATGCCGTATGGACCTAGTTATGTTTACATACCGTGAAAGATGGAAGGAGAGGATAGAAGTTTGTGATTCAAATGGTTGAGCTTAAACAGAGAGCAGCAGGAAGAAGTAAATACATTCGCTGAGAATAAGTTCTAGGAACAAAAGGGAAGGTGTTGGGGACCTGCATAGGAGGCATAAAGGCGACAGAATCAGATTCGGATGAGCTCTAGGGAGAGAATAGAGTGTAGTCGCTTTCTGAATGAAATATCAGCTCACTGACGAAGTAGAATCTGGCAAGTCATTTATTATTCTCTACCAGGTGTGAACTAGTCCCGATTTTTTTTTTTTTATAATGCCTTTAATGACTTTTTTTTTTTGCCAAAATGACTCGATATTTTTTTGTCTGAAAAGGAAAAAAGCAAAGTGTACCTAACTCATTTGTAAACTTTGTTTTTTTGCCAAAAAGGAAGTGTTGTTGCACAAACTTGATTTCTATATTTCTGTCGCTAACGAATTTTGAAATTTGAAATCTCGAGTTCACGGAAAAAAAACATCTCATAGATGTTTGCTCGGCTTATTAAATGCACCAACATGTTGAAGCAATTGCAAGATGAACATCTAAGTGGATCGAGGATGGTGGAAAATATTCTAATCAAGCCCGACACCAACTAGGGCTATCCTAGTAGGTTGTTATTTGGCGTTAGATAATTCCAACTATGTTTGGTTAGGACTCTATGAGGTTTGAGGAGAGTTCAAGTACGAATCACAATCATCTGAGCATCATCACTTGATTGTAATAGTAACTTCTCTTTGGATAAATTGGATATCCAATTTTCAGTTCGAAAATACTAACGACTTGCCCCATCTACGTGTTTTGGATGAAAATAATCAATTCAAGTTTGCACAACCCTTCAATTGCTTATTTTTACTTCCCTGAGTTTTGTCATTGTGATATTTGTAAGATAAGCTGTATCATTTGGGAGTATATTTGAAGATAATTTTTTTTTCATTTGGCCAGTTTAAACTCAAATATTGGAATTGCAGATAAAAAAAGGCAAAAAAAAAAAAAAAACTGTATCACAAAACTTAAAGTTTGTGAGCTTTCTCCTTATCAATACTTTTGAAACATAAAATTAAATGCTTTTCTGTGTTCACTTTCAATTTTTTATGCATTGAATCGAATTATTGAATAAAATGACAAAAAAAATTACCAAACTTTAGTTGCTTTGCTTTTGTGTACATTGATTAAGCGGTTTTGATGGGGCAAATATTCCCATCACGTCACTATACCAGTTCGTTTAATTTACTTTAGAATCTAATACTATAGATCAATTATCTTCATTTTAATTTAATATAATCTATTCTTTGTGTGGTTAAAGAGATTATGATGAATTTATATTTTTTGAGACAAAAATATACCATCGAGTAGTATATTAGAAAAATAAGCCATATAAGTTAAGAGTATGTTTAAAAGACCTTTTTTTTTTTTTTTTTTAATTTATCCATTTTTTCAAGTTTAATCTCAATCAGTAAAATCAATGTACATTTTATATATGCATATTGAATTTTAACATAATAATAGATGAAGTTTGGAGATGACATATCAATTATCTAAAAGCTTATCAATCGAATATGGGCTATGTGGAAAAAATACGCAATGTATCTAGCTACATGGCAGTCTCAGAAGCAAAATAAAGTGTCATGTAGTGCACGTAATAGTGAGGATTCTCTCGACTCCAGCTTTGACAAGATATTATAGAATAGACCATACAATAACAATCAACTCCATTAAAGATCATAAATGCAGATACAATTACCAGAATATCAAGACGTCTGAGATTCTCCAAGGACATTACCAAAACAAATCTAAAAAGAGATGCCATTATTTTGATGATGAAAACAATAAATTGACGGAATATATCCTAAATTCAGAACAAGGAATTGATTCCATACGCTCTGGGGGACCAACGGCATTTTAGAATCAACTTTCAAGATATTAAAATGTATGTTAAGAAGAAAAAACTCTCTATCTTCTCCATCCAATAATCAAACCATCAGCTTCATTTCCCGGCAATGACATCCTTAGCAGATTGAAGGGTGGATGCCACGGAAGCAGCAGCTTCGGCCAATACGCCCCCGCTCGACGTGGAATCGTTGCCCTTGGAACGATTTTGGTGGATGATTTGTACATCCCTTTTTTCTTGGCCTTGTCCTGCCGATGAACGATAATCAATTGTGTCCACGATGCTTACTTGCTCTGCTCCCGATCCATTTTTGTCATTGATTCCCTGAAGAAAACATCCTCAAATGGAGCATGTCAGCGATTTCATCAATGGATTCAAACTGCATAAATAAAATGTTATCAAGATCGATTCAGGTTTATGAATAGGGATTTACCCTGCCGGTTGAGGGATCCATGGTGAATTTGTCACACACAAAATACCTGGTTCAAGTTCAAGCTCTTCCTTCAAAAGAAAAGAAAAGTTCAATAAGCTTTTGTTCATAGAGATTGATGAGCTCTAGGGTTGATAAGCCATTTGTTCCCTTAATTTGTGCAAAAGTTGAATTGGTCCATGGCCTTTTGATTCTGAAAGGCGCAATTATTCTGCCGCATGTCTTGTTTGAAAATGAAGACAAGTGAACGGGAGCCACATGGTTCAATTCTGTTAGTCTGAGCTAGCATAAGTAGTGGCCGTGAATTTATAACGTGTTTAATCTCAGGCTTTTCAACAGAGTGCTGTAATAGTGAAAATGGTAGAGATCAACGCTAATTGCTTGGCATCTTCTCTAGAGGTGATAATTATATATCTTAACAAGGGAGGTGATGTTTGCTTAAATTGTGTTCATTGGGTACTGCCTTCTTAAACTTTTTTGTTCAACGAAAATCTTGGTGCTTAATTCTACAATAAGCTCAATATTATGTTATACATAAGAAGAACACTGGTGGGCATGTAGGTGCTCAACTAGTCGTTGTATCTATGATCACTTTCAGTCTATGGTGTTAACATAAGGGTGATCACTGGACTTCAACAGCCATCAAATGATTCATGAACAAGAATTTATTGCTAGATTTGTTCATAATGAAATGTTATGTGTAACATTATAAGGCCAGCCTAATCAAGCTGGGTTGGATTTTATAGTTAAAAAGTCTTGTCTAAGCCTGCTCAAAAGTGCCTTTCAAGCCAATTTGGTTCAAGATGACTTCGGGGCTACCAGCTCATTATCAAATTTTAGCCACCACCCAACATTTGAGTCTACTAAACCCACTCTTCTTCTCACATCCTCTCCACTTCATCCTACTTTGAGTGTTATTTATGCGCAAGGCTTAATCCTTCAGTAAGCAAAAGGACCTTAGGAGCAAAACTTCTCTACACCTGAGGTGTTTTAGTAGTTTTAGCATGAGATAGCTCTTTTCCTTATGGGTCAACAATCCAGTGTTTCTATAAAAAAAAACCATCTAACTCACCTCATGGTGCCCTGTTTCTCGAGTAAGTATTTTGTGTGCATCTCATCCTACATAGTGCTACCATGTTTAAATTATTCATTTTTTGTCGACTTGTTATTCTACCTAAATACATATCCTACTTTCGTAATTTAACCACCGTATCAAATCCCATTTCATTTTCGTTCCCCTTGTAATACAAGGGAGATGCCACTGAATCACAAGCTCTGGCTGAGTGGACTCTTGTGAGCGATAAAATAATGAATTGATAATATACTGGAAAAAAAAAAAAAAAGGCTTGGCGACTATGACGGTTATCATTACTTATGGCCCAGCCCATGCTTGAGAACGTAACATAAAACGAAGATTATCGGTTCTGTCTAGGCTGCGAGCTATATCAAACAAGTTAACGTGGCTTTTCCTCCTTTGTTCTGTCATGACAGGGTGCGGTTTCGACTCCACCCAATTAGTAAGAGCTAATAATCTTACTTTAAATTAAAGTTCTCTCGGTCCCGACTGGCCCAAAGAGAAAAACGCTCAACGCTTCGGAAAGGCTGCACATGTGAGGCCAACTCATGAAGAGAAAACCTGCTGCCGGGAAAGCGAGCAAAGGGCAAAAGTTCGATAAGTAGATACATAATTTCAAGTGTGGTCGAACAATCAGGGCGTGGGAAGGAACCGCTACTGCAGTCAAGCCATTTGACAGGAGGCGATGCCAAATGCAAATGCTGACATATGGAGTTATCCCTTTCGCTATGGGGTCATGTTACCATCTTTTTCGGGGAAAAGTGCCAAAAAAGTCCTAAACCTTTTACTTTTGTGCCGATTTAGTCCTAAACCTTTTTTTGATGCTGATTCAGTCCTAAACCTTTTTAAGTTATGCCAATTCAGTCATTTCCGGTCAATTTTGGCAGGATTTTGCTGACTGGACGCCGGCCGGCTGATGTGGCCTTATCGGTGCTAACGTGGACAACTTTTAATAATATTTTAATTTTTTAAAATTTTTTAATTTTTAAAATTTTTAAAATTTTAATTTTTGTCTTTTTCCTCCAGCCGGTCGTCAAGGTCTGGCGACTAGCCAGAGGCGACTATCGACGAGGGCAAGGCCGACCTCGCCGGATCCGGCGAGGTCAAGCCTCGCCTATGGCCGCGAGGGCCGGCGAGGATCGACCTCGCTAGATCCGGCAAGGGCGAGGCTCGCCTATGGCTTGATCTCGGCGAGGGCGAGCCTCGCCCGACCTCGCCGAGATCAAGCCATGGGCGAGGATCGGCGATGATCGGCGAGGATTGACCTCGCCGGATCCGGTGAGGGCGAGGCTCGCCCATGGCCTGATCTCGGTTCGGCGGCCATGGGCGAGGCTCGCCCTCGCCGGCCCTCACCGGCCATGGGCGAGGCTTGCCTCACCAGATCCAGCGAGGTCGGCCTCGCCCTCGCTGGCGGTCGCCTCTGGCCGATCGCCAGACCTCGACGACCGGCTGGAGGAAAAAGACAAAAATAAATAAAATAAAATAAAATAAAATATTAAGAGACTCTCACAACAACATTTGTATTCAGCTAGAGGTAAGCGCTGCTTTTTTTCTCCTATGAAGATTGCAGACCTCACATGGTTGGAGGAGGTAGCCCGCTTGATTTAAAGGTTCATATAAGTTGCGAGGATTATGGAAGACTTGCTCCTCTTTTTTTCTAAGTGTGAAAGACTATAGCATTGGTAGTTAGCAAGAAATAAAAACAATTTACCCAAAAATTATCTTGTAATATTTGAGAAGGTCATATTAACAAGCACTTGCATGACACTGATAAGTACACTTCACATGAAATAATTTAATTTTTAGGCAACCGATTATGCATAACACAAGAGCAGTTAGTGCAATGAAACTCATACAATTTCCTTAATCAGCTACTTAACAAGTGCCTTGCAGCACTTGCTAACAAAATCCTGTTTGAAATACAAACCATTCATTTTCTACCACAAGGTCTTGAACTCCATATCAGGCTACCGGTTTGATAATGAATCACTTTAATAACCAATCGATCATATACTGTTAAACCTTGATGGCGAAAGGTCGCTCCGAAACGATGCTAATCCAGTCAACACAACTGGCACAAGACTCTTGATAAATCGAAATTGGATAACGAGCTCCTTAGACCCTTCTGAGTGCAGCAAGTATTTCTCAACGGAATCGATACTTCTGTTAGACAAAGCCGATTTCCAAATGGATTTTACTAATAATCGCTCCCTGTTAAACATCTAATTAAGAAAATCTTATCATTATTAGTGCATCATTTTGTCTCTTGTAACGTGTAATCAGTGCATTGAAGAGGAAAACACTTTGAATTGGGATAGTTAACCAACGTCTCTAGAACACTCGTTAACAAGAGTCTTTTCAAAATACTCTTTGATTTTGACGGAATGTCAACGTATTTTATCACATTTTGACCTCGAGAAAGAAACTAATACATAATATCAAAAAAATAATAATAATTATCGCCAACTTCACAGGAAAATATAAAAAACACACTATGATTATGATGGCTTTTGGTATTATCTGCTTTTTGGCTATTTTATGATTTTTGAAAACTTTTAAAGAATTACATAATACCAAATTGATTCGAATTAGCCTCTTGAGATCATAACACATCATTGTAGCAGATCACTACCGAACGTTTCGTATTCTTAAACTGATAATTTGACTTATATAATGTTTACTATGATAGTTTAAGTTTAAGTCAAAAGTCTAGAGTTAAAATCCTTTCACGTGTGTTAGGCTTTTGTGATGCTATCATCCTTCGCGTGAGGGGATGTTCAATATAGTATACTCTGTACGGTACTCTAATAGCTTAAGTTTTCTAAATAAATGGTTGCACGTATAATTTTAAGTGAGTTAACCAAGGAATGAGGGGCTCCCAGAACTTTTATTCATTTTAAGATCACTTAGATACATCATAATGGTTGATCCTAATCAATAGTGTATTCTTGCCAGCCGAAAAATGGAGAATCAATCAATGTCATATGCACATCCCACCAATCCAAAATGAAAATGGCAAACACACTTGGTGGTGAAATGACCTAATTCCTTCTTCTGATGAGTGGCACCCCGATCACTCACTGCTCAAATATCTAGATGGGCTCTTGTTTTGGAGAGGCAAACAGAACCGCTGGTTGGAGAGACAGGGTCCATAGGAAAATCTGTCTTTCACGAAATTGGTTTTTAAGCCCACCTGAAGCTTTGGGAGCGTTGCTTTGTAATGAGGCCCCTTCTGGTTTTGCTTAGTAATTGAATAAACTTTTATTCTGACAAAAAAAAGATGACCCAATTCCTTTATCAAAATACCGAATACTTCTGTATAATGTTTTTTTTTTTGGTAACCCAGGGAACCCTGTCAGCCAACAACCTATGTAGCACCGACATGCGACACGCGACACGCGACATGACACGACACGACACACGATACATCATTTCTCAAAAAGTAGATAATTTCGACACGTTCCGACACGTTAAATATTAAATAAATATTTTTATTTTTAATTTTTTTGATTTAAATTCATAATTAATTAATTAATTAAAAAAGAGCCTATAATGAATTTACACTAATAATATTAATAAATTAATATTTTAGAAATTCGAAAGACATATTCATAATTAATACGTATTCATGTTTGGAAATATGTTTTTAACTTTAACAAAAGTTATTGATAAAGTTGATGACTAACAAGAAATTAGAATCAACTTATTTAAATAAATTTATGATTTTTACAATGATCAAAATTTATTATCATTTAAAATTCAGTACTTTTATTTTTTAAAATTATTTTTTAATTTCATTTATTTATTTTTTCCAATTAAAAGGAAGTTTCCTCCCACTCCCAAATTTATTTCAATTTTTTCCCTCCCTCCCCCACGAGAGACTATTCTCCCCCTCCTAAATTTATTTCAATTTTTTTCCCTACCTTCCCACGTCAGACTATTTCCCCCACCCCAAATTTATTTCACTCTTTTCCCCTCCCCCACCCACGTGACAGGCTGTCATTGACTCACTTCACCCCCATTGAGTTTCCAAAACCCTAGCTACCGAAACACTTTTTTCCTTCGCCGCATGACCTCGCAACCCCTTCCTCTCCTCACTTTTTTTCCCCTCGCCGCACAGTCTTCCTCTCGATCCATCTCCATCTCCTCGCCGCACAACCTCCTTACGACCCCCTTTCTCTCCTCTTCCTCTTGATCCTTCTCCTCCTCCTCCTCTGCCTCGCCTTTGGCCCTTCCTCACTTGCAGTTGCAGCCTCTTCGCGTGTCTGAGTGTGTCGACATGTCCGACACGACACGGAAGCACGGACAACGTGTCCGTGCTTCATAGCCAACAACCGGCGAGTAAACCCTGGGGGAGCAACTGCAAGACCCACCACCACAGTACTCCAGGTAAGAATCCCTAACGATGCCTCTGGGATTTGAACTCCTCCCCTTCGTGAGGGAGAGAGAGCCTAAGCCAGCTACGCCGCTGCGGGCGGTGGTAATACTTCTGTATAATGTTGATTCGTGAGAAATCTAATTTTCATAATTCAGGGTTTATTTTTTCCCTGCGAATGATACTAAAGAACCTAACAACAATCGTACATGGTAACATGCCTTGGGTTATTGAAATGTCTATGATGCCCGATTGTCATGACACAACAATTGCCTGAAACTGGTTAACATCTAAGTCTCAATTTATTTCGCAATAAACATTTTTTGATATTTGGTTCGCATAGGAAATGAGTCAACGGAAAATATTTTTTCTAGTTAACGGAAAAGGTTTTCCTACCAAAATTTGAATTAAAAAAAATGATTTCTTCTTTTGAATTGGAATTCAATTTTCAAAATATGACTAAATACTTGCATCAAAAACTTTGTGCTTGGCCACAGGAACCCAAAGCTCATTCCCAAGCCCTTGGCAATAGGGTCAAGCCCAAGTCCATATAAGCCACACCTAAGACCCTGACAATTGTGCCTGAGTCCATTGAGGCCTTGCTTGAAACATCAGTGCCTGGAATGCTAACCCTAAAAATTGCTAACATAGATGTTAGTCGTTGTATGTGGTACAGCTAGAATATTTACAATTATTTAAAAAAAAAATAATTTTTTAATTTTTTTCTTTTTTTTTTTTTTCTTTCTTTTCCGCCAATCGCCGAGCCTCGCGACAACCGAGGACCAACCATAGGAGAGGACCAGTGACGCTTGAGCTCACCAGTTCACTAGCCTCAGGCAAGCTTGAGCTGCATCAGTTTCGCTCGAGGCCAGCAAAGCTCGAGCTTGCCGAGATCAAACAAGCTCGACCTCACTAAGCTCATTGAGCTTGAGCATCACTTGAGGCTAGTGAGGGCCCGTAGTAGAGGCTCGACAAATTGTAAAAATTGTTCATATCAATGCTCGTCATACAACCAACATCCATATCAGCAATTTTAATAATTTTCCTACTCAAATATATAAAAATAAAATTATTTATGTCAATGCCCATTCAACAATTTTAGTAATTTTCCCGCTTGAATAGTATATGCATATTTAGGAAAATCTTACAATAGAAAATATTTTTCAGTTCATTTTCAAGTCTCAGTCAAACGCTTTAAAAATGTCACATTTTGTGCAAAGCAAATAAAACTTAAAAGATCCAAAGAGGGACGACTTTAGGACATGCACTTTGTGGTCCACCTTAGGAAACCACGAAGAAGCCAATGATGTCCTGGGATGAGGTACCCAGAAATGAGAAATCAGTGCCCACCATAGAAGGTCAAATCGTCACTTTCAGCGAGCAGCTTGAGTGGAGAATTTGCTGGGAATATCCCTCCTTGATCCAAACCTAGGAGAGCCCAACTTTATGGATCTTGATTGAATGATGATTGGTGGAGGGTCCCTTCAAGCGAGAGAGAGAGAGTATATGATTGGTGAAGAGACGTCTTTCGTTTGCATTTGGAGCCACCGGTTTTTCCACCCAAAGTATTGCAAAAAGAGTAAACTTAGATCATGGCTAAGTTATATATTTAATCAACTGGAAAATTATAAAGAAATATTTTGTAGTTATAAAGTTTGTGTTACGTCACATGCCCTTAATCTACGCGCATTTGAACACATTATAAGTGATTCTGCTTTCAAGAACGATTTTTGCGAAGACAATAACAAACATTATTATTTATGTAGGCCACATATATAAAGAACAAAAACCCTTTGAAAGTCTACCAGATTGCGTTTTTTTAAATATCTTGTGATGTGACGAATCATGTCCATTTTAAATATGTTTAGCGAGCCTATACTAGAGATTTGAATTTTTATTATTGCATTCTTTTGCAGGCATCATGACTGATTAGTGGACCACTCTCCATAAACTTTGTTTAGTGAATTATTACATTTGTATATGCATAGTTGCATAAATTGAAGTACTTGCATGCAAGACGAAATGAAAAGCTTGTTAGTGGTGGCGAATTCCAAGATATCATAACAAATCACTCATTACTGGACTCGGGTGCTGATTAGATGTATGGATAATCTCCTACTTATTCTTTAAAAAAAAAAAAAAGGAAAATGAGTGTTCCACTTGTATTAGACAACCACTTGCAATTTTGAGGCTTTTGGAACCTTTAATCATTCTCATAGAGCAACGCGCAATTCCAATTTAAAGCCTTAATCACTTATTGTTAGATATAATTTGCAAGAGATGCCAACTTGGCTAGCTCGACAGGTTGCATATTTTTCTATAAAATCTTCCTTGTAACAGATTTGAATGGATGGCATGCTTTTTTTCGAAAAATAGTTTGGGAAATTTGAATCAAGTCTTTCTACGCACATGCGTTCATCTAAAGCATCTTGTGTAAATGAAACTTCGTGTACTAATAATTAAGAAAACCCAAAAATTTTGGGTGTTAAATTGTGGAAATAAGAACGTGTGCAAGTGCGTGACATTGAACAATTACTTTCTATCTTCGCAGTTAAGGAAGTTTATCCTTCTTTATAAACTAAACGGGTTCGATAATCTATAGGGTCTAAATATTTGGTATGCTACCGTTTTTGTATTAAGTAGTACTTTTTAAACTGGAAGATTCATCATGTAGAAGCGAGAAAAAGCATGAAATTTGGATATGGAATTTCTAAGGAGTGAGTAACTGTAAAATTCACACAATAAAGGTAAAAAACTTACTGTTTAAATTGGACCCAACAAAAAAAAATTGGACAGTCAAAATGAACAAGTCATACAATGTAGATAAAAAAAAGAAAACAAACTTTGTCAAATTTAATACAACACTTTACGACTATGACAATAATTTCTTCAATGTTCGTTTGGATGCATCATCTCATGGAACATGATGAGGTGCTCCACAACTTTCACGTGACCTTCCAAACATTCATGATGAACCGATTGAAGAACTTTATTTACTTTTGAAATTGTTAGATCGAGCCTTCATCGGGTAAATACAATGAACACCAAGAAATTATATGAAAAATGTAGAAATTTTCAATAAGGGTCTAAAATGAGACTATTTCCTCAAAAGAAAGCCTAAAATAGACATTATCTCAAATAAAGTCTTAAGTAGCCAACTTAGTCACAAATAAGACCTCAAGCTTATCTTCCAGCCAAATTTTCCCGAGCCAATGAGCCCATGCATCTTTGGTGTACATATCACACAATGCACATAAGATGCACGGGCTTCAAAATTTGGTCGACTGGTGAGCTCGAGACTTTATTTGAGACTAAGATGGCCATTGGGTTTTATTTTAGATAATGTTTACTTGAAGCTCTCTTTTGATAAAACAGACCCACTTTAGACATTTATTTGAAATTTCCCCTATGATAAATATATAAAGAAAGGATGTGCTTATATGAACTAAATGCAATCTTAGTTGTCGACTACGATTCCGACTTCATTTTGGCGGTTTAACTCACTCGTGTAAGGTGTTAAAATATCTTACATCTCTAATTTATGGGATACATACATATATATATATATATATCAAAACAAGTCTTGGGATTGGATTTTTTACATTCAATTAGATTCCGCTCCTTAGGGTGCGTTTAGTAACCATTCTGTTTTAGGAAATAATTTATAATCAGAAATGATTTTTTTTTATTCCCAGAACAAATTCTAAGCATTTGAAGGCGTTTGATAACTGTCCAAAATTTTATTTCGGAATAGAATTGTATTTGGCACCATTTTCAAAATTTCTAATCCAAATTATTTTCTTCTAATTTTTTAATGATTTTATTACTTTTTTTCTTTTTTTCTTCTTTTCTTTTATTTATCTTTTTCCTTAGCCTGTTGCCAGCCTTAGGATGATCGGCAACCGGTCAGACAAGGGTCGAAGACCTTGCCAAAGGGTCACCGACCCCCTGCAAGGCCGCACCTCGTCAGTCGAGCCAATGGACGAGGGAGGCCTGAACGAGGCTCTCTTTCAAGGAGGCAGCAGGGATTCGACTTCCCCTAGGGGTAAGGTACTATAAAAGGAAGAGCTCGGCCACCGGCGAGCTCACCAAACCTCACCCTGACTTAGGAGCCTCCAGCGAACTCGTCGAAGCTCGCCCAACCGATCACCGGCAACTATCAGCGGTGGACGGCGGCAATGGCGGTGGCTGATGGCAATGGCAATGGAAGAAAAAGAGAAAAGGAAGGAAAAACAAGAAGGAAAAAAGAAGAGAAAAGAAAAGAAAAAATTTCGGTCGGCTTGGTTCTTGAATTATTCCAGAAAACAAAAAATCAACATTTTTTTACTTCTCAATTCTAGTACAAATTTATTCTCATGAATAAATTTGTTTCTAAGAATAAAAAATTTACCAAATAAATTTTTGTTCCAAATATACTTTCAAAAATAAAATAATAGAATCAAATATTATTTGACCGGCTGCTAAACGTGTTATTACTTAAATTTTGGGTTGGATCTCTCTCTCCCTCTCCCTCCCCATCTCTCTCTCTATGTTGCAACTTTTTTCATTTAGTGACAGCCATCACATCGATATGTGTAGTTAGTCATTGGGTCGAAAGTTGTCGTTGTCAACAGTAGGATTAAGCCCGGCGAATTGCGGTGCTCAAAGTGGTTGGACTGCTTTGTCAATAAAAAAAAAGTGGTTGGATTGCAGAATGAGCCTTAAGATTAGGGTTTGTCAAGTTCATACATGCCGAGCCAAAAGGGAGTTTGTTTGATTGTGGCGTCCCCAACAATCAATGCCAAATTTTGCTCTAGGAGACTGGTAGTAATTATGTCAAAAGAAGATACAAACAATTCTAATTGAAAAAGGCAAAACAGCCACGGATGAACAAGAAGAAACCACACAAATGCAGACATCACATCTCCCACGGAAAGAAAAGGAAGAGTTCAAATAATTGATGAGAGTGTCAATCACGTCCATTCCCGTCCCCACACGCCCAACCCCACCGGTTAGGAGTTTTTCTTCGTGTTAGGTTGGTGAGAACACGACCCAAGGAACGAAATGGAGATCCTCGAAGCCCCACATATCCTAACTTAACGATTTCCATCCAAACACCGTACTTGGTCTTAGATAACGCTTTCGTACCCTTTAGCTTGACCAATCCCTTGAGGTCGTCGACTCAATAGTGAGAATTATCGTGGTTCGACCAATCGACAATATTGATCAAACATCACAGTCCTGGTACTCCGAATTGACAAGCACCTGTGCATCAAGAAGGGAATAAGAACTTGATAATTGGATTCTAAAACTGATTAATTGAATCCGCTAATGACAACATAAGCCTTTTCGTTTTTCACATCGGATATTCTTAATCGAAATCCTATAAAAAAAAAAAAAAAAAGAACCTTGAAACTGAAATTGAAAGAACAAACAAGTCCATATAAGCCGCACCTAAGACCCTGACAATTTTGCCTGAGTCCATTGAGGCCTTGCTTGAAACATCAGTACCTGGAATGCTAAGCCTGAAAATTGCTAACATAGATGTTAGTCGTCGTAAGTGGTACGGCTAGAATTTTTACAATTATTTTTAAAAAGTTAATTTTTTAATTATTTTATTTTTTCTTCTTTTCTTTCTTTTTCACCAATCGCTGAGCCTCGGCGACAACTGAGGACCAACCATAGGAGAGGACCAGTGACACTTGAGCTCACCAATTCACTAGCCTCAGGCAAGCTTGAGCTGCATCAGCCTCACTCGAGGCCAGCAAAGCTCGAGCTTGCCAAGATTAGACAAGCTCGACCTCACTAAGCTCAGTGAGCTTGAGCATCACTTGAGGCTAGTGAGGGCCCGTAGTGGAGGCTCGACAAATTGTAAAAATTGTTCATATCAATGCTCGTCATATGACCAATGTCCATATCAACAATTTTAATAATTTTCCTACTCAAATATATAAAAATAAAAATATTTATGTCAATGCCCGTTGTACAATCAGCATTTGTATCAACAATTTTAGTAATTTTCCCGCTTGAATAGTATATGCATATTTAGGAAAATCTTACAATAGAAAATATTTTTCAGTTCATTTTCGAGTCTCAGTCAAACACTTCAAAAATGTCACATTTTTTGCAAAGGGCAAAGTCACAAAGAATCATAAACTATGTCTATTATGACACATTTAGTCTAAACATCAAAAGTCCCAAATTTGTATTTATGTAACATGTTTATAGTGAAAGTTTTATTAACAATTAAAAAACTGTCTACATTGACGTTATAAAGTAAATAGCATTGACGTGGCGTCTACGTTGCTTAAGTGAAATAAAAACAACTTTTTTTATGGGATAAATGTGTCACAATGGACATAGTTTAGGGTTTCTGATGCCATAAAAAAAATTCATGATAAACACATTACAATAAGCATAATTTAAGGCTTTTGTAACTTCTTCCCAAAGAAATATTAGTACCTTAGATTTCATACGTCTAGGCCTAGAATCTCATGTAATTCCACTGAAAATAGAATTTCAAGTTTTAACGTCTTTCATATTGAAGTAGCAAATTAGAAGGGAAAAAATCAGAATATTTGTAGCGCAGAATCTTCTATGAATCAGTATGAAGATAACAAATCAAATAAAGTATCAATGAGTCGATCATTTGAAGATATTTTGTGATTTTTTAATTCAATTTCCTTACAGATAAAATTGTTATTTTTTATCTTTATCTTTTACCATAATTATAGGTGGTGATATCTCTATATATATTATACAACATATCAATGCAAAATAACGCTTTATTGACTCAATTTTTGAGTTCTTCAATTAAAATATACGCATATATTTTAGTCAATGAATTGCCATTCTATGAGGAAACATATCGATGACATAAATGACGGAGAAGATAAGTATCTCTTTGACATGAAAAGATAAGGAGATGCGTAATTTTAAGAAGCCCGATGGCAATTATTTAGGTAAAACGTCATCTGACCAAAGTGATGTGCACTTCAAATCTAGTACTCAAAACGATATCGGACCAAACTAATGTGCACTTCGAATCTAGTGCTCATACATTATTCTTATTTCGCTTTAACTGGGCTTGCGATCTCGCAAACTCTTGAACGGCTTAAGATTTCTTGCAACTTTCTGAGCAAGAATTCACACAGCCTTTAGCTATCTTGGCATCTGCAATATAAGAAAGTACATAAAAACCCATATTATACATTTCCAAATATTGAAAAATAATGAAAAAAAGATAATTAAAAGAATCGTCAGTAGGTAGTATTTTTTTCCAAAGTTAATGATCAATTAATATCCACCTGCACCAAGTGTAATTTTTATTTTTTTTTGGGGTAGTTTTCCTCTCTCTTTTTCCTTTGGGAAAATGGGGCCAAAAAAAGAATCATTATCGACAAAAATCAGATCTATGCTTTCAAAAACCAGAAGTCATTAGACCTCAAATCATCATCATTGGCCATTCAAAACTTGGAAAAAAAAAATCCGAAGGCAGAAATCAAGGTCTTAATGCCCCCCCCAAAAAAACTATAGCATGGTGTGTTAAAGAATATGTAGACCAATCCCGTCTACACCATTGATCATGCAAAACCCACATTATTAACAATATGGTGATCCACTTGAATAATAGTCCAAATGATATTGATTTTTATGATTTATATTTCATTAATAATTTCTCCTCATTGCCCAGACCTGTCCCATAAATCCAACTCTCAGGGACCAATCCCAAGAAAATATGTAAGAATAAGTTTAGCGTTTTCTTGTTAAAAAACATAGGAAACTAAATTCATGTCCAGCCAAACAATAGTAAATTCCTTGAAAAAAACACAGGCATTTCCCAGAAAAATCAAGTTGTCTGCAAAGCAAATGGATCCCAAATGTACGAATAATAGAAATAATAGATTTTATTCCACAAAACAACTGTAAAAAGCTCTTCGCTTTTTCGAGTAATCTAATTATAAAACAAAAGTTGAAGGTCTTAGCCCATCACTATCGATGAACAAAGAAAAGCAGACATCATTCCTATATAAAAGGCGAAGGTTTTATATTCGTACCAGGACGCGGGTCGAAACATCTGGACATCACGCAACCGTGGTTGCATCGGCTTGCGAATGTCTCGACCTCCGAATGGCCCATACAATTCGTGTAGCACGTGAGATAGCAGGCCCTTTTGTTAACGACCGCTGCACACTCCGTCAAGCATTCGACCTTACAAAGGTCCCCTTTAAATGATTCCACCTCAGTGGCAAATGCCTGCAATGCTATCGCGGCCACGAGCATCAGCATCACTAATTTAGCACAACTCAGGACATCCATGTCTAATTTGTTCTCAAACGAGTAATGTTCGTAGTGTATTTACTGTATTTCGGTACGAGAGTGATATGATTCTACTGTTTATATAGATGCGGGACACTGGGATGATCTTCATTTGTTTATTTGGTAATTTGGTTTTTTCTAGTAATTAACTTAAATAGAAAGATAAATTGTCAATTCCCAAAATTTCATTACATTAATGCTTGATACAGCTACCAAATATGGGTTGTTTTTTCAAATTAGATTTTCTTTTCTTGTGGGGCTACTACGACTCTTTTTTTTTCTTTTTTTTTGTCGAAAGCGGTAAGAACTTCATTAACTTGCAGCAGAGTTACAAGAGTTTAACGCCTCAGTACTAATGAGGGCTACTACGACTCTTTATTATGACTAAATCCCTGCTCTTTATTATGACAATCCCTGTTTCCTTAAAGAGACAAAATTGCCTATAAAAATCCAATAGAAATTTAGAATGGTGGACCTGAATTAATTCTTTTTCCTTGTTTTTCTTTTTCTACACGGATTCTCATTGCCACTGTTAAGAAAGTAACGTGGCTTTTCTTTTGTTTCTTAATTGGGTATTAATCAACCAAATATAGGGCAATCAGATTTTAATAAAATCTGATTGCCCTATATTTGGTTGATATGTTTAAAACATTCAAATCTATAGCCTATATCTGGTTGATATATATTTGGTTAATACATACTAAAAGTACCTTGCAATCTTTTTCTTACCTTGCAGTCTTTTTTTTCTTATTATTATCATATTTTACCTCTATAACAATTTTCAAAATTACCTAATTCTCCAATAAATAAATAAATAAAACTATTTCAAAGATTTCCCAGAGTAAAAGCACAATTACTTTCCCAATGTGAATATAATAGAGAAAAAAGGTCACTAAAAATCCCAAACTACGCTCACTATAACACATTTACCCAAAACATTTTTTTATTACACCAAAAATCTTAAACTTGTATTTGTGTAAAATATTTACCCTATGTCAAGATTTCATCAATGAGCATCATAAAAAATCTACCTAGATTAGTGGACCTCACTCCATTAACTCGTTTGGTGACTCGTTACATTTGTAAAAGCATAGTTGCATAAATTAAAGTAGTTGCATGCAAGATGCAATGAAAAGCTCATTGATGGTGGTGAATCCCAAGATATAATAAGAAATCACTCATTATTGGACTAGGATGCTGATTAGATATAGGGATAATCTCTTACTTATTCTTAAAAAAAGATTGTTCTAAACATTTTTCTAAATAGGATTATTCATATCACTTGAAATATTTAGTTAATGAAAAATATTTTCCTTATCAATAACAATTTATGCCTAAACATTTGTGTATACAAGAAAAAAAAATTATTTTATCAAAATTTTTCCATCAAATGATTCATGAACAATAATCTATCGCTAGATTTGTTCATAATGAAATGTGATGTGTAACATTATAAGGCCAGCCTAATCGAGCTGGGTTGGATTTTATAATTAAAAAGTCTTGTCTAAGCCCCGCTCAAAAGTGCCTTTCAAGCCAATTTGGTTCAAGATGGCTTCGGGGCTACCAGCTCATTATCAAATTTTAGCTACCACCCAACATTTGAGTCTACTAGGCCCACTCTTCTTCTCACATCCTCTCCACTTCATCCTACTTTGAGTGTTATTTATGCGCAAGGCTTAATCCTTCAGTAAGCAAAAGGACCTTGGGAGCAAAACTTCTCTACACCTGAGGTGTTTTAGTAGTTTTAGCATGAGATAGCTCTTTTCTTTATGGGTCAACAATCCAGTGTTTCTATAAAAAAAAAACCATCTAACTCACCTCATGGTGCCCTGTTTCTCGAGTAAGTATTTTGTGTGCATCTCATCCTACGTAGTGCTACCATGTTTAAATTATTCATTTTTTGTCGACTTGTTATTCTACCTAAATACATATCCTACTTTCGTAATTTAACCACCGTATCAAATCCCTTTTCATTTTCGTTCCCCTTGTAATACAAGGGAGATGCCACTGAATCACAAGCTCTGGCTGAGTGGACTCTTGTGAGCGATAAAATAATGAATTGATAATATACTGAAAAAAAAAAAAGCTTGGCGACTATGACGGTTATCATTACTTATGGCCCAGCCCATGCTTGAGAACGTAACATAATACGAAGATTATCGGTTCTGTCTAGGCTGCGAGCTATATCAAACAAGTTAACGTGGCTTTTCCTCCTTTGTTCTGTCATGACCGGGTGCGGTTTCGACTCCACCCAATTAGTAAGAGCTAATAATCTTACTTTAAATTAAAGTTCTCTCGGTCCCGACTGGCCCAAAGAGAAAAACGCTCAACGCTTCGGAAAGGCTGCACATGTGAGGCCAACTCATGAAGAGAAAACCTGCTGCAGGGACAGCGAGCAAAGGGCAAAAGTTCGATAAGTAGATACATAATTTCAAGTGTGGTCGAACAATCAGGGCGTGGGAAAGAATCGCTACTGCAGTCAAGCCATTTGACAGGAGGCGATGCCAAATGCAAATGCTGACATATGGAGTTATCACTTTCGCTATGGGGTCGTGTTACCATCTTTTTTGGGGAAAAGTGCCAAAAAAGTCCTAAACATTTTTAAGTTGTGCCAATTCAGTCCTTTCTAGTCAATTTTGGCTGGATTTTGCTGACCGGATGCCGGTCGGCTGACGTGGCCTAATCGACGCTAACGTGGACAACTTTTAATAATTTTTTAATTTTTTTAATTTTTCCTCCAGCCGATCACCAAGGTCCGGCAGCCTGCCAAAGGCGACTACCGGCGAGGGCGAGGTTGACCTCGCCGAATCTGGCGAGGTCAAGCCTCGCCCATGGCTGGCGAGGGTCGACGAGGATCGACCTCGCCAGATCCGACAAGGGCAAGGCTCGCCCATGGCTTGATCCGGCGAGGACGAGCCTCACCCATGGCCGGCGAGGACCGGCGAGGTCGGCCTCGCCCTCGCCAGCGGTCGCCTCTAGCCGGTCGCTGGACCTTGGCGACCGGCGGGAAGAAAAAGACAAAAATAAATAAAAATATTAAAAATAAAAAATATTAAAATATTATTAAAAATTGTCCACGTCAGCGCTGATCAGGCTACGTCAACCGGCCGGCGTCCAGTCAGCAAAATCCGACCAAAATTGGCCAAAAATGACTGAATTGGCACAATTTAAAAAGGTTTAGGATTGAATCGGCACCAAAAAAAGGTTTAGGACTAAATCGGCACAAAGACAAAAGGTCTAGGACTTTTTTGGCACTTTTCCCATCTTTTTCGTCATCCAACTTGGCAATGAACGGTACAATCGTGTAGTTCTACACCATCAAGGAGGAATTGGGATTGGTAGCATAAGAGACTCGCACAGTAACATTTGTATTCAGCTAGAGGTGAGCGCTGCTTTTTTTCTCCTTTGAAGATTGCAGACCTCACATGGTTGGAGGAGGTAGCCTGCTTGATTTAAAGGTTCATATAAGTTACGAGGATTATGGAAGACTTGCTCCTCTTTTTTTCTAAGTGTGAAAGACGGTAGCATTGGTACTTAGCTAGAAATAAAAACAATTTACCCAAAAATTATTTTGTAATATTTGAGAAGGTCATATTAACAAGCACTTGGATGACACTGATTAAGTACACTTCACATGAAATAATTTAATTTTTAGGCAACCGATTATGCATAACACAAGAGCAATTAGTGCAATGAAAATCATACAATTTCCTTAATCAGCTACTTAACAAGTGCCTTGCAGCACTTGCTAACAAAATCCTATTTGAAATACAAACCATTCATTTTCTACCACAAGGTCTTGAACTCCAAATTAGGCTACCGATTTGATAATGAATCACTTTAATAACCAATCGATAAAGGGAAAACGACGTCCCTCTCTCGCCTATGCGAGTTTCTCTCTACCCCTGGGTAGCGTTTCCTTTCCACAAACCCTAGATCTTGTCTAAACCTCTGCAATCGTTCTCCTTTTCTCTTTCGTTTTTTTTTTCACAATGAATCCCAAGATAGAAAAACCCCAAAAAAGTTCCTTCCGATCTTGATTCCGCAGAGTATGGCGGCTTCTTTTACCCAATAGAACAGTAGCTTTCCCTGTGAGTCACGGCTACGACGGCTGGAGATCTTGCTAATGATGCTCGACAAAGGTTGGATTTCGCCTTTATATTAGTAAAAGTGGTCTGGGCTCATGGATGTTAGTAGTATTGACGGGGATTTACACCGATTTTGTCGCTGCTATGTTTATGGATTCGCCTCTGGTTTTTTGGATTGATGTCGCTTCGGATGGAGCTTATGGAAATGGATCTGATCATCTTTTGGGTCCAGTTTGCTGTGAAAACCTGATGTTAGTAGGAATGGGCATAAATTTATGTCAATTGTTTGGGAAGCACTATCTCGAGCAGAAGAAGAAAGAATCGAAACACTGAAGTGTGATTTTACCTGTCCCTCTTTGAATTTGAACATGAAGTTGTCTTATAGCGAACTACTTTCCAGCTTTCCCCTACCTTAACCTTGTATATCTGAACAGCTTATCGAAAACCCTCCATCCCTACAACAAGAAAGTATGGACAGTAAGGAAGAAAACGAGTTGAGGGTGGCAGTATTATGTAAAAGGCTTGGACATCTTTGGTCCGAGGATGATGTGGTAGAAGTATGCCCTGAGATACCCTCACAAAAAAGAGATGAATGCAAACGTACTCTTTTGGGTAAACTTTACTCTAAACCCAATGTGAATTATCCTGCATTTCTCTCTACAATGAAGAAAGCATGGAAAACTGAAGCTGTATCGTGTGTACAAAAAGAACCAGATCTCTTTACCTTTGTCTTTCAATCGGAGGAGGAAAAAGAGAGAGAGTTATGAAGTCCGCACCTTGGTCTTATTCTAGCAATCTGCTTTTCCTTAAACAGTGCGAGCCTGAAATCCCATAACATTGTTACGATTTTTCCAGAACAGCATTTTGGGTGAGAATTGAAGGTATTCCCCCTGGCTGGAGGGTTGAAACAGTTTACCATGATCTGGGAAGAAAGCTTGGCCAGGTCCAGGAAATCCAATCAGAATCCATAGGGAATGTTCAACAAAAAGGAGGAAGAGTTAGAGTGGAAATTGACCTGTCTAGTCCTCTGAAATCAGGGGCCATTTTGGATATCGGTAATAAATGGTTGTGGGTAGAATTTAAATATGAGTGATTACCTCATTACTACTACTCCTGTGGAAGAATTGGCCACTATGCACAAGATTGTGCAAAAATCCCTTATGCGGAATCACCATGGGCAATCAACAAAATAGGACCCTATGGACCCTGGCTAAAAGCAGAAGCAAGTGATCACAGCCCTTATTGGGAAGCTTTTTATGGAAAAATCGAAGAACTTATAGTGGAAGAGACAATACCTGTCGCACATTCCCCAGCTAGTGGACAGGATATAACAGTGAGAGAGACAGGCCCAGATATGCGAATAGAAGCTTGCAGCAAAAAGAGAGCAGAAAGTTCAATGGAACGGGAGATCATGGAAGAAATTATACCAAATAAGAAGGAACCCAAAGATTATGGAAAACAAATCATTTGCTCAAAAGCTCCCAAACAAAATTCTTTGAAAATAGGGAAAAGCAGCAAAAAGAATATGAAGGTGCATAAAGCAAAAAAGCAGAAGTGTTTACCTGAGCCAACTCCCCTTCTTATAGATGATTCGGACCTGATGGAGACTCCAGTGAAGCTGCTCAAAGATGGAACAGAATGGACTTTGGTGGCTAGCCCTAATAAGCCACCCATGACGACATGAAAATTATTAGCTAGAATTGTCAGGGGCTGGGCAACCCCCTGACAATCCAGGAACTAAGAGCCTTAATTGCTCTTGAAAGGCCCATTTTTCTTATGGAAACTAAAAATAAAGCAACGATGGTGGAAAGTATAAGCAAAAAACTACAATTTCAGCACTTATTCCTAGAGAATCCGACAGGCATAGCAGGGGGATTGGCCTTAATGTGGCATGAGGAAGTAACATTGAAAGTGAAAGATAGTTCAAAACAGTTTATCGATGTGGAATGCACTGATCCAATCAGCAAATATGTCATGCAGATAACCTTTGTTCATGCTTCTACAAACTTTGGAGAGAGGCTGTTATTATAGCAAAATTTGAAGGCTCTGAAACCTCATAGTTCAATTCCGTGGATATGCATGAGAGATTTTAATGAGATATTATATGTGTGGGAGAAGGTGGGGAAAAGAGAAGCAGATAATAAAAGAATTGCAGCCTTTAGAGATATGCTTAATGAGTTATCTTTGATGGATATTGATAGCCATGGATGTGCATACACATGGGCAAATAACAGAGAAGGGGAGGATCTTGTTAAAAAAGATTAGACAGAGTGTTATGCACTTTGGAATGGCGAATTACCTTTTATGAAGCAGAAATCCAAGCTCTTCCAGCTATCGGCTCGGACCACAGCCCTCTCGTCCTTAGGCTACACTCTGAACATAAGAAAAGAAAAAGAGACTTCAAGATGGAGGCTTTCTGGATCGAACATGAAGAGTACCATGGAGTTATCCATCAAATCTGGAACCAAACAGCTTCTCAACTGGCTACTTTTTCAGAGAAACTTAAGGAGACTTCAACAGAATTAACAAAATGGAGTAAAGAGAAATATGCCCATGCACCAAGGCAGATAAAAGAGCTAACTCAGATTCTAACATAAATAACCAATCAACCAGTCCAGCACACAAGCAAAAAAGAAGCTCAAAGTATAATACACCAGATTGATACATTGAGGAAGCAGGAAGAACAATATTGGGGATTGAGATCCCGTATAAAATGGCTACAATGGGGTGATAAAAATACCCGTTTCTTTCATGCAACAACGGTACAGAGGAGGCATAGAAACAATATTACAATGCTGCAAGTGGAAGACAACAGGTGGTGTCGTGATCTTGTAGCACTCAGAAATCATATTCAATCATTTTACAGCAATTTATACAAAACAGAAGGGCCGAGAAACTACCAGCCAGTCTTAAACCAGTGTCATTCTCCTGTCGATGAGAACATCAATGCAGATCTGGTGGCCAACCCCACTTTGGAGGAAGTTCGAGCAGCAGTTTTTCAATTAGGAGCTTTAAAAGCCCCAGGCCCTGATGGTTTCAATGAGCTTTTCTATCAAAATTCGTGGGAAATTCTAAAGACTGACATGCTCCAGCTAGTGCAGAATTTTTTCAACATAGGTATTCTGGATCCTCTCCTTAATCAAACATATATATCCTTGATTCCCAAAGTGAAAAATCCTGAGACCATAGGCCAATTCAGACCCATCAGTTTATACAATTTCAGTTACAAAATCATCTCAAAGCTATTAGCAAACAGATTAAAAAAGTGGCTACCAGAGATAATAGAACTAGAGCAAAGCGCTTTTGTTCAAGGCAGACAGATACAGGATAACATCCTAATTGTGCAGGAAGTGTTACATCAGATGCGCATCACAAAGAGAAAGAAAAAAACATCAGGCAGTATTAAAATTAGATATGCAGAAAGTATATGATAGAATTGAATGGGATGTTGTTGAGGATTGTATGCTGAAAATAGGTTTCTCTGGGAAATGGGTGGCCCTAATAATGCAATGCATAACAACGGTGACATTCAGTGTGAAGCTTAATGGAGAACCTACCCCTTTTTTCAACCCCTCGAGAGGTCTCAGACAAGGTGATCCCCTGTCACCATATCTATTCATATTAATCTCAAATGTGTTAACATGGCTGATGCAAAAAGCAGTCGCAGAAGGTAGCATTAAAGGCATACAGCTAAACAGGTTTTGCCCTAAGCTCTCTCACCTTCTTTTTGCGGATGATGTTATCTTCTTCCTGGATGGTACCATAGTGGAATGTTAGAATCTGATACTTACACTTAAACAGTATTGTTACGCCTCGGGGCAAGCTGTCAATTTAAACAAGTCAGGGGTTTATTTCAGCAAGAATAGTCCCTTACCACTAAGAAGAAATATGGCCCAAGAATTGAGAGTGCCTGTTTATGAAAAGATAGGAAAATATTTAGGCATTCCTACAGAATGGGGACAATAAAAAAAAGAACTGTTTGCATGGATATTAGCCAGAGTAAACTCAAAACTGGAGGGCTGGAAAGAAAAGTTACTTACCAAAGCAGGAAAGGAAGTTTTGATCAAAAGTGTGGTACAGGCCATACCACCCTATGCAATGTCGATCTTTAAGATGCCAGTGTCCATCTGCAGAGTAATTGAAAGGCGAATAGCATCATTTTGGTGGCAGAAAGGAGATGCAAAGCGTGGAATGCATTGGAAAAACTGGGAAGTTATGAAAACTAGAAAGGATGGGGTTTAAAGATCTAATTACCTTCAATCATGCAATGCTTGGTAAACAAGCATGAAGATTATACAATTCTCCAAATGCACTGTGGAGCAAAGTCTTAAAAGGTATCTATTTTCCACATGGCGATCTCTGGACAACTCAGAAGGGCCAACGATCATCATGGGGCTGGCAGAGTTTGATACTGGGACGAGATACAATAAAAGTAGATACAAAATGGTTAGTAAGGGATGGAAAATCCATCAAAATCTGGGAGGACAAATGGTTATCACGGGATTATTGGGGGACAAGCAACGTACCAAGAACCTACTATGGTGGCAGGTCTGATCAATGAAAATTCTCGAGCTTGGAATTAGCCAATAATTCAACAGTTTTTTGAGGAAAACATAGCAAATGAGATCTTAGCAATCCCCCTGAGTAAAAACCCCAAGCCAGATATCATAGTTTGGACAGGAAACAGTATAGGAAAATATTCTGTCAAGAGTGGATATAACAGGGCTTCTTCATCAACTATCAACAAAAATCAACACAGGGCATCCTGTTCGTTCCAGCCTCCACGTAACTTATGGACACAGATCTGGCGTCTCGCAGTTCCACCGAAAATTAGAACTTTTCTCTGGAGCATCTGTCAAAATGCTATTCCCACGAGAGAAAATCTCTACAAAAGACACATCACCCCTGATCCATTATGCCAGTTGTGTTACTCACAAGTCGAAACCACAGAACACCTCTTTCTATTTTGTAAATGGACAAAACAGATCTGGGAGGATAACCGTTTGAAGGGCACGAACATCACGAAACATATAAAGAGATTTGATCAATGGCTACTCGAGGCTTTCGACTCAAGAGGGGATTTACCTGCATGGGAGTTCATCGGAGAGGTTCTTTAGCAGATCTGGAAGGCTCGGAACACTTGGATCTTCAGAGCAAAGCGCCCACAACCCGTGGATATCCTCGATCTCGCACAAACCCAAACCATTACTTTCAGCCGAGGGAAGAAGAATCAGAAAGTAGAAAACCCAAATCGATACCTACCGGAGCGCTGGAAGCCACCGAACAGTCGGGAGATGAAGATGAATATTGACACGTCATGGGTTCCAGGTGAGTTCATTTGCTCGGTCGCCGGAATCGCACGGGATGGAGCTAGGTGTGCCGTCGACGGCTTCGCCGCTGAATCTAGGGTTTCTTCGGCACCACACGCGGAAGCTGAAGCAATTTTGTACGGGATTTACTACCTAAAAGAGATGCAGTCGAGACACGTGCAGGAAGCCAAAAGTCAAGCAGTTCTCTGGATATGCGAAAGTGACAGCTACGCGGTTGTGGAATTCGTGATGGGCCGGGCCGAGCCACATTGGAATTTACAAGAAATTGTTCAACGATGCCGAGAGGAGTTATCCCAGTGCAACAACACATTGGTAATATATTGCCCTCGTGACACAAATCGAACAGTAGATTGGCTAGCACGCACTCATCAAGCAAAGAAGCTTCCTCTAAATTGGCTAAAAACCCCCCCTCTACCTCTATGGGAAATTTTATGTTTCGACTGTAATCCATCGTTGTCTTTTAAGACTCCTTAATCGAATGCATATTCTACTTTCGACCAAAAAAAAAAACCAATCGATTATATACTGTTAAACCTTGATGGCAAAAGGTTGCTCCGAAACGATACTGATCCAGTCAACACTACTGGCACAAGACTCTTGATAAATCTAAATTGGATAACGAGCTCCTTAAACCCTTCTGGGTGTAACAAGTATTTCTCAGCGGACAAAGCCAATTTCCAAATGGATTTTACTAATAATCGCCTCCTGTTAAACATCTAATTAAGAAAATCTTATCATTCTTAGTGCATCGTTTGTCTCTTGTAACGTGTAATCAGTGCATTGAAGAGGAAAACACTTTGAATTGGGATAGTTAACCAACGTCTCAAGAACACTCGTTAACAAGACTTTTTTCAAAATACTCTTTGATTTTGACGGAATGTCAACATATTTTATCACATTTTGACCTCAAGAAAGAAACTAATATATATTATCAAAAAGTTTTTTTATTACAAACTTCCCAGGAAAATATAAAAACACTATGATTATGATGGCTTTTTGTATTATCTGCTTTTTGGCTGTTTCATGATTTTTGAAAACTTTTAAAGAATTACATAACACCAAATTGATTCGAATTAGCCTCTTGCGATCGTAACTCATCCTTGTAGCAGATGACTGTCGATCGTTTTGTATTCTTAAACTGGTAATTTGACTTATATAATGTTTACTATGATAGTTTAAGTTTAAGTCAAAAGTCTAGAGTTAAAATCCTTTCACGTGTGTTAGGCTTTTGTCATGCTATCATCCTTCGCGTGAGGGGATGTTCAGTATAGTATACTCTGTACGGCGCTCTAATAGCTTAAGTTTTCTAAATAAATGGTTGCACGTATAATTTTAAGTGAGTTAACCAACGAATGAGAGACTCGCAGAACTTTTATTCATTTTAAGATCACTTAGATACATCATAATGATTGATCCTAATCAATAGTGTATTCTTGCCAGCCGAAAAATGGAGAATCAATCAACGTCATATGCACATCCCACCAATCCAAAATAAAAATGGCAAACACACTTGGTGGTGAAATGACCTAATTCCTTCTTCTTCTTATGAGTGGCACCCGGATCACTCACTTCTCAAATATCCAGATGGGCTTTTGTTTTGGAGAGGCAAACAGAACCGCTAGTTGGAGAGCCAGGGTCCATAGGAAAATCTGTCTTTCACGAAATTGGTTTTTAAGCCCACCTGAAGCTTTGGGAGTGTTGCTCTATAATGAGGCCCCTTCTGGTTTTGCTTAGTAATTGAATAACCTTTTATTCTGACAAAAAAAAGATGACCCGATTCCTTTATCAAAATACCAAATACTTCTGTATAATGTTTTTTTTTTTTTTTGTAAAGGTAAGTAATATATTGATTTTGCAAGAAAGAATACAAGAGGGAGGCCCAGCACCAACAAAAACAGACACTCAAGAAGACAAAAGTCTAGAACGAGTGTAAGGGTGACATGGTTCCCAGAAAAAAGGAGCAACAACAACAAAAGGAAACAAAAGACAACAAAAACTAGAAAACCTCCATCAATCAAAATAGAAGGATGGATGTTCCAGCTTCGTTGAAGTCTTCTATTCATGGGCACATCGGGAACATGTTTAAAGGTCATAGCCTTATCTTTGATAGCCTTCTGAAGATGCATTTTCATCGCTGGAAGAAAGAGAGTCTAATTCCGAAAAAGCACATTGTTCCGCTCTTTCCAAATAATATAACACATTGCACCAAAACTAAACTGAGCCAGGATTTGATAAAAACTCTTCCCCATAAACCGCTTGGAAGCCCAGGCCAAATTATCCACCCAAAGCTTGTTTCGCCACACTCGGTTGAATCTTGTCGCCCAAAATGAAATAAGACTATCCGAAGCACGGCAAGCAAAGAACAAATGATCTATAGAATCAGGTCTGCACGAACAAAGGGGGCAATTTGTAGGGGGGATCCTACCATGAGAGATGAGCAAAACCTGAGTCGGCAGCCGATTGCGCGAAATAAGCCAAAGATGCATTTGATATCTTGGAGGCAAGGCAGTATTCCAAACAAAAGAAGCCCACGAGATGACATTACGCTTCGGTCGGATCAAATCCCAGGTAGAAGCAATGGAGAAGCGACCGGATGGGTGCGGAAGCCACTGAAACCGATCCTCCTCTTGGTTGAATACCGGAAGGGGATTCCACCAATTAGCCATGATGTTAATGATGTTAATGATATTACTTCTGTATAATGTTGATTCATGAAAAATCTAATTTTCATAATTCAGGGCTTATTTTTTTCCTGCGAATGATACTAATAAACTTGACAACAATCGTACATGGTAATGTGCCTTGGGTTATTGAAATGTCTACAATGCCTGATTGTCATGACACAACAATTGCCTAAAACCGGTTGACATCTAAGTCTCAATTTATTTCGCGATAAACATTTTTCGATATTTGGTTCGCATAGGAAATGAGTCAACGGAAAATATTTTTTCTGGTTAACGGAAAAGGTTTTCCTACCAAAATTTGAATTAAAAAAAATGATTTCCTCTTTCGAATTGGAAATCAATTTTCAAAATATGACTAAATACTTGCATCAAAAACTTTGTGCTTGGCCACAGGAACCCAAAGCTCATTCCCAAGCCCTTGGCAACAGGGTCAAGCCCAAGTCCATATAAGCCGCACCTAAGACCCTGACAATTGTGCCTGAGTCCATTGAGGCCTTGCTTGAAACATTGGTACCTAGAATGCTAACCCTAAAAATTGCTAACATAGATGTTAGTTGTCGTATGTGGTACAGCTAGAATTTTTACAATTATTTAAAAATAATAATAATTTTTTAATTTTTTTCTTTTTTTTTTTTTTCTTTCTTTTCCACCAATCGCCGAGCCTCAGCGACAACCGAGGACCAACCATAGGAGAGGACCGGTGATGCTTGAGCTCACCAGTTCACTAACCTCAGGCAAGCTTGAGCTGCATCAATTTCGCTCGAGGCCAACAAAGCTCGAGCTTGTCGAGATCAGACAAGCTCGACCTCACTAAGCTCATTGAGCTTGAGCATCACTTGAGGCTAGTGAGGGCCCGTAGTAGAGATTCGACAAATTGTAAAAATTATTCATATCAATGCTTGTCATACGACCAACGTCCATATTAGCAATTTTAATAATTTTTCTACTCAAATATATAAAAATAAAATTATTTATGTCAATACCCGTTCAACAATTTTAGTAATTTTCCCGCTTGAATAGTATATGCATATTTAGGAAAATCTTACAATAGAAAATGTTTTTCAGTTCATTTTCGAGTCTCAGTCAAACACTTCAAAATGTCACATTTTGTGCAAAGCAAATAAAACTTAAAAGATCCAAAGAGGGACGACTTTAGGACATGCACTTTGCGGTCCACCTTAGGAAACCACGAAGAAGCCAATGATGTCTTGGGATGAGGTACCTAGAAATTAGAAATCAGTGCCCACCATAGAAGGTCGAATTGTCACTTTCAACGAGCAGCTTGAGTGGAGAATTTGCTGGGAATATCCCTCCTTGATCCAAACCTAGGAGAGCCCAACTTTATCATTCTTGATTGAATGATGATTGGTGGTGTTGGAGGTTTGTTTGTCAAAATAAACTGAGTGTTTTTTCCTTGTCCCACATAAGAAAAGTGGGAGGAAGTGGGCTAATTTAAAAGTGTGGGATTTACTTTATGTACTTAAAGGAATGATTGGGTAGGGCTAGACCCCACCATACTCGCATGCGGGTGCGCGATTTGGCACCATTTTCAAAATTTCTAATCCAAATTATTTTCTTCTAATTTTTTAATGATTTTATTACTTTTTTTCTTCTTTTCTTCTTTTCTTTTATTTATCTTTTTCCTTAGCCTGTTGCCAACCTTAGGATGATCGGCAACCGGTCAGACAAGGGTCAAAGACCTTGCCAAAGGGTCGCCGACCCCCTACGAGGCCGCACCTCGTCAGTCGAGCCAATGGACAAGGGAGGCCTGAACGAGGCTCTCTTTCAAGGAGTCAGCAGGGATTCGACTTCCCCTAGGGGTAGGGTACTATGAAAGGAAGAGCTCGGCCACCGGCGAGCTCGCCAAACCTCACCCTGACTTAGGAGCCTCTAGCGAACTCGTCAAAACTCACCCAACCGATCACCGGCGACTGTCAGCGGTGGACGGCGGCAGTGGCGGTGGCGGTGGCTAATGGTAATGGCAATGGAAGAAAAAGAGAAAAGGAAGGAAAAACAAGAAGGAAAGAAGAAGAGAGAAGGAAAGAAAAAATTTCGGTTGGCTTGATTCTTGAATTATTCCGGAGAACAAAAAATCAACATTTTTTTACTTCTTAATTCTAGTACAAATTTATTCTCATGAATAAATTTGTTCCTAAGAATAAAAAAATTACCAAATAAATTTTTTTTCAAATATACTTTCAAAAATAAAATAATAAAATCAAATATTATTTGACCGGCTGCTAAACGTGTTATTACTTAAATTTTGGGTTGGATCTCTCTCTCCCTCTCCCTCCCCATCTCTCTCTCTATGTTGCAACTTTTTTCATTTAGTGACAGCCGTCACATCGATATGTATAGTTAGTCGTTGGGTCGAAAGTTGTCGTTGTCAACAGTAGGATTAAGCCCGGCGAATTGCTGTGCTCAAAGTGGTTGGACTAAAAAAAAAAAAAAAGTGGTTGGACTGCTTTGTCAAAAAAAAAAAAAAAGTGGTTGGACTGCAGAATGAGCCTTAAGATTAGGGTTTGTCAAGTTCATACATGCCGAGTCAAAAGGGAGTTTGTTTGATTGTGGCGTCCCCAACAATCAATGCCAAACTTTGCTCTAGGAGACTGGTAGTAATTATGTCAAAAGAAGATACAAACAATTCTAATTGAAAAAGGCAAAACAGCCACGGATGAACAAGAAGAAACCACACAAATGCAGACATCACATCTCCCACGGAAAGAAAAGGAAGAGTTCAAATAATTGATGAGAGTGTCAATCACGTCCATTCCCGTCCCCACACGCCCAACCCCACCGGTTAGGAGTTTTTCTTCCTGTTAGGTTGGTGAGAACACGACCCAAGGAACGAAATGGAGATCCTCGAAGCCCCACATATCCTAACTTAACAATTTCCATCCAAACACCGTACTTGGTCTTAGATAACGCTTTCGTACCCTTTAGCTTGACCAATCCCTTGAGATCGTTGACTCAATAGTGAGAATTATCGTGGTTCGACCAATCGACAATATTGATCAAACATCACAGTCCTGGTACTCCGAATTGACAAGCACCTGTGCATCAAGAAGGGAATAAGAACTTGATAATTGGATTCTAAAACTGATTAATTGAATCCGCTAATGACAACATAAGCCTTTTCGTTTTTCACATCGGATATTCTTAATCGAAATCCTATAAAAAAAAAAAAAAAAAAAAAAAAGAACCTTGAAACTGAAATTGAAAGAACAAACAAGTCCATATAAGCCGCACCTAAGACCCTGACAATTTTGCTCGAGTCCATTGAGGCCTTGCTTGAAACATCGCACTGAACGCTAAGCCTGAAAATTGCTAACATAGATGTTAGTCGTCGTAAGTGGTACGGCTAGAATTTTTACAATTATTTTTAAAAAGTTAATTTTTTAATTATTTTATTTTTTCTTCTTTTCTTTCTTTTTCACCAATCGCCGAGCCTCGGCGACAACCGAGGACCAACCATAGGAGAGGACCGGTGACACTTGAGCTCACCAATTCACTAGCCTCGGGCAAGCTTGAGCTGCATCGCCTCACTCGAGGCCAGCAAAGCTCGAGCTTGCCAAGATTAGACAAGCTCGACCTCACTAAGCTCAGTGAGCTTGAGCATCACTTGAGGCTAGTGAGGGCCCGTAGTAGAGGCTCGACAAATTGTAAAAATTGTTCATATCAATGCTTGTCATACGACCAATGTCCATATCGACAATTTTAATAATTTTCCTACTCAAATATATAAAAATAAAATTATTTATGTCAATGCCCGTTGTACGATTAGCATCTGTATCAACAATTTTAGTAATTTTCCCGCTTGAATAGTATATGCATATTTAGGAAAATCTTACAATAGAAAATATTTTTCAGTTCATTTTCGAGTCTCAGTCAAACACTTCAAAAATGTCACATTTTTTTCAAAGCAAATAAAACTTAAAAGATCCAAAGAGGGACGACTTTAGGACTTGCACTTTGCGGTCCACCTTAGGAAACACTAGGGGCAAAGTCACAAAAAATCATAAACTATGTCTATTATGACACATTTAGTCTAAACATCAAAAGTCCCAAATTTGTATTTATGTAACATGTTTATAGTGAAAGTTTTTTCAACAATTAAAAAACTGTCTATATTGACGTCATAAAGTAAATAGCATTGACGTGGCATCTACGTTGCTTAAGTGGGAATAAAAACAACTTTTTTTTTTATGGGATAAATGGAATAAAAACAACTTTTTTTTTTATGGGACATAGTTTAGGGTTTTTGATGCCATAAAAAAAATTCATGATAAACACATTACAATAAGCATAATTTAAGGCTTTTGTAACTTCTTCCCAAAGAAATATTAGTACCTTGATTTCATAAGTCCAGGCCTAGAATCTCATGTAATTCCACTGAAAATAGAATTTCAAGTTTAACGTCTTTCATATTGAAGTAGCAAATTAGAAGGGAAAAAATCAGAATATTTGTAGCGCAGAATCTTCTATAAATCAGTATGAAGATAACAAATCAAATAAAGTATCAATGAGTCGATCATTTGGAGATATTTTGTGATTTTTTAATTCAATTTCCTAACAGATAAAATTGTTATTTTTTATCTTTATCTTTTACCATAATTATAGGTGGTGATATCTCTATATATATTATACAACATATCAATGCAAAATAACGCTTTATTGACTCAATTTTTGAGTTCTTCAATTAAAATATATGCATATATTTCAGTCAATGAATTGCCATTCTATGAGGAAACATATCGATGACATAAATGACGGAGAAGATAAGTATCTCTTTGACATGAAAAGATAAGGAGATGTGTAATTTTAAGAAGCCCAATGGCAATTATTTAGGTAAAACGTCATCTGACCAAAGTGATGTGCACTTCAAATCTAGTACTCAAAACGATATCGGACCAAAGTAATGTGCACTTCGAATCTAGTGCTCATACATTATTCTTATTTCGCTTTAACTGGGCTTGCGATCTCGCAAACTCTTGAACGGCTTAAGATTTCTTGCAACTTTCTGAGCAAGAATTCACACAGCCTTTAGCTATCTTGGCATCTGCAATATAAGAAAGTACATAAAAACCCGTATTATACATTTCCAAATATTGAAAAATAATTAAAAAAAGATAATTAAAAGAATCGTCAGTAGGTAGTATTTTTTTCCAAAGTTAATGATCAATTAATATCCACCTGCACCGAGTGTATTTTTTTTTTTTTTGGGGGTAGTTTTCCTCTCTCTTTTTCCTTTGGGAAAATGGGGCCAAAAAAAGAATCATTATCGACAAAAATCAGATCTATGCTTTCAAAAACCAGAAGTCATTAGACCTCAAATCATCATCATTGGCCATTCAAAACTTGGAAAAAAAAAATCCGAAGGCAGAAATCAAGGTCTTAATGCCCCCCCCAAAAAAAAACTATAGGATGGTGTGTTAAAGAATATGTAGACCAATCCCGTCTACACCATTGATCATGCAAAACCCACTTTATTAACAATATGGTGATCCACTTGATTAATAGTCCAAATGATATTGATTTTTATGATTTATATTTCATGTAATAATTTCTCCTCATTGCCCAGACCTGTCCCATAAATCCAACTCTCAGGGACCAATCCCAAGAAAATATGTAAGAATAAGTTTAGCGTTTTCTTGTTAAAAAACATAGGAAACTAATTTCATGTCCAGCCAAACAATAGTAAATTCCTTGAAAAAAACACAGGCGTTTCCCAGAAAAATCAAGTTGTCTGCAAAGCAAATGGATCCCAAATGTACGAATAATAGAAATAATAGATTTTTATTCCACAAAACAACTGTAAAAAGCTCTTCGCTTTTTCGAGCAGTCTAATTATAAAACAAAAGTTGAAGGTCTCAGCCCATCACTATCGATGAACAAAGAAAAGCAGACATCATTCCTATATAAAAGGCGGAAGGTTTTATATTCGTACCAGGACGCGGGTCGAAACATCTGGACATCACGCAACCGTGGTTGCATCGGCTTGCGAATGTCTCGACCTCCGAATGGCCCATACAATTCGTGTAGCACGTGAGATAGCAGGCCCTTTTGTTAACGACCGCTGCACACTCCGTCAAGCATTCGACCTTACAAAGGTCCTCTTTAAATGATTCCACCTCAGTGGCAGATGCCTGCAATGCTATCACGGCCACGAGCGTCAGCATCACTAATTTAGCACAACTCAGGACATCCATGTCTAATTTGTTCTCAAACGAGTAATGTTCGTAGTGTATTTACTGTATTTCGGTACGAGAGTGATATGATTCTACTGTTTATATAGATGCGGGACACTGGGATGATCTTCATTTGTTTATTTGGTAATTTGGTTTTTTCTAGTAATTAACCTAAATAGAAAGATAAATTGTCAATTCCCAAAATTTCATTACATTAATGCTTGATACACCTACCAAATATGGGTTGTTTTTTCAAATTAGATTTTCTTTTCCTGTGGGGCTACTACGACTCTTTTTTTTTTTTTTTTTTTTGGTCGAAAGCGGTAAGAACTTCATTAACTTGCAGCAGAGTTACAAGAGTTTAACGCCTCAGTACTAATGAGGGCTACTACGACTCTTTATTATGACTAAATCCCTGCTCTTTATTATGACAATCCCTGTTTCCTTAAAGAGACAAAATTGCCTATAAAAATCCAATAGAAATTTAGAATGGTGGGACCTGAATTAATTCTTTTTCCTTGTTTTTCTTTCTCTACACGGATTCTCATTGCCACTGTTAAGAAAGTAACGTGGCTTTTCTTTTGTTTCTTAATTGGGTATGAATCAACCAAATATAGGGCTATCAGATTTTATCATAAAATCTGATAGCCCTATATTTGGTCGATATGTTTAAAACATTCAAATCTATAGCCTATATCTGGTTGATATATATTTGGTTAATACATACTAAAAGTACATTGCAATCTTTTTCTTATCTTGCAGTCTTTTTCTTTATTATTATCATATTTTACCTCTATAACAATTTTCAAAATTACCTAATTCTCCAATAAATAAATAAAACTATTTCAAAGATTTCCCAGAGTAAAAGCACAATTACTTTGCCAATGTGAATATAATGGAGGGAAAATGTCACTAAAAATCCCAAACTACGCTCACTATAACACATTTACCCAAAACATTTTGTCGCGACCAAATTTTCGGGTTTGAACCACCTAGGGTTTGGCTAATGGATTGTTAAGCCTAGATTTAACTCGGGCTCTCCCAAACCCATACCAATTCGCGACTTGGGTTCAAGTTCTTAACGTGCAATTGATTCTTAATTAGGAATCGCCACTAATCGGTTTATGGCAGGTCGATTAGACACCTAAATAAAATGATAGGAGAATTATTTCTCCTACGAACCAAAGACTTTGGGTATGGGGACTTGGTTACACTAGACTTCTCTAATGCCCATTCGGTACCATTTCTTTTTATTTTCAAAAATGTTTGGCAAGCAGTTTGGATTGATTTTAAATTTATTTCCCTAAAATGTGAGATGATCATGTGGGTGCGCAATCCACCAATTTAACACCCAGATAAACAATAAATAAATTGCAAAAACTTACCTCAAAGTAATGAAAGTATCTGCAATGTTAAATTAAAATCCACATCAATAGACCCTAGATATGGTTTCTAATTAACACGCAATTTCTTTTTCTTTTTTTAACTTAATTAATGAAAATCATGCAATATGCAATGCGATATTAACTAAATGACCTAATTCTAACGACATGTAATTTCTAATTAAATGGGCCTAGCAAAAATACTAAATGACATGCACTTCCATGAAATGATTCTAAATGCTATGCACATAATATTTTTTGTGTTTTCTTAATAAATGCGCAATCTATCCTAAGAATGGAAGTAATTTATCCTAAGACATTTTTTGTATTTTTTATGAAATTCGAAATTAGGAAAATGTGAAAATTATCTAACTAGATTAAGATTCTATCCAACTTATATTAAGGATTAGATCAGGCTAAACCCTAATTTAAATCAAGATATTATCTTAACTTAGCAATCTCTAACCTAAGATGCAATCTATCTAAATCAATCTAAACTTAAAATGAAATATGCAATTTTTTGTGTTTTCGGGATAAATAAAGCAATTAAAAGATAAACACCATATCATTCGCAATCACCAAAGATACTATCCATCGCTCGAATTTGAAAACGATATCTAATCCAACTTGATTATTTCGCTAATAAAATCGATAAATTGATCTTAAGCCTTAAAGATCAAGATATCAATTTTACTCCCGCGTGATTAATTATTCCATCTAAAGCCTTATAGATGGAATAAAAAGTCGGTTGCGAATTGGGCAATAAATCATAATTAAGAATACGCCGATAATTCAAATATGCACGTAAGATATTAAAAAGCATGAATTAGGCAATAAAATATCCAAATCAAATTTAGATAAGATAATTACCTAATTTCGCAAATAATATTACCGAATTTGAATTGAATGGAATCCGCTCCACGGATGACTTGGCGATCAGCTTCTCGGCGGTATCAACGATGGCGGTCCACGGATGATTAGAGAGATCACGTAGGGACTCACGGCTCGGGACAGCAGTTGGTGGCACGAAGTCTTGGCCTCGTCGAGTAGTATTGGACTTCACTGAGGGTCGCTTGCTGGACAGAAGCCTCGCTTGGAATTGTTGGGACTTAGAGCGTCGAGCTTGTGGCACGCCCGGACAGCAGCTTTGGTGCCGCAACGGGAGGCGGCGTGGGTGATGCTCGGTGGTTTGACTTTGTCAATAGGACTGAGACGTGGCTGCTCACGTCTTGATGATCAACAAGGAAGCTTCGGGACCGCTTTAGAAACCCTCTTTTACTAGGAATGTTTATGCCCAGAATTTTTCTTCCGTGGATTTTATGAGAAGTGGAGGCATGCGTCCTCTCCTTTCGGGTTTGTCCTGTGGACGTCTTTGTTGGGTACTCTGAGAAGACCTGCAAAAGAAAAAGAAATCAAACTTGACCAAAGGCTGATTCACGGCCAGTTGAGGATTATCGAGCCACAACATCACCAGCCACGGCAGCGAAGAAGACTGGGCTCGCATGGAGAAGTTGCTATAGCGATGATGCGGCGTTGATTCAGTACTGTAGCGGAGGGAATTTTGTTGAGTCTAGAATGAAGAACACTGCAGCACGCCGAAGGGACTGCTGGGCTTCATGGCGAGGGATCACGAGTTGCGCGTGGCCAGGCTTGTGAATTTCTGGGGCTCCTGAAGTCGCAACAGCCGAAGCAGCAGCTTCTCGGCGTGATTGTCACCAGGCTGTCGGTTGGTACGGTGCCGCTCGTCGTTACGTATTTGGGGGATCAGCAGCCTGGACTCACGGTGGAGCAACAAGGGATCGGCAACCGCGGGCGTCAAAATTGCAAACCCACCTTTTTTAGTTTTTCCTTCTTTCACGTGCTCTCTCGCTCTATGCACCTCGTCAGAGGAAACCCCCACCCCTTTGTTGACCTATTGACCCAAAGACGTAAAAAGAAGCCTCTCTTTCAATCCAAGTCTCGCCCTTACTCACGTTTCTCTCAATGGCCGTCTATTTGATTGTGTGGCCTCCTTGGCTTTTATACTCGCTTTTTCCGTCGATTCCCTTTTGATTGACCATACGAATAGCTTATTCTGCTATATTGATTTCCTTTTTCAGGCAAATTTCTTCCTTGATTGACTAAATCCCAATCTTCTTTTGATTTCTTTTAACGTGCCCAAGATTATATGCCAGATTCCTTTTAATCAGTCGGCCACGGTCTGTCCAAATCTTGCATAAATTAATCTCCTAATTGAGCACTTTCCAATGAAAATTTCAAGTCTTATAATGTCCATGGGCTTTGCCCAAGAATTTTCATTATTGCGGGATTAGTCCAATTTCATTAAGTTCGAAATCATCCATTTGAGTCCATCTATCGCTGGTCCCATGCAATAAAAATAAAAAAAAAAATGCTCATAAAATTGTATGCTATGCAATTTAATATTACATTTTTGTTTAGGGGTTAAAAATTAATCTCTAATTTTTTAATGCGATAAATGACTAAACGGATCGTCAAAATTTAGGTGTCAACACATTTTTTTATTACACCAAAAATCTTAAACTTGTATTTGTGTAACATATTTACCCTATATCAAGATTTCATCAATGAGCATCGTCAAAAATCTACCTAGATTAGTGGACCTCACTCCATTAATTTGTTTGGTGACTCGTTACATTTGTAAAAGCATAGTTGCATAAATTAAAATACTCGCATGCAAGATGCAATGAAAAGCTCATTGATGGTGGTGAATCCCAAGATATAATAAGAAATCACTCATTATTGGACTAGGATGCTGATTAGATATAGGGATAATCTCTTACTTATTCTTAAAAAAAGATTGTTCTAAACATTTTTCTAAATAGGATTATTCATATCACTTGAAATGTTTAGTTACTGAAAAATATTTTCCTTATCAATAACAATTTATGCCTAAACATTTGTGTATACAAGAAAAAAATTTTCTTTTATCAAAATTTTTCCATCAAATGATTCATGAACAAGAATTTATCGCTAGATTTGTTCATAATGAAATGTGATGTGTAACATTATAAGGCCAGCCTAATCGAGCTGGGTTGGATTTTATAATTAAAAAGTCTTGTCTAAGCCCCGCTCAAAAGTGCCTTTCAAGCCAATTTGGTTCAAGATGGCTTCGGGGCTACCAGCTCATTATCAAATTTTAGCTACCACCCAACATTTGAGTCTACTAGGCCCACTCTTCTTCTCACATCCTCTCCACTTCATCCTACTTTGAGTGTTTTTTATGCGCAAGGCTTGATCCTTCTCTACACCAAACATTAAATGTGAGGTGTTTTAGTAGTTTTAGCATAAGATAGCTCTTTTCTTTATGGGTCAACAATCCAGTGTTTCTATAAAAAACCATCTAACTCACCTCATCGTGCCCTGTTTCTCGAGTAAGTATTTTGTGTGTATCTCATCCTACATAGTGCTATCATGTTTAAATTATTCATTTTTTGTCGACTTGTTATTCTACCTAAATACATATCCTACTTTCGTAATTTAACCACCGTCTCAATTCCCTTTTAATTTTCGTTCCCCTTGTAATACAAGGGAGATGCCCCTGAATCACAAGCTCTGGCTGAGAGGACTCTTGTGAGAGATAAAATAATGAATTGATAATATATTAAAAAAAAAAAAAAAGGCTTGGCGACCGTGACGGTTATCATTACTTATAGCCCAGCCCATGCTTGAGAACGTAACATTATACGAAGATTATCAGTTCTGTCTAGGCTGCGAGCTATATCAAACAAGTTAACGTGGTTTTTCCTCCTTTGTTCTGTCATGACCGGGTGCGGTTTCGACTCCACCCAATTAGTAAGAGCTAGTAATCTTACTATAATTCAAGTTCTCTCGGTCCCGACTGGCCCAAAGAGAAAAAAGCTCAACACTTCGGAAAGGCTGCACATGTGAGCCCAACTCATGAATAGAAAACCTGCTGCAGCGATAGCGAGCAAAGGGCAAAAGTTCGATAAGTAGATACATAATTTCAAGTGTGGTCGAACAATCAGGGCGTAGGAACCGCTACTGCAGTCAATCCATTTGACAGGAGGCAATGCCAAATGCAAATGCTGACATACGGAGTTATCCCTTTCGCTATGGGGTCGTGTCACCATCTTTTCCGTGATCCAACTTGGCATTGAACCGTACAATCGTATAGCTCTACAGCTCTACACCATCAAGGAGGAATTGGGATCGGTAGCATACGAGACTCGCACAATGACATTTGTATTCAGCTAGAGGTGAGCGCTGCTTTTGTTCTCCCCTGAAGATTGCAGACCTCACATGGTTGGATGAGGTAGCCTCGCTTGATTTAAAGGTTCATATAAGTTGCGAGGATTATGGAAGACTTGCTCCTCTTCTTTTCTAAGTGTGAAAGACTATAGCATTAGTAGTTAGCTAGAAATAAAAACAATTTACCCAAAAATTATTTTGTAATATTTGAGAAGGTCATATAAACGAGCACTTGCACAACACTGATTAAGTACACTTCACATGAAATAATTTAATTTTTAGGCAACTAATTATGCATAACACGAGTGCAGTTAGTGCAGTGAAAATCATACGATTTTCTTAATCAGCTACTTAACAAGTGCGTTGCAGCACTTGCTAACAAAATCCTGTTTGAAATACAAACCATTCATTTTCTACTTAACAGCTACTTAACAAGTGCCTTGATAACAAGCTCCTTAGACCCTTCTGAGTGCAACAAGTATTTCTCAACGGAATCGATTCTTCTATTAGACAAAGCCAATTTCCAAATGATTTTACTATAATCGCCCCCTGTTAAACATCTAATTAAGAAAATCTTATCATTATTAGTGCATCATTTGTCTCTTGTAACATGTAATCAGTGCATTGAAGAGGAAAATACTTTGAATTGGGATAGTTAACCAGCATCTTAAGAACACTCGTTAATAAGACTCTTTTCAAAATACTCTTTGATTTTGACGGAATGTCAACGTATTTTATCACATTTTGACCTCGAGAAAGAAACTAATATATATTATCAAAAAAAAAGTTTATTACAAACTTCCCAGGAAAATATAAAAACACTATGATTATGATGGCTTTTGGTATTATCTGCTTTTTGGCTGTTTTATGATTTTTGAAAACTTTTAAAGAATTACATAATACCAAATTGATTCGAATTAGCCTATTGAGATCATAACACATCATTGTAGCATATGACTATCGAACGTTTCGTATTCTTAAACTGATAATTTGACTTATATAATGTTTACTATGATAGTTTAAGTTTAAGTCAAAAGTCTAGAGTTAAAATCCTTTCACGTGTGTTAGGCTTTTGTCATGCTATCATTCTTTGAGGGGATGTTCAGTATAGTATACTATACAGTACTCTAATAGCTTAAGTTTTCTAAATAAATGGTTGCACATATAATTTTAATGAGTTAACCAAGGAATGAGAGACTGTATAATTTTAAGTTGCACACATCATAATGGTTGATCCTAATCAATAGTGTATTCTTGCCAGCCGAAAAATGGAGAATCAATCAACGTCATATACACATCCCACCAATCCAAAATGAAAATGGCAAACACGCTTGGTGGTGAAATGACCTAATTCCTTCTTCTTCTGATGAGTGGCACCCCGATCACTCACTTCTCAAATATCCAGATGGGCTTTTGTTTTGGAGAGGCAAACAGAACCGCTGGTTGGAGAGCCAGGGTCCATAGGAAAATCTGTCTTTCACGAAATTGGTTTTTTAGCCCACTTGAAGCTTTGGGAGCGTTGCTCTGTAATGAGGCCCCTTCTGGTTTTGCTTAGTAATCGAATAAACTTATATTCTGACAAAAAAAAAAAAAAAAAAAGATGACCCGATTCCTTTATCAAAATACCGAATACTTCTGTATAATGTTGATTCATGAGAAATCTAATTTTCATAATTCAGGGTTTATTTTTTCCCTGTGAATGATACTAATGAACCTAACAACAATCGTACATGATAACATGCCTTAGGTTATTGAAATGTCTATGATGCCCGATTGTCATGACACAACAATTGCCTGAAACCGGTTGACATCTAAGTCTCAATTTATTTTGTGAAAAACATTTTTCGATATTTGGTTCCCATAGGAAATGAGTCAACTGAAAATATTTTTCTAGTTAACGGAAAAGGCTTTCCTACCAAAATTTGAATTCAGAAAAATGATTTCCTCTTTCAAATTGGAAATCAATTTTCAAAATATGACTAAATACTTGCATCAAAAACTTTGTGCTTGGCCACAGGAACCCAAAGTTCATTCCCAAGCCCTTGCCTCGAGTCCATCGAGGCCTTGCTTGACACATCGGTACCGGAACACTAAGCCTGAAAATTGCTAACATAGATGTTAGTCGCCGTATGTGGTACGGCTAGAATTTTTATAACTATTTAAAAAAGTTAATTTTTTAATTATTTTATTTTTTCTTCTTTTCTTTCTTTTTGTGCGCTAATTACCAAGCCTTAGCGACAACTAAGGACCAACCATAGGATAGGACCGGTGACACTTGAGCTCACCAGTTCACTAGCCTCAGGAAAGCTTGAGCTACATCAACCTCGCTCGAGGCTAGCAAAGCTCGAGCTTGGCGAGATCAAACAAACTCGACCTCACTAAGCTCTAGTGAGCTCAAGCATCACTTGAGGCTAGTGAGGGCCCATAGTAGAGGTTCTACAAATTGTAAAAATTGTTCATATCAATGCTCGTCATATGACCAACGTCCATATCAACAATTTAAATAATTTTCCTGCTCAAATATATAAAAATAAAATTATTTATGTCAATGCCCATTGTATGATCAGCATCTGTATTAACAATTTTAGTAATTTTCCTACTTGAATAGTATATGCATATTTAGGAAAATCTTACAATAGAAAATATCTTTCCGTTCATTTTCGAGTCTCACTCAAACACTTCAAAAATGTCACATTTTGTGCAAAGCAAATAAAACTTAAAAGATCCAAAGAGGGACGACTTTAGGACTTGCACTTTGCGGTCCACCTTAGGAAACCACGAAGAAGCCAATGATGTCTTGGGATGAGGTACCCAGAAATGAGAAATCAGTGCCCACCATAGAAGGTCGAATCGTTACTTTCAGCGAGCAGCTTGAGTGGAGAATTTGCTGGGAATATCCCTCCTTGATCCAAACCTAGGAGACCCCAACTTTATCGTTCTTGATTGAATGACGATTGGTGGAGGGTCCCTTCAAGCGAGAGAGAGAGTTTATGATTGGTGAAGAGACGTTTTTCGTTTGCATTTGGAGCCACCGGTTTTTCCACCCAAAGTATTGCAAAAAGAGTAAACCTAGATCATGGTTAAGTTATATATTTAATCAACTGGCAAATTATAAAGAAATATTTTATCGTTATAAAGTTTGTGTTACGTCACATGCCCTTAATCTTCGCGCATTTGAACACATTATAAGTGATTCTGCTTTCAAGAACGATTTTTTGCGAAGACAATAACAAACATTCAAGAAAATATGTTTATTATTTATGTAGGCCACATATATAAAGAACAAAAACCCTTTGAAAGTCTACTAGATTGCATTTTTAAAATATCTAGTGATGTGACGAATCATGTCCATTTTAAATATGTTTAGCGAGCCTATACCTGAGATTCGAATTTTTATTATTGCATTCTTTTGCAGGCACCATGACTAATTAGTGGACCACTATCCATAAACTTTGTTTGGTGAATTATTACATTTGTATATGCATAGTTGCATAAATTGAAGTACTTTCATGCAAGACGAAATGAAAAGTTTGTTAGTGGTGGCGAATTCCAAGATATCATAACAAATCACTCATTATTGGACTCGGGTGCTGATTAGATAGATGTATGGATAATCTCCTCCTTATTCTTTAAAAAAAAAAGAAAGGAAAATGAGTGTTCCACTTGTATTAGACAACCACTTGCAATTTTGAGGCTTTTGGAACCTTTGACCATTCTCATAGAGCAACGCGCAATTCCACTTTAAAGCCTCAATCACTTATTGTTAGATATAATTGGCAAGAGATGCCAACTTGGCTACCTCGACAGGTTGCATATTTTTCTATAAAATCTTCCTTGTAACTGATTTGAATCGATGGCATGCTTTTTTTCGAAAAATAGTTTTGGAAATTTGAATCAAGTCTTTGTACGTACATGCGTTCATCTAAAGCATCTTGTGTAAATGAAACTTCGTGTACTAATAATTAAGAGAAACCCAAAAATTTTGGGTGTTAAATTGTGGAAATAAGAACGTGTGCAAGTGCGTGACATTGAACAATTACTTTCTATCTTCGCAGTTAAGGAAGTTTATCCTTCTTTATAAACTAAACGGGTTTGATCATCTATAGGGTCTAAATATTTTGTATGCTACCATTTTTGTATTAAGTAGTACCTTTTAAACTGGAAGATTCGTCATGTAGGAGCGAGAAAAAGCATGAAATTTGGATATGGAATTTCTAAGGAATGAGTAGTTGTAAATTTCACACAATATAGCTAAAAAATTACTGTTTAAATTGGACACAAAAAAATTGGACAGTCAATCGATAAAAATAAAAAAATAAATTGGACAGTCAAAATAAACAAGTCATACAATGTAGATTAAAAAAAAAAAAAAAAAAAAAAGCTTTGTCAAATTTAATACAACACTTGACGACTATGACAATAATTTCTTCGATGTTCGTTTGGATGCATCATCTCATGGAACATGATGAGGTGCTCCACAACTTTCAAGTGACCTTCCAAACATTCATGATGAACCGATTGAAGAACTTTATTTACTTTTGAAATTGTTAGATCGAGCCTTCATCGGGTAAATAGAATGTACACCAAGAAATTATATGAAAAATGTAGAAATTTTCAATAACGGTCTAAAATGGGACTATTTCCTCAAAAGAAAGCCTAAAGTAGACATTATCTCAAATAAAGTCTTGAGTAGTCAACTTAGTCACAAATAAGACCCCAAGCTTATCGGCCAGCCAAATATTCCCGAGCCAATGAGCCCATGCATCTTTGGTGTACATATCACATAATGCACATAAGAGGCAAGGGCTTGAAAATTTGATCAACTGAAGAGATCGAGAATTTATTTGAGACTAAGTTGGCCATTGGGTTTTATTTCAGACAATGTTTACTTGAAGCTCTCTTTTGATAAAATAGACCCACTTTAGACATTTATTTGAATGGTTAATACCCTGAAAAACTCCAAACTGGTACACTTATGACAAATTTACCCCAAACTATTTTTTTGACCATGAAAAACTCCAAACTAGTACGCTTGTGACAAATTTACCCCGACTGACCATAAAAAACCCTAAACTGGTATATTTATGACAAATTTACCTCAAACTAATTTATTTGATGGCAAAAAATCTCAAACTGGTAAATTTGTAACAAATATACCCTCTGCTAAATTTGATTAATATCACAAAAAAATCAAAAAAATTGTAAACTGTGACAAATGAAGCATAAAATCCAAAATCGGTATATCAGTCAACCGTCACGTGTCATTTAACTTAATAATTTGACATAAAAATTTAACAAAAACTAATAGAGGGTAAATTTGTCACAAGTGTATCAGTTTGGGGTAAATTTGTCAAAGGTATACTAGTTTGGGGTTTTTGATAGTCAAAAAAATAGTTTAAGGTAAATTTGTTACAGGTATACTAGTTTTGGGTATTTCAGGGTATTAACCCTTATTTGAAATTTCCCCTATGATAAATATATAAAGAAAGGATGTGCTTATATGAACTAAATGCAATCTTACTTGTCAACTATCATCCCGACTTCATTTTGGCAGGTTAACTCACTCATGTAAGGGGTTAAAATATCTTACATCTCTAATTTATGGGATTCATATATATATATATATATCAAAAATCAAAACAAGTTTTGGGATTGGATTTTTACATCAAATTAGATTTCGCTCCTTAGGTGCGTTTAGTAACCATTCTTCTATTCTCCGAAACAATTTCTAATAAGAAATGATTTTTTTTTCTGTTTCTGAAAACAAATTCTAAGCATTTGAAGATATTTGGTAACTATCCAAAATTTTATTCCCGAAATAGAATTGCATTTGACACCGTTTTCAAAATTTCTAATCCAAATTAATTTCTTCTAATTTTTTAATGATTTTAGTATTTTTTTTCTTCTTTTCTTTTTTTCTTTTCTTTATATTTTTCCTTAGCCAATCGCCAGCCTTAGGATGACCGGTGACCGACCAGATGAGAGCTAGAGACCTCGCCGGAGGGTCGCTAGCCCCCGACGAGGCCGCACCTCATCGGGCCGAGCCAATGGCCGAGGGAGGCTCGAACAAAGCTAGCTTGGCCACCAGCAAGCTCGTTGAACCTCACCTTGGCTTAGGAACCTCTAGCGAGCTCATTAAAGCTCGCCCAACTAGTCACCGACAACCATCGGTAGTGGACGGCGGCAGTGGCGGCGACCGATGGCAACAGCAGTGCAAGAAAAAGAGAAAAGGAAGGAAAAACAAGTAGGAAAGAAGAAGAGAAAAGAAAAGAAAAATTTTCGGTTGGCTTGATTCTAGAATTCTTCTAGAGAGTAAAGAATCAATATTTTTTTACTTCTTAATTCTAGTACAAATCTATTATTGTGAACAAAATTATTCCTAAGACTAAAAAATTTACCAAATGAATTTATGTTCCAAATATATTCTCAAAAATAAAAGAATAAAATCAAATACTATTTGATCGGTGGCTAAATGCGTCATTATTTGAATTTTGGGTTGGATCTCTCTCCTTCTCCCCCTCCCCTCTCTCTCTCTCAATGTTCACTTTTTTTCATTTAATGACAGCCGTCACATCGATATGTGTAGTTAGTCGTTGGCTCGAAAGTTGTCGTTGTCAACAGTAGGATTAAGCCCGGCGAATTGCGGTGCTCAAAGTGGTTGGACCGTCGAATGAGCCTTAAGATTAGGGTTTGTCAAGTCCAAGCATGCCGAGCCAAAAGGGAGTTTGTTTGATTGTGGCGTCCCCAACAGTCAATGCCAAACTTTGCTCTAGGAGAAATACAAAGTGACTGGTAGTAATCATGTCAAAAGAAGATACAGAGAATGCTAATTGCAAAAGGCAAAACAGCCACGGATGAACAAGAAGAAACCACACAAATGCAGACATCACATCTCCCACGGAAAGAAAAGGAAGAGTTCAAATAATTGATGAGAGTGTCAATCACGTCCATTCCCGTCCCCACACGCCCAACCCCACCGGTTAAGAGTTTTTCTTCCTGTTAGGTTGGCGAGAACACGACTCAAGGGACGAAATGGAGATCCTGGAAGCCCCACATATCCTAACTTAAGGATTTCTATCCAAACACCGTACTTGGTCTTAGATAACACTTTCGTACCCTTTAGCTCGAAGGCCGATTACTTGAGATCGTTGACTCAATAGTGAGAATTATTGTGGTTCGACAATATTGATCAAAATCACAGTCTTGGTACTCCGAATTGACAAGCAGTTGTGCATCAAGAAGGGAATAAGAACTTGATAATTGGAGTCTAAAACTGATGATTGAAACCGCTAATGACAACAGAAGCCTTTTCGTTTTTCACATCGGATATTCTTAATCGAAATCCTATTAAAAAAGGACCTTGAAACTAAAATCGAAAGAACAAACCAAAAATTTAGAAGAAATAGACTGGGGGACAGAGGCAAGGCACGTTCTAAGAAGACTGGTGAGGGCTGCCCCACCGCTAGCCTAAGCTTTGGCGAGGGTGGCATGACCCTCGCCGCTGATGATAGAGAGGGTTCCATAGACCCTTTGCTTGTGTCATGCAAGTGCCATAAGGCTCGTCTCCATCCGAGCCATGGATCTAGGCTCATCGCTGCCATCTCGTTCTTGTTAATGGGAATGACAAGGAGTGGTGATAGGTGAGCTAGAGAGGGGCATAGGCAATCCGAGCGAGGCTGAGAGAGAGAGGGAGGGAAGGGGATCGGGTGCAATGAAGACAATGAAGCCCAACAGCCGTGACTGTGGTGACGGGCAGCGGTGGCGTGCTCGGCGGACCAAGGGCAGAGGTGGCTATGTGGTGCAGCTGTTAAGAGGAGACAAAATGGGAGTGGAAAAGAGGGAAAAGAGGAAAGGATGGTTGCACAGCCGGCGGAGAGAGAGTTGCTTAGACCATATCCCCTTCATCCGACGGACAGAGAGTCGCTTAGACCATGTCCAACACTAGGCAACATTCGCGCAGCCTTAGTCATTGGCAAAGTACCGCTAACGGATGGCCGCACAGCTGTTGCCGTGGCGGAGTGAGGGTTTGCACGACCCTCACCTTGGCAGGAGAAAGATCTCTCAGCCCTCTTCCTATCTCAACAGCACCCGACAGTGCTCGCCAACCACCCGCTTCCCATTCGCCTTCTTCCATCAAAATTTTTAACTACTGTTTATTTTTATTTAATTTTGATATATTGTATTAATGTTAAACTCAATGAAAGATGATAATCTAATACTTATCTCAAAAAAATATAAAATCCTCGCAGAAAAGTTATTTACTTGATGCATATAAAGAGTTTATAGGCTGTTGTCAATGCATGGGTTGACAAAAATCTAAGCATGCATCGGAAACATGTGAGCTAGATCCGGGTGCACACAATACCCACTCCCGAAGGTTATGGCCGGTGACTGTGCGGCCCCGCGAGTCGTCGCAAAACGACAATCGGCCCCGTTTTTCTGACGACCTCCATTGCATGGCGGTGCAAAGTGGAGGTCGGCCATGACTTAGGCCCTAGAGGTTGAACCGTCAATTTTCTTGCCGAAATGTCGGTTCGTATTTATTCGCAAGTGATTTGCTTGGAAGCCGTGTCTTTCCATCCGTCCCCATTGTCCCATCACGAGAATTTTGCCCTACCGGTACGCCAAATTCCAGCATACGGTCATTGGACTCATGCACAGCAATAGCATCTGAGCCAATTCCGAACAAGACCACTGACAACTTTATGATCAAAACGGATGTAGCCACATGGCCTTTGTTCTTATCAACGTAACAGGTCCAAGATTGCGAAGACCAAAAGAGTCAATTGCTTGTGCGACTGAGTTTACTCAGAAATAATCTAGATATATAAAAAACCATCTAGCTCAGTTGACTCAATAGTCGGATGCTCAGTTTGTCTCCCGGGAAATTACGAAGTTCGAGTTAATCGCAAATGACCGACTGACCCTATCTTGTACGGAGGGTTATGGACCATTGACGCACGCCTGTGGGATTAGAATGAGGGGTTCACGTACCCTTAGACCCTCGAGTAAGTAGATGCTGAATAATTATGGTCCAAATCCAACAACTGGTGATCATCATAAGATTCTTATGATTAACATCGCTAGCTCTAATCATCATTTTTGTTGACAGAAAAATCCAAATGTACGAAGAAAAAAAATATGCATGAATGCACACTTGCACTAAAAGAATGGTCGGAGAATCGGACTATACTTAAGTGGCTTTGCTCGACTTCGACTTTACTTACAACTTGCATTCTTTAATTTCAAAACTCTATACTTGCAATTAAGATTTCCATCTTAATTGAATTCTTTGACGCCATTAAGTGGAAATTGAGGGCAATCGAGGTGTTAAACCACACGGTGTTGGACCTAAATGCTCTCAAACAGTTTTCGGTTATGGGGTATAGTTTTCCTCGAATCATGTCTCTAGTTGGTGAAGTACAACTTACGAAAATCAACTAACATGTTTTAACTAAATATAAACATGGGCGACGTCATGTCTGTGACCCAACAACGGGAGACTTGATGTGGACATCGAGTTATATCGAGGAGGAGGTGCTAGGGACCCATTGTCTATTCCTACTGGTTCGATTACTCGAGCGCGGGCCAAACAATTCAGGCAAGCTGTTGGCATCATGGTTCGTGATCTTTAGCGTGAAAATAACCTTGGATCAAATCTTGAAGAATCTTGGAAATCTTGGTGCAATTTAATTATCTTGTCACCAAATAATTGACCAAGTCAATTTATATATATTCTTGTTTAAGAATATTCTAAAATAGGAATATTTTAGAATATAACGCATTAGATTTTTAGGGTTGGTTTTTAGGGTTTGTGTGGCAGCCTATATAAAGGATTTGCCAAATTTCTTTGGGGACAGATATATTTTATTTTTTAGGAAAAGAATTGAGAGGTTATCTTTTACTGTTCTTTTGAGGACTTGACCTAATCAAGATTCTCTTGTGGCGGTCAATTCGACTTATCGAGCGAGATAGCGAATTCTTTCGCTCGTGGCGTCTATAACATTGGTTGGTTGACACGTGTTCGTCAACAGGTCACGTTCATACCGAGGTTGCCAATCACAGGTTTGATTGGAGGTCGAGGTTTACAATTCGCACTATCTGGGCCTTCGTAGAACGATCCTTCCGCAACGATTCACATCAAGACTGGTCAAATCTTAGGGTGCAAAGTTGATTTTTCTTCAAACCTCGAGATACATGTGCAATTTTTTTTAAACCGGAAGGTACAAATTATGAGGATAGTTTTATAGTTGTGAAAGAAAAGCTATAGTATTAGCACTAACAACATATCCTTCCATTATATGGCAAAACTACATATATCTCCAATAATTTGTACTAGCTTCCTAATTTAGACAGGACTCAAGCACTCTAATAGCTTCCTTAGGTAATCAATAGTCCTTAAACATCCATTTCACCCTCATTATTGTGAACAATGGTGAGTGAAGACTTAGTTAGACTTGAGACTTTGTACGTTTCGCAAATAATGAATAATTTGAATAATATTTTTCTAAAAATGATCATTAATAATAATTTACATTTAAATATTTTTGTGAATGATGAAATTATTTTTCATTCATTTATTTTTGTAATGGATATAAGCAATTATTATCAGAAAAATATTTTTCAAATCACTTATATTCCGCAAACAAACAGAGTCAATAGTATCCCATCTTTATTCTCCAATAGATCTCAACAACATGAAAACAATCATCGTTGCCGTATCATATTGCCACATCATCAATGCCATGTCATTTATGCTACGTCATCGTATGTCATGTTGTCAATTGCATGCCATTTAGTAAAATGCATATTTAGGGTCATATAAGTTAGAATGCATATCAAGTTAGCAAAGTTCATAATTTTTGCCTGTCATTACAATTAGGCCATATAAATTGCATTTCTTTTGTCATTAGTGCAAAATTCCAATTTAGATTGAATTTGCATGTAATCAATTGATAGATAAATAAATAAAAACAAAAAGAATTAGTTAGAATTTCATATTATTTTAGAAATAATGTTTAGATTGGGCAGGCATCTGTTGGGGCTAATAATACAACCTAGAAGAGAGCTTGAATAGGTTGAGTGCTAATTTATTGAAACTTTTGCGGAATGTCAAACAATCAACACTCAAGATGATGTTGTAAATAAATTAGTATGTGTGATGTTGATAAGTAAAATCGGAGTAGAGTAAACAAATCACATAATGATAAATAGTGGTTCGGCCTTTAACTAAGCCTACTTTCATTCTCGGATTAACGATCTAAATACAACTGGATTCCACTAGTAATCAGTAGTGCTACAAATGGCTAGTGTAGTTCTCTTCACTTGATAAATCACACTATCATGACACAAGAACACTGCACTTACTCTTGTAGACTTCGGTATAAACTATTATGGTGCTAAACTAATATAGTGAGATTCGTAGAACAAGATCAAAGGCAATTTCTAGCTTAGGTGACAATATCAGTAGTCTGAGTATATCTCAAACCTTAGCCTTCTCTTTAAAGCAACACTGCTCCTTTTATGCTGAGGTCTTCAATTGATCTATTGGAGACCTTCAAGGATAGACAACTAGCCATTTGACAAACCATGGCAGTCATCGGGTTTGTTCCTCTAGTTGCTTCACTAATCAAAACAGATTACCTAAAATGGTTACTAGCTCATGTCTTGTCTCTGAGAATTGTCAGTTGCTTTTGTGTTGCCTCACCTAGTTTTTAAGCCATGGAATCGAGAGCTTCAATGGCTATATTCTGAACTATCAACAACCTTCTTTTAGTGCGTATCTTAATATCATCAAACCCGATACATTACTACCAATCTATTGCACATCATCACCAATGTTGATAGTGGGTGTCGAACTAGCCATCTTTAGTGACGATACCAATTGTAGACACATGATGTTAGGATCAATGATTGTCAATACTAAGGGCTCTCAAGAACACTATCTGGACTGGCCCTTCCAAGTTGCCATTGTTCGTACTTGTTTCCCTAAAGGTTCGAGACTATTATCTCATCTTTACCATGGATCATTGATAATGATAACTTGTTTCACTATCGTCATTCATCATTGTAACCGTTAGTAACAAGGATAGTTTGGTGATCATCACAATCTCATAGTGATGTTTTCTAGCAACATTTGCTTCTATTAATTGAGAAAATATTTGGAAAAAATAATATGAATAATGTCATCCTTTTTTCTTTGCATTGAGATATGTAAATTCTTATCCTACTCTTGGTAGTTTATTTGCTGCTTTGACTATTGGTTGTTACATTATTGATTGTGCACCCGTACAACCACCCTTGCATGTTAGTATTCTAAATTTAAAATCCATCAAGATTGCTTGCAAATTATTTTTGAAAAGTAAAGAGAAAAGGTATAGAAATAGCGTTCATTAATCTAGCGTAATCAAGTTCTCGAATCCATTGAATCTCTGCTTCGTAGAAGTAAAGTACTCTCTCTACTTTACTTGGCTTTCTGATCAACCCTAATTGATTAGTGGCAGCTCCTAATTGAATTAAATTGCATGTTGAAATTAATTAAGCCCAAAGTTGCGATTGGTTGGAACTAGAAGAGACTGAACTAAGTTTTTGGACTTAGTAATCCACAAACTTTCCTCTTTGAGAAGGTCGCGACACAAATCCATCAAAAGGAGGCAATGCCAAATGTAGATTCTGACTAATGAGTTATCCCGAGTTATCCCTTTTGCTATATGGTCATGTTACCATCTTTTTCATGACCTATCTTAGCATTACATCATACAAACAAATAGTTCTACTTTTGCTCTAGTATCCAGTAATGGGGATAAGTACGATACAAGTGTCACAACTTTCATATGATACACATTTGAGTGCTATAACTTTTTTCATTCACTTAAGTACCATAAATTTGAAAAATTAATCACTTGAGTGCCATAGTAAATTTGCGTCACCGAAAAATCGGATGTGGACAGCAGTCGTCATATGTGACTTCGCTAGTGCTAATGTGGACTATTTTTTAATGATTTTCTATTTTTTTCAGTTATTTGTTTGAATTTTTAATTTTCATATCTTTTGCTTTTTTTGGGCAGGCAAGGTCGCCCTCATTGGCTGCAAAGGCCTCACTCTTGCCAAATTTGGGTGGCCAGAGGCAAGGCCACCTTGCCCAAATCTAACAAGAGCCTTCACGGTCGAGGATGAGGATAGCCAGTGACTCTCACCGACCCTAAAAAAGCCCAACTTTAGTAGTTTTGATTGAATGATGATTGGTGGAGACCCCTAGAGAGAGAGAGAGAGAGAGAGAGAGTATGATTGGTGAAGAGACGTCTTTCGTTTGCATTTGGATTCACCGGTTTTTTCACCAGAAATATTGCGAAAAGAGTAAACTTAGCTCTTTCTTAAGTTATATATAATTAACTTGGAAAATAGAATAAAATATTTTATAGTAAATTCGAATAAATTTTGTGTCACAGCACATGCATTGATGGAACGGACCTTTAACTCATTATAAGTGATTTTACTTTTAAAAATAATGTTTTAATATAATAATATATATTCAAGAAAATATGCCTACTTATTAGCCAGATATATACAAAACAAAAAGCCATTTAAAAAACTACTAGATCGCATTTTTTAAGTATCTCATGATATGAGAGATCATTACACTAGGGGCAAAGTCACAAAAAATCATAAACTATGTCTATTATGACACATTTAGTCTAAACATCAAAAGTCCCAAATTCGTATCTATGTAACATATTTATAGTCAAAGTTTTTCAACAATTAAAAAACTGTCTACATTGACTTAATAAAGTAAATAGAGTAAATAGCATTGACGTGGCGTCTACGTTGCTTAAGTGAAATAAAAACAACTTTTTTTACGGGGTAAATGCATCACATAGGTACAAGTTTGGGTTTTTTATATCACAAGAAAAGATTTGAAATAAATGTCTTATGATGGACATAGTTTAGGGTTTCTGATGCCACAAAAAAAAAATCATGATAAATACAATAAGCATAATTTAAGGCTTTTGTAACTTCTTCCCAAAGAAATATTAGTACCTTGATTTCATACGTCTAGGCCTAGAATCTCATGTAATTCCACTGAAAATAGAATTTCAAGTTTAAACGTCTTTCATATTAAAGTAGCAAATTAGAAGGGAAAAGATCGGAATATTTGTAGTGCAGAATCTTCTACAAATGAATATGAAGATAACAAATCAAATAAAGTATCAATAAGTCGATCCTTTGGAGATATTTTGTGATTTTTTAATTCAATTTCCTTAGAGATAAAATTGTTATTTTTTATCTTTATCTTTTACCATAATTATAGGTGGCGATATCTCTATATATATTATACAACATATTAATGCAATATAATGTTTTATCAACTCAATTTTGGAGTTCTTCATTTAAAATATACGCATATATTTTAGTCAATGAATTGCCATTCTATGAGGAAACATATCGATAAGATAAATGACAGAGACAATAGTATCTCTTTGACATGAAAAGATAAGGAGATGCGTAATTTTAAGAAGCCCAATGACAATTATTTAGGTAAAACGACATCTAACCAATGTGATGTGCACTTCAAATCTAGTACTCAAAATGATATCTGACAAAAGTAATGTGCACTTCGAATCTAGTGCTCCTTTTGTCCCATACATTATTCTTATTTCGCTTTAACTGGGCTTGCGATCTCTCAAACTCTTGAACGGCTTAAGATTTCATGCAACTTTCTGAGCAAGAATTCACACATCCTTTAGCTATCTTGGCATCTGCAATATAAGAAAGTACATAAAAACCCATATTACACATTTCCAAATATTGAAAAATAATGAAAAAAAGATAATTAAAAGAATCGTCAGTAGGTAGTATTTTTTTTTCCAAAGCTAAATGATCAATTAATATCCACCTACACCATGGGTTTTTTTTTTTTTTTTTTGGTAGTTTTTCCTCTTTTTTTCCTTTGGGAAAATGGGGCTAAAAAGTAAATTTTATTATCGACAAAAATAAGATCTATGCTTTCAAAAACCAGAAGTCATTAGACCTCAAATCATCATCATTGGCTATTCAAAACTTGGAAAAAAAACTCCAAAGGCAGAAATCAAGGTCTTAATGCCCCCAAAAAAAAAAAAAAAAATCTATTGCATGGTGTGTTAAAGAATATGTAGACCAATCCCGTCTACACCATTGATCATGCAAAACCCACATTATTAACAATATGGTGATCCACTTGATTAATAGTCCAAATGATATTGATTTTTATGATTTACATTTCATGTAATAATTTCTCCTCATTGCCCAGACCTGTCCCATAAATCCAACTCTCAAGGACCAATCCCAAGAAAATATGTAAGAATAAGTTTAGAGTTTTCTTATTAAAAAATCACGCCGAGGGACAGGGATTGGTTACCCCATGCCAGCCCAGTCGTAGTCTGTGTTTCCACAAACGCAGAGTTTACCTTCCCTGCCAACGAGGGCCCAAATTCCTAATCTATGTTTTACCAAACGACCGAGAGGATGGGGAGGTAAGTACGGGCTCACCCACCCTAGGGCGGTTCTCCCGCCTTTACCTCCATGAGCAGTTTAAGGACCTACTCAGGTCCAGCCCATCAATATCGATGAACAAAGAAAAGCAGACATCATTCCTATATAAAAGGCGGAAGGTTTTATATTTGTACCAGGACGCGGGTCGAAACATCTGGACATCACGCAACCGTGGTTGCATCGGCTTGCGAATGTCTCGACCTCCAAATTGCCAATACAATTCTTGTAGCACGTGAGATAGCAGGCACTTTTTTCAACGACCGCTGCACACCCCGTCAAGCATTCGACCTTACAAAGGTCCCCTTTAAATGATTCCACCTCAGTGGCAGATGCCTGCAATGCTATCGCGGCCACGAGCGTCAGCATCACTAATTTAGCACAACTCAGGACATCCATGTCTAATTTGTTCTCAAACGAGTAATGTTCGTAGTGTATTTTCTGTATTTTGGTACGAGAGTGATATGATTCTACTGTTTATATAGATGCGGGACACTGGGATGATCTTCATTTGTTTATTTGGTAATTTGGTTTTTTCTAGTAATTAACTTAAATAGAAAGATAAATTGTCAATTCCCAAAATTTCATTACATTAATGCTTGATACACCTACCAAATATGGGTTGTTTTTTCAAATTAGATTTTCTTTTCTTGTGGGGCTACTACGACTCTTTTTTTTTTTTTTTTTTTGGTCGAAAGTGGTAAGAACTTCATTAACTTGCAGCAGAATTACAAGAGTTTAACGCCTTAGTACTAATGAGGGCTACTACGACTCTTTATTATGACTAAATCCCTGCTCTTTATTATGACAATCCCTATTTCCTTAAAGAGACAAAATTGCCTATAAAAATCCAATAGAAATTTAGAATGGTGGGACCTGAATTAATTCTTTTTCCTTGTTTTTCTTTTTCTACACGGATTCTCATTGCCACTGTTAAGAAAGTAACGTGGCTTTTCTTTTGTTTCTTAATTGGGTAGTTGGGGGATCAGCAGCCGCCTGGACTCACGGTGGAGCAACAAGGGATCGGCAACCGCGGGCGTCAAAATTGCAAGCGCCGAACTTCACGCTTGAAGGCCCTCACTGGAAGAAGACAAACCCACCTTTTCTAGTTTTTCCTTCTTTCACGTGCTCTCTCGCTCTATGCACCTCGTCAGAGGAAACCCCCACCCCTTTGTTGACCTATTGACCCAAAGACGTAAAAAGAAGCCTCTCTTTCAATCCAAGTCTCGCCCTTACTCACGTTTCTCTCAATGGCCGTCTATTTGATTGTGTGGCCTCCTTGGCTTTTATACTCGCTTTTTCCGTCGATTCCCTTTTGATTGACCATACGAATAGCTTATTCTGCTATATTGATTTCCTTTTTCAGGCAAATTTCTTCCTTGATTGACTAAATCCCAATCTTCTTTTGATTTCTTTTAACGTGCCCAAGATTATATGCCAGATTCCTTTTAATCAGTCGGCCACGGTCTGTCCAAATCTTGCATAAATTAATCTCCTAATTGAGCACTTTCCAATGAAAATTTCAAGTCTTATAATGTCCATGGGCTTTGCCCAAGAATTTTCATTATTGCGGGATTAGTCCAATTTCATTAAGTTTGAAATCATCCATTTGAGTCCATCTGTCGCTGGTCCCATGCAAATGCAATAAAAATAAAAATGCTCATAAAATTGTATGCTATGCAATTTAATATTATATTTTTGTTTAGGGGTTAAAAATTAATCCCTAATTTTTTAATGCAATAAATGACTAAACGGGTCGTCAAAATTTAAGTGTCAACACATTTTTTTATTACACCAAAAATCTTAAACTTGTATTTGTGTAACATATTTTACCCTATATCAATATTTCATCAATGAGCATCGACAAAAATCTACCTAGATTAGTGGACCTCACTCCATTAATTTGTTTGGTGACTCGTTACATTTGTAAAAGCATAGTTGCATAAATTAAAAAACTCGCATGCAAGATGCAATGAAAAGCTCATTGATGGTGGTGAATCCCAAGATATAATAAGAAATCACTCATTATTGGACTAGGATGCTGATTAGATATAGAGATAATCTCTTACTTATTCTTAAAAAAGATTGTTCTAAACATTTTTCTAAATAGGATTATTCATATCACTTGAAATGTTTAGTTACTGAAAAATATTTTCCTTATCAATAACAATTTATGCCTAAACATTTGTGTATACAAGAAAAAAATTTTCTTTTATCAAAATTTTTTAATCAAATGATTCATGAACAAGAATTTATCACTAGATTTGTTCATAATGAAATGTGATGTGTAACATTATAAGGTCAGCCTAATCGAGCTGGGTTGGATTTTATAATTAAAAAGTCTTGTCTAAGCCCCGCTCAAAAGTGCCTTTCAAGCCAATTTGGTTCAAGATGGCTTCGGGGCTACCAGCTCATTATCAAATTTTAGCTACCACCCAACATTTGAGTCTACTAGGCCCACTCTTCTTCTCACATCCTCTCCACTTCATCCTACTTTGAGTGTTTTTTATGCGCAAGGCTTGATCCTTCTCTACACCAAACATTAAATGTGAGGTGTTTTAGTAGTTTTAGCATAAGATAGCTCTTTTCTTTATGGGTCAACAATCCAGTGTTTCTATAAAAAACCATCTAACTCACCTCATCGTGCCCTGTTTCTCGAGTAAGTATTTTGTGTGTATCTCATCCTACATAGTGCTATCATGTTTAAATTATTCATTTTTTGTCGACTTGTTATTCTACCTAAATACATATCCTACTTTCGTAATTTAACCACCGTCTCAATTCCCTTTTAATTTTCGTTCCCCTTGAAATACAAGGGAGATGCCCCTGAATCACAAGCTCTGGCTGAGAGGACTCTTGTGAGAGATAAAATAATGAATTGATAATATATTAAAAAAAAAAAAAAAAAAAAAGGCTTGGCGACCATGACGGTTATCATTACTTATAGCCCAGCCCATGCTTGAGAACGTAACATTATACGAAGATTATCAGTTCTGTCTAGGCTGCGAGCTATATCAAACAAGTTAACGTGGTTTTTCCTCCTTTGTTCTGTCATGACCGGGTGCGGTTTCGACTCCACCCAATTAGTAAGAGCTAGTAATCTTACTATAATTCAAGTTCTCTCGGTCCCGACTGACCCAAAGAGAAAAAAAGCTCAACACTTCGGAAAGGCTGCACATGTGAGCCCAACTCATGAATAGAAAACCTGCTGCAGCGATAGCGAGCAAAGGGCAAAAGTTCGATAAGTAGATACATAATTTCAAGTGTGGTCGAACAATCAGGGCGTAGGAACCGCTACTGCAGTCAATCCATTTGACAGATGGCAATGCCAAATGCAAATGCTGACATACGGAGTTATCCCTTTCTCTATGGGGTCGTGTCACCATCTTTTCCGTGATCCAACTTGGCATTCAACCGTACAATCGTATAGCTCTACAGCTCTACACCATCAAGGAGGAATTGGGATCGGTAGCATACGAGACTCGCACAATGACATTTGTATTCAGCTAGAGGTGAGCGCTGCTTTTGTTCTCCCCTGAAGATTGCAGACCTCACATGGTTGGATGAGGTAGCCCCGCTTGATTTAAAGGTTCATATAAGTTGCGAGGATTATGGAAGACTTGCTCCTCTTCTTTTCTAAGTGTGAAAGACTATAGCATTAGTAGTTAGCTAGAAATAAAAACAATTTACCCAAAAATTATTTTGTAATATTTGAGAAGGTCATATAAACGTGCACTTGCACAACACTGATTAAGTACACTTCACATGAAATAATTTAATTTTTAGGCAACTAATTATGCATAACACGAGTGCAGTTAGTGCAGTGAAAATCATACGATTTTCTTAATCAGCTACTTAACAAGTGCGTTGCAGCACTTGCTAACAAATCCTGTTTGAAATACAAACCATTCATTTTCTACTTAACAGCTACTTAACAAGTGCCTTGATAACAAGCTCCTTAGACCCTTCTGAGTGCAACAAGTATTTCTCAACGGAATCGATTCTTCTGTTAGACAAAGCCAATTTCCAAATGATTTTACTATAATCACCCCCTGTTAAACATCTAATTAAGAAAATCTTATCATTATTAGTGCATCATTTGTCTCTTGTAACATGTAATCAGTGCATTGAAGAGGAAAATACTTTGAATTGGGATAGTTAACCAGCGTCTTAAGAACACTCGTTAATAAGACTCTTTTCAAAATACTCTTTGATTTTGACGGAATGTCAACGTGTTTTATCACATTTTGACCTCGAGAAAGAAACTAATATATATTATCAAAAAAAAAGTTTATTACAAACTTCCCAGGAAAATATAAAAACACTATGATTATGATGGCTTTTGGTATTATCTGCTTTTTGGCTGTTTTATGATTTTTGAAAACTTTTAAAGAATTACATAATACCAAATTGATTCGAATTAGCCTATTGAGATCATAACACATCATTGTAGCATATGACTGTCGAACGTTTCGTATTCTTAAACTAATAATTTGACTTATATAATGTTTACTATGATAGTTTAAGTTTAAGTCAAAAGTCTAGAGTTAAAATCCTTTCACGTGTGTTAGGCTTTTGTCATGCTATCATCCTTCGGGTGAGGGGATGTTCAGTATAGTATACTCTATACGGTACTCTAATAGCTTAAGTTTTCTAAATAAATGGTTGCACATATAATTTTAAGTGAGTTAACCAAGGAATGAGAGACTCGCATAATTTTAAGTTGCACACATCATAATGGTTGATCCTAATCAATAGTGTATTCTTGCCAGCCGAAAAACGGAGAATCAATCAACGTCATATGCACATCCCACCAATCCAAAATGAAAATGGCAAACACGCTTGGTGGTGAAATGACCTAATTCCTTCTTCTTCTTATGAGTGGCACCCCGATCACTCACTTCTCAAATATCCAGATGGGCTTTTGTTTTGGAGAAGCAAACAGAACCGCTGGTTGGAGAGCCAGGGTCCATAGGAAAATCTGTCTTTCACGAAATTGGTTTTTTAGCCCACCTGAAGCTTTGGGAGCGTTGCTCTGTAATGAGGCCCCTTCTGGTTTTGCTTAGTAATCGAATAAACTTATATTCAGACAAAAAAAAAAAAAAAAAAAGATGACCCGATTCCTTTATCAAAATACCGAATACTTCTATATAATGTTGATTCATGAGAAATCTAATTTTCATAATTCAGGGTTTATTTTTTCCCTGTGAATGATACTAATGAACCTAACAACAATCGTACATGGTAACATGCCTTAGGTTATTGAAATGTCTACGATGCCCGATTGTCATGACACAACAATTGCCTAAAACCGATTGACATCTAAGTCTCAATTTATTTTGTGAAAAACATTTTTCGATATTTGGTTCCCATAGGAAATGAGTCAACTGAAAATATTTTTCTAGTTAACGGAAAAGGCTTTCCTACCAAAATTTGAATTCAGAAAAATGATTTCCTCTTTCGAATTGGAAATCAATTTTCAAAATATGACTAAATACTTGCATCAAAAACTTTGTGCTTGGCCACAGGAACCCAAAGTTCATTCCCAAGCCCTTGCCTGAGTCCATCGAGGCCTTGCTTGACACATCGGTACCTGGAACACTAAGCCTGAAAATTGCTAACATAGATGTTAGTCGCCGTATGTGGTACGGCTAGAATTTTTATAACTATTTAAAAAAAGTTAATTTTTTAATTATTTTATTTTTTCTTCTTTTCTTTCTTTTGCGCCAATTACCAAGCCTTAGTGACAACTCAGGACCAACCATAGGACAGGACCGGTGACGCTTGAGCTCACCAGTTCACTAGCCTTAGGCAAGCTTGAGCTACATCAGCCTCGCTCGAGGCTAGCAAAGCTCGAGCTTGGCGAGATCAAACAAACTCGACCTCACTAAGCTCTAGTGAGCTCAAGCATCACTTGAGGCTAGTGAAGGCCCATAGTAGAGGTTCTACAAATTGTAAAAATTGTTCATATCAATGCTCATCATTCGACCAACGTCCATATCAACAATCTTAATAATTTTCCTGCTCAAATATATAAAAATAAAATTATTTATGTCAATGCCCGTTGTATCATCAGCATCTGTATTAACAATTTTAGTAATTTTCCCGCTTGAATAGTATATGCATATTTAGGAAAATCTTACAATAGAAAATATCTTTCCGTTCATTTTCGAGTCTCAGTCAAACACTTCAAAAATGTCACATTTTGTGCAAAGCAAATAAAACTTAAAAGATCCAAAGAGGGACGACTTTAGGACTTGCACTTTGCGGTCCACCTTAGGAAACCACGAAGAAGCCAATGATGTCTTGGGATGAGGTACCCAGAAATGAGAAATCAGTGCCCACCATAGAAGGTCGAATCGTTACTTTCAGCGAGCAGCTTGAGTGGAGAATTTGCTGGGAATATCCCTCCTTGATCCAAACCTAGGAGACCCCAACTTTATCGTTCTTGATTGAATGACGATTGGTGGAGGGTCCCTTCAAGCGAGAGAGAGAGTTTATGATTGGTGAAGAGACGTCTTTCGTTTGCATTTGGAGCCACCGGTTTTTCCACCCAAAGTATTGCAAAAAGAGTAAACCTAGATCATGGTTAAGTTATATATTTAATCAACTGGCAAATTATAAAGAAATATTTTATCGTTATAAAGTTTGTGTTACGTCACATGCCCTTAATCTACGCGCATTTGAACACATTATAAGTGATTCTGCTTTCAAGAACGATTTTTTGCGAAGACAATAACAAACATTCAAGAAAATATGTCTATTGTTTATGTAGGCCACATATATAAAGAACAAAAACCCTTTGAAAGTCTACTAGATTGCGTTTTTAAAATATCTAGTGATGTGACAAATCATGTCCATTTTAAATATGTTTAGCGAGCCTATACCTGAGATTCGAATTTTTATTATTGCATTCTTTTGCAGGCACCATGACTAATTAGTGGACCACTCTCCATAAACTTTGTTTGGTGAATTATTACATTTGTATATGCATAGTTGCATAAATTGAAGTACTTTCATGCAAGACGAAATGAAAAGTTTGTTAGTGGTGGCGAATTCCAAGATATCATAACAAATCACTCATTATTGGACTCGGGTGCTGATTAGATGTATGGATAATCTCCTCCTTATTCTTTAAAAAAAAAAAAAAAAAAGAAAGGAAAATGAGTGTTCCACTTGTATTAGACAACCACTTGCAATTTTGAGGCTTTTGGAACCTTTGACCATTCTCATAGAGCAACGCGCAATTCCACTTTAAAGCCTCAATCACTTATTGTTAGATATAATTGGCAAGAGATGCCAACTTGGCTACCTCGACAGGTTGCATATTTTTCTATAAAATCTTCCTTGTAACTGATTTGAATCGATGGCATGCTTTTTTCGAAAAATAGTTTTGGAAATTTGAATCAAGTCTTTGTACGTACATGCGTTCATCTAAAGCATCTTGTGTAAATGAAACTTCGTGTACTAATAATTAAGAGAAACCCAAAAATTTTGGGTGTTAAATTGTGGAAATAAGAACGTGTGCAAGTGCGTGACATTGAACAATTACTTTCTATCTTCGCAGTTAAGGAAGTTTATCCTTCTTTATAAACTAAACGGGTTTGATCATCTATAGGGTCTAAATATTTTGTATGCTACCATTTTTGTATTAAGTAGTACCTTTTAAACTGGAAGATTCGTCATGTAGGAGCGAGAAAAAGCATGAAATTTGGATATGGAATTTCTAAGGAATGAGTAGTTGTAAATTTCACACAATATAGCTAAAAAAATTACTGTTTAAATTGGACCCAACAAAAAAAATTGGACAGTCAATCGATAAAAATAAAAAATAAATTGGACAGTCAAAATAAACAAGTCATACAATGTAGATTAAAAAAAAAAAAAAAGCTTTGTCAAATTTAATACAACACTTGACGACTATGACAATAATTTCTTCGATGTTCGTTTGGATGCATCATCTCATGGAACATGATGAGGTGCTCCACAACTTTCAAGTGACCTTCCAAACATTCATGATGAACCGATTGAAGAACTTTATTTACTTTTGAAATTGTTAGATGGAGCCTTCATCGGGTAAATAGAATGTACACCAAGAAATTATATGAAAAATGTAGAAATTTTCAATAACGGTCTAAAATGGGACTATTTCCTTGATAGAAAGCCTAAAGTAGACATTATCTCAAATAAAGTCTTGAGTTGTCAACTTAGTCACAAATAAGACCCCAAGCTTATCGGCCAGCCAAATTTTCTCGAGCCAATGAGCCCATGCATCTTTGGTGTACATATCACATAATGCACAGAAGATGCAAGACTTGAAAATTTGATCAACTGATGAGCTCGAGACTTTATTTGAGACTAAGTTGGCCATTGGGTTTTATTTCAGACAATGTTTACTTGAAGCTCTCTTTTGATCAAATAGACCCACTTTGGACATTTATTTAAATGGTTAATACCCTAAAAAACTCCAAACTGATATACTTATGACAAATTTACCCCAAACTATTTTTTTGACCATGAAAAACTCCAAACTGGTACGCTTGTGACAAATTTACCCCGACTGACCATAAAAAACCCTAAACTGGTATATTTATGACAAATTTACCCCAAACTAATTTTTTGACGGCAAAAAATCTCAAACTGGTAAATTTGTAATAAATATACCCTCAGCTAAATTGGATTAATATCACAAAAAAATCACAAAAATTGTAAACTGTGACAAATGGAGCATAAAATCCAAAATCGGTATATCAATCAACCGTCACGTGTCATTTAACTTAATAATTTGACATTAAAATTTAACAAAAATTAATAGAGGGTAAATTTGCCACAAGTGTATCAGTTTGGGGTAAATTTGTCAAAGGTATACTAGTTTGGGGTTTTTGATAGTCAAAAAAATAGTTTAGGGTAAATTTGTTACAGGTATACCAGTTTGGGGTATTTCAGGGTATTAACCCTTATTTGAAATTTCCCCTATGATAAATATATAAAGAAAGGATGTGCTTATATGAACTAAATGCAATCTTACTTGTCGACTATGATCCCGACTTCATTTTGGCGGGTTACTCACTCATGTAAGGGGTTAAAATATCTTACATCTCTAATTTATGGGATTCATATATATATCAAAAATCAAAACAAGTTTTGGGATTGGATTTTTTACATCAAATTAGATTTCGCTCCTTAGGATGCATTTAATAACCATTCTTCTATTCTCCGAAACAATTTCTAATTAGAAATGATTTTTTTTCTGTTTCCGAAAACAAATTCTAAGCATTTGAAGATATTTGGTAACTATCCAAAAATTTTATTCCTGAAATAGAATTGCATTTGGCACCGTTTTCAAAATTTCTAATCCAAATTAATTTCTTCTAATTTTTTAATGATTTTAGTATTTTTTTTCTTCTTTTCTTTTTTTTCTTTTCTTTATATTTTTCCTTAGCCAATCGCCAGCCTTAGGATGACCAGTGACCGACCAAATGAGAGCTAGAGACCTCGCCGGAGGGTCGCTAGCCCCCGACGAGGCCGCGCCTCATCAGTCGAGCCAATGGCCAAGGGAGGCTCGAACAAAGCTAGCTTGGCCACCAGCAAGCTCGTTGAACCTCACCTTGGCTTAGGAACCTCTAGCGAGCTCATTAGAGCTCGCCCAACTAGTCACCGGCAACCATCGGTAGTGGACGGCGGCAGTGGCAGCGGCCGATGGCAATGGCAGTGGAAGAAAAAGAGAAAAGGAAGGAAAAACAAGAAGGAAAGAAGAAGAGAAAAGAAAAGAAAAATTTTCGGTTGGCTTGATTCTAGAATTCTTCTAGAGAGTAAAGAATCAACATTTTTTTACTTCTCAATTCTAGTACAAATCTATTATTGTGAACAAAATTATTCCTAAGACTAAAAAATTTACCAAATGAATTTATGTTCCAAATATATTCTCAAAAATAAAAGAATAAATTCAAATACTATTTGATCGGTGGCTAAATGCGTCATTATTTGAATTTTGGGTTGGATCTCTCTCCTTCTCCCCCTCCCCTCTCTCTCTCTCAATGTTCACTTTTTTCATTTAATGACAGCCGTCACATCGATATGTGTAGTTAGTCGTTGGCTCGAAAGTTGTCGTTGTCAATAGTAGGATTAAGCCCGGCAAATTGCGGTGCTCAAAGTGGTTGGACCGTCGAATGAGCCTTAAGATTAGGGTTTGTCAAGTCCAAGCATGCCGAGCCAAAAGGGAGTTTGTTTGATTGTGGCGTCCCCAACAGTCAATGCCAAACTTTGCTCTAGGAGAAATACAAAGTGACCGGTAGTAATCATGTCAAAAGAAGATACAGAGAACGCTAATTGCAAAAGGCAAAACAGCCACGGATGAACAAGAAGAAACCACACAAATGCAGACATCACATCTCCCACGGAAAGAAAAGGAAGAGTTCAAATAATTGATGAGAGTGTCAATCACGTCCATTCCCGTCCCCACACGCCCAACCCCACCGGTTAGGAGTTTTTCTTCCTGTTAGGTTGGCGAGAACACGACTCAAGGGACGAAATGGAGATCCTGGAAGCCCCACATATCCTAACTTAACGATTTCTATCCAAACACCGTACTTGGTCTTAGATAACGCTTTCGTACCCTTTAGCTCGAAGGCCGATTACTTGAGATCGTTGACTCAATAGTGAGAATTATCGTGGTTCGACAATATTGATCAAAATCACAGTCTTGGTACTCCGAATTGACAAGCAGTTGTGCATCAAGAAGGGAATAAGAACTTGATAATTGGAGTCTAAAACTGATGATTGAAACCGCTAATGACAACAGAAGCCTTTTCGTGTTCCACATCGGATATTCTTAATCGAAATCCTATTAAAAAAGAACCTTGAAACTAAAATCGAAAGAACAAACCAAAAATTTAGAAGAAATAGACTGGGGGACAGAGGCAAGGCACGTTCTAAGAAGACTGGTGAGGGCTGCCCCACCGCTAGCCTAAGCTTTGGCGAGGGTGGCATGACCCTCGCCGCTGATGATAGAGAGGGTTCCATAGACCCTTTGCCTGTGTCATGCAAGTGCCATAAGGCTCGTCTCCATCCGGGCCATGGATCTAGGCTCATCGCTGCCATCTCGTTCTCGTTAATGGGAATGACAAGGAGTGGTGATAGGTGAGCTAGAGAGGTGCATAGGCAATCGGAGCGAGGCTGAGAGAGAGAGAAGGAGGGAAGGGGATCGGGAGCAATGAAGACAACGGCGCCCAACAGCCGTGACTGTGGTGACGGGCAGCGGTGGCGTGCTCGGCGGACCAAGGGCAGAGGTGGCTATGTGGTGCAGCTGTTAAGAGGAGACAAAATGGGAGTGGAAAAGAGGGAAAAGAGGAAAGGATGGTTGCACAGCCGGCGGAGAGAGAGTTGCTTAGACCATATCCCCTTCATCCGACGGACAGAGAGTCGCTTAGACCATGTCCAACACTAGGCAACATTCGCGCAGCCTTAGGCTGCGTTTGGTTCAGCATTTCCATGGGGCTTTCGGGCCCGAAAGCCCCTTGGGAAATCTTTGGACTGTTTGGTTCAACTTTGAAGTCGGCTTTCAGCTTTCAATTTGCCTTCAAAATGCTGAAAGCCCAAAGCTAGTAGGGACTAGCTTTGGGCTTTCAACATTTCGCCGAATGTTGAAATTATTTACCAAGCACAATTGCATTTCCCCAAGTAGCTTTGGGCTTTCAGCATTTGCATTGGACTCAAAGCCCATTGCAAATGCTGAACCAAACGCACCCTTAGTCATTGGCAAAGTACCGCTAACGGATGGCCGCACAGCTGTTGCCGTGGCGGAGTGAGGGTTTGCATGACCCTCGCCTTGGCAGGACAAAGATCTCTCAGCCCTCTTCCTACCTCAACAGCACCCGACAGTGCTCGCCAACCACCCGCTTCCCATTCGTCTTCTTCCATCAAAAATTTTAACTACTGTTTATTTTTATTTAATTTTGATATATTGTATTCATGTTAAACTCAATGAAAGATGATAATCTAATACTTATCTCAAAAAAATATAAAATCCTCGCAGAAAAGTTCTTTACTTGATGCATATAAAGAGTTTATAGGCTGTTGTCAATGCATGGGTTGACAAAAATCTAAGCATGCATCGGAAACATGTGAGCTAGATCCGGGTGCACACAATACCCACTCCCGAAGGTTATGGCCGGTGACTGTGCGGCCCCGCGAGTCGTCGCAAAACGACAATCGGCCCCGTTTTTCTGACGACCTCCATTGCATGGCGGTGCAAAGTGGAGGTCGGCCATGACTTAGGCCCTAGAGGTTGAACCGTCAATTTTCTTGCCGACATGTCGGTTCGTATTTATTCGCAAGTGATTTGCTTGGAAGCTGTGTCTTTCCATCCGTCCCCATTGTCCCATCACGAGAATTTTGCCCTATCGGTACGCCAAATTCCAGCATACGGTCATTGGACTCATGCACAGCAATAGCATCTGAGCCAATTCCGAACAAGACCACTGACAACTTTATGATCAAAACGGATGTAGCCACATGGCCTTTGTTCTTATCAACGTAACAGGTCCAAGATTGCGAAGACCAAAAGAGTCAATTGCTTGCGCGACTGAGTTTACTCAGAAATAATCTAGATACATAAAAAACCATCTAGCTCAGTTGACTCAATAGTCGGATGCTCAGTTTGTCTCTCGGGAAATTACGAAGTTCGAGTTAATCGCAAATGACCGACTGACCCTATCTTGTACGGAGGGTTATGGACCATTGACGCACGCCTGTGGGATTAGAATGAGGGGTTCACGTACCCTTAGACCCTCGAGTAAGTAGATGCTGAATAATTATGGTCCAAATCCAACAACTGGTGATCATCATAAGATTCTTATGATTAACATCGCTAGCTCTAATCATCATTTTTGTTGACAGAAAAAATCCAAATGTACGAAGAAAAAAAATATGCATGAATGCACACTTGCACTAAAAGAATGGTCGGAGAATCGGACTATACTTAAGTGGCTTTGCTCGACTTCGACTTTACTTACAACTTGCATTCTTCAATTTCAAAACTCTATACTTGCAATTAAGATTTCCATCTTAATTGAATTCTTTGACGCCATTAAGTGGAAATTGAGGGCAATCGAGGTGTTAAACCACACGGTGTTGGACCTAAATGCTCTCAAACAGTTTTCGGTTATGGGGTATAGTTTTCCTCGAATCATGTCTCTAGTTGGTGAAGTACAACTTACGAAAATCAACTAACATGTTTTAACTAAATATAAACATGGGCGACGTCATGTCTGTGACCCAACAACGGGAGACTGGTCAAATCTTAGGGTGCGAAGTTGAGTTTTCTTCAAACCTCGAGATACATGTGCAATTTCTTTTTAAACCGGAAGGTACAAATTATGAGGATAGTTTTATAGTTGTGAAAGAAAAGCTATAGTATTAGCACTAACAACATATCCTTCCATTATATGGAAAAACTACATATATCTCCAATAATTTGTACTAGCTTCCTAACTTAGACAGGACTCAAGCACTCTAATAGCTTCCTTAGGTAATCAATAGTCCTTAAACATCCATTTCACCCTCATTATTGTGAACAATGGTGAGTGAAGACTTAGTTAGACTTGAGACTTTGTACGTTTCGCAAATAATGAATAATTTGAATAATATTTTTCTAAAAATGATCATTAATAATAATTTACATTTAAATATTTTCGTGAATGATGAAATTATTTTTCATTCATTTATTTTTGTAATGGATATAAGCAATTATTATCAGAAAAATATTTTTCAAATCATTTATATTCCGCAAACAAACAGAGTCAAAAGTATCCCATCTTTATTCTCCAATAGATCTCAACAACATGAAATCAATCATCGTTGCCATATCATATTGCCACATCATCAATGCCATGTCATTTATGCTACGTCATCGTATGTCATGTTGTCAATTGCATGCCATTTAGTAAAATGCATATTTAGGGTCATATAAGTTAGAATGCATATCAAGTTAGCAAAGTTCATAATTTTTTGCCTATCATTACAATTAGGCCATATAAATTGCATTTCTTTTGTCATTAGTGCAAAATTCCAATTTAGATTGAATCTGCATGTAATCAATAGATAGATAAATAAATAAAGAACAAAAAGAATTAGTTAGAATTTCATATTATTTTAGAAATAATGTTTAGATTGGGCAGGCATCTGTTGGGGCTAATAATGCAACCTAGAAGAGAGCTTGAATAGGTTGAGTGCTAATTTGGATTCACCGGTTTTTTCATCAGAAATATTGCGAAAAGAGTAAACTTAGCTCTTTGTTAAGTTATATATAATTAACTTGGAAAATAGAATAAAATATTTTATAGTAAATTCGAATAAAGTTTGTGTCACAGCACATGCATTGATGGAACGTACCTTTAACTCATTATAAGTGATTTTACTTTAAAAAATAATGTTTTAATACAATAATATATATTCAAGAAAATATGCCTACTTATTAGCCAGATATTTACAGAACAAAAAGCCATTTAAAAAACTAATAGATCGCATTTTTTAAGTATCTCATGATATGACAGATCATTACACTAGGGGCAAAGTCACAAAAAATCATAAACTATGTCTATCATGACACATTTAGTCTAAACATCAAAAGTCCCAAATTCGTATCTATGTAACATATTTATAGTCAAAGTTTTTTCAACAATTAAAAAACTGTCTACATTGACTTCATAAAGTAAATAGAGTAAATAGCATTGACGTGGTGTCTACGTTGCTTAAGTGAAATAAAAACAACTTTTTTTACAGGGTAAATGCGTCACATAGGTACAAGTTTGGGGTTTTTTATATCACAAGAAAAGATTTGAGATAAATGTGTTATGGTGGACATAGTTTAGGGTTTATGATGCCACAAAAAAAAAATCATGATAAATACAATAAGCATAATTTAAGGCTTTTGTAACTTCTTCCCAAAGAAATATTAGTACCTTGATTTCATACGTCTAGGCCTAGAATCTCATGTAATTCCACTGAAAATAGAATTTCAAGTTTAAACGTCTTTCACATTAAAGTAGCAAATTAGAAGGGAAAAGATCGGAATATTTGTAGTGCAGAATCTTCTACAAATCAATATGAAGATAACAAATCAAATAAAGTATCAATAAGTCGATCATTTGGAGATATTTTGTGATTTTTTAATTCAATTTCCTTAGAGATAAAATTGTTATTTTTTATCTTTATCTTTTACCATAATTATAGGTGGCGATATCTCTATATATATTATACAACATATTAATGCAGTATAATGTTTTATCGACTCAATTTTGGAGTTCTTCATTTAAAATATACGCATATATTTTAGTCAATGAATTGCCATTCTATGAGGAAACATATCGATAAGATAAATGACAGAGAAGATAGTATCTCTTTGACATGAAAAGACAAGGAGATGCGTAATTTTAAGAAGCCCGATGACAATTATTTAGGTAAAACGACATCTAACCAATGTGATGTGCACTTCGAATCTAGTACTCAAAATGATATCCGACAAAAGTAATGTGCACTTCAAATCTAGTGCTCCTTTTGTCCCATACATTATTCTTATTTCGCTTTAATTGGGCTTGCGATCTCTCAAACTCTTGAACGGCTTAAGATTTCTTGCAACTTTCTAAGCAAGAATTCATACAGCCTTTAGCTATCTTGGCATCTGCAATATAAGAAAGTACATAAAAACCCATATTACACATTTCCAAATATTGAAAAATAATGAAAAAAAGATAATTAAAAGAATCGTCAGTAGGTAGTATTTTTTTTTCCAAAGTTAAATGATCAATTAATATCCACCTACACCATGGGCTTTTTTTTGGGGGGGTAGTTTTTCCTCTCTTTTTCCTTTGGGAAAATGGGGCTAAAAAGAAAATTTTATTATCGACAAAAATAAGATCTATGCTTTCAAAAACCAGAAGTCATTAGACCTCAAATCATCATCATTGGCCATTCAAAACTTGGAAAAAAAAACTCCAAAGGCAGAAATCAAGGTCTTAATGCCCCCAAAAAAAAAAAATCTATTGCATGGTGTGTTAAAGAATATGTAGATCAATCCCGTCTACACCATTGATCATGCAAAACCCACATTATTAACAATATAGTGATCCACTTGATTAATAGTCCAATGATATTGATTTTTATGATTTACATTTCATGTAATAATTTCTCCTCATTGCCCAGACCTGTCCCATAAATCCAACTCTCAAGGACCAATCCATAGAAAATATGTAAGAATAAGTTTAGAGTTTTCTTGTTAAAAAATCACACCGGGCGAGGGACGGGTATTGATTACCCCATGCCAGCCCAGTCGTAGTCTGTGTTTCCAGAGACGCAGAGTTTACCTTCTCTGCCAACGAAGGCCCAAATTTCCAGTCTATGTTTTACCAACCGACCGAGAGGATGGGGAGGCAAGTACGGGGTCACCCACCCCAGGGCGGTTCTCCCGCCTTTACCTCCATGAGCAGTTTAAGGACTTGCTCAGGTCCAGCCCATCACTATCGATGAACAAAGAAAAGCAGACATCATTCCTATATAAAAGGCAGAAGGTTTTATATTCGTACCAGGACGCGGGTCGAAACATCTGGACATCACGCAACCGTGGTTGCATCGGCTTGCGAATGTCTCGACCTCCGAATTGCCAATACAATTCCTGTAGCACGTGAGATAGCAGGCACTTTTTTCAATGACCGCTGCACACCCCGTCAAGCATTGGACCTGACAAAGGTTCCCTTTAAATGATTCCACCTCAGTGGCAGATGCATGCAATGCTATCGCGGCCACGAGCGTCAGCATCACTAATTTAGCACAACCCAGGACATCCATGTCTAATTTGTTCTCAAACGAGTAGTGTTCGTAGTGTATTTACTGTATTTTGGTAAGAGAGTGATATGATTCTACTGTTTATATAGATGCGGGACACTGGGATAATCTTCATTTGTTTATTTGGTAATTTGGTTTTTTCTAGTAATTAACCTAAATAGAAAAATAATTGTCAATTCCCAAAATTCATTACATTAATTCTTGATACACCTACCAAATATGGGTTGTTTTTTTAAGGGAAAATTTCAAATAAGGACCAAAGTGAGCCTATTTTCTCAAATAATGACTCTAAGTGACCGTTATCCCAAATAAAGATCCAAAGTGGCTAACAAGTCTCAAATAAGGACCCGAACTTGCCGGCTGGCCAAAATGTTCACCGACCGGCGAGAGTGTGACAAACAAACCCTAAAAATCACCCCCCAAACTCTTCACGTTCTTTTGACCTAAAAAGAAAAACTCTTCATGTTCTCACGTTTTCTTCTTCTGCTCTTCATCGTCTCCGTTCTTTGTCCTCTCTCGCTTGGAGCACGGAAATTTTCTGTTAATGGAACACGAATTGAAACACAACAAGAAACCCCTACCTTCGTTTTTCACATCTTCTTCTTTTGTTTTTGTCTTCGTTTCTTTCCAACGAAGAAGACAAATCTTGAGTAAAGCCACATTTTCGTTATTGAGACACTCGTGTGTAACACGAGGGCCTCGATGCTTCATTATCTTTTCCTAGGTTCGCCATACACTTTGATTCACCCTCCTGTTCAACCAAGGTCAGTTTCGTTCAAATTGAGAGAGAGAGAGAGAGAGAGAGAGAGAGAGAGAGGGAGGGAGGGCACATATCTTTGGAACTCCGGAAGATAGGGATCTTGCTCCATCAACAGAGAATTTGGGTTCTCCAAATGAGAGGGGACAAAGAATGTAAAAGATGAAGAGCGGAAGAAGAAGAACGTGAAGAGTTTGGGGGTTTTGTTTTTAGGATTTGTTAATTTCTATCTATAATTTTTTGGGACAAAAGTGCCCATATTCCGGCCACCGGAAATGTCACACGCTCGCCGGCCAATGAACATTTTGGCCAACCGGCGGGTTCAGGTCCTTATTTGAGACTTGTTAGCCACTTCGAGTCCTTATTTGGAACAATGGTCACTTTGGGTCATTATTTGAGAAAATAGGCTCACTTTGGATCCTTATTTGAGATTTTTCCTTTTTTCAAATTAGATTTTCTTTTCTCGTGGGGCTACTACGACTCTTTATTGTGACTAAATCCCTGCTCTTTATTATGACAATCCCTGTTTCCTTAAAGAGACAAAATTACCTATAAAAATCCAATAGAAATTTAGAATGGTGGACCTGAATTAATTCATTTTCCTTGTTTTTCTTTTTCTACACGGATTCTCATTGCCACTGTTAAGAAAGTAACGCGGCTTTTCTTTTGTTTCTTAATTGGGTATTAATCAACCAAATATAGGGCAATCAGATTTTATTGATAAAATCTGATTGCCCTATATTTGGTTGATATGTTTAAAACATTCAAATCTGCCTATATCTGGTTGATATATATTTGGTTAATACATACTAAAAGTACCTTGCAATCTTTTTCTTACCTTGCAGTCTTTTTCTTTATTATTATCATATTTTACCTCTATAACTTTAGATTTTTAGAGAAGGTAAATTTTCAGAATACCTAATTCTCCAATAAATAAATAAAAACTATTTCAAAGATTTCCCAAAGTAAAAGCACAATTACTTTCCCAATGCGAATATAATAGAGGGAAAAAGTCACTAAAAATCCCAAACTATGCTCACTATAACGCATTTACCCTAAATATTTTTTTATGACACCAAAAAGCTTAAACTTGTATTTGTGTAACATATTTACCCTATGTCAAGATTTTGTCAATGAGCATCGTCAAAAATCTACCTAAATGTACGCCGGAAGGAAAATGGAGTTGACAAGGCACCCACGTGACTTAAATAAAATAAAAACGGAATTATTTTGGCAAAAAAAAAATCATTTGACGGAACTTTGATGGAGAGTAAATGTATCACATAAATACAAATTTGTGGTTTTCTATGTCAAATGTAAATTTATGATAAATGAAAAATATTTTCCTTGTCATTAACAATTTATGCCTAAACATTTGTGTATACAAGAAAAAAAATTATTTTATATCAAATTTTTTCCGTTTATTAACTAGTTGCTCTTAATCATGTAGGAGGGGGAAAACATAAAATTTGGAATAAAATTTCGTATAGCTGTAAATTTGTTACACAAGAAAGGTTTAATATTACTGTTTAAATTGGACATTCAAAAGAAACAAGTCATACAATGTAGATGAAAACCTTTGTCAAATATAGTACAATTTACGACTATGACAATAATTTCTTCGATCTTCATATGCATGCATCATGTCATAGAACTTTATTAGGTGCTCCTTAATCATCACGTGACCTTCTTCCAAATATTCATGATGAACCAATTTAAGAACTTGATTTACTTTCAAAATTGCTAGATGAAGCCTTAATTAGGCCAATACGCAAGAAATTTTATATGATAAACGTGGAAATTTCAAATAAAATGTCTAAGATGGGACATTTTTCCCGGAAAAAAAAAAGTCCATAGTGGACATTATCTCAAATAAACATCTAAAGTGGCCAACTTAGTCTTAAACAACGACTAGGCTCACTAATCAGTCAAATCTTCCTCGGCCAGCAAGTCCATGCATCTCATGTGCATCTTTTGTATGCATGAAAGATGCACGTGATACGCAAATGAGATGCACGGGCTTGCCAGTCAATGAATATTTGGTCAATTAGTGAGCTCGAGGCCTTATTTGACACAAAGTGGCCCATTTCGGTGCTTCATTTAAGACAATGTCCATTTCAAATTATTTTTCAGAAAATGGTCTCACCTACCTTTATTTGATTTTTCCTCTATGACAAATGTATGAAGAGAGGATTTGTTGACATGTACTAAATTAGGGGTATGCAACAAGAACCACCCGAAACCGTCCGGACCGTATCGGATTGGCTAGTTCTAGGCGGTGCCCATGGGAGGCGGTCTAATTCCCAATTTTTGTTCTTGGAACCAATGGCTGGTCGCTCCGATTATTGGTTCCAAGTTAGGAACCGGACCGATTATATAAGTACCTTTTGTAATTTCTTAAAAGAACCAAGATTTTCAGCTTTCAAGGATTGAACACAAAACACCGCAGTTAGGAGTAAATCAAGTTCTATGCGTAGAAACAAGTATCCTTTTGTAGTTTCTGGAAAGTAGTGGTTCTAAAAATGCCTTTTGACCTTGAAATGCAGGACAATAATCAATTCATTAAAGCAAGCTTTTTCAATTAAACGCCGTTATATCTGCTGCTACAGAATGGCATCTCGTATCTGCGTATGCCGACCTCTTTTGTCAATTTCATGTGACCACGACCGTTAACATATAGGTTTGGTTTGTCTTAAGAGGAGCGAAAGAGAGGCGAGGGAGGGGTTTCGTTAACCTTTCTTTTTTTTTTTGGCACATTTGTGATTTACTGCGAAAGTCGAATAGAGACCGGCTCGATTAGAGCAAACTGGACACGTCGGTCGGTCCGATTCCTAGTTCTAGGACCGACCGGTCTAGTCTATAGTCTCAGAACATGGGAACCGGTTCTCCCAGTCCGATTCTCGATTCGACCTTGGAACTAAACCGAACCGGAAATTGATCACCCCTATACTAAGTGCAATGTTAGTTATTGACTGCTATCCTAACTTTGTTTTGTTGGGTTAACTCGCCCTCGCAAGGTGTAAAGTCATCTTACATCGTTAACTTGTGGGGTTTTTTATGTTTTTTGTTGGTCTGAACGAGTCAACAGTAGGATTGGGCACACCAAATTGGAGTGCTCAAAGCGGTCGGACCACGGAAGGGGCCCTTAAGACTAGGATTAATCAGTTTATATCCGCCAGGGAAGAAGGGAGTTTGTTTAATTATGGCGACATTGATGGCCAATGCCAAAATTTGCTCTAGGAGAAATACCTAGCGCAACTAATAGTCATTATGTCGAAAAAGGATACAAAGAATGCCGATTTGCAAATGCGAAACAGACACAGATGAACAAGAAGAAACCACCCTAATGTAGTCCTCACGTGCACGGATAGAAAACTAAAGAATTTGGGAAAATGATGACGACTCCGAAAATTGTGTCCACTCCCATTCACCGGTTTGAGCATTTCTTCAAAACGGTTCGGTGAGAACACAACTCGGGGGACCAAATAGAGATCCTTGAATCTCCATTTATCCTGACTAAGAATTTCCATTCAGACAAACTTAGATAGCTCTTTTGGGCCCTGCTTCGCTCGAAAATCGATTCCTCCAAATCGTCGACTCGTTAGCAAGAATCATCGCAGTTTGACTAGTCGATGATACTGGTCAAACATTGCAGTTGTCATACCTCAAATTGACAAGCAATTGTGCATCGAGGAATGAATAAGAACTTGATAAGTGGATTTTAAAACTGATGAATTGAAACCGCTCATAACAAAACAAATCTTTCCATTTTCACATTGAATATTATTAATCGAAATCCAAGAACAAAAAAAAAAAAAAAAAAAACTTACGAGTACAATCGCAGCACAAACCAAAAATTTAGAAAGACCCTCACTCTCATGAGAAAGAAGGTCGCGTAGATCTTCTATGATGCGAGGGCCATGAGGCACATCTCAATCTGAGCCATCAACCTAGGCTCATTACTGATGTCTTGTTCTCGTTAATAGGAGTGATGAGGACTGGTGATATGGCCTTGCCTATGGCTGGTGAGAGCAATGACATACTCGCCCAGACCAAACTAGTGTCACCACCTCTCGCCCATGGCCAGCAAGCTCGCCAGCTTAGGATTAAGAAAGAAAGAAAAGAAAAATGAAAACTTTTCATGTTAGCACCAGTCGCGCCACACAGGATGGCTGGCGTCCATATCGACGATTTTCAGCAAAATTTATCTTCAATCGGTAAAATATGAAAAAGATTAAAATTCAATTGATATAATTAAATGATTTATGATTAAATTAGTAAAAATGCAAAGAGTTTAGAACTTTTTGAATAATTTTCTCGATTATTTTCGATAATGGTGAGGCCCCACAAGTCGTCGTGCAACGACAATTGGCCCCGTTTTTCTAAGAACTCCATTACTCGGCGGTGCAAAGTGGAGGCCGGCCATGACTTAGGCCCTAGAGGTTGAAGCGTCAATTTTCTTGCCGACATGTCGGTTCGCATTATTCGCAAGCTATTTGGCTTGGAAGCTTTCTCTTTACAACCGTCCCCGCTGTCCCATTACGAGATGTGTGCCCTAGCTGTACGCCCAATTCCAGCGTACGCTCATTGGACTTTCTGGACAGCAATAGCACCCGAGCTAGAATTCCGAACAACACCGCTGACCACTCGCTATATGCTTTGCATGGATTGGTGCGCGACTTCATCATCAAAAGGGGTGTAGCCACATGGCTTTTGTTCTTATCAGCGTGATAGGTCTAAGATTGCGGAGACCAAATGAGTCAATTGCTTATGCGACTGAGCTTACTCAGAAATAATCTAGAAATAGAAACACCATCTAGCTCGGTTGGCTCAGTAGTCAGGTGCTCAATTTGACCTACAAAGTCTGAGTCAATCGCGAGTGACCAACCGACTCTATCTTGTACGAAGAGTTACGGACCGTTGATGCACACATGTGGGACTAGAATGACGGGTTCGCGTACGCTTGGACCCTCAAGCAGGTTGGTGCTGAGCAGGCATGGTTCAATCCAACGTCCTGTACTCATTATTAGAATCTTATGCTTTAAATTCTGTCACTTTCATCCGTCCTGTTTGTCAATAAAATGATCCAAATATATGAAGAAAAAAAATATGCATGAATCCACACTAGCTTTAATGGAGTGGCCGGAGAACCAAACTATATAGTTCAGTGGCTTCGCTCGTCTTTAACTTTACTTACAACTTGCATCCTTTTATTTCAAAACCCAATATTTTGCGCCTAAGATTTCAATCTATACTTGAAATCTTCAAGCTTGACCCCATTAAGTAGAACTTGAGGGCAATCGAGGAGTTAAATCACATGGTTTTGGACCTAAATGGTCTCGAAGAGTTTTTTTTTTTTTTTTTTTTTTAATTAAGGCATACGATTTTCTCTAATATGCCTCTAATTGGTGGATTACAACTTAGGAAAATCACCAGCATGTTTTAACTAAATATAAACATGGGCGACGTCATGTCTGTAACCCTACAACAGAATATTGGTCAAATCTTAGGGTGCAAAGTTGATTTTTCTTCAAATCTCGAGACACATGTGCAATTTATTTAAACCGGAAGGTACAAATTATGAGGGTAAAGTTGAGGGTAGTTTTATAATTGTGAAAAGAAAAAGCCATAGTATCAGCACTAACAACATATCCTTCCACTACAAGCGAAAACTATGTATATCTTCAATAATTTGTACTACAACTTCCTAATTTAGGCAAGACGCAAGCACTCTAATTAGCTCCCTAAGGCAAATTAATAGTTCCTAACCATCCATTGCACCCTCGTTATTGTGAATTACGGAGAGTGGAGAATAAGTTATAATCAAGGCTCTATTTGTTTAGCAAAAAATGAATGATTTAAAAAATATTTTCATCATCAATAAAAATTAAGGGATGCAAGTAATCTTATTTGGGAAAATGTTTTCCAAACCCTAATCAGGAAAACATTAAACCAATCGATGGCAAGCACTTCCAAACCCTAGTGACCAATGGGTCGATGATCGGTGAAGGAGACTTCTTTTTGTTTGCATCAGCACCACCATGGCGTGGAAATGTTGCTAAATTTCGAGGACTCTCTGGATTCAAGACTGCACCTTAGGCGACAAGGAAACCCCCCCAGCTATGTGGAGCCCCTCCTCCTTTTGCTTTATCATGTTAGGTGAATTATTGCTCTTGTCACTAACTACTCATTCGTATGTTATTTGTCCTAAGGTTTGCGAATATTTAATGTACGAGAGGATGAGATCAAAGGCTTCGGTAGTGCTGGCCAGAATTCAATGACATGATGGCAACCCACCACTCATTTTTTGGACTAAGATGGTCAATTATAAGGTATGATTAAAAGTAATTGGTTTTTTGTCAAAATTCTTTCCTTTGTTAAAGGGAATTTGGAGCATTCTCACCCCGCAATCGCTTTCGATGTTGATGGTTTTGGAAGCTTTGGTCAATTATTGAATTGATGAGTGAGACAATTTTGCTTTTGCCACTTGGATTCAATAAAAACCATCGCTCCCTCTTCCTTCCTATGACTATTTGATGCAGAAAAGTCTAAGTGCGTTACTCAATTTATCCCCTTTAAAAATCATACTCATATTTTCGAAAAATAATAATTTCTTGTACCATCTATAAAAATACATAAATGAAAAAAATTCATCACTCACAAAAATAGTGAGACATAAATTCTAGTCAATAATGAAATTATTTTATATTAACTGATTTTTAAGCTATAAAACTCATCATTTTTAGAAAAATATTTTCCAAACCTTCAATTTTCCATGAAACCCTTAATTTTCTAAAGTAATATTAATGTATCTGGGTAATTCTAACATTAAACATGCAGCCGGAATTTGATATGCAAAACGAAGTACCAGCCCTTGTGTAGAATCACTATAAATTCTCTCATTTGGACATTGTACTCGTTCCTGTGCATGTATTAGTTTTATATGAAATAAAATTTAAAAAAGAAAAACAATTGATAGAAGCATGAAAAATTCTTTTGGAGTATGCTAAAAACTGAGACAGAAGCGCAAATATAATCAAATACTTAGGGATAAACAAAGTTAACCCAATTTTTCCTTATCCCTTCGGAGGTTTCTTCTTCTTCTTCTTCTTCTTCTTAATTTTTTTTTTTTTTATTTTGGCTTTCGGTTTTTCTTTTGGAAGAATTAACTCCTTTGGTGAGTTATTGGTCAAACGTCAATTTTTCCATCACCTCCTATAAAACTTGGTTTACCGATTGAGGTATGTACACGTCACCGTATGATTTGAAAAATATTTTCCTAAAAGTAATCATTTGTGTCGCTTTCACAAAATGAATGAACAAAAAAAAAGTCATCGTCAACGAAAATATTTACATATTTTTTTATCGATAATGAAATTTTTTTATTGACTAAATATTTCAAATGGCACAAACAATTATTTTTTAAAATTATTTTATAAATCATTCATTTTTCATGAAATTTTATTAATATCTCTTTCTCGGGGTCTAGAATCCCAAATACCTTCTTATATGGACTCGAAGTATCTTTCAATCACTTTGAGCTGCCTAGGGCCCACTTACAAATTAATCTTCTGAGGCCCAATCCATTTTTTCTCACGTCATCATTAAAGTTATTTGATTAATTTCTATATATACCGTATAGACCCCACTTGCACTTATGCGGAATCTACATGAAGATATTCGTGCTTTTAAATGATAGACTATCATTCCGATATCATAGAGAAAATAAAAAAACAGGGCAGGATGTGCACTTGAAGAATTAGATATTTATTGCGCAAATTGGAGAACTTAGTCGCATAAAGATTCATTTTCCACTAGTGTCATGGAATGGCTGTTCATATTAGAAAATTTTGCTCTCGAAAAATTTGAGACCCGGCTCGTGAAAATCAATTTCATATGTCGAGATCGATGCATGCATTATATATACAAGATAGTTCCAAATATGCTGCCTTGCATAGAAGATTCTACAATGTTTCTCGTCCTTTTTAGCCCTGATTTCAAATTGACTTGGATGAGAACGAGTTGCGCCATGTCATTCCGAAGGGGTAGCATTGCTTATATGCACATTAGCACAACAATTTGACAATGGCAAAACGTTATGCGATTTTTTTCGGAAACGTTCAAAAGTTCCCGTTAGATTTACAATAATGTTTTAAAAAAATTGGGTTTTTTTCTCAGATATTTGAGAATTCAGTCCTAATAATGCAACAAGGATTAAAGGATTTGTGCATCACCGTTGCTAATAAAGTCACGGAAATTCCGGATGGACCGGCGGAGAAAGAAACCCAAAATGGGGCCCCATCAACGCGTAGTTCCATAGGCTTTTTTGCCTTTGGGGGATGATTTCCCTTCGCATTTTGTTAATAAATATCCTTAAACCACTAATTAAGGAAACAAATTTCGATTTGTGACCGTTTCAATTTTCCCTTCCATAAATATGTCATTAGTTACAAAACCACGCATTTTTTCTACTAATTTAAATTATTATAACAATTAAAATGACACCCCACTTAAAAATCTGACCTTGGAATTCAGAGTGCCGTCTGTAGACATACTAGTGACATTACCAATCACAGTCCCTGCGACCTCAAAAAGGGAAAAAACACGCTTTCAACTTTTAAACGGCCATTTCATCCGTGCATTCAATTTCCAGATCACTTTCCCGAGAAAACTCTCATAAAATCTGAATCTGGCCTTTGAATTGTGTGTACCAAATCATGTTGGATAAGTTTTTCCATCCGGGTTCAACCCCAGCAAAGCCAAAAATCCAGAAAAAGATAAATAAAGCACAGACAAACTTTCCTTAAAAGACACAGTTCTTGTCGGAATTTAAATTCGCTCGAATTTTTTTTCCTACGAGAGAGTGCATCACTGTTTAGAAAACTCTTCAGACGGATTTTTTCCGTTTCGACTTTCGAAAATCACACCACAGCAAGGATCTGGGAAGAGGGACAAGACCGGAGAACAAAGAACTTCGGAATGAAAACTTATAAAAAGTTACTTCTTTTTTTTGGGGTTTTTCGAGTTTTGAGATTTTCACATTTTCTTGTTTCTACTCCTTCGCCTTTTTGCTCGACCAAAGGCCTCAAGAGGACACAGATCAGAGGTTTTCGCTGAGTTTCTCTCCTCTCTCTGGTTCTTTTCCCACTGTACATCGGCCAAAATTATTTTTTTTTACTCTACTTAAAATAAAAATAAAGAAAAAAAAAAGGGGGCGAAAAACAGAGTCCCAGTTTTTCCATCTCCCTCGCCTCCTCCTCCTCCTCCTTTCACATTTCGATTTCTCCTTTTTTTCTCCGAAGCCGCCGCCAACCAACTAAGAATCATCATCCCGGTTCTTCTTCTCTCTGTCGCCGTCTTCACTCGATCTTCCCGATCCCGATTCGCTTCACGACGGCGTTCCTTATGTCCGCCGCCGCGGCCTGCGAGCACATCCCCGCCATGTAGTTCCTCACCTCCGCCCTTATCATCTCCTGCATCACCGCCATGAACTCCGCCTTCAACGGCGAGAAGTCGGCTCCGACCCTTGGGGACGGAGGCGGGTAAGGGAAGATGCTGCTGCTGCTGTGTTGTTGTTGCCGCTGTACCTAGGGTACTCGGGCAGCGCCACCGCCTGCGGCGGAGCGCACGCCGGCGTCGGAGCGGGATCTGACGCCATGGGCAGTAAGGAGATCGGGCGCGTCGCCGGCTGAGTCGGCTCGGCCGCGACCCGGGTCGAGACCTCGCACGGGTCGGCGGCCCCCGGGAGCGACAGGCTCAGAGACGTCGGCGGATCCTCGGTGGACGAGACCGCCGCCGCCGTCGCCTCGACCGGCGGGGGACCACGGGGCCGGTCTTCGCGACGGGCCGGTACACGAAGTGCACGCTGGAGTCGCTCATGCCGGATCCCGACGGGCTGCCGGGGCTCAGGCAAGGCCCAGCGGAGGCCGACCGCTTCGCCGGCCGCTCCCGCGGGCTCAAGTCCCCGTCGTACCCCGCGGCCGCAGCGTCGAACGCCCTGGCGTTCCCCTCCTCGGCGAGCGGGGAGAGCGGGCCGGAGCACTTGCGCTTGAGGGTGGAGTTCCAGTGGTTCTTGATGGCATTGTCGGTGCGCCCGGAGAGGAGGCGGGCGATGGTGGCCCACTTGTTGCCGAACCGGGCGTGGGCGCGGGCGATGATGTCGTCCTCCTCCGGGGTGAAGGCCCGGTGCTCCACCTGCGGTGACAGCTGGTTGCACCACCGGAGGCGGCACGACTTGCCGGACCGCCCGGGGATGGACTTGCTGATGAGGGACCAGTTGCGAGGCCCGTGCTTCTGCACCAGGCGGCGGAGGGCGTCGTCCTCCTCGGGGCTCCACGGTCCCTTGATCCGATCCACCTCCTTCCTCGAAGCCATCGATCGACCCAAGATTCGCCGACCGAAAAAGGAGCGAACTTTACCGAGAGGTGGCTTGCGGAGCTGGTGCTTCCTTCGGTGCAGAAGGAAGGAAGGAAAGGAGGAATGAAGGGATGAACGAAGGAAGGTGGGATTTTGGGTGGGGAAGAGAGGACGATTAGGGGAGGAAGAGAAGGGAAGGGGTATATGAAGGTGGGCGAGGGGGAGGGGGAGGGGGTGACCGGTTGGACCGGTGGGGAAGTGGGGAGGCGGTTGGACTTGGGATACAGCTGGCTCTGAGGCCGGGACACGCGTCGCTTCCCAGGTTGCACTGATTAACACAAGTCGCTCTCTCTTTTTTTCACTTTCCTTTCTCTCTCTCTCGGGAGCGTCTTCTGCACTCTCTCTCTCTCTTCTTTGAGCAGGGCTAATCGAGAGTCGGTTTTTGAGTGGGGGAGGGGGAAGCGGGGGCGAGCCGAAGCGATTATGATTGCGCCCTTTTGACCTTCCGGCCCTCCGAGCCGCTCCCTTATCATCTTCTTTTTCTTCCTCTTTTTCTTTTTTTTTTAATCTATTTTTTCGTGTTCTGTGGAAAATTTGATGACCCAACGGTTTGGTTTCGTAATTTCAAAAGAAAGCAAAAGAGCCTCAATTCGGAATTTGAATCTCTCAAACTTTTTATCGCGAAATTCAACCAAAAGCCAACTTTTTTTTGTCTGCATTTAAGATGTAGCGGCATCGTGGGATGAGATTGTAAAATGGACAAAATCTTCGATTAATTAACAAGTTAATTTTACAGCAGCAGCATTTTAGAAAAAGATTATATAATTTTGGGTTAAAATCATCAAAAACCCTAAATTATGTCATCGTGACATATTTACCTCAATTCATAAATTTGGTGTCGCAAAAAAAAATTAGAATAAATTTATCACACAAATATAAGTTTTAGATTTTTTATATCACAAAAAAATGTGTCACGCGATACAAATTCGGGATCATATGTGTCACGAAAAAAGTTTAGAATAAGTGCGTTATAATCAATAAAGTTTGGGATTTTTTCATGGCTTTTTTCCCTATAATTTTCAAACATCTCCCAATGGTAAGTAGCTCTTTTTCTGTAAATCTTTTCGGTTACAGATGTGTTGACCGGCTATATATTCTAAAGGACAGTTTCCGATTTAGTTTGTTGCGTTTTTTGAGATTTTCCTTTTTGGTGGGGACATGAAATGTAATCCTTATCCTATTTAATTTAAAGGAACAGCAATAAAAAGAAAGATTTCCTTTTTAGGAGAGTTAATCCAGTGCATGGCTGTTTGCCTATTTTATCTCGAGTAAAAGAAGTAACCACAGCTTGAACTGTTTGTGCACCTAAGAAGAAATTAATTACATACCAATTAATTTCAATGCCTAATTCAGTAGCTCCCTGCATTTTAGAATAATGATACAAATCGTCCCTGGAATTTGATATGATGTGTAATGTGATCCCTGAATTTTATTTGATGTGATCATTGAACTTTAAATCAATATGTAATATAATTCTAGTCCCTAAACTTTTAGTATATGTTCAATTAATTCCTAAATTATATAGAAATATTCAATATTATTACTCCATAATTTAAATTTAGGGATAACATCAAACATTTTTAAATAATTCATTAAATTGAACATGTGTAAAAAATCTAGAGATCATATTACACATTCGGCTACAATTTAAATATCATATTAAATAAATTAAAAATTTATGAATCACATAGCGCATTGGATCCAAGTTCATAAATTATTGTGTCGTTTTCCCCTACATTTTCTAGGATTTTTCAACTCCCTATGTTTCTTCCAAACAAAATGCTAGAATTACTCTATTGCACCTTTTAGAAAAAAAAAAAATATATTAGGATTTAAATGTTTCATCGCAAAGTTTTAGTTTTTAGTGATCTTTTTCCCTAGATGGAAAATAGTCTTAATTCTAGATTTTGAGCTTTGTTTAATTTCATTTATTGCGGTTTCAAAAAATCATGCTCTCGCCAAACAAAGTTGTTTCGAAATTTTCATGATGATTTTATGACCAAAAACACTTAAAATTACATCCAAACCATATATCAAGACTTGTTTAATTTGATTAGATCCTCATTAATACACTTAATAGTCCGTAGTTATCTCTTTGTGGTGTTCATTTCAAAAGAAAAGGCCCTCTCGTTTTCACACCATATGTTGTTGGTCGTTAAGTTGACAATTATTATCCAAGAAAAACCGGGCTGTTGCATTGGTAAATCGTATCTTAAGTTTGTCTTCTCTAAATGACCCAATACCCAATATCCCGAGGTGTTGGGGGACTACCATTTCTAAATTATACAAGCATTTTAGCATTACAAGAATAATATTAACAGACCATTCACATTCAAGAAGGCCAAGGAAGTTGAAAAAATGGATTGGATCGCACATGCCGAAAGTAGATCGACGTGCATAATGAAAATATACATTCGAGTAAAATAAAAGTATAATTTCGAGTACAATCCAGATTCTTGGTGGGTCAAATCATAGAACTCACAAAAACTCTGGGGTCAAAAGCGAAATCTCCAGAAGGGGCTCCCCCCCAATTATATAAAAAAGGAAGCACAAAATCCAAGGCGCAAACAGACGGGAGAAAAGTCCATATGACCACCACCCCGCCATCACATCAAAACCTCCAAATATGATATGCGTGGGCCGGTGGGCAGGCGAGGCGAGTGCGCCACACGCTCCTGCGCCAGCGCGTGCTCCCCACGGCAGCAAGCAAAAAGCAGCAGGCAAAAGCAAAACCGGCGGTCCGCTGGAAGTTAATCAAACCGAAACACCTAACATAACCATAATTAATTAATGACGAAACAAAAAAAATATCTCGGGCGGAAATTATTTTATATTGATTTTTATTTTTTTAACGGATAATAACTAACGGTTAGGCTGAAGCCCGACTTTGACCGAGGACTCCAGGCTGTCGAGCATTATCGCTGTCCACTGTTGTCGCATGATATTATTTCTTCCCTTTTTCGAAAACCGCTTTAGATGCGATTTTTTTTAATAAAATAAAATGAGGAGAGAGAGAGAGAGAGTGAAGCAACGGCAGCACGGAAGTGCTGAGCTGGCGCAAGACGACAAGAGCGGTCGCCGATTCGGAGGGCGAAGTGCCAATGCCTCCCTGTCAGGTCCAGCCTGTAGACCTGCCACCGTAACGCAACGGCTTTTTCTGCCCCCGGACCTCCCACCGACAGCTGCCCGTAGCCCATGCCCCATTCCCAACCACTCCCGGTACGACCGAAACCGTCTTATCCGGTCACGCAGATTTTTTCTTGGCCTTCGGTTAACTTGCTAATGGACAAAGCAAGAAAAGCAATTTATTTAAAATTATTAACTTTTATTTTTTATTTCAATTAGTTGATAAATTCCTTTGAAGAAATGATCACGTAATGGTTTTTTAACTACTGCTAAAATAATAATCTATTTTATATCCCAAAAAATCGAATACTAAATAATTATAAATTATTATAGGACTATCCTTCAAAAATTTATATCTCACAATAAATTGTTATTCTCACATTAACAAAGCTCAATGCTTTGTTAACAAAGCTATGCATGCCCTCAAAATATCACTTAGCCATGTTCGATCTAACGACTTTTTTATTTGGAATTGTTCAATTTTCAAGATGTTGATGGTCTCACAAGATGACAACATACGGTATATTGAAAATTATTAAATTCGTTTTAAGAAGTTGCTTATCAAGTATACCTTTGAGACACTAATTAACAGAACCCTTTAATAACATGATTAGTATACTTAGAGCATATAATAAATCACTCGTTCAAACATGGTCAAAGATACAATAAGCCGATGCGCACGCTCCCCGCACAAAGGGGAGGACCTTCCACGGAGCTTCGTGGGGACAAGATTGAGAACCAAATAAAGCTAAATGGAACCCATAATTTGGGTCAATTAATTGAGGATTGTGGAAAAGTTAAGGGAAAAAAAATGGTTAATACCCTGAAAAATCCCAAACTGGTATACACGTGACAAATTTACCCCAAATTATTTTTTTGACCATGAAAACTCCAAACTAGTGCATATATGACAAATTTACCCCGACTAACCATAGAAAACCCTAAACTAGTACATTTATGATAAATTTATTACAAACTAATTTATTCAATCGCAAAAAACCCTAAACCGATAAATTTGTGACAAATATACCCTCTGCTAAATTGAATTAATACCACAAAAAATCACAAAAATCGTAAACTGTGACAAACGAAGCATAAAATCCCAAATTGATATATCAATCAACTGTCACATGTCGTTTAAATTAATAATTTGATAATAAAATTTAACGAAAACTAATAAATGGTAAATTTATCACAAGTGTACCAGTTTGTGGCAAATTTGTCAAAGGTATACCAATTTGAGGTTTTTAGTGGTCAAAAAAATAGTTTGGGGTAAATTTGTCACAAGTAAATTTGTCATGCATGCCCTCGAAATATCACTTAGCCATGTTCGATCTAATGACTTTTTTATTTGGAACCGTTCAATTTTCAAGACGTTGATGGTCTCACAAGATGACGACATACGGTATATTGAAAACTATTGAATTCGTTTTAAGAAGTTGCTTATCAAGTATACCTTTGAGACACTAATTAACAGAACCGTTTTAATAACGTGAGTAGTATACTCAGAGCATATAATAAATCACTCGTTAAAACATGGTCAAAGATACAATAAGCCGATGCGCACGCTCCCCCGCACAAAGGGGAGGACCTTCCACGGAGCTTCGTGGGGACAAGATTGAGACCCAAATCAAGCTAAATGGAACCCGTAATTTGACTCAATCAATCGAGGATTTTGGGAAAGTTAAGGGAAAAAAAGGGGAGATTTCGATCTAATTAATTAATAAATAAAATTATGGAAAAGGAGGGAGTTGGGGTGGGGACTTGTATTAAATGAGGGGAGATTGATGTCCATATCCGGTTTCGGTTACAGGGTACGACGTACCTACTACTCACCTAAATATGCCTGCCGTTTGGTATGGGGACGTGGGATGGTGATGATTCTTTGTGCTTCCTCGAACCTTTTTGAATTTTGGTGTGTCTGGCATTAATGGTTGGCCATGTCACGAAATTATGTTGGACATTAATGCAATTCCCAAACTAACTGCCCCTCTCGCCCGCCCTTTATTTTTTCTCTTTTTCTTCTTTTTTCCCTCTTTTTGTGTTGTTACAAAATTGAGGTGCGTTTTTCTCCCTTTTTTGCGTCTTAAAAGGAGCGCTCTTGATTTCTTGTCAACGGGAAAAAGAGATTTACTTTAATTTTTTATAAAAAGAATAGAACAGAATTCCAATTGATGTAATGTTACCGGCTAATTCTCTAAAAGAATACATAACTTTAAGTCTAATTTCAATTCTATCATGAACATTTTTTATTTAAGAAAAAATCTCAAAATTTAGGTCCAGTCCAAATCTACCTTTAACTTTGCTTTATCTAAAAAATAAAAACCCCAACTTTGGAATTTTTCTAAATGAAAAATCAACTTTTATCTAATTTCAAATCTATCCCTTTAGTCCTCTGCCATCCAAAAATCGCCATTAGTCATCCCTAATTTTCATATCCTAAAACGGCTTAATTTTAGAGATGATTTTCCATGTCGACCCGTTGGTGTCGATTTGTTATCTACATGGAAATGCCATGTCAAGTTAGAGTGGACCGTGATGGAAAAATGTCAGAATAGATTGAAAGTCTATGATTTTTTTTTTTAACAAAACAAAATCCTGGATAGATTTAGGATTGGACCTGAAATTTGAGATTTTTGCTAAGACAAAAAAAAAAAAAAAAAAAAAAAGAAGTTCAGAGAATAATTGAAATTGGACCTAATGTTATTTTTTTTCGGGGAGTTATGCTATCTTTTTTTAATAAACAAATTGAAGTGTTTGATAGTAAAAAGGACTTAAATTTTTTGGAGCGTTTAAATCTTCAAAGACTTAAAATGGCTAACAATTGTAACGAAAGTTAAAACAACAAAGTATTCCATTATAATTACCATTTCACGCTACTAAATTTTGGTTTATTGTTTAGTTCAAATGAAACTAGAGGCGTTCTAATTGTTTCATAGTCAGCCAATTCTAATGACAATCAATCAAAATGCAAACATCTCAGTTGTGGTTCATCATTACATGTTATGTTCTGAAAATTACTAAAGCGTGTATCTATTCCAACTAAAACGTCAAATTTAGGTGATTCGCATGTTTTCAAAAAGTTTATGATCTCCTATCTTTTGTTAAGTATTCTCGAAACACATTTATGACATCACAATTTCTTGTAGTTTGACAGATTTATGTAATGAACTCAAACCAACCATCCCCTAAGTCTAAATCAAAAGAAGTTAGTGAGCTGTAAATCGGCAGGTGAAATGGTGAAACATAGGTATTATATTTGAATTGTTGCCAAAAAGATTTGGAAGAAAATAAAGAAAAAGCTGTAAATCGGCGGGCGCAAAAGTTTTACCCGGCAGTGAGAGCAGCCAGCTTTGACTTTCGACCTTTTTCTCGGCGATTTTTTCCTTTTTGCTCCTGTAAGAAAAAAGGGGTTAATAAAATATTTACAATTATTACCGCATAAAAAGAACATAAATAAACAAATAAGAAAAAGGAGATCTGGGCGGAAGGCAGGATCCTACTTTCAGCCTTTCCAACCGTCGGATCGCGACATCTGTCAGGCGATCTCTCCCTCGGCGAAGGTGGTGGCGAAGGAGGCATGTGCGGGCTGGCGACTTTATCACGTGCCCGGGCCCGGCATAAAGGGGACACACGTGCGACTTGCGCCCTCCCAGAGCAGCAGGCGAATTTTCAGACACAATAACCTTAAATTAAAAAGAACCAAGAGAAAATTTAAAAAAAGAAAAAGAAAGAGGTTACTTATAATAATTTTTACAGAGCTCCTCGGATTAGCCTCTTTTGGCGAATAATCCAAAAGACGACAGCGGTAATTTAAAAAATAAAGAAATGGTGGTGAATCGGGAGTACGATCTGGCACTGGTCGTACGATTCCGTGGAATAAAGAAGGCTCGTGATGCACGTGACGGGAAGGATCGCGGGGGTTTCCTTTCGCGCCGATCGAGGGAGTGGCGGGCGGGGGGTGAGTTGGAGTCTGAGTCGGATTTAGGGTTTCCTCGTTCCTTCCTTAAAGGCCCGATAATTCATGTCTTGAGGTGAACTTTCTAATTACGTATGATTAGTGGGAAGAAGGCGGCTTCTTTTGGGGGTTAATTATTTTATATAAAACATTCACAGAGGCATTTGTGATTTTCGAAATTATAAGTGCATAAAAGGAGCTACATCCAATTGGGATTGATCAATTGTAGATATGTCGATTTTGCGAAAAAATTACTTGCCTCCTAATTAGCCTTTGAATTGATGTGCAATATACTTAGGAGGCACATAATAACCATTTTGTTTATTTATTTTTCTGTTAACACAATTTATTTTATTATTATTTTCAAAATAAACATGAAAAGTAGAAATTTTCTTATTTTTTATCTATAGAATGGAAATAAAAATAAAAACTATTCTCATTGCTCATCCTTCGCTACATTCTCCCAAGAGAAGACCATCCTCCTCCTCCTCCTCCTCGAGACTCTCCCCATCCTAGACTCCTAGATTGGTCCCTACCTCCTCCACCTCTCCGGCCCCCTCCCTTGCCGCCTCCTCTGGTGGCCGCTACTACATCTCCGCCTCTTCCCCCAAAGTCTCCTCTAATACCGACACCGGCAATGGCGACACCTCTCTATATAGCTTCCACCACTCCCTTTCGGACAATTGCGTCATCTACAACTTCTCTGAGCTCCGCTTTACCACCAACAACTTCCTCACCAAGCCCTAACACTCCTCCTCCTACTGGTGCTGCCCCCTCTGCGGCAATGACATAGTCATCTTCCAGAGCTAGTTTAGGCAAAAGATTGACATGGGCCATCTCAAGGACCACCTCCGGACGATCTGTTAGAGACATCTAGTCAACATCACAAAGCTACTCGACGCCCCCATCTCTAACAATAACATCTTCTTGGTCTACAAGTTTGTCGACAACACCAGCCTCTCCGATTGTTGCAAAACCTTAAAATGCCAAATTTCACGTTTTAGAGAATTGGATGTCAAGGATGTAGATCACCGCCGACGTCACGCATGGCCTCGATTACATCCACAAACAACATCAGCCTCAACATGATCCTTGTCCATAACTACATCAAGAGTAGCAGCATCGTGGTGATGAAGTTGTCGTTTAAAGCCAATAATTGCCTCTTTGAAACTGCCTAGCTTTGCGCAAGGTGAACGAGGACAACATGCTCCGAAAGGCCTGATCAAGGAGGAGAAGATCGGAAATCATTCTTTTAGTAAATGAATTTATATTTTAGGAATATAAATTTTGCATTGGTTTTTAAACGCAATCAAATACTTAGACACTTGTCGGGGAATAAAAATAGAAATATTTATTTTTGGCCTCAAATTATTCATAAAAACGGAATGATTCTCATTTACGTTGTTAAGTATTGGTATATGCAACTTTTACTGACCAACATTAAATGATATTAGAACATATGTGATTAGAATTACGAGTTGCCGGAATTTAAAGGTTGTTATTTAAAACCTCAGGTGTGTGATATTTGAGTAACTTTAATTTTTCTTTTTACATCTGGATTAATTTTGCCATATCTTTTTTTTTATGGAATCTTATATAATGCATGTGAATAACACGACTTGCATATATCTACACAAGGATTAGTTGAGTTTAGAGTTGTGATGAAATCTTACGCGTTACACGTGGACAAGAAAGTGAATTATTAAAGTCGATGATGGAAATCATTTAGATGCATTTCATTTCAGTGGTGTGAACTACCTAAGCTCAATAAAACATTGACCAGCTATTAACCAACCCCATTGATTAAACTCATGAACCGATGATGTACAAGCTAGCTCTCAAGTGGATGACCCAAACATAAGATATTAAAAAATGACATGACAAAATGTTGTGTAGAATGACTAACGTTAATTAGGTCGCATCGGTAGTGAATTCCGTCAAATTAAATTTTGCGTAAAATTTTAGATTTAAATTGATAAAATTAAAAAATTTACGACTGAATTTATATTCATAATTTATTGAGTAATTTTCCTTCTTTTGCATTTATGTAATCTTCAGGAAAAGAAAAAGAGTACTGCATGGATAAAAATAATAAAATCAAATGGTTATCTGGAATTCAATTTGAAGTGATCGTTGAAAGGACCTCAATCACGGAAATGGATCCAGAAGTCATGTGATCTATCTCAAGTACGATTTTTTTATTATATTATTGCAATACAAAATTGTACTTTATTTGTGAAATAGACATCCAATCAGATATATATGTTGACGTATTTGAAATTTCAGGGAAACTTTCGTGATTGAAAGTCTGATGGTCAATTCCACGTAGGACTACCGACGGTTTCAAGTGGCCGTCCCTTTCGGAGAATCTCCCGAGAGCTTAATTGGGATATTCCCCGTCCGAAACTTATATCTGAAAATTCGCAAGCCAAAATATTTAGTTCATATCTGACCAAAAAAAGAAGAAAAGAAACAGAAAAATACGATTGTTCGGGGATGACATATGCGTGCACAGATGCTAACGATTAAAAATGGTGTCATGGCCGGCGAGATTCGGATTTGAGCCAGTATACACTTGTCTATACTTTGCAATGACTATGTCACGGAATTAATGTTTGAAAGAGCAACCGATTTTATCCCTAAATGATCACGCAAAATTTCAATCATTTTGGGATAGATATTATCTTATAAATCAGTTTAAGGGTCTCTCGTAAGTTGTATCCAATATGGGACACTATGATATCGTACTTCATTTGTCCATTTTTCCTTTTTGATGGGAGCAAAAGAGATGTGCACATGACAATTAATCAAATTTTCCCAACAATATGTATGCAATTGTAATTCTATCAATAAGGGGAACTATATAATTATTTAATTAAACGATGTAAATCCAAATGAAAAACCTTTTTTTTTGTTTATCCCAAAGAGACAAAACATGTGGTTATTCTTTAGTGAACTTAATATCTATTTAAGATGTAACGTTAAAAGCAAAATGAGTAGTAAACTTTAAATGAACTTAATTATTTGATAGACTCCGACCAAAAAAATTATTTGTTAGACTTTTATGTAAATACCGCACTTAAACTCTCCATGAAAGATTAAAATATGGATTGTTTAAATTGCAATACCCACAGCTAGAAACCAAAAGCCAAACTAAAAGTCGAAACTTATATAGAAAGTAAATAAAAATAAATTGAGAATACCATATACCGAGATGAATCTGTATAGAATAGTCATGCTTGTTTACTTGATATGACATATATTCTTGTTTTTTCGGTGGACTACTGGTTCAATGGCTGTTTGGTTGTTAATTGCACGGCATGATTTTTTAAAAAATTATTTTGCTTATAGAGTTCTGAAAGGGATATACACCAAATAATTCAAAATTTAAAATTGAAAAAACGAAAGGAAACTAACTGAGGTTGCGCCTTATAGCGACTCTTCAACTAATGTGCATAACTTATTAATAGAAAGGTAACCGTCTGCAACTTCCATGCATTTGTCCTGTTAGTTTCTCAATCGAAAAGAGCTGACGTGAACCTAATTGCCGAAACTAATTAAGATTGACATATACAATCAATTTACTAAATTGTGTGACGTGACCTTTCACATCAAATTCAAACCCGCCCTACCTATAGAAAAATATCTCGGCCATTAAGGTTCATTAGGTATGCCGATTTCGTAAGCGATCTGAAATCATGTTGACGATGTCTTCAGGTTATTTATTAAACATAATTAGAGAAGAAGGATTTATTTTTCCAAACATTGATCATGCATGACACATCACAAGCAAAATATATATGTTAAAAATTGTAACTTTTCCCATCTAGGTTGCTCTCAATACATCTATTTCCAAAATGTGTCGGCAAGTGTTAGCTCTACTTTTTAGTTAGCTCAACTAACTCCTTAAGGTTACTTGGTAAAAACGCCCTTTTTATCCAATGCTTTGACCTTCTTTATAAATATGTGCTCATAAAAAATATACTACAATAGATTATTTCCTTACTCGAAATTTTAGGCCGTCCTGCTAAAGGGACACAATGAAATAAGAAAACCACAAAATCATCTTTATGAACCTTTCTATGGTATCTCAAGAGTCAATCTTTCATCATACGAAATCATATTAAATTTATTTTTTCATAATTCTTGAACAAAATAAAATATAAGAAAACCATCTTCAAATAAGGAAAACTTATACACTTATAACTATTTTTTTTTATTACTAAAAACTCTAAATTGATAAATATACTCTCCATTAAACCACAAATCGATACAACTATAATTGCATGAGCCCAAACTATAATAATGATTAATCTTTATGTGTTATCTAACTCAATAATTTTGATGATAAAATTTAATGAAAATTAACGGAGGATAAATCTGTTACATGTATATCAATTTGAGATTTTTGATTACTAAATAATTGATTCGAGGTAAATTTATCATAAATACACGAGTTTAACATTTTTTATGAAGGAAAAATTAATTGGCATGAAATTATTACCCTTAAAATTACCGTGAATCGCATGTGAGAGGAGGGACACGCGGTCCAAATCAATCATATCTCTCTCTCTCTCTGCATTATTACCATCCACGCCGGTCTCCGTGGCACGCGGAAAACGTGCGCTTATTTGCAACCGTGCCCCTCGAACACGACAACTTCCGACAGTTGTAATTTCTCGAAAAAAGAGGTCCCTGCCTTTTTTTCCCCTCTTCCCAACGCCGCGGGTAAACAAACACGCGCGGTCAATTCCGGTACCGCCACGTCAGCGCGGAGGGGGCCCCACGCGCGAGACGGTTCGGTTCGGCTCGGCTCGTCGCCGGCCTAGGGCCCTAGGGGAGCCACGTCACGCCGCTCCGACCCCCTCGGTTCCCGCCACGTCACGCGGTCTTCGCGGGTCGACGCGACGCGACGCGGGGCCCGCCGCTGCCTTCCTTTGTCGTTTTGTCAGCTGACGTGGCGACCGGGCAGTCCTTCCGGCCACCGGCCTACTATGCCATTGCGAATTCTTTTATTAAAATTCGTTAAAGGACACCTCAATATACAATAATAGAATCGGTTCGGTTTCCAAAGCGATGATGGAGTGTTTTTATTTTATTTATATTTTTTTTGGGTTTGTGATGATGAATTGAGATAGGGAAAACAGAACGGGCTATTCTATATTTAGACTCATCATGAAATTATTTCATTCTTTCTGTTAGAACCTTAGATTAGATGAAGATTATAATGTTTCTGGAGATTTTACTGATAACCCTTGTTCTCAATGGGACTTGCTTTATATTAAGACATCTTCAATTTAAAAAAAAAAAAAAAAACTATGCATAAAGTTATTTTATCAGCAAAATAATTTTTTTTGGGAAAATAATTCCTTTTTATGCTTTTCAAGAAAGCTAGTCCGAATACCCTGAACTATCTTCTGTACTTCCCCACCTCAAAAATAAAAAAAAAGAAAAGAAGAAGAACAAATTTTCGCAAAAGCAGTGATTGAAAGTTTGGCAATATTATGATAAAAGAGAATCTCAAAACTAATTAGATTTATCTTAAATTAATTTTCAACAAAAAAAAAAGGATCAAATTGGTCTCACCAAAAATTTCAAACCTATATATCCTTATACCCTTAATCGACATTTACTACTAGTTTGGAATTTTTTGGGTTCAGTGTAAATTTAAATTATATATATAATAATATATCAGTCCGAGATTCTTAATGGTATTAAACATAAGAAGGGGAGGATAATGTAACTAAACCCTTGGACTGAAGTACCAATTCACAAAGGGAATCGTACCTAACATTTCGTATCATCGAAGGAAGTCTCTAGTGAAAAACATTTCACATAATCAAGAACACCTTTTCTTTTCCCCTCTCTCTCTCTATCTCTCTCTCTCTCTTTTTTTCCGGTGGGATTCATTAACAATCGAGGGGAAAACGTTGCTGTCGGCTTCTGAAGCGTCAAGCTGATGGATAAGCGAAGGGCACGCGACGTCGCTCGAGGAGAGGGGGATGGGGTTCTGCTCTTTTCTGCTCCTCCTTTCCCTTTCTTTTTTCCCTTGCCAGCTATAAGGCACTCGCTTGCCGCATCGGGGTTATCAAAAATTCTTTTTTTTTTCTTCGAATATTATTATTTTTATAAGGTTTAGTTTGATCGAATATTACTATTGTTTTTTAAAAATTATTGTGGGGGTTGCTTTAGGGAGTGAATCTGGAAAGGACAGCATCTGCTGCAGCGCAATTGCGTGGGGGATTGGGATTGGGGATTTGATTAATGGGGGGTCGGATCGCATCCCACGATTCCCGCCCATCCCCAGAGGCCGTATGCATGCGTCGTACTGTTAGGACTTGTACTCTCTCTCTCACTCTCTCTCTCTCTCTCTCTCTCTCTCTCCCCCTCGTGCACATTCTTTCTTTTTTATTTTTTAATTTTTTTTGGGGGATAAGATAAGATTTGCTCCGGGAGATGGTGTCTAATTTGATTTTTGAAGGAAGGGTTTTATTACTCTTTCTATAGTTTGTCATGTTATTATGTTAAGTATTTGTCGACCCATGTTTATTAAACATGTTTAACGTGAACATAAAATGGTATTTTGGGTGAATATGTTTGGAAAGAAAGCATAATGAAAGTTGAGTTATCTTTTATTTTTATTTTTTTTGTTTTTGTCATTGAGTTACTTGAACAGGTGTGTTTGACGAATGGTGTTTTATGGTAGACTTTGATTATGATGGCTAATCGGAGATGCATGCAACTGATTGGATGTTTAACGAAGTTTGTGAATAAATTTAACGGAAGAAGAAGATGAGCATGGCTTTCATTGAAATTTTTGACATCTATTTTGTGACTTCTTCTCTGAATGGCTAAAGAACATTTGAAAAAGCCCTTCCTACAACTTCGTAAATTCTCTTATTTGGTTTGATACGAGGTAACAATACTTTCCCTTTCAATTCTTAAACTCCCTCCACGAATATGGAATGTCATTTTGAGAATTATTGGGATGGAGTTGAATCCCGACTAAAATGGTTTACAGATTTCAATCTTTTCAATTAACTCATTGAGATTGAATTAAACTAGTATTCTGTTTGAAAATTCAATGCCTATTGAAAATGCTTTACATGATGATTGTATTGAATATACAATCAAAAAATGTAAAATTTAATTGGGATGCATGCATATCATGCGAATGTCATGATTAATCGATTACGTCACCCGATCATGGGATTGATGCTTCAAATGCCTTTTTCTAAGGATGTGAAACTAGGAAGCAACCTCTCAGGAATTCACTAGGCCAAGGGGTCGGGATCTAGCTTTTGGAGGATGGGATCACATCTCAGAAATCAAAAGAAGAACGGGAGGAGTAGGAGTCGAGAAACTACAAAATTAGAGGGAGAAAATAGGGCTGAGCACGGTTCCCGGGTTACCCGGGAACCGGAACCGAACCGGAGGAGGGTCTGGTTCGGTTCCGGGTTCCAAGGGGACCGGTTCTGGTTCCGGTTCCTTTTTTCTGGGAACCGGAGTTCCGGTTCCGGTTCCCGGTTCCAAGCGGAACCGAACCGGAACCGAACCGAACCGAACCGAACCGGAACCGGAACCGGAACCTGTTTCGAACCGGAACCGGAACCAGTCCCGGAACCGGAACCGGTTACTTAGGGCAGAAAAAGCTCGACCTTGGATGTTCTAGTGACTTGTATGTGATGTTCTAGTTGAATTTTGGCTTCGGCCTCTAAATGAAAGTTGTAAAGGACTTCTTGTAGTATAACATACTCAAATTTGGGACAAAACAAACAAGTATAAGTGGGTGAAACCGTTATTCTTTGGAAAGACTGGATCTGGAGATTTTGGGACCGACCCTTGATGAATGCATGGACTGTAAGGCAACCTTTTTGTCGAAATTTCACTTCGGTTTCTTAACAAAAGTTGTAAAGGACATCCTGAGGTACAACATATCAAAAATTTAGAGAAAACAAACAAGAATAGGTAGGTGAAATCGTGGTCCTTTGGAGATGGTTAGATCTGGAATTACGGTACTACGAACAGAGATTTTAACCGTCCATATTTAATTATCTAGGACGAATTTGACTTCGATGTTTTCATGAAGTATCTACCTTATGGTCTTGGCTATCACATAGTCGAATTTCATAATTTTTTAAGGTCATTTGGGTATTTAATCGGAAATGTTTCTAAAACTGTGCAATCTGATGTGTTCGGATCTTGTAAGTTGCAATGCGTGGAATATATCATTTTGTATGAGGTTCTTTTGGAAATGTGTTCTGCATGAAATATCTCTCTTCATGTCTTCCCTACAACATATTTAAATTTCGTAATTTTTGTAGTTCATTTGCCTATTTAACCAAAAATGTTTCAAAAACTGTGCAAGTAGAGAATAGGAAAAGTAAATCGATTTTATCTTTTAATCCAGAACGAATTGGACTACGATTTCTTCATGAAACTTGTACCTCTAGGTCTTAAATACAACGTGTCCAAATTTCAGAATTTTCTGAGTTTATTTAAGGGTTTAATCGAAATTGTTTTCAAAACTTGTATCTCTAGACATTCTTGTTCTAGTGGTGTTTTATTTCTACTTTCTAGTTTGCTATTTGTTTTGAAATTTCTAATTATATTCTATTATTGTTGTGCAGTGCGAAGTTAATGTATCAAGATAACATGTCAATGGGAAGTTACCGTGTAGTATACGCGTACATTATAGTTTTTTTTTTTTTTGGTAACGTGCACATACGTTATATTTTTTTTTTGGTAACGTGCGTGCACGTTATAGTTTTTTTAACGTGCGCATACGTTATATTTTTTTTGGTAACGTGCGCATATGTTATAGTTTTTTTTTTTTTAACGTGCGCGTACGTTATAGTTTTTTGGTAACGTGTGCGTACGTTATATTTTTTTTGGGTAACATGCGCATATGTTATAGTTCAAATCTGAAAAAAAAAAAAAAAAAAAACTGTTGGAACACTGGGCAACCGACCCCTGAACCTGTGACAGGATAGGTTCCCAGGTTCTCATTCCCACGGGTAGGTTCCAGGTTCCTCATTTTGAGGAACCTGTACCCGAGGGTAGGTTCCAGGTTCCAGATGGAACCGAACCGGAACCTGGAACCGCTCACCCCTAGGAGAAAACAGAGGGCAGTTGGGTTCTCAGAGACAGAGACAAGACAGAGAATATGTTGGATAATGAGGGGACAAAGCTTATCTCGAGCAGATTCATGAAGTAGGGGATGTAAACGCATCAAGAGAATAGGCGTCCATGGGCGAAGTACCTCCTGTACCTAGCAGAAACAAGATTTATATGCTTGCTGATATGTTTCCTATGTGTGTGTGTGCATGTATACATATAATAGACACACATACACATATATGCAAAGTATGTGTATTTTAAGTCGGCAAATTTTAAAGTTAGGTAGCATGACTTATCAAAGCTTTCTGGTAAGTGTTCCAATTAGGGCTGTGCAATCAGTACTGAGTAGACCAAACCGATCATACAAACAGGTCCGATTCCTGATTCTAATAGGAATAGGTCCGACCTGCGATTCCAAAATTTTGGAACCAATATGGTACGGGTACATTCCAGGTCTTAGATATTGAACCTACCCACTACTCGAGAACTGTTTATAACCTATTTTATGAGTTGGAAGAAAATAATTTGCATGTTTCAAATGAGTTCAACTTTCTCATTGTTTGTTTGTTTTGTATTGATATTTCACTTTAAGCTGTTTGATTACTTATACTATTTTATTGTAACTGCTATTTGTCTTGATTTTTTTTTAAAAAAATGAAGAGAAAAACAAAATGAGTTCCCAAATTGACTGTAAAATTGAATCAGTAAGTAAGGGCCTGTTTGTTAATGTTTTTTTTTTCTTTTTTTGAACAAAATTTATGTATTTTTGTTCCATGGAACAAAAAAAGAATAGAAATATGTTTGTTTGCGTTTTTGTTCCAAATCTAGTTTTTTGTTCCTAGGAACACATTTGGAATTGAAACAAGAAATAATAAAAACGTGTTTATTGTTTTTGGAACAATTTTTAAGAATAAAATTTTCTTTCTCCTCTCTTTTTCTTCTCTTTTTTTTTTTTTTTTTTTTTTCTTTGGCCGGTCGCCGGAGCATTGCCGGCCCCTGGCGAGGCTTGGCTGGGTGAGCTCGGGGCTCGCCCAAATCTGGCGAGCCCTAGCTCGCCTAGCCATCGGTGAGGCTTGCCGGCCTAGCGGTGGCCTGGCGAGGCAAGGTTGGGCGAGCTTGGGCTCACCGGATCTAGGCGAGCTCGAGCTCGCCCAGCCAAGGCGAGGTCGAGCCTCGCCCAACCACGGCGAGGCTAAGCCTCGTTGGGGGTCGGCGAGCCTCGCCGTGGTGGGCGAGGCCACCGGCCAAAAGAAGAAAAAAAAAAAAGAAAAAAAAAAAAAAAAAAAGAAAAAAAAAAAAAGAAAAGAAAAAGAAAAAGAAAAAGAAAAAGAAAAAATTAAAAAATTAAAAGAAACAAAAAAGAACACAAATTTACCAAACGTGTTTTTGTTTATTTTTTATTCTCGGAACAAGTTTACCTAACGCGTTTTTTATTAAAAAATTGCTCCCCGGAATAAAAACACTTTTTTTTTCGTTCTCTCGAAATAAAAAAGAACGAAATATTACCAAACGCGCCCTAAGTTTCTTAGACAAATAGGGTAGATTGAAGTCCCACAAATTTAAAATCAATTCTTACAGAGTTGGTTACAGTCTGTCCTGCCTACCCCTCCAATAGTGGAGCTACTGTAAGTGTGGGGTGTCTGCTCAGTGTAAAGGTCACAACATCCTTTTCACAGATTACCATTTGAAACCGTACAAAAGTTAACTATGACTCAAAGGAGCCGCGTACCATGCAGCATGACATCAATCTATAGTGGATGTTTGTAGGTTAAGCTTTTCTTTCTTATGGCCAGAAAAAAAGGGGAAAAATGAGAAAAAGAAAAAAACCATCTTCACTTACTCAAAAGGGCTTAAACAAAACGTCTTTAATTCCTCTTTGCTCCTCGACTAACTTAAAGAACACTACACACATGAATGCGCTTCCCTTTGAATTTCAGTATCTACAGACCTGCGCGACTCTTTCAGTTCCTTATTCTTCCAAGATTTCCCTGGCCAAGGTAAATGCCTCATGTTAGGTTTCCCGACCATTTATTGCATTCGAATAGTTTAATAAAGTCCAGACTCGTAGACAGAAAAGGGAATCTTTTCACTTTGAGTCGCAACAGTTCATTTTATACAATGAAAATGCAGAAAAAGAATAAAATCAATTAAAGGGAGAAGGAAAGAAGATACTCGCTCTAGTAGCTGCTGATTTTGCCGATCACCTAATTTTACAGGATATACAACTTTGTTGTTGCGAGTGTTCCTTCACGTTCCAATCCACGAGGAGAAGATGAAGGAAAGAATAGCTAGTTAAAGGGAACTTCACAGATGTGTAGCCTCGATTATGTTCGAGTCGAGGTTCGATTTCAACCAGGTCTCGAATCTTCCTTTCAGTTCACCAAGCAGGTGTGACAAATTTTGCCTCAACGACCAAGTAGGGTTATTAAGGGCACGAACGGAATTAAGACAGACAAGGAGTGTACCGCCTTCATGCAAAAGGACCTGCATTTTGATCGAAACAACTAAGTTATGAAACTGTGGGAAATTATAGAAGGGGAGAGATGCAATTGGAATGTGAAATCAGGTCAATGTGAAGACTTAAAAGAGGCATTGCTAGAAAGTATGCAAACTAAAAAATTGTGGTCCTTCGTCACATACTTAGCATTAGTAACTCCATGATGCCCTAGTTTAATAAGAAAAACACCTCCTTCCATCTTAATCAAATTGTATGAAACTGTGGGAAATTATAGAACGACAATTCCATATGCACATGGAAGTTACACTATGCATCCTATCACAATGGGGGTTGGCAATGCGAGAAATTGCACTATGCCCCAAGCTGCAACAATTACGATCGATAGAAGCCCAACAAACAAACAAAGATGGAAGCATCATCAATAGAAGGAAATTTCATGTAGGACATATTGGAATTTTTATTGTCAACAAACTTGATATTGGTGCACTACAAGCAACTTATTGGATTCTTGTCATTATCAACTCATATGGTAGATTGAGAAGATATCAAGATGGTTCAAAGCAAAATAATCAGAACAAATCATACCGTCAACCACAAGGGAAGAAAACCCAATACGGATGGTAAGGAGGCCAAAAATATGCAAGTTAAAGCAAGAGCCACATTCTGCTTAACCTGCAAATACATACTGTCAGAATCCATGACACGATCTCCAAACTGGAGATACAAGGGACAAAGATTCTTAGAAAACATAAACAAGAATAGAAGGTAATGCATCGAAGTACCAGGGATGTCGTATGCCGCGACTTGGCAATAGAGAATGGAACACCCGATATGTTATCTCGCAGCAAGAGCACATCAGCAACAGCAACAGCAGTTGCACTAGCACGTTGAGCAAGCACGATGCCCACCGTAGCAGCAGCAAGAGCAGGTGCATCATTAATACCCTCGCCAACCATAATAAGGCCTCCCCCTGTAAACAAAAATGCCAAATACTTTACCTAACAGTGACATATTGTGCAAACACATTTTGAAGGAAGAATCACAATTTATCCCCCGTAACAAATCAAATCACAATTTATCCCCTGTAACAAATCCAGTTGTAGAGCATGTGGCTCAAGAGATGCAAAAGGAATGGAGAAACTAAACCAGGTATTCCAATAAACACAACGGAAGCCTACTGAGCAATAGGAGTAAAACTGGCGCACCAACTCGGTTTTGGAAAGCAAATATCTTGAGTTTAGCCATTAAAATGAGTAATCAATCGAATGGGGAAAAAGCATAAAGAAGACGAGGAACTTGCACCTACTAATTCGTTTTTATATGGGATACAGAAGAATCATCAAACGAGTATGTGGATACTAGGGGTCAATATGCATCTGATGCTTTCCATGAGGTTAGGCAACAGATGAAAATTTGAGTGTGCTTGGAAAGATGCTTCTCAGTAGAGTGGAAGCAACAAACACAAGATATCATGTATCAAACCTTTTCTGTTCTGAAGCATCAAGAAAACACTAAATGTGCGTCCATTTTGGACCTGGACAGTCCATGTCTCTGGATAATCAGTTAAAAGCCAACTTGTGGATCCCAAGGATGCCATTGCACTCGCCCAAAAAATATAAACTTAAAATTTCAGGGGAAAAGAACACATAATAACAATGCCATGCAATAGTTGTCACATGTTATATATTCGTGTTGAGTTTCATCTGTGCTAAAACAAGACGAGATCCATCTTTCAAGAATCCCGGTCAATAAATGTAATAATTAGCATATTGAAATTTAGAATGCAAAAAAAAGCAATTGCTAATTATAGAAATAAACTACATATCCATAAGCACAAAAACCTCTTGTAAAATGCGATGAATCCAAGAGAACCCAAGAGAGTTAACAAGTCAATTACTACTTAAAAGAACAAACTTTGTTTTTAAAAGCACAAAACCACAGCATTCATCATCATCCATGAAGAGTGATTTTAACTTCAGGTTGGAAGATCACCTGTATCTCTTGAGATGCTTTTCACATAATTAAGCTTATCCTCAGGCTTCAGGCCACAATAAACTTCATCAATATTTACAGAATTTGCTACTCTCCATGCACTTGACTCATGGTCACCAGTCAACATTATTACACGCAGATTGGCTTCATCTTTCAATGCTGCAACCACTTCTGCAACCCCTTGCCGAGGTCTGTCCTCGAGATGAATAAGTGTTATCTGCATGAACTTATAACCAAGCTCAGTATAATACTTCAATTATGCCAAAGGTAGAGCTATCAAACATATAGTTTCAATCCATAAGTATCTTCACAAGCTACATAAGTCAGATTCAAGAGTGGGTGTCAGGTATCAACATGTATCCCAACATCTTAGCTGTCCATTTTCCAATTTATGGTACATGTAGACCCACCGGCATATAAATATACACAACCTTTGCCGTACAACTTGGTTGAAGTAAACACATTTTACAAACACAACGAGGAATACCAGCATCATTCGAGCATTACCTTTTTATTAACAGAAAGAGCAGCGTGAACTAAATCCCTTCCATAAGAAGATGCACTAACAGCGTCCTTTATCTTCTTTGATTCATCTTCAGATTTAACAAATGAAGTAACAAAGTCGATGGAACCAAGTGATGCCTTCACACTTTTGCCAGCTCCACTTCTTTCCTATAGTGAAACAGAGAAAAAAGCACATTCTGATATCAGTGAAAAGCAAGTTAAGGGATAGAAACAACATAAGTATATGGTGTTGATAGCTTAAAACTTGTTATTTGACAGTTGGCCTATTAGACTTGATGCCTAAGGGATCCGCAGAGAAGCTTGAGATATTCTGGAATTAATTAATCCTAGAGAGGCCTTGACCTCTCAAACTTCTGTCGCTGTTAGTCATACACTAAAATCTCATCCTTGATGACAAATTACTGTCACACCAGCAGGAAGTAGACTGCAGTGATTGAAGAATTCAATCAAGGGTCGTTTACTCAGAGGAAAACTCAATCCATGTGGCTGCCAATATTAAAGCTCCGAACAGATCTAAGGGGGGATAGAATGAGACTGCACATAGTAATGAAGTTTTGAACCAAAAATTTGCAAATGAAAAATTTGGTGTCTGGAAACTCTACCTTAGTATTGTTCAGAGTGGCAATAAGACCTCTACCAGGAAAATACTCAAAACTCTCAAGAGAAATGGAAGGAAGGTCCTTCCCCACACAATGATCTACGACAGCTCTGCAACAAACAAGAAAGACGAGTTCTTTCATAAGTAGAGCAAAAAGTGTAAATCAATATTCAAGAGACAATAAGCACACCATTCTAATCAAAATACAAGCAATTTCATATTCCAGACCAATAGAACCACTTTGTATAGTCACATAGATCACTCAAATAGAGTACTTTTTCCACTTGAACGAGGATGAGTAGTCATCTTCAACAGCCTAATTGGAGGTTTTGTAGAATGAAAGCTGTTTTCTTATTGGATGTCAAAGAACCTATAAATCGTTTTAATGGAGTGTAGCAGTAGCAGATACATTCGCTCTTATGCACAATGAGTAAATTTTCTCAGATACATGTTCAAGGAAACTATTCCCAAAGATAAGGAATTCCAACATCATAGAGTTAACGACAGAATAGAGAAAAAGACAATCCGGGTTCTGCTCAGTATCATGAGTGGACCATGGCCGTATTAATCATGTCATCAGTGTTCTAATTTATCCCTATGCAAAATCTCTTTTTATCACCTCTCATAATAACGCAGCAATCTTATTATTGGAAACCGATATACATGTCTGGTCACCAAATGGAGCTTTCACTCTAGACATTTTACAATGTTAGAAAATTACAATAGAGCACATAAATGTATTGGTAGATCTACAGACCTTCTCTTGTCACAGCCAACTTGAAATAAAGTAGGTGATGCTAATATGTGTACATGATGGACAATATTCACTGAAGATAGATTTTTAATCAGACCTAGATTATCAAACTTGGGAATGGAAGTATATATTCTCTACCCTCCTCTATTGATCTGGATTGTCAATCTTAGCAGCAGTCGATTACTATGAATACTATATATGGACGTCATAATGAGAAAAAGGTAAGAGAATACTCTAGAAATTGTTTTCTTATGATTGAATGAGGATGCTGAGATTTTTTTAGCAATACAATGATGGCTGTTGATCCCTCCACCGCACTTTGACATGTACAAATGTCAAGATGAAGTGGAGCCAAATGTGACTAAGGCATAAGAAATCAAATGAGAAAAATATATCAAACTACCTCATGTTTACCTGACTAGTATCCTAGCATCCTGTCCAAAAGATAAAATTCACCGTAGGATAATCTATAAAACTACTTCTTTGGCTATGCTTGGTAGTAAGGATAAAATTCAGCATAGGATAAAATTTATTCTATCCTAAGTTTGGTTCCTACCCAAGACAAGATAAAATTGGATAGAGCATAGATAAAGAAATTCCATGAGGGAGGTAGGATAAAGGTGGATAAAATTACTTATATTTATGGTATGAAAACAAATGTCGCAAATAACAATCTTCATCAATTAATAAAATTAAAATGATAAGTAAATTATGAATTCTAATATAAAAAGAAAATTCAAAATAACCAAAAAAAAAAAAAAAAAATTTTTGTTTCTATTAATTCCTATTTTAGTTCATATATTTGAATTTCTTTCTATCCTATAATATATATTTCTATATATATATATATATTTAGCATTTATATTTATTACATATTTGAGGTATATTAGAATAGTTTATCATTAATAAATATTATTAAGGAATGATGGAAGGGGATAAAAAGAAACAAATAACGAGAGGGAAAATAATAAAAAATAAGTAAATAAATAAGGCGAGAGCTGAAGCACTATACTTTTTGGAATTGCGAAGGTGAATGATGATGCTGTTTCTCTTTTACTAATTTTGGCATTCACTAACTTTATATTTCTTGGCAAAGTCAAACTTGTGGCTCTGAAATGCTGCAGACTGCTTAAGATTTAAATCGTATAATAATTATGGATTTATTAACAGAAGTTATCTCTGTTTGTGCATCTGTGGTTTCTTTAGCAATGAACATAAGATATTCTTAACATCTCAATTTGTGTATTTTCAAATTTATTTACATTGATATACTGTCGCACCACACACTGTGCAGAATAGAATATGAAAATATTTGGCTTTATTAATTCACCAAACAATGGATAGGATATAGCAAAATCTCTAGATTTCATATCTCATTCTATCCAGTTCTATGCTGACTAAAAATTTGGACGACCAAATGCAGGCTTTCTGGTTTTGACTTTTTCAAACTCTTCAATGAAGGTGGTGTCTCAATTTGCTGAAGTCACTCCTGAAGCCTTTAAGAAGCTTGTTCTTTTGACCCCATTGGTAAATCTAGGGGTGAAATGCAAAGAGACTCGTGATCAGATCTGTAATACACTAGTTCTAAACCGTTTCTACAGATTGCAATCATACATCACCAATCTGCAAGATCCCACAATGAACCCACCATAGATGTTCACAAACGACTATTCATAGCCTGAAATTTTAATCATTCATATCCTCATGCCTAATCAATTAGGACCTTAGGCTCTTCATATACCATCAACCAACTGTAAAAAAAACCTTGCTATCCATTTTTTTTTTTAATATAAATTATGCTCTTTTAAGATCTTGCTGACCTGTGTCATATATCTTAGCATTACCACGTCAAAGACCAACTACAATTGCTACTTCACAGTAAGAATATCTGTAAGGAAAGAATGCCAACATTCAACAGAAGCCTGCTTCATATAGCCAGAAGTCTCACAAAAACATAAAAATCAAGCAAAGTACCTTCCAATAGGATGTGTAGTACCCTTCTCCATTGCAGCTGCTACAGCAAGAGCTTCTTCTTCACAGCTTGGAGTGCAACAAGTAACAATTTTTGATTCACCTTCTCTTTTTCCATGACCATAGATTGGTTCTACTGCTTTGAACATTAGTCCGCCCGTGGTCAATGTCCCAGTTTTATCAAATGCTACAGTGTGGCAAGAAGCTAGAGCATCCAAGACGTGCCCACCTTTCAGCAATATCCCCTAGTAAAATTAAGATAGTGTTAGACATTATCATAATCATAGGCAACTCTTGTACTTCTCCCACTCATACAGGTGACAAGAGAAGTAACTGGTATGAAAAATAGACTCTAAAAGAAGTAAAGGCACAGAACTGTATATAATGCTGTATTATTTACTGCAAACATGTGCAAAGCATCTTATGAAAGGGTATATAAAACCATGTTTAAAGATCCGTTGAGCTTTGCACTTCAGATATTTTGCCAAAAGATAGTGAATTCACTCATAATATAAAAACCATATTTAAATATGCCAAGCATAAGGTCATGATGATCATCAACTGAATTTCTAAATTTCCAGAATTTACCAGTAATTGTGCTAAACAGAAATGAGGAGCCAACACTTAATCAGAAAAGAAAATTATGCTATTGCATTAGTTGACAATTACCTTTCTTGCACAGGAACTAATTGCAGTAGCATAGGCCAACGGAGCCACAGCTAAGGCACAGGGCGATGCTGCTACCATAAGGCCCAATGCTCTATATATTGACCCTCGGCAATCTGAATGATCATGAAATTGGAAGGCTAGAATTAAAAGTGCAATTGTATAGTTGCTGTAGAAAAAAAAAGGTTATCTGAGGATGTTTCAAGAGTCATGACCCAAGAGTAAGGCCTTTCTAATTCCAAACGATGATCTATTATAGCCTATTAATGCTCCTCATGAAAATTCTAATGATCTCCTTAATTTAGTGAGAGCATTTCATTTTCTATAGAGATATTTCATCATATCTTGGATGTACTTAGTGTTGTGTGTGTGTGTGTGTGTGTGTGAGAGAGAGAGAGAGAGAGAGAGAGAGAGAGAGAGAGAGAGCATCTGCATTCTTAAGTTGCTTAAGATTTACATGTTACCTATCAAGAATGGCAAAACTTTTATATACAGCTTATCCACCAAATGTCTGAATAAGCACGACTATCCAACAGCAGTATATTCCTAAAGCTAATATTTTGCATATTCTAGTTTAATATCCTATTATTCCAATATGATAATTTGCTATTCATAAAGAAGGGATCACTTTTCAGTGTAAAGTATCAAGCATGTGCAGGAGATTTCCAGAACCAGAGATTCCATGCAAAAGAGTGCGTCCACCAATAAAGTCAGAGACTTTCCAGAATACTTGTTATTGCTAAAAAGGGGAGCCAACCAATGGTTGGGGTGTATGGATGTTTCTACCGTTGTTCATTTAGTTAAAACACACTTCCTCTCTTATGAACACCCAGAATGAAAACAAAGACCATAACCAATAAAGCTGGTTATTTTACACGCATAAAAAGACTTTGATGGAGACTATTCACAAAAATACTTCCGTATTGACATCATACCTGAGGTGCTAAAAAATGGCCATTTGAACAAGAGTGGGCCAATGATGGCAACTGCAATGGATAGAACTACAACCACCTTGCTGTAATGCTCACCAAATTCATCAAGCCATCTTTGGAGCTTGGGCTTATTGAGTTGTGCTTCTTCTGTCAACTGTACGATTTTGCTAAGTGTTGATTCTTTCCAGGTCTTTGTTGCCTAAATGAAAGTTGAAAATATATTTGTTGAGAAAATATGTTGAGCACCTCATAGGCAACATCATAGTAGGTAAATTCTTTTGTAAAAGTACTAGGGAGTACTCAAAGGTTATCGGTATATGGCATTTATATGGAACATATATCAATTTCTGGTTATTCATGCTTTGTAGATTAAATCATTACTATGTAAGATTGAGAAAGCTTATAATAATTAATGAAAGAGCAAGCAACAAAAGCTCATTCATACAATTCAGCTTGTACTCCAACATCCAAGAATTCAAATTTTACAGTGCAAGTTTGTGAGGACATTGCATTTTACTAAACCTCAAGGTTATAAAATAACAAATCCACATTTCATGCAATTCTTTGAAAGTAAGCAGACCTGAAATTGGCAAAGGGAAAAGCAGATAACACTATAAACAAGAAGATAGCTTCATGACATTTTTTAATATTCTGAGAAGGTTAGAAATAATCAGTAGGATACAGTACATACCTTTACAACTATTCTACCATCCAAGTTCCTTGCACCGCCGGGAATCCTATCTCCACATTTAGCCTCTAATGGTTTGACTTCTCCAGTCAAGTGCTCAATGGTTATTGTTGCACTACCCTGGAGAACTTCACAATCTACAGGCACAGACTAACCGCAACACCAGCGTTATTCTCAGATGTTAGGAACTTTCAATACATAAAAAAGAAGTAAAAGAAAAATCATGGACTTTCAAGAAGAAAAAAGAGAACTTTGGGAAGCACCGCAAGTGTAAAAAGTCTCAGCATCATAAATATAAACACAGGGCCAACTAATACACAAAAAAGTCAAACTTCTCTCGACCAAGATTTGTTTGATCAGAATTTTGAGGAAACATGATAGTTCGAAGATGAATAAGTAAGGCAATTGGCCTTTGCTGACCTCTCCAGCTCCAACCAATATATAGGAGCCGACTGCCACATTATGCACAGGAACCCTTCTGTATGCTAAATCAGAGAACTTAGGTGATTCCTCATCATCCACATCCAAGACAAGCACAAAATCAGGATAATTTTCCTTCAGCTCTCTCACGTCAATCATTGAACGGCTGGTGAAGTACTCCTCAGCTGCAATTCATACGAATTAGATGGGACATTCCCAACTTGTACTAGGTGCATCAGAATCAGACTAGCCAGCTCCGCTCACCGATATGAGCCAGATTGAACATTGCCAGAAGTAAGCCTCCTTCCAAGGGGTTTCCCATGAACGTTGATGCAAAACCCGCAAGAGCCATCAGCACATGGATGTTTACTCTTCCAGCTGCAATATCAGTGAGTGCATCGAGGGAAGCTGATACCTAAGATAAACCACAACATGGGGGATCCTTATCACATTGAACAAATTTTGGAAAAATGACATAACGCTCTCAAAGTTGAGTAGAACTAGACAGCGGGGCCCATTTTCATCTAACAGTACAGCTGTGTCTTAATTCAGGAACATATCCTTTCCTTTTCTGATGAATCCTCCCTCCGAAACAAATGTAGGCCAGAAAGCACAATCCACCTAAAACATGTCTCAAAGGTGCTAACATCCATCGTTTAACCTAAATGGCACAACTTAATAATCCTTCCACAGGAACTGACAGTTCAATCAGGAAAAAAAAAAAAAAATCTAATCCGATTAAATTCATCAGAAAATGCTTCAACTTCCCCCCTTTATTTGCTAATGACAGACCATACAATGTTGGAAAGCACAACGAAACCGTTAAAATCCAGGAACAGAGGCTCCGCATTCGATCGCATTTAGGTCGCAAAACTAACAAGCAACACGAAAAGCCAGAGATAAAAATTCTCACTCCAACGAGGGGAAACGCGACGAGCATCAAAGAATTCTGAAACGGCTTCACCACCGGCTTCGGAACCAGGTAAGGGCAAGCGGCGGCGGCTAGGAACAAAGCCGCGGAGCAGCAGCACGTCTGCAGATTCTCCCTCAACAAATTCGCCAGGTCCACCCATCCAACCGCCCGCGCGAACTCGCCCAGCGCCCTCTGCGCCCCGGTCAGCTCCGCGTCGCCTCCGTCGCCGTGGCCGTGGTGGTGGCCGTGGCCGTGGCCGTGATGATGGCCGTGGTGATGGCCGTGATGGCCGTGGTCGTGGTCGCGGTCGTGGCCGTGGTCGTGGTCGTGGTCGTGATCGCCAGCTTTGGCGAGGGGGCGGGACCGCCAATCGCGAGGAGCGGCCGCGAATCGGATCCGCAGCAACGAACCGCGGAAGCCGGAGTCGCCGGGAATGCGGAGAAGCGGGCGGGAAGCGCCGATTCCTCGCGGCCGCGCGGCGGCGGCGGGGCGGGAGGCCGGGGACCGGAACCTGCACAGATCGGCCGCGCGGGGGAGGGCGTCCATCGGAGAAGCAGCGTCGGAGGAGAGCTGCTCAGGCCATGGAAGTGAAGAAGTAGAAGTGAGGTTGGTTCGGCAGTTGGAATCAGTCGCGGCTTGCTGCTTTGGTCGGTAAAAGGTTATAAAATAGAAGGAGGGAGGGAGGGAGGGATGGAGTTATAGTAAAAAGTATTTACATTTTAAGGACATTTTTGAAACAAAACCAAGAAATATAAAAAGAATAAAAAACGCGTTTGGTAAATTTGTATAATTTTTTTATTTCTTTTAATTTTTTAATTTTTAATTTTATTTTTTAATTTTATTTTTAATTTTTCTTATTTTTTATTTATTTTTCATGTCTTCCTCCCCGCTCATTATACAAGTCGAAGGGGCGGCTGGGGAACGGCGTGATGTGTGCTCTGTTACTTTAGAGTGGGGGTGACTTTCACTCGAAATGCCACGTCATCAGCCTCCGACTCTAGTACAAAAAAAAAAAAAAATTAAGAAATTTTAAAAATAATGACTTCTCATTATACAAGTCAGCACAAGTTACGTTTCACTCGGACTTTTTTAAGTTTTAAAAATAATGACTATTTCTATTGCGTTCGAGCAAAACCTAATTTTACTTTGGAGCACGGTTTGATGAGAGGTGTCCCTCATAATCACGACTAGGGGGAAAAATGCCAACTTGGATGCGTTTTCTTGAGAAATCCCACAGTAGAGATATGTTGGATAACTGAAATATTCGAAAGTCAGAACTCTCTCTCTCTCTTTCTCTCTCTTTCTTCACTTGGATATGATACAATTTTTTTGTTGAGTAAGCAACTCATGTAACGATTTATACTTAAGCTTTATCGAGCAAGCGAGCCATGTCGACACAATCGCTTGACATGACGATTTATTGAGCAAAGGTTTTAGGTACTTTGATCGAACAAGAAATAATCGGGGTATTGAGTAGAGGTGGCAAAAATGGATCCACCCATATTTTTCACTAATGGGTTTATATGGGTTATGAAGATATAATGGGTTAAAGTGTTTTAAGTTCAATTCTATATGGGTCGAAAATGGGTCAGACCGATTTTCAAAACCTAAAAATCATGGAACTTCCTCAGCGACAGAAAGCTGCCTTCGTAGTGACCCATTTTCAATCCACCTTCGCCGCTCCCTCGAAGGTTGACTCGCTTCGTCACCCATCTCCGTGGCTCGCTTCCGTGGCTCGCCTCCAAGTTGCCTCCGCCACTCGCCTCCGCTGCTCGCCTCCGCCCCCCTCCTTTGAGGCTCGCCTCCGCCGCTCCCTCAAAGGTCGACGAGCTCCGTCACCCACCTCCGCCGCTCGCCTGGAGCTCGAGACTATTACAGGTTCGTCCCCGTTCTCTCTGGCTTTCTCCTCGTACTGTGTTGCGTTTGGTTGATCGATTTCTTTCCTCAATGTTGATGGCGAAGCGGTTTTTGCTAGGGGTGTGCATGGTCTGGGCGGGCAGTTCCTAACATAGAACTGGGAACTGCCCGCTAAGGACTGGTTCCGAAAAATTAGAACCGGGATCTACCCGTTAGTTGCATGGATTCACTTGGGAACCGGACCGCCGGTCCGGTCTGGTTCCCTGGTGGATCCATGGAACCAATCTTGACGCGAAACAATTTTGGTTTTCGATCAAAATTGCTAGTTCTTTGCCCGACCTATTCTACTTCTCCTCCTCTTGTAGCCCCACTTCTTCACATACTTACTTTTTGCCCACTCACTGCTCGTGTTTTGTCAAGGACTCAAGATGCGCTTTAGAATTTTTAGCTTATGGATCTCTTCATTTAGTTTGACTAGAGATTACTCAGCCCTGCTTCTTTGCGATCTTGACTTAATTTTTTTAGTTATTTGATTTGGGTTTATTAATTAGTAATTTTAATTTTTTAATATTAAAAATTAATATATTATCTTAATATAATCTGTCTGGTCCGGGTGGATGGATCCGCCCATGGAACCGGGAATTGGACCGGTACCCACCGGTTCCCATAAATTGGAACCGGGAACCGGACCGGTTCCCTCAAGAACCACCGGTTCCGGGCGGTCCGGGCGGGTCTCAGTTTTTTTGCACACCCCTAGTTTTTTTTGCCAGATTCATCGTTCCTGTAGCGGAGTGATGGCTTTTCCATTTCCGTTTTTTGTTGATTTTTGTCGGGACCAGCTGCAAGATCTGTGAGACGTCCTGTGTAAAAGGAATTGAGGAGTTTTTGTCGCATACAGTGGCACTTGTAAAAGGTCACACCCTGTTCATTAGAATGGACCACACTGAAAAACCCCAACCAGTTAGTTTTAAATCTGTCATCTTTTACTTTCACAAGCATCATCTTTTCTTTTAAGATGTTTTTCAGATAGGATGATGCTTTAAGAAACAATATGCCTTTTTTTTTTGGTTTCTCTTGCAAAACTAGATACGGACGAGGAGTTGATAGAATGGAAAACCAAGTTCGATCAAAGAATTGCCTGTTACGAAATCGCACGTCAATTCCAGAAAAATAACGCTCGCAAACAATTCACTAGACAGAATATAGTAATAAAAGAGCAGAATCAGATGAACACGCCAGAAAATTTGTTATCGAAGTTCACCCAAACCTGGGCTACGTCTCCGCGCAGAGGCACTCTGCGAATCCACTAGACTTCGAAAAAGTTGGAATACAATGACGATCTTCTCTCAAGATCAGGGCACAAAAAGATTGAGAACCCTCATCAAGAAAAAACTCACTTTTTTCTTCTCTCTTTTTCTTGCCTCTCTGTTTCCTTTTTTAGCGTCTTGACGGCTAGGGTCTTACTATCACTAATATAAAGATATCACTTTTAACCTAAAAGGAAATCTGATGGAAAAGACAAAAAAGCTCCTAAAAACAAATATTTAACTTCATCTATAACATTGCCCTCTTGGAATCGAAAATTGGCAAGTTAGAGAGGGAAATGAATGACACCGAGACAAAAAGTTCTTTCCCTAAGAAGACGATCAATGAGTACATATGGGAAATAACCAAACTGCAAACTGAAGCTGAGGTAGAGTTAACTAAGTGATACAGCTTTCTGTTTTTACAATTGGGAATGTTGTAGTATTGTTTCATATTAACTCCTTTAACTCTTATTTCAGGCTCATAATTCTTTGAAAAGCGAAAGAGATTCCACCATTCAAAAGCTTTTTTCACGGCACAATTTGGGGTCTCTTCCAAGTACTCCATTTGACAATGATGTTGCCTTGAACTTTACAAATCGAGTGAAATCAAGGCTATCGGATCTTGAGCAGGATTTACAAGATAAAAAGGTGGCCTTCTTATTCCATGGTCTATGACTGTTTCTGTCCAAAAGTGAATTTTTAAGGGCCATACGTTCATCTCCGTGTGCTTAATTCATCAGTTATAATCTAGACACAATGAACTGCTAAAATACTACTTTGAAAATAACTTAAAGTAGCTGGCTTCTAGTTTTATTGAGAAGCAATGTCTGCAAAAGAAGAAATCCCTTTTTGTTTTCTGAAGGCAGTTGTTCTGTTTACCTATTTTAATGGAAAAAAAGAAGAAGCTCTGACAAGGAAAATTGTCTTGCAGAAATCAAATGAGATGGAACTTAAGGCTTCGTGGGATCGGTGCATGGATGCAAATGATTGGTGGAAAAATAGTGATGCTCAGATTCAGGCGAAGGCAGAGATCAAGGTTTAGAAGACATGCTTTGTTGTGGTTGTTCAATATTCAGATCGCTCTTCTATTTTTTCCAGGGCATTTGAACTTCTATCCTATGCAGAGTGGCCTTTTGAAGCGCATCAAAGAGAAGGAAGATGAGCGTGACTCATTCGAACTTCAAATATCTAAAGTTGATCTATCTCATATAGATGAGAGGGAGCAGAGCATGGTAACATAGTGGTGCTTAGCTCTTCTTGTGGCTCCATGCATGTTAGAGGCATGATACACAGATCTAATCTCTCTCTCTCTCTCTCTCTCTCTCGCATGTGCAGCAAATTGAGGTTGAGAGGAAAACAAACCAGCTTGCTGGAAGAGAATTTGAATCTAACATACGACAGAAGCAGAGTGAGATTTACAGCAATGAGCAAAAAATTAAGGCGCTTAATCGAGAGAAAGATATTATGGCAGGCGATTCAGAGGACAGAATAAAACTTGCTTTGAAGAAAGCTAAGCTAGAGAATCACAAAAAGAAACGATGTTAACTGGTCCACTGCTTTCTTCTGGTAGTAGGCGTATTCATCGCAAGAATGTAATGTTAACACAGCACGTGCTAACTGGTTCATTTCCTAGTTTATTAATATATTAGTTTGTATGTTTTGTTTGAATTACAGATGTAGCTATAGAATTATTTTCTTTGAACGAGCAAATGAGATTCTTATTATGAGAAGCGTTTACTTTCAATTCCAGATTTGATGAAGCTCGCGTAAATCCGACTTGTGAAAGACCATTTTCATTCTTGCCTTCGTGGATGTTTCATTAGATAGTGTTCAAATAGCTAATACTTAATTTCATGTTGCAGTTTTCAGTTGCTCAATAGTATGCTCACTTTAAATAAGAGAAGCATGTGTGTAGTCTAATTCTTCATAAATATTTCAATTTATAGGTTTTTTTTTAACATTTTTTTATTTTATTTACTATTTTAAATTTAATTTGAGATTTTTATCCAATTAGCATATAGCTTAAAGTAATATTAGAATATTAATGGGTTTTAGAAATATGGGTCGGGTCGAGTATGGGTCGGGTATGGGTCAGGTCGGGTATAGGTCACTATATTTACACTACAAGAGTATGTGTCAAAACGGGTTAAATAGGTCAAATATGGGTCGATCCATTTTCGACCCGACCCGACCCACCCATTTGCCACCACTAGTATTGAGTTATAGAAAAGACGAAAAATTTAGAATTTTTACCTCCCTAGCACAATGGCATTGACCTTATCAACCTTCTCCTTATTTTTTTAATTTTCTTTTTCCATTTTCCTTGTCCATAGAATATAACATAATATAATATTCTCACTTCTTCATATTCATTTTCTCTTATTGTCACTTCTTTTATTTTCTTTTCCTCTACCCCTTTTATTCCCCAAACATAGTACAAAAAAAGAGAAAGTATGTAGTAAACAATCATGCTCCTTCAAGGAAGAAGAAGCATTCCAAACCTATTTTTAATATGATAATTTGATCTCAATGGCTCTATTTATTTTTATACTTACATTCACACTATTGTATTTGGATAATGCCAATATGTTGAGATGAGTCTTTTGGTTGATGTCATGTTTACTCGATTCTTTGAGTCTCATCTAATTGATCATTCAACTCAACTTATATAGATGATTTTTCATCCAAACTAATTAGGCTTTGAATTAGGGTATTTGATAGCACAAAACTCGCGATTTTTGTGTTTTGGTTAATAATAGTTTTAGGTCGATGTCAAGTCAAGTCAAGTGACTTTTGAATTCCTCTTATTATTTGAAGTATTTGAATTATGATTGATTATAAAAGTATTCTCCAATTGCAGGCTACAAGGAAAAAAAGATGGAACATTGCAGCCAATATGTTGTCGAAAGTTAATCACACTGCCTATTGTTGCCTGTTGCCAATCATTTGGGAAAGAGAGTTTGTGGTCCAAAAGGCACCGTTGTTTTTAGAGAATAAAGATGCCATTACCTTAATAGGATTCCGAAAGGATATCTTTTAACTTATAATTAAACATTATAAGAAGGTGAAAAATAATTGCACCAAAAGCTCTATAGTATATCCGTTCCTTTCCTTTCAATTAAATCCTCAAACCATATTAAAAACTTCATAATAGTCATAGAACTACACAATGATCACACAAGACATAATAGTCTACCTTTCTACTTTCAATCTTTGTGAATAATTCGAATGACACATATCGATGTGAGTTGGTCCAATTTGACATGAACACATTCCAAAAAACAAGTTAAACAACGCTGGCCTTGCTCGCTAGCAAAAGACCTTTTTATTCTATGTTCAACCTCAAGCCCCAATGGATGACTACGACCTTCACTTTTAATATTGCAAAAGATAAAAATTAAACAACCAAATAATGAAAGGGACCATGAAATATTCTTAGTTTTTACTAGCAATCAAAGTTTGGTCATCACTAGTTCGTGCCGGTGACGTGCTTGCGTCCTTCAACAGGGGGGCTCGGGCCTGAGTCCTTAATCCCTCCAAGCGTCTCCGAGTTGGTGAACTTGTGTCCTTCACCGGGGGGGCTCGGGCCTGGGTCCTTAATCCCTCCAAGCGTCTCCGAGTTGGTGAACTTGGGTCCCTCGCCTGGGCTCGGCCCAGCTTGCTTGATGGCCCCAAGCGACAACCCGTTGAAGAATCCTCCGCAGGCAACTTTCACCGGAGCTTTCGTCTCCATCACATTGAAGGGTCGAGCTCCGTTCGCAACGAAAATGGGGCTGAGCATCGCCAGGACCAAGAGAATGTGGAGAGCCCTTGTTGTGCTCCTCATGTTCGATGAAATTATTGGCAGAGACAATAAAAAGCAAATTTTTACTGACAGAGACAATAAAGAGCAAATTTTTTTTATTTGTTTGAAGGGAGCTTGCGATGCGGAGTCTATGGCCGAGCGGGTGCTCAAAATATATAGTGCGAGCAATGAACGTTGGAAGATATGCCGTGATCGCATGCGGTGATTGCCCAACACATTTGTTGGAAGTTTTGATCTGATTTGATCATAATTTATATGTATATCAACTAAATATAGATTTAGATCTAGATTGATACATAGCATCATTTACTTCATTTCACAGTTTACACCTTGTATTATATCTAAGGAGATCTGTACATTTACAACATTATTGAAGACAATACACAGAAAATATACACCTTGTATTATATCTAAGGAGATCTGTACATTTACAACATTATTGAAGACAATACACAGAAAATTTCCTACGTCTTCATTCTCGATTCCCTCTTTCCTTCCTTTATTTTTGCTTTCTTTCAACGAAGAGTTTTCTTTGACCGGTTCTTCTTGATGGTCCCGGTTTCCCCGTTCTTCTTCTCCTTTTCTTCGTATGACAATTTAGTCTTCCCCTGTTCAAAGGCCACGTGAGCATTTGCATTTCTGCATGCAGCCGGCTTGAGGAAGCAACGAGGAAGCTTCTGTCGTGGCTGAGAGAGCGCACATGCAAGCCGGGGAAGAAGGAAGAATGTAGCACACGACTGATTGACCATTTACTAAAACATATTTGCACTCATCTGAAAGGCTAGATATATTTTGTATCACTCTATATCACACAAGTAGAGAGAGAGAGAGAGAGAGAGAGAGAGAGAGAGAGAGAGAGAGAGAGAGAGAGAGAGAGAGAGAGAGTTTGAAGGTCTAAAAGAAAAGGCAGAAGTTGGACCGCAATTTCTATGTCTAGTTTTTCAGCCGTCGAGCGTATATAGTCTATAAGCAGCCATGGAGAAGAAAGGTTTAACCCCAAACCGAAGACCAAAGACCTTGAGGATGACGGTGTTTTCTTGAGATGATGATGCAGCAGAGACATTGAACGACTCAAGTGTTCGAAGCCGGCACTCTCTCTCCTCCCGCCACCTCCCATCTGAATGGAGATGGCACAACTTTTGTTAAGTAAGTGACTCATGTAACGATTTGTACTAAAACTTTGTCAAGTAAGCGAGTTACGTTATCACAATCATGTCACATGACAATATATTCAATTGAGGTTTTACACCAAGCGGAATTTGAAAAATTTAGGTACTTGATTGAACCAAAATAAAAGAAGTTAAGGTACTAAATTGTAGAAAAGACAAAAATTTAGGTACTCATGATATCTGCCCAGGAAGAAAACTCTAAGAATTCACTCAATATTGGAATACTACCTTGAGATGTCTTTTTTATTTGCCTATAAGTTTATCTGGAACTTCAGTTCTATTTCCCACATATACATGTATATATATTTATTGATCACATCTTTCATTCTTGTTTAGAATTTATAGCTCCTTGGCACAAAGGCATTGCCCTTATCAATTTTCTCCTCATTTTAATTTTTTTTTTCAATTTTCCTCGTTCATAGAATATAACACAATTTATAGCTCCTTGGCACAAAGAAGATAGCTTCATGACATTTTTTAATATTCTGAGAAGGTTAGAAATAATCAGTAGGATACAGTACATACCTTTACAACTATTCTACCATCCAAGTTCCTTGCACCGCCGGGAATCCTATCTCCACATTTAGCCTCTAATGGTTTGACTTCTCCAGTCAAGTGCTCAATGGTTATTGTTGCACTGCCCTGGAGAACTTCACAATCTACAGGCACAGACTAACCGCAACCCAGCGTTATTCTCAGATGTTAGGAACTTTCAATTCATAAAAAGAAGTAAAAGAAAAATCATGGACTTTCAAGAAGAAAAAAGAGAACTTTGGGAAGCACCGCGAGTGTAAAAAGTCTCAGCATCATAAATATAAACACAGGACCAACTAATACACAAAAAAGTCAAACTTCTCGCGACCAAGATTTGTTTGATCAGAATTTTGAGGAAACATGATATTTCAAAGATGAATAAGTAAGGCAATTGGCCTTTGCTGACCTCTCCAGCTCCAACCAATATATAGGAGCCGACTGCCACATTATGCACAGGAACCCTTCTGTATGCTAAATCAGAGAACTTAGGTGATTCCTCATCATCCACATCCAAGACAAGCACAAAATCAGGATAATTTTCCTTCAGCTCTCTCACGTCAATCATTGAACGGCTGGTGAAGTACTCCTCAGCTGCAATTCATACGAATTAGATGGGACATTCCCAACTTGTACTAGGTGCATCAGAATCAGACTAGCCAGCTCTGCTCACCGATATGAGCCAGATTGAACATTGCCAGAAGTAAGCCTCCTTCCAAGGGGTTTCCCAAGAACGTTGTTGCAAAACCCGCAAGAGCCATCAACAAATGGATGTTTACTCTTCCAGCCGCAATATCAGTGAGTGCATCGAGGGAAGCTGATACCTAAGATAAACCACAACATGGGGGGATCCTTATCACATTGAACAAATTTTGGAAAAATGAAATAACACTCTCGAAGTTGAGTAGAACTAGACAGCGTGCCCCATTTTCATCTAACAGTACAGCTGATTTTGGTATTGCTTTGTGCATCAACAAGCAAAGCAAGAGCTGTGTCTTAATTCAGGAACATATCCTTTCCTTTTCTGATGAATCCTCCCTCCGAAACGAATGTAGGCCAGAAAACACAATTTAACTAAAACATGTCTCAAAGGTGCTAACATCTATCGTTTAACCTCAATGGCATAACTTAATAATCCTTCCACAGGAACTGACAGTTCAATCGGAAAAAAAATCTAATCCGATTAAATTCATTAGAAAATGCTTCAACTTCCCCCCCTTTATTTGCTAACGACAGACCATACAATGTTGGAAAGCACAACAAAACCGTTAAAATCCAGGAACAGAGGCTCCGCATCTGATCGCATTTAGGTTGCAAAACTAACAAGCAACACGAAAAGCCAGAGATAAAAATTCTCACTCCAACGAGGGGAAACGCGACGAGCATCAAAGAATTCTGAAACGGCTTCACTATCGGCTTTGGAACCAGGTAAGGGCAAGCGGCGGCGGCTAGGAACAAAGCCGCGGAGCAGCAGCACGTCTGCAGATTCTCCCTCAACAAATTCGCCAGGTCCACCCATTCGACCGCTTGCGCAAACTCACCCAGCGCCCTCTGCGGCCCGGTCAGCTCCACGTCACCTCCGTTGTCGTGGCCGTGGTGGTGGCCGTGGTGATGGCCGTGGTCATGGTGGTGATGGCCGTGGCTGTGGCCGTGGTCGTGGTTGTGATCATGATCGCCAGCTTTGGCGAGGGGGCGGGACTGCCAATTGCGAGGAGCGGCCGCAAATCGGATCCGCAGCAACGAGCAGCTAAAGTCGGAGTCGCCGAGAATGCGGAGAAGCGGGCAGGAAGCGCCGATTCCTCAAGGCCGTGCAGCGGCGGTGGCAGCGGCGGCGGGGCGGGAGGCCGGTGTTAAAGATCAGAAGTTAAAGAAGACTGTGGCAATACAGAGATACAAAGAAGCTTTGGATATTGCTGATGCTGTGCTCGTGGCTATAAGGAAAAGTACTGAAGATAGTGGACTCGAGATTGACATGAAGTGAGAGGCTGGACCACACGTGTTAATAAAGCTCGAGATTTAAAAGCAAGCTCACGTGCTCTAACACATAAGTGTAGTTATTCTGTTTTAGACATGTAACTAAAGTTGTTGAGTCTGTTTTGATCATCTTCTTCCTCGAGTCTCTTATTCATCTTCATGTACTCTGTTTTTCTAGCTTGTAGAATACAGAGAAAACTGAACATAGAAAGAGAGAGAGAGAGAGAGAGAGAGAGAGAGAGAGAGAGAGAGAGGAGAGAATTGTAGAGAAATAAAAAGCTCTCAGATGTATGTACTTTTCATTCTTTGATTCCAGGAATACATAATTCTTTCCTTTCATCTACATCTTGTGTTTTGTTCTTCATTTCTTCTCATGGTATCAAAGCCTACCTGAGAGCTCTAGCTTTCTCTACTATACTACTCGAAGTTTTATAGAGCTTGTGTGATCCAGACGACAGCAAGAAGTTCAAGAGCAGCTTCTTGGTTATTTTTTCTCTGGTTCTTGTTTTGATAGTAGTCAAGAAAGCATATCTTCAAAGTTTCTGAAAATATAGAATGACAGCAAGAATACAGAAGTATCCCTTTCCGATTCATGTCAATATAGCCAACTTTGTTACAATAAAGTTAGCCGAAGATAATTTCCTACTTTGGCAAGCACAGTTTCACAGGTTCCTACGAAGTCAGGATCTCTTTGGATTCATCAATGGCGAAACACCACCACCAGCTCAAATGGTGTAGGTTGAGATTGAAGGTAATGAAATAGAAGTGGTGAATCCTGATCATACAGATTGGGTGAAGACTGATCAACTAGTTTCATCTTGGATAAGTGGAGTAGTGTCTGAGAACATTTTAAGCTTGATCATCGGGCTAGAGACTTCATATGAGGTATGGCAGACCCTTCTTAATCACTTTACACAAAAGTCAGTGGCAAAAGAATTCGAACTAAGGGGAAAACTGTAAGCATGTCAGAAAAGAGATAGAGCATTGAGTGTTTATCTTCGAGAGTTTAAATCCATTTGTGATCAGCTTAATGCCATTGGAAAACCTATTGATGAGATAACCAAGATGTTTGGTGTTCTCGAGGGGTTAGGTTCATAATGTAAAGTTTCAAAACAACAATGTATTGCCTAAAACCTCAACTAGATTATGATGAGGTTATTTCTCAGCTCGAAAGATTTGAAACTAGGCTATAGACCTATTTTGTAAACCAACATAATCCTAATCTAGCCTACTATGGACAAAGAAAGTCTACTGCAATTTTGCAAAACTCTAATTTCAGAAATCAAAGAGAAAATAGTCGAGGGGGATATAGCTATGGCAAATGACGTGCAATGAATAACAGAGATCGTGGAAATGACTATGTTGGGACAGGAAGAAATCAACATTACAGAATGAATAATCTGAATTTGAATCAAGAAGATCAGGTTAACAAGCTGTCACACAATTGGTCTAACTATGGACAGGGGTTCAGACCATATGCAAATCATTCTCAAAAGTACCAAGCTACTAAGTCATATCCACCACAAAGTGCAGCTTCTGATAAGAGTATGCAGAATGCGAAAATAGCAAATAATAGTCCCTTAGAATGCCAAATTTGTAAAAGACTAGGACATACAACACTTTGATGTTGGTATCGTTTTGATAATTCATATCAAACAGATGAAATACCAACTGCACTAGCAGCAATGCACATCGAAGACTCTCATGGCACTAAATGGTATCCAGATACAGGAGCCACAGCTCATATTACTGCAGATCCTGGTATGCTTCAACACTTTTTCTTTATATAGTGGGACTGATCTTTGTTATGGTAGGAGATGGTTCTCGTTTGTCAATCTCATGTGTTGGTGATGGCTTGTTACATACAAAAACCAGCTCTTTACCACTAAATGATGTATTGATAGTCCCTGAAATCAAGAAAAATCTACTTTATGTTTCAAAATTAACAGATGATTATCCCTGTTCTTTTATTTTTGACAAATATGGGGTATATATGAAGGACAACTGCAACAATACAATAGTGAGGCTAGGAAGGAAAGTCAAGGGATTGTATCAAGTAGACCCTAAGTCACAAAAGTTTTCTTCACTCAAATCCAAAAAGAAGTAAGAGAAGATGTGTGGCATCAGAGGCTGGCACATACCGGTTTAAAAACAGTGAAGTATCTGCAGAGCCAGCACTTAATTCAATGCAATTCAAGAACTCAAAGCATATGTAGTAGTTGCCAGATTGCTAAGAGTTCAGCTTTACCTTTCCCTCTCGTCGACTATGCATCTAATATTCCCCTAGAAACGATACATTGTGATGTTTGGGGACCCTCACTAGTTCAGTCTTTTTAGAAATTTCGTTACTATGTCATTTTTGTGGATAATTTCTCTCGATACAGTTGGCTGTATCCAATGAAACAGAAGTCAGAATTTTATTACATTTTTGTCATGTTCCAAAGGCAAGTGGAGAGTTAGTTTGATCATAAGATCAAATCTTTCAGTGTGATGGAGGAGGTGAATTTACTAGCAACAAATTTCAGAATTATCTACAACAGTGTGGCATTAAACAAAATATTTCCAGTCCTTATACACCAGAGCAGAATGGAATCTCTAAAAGAAAGCATCGACATGTGGTTGAGTTAGGAATAGCAATGCTATATCATGCTAAAGTACCATTAAAGTATTGGGTAGATGCCTTCATGACAGCAAATTACATCATCAATCTTCTTCCTACATCAAAGTTACATATAAATTCACCTTACAGTAAATTGTACCAACAAAAACCAAGCTATACACATTTAAGGGTCTTTGGATCTGCTTGTTATCCTTGCCTCAGACCATATGCACAACATAAGCTTGATCCAAGATCTCTTACATGCATATTTTTGGGATACAGTGAAAGACATAAAGGATATTGATGTCTTCTGCCCACTAATGGACATGTCTATATTAGTCGTCATGTGGTGTTTGATGAAACAGTTTTTCCTTTCACCAATCGACTAACAACTGAGTATAATCAAGGTATTGACTTGTACAAACAATGGATAAATGGAGTGACTTTTCTAGGCTCCATCACTACAGAACAAGTCAAGCCTAAGTCTAATGAGCATATGGGACATCTGCAAGATACTGGACTAGTACAGAATATCCACACTAATGCATCAGATCCTGCTATAATACCACGGGTGCATACAGTTCCTGAGGAACCAGTATGTTCTATTCAAGCATCCACTCTGCCACCAGAGATCAATATAGATCAAGCACAAATCAGCTCCCCAGTCAATACACAAGGTATACTGTCTGTTCATCCTATGCAAACCAGACTAAAGTCTGGAATTGTCAAACCAAATCCTAAATATGCATGCTTGGCTGAATATAAAGTTCCTATTGAACCAAAATCAGGCAAATCTGCACTGGCAGACAAAAACTGGTATCAAGCGATGCAAGATGAAATGGATGCCTTATATACAAATCAGACTTGGGAATTAGTGCCTCGAACTGATCACATGAATGTCATAGGGTGCAAATGGGTGTTTAAAACTAAGCTTACAACAGATGGTTAGCTTGACAGACTCAAAGCCAAACTAGTAGCTAAGGGGTTTCGTTAAGAAGAAGGTGTTGATTTCACAGAGACCTTTAGCCCTGTCATTAAACATGCTACTATTCGAATTGTTCTCTCTGTGGCAATGACAAAGCATTGGCCAATTCATCAGCTTGATGTTAAAAATGCCTTCCTACATGGAACTTTGAATGAAATTGTGTATATGCAACAACCACCAGGTTTCACACATCCTCATAAGCCTTAACATGTGTGTCTGCTTAAGAAATCATTGTATGGCCTTCGTCAAGCACCACGAGCCTGGTTTGATAAATTCGGTAACTTTCTACTTGAAAATGGCTTTTCTTGCAATACCACTGATCACTCATTATTTGTGTTTCATCATGGCTCATAAACCATACTGTTATTGCTCTATGTAGATGATATTGTGCTTACTGGTAGCTTAGCTCAGTTACTTTCCCACTTGATTCACCTACTGAGTCTTCAATTTCATATGAAGGATCTTGGCCTGCTGCATTACTTTATGGGAATTGAGGCTAAACAAACTTCACAAGACTTATTTCTTTCTCAAACTAAGTATGCTCTTGATCTACTTACTCAAGCTAATATGAAAGACTGCAAACCCATTTCTACCCCTCTATCATTACGGTCTGCAAATATGACAACCGATGACATATTATTGCGTAAATCCACTTGAGTATCGAAGTCTTGTTGGTGGACTCCAGTATCTCACTATAACTCGTCCAGATATTGCTTATGCCACAAATCTCCTCTGTCAGAAGATGCAGCAGCCCACATTAGGAGATTTTCACAAACTGAACGGGGTTCTTCGATACATGAAAGGAACTGTTGCTCTTGGTTTAACCATTCACTCCAACAGCTCCATGCACTTGTATGGTTTCTCTGATGTTGATTGGGCAGGGTGCAGCACTACCATGCGATCTACCACTGGTTTTTGTACGTATCTTGGCTCAAATCTTATTTCTTGGTCAGCAAAACGACAATCCATAGTCTCTCGTTCCTCAACAGAGGCTGAATATCGAGCTTTGGCTTCAGCTACAGCTGATCTTACATGGGTCAGTTTTGTACTTCGAGATATTGGAATTGGTTTATCTGTTCCAACAACTCTATTTTGTGACAACAAGTCAGCTATTGCTCTCACACTTAACCCTGGTCTACATGCTCGCACAAAGCATATTGAAGTAGACTTTCATTTCGTTCATGAAAAGGTTTCTTCCGGGTCCTTAATTGTTTCTTATACTCCCAGTACTCGACAACTTGTAGATATCTTTACAAAATCTTTACCTCGATTACTACATTTTACTCTTCGTACCAAATTGGGCTTGGGGTATTTACCCCTTCCCAATTTGCGGGGGGATGTTAAAGATCAAAAGTTAAAGAAGACTGTGGCAATACAGAGAGACAAAGAAGCTCTGGATATTGCTGATGCTGTGCTCGTGGCTATAAGGAAAAGTACTGAAGATAGTGGACTCGAGATTGACATGAAGTGAGAGGCTGGACCACACGTGTTAATAAAGCTCGAGATTTAAAAGCAAACTCATGTGCTCTAACACATAAGTGTAGTTATTCTGTTTTAGACATGTAACTGCAGTTGTTGAGTTTGTTTTGATCATCTTCTTCCTCGAGTCTCTTATTCATCTTCACGTACTCTATTTTTCGAGCTTGTAGAATACTGAGAAAACTTAACATAGAAAGAGAGAGAGAGGAGAGAATTGTAGAGAAATGAAAAGCTCTCAGATGTATGTACTTTTCATTCTTTGATTCAAGGAATACATAATTCTTTCCTTTCATCTACATCTTGTGTTTTGTTCTTCATTTCTTCTCAGCCAGGGACCGGAACCTGCACAGATTGGCCGCGCGGGGGAGGGCGTCCATTGGAGAAGCGTCGTCGGAGGAGAGCTGCTCAGGCCATGGGACTGAAGAAGGAGAAGGGAGGTTGGTTCAGCAGTTGGAATCAGTCGCGGCTTGCTGCTTTTGGTCGGTAAAAGGTTATAAAATAGGAGGGAGGGATGGAGTTATACTAGCCACACCATGTGCTCATTGTATAGTTGAAGGGGCGGCTGGGGAGCGGCGTGATGCTGGTGTGCTCTGTTACTTTAGAGTGGGGGTGACTCTCACTCAAAATGCCACGTCATCAGCCTCCGACTCTAGTAAAAAAGAAAAATTAAGATTTAAAAAATAATGACTTCACAGCACAAGTTACGTGGAGTTTTTGTCTATTTCGCGTTCGAGCAAAACCAAATTTTACTTCGAGCACGGTTCGACGAGAAGTGTCCCTTATAACACAATAAGGGACTCGAGGGAAAAATGCCAACTTGGATGCGTTTTCTTGAGAAGATCCCACGGTAGATATATCTTGGACAACTGAAATGCTAAAAAATAAGGACTCTCTCTTTCTCTTTCTCTCTCTTTCTACACTTGAATATGATACAATTTTTTATTGAGTAAGCAACTCATGTAACGATTTATACTTAAATTTTATCGAGTAAGTGAGCGATGTCGACACAATCACTTGACATGACGATTTATTGAGCAAAGGTTTTAGGTACTTGATCGAACAAGAAAAAATTGGGGTACTGAATTATAGAAAATATGAAAAATTTAGAATTTTTACCTCCTTAGCACAATGGCATTGACCTTATCAACTTTCTCCTTATTTTTTTTAAAATTTTTTTCCATTTTCCTCGTCCATAGAATATAACACAACATAATATTCTCACTTCTTCATATTCATTTTCTCTTATTGTCACTTCTTTTATTTTCTTCTCTACTACCCCTTTTATTCCCCAAACACAGTACAAAAAAAGAGAAAGTATGCAGAAAACAATTATGTTCCTTCAAGGAAGAAGAAGCATTCCAAACCTATTTTTAATATGATAATTTTATCTCGATGGCTCTATTTATTTTTATACTTACATTCATACTATTGTATTTGGATAATGCCAATATGTTGAGATGGGTCTTTTGGTCGATGTCATGAAGACGATTAGAAGATCTTGTTCACTCGATTTCTTGAGTCTCATCTAATTGATCATTTATCTCAACTTATGTAGATGATTTTTCATCCAAACTAATTAGGCTTTAAATTAGGGTATTTAATAGCAAGAAACTCGAGAATTTTGTGTTTTGGTTAATAATGAGTTTCAGGCCGATGTCAAGTCAAGTCAAGTCAAGTCAAGTCACTTTTGGATTCCTTTTATTATTTTAAGTATTTGATTTATGGTTGATTATAAAAGTATTCTCCAATTGCAGGCTACAAGGAAAAAAAGATGTAACATTGCAGCTAATATGTTGTTGAAAGTTAATCACACTGCCTATTGTTGCCTGTTGCCAATCATTTGGAAAAGAGAGTTTGCAGTCCAAAAGGCACCGTTGTTTTTAGAGAATAAAGATGCTGTTACGTTACCAAAATTCCGAAAAGATATCTTTTAACTTATAATTAAACATTATAAGAAGGTGAAAAATAATTGCACCAAAAGCTCTATAATATATCCGTTCCCTTCCTTTCAATTAAATCATCAAACCATATTAAAAACTTCATAATAGTCATAGAACTACACAATGATCACTCAAGACATAATAGTCTTCCTTTCTACTTTCAATCTTTGTGAATAATTCGAATGACACATGTCGATGTGAGTCGGTCCAATTTGACACGAACACATTCCATAAAACAAGTTAAACAACACTGGCCTTGCTCGCTAGCAAAAGACCTTTTTATTCTATATTCAACCTCAAGCCCCAATGGATGACTACGACCTTCACTTTTGATATTGCAAAAGATAAAAATTAAACAACCAAATAATGAAAGGGACCATGAAATACTCTTAGTTTGTACTAGCAATCAAAGTTTGGTCATCACTAGTTCGTGCCGGTGACGTGCTTGTGTCCTTCGCCGGGGGGGCTCGGGCCTGAGTCCTTAATCCCTCCAAGCGTCTCCGAGTTGGTGAACTTGTGTCCTTCACCGGGGGGGCTCGGGCCTGAGTCCTTAATCCCTCCAAGCGTCTCTGAGTTGGTGAATTTGTGCCCCTCGCCTGGGCTCGGCCCAGCTTGCTTGATGGCCCCAAGCGACAACCCATTGAAGAAACCTCCGCAGGCAACTCCCACCGGAGCTTTCGTCTCCATCACATTGAAGGGTCGAGCTCCGTTCGCAACGAAAATGGGGCTGAGCATCGCCAGGACCAAGAGAATGTGGAGAGCCCTTGTTGTGCTCCTCATGTTCGATGAAATTACTGACAGAGAATAAAAAGCAAATTTTTACTGACAGAGACAATAAAGAGCAAATTTTTTTATTTGTTCGAAGGGAGCTTGTGATGCGGAGTCTATGGCCGAGCGGGTGCTCAAAATATATAGTGCGAGCAACGAAGAGTTTTCTTTGACCGGTTCTTCTTGATGGTCCCGGTTTCCCCGTTCTTCTTCTCTTTTTCTTCGTATGACAATTTAGTCTTCCCCTGTTCAAAGGCCACGTGAGCATTTGCATTTCTGCATGCAGCCGCCTTGAGGAAGCAACGAGGAAGCTTCTGTCGTGGCTGAGAGAGCGCACATGCAAGCCGGGGAAGAAGGAAGAATGTAGCACACGACTGATTGACCATTTACTAAAGCATATTTGCACTCATCTGAAAGGCTAGATATATTTTGTATCACTATGTTTAAATAAAATAAAATTGATTATCGGATGACGGTTGGTAGATGAGAAACTTGCAAGCATTGAAGGAGCCATAAAAACTTTATGGTAGGCTACATGGATTTGAAGAATGGAAGTTATTGAAGACTTCTGTTATTTTATGGTGCGTTTTGATTGTCTTTATGATTACATGTATGAGGCTGTTTTGTTTTAGTCATTAAATTCCCATCATTAAATTTGTGGGTTGTTAAGCAGTCATTAGTGTTTGTAAACTTCTATTCCTATATAAAGGGATGAAGTCGTGAGTTGTAAATAAAGCCACAAGCCACAGTCCACGGAGACACAAATAAGAGAAAGTATTCTTAATAAAAATTTCTTGAGAGAGAGAGAGAGAGAGAGAGAGAGAGAGAGAGAGAGAGAGAGAGAGAGAGAGAGAGAGAGTTTGAAGGTCTAAAAGAAAAGGCAGAAGTTGGACCACAATTTCTATGTCTAGTTTTTCAGCCGTTGAGAGTATATAGTCTATAAGCAGCCGTGGAGAAGAAAGGTTTTACCCCAAACCGAAGACCAAAGACCTTGAGGATTGTTAGAGATATTTATCTTAGGATGTTAGAGATATTTATTTTCCTAATTGATTATAATTGATTTCATATCGATTATAATTGATTTGATTATGATATTGTAATATTTTATTACTTTAGATAGTTGCCTAGAATAGCCTATAAATAGGCTCTTGTATCATCAGTATTACACACACTGAAATATACAGAAATTCATTCTTCCACTTTATTCTATCATGGTATCAGAGCGAGGTTTTGTCTGAGAAGGTGGTCGCCATTGTCGCAGCACCTTGATCTACCATGGAGAGAAGCCACACGTCCGCCGTGCTATAGGACTACTGACGACCACCGACGCCGTTGACTGCAGGTGGAAATTTCGAAAACAATTCTTAGAATTTTTAATTGAAAAACACCATAGACAGGTTCTACATTCCCATACGAGTCCAGAACAGCAATGAACGTCGCCGAAAATACTCCACGCACCCTCACGTGCCGTTCAAAGCCTCTGCGCGTGAGATCCACGCGCCATGATGCCGGGGAGTCAGCCACGCGCCCTCACGTGCCGGTCAACCCTCTGCGCGCGTGAGGTACATGCACCCACAGCTCACTCGTATCAATGACGTCAGCCCATGTCATCTCGTTGCCGATTGCCATTGACCGGCATTGACTCGATCGGTTCGCAGCATTTTCCGACCGGTTTAGCTATTTTCCGACCGGTTCTCGGAGTTTTTCGACCAGTTTGGCCATTTCCCGACTAGTTAGCTCCTTTATCTTTCCAGTTCATGCAGTTTCCGAGCGATTTTAAGGTGTTTTTGACCGGTTCAACCAGATTCCAACCGGTTCACAGCGTTTTCTGGCCGCTTTAGTCAGATTCCGATCGGTTTGCAGTGTTTTCCGGCCGGTTCGGCCAATTTCCGACCGGTTCTTGGCATTTCTAGACTGGTTCTTGAGGTATTTCGACGTTCTAAGTCTATTTTCGGCCTTATTTTCTTCATATAAGCTCTACAAGTATCAGTTTTTCTCAAATTCATCAAAGAATCGATTGAGTTTACTAGTATATCGCCTATCATGGACAAGTTAGAAGTCTCAATGCCCATTCAGACCATCCTAAATGGATCAAATTATATTTTATGGGCTCAAGAAATGTCCAGTTTTCTAAGGGGACATCTTAAGCTTTGGCGTTATGTCATTGGAAGTCTTCGCGAGCCTTGTAAGGCCGTCGAAGAAGATGACGATACATTTGCTGAACGATTGGAGGAGTGGGAGAGCAAGAATCACCAGATACTCATGTGGTTTCAAAATACTTTGATTCCATCCATCAAACTTCAGTTTGGTCGTCTAAATACAGCAAAGGAAGCCTGGGATCTTCTTGCTGGTCGTTATTCCACATTAGACATTGCTCATCAATATCAATTGTTAGGGAACTTACATCGCATGCGTCAAGAGACAGGTCAGTCTATTAATGACTTTCTTCAATGCATGCTATATGGGACCAGCTAGCTTTATTTGAACCAACATGGGATTCGACTATTGATGCTCGTAAGTTTGCTGAATATCGTGATCGTATGCGGGTTATGCAATTTCTGATGTCTCTAAATGATGAGTATGAACTTGTGTGAGCCTCACTTTTGCATCGGGATCCTTTACCTCATCTTAAGGTAGTTGTTTCAGAGTTATTAACTGAGGAAACTCGCCTTGCGACTTTAAAGGCACAACGTGCTACTCCATTGGTTTCCACTCCTATAGATGCAGTGCTTGCTACTTCTGGCTCATCCTCATGGCGCAAACCTTATTGTACGCACTGTCGTCGACCTGGTCATCGTGCATCAAACTGTTATCAATTACAATCCAAGCAACCTACGAGAACAAACAACTGATCCCGTTTTCGAGGTGCAGCTGCACGCCGCCCATCCACTGCTGCTTCTGTCATAGAGGATTCTTCTACCAGCTCGTCTGTCACGCTATCTTTAGATGATCTTCGATCCACAGTTCGTTCCATTCTTCAAGAAACTGGTACCTCTAGTTCTTCTGCTCTATCACCCTCCAGTACTCATGATTCATGGTTCTTTGATTCTGCGTGTTGTAATCACATGACTTCTCATTCCAATTTATTCAAGTCAAAATCATATAACTCACAAACACCTATTATTCACACTGTTGATAACTCTAAGATGATAGTTAGTCATACATGGAACGTTTCAACGCCCACGTTGTCCTTACCTGATACTTTTATGGTTCCCAACCTCTCTTTAAACTTGATATCTGTGGGTCAGCTATGTGAGCTTGGTTTTGATATTCATTTCTCTTCGAATGGTTGTCGTGTGCAGGATCCATGGACGGGACAGACAATTGGGACAAGACATAAAGTGGGACGGTTGTTTGAGCTTGTTTCCTTAAAGCTTCCCAACTCCTTCACTGGTTGTGCTGCCACAGTTTCATCTGAAACTTGGCATTCTCGTTTAGGTCATCTTTCTTTTTCTTGACTAAGTCATTTGCTTTCAAGTGGTCATCTAGGTTCTGTTGACAATAAAACCTTTGATTGTTTATCTTGTAAGTTAGGAAAACATCATGCTTTACCGTTCAATATTAGTGAATCTGTGTCCTATGCTCCCTTTGATCTAATTCATTCGGATATTTGGGGACCATCTCCTACTCCCACTATGGGAGGCTCTTGTTATTTTGTGATTTTTGTTGATGACTATTCGCGTTATACATGGCTTTATCTCATGAAAAATCGATCTAAACTTACCCATATCCATGGAAATTTTGTTGCCATGATCAAAACACAATTTTCTCGAGATATCAAGGTTTTTCGTACTGATAATGCCATGGAATATAAGGATAGAGAGTTTCTTAAAATTCTTTCTCAGAACGGTACTATTATTCATCGTTCTTGTCCAGGAACTTCCCAACAAAATGGTCGAGCAGAGCGTAAACATAGGCATATCTTAGATATTGTATGCACTCTTCTAATCTCAAAATCTTGTCTAGAACAATTTTGGGGGGAGGCTTGTCATACTACTGTCTACACTATTAATCGTATTCCGTCACCTATTATAGGTAACATTTCTCCGTATGAGCGCTTGTATGACAGTCCCTAATTATAGTCTACTTCGAGTTTTTGGTAGTGCATGTTTTGTGCATCTTCTTCCAAATGAATGCACGAAGTTAGAACCTCGTGCTCATCTATGTTGTTTCCTTGGCTATGGCATTGAGCATAAAGGGTATAGATGTTGGGACCCTATATCCGATCGACTTCGTGTGTCTCGCCATGTTACCTTCTGGGAACATAAAATGTTCTCATCTTTACATTCTTTTGCATCTTCTCCCACTATTCCAAATGTTCGTTTCTTCACAAATCCTTCTGTCGAACTGTTCCCTGAAGATGCCACTCCTACATCTTCCTTTGTCGAATTGTCCTCTCCAAATCTTGATGCAGGTATCTCTGGAAATCCCACTTCAGCAGCTCCCGATATGTCTGTGCCATCCGTGGATCCAACTTTAGAAGTTCCTTCTTTTGTTTGTCGCTCCACCCGTGTAAGTCAACCTTCTATTCGGCTTCGTGATTTTCATTGTTATTCCATAATTGCCTCTTTTCATGAGCCTCGCACATATAGAAAAGCTCGTACTAATCCTCTTTGGCACAAGCAATGGCGGATGAGTTGCAAGCATTAGAACACTCTCATACTTGGGATTTGGTTGATTTGCCTCCTAACAAGTCGACTATAGGTTGTAAATGGGTGTACAAAATCAAAACTAAGGCAGATGGTACAGTGGAACGTTATAAAGCTCGACTAGTAGCAAAAGGCTTTACCCAGGAGTATGTCATTGATTATGATGAGACGTTTGCTCTAGTTGCATGTCTTACTTCTGTCCGTAGCCTTCTTGCTGTCGCTGCTATTAAGCGATGGCCTCTATTTCAAATGGATGTCAAAAATGCATTCCTTAATGGAGATCTCACTGAAGAAGTATATATGGAGCCACCTCCTGGATATACTCATACTCTTGGTAAAGTGTGTCTTCTATGTTGAGCATTATATGGACTAAAACAGGCTCCTCATGCATGGTATTCCAAGTTTAGTTCTACTATGGAACGCCTTGGATTTGTATACAGTCCCTATGATAACGCTCTATTTGTTCAACGAACATCTCGTGGGAGTATTCTGCTACTATTATATGTGGATGACATGGTTATTACTGGCGATGATCATAAAGGCATTACAAAACTACAGCTGTATTTGAGTCAACAGTTTGAAATGAAAGATCTTGGATGGCTTAGTTATTTTTTAGGATTGGAGGTTGATTCTGATTCCTCTGGCTATTATCTTTCTCAAGAGAAATATGCCACTGATCTTCTTTCTCGAGCTGGACTTACTGATAATAAGACTGCTACCACTCCCATTGAAAATAATGCCAAATTTGATGAAAAAGATGGGACTCCTCTTCCAAACCTTACACTTTATCGATAGTTAGTTGGCAGTCTGGTTTATCTCACCGTTAAAAACCCGCCCTGACATCGCTTATGTTGTTCACATTGTGAGTCAATTCATGACTGCACCACGGATGACTCATTTTGCTACTGTTCTTCGGATTCTTCGCTATATTAAAGGTACCTTATTTCACGGTCTTTACTTTTCTACTAACTCATCCTTGGAGTTAACAGCTTATTCTGATGCTGATTGGGCTGGTGATCCCTTTGATCGTCGCTCTACTACAAGCTATTGCTTTTTCTTAGGGAAGTCCCTTATTTCCCAGTGGAGTAAGAAACATACTACTATTGCTCGATTGAGTACGGAAGTGGAATATCGTGCCCTTGCCGATACAACTTTGGAATTATTATGGTTATGGTAGTTACTAGAAGACATGGGAGTTCGTCATAACAGTGGAACGGTCATTCATTGCGATAATCGAAGTGCCATCCAAATAGCTCATAATGATGTTTTTCATGAGCATACCAAACATATTGAAATAGATTGTCATTTCATACGCTCTCATGTGCTTCGTGGCGATGTTCGTCTTGTTCCCATCTCTTCAATTGATCAGATGGCTGATGTTTTCACGAAGGCGCATCCACCTGGGCGTTTTAAAGATCTTTTCTCCAAACTCCAGTTGACCTCTTCTATCTCACCTTGAGTTTGAGGGGGGATGTTAGAGATATTTATCTGAGGATGTTAGAGATATTTATTTTCCTAATTGATTATAATTGATTTGATTATGATATTGTAATATTTTATTACTTAGATAGTTGCCTAGAATAGCCTATAAATAGGCTCTTGTATCATCAGTATTACACACACTGAAATATATAGAAATTCATTCTTCCACTTTATTCTATCAAGGATGACGGTGTTTTCTTGAGATGATGATGCAGCAGAGACATATTGAACGACTCAAGTGTTCGAAGCCAGCACTCTCTCTCCTCCCGCCACCTCTAATTTGAATGGAGATGGCACAACTTTTGTTAAGTAAGCGACTCATGTAACGATTTGTACTAAAACTTTGTCGAGTAAGCGAGTTACGTTATCACAATCACGTCACATGACAATATATTCAATTGAGGTTTTACACCAAGTGGAATTTGAAAAATTTAGGTACTTGATTGAACCAAAAAAAGAAGAAGTTAAGGTACTAAATCGTAGAAAAGACAAAAATTTAGGTACTCATGATATCATTGCCCAGGAAGAAAACTCTAAGAATTCACTCAATATTGGAATACTACCTTGAGATGTCTTTTTTTATTTGCCTATAAGTTCATCTGGAACTTCAGTTCTATTTCCCACATAGACATGTCTATATATTTATTGATCACATCTTTCATTCTTGTTTAGAATTTATAGCTCCTTGGCACAAAGGCATTGCCCTTATCAATTTCCTCCTTATTTTAATTTATTTTCAATTTTCCTCGTTCACAGAATATAACACAATATATTTTTCTCTCCTCTTCATGTTCATTTTCTCATATTGCCACTCCTTTTATTTTCTTTGCCACTACCACTTTTTTCCCAAACATAGTATAAATAAGAGAAAATACGCAGTAAACAATGATGTTGCTTCAAGGAAGGGGGAGCGCTCCGAACCTATTTTTAATCTGAATTATTTTATCCCAATGGCTCTGTTTATTTTTATTCTTATATTCATACTTTTGTGTTTGGATAATGCCAACATGTTGAGACTAGTTTTTTGGTCAATGTCAAGAAGACGCCACTCAATTCCTCGAGTATCATCCAAAATGATCATTCAGGTCGACTTATGTAGATGATTTTTCGTCCAAATCGATCATGCTCCGAATTATGGTATTCGATATTAAGGAGCTCGAGATTTTTGTGTTTCGGTTAACGATGAGTTTTGGAGTTGATGTCGATGTCAAGTCAGTTTTGGATTCCTCTCATTATTTAAGGTGCTTGAATTATGGTTGATATTCAAAGTAATCTTCCAATCGCAGGCTACAAGGAAAAAAAAATGGAAAATGAGATGGTGATGGTCCGTCGTTGGCGATACAGGTGACGAACCATCATCCACCGCCATTTTTCTTAGTAATCGGATATACTTCTTGCATCGGTTTTTAATTTTTAATTTTTTTATCACTGCTGAAAGTTAATTAAAGCCAATATGCTGTAGAAAGTTAATCACACTGGCTATTGTTGCTGGTTGCCAATCATCCGGGAAAGGGGGTTTGTGGTCCAAAAGGCGACATTATTTTTAGAAAATAAAGGTGGCGTTACCTTAGCATGGTTCCAAAAAGATAGCTTTTCACTTGTCAATTAAACATTATAAGAGTGTGAAAATTTCATGATTGTCATATAACTACGTGATGATCACACGTGATGTGATGTCATACATAACAATGTTCCTTTCTACTTTCAATCTTTTTGAATAATTCAAATGACAAGTTCATGTGATTTTGTTCCAAATTGACATGAACACATTAATAAAACAAGTTAAACAACATTGGCGACGTGCGGACTCCTGAGTGCCATAACTTTGCACAAAGAGACACTTAAGTGCCATAAATTATGAAAGGTACACTTAAGTGCCATAACTTATGAAAGGTACATTTAAGTGCCAAAATGAAATGTACACTTAAGTGCCAAAATTGGAGTAAAATGGATCACTCGAGTGCCAATTCGGCCAAAGTCCGGCCAAAACGCCGACGTGGCATTTTTCTGGCGAAACCAGCCCAAAACGACGCCGTTTTGCACGTTGACATGGACAAATAATGCAAAAACGACGTCGTTTTGGGCTGACGTAGTAAAAAAAATAATATAAAAAAAAAAATAAAATTAAAATTAAATTTAGTTAAAATATTAAAAAATAATAATTTTTAATTAAAAACATTAATTTTTTTAAAAAAAATTAAAAAAAAAAGGAAAGTCGGGGAGGTGGCTGAGGGATCAGCCCTTAGTCGCCGCCCTGTTGTTGTCGGGAAGGGCCGACGACGGCGGGGGGAGGGTCGATCGGGGCCGCCGAGCCTTGGCTAGGGGCTAGACCTCGGCCGGGGCGGCGAGGGCTCGACCTTGCCTAGATTCGGTGAGGGCCGCCGACCCTCGCCGGATCTGGGCGAGGGCTGCGAGCCCTCGTCACTGGCCACAGATCTGGGGAGGGTCACGGTCCTCGCCCAGATTCAGCGAGGATCGGCGGCCTTTGGCTCGGCCGGGCGAGGGCCGCTGACCCTCGCCGGATCTAGGCAAGGGCCGCGAGCCATCGCCACCGGTCGGCCGAGGTTGCCGGGCCTTAGCCGGGTCGTGAGCCCTCGTCGCCGGTTGGCCGGGGTCGCCGGGCCCCGGCTAGGGGCCGACGACCCCGGCCGACCCTCCCCGCCGTCGCCGGCCCTTCCGGCGGCGGCGGAGGCCGAGGGCGATCCCCGCCTGCCTCCCCCTTGCCTTTTTTTCTTTTTTTAATTTTTTTTAAAATTTTAAATTGTTTAAATTTTTTAAATTTTAAATTATTATTTTTTAATATTTTAACTAAATTTAATTTAAAATTATTATTTTTTAATATTTTAACTAAATTTAAATTTATTATTTTTTATATTATTTTTTTGCGAAGCCAGCCCAAAACGACGCCGTTTTTGTATTATTTGACCACGTCAGCGTGCAAAACGACGTCGTTTTGGGCTGGCTTCACCGAAAAAATGCCACGTCGGCGTTTTGACCGGACTTTGGCTGGAGTAGCACTTAAGTGATCCGTTTTTCTTCGAATGTGGCACTTAAGTGTACCTTTCGTAAATTATGGCACTTAAGTGTCCATTTGTGCAAAGTTATGGTACTTGAAGCGTTTTTTTACCCAACATCGGCCTTGCTAGCCAGCAAAAAACATTCTTATTCCATATGCAAGCTCAAACCCAAATGAATGAAAATAACCTTGAATTTTGATATTGCAAAATATAAAAATTAAACAAATAATGTCAGGAACTATAAAATATTTTTAGATTCTTCTAGTAATCAAAGTTCGGTCGTCACTGGTTCGTGCCGGTGACGTGCCCGTGTCCTTCACCAGGGCTTGGGCCCGAGTCCTTAATCCCTCCGAGTGTCTCCGAGTTGGTGAACTTGTGTCCCTCCCCGGGCTCGGGCCTGAGTCCTTAATCCCTCCGAGTGTCTCCGAGTTGGTGAACTTGTGTCCCTCACCCGGGCTCGGGCCGGCTTGCTTGATGGCCCCAAGCGACAACCCATCGAAGAACCCTCCGCAGGCAACTCCCACTGGAGCTTTCGTCTCCATAACGTTGAAGGGTCGAGCTTCGTTCGCAACGAAAACGGCACTGAGCATCGCCAGGACCAAGAGAATGTGGAGAACCCTTGTTGCGCTCCTCATGTTCGATAAAATCACCGACAGAGACAATAAAGAGAGAACTTTTTGATTCGTTTGGAGGGAGCTTGTGATGCGGAGTCTATGGCCGAGCAGGCACTCTAATATATAGTGCGAGCGACGAAGAGTTTTGTTTGACCGGCTCTTCTTGATGGTCCCGGTTTCCTCGTTCTTCCTCTCCTTTTCTTCGTGGAATAATTAGTCTTTTCCCTGTTCAAAGGCAACGTGAGTATTGGCATTTCTGCATGCAGCCAGCTTGAGGAAGCAACGAGGTAGCTTCTGTTGTGGCCGAGAGAGCGCACATGCAAGCCAAGGGAAGAAGGAAGAATGTACCAGACGACTGTTTGACCGTTTACTAAAACGTTTGCGCTCATCTAAAAGGCTAGATACATCATATATTACTCTATTTCACACAAGTAGATATAGAGGGACCAAGTTTGAAGGTTTAGAAGATGAGAGACAGAAGTTGGACTGTAATTTCTATGTCTAGTTTTTCAGCGGGCGAGCGTACATAGTCTAAGCAGCCATGGAGAAGCATGGTATTACCCCAGACCGAAGACCATAGACCGTGAGGATGACGGTGTCTTTCGAAGACTTTTGGGTGGACAGCTTGAATTTTCACAGGCAGACAACAGTGGAACTGTTGTGGAAATCTCCCAAATGTCTTCTTTCAGTATTAACTTGAATTCAAATGACAGTACTAGATACGTAGACCCTAGAGTACTATAACTTACGAAAGGTATATTTAAGTGCCACATTTTAAGAAAAGTGGGACACCTGAGTGTCATTTCCGGCGAATTTGCCGGAAATCATACGTGGTATTAAAATATTAATATTTCTCGTCGATGTGTCTCGCTGGAGAGTTGAGTCAGCTCGAATTCGGCCAAAACGACGTTGTTTTGGCATAATTTGAATTTTATAATAATATAAAAATGATTTAAATTAAATTTAAAAATAAATTTATTTAAAACATTTAAAAAAATTTAAAATTTTAAAAACTTTAAAAATACACAAAATTTTAAAAATTACAAAAAATTTAAAAAATTTACAAAAAATTTAAAAAATTTACAAAAAATTTAAAAAATTTACAAAAAATTTCAGCCCTCAGCCGCCTCCCTTTTCTATTTTAAAAAAAAAAATTTGTAAATTTTTAAATTTTTTAATATTTTTAATTTTATTTTAAAATTAAATTAAATTAATTTTTATATTAAATTTTTTACCATGTCAGCACTAAAACGACGTCGTTTCGGGTGTTGGCCAGAATAGAGCCCTTAAATTGGCCAAATCGACGTTGTTTTGGTATAAGTTGAATTTTAATATAATATAAAAATTAATTAAATTGAATTTAAAACAAAATAATAATATAATTTATATTTATTTAAAAAAATGAAGGAGGGGGAGGAGGAAGGCAGCTAGCGGTGGCTGAGGGCGAGCCCTCGCCGCCGCTACCTTCTCGCCATTGCCGAAAGGTGGGGGAGGGTCGGCCGGGGTCGCCTCCCCTTTTTTTTTTAAAAATTTTATAAATTTTTTAAAATTTTTTAAATTTTTATCAAATTTTTAATTGTTTAAATTTTTTAAATTTTTAAATATTTTAAATAAATTTAGTTTAAATTAAATTAAATTAAATTAATTTTTATATTAAATTTTTTACCACGTAAGCACTAAAACGACGCCGTTTTGTACTCACTTTGCCGGAAAATTGACACGTCAGCGTTTTGGCCGGATTGGCACTCAAGTGATCCATTTTACTCCAATTTTGGCACTTAAGTGTACCTTTCGTAAGTTATGGCACTTAAGTGTCCCTTTGTGCAAAGTTATGACACTTGAAGCGTTCTTTTGCGGACAATACTAACACATTCTTGGAATGCCGGCTCTGGGAGCAAAAGCAAGGGAAACTCCACAGTTAACGAAGTTTAGTGATCGGGTGTTAAGAGTTGCAACGACCGTCATTAGCGAAATAAAATGATAATGTTAGATAAATCGTTTTTTCCATCAAAGTTTTAGTTGTATAGAAACGTCTGGGCAATATATCTATAAAAAAATTCCTTAACAATCTTCCTCGTATGTAAACCGATTCCTTACACGCGCAAGATTGAATGACAGCGAAACAGGAAAACAAACAAAATAACATTAATGATAGACAACAAATATTAAGGCATGGGTGCGAGAATTGGTACTTTAAACTTGTGCTCTAATATCATATTAGAAAAAGCGTTTTTTTTTTTTTTTTGATGAATTATTGGAAAATGTGTCAATAATGTACCTTTAACATATTTCTTTAACATATGAAAGCGCATACAACATTCCTTCTTCAGAGGAGTTCGGTAACCGTGGGATCGATTTCAACATTCCCTCGTCCCGAGGGGTTGGTCACGACACTTATTAATTCAGAACTTCATTCATTTCTTAATGACTAAAGGACAGACCTAAGGCTCATGATTAGGCACAGGCTCTCCAAAGCCCATACCTCACGCGACATTGGGGTATTCTTTAGAATTTCACAATAAGGAGTCGTCACTAGCCTATTGGGGTCGGTTAGAAACCAAGTGAGATATGAGAGTGTACCTCACTTTCTACGCAATCAGAGAATCTAGGGTCGGAGACTTGATTATACTAATTGACCAATTAGTGCGCTTTTGGTACCTAATCTTGTTCATTTTAAGAGAAAAGATTTTTTGTCAGGTAGTTTGGATTGATTTTACACCTATCTACTAACGTGTGAGGTGATTATGCGGGTGCACAATCATTAAAATAATAATTATAGTTACTAAGATCCTAATTGTAGTAAAATTGAGCACGTGCAATTAAATATTGACAAACGTAATTAAATATGCAATTAAACATGCGATATAATCAATATATGAGCAAATAAATGCCTAATTACACTAATGAGGCAATACATGGCAATTTCGAACCAAACCCTGCATTTTTTAGATATTCAATTTTTTTTTTGGAAAAAAAAAATATATTTTCGATTTTCTTTTTCTGGGCGAATTGGGTTGGGTTCGGTTTGACCTGGTCAGGCGGGTCGGGCGCGGTTTGGGGCAGGTCAGGTCTAACCCGCCTCGGGTTCCACTCTCTTGGGGGTGGGCCGGCCAGCTTGCCCATAAGTGCCAAGCTCGACTACAGATGGTCGGGCTTTTACCTGGTTCGGGGTTGGGCCTGACCGATGGGCCCAACCCTCCTTAAAATAATGCTCGTAGGCCCAAGCAAAGAAGGCCGAGTGGGCCAGATCAGATCTGGCCCAACTTGGCGTGGACCCCCCGGTTGTGATCGCTTAGTCACGACCAAGCATGCCACGACGACGGGTGGGCAGTTTCTCTGACAGCTGTGGGCACTGTCCCGCTCAGGGGAGGGGGAGGCGAGGACTTTTGGCTAGTTAGCGGCGCCACTTTAGTGGCCGATTGACCTAGCGAAAGCTGTATGCGAGAGGGCGGAAAGGAGGATTCGGCCGGGTGTTTCCTTGAATAGGTGGCGGGCACCACGGATCCTAAGGGGTTTTGGCTCGGCTAAGGCTTGAGCACAAGTCTTAAGAGCTACGGAAGCGTGTGGAGGTGATAGGAAACGCAGCAGGCAATGGGTGATGGTTGAAGCTCGCTCAAAACGGTTGAGGGAGCTATGGCCAGCTCGATACAACACACGCACACTAAGTGTTTGGCGAAATACCAACTTGGGCTCTCGAGGAAATGGCGGTGGGTGGGTGACGCATCGGCGGCAATAGCGGTAGCCCGGAGACTCCTTCTCCTCCGTTTCTTCTCCACCGGCCCCTTTTCTATTTTCTCCCCTAGCTCCCTCTTTGTTTCCCCCTTCATTCCCTCCCTCCTGGTCTGCTGTTCTCTCTCGGTTCTCTGCCCCTATCCTTTCCTCTGCTCTTCTTTTCTGCTCCTGTCCCTTCTCCTCTGCTGCCCTTTCTCTCTTGTCTTTTCTCTTCTTTTTCCTGTCGGTTTGCGCGTGAACTGGAGCCAGAGGAGGAAGACCAGTTGGGGTGGATCGGGCCAAAGGAGAAGAAAAAGAATGTTGGGTTGGGCCTAGCGTAGGGGAAAAAGAAAGGGAGGCGGGCTGGGCCAAGGCCGAATCTAGCCCGACCCAACCCCTATGCGTTTTTTTTTTTTTGTTTTGTTTTTGTTGTTTAAAAATAAGTGTCAATAGTTGCCCCTCTTTTAATGTAGCCTCGAATAGGTTGCATTCAAAGACAGAAGACACCTAAATTATTTCAGCGGTAGAGAAACCCTGGGTGCATAGGCTCGCACCAGGTTGAGCTGTGGAAGTGCGTCGTGTAAATAAGAGGAAGAAAGACCATGGGCTACGGAAGCACGCTGTGTCATAAGAAGAAAGAGAGACTTCGGGCTACAGAAGCACATCACATCATAAGAAAGAGAGACTCCGGGCTATAGAAGCATACTGTGTCATAGGATAAAGGAAAGACCTTGGGCTACAGAAGCTCACCGTGTCATAAGAAGAAGGAAAGACCCTGGGCTACAGAAAAATGCTGTGTAATAGGAAAAAGGAAAGACCCTAGGTTACAGAAGCACGCGGTGTCATAGGAGAAAAGAAACCCCGGGCTACAGAAGGGTGTCATGTCGTAAGAAAAAGGAAAGACCCCGGGCTACAGAAGTGCCATGTCGTAAGAAAAAGAAAAGACCCCGGGTTACAGAAACACGCCGTGTTGTAAGAAGAAGGAAAGACTCTAGGCTATAGAAGCACGCCGTGTCATAGGAAAAATGAAAGACCCCGGACTACAGAAGTTTGTGGTGTCATAGGAATAAGGAAAGACCTTGAGCTATAGAAGCGCGCCATGTCGTAAGAAAAAGGAAAGACTCCGGGTTACAGAAGCACGCCGTGTCATAAGAAGAAGGAAAGACTTCGGGTTACAGAAGCAAGCTGTGTCATAGGAAAAAGGAAAGACCCCGGGCTATAGAAGTATGCTGTGTCATAGGAAAAAGGAAAGACCCCGGGCTATAGAAGTACGCTGGGTCATAGGAAAAAGGAAAGACCCCGGGCTACAGAAGCACGCCGTGTCATAAGAAGAAGGAAAGATCCCGGGCTACAGAAGCACGCTATGTCATAGGAAGAAGGAAGAGACCCTGGGCTACAGAAGCACATTGTGTCATTGGAAAGAGAGATTGAAAGAAATGAAGTCTTACCATGTAACAATGGGTTTTGACTGGGTTGAAAATGCATGATTTGAGGAAAACCAATGAACCTTTGTAGATGACATGGTGTAAGGTTGACCATGAACCTTTGGAGATGACATGGTTTATGGCTGACCATGAACCTTTGGAGATGGCATGGTTTAAGGCTAACTATGAACCTTGTAGATGACATTGTTTGAGGTTGACCATGAACCTTTGGTTTTTAGGGAAGCACCCGCTAACCCCTTGAAAACTGAATGGCTTCACTGAGTTATTCTATCAAACTCAACTTGAGCAAATGTCATTAGGGACGTCATCAAGAGATCTATTGGCAATATTGCAGCATTAATTGAACAAGCTAATCAAGCTAAGTCTGACTACTTTAAAAAAACATTCGATGTCAATCAACATCATGTGGCACAAAACTGTCATCTTGCTCGGGGATGTATCATTAATCATCAAATTCTCTAGGAGTCAAGTTCTTATTAGAATGGCTATGACTCGTGAAAAAGGCTCATTAAGTATGCTAAACTAGAGTTTCTTAAGAGTCGGTGATCATCAATCAGAAGAGACTTCGGAAGAGGGTTGTAACGTTGGATCGGGAGAGGCTCGAAAGGCTTAAAATTTTCGAGAGGGTTTTTAAGAGTCGGTGATCATTATGGCATCGTGACCAAGTCACTCAATCTTTTGAAACCATTTGGCTTTTGAAACATAACATGTCTTGAAAGTCCTTTCGCCAATCATCCCGCATGGGAGCTTTGCTCTTTTCTCTAATTTCTTTTGCACTTGTGATGATTTTTATTTTATTTTATTATGCAATCATTTAGACTTTGATAACTTTTCTTTCACATAAGATGCAACCTTTTGTCTCTTTTTCTTGACGGGCATTGGCCTTGGTTTTACCAAGCACACTACTTTTTCATGTCCCCCAATTTTTGTCGAACTTTTTGCTCTTTGAACTTTTGGAGCTCTTATGACTTTCGAGATGCTTTTCACATTTTTTCGTCAATGTCAATTGTATGTGGTCAATCCTTATGTCTTGCCCCAATGAAGGGAGATGATCACCGCTTGGACTTCAGAAATGAACAATTAGGCCCAAAATTAGTTTAAGCAACGGGTGTCGGTGTTTAGGTAGAGAAGGAAATGCCATTTTTCACCTTGGGATGAGTCAAGCTCCGATGAGAATTCCTCTAAAGTTATCACAAGAAGATTGATGCAAGTGAAAGCAATAGAATCTTTTTCAATCTTTCGTTCTACATTTCAACCGTAACCTCTTATGTTACCCCAATGTAGGGTCGTTCTTGACAGAGGTATTTTGAAGAATCATCCTTATTCGGCCAAAATGGTTAGTAAGAGATTAGCTCGGTGCTTGAGATTGATGAAGAAAATGCCTTTATCATTTCGATCTTTGCGTTCAATGCGAATGAATCCTTTGTCCTAAGAGAAGGTCGTTTTCCACTCAACTCTTAAAAGTGTTTGAAGGATGTGTTTAGAAATAACTTGCCTTTCTTCATTTTAAGTATCCTCTACTTGACATGATTAACATCTCCATTTCACTCTCTGAGATCATCTGAGTAGATCAATCTTCATAGGGAAATTTGATTCAAAATGAATAACCCACAAAACGAGAAAACAATTTTGAGATAAAAAGGATGTTCAAAAAGTTTGTAGAAAGTTTTTTTTTCTGTTCTCAATTATTCATTTTTGTGTTTGTTTCTAGGAAAGTGCTAAAGGTTCTTTTTGTAATGGAAATTCTCCATTTGTTTTTCATTTAATTTTGAGAAGAAGGGTTCTTACCTGTGTGGCATGGCGACTCGGTAACCCTATAAAGAATGTGAAAGAATATGTTAGTGCAAAAATCTTTGGGGATTGAAATGTTGGAAACGATATAGTATTACCCTTCATTCGCTTTTATCTTTTGGGTGCTAACATTTCTTAGATTCACCCTCGTGGATATTTGGTAACTTGACATTACCCTTCACTTGCATTTGCCTTTAAGTGTTTGATGTTTTCCTATCAAAGGAAAAGAGAATCATGTCAGAGATGCTATCAAAATGAGCAATTGGAATCGACACAATTTACCCTTCATGTGTTTTCGTTCTTCAGGTATGAACTTTGCTTGAAGTGGCTAGGATTGATTGAAAAATGGCTATGGGGCCCTGATTTTATCCATGAAAAGCACTTCTTTATTGTATACAATAATTTACAAAGTTCAATTCCTGCTTTTTCAAATGCTCTTTTCGAAGAGACGTTTAATTGACAAGGAGCTTGAAAAATTTAAATATGGATCATTAGATGTGTTTTTAGAGATCTTACTTTGAAAGGAGAGGGATTGCTCATTGTTTCCACATTTGAGGATATTGTTCTTTAGACACTTTGCTCATTTATTGCCTGCAAAGAAAAGATTGGACATATTATTTCCTTGCTTGATTGGGAATCATTTAGGAACTATATACATCCCTTTACGCCAAAATGGACAGTTAGGTCTTAGCATGATTCCTTGGTGGAAGGTGCTGCTTTGACGGTCAAGGTGCAACTTTTTCCCCTATTTATCACCCTATGAGAAGAGGAGATGAAACGGGTTATCTTTATACTTAATTGGTTCAATTAAGGAATGATATATCCCGTCTTGATGAATTTGACAATGCCATTTTAGCACACTTCATTGGTGAGGGAAGGAGAGATTTTTTTCTAAATCAAACGTTGCTCCCCCACTCTTTATTTGACAAACTTTTGTTCTGTTCGAGTCTGTCCATTACAAAAAAAAAAAAATGATTTGTCATTTTTTATGTTAAAGAGAATCAAGTTTAGGAACGAAATACATCATTTTCCAAAGTCGGGCGATCAACATCCCAAGGTATCTCTTCTGGAGAAAAGGGATAATATTGCCCCTATGTTTCACTTAAATATTGCTTTGTTTAAGATGAACATGACTTAATAATGCTTCATCGCATTTGTTGGAACATTACAAAACTTGGTACTCTTGATGTTTCATTGACAATGGAAAGAAAATCATGTCAGAAATAGTATCAGAAATGGATAATTGGAATCGATACAATTTACTCTTCCTTCAACTTCGCCTTTTTGGATGCTTGGCAACTCCCATAATTTGTTTCATCATGCAAAGTGAACAAGATCGATGGGCTATTTTGGCACTGAAGGCATTTGCGTCATTTCATTGCAATAAAGCATATAACAAAGTAGCATTTTGTGATACGAATCTCTAAAGTTGATTGCAGAAAGTTCTTGCAGCCAAACGTTCAAATGCTTTAATTGCCAAAATGCGCAAGAACCCTAGTGCTAGCCTTTTAGTAACATATGATGTAGCTCTTGATAAAACTTGTAAAAAAAAAATCTAGTGATGGTGATGCCCAACCTCCAAATAAAGAAACTTCCTAGAACAGAATTCAACTTTGTTTCGCCTCTATGGAAGATTGGTGCCAACAAAGCCTGGACGCATGCTTGCTCCTCGAGTTCTATGAGCCTACGCTTTTATCTTTTAGAAGGGGCATATGTCGATCTCAAATAGACTCATTCCACTTCTCTATGTGGTCAAACACGAGAATGTCAAGGAGCATCGTGCATAACCTACAAAAAGACGACAATGTCAGTATGTAAAAAAGAAAATGATCTCTCAATGAGGTTGCTTCTTACAACAAAATCGAGGCGACGGTACATGCCCCATAGTCCTTATTATGGGGTTTTAGTATTTCGCCAAGATTTTATCATAAGAGAAGACATCATTAAAAAAAATCGATCAGTGGCCATTAATTCGAACGTCCACTCTTAATCTAAAAGTTTCATATCAAAAGTGGCATTGATTTTTAAAGATTGATTTATGATTTTACTCTTGCAAAAATGAAGTGACTTTTGTTTTGAAAAATCTATACACAAATTATTATATGAATTTCAATCCCAGAATGTGAGAAAGAAAGAATTTGATCGAAAATATGATCTCAATTTTTTTGTGCCCCAAAATATAATCTTGACTTGAAAGAATTTCTAAACAAAAAGTGGTTTTGAGCCCATAATTGAAAATTTAGACAAGGTTATATGCTTAACATGGCCAAATCAAAGTGTTTAGAACTTGCATTCAATGTTCACTTATGAAGAGTGCTTGTCAATTGTTTTATTGTAACCCTATCACTAAGGGCATTCGATTGATTTTCGTGAATTTCAAGATGAAAATTCAATTAAAAAAAATCGAATAAAAAGAAGAATGATACTTACAGTGGGGGACCACTTCTCTCTTTCTCTCTCTTTAATTACATAGACATACACGTGATATGGTTCAATTTCTACTCTATACGGCTCAAAATGGAGCCATAGGATTATCGGACCGAACCAACATGATCGCAACTAAGTCATGTTTCCTATGACTCCGGCTTCGTCAAAGAACCGACCCGTGTCGCATGGTTGCATACCAGGGTGGGGACCTTTGACATTCAAGAAAAAAATTTCAGGGTTGAGATGGGCGACTCGTACTACATGGTTGTAGTCGGAGTGGTATCCACCAAAACACTATCCTAAGTGATCCTATGTGGCCGAGGTCTGACGGTAGGTAGTGTCACGCCCCAAACCTTGAGCGTGCAAACATCCCTCGATGGTTAATAGAATTGCAACGTTCTTAGGATGCGTCACCGACGCATTCATTTTATTCATATGCGGAAGTGAATTATTAAACTCCAGACATCAATCAAATATTGGATAAAAAAACAGGACAACCAATTAACACAAGCCATACTTTATAAACACATCAGGTTTATATACAGAAGTTTAAAGCCCAAAAGAAGTTACTAGGCTAACCCTACCCCAGACCCTACCTACTTGGGATCCGGGTCTACTACGACACCATCGGGGATGTCGATGTCTAAAGGGTTGGCCACCTCTACTCCGGGCTCATCAACCTCGGGCCCTTGGTTCGCCACGATATTTTCCAAAATATCGGCATCCATGATAGGGTTGAGTACCACCTCATACTCGACATCGACGGCAAGTTCGTCAAAGCCGTCCAAGGGGCCCTCCCGAATCCCGTTAGGCCCGTGATGAAATCACGCTTTGAAACGATTAGGTACCAACTGAGGTAGGCCCTCATTAACCCAAATGGTGGTTATGACGAGCTCACGGGTCCAGGGGGTCACGCGGTACGCTGGGTCTTCGCCTCCCGTGGCCACCCAAAACAAATGTGGCGTACCACCATTTAAGGACTTATAAAAATTGAAATCACGACGGGGTGAGACAAAGTCTCAGCGAGTCCACACCTTAAACCCCGATTAGGACGAGAATTCACCTAGAGTTAGCCTAAACATGCACCATATAAGACTTATCTCGCCTTAGCACCTCCCTGCATATTAGTATAGCTCACATAACATATGCATACAGTAAATGCATTCAATAATTCAAACACTTCATTTTCATATATCAATCAATCACAGGGGTCCCGATTATATGGCCAAATCGTTATGACACGTCCTGTTTCGTGCCACACAATTTTGTCTCATAATCAGGCGCGGCTATTCCAATTACTCAAGCATGTTCCAATTATTTATGACCCAACGGCCACGGCCAACTCAATAGTCGGCGGTTATCCGGTATAATCGGGCGTCGTCTCGCTTTGTCGGGCACGGCAATGTCTACATCTAGACAGCATTCTCGAAGGAGCATCGGCCCAACCTCCACTGCGACTGGCATCCGTTGCTATGGGGCATCTAAACTTAATCAGGCATCGCCCCCGACTTTCATCGGGTGACGAGTTATGATAGCGATCACATGCACATCTAATCTCGGTCAAGGATATCGTGCTTTGCACTCAAACGCCTCAATTTCAAATAATGTACTTGGCCTATTTTCTTCATATTAAAAACACTCGGTAAAATAATTGTGCGTGGTCACACAAATCAAATCAAACCATAAAATGTGATATTATCCCATTTTAAAATCCCACGATTTTATATAGTACTTAAAATATTTTTGGTGTCAAAACCTGACACTTGGTATTTTTATAATTAAATACCATAAAATCATATTTTTGTAATAATAATTAAAAATTCATCATCGAGCACTTAATTGCATAAATTAGCAATCGATTTCACAAATCAACACAACCATAACGATCAGCAAAAAATTCTGACAACCGACAATCCCAGTATAATTTATGCTAATTAATAATAAAATAAATAAATTACATTTAATTAAAGAAATTGTAAATTATTTAAATTAAACCACTCAATTAAATTAGATAACTTAACCGGGCTAATCTAATTGAACCAACTAATTTAATCTAATTAGGCTAGCTACATAAACTAATTAAGCTAACTAAATCACCTAACTAACCATTCTAACTAATCTAACTATTTAGTTCAACTAACTAAACTAACTAACTAATAGTTACACTAACTAAATCACCCATTAACTCACTAAGTGTAATTAGCTCCATAATCAAAGATTAGAATGCTAACTCATCGGATTAATGCGAAAATGGGTTTACGGCGATGGCGGCGCGACGACGACCAAGACCCGGGCCTATGGCGACACCAAAGGAGGTTGAAAAAGTCTTGCAAGCTCATTGCTTGAGCTGTTGGGCTCGGTCCTTAGCTGAACGGGTCGGGGGCTGCAAGGGCTGAAATGGGCTGAGGTGGATGGTGGCTGGCAGATAGGGACGATGAGCGGTGGGCAGCAGCAACGGATGAGCAAGCGGGGTTGGTTAATGGTCACTGGACACGGACGGACGTGCGGTGGTAGCGATGGGGATCGGCAGGACTGGAGGCAAGCTGGATGGCGTGGACGCGGGGCTGGGCTCGGTTCGGCGGCTTGTGGGGTTGTTGGCTATGCTGGCTTGGTCCTGGGTGCTTGTAGCTTCAACAATGGAGGAAAATTGATGTTGAGGAAGAAGCAAGAAGAGGAAGAAGCTGAGGATGGCTTCTTTGGGGGGGCTGGTTGACCAACGGGAAGGAAAGGGGGACAAGAAGCCTTGGAAGTCTTGCTTGTGGCCAATGGGTGCCAAACACAAATATCCAAAGCACTTAAGTGTTTTTCACCCTTATCTTCAGCCAACCTTGTCAATAGGTCACCCAAGGGCTAATTTCCTTCCACAACTTCACAAAATCAAGCCAATTTGAAGGCCAAATAACAGTAGCCCAACAACCTACGAATTTCTTAATTTTCTTCTTCAATTCCCCACCAAACAACTTCAATTTGATGGCCAAAATTGCTGAGAAGGTTGCCCATACCAATTCCCACAATTTCCTTTTCAAACTAATCCACTTTGGTAGCTAAAAAGTCCCTCAATTTTGCTCATCCGAATTTCCACCATTTTAATTTGCCGATTTTGATTTTTCTGCCAAAATTCCGGGCTCAACGGAATTTTCCCAAAAGATGAGAAGAGGTCCTAAAAATAAATCGTGACAAGCTCGAACTTTCAATTCCCGAAACCGAATTCAATTTCGTGGTTAAAATCAACCAAATGCGATTTTAGTGTGACCCAACCTACCGGGTAGCTTTTAGGGATTTTAGCACGTTTGACCCGTGATCGATAATTTTGATCCACGTTGTGCATCTCCGACTCATAGGCGACTCTTGGTTGTCGTAAAAATCTCAAGGTTTCAATTATGGGTACCGGGTACAAAATCGATAGAAAAATCGGTTTAGTGCCGTTTGACGCAAATTTTGCAATCAGGTGGAATCACCCACAATTTAATTACGTGCCTTTGTTGAATCGACCTATCTCCGATCTCTAATCGATTATAACGGTGTCGTATTAACCGTTGCTGATTAGTACGGTGGCGTAGTCGATTTCTGATTGAATTCTCAAGTCTGTCGTGTTTAGACCCTTTAACGGCTTCACCTGGTAGATCGGTTATCTCATGAGTGATCAGCTCAGAGAAAAGGACCATAGGCGAGTCGGTGAAAAGCCCAGTTTATTTAATCGAAACATGGTTTAATTTCCAGGATGTCACAGGTAATGTGTCATGGTGTAGTGCAATGCAGGAAACGCAGACATGACAATTATAAGCAAGCAACACTTCATAATTTCAACACATAAATATTAATTGCCAACTCCACACCTGCAAGACAAGGAGTTAACAATCACTCCCCCCTTATAATTCCCAACTGCGAAAACATTTAACACTCGCGTTAGGGACGTACCTGATATCCTCGGTGCCAAACAAAAATATTTTTTGAACAAGATAGATTTAGGCTTAAGTCCTCTAAGATTTAAACCAAGTTCCCTAGTGGAGTCACCAAGTTATCACGACCTACTCCTCGGGGGGAGGGAATAGGTTTAGGGGTATTGCCTAAAGGATGGACCTAAGACCCATGATTAGACACGGGCTTTTCTAAGCCTATACCTCGCGCGACATTGAGGTATTCTTAAGAATTTCACAATAAGGAGTTGCCATTAGCCTATTGGGGTCGGCTAGAAACCAAGTAAGATATGGGAGTGTACCTCACTTCCTACGCAACCAGAGAATCTAGGGTCGGAGACTTGATTACACTAATTAACCAATTAGTGCCCTTTTGGTACATAATCTTGTTCATTTTAAGAGAAAAGATTTTTGTCAGGTAGTTTGGATTGATTTTACACCTATCCATTAACCTATGAGGTAATCATGCGGGTGCGCAATCATTAAAATACTAATTATATTTACCAAGATCCTAATTGTAGTAAAATTGAGCATGTGCAATTAAACATTCGCAAACGTAATTAAATATGCAAATTAAACATACGATATAATCAATATACGAGCAAATAAAGGCCTAATTACACTAAGAAGGCAATACATGGCAATTCCTAACCAACCCTGCATTTTTTTAGATTTTCGATTTTTTTTAAAATATATTTTTTTTCGAATTTTTTTTTTTCTGGGCGAAACGAGAAGTCGTTGATCCACTATGAGATCAGGTTTGGCTTTCACTAAACGGCGCTTTTCCAGTCGTGAAACGCGTTTTCTATCGTCCGGTGTGTTCATTTATCCCCCGAACAGCAGCCTAATCGATCCTAATGGTAGTGGTCGCGAGCAAGTATTAGAACAAGTATTTTTGTCAAGTGTATATCGAGAAGGTCTGCCAGAAAAACATGGGCTGCCTAATCAATGTGATCAATTTGGGTGTTATGGAGGAAATAATGCTTGATTACGGGGAGGATTCGGATGGATTCTATTTCAACATAGAGCATCACTGCACAATTTCAATGTAGAGCCTCTTTTTCAGGGTCGGATCCTATTGAACGTGCTCGAAAACATGCATAGCATCTCATTGGATACTATGTGTTTGTATGCACATAATGACCATGTTCATAATTGAATATGGAACTCAAAATTTGTGCGGAATAGAACATTCCAAATCAAAGAACCTCGTATGGTTACAAACTTCTTTTTGATGATTAAGCCATGCTATATATGTTGTTTTGATCCTTACACCAGTTTTATTCTCTCAACTAAGCCCAGCCAGCACGGAACAGGAGTTTCTTCGACTATAATTTTGTAAATTGGTTTACTCTGATGTGTTTAGATGTCCTAAAGAGAGTTGGTGGATCTCCTATTGCCTAATCTAATTTTGCGCCTACATAGCACTTACATTCACCAATTAATTATACGTTGAATCCTCTTAGATGTGCTTTGAACTTTTGTAAAAGCGAGAGAAGTCAAGCTCCGGATGGGAAATTTATGTATTGCAAAGTAAAAAGGAACTTGTACATCATGTGAAAGGAGTCCCAAAATTCTTACATTCTTGGTAGTAATTAGAAAGGAAATATCTCTTATCCGTGGAACTCAGATTAAATGCTATTGACACAAAAAAAAAAAAAAAAAAATGCCGAAGTTCCGACAGATGACTCGGAATAGGAGAGACCGCGTAAAACGCGGCAGAAATAAAGTTCGCTAAATGTTGGGAGTTGACAAAAAAGTCAACCCCGTAGTGATTGGTAATGGATTGGATTAGACACAACGCAGTAATCCAATTCGTGGAACCGACTATCTCGGGAGCAACTGTGAAATAAATACAGTTGTAGGACCAACGCAATTATTAGATCCGCCGATTTCGGAAGCCAAAAAAAACGTCCAAGTTCCTAACCGATGACTCAGCTGACAGAGGCTGGGTAGAAAGACATAGAAGCGAGGAATCATTAAGTGTAGAGAGCCGCTGGTCGACAAACCTAATTGGTTGACAAAAGAATATAGTTTTAGCCGACGGAGTATACGGGTGAAAATAGCCATCTTGAAGCAAAACTTCGGCCAATGGAGATCAATTTGATCAACAAAAAGGCTACGGTCGACGTAACTGTCGGCGGAGTGCAAAAAAAATAACTTCCATGTGATGGAGCCGATGATTTCAGATGCAACCATTGGAGAGGCACTCATAAAGTAGTAAATCCGACACAAGTGTCTAATAATAGAGCCCACAAATGCGGAACAACTAATAATGGCAACCGTGAAGAAGTTGAGAAGATATATGGTAGTGGGGTCAATTACCTCTAAGTAACTGTTTATAGATAGGAATTGCTATCGATGGTAGGTATAAATGCTTAAATTATAGTTTATAGAAATAACTGTCAATCAATCAACAAACATCGGTTGCTTAGTTTTAGCTTCAAGTTTATCTTTGCATTTTAAATACTTTTATATGGCTGGTAACAATTGTTTCCAATCCCAATACCTTTAATTTTCTCGTCATTTACACTTCTTGTCCAAGAATCAACAAATGACCCTACACACCCAATGATGATTTACTCATCGATCCACTTCTTGAAAGGTGTTTCATCGGCCCCTTTCTGTGAAACAATAAGTGATGGACAAAAATGTAACTTAAGTTGATAAAACAATCACAAGGCAATCCATAAAATTTCTCACATCTTCCAAAACTGCATCTTTATTCTTTTTATAAACCCAAAATAAATCAAAGTTCCAAAGTTATTCCTTTTTTTCACTATCTTTCGTCACACACGACTCTTTCTGTATAAGAAAAACATGATAATTTCATCTAACCAATGCCTATGAACCTGCCCAATGCTGCCGAAACGAGAAGTTGTCTATTGAGCTCCATTGCGTGATCAGGTTGGGCTTTCACCAAATGGCGCTTTTCCAGTCGTGAAGAGCGTTTTCTAGCGACCCGTGTGTTTGTTTTTCCCTAGACAGTAGTTTTCCTTATTGATCCGATTTTTTTTGTAGTGGTCGTGAGCAAGAATCAGAACAATTAATTTTTTAATCTTTATTTTGGGAACTTCCATCGGAAAAACATGAGCTGCCTGATCAACGGGATCATTTTCCCAAAGATGCACCTGCCTTCTGCGGGCAAGAATTTCAGTCATCGACGAAGTGGCCGCGTGGAATCCAACTTGCGGTCTCTAATTGTGATACAAATTTGAAAATGAGTGCATGGTCATCTACTCTAAAAACTAAGCTATACTAGGAATTTAGTTTTATATCTTAACATGCCGAAACCACAAAACTCCAGTCTATTCACTTTTTATAATGGTTAGATCGAAAGTAAAATGCTGATCTCATATGGACTTGAAATGAGAGAAAAGGTGCCATTCATTTAAGTCCCCAGATTCAATAAGAACACCTGGTTGGGCTAGCATGCAGAAAAAATGAAAACACATTTTATTGAAAATCAAACTCGATGCTACTTGGAACTAAAATTGACCTGCAACGTCTGGGCGTGGGGGTGGGGGTCCTCTATGCCCGGGACCACGTGAACTTGGACCAGATGAGTCCACTTCATTGAAGAACTCATGCCTAGGAACAGGTGGACTTGAACCCGATGAGTGCACTTCACCAATTAACTCATGCCCCGGACCATGTGGACTCGGACCCGATGAGTGCACTTCATCAAATAACTCATGCCCGGGACCAGATGGACTCGGACCCGATGAGTGCACTTCATCAAATAACTCATGCCTAGGACCAGGTGGACTCGGACCCGATGAGTGCACTTCACCAATTAACTCATGCCCCGGACCACGTGGACTTGGACCTGAGAGTGCACTTCATCAAATAACTCGTGCCCAGGACCAGATGGACTTGGACCTGATGAGTGCACTTCACCAATTAACTCATGCCCCGGACCACGTGGACTCGGACCCGATGAGTGCACTTCATCAAATAACTCATGCCCGGGACCAAGTGGACTTGGACCCGATGAGTGCACTTCACCAATGAACTCATGCCTCGGACTAGGTGGACTCGGACCCGATGAGTGCATTTCATCAAATAACTCATGTCTAGGACCAGGTGGACTTGGACCCGATGAGTGCACTTCACCAATTAACTCATGCCCCGGCCCAGATGGACTCGGACCCGATGAGTGCACTTCACCAATTAACTCATGCCCCGGCCCAGATGGACTCGGACCCGATGAGTGCACTTCATCAAATAACTCATGCCCGGGACCAAGTGGACTTGGACCCGATGAGTGCACTTCACCAATTAACTCATGCCCCGGCCCAGATGGACTCGGACCCGATGAGTGCACTTCATCAAATAACTCATGCTCGGGACCAGGTGGACTTGGACCTGATGAGTCCACTTGAAGTAGCTTGGACCGGATGGGTCCAAGTGATGACCCATCAACGAACCTTCCCCTGGCAAATTGTATAATAGCTTTCTTCTCCAATGCATTGAAGGGTCGAGCTTTAGATTTGACAAAAATGGCGTTGAGCAATGCTAGGACAAGGAAAATGTGGAGGGCCCTCACGGCACTCCTCATGCTTGACAAGACACAAGAGGGCGTTAGAGAGTTGATCTGTATGTGTTAGTGTAGCTTGGTAATCCAAGAGGGATAATTTATAGTGGATATGTAGCACCTTAGAAGGAAAGAAGATCTACGAATAGCACCTTAGAAGGAAAGAAGATCTACGAACATATGTAGCAACTTAGAAGGAAAGAAGATCTACGAACATCATTGACATTAAGAAGGAAATCGGAATCAATGTCACCTATGGAAACAATAATTAATTATATGGCAACAATTTATTTTTATGTTTAGTTTGTGTTCCAAATATAGTATGGGTAGGTACCAAGGATGGTGGTCAAAAGAGTTTTAGTTGACCGGCTCTTTGTGATATTTCTCGTTTTTCTTGTTCTATTTATGATTTTCTTCTTGAATAATACTAGCTAAAAAGGCACTAGCATGTGGATAGAGAGGGGAAAAAGGCATGAATTGCATTATCTGTTTGGGAAGGGATTTGAATTTTCATGAGACAAGGAGAGTTAATTTAAGTTTATAATACACGAGATATTTGGAGTCGAGAGAAATAATTTCCTAATAGCGCCGTTGTTCTTAAAAAAAGAATGGTCCATTCTCTACCTTTAATTTTTCCAAGGAAACCTATTGATTTGGAATGAAAACCTCACTTATTGGGATTTTGTCTAATCCTACAATAAGATTCCTTAAATGTGAATATTTTTAAAAAAAGAAAGGAAAGGGAAATCCCATTGAGTGAGCTCAAAACTCAAACGGCCAAATAGAGCTTGAAAGCGTGCCCCATTTTCATCTAACAGTACAGCTGATTTTGGTATTGCTTTGTGTATCAACAAGAACAGCAAGAGTGGTGTCCTAATTCAGGAACATATCCTTTCCTTTTCTGATGAATCCTCCCTCCGAAACAGATGTAGGCCAGAAAGCACAATCCACCTAAAACATGTCTCAAAGGTGCTAACATCCATAGTTTAACCTCGATGGCATAACTTAATAACCCTTCCAACAGGAACTGACAGTTCAATCAGAAAAAAATCTAATCCGATCAAATTCATCAGAAAATGCTTCAACTTCCCCACCTTTATTTGCTTGCGACAGACCACGCAATGTCGGAAAGCATAGTGAAACTGACAAAATCCAGGAACAGAGACTCCGCATTCGATCGCATTTAGGTCGCAAAACTAAAAAGCAACACGAAAAGCCAGAGATAAAAATTCTCACTCCAACTAGGGGAAACGCGACTAGCACCAAAGAATTCTGAAACGGTTTCACCACCGGGTTCGGAACCAGGTTAGGGCAAGTGGCGGCGGCTAAGAACAAAGCCGTGGAGCAGTAGCACATCTGCAGATTCTCCCTCAACAAATTCGCCAGGTCCACCCATCCAACTGCCTGTGCGAACTCGCCCGGCGCCCTCTGTGGCCCGGTCAGCTTCATGTCGCCTCCGTCGCCGTGGTGTCATGCCCCGATTCTCGAGTGCACGCATATCCCTCTTTGGTCGATAAAAATTTGGCGACTTCCTAGGACGAGTTGCCGACCCTTTCTTTTTATTACACATGCGGAAGCAAATAATAAATCCCTTGATAGTAATCATCTCGGGATAGAAAAGCAGGACAACAGATTTTCAAACAAACATGCTTTTAAATACACACCGAGTCAAATACAAAAGTCTATAGCCACAAGACTTTAAATGATTGACTCTTAAAAGGGAATTGTCTTACGACATACTAGTTGGATACATATGCCGATTCTTTGGACTCCACCTCCACAGACTCCGGGGCTTCCAGTCCTTTGCCAACACCACCTAAGGACCTAAAATGGTTATTCAATAACTAGTGAGACAATGTCTTAGCAAGTCCACCCTCTAAACCTCGATTAGGAGGGTAATATACCTAAGACGTCTTAACCACACAATCATACAATCATAGAGGCTTACCTTGGCCTCAGTTCCTCCCTGCAGGTTAGCACAGTTCATATCACAACCATGTGTATATAACAAATTCACACACCAATCTGGAACGTCCAAACCAATCATAACTCACACGAGCAAGAATCACAATTTAGTCACTGCTCACACGAGCAAGAAATACCAGTACACATTGAAGCAAGAATTATAATTAAATCACTGCTCACACGAGTAAGAACTACTCATACACATCAAAGCAAGAATTATTGACACACATTGATCCATCAATTCAACTCAACATGCGTTCTAATTAATTAATTATTACTACCCACAAGAGCAGTTTTATCCGACACACACCAGTAAAGACTAATAATTACTAGCACACGCCGGGAAAGGGTAAAATCCACCGACACACGCCGGGGCAGAGTACTAACTACCGATACATGCTAGGGACGAATAATAATCACCGACACATGCCGGAACGACTAATAACTACCGACACACGCTGGGAAAGATAATAATTACCGACACACGCCGGGGTTAGGTAATATCCACCGACACACGCTGGGGTTAAATAAAATCCACCGACACACGCCGGGGTTAAATAATATCCACCAACACACGCCGGGATTAAATAATAACTATTAACGTCCACCAACACATGCTGGGGACGAATTCTCTTAACTATTAACGTCCACCAACACACGCTGGGGATGGATTCTCTTAACTTTCACATCATCATCAAGCATAATCTCTAGGCATATCACAAACCAATCAACATAGAGCAATCCCTCTCATGACCTCACACATAAGCTCTCAACATGCCACCAGTCCACCACCTCACTAAATACACCTTATTTAGCAAGCACAACCTCAAGATCAACCACAAAACATTAACTGGTCCTAATTGGTAGAAATCGGGCCACTCGTGCGTCTCCAAGTTTAAATCTATAAATCTACTCAAACGAACTCAGAAAATTCTCAAATTTGAATATGTTATAGAGGACACATAAATGAGAATTTCTCATGAAGACACCATAATCCAAATCCTTCTATATTCGGCCCAGTAAAATCGTTCAATCCAGTACAAAAACTGTGTCCGTTTTCCAGAAAGTCTGTTTTCCAAAATCAGTTTGGTTCGAGGTCTTATCCATGTCCGTTTGATCTGAAATTTGAGTATGTTAAACTAGAGAACATAAAAAAAATAACTTCTGTGAAGAAATAATTTTGAAATTCGAACCTTAGAAGTTGATAAAAACCCATAGAATCCTAACATGTCACTAGATTCAGCAAAAACTGAGACTCTGTTTAAAAATGATGGAGTCGATATCTCCCTCTTTTAAATCCATAAAAATCTTGAGAAAAATATATGTTGTAGCTTAGGATGTCTAGAATTTTTCTCAAGAAAACATCAACCTAAAATTCGTAACCCATTTCGGTCCACAAAAATGACAAACAGCGAGGGTCCAGAGATCCGAACTGCAGGAATTCTACTGGATTAGACTAATCCATCATCAACGGTGCTAATCTCACTAATTAAGTTACACTAATCCATTTTAAATATATCACCACGGCGAAAACGACGCTCGAGAGCATGCACATAAAGTGTTTATTGTACATCATCTTGGCGAAAACGACGCCTTAGAAAATATGTGGGATGGGTGATTGGTACATTGTCTTAGCGAAATCGATGCCTGAGGGAAAATATGTGGTTCGGTGACTAGATATTATACTGGAAATTGTATAGTATGGTTGGGAGTGATCAAGAGATGATCCGACTGACATGTAATCGACTAAGTCGATTTGATCGATGTTTTGATCCGTGATATTATGATTGGGTGCCTACTTGAATGTGCTAATTTGCAGGTGGAATCTGAGGCCAAGGTAAGTCCTCTGACCCGTGTGTGCATAGGTAGCCCGGATTGTGTATTGGTTTACTAATCGAGTTTTAGGAGGTAGAACTCGCTGAGACGTGGTCTCAATGGTTATTGTATAACCATTTCAGGACCCTGATGAGGAGCTTGAGGAGGAGGAATCTGAGGAGGAGAACCCTGATGTGAAACCTGAGGAGGAAGAAGATTTTGAAGAAGAAGATGATCCAGAGAAGGATCTTGAGTACGACCCGGATGAGGACTGAGATCCCATCCCGTTTTTGTGTGAACCTTGTGTTCTTGTAGATAGGTGTGAGATCAAACCTTTGTGAATAGTATGGTAAAATACTATGGGTTGTGCTATGTATAAAAGTAAGGTTGTGAATTTCATTATGAAAAATTATGGCCCTACTTTTTTATCACATTGCTTTATTGTCTGGAGATTTATAATTGCTTCCGCATGTGCTTATGAAAAGGAAAGGGTTGGCGATACGTAGTCCTGGGATATCGCATTTAAAATTGATCAAGGTAAGGGATGTGCGTGTGCCTGAGGATTCGGGCGTGACATTACTGGTCCAGAAAAAGATGGTGACCGGCATGCCTTTGATTGACATTCCAGATCGCCCATGTGAAGGATGTCTTGTTGGAAAACAACATCGAGAATCCTTTCCAATTGGAAAAGCCAGAAGAGCAAAATAACCTTCGGAGTTGATACATACAGACATATGTGGCCCTGTTGAGGTGGAATCATTCACAACAAAAAGGTATACATTAATTTTTGTGGATGATTTTACTAGAAAAACATGGGTATATTTTCTTAGAGAAAAATCTGAAGCTTTTTCGAAGTTTAAAGAATTTAAAGTCTATGTTGAAAAGTATAGTGGCTTTATTTTAAAGACGTTGAGATCAGATAGAGGGGGAGAGTTCACTTTGAATGAATTTGATAAATACTGTAAAATTCATGGAGTGAAACATCAATTGACTGCCAGCTATACTCCCCAACAAAATGGTATAATAGAAAGAAAGAATAGGACAATATTTGAAATGGCAAGAAGTATGCTAAAGGCTAAAAATTTGCCCAAGGAGTTTTGGGTAGAGCCGTTGTGTGTACTGTATTTATGCTAAGCATGTGTCCAACAAGGAGTGTTCTTGGAAGAACATCGGAAGAGGCTTGGAGTGGCAACAAGCCATATGTTTCATTCCTACGAGTATTTGGGTGTGTAGCATATCCCCATATACCAGACGAACAGAGGAAAAAATTGGACGACAAAAGCCAAAAGTGCATCTTCATCGGCTACAATGACATGACTAAGGGTTATAAGCTATATAATCCAGTCACTAAGAAAGTTATCATCAACAGGGATGTCTAGTTTATTGAAGATGAAGCCTGGGACTGGAACCAGAAGATTGACCAGAAAAGCATCACCATTGAAGATGAATCATTGGCGAGAGAGACGAAAAACTCTTCAACTGAAGATCCGTCGTTTTTGCCTAGTAGTTCAATTTTTTCACCAAGAGCAGTTTCAGAACCACCGATACGTCATTCACAATGATTGCGGGAGATGCCATCAAGATTCAAGGATTATGTAATCACAAGAGATGATGATAGTGATAATGAATGAATCACTGATGAAACTATGATAATTTTTTGTTTATTTGTAGAATGTGACCCCATATCTTATGATGATGCAGCAATAGATGAGAAGTGGATCCAAGCAATGGATGAAGAAATCCGCTCCATTGAAAAGAATGACACATGGGAGCTAACTTCTCTACCACCCGATAAGAAGCCCATTGGTGTCAAGTGGGTGTACAAGACGAAGTACAAGCCAGATGGTCAGGTGGACCGATATAAAGCTAGGCTAGTTGTAAAAGGCTACAAGCAAAAGCCAGGTATTGATTATTTTGAAGTATTTGCACCTGTGGCTCGAATGGATACCATTCGGATGATTTTAGCACTCGCAGCTCAAAATCGTTGGAAGATCCACCAAATGGATGTGAAATCAGCGTTTCTTAATGGTGTTCTTGAAGAGGAAGTCTACGTGGAGCAACCACAGGGTTATGAGAAGAAAGGGCATGAAAATCAAGTTTATAAACTAAAGAAAGCATTGTATGGGCTAAAACAGGCACCTCGAGCATGGTACACAAGAATTGACACGTACTTGTTAGAGCATGATTTTCGAAAATTTCCATATGAGCCTACACTGTATGTCAAGTCAAACACTAACGGTGACATAATAGTTTTGTGCCTTTATGTTGATGATTTGATATTTACAGGGAGTTGTGAAGAGATGTTTGCTGAATTCAGGGAGGCTATGACTAGTCATTTCGAGATGACAGATTTAGGATTAATGTCCTATTTTCTAGGCCTTGTAGTGAAGCAAACAAATGATGGCATATTTATTTCACAACAAAAATATGCTACTGATATTCTAAAGCGATTCAAGATGGAATCGCTCAAACCAATATGGACTCCCGTAGCAGAACGGTTGCAGTTGAATAAAGAAGGAACCGGTGAAGTAGTGAACCCCACTTATTTCAAAAGCATTGTTGGCAATTTAAGATATTTGGCTTCTACAAGGCCAGATATTACTTATGGTGTGGGAATTATTAGTCGATTTATGGAGAAACCATACCAATCACATTTGCAAGCAGCAAAAAGAATTATACGATATGTCAGTGGAACTCGTGATCATGGGATTTTATATTCTCATACTGACAATTTCAGTTTGGTGGGATACACAGACAGTGATTGGGCAAGTGATATCGGGACTCGGAAGAGTACTTCTAGATATTTAATTTTTTTGTCGGATCGGGAGTAATTTCTTGGTCCTTGAAAAAACAACAAGTTGTTGCACTCTTGACCGCTAAAGCAGAATACATAGCGTTAGCTTCGGTGGCATGTCAAGCAATATGGCTTCGTAGGATGCTATGTGAATTGATGCATAAACATGCAGGTGCTACGGAAATAATGTGTGATAACAAATCGGCTATGGCTTTGGCCAAGAATCTTGTTTTTCATGGCAGGAGCAAACACATTGATATCAAGTATCACTATATTCGCGAGCAAGTCAAAGATGGCGAAATTGAGCTTAACTTTTGCAAATTGGAAGATCAGATTGCAGATATTTTGACTAAACCATTGAAGGCAAATTTGTTTGAAAAATTGAAGATGATGCTTGGAGTTGTTGAATTCCTAAATCAATTTTAAGGGAGGCTGTTTAAATAAAATAAAATTGATTATCAGATGAAGGTCTCGGTTGCTGGATGAGAAACTTGCAAGCATTGAAGAAGCCATAAAAACTTTATGGTAGGCTACATGGATTTGAAGAATGGAAGTTATTGAAGACTTATGTTACTTTATTGTGTGTTTTGATTTTCTTTATGATTACATGTATGAGGCTATTTTGTTTTAGTCATTAAATTCCCATCATTAAATTTGTGGATTGTTATGTAGTCATTGGCATTTGTAAACTTCTATTCCTATATAAAGGGATGAAGTGGTGAGTTGTAAATAAAGCCACAAGCCACAGTCCACGAAGACACAAATAAAAGAAAGCATTCTCAATAAAAATTTCTCCCTCAAATTTCTAGTGTTCTTATTCCAAGTTTCCAAAGTTTATTGTCATTCTTTTGGTTCCAACACTCTATATCACACAAGTAGAGAGAGAGAGAGAGAGAGAGCAAGTTTGAAGGTCTAAAAGAAGAGGCAGAAGTTGGACCGCAATTTCTATGTCTAGTTTTTCAGCCGTCGAGCGTATATAGTCTATAAGCAGCCATGGAGAAGAAAGGTTTTACCCCAAACCGAAGACCAAAGACCTTGAAAATGACGGTGTTTTCTTGAGATGATGTTGCAGCAAAGACATATTGAACGACTCAATTTTTCGAAGCCGGCACTCTCTCTCCTCCCGCCACCTCTCATCTGAATGGAGATGGCACAACTTTTGTTAAGTAAGTGACTCATGTAACGATTTGTACTTAAAATTTGTCGAGTAGGCGAGTTACGTTATCACAATCATGTCACATGACAATATATTCAATTGAAGTTTTACACCAAGCGAAATTTGAAAAATTTAGGTACTTGATTGAACCAAAAAAGAAAAAAAGGGCACTAAATCGTTGAAAAGACACAAATTTAGGTACTCATGATATCATTGCCCAGGAAGAAAACTCTAAGAATTCACATATTGGAATACTACCTTGAGATGTCTTTTTTTATTTGCCTATAAGTTCATCTAGAACTTCAGTTCTATTTCCCACATATACATGTATATATATTTATTGATCACATCTTTCATTCTTGTTTAGAATTTATAGCTCCTTGGCACAAAGGCATTGCCCTTATCAATTTTCTCCTTATTTTATTTTATTTTTTTTCAATTTTCCTCGTTCATAGAATATAACACAATATATTTTTTTCTCCTATCCATATTCACTTTCTCATATTGTCATTCCTTTTATTTTCTTTGCCACTACCACTTTTTTCCCAAACATAATTTAAATAAGAGAAAATATGCAGTAATCAATGATGTTGCTTCAAGGAACGCTCCGAACCTATTTTTAATCTGGATGATTTTATCGCAATCGCTCTGTTTATTTTTATTCTTATATTCATACTTTTGCGTTTGGATAATGCCAATATGTTGAGACTAGTTTTTTGGTCGATGTCATGAAGGCACCACTCAATTCCTCGAGTCTCATCCAAAATGATCATTTGGGTCAACTTATGTAGATGATTTTTCACCCAAATCGATCATGCTCCGAATTATGATATTCGATATTAAGGAGCTCGAGATTTGTGTTTCGGTTAATGACGGGTTTTGGAGTTGATGTCAATGTCAAGTCAAGTCAGCTTGGGATTCCTCTCATTTAAGGCGCTTGAATTATGGTTGATATTCAAAGTAATCTTCCAATAGCAGGATACAAGGAAAAAAAAAAAAGAAGGAAAATGAGATGGTGACGGTCCGTCGTTGGCGATACAGGTGACGAACCATCATCCACCGCCATTTGTCTTAGTAATCGGATATACTTGTTGCATCGGTTTTTACTTTTTTTTTATCCCTGCTGAAAGTTAATTAAAGCCAATATGCTGTAGAAAGTTAATCACACTGGCTATTGTTGCTGGTTGCCAATCATCCGGGAAAGGGGGTTTGTGGTCCAAAAGGCGACATTATTTTTAGAAAATAAATGTGGCGTTGCTTAGATAGCTTTTCACTTGTCAATTAAACATTATAAGAGTGTGAAAATTTCATGATTGTCATATAACTACGTGATGATCACACGTGATTTGATGTGATGTCACACATAACAATGTTCCTTTCTACTTTCAATCTTTTTGAATAATTCGAATTACAAGTTCATGTGATTTTGTCCAAATTGACATGAACACATTAATAAAACAAGTTAAACAACATCGGCCTTGCTAGCCAGCAAAAAACATTCTTATTCCATATGCAAGCTCAAACCCCAATGAATGAAAACAACCTTGAATTTTGATATTGCAAAAGATAAAAATTAAACAACCAAATAATGTCAGGAACTATAAAATATTTTTAGATTCTGCTAGTAATCAAAGTTCGGTCGTCACTGGTTCGTGCCGGTGACGTGCCCGTGTCCTTCACCAGGGCTTGGGCCCGAGTCCTTAATCCCTCCGAGTGTCTCCGAGTTGGTGAACTTGTGTCCCTCCCCCGGGCTCGGGCCTGAGTCCTTAATCCCTCCGAGTGTCTCCGAGTTGGTGAACTTGTGTCCCTCACCCGGGCTCGGGCCGGCTTGCTTGATGGCCCCAAGCGACAACCCATCGAAGAACCCTCCGCAGGCAACTCCCACTGGAGCTTTCGTCTCCATAACGTTGAAGGGTCGAGCTTCGTTCGCAACGAAAACGGCACTGAGCATCGCCAGGACCAAGAGAATGTGGAGAACCCTTGTTGCACTCCTCATGTTCGATCACCGACAGAGACAATAAAGAGAGAACTTTTTGATTCGTTTGGAGGGAGCTTGTGATGCGGAGTCTATGGCCGAGCAGGCACTCTAATAAATAGTGCGAGCGACGAAGAGTTTTGTTTGACCGGCTCTTCTTGATGGTCCCGGTTTCCTCGTTCTTCCTCTCCTTTTCTTCTTAGGATAATTAGTCTTTTCCCTGTTCAAAGTCAACGTGAGTATTGGCATTTCTGCATGCAGCCAGCTTGAGGAAGCAACGAGGTAGCTTCTGTTGTGGCCGAGAGAGCGCACATGCAAGCCAAGGGAAGAAGGAAGAATGTAGCACACGACTCTTTGACCGTTTAGTAAAACGTTTGCAGTCATCTAAAAGGCTAGATACATCATATATTACTCTATTTCACGCAATAAGGGGACCAAGTTTGAAGGTTTAGAAGATGAGAGACGGAAGTTGGACTGTAATTTCTATGTGTAGTTTTTCAGCGGGCGAGCGAACATAGTCAAAGCAGCCATGGAGAAGCATGGTATTACCCCAGACCGAAGACCAAAGACCGTGAGGATGACGGTGTATTTCGAAGACTTTTGGGTGCACAGCTTGAAATTTCACAGGCAGACAACAGTGGAACTGTTGTGGAAATCTCCCAAATGTCTTCTTTCAGTATTAACTTGAATTCGAATGACAATACTAGATACGCGGACCCTGGAGTGCCATAACTTACGAAAGGTATATTTAAGTGCCACATTTTAAGAAAAGTGGGACACCTGAGTGTCATTTCCGGCGAATTTGCCGGAAATCATATGTGGTATTAAAATATTAATATTTCTCGTCGACGTGTCTCGCCGGAGAGTTGAGTCGGCTCGAATTCGGCCAAAACGACGTTGTTTTGGCATAATTTGAATTTTATAATAATATAAAAATGATTTAAATTAAATTTAAAAATAAATTTATTTAAAACATTTAAAAAAATTTAAAATTTTAAAAACTTTAAAAATTACAAAAATTTAAAAAATTTACTAAAAATTTACAAAAATTTAAAAAATTACAAAAATTTCAGCCCTCAGCCGCCTCCTTTTCTATTTTTTAAAAAAAATTTGTAAATTTGTAAATTTTGCAAATTTTTTTAATATTTTTAATTTTATTTTAAAATTAAATTAAATTAATTTTTATATTAAATGTTTTACCATGCCAGCACCAAAACGACGTCGTTTCGGGTGTTGGCCAGAATAGAGCCCTTAAATTGGCCAAAACGACGTTGTTTTGGTATAAGTTGAATTTTAATATAATATAAAAATTAATTAAATTGAATTTAAAACAAAATAATAATATAATTTATATTTATTTAAAAAAAAAAAAGGAGGGGGAGGAGGAAGGCGCTAGCGGGCCGAGCCCCTCACCGCCGCCGCCTCCTCGCCATTGCTGAAAGGTGGGGAGGGTCGGCCGGGGCCGCCTCCCTTTTTTTTATAAAATTTTATAAATTTTTTTTTATAAATTTTTATAAATTTTTTAAATTTTTATCAAATTTTTAAATTGTTTAAAATTTTTAAATATTTTAAATATTTTAAATAAATTTAGTTTAAATTAAATTAAATTAATTTTTATATTAAATTTTTTACCACGTAAGCACTAAAACGATGCCGTTTTGTACTCGCTTTGCTGGAAAATTGACACGTCAGCGTTTTGGCCGGATTTTGGCCGGATTGGCACTCAAGTGATCCATTTTGCTCCAATTTTGGCACTTAAGTGTACCTTTCGTAAGTTATGGCACTTAAGTGTCCCTTTGTGCAAAGTTATGACACTTGAAGCGTTCTTTTGCCGACAATACTAACACATTCTTGGAATGCCGGCTTTGGGAGCAAAAGCAGAGGAAACTCCACAGTTAACGGAGTTTAGTGATCGGGTGTTAAGAGTTGCAACGACCGTCATTAGCGAAATAAAATGATAATGTTAGATAAATCGTTTTTCCCATCAAAGTTTTAGTTGTATAGAAACGTCCGGGCAATATATCTATAAAAAAATTCCTTAACACTCTTCCTTGTATGTAAACCGATTCCTTACACACGCAAGATTGAATGACAGCGAAACAGGAAAACAAGCAAAATAACATTAATGATAGACAACAAATATTAAGACGTGGGTGCGAGAATTGGTACTTTAAACTTGTGCTCTAATATCATATTAGAAAAATCATTTTTTTTGATGAATTATTGGAAAATGTGTCAATAATGTACCTTTAACATATTTCTTTAACATATGAAAGCGCATACAACATTCCTTCTTCAGAGGAGTTCGGTAACCGTGGGATCGATTTCAACAATCCCTCGTCCCGAGGGGTTGGTCACGACACTTATTAATTCAGAACTTCATTCATTTTTTAATGACTAAAGGACAAACCTAAGGCTCATGATTAGGCACAGGCTCTCCAAAGCCCATACCTCACGGGACATTGGGGTATTCTTTAGAATTTCACAATAAGGAGTCGTCACTAGCCTATTGGGGTCGGTTAGAAACCAAGTGAGATATGAGAGTGTACCTCACTTTCTACGCAATCAGAGAATCTAGAGTCGGAGACTTGATTATACTAATTGACCAATTAGTGTGCTTTTGGTACCTAATCTTGTTCATTTTAAGAGAAAAGATTTTTGTCAGGTAGTTTGGATTGATTTTACACCTATCTACTAACGTGTGAGGTGATTATGCGGGTGCACAATCATTAAAATACTAATTATAGTTACTAAGATCCTAATTGTAGTAAAATTGAGCACGTGCAATTAAATATTGACAAACGTAATTAAATATGCAAATTAAACATGCGATATAATCAATATATGAGCAAATAAATGCCTAATTACACTAATAAGGCAATACATGGCAATTTCGAACCAAACCCTGCATATTTTAGATATTCAATTTTTTTTTTTGAACAAAAAATATATATTTTCGATTTTCTTTTTCTGGGCGAATTGGGTTGGGTTCGGTTTGACCTGGTCGGGCGGGTCGGGCGCGGTTCGGGGCGGGTCAGGTCTAACCCGCCTCGGGTTCGACTCTCTTGGGGGTGGGCCGGCCAGCTTGCCCATAAGTGCCAAGCTCGACTAGAGATGGTCGGGCTTTTACCTGGTTCGGGGTTGGGCCTGACTGATAGGCCCAACCCTCCTTAAAATAATGCTCGTAGGCCCAAGTAAAGAAGGCCGAGTGGGCCAGATCAGATCTGGCCCAACTTGGCGTGGACCCCCCGGTTGCGATCACTTAGTCACGACCAAGCATGCTACGACGACGGGTGGGCAGTTTCTTTGACGGCTGTGGGTGCTGTCCCGCTCAGAGGAGGGGGAGGCGAGGACTTTTGGTAAGTTAGCGACGCCACTTTGGTGGCTGATTGACCTAGCGAAAGCTGTATGCGAGAGGGCGGAAAGGAGGATTCGGCCGGGTGTTTCCTTGAATAGGTGGCGGGCACCACGGATCCTAAGGGGTTTTGGCTCGGCTAAGGCTCGAGCACAAGTCTTAAGAGCTACGGAAGTGTGTCGAGGTTATAGGAAACGCAGCAGGCAATGGGTGATGGTTGAAGCTCGCTCAAAACGGTTGACGGAGCTATGGCCAGCTCGATACAACACACGCACACTAAGTGTTTGGAGAAATACCAACTTGGGCTCTCGAGGAAATGGCGGTGGTTGGGTGACGCATCGGCGGCAATAGTGGTAGCCCGGAGACTCCTTCTCCTCCGTTTCTTCTCCACCGGCCCCTTTTCTATTTTCTCCCCTAGCTCCCTCTTTGTTTCCCCTTTCGTTCCCTCCCTCCTGGTCTACTGTTCTCTCTTGGTTCTCTGCCCCTATCCTCTCCTTTGCTCTTCTTTTCTGCTCCTGTCCCTTCTCCTCTGCTGCCCTTTCTCTCTTGTCTTTTCTCTTCTTTTTCCTGTCGGTTCGCACGCGAACTGGAGCCAGAGGAGGAAGACCGGTTGGGGTGGATTGGGCCAAAGGAGAAGAAAAAGAATGTTGGGTTGGGCCTAGCATAGGGGAAAAAGAAAGGGAGGCGGGCTGGGCCAAGGCCGAATCTGGCCCGACCCAACCCCTATGAGTTTTTTGTTTTTTTGTTTTTGTTGTTTAAAAATAAGTGTCAATAGTTGCCCCTCTTTGAATGTAGCCTCGAATAGGTTACATTCAAAGACATAAGACACCTAAATTATTTCAGCGGTAGAGAAACCTTGGGTGCATAGGCTCGCACCAGGTTGAGCTTTGGAAGTGCATCGTGTAAATAAGAGGAAGAAAGACCATAGGCTATGGAAGCACGCTGTGTCATAAGAAGAAAGAGAGACTTCGGGCTACAGAAGCACATCACATCATAAGAAAGAGAGACTCCGGGCTACAGAAGCATACTGTGTCATAGGATAAAGGAAAGACCCTGGGCTACAGAAGCTCGCCGTGTTATAAGAAGAAGGAAAGACCCTGGGCTACAGAAACATGCTGTGTAATAAGAAAAAGGAAAGACCCTAGGTTACAGAAGCACGCGGTGTCATAGGAAAAAAGAAACCCCGGGCTACAGAAGCACGCGGTGTCATAGGAAAAAAGAAACCCCGGGCTACAGAAGCGTGTCGTGTCGTAAGAAAAAGGAAAGACCCCAAGCTACAGAAGTGCGCCATGTCGTAAGAAAAAGAAAAGACCCCGGGTTACAGAAACACGCCGTGTTATAAGAAGAAGGAAAGACTCCAGGCTATAGAAGCACGCCGTGTCATAGGAAAAATGAAAGACCCCGGACTACAGAAGTATGTGGTGTCATAGGAAAAAGGAAAGACCTTGAGCTATAGAAGCGTGCCGTGTCGTAAGAAAAAGGAAAGACTCCGGGTTACAGAAGCACACCGTGTCATAAGAAGAAGGAAAGACTTCGGGTTATAGAAGCAAGCTGTGTCATAGGAAAAAGGAAAGACCCCGGGCTATAGAAGTACGCCGTGTCATAGGAAAAAGGAAAGATCCCGGGCTACAGAAGCACGCTGTGTCATAGGAAGAAGGAAGAGACCCTGGGCTACAGAAGCACATTGTGTCATTGGAAAGAGAGATTGAAAGAAATGAAGTCTTACCATGTAACAATGGGTTTTGACTGGGTTGAAAATGCATGATTTGAGGAAAACCAATGAACCTTTGTAGATGACATGGTTTAAGGTTGACCATGAACCTTTGGAGATGACATGGTTTATGGCTGACCATGAACCTTTGGAGATGGCATGGTTTAAGGCTAACTATGAACCTTGTAGATGACATTGTTTGAGGTTGAACATGAACCTTTGGTTTTTAGGGAAGCACCCGTTAACCCCTTGAAAACTGAATGGCTTCACTGAGTTATTCTATCAAACTCAACTTGAGCAAATGTCATTAGGGACGTCATCAAGAGACGTATTTGCAATATTGCAGCATTAATTGAACAAGCTAATCAAGCTAAGTCTGACTACTTTAAAAAAACATTCGATGTCAATCAGCATCATGTGGCACAAAACTGTCATCTTGCTCGGGGATGTATCATTAATCATCAAATTCTCTAGGAGTCAAGTTCTTATTAGAATGGCTATGACTCGTGAAAAAGGCTCATTAAGTATGCTAAACTAGAGTTTCTTAAGAGTCGGTGATCATCAATCAGAAGAGACTTCGGAAGAGGGTTGTAACGTTGGATCGGGAGAGGCTCGAAAGGCTTAAAATTTTCGAGAGGGTTTTTAAGAGTCGGTGATCATTATGGCATCGTGACCAAGTCACTCAATCTTTTGAAACCATTTGGCTTTTGAAACATAACATGTCTTGAAAGTCCTTTCGCCAATCATCCCCGCATGGGAGCTTTGCTCTTTTCTCTAATTTCTTTTGCACTTGTGATGATTTTTATTTTATTTTATTATGCAATCATTTAGACTTTGATAACTTTTCTTTCACATAAGATGCAACCTTTTGTCTCTTTTTCTTGACGGGCATTGGCCTTGGTTTTACCAAGCACACTGTTTTTTCATGTCCCCCAATTTTTGTCGAACTTTTTGCTCTTTGAACTTTTGGAGCTCTTATGACTTTCGAGATGCTTTTCACATTTTTTCGTCAATGTCAATTGTATGTGGTCAATCCTTATGTCTTGCCCCAATGAAGGGAGATGATCACCGCTTGGACTTCAGAAATGAACAATTAGGCCCAAATTAGTTTAAGCAACGGGTGTCAGTGTTTAGGTAGAGAAGGAAATGCCATTTTTCACCTTGGGATGAGTCAAGCTCCGATGAGAATTCCTCTAAAGTTATCACAAGAAGATTGATGCAAGTGAAAGCAATAGAATCTTTTTCAATCTTTCGTTCTACATTTCAACCGTAACCTCTTATGTTACCCCAATGTAGGGTTGTTCTTGACAGAGGTATTTTGAAGAATCATCCTTATTCGGCCAAAATGGTTGGTAAGAGATTAGCTCGGTGCTTGGGATTGATGAAGAAAATGCCTTTATCATTTCGATCTTTGCGTTCAATGCGAATGAATCCTTTGTCCTAAGAGAAGGTCGTTTTCCACTCAACTCTTAAAAGTGTTTGAAGGATGTGTTTAGAAATAACTTGCCTTTCTTCATTTTAAGTATCCTCTGCTTGACATGATTAACATCTCCATTTCACTCTCTGAGATCATCTGAGTAGATCAATCTTCATAGGGAAATTTGATTCAAAATGAATAACCCACAAAACGAGAAAACAATTTTGAGATAAAAAGGATGTTCAAAAAGTTTGTAGAAAGTTTTTTTCTTTTCTCAATTATTCATTTTTGTGTTTGTTTCTAGGAAAGTGCTAAAGGTTCTTTTTGTAATGGAAATTCTCCATTTGTTTTTCATTTAATTTTGAGAAGAAGGGTTCTTACCTGTGTGGCATGGCGACACGGTAACCCTATAAAGAATGTGAAAGAATATGCTAGTGCAAAAATCTTTGGGGATTGAAATGTTGGAAACGATATAGTATTACCCTTCATTCGCTTTTATCTTTTGGGTGCTAACATTTCTTAGATTCACCCTCGTGGATATTTGGTAACTTGACATTACCCTTCACTTGCATTTGCCTTTAAGTGTTTGATGTTTTCCTATCAAAGGAAAAGAGAATCATGTCAGAGATGCTATCAAAATGAGCAATTGGAATCGACACAATTTACCCTTCATGTGTTTTCATTCTTCAGGTATGAACTTTGCCTGAAGTGGCTAGGATTGATTGAAAAATGGCTATGGGGCCCTAATTTTATCCATGAAAAGCACTTCTTTATTGTATACAATAATTTACAAAGTTCAATTCCTACTTTTTCAAATGCTCTTTTCGAAGAGACGTTTAATTGACAAGGAGCTTGAAAAATTTAAATATGGATCATTAGATGTGTTTTTCAAGATCTTACTTTGAAAGGTGAGGGATTGCTCATTGTTTCCACATTTGAGGATATTTTTCTTTAGACGCTTTGTTCATTTATTGCCTGCAAAGAAAAGATTGGACATATTATTTCCTTGCTTGATTGGGAATCATTTAGGAACTATATACATCCTTTTACGCCAAAATGGACAGTTAGGTCTTAGCATGATTCCTTGGTGGAAGGTGCTGCTTCAACGGTCAAGGTGCAACTTTTTCCCCTATTTATCACCCTATGAGAAGAGGAGATGAAACGGGTTATCTTTATACGTAATTGGTTCAATTAAGGAATGATATATCCCGTCTTGATGAATTTGACAATGCCATTTTAGCACACTTCATTGGCGAGGGAAGGAGAGATTTTTTTCTAAATCAAACGTTGCTCCCCCACTCTTTATTTGACAAACTTTTGTTCTGTTCGAGTCTGTCCATTACAAAAAAAAAAAAAAATGATATGTCATTTTTTATGTTAAAGAGAATCAAGTTTAGGAACGAAATACATCATTTTCCAAAGTCGGGCGATCAACATCCCAAGGTATCTCTTCTGGAGAAAAGGGATAATATTGCCCCTATGTTTCATTTAAATATTTCTTTGTTTAAGATGAACATGACTTAATAATGCTTCATCGCATTTGTTGGAACATTACAAAACTTGGTACTCTTGATGTTTCATTGACAATGAAAAGAAAATCATGTCAGAAACAGTATCAGAAATGGATAATTGGAATCGATACAATTTACTCTTCCTTCGACTTCGCCTTTTTGGATGCTTGGCAACTCCCTTAATTTGTTTCATCATGCAAAGTGAACAAGATCGATGGGCTATTTTGGCACTTAAGGCATTTGCGTCATTTCATTGCAATAAAGCTTATAATAAAGTAGCATTTTGTGATAAGAATCTCTAAAGTTGATTGCAGAAAGTTCTTGTAGCCAAATGTTCAAATGCTTTAATTGCCAAAATGCGCAAGAGCCCTAGTGCTAGCCTTTTAGTAACATATGATGTAGCTCTTGATAAAACTCGTAAAAAAAAATCTAGTGCTGGTGATGCCCAACCTCCAAATAAAGAAACTTCCTAGAACAGAATTCAACTTTGTTTCGCCTCTATGGAAGATTGGTGCCAACAAAGCCTCGACGCATGCTTGCTCCTCGAGTTCTATGAGCCTATGCTTTTATCTTTTAGAAGGGGCATATGTCGATCTCAAATAGACTCATTCTACTTCTCTATGTGGTCAAACACGAGAATGTCAAGGAGCATCGTGCATAACCTACAAAAAGACGACAATGTCAGTATGTAAAAAAGAAAATGATCTCTCAATGAGGTTGCTTCTTACAACAAAATTGAGGCGACGGTACGTGCCCCATAGTCCTTATTATGGGGTTTTAGTATTTCGCCAAGATTTTATCATAAGAGAAGACGTCATTAAAAAAAATCAATCAGTGGCCATTAATTCGAACGTCCACTCTTAATCTAAAAGTTTCATATCAAAAGTGGCATTAATTTTTAAAGATTGATTTATGATTTTACTCTTGCAAAAATGAAGTGGCTTTTGTTTTGAAAAATCTATACACAAATTATTATATGAATTTCAATCCCAGAATGTGAGAAAGAAAGAATTTGATCGAAAATATGATCTCAATTTTTTTTGTGCCCCAAAATATAATCCTGACTTGAAAGAATTTCTAAACAAAAAGTGGTTTTGAGCCCATAATTGAAAATTTAGACAAGGTTATATGCTTAACATGGCCAAATCAAAGTGTTTAGAACTTGCATTCAATGTTCACTTATGAAGAGTGCTTGTCAATTGTTTTATTGTAACCCTACATCACTGAGGGCATTCGATTGATTTTCGCGAATTTCAAGATGAAAATTCAATTAAAAAAAATCGAATAAAAAGAAGAATGATACTTACAGTGGGGGACCACTTCTCTCTTTCTCTCTCTTTAATTACATAGACATACACGTGATGTGGTTCAATTTCTACTCTATACGGCTCAAAATGGAGCCATAGGATTATCGGACCGAACCAACAGGATCGCAACTAAGTCGTGTTTCCTATGACTCCGGCTTCGTCAAAGAACCGACCCGTGTCGCATGGTTGCATACCAGGGTGGGGACCTTTGACATTCAAGAAAAAAATTTCAGGGTTGAGATGGGCGACTCGTACTACATGGTTGTAGTCGGAGTGGTATCCACCAAAACACTATCCTAAGTGATCCTATGTGGCCGAGGTCTGGTGGTAGGTAGTGTCACGCCCCAAACCTCGAGCGTGTAAACATCCCTCGATGGTTAATAGAATTGCGACGTTCTCAGGACGCGTCGCCGATGCATTCATTTTATACATATGCGGAAGTGAATTATTAAACTCTAGACATCAATCAAATATGGGATAAAAAAACAGGACAACCAATTACCACAAGCCATACTTTATAAACACATCAGGTTTATATACAGAAGTTTAAAGCCCAAAAGAAGTTACTAGGCTAACCCTACCCCAGACCCTACCTACTTGGGATCCGGGTCTACTACGACACTATCGGGGATGTCAATGTCTAAAGGGTTAGCCACCTCTACTCCGGGCTCATCAACCTCGGGCCCCTGGTTTGCCGCGATATTTTCCAAAATATCGGCATCCATGATAGGGTTGAGTACCACCTCATACTCGACATCGACGGCAAGTTCGTCAAAGCCGTCCAAGGGGCCCTCCCAAATCCCGTTAGGCCCGTGATGAAATCATGCTTTGAAACGATTAGGTACCAACTGAGGTAGGCCCTCATTAACCCAAATGGTGGTTATGACGAGCTCACGGGTCCAGGGGGTCACGCGGTACGCTGGGTCTTCGCCTCCCGTGGCCACTCAAAACAAACGTGGCGTACCACCATTTAAGGACTTATAAAAATTGAAATCACGACGGGGTGAGACAAAGTCTCAGCGAGTCCACACCTTAAACCCCGATTAGGACGAGAATTCACCTAGAGTTAGCCTAAACATGCACCATATAAGACTTATCTCACCTTAGCACCTCCATGCATATTAGTATAGCTCACATAACATATGCATACAGTAAATGCATTCAATAATTCAAACACTTCATTTTCATATATCAATCAATCATAGGGGTCTCGATTATATGGCCAAATCGTTATGACATGTCCTGTTTCGTGCCACACAATTTTATCTCATAATCAGGCGCGGCTATTCCAATTACTCAAGCATGTTCCAATTATTTATGACCCAACGGCCACGGCCAACTCAATAGTCGGCGGTTATCCGGTATAACCGGGTGTCGTCCCGCTTCGTCGGGCACGGCAATGTCTACATCTAGACGGCATTCTCGAAGGAGCATCGGCCCAACCTCCACTGCGACTGGCATCCGTTGCTATGGGGCATCTAAACTTAATCAGGCATCGCCCGTGACTTTCATCGGGTGACGAGTTCTGATAGCGATCACATGCACATCTAATCTCGATCAAGGATATCGTGCTTTGCACTTAAACGCCTCAATTTCAAATAATGTACTTGGCATATTTTCTTCATATTAAAAACACTCGGTAAAATAATAATGCGTGGTCACACAGTCAAATCAAACCATAAAATGTGATATTATCCCATTTTAAAATCCCACGATTTTATATAGTACTTAAAATATTTTTGGTGTCAAAACCTGACACTTGGTATTTTTATAATTAAATACCATAAAATCATATTTTTGTAGTAATAATTAAAAATTCATCATCGAGCACTTAATTGCATAAATTAGCAATCGATTTCACAAATCAACACAACCATAACGATCAGCATAAAATTCGACAAATGACAATCCCAAAGATAATTTATGCTAATTAATAATAAAATAAATAAATTACATTTAATTAAAGAAATTGTAAATTATTTAAATTAAACCACTCAATTAAATTTGATAACTTAACCGGGCTAATCTAATTGAACCAACTAATTTAATCTAATTAGGCTAGCTACATAAACTAATTAAGCTAACTAAATCACCTAACTAACCATTCAAACTAATCTAACTATTTAGTTCAACTAACTAAACTAACTAACTAATAGTTACACTGACTAAATCACTCCTTAACTAACTAAGTGTAATTAGCTCCATAATCAAAGATTAGAATTCTAACTCGTCAGATTAATGCGAAAATGGGTTTACGGCGATGGCGGCGCGACGGCGACCAAGACCCGGGCCTATGGCGACACAAAAGGAGGTTGAAAAAGTCTTGCAAGCTCGCCGCTTGAGCTGTTGGGCTCGGTCCTTAGCTGAACGGGTCGGGGGCTGCAAGGGCTGAAATGGGCTGAGGTGGATGGTGGGTGCGGATAGGGACGATGAGCGGTGGGCAGCAGCAACGGATGAGCAAGCGGGGTTGGTTAATGGTCACCGGACACGGACGGACGTGCGGTGGTAGAGATGGGGATCGGCCGGACCGGAGGCAAGCCGGATGGCGTGGATGCGGGGCTGGGCTCGGTTCGGCAGCTTGTGGGGTTGTTGGCTATGCTGGCTTGGTCCTAGGTGCTTGCAGCTTCAACAATGGAGGAAAATTGATGTTGAGGAAGAAGCAAGAAGAGGAAGAAGCTGAGGATGGCTTCTGTGGGGGGGCTGGTCGACCAACGGGAAGGAAAGGGGGACAAGAAGCCTTGGAAGTCTTGCTTGTGGCCAATGGGTGCCAAGCACAAATATCCAAAGCACTTAAGTGTTTTTCACCCTTATCTTCAGCCAACCTTGTCAATAGGTCACCCAAGGGCTAATTTCCTTCCACACCTTCACAAAATCAAGCCAATTTGAAGGCCAAATAACATATAACTTTTAAAATTCGCAATCGATCAACTCCCACCATATTCTATGCAATTTGACTAATTAGGAAAAAAAAGTGGTGACCTTTTTATTACTTTATTGAGACACATAGCATCGATGCGGCGCTTGTTAGCACAATAAAAACTTGAAAATATAAGACGCAATAAAAGGATAAAAATTAAAAAGAAAAAGAAAAAGAGGATCAAAGGAAAGAAAAACGAATGAAACCACAAAAAAGCTAAAAATTTATAAAAAAATTCCAGCTGCCATGGCCGAATAGCCAAGTTTTGACAAAGCTCGAGCGACCCTAGTCCCGAGCTTGACGAAATTTGAGCGGCCATGGCCAAGCTCGATGAAGCTCAGGAGGCCATGGCCACGAGCTCGAAGAACTTCCTGCCGCCATGGACGTGAGGTCTAAGGGCGCGCATGACAAAATTTCTGTTTTAGAAATTGATTTCTGGCTAGAAATTGATTTCTTAATTTCTATTCCCCGGACAAGTTTCGAGCAAAAACCTGTTTGATAACGACTCAAAATTTCTATTTCTAGAACAGAAATCCGTTTGATAACAGAATAAAATTTCTATTTCTAAGAATATAAATTTATTAGATAACAACATAGGAAATCCTCAAATACAAAATAATAGTCAAAATAATATTAAAACAACATAGGACATCATCAAATACAAAATAATAGTCAAAATAATATTAAAACAACATAGGACATCCTCAAATACAAAATAATAGTGGAAAATAGTAAGTTGAAAATACAATTTCATGGAATTTCCTATTACATGTACTTACGTTTCGTATTACGTAATATTTTCTTTCGAAAAATAAACAACGTGGCAAAAAAAAAAATCAATTGAAATTCAATTGTAGTGAATATGTCGTTATGTTTTTGCCGAAATTGATTTCACATTAATCAAATAAGTCTAATGATAGCCATGATTATAATAGTCTAATCTCCTAAAAAAAAATCCTAACTTCAAGTCTAATTCCAATTTCTTTCCAAATTTTGTTAAAAAAAAATCCTCACCATGTTCAAAAATCATCACCAATTTTTTTCAAAATTATCAACACTAGGATTATTTAAAAATTTATTATCAAAATCTGTATTTTCATCAACACTTTTACAAGAACAACAAACTCATTATTAGATCTCCTTTCCTTATAAAAGAAAAATCGGATGAAACCCTAATGATTTGACCCATTTTTACCGCCTTAATATGAAGTTTATGATTAAAAAAAAGTAGCTAGACAGAGACGTTGTCTAACGTACTATGGAAGAGTAGGTAAAGAAAGACTCGTTAGATATGAATATGGCAAGTTGACTATTACCATGCGTGAAATCTCTTGCGTGCAACAAATGAAGCCTTGTTCATTCAATTCTCACCATTTGGCCCAATAGTTAAGATTTTCAATCAATATTGATTAAAATGATTATATTAAAAAATCATTAAAATATTTTGGACTAAATTAACTATTTCTATTTCTATTTCAATATTAGTGATCTAAAATATTTTGGACTAAATTGAAAAGTTGAGAAAAAAATTTTCTATTTCTATTTCTATTTCAAAAACGAGAAGTTAAAAATTTCAGCTTCGATTTCTTCGATTTCTCTATTTCTGGAATAGAAATCTGTTTCAAATAGAGAAATCAAATTGCGTTACCAAACGGATTTCTGTTCCAAACCTGTTCCTGGGAACAGAGAAACAGAGAAATTGAGAAACATAAATTTAGCATGCGCGCCCTAAATCGCCGTTGTTCCACGAGCTCGATGAATTTCGGTGTAAAATCCCCCATTCGACTTCTATTCTATTGACGCCTTCAGCGGTTGATCGATCCGGAACAATGGATGATGAAGCCGTGCGGACAGCTACTGAGTTCGAACCTCCTCGACCGACATCGCCACTGGTAGAACCTTCGGTACTTGGAACCCTGTTCCTCTTAGCCAAGCGAGTCTCTACTTCTTTTTCTCTCCTTCTTTAATGCTCAAAGTCAAAAGATTTATGTTTGGAAGGTTCAGTTATGGATGTTAGCTAATGCATAGAAAAGAAAACTGAAAAGTGACGAAGAGAATGTTAAAATATTTAAATAATAAATTATACATTTATATAATAATTTAAGCTTTTAGAATAATTGACGGTGTTCTTACAAAATTTAATATGGTATCGGAGTTGAAGTTATAAATTCAAATCTTTTTAGACCCCATTCGCCTCCTTAGTTATATTTCCATGCTTAGTATTAGGCAAAAGACCAGATTAAGCATGAGGGAAACTGTTAGATATTTAAATAATAAGCTATGATTTTATCTAATAGTTTAAACTTTTAGAACAATTGATTTTTAATTGATAGTAACTTCACAAAAATCTCATAGAGAGTTCACCAGATCTTTATTGCCGATCATCTCCGAGTATTGCTGGTGTTTGGATTGATGGGGATGTATGAAAAATCAGTGATACTCTCCATGGATCACCTTCCCCTACCCTATCTAGGATATCTATGCATAAGAACTCCACTGCTCGTTAGCAGTCATGGTATTCTGCGGGTTCTATGAGAATGAAACATACTTATATCAATAGAAGATTTTCAAGCAAATGCCGAAATGACGGCAGAAGGCGTTATCATCTCTACGTTCAGTTAGTGGAGGAAAAGGAAAATGCGGCGAATATATAGTCGGCATAGAAAGTCCCCGTGTCAATTCAAATCGGGCCGGGCACAAAATTTTAGGTGATAAACCTCAAAGCCAGGGAAGAATTTCCCTCTCTTTGAAATGGAGAGGGAGGTCGACAGAAGCCAAGAGCGTCTTCCAAAAACACAAGCTGGCAGTTAGCAGAATTGACATTGAAAGAGCGTGCTCAAGAATTGGTAAGAGTGGATGGCCGAGTAGCCAACCACCAAAATTGTGTGGGAAGAAAGGATCAGAGTCTAAACCAGAAGGCCCGAGAAAAATGATGACTTCAGTTGGCAAAAAGAGTTGGGAAGTTCAAACAAAGCCATCCTAGGATAACCGAGATGGCTCTGTAAAGAATAGCAAGTACAGTTCATCCCAAAGAGATGAGCTTCTTGTAAGAGAGAGAAAGTAAGCCAGATCGACGAACTCTTTGGAAGTTTTTAATGATTGTTGACAAAAGACAAAAGGAGAAAGCCAATGAAGAAGAGAGGCTGTATGTTCCTCAGATGAAACTTCTCCCTCGAACTGAGACTATTTGTCGATAAAAGAATTGTAGGAAAGATCATGAGGACAAATCAGATAAATATGAGCATTGGTCTCTCTCTAACGCGGGAACGTCGGTATGGTGAGGGGAGAGTCCAGTAGTTGCAAAGATGATGGACAGTGGTCTTAAAGGAAGAAAGAAACAATTCACAGAAGAAAAACCAGATGAGCAAAGAAAACTTATCAAACCAAATTCCAGATCAAGTTAAGGCCACAAAGTTCAAAAGCCTGGTTAATTCTTGCTTGTTTCCAAATGGTCAACATGTAAGGCTTTATCCTTGAGATCTACTGAAAAAATCGTGCATAAAAAAAAATTAAAAAAAAAAATGACTTGCCAATTCATTTTTCAACCAAGCGTTTTTCAGAAATGAAATGTCGATGGATAAGGAGATTTCTTGGAAACATTAGTAAAAATTCGGTGGAACCGATAGTATTTAATATAAGGGCTGAGAATAACTTGATCAGTGTTATCTTTATTCCTCATCCATGAATTAGAGGGGCCTACGTTTTCGTTCAAATCCCCATAGATTAGTAAACCAACCAATATACACCTCAGGACGGCTAAAAGAGAGTGATTAGTGCCATGGAGGAAGGGCTTGAGAGTGATGAGTTTGAGAGTGAAAGCTTGAAGACGATTCAATTTGCAAAAGAGCAAATGAAAGGTGTGGCCTTTGGTTCAGTTTGCGCCATCTAAATAAATAGATTGTCTAATGGAACGTCGTGGTGTTTCGTGAAAGGGCTTGGCAAGAGATGAGCGGATTTATCGGTGAAAAGGTGTGAACTGAAAAGGTACGATCAATTTGCTTGTCTCTTCAATCTTTAGATAATGGTTGTTCACGAATATTAAAAAGAATGAAAGAATGATTCAATTCTTTTAGAAGGGGCATGTGACACCAAAAAAACTGTCCAAGTTCCTAACTGATGACTCAGCTGACAGAGGCTGGGTAGAAAGACATAGAAGTGAGGAATCACCAAGTGTAGAGAGCCGCGGGTCGACAAACCTAATTGGTTGACAAAAGAATATAGTAGCCAACGGAGTATACGGGTGAAAATAGCCATCTTGAAGCAAAACTTCGACCAATGTAGATCAATTTGATCAACAGAAAGGCTATGATTGCGGTAACCGTTGCCGAAGTGAAAATAAAACGACTTTTCATGTGATGGAGCCGATGATTTCATATGCAATCATTGGAGAGGCACTCATAAAGTAGTAAATCCGACACCCGTGTCTAATAATAGAGCCCACAATTCCAGAGCAACCGATAATGGCAACCATGAAGAAGTGGAGAAGATACATGGTAGTGGGGTCAATTACCTCTAAGTAACTATTTATAGATAGGAATTGCTGTTGATAGTAGGTATAAATGCTTAAATTGCCGTTTATAGAAATGACTATTTATAGATAGGAATTGCTATCAATCAATGAACATCGGTTGCTCATTTTCAGCTTCAAGTTTATCTTTGCATTTCCTATACTTTTATATGGCTGGTAACAATTGTTTCCAATCCCAATACCTTTAATTTTCTTGTCATTTACACTTCTTGTCCATGAATCAACAAATGACCCTACACACCCCTTGATAATTTATGTGACATCCTGAAATTCGACTCCGTTTCGATAAAGTGAAATGGGCATGTCGTCAACGTTCCTATGATCCTTTTTCTCTGAACTGATCACTCACGAGTTAACTAACCATTGGGTGAAGCCATTAAGGGATGTATCTGCAGTAAAATCCTTAAAAGCTACCTAATTGGTTGGATTGAACTAAAATCACGTCTGATCGACTCTAACCACGAAATTGAATTCGATTTCAGGAATCGAATATTCGAGCGTGTCATAATTCATTTTTAGGATCTTCTCATTGTTCATCAAATTATTGATGAGTCCGAAATTTTAAGAAAGAAATTATCGGAGGAAAATTTGAAGATCAAAAGAAAATTGAAAGGGAAAGGGAAAGGGAAAAAGAAAAGAAATAAGAATAAGATTATTAGTTTATTTATTTTTCTCTCTCTCCCTTTTCTCTCTTTTTCTCTCTCTTCTCTCTCCCCTCCCCTCCCCCTTCGTGCGGATAGCTTCCCCCCACCGACTCACTCTTCTCTCACTATCTCTTTCTCTCTTTTCTTTTGACCAGTCAAATCTTATCTTCTCTCTCTCTCTCTCTCGACTCTCTTTGCTCGAGCGAGCAAAAACCAGAAGCTGAAGAAGAGGAAGACCGGAGCAGCTCGCCTTAAGCCGGAGCATTAACCGCTCGCCGCCGTCTCGCCGCACCGCACGCCCGCGCACGCCGCGCGCTCCGCCACCGCCCCTTCGCGCCTCGCCGTCCCTGCCCTGCGCCGTCCAGGCCGTCCGGCCTCTGCCCAGCCCTTGCTCCGCCCCTGTTCGGCGCCTCAAGCCGCCGCTCACCGCCGTCCCGACCTCCCCGGCGTTCCCCTCACTCCGCCGGCCTTCCCTCGCCGTTTTGGCTACCGGATCAGCTCCGGCCAGCCAAGGGCAGAAACCCACGAGTGGGTTTCCAGCGGCTTCGGGCCCGCTTTTGGGCCGTTTCCGGCCCCCGAACCCGAGACCCGCTTTGGGAAGTTTTGTTCCTCGTGTCGCCCCCGTCGGATTGATCTGATTTGTGCGCGATTCCGGTGAGTAATCTCACTAATCCTTACTTAGTAAGCTAATTATTTAGTTTTATTTAATTAGGGTTAAGTGGCTAGATTAGTGTTTATTAGTTAATTATGACGCAAATTAGACAAATTGAATGTGTATTTAGCAAGTAGACATGGTCTACTATTTATTAAAAGTATCTCGGGATTTTTCCCGACACTGAGTGGGCTTCAATTAGGCTTTTCGGGCCTAAGTGGAATTTTTGGTATTTAAATATTAATTTTCGGAATTAAATTAATTAATTAATTAATTAATTATTTTTCGAAAATTCAACTGGGATGACCCGTGACTGGAATTTTATGCTGATGACCGTGGTGAAGTCCGTTTATTTAATCAGGGCTTTATTTTGAGCTAAATTGAATTTTTAATATTAATTATTTAATTTTCGAAATTAATTAATTAATTTTCGGAAATTAAAGATTTAGATGGCCAACGACCGAAATTTCGTGTTGATTGTCGTGGCGCAGTCCGTTTATTTATTTGAGCTTTAATTTGTCTTTGAATTGATTTAATTGTGGATTTTAGGGGATTTTTCCCAAATTGATTTGATTTGAATAATTGACCGTTGGACAATTGAGGATTGATTGTCAGTGGCAAAGGCATGATGGTAGACTTCCAATTTCAGTAGAAATTGTGGAAATGAAAGGGAATATGTGAGAGGTATGCTGGCTCGATGACCAAGTACGTCATCTAGGAGAATGAACATTTTGTATAGTGGATCAATGTAGGTCCTACATCACCTCGGAGAATGCACATGACTCGGTAAATTAATATATTACCTTGGAGAATGCACGTGGCTCGGTGATTGGCTCCATCACCTTGGAAAATGCACGTGGCTCGGTGATTGGTTTTATCAGTTGAGACTGTTTAGAAATGACTAGAATGACCCGGGAAATGGTCAGAGTGTCATGTAATCGACTAGCTCGATTGATCAATGATTTGATCTGATTGTCGTGATTTGATTGATTGTTCGTTATGATTTATGAAGCGTTCGTATATAACGTTGAATTGAAGGTTGAGACTGAGGCCAAGGTAAATTCTCTGACTCGTGCTGTGCTTAGGCAACCGAGTAGTGTATTGGTTCCCTAATTGAGTCTTAGTGGGGTAGAACTCACTGAGACGTAGTCTCATCCCAGTTTGGGGAAAACATTTCAGGACCCCGATGAGGAGCTGAGGAGGAGGAGTCTGAGAAGGGGAACTCGGAGGTGAAATCTAAGGAGAAGAATTTTTGGAAAAAGAAGATAATACCGAGAGAGGTCTTGAATACAACCTGGATGAACTGAGATTTTATCTTCTTTTGGGATCTCCATTTTAATGTGAATAGAGATAGAATAAAAAGTTGTGAAGTACTTTAGTTTGTGTTTTGTATAAAGGTTTGGTTATAAGTTTCAATATGAAAAATATGGCCCTACTTTTTTATCCCATCGATTTACTGTCTGGGGATTTATAATTACTTCCGCATGTGCTTAATAAATGAAAGGGTCGGCGATTTATAGTCCTGAGATATCGCATTATAAAATTGACCAAGCGAGAAAGATGTGTGCATGCCCGAGAATCGAGGCGTGACAATTTACTCATTGATCCACTTCTTGAAACGTGTTTCATCTGATAAAGCTAATAAGAACACTTCGAGGAGGGGGTGAATAGGTGTTTGAAAGAATTTTTGAAAAGTAAATAAATTTTGAATGAAGTTTGAGAACCAAATAGAGTTTGATAAGCAAGTCACCATACTATGATGAAAATTCAGGATTAGATAAGAAAATGAATAGATTTTTGCAATACTTTAAAATGATGCAACATATTTAAATGAAAAGAGTTAAGGGAAGAGAAAATTGCATACGAGACTTATAGTGGTTCGGGTTAGATTAAACCTACGTTCACTTTCCCACGCTGACAGCCTTTTGGCTCGAATTTACTATAGTATTAACAAAGAAGTACAATATTTTGAGTGCAAACACTTAGAGGAAAATTCCTTTTCCCTCACTAAGTCACTCTTCTTGTGATTTTTTTTTCTTGAATACAATTTGTAAGAACTGTTGATGAAGAACAAGTGGTTGGAAAGACTTCGGACTTTGTAATTTCAATTTTCACACCCTATTTCAAATAGACTTAATGACCTACTTAAATACTATTCCATGCCTCACTATCCATTGGCATTTTCCAAAGAAGTTTATTCTAATCCATCTATTGGACATAATTGATTAAGAAAATCTTATAGCCATTTGAAAATTGAAGTGAAAATCCGTTGATTTTGGTCACCCATACAATCGGAATCTTGGTTCCATAAGTAGATGCTTCCAAAAAAGAAACTTGTCTTCAAGGTTGATTTCATCAATTTGTGATTGATTCCATTGATGTATTAATAAAAGGTAAAGTGAGATTTTTCGCTAGAGAGCTGGATGTTTAAGAATAAATTCCTATTGTGTTCAATTTGAATCCTTGCCGCACAATTAATAAATTTGAGTTTGATTCTGGAATTGGTTTTAGTCTGGATTGCGTCAGAGTGGGAGAGACTTCTGGAATGAATAGACTTTAACAAGAGTCTGCGATATAATTTCAGAAGTCTACTATTCTTCATAATAAAAATAAGAACAAGAAAATTTTGTTTCAAAACTTGGTAGGAGTTTTCTCAACATTATCGACCTCTTTCGATGAAACAATAAGTGATGGACAAAAATGTAACTTAAGTTGATAAAACAATCAAAAGGTGATCCATAAAATTTCTTACATCTTCTAAAACCACATCGTTATTCTTTTTATAAACCCAAAATAAATCAAAGTTCCAAAGTTATTCCTTTTTTTCACTATCTTTCGTCACACACGACTCTTTCTGTATAAGAAAAACACGATAATTTCATCTAACCAATGCCTATGAACCTGCCCAATGCTGCCGAAATGAGAAGTTGTCTATTGAGCTCCATTGCGTGATCAGGTTGGGCTTTCACCCAATGGCGCTTTTCCAGTCGTGAAGAGCGTTTTCTAGCGACCCGTGTGTTTGTTTTTTCCTAGACAGTAGTTTTCCTTATTGATCCGATTTTTTGTAGTGGTCGTGAGCAAGAATCAGAACAATTAATTTTTTAATCTGTATTTTGGGAACTTCCACCGGAAAAACATGAGCTGCCTGATCAATGTGATCATTTTCCCAAAGATGCACGTGCCTTCTGCGGGCAAGAATTTCAGTCATCACCGATTGTTGAAGTGGCCGCGTGGAATCCAACTTGCGGTCTCTAATTGTGATACAAATTTGAAAATGAGTGCATGGTCATCTACTCTAAAAACTAAGCTATACTAGGAATTTAGTTTTATATCTTAACATGCCGAAACCACAAAATTCCAGCCTATTCACTTTTTATAATGGTTAGATCGAAAGTAAAATGCTGATCTCATATGGACTTGAAATGAGGGAAAAGGTACCATTCATTTAAGTCCAGATTCAATAAGAACACCTGGTTGGGCTAGCTAGCAGAAAAAAGAAAACACATTTTATTGAAAATCAAACTCGATGCTACTCGGAACTAAAATTGACCTGCAACGTCTGGGCTTTGGAATGGGGGTCCTCCATGTTCGGGACCACGTGGGCTTGGACCGGATGAGTGCACTTGAAGTTGCTTGGACTGGATGGGTCCAAGTGATGCCCCATCAACGAACCTTCCCCTGGCAAATTGTATGAGCTTTCTTCTCCAATGCATTGAAGGGTCGAGCTTCAGATTTGACGAAAATGGCATTGAGCAATGCTAGGACAAGGAAAATGTGGAGGGCCCTCATGGCACTCCTCATGCTTGACAAGACACAAGAGGGCGTTACGAGAGTTGATCTGTATGTGTTAGTGTAGTTTGGTAATCGAAGAGGGATAATTTACAGTGGATATGGAGCACCTTAGAAGGAAAGAAGATCTACGAACATCACTGATATTATGAAGGAAATCAGAATCAATGTCGCCTATGGAAACAATAATTAATTATATGGCAACAATTTAACTTTATGTTTAGAAGGAAAGAAGATCTACGAACATCACTAATATTAAGAAGGAAATCAGAATCAATGTTGCCTATGGAAACAATAATTAATTATATGGCAACAATTTAACTTTATGTTTAGTTTGTGTTCCAAATATAGTATGAGTAGGTACCGAGGATGGTGGTGAAAAGAGGTTTAGTTGACCGGCTCTTTGTGATGTTTCTCATTTTTCTTGTTCTCTTTTTGATTTTCTTCTTTAATAAGACTAGCTAAAAAGGCACAAGCATGTCAATAGGGAGGGAAAAAGACATGAATTACATTATCCGTTTGGGAAGGGATTTGAATTTTCATGAGATAAGGAGAGTTAATTTAAGTTTATAATACATGAGATATTTGGGGTGAGAGAAATAATTTCCTAATAGTGCCGTTGTTCTTAAAAAAGAACGGTCCCTTCTCTGCCTTTAATTTTTCCAAGGAAATCCTATTGATTTGGAATGAAACTCAATTATTGGGATTTTGTCTATTCCTACAATAAGAGTCCTTAAATGTGAATATTTAAAAAAAAAAAAAAAAAAAAAAAAAGAAGGGGAAATCCCATTGAGTGAGCTCAAAACTCAAACGGCCAAATAGAGCTAGACATCGTGCCCCATTTTCATCTAATAGTACAGCTATTTTTGGTATTTCTTTGTGTATCAACAAGGACAGCAAGAGCGGTGTCCTAATTCAAGAACATATCCTTTCCTTTTCTGATGAATCCTCCCTTCGAAACAAATGTAGGCCAGAAAGCACAATCCACCTAAAACATGTCCCAAAGGTGCTAACATCCATCGTTTAACCTCAATGGCATAACTTAATAACCCTTCCAACAGGAATTGACAGTTCAATCAGAAAAAAAAATAGAATCCGATTAAATTCATCAGAAAATGCTTCAACTTCCCCACCTTTATTTGCTTGCAACAGACCGTGCAACGTCGAAAAGCACAACGAAACCGACAAAATCCACGAACAGAGGTTCCGCATTCGATCGCATTTAGGTCGCCAAACTAACGAGCAACACGAAAAGCCAGAGATGAAAATTCTCACTCCAACGAGGGGAAACGCGAGGACCATCAAAGAATTCTGAAATGGCTTCACCACCGGCTTTGGAACTAGGTAAGGGCAAGCGGCGGCAGCTAGGAAAAAAGTCGCGGAGCAGCAGCACATCTACAGATTCTCTCTCAATGAATTCGCTAGGTCCACCTATCCAATCGCCGATGCGAACTCGCCTTGTGCCCTCTGCAGCCCGGTCAGCTCCGTGTTGCCTCTGTTGCCGTGGTGGTAGCCATGGTGGTGGCTGTGGTGATGGTTGTTGTGGTCGTGGCCATGGTTGTGATCGCTAGCTTTGGCGAGGGGGCGGGATCGCCAATCGTGAGGAGCACCTGTGAATCGGATCTGCAGCAATGAACCGCAGAAGCTGGAATCGCTGGAAACATGGAGCAGCGGGCAGGCAGCACCGACTCCATGCGGCCAAGCGGCGGTGGAGGTGTGGGAGGCCAGGGATCGGAACATGCAGAGATCTGCCGTGCAGGGGAGGGCTTTGTTGGAAATATGAAGATACCGATTTTGGGTATCAATCCGAGCATCAGTGATTGATTCAGTTTATTGGTGATTAGCTTGGTAAAATAGGACATATAATCATTATGTAATCAGTGTATATTTCCTTTCCCATCTTACTTCCTCTCACTAACATTATAAGTGGAGGATCATACATGTACAAGAGATATACGGAGAATACGTAAATTATTTTTCCTCTCAACTCCACCTCAGTTTCTATCATGGTATCAGAGCCTCGGTCCCAGACTTAGCTTCCGCGATCTCAGAATTGCCCTCGTTTCTTTCTTGAGTTATTGTTGTTGCAGTTTTTCAATCTGCAAAACAAACCAAGAAGCCGAGTTTGAATTCAATCTTTTGTACCATGGCAAGAAAAGGGAATACTCAGGATTCACCTTTGGAGGAAATGCCTCAAGATCAAACTTCAGCTTCATCGGTTCAGATCAATCCGAATGAATAGGAGGATGCATTCATCAAAAAACCTGAAGATCCTCAAAACACCATTATTTTTCCTTCTGTTTCTGGTCCTTTTTTTCCTTCTGCTTCTGGTCCTTCGCAATGGCCTGCGTTTCCGTGGTATCTTGTTCTAGGCCAATGGGGTGCAGGTCTAGGACATGGGTGGGTTCAACATGGCCCGTATGCAGGAGAAAGCTCCCATGTCTTTGGACCACAACCTAGAGGAGATCCAAGCCCTAACAAAAATGAAGGTGACCTGAGCCAGGAATGGATCGGAGGGATCCGAACCAAGGAAACAGTGCTACGCAGGGTCAAGGGTTCGGGTCCATACCGGGTCAAGGACTAAATCCATACCCGTTTTTGGATCTGGCTACACACCGTACCTGTTTCTCGTTGGCAGCAACAACCGACTTGAAATTGGCGACCCTCTCTTCACTTCACCGGCGGATGGGCCAAATTTGAAACTCATCCAGCTACAACTCACCAATCCTGACAACTACAGCACCTAGGCGCGCGATTTTTGTCGAGTCCACATCACCAAAGACAAAGAGGGTTTTCTCGACGGATCCGTGCCCTACCCAATAGATGAACGGCTTCAACGACATTGGCGATGGTGTAATTAATTGGTATGTACTTGGATCGGAAACTGCCTTGCGCCGGACATTGCAACAGGACTCCTTCCAACAAAGGACTCGAGAACCTACTAGGAAAGCATCTGTGAGATGTACGGATGGCTAGATTGGGTGAAGCTATTCACCATAACACAAGCTCTCTCCTAATTGAAGCAAGGGAACCTTGCGGTTACCACTTGCTTCAATCGGCTCTCGGCTCTTTGGAACGAGCTTGAGGCGGCCGAGGAACGACTAGAGGGGCCCGAAATCACACTTCATCAGTACAGGGCCATAAAGGAAAGGGAGAAGGTGACACGGTTCTTACTGAGCTTGAATGAGACGTATGCTACCTTTAGGTCACAGATCTTGATGATGGAGCCGACACCGCCGCTTGGCCGAATCTACCAATTGGCCATTCAGGGAGAAAGTCAAAGTTTGGTGACGGTCAAGCATGCATGGACAGCTGATGGAGTCGCCCTTGTTGCTACGCTTGCGGGTGGTTCCGGTTTGCTGGATTTGACGCTCAGTGGCCATGGAGGGAGTGGAAGCTTCGGGAACACCGAACACCTTGCAGCTGCGAGGAAGACAAACCTTGGGAACCCTAAGAACCCACGGATGGATGGTCAAGATCAGAAGAAGCCATTCGATGGCTCCCCTTCAACCAGCACCTTTTTTGGATCCAACGGTGGACATCAAAAGACATCCAACGGTGGATATCCCTCCTTTGGCTTGGCTGAATCTAACGGCTCCCACTTGGCCACATCAGCACCTATCTATATGGGATCAAACGGACCACGTCATGCCACGTCATCGCATAGACCAGGGGGAAAATTTCCAAAAATAAAGGAAAATTTTGTGAATATTGCAAACGTCTACATCATACAATTGAAACTTGCTGGAAATTGCATGGCAAGCCGGGTGATAAAGAAAAAAAGAAAAAGGAGTTTTCTGCTTATCAGGTGTCAGCACTAAGGACTGATGGGGCACATCAACCAATTACCCAAGATCAATACCAAAACATCATGAGGGCTCTGGATCTTTTAACCATAAGTGACAAGAGTACAGGCTTTTCAGGTACTATCCTTGGTAAAACGAACTCAATACCAACTGATGCATGGATTATAGATTCGGGTGCAAGTGATCATATAATATGCAATGAGAATTATTTTCCCATGCTCAGAAAAGTCCATATTTATATACTGTATGACTTCTAAATGGCAATGTTACTCATGTCACTGAGGTTGGAACTGTTCACCTTAGCTCCGATATTGTCCTAAAAAATGTCCTCCAAATTCCAGAGTTTGAGTTCAACCTGATAACTGTCTCAAAAGCTTGTGAAGACAATTATTGTGGTGTCATTTTCAACTCCGACAATTGTTTCTTTTAGGACCTTTTGACTGGCAAACCGATGGGCTTGGGTAGTGTTGCACAAGGACTTTACTTTTGGATTAGTTCTTCTGAAGTTTTTGATAAAAGCACTTCTTGTAATGCTATTATCAATAATAAAAATCTTATTTTCCATCAGCGCTTGGGTCATAATGCACGTTTCCCTAATCTAAAATGTCCCATTTGTCCCTAGCTAAATAGTCTTGGACACAATTTCCCACTAGCACATCTCGAGCCAGCATTGCCTTCTCTTTACTACACATTGATATTTGGGGACCCTATCACACACCACATCGTGATGGGTCACGATTCTTTCTTACCATTGTTGAAGATTATAGTCATGTGACTTGGGTTTTCCTCATGCAATCAAAGAGCCAAACTTTCCCAACTCTATCAAAGTTTCTCACTCTTATTGAAAATCAATTCAAAAAAACTATTCAAAAAATTCGTACGGACAATGGATGTGAGTTCTATATTAGAGAGTGTGAATCTTTTCTATCATCTAAGGGAATAATCCATGAAAGCTCTTGCACATATACTCCTCAGCAGAATGGGATAGTTGAGCGTAAACATCGGCACCTCTTAGAGGTTGCTCGTGCTCTTAAATACCAAGCTTCGATTCCTGAAGATTTTTGGGGAGACTGCGTTGTTACGACAGCCTATTTGATTAATCGAATGCCGACACGGATTATCAATGGGTGAACACCTTTTCAATTGCTTTATGAAACGGAAGCAAGAATTGATCATCTCAGAGTATTTGGATGCTTGTGTTATGCCACGACAGTAGGGCCTCGGGATAAAATGGACCCTCGTGCTATTCCATGTATTTTTATGGGATATCCCTCCTTGCAAAAAGGTTATAGAGTCATGGAGATCTCTACAGGGCACTTCTTCGTGAGCAGGGATATGGTTTTTCATGAAGACATATTTCCATTTCAGGAAAGTACCCCTTCATCCTCTATCTCAGCTCCCAATCATCGCCCATTTTTATCAGAAGAAGATTGATGTATGGAACCTCCATATGTAATCATTGCACCAAAACAACTTGCACCAGTAACAACAAATCCAGTTCATCATGGAGATGCATTACCTGTTCTTTCAGATGAGGAAAATCAACCATCCGGTTCTCCGGTCACTTATTCACAACAGGAGTTACAGTGTTCTTCATAAGACTCTTTACCTATCATTACTGAAGACGGAAGAGTGGGGGAGCCTTAGTGTTTTGGTTGACATCACAACCACCCGCCTGGACAAAGGATTACATATGCCCTACGTTAAATTCTCCAGGTACACAATATCTGGTCTCTTCGTACGTTTCTTTTAGTTGGCTGTCACCGGAACATATATGCTGCATCAATCGGATTTTTGAAGAACAGGAGCTGTCTTTCTGTCATGAGGCGGCATGCGACCCCAAATGGCAGGAAACAATGGAAGCTGAGCTTAAAGCACTGATTGAAAACCACACGTGGGACATTGTTCCTTTACCTCTACATCGAAGACCCATTGGGTGCAAATGGGTTTACAAGATAAAGTTCAAGGCAGATGATTCCATCGAGAGATACAAGGCTTGGTTAGTTGCGGAGGGTTTCACGCAACGGGAAGGTTTTGATTACCATGAAACCTTTTCCCCTGTAGCTAAAGAAGTTATTATTCGTTCCTTTTTATCTTTGTAGCCCTTCGCAATTGGCAAAAACATCAGATGGATGTTCATAATGCCTTCATACATGGGGACTTAGATGAAGAGATTTACATGGAACTTTCATCGGGTTTATGCAAACAGGGGGAGTTTTGTGTGTGTCGTCTATGCAAATCCCTGTATGGACTTAAACAAGCTTCTAGACAGTGGTATGCCAAATTCACTATTGCACTAATCGGTGCAGGATTCTAGCACTCCAAGCACAACTATGCCTTGTTTACTTGGACTGAAGGTACTTAATCAATTTATTTGTTGATATATGTTGACGACATTCTTATCATGGGAAACAATGAGTTGGCCATTACAAGGTTCAAAAAATATTTGCATTCTGCTTTTCATATCAAGGATTTGAGACCTCCCAAATATTTCCTAGGTATTGAAATAGCTCGCTCCGATAAGGGAATCGGCCTTAGTCAACAAAAGTTCATTTTGGAGATAGTTTCAGAAGCAGGATTATCGGGATGCAAACCGGCTACCATACCGATTGAACAAAATGTGAAGCTAACGACGCATGAATACGATATGAGCTTGCCCTCATCCACAGTTGATCCATTGCTGGAGGATCCATCGGGTTATCAGCGTCTTGTTGGAAAACTAATCTACCTCACCATGACAAGACCCGATATTTGTTATGCAGTACAGATACTCAATCAGTTCATTCACAAGCTGAAGCAATCTCATATGAATGTTGCATTAAAGGTTGTGAAGTACCTGAAGAAATGTCCGGGACTTGGTATTTTCTTATCTTGTGATTGCGACATGAAGATAACAGCCTTTTGTGATACAAATTATGCCACTTGTCCAATGACAAGGAGATCAGTTATTGGTTTTTGTATCAAACTAGGGAAGTCACTCATCTCATGGAAGAAAAAGAAGTAGTCTACCGTGTCATTGTCGTCAGCCGAATCAGAATATCGAGCCATGGCAAAGACTGTTTGTGAGATAGTGTGGATACGTGGATTACTCTTCGACCTTGGAGTACGAATCGAGGGACCCAGTGAACTATTTTGTGACAATGATGCTGCACTCAAGTTAGCGGCCAATCTAGTTTTTCATGAGAGGACTAAACGTATAGTTACTGGTTTTTGTATCAAACTAGGGAAGTCACTCATCTCATGGAAGAAAAAGAAGCAGTCTACCGTGTCATTGTCGTCAGCCGAATCAGAATATTGAGCCATGGCAAAGACTGTTTGTGAGATAGTGTGGATACGTGGATTACTCTTCGACCTTGGAGTACGAATTGAGGGACCCAGTGAACTATTTTGTGACAATGATGCTGCACTCAAGTTAGCGGCCAATCTAGTTTTTCATGAGAGGACTAAACATATAGAAGTTGATTGTCATTTCACTCGAGACAAGATTCAAGAAGGGATCCTCATAGCAAGAGGAATTAGAACTGTAGAGCAGCCTGCAGATATCTTTACTAAGCCATTATGCCAAAGACAGCATACATACCTTTTGAGCAAGCTAGGTGTCCTTGACATATACAAGCAACCAGCTTGAGGGGGAGTGTTGGAAATATGAAGATACCGATTCCGGGTATCAATCTGAGCATTAGTGATTGATTCGGTTTATTGGTAATTAGCTTGGTAAAATAGGACATAGAATCATTATGTAATCAGTGTATATTTCCTTTCCCATCTTACTTCCTCTCACTAACATTATAAGTGGAGGATCATACATGTACAAGAGGTAAACTGAGAATATGTAAATTATTTTTCCTCTCAACTCCACCTCAGTTTTTGTCAGGCTTCCATTGGCGGAGGAGAGGCGCGGGAGGAGAGCTCCTCCAGCCATGAAACTGAAGAAGAAGAAGAAGAGAGGTTGCTTGTCAGTTGGAATCAGTTGTGGCTGCTGATTTGGTCGGTAAAAGGTTATAAAAGGGAGGGAGGGAGGGAGTGATTGAGTTAAACTCTCCACACCATGTGCTCATTACAATCGAAGGGGCATTATAATCGATGGGGTGATTGGGCAACTAAGTAGCACCAATATTGATAGGCGACACGCGACGCGACGCGACATGACACGACACGACACAATACGCCAACGTGTTGTTTCTAAAAAAATAAAGAATTCTGATATGTTGGGACACGTATTATATAAAATGTATATTTTTATATGTGCATGATAAATTATCACTTTTATGATTATTTTAATCAAATTAATTTGATTCAAATTCACAAATAAATAAATAATAATGAAAGAGCGTATAATGAATTTACACTAAGAACATTAATCCACCATTTATTAATATCATTAAGTGTTTCAATTTGATAAATTTAATCCCATTCCAATAATCTATAAAACTTGTACGAAAAAACAAGTAATCTACATTTTGGACTCGCATGTAGAGAGTGTTGGAAGAGAAGAGAAAAAAAATCTTGGAGGTGAATCGTGTATCATGAGAAGTGAGAGTCAGAAGAGAAAAGAAGACTGTGTTTTTCTTCTTTCCTCATTTATTTATTTATTTTTATATTTACATTTTGACCCCTCATTTATTGAAATTTTTTAAAATTGATCTCATTCATGTTAGAAACAAGTGTTGAAATCTCGAATTTGCATGTCGAAATTCCAAACTCAAATATCGGAGAGTGTTGAGAAAGTTGATCAAGTGTCGGATTTTCCAACATGTGTTGATCGAGTATCGAATAGTATCAGACATGTGTTGGAGTGTTCGATATGACACGTAGGCTTCAGGAAAGTGTCAATACTTCATAACTAGACAAGGCATGCCAGTGGTTTGCTTTGTTACTTGAGGGAAGAGGGAGGGTCTCACTCAAAATGCCACGTCATTGGCCTCCAACTCTTATAATTTTTTTTTTCGTAAAATTTTAAAAAAATAATGACATCACAAGACAAGTACGTGGACTGTTGGTCTATTTTGCCTTCAAGCAAACCTAATTTTACTTCGAACACGGATCGACGAGGAGTCTCCCTTATAATTGTGACTTGGAGGGAAAAAAAATGTAAACTTGGATGCGTTTTCTTGCGATAAGGACATATTGGACGAACTCAAATATTCGAAAACCATAACCCTCTCTTTTTTTTTCTCTCTCTCTCCACCGGGATATGACACAATTTCTTGCTGAGTAAGCGACTCATGTGACGATTTACACTTAAGCTCTACCGAGGAAGCTAGCCACGTGACACAATCACTTTACATGAGGATTTATTCAGCAAAGGTTTTAGGTACTTGATCGAACAAGAAAAAGTTGGGGTATTGAATAATACAAAAGATGAAAAATTTAAAATTTGTACCTCCTTAGCACGAAGGCATTACCCTTATCAACTTTCTCCTTATTTTTTTAAATTTTTTTTCCATTTTCCTCGTTCATAAAATATAACACAATATAATTTCTTCATATTCATTTTCTCTTATTGTCACTCCTTTTATTTTCTTTTCCTCTACCCACTTTTTTCCCCAGACATATATACAATTATGTTCCTTCAAGGAAGAGGAAGGCATTCCAAACCTATTTTTAATTTGGATAATTTTATCTCAATGGCTTTGTTTATTTTATTCTTCCATTAATACTATTGTATTTGGATAATGCCAATATGTTGAGATGGGTTTTTTGGTTGATGTCATGAAGACAATTAGAAGGTCTTGTTCACTTGATTCATTGAGTCTCATCTAAACTGAACATTCAGCTCAACTTATGTAGATGATTTTTCATCCAAACTGATCAAGCTCTGAATTAGGGTATTTGATAGCACGAAGCTCGAGATTTTTGTGTTTCGGTTGACAATGAGTTTTAGGTTGATGTCAAGTCAACTCAAGTCACTTTTGAATTCCTCTTGTTATTTGAAGTATTTGAATTATGGTTAATTATAAAAGTATTTTCCAATTACAGGCTACAAGGAAAAAAAGATGGAAAATTGCAGCCAATACATCATCGAGAGTTAATCACATTGCCTATTTCTGCCTGTTTCCAATCATTTGGGAAAGAGAATTTGTGGTCCAAAAGGCACTGTTTTTAGAGAATAAAGGTGCCGTTACCTTAACATGGTTCTGAAAAGATATCTTTTAAATTGTCAATTAAACATGATAAGAAGGTGAAAAATAACTGCACCAGAAGTTCTATAGTATATCCATTCCCTTTTTTCCAATTGAATCCTCCAACCATATTAAAAACTTCATAATAGTCACAGAACTACTCGATGATCACACAAGACATAACAGTCTCCCTTTCTACTTTCAATCTTCGTGAATAATTCGAATGACACAGGTCGATGTGAATTGGTCCAATTTGACATGAACACATTCCATAAAACAAGTTAAACAACACTGGCCTTGCTAGCCAGCAAAAGACCTTATTCTATATTCAACCTTAAACCCCAATGAATGATGACAACCTTAACTTTTGATATTGCAAAAGATAAAAATTAAACAACCAAATAATGAAAGGAACCATGAAATATTCTTAGTTTTTACTAGCAATCGAAGTTTGTTCGTCACTAGTTCGTGCCGGTGACGTGCTTGTGTCCTTCACCAGGGGGTCTCGGGCCCGAGTCCTTAATCCCTCCCAGTGTCTCCGAGTTGGTGAACTTGTGTCCCTCACCAGGGCTCGGTCCCGAGTCCTTAATCCCTCTGAGCGTCTTCGAGTTGGTGAACTTGTGTCCCTCGCCCGGGCTCGGCCCACCTTGCTTGATGGCCCCAAGCGACAACCCGTTGAAGAACCCTCCGCAGTCAACTCCCACCGGAGCTGTCGTCTCCATCACATTGAAGGGTCGAGCTTCGTTCGCAACGAAAATGGCACTGAGCATCGCCGGGACCAAGAGAATCTGGAGAGCCCTTGTTGTGCTCCTCATGTTGAAATTACTGACAGAGACAAGAAAAAGAAAATTTTTACTGACAGAGACAATAAAGAGCAAATTTTATTATTTGTTTGAAGGGAGCTTGTGATGCGGAGTCTATGGCCGAGCGGGTGCTCAATATATAGTGCGAGCAACGAAGAGTTTTCTTTGACCGGCTCTTCTTGGTCCCGGTTTCCTCGTTCTTATTTTCTTTTTCTTCGTATGATAATTTAGTCTTCCTCTGTTCAAAGGCCACGTAAGCATTTGCATTTCTGCATGTAGCCGGCTTGAGGAAGCAACGAGGGAGCTTCTGCTGCAGCCGAGAGAGCGCACATGCAAGCCGGGGAAGAAGGAAGAATGTAGCACACGACTGATTGACCATTTACTAAAACATCTTTGCTCTCATCTGAAAGGCTAGATACATTTTATGTCACTCTATATCGCACAAGTAGAGAGAGAGAGAGAGAGAGAGAGAGCGAGCGAGTTTGCAGGTCTAGAAGAAGAGAGACAGAAGTTGGACCGTAATTTCTCTATCTAGTTTTTCAGCGGGCGAGATAGTCTATAAGCAGCCATGGGGAAGAAAGGTTTTACCCTAAACCAAAGACCAAAGATCTTGAGGATGACGGTGTTTTCTTGAGATAATGTTGCGGCAGAGACATATTGAACGAGTCAAGTGTTCGAAGCTGGCACTCTATCTCCTCCCGTCACCTCACATCTAAATGGAGAGTGCGCACCTTTGGTTAAGCGAGTGACTCATGTAACGATTTGTACTTAAACTTGTTGAATAAGCGAGTTACGTTACCACAATCACATCACATAACAATATATCCAACTGAGATTTTACATCAAGTGGGATTTGAAAATTTTAGGTACTTGATTGAATAAAAAAAAATGTTAAGGTACTAAATCGTAGAAAAGACAAAAATTTAGGAACGCATGATATCATTGCCCAAGAAGAAAACTCTAAGACTTCACTCAATATTGGAATACTACTTTGAGATGTCTTTTTTATTTGCCAATAAGTTTATATGGAACTTCATTTCTATTTTCTACATATACATGTATATATATATTTATTATTACATCTTTCATTTTTATTTAGAATTTTTAACTCCTTAGCACAAAGGCATTGCCCTTATCAATTCCTTATTTTTAAATTTTTTTCCATTTTCCTCGTTCTTAGAATATAACACAATATATTTTTCTCTCCTCTTCATATTCATTATCTCTTATTGTCACTCCTTTTATTTTCTTTCCCACTACCCCTTTTTCCCAAAACCAAGTAAAAATAAAAGAAAGTATGCAGTAAACAATTATGTTCCTTCAAGTGGGAGCACTCCGAACCTATTTTTAATCTAGATGATTTTATCCCAGTGGCTCTGTTTATTTTTATCCTTATATTCCTACTTGTATGTTTGGATAATGCTGGTATGTTGAGATTGGTTTTTTGGTCGATGTCATGAAGATAATTAGAAGATGTTGTTCACTCAATTCCTTGAGTTTCGTCCAAAATGATCATTTAAGTCAACTTATGTAGATGATTTTTCGTCCAAACCGATCATGCTCCGAATTAGGGTATTCGATAATATGGAGCTCGAGATTTTTGTGTTTCGGTTTGGAGTCGATGTCGATGTCAAGTCAAGTCAGTTTAGTTTTGGATTCCTCTCATTATTTAAAATACTTGAATTATGGTTAATATTCAAAGTAATCTTCCAATAGCAGGCTACAAGGAAAAAAAAATGGAAAATGAGATGGTGACGGTCCGTTGTTGGCGATACAAGGGACGAACCATCATCCACCGCCATTTTTCTTAGTAATCCGATATACTTGTTGCACTGGTTTTTAGTTTTTCTTATCCTTGCTGAAAGTTAATTAAAGCCAATATGCTATGGAAAGTTAATCACACTGCCTATTGTTGGTGGTTGCCAATCATCCGGGAAAGGGAGTTTATGGTCCAAAAGGCACCTTTATTTATAGAGAATAAAGGTGCCATTACCTTGGCATGGTTTCGAAAAGAAAGCTTTTTACTTGTCAATTAAAAATTATAAGAGTGTGAAAATTTCATGACAGTGACATAACTACATGATAATCACACATGATGTAATGTAATGTCATATATAATAATGTCCTTTTGTACTTTCAATCTTTTTGAATAATTTGAATGACAGGTTCATGTGAGTTCATCCAATTTGACATGAACACATTCAATAAAACAAAGTTAAACAACACTGGCCTTGCTAGCCAGCAAAAAACATTCTTTCTATATACAAGCTCAAACCCCAATGAATGAAAACAACCTTAACTTTTGATATTGCAAAAGATAAAAATCAAACAACCAAATAATGTAAGGAACCATAAAATATTTTAAGATTCTGCCAGCAATCAAAGTTCGGTCGTCACTGGTTCGTGCCGGTGACATGCCCGTGTCCTTCACCGGGGCTCGGGCCCGAGTCCTTTATCCCTCCCAGCGTCTCCGAGTTGGTGAACTTGTGTCCCTCGCCTGGGCTCGGGCCTGAGTCCTTTATCCCTCCTAGCGTCCTTGAGTTGGTGAACTTGTGTCCCTCGCCTGGGCTCGGGCCTGAGTCCTTTATCCCTCCTAGCGTCCTTGAGTTGGTGAACTTGTGTCCCTCACCTGGGCTCGGCCCAGCTTGCTTGATGGCCCCAAGCGACAACCCGTCGAAGAACCCTCCGCAGGCAACTCCCACTGGAGCTTTCGTCCCCATCACATTGAAGGGTCGAGCTTCGTTCGCAACGAAAACGGCGCTGAGCATCTCCAGGACCAAGAGAATGTGGAGAACCCTTGTTGCGCTCCTCATGTTCGATGAAATTAAGACAGAGACAATAAAGAGAGAAGTTTTTGATTTGTTTGGAGGGAGCTTGTGATGCGGAGTCTATGGCCGAGCAGTTGCTCTTTATAGTGCGAAAACCGAATAGTTTTGTTTGAACCGGCTCTTCTTGATGGTCCCGGTTTCCTCGTTCTTCCTCTCCTTTTCTTCGTAGGATAATTAGTCTTTTCCTTGTTCAAAGGCAACGTGAGTATTGGCATTTCTGCATGCAGCCAGCTTGAGGAAGCAACGAGGGAGCTTCTGTTGTGGTCGAGAGAGCGCACCTACAAGCCAAGGGAAGAAGGAAGAATGTAGCACACGACTCTTTGACCGTTTACTAGAACGTTTGCACTCATCTAAAAGGCTAGATACATCATATATTACTCTATTTCACACAAGTAGATATAGAGGGACCAAGTTTGAAGGTCTAGAAGATCAGAGACAGAAGTTGGACTGTAATTTCTATGTCTAGTTTTTCAGCGGGCCAGCGTACATAGTCTAAGCAGCCATGGAGAAGCATGGTATTACCCCAGACCGAAGACCGAAGACCGTGAGGACAACGGTGTATTTCGAAGACTTTTGGGTGGACAGCTTGAATTTTCACAAGCAGACAACAATGGAACTGTTGGGGAAATCTCCCAAATGTCTTCTTTCAGTATTAACTTGAATTCGAATCACAGTACTAACACATTCTTGGAATGCCGGCTCTGGGAGCAAAAGCCAGGGAAACTCCACAATTAACGAAGTTTAGTGATTGGGTGTTAAGAGTTGCGACAACCGTCATTAGCGAAATAAAATGATAATGTTAGATAATTCGTTTTTCCCATCAAAGTTTTAGTTGTATAGAAACATGCTGACAATATATCTATAAAAAAATTCCTTAACACTCTCCTTCGTGTGTAAACCGATACCTTAAATACACAATATTGAATGACTGTGATACAGGGAAAACAAGCAAAATAACATTAATTATAGACAACAAATATTAAGAGATGGGTGCGAAAATTGGTACTTTAAATTTATGCTCCGATATCATGTTAAAAAAGTCGTTTATTTTGATAAGTTATTAGAAAATGTGTCAATAATGTATCTATAACATATATCTTTTTAACATATGAAAGCACATACAACATTCCTTCTACAGATGAGTTCGGTAAACCGGGGGATCGATTTCAACCTGTATTTCTCTTATAAAAATCCCCTAATTTCCCATTATTAGTCATTAAGAAATGAATGACATTGTAAATTAATAAATGGTAGAAAAAAAGTAACTTAAGTTTATAAAAATATTGAAAGGCTATTCAAATAAAATTTCACCCATCTTCCAAAACTGAATTTTTCCTCATTTCAAAAAGTCTAAATATGACAAAACAATCCAGATTCTGACTATTCAAAATGAAACATAATGAAGCAGAACGAACATGTAATGGGTCATCAAAACAAATATGACAAAATGACAAGATTCTAACTATTCATAATGAGGCAGAATTGTTGACACCTAAATTTTATAATTTTATTTAGGATTTAATCGTGCACAAAATTAGGAATTAGTCACTAAAAAAGAAAAAAAGAAAAAAGGAAGCACTTTCATTAAAATGCATCGTGTATATTTTCATTAAAATCCGTTACACGTAGACATTAGGAGCATTTACATAACTATCACTAATTATTAAATTTATTTTTTAAAATATATATTTTTAAAATCGAAAAAAAAAAGCGAACCGGGCTAGGCCCGGTCCTTTTCTGTTCTACTCTCCTCTGGATTATTTTTTCACTGGACCTAGACCCGTTAAACGGGTGGGTCGGGTCGGGTTTGGGTTGGGTCAAAAATAGTCCGACCCAAATCGACTCATTTAATCCGTTTATAACCCATTTATTACAGTGCAAAATTTTTTACCCATACCCGACCCATTTAACGAAACCTAAAAAGTTTAAATATATATTTAAAAATGATATTGCTAAAATGATTTTATACAACACAAATTTAATGGAAATTTTATTATAATTTTTAAAAAATTATTTTAAAAAAATCGAATTTTAATTATTTTTTTTTTTTAAAAATAATTTTTAAATTTATTTTTAAGAATATAATATTTAATTTTCTTTTTCTTTTTCTTCTTCTTCTTCTTCTTCTTTAGTCGGCCGCCGGCCACGATGACTGCCGGCGGCTGGCCACAGGCGAGCCTCGAGCTCGCCCGCTCGAGGCTCGCCTTGAGCTCGCCCCTCGCCGGATCTGGCGAGGCTCGAGTCTCACCTCTCGCCGCGAGTTCAAGTCTCGCGATCGGCTCGAGCCTCACTTTGGGCGTCGGAGAGGCCTCCGCCTCGCCGGATCTAGCGAGCTCGAGCTCACCCGACGCTGCTTGCCACCGGCGAGCTCGAGGCTTGCTGGCCGGTTCTTGGTCATCGCCGTGTCGGTGGCCTGGAGGAAGAAGAAAGAAAAAAAAAAAAAAGAAAAAAAGAAAAAAAAAAAATAAAAATAATTATAATTTCGGTTTTTATAAAATAAAAATTGTAAAGTTAAAGAGAGGAGAGAGATGGTGAGGTTTCGAGTTAAAATAAATGAGTTCATTTTTAATGGGTTGATAAATGGGTCATAAATGGGCTCTCTAACCCATTTAAAATCTATATATCTTGGTATTGACCCATTAAAATCCATTATGAGTGCTTTATAAAAGAAAACTTGACCCATTAATGACCCATTAATGACCCATTTAACTATAAATGGATCCGGGTTACCATTTAACACCTCTACCTGGACCCAAGCCCAACCTCACTTTTCTCACCAACCCCGGCCCCCCTCTCTTTCCTCTCTTCCTCACGCCCTCATGTCTTGCTTTGACAGAAAAGAAACGTACAAACCAGAGGGCCAGAGGATCATGAGCAAGATGGCAGCATGATCTGCGGGTCGGGGCTAGGCCAGCCAGTAAGCTGGCGATGGCAGAAGCCATGCGCGCTGGCCGGTGGCCCTCAAAAGAGGGAGAAGATGAGCGAGAAAAAGGGTTCTCAGCTGGTGTTTTTTGGTCGGGAGAGAGCAAAAGAGAAGGAGAGGACGAGCCGAAGGGAGAGAGGGAGCTCGAAGGAAAGCTTCGCTGTTGTCAGTCGTCCGCCCGAGAGCTGCCGTCCGCCGCAATCCTTTCCCATCAAGCCAGGTAGGAGCACCCCTCCCGTTGGAACTTGCTTGAACTGTTAGAACTTTTTGACCAAAATCTCGACAAGCCGAAACGAGTTTAGGACGATTTATGATGTTTTGAGGCTAATGCATCGTGCTTAGGTTGAGGAATGCTTCCGATTTGAACCCAGAACTCGAGTTCATGAACGCATACCAACTGCTCGACGTTTTGCTCGAACGAAGCGTGAAACATTTAGGAACACCGAATTTGAATACGGGATTTTTAAGTGAATCGTTGCAAAATAAGAAAGATCCGGCATGAAAAACGTCTATTTAAGATTTTATGCATCATCTCTGGCTCGAAGGTTGCAATAAATCTCGTTCTGGAACATGTTTGTTAAATCGCGTACTAACTGTTTGATAGAATGCCTGAGAGAAGGCCGATATATCTATGCATGTTGGAGCTCAAGATCAATTCACATTTTGTCCTGTATTGGTTGGATTTGGTTTAATATTAGTATTTTCTCTATGTTTCCACGCAACTTGATGGAAAAATCCCGCTCGAGTCGTATGCATTCTTCGCGTCGGAGAGCTCCCTTTCGGAAACCCATCCATCACGACATACCAGCGGTTCGAGGCCGCGTTACTTAGGATGCTTTTACCTATTGTTATGTATTCGTGCTTGTTGTTCATTGGGTTACTTCTTTTTTTTTTTAAAAGTCATTTCGGTATGGGTTGTCGTGAAATTTTGGGGGGGCCGCCAGAATAGGTGGCCGGCGGGGGTTAGTGATGGTTGAAATGGGTGACCGACGGGTGGACATGTTTCTGTGGCGGCGATGGACGGCGGCCGGAGAGACGTTGCGTTGAGTTTGCGTTGAGTTTCCTTTATTATGGAAAAAAGTTGCAGGGGTGGCTTCGGGAGCTTGTTGAGGAAGATCGTCGAGGAAGAAGATGGGCACAGAGAAGGACAAATAAAAAACAAAAGAAAAAGCAAGAGAAATAATTGTGCAGCAAAAAGCAAAAAAAAAAAAAAAGAAAAAGAAAGCAAATGTTGGCTTCCGGCGTGCAGAGGAGTCGTCGAGGGGAAGTGCAGTAGAAAAAACAAAATAGGAAAGACAAAAAAATAATTAAAATTTTAATTAAAAGTATTATTAATATTAAGAAAAAGCAAAATAGGTTTTTTAAAAATAGGTTTTGTCTTTTGAGGGTAAGTTCGGGTCATTGGATCGGGCTAGCAGGTCGGATCGGGTTTACTCGGTCCGAACCCGTTTTCCCAAATATAATAATATTAAATATTAAAAATTTCAAATTTCAAAAATTTTCTAAAAATAAAAAAATTTAGAAAATTAATAAAAATTCAAAAATTTTCAAAAATTCAACAACTTTCAACGAACATTAAAAAGAAAAAAATTCAAAAAATTTTCAGAAAATATTGAAAATTCGAGTTTTTTTTTTTAAATTAATTGAAAAGGAAAAATCAAAAGTTCTCAGAAAATTCCAAAATTAAAAAAAGTCTAAAAATTTCAATAGTGATTAGAAAGACACCAACAAAATAAAAATCAAAAGGTTTTGGAAAGTTCAAAAATTCAATTTTTCCAAAAAAATCCAAAAATTCTAAAAAAATTAAAAAAATCTTCAAAAAGGTTAAAATTAATCTCTTGGTTTAAAATTTCCTAAAAAAAAAAAAAAAAAAGTCTTTCAATTTAGAATTCTGCCCAAGGGGTTTCAATTGTTCTTAAAGACGAATACCCTTGATTATGCAATTTTGGTATATTGAATTTGGTTTCCCTTTAGTCTAGTTAGGATTTACATTTATCTTTTCTTTGATGTTAAATTTTTGATCTTTCGTGCAATTTATTTAATCACTTTTCCTTAGCTACTAATTGTTATTCTAATGATTGTGCGCCCATATGATCATTTCATATGTTAGTGGATAGGTATAAAATCAATCCATATTACTTGACAAAAACATATTTTTTTTTTTAAAAATGAACAAGATTTAGGTACCGAAATGGCACTAATTTGTTAATTAGTATAATCAAGTCCCCGACCCCAGATTCTTTGGTTGTGTAGGAAGTGAGGTACACCCCCATGCCTCACTTGATTTCCAACCGACTCCAATAGGCTAGTGTCGACTCCTTATTGCAAAATTTTTAAGAATACCCCAATGTCGTGCAAGGTATGAGATTGGGAGAACTCGTGCCTAATTATGGGTCTTAGGTCCATCCTTTAGGCAATACTTCTAGACCTATTCCCTTTCCCGAGGGGTAGGTCACAACAAGAACGAAGCAAGAACGAATATGGACAAGATCATCAAGACAAGTTTAACAATCACCATACCCAAAATATTATTGCACATTTCAATAAACCCACAAAGATAGAAGTATTAAGTAGATTTTGAGTGTTAGTCTTATGTTAAGTAAGCCACGAAAATATATCAAAAATCCCCATAGCTAGAATAAAAAATGCATATAAATGAGTAAAAAGATTTACGTACAAGATTTGGAATATATCGTTCTTGGCATGAAATAGTGACGATCCAAAGCTTAAGTGCTTCTCTTATATTATCCTCTATATCACTTACTCAGTGAGAATGCTCCTCATCCTTAGCGTTTAGTAAACACTTCTTATGATTTTTTTTTTTATTAATGTTAGATGAGAGATTTGAACATTATTTAAAGATTTTTAAGTTGCATGTCCTCTCATCACAGGCTGGGTTTTACTTGGCCCACATTAATCAGTCCCATATTAGACTAATTGAGAAAACTTATTAGACCAATCTTGTAAAATGGCAAATTACAATATCAATTTATATATTCAACATCAGAAAAACTCTTACATTCTCCCAATTGTGTTATATTAAGTGAAACTTTACTGTATGCGCGTACCTTTATATCAATCTAGAGATAATTCTCAATAGTCAATCCAATCCCATAAATTTTCAAACATCGAATAAAGGTAGTAACTGCATGTATGCACATAGACCTTCCATGGTCACAAATGCTTTTAAATATATTGATGTGAATTCAATATGATAGTGTAGCAAATGGATAACACATCATAGAAAGTAATACCTTATGTGTCATCCACTTTATCAGTCAATATTCTCTTTTCTTAAAAATAACGTATCATTAGAGAATATCCTTATGTTTTTATTGAACCTACATATGTCTTATCTTTATGGTTAACAACTCTTTACATATGCTTAAAGCTAATAACTAGATGTCCCTAATCTTTACTCAAGGTATACACAATACATTGAGATTTTCATCAATATGTATTCAAAATGATAACAATACATACATAAGCACTTTATTGGATGCAAAAGAATTGATACATATCAAAATATTACTAAATGTAACAAACATAAATGTAAACATTATTAGAGCAAAAACAAAACAACTCCCACTAAATAACATCATCCCATGATGCTCTCAAACCCATGCTAATGACATGTCATTCCATTTTATTAGGGTGAAGGCCCTTAGTTAGTCTATGAAAATATAATTTATTGTAATGTCACTATTCTAAACAATTTCCTTTATGATAAAAAACTTGACTACCATATGCTTAGACCTCTTGAGATCTCTGTCATTATTGATAAACACATTGCATAGTTATTGTCTCAATACGGTCAACTCCTTAATGAGATTCCGGATTCAAATAACCCGAGTGGAACCTGAAAAGTAGGCAATAAACTTTGTTTGCATAGTAGATGATAATATAGATTTCTATATCTCGTTTTTCCATGATATTGCACATTTTGGTCTAGTGCAAAAGCGATATTTGGTCTAGTGCAAATTGAGCATACATAATACTTCCAAGTGCATTAACCAAGGTAAATTCTTCATTTGGACTTTCTCAAAATCTGAATAAGGACATTATGAGAAATTCAATTTATCACCCTTAATGAGAACATCAATTCAATTTATCAATCTTTCAAAATACAATCAATATATGCAACATTAATTTTTGTTTTGTGACTGGCTTTGCAATATTTACCCCATTAAGCATTTTCGTTTTATTCTTTCTGAATCTTTCAAAAATACAATCAATATATGCCCTTTAAAATAAGTTTAATATACCCTCGCTCGGCCGAACCTCACTTGCGCCGGCGAAGGGTGCCCTCGCCCGAACGATTCTTATAATCTCAATACCAAGAATAATAGATCCAAAATATCACTTATGATTTAGGTTCTTCATGTCAAAATTCTTTTTTGATAATATTTGCTTTATTTTTTACGTCACTCAAAGTTTGGGATAAATGTGTCACTCCAGGCAAAGTTGGGGGTTTTTGGTGGCTTTTTCCCATAAGTTTAATATACAACAAGAACGATTCTTATAATCTCAATACCAAGAATAATAGATACCTCACCAAGGTTCTTCATGTCAAAATTCTTTGATAATATTTGCTTTATCTCATGCAGTAATCTAATATCATTACTCACAAGCAAAATATTGATTACATAAAGTATTAGAAAAATAAATTTCATTTCACTGATTTTGCAGTATATATACTAATCTACTTTATTCTCAACAAGTGACAACTATAATGACCTCAACTTCATATTCAAGGTCTTCCGCGATAAGGGTTATTTTCGTGACATCCCGATTCTTTTTATCTTATTATAATGCATATGTGAAAACGTGAATAAACAACTCCCTAAACAAACAACAGCTGAAGGATTATGACATATATCACACAGAACATGCTAGTTTATATTATAATAGTACTTTTAGAAGCCATTTCTCTTCGAGCCCTCTTTCCCTTTTATATCACACTACAAGTTTCCATATAGGCTAGAAGAAAATCCTATCTCCTCTAGTGTGACTATAGCTCCCAAAACTAATATGAGACTTTCATGCCTGCAACATTGAAAGATGAAAGAGTGAGTCTTCGGAACTCAATAAGTAAAATTTCTAATTCTTTACTAGGAAAACATACTCATCATCAAAGCCTAGCAAGTACAACACTCACAAACAATATCGATGACAAATCAATAGCAAATTACTTGCCATGCTTTGACTCAACACATGATGTTGATGTAAGATTCTTTCGGCGTAATAATGAATACATCAACATATCATGTTTATGCATGATTGGCGCTCATGCAAATTAATTTACCGTCGTCCTAGCTCGACCAGGCCTTCTTGCTCGATTAAAGCTTCCAGCTTCTTGTTGGGCTTCCTAGTTTAACCAGGGCATCTCAGCTTGACCGAGGTTTTTCAGGCCTAGCTTCGCAAGGCTTTCAGGTTCAAGACCCACGCATCCTGGCTCAATTAGGGTATCATGGCTCAATCGAGGCATACCCAATGAACGAGGCATTGCCACCAACACTGTGTAGCGACGGACGCTTTTTCCTCTTTAAGTGCACACATATATGCATCATATAAGCCGGTTCTTATCTTTTCTCTTAGCTGACATATATATGGCCCGAAGGCGTGCTCATCCATTCGTGTGTGCCATGAGTTCTCTCACTACACTGATAAACATTTTGGGAACAAACCCTTGTTTGTGACTTGAACCGATCATTTAGTGCCAATCCCTGCACCGGGTAAGGCTCGAAAATGGCATGCCTTAATGCCGATCTAAGACCTTAAGCCTTGGGTACACCTCGCTTTAGTAAAGATCCTAAGCTCAATGGACCTTGGCCTTGACCTGACATGAATATACTTCATGCCATGAATGACCCTCGATTCATGTCTTGATTCAACCGCCAAGTACAAAGTCCCTGCATCGATGGAAACTTAGAACCAGCATGCTTTCATACCTTACCAAGACCTCGTGAGCTTGGGAGATCCCCGTGCCGATCAAGACTTGAAACTTGCATGCCCCAATGCTGTTCCAAGTTCTCGTTGCCTTGGGTGATCCTCGGATTGAACGAGACTTGGAATTGGCATGCTTTAATGTTGATCCAAGGCCTTGTGGCCTTGAGTGACCTTGCCTCACTACCTTGGGTGACTTTGCCTCGTGTTGAACTCAACTCGAATGAACCTCGATTTCATTCCGAGCGTGAATGACTCAAGCACCTGTTCAAACATAATTATGAGCAAAATCATACAAATAGGTAAGCACTTAACTAGACTCGACAATAGAGACTACCATCCTAGAGGAGAAATAAGGATCTTACTTACTTGGATAAACCTCAAGGATCCTAAAGAGAGCAGCTTGATGAGGGGCGGCGATGCCAGGTCGAGAGAAAGGAAAAAAAGAGAGAGAATGGTGTGTGAATGGAAAAAGGGTTCCAATGATGGAAAAGAATGATGGCTCTTCCTATTTATAGGCAACAACCTCATCATCACTTATCCAGATGACCCAATCATATTTCTTGGAGCGGTAAGGCTATGACATTGAGGTGGCAAACCTAAGTTCTAAGGTGTCATGCCTATTTGGAAATGTGGCACACCTAATGGCCTAGTGTAATGATTGGAGGCTTGTTTCCTTCCCATTGGACCACTTACACAATGCCATCATAACTTGGCCTACTTGTTCTCTAAGGACAATGCCATCATAACTTGGCCTACTTGTTCTCTAAGGACAATCTTATGGTAATGATGACCATATCTTTCATGGACACCTATTACGGCACAATTAAAGATCGATTAGAGATCGAGATAGGTCGACTCAACGGAGGGCATATGATATCGAATTCGAAATTGGAAGTCCGGGTGTGTCACAAATCATTTTAGGAATATTAACTCATCTTTGGAAGATTTTTCATGCAAGCCGAGTTTTTCAGCAAAATAATCAGAGAATGGCTAATTTGGCTCGAGAAATAATAGGCCCGCTTTTGGTCGTGCTTTTGGGACTTAAGTTGGTTTTATGGACAAGTGAAGATGTGAATTGAAGGGTGGTGACATTAGATTAATTTTATGGGCTTCAATTTAATTTAAATGGGAAGAGAATCGAGTGAAATTGAAGAAGTTGTTGCACAAAGAATTGGACCTCTACGGAAATTGAAAGTGAACCCATTGGAATAAGGTTGTGGGAGATAGTGGAGTGTGATGTCATCCATGAGGTCATGGTGGGCCATTTTTGTGGGATTAAAGAAAAAGAAAAAAAAAGAAAAGGGAAGGGTCCCATCTCTCTCTCTCTCTCTCTCTCTCTCATTCTCTCTCCTCCCTCTCTTCTTCCTCTCTCTCGTGCGACTTCTCTTCTCCATCTTATTCTCCTTGCTTCTTCGAACCCAGCAACCGAAGAAGGCTTGATCGGAGCAGCCAGTAGCGTCGTTGGAGCAGCCGCACACCCCCGCAGGTCGCCGGAGCCGTTGCCGCTGCCGCCGTCGTCCACGCGAAGCCCGCGCGCCCGCACGCCGCTCCGCCTTGCTCGCCCGACCTCGAGCTCCATCCCCTCTATTCGGCCGCCGTCGCCGTTGCTAGGGTCGTCGAGAGTCCCGTCGGAGCCGCCGCCTCGCCGCGCAACGCCGTGCGCTCCGCCACCGCCGTTCGCGCCCGTCGCCCGCTGCCGCCTCCTACCCCACGCGAACCAACCTCTATTCGCCCTTGCTCCACCCCCGTCCAGCCGCCTTCGGCCACCGTTCGGGCCCCGCCTAGGTCCGGTTTAGCTCCTCCGTCTGTTTTCAACTCCAACCGGCCCGGATCGGCCCTTTTCCGGCCTCAACCAGCAGCGAGCAGAGAGGAGAAAAATGGGTATGGCAGCCCATGTTTGGCCCGTTTTGGCCGCCTTCCCGAGCCCGGATGCTCGGCCCGCCTTGAGAAAAGTCGATCCTCGCGTCATCCTCGTCGTTTTGGTCCGCTCGACTAGCTAATCCGGTGAGTTTAGCTCACTAAATCTCGATTAAACGGTTAATGATGCCCTAAGTGTGCTTAGTTTAAGTTAAATAAGTTTAGGTGGTTAGATTAGTTTATTTGGTTGATGATTAGATTAAGATGTTTAATTAAGTTAAAGTGTGTTTAGTTTAAAGTTAAGTATGTTTATTTTAATATAAAGTCTTGATGTGACATAATAGGGTTTTATTTTTGAATTATTTAATGATTTCGAATTCTGGAATTTATAATATTATATTATATTCCGAAATTATTAAAATATTATTATTTATAAAAAAAAACATAAAAATTGTTTTTGACCCCGGTTGCTCAGAATTTCGTGCTGATCGCTGCTGTATATTCGGATTTTGAAATTGATGGTTGGATATTATAAATTGAGTGTGGATGGCGAAAAATATGGATATTATTATTTAATTAATTTTCGGAATAAATGTAATTATTTATTAAATTCCGAAAATTTCGTCGGGACCTTATTCTCTTATAATTTCGTGCTGATTGCTGCTGTGCATTTAGAATTTGAATTTGATGAATGTATGTGGCAAATTGAGTGTTGATTGTGATAAATAGGAATTTTATTCATAAAAACCCAAGTGTCGGGTCTTGATGCAAAAATTGGATTTTAATGATTATATTAAATAGTAGGGTTTGAAAAAGTGAGATATTGGCTTTTTAATTCGAAATTAGCGTGCCCCCACACACGTGAGTAATTTCTGGAATATTTTTAATATGAAGAAAAATGGCCGGGACCACTATTTTAAGTGGAAGTATTAAGTGAAATGCAAAGTGTCTTAGGGCCGAATATGAATTGTTGTGTGATAATTAAGAGAAGATCGTCTTGGGCTGTTGAGTCGGACTTGCCCCTATATGGGATGCCCCTTACAACGGATGCGGGTCGCAGTAGATTCTGAGCCCATGCTCCTTCGGGAATGCCGTCGACGTGCCTGAAGGCAAATCTCAAGCCATCATACCTTTATGCTTTGTGTGGCAATCTTTGAGTGTTGTTGATTTTGGGGACGGAATTGTGTGGCCGTGTCATAACAATTTAGTCTTATAATCGGGACCCCCGCGGTTGTTGCTTATATGAAAGTGAATGCGTTCCGGTTGTTTAAGTTCTTATTACTGCATATGATTGAATGATATGAATTGTGCTAATCCCGAGCTAAGTCTTCGTGTGATGTGGCTAGGCCAAGGGGTTAAACTTGCTGAGACATTGTCTTATCCCGGTTTTGGGATTACAATTTCAAGTCCCTGGTGGACGGAGCGACTAGATAGCTTTGGTTGACCTTGAGGAGTTGCAGAGATGAAGTCATGAGGATTGGAGAATGTGTCCGACTTGTAGATCGTAGGACGATTCCTTTTTAAGAGCCGGTCTTTTGTAGACTTTTGGCCGTAGACCTCTGTTTGTAATTCCGTTGAATTATGTAAGTGTTATGTTGTGATTTTGCTTCCTGCTTTTCTATCCCGTCTCACCTTGTTAAATGAATGGGGTCGGCGCTAAATGTTGCATTTGCATGACCATAGTGGGATGTTGGCGCGCTTGAGGTTCAGGGCGTGACATTATGAGTCATTAACTTCTCCTCCAAGGCAAATCTCAAGCCATCATACCTTTTGTTTCAATCTTAGATTTTGGCCATGAATTCGGCACTCCCATTCAGTTGAATATGCTTGCTCGTTGTGCAAAAGGAGAGTCAATGTCTCACCTTGTTAGAAATGCCAAGGCGGGGGAGAGCATATTGCTTGCTGCTTGAGCGACCCCTTACTAGCGAGTGACGACAACCAGAACACACAGAGAAGGAAAGAGGCGGACTACTCTAGGGTTAGCTAAGGAAGAAGATGAAAGCTTCAAGAACCTTGGAATGAACAGCTCAAATCTTCTCATGCGATCGGACGGCTCCTAATCAATTTTTTCAGCAGTTGGATTAGACAGGCCTTATCAAGCCACGTTTTAACCGATCCAAAATTTTAATCGATCCAATAGCTCCCATTTGGTCATGTCATCCAAGTTTAGTGGGCCGAATTTTAAAGGTGAGGGAAAATTATTTTGCAATTACTACAAACAACCACACCACACAATTGACACTTGCTAGAAATTATACGGAAATCCCGAAGATAAAGGGGAAAAGGAAAAAGAATTTGCAACTTCTTATCAGGTCATTGGCTAGTATAATGATAAAGCTCATTAGCTTATTACCCATGATCAATATTAGCAACTCGTGAAGGCCTTGAAGAAATTGGATACTTTTGACAAAACCGGAAGTTTTTAAGATACATCCTACTGCTTGATGACGTCAATATCGAATGGTGCATGGATAATTGATTCAGGTGCTAGTGACCACATTATCTGTGATAAAAGTTTCTTTTCTAATATCCATGAATGACCATCTTTCACTATTTCCGTATGGTTGCCAAATGGAAACGTGACATAACAGTAAAACTTAGCCCTTTAATTACACTGTGGAACGTCCTCTACATTCTTGATTTCCATTTCAACCTCATCTCTATTTCCAGAGTTTGTGACAAAAATTCTTATCATGTGCCTTTCAACTCTAATAGTTGTTGTTTTTAGGCTAATTCGACTAGCAAACTGATGAGCTTGGATAGAATCTCAAAAGGATTATATTTTTGGACCAATTTTTCAAGCGATTTGGATTTACCCTACAATCCTTTGAATAATAAATTATTGTGTAATACTACTGCCATTGACAAGAACCTCATTTTTCATCAGTGATTGGGACATAGTGCTTTCTTTCCTTAATCTCAATGTCATGTTTGTCTTCTAGCAAAGAAATCATGTGTTTCATTTCCAGTAGGTAAAACTTGTACCAAGGACATTTTTTCACCGATCCATGCTGATGTATAGGGAGCATACCATATTGCAAATCATGATGGCTCTCGATTTTTCCTCACGATTGTGGATGATTATTCATGTGCCATATATGTTTTCCTTATGTATTCAAAAAGTCAAGTCTTCCATCATTTAAAAATGTTCTTTTCTCTATCCCATAATCAGTTTGGAAAATCTGTTCAATGGATAAGAACTAACAATAGAAAAGAATTCTTCAACAGTGAATGCCATTCACCATTTTCTTCTTGATGGATCATCCATGAAAGTTCTTGCAAATATACCTCTCAGCAAAATGGAATAGTAGAGTGAAAATATCGTCATCTATTAGAAGTTACATGTACTCTTAAGTTCCAAGCCTCTATTCCTGAAACTCTTTGGAGAGATTGTGTGGTCATTGCAAATTACCTAATCAATTGCATGTCGACTCGCATTCTTGATGGGTGAACTCCGTTTAAGCTACTTTTTGGAAAAAAAGAACTAGAAATTCATCATCTAAGAGTTTTTGGTTACTTATGTTAAGTCACAATTATGGGACTTTGAAATAGAATGGGTCCTCACGATTGTTGATGCATTTTCATAGGATAAACAAATCTCCAAAAAGGGGTATCATGTTTTTGAGCCATCAACAGGTGAATTTTTTTTAAGCAAGGATGTTGTTATTTATGAGGGCAAATTTCTTTTTCATGAGGATGAATCCTCAGTGGAGAATTTTAAAATGACGACAATTCCTCATCGATTCAAATATGATAATCTGAATGAGTTGTTTCTAAAAGATTATTTAATTGAGGAGCCTGTTGTGCCAATGGAAGTGGTTTCCTCTTCGGATGTTCCTTTAGATAATACCAATGTTGCTCCACCATCTTTTACGCCTTAGGCCAATGCACCAAGGCGCTCCAGTTGTATAACCCGTCCACCCCTTGGATTAAAGACTATGTCTATGCTGCTATGGATACACCATATTTTCATTATCCAATTTCCTCCTACGTTTCTTCTCATCGGCTATCATCAGATCATACATGTTGCATTAGCCAGATATTCGAGGAACACAAACCTTCTGGTGACAATGAGGTAGTTAGTGGTCCACGTTGGCAATAGGCTATGAAAGTAGAATTACATGCCTTAATTGAGAATCATACATGAGAGATTGTACCATTACCCTTTTGTCGCAAACTGATTGGCTACAAGTGGGCATACAAATCAAATACAAAGCAAATGGATGAGTTGAACACTACAAGGCTCAACTGGTGGCCAAAGAATTGATACAACGAGAAGATTTTAATTATCACAAGACCTTCGCTCCAGTTGCAAAGGATGTCATCGTTTGATCCTTTTTATCAGTTGCTTCATTTTGTGATTAGTCCTTACATCAAATGGATGTTCACAACACTTTCCTTCATGGGGGTCTATACGAGGAAATATTATGGATCTTTCACAGGGTTTATGGAGATAGGGGAGTCTAGGGTATATTGTCTCCGTAAATCCCTCTATAGCCTCAAATAGGCTTCTCGACAGTGGTATGCTAAATTTACCAATGCACTTACAACCATAGGATTCAAACAATCCAAGAATGATTATGCACTGTTCATATGGATAAAAGGTATGTCATCTATGTATCTAATGACATATGTTGATGAAATTCTTATTATCAAAGTGATGAATCGGCCATCAAAAGTTTGAAGGAATATTTGCATGCCACTTTTCACATTAAAGATATGGGATTGCTCAAATATTTTCTTGGGACCAAAATTACCTAATCAGATCAAGGAATATTTCTCAGCCAACAAAAATTTGCAATGGAGATTATATCAGAAGTGGGTTTATCAGGATGCAAACTAGTTGTTATTCCCATCGAGCAAAATGCCAAATTAATTTCAGCTAATTATGATGCAGGTTTATCGTCTTCAAGGGATGATCCTTCACTCAAGGATCCTTCAAGCTACCAAAGACTTGTTGGAAAATTTATTTACCTCACCATGACTAGACATGATATATGTTACGAAGTGCAAACACTTAGCCAATTTATGCATAGCCCGAAACTATCCCATACGAATGGTTCCCTTAAAGTTGTGAGGTACTTGAAGAAATGCCCAGGACTTGGGATACTCCTTTCTTGAGGCTATAACATGAAGATGGCCACCTATTGTGGCATGGATTATGCAACTTGCCCTATGAGTCAAAGGTCTGTCACTACCTTATGCATTAAACTTAGGGAACCATCACTTTCGTGGAACTTCAAGAAATAATCCACTATGTCTTTGTCATCAGTTGAAGCTAAGTATAGAGTCATGGCTAAAACTGCTGGTGAAATAGTATGGATACGAAGGCTACTTCTAGATCTTGGGGTACAAGATAAAGGACCAACCCTACTATTTCATGACAATGATGCGGCACTTAAATTGCAGCAAATGCCATAGCACATGAAAGAACAAAGCACATAGAGGTTGATTGTTGCTTCACTTGTGACAAGATTCAAGAAGGAATAATCGAGACTAGAGGAATTGGAATTACAAAACAACCTGTGGACATTTTCACAAAGCCCCTATGTCAAAGACAACATACACATCTATTGAGCAAGTTGGGTGTCTTCGACATGTACAAGCCGCCAGCTTGAAGGGGAGTGTTGGAAGATATGCTTGAAAAGATAATTCATTTACTGCATTAATTATAGATCGTAATTAATTGACGTATCAATCTAAGATTAGATCTGATTTCCTTTGATCTTTTTAGGAAATACTATTTCCTTTTATTTCTCACATTGTATGCTATATATCAGACATTACACATTGAAAATACAGTGAAATACAAAATACATATTCCTCCCACGTTCTATTTCTCATTTCGTGTCAATGAACTTTAATATCGAATCTAAAACTTTAGTCATTCAAACTTTCTTCGTAAGAAGACAATTTTGGCAATTTACTGAGAAGATAGTACATCGGTAAGAAACTAGATTGCCCTTACATTCAAAGGTCCCCTTCATAGCTAGAAAAATCAAACCATGCTACATGATAAGCCTAGCATAGTAATGCACTGACAGACTGCATCCGAGAGTCGATTTGACATGAATTTTCGTTATCCTCATATCATTAGTCACCTTGAGTTTTTTCTATCTGCTGTTCCTCATTCTGCTCTCAGGAGTGATTAAACATCCGAAGTTTCAATTGGCACCCGGCATGCCTGACATGACCCCGGCGAGCCTTACTTGGGCCTGCATGGGCGATGCTGCTACACAGAAGATCATTTTCAATGTTATGGTCAGAATCAGCAAAAGCGCGGAACTCACAGACGGGTTTATAGGCAACACGTCTTGTGACCTAGAGCCTCCAGCACTCGCCTTTGCTCGCAGGATATTGCCCATCGTCCCACTCTTGGTGAACCACCGGCTCGATAGCTCAGCCGGATACTTCTGGCCGGAAAACTCGGACTATTTGATATGGCTGGACCAACAACCCCCTAAGTCCGTAATTTATGTTGCTTTCGGCAGTTTCACAGTTTTTGAGCAAACCCAATTCCAGGAACTGGCCTTGGGGCTTGAGCTCTCCAAAAGGCCATTCCTATGGGTTGTCCGGCCTGACTCCACCGAGGAGAAAGATGATGCATATCTAAAAGGGTTCAAAGAGAGGATTTTGGTCGAGCGAAATTAGTGGCTTGGGCTCCGCAGCAGAAGGTCCTGGCTCATCCCGCCATCGCTTGTTTTGTGAGCCATTGCGGTTGGAACTCCGCTATGGAAGGAGAGAGCAATGGCATCCCTTTCTTTTGCTGGACATACTTTGGCGATCAGTTCCTTGATGACATGTGGAGGGTCAGTTTGAGATTCGATCAAGAGGAGAGCGGGATCATAAGGAGAGAAGAAATCAAGCGCAAGATGGATCAATTGCTCCACGATCAGAACTTCGGTAAAAGAGCTTCGGACATTAAGGAAAAACTCGCAAAGTGCATTGAGGAAGGCGGTGAATCTCACAAAAAACTTCAATAACTTTGTTCAATGGATGAAAGCTCTATGAACCTAAGAGTGCAATGACAATGTCCAATACTGTTTGTTGCCGTGTCTGTCTTTGTATTATGAAACCGCAGACAAGGTGGGCTTGGAGGAAAGATCCCTAACGGGGGAGTTTCTGAGATGATAATCTAAACATGCACATGATTTTTGTTTTTATAAATATGTATATGTCATTAATCAGAGTACGGAAGCTCAAAAGCATCCCTTAATATTACAAACACAATTAATTATGCGAGAATATGGAGGTAGGAAGCCTCCATATAGTTCTTAACAAAATATTTGCCTGGGAGGGTCTACAATTATGGAAAAGTGAAGTCCCATCTCTTACAATTTACGTATTCTAGCCAAAAGAAGATGCATCTCAATTGACTTATTTTGGAAACATAGGATTGTGCTCCATCCAAATACAGTAGATGGTCGCTAAAAAGGATAACTTTAGGCGCCTTGCATCCTAATTCTTGCCTTTTGTAGCTCTTACAATCCAATGAAATTCAAAATCCCATCTTCCTGAAGAACACTAGATGCCATTTCTGAAAGGATACTTCGTCATATACTCCCAGTCCAGTTATACTCAAAGAATAAATGAGTTATGCCTTCTATTCTGGACATACAAAAGTTATACTGAATGTCAATATGCACATAATTTAATGTCTTGATAATTACATTTTTTGTTCGTGTAGATAAATCTTTTTCTCCAAATAAAAGAAGCAAGAGTCATGTATTATAGATGCGTATCGACTTAGACTGGGGAGTTTCCAAGAGCAAATTCCTGTGGCAAAACAAATTAATCAAATTGAAAGTGAAACTTTTTAACCCCATTTGAAATTCCCACAAGCACAACGGGCAAAATTCCAGCGTACGTAGGCCTAAAGTTTGAAAACTTCCATGTTGGTTGTCAATTCTGTTGGTTTAAGAAACATTGATATATAATTTGGCTTGTTAAGTAATCTGTCAGCAAGTTATTAATAATATCGAGTGCTGTTGTATACCCACCACGATATTAAATTAACTAACATTCCACTAAATTTGCAGACATATCAATTTCTTGGGAAATTTACAAGTGTGGTTAGTAAAATTCCAAAATCTAAAAGGAATTTATCAATCTCCCAATAAATAAGTACGTTGTGTGGTTCATAAGCCCCAATATTACATAGAGTTCACCAACGTCCCAATAACTTAGTGAATTACTTCTTCAAAATTACCAAATTATCAAAATTTTATTAGGATCCTGACTATAATAAATTTACTGACATTCCTCTAAAGTATTAACTTACCAACTTCTTTGAAATTCTACAAATGTGGTTAGTGAAGTTACAAAATTGTAAGGAATTTACTGATATTCCGATACATTAGTAATTTACCAAAATCTTTGAAATTTTATAAATGCAGCTAGTAACTTCTAAAATTTTAAGGACTTTACCAACATCCCAATATCTTCGTTCAAAAAGGCATCATAAGGAATTTACCTACTTTTGAATAAATTAGTAATCACCAACTTTTAAATTAGAAAATTCTATAACTTTAAAATACAAGTTTCTTTCTTTTCTTTGAAAAATGGTTCATGAAGGAAGCGAGATTTCAATTCGTTCAACGCTCTAGCGATATCAATTTTAAACCTTGAACATGCATATTAATGAAACTTGAAAAGAATCATAGGTACGTGAATATATCTTACTAAAATAATTATGGATACTAAGTGGGTCTGAGGCTTAATTTGTTTAGCGAAAATGATAATTTGGAAAATATTTTCCTATAAATTATTGCTTGTATTGCTTTCAATAATTAGTCAATGATAAATATTTTCATTATAGACAATAATTTATATCTAAACATTTCCATAGACAATAAAATTGATTTGTTATCTATAATGTAATCCTACATTTTTTTTGGGATATGATTTTTAAATAAAACCTTATCCTTAGGCATTTACCCACTTTTCTCTTTAAATTGATAGTTATTCCATTGTATGGTTTCCATGTTTGTACATTTTCATAACAACCGTCCATTTGGAAACCACTTTAATGGAAGGCAGTATATAAATGATGATCGTACGTTGTGTAAGTGAATCACTAGGTTTAATGCCGGTCCTCTCATTTGAAAAAAACATCATCAATATGCAAGGGGAGTATGTTAGTAGGGTGCACTCATAATTGCTGTCAAATTGCCATCAAATTTTCGTGGATTTCCGACGAACGAAAGCTCAAATAATGACTAGAGGTCAGATTTATGTTTGATCTTGTTTTCCATAAGTGATTCTAACTGTGCTTCAATTTTATTCTTCAATGTGTGATTAGAATTGTTCGTTTATGTCTAACATAATTTTCTTTTATTCATTCTTATAAGTGATATAAAAGATTATCTTTAGGACAATGTTTTTTAAATCATTCATTTTTTTGCAAAATAAACACACCCAAGCTTGGCTAACATTCAAAGTAAGGAAAGAGCAAAGTACAAAACTAGACTAGAGTCGAATGTTAAAGGACCGGAATCACTCGAGACTGAACGACAATGCAAGTCTCATGATTCAAGGGCATCATAGGGGCTTTGACGAGTACTCCATTATTTAATCTCGCAAGTCAATTACATCTGGGGATGTAGCTCATATGGTAGAGCGCTCGCTTCGCATGCGAGAGGCACGGGGTTCGATTCCCCGCATCTCCACTCTTTCTTCTTCTTTTCTTCCGACAATCGATTCTGTCGCAGGATTGGTCGGCATCTTCCAGAACCTGAAAATATATTATGGGGTTTGAGTATTTTGTGCATGGTCTGAACGAGGCATTACTCCATAGGTGATATAGGGATGACCCAAACACTTGTAAAAATGCATGACATGCAAGGGTAATTGACTTATCAAATATAGTGATATAATTTTAACACACATAAGTAAAACGAAGAATATGTTAATTGAAATGGACCAGCCACAAGCATCAGCAGGCATTGTTTTACCTATGTAGAATCTTACAATTTTTCATAAGCACACACATGCCGAAACATATTTGGGAAAGCACAAGCATTTACACTAACAATGTAAGTTTGATAATGCGAACAATACCACAATTAAAATCCATCTAATGACCAGTAGAATCCTGACGTCTAGAGCGGTACTGTTTTTTCTAATAGTAAGAGGTAACTTTTTGCTTTCCTTTCAAAATTCAAAATATAAGCCAAATTTCAAAAAGTATAAGAAAATGTATATGAATAACATGCTGACATTTAAATATCATGAAAGTTTGAAGTGCTACAGGCTAAAAAAAATGTCAAAATGTGTTCATGCCACAAATTTAAACTAAGCAAAGACACATGAGAAAAATCTATCCAGACACGCCCGTAGAAACTTTAGGGGCAATCCCAACCCGAAAATAGGTTCGAAATGGTTGGGCCTATCCCCATTTTCTTGTTCTGCAAAAAATAAAAAAATAAAACAAAAGAGTTGGTCAGCCTATATGCAAGATTCATTTGTATTTCGTTAGACCAAAAAAAATACTGCACGAACAAAATATAAAATCGAAAATGTCACAGTATCATGCTTCCTGTCCATGTCCGCATCTCTTCGATCTTTTCCACTATCAAGTCAAAATCATCCTTTTTATCTCATTTCACTAGGTCTCCTCACATCATCCATCCTTTTCCCTCACATAGTAAGTACTCACTTCCTTCTTCAGGTGTCTTTGAATACAATTCTTTTTTTCTTTTTTTTTTTTTTTTTTTAACATACCCATTCATCAATTTATTTTGATTTAGCAATCAAGTGGTGTTCGGACTATCTTTTACACATCTCAACCAGTCTACTGTTTAAAGCGATCCAAAAAGAGCACTTTCCACATTGGAAAGGAGCATGCCATCTAAGCCAACGTTTTATTGGTTATTTGAGTATAAAGAGGAAGATTTTCTACCACCGACCGTGGCAGCCTGGATGGTGGAGCCTCTGTGATCCTTTCGCCCTGAGGTGAGGGGTTCGAAGCTCTTGCGAAGCAAGGGGGCTGAAGGGCTGTTAGGTGACTTACCCGGTGGCATGGGGTGGTGGTTTCCCCATGTTGCCCCCAGGTTTTCCCCGCCGGCTGTCGGCTTACGGGGTTTCCTGGGTCACCAAAAAAAAAAAAAAAGAGGAAGATTTTCTTATCACGTGAACATAGTTAATCTCAACGCAAATAAAATTAATTTTGTGTTGGGCGAATGGGTCCGAGTGTTAAATTGACAGCACTGTTGTTCTCCATGTTTTCAGCAAGAGGGTTCTAATGCATTTCTGCAACTCTGAAATTGTCACTGGCATCCCACTCTATGCCGTGATATGCATGTCTTATATGAACACGACAAATGATTAGTACCAAACATAAAAGGATGGCAGATTATGACTATTTTGACTAAATTGGATTCCATCAACTCGACTTCGTAATCTGTCACTTGCATTCATTTCACATTTTTTTGAGTTCTCTGATCGATGCAATTAGCGCTATCCTCGTTAGACCTCAGTGAAAGGACATAATTCATAGGAGGAGGAACAAAGAAGCGATCCAGAAAGAGAAGGACGAATATGGTGAAAATGTACTAGGGAGAGAGCAAGGGAAAGAATCCCAGATAATCCTTCCCAAGAGGGAAACAAAGAATGTGGTGCTTAAGAAGACGTGGCTTTTATAAGCTTTGTGCCTTCATAGCATTATCTTATCAATTTCATAATTTCTTAGAATGTTAATAGATTTCTTATAGTGTTGGCAGTTTATTAACCTCACTTGTAAAAAAGTGAATAGAAATTCGTAACTCTCTAATTTATTGGGATGCTAGTAAATTTGTTATAGGGTTGGTATCTTACCCTCTACATTTTAAATATTTGAAAGAAGTTGGTAAAATGCTTGATGGCAGGGGTAGTTTACTGACCATACTTGTAAGATTTCTTTTTTTTAAAAATGGTTACTGAAAAATTTAATGGAATGTCAGTGAATTCCTTATAGTTTGGTATTTGTACTAACCACAATTTTAAAATATAGAATGAGTTAAAAATTTGCCAGTTTTACTAGCTATACAGGTAACAGTTCAAAGAAATATGTAAGTTACTCATTTATTGGTATGTCGGTAACATTATTATAGTATTGGCAATTTGTTAACAATACCTAGAACATTTCAAAGGAATTGGTAATATTTTAGTTCATTTGAAAATTAGTGAATTCCGGAAAGAGTTAATAAGTACTGTCGAGACACCTAACAGAATTTACCGGCCGTACTTTTTTTTTTTTTTTTTTTTACTAATGATGCGAAATTTCCAAAAAACAGAAAACTTCAGAAAACTACTGACTACGGAAAATTTTCCAGATTTTCCCGTCACTGGAGTGTACTTGTCGGCTCAACAGCGCCGTTAATTATCAAAGAGTCCTGCCGTACATTGATTTCTCACTTTTTTGTGCACAAAATTTGAGCTTCAAACTCTACAGATTCATATTTTTTTTATAAGATGTAAACATGGCCACGACAAGAATACTCATGTTGGAAAACAATACCTAGAAAGCAAGCCGAATAAGAGGAAGAGCTCGGTCTCAACCTTGACATGAATTCAAACACCATCTTAGCTACCGAAAGCAGGTGTTTGCTACCGAAAGCAGACACAACGTTGCCGGCTTTATTTCAAATTTTCAAGCCTCTTAAACCCAAGCCAACTTTCTTCCTGGGATGATGTCGTGGTGCATGCATTATAGAGCGTTGGATGAAATCTTACATGGGAGAATAGATGTGTGAAATAGTAAATAAATTATAGTTCACTCAAAACTTAATATTTTAAGTTTTTGAGTGAAGATAAAGTCAATTAGACATGATACTATGCTTAGGAAGTATTGAGTTTTTGCTATGTGTCTCAACAGAAAACACAAAACATAAAAATGTATTTAATTTAGGACTAAAAATGTATTTAATTTAGGACTGCGAATATTATTTTCATGTGTTAAATTAATGTTTTCTTATCTATTGCCTCAAATGAAACGAAGTCCTGAGTTCATTAAATGAATTATACACATGATATATATCCCATGAGCAATGTGTCTAGACATATAAACGTGTCCCAATGTACTTAAATGGGTCGTATGGACACAAACAACATGTTTGTATGGTTCATTAAATGTGTCTAAGTATAAGAAGTCTTAAAAGCATTGATTTGTATACAATGTATTTATTATTTGTGTATAAAGTGGTGCATTTGGTTGGCAAAGGAACACGGTCGATCTTGACGCAAATAAAATTAATTATGTGACGTGTGAATGAGTCGATTCCTAAGTTGACGACACCATTGTTCATGTTTTCAGAAAGAGGGTTCTAATGCATTCTGCAGCTCTGAAATTGTCGATGGAGTCACATCCGATACCCTGATATGCTTATCTTATGTGAGTATTCCCCGTGGAGGGACAAATGGCTAATGCCCAACATGAAAAGACAGCAGATAATTTGACTATTTTGATTGAATTGGATTCCTTCCACTTGACTTCGTACACTAATCTGTCACTCGCGTTCATTTCACATTTATTTAAGTACTTTTTTTTTGGTCAAATTATTTAAGTGCTTGGATTAATGCAATTGAAGCCGTTTGTCATTAGACCACAGTGAAAAGACATAATTCTTAGAACAAGGAACAAAGAAGCAATCCTGAAAGAGAAGGACAAATATGGTGAAAAAGGACAAAAGAAAGAGCAAAAGGAAGCTTCCCAGATACCCTTCTCAATTGGAAAACAAAGAATGAGGTGCTTAAGAAGACACCGCTTATAAGAGCTTTATAAATAGACATGATGCAATTGAATCTGAAATTGCAGAGTTTGAAAGGAGTGCAAAGACCAAAAGATTGAAGGAGAATGAGCATCCCACATGTTCTGGTCTTTCCTTTCCCTGCACAAGGCCATGTAATTCCTTTTATGGAGGTGTCAAAACGCCTAGTCGAACATGGGATTAGAGTGACATTTGTGAACGCAGACTTCATTCACAAAAGGGTCATCGATGTGCTCGCGGACAAGGATTTCCTTGGAGATAGAATCCATTTGGTTTCCATCCCCAACGGGTTGGGGCCCAGGGATGATAGGAACAATTTCGGAACACTGTTGAAAGCTATTTTCCAAGTCATGCCCGGGAAGCTAGAGGCGCTGATCCGAGGGATCGAAGAAAAAGAATGTGCCAAAATCACCTGCACTGTTGCGGACGGGAACATGGGATGGGCTCTGGAAGTTGCTGGCAAGATGAGCATTCCTAGAGCTGTCTTCTGGCCCGCATCCGCCGCGCTCTGGGCATTGGGAATTAGCATTCCAAAGTTGATCAGCGATGAAATCATCAATAATGAAGGCAACGTTGTAATTATGCCACATGTTGTTACAGCATATGCGTTAATTGAAGCACATGGTGCCACTTACCCAGTGATCTTACCTGTCTAACAGTATCACAAATCGAATAAAGATTAAACGGAGAGGGTTGAGAGGTGTTTACTGTTTAGAGAAAGGACGGGCTGGAAAGAACTCGATAGCAAGAAACTTTTTCATATCAATTTAAAATTCTAATCATTCAAAAATTTATTTGCTATAGTACTTTACTGTCGATAATGACAGAGGATACGAATGAATAGATGGCCCTTGCATACCATGCTTGTTTTTCTCGGCAAGAAACTTTAAAATGAGCTACACGATAGGGCTAACATATTAATGTCCCAACATGCTATACCTGAAGATATGTGTTCATCAAATTCTTGGCATCCTTGTATTATGCTTCAACTTGACATATGCTATTTGCTCTTCATTATTCTGGCTACTTAGGAATTGTGTTCAAGCACCAGATGTTTCAATTGGCATTGGGCATGCCTGCTTTGAACATGGCACACCTTGCTTGGGCCTGCGTTGGAGACTTAGCTGCACAGAGGATTGTCTTTTAGTCTCGTGGTTCGTAACAACAAATTCCTGGAAGTCACAGACTGGTTGATATGCAACTCTTCCCCTAATCTTGAGACTGCAGTGCTCAACTCTGCCCCCAGGATCCTGCATGTCGGCCCACTCTTGGCGAGCCACCGGCTGGAAAGCTCGGCTGGAAAGCTCGGCTGGATACTTCTGGCCCAAAGACTCGAACTGTTTGAAATGGCTGGACCAACAACCCCATAAGTCTGTCAGTTATGTTGCTTTTGGCAGCTTCACAGTTTTTGACCAGACCCAATTCCAGGATCTGGCATTGGGGCTTGAACTCTGCGACAGGCCATTCCTATGGGTTGTTCGTCCCGACACCACTGAAGAGAAAGATGATGCATACCCAGAAGGTTTCAAAGAGAGAATCTTGGGTGAAGGGAAATTGGTTGGTTGGGCTCCGCAGCAGAAAGTCCTTGTTCATCCTGCCATCGCTTGTTTTGTGAGCCATCACGGTTGGAACCCTACCATGGAAGGAGCGAGCAATGGGATCCCTTTCTTGTGTTGGCCGTATTTCGCCAACCAATTCCTGAATGAGCGCTACATATGCGACATGTGGAGGGTCGGTTTGAGATTTAAGTGAGACGAGAGCGGGATCACAAGGAGAAGTGAAATCAAGTGCAATGTGGATCAATTGCTCAATGATGAGAGCTTCAATATAAGATCTTCTGACATAAAGTAAAAACCTGCGAAGGCGATTGAGGAAGGTGATGAATCTCACAACAACTTCAGTGACTTCATTCAGTGGATGAAAGCTCTATGAGCAATAGCCAACTGATGCGTTTCATACGACCTAAAATTGCATGTCCAATATTATATGTTCCTATCTTCCTAATATGAAAAACGCACATAAGGTGGAGGAAAATTCTGACAAGGAAGTTACCGAGAAGATACTATAACATACAACCGATCAAAATTTTTGACATTTTGCCCAGAGAATTCTTAATCTCCTAATAAAAGAAGTAAGAATCATGTAATGCAGGTGTGATTTTATTATCCCTGACAAGGGCATGGGATTTTCCAAGAGCATATTTCCAAGGACAAACAACCTAATGTGAAAGTGATAAATTTTAAATAGACAGGATTTTGTAATTTACGTTAACACGAAATCGCCAGAGAAATAAACAAGAAAAATAAGGATACTAGAAATTTATGTGGTTCGGTCTGAGTATCAGTACCTACGTTCATGGGAAGAGTCAGCAGTAAATAATCCACTATAATCGGAGTATCGGAGTTTACAATCGCTCAAACGCTCAAGTATTTCTCACACCTAAATTTAACCACAAATCCAAAGTTTTATAAATAAATAACTCACTTAGATATAAACTCACGGCATAAAATTATCATGTTCCTTTGAATCAAAGTATAACGCGCGCACGGCTCTCTTCAGCTTGACGTGCGGCTCCTTTCTTTTTAGTAGGTTTCAGCAGCTTCGAACGAAAAGAGAGAGAGACCTGCAAATTATTTCCCTTTTATACGTGTGCAGAGGACGTGTGCAGAGGACTCCATCTTCACGCCAAAGAAGGAATCGTGCGCCCACTTGGGCCCACCTACGCTCCTTGCGTCGGCTTCACGCTGAACGTGTGTGTGCCCAGAGTCAACACTTTGACTCTGGGCCCACCTATTTTCCATTCACGTGTGGACTTCAGCGGCTTCTTTCTTCACGTTTCGGACTCCGTAGCAAAGAGGAAACTTTCCTCACCTTTATATTTTATTTTATATTTCCCCTTTTTCAGTTAATCTCAAACTCGAGTTATAATTTAACAATTCAAATCCCAGAAGTATAACAGTTTCAAAAATTAAAATTGTCCTATTCAACGAGCGAAATAATCTTTGGATCAGAAGAGCCTACTGTACTCAGACATTTCTCTATTCTCATAATTTGGGCTTCAAACTCTACCAGTGCCTCTTTCTATGCCATGTAAACATGATCACTACAAACAAAAAAGAAAGCAGGAAAAAATAACGGGAAAACAGGCAAAATAAGAGGAAGAGCTAACTTCGAACATCCCTGCATTCTAGTATCATCTTGTAAACTGTTCATCTCAAAAGTTTGCTGTCAGGAAACGGTTCACAGCACACACAAAGGAAAACATTGCTCGCACACTACTATCATATTTACAACGAAGTTATTAACGTAAATCGGGCCACTTTCAGACATCATTAGATGATTCAGAAAGAACTTTGTCCAGGATCTCGCGTGGTCTGCACAATGCTTCCAGTGGCTTTTCCCCGCGCACCGTCAGCCCTTCAGTTTCAACCATGTCGACTTCCTCTTCGCCGATCCTCTTCCACTCGAAGCATTGAATCAGTGAACCCAAAGTTAAGCCCATCATTTTATGAGCCAACGCTGCACCAGCCACCAGGGCATGCTCTCCTCCCCAACCCAAAAGGCAATATTAACCTGTTCATTTTATCATCACCACTTTCAAAACTTTCGGGCTTGAAGCTGGTCGGATCAGACCACCGTTCGGGGTCTCTATGAATAGCCCAAGCATTGACACGCACAATTGTGCCGCGTTGCACGCTGAAGCCTCCTATTATGCAATCATCTGATGAGTAATGGGGCAGGAGAAGTGGGACAGGTGGATGCAAACGAAGTGTTTCTGAGATAATATTTTTAATATAAGGTAGTCTCGGAAGATCTGATTCATCAATTAAATGGTTCTCGCCAATTTGAAAATCTATCTCTGCTTTTGCCTTTTCAAAGTTGGTAGGATGGTTGAGCAAATTGGCGAGTGCCCACTCCATTGTAGATGACGATGTGTCAGTTCCACTTAGTAGTATTGTCTGCTCATTTAAAATTATTCCAGATTTATTTCATAATTTAAGCCTCACATATCAAGGCTAATTAAAGGACACATCAAGAACACGAATATGATGATACTAAAGTGGAGATATATTATGTTAACACTGGCCACAGTGATTTCTAGGTGTGCGCGTCGCTGTGTGGGTATGTTTATTAGTGTGATAGAGTTATCTTTCATGACCCTACATATTTAATGAATATAATGTATTGAGTTTGTCTAATGTTTTTTTAAGGAATAAATGCACTAGAAATTTTAAAATTTGTTGCAAAAAAGTTCAATTAAATTGAAAAAATTGTCAAAACGGTATAATCAAGTTCCTAAGTTAACTCCGTCCAATTTGACTAATTAAAAATGACGACGTGAAATTTTTTTATTACTTTCTAAAGACACATAGGGTAGATTTGCCACTCAACAAAAAAAGAATCGAAATTTTAAAAAGGGAAATGAAGGACAAAAATTCAAAAAAGGAAAAAGAAAAAGAGAATAAAAGAAAAAACATGAAAAAGGATAAAAAAGAAAAACTAATTAAAAAAAAAAAATCCATCCTCCATTGTCGAATGGTCAACCTCCTTCACCTTGAGCTCCATTAAGTTTGAACAGTTATGGCTGAGCTCAAAGAAACTTGAGCGGCCATGGCTGCGAGCTCAAGGAAACTCCAGTTGCCAGCGTCAATGAGTTAGATGAGGCTTGAGCGGCCGTGGTTGAACTTAACAAAGCTCAAGCGGTAAAAGCTGCGGGCTCGACCAATCTCCAGCTGCCATGACTACGAGCTCCAAAATTATAGTAAGTACCTGCTGGGGTCCACATGTATAGGGATCACAATAGGCAGGAAGCTTCTTCAAATGTTTAAATAAGTAGGTGTTTAACTAACTGGATAAAAAAAAAAATTGCGTCACATCAACAGCCATCAACATTAGATAACAGTGCCCTGGCCGTATGTGTTAACAATATATTTATAAAAATTGTTAAGTGTAAGGAGTTTGTAGGAAAAAGTTATACAGCGCTCTCCTCAACTAGGGGTATGAAGTCTAGCCTACCGTTGAGCACAGTGCCGTAAAGAGTGCTAGATCCATAGTGGGCCTTTCACTCACCCCTATTCATTTTAAGCGCGAGAGACTACTATACCAGCTTACCCAGCGGTAGTTAAGGTGTGCAAGTACACCCTGACGTGGAGTTTACCTCCCCTACCGTAGGTCCCCTAATTTCTTGTATATCTTTGTCTCCCCGACAGAGAAGGAATACAGAGAGTATTCCACCCCTGGGCGATTCTCCCACTTGTTTCTTCCTTAAGTTTTTTAAGGACTTGTTCAGATTCAATATAGAAGATAAGATGATGATGATGAGAAAATGCCTTAATGACAAACACCCATCGCAAAACCTAACACATCATTAATGCACAAAAAGCCATTTAATAATAATGATTATGATGATGATGATGATGATGATGATTATGAGAAAATGCTTTAATGGCGGCCTTCGCTCCTTCACCAACGCAAGCTGACTGACGAAGGAGGTTAAAGGTGGGGTTTGGCGGGGGTTTCGTTTGGAAGTGATGAGGTCTATAATGAATTGGATACTCACTAAGTTGAGGGCGAGGTAACATATGACAACATGGCAGTTGAGTTTTTAAGAGAAAATATGCATCAAGGAAGGGAAAAGTAAGCAAAGCGAGACAGAGAGTAGGCACCTGCGCGAACCCCTTAATGATTTCGTCAGTGTAATGCTCCGGATGCGACGCCTGCAGCGAGAGGAGGTGCTCGATCATGCTTTCCTCCTTCTTCTCCTCACTCTCCTCCACCTTCTGCTTCTTATTCTTCCTAAGCTCGTCGACCAGTCCCCGCAGAAGCCTATCCATCTTCTTTGCGAGCTCAGATGCCCTCTTCTCATACCCCTGGTAATCAATCCACCTCAGCACCGGCATATAATTTCCAGGATACGATGTCCCTGAGTATTTGAATATGTCCTTGATCATTTCCTGAAACGCTTCTGCTTCCCCCACGTCGCTCACGTCCTCCCCGTAGTACCTCTTCCCCGCCGTGACCCTCATCATCACGTTGAACGTTAGCTCCATCAACGCGGACTTCAGCTCCACCCTCGTGAAGCCACTGGCCGGTTCATCGCCTTTCCTGAGTACTTTCCGGAGGATGCGCTTGACCTCGTCCCTCCGGATATTGAGCGATGCGTCAAGGCGGCGTGAGGAGAAGATCTCATCGGCACCAATGTGGCGGAGGTTGCGCCACCGGTCACCGTATGGAGCGGACCCAATGGTGGAGCAGTTGTAGCTGAGGTACTCAGTCATGACGAACCAGGGGCGGTTAGCGAGGACCACGTCATTCCGGGTGAAGCATTCCTTAGCAAGAGACCTGGAGGAGATGACAATGAGGCGGCGGGTGCCGATGCGGATGGAGATGATTGGGCCGTAGGTTTGGGAGAGGGCGAGGAGGGTCCGGTGGGCGGGCTTCTTGAGGTGGAGGAGGTGGCCGATGATGGGGAGGGAGGGAGAGCTTGGACGGCGGTTTTTGTGGGGATTTCTTGTGATTAATCTTCTAGTGAAGAGGATGATTACAAGGGATATTATGACTAGTGGTAGCACGCTTTGGTCCTCCATGTTTGTTTGATTTGGCTTGATGAAAGTTGATCCATGCGGACGTTGGATTACAGTGCGTAGAAAGGCCTTCTTCATTGACATGAAGGGCCTCTGACTGTGGAGTATGGAAACTAATATAGGCTAATTTGTGGCGTGGCCGGACTTTTTTTTTTTTTTTCTTTTTTTTTTTTTTTTTTTTTTTTGGGGGGTGGGGGTTTAGATCAAAATCAAGATGAGTAAGACAACGCGTTTGACTTTGTTCTTTTTTTCTTTTTTTACCCCCTTGGGCAACTACGATGTTTGAGTTCATTAATAAAGTGAAACGTCACTTCAAGAATAGTGAACATATCCCTTGCCCCCCTCGCCATGCCGTGGGACAGTCCCTCCTGGCTGACTGACGATTATTGAGATTAAATAAAAACGAGAGATGAGCATCTTAAGAGTCAAGACAAGACATAATATTTTGTTAAATATATCTTTTTATTCCGAAAGTGAAAGAAAACTGGTAATCAATAAACTGCTATCTCTAAAAAAAGTAAAGAATGACAACTATTAAGGAAAAGCATAAAATATTTCATCCCCGAAATCGAACATGCTAACCAAAAACATATCTCCTTTTTCTATATAAAACTAGAACAATTAGATTAAAACAAAACTATTGTTATATAATTAACCTTTATAACTTTGTAAAAATTAAGCAATTGATAATTATATCCTAAACTACCATGAAATTTGCGTACTTTTATAAAAGATATACTGAACTTCAGAACATAAAGAGGATTTCAGATTGAGGAAAATTGATTGGTTGGGATCTGCAACCGAAAGTTCTGGCTCATTTTCTCATCGCTTGTTTCGTGAGCCATTGCGATTTGAAGCTATACTATGTAAGGAGTGAGCAATGACATCCCTTTCTTATGTTGGCTGTATTGTTCCTGAATAAGAGCTATCAAAGGAAAGAAATCCCTACAACGTGGAACTGCTACAATTCTTTCACGATTCTGTTGTCAAGTCAAATCATTTCCTTCCAAGAATATACTAACAATTCCTCCATGACTTGCTCCTCAAGACAGATCATTTTCTAAAAATTGTATCCCACATAATCACGTTTCTTGTAAACCTAGTCAGCACTGGCTGCCCTACATGGCTGAACCTTTCAATATATTAATTTAGTCCTAAACTTTTTGGCATTTGCCAATTTAATTTAGTTGAACATTACTAATTGGAGGGGGCGGTCTAGTAAGCACTGGCTGCCCTTCATGGCTGAAAATCACTAACCTTTTGACATTACTCTTTTAATTTCAAGAATAGAAAAACAGTTAGTGTAAATGTAACCAAATGACTTCTTGCTTTATTTTGTTTTTACCTTGTGTTTATCAATTCGCACAATTTTTGAACTTTAAGTATGAAATGCAATAAATTCTAGAATTTCTCAATTGGTACAATTGGACCTAAATTTTCTTGAAAAGATGCAATTAAATACCTTCGATTCCCCACTAACGATCTCATATCGTAACAATCTTTAAGGTTGCCACATACATAATTTTCGGCTGCCACATAGGCATTCTTTAGTAGACTTTGACCGCAAGGTTTTGAAGAAAAAATTTGGGATTGATAATACAATTCGAAAACGACAATATTCTATATACGAAATTTAGGACTTTTAGTGAATTTTTATCCATAAAAAGGGAAGTATTCGAATATGAGTATAAATATTTCATCTATGTCTAATTTAATGTTAGAGAGACTACCTCTCTCGAAAGTCGTTGAAATAAGGTCCTGTAAATGTACATACCACTGCACTTATGAACTAAAACAAAAGCAATCAAATGCTGGCACAATATTACATCCTTAAAAATAACCTGTTATAAAAAAATTACAACGTAAATATGCTACCCTCATACATCATTAGATGATTAAGAGAGAACTCTATTCAAGATCTCACGTGCTTTGCACAATGCTTCCAATGGCTTTTCCATGGGCATTGTTAGGCCTTCACCCTCTCCCATGTCAACTTCCTCTTCACCAGTCCGCTTCCATTCAAAGCATTGAATGAGCGAAGCCAAAGTCAAGCCCACCATTTTATGAGCCAAAGGTGCACCGGGGCATGCTCTCCTCCCCATCCCAAAAGGCAACATCAACCTATTCATTTGACCACCACCACTTTCAAACCTTTCCGGCTTGAAGGCCGTCGGATCAGGCCATTGTTCAGGGTCTCGGTGAATGGCCCAAGCATTGATCATCACGATTGTGTCACGGGGCACATCGTATCCTCCTATTGTGCAATCATCCGACGAGTAATGGGGTATGAGAAGCGGGACAGGCGGGTGTAAGCGAAGCGTCTCTGCGATAATGTTCTGAAGGTAAGGTAGCTTCGCGAGATCCAATTCTTCTATCAAATGATCCTGCCCGATTTGGGATTCTATCTCCATTCTTGCCTTCTCTAAGATGTTGGAATGGTTGAGCAAATTGGCCAAAGCCCACTCCATTGTAACAGATGATGTATCAGTTCCAGCAATCAGTATTGTCTGTTCAATTAAAATTGGTCAAATTAGATTCAGGTATTCTTTGAGGCTCACGATGAAGCCTAGCTATATACACCGGATCATGTCTTCTTGGATCGTGTAACTCATAATTTACACAACCGTGTAACTCATATTTTACACAGCTTACATGCATTTTCCATTTCTTAACTGACTACCCTATCGTCTAAACTATTAATTTTATGAGATTCACAAGAGTCCGTCAATTGTTAAAATTTGATTGGGTTGGGTTTCCGTTCGTTCCTTCCAGTCGATAAAAACAAAACTTCATCAATCCAGAGGACCACGCTCACATCACATCCAGCCGACAAGAGGAGGCCGACGAAATAATTGGAAAAGAACAAAAGAGATTAAAACAAGCAACCGACCAAAATCTCTCGAGACCAGACAAGAAAAACGCACCTGCAAGAATCCCTTGATGATCTCGTCCGTGTAATACTCAGGCTGCGACGCCTGCATCACCAGCAAGTGATCGATCATGCTTTTCTTGTCCTCCTCGCTCTCCTTCTTCTGCCGATGCTCGTCGATCAGCCCTTGCAAGAACCCGTCCGTCTTCTTCCCGAGCTTGAATATCCTCTTAATGTAGCCACCGTAATCAATCCACCTCAGCGGCGGCAGGAAGTCTCCGGGGTACGAGCTTCCTGAGTTCTTCACGATCTCCTTGATGATGTCCCTGAACATCGCCGCCTCCTCCACGTCGCTCACGTCCTCCCCATAGTACCTCTTCCCCGCCATCATCCTCATCATCACATTAAACGTCAACTCCGTCAGGGCCCCCCTAAGCTCCACCCTTGCCGAGCCGTCACTGCTTTGGCACCCGAGCAGCTTCCTCAAGAGGCGCTTGATCTCATCCTTGCGGATTCCGTAAGATGTGTCAAGGCGGTGCGAGGAGAGGATCTCGACAGCACCAATGCGGCGAAGGTTGCGCCAGTGATCGCCATAGGGGGAGAGGACGACCGTGGTGTAGTTGTACCCAAGGTACTTGCCAATGATGAACTTGGGTCGGTTTGCAAGGACGACGTCGTTCTGGGTGAAGCATTCCTCGGCAACAGGCGCGGAGGAAACGATGATGACGGGGCGGACGCCAAAGCGGAGGGAGAGGACGGGGCCATACTTGCGGGAGAGAGCGAGGAGGGTCTGGTGGACGGGCTTCTTGAGATGGTGGAGGTGGCCGATGACGGGGAGGGAAGGTGGACTTGGAGGGTGGTTCTTTTTGGGCGTTCTTGTGGTCAATCGGCGCAAGAACTTGTGAGTGAGTGCTATGATTATTAGAGAGGTTGTGAACAAGAATAGCAAGTTGTGATTCTCCATTTTTGTTTGATTTTTGCTTGATCCAAGATGATTTTCGGTGATGATGTTGGGGGCAATAATGATGGGGTTAATGAAATGTGTGTATTTATATATGCACAATATACATTGACTTATACATGAAATGTTCCTAAAAGGCGGCTGGAGCAGGTGTGTTCCTTGGGTTGTTGAGTCAAGATGACGCAGCTAAAAAGTTTCGCCTAGTTAGGTGAAAACTTATTTGACTAAAATACATTTTCACGTACATGCAACTTACATAAATTTTAATTTAAGCTGTAAAGAAGCAAAGTTTTGGATTGTAACAATAAGGTCTAAATTTCAAATATAATACACAAGAAAGACCTTTTATAGGGTTTGAGACAGTTTTTATAGACGATTTACATCTTTACCCATTGAATTCAACATGCCAAACCAATTTGTACATCTGTACTTGTCCGGGGCTTTGGCGAAATTTTCAGGAAAAAATGTAAGGTTGCAACTAAGAATAGGATTTGCTTGACCTATTGTTTTTAGCGAAGGCATCTTATTTGCATTTGCTGGTTTGAATTACAACCTCCTAGTCAGTTATATTTCCATCAACAAGTTGTATAAGTACCGAGCTCATGCAGGAGCCGAAAATTTTACAAAACTTGCGAAATCAACGACGGAATTCAATGATGGTTATTGACATTTATAAGGTGTTGTAAATTAAGTTGGATCGCAATCAATTGCAACGCAATTCTAACTATTAGAATTGCATAACATGCGTAATGTAAATAACATAACAAATGAGAGAAAATAAAAATGACACCAGAAATTTTTTACGTGGAAAACCCAAGATGGGAATAAACATGATACGCTAATTCAGGAACTCTCCACTATAATTAAAGGGTTACAATTAACACTCTTACAGTGTTTTTCTCACAATAAATTCTTATAGTTGTCACAAAACACATCCTCTCTTGAAAAACTCTAAAGAACTCTCATGTTTACTAATATTGTTGAAGACTCTTGTGATCTCTCTAGAGTATTTTCTAGTACTTTTTAAATCTCTATCCAATCTTCCTATTTATAGTGGTAGACTTTCACCCAAATTAGGAATCATTCCTAATTTGGTAATGACCTCCCAATTAGAAACATTCCTAATTTATTGAATTCCTTTGATTTAGGTAATCATTGGAATTATATCCTGATATTCTTTCTAAATAAGACTAATTCCTATTTAGATTTTTTCCTTTTCAACGTCCTACCACAATAAGACTCCCTTCTTATTATGTAATCTTGATGAGCAATCTTTGAGATATTCCAAATTTACTCTCGAACAAGTTGGCTACTCTCAACAAATCTTCCCTAGCCCATCATGGAGGGCCTTAAACATTCTTATCACTTCGATGAGCCAGCCTCCTTCCTATAGAATTTTAGTTTCTCCGTAGATAGAGACTTTGTCAATATATTAGCACCATTTTTGTCCATGTGAATCTTCTCGAACTTCAATTGCTTCTTTTCCAACACTTCTCGTATCCAATGATACTTAATATCAATATGCTTCGTCCTTGAATGAAATGTGGAATTTTTACTGAGATGAATAGTGCTTTGGCTGTCACAATGCACAACATACTCATCTTGCTTGCGCCCCAACTCTTGTAGAAATCTCTTCATCTACAACATCTCTTTGCTAATTTTGATGGCGGCTATGTATTCAACCTCTGTTGTGGATAATGCAATGCACTTTTACAATCTTAATTAGGGTGAGCATCGGTCTAGGGTCAACCCTACCAACCTTGCCTGTCCTAGTCCAATTCCTAGAGAGATAGGGTTAGTTCTTGGTCCTAGAATTCCTGAACCAGCATTATGCGGGTCGGTCCTTGGTCCTGAGAGTTCCAGGTGGATCCAATCTAGACCAACCCTATATATATATATCTAATATATTATTTATAATTTTTTTATATAGAGAAAACATTAAAATAAACAGCGTTAATAACATTAAACAACTCTTTAGTGAGGATTTCAAGTAATTTTACATTGTTCTTTAATAACTTAGATTTTTAATGTCCTTTATGACGTCAATAGTCATAATTTACGAAGGAATAAAATGTTTTTGTAAGGAGTCTTCACGGTGTCCAAAAAGGTATAAACAACTCGTTATGACATCCTCCTTTAGTATTTGTTCTCTTTTATCTTATTTGTCGACGTGCGGACCCCTGGAGTGCCATAACTTTGCACAAAGGGACACTTAAGTGCCATAACTTACGAAAAGTACACTTAAGTGCCAAAATCAGAGTAAAGGTGATCACTTGAGTGCCAATCCGGCCAAAACACCGATATGGCATTTTTCTGGCGAAGCCAATCCAAAATGACGCTGTTTTACACGCTAACGTGGCCAAATAATGCAAAAACGGCGTCGTTTTGGGCTGACGTGGTAAAAAATAATAAATTTAAAATCAAAATTAGTTAAAATATTAAAAAATAATAATTTAAAATTTAAAAAATTTTAAAAAAAAAAGGAAAGGGGGGGAAGCGGCTGAGGGATCAGCCCTCAACCGCCGCCGCCGCCGGGAAAGGCCAGCGATGGTAACGAGAGGGTCGGCCGGGATCGACGGGCCTTGGCTAGGGGCGGCGACGGGGCTCGCTAGCCCTCGCCCGGATCCGGCGAGGGTCGACAGCCCTTAGCCTGCCGAGCGAGGGCCGCCGACCCTCGCCAAATCTGGGCAAGGGCCGCGAGCCCTCGCCTCGGCCACGGATCCGGGAGGGTCACGGCCCTCGCCCGGATCTAGCGAGGGTCGGCGGCCCTCGCCCGGCCCTTGGCCCGGTTGGGCGAGGGCCGCCGACCCTCGCCGAATTTGGGCGAGGGCTCGCGAGCCCTCGTTGCCGGTCGATCGGGGTCGCCGGCCCCTAGCTAGGGGCGGCGACCCCGACCGACCCTCCCCCCCACTGTCGCCGGCCCTTCCCGGGGCGGCGGGGGCGGCGGGGGCAGCAATTGAGGGCTGATCCCTTAGCCGCCTCTCCCCTTTCCTTTTTTTTTTAAAAAAATTCTTTTAAATTTTTTAAAATTTTAAAATTATTATTTTTTAATATTTTAACTAAATTTTAAATTTTAAATTAAATTTATTTTTTTTTTTACCACGTCGGCGTGCAAAACGGCGTTGTTTTGGGCTCGCTTTGCCGGAAAAATGCCACGTCGGCGTTTTGGCCGAACTTTGGCCGAAGTGGCACTTAAGTAATCCGTTTTTCTTCGAATGTGGCACTTAAGTGTACCTTTCGTAAGTTATGGCACTTAAGTGTCCCTTTGTGCAAAGTTATGGCACTTGAAGCGTTCTTTTGCCCTTATTTGTCATCTTAGTTTTCAATTTGCCAAAATCGAAAGAAACAACTTCTCTGCTCGACACTCGCCTCGCTCGCTTTGGGTCATTCGTGCTGCTCGCCGCTCGATGCTCGCTTGACTTGTTGCTCCCCACTCGACATTCGATGCTCATTATGTTTGATGTTCACCCCACTTAACCCTCACCGCTTGCCTTTCTTAGCTGACCTTTCTCATCATCAAACCCATTAGGTCGGTACGGTCCTCGGTTATCCTTTTAAGGAGTACAAAAAATAAAATAATAAATTATTAGTTAGTCCTAAGTTGACCTTGAAACCAAACTAAACCCATTGGGTTAGTTCGATCCTCAATCGCTTTTTTAAGGAGTACAAAAAATGAAATAAAAAAATTATCGGTTGGTCCTGGGTTGACCATGGAACCGGACCAAACCCATTTTGGTCGGTCCAGTCCTCTGTCCCAAAAATTGAGGACTAGCACTGTGCGGATTGGTATATGGGTTGGTCCTAGGGTTAGGGGGTGGACCGGCCCAACCTGAACCATGTTCACCCCTAATCTTAATTGCCAAGAGACAACTCCACCTGCAAAAGTCATTAAATAACTAGTTGTAGATCACTTGGAATCTATATTTCCCACCATGTCTGCATCGGTGAACCCCTTAAGTATCGATTTTTCATCGCCAAAACAAAAACACAAACGAGATGTACCTTTAAGATACCTAAGTATCCACTTGATAGCCTCCCAATGTTGTTTGCTAGGATTTGACATGTATGGGCTAACAATTCCAACAGCATACCCAATATTCGGTTGTGTGCACACCATTGCATACATGAGACTTTTGACGGTAGAGGCATAAGGAATCTTTAGCATCTCTTCATTCTCCCTTTCACTTGAGAGACATTGCCTCATGCTAAGATGAAAATGACTACCATGCTCAACTCCTCCTTGAGCTTTATGATTTTTCTAACATCATGCCCCACAATTAACATATCATCAATATATAATGAAAGAATAAAAAAATCACCATCATTAAACCTCTTCATGAACATGCAATGATCTCCCGTCGCCTTTCTATATTCATTCCTCTTCATGAATGAATCAAAATTCTTGTACCATTGCCTTGGAGCTTGTTTGAGCCCGTAGAAACTCTTCTTCAACCTGCATATAAGATTTTCCTTTGGTCACAAAACTATTGGGCTACTCCATAAATATCTATTGATCAAGATCACCATGTAAGAATGTCGTTTTAATGTTGAGTTGCTCAACTTCCAAGTTCAAGGTCACTGCCAAACCAAGAATTACTCAAATGGATGACATCTTTACAATAAGAGAGAATCTCCTCATAATCAACTGCCTTCTAGTGACCAAAAACCTTCACCACCGATCTTGCTTTATATCATGGTTTGAGGTTGTTTTCTTTAGTCTTCAACCTAAACACCCATTTGTTCTTGAGTGTTTTTCGGCCTTTTGGCACCTTCACCAAATCATAGTCGTGATTATTGTGCAAAGATTGCATCTCTTCTTGCATCGCTTTCATCCATTCATTCTTGTGGGTATCATTTTCCACTTCTTGGAAATTCTCGAGTTCTCCCCCATCAATGAGAAGCACATACTCGTTTGGAGAGTATTTTCTATTAGGTTGTCTTTCTCTTATTGATCTCCTTGACTACTCTTGAGGAACATCATCAACATCAATTGTTTCCTCTTCAATCTCATAATCAATGATTGCATCTCCACCATCTTCATTATCAGTCTCGGCCTCAACTCTTTTGGCAGCCTCATTATTAGCTATAGTCTTAGTTTGTGCTTGCTCACCTGAATCATTCTCGGCATCTTCTTGTGCTCCCACACCAATATAATATTTTGATGAGCCTAAGGGCTCCAAGTCTAATAATTCTTCCTCCATACTTTTAGGTTCTTCATACTTTTTGAGGTCTTTAATAGTTTGATCCTCAAGGAACACCACATCTTGATTTTTGAACACCTTCTTACTTTCGGGATCCCACAATCTATAACCAAAATCCTCGTGAGCATATCCCAAAATACGCACTCCTTGGCTTTTCCATCAAGCTTGGCTCGTTCATCCCTTGGTATGTGTGCAAATGCCCTACAACTAAACACTCTCAAGTGACTGTAAGATGAATTCTTACATTCCATACACTTTGTAGTGTCTCGCCCTTGAATGGAATTGAAGGTGATAGATTTATCAAGTCCACCGATGTCCTCATTACTCTCCCCAAAAGGGGTTTGGCAACTTCGCATGAGAGAGCATATACCTTATCCTCTCACATATTGTTCAATTCATCCTCTCAGCAACGCTGTTGTGTATCTTAAGCACTATTTCTCGAGCCTTATGCCATGAATTTTACAATAATCGTCAAATGACCCTCAGTATTCCCTGCCATTATCAACCCTAATGCACTTCAGATTTTTGCCAGTCTTCCTTTCAAGTTTCACACGTAAATCCTTGAAGGTATCAAAAACTTGATCCTTTGTCTTCAATGCGGTAGCCCACACCCTCCTTGAGAAATCATTATGAAGGTAATATAATAGGAAGCACAACTAGTAGTCCTCGAAGTCATAGTACAAATCAATATGTAACAAATCAAGTTGATTAGCCTTTTTTAATAGTAGAATAGATTTAAAGGTAGCTCTATTATTTTTTCCTACATTGCAATCTTCATAAATATTTATAGATGTACCATTTATTTTTGGGAGTAAATTCTTTGATGCGAGAATCTTCATTTCATTTTCACCAGTATGTCCAAGCCTTTTTGTGCCAAAGCTTGGTAGATATCTACCTCACTACATTAACATATATGTGCATAGTTTTACTTGTAAAGTGTAGAGTGATATATTTTTCACTCCTCTTACTACAACTAAACTACCCTTGGTTAACTTCCACTTTCCTTCGCCGAAGTGACTTACATAACCACCATCATCTAACTTTCCTATGGAGATAATTTTAAGATGAATATCAGGGACATGACTTACCTCTTTCAAGATCAACTTGCATCCATTGTTGGTCTCGATCTCAACATTTCCTATGCCAACAAATTTTGATGAGCCATCATTATCCATAAGTTTGTAGTTGTATATGAAGAGAAAAATTCTCTCTTGGGACTACATGAAGGGAGGCTCCAAAATCAATTAGCCATGTGGTGTCTTGGCATGTTAAGTACTTTTATCGGTATGGATAATTATTATGTCTTCATAAATTGTGGTGACATTTGCAGCCAATACTTCAACTTACTTTTGACTGCCTTCAATCGACAATCTCTAATGAGATGTGCGGTTTCTTCGCAATAAAAACAAGCTTTCTTCTCAACCCTTGGCCTTGAGGTTGAACGACCTTTAAGTTCATGGCTTTTGCTACTCCCACGATCTACTTTCTTCTCTTGTTCTCTAAAAATAAGAGTTCTTTCACTATGGTTATAGTATCCCCATTCTTGCGCCTTTACTTTTCACTCAGCAATCTGTCCTTCGCTAACTCCACGATCAATGCTTTATTGGGTGTGGAATTGTGAATAGACACAACTAAGGTGTCTTAGCTTTTTGGCATAGAACCTGTCCGGAAGTGCTTATACAATTTCAGAGTGATCATCCTCTCCATTGCATTGATTTGATTCACTAGACCTCCCATAGTGCCTATGTGTTCAGAGACACTCGTTCCATCTTTATGCTCCATACGCGACACCTTCTATATTAGGCTTGTTATATTTTGGGATGTATTCATCGCATATGTCCACTACAGATTTCTCCATAAGGGTTGTTTTCTTGAGTGAAGTTTTCAAAAATACTTTGATGAAGCCACCTTCTAATGAAGCAACACATCTTTTGTTGAGGATAGTCTACTCCTCCTCTTCCTCCTCCTCTTCTATTGCTATTATTGGGGCTTTTGAAGAGTCATCTTCTTCCTCTCTAGCTTTTGCTGGTTTAAAAGCTAATGCCAAAGTCTTTACCATGCCCTTTGGGGGCATTCTTGTCTTGATTGACCTTTGCAAGCCGTTGATGTAGATATGATCCTCTATCTTGCACCTCCATATTTTGTAGCCGTGAGCATAATCATGTTGACCTTATCTTCTGACATCTTTTACAACCTGCCTCTAATACCACTTGTTGTAAATTAAGTCATAACGTGATTGATCGCAGTGAAATTCTAATTGTTAGAATTGTGCAATATGCGGAATGTAAACAACACGGCAGATGAGAGAAAAGAAGAATGACACAGCAAAAAAATTTTATGTGGAAAATCCAAGATGGGAAAAATAATGGGACGTTAATCCAAAAACCTACCTCTATCTTGCACCTCCATATTTTGTAGCCGTTAGCATAATCATGTTGACCTTGTCTTCTGACATCTTTTACAACTTGCCTCTAATACCACTTGTTGTAAATTAAGTCATATTATGATCGATCGCAGCGAAATTCTAATTGTTAGAATTGTGCAATATGCGGAATGTAAACAACACAGCGGATGAGAGAAAAGAAGAACGACACGGCAAAAAAAATTAATGTGGAAAATCCAAGATGGGAAAAATCATGGGACGTTAATCCAAAAACTCTCCACTATAATCAAAGGATTAAAAATTAACACTCTAACAATGTTTGTCTCACAATCCTTACAATTGTCACAAAACACATCCTGTCTTGAAAAACTCTAAAAAACTCTTGTGCTTACTTACGTTATTGAAGACTATTGTGATCTCTTTAGAGTGTATTCTGGTACTCTTTATATCTCCACCCAATCCTTCTATTTATAGTGGTAGACCTCCACCCTTATTAGAAATCCTGCCTAACTGGTAATCACCACCCAATTAGAAACTTTCTTGATTTATCGAATTCCTCTAATTTAGGTAGTCACAAAAATTATATCATGGTATTCTTCCTAAAAAAGACTATTTCTTATTTAGATTTCTTCCTTTTTAGTGTCCTACCATGATAAGACTCCCTGACTATTATGTAATCTTGATGAGCAATCTTCGAGATATTCCAAATCGACTTTGGAACATGTGGGGTTGCTCCAACATAAGGTATGTTGAGGGCTTTAAGAATTTATTACTGGTAATCACGAGTAGGTTTCAAGATAGGAAGCCATATATACTACATTGCATTTTGTACCCTATAACCCTTTAGTACGGGGAAAAAGTCCTAACCATATTACATTTATGCCAATTCAGTCTAAAACCTTTCAACTATGCTAATACAGTCATAAATCTTTTGACATTTGCCAATGTAGTCTTTTCGGCCAATTTTGATTAGAAAATACTAATGTGGTTGTCTAGATAGCGCTGGCTATTTTATGTGACATATTGGCTTTCATGTGGACAAATTTTTATTTTTTTTTAAGCTTTTGAATTTTTTTGAATTTTTTCTTTCTTTTTTTTCCTTTCCTTTTCGCTGGTGGCTAGTCTCAAATGATGGCCAACCATCAGCAATGGTCAGAGAGAGCTGGGTAAGGGTTGCCTTTGCTAAATCTAACAAGGGACGGCCTCATGTGTGGCTATCGAGGCCTGCCTTACCTAGGGCCTCACCTAAGCAAGGTGTATTTTGGCCTACCCACTCGAGGCTAGCCCACATTTGTGGCTATCGAGGGTCACCTCGCTTGGCTAAGGCAAGGGCGACCCTCACCTAGCCCTCTCTAGGCATTGTCAATGGATAGCAATTACCTTAGGCCAGCCACTAGCAAAAAGGAAAGAAAAAAATAATATCAAAGGAAAAAAGAAAGAAAAAAGAAGGAAAAAAATGAGAAAATTTATTTAAAAAAATAAAAAAAAAAATCATAATTTTTTTTTTTAAATTTGTCAATGTCAACATCGATACACCAAATAGGACACCACCGGCATTGAGTGATTATTATTGTTATTATTTTAAGTTTGGCTTTTACTAGCCTTTTGGCAACTAATTCATATCTTCTCATGTCAGTTTATGGTTAGAACAAATGCAAGATGTGCTACATAGGGCAAAAGGCATGGATGATGATCATGCAATCTTCTCATGCAAGGTTAAAACCAGAGTAAATGCAATAGGCATATCACAACAAACAACTCAACCTATTGTTAATGTAGTGGCACTCCCTAGCACTTTACAAGAAGACCCAAAAGATAAGAAGCAACTCTTTCAGTTGAAGCAGCTGGCCCATCAAGAAAGAAGAAAAAGAATGAAAAGGAGGACAAGAATTTTACATCTCCTCTAAAAAGATGTGTCAGGCTTAGAATGTCACAAAGGCCCAACTGGAGGGACAAATGAGATCGTGCATCCAAATTGATAGTCATTTACTCATGGGGAAATTATCCCAAAAATTCTAAATCTATTATAATTTTTCCAAATCAATCCTAAACTTTTTGCAATTGTATAATTTTAGTCCATCCAACCAAATTTGGTCGACTAGCCGACGCTGGCAAGGGCTTCACGGCCCTTGCCCAACCTCTCCAGCCACTGCGGGGGAGGAGAAGAAGACAAGTAGGAAGAAAAGAAAAAAAGAAAAAGAAAAGGAAAAATAAAAATTTTAAAAAAATTTTTAAAAAAAAATTATTAAAATTATTGCCACGTCAACATTGGATGGACAATTGGCGCTGGCCAACATCCATGTTAGCACCCACCAGCCAAAATTGGTCGAATGGACTGAATTGATACAATTGAAAAATGTTTAGGAGTAAATTGGTCAAAAAAAAGAAAGGTTTAGGATTGATTTGGAAAAATAACAATAAGTTTAGGACATTTTGGGTAATTTTCCCCTTATTGGTGAGTAAGGCCTGCGAGTGGGTTAATTCTGCTGTATTGCTTGCAAATTTGCTGCTTTTAGCGGTCAACATAATCACATTCTTATTTGAATGAAATATGCTTTCATTTAGTAAACCACTGGGGGTTCGCCCCAGTGGCCACTCTTCCAATTTGGAAGGAGGAGGTGGGGGTTCAAATCCTCACATTCTCAGGGGGGATTAGGGGTGGGGACGATTTCATTTCAGGAGTGGGTTTCGATTCCATGCCCTACAAGGAGGTAGGACAAAAGTCTGAGAGTAAGTGTTAGCGTAGAATTAGAATAGGACCGACTTTAAAAAAAAAAAAAACTATTTTGTGATGTTCCCTGTCCATTTCAAACTGTGCCTAATAAATGTAATACGTGCAAAACACGTATGCAATGAAGTAAAATGTCCAAAATTTGCTAATTGCATAAAAGTTAGTCGTAATAGTCCGACGGAACCAATGCTATTCTTGTCTCCTTGAGTAAGTAACTACCCCTGTATATTTTACACAGACGTAAAATTGGGTGCCAAACATAACCGGAAAATGGACACAAAAACATAATTCCGTAGTGTTCTCCTCAAAGTGGACATAAGCGTGCTACGTGGCTCAACCTCTTTGTCAAATATAGTTTGATTCCCAAAATAGAAGAAAACCAAGACCATCAGAGTATCATCTTCTTTTTAAAATTAAAAAAAGACTGATAACTATCTTGTAAAAAATTCTCCGTCAAATACTTCTTATTCCCAAAATTAAGTTTAAAAGCCTACTCCCTTGTTTTGTAAATAAACAAGTTAGGAAAGAAAAAAAATATGTATTTAGAGTTAGATAAAATTGGAAATAAACTACTCATGAAATTGTGAGTACTCAATTATCTGTGTTAAGAAGTATTATAAGCAAGATGAAAGTATGCTATACTTGAAACTACTTTCAATAAAAACAAAATCTTATTGAAATCTTAATTGAACATGATTTTACCTCAAATATGCGTTTATGTGCTCATACAATCTTCATGCTTTATATATGTATAGTAATTGAGTCTCAAAGTTTTCAATCCTTGTGATTTGACCTTTAATTTTCTTGAAACGGTGCGAGCTAACTACTTCAAATTATAATTGCTCTTTCTTCTAACATGGCAATACTTTGCTACCGCATACGCAATTTTCGATTGTCATATGGAGCAATGAAGGTCACGATTGCACATTTCAAGAAAAATAAAATATTTTAGAACTTGATTTTTGCTAATTGAAAACGATTCTATTCCATACACGAAGTCTAAGACCGCTCGTAAATTAATTTCAATAACTATAAAGGGGAACGTTGGAGTCCCAACATCTAACCTTTGTGTAATATCATGTTAGAGAAATTATTTATCGGTTAATATAAAGCCGAACTTACCAATCAATCCTTAAAAAAGAGCCACTCTATTACATTATTAAAACCAACCCGTTATCGGAAACTGTGAAGCAATGGACCACCTTCATACATTAAGCATTAGATGACTCAGACAGAATTCTCTCCATGATTTCACGTGGCTTGTACGATGCTTCCAATGGCTTTTTCTTGGGCATTGTCAACCCTGCACCCTCAGCCATGTCGACTTCCTCTTCACCAATCCTCTTCCATTCAAAGCACTGAATTAGGGAAGCCAAAGCTAAGCCCATTATTTTATGAGCCAACTGAACACCAGGGCATGCTCTCCTCCCCAACCCAAAAGGCAACATCAGCCTATTCCATTTATCATCACCACTTTCAAATCTTTCAGGTTTGAAGTTCGTCGGGTCCGACCATTTGTCGGGATCTCTGTGAATGGCCCAAGCATTAATCAGTACCATTGTGCCTCTCGACACGCCGTAGCCTCCTATTTCGCAGTCATCCGATGAGTAGTGTGGTATAAGAAGCGGGGCTGGTGGGTGTAATCGAAGCGTTTCCGATATGATATTATGAATATAAGGTAATCTTGAAAGATCCAATTCGTCAACTAAACGATCTTGACCGATTTGAGTGTCGATCTCTACTCTTGCTTTCTCCAACATATTGGGGTGATTGAGCAAATTAGCGAGTGCCCACTCCATTGTGACTGAAGATGTGTCGGTTCCAGCAAAACAGGATTGTCTGTCGATTTAAAAACATTACATTTTGTTTTCATGTCTTGATGTAAATCACTCCTAGCAAATAAAAAGTATATTTTTCTTGAAAAAATTCTTCTCTTTAATCACTCAATCTCTTGCTCATAGTGATTTTATCGCTGCTGCTCTACCCGCCGAAGTAAGTCAAACTCACTTAATCACATATTTCCTTGTGTTAATTTCTCTAGTTTCTTTTCATTTACAGATATCGCTGCTGCTTCACGATTTTTTTCACAACAACGAATGATGATGCTTTTAAAAGCCAAACAAATCCGAATAAGTTAAGCAAAGGGGGAGAGAGAGAGCGCTCACCTGCACGAACCCCTTGATGATCTCATCCGTGTAATACTCCGGCTGCGAGGCCTGCAACCACAGGAGGTGATCGATCATGCTCTTCTCCTTCTCCTCCTCCTTATTCCTGTGCTCGTCGACCAGTCCCTGCAACAACCTATCCATCTTCTTCCCGAGCTCAGACCCCCTCTTCTCATATCCCCGCCAATCAATCCACCTTAGCACCGGCAGATAATCTGCAGGAAAAATTGTCATGCCAAACCTCATAACCTCCTCGATCATGTCCCTGAATGCCTTCGCTTCCTCGACATCGGTCACGTCCTCCCCATAGTACCTCTTCCCTGCCATGACCCTCATCATCATGTTGAGAATTAGCTCCGTCAACGTTGACTTCAGCTCAACTCTCACGAAGCCGCTGGCCGATCCGTTCCGCCCGAGTTTCAGGAGGAGGTGCCGGATCTCTTCCCTTCGGATGTCAAGGGACGCATCGAGGCGGTGAGAGGAGAGGATCTGGGTGGTGGTGATGCGGCGGAGATTGCGCCAGTGGTCGCCATAGGGGGCGGACGAGACTGTGGAGTAGTTGTAGCTGATGTACTTGCCGAGAAGAAAGTTGGGGCGGTTTGCAAGGACAGTGTCGTTCCGAGTGAAGCATTCTTCAGCCAGTGACTTCGAGGAGATGACGAGGAGGTGGCGGACACCAAGGCGGAGGGAGATTATGGGGCCATGGGTTCGGGAGAGGGCGAGGAGGGTGCGGTGGACGGGCTTCTTGAGGCTAAGGAGGTGGCCGACGATGGGGAAAGAGGGTGGGCTTGGAGGATGGTTCTTTTTGGGCGTTCTTGTGATTGAGCTGAGCAAGATCTTGCAAGTGCAAACGATGGTTATTAGAGAGATTATGAATGATACCAATAGCACGTTTTGTACCTCCATGTTTGTTTTAGCTTCATTTAAGTTGATGTCAATGAATACGGGTTGAAGAAATGAGAGGTCGAAGTTGCAGAAAAGGTTCTCGATTGACATGAATGGCTTTCTGACTTTGAACTGTGGATGTATATTTGTTTTTTATATATTAAAAAGATATGGTGCCTGTATTTATGTCTATAATGGAGTTTTCTTTATGGGTTCTTTAAGAAATTAGAATCAAGGCGACGATGCTATAGGATATGTCAAGACTCTTATTATTAAAGTGAAACTTGGCATCAAACATCTTAAACAAATCATAGGCCATGTTACTCCTTCAAATCAGCCAAAACATAGAATAAAATAAGACTCGACATAAGCATCTTATGAGACAAGACATAAGCATCTCTGTTAAATATTTCTGGACTCGAAATAAAGGAAAATTAATGACCAATAAAATAATTGAAAAAAAAAAAAAAAAAAAGAACAGCTACTATTCGATATCTCTGCCAAATGCTTCTCATACCTAAATGAAAAGAAAATTAATAGCTAATAAACTACCGCCTTCTTTTTTTCTAAAAAAAGGAAACATATATATGGATAAATACTTGTAAATAAACTATTTTAAAATCATAGGTACTTAAATAATTGAAAAGCAACTGTTAAGTTAATCATAAGAATGATGACAGTGGTGGTATGCAATAAGTGAGACTACTTTGACTAAATGCAAAATCAAATTAAAATCTTGGGCCGTTTGGTTACGTTTAATTTTGTTTTCATTTATAGCTAGTAAAATCAATTAACTTGTTATTAGTTCAGTTAAATGTTCTTTTGATTAAACAGAAAATTTATTTTATGCCAATAATAAATGCTTATTTAGCTTCATTTTCACTAAACAATGTCATGTCGAAATGCTAGTAATTTTCTTTATTTATTTTCCTTTAACTGTATTATTAAAATAATTCAAATTAGTTAGAACTAACCATGTAACACATCTATTTCTTCATAACATTAAAATATTTACTTTCCACTCAGAACAATATCATAACTGGTTTTACAAAGTTTCAATTATTAAAAGACGAACAAAATTTCAAAGATGTCAATAGCTCTTATGACATCATATGATAGGATTCTCCATTAATAGCAATGATATTCGGCCCTCAGCGAAATTGTAATTTCATCACTCATTAAAACTGCAAAGGTACTAAAATCTCACGCCCATTTTGTGGTGAAGAAGAAGTTCTGAGTTAGAAGAGATATATGCAATCGTTTTCCTTCAATAATCTAAATAATTAGATATAATCAAAATGGCTTTTGTAGTTATAAAAGGCAATTTTTGTTCATTTAAGACAATGGTTATGTTGGTTTTTATTTGTGAAGAAATTGATTGTATTCATAGTCATCCAATTGGAGTATTCATGTAAAAATTTACTCGTTTACTTTCAAGAATAGAAAAACAGTTTATGTAAACGTAACCAAACAACTTCGCACTTTATAGTGGTTTTACGTCAATTATGTGTATATAATTAGTACAATATTTGGACTTTAAGTATGAAAAGCAATTAATTCTAAAATTTCTCAGTTGATACAATAGGACCTAAATTTACTTGAAAAGATGCAATTAAATACTTTTGATTACCGCTTGGCGATCTCGTATCATGACAATCTTTAAGGTTACTACATACATAATTTTCTGCTGCCACATAGGCATTCTCTAGTAGGCTTTGACTGCATGGTTTTGAAGAAAACTTTCGGACTTGATTATAGTAATCGAAAACGACACTATTTGGTTTAGAAATTTAGGACTTTCGGTGATTTTTTATCTATAAAAAAGGCTAAAGTATTGGAATATGAATTGAGAGACTACCTCTCGAAAGTTGTTGAAATAGGGGTCTGCAGTGTACATCAATTATGTATATTTCTTTAGCTGCACTTATGAACTACAACAAAAGCAATCAAATGCTCGCACGATATTACATTATTAAAAATAACCTAGTATCGAAGAGCACCACGTAAATGTGCTCCCCTTATACATCATTAGATGATTAAGAGAGAACTCTATCCATGATCTCACGTGCCTTGCACAATGCTTCCAATGGCTCAACCTTGGGCATTGTTAAACCTTCACCCTCCCTCATGTCAACTTCCTCTTCTCCAGTCCTCTTCCATTCAAAGCATTGAATGAGCGAAGCCAAAGTCAAGCCCACCATTTTATGAGCCAAAGGTGCACCAGGGCATGCTCTCCTCCCCATCCCAAAAGGCAATATCAACCTATTCATTTGACCATCACCACTTTCAAACCTTTCCGGCTTGAAGGCCGTCGGATTGGGCCACTGTTCAGGGTCTCGGTGAATGGCCCAAGCATTGATCATCACGATTGTGTCACGGGCCACGTCGTAGCCTCCTATTGTGCAATCATCCGACGAGTAGTGGGGTATGAGAAGTGGGACAGGTGGATGTAAGCGAAGCGTCTCCGCAATAATGTTCTGTAGGTAAGGTAGCTTTGCAAGATCTGATTCATCTACCAAGCGATCTTGGCCGATTTGGGAGCCTAGCTCTGCTCTTGCCTTTTCTAAGATGCTGGGATGGTTGAGCAAATTGGCTAGCGCCCACTCCATTGTGATAGATGATGTATCAGTTCCAGCAATCAGTAATGTCTGTATTTTCATAATATTCACATTAGATTTAGGTCTTCTTTGAGGCTCACAATCAAGCATAGCTATATACTCCGGATCATGCCCGTGTAACTCATATTTTACACAACTTTTATCCATCATCATTGATTCAGATATCAGTTTTTCAAACTATAGCTATCCATATCTTTTTCAAAAAATTATAATGATGATATCAATAATTAATGACATAGATTGTGTAACAATAAGTTACGCATGGTGTGTAATATATTAAATCCTAATTTTCAACATAAATTTGGTAAGTTCGCCATTAAAGCAATGGCTGAGGACCTAAATAGGTCCTTAAAAGGTTCAAGGAGAAAAGACAGGTGGGAGATCCGTTCAAGAGTGAAAGACCCTAATCTGTTTGGATTCCATATTCCCCGCCTAACAGGAAGAAAAGATTGGTAGGGAGCTGTGGGTGTCAAAAGCCGGGTCTCTGAGGCATTATATCGGGAGTCCAGATAGCTCGCCATCACTGCATGTCAAATGGACAGGCACTGATAGACTTGGTAGGGACAGCCAGACTGCCTCCGAGTTTAAGGGGAGGTAGGAAGGGATCCATGTAACCATGTCCTTTCATGCTAAGGAACCTTAAGCTAGCCCTTGTCACCCACTCACAAGGACAATCGCTACAATGAAACAGGAATTCTAGAAAGCTCGAGAATTGGATCAGTCACCCGTATATTTTATCTAAGCTCTAGATTAATCTCCACGTAAATAAAGCCCGCATCGAAAACAATGATGACAGTGATTTTCGAACTTTTGATCCAAGTCTAACGCCAGTTTTATTGGTCAAAGAAGGCCAAACAAGACACTCAACTTGTCAGGTGGGCTCCCCCCTCTTTACCAAAGTCAAAAGCAGGCTCAATTATTGGCAGAGAAAAAAAAATTATAAAACAAGTCCACCTAATTGCAATTTATCAAAGAAAATATTTAAAAATTAGGTCCACCCTGTAGCAACTTATGAATACCTAACTTCGACCCGAATTGCCAAATCCACATATGATAAGTATCACATTCTGACGTAAAGAGACGGAATAATTTGTTTTATGGTGAAAGCACATCATAAGTTTGTTCCACGCATATGAAATGTAGAACTAATTTCATGAATCCAATAAGATGCGGGCTTAAATTTGAATGAGCAACCTCAATGCAAAATGTTATATAACTGTAGTGATAAAAATTGCACTTGCCGTATGTATTATCCACAGATGCATGCATTTTTGGTTACTTAACTGACTAGCCTATCAAAAAGTTATTGTACTGTTTATATACCATATAGTCTAAATGTGGAAATTGCCAAAAAAAATTATAAACATATTGCACTTGTATCAAGTCAATCCTAAATTTTTGAATTATGTCAAATGAGTTTTAAACCTTTTGACAATTTGCCAAATTAATTATTCCAGCTAATTTTGGTCAGAAATTGTTGATATTAATATTAATTGTCTTACATGGCATATCCAACACTAACATTGATAATTTTTTTAAGAAGAATTTTTTAACATTTTTTTTCCTTTTTTTTCTTTTTTTTTTTCCTTCTACTCAACTACAAGCCTCATTGGATTTGGTGAGGCTTGAGCTTGCTAGGATTGGGTGAGGCTTGAGTCTCACCACCTTAGGTGAGCTCGACCTCGCCAGATTTGACAAGTTGGACCCTTGCCCTAGCTTGGCAAGGCTCAGCCTCACCGGCCTTGGGTGAGCTCATCGGCCCTCTCCTATGGTTGGTTACTAGCAGTCATTGAGGCTTGGTGATGAACGGAGGAAGAAAGGAAAAGAGAAAGAAAGAAAAAAGGAAAAAGAAAAGAATAAAAATGATATAAAATATATTTTTTAAAATTGTAGAAAATTTAGTGACATGTAGGATAACCGACATTCATGTTAATAATTTCTAGCTAAAATTGGTTAAATTCTAGTGACATGTAGGATGATTATTCATGTTAATACTTTCTAGCTAAAATTGGTTAAACTGACACTATTGCAAAAAGTGAAAAAGGTTTAACATCTAATTGATATAATTGAAAATTTATAATTGAGTTAAAACAAGTTCAATAAATTTAGAAATTTTTGGGTAATTTTGTTCGTAAAGAAGCAAGAGTCTGTCAATTGTTTTGATTGGTTGGGTTTCCGCTTGCCCCTTCCCGTCGATAAAAACAAAAATTTATCAATCAAGATGACCACATTCACATCACATCCAGCTCATCGACTAGAAGAAACCGACAAAGTACTTCGAAAAGAACGAAAGAGACCAAACAAGCAAGACAAGAAAAACTTTTTTTGTTTTTTTGGTCGGGAGACAAGAAAAACTCACCAGCAAGAACCCCTTGATGATCTCGTCCGTGTAATACTCCGGCTGCGACGCCTGCATCACCAGCAAGTGATCGATCATGCTCTTCTTCTCCTCCTCGCTCTCCTTCTTCTTCCGATGCTCATCGATCAGCCCCTGCAAAAACCCGTCCGTCTTCTTCCCAAGCTCAAACATCCTCTTCATGAACCCACCGTAATCGATCCACCTCAGCGGCGGCAGGAAGTCCCCCGCATACGAGCTCCCTGAGTTCTTCACGATCTCCTTGATGATGTCCCTGAACATCGCCGCCTCCTCCACGTCGCTCACGTCCTCCCCGTAGTATCTCTTCCCCGCCATCATCCTCATCATCACGTTGAACGTCAGCTCCGTCAGTGCCGCCCTCATCTCCACCCTTGCAAACCCATCGCTGCTTTGGCACCGAAGCAGCTTCCTCACGAGGCGCTTGACCTCATCCTTGCGGATTCCAAGCGATGCATCAAGGCGGTGCGAGGAGAAGATCTCGACAGCACCGATGCGGCGGAGGTTGCGCCAGTGGTCACCGTAGGGGGCGCCGACGAGGGTGGTGTAGTTGTACCCAAGGTACTTGCCCATGATGAACTTGGGCCGGTTTGCAAGCACGACATCGTTCTGGGTGAAGCATTCCTCGGCAACAGGCATGGACGAAACGATGACGACGGGACGGACACCAAAGCGGAGGGAGAGGACGGGGCCATAGGTGCGGCACAGAGTGAGGAGGGTCCGGTGGACGGGCTTCTTGAGACGGTGGAGGTGGCCGACGATGGGAAGGGAAGGTGGGCTTGGAGGGTGGTTCTTTTTGGGCGTTCTTGTGATTAATCGGCGCAAGAGCTTGTGAGTGGATGAGATGATTGTTAGAGAGATTGCTAATAAGAATAGCAGATTGGCATACTCCATTTTTGTTTGGTTTTTGATTGATTCAAGTTGATTTTCGGGGATGATGATTGGTTTAACAACGGAGGGGTTAATGAATTGACTTCTCTGGGCGGCTGCTTGCTAGCTATGAATGTGCGTATTTATAAGGTGCACGATATTCATCGAGTTGTCCGTAAAATATTCCTTATTTGTGGCTGGAGCAGTTGACTTACCTGGGTTGTTAAGCATACAAGACGGCCAAGCTATAAGAAGTTTTACCTTGTCAGGTGAAAACTTAATTGACCAAAATTTTTTTCAGGTACATAAAACTTACATAATTTTTACCTTAAGCTGTAAAGAAACAAAGTTTTGGATAATAATTATAAGATTAGAATTAAAATATTGTACAAAGTAGGGGTGAGAGTGGTGACCTAACTTAGGGATCACCCCGCACAATGTTGGTCCCCAATAATTCGAACAAGGAAACCGACTCTTGTTGAGCTTGGAACTAAGGATTGAACCGACCTTATGGATGCGGTTTGATTCCAAGGTCAACTGGGGACCAATCGATTGTTTTTTTATTTGTTTCATTTTTTGGATTCTTCAAAGGACAAACGTACTCTTTAAAATTATATATCCATCAATATTGAGCAACTAAATTACGAACATCGGTCCGAATAAAATAGATGTCTAAGATAAGTAACAACGAAAATCTCCACTTGTTAAAAGCAACAAATCATAGAAGATGAATACGTGAAATAAATTTAAACAATAAAATGTTCAAAATATATAATATAAACCTAGAATTATACATACATACACAAAGTTGGTCCAAGTTATAAATACGACGAAAAAGGAGGAGTCGTTGGGCACTATGGTTCAAAAATATATATATAAATTCGAACCAACTCTAAAATGTCGGGACCAAGGACCAACCCTCATAATATAGGTTCTACCGTCCTTGGGACTAGGGACTGGCTCAATCCCCCTAGGAGCCAAACTAGGAACGGCCAAGTTGGGCTAGTCTACAGTCGGTCCAGGTCAACCTTGGACCAATGCTCAACGCTAATGCAAAGAAAACATCTTGATAAGATTTGAGATATTTCATTGAGTTTATATTGACAATTTACATCTTCACCCAATGAACTCGACGTGCAATTTGGACAAGTAAATCGTCCGGGGCTTCAGCAAAACTTTTAGGAAAAAAATTTAAAAAGTTGAAATTAAAGATGGGATTTGCTTTCTATATAATGGAGACATATGTTTTTGGTCAAGAAATGTTATTTGTAATTGCAGGTTTGAATTGCAACCTCTTACGTGTTTCCATCAACAAGTTGTACAAGTACCAAGCTTGTGCATGAGAACCTGTAAATTATAGGGAACATGCGAAATTGGCCCGACTGAATAGTATGTCCAATTTCGACCAAAAAAAAAAATAGTTTGTCCAATGGTTATTAGCATTTACAAAGTAAGTTCAGGTTCAAAATTTTAGTACTGTTAGGACAAGGAGCCATATCTACCGTATACTACTTCAACACGACTAGTGTTTTGCCACGTGCTATGTGCATGTGAAAAGATAAATGGTTATTCCTTGGCTGAAATGGGTGATTATTTAGTGAACTGGAGAAGTAAGGGATTGTAAAAGATATGCATACTCCGCAATATAATTGCAAAATCACCATCTATCTCTCCCTTCACTTGTCTAGACTTATCTAGAACCAAATATTTATTATAGGTAGTTAGTATTTATGGTGTTGAAGTTCCTTAGTTGAAATGAGTGGATAAAAATCAATGGGAGTAGTTAAAACTTGTGCTTCTGGGAGAGTCCACATTGACCTCTCATGTAGCTCTCATTTTGTGTTATATGTAGAACCGACACGAACATGTAACACGTGATACAATACGACACGACACGCCAACACGTCATTTCTCAAAAAGTAAAGAATTCCAACACGTTCCAACACGTTATATATTAAATATATATTTTTATATATAAATGCAAAAATAAATAAATAATAATAAAAATAGCATATAATTAATTTATACAAAAAGTATTAATCAAACATTTGTTAATATCATTCATTGTTTTAAATTGACAGAGATTGAATGAGAAATTCAAAAATTGCAAACACGAAAGAGTAAACTTGAAGGATCATGTCCTGTTTTCTTATACTTGTCGGAGATTAGTGAGATTTCTTATAGTCCTAGACAGAGTTCAGAGTTCATGATATAGACTAGCTTGGAGCTCCTCTACAAGGTTCGAGAAAAATGAAAATCCAGAACAAGAACTCTCGAAGTATGACCAAAAGAAAAGGAAATCACTAAATTCGCCATGGAAAATGTGAGAGATAACTCACAAGCCAAAAACATAGACCAAAATGGATAACTCGCAAGTGATGCTTGTGAGAGGCGGAAAGAAGCAAAAAAAATTATAACTTTAAGTATGTGGGGGCAACAAAATGACGCCGACAAGAAGAGGAGCATTCCATCGTCACTCATGGGAAGATCAAGACTTTTAAGTGAAAAACTTGAGAGTAAGAATTTTCTTCTTTCCCCTTTATTTTTGTTATTTTTGTTATTTTTTATATATTTACATTTTGACCCATCAAGTATTGAAAATTTTAAAATTGACCCTATGCGTATCGAAATCGTGTGTCGAAATTTTGGACTTGCGTATTGGAGCGTGTCAAAAAGAGTTAACCACGTGTCGGATTTTTCGACACTCGTTGACCGCGTGTTGGAACGTGTCGGAGCGTGTTGGGCACATATCGGAGTGTTGAACACGACACAAAGGCTTCCAAAGAGTGTTGGTGCTTCTTAAGTGCTGAGCCGGTAGAAAATAGCCTATCAACAGGTAAGAGTGCTCTGTTTTGTTGTTGTAAGCTTTAAGAACAAACAACCCTCTCTCGTAAATACACACAATAGCTCTCCCTTACGCCTTTTTGTTGCTCTTCAGCTTAAATCTCTTGCCACAATCTTGTCTTACACGCGCGCACACACACACACATACATATATTAGAATTTTGCACTTCCACAATTCTAAAATAATCAACCTAGTCGACAAGAAAAATCAAGACCCTCTAACGTGCTAGCCAGAAGTTTACAATATTATTGACCCAGTCGAGTTTTTAAGCAAAATTAAGGATGCCACTTTTACTAATCTTCCTAAAGGCCTCTCTATTAACCTTGTTTTATATAGAAAAATATTGCCTTGAAGAGGAATTGAATTGGCAAAAAAAACGCACCAAAAATCCCATACTATGTCTATTATGACCTATTATCCTAAACTTTTTTTTTAAACTAAAAATTTTAAGTTTATATCCGTGTGACACATTTTTTTTTTCAAGGCTTGGTCAATGAGCACTGTCAATGATTTGCAAACGGTATTAGCATGATGCCCACATGGCTTAAGTAAAACAAAACAATATCGTTTTGGCTGGAAATTACCTGATGAAATTTTGAGGATGGTAAATGTGTCATACAAGTACGTGTTTAGAGTTTTTTATGTCATAAGAAAAATTTTAAGGTAAATATGCTATAGTGGACGTAGTTTGGAGTTTTTTATTTTACAAAAAAAAAAAAAAAAAAGAGCTCAGAGTGTATGTTTCGCAGTGGACATAGTTAAGAGTTTTTGGCGGCTTTTTCCCATTAAATTAATAGCTAGTAAATTTGAATGATTGACTAAGTTGGCGTCTTGGTGGTACTAATTTTGTGGAGAAAGTAGACAAACCTTTTCTTGCAAATTGCAATGTGGCCAAGGCAACTACAACTCTACGTAACCCAACTAAAAGCAACACTAAGAGGGAACTCCGTAATTACGTACTTATATTGATATTATTTAGCACTTCTCATTATCATAATTGTCCACGAAGTTCCATTTCTTAACCCTATAGAAAACTAGGTTATAATAATAAAATTCGATATTTCTACGATCAATGTTGAGTCCCTCTTCATGATCGTGACTTTTTCTTTGTGTCAACCACCCACTAATATAGTAGTATTACCTTTGTCTTTTCCTCTTTTCTTTTTCTTATGTGCATGATGCACATAGTAACTTCATGTCTTTAACATCTAGACGTTTACAAGAAATTTATATTCTAAACGGGCAATCACTGCAAGATTAGGTCAGATGTAAGGCGTTTTCATATTCTTTTTTGGCGATGAGCCGATGATGATCGTATTCAAGAAGGTTGAGGTTCAATTAGACAGAATTGTCTATTGCATTCGATACTTCATCTGAATTTATGCTATTCCTTTTTCAAGCTCCGCCACCCCACCTTCTTTCCCCCTTCCTCCGTGACGTTTGCAATTGCGAGTTCAACATCTCCTAGTTTTGGTCCCTCCTGACGTTGTCACTAACAATATATATATTCTAGCTTTTGGTGAAGAGTATTGGGATTTACCTGAGTGCCGTAACTCATGTTGAGATTCACTCATTAATATTAAACTATCCCATGTTACTTCTTTATGAGATCTCAATGAGTCTTATATTCTATACTCTCTCCACCTAGAGTCTTTGGATTGGACACTTGTTCTACACGTGTTGTACAATTCATGACGCCTACTACGTAATAAGAAAACTCACTTACTGATGAATCTGATTTAGATTTAACTTTCAGTTTATTGAGTCGATAGAATGACAAGGCTCTCATGTTCAAGACGTACGAGTACTCTGACCAAGTACATATACTTAAACTACAAGTAAATGTAAATGACCCACTCAAACCAGATATATTATTAGGATAAATTAGTATTTTTATTACCCAAACACGTTTCAAACTCATAGGCGTGGAAGATAACAGAAGTTTGTTATGTGTTTGGCCCACCTGATAGTACCCAAAACCCAACCAAATGAAATGAGATCCTTCGATCGTTTCAAGTTCTAGATTCAGATTATTTGAATATGTCGTGTTATCAACGTAATCGCACATAAAAGTTCATCCTACTTTTATTCTAGACTTTTTGAATTAATTTAATGATTTTTGATGCGCCTATTAGCCAAGTAATGAGAATTCTAAAAGATTGGGCTATTTCTTTTGGTCAAATGTGTTTTTAGAATAATCTATGAAGTACCGATACTCTCCAAGAGCCTTCTTGTCGTATCGGACACTTCGACACTTGTCCGACACTCTCCGACACCTTCGAATACTCTCTGACACTCGGTCAACACGTGTCGAAAAATCCGACACTTAGTTAATTTTCTCGACACTCCCCGACACTTGAGATGGAATTCTGATATACAAGTTTCCGACACATGATTCCGATATCAAAGTCAATGTTTAAAATTCAATAAATGAGAGATCAAAATATATATATATGTCAAAAGATAAAACAAAATAATAAAAATAATAAATGGAGAAAGAATAAAAACCTAGTATTCTCTTCTCTCCTAACTCCAACTTCCCATGATACACAATTCACCCATTAAGTTTTTTTTTCTCCTCTTCCAACATATCTAACATGTGAGTCTAGAATATGGATTGCTTGTTTTTTCTCCAAGTTTTATGAATTATTGAAATAGATTTGAATTTGTCAAATTGAAACAATGAATGATATTAATAAATTACGGATTAATGTTTTTAGTGCATATTTATTCTAGGATTTTTTAATTATATTTATTTATGAATTTGATTCAAATTAATTTGATTGAAATAATCATAAAAATGATAATTTATTATGTATATATAAAAATATATATTTAATATATAACGTGTCCCCAACGTGTTGAAATTATCTGTTTTTTTATAAATAACGTGTCGGTGTGTCGTGTCGTGTCGTGTCGTGTCGTGTCGGTGCTACTTAAAGAATAACAAGCCTTACAAAATCGTTCTTACGAGTAGGCTGAATAAAATTGAATTTAACATTTTTCCATAGTTGGCAACCTATCAAAGGGAGAGAGGGGGTGGTCTGCAGTTAGGATTTCATGGCAATCTTACACGTCAGATTTAGATGTACACGTGGCACGCATTCAACCGTGTGTTGAATGCTGACGGTAGATAATGACAGATTGACAGTGTATGGAGACAACGGCTCACCCCGGTTCCTCGCCTATATCTGCATGCAATCTTATTTTAGTTATTATTAAGTATCAGGACTGCGTCCGGTTAGGCTTTTAGAGGAAGATTTGGGGAATACAAAAAACTTTAGATTAAAGAGATTTTTGAAATGTAAATAATATTTCATAAAGTATAATTTTAAAGTACATTAAGAAGTAATTTTGTTTTAAATGATATTGATATGACCTATCCCTTGACACGGAGGGAAATATATTTAAGTTTAGGGTATTCCCTAAAAGATAACTTTAGGGCCCATGATTAAAGGTGGACTCTCCTTGACCCATCCCATAAAAATCTTTTAATGAAGAGTCACAACTAGCCTATTGTGATCAATTAGAAATAAAGTGAGACATGTAAATATACCTTACTTTCTACGCAATTAAAGAATATATGGTCGGGAACTTAATTATACTTATTTATCGATTAGTGCTATTTTGGTACCTAATCTCGTTCATTGTAGTTTGGATCGATTTTAGATTTATCCACTAACATATGAGGTGATCATGTAAGTGCACAATTATTAAAATAACAATCAACAACCAAAGAAAGCATTAAATAAATTGCAAGGGAAAATAAGCATTTAAAACTAAGAGATAAATAAATGTTAATCCTAACTAAGCTAAAAGAAAGTCATAATCATATGGAGAGTGCACAATCAAGCGTATTTGTCTTTAAGGACAATTGAAACTTTAGGTAGAGCCCTAAGGGCTCGTTCAATTTTAAGCATAATCATAGATGATAAGGCTCCCACTTTTTAAGAGAAGATTACCTAAAAACTATATTTTAAAGCTTTTCGAGGAATATTAATCTTTTTTAGAATGTTTTGGAGTTTCCTAAATTTTTACGAATTTTTGAATTTCCAAAATTTTCTATGAATATTCTGAATTTTGAAGAATAATAATAATTTTTTTGGAAAATTTGTTGGAATTTTTAATTAATTAAGTTTTTCAAATAGTTTTTTAATATTAAAATAATATGATACAAAACGGATCCGGGTCGAATCTCCACATCCGACCTGGGGCAGGACTGTCTGGGCTCATCAATTGAGCCCAGTCCTGCGAACCTCCCAAAGAAAAGGATAAAAGAGAACGCCTCGAGGACATTTTATCAAACACCTAGGGTGCATCGGCTAAAGGGATAACGCCGGCTTATTCGGGGCTCGAAGTCATGTCTAGAATCAAAATCAAGCAACAAACAACGTTCCCAGAAGTGAGAGGTGACTCACTCGAGACCACCATAGGCGCATAACCGGAGCAAACAAATCTCAGTCCTTAGGTCGATCGAGACAAAGCAGAACAAAAGGGTGGTCGAGCTCGTCTAACCTGGTCTTTGGAAAATAATGGATCACGGCCACCGGCCAAGCCCAAACTTCTGGTTATCGAAGAATGATGGCCACAAATCGATCGTCGGGCGAGGAACTCGTGAGAATACTTAACCGGAATAGTCGTTCGCTTCCTTCCTCCTCGCTATGCTCGTAGTTCCTTGTCTCCCTCCCTCTGCGTGTTGCTCAAAACGATGCCTAGAACCCCTTTCCTCTCTATCTCAACTCTCTTCTTCTGTTTCTCTTTGGGGCACTTCATCAACATGGGAGGTGCATTGGTTGGTTCGGGCCCAAAGCTGTAGCCGACGATGACCAACGAGCTAGCCTCCAGCAACGACGTCTCTCCCTTTCCTTCTCCCTTTCCTTCCTGGTGCGAGCGAGGTAGCTCTCTCTCTCTCTCTCTCTCTCTCTGTTCACTCTCGGGCTCCTTCCGTTTTTTTTGGCCAGCCGAAGATGAAGAAGAAGCCCCCTTCACCTTTTAAGCCATCCGGTGCCCATGACCTCCTGGGACGCCATCTATTGTTACTGGTCAGCACCCGACGACCACCAACTTCGGCACGATGAGAAAAAATTGGCTACGTCTAGTGCTCCAACGTGGCAAATAAGAGCACCTCAAATTGCACCACGTGTCCAACGTGGGCCCATGTTGTCAGGCCAACCTCTTCTCACTTTTCTCTCTCCTCCTCCTCTCTCCCAACGCACTTTCTCTTTGCCGGTGTTGACGAACAGCCGGCCACCTCGACCTCCGCGGCGATCACCTCCTCCGGTATGTCAAGGAAGGTGCACGAGTGCTTGATCTGCCACAAGAGCTTCCCCACCGGCCAAGCTCTCAGTGGGCACAAGAGGTGCCACTACGAGGCCTCCACTCCTACCTCCTTGGCTACCGCCGTCGCCTCGACTGCCAACAGAGTGAGCATTCTTTTGTATTTTGACCCTCTCAGCCGGTGCGAACAATGTCACTGCATCCGTTGAGGTCTTGATTGATACTAAAAGAACTAAAATAAGATATTGACCTTGTCCTGGGTTTTCTAGATGTAAGTGTAGATCGATTCAGCCCTGAGTTAATTAGGAAACTAAATGAATTGTTGAAAATATCACATGTTGAACATATATTGCGAATATAGTTTCAAATGCAAAATGTGATTAATAAAATATTGTGTGTTCTTTAAAAATTATTTACTCAAAATACCTTTTTTATGGAAGTTTTGAGTCAGTTTCAAGGGGATAATTGTAAATAAAGTTATAAACCTATTGTCATAAACTTTTCAATTCTACCAAATTTAGTTCTAAACATTTTGATGATTTACTAATTTGGTCCTAAACCTTTCATATGTCCCAATTTAATTTTAAACATTTCAAGATTTGTCATTTAAGTCTAAACCTTTTTATTACGATGATTGACTGAAATGACTACATTAATCAATTGTCAAAAGATTTAGGATTAAATTGGCATATGGTCAAATTTAGGACTAAATAGGCAAATCATCAAAATGGTTTAGGACTAAATAGGCAAATCATCAAAATGTTTAGAACTAATTGACACAACCGAAATGTTTGTGACTGAATTGGCTGCCAAACAAAAGGGTTAGGACTTTTCTGATAATTTTCCTAGTGATATGAGAAATATGGTTTCAAACTAGTAAGAGCTGAGGAGCTTTTAGTGTAAGTTTGAAAAGAATTATTTAGGAAACAATAGTTTTCAAATGATGTTGAGGGATGAGAAGCTTCATATTGCACCCGCTTTTGAGATTTTTGGTAATCAAAAAATTAGTTTTGGGTAAATTTATCATAAGTGTATCGGTTTGAAGTTTTTTTTTTTTGGTATTAACTCTTTGTTTTTTAACATTTAAAAATCATTTAACTTCTTTTTAGTTTAGTTAAGCCTTTTTTTTTATTTGGTTGTGTCAAATAATAATTGTTTATCTAATATCACTAAACGATGACATGTTTAACTGCTAGTAATTTTGTTTTTATTTATTTTATGACACCATTATGTCTTTCATAAGCTGTACGATTAAAATAAATATCAATGTAACACATTTATTTCTTTATAACATAAAAAATCTAATCTCTTTTCAAAATAATATCAAAACTAGCAATTTATTGTATGGAAATTTTAATTATCAGAAGGACGAAGAGAGGTTTCAAAGATTTCAATAGCTCTTATTACATTATATGAGAGAGATCTCTACTAATAGTAACAAAATCAGACTGTCATTAAATTTGTAATTTCATCACTCAAAAAAACTATAAAGGCGGTAAAATCTTTAGGGTTGCCACTTACATAACTTTCTAGTGCCACGTAGGCATTCTCCAGTGGAAGAGTTTTGACTGCTTGGTTTAGAAGAAAGGTTTAGGAGTTGATTGATTGTTTTTTATCCAATGTTGGAATACGAACATGCATATTTCTTTAGCTGCGCTTATGAACTGCAACAAGAGCAATCAATGCTAGCACACGATTACATCATTAAAACCATGCTGTTATTGAAAACTACAACGTAAGTGCGCCACCCTCATACATCTGATTAGGGGAGAACTCTCTTCGATATTTCTCTTGCTTTGCACAAAGCTTCCAATGGCTTTTCCTTGGGCATTGTTAGACCTTCACCCTCCCCCATGTCGACTTCCTCTTCACCAGTCCTCTTCCATTCAAAGCATTGAATGAGTGAAGCCAAAGTCAAGCCCACCATTTTATGAGCCAAAGGTGCACCGGGGCATGCTCTCCTCCCCATCCCAAAAGGCAACATCAGCCTATTTATTTGACCATCGCCACTTTCAAACCTCTCCGGCTTGAAGGCCATTGGGTCGGGCCATTGTTCGGGGTCTCGGTGAATTGCCCAAGCATTAATCAGCAAAATTGTGCCACGGGGCACGTCATAGCCTCCTACTATGCACTCATCCGATGAGTAGTGGGGTATCAGAAGCGGGGCAGGCGTATGTAAGCGAAGCGTCTCTGAGATAATGTTTTGAATATAAGGTAGCTTCGAGAGATCCGATTCATCGACCAAATGATCCTGGCAGTGGGTGTTGATCTCTATTTTTGCCTTTTCTAAGATGTTGGGATGGTTGAGCAAATTGGCAAGCGCCCACTCAATTGTAATAGATGATGCATCAGTTCCAGCTATCAGTTGTATCTGCTTATTATAAGTCATGACATTAAATTCAAGTCTTCTATGGGGCTCACAATGAAGTCTAGCAAAATACACCATATTATGACTTCTTGGATTGTGTAACTCATGTTTTACCATTGCCAGTGATTTGGATATTACTTAATTTTTCAAACTACAACTATCCATATCTCCTTCAAATAATTAAATATGGCATATCAACGATAAAGGAAATAGATTATTTAACAAATAAGTTACGCAGGTTGTGTAGATATAAAAATCCTAATTTTGGTAAGGTTGCCATTTAAGCTAAGGTTGATTCTTGGAAATTACCAACTTACAAGGAGAATCACTACAAGGGAAATTAATCTAAGACACCACTTGCCAGCAATTATACCGAAAAAAAAAATAAAAATGAGAAAGGACCGATCATAATAATCTAGAAGCTACAGATCAAGATTAAAATACAGGTTCGAATATGACCTATATCGTTAAGCTTAAAATAATTGAGATTACAACAATAATGAAACAAGATTTACTAAGCTTAACTAGATCGACCCCCACAGCAATTTATGAAAGGAAAATTCAAAACGTAGGTACAGCCCGTAGCAAATTTTGAAATCTTACCGTGACCCGAATATCCAAATCGATCCTACGAATGGTTTAGTGTTATCATAAAAGACACAAATTCTTTAGTTCTAAACTGAATTGACTCATAAGACTAGAGAGAACAATCTAATTTTAATTTTTCGTGACATGAATACCAATACATCAAGCAGAATGTATAGAAAATAGAATGTTTCGAAACATAACTTTATCAATTTAGAGGACCACGCTTAGATCACATGCACCTCATCAACAAATAAAAGTATGGGTGATTAGCTCCTGGTCTGGTCTAGTTCCATTTAGGAATGGAGAACCGGACCGGAGGAATTAATTCTCAGTTTTCTCGAAACTGGAGACCAAACTGGCGGTGCCTGGAACCGAACCAATCCAGTCCAATCCCTGGGAGGTCCAACCGAACCAATTCTGCGACACTGCCACTAGTACTTGAAGTCGTTGATGGTGTGGAGGGTCTAGGCGACGAAGATGTAGAAGACAAGGGGGGCGAGGGAATTCGAGGCCCAGCGAGGCGACACTAGAGGCGAGACGACAGCTAGGAGAAGGCATTGAAGAAGAGGGTGAGGAAGATGAAAAAGAGGAGGAAGAGGTAGTGGAGCTCCATTCCTCTGTTGGTTGATCGTGCGTCTCGAGGGTCTTCTTGAAGTGGAGCTGGATTATTGTGTTCAGGGCCATCTCATTTGCTTTCTGATGGTGGTGTTGGCTGCTCTCGTAGTCCACCATTGCTACTGTCTGCAACGGGGTATGTAGAGAGAGAATGGGTGGGGGGGGGGGGCTCAAATCTCCAGGTGAATTGCTTATTTTTTTTATTTAAGAGAAAAAGCATGAGAAAGGGCTCAAATCTCCAGGTGATGAGGAGAAAAATCAAATGGAAAATAGTTGGTAGGTAAGGTGAAGTAACTTAAGGATGACTTTTGAGGACAATACAGCTACTTTTCTCTGGCAATTTAAGGCAATGAGGCTTCCTATTGGCTTAGGTTAGGTTTACTTTTAAGAAATAAAATAATAAATAAAAAGTAATCGGTCCAATCTGATCGTTTTCCTCTCTTTGAACTAGGAATCAGCCCAATTCCAATTTTAGGAACTGGGAACCGGATCGGGACCTTCAACAACCAGATCAAACTGGCTGATCCGGTTTAATCCGGACGGTTCCTGTTGCACACCCCTAAATAGAACCCAAGAGCATAACTGAGAAAGAGAGATCAAACAGAAACCGCCCAAACCAACTGAGAAAACCCCCAAAGACAAGACAAGAAAAACTCACCAGCAAGAAACCCTTGATGATCTCGTCCGTGTAATACTCCGGCTGCGACGCCTGCTTCACCAGCAAGTAATCGATCATGCTCTTCTCCTCCTCCTCCTCGCTCTTCTTCTTCTTCTTCCGGTGCTCGTCGATCAGCCCCTGCAAGAATTCATCCATCGTCTTTCCAAGCTTGGACATCGTCTTCATGTACCCATCGTAGTCGATCCACCTCAGTGGAGGCAGGTAGTCCCCCGCGTATGATCTCCCCGAGTGCCTCAAGATCTCCCTGATCATGTCCCTAAACTTCGCCGCCTCCACCACGTCGCTCACGTCCTCCCCGTAGTACCTCTTCCCCGCCATTATCCTCATGATCACGCTGAACGTCAGCTCCGTCAGCGCCGCCCTCGGCTCCACCCTCGCGAAGCCGCTGCCATCTCCACTTTGGCACAAGAGCAGCTTCCTCAGGAGGCGCTTGACCTCATCCTTACGGATGCCAAGCGACACATTGAGGCCATTGGAGGAGAACATCTCGACAGCACCGATGCGGCGGAGGTTGCGCCAGTGGTCGCCGTAGGGGGCGGCCATGATGGTGGTGCAGTTGTACCCGAGGTGCTTATTCACGAGGGACGGGGGTCGGTTCGCAAGGACGATATCGTTCTGGGTGAAGCATTCCTCAGCGACAGACGCAGAGGAGACGATGAGGACAGGGCGGGCGCCGAAGCGGAGGGAGAGGACGGGGCCGTAGACGCGGGAGAGGGCGAGAAGGGTCTGGTGGATGGGCTTCTTGAGGTGGTGGAGGTGGCCGATGACGGGAAGGGAAGGTGGGCTTGGAGGGTGGTTCTTTTTGGCCTTTCTTGTGATCAATCTGCGCAGGAGCTTGTGAGTAAAAGTGATGATTACTAGAGAGATTGTCAGTAAGAATGGCAAGCTGGGATTCTCCATTGTTGTTTGGTTTTTGCTCGACTTGAGTTGATTTTTGGGGAATGATGGTGGGGGTAATGATGAAGGGTTTACTGAAAGGGGTCGTCTTGTCGGCCGCTTGCTTGCTGTGAATGTGGATATATATGTATATTTATAGAGTCCGACTAGCATATAACGGTGCCGTTATCTTAATTTTCGACGGAGCTGTTGCGGCCGCTTGTTTGAATTTGTAAGAGATGCGCAACCGGCAATGACGTCCTTCAGTCTGTAACAAATTGAACGGCCGCTTGTAAACGGTAGATGTTACTCAGAAAACCAAATAATAACACCATAAAATTATTCAAACAACCGTGAAATTGAAATATCAAAGGGAAAATGACATAAATGCTCACTGAATTTTAACCAAGTGTGTAATGTCACTTCTAAAATTTTAATTTGTTCAATGTGATTATTGAATTATTAGTAAATATTCAATGTAGTTATTCTGTTTGATTAAACAACAAATTAGATGTTATTTTATAATGTGGATTATTATATGATATGAGTTGGATTTTTTAAAAAGATGAGTCAACATGTTTGTCATTTTATCTATCTTTGCTCATCATTATTGAAGACATGGATTATATATTGTTATTTGATATGAATATCTTACTTTGATAGTCTACTTGTAAATTTTTGTGTTGTCTACCGTTCAAACTTAACCGTTGGGAACTGCATTACTAGATTCTATTGACTTGAACGATATTGAATATTTTTATATAATCTAAAGACTTGATTGAACATTTATTACTTTTAAAAATCATATTGAACAAATTAAAAATATAAAGACGGTATTGCATATTTGACTAAAATTCATAGACCAGTGTTATTTTTTAAATATCAAATACTTATCAAAATAATTAATATAAACTGTTTTACACCTAAATTTGCATTAACAATGTAATACCTTTCACCAAAAGTCATTCTTTGGTTTTTCATAAGAGGTGGCAAGTTCTATGACAACTCTAAATAGGAAATATCATAGGTACACAAAGAAATTGATAAACACATTTGAACGGAATCAATAACACAGACTTTTCTAGAATTTATTTTACAACAATGCTTGATGACATAAAGATGCAATGCCATAATTTAAAGATAATTAAAAGATAACATATATATATTTATTTATTTTTTTGTGTGCTAGGGGGAGCAGGGGATCTTCAGTAGACCAACACTAGAATTTATAGTATTCACAATATGACTGCCAACAAGCAGTTCTTCAGCAATTTTGGCCATGCTTTCACATCTTTGGAATTTCTAACCCCATACCTTCACGTTGCCACGATTTGTTACCCCTGTGGGTGGTATTCCTTAAAACCGCGTCTTGAGCCTCCTTTTCTTCGGGTCACCAATTTCAATCCCAACCAAGTCATTGCCTTATCCAACTCAATCTGTTCGTACGATCCATCGTGCTTCATAGTCTTATCCATGAGCAGCTTTAGATTCGAGTACGACCACACCTGAATTCAACATTAACCAAACGGTTAACTTTAAGTCGGTCTCTCACTCGGCTATCTATCAATTCCTCTTGATCGGCATCTTTGTTGACCAGTTTTATCACTGTAATCATCAACCAACCACCATCGTATACCGATAGCTGATTATGGTCATTGATAAACATAAGTATCTGCAAGGAATCTTATGGCTTGTATGACCTCCAATAAGAGTTCGTCTGGGTAGTGCCTTATCGATAGCCGTTCCTCTAAGTAACATTTTCACTAAAAACCAGCATCATGCCGATTTACAGGATCTGGTTAATTTTTGGTACAAACAACAACGGTAGAACATTTTTCTTTTTTTTGGTTTACAAATTGAAATTCAAGTCGGTCTCTCTCCTGATAACCAAAAACATTGGTCTCCCTTGATTTTGGTCGCTAGAAAACCTGAGATACTTGACATTGATTTTAGATGGAATTTGTCAATATTTATATTTTCTGGTAAAAGGGTAATTTCTTTCCAATGTCCTTCAAATGGATGCAGATTATAGCGAAGGCTACTTGATTGATGAAATAATGCTAAAGCTCGAGAAATGATGAATAATTCAACCGAGCAGGTCATATCTTATTAGCACTAGTCAGAGATCCTTGTACAAGCCTAAGGCTTTAACTTATTTTATGTGGTTGCAAGTGTTCCATGGCTTTTAAGAGTCCATTTTCTGGGAATAATTTTTCAAAAATAGTATTTTCCTATTTCTTTTCTTCGGAACAATTTTTGAGTAAAAGAATGTGTTTGGTAATTATATAAAATTTCTATTCTCTGAATGGAGAAAAACTAGAATGCATTTAGTACGATTCACAAAATTTTTTCTAACGTAGAATTTCTTTTATTTTTTTATTATTTTAAAGATTTTTTTTTTTTTTCTTATTCTTCCTTGCTGTCATCGGTTGACCACCAATAGCCGACTACCGTTGACCGCCGTCGACCAACGTTGACGAGCGGCAACGGCGGTTGGTGGGTGGTGGGCGGTCAGCATGGTCAACGGCCATCGGTAGAGGTGGCAAATGGGTTGGTCGAATCGGGTATGGGTTGGGTCGAAAATGGATCGACTCATATTTGACCCATTTAACCCGTTTTGACCCATATTCTTGTAGTGTAAATTAAGTAACCTATACCTGACCCGAAACCCATATCCGACCTAACCCGTATTGCTAAAACCTATTAATATTCTAGGAAAACCCACTTCTACTATATGCTAATTGGATTAAAATTTCAAATTAAATTAAAAATAGTAAATAAAATAAAAAAAGTTTAAAAAAACCTATAAATTGAAATATTTATGAAAAATTAAACTATGCACATGCTTCTCTTATTTGAAGTGAACAAACCATTGAATAACTAAAAACTGTAACATGAAATTTTTTTAACAAAACCTAAAAAGCTCATTTTTATGATTTTTTTTTAAAAAAAGTATTGTTAAAACTTTTTATGCAATACAAATTTTTTAACAATTTTTATGCATTATAAATTTAATAGAAATTTTTTATAATTCTTTTTAAAATATTTTTAAAAAATCGAATTTTTAATTTTTTAAATATAATTTTTAATTATTTTTAATTTTAAAAATATAATTTTTAATTTTAATAATTATTTTTTTTTCTCTTTTCTCTTTTTTTCTTTTTCTTCTTTTCGGCCAGTCACTGGCCATGACGACAATCGGTGATCGGTCATAGGCGAGATTGAGCTCGCCAACGTTGGGCGGGGCTCGATCTCACCGATCTGGCAAGGCCTCGGCCCCGTCCGACGCCGGCGAGCTCGAGCCTCGCCATTCGTCGGCGAGACTTGAGCTTGCCGGCGTCGGGCGAGGCTCGATCTTGTCGATCTGGTGAGGCCCAAGCCTTGCCCGACGCTGACGAGCTCGAGTCTCACTAGATTCGACAAGACTCGAGCCTCGCTAGTTGTTGGTGAGGCCAAGCCTCGCCGGTGTTAGGTGGGGCTCGATCTCGCTGATCTGGCGAGGCCGAGGCCCTATCTCGACCGATTTGGCAAGGCCAAGGCCCTGCCTGACACCGGTGAGGCTCGAGCCTTGCCAATCATTGGCGGCCTGCTAGCGAGATTGAGCCTCGCCTGGCTTGTTGTCGGCCGGCTATCGCCGTAGCCACCGCCGATCGCTAATGAAGGAAGAAAAGGAAAGAAAAAAAAAAAAAAAAAGAAAAAAAATTGAAATATAAAAAATAATTATGATTTCGATTTTTTATTAAAAAAATTTTTTATAAAGTTAAAAAGGCCATGAGTTTAAAGTGGGTTTCTTAATAACCCATTTAGACCTTTTTTTTTTTTTTTTGTGTTTTACTTTCTCAAGCCCATTTATGACTCATATTTAACTTTCATTTGACCCATTTATGACCTATATTTAACTTTCACTTGACCCATATATGATCCATTTTGCTAGCTTTAGCTGTTGGCTGGTGGTTAGCAATGGTGGCGGTCGGCCAATTGCCATTGCCTAGTAGTTGCCAAATAGCAAGGGATAGCGGCAAGGGGTGACAAAGAAGAAAAGAAAAAAAGAAAAAAAGGACTTATTTATAAAAATTGTTCTCAAGAACGAAATGCTACATCTTTCTACTTTTTGTTTATGTTCTAAATCTATTCCCCACCTACTTTCTTATTCCGAGGAATAGAAAAATTAATTGACATTACCAAATAATTTTTGTTCTTTTTCTATTCTGGGAAGTAAAAGAATAGAAAAATAAAAGACTAGAAACATTACCAAACATGCCCTAGGAAAGCTTTGCTTATAGGAAAAGCATTTATTAGTCTCTTCTGATTTTGATTGCATACAGATAATTGTTACTTCACTTAGTTTATGAATATTTACTTTCAACAAATATTAGCACTGCAAAAAGTTTCTCCACAAGTAAAGTTAAGTTTTTTCTTCTTCTTTTTTTTTTTTTTTTTGTAAAGCAAAGTTAAGTTACTGACAAGTATTCAAGTTTAAATTTTGACAAATGTCGTTCATTTTGATGAATGATGGATATTTTTCTCTCACAACTGTAAGTGTGAAAAATGTTTGCTAATAGAAATCCTACACTTATTTTTTCTTACAATAAGATGTTTAAATCGTTCTTTTCACATTGAATGTAAAGATATTTTATACTGATGATATTTCTGATAAGTGTCTTTTCTATTCCTTTTTTTTTTTTAGGATAAATTTATTGTTTTTTCTGTATAAAATCCCACTCGGCAGGCCAGCAATACCACCAAGTTGGATTGACGATTCTCTCATACGTTTGGTTTCCTTAAAGAAAACATGGGGCGGAGGCAGCACCATTCCTCTCCTACGAGCAACGTGATGTCACGCTCTCATTTCCCATATTTATATGTAGAACATTCAGTGTTGGAGCAACGCTGGACTAGCTAAAATCAATTTACGAAATTAATTTATAAATCGACGTGTTAGACTGTGAATGATTATTAAAATAAGTGACTCATACTTACAAATCAATATCAGACCAACACTTCATTTTATTTATTAGTTTTGTAAATCAATCTTAACAAATCTAGCATTTCCCTATCACGGGACGTATGCATGAAATACTTCCTTTTTGTGGCTGAAGCAGGTGTATCCCTTGGGTTGTTGAGAACTCAAGATCACCAACCTAGGAAGTTCCTTACGTGAACACTTAAATGACTTTAATATTTTTAAGGTACATGCAACTTGCATTATTTTTAAATTGAGCTTTAAACAAACAGAGTCTTGGATTATAACCATAAGGTTTGAATTTCCACTGCAATACGTAAGAGAACATCTTTTATTAGATGTGAGACGTTTCGCTGAGATTAACTTGATGTTTTCCATCTCTACCCATATATTTTAACATGTAATAGCAATTTGTACTGGAAAATTATCAAAAAAGTCTTAAACTTATTGTAATTATGCCGATTAGGTCTTAAACTTAATTTGTTTTGCCGATTGAGTCATAAACCATTTGCAATTGTGTTAATTCAATCAATCCAGCCAAATTTGACCAGCCGACATTGATGTGGATGGCAGCCGGTGCCAAAGAGTAATTTTTTAATATTTTTTATTTTTCAAATTTTTAATTAATTTTTTATCCTCTTTTTTTTTTTTTTTTTTTGACGGCGAGACGAGCCCTTGTCAAATCCGACATGGGCAAGCCTCACTAGTGGATCAAAAAGCTCAAGCTCACTAGATCTGGGTAAAGATGAGCTCGCCCAACCACTGGTGAGGTTCACCCTCGTCGAATCTAGCAAGGGCTCATCTTGCTGGTGGCTAGTTTCACCGTAGCTGGGCAACACCCATAGAAGACAAAGGAGTGAGACGGTTGGTTGTGTAGTTTGTGATGGTTGGGCTCACCTTTCCAGTTTCGCTGATTGTGGCTTTGTGCTTCACTTGGTTGTGTAGTTGGTGGCCAATAGGGCCTTCTTCACTAGGCTGAACGAGGTACTAATCAAGGAGCTTGCCCACCGACACCTTCACTCAAACGACACCTAGCCATCGACAAGGCAAGCCCATGCTAGATCCGACATAGGCAAGCCTTGCTAGTGGCTGGGCGAGCTCATCCTCGCCTAGATCTTGCAAGGTTGAGCTCACCGATCCATTGGCGAGGTTTGCCCATGCTAGATTGAGTGAGGGCTTGCCCTTGACTAGCAATGGTGAGGCGAGCTCTCCACTAGCCAATTGCCTTAGTCCGACCACCAGCCCTCCCCTTTGGCCGATTGTCATAAGAAGGAGGAAGGTGGGGGAGGAAGGAATTGAGAGAGAGAGAGAGAGAGAGAATTGACACAATTAGATTTAGGATCAATTGGCCAAAAAAATGAATTTATGATTGAATTGAGAGAGAGAGAGAGGGAAACAAATAGAAGAAAAGATAAAAAAATTTATTAAAAAATTATTAAAAAATTATTCGTTGGCACCCGCCGATGTCCAAGAGCGCCGACCGAAATTTGATAGAGAGAGAGAGAGAGAAAGAAATAGAAGAAAAGAGAGAAAAAATTTATTAAAAATTATTATTCATTGGCACCCGTCGATGTCCAAGTTAGCGCCAACCGGCTAAATTTGGCTAGATGGATTGAATTGACACAATTACAAAAGATTTAGGATCAATTGGCCAAAAAAATGAATTTATGATTGAATCGGTATAATTATAATATGTTTAAGACTTTTTGGTAATTTCTCTAATTTGTACAATCTGTTTAGGTCTTTGGTTAGATTTTTAAAAAGTAAAAGGTTGAAAGTAAGGATAGGATTTGCTTTCCATACAAAGGAGAATTAATTTTTTTGGGGGGCCAAGGAATATTATTTGTATTTGCTGGTTAAAATTGCAACCTCTTATTCACCTATTTCCATCAACAAGCTGTACAAGCACGGAGAACCTGCGAACTTCAAGGAACTTGCGACATTAGCATGTCTGAGTAGGTTTAATGATGGTGATTAACATTTATAAGGAATGTTCCAGGTTTAGAAAATTTAGTATTGATGATGACACGGCTGGATAAAGTTAAGGCAATTATCGAGAGAAAAAGCCAATTCTTTGTCATTAATCATCATCACGAAGAGGTCACGCAGTTGACAGCAGATAAATAGCTCATCAATAAAGATTCAAGCCAATCGACCGACTGACTTGAATATTTATCAATAGCTTAGTGGATATAAATAATGCAAATAGTGAGAGGACAAGCCAAGTCATGTTCATCAATCATCATCATGAAGAGGACAAAGTTGAGATTTGCTAAATTGCTCATCAGTAAGAATTAGGGTTGAGTATGTTATAAATGATGCGATTAATTTGCATATCATCATTGCAAGTAACTATATTATGCATGTTTAGAGTTTAGAGTGCATTATTTTTATAAATAGGGCCGTACATATTTAGTCTCATAGCATATATAGGTTTAGGACATGTTAGCTTTAGAATTCATATAGATTTAGGTTAGTCCATGACTTTCATAAAATAAAATCAAATAAAAAAAATGTTATTATAGTTTTCATTAGATTGCATGTAGAATTAGGGTTACTTAGGCTCACGTCATAAAATGCATGTCATTTATAACTAAGTTTATCGAATCATGTAGATAGTTTCAGTTAATGTATGACATGCATCATTCGCATTACAAATAGTTCAATAATAGTTGATAGTTGACTAAGCCACACTAGAGTCTTAGGTTTTAACCTTGCTGTTTTTATAAAATAAGAAATAAAATATATAGCTTGCATTGTAGAATAAATTCATAGTTTCCCTTAGGTCATTCATACATGTTAATTAACTTAGAATTACATGCATGCATTAATTTAGAAATAAAACCATGTCATCTCATATCTAGGATTTAGATAGGATTTTCACTAATCATGTAGATGCAAGTTTGGGAATCATTTAATTTGAAGAATTTCAGGGTCATTTGTCTTTTATAGCGGGTTAATACCCTAAAAAACCCCAAATTGGTACACCTGTAATAAATTTACCAAAAACTATTTTTTTGACCATGAAAAACCCCAAACTAGTACACTTATGACAAATTTACCCCGACTGATCATAAAAAACTCATAGAAAAACCCTAAACTGGTACATTTATGACAAATTTACACCAAACTAATTTATTCGACTACAAAAAACCCCAAACTAGTCAATTTGTGACAAATATACCTCCGCTAAATTGGATGAATACCATAAAAAAAATCACAAAAATTGTAAATTATGACAAATGGAGCATAAAATCCCAAATTAGTATACCGGTCAACTGTTATGTATCATTTAACTTAATAATTTGACAGTAAAATTTAACGAAAAATTAACAGAGGGTAAATTTGTCACAAATGTATCGATTTGGGATAAATTTGTCAAATGTATATTAATTTGGAGTAAATTTGTCACAAGTGTACCAATTTTGGGTTTTTCAAGATATTAACCCTTTTATAGCTAATAAAGTAGAATACCAAAAGTTAAAATTATAGAGTCTCATATAGATCACATATTAGTTTGCATATTTTTCTAAAGTAATAGTTTGCATAAATCTCATGCAAACAGATAGTAATATGCTTTTCTTGCTTAGTGCATCCAAGTTCTTAAAATTTATGTAATCTATTTACTATTTTGATTATTGGGTGTTGTGTTTCCTAATTACGCACCCATATGATAACCCCTTACATATTATTGGCATAGGATAAAAATGGATAAAGTTTGCATGCAAACATTTTTAAAATAAAGAGAAAATGTACTAAAAGGGTGTTAAATTAATCTAGCATAACTAAGTCCCCCTACTCATGATTTTCTGGTTGCCCCTCATTTTTTTTTTGCATGTGTGGTCCTTATTTGTCAAATTGCATAGTCATTCGCCTTGCACATGAGAGGGGGTGCTAAAACTTACCACATTACTTGTACAAGGATTAGATATGTGTTTATATTATATATACATGGTTTTCTTTCACTTATTTGCTTAATTTTTTTGGGCTGGATAGTCTAATGCGATGAATGCAAACCTAGTGTTCAAAGTTAGTTAGACCAATCACTAAAAATAATTTGTTATGAAGTTTCTTATTTCTTCCGGAACAATAATTTGATAGGACTTAGCCACTGGAGATTCCTTTGAGTACATATGATTCTTTGAGAGCATATAAATATTCCTCAATTTACCTCAATTTATTTTATTTAATCTTCCCGATCACGAGGAAGCTGGTCTTACACAAACGAGAACAACTTCCAAAATAATAATAATAATAATAATAGCAAAAAAAAAAAAAAAAAAAAAAAAAAAAAGAAAGGAAGATTAAACAAAGACCCACAGGAACTGTCAGAGTGGTGGAGGTTGCTGGGATTCTATGCTGGAACAAGACAAAACAATCGGAGCTTGCTGAGGTTGCGCTTTCATTATTGCAATACCTTCACACTTTCTAGCTTTTGTTGGCTTATGGGCCTCTTTTAATCAAATTTAACAATGCATGATTCCATTTGACATGCTCCTTATGTTTCGAAAACAAGCAATCCAACTATAAAATAGACTGAATAAAAAAAATAAATGGGGCACCATGTTTACTATTAATGTATCGAACTTTATTATAGTAATTGCATCATCATTTATACTAAAATCTCATTACCGCCTTACAACCTTCCATAGATGAACAAATGAAGTGGCCTGTTTGTTGAATATGATTATCGGAAGAACAAGTTTAACTACTTTTGACCGTCACTTTTTTGAGGGATAAATTTCCAAAAAGTCCTAAATCTATTATATGGTGGATAATTCAATTTTAAAATTTTCAATTTAACCAATTAAGTAGTCAACATTTTGACGTTTTACCATTGAAGTTCTTCTAGCCATCGCTAAGACCCGACAACCTTGTCAGCCCTTCCAAGATGTTGAACAATGGAAAAAAAATAATAATGAAAAGAAAAGATCTCCATGGCCCTCTCTTGTGGCCGGCAACCCTAACCAGCCATTGCAGTGGCCCTAGCAACCCCTATTGTCCTTTCTGTGGAGATGAATAGAGAGAAAAAAATGTAGAAAGTTAACTTTAATTGAATCAACTCAGATTACAAGTTTACAATGCGTAATGACAAAAGTTGATAGGGACATTGTAATGTTACCAATGTCACTTGCTATGAATGAGATCAATGCTCCCTTATCTTTAAGGATTTAATCACATGTTACATCATTAACTCTATTATGTCGAGTGAATCATCATTCATACTATAATCTCATTATTGTCTTACAACCTTCTATAGACAAACTCATGATGTGACCTGCTTATTAAATATAGTTATTGAAAGAACAAGTTTAACTACTTTAGCAAACATTTTCTATGGAGGTATAGTTGTCTAAAAAGTCCTAAACTTATTATATGAAGGTCAATATAGTTTTAAACATTTTAATTTGGTTAATTTAGTTATAAACCTTTTGACAATTTCTCAATGTAGTCCTTCTGCCCATAGCTAAGACTCCAATGACCCCCACCGGCCCTTTTGGGAGATGAACAGTTGGAAAAAAAGAAAATAAAGAAATTTAATTTAAATTGAATCAAATTAGCATACAATGCGCATTGAACAAAGGTTAATGTGGACTTTGCAATGTTACAAATTTTGCATTTATTTTTCTTGCTATGAACAAAACCGATGCTCCCAAATAAGGATTTGATCACACGTTATGTCATAAACTTTATTAAGGTAATTGCATCATCATTCATAATAAAATCTCACTATTGTCATACAAACTTCTACAGATGAACACATGACGTGACCTGTCCATTGAATATGATTATTGAATAAAAAGTTTAACTACTTACGGCAATCACTTTCTTTGAGGGATAATTGTCTAAAAAGTCGTATTAATATTGTACGTTGGATAATTCAATCTTAATTTTTTTTTTTTAATTTGTCCAATTTAGTCTTTAACCTTATAATGATTTTCCAGTGAAGTCCTTCAAGCCATGATTGAGACCCAACGACTTGGTCGACTATTTCGAGAAGATTAATAATGCAAAAAGGGGAAAAATAATGAAAATAAAATATCGTTGGGGGTCTCATCGTGGATGTCCTAGAGACCCCCCGCAACAATTCTGGGAAGATGAATAGCAAAAAAAGAAGAAAACAAAGAAAGGTATAGGAAAAAAGATCAAATAAACTATAAAGTATTTAGAAATTTTAAAAAAAAATCACAAAAGTCATTTATGTCGGTGTCGGGTGTGAATGATTATATTCAAAATTGAATAACTTATTGAAAAATTATCAAAAGGTTTAGTAATAAATTGGCCAAATTGAAAAGTTTAAAATTAAAATGTAATAATGATTTAGGAATTTTAAGACAATTTTCATTTTTTTTTTTTTTTTTTTATTTAGTGTTCTTGAATTCCACGCTGTCACCACGCCAGAGACTAACATACCCTCTCAAGCAAACATGAACTAGACGAAGTCGCCACGGTGGTGGAGAGATGATTGACGAGAGTATTGCTGGTGGGGGACGTTGATGGCGGGCTTTGTGGAGTGCTTGGTTGGAGGTAATTTACTAGAAAATTGAGGGTTCTTGAGAGGGATTTTACTTAAAAATTAAAATGTCTATATCACTACCAAAGCTGCTTGTGAAGAGATAGAATGCGACAATTCTCTAATTGAGGGGCTAAAAGAACTCTTTCAAGAGAATTATTGTTAGGAGATCCGGCGCATGTCAGCCAAAATCATCTTTAATATTGGTGGATTAAGGTGTAACTTACACAATCTGAGGGCTGGGCTCACATGCAACCAGTACACCTGATAATTTCTGCTTTCAAGAATCAATTTTTGTTAATGTGACATCTGAGTCCACCACAAGTAATTGCCAATTGTGTTGATTATTGTTGCATCATGACATACTCTTATTAGCAATTTAGCAGCAAATCATATCGTCTGATGCGAAAACACATGTGCAAACATGGTCTCAAGAACTCTACCAAATTGATCTGTACGTATAACACAGAGCCTGACCTATTATAAGCAACATCTTGATGATAAAACTAACTGATATGGATCAGATAGAAAGAATTGGAGTTATCTACGTACCAGCATAAGCCCTTTAATAATCTGGTCAGTGTAGTACTCCGGTTGTCATTCCTGCAACGATAGCAAGTCATCCGCCATTCTTACAAAATTAAGATTGGGGCAAATCCTAGATAGATAAAAGGAAGAAAAGAAAGAAAGTGACAGGAAATACAAGAAAAAGGGAGGAAATTGTCTGTATATTCATTGATTTGTATACAAGCACATTAATACATTTATAGTGCAAGAATGGAAGAGAATAAAAGGAAACAATATACAAAGAATCATAAATTTCCTATTTACTAAAACTTCCTATTCACTAAATCAATCAATCTACAATTAGGATCGATCACAATCTTCCAACTGTATCTCCAACAGAAAGATTAAACAAAGACCCAGAGAAAGCATCAGGGTGGGGGAGGTTGCTGGGATTCTATGCTGGAACAAGACAAAACAATCGGAGCTTGCTGATGTTGCTCTTTCATTATTGCAACACCTTCACACTTTCTAGCTTTTGTTGGCTTATGAGCCTCTTTTAATCAAATTTAACAATGCATGATTCCATTTGACATGGTCCTTATGTTGCGAAAACAAGTAATCCAACTATAAAATAGACTACCGACCAAAAAAAAAAAAAAAAAAAAAAAGACTATAAAATAGACTGAATAAAAAAATAAATGGGGCACCAAGTTTACTATTAATGCATCAAACTTTATTATAGTAATTGTGTCATCGTTCGTACTAAAATCTCATTCCCATCTTACAACCGTCCATAGATGCACAAATGATGTGGCCTGTTCATTGAATATGATTATCGAAAGAACAAGTTAAACTACTTTCGACCGTTAGTTTCTTTGAAGGATAAATTTTCAAAAAGTCCAAAATCGATTCTACAGTGGACAATTCACTCCTAGACTTTTCAATTTAACCAATTAAGTAGTAAACATTTTGACGTTTTACCAATGAAGTTCTTTTGACCATTGCTTAGACCCGACAACCTTGTTGGCCCTTCTGAGATGTTGAACAGTGGAAAAAAAATAAAAAAATAAAATAATGAAAAGAAAAGATCTCTGTGGCCCTCTCCTGTGGTTGATGACCCTAGCTAGCCATTGTGGTGGCCCTAGTGACCCTTGTCATCCTTTCTATGAAGATGAATAGTGAGAGAATATATATATATAAAGTTATCTTTAACTAAATCAACTCAGATTACTAGTTTACAATGCGTAAGGACAAAAGTTAATAAGGACTTTGTAATGTTATTAATGTCACTTGCTACGAATGAGATTAATGCTCCTTATCTTTAGGGACTTAATCACATGTTACATCATTAAATCTATTATGGCAAGTGAATCATCATTCATACTATAATTTCATTATTGTCTTACAACCTTCTATAGACGAACACATGATGTGACTTGCTTATTAAATATGATTATGAAAAGAACAAGTTTAACTACTTTTGGCAAACATTTTCTACGAGGTATAATTATCCAAAAAGTCCTAAACCTATTATATGGAGGCCAATACAATTTTAAACTTTTCAATTTGACTAATTTAGTTCTAAATCTTTTGATAATTTCCTAATGTAATCCTTCTGGCCATTGCTGAGACCCAGCAACCCCCACTAGCCCTTTTGGGAGATGAAGAATGGGAAAGAAAAGAAAAATAAAGAAATTTAACTTAAATTGAATCAATTCAAATTACAAGTGTACAATGTGCATTGAACTAAAGTTAAGGCAGACTTTGTAATTACAAATTTTGCATTTATTTTTCTTGCTATGAATGAAACCGATGCTCCCTAATATTAAGGATTCAATCACACGTTATGTCATTAACTTTATTAAAGGTAACTGCATCATCATTCATTATACAATCTCATTATTGTCATAGAAACTTCTACAGATGAACACATGATGTGGCCTGTCCAATGAATGATTATTAAAATAACAAGTTTAACTATTTCCAGCGATCACTTTTTCTAAGGGATAATGGTCTAAAAAGTCCTATTCATATTGTACGACAGATAAAAAATTTTTTAAAATTTGGCCAATTTATGAAAATTTTCCAAAAATCCTTCAAGCCATGATAGTGCAAAAAAAGGAAAAAAATGAAAAGAAAATATCTTTGCAAGCCCCTCCTATGGCCGACAACCCTCACTAACCATCACCGACGTCCTAGAGACCCCCTACAACCATTCTGGGAAGATGAATAACGGAAAAAGAAGAAAACAAAGAAAGGAATAGGGAAAAATATCAAATAAACAATGAAATATTTAGAAAATCTTAAAAAAAATCACAAAAAGTCATTTATGTCGGCGTTGGGTGTGCCACATAATATGGCCGGCGACCATGTAATAAGCGATTTCCATTCAAAATTGATTGGAAGGATTACATTGGAAAGTTATCAAAAATTTAAGATTAATTTGATCAAATTGAAAAGTTTAAAACTAAATTGGTCATGTACCATTGATTTATGAATTTTAAGACAATTTTCCTTTTTTTTTTTTTTTTTTTTTTTGTGCATGAATTCCACGAAGTCACCAAGCCAAAGACTACCATACCCTCTCAAGCAAAAATGAACTAGACGAAGTCGCCACGGTGGTGGAGAGATGATTGACGAGAGTATTGCTGGTGGGGGACGTGGGTGGTGTGCTTCGTGGAGTGATTGGTTGGAAGTAATTTACTAGAAAATTGAGGGTTCTTGGGAGGGATTTTACTTAAAAATTAAAAAGTCTATTTCACTACCAAAGCTGCTTGTCAAGAGATAGAATGCGACAGCTCTCTTATTGAAGGGCTAAAGGATCTCTTTCAAGAGAATAAGTGTTAGAAGATCCGGTGTATATCAGCCAAAATCATCTTTAATATTGGTGGGTCAAGGTGTGACTTAAAACTATCCGAGAGCTAGCCTCACATGCACCCAGACCTGATAATTTCTGCTTTCAAGAATCAATTTTTTTAAAATTTGACATTTGAGTCGATCCCTCGTGTTGATGAATGTTGCATTATGACATACTCTTATTAGCAATTTAGCAACGGATCATATCATCCAATGCGAAAACACGTGCGAAAACCATAGTCTCAAGAACTCTCTACCAAATTGATCTGTGCGTGTAACGCAGGCCCTGACCTATTATAAGCAACATCTTGATGATAAAACTAACTGATATGGATCGGATAGAAAGAATTGGACTTACCTATGTACCAGCATAAGCCCTTTAATAATCTGGGTTGTGACTCCTGCAACGACAGCAAGTCATCCGCCATACTGTTTGTGCTCTCCAAACCACCTCAACCACCATTTAATTGACACTCGGTCCAACGCGTCCGGGCCATTTGCGGGTCTCATGTTCAGTAGGTATGGCCAATAGTGGACCAAGATTGATTGCTGACATGGGCGGGTTGATATCATTTTATATGCTTCCATATTTATCAAGTATGATTTAGTGTCGAGAGTTTCTTCAGAATTTTCGATTGAAAGCATAATGACTTGGTAGGATGAAATATTGAGTACTTACAATGTTGTGGCTAAACTCACATTTATGTAGCTGTAAGCAATCATATTCTAGACGGGAAAAAAAAAGAGTACCATTTAGACCAGCAGAGATCGAAACTTGTCTGACTTTTGGATCATCACACAAGTCTCTAGGCCACAATGGAAGTTCTGCATTTTGAAGTTCATATCAATTGATTATGTCTTCTTGCTCGACGATTCAGGTAAGCCAATGTTCTGCAGCCACAATATGAGGACTTGTAGCAATATCATGGCTCCCACTCAATGCTCAGCAATCCTCGCCATGATTTTACGGGGTTTGCACATGGCTTCCAATGACACCACTTTAGGCATATTCATTCCTTCTCCTTCAGCCATGTCCACCAATTCCTCACTTATTCTTTTCCATTCGAAGCACTGGATCAACGATCCCAAAGTTACAGTGATCACTCGTTGGGCCATGTTTGCTCCAGGACAGGCCCGCCTCCCAAGCCCAAATGGCAAGTATTTGTATTGTCCGTCATCTTCATTTTCAAATCTCTCGGGTTTAAAACTCGTCGGGTCGTCCCACAACTCGTGGTCCCTATGAATGGTCCATGCATTGATGAATACTGTAGTATGACGAGGTACATTGTAACCACCTATCGTGCAATCCTGTTAGGGGTGTGCAAAATACCCGGGAACCGCCCGGACCGCCCGGAACCGGCGGTTCTTGAGGGAACCGGTCCGGTTCCCGGGTCCAATTGTTGAGAACCGGTGAGAACCGGTCCGGTTCCCGGTTCCGTAGGCGGATCCGCCCGCCCGCCCACCCGGACCGGACCGGTACCTATTTATAATTAAAAAAAAAAATACTAAACAAAAGTCGCGAAGCCCTAATTCGCGTCTCTTCTCTCTCTGTTTCTTCCTCAGCCTTCGATTCTCTCTGTTTCTTCTCTTCGTCTTGGATTCCTCCCCGAGTATCCACGCCGCCGCTGCTGCTCCTCCTCCGCCGCTGTCCATCCCCTCGCGCCGATTGCCACTCACCACAGCCGTTGCTCCTTTGCCTCTGTTGTCCGCCCCCTCACTGCTGTCCGGCGTCCGCCCCCTCTTTCAATCTCTTCGTCTTCGATTCCTCCCCGAGCGTCGACGTCGCTGCCGCTGCCACTGCTCCTCCTCCGCCGCTGTCCGCCCCCTCGTGCCACCCGCCATAGCCGTTGGCCCGCTGCTCCTCCGCCTCTGCTGTCCGTCCTCTCGCTGCTGTCCCCTTCATCTTCGATTCTTCCCCGAGTGTCGACGCTGCCACCGCTGCTCCTCCGCCGCTGCTGTCCGCCCCCTCGCGCCGGTCGCCTCCCACCACAACCGCTGCTCCTCTGCCTCTGCAAGAACTCTCGACCGAGCCCCTTTTCCGTCACTCAACAAGGTACGAAGCCCTAATTCGCGTCTCATCTCTTCCGATTTCTTCCTGGGTCTTTGATTCTCTCTCTGTTTCTTCCTCAATCTCTTCTCCTCGTCTTCGATTCCTCCCCAAGCATCCATGCCGCCGCCACTGCTCCTCCTCCGCCGCTGTTCGCCCCCTCGCACCGGTCGCCACCCGCCACAGCTGTCAGCTGCTGCTCCTCTGCCTCTGCTGTCCGTCCCCTCGCTCAGTCTCTGTCTTCAATTCCTCCCCGAGTGTCGACGCCGCCGCCGCCCCTCCATTGCCGCTGCTCCTCCATCGCCAATATCGGTTCCATGGATCCACCCAAGAACCGGACCGGACCGGCGGTCCGGTTCCCGGGTGGATCCATGCAACGAACGGGTGGATCCCGGTTCCAATTTTTCGGAACTGGTCCTTAGCGGGTGGTTCCCAGTTCTAGGTCGGGAACCGCCCGCCCGGACCATGCACACCCCTAAATCCTGTGATGACATGTGTGGAAGTAGAAGTGGTGCCGGTGGTTTTAAACGTAGAGTCTCTGATACAATGTTTGAGAGGTAAGGAAGTTTTGCAATGTCTATCTCATCTATCAAGCGCTCTTGGCCAATCACATTATCTAGCTTCTCAGTAGCTATTTTTAAAGAAAGAGGATGATTGAGTAGATAAGACATTCCCCATTCGATTGCCAAACCTAAAGTGTCGGTGCCTGCTATGAGCATGACCTAGTAGAAGAATAATGGGAAAAACATACGTTATCATTAAATATGAAAATGAAAGAGTTGGTTATAGTGATAATCTTAGTAGTAATCCCCGAGCTGTTAATGCAATCCACAAGTTAATGGATCAAGTATTATAGAAGAATCTAAAATGAACAAGTATTACAATTTAATATATTATTTTGGTAGAAACTTTGATCGCAAGAATTAACCTAACATCGAGATAATCAATTTTATATTTTATACGACCCATGGATAAATGCCTAATATGTATGCAATATTCCATCATGAGGATGAGATGCAAATGTTTGTCAGATTTCTACGTACCAGGATTAGCCCTTTGATGATCTCATCAGTGTAATACTCTGGTTGCGTCTCTTGCAACGAAAGCAAATGATCTAGCACAGTGTCCATACTCTCTCCACCACCTCCTATCTTGTGACTACCTCTGCGCTCTTCAATCAAATTTTGTAAGAACTCGTCTGATCTCTTGCCCAGTCTAGACACCTTCTTCTCATAATCCCTAAAGACCAACCTCAAAATACTCAAGAAATCCCCTGGATACGCACCGTCAGCATATTTCAGCATTTCAGACATCATCTCACGAAACGATCTTGCCTCCTCGGCATGGGTCACGTCTTCCCCATAATACCTCTTCCCAGTCAACATCCTTACAATGATGTTGAATGTCATCTCCAAGAACATTGATTTTAGCTCCACCTTAGTGAAATCGTCACAAAATGATGAGGTTCTTTTGTTTAGTTTAAGTAGGAGTCTCTTGATTTCATCCCTTCGAATGGGCAAAAAGGAGTTGAGACAGGTAGAGGAGAAGATTTCAAGGGTGCAAATGCGGCGGAGGTTGCGCCAGTGGTCACCGTATGGGGCCATGGTGACAACTATGCTGCCGTATCCAATTTGGTTGGCAGCAACACTGGACGGGCGGTTAGCAAGCACGGTGTCATTTTTAGTGCAGCATTCTTCGGCGGCTTCAGCTGATGAGACGACCACGACTTGGCGGGAGCCGAAGCGGAGAGAGAAGACAGGGCCATAGGATTGGGAGAGGGAGTGGAGTGTTTGGTGGAGGGGGCGTTCTATGAGGTGGAGGTGGCCGAGGATGGGGATGGAAGGCGGACTTGGCGGGAGGTTTTTGGGTCGCTTTAGCCATGAAGAGAAGAGCTTGAGAGTGAGGAGGAGGAGGAAAGACAAAGGAAGGAAAGTGTAGAGTGACGAAGTCTCCATGGTTGGGACGAACTTATTGGCGAAGGCTATGGAGTCCCCGATTATAACATGGCAAAATAGTATTCTCTTACTCCGATGCTTCTGGCCATGTGGAGTTGACTTACTGCAATTATTGCGGAAATTCTTACGTAGCTATTGAAGACCAATTTGGTTTATAGTAATAACCATGTCTTGCCTGAGGCCAAAAAAGAGAGAGAAATACAAAACTGCCGTTTTGTTTCATCTTTTATAGTGACAGGTAGAAAGTTTTGCTTGTATTGTTGCATTTGAATAATATATCGCAGGTAGAAATTTTAATTTCTCCTTGGAAACCGATCGTATTAGTCAAAATATATATAACTACATAACCATGTTTGGCCGGCGGGGATAAAAAAAAAAGTTAATGCAAGTTTTGAGAGAAAATGCCAACCGATGGTCATCATCATGAAGTGGACACAGTTCACATTAGATAAATTCCTAATCCATAAAGATCCTGAATATTTCTCAATACTTTAGTAGCTTTAGAAAAAGGCCAATCAAAGAGTTGTTGAACTTGTCGATAAGAAGGAACCTTGCAAATCAAATCATTTATGTCAGCCAACCTCTTCTTTTCATTTTGAAGTGATTTGTCCACTGATAAGATATTTTAATCTTCTGGGTCCTTTCCAATGTTACATTCTAGTTATATATGGATGTGCAGTTATTGATAGCTGATTTTTAGCCAACGCCTTATTAAAGATAAATTTATCGAGATTAGGATTTCTGATTACAACGGATCCATTTCAAGACAAAAAAAATGTCATTTTTTATTTCTTTTTTTTACTTTGTTATTTTTAAGTGATTTTCGATTCATTTCCATTGAAAACCTAAAAAGTCAAACGATTGAATTTTAAGTTGACTTTTTGATCAACCCTTTGAATAAAAGTCAACATCGACTTAAAAATTGGCTTTTTGCACAAAAAGACCCTAAATAGTCTTAATTTCACTATAGTAAAGTTAATTTTCAAAACTTTTGAAGATTTGACCCAAAAATCAATATTTTGGGAAAAATCAACTAATGGGTTGACTCTTGGTCAAACTTTTAACAAAAAAATTAAAAATCCACAAAATATTTCATTTTAGTGTCAATTTGACTTTAGTGTCGAAAATTTTCTAAAAATCAATCAAAAACCTTGTTTTTTGAATTTTTCAGTTTTTGGTTCGAAATTGGCCAAAATTAAAATTACTTTCATTCTAATCATAATTAGGCTTAGTTTCTTTTACGACATTGGATTTAGGGACCATTTCTCATTCACTCGTTCATTCAGTTTCAAGAACGATTGTGTTAAAAGGTGAATTGCCACTTTTAGCCCTAACTAGGGGGTATGAATCAATCATTCATGATATGCGAACGAACGCTTTCATTCCATTCATCTTCTCATTATAAATCCAAATCTAAGGTCTATTTTAAGAGATTCACTCAAGAACTTTCTAATTTAGGGAATTCAACCTTCTTGAATATACGAAAACCAAGCTAATGAGCTTCAATTAAAAAATTCAAGTTGACTCATTTGAGACTAAGATTTAATTTCGTGAATTAAGGTTCAATTTCATTATTAAACCTCAATTCATTTTTAGCACAAGAGTTGTGATGTCAATTGAAAGTCAAATTTAGATGCGATAAGTTATCCTAAACATGGGCAATTAGTCGAATAGGTGTCTCGCAATATTAATTGAATTCAATTTCGATTAATTTGCGATTTCAATCGAGAGATTACATATAATTATCCAATTTGGCCTATGATTGTGTGTATCCATGGTGTAGGTCCATTATTTTTCATAATAATCAAGTAATTAGGTCGAAAATCAACAAATCGTATTTATATGATTTAATTGGCCTAATCTCTTTAGAAGTGGACATCAAAGGGGGTTCATTTATGCAATTTCTAGATCTACCGGCGCCGATTGGTGCTTTGGTGATCCTCCTACCTTGCCAAACCTTACGATGGTTGAAGTTCCCCCATTCGGTCATTGCAACCACTTGTGCAACTGCCTCCTTCCTGCGCGGTACAAGATCGGCGATTAGACTGCCGAATGAGTTGGCATCTTCTCCTCCTTGATCAACGGTTTGAGGTGGTTCTTCGAAGCCATGATCCTCGGCAATCCTACCTCTGGTGTATCCCCGACCATCCGGTGGTCAAGGTTTGATCAGATAGCCACTGGAATTGCTCTGGTGGCATGATCCTCCTCTAGTGTCACAAACAGTCCAAACCGGACGGGTTCTTTCCTGACTACAAATCGGTGATTCAATTGCCCAATCCAGCTTTTCAACGATTCCACAAGCTCCATCCAACAATTGAGCTTTATGAGGCAATCTGAAGTTTCAATCGTCAACCAATAGCGTTTGATCCAACAAAATCACAAAAGGTAACAAATCTAATCGTGAATCCAATGAAGTGAGATCGAACTGGTTGATCGGGGCCAGGGTTCGAACCTAGGATCTCGTTTCATACTTAGATCTAAAGTTTTGGATGTTACATCATGATATAAGATGAGGTTGTGTTGATTGATGATGAGGTTAAGTTTGAATGTTCTTGATTTACCTTGATCTACAAAAATCATAGCATTGAATGTGACCTTTTGTTAATGCTGATCTGAGGTAGTAAACCTTATTTTTTGGCTTCGATTTCTTATGAACATACGATTTAGGCTCAATGAGCTTTGATTTGATAGGAAGTTGAACGATTTTGTTGATTTTGTTGATTTTGTGTAATTTTCTGATGTTCTCTCTTTGAACGAGCTGTCTGTTTGCTATTTTTCCATTGATTTTTGTGTTTAGATTTTGGAGATGGTTTCTTCATGAAAGTTGCACGAAAATGTCTTGCTCATATCATATCTTCTTTTTTTTTTCCTCAAAATTTTTAGAGTTGAATTGGTTAGGTAAATTCTTGAAAAATCGTCCTTAGGTCAGTCTATCCTGTTTTGAGTTTGACCAACGTTTGCTTTGAAATAAGGTCTTACGTTCATTTGGATTTCCATCCTTCATAAGAGTTGTAGTACGTATTACAAGCTTCCTAACTAAATATAATTCGTGCCAAATGATCGTTGTTTACTAGGTTAATCATGTGTGCAAAAATGCATCAATGCTGCTGCGCTTTGAGACTTAATTGTATTGTTTTGTTTTTGCCATTCTTGTGTAGGCTCATGTGAATTAATTTAGACTTAGGCGTATTCATGGAAAATAACCATGAAATTGCATTCTACATATAGGATTTTTCATAAAATTTTGGCATGTCGTTAAGTCATAGACAATCACTCATATTTTGTGCTAATCTTACTGTGATGGAGGCTGAACACGAACCCATGAAAACATCTCTGTTTGAGCTCCTTAAGAGCCAAATTAGATCATGAGGTCTTCTAGACATGTTAAGAGCATATTGCAAGCTTCACGTTCATATATGGTATGCCTCATTTGAAAGTCATTTACAATGTAAAAACCATGTATTAAGTTAGTAAGTCATAACTGAAATTGTCTTGCATGTCGTCCTTAATCATAAGTCACCTTTCGATGTTAATGGATCCACGTGACTTTTTGCACTTCGATTTAGGGTTAAATGTATTAACCAAACTTTGTTGCATTCAACTGTATGTCGTGTGTGAATTTCACATTTGTTATGCATTGTTTAGGTGGCCTCATAATCCAATAATCATGCATCAATTTTCTGATTTGCTCATCGATGATTTGCAAGCTTTTGTGATTGTCGCTATTTGACCATGAATTTGACCCTAATCGGATTTGACATCTCTTAGAAAGTCTTAGGATACATCTTAATCTTTCCGATGACATTAATTTTGCATAATTTTCATGTCATTTGACCATTTTTAATTTTATTTTATTGTTAAGTTTTCCTAGAAATCTACTTTGAATGAAATTCTGAATCCCTTTTTGCTTTTGTCAGTCAGACCTCTTGTTATTTTTGTATGATTTTCTCATTAAGCATTCTGAGGTCCGGTCCTTAATAAAGTTTGTTTTAGTTTGTTTTTCTTTATCTTCTTTACATTGTGGTAAAATTTAAGATTTTTTAGATTTGATTTACTAGGTCAAATCATTATTGATTTGCGATGATACCTTGTTATTTGGTTACATTTCTGATGTGATGTTATGTGTTCTTGATTTTTTATAAATTTCTACATAGCTCACCTTAGAAAACTCTTTTCATGAAAATTGTTCATCATGATGTGTTTGATGTTGTGTAATTTTCTTGGAGCCAATTATCCATGGGTTCATTTTCACTTGCTTCAATCTTATTTACCATGTTCAATGATTTTTTGTTGTAATTCTCCACTGTAATTTTCTTCTAAAATTTTTTAGGACATCTTGCATGCTAAATTGAATTCACATTTCTTCACAAGTTTTGATCCTTACCTTCCGAACTTCGCACACAAAAATTCTTGAAAAATAAAAAAGTAAGTTACCATGCTTTTCAGACTTTTCGTATGTCATGAAATTATTTGAAATTTCATGTTCTTGTTGATTTGAACTTCGTTTTTGTTCAAGTGATGCTCATGCACAAAAATTTTAAAATTTTCATATTGTCCTTTATGTTCCAAATTTCCAAATCGCATTTTAGCATGGCATTAATATCATCTAAGGTTTGGAACATATTTAAGGCGTCCGCGAAGCTCGATCAATGTGCACAGGATTCACCCGAGTTAGCCTTGATGATTAAATGTGTTCCATAATCGTGATACAATTTTGTTGTGCCACTTACAAATTTTTCTTACAATTCACTATTTAATTGTTCTTTAAATAATTTTTGGGCATCACTCGAATCATTAGCATGTTCTGCTTTCATCAAACACCTATGATTGTATTTAACACCTGTTGACTGAATAAGCGATCTAGTGTTGGGTCACTAAAATTGTCTGATTGATTGAGAATCAAGGCCTAAGGGCCTGCATGTGTGTTTACTTTCTACTTTGCATGTGATTTTTAGATGTATGTATAGGTGCGATGTATAACTCATGGGATACATTTGGATCACACTTAGAGCTTGTTTTAGGGGCTTTTGTACATTGCTTGCCATGCGAGAACACAAACGGTGGCTAATTGTTCTAAGCCATTAAAAAAAAAAAAAAAAAAAGAATTGGGGTAGGTGTCCTAGAGGAATCATTGCATGAATCATAAAGGCCAACCCGAGGTCAAATTTGACCAATTATGCATAATTTTCGAGTTCCCTGACTGTTTTTTTTTTTTGGTGATCGTTATTGTTTTTGTAATGTTGATTGTTTCTTTCCCCTTGTATGTAACTAGTCTTAGTTTTAGATTATGATTAGGATAGATCCATGGAGGAAGTGGCTCCTCAAGACATGAAGACGATGAATGGTCGATGTCTAATCCAACCTTGTTCTTGTATCAATTTGATTCCTTGATATATGTTCGGGTTGTGTTGTATAAGTGCTCGACGAGTTGCGGGTTCCCTTCTTTTGATTTAATTATCATTTAGATTTCATATTAGATTTACCGCTTTCCTTAAACTGTTTTCTTGAGTGTTTACTTATCACACTGTCTTTAAATTTCAATTGTTTGTTTTTCTTTATTTTGATAGAATTAGAATTATATGAAATTGACCATCCACGCATGATCGCCTAGTTAGTTTTATTGGAATTAAAAAGTAGAAAGACACGTATGGACACCTTAGAAAACATGACAAACCATTGGGTATCGAAAAGGGCGCTAATAGAAATGTTAGCATAACCCAAATCCTTGAACCATAGAATCTCTAGTTGCGTAGAAATCAAATGATTACTCTAGACCCTCAATTAGGTTTTCTAGCCAATCCCCAATGTCGCAACCAATTTTTCGGGCGTGAACCACCTAGAGTTTGGCTAATGGATTGCTAAGCCTAGACTTAGCTCGAGCTCTCCCAAGCCCATACCAATTCATGACTTAAGTAAAGTTTTTAACATACAAATGATTTTCAATTAGGAGTCGCCACTAATCTATTTTTGGTGGGTCGATTAGAAACCCAAGAAAAGTAACGAGAGTTTTACTTTACTCCTATGAACCAGAGACTATGGGTACAGGGACTTGGTTACACTAGATTTTTTTAATGCCCTTTCGGTACCATTATTTATTTTCCAAAAAATATTTTTGCATGCAACTTAAATTGATTTTAAATCTATTTCCCTAACATGTGAGGTAATTCATGCGGGTGCACAATCCACCAATTTAACACCCAGATAAACAATAAATAAATTGCAAAAACTTACCTCAAAGCAACGAAAGCATTTGCAATGTTAAATTAAAATCCACATCAACAATCCTAGATATGGTTTCTAATTAAAATGCGATTTCTTTTTTTGTTTTCACTTAATTAATGAAAATCATGCAATATGCAGTGCAATATTAACTAAATGACCTAATTCTAATGATATGTAATTTCTAATTAAATGAGCCTAGCAAAAATACTAAATGACATGCATCTCAGTGAATCTAACCCTAATGACGTTCATATGACATTTTTTCTTTTTCCTAAAAGAATGCATTTTATCCTAAATAATAAAACTAATTTAACCTATGACATTTTTTGTATTTTTTATGAAATTCGAAATTTGGTGAAATGTGAAAATTACCTAACTAGATTAAGATCCTATTTAATTTATATTAGGAATTAGGTTGAGCCAAATCCTAATTTAAACTAAAATATTATCTCAACCTAAATTATCCTAAAATGCAATATATCTAAAAAAAAAATACCTAAACTTATAATAAATTAAGAAAAAATATTATCTAAAATTAAACTAAGTGCAATTTAACCCTAATATGCAATGACGCACAAAATATGCCATAATTCTACATGACATATGCTGATGATTTTTTTTTTTTTTTTTTTTTTGTTTTTCCTTTCTTTTTTTTTTCAATTTCGAAATTAATAATTGCCGAATAATTAAACATGCAAGTCCTATTAAAAAAATCTAGTAGCCTAAACTAAATGATTTGATTTTGTTTTTTTTTTTTTTTATTTTTTTATTTCGAAAATTCATGATAAATAGAATGCTTAGCCTAAATATGCAAATAACCCTAAAACATGCAATATTCTAACTCAAACATATTTCAAGATAAATAAAGCAATCAAGTCCATTCAAAATTACCCAAAAAGAAATATCACACATCATTCAGATCAAGGGATAATATTTCGCTAGTAAAATCAATAAATTGATCTTAAGCCTTAAAGATCAAAATATCAATTTTATTCCTACTTGATTAGTTATTTCATCTAAAGCCTTATAGATGAAAGAAAAAACCCTAGCGCGGTTGTGAATTAGATGATATATTGGGATTTTGAATTATGCATAGATAGGTATTTCAACCAAAGAAAACAACATATAAAGAGATAATAATAAAAAAAAATAAAGAAAAAAACCTAAACTTGCCTAATAAAGTAAAGCAACAATACCTAATAATTTTTTTTTCTTTTTTTTTTTAAAAGAAAAAAAGGAAATCTTGGCCGTTGGTTTTGGGGGGAATCGCCAGCGAGGGTTTCCGACAAGGACACCAGGAGCAGCGCGACGGCGGCGAGGCAATAAGAAGCGTCGTGGGTCTGGGTGCGGGCGTCGCGGGCGAGGGACTCCGAGCGCAGGCAGAAGCAAGGCGAAGATGGCGTCGGGGCGGCGAGGCAACAGGGAGCGTCGCGGGCGGCACGGCGAGACAGGCGGGCAGTGTCGTGGGCAGAGCAGGAGCTTCGGATCTCCTGGCGTCGGTCACGAGCAGGGCGAAGAGCAACCCCAGGTCGTCAAGTCACTAGATTTGTGATGTCGGGTCACCGATCGTAGGTCGCGATGAGGTTATAGGCGGAGCGTGACAGAGCAGGGGCTCCAGATCAACGCGGGCTCGCGGGTGGAGGTTCGGAGCGGCGGTCCGGCGTCGCGGGTGCGGCTGAGTCGCGGCAGCGGCTGCGGGCGAGACGACGATGGTGCGAGTAGGCGGCGCCGACGCCGGCAGGAACACCCCCACGAGGAAGATGAACAGTCGCGTGGGGGGCTATTTTTTTTTTATTTTTTTTTTTCGGTTTAGTTTCTCTCTCACGTCACTTTTTCAACTTTTCACTTTGTGTACTTTTGCACCCGAAAGAAAGAGCCCCCTTTTACTTTGTACGCGATGTATTTTATAGGTCCAAAAAATGTATCCTCATGACATATATCTTTTCCTTTTTTGCTTGTGCACGATACCCCAAAATATGTCGTTGAAATATACATACCCCGCGCAATATTCTCTTTTGTATTTCTCGCATATTCTATCCAGAAAAAATTCCCTCTTTGCACAAAATACACCCCTTAGTGTATATTACCTAAAAACATGAAAAATCTAAACGGAATATGTGAAAAATCTTCCTTTCACCGGCGGCCTAAAATAAAAAAAATAAAAAAAATGTTTCTAAATTATATGCCATGTGTGTTTTTTTTTAGTAAAAATTAACCCAAAAATTGTGCAAAAATTTATGTGTCAACAGCTGCCCCTCTTTGAAGGTGAGCTCGCAGAGGTTTCCTTCAAAGATAGATTGAGACCTAAATTTTGATCATGCACATGCAATGAATGATTTTTTGTTGGAACATGAATTCCATTTCTAAATGCAATTTATATGATGCATGGAAATGCTAATGCAAATGATAAATGAACATACTTGGAATAACTTACCTTCAAAGAAGATAGAGTAGTTCGAGATAGTTGGTGTTACATGTCCAGGACCCGTACCATTCTACGGCCGCCAAGTATGACAGTGTTTGGTTGTGTCTAGGACCCGTACCATTCTACGGTCGCCTAAACGGGGATTCATTTTCCAAGACCCATACCATTCTACGGTCGCCTAAATGGGGATTCACTTTCCAGAACCCGTACCATTCTACGGTCGCCTAAATAAGGAATAGGTGTTGTCGAGGACCCGTACCATTTTACGGTCGCCTTGACAGAAAATTGATTTTTCAAGACCCGTACCATTCTATGGTCGCCTGTTAGAGCAATAAATATTGTTTAGGACCCGTACCATTCTATGGTCACCTAAACAGAGATTTTGCTTGGCTAAGACCCGAACCATTCTTCGGTCGCCTTAATCAGACTGAATTTGGAGAAAAATCTTTGAAGACAAATTCAATTGAGTGTCAATGTATTCAAAAGGGGAATACCTATGCAACGATAAGTATTTAAGATATGGATAGGGATATACTTACCCGGTGACATCTTTGTTCCTTGGGGATAAGTCTCCTGCAAAACACGATCGTAGGAGAGGCAACATGCATTTGTAATCATAGACATGCATTAATTCCAATAAGGTTCATGCGTAATGATTTCTATCAACCATGCATCATCCTAATTCTAATAGAAATGATTTCGAAAGGTGATTCTAATCTGAACGTATGAATGTCATGGATGTTTCCAATGAGGGATCCTTCGGTCTGAAAAGACTTTTCACTCATCCTCTTTAAAATGGGCTGTTTTCTCCTGACCTTTGATGCAAGATCTTGACAATCATTCTATCTCACCATCGTCATGCCAGACAAGGTTTTGAGCAATCTTGCAAGTGGTACGACCTTCCTAGTCTGAGAGGTCTTTAATAGGGACCGTAATGTGGGCGTGGTCAACGGCTTAACAAAAGGGACTCTTTGAGTCGAGGCTTTTGAAAGAATGAGTGATATTATGTAATCATCTCTGAGTTTACAAGTCAAAAACCCTACAAAATGAGAAAGAAATAATTTTGCTCACACTTCTTCGAGCGATGCTTAAAACATGTGAACTCCTAGGTTAATTCAAGTGCCCTAATCTGAAGAGACTTTGCAAAGGACGTAACGTAGGCTTGGCTCATGGGTTGAGAAATGAAAGGATCATTAGGCTCAAAAAGTGTTTGGGGGGTCAAAGTTGGTGATCATCTTGACATTTCCACCATTTTCCTTCTCCACTGTCAAAGATTTTTTTTCCTATCACAACTCCATTGATTGTAACAGCATTTGATTTTTTAGTATCGCCTTCTTGGGGATACGACTCACTATATCAAGAGTTTGATTTTTTCTTTCTTTCTTTTCTGTCCATTGACCTTGCTTTTACCAAGCATACTGCTTTTTCATGCCCCATTATTTTTTCACTTATATTTTGAACTCACAAACCATCCTTTGTCAACATTCTAAGCCATGTTACTTGAATGGTTTTTTTGCCTTGCCCCAGTGTGGGGGATGATCACCAACTGGGATTAATATGAAATGAATTCATAGGCTCAAGTGGGCTATGCAATGGATGAAAGTGTATAGGATAAAGAAAGAACTGCTCTTCGTCATCCTAAGGCACTTCAAATTACCGTACGAGTTACACTACAAAAGCAATATTCAAAGATTGATGCAAGTGGGAGCAAAAAGATTCCTACCATTCATTTCAAATTTGTCCCAATGTGGGATGATCCTTGACAGGGATAATTTTAAAAAGAATCTCCATAAGTGTATGGGGCTCAAAGGGGTTGAGCAATGGATTATCTGTAGTGTTTGGGATAGAGAAAAAAGAATGCCTCTTATTACCTTGGTTGACGTACCTTTTACGAGATAGCCCTCTTCCTTGCGGGCATGGAATTTTTCACACAACTCACTGAGGGTTAGTGTATGAAACAGTATATGGAATAAGGCTTGTCTTTCGTCATTCCAAAGTACCCAATTTGACACATTTAGTCTCACAATATTCATCAAGGAAGAAAAATGCAAGATTTGCAACAAATTTGAACAATTCAACTCATTGAATCAATTTATTCATCATAGAAATGCTTCAAAACATGACATAGCAAATTCTTATCATGGGTAATACTTCTTGACAGCATCTGAATTAATTGGAGTGGAAAACTCACAAACATCCATTTCTGCCAAGATCAAGGCACCGCCAGGAAGTACCTTCTTTACCACATATGGGCGACTGTAGTTTGGAGCAAACTTGCCCTAGAATCTAGAATTGGATTGGATCATCTTCACACCTTTGCATCGTATTTGAAACAAAATGTAGATGAATCAAAAAGACAAACGAGGTAAATCATATTTTTTGAAAGTTTTTTTTTTGAAGAAATTTTGAAAAACAATTGGAAAAGTATATTTTTTTTGAAGCATTTTGACACGAGAAAGCATGATGAAGCCCAGGCCTCAGAATTCTCCTTGGATTTTCTTTTTTTATCAGCTAGATATCATCACCGGGCTGGTTTGGTATACTTCATCATGCCCTCAAAATAAAACTTGTAATTTTATTGATATTCATCAATCAATTACATTTATTGAATGGAAATGCGATTTTCAAGCCCTAAAAAGAGAACAAAAAAGAAGAAATCAAAAACAAGCCCTAGAAAGTGATAAAAATTCCCACGCAAGGGAATGTGAGAAAGCAGTAAATGAGTTACTCTTGTGGGCCAGAGCCCATCTCCTCCGGAGGTCCTTCGTTAATGGTCCCTATAAAGACGTCATCGAAGAGACCAGTGATTCCTTCCAATGCATCATCGGGGTTCTCTGTTTCCGGGGGCGTTGGATCATCCATGCCCCCCATCCATCTAGGACAATGCTGTGGGGATCAATGTAGAAACTAGGAGGAGCCGTATACTTCACCAGATAGTCGAATTTTCCACTTGGCTACCCCAGGGTGTCCATTATTTCTGCTTCATCCTGGATCATTATCGGAGGACCAAGGAATGTCTTGCGAATGTTCGGGGGTAATGGGCTTTGCCTTCGTCGCCCTTGGTCAGGTGGTGGGTTCCGCCTTTCTTGTCTTTGTCATCCAGAACTTTCTCCACCTCTTCCATGGTACCCCAATCTAGTAGCACGGGACCTCTGAGGGGCTTCATTAGGACTTCGAATACCCTGACCATTTCTTTCAAGGCCATTACCAGGAACAAAACCACTCCCAACTGTCACCCTTCCCATCATAAGGGCAACATTTGAAACTTCAGAAGCGGGTGGTGAGTCTCGAGATGCATGTATGGTGGACACCAACTCAAATGAGTGGTAACTCGATTCGACTTCAACGTCTGGTTCCAGGATAGCATTGACCGTACCCTCATGCTTTGATAGCGGATTCTTCTGGACGTTCGGTCGAGTAGTTTGAAATGAGAAGGCCTTCGTGTCCAAGAGGTTTTGGATCTTATGTTTGAGAGTGAAACATTCATCAGTTGAATGCCCTAGTTCGCCACTATGGTAGTCACACTTCTTCATCGGGTCATAGCCTCGGATGCTTTCATGGTTAGGACGTTTCAGTTCACTAGTAAGCAAACCTTTCTTTCTTAGGATTGCCAACACTTGGGATGGAGATCCAGGGAGAGGGGTGAACTGTCTCCTTGCTTGGGCAGCTTGTTGTTGCCTTTGATTCATCTAGATAGTCGGGGCACGATTGGTACTTTCTTGGTTATAAGCCATATTCACGTCTTCAACAGCTTCTTTATCCTTCTTGGCAAAGAATCTTCTACTTGATGGCTGAGTAAACCAGCCTTCCCTTATCCCCATCTCGATTTGTTCTCCCACAGGAATAAGCTGATTGAAGTTTTCAACGTACGTGCTGGCCATCCGGTTATGGAACTCGGATCGGAAAGTTTTGATAAACAACTTCATCAGCTCCTTGTCAGTAGACTCGGGAGTAATTTGAGCAGCCAGGTTTCTCCATCTCACAACATACTCTTTAAATGACTCACTCTTTTCTTTTCCATTCGCTCCAGGTCTTCTCGGGAAGGCGCGATGTCCATGTTGAACTTGTATTGTTTGAGGAACGCGTCTGCCACTTCGTTCCAGGTTTCGAGGAGGTTTACGTTCTTCATCACGTACCAATTTAGTGCAGGCCCGATCAAACTCGCATGAAACGATTGGATCATAATGGGCTCATTTTTTACGTGCTGGGCCATGCGCACGTGGTACATTTGCAAGTGAGATTTCGGACAAGATGTCCCGTCGTACTTCTCGAATTCCGGCATTTTGACCTTCTCATAAACCGAGAGGTTGAACGGGAGTGAGCTTTGTGACTCTTGCAGCTATCTCACTTTCTCTTCCAACTTTGCAACACGCTCATCTTGATCTGTCTTGGGAACACTGTCAAGCTTGGCCTTTCCAACAAGGACCATGTCATCTTCCAACCAAGGCATTTCGTCATCGCTCATTTGGGCCCTGTTTCTTGGGACTACTATCTCAGGGAGAGTGGGTGGAGGATTTGGATTCACCTGGAGGGATTGAAGTTAAGCTGTTATAAGCTGTATGGAGGAGGCTAACTGTTTGAGTTGATCTTCCACGGAGGACATGTGATCGCGCATCTCGTTTTGGTCGGCCATTTTAGCCTTTGATCGCGTAATGATGGGAGAGCGTGGAGGATCCGTTATCACCTAAATTAAATGGATGAAAATGCATAAGTATGAGGTACAAATAGTGAATCAATCCATGACAATGATCTATCAACTTTTTTTTCATTTTTTTTATGAAAGGTTCTTACAAGAAGAGAATTTCCTAAAGAGAGCTAAAAAAATAAACACCTTAACAAGATCAAATTTTCTAGACATGAATTGAAAACAAATTCTCCAAAGTTTTCTTATTTTCCAAATGATTCATTGCATGCCAATTCCCTCACTTCATTTCTGATTGACAAAGGGAATTAGATCAAATGACTACCCTAGATTGTCATGGATGGACCAAAATAAATTGCATGGTATAGGGATAGAAAACTTACTTCACCAAGGAAAATCGACAGTAATCACATAGACAAGCGCATGAAGTGTGAGGCTTGATTTCTATCTAAACAATTTAGCCAAATGGAGTCAAAAGGGTGGGATGACTTAGTTGCAGCCTCGCATGCTAAGTCAAGCCCTCCTAACTCCGGCTTAGTCAAGAATGATACCCCAATGCAATGCAGCCTCGTGGGTAGAGGTAAACATTCTTGACACCAAGAAAAACTTTCGGGATTGAGTTGGGCAACCTCTACTACACGGCCTCGCGGTTGAAGTCGTATCCAACCCAACACCATCCTAAATATCCTAGTGCGGCCCAGGTCCAGCGGCAGGTTGTGTGTGCAATAGTGTAGTGCTAAATGCAAGGCATGCACAACAGTTTAAATCAAACAACACCTTAATAACTTGAATTTAAAACATTCATCCCCAACTCCAACCTGCAAGACAAGGGTTAGCAAAGACTACTCTCCTTATATCTCCCCATCCGCAATAACATTTAACACCTTAAATGTTAGGGACGTACCTGGGATCCTTGCTGCCAAACAAAAACATTTTTCAAAAGAAAAGAAAAATTGGCCTAAGTCCACTAAGAGTTTTAACTTAAGTCCCCAGCGGAGTCGCCAAGCTGTTGCGACCAATTTTTCGGGTGTGAACCATCTAAAGTTTGGCTAATGGATTGCTAAGCCTAGACTTAACTCGAGCTCTCCCAAGTCCATACCAATTCGCTACTTAAGTAAATTTTTTAACATGCAAATGATTTTCAATTAGGAGTCGCCACTAATTTATTTTTGGTGGGTCGATTAGAAACCTAAGTAAAGTAACGGAAGTTTTACTTTACTCCTACGAACCAGAGACTATGGGTACGGGACTTGGTTACACTAGACTCCTCTAATGCCCTTTCGGTACCATTATTTATTTTCCAAAAAATGTTTTTGCATGCACCTTAAAATTGATTTTAAATTTATTTCTCTAACATGTGAGGTAATTCATGCGGGTGCGCAATCCACCAATTTAACACCCAGATAAAGAATAAATAAATTGCAAAAACTTACCTCAAAGCAACGAAAGCATCTATAATATTAAATTAAAATTCACATCAACAACCCTAGATATAGTTTCTAATTAACACGTGATTTCTTTTTTTGTTTTCACTTAATTAATGAAAATCATGCAATATGCAATGCAATATTAACTAAATGACCTAATTCTAATGATATGTAATTTCTAATTAAATGAGCCTAGCAAATATACTAAATGACATGCATCTTAGTGAATCTAACCCTAATGACGTGCATATGACATTTTTCTTTTTCCTAAAAGAATGCATTTTATCCTAAATAATAAAACTAATTTAACCTATGACATTTTTTGTATTTTTTATGAAATTCGAAATTTGGTGAAATGTGAAAATTACCTAACTAGATTAAAATCCTATTTAATTTATATTAGGAATTAGGTTGAGCCAAATCCTAATTTAAACTAAAATATTATCTCAACCTAAATTATCCTAAAATGCAATATATCTAAAAAAAAAACCCTAAACTTATAATAAATTAAGAAAAATATTATCTAAAATTAAACTAAGTGCAATTTAACCCTAATATGCAATGACGCACAAAATATGCCCTAATTCTACATGACATATGCATGATGATTTTTTTGTTTTTTTTTTGTTTTTCCTTTCTTTCTTTTTTCAATTTCAAAATTAATAATTGCCGAATAATTAAACATGCAATTCCTATTAAAAAAAATCTAGCAGCCTAAACTAAATGATTTGATTTTGTTGTTTTTTAATTTTTTTATTTCGAAATTCATGATAAATAGAATGCTTAGCCTAAATATGCAAATAACCCTAAAACATGCAATATTCTAACTTAGACATATTTCAAGATAAATAAAGCAATCAAGTCCATTCAAAATTACCAAAAAAAGAAAAATATCACACATCGTTCAGATCAAGGGATAATATTTCGCTAGTAAAATCGATAAATTGATCTTAAGCCTTAAAGATCAAAATATCAATTTTATTCCCACTTGATTAATTATTTCATCTAAAGCCTTATAAATGAAATAAAAAACCCTGGCGCGGTTGCGAATCAGATGTTATATTGGGATTTTCAATTATGCATAGATAGGTATTTCAACCAAAGAAAACAACATATAAAGAGATAATAATAAAAAAAAAAAAGAAAAGAAACCTAAACTTGCCTAATAAAGTAAAGCAACAATACATAATAATTTTTTTTTTTTTTTTTTTTTTAAAAGAAAAAAAGGAAATCTTGGCCGTTGGTTTTGGGGGGAATCGCCGGCAAGGGTTTTCAACGAGGACACTGGGAGCGGCGCGACGGCGGCGAGGCAATAGGAAGCGTCGCGGGTCTGGGTGCGGGCGTCGTGGGCGAGGGACTCCGAGCGTGGGCAGAAGCAAGGCGGAGATGGCATCGGGGCGGCGAGGTAATAGGGAGCGTCGCGGGCGGCACGGCGAGACCGGTGGGCAGCGTCGCGGGCAGAGCAGGAGCTTCGGATCTCCTGGCGTCGGTCACGAGCAGGGTGGAGAGCAACCCGGGTCGTCAGGTCGCTGGATCTGTGGCGTTGGGTCACCGATCGGAGGTCATAATGAGGTTGCAGGCGGAGCGCGACGGAGTAGGGGCTTCGGATCGACGCGGGCTTGCGGGTGGAGGTTCGGAGCGGCGGTCCGGCGTCGTGGGTGCGGCTGAGTCGCGGCAGCGGCGGCGGGCGAGACGGCGATGGTGCGAGTAGGTGGCGTCGGCGCCAGCAGGAACACCCCCACGAGGAAGATGAACAGTCGCGTGGGGGCCTTTTTTTTTTTTTTTTTTTTTTTTTTTTCGGTTTGGTCTCTCTCTCACGTCACTTTTTCAACTTTTCACTTTTGTGTACTTTTGCACCCGAAAGAAAGAGCCCCCTTTTACTTTGTTTGCGATGTATTTTATAGGTCCAAAAAATGTATCCTCACGACATATATTTTTTTTCTTTTTTTGCTTGTGCACGATACCCCAAAATATGTCGTTGAAATATACATACCCTGTGCAATATTCCCTTTTGTATTTCTCGCATATTCTATCCAGAAAAAATTCTCTCTTTGCACAAAATACACCCCTTAGTGTATATTACCTAAAAACATGAAAAATCTAAACGGAATATGTGAAAAATCTTCCCTTCACCAGCGGCCTAAAATAAAATAAAACAAAATAAAAATAAAAATAAAATGTTTCTAAACTATATGCCATGTGTGTTTTTTTCTAGTAAAAATTAACCCAAAAATTGTGCAAAAATTTAGGTGTCAACACTAAAAAATGAGGCTAGTGGCGACTCTTGACTTTTATCTAAGTTGTGTTAAACAACTCATAGATAATAAATGAATCCATCATGAGGGGTATGGGTCTCGACGAGACTCACCATAGTTTAGCATACCCAATGTGGAAATATTAAAGGATGAAGTAATGCCATCCATATGAATGAGTACTATTAGGAAAGCTACTATGTTAACGATACCCTTAAGTTCGATATTCATATCCAATCTCATTTTCCAAGGTGTATCATTTGTGTATATATGAATCATGATACCTTCCACTGTCATGCGAGGTATGAGCTTGGAAGAGCTCGCGATTGTGATCAAGGGAACTCACATGGTCAATCCCAAACGATGAAGTGATGACATCTTTTGGAACATGTACCGTGAGGAAGCCCCATAGTTAAGTATCCCTAAACCCAACCTTTCTGCCTATGACGCCCGAGGGTTGGGTCGCGACAACGGTTAGTGCATAACATAATGTAACAAATGATTTTCAATTGAGTGGACATTTTTATCCTTTATTTCAAATAATTTTTATGTGGAAAACTTGTATTGTCAAGTTAGTTGAGAGTCGAGAGTTGATAGGGCTTCTTATTTCTTGGTTTTTTGGTTCCATGGGCAAGATTCTTGAGTTATTCTTTTATTTTATTTTACATAGTAATTTTTAAACGGACATCATGTTGATATTTCTTTCTTATTAGAAAAGGAAGCTTAAAATGTGACTTTTTTTTTATAATCTTTATGAGACTATTAAATGAATTTCTGCATTTTACTTTCTTAAAATTTGGTTGCTAATGAATCAAAGAAAGGATATCTTGTTGAACTCCGTTTGATTACCGATTGCTTCTTCTTCTTTTTTTTGTTGACCGAGGAACCGTCGGAGATCACCCTTCGGGATCACACGACTCTCCAGTGCCCGGTGGCACCGTCGGGCCTCGCCGCAAGCCGCTATTTAGATGTAAATCTCGGGAGAGGCTAGCCCAGGACCCTAACACCAGGACCCCCCACTTTAGACACTTTAGTAACAAGAGGGTTCGAACTCTTGACCTCTGCAATGAGGGAGAGAACTCACACCAACTGCGCTGCCTGTGGTTGGGTGATTACTGATTGCTTTTGTTATCTACTCCTACAAGAAAGCATATTGTAGTGAATAATGTTTGATTATCCATTGTCTTTGTTATCTAATACTACCACTACCACTACTTCTACTATTACTACTACTATGCTTATCAGTAAATTTGTATTATTTGATTTAGAAACTATTAAAAATGTCACAATAGAATAAATGCAAGTTTTGAGAGAAAAAGCCAAATGATGAGCATCACCATGAAGTGGACACACAGTTGACATTAGATAAATTCTTAATCCATAAAGACCCTGAATATTTCTCAATAGTTTAGAAGCTATATAAAAAGTTCATTTAAAGAGTTGTTGAATCTTGCAGATCGAATCATTTACGTTAGCAAACCTCTCATTTTCATTTTGAAATGACATCTCTATTGATAAGATAATTTTATTTACTCAGTCCTTTCAAACGTTACATTTTAGTTATATATGGTTGTACTGTTAGGGCATGATACATGGTAACGAATTATTTACAATTGAGTGAATCTAGTTATCCCTTCACTCAAGGAAATCTTTTATGTGAAAAACTTGATTTGTCAACTTAGTTGAGAGTCAAGAGTTGATAGGGCTTCTTATTTCTTGGATTTTTGGTAGATTCAGAATATAGAAAAATGTTGGGGAATTCCAAAGCTCTTGACACTCTATGGGCAAGATTACAGAGTTATTCTTTTATTTTATTTTACATAGTAATTTTTTGCACGGACATTATGCTAAGATTGCTTTCTTTTTTGAAAAGGAAACTTAAAATGTGACTTTTAAAAAAATTTATGAGACCGTTAAATGAACTTCTGCATTTAATCTTTCTTAACATTGGGTTCTTACTGAATCAACGAAAGCATTTCTTAGGGAATCACGTTTGATTACCGGTTGCTTTTGTTATCTACAGCTCCTTCTGAAAAGCATATTGTAGTGAATAGTGTTTGAATATCCATTGTCTTCATTAATTACTATTGCTGCTGCTGCTGCTATTGCTACTGTTTCTTCTAGAGATGAGCATGATTTGAGTGGGCAGTTCTATCCTGAAATTCTGAATCACTTGCTAAGAACTGGTTCTGAAAAATTGAAATAAAAAGCCACCCATTTGTTTCATAAATCCATTCGGAATTTGAACACTAGTTCTGTCTGATTCCCGAGTGGGTCCATGAAATCGCTCCCACCAAACTTCCATGGACAAATTAGAAAATTGGTCGGTCTAATTCCCGTCGCTCATGGAAGAAAGCATCTCGGTGGGTCGTGTTGGAGTTGAGTGAGAGATAAAGTGGGTTTGAAGATTGGAAGTAAATTATGCCTTCTGTTTGTTGCAATTATGATGTTTCTTGCGACTCCAAGGAGAGGGCAAGGGCTGGAAAGGGGAATGGCGAGGCATTGGTGGGGGATTTGCTTTGAAGTGGCTGGAATAGAGATAATATTGCCAGAGCAAGGAAGAACTGGGATATTGTAAGGACGACCGTTTTGTTTCTTCAACTTTCATTTTCGCTTAAAGTGAATCGAATTTTTCTTAAATATAATATATATACCGGTCTGATTTAGATGGGCAGGTAGGTGGCTCCACACTTAGAACAAGGAATCGGATTAGTATCCACCGGTTCCCATAAATTAGAACCGAGAACCATACCGATTTCCATGAGAACCATTGAATCTAGACGGGTTCGTTCCGGTTCTGAACAATCCAAGCAGTTCTCAGTTTCTTTGCATACCCCTAACTACTTTTACTGCTACTACTCCTTATTAGTAAATTTGTACAATTTGATTTAGCTACTATTGAAAATTTTACCATAGAATATAATTGAGAAGAATCTGAATATTTAGTTATCTTATGAGCACCCCGTACATTTCATTAATGCCTCCTATTAGCTAAGGGAGTCAGACCATTTGTAAAATGTTTAATTATATTTGTTATTATCATAAATAGGAAACAACGCCTGTATAATAGCACGAAATCCAAAATAATAAAAAGTGTGTTTTTTTATCGAGATAAATAAATTATTTCATTGAAATATGTTTAGTTAGTGGTGTAGTCTAATATTACTCTATGTAGTTTCATCTTTTCTGAAGACACAAAAAATGGAAATTCTAAATTTTAGAAGTATGTGCATCGAGCTGTTGCTTCTCATGTCCTTTGCTTCGTCGAGAAAGCATCAATTCCACTTTGCTTTTCGGTGATAGGATGGAAACTTCTATCTTTACCCCTTTTTCTACTAGGGCTATATAAGTATGAATGGTACTTGGATTTTGATTCAAAATATAATGTCATCCTTAGATATTTTAAACTGTACAATGTAATTCTTGAATTTTTATTCAATATAGTCTCTAAACTATTGATAAATGTTCAATGTACTCATTTCATTTGCTCAAATGACAAATTGGACTTTATTTGATGACATAGATTATAATATACTTACTTTATTATATCTAACACACTTGCAATATATGCCCTAATAAACGTACCCTTCTTGCGTGAATTTTGCAAGATAGCTCAACTCTGTCTTATCCAAAGCATTCATGGGTATCAACATATTAAGAGAATTGTCCAAAAAGTTATAAATCTATTGCATATTTGCCAATTCAATCCTAAACTTTTTCATTTTTTTTATCAATTGAGTCCATCCGACCAATTTTGATCAAAATTCACTGATGCGGACGCTAGTTGTCCTACAGCACCAAGCACATCAAAAGCACAAAACATTTTTCGACGGACTCTTGCTCAAAATCATCGACGAAGACATACATTACCTCATAAATCATTTAACTGAGAGTCACCACACGCATTTTCTTATCCCATTTCCGCTGTCAAACTTATTATCGTGGTTTTCACAAGTCACATTGATATCAATTAGATACTTCCATTTGCATGATTTAGAGTGTATTTATTTAAATGAAAGAATTTTCCCTAAATTGGTTTTTCCGAACTTTGCAGTATTTGGTTAAAATATTTATACTTGAGGATGAATTTCTTAACCTGAAAAAGGATAAGCATTTTCTTGGAAATTGATTTCCCAAAAAGCTTTTTCTTTTTTGATATGATTTTCCCCCAAAAAAAAAACACACCTTTAGTTTCCAAAGTTTCTTTTAGAATTTTCGATCATCATAACTTGGTACGACAAAATATACAGTACTTACTATGTTGTAGCAAAATTGACATTTCTGTGGCAATAAAAAATTACATTCTAGACGAAGCAACACAGGGTATCATTTAGATCAATAGAGAACCGAACCTGTCATTAAGACTTTGACATATCATTAAAGACTTTATGCCACAATGAAAATTCTGCATTTTCTGTTCTGCAAACACAATCCACATAATACGTGAGCAATATCATGGTTCCCACTCAATGCCCAGCAATCCTCGCCATGATTTTACGTGGTTTGCACATGGCTTCCAATGGCACCACCTTAGGCATATTAATTCCTTCTCATTCTATCATGTCCACCAATTCCTCACTTATTCTTTTCCATTCCAACGATCCCAATGCTATTATGATCACTCGTTGAGCCATGTTTGCTCCAGGAACCGCTCGCCTCCCAAGCTCAAATGGCAAATACTTGTGTTGTCCGTTATCTTCATTTTCAAATCTTTCAGATTTAAGACTCCTCCGGTCATCCCACAACTTTTGGTCCCTATGAAAGGTCCATGCATTGATGAATACTAAGTATGATGACGTACATTGTAACCACCTATAGTGCAATCCTGTGATGACATGTGTGTAAGTAGAAGTGGTTCAAGCCGTTTCAAACGTAAAGTCTCTGATACAATGTTTGTGAGGTGAGGAAATTTTGCAATGTCTATCTAATTTATCAAGCGCTCTTGGCCAATTACACTATCCAGCTTCTCAGCAGCTATTTTTAAAGAAAGAGGATGATTGAGTAGATAAGACATTGCCTATTCGATTGCCACACCTGAAGTATCAGTGCCTGCTAGAGGCATGACCTGATAGAAGAATATTGGGAAAAAAACGAAGTCATTATCATTAAAGAGTGAAAATGGAAGAGTTGATGATCTCATCAGTGTAATACTCGGGCTGCGCCTCTTGCACCGAAAGCAAATGATCCAGCACAGTGTCCCTATTCTCCCTACCACCTCCTATCTTGGAACTACCTATGCGTTCTTCACTCAAATTTTGTAAGAACTTGTCCGATCTCTAGCCCGATCTAGGCACGTTCTTCTCATTATCCCTAAAAACCAACCTCCAATTACTCAAGAAATCCCCTAGATACGCACCGTCAGCATACTTCAGCATTTCAAACATCATCTCACGAAACGACCTTGCCTCCTCGGCTTTGGTCACATCTTGCCCAACCTCATTCTTGCAATGATGTTGAATGTCATCTCCAAGAACATTAATTTTAGCTCCACCTTAGTGAAATCGTTGGGAAACGATGAGGTTGTTTTGTTTAGATTAAGCAGGAGTCGCTTGATTTCATCCCTTTGAATGGCCACAAAGGAGTTGAGATGGGCAGAGGAGAAGATTTCGAGTGCAAATGTGGCGGAGATTGCGCCAGTGGTCGCCATACGGGGCCGTGGTGACAACTGTGCTGCCTCTAATTGGTTGCCGGCAACATTGGAGGGGCGGTTGGCGAGCACGATGTCATTTTAAGTGTGGCATTCTTCAGCAGCGTCTGCTGATGGGATGACGACGACTTGGCGGGAGACAAAGCGGAGAGAGAAGACAGGTCCATAGGATTGGGAGTGGGGGGTTGTGTTTCATGAGGTGGAGGTGGAGGTGGCCCAGGATGGGGATGGAAGGCGGACTCGGAGGGAGGTTTTTGGGTTGTTTTAACCATGAAGAGAAGAGCTTGAGAGTGAGGAGGAGGAGCAAAATCAGAGGAAGGAAAGTGTAAAGTGATGAAACCTCCATGGTCGGGACAAACTTGGCATCGGCCAAGGCTATGGACTCCCTAAAGAGTATTCTCTCATTCCGATGCTTCCCCCCGTGTGGAGTTGACTTATTTAAACTCTTGTGCAAAGTCTTACCTACTTATCACTTATGACATGCTTAGTTTTTAGTAATGACCATGTGTTGAGTGTGGTATAAGAAAAAAATTAACGCAATTATGGAAAGAAAGAGCCAATGCATGGTCACGAATCATCATCATGAAGAGGACACACATTTGGCATTAGATAAATTTCTCATCAATTTCGTGATAATCAACCACCTTGCCTTGAATGTTTCTAAACAGTTTAACAATTCATGTTAAGATAAAACAGGACTTTTGTAAGGATTTAACTAATCAAAATTTTCTAGCTTGGCCTTTAAAAATTCAAGATAATAGATGGTTAAAGATAAATGGCTAGAAATGGTAGCAGAGAGTCTCGCTGATTTATAACTCACAATATGAGGAGATTAGCAATAAATTATGGGGGATTTTACTATAAATAGGTACATGGACCTTTAAAGCTTTTTTAGCTGCAAGAAGAAGAACAAACATTGCCTAGTGGAATGGGCAAGGATGAAACAATTAAGGATGGAGGGATCCTAAAGTTGGTGCACTTATTTGTACAAACCCATCAAACCTCGAAGCAAGTGATTTCGGAAATACATGGAATACAGGCTTATTTGACTGCTATGAACAAAAGAAAATGGTAAAGCAAAAGGCTTGTACGGAGTCATCTATTTTTTATTTTATTTTATTAAAACAGAATTATAGAGGATTTTAAAGGATGTCTCTAATATAATCTTAAGGAAAGATGATGTCTTCTCTGAGTAGAGCCACCAACCTATTGTGACCTAGCATTATCTCTAAAGGAAAACAACATTCAACGCGGATATGGTAAACCGCTAAGACCTTTTTTAATTTTGAATCCAAACTTTCATCTAAAGATTTTTCATTTTTTTTATGCTAAACTAATTTTAATCTAGAATTAACACCAAAATCTAGTAAAACTACTTTAAATTTAATTTCTAAATTTTTTTCCTAAGTTTTGAATTTATTATTATTTTTATTTAGAAAAATGGGGACTCACTCGATCTGGTTATGGGTCTCAACATTAGATTACGCCGAGCTTGTTTCTTTAAAATGACTTTGTTTCTCTTTTTTTTTCCTAAGAATAGGGGTGAGCATAGTTCCAAGGTAGAATCAGGAACTTGAGAATCGAACCGGTAGGAACCACTAAAATTCCAAGTTCTAGGATATATAGAGTGGGTTCTGAGTTCAAAAAATTGGAGAACCTATTCCAACGGAAATGTTCAAGGTTCCTGGGGGAACTTGGAATCTGGAACAAGTCTTTCTTTTTTGCTTGTTATATGACTTCACGTGATCCCACGGTATTTTATGACATCCAATGACAAGTGTATAATGTGAAACCACTAATTTGACCTTCTATTTCTAATAATATTTATAATTGAGACTTTTACTTTAATCATATTTCATAATCCTTGTGTATCTAAATACGAGTTATGATATGTAGATTGTAGCAAATGTTGGTCATTATAAATGATGATTTACTACAATCATTCAATTAATAGCACATGTGTTAGTTGGGTAGACCTTAAAACCTCTGACAAGTAGGTTCCAAATCCTTGGACATGTAGATAAGTTCCACGTTCCAAAATTATTGAACATGTTTCAACAAGTTCCAAGTGGAACCTATGCTCACCCCTACTCGGGAACAAACGAATACATTTTTTTTTTAATTCCTATTTCTATTCCAAAATTATTCTATGGCTCTAATTGACTCTAGGGAATAGAAAAAATTAACTAAAATACGCAAACAAATTTCTGCTCTATTTTTATATTGGAAAAAAATTAGTAAAACGGAACCAATATAGTCATAAATCTTTAAGTGAAAATGCAATTGAGTTCTCCCAATCAAGCCTATTATAAAATATCTAACGCTAGTAGTCAAATCCTAATTTTTAAGTGAAAAAAAAAACAGAAACAAAAACAAAAACCATGTTTTGCCATAGCGACAAGAAGTCATGATCATCCATCATCACAATGAAGAGGACACACGGTTAAAATTAGATTGCCGGTGGGGATAAGCAAAAAGTTAATGCAATTATTGAGAGAAAAGGCCAACTCATTGTTATCTATCATCGTAATGAAGAGGATAGATAATCGATATTTGATAAATTTCTCATCAGTAAGATTCATGCTAATCAACCACCTGACTTGAATGATTCTCAATAGCTTAGTGGCCATATAAAAAATGCTATTTGTAGAGTTCTTAATTAACCTCTTGTTGACATTTAAAATTTGATGACCCATTTAATCATTCATTAATTGTATAGAAAATTACATATTTAACTTTTACCTCTCAACAAAAAATAATTTTCATTAAATTGCATAGCATATAGACATTAGGAGCATTTGCATTAATAGTAATATAATTTTTAGGAAAAAAGAAACAAATGAATTACAAATATTTAAAAAAAAAAAAAGAAAGAAAGAAGAAAATGAATAAAAAAAAAAAGCGAGGCGGGCAGGGGGCACGCCGGCCCGGCGTCTTTCTTTTTCCTTCCTTTTCTTCTCTTCGCTTGGGCCGGCCTAGCTCATCTCCTTCCCTCTTTCTGGCCCGGGTTCCCTCCCCTTCCTTATCGCCTCCTCCCTCGCGCGCTTTTGCAGGGGAGGACGGACGAAACGACGAAGGTACACAAAGCCGGAGCAGGTCTGCCCGGAGTTGGTGGTCGGGCCAGGCCGCCAAGGCAGCTGGCGGTGGCAGGAACCATGCGCGCCTACCGGCCAAGTTTAAAAGAGAGGAAGCGTGTGTCTAGATGGGGGTTCCGAAGAGGGGGAGAAGGGACAAGAGAGGGCGAACGGAGAGCGGGGGATCCAAGCGACTGAGAGAGAGAGGTCCGAGCGACTGAGAGGGTAAGAAAAGGCACCTCGGCCGCATGCAGACCCGTCTGACGACCTTCCCAGCAACGTCCTCAAGCCGAACAGGTAGGCTCGGCTATGCTCGCGTTCTGTTTTGGGCGCGCCCGGCCGGAGCTCGCGGTCGACTGGCTCGCGCGAACTCCGGCCCCGTCCATCCCTCCTTTGGTTGTTGTGTGTTTCATTGTCTGTTAAGTAAGAGTCTCGGTTTGGGTTCGGGTCCCAGTTGAGTCGGAAACCTCATGATTCCCGAGCGCCCTTCACCCGTTCGACGAAATGTTTAAGTGAGATCTAGTTTTCGTCCTCCGATTTTTGGCCAAAATCGAGTGTCCCGAGTTGATTCGTTCTGCTGGGGTGTCGTTTTTGTGATTAGCATTCCCAGGGCGTTGGTCGTTCGGTCGTTTCGCTTCCCCCGCCACCGTTATCGTCTACATTGTTTTATATTTCATGCTTTGCAGCCGACAATGGCCGTCCGACGAGAAGAGGAAATCGGCGAGGGAGGCCTAATGACGATTGAATATGAACCATATGTGCTCATGTTTCGGAAATTTAGCATAGGAATCATTGGTTGAAGTTGTGGTCGGTTGGTACTTGGTTGTGAGGCGTAGGACAAAAGTTGATGTTATGGAAATCGGAAGCCAAGCGTAGGGGATGACAGGAGGAAGAGTCGGGGAAGAAGAATATAGAAAAATAACAAAGAAAGGGTAATGAAGAGAGAGAGAGGGAGAAAAATTAGATAAAAAAGGGAAGCGAGCATGAGTTTTGTGGATTCGGGCTCAGCGTGGGTTCAATGAGGTTGGGCTTGACTTGTTTGTTGAGAATCGGGCCCGTTTGTTTTTATTTAATTTTCTCAGGATTTCGGGTTTGGACTTGGATGGGCTTGGACTGAATTGTGGGGCTATTTTCATATTTGGGTTTGATGGTTCTAACTGAAGTGGGCATAGACTTGGGTTTGTGGTGGCAGAATTGGGTTGATTCCAGCGAGCCCATTCCATTGTTTAAGGTTTTGGGTCCACGAACCCAACTCGTGGACCAGACTACAACCCATATTCAGACACGGCCCTAGGGCCAGCCCGGAGTCCCTATTTTAGGATAAAAATTAAAAATTAAAAATTAATTTTTCAATTTTTTTAAAAAATTCCGAATTTCTTTTTATTTATTTTTTCTAAAAGTCATGAAAAAGCTTAAAAGTTAGCATTTTGAATAGTTTTCTCTAAAAAAGTAAAAAATCTTGAAAAGTTAAAACCCAATTGAATAAGGTTTTAGAGCTTCATCATAGGATTTTTGAATATCTTTTTCTTTTTAGAGATGATGCTAGATTGTTGCTTGCGCTTTTCAATTCGAATATACTCGATTGCGCAATTTCAATATATCGATTGTTATTTTCTTAGAATAGTTAGGATGAACATTAAAATTCTCAATAGGCTACCTTGACACTTTGATTAGAAAATAGTCAAGTTTAAGTACTGAAAGGGCTCTAGTTAAATAGCTAGGGTAATCAAGACCCCGATTCCAAAATCTCTAGTTGTGCATGCATTAAGACAACACTTCCACGTCTTAATTAAGGTTTCTAAACCAATTTCCCTCCTTCATGAGGGGTAAGTCACAACACATCTCCTTTTTAGTTTGAAGTGATTTCCATATTGATACCATAAATTTATCTATTGTGTCCTTTCAAATGTAAAATTTAGGCTATATATGGATATACAATTAGTGCATAACATATTTGTTGTAAGGTGCAAATAGGCACCCAAGATCTCTTTACCTAAAATCTAGAACACATATAATCGAGGAAAAAAGATTTATGTATCTAATTTGGAATCCATTATTCTTGACACGAAATAGCAACAATCCAAAAATCAAGCGTTTTTCCTCTATTACCCCTTATATCACTAGCCTAATGAGATTACCCCTCACTCTTAGCGTTTTGTAATGCTTATTATGTGAGAATAATTGTGTGTGTTAGGATTAAAGGAGAAACTTGAGCACCATTTATAGAATTTTAAGCCAGAAACCCTCTCATAACAGGTCTAATTTTACTCGACTTACATTAACCAGCCCCATATTAGACTAATTAAGAATCCCGATATCTCACTTTTATTAGATCAATATTGTAAAACGGTAAATTATAATATCAATTAATGTAATGCACATTACAAAAACTCTTACATTCTCCCATTTATGCTATATTAATTAAAATTGTATTGAATGTAAGTACCTTTATATTGGTCTAGAGATAATTCTTAATAATCAATTAATCCCATAAAGCCTTCAACACAAAAATCATGGTGATAACTACATCTATATACATAGAACCTTTCATGGTCACATGTATTTTAATTCTACTGATAAAGATTTAATATAGTAGTGTGGCAAATGGATTATACATCATAGAGAGTAGTACTTAATGTGTTTATCCCCTTTGTTAGTCAGCATTCTCTTTCCTTAAGTATTATAAAACCCGATGTGTTACTAGAAAATATGCTTATGGTTCCAATGAGCCTATATGGTTAAGCTTTCTTTATATGTAAATTGACATATCTTTAAGGCTAATAACTAGATGCCCTTAGCCTTTACTCTAGGTTGACACTAGAAGTGAGTGGTTCCAAGTTCCTTATAAGTTTTACTTGAAACTTGGAACCTACCTCGGGTACAAGTTCCTCATTTTTTGAAATTTGAAACCTACCCGTCGAAATTTAGAACCTAGAACCTACTCCGTTATAGGTTCCAAGATCCAATAAGTTTATATATATATTGTTTCATTTTTAGTTGAACAAAATGAAAATGAATGCAACAATAATGAACAAGCTTAGACATATTTGGCTTAGACATGTTTGGTTTCTTAAAAATGATGGAAGAGTTGCAAAAGAACTTAAAAAAAATACAGAAACCCTATTGATTGTCAACTTCAAATTTTTCTAGCATTCATTCATCTATGAGTTCTCTATGGTTATTTCATTCATCCCACATTCTTTTAAGAGAAACCATAAGTTGTTTGCAACCACAACCATGAAAAAAGTAAAGGAAAGAGAATAAAGATGAATCTAGGTCCTTGTAAACTATCCAAACATCTTATTTAGAAAATACTTGCTCGAGGAAGAATGAAAAGCAATGGGAAGACAAAACAAATTTTCATTCCTAAACCGACGGGTATCTCACTAAATTACATAATAAATCATGGGAAATGAACTCGAATTCATCTCTTGTTTGTCTTTACAAAGAGCTCACTAAATTGACCCATAAATGTGCAAGACTCAATTAAACAATTGGATAGAGTCAATTAGTGTTATGTTCCATGAATTCGATAATGGACTTCCTATAAGAACCAAAATGCATTGGTAAAAGGTAAAAAGAAAAGCAAAAGGCATAAACAATTTTAAGTTTAGGAATCCCAACCCGGTTCCGATTGGAAAACTTGATCAACATATGCTTATATCCCTTAAGACTTCTATTATTGATGATAAATAACACCGTAAAGTTATTGTCACAATACAACTATATGGGTCTATTCACGAAATTAAATAGGGTCAAATCATTAGATGTTTCAAAGCCAAATAACTTGAGTAGCAGTTGAAAAGCACATTACAAAATTTGCTTAACATATAGATTTCTATTTCTCACTTTTCCATGATACTACACCCCCTGCTAACATTAAAATGTATCCTATTGTCAACTTCATATCATCTTGATAACCAACAAAGTCTACATTCGAATATCCTATTAGCTACGAGTCTTAAATATATATATAAATCAACATATAATCCCTTGTCCTCTTTAAGTACCTCAAAACCTTCTTGGCAATAATCTAGTAATTTTGTCATAGATTTGACTATAGCCTAAAAATCCTGTTGCAAGAGCAATGTTCGGTCTAATGTAAACTTGAGCATATGTGATATTTTAAGTGTGCTAATATAAGGTACATCATTTATTTGAGTTTTCTCAAAATCTAAATGAGGACATTGTGAGAGATTCTATTTATCACCCTTAATGACAAGAGCAATTCATGGCTTGCAATGCTGCATATTGAATCTTTTTAAAATACGATCAATATACACCCTTTAAAATAAACCCAATATATAGCGAGAAAAATTACTATGGATCTCAGTGCTCAAGACAAAAGACATCTTACCAAGGTCTTTTATGTCAAAAATTTTCAACAACATCTGCTTTGTCTCGTGCAATAATCCAATATCACTGTTAGCAAGCAAGATATCGTCTATAAAAAATATGAGAACAATGAATATCTTCTCTCCAACCTTGCACTATATACATTAATCTACCTTGTTTACAACAAAGCTGAATGAAGTGACAACACTATAAATCCTCAAGTACCATTGTTTAGAAGCTTGATTGAGGCCGTAAATACGCTTTTTCAATTTACATACAAGTTTACGTGAATCATCTACTACAAAACTATCGGATTGCACCATATAGACCTCTTGATATAAAAAATCATTTTTAACATCCATTTAGTATAACTCCATATCAAAATAAGCTACTAATGTCATAACTACTCTAAAAGAAAATTTAGAAGAGATTGGAGAAAAAGTTGCTTCATAGTTTATTTTTTCTCTTTGAGTGAACCATTGGTTACCAGTCTGGTTTTATACTTCTTAATCTTTTCTTTGGAGTCCATTTTAGTTTTATACACCCATTTGCAATTAATAGGCTTGTAACCTTCGGACAATTCAACAAGATCTATGACCCTAGTTTTAGACACAAGCTCTCTCAAGTTTATACCCCAAGCGATGTTGGGTATTTAAATTGACGCTATAAGAATTTTATAATAAAGAGTCGTCACTAGTTTATTGGGGTAGTTATAAATCAAGTAAGACATGAGAGTGTACTTCACTTCATACACTAAATAATCTAGGGTCAGGGACTTGGTTATACTAATTAATCAGTTAGTGTCTTTTTTGGTACCTAATCTTGTTCATTTCAAAAAGATTTTTGTTAAGGAGTTTAGTTTGATTTTAGACCTATCTACTAACATGCAAGATAACCATACGGGTGCACAATCATTAAAATGACAATAAGCATACAAGGTGATGTTAATAAATTGCATTTAGAGAGTAAGAACCTAGTGTTATTAAATAATGGGCATGCCATCTCTAACTAAGCTAAAGGGAAAACATAATTAACATATTGAAAGTGCACAATAAAAAACATTCATTTTTAAGGACAATCCCTATGATGAAGCCATACAAGCTTGTTTAATTTTTTAACACATTTTTTCTCAATGATTTTCCCATAATTATAAGAGAAGGCTACACAAAAAGATTATTTTAAGTATTTTTTAGTAATTCTAAGTTTTGGAATTCTCTTGGAATTTTATGATTTTATGAATTTTATATTTTTTTTTTCAAATTTTCAAATTTTTATTTTTATTTTTTCCATTTTGGTATACTTTTCATGCATTTGCTGAATTTTCTAAGTTTTCTATGAATTTCTGAATTTTCTAAATTTCTTAAATTTTTTGAAATTTTTAATTTTTTCTGAATTTTCAAAAATTTTAAAACCTTTTTATGATTTTTTAAACATTTTTTATTATTAAAATTTATTATTTATTATTTATTATTTATTATTAATATTCTATTCAAGAAAGAGAGTTCGGACTGGGTAAACCCAATCCCATTCACTAAGCCGATCCACCTACCCGGACCAGACTTGTTTCGGATTAAAAATTAGTTTTTTAATTCTTTTTTACTAATTTACTTTTTCTTTTTCATCTTTTTCTTTTATTATTTCTTCTCCTCTCCCTATTCTCTCCTTCGCCTTCGACTCCTGGATAACATCCTAACCGATGCCCTGCAACTCCCGAGCCAACACCACTACCACGATGAGCCTTCATTGGCATTTAGGGCTGCTGTTAGGCCATTGTCCAGTGTCGGCCTTTTGGCTCGACCAACATTAGCCACTGTTGGCCACTAGTTGGTAGGTGGTTCTTAATGTCGCCGATTGACTCCGGTGAGGGATATGCATACCTTGGCTGACTCAAACAACATAGGATAATCCACCAAAAGGCAAAGAAGACATTAAATGCAACATCATGACAACAATATAACCACTAATGACACGGAAAAGCTAAAAGCCAAATTTCAATTTAGGGGCTAGGGTTAGTCTCTTTAGTGAAGCATTTCATTGAACACTTGGGGGCATCGCCGAGAGGGTGACCACCCACTCAAACAAAACACAAATTCGGGCAAACATCAATGCATCATGTACACGCGACACTTGAGATAGCTCAGGGACAAATTAATCGCACTCATCAGAGGCATGAATGAAAAACAACCAATATTGGCTGAAACCAACCTACGAAACTCAGATCTCATTCAGGCGTTTTCACAAATAGTTGGCATGCATTATTAGGGAGGGGTTCCCAGCCCAAGCCAGTGAGCTTGTTGCATAACGTAGAGGACTATGGAAGCAAATAAAAGGGTGACAGGACTAGAGCTCGTGTGAGCTAGATGGCCGAGGGCTCTAGCTTGTCACACCTAAAATAAAGCAAAGGCAGAGCTCGAGCCTACTCGTTTCGGATTGACGACATCACTTGGAAGGTCGCCGAATGGGTGGATGCATGACTGAAGTCCCTTTTTTTTGTATCTCCGTCTCACTCTTAAGCTCCCACCTCTACTTCGTCCAGCCGAAGGAGAAAATAACTCCTTTTCCAAAGCTTGCATGCTTCCTTTGGAACCCTCTTTGTGACATTTTGAAATTTCATTCTGCTTTTAATTAAATTAATTGAGCTTTTCATCGACGCGCCTATAGTGTTGTTCTCAGAGCTAATCACTCCTGAGATAACTAAACTAACTGAGGAAGTCATTAAGGAATTTTAATGCAATAGACTTGAGGAATCAACCATGAATCGACTACTCGACCATGCTCATCTGCAGAGATCATTGCGGTATAGATATAAGTCGATTGGAAATCATAAATAGGTTAGTTTGACTGAGATGTGTGGTTAAACGTGGATGATTCCACTAAAATGATAAATTCTTGTCGACCGGCATTAGATTGATTTTTCTATCGTTTTGGTACCCTGTGTCCGTATTTGAATCATCGAGATTTTACGACAACCGAGAGTCGCCAATGTGTCGAAGAAGTTCATTGTGGCTTGAAGAAAATCGATTACGGGTCATTTGCGCTAAAAATTTCTAAAAGCTATCCGGTAGCTTAGGTCACGTTAAAAACGCGCTAGAGTGAAATTAACTGCGAATTTGAATTTGATTTCACAAATTAAAAATTTTGTCATGTTACATATCATTTTAGGAACGTCGACATAGTCTTTGAAGATTTTTCTAGAAACCGAGACTTTTTGGGAAAAAATCGTCATAGGGCCGTTTTTATACAGGAAATGTTAGGGACCGTTTTTGATCGTGCACTTAGGAAGCAAGATGGTTCAATTGGTGAGGAAAAATACTAATTTGATTATTGACATGACAACGGAATTTATAGAGGTCAAATTGAATTGAATTGATAAGCATTTGGTGTCTAATTGAAGCAAGATCAACCAAAATTCGTATACCCCCACCACCCATGACTATTGGACCATTTCAAGGCTTCTAGAGGAAGCCAAAGGGCTGAGGAAATTGCTGTGCAAGCCAGCTGAGCTTGGTGGGCCATGTTTGAGGGAACAAAGGGATAAGAGAGAGAGAAGTGGTCTCCCAAGAGAGCAACCGGTTCCCCTTTCTTCCTTGTTGCTTCCAACAAACTCCTCCTCCTTCTCCCTACTATGTGACACTCCAGTAGCCCAGAAGAAGAACCAAAAGCTTCCCGCACCGCTGAAGTCCGCCGGAGTCGCCGCGACGCCACCGCCCGCCTGTGTGTGTCCCTCCGCCTCAGCCATGTCCTAGCTGCTTTGCCCTATCGTTCACGCATCTAGCAGGGTCTCACCATCCAGCAGGTCACAATCGGAGTCCCTGCCGTTGTCGTGAACCACCATCTTCCCCGTCTAAGTCGCGGCAACCCCATTGTGCCGTTTCTCGACCAACCAGCCACCAAGGAAGTTTCGGCAGCCCCCAACCCGCATCGAGCATAATCGAAAATCAGTGGTTTCTAGCACTGTTTAGGCCCGTTTTGGCCTGGTTCCGGACCCCGAAAGTTGGTCCTCCTTTGGATTTTGTCGAGCTCCTCCGCATCCCCGTTGTTTTGAACCAAGTGGTTTGTCATTCAAGTGAGTTTAACTCACTAATCTTCGCTTAATAAGTTAATGACGTTTAATGGTTGATTAGTTTAGACTAAGCTAGGATTAGGTGGATAGTTAGAATGGTTTAGTGAATTAGTTATTTATCGATGCATGTTAGGTGGATAGAGTAGTGTAGTTAGAGCCTAGACAAGCTTTAGTATTTAACTAGAGTGGTTCGGAAATTTTCCAGATTCGTTTTGGCTTCCAATTAGGCTTTACAGGCCTAAGTTGCATTTATTGGTATTTATTTATTATTTTTCCGTAATTATTTAATTATATATTTATTTTTTGAAAATTAAACCGGGATAGTCGGTAATCGGAATTTTATACTGATTGCAATGGTGTGATCTGTTTATTTAATTGAGTTCTAATTTGTGCTGTTTGAGGGTGATTTGTGGTTGTGGGTATTTATCCTAGAATTAATTAATTTCAGTAATTAATTAAAAAATCACATGGCGTCGGTTTACAATGCCAAAATATGTTTATGGGCTGTTGAAACTAATGGGATTTTTAAGGGTGAAAATGTTATATTTTGACTAAAGTCGACCGTGTACCCACACACGATAATTTTTATTGGGTATGATAAAAATGGTATTTTGGTCAGCTTTTGGTAAGCATTAAATTATTAGCTTTGGGTGAGCAATATAATCTATGGTCAGCTTCTGGTGAGCAATAAATTGTCAGCTTTGGGTGAGTAATATAATCTGTGGTCAGCTTCTAGTGAGCAATAAATTATCAGCTTTGGGCGAGCAATAATTTATTAGCTTTGGGCGAGCAATATACTCTATTATCAGTTTTGGGCGAGCTATATTATCTATCTTCAGCTTATGGTGATCAGTCTTGATTTGGTAGGACCTTATCGATAGTATAGAGTGGATTGACCGAGAAGAGGTCGTGATGACATATAATCGACTGAGTCAATTGATTGATAATTCATCCGATTGAGTGATGTCATTGGTTGATGCGATTTATGTATCTATGAGATAGATTGACTTGTAAGAAGATACTGATGCCAAGGTAAGTCCTTTGACTTATGTTGTGCTTGGGTAGCCCTCATGGCGTATTTTCTTCCTAGTTGAGTCTTAAGGGGTAGAACTCGCTGAGATGTCTCTCACCCCGTTGTGGGATAACATTTCAGGTCCTAAGTTTTTTGGACAACCTAAGAAAGTGACAGAGCAGACCTCTTATATTCCGATGAATCAGGGCTCTAGGGGTTGGGACTATGAGTTGGTAAGGTCCATAGTCGAGGTCAATACGGGTCTTAACCACAATGTGCCCCATCGATATAGATCGTGGTACCGCCAGGCTTAAGATGGCCAAAGAGAGGGTCCTATTCTAGAATCTAGATTCCTCTGTATGCTCTGGAGGTCGCTAGTTGATCCTCCTCAAGGCTCGATCGTAGATGCAATAGACTCGGCTCTTGCAGTATCGGAGTTCCCGGTGCTGTCTGCTAAAGGCTCCAGTTGGAATGTAGAAGAAGGTGAGATCGTGGAGAATGAAGAGGAGGGCGAGGACCCGTAGTTTGTGAAGCCCTTACTCTTGTTTTTAGACTTGTTTTTCTTAGATTGGTTTGTATTATATATGACATGACTGGTATGTTATGTATATATAAGTATAAGGTTGTTTTTTTTTAAAGTTTGGCCCTACTTTCCTATCCCATTGTGCTATTGTTTAGGAATTATATATTTGCTTCCGCATGTGCATTAAAAAGAATGGGTTGGCGATGCGTCTTGAGACGTCGCTTTTAATCGACCGTAGAGGGATGGGCATGTGCTCGGAGGATCAGGGCGGGACACTCTCTCTTGGGTCTCTCTCTCTCTCTCTTGGGTTTCCCTCCCGAACTCCACCCAGCCAAAGGAGAAAAACCCTCCAAAAGTGCCCCTCCCCAAGCTCTCTCTCTCTCTCTCTCTCTTCTCCAAAACGACGCCAGCTGTTTGACTGATTATCCTGGCTGAGCGTCACACTTGACATTCCATTTGCCATCACCGTACGCCATCCTCTATCCTTTCTCCATTGTCACTGAGCCAACATCCAACGCGAGAGACAAGAAAAGGAAAAGAAGAGATGGGTCGAGCCCAAGTGGAAGGAAATAGAAGAAAAAAAAAAGAAGAAGGCCAGGCCAGCCTAGCCATGGCCCAGTCTCAACCCTCGCTTTTTTAATTTCTTTTAAATATTTTATAATTAATACTAGTAATGCAAATATACCTAATGTCTATATGCGATGCAATTTAGCAAAAATCGTTTTTGCTTAGGGGTTATAATTAATCCATAATTTTCCATACAATTAAAGAATAATTAAATGAGTCACCAAAATTTAGGTGTCATCATAATCTCTAATTGAGATACCAAAATGTTTGATGTACCATCCAAAGGACATTGGGAAGCAATGCTTTTACGAGTGGGCACAGAAAAGTATCGCTCAAAATGAGTTTTCATCATCTCGACTTTATAATATGATGGGATTCACATAAAATTCAAAGGAATCCTCGTTGTCTATGATCACTGTAACTCTCAATTTTCTTAGTAATCGGGTGCTTGCAAAATGGTCGATTAATCAAGAAAATGAAAGATACAAGGAAAATGTCGCATCTTTAATAAGCAATTCATGCCAATGACTTGCATCATCTCGAACTGAAGTTTATAGGGAAGTTTCGAGTCCAATATGACAAAAAAAGACAAATTGGTTTTGGAATCAGATTGACATGATAAAACAAGCCATCAACAAACTAGATTTTTTTGATAGGAGCCGAAAAGTCTTTTCTCTCTCCCTCTCTTTTCTCTCCATCATCTTCTTCAACCTTCAGCCATGGTGAGGGTTTGAGATAGTCTCACCATTCCCTTCCTCTTTTGTTGATTTTTTTTGCGTTTTATCGTTCTTTTTTTTTTTCTCTCTTGATTTAGATTTGAAAGCTCTCTTCTCTTAATCTTTTCTGATCTAGTTCTAGATCTAGATGTTATCCTCTCTCACTCTAGATTTGGAAGTTTTATAACTATGCTTCTAGGGATTCAATACTCCTATGCTCTATTCGTGTATCCAGTTTTAACAATGATAACAGGAGTTTTGGCATCTCATTGAATCACAAATATTTGCTCATCCACATGTTAGATCTATTTTTGTTTAACCTATTTTTGTTGTTTTCGTATGGTGATGGTGTAGAGAAAGTCGAACCTAATCACGCACCGTCAACTAGCAACATCATAGTTAGTAGAGAATGAATTTTCGGCGCGTGCTCATCATTGACAAAGGCACGTGAACTAGTGATGGTTGCCAATTATTTTTGCTAGACAAATCCGTTTTTGCAGAATGAGTATGCGCTTAACTTTGCTAATGCCTCATTAATCCTCCCTATTTTATGGATTTGGCTTTGCTTTTTAGTTTCTTGTGCTATTTTGATTTGCTTTGTTATGAAGATTACATACTTCTAATATATCCTTTTGAGTAATGAATATAAGTTTCTTTCAACCAAAAGAAAAAATCAAAGGAGATTAATGTGAATTGAGAGTATATACTGGAAGTATGTGTGTTTCATGAAAAATTAATGATTTAGAAAACATTTTCCAAAATTTGATAGCTTGTGTCACTTCCTAAAAGGAATGAAAGAAAAAAACTTTCATCATTTACAAACAATGCTTAGATATAATTTGTTGTCGATACCAAAAATGTTTTTCATTGACTAATTTTTTTAAGTGATAAAAGCGATCATTTTTTTTTAAAATGTTTTTAAAACCATTCATTTTCCATGAAATAAATAGAGCCTAAATATTAGAATATGTTGGGCATTAACAAGGGAAGAAGAAAATGCTATGATGACCAGCGTGTATGACCAGCAAAAGAAGCAAAATTATTAGAGGAAGTGACAACACTAATGTGAGAATGGTTATGGCAGTTGACGATGATTTCATTTTCATTGACAACACTAATATTTCACATCACTAGTTATAACCAATCATTAGCTTATGTTTTATTATTATGGACCGATGGGTAATGTAAGAAGCTAATTTAGTAAAAGAGGTGGGGCTTGTTATTCACCCACCTAAAGTTTTGCTTGAAAATCGCATGCTTGAACACTTGATCCAACCTTCTCTAGTTTTAGTGGTAGGGTTGAGCATTGGTCCAAGGTTGACCTTGGATCAGCCCAACCCGGTCAGTTTTGATCTAGTTTCCAAGGGAACTAGGCCGATCTCTAGTCCTAGAGCAACTAAAACCTGTATCGTGCTGGTTGGTCTATGGTTCAAATACTTTAAGGTTGGTTTAAATTAGACCAATATTGTGACATCCTGATTTTTCAGGTTCTGATTTCGATTGGATAAGTTGGGCCTTTCATTGACGCACCTATAGTGCTTTTCTCTAAGATGGCCACTCGTGAGATAACTAGACTATCTAGAGAAGTCATTAAGAGATTTTAATGCAATAAACTTGAAGATTTGACCAGAAATTGGCTACTCAACCGTGCTCATCTATAGAGATCATTTTGGCACAGTAAGATCGATTAGAAATTAGAGATAGGTCGGTTCGATTAAGATATGTGGTTAAACGTGGGTGATTCCACTAAATTGTAAAATTCTTGTCGATTGGTACTAAATTTTTTTTTTTTTATCGTTTTGGTACCCTGTGTGTCCATATTTGAAACCTCGAGATTGTCATGATCATCGAGAGTCGCCAATGTGTTGAAGGGGTTCATTGTGGTTCAAAAAAAATCAACCACGGGTCATTTGCACTAAAAATTTCTAAAAGCTACCATGTAGCCTATCTCACGCTAAAATCGCGCCAGATTAAAATTAATTGCGTATTTGAATCCGATTTCAGAAATTTAAAGTTCTGTCATGTTACAAGTCATTTTAGGAACGTTGACTCATCCTCCGAGGATTTTTCTACAAACCAATATTTTCGGTGAAAAATCCAAAGTAAGGGGTATTTTGGATCGGGAAATCCGGGAGACCATTTTTTAGCGCACCCATGGCTGTAAAGTTGGTTAAATTGATGAGGAAAAATCATAGATTAAGTGTGGACACATTGGCTGATTCGTTTGGACTTCAATTGGATTGATTTGAGTAAGAATTGAATGGAATTGAAGAAGAAATGTACAAAATTCGTAGCCTTGGAGGGATGCAACATTTCAGCCATGTTGGGAAGCTTCCTAAGGAAGATTGAGGTGAGAGAAGTGGCTGAGGATAAGGGCTGACCTGGTGGGGACATGTGATGAGTGAATGGGGATGAGGTTGAAGACTTTTGTGGCCAAATCGTGGGTCCACTTCACCAACCACCTTCTTCTCCCTCTAGCCCCTTGCTTTCTCCATTGTTGGTATGCCTTGGAACCTTGGAAAACTAGAGAAATCGAGCAGCAACATCCCCTCCACTATCGCACAACCACCTAGCCACTGAACCCTCTTTTCCCCCCTGTTTTCCTTTATTCAAGTTTCTACTCTAGTTGACCTTCTTGTGAAAACCCGAGTTAAAAGTTAGCTTCCCATGTGAATCAGCCTCCGTGCCACTCACCGTTGTGACGAGGAGACCTAGTCCGTACGGACGGTGGCCATCGCTTGCCAAACGAAGCCTTTGGCCGTCCCGTCCCGTCCGATCGCCGCAAGTCGCCAATCGCCGTTCCGCCGGTCTACTGCTCGCTTGCACTGTTTTGCGTTTTTCTTTATTTTTCTCCCATTCCGACCCTTCCTTCGCTTATCCCAACCACCAACAAGTTTCCTTTGACCCTTGGGAGACACTGGCTACCAACCACCCACTCACCGAAGCCCTGATCAGCCGCCCATCTCCGTTTCTCCTCCGGTAGTCCAGTTCTTTAGATTTTTTGTGGGAGTCCGAGTTTGTGGCTGTTGTTCCAGCCTCGGGACGGCCTTGGATCGTCATGGTGGTCGCTGGAGCTCGCCACCACCGCCGTGTGTTGCCGTGGGGATAAGTACACTATCAGTACCAAAAGTTGTGTACGGCGCTCACTTTGGTGCCAAAAGTTTCTGTCGGATCACTTAAGTGCCAAAATTTTTGAAAAACGATCATTTCAATGCCAACACCAATGAAATTGGTCAGAAATCCGACGTGACATTTTTTTATTAATTTTTGAAGTCGACGTGGCTCGTTAGAGAGTTGAGTCAGCATCCAAACACCAAAACGATGCCATTTGGCATCTTTCTCCCAACTTAGAAACCTTAATCCCCAAATTGAGAGAGAGGGAAGGCTTGTCTTCGTTTTCTTCTTCCTCAAAGACCCACACCAGCAACGGCACCAGCACGGCACCATCAGTAGCACCGGCAGCGCATCGGCAGTGACACCAGCAACGTAGCAGCAGTGACACCAGCAACGCAGCGGCAGCACTAGAGGCACCTTCGACCCATCTTCTTCCTCCTCCTCCTCCGCCCTCGCCTTCGATTTTTCCTGCCACTTATTGCTCGAGCAACAATCTCAATCTCTCCTTGCTCACTTGGTCGAGCAACTACAATGGTGGTTGAGCAATGGTGGCCAAGCGATGGTGGCCGAGCGACGGCGGGCAAACGATGGTGGCCGAGCGGCGGAAACCCTAATTTCAATCCCCATGTGAGCTAAACGGCATTGTTTCCATGAGGCCATCCATGTAGGACGGCAAAACGATGTCGTTTTCTTAAGGAGGACCGAAAACGACGTCGTTTAAAGGCCTGTCGATTTTTTTGTTTTAAAAAAAAAGTCACGTAATCATTTTGGTCGGAATCTTTCGTCGGTGGCACCAAAATGATTGTTTTTCCTCCGATTTGGCATTTAAGTGATCCGATGGAAAATTTTTCCACCAAAGTGAGCATTGTACACCTGTTTTGGCATTGATAGTGTACTTATTTCACTGCCGTCCAAGCCTGCTGCAGCCACCGGTCTTCCTTGTTGTTTCAGCTGTTGGTTCCAGCTTGTTCGATTCAAAGAAGAACCGAAAAGCCAGAAAGGGCTTTCGGTCTTCATGGCCCGTTTTTAAACCCTTCCCGGCCTCACTTGGTGTTGCCGCTAGGAGGATTGTCACTCGCCTCCACGTCGCGGTCGCCGTGGACTCGCCGGAATGCTAAACAAGTGAGTTTAACTCACTAATCTTTGCTTAGTAGGTTAATCACGCTTAAGGGTTGATTAATTTAAATTAAGATGGATTAGGTGGTTAGTTAAATTAGATTAGAAAATTTAATTAATTGTCGATGCATGTTAGGTGGATAGTTAGTGCAATTAGTGAATAGATAGACTCTAGTATTTATTTAATGAAATTTGAAATTTTTCGGGTTTGTTTCGGCATCCAATTAGGCATTACGGGCCTAAGTTGGTTTATTGGCATTTATTTAATATTTTCCGTAATTAATTAATTAATTAATTTCCGGAAATTAGATCGGGATAGTCGATGACTGAAAGTTTATGCTGGTTATTGTGGTGCAATCTTTTTATTTATTTGAGCTATAATTTGTGTTGAATTGATATAATTGTGATTTTAGGATTTTATTCCTAAAGGTAATTAATTGAAAAATTACCAGGCGTCGGTATATAGGGCCAAAAATCTAATTTTGGACTGTTGAAAGTAGTGGGAAGACAAAAATGAAATTATGGTATTTTGGCTAAGGCCAACCGTATACCCACACACGGCTATTTTTATTAGGTATGATAAAAATGATGAATTGATTGAATGGTTAGCATAGACTATATCATTCTACTAGCTCTAATATGTCAACTTAGCATGATAAGTACACTTTATCAACTTAAAATGAGCATCAGGGGTATACTATATCAATCTACGGGTGATATGTCAGCTTAGCGAAAGTAGTATACCAGTATATTATATTATCCTACGGACTCTGATATGTTAATTTAGTGTGAGTAGTATACCTTAACCTTATCAGCTTAGCATGAGTTATACTATCTATTTATTAGCTTAGAGCAAGCAATCCTAATATGGTTGGACTTATAGATAGTATTGAATGGGTTGACCAAGAAATGATTGTGATGACATGTAATCAACTAGGTCGATTGATCGATGATTTGATCTGAGTGTGGATTTAATGTGATTCAATGATTTGATGAATTAAACTAACTTGCAAGAAGAACTGAGGCAAAGGTAAGTCCTTTGATGCCTGATTGTGCTTAGGTAGCCCTTAGGGCGTATTTTCTTCCTAATCGAGTCTTAGGGGGTTGAATTTGCTGAGACATTATCTCATTGGTTATTATATAACCATTTTCAAGTCCTTAGATGGGGTTGGTGGAGAACCAAAAGCCCCGAAATGTGGGAAGGTGGAGACCGAAGAATCGGTGAACGTGTCTAACTAGAGGGTCATAGGACAGTTCCCTTTTTGTTAAGCCGATATTTTTATAAATAGCATAGCATTGTAAATAAACCCGTTTGTTTATAAAAGGCTTATTTTGGTTTGAAAAATTGAGGCCCTACTTTCTTATCCCATTGTGTTATTGTCTAGGGATTGTTTATCTGCTCCCACATGTGTATTAAAATGAATGGGTTGGCGATTCGTCCTGACACGTCACTATTTAATTGACTAGTTAAAGAGATGGGCGCACGCTTGAGGATCGGGGCGTGACAAACATATATATAGATATTCCAAATGTTGTGTTTAGCTTAAAGTGCTTGCCGCCTCCTTTTTCGTTGCCCTAGTATAAATTTTCCAAACTCAAGTACATAACTTAAAGGCTTTATAGTTAGTCTAACCCAAACCAACTTTGTGTTTGTGAGTGTATATATAAATATATATCTATGTATAATTGATAGTTTATTGTTTAATTTTATTTCATGTGTTCGTCTTCTAATGTTGTTATTTTTGGTAAGTTGAGATTTCTATTGTTACCTTATCTTAGATTTCTATTTGATTTGTATTGGTGTTGATAGCTTGGATGTTCAATATCGCATTCTCTACGCATATGTAATTTTAAAGAGTACTTTTATTTTTTTCAAGCAAAAAAAAAAAAAAAATAGAATTGGTTAATCACTGGTTAACCCTGGAATCGAACTTGGTTTCATGTTCAACAAGGTTGGTATCTTGTCCCAAAAATTGGAGACCAACATTGCGCAAATTGATTCCTAATTAAGGTATTGGACCGACTCAATTTGGAAAATGGCCTCCACTATTTAGTAGAATTAGATGGTGCTTTTAAAGACCAATGAAAGCGGCTTGATGAGCGTGTGTATCTAAGAAGCATCAATCTTAATTATACCTTGACATAAGTCAAATAAAGAAAATATGATTGAAAGAAGGGTCGTGCCGGGGGGTGGTACCATATGTGCCAACGTAAAAGTTTCCGGTGCACTTTGTAGCACTAGCTTGTAGTGCAGAAACAATGGCTACTCCACCTGCAGGCTCTTGCAATCATATCTGTAGAAGGACAAACAAGCCAACTTATGAAGGCACAGATAGAGTCAAAGAGATGAAACTGAACAATGTGAAAGTGCTAGTACGAACACCTAGAGGGGGTGAATAGGTGTGAAAATAGATTTTACAATATGCAATGAAAAATTTTACTTTTAACTTGAGTCTGAATAATAACAGACTTTTGAAACTGAATTTGAAGAGCAGTAGACTTTGAGTGAGATCAAACTTTAGCAGTTAAATAGAACTACAAATAAAATAAAAGAGTTTAGGGAAGAGAATAAGAACATAAGGTTTATAGTGATTCGACTAAGACCAAGCCTACGTCCACTCTCCTACATTGACAGCCCACCGGCTAGATTTCACTATGAATCAAAATAGTTGTTACAGTCTCACGTACTTGATTTCATAATGTAGAGACTCTCCTACACTTCCTCAAGGCCTCACAAGTATGTAATATCTCTTTTGAGTACAAATTTACGCTCAAAATTGAATCGGCAAAGAACAAAGAGCTTCATACTTTGGAATTTTTCTATCTCGCACACTCTCGAATAACTAGAGCGTCTTCCTTATATACTTCTCTATGCCTTCATAATCGTTGGCACCTTCCAAAGGAGTTCTTCCAATCTACCCGTTAGACAGAATCAATTAGGGAGATCTCGAGTTACTTAAGGAATGTGATGATAGCCCACCAATCCTATTCGCCCATACAATCAGGATCTAGGTTTCCATAAGTAGAACATTCCAAGTATACTTCGCCAATCAACGGATCCAAATTACTCGAATTAATTGTAATGCAAATAATTGATCTCGAAATGCTATCCCCAGCCGTGAGAACTTCTTTAGCCACACGAATCAAAACCTTAAAGAAATACTCGCGTTTGGATAAGTTTTCTTTGTCGGTTTGGAAACTATCAATGAAGGCAAACTTTAAATCTTGAGTCTGGCAATCTTCAGACTTTGACGGTAGAGTCTACAAGTCTTTAGACTAGACTGATGAAAACGTTTTGTCAGCTTCAAAACAAATAAGGAAGTTTTTTCCAACAATCTCCCCCTTTTTAATGGTGACAAAAATTTCCTACAGATTTGGATATTTTTGACCTACAAGATAATACTCAAGCAAACAAAGATATCTCATAAAAGATAAATGAATTAGGATAAAGATAGTATCGATTTTGCATTCACAAGAAACGAGTTAGTCCTGTAAAACAACTATCTTTACCATAATTACCAACAATGCTTAAGATACTGCAAGCATTAAAATGATCAAAACACAGTCGAAACCAGTCACAACCAAACAAAGATAAAGTCAAAATCAAGTCAAAATCTGCACCAACTTCTCCCACTTTTTGTCAACAGCAAAAAGGTAGAGACTAAAAACGGAAATTGAATAAAAATTAAGATTGTTTTGGAATGCGAACGAGCTAGAAATCTCCCATAGACTTGACAGTCTCCTCCAGCTTTCTCAAATCCTCCTTCAGTTGCACTACCTCCTCACCCTTTGTAGTTGCTTGAACTTGAAGATTAAGGGCTTGAACTTGGTCGTGCAATGAAACTGAAGTGACATGATTAACATTCTGCATGTTTTGAAATTCACATCCCAAAGCATAAATTTGACCTCTGATCTTCATAAGAACATCAAACAATCTTTTAAGGTCTGCTGAGTTGTCAGTTTGAGTGCTTGCTTCAGCATGATCAATTAGTGGAGTGTTGGCAAATGATGGAACTTCAGCATTAACATCCTCTTTAATCAGCAGCTCCCCCTGTTTCATTGCCTTCAGGTGGAGAGAAGTACTCTTCATGCTCTGTCTCTTCTTCAATATCACGATGACCTTGTCCTTCATCCTCTACTGGAGAATCCCCATGACTGTCTCCTTCTGTTTGTTCTCCTCTTTGCTCTTCTTCCGTAGTTCTTCCTTCCTCTTCTTCTTTCCTCATCGATTCCCTCTCTTCACTCCTCTGCTCTGTTTCCTCTCTGTTTTGGTTCTCTCTATCCTCTGTCTTTGGAACAAGATGCTATAAGTTCTTTAAGGCAAGAGTGGAAATGGAGATGTTACCCTCATCTTCTTCATCCTGCAAGATGAGTGCTCTCCTTTTCTTAGATGGAGCTATCATGGGCTCTTTGCCTTTCCGTTTTGCAGCCACAGGGTCTTGATGAGTCTTGATAGGGGTCTTCTCCTTAAATCTCTCTAAAGCCTTGTTTACCACCTTCAGATGCATCTTTGAAACCATCTTCAGTCCCACCACCATTGGATCACAGGTTCGAACACATAGAATTTTGGGAGGCTGAATTTTAAGATGTCTAAATAGCCGAGTAACAAGAGCTGCATAGGGAAGTTGGCCCTTGTCCTTTACCATGGACCTATACATGTGAAACATGATAGTGTGCGGCAGAGAGAACTTGTGACCAACATTGATGGCATACATTAGCTTCGCTTTTGAGTTGGAGACGTCAGTCTTTGATGTGGATTTGGGTCTGAGACAATTAATCACAATCTTATGGAGCAAGACATTTGAGGCATTCATCCTTAAGTACGAAATCCAGCCTTTTGCAATTCTGTCTCGAACAAGCTCCATAGTTGCATGACCAATAGACACACTAATTGATTGGAACATCCCTCTCTCCACTCCAATCACATCAGCCAAAGTGTTCATATCAACCGCATAATCCTGGTCTCTAACACTGAAAGAAAATCTATTCTCATCTAAAAAGCTTAGATTGGAATAGAAATACACAGTAAGTTTTGGACGTGCTACGGCTGTCTCAAAGCAAAATCGTTCAAGTTGAAGTAAAGTAATTTTCTCCCATAACTTCACGTTCAGAGAATCGAGAAAATCAAAATCCACACTCCTTGGGTTCATCACCCCTCGCTTCAGCAACTTAGAGTAAACTCGCTTATGTTCCTTAGAACGAAACAGATTTGCTCTTCTTCCTCAAATGTTCATAGCAACACCCATTCTAGACTGAAAATGAGTGAACATCTTTTCATTATCATCTTTTCCATCCGGTTGACTAAATCCTCCAACACGTGGATCACTTGGGAATTTCGCAAAAGCCCTTTCTACTGAACCAGCAGGAGCAATTCCTAAACGTTCCATCGTTTGTAAAAATAGGTCTCATTTCGGTACCCCTTTTTTTTCAAAAATTCATCAATAAAGGTCATTGGAGAACCTCCTTCCTTCAAGGCAGAGTAGAGTTTGAAAGTAAATGCAAGCTTAAGAGTCCTTACTAGTTCTACATCTTCAAGAATTTCTTCCTTCGCTTGTTGCTGAGACTCCTGTGGTCTAGCCTGAGAAGAATGGCACGGTTGAGAATGTTATGGACTTTGCTGCTGCCTTGGAGATTCTTCTTCCTTAGTCAGGTCAAAATGCGTAGGACCCTCACACATATGCTGTGGTCCCATGCTTGCAATCCTTGAGGACTTTCTTTGGGAAGACATTATCACAGTCTTTGAGAGATTTTTCGAACTTGATTCGTGAGAAAGATGAAAACTTTATGGATTAAACTAGAGAAAAGATGAGAAAGTGAAGTTTGGTGCTCTAGGGTTTGTGTGTAAAAACAAAGAAGAAAGACTGTATATAAAGCAATCGAAATGAGGTATACGGATCGTCATAAAGGAAAATAAAAAATGCCTTTTCGAAAATGAATAACTGCCTTTTTGAAAATGGATAACTGCCTTTTTGAAAATAATAACTTCCTTTTAGAAAAAAGAATAATTGCTATGACTTCAAAAATTTTAGAAAGATAATATCAATCAATCAGCGGTTAATAAGTAATCATACATTTCCGAGTTTCTATCCAAAAAATAAATTGTTAGAACCGGAATAACTTACAGTCGTAATTCTTGATCTTCTGAGTCTTAACATCTTCAGACTTTTATCCCTGAGCCCGAGCTTCTTCAGACTTTAAGATATTAAGTCTGGAGAGAATAGACTCAAATAGACTTTTCTCTAGTGGTTTTGTAAATATGTCCACTAGTTGATTATTTGAGTCAATGAATTGGATTGTTACTTCTCCATTTTGAACATGGTCTCTAATAAAATGGTGTCGAATCTCTATATGCTTTGCTCTTGAATGAAGAATTGGATTCTTGGTGAGATTAATCACGCTGGTGTTGTTACATTTGATCTCAGAGCATGAGTCTTCGATTCCAAAGTCTCTTAGTTGTTGTTTCATCCATAAGATTTGAGAACAGCAATTTCCAAGAGCCACATACTCTGCTTCTATTATCGAAAGAGCTACAGTACTTTGCTTATTTGAAAACCAAGATACTGTCCTATTACCAAGCAATTGACAAGTGCTCGAGGTGCTCTTTCTATCAACTCTGCATCCTGCTAGATCTACGTCTGAATATCCAAGGAGAGTGAAGTCTCATTCTTTGGAATACTATAGACCTAATTTAAAGGTTGTTGCAATGTATTTGATGATGCGTTTTGCAGCACTAAGATGAGATTCTTTGGGATCTGATTGAAATCTGGCACAAATGCAAACACTAAACAAAATGTCAGGTCTAAAGGCAGTAAGATAAATAAGTGAACCAATGATACTCCTGTACAGCTTTTGGTCAACTTTCTTTCCTCCTTCATCTTTGTCCAGCTGCAAAGAACTTGACATTGGTATATCAGTCTTTTTGCAATTCTCCAAACCGAACTTTTTAACAAGTTCTTTAGCATATTTTTTTGGTGAATGAAAATTCATTCCTTCAATTGTTTCACTTGTAGTCCGAGAAAGAATGATAGTTCACCCATCATGCTTATCTCAAATTCATCTTGCATAGACTTATAGAATTTATTACACAGGTTTTTGTTAGGAGATCCAAATATAATATCATCAACATAGATTTGAACAAATAGAAAGTTTTTACCTTCTTTTTTAATAAACAGAGTAGTGTCCACTTTACCTTTAACAAAACCATTTTGGATTAAAATAGTGTCCACTTTACCTTTAACAAAACCATTTTGGATTAAAAACTTACTTAATCTGTCGTACCAAGCTTAAGGTGCTTGCTTTAAACCATATATAGCCTTTTTCAATCTGAATACAGAGTCTGGTTTCCTTGGGTCTTCAAAACCAGGAAGTTGTTCCACATAGACTTCCTCTTGGATAAATCCATTCAGGAATGTACTTTTGATGTCCATTTGGAATAACTTGAAATTCTTATAACAAGCAAAAGTAAGTAATAATCTAATTGCTTCTAACCTTGCTACTAGTGCGTAAGTCTCATCATAGTCTATCCTTTCTTTTGCATATATCCTTTGGCAATGAGTCTTGCTTTGTTCCTTATAACTTTTCCTTTTTCGTCCATCTTGTTTATGAAAACCCATTTAGCTTCAATAACAGATTTACCTTTTAGTTTAGGAGTTAATTCCCAAACATCGTTAACATTGAACTGCTGAGCTCTTCTTGCATAGCTTCAATCCAGCTTTCATCAGTTAGAGCTTCTTCTATGCTTTTGGGTTCTATTTCATAAATAAAAGCCACAATGCTAGACTTTTCATGCCTTTTGGATCTTGTACGAATCCCTTCATAAATGTCACCAATGATGAGTTCTTTGGAATGACTAGACTTATGCTTCTAGTTGCTAGTTGGTCTAATAGACCGCTGAACTTTTTCTTCAGTTGAATCTTCAATATTCATTCGTTGTTGTCCTTCTAAAGTCTGAACTGCTTCGGGGGAAGTAGGCTTTGTAGAGTCTAGAGTAGGTTCAAATTCTTCAGGTTGAATCTGGATCAATTGATTTTGTATAAGGTCTTGAAATTTGACATTCATCGACTCTTCCACAGATTGAGTCTTCTTGTTGTATACTTTGTAAGCTTTGCTGGAGGTTGAATATTTAAGGAAGATTCCTTCGTCCGATTTTTCTTTAAACTTACAAATTTGATCATTTGCATTTTTCAAAACAAAACATTTGCAACAAAACACATGAAAATAAGAAACAATTGGCTTATTTCCTTTAAATAACTCATAGGGAGCTTTCTCCATAATAGGTCTTAAGAAAACTCTGTTAATAATATAATATGCTGTAGAAATTGCTTCAGCCCAAAAACAAGAAGAAATATTGCTTTATATTAAAAGAGTTATAGCCATTTCTTGCAATGATCTATTCTTCCTTTCCACAACTCCATTATGTTCGGGAGTGTATGGAGAGGAGAACATATGTTGAAAGTCAAATTCATCACAAAATTTAGCAAAGTCTTGATTTTCAAACTCATCTCCATGATCTGTCCGTATGTTTAAAATAATATACCCTTTCTCATTCTGTACTTTCTTGGCAAACTTAAAAAAATAAGAGAAGGTTTCAGACTTACTTACCAGGAAGTAGACCTAAGTAAATCGTGAATAATCATCCACTATTACTAGGCAATATCTCTTTCCACCAATGCTTTGAGTTCTAGTTGGTCCAAAGAGATCCATATGCAGTAGTTGCAACACACGATTAATGGAAACTTGGTTTATTGGTTTGAAAGAATTTCTAACCTATTTTCCCAACACACATGGTGTGCATAAGTCAAATTTTTGGTATTTCAGGGTAGTCCATGAACAAGCTTCTTTGAAGAGATCTTGGTAATTTGCTTCATGTTGATATGGCCAAGTTTTTTATGCCAAAGATTAGCTTCATCTTGAATTGATATTAGACATTGAGATTTTTCTGGTTTGATATCCAAAAGATAGATGTTCCCATGTCTTCGCCCCATGAAAGATTGAGAGAAGTTTTTATTGGTTTCCGAACATATTCATTCCTGAAAGTTGATTTTGAATCCTGTATCGCACAATTGGCTTATGCTTAGTAGATTATAATTTAGTTCTTCTACCAAGGAGACATTGTTGATCATAAGGCTTCCAATCTTTACTGTTCCATATCCGACAATTCTTCCTTTGCTATTTCCACCAAAAGAAACTTTTCCTCCATTCGTTTGGATGAACTTTATAAAACAACTTGAATCTCTTGTCATATGTTTTGAGTATCCACTATCCAAGTACTATTTGACCTTTTTTTTTAATAGTGACCTGTAATTAAAAAAGAAACTCAAGCTTTCTTTGGTACCCACATTTTCTTGGGTCCAGTGGAGTTAGTGCAATAAACGGTCTTTGCCCAATCCTTCTTAACATGTCTCCAAACCATAGAACATTTTTCTCAAAGTGTTCTGAGCTGTTACACTTAGAATATCTAAGAGCACTTCGACCAACAGGTTTTACAAAGACTTTTTGAAAATGATTTCTATAAAAGGCTTTTGTAGGTCTTTGTTTGATTCTTTCCTTTACTTTTGGAGAATCAATTAGATGAATGGTTTCAGAAGTCATTCCCAAGCCTGATTTGTTAAAATAAGGTCTTTGTACTGAAAGAATATTTTCCAATTTCTCAGATCCTATAGAAAACCTTTTTGAAATATTTGAAATGTCATTTTTTAAACAAGTATTTTCTTTTGAAAGAAAGTTTACATTTTCTTTTAAAACAGCAAAACTTTTGTCTAAATTTTCAAACTTTTCTTTCTAAGAGTTTTCTTGTTGTTTCAATGTAGAATTCTCCCTTTTTAGCTTAGAAATTCTCTTAAGAGAAGTTTTGAGACTAAGATAAAGTTCATTAATATATTTCGAGACTTTCGTAGGAATTTTTAAATTACTTACCTCAATTTCACTGTCTGAGTTTGAGTCTGTATCTATCTCAAAGTCTGAGTCTGATTCTGATTTTTCATTAAACAAATATTAGCATAATCATCATCACTCTCTTCGCATTCATTATTACTCCAAGTTTCTGCTTTGAGTGCCTTTCTATATTTCTCAGCTCTTCCTTTTATTTTCTTCAGCAAGGGACAGTTGGGTCTGGTGTGTCCATTTTTCTTGCATTCAAAGAAAATCACATCTTTATTGGATTCATCATCCTCAGCTGATTTGTTTTGAAACTTTTGAGAATTTTGTTTCTTCTAATTGAATCTTCTTCCCTTTTTGTTCAGTTTCTTGAACTTTCTTATCATGAGAGCAAGGTCTTCATCGTCCATATCGTCTTCAGAGTCTGTAGCATCAAAATCGTCGTTAGATTTTAAGGCAATTAACTTCTTACCTTTGGGATCTTCTTCTTCATTGGTTTGCTCCACTTTATAGGACTGAAGTGTTTCAATCAATTCATCAACGGAGAGTGGCATGATCCTTTGTGTTTCCCTTATTGAAGTCTTTACATGATTCCAATTTTTGGAAAGTCCACGCAGCAATTTGTTAAACTTTATGGGTCCTGAGATTGGTTGACCTTGATACTCAAGACCATTTACGATTTCTGTAAAACAGCTAAACATGTCAGTAATAGATTCTCTTGGTTTCATCTTGAAGGCTTCATATTGACCGAGCATAAAATTAATCCTGGTTTCTTTCACTCAATCAGTTCTTTCTTAGGTAATGTACAACCTATCCCAGACTTCTTTGGCTGTTTCACAAGAAGATATTCTATTATATTCAGTAGAAGATAATGCACAATATAAGGAGTAAATTGCTTTTGCATCAAGAGCTTATCTCTTGGTTAACTCTTCTTGAGTCATCTCGCTAGCCTCTATAGCTTCTTTCCCTCTTTTTGACACTGTTGTAGCTTTAGGAATGATTCCTTTGTCTACCATATCCCATTCCAGAGGATCTTTTGATCTTAGGAATGCTTTCATTTTGTTTTTCCATATACTGTATTCCTTTCTATCAAAATAAGGCGGTTTGGTGTTGCTTTGTCCTTCAACAAAACCTGGAGCCAACATACTAGCCATGGATCTTTAACTCTTAAGTGAAACACTTCAATTTAAATGAATACATAGGCTTTGATACCAATTGAAAGTGCTAGTACGAACACCTAGATGGGGTGAATAGGTGTGAAAACAGATTTTACAATATGCAACGAAAAACTTTACTTTTAACCTGAGTCTGAATAATAACAGACTTTTTGAAGAGCAGTAGACTTTGAGCGAGATCAGACTTTAGCAGTTAAATAGAATTACGAACAAAATAAAAGAGTTCAGGGAAGAGAATAAGAACACAAGGTTTATAGTGGTTCGGTGTAGACCAAGCCTACGTTCACTTTCCCGCACTAACAGTCCATCGGCTGGATTACATTATGAATCAAAAGAGTTGTTATAGTCTCACATTCTTGATTCCATAATGTAGAGACTCTGCTACACTTCCTCAAGGCCTCACAAGTATCTAATCTCTCTTTTGAGCACAAATTTATGCTCAACAATTGAATCAGCAAAGAACAAGGAGTTTCAGACTTTGGAATTTTTCTATCGCGCACACTCTCGAATAACTAGAGCGTCTTCCTTATATACTCCTCCATGCATTCATAACCATTGGTACCTTCCAAAGGAATTCTTCCAATCTACCCGTTGGACATAATCAATTAGGGAGATCTCGAGTTACTTAAGGAATGTGATGATAGCCCACCAATTATGTTCGCCCATACAATCAGGATCTATGTTTTCATAAGTAGAACCTTCCAAGTATACTTTGCCAATCAACGGATCCAAATTACTCGAATTAATTGTAATGCGAATAATTGATCTCGAAATGCTATCTCTAGCCGTGAGAACTTTTTTAGCCGCACAAATCAAAACCTTAAAGAAATACTCGCATATGGATAAGTCTTATTCATCGGTCTGGAAACTATCAATGAAGGCAAACTTTAAATCTTGAGTCTAGCGGTTTTCAAACTTTGACGGTAGAGTTTGTAAGTCTTCAGACTAGATTGATGAAAACGTTTTATTAGCTTTAAAACAAATAATGAAGTTTTCTCCAACACAATGTACCGTACAACTATGAAATGTTCAAGATGGGGCCGCATAAAAAAATCATTAAGATGTATACGCACTACACAGACGTCCTAAATGGTCTTGCTAGCCAAGGCTTGTCGGTACTCTGAATGGGGTATGGGATTGAGCTTGAGAACAAAGAACATAACTCCAGAAGGTAAAAAGTTATTCCTTTTAATGCTAATGATTCCGATGCAGAGGACTTATCCTAGAAAGATGTATAATGTGCCCGAACAACCTGGTGCCGTCAAGCTTGGCTGTAATGCAACCCATAGGCCAAGCTATCATTCTTTTCTCGGCTTAAGTCTCCGCTAAAGTTGTCTGATTGTAAGCACAAAGACTGCGACGTAATTGAACAATCGCCACTGAACCAAAGTTGTTGTGGGGTTCTTTGATGTTCCTCTTTAGCAGAGAGAGAGAGAGAGAGAGAGAGAGAGAGAGAGAGAGAGAGTTCCGGCCAGCAGCAATTTTCTGAGAACAAGTCCTTAAAGCTTCTTCGTACTCTTCCATACAGTCAACGACTTGATTGGTGACAAAGTGTGGAGTAATTAACATCGACAATTTGTAAGATTTGTATATTTTATTACACCCACATATTCATCATTTCATGATAAGTTAGGGATCAACTTAACTAAAAACGAGTGTTACTCTACAATTGAAGTTGGTCCACATAATCGGTATACTAAGTGATATAACAAACTGTAAGCGAACATATAAACAAATGAACATTGTTAAATAATTGAATAGCTTGCCTTGTCACTCCGAAGATTAATTTTATACATTAGTCTCAATACACAACCTTAATTAATTAAAATTTACATCTATCAAGTGTCATTACATTTCTACGAAGAAATCTAGCATAATTTTTTTCTTTTTTTGGTTTTTCCACGTATAAAAAACTAAATTGCATGCAATGCATGACATGCGAATTTAATCCTAAATTATGTTTACATGACCTAATTATGATATGACGTGCAATAATGACTTGACGTAAACTATACGACATGAATGTAATGCAATTAGTCTATAGGACATGATATTTTCTTAGGCCTTTCATTAAAATTGGTAACTAAAAATTACAAAAACAAAAATCTATATATTATTTAAAATAAGCTAGGAAAAAGACGAACCTAAATCCTATCTTAATTTTGATGCCTATCTATTGCAATTCAATTTAAAAATCATTATGATACCTAGATATTATCTAATTGTGTATTTAATTCAACTGGGAAAATATCCTATCTAATCCTATTATGCAATCTTATCTAGAAAATCAATACAAATCTACATGATATGAAATCCTTTTGCGATTTTTAAAACCCTACAATTATCTAAATTTAAAATAAAATCTCATGTAATCCGCATGCACAATCCACAAAGATTTTAAATAAAAGATGGAGATAATCTAAAAAATAACAATCACCAAAATGTTAATTTAGACGCATGATAGGAGGTATTCTATATTTTGTCCTACCAAGTTATTATGATTTCAATCGAAAATTCCGAAGGAACTTTTGACACTAAATCATACGTCATAAATATGGAAGTATGTAAATTTGTTATCACTAAACTAGGAATGTCATGAAAATAAGTTTGAATGTGGAATTGAAAAAAGCAATCGCATTACCAAAAAGTGAGGCTTAAGACCCGCCCACATCATTATTAAATCTTGGCGCACTATATTGGCTATACCTAATGCTCATGAGTTATGTCAACATTATAGTAGTATCAAACTCGATGATTGATTGGAGGCGCTGATATGCATTATCTTCCTAATCATTGCTTTTCTTTTTAGGCCTCAATACAGGGTTGATCTTGCAATTTAAACAGACGAATCACCAGTCTATGAGAAAAGGAAAAAATGGTAAAGAGAACCAATTTGATTGTACTAGAGAGTAGGAATATCTGGCCGGAAGGTCAACCACTCGATAGTAAAAGAGAATGCTAAATATTTCCTATTATTCTTTTTCTTAAGTATAAACTTGTTTTCTTCTTATCCTAATCTATATTTATCTCATACAAAACGGGGACGTGAAACGTATGGCGTGATTACACATAATGCCCACTGAATTATCATAGCTTATTAATAGAGCATGTCCCATGCCCTGCGTGGAACATGACAATTCCATATAGATTAATGGTAACTTAAAGTTACATCTATTTGCAAGGGAAAATTTCACCTGACCCATGCAATTTCGGTGTGGATGCATGATGCATGTTAAACCCTCAACTTTAAAAGGTTTCTGTAAATTCTTATGGAATGCCCGCTTTCCCTCAATTTCAAACAAATAATAAAAAGTTTATAAAAAGGGAATAGTTGACTCTTTAATCAACAAAGGTACTGAATTAACATATTTAATAAGAACATATTATGAGATATTTAAAATGATAAATAAATAGATATGAAACAACAAATTGCTGCTAGTTTTAAAAAACTGCTTTCCTATATTTACAGGGACAAAATGACAAGATTTTTTATCCATTTGAAATGGCTGTTAAGTGTCTGATTAAGCTCATTATCACTATTAAATCATATAATTTAATGAGAAAAATTTAAGAGAAAAATCAAAATTAGGAATTGCCCGAAAGTGCAGAGCTCATTTCACTGCCGCTACCACTGTAGCATTGCCCACCTCTCGCAACAGCTGCTAGTCCTTGCACAACCAGTCGCCCAAGATTTCGTTTTCAATGACCCTCGCCATGACTCTCCTCTGATGCTCATACAACATTAGAATATATTTTTAAAAATTGCTTCGAGTTAGCTTAAGGGATAAAAAGGTTCACTCAATTGTAATAATTTGTTACAAATATGTTATGCACTAGATGTGCATCCATATGTAGCCCAAATTTTAACATTCCGAATGACACAATAAATAAACTTATCTTATCAATATAGATATCACTTCAAACTGAAATGGAGAGGTTGTCTAATAACTCCACAAATGGCCTTTTTTATATAGCCACTGAGCCATTGAGAATCATTCAAGTCAAGGGGTTGACTAGCATGCATCGTCACTGGCGAGAAATTTATCTAATATCAACTATGTGTCCTCTTCGTAATGATGATAGATGACAATGAGTTGGCTTTTTTTTTTTCTCTCGATAATTGCTTTAACATTTATCTTATCCCCGCCGGCAATTTAATTTTTACTGTGTACTTTTCATTGTGACGATGGATAATCATCACTTCTTGGCCGTACGGGCAAAACATGGTTTTTGTTTTTTTTTTCCCAAAGCGTGAGAAAGAGCCAAAATCAATCTCCTCTTATAGTGATTTTGTAACATTTCGTGGATTCTTCCCCGCGTCAGATATTATATAAGAGGTAAAAAGCTTGATCGGGATAACTTAATTGTATTTTCACTTAAAGAAGTATGACTATATTGGCTCAATTAATAAATTTACAACTAAATTTATATTTGTATAATTAATTTATAACTTATTGTGCAATCCTCTTGCCATTAAGGACGTGTGTGATAATCATTTTGTTCTTAGAAATAATTATTGATTAGAAATAAGTTTTTCTATTTTTATTTTTTGAATGAGTTTCTGAATAAATATAAAAATCTAATAACAACACAAAATTTTTATTTCCAAAATAGAAATTCATTGAGTAAGCCTTCTTATATATCTCCCGATCAAGCTATTTTCCATTCATTGTGATTCAATCTTTCATGAGACAAATTATCCTCAATCAATTGAATTGAAAAAGTCGATTTCAACATTGATGGGCAGTGGCCGGCAGCGAGCAGTGTACGCGAGGGCGAGCAATGAAAAATGTTTTTATTTCTGTTTCTATTTCAAAAAAAAGAAAGGTGCAAAATTTATATTTCTCATTTCTGTTTCAAACCTATTTTTGAGATAAAAATTTGTTTCAAAAATGGAAAAAAAAATACTAAACGGAGTTCTATTCCAAACTTGTTTCTTGGAGCTGAAAAATAGAAAAATGAAAAAAAAAATAGTTATCATATGCATCCTAAACTATCGAAAAACATTCAAGGCGGGTGGTTTATTATAATGAATCTTTGAAAGAAGTACACTCCCCAAATGTCAAAACTTGGCACGAGCGAATGTATCTTTTGGAACTCATGTCACGTTTTGGCACTCAGAATTTATCTAATGCCAAATGTGTGTCTACTTCATGATGATGATTCGTGATCATGTGTTGACTCTCTTTCCATAATTTCATTAACTGTTTTCTTTTCCCTGCATGCAACAGATGATCAATACTAAAAAGAAAAACATGTCATAATTGGTAAATAGGTAAGACTTTGGGCAAGAGTTGCAACAAGTCAACTCCACTTGGTGAGAAGCATCGGAGTGAGAGAATACTATTTAGGCACCCCACAACCTTCGCCAATACCAAGTTTGTCCTAGTCATAAAGGCTTCATCCTATCACTCTTTCCTTCCTCTGACTTTCCTCCTCCTCACTATCAAGTTCATCTCTTCATGATTAAAGCAACCCAAGTAGCACTGATACCAACACGCAACATGCGACATAACATGATACAACATGTCGACATGTCATTTATCAAAAAATAGAGAATTCCGATACATTAGAACACATTGTATAATAAATATATATTTTTACAAATACATGATAAATTATCATTTTTATGATTATTTTAATCAAATTAAATTGATATAAATTCACAAATAAAAAATTATTCAAAAAGATTAATCCACTATTTATTAATATCGTTCATTATTTCAATTGACAAATTCAATTTTATTCCAATAGTCCATAAAACTTGGAGGAAAAAAAAACAATTATTACTCCAAACTCAGGTATTAGAATGTGTCGGAAGAAGAGGAAAAAAATAAATTTATGGGCCGAATTTGGTCTCACGGGCAGACTTATAAGAGAAAAGAAGAATAGATTTTTCTTATTTCCTAATTTATTATTTTTATTATTTTTATTATTTTTTACATATTTATATTTTGTAATTTATTGAAAATTTTAAGAATTGGCCCTGTGTCAAAATTCCAAACTCGCATTTCGGAATTCTAGACTCATGTTAAACAGTGTCAGCAGAGTTAATCAGGTGTCGGATTTTTTGACATCCATTAACTGAGTATCGAAAAATGTTGGACACATGTTGGAGTATCCAACTCTAACACGACCCAAAACCTCCCGAAAAGTATCAATGCTTCCTCAAAAGCAACCCAAAAACCTCCCGCCGAGTCCGCCGTCCATTCCCATCCTAGGCCATCTCCACCTCATGAAACTCTTCCTCCACCAAATACTCTACTCCCTCTCCCAATCTTACGGCCCCATCTTCTCTCTCCACTTCGCCTTCTGCCAAGTGGTCATCGTCTCGTCGGCCAAAGTGGCCGAAGAATGCTGCACTAAGACCGACATCGTCCTTGCCAACAGCCCCTCCACCGTCGCCGGTGGGAACATTGGGTACGACAACACGATCCTTGTCTTCGCCTCCTACGGCGAACAATGGCGCAATCTCTGCCGCTTTTGCACCCTTGAGATTTTTTCCTCAGCCGGTCTCAACTCCTTTCTGCCCATTCGGAGGGATGAAATCAAGCGACTCCTGCTTAATCCAAACAAAGAGCCTCAACCTCATCATCTGGCGACGACTTCACTAAGGTGGAGCTAAAACCAATGTTCTTGGAGATGACATTCAACATCGTTGTAAGGATGCTGACTGGGAAGAGGTATTTTGGGGAAGATGTGATCAATTTCGAGGAGGCAACGGTGCTTCGCGAGGTCATGTCTGAAATTATCGAGTATGTTGTCAGTGCGTATCCAGGGGACTACTTGAGTACTTTGAGGTTGGTCTTTAGGAATTATGAGAAGAAAGTGTCTAGGTTGAGCAAGAAATCGGACGAGCTGTTATAGAATTTGATTGAAGAACACAGAAATAGTCCCAAGAAAGCAGGTGGTGAAGAGAGAAGGGAAACCGTGCTGGATCATTTGCTTTCGTTGCAAGAGAAGCAGCCCGAATTTACACGGATGAGATCATCAAAGACCTTATAATGGTACGTAGAAATTTGACAATTTTTTGCATCTCATCATCGACATGGAATTCGACAATCTAAATTTGTTGTTTTTAATCCATAGAAAATTTTTCAGTATATCGATTAGTTTTTCATCATTCAACAATGAAATTATTTGGAGCAAGAATTGAATATTGAGAAGTTTAGTGGGAGGAACAACTTTTGGCCATGGTGCATTAAGACATGTGCCATATTTATAACGCAGCATTGAATGGGAAAAATAAATTGTCAAAAACATGAAAGAGGCCGATAAGGTAGATAACGAAACTTATCCAAATGAATTTAACCATTTTCATACAAGTTTGTCCGCCATAATACAATTTATGAATCTAAGACGTCCTTAGGAATGGATTATTTATTTTTGGTACAAACACATAAGACAAGGACTAATAGCAATATCTTGGCTCCCACTCAATGCTCAGCAATCCTCACCATGATTTCATTAGCTTTGTACATGGCTTCCAATGGCAACGCCTTAGGCATATTCATTCCTTCTTCACTTGTTGTTTTCCATTCAAAACACTGGATCAACGATCCCAAAGCCACATTGATCACCCGTTGGGCCATGTTTGCACCAGGACAAACTCGCCTCCCAAGTCCAAATGATAATAGCTTGCATTGTCCATTATCTTCATTTTCAAATCTTTCGGGTCTGAAACTTTTCAGATCATCCCACAACTTCGGATCCCTATGAATGCTCCATATATTGATGAATACTATGGTTTGACTAGGTACATCATAACCGCCTATGGTGCAATCCTCTGATGACATGTGTGGAACTAGAAGTGGTGCCGGTGGTTTCAAACGTAGAGTTTCTAATACAATGTTTTGGAGAAAAGGAAGTTTTGCAATGTCCGTCTCCTCTATCAAGCATTCTTGACCAATCACATTATCCAAGTAAAAGGGACATTGCCCTTGCCATTGTTGAAGCAGAAGTATCGGTGCTTGCTATAAGCATGACCTATAGAAGAATATAGAGCAAAAACAAATTGTCATTACATTGTTGAAATGGAAGAAATTATAAAAGAGTAATAATTTAAACATTAATGTCAAAGAAATCTTATTGCAATCCATAAGTTATTAGATTAGGTATTATAAATGACTTCAAAATTAACAATTGTTTACAATTTAATATGTATATCCGCATAAATGTGTGAGTAATAGGCTAGAACTTTTTTTTACTTCAAGAAGGAAATCCAGTCTCCTGTACAATGAGATTATTGCGTCCAAGGAACTTGAGAGAATTCAATTTTACTCATTAGCTCATAACCATTTTCTGCTAATTTCATAAATATACTAACTTTCATTTTGAGTGAGGCAATAGATAGAGAGACTTTTTATATTGCTATTCTGAATAGTTAATAGAAAACAAATATATCCATGATTTCAATTTCAATCTTTCCTGGAAAAATTTCAGTTAAACCTATTAATTACTTAAGACGAATCATAATTATATGCTGAACTTAATGAAAAAGATAATTGACAACATAAGAGATCTATGAAATCTTTCAAATTTTTTTCCTACTTTTAACTAGTTGAGATTGCAATATTTGGATCTATAGATATGTCTAGACAATGTTATGTGTTGGTTTTTAGGCACGCTCTTTGCTCCTTTTTTTAATTTTTTTTTTTTTTTTTTGTCGGTCCTACTCTACTCTTACTCTAACTTTCAATATCATACTTTTGCCCTACCTCCTTGCTATGCGTGGGAGTCAAACCCACACCTAAAACTAAATCGTCCCCACCCCAACCCTCCTGAGAAGGTGGGAAGTCGAACCCCCACCTCCCCCTTCTATGTCAAAAGGGTGGCCACTGGAGCAAACTCTAGTGGTTGCTCCTTTTTCTAATTTGAGAGCAAGGAAACCTACACTTTTGCAAAACCTAAAACATTCTCCATTGATATCTCTTCAATGATAATTACGTAAAGAATGAGCTAATTGATCACAACAAGAATTTACATCTTTTTAAACTGATGTTTAATGTCGGAATCAACTTGCAATATTCATTCTCAAGAAAACTATCACTGTTGATGAATGTACTCACGAGTTTCTAAGGTGTTCAATGTTAGGACATGCTGTCTAAGAGAGAACGGATTCAGCAATCTAGATACTAAATTGTCAAACTACTATGATGCACAATCAAATACTTGTTTACATATTTGTTTTGCTCTCTAAGGGTTGGTAATATTAAAATGTTGCATATTAAATGGAGTAGCCTAACAAAATCGTCCATGTCAACGATTTCCATAACAAGGATGTGATGCAATAGATATAGGATTTTTTTGGATAATTTTCCGCTTGATTTACCATAGGACCATAATTAATTTTGCATTTTGTAAGACAATGAATGATCCAGTTTATATGTATGCAGTATTCCATGATGAGGATGAGATGCGAAAGATCGTCCAATTTCTACGTACCAATAGTAGCCCTTTGATGATCTCATCAGTGTAAAACTCGGGCTGCTTCTCTTGCAACAAAAGCAAATGATCCAGCAGGGTCTCCCTATTCTCTCCACCACATCTTTTTCTGCGACTATTTCTCTGTTCTTCAATCAGATTCTGAAACAACTCGTCCGATCTTTTGCTCAACCAAGACACCCTCTTCTCGTAATTCCTAAAGAACAACCTCAAGATACTCAAGTAATCCCTGGATACGCACTAACAGCATATTCAACAATTTCAGACATGATCTCGCGAAACACCTTCGCCTCCTCGGCATCGGTCACATCTTCCCCATAATACCTCTTCCCAGTCAACATCCTCATAACGATGTTGAATGTCATCTCCCAGAAGATCGGTTTTAGTTCCACCTTAGAGAAGTCGTCCCCAGATGATGAGGCTCTTTTGTTTAGATTAAGCAGGAGTCGCTTGATTTCATCCCTCCGAATGGGCAGAAAGGAGTTGAGACGGGCCGAGGAAAAGATCTCAAGAGTACAAACACGGCGGAGACTACGCCATTGTTCTCCGTACCAGGCAAAGACGACAATCGTGTTGTCATACCCAATGTGCCTGCCGGCGACATTAGAGGGGCGGTTGGCAAGCGTGATGTCGTTCTTAGTACAGCATTCTTCAGCTGCCTCGGCTGACGAGACGACAACCACTCTGCGGTAGCTGAAGCAGAGAGAGAAGACGGGGCCGTAAGATTGGGAGAGGGAGTGGAGGGTTCGGTGGAGGGGGTGTTTCAGGAGGTGGAGGTGGCCCAGGATGGGGATGGAAGGCGGGCTGGGCGGAAGTTTTTTCGGTTGCTTGAACCATGAAGAGAAGAGCTTGAGAGTGAGGAATAGGAGGAAAGCTAGAGGAAGGGTAGTGTAGGGCGATGAAGTCTCCATGGTTGGGACAAACTTGGTATTGGCGAAAGGCTACGGTGTCCACGCTTCTTATATAGAAAATAGTTGCATGTTCCTTGCTGGTGACCCAAATATATATATAATCTCAAACATGGGAGAGAAAGCTCATCAATCGTCATGAACCACGAAGAGGAGACAGTTGACATTCGGCAAATTCGTCGTTAGTAATTAGAATTTATCCCAAACGATTTTGACCCAAAATTTCTCAATTGTCTAGCTGGCGGGGAAATATAAGATTATTATAGGGATTTAAATTTAGTTTGAAATATTTTAATAGTGATATTTCTGTCAATTTTTCATTGCGGGTTAGGTAAAATCATTCCATGCTCTTTGTAGTCCTAGACCTTCAATTGAAAATGCAATTAATTTTTCAAGTTGAAGTCTAAGCCGAAATTTTCAATGTGGCTGTTAAATCAACCTATACATCATGGTCCGCAACGTGACGTGGCAAAATGCCATCTTCTTCCTTTGACTTTTCTTTCTTTTTTAATTTTTTTTGTTTTCATTGTTCTTTCCTTTCCTTCTTTTTTCATCGAGAGAGGTCCTTTTACTGTTGATCATCTTTAGCCTCTCAATTGCTCGCCTAAAGCTCCTCAGGTGCTCGTCCATCGCGCTGGCTACCGCCAGAGCACGGAATGAGCTTACTTAACTTAGGGAAAAGGTCAGGGCTTACTTCACCGGCGCACACACGATGGGCGACGGTGGTTCTAGGCGGAGCTAGGGTTCGTTTTGCTGGCCGATGCCACCTACGCCACTATTGATAGAAAAGTAGAGAGCGGTCACCACATTGATGGTCGCGGCCATGCAACGAGATCTCACGACCCTCACCTCAATGCATAAACACCCCTCACACAGGGCACCCACGCATGGAAGGCCGTATAAAATGCAACTTTTAGACAAATTTCGGGAACATGCACCAAAACAAGGATTACTTCAAGTTATCATCGATTTTCACGGAATTTTTCATGTTCCAGTGCATCATAGGATGAAGAGTGCTCATTAACAACCTATCATTATCCCGTGGTACGCCTCCATGAGTTCATGTCCCTGTATCATAAAAGAAAAAAATAACTTACGACAAGAAGGATGCAAAGTCTACAGTTAAAAAAAAGGAAAAAAGAAGAAGATAAGACTTGGCATTCTTTCTCTAGTTCCGGTCAAGGTACTCTAATAATGGGCATCTAGCCTATAATTAGACGTGTCAAACGGATGGTTTGGGTCGCGTTATAAATGATCTAACTTAAATTGATCCATTAACCCGTCCTTGACCCATTTGTCATTAAGGTAAATTTATTGACACATACCCGACTTGACTCGACTCATATTATTAAAACATTTTCATATTTAACTAAATTAGCTGCTGCCGTCGATGTCCAGTTTAGCTGAATAGCAACGCGTCGCATCGCGATTCGCTATTCTAGTGCTTTGCGTAGTGTGTATTAGGGTTTTTGCTCGATCCGTTCGTGACTCCGTCTCTGTTCCGGGACCGATTCCGAATTCGGTCTTTCGGAATTTGCTTGTGTTTCGATCGATCCATGTCTAGAGTGTTAAAAGTGACGCGGTGTCGGACGATTGGACCATTTTTTTTTTTTTTTTTTGAGTCTGCTAGTGAGTGGAGGAGCTCTAACGCGATTTTCATTCCTTTCTCTTTTTTGTTTTTTTTTTTTTTTTTTTGTTTCTACATCACTCCGTTGATCATATCGAAATTGTTGCGACCGAACAGGAAACTCAGCGTCTCCTCAGCGAACCGGGTAAGCTCCTATTTTGTTTTCGTGTTTCTGTTTTATGGCACAAGTTTGTTGTTTTTCTCCATTGGATGAGAATCTCCTCATGGGCGCCAATTTTATGCTCCTCCTCCTTTATCCGTCTATTTAGAGACATTAGGATTTCTGTAATTCGGTCGAATTGTTAGATATATTGTTTAGGCAGCTAATTTCTGAGATAAAAAATTGTTTCTTTTCAGTTTTTTAAGAAAAAATATATTGTTAAAACACTCCCATAAATTACAAAATTAATGGATAAATTTTTTTTTTTTTTTTTAAATTGAAGCTTCATTTATTTCATGAAAAAAAGTGATATTTCTAAAAATGATAATATTTTCCAGTGTTTGGTTGAAATTTGAAAATAAATTAACAAAATTTCCTCTTGGTATAGAAAATCCGATTTGATTTTCTGTGCACTAATTTTAAGTACTTCTGTTTTTATTTTTTTTTAAATAGATTTTTTTTTTCTTTTCCTTTTCTTCTTTCTCCTTCTTCACCTGTCATGGCCAACCTTGCCATAGGCTGATGAGGCTCGAGCTCTCCCAATTCCGATAAGCCAAGCCTCGCTGTCTTTGGGGGAGGCTCCACCTCACTAGATTTGGCGAGGTTGAGCTCGCCTCGATGCTGATGATGCTTAGTCTCACTAGCACTGAGGCTAGCAAGCTCACCTCACTAGATATGGCGAGCTTGAGCTCGCCTCAGGCTAGTGAGTCATCGGTCTCGCTCGATCAACGAGCTCCAAGCTCGCTAGCGTGATTGGGTGAGGGCTACAAACCTATCCTTCTCGGCAAGGGTTGGGTGCCGGACTTAGTAGGGAAAAAAAGTAAAAGAAAAAAAATAATTAAAAATAAAATGATAAAAATTGTTCAAAGAGAATGGTATATCCTTGTGTTGACTCAACTAATAACCTTTATAAGTTAAATGGGTTGTAAATGGGTTTAAAGACAAACCCATTTATCATTAGACTTACATACAACTCAAACTCATTAACAACCCAATTATTCAAACTTAACTACCCCATATATGACATATCTTATTGAATATGGGTTCAAATTGGGGTTTTAACCCATTTTGTCACCTCTACCTATAATTGGCACTATTGAGTGGTTGACCTTCCGACCAAATAGAGTATGCACTTTGGCATCATCAAATCGGTGCCCTTCACCATGTTTTTATTTATGTTTTGACAAGCTCATGATATGTTTAGATTACATAGCTAACTTTGTACTCAAGGCCTGAATTCAAGGCAAAAGAAAGAAAAAGAGATACACTGTCTAAAAGGTTTTAAATTTATTATATGGATCACAATTCAAGTTTGGACTTTCTAATTTAATTGATACAGCCATAAAATTTTTGACGATTTTCTATTGCAATCCATCCAAAACAATTTAAAACGGAAATCGCTCATGTGGCGGTTTAGTTAATAGTGGCTATTCTAACTAACATGCACAACTCCACTCGAAATATTTTTTTTTGTATTTTTCCCTTTTTTTTTTAAACTACAAATGGTCTCCTTCTTCACGCTCCTCTTGTAGAACTCGACTAGCGAGCGCTCCGCAGTCGATGATCTCACGACATTGGCCCTCCTATTGAAGAGGTTGACCCTAAACTCCTCTTGGCAACAGAGGAAGGCGTCAAGGAGCTTCTAAATCTAGGCGACGGAGAGCAAGTCGTCAGCGGTGACGGTGGAAATGTCGAGGGAGCGACCGGCAATTTGCCTTTAGAAGGCCTCGAGCTCAAGCTCTTGGGCGTGGCCTCATGGTGGTGGGGCTGCATGGAGTGGGCGGCAACAGTCTAGTCGTGGTAGAGGCAGAAAATGGAACGGCCGACGTGAGAGCCCTGGTAATATAATGCGCGCGTCCTCTCACATGGAAGATTTTGCAAACTGCATTAAAACAAAACGGATTGAATCGAGCTTGGGTCGTGATTCCTCAAAGAAGAAACATCGATTTCGCAGAGAATTGAGCCAACGTAATCAGGTGGGTTCATCCAAAATTAGGGCTAAAAACATAGCAGAGAGGGAGAGACCTGGACCCCTTACCTACGATCGCCGCCTTCTCCATTGCCTCCATTCTCGAGGTGTTTGTTGCCGCAATCAGCCCTCCCTTCATCATTCATAGGCGAGGGTTGTGACCTTCAGCAATAAAGTGAAAGTAGGCGAGGACACAACAACTAGTAAATTACGAGGGTCTTGCCTAGGGCCTACACTATCGAATCATTAAAATAGAGTAAGCTCGCATATCCCAAATGCATACATGAATGTTTGAAATAGAGCTAGTGTGTCGTGCCATCAATATAGCAATAGTCACGTTCAAGTGGCAAAGCCAGTGCTAATGGCCGTGATGGCTACATTTCAGATGCAAAACGGACTTAGGCCCATTTGATTAAGCATTTGGAAGGGGGTTTTTGGGCTCTAAGGGGGTTTCACCAAATGCAAAGGTGTTTGGGTCAATTTGTTTGGAGGACTTTGGCAAGATGCAATTACATCTTCAAATGGCTCTAAGGGCCGTTAGCTCAAAATAGTTCCGGAGGTCCTACATCATGCAAGGGTTGCCCTCCCCAGCCCAGGCGAGGGTCCCTCGCCTATGTCAGGCAAGGGTGACCCTAACCCGACGTTGGCAATGATAGTCCTCACTTGAGTCCAACTTCCCTTTGCCATGGCCGACAAAGGTAAGAGAGAAGAAGAAAGAAGAAAAAAAAAATGAAAAAAAGTAAAAGACGAAAATACTCTATAGTTTGGGATAAGTGTCAAAATTTGCAAAGTTTAAGTTTTTGTATCATGAAGAAAAATTTGGGATAAACGTGTCAAAATTTGCAAAGTTTAGGTTTTTAGTGTCATAAAAAAAAATTGGAGTAAATTTATCATACTAAGCAAAGTTTGGGGTTTTCTATGGCTTTTTCCTAAAAAAAAAATGACACGATTTTGAAGTCTTTTTAGCCTAGATATGATTGTCGTGACCTAAATTTCGGGTGCATCACCTAAAACTAGGTTAATGGACTACTAAGTCTTTAAACTTAACTCGGGCTCTCCCAAGCCCATACCAATTCACCACTTAAGGTTCAAATATTTAACATACAAAAGATTTTTAACTAGGAGTCGTCACTAATCGATTTATGCTAGGTCGATTAGACACCTAAGTAAAATAATGAGAGAATTATTTTACTCCTACATACCAGAGACTAAGGGTACGGGGACTTGGTTACACTAGATATCTCTAATACCCTTTTGGTACCATTTCTTTTTAATTTTCAAAAAAATTTTTCAGGCAATTTAGATTTATTTTAACCTAAATATCTATCATGCAAAAAGGTGACCACACGGATGCTCATTCACTATTAAACATTCAAATAAATAAATAAATAAATAAATTGCATCACACAAAGCAAATCACACAAAACAAATGATTTTTTTTTTGGGGGTTTTCTTTGAAATTAGAATTCTTTTATAAAAAATGCATTTTTAACTACATGACCTAGTTTTACTAATAAACAAATTCTAATTAAATGATCCTATTATGCAAACTAATTAACATGCGCCTAGTATTTTTTTTTTTGAAATTCGTAATTAATAAAAACCTTAATTAAACTATCTAAAATGGGATAATTTTCTAATTTATTCTAGGGATTAATTTGACTTAAACCTTATTCTATCTTAGAAAACTATGTTTTAAAAAAATGAGATTTAAGATGTGCGAACATTATCTAAAACCTTATTTAAAATAAAAAAGATATTTAGGTTCAACCCTAACTTATTTCTAAAAAAGCAATCCTAAAAATGTAATCCTAAGAAAATTCTAATTTTCTAAACCTATATGTCTGATTTACTAAACCTATATGCTCATGCAATTTTGATTTTTTTGATTTTATGATTTTTTTAGTTTTTTTAAAAGATAAGTAATTATTAAATAAATATTAAATCTAAAATATTAGCGAAATAAATTATTAAAATAATCGAAAAAATAACATGTTGTCTCACAGGTCAAATTAACGATTATCTCAACCCTAATTATCACGACAAAGGGCTCAAAATAATTAAAAATCTGATCCGAAATCTTATAGATCAAATTAATAATTATAATGATTTAACAATTGAAATTCTACCAAAAGCCCAAAAATTAACATAATTAAAAAAATAATCCGATGTCTCTCGGATTAAATTAATAATTACAATAATTTCGGACAAAATCCCTATGGATAATGCTTAAGGGAAGCTTTGGAAGAACAGCGGTGTGCCCACGCGGGGATCGAATGTGGTCTGGGTTGCTGGTTGCGTAGTGGTGTAGACGCGGCGTCGGCTAAGGGAGGGGCTCCGGAGCGGTGGCGAGCGGCGATGGAGCTGCTGGTGGCTGCAGCGAGGTGACGGTGGTGGAGATGCAGGTGCAGGTCGCGGGTCGTTAGGTGGAGGCAGTGTGGGAGTAGCGATGGCAGCGAACAGTGGCATCGCGGGCTGCTGTAGAGGCGCGAAGGTGCAGCGATCAACTTGGGCTGCTGGTGAAGGGAGGCGTGGCTGCAGTGGTGGCGCTCGAGCGAGCTGCTGGTGGTCGCTCAGGCGAGGGGCGGCGACCAGCAAGGTGGCGCAGAGGTGCTGGCCCGAACGGATGTGCAGGCGGAGGCAGAGGGAGTGTTGGCAACTGCTGCGGGCGAGCGACGGAGATGTTATTGCGGTGCAGCAACATCAGAGACGTAGGTTTGCCGAAAGGAAAGGGGTCAGCCGTAGCGACGATCGGGGTAGGGAGAGCGGCGGACGTGGGGACGAGCAGTGATAAAGCTCCCGGCGTCGAGCGAAGATGCAACCACGGCAACGGTGCTTGGAGGCAGAGGCGCTCGGAGGCAGGGGCGTTGCTAGTTGTTGGGTCAAGCAGATGCACAGGCGAACGGGCGAGCGGTGCTCGCCAGAAGGTCAGTGGCAAATGGGTGTAGAGGCACGGTGGTGCTCGGGCGGAGGTGCTGCCGGTGCTTGGGCGGAATTGCAGGTCGCCGAGAGTGGCTGCTACGACGCGGAGGCGGTCTGGGTGAACGGCGGCAGCAAGGAGCTTCCCCCTTCGAAGAAGAAGACCTGTTTTCCTTTTCCTTCTTTCTTTTTTTTTTTTACTCTTTTCTGTCTATTCGCACGTCTTCTCTCTTCCCCTTTCTGCACTCACGTCTTTTCTCTCTCACTCTTTCTTTCTCTTTTTTTTTTTTTTTACTCTTTTTCCTCACGAATTCTCTCCTCAAGCTTTTCTTCTCTCTTTTCACAAATTTTTCTCTCAATTCGCCTCTGAAAGTTTTCAAATTCGCCCCGCTTTCTTGAAAAATGCAGCACTATTTTATAGTGATTCCAGATGGCTGCATTTTTATGGCATTTTGCAAGTTTCCATCTCTTGTCACATTAAATCAAATATATAAATTAAAGCATGATTTCACAATCAGCTCAATTTTGCTCAGATTTCTTCCATTTTGCAAAATTCTTGCCTCTTATTCACTTGATTTTTAAATTGCTTCTGGATTTAACAAAATCCGAATATCCATCAATTCCAATTTTTCATGCATAATCAATCAAATCAATTTCCTCCAATTTTTCATTTTTTTCCTTGTATTTATTCAAATGCCATTTTTATTTTCCTTATTTCCTTAGATTTGCTAAAATTAGGTGTCAATAGTTGCCCCTCAACTCGTAGAGATTGCCTTCAAAGACAAGTTGAGACCTAAATTTTGATCATGCACATGTACTGAATAACTTTTTGTTGGAAAATGAATTCCATTTTTTGAATGCAATTTATATGATGCATGGAAATGCTAATGCAAATGATAAATGAACTTACTTGGAATAACTTACCTTCAAGGAGGGTAGAGTGATTCAAGATAGTTGGTGTCACATGTCCAAGACTTGTACCATTTTACGGTCACCTAGAATAGTAACCTGACTTTACAAAGAGACTGCTTTCCTAGGACCCGTACCATTCTACGGTCACCTAAATGGGGATTCATTTTCTAAGACCCATACCATTCTACAGTCGCCTGAATAGGTGTTGTCTAGAACTCATACCATTCTACGGTCGTCTAAATCGGGATTCATTTTCCAAGACCCGTACCATTCTACGATCGCCTGAATAAGAAATAGATGTTGGAACTCAAAATATTTAGGTCCAAACTAAGATATAACGAGCAAGATCGAAAAACATTCACATCCAGAGTGAAATATTTAACGAAAAGAATTAAGACATTCAGATCCATACTGAAATGTCAAGATTTTAGGACTTGAAATACCTAGATCCAAACTTAGGTATAACAAGAAAGATCGAAAAACATTCACATCCAAAGTGAAATGTTCAACGAATAGGACATCTAGGTCCAAATTGAGATGTCAAGATTTTAGGACTTGAAATACCTAGATCTAAACTAAGGTATAACAAGGAAAATCGAAAAACATTCACATCCAGAGTGAAATGTTCAATGAATAGAACATCTAGGTCCAAACTGAGATGTCAAGATTTTAGGACTTGAAATACCTAGATCTAAACTAAGGTATAACAAGAAAAATCAAAAAACATTCACATCCAAAGTGAAATGTTCAACGAAAAGAATTAAGACATCCAGATTCAGACTGAAATGTCAAGATCGGGTTGAAAGATTTTGGTGAGATTCATAGACTCTCAAATTTTGAAGATTGGAGAAGATGCTCAAATTCTTTTTTCTTTAAGCATGTAGATCCAAATTAGAAGACGAGTTACCTGAGTCTTACTTTGAGTACTTTGAAAGATTTGATACTTACCTAGGGCTCCCTTCTAGAGGCTTGATTGATTAGGTTACCAAACAGTTTGGATGAATCCTAATGCTTCAGGGCCAATTGCTACTTGACTTTAATGAGAAATTTGCCTGTCAAACATGGTCGGTAATAACAAGTAGATGCATTCATTACTCATTTTTATTATTACCAGAATTCCATGTGGAGAGTTATAACCAAGACAATCCACTCTTGTAATGAAGACATCTTGAAAATGTCAACTGAGAAATTTTCGATTTGAAAGGACTTTCACTTACTCTTATTGAAAATACTGTTTCACCCCAACAATTGATGCGGGCATATAAGAATCACTCTACCTCATCGTCTTCATGCCAAGCAAGGGTCCGGAGTATTCTCACAAGTGGTACGACCTTACCGATCTGAGAGGTCTTTAATGGGGATCATATCATGAGCTTGGTCAATGGCTTGACAAAAGGGACTCTTTGAGTCAAGGCTTTTGAAAGAATGAGTGATATTCTGTAATCATCTATGGGTTTACAAGTCAAGAACCCTGCAAAATGAAAAAGAAATAATCTTGCTCGCACTCCGTCGAGCAATGCTTAAAACATGTGAACCCCTAGGTTAATCCAAGTGCCCTAATTAGAAGAGACTTTGCAAGGGACGTAACGTAAGCTTGGTTCATGGGTTGAGAAATGAAAGGATCATTAGCTCAAAAAGTGTTTAGGGGGTCAAAATTGGTGATCATCTTGACATTTCCACCACTTTCCTTCTCCACTGTCGAAGATTTTTTTCATCACAACTCCATTGATTGCAACAGCATTTGAGAGTTTTTTTTGGATACCACCTTGTTGAGGATATGACTCAAGTGTTTGATTTTTCTTTTTGGGCATTAGCCTTGCTTTTACCAGGCACACTGCTTTTTCATGCCCCTATTTTGCACTTCTTCTCTTTGGACTTACACAGTCTTCTTTTATGAGCATTTTAGACCATGCTACTTGAATAATTGTCTTTCATCTTGCCCCAATGTGGGGGATGATCAACAACTGGGTTTGACATGAAATGAATTTATAGGCTCAAGTGGGCTATGCAATAGTCAAAAGTGTGTAGGATAAAGAAAGAACTACTATTTGTCATCCTAAGGCACTTGAATTACCGTGTAAGTTACACCGCAAAAGCGATGCTTGAAGATTGATGCAAGTGTGAGCAAAAAGATTCCTATCATTCATTTTAAATTTGCCCCAGTATGAGATGATCATTGACAGGGGTAATTTTAAAATAATCTCCATAAGTGTATGAGGCTCAAAGGGGTTAAGCAATGGATCACCTGTAGTGTTTAGGATAGAGAAAAGAATGCCTCTCATCACCTTGATTGACATACCCTTTGCGAGATAACCCTTTTCCTTGTGGGCATGGAACTTTTCACTCAACTCACTAGGGTTGGTGTATGAAACAGTGTATGAAATAAGGTTCGCCTTTCATCATCATGAAGTATCCCATTTGACACGTTCAATTTATCTCACATAATTTACCATGGAAAACATGCAAGATTTGCAACAGACTTAAATAATTCAACTCATTGAGGCAATTTATTCATCATAGAAATGCTCGCAGTTCAAAACATGACATGGCAAATTCTATCACGAATAATACTTCTTGACAGCACCAGAACTAATAGGAGTGAAAAACTCACGACCATCCATTTCCGCCTGGATCAAGGCACCTCCAAGGAATACCTTCTTCACCACATATGGGCTGCTGCAATTTGGAGCGAACTTGCCCCCAGAATCTGGAATTGAATTGGACCATTTTCACACCTTTGCATGCTATAAGACCGTCCCTAAAACATGAAGTAGATAAATAAAAAAAACAAACAAAATAAACTACATATTTTTTTTCTTTGTTTTTATTTGTTTTTTTGTTGTTGTTTTTTTTTTTTAATTCTTTGGCAAAACTTTTTTTTAAAACATTTTGACACGAGAAAGCATGATGAAGCCTAGGCCTCAAAATTCTCCTTGGATTTTTCTTTTTGTTTATCGGATGGATATCATCACTAGCTAGTTTGGTATACCTCACCATGCCCTCAAAATAAAACTTGTAATTTTATTGAAATTCATCAATCAATTACATTTATTGAATGGAAAGATGCAACACTCAATAACTAAAAAAAAGAAACTGAAAACACCTCTCAAAAAACAATAAAAGTTCCCACGTAGGGGAATGTGCAAAAGCAGTAAAAGAGTTACTCTTGTGGGCCAATGCCCATTTCTTTTGAGGGTTCTTCATCAATGGCTCCTATGATGAGATCGTCAAACAAGCTTGTAACTCCTTCCAGTACATCATCAGAGTTCTCCGTCTTTGGGGGTGTCAGCTCGTCCATGCCATCCCATCCATCATTTGGCTGCCCTAGGGTGTCAATCACATGCACTTTCGAGTTCTTGATTCGATTGGCGTCATGCTCGAAAATAGCATTCACCCTATCCTCATGCTCAGGTAGAGGATTCGGTTGAGTGGTATTGAAGGCAAACACCTTGGTGTCTAATAAATTTTGGACCTTGTGCTTCAAGGTCACACACTCATCAATCGAATATCCTACTTCCCCCATATGGTACTCGCATTTCTTGGAGGGGTCGTAGTTAGAAAATTTTTCAGCATTGGGTCGCTTTGACTCATAGGACAGCAACCCCTTCTTTTGTAGGACCTTCCAAACCTGGGACAGGGAGCCAGGAAGATGAGTGAACTGCCTTTTAGTAAACTACCGAGGCGCGGTCAGACGAACACTGCCTTGTTGATTCTTAGGGACATGAACAATCGAAGGCTTGCTAGATTGTGCATACGCAACATTGACTTCCGTGCTAGGTTCTTGGTCCTTTTTCATGGTGAACCTTTTGCCTTGATGGGTCGGTTCGTTGAACCATCTGTCTCTTAGCCCAATCTTGATTTGCTCACCCACCAGAATAAGTTGGTTGAAGCTCTCAACGTACGTGCGAGCCATTCGGGTACGAAACTCAGATGGGAGAGTCTTGATGAACAACTTCATCAGCTCCTTGTTAGTAGGTTCAGGAGTAATTTGAGCTGCCGGATTTCTCCATCTCACAGCATACCCTTGAACGACTTGCTCATCTTTTTATGCATTCTCTCAATATCCTCTTGGGAAGGTGCAATGTCCATGTTGAACTTATACTGCTTGATAAACGCATCAGCCACTTCATTCCAAGTGTCGAGGAGGTTCACATTCTTCATGACGTACCAGTTTAGTGCGGGTCCGGTCAAACTCGCATGAAATGATTGGATCATGAGGGGCTTATTTTTGACATGCTGGGCCATGCGTACGTGGTACATTTGCAAATGAGATTTTGGGCAAGAAGTACCATTGCACTTCTCGAACTCTGGCATTTTGAACTTGCTTGGCATTTGGACCTTCTCATAAACCGAGAGGTCAAACAGGAGTGAGCTTTGTGACTCCTGCAGCTGTCTCACTTTCTCTTCCAGCTTTGCAACGCACTCATCCTGATCTATCTTAGGAACGCTGTCAAGTTTGGCCTTTCCAACAAGGACCATGTCATCTTCCAGCCTAGGCATTTCGTCATCACTCACTTGGGCCATGTTTGCCTGCTTCGTAGGGCTACTATCTTGGGGAGAGCGGGTGCAGGATTCGGATTCACCCAGAGGGATTGAAGTTAAGCTGTTATAAGCTGCATAGATGCGGCTAGCTGTTGGAGTTGATCTTCCATGGTGGACATACGATCGCGCATCTCGTTTTGGTCGGCCATTTTAGCCTTTGATCGTGTAACAGTGGGCGAGCGTGGCATATCCGTTGTCACCTAAAGGGAAGAAATGAACAAAATAAGCATGAAGTGTAAATAGATAGCCAATCCATGACAATGATCTAATCGATTTTTTCAATTTTTATTTATTTATTTATTCATGAGAAGTTCGCATTAAAAGGGAATTTCCTAAAAATGGACATCCTATTAAAACCAAATTTCCTAAACATCATGTGAAAACAAATTCTCCAAAGTTTTCCTTTTCTTTTTTTTCAAATGCTTGGCAATTTCATTTTTAATTGACAAATGAATCAAATCAATGATTGACCTAGATTGTCATGGACCGACCCAATAGTACGACAAAATAAATTGCATAGTACAGGGATAGAAGACTTACTTCACCAAATAAAATCAATGGCAATCACATAGACATGCACATGAGATGTGAGGCTCGATTTCTATCTTGATGGCTTAACAAAGTGGAGTTAAGAGGATGATTTGACCGTTGCAGTCTCCCATTAACGTGTCAGGTCCTCCTAACCCCGGCTCAGGTGAATGAATACCTAATAATCACGCAGTCTCGCAGATATGGACAAACACATTCGACACCATGCAAGAAATTTCGGGGAAGAGAAGGTCAACCTCTACATAGCAGTCTCGCTTTGGAGGAAGTATCATTCTCAATACCATCCTAGAAATCCTATCGCAGCCCAGGTTCGGCCACAGGTTATGTGTGCAAAAGTGTAGTGCTAAAAACAATAAATCATGCACAACAGTTTAAATGCACACAACAATTCTAATTAGGGAAAAATAAATCATTCATCTCACACTCCAACCTGTAAGAAAAAGTTAGCAAATACTACTCCCCTTATACCTCCCATCTGCAAGAACATTTAACACCTTAGAAATGTTAGGGACGTACTTGGGATCCTCGCTGCCAAACAAAAAACATTTTTTAAAAGGAAAAGAAAAATTGGCCTAAGTCCACCAAGTGTTTTAAAACAAGTCCCCAGTGAAGTCGCTAAGCTGTCGTGACTTAAATTTCGGGTGCACCACCTAAAACTAGGTTAATGGACTACTAAGTCTTTAAACTTAGTTCGGACTCTCCCAAGCCCATACCAATTCACGACTTAAGGTTCAAATATTTAACATGCAAAAGATATTTAATTAGGAGTCGCCACTAATCAGTTTATGGTAGGTCGATTAGACACCTAAGTAAAATAATGGTAGAATTATTTTACTCCTACGAACCAGAAATAAGGGTACAAGGACTTGGTTACACTAGATTTCTCTAATGCCCTTTTGGTACCATTTCTTTTTAATTTTCAAAAATATTTTTTCAGCCAATTTGGATTTATTTTAACCTAAATCTCTTTCATGCAAAAAAGTGACCACACGGATGCTCATTCACTATTAAACATTCAAATAAATAAATTGCATCACACAAAGCAAATCGCATAAAACAAATGATTTTTTTTTTTTTTTGTGTTTTCTTTGAAATTAGAATTCTTTTATAAAAAATGCATTTTTAACTACATGACCTAGTTTTATTAATAAACAAATTCTAATTAAATGATCCTGTTATGCAAACTAATTAACATGCGCCTAGTATTTTTTTTATTGAAATTTGGAATTAATAAAAACCTTAATTAAACTATCTAAAAAGGGATAATTTTCTAATTTATTCTAGGGATTAATTTGACTTAAACCCTATCCTATCCTAAAAACTATGTTTACAAAAAATGAGATTTAAGATGTGCGAACATTATCTAAAACCTTATTTAAAAAAAAAAAGATATTTAAGTTCAACCCTAACTTATTTATAAAAAAGCAATCCTAAAAATGTAATCCTAAGAAAATTCTAATTTTCTAAACCTATATGTCTGATTTACTAAACCTATATGCTCCTGCAGAATTTTGATTTTTTTGATTTTTTGATTTTTTTTAGTTTTTTAAAGATAAGTAATTATTAAATAAATATTAAATCTAAACTATCAGCGAAATAAAGGGTTAAAATAATCGAAAAAATAACCTGTTGCCTCACAGGTCAAATTAACGATTATCCTAACCCTAATTATCACGACAAAAGAGCTCAAAATAATTAAAAATATGATCCGAAGTCTTACGGATCAAATTAATAATTATAATGATTTAACAATTGAAATTCTACCAAAAGCCCAAAAATTAATATAATTAAAAAAAATAATCCGATGTCTCTCGGATTAAATTAATAATTACAATAAGTTCGGAAAAATATCCCTATGGATAATGCCTAAGGGGGGCTTTGGAAGAACAGCGGCGCGCCCACGCGAGGATTGAATATGGTCTGGGCTGCTGGTTGCGTAGTGGTGCAGACGCGGCGTTGGCTGAGGGAGGGGCTCCGGAGCGGTGGTAGCGGCGATGGGGCTGCTGGTGGCTGCAGCGAGGCGACGGTGGCAAAGATGCAATGCGGGTCGCGGGTCGTCAGGTGGAGGCAATGCGGGAGCAGCGATGGCAGCGAACAGTGGCGTCGCGGACTGCTGCAGGGGCGCGGAGGTGCGGTGATTAGCTCGGGCTATTGGTGAAGGGAGGCATGGCTGCAGTGGCGGTGCTCGAGCGAGCTACTGGTGGTCGCTCAAGCGAGGGGCGATGACTAGCAAGGTGGCGCAGAGGTGCTGGCCCGAACGGATGCGTAGGCGGAGGTAGAGGGTGCATCGGCAACTGCTATGGGCGAGCGACGGAGATGCTGTTGTGGTGCAGCAATGTCAGAGACGTGGGTTCGCCGGAAGGAAAGGGGGTAGCCGCAGCGACGATCGGGGTAGGGAGAGCGGCGGACATGGGGATGAGCAGTGACAATGCTCGCGACGTCAAGCGAAGGTGCAACCGTGGCGACGGTGCTCGGAGGCAAAGGCGCTCGGAGGCAGGGGCGTTGCTAGCTGCTTGGTGGAGCAAATGCACAGGCGGACGGGCAAGCGATGCTCGCCGGAAGGTCGGTGGCGAGTGGGTGCAGAGGCACGGTGATGCTTGGGCGGAGGTGCTGTCGGTGCTCAAGCAGAATTGCAAGTCGCTGGGAGTGGTTGCTGCAACGCGAAGGTGGTCTGGGCGAACGGTGGCAGCAAGGAGCTTCCCCCCTCGAAGAAGAAGACCTGTTTTCCTTTTCCTTCTTTCTTTTTTTTTTACTCTTTTCTATCTATTCGCACGTCTTCTCTCTACCCTTTCTGCACTCACGTCTTTTCTCTCTCACTCTTTCTTTCTCTCTGTTTTTTTTTACACTTTTTCCTCACGAATTCTCTCCTCAAGCTTTTCTTCTCTCTTTCCCGAATTTTTCTCTCAATTCGCCTCTGAAATTTTTCGAAATCGCCCCGCTTTCTTGAAAAATGCAGCACTCTTTTATAGTGGTTCCAGATGGCTGCATTTTTATGACATTTTCCAAGTTTCCATCTCTTGTCACATTAAACCAAATCTATAAATTAAAGTATGATTTTGCAATTAATTCGATCTTGCTTAGATTTCTTCCATTTTGTAGAATTCTTGCCCCTTATTCACTTGATTTTTAAATTGCTTCTGGATTTAAAAAAATCCGAATATCCATCAGAATTCCAATTTTCCATGCATAATCAATCAAATCAATTTCCTCCAATTTTTCATTTTTTTTCCTTGTATTTATTCAAATGCCATTTTTATTTTCCTTATTTCCCTATATTAGCTAAAATTAGGTGTCAACAATGATAATGAAAAAAATTATAGTTTTCAAATTTTGAAATGGTCAACTAAATGTGAACACATTAACAAATCATTCATGTTGATAATATGTCTCAAATTTAAACTAGTAAATAAAACTCAAAGTGTGACATCCTGAAAACTCAAGTTATGATTTCAATCGAATAAGTCGGGTTTTTCATCGACGCGACTATAGTATTTTTCTCTGAGATGGCCACTCATGAGATAACTAGACGATCTAGGGGAACCATTAAGAGATATTGAAGCAATAGACTTGAGAATTCGATCAGGAACTGACTACTCGACCATGTTCATCTACCAAGATTATTACGGCACAATAAGATCGATTGGAAATTGGAGATAGGTCAGTTTGACTGAGATATGTGGTTAAATGTGGGTGATTCCACTAAATTGTAAAATTCTCGTCGATCGGCACTAGAATGATTTTTTTGTCGTTTTGGTACCTTGTGTCCGTATTTGAAACCTTGAGATTTTCATGACCACCGAGAGTCGCCAATATGTCGAAGGGGTTCATTGTAGCTCGAAGAAAATCGACCATGGGTCATTTGCACTAAAAATTTCTTGAAAGCTATTGGGTTGCCTAGGTCTTGCTAAAATCGCGCTAGATCAAAATTAACCGCGAATTTGAACCCAATTTCAAAAATTGAAAGTTCTGTCCTGTCACGATTTATTTTAGAAATGTCTACTCATACTTCGAAGAATTTTCGGTGATTTCAGGATTTTTACGAAAAATTGATTCGGACGTTTTGAAAAACGAATGGAAATTCGGATTGGCCGAATTGAAGGGATTTTTGATGTGCAAACCGAGCTACTTGGCAAAAGGGACTTGTAGAAATTATGTGGGCTTTTTCTACATCAAATTTGGATACCAATTGGAGAGAATTGCGAAGAAATTGAAGTCCAAACTTGTTAAATTCGGAACCATTGGAGGGCAGCATTATTTTGGCTTCAATTTGGATAATTTGGTGGATTTTCAATGCAAGAAAGTATTAGAGACCAAGTGATAAGATTGAATGCTTTAAGGGGACCAAGCTTTCAATGATTTGGATAAGTTTATTGACTTTTTCCCCTTAATCTTCTCGAGCAAGTCTTCAAGCCGTTCGTCTCCTTCGGGGCTCCTTTGTCTACCTTGTAGTTCGATGATCTTTTCTCTTCCTTCACGCCTGCAACTTTGTTTTCTTTCAATTATCCCTCAAAACCGAAGCAAAACGCTCAATCTCTGCCCATTTCCTCTCTCCACGCCACTTGTCAGTGAGCTAAGCTTCTTTGGTCAATGTTAGCAACCCACCGAAGCCCTGTGTTGACTCCATCAATGAGATTTCTTCAATTCTGTTTCTTCTTGGTTCTGTCGAAGCCCCGCACACTTCCCCCCATCGCCACCTGCAAGCCACCTTCGCTTGTCTCCCCTTGGTCAACACCCAGCAGCAATCCATCCCACCTTTGACCATCGAAGAAGCCAGCTCTCCTCCATTTCGGTTTGCCAGCAATTTCCCCTGCACATCTTCTCGGCTTGCTCTTCTACTCCTCCGCGCAGCAACTTCGATCCAACGAAGCAAGCGCAGCGGCCCAGTCCATCTCGTGCCATCTTCAACAGCCCATCACCCTCATGAGATCAAGCCCAGAAATCTTCCGAGCCGAATTCAGCCTTGCGAAGCCAAACCGAGCAGCAATTCTTCAGCTTGATAGAAAGTGCGGGCCAATTTTCAGGCCCGATCCGTGCCCTGTTGGCATCGCCGCTTCGGAGCTTTTCATTCCTCGTCGCGTCCCCGTCGTTTTGATCCAAACGGATCGTTAATCAGGTGAGTTTAACTCACTAATCCTCGCTTAGTAAGTTAATGACATTTAATGGTTGATTAGTTTAGACTAAGCTAGGATTAGGTGGTTAGTTAGATTTGATTAGTGAATTTAATTAATTACTGATGCATGTTAGGTGGATAGTTAGTGCAATTAGGGCTTAACAAGCTCTAATATTTAACTAGAGTCGTTCGGTAATTTTCCGGATTCGTCTCGGCTTCCAATTAGGCTTTTTCGGACCTAAGTTGTATTTTCTGCATTTATTAATTAATTTCCGAAAATTAAATCGGGATAACTAGTGATCGAAATTTTATGTTGATTGTAATGGTGTGATCTATTTATTTAATTGAGCTCAAATTTGTGTTGATTGTGAGTGAATTGAGAAATTAGGAATTTATTCCTAAATTGTTTAATTTTGGTAATTAATTGGAAAATTACCGAGTGTTAATATACAATGCCAAAAATATTTTGGTGGACCATATGAAATGGTGGGAAGTTTAAAGGTGAAATTATTATATTTTGGCTAAGGCTGACCGTGTACCCACACATGGCTATTTTTATCAGGAATGATAAAAATGTTGAATTGATTGTATGATTGGGATGGTATACTATATCAGCCTATGGGTGATATGTCAGCTTAGCAGAGAGCAATATAGTGGTATACTATATCAGTCTACGGGCGATATATCAGCTTAGCAGAGAGTAGTATACATTATCAGCTTAGAAGTGAGCAATGTCGGTATACTATATTAGCCTACGAGCGATATGTCAGCCTAGTAGGGAGCAATATACCTTATCAGCTTAGATTGAGCAATGTTGGTATACTATATTAGCCTACGGGCGATATGGCAGCTTAGATAGAGAGCAATATACCCAATCATCTCAAAAGCGAGCTATACTATCTATTTATCAGCTTAGCAGTGAGCAATCCAGATATGATTGGACTTTATAGATAGTATGAGATGAGCCAACTTAGAAAGAGGTCATGATGACATGTAATTGATTGAGTTGATTGATCGTTGAATCAATTCGAATTGATTGAATTGATTGGATGTTATGATTGCGAGTTTATGAATTAAATTGATTTGCAGGAATGAACAGAGGCAAAGGTAAGACCTTCGACTCATGTTTGTGCTTAGGCAGCCTTAAGGCGTATTTTCTTCCTAGTTAGGTCTTAGGGGGTTGAACTTGTTAAGACATTATCTCACTGGTTATTGTATAACCATTTTCAAGTCCCTAGTTGACAGCGGTGGAGGACCCGAGACCCAAAGTTTAGAAGGTGAAGCCCAAAGAATCGGCGTTCTTGTCTGACTAGTTAGTCATAGAACAAATCTATTTTGATGAAAGTCGATTTCTTTTTGTTGGCTTCAATGTATAAACCTGTGTGTTTATAAAAATGCCTTTTATGAAAAATTGGTCCTACTTTTCCTATCCCATTGTTTTATTGTCTGGGATTATTTATCTGCTTCCACATGCGTATTAAAACTGAAAGAGTTGGTGATGCGTCCTGGGACGTCGCTATTAATCGACCAAGGAGGGATGGGCACGTGCTCGGCGAATCGGGGCGTGACACAAATCAAGTAAGTTTGTTTGAGTAACTATTCCTCCCAACCTCCTTCAAAGTCGATCACACAAACTCGTAGCATATCTTCAAGTGTTTGGATTGTCCTTTTCAATTGGCCATTTGTCTGTGGATGATAAGCTGTGTGTTACACTGAAGCTTCTTTCCCATGATGGTTTGAAGACCCCTCCATATTAACTTATCCCGCCGGCAATTGCTTCAGGATCTCAACGGCGAGGTTTGAAGGGAGCTTGGGGTCGTTGTCGGGCAGTGGCAAAGGAGGGACTCATGATGGTCAGGCATGGGTTGAGAAGAAGAGCGAACCTGAAATGGAAATGATCTGTCCTGGTTGAGTCATGCGAGTGTGGGCGCTCTCCATGCCTCCTGCGGGCCGCAGTAGGTACATGTACAGTATAAAGAAAGACAAGCTGAAGGTCGATGATTATTCCAATCCGTACGGACCCAGGTCGGGGCGATAGCTGGCCCTTACTCAAGATCCCCACAGCGATAAATGCAGTGCAATGAGTGTCCATGACAAGGTAACTCAACGTTGGGCTCGCCCATGAATTTGAAAATGGAATCAATCCGTTTGCATCAAATCATTGTGCATGTCCTCACAGCAGGTCCAATTCGATTTCTTCTTGTATTTTCCACACCATCGACGCTTGACGACCATACGATTCCAAAACTACACTCATTCGCAGGTCCGTATATTTGATCGCTATGAGGAAATTTGGAAAATAGAATTATATGTACTCTGATGTGCACTTCTAGTCCAAAAGCGGCAACAGGCTCCCATTGATATCATGGCTGATTGATGTAATTGATATCACAATCAATTACAATCTCACAAGGGTAATTTTGTGTTTTTTCCGAAAGGTTTATGGGATTTTCTTGCGTATACAATATGCGAGAGACTTCTAAATGTTGAACAATACAAGAAGAAATCAAATTGGCAATATCATTTCTACTACATTGGATTTTGCGTTTTGAATAGACGACGGCTTTAGGCCTATACTTAAATGAAGGGTTGCTAATGAGATGGAAAGTGAGAAAGCGCGTGAACTTTAGTGCCGGCCAATGAATAATATGAAAGTAATCCTAGTACGAACTTGACTTAACCAATGTTCTCCGAGGAAATTACTCGGCATTTTCACTTGCCAAATGAAATGGAACTCAAGACTCTATAAAAGGAGAAAATAGAAAGAAATAATACATCTATATCATTAGAGTTAAATCATAGAAAAGCTTAAACTAGTATGACTTAAACATATTTACCACAAATTATCTTAGGACAAGTAAAAACTCTCAAAGTGATACCATTGTCCCAATTTTTCCCTCCTTTACAATTTCATCCAATTTTGACAGTAGACATCCTATGTGGTAGCTGATGAGGCTAACAAGGTTTGCATGGTACACTTATGTGACATTATCACATGCACCACTCCCAGACTTTGCCGAAGGAGAAAAAAACTCATTTTCCCAAGCTTGCTCGGTTCCTCTTGAACCCTCTTTCTCGAGCTCTCTCTCTCTCTCTCTTCTCTAGGATGACGCCAACTGTCCAACTGATCATTGTGACTAAGCGTCGCACTTGACATTCCATTCGCCATCACTGTACGCCATCCTTTATCCTTGCTCCTTTGTCATGGAGCCAACGTCCAACGCGATAGACGAGAGAAGGAAAAGAAGAGATGGGCCGGGCCCTAGCGGAAGGAAATAGAAGAAGAGGAAAGGGAAGAAGGTCGGGCCGGCCTAGCCATGGCCCGCCCCCACTTTTTTAATTTTTTTAATTTTATAATTAATACTAGTAATGCAAATATACCTAATGTCTATATGCAATGCAATTTAGCAAAAATAATTTTTGCTTAGGGGTTAGAAGTAATCCCTAATTTCCCATGTGATTAAAGAATAATTAAATGAGTTGCCAAAATTTAGATGTCATCACAATCTTTAATTGAGATACCCAAAAATGTTTGATGTAAGACATTGGGAAGCAATGCTTTTATGAGCAGGCACAAAAAAGTATCGCTCAAAATGAGTTTTCATTATCTCGACTTTATAGATATGATGGGATTGACAAAAAATTCAAAGGAATCCTCGTTGTCGATGATCACTATAACTCTCAATTTTCCTAGTAATAGTGGGTGCTTGCAAAGTGGTCGATGCTGATTAATCAAGAAAATGAAAGATACAAGGAAAGTGTCGGCATCTTTAATAAGCAATTCATGCCAATGACTTGCATCATCTCGAACTGAAGTTTATAAGGAAGTTTCCAGTCCAATATGACAAAAAAAGACAAAACTTGGTTTTGGAATCATATTGACGTGATAAAACAAGCCATTAACAAAGTAGATTTTCTTGATGGGAACCAAAAAGTCTTTTCTCTCTCCCTCTCTCTTTTCTCTCCATCGTCTTCTTCAACCTTCAACCATGGTGAGTGTTTGAGGTAGTCTCACCATTCCCTTCCTCTTTTGTTGATTTTGTTTGCATTTTATCATTCTTTTCTTTGTTTTTTTTTCTCTCTCTTGATTTAGATTTAAAAGCTCTCTTCTCTTAAACTTTTCTGATCTAGTTCTAGATCTAGGTGCTTTCTCGATCTAAATTTGGAAGTTTAATAAATATACTTTTGGGGATTCAATACTCCTCTTCTCTATTCGTGTATAGGTTATCTATCTTCAGTTTTAATGATGACCATAAGCGTTTTGGCGTCTCATTGAAGAGAAGGAATTTTCGGTGTGTGCTCATCATTGATAAAGGCACATGAACTGGTGATGGTCACCAATTTTTTTGCTTGATAGATCCATTTTTGTGGAATGAGTATGCGCTTAATTTTGCTAATGCCTTGTTAATCCTCTCAATTTTCTGGATTTGGCTTTGCTTTTCAATTTCTTGCTCTATTTTGATTTGCTTTGTTATGAAGATTACATACTTCAAATATATCATTTTTAGCAATGAATATAAGTTTCTTTCGACGAAAAGAAAAAGTCAAAGGAGATTAATGTGAATTGAGAGTATTTACTGAAAGTGTGTTTGTTTCATGAAAAATTAATGATTTAGAAAATATTTTCCAAAATTTGATAGCTTGTATCACTTCCAAAACGGAATGAAAAAAAAAAAACTTTCATCATTTACAAACAATGCTTAGATATAATTTGTTGTCGATACCAAAAAAAAAAATTTCATCAATTAATTTTTTCAAGTAATAAAAGCGAACATTTCAAAAAAAAATTTTAAAATTATTTATTTTCCATGAAACAAATAAAGCCTAAATATCATAACATGTTGGGCATTACCAAGGAAAGAAAATGCTGAGATTACCAGCGTGTATGACCAGCAAATAAGAAAAATTATTAGATGAAGTGACAACACTAATGTGAGAATGGTTATGGCAATTGACGATAATTGCAATTCATTGATTAGAAACTTTATCAATATTAGATATCACTAGTTGTAACCAATCATTGGCTTATTATTATGGACCGATGGGTAATGTAAGAAGTTGATTTAGTAAAAGAGGTGGGGCTTGTTATTCACCCACCCAAAGTTTTGCTTGGAAATTGCATGCTTGAACACGTGATCCAGCCTTCTCTTGCTTTAGTGGTTGGGTTGAGCATTGGTCCAAGGTTGACCTTGGATTAGCCCAACCCAACCAATTTTGATCTGGTTTGCAAGGGAATTGAGTCGGTCTCTAGTCCCAGAGTTACTGAAACCTATATTGTGCTAGTTGGTCTATGGTCTTAATACTTTAGGGTTGGTCCAAACTGGACCAACTATATATATTCCAAACCTTGGTATTTAACTTAAAGTGCTTGGCGCCGCCTCCTTTTTTGTCGCCCTAGTATAAATTTTCCAAACTCCAGTACATAACTTAAAGGCTTTATAGTTAGTCTAACCCAAACCAACTTCGTGTGTGTGTATATTAATATCTATCTATGTATAATTGATAGTTTATTGTTTAATTTTATTTCACGTGTTCATCTTCTAAGGTTGTTATTTTTGGTAAGTTGAGATTTCTATTTTTTTTCTTATCTTAGATTTCTATTTGGTTTGTATTGGTGTTGATAATTTGGATGTTCAATATCACATTCTCAACGCATATGTAATTTTAAAGAGTACTTTTAGTTTTTCAAGGAAAACAATAAAAAAAACCAAAAAAAAATGGAATCGGCTAATCACTGGTTAACCCTGGAATAGAACTTGGTCTTAAGTTCAACAAGGTTGGTATCCCGTCCCAAAAATTGGAGACTAATATTGTGTGAATTGATTCCTAATTAAGGTACTGGACCGGCTCAATCTGGACGATAGTCACAACTATTTAGTAGAATTAGATGGTTCTTTAAAAACCAATGAAAGCGGCTGGATGAGCGTGTATATCTAAGAAGCATCAATCTTAATTATACGTCGACAAAAGTGAAATAAAGAAAATTTGATCGCGAGGAGCGCCGCGCCGGGGAGGGGGGACGGGGGGGTTGTGGTACCATACGTGCCAACGCAAAAATTTCCGGTGCACTCTGTAGCGCTAGCTTGTGGTGCAGAAACAACGGCTACTCCTTACCTGCAGGCTCCTGCAATCATATCCTCAGGAGGATAGACAAGCCAGCTTACGAAGGCACAGACAGAGTCAGAGAGATGAAACTGAACAATGTGCCGGACAACTATGAAATGTTCAAGATAGGGCCGCATAAAAAATATCATTAAGATGTATACAAAGCTTGTCGATACTCTGATGGGGTATGGGATTGAGCTTGAGAACAAAGAACATAACTCCAGAAGGTAAAATGTTATCCCTTTTAAGGCCAATGATTCCGATGCAGAGGACTTATCCTAGAAAGATGTATAATGTGCCCGAACAACCTGGTGCCGTCAAGCTTGGCTTTTATGCAACCCATAGGCCAAGCTATCATTCTTTTCTCGGCTTAGGTCTCCGCTAAAGTTGTCTGATTGTAAGCACAAAGACTGCGACGTAATTGAACAATCGCCACTGAACCAAAGTTGTTGTGGGGTTCTTTGATGTTCCTCTTTAGGAGAGAGAGAGAGAGAGAGAGAGGAAAAGAGAGAGTTCCGGCCAGCAGCAATTTTTTGAGAACAAGTCCTTAAAGCTTCTTTGTACTCTTCCATACAGTCAACGACTTGATTGGTGACAAAGTGTGGAGTAATTAACCTCGACAATTTGTAAGACTTGTATATTTTATTACACCCACATATTCATCATTTCATGATAAGTTAGCGATCAACTTAACTAAAAATGAGTGTCACTCTACAATTGAAGTTGGTCCACATAATCGGTATACTAAGTGATATAACAAATTGTAAGTGAACATATAAACAAATGAACTTGTTAAGTAATTGAACAGCTTGCCTTAATTATAAACAATTAATTTTATACATTAGTCTTAATATGCAACCTTAATTAATTAAAATTTACATCTATCAAGCTTCATTACATTTCTATGAAGAAATCTAGCATGATTTTTTTTTTTTTTTTGGTTTTTCCATATATAAAAAACTAAATTGTATGCAATGCATGACATGCGAATTTAATCCTAAATTATGTTTACATGACCTAATTATGATATGACGTGCAATAATGACTTGACATAAACTATACGACATGAATGTAATGCAATTAGTCTATAGGACATGCAAATGATATTTTTTTAGCTCTTTCATTAAAATTGGTAACTAAAAATTACAAAAACAAGAATCTATATATTATTTAAAATAAGCTAGGAAATAGACGAACCTAAATCCTATCTTAATTTTGATGCCTATCTCTTGCAATCAATTTAAAAATCATTATGATACCTAGATATTATCTAATCATGTATTTAATTCAACTGGGAAAATATCCTATCTAATCCTATTATGCAATCTTATCTAGAAAATCAATACCAATCGACATGATATGCAATCCTTTTGCGATTTTTAGAAACCCTACAATTATCTAAATTTTAAAATAAAATCTCACGTAATCCACATGCGCAATCCACAAAGATTTAAATAGAATATCGAGATAATCTAAAAAATAACAATCACAAAAATGTGAATTTAGATGCATGATAGGAGGTACTCCATATTTTGTCATACCAAGTTATTATGATTTCAATTTAAAATTCCAAAGGAACTTTTGACACTAAATCATACCTCATAAATATGGAAGTATGTAAATTTGTTATCACTAAACTAGGAATGTCATGAAAATAAGTTTGAATGTGGAAATGAAATAAGCAATCGCATTACCAAAAAGTGAGGCTTAAGACCCGCCCACATCATTTTTAAATCTTGGCGCACTATATTGGCTATACCTCATGCTCATGGGTTATGTCAACATTATAGTAGTATCAAACTCGATAATTGATTGGAGGCAATGATATGCATTATCTTCCTAAACATTGTTTTTCTTTTTTGGCCTCAATACAGTGTTGATCTTGCAATTCAAACAGACGAATCACTGGTCTACGAGAAAAGGAAAAAAAATGGTAAAGAGAACCAATTTGATTGTGCTAGAGAAAAGGAATATCTGGTGGGAAGGTCAACCACTCAATAGTAAAAAGAATACTAAATATTTCCTATTATTCTTTTTCTTAAGTATAAACTTGATTTCTTCTTATCCTAATCTATCATTTATCTCATACAAAACGGGGACGTGAAACGTATGGCGTGATTACACATAATGCCCACTGAATTATCATAGCTTATTAATAGAGCATGTCCAATGTCCGGCGTGGAACATGACAATGCCATATAGATGAATGGTAACTTAAAGTTACGTCTATTTGCAATTTCGGTGTTGATGCATGTTAAACCCTCAACTTTAAAAGGTTCTGTAAATTCTTATGGAATGCCCGCTTTCCCTCAATTTCACACAAATAATAAAAGTTTATAAAAAGGGAATAGTTGACTCTTTAACCAACAAAGGTACTGAATTAACATATTTAATTAGAACATATTATGAGATATTTAAAATGATAAATAAATAGATATGAAACAACAAATTGCTGCTAGTTTTAAAAAACTGCTTTCCTATATTTACAGGGACAAAATGACAAGATTTTTTATCCATTTGAAATGGCTGTAAAGTGTCTGATTAAGCTCATTATCATTACTAAATCATATACTTTAATGAGAAAAATTTAAGAGAAAAATCAAAATGAGGAATTGCCCGAAAGTGCAGAGCTCATTTCACTGCCGCTACCACTGTGGCATTGCCCACCTCTCGCAACAGCTGCTAGTCCTTGCACAACCAGTCGCCCAAGATTTCGTTTTCAATGACCCTCGCCATGACTCTCCTCTGATGCTCATACAACATTAGAATATATTTTTAAAAATTGCTTCGAGTTAGCTTAAGGGATAAAAAGGTTCACTCAATTGTAATAATTTGTTACAAATATGTTATGCACTAGATGTGCATCCATATGTAGCCCAAATTTTAACATTCTGAATGACACAATAGATAAACTTATCTTATCAATATTGATATCACTTCAAACTGAAATGGAGAGGTTGACTAATAACTCCACAAATGGCCTTTTTTATATAGCCACTAAGCCATTGAGAATCATTCAAGTCAAGGGGTTGACTAGCATGAATCGTCACTGGCGAGAAATTTATCTAATATCAAACTATGAGTCCTCTTCGCAATGATGATAGATGACAATGAGTTGGCTTTTTTTTTTCTCGATAATTGCATTAACATTTATCTTATCCCCGCCGGCAATTTAATTTTTACTGTGTCCTTTTCATTGTGACGATGGATAATCATGACTTCTTGGCCGTACGGGCAAAACATGGTTTTTGTTTTTTTCCCAAAGCGTGAAAAATAGTCAAAATCAATCTCCTCTTGTAGTGTTATTATAACATTTTGTTGATCATTAGATATTATATAAGAGGTAAAAAGCTTGATAGGGATAACTTAATTGTATTTTCACTTAAAGAAGTATGACTATATTGGTTCAATTAATAAATTTAGAACTAAATTTATATTTATATAATTAATTTATAACTCATTTTGCAATCCTCTTGCTATTAAGGATGCGAATGATAATCATTATGTTTTTATAAACAATTATTGATCAGACATAAGTTTTTCTATTTTTATTTTTTGACTGAGTTTTTGAATAAATATAAAAATCTAATAACAACACAAAATCTTTATTTCCGAAATAGAAAATCATTTGGTAAACCATTGTATATATCTCCCTATCAAGCTATTTTCCATTCATTGTGATTCAATCTTTCATGAGACAAATTATCCTCAATCAATTGAATTGAAAAAGTCGATTTCTACATTGACTGGTAGTGGCCGGCAGCGAGCAATGGACACGAGGGCGAGCAATGAAAAATGTTTTTATTTCTGTTTCTATTTAAAAAAAAAGAAATATACAAAATTTATATTTCAAACCTATTTTTGAGATAAAAAATTGTTCGAAAATAGAAAAAAAAATACTAAATGGAATTCTATTACAAACTTGTTTCTAGGAGCTGAAAAATAGAAAAATGAATAAAAAAAAAACAAAATAGTTATCATGTGCAGCCTAAACCACGGAAAAACATTCAAGGTGGGTGGTTTATTATCATGAATCTTTAAAAGAAGTACACCCCCCAAATGTCAAAAGTTGGCACGAGCGAGTGTACCTTTTGGAACTCGTGTCAAGTTTTGGCACTCAGAATATATCTAATGCCAAATGTGTGTCTACTTCATGATGATGATTCGTGACCATGTGTTGACTCTCTTTCCATCATTTCATTAACTTTTCTCTTTTCCCTGCATGCAACAGATGGTCAATACTAAAAATAAAAACATGTCATAATTGATAAATAGGTAAGACTTTGGGCAAGAGTTGCAACAAGTCAAAGCATCGGAGTGAGAGAATACTATTTAGGCACCCCACAACCTTCGCCAATACCAAGTTTGTCCTAGTCATAAAGGCTTCATCCTATCACTCTTTCCTTCCTCTAACTTTCCTCCTCCTCACTATCAAGTTCATCTCTTCATGGTTAAAGCAACCCAAGTAGCACTGATACCGACACACAATATGCGACACAACACGATACAACATGTCAACATGTCATTTATCAAAAGATAGATAATTCCGATACATTAGAACACATTGTATAATAAATATATATTTTTATAAATACATGATAAATTATCATTTTTATGATTATTTTAATCAAATTAATTTGATATAAATTCACAAATAAATAAATAATCAAAAACATTAATCCACTATTTTTTAATGTCATTCATTATTTCAATTGACAAATTCAATTCCATTCCAATAGTCCATAAAACTTGGAGGAAAAGAAAAAAAATTATTACTCTGAACTCACGTATTATAATGTGTCGGAAGAAGAGGAAAAAAAATAAATTTAAAGGGCCGAATTTGGTCTCACGGGCAGACTTATAAGAGAAAAGAAGATTAGATTTTTCTTATTTCCTAATGTATTATTTTTATTTTTTACATATTTATATTTTGTAATTTATTGAAATTTTTTAGAATTGGCCCCATATGTGTCAAAATTCGAAACTCAAATGTTTGAATTCCAGACTCGTGTGTTAAACAATGTCGGGAGAGTTAATTAGATGTCGGATTTTTTGACACCTATTAACCGAGTATCGAAAAATGTTGGACATGTGTCGGAGTATCCGACTTCGACACGACACAAAACCTCCCGAAAAGTGTCAATGCTTCCTCAAAAGCAACCCAAAAACCTCCTGCCGAGTCCGCCGTCCATTCCCATCCTAGGCCACCTCCACCTCATGAAACTCTTCCTCCACCAAATACTCTACTCCCTCTCCCAATCTTACGGCCCCATCTTCTCTCTCCACTTCGCCTCCTGCCAAGTGGTCATCGTCTCGTCGGCCAAAGTGGCCGAAGAATGCTGCACTTAGAACGACATCGTCCTTGCCAACAGCCCCTCCACCGTCGCCGGTGGGAACATTGGGTACGACAACACGATCCTTGTCTTCGCCTCCTACGGCGAACAATGGCGCAATCTCTGCGGCTTTTGCACCCTTGAGATCTTTTCCTGAGCCCGTCTCAACTCCTTTCTGCCCATTCGGAGGGATGAAATCAAGCGACTCCTGCTTAATCCAAACAAAGAGCCTCAACCTCATCATCTGGCGACGACTTCACTAAAGTGGAGCTAAAACCAATGTTCTTGGAGATGACATTCAACATAGTTGTAAGGATGCTGACTGGGAAGAGGTATTTTGGGGAAGATGTGACCAATGCCGAGGAGGCAACGGTGCTTCGCGAGGTCATGTCTGAAATTATCGAGTATGTTGTCAGTGCGTATCCAGGGGACTACTTGAGTATTTTGAGGTTGGTCTTTAGGAATTATGAGAAGAAAGTGTCTAGGTTGAGCAAGAGATCGGACGAGCTGTTATAGAATTTCATTGAAGAACACAGAAATAGTCCCAAGAAAGCAGGTGGTGAAGAGAGAAGGGAAACCGTGCTGGATCATTTGCTTTCGTTGCAAGAGAAGCAGACCGAATTTTACACGGATGAGATCATCAAAGACCTTATAATGGTACGTAAAATTCGACAATTTTTTGCATCTCATCATTGTCATGGAATTCGACAATCTAAACTTGTTGTTTTTAATCCATAGAAAATGTTTTCAGCATATTGATTAGTTTTTCATCATTCAAATAATAAAAATGTCCGAAAACAATCTTTCAGATACATTTTTCTTTCAAACAAACTAATCTATATGAAAGTGTTTGAAACTAATCTATATGAAAGTGTCATGTTTCGTGCACCACGAGGACATGCTCTATTGATAAACTGTATAATATCAAGGGTATCCGGGTAACCACGCATATACGATTCGTGTCCCTGTTTTATATAAGATAAGCGACAGATTATGATAAGAAGAAAGCAAGTCCGTAGTTGTAAAACAAAAAACAAAACAAAACAAAAAAAAAGGGAGTTTTTGCTTTCTCTCTTAAATTCCATTAAGCGGACTACGAGACATCTCTCCTATTAAAGGCCCTATTGAGTGGTTGAACTTCCGAACACCTATATCATACTCTATAGCGTCATGAAATTGGTGCCCTTTCAAATTCTTTCTTTCCTTTTTTCTGTTTTGACGGGCTCCAGATTCTTCTGTCTAAATTACAAGACCAACACTGTATAAAGGCGAAAAAGGAATAATACTGTATTGGAAGATAATGCACGTTGTGTTTATATTTTCAAGAACCCACTTCGTTTACTAAAAATATTGAGATTTTTCGGAGAAAAGAAAGGCGCCAACTTGATGAATCAAGCACATAAATAAATGTGCACATTTTGACAGAAAATTATAGTGGTGGGGAAAATACTGCTTGGGTAAAAGTCGGTGCCTTTTTATACGATACTTGCAAATTTGGGCCAAAATTATCTTTCGAGTGAAAATTGGTGTCGTTCCATACGAAAGTTAGGACCAGAGGTTGGCTTGGAGACTAAAAGTGGTAAATTTTTGCATAAAAATCGAAAAAGTATAAATTGAGAAGTAGTTGATACGATTATGATGTTAGAAAAATTATTTGTGGGTTGTTTCCAATGAAATTATTTAGAGCAATAATTGATATTGAGAAGTTTAGTGAGAGGGACAACTTTTGGCTGTGGTGCATTAAGACATGTGCCATATTAATAACACAGGGTTTGGCAAAAGCATTGAATGGGAAAAATAAATCGTCAGAAACATGAAAGAGGCCGATAAGGTAGATAACGAAACTTATCCAAATGACTTTAACCATTTTCGTACAAGTTTGTCCGCCATAATATAATTTATGAATCTAAGACGTCCTTAGGAATGGATTATTTATTTTTGGTACAAACACATAAGACAAGGACTAATAGCAATATCTTGGCTCCCCCTCAATGCTCAGCAATCCTCGCCATGATTTCGTGGGCTTTGTACTTGGCTTCCAATGGCAATGCCTTAGGCATATTCATTCCTTCTTCACTTGTTGTTTTCCATTCAAAACACTGGATCAATGATCCCAAAGCCACATTGATCACCCGTTGGGCCATGTTTGCACCAGGACAGGCTCGCCTCCCAAGTCCAAATGACAATAGCTTGCATTTTCCATTATCTTCATTTTCAAATCTTTCGGGTCTGAAACATTTCGGATCATCCCACAACTTCGGATCCCTGTGAATGCTCCATATATTGATGAATACTATGGTTTGACTAGGTACATCATAACCACCTATGATGCAATCCTCTGATGACATGTGTGGAACTAGAAGTGGTGCCGGTGGTTTCAAACGTAGAGTTTCTAATACAATGTTTTGGAGAAAAGGAAGTTTTGCAATGTCCGTCTCCTCTATCAAGCATTCTTGACCAATCACATTATCCAACTCCTCAATAGCTCTTTTTAAGGAATGTGGATGACTAAGTAAAAGGGACATTGCCCTTGCCATTGTTGAAGCAGAAGTATCGGTGCCAGCTATAAGCGTGACCTATAGAAGAATATAGAGCAAAAACAAATTGTCATTACATTGTTGAAATGGAAGAAATGATAAAAGAGTAATAATTTAAACATTAATATCAGAGAAATCTTACTGCAATCCATAAGTTATTAGATCAGGTATTATAAATGACTTCAAAATTAACAATTGTTTACAATTTAATATGTATATTCGCATAAATGTGTGAGTAATAGGCCAGAACTTTTTTTTACTTCAAGAAGGAAATCCAGTTTCCTGTACGATGAGATTATTGCATCCAAGGAACTTGAGAGAATTCAATTTTACTCATTAGCTCATAACCATTTTCCTATAATTTCATAAATATACTAACTTTCATTTTGAGTGAGGCAATAGATAGAGAGACTTTTTATATTGCTATTCTGAATAGTTAACAGAAAACAAATATATCCATGATTTCAATTTCAATCTTTTCCTGGAAAAATTTCAGTTAAACCTATCAATTACTTAAGACGAATCATATTTATATGCTGAACTTAATGAAAAAGATGATTGACAACATAAGAGATCTATGAAATCTTTCTAATTTAGGAAAACTTGTTTTCCTACTTTTAACTAGTTGAGATTGCAATATTTGGATCTATAGATATATCTAGACAATGTTATGTTTTGGTTTTTAGGCACGCTCTTTGCTCATTTTTCTAATTTTTTTTTTTGTCGGTCCTACTCTACTCCTACTCTAACTTTCAATATCAGACTTTTGTCCTACCTCCTTATTGGGCGTGGGAGTCAAAACCCACACTTGAAACTAAATCATCCTCACCCTAACCCCCCTGAGAAGGTGAGAATTCGAATCCCCCACCTCCCCCTTCCATGTTGAAAGGGTGCAAACTCCAGTGGGTGCTCCTTTTTCTAATTTGAGAGCAAGGAAACCTACACTTTTGCAAAACCTAAAACATTCTCCATTGATATCTCTTCAATGATAATTATGTAAAGAACAAGTTAATTGATCACAACAAGAATTTACATCTGTTTAAATAGATGTTTAATGTCGGAATCAACTTGCAATATTCATTCTCAAGAAAACTATCACTATTGATGAATGTACTCACGAGTTTCTAAGGTGTTCAATGTTAGGACATGCTGTCTAAGAGAGAACGGATTCAGCAATCTAGATACTAAATTGTCAAACTACTATGATGCACAATCAAATACTTGTTTACATATTTGTTTTGCTCTCTAAGGGTTGGTAATATTAAAATGTTGCATATTAAATGGAGTAGCCTAACAAAATCGTCCATGTCAACGATTTCCATAACGAGGATGTGATGCAATAGATATAGGATTTTTTTGGATAATTTTCCGCTTGATTTACCATAGGACCATAATTAATTTTGTATTTTGTAAGACAATGGATGATCCAGTTTATATGTATGCAGTATTCCATGATGAGGATGAGATGCGAAAGATCGTCCAATTTCTACGTACCAATAGTAGCCCTTTGATGATCTCATCGGTGTAAAACTCGGGCTGCTTCTCTTGCAACAAAAGCAAATGATCCAGCACGGTCTCCCTACTCTCTCCACCACATCTTTTTCTGCGACTATTTCTCTGTTCTTCAATCAGATTCTGAAACAACTCGTCCGATCTTTTGCGCAACCAAGACACCCTCTTCTCATAATTCCTAAAGAACAACCTCAAGATACTCAAGTAATCCCCTGGATACGCACTAACAGCATATTCCACAATTTCAGACATGATCTCGCGAAACACCTTCGCCTCCTCGGCATCGGTCACATCTTCCCCATAATACCTCTTCCCAGTCAACATCCTCATAACGATGTTGAATGTCATCTCCCAGAAGATCGGTTTTAGTTCCACCTCAGTGAAGTCGTCCCCAGATGATGGGGCTCTTTTGTTTAGATTAAGCAGGAGTCGCTTGATTTCATCCCTCCGAATGGGCAGAAAGGAGTTGAGACGGGCCGAGGAAAAGATCTCAAGAGTACAAACACGGCGAAGACTACGCCATTGTTCTCCGTACGAGGCAAAGACGACAATCGTGTTGTCATACCCAATGTGCCTGCCGGCGACAGTAGAGGGGCGGTTGGCAAGCGTGATGTCGTTCTTAGTACAGCATTCTTCGGCTGCCTCGGCCGATGAGACAACAACCACTCGGCGATAGCCGAAGCGGAGAGAGAAGACGGGGCCGTAAGATTGGGAGAGGGAGTGGAGGGTGCGGTGGAGGGGGTGTTTCAGGAGGTGGAGGTGGCCCAGGATGGGGATGGAAGGCGGGCTGGGCGGAAGGTTTTTCCGTTGCTTGAACCATGAAGAGAAGAGCTTGAGAGTGAGGAGTAGGAGGAAAGCTAGAGGAAGGGTAGTGTAGAGCGATGAAGTCTCCATGGTTGGGACAAACTTGGTATTGGAGAAAGGCTACGCTGTCCACGCTTCTTATATAGAAAATAGTTGCATGGTCCTTGCTGGTGATCCAAATATATATATAATCTCAAACATGGGGAGAGAAAGCTCATCAATCATCATGAACCAATAAGAGGAGGCAGTTGACATTCGGCAAATTCGTCGTCAGTAATTAGATCCCAAACGATTTTGACCCAAAATTGCCAAATATATAATCTCAAACATGGGGAGAGAAAGCTCATCAATCGTCATCAACCACAAAAAAGGAGACAATTGACATTTGGCAAATTCATTGTTAGTAATTATAATTTATCCCAAACGATTTTGACCCAAAATTTCTCAATTGTTTAGCCGGCAGGGAAATATAAGATTATTATAGGGATTTGAATTTAGTTTGAAATATTTTAATAGTGGTATTTCTGTCAATTTTTCATTGCGGCAGTTTAGTCTTGCTAGGTAAACTCATTACATTCTCTTTGTAGTCCTAGACCTTCAAGTGAAAATGCAATTAAATTTTCAAGTTGAAGTCTAGCCCGAAATTTTCAATGTGGCAATAAAGTCAACCTATACGTCCTGATCCGCAACGTGACGCGACAAAATACCATCTTTTTCCTTTGACTTTTCTTTCTTTTTTAGTTTTCTTTTCTTTTCTTTGTTCTTTCCTTTCCTTTTTTTTTCATCGAGAGAGGTCCTTTTACTGTTGATCATCTTGAGCCTCTCAATTGCTTGCCTAAAGCTCCTCAGGCGCTCGTCCATCGCGCCGGCTACCGCCAGAGCACGGAATGAGCTTACTTAACTTCAGGAAAAAGTCAGGGCTTACTTCACCGGGGCACACGATGGGTGACGGTGGTTCTTGGCAAGCTAGGGTTCGTTTTGCTGACTGATGCCGCTTACGCCACTATTGATAGAAAAGCAGAGAGCGGTCACCACAATGATGGTCGCGGTCATGCAACGAGATCTCACGACCCTCGTCTCAATGCATAAACACCCCTCACACAGGGTACCCACGCATGGAAGGCCGTATAAAATGCAACTTTTAGACAAATTCGGGGTCTAACATGCACCAAAACAAGGATTACTTCAAGTTATCATCGATTTTTACGGAATTTTTCATGCTCCCGTGCGTCATCGGATGGAGCGTGCTCATTAACAACCTGTCATTATCCCGTGGTACGCCTCCATGAGTTCATGTCCCTGTATCATCAAAGATAAAAATAAATTATGACAAGAAGGATGCAAAGTGTACAGTTAAAAAAAAGAAAAGGATAAAAAAAAGAGATAAGACTTGGCATTCTTTCTCTAGTTCTAGTCAAGGTACTCTAATAATGGACATCTAGCTTATAATTAGATGTGTCAAACGGGTGGGTTGGGTCGCGTCCTAAATGATCCAACTTAAATTGACCCATTGACTTGTTCTTGGCCCATTTGTCACTAAAGTAAATTTATTGACACATACCCGATTTGACCCGACTCATATTATTAAAACACTTCCATATTTAACTAAATATAGAAAAATTGGTTTCTTTTCATTTGTTTAAATATATATTGTTAAAACACTCCCATAAAATTACAAAATTAATGGATAAATTTTATAATTTTTTTTTTGAATTGAAGCTTCATTTATTTCATGAAAAATGTGGTATTTATGAAAATAATAATATTTTCCAGTGTTTGGTTAAAACTTGAAATTAAATTAAAAAAATTTATGCTTGGTATAGAAAATGCGATTTGATTTTCTATGCACTAATTTTAAGTACTTCTGTTTTTATGTTTATTTTTAAATAGAATTTTCTTTTCTTTTTTTTTCTTTTTCTTTTTCTTCTTTCTCCTTCTTCACCTGTCAGTGTCATTGGGGAGGGCTGCTTGGTTTGGGTCGCGTCATAAATGATATAACTTAAATTGACCCATTAACCCGTCTTTGACCCATTTGTCACTAAGGTAAATTTATTGACACATACCCGACTTGACTTGACCCATATTACTAAAACACTTCCATATTTAACTAAATATAGAAAAAATTGTTTCTTTTCATTTTTTAAGAAAAATTATATTGTTAAAACACTCCCATAAAATTACAAAATTAATGGATAAATTTTATATATATATATATATATATTTAAAATTGAAGCTTCATTTATTTCATGAAAAAAGTGGTATTTCTAAAAATGATAATATTTTCTAGTGTTTGGTTGAAACTTGAAAATAAATTAACAAAATTTCTGCTTGGTATAGAAAATCCAATTTGATTTTCTGTGCACTAATTTTAAGTACTTTTGTTTTTATTTTTATTTTTAAATAGAATTTTTTTTCTTTTTCTTTTTCTTTTTCTCCTTCTTCACCTGTCATCGCCAACCTCGCCATAGGCCGATGAGGCTCGAGCTCGCCCAATTTCGATGAGCCAAGCCTCTCTTGCTTTGGGGGAGGCTCCACCTTGCTAGATCTAGCGAGGTCGAGCTCGCCTCGATGCCGATGATACTTAGTCTCACTAGCGCTGAGGCTAGCAAGATTAGCTCACTAGATATGGCGAGATTGAGCTCGCCTCAAGCCAATGAGGCATCGGCCTTGCTCAATCGACGAGCTCCAGGCTTGCTAGTGTGATTGGTTGAGGGTTGCAACCTAACCTTCTCAAGAAGGGTTGGGCATTGGACTTAGTAGGGATAAAAAAGTAAATGAAAGAAAAAGAATTAAAAATAAAATAAAATAAAAATTATTTAAAAAATCGAAAATTGAAAAAAATGATAAAAACTGTTCAAAGAGAATGATATATCTTTAATGCGTTGACTCAACTAATAACCTTTATAAGTTAAATGGGTTGTAAATGAGTTTAAAGACAAACCCATTTATCACTAGACTTACATGCAACTCAAACTCATTAACAACCCAATCACTAAAACTTAACTACTCCATATATGACATATCTTATTGAATATGGGTTCAAATTGGGTTTTCAACCTATTTTGACACCTCTACCTATAATTGGCACTATTGAGTGGTTGACCTTCCGACCAAATAGAGTATGCACTCTAGCATCATCAAACCGGTGGCCTTCACCGTGTTTTTATTTATGTTTTGAAAATATAAACAAATGAACTTTGTTAAATAATTGAACAGCTTGCCCCGTCACTTCGAAGATTAATTTTATACATTAGTCTCAATATGCAACATTAATTAATTAAAATTTACATCTATCAAGTTTCATTACATTTCTATGAAGAAATCTAGCATGATTTTTTAATTTTTTTTTTTTGGGTTTTTTCATATATAAAAAAACTAAATTGTATGCAATGCATGACATGCGAATTTAATCCTAAATTATGTTTACATGACCAAATTCTGATATGACGTGCAATAATGACCTGACGTAAACTATACGACATGAATGTAATGCAATTAGTCTATAGGACATGCACATTATATTTTTTTAGGTCTTTCATTAAAATTGGTAACTAAAAATTACAAAAACAAAAATCTTATATTATTTAAAATAAGCTAAGAAATAGAAGAACCTAAATCCTATCTTAATTTGGATGCCTATCTCTTGCAATTCAATTTAAAAATCATTATGATACCTAGATATTATCTAATCATGTATTTAATTCAACTGGGAAAATATCCTATCTAATCCTATAATGCAATCTTATCTAGAAAATCAATACCAATCTACATGATATGCAATGATTTTTAAAAGCCCTACAATTATCTAAATTTAAAATAAAATATCACATAATCGGATGCGCAATCCACAAAGATTTTAAATAAAAGAGCTTGAGAGTGAGGAGTAGGAGGAAAGCCAGAGGAAGGTAGTGTAGAGCGATGAAGTCTCCATGGTTGGGACAAACTTGGTATTGGTGAAAGGCTACGGTGTCCACGCTTCTTATATAGAAAATAGTACATCTTCCTTACTTGGTATTGGCGAAAGGCTACGGGGTCCACGCTTCTTTTATAGAAAATAGTACATGTTCCTTACTTGGCATTGGCGAAAGGCTACGGTGTCCACGCTTTTTATATAGAAAATAGTACATGTTCCTTACTTGGTATCAGCGAAAGGCTACGGTGTCCACGCTTCTTATATAGAAAATAGTACATGTTCCTTGCTGGTGACCCAAATATATATATATAATCTCAAACGTGAGGAGAGAAAGCTCATCAATCGTCATCAACCACGAAGAGGAGACAGTTGACATTCGGCAAATTCGTTGTTAGTAATTAGAATTTATCCCAAACAATTTTGACCCAAAATTTCTCAATTGTTTAGCCGGCGGGGAAATATAAGATTATTATAGGGATTTAAATTTAGTTTGAAATATTTTAATAGTAGTATTTCTGTCAATTTTTCATGCGACAGTTCAGTTGGGCTAGGTAAACTCATTCCATGCTCTTTGTAGTCCTAGACCTTCAAGTGAAAATGCAATTAAATTTTGAAGTTGAAGTCTAGCCCGAAATTTTCAATGTGGCAATCAAGTCAACCTATACGTTATGATCCGCAACGTAATGTGACAAAATGCCATCTTCTTCCTTTGACTTTTCTTTCTTTTTTAGTTTTCTTTTCTTTTCTTTGTTCTTTCCTTTCCTTCTTTTTTCATTGAGAGAGGTCCTTTTACTATTGATCATCTTTAGCCTCTCAATTGCTCGCCTAAAGCTCCTCAGGCACTCGTCCATTGCGCCGGCTACCGCCAGAGCACGGAATGAGCTTACTTAACTTCAGGAAAAAGTCAGGGCTTACTTCACTGGGGCACACACGATGGGCGACGGTGGTTCTTGGCAGAGCTAGGGTTCATTTTGCTTATTGGGGTTTCATGAATTATGTATAAGTAAAATTAACATAAAGAACGCAGCGAAAATAAAAATATATTTTATTCATGATTCTCCGAAGGCGTTGTTCGTGCGTTTTAATCAAAAATCTAAATATAAAAAAATGGAGTTAAACAAATTACCTCTCGAAGCGTGCTTTAAACAAGTCAATTCGGATGTTCTACAGTTCGAGTCCCACAAGTGTCAGACCTCTAGTTCAGACACACCAACAATGGACGTTGAACGGAAGAGAGAACTTTCGGATATTCACCACTTTGATCATGCTAGCAATCTCGTAAAGTAATTCTCCGTATCCTTTTAGTATTTAGTCATGGCCCGAATAAGAGAGAATTGCTTTTGTTCTCGCGTCTCAAAGACACAAGAACACACCTGTTTCTCTCTATTTCGGCAGCCCTCTCTTGTGTTTCTAAAAACACAAAACACACGCCCCTCTTTCTATTTTTCAGCAGCTCTTTAACTCTCGTCCCTCAACTGAATTTTTAAAAAATAAAATCGACCAGCAACCGCTGACCATTATGCTTCGTGCACATGCATGAAGCTTTAATTTAATTTTTTAATTAGTTATTAATTAATTAATTAATTAAACGAATAATTAATTAATTAATTAAATGAATAAATAAATAATTAATTAAATGAATAAATAATTAATTAATCAACCCTTTTAAAAAAAACATAATCTTTATATGTACAAATGAAATACATTAACATGTATTCACTTTGGGCATGCATGTGCATCATATGCAAATAGGCTCGTGACTATAATACAAATCAAATTAAATCTTATTTAATTTAATTTCAAATCGACACAATTCGATTTCAGTAATTGCAAACACATTTACAACATTATTTCTTTCTTATTCCACGTTATCCTAATTGTTTATGGTGTATGACATCTCTAGGTTCATTACTAAGCTGGTAGTAAGACTTGTACTAACACATTAGTACTCCCAAAAGAATTAATTGTCCGATTAATCTTTTAGGTCCTACAAGTCATGATTGACATCTAGCAATATGTCATGGCTACCCAGATAGTGTAAATATTTTAAGAACATAATGAACCTGTCAGCTTTGGCTATAGTGTAATTCAATCCCTCTGTCTTACTATGTCCCAATCAAACAAAGACCATGGAATATTTGTCAAGTCACTAATTCGATTATATGCACAAATCTAATTGACATGCATTTTATTTGAGACATAAACAATTTATTCTCAGTTACAACCCCGGCCGAGGATTTCAATGCAGTGTCCTAATTAGATCGCATAGGACATCATTATTATACCTTACATGTAACAAGGAGACAAATTCCATATTATGCACACGTGCAACTTCGTATATGAACAAACTATGACCATCAAGTACAAAGACGGATCAACGACCTGGCATTATGTGCACCTGTGAACCATAGTTGTTCGACACACAAGTTAACACTGTGCCTCAGGTCTAAGGATTATTTACACAAGACCAAAGCATGAACAATTAGACATTGACCACGCTAAAAGCTTCCATGTCACTAATTGTTCCATGTGTGTCACGTTCAGTGAACTTGTCTAATACAAACACTTGTGTTCTTCACTCAGGCATCACAATACCCAATGACTTGTGACTCATCATTCCCTTAAGTATCCAATACTTAATGGTGAAGTTATGAACACACCGGTCTCAATAGGATTATTAATATCCACTTAATAATCTATCGACCGGGAATGATTTAAAGATTTAGTCCAACTATGAACCCGTCACATATATTCTTGACATCTCAAGAATAGGTCTAGTTTCAACTGATCTTATTCATAAATATAATATAATTGAACAAATGAATGAATACGTCATTACCATTAATTAAATAATAATAATGAAAGTACAACTGAAATCCCTAATATGCAACTATTACATAGTAGCTTTAGGGCATACATCCAACATTGCTTACCAATGCCGCTTATGCAACTATTGATAGAAAAGTAGAGAGCGGTCACCACATTGATGGTCGTGGCCATGCAACGAGATCTCACGACCCTTGCCTCAATGCATAAACACCCCTCACACAGGGCACCCACGCATGGAAGGCCGTATAAAATGCAACTTTTAGACAAATTCGGGGTCTAACATGCACCAAAACAAGGATTACTTCAAGTTATCATCGATTTTTACGGAATTTTTCATGTTCCCGTGCGTCATCAGATGGAGCGTGCTCATTAACAACCTTTTATTTTCCCGTGGTACGCCTCCATGAGTTCATGTCCCTGTATCATAAAAGATAAAAATAAATTATGACGAGAAGGATGCAAAGTGTACAGTTTATTGTAGGTCTTGATGGACAAAATTCTTGAATGATATCTTACAGTTTCCAGGATCAATAGAAGCTATTGATACGAGAAATCCTGGACCCATATATGCAAATAGGTTTTTCCAGCTCTTCCTCTACATAAATTGTGCATAAAGTAGTTAAGCGACATCAATTTTATTGTTCCTAGAAGTTGCTGGGAATAAATGATTGATTGGGCAGGCATTGTCCTACTAGGAAACCCATCCTATTTGAACTCAGCAAATTACTTTAGAAAAGCTAAAACTAGTGCATGCCCAACACAAAACTCTATCTGCTTTGGGAGTGTTTTTAAATTTGAGATATTAGCTAGAGTTCTCCAGTCCTTTTTTTATTTATTTAAGGGGAGTAGCATCACCTGCTGCACTAGTGAAGTCTCAGCTTGTGTGTCTTTGAGTATTTGCTGGTGTTATGTCAATGCCTATGTGTCGCTCATGGTTCACCGTGTTTAAATTGGATGTTCGTGAAACCACATTGTCTTTTTGTCTTTCGTTTCTTCTCCATTGAGTTCTTAGGTAATGCATTTCAAGACACAATTTGTCTTGATTTCATTTGTTTTCTTCATCTCTAGCAGAAGGCCCATTTGTGTTGTATTCTTTAGTTATTTTTTTCTTCTTTTTGCTTGTATTTGCATGACTTAGGTAGGAAATGTTTCTGCCATTGATTGTGCATCATTACTCTTATGCGGAACTTTTCTTGTAGAGGCACCTGGTGTAAGTTCCAGGTTCGATGGGAACTATAGAAAAAGTACTTCTACCGACCTTGACTTTGAGGAACGGCTGAAAGCAGTTAGAAGGTGCGGCCTTGCCATATAACACCTTGCTTCATGACATGCGTCACTATGTGAGACACTATCTGAAGATTGAGGTGTGTCCAAGATGCTGCCTGCATCATTGGGACATTCACTGTCTGCAGCAGTTGAACTATATAAACATCTAACTTTTAAGTCATTTTTATCACTTGGACTTGCTAGACAGGCATATTATTCTGTGTGGTCACGATCTCTAGTTCACATGCTGTGACATATTGATAGAGCTCTCCATAATGGTTGAATTGGACACTTATCTTTCAATTGATAATTCTCTCAAGGAAAACATTTTCTCCGTTCCTTCTCAATTCATCACCTTTATGTGTGAATTCTACAGTAGACTTTGATAACGGTATCAGCATACGACAATCTACCTAATGGACTCTCGTCATATTCAAAATTCTCCACAAGACAGTGCTTCACTGTTCTGTGCTACAGATTGCATAAAGGCACAACATTTAAGTTGACAGGGTATTATGACGTGATCAAGCACCTCAAGCTGAAAAATTACTTTACAAAGACGTAGAAAAACTATAAATAAATAAAAAAAATGACTAAGTGCAACTCGTATTGGGGGTAAAAATAATTACATTTTAAATGGAACAAATAGAAAAAAGAAAATCCAATTCATTGGTGTAGAAGGGACCAGATGGGTCAGGTACCCATTTTAAAAATAATTACATTTTAAATGGAACAAATAGAAAAAAGGGAGGTGAAAAAAAAAAAAAAGAAGAAGTGAAAACCCATAAACCTGACCCAACCCGACCCGACCCAAATTTCCGATGCAAGTCTAATGTGTTTCGGGTCGGGTCGGGTCGGGTAACATCAAAACCCAACCCATTTACACCCCTATCCATGAGTTCAAGTTCCTATATCATAAAAGATAAAAATAAATTATGACAAGAAGGATGCAAAGTGTACAGTTAAAAAAGAAAAAGAAAGATAAGACTTGGCATTCTTTCTCTAGTTCCGGTCAAGGTACTCTAATAATGGACATCTAGCCTATAATTAGACGTGTCAAACGGGTGGGTTGGGTCACGTCATAAATGATCCAACTTAAATTGACCCATTAACTCGTTCTTGACCCATTTGTTACTAAGGTAAATTTATTGACACATACCCGACCCAACCCGACCCATATTATTAAAACACTTCCATATTTAACTAAATATAGAAAAATTTGTTTCTTTTCATTTAATATATATATATATATATATATATTGTTAAAACACTCCCATAAAATTACAAAATTAATGGATAAATTGTATAATTTTATTTAAATTGAAGCTTCATTTATTTCATGAAAAAAGTGGTATTTCGAAAAAAATAATATTTTCCAGTGTTGGGTTAAAACTTGAAAATAAATTAAAAAAATTTCTGCTTGGTATCGAAAATCCGATTTGATTTTCTGTGCACTTATTTTAAGTAATTCTGTTTTTATTTTTTTATAAATATAATTTTTATTTCTTTATTTCTTTTTTTTTCTTTTTCTCCTTCTTCACCTATCATGGCCAACCTCGCCATAGGCCGATGAGGCTTGAGCTCGCCCAATTCCGATGAGCTAAGCCTCGCCAACTTTGGAGGAGGCTCCACATCACTAGATTTGGCGAGGTCGAGCTTGCCTTGATGCCGATGATGCTTAGTCTCTCTAGCACTAAGGCTAGCAAGCTCAGCTCACTAGATATGGCGAACTTGAGCTCGCCTCAGGCCAGTGAGGCAGTGGCCTCACTGGATTGATGAGCTCCAGGCTCGCTAGTGCGATTGGGTGAGGACTGCAAACCTAACGTTCTCGGCAAGGGTCGGGCGCCAAAATTAGTAGGGGAAAAAAGTAAAAGAAAGAAAAAGAATTAAAAATATAATAAAATCAAAATTATTTATAAAATCAAAAATTAAAAAAAAAAAATTAATAAAAACTGTTCAAAGAGAATGATATATCCTTAATGCGTTGACTCAACTAATAACCTTTATAAGTTAAATGGGTTGTAAATGGGTTTAAAGACAAACCCATTTATCATTAGACTTACATACAACTCATACTCATTAACAACCCAATTATTAAAACTTAACTACCCCATATATGACATATCTTATTGAATATGGGTTCAAATTGGGTTTTCAACCTATTTTGACACCTCTACCTATAATTGGTACTATTGAGTGGTTGACCTTCCGACCAAATAGAGTATGCACTTTGGCATCATCAAACCGGTGCCCTTCACCATGTTATTATTTATGTTTTGACAAGCTCGTAATATGTTTAGATTACATAGCTAACTCTATACTCAAGGCCTGAATTCAAGGGAAAAGAAAGAAAAAGAGAAACACTGTCCAAAAGGTTTTATATTTATTATACGGATCGCAATTCAAGTTTGAACTTTCTAATTTGCTTGATACAGCCATAAGCTTTTTGACGATTTTCTAATGTAATCCATCCAAAATAATTTAAAAGAGAAATCGCTAACTTGGCGGTCTAATCAACAGTGGCTATTCTAACTGACATGCACAACTCCACTTGAAATATTTTTTTTGTATTTTTCCCTTTCTTTTCTTTTCTTTTCTTTTTTCTTTTTAACTACAAATGGTCTCCTTCTTCATGCTCCTCTTGTAGAACTCGACTAGCGAGCGCTCCGCAGTCGGTGATCTTATGACATTGGCCCTCCTGTTGTTGAAGAGGTTGACCATAAACTCCTCTTGGCAACAGAGGAAGGCATCGAGGAACTTCTAAATCCAGGCGACGGAGAGCAAGTTGTCAGCAGTGACGGTGGAAAGGTCGAGGGAGCGACCGGCGATTTGCCTAAAGAAGGCCTCGAGCTCAAGCTCTTAGGCGTGGCCTCATGGTGGTGGGGCTGCATGGAGTGGGCGGCAACAGCCTAGTCATGGTGGAGGCAGAAAATGGAACGGTCGACGTGGGAGCCCTGGTAATAGAATGCACGCATCCTCTCACATGGAAGATTTGGCAAACTGCATTAAATCAAAACGGATTTAATCGAGCTTGGGTCGTGATTCCTTGAAGAAAAAACAGCGATTTCGCAGAGAATTGAGCCAATGTAATCAGGTGGGTTCATCCAAAATTTGGGCTAAAAACATAGCAGGGAGGGAGAGACCCGGATCCCCTCCCCTCAATCGCCACCTTCTCCATTGCCTCCATTCTCGAGGAGTCTGTTGCCACAATCAACCCTCCCTTCATCGTTCATAGGCGAGGGTTGCGGCCTTCAACAATAAAGTGAAAGCAGGGGAGGACACAACAACCAGTAAATTATGAGGGTCTCGCCTAGGGCCCACACTATTGAATCATTAAAATAGAGTAAGCTCGCATATCCCAAATGCATACATGAATGTTTTAAATAGAGCTAGTGTATCTTGCCATCAATACAACAATGCCAGTGGTGGAGTGACAAAGGGACAATAGTCACGTTCAAGTGGCAAAGCCAGTGCTAATGCCCGTGATGGTGACATTTCAGAAGCGAAACAGACTTAGCCCATTTGATTCAGCATTTGGAAGGGGTTTTTGGATACTAAGGGGTTTCGCTAAATGCAAAGGTGTTTTGGTAAATTTTTTTTTTAAAGAACTTTGGTAAGATACAATTGCATCTCCAGATGGCTCTAAGAGCCTTTAGCTTAAAATAGTTTCGGAGGTCCCACACTAGGCGAGGGTTCCTCGCCTGCGTCGGGCAAGGGCGACCCTCCCCCGATGTTGGCAAGGACAGTCCTCGCATGGGTCCAGCTTCCCTTTGCCATGGCCGACAAAGATAAGAGAGAAGAGGAAAGAAGAAAAAAATTAAAAAAAAAAAGTAAAAGACAAAAATGCCCTAAGTTTGGGGTAAGTGTGTCACACAGGTGCGAGTTTAGGGTTTTTGTACCACGAAAAAAGTTTGAGATAAATGTGTCAAAATTTGCAAAGTTTAGGTTTTTTGGGTCCTAAAAAAAATTTGGAGTAAATTTGTCATACCAAGCAAAGTTTGGGATTTTCTATGGCTTTTTCCCAAAAAAAAAAAAAAAAAAAAGACACAATTTCAAAGTATTTTTAGCCTAGATATGATAATGAAAAAAAGTATAGTTTTCTAATTTTGAAATGGTCGAGTAAATGTAAACACATTAACAAATCATCTGTGTTGATAACATGTCTCAAATTTGAACCAGTAAATAAACTCAAATCAAGTAAGTTTTTTGTTTGAGTAACTAATTTTCCCAACCTCCTTCAAAGTCGATCACACCAACTTGTAGCATGTCTTCAAGTGTTTGGATAGTCTTTTCCAATTAGCCATTTGTCTGTGGATGATAAGTTGTGTGTTGCACTGCAGCTTTTTTCCCTTGACGGTTTGAAGATTCCTCCATATTAACTTATACCGTTGGCAATCGCTTCGGGATCTCAATGGCGAGGTCTGAAGGGAGCTTCGGGTCGTCGTCAATGGCGGCGGAGGAGGGACTCATGATGGTCGGGCATGGTTGAGAAGAAGAGTGAACCCAAAATGGAAATGATCTGTCCTGGTTGAGTCATGCGAGTGCGGGCGCTCTCTATGCCTCCCGCAGGCCGTGGCAGGTACATGTATGGTACAGAAGAAAAACGACCTAAAGGTCAATGATTGTTCAAATCCGTATGAACCCAGTTCAGGGCCACCGCTAGCCCCCACTCAAGATCCCCACAGCAATAAATGTAGTGCAATGAGTGTCCTTGATAAGGTAACTCGACGTTGGTTTCCCCCATGAATTCGAAAATGGAATCAATCCATCTGCATCAAATTCATCGCACATACAACGGGTCCAATTCGATGTCTTCTTGTATTGTTCCGCACCATCGATGTTGAACGGCCATACGGTTCCAAAACTACACTCATCCACAGGTCCGTACATTTGGTCGCTATGAGGAAATTTGGAAAATTGAATTGTACATACTCTTATGCACACTTCTAATCTAAAAGTGGCGGCGGGCTCCCATCAATATCACGGCTGATTGATGTAATTGATATCGCAATCGATTACAATCTCACAAGGGTAATTTTGTGTTTTCCTAGAGATTTATGGGATTTTCTTGTGTAAATAGGGGTGTGCATGGTCCAAGTGGGCGGTTCCTAACCTAAAACCGGGAACCGCCTGCTTAGAACCGGTTCTGAAAAATTGGAATAGGGAACTGCCCGCTAGTTGTAAGGATCCACCCAGGAACCGGACCGTCGGTCCGGTCCGGTTCCTAGGTGGATCCATAGAACCGGTCCAACCTCTGCGCCTTCCCCTTTTCGCCCTCCCCACATTTGCATATTTTGGCTCTCTCGACCATGATAGCTTTATTCTCCTCAACTACTAGTGCCGCGGTGGTGTCCGTTGCAACAGCGGTTGCAACCCTCACTCCGCTTCCGTCTCGGCCACTACTACCATATTCACCACCACCTCCGCTATCTCCCACTCCTCCCTTAAGATTGACAATGAAGAGGACAATGGGGACGATGAGCCGTTCTTAGACCTGGAGTTCTTCCGTCCCCGAAGATGAGGATGATGGGGAGAAGCCTGAGGAGGTGGAGGGGGAGGGGGAGGAGGAAGAGGGGAGGTAGAAGCATAATGAGCCCAACAACGAAGAGGATGATAGTGACAGTGAATATGGAGGTGGTGACGAGGATGGTGACGACGTAGAGAGAGAGTTCAAGTTCGAGGGAGGAAAAGAGAATCAACTCACTATTTTGCCGAGTTCACACCAAGACTCGAAGGGAAATGAGTAGATCCGGAGGTAAATCGAAGAGGAAGAGAGAGCTCAGGGAGATTTTGAACTGAGAGAGACAAGATGGAGTAGGAAAGTAGTGAATTGAGACAAGATGGTGATTAGATCCTTAAATTTTAGATTTGCTAATTTTGAATTTTTTTAATATTGAAAATTAATATATTATTATAATATAACCGGTACGGTCCGGGTGGGCGGATCCGTCCATGGAACTAGGAACCAGATTGGTAGCTACCAGTTCCCATAAATTGAAATCGCAAACCGAACGAGGTACAGACACCTGGAGTGTCAAAACTTGGCACGGAATGACACTTAAGTGCCAAAACTTTGAAAAAGCACACTTAAGTATCAAAATCAGAGTAAAATGAATAATTTAAGTGCCACTTCGGCCAAAATCGGGCCAAATTGTTGACGTCGCAATTTTTCGGCGAGGTGAGTGCAAAACGGCGTCGATTTGCACGCCGACGTGGCGAGAAAATACAAAAACGACATCGTTTTGTGTCGATATGTAAATAATTAATATAAAAATTAATTAAATTAAATTTAAAATTACATTTATTTAAAATATTCTAAAAAATAAAAAACTTAAAATAAAAAGAGGGGAGGGGCAGGTCGAAGGAGGCAGGCGAGGGTTGAGCCCTCGCCACCGTCGCCTCCCCGTCGCTATCGGTAAGGGCCGGCGATGGAGAGGGGAGGGTTGGCCGGGGTGGTCGGCCCCCGGCCAACCGGCGGTGAGGGCTGAGCCCTTGCCGCCTCCCCCGCCGTCACCGGGAAGCACCGGCGATGGTGAGGGGAGCATCGGCTTGAGTCGTCGGGCCTTGGCCAAGGGTCGGCGATGCCGGCCGACCGGTTTAGATCTGGGGCAAGGGTCGCAACCCTCGCCTAGATCCAGCAAGGGCTCGGGCCCTCGCCCAAATCTGGCGAGGGCTCACGGCCCTTGCCATCGATCGGCCAAGGGCTGGCCACCCCAGCCGACCCTCACCCCTCTATCACTAGCCCTTCTTGGCGGCGGCGAGGAGGCGGGAGCGGCGAGGGCTCAACCCTCAACCGCCTCCTTCGGCCTCCCCCTCCCCCTTTTTTTCTTTTTCTTTTGTTTTTTAATTTTAAGTTTTTTATTTTTTAGAATATTTTAAATAAATGTAATATTTAAATTTAATTTAATTAATTTTTATATTAATTATTTATACATTTTTATTTTTTAAAATATTTTAACTAGAAGTTTAATTTTAATTTTGCAGACGATGTCGTTTCGAGTGAGTTTGAGCCGAGTCAGCTCTCTAGTGAGCCACGTAGGCAAGCAAAAATAATAAAATATTGCCACGTAAGATTTCCGACAAGGTTCGCCGGAGGTAAAACTTAAGTGTCCCAGTTTTCAAAGAAAGTGGCACTTAAGTGTACATTTTCAAAGTTTTAGCACTTAAATGTCCCCTCGTGCCAAATTTTGGCACTTGGGTTGTACTTTTGCCGAACCGGATCGGTTCCCTTAAGAACCACCGATTTCGGGCGGTTCCGGTCCGATTCCGGGCGGTCCGGGTGAGTCCCGGTTCTTTTGCATACCCCTATTATACAATATGCGAGAGACTTCTAAATGTTGAACAATACAAGACGAAATCAAATTGGCAATATCATTTCTACTACATTGAATTTTGTGTTTTGAATAGACGACAACTTCGGGCCACCTAGACTTAAACGAAGGGTCGCTAATGGGATGGAAAGTGAGAAAGCATGTGAACTTTAGTGCCGGCCAATGAATAATATGAACGCAATCCTAGTACGAACTTGACTTAACCAATGTTCTCCGAGGAAATTACTCGGCATTTTCACTTGCCACATGAAATGGAACTCAAGACTCTGCAAAAGGAGAAAATAGAAAAAGATAATACATCTATATCATTAGAGTTAAATCATAGAAAATCTTAAAGTGGTATGACTTAAACATATGTACCACAAATTATCTTAGGACAAGTAAAAACTCTCAAAGTGATACCATTGTCCCAATTTTTCCCTCATTTACAATTTTATCCAGTTTTGAAGGTAGACATCCTCTATGATTGTTACGCCCCGAATCTCAAGCGCGCGACCATCCATTGGTGGTCGATTAAAAATGCGACGTCTCAAGATGCGTCACCGACCCATTCTTTTTATCTTTCGATTAAACGCATGCGGAAACGAAATAAATAAATACCCGGTTAATAAACAAACAATAAGGATAGTAAAGCACGACAAAAGTTGCCGAAAACAACTTATTTATCTATTCATTGTTACCCTTAGGAAGTTTAATAATTACAAGCCTTTTTATGGCCACTTCCTATCAACCCTTTCATTCACCTTCAGGGATTAGGATTAACCTAAACTTCACTAACGGCAGGGCCAGCCAAAAATGTGTCACATCTCACGCTCACTACATCCGCACTCAGCAGATCTCCACGCTACGATCTTGAAAATGTTTAACTACAACTGGGTGAGATAAATCTCAAAGAGTCAACAGTCTAAACTTCGATTAGAACTCAAATTCGCCTCGAAGGCAGCCTAAGCACGCACCACACATGAACTTACCTCACCTTGGCACGTCCCTGCATATTAGTATGTCACGTATGCCATTATAAATATAACAAGTATAATCAATCATCAAAACACACAACTCTCGTGCACCAAGCATCCACACGGGTCCCGATTATAAGGCAAAACCCATTTTGGCACGTCCCATACTATGCCTAATAGTTTTATGCCATAATCAAGCCCAATGTGTCATAATCATTTACACGTGTTCCGATTATTACGACCCCTCAAGCCACGGCCAACACAAGAGTTGGTGGTCTTCCGGCATAACCGGGCATCGTCCCACCCTATTGGGCACGTCAATGTCTAGAACCTCCGCCTAGGCGGCATTCCATAAAGGAGCATCAGTCCGGCCTCAACCGCAACTCGACTTCCGAACCCCCGCCAGGCATCCAATAAAATCGAGCATCGCCCCCAACTCTCATCGGGTGACGGGTTCCATTAAATGACCATATAAGCACGCATTTAGCCAAGAACACCATACTTTGTTTTCAAATGCTTTGTTTTCAAATAATGAACTTGACCAATTTTTCTTATTTAAAATTCCCGGTAAAATAATCGTGGAGGTGGCACTGCGGGCTATCGAAATGGAGTTGCTAGTGGTTGCTGGGCAATGGTGTGGTGGAGCTAGTGGCGGGGATGGGCATGTGGGGTTGTTGCTGGTCGTGAAGGTGGTGGTGCGGCCGCAGGGGAAAGGGAATTAGAGAACCAGCACAAGGTGGAGAGCAAATGCAGGAGGGGGTTGGCGGCAGAGAGAACGGAAGTGAGAACATGAGGGAAAATAATTTGAGAAGAAGGAAGGGGCAGAAGGATGGAGATTGATCGTGCGTGCGTGAGAGAGAGAGAGAGAGAGAGAAAAAGATGAAAACAAGCTAATCAATCACAAACCTTAGGGAAATATCTAAATCATCATCACCCTTGCCACAAAAGTCCTATGCCCATCCAAGGTCACCCAATAAAAAATTACCTCTAATTTCTCGCAACTAAAGTCTTTTTGGGGTAGAAAAACCCAATTTCTCATCCCATCCGAATTTCATTTCCATTTTATTTTTGTCTGAAAACCGTTTTTTCCGCAAAATTTCAGACTCAACAAAAATTCACCAAAAGATGAGATGACGTCCAATAAATAAATCATGATACGCTCGAACGTTCGATTCCTAAAACCAAATTAAATTTCATGGTTAAAATCAATCAAACGCGACTTTAGTACGACCTAATCTACCGGGTAGCTTTTAGGGGTTTTAGCGTATTTAATCCGTGGTCGATAATTTTTTATCCACGTTTGTACATTTTCGAATCGTAGACGACCCTCGGTTGTCACATAATCACGAGGGTTTAATCACGTGTCCCGTATATAATATCGATAGAAAACCGGGTTATTGCCATTCGATGGTAATGTCTTAATCATGCGAAACCACCCACAATTCGACTACGTACTTCCATCGAATCGGCTTATATCTGTTCACTAATCAATTTATAACGGTGTCGTATTGACTCTTGCTGATTATTATGGTCGAGCGGTTGGTTTCTAATCGAATTCTCTAGTTTGTCACATTTATATCCCTTAATGGCCTCACCTAATATATTAGTTAACTCGTGAGTGATCAGTTCCGAGTAAAATAACCATAAGCACGTCGACGAAACAATCATTTCATATATTCAAAATGAAACCAAATTTCGGGATGTCACAATGGTAGCTGACGAGGCTAACGAGGTTTGCATGGTACGCTTATGTGACATTATCACATGCACCACTCCCAGACTTCGCCGAAGGAGAAAAGAACTCATTTTCCCAAGCTTGCTCGCTTCCTCTAGATCCTTCTCTCTTGGGCTCTCTCTCTCTCTCTCTCTCTCTCTTCTCTAGGACAATGCCAGCTATCCAACCAATCATCCTGGCTAAGCGTTGCAATTGACATTCCATTTGCCATTACCGTACGCCATCCTCTATCCTTGCTCCTTTGTCACTGGGCCAACGTCTAACGCGAGAGACGAGAGAAGGAAAAGAAGAGATGGGCCAGGCCTAAGCGGAAGGAAATAAAAGAAAAGGAAAGGAAAGAAGGTCGGGCTAAGGATAGGCCGGCCCGACCCTCGCTTTTTTAATTTTCTTTTAAATTTTTATAATTATTGCTAGTAATGCAAATATACCTAATGTTTATATGTGATGCAATTTAGCAAAAATCATTTTTTCTTAGGGATTATAATTAATCCCTAATTTCCCATGTGATTAAAAAATAATTAAATGAGTTGCCAAAATTTAAGTGTCATTACAATCTTTAATTGAGATACCCAAAAATGTTTTATGTAAGACATTGGGAAGCAATGTGTCATGCCTTGAACTTCGAGCGTGCGCACATCCCTCGGTGGTCGATAAAATTTGCGACGTCCCAGGACGTGTCGCCGACCCATTCATTTTATTGCACATGCAGAAGTGAAATAAACAATCCCCTGACAACATAGATATGAGATAGAAAAGTAGGACAACAAATTTCACAAAATACATAAACAAACTGGTTTAAATACAATACTAGTCTATCAACAGGGCCTACTAAAAAAGAATAGTCACTAAGGCATCTAGGCACAAGACTCCTCAACCGAGACCTCCGAAACCGTCGAGGGTTCTAGGTCTTCCATGACACCATCAGGGAGGTCAGCTACCCCCCTCACCCATTGCAACGTTAATCGCAACAGCGGGGATGTCGAAACCCTACAAGGGAACTTCCCGAACCCCATTGATCCCATGGCGAAACCACGCCCTAAATCGATGAGGTACCAACTGAGGTCAGCGCTCATCGACCAAGATAGTTGTCACGATGAGCTCATGGAGCCAGGGACTCCTAGGGATAGGGACGTCAATACTCTACTCTGTATATCCCCTCGGCTGCCCAAAACGTATCGGAGGAGCCTCCATCTACAGACTTGAAAAGTTAAGCCCACAACGAGATGAGATAATGTCTTAGCAAGTCTACGCATTAAACCCCGATTAGGAAGGAAATACACCTAGAGGTAGTCTAACCACACATCACAAAAAACTCACCTTGCCTTGGTTCCTTCATGCACGTTAGCATAGTTCATATACTCAATGCATATAATAGATGCACACATCAATTGGAACATCTCACTCAATCTCAATCAATCATAGGGGTCCCAATTATAAGGTCAAATCGTTATGACACGTTCCATTCCGTGCCACACAATTTTTTCCTATAATCAGGCGCGTTATCTCAATTATTCACACGTTCCAATTGATTACGGCTCCTCAGGCACGGCCTACTCGACGTTCGGCGATCTTTTGGCATGACCAGGTATCATCTCACCCCATTGAGCATGGCAATATCTACACTAGACGACAATCTCAAAGGAGCATCGATCCAGCCTCTACTATGACCGGTATTCGTTGTCTAAGGGCATCTCATATAGGGGCAACGTCCACCTAACGTAAATCGGGGACAGGTTCTCATAACTATCACACAATCATTCAATTCTAGCCAAGGACACTGTGCATTGCACTTAAATGCCTCAATTAAGATAATGCGTTTGGCATATTTCCTTCGTATTAAAAACACCCAATGAAAATAATCGTGTGTGGGTACACGGTCAGATCGAACCTTAAAAATTGATATATTTCCTTTTAAAATCCCACTAGTTGATATAGTATTTAAAAATATTTTCGGTGTCAAAACCCGACACCCGGTATTTTTTAATTAAATACCAAAATTTCACAATTTTGAAATAATTAATCAAAAATCACTATCACCACTCAATTGCACAAATTATCATTCAATTGCATAAACTAATCACACCATGACAATCAGCACGAAATTCCAGCTATGGGCTATCCCGATATAATTTTCGAAAAATATTAAATAATTAAATAAATTGTAAAATTAATTAAATAAATACAATTTAATTAGATAAATGCCTACTTAAGCTAAGAAATGCTAATCTAACCACCTAATAGACTAATTAAATTACTCTAACCATCCTAGCTATAAGACAACAAATTAAACTAGCTAACTACAATCACTAACCACATAATTAACTAATTTAACTAACCTAATTTAACTAAACAAGCTAATAATTAAACTAATATAATCTTAACTTAATCTAAACACCCCTTAAGCATCATTAACCTTTTAAGCAAGGTTTAGTGAGTAAACTCACTGGATTAGTGGGTCGGTGAGTTCACGGCAACGGCGACGCGACGGTGAGCGGAACACAAGCCTACGGTGACACCCGAAGGGCCTGGAAGAGGCCTAAAATAGACCACGAAGCCCATAACAAAGCTGCTGGGCTCGGTTCTATTTTGGAAGAACCGAGTTGGACCGAGCAACTACGGCTGCTGGGAACGGCCAAGCGAGACGGTGACGCCTGTAGCTGGACTAGGCAAAGGGTGACGGCGGCTTGGATGGCTTCGGGACGACGACAGAGGCTTGGACGACAGCGAGCAAGCGCGAGACGCACAGCTGGAGGCACAGGCGCGGGTGTCGCGCGAATGGAGCTCAGGCGCTCGCGGCGGCGCTCGGACAGCGAGGAGGGGCAGTCGACGGCTGCTGCTGGTCCTCTGGTTCTTAGCTGGATTTCTTGAGCTCACAAAACATCAACAATGGAGAAAGGAGCAACAAGGAAAAGGAAAAAGGGAGTTGCAGTTGAAGGGGGACCACCAAGCCTCCAAAGTCTCCCTAAAATATTCCAAACCATCATTGGCTTGGCCTCCAAAGTCCATGGATGATCCTCAGCCATTTTCCACCCCAACGCTTCCTCAAGAAGCCTCCCAACATGCTGAAATGTTGCACACCCCCTTGGCCTACGAATTTACAACATTCCTCCTCAATTCCCATTCAATCCAACCGGTGCCCGAAAATTTCAGCTAAGGTATCCACAATAAATCCTTGCAATTCCCTTGCCAATTGAACCAACTTAATGGTCAGAAATGCACCCAAAAACGACCATTTGCATTTACCGGTCCAAAAACGCCTAAACTTGAATTTTCGCCAAAAATTCGGACTTGCCAAAAAAATTTTAGAGGATGAGTTGACACTCCTAAAATAAATCATGACATGACAGAACTTTTAATTTTGAAATCGAGTTCAATTTCGCAATTAATTTCAACCGGGAGTGATTTTAGCGTGACCTAACATACCAGGTAGTTTTTAGGAATTTTTAGCGCATTTGACCCGTGGTCGATTATTTTCGAGCCACATTGTACATCTTCGACTCATTGGCGAATCTCGATTGTCGCGAAAATCTCGAGATTTCAAATACAGGCACATGGTACATAAATTATAGAAAAATCGATTTAGTGCTGTTCAACGAGAATTTTGCAATTATGTGGAATCACCCACACTCTAATCACATGCCTCTATTGAACCAACCTATCTCCGGCCTCTAATCAATTTTCATGGTGCCATATTGACCCTTACAGGTTAGCACAGTCGAGCAGTCGATTTCTGGTCAAATTTTCAAGTCTATTGCGTTTAGATTCCTTAATGGCTTCACCTGATAGATTAGTTATCTCGTGAGTGATCTTCTCAGAGAAAAGACTATAGGCGCGTCGATGAAAAGCCCAACTCATTCAATCGAAAACTGAATAAAAAAATGAGGATGTCACACAATGCTTTTACGAGTGGGCATAGAAAAGTATCGCTCAAAATGAGTTTTCATTATCTCAACTTTATAGATATGATGGGATTCACAAAAAATTTGAAGGAATCCCCGTTGTCGATGATCATTGTAACTCTCAATTTTCTTAGTAATAGTGGGTGCTTGCAAAGTGGTCGATGCTGATTAATTAAGAAAATGAAAGATACAATGAAAGTGTTGGCATCTTTAATAAGCAATTCATGCCAATGACTTGCATCATCTCTAACTGAAATTTATAAGCAAGTTTCAAGTCCAATATGACAAAAAAAAAAAAAAGACAAAACTTGGTTTTGGAATCATATTGACGTGATAAAACAAGCCATTAACAAAGTAGATTTTCTTTACGGGAGCCAAAAACTTTTTTCTCTCCATCGCCTTCTTCAACCTTCAACCATCGTGAGTGTTTGAGGTAGTATCACCATTCCCTTCCTCTTTTGTTGATTTTGTTTGCATTTTGTCGTTCTTTTCTTGTTTTGTTTTATTTCCTCTCTCTTGATTTAGATTTAAAAGCTCTCTTCTCTTAAACTTTTTTGATCTAGTTCTAGAACCAGGTGCTCTCCCGCTCTAAATTTGGAAGTTTAATGAATATGCTTTTGGAGATTCAATACCCCTCCACTCTATTCGTGTATAGGTTCTCTACCTTCAGTTTTAATGATGATCATAGGCATTTTGGTGTCTCATTGAATCACAAAGATTTGCTCGTCCACATGTTAGATCTATTTTTATTTAACATATTTAGGTTGTCTTCATATGGCAATGGTGTAGAGAAAGCCGAACCTAATCACACACCGTCAACTGGCAACATCATAGTTATAAGAGAAGGAATTTTCGGCGCATGCTCATCATTGATAAAGGCACATGAACTAGTGATGGTTACCAATTTTTTTTGCTTGATAGATCCATTTTTGTGGAATGAGTATGCACTTAATTTTGCTAATGCCCCATTAATCCTCTCTATCTTCTAGATTTGGCTCTGCTTTTCAGTTTCTTGCTCTAATTTGATTTGCTTTGTTATGAAGATTACGTACGTCTAATATATCATTTTGAGCAATGAATATAAGTTTCTTTCCACCAAAAGAAAAAATCAAAGGAGATTAATGTGAATTGAGAGTATTTACTAGAAATGTGTTTGTTTCGCGAAAAATTGATGATTTAGAAAACATTTTCCAAATTTTGATAGCTTGTATCGCTTCCAAAACGGAATGAAAGAAAAAAAAAAACTTTCATCATTTACAAACAATGCTTAGATATAATTTGTTGTCGATACCAAAAAAAAAAAATTCATCGACTAATTTTTCAAGTAATAAAAGCGATCATTTTTTGAAAATAATATTTTAAAATTATTTATTTTCCGTGAAACAAATAAAGCCTAAATAGCATAACATGTTGGGCATTAACAAGGAAAGAAGAAAATGCCATGATGACCAGTGTGTATGACTAGTAAAGAAGCAAAATTATTAGAAGAAGTGACAACACTAATGTGAGGATGGTTATGGGAGTTGATGATCATTGCAATTCTTTGATTATAAACTTTATGAATATTTCACATCACTAGTCATAACCAATCATTGGCTTATGTATCATTATTATGGACTGATGGGTAATGTAAGAAGCTGATTTGGTAAAAGAGGTGGGGCTTGTTATTCACCCACCGAAAGTTTTTCTTGGAAATCGCATGCTTGAACACGTGATCTAACCTTCTCTTGCTTTAGTGGTAGGATTGACCTTGGATCAGCCCAACCCAGCCAGTTTTGATATGGTTTACAAGGGAATTGAGCCGGTCTCTAGTCCTAGAGTGACTGAAACCAGTGTTGTGTTGGTTGGTCTATGGTCTTAATACTTTAGGGTTAGTCCAAGCTAGACCAACTATATATATATATTCCAAACCTTGGTATTTAACTTAAAGTGCTTGGTGCCGCCTCCTTTTTCGTCGCCCTAGTATAAATTTTCCAAACTCCAATACATAACTTAAAGGCTTTATAGTTAGTCTAACCCAAACCAACTTCGTGTGTGTGTATATTAATATATATCTATGTATAATTGATAGTTTATTGTTTAATTTTATTTCACGTGTTCGTCTTCTAAGGTTGTTATTTTTGGTAAGTTGAGATTTCTATTGTTTCCTTATCTTAGATTTCTATTTGGTTTGTATTGTTGTTGATATTTTGGACTTTCAATATCAGATTCTCAACGCATATGTAATTTTAAAGAGTATGTTTATTTTTTCAAGGACAACAAAATAAAACCAAAAAAAAAAAAAATCGGTTAATCACTAGTTAACCCTGGAATAGAACTTGGTCTCAAGTTCAACAAGGTTGGTATCCCGTCCCGAAAATTGAAGATCAACATTGTGTGAATTGATTCCTAATTAAGGTACTGGACCGGCTCAATCTGGATGATGGTCACAACTATTTAGTAGAATTAGATGGAAAAACCAAAGAAAGCGGTTGATGAGCGTGTATATCTAAGAAGCGTCAATCTTAATTATGCCTCGACAAAAGTCAAATAAAGAAAATATGATCGAGAGAAGGACCACGCCCCGGGGGTGTTGTACCATACGTGCCAACGCAAAAATTTCCGGTGCACTCTGTAGCGCTAGCTTGTGGTGCAGAAACAACGGCCAGAAGGACAGACAAGCCAGCTTACGAAGGCACAGACAGAGTTAGGGAGATGAAAATGAACAATCTACCGGACAACCATGAAATGTTCAAGATGGGGCCGCATTAAGAACATCATTAAGATGTATACGCACTACAGACATCCTAAATGGTCTTGCTAGCCAAGGGTAGACCTACGCAAACACAGAAGACGTAAGAAAGCTACTTTGAGCACTTTCCATGGAGTGGAGTCATGCGAAAACCTTCGTTCAGAAAACTCTCGGGATCCAACCTCTCTCAATGGGCGAGGCTTATCGGTAGTCTGATGGGGTATGGGATTGATCTTGAGAACAAGGAACCTAACTCAAGAAGGTAGAAAGTTATTCCTTTCAATGCTAATGATTCCGATGCAGAGGACTCATCCTAGAAAGATGTATAATGTGCCCGAACAACCTGGTGAGCTTGGCTGTTATACAACCCATAGGCCAAGCTATCATTCCTTCCTCGGCTTAAGTCTCCGCTAAGGTTGTTTGATTGTAAGCACAAAGATTGCGACGTAATTGAACAATCGCCACCGAACCAAAGTTGTTGTGGGGTTCCTTGATGTTCCTCTTTAGCAGGGAGGGAGGGAGGGAGGGAGAGAGAGAGAGAGAGAGAGAGAGAGAGAGAGAGAGTTCAGGAAAAAAGAGAGTTCCGGCCAGCAGCAATCTTTTAAGAACCAAGTCCTTAAAGCTTCTTCGTAAGAGAGAGAGAGAGAGAGAGAGAGAGAGAGAGAAGAGAGTTCTGGCCAGCAGCAATTTTTTAAGAACCAAGTCCTTAAAGCTTCTTCGTAAGAGAGAGAGAGAGAGAGAGAGAGAGTGGAAAAAAAGAGAGTTCCGGGCAGCAGCAATTTTTTAAGAACAAGTCCTTAAAGCTTCTTCGTACTCTTCCAAACAGTCAACGATTTGATTGGTGACAAAGTGTGGAGTAATAAACCTCGGCAATTTGTAGGATTTGTATATTTTATTACACCCACATATTTATCATATCATGATAAGTTAGCGATCAACGTAACTAAAATGAGTGATACTCTATAATTGAAGTTGGTCCACATAATGGTATACTAAGTGATATAACAAACCATAAGCGAACATATAAACAAATGAGCTTTGTTAAATAATTGAACAGCTTGCGCTGTCACTCTGAAGATTAATTTTATACATTAGTCTCAATATGCAACCTTAATTAATTAAAATTTACATCTATCAAGTTTCATTACATTTCTGCGAAGAAATCTAGCATGATTTTTATTAAGAAAATGCATGCAATGGCTAATCTAGCATGATATTTTCTTGGGTTTTTCCATATATAAAAATATGAATTGTACGCAATGCATGACATGTGAATTTAATACTAAATTATGTTTACATGACCTAATTCTAATATGACGTGTAATCATGACTTGACGTAAACTATATGACATGAATGTAATGCAATTGACATGCACATGATATTTTTTAGGTTTTTCATTAAAATTGGTAACTAAAAATTACAAAAACAAAAATCTATATATTATTTAAAATAAGCTAGGAAATAGACGAACCTAAATCCTATCTTAATTTGGTTGCCTATCTCATGCCATTCAATTTAAAAAATATTATCATACCTAGATATTGTCTAATCATGTATTTAATTCAACTAGGAAAATATCCTATCTAATCCTATTATCCAATCTTATCTAGAAAATCAAGACCAATCTACATGATATGCAATCCTTTTGCGATTTTTAAAAACCCGACAATTATCTAACTTCAAAATAAAATCTCACGTAATCTGCATGCACAATCCACAAAGATTTTCAATAAAAGATTGAGATAATCTAAAAAATAACAATCACAAAATATGGAACTTTTGACACTAAATCATACGTCATAAATATGGAAGTATGTAAATTTGTTATCACGAAACTAGGAACGTCATGAAAATAAGTATGAATGCAGAATTGAAATAAGCAATCGCATTACCAAAAAGTGAGGCTTAAGACCCGCCCACATCATTATTAAATCTTGGCGCACTATATTGGCTATACTTGATGCTCATGGGTTATGTCAACATTATAGTAGTATCAAACTTGATGATTGATTGGAGGCGCTCATATGCATTATCTTCCCAAACATTGTTTTTCTTTTTTGGCCTCAATACAGTGTTGATCTTGTAATTTAAACAAACGAATCACCAGTCTGTGAGAAAAGGAAAAAAATGGTAAAGAGAACCAATTTGATTATGCTAGAGAGCATGAATATCTAATCGAGAGGTCAACCACTCAATAGTAAAAGAGAATGCTAAATCTTTCCTATTATTCTTTTTATTAAGTATAAAATTGATTTCTTCTTATCCTAATCTATCATTTATCTCATACAAAACAGGAACGTGAAACGTATGGCGTGATTACACAAAATGCCCATTGAATTATCATAGCTTATTAATAGAGCATGTCCCATGCCCTGCGTGGAACATGACAATTCCATATAGATTAATGGTTACTTAAAGTTTCATCTATTTGCAAGGGAAAATTTCACCTGACCCCTGCAATTTTGGTGTTGATGCATGTCAAACCCTCAACTTTAAAAGGTTTCTGTAAATTCTTATGGAATGCACGCTTTCCCTCAATTTCAAACAAATAATAAAAAGTTTATAAAAAAGGAATAATTGACTCTTTAACCAACAAAGGTACTGAATTAACATATTTAATTAGAACATATTATGAGATATTTAAAATGATAAATAAATAGATATGAAAGAACAAATTGCTGCTAGTTTTAGGAAACTGCTTGCCTATATTCACACGGACAAAATGACAGGATTTCTTATCCATTTGAAATGGCTAATAAGTGTCTGATTAAGCTCATTATCACTACTAAATCATATACTTTAATGAGAAAAATTAAGATTAGGAATTGCCCGAAATTGCAGAGCTCATTTCACTGCCACTACCACTGCGGCATTGCCCACCTCTTGCAACAGCTGCTAGTTCTTGCACAACCAGTCGCCCAAGATTTCTTTTTCAATGACCCTCGCCATGACTCCCCTCTGATGCTCATACAACATTATAATATATTTTGAAAATTGGCTTTGAGTTAGCTTAAGGGATAAAAAGGTTCACTCAATTGCAATAATTTGTTACAAATATGTTATGCACTAGTCGTGCATCCATATGTAGCCCAAATTTTAACATTCCGAATGACATAATAGATAAATTTATCTTATCAATATTGATATCACTTCAAACTGAAAAGGAGAGGTTGACTAATAACTCTACAAATGGGCTTTTTTTTATATAGCCACTAAGCCATCGAGAATCATTCAATTCAAGGGGTTGACTAGCATGAATCGTCACTGGCGAGAAATTTATCGAATATGAACTATGTGTCCTCTTCGTAATGATGATAGATGACAATGAGTTGGCTTTTTTTTCTCGATAATTGCATTAACATTTTGCTTATCCCCGCCGGCAATTTAATTAACTGTGTGTCCTTTTCATTGTGCTGATGGATGATCATGACTTCTTGGCCCTACGGGCCAATCATGGCTTTTGTTTTTTGCCCAAAGCATGAGAAAGAGTCAAATCAATCTCCTCTTATAGGGTTATTATAACATTTTATTGATTCTTTCCGGCGGCAGATATTATATAAGAGGTAAAAGGCTTGATCGGGAGAACTTGATTGTATATTCACCGAAAGAAGTATGACTATATCGGTTCAATTAATAAATTTAGAACAAAATTTATATTTGTATAATTAATTTATAACTTATTGTGCAATTCTCTTGTCACTAAGGACACGAATGATAACCATTTTGTTCTTAAAAACAATTACTTATCATAAATGAACTTTTCTATTTTTATTATTTGAATGAGTTTCTAAATAAATATAAAAATCTAATAACAACACAAAATTTTTATTTCCGGAATAGAAATTCGTTCGAAAGCCTTCTTATATATCTCCCTATCATGCTATTTTCCATTCATTGTGATTCAATCTTTCATGAGATATATTATCCTCAATCAATTGAATTGAAAAAGTCGATTTCTACATTGATGGGCAGTGGCCGACAGTGAGCAGTGGACGCCAGGACGAGCAATGAAAAGTGTTTTTATTTCTATTTCTATTTCAGAAAAAAAAAAAGGTACAAAATTTATATTTCTCATTTCTGTTTCAAACCTATTTTTGAGATAAAAATTTGTTTCAAATTTCGAAAAAATACTAAATGGAATTCTATTCCAAACTTGTTTCTAGGAATTGAAAAATAGAAAAATGAAAAAAAAATAGTTATCATGGCACAACCTAAACCGTCGAAAAACAATCAAAACGGGTGGTTTATTATCATGAATCTTTGAAAGAAGTTCACACCCCAAGTGTCAAAACTTGGCACGAGCGAGTGAGTATACCTTTTGAAAGTTTTGGCACTTATGTGTCAACTCATGTCCAATTTTAGCACTCAGAGTATTTGGCACTCAGAATTTATCTAATGCCAAATGTGTGTCTACTTCATGATGATGATTTATGACCATGTGTTGACTCTCTCTTTCCATAATTTCATTAACTTTTTATTTTCCCCACATGCAACAGATGGTCAATACTAAAAAGAAAAGCATGTCATAATTGATTAATAGGTAAGACTTTGGGCAAGAGTTGCAACAAGTCAACTCCACATGGCGAGTTTGACCCCACCCCAAACCCCTCCCCCCCAAAAAAAAAAAAAAAAAAAGACTCCACATGGCAAGAGGCATCGGAGTGAGAGAATACTATTTAGGCACCCCACAACCTTCGCCCATACCAAGTTTGTCCCAGCCATGGAGGCTTCATCCTATCACTCTTTCCTTTAACTTTCCTCCTCCTCACTCTCAAGCTCTTCTCTTCATGGTTAAAGCAACCTAAGTAGCACTGACACCGACATGCAACACGCAATATGACATGATACAACACGTTGACACGTCATTTATCAAAAAATAGATAATTATGATATATTAAAACACGTTGTATATTGAAATGTATTTTTATAAATACATGATAAATTATCATTTTTAATTAATTTCATATAAATTCACAAATAAATAAATAATAAAAAACATTAATCCACTATTTGTTAATATCATTCATTATTTCAATTGACAAATTCAATTCCATTCCAATAACCCATAAAACTTGGAGGAAAAAAAAAACAATTATTACTCCGAACTCACGTATTAGAACGTGTCGGAAGAGGAGGAAAAAAACAAATTTATGGGGTGAATTTTTTCTCATGGGAAGACTCAAGAGAAAAGAAAATTATATTTTTATTATTTCCTAGTTTATTATTTTTATTATTTTTTATTTTTTGCTTATTTATATTTTGTTTTATTGAAAATTTTTAGAATTGGTGTCAAAATCCCGAACTTGCATGTCAGAATTTCAAACTCGTGTATCAAATAGTGTCGAGAGAGTTGATCAAGTGTCAAATTTTTTGACATCCATTAACCGAGTGTCAGAGAATGTTGGACACGTGTGGGAGTGTCCAACATGACACAAAACCTTCTGAAAAGTATTGGTGCTTCCTCGAAAGCAACCCAAAAACATCCCACCGAGTCCGCCGTCCATTCCCATCCTAGGCCACCGCCACCTCATGAAACTCTTCCTCCACCGAATACTCTACTCCCTCTCCCAATCTTATAGCCCCATCTTCTCTCTCTGCTTCAACTACCGCCGAGTGGTTGTCGTCTTGTCGGCCGAGGCAGCCAAAGAATGCTGTACTAAGAACAACATCACGCTTGCCAACCGCCCCTCTACTGTCGCCGGCAGGCATATTGGGTATGACAACACGATTGTCGTCTTTGCCTCTTACGAAGAACAATGGCGTAGTCTCATTGAAGAGGATGAGGACGCACATGGACGCTCCGGTGAAGAAGAAGAGAGTTCTCATCTTGCAGGATGAAGAGGATGAGGATGCACTAACTCTTTCAACTTTATGAAATTTGAAGAGCTTTGTCAGCTTTGAAGAGACTCAAGAAGAGCCTCAAGAAGGAGAAAAAGAGAGAGATGAGAAAGAGGAAGGAACTGATGAACAGAGGAGGACTGAGGAAAGAAGAGAAGAGGGAGAAGAAGAGGAAAGAAGAGAAGAAGAAGAAGCAGAAAGAAGAGAAGAGGAAGAAGAAGCAGGACAAAGAGAAGAGATGGGACAAGAAGGAGAAGAAGAGAGAGATCAGGGTCACAACGATTCCTTTGAGCCAACTTTGGCTATCTCCTTGTCCAGTGAATCTAAAATGGCTGACACTGGGAATGCTGGAGCTCTTGACATAGACAAACATCACTCTGCCACAGAAGTTGCAGTTGAAGAAGTTGTTTCTACTCCTCTTACACGCAAACAGATAGGGGGAGATGTTGAACAAAAATGTACTTCTTCACATTTATTTACTAGTGATGTGAGTCGCTCCGCTGCAGAACCAGAAGATTTTTTTACTTCTCATTACCCAGAAGAAAGTCATGGTGGACATTCTGAAGATCCATCTGCTCTCAAGGTCCCTGGAATTGACTCCGCTGGACCTAGTGTTGCTACAGAACAAACAGCTAACTTTTCAAGGCTATTAGAGATTCTATTGGATGTCAGAAAGCAGCAATATGTTATGGGATATGAGATGCAGGATTTCAAAAATGCTTTCATGGCTACTTTAGTGTCTTTGCACGATCAATTGAACGCCCTGAAGAATCAAGTTCAGTCTATAGTACAGGGTACAGAATTTCAATCACTGAAGCAGAGTTTTGAAAGGCTTGAGAAGACTGTGGATTCCATGAGAGAATTCGAGCTTGTTCGCCTTCCAAAACACCCATGATTTTGCCTTTATTTTAGCAACTCTTTTTATTCATTATTTACTTTTTGCTGTTGACAAAAAGGGGGAGAAGTGCAGATTTATCTATTTTGTTAGTTGTTTGACTTATTCTTTTGAGTTTTGGACTGTCTAATTTGATGCTTTGACTTGCAGTAACTTAAGCTATGTTGATGATGATTATGGCAAGGGTAGTTGTTTGATTTGGCAAGACTAACACGTTTTTTGTGGTTGCATAATCACTACTATATCCATATTCTAATCTGTTTATCTTTCTTGAGATATCCTGTTTTGCTTAAGTGTTATTTTGCAGGTCAAAAGTGTTCAAATATGCAAGAAAGTTTTGTCACCATCAAAAAGGGGGAGATTTGTTTTGAAGTTGACAAAACGTTTCCATCAGTCTAGTCTGAAGACTTGTAGACTCAAGTGCAAAAGTTTGACGAATTCTAGACTCTATTATCAAAGTCTCAAGACTCAAGATTTAAAGTCTGCCCTCACTGATAGTCTCTAGACTGACGAAGGAAAGATATATTCGTTGGAGAAGATTAGTCCATATGCGAGTATATCTTTAAGGATTCGGTTCGGTTGAAGAAGATTCCACGGCTGGAGAAAGCATCTCATGATCTATTATTCTTATTGATTCGGATAATTAGATCTTTTGATTGGTGAAGTATACTTGAAATGTTCTACTTATGGAAACCTAGATCCTGATTATATGGGCGAGCGGGATTGGTGGGCTATCATCACATTCCTTAAATAACTCAAGATCTCCCTAATTGATTTTGTATAATGGGTAGATTGGAAGAACTCCTTTGGAAGGTTCCAACGGTTATGAAGGCATAAAGGAGTATATAAGGAAGATGCTCAAGTTATTCTAGGGTGTGCGTGAAAGAAAAATTCCAAAATCTAAAGTTTTTAGTTCTTCGCCGTTTCATTTCGTTGAGCTTAAATTGTACTCAAAAGAGAGATTAAAAACTTGTGAGACCTTGAGGAAGTGTAGGAGAATCTCTGCACTGTGGAATCAAGGACGTGAAACTGTAAAATCTCTTTTGGTTCTTAGTGAAATCTAGTCAGTGGGCTGTCAGCTGTTAGTGCAGGAGAATAGACGTAGGCTTGGTCTAAGCCGAACCACTATAAACCTTATATTTTAATTCTCTTTCCCTAATCTCTTTACTTTAATTCACAACATTATATTACTGTTTATAGTTGTTTACATCTTCAGTCTATTATCCTTAGTCGAATCAGCTTGTTAAAGCTTTGCAAAAATTTCTTTGATCACCTATTCACTCCCCTCTAGGTGCTCTTACTAGCCCTATCATATTCATTCCTTCTTCACTTATTCTTTTCCATTCAAAACACTAGATCAACGATCCCAATGCCACATTGATCACCCGTTGGGCCATGTTTGCACTAGGACGGGCTCGCCTCCCAAGTCCAAATGACAATAGCTTGCATCGTCCATTATCTTCATTTTCAAATCTTTTAGGTCTAAAACTTTTCAAATCATCCCACAACTTCGGATCCCTGTGAATGCTCCATATATTGATGAATACTATGGTTTGACTAGGTACATCATAATCGCCTATGATGCAATCCTCTGATGACGTGTGGAACTAGAAGTGGTGCTAGTGGTTTCAAACGTGGAGTTTCTAATACAATGTTTTGGAGAAAAGGTAGTTTTGCAATGTCTGTCTCCTCTATCAAGCGTTCTTGACCAATCACATTGTCCAACTCCTCAATCGCACTTTTTAAGGAATGCAGATGACTAAGTAAAAGGGACATTGCCCATGTCATTGTCAAAGCAGAAATATCGGTGCCTGCTATAAGCATGACCTATAGAAGAATATAGAGCAAAAACAAATAGTCATTACATTGTTGAAATGGAAGAAATGATAAAAGAGTAATAGTTTAAACATTAATATCAAAGAAATCTTACTGCAATCTATAAGTTATTAGATCAACTATTATAAATGACTTCAAAATTAACAATTGTTTACAATTGAATATGTATATCCACATAAATGTGTGAGTAATGGGCCAGAACTTTTGTTTACTTCAAGAAGGAAATCCAGTTTCCCGTACGATGAGATTATTGTGTCCAAGGAACTTGAGAGAATTCAATTTTACTCATTAGCTCATAACCATTTTCCTATAATTTCATAAATATACAAACTTTCATTTTGAGTGAGGCAATAGATAGAGAGACTTTTTATATTGCTATTCCGAATAGTTAACAGAAAATAAATATATCCATGATTTCAATCTCAACCTTTTCCTAGAAAAATTTCAGTTAAACCTATCAATTACTTAAGACAAATCAAAATTATATGCTGAACTTAATGAAAAAGATGATTGACAACATAGGAGATCTATCAAAATCTTTCAAATTTAGGAGAACTTGTTTTCCTATTCTTAACTATTTGAGATTGCAATATTTGGATCTATAGATATATCTAGACAAAATTATGTGTTGGTTTTTACGCACACTCTTTGCTTTCTTTTTTCTCATTTGAGAGCATGGAAACCTACACTTTCACAAAACCTAAAACATTCGTCCATTGATATCTCTTCCACGATAATGACGTAAAGAACGAGTTAATTGATCACAACAAGAATTTACATCTTTTTAAACAGATGTTTAATGTCGCAATCAACTTGCAATATTCATTGTCAAGAAAACAATCACTGTTGATGAATGTACTCACGAGTTTCTAAGATGTTCAATGTTAGGACATGCTGTCTAAGAGAGAACAGATTCAGCAATCTAGATACTAAATTGTCAAACTACTAGGATGCACAATCAAATACTTTTTTACATATTTGTTTTGCTCTCTAAGGGTTGGTAATATTAAAATGTTGCATATTAAATGGAGTAGCCTAACAAAATCGTCCATGTCAACGATTTCCATAATGAGGATGTGATGCAATAGATATAGGATATTTTTGGATAATTTTCCGCTTGATTTACCATAGGACCATAATTAATTTTGTATTTTGTAAGACAATGGATGATCCGGTTTATATGTATGCAGTATTCCATGATGAGGATGAGATGCGAAAGATCGTCCAATTTCTACGTACCAATAGTAGCCCTTTGATGATCTCATCAGTGTAAAACTCGGGCTGCTTCTCAACAGAAGCAAATGATCCAGCACGGTCTCCCTACTCTCTCCACCACATCTTTTTCTGCGACTATTTCTCTGTTCTTCAATCAGATTCTGTACCAACTCGTCCGATCTTTTGCTCAACCAAGACACCCTCTTCTCATAATTCCTAAAGAACAACCTCAAGATACTCAAGTAATCCCTTGGATACGCACTAACAGGATAGTCCACAATTTCAGACGTGATCTCGCAAAACATCTTCGCCTCCTCGGCATCAGTCACATCTTCCCCATAATACCTCTTCCCAGTCAACATCCTCATAACGATGTTGAATGTCATCTCCCAGAAGATCGGTTTTAGTTCCACCTTAGTGAAGTCGTCCCCAGATGATGAGGCTCTTTTGTTTAGATTAAGCAGGAGTTGCTTGACTTCGTCCCTCCGAATGGGCAGAAAGGAGTTTTGACGGGCCGAGGAAAAGATCTCAAGAGTACAAACACGGCGGAGACTACGCCATTGTTCGCCGTACGAGGCAAAGACGACAATCGTGTTGTCATACGCAATGTGCTTGCTGGCGACAGTCGAGGGGCGGTTGGCAAGCGTGATGTCGTTCTTAGTACAGCATTCTTTGGCTGCCTTCGCCGACGAGACGACAACCACTCGGCAGTAGCCGAAGAGGAGAGAGAGGACGGGGCCCGTAAGATTGGGAGAGGGAGTGGAGGGTTCGGTGGAGGGGGTGTTTCACGAGGTGGAGGTGGCCCAGGATGGGGATGGAAGACGGGCTGGGCGGAAGGTTTTTCGGTTGCTTGAACCATGAAGAGAAGAGCTTGAGAATGAGGAGTAGGAGGAAAGCCAGAGGAAGGGTAGTGTAGAGCGACGAAGTCTCCATGATGGGACAAACTTGGTATTGGCGAAAGGCTACGGAGTCCACGCTTCTTATATAGAAAATGGTTACATCCTCCTTGCTGGTGACCCAAATATATATATATAATCTCAAACGTGGGGAGAGAAAGCTCATCAATCATCATCAAATCCAAAGAGGAGACCGTTGGCATTCGGCAAATTCGTCGTCAGCAATTAGAATTTAACCCAAAATTTCTTTTTCTTTTTCTTCTTTCTCCTTCTTCACCTGTCATGGCCAACCTCGCCATAGGCCGATGAGGCTCGAGCTCGCCCAATTCCGACAAGCCAAGCCTCACCGGCTTTGGAGGAGACACCCCCTCACTAGATCTAGCAAGGTCGAGCTCGTCTCGACACCGATGATGCTTAGTCTCACTAGTGCTAAGGCTAGCAAGCTCAACTCACTAGATCTGGCGAGCTTGAGCTTGGCTCAGGCCAATGAGGCATCAGCCTCGCTTGATCGACAAGCTCCAAGCTCACCAGTGTGATTGGGTGAGGGCTGCGAACCTAACCTTCCCGACAAGGTTGGGCGTTGGACTTGGTAGGGGAAAAAAGTAAAAGAAAGAAAAAGAATTAAAAATAAAATAAAAATTATTTAAAAAATCGAAAATTAAGAAAATAAGAATGATAAAAACTGTTCAAAGAGAATGATATATCCTTAATGCGTTGACTCAACTAAGAACCTTTATAAGTTAAATGGATTGTAAATGGGTTTAAAGACAAACCCATTTATCATTAGACTTACATACAACTCAAACTCATTAACAGCCCAATTATTAAAACTTAACTACCCCATATATGACATATCTTATTGAATATGGGTTCAAATTGGGTTTTCAACCCATTTTGACACCTTTAGGCTATAATTTGTACTATTGAGTGGTTGACCCTTCCGACCAAATAGAGAATGCACTCTGGCATCATCAAACCGGTGCCCTTCACCATGTTTTTATTTATGTTTTGACAAGCTGATGATATGTTTATATTATATAGCTAACTCTATACTCAGGGCCTGAATTCAAGGCAAAAGAAAGAAAAAGACATACACTACCTAAAAGGTTTTAAATATATTATACAAATCGCAATTCAAGTTTGAACTTTCTAATTTAATTGATATAGCCATAAACTTTTTGACGATTTTCTAATGTAATCCATCCAAAATAATTTAAAACGGAAATCGCTAACGTGACGGTCTACTGCTATTCTAACTGACATGCACAACTCCACTTGAAATATTTTTTTGTATTTTTCCCGTTCTTTTCTTTTCTCTTTTAACTACAAATGGTCTCCTTCTTCACGCTCCTCTTGTAGAACTCGGCTAGCGAGCACTGCACAGTCGATGATCCCATGACATTGGCCCTCACGTTGTTGAAGAGGTTGACCATAAACTCCTCTTGGCAACAGAGGAAGGCGTCGAGGAACTTCTAAATCCAGGCGACGGAGAGCAAGTCGTCAACGGTGACGGTGGAAAGGTCGAGGGAGCGACCGGCGATTTGCCTTTAGAAGGCCTCGAGCTCAAGCGCTTAGGCATGGCCTTATGGTAGTGGGGCTGCATGGAGTGGGCAACAACAGCCTAGTCGTGGGGGAAGCAGAAAATAGAACGGCGGATGTGGGAGCCTTGGTAATATAATGCGCGCATCCTCTCACATGGAAGATTTCGCAAACTGCATTAAATCAAAAACGGATTGAATTGAGCTTGGGTCGTGATTCCTCATAGAAGAAACAGCGATTTCACAGAGAATTGAGCCAACATAATCAGGTGGGTTCATCCAAAATTAAGGCTAAAAATGGAGCAGAGAGGGAGAGACTCGGACCCCTTACCTATGATCACTGCCTTCTCCATTGCCTCCATTCTCGAGGAGTTTGTTACCGCAATCAGCCCTCCCTTCATCATTCATAGGCGAGGGTTGCAGCCTTCAGCAATAAAGTGAAAGCAGGCGAGGACACAACAACTAGTAAATTATGAGGGTCTCACCTAAGGCCCACACTATCAAATCATTAAAATAGAGTAAGCTCACATATCCCAAATACATACATGAATGTTTGAAATAGAGCTTGTGTGTTGTGCCGTGACATCCTGATTTTCAGGTTCTAATTTCAATTGGATAAGTTGGGCTTTTCATTGACGCGATTATAGTCATTTTCTCTTAGGTGACCACTCACGAGATAACTAACCTATCAAGTGAAGCTGTTAAGGGATTTTAAATGCAATAAACTTGAGAATTCAACTACGAGTCGACTACTCGACCGTGTTAGTTTACAAGGGTCATTACGACACAATTAAAAATCGATAAGAGATCAGAGATAGGTCAGTTCAACTAAGATGTGTGGCTAAACGTGGGTGATTCCACTAATTTACAAAATTCTCATCGATCGGCAATAGACTAACTTTTTTGTCGTTTTGGCATCCTGTGTTCGTATTTGAAACCTTTAGGTTTTCATAATAACCGAGAGTTGCAAATGTGTCGAAGAGGTACGTGTGGATCAAAGAAAATCGACCACAGATCAATTGCACCAAAAATTCCTAAAAACCACTCGATAGGTTAGGTCACGCTAAAAGCGTGTCAAATTGAAATTAACTAGAAATTTAAACCCGATTTCAAAAATTGAAAGTTCTATCATGTCACGAGTTATTTTAGAAACGTCGACTCATCTTTCGAGGATTTTTCAACAAGTTCGGGATTATTATGAAAAATCGATTCGGACGATTTGAAAAACGAACGGAAATTTGGATTGGCCGATTTAAAGGGATTTTGGCCTCCTATGTGAGCTTTTTGGTGAAAGGAAGTTGTGAGGGCTTTTTCTTCAACAAAATTGAACCTCAATCGGAGAGGTTTATTCAGAAATCGGATTCCGAGAAAGAGGAAATAGAACTCGGAATTGAGGGACTGTGTTATTTTGGTCTTCAATTGGACTTCAAGTTGTGCAAATTGATGAAGAAATTGACCCTAGGATGACCAATTGATTTTGTTGTGGGAAATTGAACTAAAATTAATTGTGTTTTATTTAATTTTTTTCCCTCCCCCTCTCTTCGGTCATTCTCTCGCCCACGCCCCTCTCTCTCACGTCTCTCGCACGTTTCCCCCACTTTGTCTCCTGCTACTTTTTCTCTTTGACTATTGACCATTTCTTCTTATCCATCTACACGTACACGTCTCTCTCCTCCCTCTCTTCCATTCTCGCACGCCTGCTTCTCTCTCTCTTCGTGCCAGCTGCCCCCACCCTTTTTGTTTATGTATCTTTTCTCTTCTTTCCGCTCGGTCGAAGGCCCAGCGTACCCGCCTCTCCTCTGCCACGACGTCGCCCTCCACTGATCAGCCCAAGCTTTCACTGCTACCGCACGTCCGAATCTTCAATTGTTCGGTCAACCAGCGAAGCCGAAGCCGCTTCTCCAACTATTTCGTTGACCGCAGCAGCTCACCGAGCGGCCACCATCCCTCCGTTTCGTTCCCTCTAGCTATGAAGTCCACCGAACAGCTTGCATGTCAATCGCATCTCCGCCGAGCTCCCACCGTTCAGCCGCTCCATTTAGCCGCATGACGGCCCATCCGCTCCAGCAATTCGGTCCAGCTCCGCGCCAATTCGAGCAGCTGCGAAGTCAGCCCTCGGCCAGTCGAGGGCAGCACCGGTTTTTCAGCTCGGGCAGAAAGTTGCGGGACATTTTTCGGGCCTGGTCCATGCCCCGTTGGTGCCTCCGCTTTGGGATTTATCGGCCGCCATCGCGTCCCCGTCGTTTTGGTCCGAGCGGATCACAAATCAAGTAAGTTTAACTCACTAATCCTCGCTTAATAGATTAATGACATTTAAGGGTTGTTTAGTTTAGACTAAGCTGGATTAGGTGGATAGTTAGATTAGATTAGTAATTTATTTAATTATTGTTGCATGTTAGGTGGATAGTTTAGTGCAATTAGGGCCTAGATAAGCTCTAGTATTTATCTAGAGTGGTTCGGAAATTTTCCGAGCCTATCTTGGCATTTAATTAGGCTTTACGGGCCTAAGTGTGCATTTTCTGCATTTATTAATTATTTGTTATAATTATTTAATTAATTTTTTCCGTATTTTTATTTATTTATTTATTTTCCGGAAATTAGACCGGGATAGTCGGTGATCGGAATTTTATGCCGATTGCAATGGTGTGATATGTTTATTTAATTGAGTTCTAATTTGTGCTGATTTGGTGTGATTGGTGATTGTGGGTAATTATCCCAAAATTAATTAATTTCAGTAATTAATTAGAAAATAACCAAATGTCGGTTTACAACGCCAAAAATATTTTGGTGGACCATATAAATTGATGGGATTTTCAAGTGGCAGAAAATTGTATTTTGGCTAAGTCTAACCGTGTACTCACACACGATATTTTATCGAGTAAGATAAAAATAGAAAATAGTCAGATAATCAGATTAGTGAATCTGGCAATTTCTAGTGAGCATAATTAGAATAGCGGATTAATGGATATGGCAACTTCTGGTGAGCATCATTAGAATAGCGGATCAGTGGATCTGACAGCTTCTGGTGAGCATAATTAGAATAGCATATTAGTGGATCTAGTAGCTTCTGGTGAGCATAATAAATATATATCAGATTAGTGGATCTAGCAACTTCTAGTGAACATAATAGATATAACAGATTAGTGGATCTATCAACTTTTGGTGAGCATAATAAATATATTAGATCAGTGGATCTAGCAGCTTCTAGTGAGCATATATAGTATACTATAACGATATGTTTGGTAGCTTCTGGTGAGCATAATAGTATACTATATCAGTATATTTGGCAGCTTTTGGTGAGCTATATTATCTACATATCAACTTAGAGTGAGCAGTCCTAGACATGGTCGGACTTTATAGATAATATTGGATGAGATGATCAGGGAAGGGTCTTGATGACATGGAATCGACCGAGTTGATTGATTGATGATTCGATCCGATGTGATGAATTGATTCGTTGATGTGATTTGTTGAATTATAAATTGTATTGACTTGTAGGAAGGAAATCGAGGCTAAGGTAAGTCCTCCGACTCGTGATTGTGCCTAAGCAACCCTCAAGGCATATTTTCTTCCTAGTCGGTTCTTAGGGGGTTGAACTTGCTGAGACGTTGTCTCACCCCGTTGTGGGATAACATTTTCAGATCCCGAGGGTGAAGATCTTGGAGCTTGAGGCGGAAGGGTCAAGAGCATAAATAGCTCAAAAGTTCTTCTCGGAGATAGACCTCTTGTATTTAGACCTAGAGTTAGCCTTTATTTGTAAACCAGATTGTAGTTTTATTGATGTGTTGATTTGAAATTTGTTGTCCAGCCTTTCTATCCCACGTTTGTTATTGTCAAGGGATTAGTAATTCGCTTCCGCATGCGCATTAAAATAAATGGGTCGATGATGAGTCTTGATACATCACAAATTTATTCGACCATAGAGGGATGGACACGCACTCGGAGAATCGGGCGTGACACATGCCATCAATATAGCAATGGCAGTAGTGGAGTGACAAAGGGACAATAGTCATGTTCAAGTGGCAAAGCCAGTGCTAATGGCCGTGATGGCGACATTTTAGATGCCAAACCGACTTAGGCCCATTTGATTCAGCATTTGGAAGGGGTTTTTGGGCTCTAAGGGGGTTTCACCAAATGCAAAGGTGTTTGGGTCAATTTTCTTGGAGGATTTTGGCAAGATGCAATTACATTTCCAAATGGCTCTAAGGGTCTTTAGCTCAAAATAGTTCCGGAGTTCCTAAATTAGGTGAGGGTTGCAACCCAGGCGGGGGTCCCTCGCCTGCGTCGGGCAAAGGTGACCCTCACCCGATGTCAGCAATGATAGTCCTCACTTGAGTCTAGCTTCCCTTTGCCATGGCCAACAAAGGTAAGAGAGATGAAGAAAGAAGAAAAAAAATTTTAAAAAGTAAAATACGAAAATATCCTATAATTTGGAGTAAGTGTATCACACAGGTGCAAGTTTAGAGTTTTTTATATCACAAAAAAAGTTTAGGATAAATGTGTCAAAATTTGCAAAGTTTAGGTTTTTTTTGTTATAAAAAAACTTTGAAATAAATTTGTCATACTAAGCAAAGTTTGGGGTTTTCTATGGCTTTTTCCCCCAAAAAATGACACAATTTCGAAATCTTTTTAGCCTAGATATGATAATGAAAAAAAGTATAGTTTTCCAATTTTGAAATGGTCAAGTAAATGTGAACACATTAACAAATCTTTCATGTTGATAATATGTCTCAAATTTGAACCAGTAGATAAAACTCAAATCAAGTAATTTTTTTGTTTGAGTAACTATTCCTCCCAAAAGTCAATCACACAAACTCGTAGAATATCTTCAAGTGTTTGGTCGTCCTTTATAATTGGTCAGCTATCTGTGGATGATAAGCTGTGTGTTACATTGAAACTTCTTTCCCATGATGGTTTGAAGACTCCTCCATATTAACTTATCCCACTGACAATCACTTTAGGATCTCAACAGCGAGATTTGAAGGGAGCTTCGGGTCGTCATCGGCAGCGGCAGAGGAGGGACTCGTGATGGTCCGGCATGGGTTGAGAAGAAGAGCGAACCTAAAATGGAAATGATCTATCCTGGTTAAGTCATGTGAGTGCGGGTGCTCTCCGTGCCTCTCATGGGCCACGGCAGGTACATGTATGGTACAAAAGAAAGACGACCTAAAGGTCAAAGATTGTTCCAATCTGTACAAACCCAAGTCGAGGCGACAACTGGCCCCCACTCAAGATCCCCACAACGATAAATGTAGTGCAATGAGTGTCCATGATAAGGTAACTCAATGTTGGGCTCGCCCATGACTTCGAAAATGGAATCAATCCATCTGCATCAAATTCATCACGCATGTCCTCACGGCAAGTCCAATTTGATTTCTTCTTGTATTGTTCCACACCATCGACGCCCGACGGCCATATGGTTCTAAAACAACACTCATCCGTAGGTCCGTAAATTTTATCGCTATGAGGAATTTGGAAAATAGAATTGTATGTACTCTAATGTGCACTTCTAGTCCAAAAGCGGCAGCGGGCTCCCATCGATATCATGACTAATTGATGTAATTGATATCCCAGTCAATAACAACCTCGAAAGGGTAATTTTGTGTTTTTTCCGAGAAGTTTATGGGATTTTCTTGTGTATACAATATGCGAGAGACTTCTAAATGTTGAACAATACAAGAAGAATCAAATTGGCAATATCATTTCTACTACATTGAATTTTTCCTTTTGAATAGACGACGACGACTTCAGGCTGCCTAGACTTAAATGAAGGGTCGCTAATGGGATGGAAAGTGAGAAAACGTGTGAACTTTAGTGCCGGCCAATGAATAATATGAACTCAATCCTAGTACGAACTTGACTTGACCAATGTTCTCCGAGGAAATTACTTGGCATTTTCACTTGCCAAAAGAAATGTAACTCAAGACTTTGTAAAAGGAGAGAACATAAAGAAATAATACATCTATATCATTAGTGTTAAATCATAGAAAATTTTAAACTGGTATGACTTAAACATAATTACCACAAATTATCTTAGGACAAGTAAAAGCTCTCAAAGTGATACCATTATCCCAATTTTTCCCTCCTTTACAATTTCATCCAATCTTGATGGTAGACATCCTATGTGGTAGCTGACGAGGCTAACGAGGTTTGCATGGTATACTTATGTGACATTATCAAATGCACCACTCCCAGACTTCACCGAAGGAGAAAAGAACTCATTTTCCCAAGTTTCCTCGCTTCCTCTGGAACCCTCTCTCTTGGGCTCTCTCTCTCTCTCTCTCTCTTTTTCTCTAGGACAACGCCAACTATCCAACCGATCATCCTGACTGAGCGTCGCACTTGACATTCCATTCACCATCACCTTATGCCATCCTCTGTCCTTGCTCCTTTGTCATGGAGCCAATGTCCAACACGAGAGACAAGAGAAGGAAAAGAAGAGATGGGCCAGGCCCAAGGAGAAGGAAATAAAAGAAGAGGAAAGGAAATAAGGTCGAGCTGGCGTAGCCCTAGCTGAACCCCCGTTTTTTTAAAATTTTTTTAAAAAAATTCTAATTAATACTAGTAATGGAAATATACCTAATGTCTATATGCGATGCAATTTAGCAAAAATCACTTTTGCTTAGGGGTTATAATTAATCCCTAATTTCCCATGCAATTAAAGAATAATTAAATGAGTCACCAAAATTTAGGTGTCATCACAATCTTTAATTGAGATACCCAAAAATGTTTGATGTAAGACATTGGGAAGCAATGTGTTTACAAGCAAGCACAGAAAAGTAGCTGTCATGCCCCAAACCCCGGGTACGCGTACATCCCTCAGTGATCGATTAAAAATGCGATGCCCCAGGACGCGTCACCAACCCATTATTTTTTTATCTTTCAATTAAGCACATGCGAAAGCTTATTAAATACAACACCTAGTTTGTCACGCCCCGATCCTCCGGACTTGTGCCCATCCCTCCTTGGGCGATATAATAACGTGATGTCCCAGGATGCATTGCCGACCCATTCATTTTAATATACGCATGCAAAAGCAAATATAAATCCCTAGACAATAAAACAATGGGATAAGAAAATAGGGCTAACTTTTTCAAACCAAAACAAACCTTTTATAACAAACAGGTTTATTCACAACATCAAGTCGCTTACAAAAATATCGACTTAACCAAAAAGGAACTGTCCTAAGACTCTCCACTTAGACAAGTTTGCCGATTCTTCGATCTCCACCTTCCTAGGCTTCGGGGCTTCCGGTCCTCCACTAACTTCCTCTAAAGACCTGAAAATGGTTATACAATAACCAGTAAGACAATGTCTCAGCAAGTTCAACCCCCTAAGACCCGATTAGGAAGAAAATTACGCCCTAAGGGCTGCCTAAGCACAATTAGGCATCGAAGGACTTACCTTGGCCTTAGTTCCTTCCTGCAAGTCAGTTCAAATAATAAATACTGACAATTATATCACTCAATTCAATCAGATCGAGTCATCGATTAATCGACCTAGTCGATTACATGTCATCACGACCATCTCTTGGTCTGCCCATTCAATACTATCTATAAATCCGATCAAAATCCAAGACTTTTTAATCAAAGTAAAATATAGATAGTACTATCATATCTCTAGATGACATATAGAGCCATTGAGCGGGTATGCATAATGTTCTATCTCCAAAACAACATATATAGTCATCGAGCCGTTATAACATACATGTGCATAACGTTCTATCTCCAAGACGACATATAGAGTCATTGAGCCATTATAACACACCGTTGGATTATACTATCCTTTCTCCAAGATGACATATAGAGTCACCGAGCCGATATACAAACAATTCCTTCTCAAGATGACATATAGAGTCATCGAGATATTAAGTCATACCTTCCCTTCTCCAAGATGACATATAGAGTCACCGAGCCGGTATACATGCAATTCCTTCTCAAGATGATAGGAGAGTCATCGAGCTATTATAGTATAATATCAATTCTCCAAGATGACATACAAATCATCGAGCCGTTATAGTATTTTTGTTCTAAAGACACAATCAATTTACACTTTTTATCATACTCGATAAAAATACACGTGTGTGGGTACACGGCCGGTCTTAGCCAAAATACAAGGTTTTCACTTTCAAACCTCCCACTATTTTCAGCAGTCCTAAAATAGATTTTTGGCACTGTAGACCGACGCCCGGTAATTTTCCACTTAATTACCAAATTTAATTAATTTAGCATAAATTAGAGCTCAAATAACTAAACGAACCACACCACATCAATCAGCATAAAATTCTGATTTTCGGCTATCTCGAGTTAATTTTCAAAAAATAAATAAATACGAAAATATTAAATAAATAGCAATAAATCCAACTTATGCCCGTTATAGCCTAATTGGAAGTTGAGACAACCTTGGAAATTTTCCGAGACTCATTCAATAAATACTAAAATGTGTCTACTTGCTAATTGTACTAACGAACCACCTAACATGCATCGGCGGATAATTAAATTAACTAATCTAATCTAATCTATCAACCTAAACCATGCTTAATTAATCTAATCAACCACTAAGCACAATTAATCTACTAAGCGAGGATTAGTGAGTTAAACTCACTTGTTTGGCGAGCTCGGATGGTTCAAAACGTCAAGAACGTCCCAAATTTCACCGACGTGGATCATTAGAATGAATATCTCCAATCGGCGGGCCTAGCTTAAGAAATCTAATGACTTGGCTTAAAGCGGGCCAAGGTTCAGAACCACCACAAAATTTTCGGGCCAACAAGCTTTTGTGATGAATTCTTTAGAAACATTGACTAGTCACAAATTTGCTTTGTATAATCTCTATTTTGAGCTGCAAAAAGACTAATTAATTTTGAGTGAAAATTAAACAAAGCTGGTTTTTGGTGAAAACTCAAGGCAAGAAATTTCATCATTAGTCTAGCCTAGGGATTAGGAGGAACTCTCTTTCTCTCTCCATATAAAACCGAGCAACCCATCTTCATCTTCTTCTTTCTTTTCTCTCGGTAAGGCAAACAAGCAAACCAGTTATTTCTTCTTCTTGCATGAGTGGATCATATGCTCACTAAGAATAATTCTATTTGGCGAGTGAGTCCATTTATTATTGTTGCATTACATCTTGATATGAAATTGAGCTTGAGAAAGGTAAGCCTAGAAGTGGATGCTCATAAGGTGATTATATACATAATATGTCAATATACAATTGTTTATGCTTGTGATATACTTCCTTTAGTATCCTAAATTGTTTGATGATTCTCTTGCAATATTGATGACTGTGGATTGTTTAAGTTAGAGTTTTATCATTCTTTACTGGGCAAGGTTGTTTGCTCACACCTTACATTTTCAGATTGATAGCATGGATGTACCGCCAGTAGCTCGATACGGGGCGGTAGTGCGTCTTGATGTTTCTCTTCTTGACGTGTATGATCCCGACATTGACATGGTTTTCTCCAAGTATGAGGTGACTTTATGGATGGATGACGGTAGGGCTGAGTTGATACCGATGATGTTCGTTACATGGTTTATCAACCATGAAGGGGAGATGTTCGGACCTTTACCCTTTGGAGCAGGCGGACCTGGAGCGGGGATGGACGGCGCCTAGACGCCTTGGATCGTGTAGAGGCTGACTAACTTTTGTTTTTTGTTAGATGCGGGTTAGTGTGGGAACTCGTGGAGTAGAAACCCTCACCCTTTATCCCTGGCTTTTGTTACGCCTTACTTTTGTTATGTAAATGTTGTATATATAGGCGATGAACATGGAAAGAGTTAAGGTTGATAAATTTTGTAAGCCCTGATGATGATAAGAAGAAATGAAGTTCTTGTAATCTTCTTTTGTGTGCATGAATGATCTGGCCAATACTTTGAATTTGAAGGTAGAGTGATTGCAGGATAACCTCATAATATAAACTTGAGATTTTAAATAATCCATGTTATACATGCTAACCTTCAATAGTAAACACTATGGGTTATTTGTAAGGAGATTACAAGTTAGGTAAGATGTTAATAATAATTATAATTCTGCTTGTGCTTAGTACGTGACGCTTTGGGACGTCACACAAACAGCGGCCGAACGGGGGTCTACGGTGGTCGGACAGACCTCGGCTTGGCTCCACAAGAAACGAAACAGCAGCTGGATGGGGCATTGAGCTAGGGCGGTGGCACGTGCGGCACGCGTGTAGGCGGACGGGGCGGCTTTCCGACGTGACGGTGAGGGTGTGCAACGGGCGGGGCTCCTCTAGCAGGTGGCTGGCTTCAGCTGGTCTCCTTGCTGGTTGAGGGCGTCAAACAGCTCAAAACAGAGGGGAGAGGGGCGGTGAACGGCAGCCTTGGAGAGGAAGAGAGAGATGGAGATAAGAGGGGGCCACAAGCCTTGTTATTTCTCTTCAATTGTTCCCTTGACTCATCTTCTATCACAAGCTTTCTTCCTAGGCCACAATTCATCCACCAATGCTCCTCTCAAAACTCTTAAATGGTCCAAAACTATAGACAGGGGGGGCATAAGAATTTCACATGAGTTGGCTTCAATTTGACACTTATCGGTTCTCAAATCAATTCAATTCAACCTCAATAAATCCCGTGGTCGAGTCCTCGATCAAATCAATATTTTTCCTCACTAATACAACCCACTTGCTTCCCAATTTTGTGATAAAAACGATCTCTGGCTTTTTCTGGACAAAAACGGCCATAGGACGACTTTTTCCCAAAAATTCTTGGGTTTAGAAAAATCTTCCGAGACTGAGTCAACGCTCCTAGAATTTATTGTGACATAACAGAACTTTTAATTTATGAAATCAAACTCAAATTCACGATTAATTTCAATCTGGCACGTTTTTAGCATGACCTAGACTACCGGGTAGTTTTCAAAAAATTTTAGTGCAAATGACCCATGATCGATTTTCTTTGAGCTACAATGAACCCACTCGACACATTGGCGACTCTCGATTGTCGTGAAAATCTTGATGATTCAAATACGAACACAAGGCATTAAAACGATAGAAAAATCAGTCTAGTGCCGATCGACGATAATTTTCTAAATTAGTAGAGTCACCCATGTTTTGCCACATCTCTATCGAACCGATCTATCTCTGATTCCTAATTGATTTATATCTATGCCGTAATGGCCTCTAAAGATGAACACGGTCAAATAGCTGATTTCTAGTCGAATTCTCAAATCTATTGCATTGAAATTCCTTAATGGCTTCCCGATGTCTAGTTATCTCGAGAGTGATCAGCTCAAAACAGCCCTATAAGCCAAAATGTCCGATTTATTCAATGGAAAACAGGCTTGAAAATTTGGGATGTCACAAGGAACAATTTCCCAAACACAACAATTTCCTTACCAACTATTGACCCTAGGAAGTCTAATACCTATAAGCCTTTCCACGGCCACTTCCTATCAACCCTCTCAAAAACTTTCAAGGACTAAGGTCAACCTAACTTCCTAGCGATAGGGCCAGCCAAAAGGTGTCGCCTTTCGTGCCCACCAAATCCGCACTCAGCAGATCTCCACGCTACAGCCTTGAAAAAAATTAACTACAACGAGGTGAGATAAATCTTAGCAAGTCAAAACCCTAAATCCTGAACGCAAATTCACCTCAAAGGCAGTCCTAAACATGCACCATACAAAACTTACCTCGCCTCGGCGCGTACCTACACGTTAGCTCAACATATATACCATCATCAGTGCAGCAAACGCAGTTAATAACCGGAACACATAATTTTCACCCTTCAAACATTCACATGGGTTCCAATTATAAGGGAAAATCATTATGACACGTCCCATACCATGCCACACACAATTTTTCCCCATAATCAGGTGCAACTATCACAACCATTCGAGCATGTTCCGATTATTACGACCCATCAATCATGGCCAACTCAGAAGTCAACAATCATCCAGCGTAACTAGGCATCATCTCGCCCCATCGAGCACGGCAACGTCTAGAACCCCCGCCTAGACGACATTCCATAAAGGAGGATCAGTTCTGGCCTCCACCGTGACTTGGCTTCCAAACCCCCGCCGGGCATCCGATAAAATCGGGCATCAAATAAAATCGGGCATCATCCCACATATTCGTACGCATCAAGACAGGTTACAATAGTGACCACACGCGCACATGCTTGGCCAAGAACATCATGCTTTGCATTCAAATGCCTCGTTTTCAAATAATAAACTTGGCTACTTTTCTTCGTATTAAAAATCCCGATAAACATAATCGTGCATGGTCACATATTCGGAATCGAACCATCAAACTTGGTACGCTTCTATTTTAAAACTCCACGTTTTATATAGTACATAAGAATTGGCGTCCAAAAACCAACACCTGGCATTTTTCCATTTAAAAGTCCATAAAATCGAGTTTTCTACTAAAATTCAATAATTGCCATCAAGCACTCAATTGCACGTCATAGCACATAAAAGTCATCAAATCCACGCATAATGCCATCATATAGTTAAGAACACCAAAAACCCATTTTCAAAGATCAACTTGGCAAGTCTTTTTTTTTTGTTCAAAGCTTTCGGAAATAAATTTGTACAAGGTCACATATTTGAAATCAACCCTTCAAACTTTGCACGCTTCTACTATAAAACCTCCTTGTTTTATTGAACAGATAAAATTTAGCATCCAAACCCGACACCTCATTTATTTTCTATTTTCTTTTCCAAACACCCTTTTTGGAAACCATTTAGAGTAATCCCTTTTTTTTTCCTTTAAAACCTTTGGAAAGAAATTCATAGGTTCTTACGTACTCAAAATTAATCCATCAAACTTTGTACACACCTAGTTTAAAACCTCATTGTTTTATAGAGTAAATAAGTTTTGGTGTCCAAACCTAACACCTCATTGTTTTTCTAATTAAAAGCCCATAAGGCCATCTTTTGTAATAACAATAAACACTCACCATAGCACAACCATTTACATATCATCATGTATAAGTTATATGCATGCCATAAATCAACCACATCACCAAATATACATTGTCCAGCAAGCACTACACCAAGAATAATCACAAAACCACAATCGGCCCTAACCGGCAGAAACCGGGTCTACTCGCGCGTCTCCATGATTAATTCAAGAAACATACCCAAACGAGTTTATAAAATTCTCAAATTTGAATATGTCATAAAGGACACTTAAAAGAACACTTTTCATGAAGACACCTTGACCCAAATAGTTTTAGAATAAGAGCAGTAAATCGCTCAAGTTGTTACCAAAACTGTGTCTGTGTCTAGAAATTATGTTTTTCAAAATCAGTTTGTTTTGAGGTCCAAAACTTGTCAATTTGATTTGAAATTTGACTATGTTAAACTATAAGACGTGATGAACAACTTTTGTAAAAAAAACCATTTTGATAATTGAACCCTAAGAGTTGATAAACCGAGATTCTGTTTTACAAGTAACGAATATGAAATCTTATTCTTTTAAATCCCTAAAATATTGAGTAAAATATATGTCATAGTTGAAGATGTTCAGAACATTTTTCAAGAAGGAAGCAACCCCAAAATCGCAGCACATTTTCATCCACAAAAATAGCAAACGGGGAGGGTCCAGTAAACTGATCCGGAGAGAAATCCACTAAACCAAGTTAAACCACCCTCATTAGTACTAATCTAACCAACTAGATTAACACTAATCCATATTAAGGCTAATCTAACCAAACTAGATTAACACCAATACATCTTAAGGCTAATCTAACTTAACACTAATCTAACTAAGCTAATTAACACTAATCTAACCTTCAAAGTGGAATTAACAACCTAATCAAAGATTAGGGAGTTAACTCACCGGATTAGGATGGCGGCAAGTTCACAGCGAGGGTGGCGTGAAGGTGGTGAGAACTCGAGACTACCACATCTCCAATGGAGCTCAAACGGCGGCTGAAACAACAAGGAGGCTCATGGCTAAGGCTGGGTAGTTCGGTTCTATGAGCTATTGGTCGGAGGAGCTGGGCTAGTTGTTGGCACAGCTGAAGTGGCTGGATGGGTTGAAGTCAGGTGGCTGGAGTTGATGGACGGAGCTAAGGCGGTTGCTAGTCGCAGGTTGCTGGCTGTGGCAAAGTGAGCTGGACTGTGTGATGAAGAAGACGTGAGGTGAGGGAGGCGTGAGGGTGAAAATGGGATGTGCTGAAGAAGAAGTGGGCATGTGGTAGCAAAACAAAGAAACAAAACCTAACTAGTGGAAGATACGTGGAGGTTGGTGGCAAAAGAGAATGGAGGGGGAATGGAGGCGTAAGGGAAAGAAGGACTGTGGGGAAGAAGAAGCGGAAGATGGGCTGAAGAATTCTGGTCGGCTGAGGCAAAGAGGGGGGGGACGCACGCAAGAAGGAAGAGAGGAAAAATGGAGAGAGAGAGAGATGGAGATTGAAAGTTCAAGTTGCAGCCACTAAGAAGCCTTGGCAAATATCTAAATAATGATGAAAATGCCTCCAAAGTCTTCAGCCAAGAAGTCAATGGGCCAACCAATGGCTAATTTCCCTTCATTTCTTCACAAACAAATTCATTTTGGTGGCCAAATAAAGCCTTGAAGCAGCCCATCCGAATTTCTTATATTTCTTTTGTCTGAAATTGATTTTTCTACAAAATTTCGGGCTCAACAAAATTTCTTCGAAAGATGACAAGACGTCCTAAAAATGAATCATGACACGCTCGAACATCCGAATTCTAAAATCGAATTCAATTTTGTGGTTAAAATCGACCGAACGTGATTTTAGTACAACCTAACCTATCGAGTAGCTTTTAGGGATTTTAGTGCGTTTAGCCTGTGGTCAATAATTTTTTATTCACGTTTATACATCTCCGACTCGTAGGCGACTCTCAGTTGTTGTAAAAATCGCAAGGTTTCAATTACGTGTTCCAAGTATAAAATCGATAGAAAATCGGGTTAGTGCCGTTCGACACAAATTTCGCAATCATGGGGAATCACCCACAATTTAATTATGTCATTCCATCGAATCAACCTATATCCGATCACAATTCGATTATAACGGTGTCGTATTGACCATTGCCGATTATTATGGTCGAGCAGTCGATTTCCGATCAAATTCTCGAGTCTACTACGTTTATATCCCTTAACGGCTTCACCTAATAGATTAGTTAACTCATGAGGGGCCAGCTTAGAGAAAAAGACCATAAACGCGTCAAAAAAATGCCAATTTCATATATTCGAGACGGAATCAAATTTCAAGATGTCACAGTATTGGTCAAAATGAGTTTTCGTTATCTCGACTTTATAGATATGATGGGATTCACAAAAATTTTGATGGAATCCTCGTTGTCAATGATCACTATAACTCTCAATTTTCTTAGTAATAATGAGTGTTTGCAAAGTGGTCGATGCTGATTAATCAAGAAAATGAAAGATACAAGAAAAGTGTTGGCATCTTTAATAAGCAATTCATGCTAATGACTTGCTGTCGTGACCAAATTTTGGGATGTATCACCTAAAGTTTGGCTAATGGATTAATAAGCCTAAACTTAGCTTGAGCTCTCCTAAGCCCATACCAATTCGCAACTTAGGTTCAAAAATTTTTAACATGCAAATGGATTTTATCTAGGAGTCATCACTAATCAATTTATGATAGATCGATTAAACACCTAAGTAAAATAATTGAAGAATTATTTTACTCCTACAAACCAGAGACTTTGGGTACGGGAACTTGGTTACACTAGACTTCTCTAATGCCCTTTCGGTACCATTTCTTTTATTTTCAAAAATGTTTTTGCAAGAAGTTTGGATTGATTTTAAATCTACTTCCCTAACATATGAGGTGATCATGTGGGTGCGCAAACCGCCAATTTAACACACAAAAAACAATGAATAAATTACGGGACTTACATTGTAGCAACGAAAGCATCCGCAAGGTAAATTCATAATTCACATCAAAAGCCCTAGGGATTAACACGCAATCACTCAATTTTTTATGAATTTTCTCTTTTTTAATAAAATCTAGTCTATAGGCAATGCAATAAAATCTAGTCTATATGCAATCACACAACTTTGGGTTGGGTTGTGATGCATTAAGACATGTGCCATATTAATAATGCAGGGTTTGGTGAAAGCATTGAATGGCAAGAATAAATTGTCAGAAATGAGAAAGAGGCCAATAAGGTAGATAACAAAACTTATCCAAATGACTTTAACCATTTTGTACAAGTTTGTATGCCATAATACAATTTATGAATCTAAGACGTCCTTAGCAATGGATTATTTATTTTTGGTACAAACACATAAGATAAGGACTAATAGCAATATCTTGGCTCCCGATCAATTCTCAGCAATCCTCGCCATGATTTCATGGGCTTTGTACATGGCTTCCAATGGCAACGCCTTAGGTATATTCATTGCTCCTTCACTTGTTCTTTTCCATTCAAAACACTGGATCAACGATCCCAATGCCACATTGATCACACGTTGGGCCATGTTTGCACCAGGACAGGCTCGCCTCCCAAGTCCAAATGACAATAGCTTGCATTGTCCATTATCTTCATTTTCAAATCTTTCGGGTCTGAAACTTTTCGGATCATCCCACAACTTTGGATCCCTGTGAATGCTCCATATATTGATGAATACTATGGTTTGACTAGGTACATCATAACTGCCTATGATGCAATCCTCTGATGACATGTGTGGAACTAGAAGTGGTGCCGGTGGTTTCAAACGTAGAGTTTCTAATACAATGTTTTGGAGAAAAGGAAGTTTTGCAATGTCCATCTCCTCTATCAAGCGTTCTTGACCAATCACATTATCCAACTCCTCAATAGCTCTTTTTAAGGAATGCGGATGACTAAGTAAAAGGGACATTGCCCTTGCCATTGTCGAAGCAGAAGTATCGGTGCCTGCTATAAGCATGACCTATAGAAGAATATAGAGCAAAAACAAATTGTCATTACATTGTTGAAATGGAAGAAATGTAGAAGAGTAATAATTTAAAAATTAATATAAGAGAAATCTTACTGCAATCCATAAGTTATTAGATCAGGTATTATAAATGACTTCAAAATTAACAATTGTTTACAATTTAATATGTATGTTCCGCATAAATGTGTGAGTAATGGGCCAAAACTTTTGTTTACTTCAAGAAGGAAATCCAGTTTCCCATACGATGAGATTATTGTGTCCAAGGAACTTGAGAGAATTCAATTTTACTCATTAGCTCATAACCATTTTCCTCTAATTTCATAAATATACTAACTTTCATTTTGAGTGAGGCAATAGATAGAGAGACTTTTTATATTGCTATTCTGAATAGTTAACAGAAAACAAATATATCCATGGTTTCAATCTCAATCTTTTCCTGGGAAAATTTTAGTTAAACCTATCAATTACTTAAGACAAATCATAATTATATGCTGATGAAAAAGATGATTGACAACATAAGAGATCTATGAAATCTTTCAAATTTTGGAAAACTTGTTTTCCTACTTTTAACTATTTGAGATTGCAATATTTGGATCTATAGATATATCTAGACAATGTTATGTGTTGGTTTTTATGCATGCTCTTTGCTCCTTTTTCTAATTTGAGAGCAGGGTAACTAACACTTTCGCAAAACCTAAAACATTCATCCATTCATATCTCTTCAATGATAATTGCGAAAAGAACGAGTTAATTGATCACAACAAGAATTTACATCTTTTCAAACAGATGTTTAATGTAGGAATCAACTTGCAATATTCATTCTCAAGAAAACTATTACTGTTGATGAATGTACTCACCAGTTTCTAAGGTGTTCAATGTTAGGACATGCTGTCTAAGAGAGAACAGATTCAGCAATCTAGATACTAAATTGTCAAACTACTATGATGCACAACCAAATACTTTTATACATATTTGTTTTGCTCTATAAGGGTTGGTAATGTTAAAATGTTGCATATTAAATGGAGTAGCCTAACAAAATCATCCATGTCAACGATTTCCATAATGAGGATGTGATGCAATAGATATAGGATATTTTGAATAATTTTCCTTTTGATTTACCATAGGACCATAATTAATTTTGTATTTTGTAAGACAATGGATGATCCAGTTTATATGTATGCAGTATTCCATGATGAGCATGAGATGCGAAAGATCATCCAATTTCTACGTACCAATAGTAGCCCTTTGATGATCTCATCAGTGTAAAACTCGGGCTGCTTCTCTTGCAACAAAAGCAAATGATCCAGCACGGTCTCCCTACTCTCTCCACCACATCTTTTTCTGCGACTATTTCTCTGTTTTTCAATCAGATTCTGAAACAACTCGTCCGATCTTTTGCTCAACCAAGACACCCTCTTCTCATAATTCCTAAAGAACAACCTCAAGATACTCAAGTAATCCCCTGGATACGCACTAACAGCATATTCCACAATTTCAGACATGATCTCGCGAAACACCTTCGCCTCCTCGGCATCGGTCACATCTTCCCCATAATACCTCTTCCCAGTCAACATCCTCATAACGATGTTGAATGTCATCTCCCAGAAGATCGGTTTTAGTTCCACCTCAGTGAAGTCGTCCCCAGATGATGAGGCTATTTTGTTTAGATTAAGCAGGAGTCGCTTGATTTCATCCCTCCGAATGGGCAGAAAGGAGTTGAGACGGGCCGAGGAAAAGATCTCAAGAGTACAAACACGGCGGAGACTACGCCATTGTTCTCCGTACGAGGCAAAGACGACAATCGTGTTGTCATACCCAATGTGCCTGCCGGCGACAGTAGAGGGGCGGTTGGCAAGCGTGATGTCGTTCTTAGTACAGCATTCTTCGGCTGCCTTGGCCGACGAGACAACAACCACTCGACGGTAGCCGAAGCGGAGAGAGAAGACGGGGCCGTAAGATTGGGAGAGGGTGTGGAGGGTGCGGTGGAGGGGGTGTTTCAGGAGGTGGAGGTGGCCCAGGATGGGGATGGAAGGCGGGCTGGGCGGAAGGTTTTTCGGCTGCTTGAACCATGAAGAGAAGAGCTTGAGAGTGAGGAGTAGGAGGAAAGCTAGAGGAAGGGTAGTGTAGAGCGATGAAGTCTCCATGGTTGGGACAAACTTGGTATTGGCGAAAGGCTACGGTGTCCACGCTTCTTATATAGAAAATAGTTGCATGGTCCTTGCTGGTGACCCAAATATATATATATATGTAATCTCAAACGTGGGGAGAGAAAACTCATTAATCCTCATCAACCCCGAAGAGGAGACCATTGGCATTCAACAAATTCATCGTCAGCAATTAGATCAGCAATTAGAATCGCGGGGAAATATAAGATTACTGTACGGATTTAAATTTAGTTTGAAATATTTTAGTTGTGGTATTTCTGTCAATTTTGCATTGTGGTAGTTTAGCCGGGCTAGGTAAGCTCATTCCATGCTCCTTGTAGTCCTAGATACGATCAAGTTTTCAAGTTGAAGTCTACCGACCAAAAAAAAAAAGTTGAAGTCCAGCCCTAAATTTTCAATGTGGCAGTTTAAGTCATCTCAAACGTCATGATCCGTAATGTGATGTGGCAAAATTGCCATCTTCTTCCTTTGACTTTTCTTTCTTTTTAATTTTTATTTTATTTTCTTTGTTCTTTCCTTTCCTTCTTTTTCAGTCGAGAGAGGTCCTTTTACTGTTGATCATCTTTAGCCTCTCGCTCGCCTAGAGCTCATCAGGCGCTCGTCGATCGTGCCCGCTACCACCAGAGCACGGAATGAGCTTAGTTAACTTCGGAAAAAAGTCAGGGCTTACTTCACCGGGGCACACACGATGGGTGACGGTGGTTCTAGGCAGAGCTAGGGTTCGTTTTGCTGACCGATGCCACCTACGCCATTATTGATAGAAGAATAGAGAGAGGTCGCCACATTGATTGTCGCGGCCATGCAACGAGATCTCACGACCCTCGCCCCAATGCATAAACATCCCTCGCACAGGGCACCCACGCTTGGAAGGCCGTATAAAAATGCAACTTTTAGACAAATTCGGGCTCTAACATGCACCAAAACAAGGATTACTTCCAGTTATCATCGATTTTGACGGAATTTTTCATGTTTCCATGCATCATCGGATGGAGCGTGCTCATTATTAACAACCTATCATTATCCCGTGGTACGCTTCCATGAGTTCATGTCCCTGTATCGTAAAAGATAAAAATAAATTATGACAGGAAGGATGCAAAGTCTACAGTTAAAAAAAAAAGAAAAAAAAAAAAAGAGATAAGACTTGGCATTCTTTCTCTAGTTCCGGTCAAGGTACTCTAATAATGGACATCTAGCCTAAAATCAGACTAGTCAAACGAGAGGTTGGATCGTGTCATAAATGATCCAACTTAAATTAACCCATTAACCCGTTCGTGACCTATTTGTCATTAATGTAAATTTATTGATATATACCTGACTAGATCCATATTGCTAAAACTCTTCCATATTTAACCAAATATAGAAAAAAAAATCTTTTCATTTTTTAAGAAAAATTATATTGTTAAAACACTCCCATAAAATTACAAAATTAATAGATAAATTTTATAATTTTTTTTTTAAATTGAAGCTTCATTTATTTCATGAAAATATTGTTATCTGAAAATGATAATATTTTCTAGTGTTTTGTCAAAACTTGAAAACAAATAAAAAAAATTTACACTTGGTGTAGAAAATCCAATTTGATTTTCTGTGCACTCATTTTAAGTATTTCTTTTTAAAAAAACAATATAATTTTTATTTCTCATTTTCTTTTTCTTTTTTTTTTTTTCTCCTTCTTCACCTGTCATGGCCGACAAACAGGCGAGCTCCAACCTCGCCACAAGCCGATGATGCTCGAGCTCGCTCAATTCCAACGAGCCAAGACTCACCGACTTTGGGAGAGGCTCCACCTCACTAAATCTAGCAAGGTCGAGCTCACCTCGACACTGATGATGCTTAGTCTCGCTAGCATTGAGGCTAGCAAAGCTCACCTCAGGCAGGTGAGGCATTGGCCTTGCTCGATTGACGAGCTCTGGGCTCACCAATGCAATTGGGTGAGGGCCACAAACCTAGCCTTCTCAGGAAGGGTTGGGCATGGGACTTCATAAGGAAAAAAGGTAAAAGAAAGAAAAATAATAAAAATTAAAAAATTATTTAAAAAATCAAAAATTGAAAAAATAAAAATGATAAAAAAAGCTGTTCAAAGAGAATGATATGGGTTGTAAATGGGTTTAAAAACAAACCCATTTATCGAGCACATCCATAGAATCTTCTCCCCAAATTGATTTGAGTGTATGATGTTCTTTTTGACTCGGTAACCCATAAAAATATAAACGTTCACCTTCTCCTTCATTTCAGTGAAGAGGAATTTGAGCCATTACTGAAAGTCCTACTTTCCATTTCCAATTTTCGGCAGTGAAATTTGGGGTAAATCAAAACTAGGGTTCGGGATTAGGGTTTGAGCGCTTCAATGGGGATTTTGGCCAATTTAGGATTTTAGGTTTGGGGCAATTGGGGAGAGGATGCTGTTTTGGCCGATTTAAGGCTTTTAGTTTGGCCAACTATGGAAACGATGTCGTTTTTGGTGAGTTAGAGCTAAGTTAACTCTCCAACGAGCCACATAGGTGAGTAATATTAATAAAAAAATTGTCACATTGGATTTTCGACAAGGCTCACCAAACTTGGCACTTAAGTGTCCCCTTTTTTTTAAAATAAAAAAATTGGCACTTAAATGTATTGTTTGTAACTTTTAGCACTTAGATATCCCTCCATGCCAAGTTTTAGCACATGTGCTATACTTTTGTCAATTTTTGACCCAAAATTGCTCAAATTCTTTAGCCAGCGAGCAAATCATGCAATTGGTTAAATTTAGTATGGAATGTTTTAGTTGTGGTAGTTTTTCAATGCGATAGTTTAGCCGGATAGATAAGCTCATTATATGTTCCTTGTAGTACTAAATCTTCAAGTGAAAATACAAATGATTTTTTCAAATCAAGTCAAACCTGATATTTTCAATGTGATAATTCAGTCATCTCCAATCATCTTATATATTATGGTCAGCAATATGATATGATAAAATGTTATCTTCTTCCTTTGATTTTTCTCCTTTTTTATTTAATTTTTTTTATTTTCTTTCTTTGTTCTTTTCTTTCCTTCTTACGATTCATCATCATTTTAGCCCTCTCAACAGCTTGGCCAAAGCTCCTCTGATTCTCGTCCATCGCTACCCGCTGCCAGAGCACGGAATGAGCTTAGCTTCGGGAAAAAGTCACGGCTTACTTCACTGGAGCACAGACAATGAATGACGGTGGTTCCAAGCAAAGCTAGGGTTCGTTTTGCTGACCAATGTACGCTACTATTGACACAAAAGTAGAGAGCAGTCGCCACATTGATAGTCACGACCGTGCGGCATGATTTCATGACCCTAGCCTCAATGCATGAACACCCCTGGCACAGGTATCCAAAAATGCAACTTTTGCAAATTTCGTGGTTTAACGTGCACCAACACGGAAATAGGGAGAAAAGTGAAAAAAAAAAAATCATGAAAATAAGAGTTAGTTGAAGCTATCATCGATCTTTACGGAATTTTTCATTTTCCCGTGCATGGGATGGGACCCGCTCTATTAATGACCTATGATTATTCCATTGACACGCCTCTACTTTGGTGTCCCTATATTATAAATATAAAAATGAATCATGACAATAAGAACGCAAAGTTAAAAAAGAAGACCAAAGAGGAGAGGCTTGGCATTCTTTACTCTCATAATGGACATCTAACCTGCAATTGACCTTCCTACCATATGTGGTATGCACTAGCGTCATCCTTCGCCATCTTTTCATTTTGCTTTGACACGCTCTTGATTCTTTTTGTTTAGATTACATAGCTAACTCTGTACTCTACGTCTGCTTAGAAAATCATTGCTGAACTTGCCGGCCTCCCTCCCTTCTACGGTGGCGAACCACCTTATTTTAAGGTCCTAGGACGCAAACGCCTCGCACCCCTAGTTGACTGGCCTACGTTTTTCTTGCTGATCAATCAGGGAATATAGAAGACAGCAGGGAGCCCCACCCCTCGAGAGTTCTTCCCTATTTCTTTTTTGGGCCTTCTAAGCATCTATTCAAATCCAACCTTCCTACCATATGTAGTATGCACAATAGCATCATAAAATCGGTGCCCTTCACCATCTTTTTATTTTTGCTTTGACTAGGTCCTTGTTATTTTTGTTTTAGATTGCATAGCTAACTCTATACTCTGAGCCTGAATTTAAGACAAATGAAAGAAAAAAGGAAAAATTATCTAAAAAATTTTAAACCTATTATGCAAATTGCAATTCAATTTTGAACTTTTTAATTTGGTCAATATAGTCCTAAATTTTTTAGCGATTTTTCAATGTAATCGATCTTGCTAATTTTAATTTGAAATCGCTAACATGGCAGAGCAATCAACGGCATCTATACTATACAGAACTATCGGCAGCTGGCAACTTAATGTACAACTCCACTCGAAACGACATCCTACTAATTTAAATTTGAAATCGCTAACATGGTGAAGCAATCAACGGCATCTATACTATATAGCACTATCAGCAGCTGGCAACTTAATGTACAACTCCACTCGAAACGACATCCTGCTAATTTAAATTTGAAATCACTAACGTGGCGGAGCAATCAACGGCATCTATACTATACAGCACTATCGGCGGCTGGCAACTTAATGTACAACTCCACTCGAAAGGACATCCTGTTAATTTAAATTTGAAATTGCTAACGTGGTGGAGCAATCAACGGCATCTATACTATACAGCACTATCAGCAGCTGGCAACTTAATGTACAACTCCACTCAAAACGACATCTTGCTAATTTAAATTTGAAATCGCTAACGTGGCGAAGCAATCAACGGCATCTATACTATACAGCACTATCAACAGCTGGCAACTTAATGTACAACTCCACTCGAAATGACATCTTGCTAATTTAAATTTGAAATCGCTAACGTGGCGGAGCAATCAACGGCATCTATACTATACAGCACTATCGGCAACTGGCAACTTAATGTACAACTCCACACGAAATGACATCCTGCTAATTTAAATTTGAAATCGCTAACGTGGCGGAGCAATCAACGGCATCTATACTATACAGCACTAATGTACAACTCCACTCGCAGTTATGAGAACAAATGGTCTCCTTCTCCACGCTTAAACTGTACAACTCAGCAATCTCACCACATAGGCCCTGTTGTTGAAGGTGATGGAGACTGGAGAGCACGTCGTCAGCGGTGACGGTGGAGAGGTCAAGGAAGCGACCGGCGAATTGCCTTTAGAAGGCCTCAAGCTCAAGCTCCTGGGTGGCGGCCTCACGATGGTGGGGCTCCATAGAGTGGGCAGCAACAGCCTAGTCGTTGTGGAGGCTGAAAATGGAATGGCCAATGTGGGAGCCCTGGTAATATAATGCGCACATCCTCTCACATGGAAGTTTTCGCAAACTAAATTAAATCAAAACGAATTGAATCGAGCTTGGATCATGATTCCTTGGAGAAGAAACGGCGAGTTCACAGAGAATCGAGCCGATGTAATCAGGTGTTTTCATCCAAAATTAGGGTTAAAAACAGAGCTCAGAGAGAGACCTAGACCCCCTTCGGTGGCCAAAGGCAAGGGCTATGGCCTTCGGCAATGAAGTGGAAGGAAGCGAAGACACAACAGCCATTAAATTACGAGGGCCTACACGTAGGGCTCACACTTTTCAATTATTGAAATAGAGTGAACTCACATATCCCAAATGCGCACTTAAATGTTCAAAACAGAAGTAGTGTGTCGTGCCATCAATACAGCAATGGCAGCGGTGGAGTGACAAGGGGACAATAGTCTCGTTCGAGTGGCAGAGCCAGTGGAAATGGCCGCCATGGCAACTTATCAGATGCGAGACAGACTTGAACGATGCAATTGAGTTGTGTAGGTTGAGATTGCTCAGGTCATCCATGTATTTGCAAGACAAATAGGCCCCGATGCCCCCGCGCATCAACTCAATCCCCACCACACCAATTCCCCAAATGAATCTGCCACTTGCCTCAAATGCCCCCGCCGGTTTCAAAAATGCACAATGGAAATCAGAAGTCAGGCTCAGATTCGGCTATTCAAGTAAACAGAGCCCCAAAAATTACATGTTTCCTCCCTAAAATGAGCATGGCATGTCACATGTAGTCTCACATTACAAGCCATTCTGCCTACTCCTCAGCTGTGATTGCAAAAAATCGCAGCAAGCTGAGACAATCAAATACAAAGGGGGAAAATGAATACAAGAGAGAAGAAGGTAGACCAATCCAAAGTCAGGAGGAAAATATACAACTAACGGCAAGAGATGCAAAAGAATGGCGAAAATGAATCTTACAAGTGAGGTGATCATCTTTCCTCACTCCAGCACTTCAAGTATCATGTTGGCAAGACTAGGACTCTCATAAGAAGAGATCTTTAAGTAGGGAAAAGAAGTGCATCGACAGCTTATCTGATGTCATGGAAGCCGGACAAGCTTGTTGACAGCAGAATCTAAAGCATCAACATTCCTCCTCAGAATTTTTCTGAAGCAATGTCAAGGAAAACACAAATGATAGCACAAACCTTTAATTCAACTGGGAAAAAAAAAAAACTGTGTGGCTTTTATTTTCCTACGAATGGGCGTTGCTCGTTTGTAAGAAGTAAAATGATGCTTTTCGATAAATTTCTAAGTTCACAGGACAAAAATGTGTTCAGGACAAACACTGCAACAACGATAAAGACTTTTTCCATCTAGTCAAGGATACAATTGTGTCGCTAGACTTTCCATGCCCTTCATTTCTTCATTTAATCTGCAATAACAAGAATCCAAGCCAAAAACTTACTGACACTAGCAAACACCGATTACTAAAGAGCAAAATGTGACTAAATTCCAAATAGCAACAGAGGTTCAACAAGATGTAATGTTTGTCATGACTGATCATTTAAAGGATTTCTTAAGGTGCATATACGAGTGTTTGAGTTTCCATCAAATGAGGAAAGAAGGGAATATCCACCAACTTAGTATATAATGAACAGTCTAAAAGCTGGAATGGTGTTAGCAACGGGTTCTTCAGCTGAATTAATGCACATCCTTTGCTCTTGATTCAAGAAGCTAATAATCTAATGTTCCAGTCACACCAGGAAATCACTCGCATTCTCTCATTGACAATAAGAATTTTATGTGAAAAAAGATGCAAAAACCTCACCATTAGTTTCCACAGAAAAAATTTTCTTGAGTCAAGTTAAGCACATCACATGTAAAACATAGAAGAACAACATTCTTGCATGTAACATGAAAGATAAGGAATGATATTCAGATTAGCAGTTTCCATAAGTGTAGACAAACACAACATGAAGTTCCAAAAGGCAAAGTTAGGCATCAAAGCCTGACTACCTTAGACAGGAATTTATGTACCGATTTCCTTTTGTTGCTGCATCAAGCACTACAAAAAAGAGAAGGAACAACAAGGTTCAGATTAAAATACACAAAAAGAAGCATCCATTAACATATAAAATATCATGGAATAATTTTAATGAGACTATCCTCAACCAATTACTGCCTCTAACCCAACTTAATCAGCACGAAGATTACAAAGAACTCATGAGCTTCATATCAACAGCATGCACTGAATTGCCAAAGGTTGTGAAAATCTCATTAATTATCTTCTTTTAGTTACACTTTCAATCATTTGAAATTACATTTTGTGTTTAAATAGCATTTTGGAAAACCAGCAAACAGCCTTGAATGAGGACGACAGTCCGCCAGCCGTGTGTCCAACCCTTAGATGTCAATACTAGTGAGCAGGCTCCATACATGACCATCATCAGTTGATGTTGGGAGAAAATACACATAACATGCTTGCTGACCAGAACAGGTTGGTGGGTTTAGCTCAGCAAATGAACTTATCTCACAGGGCAAATTTCGGATTACAAGTCCATTAGCCGTCCTTCATTGTCGGGAAAAGAAACAGATTTTTAATTTCTTTTGAGGAACTTACCAGATTCTTGAAGGCGTCCAGCAGCATCATTGAAGCACTGCATATGATCTGTTGAGCAAGAAGTTACCTGCAATTTTACAATATCTAGCCAGATAAACACAGAGCTTGTAATATCGGGAATAGCAACCAAAGAGTGAAAGTTGTAATATCTCTTTTAACAGAATATGGAGCTATTCCAACAACACAAGATTCTGACTTTGAAAGGTATCACACCTAAATAAAAATTTAAGACACTTCTCCAAATGTAAATTTTAATAGGACAGCACCTTAAAACTGCACGCATTTAAGACATCTCAAGAGCACACTAATATGCTATATTTGGCTCATAATTTTTTCCTTCAATGTGAGTATCATCAGAGAAGCCTCATAAAAATAAATAAATCTTCCATATTTCAAGGTAAATGAACTCCGGACTGCAAATAATTCTTAAAACATACCAAAGATGCTCATGAATTAAATGCAAAAGCACATGGGAAATGTGTCTTCATTGACACTTGATTAATGCTAACAATTCAATCTCTCTAAAATTTATCTTGACGAGTCTAACGTGTGACAAAAGTAAACCTTTACATAGCATCAAAGAATTCTCAAAGTTCCTCTCATGGTTTGCTGTCAAAAAGTTACCAAAGAACCTACATAAATCATCGATCTTCAATCTCTTATTTCTTTTAGCATCATCAATCTTCAAATTATAATTTGATCGAAATCTCTTCTTATGATTTACTTTCCATGAAGATGAGAGGACTGACATATCTGATAATTTTATTAATGCTGCAGCAGTCACACTGAACCATGAAAAGCCAAGAGGGATGTCAAATCATTCAGTGTCATCTTTAGGGTGCATGAATCTCCTCTACAAATATATGGCATCGAACCAACTTAGGCAAGCTGGGAACGCTAGACAAAAGGGATAAGTCATGGCCACAATTTGATCAAACCAACCTCAGATAGAGCCAAGCGAAGTGAAGCAAATAGAGATGTGAAACTCTCGGCGATAGCAACAGAGTCTCTCTCAACCACTTCAAGAGCTTTAACAATGTCGGTCTGGTTTGGCAGAGGCCTTTCTCCAGTGTTATCCTGCCCACTGCGGTCCGTCAGCATTGGCAGAGATGCAGACGACGAATCCTTATCTTGTTCTGCTATCAATTTGTCCTGGTCTGAGAGTGGCATTTCTGATCTTCATGATCCATTTCCACTAATTTGCCTATGCTTGTGATGCTTTCTCCAGAGTCAGCTACTGGAGGCGGCGATCCAACAAAAAGCCACTACCTCAATTTATACTGCATTTCAAGAGGTGACGAAGGCAGCCCACTCATCATGCACAAGATATAGACACTGTCATGATCTAAACCCTGATAGAAGTGACCGAAACCATGACTCAAATCTGCTAAACCGAGCCCCCTACATGAAGATAGCCCTCTAAAATTTACAAAGCAAGGGGTACTGCAAATAGATTTGAACTCCAATTCACATGAACCCACGAAAGAGCACACCAAGCTTGACATGTAAGTGAGGAAAAAAGAACAGAAAAATAAAATCCAACTCACCAGACCACCCACCTTGAACTTCTAGGAGATGGGCATTGATCAATGCCCCCAAAAACTAGAACCTTGACATATGTGGTCGACTCAGACCCCGAATTCCAACGAATTCTCGCCCCAAAAAGTCGAGAGCAAAGCAATTCCTATTTGTGCCGCAAAATCAGAATCGAAAGGGAAAGGGAGAGTTTTCGTCAATTTCACAGTAGATAGCTGAGAAAAATGGGAGCTTTATTCGTCGAAATTGAGGAAAGCGGCTGTCGAGTGCATACCCTTAAAGGAGGAGATGGCGGGTCGCCCAGTCCAAGCTACGAGGTTCCAATCCGCAGTCAGGCGATCTGCCATCAGCAAGGCGTTTAAGCCCCGACCGCGCCGGCCGGTTCATCCGGTTGAACCGGGAACCGGCTCTCAGTCCGGTCCGGTCATTCATTTCCACTTGGGTTGGTCAAAACCCGGAACAAACCGGTTCGGCCAACGGTTCAATCATTGGAATGGCAAACCGGACCATGATTTGTACTGAATTGGACCAGTCTAGCACATGAATTGGCAAGATGAATTGCCATTTTCAACTACCGTGTCGGGTTCTAAAGTTGTTCCATTACCATCTGACTTGCTACAAGCTAGACCTATCAGAATGGGTCATTAACCCATTTTTTAAAACATACGGGTATTAAATGAGTCATAAATGAATTGGTTATGTTAAGTAAATGAGTTTAAACATAATGTGAGTGTTAAATGGGTCATAAATAGATTTACAACTTATTTAGACCACCCGACCCATTCTATAACTCTCTATTCATTCTTTCTTGCCCTCATTCAATCTCACGTCCGCTCACTTCACACTCTCATCTCAATTTGAGTTTAAAATTTTGTAGATTGAGTTAAATATGAAAGCTTTTTTAACAATATGAGTCAGGTTGGGTATGAGTTGAGTATGAGTCACTAGATTTATATCACGTAAAAAATGGGTCATAACGATTTAAATTAATGTATTTGGTTCAAACTACTTTCAACTTGACTCATCTATTTGACTGGTCTACTAGACACTAAGAACTTTTAGAAATGTATGTTTAGACTATCATTTCTATTTTGTAGCTCTGTTTATTAAATGAAAAATGTGATATTTTTGGAAGATATTTTTTAGTAAGTCATCTTCCGCAACATTTTCAAATGTTTGGCTGAATCTAGAAAATAAACTAGAAAATATCTTTTGTTATTTGATATTAAAAATCTAATTTAATTTTTCTAAATAGACATACACTACTTAGTAGGGTGTTAATAGTTTGGTTTGGTTCGATTTGTTTCAAAGAAACTAATCTTTATGAAATTGTCATGTTTCGTGCACCAGGAGGGCATGCTCTATTGGTAAACTATGATAATTCCAAGGGTATTTGGGTAACCACGCATCTACGTTTCGTGTCCCTGTTTTATATAAGATAAGCGACAGATTATGATAAGAAGAAAGTAAGTCCATAGTTGTAAAACAAAAAAAAAAAAAAAAAAAAAAAAAAAAAGAAGGGGGAAGTTTTTGCATTCTCTCTTAAATTCCATTAAGCGTACTATGAGAATGGACATCTCTCCTATTAAAGGCCCTATTGAGTGTTTGAACTTCCGAACACCTATATTATAATCTATAGCGTCATGAAATTGGTGCCCTTTCACATTCTTTCTTTCCTTTTTTTTCTGTTTTGACGGGCTCCTGGTTCTTCTGTCTAAATTACAAGACCAACACTGTATAAAGGCCATTGGAAGATAACGCGCGTTATTATATTTTCAAGAACCCACTTCGTTTACTAAAAAAAATTGAGATTTTTTGGAGAAAAGAAAGGCGCCAACTTGATGAATGAAGCAAATATATAAATGTGCACATTTTGACAGAAAATTATAGTGATGGGGCAAATACCGCTTGGGTAAAAGTCGGTGCCTTTATATGCGATACTTGCAAATTTGAGCCAAAATTATCTTTTGAGTGAAAATTGGTGTCCTTCCATGCGAAAGTTAGGACCAAAGGTTGGCTTGGAGACTAAAAGTGGTAAATTTTTGCATAAAAATCGAAAAAAAAATATATAAATTGGGAAGTAGTTGATACGATTATGATGTTAGAAAAATTATTCGTGGGTTATTTCCAATGAGATTATTTGGAGCAAGAATTGATATTGAGAAGTTTAGTAGGAGGAGTAACTTTTGGTTGTGGTGCATTAAGAGGTGCCCTATTAATAACGCAGGGTTTGGCGAAAGCATTGAATGGCAAAAATAAATTGTCAGAAACAAGAAAGAGACCGATAAGGTAGATAATGAAACTTATCCATATGACTTTGACCATTTCGTACAAGTTTGTACGTCATAATACAATTTATGAATCTAAGACGTCCTTAGCAATGGATTATTTATTTTTGGTACAAACACATAAGACAAGGACTAATAGCAATATCTTGGCTCCCACTCAATGCTCAGCAATCCTCGCCATGATTTCATGGGCTTTGTACATGGCTTCCAATGGCAACGCCTTAGGCATATTCATTCCTTCTTCACTTATTCTTTTCCATTCAAAACACTGGATCAATGATCCCAAAGCCACATTGATCACCCGTTGGGCCATGTTTGCACCAGGACAGGCTCGCCTCCCAAGTCCAAATGACAATAGCTTGCATTGTCCATTATCTTCATTTTCAAATCTTTCGGGTCTGAAACTTTTCGGATCATCCCACAACTTCGGATCCCTATGAATGCTCCATATATTGATGAATAATATGGTTTGACTAGGTACATCATAACCGCCTATGATGCAATCCTCTGATGACATGTGTGGAACTAGAAGTGGTGCCGGTGGTTTCAAACGTAGAGTTTCTAATACAATGTTTTGGAGAAAAGGAAGTTTTGCAATGTCCATCTCCTCTATCAAGCGTTCTTGACCAATCACATTATCCAACTCCTCAATAGCTCTTTTTAAGGAATGCGGATGACTAAGTAAAAGGGACATTGCCCTTGCCATTGTCGAAGCAAAAGTATCAATGCCCGCTATAAGCATGACCTATAGAATAATATAGAGCAAAAACAATTTGTCATCACATTTTTGAAATTGGAGAAATGATAAAAGAGTAATAATTTAAACATTAATATCAGAGAAATCTTACTGCAATCCAAAAGTTATTAGATCGGGTATTATAAATGACTTCAAAATTAACAATTGTTTACAATTTAATATGTATATCCACATAAATGTGTGAGTAATGGGCCAGAACTTTTGTTTACTTTAAGAAGGAAATCCAATTTCCTGTACGATGAGATTATCGTGTCCAAGGAACTTGAGAGAATTCAATTTTACTCATTAGCTCATAACCATTTTCCTCTAATTTCAAAAATATACTAACTTTCATTTTGAGTGAGGCAATAGATAGAGAGACTTTTTATATTGCTATTCTGAATAGTTAACAATATATATATCCATGATTTCAATCTCAATCTTTTCCTAGAAAAATTTCAGTTAAACCTATCAATTACTTAAGATGAATCATAATTATATGCTGAACTTAATGAAAAAGATGATTGACAACATAAGAGATCTATGAAATCTTTCAAATTTAGGAAAACTTGTTCTCCTACTTTATCTAGTTGAGATTGCAATATTTGGATCTATAGATATATCTAGACAATGTTACTCTAACTCTCAATCTCAAACTTTTGCCCTACCTCTTTGCAGGGCATAGAAGTCGAAACCCACACTTGAAACTAAATTGTCTCCATCCCAACCCCCTGATAATGTGGAGATTTGAACCCCCCATCTCCCATTTCTATGTTGAAAAGCTGGCCACTAGGGCAAACCCCAATGGTTGCTCCTTTTACTAATATGAAAGCAAGGAAACCTACACTTTTGCAAAACCTAAAACATTCTCCATTGATATCTCTTCGATGATAATTATGTAAAGATCGAATTAATTGATCACAACAAGAATTTACATCTTTTTAAATAGATGTTTAATGTCGAATCAATTTGCAATATTCATTCTCAAGAAAACTATCACCAATGAATGTACTCACCAGTTTCTAAGGTGTTCAATGTTAGGACATGCTGTCTAAGAGAGAACAGATTCAGCAATCTAGATACTAAATTGTCAAACTACTATGATGCACAATCAAATACTTTCTTACATATTTGTTTTGCTCTCTAAGGGTTGGAAATATTAAAATGTTGCATATTAAATGGAGTAGCCTAACAAAATCGTCCATGTCAATGATTTCCATAATGAGGATGTGATGCAATAGATATAGGATTTTTTTGGATAATTTTCCACTTGATTTACCATAGGACCATTATTAATTTTGTATTTTGTAAGACAATGGATGATCCAGTTTATATGTATGCAGTATTCCATGATGAGGGTGAGATGCGAAAGATCGTCCAATTTCTACGTACCAATAGTAGCCCTTTGATGATCTCATCAGTGTAAAACTCGGGCTGCTTCTCTTGCAACAAAAGCAAATGATCCAGCACGGTCTCCCTACTCTCTCCACCACATCTTTTTCTGCGACTATTTCTCTGTTCTTCAATCAGATTCTGAAACAACTCGTCCGATCTTTTGCTCAACCAAGACACCCTCTTCTCATAATTCCTAAAGAACAACCTCAAGATACTCAAGTAATCCCCTGGATACGCACTAACAGCATATTCCACAATTTCAGACATGATCTCGCGAAACACCTTCGCCTCCTCGGCATCGGTCACATCTTCCCCATAATACCCCTTCCCAGTCAACATCCTCATAACGATGTTGAATGTCATCTCCCAGAAGATCGGTTTTAGTTCCACCTTAGTGAAGTCGTCCCCAGATGATGAGGCTCTTTTGTTTAGATTAAGCAGGAGTCGCTTGATTTCATCCCTCCGAATGGGCAGAAAGGAGTTGAGACGGGCCGAGGAAAAGATCTCAAGAGTACAAACACGGCGGAGACTACGCCATTGTTCTCCGTACGAGGCAAAGACGACAATCGTGTTGTCATACCCAATGTGCCTGCCGGCGACAGTAGAGGGGCGGTTGGCAAGCGTGATGTCGTTCTTAGTATAGCATTCTTCGGCTGCCTCGGCCGACGAGACAACAACCACTCGGCGGTAGCCATCTTCTTCCTTTGACTTTTCTTTCTTTTTTAATTTTTTTTTCTTTTCTTTGTTCTTTCCTTTCCTTCTTTTTTCATCGAGAGAGGTCCTTTTACTGTTGATCATCTTTAGCCTCTCAATTGCTCGGCAAAAGCTCCTCAGGCGCTCGTCCATCGCGCCGACTACCGCCAGAGCACGGAATGAGCTTACTTAACTTCGGGAAAAAGTCAGGGCTTACTTCACCGGGGCACACACGATGGGCGACAGTGGTTCTAGGCAGAGCTAGGGTTCGTTTTGCTGACCGATGCCGCCTACGCCACTATTGATAGAAAAGTAGAGAGCGGTCACCATGGTTGCGGCCATGCAACGAGATCTCACGACCCTCGCCCTCAATGCACAAACACCCCTCACACAGGGCACCCACGCATGGAAGGCCGTATAAAATGCAACTTTTAGACAAATTCGGGGTCTAACATGCACCAAAACAAGGATTACTTCAAGTTATCATCGATTTTTACGGAATTTTTCATGTTCCCGTGCGTCATCAGATGGAGCGTGCCCATTAACAACCTATCATTATCCCGTGGTACGCATCCATGAGTTCATGTCCTTGTATCATAAAAAATAAAAATAAATTATGACAAGAAGGATGCAAAGTCTACAGTTAAAAAAAACAAAAGGAAAAAAAAAAAAAGATAAGACTTGGCATTCTTTCTCTAGTTCCGGTCAAGGTACTCTAATAATGGACATCTAATTTATAATTAGACGTGTCAAACAAGTGGGTTGGGTCACGTCATAAATGATCTAACTTAAATTGACCCATTAACTCATTCTTGACCCATTTGTCACTAAGGTAAATTTATTGACACATACCCGACCTGACCCGACGCATATTACTAAAACACTTCCATATTTAACTAAATATAGAAAATTTTGTTTCTTTTCATTTTTTTAAGAAAAATTATATTGTTAAAACACTCCCATAAAATTACAAAATTAATGGATAAATTTTGCATTTCTTTTTTAAATTGAAGCTTCATTTATTTCATGAAAAAAGTGGTATTTCTAAAAATAATAATATCTTTTAGTGTTTGGTTAAAACTTGAAAATAAATTAAAAAAAAGTTCCGTTTGGTATAGAAAATCCGATTTGATTTTCTGTGCACTCATTTTAAGTATTTCTATTTTTATTTTTTAATAAATATAATTTTTATTTCTTTTTTTCTTTTTTTTTCTTCTTTCTCCTTCTTCACCTGTCATGCCAACCTCGCCATAGGCCGATGAGGCTCGAGCTCGCCCACCCGACGAGCCAAGCCTCGCCGACTTTGGAGGAGGCTCCACCTCACTAGATTTGGCAAGGTCGAGCTCGCCACGACACCGATGATGCTTAGTCTCGCTAGCACTTAGGCTAGCAAGCTTAGCTCACTTCAAGCTTGCCTCAGGCTAGTGAGGCATCGACCTCGCTCGATCGACGAGCTCCAGGCTTGCTAGTGCAATTGGGTGAGGGCTGCAAACCTAACCTTCTCGGCAAGGGTCAAGCATCGGACTTAGTAGGGGGAAAAAGTAAAAGAAAGAAAAATATTTAAAATATAATAAAATAAAAATTATTTAAAAAATCGAAAATTAAAAAAATGATTAAAAAAAAATTGTTCAAAGAGAATTGTATATCCTTAATGCGTTGACTCAACTAATAACCTTTATAAGTTAAATGGGTTGTAAATGGGTTTAAAGATAAACCCATTTATAATTAGACTTACATACAACTTAAACTCATTAACAGCCTAATTATTAAAACTTAACTACCCCATATATGACATATCTTATTGAATATGGGTTCGAATTGGGTTTTCAAACCCATTTTGACACCTCTACCTATAATTGGCACTATTGAGTGGTTGACCTTCCGACCAAATAGAGTATACACTTTGGCATCATCAAACCGGTGCCCTTCACCATGTTTTTATTTATGTTTTGACAAGCTCGTGATATGTTTAGATTACGTAGCTAACTCTATACTCAAGGCCTGAATTCAAGGCAAAAGAAAGAAAAAGAGATACACTATCTAAAAGGTTTTAAATTTATTATACGGATCGCAATTCAAGTTTGAACTTTCTAATTTGATTGATATAGCCATAAACTTTTTAATGATTTTCTAATGTAATCCATCCAAAACAATTTAAAATGGAAATAACTAACCTGGCGGTATAACCAACGATGGCTATTCGAATTGACATGCACAACTCCACTTGAAATTTTTTTTTTTTTTTTATTTTTCCCTTTCTTTTCTTTTCTTTTCTCTTTTTTTTTTTTTTTTTTAACTACAAATGGTCTCCTTCTTCATGCTCCTCTTGTAGAACTCGACTAGCGAGCGCTCCGCAGTCGGTTATCTCACGACATTGGCCCTCCTGTTGTTGAAGAGGTTGACCATAAACTCTTCTTGGCAACAGAGGAAGGCGTCGAGGAGCTTCTAAATCCAGGCGACGGAGGGCAAGTCGTTAGTGGTGACGGTGGAAAGGTCGAGGGAGCAACCGGCAATTTGCCTTTAGAAGGCCTCGAGCTCAAGCTCTTGGGCGTGGCCTCATGGTGGTGGGGTTGCATGGAGTGGGCAGCAATAGCCTAGTCGTGGTGGAGGCAGAAAATGGAACGGCCGAAGTGGGAGCCCTGGTATTATAATGCGCACATCCTCTCACATAGAAGATTTCGCAAACTGCATTAAATCAAAATGGATTGAGTCGAGCTTGCTTCGTGATTCCTCGAAGAAGAAACAGCGATTTCGCAGAGAATTGAGCCAACGTAATCGGGTGGGTTCATCCAAAATTAGGGCTAAAAACAGAGCAGAGAGGGAGAGACCCGGACCCCTCCCTCGATCGCCTTCTCCATTGCCTCCATTCTCGAGGAGTCTGTTGCTGCAACAACCCTCCCTTCATCGTTCACATGCGAGGGTTGCGGCCTTCAGCAATAAAGTGAAAGCAGGCGAGGACACAACAACTAGTAAATTACGAGGGTCTCGCCTAGGCCCACACTATCGAATCATTAAAATAGAATAAGCTCGCATATCCCAAATGCATACATGAATGTTTGAAATAGAGCTAGTGTGTCATGCCATCAATACAGCAAAGGCAGTGGTGGAGTGACAAAGGGACAATAGTCACGTTCAAGTGGCAAAGCCAGTGCTAATGGCCGTGATGGCGACATTTCAGATGCGAAACAAACTTAGCCCATTTGATTCAGTATTTGGAAGGGGTTTTTGGACTCTAAGGGGTTTCGCCAAATGCAAAGGTGTTTTGGACAATTTTTTTGAAGAACTTTGGCAAGATGCAATTGCATCTCCAAATGGCTCTAAGAGCCTTTAGCTTAAAATAGTTTCAGAGGTCCTACATCAGGCGAGAGTTGCCCTCCCTAGCCCAGGGGAGGGTCCCTTGCCTGCGTCGAGCAAGGGCGACCCTCACCCGATGTCGGCAAGGACAATCCTCACATGAGTCCAGCTTCCCTTCACCATGGCCGACAGAGGTAAGAGAGAAGAAGAAAGAAGAAAAAAATTAAAAAAGTAAAAGATGAAAATGCCCTATAGTTTGGAGTAAGTGTGTTACACAGGTGCAAGTTTAGGGTTTTTTGTACTACGAAAAAAAAATGTGGGATAAATGTGTCAAAATTTGCAAAGTTTAGGTATTTTGGGTCATAAAAAAAAGTTGAAGTAAATTTGTCATACTAAGCAAAGTTTGGGGTTTTCTATGGCTTCGCCCCCTAACAAAAAAAGAGACACAATTTCAAAGTCTTTTTAGCCTATATATGATAATGAAAAAAAGTACAGTTTTCCAATTTTGAAATGGTCAAGTAAATGAGAACACATTAACAAATCATTCGTGTTGATAATATGTCTCAAATTTGAACCAATAAATAAACTCCAATCAAGTAAGTTTTTTGTTTGAGTAACTAATCTTCCCAACCTCCTTCAAAGTCGATTGCACAAACTTGTAGCATGTCCTCAAGTGTTTGGATCATTCTTTCCAATAGACCATATGTCTGTGGATGATAAGTTGTGTGTTACACTACAGCTTCTTTCCCATGACTGGTTTGAAGATTCCTCCATATTAACTTATCCCACCGGCAATCACTTTGGGATCTCAATGGCGAGGTCTAAAGGGCTTCAGGATCTCAACGGAGAGGTCTGAAGGGAGCTTCGGGTTGTTGTCGGCGGTGGAGGAAGGACTCATGATGGTCGGGCATGAGTTGAGAAGAAGAGCAAACCCGAAATGGAAATGATCTGTCCTGGTTGAGTCATGCGAGTGTAGGTGCTCTCTGTGCCTCCCGCGGGCCGCGGCAAGTACATGTACCGTACAGAAGAAAAACGACCTGAAGGTCAATGATTGTTCCAATCCATACGGACCCAAGTCGAGGCGATAGCTGGCCCCCACTCAATATCCCCACAGCAATAAATGCACTGCAATGAGTGTCCATGATAAGGTAACTCAACATTGGGCTCGCCCATCAATTCGAAAATGGAATCAATCCATCTGCATCAAATTCATTGTGCATGTCCTCACAGCAGGTCCAATTCGATTTCTTCTTGTATTGTTCCGCACCATCGACACCTGACGGCCATACGGTTCCAAAACTAAACTCATCCGCAGGTCTGTATATTTGATCGCTATGAGGATATTTGGAAAATAGAATTGTATGTACTCTGACGTGCACTTCTAGTCCAAAAGCGGCAGCGGGCTCCCATTGATATCATGGCTGATTGATGTACTTGATATCCCAGTCAATTACAATTTCACAAGGGTAATTTTGTGTTTTTTCTGAGAGGTTGATGGGATTTTCTTGTGTATACAATATGCAAGACACTTCTAAACGTTGAACAATACAAAAGAAATCGAATTGGCATTATCATTTCTACTACATCGAATTTTGCGTTTTGAATAGACGACAACTTCAGGCTGCTTAGACTTAAACGAAGGGTCGCTAATGGGATGAAAAGTGAGAAAGCGTGTGAACTTTAGTGCTGGTCAATGAATAATATGAACGCAATCCTAGTATGAACTTGACTTAGCCAATGTTCTCTAAGGAAATAACTTGGCATTTTCACTTGCCAAATGAAATGGAACTCAAGACTCTATAAAAAGAGAAAATAGAAAGAAATAATACATCTATATCATTAGAGTTAAATCATAGAAAATCTTAAACTGGTATGACTTAAACATATTTACCACAAATTATCTTAGGACAAGTAAAAACTCTCAAAGTGATACCATTATCCTAATTTTTCCCTCCTTTACAATTTCATCCAATTTTGACGGTAGACATCCTCTATGGTAGCTGACGAGGCTAACGAGGTTTGCATGGTACACTTATGTGACATTATCACATGCACCACTCCCAAACTTTGTCGAAGGAGAAAAGAACTCATTTTCCCAAGCTTGCTTGCTTCTTCTGGAACCCTCTCTCTTGGGCTCTGTCACGCCCCAATCCTCCGAGCACGTGCCCATCCCTCAACGGTCGATTAAATAACGACGTCCTAGGATACATCACCGACCCATTCATTTTAATGCACATGCGGAAGCGAATAAATAATCCCCAGACAACAACAAGATGGGATAGGAAAGTAGGACCACAATTTTCTTGAAAACCAATCCACACTTTTATATACATAACAAACCATATCATATACAATACAAGCCGATATATATATATATATATACAAAGTCTGCAAAACAAGGGGGGTAGAGTGCTAAAGATCTTCATGCATTCGAGTCCTTCTTAGGATACACCGAGGATCCTGGATCCAACAGGTACGGGTCCACCACTAAACCACCCAAAGGGTCGACCATTCCTTTTCCAAAAGCAACCTCCAGCACGTACATAGGTATCTCAGATTCCGATATGGGACCCTCTCTCTGTCCATTCCTCTCACGACGGTACTATGATCTGTATTGATGGGGTACCTTATGGGGTAGAGCCTCATCAACCCAAACCACGGACTTTATGAGCTCATAGACGCATATAGAGACCGATAAGGTAGATAACGAAACTTATCCATATGACTTTGACCATTTCGTACAAGTTTGTATGTCATAATACAATTTATGAATCTAAGACGTCCTTAGCAATGGATTATTTATTTTTGGTACAAACACATAAGACAAGGACTAATAGCAATATCTTGGCTCCCACTCAACGCTCAGCAATCCTCGCCATGATTTCATGGGCTTTGTACATGGCTTCCAATGGCAACGCCTTAGGCATATTCATTCCTTCTTCACTTATTCTTTTCCATTCAAAACACTGGATCAATGATCCCAAAGCCACATTGATCACCCGTTGGGCCATGTTTGCACCAGGACAGGCTCGCCTTCCAAGTCCAAATGACAATAGCTTGCATTGTCCATTATCTTCATTTTCAAATCTTTCGGGTCTGAAACTTTTCGGATCATCCCACAACTTCGGATCCCTATGAATGCTCCATATATTGATGAATAATATGGTTTGACTAGGTACATCATAACCGCCTATGATGCAATCCTCTGATGACATGTGTGGAACTAGAAGTGGTGCCGGTGGTTTCAAACGTAGAGTTTCTAATACAATGTTTTGGAGAAAAGGAAGTTTTGCAATGTCCATCTCCTCTATCAAGCGTTCTTGACCAATCACATTATCCAACTCCTCAATAGCTCTTTTTAAGGAATGCGGATGACTAAGTAAAAGGGACATCGCCCTTGCCATTGTCGAAGCAGAAGTATCAGTGCCTGCTATAAGCATGACCTATAGAATAATATAGAGCAAAAACAATTTGTCATCACATTTTTGAAATTGGAGAAATGATAAAAGAGTAATAATTTAAACATTAATATCAGAGAAATCTTACTGCAATCCAAAAGTTATTAGATCGGGTATTATAAATGACTTCAAAATTAACAATTGTTTACAATTTAATATGTATATCCGCATAAATGTGTGAGTAATGGGCCAGAACTTTTGTTTACTTTAAGAAGGAAATCCAGTGTCCTGTACGATGAGATTATCGTGTCCAAGGAACTTGAGAGAATTCAATTTTACTCATTAGCTCATAACCATTTTCCTCTAATTTCATAAATATACTAACTTTCATTTTGAGTGAGGCAATAGATAGAGAGACTTTTTATATTGCTATTCTGAATAGTTAACAATATATATATCCATGATTTCAATCTCAATCTTTTCCTAGAAAAATTTCAGTTAAACCTATCAATTACTTAAGATGAATCATAATTATATGCTGAACTTAATGAAAAAGATGATTGACAACATAAGAGATCTATGAAATCTTTCAAATTTAGGAAAACTTGTTCTCCTACTTTTAACTAGTTGAGATTGCAATATTTGGATCTATAGATTTATCTAGACAATGTTACTCTAACTCTCAATCTCAAACTTTTGCCCTACCTCTTTGCAGGGCATGGAAGTCGAAACCCACACTTGAAACTAAATTGTCTCCATCCCAACCCCCTGATAATGTGGAGATTTGAACCCCCCCTCATCTCCCATTTCTATGTTGAAAAGATGGCCACTAGGGCAAACCCCAATGGTTGCTCCTTTTACTAATATGAAAGCAAGGAAACCTACACTTTCGCAAAACCTAAAACATTCTCCATTGATATCTCTTCGATGATAATTATGTAAAGATCGAATTAATTGATCACAACAAGAATTTACATCTTTTTAAATAGATGTTTAATGTCGCAATCAATTTGCAATATTCATTCTCAAGAAAACTATCACCATTGATGAATGTACTCACAAGTTTCTAAGGTGTTCAATGTTAGGACATGCTGTCTAAGAGAGAACAGATTCAGCAATCTAGATACTAAATGGTCAAACAACTATGATGCACAATCAAATACTTTCTTACATATTTGTTTTGCTCTCTAAGGGTTGGAAATATTAAAATGTTGCATATTAAATGGAGTAGCCTAACAAAATCGTCCATGTCAACGATTTCCATAATGAGGATGTGATGCAATAGATATAGGATTTTTTTGGATAATTTTCCACTTGATTTACCATAGGACCATTATTAATTTTGTATTTTGTAAGACAATGGATGATCCAGTTTATATGTATGCAGTATTCCATGATGAGGATGAGATGCGAAAAATCGTCCAATTTCTACGTACCAATAGTAGCCCTTTGATGATCTCATCAGTGTAAAACTCGGGCTGCTTCTCTTGCAACAAAAGCAAATGATCCAGCACGGTCTCCCTACTCTCTCCACCACATCTTTTTCTGCGACTATTTCTCTGTTCTTCAATCAGATTCTGAAACAACTCGTCCGATCTTTTGCTCAACCAAGACACCCTTTCTCATAATTCCTAAAGAACAACCTCAAGATACTCAAGTAATCCCCTGGATACGCACTAACAGCATATTCCACAATTTCAGACATGATCTCGCGAAACACCTTCGCCTCCTCGGCATCGGTCACATCTTCCCCATAATACCTCTTCCCAGTCAACATCCTCATAACGATGTTGAATGTCATCTCCCAGAAGATCGGTTTTAGTTCCACCTTAGTGAAGTCGTCCCCAGATGATGAGGCTCTTTTGTTTAGATTAAGCAGGAGTCGCTTGATTTCATCCCTCCGAATGGGCAGAAAGGAGTTGAGACGGGCCGAGGAAAAGATCTCAAGAGTACAAACACGGCGGAGACTACGCCATTGTTCTCCGTACGAGGCAAAGACGACAATCGTGTTGTCATACCCAATGTGCCTGCCGGCGACAGTAGAGGGGCGGTTGGCAAGCGTGATGTCGTTCTTAGTACAGCATTCTTCGGCTGCCTCGGCCGACGAGACGACAACCACTTGGCGGTAGCCGAAGCGGAGAGAGAAGACGGGGCCGTAAGATTGGGAGAGGGAGTGGAGGGTGCGGTGGAGGGGGTGTTTCAGGAGGTGGAGGTGGCCCAGGATGGGGATGGAAGGCGGGCTGGGCGGAAGGTTTTTCGGTTGCTTGAACCATGAAGAGAAGAGCTTGAGAGTGAGTAGTAGGAGGAAAGCTAGAGGAAGGGTAGTGTAGAGCGATGAAGTCTCCATGGTTGGGACAAACTTGGTATTGGCGAAAGGCTACAGTGTCCACACTTCTTATATAGAAAATAGTTGCATGGTCCTTGCTGGTGACCCAAATATATATATGTAATCTCAAACGTGGGGAGAGAAAAGTCATCAATCCTCATCAACCCTGAAGAGGAGACCATTGGCATTCGACAAATTCATCGTCAGCAATCGTCGTCAGTAATTAGAATGTATCCCAAACGATTTTGACCCAAAATTTCTCATTTGTTTAGCCGGTGGGGAAATATAAGATTATTATAGGGATTTGAATTTAGTTTGAAATATTTTAATAGTGGTATTTCTGTCAATTTTTCATTGCGGCAGTTTAGTCGTGCTAGGTAAACTCATTTCGTGCTCTTTGTAGTCCTAGACCTTCAAGTGAAAATGCAATTAAATTTTCAAGTTGAAGTCTAGCCCGAAATTTTCAATGTGGCAATAAAGTCAACTTATACGTCCTGATCCGCAACGTGACGTGACAAAATACCATCTTCTTCCTTTGACTTTTCTTTCTTTTTTAGTTTTCTTTTCTTTTCTTTGTTCTTTCCTTCCTTTTTTTTTTCATCGAGAGAGGTCCTTTTACTGTTGATCATCTTTAGCCTCTCAATTGCTCGGCAAAAGCTCCTCAGGCGCTCGTCCATCGCGCCGGCTACCGCCAGAGCACGGAATGAGCTTACTTAACTTCGGGAAAAAGTCAGGGCTTACTTCACCGGGGCACACACGATGGGTGACGGTGGTTCTAGGCAGAGCTAGGGTTCGTTTTGCTGACCGATGCCGCCTACGCCATTATTGATAGAAAATAGAGAGCGGTCACCATGGTTGTCGCGGCCATGGAACGAGATCTCACGACCCTCGCCCCAATGCACAAACATCCCTCGCACGGGCACCCACGCATGGAAGGCCGTATAAAAATGCAACTTTTAGACAAATTCGGGCTCTAACATGCACCAAAACAAGGATTACTTCAAGTTATCATCGATTTTGATGGAATTTTTCATGTTCCCGTGCGTCATCAGATGGAGCGTGCCCATTAACAACCTATCATTATCCCGTGGTACGTATCCATGAGTTCATGTCCTTGTATCATAAAAAATAAAAATAAATTATGACAAGAAGGATGCAAAGTCTACAGTTAAAAAAAAAAAACAAAAGGAAAAAAAAAAAAAAAAGAAAGACTTGGCATTCTTTCTCTAGTTCCGGTCAAGGTACTCTAATAATGGACATCTAGTTTATAATTAGACGTGTCAAACGGGTGGGTTGGGTCGCATCATAAATGATCTAACTTAAATTGACACATTATCTCATTCTTGACCCATTTGTCACTAAGGTAAATTTATTGACACATACCCGACTCCGACCCGACGCATATTACTAAAACACTTCCATATTTAACTAAATATAGAAAATTTTGTTTCTTTTCATTTTTTTAAGAAAAATTATATTGTTAAAACACTCCCATAAAATTACAAAATTAATGGATAAATTTTGCATTTCTTTTTTTTAAATTGAAGCTTCATTTATTTCATGAAAAAGTGGTATTTCTAAAAATAATAATATTTTTAGTGTTTGGTTAAAACTTGAAAATAAATTAAAAAAAGTTCCGTTTGGTATAGAAAATCCGATTTGATTTTCTGTGCACTCATTTTAAGTATTTCTGTTTTTATTTTTTAATAAATATAATTTTTATTTCTTTATTTTTTTTTTTTTTCTTCTTTCTCCTTCTTCACCTGTCATGCCAACCTCGCCATAGGCCGATGAGGCTCGAGCTCGCCCAATTTCGACGAGCCAAGCCTCGCCGACTTTGGAGGAGGCTCCACCTCACTAGATCTGGCGAGGTCGAGCTTGCCATGACACCGATGATGCTTAGTCTCGCTAGCGCTAAGGCTAGCAAGCTTAGCTCACTTCAAGCTTGCCTCAGGCCAGTGAGGCATCGGCCTCACTCAATCGACGAGCTCTAGGCTCGCTAGTGCAATTGGGTGAGGGCTGCAAACCTAACCTTCTCGGCAAGGGTTGGGCGTCGGCCTTAGTAGGGGAAAAAAGTAAAAGAAAGAAAAATATAATAAAATAAAAATTATTTAAAAAATCGAAAATTAAAAAAAATGATTAAAAAAAAATTGTTCTAAGAGAATGATATATCCTTAATGCGTTGACTCAACTAATAACCTTTATAAGTTAAATGGGTTGTAAATGGGTTTAAAGATAAACCCATTTATAATTAGACTTACATACAACTTAAACTCATTAACAGCCTAATTATTAAAACTTAACTACCCCATATATGACATATCTTATTGAATATGGGTTCGAATTGGGTTTTCAAACCCATTTTGACACCTCTACCTATAATTGGCACTATTCAGTGGTTGACCTTCCAACCAAATAGAGTATGCACTTTGGCATCATCAAACCGGTGCCCTTCACCATGTTTTTATTTATGTTTTGACAAGCTCATGATATGTTTAGATTACATAGCTAACTCTATACTCAAGGTCTGAATTCAAGGCAAAAGAAAGAAAAAGAGATACACTGTCTAAAAGGTTTTAAATTTATTATATGGATCACAATTCAAGTTTGAACTTTCTAATTGATTGATATAGCCATAAACTTTTTAACGATTTTCTAATGTAATCCATCCAAAACAATTTAAAACAGAAATCACTAACGTGGCGGTATAATCAACGGTGGCTATTCTAACTGACATGCACAACTCCACTTGAAATTTTTATTTTTTTTGTATTTTTCCCTTTCTTTTCTTTTCTTTTCTCTTTTTTTTTTTTTTTAAACTACAAATGGTCTCCTTCTTCATGCTCCTCTTGTAGAACTCGACTAGCGAGCACTCCGCAGTCGGTGATCTCACAACATTGGCCCTCCTGTTGTTGAAGAGGTTGACCATAAACTCTTCTTGGCAACAGAGGAAGGCGTCGAGGAGCTTCTAAATCCAGGCGACGGAGGGCAAGTCGTTAGCGGTGACGGTGGAAAGGTCGAGGGAGCAACCGGCAATTTGCCTTTAGAAGGCCTCGAGCTCAAGTTCTTGGGCGTGGCCTCATGGTGGTGGGGTTGCATGGAGTGGGCGGCAATAGCCTAGTCGTGGTGGAGGCAGAAAATGGAACGGCCGATGTGGGAGCCCTGATAATATAATGCGCACATCCTCTCACATAGAAGATTTCGCAAACTGCATTAAATCAAAACGGATTGAATCGAGCTTGGTTCGTGATTCCTCGAAGAAGAAAAAGCGATTTCGCAGAGAATTGAGCCAACGTAATCGGGTGGGTTCATCCAAAATTAGGGCTAAAAACAGAGCAGAGAGGGAGAGACCCGGACCCCCTCCCCTCGATCGCCTTCTCCATTGCCTCCATTCTCGAGGAGTCTGTTGCTGCAACAACCCTCCCTTCATCGTTCACATGCGAGGGTTGCGGCCTTCAGCAATAAAGTGAAAGCAGGCAAGGACACAACAACCAGTAAATTACGAGGGTCTCGCCTAGGGCCCACACTATCGAATCATTAAAATAGAATAAGCTCGCATATCCCAAATGCATACATGAATGTTTGAAATAGAGCTAATGTGTCATGCCATCAATACAGCAAAGGCAGTGGTGGAGTGACAAAGGGACAATAGTCACGTTCAAGTGGCAAAGCCAGTGCTAATGGCCGTGATGGCGACATTTCAGATGCGAAACAAACTTAGCCCATTTGATTCAGCATTTGGAAGGGGTTTTTGGACTCTAAGGGGTTTCGCCAAATGCAAAGGTATTTGGGACAATTTTTTTGAAGAACTTTGGCAAGATGCAATTACATCTCCAAATGGTTCTAAGAGCCTTTAGCTTAAAATAGTTTCAGAGGTCCTACATCAGGCGAGAGTTGCCCTCCCTAGCCCAGGGGAGGGTCCCTTGCCTGCGTCGAGCAAGGGCGACCCTCACCCGATGTCGGCAAGGACAATCCTCACATGAGTCCAGCTTCCCTTCACCATGGCCGACAGAGGTAAGAGAGAAGAAGAAAGAAGAAAAAAATTAAAAAAAGTAAAAGATGAAAATGCCCTATAGTTTGGAGTAAGTGTGTTACACAGGTGCAAGTTTAGGGTTTTTGTACTACGAAAAAAAAAATTGGGATAAATGTGTCAAAATTTGCAAAGTTTAGGTATTTTGGGTCATAAAAAAAGTTGAAGTAAATTTGTCATACTAAGCAAAGTTTGGGGTTTTCTATGGCTTCCCCCCCCCCCCACCAAAAAGACACAATTTCAAAGTCTTTTTAGCCTAGATATGATAATGAAAAAAAGTATAGTTTTCCAATTTTGAAATGGTCAAGTAAATGTGAACACATTAACAAATCATTCGTGTTGATAATATGTCTCAAATTTGAACCAATAAATAAACTCCAATCAAGTAAGTTTTTTGTTTGAGTAACTAATCTTCCCAACCTCCTTCAAAGTCAATCGCACAAACTTGTAGCATGTCCTCAAGTGTTTGGATCATTCTTTCCAATTGACCATATGTCTATGGATGATAAGTTGTGTTTTACACTACAGCTTCTTTCCCATGACTGGTTTGAAGATTCTTGCATATTAACTTATCCCACCAGCAATCACTTTAGGATCTCAACGGCGAGGTCTAAAGGGCTTCAGGATCTCAATGGAGAGGTTTGAAGGGAGCTTCGGGTCGTCGTCGGTGGTGGAGGAGGGACTCATGATGGTCGGGCATGGGTTGAGAAGAAGAGCAAACCCGAAATGGAAATGATCTATCCTAGTTGAGTCATGCGAGTGCAGGCGCTCTCTGTGCCTCCCGCGGGCCGCGGCAAGTACATGTATCGTACAGAAGAAAAACAACCTGAAGGTCAATGATAGTTCCAATCCGTACGGACCCAGGTCAAGGCAATAGCTGGCCCCCACTCAATATCCCCATAGCAATAACTGCAATGCAATGAGTGTCCATGATAAGGTAACTCAACGTTGGGCTCGCCCATGAATTCGAAAGTGGAATCACTCCATCTGCATCAAATTCATTGTGCATGTTCTCACGGTAGGTCCAATTCGATTTCTTCTTGTATTGTTCCGCACCATCAACGCCCGATAGCCATACGGTTCCAAAACTAAACTCATCCGCAGGTTTGTATATTTGATTGCTATGAGGATATTTGGAAAATAGAATTGTATGTACTCTAACGTGCACTTCTAGTCCAAAAGCGGCAGCGGGCTCCCATTGATATCATGGCTGATTGATGTACTTGATATCCCAGTCAATTACAATTTCACAAGGGTAATTTTGTGTTTTTTTCCGAGAGGTTTATGGGATTTTCTTGTGTATACAATATGCGAGAGACTTCTAAACGTTGAACAATACAAAAGAAATCGAATTGGCATTATCATTTCTACTACATCGAATTTTGTGTTTTGAATAGACGACAACTTCAAGCCGCCTAGACTTAAACAAAGGGTCGCTAATGGGATGGAAAGTGAGAAAGCGTGTGAACTTTAGTGCCGGCCAATGAATAATATGAACACAATCCTAGTATGAACTTGACTTAGCCAATGTTCTCTAAGGAAATAACTTGGCATTTTCACTTGCCAAATGAAATGGAACTCAAGACTCTATAAAAGGAGAAAATAGAAAGAAATAATACATCTATATCATTAGAGTTAAATCATAGAAAATCTCAAACTGGTATGACTTAAACATATTTACCACAAATTATCTTAGGACAAGTAAAAACTCTCAAAGTGATACCATTATCCCAATTTTTCCCTCCTTTACAATTTCATCCAATTTTGACGGTAGACATCCTCTGTGATAGCTGACGAGGCTAACGAGGTTTGCATGGTACACTTATGTGACATTATCACATGCACCACTCCCAAACTTTGCCAAAGGAGAAAAGAATTCATTTTCCCAAGCTTGCTTGCTTCTTCTGGAACCCTCTCTCTTGGGCTCTATCACACCCCAATCCTCCGAGCGTGTGCTCATCCCTCAGCAGTCGATTAAATAACGACATCCTAGGACAGGTCACCGACCCATTCATTTTAATGCACATACGGAAGCAAATAAATAATCCCTAGACAACAACAAGATAGGATAGGAAAGTAGGACCACAATTTTCTTGAAAACCAAACCACACTTATATATACATAACAAACCATGTCATATACAATACAAGCCGATATATATACAAGGTCTGCAAAATAAGGGGGGTAGAGTGCTAAAGATCTTCATGCATTCGAGTCCTCCTCAGGATACACCGGGGATCCTAGATCCGACAAGTATGGGTCCACCACTGAACCACCCGGAGGGTCGACCGTCCATTTTCCAAAAGCAACCTCAAGCACGTACATAGGTATCTCAGATTCTAGTATGAGACCCTCTCTCTGTCCATTCCTCTCACGACGGTTGTATGATCTGCATTGATGGGGTACCTTATGAGGTAGAGCCTCATCAACCCAAACCACGGACTTTATGAGCTCATAGACCCATCCTCTTAGGCTCCCATGAAGCGGGATGTAAGATAGTTGCTTTATGACCTTCTTTGATTGTCCAAAACGCTTGGGAGGAGCTAACATCTAAAGACCTAAAAATGTTATCCCACAATAGGGTGAGACGACATCTTAGCAAGTTCGCCCCCTAAGTCCCGACTAGGAAGAAAATACGCCTTAAAGGCTGCCTAAATACAAGCACGAGTCAAAGGACTTACCTTTGCCTCCATTCCTTCCTACAAGTCAGTATAATTTATAAATTCAACGAATCACTTTAGCACCTCAAGGCATCAAATCAGATCGAGTTATCGATCAATTGACTCAGTCAATTCCATGTCATCAAGATCATCTCTTGGTCAACTCATTCAATACTATCTATCAAGTCCGATCACATCAAGGACTGCTCACCTTAAGTTAAAGATAAATAGAAATGCTCGCGAAAAACTGATAACAACGCATATTGCTCACTCTAAGTTGATATATTGAAGCCCTCAGGCTGATATAGTATACGACTAATGCTCACCAAAGCTGTGCGATACTTAATTGCTCACCAAAATTGTGCGATACTCAATTACTCACCGAAGCTATGCGATACTTAATTGCTCACCGAAGTTGTGTGATACTTAGGGTATATTACTCACTCTAAGCTGATATATCAAAGCCCTCGAGTTGATATAGTATACCACTCTACCCAACCAATCATTTCACCACTTTTGTCATACCCGATAAAAATAATCATGTGTAGGTACACGGTCGGCCTCCGCCAAAAATATAATATCTTTACTTTATAAACTCCCACTAATCATATAGTCTATAAAAACATTGTTGGCGCTGTAAATCGACGCCCGATAATTTTCTAATTAAATACTGAAATTAATAAATTTTGGGATAAATGCCCCAAAATTACAATTCACACTCAAATTGCACAAATCGGCACTCAATTAATTAAAGAAATTACACTATTGCAATCAACATAAAATTCTGGTCACCGGCTATCTCGGTCTATTTTTCGGAAAATAATAATTAATTAAATAATTACGAAAATTAATTAATAAATGCCAATAAATAGCAAAAATGCACACTTAGGCCGGAAAAGCATAATTAAATACCAAAATGAGCCTGGAAAAATTCTGAACCTATTTAAATAAATAATACGACTTATCTACTTACTAATGGCACTACTCTAACCACCTAACATGCAACATCGAATGATTAAATTACTAATCCGTTCTAACTAACCACATAAACCATACTTAGTTTAAACTAATCAACACTTAAGCATAATTAACTCCCTAAGCGGAGATTAATGAGTAAACTCACTGGATTTGCGAGTTAGTGAGTTCACTAGGATGAGGACGCAAAGACGGGCCACAAACTCCAAAGTGAGGGCACCAAGTGAGGTCTAGAAGGGCTTGGAAATGGGCCAAATGGTGCGCTGCAGACCCAGGGGCTTCAGTTCTGTTGTTGGGCCGAAGGAGCTGCTCCAGGGGTCGGCTGAGCTAGAAACGAGAAAGAAGAGCTGGCAACGGTTGCAACGGCCCAGGCGGGGCTTCACGACGGCGGGACGGGCAGTCAAAAGCTTCGACAGCCTAGACGGTGGTCTAAGGAGTCTTGAACAGGGCGGCACAGCGACGAGAAGGGCTAGACGGCGCAGTAGGGATGGCGATGACGCATGCAGGCGAGTAGGTGCGAGCAACGGCATGTGGTGGCTCCGGCGGGTGGCTAGGGGCGTCGACGGTGGAGAGGGCTGCTCTACTCAATTTTCTAGGTTTTGGAGAGTTCAAGCTTGCTGGAATGGAGGGGAGGTCAACCAGATGGGGAAGAAGGGTAAATGGCTTTGGAGGGGGCCACTTCTTCTTCAACTCAATCTCTTTGTCCCCTTGACCAAGGCCCAACCAGAATCAGCCAACCCTTAGCCAATTTTGTGCACATATAAACCCCTAGAACAAGTCCCAAATGGTCTAAAAGGTTGGGGGGCATGGGGGCTAGGAATTTTGTACAAATTTCCCTTAATTCCTCTCCAATTTCTACTTGAATCAAATCAATTCGACCCTCAAAATTTCCACCATCGCATCCTTGATCAAAATGACATTTTTCCTTACCAATGGAACCAACCTGCATCCAAAAAACGCTATAAAAAAGGATCCCCTGAATTTTCCGGACAAAAACGGCCCTATCTCGAGTTTTCACCGAAAATCTCGGTTTGCAAAAAATATTTAGAGGATGAGTCGACGTTCCTAAAATGACTTGTGACATGACAGAACTTTCAATTTCTAAAATCGGATTTAAATTCGCGGTTAATTTCAATCTGGCGCGATTTTAGAGTGACCTAGCCTACCAAGTAGCTTTTAAAATTTTTTAGTGCAAATGACTCGTGATCGATTTGTTTCGAGTCACAATCTACCTCTTCAACACATTGGTGACTCTCGGTGGTCATGAAAATCTCGAGATTTCAAATACGGACATAGGGTACTAAAACGACAGAAAAATCAATCTAGTGCCGATCGACGAGAATTTTGTAATTTGGTGGAATCACCCATGTTTAGCCAATCATCTTAGTCGAACCGACCTATCTCTGATCTCTAATCGATCTTTACTTTGCCGTAATGATCTCTGCAGATGAGCACGGTCGAGTAGTCGAATTCTCAAGTCTATTGCATGAAAATCCATTAACGACTTCCCCAGATAGTCTAGTTGTCTCGGGAGTGATCAATTCTGATAATAGCACTATAGGCGCGTCAATGAAAGGCCCGATTTATTTAATTGAAAGCAGAACTAAAATTCTAAGATGTCACAAGCTCTCTCTCTCTCTCTCTCTCTTCTCCAAGACGACGTCAACTATCCGACCAATCATCCTGATTGAGCGTCGCACTTAACATTCCATTCGCCATCATCATACACCGTCCTCTGTCCTTGCTCCTTTGTCATGGAGCCAACGTCCAACGCGAGAGACAAGAGAAGGAAAAGAAGAGATGGGCCAAGCCCAAACGGAAGGAAATAGAAGGAGAGGAAAGGAAAGAAGGTAGAATCGGCCTAGCCCTGGCTCGACCCCCACTTTTTTGATTTTTTTAATTTTTTTTTTATAATTAATACTAGTAATGCAAATATACCTAATGTCTATATTAGCAAAAATCATTTTTCTTAGGGGTTATAATTAATCCCTAATTTCCCATGTGATTAAAGAATAATTAAATGAGTCGCCAAAATTTAAGTGTCATCAAAATCATTAATTGAGATACCCAAAAATGTTTGATGTAAGACATTGGGAAGCAATGCTTTTACGAGTGGGCACAAAAAAGTATCGCTCAAAATGAGTTTTCATTATCTCAACTTTATAGTTATGATGGGATTCACATAAAATTCGAAAGAATCCTCGTTGTCAATGATCACTGTAACTCTAAATTTTCTTAGTAATAGTGGTTGCTTGCAAAGTGGTCGATGTTGATTAATCAATAAAATGAAAGATACAAGGAAAGTGTCGACATCTTTAATAAGCAATTTATGCAAATGACATGCATCATCCCGATCAGAAGTTTATTAGGAAGTTTTGAGTCCAATATGACAAAAAAAGACAAAAGTTGGTTTTGGAATCATATTGACGTGATAAAACAAGCCATTAACAAAGTAGAATTTCTTGACGGGAGCCGAAAAGTCTTTTCTCTCTCCCTTTCTCTTTTTTCTCCATCGTCTTCTTCAACCTTCAGCCGTGGTGAGTGTTTGAGGTAGTCTCACCATTCCCTTCCTCTTTTGTTGATTTTGTTTGTGTTTTATCGTTCTTTTCTTGTTTTTTTTTTTCTCTCTCTTGATTTAGATTTAAAAGCTCTCTTCTCCTAAACTTTTCTGATCTAGTTCTAGATCTGGGTGCTCTCCCGCTCTAAATTTGGAAGTTTAATAAATATGCTTTTGGGGATTCAATGCTCCTCTGCTCTATTCGTGTATAGGTTCTCTACCTTCAGTTTTAATGATAATCGCAAGCATTTTGGCATCTCATTGAATCACAAAGATTTGCTCATCCACATATTAGATCTATTTTTATTTAACCTATATAGGTTGTCTTCATATGGCAATGGTGTAGAGAAAGCCGAACCTAATCACACACCGTCAACTAGCAACATCATAGTTATAAGAGAAGGAATGTTCGGCTCGTGCTCATCATTGATAAAGGCACATGAACTAGTGTTGATCGCCATTTTTTTTGCTCGATAGATCCATTTTTGCGGAATGAGTATGCGCTTAATTTTGCTAATGTTCCATTAATCCTCTCTATTTTTCTGTATTTGGCCTTGCTTTTCAATTTCTTGCTCTATTTGATTTGCTTTGTTATGAAGATTATGTACTTCTAATATATCATTTTGAGCAATGAATATAAGTTTTTTTCGACCAAAAGAAAAAATCAAAGGAGATTAATGTGAATTGAGAGTATTTACTGAAGTGTGTTTGTTTCACGAAAAGTTAATGATTTAGAAAATATTTTCCAAAATTTGATAGCTTGTATCACTTCCAAAACGGAATGAAAGAAAAAAAAAACTTTCATCATTTACAAACAATGTTAGATATAATTTGTTGTTGATACCAAAAAAAAAAAAAATTCATCGACTAATTTTTTCAAGTAATAAAAGCAATTATTTAAAAAAAAATATTTTAAAAAGTATTTATTTTCCGTGAAACAAATAAAGCCTAAATATCAGAACATGTTGGGCATTAACAAAGAAAGAAGAAAATGCTATGATGACCAGCGTGTATGACCAACAAAGAAGCAAAATTATTAGATGAAGTGACAACACTAACGTGAGAATGGTTATGGTAGTTGATGATCATTGCAATTTATTGATTAGAAACTTTATCAATATTTCACATCACTAGTCATAACCAATCATTGGATTATGTATCATTATTATGGACCGATGGGTAATGTAAGAAGCTGACTTGGTAAAAGAGGTGGGGCTTGTTATTCACCCACCCAAAGTTTTGCTTGGAAATCGCATGCTTGAACACGTGATCCAGCCTTCTCTTGCTTTGGTGGTAGGGTTGAGCATTGGTCCAAGGTTGACCTTGGATCGGCCCAACCCGGCCAATTTGATCTGGTTTACAAGGGAATTGAGCAGGTCTATAGTCCTAGAGTGACTGAAACCTATATTGTGTTGGTTGGTCTATGGTCTTAATACTTTAGGGTTGGTCCAAGCTGGACCAACTATATATATATTCCAAACCTTGGTATTTAACTTAAAGTGCTTGGTGCCACCTCTTTTTTCATCGCCCTAGTATAAATTTTCCAAACTCCAATACATAACTTAAAGGCTTTAGAGTTAGTCTAACCCAAACCAACTTCGTGTGTATGTATATTAATATATCTCTATGTATAATTGATAGTTAATTGTTTAATTTTATTTCACGTGTTCGTCTTCTAAGGTTGTTATTTTTGGTAAGTTGAGATTTCTATTGTTTCCTTATCTTAGATTTCTATTTGGTTTGTATTGGTGTTGATAGTTTGGACGTTCAATATCGCATTCTCAACGCATATGTAATTTTAAAGAGTACGTTTATTTTTTCAAGGAAAAAAAATATAAACAAAAAAAAAAAATTCGGTTAATCACTGGTTAAACTTGGAATAGAACTTGGTCTCAAGTTCAACAACGTTGATATCCCGTCCCAAAAATTGGAGACCAACATAATGTGAATTGATTCCTAATTAAGGTACTAGACTGGCTCAATCTGGACGATGGTTACAACTATTTAGTAGAATTAGATGGTGCTTTAAATCTACTTAGATGGTGCTTTAAAAACCAATGAAAGCAGCTTGATGAGCGTGTATATCTAAGAAGCATCAATCTTAATTATGCCTCGACAAAAGTCAAATAAAGAAATTATGATCGAGAGAAGGGCCACGGCGCCCCACCGGGGGGTGGGGGTGGTACCATACGTGCCAACGCAAAAATTTCCGGTGCACCTATAGCGCTAGCTTGTGGTGCAGAAACAACGGCTACTCCTTACCTGCAGGCTCCTGCAATCATATCCCCAGAAGGACAGACAAGCCAGCTTACGAAGGCACAGACAGAGTTAGGGAGATGAAAATGAACAATGTACCGGACAACCATGAAATGTTCAAGATAGGGCCGCATTAAGAACATCATTAAGATGTAAACGCACCTACAGACATCCTAAATGGTCTTGCTAGCCAAGGGTAGACCCTACGCAAACACAAAAGACGTAAAAAAGCTACTTTGAGCACTTTCCATGGAGTGGAGTCATGTGAAAACCTCCATTCAGAAAACTCTCGGGATTCAACCTCTCTCAATGGGCGAGGCTTATCGGTACTCTGATGGGGTATGGGATTGAGCTTGAGAACAAGGAACCTAACTCAAGAAGGTAAAAAGTTATTCCTTTTAATGCTAATGATTCCGATGCAGAGGACTCATCCTAGAAAAATGTATAATGTGCCTGAACAACCTGGTGCCGTCAAGCTTGGCTGTTATACAACCCATAGGCCAAGCTATCATTCTTTTCTCGGCTTAAGTCTCCGCTAAAGTTGTCTGATTGTAAGCACAAAGACTGCGAAGTAATTGAACAATCGCCACTGAACCAAAGTTGTTGTGGGGTTCCTTGATGTTCCTCTTTAGCAGGGAGAGAGAGGAAAAAGAGAGTTCCGGCCAGCAGCAACTTTTTGAGAAAATATTGGGTACGACTTGTGCTCCAACGTGGCAAATAAGAATCCAATTTCTTCTCACTTCTCTCTCCTCTCTCTTCTCTCTCCCTCCTCTGCACGCTCTCTCGCCCGACTCTCTTCTCTCTCCCCTAGTTGGTGGTCTCTGACAACGCGGACGGCGAGGTGGAGAACCCCAAGAAGCCCCGATTCCTAGTGCCGGTGAAGATAGAAGTGGCCGGAAACGCACAGAAACCCACTCGAAGAAAACCAGGGATCGAAATCGAAACCGGAGACAGGAGGTTGAGGTGTACCGGCTGTTTGTCCGCGCCGGCGAAGAGAAACTGCCGCGAAGAGAGAGAGTTGGGCAAGAGAGCGTCCAAAGGAGGAAGAGAGAAGAGAGACGAGAGAAACGCACAGAAACCCACACGAAAAAAACCAGTGATCGAAATCGAAACGGGCAGAGAGAAACCAGCGATCGGAATCGAAACCGAAGACCGGAGGTCAAGGTGGCCGGCTGTGCGTTTGCGCGAGCGAAGAGAGACTTGGGCGAGAGAGTGTGCAGAGGAGGGAGATAGAAGAGAGAGGAGAGAGAAAAATGGGAAGAAATTGGTTGACAACGTTCGGGCGAGAGAGCGTGCAGAGGAGGGAGAGAGAAGAGAGAGGAGAGAGAAAAGTGGGGAGAAATTGGCTAAAAACGTGAGCCAGGTTAGACACGTGACGTAATGTGAGGCGGCTTCTTATTTGCCACGTTGAAGCGAGTCGTACCCAATATTTTCTCCAATTTTTTAAGGACTTGATTGTGACAAAGTGTGGAGTAATTAACCTCGGCAATTTGTGGGATTTGTATATTTTATCACACCCACATATTTATCATATGATGATAAGTTAGCGATCAACATAACTAAAATGAGTGATACTCTATAATTGAAGTTGGTCCACATAATCAGTATACTAAGTGATAAAACAAACGGTAAGAGAACGTATAAACAAATGACCTTTGTTAAATAATTGAACAGTTTGCCCCATCATCCGAAGATTAATTTTATACATTAGTTTCAATACGCAACCTTAATTAATTAAAATTTACATCTATCAAGTTTCATTACATTTCTACGAAGAAATCTAGCATGATTTTTTTTTATTAAGAAAATGCATGCAGTGGCTAATCTAGCATGATTTTTTTTTTTTTTTGGGTTTTTCCATATATAAAAAAATAAATTGTATGCAATGCATGACATGCGAATTTAATCCTAAAGTATGTTTACATGACCTAATTCTAATATGACGTGCAATAATGACTTGACGTAAACTATACGACATGAATGTAATGCAATTGGTCTATATGACATGCAGATGATATTTTTTAGGTTTTTCATTAAAATTGGAAACTAAAAATTACCAAAAAAAAAATCTATATATTATTTAAAATAAGTTAGGAAATAGACGAACCTAAATCCTATCTTAATTTGGATGACTATCTCATGAAATTCAATTTAAAAAATATTATCATACCTAGATATTGTCAATCATGTATAATTCAACTAGGAAAATATCCTATCTAATCCTATTATGCAATCTTATCTAGAAAATCAATACCAATATACATGATATGCAATCCTTTTGCGATTTTTAAAAACCCTACAATTATCTTAATTTAAAATAAAATCTCACATAATCCGCATGCGCAATCCACAAGGATTTTAAATAAAAGATTGAGATGATCTAAAAAATAACAATCACAAAAATGTGAATTTAGACGCATGATAGGAGGTACTCTATATTTTGTCCTACCAAGTTATTATGATTTCAATCAAAAATTCTAAAGGAACTTTTGACACTAAATCATACGTCATAAATACAAAAGTATGTCAATTTGTTATCACTAAACTAGGAATGTCATGAAAATAAGTTTGAATACGGAATTGAAATAACCAATCGCATTACCAAAAAGTGAGGCTTAAGACCCGCCCACATCATTATTAAATCTCGGCACACTATATTGGCTATACCTGATGCTCATGGGTTATGTCAATATTATAGTAGTATCAAACTCGATAATTGATTGGAGGCGCTCATATGCATTATCTTCCTAAACATTGTTTTTCTTTTTTGGCCTCAATACAGTGTTGATAAAACAGACGAATCACCAGTCTGTGAGAAAAGCAAAAAAAAAATGGCAAAGAGAACCAATTTGATTGTGCTAGAGAGCATGAATATCCGGTCGACAAGTCAACCACTCAATAGTAAAAGAGAATGCTAAATCTTTCCTATTATTCTTTTTCTTAAGTATAAACTTGATTTCTTCTTATCCTAATCTATCATTTATCTCATACAAAATAGGAACGTGAACTGTATGGCGTGATTTCACAAAATGCCCATTGAATTATCATAGCTTATTAATAGAGCATGTCCCATGCCCTGCGTGGAACACGACAATTCCATATAGATTAATGGTAACTTAAAGTTACATCTATTTGCAAGGGAAAATTTCACCAGACCCCTGCAATTTTGGTGTCAATGCATGTTAAACCCTCAACTTTAAAAGGTTTATGTAAATTCTTATGGAATGCACGCTTTCCCTCAATTTCAAACAAATAATAAAAAGTTTATAGGAAGGGAATAATTGACTCCTTAACCAACAAAGGTACTGAATTAACATATTTAATTAGAACATATTATGAGATATTTAAAATGATAAATAAATAGATATGAAAGAACAAATTGCTGCTAGTTTTAAAAAACTGCTTTCCTATATTCATACGGACAAAATGACAGGATTTCTTATCCATTTGAAATGGCTGTTAATTGTCTGATTAAGCTCATTATCACTACTAAATCATATACTTTAATGAGAAAAATTTAAGAGAAAATTTTAAATTAGGAATTGCCCGAAATTGCAGAGCTCATTTCACTGCCACTACCGCCACGCCATTGCCCACCTCTCGCAACAGCTGCTAGTCCTTGCACCACCAGTCGCCCAAGATTTCGTTTTCAATGACCCTCGCCATGACTCCCCTCCGATGCTCATACAACATTAGAATATATTTTGAAAAATTGCTTTGAGTTAGCTTAAGGGATTAAAAGGTTCACTCAATTGCAATAATTTGTTACAAATATGTTATGCACTAGTTGTGGAGCCATATGTAGCCCAAATTTTAACATTCTGAATGACATAATAGATAAATTTATGTTATCAATATTGATATCACTTCAAACTGAAAAGGAGAGGTTGACTAATAACCCTACAAATGGCCTTTTTTTTATATAGCCACTAATCCATCGAGAATCATTCGAGTCAAGGGGTCGATTAGCATGAATCGTCACGGGCGAGAAATTTATCTAATATCAACTATGTGTCCTCTTCGTAATGATGATAGATGACCATGAGTTAGCTTTTTTTCTCGATAATTGCATTAACATTTTGCTTATCCCCGCCGGCAATTTAATTTACTGTGTGTCCTTTTCATTGTGATGATGGATGATCATGACTTCTTGGCCCTACGGGCAAAACATGGCTTTTGTTTTTTTACCCAGAGCTTGAGAAAGAGTCAAAATCAATCTCCTCTTATAGTGTTATTATAACATTTTATCGATTCTTCCCCGCGGCAGATATTATATAAGAGGTAAAAGGCTTGATCGGGAGAACTTGATTGTATTTTCACATAAAGAAATATGACTATATTGGTTCAATTAATAAATTTAGAACTAAATTTATGTTTGTACAATTAAATTATAACTTATTGTGCAATCCTCTTGTCACTAAGGACACGAATGATAACCATTTTGTTCTTAAAAATAATTACTAATCATAAATATTTTTCTGTTTTTATTATTTGAATGAGTTTCTGAATAAATATAAAAATCTAATAACAATACAAAATTTTTATTTCCGAATAGAAATTCGTTTGATAAGCCTTCTTATATATCTCCCTATCATGCTATTTTTCATTCATTGTGATTCAATCTTTCATGAGATAAATCATCCTCAATCAATTGAATTGAAAAAGTCAATTTCTACATTGACGTGCAGTGGCCGACAGCGAGCAGTGGACACCAGGGCAAGCAATGAAAGGTGTTTTTATTTCTATTTCTATTTCAAACCTATTTTTGAGATAAAAATTTGTATCAGAAATCAAAAAAATACTAAACGGAATTCTATTCCAAACTTGTTTCTAGGAACTGAAAAATAGAAAAATGAAAAAAATAAAATAGTTATCATGACACATCCTAAACCATCAAAAAACATTCAAGGCAAGTGGTTTATTATCATGAATCTTTGAAAGAAGTACACACCCAAGTGTCAAAACTTGGCGCGAGCGAGTGAGTGCACCTTTTGAAAGTTTTGGCACTTATGTGTCAACTCGTGTCAAGTTTTAGCACTCGGAGTATTTGGCACTTAGAATTTATCTAATGCCAAATGTGTGTCTACTTCATGATGATCATTCGTGATTGTAACATCTCAGATTTTCAATCCTGTTTTCCATTGAATAAATCGGGCATTTCATCGACGCGCCTATAGAATTGTTCTTAGAGCTGATCACTCTCGAGATAACTAGACTATCCAGGGAAGCCATTAAAGAATTTTAATGCAATAGACCTGAAAATTCGACCAAGAATCGGCTATTCAACAGTGCTCATCTTTAAAGGCCATTATGGCACAGTTAAAAATCGATTTGAGATCAGAGATAGGTCGGTTCAACTGAGATGTGTGGGTAATCGTGGGTGACACCACTAAATTGGAAAATTTTCGTCGGCCAACACTAGACTGATTTTCCTATTGTTTTGGTACCATGTGTCCGTATTTGAATCATCGAGATTTCCACGACAATCGAAAGTTGCCAATGTGTCGAGTGGGTTCATTGTGGCTCGAAGAAAATCGACCACGGGTCATTTGCACTAAAAATTTCTGAAACCTACCCAGTAGCCTAGATCACGCTAAAAACGCACCAGATTGAAATTAACCGCGAATTTAAGTCCGATTTCAGAAATTGAAAATTCTGTCATGTTGCAATTAATTCTAGGAGCGTCGACTCAGTCTTAGAAAATTTTTCTACAAACTGAGACTTTTTGGGAAAAAGTCATCCTAGAGCCGTTTTGTTTAGAAAATGTCGGGGATCGTTTTTTATCACAAATTTGGGATGCAATATGGTTCAATTGGTGAAGAAAAACACCAATTTGATTGTTGACTCGATAATTGAATTTATTGAGACCGAGTTGTGTTGATTTAAGCAAAATTAAGTGTCCAATTGAAGAGGAAATTAAACAAATTCGTAGCTCCCCCTTGCCTAGAGTTTTTGGACCACTTCAAAGGTTGTAGATGGAGCATGGGTGGGTGATTTGAGGCCAAGGAAGGCTGCTAGTGGTGGCGGATGGTCAAGGGGACCATGGAAGAGAAAATAAGCCAAGTGGACCCCTTGTCCCCCATCTCTTCCCTCTCTCCCTCAAGCTACCGTCGACCAGCTCCTTCCTCCCCCTTCACTGTGACATCTTTGAAACCAGCAGCTAAGGAGAAGCCCCCGGAGTTGCCGAAGCCCGCCAGTCGCAGTCACACGTCACCGCCCACGCTCGCTACCCCACGCTCGTCCACCCTGCCAGACGCCCCATCTCGCCTGCTCCTCCATTCCAACTACTGTCTTGTGTCTTATGAGGCTCGGCCAAAGCTGTTTGGCCCGCCTCCGACCTCCGTGAGTCCCCGCTTGAACCCGATTTGGTCTCTTTAGCCTTTTCCGATCCATTGTTGCTTCACCCGAGCCTTCGGCTTGTCTTTTCCAGCTAAGATCAGAACAAAAAAGTGTGGGTCTCGTGGCTCTTGTGAGGCCCGTTTTGAGGTCGATCCCAACCCCGAAAGTTAAGCCCGCTTTGGAGAGAAGTGAGCCCCGCCACGTCCCCAAAGATTTGAGCCGCTCAGATCTTCAAACAAGTGTGTTTAACTCACTAATCCTCGCTTAGTAGGTTAAACACGCATAAGGGTTGATTAGATTAGTGAATTTAATTAATTGTCGATGCATGTTAGGTGGTTAGTTAGTGCAATTAGCAAGTAAACACATTCTAGTATTTATTCAACAAACCTTGGAATTTTTTCGGGTCCGTTTCGGCATCCAATTAGGCATTACGGGCCTAAGTTGGATTTATTAACATTTATTTAATATTTTTCGTAATTATTTAATTATTTGTTTATTTTCCGGAAATTAGACCGGGATAGCCGGTGACTGGAATTTTATGCTGGTTATTGTGGTGCAATGTGTTTATTTATTTGAGCTCTAATTTGTGCTAAATTAATTTAATTGTGATTTTAGGATTTTATTCCTAAATTAAGTAATTTTGGTAATTGTTTGGAAAATAACCGAGCGTCGGTTTACAACGCCAAAAATATTTTGGTGGACTATATAAAATGGTGGGAATTGTGGAAGTGAAATTATGGTATTTTGGCTAAGACTGACCGTGTACCCACACACAACTATTTTTATGGGGTATGATAAAAATAAGAAATTGATTATATGATTGGAATGGTATACTATTTTGGCCAAGGGGCCCTAAAATTATCAACTTTGGGTGAGCATATATTATCAGTTTTTGGCAAGCATATATAATATATTATGTTGGCCTAGGGGCCCTAATCTATCAGCTTTGGGCGAGCATATATACAATAGATTATAGTATCGGTTTCGGGCGAGCTATACTATATATTTTCAACTTTGTGTTAGCAGTCCTGAATTAATAGGACCATATAGATAGTATTAAATGTACCGACCAGGGGAAGGTCGTGGTGACATGTAATCGACTATGTCGATTGATCGATGATTCGATCTGATTTGATTGGATGGTATAGTTTGTCAATATTTATTGATTCAATTGACTTGTAGAAAGAGATTGAGGCCAAGGTAATTCCTCTGACCTATGTTGTGCTTAGGCATCCCTTAGGGCGTATTTGCTTCCTAATCGGGTCTTAGGAGGATAGAACTCGTTGAGACGCAGTCTCACCCCGTTGTGAGACAACATTTCAGGTCCATAGATGGCAGCACCTCCACCTCCTCCCGAGCATTTTGGTATACCAGAGGAAATCACTGAGATAGGTTATCATATTCCAATACACCATCACCCTAAAGGCTTAGAATATGTACAGGTGAAATCCATTATTTGGGTTGATGTGGGTGAACCTCAAAAGGTGCCCCACAAATACCGATCATGGTATCACCAATACAATGATGGACGAAGGGTGGGCCTTATACCGGAATCTGATGTACCTCTGTACATTTTAGAGGTAGCGTTCGGGAAGGGGACAGCAGATCCTAAGGGTGGATCGGTGGTGGATGCAAAAGATCCCAAGCTTGGTGATGATCTTGACTCTCCGAAGTGCTCAGCAGTAGGCTCCAGCTAGAGCATGGAAGAAGGAGAAATTGTAAGAATTATTGTGGCCCACATGATATGATTTATTATATGGTTTAATAATTATTGTTATGCTATAAGAATAATAAATATTGGTTATGAAAAGTTGCAACTCTAATGTATGCACAAATGTGACAAATTTAGTTTTATGTAATGTCCGAAAAGTGAATTGGAACGAGAACAAATGAAAAATATTCCTTATGCATCTGTTATGGGGAGCTTAATGTATGCACAAACTTGCACCAGACCGGACATCGCTTTGCTTTGTCGGAATGCTTTGGGTAGGTATCAAAGTAATCCTAGAATGGATCATTGGAAAGCTGCAAAGAAAGTTCTTAGATACTTGCAAGGAACGAAAAATCATATGCTCACTTATAAAAGATCCGATCATCTCGAGATGATTGGATATTCAGATTCAAACTTAGCCGAATGTGCCGATACAAGAAAATCAACGTTTGGTTACTTGTTTCTTCTGGCTGGAGGGGCAATTTCATGGAAGAATGCGAAGCAGTCAGTTATTACTACATCCACCATGGAAGCTGAATTTGTGGCATGCTTTGAGGCCACTATTCATGGATTATGGCTGCGGAATTTTATTTTAGGGCTTGTGATTGTCGACAGTATTGCCAAACCGCTGAAAATTTATTGTGATAACTCTGCAGCAGTTTTCTTCTCTAAGAACGACAAGTATTCTAAGGGTGCTAAGCATATGGAGATCAAATACTTGTCTGTTAAAGAAGAAGTTTAGAAACGAAGAGTGTCAATTGAGCACATTAGCACCAAACTTATGATAGCAGATCCCTTAATAAAAGGACTGCCGCCCAAAACATTTAATGAGCATGTTGAAAAGATGGGCATTATTGGACGTCATTAATGTTTGTATTATGATTGTATTGAGTTTATGTATTTGACACTTTGAGCTCACTTACGTGTTTATGATATTTCTTGTTTTCTATTTAGTATACATTATGGAAATATATTAATGTTAAACATTATAGTTTCTAAAGAAACATTATGGTTTGACTATTACTATACTTCTCATTTATTGATCATGTTAAGTAAAGTGCTATAGTTGTAGTACATAGAAGGGACTATATCGATTAATGACATACAACCGCTATGACTCATATTAGTTTTCTTTACTTAATTATGATTATTATGTGATTGCCAATTTAATGAAATTTTTATAGCATAATATTATTGTGCACATTACAGTCTTTATTAAACCATGAAAGGAATATCATATGGGCCAAGTAGGAGAATGTAAGAATTATTGTGGCCCACATGATATGATTTATTATATGGTTTAATAATTATTGTTATGCTATAAGAATAATAAATATTGGTTACGAGAAGTTGCGACTCTAATAAGATGAAATGGTATATCGCTTTGATGGAATGCACATTTTTATCGAACGTATAAATAGAGTCCGGTCCTCTCTCCACCCACAATGAACAACAATAACAGAAAGGAATTTGGTATTCTCTCATCCATCGATAGAATACATTAAAATATAGTGGGTTAAGGGAGAGAAATCAGATTTCTTCTTTTGGTTCGAGTTCTTCAGTTTTCTTCAACGATCATCATCAAGTGCAACGCTATGGATAAAGGTATGTCTTAATCTATTTGTGAAAATCATGAAGATCAAAAGATCACTGTTTATTATGAGTTTCCGCATTAAAGAATTATATGAAATGTTTAACAGAGATCGTCGAGGGAGAGGAGGACCCAGAGGAGGATCTAGATGAGGATTGAAACCCCACCCCCTGTTTGTAGACTTTGTTTTGTGAACTTGTTGTTTAGAACCTGGCTTGGTAGTTTACCTTGTATATATTTGCACTATGGTTTGCAATGTATATAAGTGTGTTGATTTTACAAGAGCAAGAGTTTTAGTCCTACTTTCCTATCCCATTGTTTTATTATCTATGGAATTTATTATGCTTCCGCATGCGTATTAAAAAGAACAGGGTCGGCGATGCGTCCTAGGACATCGCTATTTAATCAACCAGGTGAGGGATGGGTGCGTGCCCGAGGATCGGGGCATGACAGTGACCATGTGTTGACTCTCTCTTTCCATAATTTCATTAACTTTTTATTTTCCCTGCATGCAACAGATTGTCAATACTAAAAAGAAAAAGACATGTCATAATTGATAAATAGGTAAGACTTTGGGCAAGAGTTGCAACAAGTCAACTCCACATGGCGAGTTTGACCCCACCCCACCCGGCAAAAAAAAAAAAAAAAAACTCCACATGGTGAGAAGCATCGGAGTGAGAGAATACTATTTAGGCACCCCACAACCTTCGCCCATACCAAGTTTGTCCCAACCATGGAGGCTTCATCCTATCACTCTTTCCTTCCTCTAACTTTCCTCCTCCTCACTCTCAAGCTCTTCTCTTCATGGTTAAAGCAACCTAAGTAATATTGAAACCGACACGCAACACGCGACATGACATAATACAACACGTTAGCACGTCATTTATCAAAAAATAAAGAATTCCGATATATTAGAACACATTTTATATTAAATATGTATTTTTATAAATACATGATAAATTATCATTTTTATGATTATTTTAATCAATTAATTTGATTCAAATTCACAAATAAATAAATAATAATAAACATCAATCCACTATTTGTTAATATCATTCATTATTTCAATTGACAAATTCAATTCCATTCCAATAACCCATAAAACTTAGAGGAAAAAAAACAATTATTACTCCGAACTCATGTATTAGAGCGTGTCGGAAGAGGAGGAAAGAAACAAATTTATGGGGTGAATTTTGTCTCACGGGAAGACTCAAGAGAAAAGAAAATTAGATTTTTCTTATTTCCTAGTTTATTATTTTTATTATTTTTATTATTATTTTCTTATTTATATTTTGTAATTTATTGAAAATTTTTAGAATTGGCCCTGTGCCTATCAAAATCCTAAACTCGCATGTCGGAATTTCAAACTCATGTATCAAATAGTGTCGAAAGAGTTGATTAGGTGTCAAATTTTTTGACACCCATTAACCGAATGTCAGAAAATGTTGGACACGTGTCGGAGTGCTCGATATGACACAAAACCTCTTAAAAATTATCGGTGCTTCCTCGAAAGCAACCCAAAAACCTCCCGCGGAGTTCGCCGTCCATTCCCATCCTAGGCCACCGCCACCTCATGAAACTCTTCCTCCACCGAATACTCTACTCCCTCTCCCAATCTTACGGCCCCATCTTCTCTCTCCGCTTCGACTCCTGCCAAGTGGTCGTCGTCTCGTCAGCCAAAGTGGCCGAAGAATGCTGCACTAAGAATGACATCGTCCTTGCCAACAGCCCCTCCACCGTCACCGGTGGGAACATTGGGTACGACAACACGATCCTTGTCTTCGCCTCCTACGGCGAACAATGGCGCAGTCTCTGCCGCTTTTGCACCCTCGAGATCTTTTCCTCAGCCCGTCTCAACTCCTTTCTGCCCATTCGGATGGATGAAATCAAGCGACTTCTGCTTAATCCAAACAAAAGAGCCTCAACCTCACCATCTGGCGACGACTTCACTAAGGTGGAGCTAAAACCGATGTTCTTGGAGATGACATTCAACATCGTTGTAAGGATGCTGACTGGGAAGAGGTATTTTGGGGAAGATGTGACCAATGCCGAGGAGGCAACGGTGTTTCGCGAGGTCATGTCTGAAATTATCGAGTATGTTGTCAGTGCGTATCCAGGGGACTACTTGAGTATTTTGAGGTTGGTCTTTAGGAATTATGAGAAGAAAGTGTCTAGGTTGAGCAAGAGATCGGACGAGCTGTTATAGAATTTGATTGAAGAACACAGAAATAGTCCCAAGAAAGCAGGTGGTGAAGAGAGAAGGAAAACCGTGCTGGATCATTTGCTTTCGTTGCAAGAGAAGCAGCCCGAATTTTACACGGATGAGATCATCAAAGACCTTATAATGGTACATAGAAATTCAACATTTTTTTGCATCTCATCGTCGTCATGGAATTCAACAATCTAAATTTATTGTTTTTAATCCATAGAAAAAATTTTCAGCATATCAATTAGTTTTTGGTCATTCAAATAATGAAGAAGTCCGAAAACAATCTTTTAGATACATTTTTCTTTCAAGCAAACTAATCTTTATGAAAATGTCATGTTTCGTGCACCACGAGGGCAATGCTCTATTGGTAAACTATGATGATATTGAGGGTATTTGGGTAACCATGCATCTACGTTTCGTGTCCCTATTTTATATATAATATAAGATAAGCGACAGATTACGATAAGAAGAAAGCAACTCCATAGTTGTAAAACAAAACACAAAAACAAAAAAAAAAACAAAAAAAAAAAAAAAGGAAGTTTTTGCCTCATGAAATTTTATTAAGGTGCCCTTCTCACATTAAAGGCCCAATTGAGTGGTTTCCTTTTTATACTCTATTCATGAAATTGGTGCTTTCACATTCTTTCTTTCCTTTTTCTGTTTTTGACGGGCTCCTGATTTTACAAGACCAACACTGTATAAAGGCGAAAAAAGAATAATACTGTATTGGAAGATAACGCGCGTTATGTTTGTATTTTCAAGAACCCACTTCGTTTACTAAAAAAAGTTGAGATTTTTCGGAGAAAAGAAAGGCGCCAACTTGATGAATGAAGCACATAAATAAATGTGCACATTTTGACAGAAAATTATAGTGATGGGAAAATACCACTTGGGTAAAAGTTGGGCCTTTTTATGCGATACTGGCAAATTTGGGCCAAAATTATCTATCGAGTGAAAATTGGTGTCGTTCCATGCGAAAGTCAGGACCAAAGGTTGGCTTGGAGACTAAAAGTTGTAAATTTTTTAATAAAAAAAATATATATATATATATATTGGGAAGTAGTTGATACGATTATGATGTTAGAAAAATTATTCGTAGGTTGTTTCCAATGAAATTATTTGGAGCAAGAATTGATATTGACAAGTTTAGTGAGAGGAACAACTTTTGGTTGTTGTGCATCAAGACATGTGCCATATTAATAACGTAAGGTTTGGCAAAAGCATTGAATGGCAAAAATAAATTGTCAGAAACAAGAAAGAGGCCAATAAGATAGATAACGAAATTTATCCAGATGACTTTAACCATTTTCGTATAAGTTTGTACGCCATAATACAATTTATGAATCTAAGACATCCTTAGCAATGGATTATTTATTTTTGGTACAAACACATAAGACAAGGACTAATAGCAATATCTTGGCTCCCGCTCAATGCTCAGCAATCCTTGCCATGATTTCATGGGCTTTGTACATGGCTTCCAATGGCAACGCCTTAGGCATATTCATTCCTTCTTCACTTATTCCTTTCCATTCAAAACACTGGATCAACGATCCCAAAGCCACATTGATCACCCGTTGGGCCAGGTTTGCACCAGGACAGGCTCGCCTTCCAAGTCCAAATGACAATAGCTTGCATTGTCCATTATCTTCATTTTCAAATCTTTCAGGTCTGAAACTTTTCGGATCATCCCACAATTTCGGATCCCTATGAATGCTCCATATATTGATGAATACTATGGTTTGACTAGGTACATCATAACCGCCTATGACACAATCCTCTGATGACATGTGTGGAACTAGAAGTGGTGCCGGTGGTTTCAAACGTAGAGTTTCTAATACAATGTTTTGGAGAAAAGGAAGTTTTGCAATGTCTGTCTCCTCTATCAAGCGTTCTTGACCAATCACATTACCCAACTCCTCAATAACTCTTTTTAAAGAATGCGGATGACTAAGTAAAAGGGACATTGCCCTTGCCATTGTCGAAGCAGAAGTATCGATGCCTGCTATAAGCATGACCTATAGAAGAATATAGAGCAAAAACAAATTGTCATTACATTGTTGAAATGGAAGAAATGATAAAAGAGTAATAATTTAAACATTAAGATCAGAGAAATCTTACTGCAATCCATAAGTTATTAGATCAGGTATTATAAATGACCTCAAAATTAGCAATTGTTTACAATTTAATATGTATATCCGCATAAATGTGTGAGTAATAGGCCAGAACTTTTGTTTACTTCAAGAAGGAAATCCAGTTTCCTGTACGATGAGATTATTGCGTCCAAGGAACTTGAGAGAATTCAATTTTACTCATTAGCTCATAACCATTTTCCTCTAATTTCATAAATATACTAACTTTCATTTTGAGTGAGGCAATAGATAGAGAGACTTTTTATATTGCTATTCTAAATAGTTAACAGAAAACAAATATATCTATGATTTCAATCTCAATCTTTTCCTGGAAAAATTTCGGTTAAACCTATCAATTACTTAAGACGTATCATAATTATATGCTGAAGTTAATGAAAAAGATGATTGACAACATAAGAGATCTATGAAATCTTTCAAATTTAGGAAAACTTGTTTTCCTACTTTTAACTATTTGAGATTGCAATATATGGATCTATTGATATATCTAGACAATGTTATGTGTTGGTTTTGACGCACGCTCTTTGCTCCTTTTTCTAATTTGAGAGCAGGGAAACCTACACTTTCGCAAAACCTAAAACATTCATCCATTGATATCTCTTCGATGATAATTACATAAAGAACGAGTTAATTGATCACAACAAGAATTTACATCTTTTTAAACAGATGTTTAATGTCAGAATCAACTTGCAATATTCATTCTCAAGAAAACTATCACTGTCAATGAATGTACTCACAAGTTTCTAAGGTGTTCAATGTTAGGACATGCTGTCTAAGAGAGAACAGATTCAGCAATCTAGATACTAAATTGTCAAACTACTATGATGCACAATCAAATACTTTTTTACATATTTGTTTTGCTCTATAAGGGTTGGTAATATTAAAACGTTGCATATTAAATGGAGTAGCCTAACAAAATCGTCCATGTCAATGATTTCCATAATGAGGATGTGATGCAATAGATATAGGATTTTTTTGGATAATTCTCCGCTTGATTTACCATAGGACCATAATTAATTTCGTATTTTGTAAGACAATGGATGATCCAGTTTATATGTATGCAGTATTCCATGATGAGGGTGAGATGCGAAAGATCGTCCAATTTCTACGTACCAATAGTAGCCCTTTGATGATCTCATCAGTGTAAAACTCGGGCTGCTTCTCTTGCAACAAAAGCAAATGATCCAGCACGGTCTCCCTACTCTCTCCACCACATCTTTTTCTGCGACTATTTCTCTGTTCTTCAATCAGATTCTGTAACAACTCGTCCGATCTTTTGCTCAACCAAGACACCCTCTTCTCATAATTCCTAAAGAACAACCTCAAGATACTCAAGTAATCCCCTGGATACGCACTAACACCATATTCCACAATTTCAGACATGATCTCGCGAAACACCTTCGCCTCCTCGGTATCGGTCACATCTTCCCCATAATACCTCTTCCCAGTCAACATCCTCATAACGATGTTGAATGTCATCTCCCAGAAGATCGGTTTTAGTTCCACCTTAGTGAAGTCGTCCCCAGATGATGAGGCTCTTTTGTTTAGATTAAGCAGGAGTCGCTTGATTTCATCCCTCCGAATGGGCAGAAAGGAGTTGAGACGGGCCGAGGAAAAGATCTCATGAGTACAAACACGGCGGAGACTACGCCATTGTTCGCCGTACGAGGCAACGACGACAATCGTGTTGTCATACCCAATGTGCCTGCCGGCGACAGTAGAGGGGCGGTTGGCAAGCGTGATGTCGTTCTTAGTATAGCATTCTTCAGCTGCCTCGGCCGACGAGACGACAACCACTTGGCGGTAGCCGAAGCGGAGAGAGAAGACGGGACCGTAAGATTGGGAGAGGGAGTGGAGGGTTCGGTGGAGGGGGTGTTTCAGGAGGTGGAGGTGGCCCAGGATGGGGATGGAAGGCGGGCTGGGCGGAAGGTTTTTCGGTTGCTTGAACCATGAAGAGAAGAGCTTGAGAGTGAGGAGTAGGAGGAAAGCCAGAGGAAGGGTAGTGTAGAGCGATGAAGTCTCCATGGTTGGGACAAACTTGGTATTGGTGAAAGGCTACGGTGTCCACGCTTCTTATATAGAAAATAGTTACATGTTCCTTGCTGGTGAATATATATATCTCAATAGTGGAAAGAGAAAGCTCATCAATCGTCATCAACCACGAAGAGCATCTTTAGCCTCTCAATTGCTCGCCTAAAGCTCCTCAGGCACTCATCCATCGTGCCCGCTACCGCCAAAGCATGCAATGAGCTTACTTAACTTCGGGAAAAAGTCAGGGCTTACTTCACCAGGGCACCCACGATGGGCTTTGGCCTCCCCAGTGATCTGGCAAGGTCGAGCTTGCCTTGACACCGATGATTCTTAGTCTTGCTAACATGAGGGCTGCAAACCTGAGGCATCGGCCTTACTTTTGGCCTCCCCAGCAAGGGTCAGGTGCAAACCTAGCCTTCTCAGCAAGGGTCAGGTGCGAGACTTCGTAAGGAAAAAGGGTAAAAGAAAGAAAAAAAAATTATTTAAAAAATCAAAAATTAAAAAACTAAAAATGTTTTAAAAAATTAACAAAAAAAAAAAAAAAAAAAAAACTGTTCAAAGAGAATGATATATCCTTAATGGGTTGACTCAACTAATAACCTTTATAAGTTAAAAGGGTTGTGAATGGGTTTAAAGACAAACCCATTTATAGAGCACATCCATAGAATCTTCTCCACGGATTCATTTGAGTCCATGATGTTCTTTTTGGATTCGGTAACCCACAAAAATAAAAACGCTCACCTTCTCCTTTTGTTTCAAAGAGAGGATTTTAGCCACTACTGAAAGTCATGCTTTCCATTTCTAATTTCAATGGTGAAATTTGGGGTAAATCAAAACTAGGGTTCGAGATTAGGGTTTGAGTGCTTCAAAGGGAATTTTGGCCATTTATGATTTTAGGTTTGGGGTAATTGGGGAGAGGACATTGTTTTGGCCGATTTAGGGTTTTAAATTTGGCCAGTTATGGAAACGATGTTGTTTTGGGTGAGTTAGAGCTAAATTAGCTCTCTAACAAGCCATATAGGTGAGTAATATTATTAAAAAATTGTCAAATTGGATATCCGGTTAGGCTCGCCAAACTTGGCACTCAAGTGTCCCTTTTTTTTTAAAAAAAATATGGCACTTACATGTACTTTATGTAACTTTTAGCACTTAGGTGTCCCTCTGTGCTAAGTTTTGAAACATGTGCTATACATTTGTCAATTTTTGACCCAAAATTGCTCAAATTCTTTAGTAAGCGAACAAATCGTGCAATTGGTTAAATTTAGTATGGAATGTTTTAGTTGTGGTAGTTCAATTAATTTTTCAACGCGATAGTTTAGATGGATAGATATGCTCATTATATGCTTCTTGTAGTACTAAATAGTTTAGCCAGATAGATAAGCTCATTATATGTTCCTTGTAGTACTAAACCTCCAAGTGAAAATACAAATGATTTTTTCAGATCAAGTCAAACCTGATATTTTCAATAGTTATCTCCCATCATCACATATGTTACGGTTAGCCATATGATATGACAAAATGTTGTCTTCTTCCTTTGATTTTTCTCCTTTTTATTTAATTTTTTATTTTATTTCTTTGTTCTTTTCTTTCCTTCTTTTTTCATCGGGAGAGGTTCTCTTACTATTCATCATGTTTAGCCCTCTCAACAGCTTGGCCAGAGCTCCTCTGATTCTCGTCCATCGCTACCCGCTGCCGCCAGAGCACGGAATGAGCTTAGCTTCGGGAAAAAGTCACGACTTACTTCACTGGAGCACACACAATGAACGACGGTGATTCCAAGCAAAGCTAGGGTTCGTTTTGCTGACCAATGCCGCGTACGCTACTATTGACACAAAAGTATAGAGCAGTCGCCACGTTGATAATCGCGGGCGTGCAGCATGATTTCATGACCCTATAGCCTCAATGCATGAACACCCCTCGCACAGGAATCCAAAATTTCAACTTTTTAAAATTTCGTGGTTTAACGTGCGCCAACACGGAAATAGGGGGGAAAGTGAAAAAAAAAATCATGAAAATAATAGTTAGTTGAAGCTACCGTCGATCTATACGTAATTTTTCATGTTCCCGTGCATGGGATGGGACTTGCTCTATTAACAACCCATGATTATTCCATTGGCACGCCTCTGCGTCAGGTGTCCCCATATTATAAATATAAAAATAAATTATGACAATAAGAACGCAAAGTTAAAAAAGAAGACCAAAAAGGAGAGGCTGGGCATTCTTTCTTTAGTTCCGGTCAAAGGTACTCTCATACTGGACATCTAGCGTGCAGTTGATGTTGTATGCACACTAGCGTCATCCTTCGCCATCTTTTTAATTTGCTTTGACAAGCTCTTGATTCTTTTTTGTTTAGATTAAATAGCTAACTCTGTACTCTAAGTCTGCTTAGAAAATCAATGGTGAACTTGCCGGCCTCCCTCCCATCTAGAGCGAGCCACCTTATTTTAAGGTCCTAGGACGCAAACGCCTCACACCCCTTCTTGACTGGCCTACATTTTTCTTGCGGTCAACCAAGGAATATAGAAGACAGCAGGGATCCCCACCCCCCGAAAGTTTTTCCTCTGTTTCTTCTTTGACCCTTTTAAGCACCCATTCAGGTCCAACCTTCCTATCATATGTAGTACGCACAATAGCATCATAAAATCGGTGCCCTTCACCATCTTTATTTTTTCTTTTTTGTTTTGACTAGCTCCTTGTTATTTTTGATTTAGATTGCATAGCTAACTCTATACTCTAAGCCTAAATTTAAGACAAACGAAAGAAAAAAAGAAAGATTATCTAAAATGTTAAAAATCTATTATGCAAATAGAAATTCAATTTTGAAGTTTTTAATTTGGTCGATACAGTCCCAAACTTTTTGACAATTTTTCAATGTAATCAATCCTTTTAATTTAAATTTGAAATCCCTAACATGGTAGAGCAATCAACGGCATCTATCATATACAACACTATCGGTAGATGGCAATTAAATGTACAACTCCATTCGGAACAACATCATTATGAGAAATTTGTAATTTTTTATTTTCTCCTTTCTTTTCTTTTCTTCTTTTCTTTTTTTTTTTTTTTTTTTTTTTTTTTTTTTTTGGTTAACTACAAATGGTCTCCTTCTCCACGCTTCTCTTGTAGAACTCGACTGGCAACCACTCCATGATCACCAATCTCACCACATAGGCCCTGTTGTTGAAGAGGTGGACCCTAAACTCCTCTTGGAAGCCGTCAAGGAGCTTATAAATCCAGGTGATGGAGTGCGTGTCGTCAGCGGTGATGGTGGAGAGGTCAAGGAAGCGACCCGCGATTTGCCTTTGGAAGGCCTCGAGCTCAAGCTCCTGGGTGGTGGCCTCACGATGTTGGGGCTCCATGGAGTGGGCAGCAACAGCTAGTCATTGCGGAGGCTGAAAATGGAATGGCCAATGTGGGAGCCCTGGTAATATAATGCGCACATCCTCTCACATGAAGTTTTCGCAAACTACATTAAATCAAAGAAAATTAAATCGAGCTTAGATCATGATTCCTCGGAGAATAAAAAGAGATTTCGCAGAGAATTGAGCCGATGTAATCAGGTAATTTCATCCAAAATTAGGGCTAAAAACAGAGCTCAGAGAGAGAGAGAGACCCAGACCCCCTTTTGCCGGCCAAAGGCGAGGGTTATGGCCTTCAGCAATGAAGTGGAAGGAGGCGAAGACACAACAACCATTAAATTACAAGGGTCTCGCTCAGGGCCCACACTTTTCAATTATTGAAATCAAGTGAACTCATGTATCCCAAATGCGCACTTAAATGTTCATAATAGAGCTACTGTGTTGTGCTATCAATAGAAATGTTCTCATACACGCCCTTAGCCAGCGGGGAAATATAAGATTATCATAGGAATTTAAATTAGTTTGAAATATTTTAACTGTGGTGTTTCTGTCAATTTTTCATTGTGGCAGTTCAGCCGAGCTAGGTAAACTCATTTCATGCTCTTTGTAGTCCTAGACCTTCAAGTGAAAATGCAATTAATTTTTCAAGTTGAAGTCTAGCCCGAAATTTTCAATGTGGCAATTAAGGGGCTGCATGGTAATGTTTTTTTTTTTTTTTTGTTTATGAATAGAAATTTTGTTTTTTTGTTCTCGGGAACAAAAAAAAGAACAAAAACGCGTTTGTTTGCGTTTTTGTTCAAAATCTATTTTTTTGTTCTCGGAACAAAAAAAGAACGGAAATGAAAAACAAAAAAAAGTTGTTTCTTGTTCCATAAACACTTTTGAAGAAACACTTCTCTTCTCTTTTCTTTTTCTTTTCTTCTTCTTTTCTTCTTCTTTTCTTCTTCTTTTTTCTTTGGCCGGTCGCCGGCCTCGGCCATGGCCGGCGACCGCCGTCGAGGTCGGCAACCTCGCCGGACCTCGCCGGCGTCGCCGCCCCCCCGGAGAGGCCAAGCTCGCCCAACCAAGGCGAGGCTCGGCCTCGCCTTGGCTGGGCAAGCTCGAGCTCGCCCATATCCGGCGAGGCCGAGCGTCGCCGCCTCGCCCGCCATGGCCGGGTGAGGCCGCTGGCCCCCCCGTCGGCCGGTCACCGGCCTCCGGCGACCGGCCAAAAGAAGAAAAAAAAAAAAAGAAAGAAAAAAAGGAAAAATAAAATAAAAACATTAAAAAATTAAAAGAAACAAAAAAAAATAATAAATTTACCAAACATGTTTCTATTCATTTTTTATTTCCGAAACAAGTTTACCAAACGCGTTCTTTTGTTCAAAAACTGTTCCCCAGAATAGAAATAGTTTTTTCTATTTCTGTTCCCTGGAACAATTTTTGAACAGAAACACAAACAAACAGCCCCTAAGTCAACCTATACGTCATGATCCGCAACATGACGTGGCAAAATGCCATCTTCTTCCGTTGACTTTTCTTTTCTTTTGTTTGTTCTTTCCTTTCCTTCTTTTTTCATCGAGAGAGGTCCTTTTACTGTTGATCATCTTTAGCCTCTCAATTGCTTGCCTAAAGCTCCTCAGGCACTCGTCCATCGTGCCCGCTACCGTCAAAGCATGCAATGAGCTTACTTAACTTCGGGAAAAAGTCAAGGCTTACTTCACTGGGGCACCCACGATGGGCAACAGTGGTTCTAGGCGGAGCTCGCCCAATTCCGACGAGCCAAGCCTCGCCGAATTTGGGGAGGCTCCACCTCACTAGATCTGGGAAGGTCGAGCTCGCGTCGACATTGATGATGCTTAGTCTTGCTAACGTTAAGGCTAGCAAAGCTCGCCTTAGGCTGGTGAGGCATCGGCCTTGCTCGATCGATGAGCTCCGGGCTCCCTAGTACAATTGGGTGAGGGCTGCAAACCTAGCCTTCACCGCAAGGGTCGGGCACGGGACTTCTTAAGGAAAAAGGGTAAAGGAAAGAAAGAAAAATAAAAAATTATTTAAAAATTAAAAAATTAAAAAAAATAAAAATGATAAAAACTATTCCAAGAGAATGATATATCCTTAATGGGTTGACTCAACTAATAACATTTATAAGTTAAATGGGTTGTAAATGGGTTTAAAGACAAACCCATTTATTGAGCACATCGATGGAATCTTCTCCACTGATTCATTTGAGTCCATGATGTTCTTTTTGGACTTGGTAACCCACAAAAATAATAACACTCACCTTCTCCTTTGTTTCAGTGAGAGGATTTTAGCCACTACTAAAAGTCCTGCTTTCCATTTCCAATTTTCGATGGTGAAATTTGGGGTAAATCAAAACTAGGCTTCGAGATTAGGGTTTGAGCTCTTCAATGGGAATTTTGGCCGATTTAGGATTTTAGGTTTGGGGTAATTGGGGAGAGGACGTTGTTTTGGCCGATTTAGGGTTTTTAATTTGGCCAATTATAGAAACGATGTCGTTTTGGGTGACTTAGAGCTAAATTAGCTCTCCGACGAGCCACATAAGTGAGTAATATTATTAAAAAATTGTCACATTGGATTTCCGACAAGGCTCGCCAAACTTGACACTCAAGTGTCCCTTTTTTTTTTTTTTTAAATGTGGCACTTAAATGTACTTTTTGTAACTTTTAGCACTTAGGTGTCCCTCCGCCCTAAGTTTGGGCACATGTGCTATACATTTGTCAATTTTTGACCCAAATTTGCTCAAATTCTTTAGCAAGCGGACAAATTGTGCAATTGGTTAAATTTAGTATGGAATGTTTTAGTTGTTGTAGTTCAGTTAATTTTTCAACGCGATAGTTTAGATCGATAGATAAGCTCATTATATGCTTCTTGTAGTACTAAATAGTTTAGCTGGATAGATAAGCTCATTATATCTTCCTTGTAGTACTAAACCTTCAAGTGAAAATACAAATGATTTTTTCATATCAAGTCAAACCTGATATTTTCAATGTGATAATTCAGTTATCTCCAATCATCTCATATGTTACGATTAGCCATATGATATGACAAAATGTTGTCTTCTTCCTTTGATTTTTCTCCTTTTTATTTAATTTTTTATTTTATTTCTTTGTTCTTTTCTTTCCTTCTTTTTTCATCGGGAGAGGTTCTCTTACTATTCATCATCTTGGCCAAAGCTCCCCTGATTCTCGTCCATTGCTACCCGCTGCCGCCAGAGCACGGAATGAGCTTAGCTTCGGGAAAAAGTCACGACTTACTTCATTGGAGCACACACAATGAACGACGGTGGTTCCAAGCAAAGCTAGGGTTCGTTTTGCTGACCAATGCCGCGTACGCTACTATTGACACAAAAGTATAGAGCAGTCGCCACGTTGATAATCGCGGGCGTGCGGCATGATTTCATGACCCTATAGCCTCAATGCATGAACACCCCTCGCACAGGTATCCAAAATTGCAACTTTTTAAAATTTCGTGGTTTAACGTGCGCCAACACGGAATTAGGGGGAAAGTGAAAAAAATTCATGAAAATAATAGTTAGTTGAAGCTACCATCGATCTATACGGAATTTTTCATGTTCCCGTGCATGGGATGGGACCTGCTCTATTAACAACCCATGATTATTCCATTGGCACGCCTCTGCGTCAGGTGTCCCTATATTATAAATATAAAAATAAATTATGACAATAAGAACGCAAAGTTAAAAAAGAAGACCAAAAAGGAGAGGCTTGGCATTCTTTCTTTAGTTCTGGTCAAAGGTACTCTCATACTGGACATCTAGGGCGCATTTGGTAACAATTCTGTTCCTGGGAGTAGATTCTGATCAGAAATAATTCTTTTTATTTTGTTTCCGAGAACATATTCTAAGCATTTTAAGTCGTTTGATAACTATCCAAAATTTCTAATTCTGGAATAGAATTGCATTTGATACCGTTCCCATTGATTCTTTCTAAATCAATTTCTTTTCATTTTTAAATAAATATTTTACTTTTTTCCTTTTTTTTCTTTTTTTTCCCTTTTTCTTTTCTTTTTTTCCTTTTTCTCCTATTCGTCTTCTTCTTCTTGTGGCCGGTTGCCGAGGGCCAGCGACCTCACTGGAGTGTCGCCGGCCCTCGCCGGTGGCTAGGCGAGTTGGTGGCCAAGCTGGCCTCACCGGGGCTGGGCGAGGCCTGCCTAGCCACTAGCGGAGCTAGGCGAGCCTCGCCGGGGCTGGGCTTGCCTCCAGTGAGCTCGCCGGATCTCGCTCTAGCCTAGCGAGCTTGCCGAATCGGCGGACAGTGACCGGCGATGGTAGCGGCGGCCGGCAGTGCGTAGTGGTGGACAGTGGTCGCAGGATAGCGAAAGGGAAGAAGAAGAAAAGTTGGTTTTGATTCTCAAATTTGTTCCGAGAATAAGAATCAACTTTTTTTTTTATTCTTAATTCCACTCCAAATCTATTCCTGAGAACAAAAATTTTACCAAACGCGATTCTGTTCCCAAATTGATCTTGGGAACAAAAAATCAAAATCTGGCATTGTTTGGCACGTTGCCAAACAACCCCCTAACGTGCAGTTGACCTTCCTACCAGATGTTGTATGAACACTAGCGTCATCCTTCGCCATCTTTTTAATTTGCTTTGACAAGCTCTTGATTCTTTTTGTTTAGATTAAATAGCTAACTCTTTACTCTAGGTCTGCTTAGAAAATCAACGGTGAACTTGCCGGCCTCCCTCCCATCTAGAGCGAGCCACCTTATTTTAAAGTCCTAGGACGCAAACGCCTCACACCCCTTCTTGACTGGCCTACATTTTTCTTGCGGTCAACCAAGGAATATAGAAGACAGCAGGGATCCCCACCCCCAGAGAGTTTTTTTCCTGTTTCTTCTTTGACCCTTTTAAGCACCCATTCAGGTCCAACCTTCCTATCATATGTAGTACGCACAATAGCATCATAAAATCGGTGCCCTTCACCATCTTTTTTTTTTTTTTTTTGACTAGCTCCGTGTTATTTTTTATTTAGATTGCATAGCTAACTCTAAGACATTGTTAAAAATCTATTGTGCAAATTGCAATTCAATTTTGAAGTTTTTAATTTGGTCGATACAGTCCCAAACTTTTTTACGATTTTTCGATGTAATCAATCCTTTTAATTTAAATTTGAAATTACTAACTTGATAGAGCAATCAACGGCATCTATCATATACAGCACTATCGGTAGCTGGCAGTTAAATGTACAACTCCACTCGGAACAACATCGTTATGAGAAATTTGTAATTTTTTATTTTCTCCTTTCTTTTCTTTTCTTTTCTTTTTTTTTGGTTAACTACAAATGGTCTCCTTCTCCACGCTTCTCTTGTAGAACTCGACTAGCAACCGCTCCACGATCACCAATCACACCACATAGGCCCTGTTGTTGAAGAGGTGGACCCTAAACTCCTCTTGGAAGGCATCAAGGAGCTTATAAATCCAGGTGATGCAGAGCATGTCGTCAGCGGTGATGGTGGAGAGGTCAAGGAAGCGACCCGCGATTTGCCTTTAGAAGGCCTCGAGCTCAAGCTCCTGGGTGGTGGCCTCACGATGTTGGGGCTCCATGGAGTGGGCAGCAACAGCTAGTCATTGCGGAGGCTGAAAATGGAATGGCCAATGTGGGAGCCCTGGTAATATAATGCGCACATCCTCTCACATGAAGTTTTCGCAAACTACATTAAATCAAAGCGAATTAAATCGAGCTTAGATCATGATTCCTCCGAGAATAAAAAGTGATTTCACAGAGAATTGAGCCGATGTAATCAGGTAATTTCATCCAAAATTAGGGCTAAAAACATAGCTCAGAGAGAGAGACCCAGAGCCCCTTTTGCCAGCCAAAGGCGAGGGCTATGGCCTTCAGCAATGAAGTGGAAGGAGTCGAAGACACAACAACCATTAAATTACGAGGGTCTCACTTAGGGCCCACACTTTTCAATTATTGAAATCAAGTGAACTCACATATCCGAAATGCGCACTTAAATGTTCATAACAAAGCTACTGCGTCATGTCATCAATAGAAACGTTGTCATGTGCGCCCTTAGTCGGCAGGGAAATATAAGATTATTATAGGAATTTAAATTATTTGGAAATATTTTAATTGTGGTGTTTCTGCCAATTTTTCATTGTGGCAATTCAGCCGAGCTAGGTAAACTCATTCCATTCTCTTTGTAGTCCTAGACCTTCAAGTGAAAATGCAATTAATATTTCAAGGTGAAGTCTAGCCCGAAATTTTCAATGTGGCAATTAAGCAAACCTATAAGTCATGATCCGCAACGTGACGTGGCAAAATGCCATCTTCTTCCTTTGACTTTTCTTTTCTTTCCTTTGTTCTTTCCTTTCCTTCTTTTTTCATCAAGAGAGGCCCTTTTACTGTTGATCATCTTTAGCCTCTCAATTGCTAGTGTAAAGCTCCTCAGGCACTCGTCCATCGTGCCCGCTACCGCCAGAGCACAGAATGAGCTTACTTAACTTCGGGAAAAAGTCAGGGCTTACTTCACCATGGCACCCACGATGGGCGATGGTGGTTCTAGGCAGAGCTTGCCCAATTCCGACGAGCCAAGCCTCGCCAACTTGGGGGAGGCTCCACCTCATTAGATATGGTAAGGTCAAGCTCGCCTCGACACCGATGATGCTTAGTCTTGCTAACATTGAGGCTAGCAAAGCTCGCCTTAGGCTGGTGAGGCATCGGCCTTGCTCAATCAACGTGCTCTGGGCTCCCTAGTACAATTGGGTGAGGGCTGCAAACCTAGCCTTCTCGGCATGGGTCAGGCGTGGGACTTCATAAGGAAAAAGGGTAAAAGAAAGAAAAATCAAAAAAATCAAAAATTATTTAAAAAATATAAAATATAAAATATAAAAATGATAAAAACTGTTCAAAGAGAATGATATATCCTTAATGGGTTGACTCAACTAATAACCTTTATAAGTTAAATGGGTTGTAAATGGGTTTAAAGACAAACCCATTTATTGAGCACATCCATAGAATCTTCTCCACCGATTCATTTGAGTCCATGATGTTCTTTTTGGACTTGGTAACCCACAAAAATAAAAACGCTCACCTTCTCCTTTGTTTCAGTGAGAGGATTTTAGCCACTACTGAAAGTCCTGCTTTCCATTTCCAATTTTCGATGGTGAAATTTGGGGTAAATCAAAACTAGGCTTTGAGATTAGGGTTTGAGCTCTTCAATGGGAATTTTGACCAATTTAGGATTTTAGGTTTGGGGTAATTGGGGAGAGGACGTTGTTTTGGCCGATTTAGGGTTTTTAATTTGGCCAATTATAGAAACGATGTCGTTTTGGGTGAGTTAGAGCTAAATTAGCTCTCCGACGAGCCACATAGGTGAGTAATATTATTAAAAAATTGTCACATTGGATTTCCGACAAGGCTCGCCAAACTTGACACTCAAGTGTCCCTATTTTTTTTATAAAAAAAAATGTGGCACTTAAATGTACTTTTTGTAACTTTTAGCACTTAGGTGTCCTTCTATGCTAAGTTTTGGCACATGTGCTATACATTTGTCAATTTTTGACCCAAAATTGCTCAAATTCTTTAGCAAGCGGTCAAATCGTGTAGTTGGTTAAATTTAGTATGGAATGTTTTAGTTGTGGTAGTTCAGTCAATTTTTCAACGCGATAGTTTAGATGGATAGATAAGCTCATTATATGCTTCTTGTAGTACTAAATAGTTTAGCCGGATAGATAAGCTCATTATATGTTCCTTGTAGTACTAAACCTTCAAGTGAAAATACAAATGATTATTTTAGATCAAGTCAAACCTGATATTTTCAATGTGATAATTCAGTTATCTCCAATCATCTCATATGTTACGATTAGCCATATGATATGACAAAATGTTGTCTTCTTCCTTTGATTTTTCTCCTTTTTATTTAATTTTTTATTTTATTTCTCTGTTCTTTTCTTTCCTTCTTTTTTCATCGGGAGAGGTTCTCTTACTATTCATCATGTTTAGCCCTCTCAACAGCTTGGCCAAAGCTCCTCTGATTCTCGTCCATCGCTACCCGCTGCCGCCAGAGCACGGAATGAGCTTAGCTTCGGGAAAAAGTCACGGCTCACTTCACTGGAGCACACACAATGAATGACGGTGGTTCCAAGCAAAGCTAGGGTTCGTTTTGCTGACAAATGCCGCGTACGCTGCTATTGACACAAAAGTATAGAGCAGTCGCCACGTTGATAATCGCGGGCGTGCAGCATGATTTCATGACCCTATAGCCTCAATGCATGAACACCCCTCGCACAGGTATCCAAAATTGCAACTTTTTAAAATTTCGTGGTTTAACGTGCGCCAACACGGAATTAGGGGGGAAAGTGAAAAAAAAATTTCATGAAAATAATAGTTAGTTGAAGCTACCATCGATCTATACGGAATTTTTCATGTTCCCGTGCATGGGATGGGACCTGCTCTATTAACAACCCATGATTATTCCATTGGCACGCCTCTGCGTCAGGTGTCCCTATATTATAAATATAAAAATAAAATATGACAATAAGAACACAAAGTTAAAAAAGAAGACCAAAAAGAAGAGGCTTGGCATTCTTTCTTTAGCGCCGGTCAAAGGTACTCTCATACTAGACATCTAGGGCGCGTTTGGTAACGATTCTGTTCACGGGAGTAGATTTTGATCAGAAATGATTCTTTTTTATTCTGTTTCCGAGAACATATTCTAAGCATTTTAAGTCGTTTGGTAACTGTCCAAAATTTCTGATTTTGTAATAGAATTGCGTTTGGTATCGTGCTCATTGATTCTGTTCCAAATCAATTTCTTTTAATTTTTAAATAAATTTTTTACTTTTTTTCCTTTTTTCTTTTCTTTTTCCTTTTTCTCCTATTCTTTTTCTTCTTCTTCTTCTTGTGGCCGGTCGCTGGACCGGCGACCGGCCAGACGAGGGCCGACGACCTCACTGGAGTGTCGCCAGCCCTCGCCGGTGGCCAAGCCAGCCTTGCCGGGGCTGGGCAAGGCCTACCTGGCCACTGGCGAGGCTGGGCGAGCCTTGCCAGGGCTAGGCTTGCCTCCAGCGAGCTTGCCGGACCTCACCCTGGCCTGGCGAGCTCGCCAGATCAGCGGACAGTGACCGGCGGTGGCAGCGGCGGCCGGCGGCAAGCAGTGGTGGACGACGGTCGCAGGATGGCGGAAGGGAAGAAGAAGAAGAGTTGGTTTTGATTCTCAAATTTGTTCACGGAACAATAATCAACTTTTTTTTTTATTATTGATTCCACTCCAAATCTGTTCCCGAAAACAAAAATTTTTCTAAACGCGATTCTGTTCCCAAACTAATCCCGGGAACAAAAAATCAGAATTTGGCACTATTTGGCACGTTGCCAAACAACCCCCTAACGTGCAGTTGACCTTCCTACTAGATGTTGTATGCACACTAGCGTCATCCTTCGCCATTTTTTTAATTTGCTTTGACAAGCTCTTGATTCTTTTTTGTTTAGATTAAATAGCTAACTCTGTACTCTACGTCTGCTTAGAAAATCAATGGTGAACTTGCCGGCCTCCCTCCCATCTAGAGCGAGCCACCTTATTTTAAGGTCTCAGGACGCAAACGCCTCACACCCCTTCTTGACTGGCCTACATTTTTCTTGCGGTCCAACCTTCCTATCATATGTTGTACGCACAATAGCATCATAAAATCGGTGCCCTTCACCATCTTTTTTTTTTTTTTTTTTTTTTTTTTTTGACTAGCTCCTTGTTATTTTTTATTTAGATTGCATAGCTAACTCTATACTCTAAGCCTAAATTTAAGACAAACGAAAGAAAAAAAGAAAAATTATCTAAAATGTTAAAAATCTATTGTGCAAATTGCAATTCAATTTTGAAGTTTTTAATTTGGTCGATACAGTCCCAAACTTTTTGACAATTTTTCAATGTAATCAATCCTTTTAATTTAAATTTGAAATGCCTAACGTGGTAGAGCAATCAACGGCATCTATCATATACAACAATATCGGTAGATGGCAGTTAAATGTACAACTCCACTCGGAACAACATCATTATGAGAAATTTGTAATTTTTTATTTTCTCCTTACTTTTCTTTTCTTTTCTTTTCTTTGGTTAACTACAAATGGTCTCCTTCTCCACGCTTCTCTTGTAGAACTCGACTAGCAACCGCTCTACGATCAGCAATCTCACCGCATAGGCCCTGTTGTTGAAGAGGTGGACCCTAAACTCCTCTTGGAAGGCGTCAAGGAGCTTATAAATCCAGGTGATGGAGAGCGTGTCGTCAGCTGTGATGGTGGAGAGGTCAAGGAAGCGACCCGCGATTTGCCTTTAGAAGGCCTCGAGCTCAAGCTCCTGGGTGGTGGCCTCACGATGTTGGGGCTCCATGGAGTGGGCAGCAACAGCTAGTCATTGCGGAGGCTGTAAATGGAATGGCCAATGTGGGAGCCCTGGTAATATAATGCGCACATCCTCTCACATGAAGTTTTCGCAAACTACATTAAATCAGAGCGAATTAAGTCGAGCTTAGATCATGATTCCTCGGAAAAGAAAAAGCGATTTCGCAGAGAATTGAGCCGATGTAATCAGGTATTTTCATCCAAAATTAGGGCTAAAAACAGAGCTCAGAGAGAGACCTAGACCCCCTTCGCCAGCCAAAGGCGAGGGCTATGGCCTTCGGCAATGAAGTGGAAGGAGGCGATGACACCACAACCATTAAATTACGAGGGTCTCACCTAAGGACCACACTTTTCAATTATTGAAATAGAGTGAACTCACGTATCCCAAATGCGCACTTAAATGTTCATAACAGAGTTAGCGCATCGTGCCATCAATACAACAATGGCAGCGGTGGAGTGACAAGGGGACAATAGCTGCGTTCGAGTGGCAGAGCCAGTGTTAATGGCCGCCATGGCAACTTATCAGATGCGAGACAGACTTGAACGATGTAATTGAGTTGTGTAGATTGAGATTGCTCAGGTCATCCCTGTATTTGCAAGACAAATAGGCCCCGATGCCCCCGCGCATCGAATCAATCCCCACCGCACCAATTTCCAAAATGAATCTGTGACTTGCCTCAAATGCCCCCGCCAGTTTCGAAAATGCACAATGGAAGTCAGAAGTCGTGCTCAGATTTGGCTATTCAAGTAAACAGAGCCCCAAAATTTACATATTTCCTCCCTAAAATGAGCATGGCATGTCACATGTAGTCTCACATTACAAGCTATTCTGCCTACTCCTCAGCTGTGATTGCAAAAAATCGCAGCAAGCTGAGACGATCAAATAGAAAGGGGGAAGATGAATACGAGAGAGAAGGTAGACCGATCCAAAGTCAGGAGGATAATATACAACTAACGGCAAGAGATGCAAAAGAACGGTGAAAATGAATCTTACAAGTGAGGTGATCATCTTTCCTCTCACTCCAGCACTTCAAGTATCATGTTGGCAAGACTAGGACTCTCATAAGAAGAGATCTTTAAGTAGGGAAACAGAAGTGCATCGACAGCTTATCTGATGTCATGGAAGCCGGACAAGCTTGTTGACAGCAGAATCTAAAGCATCAACATTCCTCCTCAGAATTTTTCTGAAGCAATGTCAAGGAAAACATGAATGATAGCACAAATCTTTAATTCAACTGGAAAAAAAAAAAAAAAAAAACGAAACCGTGTGGCTTTTACTTTCCAATGAATGGGCGTCGCTCGTTTGTAAGAAGTAAAATGATGCTTTTCAATAAATTTCTAAGTTCACAGGACAAAAATGTGTTCAGGACAAAAATGTGTTCAGGACAAACACTGCAGCAACGATAAAGACTTTTTCCATCTAGTCAAGGATACAATTGTGTCGCTAGACTTTCCATGCCCTTCATTTCTTCATTTAATCTGCAATAACAAGAATCCAAGCCAAAAAACTTACTGACACTAGCAAACACCGATTACTAAAGAGCAAAATGTGACTGAATTCCAAATAGCAACAGAGGTTCAACAAGATGTAATGTTTGTCATGACTGATCATTTAAAGGATTTCTTAAGGTGCATATACAAGAGTTTGAGTTTCCATCAAATGAGGAAAGAAGGGAATATCCACTAACTTAGTATATAATGAACAGTCTAAAAGTTGTAATGGTGTTAGCAACGGGTTCTTCAGCTGAATTAATGCACATCCTTTGCTCTTGATTCAAGAAGCCAATAATCTAATGTTCCAGTCACTAGGAAATCGCTTGCATTCTCTCATTGACAATAAGAATTTTTATGTGAAAAGAAGATGCAAAAACCTCGCCATTAGTTTCCACAGGAAAAATTTTCTCAAGTCAAGTATCACATGTAAAACATAGAAGAACAACATTCTTGCATGTAACGTGAAAGATAAGGAATGATATTCAGATTAGCAGTTTCCATAAGTGTAGACAAACACAACATGAAGTTCCAAAAGGCAAAGTTAGGCATCAAAGCCTGACTACCTTAGACAGGAATTTATGTACCGATTTCCTTTTGTTGCTGCATCAAGCACTACAAAAAAGAGAAGGAACAACAAGGTTCAGATTAAAGTACACGTAAAGAAGCATCCATTAACATAAAATTTCATGGAATAATTTTAATGAGACTATCCTCAACCAATTACTGCCTCTAACCCAACTTAATCAGCACGAAGATTACAAAGATCTCATGGTTTCATATCAACAGCATGCACTGAATTGCCAAATGTTCTGAAAATCCCATTAATTATCTTCTCTTAGTTACACTTTCAAATCATTCAAAATTACATTTTGTGTATAAATAGCATTTTAGAAAACCAGCAAACAGCCTTGAATTATCTAGCATGCGAAAACTGTAAGCATGTGCGAATGCATACACATGTATCCATCAATCTCCAACATATATGAGGACGACAGTCCGCCAGCCGTGCGTCCAACCCTTAGATGTCAAAACTAGTGAGCAGGTTCTGCACATGACCATCATCAGTTGATGTTGGGAGAAAATACACATAACATGCTTGCTGACTAGAACAGGTTGGTCAGTTTAGCTCAGCAAATGAACTTATCCCACAGAGCAAATTTCGGATTACAAGTTCATTAGCAGTCATTCATTGTCAGGAAAAGAAACAGATTTTTACTTTATTTTGAGGAACTTACCAGATTCTTGAAGGCATCCAGCAGCATCATTGAAGCACTGCATATGATCTGTTGAGCAAGAAGTTACCTGCAATTTTACAATATATAGCCAGATAAACGCAGAGCGCTTGTAATATTGGGAATAGCCACCAAAGAGTGATAGTTGTAATTTCTCTTTTAAAAGAATATGGAGCTATTCCAACAGCACAAGATTCTGACTTTGAAAGGTATCGCACCTAAATAAAAATTTAAGACACTTCTCAAAATGTAAATTTTAATAGGACAGCACCTTAAAACTTCACGCATTTAAGACATCTCAAGAGCACACTAATATGCTATATTTGGCTCATAATTTTTTCCTTCAATGTGAGTATCATCAGAGAAGCCTCATAAAAATTAATAAATCTTCCATACTTCAAGGTAAATGAACTCCGGACTGCAAATAATTCCTAAAACATACCAAAGATGCTCATGAATTAAATGCAAAAGCACATGGGAAATGTGTCTTCATTGACACTTTATTAATGCTAACAATTCAATCTCTCTAAAATTTATCTTGACGAGTCTAACGTGTGACAAAAGTAAACCTTTACATAGCATCAAAGAATTCTCAAAGTTCCTCTCATGGTTTGCTGTCAAAAAGTTACCAAAGAACCTACATAAATCATCAATCTTCAATCTCTTATTTCGTTTAGCATCATCAATCTTCAAATTATAATTTGATCGAAATCTCTTCTTATGATTTACTTTCCATGAAGATGACAGGACTGACATATCTGATAATTTTATTAATGCTGCAGCAGTCACACTGAACCATGAAAAGCCAAGAGGGATGTCAAATCATTCAGTATCATCTTTAGGATGCATGAATCTCCTCTACAAATATATGGCATTGAACAAACTTAGGCAAGCTGGGAACGCTAGACAAAAGGGATAAGTCATGGCCACAATTTGATCAAACCAACCTCAGATAGAGCCAAGCGAAGTGAAGCAAATAGAGATGTGAAACTCTCGGCGATAGCAACAGAGTCTTTCTCAACCACTTCAAGAGCTTTAACAATGTCGGTCTGGTTTGGCAGAGGCCTCTCTCCAGTGTTATCCTGCCCACTGCGGTCCGTCAGCATTGTCAGAGATGCAGACGACGAATCCTTATCTTGTTCTTCTACCAATTTCTCCTGGTCCCGAGAGTGGCATTTCTGATCTTCATGATCCATTTCCACTAATTTGCCTATGCTTGTGATGCTTTCTCCAGAGTCAGCTACTGGAGGCGGCGATCCAACAAAAAGCCACTACCTCAATTTATACTGCATTTCAAGAGGTGATGAAGGCAGCCCACTCATCATGCACAAGATATAGACATTGTCATGATCTAAACCCTGATAGAAGTGACCGAAACCATGACTCAAATCTGCTAAACCGAGCCCCCTACATGAAGATAGCCCTCTAAAATTTACAAAGCAAGGGGTACTGCAAATAGATTTGAACTCCAATTCACATGAACCCACGAAAAAGCACACCAAGCTTGACTTGTAAGTGGGGGAAAAGAGAACAGAAAAAGAAAACCCAACTCACCAGACCACCCACCTTGAACTTCTAGGAGATGGGCATTGATCAATGCCCCCAAAAACTAGAACCTTGACATATGTCGTCGACTCAGACCCCGAATTCCAACGAATTCTCGCCCCAAAAAGTCGAGAGCAAAGCAATTTCTATTTGTGCCGCAAAATCAGAATCGAAAGGGAGAGTTTTCGTCAATTTCACAGTAGATAGCTGAGAAAAATGGTAGCTTTATTCGTCGAAATGGAGGAAAGCGGCTGTCGAGAGCATACCCTTAAAGGAGGAGATGGCGGGTCGCCCAGTCCAAGCTACGAGGTTCCAATCCGCAGTCAAGCGATCTGCCATCAGCAAGGTGTTTAAGCCCCGACCGCGCCGGCCGGTTCATCCGGTTGAACCGGGAACCGGCCCTCAGTCCGGTCCGGTCATTCATTGCCACTTGGGTTGGTCAAAACCCGGAACAAACCGGTTCGGCCAACGGTTCAATCATTGGATTGGCAAACAGGACCATGATTTGTTCCGAATTGGACCGGTCTAGCGCATGAATTGGCAAGATGAAATGCCATTTTCGACTATCGTGTTGGGTTCTAAAGTTGGTCCATCACCGTCTGACTCACCAAAGGCTAAACCTATCAGAATGGGTCATTAACCCATTTTTTAACACATATGGATATTAAATGAATCATAAATGAATTGGTTATATTAAATAAATGAGTTTAAACATAATGTGAGCATTAAATGGATCATAAATAGATTTACAACTTATTTAGACTGGACTCATTTCTATAAGTCTTTATTCATTCTTTCTTGCCCTCATTCAATCTCACGTTTCCAACCAAAAAGAAAAAAAAATCTCACGTTTGCTCACTTCACGCTCTCATCTCAATTTGGGTTTAAAATTTTGTAGATTGAGTTAAATATGAAAGTGTTTTAACAATATGAGTCAAGTTGAGTACGAACCGAGTATAGATCACTAGATTTATATTACGTAAAAAATGGGTCATGACAAGTTAAATTAATGTATTTGGGTTAGACCACTTTCAACTTGACTCATTGTTTAACTGGTCTATTGGACACTAAAACTTTTAGAAATGTCTGTTTAGACTATCATTTCTATTTTGAAGCTCCGTTTATTAAATGAAAAATGTGATATTTTTGGAAGATATTTTTTCGTAAGTCATCTTCCACGACATTTTAAAATGTTTGGCTGATTCTAGAAAATAAACTAGAAAATATCTTTTGTCATTTGATATTAAAAATCTAACTTGATTTTTCTATATAGACATACACTATTTAGTAGGGTGTCAATAGTTTGGTTTGGTTCAATTTTCCAATGAAATCAAATCGAACCAAATTATTATGGTAAACAACTTAATTGAACCAGATGCGACCCAAGCCAAATACGAACCGGATGGAAACCCTAGTTTAGTTCAATTCGAATTTTTGGTTTTCACTTTTATTTTTTTGTTTTGTTCCATTTTTTTTCCAAAAGAAAAAAAGGAATCAAACAAACAAAAATTTATCTGTCCACTAAAAGAGATTAACCAGAACTCCACCGACAAGAGTTTATATGAAGGTATATAAATTCCTCAAAATAAAGAGAGAAGAGAGAGAGGGTACTAATTGGGCTTCCGGTGACTATATCTATAAGCGTGATTTTACATTTTATCGATTCGGTTCAATTAATGGAAACATATCGATAAAATCTGAACCATTAAAAAGAAATGCGGTTTTTTACCATTATCCGAACTAAAAGTCAAACCAACCTGAAAATGTAAGAAATTTAAATTCGGTTTAGTTATGACACCCCTACCATTTAGGCGCTAATTACTTGCACATGAGTAGTTAGGGAATTAGGTAGGGCTACTAGAGTCATGGATCCGGCCTTGATGGACATCGACCACGGCACTATGGATTCGGGCATGGTTGCTTGGGTCTTGATCCTACCCTCGATGGACCTGAGCATGAGCACTAGGGTCTTGAGTCTAGCCACAATGGACTAAAGCACAATTATTGTGGACTTAGGCTTTAATATAGGTAGTCCAAGCTTAGGTATGGGCATTCCACCCTCGGCCCTTGTGGACCTAGGACCAAGTGCCAAGCCATTGGGCACAGATAGGGGCATTGAAGTTTCGAGCCCAACCTTGAAGAACCTAGGCACTAAGGGACAAAGTAAAAGCAATGGGTCTCGAAACTCATTGTTAATGGATCTGAATGCAGATGCTGAAGATTTGAGAACCAAAACAGAGGTAACCAACCTAGTCTCAATGGATCCGAGCCTAAGCGTCATAAATCTAATTAGGGTTTTCATATCCAAGTGTAGCGTTTTGAACTAAGTAAGGGAAAATTCCAAATAAACACTTGAAATGCCATCATTTTCTCAAATAAATGTGCAAATTAGATCTTATATTAAATAAGGGTATGAAGTACCATCATTTTCTCAAATAAGATCTGAAATTAAACCTTATGTTAAATAAGGGCCCAAAGTGCCATCGCGGGTCTCACCTTGCTAGTCACCGACTAGCTAAATATTCCAACTCGTCAAGAACATTTTTGTCAAATTACAAATTTAATTTTAATTTATTTTTTATTCCTTCTTTTCCTTTTTCACTTTTTTTTTTTTTTTTGCTCGACAAGGACCAACAACCATTGACAAGGCTTAGCCACTCTCACCCACCACTAATAAGGGTGGGTAAAGGCTCAACCAACCCTGGCCAATTGTGAGCAAAGCCACCCTCCCCAAATCTAGGGAGGGTTGGCCTCGCCTAGGGCCAATAAGGGCTCAACGATCATTGCCAATTGTTGGTGAGGGAGGCCTCCCCAAGGTGAGGGTCACCTTGCCTAAGCCAGGCCATCTCTCACCAATCATTAATGAGGCGACCCTCGCCTAAATCTAGCGAGGGCTGACCTCGCTAATGGCCATGAGGGTGGCCTCCCTCAAGGTAAGGGTCACCTCGCCCAGGCAAAGCCATCCCTCGTTGGTGGCCGATCGGCCACCAACAAGGGAAAGAGAAAAGTAAAAACTTCAAAAAAAGATAAATTACTAAAATATCCATGACCAGCCGGATAGTCAAGTCATTATTTGAAATAAATATAGTTATTTTAAACTCTTATTTGAACAAAATCCACTTCAAACCATTATTTGAGAAAATAATGGCACTTTAAGTCTTTATTTGAAATAAAATCTACTTCAAGCTATTATTTAAAAAAATGAAGACACTTTCAAGCCCCTGTTTGAAATTTTCCCATCAAGCAATGATATCTAATCATATTTTGGAAAATAATTTCTAATTTTTTAAGGAGAAAATCATTTTTCTAAATGTAAGCGTAGGTTTTTGTTGACTTATCTTCTTATGCAAAACAAATGCAAAAAAAATGAGAAAAATATTTTTCACGAAACAAACATAATTACAATTTATTTTTTGATCACTTAAAATTTGTAAATATATTTCATTAATTTGAGAAAATATAGAGGACGTTATGATACCAACCGACTAACAATTGGATTTCAATAGTTACAATGGTTGTAGGCCCCATTTGATTCAGCTTTTACAAGAGGCTTTAGGCCCCCAAAACCTTTGAGGAAAATATTAGGTGTTTGGAAAACATATTTGGAACTCCATTAGCCAAATGTTAGTATTGGAAATACTGAAAGCCCAATGCAAATCCTGACCTACTTTGGCCCTATTTGGTTCAGCTTTGGGAATGGGCTTTGGGATTCTGAAATCCCTTAGCTAAATGCAAATGCGTTTGATTCAATTTTTTGGGCGACTTTGGCAAAATGCAATTGCATCTCCAAAGAACCCTAAGGGCCCTTAGTCCAAAACAGGTCTGAAAGTCCTTTGGGAATTTGCATTTTTGGAATGCAAGTTTCGGTTACTGTTCACTTCGAGGTTACTGTTCATCTGTGAGGAAAACCACCGCATGGAGGCCAACGACCGTCGGCCAAAGGGTCACGCGTACCGATGATGCACCAGCGATCGCCGCCTGAGGGTCGCCCGACCCCAGTGACCGTTGCCGGACCTTAGGCAACGCCTGGGTCGCGCGACCCAAGCAACTGATCGCCTGAATCGCGCAGCTCAAGCGGCCGCCGGAGGTCGAGCGACCTCAGGCGACGATCACCGGGGTCAGGCGACCCTAGGCAATGGCCGCTTGGGGTCGTGGGACCCAAGTGGCCGTCGCCTGGGGTCGCCCGACCCCAGCGGCCGTCCAGGGGCCAGATCTAGCCATCCGGCCGCCAGATCTAGCGGTCTGGTGGCTAGACTTCAAAAAAAAAAATACAAATATGTTTTTTATTTTTTAATTTAATAAAAGTCATTTATAAATGCAAATTTTACCAAACGGTATTTTGACCAAATTTGTATCTCAATGCAAATTTTATCAAACGATATTTGCATTTCAGAAAACTCCATTCACTCAAAGGTATTTGCATTCTTGCAAATACATTCTCCAAAAGCCAAACCAAACGAGCCCTTTGAGCTTTTTGGCATTTTGGAAATGCAAGTTTACTATTCATCCACGTCATGTTTATCTCCCTCCCTATTCATCTTCGTCTTCACCGATTTTCCCCCTAAGCGTTGGGCTTCTTTGGCGACTACCACCATCGCTAGAGGGTCACACCTCCCCAGCAACCACCACCTGGGGTAGCGCGACTCGCAACTTAGGCGACAATGTCACTTGAGGTCACGCCCTTACGTGGCATCGCCTAGGTTTGCGCCACCCGGGGGGCATTGTCTAAGGTCGCGACCTCAAGCCACTAGATCTGGTGATCTAGAGACCAGATCTAGCCATTCGGCCTCCACGACCTCAAGTCATCAGATTTGGCTGTCCTTACACTAGATTTAATTTTCAAAGTAAACTAAAAAAAAGAAAAAAAAAAAGGGAAAATCCCTTTACAAATATTGGTTTTACCAGCAGCGAGGCCCGATGGTGTCACTGGGCATCAGCGGGTCGTGTGGCCCTAAATAGCATAAGCAAAAGGGGGCTCCAGCGGTTCCTCGTTATCAAAAAAAAATATTGGTTTTATCAAATGGTATTTATGCTAAAATTATTTTCCAATGCTATTTGAGGTTACGATTTATCAAATGGTGTGACAATTTGGGAAACCCATTTACCCCAAAGATAATTGCATTTTTCTCATAGCAATTTTCCCAAAACCGAACCAAATGGGCCTGTAATGGTAATGATGAAGTGATGGGATAGAGGTTAAAACACGTGGCTAATTTCTTTTTTTTTAAAACCCTTAAATTTCAATTCTATCACGAACTTTTTCTTTATCTAAAGAGAACTTTAATTCTAATCTCAAATCTACACAGACATCAAATAATCATCACTAGTTTCTTCAGAATTATCAACATCAAAATATCACTTTCATACTACCGCTTACAGTGACCCAGTTTGATAAAGCTCCCGTGATCCTTTACGAAAAGGAGAGGAGTTCGAATCCCACTGGCCGCACGGGATCTTAAGTGCGACGTCGGGGTGGTGGGTTCTCCGCTAGCGTCGCCCCAGGGTTTACCCCCCGTTACCTCGGGCCTGTCGGGCTGTCCGTGTTGGTACGGTGCACGAGTTCCCTAGGTCATAAAAAATATATATATATCACTTTCATTTCATATGAGGCAAGAGGGTTGATGAATTGTCCTTGGTGTTGATAATTAAAGAAGTCAATGGTGATTTTTAGACACATAGGCAGATTTGAGATTAGAATAAAAGTTGGAGATTAATTTTTAGACAAAAAAAATATATTGGAGACAGAATTGAGATATGAACTAGAATCAAGGGTTTTTTTTTTCTTTTCTTTTTTGAAAAAATAGGCCCTAGAAGTTGTGACACTACTTTCAAAAAGTGATTTTTTAAGCTAAGTTTGGATTGCATTAAAATGGGTTACTTGAGTCAATTGGATCTAAACTCATCCAAATTCAATTTTGATCCACCCATTTGTCACCTTTACATAATATAGCCTTTTTGTTCTTTTTTTTTTTTTTTTTTTTTTTTTGCTTTTGGTAAAGAACAAAAATGGGAGGCATACTTTACCTTACCAAAAAAAAAAAAAAATTGGAGACATACCCACTGGTTGGCAGTTGAGTTAATTCGGCTTTGGGCACTTCACCGCAGAGATCCTAGGGTCGAAACTCTGCAATTGCTAACACGTCTTAAGTAGGAGGCCATGGTGGTGGGTCATGTGCTAGCTTCCCCCTGGGTATTGACACTTGTTCGAGGTGCACTGCGCACTGTACGATCGTGGGTTGGCGATTAGCGTAAGCGAAAATCAAGCCCAGCGGTTCTTGGGTCACAAAAAAAAAATTGGTAGCCACTCCTTACAAAAAAAAAAAAAAATGGCAGGCACAGGCCAATTGGCCAATTTTGTTTTTATGTTCTTTTTTTTTTCCCCCATTTTGTCCCATTTTCCTATATTTATTTTCTTTCGAATTCTTCTTTAATCCTTCCCTTTTCCTTAAACCCTAGCTAAAGCCTCTCTTCCTCCCCCCACATCCACCGCTCGCACCACGACCCTCCGTATCCCTGGGAAGAAAATGGCTGCTCGGTACGGATCGCTGTCGAGATCGCTGATCCAGGCCGCGAGATCCTCCACGCTCCGCTCGTCCTCCTCGTCCCTCCCCCGCGTGCGGCCTTCTCGTGTCCCCCGCCCCCCGTCTCGCCCTCCTCTCTTCACCAACTCGAGGTTCTCTTCTTCTCCTCCTTCTCCTTCTTCTTCTCTCGCGCAGTGAAAGCTTGCGTTTTTCGGTTCCAAGTGGATGAATTCGTGCTCCGTGGTTTTGTTTTGGTAAGGAATTTGGGGCAGCTGGGATGCGCCCAGTCGCTGATGCCGCTCCACAGCACGCTGGCTTCGTCCAGGCTCACCTCCCACATCTCGCTCGAAGCGCGCGCCTACTGCGAGCTGTCTCAGGGTAATGACGACCGACCCTTCCCCCCTCCGTGCCCTGTCCTGTTCTGGTGATCGGAATCGGTGCATTGCGTCTGGTGTCGTCGATCTTGTTTATCGGGTGTGAAGGGGCGAGCCCCGAATACGTTGTTAAGCCGAAAGTCGGGTTGGAATTCGAGGGATTGTGCGAAACGTTCGGGGGATTTTGAGTGTTAATGTTTATACCGGGAAAGGGTCGAAGGAAAATAATGAGGGAGAGTCGGAACTTAGGCTTGGTAGCTAAAGGAATGATTTTGTAGCTTTGATTTTCCTGTTGGTTGAATTGCATAGTTGTTCCTCACTAATGGACGGGTTTAAAAAATCTTCAAGACCACCCTGCGGTTGTGAGCTTCGAAGAAATTCTTTTGTTTAAAGTCCCTAGATGTTTGCTCCGAGGTTTATCAGAGGTACTGCAATGAAATCTCTGTAGGGCATCTGGTATGAGGGATCAAAATACAGATGTGCATCTACTGAAATTTTTCTCTTTTGTCAAGGTAGAACAAGAACAATTTTAATTTGATTGTCTATGGTATCATGAATATGCTGCCTAGTGCGCAATGCACATTGTTGTCATAAGACTCTGGGGTCATTGTCCCTCCTTTTGACGCAAATGTCATGGAGATACCTCTCATATTGCTTGCTAGAGCCAGCCTAGAAATTTTGCATCACATTGTGTGTAGTTTAGAGTTGGAGCACGCTGGTTGTCTATGGTATCATGAATATGCTGCCTAGTGCGCAATGCACATTGTTGTCATAAGACTCTGGGGTCATCATCCCTCCTTTTGACGCAAACGTCATGGAGATACCTCTCATATTGCTTGCTAGAGCCAGCCTAGAAATTTGGCATCACATTGTGTGTAGTTTAGAGTTGGAGCATGCCACAATGTCTCCGGAAGCTGCAACTGCTCTACCATGACATCCTGTTATTTAATTTATTATTGAAACCAATGTCTGAAGCACCAAAAGCGGGTCACATACGTTCAAGTTTAATCAATGTTTTTCATTGGTGTAAGGAGATACCTCTCGGGTTGTTTGCTGGAGCCAGCCTACAAATTTTGTATCGCATTTGTGTAGTTTAGAGTTGGAGCATGCTACAATAACCCCAGAAGCTGAAACTGCTCTACCGTGACATCCTGTTATTTAATTTATTATTGAAACCAAGGTCTGAAGCACCAAAAGCAGGTCACGTATGTTCAAGTTTAATCAATGCTTTTAATTGGTGTAAGGAGATACCTCTCATATTGTTTGCTGGAGCCAGCCTAGAAATTTCTGTATCCCATTTTGTGTAGTTTAGAGTTGGAGCATGCTAAAATGTCTCCAGAAGCTGAAACTGCTGTATTGTGACATCCTGTTATTTAATTTATTATCGAGGTCAATGTCGGAAGCACCGAGAGCAGGTCATGTATGTTAAATTTTAATGATTGGTATAAGGAGATACTGGGCATCAAAAGATGTAGCTACTGAAAAGCAACATTTCTGTGCATTTCTCCATTTGTATTAATTGTCTTATTTAGGAACCTCTGTCTGCATCTGCTCAAAAAGATTGCTCTGTTTCTGAGCTAAGGCCAGGACTGCACTAGAACATCGAGAAAATTCTGAGTATGTCACGCTCCCTTTGTGAAAGAAGCTGAACACTTTCAAATTAGTGTAGATCCTAACAATCACCCCCTTCTCTTCTCGTAACTGCTGATCTATGTTGGAAGGATTCTTGGTGTTATGGATCATTATCATTGTGTTTGCTTGTAGGTACTTGAAGACACCTCTAAATCAGCACAGGAGGTGCTAAGCCATATGGATCCTGAAGTATACTTTCTGGGGGGCTACTTTCAAAAGTAGAATGCATCGTGTGACTCTCTCTACAAGCATTTTTCTGTTTCGATTTTAGTGCATTGTAGAAAATACTTTGGAATGCTTTAGAACTAGGTAGGTTCAAGTTATAACCAGTTAACCTTTAGTCATTTTTCCATCTTCCTTAATTTATGCCTATAAATTGTCAGAGTTTCAGAAACAAATAGTTCCTGAGTTGGGCATCTTGGAATTTCGGTAAATTTATTTCTTTCCAATAATGAGTATTGTATAGGTTTAATTCGATGGATCAACAGAAAATGGCATGATGGCATGGTTTTAGCTGCATTATTCACTCTTTGGGTTGAAGAGTTAGCTTTGTTAAATGCGCTAAAACCTGAGCTTTTACACCTTTTCTCTAAGCCTCAATGTAATAATGGCACTTTTGCGACTAGTCGGTCTTCACCTGCGTGAGTGTCGCGTTTACTGGCCTGAAAACTGGTGTGGATCGTTGGAAAGCTAGAGAACTCTATCTTTTGCATCTCTCCTGGTGTTTCTCCTTTATTTGACCTGTCTGTTTCCTCGACGGCACTTATTACTACTCAGTTATTCTTGGTACTCAAATATCGGACCAGTTGCTAGGTGTCATTCCTCGACGGCACTTACACGTTAAAATGCAGATTGCTCAAGTATTTATCAGCAAAATGCTAGAAGGGAGTCGCCTTTGAGGCTCCATTTGGTTCAACATTTCTTAAGGGATTTTGAGCCCCCAAAGCCTTTTGGGAAAAATAGTGTGTTTGATTAGTATACGGAGGCCTCATTGGCCAAATGTATGTTGAAAGCCCAAAGTAGGTAGGGATTTATTTTGTACTTTTAGCATTTTCGGAATGGTAAGTGAGAGTTTAATGACTTTTTTCTTTCCAATATTGCCCTCATCGATAGTCATGTTTTCCTCTTTTGCCCTCAAAAGATACTGTTGATTGTCTTCTTCTTGGATTTGCTGGTCAATTGATGAAGCTCGGCAGTTGAAAAGCCTCACCTGAGGCAAGTTGCCTCCCCACCACCACAGCACCACCACCACTAATCGCCTACCCACCAGCAACTTGAGCTGCCTACCTCACTGCCTACCTCACGATTTTGCCCTCTTCGACGCAGCTGCATCTCATTTGCCTTTTTCTCTTTTCCTTTTCTTTTCACCTAAAAATTGCTTTGCAAAATATACACAAAAAATGAGTATCAAAACACTCATCTTCACCAAATGCCTATTCATTCAAAGATATTTGGGGAAATGGCTTTGCATTTTTCCAAAGTTGAACCAAACGGCCCTGAGTCCTCATAATAATATATGGGGCTTCCCTCATGGATAGGTGAAGGGGGTAAATTGCAGTATGGGGAGAGTTATACGAGTTTACCCAATTCATCAATTTTATCCCATTGCGTCAGGTTCTGCATTGCTTAGTTAAGTACGATTGATTGGATTCGATTATACTATTTCAAGCCTTTTCCTTTAACTCCAAAGAAAGTAATAGAACAAATATTGACAAAAAGGGAAAGAAATGAAGTATGGTATGGTTCTCTAGGAAAACTTCCTCAACAACTTCATGAATCTTGAAATCTCATATAGCTCTCCATAAAATCATCTAAAAATAAGCATAATTCAATCGGGCTCGAAGCATCCCGGTTTCATTAAGTTTGACCACTGTGACTTCCGAAGGCAATACATCGGTGCGTGTCAAGGGAGTGGCTCTTAATTCAGCTCATGTTTAATTAGCTAATTGGTGAGGTAATAACTCAACTGGGTGATGATCAGTGCTTTTAGGCACTGTACCCCTCTTTTTCAGCACTTAGGATTCGGATGCAAAATGTTAGTTAAGATCAAATTACATTATTGCAAGATGAGCATATGCATAGACTAGATTGATGCGTATATAATATGCTTTGCACTTTTGAAGGCGTTTGTCAAAGATTTCATGTATTTTTTTATTTTTGGTGGCACGAGAGTCGATATGATCAGTCCATCAACTCGGCCCCTTATAGCCCTAGACCATGCAAGAGACATCCCACCAGCAGATCCTGAGCTAGAGAGGCAGGCCTCCTCAGACGACAACCTAGGGTCGGCCCCCTCGGTCTCCAGCCTCACCGTCAAACCCTCGTCGATATCCGAGCAATGATAAGCCTACCTAAATCAGGGCTAATCAGATTAAGACGTCAATTAGTGTCTATCGTTCGATTTTTTCTTCTTGTTTTGTTTTTAATTCCAGCTCTAGGAAGATGTGAAGGGGAAAGTCTTCGGGGGGGAGGAGGGGGACCAGAGAAAATCATAAACTTTGTAGCCTTAGGAAAAAGATGGTCGGATTTCGTTTGCATGAACCTAGAATTGGCAACATCCCTAGTGAATACGTGGTGGTCTACTTCTGGGGACTTGGACCGTGACAACCTTAGCCACGTTACACTAAGTTGTTGTACGTGTTTGTGACTTTGTTTGAATATTTAGTTACGCAGTTCTAATGAATTACCAATTTTTCTTTCACCTTTTTGCTAGTTAAAAAGGAAAAAGATGAAAAGAGGTAACTAGCCGTCGCAACCTTTTTTTGGCATGATCGTGAATACGAGGCCGTGGGGAGGTCATCACCGAGGATCGTTCGCAGCCTGTGCGGTCGATGTAAGCGGGCATAGTTGTCAAATTCCCACTGAGGTGCTAGAAGTCTACGACGCGCTCGCCAAAGTAAGACGCGTGACTCGTTCCTTCGACAGATTCCATTCGCATTAACGCAATTAGTTTGGTGAAATCGAGTTATTGAGAATGTGCTGGTGGCAACTCAATCTAATGCGCATTGAGCGTAGGAATTTGAAGTTTAGTTAAGGGAAAATGCACTGGTTGCAACTCAATCTAATGCGCACTGAGCGTAGGAATTTGAAGTTTAGTTAAGGAAAATGCGCTGATTGCAACTCAATCTAATGCGCATTGAGCGAAAGAAATTGAGGTTCAGCCTAAGTAAAAGCCATCCACAAATACAATGATCTGTTTCGTTTGAACTTTGGTTCCTGAAAATGTGTAGCTAATCCTCTCTGATATGATTAGTTTGTACTTTGTAGTATGCGCCCAAACAAATTTCATAATTTCTCTGTGAAGTTTATATGGTTTTAGCCAAAGTGCCCAATATATAGACATAAAAGGGGAGAAGAAGACTAAAAGTGTTAAAAGTTGTACACACTCACTTTCTGTGATACACAATTTACCCTCAAGATTTTTCTTTTTTCTTTCAACACGTCTAACATACAAAGTCTATAATATGAATTACTTGTTTTTTCTTTCCAAGTTTTATGGATTTATTAAAATAGAGTTTAATTTGTCAAATTGAAACAATGAACAATATTAATGAATGATGGATTAATGTTTTTAGTGTAAATTTATTATAATATTTTATATTATTTATTTATTTGTGAATTTGAATCAAATTAATTTCAATAATAATTTATTATTTATATATAAAATATACATTTAATATATAACGTATCTCAACGTATCGGAATTCTCTATTTTTTGAAAAACAACGTGTCAGTGTGTTGTGTCGTGTCATGTCACATGTTGATATCGATGTTACTTAGCATCTACCTATAACAACCTTGGACCATGGGCATTGCCAAAAAATGGACAAGGACTCCAGCGTAGGTGCTCATCTGCGGTTGAGGCCGGGAATCAAAGGTCATGCCATAAAACCGTAGGGAATCACGTCAGACATAGTTTTAGCTAATCAAGGAAGAAATCGTGAATCAATCCTAATTTTGAACATTGATTTCATGAAAACAACTTTATCAGCTCTTTCAAGCAAATAGTCAAACACATGCTAGGCATTTTAAAACGTAAACTCCGGACTTGATTTCAATGTATTTCTCAGCTTAAACATAGTTGGCAGAGTATTAAATCATCTCTATTTGTCACGAATCCATCTCATTCTGTCACGATTTGCTCACAATTTAACCTTAAATTCAACAGTCCATGGAGCCACCGCCCACCACGCCAGGCACCACCATCCGTTTCACCGAGATCACAACAGTCGAAGACAAGACCTTGGTTTTGCCCCACACACACAAAGATCTGGTAGAATCTCAAGGGAAAGAAGAAGAAAATCCACCAAAGCGGAAGTCCCGATTCTACCCATCGGATCCATTCGCGGGAGGCAGAGATGTGTTCCAATTGCAAGGGACCAGCCCCGTGACCACGAACCCAGATTTCGGAACTTGAAGCTTGATCCCACCCAATTCGAGGAGAACGAATGACACGAACGAAGGCGACGAGAAGGACGATCTATCAAAACTGGTGACGACATTGTTTTGGGTTGTTTAGGTAAATGAAACTAATTAAAGGATGTTGATTTAGGCTTTTTATGTTGACTCAGACCTCCGGCATGCCACATCAGCTTGATATTAATAAAAAAAAACGCCACGTTAGATTTTCAACCAAACATATCGGAGTTGACATTAAAAATATCATTTTTCAAAACTTTGGCATTTAAGTGACAAAAAAAAAAAAACTTTTGACATCAAAGTAAACGCTGTAAACAACTTTTGATACTTTAATGCCCTTCTCCTTACATAAAAACAACAATTCCAAATTGATCACATTCACAATGATATCTAAAAGGGAAAAAGGCACCAAAAATTCCAAACTTTGCGTAATGTGACAAATTTACCCCAAAATTTTTTTATGACATGAAAAACCCCAAACTTTGCTAATCGTGACTCATTCATTCCCACAAAGGGCATTTTCGTCTTAATTTTTTTTCTGTTTTTCATTTTTCTTTTTCTTTTTTTCCTTTTTTCTTCTTCTCTCTTCCCTCCGCCAGCAATGGGGGAGGGAAGAGAGAAGAAGAAAAAAAAAAGAATAAAAGAAAAAGAAAAAGATTTTAAAAAGTAGAAGATGAAAATGCCTTATAATTTGGAATAAATGCGTTACACTGATATAAGTTCAGGATTTTTGTGTTATGAAAAAAAGTTTAGGATAAATTTGTTACTTTGGACAAAATTTGGTAATTTTGGTGGTTTTTTTCCCTATCTAAAATGTACGAATAACTTGCAAAAGCAAATATAATTGTTTCAATTGGGTTGTTAAAGTTATTTTCCATTTATTATGGGGACGTCATCGACAAATCATATATTCTGCAAATAATTCACGTCCTCAGCATATTATGTGTATGTTTTACGCGGTCCTTTTTTTGTCTAGATTCATGGTATGGTATGTTAGACTGTATTTTCTCTGATTTGGTTTGAGAACATATAAAGAGGTCATAATTGCAATGTCGAAGCGAAGCAATTTCAGGGTCTTATCATTCTTCTCATTTTCCAAGTTAGGTCACCGTGATTTACTATTGATGGGTGCATAAAGTTTCTCGAGGATTCAATTGATCTCTCCGGTTCAGTTGATTTATGACAACTAGTAAGTTGATACCGCACGATTCCTTTTTAGCCAAATGCACGGAGATTGTCAAAACAGCTACCTGAAATCAAAGCAAAACTAGGAAATTCCAACAACATGATTTCCATGTATATCTACCCTTGACGTTTCATGGTTCAAAGAAGTCCAATGTCAAGATAATTAGGTGAAAAAGCAACCAAGTTTCAGTCTTACTACGGCATGCAATCGGGTAAATTCAAAGAACCCAGGATGTCTCTAGCAACCCAATGTTCTATTCGAGAAGGTATTGACCTTTCCACTTACCCGTTGATTCGGAAAGAGAGGAAGAAAGGAATGGCCAAAGTAGACTTCATTTAATCAAGAATTAGATGGTGATACAGGTGACATTATTTTCGGGGGAAAGATAAATTATCCAAAAGTTTAACCCTAGCCAAACGTATTGACCAAGTCCCTTGTAAAAGTCAATTATATGTGATGTTTTTCCAAAGAAACAAGTTAGCTTTATGTTGCCACAATACATGACAAGCGGAGAATCCTTGTTCCCATGGAGCCCTACATTTATTGTGGACTTTTTCTAGTTTTTATCTTGATGGAACAGCTAACAAGTCAAATAAGACCACCCGGATGCATCTATTTCTATGATAAATCAGTCATTTAAAAAATATTTTCTATAAAAAAAATGATCGATTGTATCGATTATTAAAATGAACGAATAAAAACTATTTACATCATTCACGAAAATCTTTCGGCATAGATTATATGAAAGCATTCTTCATTGATTAATATTTCTTAAGTGATACAAACAAACAATTTCTATTTAAATGTTTTCCAAGTAATTGATTTTGTGCAAAACAAACATATTCTAAAAGGAAAATATAGATCGGACTCAAATTCTAAATGAGAAACCATGCATAGTATGTTTTTAAATATGATGAGTAGTTTGTAGATCTTTGAACAAGCATTCTCAATATTCTATTTTGTCGAAGCGCATTAACCGAATTGAAGTAAAGGCCTTCAATAGTACCATACAGGTATATGAATTAAATTGTTTGATAAAACCATGAATATATTGACATTATTAAAACTTGAACTATGACGTCTCGAATTCCATATCAAATGGGAAAGATTATGTTGAGTGACTCATAATTGATTACAGACTCTCAAATAATCATCACCTTATATGATTACTCCAAATATCTTTTAGGAGATTTATTGTTAAATCGTTAAAGATAGTATTAGAGTAATACCTTCTCCAATAGATATACATTAGTGGATGACTATTACTCAAATGAACATAATGTATCTCTATTTTTGTTTAACTTGAATTAAAAAAAAAAATTCCATCCTTTCATAAGTTTGATGTTGCTCATCAGCTCCGGTTGAGGGGTTAACGTTTGGAATCAGGTCTTCGAGCAGCATATATTTTATTGCCACCTTCGCGTGAGCCGAAAAAAGAAACAAGGTCAATTCAATCTTGTCTGTCATTTCTTTGACTGTTGAGAGCCCGATTGCTTCTACGTCATTGATGCTGTGGAATATATAACTAGAATAACAGAAAAACAACAAGAACCTCGTCTCATCGTTTGACAAACCTTTTCCCAATCGACATGAACTCTCCAAAATAATTGTAATGATTCGCAAAATACGACACACCTCTCCTAATGCGGAGGGGGATCTGGAAATCGCCTTCTAATGTCTATTATAAATCCAGCGTTAGACGATAATGTCAGCAAACGGAACGGCCGGCGGCAATTATTGGGACCAGCTTAGAATGGCTGGAAAGAATCTTGAGAGAGGATTCGTAAAATACTGCAGAAGGCACCAAACCCTAGCCTATTGGCGTCAGAAGAAAAAAAAATGCATGGGAACCATCCTTGCTAAGGGACAGAGAGACAGAGACCATCCTAGGGTTTTGACAGTTCGAAACACCTGCGTTGTGTAGATAATTTGACTAATACAATGTATTGGACCGCCGGTCATCTGAAAGAACAAAGACTTTATCGTAGCCATTTCGTGCATCTCTTGTTTTGATTGGATGTGAATCTTTTTAATCTTAGGGATCAAATCTACATTGTAGATCATTGCCTGCATCTCTCTCTCTTCTCTCTCTCTCTACAAGATCGGAGGTTGTCTATGGAGGAGGAGGACCACATATCCGAGGTCACTGAATCAGGTTTGCGGCAACCACAATGAGAGAGAGAGAGAGAGAGAGATGGAATTGGGTCAATGCCAGTTAGCTTGGGCTCAACGTATCTAGACGTGAATTTTAGAACATAAAATAGAATTTCATGAATGATTAAACAGATAAATTTTTTATTCAAACTACATTTACGGGGTACCATGTATCTTTCCACGAGAGAAGCCTACTGTGTCCTCACTGGTGTTACTTATAATGCCAACTGTATAATCTACTCGACTTTGCTGATTCAGTAGGTCCTAGAATTAAGAGATGTTAATTTCCTAAAAATTGTACCTTTATATATCAAGATATAGAGATATTCATATTTCTTTTTGTGATTTTATTTCCTGTCCTTTTTACTTATCGCAAATCCACGTCCCTCGGCATTTTAGTTCTTCAATCCACTAATCTCGCCCTCCATCAGAGATACATCAAGAAACCCTAATTTGGAACCTCCAACAATTTAATTGGTCTTTGTACCTTGTAAATTCGGGTCACCTTAAACTTCAACACTTGGGTTAAAACTCATAAAAGAATTATGTTCTATTTAGATATATCCCGTTCGCTGCTGTCTTGTGCACTTCTGATCATCACATAACGCAATTAATGCAAACTAATGTTCGCCTAACCTTTTGTATTATCACAATACAAGACTTAGAAAGTGAGGCGATGTCAAAAAAGTGTCTCACATCATTTAACAACGGGTATAATATACTATTTATATTTATATGGTCTCTCTTAGTTTAAGCTTTTGAGTTAAACTTTCGAACATGATATTAGAATCATTGATATTCCTTTCGAATTTGTGCATCCACCCCCCATCAATCAAGTTCCACTTTTCGCTCCTATTTCAGCTGCTCGTGAGAGGAAGTGTTACAATATAGTCCCACATCACTTGACAACAAGTGCTATAATCTCGCTATATTCATATGGTCTCTCTTTACCTATCGGTTTATAGTTCTGAGTTGAATTTTTTTTACAAGCAACACCTCACTATCTACTTTGCCAAAGCATAAGATTGCGACATCACCAAGAAGAGCACAATTATTGGCGTGCATCAGATCTCCTAGCGGCAAATGGCTAAATTTTTCAACGTCCAAGGACAACGATTGGATAAATGTACGCTATTTATGTCTGTTCATTGATCTTGGCCTATAAATTTATTTATGTCACAAATGGACAGACAATGCGGAGTCCTTTCTTCTTGTTAAACCTCCTATTTTACGTAACATATGTTTCAAATGTGCACGAGGGGTGAGGAATAACAGGCCGAAGCGTGAACGTAAAGAAGTTCCCAACAAGGGACGTTGTAGACATTTGATGTGGTCACGATCTCGATTTCTTGTTTTGTTTAGATTTCGTCGTACAATGATTCTGAATTCCACAAAAAAAAAAGATCATGAACGATTAACTAAGGGACAGCATGCAGTATCGACACGGTCAAGCCTTATGAGAAGTATTATTGTGCATTACATTTTGTAGATGATATTGTTTATGCTGTGTGTGTGTGTGTGTGTGTGTATGTATATATGCGATCTCGGTTCGTGAAATATATTAATTACAAAGAATAAACTTTTGCGTAAAGTTGGCTCCCCATCGTTTATTAGTTTTGATTACAAAATCAGGAGATAAAAATGATAATTTACTACTGAAATCGTCTTTTCTGAGGATGTTCGGAAAAAAAAAAGGACTTAATAAACTCTACTAGCTACAAGAGTTTCAGTCCTTCAAGCCTGTCTTTTTCTTTTCTTGGAAGTAGAAATTATATGAGAACTCTGATGTAGGTTCCACCATATGCCAAACAGAAAAACAGTTCACGTAACACTAACTTTAGATCTTACTGACAAATGCGAAGACCATCATCTTAAAAATGAAGCTCGCATTAACTGCTATTTATCCAACTGGGATCGATTTGGTCACGGCAATTGATCATGTATGCCGGCGATGACGTTTGCAATCGATCTGGTTCACGCTCGGCCCAGATCTAACTACACGGTAAAATACGGATTGACAGGTAGTTGTCACATCTCGGCAACTTTTCGTGTGGTCCTTCTCTCTAGTTGCTGTCACGGTGCACGTTGCCAATGAACCAGCTTTCCGATCCCAAATTTGAGTAGACGTACGTGCGTGATTGGAAAAAGCCAAATCCTCTCGTCACGGAAACTACTAAAGAGAAAAAGATCCTTCGTCCAAGTTTATCGTGTGAATACGTTGGCTTCACACGTTGGCGGTGAAATGGAGGGACATTCATGCCAGAAATGGAGCAACATCTTTGAGATTCCGACTCATTATTAGCGCGAAAATGTTGCTGAGAATGTACCGATTGACACATCGCCAAGTTGGGCACTCCGGGTTTGGCACCGACAGGAGCTTTTCAACCTCACGCCTCGAAGACTTCGCCCCTTGATTGACAAATTTGAACACGAAAGTGGTCACATCACACTCACGGGCGGGCGAATATGCTTAGGCCTAAGTAGATATGTATGTAACAATCTATATGTACGCGTGAGAGTTGTTGTAGCAGTGATACGGAAAAAGTTGAACCAATGTGACGAGAGCTCGAGGAATTGGAAGTCGGAAAAAGGAATGCACATCCTATGTGTATGTCAATTTATTAATCAATCTCTCTTTCTCAGTACATTCAATGCATCTATTTTCATTTTGGGGGAAATTGATGAAAAAATCCTAAACTTGTTGAACGGCGATTAATTCGGCTCTAAATTTTTTAATTTAACCAATTTAGTCTAAAAATCTTTTAATTTAATTATTTTTTTAAAATTTTATAAAATATGATTAAAAATATTTACATTTGTGCTAGCAGTGTTACGTGAAATGGTTGATATTTACATATGTGATTTCTGACTTAAATTAGTTGGATAAACTAAACTAGTATTAATGTGAAAAAATTTAGAACTAAATTATTACAATTATATTGTTTGGAATTAAATTGGTACAAATGTAATATATTTAAAACTTTTTGAATTTTTTTTCTTATTTCATCATATAAAGATATACACACACATAAGAAACATAGCAACCTCCATGTGAATTTCAAATTATTCTCACCACATCCTATTGTTGAGCAAACCAAATTCCCGCTGGACCACCCCGCATCGATCATATGCATCGAGAGTGACATATATTAATAAATATGTATATATGTTAATTAAATTCCTGTCATTTTACTCTCCTCTGCCCATATTTTCATTGGAGTATCGACAAGGACATTCTAACTTGCCCCTCGAGAAATAATAGCTAACCCTAGATGTTGCTATCTCATGTGCCTCGGGATTCCTTGGATGTCTAATGATCTTGCGTGTTTTTTTTTTTTTTTTTCGAGGGCGATTATTTTTCTTGGGAAGATAAACTTTAACAAGCGATGAAAAGAAAAAAACCCCATTAAGATATTGCAACCAGATATTGTCGTCCCAGTCATTTCCAGAAAGATGGTGAAAGGAGCAGGGCAAGAGATTGGAAAGCAACTGTCAGATGACGCAGGAGCAAATGCAAAAGCTTCAACCACCACCCGCTTCTTCTCCGTTTTATATGAATCGGATCGCGAACCGCGACATGAAGGAGGAGTACAAAACGGAAACGATCATCCCCGCAACGAATTCTTTTCCTGCGAGATATAAAAATCAGGTCACGTCCACGTGATCACTGCCACCACCATGGACGACCTTCCCTGAAAAACCCTAATAGTTCCATCCCTCATGCACCGGAGAAAAATCGAATCCAGCCGTTTATCATTCTTTATTCTTTCACAGAATAGGGTTCTTTTTTTTTTTTAAATAAAAATTTGTGCATTAATTGAACCAACGTAAAGAAATGGTCGTTATTGCGTTGCGTTGCATTGTGTCGATAATTCTTAGGCGGCTGTCGGCGCGTCATGCGAAAATGATACGCTGGAGAAATGAACGAAGACATCGTTCAAGAAAAACTTGGTCAAAACTATGTAAACAAATGGTGCAGAGAAATTGAATGTAATAATAATAAATAAAAAAACCTGCGTAGATGAGAAGGGGTGGGAGAAAAAGAACAGCTTCACATTAAGGATAAATCAAATCAGAGGAGGGAGGGAGGGAGGGAGGGAGAGAGAGAGAGAGAGAGAGAGAGAGAGAGAGAGAGAGAGAGAGAGAGAGAGAGAGAGAGAGAGAGAGAGAAATACATATAAAATTTGCAAGAGCTTAATCCGAAGGTTACGTCCCTCTCTCCACTTACCACTATTTCCATGTCTTACACAGTACCATCATCTTTAAATATTTCCTTGTGTTTCTTCAAAGAAAACATCAATGTGACCTTATTAAAGAATTTGTTCATTATCATCCTTGGTCAAAACGCCAAGTTGTAGTTCTCCGGGAGTACATAATCATAGTTATCTTCATAGTTAAACTTAATATACTAAGCTCCAAATCAAGTTTTGATACGAGCGAGAACTAAAAGTTTTGATTCGACATGATAATTCTCTCAAGAGTCGTTGAATAGATTGAAAAACTTTTGATGTTTTGTATTGCCAAAAAGTGTTTGGACTAAATTAGAATCTATCTTATCTACTGCTCAAATGTACAATTTTCAGTGCCAATGATAGACCCAACTGCGCATCGTGTGAGCTTCTCATCATACCTCACCATAGTTTGACAAGGGAATTCAAGACCAGTTGATGATATATCTAGACACAGGCTCGTCCTTCGCAAACTAATCAATTTTAGTGAATTACTTGAATGAATGAGATCAATCTAACTTGTCTAAAACCCCAACAAAGATATCCTGCCGCACGTTTGGATTGCTTCCTCGATTCACCAAGTAGCTAAGCGATGGCCAAACGTGGCAGATGTATGTATTTCATAGATACGGGAGATAGATATCCTCATCAGCACAAGACAAAGATGTGCCTGTCTATATGATAGACACCCGCTTAAAAATTGCAAAAGAACAAAAGAGCCCATGTAATACCAACTGAAGAACAAAATCATAGAAAAGCCCGCACGGTCCTAGTGTTCTCCCCCATACGCAACAGGACAGAAGAAAAGATTTTACACTGCTACCGTGCCCGTCTCCCTCTCTCGATCTCTCGTTTGTTGGCCGGCGGCCATCATTGTTGTTAGTGATCATCAAAGATTCCCCAGGATAATTTCCTGCATTAGAAGTATTTTGGTAACTCTATTGATTTTTTCATATCTTCAAAATGAGGTATATATCTTTATTTGATTGCCCAAATATTTTTAAGATAAAAATTTTTTACGATAGAAATATTGTAATAATTCTATTGATTTCTTCGTATATTTCGAGATTGTGTATATATATCTTTGATTGATTATGTATACGAGGAATCAATAAAATTATCAAACATCACGCTCTAACCTTGGAAATTATCTCAAGGATTCCCTAATTTTCGCTAACGTATGTTGTCTCGAGGCCAACAAGCTCTCTGCAAGAAAGGCCCGTGTGGCGAGAGAGAGAGAGAGAGGGAGGGAGGACGCTGACGCGTACGTATAAGGACCCCCCCGCTGACGTGGCCGACACCCGGACCCCGCATGTCGGGGCGACCAGGCGCAAGATGACCTGTCGCGGGCCCCAGCTCCCCCCAGCGGCGACAACTCTCCGACACAAATTTTTGATGTCGCCGCGGGCCCGCTGCCGTGCCCTTCTGGAAAACCACTATTCCCCTCGGCTCCTACGTGGACGCTGACGTGCCATCTCCACGCACCTCGCCGGCTATAAATCAGGCCTTCTCCTTGCATGGTTTCCTCACAGCACTCGCCCCACCACCACCAAGAGCCTCTCTCCTCTTTCTCTTCACAAACACACACAAACCTCTCTCTCTCTCTCTCTCTCTCTCTCTCTCTCTCTCTCTTTTCCATCATGGCCAACTCGGTGATGCCGTCTCCGATGGGCGCGCCGGCATGCAAGAAGGACGCCAAGGCGCTCGGGTTCATCGAGGAGATGACCCAGAACGTGGACTCGGTCCAGGAGAGGGTGCTCAGGGAGATCATGACCCGGAACTCGGCGACCGAGTACCTGAACCGGTTCGGGCTCGACGGGGCCACGGACCGCGACTCGTTCAAGGCCAAGGTCCCCGTGGTGACCTACGAGGACCTCCAGCCCGAGATCCAGCGCATCGCCAGCGGCGACCGCTCCAACATCCTGTGCTCTCAGCCCATCTCCGAGTTCCTCACCAGGTGCAATTTCATTGAACCGCTGAGTTTATTTTTTTTCCCCTTTTTCCTTTGATATCGCGTCCGCTGTACGTTGATCCTAGTAATTTAAAGGGAGAACAGAAGCTCGGAATCTGTTTATTTTATGTCCTTTCTATCTATAGAAGATGATGGCCTTAACATAGATTTGAGCATATAATAATGAGTGCGCATATTCGCAGTTCGGGTACTTCGGCTGGAGAGAGAAAGCTGATGCCGACCATTCAAGAGGAGCTGGACCGTCGCCAACTACTCTATAGTCTCCTCATGCCGGTCATGAACCTGTGAGTATCGCCTAAAAACAAATGATGGCGCCTATGGCCGGAATGTTTCCAGAACGAGAATTTAATAATAAAGAAATGATGGCGGGTGCTGTACTTTTTTAAGTTTGCACTTTTTTACAAGTATCTCCTCAAGAAGATCCCTATGGTTCTTTTTGTAGTGGATCCCTTTCGCCTTTAGACCATCTACAGTGAAATGTTAGAAGAATTATAATGCTCTGCGAGTATAAAAGATATTGTCTTGTACAATAAATCAAAATAACATTCCTCTTATAACTAATCAAGTTATTTTGGAAGGGACATCTGAAGTTCTTTTTTTTTTTTTTTTTTTTTTTTGATTTTTGTTGTTGTTGATGTGCAGTTATGTGCCTGGACTGGACAAGGGCAAGGGCCTCTACTTCCTCTTCATCAAGGCGGAGACCAAGACGCCGGGCGGCCTAGTGGCGCGCCCAGTGCTCACGAGCTACTACAAAAGTGAGCACTTCAAGACTCGCCCCTATGACCCGTACAATGTCTACACAAGCCCGAACGAGGCCATCCTTTGCCCTGACTCCTTCCAGAGCATGTACACCCAGATGCTCTGTGGCCTCCTCATGCGTGAGGAGGTCCTCCGCGTTGGTGCCGTGTTCGCCTCCGGCCTTCTCCGTGCCATCAAGTTCCTCCAGCTCAACTGGCAGCAGCTAGCCCACGACATCGCCACCGGCTCCCTAAACCCTAAGGTCACTGACCCCACCATCCGGGAGTGCATGTCCAAGATCTTGAGTCCTAAACCGGACCTTGCCGAGTTCATTCGAAAGGAATGTTCCAACGAAAATTTGGATCGGATCATAACTAGGATTTGGCCCAACACTAAGTACTTGGATGTGATCGTGACTGGGGCTATGGCTCAGTACATACCAATCCTAGAATATTATAGTGGTGGCTTGCCCATGGCATGCACTATGTATGCATCATCCGAATGCTACTTTGGGCTAAACCTAAAACCCATGTGCAAGCCCTCAGAGGTTTCGTACACGATCATGCCGAACATGGCATACTTTGAGTTCCTTCCCCATGACCCATCGGCCCCTCCCCTGTCACGGGACTCCCCTCCCCGACTCGTCGACCTGGCAGATGTCGAGGTTGGGAAGGAGTACGAGCTTGTCATCACAACCTATCCAGGCCTCTGCCGGTACCGGGTCGGTGACATCCTCCAAGTCACGGGCTTCCACAACGCTGCCCCGCAGTTCCGCTTCGTGCGGCGGAAGAATGTGCTCTTGAGCATCGACTCGGACAAGACGGATGAGTCCGAGCTCCAGAAGGCTGTGGAGAGTGCATCGGCGCTCCTCCGCGAGTTTAACACTAGTGTGGTCGAGTACACAAGCTACGCTGACACGAAGACCATCCCAGGGCACTATGTCATCTATTGGGAACTGCTTGCGAAGGAGTCAAACAAGGCACCTCCTAATGAGGTATTCAACCGATGTTGCCTCGCCATGGAAGAATGTCTCAACACCGTGTACCGGCAATGCCGGGTGGCAGATAACTCCATTGGGCCTCTAGAGATAAGGGTGGTGACAAATGGTACATTTGAGGCGGTCATGGACTATGCAATCTCTAGGGGTGCTTCGATCAATCAATACAAGGCACCAAGATGTGTGAATTACACGCCTATAGTGGAGCTTCTCGATTCAAGGGTGGTCTCGGCGCATTTCAGCCCTAGTGCGCCACACTGGACCCCCGAACGACGTCACTGACCGGGTGCGGATCGCGATCAGATCTAGTCAGATCGACCGGAAAAAAGGGAACAAGCTTTTGGTCCTGTCTCTGCCGTATCATATTCTCTCGTGCTGGACATTTTCTTAACTTTTCAAAACTGTTTCTTTAGCTCTTCTTTTGAATTCCTCGCGTTCCATGTGTTGATGCGGAATAATAAGTTCAGATAATCTGGGCGAATGATGTCATTGTCAATGTGTTGTAGGCCTCAATGTTTGTTCCGTTTTGTGTGCTCTGCCTTCGCTTTCTTCTTTCCCAAAAGTTGAAGACAGAGACTTGTAAAAATGGGGCTTGTCGTGGAGGTGATGGTAATGGCAATTTTTTCTAAATTTGTGGAAACATCTAGTGGCAATGTTGTGATTTCGGTCAGGATCGTGTAGGCATCTTATGCATGGAATTTTGTTCACGTGCTAGATATTCCTCTGCGAACTAGGGTTTCGTTGTTGCTGGTGGGGTTAACGTGATGGCTAAAGATAGTTTTCTTCAGTCGGCTAATGCTTTTGGAAGCTTATCATGAGGATTTAGTGGGTGGATGGGCATGTGAATTCGGTATATACCTCAAACTTTTTGACGGGCTTAAAGCCCTTTTCTTTCTCCTTTTTGAACTTTTCATATGCTTCAGTATTACTTTTGGGCTCCAGTATTACTTTTGTTTGACAGCAGACATTGAAATTTGATCCTTTGTTTAGTGCAAGCATCCATTATTACTCAGGCTAAAAAGAAACGGCAAGCAGCCATTTAAACTTCTTTTTAATCGGGTTTGTCTGCAAGAGCTAAATATAGTCGTTAGCAAAAAGTTAATATGAACTAGATCGCCCCCACACTCACGAACTAGCATCAAGGAAAAAAAAATCAAATTAAAAATATTGTAATAAATTAAAGCTAAAAAATGGGGTTGAGTACATTAGCTTCACAATTTCTAAGTGTGGGGGACAATATTTATTCCACTTTCAAATGAAAAGGTAGTCTGTAGCTAGACAAGTGGTTTACTTTTAAGATGCATTATCGTTTTTAACATTCAAAAGAACTGATAAATGTTATTAATGAGCAAACATAGGTATAATAATTGAGAAGACAAGGTTCACACACATAGGTCTTATTATATTCATATTTACATGATATATCTACCACAGTATATGCCCTTTTCTATGTGAAGGCAAACAAGGGGATAAAATGTCCAAATCACTCCTTCAATGAGCAAACACAGATATAATAATTGAGAAGACAAGGTTCACACACATAGATCTTATTATATTCATATTTCCATGATCATATCTACCATAGTAGATGCCCTTTTCTATGTGAAGGCAATCAAGGGGATAAAATAGCCAAATCACTCCTTCAACTTGCTCCTCTAATTGACTAGTCTCGATGGAGAAGTTCAACCACAGAAAGTTTGTTTGCTTTTGAAACTTGTAGAATCCATGCATATGTTGACCTACTATTTCTAGGGCAAGAAAATGCCCTACTACATATATTCGCCTAACAGACATTATAAAGAGGGTGACATTTTCTATAAGTTATTAGGCATATAGCCAATGTCGGCCACATTATGTTGTTCTAAGCTGCATCATTGCCTAATATTCATTTGGAGAAAATCGTGTGACGTTCGTTCACCTTCTTATCTTTTTCCGCCTCTTTTCTTGCTTCATAACTTTAGTCTTCTTCAAATATTAAAAGTCTAATCGTACTGACACATCCCATAAAAGACCAAAACCCTAATTATATCGTCTCTACCTATCTAGGGTTTGTCATCATGTGCTCCTATTAATGAGAACAAAGCTGCTAACCATTTCGTATAGGATTCGTCCTTTGACCTCTATGCCGTATTCAAAGTACGATTGTTTTTTATAAGAGTAAATTATAGTTATATTTTAGCGTTCCGTTAAGTTTTTTCTAACCAAATAAATTAATGTAATGATGCAAACTTCGATCCTTCATTAGTTGTCTAGAACCAATAAGTCAACGACTCTATACTTAGTCTTGTTCAAACATGTAATTAACAAACACGTTATATGTCAGTAGTTGATACACAGCATTGTTGTAGTCCAAAGCAAGTCTAGATGCACGGTACTTGAAATATTGAAATACAGTTTTTCGCCTCTGAATTCAAGGGCCGAGGGAATTTTGAAAGACTAGTCATTCATATTTTCGCAAAAAGAATTGCACAATTAATGATAATGGATCCCTAATTAAAGAGTCTATATTTGGTTCGCATAATTTTCTAGAAAATGATGGCTTGTATAGTTTGCAAAAATGAATTAACGAAATCGATGCATACATATCCTCTTGCATCCCGCATCTAACAAACAAGTCCTACTAGACATGGCTTGCCCACAAGACATGGGTCTAATATATCATGCTATAAGTGACTTTTGCACATTAAACACATTGATCTTTTTTAGGGGAATCATTTCTTTTCCAAATGAAAATTTAAGAGTTTCTCCAAGAAAGGGGGAAAATTTAGAGAATTTTCTTGCCAATATGTAGTAAAATTGACCTATATATGAGAATGAAAAAATATTTTTCTTTTTCAAAATATTTAATAAAAAAGTATTCCAAGTATAAACATGGCTATAAATATTACATCTATCTTATAATATCTAAAGTAATAAGTATTAGAAATAGCTTTACGAGGATGAGAGAGTATTATACCAATGATTTCATGTAAAATTGACTCTATTATTCATGATTGGTGATTTGATATATTTGTTGAAAAAATTTACTCTTATTTTAGGAGAATAATATGTAGAGAAAAATTGACTAACATGCTTGCGACATAATGCACTATAGAGAGTAAAATTACCTCAATTCCATCTAAGACAACATGTAATAAAATACCGTAGTATAGTTTAACTTACTTAAACCAAAGTAATAACGGAAAAAGAAATGACCAACGAGTAGAAATAAATCCTAATAAACTTAAGTCTTGTAAAGTATGACATAGGAGATTTTGGTAAGTGTGATACAAATTTTTATATAAGGCAAATCAGTCCATAAAATTCAATTATCTTCCGTATGATATATAAATTTCTAATGATATTTCTTATATAATATCATGATATTGTCACTCCGACAAGTCTAAAAACACCATTTCCATATAAGAAGATCGATGTGGTAGAGAAGCAGATTGAATAAACATGAATTTTCAAGAAACAATTAAGCGTAAAACCTCGCATGAGCAAATATATAAGCAATCTACGTCACTTGCAAGGCTTGATTGCGAATGCAATCGATTCAATTTTGATCTTTTTCCAGTACGATACTATCACTACAACTATGAACTGACCATACACCAAACGCATCATAATCATAAGACTAATTCGCGCGGAAGAGGTTGTTGCTCCACAATAATTACCAATTCACTTAAATCTGCCATGCCTGCCCATCCCCCCCAAGCCACAAGCAAGTCCCACACGTGGCTTAAATATTTTTGGCTTTTACCCAAAGTTACCATAACACAGCTTTGGTGAAATAGCAAAATCTTGCAAAGTTGCACCTGCAAGAATAATATAAAGCGACGAACTCTTATCTTGTACTTTATCTTGGAAAGCAATGTGGCAAAATCTAGTCGCGGGAATACTCAGATATAGTCGGCAGCCAAAGAGTTACCAAAAATCGAAATGACAAGCATCTAATCCCAATAAAAGACCGCGCAGGCCGGAGCAAAGCCGAAAGCGGTTCCTGGCTTTTAAAGGAAACCTTTTTATCGCCCTCTAGAGAGTTTCTCAGAGCAAACCAAAGCTCACGATAAAGCGATCTTTGAACGAGCCACGAGTCGGGTCACGTCCTGATAAAGGACTCCATTCATCGAAACGCGAAAACAAAGCAATGGGTTTGACCGTCCAGCTTGGGGAATGGTTTGAACGTGGCCCAGCGAAAAGGGAGCTTCGCTCTAGGGTTAACCAGCCCGGTTGCTTCAGGGACGAAACAGCGAAGATTCTTCAAAGCACTCGATTTCTATTAAAGAATTCAAAAAGATCCCGGATGGAATGTTTGGGAAAGAATGAGTTCACTGGATCACGAGGACGATTTCGTTGTCTCCTTCATCATGGTGCATTAATGTCGCGGCATCATAAAAGGGAAAGGCGTAGGAGATTGGTCATGGTTCAAGTTTCCACAACCATGATTTCGAACGGCCCAAAGCAACGCTTTGCATGGCCTTAAACCGCCGTTGTAGCCGTAATAGCGGCAATCCTTTCCGTTTCACGGTGGTGGTTGGTGAGTGGAGTGCTGAATACGTCTCGAATTCTAGCCGAGAAGCAACTCGGATTGAAGCCTGGAAACAACGAAGATCGGAATTAGGCATGTCCAAGAGGGAAGTAGGACCAAGGCGCTCGAGCCACAAGTTGGAAACCTATCTGAAATCATTTTCTAAAATATGATAAGATATTAGCCCTTTGACTGAAAACTCTGCGTTTGGGCACAAGAGAACCCCAACGCCTATTCTCAAGCCCTTGATAGAGGCCACAGGCCAATACCAAGTCCACCGGGGTCCATCAAGGCCAATACATATTTCCAAAGAGTCTAGGCCCATAACCCCAGTGCTCAAACCCAAGTCCATAGTGGTTGGGCACAAGACACCAGCGCTCATGGCCAGGCCTAAGACTTCGGTACCGTTGCCCAACTCCTCAATGGCCCAGCTCAAGTCTGCAAAGGCTAGGCTTAGGTCCACAACGCATGCACTCAAGACTAGGTCCATCAAGGTGACCATGACCTTGATACCAGTGCTCAGGCCCATGTCCATTGAGCCTGGGCTCAAGGCCTCAATGCCCATGCCCCCGGCACCCAATGCCAGAACAACGTACCTAACCCAAGTCCTATCCTTAGTGCCTGAGCTTGAGACCTAGGCACCCATGCCTAGGTCCTCAACGCCTTGGCCCAGGTCCTTAGTCCATTAAGGTTAGGTCCAGGATGTTGGCACCCACCTGACTAAATGAAGGCTAAGCTCGAGACCTAACGCTTGCACCTTGGTTCATTGAGTTTGGGCCCGTGTCCATCAAGGTCAGCCAAAGACCTTGGTGCCAAGCCTAGTTCTGCGACACCTACATTCAGCTCCATGGAGGCCGAGACCCTAACCCTAGACCTATATGCCGATTCCCAGTGCTCGATAGGCCTAGGTGAGGTCCATCAACATCATACTCGAGACCTTAGTACTTATATCTGGTTCCCCGGTTGCCTAGCGCCCAAATAATATTTGTCCACACAGGAAAATCAAATTATATTTTCCTTACCAAATAATGTAAAATATTTTTCAGTTCATTTTCAGGTTTTAGCTAAATACTGAAAAATATTATCATTTTTCTATAAAATAACTTTCTATTATAACATTTTGTAGTAATGTCACAATTTTCGTGAAACAAATGGAGGCTATATGAAAAAAATTTAAATGGCTTGATAAAAAAAAATGGTCGATTGAGGATGTCGGGGAATAGTTTCAAGTTGTTTTCAATTTCTTGGCCAAGCTCGAGAAAATTGGAACCCGTGTCTTCGACAGGAAACGTTTCCAAGACACAAAAAGGTAAATTTCTATTTGCACACCCTATTTTCATTTGAAATGAGATCAAGGATTTTGAAAATTCTCATGAACCAAACACGCACTAGTTCTGAATTTCGGAAAATTGAACTTTAATTGGTGACGTGTTGCGTATCAAATAATTAAATAGGATACTTTCTTTATACCCATAAAAAACGGGGGATACTTTGTCATTAGATATGTCAAAATTATGAAACTTGCAATCTTACATTTATAAATGACTAGTAAATTGTAACGGACATTGCACGTGCTGAGACAATATATTTTCTTTAAAATGTCTAGAAATCAAATTTGCTGAAGCGAAATATGAGGATTCTTTATTCGAACGTGAGTTTTCTTAACTAAAAACTAATTTCTGTTCCCGTTTCAATTTTTAATTTTTTTTTGGTCAAAGTTCCCGATTCAATATAAAAGTGAACGATTTTTAGCAAAGAATATGAATAAATTTCGAAAGCGAGGATCTGTGCTCATTCAAATAAGAGAATTGTTAGATAATTGCTCGGAGATATCAAATTTGAAAATTATTTTATATATATTATTTTATATATAAGCTTTAATTGAACATTGTATAAGAAATGGTAAATTTAAGTCATTCTTTCTTAATTTCTCGTCTCGATAATATAGATTATCAACTACATAGCATATATCTTGTAGCGTTCCATGTTATAAGGTATGCAAAGTAGGTTTCAAATTGTTCCAACGGGTAAAGACTCACCCTCCCGCGCCGCTTTCGAATCTCCACCTTCTCAGGGAGGGTTGGGGTGGGGACGAATTTGTTTCAGGAGTAGATTTCGACTCCTACGTCCTGTAAGGAGGTAGGGCAAAAGTCTGAGAGTGAGAGTTAGCATAGAAATAGAGTAGGACCGACCAAAAAAAAAAAGACTCACCCCTAATCATTAGTGCGAAAGGGCGCTATTTTCATGATTTAGGATGAAAACTCGGGTCAACTCTTTAGCCAAGACACCCATAAGCCCAAGCCCACAACCAATCTGCTTCTGCTGGAACTCTCTTCAACACGATTGGGTTTTGTTCTAATTGGGCCGTGATGATGATGGATGGACACTAAAGCACAGAAGCTCCGCCTCGCGATCACAAGAGGGACCCGATCGCCTCTAAAGAAAAAGAAGATCGTTTGAGACACCGCAACGGGGATGAGCTGCTACATTGGATTCCTGGAGCTTTTTCTCTCTGCCTTTCTAAGCGAAATGCAGAGATCTATGGGAAGGATTTTTCTATGTCCTGTTCGCGGATCAGGAGGATTGAATGACATGCTTAAGGTTGGACCTTGGTTTGTCGACGGTAGAATTCTATCAAGTTGAAAATGGGTTCCCAAGTTTCAGCCATCGACTCCTTCAGCGTTTGAGAAACGTGGCAAATCTTATGGGAGCACCGTCGAGGATTTGATCTAAAAACAGCAGGCAGCGAGGAAGGAGTGGATGCTCGATTTCGCCTTCCAATTTCAATTGCTAAACCGCTTCGAAAAAATATGGTTGATTAGATGGAAGACGGCTCAAGCTCCTACATGAAGGTCTTGAGAGTCTTTGCTTCTTTTGGAATTCAGTGTACAAACCTAAAGAAATAGAGAGCAAAGGCGAGAAAGAGACATAAAGAAACGAGATTTATCCTAGTTCATCCTTTAATTATGGTTACATCTAACAGATGATTTCACTATAATTAATATTTTCTACCTCTTACAAAGGTATATACTTAATAACTATTCATGAACCCAAGCCCAAATTATCAATAAAATATGAGTTCAAACTATAAAAAAATCCCTTTGGTTGCTTGGGGGTGCTACCCTCAACCCTAACGGGGCGATCCCCAAACCCCTGCCCACTCATTGGGGAGTGGAACGCCCGTGCCTTCTTGATGATTGGGAATATAAACCACACCCCAACAGCTTCCACTATGGAATTGTTGGCCATAAAATGGATGGTTGCTTGGAGTTGAACGAATTGCCTAAGTCATGGACTGCAGCAATAGCAAAGTGCTCAGATGGGGGAGCTACTGTGACCAACTTTAACCTTTGCTTGCATGAATGCAGGAGATTGCTTGCGAAGCTGCAGCATTGCAGCATTGAGCACATTCTCAAGGAAGCTAATGGGAGTGCGGATGCATTGGAAAAGCCAGGATAGAGCAAGATCGACGGTTTTTCATGTGCTTCCACTCTAGATCTTATTAGTTATATATAATGTATGGAGACTCGATTAGTAATTAAATCAAATTTGGTCTATAATTTGATAGGTTGAAGTGGCCAATGATGCGGAGAGGTTATCAGTGCAGTGGACAAGTTAATAATTTTGATGATCGACTAATTGGTTGTTGATTCAATGTCTATGTCAGTTCGGCTCTCAAGACTAGTGCGCAAATTTAAGCGTCTTTATTATAGTGTCATTTTCGGGAATTTGTATGTATCTCAATATCTAGTTTAATGTTTTGTAAATTCCGATGAATCTATCTCTTTGGAATGCTAGATATATTTATAAGTTATTAAGAGTAAGAGTCACATAACAAATCTATATAAAGGCAAGTCTTATGATCATTTCAAATAAGGTGAAATAATAAATTCTGCATTGATAATTGTCTTTCCTTAATCGAAAATTTACCTTCAAATTATCCTATCAGACTCCAATGGAAAGACTATATCCAATTTATGTAACTTCACTTAGTTGAATGGAATTTTTTATTTACCAAATCAACAAAAACTTCTGACCTCAACCCTAACCCGACCCGAGTTTAATAACACCTTCACTTTACTAGCTATGGAGGGGACTTGAACCGAATGGCAGAAGGCACTTTGAACCATAAACAGGATTATTCAAAACATGCAAATACTAGCATTTGCTAATCCATTTCTGCATAATTGTTTGAACCCAAAGTTCGATTTTACGATTTATTAGGAATACAAAGACAATCAAATGGAAATGTCACGAAATCTTTCGCCCTATTGGAGTGTCCTTAAAGTGGAGAAATATTTACATAGTGTAATCACAAACTCTCAATGACAAACCCTAGAAGGGGAGACAAATAAGAAGAGTCCCTTGGCTGACACTAGCAACAGCATCCTCCTCTATCCTGTGTGTGCGTCTATGCAATTATTGGTCTTTATCCATTGCGAAACACAAAATAGGAAACCTAATCTAACTAAGAAACCATTAAAATAGGAAACACACTTGAACTACAAAAGTTTCCTCTTTATACTCAAACTTGAGTTATACTCCTTTACTCAATCTTTGTCTCCGATCAAGCATGTCACAACCGGCCTTTCATAAAGAAAGAGATTTGGTGCGAAAACAACATCAGATACCCGAGGAATAAAGATGAGAACACGATATGCATAATCAGGTATCTACCTGCCCAAACTCTCATAGGACATAAACAGATTTTGAATTTTGGCTAACAAGACGGGTTTAGAATTAGTTGCTCAAAATTTTATAGTATTCAAAATGAAGTTAGGAGTTTGTAGTTGCTGAATCGGTATAGGAGCCTGACACAAATTGATTAGTAAGATTTCTTACTTCATTTCCAATCCTTCTGTAATTTTCGAGTATACAAAATTATGAGAACACAATAAAAAATAAATTATAATTTAACGATTTTTATAAAACTAGAGGTGTTTAAAAGACTCAACCCAACCCAAACACAATTCAGATAATAGATTAAAAGAAAAGAATTCTTGCAGACCCGAACCGACATAAAACACAATAGGAAAGGAAACTTAAACACTAAGCATCCTTCCCTTAGCAACTCCACCACCATCTCCCTCGCCTTCACCAGCAGGTCCATCGACCTAAACTCCCTTTGCATCAGCCCCTCTAGCTTCTCTAGGATGGCTTCCATAGCATAGTCTTTCGACTTTCATTTGTCGATTTCCTTCGTTAGCCTCCACCAAACCTTCATGTTCGGCGGTTTTGACAAATGATCTTGGAGTAGCGTCACCTCTCAATAGGAACTTGTTTGAGGTGATGGTGGCCTTTATCTATCTACTGAAGCCACGACTGCCTTCTCTAGATCAACATTCACCATCAACCTTCGCTAAAGCCATTGTCCATGGCTGTTTAGCTTTCAATGGTGATCTAGATCTCAATATGTCCTTGGACGTCCAAGTCTCTAAAGTTACGTCTATTAGAGTTTTCCTAATATGGGCTACATTAATTGATATTATAATTTATCATTTTACAGGATGGATTTAAAGTGAGATAGAAGGTTTCTTAATTAGTTTAATTTGGGACTAACTAGTGTGGGCCGAATTGAGCTCGGCCCATAATGAGATGGCTTGGCTTGAAACTCAATAAATAGTACTCAAGTCTCTCATCTAATCCTAATACACACAACCATTCTCATAAAGAAGTGTTTACTAAGCGTTAAGAATGAGGGGCCCCCTCATTGAGCTAGTGATACATAGGGCAATGAAGGGAAAATTCTTGAGTCGGGATCATCGCCATTCCACATCAAGAACGATGGTCCAAATTAGGTGCGTAAATCTCTTTACTTGATTATATATGTGTTCTTGGTTCTAGTTATAGTGATCTTGGGATACGCTTTCGCGTCTTACATGTGGTATTAGAGCAGCCATAGCCTAGAACTCAAACGCGTAGTTTTTGTGCCCTATTTTCGTGATTTTTTGTTAAATAAAAATCAATTTCAATTACAAAAAAAGAACGGGCTCGTCCAGACGAGCAAAATTGTGACCGACGCACCGTTGGAAGAGGCCGCACGTGCCCCACGCATGTCAAAGACTCACTGCCACGTGCTCTCACAAGACCACACGTGTGGCTAGGCGTGGCACTAGCTAGCGTGTGTATAGGGCTAATGCCGTCAACCACCAAGGTCGTGGATCAACTTGACTCGACTTAGGACTCGACTCGATCAATGATGACCCAACCCGAATGACCATTGACCAACCTAGTTGACCCGACCTTGGTCTGACCTATTGTCCTGCCCGACTCGGTTCTCTGTTGACCAAATCAGTCAACTAATCAAATCAGGAGTTGACCGACCGGATTGGGAGTTGACTAATCTAACTAGTCAGACGGGGTACTAACCAATTGAACCTGTCAGACTGTCACGCCTCGATCCTTCGAGCGCGTGCCCATCCCTCGGTAGTTGATTAAATAGTAACGTCACAGGACACGTCACCGACCCATTCATTTTAATGCGCATGCGAAAGCGGATAAATAAATCCCCAGACAATAGAAAGATGGGATAGAGAAGCAGGCCACGGATTTTTCAAATCATAACACGCTTATATACATATCAGACTAAGTCATATACAATATTAGCAGATATATATAAACAAGTCTACAAAAAGGGGGGGTAGAGGGCTACAAATCCTATAAGCATTCGAGTCTTCAACTGAATACTCCGGGGACCTTGGACCCAAAAGATTCGGGTCTACCACTGAACCACCTGGAGGGTCAGCCATACCCTCACCAAAAGCGATCTCCAGTACCGACCTAGAAATCTCAGACTCCGGAAGGGGGCCTTCTCTGGGTCCACCTCACCCGTAACGATACCATGATCTAAATTAATGGGGCACCTTCCGGGATAGACCCGTATCAACCCAGACAGTGGATCTCATGAGTTCATAGACCCATGCTCCTTGGCTCCCAGGGTGAGGAATCTGAGAGTGTTGTTCAGTGACTTTCTTCGGCTGGCCAACATGCTCAGGAAGTATAGCCATCTAAGGACCTGTAAATGTTATCCTACAATGGAGTGAGATGTCTCAGTAAGTTCATCCCTAAACTCCGACTATGAAGAAAATACGCCTAAAGGCTACCTATGCACACAAGAGATAGGTGTCTTACCTTTGCCTCAATTCCTTCTTGTAAGTCAGTATGATTCATATATTCAATGAATCACTTCAATTCAAATCAAATCATCAAATCAAATCGAGTTATCGATCAATCGATCTAATTGATTCCATACCATCAATATCATCTCTCGGTCAACTCATTCAATACTATCTATAAAATTCAATCACATTAAGATCTGCTCACCCTAAGCTAAAGATTAGTATAGCTCACCAAAAGCTTATAATTAATCTAGCTCACCAAAAACTGATAAAGTATACTGCTCACCCTAAGCTGATATGTCAATGCCTGCAGGCTAATATGATATACTAATAATGCTCACCAAAGCTGTGCGGTACTTAATATGCTCACCAAAGCTGTGCGATACTTAACATCTATTATACCCGATAAAATAATCATGTGTGGGTACAAGGTTGGCCTTAGCCAAAATACAATAATTTTCCTTTTACAAAATTTCACTAAAATAATAGCCCACAAACACATTTTTGGCGCTATAATCCGATGCCTGGTAATTTCTAATTAAATACCAAAATTACCCAATTTTGGAATAAATTCCCAAAATTACAAACATCATTCAAATAGCACAAATTAGCATCCAGATGAATAAACTAAATACACCATTGCAATCAGCACAAAATTCCAATCACCGACTATCCCAATATAATTTTCGGAAGATAATAAATAAATAAGTAAATACCAAAAATAATTTAATAAATACAAATAATTGCCATAAATGCAAACTTAGGTTGGAAAAGCCTAATTAAATACCGAAACGGGCCCAGAAAATTTTTGAACCTATCTAGATAAATAATACAACCTATCTAGTCACTAATTACACTACTTTAACCACTTAATATGCATAAACAAGTAATTAAATTGCTAATCCATTCTAACTAACCACCTAAATTGTACTTAGCCTAAACTAATCAACTCTTAAGCATAATTAACTCTATAAGTGGAGATTAGTGAGTAAACTCACTGGTTTTGAAATCCAATGAGTTCACGGCAACAACAAGGTGGAGACGGGCGACAAACTCCGAAGCGGCGATGCACTATGAGGTCCGGAAGTGGTCCAAAGTGGGCCTCGAAGCCCACAACTTTTTGCTGGGTTTCGGCTTTTGTGGCTGGGCCGAAAAGGCTACCTGAACGACTAGCTTGGGTTGGAAACGGCGAGAACAGGTCGGTGAGACTGCTGCGGGGTCAAGCGGCCAACGGCAGGCAACGACGGCAACCTGAACGGCGACCACAACGGTAGGATGAGCTCGAGATGGTAGGGGGCAATGGCCAGGGCGTGACAAGGACGCGGAACAGTGGGACGGTCGCGCGGGACGAGCAGCTAGCGTGCAGGGTGTGACGGCGACGTGACAGAACTCCGACTGCTTGGCGAAGCTTGCAATGACTAGGGGGCTTGGGGCTCGATCTTCTCTGGTTTTTTGTGAGCTTCCAATGGTCTGGAAATGGAGAAAGGAGGTTGGAGGAAGAAGAAGGAGGCCAGCTGCCCTTGTGGAGGGTCCTTCTTGACCTCTTCCTATCTTTTTGTCCCCTTGACCATGCGCCACCTCAATTGGCAAACCTCTTCAGCCAATTTTGTGCACACAATTCCCCCTAGATCAAGTCTCATGCGATCCAAAAGGTTTAGGACCATGAGACCTACGAATTTTGAAGTTCCCCCTCCAAATTGAACCAAATCCCCGTCAATTGAAGCCAATTTCGGTCCTATAAATTCCACCAAGATAACCACGATCAAATTAACATTTTTCCACATCCATAGAATCAACTTGCATCCCAAAAACGCGATAAAAAACGGTTCTTTGAATACGCGATAAAAAACGGTCCTTTGAATTTTTCGGACAAAAACAGCCCTATTTTGAATTTTCGCCAAAAATCTCAATTTGCAGAAAAAATCTTCGGAGGATGAGTCGACTTTTCTTAAATGACTCGTGACATGACAAAACTTTCAATTTCTGAAATCGGATTCAAATTCGCGGTTAATTTCAATTTGGTGCAATTTTAGTGTGACCTAACCTACTGGGTAGCTTTTAGAAATTTTTAGTGCAATTGACCCATGATCGATTTGTTTCGAGTCATATTGTACATCTTCAACACATTGGCGACCCTTGACTTTCGTGAAAATCTCGAGATTTCAAATACGGACACTAGGTACCAAAACGACAGAAAAATTGATCTAGTGCCGATCAACGAGAATTTTGCAATCTAGTGGAATCACCAACACTTTGATCACATATCTCAGTTGAACCGACCTGTCTCTGATCCCTGATTGATTTCTAACTGTGCCGTAATGATTTCTGCAGATGAGCATGGTCGAGTAGTCGATTCCTTGTTGAATTCTCAAGTCCATTGCATTAAAATCCCTTACTGGCTCCCCCCAGATAGTCTAGTTATCTCATGAGTGATCGACTCAGAGAATAGCAATATAGGCGTGTCGATGAAAGACCCGATTTATTTAATTGAAAACGGGATTGAAATTTCAGAATGTCACATAGACCGCCAGTTCAAACCAATCTGCGTTGTCTTACGCATGTGCTTCACACGCTGCACACTTCGAACGCGTGTACGGGCGCGTTCAATCTTTGATTGGGGCGTTCTTAAAGTCTTTGTACTCGTATGAAGATACCCTACACCATGATATATTTATTTTCTATTTTTGATAATTTTATAGATATGAAAATATGTACATAACATTAAATACATGTGTTTTTTTTTGTTGTTGGTTTTTTAGGGTATTTTTGCATATTTTTCTATAATTTTGGAAATACAGATACAAGCTCACATGTACATCATCACATAGATATTATGTAAAGTGTAATTCACTAATAATATATATAGAGTATGACTTGTATCGATTATTAAAGCAGTGTAATTGAATCGGATAAGATTGACAATTAAGAATTATCCCTAAACCAAGGTGTACACATACAATACAATTTCCCAAGTGGGAGCATATAAGAATTTTCCTAATGTGGGTTATATTAATTTATATTATAATTTCCCATTTTATGAGATTGATCTAAGATGAGATAGAAGATTTTTTAATTAATTTAATATATGGCTCGCTAGTATGAGCCGAGTTGAGTCTAATCCATAATGAGAAGGTTTGGCTGGAAACTATATAAATAATACTCAAGTCTTTCCTCTAACTCTAGCACACATAATCATTCTTACGAATGATTGTTTATTAAGTGATAAGAGTAAGAGACCGTCTCATTGAGCTAATGGTACAGAGGATGATAGAGGAAAAGTTCTTAAATCAAGATCATCGCTATTCCACATTAAAAATGATGGTCCAAATCAGGTGTATAATTCTCTTTACTTGATTACATATGTGTTTTTTGTTTTAGTTATGGAGATCTTAGGATGCACTTTCGCATCTTACAACGTCCACACTTGAGCTCTGCTTCTTTCCTTCATGGCCATTCTAATCTCAACAAGATCAGTGCTTATGGAGCCTTATTGTCTTTGGATTAGGAGGAGACACTCTAGATTCGGAGGTACCCTCTCCCCAATGAAGATTGTCTCTTCGATGATGTCGCGAAGCTCGCATCATAATCTCAAGATATGTTTTATGATAAAGTGTTCAACTCTACATAAACTTGTCGTGACAAATATATATATAATCGATTCAGTTTAAGTTTAACTTCCATTTCGATTTGGGTTTTGCACGAATGAGGATTATGGGTTGGGTCACAAATCGAATCGAGCCATTGGCGCTCTAATAAAAACTACCTCGTCTTTTAAACTTTCAGCTCAAAGAAAAACCAAATCTTGCAGACAAGTTGGAAGTGTGTCCCGTCACTAGTCCCCTGGCTGGCATAAGCAACAGCACCCTGCTCTGTCTCGTGCTTTTCTGTGACTGGCGCAATTATTGGCGATTGATTTTGACAATTTTGTGGGAAGTAATACAAGTCCAGGACGCCACCTCAGGGGCCTGTCATCAAACGAAATGGATTTGATGGGGGACCGATACGACATCTCCCAGTGACTGGAAATGGATGCGGGATAGATACAATCGATTGCCTTCCCCATCTAAATCCTGATGAGACGTAAATGGATTTCGAATTTCTGTTTACGACAACGGTCTAGGATCAATAATTGCTCCAAACCTTATAAAACTTGAAATGAGTTTGGTATTTTATAACTAGGAAACCGATATCCCAACTCTATTTGTATAAATCGCTATAATTCCTTATTTCATTTACGATCCTTATGTTATTGATGAAATAGACACATTTATTGTAAGATCAAAACAAAAGTCATGATAATTTACTAATAACGGCTACATTTTCTCGCTTGACTATCTTATTATTAATTTTAGAATTCTATAAACTTTTTGCAGTTCTAATACGTGAATTTCCCATAAAGTGTTATGTTTGTAACTTTGAAATGATTTATTCCTTAGTCTACCAAGAGGAGTTTTGTGTACTAAAAAGGCACTATGATAGGTCGCGAGTACCTCATAATTTTAGTGAGATGAGTTCGGAAGTTTATGCCAAACACATGATGTATTTGGGACGGGCTTGGGAATAACAAAAGGTTAAGGGAATAGATCGGGACGACATCAATCATCCAAAAGGGATGACCTAAAAGTTCACCAATCGGCCAAGGATTTTTCTCCTATGTAAACACAAAATTGTACAAGATGCGCGAGTGCCTTTTGTCTTTTTATTTTGTTATTTGTAGCATGTGGGCAGTGACGAAATCGCATGCGTTGCTTGCTTCATGCCTCTTACATAAAATATCTGGTATTTCCCCATTTGTTTCAAAAAAATTAATAAAAAATTAAAATAATATTAAAAATTATCCAAGTAATCACTGACCGTGTCATATAGGATGGTTGGCATCCACTTCAGTAATTTCCGATCAGAATTAATCAGATGAACTCAATTGGCAAAACATATAAAAGTTTAGAACTTAATTGGTAAAAATGAAAATATTTAGAATTGAATTGGTAAAACTATAATAGGTTTAAGATATTCTGGATAATTTTCCCATTTCACTTCATGCCTCCTTCCTTGTTGTGCTTTTCTCATTCGCAATACATCAATCAAATCATTATGATGGTGATGTTCCTATTTTTTTAGTCTGTTCTGCAATCACACTATAAAATTCATGGACCTTACTTATGTCAACGCTAGATCAGAACATTTTTTTTAGTAATAAGAAACGCAAACTTGATAATGCATACAACTTCACGCAAATTAAGTGCCACCCATATATCTTTCAAATGAAATATAGAATAATTATCCAATCAATTCGAAACTTATTTTAGGAATACCAATTCAATTCTTAACTTTTTAATTCTATCAAATTAGCTATAATCCTTTGCGTGAAATTCTAATATATTCTCTCCAATTAATTTTCATTGAAAATCATTAATGTTGCAGTCCAATCGTTGTCGGTCATCCTACATGACACAAAGCTATTTCAACAAAGAATGGGTCAAAAAAGATTACATTAGAATTTTGAGCAAATGTTTAAGATCAAATTAACAAAATTGAAAAGATTTCATGACTAGATCAGTATCCATATAATAGATTTTCAAACTAAGTGGATAATTTTCGTAGCGAAATATAATAATTGTTTGGTTAACCATTATGTTGGATGATAATCAGTATTGTAATCAAACTTGGTAAACGACCCGTAATGATCAAATCTTTTTCTTTTTTCTTTTTTTTTTTATCAAAAAAAGCTAACAAAATTGATGGACGACGCAATTAGACGGATCGAAATGAACTACTTTTCAATAAAATTCAGGATTTAATACTGCATTAGGTAATTGATTTTAATTTTCCCATTATACAATTTATGGTGCTGGAATCCCCAATAGCTTTAAAAAAAAAATGAATGAATGCATAATAGAAACAAAGGAAAAGAGGGGCCAAGCTACACAAATTATCATGAATGGAGACAAAAAGCAAAAGACAGAAAAATCACCAATCATCATGAGCCAGGAGAACGGTAGTTGCAAGCCCCCAACCCTATCTGCCAAGCTCAAATGCATGAATCGATTGATTATTCTCTAAAAATCCATCCACGCCGTCGAATCCGACGACGGATCCACCTGATCTAACGGCTCAAATGCGCGCCCTCCATCCATAGCCAAACCATGCACTGACTCTCTTTCGACCGGCGCTTGGTAGTTGGAGAAGACGGAAGATACAAGAAGCAACTCCTCGGGGGCCAAAACGACAGGAAAAAAGCGAAGCAAAATCGTCAAGATCAATCACGAACAGTCACAACTAAAATCTGAGGAAGAGATATAAGGTCAATTTTCACGGCCAACCCAGAAAGAAGTACCAAAGCCTGATCTCCATAGCCGAAAGCAAAACCTCTTTCTCTATATCTCTCCGTGCAATGCCACCAAAGCAACCCGACCAGCGGCAGCCGCTCCTCCCTGGCCCCACTGATGCGGACGACGAGGCGGCGGCGTACGACCAAGCCCAGAAGATCCATGTTGTTGGCATCGGCGATGAGGCCGGCGGGTCTGAACCCGGCACCACGCCGCCCTTCTCGTGGAGGAAGCTGTGGCTCTTCTCGGGCCCGGGGCTCCTGATGAGCATCGCGTTCCTCGACCCGGGGAACCTGGAGGGGGACCTCCAGGCCGGGGCGGTGGCCGGGTACTCGCTGCTGTGGCTGCTGCTGTGGGCCACGGCGATGGGGCTGCTGGTGCAGCTGCTGGCGGCGCGGCTGGGCGTGGTCACGGGGAGGCACCTGGCAGAGCTGTGCCGGGAGGAGTACCCCGCCTGGGCGCGGCTGGCGCTGTGGTTCATGGCCGAGGTGGCGCTGGTCGGGGCCGACATACAGGAGGTCATCGGGAGCGCCATCGCCCTCAACATTCTGAGCAATGGGGTCTTGCCGCTCTGGTCTGGCGTCATCATCACTGCTGCTGACTGGTAATTTCTGGAACTTTTCTCCAGATTTGGGCCTTCTCTTGCTTTCACTTTCTTGAGCAATCTATTATTCTTCATCCATTGGGCCATTCACATCGTATTTTCGCTTGGTCTTGACATGCTGTTACATCTGGACCCAGTTATCTTGGAACTGGATCGGATGAGCATGGGAATTCTCAGAAAGTTTAAAGAATATTATGAACTTATTTTTAATCCAGGGCAAAGTTGACTTTAAGTATTTAAATATTAGGAGAGGAAGTTTGAGGAATTTAGTTGATTGGCCCACTCTGGAGCTGCAGTTTTTTTTTGTTTTTTTTGGGCCAGAATTCTGAAGCTACATAGTTGCCTTGTGAAAGTTTATAATCTTACTTTCGTTTGGTTGGTCCAGAAAAACACATGAATGGGGATAAATCTTGCTATTTCTATCCTGATTACGTTGTTTCGCAGCAAAAAGCATGTCTTAGCATGTCTTAGCACTGTTGCATTTTGCCTGCAGATTTATGGAATTGGTGCGTATTGAAGGTTTTTTTCAATGAATATGAACTGTCTGTAAGGAAAATAATCCAATTGATCCTGCTGTCAGCTGTAATTGTTGCTCATTGTTGCTTCATTTATTGGTAGATCCAGCCTTCTAACTGAAGTTTCCTTCATTCTCTTGCTGTATAGCTTTATCTTTCTGTTCCTCGAAAACTACGGCGTAAGGAAACTGGAAGCGGTCTTCGCTATTCTCATAGCGTTGATGGCGCTCTCGTTCGCATGGATGTTTGGCGAAGCGAAGCCGAGCGCTGTCGAGCTACTTCTCGGTAAAATATTTTACCGACAAACGGTAGCAATCAAATGCTTCATCAGCAGAGTTTCCCCGAGTTCTGCGCCAGTTTAGCACATGATCAATTGCTCTCTCTTCTTCGCAGGCGTTTTGATTCCGAAACTCAGCTCCAAGACGATCACGCAAGCGGTGGCAGTTCTGGGCGGCATCATAATGCCCCACAACGTGTTCCTGCACTCAGCCCTCGTGCAGTCGCGCGACTTCGACCGCACCAAGAAAGGCCTGGTCCAAGAAGCCCTCAACTACAACAACATAGAGTCCTCTGCCTGCCTCGCTCTCTCCTTCGTCATCAATCTCTTCGTCACGGCCGTGTTCGCAGAGGGGTTCTACGGGACCGCCCTCGCTGACAGCATCGGCCTCGTAAACGCCGGGAAGTACCTCCAGGAGAAGTTTGGCGGTGGCGTCATTCCGATCATGTACATATGGGGGATTGGCCTATTAGCTGCAGGGCAGAGCAGCACCATAACCGGGACTTATGCAGGGCAGTTCATAATGGGGGGATTTCTCAATATAAGGCTGAGGAAATGGGTGAGGGCGCTGATCACGCGCAGCTGCGCGATCGTGCCGGCGATGGTCGTCGCCCTCGTGTTCGACACTTCGGAGGACAGCTTGGATGTTATGAACGAGTGGCTGAACGTGCTTCAGTCCGTGCAGATCCCCTTCGCGCTCATTCCGCTTCTCTGCCTTGTCTCCAAGGAACAGCTGATGCGGAGTTTCCGGATCGGCCCTGTCCTCCAGGTACATTCGCCGAGATTTCGCTTTGAATTTTCCGACGTTTTAGTTCGGACCCAGATGAACCCGAGAAGCGAATCGTTCTCGCACGCGATTGCTTCACTTTACGGATTTCACATCGCCCCTCATAAGCAAATTGCATCCTGCTGCTAGGTGATTGCTTGGCTGGTGGCTGCACTGGTGATGGTGATCAACGGCTATCTTCTGGTGGACTTCTTCTCCAGCGACGTCCAACTAGGTGCCATTCTTGGCACCGTGGTGTGTGCTCTTGCGGTCGCATACGTTTCGTTCATAATTTACCTTGTTCTGAGGGAAATCAACCTTCCCGCTCTGCGCGATTTTTTACGGCCGAAAAGAGCCGTCGCTAACATGGAGGACCTATAATAGCATATCTCCGGTGGCCATTTATGTACATAGCATATCTCTGATTTTCACGATAGCTTCGGCGGCTATGCTTTCTCGATCAGCTATCCAAATAGACGCGACGGAGCGTTCTTATTTTCAGTAGAAATGGGCATTTGATGAACAGCATTCGTGCTTTAGATGTATGAAGTGCCTCGATGTGGTCATTGATCAGGGCTAACTGCAACGGTCCAATCCTAGTATTACCCCAGCTTTCTCCCTAAATAAAAGCCCTTTTCCATGATTACTAAAACCTTGTCGTCCGCAAGTTTTAGTACTTTTAGTATTTAACAAGAAACATAACATTTTTTTCTTTTTTTTGCCAGCCTAGATTGGCTTTTTCCCTTTCATTTTTCACTTAATCTAACCATTGCGGCTCGCACACTTCGGCTCCGAAATTCGTCGAACTTTCACAGCACTCGAGTGTTGACATTGGAGTCGCAAACAATATCCCGTAATTTTCAGAAATCTTAAATAATATTTTAAATTTTTGGCTGGACATTTTTGCTTTTGTTTGAATACAAACAAACATCGTAGCAATGACCATGAAGAAAAATAATCTTTTCTTCCCACAAATTAGAATATTGTCTAATTTCAAAATTATGAAACAATCATGTGTGGATCTACGTATAAAGTTTCGAGTATTTAAGGTGAGAAAAGAAAAAGTAAGTTAAGGCCTCGACAGTTTAAGTAATACTAACACTGACACGGACACGTGGCATGCGACACGACAAGACACGACACGCTGACACGTCATATATCAAAAAACAGAAAATTCCGACATGGTGGGACACGTTATATATTAAATATATATTCTTATATGTACATAATAAATTATTATTTTTATAATTATTTCAATCAAATTAATTTGAATCAAATTCATAAATAAATAATTAATTAAAAAAGCCTAGAATGAATATACACTAAAACTATTAATCCGTCCTTTATTAATATCATTCTTTGTTTTAATTTGACAAATTCAACTCTATTTCAATAATTCATAAAATTTGGAAAAAAAACAAGCGATCCATATTTTGGACTCGTATGTTACATTTGTTGGAATATGAGAAAAGGGTATATTGTGTCTCACGAGAAATAAGAGTTAGAAGAAAAGAAAAACTAGGTTTTTCTTCTTTCTCAATTTATTATTTTTATTATTGTGTTTTATTTTTCATATATATATATATATATATATATTTTTACCTCTCATTTATTTAATTTTTAAAATTAACCTAAATATCGGAATCACGTGTTGGAAATTCGTATGTTAGAATTTCGATTCGAGTGTCGTAGAGTGTCGAAAAAGTTAATTAGGTGTCGAATTTTCCGACACGTGTTTACCGAATGTCCGAGAGTATCGGATACGTGTCAAAGTTATCCAACACGACACGAAAACTCTTAAAGAGTGTCGGTACTTCATAGTTAACAATAACCATCAATACTTAACTTGTTTGATTCTTTGATTCAGTTTTTTGGTCCCACTCATTTTGATGCATGATTGGAACTTATCACCTCATTTACTACTGAGTTGAGTTTCGGTAGGATTTGGTTACCCATCTAGCATCTGACAATGCTTAATACAAGGGTCTACTACTTTCAAGGTTGTGTGCATACTTTCCGCAAATGAACCATTCCATCCGTAACATCAAGATGATGAAAGATGTGTCTGTGGTCATGATCTGATGGGACCCCATTGACTTCCAACTCAATTCAATTATGTGATGTACTCCCCAAGCTATCCCCCTCGGATTCCATCCCAATGAAGTCTTTTCTCGCTCTCTCGGCACTCTCAATAACCGTATTGCCGTATGCTTACTAATAATGACGGGCAAACGGGAGAAACTTTCCTTGAAAGAGAGCCGGAAATGGGGCAAAGGACCGGAAAGGAGATGGGGTTTTGGTTTGGTTTGGTTAGGTGGGGGTGGGGCGAGCCAATCGCCCGATGGGTATGTATTTTTCATTTTTCATATAAGTTTATGTTTTGTTTGGTTAATATTATGAAAAATTCGAAACTGATATATTTATGATAAATTATTATCCGTTAATTTTCGTTAGATTTTATTATTAAATTATTAGATTAGACAACACGTGATGATTGACGAGTATACTAATTTAATGTTTTACTCTCAATTTGTAGTTTTTCGTGGTATCAATCAAATTTAACGGGAACTAAAAGATAGTAAATTTGCCATGAGTATATTAATTTGAAATTTTTAGTGGTAAAAAAAAATTAATTTGAGATAAATTTGTTATGGATGTACCAGTTTGAAGTTATTGATAGTAAAAAAGTTAGTTTATAGAAAATTTGTCATAGATATATAGATTTAAGATTTTTCGTGGTATTAATCATTTTTTTTTGTACATGTTTATGTTTTATAATTTTTATTGAAAACCTAATACAACTTACTATTGTTATCGTTACAATCCCATTAGAATTGTCAATGTCAATAAGAGAAAAAGTCACTAAAAACCTTAAATTACACTCATTGTAACATACTTACCCTAAACTTTTTTTGTGACATCAAAAAGCCCATAATATGTCCACTCTTACACATTTAATCTAAACTTTTTTGTGCAACAAAAAGCCCCAAATTTATACCTATGTGATACATTTACCCTTCATCAATATTTTGTAAGCTGATTTTTTAGCTAAAATACTGTTGTTTTCATTTCACTTAAACATATCATATGCTTTATGGCATTGATGTATGTAGATTTTTAATGGTGTTCATTGATGAAATCTTGATGAATGGTATATATGTCACACAGGCACACATTTGGGATTTTCTTAATAGGATATATAATTACTTATCTTCGAGTGGCCATGTACATAGCATATCACTGATTTTCATGGTAGTTTTGATGGCTATACTTTTTGGATCAGCTATCCGAACCGACACAACAGAGCATGTTTACTGTTGGGAGAAACAAGCTCTTGATGAATAGCGTACATGCTTCCGATGTATGAAGTGCCTCAAAGCATCCAAGTAATAGCTCAACTTTCACCCTAAATAAAATCTATTTCGGTGATTGCTAAAATCTTGTCATCAATGCCTGCGAATTTTTGTACTTCTAGTATCTAACAAGAAACATAACGTATTTTTTCCGCCTGTTTAGATTGATTTTTACCTTTTATTTTTCACTAAATCTAAATACTGCAACTCGCGCGCTTTGGCTTTTTCTAAAATTTGAAATTGACATACAACATACCATAATTTTCTGGAATCTTAAATAAAATTTGGCAGGATATTTTTGCTTTTGTTTGAATACAAACAAACATTGTAGCAGTGACCAAGATATAGAATTTTTTTTCAGCCAAAAATTAGAATATTATCTAATTTCAAAATTATGAAAGAATATGTAATTAGTTTTGGATACCGTGGAAGTTTCAAGTATTTGAGATGAAAAATAAAAGAAGTAAATTAGGGTGTCAACAATTATCAGAAGTACCCTACTTTTTTTCTTTGATTCAGCTCATGGACCCACTTATTTTGATGCACAATTGAAACATATCACATCATGTACTGAGTTTTGGTAGGATTTCTTAATACATTTAGCATTTGACGATGCTTAATATAAGGGTCTGCAACTTGGAAGGTGGTGTGTTCACTTACGGAACTCTTGAGGGGAGAGATATTTGCGGCATAGAGGCCCACTTTCCACAAATTAACCATTTTATCCATAACTCCAAAATGATGAAAGATGTGTCCATTGTGTTGCCATGATGCTGATGGGACCCCATTGATTTCCAACTGGCTTCGATACGTCATATTCCTGTTAGCTAGAACGCCATTTACTTCCCACCCCATCTCCTCCGATTATTTGTCTCATGATGGGTCATTCCATCACACTGAAGTCTTGTCACCCTCTTAGAACCCTTAATAACCCTATCGACAGATGCTTGCTTTTCGAAAAGTGTTACTATAAAATTTTGATGATTTCAAGATTGTCTATGGTACTAGCCATCAAATACGTGGATCAAGTCAACAATCCAACCTATTTTGATCCATTTAACCCACATTAACCCACTTACATATAATATAATTCTTATGATTTATTTAATTTATATTTTCTGATTTATCTTCCTTTCACTAGCTCTATAGTCAGGCGAGCCTACATCAAGCTCCCTATAATCAGGCTTACTCATCTCACAACTCACTGAGTCTGCGAAACGCATCACAAACGCATCAATGCCGGTCTCTTCCCCTGCCACCATACTGACACTCGAAATTGTCGCCGCAACCTTGAGCTCGAAGAAACGCAAGTCGCTTTGCTTTGCTATCAATAGATCCCAGGCCTGGTGATGCTTTCGAGCAATGTGAGAGGTTGCGAAATAGCCAATGACGAGAGAGAGAGAGAGATTGGATCTTGTGCCAAGAAGCAAAGAAATGTGGGAAATTAAAAAAAAAAGGCAAGAACACTATAGAGAGAGACTCTCTCTTTCCCTTCCATAAAACTCTTTCCATCTACGAGGAGTCCCTATTGCTTCACGAGACACAAGATGATGATGATGATGAGGATTGTTATGATTTTCGTGTTACAGATGACGGATTTAGGGCTCTCAAGCTTGATCAACTAAGCTCAAGCTCAACAATGGCGAGACGAGCGACAGCCAGGCAAGAGGAGACTAGGAGACTAGAGGCAATATCATCGACTGAGAGCCAAAGTAGTAGTGATGGAAATTTGTAGCTACAGTGTTTAGGAAAGTAGAAATCTCTCTCTCTCTCTCTCTCTCTCTCTCTCTCTCTCTTTTGTTGCTTTTTTTTTACATTCTGTAAGCTTATGGGTCTAAATTGAGTTATTAATAGGCCAAACCCATTTATATCCCATTTTCCAATTGGGCTCTATTGTAATAAACCCATTTTAAACCCATCTTAGAGCTTCAACTAACCCATTTCCTATTTAGTCCATTAAATGTGATTTAAAATATGAGTCATTGACCCATTTTGCCATAGCTTTGTAGATGTCAATGAATCATTTGTATTAGCAAAGACAAGAAACTAGGCTATGATAACTAAGGTGAACAAGCACCAACATAAGTGGGATCTCACGGTGACTTGAAGGTACCTATGTCAAGGTAGGGTTTTTGGAGGTTTTTGATTACTTATGAAAGTGGAAGGATCATTGATCCTGTCATCATGCATCATTTTATTGGTATCGTCACTCAAGAATGTCAATCAATTTCCTCACGATCTGCACCTACCGATGATGAGCTTCAAACTGTATTGTTGAGGAGTTAACACCGATGATGGTGAGATACAGATTTGAAGACGATCATTGATGGTGCAAAAAATAGCCATTACAAGCATTGAATTCTAAAACTGAAAAACTGGGAAAGATATCTTAAAAGTAGCTTGTAGGTTTTTACTCTCAAGCGATAGGATATGTGCAGCAAACTCCATTTTAAAAAACTTGCAAAAATCAAGAGAAGCGACCGTGCGAGCAATCCTAATTCTAGCATAGCTCTCCAATAACTCTCAAATAGCTAGCTGGGTACCCTTGAAGGTCTCCAACGATTAAATTGAAGACTTCTATAAAAATGGATTAGCGAAACTTATAAGAGGTTGGATAGAGAACTTGTTGTAGTTGTGCTTCACACTAGAAATAATCTCTATCGGTTTCTCCGTAAACGGTAGGTTTTATGGTAGCAAATAATCAAGTGTACTAGTGTAAGCGCATTGATTATGTCTTGATAATATGATCTATCTTATGAAAGTAACGACATTTGCCATTTGCAACTTACATTGTTAATTACTAGTGGAATCCAACTGCTCGTTGGACTGTTAGCTAGAGTGTGGACCTAAGTTTAGATATAAAGACAAACCACTATGAACACGCTAAGCAATTTTATCTTCAGTGTTTATTATCTACATCCTTGGTGCACTATCTTCACACACCCTAGTTCATATCTTTCACAATTTGCATTGTCAATTGTTGTTATTCCTTGAAAATTTTTCACTATCATCATACAACTTTTTCAATCCATTTTAAGTTGTGTTGTTAGCCCCCAACGCTTCTAATAATGACGAGCAAGGGGCACACGGTGACCCACCCTAAACATGAGTTTTTTTGCATGCAACCGAACCGAACCATTAACACTCTTACAAAAATCCAACCAAAATATTTAGACTAATGTGCCCAACTAAAGCTTAAATCTACAATCTGATCTTACACGCACGCACGCACATGCACATAAACATTGTAGACAGGTATAAGTGAGTTTTAGCCATTCCTCGTGTCTAATTAGTAAATTGTCATTTATTTTTAGATAAAATAACCTGTTATATGTTATATAGATTAGGACTTTTGTTGTTTTAAAATACTATGGTGGTGTTTGTAAAATGAATGACCTAATGTAGTAAATCTAGATTAACTTGATAATATATATATATAATCTATCTTGAGACTGATCGGTAAGCTTTTAGACTTCCCACAAAGGTACTTTTGTTAGAGAACTAATCATATCCCTCCAAGTCAGGACATTAATCTAGAAAGAAATATGTATGTTCCCTTAGAAATAGGTGTTGGATATATTATTAATATAGTCCAAAATAATATGTTCACATACAAGCCCAATAAGTAAAAGCATGGTTATTTGGTTCCATATGGGCCGGAGCCCAATAACGTGCATATAAAAACTCTAGGGTTTCCTACGCTGGAGGTAACACTGTTGAGCATTCCAAACTTAACGTCTCTTGGTGTAATACTTCAAGTAACTACTTCTTCTCTCAAACCTATTACCTCCAACAATCTTGAAGTATTAGGTTCGTGTGTTGGATTTGAGCGAGTAAAGTGTCTTCTTGAAGATTTCATCAACACGAACTCGCGGCTATAATTTACTTTCAATTTCGACGGTGATATTGGCCGGGATCTGAGTTTGAATATTCGAGTGACCGAAATCTTTGATTCAAAAACCCAAAAAAAAATTATAGCCAATTTAAGAGGTGAAACCACTTGGGCTTTGATCTAATACGAACATTTTGAGTGGTCACTCGCGTCAATCGGAGGTTGGACGGAGAAGTTACGGCACCCGGAAGTTTCCATCTGAATTTCTAGTGAATTTCGGGAACGAAATTTCTAGCTAATTTCGGGGGTGAAATTTCTAGTGAATTTCGGGGGCGAAATTTTTCAGCGAGTTTCAGTGACAAAAGCAGTCCATCCTAAGGTTTTTGGGCATTCTAGATCCGATTTTGGGGTTTGTTTTGGCAAATTCCATCTCTATAAAGCGGTTTGATCAAGGTTAGGGGAGTTATTCGACTTTGTTGCTCTGAGGACTTCAAGGTGCACTCTTTCTAACACTTTACTTTGATTAAAATGGCAAAGCGTAGTTTCTATGATATTATAAAGTTGCAATCTTTTGGTGTTACTGAATTTCATGGCTAGAAATTACCTGTTCAATTTGGCATGAAAGAACGTGACATATTCTATACTGTATTGAGCGATTTTGCATCTACCACTAAAGATGTGAATGAATATCAATAGAACAAAGATGAGGATTTTTGTAGAGATTACTTGTTCAACTCTCTAAATCCTAATCTAGCTATGACTTATAGTGAGTATAAGACGGCGAAAGAGATATGGGATCACTTGAACGCTCAGTTCCAAAAACAAGAAGGGGCTATCTAAAACTCTCCTAGCGAAGAAATTCTTTGACTTTAAATTTACTATGAATCCAAGCATCACCTCTCAGTTAGTTGAATTTGAGAATATGAGGAACAAGCTGAAAGATGATAATTCTGATATGTCCGATAATCTCTTTGTCGGTCTTGTGTTGAGCAAACTACCAACTAAATGGAGTTCTTTCAAGACTGAAATGCACAGATGAAGGTACGATGAGAGACTGGATGAATTAAAGAGGTATATTCACATTGAGGATCAAAATATCACTAGGAAGAGTTTGGAACAAGTGGGACAACAAAAGTCAGTTGCCAACTTAGTTTCACACTCCAATAAACTTCAGAAAAAGTTCAAGTCACCAAAAGATGAATCATCTTTACAATTAGAGGCCAAAAAGACTATCTTCAAAAAGAAAAGGAATGGCAAGTGCCATAACTGTGGAAAGTGGGGTCACTAGGCAGTAGAGTATAAGTTGCCGAGGAAGCCAAATAATGACACACCACATAATGAGGCCAATATGCTAATTAGAGGATCTGAGCCTCGAGCCTTCATTGGAATGATGAATAATGGAAAGGCCAGCATCTCTTCTGAGTGGTGGTTGGACAGTGGCGCTTACTCACTGAGGTCACAGAAGTGAAAGACGCTGTGGAAAATTGCAATGGTGGTGAGGCAAAGGTGACTCATGCTGGAACTGCAAATTTAGTGCTCTCTTCAGGTAAATTACTAACTCTAAAACATGTTAGAGTAGTACATTTACTTAAGAAGAATTTGATATCTATGAGTTTACTTGATAAAGCTGATATGTCTTTTTCAACTATGAATGGTAAAGTAACTTTATCTGTTAACTCATATTATTTTAGTTGTACATTCATGGTTAATGATATGTATATGTTGAATTTAAATGCCGATAGCATAAATCATGTGAATTCTACTTTGATTGATCCAAAGTTGCTACACAATAGACTTGGACATGTGAATTACAGGAAAATACAACATCTAGCTAAAACTCACAACATTCTATTATATACTTCTATTCGATTTGATAAGTGTGAAGTGTACACACATGCTAAAATCACTAGAAAACCCTTTAAGTTGATTTCTAAAAGCACATAACTTCTTGAGTTAATACATTCTGACATTTGTGACTTTAGAAATTACATTACTAAAGGCAGTCGGAAGTACCTAATAACATTCATAGACGATTTTGCTAGATATTGTCATGTTTATATGTTGAAATCGAAAGATTAGGCTTTTGGAAAGTTTAAGATTTTCAAGTCTAGAGTAGAAAATCAACTCAACTTAAAAATTAAGAGGTTTATGAGTGATAGAGGAGGATAATATACTGTGTCAAGGTTCAAGGAATTTTGTATTTTAGAAGGTATAATACTTGAAACCATTGCTCCTTATTCACCCCAATCAAATGGTGTTGCAGAGCGTAAGAATAGAACGTTAACTGAAATGTTAAACTCTATGTTACTTACAGCTGACATGCCTTCCTCCTACTGGGGAGAAGCAGTTCTAACTGCTAATCACATCTTGAACAGGTTGCCACACTCTAAGTTGTCTATGACACCTTATGAGATATGACATAAGCACCCTTGTAGATATGATACTCTTAAGACTTGGGGTTGTATTGCTTATGTAAGTATACTTGATCCTAAGAAACCTAATGTGGGATCTAGAACCATTACTTGTGTATATCTAGGTAATGCAGAAGATAGCGATGCAAATAGGTTTTTAGATCTATCTACTAACATAGTGATAGAATATAGAAATGCAGTGTTCTTCGAAAACAAGTTTCTCAGAGATCAAAGCTTGAATGTTTCTGAATCTACAGATATGATTTCAGAATCTCCTGTAGAATCTGAAACAGGCTCTTTTGACACTAATTCCACACATTTGGTTATTGAACCAATTCCAGTTAGAGTATCTACAAGAGAGAGAATTCTCAAAAGTTTTGGTGAGAACTTTGTTGCTTACCATCTTGAGGATGATCCATTCTCTTATTGGGAAGTAATGAGATTTAGGGAATCTCTACTGTGGGCAGAAGTCATAGATGATGAAATGAGCTCTCTGTTGCAAAATCACACTTGGCAGCTAGTAAATTTGCCAAAATGGACTAAAGCTATAAGCTGTAAATGGGTGTTGAAGAAGAAACTGAATATTGATGGATCAATAGCCAAATACAAAGCACGTTTAGTAATTAAAGGCTATAAATAACAGAGTGGAATAAATTATTTTGATGTATATTCACCTGTATGTCATCTATCAACTATAAGAATTCTTCTTACTTTGGCATCTATTGAACACTTTATAGTGCATCAAATGGATGTAAAAACAGCTTTCTTAAATGAGGATTTAAATGAGGAAATTTACATGGAACAACCGGAAGGATATGTTATGAAAGGTCATAAGGACAAAGTTTGTAAATTGAATAAATTCTTGTATGGTCTTAAACAAGCACCTAATATGTGACATCTTAAATTTGACAAAGTGGTAAAGAGTTATGACTTTTAGTCTAGCTATTCAGATAAATGCATTTACCATCGTTCTATGTCAAATAAGATAGTCATCATTTGCTTGTGTATTGATGACATGTTAATTCTTGGTTCCGATCATTCTGTAGTGAGTGACGTGAAAGCTACTTTAGCTAAAGAATTTGACATGAAAGATCTTGGTATTGCTAATACCATTCTTGGTATGAAAGTAAGCTTTAAACGGCAAGTCATCTCCCTTAACCAGACTCATTATATTGAGCAGCTACTTTCTACTTGGGGATATGATAAGTGTAAACCGAGTGAGACACCATGTGATTATAATAACAGACTGAGTCCTAATGAAGGGATCAGTGTGAATCAGTTAAAGTACTCGAAATTGATTGGTAGTCTCATGTATGCTATGAGTTGCACTAGACCCGACATAGCCTTTACAGTTGGCATGATGAGTCGTTTTACTAGTAATCCTAGTAAAGAGCATTGGGATGCCCTCAATAGGCTAATGAGATACTTTAAATGTACTAAAAATTATGATCTCTATTATTCTGGTTATCCTCCAACTTTGGATGGATATTCTGATGCCTTATGGTGCTCAGATATTGGAAATAGCAAGTCCACTAGTGGGTATGTATTCACTTTGGGTGGAGCTGTTATTACTTGGAAATCCAAACGACAGACTTGTATTGCATTGTCGTCTATGGAATCGAAACTTTTTGCTTTAGCCTCAGCCGGTGAAGAAGCAGAGTGGATAAAGAATCTGATTATGGATATTCCTTTGACTCGGCTAAGATTAATTCTTTAAGCCTATTCTGTGATAATCGAGCAGGTGTCCGAGTCGTCAAGAATTCTCTCTTTAATTCAAAGAGAAGACATGTGAGACTGAGACATGCGTTGTTGAATTATCTAAGAGAACAAGGGGTTATCACCTTGATCGATGTGAGATCGAATGATAATATAGCCAATACTCTTACCAAAGGTATGCCTAAAGATCGATTATTTAAAACAGTGGGGGAACTGGGGTTAAAGACTATATAGGCAAGTTTTAACTACCATTTACTTACCTTCTTATTGTGTTTTTTGAATTATCGAATCTTTCTTTATTGGCTACAATGATAAGCACAGTTTATATGTTTCATCGATATTCACAGTTATTGACTAATTTGAAAAGGGTGAGTTATCTCATTCCAAACTTGATGAAGAAGACTTTAACCTAATTCAAATGTTCTATCAGGAAAAATTGTGTCATTCCAAACTTGATGATACAATTCAACTAGATTGGACTATCCTTTTTCATTAAATGATCTCATTCCAAATTTGATGCTAGATTATTTGACTTTAAGAAATCAGTAACTGTGACATTCCAAATTGAAACATAGAAATAATTGTTTACATAAGAAGCCCGCTGGTCTTATTCTTAATTGAAACTTGATATTACATAACTAGGTTATTGTAGGTGACTTGGCTATTGATCATGTTCTTTGAAACTAGACAATAGTTATTCTCCTACAAATAAACTTAAGTCGATGGCTCTTTGTAAATCACATTGTTTAGGTCTTGTTCATAATTTATGAAACTGGCTTGATGCTTATGACATGATATTATGATGCTTTATGATATCAATATATGTTCTTCTCTGCCTGATGGAATACTGCTAAATTTTTATTCAAATGATTGAATTCATGATAATATGAAATTCATATTTGACATTCTACAGGGGATGGCGGAGATGGAGGAGAGCTTAATGAGTGGGATCCTGACCAGGATGACCTCCTTGATGAATGAATATATATCATTTAAAGCATGTGAGGACTTCACAGTTTACCTACTATAGCCTATTTTGATAGAGTCCACTTACTTGAGACTTACATTTCACTATTTCTATTTTGTGAACATTATTTCTTATATTTGTAAGGTCTTGGACTATTTTGACTGGCCTACTTATACTTAACTAGTATGCATATGTTAGTTGTGAACTGAGTCTGAGATTTATTTTGGGATTTTGATGAGTTTAGACTGAATCTAAAACTCTTAATACTTATTTTGATTTATTGATCTCAGAACAAATTCATGATAAGAATGATTCACTTATTTAGATTGCATATGATGATTGAGTTTAATACTTTACTGCTGAAAATTCTTTGACCGATCCGAGTTGATTGTCTTGGACTGAATGTGGATGATTCATGTTTGTATGAACATTACACTGACTACCTTATTAGATTGTGCTGTATGGTGAACATAGGAGGAGATTGTTTGATATATTATTAATATAGTCCAAAATAATATATTCACATACAAGCCCAATAGGTAAAAGTATGGTTATTTTGGTTCATATGGGCCGGAGCCCAATAATGTGCATATAAAAACTCTAGGGTTTCCCTACGCTGGAGGTAACACTGTTGAGCGTTCCAAACTTGACGTCTCTTGGTGTAATACTTCAAGCAACTACTTCTTCTCTCAAACCTATTACCTCCAACAATAGATACTATATTCACGGGAAGACGAGATTTTCTTTTCAACAAGTGAAAATGTGTAAGGTTTATCTTCTTTTTTTTTTTGTTTAAGGAAAAAATAAATAAAGAAATATGATAAGTTATCACTTATAAATTAAATGGAAGGATTGAATCAAAGATAATAATATAATCAAACAATTTTGACAAGTCTAGTCATGAGGGTGAGCATCGGGTCCAGTTCAATCCAAAAACTAGGACTAAACCTATCGATTCCCGAGTTAAACCAATTTGGAACGGTTTTTTTTTAAAAATACCTTTGCACACATAAGTTGTGAGGGCCGACCTCTAACCCCACTTGCTAACTATATTATTCGCTTTGGGCTGTAGGAGTCACCTATCCTATGCCCTCACGATTTTTGTTTTTCTAGGCTTCACCTAGAAAATGGCTCGTTGGTAATTAAGACTAATGCTACTCCTTATATAGGACATTACTTCATTGTCCTTAGTTAATGTGGGATTTGATTCATTACTACACCCTTCACTATCCTCAAGGCGAAGCGGCATTCCCCTCCCTCACACGACCAAGCTGTTACATAAGTAATCAAACCATGATCTTCAACTTGAAGAAACAACAATATAACCACTTGATCAACATTTATTTTTATAGAGAAACAGTGCAATGCTTCTATCTCATTGAGGAAATTTGATTTGTTCAAACAAAACAAAATTTGGATTAATTCTCAAGTAGAACCGGGAACTAGGCTAGAACCAATGGGGAGTTATAGGGACCCATCCTGAAACTTGATCACCCCTAGTCACAAATAACATTCAACCAGCTAGTAATGTGACTTTCATTTCCATCTATAACATCTACAATTTCCGGTGCTTTATTCCTAGATTTATAAGGATCCACTTGTCACAAAAAAACTTATATATCCATTGACACATAATCAATGTATTGAAATAACATAACGTTGGTATGGTGAATCTTTTATAAGTATAAGAATATTCCATGTCAATATAACCACACAATATTACCCGAAAAATTATAATGAATTAAGCTTTTGACTAAACCGGTGCAAATCATCGGCGAAATAACTAGCCTAGATATAAGCTTGGAAACTCACTAAAGGTTTCAACGGTCTAACTACTTTCATGTCATGTATAATCAATATTTTTTGAGAAAACATTTTCCTTATCTCCAGATGTTTAGATCATTTAGGAAAACAAATTAACGAAAAAGTTATACTTAAATTCAGGAAAATGATTTCCTCTTTAGAAAAGGAGAAACCATTATCCAAAATATAAGTAGATTCGATGTTTGGACCCAAAACTCTATGTTTTGGACATAGGAACCCTAATATCATTCTTAGAGTCTCAACATCCACAACCGGGTCCTTGACACTCGGGCCTGAGTCCATTAAGGCTAGACCTGCGACCTAGTGTACATGCTTGGGTCCCCAGCCGCAGGTCCAAATCCCTTTCGCACAGACTCGAGTCCATCAAGACCAAGCTTGAGAATTTGATGCTCGCGGCTAGATCCTCGATGCCCAGGCCTAGGTTCAAAAGGGTCAGTCTTAGCTAGGATCCCTATGCATGTGCTCATATTCCACTCACCTAAGCCCAAGTCCATCGAGGTTGAGGATCGAGGCTCTAGTGCTAGTGCCCGAGTCTATCGAGGCTGAGGCCTAAAACACTAAGAAGTCATGCACAAGCATTAGGTTATCAGTTTCAACTTCCATGGACATGGCGTTGGTGGTCACACTCTTGCTCTCGACCTAAGCAACCTTGCCCAAGTCAAGGTCCATCGAAGCTGCCTAGGATTTTAGTGCCCATATGTGGTTTCCTGGACACCCATATGTAAGTTATTAGTACTCAAATAACCGATTTCTTTGCAAAAAAAAAAAAAAGACAAAAATATCTTTGGATTCTTTTTTTAAAATTTCAACTGAACATAAAAAAAAATATTATCATTTTGTTGAAAAATCAACTTTATGAAAAACATTTATACAAATGACAAGTACTTAGGGCGCGCATGACAACATTTCTGTTTCTTTAGTTCTCTATTTTTCTGTTTCTTGAAACAGGTTTGGAATATAAATCTGTTTGATAACACAATTTTATTTTTTTATTTCTAAAATAGATTTCTATTACAGAAATAGATTTGGAGCAAAAATCAGAAGTTAAAATTTTTAGTTTTTCTATTTTTGGAATAAAAATGAGAAATCAAAATTTTTCTCATCGTTCACTCTCGTCACCACTCGTCACCCACTTGCCGCCCGTGGAATGCCAGACAGCCACCGCCAGCCACCGGCCCCAACCACCAGCCGCAGTCTGCCAGCCATCGGCGTCAACCACCAGCTGCCAACCGCCAGCCATCAAACGTTGACTGCCGACCACCGAACTCCGGCCGCCCGTTGTCAACCGTTGGTCGTTAGATGCCGGACACCCATGGGTTGCTAGCCGCTCGTCGCCAATCGTTGGATGCCAAAGGCTCACCACCAACCACCGGATGTCTGCCGCCATCCGTCCACTACTTGCCACTGGCTGCTAGATGTTGGCCGCCTGCCGCCGAACTCTAGCCATTGGCCACCCACCGCCGGCCTCAGGTTGTCGGACTCTTGATGTCGAACGTTGGACGTCGAACTCCGAACATTGGATGCTGGTCACTGGTCGCCGATCAACGAACTTTGGCGCTGAACACTGAACATAGGACTCTGGACTTCAGCCACCCATCGCCAGTCACCGGACACCGAATGTCGGTCGCTGGACGTGGGACTCCGGCCATCAGACGATGAACGCCGATCGCTGGACATCGGACTCCAGCCACCGAACGCCAGTCGTTGCTACTCCTAGAAATAAAAATTTTATTTTGTTATTAAACGAATTTTTATTTCAAAAATAAAAAATTTGAATTGTTATCAAACGCGTTTTTTCTTCGTAAACTCGTCTATGAAATAGAAATTGAGAAATTAATTTCTGGTCATAAATTAATTTCTCTTTCAGAAATTTTATCATGTGCGTCCTTAATTGACGGCACCTATGGGTCGTCCCCTATAAAATCTAACTAGGCAAATCCCCCGCCTTTTTAAGGCAGGTTGATGATGATGACAACTTAAGGTAAGTGACATCCAAATTAAAGAAACACTCCGACCAGCCAACAACCGATCCAAAAAAAAAAAAAGTTAAAAAACAGAAGAAAACTTCTGACCAAACCAGGTGGGACCCTCACAAATCCGTTGACATCTCTTCCCGACGCGAGCGCTCGCGAGCTAGAGAGAGAGAGAGAGAGAGAGAGATTTTCTCTTTCCTACTTCTCTACTCTTCCCCCTCGCCGAGATCTGCAATTCCCCCCAATTGCCAGATCTCTCCTCCATTCCATCCAATGGCGATGCCGCCGATCCGCCCGGCCGCCGCTGCCGCCGCAGCCGCCGCCGTCGTCCCCGCCTCTCTGTGGCTGCTCCTCTCCGTCGCCGTCGCCGTCGCCGTCGCCGTCCCCCGGTTCGGCGTCTCGGCGGCGCACGACGTCTCCGCCCACCCCACCGCCATGGTCCTCCCCCTGGTCCTCTCCCCTCCCGACACTTCCCGGGCCCTCCCCTCCTCGCGCCGACACCTCCAGCGATCGGAGCGCCCCAATGCTCGCATGTCGCTGCACGACGATCTCCTCCTCAACGGGTACGTTGCCGGATTCCGTTTCGGTTGTCCGGTGGGGTTTTGGGTGCTGATCTCATTTTCCTGGTGGAGCTCTGGTGTTTGATGTTCTCCGTTTGGGGCGAATGTCTTGTGCTTGGACAGGTACTATACTACGAGGCTTTGGATTGGAACGCCGCCTCAGAAATTCGCGCTGATCGTCGACACTGGAAGTACTGTCACTTACGTGCCGTGCTCTACCTGCGACCAGTGTGGCCGCCATCAGGTAGTTTTTGGTTCTTCATCGGTTCTTGTTCGCTGAGTTCTGTTTTTTGGGGTTGTTTTTTCTAAATGCGGGAATTGAAGTTGGAAAAGAATAGATCAAATTTCGTGGGTAGCAATTTTCTTAGACCAGCAAATACGGAGCTTCTGATGTATTTCAATAAGATGGTGTAACATGAGACTTTTTATAGTGAGGTTCCAAGTGATGGAAGCAACAATAGGAATGTAAAAAATTTGTGATGCCAGAAGAATTGTGCTCTTATACCAATTGATGCGGGATATCCTAGCTTTGCTACCCTTTGGGTGCATTACATAATTTCAAAGAAGTAAAAGAAGCAAGGATCATACTAGACAGGAGACAGATTGAAAAGACATTAGATGGGTAGAAAAATCCGTCAGTTGCGATATTCTTTTTAATTACTATTTGTAAGGACACCTAGTATCCATTGATAGCACGGTCAATTTGTTGGTGATAATCCTTATTGAGAATTCTAATGTGTCAAGAAGTGGGGAAAAAGATATTTACTTATCAAGAATGACACATGATTATCCTTGGTCAAGTCAATCAATGTATTTGAATGAGAAAAAATGTAATGTTCTGCAAATTCACTTTCTCTTCTGCCTGTTTTTGACCTTATGATGAAAAGGTGGTAGGACTGAAACTTGCTGCTGTGAAACCATTTGCAGTCTTGACTATTTAGAGCATGCTCTTTAGAGATCATCTTCTTTTGACCTACTGGTTAGGAGCTTGAATGAATACCTTTTCTAAAAACTGAATTTATGCACTAGCTGTATACATTTTCAAACAGACTATTTCTGCTGACAACTTTGCACGTAAACCTTTAGAGATCTCTGTAGCTGAAAAATGCTCACATGATGGATAATTGACTTGTCACACGCCTTTAGCTATGAATTTGTGCACTGATGTTGACATTTTCTCTAGGATCCAAAGTTCCAACCTGAATTGTCAAGCACATACCAACCGGTCAAATGCAATATCGATTGCACGTGTGATGACAACAGAGCACAATGTACTTACGAGAGGCAGTATGCTGAAATGAGTACTAGCAGTGGTGTGCTTGGCAACGACATAGTATCCTTTGGCAATCTTAGTGAACTTGCACCACAACATGCTGTCTTTGGTTGTGAAAATGTTGAAACAGGCGACCTTTATAGCCAGCATGCTGATGGCATAATGGGGCTTGGCCGTGGTGATCTCAGTATTGTTGATCAACTTGTTGAGAAAGGCGTAATTAGTGATTCATTCTCCTTATGTTATGGTGGAATGGAAATTGGTGGTGGTGCGATGGTTCTTGGTGGAATATTTCCACCACCAGACATGGTATATGCATATTCAGATGCTGGACGTAGGTACGTTTTGCAAGCTCAATATCTCATGGTTGTAGTACGTAATTCAATTTCCAAACAGCTATTTTTGATACATCTCACACATTTACTCCAGTTTCGGGATGTTAACAGTCCCTATTACAATATTGATCTGAAGGAGATACATGTCGCGGGGAAGCAATTGGCTTTGAAACCCAGTATTTTTGATGGAAAACATGGAACTGTCCTGGACAGCGGTACAACATATGCATACCTGCCAGAAGCAGCTTTTTTAGCTTTTAAAGAAGCTGTGAGATTCGCTTCCCTCTCTTTTTTATCTCCAGAAAGTTGTGGAAATTTTCTCCCTCTTCCTATAGGTGACCAGTCTGCTTGGCTAGTCAGGAAATAGGAAAACAAAACATTTACTTATTATGACTACACTAGGATATGCAATGCACGGATTGATTGAACACATAAAAGAGTATAACGATCTTATTGTCTCTGTAGAATAAAAAAGAGGAATCGTAAAAGTATATTATAAGTTGAAAAAAGATGACAAATCACCAAAATTATCACTTTCAATTGTTATTGTAACTTTATTATGGTAGATCATCTATTCTATTCTATTCTATCTATCTGTCTAACTATCTGTCATCATCATTTTTTTATTACCATCCGAAAGTTCAAATTTGGTGTCTACTTTGTGATTTTTTTCTTTTCTTTTTTTCCGTATGATAACTACTGCCTCACTTTCTTGCAATGACAATATTTGGATAATATTTATCGTCAACGTTTCAAGTTGAAAAAAAAAAAAAAAAGAGCACAGTCCACAATGCTAAAAACACCGCATCATACAAAAATCAATGCTTTACTTTTCATTGTAATACAATTTTTTTAACGATATAACTTCAGATAGTAATTTTAATTTGATAAAAAGTAACACACAATTTAGTTAAGAAAAGAATTGAACTTGAACCATAAGCATTAAAAAGTATTCGAGAAGACAGATAACCTCTTAGTTAATAAAATTCATTTTGTGTAAAATACATCCACTTAGTTTTAATTTTTATTATCTAATGGTGGTATTTGGTTAGGTAAAAAGTAGATATAGTAATAGAATGAAGTATGAGAAAAATAAAAATTAAAGATCATAAGAAAATCATGTGAGGGGCCACATCAACCTTTTATCATTCCTACACCATTCATTTCAATATGTATGGATTCAGCTCATGTGACTGTTCTCTTTGTAGTTATGTATTGTGACCAAGAGCTTAAACATGCAGACAATAAGTCGATGTGTCATTCAACTTTTACGAGCAAGATATTTAGAATTTTTATCGCAATGTCATTGCTTGTAAGATCAAAGTGTGATGGATGCTGTGGTTTCAGACTTCAGTGTCATGTTGGAAAGATGTAACTATTTTGTTTACAAGTAGCTACCTGTATTATATTTTGGTTTATTTTATCGAGGATTTACCACTACCATGGTTACAACGGTATACTGATTGAGTTATGATTCTAATGAATCCGGTCAAATATTGGTGTATTGAATAGCAGCTGAACCAAAAAAGAATAAAGGAAAATGAAACGGAAAAAAAAAGGGAGAATGCGATCAAGTATAATTCAGCTTCGTCTTACACAAGTATCAGGACTTTTCCTCTTTGACATAATTATATTTACCTAATGTATCGGGTTATAATTTGGCTACTTGTGGATGGTACATGTAGTGTTACATGATGTTGTTGCTGCTTATAAGACCATAGTCATAGTGTGGTAATCACTCACATAATAGTTACAACCATTTATTAGGGAGATTGGTAACTCTGGGAAGGCTATTCGAGCATCTCTGATTCACATCCCATTCATTCTTGGATAATGATGTTAACTGACTATACTTGCTTTTATTTTCTAAGAAGATCGAAAGATTTAGCATACTGTCTACATTTTTAGCACCAACTATATCATTCCTTCCTTTAGTTGCTGTTATTTTTCTTTTTTCTTTTAGATTGATGAAATGTGTTTTCCCATTTTAAAGCCTTTCTCTTCATTTTGACTTTTTGCGACCTTATTTCATTATATTTTTGTTTTTTGTAATTGTGTGCAGATTATGAAGGAAATCCGGTCTCTTAAGCAGATCCATGGTCCTGATCCTAATTACAATGACATTTGCTTTTCTGGTGCAGGAAGGTATTTTCTGTGTCTTAGTTGACAAACTTGCTTCATTCTGAAAAACTTCTGCTTCTCTATCAAAGACTTAAGGGCTGCTGTTGTTTTTTCCATATAGCGACATCTCTCAACTCACAAAGACTTTTCCAGTGGTGGACATGGTTTTTGGGAATGGGCAAAAGCTGTCACTATCGCCTGAAAATTACTTATTCAGGGTGAGTAGCTGTATTTCTTCTCCCGGAATGTGTGATATGGAAAGAAATCAAATTTATGATTGGAAGCAGAAGAGTGCATCTAGTACAAGCTCTTTCGGTACGCTAAGTTGCTGTTTTCATCTCCACTTGTTATTATACAATGAGTGATGGTTCTTCCTGTTTTATTTAAAGCATTCAAAGGTGCACGGCGCATACTGCCTCGGCATTTTTCAGAATGGAAAGGACCCAACCACTCTTTTAGGAGGTGGGTGACATGCTGAGCTTATTTGTTTATATATGTTACTATATATCACTAGCCCAAGTGTGGTTTGGAACCTTGATATTTCAGTAAAAATTGCCATTGTATATAGCATTGTGAAATATCGTCATCACTTCCTGAACCTACGTTGTAGATTTGGGAGTCAAAAGCATCCTTGATATTGTGCTTTGTGCTTCTTTCTTAGAAAACTTAAATCGAAACTTCCTTTCCCACTGAGGCGACTCTAGAAGCAGGATTGCTTTGGAATAACATTCTTTCATCTGGAGCTTTTGCATTCTCCACTCACTCCATAATCTGAGCCTAACCTCCGAAACCTAAAACATGAGATATATCTATACATCAGGATATATCTTTGTCTGCTTTCTATTTAGCAATTTTTTTTCAGGTCAGGATGCAGACATCCTTAACAAGGATATTTGTGCGTTGAGTTCCACATCCAGAGATTTTGGGTTAAATATGATGTTATGTGGACTACATTGTTTGAAATATTTTGTTGACTAAACGTACAACCTATTCACCAGTTCATGTGGACTAAAAATCTCTCATCATGCCATAACTTTTGTCCCCAATGTTCTGTTGTTTGTTAGGTATCATTGTGCGTAATACCCTTGTGATGTACAATCGTGAGCATTCAAAGATTGGTTTTTGGAAAACAAATTGTTCTGAGCTGTGGGAAAGACTTCAACAGTCTAATGCTCCTCCACCAGTGCCCTCAGCTCCAGATGAAAAGGGCCCATCTGAGGATATGCCACCCCACCTAGCTCCCAGGGCACCAGCAGATTTGAATATTCCAGGTATTGTGTGCGGCATGCTTGATGGTATTCTAGCTTGCATTTCTAGTTTGAGCTTCTCTTTGGATACAGATTTTGGCGGTTGAAAAAGCAATTATATGTATGATAGTAAAACCCGTGCTATGTCCCATTTGCTTGTTGCCAAAACCTTTTCCTCATTCTGATAAAGAGTAGGTAGCTGTTGTTGCATTAGTCGGTTGGGATTGTCATAGTATCAAAAATTTAATCTCTTGGACTTTATGTATTTTTCACCACCACCTTCGTCTGCTTCTTTCTTGTCCTCTGCAACGTACGCCTTTGTTAAAACACCAGATTACCCACTTTGTTTCAATATTGATATGCCAGGTCACCTCCTTTCTACTCATTAGGAACATGCTTTCTTGAGGAACATTTCTCAACACGTATGAAGAAAAATAATTGAACGCTTTCTGGGATCCCTTATGATGTTATTAAAACTGATTTAGGATGGCAAGTGAGCAACTTGTATTGTAATTTACAAAGGAAAAGTTCGGTGGACAACTCACTCGCGAAGCCTAAATTCTAGTAGGCATCAAACGTAAAAATCCTGTGCGTCATACTTTGGGGGGCGTTAGGCTTTATATTTGTGAATCGTGTTGTCATGCAATTCAGAAACAAAGTTTTGTTGATAGTCAATGAACTTCAGTCACATGTCTTTTCAATAGGAACAACATAATCACAAACTTTATTGAACTTTTAGTCGAATGTAGAAATATGAGGAAATAGCCCAATAGATTAATAAAACTCCAGTCATGCAAGCACTAAGCTTTTTGAGTTTTGTCTCTATTGATTTACAAAGAAGTGATTTATCTTTTTTCTTTCTTTCTTTCTTTTTTCTTTCTGATGATGCTTGCTTATGATAACTTTCTCTTTGACCTCCTTCTATGCTTAAAGTGCTATGATGTTCAAGTTGAACAATTGTATCTATTTTATCTAGAAGTTAGTAATATTCATTGCACTATTTCTTGGAATAGTCTTGATACTGCATTGGTGGAAGGATTAAATTTGTGACTTTTTTGAGGTTTGATGTTTCAACGGGTTCAATTGGTCTGTTTTACATGATGTTGCCAACTTAAAGGTCTTACGAGATGGGAAATAGTTAAGAGACCTAGAAAGGGTGCCAATGGCTTTGTTTGGTAACTATCCCGCTTTTCTATTTTTCTGTTCTTTTGTTCTCCGAAACAGAAAAGGAACAAAAATCCATTTAGTAACATTAGCTAATTTTTTATTCCCCAAAATAGAAAAGTGGCTAGGGAATAAATTTGGAAAGAAGTAAAAAAAAAAAAAAAAACTACTTTTTTATTCCTTGGAACAGAAGTGGAAAAAAAATATTTCTAAACAGAAATTGTTTCTGAGAACAAAAATGTTATCAAACTCACCCTAAGTCTAAGTATCAATTTCATTAACTTAATGATGACATATACTGAAGATGTGAACTCGTTTATGTGGACTATGCTGATAAAATGAAATTAATCAGAACTATTGCTTTGTTACTTTTGTTGTCTATTATTTTCATTCATTTTTTTTGGGCTTGTATTTCCAATTTGCTCAAACATAACAAGGAGTAAGAAAACTGGTGCAGAGTGTTTTTATCCAGTTGAACTTGTCTCTCCTTTTGGCCTGCTTTCTTTATTTTGACCAGGTCCAATATGTGTAAGTTGATCTGAACTGGGCAGAGGTTCTCAGTTAAACCAAACCCATCCCATCAAGTTTTCAGAACATCGTTTCTCCGAATGTCAAGTCTAGATATATCGATATTTGTTGCCTATGCACCTCTGCAGATGATACTTTCAAATAATGTGTGAGTTCTGCTTTAGGATATATGTAGGCGATATGTTTTCTGATGATCTCTCTTGATCTGACATATTGCAGAAATTGGACAGATTACATTTGACATGTCCTTGAGCGTCAACTACTCAGATCTCAAGCCCCGCGTCACGGAGCTCACTGAATTCATAGCTCATGAGTTAGATGTAAATGTTTCGCAGGTTAGACAAATACAGTATACAAATGGGGGGATAATCAGCAGAAATCCATAGAACCTCTAATTTGTATGTGAAAGTGCAAAGTACTGTGCAGAGACCGACAAATTCTATGTTTCGGTTGGCTCAGTAATTGGATGCTCGTATTGACTTTATTTTGCCTGGATGGTTTCAGGTCCATTTAGTGAGTCTTACGGCCAGAGGAAATGATTCCATTGTTAGGTGGTCCATCCTTCCTGGTGGAAAGGGGGCATATATATCCAATACAACTGCCATGGTGATTGCAAAAATTTCAAAAGTTAACTAGTTCTTTGTCCAATGATTGAGTTCTGACTAAGTGATTTGATAATGCATGTAGGAAATTATTGCCAGGCTTTCTGAACATCGAGTGCAGCTTCCTCACAACTTTGGAAGTTATCAGTTCATTGAATGGCATGTTGAACCTCCTGTGGCACGGTATGCTACTTTAACTTCAACAGAATAATAAAATACTTTTGGATATGGCCCTGGTTTTTTATATTAAGTATCAAAGTAAATGCAAACAAAACAGAGGATAAGGGAGACTCATAAAAAATATTGAAGTTGAAAACTCACTAAAACATATTGATATGGATTCAATAGAATTTATGATGTTTTTGCAAATTAAAAAGCATAAGTTGGTAGTTTTTACTCTTGTGGCTTTTGTGCCCTACCTTTTGCTGACAAATAGGACCAAGGAGCATTCATGAAATATCAGCGAGCTAGGGAGAAATTTAGTGCATGCACACCTGTTGGCGTTTTGCTCCTATGTTCACAATTTGTATGAGTTAAGACTTTTTCTTCTTTTGTACTTAGGACAGTCCTCCACTGTTACATGAGTAACTTAGAAAATGCAAAATTTTCCCATGTCTTTTTCACACAATCCGTCTACCTCTAATATTAGCCTATAGTAGTGTGGATGAGAGAAATATGACCACAGGCCTAGTAGCTTTAGTTTTGAGGTCCACCATTTTGGTCATCTTGATATGCACATAAAACCTGAACTTGATCCTGCACTATTCTGCTATAACGTTATGGAAGACAGTTGCATGTCTTTGAAAATTTTGTTCTAAAGCATGATTACAGGCGAAGCAAATATTACATAAAAGCTTCAGAATGTAGTTGTGAATGTACATGTGGTGAGAAGTTCTCTTATAGTAGTCTAAGCAAAATGTATTCTATATCTTCTGTCACTTGACTCCCGCCCTATTTAACAGAATTCTCACATATAACGATCTGATAGGGTTTTGTTGTTGTAAAACAATGCAGGACGTGGTGGCAAGAGCATCATGTGGTTGTAATTTCAGCAGCTATCATTGCTTTAGTAATTGCATCTTTAGCTTCTGGCGGATGGTTTGTTTGGAAACGTCGACAGCAGTCTATTACCGCTTACAAGCCTGTTGACTCAATTGTTCCTGAGCAAGAACTCCAGCCTCTATGAGGTCTTTACGTTGTATATGGATGACTTTCACCTAAAACTCATGTCAGATGTCAATCGGTTCACCATACCATCATCGTGGCTCAAGATTTCTGTTTTTACAGAGAGAGGTTTGTACTCAGAGATGCAATTGTACCACCTTTACTTTTGACATACAGAAGAAAGTGTTCGAATGCTGGAAATAGGGAATTTTGATTATATGCCTTATTAGGTGTACATAACTGGTTATATGTCAATGTGAATGACAACCCTCATTCTTTGGCTTTCATTTAAGCTCATGTGATGTTTCAAATCAACCACAGCTCTTTTCTTTTGCTAATAACATGAGTTTAATGTTGGAAATGTGCGTGCGGGCATGCTCACATTTGCGAGTTTTGCGTTCTTTGGTTTGCTCTGAAAGAACTTACCAATTTCAATTAGACTAATGAATTTGTAGTTCTTGTATTCATGAGTGTGAAGGATAGTGCGAAAGAATGAGAAAATGGTTGAATGAACTTTCGATGCTAAAGCACTGCAGCATTGCTTTTTTTGGAAAAATGTTCCAAGTACCAACTCTCATTCAGTTACTTATCAATATTTATTTGCTTTCTTGTAAGTACCAACTTCTATAATAACTTGTTAGTTGTTATCTCAAAAACTCAATAGTGATTTAAAATTAGCAACTCTTATATTGAGTAACTAACTTGAATTACCAACTATTACATCAAATTATCAATCTTTATTTGAGTTGGTTACTACCAGTTGTTTCTTCAATCAATACCAGCCTTAATTTAAGTGACGTAGCAACTTTATTAAATAAAAAATTTGTAATACATTTCCATTTTACAACCCATAGGCACAACCATAAAAGCTTGATTACTTAAAGGCTCATGAAACACTTTGCAAGTTTCATAAATCAATTAAGTTCAGCCTTTGCCCTGTGTAGGTAGCCTTAACCAATAACATTTTGGATAGAGCTAATGAGATTTGAATAGGTGCATCCAATTCCTAAGCTATTGAAATAAGAGAGAGTTAATTCATAGGAGTGGGCAACTTAAAGGTCGGTTTGCTTAAAGCAAAACTATTTTTGAGAAATTATTTTTTGAGTTTTTGATGTTTAGATAATGGAAAGCTAATCGATCTTTAGAAAACGTTTTTCATGGATGGAAAACGACAAGCCAAAATTGCGAGAAAACAATTTTTCTTATGGTTAAAAGGAAATTACTTTCTCTAAACTACTAATAAATAAAAACTAAGAATTTTAATTGAAAAAGATTTTTCTTGGAAAACATTTTTTTTTATTATAAAATTTTCAGTGAAACAAACACATCCTAAATGGAATATTCGTAACTCACCCAAATGAACGTGGGTAATTAAAAAAAAAAAATGGGCAGTAGCTTTTAAATGTCGTAGCTTTTAACACAACAAAAGTTTATCTGCAATTTGAATAAGACGTTGGTAATTCGTCGAAAAGGGTTTGTAATTCATATATCCATGGGTAAATTTGAGAATATGAATTAGTTGCACGACTAAAGGTTCATAAGCTGCGCAAATTCAAGTCGATAGGTTAATATAAAGATTGAGATCCTTTAAAATCAGGAGGCCTTCTCTCGAGACGTCGACATACGGTCTCCATGGCCACACCTTCCAAAGCACAGCAAATAGCCTCCGTCGCTCCGCTTCTCTCCGCCCATCGAATCACGGCGGCAGCTAGTGTCACAGCGTTGATTTTCCACCAGGGTTTTTGTCCTACGTCTCCATCAAGCGCCCACGCCTTGACCCGATCCCACACGATGCTTGCACAATCCCAACTTGCCCTGCCGCTCACGTTCACAGCCACTTGCACACCAACCATGCCGCAATGATCGGGTTCAAGAACACTAGATCATCACGGCACTTGGTGGTCGTTCTCTAGGGGTTGTCCATGATCTAATATACATGATAATACAGAAGAAACAGCTCACAATCGATTACAAGGCACCAGGACTATCACAATACTGACTATACAGGCAATACCCGGTCTGGACATGTCCTAGACTAACAATACATACACACAGGACAACGGTAACAAAGGGCCATGCAGACATGTAAAAGTGTCCGAGGGATACCGAATTTTTCTCCGGACAATCCTCGGCGACTTCAGTGCCTTATCTTCGGCCAACTGCTGTTCTACTCATCCTTGCATCTGCCCATGTGCTTGCGCCACTCCGGGTCACGGTGAACGCTTCACTGTCCAAGTAATGCGCTCACATCTTGCTCGTGCATTCCGATTGTGAACCAGGCCCCTCGTCATTTCAATCATCCAAGAGCAGCAACTCGTGCTTTGCTCGACTTGTGCAGCACCCCGCCCAACCGATCCTCCCACAACGCCACCGATTCATGACTGGAACTCGTCCAAGGCCACAGTCCATGCCAGCCCGATACACCAGATCAAGAGTCTTAACGGCTAGAACCACCATTCTATGCTTGGCATCTCTCTCGAGCCTCTCTCGAGCCTCTATCAAGCTCTTCCCTCCCCACTTTCAAGGTACAGGTTGCGACCTCTGATTGGAGACCTTGACCGCATATCATAAGCCGGCCTCAAGCTACTCGAGAGAGAGAGAGAGAGAGAGAGAGAGAGAGAGAGAGAGAGAGAGAGAGATGGCAGTCGGCGACAAGGAGGCAGAGGGTTGACAACTGAGCAAGCGACGAAGGTGGCTGAGCAAGGCAACGTGGATTGGTGAGAGAGAGAGAGTAAGAGGAACAACTTGATGAAGAAGGCGAGCCGTGGAAGGCGGTGCACTGACGTAGCAGTACAGAGACCGAGGGAGAGAAAGGAGTTGGGGTCTGGACTTTTTGAGTGAATCCATCTAAATTAAGGACGTACATTAGTCTTTCTAAGGTAATGGGAAATGTGCGTGCGATTGCTCCCTAATTTTAGAAAAAATTTATCCTTCAATTGTAGAACGTGGTGGGTATCGAAAGAAAAAAAGTTGGCAAACAATTCGAACTAGAATTGGTGACTACACACGAATTGGTAACTTTACTTGAAGAAGATGTTAGTAAGTCACTCAAATGATTGTCTTGGGCGACCTTGTAAACGAATCGAATGAGAGTTTGATAACTTGACACTGAATTTTGCTGCACTAATCCCCTTAAACATATCATAGAAGCTAAGAATAATTCCGGCGGTTTCAAAGGCATGCTCTAGCTAAAGGTTCAAAGAAGGGGCAATAGTGATAACGAGTCATATAAGAATTTCATGCTTAATTAATGTTGTAGGAACACTATAATGCAAGCCAAGCTAGTAACGTTGGCATCTCACATCCTATAAAAAGGACCTTGCTTTCTGAATTTTATGTACACTATATGTCAAGTTCACCTTAAAAGCATGTCGACCCTGTTAAGAGAAAAAACAACAGGACAAAATAGCACCTGAAAATGACATAGCAACAGCAAGGACTATACAACAAGCATTCTTCACTGTACATGCTTATCAGGAACTCCTGTTGCTTTTTATCGGTTCCAGATAAGCGCGATTAAATGTCAGCCTCCAAGACTGTACGAAGGACGAACACTTTGGTTATAAGGATGTTCTTTGACTTGATCAACGGATGCAAGCAAATTGACCTGCATAAGAGATGACTGAACTTTAACTACAAAAGAAAATGTACTTTTTTCTCTTCCCAACAGTGATGTGGTTTCAAGAAAAGCAAGCCCGAAGGCTGCCCTGTGAGCAAGCACTCTGATTACCTTCATGATCTCACACTTTGAGCTGGACCGCGTCGGAGCTGCCAAAACACTGAAGTGAAAGTCCTGCAATGGAATAAGCACGTGATTAGCATATAAGCAAATTAAATAGTAATTCAGGTCCAGAAGATGATCCATCTGGTTTCCTCCACGTGCAAAGTTCATGTTGTAAAGATGGAAATATTACTTTGCAACCAATTTCACTGCTGTTGAATAATAAAACAACAAGAAAATCTCTGTCTAGCAAAGGCCATAGCCTGCGATAAACCCTGTCAAATGATAGTCATTTCAACTTTGGTTTTTGAATGCATATTCAATAAAGTTAGCAAGCTATAAGAATTAGAAACTATCTTTTCACTGTCAAACTGAATCTGCATTCCAAAACCTAAACAAAAATAGGAATATTTCATGGACGACACCTGCATTCACAGAAATCTGACATGCATCCCTGCATTCGATTGAATCTCCTTGGCACCTCATTGAAGGTAGAAATTCGGGCCCCCCAAGGGAATCAAACCCCTAAGAAATACGGAATTTTCCTGTGTCTCATGTACAAGGATACCCTTCTGTTTTGAGAAGCCAATCTAGGACTTGGAACTCAGGAGATCAACCCCTTCAACAAAAGAGGTCAACCCCATCATCTGTCTTTGTATGGGACTGACAAATGCACATGATCCTACGTACAATTTACTCAATACAAGTGGACAAAACATCCATATCCCCAATCAATAAAAATAATGAAACAAGTAGTTTCAAACTAAATTTTGGCACTTGAAAATCAACTTCAAGTCTAAAATCACCATAGTTAAATTAATGACCAAATGTACTCCAAGTTGAACCCCTACAAATTCCTTTGGCAATCCAACTAGTATAGATGACCGACTAGGTGACAGAAGCAATATAGGAATATTTCTAGAAGTAGTAAAACGGGCTTGTAATCGTTGAAAATTGTTGAAACACCTCCTATCTGCATCGGCAACAGTATTGTCATCCAAATACTTGATTCCTCGTTGGATAGAGAAATCATCTTGACTAGTGGATCAACACTCTCAACAAGAGGAATCAGCATGGGTTAGCTCTTTCTGTTAGTTATTGACACAAAAAGAAGTATAACTATCTTGAAAAGGGGCTAGAACATCCCCTCCCCTTTTTCTCTTAGGACTTTGTTCAGTAAAAAATGTTGAAAGCGAAAGACGTGTCACGAAACTTTCTCAAATAAGTTTTTCAGCAAATATTAGAGGACAGGACACAGTCAGCAAAACTGTTTTTACAATGTTTCTCGATCTTTGCTAAACCATGTTCCCATGATTGATGGACGTCATAAACTAGTGGCAGAACTCATATACAGGTGAACTGATTGCTATAATTTAAAGGAATGGGGAAACATTTTCGGTCTACAATTTTTATTTTTTGGTTATACAGTCTACAGGTTAACAATGCGCAAGTTAATGGATTTCTTACAAAGCTTATGCAACAAGAATACTTACCCTAAAGGGATCGCCTCTTAAAGACTGCACATACATAGAATTTCCAGTGTTCCCATCCTGCAAAGAATAAATTAGCACACACAAACACCAATACCTTGCATACCTTTCATACAAGGGAGAGTCATATAACAATTATTGATGTATACCTCCAAGAAGACATCCCTCAGTCGCCTTCCAGTTTGGGCACAGCAGATGCGGACTACATGCTCATCACAACTTCCACTGATGACATAGTCCCTTCCATTCATATAATATGAACGTGTGTAATTATGAGCACTTCCAGTTGAAGCTATCTCAAATTTCATTTGGATCCTTCCATCACCAGCTAAAAGCTGCTTGACCTGTACCAGTCAACAATTAGCCTCTGCTGTTTTCCTATAGATTTAAAGGACACCAGAACTTCATGATCTTCAGGGATAACTACTCAAATCATTTCTTTTTTTTTTTCTTGGCTGGAAAAGGGGGGTTAGTGGGGGGTTTCAAGAGGTTTTAAAGACAGCAATTTACCCAACATCATGATGTTCACTACATTCTCCTGAACATGCCAAAGATCAAAACAAAAGGAAGCATAAAATTTACAAAGAAAGCGAGTTTGCATAGCTCATGCGAAGGGGAGTAATATATTATCACTTAAGCTAGCCGGCAATTTCTTAAGTAATCAACAGTCTTATCTGGTACCATTTTTAAGTTCAACAAAAATCATACACCTCCATGAAGCAAATTAATGCAAACAAATGTGTGACATATCAAAACTTCAATGTGCTATTGAGGATTAGGACCAATCCTAACCAAAAGGGTAATATCAACAAAGTGTATGCAATAATGACTTTACATGATACAAGCGCATTAACCTCAAGAATTTCAGTGTCTAGTGTGCTACATGAAATATTAGATAGGAGAAGAAGGCTCTGGTCTGTTCATTACCAAATTCCTCTGTCCATTCCACATGTCTATTGGTGTCAACAGCTGAGAAATGAAAAACCGCAAAAAAGATGGAACAAATGTCTATGTGAAATACCTCATTATCAACAGCGGAGACCAGCAGATAGTGGTCATCAGGGGAGAAGCAAACCATTACATTTTCTCTGGAGCTTGAAACTGTATAGCAAGGTCGCACCAGAGTCTCTCTCAGATCCCACATCTTGACATCACGGTCGAATGATGAAGTAGCAAACAAGAACGGAGAGTGATTTGCAAATTTAGCAACATTTATAGGTTCACGGTGCAAATCCCTGAACAACTCCATGCGTTGACCAGTGGCAATGTCGTAAAGAGCAATGTTTCTTGTGTAGCCACTAACAAGAAGTCTATCGTCCATCGAATTGACATGTACGGAGGTCAACTGCTCAAAATCGGCAAAAGTGACAGCATCATAACTGAATGAGAAGTCTGGAACTTTCGGTGGTATACAATTGATGTCAAACAACTTCAACAACCCATTGTCAGAACCTGCAATAAGCTACTTGTCCAAAACACAAAAGACCATCAGTCATCACACTTCATCACATGATGAAAGAAAAAGAGTACTATGAAACTACGAAGCTGTGAAGTAATATTAAACCTCTTGCTAGATGAAATATCCAACCTTGTCAATACAAAAGGTTGTTTTATATCTACACATGTCCATGCAAGCCAAGTGCTAAGCAAATGGAGCTTAGAGGAGTGGGCAGTGACAGCACATGAAACCGGTAAAGAAAAAGTCCATGTTCAAGTTCAAATGTTTTACCTCAAGAAAATGTCCCAGATGAATTGTGCTATGCTAGCCTTAAAGAGAGCAGTTAACTAGCATCCCAAAATATGTTTGCTTTTTTTCTTTATACAGATTGATGTTTTTAACTTGTACAAATGTTGGAACGAATGCTTATAATTTCATACATACATAGGCTATATCATGCGCTCCTCCTTAAGATCGAGTAATATAGATACCTTGGATGGATATTTCTTGAGCCAACAGAGACCCAATATACTATTTTCCACTCCTGTTGATGGGACATAACCAACAATTTTTCCACCTTCATGGTTGGTAATAATTATTTCACCACCCAAAGTTCCAAAAGCCATAAGAGAAGGGTCTGACGGATTGTATTCAAACTGCCTCGGTCGAAGTTGTATACCTTCTTCTTTGAAATGACGGCTAATTTGTGAAACTGGTTGTATGAGAGGCCATGCGGATGATCCAAGTTTGGCTGCACTAAGAGATCTTGAGAAAAAATGTTGGCCTGTCCTAGAAGAAACTGAATGCTTTAATTTAATTGATTTTGGGTGGTAAAAGCTGACTTTTCCCATTTCACGTTGATGCAGGACTGCAATGACACTTTCTTTGTGCTGTCGCCCATAGGGTAAGTTCTCATAGTGGCTTGAGAAGACATTTTTTGCCACTTCTTTGTCGGCCTCCTGGACAGGAAGGTTGTCCAATACTTCCAAACGAGGCAGACAAACAATCATATATTCTCTGTAGTATTTCTCATAGCATATAGGTGAGCAATGATGCGAGACATACTTTTTGAATGTGGCACTACCATTCCATGACTTCTGCTTTTGAGCGCACATCAAAACCGATTCTTTCTCATTGATCTACAATCCGCCAAAAGAACCCTGTTAACAATCTAACACTTTCATCATCTACGAACAACAGAAACAATAAATCACTTCCCAAAATCCTATAGGTATATTGATGTAAAGCATACCCCCGTCTTACCCCATTGTGCAGCCTTCCCCCTCAATTTGTACGCAAACATGTACTAGATGATAGTTCGAATAGATTCATTCTTCTAAAGTGATCGACATTTATCATCAGTACCATTAAACGAACCATTATTTCTGCCACAGGATTCATTGGCTATAGACAAATGCATGAGAGGAAGTAAGCTGCTTACTTGCTCAACTTCATCAAGAGCTTTGTGCATGGCACTGCCATGAGAAACAGATTGTACAGCTCTGTAGGAAGAATAGTTCGGTAGAACTGAACCAGTTTCCTCACCAACAAGAAGATTTGCGTTTTCACTGTAGAGGGAAGCACACGGTCCAGTGTCATGGCAACATAAGCATTTCTGGAATCGTAGTTCCACTAAAGAAGGAAGCTTAGACAAAACAGCAGTTGTCGTCCAGAGATTAGCCACTCTTGTCTCGCACATTGATAAACGCATCAGATTTGGCATGCCAGAAAAACAGTCCTTGTGGAAGCTAGTGACTGACGTACAGAAATCCAGGTTAAGGGTATGCAACTGTGTAAATCTACCAAAAATGTTGAGCTTCTGAATTTGGAGGGACCAGAAACTGAAGACTTTACAGGAAACTTCCCTCTTGCTCAGATTGCTGCAAATAGAGCAATAGAATAAAATGAACGAAATGGACGAAAGACAAGCTAAAATGTTAATTGTCATTGAAAAGTCCATAGCATAACTGGCACTTAGGAAACTTGGTAAAGTAACCTAACCTAAAATGCACAAAACCCTCACAAACGTGGTAGAGGGAAGTTAATTGTCATTTTAAGCACTATAGCGGACCTTTTGTTAATAAAACCTTTTGAAAGGTCAAGTTTCAACAGACCCAAAAAAAACAGAAAGTGTTGAAACATTTTATCTTCTTTTGTTAGAGGGAGGGTGTGATAAACTGAATTTCCTGGCAAAGCACGAAATAAGCTCAAAGTGATATTATTACTTACCTTAGAAATTCCTCCTCAAGGGATGAAGCCTGGAGATTAACAGCATGTAGCTTATCACCAATTGCATGCATCAAATCAATAAGATTTTCCGAGTTCAAGAGATGAGGTGAGTTATGAACAACATCAACGGTGTCAACATCAAAAGAATGGATTTCCATGAAAACATCAATTAGTGGTAGGAGATCAGTGTCCTGTAGATGATCCAGTGAGATGACAATGTGACATCCTCCACAGGAAGTCATCTCAGTCTTAGCCTGCATAACAAAGATAGAACAGAACCATGACAATAATTCTTTCAGACATCCAAGAGAAAATATGAAAAAGAACAGTGCAATATTAACTCCAAATTCTGGAAATTCGAGCTACACGAAGATGTAAATAATTCAAGTTGACCTTGTTTTAAGAAGAACCTAAAAAGTCCTTTAGCTGCCAAATATTGCTAAACTAATTATAATTAATATACCAAAAACAGCAAAAAGTGAGCGCAACCATCATAAGCTTTAGTATCAAGCTTTGGCTTTTTTGCACCATAATGCTCAGTGTCTATTTTAAGAGAAACCCAACCAAAAAGCTTTAGTAGTAGGTGCAGCTGAGTGCTTATTCATATATAGCCAACCTAGACCTTGTGATTGAGCAATATGCTAAATGAATGCAAGCCCCCATTTCAAATCAAAACAATATAGCAGGGTAGGGTTCTTTGCATGTAAAGCAAAAGCAAAGCATAAGATCAAAGCAAAGTGCAAGCCATTACTATGTAAAACACCATCCATGAGTCACATCGTAAGAGAAGAAAAGAACAAGGACACGGGCAATACAAAGTTTGCACTTAAGCAATGTGGCTTTTGCTAGGCTCAGTGAACATGAGATATCAGTGGAATATGGCAACTGCCATGACCTCCAATCCTTTCATTCTAACTGAAAACTTGCTATTCCATTTTCCATGTCAAGTTTCCAACGTGTATTTTTGATACGGTTCTCCGTTCTTCCATCTGGACCGTTATGTTGAACCTTCTTATCAAGGACACAAGGTTTAATTGAGGGCTAATTTCTCCAAATTAAACAGAAGAATTTTTTCTAAATAGATGGATGTCTTTACAGAGATATGTCCTTAATCAAAACACATATGCAAGTTGTGGAAACACAATTTATATACTTTCAAGAGTCAATACCAATCATATCGCAACACAGGTTCTGCTCTGAGACTAATAATTTCAGTATCCTCCTACTTTTATTATAATCAGGCATTAAAAGCCTACAGCACATCAGCATTAGGTGCATCATACAATATACAAGCAATGCAGCCATTTTCTAGGTTAATCTTTCAACAGAGAAAACTATGCCTTTGTATGTAAGTAACTCTAGCACTCGGGTAACGGAAACCCTGACTGTCCTACGGTTATAAGGCTTTCCTCGATAGCAATTGTGGAATAACAAAATAAGGGCATTCGCGCAAAGCCATGGTAGACAGTTCATCCAAGTCCAATATGTCTGTGATAAACTCGAGCAACAAGACGGTTATGAGAGGCGATTCTTTCATGATATGCAGCATTAAGCACCTTGACAAATCACTGAGTAAAGAAATCCCATTACATCAGAAGTCAAAATCAGGACCTTTGAAAAGCACGATACGACTTCAGCATTGGGTTGTATCTGATGCCTCTTGCAAGAATCCAGATACCTGACAGTATAAACCAAGGACTAACCAAGATCAGAAAGTAATTATTATCCAATGGCCAATCACTTCACCCGGTTAGGGTACTTATAACAGCAGCCGGTTAGCGAACCAGTAGCAGCCAATGAATGTAAAAAGCGGGGAACAAAGAAAAGCACGGCAAGAATCATTTCAAGTTATCCAACAGAAACAGGAGATACGTTAAACACTGACATGCATATATGACCTCATTTCTAAGTCCACATTAGCTGCCAATTAACCCGACTCCAAGAGACGGATCTTGCCAATGTTGCTCTGTTTTCCGAATAGCGCTCGCCCCAAAATTCCTTCTTTATGCATATATCAGCAAAAAAGAAGAAGGCTAAAGAATCCAGTCTCTGGCATGATGACAACTGAACACGTAAAGAATGACCTCAACCCCACTGATTCACTCCATCAAACTCGCTTCCTTCAACCATTTCAACCAAATTTGACTCACTACACAACACGCTCGCAACTCCAACACCACACCACAACACAAGCCTTCCCTTCCCCTGGCTTTCATCACAACACGAAGCTCTACAGCCGCCGCGACAGCGATAGCGACAAGAGAACAAAACCCATTTCACGGGAAGGGGAAAGAACCGCAGAAAGGCCAAAGAAGACCAAGCCCGTGACAGAGGAATACCGAGTTTCCATGGTCGGTGACTCCACGAGAACCGCGGGCTCGTATTCCTGCTCCCTGGTCATTCAACTCCTGTGCAAATGGGGAAAGTTAGGAGGGACGGGCAGCAGCAGCACATAGGCAACACGAGCGTCTCGACGTCAACACACGGACGGAACTGAGGAAGGGATAACCACAGGTGGTGGTGGTACCCGCTGAATATTTGTAAGCACGTTTGTGGGGGACATGACGCGACGTGCGTCACGTTTGGTTAAGAGAGAGAGAGAGAGACAGAGAGAGACAGAGGCGCCGTGTGAGGAGGAGGAGGAGGAGGAGGAGGACAGGTAAGTTTTGGGAGTGTTGGGTCCGGGAGGTTTCCTCGCCTTTTCCGATTTTGTTGTTTTGTTTCATCAACAGAAAAGTCTACATTAGCTTCTAGTAAAATTATATGATTTTTTGGTGGTCCTATTTTCACTTGTTATATGACTAAATCGACCCGATTTTTATTATAAAGATAAAATTACCTTCAATCATTCAATTGCATTTTAAAGTAATGGCTCCAAATTTATCTACTCTTTTTTTTTCTATTTTTATGTACGATCTAGTTACCAAAAAGTATGTTCATAAAAGTTATCAAAACGACGAAATTCACATGTATATTAAAGGTGTTGTGTTTTTTTATTGTTCGAATTTACTTCCATTAAAATTAGTTTTGACGAAAAGAGAAATTTTTAGGAAACTTAGTTCTTTTTAACATTATTGAGCAAATTTATGAATAAATTATTAAGTAGAATCTAGAAAAGATTTGGGCATATACCACAAAAAAAAATATTAAACTCTATACTCATTGTGACATAAATATCTCAATTTTTTTTTTATGTCCCAAAAATTATTTTATATAGCTTCTATTTCAGTATCCAAGGTACATTTGTCACGCTAATATAAATTCAGGATTTTTTATGACATAGAAAAAATTTTGGAGTATATGTATCACAATAGACAAATTTAGTGTTTTTAATAACAAAAAAAAAAATCATGAAATTTAATTTGGGATGTTTTGTGATATTAACGCAGATTTAATGTAGACAATCTTTTAAAACAATCATATTTGTTTATAAAGTTTTAGTTTTGTTGTACAGATCACCATCAAATCCCTTCTTATCAATACATAAAGTGGGGTGATCAATTGAAGCAAAAAGGCCCTCCTCTAAGATATCCGTTATAAAATCATAATTATATTCTCCAACGTGAAACTTCAAAGATGAAATACATTAAACCAAAACATTGCATATAATCATAATTCTTTTTAAAATGCCAGTGAAATTTCGTTATTTTGTATTGATAAAAAATAATATCATTTATAAGCGTTTACGAAAAGATATCAAGATGCCTCATTATGCATAATAGTTTGGTGTATTTATAAAATATTTCTATAACTTCTTACTTGCTTTGTGTAACAATATCTTGCCAATAGTAAGTAAAAATAGATAATTTTTTTAATATAGTCAGTAAAGAGATATTTTAGACTAATGAAAAAAAAATGCTAGAAGACAAATGAAATGGAAAATTGAAAATTCACCAAGAAAGTGCAGTTTTTGGATAAGGGAAACAAAGTTGATAATAAAAGAGAGAGTTAAATAATAGATAAGTTATTATAAGAGCAATAAGAGACTTTTAAGTTTTTCACTATATCAAAGAATTTGTCTTTTTTCCTTACAATTAACGAGATATACAAATGTACTAAAAAAATTATTTAATAAACTAAAAAAAAATGTGAAATACTTAATTATAGCAACTAGATTTTAAATAGAAATAGAAAAATAAAGATAATAAAGAATGAGGCCATTACTTTGCACTTGAATGATTTGTGATAATTTTGTCTTATTAGTGTAAATGGGGTGAATTTAATTATATAGGAATTGAAAATATTGCCACCAGTGAAAAATGATGCCTAATCCAATCGAGAGATTAGGAACTTAGATTTCTAGACTGTGTATGGAAGAATGTTTAATGGAAACGGTTGATGAAATGGTTTTAAATGGATGTGTATAAGTGAAAAATGGTGAGGGTCACTATCAAGGCATAAATTACAGGCCACCAGAAGAACTTTAGGGGATAGATAAAGTTCACCATTTAAAGGAATACCACTGAGCTATAAAGAACTTTTGGACGGGAATAAGACTCGAAAACGACAATGCAATTAAGACTCATAAAGACTTGAAAATATCAATGCAATTAAGACCATAATATTTAGGACGAGATGCATTTAACTAAGATCAAATACATGGGAACTAATTAGACCCTCCAAATTAGTCCACCAACCTTGGTACTGAATAGCCACTTTGGAAGATCAACCGACAATGATGTAAATCGGTCATAACGGCCTTCAGTTATGAGCCTTGTAGTCTTCAATTAGTCTTGTAAATCGACAATTAGGTAGTTGATTAGCAACCACAAAATCGACAACTTTAACCTTGGACCTATTGAATCAAGTTGTTGTCAAAATTGACTTTTGCTAGAAAGAATGAGTAATGATTTGGCTAGTTCAATATAGAACTTGATACACCTACATTGAAAAGTTTTTTGGAGCCCACTTTAATAAGTGAAATTTGTCCAATGATAAAATGGTCACACTATGTTATAAAATTACAAACTCAAACTGGTCGTGAGCAAATATTTAACTAACTTATGTCTTTGACATTTGTCATCTCATGTTAAGAGATTTCATGGCTTCCATCACGCCAAGAGAACTACTGTGATAAGCTCATACACCTCTGGTGGTTTAGGTAGTTATCCTCAAAACCGAATAGTTTGTAGCATGTATAAGATCCCTATGATGGCTATCGTTGAAAACGAGTGAAATCGAGTGAAGTTACATTTGAGTAATTTGAACTCGGCCAGATGATTGCTCCAAACTTGCCTAATTTTGAGCATTCAAGCTCGAAATACTCCAACATATTGTCGGGCTCGAACTGCACGAGCTTGCGACCCAATGAAATCCCATTTGAGACACAAAAGCGAGAAACTAAATCCAAATAAAATTTACATAATCTATTTTTGTTTGTTTTAAATTTATATTTTACTTAAATTCAATATTTTTGCTTTAATTATACTGTGCCATTACATTAAGTGAATATCTTTATTAATATTTATTCACTCAATGAAATAAGCTACACTTCAATTCATAAATAAACTTTAGGCAATAAGATACCATTTTTTTCCATAAATTCTACAAATGATTCATTTTTAGATTTAAGGATCTATATTTTTGCTTATTATTGTGAATTACATGTTTATTTTTTCTATTTTAATTAGAGTATAGTATTTAAACTTCAGTGAAATTTATTCATTTAATTCAATAAGGTCTACCCCTAATTCTAAATTATGTACTTAAAACAAGATATGCCGTCAGTTTTAATACTCTTCATTTTTAGCTTGATTTTTCTTGCCATTAGTTCTTTACAAATTAAGGATTTCATCTACGAATAAATATTTGAATGTGCTTTCTATTTTTTCATTTTCAAAAGTTTATTAATTAAATATAATTGTATGAGAGGAAAATAATAAAGTGAAACTTATTGGTTAAATATGACCAAGTGGCAAAACAATGCTTCTTGTTCGCTACGTGGTGATTCTCGAGTGCAAAATGAAGTGTCACATGACGAGCATAAACACAAACATTCTCTCCATTCTTACTTCAACTATTTATATAACACATGGTGATCATACCGGCGTAGACACAAAATGAAGTGTCATGTGAGAAGCATAAACAAGAATTTTCTCAAAGCTCCAATTCAACTATTTGTACTAGATACACAGTACCCATTTACGGATAGAATGATAATTTAACAAGTCAATAAAACTCGCATGTGATTTAATATATATATCATGGATTTCAAATTTAAAATAACCTTCTTCTATCCTATGTTAATGTAAATTCACTATCTAAAATAAGGTAAATTCCATTTCTTTCTTCCTTTAATTTTACATATTTAAGTGCACCTGCACAAGCGTGTGCTAAAAATGCCATATTTTGTAGTTTTAAATCGAAAAAGAGAAAAAAAAAATCGATGTACAAAAACCATGGAGGTTAAGGAAGGCATTGTAATTTGTAAGGTTAAAGCAGGAGTTGTGTCTACATCCACGCTTGGTCCCGACCAAGTGGTCCTTGAGGCATGATGCGCTGGAGAGGACCGGGGATCACGCGAGAAGCACAGAGACATTCACCATGATAGAGACGGAGAAAAAAGATTTAGACTATGTTCTGCATCAAATCTACGAAGTAGAATAAGAGATCTTACATGAAAAGGACTGGCAGGAGATAACGCGCATCTTCCGTCTATATGGAATTAAAGGTCGCCACATGATTTGTCATTTCAATTGGGACGATCTGCGATGGATGATTGAGGTTGCTAGGGGGGAAAAGGATGGAGACGTAGCTTGTCCAAAATGCTTTTACTAAGTATTTATTTTGGGGTTAGTCTAGTAAAATGTTCCCAAAACATACCCAGAATGTGGGGTTAAGTTACTTGTGCCAAAAGTAAGAGATGATGCATTATCACTGAGATTACCTCAAATAATATTAATTTTTCATCTCAAAAAATTTAACTCTCCCATTCATGAAATATCTCACTAATCTCATAAATCCAAGACATGATAAGACTCGAGTTGAAACTCTGTAAATATCTCAAAAATTGATTATTTACATTTTTTTAACACGAGGAATCGAATATGTCACATTACATGAGTCGGCTCCATTGACTATAAATGAAACTCGTTTTCTTGACTAGTGGGCCGATTTGCGACCTATCTGTATATATGTTTACAACTTCAATTAACCCCTTAGAATGTACACATCAAAAACTTCCGAATCACTTTACACATTTGGCAAAGTGAAAATAGACGACCCAACACAAGTTCTAGATTTTTAGTCTTCATTAGAAAGAATATTAAGGGCTTTCTTGAGCCAAGAGGGCTCTAAGATTTTGAGCCTTGTAATTGAAGGATAAGTAATTGAGAGAGATGAACTCTTTACACAGAAGTCTATGGTACAAATTTACAGGAACGAGGATTTTAGCGGAGGTGCGACCCATCCCTGTCCAGTTCTATATTGCAACCAGCAATTTGTGCTTGGTTGGAACTAGGGCGGGTTGGTAATTGCAATTTGTGTTTAGTAGTCATTACATTATTCAAGTTTATCATTTATTGGAGATCAATGCCCGTACCGCACAATAATGACTCCTAAAGAACGTCAAAATGAAGAAAGACAGACAGGGACGCCTGACCTATAAGACATCAGACCAATTGAAGGTAGACCCACATGCACTCGAAGTAAGAAAATGTTCTTATTGTATTTATATAACAATCGGTCAAATATATATCTTCTGAATGCAGAATTCCATTGTCTCTTGAACCCATTCAAATCCTTCCCTATTTCTCTGGCATACAATATCTTTTGCTAAAATCTGAAGCCAATCAACGTGTGCATCTACAACTCGACGATTCCGAAAAAAATCAGATTATTATGCCAGCTTCGGCATATTTAAAAATAAAATAATATGGGAAAGCTTAAGGTGTGTGATAACTACAATTGGAACGATTTTCTAGAGAGATTGTAAGAAAATGGAACATGCTTAAAATTGGTATGATAAGCAACTGGCAGTTGCCATGAATAGCAATTTAGGGAAAATTTTTCAAAAAGTTTTAAACTTATTATACGATGGCCAAATCGCAACTACGGAGAGCTCTTCCTCCCCGAGTTCTAAACCCTTCAATTATGTCAATTTAGTCCTCAACTTTTTTATGATTTGCCAATTTAATCCTAAACTTTTCAAAAAAAATTAGGACTAAGTTGATACAATTAAAAGATTTAGAACTAAATCGACAAATGATTAAAAGGTTTAAAATAAAATTAGCACAACCATAAATAGGTTTAGAACCTTTTGAACAATTATTACAAAACAAGAGACGCGTATGATTCGAACATGCAAGTTTTGACATTCTTCCAAGCTGGATGGCTACTCATGAGTCACCGGTCCAACCAAACACATATAAATTATTGTTTCCTCTTCAATCACTCCATTTGGTGTAGTTAATAAACATTGACATTCAATTTTTTTTTTTGGGTCTTCCCCAATCAAAATAGCCTCCGAAATCTGGACGCCTTCCTGAGGAGATTCAGCTCGTTGGGTCAGATTCCTGAAAGCAACGACGTTTGGTATTGGTATCATATAGAATAGTTAGACAAGATATCTCACGTTTTGTTGACCTTATCAGAAAGGCAAGGTTACCTCAACGGTAAAAGAGAGACGGCCACAAGTCACAAAGTTTATGATGAGAGAAAAACGTGCATTTGGATAAGGACACTTTGGAATGCAAAACCAACCGGTGTCATGAGGAGATGAAAGACTATGTAGCTCATGATCGTAGCATCCAACATGCAAATGGCTAAACAACAAAACTAAGATGTTTTTAAATTTAAATAGCCTTCTTTATCCTTTATCAACATAAATCCGTTTTCAAAAATAAAGTAAATTAAGTTTCTTTGTTCCTTTGAGATTTTCTTTTGTTATTGCACCTGCGTACGTGTGTGCTAATAAGCCTTTTTCTAACGAGGAATTTGTACCGGCGGGTAAGCAAAAGATGGAGAACTAACCTATCGGTTCATTTATTTATTTTTGTTCCGCATCTTACGACCCTTTACACGTAGATATCTACATGTACATGTTAATTATTTGCACGACAATTTTAACGGAGGTGCAACCCATCTATATCAAATTTATGTTTGGTGGGCACTGGGGCGGATTGGTACTGGGGCAATAATCGATGGATCACATTATCATTTATTGTAGATCAATGTCCACATCGTACGGTAATGACTCCCAATTAAAGTTAAAATCGCTGTCGACAAGAAAAATAGAGAGGAGAAGCCTCATTTATAAGACATCAAAGCAATTGATGATGGACCCACATGCACTCATGTTAAGATGATGTTCTTGTTGTATTTATATAATAATTCATGAAAGATATGTCTTCTAAATTCAGAATGCCATTGCCTCTAGAACCCCATTCAAATTCTTCCTTAATTCTCACACATTCAATTTTTTTGGCTAGAGTCTTGAATTGATTAATGGAATTTTTTTAATATCATTAGCGTTTAGATACGGGTATGCTCAAGATATGCTTAAGATGTGCGATAACGACAAACGGGAAGATGCTTAAAGGCGTGATAAGCAAATTGATGGATGCTAAGAGGATTGAGTAGGACCTGATTTACACGTTGTTTCGAATGGAAAAGCGAAGGAAACGTGCTTTATCGATCCGAAGTCCTTGACTACTTCCGAATAGAGTGGCTGCTCGAGAGTCGCTGTCCAACCTAACACTTAATAAATTATTTATTTATTCCTCAACTATGCGATGTGCTGTAGGTGATAAACATAGAGATTTATTTATTTATTTATTTTTTTTTTTTGGGGTCCAACTTCTTGTTCCACGAAGGTATTGAGTAAGGTCCTGAATCAATAATATAGGGTCTGGGAATTCAGACGCGTTCTCGAGGGAGATTCAGCTTTGTCAGGTCAGATTTCTTAGAAGAAGCAACGATTGTTAGATACGATGCACATGAGAACTCGGATTAAATATCGCACGTCATGCTTGACCTATTCAACGAGGTGAAGTTGTCTTTATCACGAGAGAGATGGCCACGAGAAAATCATTGCCATAAGACCAGGAAAAAACACATGGAAAAAGACACTTTGCAATGCGGAATCGACAGGTGTCGCCAGGGTGTCACTACCCAATAATTGTTCAGTCGCAGGTACGTTTAACCTTTGACCCACTCTTATTTGGAGAGGAGTGCGAAAATTACAAAAAGAAAAATATTGAAAAAGATTCAAACATGCTCTTGAGAGCACGAGATGACAGACCATGTAAACTTAGGGTTATAACACTTGACTTGCAAATGACTAAATAGAAAGGAGAAATGATTATGTAATACTTTTTAATGTACTGTAAAAATAACAATATATTTTAAATTATAAAAAATTAAATTATAAATAATTATAAATTGTTATAAGACTCATTTATTCAAAAATTTAGAACTCACAATGATAGATCGTTATTCTTATAATACTCCAAGAAATATTATCCAATATAAATTCTAAGACAAACAGCAATTTTTGCGGCAAAATAGGGTGTTGTCTTTCATAAAGTGTTGACTACTACTTCACCGGTGCATCTATTTTAAATTTACAACTGTTTATAACAACTTTAAGAAATTGTCTCACTCAATTTTGAGGTGTTGTAACTTTAAAATATGTATTACCAAACATAAAATTTACAGTACTTCACAGCACAAATACTACACATCATAGCTGGAGCGTAGCTATGACTATACCAAACAAGCTCTAGGGAGTGTTACATAAGTTTTTCCTTCATTTGCCCACTTGGTGTGTAATAAGAAGAAATGTTTTAAAGATTAAGAGCGCATATACCTAAGCTATCTTGCCGCAATTCCTGTAAGGCCTCTACGTTTAATCTTAAATTTGGTTTTCGGAAACACTACCGTTTAAAACCATGACACACGGTTAGTAAGTCAACTAATTATGGTAGATTGCTTGGAAATAGTGATATTTATACTGCGCTGTATGTAATTATTTGGCCTTTTAATCTCGGTAACTCAATGGAACAAGCAACATAATTTATTTATTTTTTGGTCGGAAAAAGGGCTACATGATTATATGGTATTAATTCTTTATTTTTCCTCTGGACGGACTCTGATTTAAGGATATTGCAATATATCTAGCTGATCGCATTTCATAAATCATGTGAAATTTGTATCTTCTTCTCCACATCTAGTTTAAGTAGTTCATGTTAATAAGGATTTTTTTAGGCTAGGGTGCCCAAGGAAGTGGGGCCCATCCCTCTTATATAGGTACAGGAAGTACGGCCCAAAAGCTCAACTGTAAATGGGTCACAAGGCCCACAACCAAATATATAGATGTGCATAGAACATACAGTATATTTGTAACCAAATTTATACAGGGGCCTTATTAACGCGTGCACCTCGATGCACTCGTTAACACATGCCTAACCAGGAAAATATTTAATTTCCAAGATATTGATTGTTGATATTAGGAGGACAGACATCATATCGAAAATTGCTGGAAAGAGGTGCTCCTCTGGGCCAAGAAATTCTTATCTGGGATGGATTTCTACCATAGGATTGCTCGCTTCTCTTTTGGAGCTTTGTGTCATCTTATATGGAAAAAGAGGAATGCAATCATCTTTCGTGGTGAATCTTTAGTGATTCCAGCTCTCAAAAACCACCTTCTCAAGGTGGTTAGAGATAGAGCCATCACTTTCAGCAAGGTTCCTCCATCTCCGAGAAATACAAGACTTCAAAGAGGCTGGGGTCTTGATCCGGCGATCTTCTCTCCTTAAGCTGTCTTTGCTTTGATTCGCCTTGTGGCTGTTTTTGTGGCTTCTCCATTTCTTTGCTTTGGCGTTAGGACTGAGGTTCGCCTTGGCTGTTCTGTGTTTGTCTGGTTTCTGGTTGTCTTCCTTGTACCCTTGTGGTTGCTCTTCTAGCTGGTTTGTTTTGCATCGGATCCCCTTCACTCTTACATTGTTCGTGAGAGTGTAGGTTTTGGGACCGATCTTTTGTACTTTGTCCTTGCTCTATATATTTATTACCATTACCAAAAAAAAAAAAAAAAAAAGACATCATATCAAAAATTGCAGTACTTTTTTTTTTAAGTTGCTTAACAATTGCAATATTGTTTAGTGTAACCATTAAGTACTTTCACTTATGAAAAACATAAACTGAAAAAAAGAAAAAAGTTACTCTTGTGACACTAAGTGATATCAAGCTGCATTTGGTTCAACTTTTCGAAGGAACTTCGAAACAATGCAAAGACTATTTAGTAAACTGTGTTTTGAGAAGCAATTTTGAGAAAAAAGGTTGTTTGGTAGAAATACATTTAAAAAGTCCTTTGTGGTGACCAAGTTTCAACAAGGAACAAGTTGAGCATCCTAATCCAACATCCACGACTAAATAGGCAAAATCATATTTGTATTAGCTCCAAGAAAAATATAATTGATAACAATTCCACCAACGCAAATCGCTGTTGCTATCACCCACGACAAAATCTCCAAGAAAAATCATTCCAAAATCATTTTATGCCCTAACTAACGGTATAAAAATTAGGGGTGTGCAAAATACCCGGGATCCGCCCGAACCGCCCGGAACCGGACCGGAACCGCCCGGAATCGGGCGTTCTTGAGGGAACCGGTCCGGTTCCTTCCGCTTTTGAGGGAACCGGTCCGATCCGGTTCCCGGTTCCATGGGCGGATCCGCCCGCCCACCCATCCGAACTGGACCGGTTCCCTTTTAATATTAAAAAAAAAATTACTAAAACAAACCTAGGTCTCACGCTCACCATCTCATCTCACTTCTCTTCGGTTTATGCGGCTGCCTCTCTCTCTCTCTCTGTCTCTTCCACTTCTCTTCGGTTTCTGCGGCTTCCTCTCTCTCTCTCTGTCTCTTCCTCGGTTCCTCTCGCTATTTCGATTCCTCCTCGGTGACCTGTGCTTCCGCCTCACCGCCCGAGCCGCGAAGCCGTTGTAGCCCAATCGTCCGCCACCCTCCTGCCGGTGCCGCTCCGATCTCATACCCGCGTGCCCGCCGACTGCGCGATGACTCCCGCACCTCCGTCATTGTCGTCCCGCGATCCGCCTTCCCCCGACGTGCGGATCGCAACCGTCGCTCGTTTCTTCACGCCGGTGGCCACGACTCCAACAACCCACGAGACCCATCCGCGACCAACGCTCGGTGTCCCCTGCTTCAGCCGCGCTGATCTTGCTCGACGACTACAGATCTGAGCTCATCTCAGCCCTGACGCCATCGTTGTTCAGCCGCCCAGCGACCCGCTATCCAGTTCAGCGACCCGCGACCCAGCTCCGCCGCTGCCTCTCGCCCAAGCGACCCTTCTGCAGATCCCGAAGAACCAGCGTCGCCCGCGTCAAGATCGGTTCCATGGATCCACCCGGGAACCGGACCGGTGGTCCGGTTCCCGGGTGGATCCCGGTTCCAATTTTTCGGAACCGGTACTTAGCGGGCGGTTCCCGATTCTAGGTCGAGAACCGCCCGCCTGGACCATGCACACCCCTAATAAAAATAGTACCTCCTTCCCTAAGCAAAGAAATTGGCAAGCAAAAGAGAGTCGAGCGACTAGGTTTTTAGGAGCATGAGCAACTGGCCTTCGCTCGAGCGAACTAGGCAAACAGGCGGGCAAGCAAGCTAAAAAGGGCTCTTGTGTGAATTGAGCAAAGAGAGCTAGATTTAGAATTTTGGTTTTTTAGAAGGGTCAAATATGGACTTTCGTTAAGCTTTTTCGGGCAAGAAAGACAACAACCAAATTTCATATATTGAGACTTTCAGCATTCCAAAAATACTGAAGGCTCAAAGACAGATAAAAACTTGCCTGGAGCTTGAGACTAACATTTGGCCTAAAGCCACTTAGGAAAGCTCCTCCAGTATGATTATTATAAGTCATTCCTTTTTAAAGAGTGCTTTGGTATATCCATATTTTTTCAATTTTTCTTTCTACATGTTAAAATGGATTATTCTTATAAATACCCTTATTGAGTAAAAAGTTTTCCACGAATAATTCTATTGCAGTCGATGTATGTTGATGGTAAATATTCACTATTTTACTTATGTTGATGGATTTACCATGAAATCCATCAGAATGAGTAAAAAACATGATAGATTGACAAAAGTTCACATTGGTCGTACGATTTTGTAGATCAAATAGTATAAACTGTTCCCCAATTACTAAATTTATAGTGCACATTTATAGTTTGTTTAGAGAATCAACCCATTATTCAATACCTCTTGTTTTAAAGAAATTTTGGAAGATACTGATGTAGTGTTAATATTTTCTGTAAATAACTTAAATTAAGCGTAATTAAGATGCTTTTATGATTGTGAAAACAAAGATTTCATTAAGCTCCTTATAATTATAGCCGCCTCGCAATGTTCATTGGGTTTTATTGTGTCTTACTAGATTCATAAGGCTTGTGGGGGTGGGGCATTCCAAGAGTCTAGGAAGCGTTTAGTTATCTGAGCACGCTCCTTCGTTGTTAAAAAGAAAATAATGGATCTACTTGAGAATAATATTTAAGTGACCATGAATAGAGTTATCCAAGTAGAAACCGAAAATGAGAAATCATAAATAGTTAGAAGTCACTAAGGGCACGCACGCATGACAATATTTCTATTTCTTTATTTATCTGTTTTTCTATTTCTCAGAGCAGATTTGAAACAGAAATATATTTGGTAACGCAATTTCATTTTTCTATTTCTAAAACAGATTTATATTTCAGAAATAGATTTAGAATAGAAATCATAAGTTAAAATTTTTAGTTTTTCTATTTTTGGAACAAAAATGAGAAATCAAAACTTTCCTTATCGTTCACTTTTGTCATCGCCCGTCGCCCACTTGCCGCCTGTGGGACGCCGGATGCTTGTTGCCGACCATTGGCCTCGACCACCGGCCGTCGGACACTTGATGGTCGTTGGTCACTCACTGCCAACCACTAGATGCTGGAGACCCCCTATCGACCATCGAACGTCCTCCACCGACTACCCGTTGCTCGCCACTGACCGCCCGCCGCTTGTCGCCGTCGACTGCCGGTCGTCGAACTTTGGACACCAGATGTTGGACGCCGATCACCAATCGTCCGATGCCAGACACCGAACGCTAGCCACCAATCGCCGGACACCGGCCATCGGTCGCTAGACTCTGAACATCGGTTGTTAGACGTCAAACTCCAGATGTCGAACACTAGATGTCAATTGCCGGTTGCCGGACGCTGGACGTCAAACTCCAAACTCTAGTCACCTACCACCGGTTGCCAAACGCTAGATGCCAATCGTCGAACGTCGAACTTCGACCACCGGACTCCAACGTCGAACTCCGACCACCGGACTCCAGCCACCCATCACCAGTCCCCAAAGGTCAAACTCCAACCATTGAATGCCCGCCGTCGCCGCTCCTAAAAATAGAAATTCAAAAATAAAAATTTTGAATTTTTATCAAACACGTTTTGTTGTTCAAAAACTCATCCATAGGATAGAAATTGATTTGTTCTAGAAATTTTGTCATTCACACCTTAAGTTGCAATGGCAAAAGAGTTATTTTCATCTTTTAGACTAATCAAACTTAGATTAAAATCAAGCAAGTGGTATGTAAAAATGATGGAAAAGGCAACCGGCGCCGACAATCCCCCTGAAATTGTTTTCGAAGAATGGCTTTTGAATTTAACATGTTCTTATAATTAAAAAAATGGTTTTTTATTCGACGCATCGTTTATAGAGCTATTTATTTCAGCAAAATAATGAAAGAAGTTTGAAAATATAGTGTTATTCTTGTAACAAGTTGGAGATTTACGTTTTATTAAAAAAAGGAGGAAGAACAATGAGGGTGGGCGTGAAAAATTGATTAAAAAGTAACTCTACCGTGCTTTAAGGAAGACTGCAGTGCCACCTTTGACCATTTTAGCATGTCCATTAAATGTTGTTCCGTACCAGTTTGAGTTTTATATAAACAGTTGGGATACTCAGAGGATTAAAAATTATCAAAGCACCGCAAAATGTAATCTTCTACTCAATTAATTACTCAATGAGTATACCACAAACACTGAAGATTGCAATTTTTCAAGGGCTCCTCCATCAATCGATTGAAAGTTATTATAAGGCCGATTAAAACATCCTTCAACCATATATCTGATTGACAAATTACAAGGCCAATTACTAGATTGAAAGCAACAGATACTATTCACATTACAAACTTAACTATGTTCAAGGAAGTGCTCATTTCGAAAAAAAGTTCGTAATAAAGAAAAATACTTTATACACGATTTTTTATCTTCAAGTGAAGAAATTCATATTCTTAGCTTTAGACGTGCCTATTCTTTTTATCTTCAAGTTAAGAAAAAAGTTCTTGATTAAGTGCCTGTTCTCTTTAATTATAAACAATCCATTAAGTGATTCCACAAATCAACCGCAATAAAGTCATGAAAATTAATTCACCGAAAATTCTTTCACCCAAACAACTATTTTAAAAAGATCCACGACATGATTGAAAGAAAATGTGGCTTTATGTAATGATAAAATCCGCGCAGAGAGAGAGAGAGAGAGAGCATGGCATATCAAATTCAAGAAAACATATATGTAATGATAAAAGCTAAGAAAAAGTTCCAAATTGTGTTTCCCAGAGTAAATAAATAACGAAAGACAGCGAAAAAAGCCAATTTATTACTGCCAAGAGGGGTCCATTTTAAAAGGCATTTTAAGAAATGAGGCACAGACAGAGCTAGCAGCTCCCCCCGAAAGAATTACAAACGAAAATTGCCCCGAAACCAAACCAGATCCCACCGTCACCAGTTAAGAACAGATCTTGGTTTCTCTCTAGGGAAGCACACAATTAAATATCAATGGAAACCACCACAGGTGCGAGTGTGTCAGCCCGTCATATGATAAAGATAACATGGCCTGAAGGACAACAACATTAAAAAAAATAAAAAAGATTAAATGAAATCCAATGAACAGACATCAATATCTCTCTCTCTCTCTCCTCTCTCTGACGTGTCTCTCTCTTAGAGGATCAATCCGAGGACAGCCCATCCCAATGCTAGGCCTGAGGCTATCTTCTGCACGCTTCTCATGGCTTCTGCTCCGCTCTGCAAAGGCAAAAATTGCCCCAAAAGATTCGAAAAAAAAGCTCAGAACCCCACAACACAAATCAAACTCCAGAAGTTATTAAATCTAGTTCTATATCTTTTCTGCAATATACAGTCATGGGAACAATTATGGTGAACCGGCGCAAAGCGTGCCCAAAGAACAGACATCAATTGTTTTTGTGTGTCTCGATGCCGCCTCGGGTTCTTGAATTTTCACGAGGGGGGACTACTTTCTTGGACAGTGAATACTACTATAACTCTTGAATAGCTTACGAAGCCCGCCAAGAAAACAGAACTACTATGCAGATTGTTACAGCCGAACGATTTGATTTTTACTGGGTTGAAGTCTTTCTGTGATGAACGAGTTGCGAGACAGTTGAGTTCTCAAAGTACAGATTGGGTGGAAGTAAAGTGCATGACGATACTTGTTATTTTCTCTAAGAGCAAAGCTTTACACTTCACTTGAAAAGGCCACTGGTGAGGAACTACAATATGCTTCACTATCGTCGGATCTCTGCAGGAACCAGTCGGATCTGAACTCGCAATGCCCATTCTCACCGAAATAATTGATTTTTCACGAGGGATCTAACTAAAACTGTATATTTATCTCTACATGCGCCATAGAAATGCAATGTAGGTTGATTTACTGCCGTGATTCGACTAGAAAGGACCAGTTTTTATCTAATGGGACGCGAATAATCAGCTAGATGGGAGAAGAGAAAGTGGCGGGTGATAACTTACCTGATCGTTCAATGCCGGTCCAGGAGACGCTGCCTCACCCTGGCTGGGCCCGGGTGCCTCGGCAGGCGGCCCAGGTGGGGTGAGCAACGCCGGCGAGGGGCTGGCGCGCTCTTCTTCGACTTCTTCTTGCTGGGCGCCGGCGCCGGGACCTCCACGGGAGTCGGGGGAGCTCGTCGGAGTGGCGGTCGGCGCGGGGGAGGGGGCGACTTCGCGGGGACGGGAACCGGGGGAGCTCACCGGCGCCGTGGCCGGGGGAGCTCGCCGGAGGCGGGGTCGCGGGGGCGACGGCGGGAGCGGGCGCCGCCGCCTTGGAGGGAGGGGCCGCGGCCGGGGCGGGAGTGGAGGCGGGGGCGAGGCGGCGGCGACAGGGGGTGGCTGCGGGGGCGAGGCTGCCGGGGCCTTGGCGGGGGCGCGGCGGCGGCGACGGGGAGGTGGCGGGGGCAGGGGTGGCTGGGGACTTGGTGGGGGCCGCGGTGGGGGACTGGCCTCCGACGCCGGCGACGACGAGGCAGAGCAGCGCGAGGGAGAGCACGTTCTTGCGATCCATGAAGAAGGAGAAGGAGAAGAAGAAGAAGCTTAGCGAGAGAGAAGAGAGAAGAGGACAGGAAGCAGCAGAGAGAGTGAGAGTGGAGTTTGCAGGAGCTTGGGGGAGTGATTATATAAGGGCGAGCGCACGGTGGGGTGTGGGGACCACCGAGGGGAGTGTGGTCCCCGGGAAGTAGCCGTTGGATCGGCAACGTTTGGGGCAGACGGAGGGAGGAGGAGGAGGACAAAGCTAAGAAGGAGGGATCGGCCAGCGTGGCGTTCGGGCAACAGTCAGGCGCCGGGCCCCACGCGGCGCCAGTCGGTGCATGTGAGGAGATTAGCAAAAGCCAGGCAAAGGATGCTATTATTTGACCCAAAAAAAAAAAAAAATATATATATATATATATATATATATATATAGAAGTAGGGAAACTCAATTATAAAATTAAACTTTATTACAAAAATTTCCTATAATATTTCTTTTTTTTTTTTTGTGTAAAATCCCCTATAATAGTTTAAAGATGGCAAAATACTTAAAGATTACTAATGTGTGCATCGATTATGTACAAACAGTTTGTAGATGTAAATGGCAATATGAACAAGTATCCAAAGGAGAATCAAAATATTGGACGTGAAATGTGTCTCAGGCTTAAAGGATCTTTATAGAAGGTGAACAAGTGATAAAATGAGGGTTTTGTTGAAAATTGGATGGACCAGTAGCAATTTGTAGGACACGAGGACACCAATAATTTTAGAAGAACTACTGAGTAAAAGGTAAGCGGTCAGTCAATGAAAGGAGCGAAAAGCTGGGGAGACCCTTTGCAGAAGTCGCTACGACTACGGACGGAGTAGGTGGCATGATATGTGACTCTTACATTCTTTTAAAAAAGATGACCCATACCTTTTTCCAATTTAATTGAAATCAGATTGATGTCTAAAAGCTATTTACAAGCTATGGAATTTGCATAAAGAAGCTTGGAGAATATGGGAGCAGTTTTTCTATTTTTGTGAAAGCAGAATAGGGAGGCAGACAAGCTGCGGAAGTAAAAGGCTCCATTCTCGGAGAACTTTTGCTTTGCCTGCATATTGCACACTAATCTTACAGAAAGTAGTCTGGTGGCCAAAGAAGGTAGTCCCTTCTTTGACTTTGGAACAGGTTTCATGGATTTTCGGAAGATTGGAAACCTATTCAAGAAGATCAAAGGTGGCCGTGGAAATTGGCAGAAATTCAAACTTATATTCTCTCTCTATTGGTCATACCCTCTATCTTTCATTTGTGCAAAACCGTTTGTTTACCGATTGTAATTCTCTATGAAATCTAAGTTCTTGTAATTTGAAAAGAGCGGGGGTAAGAGGTGCTTGTGTTTGTAGAATCACCTATCAAGCTTCAAGTAGAAGCTATACAAGTACAGACTGTATGATTACTTAGAGGATTTTAGCCTTGTTCGTAGCTATAAGTGCTAAGAGAGTGGATATAAACTAGATGAAAGGCAAAATCACTTAAAATATGTCTCGCAATATTTTTTATCCATTTAACTTATATATTATCAATTTGATAGAAGCTACTGCATGTACATAATTGTGTTCCTTTTACTGTTTCACGTCCTTTCCATAAATTTTAATCTTCTTATAACTTCTCATTCACTCCATGTCTCATTTATTATGTTTAGTTATTTCAATGGGTATCAAAGCAAATTGGGCGAGTATTTTAAGAGTTATATTTCAAGAACAGGTTGCTCAAGTATAATGATCAATGGTCTTTGAATTTTTCAAATATCCATCCAAGCGAAATTTTTAGAGGTTCTAAGTCTGATTCAAAAAGCTATAATTCCAAGAATTCCATTTGTAGCGGTATAAGTTTGGGTAAACAAAAAACATGTTCTTTCATCGAGAGATGTCTCTTGCATGAAATGTAATGATTATAAAGGAAAAGAAAGAGTGATTTGACGACACATTGTAACATCGCATGTAATTACCATCCACCTTTTCAAAGGTTTCTTGCTTTTTAAATTTGCCACAAAATTCAAGAGAGATTCAAAGGAAATCGCGAGTGCATGGCTTTTCTTATAATTTAGTGATATTTGTCTTAGTGTCAAAATAAAATGGTGCAAACAACACTTTAAAAAAAGTGACCACATGATTCAAAGTCATCAGTTTTGGTTCACCCCGCCTTTTTATTCAGGATTTCCAACATCACCTCTCTCTCTATCTTGGGCAAGTTGCAGTTACTTGAACAATGTAATTTTTTCTCAAAGGAGAACCATGATATTCTATGGTAAAGTGCTGCTGGTTTTGTCTCTCTCTCTCTCTCACAAAGAGAGGGATGTTAACAAAGCAATCTTGACGTGCGCTGACCGGCATTATGATTTGCTGTTGGGGCTGTACTCCTAAGTTTATACACAGCTGTATCTTTTCATGTGGGGCTCTGCTGGCTGATGCGCCAATGATTTTCGGCCACAGTGACCTCGATCGAGACAAGACAGTTTTCCAAATCATTGCAGGTGGTTACTAAAGTTCAAGCAAAGTGAGTTCGCTTGAGTTGGACCTGAGGCCCCCCCGCGGCATGGACCCTGGTCGAAAGACACCAACGGGATGATCCACGATGCTCTCTCTCTCTCTCTAGACAGAGCGAACGTTCAAAGGATGGATTTGGGTTTGAATTTGGTCCCTCCATTTGCATGGTTTTCACTATGCTCTTCAATTTTTTTCCTTTTGTTTCCACATTCATGCCTTTTCAATCTGCAAAATGTTTCCGTTTGCATGTGCTACTTGATGCAAAGGTGAGGAAGTTTCGCGACAGATTGAGGACAGGAAGAATCAAAATTTTCCCTTTGATGGGAAGGCAGCCAAATCTTCTTTATGATTGCAACAGTGTAACAACGGGCTGATTCTTAAAATATAATAAAGTAAAGCGGGTTCGTACAATTAATTGAGGGTCAATGCATGTGCTCATGTTCAAAAGTTGGTTGAATGTCTCTTGACTTGCTGGACCATCCATGTTAGACAGAAGGAAGATACACACATATCTGGATAAACATATACATGAGCACCTTGCTTTCCAAAAATAAGATTTCTAGTCCCTATCTACTGGTTTGGTTTCATGTAAATACTTCCGCCCACATTGGATATCAAGAAACGATGCAACGTTAGCCATTTACAGATGATTTGTGCACAAGATTGTCCTTCCCAAATGAAACAGAAGTCATTATTTGACAAAAAAATAATGGCTACCAACGAGCTGAACTTGAGTCTGGGCTACAAAGACCTGGGTTCAAGCAAAAGGACCTTGGTCCAGGCCGTCAGTTTAGGTGCCAAAATCTTGGGCCCGTTAGCTAGGCACATTGGGTTTGACTACTTGGGAAAACTTTATTATGGTGATAAAGGTCAAGTTGTATTATGAAAAATGATATCTAATTTTCAAAACAGGAAATCCTAGAATTTAATCATTGATTTTTGATTGACTATATGAAAGATTATTTGTTTACTTATCTTCTTAAGCAATCCAAACACATGTTGATATTTGTTATAAATATAGTTTGAAACACAAACTTGGTAAGAAAAAAAAAACTTGAGTTTATCTTGAGGACCTAGGCCCTAAGTCTTGGATCGGCCCATCAAAGTTAGGGTTTTTAGACCGTGACGCTCAGATCTTGACCAAGAATCAAGTTCAAGCAAATACAACTTAGGTTTGGGGGTAGGGATCCCAAGTTGGGCAATTAGTCAAAGTTCGGGCACTTGAGATGATATTTTGGTGGTGGAGGTTAAGTTGTATTATGAAAATGAGATTTTGTGCTGATTATGTAAAAAGGTTTTTGTGGACTCATTTTTGTAAGCGAATCAAATGTCGAAAAATAAGAATTAAATTTTGCAATAGTTACTTTTCCTACATTAAGTCTAGTACCTCCATACTACGCACTTTCATATAAACAACTACCTCGTAGAATTCTCGTTGTGTGTGGGGTTCGATATGTAAGCTTTATTCCACTATTGACCTGGCCTAATCATTCTGGCATCAAGCACTGGTTCTGTTTTTGATTCGATGGGCCAGTGCCCAATTTGATTGTGATTGGGCCTACGCTATTGGCGAGGTGTCAGATCACTTTAATCTTGTCAAAGATAGGCCGTCGGCCCCGGCTCGGGAGATTTGTGAGGAATTACATTTTTGTGACCTAATCTCAAAACGATCACATTGAATGATAACCGGACCTAAAACCTCCTGCTTCTTCTTTATAAAAGAAAGTTCTCACACTTCTTGAGCTACGAAATCCCGAGCTTTTTACCTGGAAATCACTGAGCAAACAAATTCATCACTTGTACCTAAAACTGAAGACATATCCACTCGGTGTTTCCAGTGATTCCTTCTCAAGAGAATGTAGCCTTTGGAGCTGTCGAGAGATGGACAGGAAAGAGAGGCAGCCGATAGGCCCTTCAGCAATTTTTTTCTTGATGTAATTCCATTATATGTAAATATATTCCATGAATCTCAAAAGGATCACAGTTTAAGTGTTGAACCAGATATCCATTTCCAGGTCCTTTATTGCCTGATTTGAATTCACATGAATCTTGACTTTTAGTGGGTACGTTGACAGATTCAATTTAGGACATGGAGCAAGATCACTCTAGAGAACGTCAATGGACGCCGCCCGGATGGTGAGGAAGAAACGAGGTCGGTTCTTGAAATATTACAAACTTTGCTATGGATTTGCCGTTTATGCTTCATCAGGCACCGTGACAGTGGTTTTCATGCAAAGGCTTATCCTTGAGTTGATTGAGTGACCTTTTATAAAATGAAAAGAGTGGCTTTCTTTCATCAATATATACTACGCAGCATTAAGCTGACAAATTAACTTCAGTTATCTCTTAAGAAAAATGACCCTACTAAGATAAAAAAAATTGGGCACTGGGGCCGTAAACGCCCTAAATTATTCGAGGCCTGTTAACCCGGTTTCATGATATAGGTTAGAGTCGAATTCGAGGGTATCAAATATGACCCTGATGAGTTCAAGCCCATTTCCTCAATTCTTGATGCCCATATAAAATCAAATTTATGTTTGCAAAACTTCCAAATTGACCTAATTAGATTTTAGAAGCAGGGTTTGAGGTGGGTGCCTACTAGCCCAAGCAATTAGTGCAGGATTGTGCTTGGGACCTTCGACAAGCTAAGCAAGGTCTGAGCTAGCCAGCACTCTCTCCCATCTCCCCTCGATTTTGCCCGAAACATATAGACACTCGACCCCTGCAACTGCATGAAATTCATAGTCCACACCTTTTACTTACGAAGCTAAGAGTTTTTACTACATTACCTGCAAATCTACTGCCTTATTCTCCGCAAATCTTGGACGAAACCTCTAAAAATCCCTGCAAATCCTTTCACTTCGTTGAGCTCACTTTGGAGAGGAAAGCACGTTGAGATCACTGCACCCTCATTCCAGTCCCTTACCCTCTCATTTCAAGCTCTCTTCAAGCTAAGCAACGTAGGGGAAACAGCCGTCCAGCTCCGAAAGAGGAGGAGATCGCGTGAAGACCAGGTTTAGGAAGCTCGAAGATAATCTAGTTCGTGGCCACCAACAAGGAGGAGAGCAAAGGCTGAATTTGGGCTAAGGGCAACCTCGTGGGTCGAGGGCGGATGGATCTCTTGCGTCTCTAAACCAGTGAGAACCGTGTCTAAAATCTTGGTGTAGAAAGATAATAGGAAGACCTTAACATGCATGCAGTGTAAACCTCTGATAATGCACGAATCTAGATTTATGAGGAGGGTTAGAATCTCCGTTGCATTAAAGATCCTAATGCGTTAGAGATGATGCTTCCTAAATTGATAAAATCTCTGTTTTGAAATAATTGATCTGTTTTAGCTTTAAAATGCGATCATGCAAGTTGGCGCCATGCTCTCTTTCCTGAAACAAAAAACTGCGCAATTTGAGGACCATTTACACTTCATGAGAAGAAACGATTCATACTGACCAAAAAGAAGAAGAAGAAGAAAAGAAGAAGAAACAATTTATGACAATGAACATAGGCATAGTTTCAAGTAAATCGTTCATGTCAACGTCTGCAACTTCGAATGCTAACTGGTCTATGATTGATGTGATAACTGTCCTGAAAACAAATTCATCGACACCTGGACAAAGTACAAAAGGTTCAAATGGGTCCTTTCTGATTTCATGTTCCTTAGCAGCGCAGCTGATCACGTGTGACGACATTAACTCTTCGAAAAAGACTCAAGACGACTGGGAGTTGCACCAGACTGCAGAAGCAAGACGAGGACATGAAAGGGTAGGCGTCGAAGAAGTAGATAAGGATAGATCCTGTCCCACCTGACTTCGTAATTCGCAAAAGACTTGGACAGGACCAGAGGTCAACAGGCTCAAGAAATAATCATAGTCACCGTTTTAGAAAATTCTCGATTGTTGTATAAATTATAGTAAAAATTAGTAATTTTCATTCTTTGTCCTCTCAAACAAATTATAATTTCTGCAAAATATGTGGAAAATTACATAAGAAAGTTGCATATTCAAATAGAACGAACATCTCGATAATAACTTTCTTATTAGTAGCTTTGGATCTCGAAGATGGTTGGGAAAAAAATGTTGAAAATGAATATTGAAAAACAATAGGAAAGAGCAAATGCAACCAAAGTGAATATTTTGACATTCTAAAAATATTAAATCAAAATTAAAAAAAGAAAACTGTTGATAATTTTATATAATTTCTATAATATAGAAAATATTTAGAGAATTTGAATAAGGATTTTTAATCAGAATTGGGAAAAAAATAAATGATATATTCCATTTTAAATGCAAGATCTTCGATAATGTCATTAAATTAAATCAAATAACTCTTTAATGTAGAAAATTATTCACATAAATAACTGATAAAAAACAAGAACAATCGAATCCATACATGACTGTAAAACACCGAAATTGATAAGTACAACAGAATTAAAACAAACCTGTTTGAATAATTACTTCACTTGAGAAAAATAGATCAACTTGATAATCAAAGATCTATTGGAATGCCAAATATTCATTTCTATAATCTATTTCAGTATAACAGTTTTCAATGGATTTAACAATTGATAGGTATAACCCACTCTTTTATAGGCTATAGAGGGGACCTAACAAACCCTAATCAATAACGTGTCAACTGGATTATGGACTTCAGTTAAACACAATTGCCTACATTTTACTGCTCAATGAGGCCCGTTATTAATAGATGCCAAAACCCAATTCAATAAAATCACTTAAGGGTTTAACAAATATTTGAATATCTATTAACCCGATTATTTAAAATAAAAAATCAATTAATTAATGTAAGCCCATATTATAGGAAATTTTCAACATTCTCCCATTTGGGCTACATTAATTAACTTATTTTTATTTTGAAAAAGATTTTATATTGAAAACAACACTATCGGGTTAATAATTGAAAATTTTGTTTTATGTGACCACAAATTTAAAAAATAATATTCCAATAATAACACCTCAAAACCAATACAATTTTATATAACCTCAGTATAAGATTATTGGGATCAATGTGTTAAAAAAATACCACAACACATTATCTTCCATAATCACATATAATAAGCATTATATTTGCATGGATCATGGGCCTAGTAGTGTAATAAGAAATAGTACTAACATGTGATCAAAATATACAATATTTCTTATTAATCCTCAATATAATTTCTCAATGACATGAAACTACATTAGTACAATTTCTAAACAACATGAAATTGCACAACTATTTCATTCAACATGAGATCTCATAATTAGTGACATCAAATCATTTTTAAACTAAAATTTGTTTAATGATACTGTTTTATATTTCCATTTCTTAGTCAACAGGAAAAAAGGATAACAATACAATCAACAATAATAATCATTAAAAATAAATGCTTCAATAAACATCATGAAAGCATTATTAGTTTGCATATAATTATAATATCCAGAAATATAAATTATATAGCTTCATATTAACAAAATAAATCAAAAGAATTTAAAACTCCTATATTCTTTACATGTTCTTTAAACAAAATGGGTCGTAAGCCTTTTCTTAGAGAATTAGCCAATATAGACTCAGTTCTAATATTCTCAATTACAATATCTCCCTTTTTGACCAAGTCTTTAACATTATAATATTTGATCTCCATGTGTTTGGACACATTGCTGATCTTGTCATTCTTGGAATAAAACACATCTCCAATGTTGTCATAGTAGATCACCATAGGTCTAGTAATAGAGTCCACAACTCGCAATTTTGAGATCAAATTTCTTAGTCAAATAGCTTGAATTAACGTGCCATAACACGCTATAAACTTAGCATACATTGTAGAGTTCGTAATCAAGGTTTATTTTGTGCTCTTCCAAGAAATAACACATCCAGCCATCATAAAAATATATCCAGAAGTTGATTTTTTGTCATCCAAACAACTAGCAAAATCAACATTTGAATATCTAATCACCTTTAGGTCCTTAACTTTACTATACATGAGCATGAAGTCTTTTGTTTGTTGTAGATATATTATCACATTTTTAGCTGCAATCCAATGTTCATGACTTGGATTCAACAGATATCTTCCAAAAGTATTCACAGCAAAACCAATATCAAGTCTAGTATATACTTGTGCAAACATAAGACTGCTAATTGCACTAGCATATGGAACATTCTTCATGACTTCTTTTTCAACATCATTCTTGGGACATTATTTTATACTCAATTTATCTCATTTCACAACAGGAGCTTCACTTGACTTGCAAGTCTGCATATTGAATTTTTTTCAAAACATGATATATATATCTTTTCCAAGATAACTCCAGAACCTTCTTAGATCCGTCACAATGAATCTCAATGCCTAGAACAAAAGAGGCTTTCCCAAAATCTTTCATATCAAACTTTGTAGATATAAAATTTTTTGTGTCATTCAATGGATCAACATCTCTACTAGTAAGCAAAATGTCATCTACATAAAGTACTAATAAAATATATTTACTCCCACTTACTTTCATGTAGATGCATTGATCAAACTTGTTTTCTACAAAGTCAAATGATTTCACAACCTTGTGAAATTTCAAATACCACTAATGTGATGCTTATTTGAGACCATAGAATGATCTCTAAAGTTTGCACATCATATGCTCATTTCCAGCTTCTTTAAATCCTTCAGGTTGCTGCATATATACTTATTCATCTAAATCTCCATTTAGAAAGGTTGTCTTGACATCCATTTGGTGAAGCTCTAAGTTAAAATAAGCCACCAATGCCATGATTATCCGAAAAGAGTCTTTAGTAGAACACTGGAGAAAAGACTTTAGTATAATCAATGCATTTTCTCTGTGAGTACCCATTTGCGACTAACCTTGCTTGAATCTCTCTATGTTGCCTTTATTGTTTTTCTTGATTTTGAATACCCATTTGCAACCGATCGGTTTATGCCCATCAAGGTAAATCAATAAGTTCCCATACTTGATTAGTTGACATGGAAATCATCTCGTCCTTCATCGCTCCTTACCATTCATCTACTTGATCACTATTAAGAACTTCTTTGAAGGTCACTGGATCAACTATATTTTTAATGTCAAAATTAGTTTCTCCAAGATAGATATCATAATCATTTAGAGGTGTTATCTTCTTTGTCGCTGTGATCTTCGCATAGGCATTTTTGGAGCTGTATCATTCGTATGGGGAATTTCATTTGTAATAGGAGGATCTACTGTCATATCTCCAGTATCTGCTTCTTGCTGAATTTCCACTCTGTAGGGCTTTCATATAAAATCATCATTCAAGATAGACAATGGAATAGAGACCGTCTTGTTTGGTTCTTCCATTTCGAAAGATTGAGAATAACTCTTTTCAGCAACATCTAATTTCGGGAATTTGGCAGTTTGGGCTTCAACGATTCTAGTGTCATAAGTAGGACAATAGAACCTATACCCTTTGTAATGGTCAGGGTATCCAATAAATTTTCACCTTTGCAAGACACCCTTAAACTCAAAAGTGATTCAAGCTTGGTTTCCTCCCCATCCACAATTCAAAAAGTGTTTTCGGCACTGATTTATTAGGTACATGGTTTAATATATAAGTTGTTGTTTTAATTGCATCACCCCATAAGTATTCAGGCAAATTAGAACTACTCATCATATTTCGTTTCATCTCCATGAGTGTGCGATTGCGCCATTCAACTACACCATTCTATTCAGGACTCCTAAGCATTGTATACTGAGTGACAATACCACAATCCTGCAAATATTTAACAAACGGTCTCATTTGTTGTCTAGTCTCAATATATCACCCATAATACTCACCATTGCGATCAAATCTAACAATCTTGATAATTTTTCCCAATTGTTTCTCAACTTCAATGCGAAACACTTTGAACATTTCAAAAGCATCAATCTTCTCCTTAATTAGATAAACATAACAATAACATGAGAAATCATCAATGAATGTGATGAAGTACTTATTTCCACACAAGGTGGTTGAGTATGGCCCACTAATATTCATATGAATTATCTCCAATAGATTTTGACTGAGAGTAGCGCCTTTCTTCTTGATTTTAGTCAATTTTCCCCTCACACAATCAATACATGTTTCAGTATCATCTGAGTTAAGATGAGGAAGAATATTAATCTTGATGAGTCGCTTTTACCCTTTATTTGGAAATATGCCCTAATCGCTTATGCCATAGCAATGAATATCTTTCTTTGATTAAAGATCTCTTAGCAATATTATTCTTGACATTCAAAGAATAATGTGGTCTATCGGGAGACAAGGATAATCAATATAATCCATAAGACAAAATATAATTTCCAATAATTTTGGAATCATAACTCAAATCCACTATTTTATTCACAAAAAAAAACAATATCCAGCTTTGTTAAGCGAAGAAAGAGATATTAAGTTTATCCTAAAACCAAAAACATAAAAGACATTGCTCAAAATAAGCTGAAAACCAGAATCTAAATTCAAAACAACTGTCCCTATGCGCTCCACATCAACTCCAATATCATTTCCAACTTTAAACTTTGACTCCTCAGAGTTGAATTAATTAGATTTGTGAGACCCTGTAAGGTAATAGTCACATGAACAGTAGCATCAAAATCAAGCCACAAAGAATCCAAAGGAACATCAACCAGATTTGATTCAAAACAAACCAACAACTCACCTTGGTGACTTTCTTTTCTTGCTTTTAGCCAAGCTTGGAACTTATAGCATTTGGCTCTCTTATGGCTCTACTTCTTGCAGTGAAAACACTTGAAATCATTATCTCCATTTCTCCAATGATTCCCATTTCTCTTGAAGTCTTGGCCTTTCTTTGGACCATGAGCATTTGACCTTTTAGGCTTCCATTTTCTTCTAGATGAATTTAATTTGGCATTGGCAATTAAGTGGGTGGACTCATACTTCTCTTTCTTCAACTTCTCTTCCTTAGTCATACATTTTGTAATCAAAGCATTGATGCTCAATGTCTAATTCTGAGCGCTATAAGTAGTCTTAATTTGGTTAAATTTAGTTGACAAAACATTTAAGACGTGATGCACAATATAATTTTCAGAAAGGACAATTTCATGGGCCTTAAGTTCGGACTTAATGTGGACCATCTTCAGTATAAATTCTCTAACACTCATAGTGGCATCATACTAACACTCATAGTGGCATCATACCTCACGTTTGTTAACTCACTCAGTAAGTTCCTAGTTTCAACCTTAGCTCTATATCTTTCTCCCACTACTTCAAGGAACTGTATTGCATTCGTATCTTTCGACAAACCACTAATAAGATGCTTAGTAATGGACCTCTTCATAGCAATGAGGCTTAGTCAGTTAGATTTTTCCCATCTAGTATAATGGGCTTTTTGATCAACAGTTTTTTGATCATGGAGCTTGGAAGGTTCATCCTCACATAGATTCAAGTCCATATCAACGATGCCTAGAGTAAACTCTATATCTTGCTTCTATCTCTTGAAGTTTGATCCGATTAACATTTCAACCGTAACATTATTGTTATTTACAGGAAATGTAACTGTTTGTCACACATAATGCAATAAAATCAATTATGGACAATAAGCAATTCAACAAAAATAATTAGTACATTATAAACTCCTCTTTGGGCGGAGTGTACATTGCATCATTATTTTTCATAATATAAAGTTTATAAAGCAACAACAAGGAGAATTGCATATAATTGTCAATGATCCATCCCCTTTGGCCATATAAATCCTTTAAATTATACATCTCCATAATATCAATGCATAAGGGAATTACATATTATTTTCAAAACATTTATTCCCTTTGGGCAGATAAATATTTTTCAATTATACATCCCCATCTTTTAAATTTGGGAATTAATCTTCATGCAATTTTTCAAATTAACATACACAATAACCCCGTTTGGGTGAATTATTGTATATACTAATTTTTTTATCAATATGGAACTCCAAAAATTTATACCCAAAATTCATCTAACAATATGAAACACTTTACACCATGTGCTTCCCAAGATCATATTGTATTTATTAACCAACAATTTTTTCCACCATTTTTTTTTTTTTACCATTTTATTATTATTATTATTATTATTATTATTATTATTATTATTATTATTATTATTATTATTATTATTATTATTATTATTATTATTATTATTATTATTATTATTATTATTATTTTTTCAGACCCTCTCGCGGGGCCCAAGCCTTCGCCCGGCCCGCAGACCCGTAGAAGCCCACGCGAGCCACTTGAAATGGGTGGGTCACAAAGCCCATACTTCTTTTAATTAAAAATGGCCCACGAATTAATATAAGATTCTGGGCTTGAAATTGACGAGCCAAAAAATTGCCACAAAGAAAGTTTCATGGGCATGAGCCCATGAACCAAAAAAAAAAGAAGGAAAGATGGGCTTACACCGATCCATTGGCCCGGCCCGATTGGAGGTCTTCTTCAACCTCCAGCCGGGTCATGAAACCTGCAAACCAAGACCCGATTTTAACCTGAACCTCAAAAAACTCATATTATGGTTGATTTTTGATGAAATTTATTCATGGGTCTTACTTCTAACATCATTATAAATTGATTAGAGTGAATTAAACAAAGAAAAAACAAGAAAATCTTCCACATTCAAGCTTCAAAAAATTCAGATTTAACACCCCCATGGCTGAATTCGGTTTTCTCATGTATAAGTCCAAAAAACTTACCTTAATGCAACCAAAAGATGTTAATATATATATAAAAACAATACCTATGCAACAATTTAAAACGAACATCAATCAATCATATGTAATTTAAAATTCTATAACTTTTTTTTTTTATGTATAAACCCTTTTTAAATTTAAAATTCTCACTCAATTCTCAATAAAATTTGTATGATTGGAAAGATCTCGACATGTAAAACAAAAACCATGTGGTTTAGGATCAATCGATTAAAAAAATCCATATGAAAAAATAACACCAATATTCAGTTCAAAGAGGAAAATTTCGAATTTGTTCATTAAAAAAAAAAAAAAAATTGGATTTTACAATCATATATAACTTGCTCTGATGCCACATGTAAAAAATTATTCACATAAATAACTAATTAATCAAAAAAACAATCAGATCCATATATGATTGTAAAACACCGAAATCGATAAGCACAACGGAATTAAAAATACATGTTTGAGCCATTACTTCACTTGAAGAAAAATATATCAACTTGATAATCAGAAATCTATTGGAATGTCAAATCTTTCTTTCTGACCTATTTTAGTATGGTAGCTTTCAATGAGATTCAGAAACTGATAAGTATAATCCACCATTTTATAAGTTAAAGATGGAAAATAGCAAACCCTAATCAATAGCGTGTCAACTGAACCTCTTCTATTACTGGCTTATGTTAAACACAATTACCTATACTTTGCTGTTTAACTAGGCTCATTATTAATAGATGCCAAAACCTAGTTCAATAAAATCATTTAAGGGTTTAACAAATATTGAAATATCCATTAACTATATTATTTAAAATAGAAAATTAATTAATTAATGTAAGCCCATATTATAGGGAATTTCCAATATTTAAAAGTTTCAATGACATAAATATTTACTAAACAAAATCCTGCATGGTAATTTAAGAGAACTTCTAGCATTCTTTTTTCAAATGATTGACAAATGACTAGATGCATTTCTTTAATACACATATGTGTATTTTTGAAAATTTGAAGCAATGATGCGTCATAAAAGGCAAGAAATTCTTCTAATGCCAATAAATCATGACTTGACAATTTGAATTGTGGATTTAGTAGAAGAAAGAAACGTAAAATCGATATTAACTTATAGATTAAGTAAATTATTATTTTTTGCTAAGGTGACATCTTGATGGTAGTTATTTTTAAGGAGAAAGTAGTAAGATATTTACTTGTAACAAGGAAAGGGCTATTCTACTTATATACCATCTTATGTAGAGCCCTTACAGATAATATTTAAAGAAGATTATGTGATAATATGTTTATGTAGAGGATCAAAGATGATTACCCTTTACATAACAAGAAGTAAAAATACCATAATTTTGGATACTAAACCCGTTGACATTGTGAACTTGCATATAGAATGATACGTTGTTAATGTTGTTGAAGATACATGCCCCAATTGATCTTGATTAATCCCCAGTACCCTAATTGATATTGATTGATCAAAATTAGTTCATTAATGAGAAAGTAAAATATATTGTGTATATTTTTTTATATTACCGAATATTTCTTTCTCTAGTTAGTGAAGTCTTGTATATTATAAATAGGGAAGTAATTGTGCAATCTTTACATGAGAAAGCAATACAACTTTTCCAACTCATGGTTATGTTTCATCGTTTTAATATTCTAACATGGTGTTAGAGCCTTCCTTCTTAACCTAGCTTTTACTGTACTTCCGCTCTACTACCCTTCTTCCCAACCTAAAAGCAGAATTTCTTTCTTCCATTACTCTTCATCTTCTTCACAACCAAACTTGTGAAGAAAATATTTCAATCATGACAGCCTAAAAAGGGAGTAACCATGCCAAGAAATCAAGCCTCGAAATTTGGAGGTTCCCAAAATTCAGAAATATTTTCCAACATCCAAATAGTGGATGACTTACCTTCAGATCAATATCAAGACCTTGTTGGGGAAGACCAAACAAAAAAAACAAATCCAAACACGGCCCAATGAAAGACAACAAGGCCCAGTTCAGCCAAGGTAGGGCAATTTTTTTCCTGGCTTATATGTTCAATGGTTTCCAATTCAAATCAAACCTCCAACCCAGATTGAGAATAGTGGATTGAAAGGAAGCCCCCTCCTTAATGTTGAGCCCAACTTAGGATCTGGACCGGGTGAGTCCGCTTCGAACCAAAGTGGTTCAGGTCCATTTGGTTTTGGGGCAAACCCATACCCACCTATAGACTTGGCTTTTTTCCCCCCTTGCAAGTGCTACTAGCAGGTGGCCTGAGCCAAGAAATCCCCTTCACACGTCTACCACTAACAGCCCGAGCTCCGCCTCATTGCGTAAAAGCTCTTAAGGCTAGAAAACTATTTCGTCTGGTTTTAAGAGTTCCAGCGAGCTCTAATTACAAATGACAAGAAAGGATTCATCAACGACATTGTCTTGGTTCCGACCAACAGGTGACTCACATGACACTGGAGGAAGAGTAATTAGCTTGTCTAGATGTGGATTGGGAATTGTCTCACTTCGGAGGTCATCATTGAATTTCCTTAGATTGAAGACGTGAAAGGAATATGGGACAACATATAATAAATATATGGAAAGCTTGATAGGACCAAGATTTTCTCCATAACTCAAGCCCTATTGGAGCTAAAATAAGGAAATATTTTGGTTTCCACCATTTTCATCAAACTATTAACACTGTGGAATGAACTTGAGATGGTTGAAGAAAAATTGTAGGGACACAAAGAAACCCTAGCTCGGTACCGTGTGATAAAGGAGAGAGAAAAGGTAACTAGATTTTTACTTACTTGAATGAGAGTTATTTACTTTACTTATCTTCAATGAGAGTTATTTACCTTTTTGAAGCCAAATCTTTGCCAAGGACCCCATCCCCTTGCTTGGTTGAATATATCAACTCGTGGTACAGGAAGAATCATAATGTTTCGCTTCCTTAGAGTATCTAAAGATAGGAGACCACATTGTTCTTGCGGCCAGAGTGACACTGGACCTACGACTACTTGTGGCAAGATCCAGCCTGGATCTAGAAGCTCGCTAGTGGCATTGGGTATTTTGGGCGAAGAAGTAACCTAATGTCATCTCGAGCAAATGTCCCTAATTTGTTGGCATGATCAAATGATCTAGGACACAAGTAGCCCTTCTTTCCAGCGAACGACCGTGATTTAATCACAAGACTAGGCGGCTCCAACTATTTCACACAACTAGATAGCCCACACTTCATCCTTTCAATGCCTAGATTAGATGGTGCCCATTATGCCACATTAGCACTTGTGTGGAAAGGATCCAACAACATAATTATGTTATATCCTCAAGTAAATCGCATACCCAAAATTCTAATTAAGGAAAAGGTAAATTTTGTGATTATTGCAAGTGTCCATATCATACTAGGAAGAATTGTTGGAAATTGCATGGAAAGCCAATATATAAAGAAAGAAAGGAATGAGATATATCCATCGCAGCACATGCCAAAGTTCATCCGTCTATCAATAATGATCAATTCCAACAAATTATGAAAGCTCTAAGCCAATTGGTATTTAGGATAAGATGGCTAGTTATTTAGGTACTTCTCATTGCTGAAGCTCCATTTCAACTAAGGCATGGATTATTAATTCAAGTGCTAGTGACCACATAGTCTGAAATTAGTGTTTCCTTTCTAATATTCATGAATCATCATCATACTTCAATACGACTTCCTAATGGGAAGAACACCTCAATCACTAAATTTGGAAATATTCAACTCAATACATCCATCACAATGAGAAATGTTCTGCTTATTCCAAAATTTAACCTCATTTCCGTCTCCAAACTTTGTGAAGACAATTCATGTTGGGTCTTTTTCGAGCCTAACATTTGCTTCTTTTGGGCATTTTCGACTGGGAAACCGATATACTAGGGTAGAATTTACAATCTTTCCCTTTGAATAAGGGCACTTTTGTCATGCCAATATTAATAATAATGTTCTTCTATCTCATCAACGTCGGGTCCATGGTGCTTCTTTTCTTCATCCCAAGTGTCCTATTTGTCCACTAGCTATACAATCACAATTGCCTTTTCCACAAAAAACTTCATGTGCCAATACAACTTTTTCCCTTACAAATATGGACATTTAAGGACCATATCACACCCACACCATGATGGGTGTAGGTTCTTTCTCACAATTGTGGATGATCACACACATATGACTTAGGTTTTCCTGATACAATCCAAGAACCAAGCCCTTTCCCATGTTAAGACTTTTCTTGCCTTAAGTAAAAATCGTTTCATAAATTTGTACAATATATTTGAACTGATAACACCTGTGAATTCTTCAATCATAAGTGTTCTACTCTATTTATTTCAAATGACATCCTCTGTTAAATTAATGTCTCGAATTTGAATTCGGATAACGATTTGTTAAACCGAATTTGTTGATAAAGATTACCCAAGTAACAGAAAAGTTTCGCTGAACTCTTGAAGATTTACAAAAGAGGAAATAATAGAATAAAAGAAAAAAAAAGCGGAGCAAAGTTTCTTCTTTTATTTACGGAAGCCTGCAGAAGCCAAAAGATGATTTCCTCGTGGAGCCCAATAGTCAAGACTTTGACTTTTGGGTACTCACAATATAAACTCTACGAAATAAGCCTCTGCAACGTCTCTCTCCCACGTGAAGCCAAAAGGAGGTGGGCTCTAGGTCGAACTTTTGACCTTTGGGCACACATATAAATATAAAGCAACATGTCCAGAAGGTGAGCGGCTGAAACCCTACGAAAGAAAGAAAGGAGCCGCATGTCCACATTGCTTGAGAAGAGCCGCAAGTTTTTTTTGAAGCCACGCGAAGCCTTGAACAAGAATGTGAAGCCGTATGTAGAGCGTTTTGTTTTGACCTTGAACGCGCGGTAATTTTTGTGCCATGAGTTTATGTTCAAGTGAGTTATTTATTTATAAACACTTTGGGTTTGGGGTTAAATTTAGGTGTGGGAAACACTTGGCGTGTGGCGATTGTAAACTTTGATTCTCCGATTATAGTGAATAATTTCTTTTTGGCTCTCCTCATGGACATAGAAATGCCAAATCTCTCGGACCAAACCACGTAAATTTCTAGTGTCCTTATTATTTATCGTTTATTTCTTTGGCGATTTCGCATTGACGTAAATTGTAAGATCTTGTCGTTTTCGCATATTATATTATAGCATCCTTCATGAAAAGTTCTTGCACTTATACACCTCAACAAAATGAGGTCATTGAGCAAAAACATAGCCATCTTTTAGAAGTTGCTGGTGCCCTCAACTATCAAGCTTCAATTCAAGAAGTTCTGGAGAGATTATGTGGTCATAGTAGCCTACTTGATCAATCTAATATCATCTCAGATTCTCAATGGAAAGACTCCCTCTGAATTGCTCTTTGGGAAGTGTCTAGAAATTCACCACCCCCGTGTTTTTGAATGCTTGTGCTATGTTTCTACTGTGGGCCCTCCAGAAAAATTGGGTCCCTGTTCTCTTCGATGTATATTCATTGGAAATCCAGCTCCTTAAAAAGGGTATTAGTTTTATGATTCATCAACTAACGTTTTCTTGTTAGCAAAGATGTCGTTTTTCATATAAATATTTTCCCTTCTAGAATGAAATATCTTCACATCATATATTAGAGGCAGCTACTAATCACTATATGTTTTTAAGTGAGGAAGATTTCTCATCTCCATAGCTGGTTGCGATTCCCCACATCACCACACCCATGTCATCTGCTGCACCTAACAATGATGCACCCTCCTCATCAAATAAGGACAATACAACCCCAAGAGATCAACAAGCAGTCACATTGGAGAATCATATGACTCTTGATAATATTTCTTATGCACCACTTGATAATGTCCCATTTGCTACACTAGCTCATTCTCAATGTTCAGGTCGTGCAACATGATTACCCACATGGACAATAGATTACACTTGTCCCACCTTGGATCCTTTGGTATACACTATCTTTGTCTCATTTATGTTATCTTCACTAGTCTTTCACCCCGAACATGTATGTTGCATTAGTAGAATCTCTAAAGGATAGGAACCATCTTCATATGATGAGGCTGTCAACAATCCTCGTTGGCAACAAGTCATGGAGGATGAGTTATGAGAGCTAATGGAAAATAAAACTTGGGATGTTGTATCTATACCTCCTTATTGAAAATCTATTGGGTGCAGATGGGTATACAAGGTCAAGTACAAGGCAGAAGGCTACACTAAATGCTACAAGGTTAGACTAGTAGCCAAAGGATTTATATAACAAGAAAGTTTTGATATGCATAAACATTTTCTCCAGTAGTAAAGTAAGTCAATACTCGTCCTTTTCTTTCAATTATTGCACCCCATTATTGGCCTCTTCATTAGATGGAGGTTCTTAATGTTTTGCTTCATGGAGATCTGGAAAAGGAAATTTACATGGATCTTCTATCGGGTTTACATAGATAAGGGGAGATTTGAGTATGTCTTCTACGTAAATGCCTATATAAACTCAAATAGGTTTCTCGTCAATGGTATGCTAAGTTCACTATTGCACTTATAGCTACAAAGTTCCAGCATTCCAAATATGACTATGCCTTATTCACATAGAGTCAGGGTACATCATCAATTTAGTTGCTTATTTATGTTATGATATACTCATTATGGGAAATGATGAATTTGCCATTGAGAGATTTAAAAAATACCTACACTCTACATTTCACATTAAGGATTTGAGACCTTCTAAATATTGTCTCAGGATAGAAATTACATGATCATATAAAGGAGTTTAACTTAGTCAATGCAAATTTGTCTTAGAGATCATATCAAAATTAGGATTATGGGGCACCAAACCAGCTATCATCCCAATCGAGCAAATTACCAAGCTAACAATAGTTGATTATGATAAGGGATTGTCACCTTTGAATGAGGATCCTTTGCTCAAAGACTCTTTTGCTTATCAGAGATTTGTCGGGGACCTTATCTATCTTATTATGACTAGACTAGACATATACTATGCATAACAAATTCTCACTCAACTCACGCACGACCCAAAATAGTCTCACATGAATGTTGCATTAAAGGGTGTGAAACACTTGAAAGGCTGTCTAGGGTTAGGCATACTATTGTCTCAAGATAGCAAAATGGAAATGATAGCATATTGCGACACAAATTATGCTACTTGTCATATGAGTAGAAAATTAGTTACAAGATTTTGTATAAAATTAGGAGATTCATTACTCTCATGGAAAACAAAGAAACAATTGATAGTTTCATTTTATCCGCTAAAGCAAAATATCGAGTAATGACAAAGACTAGCTGTGAAATAGTTTGGATAAAAAGGTAATCCAAGATCTCCAAGTATGGATGAAAGAACTAACTGTCTTATTTTGCGATAATGATGTTGCTGCACTCAAACTTGCAACGAATTTGATTTTCCATAAAAGAACGAAGCACATAGAATTGATTGTCATTTTATTATAAATAAGATTTGAGATGAAATGATCAAGACAAGAGGAATAAAAACAATAGAGCAACTTGTGGACATCTTCACCAAGCATAATCAAGCTTGGTGTCTTTGATGTGTATAGATCACCAGTTTGAGGGAGAGTGGTGAAGATACTATTGCCTTGATTGATCTCCGTTGCCCTAATTGATATAGATTGACTCAAATCAGTTCATTAATGGGAAAGTAAAATATGTTGTGTATATTTTTTTGATACCGCTGAATATTTCTTTTTCTATTTAGTGAGGTCTCGTATATGGTAAATAGGGATGTAGTTGTACAGTCTTTAAATGAGAAAGCAATACAACTTTTTCAGCTCTCGACTGCTTTCCATAGCCTTGAGAATCTGACAAATGCAAATTAGGGCTCTTAATAAATGTAATTAGTTTTCCGGAAGGCTAACTGCCGTGCAGATTCATCAGCAGGAGGAAAAGTCAAAAGCCAAGCGTCATTTGTCCCCTCGTCTATCTACGGAATTTGCGGTTCTGTCGGCGAACACCTCTCTCTTTACCAGGACAAAAGAAGGGTCAAAAACGTCAGTTCTCCAATGTAGGCTTGGCCCTTGAGACTTGGCTCTCGAGACTGTCCAAGGGACAAAAGAAGTGTCCCATGTCTCTCGACTTCACGTGTCCTCCGTATTAACCCCAGGGCGGTCACGTCCGTGGTACTTGTTTTCCATTTTTCTTTTTTGCACTTGCGTTGGTTTTAAGCAAAAGACATTTAGATGGACACTTCGATACAATCTTTATTCTACCGATGGCTCATTTTATTGCATAACTCCATCGACGAGCTCGAGGTTTCTAAAATCGCCCCTCCGATTCTTGGGATTCGCAGACTTGGTCCTTGGGAGTTGCCCAAATCTACCAAGTGCGGTAACTCCAAATGCCATAAAAACTATTTATCTTAGTCAAATGAGCCGAAAAACCCGATTTCCAAGAATTCTTTGCAAAGCTCCGTGACCCCGACGAGCAAGATCTCTCTCCGACGATCCCGACACCAGCTACACCTCGACTCGCTCGTGTTCCATCGATGTCGTGCGGCCCTAACATCTTGCTGGGGTTGCGCAACCTCAACATCACGTTGCGGCCGGGTTGCAGGGTTTTTGAAGGTAGATCTCCAAACCGTGTTGCGGATGGTCTAGTCTACACTTCCATTATTTATTTATTTATTCTCATTCTAAGCCTTTTTTCTTAATAAATATTTGACTTGTGTGGTTACAATATACTAGTTACTTTCAATGAAAACCATTTGGGCTTAGATGCACAATCTAAAGTCAAAGCATTGCAAGCTTTGGTAAAACTCACTTTTTGACCTTGCGCATAAAATTGCTAAAGCAAATTCCGTATTTTTTTCACATTGGTTGCCCACTTTCTTTGACCTCTGGGCCTCCAACGGGGATCATGTGTTTCAATGAAATTTCTGGAAGTGCAATTATTTCCGTTTAGCTCCAATCCACTTGTGTCGTGCACGTCCAGCCTAATTAAGGTTCCACAACCTGTGCTAATTATACTTTAAAAAAAAAGATTAATATGTGAGTTGTTGTCAAACCTTTGTCAAAGGATCGCTAAGAAAACGATCTTTTTAATTAATACGAAGCAATAATTGAATTATTATATGTGACATTGAAATAATCGTAAGATTATATCACTCTGAGTTTTTCAAGTGCAAAGTTTATATTTTAAAATATGGGGTTCTCCCATTATTCCCTGTCATGAGGACCCATATACGAAAAAACAAAACCTTTTTTTTGTTTTTTTGCTCCAAAAAAATGATTTGAACATTTGAAACTGAACATCAAGTGCCCCACGAAAAAGCCAAGAGTTAAGTGTAAACAGGAGAACAGAAGTAAGCAGAAGTCGGCAGAAAAATCAAATGGAAGGTGGGGAGACGAGACAACGGCTGACACGTCACGATCTCCAGTCACATCCCCATCACCCACGTATCCACACCGTCCGTTCCTCCACCGCCCAACGAACCCCGCCCGTCCGATCCCATCGGACGTCCTACGACAACCGACCCTCTTCTCTTCTCTCTTTCATCGACGGTCTAGAAAAAGAGAAAAAAAAGAGCTCCGAAGATCGCGAGAGAAACATACGGAGTCGCGCACGCGTAATTTCATTAATCACGGGGGGGGCAACGGTACTTCAATTTACAACACGACAAAGGCCAAAAGCTAATGGAAATTTAGATAATAACCTGCTAAGAAAGCATCTTAGATTTTTCGAAACACCCCAATGACCGAGGAAGGCAGATCTTCCGAATCATTAACATGTTCCCGACTAGTGTCGTGCATATAGGATCTAGACACTTATCTCTCTCTATAACGTACGTTTGGATACACTTCTATCGGGTGGGGACATGCGACTTTCTCCCATCCCGTGCATGTTACATAGTACTAGACACACTGGGTTGAGGTATGGAGGGGCTCCTAGCGCGCTTCTAGGTGGTGATGTCGTAGCGGATGTGGCGAAGGAGGACGGGGATGACGGTGTCGGGGGAGCTGAGCTGGGGGAGGTGGCCGTCGGACTGCATGACCTCCACTATGGAGTCACCGCCGAGGTTCTGGTGCAGGTACTCGGAGACGACGACGGGGACGGCGAGGTCCTTCATGCTCTGGATGATGTGGCAGGGGACGGTGACGAGGCGGAGGATGGAGCGCATGTCGCTGTTGAAGATGGTCTGGGCGACACTAAGGGCGATGTCGGGCCGCATGTTGAAGAGAGTGCGGCTGAACTCCTGGACGGCCACCGAGTCCATGTCGCCGCCGACGGCCAAGGGGGCAAAGCCGGAGCACCACGCCTTGTAGTTCTCGCGCATCGCCTCGAAGAGCTGGTCCAGGTCCTCCTGTTCAAACCCTCCAAAGTAGTCCGGGTCATTCACGTACCTAAAAAATAAAGAAAAAAAACATAAATTAATCATCAAATCATACTTGTCATAATCGAGAAATCGATATCTTATGATAAATCAAAATTCCTTTCACGTTGATTTCAATTAATAACATTGTATGGTAAATCAAGATTCCTTTAACGATGATTTCAACCAAATTCCGTTGATAATTTTTTTGTAAAATTAGTTTGAATAAGGAAAAAAAGTTTTTTTTTTTTTCCGTGGAACAGAGAGCGCCAGCGTGGCTACAACACGGTCTTAGCTGTGCGCAATAAATTAGGCATGATGAATCATTGAATGTTTGGTACCTAGACATTTAAAATGGTCCAGCAAAAATCAAAGCACGAAAGGTCAACGTCTCTTTCCCCACGGCCCTTAAATCTCTAAAGGCATGTTTGTTTGCCTCTCGACGGAAGCGAATTTCTCTTCGTCCTTTCTTTCTTACTAATTTTCAAAATACCATTTAGATGTCGAAAGATATTACAAGAATTATTGGAAATCCGACCCTAAAAAAGTCCAAGCAAGTAAGCCGTAAAATTTAACTTGAAAGGGTAAAAAAGTAAAAGAAAAAAATATCACCCAAAAACATTAAATAAAATACGTGGAAATATCACCGCGGTTTCGACGCAGAATTTTTCTTTTGTTGGTCGAACTGAAGTTATATAACTTGTTTCACTTATTTCAGAGTTGATCTTGCGTTGCATTTTTTCAACACTTTCCAGAATCAATATGCAAGAAAATTTTACCGTCACTACTCGCCAACCATAATAGAATCGATTTTATGCTAAGACTTCCGACAAAATAATGAATAAAATAAAAAAGCTGCAGACCATATTTTACCAGCTCTATTTTTGGAAAGTATGACGAAAACATTTCCCTGCATTATCAATTCCCATCAAATTTCATGTTCAACCATAGAAAACTAATTCACTAATCTCAGCGCAAAAAAAAATTATTATTATTATTTATTTCGATACCCTGAAAACTTTAGATCTACCGTTTATTCTTCGATTTGAATGACGGGAAAGTCCACCTGTAAATGGTTAGATTTCGAAATAGTCACCTGGGGGAGCCGGAAAGCATGACGATCTTGGCGAAGAGGTCGGGGCGGCTGATGGAGGCGATGGAGCCGACCATGGCGGAGACGGAGTGGCCGACGAATATGCAGGAGTCGATGTGGAGCTCCTCGAGGATGGCCAGGAGGTCGTAGGCGTAGCCCTCGAGGGTGACGTACCGCTCGAAGTCATAGTAGTCCGGGTTGGTGGTGCCGGCCCCCATGTTGTCGTAGATCACCACCCGGTACGTGTCCACCAGGTGCGGCACCAGGTGCTTCCACACCGACTGGTCCGTCCCGAACCCGTGCGCCAGCACGATCGTCCGCTCCCCCGCCCCCAGCACCTTCACGTTGTGCGCGTCCTCCACGATCCCCATGGCCCCTCCCCGATTCCGGATTCGGATCGAGAGTCGCCGGCGACGTTCCGGGTCGGCTCGGGGGCTCTGTGTTTTTATGGTTATGTGAACGGGAGCGTGAATGGTGTAATTGAGTGATGTCGGGGGGAAGACTGTTGGTGCGTGTGGATATAAGATATAGTAAGCACCACATGTGGCAATTTCGGGATAAGGTTATAGGTGGGAGGGTGGGGTTCGGGTGTGGGTGCGGTCCATGGTGGGGGGGAAGGATGAGCTGTCGCGGCAGGGGCCGTTGGATTCCGATCCGGTGGTTGGCGCTCCTGCCTCTCCATCATCAACGGAGGGAGAGTAAAAGCATCTGATGCGAGAGGGGGACCCCCACCGGCCCTCGTGGCAGAAGGGGTTTCCACAGGACGGGGCGAGCGGCGTACGAAGGGAGGTTTGGCCGGCGGGCGTGCCCGGGCCGGCACGGGGCAGACATGGCGTACCGTCGCCACATGGGCCTCGCGTGCGCGGCTGGCCACGAGGTCGGAGGGGTCGGGGGTTGCACTGAGGACATCATCCCGCCACGTCTCCGGGACCCTGTGGCCGTCCATGTAATCAATGAAGAGAGCGGAAATATCTACGGAAATGCGAACTAAAGTAACGGTCTCATAATCCAGAACCGAATTGATGGTTTGAGATTTTGATAAGTGCACTTTAAGTCCTGAGGACAGTATCTCGCGGAGGTCAAAGGCTGCACTGAGGACATTATCTTGACACGTTTCGGGATTTTGTGGCCACCCGTGTAATCAATGAAGAGAGCAGAAATATCTGCATATCGTAGTGCAAAACCGAATTGATAATTTGAAATTGTGACGAGGGTGGGGGAAAGTTTTAAGATTTGTTATGAAAGTGTAATTGGAAGTATAATCAATGAAGAGAGAGGGAGTACCTGTGTAAGTGCAAATTAGAGTAATAGTGTTCTAACCCAAACCGAACTAACACCAACAACTAAACCAACCGATAGTTTAAAATTGAGATAAACGTGGAAGAAGTTTTAAAACTTGTCACAAAAATATAATTGAGATCTAAATCTTTAAAAAAATACGATTAAGTTCTATTGTTCATAGAAGTTTTAAAATATGTAATCAAGTCCTAAAATTTGTCAAGTTAGTGTAATCAATCATAAAATTTGTCAAGTTGGTGCAATTAAGTTTGTAATTTCTGTTTATCAAGTTAGACGGAGTTAATGCAATGACTTGATTTTTTTTTTTAAAGTTCTAAAACTTAATTATACTTTTATGATAAGTTTTAGGATTTCTACTATACTTATCTATTTAAAATTTGAAAATTTTGGAGCACGTGAATTGGGGACAGTTGAATGAAAGAACCTCATGAGAATTTACATGGTGTGCAAAGAAAGGAAACCTATAAATGTATGAAGGAATTTGAAAATCGAAATCATTAGCTCTAATCCAAGACTGTTTCACCCTAAAAATTATATTAAAATGAGCTTCACATTAATTTAATGACTAGGTAACTCCGATATCAAGCAAGCAAGAAGGATTAACCCTATCCCATTTCACATTCCCATCAATCGTTTGGATTTTGGCTAAGACTTAGTAGAAAGATTAGCAAGATATGTTTGACTTTAAACTCTACCACTCCACAAAACAAACATGGTAAACTCCATCATGGACTTTCACTAAGACTAAACATACATGTCAATAACGATGGATTATATGAATCTAGGTGTTTGGTTTCATTCGAATGTGTCAATTTTTTTTTAATTTTTTTGGCCTATAGCTTGATAAAGATTTCTCAACTATAAATTATGCTGATAGATCATCGTACATTTCCATATACGATTTTGTGTGGTTCGATTCGATTCACCTCGAAATATCAATTTCTCCCGTGGCAATCACACTGTCCACGTGCCTCCTCGTGACTTTTTGGTCCACATGGTGGCAGGTTGGTAGACACAAGATACGGAGGGGTCAGCATCTGCTAGGCCCAAAGTAGATGCAATGCGCTTTAGCTCCATGTAAGGCGAAATATCAAGATGGAATTGACGATTGGCCAACCTGTGGAAGAAAATCTAGTTGCCTGTTCGGAATATCATTTCTTGCCCTCTTATTGAGGCATCGACTTTACGGAAGATATCTCATTGCCTAAGGGAGAATCATTTCATTCGTGGTGGTGAAACCAGTTACCTACTCTCGAAATTTTGGAGAAATTATCCAATCAGTCTTAGATTTATTTTATGGATGTCAGTAGAGTCTCAAACTTTCCAATTTTACTATTGAAGTCCTAAATCTTTGCCCGAATTTCAATACAATTCTTTTGATTAATTTTCGTCGGAAATCGTTGATGTGGTAGTGTTCTACGTAAAACGGCCGGGATGACTAGATAGTCACACTAGTGAATTTCAAGAAATTTGATCGGAACCACCGCACGCAACGGCAGTGCTGGCTTTGCGCTCTCACCCTCATCTGGAAGGGGGGGAGTTCAAATCCTAGTGTTGTCGTTGGGGATTCTTAAGTGTGGCGCCCTGATGGTGGATCCTGGGCTAGCACCACCCCTAGGGCTTTACTTTCTTGCCATTGTTGGGTTTTGGGGTTAAGTCATAAAAAAAAAAAAAAAAGAAATTTGATCGGAAGTATTACATTTGAATTTTGCGTAAAGATGTAGGGCTAAAGTGACAAAGTTTAAAAATTTAAAATTAAATTAGTATTAATACAATAATTTTAAGGCTAATTGGATAATTTTATCCAGAGTTTTAGTCACTACGACTTCATTGCTGTCATTTGGTTTTGGTATGATTCTGACAATGGTATAGGCATTGTCCCAAGAATAGCCAACGCAGTACCGTACCCACTGTCCCCTCTGATGGATGGGAAATGTGTCTAAGTCTAGAAAGACCTTTATGAAAGGAGAACAAGCTATAGAACAAGGGTTTCTTAAAATTTGGATGGATCAATAGGAAGTTGACAATTTATAGAACACGAGGACGTCCATTTGCTTGGAGGAACCTTTTTGTGGATGGTGAAACAACCATAAGGTAAAAAAAAAAAAACAACCATAAGGTGAAAATTCGTCAATGATCTAGAAGGACTGTTCTGCAGAAGTAGCTCACGTTACATATGAAGTAAATGGTTCTATATTTGAGCCTCTACAATTCTGGTGGAGACACGGATCTTTATCAATTTAAATTGAACTCAAGTTAGTGTCCAGCAGCTGCCTTCAAGTGTTAGAATCCACGAAAAGCAACTTAGAGTGAATCAGACTTGCTCTTAGCACTTTTGTGAAAGTAGAAGGGATGTTAGGCATAGATTAAAATGCATTGGCATAGATGAAAATCAGATTTTTGAAGACGGAGTTATGTGAGCTGTGTACTTTGGGTAAGCAAATCAAAAGTCATTTAAGGGCATTGTTTTTGTTAAAAGAGCTCCGCGACTTCTACACATGGATCTACTTGGACCAAGAAGAAGTAAGAGCCTTTGGTGGTAAGAAATATTTTGGTGATTGTAGATGATTACATTAGGCTTACTTGGGTAGTGCCCCTTGTCCATACACATGAAGCATTCCATTCAGTCAAGTTTGCAGAGTGAGTTTAAAATGAAAAAAATGATAGCATTAGTTCTATTCGAACTTATTATAGTAGAGACTTTGAAAATCACAAGTGGTCAAATTAGCAAGTTATAGGTAAAGGAGAGAATCCATGAGAATTGACATCCGCCTTTGTATAAAGGACACCTATAAATATACGAATGAACATTAAAATCGATTTTAAGAGCTTTGATTTTGGACTCTTCACCCTATAAATCCTAATAACTGATTTTTCCACATTAATCAAAGACCATGCAACCCTAATGTCAATCAAGAACGAAGAGGAGAACTGTATCCTAGTTATAATCAATCATTTGGCCCGCATACTGCTTGACTGTTAAGGTTAGCAAGATATGTTGACTTTGAACACTGCAAAGATACAAAAGAAACATGGTAAACTCCATGATAAACTTTCAGCAAGAGTAAACATGCATGTCAATAATGATCGACTTCAAAAGACTCCCCTGTTTGCCGCAACCTATAAGCTAAAAAGTAGTGATTTTCAAGCTAAAATGGAAATTAAAAATAATGGTTAATATCCTTAAAAACACCAAACTAGTATACGTGTGACAAATTTACCTTAAACTAATTTTTTGATCACGAAAAACCTCAAACCGATAGACCTGTGATAAATTTACCCAAAATAACCATAAAAAAACTCAAACTGGTAAATTTACCTTAAACTAATTTGTTCAACTACCAAAATCTCAAACTGGTATATTTATGATAAATATACCCTTTGTTAAATTGGATTAATACTGCACAAAACCACAAAAATTGTATAATTGTGACAAATTGAAAGTAAAATTTCAAATCGGTACACTAATCAATTGTCAGGTGTTATCCAACTTAGTAATTTGATAGTAATATTTAACTGATACTAAAATAGGATAATTTTTTTGCAAGTGTACTAGTTTGGAGTAAATTTATCAAAGATGTATCAGTTTATGGTTTTAATTTAGGGTAAATTTGTCGTATATGTATCAGTTTTGGGGTTTTTCAAGATGTTAATCTTAAAACTAATCTATAAACAAGAATTTATAGTTTAATTCAATGCATAAATTTTCTTGTATCATACATCAGAGTCCAAACGATAAATAGGTGAAAAAAAAAATAAATCAGCCGAGCCTCATGCAAATAGATCATACTTTTTCGTTATAGAATTATGCACAATTCGATTTGAATTGATTCGAAAAAGATCAATTTTCAATGCACCATCCACGTGCCATTTAACTTTTTGGTCCACATGGTGGTGAGCTGGTAGAAACTAGATACGAAGGGGTCAGCAGCACCCACAAGGCCAAAGCAAGATGCAATGCCCTTTAGCTCTACGCTCGGGTAAAAATCAAAGTAGACTCGACGATTGGTCAGTTTGTGGAAGGAATCTCATTGCCTTTCCGAGAATCATTTCCTTGCCTCTCGTCAAAAGTGACGCTGCAGTCGTTCCAAAAAGTGTAGATGATAGGTTCCTTCTTCAACCACGAAAATGGAACTTTTTGGCCCTACACTTGTGGTGGTGAGTTCCGACAACTAGTTCGGGTAAATGCCATGGGTTGGGACCAAGAAATGTTAAAAAAACGAGAAGAGATTAGAGAAGGAGATAAGAAATTTTTTCTAAACCCAATACATTTCACCTCGGAAGATCATCAAGAGAGTCTATAGTCTAAGCTTGTTAATATATCCAGTTAGATCTATATTTATTAAAAAACTTAAGCCAATGCGTTGTGAATGAACTATTATATGTTAATTGATCTACACCACACTAACTTTCTAACATGGGATTTCTCCAACATAACTCACACGTGCATCTTAACAATCTCCCTCTCACGTATGAGCTTAGTAGAGCTTGCATTGGTACACCATAACGCCGACTGCCCCGAAATTATGCCCAACCCCATCAATCGGCCATCGGCTCCGATACCATTCTATTGAGAGCACGCAACAAAAGTTTAATATCTTTCGTCATAGGATATCGCCAGGAGGGAGCTTAAAGTCTAAGTCTACTAACATATTTAGTTAAATCCATCTTCATTCAAAATTTTAAGCTAATGAGTCATGCTAATTAAGATATATTAACTGCTTTTCACTACATCAATTCTTCGACATGGGATTTTTTTAACACAACTTACCCGTGCATCCTATCATTAAGTTTGAAAGATTCTCGATAGCTGCCACCCATAAGCTAAGAAGAAGTGATTTATAAGCTAAATCTTAAAGCAAAGTCTAAAACTAATATATTGCTGAAGGTTCTTGATTTCGTTTAATGTATCAGTTTTCTTGCGTTATAGGTTTAAATCTAAACGATAAAAAGATAAAAATTTATTCAAATGAAGATCATGCTGATAAATCACTATGCTTTTCAGTATAGAGCTTTAGTTCGATTCAGTTCAATTCGACTCAACTCGAAATGATGTTTTCAGATGTTGAGTCATGACCGCACCGTTCACGTGTCGTGTAACTTTTTGCTCCACGTGATGGTGAGCTGGAGGTACCGAGGGCTCAGCAGCATCTACTAGGGCCAAAGTAGATGCGATGCACCTCGGCTTCACGTTCAGGTATATATCAAAATGGAATCACCGATTGGTCTTGTTTGTGGAAGAAAATCTCATTGCCTTTCCTAGAATCATTTCCTTGCCTCTCGTCAAAAGGATACCAACACTCGCTGAAAAGTGTAGTATAGATTCCTTCTTCAACCACGAAAATGGAACTTTTTGCCCTTTTATTTTGCTGGCATGGTCCGACAAGTAATCGTACGGCGATAGGTGTCAGAATATATCTCGAATTTAAACTTATGAAAGAAAATATTAAAGATCACATAACTTTTTTTTCCCTATCTTGCAGAGGTGCCATCTAATGCCTCTACGCATATAATGAAAGCATAGCCAGTGGAACTATCGTAGTGAGTCACTATTCTTTTCTTCTTCTTTCTTTTTTGGTGTTTTGCTTAAGGGTTAATACTCTAAAAAACTCCAAACTGGTACACCTGTGACAAATTTACCCCAAACTATTTTTTTAATCATGAAAAACCCCAAACTAGTATACTTGTGACAAATTTATCCCGACTGACCATAAAAAAACCCTAAACTTGTATATTTATGACAAATTTACTCCAAACTAATTTATTTGACCACAAAAAAACCCCCAACCTGGTAAATTTGTGACAAATATACCCTCCGCTAAATTAGATTAATACCACAAAAAATCACAAAAGTTGTAAATTGTGACAAACGGAGTGTAAAATTATACCAATCAATTGTCACATGTCATTTAACTTGATAATTTGACAATAAAATTTAACGAAAACTAACAAAGGGTAAATTTGTCACAGGTGTACAAGTTTGTGATAAATTTGTCAAAAGTATACCAATTTGGGATTTTTTGTGGTCAAAAAAATAGTTTTGGGTAAATTTATCACAAGTGTACCAGTTTAGGATTTTTTAAGATATTAACCCTTTGCTTAACTAGGAGAAACTTCTTTCCCTCGCATGCAACTAGGGAGTTCAAGGTCGTCCACCATGGCCACGGAATGGCTGGAGGTCTAGGTGGCAGTGGGCGGCAACAAATGAGCACTGGAAGAGCTTTGGCGGAGCAATCGCAAGTTTAAAGAGTATAAGCAGTAGTTCATGCACATAAGAGAAAGAAAAAAAGAAAGAAAATTAAGAAAACATCTTGACACCAGAAAAAAAAAAAAAGTTGTTTCCTTCACATTACGTTGGTGCCATTATATGTAGGATGATCAGTGATTACTGAACTACCGGATTAGATAAATTCGGTGAGACTTGATCGAGAGAATTTGGATGTATCTTTACTCAAAAATTTAGGATTGTATTAATTCAATTAAAAGGTTTAGGATTTGACTGGTCTCTACTTAATAGGTTTACAACTAATTGAGCAATTATCTTAGGAAAAAACGGATGACATGACAATCGAAGTCATGATATTTGTCCAACTGCCATCGAGGCGGCAATACACAGCAGCAAAAAAAAAAAAAAAAAAAACACGACACGACACGGCGCTCGGTCTAACCATGTATAACCATCAGCACAAAGCGCGGGCCGATGTCCAGTTCACAATCGACGCTCGACCCAACGAGCGTCGATTGTCATCACGTGCAACCCGACCTGTTCTCCATTCAACTTACAGCTAATTGCCGACCTCGATCTCCCATACTCGAATTCTTCCGCAATGCATACATCATACCCACAATCGAATCGTCAATTTTAATAAAAGCGTCGTTGCTGCTCCAAAACGATGCATCATGGCGTCGACAGACATGAGCAAATGCGTTGTCGAGAAGGTGAAAGCACGATCGGCCAATGAATGCAACCGACCTGGGACAGCGGCACGACGGCCTCGATGTCTCCCCGATTTCAGTGATTGGAGATTCCGGCCTAATGGCATCAACTTTTTGCTCGTCGTGGCTCGTGATGCAATTGAAGTGAAGTTTGGTGGACGTTCGTCGTCTTCCATTTACTCCATCGTGCGATGGGATCGGGCTCAATGCGTCGCCGTCCCGCTCTTTATGCTAGAGACGTTTATCGTCCGTCGTCATTCGCAAAGTTGACCGATTCCTGCGTTTCTCCAGGACGCAAGTTGGCCACTTGGGTTTTCGCCGATTGGTTGCCCCTGCCGTCATAATGGATTTTTAATGGTGTGCTGCACAATCAACAGCGTCATCTGTTGTCCCTTTCAATTATTATTTCTTTTTTTTATGGCTGGGTTTTTTTTTTTTTTTTACACGAATAAACAATTACCGAGCAAGTTTCTTACCTTTACCAAAAAAAAAAAAAAAAAAAAAACAATTACCGAGCAAGCCATGTTGATTGTCGCTTGATCTCGATGGATCGAGTAGGTATGACCGCATTCACTTTCGCTTCTTCAAATATACGGCCGGCGATGGAGAATAGAAAATGTGAAACTCGACGTCGGATCCTGAATTCAAGGTCTGGAACGGCTCCGACACTCGATCTAGCTGTACGCTGATCATCATTTTAACTAAAGATAGCATCGGTATATCTTCTAACATGGGTTTCCAACTATATCTCAAAACGACCATTTTAAGAAAAAGTGAAGTTAGTAAAACTTTAGTTGCAGGCGTGTGAGAGGGAATCATCAAGGATCGCGCATCTGTTGTCAAATCAAGCTGATCAAACACAATGAAACCAAAAAATGGGAAATAAATCATTGAACGGTTTTAAGTGGTTTAGTTTATATAGCCAATGTTTCTAGGTAGAGCAATAGAATGATGTCACCAAGAAGAAGCACTATTATAAAATGCACAAACCACACGCAATAGGAGTAAGCATGATTTCATAGTAGAATCGAAAATCTAAGAATAGGACCGGTGGGAAGTTATCTGGTTCCGATTTTACAAGTATGCAAGGTATGTTTCAAGTTTCAAAAATTGGGGAATTTGCTTCGATAGATAGGTTTTAAGCTCTAATTTAGTGGAACCTAAAACCCGAAATCTCGAACGTGTAATTAGAATCTGAAATAATTTTTTGTATTTTTCTTGATTTATGTTTTTGTATGATTCCACAATATTCTATAACATTCGATGATGAGTATATAATATGGAATCACTAGTTTAAACTTCCATTTTAAGTTGAAACTTTTGCTTTGTTAATATTTCATATTTTTCGTGAATCTATATATAAATTATAATCATTGAATTAGTAGCAAGTAGTGATAATTAAAGATGGCGATTCATCATAATTGTTCAATTAATAATATAAGTGGAATTTGAGTAAATCTTGAAATTATAATCACGTTATGTATGCATGGTAGGTTTTAGGTTCTAAAAAATGAGAAATCTGTTCAACGAGTGGGTTTCAGTTTTGTGGTAGAACCTATATGGAACTTAGAACCGCTTACTCTTAATACGCGAGTCATTTAAATATTCTCAATTTTTCTTGACTCTAATTACACTCAATTCCAAAAAGATAACGTTTTTAGGCAATAACAGGCTTAAAAGGACGTGGACATTGTGGTAAGAAAACTTAAAAAGATTGTCTTTGCATCAACCGCATCCGTTGAAACAAGAAAGAAAAAAACAAACGTGATCTCCAATTAGGGAAATAATATATGGGAACAATGCTGGAGATATCAGATTAGTCTATAGAACGGCGTGTTAAATTTCGATCAAGTAATTTAAATGAATAGACTAACTTAAACACTATTTTATATGTCGATGTGATATAACAATCTCATTAATATCTCTAACATCACAAAAAACTAAAACAAGCGGTTGATCTATTTATGGCATATTTATTTCATAAAAAATAAATGATTTAGAAAATAATTTCCTAAAAATAACGGTACGTATCGCTCATTAAACGAACAAAAAATATATTTATCATTCATAAAACCAATTATATATAAATTATTATCGAAGATAAAAATATTTTTTATTAACCAATTATTTAACAAAATATTTGTCAAATCATACTCTTTATTAAGCCACCAAACGTGGACCAAATTAACATATATATATGGCTGTCTTTTCAATGAGATATATATTATGGCAATTGCTCTCTCTCTCTCTCTCTCTATGCATAAATAAGAAGAGGAGATAGAGAAAGAAAAGAGCATCAAATGGAGGGATGCTCTCTGTGGCTCCCAAACAAAGGGATTTGAGTATAAAGAATAAAGAGCATGCGAAATGAGCACAAGTTGGCTCTAACAGTCAAATATGAAAACGAAAGTGGAAGAAGCCCTTTAGCATCTGTGAAAGATTCTCCAAAATCTCTCAAGTTGACCTTAGTTTTTCACTAAGCTAATGAGTGAAAATGTCTCATCAAGCGTGTTGAATTTCATGTAGTCTTCCAATAGTCGGAAATCTAAAATGGTTCTAGACGTGCCAGAATTCAGAAAATGAAAGTTGTAGTTTTCGTGATTATATAAATGATTGACGAATGATTCTCGCTTGTTTCATTGGTAGTTATGATTGAAACGGCAGCATATGCATATAATACAATATCTTAAAGCTAGTTATAAGACTTTACATCCTAACAAGGGACAACAACTCTTGCCTGATAAGTACAAGTCGCATATTTTTATTTTCATCGAGAAAAGGATTTCTACAAAGTTTAGAGAGTACCGTACCCACTACTGAAATATTCGGTTTAAGTGCCAACAAAACACCAATAGCCCATTAACCGAGCTGGTCACCAAAGGCCTACAACGATATGAATGCAAAACCTAAAATCACCAATACACTAAGCCCATGTCTAGTTTAGGTAGGCTAACCAAGATTTTTTTTCATATCAGGGATTGACTAAAGGAATTGAAACAATGACCTCTGACTTGTAAACCAAGTCTTGGACTACTTGACCAACCAAATACACGGTGACAACTACAAGTTCTAATCAAAATAAAGAATTTGTTGATATTGCATGTGTTTAGGTGGTTAGAAGGCTCTCCATGGCACATGCAATCCCTAGGTGGTAGATCGATTTAAGAATTAGATGAATATAACCTATAGATGCTTAATTTATATTGAGATTTAACCAGTAAAAAACCTCTATAAAATTTCGATTGAAAGATGCAACTGGATTGTGTTCTACAAGACCTTTGCAGCAATAACCAATACTCCCAAATCAAATGGTCAAATCACTAAATATTACGACTTTTAACCATAGCTGTCCAATCTTAGTGAAGTCGGGATAATTGCAATTTTTCGCATATTAGGTGAATAGATTGCGTACATTTAGTCTTGTACTTTCTAATGTCAAGAACTGACTTAACCAGAGTTTACAAATGGAGACACTACGACTCATCCAATTGGACCTATTTGCCGAAATCCGTAAATACAACACTTTTTGGGAAATCGTACCGTCCTTATTCAAAGTTTTGGTTTGCCAGCTTTCCATGGACAGGGACGTTGAAAGGAAACGTACGGTCAAAACTGGGTGAAGTTTCCAATGAATTCAACAAAAATTAGGGTGACCGTCCAACCGGTGGTTACCACGTGGCACGCGTAGGAATCGAACCCTACGCCAGTGATGGGCCAGCGTCGGCCAAGCCCCCAATGCGGGCTTGGCCCTGCTCATGGCGCCTAGAAGATCAGATTCACTTTCAAAAAATGTGGATTGAAGGCCCAGTGCAAGGTGGGCCCAGGCACTATGTGGCCGCCCCTACGATCGCCACGGGGCAATTTGCAGGTTGGCCCATCCCGGCCGCCGCATTTTCCCTCTCTGGACTCTTTAAATTCATTTTCTTTGACATTCGACCCAGTTATGATCGTAAATCCATCGCACCCAGAAGCCGAGTTGTTATTCCTTTCATGACAATTGACAAGCATCATCATATCGGTAAGCGTCACAATTGTAGAGTTGTTCAAAAGGTTGTCATTTCAAGGAGGGGTATGCAAAAATACCCGGAAATTGTCGGTCCACTCGGAATTGGACCAGACCGGAACAGAACTAGTGGTTCCCAATAGAACCAATTAGGTTCCCAGTTCCAAGTGTGAAATCGCCCGTTCGCTCACCTGTACCAGGCCAATAATATATATTTAAATTTTTAAGAAAATTTTTTGACCAAAACAAAAAGAGAAAATCCTAAAATCCCTAATTTGAAGCTCAATGTCCATTGACTGAGTGCTCGTCTAGTCTCACTCACACCTCATTTGAGTCTTCTCTTTATCTCTCACTCATGATTTCAACTCTCAAACTTAACACCCATCGACTCACATTTTCAACTCTTTAACTTTCAATATGACCCCAACATTTTTACTAGTCTTACAATTAAGTATGCGAAAGTTCTTTATTTTCAGCTTTATTTAACTTGTTGGAAAACGTTGCGTTAAGTAATAGGACCGATTCCATAGACCCATCTAGGAATTGGACCAAATGGGAATCAACAGGTGATCCCCAACTTCAATTTTTCAGAACCGATCCTTAGTGGATGGTTCCTGTTTCCAAACCGAGCAAGAACTAATAGGCAGCTCTAATTTCAAATTTTCAAAACTGGTCCTTAGTAGGCATATCATGGGTCTAGAGTAGAAACCGTCCATTTGGACCAGGCTCAATCCTAATTTTATAAGTTGATTGATGCCTGTTATTTGCCTCTCAATAGCAATTTCTTAAGAGAATTCAAGCAAACCATCGCCACCATGTGATCTCGTAACCGTATGTCATTGATATTCATGTCAAAGGGCCGCAAAGAAAGGGTAGGAAACGCCTCAGCCAAAACATAAACCCATGTCAAACCAGATCTAAAGAAGGATCTCCATTAAGGCTACGTTTGGTTCAGCATTTACAAAGGGCCCAATGCAAATGCTGAAAGCCTAAAGCTACTTAGGGAAATGTGATTGTGTTTGGTAAAAAAATTTTGCAAATGAACTTCGAGTTGAATGTGTCTTTGGTAAAAAAAACTTTCGCAATTGGCTTTAATGGTATAATATATATATATATATATATATATATATATATATTTTTATTTTGAAAATGGAACAAAACCCTTCACTGGATCGGTGAATGGCTGCCTCATTTTTCAATTAAAAAAAAATAAAGGGGGCAAAATCGAAAATATGAAAAATTAGTGAGGGTAGTTTTGGAAGGGAAAAAATAATTTCAACATTCCACTGAATGTTGAAAGCCCAAAGCTAGTCCCTACTAGCTTTGGGCTTTCAGCATTTTGAAGGTAAGTCGAAAACTAAAAGCCAACTTCAAAATTGAACCAAACGGTCCAGCATTTCCCCAAGGGACTTTCAGGATTGATCTGTAACATAGATTGGCTTGGAAGCCAAAAATGGTTGAGCAGAAACCTCATTTGGTCCATCTCTTATGAGATTCTCATCGCCCTGCTGTATGTGTAAAGCTTTATAACCAACCTCACAACAGATATCCCTTAAAAGTCACAAGCATCTACTACCCATGGCTAGCAGATCCCCCGCGTCATAACTTATGTACAACTGCCTAATCTATAGTGATTGTGTATGGGATGCACCGTCTTGGATTCTCCCTTCACCAATACTGTACAACAGCTTTATCTGCCCTGTGCATCAGCAATCAGCTTCATCTGCGTTATGTGAAAAAATGTCGACAGGCACAGTCGTGCTTTCGTAGGTGTCTCGACGCATGACTCTAGAATTGCGAGAATCATGCGAGTGGTCGAGGAAAACCACGACCACCGATATATCATCATGGAAATGCCGTCTTATGCCCTTCTTGATTTTCTTTATGTCATCAAATCGGATCTCTCTTTTCTTAGCAGCCTCCCGAAGGGCAGCTTTCACCAGTCGCTTGGCTATCCCCTGAAAATTTTGTTTCTCATGTCAGACAACAAGATCATTTGCATCATGAATAGAGAGATGTCAAGCGGATGAATTTGATGGTCATAATTAGTTCATGAGTACTCAATGGTTCGCAGGCAGATGTAAAATATTTTCCTTCAAGTTTGGGAAGCCAGAGATTAAGGGAGAAAATCACAGAGCTCATCTGCCAGTATAAGCACGTAGAAACAAGTAGGTCTTTGGATTGTGTTTGCATGCTCCATTGCCAAGAAAGAAACTTATATCCAAAAAGTTTTCTGCCGTGAAATTTGCCCACTGGAAGTATCTACTTGTACATGATTCTACTTCTAGTATATGCATCAACCTATAACCATATTGCTCACACAAAGACGCAGAGAAGCAATAATGAAAATCTAATGAGAAAAAGGAAAATATACTCACAGCTTGTGGATATTTCGAGACAATTTCAACAGCTTCTTCATCAGTCAAATGCTCCCAGAGACCATCTGAAGCGAATATCAAGAATAAGTCATTTTTCTTTAATTCTCGACTAACTATAGAGGGTTCAGCTGTCATTAAAGGTTTTCTTAATGGAATTGCTGGTCCCCATTGATTAAACTCAGGTCTCTTCAAGTAGAAATCTCCAATTGATCTTGACACCTAGAAAGGATTAAAACATTAGACAACTGGAAATTGCAAAGGCATTTGGTGATACAAAACTGCCACAACAAAAAAGTGACAGCGAAAACCAAAGTTCATGTATATGTATATAGTGCATAACTGCAAGTCTAGAAAACCAGATGCAACAGAACTCAAAAAAGTCCTTACAGCGACATCACCCTCATAAAAGCTTCATATTGCAAATTACATTCACTGCATATGTCAAAGAATGGACTGACAGCTTAGTTGCTGACAGAAATGGATAAACTACAATTATCACGATCACAGCTCAATCAGATGAACGAACTCTGTCTGAATATGAAGATCATGTAATTTATATGTATCAAATAGTGAATTCTTTGAACACTGAAGGAGCAATCTCTCACAAAGAGAGCAAAAGCAGCAAGGTAACTAGCAGATATCACGTGGGCATCATGAAAGGGAAACTTTCTGCTTATTTTTTCGAGCTTTTCAGCAGTACCACAGTGGCTCTTCTCCATCTAGCTTCCATACCAAGGACAATTTCAAAATCGCCTACTTTAACATTTGTGAAGACTGAACAGTCGTAATTCAACATCACGGGTGATAATTATAGTCCATACATCTCCTTCAAGAGTTAACTAACTTATCAAAAGCAGCACAAGAAATTTGTTCACCCTGACTATCACATCGTTATATTGATCATTGTTGCATGATTCAAGTTAAGAAGGCTTTACATTTGTAATGGGTTTCACCAGAATAAGGATCCAATAGCCTAATCCCCTGACTTTCCTTAACACAGAACATTTCGTGACTCACTTTGGTCATGCCTGTCATATGAGACAGAGAGAGAGAGAGAGAAAAGATAGACAGAGAGACCTTATCTTCCAAATAATGTCAACACTCGTCTTGCTTTACATCCAAAGAATAACTGATTTATAGTTTTCAATCAGTAGAGACTGAAGAATTACTCAATATTTAAAGACACGTGATGCAAATTCTCTTTATAGATCAATCGTATAACCAAGTTGTAATAACTGATTAATAGTTTTCAATCATTAAAAAAGACTGAAGAATTATGCAAGATTTAAAGACACGTGCTGCAAATTCTCTCTACAGATCACTCATACACTGAGCTGTGTTATCTTTGGATTGTTCGACTGCCCAGCAAAGGAAGGTCATCTCAAAAGCAAAACTCCTATAAAAGGGAAGTTTAATCAGTACCTGAATTATTCCCTTGATTCTCCAGACACCACGAGTATTCACAACGATACCAGAATCATCGGGATGAAGGGCCTCCACCTCCTTCCTAATCTCCTCAGCGGAAACATTATGATCAGTGGACAATCTCTCCGCCACCACCGCATCATTTCCATTTTTTTCTGAATTTCTCCGGCCGAGCACCGCCCTCGAGTCACCAAGATTCGCCACATAGAGAACATTGCTCGAAATCACTCCAACAAGACAACACGAACCCATGGACGCAATCTCCGGCCGGATAGGCCAGGATTGCCTCACAAAGTGCAAGAACTCTTCTTCCATAGTATCGAATGACTTTTTAATGACTTCAGAGGATACTCCACCATGCTCCGACGCAAACTCTGACCAACGGAATACAAAGGAAGCAAATCTAATGAGAAGGGTATCTTAGCACAAGTAACTTCGATCAAGGACTAACACTACGATCACCGGTAAGTTCCCAAGAGTTCCAAAAATACATCAAGCTGATCGATGGAAAATTACCCATAATTCAATCCTCTTTAAATTCTCGAAAAGACTTTCCCAGCAGACCCAAGAACACGGCACAACCAAAACCTTGCCTCCTCTCACTCCAAACATAATCCCAGAAAGATCGCAACCAGAGAACGGCAGGGAACTTACTGTGAAGGAACGGAAACAGGGAGCGGGCGATGAAGCGGGACGCCTCGGGCCCGCCGTGGCCGTCGTAGACCCCGACGTACGTGGCCGACGAGGTCGTCAGGACCTGCGCCTGGTCCTCCAGCGAGGAATTCGCCTGCACGGCGGCGATCGAGTACTCCCCGGAGGCGTGCGGCTTCAGATCGACGTGCCACGACAGCTTGTCCCCGCCGCCCCCGCCGAAGCACCTCTCCAGGCGCCCGTAGCACGATCGGGACATCTCCAAGCTTCCAAGCTCCGGTTTTGACCACCCGGGCAGCGATCTTTCTTGGTGGGTCTGTCGACGCCGGTGCGGGAACGCTCGGGCCGGCCAGGAAAGTGAAGCAGCGAATGGAAAAGAGACGAGGAGAGAGAGAGAGAGAAGAAGAAGAAGAAGAAGCAGAAGCAGCACCGGAAGAAGAAGAAGAAGAAGAAGAAGAAGGCGTTGTGGACTTGGGTTTTGGGTATTAGAAAAATCGGGAGTTGCCGTGGGAAATGCGCGTCAAAGGAAGGGAGAGAGCAACAGCGGAATCGTCGAAGGCGTGATTGACGAGATTTTGTGGACTCGTTTTGTGGGGGAGGGGCGCTTCGGGACGAGGAAGATTCCCATGAAATACCAGGAGACGGACAGGAACGTTGGTGCACATAATCGAATGGGACGGCCACTGTAGGAAACCTGAAATTTAGTCGTTCCTACAAAAGATCCTCTTATTATTTTTTTTGTAATCTTTTAAAAAAGGGTCTTTATTTTCGGGTACGATATTTTCTTTTTCGTTCACACCCTTTCTCGCTTTTTTATTTGTGTTCACAATTAGACTTTTCGATTGAATACTTTTTGCACCGAGAGTGGCGACGACGATGAGCTGGCAAGTGAGAAAAGAAGAAGAACGACGAGTGATGGAAAAATTTAAGTTCTTTCAAGTCGAATTTGGTCCAGGGGGAAAAATGGATATGGCGACGGGAGATGATTTTGCAAGGTTTGCGAGAGAAGAATTGGATTTTTTTAAATTTTTTCCTTTTTCTTTTTCTTAAATTGGGGTATTTTTATGGAGTATAGTGATTGTGTAAGTGGGTGATGTTCGATTTTCCTTCCGTGTGAAGTGACGGTCAATATCAGGCGTTGACGAAGACCGAGAAAGTGATCCCTCGGTCAAACATGGGAACTTTCGATTTCTCACTGGTTCCGGCCTCTTCTGACGTGGCTCCACAGTGGAAAATCTGTGCCCTCTCCTCTCTATTTTTTTCCTTTTTCTGGCAGTTTTTTCCAAACGTGCTTAGACGTACTTTCCTCGAAGCATCCCAGAGCCTAATCAAGCGATTGTTTTTTTTTCATATAATTTTGATATTGCACTCGTGCATATAAAAGTTTAATCAATAGCTTGTTTTGTTAAATCGTACTTGAAAACCGGCTCCAATTCAATTTCAAGATTAGATTGAGCTTTAGACAAACGTATACTTGACCGATTAACTCAAGTCAAGCTCAAGAGTTGATTAAAAACTCGATTGGGTGGAACTCAAAACTTGAGAAATCAAGTTGGATTATGCTTGAGTCGAGTCTCGAGTTCGTGGATGTTGAAGTTTAGCAAGATTAAACACACAAATAATAACACAAAGAAATAACGTGGTTTAGTAATATGCCTACATCCATAAATAAGAAACTCCCTCTCTTTTTTTTTTTTAGGAAGTAGGTCTATCATCATTCATCGTATATATAGTTGCTTACAGCAAGGCAATAGACGACCAGGAAGGAAACACCCGAAATAGGAAACAAGAATAATGCAATAGCAATAATATCTCCTTTCAAAGAATAGGAGATCAAAAATCTCGCCAGCAGTGGATATAGTGTCTAAGATAAAAAGAACTTGCTTGCTATGAAGGTCACAAACATGTGCCCGTCTCCATGAAAGCTTCGTTTGTTTTGTGGAAAATATTTTTTAAGAGACATTATTCTTATTTTTCAGCGTTTTGATAGTATAAAAATGGGCACCCGAGACCCTAGCATTGACGCCCCTAGGTCTAGACTCAATGGACACAGGTTCGGGCATCAAGGACTCAATCCCAGGCACCATGGTCCTGGGGTTGACCTCAATGGACTCAAGCACAAGTATTGGGGACCGAGGCTCAGCCTCAATGGTCTTGGGCGCAAGCACTATGGACCTAAGCTTGACCTCGATGGACCCAAGCCTTGGGGCTAACGCTTTGAACTCGACCTTTGTAAACCTAAGCTAGGGTGCCAAGGAGTTGAGATGGGCACCAAGTTCTCAACTTGACTTCAGACCCAAGATCAGTGCTCATGCTTATGCTCGGGAATTAGGGATCCAAGCTTGAGACCCCAATGCCGATGCTAGGTTCCCTACTATCATATGTCAATCACTAGCACCCGTCTAACATGCATCTATTTAGATTTTTCTTGTCAAATGACGGAAAACATTTTCTAGTTCATTTTCAGATCTCAACTAAACTTAAAAAATATTGTTGTTTTTCAAGAAAATATTTTTCGCAAAATATTTTCAGAAATACCACTTTTTCCGCAAAACAAACAAGACTTAAAAGAAGTATCTTCGAATTAAAAACAAAGAATTTTTAGTTAAGTTTGAAACTGAAAATTACATATGTATGAGCATGCAATCCCTCAGTTACTGGAAATACAAAAAGTTGCACGTCGGTCGGAGTTTAGTTTCGACTGCATCATGAAATTAAGTCAAGCTTTCTAGTCAAGGAAAAAAAAGGAGCAAATCGGTCGTTATTCAATTTGTCATCCCGAATATTACTAATTTGAACGAGTTCATTTTCGACCACTCATAACAAATTTAGTTCAAGTTCGAACGTAATTTTGAATTTTCCAATGAAATCATGGACCCATCGCTCATCTTGAAAGTTACGTTTCAACTTAAAAAGTAAGTCAAAATTGGAGTCTTAGAAGGCCAAGTCAAGCGCCCTTAGCCAAAGTTGCTTCACACATCGGTGTTTACTAAGTTGATCTGCGTTCGATGCCCTCTTCTGTTTTTCGTCCGACTCGATGCAAAAGACATTCTACCATTTCACATTAGTATTTTCTTTATTTTCATAGAACGAAAAAGTTCATTTAGGTTCCGTTCGTTTCGCAGAAAATAATTTCCGATAAAACGTTTTCCGGATTTTCCGGCATTCATTTCACGGAAAATGAATTCCTTGGGGAAAATATTTTCCATGAAAGAAAAAAAAAAGTCTTCTAATTAAGGAAAATGTTTTTCACTTTTGAAAATTGGAAAATATTTTCCTCACTTGATCTCTCTTATCTCACACCTTTACAAATCCTCACTTCCTCATCCCCTTTCTTATTCTTCTTTTCTTTTTTTATTCGAATTATTTTTAATTTCCTTTTTTTCTATTTCTTTTCTTTTATTTTTCTTTGTTTCTCATCTTCTTCTTTCTTGGCTAGTTGTCGGCCGTTACCAGGCGAACCTCAAGCTCGTTGATCTCAAGCTCATGTTCTACACTTTTGCTTATCATTTTCTTTATATACTTTACCATGTAGTTATACATTGTTTAAGCAAATGGCTTTACATGCTTTCTTTCTTTTTTATTTTGTTTATTAGAACACAAAAGACACGGGGGGAGAATAGGCCACTCAACTGAAGATTCTCATTAGGGTTGTACATGCTTTGCTTCTTTTCTCTTTTGCTTCTTTTTAAAATTCATACAAACATTTTTTTAGAGTAGATGAGCGTTTAGTGACAATGAGGGAACAAATATATGAAGCAAGTTTGCCTGAATTTAAAGGCAAGTTCATATTTGATGGATTTATAGATCGGTAAGTGATACATGTCTAAGTGGTGAAATCTTAGAAAATATTTTCCTTTCCAAACACCAGAAAATATTTTCCAAAACATTTTCAGATTTTAACCGAACACTAGAAAATATTGTCATTTTCCTAGAAAATGACTTTTGGGAAAATATTTTCCGAAAATGACAAATTTTTTGAGAAACGAACAAACCTTTAAAGTTCTGTTTGTTTCGCAAAAGTGAATGGTGTAGAAAATAATTTTCTTGAAAATGACTTGTATTGCTTGATTGAACTAACTAATAAATACTGTTTTCAATATCGACAATAATTTATATCTAAACATGATGAAATTTTGCTTTGCTTGTTCATTTTGTAAGCAAGACAGGTAATTTATTTTAGAAAAATATTTTTCAAATCAATCATTTTTTGTGAAACAAACACACTCTAAGTAAGTATAGCTTTTCATGGGGAAAAAAATACCAAAAACATCATAAACCTTTCAATTGAATCAATTTAGTCATAAACATTTTCACATTAGTATCGATTCAGCTCATCTAATTAATTTTGACCAAGCGACGCTAATGTGGACACCGACTAGTGTTGGTTAGCCAGTGAACGCTGATGTGGTAATTTTAAAATAAATTTTATTTTATTTTGAATTTTTTATTAATTTTTCCTTTTATTTTTCCTCTTCTTCCTCTTAGCCTTCTTCTCTCGTAGTGGCCAGTGAGTCCGTTGAGTGACAGCTTCATAGCCCTTGCCCAACCTCACCCAAGGCCGCAAGGGAGGCGGCTTTGCCCATATTTGGGTGAGGCTAGTCTCCCATGGCCTAGCCATAGGTGAAGGCGGCCTTGCCCATGGCTGGCGAGGCCATGGGGACCTTGGCGGCCACTTCAACATTCGCTACCCAGCCAGCATTCACATCAGTGCGGCCAACTAAAATTGCCCTGATGGATTGAATTTGTACCAATGTAAATTTAAGACTAAATTGGCCCAATTGAAAATTTTATGATTGGATTGGTACCAATACCTTATGTTTATGATTTTTGTTTTCCTATTTTTCATACAACAATTGTGCCCCGAGATGGTTGCAAATGGAGAGATTGGCCATTTACAACGAGCAACTCAATATTAAAGCACAAATTTTGACTGGGACACATATTGGGAGTAATATGATGGATCGGTTACACCACATTATATGAGTTGCATATAGGCTGAGTTGGCTTATTTGACATGACCAGCCAACCCAGCGGTTACATGTCGTGCCTTTTCCCATTTGAATTATTTAGCCAATGGCCCTTCGGGCCATCTCCTTAGATCTTTTGTGCCCAGAGGGCCTTTTAGGACACCTGAGCATGATATGGCCCTAGAGAACACGACAGGCAATGCTAGCCCATCATGCTATAATGTCAAGCACAGTGTCGATGCTCGGCTTGATTAGCTATGTAATCGATGTAAATTATTTAACATATGCATAAAATACCTTTCCCTTGCTCGGAAAATTTGCAATTACCTTCATTAGAAGCCTTAAATTGTTTAAGGTTTGAAGTTTGGGATGGAGACTTGCTTACACAAAAATGAAAAAGAAGAAAAAAATGGAAAATTTAAAATCATAATCAACTTTGTTACATACCTAATCACTTTACATCCTTTATTTTAAAACTTAGAAAAACTATAATGATTTTTCTACTAATACCCCAAATTACTCCTTATTGGAACTTCACCCACAAAATTGCACTCGATCCTCCCAAATGCCTCTTACCAACTCAAAAGCCCTAGTTTCACTCCTTTCTTTTAAAATACCCCATCTATCACCTCTGCTACACCTATCGCTAAATCACGGTCACCATCGTGGTCATGGGGAAATAATCTAATTAGTTTTAAACACGGATGCTAATTTAATCATAAATTTTTTAATTTTTCCAATTTAGTCATAAGTTTTTGTCAGAAATTATAATATAATGCTTCCAATCAACCTTCGCCGGAAATCACCGACTCGAAATAGTATTCATACAATTAGCTTAGAACTGATTGGATAATTATCACAAGTGATTGTCGGCAAAACCTCGCCACGACGCAAGAGCAATGAGAGAGAGAGAGAGAGGTGGTGACGGGGTATTGCTGACCAGGGTCGGATATGATGGCATGTTCAAAGGATTGTGACTTGACTGCTAATTAATCATGCGGAGCCTAGCTTGAAATATTAGGTTAAGGAGCGGCTCCGTCTGATGCAAGATGATATCTATCAATGTTCATGATGTGCGGCAGCGCTGACTTTTCTCATGCGGTTGCTTTTCATCGTTTCTCACCACCTTCCAATGTCTGCGTCTATGATAATTACAATCCTTGACTTTATCAGCGGAGCAAAAGGAGAGAACCATTTAAACCCCAATGGAATCGGTTGAGTGTATTAAGGGGTTAATTTGCAACGCGAAAGGTTCTATACTTGAACAGAAACCATCGTGGACCTCAATCTAGAAGAGCATTATTTAACCGTACTGGAATTGATCGAGTCTTTCAAGGACTTAATTTAGACACAGCATAAGACTTTGTATTCAAATAGAAACATTGTCATATTCAATCAATTTGAGTGAACAGAGATACTTGCAAGCATCCGGAGAGATTTGTTCGATTGAATTATTGGACTCCTCATATTTTATTATTCTCAACAAAAAATAAATAATAAAGAGCACTCTCATGACAATATTGGCCAAATAGAAGGATAAAGATCGTCCCGTAAAAAGGTAGGACAAAAATCTAAAAAGAAGAGTAGATTAGGTGTAAAGTAAGATTGAGCAAAAAAAGAGAAAAGAAGAAGGACAAGGATGTGTGGTTCTAAGGATTTTACACCAACATTTAACGAATAGAGAAAAGTAAGAAATAGTTTCACCTAATTAAGTAATTAAAGTGTTAAGCATAACGTCTTTTTATTTCTAACCCTGTATTAATCAGGGCCCCAAGTATAAAATGGCGAAAGAAAAGGCCCCCGTTAAGTAATTTAAGAGGCCGAAGCTAAGCCTAGATGCAGAAGATGAAGAGAAAGGCCATGTCGAGTTTTGTCTTGAAGGCCCGAAAAGTAACATGGTATGATTCAATAGGTTTCTTATCGATTATACTTTCGGTGCAATCTACAAGAAAAATTAAATAAATGATTTTTTTTTTCATTGTCATCCTTAGGAAATTTTATATTTTAACTGTTGTTCCTTCTAAACAATCGATTCATCACTAATGAGATAGGAACCGTACCTCCGGACTTTATTTAAGTACCTTCGGACTTTAATAACGATGGAAGCGGGATGAGTTGGGAACGGCTTACCTCTTTCTAAGTTCTCTTGTTAACTTTTTGCTATTTTCAAGTCTGTCTTGAACTAGGAGTGAGCAGTTCCATATTCCATACATGTTTCTCTTGAAACTTAAAATCTACCTTATCATGGGTTCTTAGGTCAATTTCAAGGTTTAGCTAGGTTCCACCTGTAATATTAATTAAGCGATTGTAATTAATTATTACTTTTAATAGTTACCACTTGCTATTATAACCCACTTACTATAACTTATATTTAGACACATGAAGAATATAAAATATTAACAAAATAAAAGTTTTAGTTATAAAATGAAAACTCAAACTAATGGTTTCAAATTATATACTTATCATCGGAAGTTATGGAATATTAAGGATCGTGAGAAGACATAGACAAAAAACTCGTTTGAAGTTCCAAGTTTAAGGTTTTAAGTTCCACCTACTTAAAACTTAAAACTTACCCATCAAAATAGGTTTTCAATTTTTGGAATCTAGAATTGATCTTGCATACTTTGGAACTTAGCACCAGATAGATTCTCACTAGTTTAATTCTCCGATTTTAACTATCTTGAAACCATGCTAACTCCTATCACGAACCTATTAGGATTTCGACATCAAATGCTAAAACCACATCATTGAAGTAGTCGAATGCCCACGTAAATATATTGCAGTAAATTCATAATAGACCTAACTTAGTAATCGGATATTTGCTCCTATACCTCGAATTATCAAAACTAAATAAGTAAATTGCCCACAACAGTTTTACAAACACAATTCAAATTCAATGGGAAAAAGTGTCAAAGAATCTTAAACCTGTCGTATGACTGCATATTAGTGCTAAATTTTTTAATTTGACCAATTTAAATCTAACCCTTTTATGATTTTCCAAAAAAATCCTTCAGGGCAAAGCTGAAAATAGCTGATTTTTTGGATAATTCATGCTTGTATAGCTCTGATTTGAAATCCCATAGAGTTGGGATACCGTAATTTGGTAAGAACGTTTCGGATTTACCCACCTGATGAGTCTTTAAAATACTCAAACCCCAACGAGACTAGAATATTAACGCACACGCACTAAATCACCTTAGTACTGTAGTGGAATATAAATGTATTTCGATGATAAAACACATCTCGAATTCGTGGATCGTTACTTCTGAGGTTCCTTGCCTAAACTTCAGAAGAAGAAAATCGAACATGGTTACGTTTCCCTCCATCAAGGACGCTCAAATTAGATTCCTGACGATTGGTTCGTATACATTCCTGTCGAGTGCGGACATTAACGTTCGTCGCACTAAACCTTCTTCGCTCTCCGTCCGTCGTCTGCCCAACAGACCTAGTAGATCTGAGCTCGTCGCCCTCCACAACCCCTACTGTGACCTCGACTTGGGCCATCCGCGCTTTTTCTGAGGTAAAGCAGAGAGAGAGAGAGAGAGAGAGAGAGAGGGGTGGACAAACCAGATACCGACTTCGAGCAACAATGGCGAAGGTGGAGCCTTTCAAAGACGATAAAGCGACGGCGCCGCCCTAGGTCAGACTAAGAAGGAAGGAGGGAGAGGAGGGTGTTGCAAGTTTCATCTGTGGGAGTGACGCTTATATACATGCAAAAGATTTGACAAATCCAAACGCTTATCTAATGAGGAAATGGCCAATGTCGAATGTTTATTCATCATCATAAGCGTCGCAAAAGAAAGAAAACCACTTAGCACTCTCTGTGTTCCACAAACACGTAAAGATCACAGACGTTCCTACTACTTGAGGACTCCCTGACGATGGGCGGCCTCGGCAGGGGCGAGCTCGGCCTCGGAAGAGACGGCGCTGCCCGGCATGGTGGGGGCGTCGGTGGTGCCGGCGCCACGGCCGGGCTTCGGCTCCAGGTGGCCCTGAGCGCCGTAGCCCCGGAGCTTGTAGTCCTCCATGTCCTTGTACTGCATGTAAGGGCTGTCCTTGATCGGGAGCCCCTCCAGGCTCGGCTGCTTCTTCCCCTCTTCGGCCTGGTCTCTCTTTCCCTCCTGATGATGCGCCTCTTGCTTCTCCATCTAAGGTCCCTTTTCTTCTTGCTTTTGAGTTTCGACTCGTCCTCTTTCTCTCTCTCTCTCTCTCTCTCTGTGTAATGGACTAGGAATAGGAAGCAAATGATGGCATTTGTAATGGAGGTTTCTTTCTGCGAATGAAGTCACACTCCTTGTCCGTTTCTCTCGCCGGATGGCTTGCCACGTGTGGGACACGTGTGAGTCGGATGGGCCACCCACGACCCACGTGTCATCCCAGGATTTGATCTTCCTATTACTTGCACTGTTTTCTTTTGATTTTGTTCTGTTCTAAGAAGTAATCCTTTCGACCTAGTAAGTCCCACTTTCTCTGTTTCCTTATGTATAATAATGGGTACCAGGAACTCTTCAGGCATGTGGCAGTTCCAATGTCTCCAGAATATGTACAAATATGATCATTTAAATCTAGATTTTGAGCAGAGAGCACGATCATGCTTATCTCTTGGAAAGAGAAAAGGTCCCACTATCTTATCACAACCGATCTTTAACTATAACTAGTATTTTTCACTTTCCAACTAAAAAAGTCCGGGTCAGTTTTAGGTTATATTTCTTTTCTTACAAAAAAAAATTCGGGTAGTTTTGGACTAGAATTAAAATTGGGATTTTGTGCCAAGAGTTGAGAGTGAACCTAAAGTTTGATAGGTTATTTTTGGGAATTATGCCGTAAAAGTTATAGAGAGAGCGGTTTTTTCTACGACAATTATCCAAATCAACGTGCGAACTAGCTAGCCTGTTCAAGGCGCAGAGACACCTCGCCGAGTTCTTAAAAGTGCCAACTTTGCCCCTTCATATAGTTCCCTTTATTAGTTTGTGCACACCACCCAAAATCGATTGAACTCATTCAGGCCTACCGCTATCGCTTTCGCATTATCGGATGGGCCCTCTGCCTAGCCCTATTTACTGCCCGGGCCGATGATAATGACGATGATGGTCATCGACCCGACACTCAGTCATTCAAGCATTCCGTAGTCATTCAAGCATTCCGAATGACTGACCGACCGTCTCTGTTTTTGCAGGCCGTGGCTGCTGCCCAAATGCCAAATTGCCATCATCTCCATCCATATAACTTCAGTGCTTTCGATGCCGAAAGGCTAAAGAACTTGGACAATCCAATACATAATGCTGTCGACGACGCTATACACTGTAAATTAACGAAAAGAAAAACGCTAAAGAAAAAACATCCCCTGTTTGCTAACATTTCATGCCTTTCTGGTTCCTCGGACAGGACAGTCAAAACATCGAAACACTTAGCGCTCCGGGTTCGCACATTATTTTGCTGGAGAAAAGAACACGCCTCCTTGTCAATCCAATCTTTTCTTTCCCTACAATTTCAAGCACTCCTCTTCGAGCGAGTGACCCCCAATTCAATCCCTAAATCTCTTTCTTCTTCTAAGCCCAGGTGAATGCCATCGGGGTCCGGACGGTCTGCTTCCCGTCCGACCACTCCAGCTGCCCGAAGGCGTTCGTGCTCGTCGGCATCGCGCTCCCCGTCACCGTCACCGTGAAGGACTTCTTCTCCCCGGCCTTGCTGAAGCTCAGGGTGTCCGGCACGACCGCAATTTTCAGCCCGGCCGAGCCCGACGACGCCGACGCCTTGTACGTCCCCGTGGCGGCGCCCACATTGGTGAGCGTCCTCGTGTACTTGATCGTGGTGGGTCCGCCGCTCGTGGAGTCGAAGCTCGCCGCGAATGACGGGTAGTTCAGGTCGTACAGGCTGTAGCTCTTGCTGGGGTCGCAGGTGTAGTTCCTCCGGGCGAGGGTGTTGATCTGGGACGACGTGTAGTTGAGCCCGCAGAGGAAGCCCAGGTAATCCTCCACCGTCAGATCGTAGACGAGCCCCGGATTGAGGGCGGATACGGGGTCCACGTGTCCCGCCCCGTGGTCGAACGGCGTCGAGTCCTTCCCCGTCGCCACGTCCTGCAGCTTCCCGCCGTTCTTGTAGGCCACGTACGCGGTGGTCATGAGCGCCGACCTGATGGCGGCGGGGCTCCAGTCGGGGTGGGCCCCCTTGAGGAGGGCGGCGAGGCCGCTGACGTGCGGGCACGACATCGACGTCCCGGAGATGATGTTGAACGCGACGCGGCGGTCGTCCACCGCGAGCCCCGTCGGGCCGATGCCCCCCGTCCAGCCGGCGAGGATGTTGACGCCCGGCGCGATCATGTCGGGCTTCAGGATCGCCGGCGTGATGGAGTTCGGGCCCCTCGAGCTGAACGCCGCCACCACCGGCGACGGCTGGATCCCCACCTTGGTCCCCTCGAAGAGAATGGTGGCCGTCGGGTTCGGGTCCGAGAAGAGGTAGCTCTTGATGGCGTCGCCGGACTTCTCCCCGACGGCGGTGGCGGGGAGGAGGTGGGCGTCCGCCACCAGCTCCTCGCCGTTCGCGGCGGTGTTGGCGAGGACCATCCCGGCGCCGCCGGCGAGCTGCACGACCGAACCCTTCTGGACCCGGGCGTTCACCCCGCGGTCGCAGAGGACGATTTTGCCCTTGACCTTCGCCGGGTCCAGGGTGCCCATCATGCAGAGGTTACCGTTGGTGGCGTTGCTGACATTACCGGCGTAGACGAAGGGCAAAAGCGTCCCCTTGGAATTCCCGCTGTACAGCGACACCCCCGAGAAGTTCTTCCCGTTGCCGAGGGTGACGTAAGCGGGGAAGTCCCGATCCAGTGTGCCCGCGCCCACGGTGGCGATCCACGGCGCCACGTTGGAGAGGCTGTTGGAGCTCGGGCCGGCGTTCCCGGCGGAGCAGGAGACGAAGATGCCCTTCTCCGCCGCCGCGAACGCGCCGATCGCGACGCTGTCCCGGTAGAAGTCCGGCGACCCGCCGCCGAGGGAGAGCGAGAGGACGTTCACGCCGTCGACGACGGCCTTCTCCATCGCCGCCAGTATGTCGGAGCTGAAGCAGCCGCCGAGCCAGCATACCTTGTAGGCGGCGACCCGGGCGCGCGCGGCCATCCCGCGCGCCGTCCCGGGGGCGTACCCGAAGAGGCTGGCGCCGTCCACGGCGGACCCGGCCGCCGTCGACGCCGTGTGGGTGCCGTGCCCGTCGTCGTCCCTCGGCGACTTCGACTCCTTCGAGACGTCGATGGGGCCCATCGTCGCCTCGTACCCTTTGGAGAAGAACCGCGCCCCGATGAGCTTGCGGTTGCAGTTGGCCGCCGTGAAGTTGGTGCCGGACTCGCACGCGCCGCGCCACCCGCTCGGCGCCGCCCCGAGCCCCGTGTCGTCGAAGCTCTTGCTCTCGGGCCAAACCCCGGTGTCGAGCACCCCGACGACGACCTCGTTCACCGAGTCCGACTCCGGGAGCAGGGAGCTGCTCTTGTCGAGCCCCAGGAACTCGGGGGTCCGGGTGGTGTGGAGCTCGTACCGGAGCTCCGGCATCACCGCGAGGATCCCTGGCCGGGCCTCGAGCGAACCGGCCTCCTCCGCCGTCAGCCGGGCGGAGAAGCCGTGGACGACGGTGTCGTAGGAGTAGATCATCTGGGCCGAGCCGGAGACGGACTTGAGGGAGGAGTCGTACCAGTGGGCGTGATGCTCGAAGGCCGCCGGCATTTGGGATTTGGCCATGTGGACGATGTAGGTCCTCCTCTCCCGCTGCTGCCCATTTCCATTCACATCGGCACGGAAACAGGGCAGGCCCAGACCGAGAACAAGAGCAAGAACAAGAAACGGACGATGAAGATGGAGAATCTTCATTGCTTTGCCGGTGAAAGGGAGATGAGGGCAGAGAAGGGGGACTCTATATATAGAAATATATAGAACCGCAGAATGCGAGTGAGTGAGCCAGTGAGGAGTGTGAAAGGCTGAACAGATTGGAGAGAGAGAGAGAGAGGTGGGAGCGGTCGGTGGGTGGTTGTCTGGATCTGTGAATGATTGCTCCGGGACAAAAGGGGCGAGGCGGGGCACGGGGTGGAAACAGCTTTGAGGAGAGAGAAAGGGTGGGGGGTCGGAGGCTGTCGCTCTGCTGCTCGGCTGGGATGAACTTTGATCATGCGTGCTCAGGCTTTAAAGATCCCCTTGGTGTTTCTCTCTCTTCTTTCTCTTTTTCTCTCTCTGCTGCAACCATGTTAGTTCTCCCTTCTTTTGTGCAGGAGGAGGTGGTGAACCAGCACCAAACTCTATAATCAATGGCACGCAAGAAAGCTCGACGGTAATCTCTTTTCTCTCTCTTGCTTAAGCGTGGCTGCGTGGGGCCCTCCATCCGCCAATCGAGGTTTAGTATTGCAAAGGTGTTTCCTGGGGACGGGATGGGACGGGGATGGGTAAGATTTACCCTTTACTTTTTAATTAGTACTGCCAAAATAGGTTAAAGCATATTTCTAGAATCTTACACACGAGAGATAGATACGTTCCAGACATTATTGACTTGACCACTTATTATATTCAGTAAATAAGTTTAGAATGATAAAACCCTTCATAATATGAATATTATATGGATATGTAACTCACATAGATTCAATTTATATTCACGATTATCTCTTCACACTTTCTCTTTCTTGCTCTTGCTCACTTGTGTTATCACCACAATTTGAGTATGAATTTTCCTATAAACATGAATTAAATCGAGTCGAGGTGTGTTGGGTACGAACTATATCACATTAAAATTGGTTAAAACGGATTAAATGAGTTTATTTAGCTTATACCATTTTCGACCTAGCTTGACCCACTCATTTGACGGTTTTGCAAATAGTGTCAAAGTCGATAAATGATTTCATTGCCACTTTCCATTTCAAATGAATTACAGAGGAGGCCTAACACATAAATGTTTGCATGGGAGAGAGAGTTGTTAAGATACAATGTCAATGATATCCAATGTGATAAATTATAACATGAAGTGGTTAACATATTTCAATTAACTCCAAAGTCATTGAGAGATATGACTTTTGAGTTTGCATCGTGTTCTCTAATAAACACGAGAACTTAGATTTATGATGTTAATAGGCAGGGTAACTTTTGGTGTTATAGTAAGTAATTCAGCTTAAATTTTTCCATATGGCCATCCTTTGTTAAGTGGATTTTCGAGGACCACAACGTTACAGCGGTAATTTACTCATGGCTCATAATAAATAAGAGGTATTAAAGTATTTAAATATCTAACATGTCTTTATCTATTAAATTAAACTTTCCAACTACACTCCGACGTGATATCAAAATCAGTTTTTCGTCCCACATTTATTTCGCATATTTATTTCGTATATGAGGCTCTTTGTCAATTGATTTTACGTGTCGTTTCCAATATGATTTGTACACGAAATTGATTACAGGGATGCAATGGCTGAAGTTTTAAATGCTCGCTAATCAAATACCAATATTCTAAGCAAGATCTTGACTTTCACCTTTTGCTAGCTCACGGGTGTCTGTCGCTAGTTATTACATCCATTATTATCCTCCCTCGGTTGGTGGTGATATTTCGAATTTCTAACCTCCAACCAACTTATCCTAACATTCATAAAAAAAAAAAAAAAAAAATACAATATATATAACAACTCAAAGAAGGTCACGAGCAACATTCCTATTCATTTAAATTAGATTAATCGTACAACAACACATAATTCGACTCATGTTGGATTAGATTTTTCTCATTATTTCATTGCGCTACAAACATTTTTTCACTAGTCACCGCAATTACCAGCTAATGCAACAAGCGACAGGGCAGTTGCTGTAAATTATTGGAACATAATTAATGCAATTATCATGGCCTTAGCGATGCGACATTTTTAGAATAAATAACTGATGATAAGAATCGAATTTTCAAGTGTGTTTCAACGACAAAAATATAGTCTCTATCGTGCAGGACCGAGGAGGCTAGCAACGTCGTCTTCTTCAACCATCAAGATTCACAAAGAAGAAAACAAAACAAAACTTTCAAGGAAAATAAAGAGAGCCAAAAATCATATTCCAAGGCACGGTATTTTAAAATTCACATCGGTGTCATTATCATAGATTATTTATAAAAATCGCATGCGATTAGGACTAAATTGCTGCCGTCCGTCTAAGTTAATGTGTGAATATGAGTAAGGATCGGTGTTGATGCCACTAAAGCAAACGAGGGTTGATAGAGATGCGCAAGATTCGTGCACCGAGAATGGCGAAAATAGATAGGATTGTGGAGATGGCGAGGCGTTATTTGGGTTTAGAGGAGCTTTGTTTAGGGCGGCGAAGGGTCGAATCTATCGAGTTTTTGTATGCGGGTCAGCACTCGCGGATGATGCGATGTGTGCTCATCTTTAGCTACAACAAGAAAGTGCCAAGGGCCCATTAAGTCCCTTATTAGGCTGAAGTCTTATGTCGAAATTAGTGCTCCGGATTCGGACCACATCACGTTTACGTATGTAGGACGTGCTTTGCAATTGTATCATAGGAAGTGATGCTCGCATGAGATTTGAGTCACTCGATGAGGTTCCGCATCTATAGATGATCAAATTACGATACAGGATCATCGTCGATGAAAGGAGCATGAATTTCTTTAGTATGCACAATATTGAAAAGAAAAGTGAGCGTTGCTTGTGTGGTCTAAGTTTGGATACAAGCTATGCATGGATTTAAAAAACTTTCCTACAAAATTCTTATATTGTCATTCTAGTCAATTGCGGCTGAAAAATCGCTATTGTAATATCCAATCATTGCCAACCGTCCACTCAAGATAGCATTTTGCATGAAGCGCCACATCAATGGTTTTTCTACAACAATCAACTGAATAGATCACATTAGAATTTCCTGCAAAAGTTTATTACTAATTTAGTCATTAATCTATTTCACGCATGGTGATTTAGCCCTTGTTTTTTTGATTTTGTTAATGTAGTTATAAAATATTATAAGAAATTCTGATGTGATCTATTCGGTTGATTGTTGTAGAAAAACCACTAACGTGGCGGTTCATGCAAAATGCCATCTTGAGTGGATGGCCGGCAATGATCGGATATTATAATGGCGATTTTTCAGCCGCAATTGACTGGAATGACAATACTAGAATTTTGTAGGAAAGTTTACAACTACGTTCAACAAATTAGAAAATTTAGGACCAAATTGATGCCCGTATAATAAGTTTAAGAACCGGTTCCGTGATGATGGTCCCGACAAGCGTGGAGAAGCCAAGAATCTCGAATTAAAATGTACACATAATGTGGATAATTGAATGGTACCATTCTTAATTTTTAATTTCTCAATGGGGATAGGCTCAAGCAAAGAGATGTAGGTACTTGGATGGTCCAAGCAGGTAATTGGATGGCCGGTAATGATCGGATATTACAATGGCGATTTTTCAGCCGCAATTGACTGGAATGACAATATTAGAATTTTGTAGAAAAGTTTACAACTACGTTCATAAAATTAAAAAATTTAGGACCAAATTGATGCCCGTATAATAAGTTTAAGAATCGGTTCCGTGATGATGGTCCCAACAAGCGTGGAGAAGCCAAGAATCTCGAATTAAAATGTACACATCCCATGTGGATAATTGAATGGTACCATTCTTAATTTTTAATTTCTCAATGGGGATAGGCTCAAGCAAAGATATGCAAGTACTTGGATGGTCCAAGCAGGTAATTGGATGGTCGGTAATGATCGGATATTACAATGGCAATTTTTCAGCCACAATTGACTGGAATGACAATATTAGAATTTTGTAGGAAAGTTGACAACTATGTTCATAAAATTAGAAAAGTTAGGACCAAATCGATGCCCGTATAATAAGTTTAAGAACCGATTCCGTGATGATGGTCCCAACAAGTGTGGAGAAGCCAAGAATCTTGAATTAAAATTTACACATCCCATGTGGATAATTGAATGGTACCATTCTTAATTTTTAATTTCTGAATTGGGGATAGGCTCAAGCAAAGATATGCAGGTACTTGGATGGTCCAAGCAAGAGAACTTTCTTCTGTGGCTGACATTTGGAATAAAATCCATATAGATTATCAGGATTCAAGCCATTTTATTAAAAGTTAATATAGACTCTAATCAAAGTCATTATGAAATTTTTTTCCTACATTAAGCTTTCTTAGTTGCTTGTCTCCAGTAGGTTAGACAAACATAGGACACTCCACTGGGTTTGTACCTGCCACATTTTTTTAAGTGTCTGCAAATCACAAAATGACTCTCTTCCCCATTCATTTCCAGCCTACTTCTTACCTGCTGTGATAGATAAAGGTCTTCCTTATGAATCAGCATCAAGAAACTGGTTGCCAATTTATATTTTTTCTCCCTTATTTTATCATGCATAATAATTCTTTTTTAAATAAAAGTGAGTTGGGTTTTAGAAGGTTCTTGGAAGGAAGTATGTTCGAGGAAAACGACCTCCGAAAAAATTAAAAATTATAATAATTTGGTCATTGTTTAGGTGAGATTAATGTCGTGTGAGGTCGATAGATCTAGGGGGATTTTGCTTTTTCGTCCTCTTAGCAGTGAGGCAAGATGATGGATAGATTCAGACTCGTTTCTATATTTACCAAACCGAAAAAAAGGTAATTCCCATTCCCTCCAACTAGAAAAAAAGAAAAAGAGAAAAAGAGAAGGGATGATTTTCTATAAAAGGTGAATTCCAATGAAGAAAATTTGAAGACCCTTTTCCAATGAGTCCCCAAAGCTATGAGAAATGCAAATCGAGATATCGAATTCGGGGGTAACTGGGTAGTCAGAAAACAAATTTGTGTGTGAATTAAGCACGCGATGCATGCATAATTCGGTTCTCCACTTCATTAAAAGCGAACAAACTCATAAACAAACACGTGTTTCCATGAATGCAAAGTCATTAATTCATGTTCTTCCTATCCTCTAAAATCCTTATGGAAACGGTTGTCCTCTCAATTTAAGGAGATAGATCAACCCAATTTACCTTCTAAAGAGTTCGCTACATATCATTAGAATTGAAATAACATTTATAAGTAAAAGTTCACAACAATGATTGGCAAATTGGATCGAGCAAAAGATAAGAGCATTTCCATCTTTCATTTAATCTACACCTTATAAATCCATCCCCACTTGTATTTGTGAGCAACCCCACATTGTTGATGTCTCTATTTCTATGCTTCCACAATTTTTTTTCAATGTTGGGGTCCCTTCCCCCTCCATTGAAGATGCACCCAAAAATCAGAGAGGAAGTAGCCATAGAAACAGGGCAATGACAATGACCCTAGAGGCCCAGAAAAGGACCAAAAACAGAGCATTCAATGGTGTTTTTGGCGATGGCCCCTCGCAAGTTGAAACCGCTTTGTCTTCCTCCTACGGCCAGCTGCATCAGCCGCAATTGCAGAGGAATTAGGTCACCGCTGCTCTGTTCCGCACTGCTACGCTCGCAGTTATGAGCATGTTTGAACGGTTTAGTTGACTGGCCAGACGATCCGGTGGCACGAGACCATTGGAAGACTTTGCCCGCACTGAATTCTAGATCTTCTGATCTGTCGCATCACTCGAATTCGGCGTACCATATGATTTGCTTCATCTCTTGAATATTTTGAAAGATTTAGAAATTCTGTGATCTAGTCTAGCAATGTACGAGGACAGATCATATATGCGACGTGAACCGCTGGAGTAGAACGAAAAAATAAAATCAACGGTCGGATCATCTTAAAAGTATGGTAATTTTCGGATAATTAGATAAATGATTAATTATAGGATTGATAGTGTGACCATTGATTAAGAAAGATCAGAGATATGAAGATGATTACTCACCGGGCTTTTGAGTTTGATTTATTGAAGGAATGCCACGACCATGAAGGTGAATTACTAACGTTAGGGAATTTTTTTTCTGATATATTAATGTTGCTTGCAATTTTTATGTAAATTCATAAACTTTTGTACTCAATGTTACAAGACTTCGAGGTAAACTACATTTGAAGGATTTTTAATAACTTATATAAGAACTAACATTAAATTATTGTTGTTGATGATAATTACTAAATATAGATACTATTACCCATGATAGTTTGAGGTATTTTTAATATTCCATTAGTTAATTAGTAAATGTTAGCATTTAATATTATGAATCCTATTGTTAATTTATAATTTTATTCAGGCAAAATATCAATTGCATGTGCTGACAAGTGATGGGCATCAAAAGTTAAATTATTGCCTGTAAGTGAGATCATCGATTACGACATATTCTTGAAAGTTACAACTAGAAACGGGACCCATCCTTTCTTTTCTTTTTCTTACTTTTGTCCCACAAAACCTAAAAAGCACTTCTTGTTTGGTAAATTGATGACAATATATGGCAACTTCTAATGTACGATTTTTTTCCTCATAAAGTGTTGAAACAATTCTTTCAATGTCAAAACTCTTTTTATCTACCTCTCATGTCTTAACAAACGTCTCGAAACACTCATCCACGCAATCCCCCTTTTTGAATGGTTGGTTTCAAGAGATCCATGGCTAATTTGGTCCCTCACCATGTCCCATTTACTCCCAAGATATTTTGCCAACGACCCCATGTAGCGGGCCTCTCCGTCCAAACACTCACATGCCTCACAACCAATTTTCTTTAATTTTTTCTTCTAGGTTTATAAAATATCTATATCATTAAATTTTTGTTCCATTATCTCTTTGCATGTGGTCAGGTGCTACTAATGTATGTGATTCGTGATACAAAGGCATATATATTAAGTAAATTATAGGATGCAATGCATGTGCACCTAGTAGCTAGGTCAAATGCATGCATCGAGAGTATTGATTCATTGAGACCGATTAATTTGTAGAGTCAACAGCATAATCTTGCTCGAATACTTAAGTCAAGTGCTCCTGATCGAGCTCCAACACTTTGCCAAATTCGACACCCATTTTGGACAAATAGGCAAATTGAATGCTTTAATTACATGTACTTAGGTTCCAACTTCCAACTACAAAAATAGGTAGCAACCGAGCGTGCGGCTTCGCTCAATCAATAGGCAGTTATTGCAATGAAGAAATAAGCTACTAACAACAATTGCAAGCAAGCAATAATAAGCTCCCTTGAGTGCTCTTCAAGCTATATTTGATAAGCTAAGAAAAAAGGAAAAAAAGAAGTAGGAAAAGCAAAAGCAAAAGGAAAAGGAGAGTTTTCATTACAACAGTCCTTAAAATCGATCGGCTCCACATGACCTAATTTTCTCACCTTGGATACTACCACCATGATGACTTATAAAGGTCATTGTAATAATAGAACATTGTTTTGACCTTTCATATAATGTTGCGCAATAATAATAATTGAATAATGCCCTTTTGCTTTTGTAAAACATGCTACGAAAAATGCCAAAGATATACCTCGATTGAAGGTGTCATTGAAATTCATCATAACACAATCGGAAATGCATAATGCCCACTTCTGACTAGTTTCTAGTCTCACTTATTAGTGCAGCCTTTCCAACTTTCACTCAATGTAAAGCCTATAAAAAATTATGGAATATCCATGTTCGCTTGTCTAGAAGTTTATGTACTGCCTCTATAAATATGGTCTCTCCCCACTTACGGTTTAAATTTTTGGATTCAACTTTCTAATATGAAACTCTAATATACAATTTGGTAGTCCAGATTGGACAACAAATTATCCTATTTGGTGTTTGGCAACCTCCTTCGGACTAGATAAATCCAGATAAAGTGTCAGATAACAAATTTGGAATAGGGATGGGATAAACTCGAATAGGATAACAAAATTTAATAAGTAACTTATGAAATTCCATTATCTTTCAGAGATGGAGTGATGGAGTGACGCATTTGGATATTAACTCATTGGCACCCATGCGAGGACCACCACCATGATAGACTTCTGACCACGGCACGATCGTTGTCACCTTCGACCACTAGTGGTCATCATTGCCAGCCAGATAATTGTGTTTCGATGACTAAGGATGATTTTGAGGAATCATAATGCAACCTAATTGCAAGTTGGAAAATCAAAAGTGGCATGGCTCCTTCCAATGATGTGACCAAGGGGAATGAATTGAGAAGACCAATATTTATCAAGATATAAGAATAACTAACCAAATTTAAAAGTAGTGAAGATCTTTGGTTAAAAACAAAAATGAGTGCAAAGAAAGGGATAGGTGTTTCAATCCAAAAGATACAAGTGGCCTGATAAGAGTAGCTAAAAGGAAATATTTTGATTTGAAAAGAGAGAGCTTCTTTGGCCAAGTGAAATGCATAAATGAGTCATCAAGAATTTTAATTGGCCAAAGTTAGGAGAGATGATTTGGTCAAATTAGAAGGTAGCAAATGGCTCTAGAATGCTTGAATGAGGACTTGAACTTGTCAAGAGCATTAATGAGCCAAAGAGATGTTCAAATAGAAAAGTTATGAGTGGTGTATAATGATATGGTTCCAAAGTAGATATTTTAATAAGTTACCAAGATATCTAGTAAATCAGTATGTAAACAAAGAAATTAGCATCCGTTTTAAACATTAGTGAATCAGAAAAATATTTTGAATCCATTAAAATTATCAGCGAAAGATATTAAACATTAGAAAAATCTTAACTCGGTAAATTTAAAAATTGAAAATCATCGAATATGTAATTCAAAGCATACCAGTCACTTGTTACAACTAATATGGTGATAAATCTATTACTATCACTCTATAGTATCAAAATACATGTCAACATCTATCAATCTAATCTCAAAGCATTGCACTTCAGACTACGGACTTGAAACATCATCCTAATCATTATTACCAAATATAGAAAATTTTGGATGTCATATTTTTCAAGATTTTTTAATCCTATCTTAGATTACATTACAGCTCCATTCATTTCATGAAAAATGTGTTTATGGATATTATTTTCCAATAAGCTATTTTCTAGGAAAATAATCATATTTTCTAGTATTTAGCTGAAATTTAAAAATGAACCAAAAAATATTTTTCGTCATTTAGTAAGGAAAATCTTTTTTTGCATGCACTCATTTTCAATAATTTTTTATTTTTTTTTTTTAAATTGCTTTTTTTTTTTTTTTGGCTTCTTCTTTGGCCTTAGGTGGTCACCAACTATAGCAATGGTCGACAATTGGTGACCATTGGCGAGCTTCAACCTCGCTTAATCTAGCAAAGCCAAGCTTGCTCGAGGTCGACGAGCTCAAACCTCACCAAATCCAACGAGCTAAGCGAGGCTCCGGACCTCACCCAAGGTTGCAAAGCCTTGCTCAAGGTAGCCTCACTAGCCTCTAGCAACCTCGGGCGAGGCTCAAGCCCTGCCTAGCATGCCAAATCTAGCGAGGCCTAAGCACGAGTGAGCTCGGCTTTGCTAGATTAGGCGAGGTTCGAGCTAGCTTGTGGTCAGTTGCTAGCCACCGTTGTGGCCGACGATCAGTCAAGGCCAAGGAAGAAGAAAAAAAGGAAAGAAAGAAAAGAAAAATTAAAAACTTGATTTTGTAAAAAAATAAAATGAAAATGTGTTTGATGAAAGAAAGTGAAGTGGGAAAATTATGGAAAAGTGGAAAAAAATTTAAATTTCCCCACTTTTGAAGGTATTTTTTTCATCAGTGGAAAATATTTTCCTTGACTAATTTATTTTCTGTAAAACGAATGCTGGAAAATTTGAAAAATATTTTCCTGAAAGTTATTTTTCATGAAATGAACAAAGCTTATATATGATGAGATTTTATATAGTCCAAAGTATATTTCACCTTATTCTATCCTATCATAGTTTGAATTATACATGATCAGAAGTTGATGTGATCTGTTTTTATATTCTCCTTAAAATATATAGCAACCTATTATGGCTATAAATTGCGATGTACACTAACCTATCTTTTGCAAAGTCGTGCTCCCTTGGCATGCTAACCAAGGAAATATTTATTTTATCAAACCCCCAACCGCCATAAAAAAAAAAAAAAAAAAGAACGATTCTCATTCATGCGTCAAACCGAGTCCATTTTCCCCGGAGATCGAAGTCACCTGTGCTCATAAAAAAAAAGGTTCTTTTATCTTTGGCAAGTGTCATGCCTTGCTATTTTAATGCTTGTGTATAGATAAAGTTGCCGAACCGGTCCGAAATTGCTATTGTAATGCGCATTTTAATAAAGAAAACGAGATAGGCTCGTAAGTGATGATGCACGGCTGTTTGCTTTTACTTCCGGTTCAACTCCACCTCCGAAGCTTCTCCCTACTTTCTTCACTTTTAAGTTAGGTTGACAAAAACAAAAGGAAGGAAATTTGAATGCGACTCTCTATGAAAATACATGTTCGAACGCTTTGGTTCGTTTCTGTGATTGATTCTATCTTTCACGTAACTCTCGAAACGTATGAAATGACTTCATTGGAACTCTTATAAGACTTGGCTGCCCTTGAAAACATTTCCTTAAATCAAGGGTTAATGGGGACTTCGTCACTGCCTGTAGAGTGAATTAATTGATACCCTTCCTACTTTGGTAACTGCACACACACCAACCAAGATCTACATTTATTTGTGAGCTGAATTTGTTGCGCAAGCACCGCCTAACAACATAATTTTAATGTCATTTTCATGGCGAATCGCGTGGTAGCCCGATTTTAAGGGTGCGAATTCTATTGAAACGTCTTAATTGAGGCCTTAATTGAGAGCAAGACGAGTATCGGGAACAGAGTTGCATTCTCTAGTGCATTGCGAAGATTAGGAGGAGTATTTTTTTGCCCTTTTGCCTTGCCTCGGGCTTTACATACATCACCTCTTTTTCTCGAGCCTGTGAACTTAAGTTTCACTGATAATATTTTCAGTTTATACCTAAGTTTATCAATAATTAAAAAGAAAGGATAGCGCTAGGACGACTGCTTTTAATTGCTATAAGCAGCAATATGGTTGAAAAGAAAAAGAAAAATTATAAATATACCCACACCATTGTATAGAGATTATCACTGAGAAAGGATATTACAACCTGTAACAAAGGAATTGATCCACTTATTGTGCTTCCATGATGGTTACTTTTTCGGTTATGTAAAATAAAATTAAAAGGTACGAGTTGATTAGGCAAGATCGAGAAATTAGGATTCATCACGCTTTAAAAAAAAAAAATACACGAGTCATAGAAGGAAAATTTATTGGGGACCAATTTTCTTTCTTACGATTTCAAATAATAATTAGGGACACGAAAGACTACATGCAACATAATGAAAAAAAAAAATCGGAAATTTCCATCTCATCATAATAGATTAATATGGTCTTGAATTAAAAAAAAAAAAAAATCATTCCCATAGTCGCTTGTCATCTTTTGAATTCCTTTGTTAATGTACTTTCTTCTTTACCCCAATCAATACTTAATTACATAACAACATGTTAACTATTCTCATCGTGTTGCAGGCACGGGTTCAACACTAGTTATTATTATAACTAGTGGGAAAATGTCGACGGGAGCATTTACCTGGTCAAATTTCTCTTTTTAAGTCAAACAATAATACACCCAAATGTTGACTAAAATCGCGGATATATATTAATATCTTATATTTAATATTAATATCTACGAGACGAGAGTCCCTTTCCTTTCTTCTTTTAAATTCATTTATTTTCTTTTCGTGTGCATATTTTAAAGTGACCTCAAGAGTTTCACGCGTCTGACCAAAAAAAAAAAAAGAGTTTCACGCGAGAAAGGAAAAATGTCTTTGCGCCAGCACCGCCCCCACCCAACTGCCTACCTAACTAAAGAGGCAAAAACCAAAAGGAATCCTAAAAAGGGTTTGAAGTCCTTCGAATTTACGAAATTAATAATAATAATAATAATAATAATAATAACAAGTAACATGTCAAGATTTTTCTACAATTAGGGGGCTTTTTCTTAATTTTCTTTTTTTTTTAATGGAAAGGTGTTGCCAAACCACGGGTAGTTGTCTACTTCGAATGTGTTCAACGAAGGGTTCACGAGGGTAATATATGTGGGATTAATATAGATGCTCTGCCGAGTACGTCCACCGAGGTAAATGGGTGATGAAGGTAAAGAAGGAAGAAATGAGCCAATATTGTACAAGAGAAGTTGGCTTTAAAACAGATCCTTGTGGCTCATACAATCCGACCTGATTCACTCGGGTTGGGCCACAAAATGAGGAGAAATTATCCAAAAGTTCTAAACCTATTATACGACAACTCATTCAGTCATAAACCTTTTAATTTTGTCAATTTTGTTCTAAAACTTTTGATTATTTGTCAATTTAGTCATAAAGTTTTTGACGATTTGTCAATATATTTCTTTCGGCTAATTATCCAATTAATAAGTTTGCGACAAAATTGACAAAATATCAAAAGGTTTAAGATTGAATCAACACAATTGAAAGATTTATAATTAAATTATTAAATTGTCAAAAGGTTTAAAAATAAAACTAACACAATTGAAATATTTATAATTAAATTGGTCACTAGATAATATGTTCAGAACTTTTTAGAAAATTTTAATTGTCATTAGATAAGCATACTTGGTGGGGGAAAATCAACAGCACAGAGGCGAAAGAAAAAAAAAGGGTGCGTACTCAAAGTGAGAAATCCATTGGAGATGGTTTTTCTTGTCCGATGTGGGACTTTAGAAGTCACACAAATAAGGCGATCGGTAGGTTATGTGCGACACGGTATGGAGGTTTACAAAACATTTCCCCGTTTTCCTCCCAGAAACAAGCGACTCTTTCGTAGTGGCAACGGCAGTTGTGCATTACCGCTTGAGTCCATGACTTTCTCGGCCTTTTCAGCAGGATGATAGTGTCTAGCGCGATTGAATTTTTTTCTCCCTCGCCGATCAAGTGATCAGAAGCAAGCAGGAAGGAGCCTCTCCTTCCGATCCGTCGAGAACCACAACGTCGAATGGAGGCACAACGTAGAAACACAGTCCGGTCCGGTCTCTAGCCCATATCTATATGAGAAGGTGGAGTAGAAATTCGCTATATCTACTCTATATGTCAGTGCAAGTAAAGGATTTGAGTTCGGATCGACGGAGGCAAAATAGCTAACATGGCTAAATTCTACGTTGGAAAACGACCGGAGGCTTCGTTAACCATACACGCCTGTCTTGTGCAGCCACACCGGCTTCAGCTGTTCATATGGCATGCTTTAACCAAAACAATCATCAGATGAGTTGAGATTTGAAAGCATAATTATTCGTCATATGAGGTATGCTAGCCTACTTATATCAAGTCGCATCTGCTTTCCAGCAGCATCGTTCTGTCCTCTTTCAGCTTGAATTCGAATATTTACTTGCTCTAAGTTTCTATGTAAGATGAGGAAGAGAGAGTTGCTGTCATGTTATCATGTTTCTGCAATGCGAGTACACCGAATTTAAGAAATGAACTTGAAAAATCAAAGTACACTATAGGTGCTTAACCCTTCTTTTTGGGCTACTTCACTTAATTAGATCCTCCCATTTGCAGTACTGTCCACCGGCCAATGCTCGGTAAAACCGATCTCTGCAATAGACTGGCCTACCATCAGCAGCCTCAGCTGCAGCTGCTGCTAGATCGTCTTCAGCCTTTACCTCCACGGGCAATCTCAGTAACTCCTCCTTCCTGCAACAAAACATTCAGGTTTGTGCAAGAACTTTAGGAGACCAGAGGGCAAGATGAGAAGAAAATGAAGAATTGATAGGAGATGGCTCCTTTTATGTACTTGATGTTGAACTTTGAGTTCATCTTTGAAGCAGGAACCACAGCCGATGGGCTCTCATTCGGTGTGAACGTGCTTTTGAAGAAGTCCTCGACCGGAGTGGCGAAGATGAATAACATCACTGACGATACTAGCAACACCCCTGTTCCAACTAATGTTTGCTTGAGCAATTTGACGACCGGTTTAACCTGGAAAAACAAAATCATACACGAGTCTATGATAAAGCAACTGATAAGAGTACCGATCGTGGTTTAATGTGGAGTTTTGACCATGTAATGATAAAAGTACGAAGTAACATGTCCAGGCAATGATACCAGTCCCTTCAATACACTAGACGTCCTCACCATGGAAAACCAAACTACAAAGGAAGAACTGCATACTGAGAAAATTATTGTCTACCATACCTTGTATGATCCTAGAAGCCTATCACGAGCCAAGACCTTCAAAAAGAAGATTACAGAAATTAGCATAGATAGCATGGGCCTGTGCTACATTTTCTGTTTCCAAATTTCATATACTCAGCTGTGCTTATTCATGTAGTTATCTACAGTTTGCAACCACGACCACGACCACAACCATGACCAAAGAATACAGCTTTAGTGCCGAAAAGCACAAGACAAGCGAATCTCATGTCAAAATTTGTATAACTGGTGGTAACCTCTTCAAATGTGAAGATGAAGGTGTCCCCTGATTTGTTAAAATCAAACTTATCAGTCTCGCTCTTTAGTTAGGACATTTGGCTAATCACATATCTTAAGGCTAGAATTCTGTTCACAAGGGGACATTAAAAGATTCACTGGCGTTCTGGGTCAATTTAACCCCTTTACTTTGGCTTTACCATTCACTTTAGAGCTGTTAAATCTCACAACCCATAACAGCAGCAGTTCATAATTTTTCCCCAGCCTATAACTAATCTGCAAAAATGCATGTGATAAATCTATTTTCTCACTTGACAAATCATTCTAACATCTGCAATTTGATAAGCTTTCACCTACTTTTCTGTAGTTATCTACCCAGCTTTCGAATTGCAGGCAGCCCCAAGGGTCTATCTGACAAGGACTACGACCTAATTGAAGTGTTCTGAAAATTAGCTGTCAGAATCTTCCTGAGTCCTCTATTTTCTTCTGCAAAATTACATCACGAGGAAATATGCATGGTAGTCGAAAGCACTAACATGGTAGTCGAAGGCACTAACCTCAGGTGGCTTCACCCACATTTGGCCATCATACCATCCACTCTCTTCATATGGTATCACTGCCGACAAAAGCCTATCGCCAACATAACTCCATCCCTGCAGCAGAAGCTGGCATTAACAACTTCAAGGCCCTTCGAGTTCCTTCAATTTGCAACTACTGACTCCAATCTACAATCTCTAAAATTGTTGCCAGGTAACGCATAGAAAGCTTCACGTGCTAGTATACTTCAACTGGGCCGCATGGAATTTCATCAAGTCTATTTTTCTCAAATTATCAGTGTGAAAGGATAAGAACGGAGTCTAAAAGAGAGACAGATATCCACGTATTGTCATTCAAAACGCACCTAGAACATCAAACAGGGATGCTTAAGATTTGCTCATCTTCTGAGCAGTTCCCCTACGTTGTTTATCAGCTAGCTGAAGCTCGAAGAATACCAAATCATAACAGAAGTAACCAGAAAAACGTACCAAATAAATTCTTAAGATAATCAATGACACGATGAAAAGAGTTCCTGTTCCAGCTGCAAGCACGAATCGTAAAGGCTCCTGCAAGAGGTCGAGGTGAATGCCTCAATACAAAGTCTTAAATTTAGAAACAATGTATATGCATAGCAGCAACAATGGTCACTCCATCATCAGATTGACTTTCTAATGGTAAACAAGAGCCTAGAAACAATAGACGTGAAAATGGAATGAACTACGTAAAGGGACTTTTGATGATACGTTACCTTCGCAGGATTGAAGCTTGCAGCTGCAATCGGCACTCCAAGAACTGTGAAAGTCACAAACCAGAGACCCCCGAGCCTGAGGAAAAGTTCCCCCTGGTCCCAGGTCGCCCCACGAGTACAACGGTCCATCCTTCAGCGACGAGTATTCATTCACCTGATAACCAAAATCAGTGTGATGACAATCTCCTATAAAATTTCCATTCCACTTCCACATAACCAAGTGACACAAGATGCCTTTTGCAACTGTTTTTTATGCTGTAACACATCCATGCCACTAGAACAGAGAATTCTGTTTCTAATACATGAGCAACCAGTAAATTACAAAATGCGATTAATCGAACCTAGTTCTTTCATTCTGTCCAAATTAGAAAGGGGTGCATGCCAAAACACTAAAATCTTGCTGATTCAGGAGATCTATGCATTCGCATCTAAGCAAGCCTTTCCCAGAGCAAACTTCTTTGAACACTTGCAGAAGATCTGCACAATCAAACTACCACCACTTCATCTAGCAAGCGTCACGTGTATCATATTGCTACAGCAATCTCGACTATTCTCATAACATACCACTCTCGCAGCATAAATCAGAGCGATACTTGCTAAGGTTTAAAACTTTAAGTGACAAGGCGCAAGGCTCTCTAATAGCTTGAACTCTTTACAGTAAATTGATCGATTGCTTTCATTACTTTCGCTGGTACGAGAGCCAGGAAGTCTCGTGTTCCATTTGTCATATTTGTGATGGTTAAATACTCGGTTTAACAACATATCTCCCCAACTTTTAACAAGCTAATCAAGTATCAACTGATCTAAACTCACCGGCCTTTGCTCGAATGGGACCGCGATCTCCAGCCCAGGTTCCCAGCTCCTCCCCGGCGGGACGCTGCCTCCGCCGCCACCGTTCGTCTCGTCCTTCAAGGCCTTGAGAGGGATTTCTCTAAGCAGCTTCTTGGTGCTGCTAGGCTTATTGATGACCCACCAAGAACCATAGCTTCCACTGGCGAATTGAACTTGTCTAGCACAAGAAGGTGTCAGATTGAGGGAGCAGTGCACATGCAGCCTCAGCATTTAGCTCTAGAAGAGAAGCTGTTTAACTTCAAATCCTGGAGAGAGGATTTTCCTTTTTGGTTTTGGTTTTCTTTCACTTCAGGAGGATCCTCTCTGGTTGTGATATTGTTGGATTGGAGAGGAACTTGAGTGCAAGAATTAAATGTATGGCCACGGAAAAGTTCCAATTTCAATGGGGCCACGCACCATTTACGTGGACGAAAAACAATGCAGACAAATTGATCTCGTTGCTTCTCAAAAAGGAGGGCCCATTTGGTAGCGATTGTTGGAAATGGAACTAGCTATTTAATTTTTCTTTTATCGTGAAATTTTTATGATTGATTAATTTTGAGATACGACTTTGTTTGTTTAGCGGAAAATGAATAATTTGCAAAGTATTTCTTAAAATTGATCACTTATATCTCTTGAGATAATTAGTTAATTAAAATATTTACATTATCAATGTCAATTTATATCTAAACATTTTCATTAACGATGAAGATATTTTTCGTTTGTTCATTTTTATAGGTGATATAAGTGATCAATTTTTAATCATTTATTTTCCATGAAGAAACGGAACCTAAATTTAAATTTAGTCCTCTAACTCGAGTAGTTTGCAGATTTGGGTACTTAAACCTAACTCACTTGATCTTTCCAATATGTCAATTTTCTTTTTTATATATAAATTATCACACTTTATTGTGGGTAAGGGCTCGTTTAATAAGATCGAAATACACAAATGCTCTAAATTTAAGTACTAAAAATGAAAATAACATGTAAGTTGATATTCGATGCAAATTAAATAATAAATCTTAGTACAAATATGGGATAGAGAATATTATTGGAAATTTTCTCAATGTAGTTGGTAAGATTATTAATATCTATCAACCAATCGAACATGCCATTCCTTACTTACTACATCAAGCAATTTTTCACTTAAAAAAACCGATTAAGTTGTGTGCAATTAGAGGTTATTAAACAAATTTAATGACATTCAAAAAGTTAATATTCAACACTTAATGTGGTTATCACAGACACCCTTAACGTGGTTGTTTGATCATTCATCATTCATCCCTAGAGGGAACCCCTCTTAAATCCATTTGGATCTAGATCTTATACGTAAGAGCCACCTCTTGGACTTGCAAGAGTTTGTTCCACGTATTGCTCTAATTGTTACAAATGGTATCGGAGTAGTACATTGACCAAAAGCATGGGGCTTGTATATCCCACCTGCGAATTACTATGGTTTTAAACCTTATGGGCTAATCTAACACGAACTATGACCTAGTGCTGCAAGTTGAGTTTGTAATGCTTCCAGTCCTACATTAATTTGAGGATGAATTGTTTTGTGATACATAGGTGTAACTCGCAAGATGATTCATTCGGAGTACTCTTTTTGAATGCTTGATTTACGCGAGTTGAAGAATCATCATGGTTTCTTAACTATTGCAGCAAATTCTATCAATTTCGCAAGCATAGATGCCTTATGCATCTGCGGTCAAAGGCAACGCTAGAGATAATAACCATGATATGAAAATTTATTTAATGAATAATGTGATGATAACGCATTGGGTATCGATATAAGTGGACATGCAAAGTAAATATTTAAACTCACTTAGCAAAAACGTTTAATATATAACTTTTTTTTGGACCGGGAAGGTAAAATTAATCTAATTCATAAAATTGATATATTACCTGACCAATAGCATGTCTCCTAATCTTTTTGTTTGTTGATAACCGGAAATCTTTTTTTATTTATAAAGAAAGTACTACTTTACGACCCAAAATAGTAGAAGACAGACATCAATGTAGGTAGCCGAAAGCATCTAATGACCGTTGGCTGCGACACTTTGTAATGGTCGGCAGGAAAAGAAGATAAAGGCTCATATGGAAAGAAATCTTTCGGTACCACCTTTTCTTTTTCGCCTCTTTGTTTACAAGAAAAGACAGTATACTTCGTATCTTTTTCATTAACATAAACTTTGAAAGAATGATTGTCCGCTCCATCATTCTTTAGTTAATATTAAAATACATCCAAATCGAATCCTAATACTCAATTTATCTTTATTTTGGTTGTTCGTCTGGCATTGTAATCGTCCTCTTGAGAAAGTTGCGCACCCATCTCATGGAAAGTTATGAAGGACATGATTTATCTATGTGATGCCTAATATATTGATTGCAGGATAAGAAACGTCACATATTTACTATGAGATTATTTGGTGCGGCTTATATGGACCACTTTCTAAAGGAGTTCGATATACTTTGCAGTACGATCACATCATAACATAATTACAACATAATCAGAATTACACCACTACGAATCTAAAATTTCAGTATCCTAATTCGCAACAAGATTAAGACATGGGGTCATTCCATCCGCATGTCTTTGTGATTATTAATTTTTTGGGGAGGTATACATGCATTGAATGTGTGGACCAACTATGATGTGTCAAACGAACATCAATTTTCTGATTTAGTATCGCTTTGACCATCCATGTTGAAAATAAGAAATGCGATGGATGCTTTTTTATGACTTAGGTCTCGGGAGATTACTTCTAGTAAGAATAGAACTTTGGAGCCCGCTCTCTTTAGATAATCTTTTAGAGGTTCATAATCAACCTCGTATGTATCATCTGTGAAATGTAAAAGTTACAAAAGTGGATTTAGGAAATTGATGCATAAAATGTTTTAATTGGGTGATTAGGGTTACATTATATGAATATACTCACTGATCAACAATATAAGACCTGAATTTTACGAACGAGTTGAGGAAATTAATTTTCTAGCTAGTGGCATTACTTTGGAATTCCCTTTTTATTTTCGTATTAAATCTATGACCCTGCGTGCGTTGGACTTATTATCAACGAATTTCAGAAATTGTGGTTGCTGTCACAGAAGAAGGGGGCTGGGAATTAGAGGGGAGCTTGCGCCACGTGGCACGCGATTCCCTCCACGCTCTCTTGTGCGCAACTCTCGTGGTTCCACGTACCAAACCGCACTTGGACACACGTGTCCCACGCGACCCCTTCGATAGTTCCATGTCCAAATTCCATGTGCACAACAATGGGCGCACTGGGATTATAAAAAATGGGTGGTGTGATTTACTCCCATAATTTTTTATAATTTTTTTTATAATTTTTTTTTATGTTTTCATTTTGAAGGGAGTTGGTAGGTATGTTCTTTTTTGTTAATTTTATCTTTTGTTTTTCTTTTTAGTATTAGGGTTAATAGGTGATTGTTAAGATCATTTTTGTTTCTAAAAGATCCTTGATCAATATTAATCTTGCTAATGCCTTTTCTTTTTCGTCAGTCTGGAAACTAAAATTAGAAGTTCAATTCTGTATTTGACCATACAGCAAAAACCTTCGTATGGATAATATGTCTTTGAATTTTGTTACACTTGGATTATCGAATGCTCAATGACAATTTACTTTTCAATTGAACTTTTGGCACTCTAGATTCCATCTTATAATTCATTCAACCTGACCAAATATGTAACGGTGTGATATTCTGTCATTCAAAAGAATCTTTCATATGAAAGACGAGTGTTCACATAGCAAGTTTGAAATAATAAGTGTTTGAGAAATTACTTACACACCCAACAGCAAAGAAACCATCTCTCTTGCAATAACTAACAAGAAATTATTACAATTTATTTTTAGAATTTTAGAATGCAATATCTTGTGATGCTCATAATCAGCGAAAAAAATCTAATATGCTGACTTTTTAAACATTTTTTAATCTTCTTTAATTAGATATTTATTATCTAGGACTGTCTTCTAATAATCTAACTCATGTATGTGTATGATTTGTTATTGCTATCTACTATTGGATCCTTTTAGAAGGAAAATTTGATCTAATAGTACCTAAGGCAATGAAAGTGCTATGAGTGCATGAAGCAAAACATGTGGATAGTTACTAAAACTATTATGATAAGTAGACGTTGTTATGGGAAATCTTAATTCAAGAGTTGTAGGGAGGGTCTTATGTCGCCACAAATAGAGGCTGCAACAAGTCTTGGATTCAAAGCCAACATTAAAGAATATAAACCGACTTTCACATTCCCAACTATCAAATCAAAGATACCGGTATCTTGACAGCATCACAAGTCGCTTCTTGTAACTTTGGTAATTCTAAATCAAGCCTTGAGAAAATACCGTGAGGTGATCTCTGGCTTTAAGCAAGCAAGTGAAAAATATATGGGGATTGGGAGGTGGAGAATCTTCATTATATACTGCATAGCTGACTTTCTTAGTGTATCACTCAAGTCTATTTAATGTCTCTTAATGCAGCTACGATGGATAATGCATTGTGGAAACCGGGTACTGAAAAAGATAGTCAAATGGATATTTCTAAAGTACTTACTAAGGTGGAACCGTCCCAAACCAGTAATTTCTTACGTGAAATTAAAGTATAAACGCTTGGTCAAAGCTAACGCAGCTAGAAGCCGTCTTCGAAGACTAAGGGCAGGATCTAAAATTCAAAAGGCAGCTTTCCTAACAAATTGAGATAATTCTTTCTTAAGCTCTCTCGCTTTTGTCATTAAAGTATAAGAGAGGAAATGATACCAGAGTCGTGCCCTAATAGTTTGAATTTTTAGACTAAAGGGTTGCACGGGTTGGTTTGTTCGATTAAAAATCGTTTTTGGAAAAGCTAATCAATTGACATAATAGACCGCAAATGATAAGTTTAGATCGATAAGAACAACTTTTTATTCTAAGAAAAAGAAAATCATTTTCCTTAATTTATTGTCGATGTATCTAAGTGAGGTCCCATCCATGACGATTTCCTATCTCTCATCAACCATTCTCCTTTTCTTCTTGATAAATCTCATCCGTTTTTTTTTTTTCCTCTCCGCATCGTCAACCGTCTCTTGAACTTATTTCATTAAATGCTCATCTTCTTCCACATTCTCAAAAACCTCCGTCAGAAATAATATTTTACAGATATGATTTCATAATAGATTTTCTAATTATTTTCTTAATCCTCGTTATTTTCGATGGATCACCGAAATAATAAAGAAGATGTTGCTCCCATTTTGTTAGTCAGTACATGTTATTTTTTCAACTTATTTTAAAGCAAACAAACTAAAGATGATCAGTTCCTAATCCGGTTAGTCCTAAGATCAAGAACCGAATCAAACCACCAGTTTCAGTCTAATAAAATCAGTTTTTTTTTTTTTTCCCAATACTTAATGCTGTATGTTATGAAGAAATAAAAAAAAAAAAAAAACTTGTTACTTTTAATTTTTTTTAAAAGTAATAAAAAATGTATACATAAATGATTTGGTTTTTATTTTTTTGGAATGGAGAATTAGACCGTCTAGACATCACGTTTAGAAATTAGGAATTAGACCGATACTTTTAAGAACTTGACCCAACTGGCCAGTCCGGTCCAGTCTAGGTAGTTCCCAATTCAGGCGGTCCGTTTGTATATCCCTATAATGAATGTAAGAAAGAAAAAAATTAAAATTGAATTTTTTGAAAATAATTTCTAGAGATGAGGAAATTGTTTTTCCCCGCCCCCACCCCCGAAATGTAAACACTCGGCCCACCGGCCGGGGAGACTCAGCCCGTTGACCCTTGAATCCGCGAGCGCCGCCCCGCCCCGCCCCGCCCCGCCCCGGGGGGCGGGGGAACCTTCTAGAGGCGGCAGGCGAGGGACCTCATTGGACCGTGACCGCGCGGCCAGGTGACGCTATCATTCGACTCCCGGAAGAAAGAAAAAGAAAAAGAAAAAAAAAAAAACGAAACGAAAATCCGTCTCATTATATCGCTCCTTACCCATCTCTCTCTCCTCTCTCTCTATCGCTGGCGCGCGCGCACCATCGCTGCCGTCTCTCTCTCTCTCTCTCTAGAGTCTCCGGCGAGCGAACTAGGGTTCCGGCGGGTGGGTAGGAGGGGGATCGTCTCTCTGATCTCGTCGAGGATGGGAGGCGGCAACGGCCAGAAAGCCAAGATGGCCCGCGAGAAGAACCTGGAGAAGAGTAAAGCCTCCAAAGGTAAGGGTCCCCGAAACCCGAAACCCAGAACGAAAGAAAGAATTTTGAAAAGGAAAAACGCCTGCTTGGTCTCGTCGGCCATCTGGGTAGGAGCCGCGGTCGGGCGAGATCTAGTTTCCGAGGTCGATTTCTCCTGCCGACGGCTTGGTCTGTTGGGTCCGGGAGAGCGGCTTTGGCCCGAATTTAGTTCTTTTCGGTGTGGGTTTCTTGTTGGCGAATCCGGGTAGTTTGTAGATTTCGTTAGATTGGTTTGTGGGTTTTGATCGATTGTCTGTTGCGGTGGTGTTGTTTGTCTCAGGGAGCCAGCTGGAGTCTAACAAGAAAGCCATGAATATCCAGGTACTTTGGATTTGTTTGTTTTTTCTGTTTATTGTTTAATTGATGATTTCTCTTCTGTGAAGGTGTGTTAATGGGTTGCCGCGTTCTTAATGATCTCCGAGGTGTTTTTGCCCTCGATGCTTGTGATGTTCGAAGCTTGTTCTTCGCAGAGGGGTTATAAGTGAGTGTGAGATTGCTAGACTAGCACAAGACTGGGTTATATCGGTGTTGAATTGAAGATTGGTTTACTTAGATCTTTATTTAAATCATTGACTTAGAGATTTGGGGCAATGAGAATCCTGTTGTGGACCTGTCTGATGTGTGTCGATGCATTGAAATGACGATGGATTGATCATGTAGGCATTTGAACTTACAAGCTGTTTGATTATCGGATCGAAGTCTGTTAAGTTTTGTGAAACTGTAGTGACACATTCATATTTGTTAGTTGAGCGACTGTCCTCTTCTATATATTCGTGGAATGAGAGTGATGAGTAATTTCTTTGCCAACTTAGAGCTTGATAAGCCATTCAGAGCGGTTGACTTTGGCCAAATTGGGAGATGGCTCCGCCCTTTGTAGATTGGGGTAATGTGGTCTACCATGGTCATGGTGTCATACCCATAATGTGATGTCTGTTATTCTGTACTGCTACTGTTATATTCTGCCCAGTGTTTAGTGTTATCTTATAAACGAAGGACCACATGAACCCTGGCTGCTTTGAGCTTATGGTGATTGATAATTGCCATGGCTTTCACTTTAAAGGGTGGTTCATGGTGTATATCCCAGGCACTGTATGGATATAACATGGCTATATTGGTTAGGGAAGGTTTAAAGATGAATTGTTGCGATTGTTATAATCCAGTTCATAATGCAACTGAAAGGATGATCAAAATTACATTAGCTGTCTATTTTGATGGGTGTAGCATGTCAGAACATTCTATCTGTACTCTATAGCCAGAGTGTTCTCCGTCTTAAATAACCTATCATATAAGCAAGAGATCAACTACTGTTAGGCGTTAGGGCCAGGATCTCTATATTGCCTTAGTTATGGCCATCAATGAGCTGGAAACTGACATGAGTTGAATGTGGCCATGACCTCAGAAGCTGATATAGGAATTATGTCTATTCATTCTGTTTCTGCTATGTTTTCTTCAGATGAGTTTTTTTTTTTTTTTTTTTTTGGAGGGGGGTTGAACTCTGCAGATGAGTTGGATAATAGATATGTGCAATTATGTGTTCAACGCAATAGTTGCATGTGTATCGGTCCAAAATTGTCTATGGATCCCTTTATGATAGTTTTTGTGCACGTCACTCTTTTTACTTCGCATTGATTATTTGTATGCTGTTTATTGCAGTGTAAGATCTGTATGCAAACATTCATGTGCACCACATCAGAGGTGAAGTGCAGGGAGCATGCTGAAGCGAAGCACCCGAAGAGTGATGTTACTGCTTGTTTTCCACATATTAAAAAATGACAAGTCACATGTAAGTCTAAGCAGCTGGGGAGATATACCCTTTTATGTAAAGTCTTTACTATTGTGTTTAGGAATCCTTCTGGGACCGAAGCTGCTTGTTATAAGTTGTGGATGTTCGTGTCAGTCAAAGTGGTCAGATGGACGGGAGGGGAGGTCGATCTCGTTTTCTCGTTTTCTCTACATCTGAGTTTAAGTGTTATCATTTTGTTGACTCTTATATCAGCATCTCACATGAGTAATTGGTTCTTCGAGCTATTCTGGGTGGGTTCTTTCTACTTTCTGTATACTTGTGTTGGCTATTGAGTGGTGCGGTTCATCATTTTACTTGTCTTGACGAATATGTTCTTGGCGATTTGTTATGCCTCTGGATTGGCCACACTGCACTGGGTGTCTAGTCATTGATATAAGCAGTCTCTTTGTATTCGGGATCATCGACGGAAGTTGTCATGACATGAAATGGAGTTAACCACGGGAATATTTAGTCTCCATTCTCAAATTAACGAACTTGAACATCTCTGTGTCACCTGTAGGGTTGTACAGAAGGATCTTCCAAATCATTCCCGCAGGAGATCCGAACCGCCCGAACTGAAATTTTGAGTGAATCTGGGTTGGTTTGTTTTTCGGTTTGGTATACAAGGAAAAAACAATATTCTTCCAGTGGTTTATTTAATTTTGGGTTATTATTACAAATCGACCTGAAGCACATTATTGGGCAAGAACAGAGAAGGCAACCGGGAAACAATCATGAAACATATGGGTAGAAGAACTCAGCTAACTCCTCATTAAGAGAGTACCCTCTCAGTCACTATGAACGCCCTCGATTAGTGCAATGAGAGATGTGTCTATTCAATCGATTTTGGTTTTTGGTCGTCTTTTTCTGCCTGAAATATGAGCCGGGTCTGGTTTGGTTTCGATTTGTATGATTCTTCTTGACACCTCTGCAAGGGAGCTTCAAGAACAAAATCGCTGCCAAATCCTTGAAGATTTTGCTTGTTCGTTTAGGATTCTTGCTCGTGGATACTTTCATAGACAATTCTCTATTTCCCTTCCAAAATTTAGAATAGTAATTAAATTTCTAAAAAGAGAAGGGAAAATTCTCCTAAGGATCTTATTTCAAATTCATAAAGTGTCATTATTTTTTTAAATAAGGTTGAGCGAATCTTGTTTTAAATAAGAGCTTAAAGTATTATATTTATTTTAAATAAGAGCTTGATTTTCCGATTGATGAAAGGTATTTTTGTCATATATCTTTTTTTTTTTTTTTTTTTTCTTCCTTCTTCAATTCCTCTTTTCTTTATTTTTTCTTTATTTATGGTTTTTCTTTCTTCTTTAGCAATGGTTGGCCGACGATTGGTGCCTCGCTTGGGTGAGGTGACCATCACCCCGGGTGAGGCCGCCCTTGTCGGTCCCAAGCGAGGCCGACTCTTGCCAAATTAGTGATAGTGGTCTTGCCTACAGTTGCGGCCCAGCAGCGATTGGGCAAGGGATGGATCTAGCGAGGGTTGACGAGCCCTTGTTGGCCTTTACCAATGTCCAATGAGGGCTTGTAGGTCCTCGCTAGAAAGGAAAAAAAAAAAAAAAGAAAGGAGAAAAAGAAAGAAAAGAATACAATATAATTTAAAATTAAAATTGTATGTGGACGAAAACGCCTTTTCATCGATTGGAATATTTAGTCAGCTAACGATCAGCAAAGTCAAATCCTTATTTGAAACAATCATGATTCTTTCGGACTTTTATTTGAAATAATCACGATCACTTACACAAAATTAATTTCAGACATTTATTTGAGTAAATGGGGATATTTTAGGCTCTTACTTGAAATTTTCCTAGAAGATGATGAAAATTATATATGTTACATATCAACATTTATATATTCCTGTGACGGTCGGCCTGTTTGCTGATTTCCTGGTGGAGTTGCGGGGTGTTCGTGTTGCTGCTGACCTGTTGGCGGGCTACCTTGTCTGCTGGTTCGCTGCTGCTTCGGAGGTTGGTCGATGAAGGTGGGGCTGCATCCGGTACGCGATTGGCGACTCTGGGTGCTGCTTTCCTTTTGAAGCTGCTGGTTGGTTACTGCCTCTGTGCGGTTGCTGCTGAGCTGTCGCGGTTCACCAAGATTAGGAGATCTCCTTTTCCTTTTGTTGGTGGTTGCTGTATTTTGGCTTTTTGCTGCCGCTGTTTTAGCTGTGCTTTTGCTGCTTTGCTGTTTTGTTTCCTTTCTCGGCACCCTTTCACTCGAGCTGACATGTTGTCAAGAGTGTTCAATATATCTCTTACTTTTACCCAAAAAAAAAACATTTATATATTGCAAAAAGCTTAAGATGTATATGGCTAAAACAAAGTGAAAATGCGGCCGTCGTAAGATTTAGATTGCTTTTATTCTTTCCCGTGAATGCCTACTTTTGCAGACGTCCTTGAAAAAGGTAACCAGGATGGCAACCAAGGAAATTGTCCACTCAAAGATTCTCTATCTCATAATTTCGTCCTTCACGATATTAGTCCTGGCAGCCAACGCTTGAATTCTTAGTATAAAAATTTAACATCCAACTTTCATTTAATGACTAGGGTTAATATCCTAAAAACTCTCAAACTGGTACACATGTGACAAATTTACTCAAAATTATTTCTTTTTACCATAAAAAATCACAAATTGATACACTCGTGACAAATTTATCCCGACTAATCATAAAAAAATCATAAACTAGTATATTTATGACAAATTTATCTCAAACGAATTTATTCGACCACAAAAAATCCCAAACTGGTATATTAGTCAAATCACAAAAATTGTAAATTGTAACAAACGGAACGTAAAAGCCCAAATTGGTATATCAGTCAATTGTCACATGTTATATACTTTAATAATTTGACAGTAAAATTTAACAAAACACTAACCGAGGGTAAATTTGTCATAAGTATACCAGTTTGGGGTAAATTTGTCAAAAGTATACCAATTTGGGATTTTTGGTGGTCAAAAAAATAGTGTGGAGTAAATTTGTCACAGGTGTACGAGTTTGGGATTTTTTAGGGTATTAACCCTAATGACTATTCACACTTGCTATACTTAATTTGATGAAGGAGGATAATCCATGGTGCAAAGCAAAATCACATTAAGGTTTCGTTTGTTTTGTGAAGAATATTGTTTGAAAAAATATTTTCCTCATTTTCTAGCGTTTGGATTGTTTAGGAAAATGAGTCATTGAAAAATGTTTTTCTAATCAATAAAAACCTATGCTTAAATTCAAGAAATTTTTTCTTCTTTAAAAATTCGAAAATCATTTTTCAAAATGTAATTGGAAATTGGTGCTTGGGCTTTAGAGGTGGGGACCAAATCCACCGGGATCCATCAAGGGCAAGCTTGGGTCTAAAGAGGCCAGGTCTAACACCCCGATGTTGAGGCTCAGGTCAACAAAAGCAGGGCTTGAGACACTTGTGCCCCTGCCTTAGACCTCATGCCAATGGTCGGAGTACTTGGCACTCGAGCCTGGGTCCATTAAGATCTGGTGTAGTACCTTGGTATTGTTGCTTAGCTCAGTGGACCAAGTCCACATAGGCCAAGCCCAAGACCTTGATGCTCGTGCTTTAGTCCATGGAGGTTGGCCCTAGGACCCCAAAACCCATGCCCGAATCCCTGGAACTTGAGCTCGAGCCTAAATCCATACTTGTGCTCATGCTCGGGCCTAGGACACTAGTACCCATGCTCAAGCTCAAGTTTGTCGAGGTTGAATCTTGGGACCTCAATGGCTGTATCTGGTTCCCCAACACCTGGGCTCAAGTCCTCATACTGGACTTGAGACCCCAATGTCAAGTCCCCAACACCTGAGCTCGGGACCTTACTGCTTGTGCTTAGATCTCCCACGGCCAAGCCTAGGTCTATCGAGGCTAGGCCTAGGACCAAGTCCCTAGCGCTTGAGCTTGGGACCTCGGCGCCCATGTTCCGGTCCTTGTGCTTGAAACCAGGTCACTGGAACCCTGGTCCATTGAGGCTAGAATCGGGAGCTCAGTGCTTGTACTTGGTACTTTGGCTATCAGTGCGCAAGCGACTAGCTCTCAAATAGCGTATATTTATTTGGAAAAATCAAATTATATTTTTCTTTTCGGATGAAGTAAAGTAATTTTATGTTATTTTTCATATTTCAGTCAAACATCGAAACATATTGTAATATTTGAAAATGAATCTTTGAAAAACATGCTCCGAAAATATGACATTTTGGCAAAACAAATGCAGGTAAGAGACCTTAAAAGAGGCAACTGTGGAATTTTAAGCTCTCCCGCGCACTATTTCATCGGTACCCAATCATCTCCACTACCAGCCGATTTTGTTCGAGGAAACATCTTCAAGGATCCAATCTTTCTTGTGATCTTACGTGTTTAAATAGATTTGAAGAAATGTGCAACAATATAATGCAATTCCGTCGCCTCGAAGAAAAAGCTTTACAAACTCATCCATATCAAAGTTGCGCCCACGTGATTAGATTCATTGGACGAAGACCAAAGATTGCACTTTCAGTTAAAGAAATGGTCGAACCAGAAGATGATCCCCGATTCGCTGCCTTTAGAACCAATAGAATCGCCAATATTATAAAAGACATGGATGGATGGTTTGAAAAATGGGTACAGAGGAAATCCAATTAAACAACCTTCAATGGCTTACATGGGTAATGAGCAGGGAAGTTATCCTGGGAATGAACCGCAAATCCATTTAAATTACCAAATGTCCACGCATTTTTCCCATCCGTCGGCGTTGGCAGAAATTTTCATTGAAGAAACATGAATTGGAATAATGCCAAAAGATAAATTTATACCATGACGCGGCTGAAAAGCTTATAGAAACTCAAGCGACTTCAACAATGAAAAGTCATCCCTGCAAACATTGTGTCATTGCCACTCCAAACTGATTTATGCTTTTATGTTCTTTGTACATAAGTAATTGTTCCTATGAGCCAACCACCCCAACCCACACGCGCACACATCAACCTCCTTGGCTGTGAAAATGGACATTATTGCCTACCTTATGCAAATATACCATTGAGACTCCAAATCTTCATCTGTTCATGTCTTTAAGGTGTTCATGCCTTCAATGCTTGACTGACTACTAGCTTAACACACAGTATAATTGCTATATGCGCATATAATCAGTTGCCCTAACAAGAGCATCTTATAAGCAGCTCTGCTTCCACAGCAATCTGCATGCTCAATCATCGAACCCAATAGAAATATCAATCAGTCAGGCACAGGTCCGATTGAAAGGTTATTAAGTCCGCATCCAGCTATTCTCTGCAGCCCTCACTTGAGAGAAGTATGCGTGGTTCTGCACAAAGCAAACAACAGGGCGTAATCAGTTATTGCCGACTTGAATAAAAAGGACAGGGCAATAAAAGCAATAAAAAGGAAAAAAATTATCAAACAAGAACAAGTTCAAGAAGATGAACAGATTTTTCTGACCAGAAGAAGGAAAAAAAAAACAAAGATGAGCAGAAATCTTTGTGAAAGGCAGTTATACATACACATTTTCATGTACTGTAAACACAAGAAAAATTTGGCGTATGTGGATATGCACTAAAATTAGGTAAAAGACCATGCATAAATTTGCATGTGCACAGTAATGAGGATAAAGGGAGAGTCTAGATAAGCAGATACTTACCATAGCTTCTCTGGCGGTTAATCTTTCTTGATGATCATAACGAAGTAGCTTATCAAGAAAATCAATGGCCTACATAGTGAATACACTCAAAGGATCAGCATAAAAAAACAGACAAACTGCTAAGAGCACAGATCATTAAATATCTGTGAAGAAATTGACCTCAGGAGAAACCAGATGCTGGTTGTCTGCGTTTATGAATTTGGTCCAGGGCTTCCTGCTATGCCTGTATTTATGCAAAGGATAACGTGGATCAAAGCTGTTAGGTAGCTGCTGGAAGACTAATAACCTTCTATTCGATTTGCTAATGGAATCTATTTCCTCAATTTGACTTTAAAACAATGTACATTTGATTGTTGGAGTCCACCAGGTACAAGGGGATCAAAATGCAGGGATAATGGAAACCCTAAAGTACACAAGGATACAAACTTGAGCAGGAGAATAATCCTACTTCAGTAATTTTAAATGTTTTCCTTCTTCATTCAGTCTATTCTCATACTATTGTAGGGTTACAAGCGGTAATGTGATGGGTCATGTGAATAATTAATTAGGTTGAAAGGTTGATATTAATCGCGATTTTAGATCGATAGTTAAGATTGTCTTTTCTGTAACCCTATTTTAAATAAGTCATTAGTTTCTTCATTCAATAAGCATCATTTGGTTCTTACGAACCCAGGATTCAGCTCGATTCTACCCAAGTTTATGTTCTTTTTTGCTAATCTTTTACTTCTCCAACTACATGGATTTGGTATGAAAGCGAAAAAGAGGTCTCTAGGGTGTTCGTTTCATTGCGATGGTTGGACATGAAAGAGGTCGTGAGAAGCAATTAGCAGACATGCTGAGATAAGACATGTGATGGAGGACTTGATGCAAGCCATTCAAGCTTTGCAGCCACGGTAATCTTTGGCAGCCCATATGTAGAATCTGAAAGGCAACAGTGATCATACTGAAAGGTGGTCTCAAGGACGACAGGTAGGAAGATGAACATCCCTCTCATGATGCCGGACCAGTGAATAATAAGGTAGGTGGTGGATTGTAAAAGTGATTGTGTTGCGCCTAGGGTCTTAATAAAGGAATCTATCCTTTTTGTGAAGACTTTCAAGATGAAACAACAAGAGTTAATTGGGAAGATGAGGAAGTCACCCATATAGTTGTTTACAATGACTATAATGATCATGAGAAAGAACATAAATATTTTCACTTGAGAGGGTGATGAATTGCAATCCATAGAGTACTCTTGAAGGGTGTCTTCATGAGATATCAACAAGTGTTGTAGAAGAAGATAAGCAAGCATGTGGAGAAGATGCTAGCCAATTTAAAGTTGAAGAGAGAGTTTTCTTCATTCCAAAGACATATTTTGTTATTCTTGAAGAATTTATGGGTTCAATTGAAAGGTTCAATCGGCAAGCTTTCATGAAGCCAAAAAGCTTTGAATGTTTGGATGATGTGATTCAAATCTTAATGATGATTGCACGGAAGTCACTATATCTCACTATTCAAGACTTCAAAATGCAAGGTTGACTTTCTCGGACCAGAGAAGGAGAGATGACAAAGCTACATGGGTTTTTGGAGAGGAGATGCAGAAGATTGATTCAAATAGATCTGCTGAAGAAGTAAACAGTCTTCGCATTTGAGCTTGATCCTTTCCAACCAGGGGAGAATGAGCATAATCCTATCTTAGTAGTTTTTAGTGTTTTTCCTCTTTACCTAGTCTTTTCCCATATTATTTTAGGGCTATAAGTGGTCATGTGATGGTCATGTGAATGTTTAATTAGGCTGAAAGGTTAAGATTAGAAGTTGTTATTTTATATCCAGGGATGAAATCATCTTACATCAGTAACACTAGTACAAACAGATTTTTGAGTCTCTCTAATCATTAGTTTTTTTCTTCGATCAATAAACATCATTAGATTTTTTAACCCTAGAATATCGTTTCACTGTTCCAGCTTCAATTCAACTTGATTCTAGCCCCACTTTTTTTCCTTTTGCTATCTTTTACCTCTCCAACTATGTAAAAAATGCTACAATATCCAATCAATGTTCATGCTTGCATACGTGTCCACCTTCTTGTACTAGCAATAACAATAAAATTAACTAAAATCATCAAAAAGCCTTCCATTTGGATGTAAAAGTCAGTTGACATCTCCCAGCTTCAAGTTGACAATATACATAAGACAGTTCTTCATAATAAATACCTCCCAACAAGTGCATCAAGTTGAGGATCAAGCTCCAGATGATACTTGTTGAGATATGCATTCAACTCATCTGTACCAAGAACCTGAAATTAATTTACATTAGACTCATATTGCAGCTATAGTTTGTCAGATGAAGAAATTTACCATGAATAAAACCTTGTAATGGAACATAAGTTCTAATTTAACCTTCAGATTGACCAAGATATGTGACTTTAAGTGTCTGACATAAATTTATGAACTTCGAACTTAGATGTTTAAGCATTTTTGGGCTGTTTTAAAGTTTAAAAGGAGAAGAAGCTGCTCAAGTTACACCTTAAATGGGCTTCAACCATGAAGAACCTCTGTAGCAAGCAGGAGCTCTAACATCAACGGCCTAAAATAATCCCCATACAAGCATCAAATGCCTTATTAAATATTTTCTGATCAATAGTCATTCAATTCCTATCACCAACATGCTAGTTATTAGCACATAACAGACTGTAGAGATGTACCGCAGCATAATGCTACAAGAAAATTGTTTTTGTATGCATAAGCACAATTACTTAGAAAAGCCCATCAGTTGTCCTCACCTTGGCAATTTTAACGAGCTGATCTTGGTTGTCATGGCCATAAAAAAATGGGTCCTTCCGAAAAATCTAAGAAGATTTTGCAAAGAAAGAGAAAATTATAAAAATATACAAGAAAGGACTAAATGGGCCATTGCAAGTGACTTCACTTTAAGAGCAAAAGATCATAAAGGAGGCAAGCAAGAATTCTGACCATTCCAGCGAACATGCAACCGAGGCTCCACATATCCAAAGAATAGTCATAGTCTTGCAAATCAACAAGAAGTTCCGGTCCCTTATAGTGCCTGAGAAACAAGGTAAAAATTTCCAATCTTTACAGTAATTCTGAATCATACTAGAAGATATGTAATGACTGCAATAATTGCACCTATAACTAAGAGATACAATACCAATCCATAAGTTTTAATATCAGCATGTCCGATCCGTCCTTGAGGTGGTAAGCAGCGCGGGCTTCTTACTATTTTAATGTCTAAGAAAGATGTACCATCACACAGATAGGATAACAAGGATGCAGAGTGCCATTACATCTTTATCAGAGACACCTTTTCTATATAATCATCATATAGGTATCTATCTCCTGGTACCATCAAGCTTCAAAGCTTGTCCAGAACCTAAAAGAGTAAACAACTGCTCTTTAAAATAAACAATTTTGCGTAAGGACACATCTCAGCAGTTGCTAGTAAGGTTGTAAGCAAATTTTAACCCGCCCCCCCTTTTTTCGTATTTTCCACTTAATTATTGCTAAATATTTCTCTCTGTTAGTTCAGTCAACAGCAACTCGTCATGTCAAGTTTACAGCATGATCAAAATGCTTATAACCCTATTCCACTGTTCAGCATGCAAATACTTATTTATATCTCCAGATGACATACTCAAAAAACTTTTCAATCAGAGGCATATGATCTACCAAGAAATAGCCAGAACTTCAACAAAAACCAATAAGAGAAGGTAAAACATAGTGAAAATTTTTAAGGGACACTATATAGATACCTGGAAGCAACCCGGACATTATATTCTTTGCCAGGATGATAAAATTCAGCTAGACCCCAATCTATCAAGCGGAGTTTTCGCAACTCATGGTCTATCATGACATTGTGAGGCTTAACATCCCTATGCATTATTCCTTGTGAATGGCAGAAATCTAATGCCTGCAATTCAAGGCAAATAGCTCTGTAAAATGATGCCCTTATCACATTCATATGTTCCTCTACAACTTGTCTGAAATAGCATGTATATTACCACTACTAACACAATGTAGTAACAGTCAGACTATGTAGAACCAGCATTGTTCACCAGTTATAAAGCGGAAAACACTACGCATGGAACAAAATCTTAATCACATATTGTTGACGATACGCAATAATCAGTTCCCTAAAAATTTTTTCTAGTTATACTAGCTCAAGAGGATGAAAATATTTTCCGCCAAAGTCTAGTACCCGATTTTTCAAGAAAAAAATCCATGTTAAAGGTTTCACAGGTTAAAAGGAAAGAAAGTTTTAACAGAAGGTACCAACAGGCACAGAAGTCAATTAAGCACATTGCATAACCATTCTGAAAACAGGTGCCCAAAACATCAGATATATTATAAATCAATTTAACATCTTTAAAGAAGAAAAAAGATTCCAGTATTGTATAAAGACTGAGAAGAAAGCCTTTGTTTTTTTAGCCAAGCCCGAGAAGAGTAATTAAACAATACTTTACAGTTTCCTCTGATCAACACAATAGCCATCCTTGGACAATTTGATGATACATAAAATACCAAAAGAAAAAGCTTTTTTATAAGCCAAACCCCCCAAAAAAAAAAAGAAAAAAAGAAAAGGAAATGAATATCCATAAGTGCCCAAATTGCTGTGATTTCGGTGTTATCCAGAAACTCATGCTCAGCCATCAGATGCCTTATATGTATCTCTTCCGTAATTCAGCAAGACAGCTATTTAATGATGGTAGTGATGCCTATATGACATATAAATCACCTGGTAGCAGATAGGTAGTCTTTTTGTATCACTTCCATAAGAATAATCACATCCACTTCCATTTTTTGTTGTTATATAGCCTCAACACATTTACTTCTTACAGTTCACTTGTGGTAGTTCTTTTCATACAACACAATCATTGAAAATGAACTCAACAAATTAAGTGCACATATTCACAATGAACAAATGAAATCCAAGCTTGACTTGGTTTAAGAATAGGAGAAATTAAAGGAATATACCTTGAGGAGCTCGTATATGTAGTAGCATATGTCATAATCAGTCAATGTTGGGTACAACACTTTGAAATCTGTACTGTTGACATACTCAAATATCAAACTAGGAGTCTTTGAATGCTGATCCCTAACGACATCAAAAAGTTTCACGACGTTTGTGCCCCCACATAGGTTCTGGAGTATTTTTATCTCTCTTTTTATCTGCACAAAGGCAATAGCGAGATCACAATTACTCCTAGAGCTTATGAAAGTCTTCTCAACAATCATCAAGAGACCATGCAAGAGATCAATTAACATGTATGAAAACTAACCAACTCAACCATAATAGACAGAATATCCACCCCCCACCCCAAAAAAAAAAAAAAAAAAAAAAAAAAAAAAAAAAAACCGCACTCATCGTTTGGTTCCAGTGAATGAAAATATAGACTACATATACTTAAGTAGAAGGATCACCAGAAAATCACCTTCTTCTTCTTGACAGGTTTGAGGATCTTGATTACACATTTCTCATTGGTATTGACATTTATTCCTTCAAAGACCTCACTATATTTTCCCCTTCCGACTTTCCGAACTACTTCATAGTCATCTTGGTTACTGCATAGAAAAAATAAAGTAATTTGAATCTGCATAGGAGAAAAGGCACAAAGCATATGAAGTGAAGACACCAACACACAAGCTTATCAAACACAACCACCAGCCCAAAGATCTCATTGGAGAAAAAGAAAGAAATCTCGAGCTTTACTTCCATCATTGCCAGGTTATGATAAATGGCTGGAAAAGGTGGTCAAATCAACTTAACACTCAATTGGAAATGATATTTTTCTAAATCTAATGAAGCAAAATGTTTGATTATCATCTATTTGGATTAAAATAATTGCATGTTCCAACTAAAAAGTTGGAAGAAAGAGATATTCCAGTCCCTCCGCTGAGTTATAACCATCTAGATACACATCATACAAATGGCAACTGACAAGCCCAAAAATCTTGATGTGAACAATGTTTGCGCCAATGATAACAACATAGAAAAATCTTAAAATCATGCCAACTACAGCAAGTGTTGACCTGCAATTAATAAAGAATCAAACATGAAAACCCGAGATCACATGGCATAAAACAGGTTAAAGGATAAAACGGATAGTAATTGAATCTTTCATGTTACAGAGAGCATTGCAATGTGGTTAAAAAAACAAAAAAAACAAAAGAACAGTGTCAATTTCTCTCAACAGGTAAGTCCAGAACTTTGGGGCAAAAAAAAAAAAAAAATACTTGATGCTCAAATTTCGATGTTTGAAAATTCTTAAACAACTGTTTAAAACAAGACAATCTCTCACTAGACAAGATTGTAATTCCGCATCGTCACGCCCGATTATCAAGTCGAAAGCACCCTAACGCGATTTTAAAATGCGAAAAGCCACCAGCAATATCTCGATCGCAGCATATCAAAAGGTACACAAACAAATTCGCTCTCGGCGAAACGAACTCGTTCGGATTCGAAACTAGACATCGCTGACATCATCCCTCACGGCGAGAACTTCACAGACCCTAACCACAAGAACGCCTAATCCATCGCCAAACACTGAATCGAAAGCTCAAGCTATCCACCACTCGATAATTCAAATGAGCGAAACCGAAACCCCTATATAATCACGACGATTACCCCCACTGCACCGCGAGGGACTCGTAATCCCAATACTCCTTGGGCCGGATCACGTTGACGTCGGCGTAAACCCGGGCTTTGGACATGCTTCCGAGGTCGCTCCGGCGCGAGATCTCGCGATCGCGGCGGCCGCCGTGGCGAGGGGCGGGGGTGGAGTCGCCGCCGCCGCCGCCGGGGGTGCCCGCGACGGGGAGGTGCGCGAGCGGCGCGCGCAGGGCGACGAGGGCGAACGCGAGCAGGAGGTGGAGGTGGAAGGGAGGCGGCGCGCGGCGGCGGGATGCTCTCATGAACCGATGGACCGCCGCCGGGAGCCCATTCGCCTGCGACTTCTCGGAACGCCCCTTTGCTCCTTCCGCTTCGCGACGAGGGCAGGAAGATCGACGACGACGCTCTCGAGATCAGGATTCGATTTCCATAAAGAATCGAATTAAATCGAATTAAAAAAATTACCTTTTCAACTCTAGATTGTGTTAAAAAAAAAAAAAAAACTCTAGATTGTGTTTGTTTTGCCCAAAATAAAAATATTTAAAAATATTTTGCCCATATCACTAATAGAAATAAATAAATGAAAAATATTTTTATCATCCATTAAATTATTTAAATATGTCGACTAATTATTTTAAACAATATAAAAATTAATTTTACAAAAATATTATTTAAATAAATTTTTTTGTAAATCTTTTTAATAAAAACTCGAAATACTATTATTTTCTTAAATAAGTGGAGGGCTAGGGCTAGCCCTCTTCGCTTGTGGCCATCGCCCCATCATCAATGGGGCATTGACCATAACTAACGAGGTTGCTGGCGGCTTAGTAAGGGCTGATGACCTCACCCACCAGAAACGAGCGCCAAAATCAAGAAAGGGTTGTGGCTCTCACCCACCGTAGCAAGCCCCTCTTGGCCCTCACCTTTGGTTGGTGAGGTCGCCGACCCTCGCCAATGTGCCGAGGATTGTGTTGACCATGGCTAGCGCCTCATCGGATGGGTGGCTGCCATTGTTGGGGAGGGTTGCCCCTACTATATTTATTTATTTTTAAATTTTAGCCTTTTTTTTTTCCTTTTTTTAAGTTTCTTTTTTCAAAAGCAAAATAATAAAAGTAAAGGGAAAAAAAAGCCCTTGATCAGCCGGTGAAGTCAAGTGCTTCTTTGATATTGATGTTATTACTTTAGATCATTATTTGAAATAAACTCTATTTCAGATTCTTATTTGAAAATATGAAAGCACTTCAAGCTTTTATTTAAAATCAAGTTCACTTATGCTCTTATTTGAAAAATTGAAAGCACTTTGAGTTTTTATTTGAATTTTTCCTTTATTATCATTTTTTTTTATGGATTCTTTTCCTATCCGATCGAATAATATGTTATTGATATGTACATGGAAAATGAGTGTCTATTCAATTTCACGAAAGAATGATTATTCGATTCTTTCTTCTCCTTTTCATCATAACTCAATCAAAATGTAACAACTTTTCTTAATCTTTAGGACATATTCTTTGATTCTTTGATTCTTAATCTTATCTATTTCACCGTGTAAAGACAGTTTTTGGAATTGGTGGGCGTCCCCGAGATGTTCATTCCTAAAAAGCCCATTTTGTCTGCCGATGCTATTTCCTTAATGGAGGGAAGAATTTCTTCTCAAATTTTGCAAATATTTTGTAACGTTCCATTTCATTGTAGTCGCTGGGTAATCACCAAGCTTTTCACATGCACATAGCGTGCGCAAAAACACTAATCGTTATGTTACAACTTTCCTTACAAATGCCAATGCCTTTATGGCAAATAACTAAAAAAAAGTGCACCACGCGTATGCGAAAGAAATTACGATCCAAAGATTTGCAACATCAACTTACTAAAGAATATTTAGATTGTAGTCCACCAGAAAGATATTATGAACTTTTTTGATAAGGTTATTGAAAGAAAAGATTCAAATTTTGAAATTGTGATACATGAAAGAAAATGTGAAAGTTATTAATTTACGCATTCGTCCATTTGTCAATTAACTATAAATAACTAATTGAGGATTCTTTGACAAAAAAAAAAAAATTGCATTTCTCTAAAAGTAGGCTATCCTCTTTGCTTCATCTAATAGCATGGATAATAAGTTCTCTTACCGCTATTTAAAATTTGAATGCTGGGTGATGATCGTAAAGATAGTTTTTATTGTTATGAGAATATTTATCAATTTATGTGAATTCAAAGTATGACATTTGGAAAAGTGATTGGAAAAGCTCAAATTTTTTAAAGATGCCACAAAATCACATTAGGCTTTCGGGAACTTGTTGGCATTGAAGTTGATCGTATTATCATATGTCGATCACGTGGGTAAAAGGTTATTGTTGAAAGATGATTGTATCATTAGGTGCTGGGCCTGTGAATAAAAATACAATGAAATTATGCATCATTAGGGTATTGGTATATGACCAGTTATCGACTAGCTTATGGATAGGACCTCCGATGAAGCAAGGGGTTGCCATGAATACAATAGTGAAGATTAAAATAACTGCACGGATGAATCTAGCAATAAATCTTTAGAATCTTCAAAAATATTTCGAAAGGGCACCAAGGGAGTGTGCGGTTGAAAGATGGTTGATACCTAGTCGCTATATAGCACTGACACTCTCTGGAAGCTTTTGTGTCGTGTCCGACACGCTCCGACACGTCCCGACACGCTCGACACGTGGTCAATGAGTGTCAAAAAATCCGACAAGTGGTCAACTCTCTCCGACACGCGAGTCCAAAATTTCGACACACAATTTCGATACGCACGGGGTCAATTTTAAAAATTTATAATACTTGAGGGGTCAAAATATAAATATACAAAAAAGAAGTAATAAAAGAAGTAATAAAATGCTATAAATATACACGCACGGGGTCAATTTTTTTTTTTTTTTTTTAGTTTTGTTTTTTTAGAATTTTTTTAGTTTTTTTAAAAGTCTTTTACTATGAAAGAAGTAATAAAAAATGCTATATATGATAAATAAATAAATTTAAAAATATCATTTCAGTATTTTTCTTTAAACAATGTTTTTTCCTCTAAGTTTTATGTATTATTGTAACAAATTAAAATAATGAATGATATTATTTAATATTTTTCGTGTAAATTAATTCTAGGATATTATTATTATTTTTTATTTATGTATTTATATATAAAAATATATTTAATATATAACGTGTCGGAACGTGTTGGAATTCTTTATTTTTAAGAAATGACGTGTCGGCGTGTCGTGTCGTGTCGCGCGTCCATGTCGATGCTACATAGCCTAGTTGTAGGACTAGTGTTGATAAACCAGGGAGCATTAAAGCACGATCAAGGCGGTTACATAGGAGATGGGCGAGTTGGTTATAGAAGGAATGTGCTTAAAGATGGAGGCAGATAGTTATTTAGTGGTTATCGAGTTGCTCTATAGACACCCCAGTCGTTCGACAGAGCACCCCCCTTCCCCAAACATCCGAACCTTCGCATCTACTCTCTCTTAGAGGATGAACCACGCCTTCTCTATCGCAAGAGCGATCGAAGAGCTATCGCTCATCGCTGCTTCGCGTATTACGAAAGCCCTATTGCCCGAACGGGGCATGCTGCAAGAGCGTAGGTGAGTGGTAAGCGTAGGAGGCGTGCCCGAAGGGCAGCGGCAGCAGTGCGGTTCCAAGTGTCGTTGCTAGATTGAGATCTGAGGGGTGGCGGGGACTTCGACTGCCTTGTATCGGGTGAAGAGAAGAGGGTGGTAGGCTTAGTAGGGCTCGAACACATCAAAATGCCTTTACTTTAGTTTCACATTATCATACTTTAGTTTCCTAGCTATAGTCTCTAGATTCCCATCACTGATTGGATTTCAACGAGTATTTTCATCCTAGTGCAGTGCCATGGATTAAATTTTGGTGCTGTATCTCTTGTCTAGCGTGTCGATTGAATTCCGATATTATGTCCTCTATCCAAGTGCATTGTTGTTGATTAGGTTCCGGTAGTGTACTTACCTATGTCTGGGTTATGCCATCAATTAGATTCCGACATAGTTTGAGTTCGATTTGAGAATCCGAGGTTGATCGTTAGGGTTATATAGTTGTGTTTGTAATTGGATATTTTATGACATTACATTTGATATTCTTTGTTCGGAATTAAGCACAGAACTTGAGTCCCCTTTAAATAAAAGCCGAAAAATATCATTCGATAAAAGATATTTCGTTGCGATAGCAAAATCGACGAAACATCTTTTTGGCACGCTTGGTGGGACCTAATGTTAATTGGAGAGGATATTATGCCACGGACACGAAATCGATCCAATCTCGACAACATTACTGATGAACCTCTACCATTGATGGCTGAAGATAACGTCCGTGTTGAGTCTTCGATAGCACAACTTCCTCTAGGACACGGTTAGGAAGAGGATGTTGATATACCAAGATAGCGCACAGAAGAATAGAGAAGACAGGTAGATAATCTCTTGTAATGCTTTCATCTATTAGACGAACCTTTGAAGAGACAAAGAATGAGTTCCCTGATTATGTGGTTAGACGCATGATAGATGTGGTCAAATCATTAATTATCAATACTTATCACGAGTGTTCTTAAGGGTAACATAAACTGCCAATTGGAGTTGTTCAACTGCACACGGAACTTGTGACTACATCTTCCGAGTATGTCCCTCCATTAGCTGGCCCTCAGATAACTTTTGGCACTTTTGGGCAGGGCTACCTATACTATAGCACCCATTAGAATTTTACAAATGTTAGAGAAAATTTCTGTATTGTTTTGAAGTTGACAAAACCTTTCCAAAATCTATATCTGAAGATCTGAAGACTTTATCGTCAAAGTCTGAAGACCGATAGCTCACCAGATATTACTCTCAAAGTCTATCCTCACTAGTAGTTCCAGACTGAAGTATGAAGATTTATCCAAACGCAGAATTATTATCCAGATGAAGATTATCTTCAAAGCTTCGTCTCGTGTGGTTATTGGAAAGTCTTATAGCTGGAATTCACATATATTTGATTGATTATTCCTATTGGAAAATACTCTGATATGAAGATCTTTGAAAGGCAAGCTAAACTTGGAAGGTTTTACTTATGGAAACTCAAGATCCTGATTTGTATGGGTGAGCAGGATTGATGGGCTTTCAATACAAATTATCCAACGACTCAAGATCACCTTAATTGATTCTGTCTAACGGGTAAATTGGAAGAATTCCTTTGGGAAGTGCCAACGGTCGAGAAGGCATGAAGGAGTATTTAAGGGTTGACTCTTTGGTTGTTTGGTACGGTGTTTTTGAGAGAGAATTCCAAAGTCTGAATCCTTTCTAGTCTCTTCTTCTTCATTCGTCGAGCAAAATATTGTATACAAAAGAGAGAAACTCTTATGTGACTGTGTGAGAGTTAGATAAGACTCATCACTGTGATAGTCAAGATTTCAAGCTGTAACAACTCTTTTGACATCTAGTGGAATTCAGCCAATAGGCTGTCGGCAAGGAGAGTGGACGTAGGCTTGCTTTAAGCCGAACCACTATAAACTATGTGTTTACTTTCTCTTATCCCTGAACTTCTTATTCATGTTTATTGGTTGTTCATTTATTTAGAATTGAAATTCGACTTATGTCCAATATCTTCTAAAATCAAGATATCTTCTTTAAGTCCTGCGAAAATTCTTATTTACACCTATTCATCCCCCTCTAGATGTACTCACTAGCCCCTTTCAACAAAGAGGAGAAACTAGTGTGACGATCTAGACCTGTGGACCTATCAACAATGGTACTTAGCCAAATCTTGCAAATGATAGCAATAGGACTAGCGGTCAGGGACCTCGCCAGAATGTGTCATTCACACCTAATGAGAATGTCCAAAATGTTGGTACTACTTTTCAGCCTAACCCCATACTGATGTCTTCTACCAATCCCACATGTATGCATGCCGCAGTCGATAACCAAGGGACCATATTGACTCCGCCCAGGGGGCAGGAACAACCTCCTCAGCCAAATGCCACGCCACAAAACTCACAACAAGGATTTCAACCAGTCCCGTTGAATGTTCCGTTACAAGTGCCACAATAGGCTCCCCAACCTATTCCTTATAACATTCCACCAATTGCACAGAACGATCAATAATTTCCTCAATTCCAAGTTCATCAACAACCCTATATTCAGCAGTAACAATTGCATCAGATCTCGCAGCAAAATGTGAACCAAATATGGCAACTTAACTATGGCGTCCCGCACGCTGCAAGAGTGCCTATGGTCATCCTAGGTCACAACCCAGAGGTCATTGATCTGGCTGTAAGGTACTTTGGAAATGACATGGGATATGTTGGTAACATCTATAGGAAGCCTTACAGTATCTTCATAGACATATGTCTATTTCATCGAAGTTTCTCTCCCAGACAATGCCCCAGATTGGATAGACATAATATCATTCCCCAAAGGTTTTAAGATACCCAAGTTCATGTTGTTAACCAGAGAAGATGATCAATCCACATTTGAACACGTTAATCGATTTTCAGTGTTATGTGGAGATGCTGCCCAAGGTGACCATTGGAAGCTACAATTGTTCCCATTATCATTGTCAAAAACTGCGTTTTCGTGATATACAGCGTTACCAGCAAATTTGGTTTTCTCATGGGAACAGAGGGAAAGACTCTTCCGTAGTCAATTTCAAAGGGCTGTCTCTGATCTATCATTCGCTGATTTGTTAACCATAAAATAGATGGAAAATGAGTCAGCTGATCAGTTTATATCTAGATTTAAAAGAGCTAGCAACAAATGTCACGTTCCTCTACCCAAGGAGACCTTCGCATATCGAGCTTTCAACAATTTGAAGTTTGAGATAAGAGAAAGGATAGTCGGACTGCTTTATTCGGATCTATTCTAGTGATCGACGATAACGTCCATACACAAGAGTTTGCTCAAAGAAAAGGAAAAAAAGATGTGGTCGAAGTGGTGACATCAACCTGTTTGAAGCTGTTGAGTTCGGTGACGAATTATAACAAGTAGAGTTGGTTGAAGTAGCCCTTTGCCAAGATGGTAATAGGTAAGTTATATACATGCCAAGCATTAAAACCAGCAAAGGTAAAGAGAAGTCCAGTATTTTGGCGAAAGCTAAAGAGTCTACATATTACAAAGGTAATAATAGAAAGAGGAAAAGCCAACTATTCAAAAGAAAAAACTTTCAAAAAGCACATGAGCAAACTGAGTGGAAGGGAGCCGGTGTACAAGAAAGAAGGAACATCCGAGACAATTGACAACAACAAGAGCAGATGCCCCCAAGTTCGAAGGAAGCAAAAGGGGTACACATCCAAAAGCAGCACGAGCGCAACAGGCGCAGCAACGTCCAGACAAAGGACAGGAGCAAAACCCCAGCACTAATCGAGCTAGTGAAGAATACATATTACTCTTTTGATGTTAATAGAATGGAAGAAATTTTTTGACATGTTTTAGCCATAAATTGCCAACATAGATATTGACCATTTTATGTGATACGGCTAACATTGATATGGATAATTTTTAATTATATTTTAATATTTCTTGAATTGTTTATTTTCTTTTTTCTTTTCTTTGTTTGTTTTATACGACTTTGGCCGGGGATGGTTAGTGACCCTTGCTTGGTCAGGGCGAGGGCGTCGTGATCCTCCCTGGCCATTAGCGAGGGCGTCGTGATTAGCTCTGACCTCCTTTGGTATCCAAGATGGAGTAGTGATTAGCTCTGACCTCCTTTGGTATCCAAGATGGATAGGACTCGTGATATTGCATGTTGGACTGCATACGGGCCAACATAATATCTTAAAATTGAATTAGACATGACAGATTATCGCAAAGCGTACAAACAAATTCTCTCTCGGCCAAATTAAACTCGTTCGGATTCGAAACAAGACGCCACTAGCATCATTCCCCACGAGAGAACGCCACAGACCATACATAATCGCAATGAAGCCTATCCATCGCCAAACGACTGAATTAAAAGCTAAAACTATCCGCCACTCAAAAATTCAAACCGGAGAAACCAAAATCCCTATACGAATTCCCCCATTGCACCCTGAGAGGCTCGAGATCCTGATACTCTTTGGGCCGAATCACGTTCAAGTCGGCGGAACCTGGGCTTTGGACATGCTTGCGTTCGAGGTCGCTCTGACACGAGACCTAGCAATCGCGGCCGTTGTTGGGAGAGGCGAAGGTGAAATTGTCGCCGAGGGTATGCATGCGAGCAGGGGACGGAGGTGGCGGTGCGGGATGGCGCGAAGCTCTAATGAACTGGTTGATTGATCATATTTCAATCAAAGCTCCTTAAATTATCTTAATTGATTCTTCAATGACGAGAGAGAGAGATTTGGATCTAGGTGATGATGATATAATTTATATATATTTAATCCTATAAAAGCTGAACTTCAAAAGTTGTGTCCACCGGAAATTTCCAATATATCCTTGCCAATGCTATTTTCTTAATAGAGAGAACGAGACTTTTCACATGCGCAAAGCAAGTAGAAAAGGAAATTGAAATTAATTAAAATCTTGCCAATTATATTGCTAGAATAATGCTCACTATTTCTTGTACCAGTGAGCATGAACCCATAGTAGAATCGAGAATTACACCAAACCGGCCATAAGAACCGGTCCGTAATTGGGTTCCTGCAATTTCCAGTTCCAAAAAAGGGGAATTGGTATTGTGCGGTTCAATTCCCAGTTTTTAGTTAAGAATTGAATTGGGAAAAATTATATAAAAAGTTCTAAATCTATTACACTTTTGCCAATTGATCTTATTTCTTTCAATTTTACTAATTGAGTCATCAACATTTTCACGTTTTACTAATTAAGTCCGTTCAACCAATTTTGGCCAGAATTTATTAACATGGATGTTAACTATATTACATGACACATGTGTGTTGATGTAGACAAATTTTTTTATGATATTTCAACATCTTTTCCATTTTTTTTAGTTTTTAATCTTTAATTTATTTTTCCCTAATCTTTTCTTTTCCTTCTTCATTTTTTTTTACTAAGGTCAACGAAGGTCATTGGGGCCAGGAGCCCTCACCAGCCATTGTCGAGGGCCGCAATGCGCGCCTACTATGATGGAAGGAACTAGAAAATCAACCTGGATACAGAATTAAAGGAACCACCAAAATCGATCTCACGTTGAAGGATGATGACTGAGAAGCCAAGAGCAACGAAATTCCGCTTGGGACGCGAAGCAAGAGAAATCACCATTCGAGTAAGGTTATCACACAAGTAAAGCGACGAGTTCATTGTCGACTGAATCTACTGAACCGAACTCAAGGGCCTATGGATAGAAGTCCTCTAAACCCGAGGGGTTGAAAACACCGGAGCCCAACCCACCAGCAAAACCCTTTGTTTCCCCATAACCTACCTTTGAAGTCCCTGCTTCTACAAACTAGCAAATCTGGGCAAGGCGCGGTTGGTGTGGTTGGGAGGGCTCAAGGCCCTTGCATGTGGCTGGCGACCTTGCCGTCCAGGGTAGGGGGCAAAAAAAGGAAGAAAAGAAATGAACAGGAAAGGGAAGAAAAAAGAAAATAATAAATAATTAAAATTCAAAATTTTTTACATATTATTAAAAATTATCCACCTTGACGTCGATCGTGTCATGTAAGATAGCTGGCATCTATATCAACGAATTCCGCCAAAATTCGTTGAATGAACTTAATTGACAAAGTGTGAAAATGTGTGGGACTCAATTAGGAAAAATGGAAGGTTTATGACTGAACTGATAAAAGTGTAATAAGTTTATGATTGTTTTAGATAATTTTCCCATCGAATCAAGAACCAAAGAACCGGATCGAGAATTGGGAACCAATTAACTAGAGATTATATATTGTAAGTGATGTATATATCTTTTTATATTGTAAATCCTTTGTATTTCTAATGAGTGGATGTTTTATTTAATTTTTTCTAATGAGATCATTATCGGTAAAGAGAGTTTATGAGCTAAAGTGTAATGTTTATGGTGAGAATTCCTACTAACAAATTTAGCTTAATTAATAGTAATTTTAATTTAAAACTAATATCAAGTGATTGATTATGTTTGTTGTTTCTTTTGATTTCACAGGGTTAGAATTCGGAGCAATTTTTTTTATGGATGATTGAGGACCGAAGTTCTATGATTTAGGTTTTGTGTTACCTATTTTAATTTTTTTTATTGTTTATTTTATTTTACGTGTTCATCTTTTATGAATTGTTGCTATTTACAAATGGAAATTTTTGTTATTGCGTTCACTTTCATTTTGTTTAACTAAAAATGAAACAAGAAAAAAAGGAATAAATTGGCTGGTTCTTGGGTAGACTTTGGAATCGACTAGCAAGGTAAGTTCCTGATTCTAGAATATGCATAGTATGTTCCAAGTTCTAAAAACTGGGGAATTGTTTCTAATAATGTAAGTTTCAGGTGGAACTTGGACTAACCTTAAAACCATTTATCCCTAATTTCATGTGCCGTAAAATATTAACAACAATTACTATTCAAGTGTCAATTACTATCAAACAACTTTCTATTTCTATTTGTGCACTCAAAAATAAGTATTGAAATTTTCGGAAGTTAAATAAATTGTAAAGCTTTGTGTTATCTCCCTCTTTCTTTTTCGCTATCATCCATTTTAGGAACGAGAAGGGCTGCATTTTGGCACCAAAATTTAAATTGTTTTTATTTCAAGAAAGTATTAAGGGGAAACCTTGAAATATTTATGCATAAAGATCTAGGGGACATGCAATCAATTAAAAGGATAGGATTGTTGGACTTTGGGGCCCCCCTTCTTGGCCAAGCTTCTCGAGCGCGTCCCCGCAATCCCATCCTCTTCGCATTCAACTTTCAGCTAATGAGAATGGTTTGAGCTAGACTCACATTACCCTCCCTCTCTTGTTGATTTTGTTTGTGTTCTTTTTTTATTCTTTTTCCTTATGATCTTCTGATATAAATTTTGGACTTGTCTTCTTCCAATTTAATTCTAGATTTGAGAGTTTGCACTCTCCTAATCTAGTTTTAGATTTGGGAACTATTCTCTCTCGATCTAAATCCCATAGCATAATAAATATGCTTTTGTGATTTGATTCCCATATAAATATATTCTAGATTTGAGAGTTTGCACTCTCCTAATCTAGTTTTAGATTTGGGAACTATTATCTCTCGATTATCAAATGGGTTTTGGATTTGATTCCCATGGGTATCAAATGGGCGGGCTGGGTTGATGATTTGACTCAAATTGACCAATTTAAACCATTTTGACCCATTTATATAAGTATAAATTCAGTGACCCATACCTAATCGACTTGCACCCAATCTATATCTGACCCGACCAACATTACTAAAACACATAAATATTTAAAAACAAGAACTTTTAAACTATGCATGTAGTGTGTAAAAGATAAAAATATTTACTTGTTTTATAAGGTTCCAAATAAGATCTTCAATTTATTTGTGACTTTTTTTAATGCAAATTTTAGAGTTTCACAATGAAATATCTTGCATCTCTTAAAATTAATAAGTCAATAAATATTGATATGTTAAATCATATAATAATTTTCATGATTTTCTAAAACTTGAGAGATCATAATTCTTTTACAATTTTTCAATTTTGCAAAAAAGAAAAGAAAAGGAAAGATCATAAATATAAGATGAAAATGAAAAATTAGTTTCCCCACTTGAAAACCTTCAATTGAAGCCTAAAGACAAGTGAAGGGTATTGCTGGTGGATTGGGCTTTAGACCAATTAAAAACCCACATTTTATTGGACTTTATTACTCAAGCCCATATCAGCTTGTTTAGCAAAATCTAGCTAACTCATATATGACCCAACCAATCATATATGGGTTAGTAAATGGGTCTTAAACCCATTTTGACAAATTTACCCTTATGCTCTATCCGTGTACAAGTTTTTCTTTAGCTTCAATAGTGATCCCATGAGCTCAAGTGTCTAGCTAAGCGATGAAGATTGCTCTCCCAAATTTTAGATGTGTATTTGTTCAACATGTTTTGATTGTCTCACACGGTGATGATTTAAAGGAAGCTGAAAATCTAGATGCGCACCGCCAGAGTTACTAGAGGAAGAATTTCTAGAGTGTGTTTATCACTAACGAAGATCTATTTTGCTTGATAGATTTGTTATTGTGGAACGAGCATGTGTTTAACCTTGTTAATGTGCTCTTAATTTTCCGTTTCCTGAATTTGGATGTTTATTGTGGTATTTTGGACTTTATTCAATTCGCTTTGTTATGAAATTTATGTACTTTTAATATATTCTTTTGAGCAATGAATAAACTTACTTTTTTCAGTTTTATCAAATGAGCCCCCTTTTTCCTAAATTGAATGAGCTGAATTGAAAAAAAAAAAAATTTTTTTTTTTTTTTTTGAATTTTCAAGATCCTGATAGTGCTACATATATTATCTATATCTTTTATATGAAGATTGACAATTAAGACTATAACTTGTGCACGGGCATGAGGTCTAATTTAATTAATGTGAAGGTCAGTAGATAATTGAAGCCAAACTAAACTTACAAAAGAAAAAAAGAAAGCGCCGTCGTGCATCTTGCCAGCTATCACATCTTTAAAAAAAGACCTGGAGTTTACTTGATTAAGTTATAAACTCCTAGTCCATTGACTGGCAAAAGCGTAGACTTCCAGCTATGTGCATTTTCGGCCTTCGCAGAAAGCAAATATTCTAAGTTGATTGCAGATAGGCCCACATAATATCTTACGATTGAATTAGACATAACAGATTATGCTTTAATCAACACATTATGGAGCACCCATGCGAGAACCGAATACATATGATTGAGCATTTTAATGCTGACTTAAAGTTCACTAAGAAAATTGTCCAAAAAATTTAAACCTATTGCATGATAGTCAGTTCAGTCATAAATCCTTTAATTGTGCTAATTTAGTAATAAACATTTTGACAATTTGCCAATGTAGAATAAACAATTTTGATCATGTGTATTTTGTTCTAAATCTTTTAATAATTTTTCAATTTAGTCTTAAACCTTTTGATAATTTATTAATTTAGTCATTCCAGCCAATTTTGGCTAGAAATCATTGACACAATGATCTAGTCAATGCCAACCATCATACATGGCAAAGTCGGCATTGACATGAAAAATTTTTGCAGTTTTTTTTTTTCTTTTTTCCCCTCACTTTTTTTCCATCACCGAATCTACTAGCCTTAGGCAAGGTTCACCTTGGCTTGAGGCTGGCAATTGACCATCGACGAGGCCCAACATAGGGAAAAAGGGAAAAATAAAAAAATAAAAAAAAGAAGAGAAAAAAGAAAAGAAAAGAAAAGGATAAAAATCATAAAATTACAAAAATTATAAAAATTGTCTATGTCAATATGGCTGTTCCATGCTGTGTCGATTTTCGTAAAATGGCCAAAGAACTAAATTGATAAATTGTCAAAAAGTTTAGGATTAGATTGACAAGTTGTCAAAATATTTAGTGAATTTGTTAGTTAAAATTTTCCTAAATTTGGCTTTAATTACCCTTGTCCCGTTAAACATTGGAATCCTGTGGTTATTAGAGATCATCGATTTCAGCGTCAAAGGCTCTTGCCAACCCTCTGTTCGTAGTTGTCATCTTCATCTTCTTCTTCTTCTTCTCTGTATCTCTTCCAAGTACTTACAGTTACAAGCCTTACTTCATTGCACAGCAGAGAAGGCTGAGTTGAGTGCAAATCTCGCCTGCATTCAACTGAGATGGCTGCTTCCGAGGTGGCCATTTCACTCGTGATCAACAATTCGCGACATGTGCTCTCCGAGAGAAAACTTCTCTCTCATGGATTATGCGATCAAATTAATGCGGCTATTAATGATCTCCAGAAAATCTTAATCACCTCGAGGTTACTGGAATCCGGCGTCGACAATGAGCAGCAAAGCAGTGACCATGGACCGCGCCTCCTGGAACGAGCTCGAGATGCTGGGGACTTTGCCGACGAGTTCCTCTTGGAAGCATTACAGCACTTGATGTCACACAAGGGCCGCTTCGCAAAAATTCTTGCATTAGTCCACTTCATGTCGCGCAGGATGCGCGCACGGGCCATTGAAAAGATGGCCCTCCGTTTCATCACCAGTCTTGAGGACTTGTCCACTCACCTTTCCCCAGTGCAGGATCTACCTCCTCGTGATCTGCCTAATCTTGATGAAAATGCTTCATCGAGGATTGTGCATCTGGGGAATGTACGTTGGAATGGGAATGTCGAGTTGGACATTGTGGGCCGTGAAGATGAAGAGCGTGAGCTCCTAGCTAGGTTGACCGTGCAAGATGATGATCAGGACACGTTGAGACTTCGCTTCGTTTCGGTGGTGGGAGAAGAAGCCATCGGCAAGACGGCTCTTGTGAGGAGTGTGTTCAACAGACTCGATATAGATCATAGCTTCCAATGTCGCATCTGGGTTCATGTTTCCGAAGAATTCACCTTGAAAGATCTCTTGGTGCGGATACTCAAGCAAACACCTCAGCAAGAACTGAAGGATCTAGAGCACATAAAAGAAGAAAACTTAAAAGAGATCCTTCATAAGTCCTTGATGGAATTGAGGTATCTCATCGTGTTTGACAATTTGCATGAGGCCAAAGTCATGGACGAGCTCATGATCCTCCTTGTAGACTCGAAGAATGGAAGCCGAGTCGTCATCACTACTCCAGTTCCTGAAATTCCATCCCTTATAGACCCCTGGGCTTCTCCTCTCAAATTGAACAAATTAGATGCATTCCAGCGCAAGCGCTTGTTGAGGCAATGTGGCCCTGTTGCTGAAGATCCAGGGCTCACGGCAGGGATTCTGAGCAAGTGCTCACCTCTGAGGATTTTGCTGCTTGGAGGAATCGCAGCGGCACGCTGATAATCACACGCTCCATGATATCGTGTCCTTGAGCTACCACAAATTGCCATCCCTGGTCAAGCCCTGTTTGCTTTCCTTGTGCCTCTTTCCCAAAGACATGGAGATCCCAACAAGGAGGCTCTTCCGGCTGTGGCTAGCCAAAGGATTGGTTGAAACGGTCGGGTTCACGGCCATGGCATGCTTTGAAGAATTGGTCGGTCGAAACTTGGTTCAGGTGGTGAGGTGTAGGAAGCTCAGTGGAAGGCCCAAATCGTGCCGCGTGCCTAGTTTCCTGCACGATTTCTTGTGCAAGATGGCAACGCAACTCAGACTTCTTCAAATCCATTCCGACACCCAGTGCACCAATCACAGCGAGGAATCCAAGGTTGTTAATAAATGCTCATCATGGATTGTGAAGTACCAAGATGATAATTATCACCAAGGATTTCAGAAGAGTGCTGAGACAGAGGATCATCAGCACAGCGGCATCCACCTCCAACACCTCCGTTCCTACGTGTCCTTCAAAACTCAGAAGCACGGTACGCGCTCGAGGGAAGTGGAAGAGTTGCTCCGGCCCTTGATAGCAAAGGCCGACTGTTGTCTGCTCAGGGTGCTTGATCTGGAGGGGGTTTACAAGCCATCGCTCCCGGCTGGACTTGGCAATGTACTGCTGAACTTGAGGTACTTGGGATTGCGATGGACGGTCCTTGATTCGATCCCTGAATCGGTTGGGAACATGTCCCGCCTCGAGACGTTGGATCTGAAGCACACTAACGTTATGAATTTGCCAAGTTCGATTTGGAAGGCGAAGTGCCTCCAGCACCTGTACATGAACGAGGTATGCTTCGATAAGTCCACCAATCATCGTGCACCATCGGCAGAGTACCCGAACAATCTCCAAACCTTATGGGGGTTATATGTTGGAGCTGCTAAGAGTCCCATGCTCGACGTGCTTAGTAAATTGAGCAGGCTCGAGAAATTGGGACTGACCTGTAATTCTCCAGCGGTGAAGGAAGCCACCGAGTGCATTTTGAAGCTCACGATGCTTCGATCCCTGAAGCTGAGATCCAGGGATCTCTTCGGTCAGCCCTCGGATCTCAACTTAAGCAACATGACGGGGCTCGAGTCGATTTCAGAGCTGTACTTGCTCGGGGGCTTGCCTAAAGCCAGCTTGGGGCACCTTCCTCGGAAGCTAAAAATCCTTACCTTGTCCCTGTCCGGACTAGATACTGATCCGATGAAGGTCCTAGGAAAGTTTGAGAGCTTGGAAATTCTCAACTTATTCGCGGGGTCTTAGAACGATCGAATATTGGAGTGTCGCACATCCTCATTCCCACGCCTTCGCATCTTGAAATTGTGGAAGTTAGAGGGAGTGAAAGAAGCTTATGTAGACAAAACCGCTCTTTGCTGCCTGGAAGAGCTGGAGATCAAGAAATGTGGACGCCTAACTTCGATTAATTCATTGGATCATATTGAATCCCTGAAACAAATTCGTTTGATTGAAGTGAAGGAAGAATTGGCGAAGAACATCAAAGACAGATTGCGCCGACGAGTATTCATCAAAGAGGACCAATTCGTGATCTCTCCTTCGTCTGCGCAGGTAGTAGTATTTCATCGCTTTTAGGCTTTGCTTTTCGCATGCATTTCCTCGTTTACAAGCTCCGTTTTCGGTACCTAATCAAGTTTATCAAGAGGTAATTTTGCGACGTAGATGTGTAGGCGGATTGATAAATAAGAGACCGGAAAGAAATGAGAGACAGAGGATGCCCATGAATTGTCGCATATTCGATGTTAACGGGGAAAAGTGCCAAAAAAGTCCTAAACCTTTTGACATTGTGCCGATTTAGTTCTAAACCTTTTTTTGGTGCCGATTTAGTCCTAAACCTTTTTACGTTGTGCCAATTTAGTCCTTTCCGACCAATTTTAGCCGGATTTTGTTGACTGGACACCGGCCGGCTGACGTGGCCTGATCGGCGCTGACGTGTACAACTTTTAATAATATTTTAATATTTTAGAATATTTTAGAATATTTTTTTTATTTTATTTTTTCTTTTTTATTTTTATTTTTATTCTTTTATTCTTTTCTTTTATTCTTTTATTCTTTTTCTTTTTATTTTTTTCTTCTCATCTTCTTCCTCCAGCCGGTTGCCTGAGCTCGGCGATCGGCTAGAGGCGACGGCCGGTGAGGTCGACCTCACCAGCCACCTTGCCGCGCCCACGAGGGATGGCCGGCGAGGCTCGACCTCGCCAGATTCGGCGAGGGCGAGCCTCGCCTGCCCGGCGTGAGGCCGCCCTTGCGGCATGGGTGGCGAGGGTCGAGCCTCGCCCATGGCCGGTGAGGGCGAGCCTCGCCAGCTCGGCGCAAGGCCAGCTGCCTCGGAGGACCCCAGGAATCACAAAACCCCTACCCCCGACGGATCGCCGCCGCGGGAGAAACAGGCGAAAATCCAGGGCCGGAGTCGCGCGACCGAAGACACCTCGAGCTCCCGTAAACCCTAGAGATGACGACGACAACGAGCGGAGGAGGGAGGAAATTTCTAGGGCAAGATTGGGATCGGAGAATGGAGCCGGGAGGAGTCCAGGCTGGCCTCACGCCGAGCTGGCGGGGCTCGCCCTCGCCGGCCATGGGCGAGGTCGACCTCGCCGGCCATCGCCTCTGGCCGGTCGCCGAGCTCCGGCGACCGGCTGGAGGAAGAAGATGAGAAGAAAAAAGAAAAAGAAAAAAGAAAAGAATAAAAATAAAAATAAAAAGAGAAAAATAAAATAAAAAATATTCTAAAATATTCTAAAATATTAAAATATTATTAAAAGTTGTACACGTCAATGCCGATCAGGCCACGTCAGCCAGCCGGCGTCTAGTCAGCAAAATCCGGCTAAAATTGGCCGGAAAGGACAGAATTGGCACAACGTAAAAATGTTTAGGACTAAATCGGTACCAAAAAAAGGTTTAGGACTAAATTGGCACAAAGCCAAAAGGTTTAGGACTTTTTTGGCACTTTTCCCGATGTTAACGTGACTATTCTTTTTCTTCAATGTTAAGACGAATTTTCTATCCAAATATGCAGGCAACGCAAGATAATTGACGAAGAATGGACGTGGATCAGGATTGATCCTCTTTTCCAGGCATTGTTGTATTTACTTGGTATTTATCCATTATGTGTCGTCGTGTATTGCAAATTAAGTTCGATATTTGAAGCGTTCCAAATTCTATAGTAGACACGTTCTATGTAAATTTTATTTACACAAGCTGTTTTAGATGCATGTTATTTATGAATTTGAATTCACAGCTGATTCTGCTTTCAAATGTATCTTAAGGATAAACATCGCCTATATTCAAGGCAGCCTTTGCCATCAAATTGTACATTGGCCATACAAGGGGAGAAGTGTTAAAAAAATCCTAAACATTTTGCATTTGTGCCAATTTAGTCCTAAACATTTTTTTGATGCCAATTTAGTCATTTTCGACCAATTTTGGCCGGATTTTGCCAACTGGATGCCGGCCGGCTAACAAAGCCTTATCAGCGCTGACGTGGACAACTTTTAATAATATTTTAATATATTTGAATTTTTTTTTCTCTCGTTTTTTTTCCTTCCCCTTCTCCTTCCTCCAACCGAGCGCCAGACGGCCAGAGGTGACGGTCGGTGAGGTTGAGGTCGAGGTCGACCTCGTCGGCCACCTTGCTAGTGGCCACGAGGGCAGCCTCGCGTTGGGCGGCGAGGCTCGCCCGCCCGGCGCTGCCATGGGCGAGGCTCGACCCTCGCCCGCCTAGGCCTCAAGGGCGGCCTCACACCGAGCGGGTGAGGCTCGCCCTCGCCGGCCAAGGGCAAGGCTCGACCCTTGCTAGATCCAGCGAGGGTGAGCCTCGTCGCCCGGCGAGGCCGCCCTCGTGGCCACTGGCGAGGTGGCCGATCGTCGAGGTCTAGCGGCTGGCTGGAGGAAGGAGGAGGAGAAGGAAAAAGAAAAGAAAAAAAAAAAATCCAAAATCCAAAATATTTAAATATTATTAAAAGTTGTCCACGTTAACGTTGATGAGGCCACATCAGCCGGCCGGCATCTAAACAGCAAAATCCGGCCAAAATTGGCCAGAAAGGATTAAATTGGCACAACGTAAAAAATGTTTAGGATTAAATTGGCACCAAAAAAAAGTTTATGACTAAATTGGTATAAATACAAAATGTTTAGGACTTTTTTAACACTTTTCCCGCCATACAAGTATGATTCATTTGCACGATTTAATAAGGCAATCCTTCATTGAAGCAATTAAGGTAGACTATCAATATCACCTAGAGGGAGGTGAATAGGTCATTTAAAAAAATCCTTTGCGAAAATTAAGTATCATCGAACTTGATGTTACAACAATATTCACCCACAAAAAGCTCAAATATCCGAATATATTGCTACAAGATGGTAACACATTGATATTGATGTCGATGACTTCATCCCATATAATTGGCATTTGCTATTGATAACTCCATAGATTGTTGATGCTCTTCAAGTTGTTGACATTTATCTAAAAGAGCTCAAATATCCGCAAATATCGCTACTCATCAGGTTGTTGATTGTTCTTTTTATTGATGACTTCTGCTATACACTAAATTCTACTCTCATCGACTAAGTTTATCACTTACTCGTAACAATGAAAAGGTGGTCATTTTTCTTGACATAACAGTAACACAAGTCTACATAAAAGCAAGAGTAGCCATGTTGCATAAGGTAAGCCCAGTAGGCCCAAACATTAAAGGAAAACATGTTATCTAATTATTGAAGTGAAAGTTAAAAATCAAGACCACTACTACTTTAGCTTTAAAAGTCATTATCTCCATCTTATCTTTTTTCTATTCCTATAATTGATTGTTCTTTTACTTATTTTAAAAAATTTAGACTATCCAAAAAGCAATGCGATTTATGATATACTTGTTAGGAAAATGTCCCTATGAATTTTGATGATTACCAAATTGTCTTAGGTACTAATTTTTCAAGATGCATACAAATGGTAACTTTGAGTTATTAGTGGTTCTTTTGCATCAGTAAAGACTAGAATCAAGCCTATAACTATTTAAGTGAACAAGCACCGATTACCGACCAAAAAAAAAAAAGAACAAGCACCGATTAGAATGGTTGCTCGGAGGTACTTCTATTGAGGAAAGTATTCTTGGAAGTCTTTGGATATTGATAGAAACAAAAGGATCAGTGGACCTGTCGAGACACGCCACTTTCGTTGTTATCATCATTGAAGATGTTCAACCAGGTCACTCACAATCTACACTTGCTGATGGTGAGGTATCGGATTGCGATGTTTGATGTATTGGCTTGATGATGGTAAGATAGACATAGAAGATGACTGTAGATAGTCCAGAAGATAGTTGTTGCGGTCTTGAATTGCGCAGTTGAAAGCCAGGTAAGGCATAAGAAAAACAGTTGACATGTTTTTTTTTTCCGCGTCAAAGACAAGACAGGTCCAGTAGAAACCATTTTGAGAAACTTGTGTCGATCAGAGGAAGCGACTGTAGGATTAATCCTAATTCTAATCAAGCACTCCAATGACTCTCAAACGGCTAGATGATTGTTCTTGAAGGTTTCCAATGGATAAATTGAAGACCTCTGTATATAAAGAGTAGTGAAGCTGTGAAGAGGGTTAGACATGAGTAATATTGTTATTGTGCTCTGAGCTTTAACATCATTTCTGACCTTGTTCAGAGTGTCTCTCTGAAGTTTTTAAGCAGTGTAATAATATCTAGGCAAGTGTACAAGTGTGAGTGCAAGTGTGTGTCTTAGTAGTGCGATCAATTGTGTTAAGGGAACAACACTAGTCGGTTGTAACTCGATTTGCTAATTATCAGTAGAATCCAATTGCTGTTAAGGCTATTAGTTGGAAAGTGGCCTAGGTTTAAATATAAAGCCAAACCACTACATATCATTGTATAATCTATCATTTTTACTCTGATTTACTTACTAGCATCACACATGCCAATCTATTTTTGTTGCCATCTAGAGTGCTCATACTTTGATATTCCATAAAAGTTTTTAAAATCCTCACTCAATCTATTCAACTTTCTCATTTAGAGTGCCTTGTTAGTCTCAACAATTAGTATCAAGGCTTCATTGCTTGTTTGTTGAAGTGCTATACTTCTGAGCATAAATATATGTTAATATGGCAAATCTTGGTAGTTTCCTTGCTCCCAATTATCATGCTCCCAAGCCAACAAGTGTCTATATTTTGACGGAACCTTTGAGCAACTTGTGCTATGTTCTAGTTGCGATATATCTTGTATATAGAGGCTTTTTAATTAGTAGAACATTGGTGAAGCTGTGGTAATGGGCTTGTCAATATTGAACCTTTGGATCCCGAATGGTGCAGGGTAGCTATGACTCAAAATTGGGGCCCTATTGTAAAGTTCAGAGGGAGTATTAATAAAAAAGAAAAAAAAAAGCATCCATTCTCAACCGCCATACAGGGACCAAGCACATGTGCTTGTTGAATCTCGCGCCCACTTTGGGGACACAATTCGGAAAGGCATTTGAAATTCACAGAACTACATGGCAACCTCCTTCAATTAAATTGTCGTGCCAACTTCCACGTCCTTTGTTAATGACCAAGACTTCACTCCTTTTTAAATATCAATCTACAATTTAGTTAGTGATCAATAATTTGGCAAAATGTTAATCTACGCGCACTTTAGCCCTTGCATCAAAGAGCCTGCTCTTGATTCCGTGTTGACTTAGTTTAACTATAAGAAAATTACAGAAACAAAAGATTCTTTAAAGCTGTGACACAACATGTAAAGACAAAATTTATTGACTTAAAGTTGCCGTTGTTGTATAGCGACGACCTTACAATGTGCAATAATCAAGTTATAAACTTTCATTATTACGACTCTCAGTCATTAAAAATGATTGGCTTCATCGGCCTCCTTTTTTGATATTCCTTTTGGTGAATTCATTATGTTTCCACTGGGCAACTAGACAGAGACAGAGAGGACTTATTTATTGCATAATTTATACTTTCTCATGCAACACAACATGTAAAGACAAAATATATTGACTTAAAGTTGCCGTTGTTGTATAACGACGACCTTACGATGTGCAATAATCAAGTCATAAACTTTCATTATTACGACTCTCAGTCATAAAAAATGATTGGCTTCATCGGCCTCCTTTTCTGATAGTCCTTTTGGTGAATTCGTTATGTTTCCACTGGGCAACTAGACAGAGACAGAGAGGACTTATTTATGTGCATAATTTATACTTTCTCATGGAGCGTTCCTAGCCCTCAATATCTAACCTTTTGTCGCATACCTCAATATCATTCCTTTCTAACCCTCCTCCATAATCTCTCTCTCTCTCTCTCTCTCAAACGCACTAGAGATTCTTGTCCAACAGGAGACTGATGTTTCATTAAACCTTTGGAGCAACATTTTCACATCGAGTCATGATATTGCCAGTTATCGGTAAGTAAAGGACACTCGTTTCATCTGGGCTGCAGTGAACTTCGAGCTACATATAGTTTGTCATCGGTTGTGGATGTCCAAGTTTTTATTGGGCGTAGTAGACTTACACTCTGAGCAAAAACAGATAACATCCAAAAGTAGGGGAAAAGAAGAAGTGAAAAACAACTGAATGTAGAATGAATGCGAGAATTTCATTTTGTTCTCAAACGTATCAACTTAAGAAACTTCATAAGTAACTTGTTAGGAGGCAAATATTCTAACGCAGCAAGCAAAGATCAATGGAGTTACTTGGATTTTAGAGGGCAACCGTTTAATTAGGTAACATCATTCATCATTTTTGCCCAATGCGCATTCAATGATGTTATTCACTTTTTATGGGCGATGTACTTTCACAATTCTTTTGCTAATACAAGTGTTGCATCTCAGCTGCTCTAAGCAGTGGCATCGTCGTGAAGCAGATGAAGGTGATGCAGGTCTTCTCTTTGCGTTTCAAAGAGCTATGGGAAGAATGGGAGCTCCGCGGTGTCGTCTTCCTCAGCCTCGCCCTCCAAATCCTGCTCATTTGTACAGGCAATTGCCGCAAATACATACACTTCGGCTCGTTCTGGGGGATCGTTTGGCTGGCCTACCTAATGGCTGATCCGGTTGCTATCTATGCACTGGGCATAATCACAAACAAGCTCAGGAAAATAAACAGTCAAAGTGTGGACGCAAACACTGAGCTGAATGCCTTCTGGGCGCCATTTCTCTTGTTACATTTAGGAGGCCCCGACACCATCACGGCATACGCCCTAGAAGACAATGAGCTCTGGTTGAGGCACCTGTTGTCACTAATCACCCAAGCAGGAGTAACATTTTATATCTTCCTGATGGCGTGGACTGGCCTGAATATATCCATCCTTGCCATCGTGATGATTCTTGCCGGGCTCGTCAAGTATGGCGAAAGGGTTTATGTGCTCTGGGCTGCCAGCAGTGAGCAGTTCAGGGACTCCATACCCGACCCACCTCCTAATTATTCGAAGATATTGGAGCAACATAAGTTGATGGAGGCTGAAGGCTACGACGTCATATCGCATGAAGTGATTGAGGTCCGTGATGTGATCGTGGAAAACAATGTGGATGGTGCTGATCTTTCGTCTCTGGAGGAAAAACTTGATCCAGAGAAGCTTTATAAGCGTGGGCAAGGAGAATTACTTGCAGCCAGAGGCTTGGTCAAAATATTCCAACGCCTTTTTGCAGATCTCCTGCTGAGTTTCGAGGATCGCGACACAAGTCGGTCAGTGCTCAAGGATAAGAATTTCCTCGTGGCCTTCAAGATCATTGAGATTGAATTGGGAATGATGTATGATTTGCTCTACACGAAGGCCATGGCAATCCATACCAGTTGGGGCTTCGCTCGTTGCATAATTGGATTGGTTTCGACCTGCATAATATTGGTACTCTTTATCCTGATCGAGGATCAGCGATACCCAATAGCTGATCTTTGTATGACCTTTGTACTGCTAGGAGTGGCCATATTCCTGGAGATTTATGCTTTGGCTGTTCTTCTTTTCTCTGACAAGACGGCTTGTTGGTTGATCAAGGAAAAGAAATTCGCTGTCTTGGATATCATCAATTGGTTGAAACCTCTGACTAAACGGCGCCGATGGTCGGATCACATGGCTCAATACAACCTACTGAGCTTTGCGCTCAAAGAGAAGCACCTCTTTTGCCATCGACTCCTTGGATATCTGCACATTGACGATCGAGAAGCTCCTTTACAAACATCACAAGAAAGTGACCAAAGATCTAAAGAAACTTCTAATGTCACATTTCACGGAAATGCAATCCCTGTGGACCACCAGAGGAAGCAGGGTGCTCGAAAAGTTCAACAGGATGGAGAGTTTGAAATGGAGCATTGAGTTGGAGTTCGACCAAAGCATCCTTATTTGGCATATCGCGACCGAATTGTGTTGCCACCCGGAAGACAAAGACAGTTTGAAAAATCCACCTTACAACGAACCACATGTCAGAGAAAACATCAAATCGAGATCCAAGATCGGCAAGTGCTTGTCTCGATACGTGCTGTATATCCTTGTCATGTACCCTGTGATGCTGCCGACTGGGATTGGACGCATCAAGTTTCAAGAAACGTATGTCAAGGCCATGAAATTCTTCAATGAGTTCCGCAAGCCCAATGAAGAAAAAGTTCGAGGTTATATGAGGTACGTGATGAAATGTGCAGGATTCTGCAGGTAGAAGAACAGCCCAAGTGCCATAACTTGGCACGGAGACACTTAAGTGCCATAATTTCGGAAAAGTACATTTAAGTGCTAGTTTCGAAGTAAAGTGGAATGCTTAAGTGCCACTTCGCCAAAAATCCGGCCAAATGGCTGACGTGGCAATTTTCCGGCGAGTTGAGTGCAAAACGGCGTCGTTTTGCACGCTAACGTGGCGATAAAATGCAAAAACGACGTCATTTTGTGTCTAATGTGTAAATAATTAATATGAAAATTAATTAAATTAAATTTAAACTTAATTTTATTTAAAATATTCTAAAAAATAAAAAACTTAAAATTAAAAGACTTAAAATTTAAAAAACTTAAAATTAAAAAACATAAAATTTAAAAAAACTTAAAAATTAAAAATTTAAAATTTAAAAAAATTAAAATTTAAAAAAATTAAAATTTAAAAAAATTAAAATTTAAAAAACTTAAAATTTAAAAAACTTAAAATTTAAAAAACTTAAAATTTAAAAATTTAAAATTTGAAAAACTTTTAAGTTTTTTAAATTTTAAAAACTTAAAATTTTAAAATTAAGTTTTTTAAATTTTAAATTTTTAAATTTTAAGTTTTTTAAATTTTAAGTTTTTTAAATTTTAATTTTTTAAATTTTAAATTTTTAAATTTTAAGTTTTTTAAATTTTAAGTTTTTTTTTAAATTTTATTTTTTTTTTAAATTTTAATTTTTTTAGTATATTTTAAATAAAATTAAGTTTAAATTTAATTTAATTAATTTTTATATTAATTATTTATACATCGACATAAAACGACGTCATTTTTACATTTTCTCGTCACGTCAGCGTGTAAAATGACGCCGTTTTGCACCCAACTCGTTGGAAAATTGCCACGTCAGCCATTTGGCGGATTTTGGCCGGAGTGGCACTTAAGTGTTCTACTTTACTCCGAAATTGACACTTAAGTGTATCTTTATGAAGTTATGACACTTAAATGTCCCTCCGTGCTAAGTTATGGCACTCCAGGTGTCCCAAACTCGGATTCTGCAAAAGTGCTTGGCAACATATCAAGAAAAGGAAGAAGCGCAAATTCGATATAACTAGTGCCTGCAACCAGCTGCGGGAGCAGGTGAAGACAAAGCTGAATTTGACGGTTGCAAAGGGAGACCGGAGCAAGTACGTGCTGTTCCATGGGTGTCGGCTCGCGTCGCAGCTGGAGAAGATCGAGAGTCAAGAGGAGAAGTGGGAAATAATAAGCGAGGTGTGGGCTGAGATGTTGTGCTATGCAGCGAGCAAGTGCAAAGGGAGTTATCATGCCCAGCAACTGAGGAGAGGAGGAGAGCTTCTGACTCATGTCTGGCTCATGATGGCTCATTTCGGCTTGACTGATCACTTCCAGATTCCACATGCCCCAGCTATAGCTGAGTTGATTATGAAGTAGGACAACACTTTCGGATGTCTTTTGGTTCCAATTTGATGTAAAGAATTGTTGATGTCATTGTTTCCCCATGTTTCCATTGTAACACAAATTCGATGTTTGTCTATAAGATCCACATAGCGGCAATTGTATCAATTCAAATCTATTGCATCTGTATCAATTCAATCATAAACTTTTTAATTCGACTAACTTAGTCCTAGAATTTTTGACTTCTTGCCAATGTAGTATTGCATGTTTATGAATAAATTGACATAATTGAAATGTTTAGGACTGAACTGGCAAATCGTCAAAAGGTTTAGAATTAAATTGGTTAAATTGAAATGTTTATAATTGAATTGACACAAGTCCAATAGGTATAAGGATGCAACCAAAAAAAAAAAAATGCCATTTTTTTGGTAATTTTCTCGGATAAAAAGTCTCCCAATTCCTGTCATTTTATTTTTATAGTTTACGTTCTTGCAGTGCACTTTATTCTTCCTCCGTGTTCGTTCGACTTTGAAGAACCCTCAACCCACGTTTGGCTCTTTTCATGGCCATGGATCGTCTGATCACTACAAGTACAACCATATTCGTTCATCCGATGACCTGCAGCACAATTTTGTGCGAACACCACCATGATGTGATGGTAGACAAATATTTTTACAAACTCATACATTTTAGTCAAACATAGCAACATCTAGATAAGATAAACCAGAAAATTCATTCAGAGAAATTGGATCGACCAAGCACTTTCATCTTGATCAACAACAGAAACTTATTAAGTGTCAATCAATTCACTAGACAACACCTCTCGCTTTATCTTTTTCTCCAAGTGATGTTGCATACCCAAACTTTTTGACAGATATTGATTTCTAATCTTTCGGTCGAAGGACAACACCTTTGATGAGGAGTCCGGACTTCCAATGACCACCCGTTTCGGAGAAGGAAAAGCTTATCTCGCCAACATTCTTTGGATTCGTCATGAATGTACCAGCGAGGATGTCTATCCATCCACCCTTCTGTTTCTCCTCCAAATTCTCGATACGTCCCTGCGTGGTTCCATCCGGTAGGGTGAGACTTAGGTTCACTGGAGCATGCCACCCTCTACTATTTTTGTTCATTTTCACAACGAATGCGACCTCATATGTAGTCTTCGGAGAGAGCATGATCGTCTTAAACTTGCCCCAAATACTTAGCCAGCATACTCCCAACAGCTCTGCCGCGGGTATGTGTACTTCGCCGCTAAAACTGAGAGTCCAAATTTGAAACAATTTGCTCGTTAATGATGAAACCTGTAGATAATTTTTCTTTTCCTTTTGTTCATAGAAAGAAGTCTTAGACAAAATTAGTCATAATGGATGGAGCGCAAATAGAATTCGATTATTCCGATTCAATTTGGTTTATTACTATGTTCTAATAGAGGTAATGTTTTCTGTGAGCTCTATCAATGTAAATCAGGTCTATCCGAGACTTTCAAAGACAAAAGTTGATTCTGTTATTTACATTTAGGTAGACAAAATTATTCATTGATATTTCATATTATGGGATAAGGACATCACAAGTATTATAACTTTCCTATGATACTTGAGTGCTATAATTTTTAGTCGATCACTTCAGTTTCATAATTTTTAAAAACATTTATCTAAGTGCCGAATATCCTATATAACATGACACTTCGGGTAAATACTCAAGTGATCGATTGAAAAGTTATATAATAATGAAATTATTTGAAAAAAAAAAGTCATGGCCCTTAGTGAGCGTCATACATAATTTACTTTTCCCTCCATATTACACTTTCTTGTCTTTGGGCAAACCGTCCATATCAATCCAAAACTTAAACAACTCAATAAATTCGAAGTAAACCAAGCGGCGAAGAATACCTTTTCAGATGAAACTATGAATTGATATCAGTCATTGTTTTCTTCTATCGCTCATTTTTACAATACAAACACGCATTTCAAGAAATACTGAGATCCACGGTGGATGCTACTAAAAACAAACAAGTACCGGCAGGATTTCGACCATGTAAATGATTCTGCGTTCACAATGAAGAGCGAGTATACTTACCATTTTTCCTTCTGGTCGATCCAACCCCAGTATTGCTCATTGTCGATCCAAGTGATGGATAACTCTTGAGCAAGCAACAAGAAGCAGTGCTTTTCGAGATCTTGGTCGACCCAGAAATTCTACAGTTTTACACCAAAAGTGAATGGAATATTTATTTCATAGATTCAAATCTGCTACACGTTTCTTACGTCTAAATTAAATAATTATGAAAGTCACAGTTTCTACAATATTTGTTTTTCCCGATAAAAACAAATCATTCATAGAGTTGAATTACCAGTTTGTTAGGATTCATGAACACCCCGCCGTAGATCCGATTGCACAATTCTTCGATGCCGAAAGTGGAATCCGAGTTCGCCGCTTTTCTAACAAAAGTTACGGCGAGGAGAGGAGGCCTTCTCTCCCCTCTTCTCTCTTCTTGCGTGGCTTCTGCATCTGGCCTCATTGAAACTTCCTTTCCTTCCTGTATATCTTCCGCCCTTTGTTTTCTCTTCCATGTTCTCCCCATTGAGTTTCTTGCAGCGGACTTCACCTGTTTCAATTCAAGAAGATGTCTCGAATCTCACAATATTGCGAGAAAGGAAGAGAAGAGAAGGGGTGCCTGTCGAAAGTAGACTTTGCGGTCTTTCATTATGGGTGGTTGACTTTTCAGTCTTAAATAAAAACCACAGGGTATTCATTTTATTTTAATTTGCGAATGCACACTAGAATGAGTTAGGTAAAATCCTGCTGCCGGTTTCCAATCAACCAAAATCATGATCTAATGAATTGCAAGACCAAATCGATACTAGTCTCATTCTTTTCCCTAATAATTTTCGCTAGCTTCTTTATTTGAATACTGTATAAAAAGTATATAAAAACCAATCTCTTAATTGTGTATGTGTGACTTTTTCTTAATTAAATTGTTATATAACTAGTTTTTAATCCGTGGTAACGGATTTTATATGACAAAACATGTTATAAAGAAACTCATTTAGAGACTCTAAATTTAACTATGTACAATTAAAATGAAAAAAGTTTTGTAGTCTTGTGGCACATGAAGAGTTTGAGAAATCCAACAATGAAAGCTGTTAATCACAACGTTTTCTTTCATTTGTGGGACGTCTACAACTTATAAGGTCAGTGCTACATTTTGTTCAAGACTATTGGGCAAATGTTTTCATCCTTCCAAGATCGGTCTTGGACAAAATTGAACAAATATTGTGACAATTTTTGTGGAAAGGCTCGGACCTTGGTGCGGGTGGTGCAAAGGTTGCCTGGAGCAATGTTTGCCTTCCGAAAGCTGAAGGAGGCTTAGGAATTAGGAGACTTCGGGAAAGCAACACTGCAACAATGCTTAAGCACATATGGCTACTATTTACAAACAATGAATCTCTCTGGTGCAGGTGGATACACTCTGTGTTCCTAAAGAATGTCAACTTTTGGTTGGCCTCCAAGCCCACTTTTTGTTCTTGGTCTTGGAAGAAAATCCTTGATCTTAGAGGTGACTTCCGTAGGTCTTTTTGCTGGCGTGTGGGAGATGGTACCTCGGTCTCCTTCTAGTTCGATAATTGGCATCCCAAAGGGCCGCTTAACTTGTTGTTCTCCAATACTGAGATCTATCGTTTGCGACTCCTTAAAGGAGCATCCGTTGCTGACTCTTTAGCATTCCTTGACCATACTTCTGGGGTGTTGAATGTTATTGCTACATGGGATGACCCCTTCCCGGAGCTCAATTATGAACCTGATCGTTTCCTTTGGTTGGATAACCTGTCTGGCATCTTTTCTGCTGCTTCTACGTGGGAGGCTATTCAGCCAAGAGGCCAGAAATCGCAATGGGCTCCTTTCATTTGGAACAATGTGCTAGTTCCCCGCTATCAATTCCTACTTTGGTTGATCACCAGAAACAGGCTACCGACGCAAGTTTTGCTTTTTACCTATGGCCGTATCTCGGCTGTGAATTGTCCCTTTTGTTCTTGTCATCCAGACTCGGTCAACCATCTGTTTTTGGGTGTTCCATTCCTACCGCTCTAGCCACTTTTGGGAGATTCAATTTTGCTTGGACGAACAAATCTTGGGTGGATAACTTGCACTGGGCGATTAAGTATTTATCTGGGAATTCTTTCCGTTCCACCCTTGGCCGGTTTTCTTTTGCAGCCTTATGCAACATCATTTGGAAGGAGCGGAATAATATTATCTTCAGGGGTAGGCCACCATCCCTCCCAGCTATGAAGGTGCGATTGGAGAAGGTTGTCAAAGACAAAGCATTGTCTTTTAAATAGATCCCTCCCAAAACCACGAATTGTAGGTTGCTGCATTGCTGGTCTATAAACCCTTCCATTTTGGCGGACTGATCACTCTCCTACCAATCTTACCGTGGGGTTCTTCACTTTGCACTTGTGTTGTTGTTGGGCTCTTTGTTCTTTTTTGCTCCCTATGTAGGCCGTTTGGTTTGCTTTTGCCGTTGTTTTGGCTTTCCTCTACTCTTGTGCAGGTGGTCTTGTTTTACCTTGGCACCCTTCCACTCACTCTGACTGTTCTTGTCCTCATGAGTGTAAGTTTTTGGTGCTGAGTTCTTGTTGTATAGCTTCTTGCTTCGCTTTGGCTTCAGTTAATATAATTCTTACCATTTACCAAAAAAAAAAAAAGTTGTTAATCATAGAAAAAAAGAAAGATTAAGAGAACTTACTCATCTAGGAAAAATCTGAAAGCATCCCATACAATAGAAGGAAATAGTACAAATCACAATGATAGGTTCTCGTAATCCATCGCCAAACACTTAATTGAAAGCTCAAGCTATCCACCATTTGACAATTCAAATGAGTGAAACTAAAACCCCTATATAATCACGACGATTACCCCCACTGCACCGCGAGGGACTCATAATCCCAATACTCCTTGGGCCGGATCACGTTGACGTCAGCGTAAACCCGGGCTTTGGACATGCTTTCGAGGTTGCCCCGGCACGAGATCTCGTGATCGCGGTGGCTGCCGTGGTGAGGGGCGAGGGTAGAGTCACCGCTGTTGAGGGTGCTCGTGACAGGGAGGTGCATGACAGGCGCGCGCATGGCGACGAGGACGAACGAGAGCAGGAGGTGGAGGTGGAAGGGAGGCGGTGTACAACGGCGAGATGCTCTCATGAATCGTTGGACTGTCGCCGAGAGCCCATTCGCTTGCAACTTCTCGGAACGTACTTCTGCTTCTTCCGCTTTGCGATGAGGGCAAGAAGATCGACAACGATGCTGTCGAGATCAGGTTTCAATTTCCATAAAGAATCGAATTCAAAACTTACCTTATTAATTTTAGGATCCATTCGTTTTGCGGAAAATATCATATTTCCGGAAAATGTTTTTCCATAAGTCATTTTCCGGTATTCAAATTTGAAACTTGAACTTTGAGTGGAAAATATTTTCCACCATTCGTTAGCTAATTTAATTGTTTGGGAAAAATTATCAAAAATTGAATTTTAATATTTTTAATTGACCAAAAAATTAGTTTTATTTTTTTTCTATTTTTTTAAAATGAATTTTTTTTTATTTGTATTTTTAAAAATTGAAATTATTATTATTTATTATTTTTCTTTCTTTCTCTTTTTCTTTTTTCCTTTTTCTTTTCCTTTCTCCTTCCTCCTCCTTCTTCTTCCTCCTTCCTTTGCTTTGCCGCATGCCCGACGATGGCCGGCTGCTTGGTAGCCTGTCCGGTGGCCGACCAAGACCCAGTCACCAGATCTGGCGAGCTTAAGGCTTGGTCGATCTCGCCTGAGCTCGCCGGATTTGGCGGTGGAGCTCAAGCTCGCTTGGATCGGGAGCCCGAGCTCGGACGCCGGATCCGGCAAGCTCGTTGCTCACTAGAGCCTAGCGAACCTTTGGCGAGCTCGGGCAAGGCCCGAGCCTCGCCTAGCTCATCGGATCTGGCGAGGCCCGAGCTCCACCCTAGGCCGGCGAGAGCTCCGCCTTGCCTGATCTAGTGAGGCTTGAGCTTGTCGAGCTCGAGTGAGCTCAGCTTCGCCAGATCGGGCGAGGTAGAGCCTCGTCGACCTGGGGCGAGGCTCAAGCTGGCTTGTAGCCGATCGCCGGTCGTGGCCGGTTGCCGGCTGCCACTGTGGCTGGTGATTGGCCAAGGCCAAAGAAGAAGATGAAAAGGAAAGAAAGAAAAGGAAAAAAGAACAAGGAAAAAAAAATTAAAAACTCTATTTAAAAAAAGAAAAAGAAAGCATAAAAATAAAAAGAAAATGTATTGGTGAAAAGAAGCAAGATGGAAGAAGTTATGGAAAATGTTTTCCACTTTTGAAAAGTGGAAAATATTTTTCTCACTTTTAAAGGTTGTTTTTTCCAATGATGGAAAACATTTTTCGTGACTAGTTCATTTTCCATAAAACGAACATTGAAAAATCCAGAAAACATTTTCTTGGAAGTCATTTTCTGCAAAACAACTCTTTTATTTTGCCAAAAAAATAAATATTTTTAAAAAATATTTTTTAAATAGTTCATATAATTTATAAAAATAAATGAATAAAAAATATTTTCATAATCTACTAAATTATTTAAATATATCGACTAATTATCTCGATACAAAAAATTAATTTTAAAAAATTGTATTCAAATCTTTTATTAATTTTCCTCCTATCTAATCGTATAGTGCATTTTTAATATGTACATGCAAAAACTGGTGTTTATTCTATTTTCACAATAGAACGATTATTCAATTCTTTTTCTCCTTTTCATCATAACTCAATCGAAATGTATCGGATTCTCTTAATCTTTAGGACGTATTCCTTAATTCTTCAATAACCCTTCAAAAAGGAGAGAAAGAGATAAAAGATGAAAAACACGAAAAAATTTGGGTGGGGGTGATAGGGATTTTATCTATCTATTTCACCCTATAAAGCCAATTCTTTTGCCAATGCTATTTCCTTAATGGAAGGAACAATTTCTTCTCGGATTTTGCATAAATTTTGTAACATTTCATTTCATCGTTGTCGCAAGACAATCACCAAGCTTTTCACATGCGCATAACATCTGCAAAAACACTAATCATTATATAATAACTCTCCTTACAAATGCCAATATCTTTGTTGCAATAACTAGAAAAAAGTGCATTGCGTGTATGCAAAAAAAATTACGACAAAAAAAATTTACAATGTCAACTTATTAAGCAATATTTAGATTGTTAGTCGACGAGAAAGATATTATGAACTTTTCAGGTAAGGTTACTTTATAAGATAGAAAAGATTCAAAATTTGAAATTATGATACATGAAAGAAAATATTAAAGTTATTAATTTACACATTCGTCCATTCGTCAATCAATTTGCATAATTAAATGAGGATAACGTGACAAGGAAAAAAAATTGCATTTCTCTAAAAGTAAGCTGTCCTCTTTGCTTTATCTAATAGTGTGATGATCATTAAAAAGTTATTATTGTTCCGAGAATATATATCAATTTATGTGAATTCAAAGTATGAAATTTGGAAAAGTGATTAGGAAACAAAAATGATTTATGGGAAAAGCTCAAATTTTTTGAAGGTGCCATGATGTCACATCAAGTTTTTGGCAACCTAATGAGGCATCCTAAGTGGATGGTACTAGTAATTTATCCTAATTTGGGTCATTCACTCCGATCTCTCCCGGTATGTATGTGTTATATGAATAATTATCTATACTCAATCGGTTTATGATGAAACAACTATTTTTTTTTTTAACAAATTACACTTCGAATAATTAAAGTATAATTTATAATAGAAGTAATAAATTATAGAGAATATGAATATGTTAAAAGTATATAAACTTGTACTTAATTAATAAAACAAGATATTGAATACAGATATCATTGATATTTAATTCTATCTAATCAGACACGCACCGCCAGCCTTCAAATTTGGTTCCACTCGCAAAAGTCCATAATAGTCTAAACAATTATTGGTCTTTTCAGGCAAGAAAAGGAATTACCTATGATGCTTTTAATAGAAGAGAATAACAAAATAGCAATTTCTATTGCTTTGAGGGGAATAGGGATTGTAGGGGGTTTGGTTTTGATGTGTTAAGTTGCGTTTGGTAACGTTTCTGTTACAGAAATAGTTTTTTCTATTTCTGTTTCCGGAACAATTTTTGAATATAAGAACACATTTGGTAACGCACAAAATTTCTGTTCCTGAAATAGAAAAAGAACAAAAACACGTTTGATAAACTTGTATAATTTTTTTGTTTTTTTAAATTTTTAATATTTTTATTTTATTTTTTTTTCCTTTATTTATTTATTTGTTTTTTTTTTTCTTTCTTCCTTTTGGCCGGTTGCCGGCCTCGGCCATGGCCGGTGATCGACCGATGAGGGCTGGCGGCCTCACCCAACCACGGCAAGGCTCGAGCTCGCCCAGATCCAGCGAGGTCGAGCTCACCCAGCCATCGGTGAGGCTTGGCCTTGCCGGGGGCCGGCGACGCTTCGGCGAGGTCACCAACCCTCGATAGCCGGTCGCTGGCCATGGCCGGGGCTGGCGAACGACCAAAGAAAAAAGAAAAAGAAAAAAAGAAAAAAAAAGAAGAAGTGTTTCTCGGAATTGTTCCTAGGAACAAGAAACAAGTCTTTTCTACTTTTTGTTTCTATTCCAAATCTGTTCCCGGGAACAAAAAAATAGATTTTTTGTTCCTGGAAATAAAAGTGTAAATAAACGCGTTTTTGTTCTTTTTTGTTCGTCGGAACAAAAGAACATAAATTTTTGTTCCGAGGATTATCCTAAAGAAAAAACACTAACAATCTGAACCGGTGAACTACTTGAAACCCTTTACCTTTACCTATTTTTCCTTACAAATAGACTCACTTCACTCTTGACGAAGGTGATGCACCATAAAATAGATGAAATTATTTATAATAGCTATACTTCCTGTCGAAAGATGAAGATCTACTAAAAATGAGGTCTGTCCTATTTTTTATGAATGCGATTTGTGAGAAATAAGCTCTTGACCAGCTGCTTAAAATAAATGACCTCATAAGCCCCCCTCTCGTGCCGTACATCCTCAGCACAGTCTTGGACAACCAAATCGAGCATTCTAGAAGTGAGTCCCCATTAGCTGCTGCAAGTATCAGCTACGTTCTCCATAGAGACGAACCATGGTTGGTTTGGAAGATACATACAATGTATTGCAGCCATGGTGCCTCTCTACGTTGCCCTGATGCTCGGGTACGGCTCTGTGAAGTGGTGGAGCGTGTTCAAGTCCGAGCAATGCGCCGGCATAAACTGCATGGTCTACTATTTCATCATCCCCTTTTCATCTTTGAGTTCACGGCCGCACATGCCTATCTCTTCGAGATGAATTACTCCATCATAGGGGCGGATGTTATCTCGACGTTCCTTGCTTCCCCGATGCTTGTGTTGTGTGCCGAATGCAGCAGCAAAGTGGACTTTAGCAGAAGCATCACCACCTTTTCCTCGCTTACCTTGGCTAATCTCCTAGTTATCGGGATACCGATAGTGAGACCAATGCATGATCAGGTGGGTGTGGATCTTGTGGTTCAATTATCGGTTGAACAAGTCACTCTGTGGGTTCCGCTTCTGTTATGTTTTCTCGAGTATTGGAACATAGGGATGGACTTTTCTCCAACGAGCGCGAGAACGGGTGATTCAGTGCCGATCGAGAAAGATGCTGAGGGAATGGCCGAGGCCGTGGAGAGCAAGAAAATGAGACCGAGACTGTGGATCGCCGTCAACATTGGAATGGCTTTGAATCCTAGCGTGTATGCTTGGGTCCTTGGCGTCGCCTGGGCAGTAATAGCTCACAGGTTCGGAATTCAAGAGAAGCCTTTTGATTTAGCGAGCAATGTCAGATTGTCACCGAAGGTCCATCAACTCACATAACTATTTCTTTTTTAAGGTTCAAAGTGAAAATGCCGGACCTTATAGAAGGATCCATACAGATTCTATCTCGAGCTGGGTAAGGAACTGCTATATTCAATTGCGGTAAGTAAGGATATAGCTTGAATTAGAAACATGAGTAGGCATGTTACAAGAAGGTTTCGTCCACGCCTAGGAGAAACTATACCGAGTACCTTTCATTTACAAGAGCAGAATTTTATATTTGCTTATTTCATATGGGTGCAGGTACATTCATGGTAATGCAGAGAAAGGTGATGGCTTGAGGCATGAAAAAGACATTTTTGGGAATCATCTTGAGGTTTATTGCTGGACCAGCTCTAGTGGCCGTGAGTTCCCTCGTCTTGGGATTGTGCGGCGACCTTCTCAGAATCGTTGACATATAGCATATAGGTAATGAGATTAAGTCCATTGCGTATCTTCAACCACGTGATTCTATTAGATTCATTTCACATTATGAACTCAAACAATCAATAGCTCATATTCTAAACCCGCCAACATAGACCTCTATTAAGCCTAGTGATACGATTTTCAAACTATAGCTCTACTTCTTGTTATATATTTAACTACTATTGATCAAGAAAAGTGATTTGCAATTTCCCTTTTGCAATCAGCACTGCAACAGCTGCCTACAACTTTCATCTTTGCAAAAGAATACGAATTACATCCTAAGTGTTCTCAGCACCTCCTCGGTTCTATGAATTCATTCAAATGAGTTACATTCACAATGTTCACCAATATGAACTTTCAATTGTCTAAGGAAGTCATCTACACTTAATTATTGTAGGGTGGTATATGGCACATTGGCATCCCTTCCACTCTTGATAGCCTATTATGCTGCTTTAGAGGTCATATGAAAGCTGACCCACATCCAAAGATCAGGCAAGAATCATATGAAGAGAGGGAATAAATGATCGATGCAAGTGCAATTGAGAAAATTTGGTGGTGATTATCTCATGATTTGTGTAACATCATGAGCAAAATACAACTCTTAAGTGGTTATTTACGCCCGAAATTCCCTTAGTTCATATACAACAGTCACGCAAGAAAAGAAATTTCATAGGGAGTTTAATTGTAAACTCAACCAAAATCAAATGTGGGCAATGTCCATATTGAAACTTACCAAGTTCAGGAATTGGAATGTGCTCTTTCAATGCTTGATCAGGAATATTGCAGAATCCAGGCTCAGTCTGTTCTACGTACCTTGTTGCAATTTGAGCTATGAGGCCCATGTTGTATCTCATAGCTCCTGGTTTTATCCATGTTCCTTTTTTCAGCTGTAATCAATGCCAGGCTAACCTGAGTCGAGCCGGGCTCTTCAATATGCACCACTTTTACTAGCGTATCCACTTTGAGGCCCAATTAACTTAAGAGTCCTCACAAGCGAATCTATCACTAAGATAATAACGGGGGCTCCCTTCGAGGTCCTTATTTTACTTTCAAGTATAAAAAGAAAATTTCCTTTTTGTGAAAAGAGATGAGTGTATCCATCTATAAATGATAGAGACAAGAGCATTTCAAAAGTTCTTATACTTGCAATAGTGAATAGAGGTGGTTCACTTCTTAGGTGCGCAACAACTTCGTAGCTGTAGAAGTTCCCCTTCTAATTTATGATACCTTACTGCGACCACGCGTCTAACTATATATCTTGGTAAACATACAATCTAGCACAAATTATGACTAGGAATATGATCCCATCTTGACGATTCGGAACATCTAAGTGTAGGCTTATGGTCCGTTGACCTTACCTCATCATAAGGTAAGGGAATTTACATCATATAGCAGCTCGAAAGGTTTTTTTTTTTGTAACAAATCATATCAAAAGTAACTAGACCTAATTTTTAGGAGATCATCTTTTAAAAGGAAAATGAAAATTCTCTTGTAAAAAAATATAGTCATTATAAGAAACTTCATTTATTTTGTGACATTTCACCTCTACAAGAGTAAAGTAGTTTGTTCATAACTTTCTAAAAGAGTTAGTGTCAAATACATATTGTCAAAACAAGTTATCCATCACCTGATTTCTCAGTATTTTGTTGGTAACTTACAACCAATTTTATTAAATGTGATTCATATATAAATCAACAATGAAAGACAATGTGATATACAAGTTATCCATCTCCTGAAGAGAAGTTTGGCTTCAAATCCAATTCGAATTGTAGAAGGAAACCATGCTAATGTGCCTTGGATGATCCAAGTCTCAAGATCAAGTTTGTCACTGAGTGAATGTAAATACGTCATCTCCAGTTCAAACAAGCTTAATTTCTTATACGATTACCTTTGCTATGTCAATAAACAAGGTTCATGAGCCAAAAATAGCTCATATTGGAGTCTATTTATAGCAAAAAAATTTCCCTCACAATTAGTCATGCATGTCATTGTAGCACCTTGAACTTGCAAACTGGGGTTCGCCAGCTAGTAGCACCTAGGCTCCTGGCATCTTCCTATACCTAGACATAGGTAATCTAGGGGACACAATATTGATCATGAAGTTGAATATCATATTAGAGTCACCACTAATAAGTTCAGAAGAACAAAGTCGATTGGATATCTAAGGGATTAAGCAGTGATCAGAAAGTCAACGACCTAAGTACAAGAAATTAGATATTAGGTTCGGAGGTTCGGTTACGTGTGGGATGAATTAACATTACACGACGCCCTCTTGGGATCAATGCCCATTCTTTTTTCCCCAGGTCATTCATCATCTGAGGCGTTTTTGCAGATGGTGTCCTTCCCTCTGTTGCAGATGGTTGTGCGGTGCTAGCAGTTGTGGATCCTCCAGTTTCTCTGACTTGTTGCGTTAAAGAAACGCTTTCACTTGCAGACGCCTCAGGAAGTTGAGTAAGATCAACTTCATATGGCCCTTTTGGAGCGCAAGAGAGAATAGTGGCAGTTCGTGTTGATTTGTATACTGCAGTTACCTTACGAGTACTTCGTGATGCTTTGGGAGCCATTACTCTCAGAGGTTGAAGAAGGAGATGACAATTGAGAATTTTATATCGAGAGAGATCCATCGGTCGAGAGAGATATATTGACAGAACTTTCAGCCCCCAGAAAAAGGAATGAGCTTACTTAAACGGACGAGAACATTATCAAATTCTATGCCAAGATTTTTTTTTGTTTGAACAGAGGAATCAAGAAATTTTTATTCACTGTTTCTATATATTCTTAAACTTCACCCTTTAGATGTGTTCTAGTCTAGACAAATTGGTGGACTTTCACGGATACAAGTCGTTAAAAAAGAAAAAAGGAAGAGAACTATTAATACGAGAAGATTAGATGTAACAGGTCTCTCACAGTTCCTATCAATCACTTTCCGTAGTTTACGTTCCTTAGCCGTTAGTTCAACCTCGCGGAGCCCAAAGGGCCACAACCCAAGTTTGGTTCTTTTCCGGGACGTAGATCGTCTGATGACTTCAAGGACAACGATGTATGCTCATCCGACGACCAACTGTATAATCTGTGCGAACGACACCATGTTGTGGCGGTACACAAATATCATAAATCACACTCTTCAGTCAAGCATAGCTACATCTAGATAGGACAAACCAGAACATTCATTTATCAGAGAAATCGCATCCACCAAGCACTTCCATCTTGGTGAAACAACAGAAACTTGTTGAGTACGAAAGAATTCACTAGACAGCACAACTTTCGCTTTTTCTCTTTTCCTAGGAATGTTGCATATTCAAGCTTTGTGACAGATTTGATGCTCAATCTTTTGGTCGAAGGACAACACCTTTGATGAGGAGTCCGGACTTCCAATGGTCACCCGTTTCGGAGAAGGATAAGCTTATCTCGCCAACATTCTCCGGAGTAGTCATGAATGTACCGACAGGGATGTCTATCCATTCACCCTTCGGCTTCACCAACAAATTCTCAATGCGTCCCTGCGTGCTTTTATCCGGCAGAGTGAGGTTTAAGTTCACCGGAGCGTTCCACCCACGGCTATCTACACTCCTTTTCACCACAAAGGCAACCTCATATGTGGTCTTTGGAGAGAGTGTAATCGTCTTAAACGTGCCCGAAATTTTTAGCCAGCATACGTCCAACAGCTTCGCCACGGGTATATCTACTTCGCCGCTGTAACTGAGAGTCCACATTGGAAACAATTTGCTAGTTAATGATAACATGAAAACTGTAGATAATTTTACTTATCCTTTCATGGAGCGCAAGTAGAATTCCATTATTCGGATCCAATTTGGTCTATCAGTATGTTCTACAAGAATTAATGTTTTCTACGAGTTCTATCTACGTAAATCAAGTCTATCCAAGACTTCGAAGGACAAACGTTGATACAGGTTTTCACATTTAACTAGAGAGTCTAGTTGATTGATCATCCACATCACATTTTCTTCTTTTTGTGACCAAAACATCCATATCGATCGAAAACTTTAAAACAAACCAATAAATTCCAAGTAAATCAAGCAGCGATGAGTACACTTGCAAACGAAATTACGATCATCATTGTTTTCTTGTATTGCTAATTCTACGGGACAAACACACGTTTCAAGAAATTACCATTACGACAAACAAATACCCACGTTTCCTTCCATGTGATTGGGGCCTAGTCATCAATTTACACACTCCAATCGCAACAATGGATATGCCTGATTCTTCTGTGACTATGATTATGATATGTGGACCTTGCATGTGCTGCTGCATATACATCCTTTGAAAGGAAAATCTTGCCCTGCTCTTCTCTATCATGTGTAGGATCGTGCAGTGATAGGTGGAAAAGGCATCCAAGGATGTAAATCCACCTCAACCGTTCGCCAATGACCATCACGACTTTTTGCTCCCCAAAAGTCGTGGGGATGTGAACTTATTTGTCTTACTTTGTTGTCTTGTCCTCTTCAAAATATCAACGTCACGTGACTTTTCTCCCAGCTTTTTACCGAGATCTATTGCCGTTTGTTTAATCTTCGCTTCTCTTTAACTCAATAATTCCTCTTCATCTTTTATGTGTCGAAATTTTTCCCCATCTTTTTAAGTTACTAATTTTGCTTACTTTGATGGGATTTATATTTCTTACCTTTACTTAGCCTAAACCAGGCCCCTTTTCGAGAAGGCATGGCCCCTTCTCGTCTGGGCCAAAATTATTTTGGGCCTAATGACAATTTGGTCAGCGGTCTTTAGCAAAAAGAACAAATTAATGGGCATTTCCAGAAGTAGACTCGCCCCCTTACAAAATGCAGAAAAGAAGGATGCTAATAGGGGTAAGCATGGTCCGAGTTGGGCCGGTCCACCCCTTAACCCTAGGACCAATCCGCACAGTGCTGGTCCTCAATTTTTGTGACTATGATGGGGCCTAGTCATCAATTTACACACTCCAATCGCAACAATGGATATGCTTGATTCTTCTGTGACTATGATTATGATATGTGGACCTTGCATGTGCTGCTGCATATACATCCTTTGAAAGGAAAATGAAAAACCTAAGTTATTAAAAAATAATGTAAAATTACTTGAACTTTTCACTAAATAGCTGTTTAATGTTGTTGACGCCGTTTATTTTAAGGTTTTCTCTATATAAAAAAATTATAAATAATGTATAGAGTTACGGTTGATCTAGGTTGAACCGACCCGGAACTCTTGGGACCGATGATTGACCCGCACAGTGCTGGTCTATGAATTCTAGAATCAAGGACTGACTTAGTCTCCCTAGGAACCGGACCAGGACTGGTAGGGTTGGGCCGGTCCAGGGTTGGTCCAAAGTTGACCCTGAACCAATGCTCACCCCTAGGTGCTAATAGCCATTTCGAATAGCCTCAGGATGAGGCTTGTTTGCCTTGTTTTGAGACTCACGCACCTCGAGTTGAGACTCGCTCTTTTCGAACTTGTATATTCTTCACCCAAGATCCTATTTGTGTCACATTTGCTTCATTGGAACGTTCACATCGAGGGCCCTCTTGTTGGATGCAAATTGCGCAACCCCAAGATCTCCATAATTAGAACAAGAACATGCATAATTGAGTAGAAATATTAATGCACTTGTTTTGAGATCCATCGTTCTTGAAGCGGAAGTGGAAACACAATGTTCCACACGCAAGTCATTCTCCTTTATTGCCTTCCATATCACTGGCTCAATGAGGCGGCTCCCTTACGTTTAGCGTTAGGTAAATGCTCCTTATGTGAGAATACATGTGAGAATTAGGGTTAGAGGAGAGACTTGAGCACTATTTATAGAGTTTCCAGCCAGGCCCCCTCATTACGGGTTAGGCTCAACTCGGCTCACACTAGCCAACCCCATATTAGACTAATTAAGAAATCTTCTATCTTACCTCAGACCAGCCCTGTTTTACGGTAGCCGTAAAAACAGTAAATTACAATATCAATTAATGTAGTCCACATTAGGAAAACTCTTACATTCTTCCACTTGGACTATATTAATTGAAATCGTACCGTATGTGCGCACATTGGTCCAAAGATAATTCTTAATAATCAATCCTATCCTATAAAGTCTCAAACACCGAATCATGGTAGTAACTGCATGTATACACACAGAGCCTTTCATGGTCACGAGTGCTCTCAACTTCATTGATATGGATTCAATATGGTAGTATAGCAAATGGATAACATCTCTTATAGAGAGATCCCATTTGTCAGACACCATTCTCTTACCTTAGGTGACACAAAAAACTTGTGCCACTAGAGAATGCTTTATGGTTCCAATGAACCCACATATGTTTTGTCCTTACGGTTAACCTTTCTTTATGTATCACAAGACATATATACAAGGCTAATAACCGGATGTCCGGATGCCCCCAGCCTTTACTCAAGGTTTAAGCAATACTTTGAGACTTTTAATAATATATATATTTCAACATAATGACAATCCATTAAAAAATATTTTATTAAATGCAAAAGTTGACATATATATATATATATATCAAAGTGTTACTAAATTGCAACAAAAACATATGTAAACTTTATTCAAAGAAAAATAAAACACAACTCCCACTAAAAAAACAGCATCCCAAGATGCTCCTAGGCCCATGCTAATGACATGTCGATCAAAAATACACGGGTGTAGGCCTTTAGTTAGTGGATCTGCAACCATATCATCTGTAGGAATATAATCTACTACAATGTCACCATTCTGCACTGATTCCTTTATAGTCAAAAACTTGACTTGAGACTTCTGTTGTTATTAATAAACAACACTGCAGAGTTATTATCACAAATATAACTGTATGGGTCTATCCATAAAATCAAAAACTGATAACTCCCTAATGAGGTTTTGGAGCCAAATAGCTTGAGTAGCAACTGAAAAACATGCTACAAACTTCGCTTGCATGGTAGAAGAAGATATGGATTTCTATTTTTCGCTCTTCCATGATACTGTATCTCCTGCTAACATAAATATGTATCCCGTCGTTGACTTCTTATCATCTTGACAACCAGCAAAATCTGTATCTGAATACCCTACTAGTTGCAAGTCTAGAACATGCCTATAAATCAGTAGATAATCTCTTGTTCTCTTTAAGTACCTTAAAACCTTCTTGGCAGCAACCCATTGATCGCGTCCTAGATTAGACTGATATTTGCCTAGAAGCCATGTTGCAAAAGCTATATTTGGCCTAGTGCAAACTTGAGCATACATGATATTTCCAAGCACACTAGTATAAGATACATTCTTCATTTGAGCTTTCTCAAAATCTGAATTAGGGCATTGTGAAAGACTTAATTTATCACCCTTAACAACGGGAGCAATTCCTGGTTTGCGATCTTGCATACTGAATCTTTCTAAAATGTGATCAATATATGACCTCTGAGACAAACCCAATGAACGGCGTGAGCGAACCCTATGGATCTCAAATGCCAAGAACAAAAGACGTCTTACCAAGGTCTTTCATATCAAAATTTTTCGATAACATCCGTTTTGTCTCATGCAATAAACCAATGTCACTACTAGCAAGTAAGATATCATCTACATAAAGTATGAGAAAAATATATTTCCTCCCACTGACCTTGGTGTATATACATTGATCTACTTTATTCTCAATAAATCCGAATGAAGTGACAACACTATGAAACTTGAAATACCACTGTCTAGAAGCTTGCTTAAAACCATAAATAGACTTTTTCAATCTACAAACAAGCTTACCTGAGTCATCTGCTGCAAAACCTTCAAGCTACACTATATAAACCTCCTCATCAAGGTCTCCATTTAGAAAAGTAATCTTAACATCCATCTGGTGTAACTCCATATTGAAATGAGCTACAAATGCCAAGATCACTCTAAAGGAATCTTTAGAAGAAATTGGAGAAAATGTTGCTTCATAATCTATTCCTTCTCTTTGAGTGAAATCTTTAGCTACCAGTCTGGCTTTAAACTTTTCAATCTTTCCTTTGGAATCCCTTTTAGTCTTGAATACCCATTTGCAGCCAATAGGTTTACAACCTTCAGGCAATTCAACAAGCTCCCAAACACTATTGTGTTTCATAGATTGCATCTCATCTTTCATCGCATTTAGTCACATATCTGATTGAGGACATGAGATGGCATCCGTATAAGTTACCAAATCAACAACACAATCAATATCATAATCATACTCTCATAGGTAGACAACATAGTCTGATAGTATAGCTAAACGTCTTTCCCTAGTTGATCTTCTAAGTGGAGCTACTTCAACCTCATTCTGAATTTGAAGGGCTTGAGGAATTTCATCAAGAACTATCTCAACAATAGGATCCTAGGACACAACAGGCTCAGTTTGTGGCACAAGAGGCTCCATAATTGTTTGCACAGGATGAGACAGGGATCCAGTAATCCCCACCATACTATCATCTTCGATAGCTTGTGAGTAGCTACCCTTTTTCAGCTACATCAAATTTCAGAAATTTTGCAGTCTGAGATTTCACAATTCTTGTACCTCCATTAGGGTTATAAAACCGATACCCCTTTGAATGATCTGGGTAAGACATGAAGTAACACCGAGTAGTTTTGGAATCCAGCTTACTCAATGTTGGATTATATAACTTCACTTCTGCTGGACATCCCCAAACTTTAAGATGATTCAAGCTAGATTTACATCTAGGCCATAACTTAAAATGAGTCAATGGAACCGCTTTAGTAGGAACGCGATTTAGAATACGATTGCGCCTTTCAGCTACACCATTTTGTTCAGGACTTCTGGGCATAGTAAACTGACCTATTATCCCAGAATCTTCTAAGTATTTAACAAACCACCCTTTAAGTTGTCCAACATCACCGTGCCTACCAAAATACTCACCACCACGATCAGATCTGACAATCTTTATAACTTTTTCCAACTGTTTCTCCACTTCAGTCCGAAAAATCTTGAATTTGTCAAGAGACTCGGACTTTTCTTTAATCATGTATAAGTATCCATATCGGGAATAGTCGTTAATAAATGTGATGAAATAAAAATTTCTGCACAAAGTAGTCATGTACGGTCCACTAATATCAGTGTGAATAACCTCCAACAAGTTTGAATTTCGTACGGCGGATTTCTTCTTTATCTTAGTCATCTTACCTCTACAACAATCTATGCAAGTCTCTAGATCACCTTTAAGAGTAGGCAATGTATCGGCCTTTATAAGTCTTTCTACTCTTTCTTTAGAGATGTGACCAAGACGTTTATGTCACAATGCATAAGACTGTTCCTTACGTAGAGGCTTTTTGGAAACAACTTTTTCAGCTGAATAAACAACGTACATGTCGTTGAGAGATAAACTCAATCGATATAATCCATCGGATAAATTGCAACACCCAATCTTATTTGAATCATAAAACATGGAAATAATATTACTCTTTATTTCAAAAGAGTATCCACACATGTCCAAACAAGACACAGAAACTAAATTCCGCCTAAAAGAAGGTACATAAAAAGTATTTCTCAACATCATTCGAAAACAAGAATCTAAAATCAAAATAACATCTCCCACAAACTCGACGTCAACTCTAATGATGTTTCCAACAATGAGCTTTGATTCATCCTGATTTGGCGTCCTTCGGTTTATGAACCCCTGTATGGTAAATGCAACATGATTAGTTGCACCACTATCTAGCCACCAGGAATTGGTCGGAGCTTTAGATAGATTGGATTCATAAAAAAATGCCAAAGAATCATTACCTTTAGACTCACTCTTGGTTCTCTTAGACAATCAAGCCTTAAACTTGTTGCAGTGTTTCTTTACATGTTCTCTCTCTTTGCAAAAGTAGCAATAAACACCATCCTTCTTGGTGAATGCTTTCTTGGGACCCAAACTGTTAGAAGGTCCAGCACCTTCAGAATTTCCTTTATTGTTAGAAGGTCTAGCAACTTTAGAATTGCCTTTATGAGTATAATTTTTCACATTCTTACCCTTATCACTGCCAGAATTAGAAGTATAAAGGGTAATGTGCCATTTATCTTTCTTCAATTTTTTTTTCCTCTGCCACTAGCCTTGCAATTCGGTCATTAACTGACCAGGTTTCATCTTGGGAATTATAATTGGTCTTGATAATCCCAAAATCAGGAGGAAGATCGTTTAGAGCTTGATGCACAATGCAAGCAGTGGGAATAACAACATTAAGAGCCTCAAGTTTTGTCTGCAAATCTACCATTCTCATAACATAATTTCTAACTCCACTAGAACCATCATACTTCATAGTAAATAGTGTTTGCATGTGTGTTCTTATCTCAGCATTAGGCGAGATACAGTTTCTAGCCATCAAGGCTTCCATCATTTGCCTAGCAGTGCAGTCTGCAGGCAAACCACTTTTCAAGTGTTCCTGAATGGAACACTTCATCGATAGTAAGCAAATTCTATTGCTATTTTCACAGGCAGTAAAATGAGCTTTCTGAGCTTTTGTATTCTCAGTAGTAAGATCTGCTGGTCGATCGACAATAAGAGCCCTATGAACATCTGCCATCTCCATAACAAACATAAAATTTTCTCTCCATTTCTTAAAGTTTGAACTAGCAAGAACCTCAATAGTGACGGAGTTACCGTTTACAGAAAAGGTGACTGAAAGACAAGCAGTGTATATAATTAGCATCATATGAGCATTGTGTAAATTGACATACAAGTACACGTCTAGAGATTTACATGCAAAATCACATAATCACATTTGGGCAGAATACATGACATGCAATTATATACTCCCCACATGATAGTGGTTATGAGAATATATTCCAATCTTCGTGAATTCATCACCTTTGGGCATATGAACCATTAGGATCGGTCACTCCTCCATTATACCATCATGTATCCCTTCATGAACTAATACACAATCACCTCCTTTGGAAGTATGACTATGCATTAGATCAGGAGACATCCCAATTAATATACAAGATCGAAATTTCTCAAACCCAATCAAGTGTGCCACTTTGGCGGTCACAATTCAATTGAATCCTTGAAACTCTCTCATACCAGAGATATAATCTTTACATCTCACATACACCATATACATGTGATTTTAACTTTAGTGATACGGGCATCATATCACTTAAATCACATATCATGCTAATTACACTGCCTTATTCATTAATAAAATACAATAAAGTTTAATTTTTATTAATGAATTACACTTTTATAATGTTTATGTGATAACATACGAGTAACCCAACACATGTATTTCCAAAAACACAGAAAATACAAGAAAAATACGCAAAAATACACTAAAATACACGTATTTAGGGCTTTGTATGTTTTTTCACATCCATAAAATCATCAAATATGTAAAATAACTACACCACAACATAGAGGATGAACTTATGAGTCCATCGCCACCGGCCACGCGCTGATATGAGCTTCCATGTGCCCGCATGCGCCGCCTGAATACGGGGTGTGTGGAGCTCATGCGCTGGCGTCAATGGCCGGTCAAAACCGGTCCGACCGGTTCCCGGCTCGACCATCCGGTCCAGCCGCCCAATCCGACCGGTTGACTGGTCTGATCAACAGTTGACCGAGTTGGGTCGGTCAACGGGTCAGTTCAGGTACTCAAGTCGGGTCGGGCCCAGGTCGCTGACGTCATCGTGACGTCAAGACCCGCATGCTTCGCACGCGCGAGCCGCGCCTCGCGCATGAGAGGGCATGAGGGCGCGTGGGTTGCGTGCTCGACGCCCAGGCGGTGCGTGGCCGCACGTGGGGGCGTGTGGGGCCTCCCTCGGCGATGCGCCGCCCACGGTTTTGCTCATCTCACTGAGCGCAGTCCAAATATATAATTTAATTTTATATTTATTGAACGAAAAATTTCGAAAATCTCAAATTAGGGCAAAATTCAATGCGTTTGAGTTCTAGGGTTATGGAGGCTCTGATACCACATGTTGGATGCAAATTGCGCAACCCCAAGATCTCCATAACTAGAACAAGAACATGCATAATTGAGTAGAAAGATTAATGCATCTGTTTTGGGATCCATCGTTCTTGAAGCAGAAGCGGAAATACAATATTCTACGCACAAGTTCTTCTCCTCTATTGCCCTCCGTATCACTGGCTCAATTAGGCGGCCCCCTCACGTTTAGCGTTAGGTAAATGCTTCTTAAGTGAGGATACATGTGAAAATTAGGGTTAGATGAAAGACTTGAAGACTATTTATAGAGTCTCCAGCCATGCCCCCTCATTACGGGCCAAGCTCAACTCGGCCCACACTAGCTAGTCTCATATTAGACTAATTAAGAAACCTTCTATCTTACCTTAGACTAGCTCTGTTTTACGGTAGCCGTAAAAACAGTAAATTACAATATCAATTAATATAGTCCACATTAGGAAAACTTTTACACCTCCAACAAGACCTATATCATTAGGTAGAACTATAAAATCAAAGTCCCGATATATAACTTAAGGTTAAGAAAGTTTCGTTCCATTCCAAGATCACATGTTTGCTGCTTATCACTCGCTCCTTTAATATTGGTTCAACTTGATTTTGGTCATGTTGAGATGCTTGCAAAATCGAGAAATCGCATACTGCTTGTGCTGTGAAATACAGGCGACTGGTCCTTAATCGATCCGAGTCATCAACAAGCATAGTCATAAACATGAGTTCTTGCAATCAGCATAGCCATTGATAAAAAGGCTTTGGTATCGGTGTCTCACAGATGGCCACGCCTTGAATTAGTGTCATGCCGATAACTTACTTAATTTTGGGTGTAAACAAACTCACCTCTTATTTTAAAGTATTTATTGGGCCTTATATGTCACTGGTCAATCTTTGATCGATTTTAGATTAAACTTAATTATTTCAGAAAAATGAGAGCATAATTTGAGGCAACGACACCCATAGCACAAATGTCAAGTGGAAAGAAATATCGATTAGGCTATGACAGATTTGTTTTGATTACACAAATAAATAAACTGTAATTTATGTCTTATTCAAAAGGCTAAATTCCATAAAACTACTACAGCTTTTTTAACCGGCCTCACGTTCACGGGAGTGTGCCTGGTCTCTTTGACTACGTACATGTCCATGCCCAACAAAGAGAAAATCATCAGCTTTCACGTGGGACTGTCGGGTTTTGTTGACAATTAAATTTTTGGGATTAATTTTTGCTAAAAAATAGAAAATCACATGGCATATAGTTTAGGAAAATTTTATTTTTGTTATATTTCATTAAGATTTTTTACATATACTATTTTGCGCAAAAAGGAATTTTTTGGATAAAATATGTGAAAAATAAAAAAGGAAAGATTGCACAAGATGGGTATATTTCAACAATATATTTAGAGGTATCATGCGCGAACGAAAAAGGAAACAATGTATACTGCAAAGATACATATTTTAGACCTATATAATACGTCGCGTGCAATTTGTTTGAGGGGTCCTTTCCGTTGAGTAAAAGAAAAAGGCACAAAAAGACAAAAGGTGAAAAGTGAAGTGAGTTGAGAGAAAAAAAAAGTAAAAAAAAAAGAGAAAAGAGGAGGAAGACTGTCTTCCCCCCCGGTGCCCCCACGCTTGACCGCGTCGGCGCACCCGCGCCGGCAGCCGAGCCACCGGCGACCCAGCGTCGATCCGCCTCCACTGCAGCCATCCGCCCCCCACGAGCAGCACCACCGCTCGTCCATCGCTACCGCGCCGATTCCCCGTCGCCAATCTGCCACCGTCGCCCTGCCGGCCTTGCCCGCAACATCGTCGCCGATCGACCTACGCCACCCCGACGCCGAGCCTCGCCTTATATCGCCTGTCCCCGATCCGCCCGTGAAGCCGCTCCGCCTGCAGATCCGTGACCCAGACGCCCGCGAAGCCTTTCCGCCTGCAGATCCGAGCCCACCGCAACACCTCGACCCGATCCCCCGAGTTGCAGTCCCATTCGCCGCCCTGCCGTCGGAGCCGAGCACCTGCGCCCGCAACGCCAGCCGAGATCTCGCCACGCCGCCCCGACGCCGCTTCCGCCTCACCACCAGCGCCGAGACCCTCGCCGCACGGTCCGCCGTCCGCGACGCCCGTGCCAGATCCGGCGTCCCGCAGGAGCCCCCGCCGGAACCCTCGCCGGAGATCTCTCCCCTCTCGCCGGCCGATCTCCCACCTCTTTTTTTTTTTTTTGAAAAAAAAAAAAACAAAACAAAAAAGAAAAAAAGAAAAATTAGGTAAATTTTATTTTCATTTTTTTCTGTTATTTATCTTTTGTTGTTTTTTTTTTATTGTTGATATTGCATATTACTTGTTATTTTTAGTGTAATTATCCTTTTAATGCAAAATTGAAAGTGCATGTTATGAAATTGCCTGGGAATTAGTAATTATCAGTTTGATTTTTGAGCCCGAAATCCGACTCGTAATTACTTAAAAAAAAATCACCAATCCAATCTCCCGTCCGAGATTCGATTTGTGATTTATGTGAAATTGGCCAACTCGATCTCATGCGCGAGATATGGTTCACAATTTGTGTATCAATATTGCTTGATTTGCTGTGTGTTATTTAAATTAATTTTCTTTAAAAAAAAAAAAATAGTTTTAGGGTTTGCATGCTTAGGATAGAAATTTTATTCTAAATTTTTTAAATAATAAAAAGGTCAAAAAATAAAAAAAAAAATCAAATCAATTGATTTAGTTTGTTAGTTTTTTTTTTTTTTAAACTTGAAATTGCATGTTTAATTATTAGGAATTGTTAATTTCGAAATTAAAAAAAAAAAAGAAAATTAGGGTTAGGTTTGTTTTTTTTCGTTTTTATTATCTTGCATATTTAGAATAGGGATTTTATTTTAAATCATGAAAAAGGAATAAAAAAATTCATTTAGGATGTTAGTTTTATTATTATTTGGAATTGCATGTTAAATTTTAATTTCGAAATTAATAAAAAATAACAAAAATGGTCATTATGCATATGTCATGTAAAATTAGGGCATCTTTTGCATATCATTGCATATTAGGGTAACATTGTATTTAGTTTAATTATAGATGATATTTTTCTTAATTTATTATAGGTTTAGGTATTTTATTAAATATATTGCATTTTAGGATTATTTAGGTTAAGATATATTTTAGTTTAAATTAGGATTTGGCTCAACCTAATTCCTAATGTAGATGGAATAGGATCTTAATCTAGCTAGGCAATTTTCATATTTGACCTAATTTCGAATTTCATGAAAAATACAAAAAAATGACATAGGTTAAATTAGTTTTATTATTTAGGATAAAATGCTTTCTTTTAGGAAAAAGAAAAAAATATCATATGCACGTCATTAGGGTTAGATTCATTGAGATGCATGTCATTTAGTATTTTTGCTAGGCCCATTTAATTAGAAATCACATGTCATTAATTAGGTCATTTAGTTAATATTACATTGCATATTGCATGATTTTCATTAATTAAGTGAAAAAAAAAAAGAAATTGCGTGTTAATTAGAAACCATATCGAGGGTTGTTGATGTAGATTTTAATTTAATATTGCAGATGCTTTCGTTGCTTTGAGGTAAGTTTTTGCAATTTATTTATTGTTTATCTGGGTGTTAAATTGGTGGATTGCGCATCCGTATAATTACCTCACATGTTAGGGAAATAGATTTAAAATCAATTTAAGCTGCATGCAAAAACATTTTTTGGAAAATAAAAGAATGGTACCGAAAGGGCATTAGAGGAATCTAGTGTAACCAAGTCCCCGTACCCATAATCTCTAGTTCGTAGGAGTAAGATAATTCTCCCATTATTTTATTTGGGTTTCTAATTGACCCACCAAAAATAGATTAGTGGCGACTTTTAATTGAAAATCAATTGCATGTTAAAAAATCGAACTTAAGTCGCGAATTGAGATGGGCTTGGGAGAGCCCAAGTTAAGTCTAGGCTTAATAATCCATTAGCCAAATACTAAGTGGTTCACACCCGAAAATTGGTCGCGACAGTTTGGTAACTCTACTGGGGACTTGAGTTGAAACTTTTAGTGGACTTATGCCAATTTTCTTTTTGAAAAAATATTTTTGTTTGGCAGCAAGGATTCCAGGTACATCCCGAATATTTAGGTGTTAAATGTTCTTGCAGATTGAGAGGTATAAGGGGAGTAGTGATTGTTAACCCTTGTCTTGCAGGTTGGAGTTGAGAATGAATGTTTTAGATTCGAGTTATTGAAGTGCTGTTTGATTTAAACTGTTGTGCGTGCCTTGCATCTTGCACTACACTTTTGCACACACAACCTGCCGTCGGACTTGGGTCGCATAGGATTATTTAGGATGGTGTTGAGATAGATATCACTTCAATCGCATGCTTGTGGTACGAGTTGCCCATCTCAATCCCAAAGTTTCTTTTATGGGGTCAAGAGTACCCACCTCAGTCCGCATGCCCGCGACTCGGGTCAGTTCTTTGACTAAGCCGGAGTCATGAGGACCCGACATAGTCCACAAGCCCGAGGCTAGTCTGATAATCCTTGTGGCTCCACCTTGCTAAGCCTTATAGATTAGAAATCGAACTATTTACCATGCGCATGTCTATGTGATTGCTATTGATCTTTCTTGGTGAAGTAAGTCTTCTATCCTTATATCATGCAATTTATTTTGTCATACTCTTGGTCCGTCCATGACAATTTAGGTCAATCATTAATTTAATTCATTTGTCGATTAGAAATGAAATAAGGAAATTGCCATGCAATGAATCATTTTAAAAAAAAAAAAAAAAAACTTTGGAGAATTTGTCTTCGATTCATGTCTATGAAATTTGATTTTGTTAGGGTGTCAAATTCCCTTCTTGTTTGAACTTTTCATGAAAAAAAAATGAAAAAATTGATTAGATCATTGTCATGGATTGGTTCTCTATTTACACATCATGCTTACATATTTTCATTTTTTCAATTTAGGTGATAACGGATCCTCCACGCTCTCCCATCATCACGTGATTAAGAGCTAGAACGGCTGATCAAGCTGAAATGTGTGATCGTATGTCCGCCGTGGAAGACCAACTCAAACAGTTGCTCGCCTCTATGCAGCTCTGACAACTCAAATCCAGTCCCTCCAGGTGAATCCGACTCCTCCACTTGCTTTTCCCGAGATAGTAGTGGATGATTATCACATGCCTGATCTGGAAGATGATCCACCATCGATCACCGCTAAAAAGACAAAGCTGAATAATGTCTTTAAGGTAGATCAGGATGAACGCTTCGCAAAGCTGGAAGAAAAACTGAAGCAACTACAAGAGTCGCAGAATTCACTTCCATTCGACCTGTCTGTGTATGAGAAGGTCAAGATGCCAAAGAAGTTCAAAATGCCTGATTTTGAGAAATATGATGGTACTTCTTGCCCAAAAGCTCATCTGCAGATGTATCACGTGCGTATGACCCAATACGTCAAGAACGAGCCCCTTATGATCCCATCATTCTATGCGAGTTTGATTGGGCCTACACTGAACTGGTATGTCATGAAGAATGTAAACCTTCTCGACACCTGGAATGAAGTTGCCAACGCATTTCTCAAGCAATACAAGTTCAACATGGATATTGCACCTTCCCGAGAGGATCTTGAGAGGATGGAGAAAAAGAAGAACGAATCGTTCAAAGAGTATGCTGTGAGATGGCGAAATCTGGCAGCTCAAACCACTCCCGAGCCTACTGACAAGGAGCTGATGAAATTGTTTATCAAAACCCTCCCGTCTGGGTTCCGTAACCGGATGGCTAGCACGTATGTTGAAAACTTCAATCGGCTTATTCCCGTGGGAGAACAAATTGAGATGGGGATAAGGGAAGGATGGTTTACTGAACCATCGACCAGAAAATTCTCTGCCAAGAAGGAGAAGGAAGCTGCTGAAGACGTGAATATGGCTTATAGCCAAGAAAGTACCAATTGTGCCCCGACTATCCAGATGAATCAAAGGCAACAACAAGCTGCCCAAGCAGGAAGATAGTTCACCCCTCTCCCTTGATCTCCATCACAAGTGTTGGCAATCCTAAGAAAGAAAAGTTTGCTTACTAGTGAACCGAAACGTCCTAACCGTGAAAGCATTCGAAGTGACGACCCGATGAAGAAGTATGACTACCATAGCAGCGAACTGGGCAATTCAACTGATGAATGTTTCACTCTCAAGCATAAGATCCAAAACCTCTTGGACATGAAGGCCTTCTCATTTCAAACTGCTCGGCCAAACGTCCAGAAGAATCCGCTATTGGAGCATGAGGGTATGGTCAATGCTATCTTGGAACCAGACGTTGAATTCGAGACTCACCACCACCCACTTCTGAAATTCAAATGCTGTCCTTATGATGGGAAGGGTGACGGTTGAGAATGATTTTGTTCCTAGTAGTGACCTTGAAAGAAATTGTCAGGGGATTCGAAACCCCATTGAAGCCCCTCAGAGGTCCCGTGTTGTTGGATTAGGGTACCATGAAAGAGGTGGGGAAAGTTCTGGAGGACAAAGATAGGAAAGGCGTAGCCCGCCACCTGACCAAGGGTGAGGAAGGCAAAACCCACCACCCCCAAGCATTCACGAGACATTCCCCGGTCCTCTAATAATGATGTAGGACGAAGCAGAAGTAATGGACACCCTGGGGCAATCAAGTGGAAAATTCGACTATCTGGTGAAGTATTCTGCTCCTCCCAGTTTCTACATTGATCCCCGCAGCATTGTCCCAGATGGATGGGTGGCATGGACGATCCGACACCCTTGGAGATAGGGAATCCCGATGATGCATTAGAAGGAATCACAAACCTCTTCGATGACGTCTTCATAGGAATTGTTGATGAAGGACCTCCAGAGGAGATGGGCCCTGGCCCACAAGAGTAACTCATTTACTGTTTTCCCACATTCCCCTGCGCGGGAATTTTTATCGCTTTCTAGGGCTTGTTTTCGATTTCTTTGTCGCTTTCTTCTTAGGTCTTGAATCGCATTTTCCATTCAATAAATTGTAATTGATTGATGAATATCAATAAAATTACGCGTTTTATTTTAAGGGCATGCTAAGGTACACAAAACCAGCCCGGTGATAATATCTAGCCGATAAACAAAAAAAAAAAAAAAAATCCAAGGAGAATTATGAGGCTTAGGTGTCATCATGCTTTCTCGTGTCAAGATACTTCAAAAAAATGCTTTTCCAATTGCTTTTCAAAAATTTCTTTAAAAAAAAAAAAATCTTTCAAAAAATATGATTTACCCTGTTTGTCTTTTTGATCCATTTACATTCTGTTTCAGGGACGATCTTATAGCATGCAAAGATGTGAAAATGATCCAATCCAATTTCAGATTCTGAAGGCAAGTTTGCTCCAAACTGCAGTCGCCCATATGTGGTGAAGAAGGTACTTCCTAGAGGTGCCTTGATCAAGGCGAAAATGGATGGTCGTGAGTTTTTCATTCCTCTTAGTTCTAACTCTCTCAAGAGATACTACCCATGATAGAATTTGCTGTGTTTGCAAATATTTCATGAGGAATAAATTACTTCGATAGGTTGCATTATTCAAATTCAATCATTCAAATTTGTTGCAAATTTTGCATGTTTTCCCTAATGAATTGTGTGAGATAAATTGAATGTCTCAAATGGGATACTTTGGAATGATAAAAGGCAAGCCTTACTCCATACACTGTTTCATACACTAACCCTTGGTGAGTTGTGGAGAAAAATTACATGCCTACAAGGAAGAGGGCTATCTTGCAAAGGGTACGTCAACCAAGGTGATGAGAGGCATTATTTTCTTTATCCCAAACACTACAGGTGATCTATTGCTCAACCCCTTTGAGCCCCGTACACTTATGGAGATTCTTTTAAAATTACCCTTGTCAAGGATCATCCTATATTGGGGCAAATTTGAAATGAATGGTAGAAATCTTTTTGCTCACACTTGCATCAATCTTCGAGCATCGCTTTTGCAACTTACGCAGTAATTCAAGTGCCTTAGGATGACAAGGGCAGTTCTTTCTTTATCCTACACACTTTTGACTATTGCATAGCCCACTTGAGCCTATGAATTCATTTCATGTTAAACCCAGTTGGTGATCATCTCCCACACTAGGGCAAGAAAAGAAAACCATTCAAGTGGCATGGACTAGAATGCTAACAAAAGATGAAGGCTGTGTGAGTCCAAAGAAGATAAGTGCAAAAATGGGGCATGGAAAAAGTAGTGTGCCTGGTAAAAGCAAGGTCAATGCCTAAAAAGAAAAATCAAATACTTGATGTAGTGAGAAGTATCTCCACCAAAGCGGTACTAAAAAAAAAAAAAACTCAAATGCTGAGATGTTACACTCAATGGAGTTTTGATATGAAGAAAATCTTTGATGGTGGAGAAGAAAATTGGAGATGTCAAGATGATCATCAACTTTGACCCCCTAAACACTTTTTGATTATGGCAATCCTTTCGTTTCTCAACCCATGAACCAAGCCTATGTTACGTCCCTTGCAAAGTCTCTTCTAATTATGGCACTTGGATTAACCTAGGGGTTCACATGTTTTAAGCATTGTTTGAAGAAGTGCGAGTAAGATAATTTCTGCCTCATTTCATATGTTTCTTGACTTGTAAAGCCATGACAATTGCAAAATGTCATTTTTCAATAGCCTTGACTCAAAGAGTTCCATTTGTTAAGCCATTGACCAAGCCGACAGTACGGTCCCTGTTAAAGACCCCTCAAATTGGTAAGGTCGTACTACTTGTGAGATTGCTTGAACCCTTGTCTGGCATGACGATGGTGAGATAGAATGATTGTCAAAATCCTGCATCAAAGGTCAGGATGAAATAGCCCTTTTAAAGAGGATGAGTGAAAAGTCCTTTTAGACCGAAGGATCCCTCATTTGACACATCCATGACATTCATGTGTTCATATTGGAATCTTCTTTTGAAATCCTTCCCATTAGGTAATGCATGATTGATAAAAATCATTACGCATCAACCTTATTTGAATTAATGCATGTGTTATTTGTAACCACAAATACATATTGCTTCTCCTACAATCATGTTTTATAGGAGACATATCCCCAATGAACAGAGATGTCACCAAGTAAGTATATCTCTATCCATACCTTAAATACTTGTCGTTGTACAAGTATTTTCCCTTTTGAATACATTGACATTCGATGGAGTTGTCCCCAAAGATTTTTCCCCAGATTGCAACGCTGGGCGATTGAAGAATGGTTCAGGTCCTAGCCAAGAAAAACTTTTGTTTAGGCAACCGTACAATGGTACGGATCCTAAACAACACTTATTGCTCTAACTGGCGACTGTAGAATAGTATGGGTCCTGGAAAAACAATTACTTATGTAGGCAATCGTAAAATGGTACGAGTCCTAGACAAAACCTTTCTTACCATTCAGGCGACCGTAGAATGGTACGGGTCCTCAACAACACCTATTCCTTATTCAGGCGACCGTAGAATGGTACGGATCCTAGACAAAACCTTTCTTCCCACTCAAGCAACCGTAGAATGGTACGGGTCTTGAAAAACAATTTTCTTCGTTAAGGCGACCGTAGAATGGTACGGGTCCTCGACAACACTTTTTCCTTATTAAGGCGATCGTAGAATGGTACGGTTCCTGGAAAGTGAATTTTTGTTTAGGCGACCATAGAATGGCATGGGTCCTAGACAAAACCTTTCTTCCCACTTAGGCGACTATAAAATGGTACGGGTCCTGAAAAATTAATCCCCGTTTAGGCGACTGTAGAATGGTACGAGTCCTAGACACAACCAAACTCTATCATACTAGGCGACCGTAGAATGGTATGGGTCTTGGGAAAACAATCTCTTAGTAAAGCCATGTTACTATTCTAGATTCTACACGGGTCTTGGACATGTAGCACCAACTGCCTTGAACTACTCTATCCTTATTGAAGGTAAGTTATTCCAAGTAATTTCATTTGTTATTTGCATTAGCATTTCCATGCATCATATAAATTGCATTCGAAAATGGAATTTACTTTCCAACAAAAAAACATTCAGTGCATGTGCATGATCAAAATTTAGGTCTCAATTTATCTTTGAAAACAACCTCTGTGAGCTCACCTTCAAAGATGGGCAGTTGTTGACACCTAAATTTTTGGGGTTGATTTTTGCTAAAAAATAGAAAATCACATGGCATATAGTTTAGGAAAATTTTATTTTTGTTATATTCCATTAAGATTTTTTACATATACTATTTTGCGCAAAAAAGGAATTTTTTGGATAGAATATGTGAAAAATAAAAAATGGAAGATTGCACGAGATGGGTATATTTCAACAATATATTTAGGGGTATCATGCGCAAACAAAAAAGGAAAAAATGCATACTGCAAAGATACATTTTTAAGACCTATATAATACCTCGAGTGCAATTTGTTTGAGGGGGTCCTTTCTGTCGAGTAAAAAAAAAAGGGCACAAAAAGACAAAAGGTGAAAAGTGAAGTGAGTTGAGAGAAAAAAAAAAGAGAAAAGGGAAGGAAGACTCGTCTTCCTCCCCGGTGCCCCCACGCTCGACCGTGTCGGCGCACTCGCGCCGGCAGCCGAGCCACCAGCGACCCAACGTCGATCTGCCTCCATTGCGGCCATCCGCCCCCCGCTAGCAGTACCACCACTCGTCCATTGCCGCCGCGCCGATTCCCCGTCGCCGATCTGCCATCGTCGCCCTATCGGCCTTGCCCGCAACACCGTCACCGATCAACCCACGCCACCCCGATGCTGAGCCCCGCCTTGCGTTGCTTGTCCCCGATCCGCCCGTGAAGCCACTCCGCCTGCAGATCCGTGACCCAAACGCCTGCGAAGCCTCTCCGCTTGCAAATCCGAGCCCACCGCAACTTGATCCCCCAAGTTGCAGTCCCATTCGCCGCCCTGCCGTTGGAACCGAGCACCTGCGCCTGCAACACCGGCCGAGATCTCGCCACGCCGCCCCAACTCCGCTTCCGCCTCACCGCCAGCACTAAGACCCTCGCCGCACGGTCCGCCGTCCGCAACGCCCACGCCAGATTCGGTGTCCCGCAAGAGCCCCCGTCGGAACCCTCACCGGAGATCTCTCCCCTCTCGCCGGCCGGTCTCCCACCTCTTTTTTTTTTTTTTGAAAAAAAAAAAACAAAACAAAAAAAAAAAAAAAAAAAAAAAATTAGGTAAATTTTATTTTTATTTTTTTTGTTATTTATCTTTTGTTGTTTTTTATTATTTATTATTGTTGATATTGCATATTACTTGTTATTTTTAGTGTAATTATCCTCTTAATGCAAAATTGAAAGTGCATGTTATGAAATTGCCTGGAATTAGTAATTATCAGTCCGATTTTCGTGCCCGAAATCCAACTCGCAATTACTTAAAAAAAATCGTCAATCCAATCTCCCGCCCGAGATTCGATTTGTGATTCATGTGAAATTGGCCAACCCGATCTTATGCGCGAGATATGGTTCATCAATTTGGGTATCAATATTGCTTGATTTGCTATGGTGTTATTTAAATTAATTTTCTTTTAAAAAATATAAAAAAATGTAGTTTTAGGGTTTGCATACTTAGGATAGAAATTTTATTCTCAATTTTTTTAAATAATAAAAAATCAAATCAATTGATTTAGGTTGTTTTTTTTTTTTTTTTTAAAAACTTGAAATTGCATGTTTAATTATTAGGAATTGTTAATTTCGAAATTAAAAAAAAAAAGGAAAATTAGGGTTAGGTTTGTTTTTTCGTTTTTATTATCTTGCATATTTAGAGTAGGGATTTTATTTTAAATCATGAAAAATGAATAAAAATTCATTTAGGATGTTAGTTTTATTATTATTTGGAATTGCATGTTAAATTTTAATTTCGAAATTAATAAAAAATAACAAAAATGGTCATTATGCATATGTCATGTAAAATTAGGGCATTTTTTGCGCGTCATTGCATATTAGGGTAAAATTGCATTTAGTTTAATTTTGGATGATATTTTTCTGAATTTATTATAGGTTTAGGTATTTTATTAAATAGATTGCATTTTAGGATTATTTAGGTTAAGATAATATTTTAGTTTAAATTAGGATTTGGCTCAACCTAATTCCTAATATAGATGGAATAGGATCTTAATCTTGCTAGGAAATTTTCACATTTGACCTAATTTCGAATTTCATGAAAATATAAAAAAAAATGTCATAGGTTAAATTAGTTTTATTATTTAGGATAAAATGCATTCTTTTAGGAAAAGAAAAAATATCATATGCACGTCATTAGGGTTAGATTCATTGAGATGCATGCCATTTAGTATTTTTGCTTGGCCCATTTAATTAGAAATCACATGTCATTAGAATTAGGTCATTTAGTTAATATTGCATTGCATATTGCATGATTTTCATTAATTAAGTGAAAAAAAAAGAGAATTGCGTATTAATTAGAAACCATATCAAGGGTTGTTGATGTGGATTTTAATTTAACATTGCAGATGTTTTCGTTGCTTTGAGGTAAGTTTTTGCAATTTATTTATTGTATATCTATGTGTTAAATTAGTGGTTTACATACCCGTATGATTACCTCACATGTTAGGGAAATAGATTTAAAATCAATTTAAGCTGCATGCAAAAACATTTTTTGGAAAATAAAAGAATGGTATCGAAAGGGTATTAGAGGAATCTAGTATAACCAAGTCCCCGTACCCATAATTTCTAGTTCGTAGGAGTAAGATAATTCTTCCATTATTTTACTTGGATTTCTAATCGACCCACCAAAAATAAATAAATGGCGACTCCTAATTGAAAATCAATTACATGTTAAAAAATTGAACTTAAGTCACGAATTGGTATGGGTTTAGGAGAGCCCGAGTTAAGTTTAGGCTTAACAATCCATTAGCGAAATCCTAAATGGTTCACACCCGAACGCAATGGGTTCATATTGAGAGGTTGACATCGCGTTGAAAGATGAGACAAACAGATCATGATTGAATTTTTAATTTATTTGATAATTAAAAAATTTAAGTATTATATTATATATTAAATTAAAATTTAAAAATCATTAATGCCATCCTCGTGTTTCACTTTTTTTTTTTTTAGTGTGAATCTACTCTTCTTTTTTTTAACTATCACGACGTGTCATATCAAATCAATCCACGAGAAAACGTGAGGTGCTAAACAAAAGTCAAACATATGCTAAGCAGTGTTCAAAATTATATTAAATAATTTAAAAATTGGGGACTCATAAAATTTAAAAATTATTCATGTTATTATTACAATTCGTGTCGAAGGGTGGTCTCATGTGCATCCACTCTTCCTTTTTTCAAATATCGAGTCATGTCACATGGAAAGAAATATCGATTAAGTAGGCTATGACAGATTTGTTTTGATTACACAAGTAAATAAATTGTAATTTCTGTCTTATTCAAAAGGCTAAATTCCATAAAACTACTACAGCTCTCAAAGTTTTAACCGGCCTCACGTTCACGGGAGCGTGCCTGGTCTCTTTGACTACGTACATGTCCATGCCCAACAGAGAGAAAATCATAGCTTTCACGTGGGACTGTCGGGTTCATATTGAGAGGTTGACTTCGCGTTGAAAAATGAGACAAACAGACCGTGATTGAATTTTTAATTTATTTGATAAATTAAAGATTTTAAGTATTATATTTATATTAAATTAAAATTTAAAAATCATTAATGCCATCCGCGTGTTTCACTTTTTTTTTTTTTTTAGTGTGAATCTACTCTTCTTTTTTAACTATCACGACGTGTCATGTCACATCAATCCACGAGAAAACGTGAGGTGCTAAACAAAAGTCAAACATATGCTAAGCAGTGTTCACAATTATATTAAATAATTTAAAAATTCGGGACTCATAAAATTTAAAAATTATTTATGTTATTATTACAATTCGTGTCGAAGGGTGGTCTCATGTGCATCCACTCTTCTTTTTTTCAAATATCGAGTCATGTCGCATGGAAAGAAATATCGATTAAGTAGGCTATGACATATTTGTTTTGATTACACAAATAAATAAATTGTAATTTCTGTCTTATTCAAAAGGCTAAATTCGATAAAACTACTACAGCTCTCAAAGTTTTAACCGGCCTCACGTTCACGGGAGCATGCCTGGTCTCTTTGACTACGTACATGTCCATGCCCAACAGAGAGAAAATCATCAGCTTTCACGTGGGACAGTCGGGTTCATATTGAGAGGTTGACTTCGCGTCGAAAAATGAGACAAATAGACCATGATTGAATTTTTAATTTATTTGATAAATTAAAAAATCTAGGTATTATATTATACATTAAATTAAAATTTAAAAATCATTAATGCCATCTTCGTGTTTCACTTTTTTTCTTTTTTAATGTGAATCTACTCTTCTTTTTAACTATCACGACGTGTCATGTCACATCAATCCACGAGAAAACATGAGGTGCTAAACAAAAGTCAAACATATGCTAAGCAGTGTTCAAAATTATATTAAATAATTTAAAAATTCGGGACTCAAGAAATTTAAAAATTATTTGTGTTATTATTACAATTCATGTCGAAGGGTGGTCTCATGTGCATCCACTCTTCTTTTTTTCAAATATCAAGTCATGTCGCATCAATCCATTAATGATAAAACGATAGGTGCAGACTGTCTGGCCAACAGAAAAATAAACATATGCCAACTTTTCCTCATTTAATAACACGTTTTGTTTGATTAAATAATTTAGGCGTACCGTCATGTCTACCCAAATAAAAAAAGACCTGACCATTCTCAAGGCACAATAATCGGAAGTAGGACAATAATTGAAAGCAAACGGGCACCATCATGGTAGCGCCGAATGCGTCAATCGTGAATAAGGAAATGAGGCAAAGCTGGCATATGTTTAGTTTTCTGTTTCGCCAGACGATCCGCACCTAACGATTTATCATTAATGGATTGACGCAATATAAAATGACTCGATATTTGAAAAAAGAAGCGCTGCACATGAGACCACCCATTGACTCGAATTGCAATAACGACATAAATTATTTTTTGAATTTCATGAGCCCGGAATTTTTCCCCATCTTTTTAAGTTACTAAAATTGCTTACTTTGATGAGATTTATATTTCTTACCTTTACTTAGCCTAGGCCAGGCCCCTTTCGAGAAGGCATGGCCCCTTCCCGTCTGGCCCAAATTATTTTGGGCCTAATGACATTTTGGTCAGCGGTCTTTAGCAAAAAGAACAAATTAATAGGCATTTCAAGAATTAGGCTCGCCCCCTCCCAGAATGTAGAAAAAGGAGGGTACTAATAGCCATTTTGAATAGCCTCAGGATGAGCACGTTTGCCTCGTTTTGAGACTCACGCACCTGGAGTTGAGACTCGCTCTTTCCGGACCTGTATCTTTTCCATCCAAGATCCGTTTTTAGTCACAAATGCTTCTTTGGAACGTTCACATCGAGAGCCCTCCAACAAGACCTATTTCATTAAGTAGAACTATAAAATCACGGTCCTGATATATAACTTAGAGGTTCGGAAAGTTTCATTCCATTCCAAGACCTCTAGGCACAGTTTTGGACTATGGGGTCTTTCTTTCGGCATCAAAATGTTTGCCGCTTGTTACTTGCTCCTTCAATATTGGTTCAACTTGATTTTGGTCATGTTGGGATGCTTGCAAAATCGAGAAATCGCATACTGCTTGTGCTGTGAAATACAGGGGACCAGTCCTTAATCGATCCGAGTGATTGACAAGCATAGCCATAAACATGAGTTGTTGCAATTAGCATGGCCATTGATAAAAGACTTTGGCACCAGTGTCTCACAGATGGCCATGCCTTGAATTAGTGTCACGCTGATAACTAATTTTTGGTGTAAAGAAACTCACCTTTTATTTTAAAATATTTATCAGGCCTTATATGTTGCCGGCCAATCTTTGATTAATTTCAGATTAAACTTAATAATTTTAGAAAAATGAGAGCATAATTTGAGGCGATGACACCCATAGCACTAATGTCAAGTGGGAAGAAATATCGGCTGAGTAGCTATGACAGATTTGTTTTGATTACACAAATAAATAAATTGTAATTTCTGTCTTATTCAAAAGGCTAAATTCCATAAAACTACTATAACTAGGGGTGTGCAAAAGAACCGGAACCCGCTTGGACCACCCGGAACCAGACTGGAACCGCCCGGAATCGGTGGTTCTTGAGGGAACCGGTCTGGTTCCAGGTTCCAATTTATGGGAACCGGTGGGTACCAGTCCGGTTCCTGGTTCCATGGGCGGATTCGCTTACCCGGATCGGACCGATTATATTATAATAATATATTGATTTTTGATATTAAAATAAATTTCGAAATTACTAATTAGCAAATCCAAATTTTAGGGCTCCATCTCCTCTCATGGTTTCCATGTTTTAATAAGAATTTAGTAAAGTGTGTAAGCTACCTTTCAACAACTCAACAAATGACTCATTCAAAGAATACTTTTGGGATTCACACATGACACTATGTTCAAGAATATGTGGAGTACCGGTAGAATTGTTTCTACAAAAAAAATTCAATAAAGTAAATGTTGTAAGAGATTGAGCATTGTTAGAGGATAAAAGAAAAGATTATTTACATATGACAATCATCTAGAATCTTGAACTTAAAGAATATTTTAGATTTCAACTAAAATGATTAAAAAATAGGAAAAAAAAACATATTTTTCTTCTTTGATAGTGTTTTCCAATAAAATAAAGAAAAATGGTACCCTTAATTAAGCCGGTTCAATTTAAAGAAAAATATTAATCGATATGAAAATTACTCATGGCTAGATTTGGAAAATGATATTATTATTGGTGAGACCGGTTCCATGGATTCATCCGAGAACCGGATCGGACCGGCGGTCCAATTCTCGGGTGGATCCATGCAACAATGGGTGATTCTCGATTCCAATTTTTTGGAACTGGTCTTTAGCGGGCGGTTCTCAGTTCTAGGCTGGGAACCGCCCACCCGGACCGTGCACACCCCTAACTACAACTCTCACAGTTTTAACCGGCCTCACATTTGCCTGGTCTCTTTGATTACAGGTGCGTTTGGTTCAGTATTCTCAAAAGACTTTCAACCTCCAAAGCTCTTTGGGGAAATGCTAGACCGTTTGGTAACCATTTTGAAGTAACTTTCAAGTGAAAGCTCGCATTGGAAAGACTGAAGGTCCAATGCTAGTAGGGACTAGTTTTGAGCTTTCAGCATTTGGCTAAATGCTTAAACTTATTTTTTTCTTTTAGAACTATCCTCACTCATTCTTCAAATTTCTGATTATGCCCTTGTTATTATTTTTTTTAAATGCCAAAACAATGCAAAAAAAGTCAAATATATATAAATGCTAAAAAAATAAATATATTTTGGTCTTTTTAAAAAATTATTCATATATATATATATATATATATTAGCATTATTGTCAAAATTTAAATTTAAAAAGTTACATACATTATTTTTTTTTTCAATTTTAAACAAATAACAATTAAAAAATTCCGACGAAGGGTTTGGTCTTTTTTTAAAAAGATTATATATATATATATATATATGTATGTATGTATGTATTTGATTTCTTAGCATTATTTTCAAATTTATATTTAAAAAGTTGCATACATTATTTTTTCAAATTTAAAAAAATTAAAAAATTAAAAAATTAAAAAATTTCGAAGGAGGATTTGGTCTTTGTAAAATATATATATATATTAATTTTTTTAGTATTATTGCAAAAATTATATTTAAAAGTTGTATACATTATTTTTTCAATTTTAAACAATTAAAAATTTAAAAATTCTGATGAAGGATTTGGTCTTATATATATGTAATTGATTTTGTAGAATTATTTTCAAATTTATATTTAAAATTTGCATACATTATTTTTCAATTTTAAACAAATAAAAATTAAAAAATTTCGACAAAGGATTTGGTCTTTTTAAAAAAATTATATATATGTATTTGATTTTTTTAAAATTATTGTGAAAAATTATATTTAAAGAGTTGCACACATAATTTTTTTTCAATTTTAAGCAAATAAAAATTTTAAAAAAAAAATTGATGAAGGGTTTGGTCTTTTTTTTTTTTTTAAATGATATATTTATTACATTTTTTTGTATTATTATCAAATTTTTATTTAAAAAATTGCATACATTATTTTTTTTTCAATTTTAAACAAATAAAATTAAAAAAAAAAACTAATATTAATCAACCAAACAGCTTTTCAAATGTATTTTCTACCAAATAGTATTTCTCTCAAAGTTGCTTCTCAAAGCATAGTTTACCAAAAGGTTTTTGCATTTGCCTAAAGTCTTTTAGACTAAATTGCTTTGTATTTTTCAAATGGGCTTTGAAAATGCTGAATCAAATGCATCTTACATACATGTCTATGCCCAACAAAAAGAAAATCAACAGCTTTCACGTGGGACCGTCGGGTTCATATTAAGAGGTTGACTTCGACTGAAAAAATGAGACAAACAAACCAAGATTGAATTTAATTTATTTAATAAATTAAAAAATTAAGTATTATATTATATATTAAATTAAAAGTTAAAAATCATTAATGACATCTTCGTGCTTCACTTTTTTTTTTTTTTTTTTTTTTTAATGTGAATTCACTCTTCTTTTTAATTATCATGGCATGTCATGTTGCGTCAATCCACTAGAAAACGTGAGGTGCAAATTGTCTAGTCGACAAGAAAAGTCAAACATATGCCTGCAGTTTAGTTAAAGTTTAGAATTATATTAAATAAATTAAAAATTCTAGACTCATAAAATTAAAAAATTATTTATGTCATTATTGCAATTCGTGTCGATGGGTGGTCTCATGTGCATCCACTCTTCTTCTTTTAAATATCGAGTCATGCCATGTGGCGTCAATCCACTAAGGACAAACGTTAAGTGCAGACCGTCTGGCCAAACAGGAAACTAAACATATGCCAGCTTTGCTTCATTTTCTTATTCACCATTGACACCTTCAATGCCACCATGATGCTCCCCGTTTGCTTTCAATTAATGTCCTACTCTCGATTACTGTGCCCAGAAAATGGTCGCTGCTAGTCATTATTGACAGGCCCTTTTTTTGGTAACAGGCCTTTGGTTGATTAAATAATTTAGGTGTACAGTCATATTCCGTCCGTTGAGTTACTGCGAATTCAAGGCAAAAATTTTAGATGGCTCTCGCTCTATTAGTTTGTAACCGGATTCTCTACCTTGTAATAACTTGTGCAGCTCTTCCTTGTACAATGTGAACGGATCATATGAGTGTCTCCCTATGCTTCTTCCTTGACATTAGATCAATATTAAATTTCATATGAAATCACATTGAACTAAGACAAAAGAATGGCCCTAATACATGCGTATTCGAATCATGCATTAAGCTCCCAAATATGATGTTACGCACGAATTTAGAAAGATGGCTGGCTCAAACTCAATCCAACGTGAACCATGCGTGCATGAGAGTATGGTAATCTTGCATGGACCTCACGGAGGTGGATCACACAAAGTGAGGCCTGGCCAAAACCCTAAGCACCTAATTTCGGCCACCTTTCCCTGTGTTTGAATATGCATGGTCTTGGAAACAATATGCACCTTTTTTTCCCGGGGTGATTCAAGCTTGGATATGCCATATAAAATGTTTCAGTTGGATGAGCATGGTTCCAAGATACACGGAGTATGTTTCAAGTTTCAAAAAAATGAGGAAGATATTCCGATAGATAGATTCAAAAAAAAAAAAAAAAATTGAACAAAACTTGGAAGTGCCCACCCCTATTTATGAGTATCATTTTGCTACTTAAGCTCGAATTGATATGCTGAAGTCAAAGCAGAGCTATAGACTGGACTATCAACAACTACATATAACAACCAAGTCCTCATCTGGTTGTGGCACACTTAAAAGGTCTAGAAAATTAGGTAACTTCAATCCTTTTTTCATGTCAAAATTAGGAAAAAAACGACAAATTAAGCCTAACTAAAAATGAAACAAAAATAAGAAAAAGAAATTGGCTTATTTCTAGGTAAATCCTGGATGTTCCAAATTCTAAGGTGTATAGAATAGATTTCAGATTTCAAATGAAAACTTTAATTTAGGCTATCTTAATTGCTCACTTAGAGCCATGGCCGAAGGCCCATGGGTAGGACCCAGCAAAAGATAATTTTTTCGTAAGTATCATACGCACGAACAAAAAAATCCTTGATGTCGGACAAAATTGTAGAAGTCATGGGTTGATGAAATCTCCCAAGACATGCCTCACCTTGACTGGAGATGGATTGACGGGAATCTCTATAATTTACTACACTAAATTTATCGTTTTTGATTAATGAATCTCTCGGCCGCACAGCGCCCGCATTGCGCGAACAAATTACACACTCCTCACCCTACTTAACGCAAAATCTGCACTGTGTCCCACCATAAAATTGTTGATCCCTCTTTTTTCTTCCATATGCGTTAACTATTTTTTTTTTTTTCGGTCGAAAGAGAATATTGTATTCATATATGCGGAAGCTTACAACTTGACGCTAAGGCATCCGCATAAACAAGGTCGAGCAAGAGGTAAGGCGGGAAAATGTTCCAATTTTGGGCCGAAGTTTCTAAATGCTGGGCCTTTGCGGCCCAGTCGACAACGGCGTTGGCCTCACGCCTACAGAACTGCACTACCAAATTAGGGAAAAGAGGAATCGATGCGACAGCCTCCGCAAGCAAAGCACGCAGTTCCCACGGCGGTGATTTCCTACCTGTGACGGCATTGATGACGTTGTTGCAGTCAGATTCGATTACGATTTGTGCCTGATGGATACTTTGCTGCAGCAGATGCTGGAGCGTGAATGTGAGGGCCTGGAACTCCGCTGCCAGAGCTGATGCGGTTGGAAAACTTCTGGAATAGATGTCGGTAAGTCGGCCGTGATGATCTCTACAGATAGATGCCATCGATCCTTCAGTGCTTCTTGGCTGATAGGCTGCGTCAATGTTGCATTTTAAGGTACTTGGGTCAGGTGGTCGCCAAAGCTGTGCTGGGTTCAAATTTGCAGTAGATTTTCTCGACAAGGTAGGAGCACAGATCTGATAAAGTCGTGTTTGAGCTAATGCAGCCTCCATTGCTCGGGTTGGATCCAGATGTTGGTTGCGGAAGATGAAGCTGTTGCGCATTCGCCAGATTTGCCAAAGAACGTTGGCTATGACTTCCAAAGCAGGTGAGTTGCTTGTCGATTCAACTTTGGCTATTAACCATGTGTCTATTCGATGGATCGTGTGAGGCTGTAAGTCGATGTTGATCTGTGGATGAGCCCGTATATCTCTAGTCCATGAACAGGATAGGAATAGATGCTCTAGAGTTTCTGGGGTTTTTTGTTGACAAAGCTTGCATAAAGGATCAATGATGATATGTCGCCGAAACAAATTGGCTCTGGAGGCTAGTGCATTTTGACAGACCGACCAAAGAAAAGTGCGTATTTTAGGTGCTGTTTGCATTGCCCAGATTTTTCTCCATAGAATCCTAGGGTTCTGGTATGAGGTAGATGCTCTGTGGTTGTCATGGTTGCCTGTGATATTAGTTAAAGCATGATAACTGCTCTTCACTGTATGTCAGCCATCCTTTGTGACTGTCCAGACTAATTGATCTTCGGCATAGGTAGGTCTAAGTGGAATGGTTAGAATCTCATCTATGATATGGGCATCTAGAAAACTGTGGAGCAGAGATGTGTTCCAGCTGTTGTGGAATGGATCTATTAGATCGGCCACCAGTTGTGGTTCCTCTCTTGTCGCAGGTCCACCAAGAATTCCTCTTGGTAACCACCGATCCTCTCGAATTCTAATTTTGCTTCAATTACCCACTGACCATCTAACATGTGGTAAGATAGCCTTTCTGCCCATTAGAATACTCTACCATCCCCAGGATGGCCGAGTTCCTTTATCCGCTGAGCTGAATTCTCTGGAATGATAGTAAAGACCCTTAAATATCTGACTCCATAAAGCTTGAGGCTATTGTAGTAATCGCCATGCCTGCTTTCCAAGCATGGCTCTGTTAAATTCAATCAGATCACGGAATCCTAGGCCGCCGTTGTCTTTACTGCTTTTAAGAATATCCCATTTCTACCAATGTATCCATGCTATGTTATGATCATTCCTCCATCAAAATCTAGCGATACTCTTTTCTATAGTTTTACAAAGAGACAAAGGAAGCTTAAAGATCGACATTGCATAATGTGGAATTGCCTAAATCAAAAACTTGATAAGAATTTCCTTACCTCCTTTTGAAATTAACTTTTCTTTCCATCCCTCTAGTTTTGCATGAACTCTCCCTAAAATCCAAGAGAACATCTCCTTTTTAGAACGACCCCAGTCAGACGATATTCCCAAATATTTATCATACCTCTATTGCATAGGTATTCTAAACTCTGTTGATATATTTTCCTGCAGTCTGATAGGACAATGCTTGCTGAGAATCAGCCCAGATTTGTTGCGGTTCAAAGCCTGTCCCGTGGCCATGCGATACTGATTTAAAATATCAGCAAGGTTTGCATTCCCGAATGTTACCCTCTAGGAAGAATATTGCATCATCAGCGAAAAGTAAATGGGACAGGGTAGGACACCATCTATTTAACCCGATTCCCTTAATGTGTCCCATGTTGACTGCTTGATTGATCAGAGTTGATAAAACATTCGCTAATAGAATAAAGATGTATGGAGATAGAGGGTCACCTTGTCTGAGGCCACGGGTTGGGTAGAAAAAAGGAAGTTGCTCTTCGTTAAATCTGACACTATAAGATGTGGTGGTAATGCATTACATTACCCATTGTACCCACCTTGGATGGAATCCCATTTTGAGAAGATAGTCGCTAAGGAAATCCCATTCTACTCTATCGTAAGCTTTTTGCATGTTGGTCTTTAGGATTGCGTTAAATTTTCTTTTCCGCCTTTGGGTCTTAAATTGATGAAGAACTTCTTGGACGATTAAAATATTGTCTTAAATCTGTCGTCCACTCACAAAAGCCGACTATTGTATAGAAATCAGATTAGGTAAACAAGGTTTTAGGCGATTAGCAATTACCTTTGAGATGACTTTATATGCAAAGTTGCAGAGATTGATTGGTCTGTATTGATCCAGTCTCTCTGGGTGAGGTGTCTTGGGAATCAAAGCGATAATGGTCCGGTTCAGATTAGTAGGCATTCATCCTGATCGAAAGAAATTTTGTACAAGGATAAAAAGATCTTCTTTAATGACCTCCCAATGAGTCTAATCAAATAAGCCATTGAAACCGTCAGGGCCTGGAGCCTTGGTAGTTCCCAACTGAAAGGTGGCCTGGCAAACCTCCTCTAATGTAACCAGTGCCAGCAATTGGTCATTCATTTCTGTGGTAACTACCTGTAGGCATTGATCTAGAATTGGTCCATAATCCCGATATCCCACCGTCTTGTATAACCCTAAAAGGAAATTGGATGCCATGTCTTGTAAAGTCTGAGGATCATGAATCCATTGTTGGTGGTCATCCTGCAACATGCTAATTTGATTTCTTTGCCTTCTTTGAAGAGTAGTAGCATGAAATTTTTTTGACTTCTTATCACCCCACTTTAACCATTGAATCCTAGATCGCATAGGCCAATATTGCTATTCTTGTCGCCAAGTCCGGCTTATTTCCTCTCTGAGCTGAGTTGCTTCCACTCTATTATAATGACAATGTTGCTGGTTGATAATATGTTGAAGTCGATGTTGTAAGATGGTAATTTTAAGATCACCCCTCGAAAACTTTGATCGACTCCACTTAGTTAAGGCTTCGGAAACATTCTTTATCTTTTGAATAAGCCCAAAACCTTGAAACTGCACTGAGTTCCATGCTGCAGAAATAACTTCTCGGCATTCTTCATCTTCATTCCAATAAGCTTCAAAAATAAAAAGCCTTCCTACATCTTTTATAGGGTGCTGAAGTGTTGATAATTAAGGGGCTGTGGTCAGAGCCCATAGCAGGCAGCGCGAAGACCTCAGCTTCAGGAAATAATAATCACCAATCCATTGTGCACTTTACCCTATCCAAACGTTCCTTCACCAGCTCATCTCCCTCTCGGTTATTCAACCGAGTAAACTGACAGCCTTTGCTTTCTAATTCCATAAGGGCACAATCATTTAGAATATGCGTTACCTATTGATCTATATAATTTGTTCTTTACTTCAACCAGCGAAGTATAAGCTTTTATCTATATCAAAATTCCAAGGAGATTTATTAAATCAAAAATTTCTCTTACGAATTGATTGCAAATCAGCCAAAGACGTTTTACAAAAAGACGTTTTAAACATTGCATCCAAACAGATTTTTTCCAGATGGCAAGCAATACTTTCAATATTCGATTTTCACATTGAATTTATAAATGGTTCTTCAAATTCAGTACCTGATTTTCTCACAAGAGAATTTTTACAGGGGATACAATCATGCCAAGATCCAAAAAAGACAAAGGCAAAGACAAAGTTATTGCCGAAACCTCCTCCAATACACCGCCAAAGCCAACAGGCTTGACAAACATCAAGACATGGCTTCAAATGGCAGAAAACAACCAGTCATTCTTACAACAACACCAAACACCAAATACATCTTTGAAAATAGAACCCATATCATCTGAACCCATATTACCCTTTAACCAGCTAGCCGACATACTACCAAAAGAAACAATATTGTTACTTGCCCAGTCTTTATAAAAAAAATAGTAAGAAAGAGCCTTCTAAGGACATTGAGGTAAGCAACAATCCTTCCCCTCTTAATACACAAAAACAATACAAAAGAATTTCGAATGAGGTGGTTATTAGGCCACAGGCAACCCCTCATCCTCAAAGATAAAAGTTTTTCCCCAAAACATCTTTTCAAAAAATATTGACTGTGGAAAATGGATTTTACGATGAAAATCCAATCAAATTCGCAAAAAACATATTTCCATAAAATTGGCTTTTCAAGCCACACAATACAAACAAAAACATTGCTTATTATGAGCAAATCCTAGTAGAGACAGAATCAACAATGTTTACTCACTTTGCTGACAAAAACATTACAGAAAACATCCTCTACTCTACTATGGCCCGTTTGGTTCGGCTTTTGGGGAATGTCTTTGGCCAAATGCAAATATCTTTAGGATAAAGGGGTTTTCGGGAATGCTCGGCTGTTTGGCAAATTACGCATTGAAAAGTTGCTTGTGCGAAAATACCGTTTGGCAAAATTTATTCCAAATGGGCTTTTGCTTTTAATTTTCTTTTTTAAAAAATCTGAAAATCAAATCCGGCGGCCGGCGATGCCGAACGGCCAGATCTGGCCGTCCGGCCGCTTGAGGTCGCGGTCGTCGCGACCTCAGGCGCCTGGAGGCGCAGAGGCCAGATCTGGCGGCCTGAGGTCGCGCGGACCCAGGCGGCGCGCGGCGCGACCTCGGCAACGTCGTCGCCGCCCGGAGGCGCGCCTCGGCGCCCGAGGTCATAAAGGCCGATCGATCGGCGCGGATCCGCGGCCCGGTCCGCGCGACCTTAGGCGACCTCGGCGGCGCGGACCTCGGGCGGCGCCGCCGAGGTTCGTGCGACCTCGGCGACGCCGCTCGAGGTCCGCGCCACTGGGTCGCACGTCGCGGCACCCCCAGACGGTGGTCACCGACGACGCACGACCCTCGGGCGGCGGCGGCGGTGGGCTGCCGGAGCTCGGTGGCCGGAAAGAAGAAGAAGAAGACGACGGGAAAGAAAAATGATGAACAGGCGTGGCATTTCCCAAATGCCGAATGCCCAATGCTGCCCTCCCCAAAGATTGAGCATTGAGCATTCCGAATGCTCATACTTGGGCAAAGGAGCTTCCAAAAAATTTGCCAAACACTAAAATTTTCCCCCAAGGGGCTTTGGGGGTCCAAGGGGCTTTGGGAATGCCCAACCAAACGCCCCCTATATCCATCAGCAAAGTCATACACCCCTCACACTGGGGAGCCCCACCTCATATACCCAGAAAATTCCAAATTAGACTTACCCAGAGTCTACCATACTTCTCCTCATATACATACCGGGATTACCAACAAGCTTGGTGGAATGTTTTCTTTAGACAAAATACAAATTTCCAACACTCTTGGTTGTTATTTTTTAAAGACAACTTCCCAAGACAAAGCCTTCCAAACTGGTTTGACTCCTAGTGGGATCTCTTTGGTTCTTTGGACATAATATTACACCCCACAGTCAAACAAGGATACAAGGTTTTCAGTGAATACTTCGTACCCACACCACATGATATAAGGTTCTCGTGCCTTATGCATTTCTTTATAATATTCAGAATCTCTTGGGTAATAGCATGGGAATTTGAATACAATACATCCACCAAACCCGGTGTACCAATACTTGTCCAAAAATACAAAACAAAGTGGTGGGATGGATTCAGATTTATTGAACAAGGATCTGAAGCTGCAGTTAGGACATGGCTAAATAGCCAGAAAAATCAAATAACTACAGTCCCATCAAATACATCTTTTTTACAAGAAAAATCAATTGCAAGTGCAGCACTGACTGCAGTCCAGAGCAAGGAGGAATACTGCAACATCCTCAGAACAATGCTCTCCGAAGCGGAAGGATCTCAATGTGGATCCTCCAAATCTCAAGACAATACAGACGGATCCTCACAGTCACATCACAGTGGAAACACCAATGAAGACGACTGCTATGGGATCAACCTAGACAGAGACTAAATTCAAGACATCACATGCCAATAATATTACAGCGGCGCAAAGGCTATACACTGTAGCATGTCAGACATACATTGTTCACTATTCACTTTACACTGTTCACTAAGTATTGTTCACTTTACACTGTTCAGCACTGTAGCACTTTCACTGTAGCACCTCTTATAAATACACCCTCTTGACATAGAAGAAGGGGACTCGAAAATTTTAGACCTCTCTTCTCTCTTCTTCCTCCTCACCCTCTTGTAAACCCTCATCCTTTCAAGTCTCAAGCTTTCTTACCTTGTACCCCCTGGTTTCAAAGTAAGTTTTTCAAATATATAGTTTTATACAGGGTTACCAACTTACATGATAGTTGGTTAACCATTTCTTGTAATACCAACATCAATACTCCCTGGAGTGCGGATTACTACCCTAGTGGATGACTTGATGCTTTAGTTTCTGCATATTTCAATACATGTAATTTCAGTTTTATATAATACAAGTTCATACCACCTTCATGGTTGGTTTTTGTTTATGCATACTCTTACTTTATATTCTATATATTGCTTTTGCCCTTTACATTATTTTTAATTCTCGCAATTTTATTTAAGTTCTTTTACAGTCTGTTACATTTCTTGTTCTTATACATTTCATATAGATCTGTTAGATCTCTTATACTTCCTTGTTCTCTCATATAGTACTCCGATAACTCATAAGAAAAAGCCAATCACCATGGAGTTGCTCTGCTTTTTATGTCAATAAAATGCTGAACTACAAAGAGGAATTCCCTGGTTAGTTATTAATTATAAACCTCTTAATACAGCCCTTAGATGGATAAGATATCCAATACCCAATAAAAAAGATTTGCTAAACAGACTTTGTAGATCAAAAATATTTTCAAAATTTGACATGAAGTCAGGATTTTGGCAAATATAGGTCAGTGAAATGGATAAATACAAGACAGCCTTTACAGTCCCTTTTGGCCAATATGAATGGAATGTTATGCCATTCGGCCTCAAAAATACCCCTTCAGAATTCCAAAGAATTATGAACATGAATCTTGCATTAGAAGGAATGGAATTAGTTGAAAGTAAGCAGCTTCAACTCTCCCAAGCTAGTTGAAAGTACGCCTAGTTCTGCAGTATAACGGGGAGTTCAGACTAATCCTCGTTATGAACTAGGCTTTGATACTAGTATCGAGTGATTTTGGGTATCTTTCACCCCAAAAGTTGACTCAAAGGATGATATTTTTTCTTATAAATCAATTACTAGCTCATTTCATAATCGATGTGAAACAACCTCAACCTTAACTCTGCCAGTACTCTATTAATCCTCCTTATTTTTTGGATTTAACTTTATTTAGTAGTATTATGGTCTTTATTCTGCTTCGATTTGATTTGTCAAGAAAGTTTATATACTTCTGATGTATTATTTCAAGCAATGAATATAGTTTTTTTCAACTAAAAAATTATTTAGCTGAATCCTGCCAATAATGATTACAATTCCATGTACGGTGAGAAACCAATAATTTCTAGTGATCAAGTTTCAATTACTAGTTTCGATCAAAAAAAAAAAAAAAGTTTCAATTACTAGCAAACAACTTTCTGGTTTTTATCTCTGCACTTATAATTACCAGCACTTTTTCTGCACTTATTTTTCAGTTTTATCAAATGGGCCTTTACTTTACTAAATTGAATAAGCTAAATTGGAAAAAAAAATGTTTATTATTGAAGACCCTCATAGTAAGATATCATTTTTCATTCATAACAGTAAAAAAGGGGCACGATCATGAGGATAAATTTTATTTACTGTGAAGGTCTTTAGTTAATTCAAGCCAAACTGAACTCACAAAAGAAAGAAAAAAAAACAAAAAAGAAGGCGTGCATCGTCTCGCCAGCCATCACATCTTCTTCTTCTCACAGCTACATACATACAAGCAAAAAACCTCAATCCGTTGCATAACAGAGAAGGGTTGAGCTGAGTGCAGGTTCCGCCGGCATTCGACCGCAATGGCAGCTTCCGAGGTGGCCACTTCAGCCGTGATCGACAATTTGCTTCACAGACTCTCCGAGAGAGAAATTCTCTCTTCTGGATTGCCAGATCAAATCAATACGGCTATTAGTCATCTTGAGACAATCTTAATCACCTTGAAGTTACTGCAATCTGGCACCGACAACAACCAGCAAAGCGGCGTCAACGGATCTGGCCCACCAGATGGAGCTCGACGTTTTGTGGACTCCGCCGATAAGTTCCTCCTGGAAGCATCACGACACTCGAAGTCCCGTAAGGGCCGCCTCGCGAAAATTCGCACATTATTCCGCTTCATGTCGCTCAGGATAAGCGTACACGCCTCCGAAAGAATGGCCCTCGAATTCATCGACGATATCCGCGGATTGTTTGCTCACCTGTCCCCAACGCAAGATCATGGAAACGCTTTATCGGGGAATATGCATCTAGGGAAAGTAAGTTGGAATGGGAAAATTGAGTCGGACATTGTGGGCCGTGAGGCTGAAGTGCGGGAGCTCCTGGCTCGGTTGACCTTGAAAGATGGCGATCAGGATGCGTTGAGACTTCGCATCGTTTCGGTGGTGGCAGAGGAAACCATCGGCAAGACGGCTCTCGTGAGGAGCGTGTACAACAGACCGGAGGTAGATCATAGCTTCCAATGTCGCGTCTGGGTTCATGTTCCGAAAAAAATCGAATCGAAAGATCTCTTTATGAAAGATCTCCTGGTGAAGATACTGAAGCAAACAGCTGTGCCGGAACTGAAGGATCTAGAGCACAAGAAAGGTAAATCCCTGAAGGAGATGCTTCACAAGTCCTTGATGGAATTGAGGTACCTCATTGTGTTCGACAATTTGCACGAGTTCAAGGTGATGGACGACCTCATGATACTCCTCGCAGACTCGAGGAATGGAAGCAGAATCATTGTCACTACTCGGGATCCCAATATCCCATCAATTATAGACCCTTGGGCTTCTCCTGTAGAGCTGCGCCAATTAGATGCAGAGCAGAGCGAGCTCTTGTTGAAGGAATGCGGCTCCATTTGCGAAGATCCGGGGCTCAAAGTGAGTATTCTGAGCAAGTGCAGTGGCTCTCCTCCGAGGATTTTGCTGCTCGGAGGACTTACGATGGCAAGCAGGGATTCTTCTCCTGTCATCGCTGGTAATCCCACGCTCCGTGATATCATGTCCTTGAGCTACTACAAATTGCCTGACCTGCTCAAGCCCTGTTTGCTTTACTTGTGCCTCTTTCCCAAAGACTCGGACATCTCGACAAGGAGGCTCTTCCGGCTATGGCAAGCTGAAGGATTGGTCCCAGTGCTCAAGTTCACGGCCATGGAGTTCTTCGAAGAATTGGTTGGTCGAAACTTGGTTCATGTGGTGAGGCGTAGGAAGCGGAGTGAAAAGCCCAAATCTTGCCGTGTGCCTAGCTTCCTCCACGATTTCTTGTGTGAGATGGCAACGCGACTCGGACTACCCCAGATCCATTCGAACACCAGGGGCACTAATCATGGTGAAGAATCTAAGCTTGTTAATGGCTGCTTATGGATCGTCAAGCAGAAGAGTGATGAGACGGGGGATCATTGGCACGGCAACATCCAACTCCAACACCTCCGTTCCTACGTAACCTTCAAAACGCAAAAGCAGGGGACTCGTTCAAGAGAAGTGGAAAAGCTGCTTCGGCCCTTGATTTCAAAGGGGGACTGCGGTCTGCTCAGGGTGCTCGATCTGGAGGGGACTTACAAGCCGTTGCTCCCGGACGAACTTGGCAATGTACTGCTGAACTTAAGGTACTTGGGATTGCGATGGACGGTCCTTGATTCAATCCCTGAATCAGTTGGGAACATGTCCTGCCTCGAGACATTGGATCTGAAGTACACTAACGTTAGGAAATTGCCGAGTTCAATTTGGAAGGTGAAGTGCCTCCAGCACCTGTACATGAACGAGGTGTGCTTCGATAAGTCCACCAGTGGCAGCAGCTTAAGCAATCTCCGAACCTTGTGGGGCTTATACATTGGATCTGCTAAGAGTCCCATGCTTGATGTGCTTAGTAAATTGACCAGGCTCGAGAAATTGGGGCTGACGTGTGATTCTCCAGTGACGGAGAAAGCAACCGAGTGCATTTTGAAGCTCCCGAAGCTTGAATCCCTAAAGCTGAGATCCAGGGATCTTTTTGGCCAGCCCTCGGATCTTGACTTGAGAGATATTAAGGGACTCAACAAGCTTGCGGACTTGTATTTGCTCGGGGGCTTGCCCAGGAAAGAAAGCTTGACGCTTCTTCCTAAGAACCTGAAAATCCTTACCTTGTCCATGTCAGGACTAGTCAATGATCCGATGCAGGAGCTAGGAAAGCTCGAGAGCTTGGAAATTCTGAACTTATTCGCAGGCTCTTGCACTGATCAATCTTTGGTTTGTCTCCCAGGTTCATTCCCAAGGCTTCGCGTCCTCAAACTGTGGAAGTTGGAGAAAGTGAAACAAGCTCGTGTAAACAAAACCGCTCTTTGTTGCCTGGAAGACCTGGAGATCAAGAACTGTGGACTCCTAACTTCTTTTGATTCATTGGATCATATTGAATCCCTGAAACAAATTAGTTTGATTAAAGTGAAGGAAGAATTGGCGACGAACATCAAAAACAGATTGACCGGAACCGGAAAACTATTCATCAATGGGAAGCAATTGGCGACCTCTTTTTCTTCCCGAGAAGTATTCATCAAAGAGAAGCAATTGGTGCCTCCTCGCCCTTCTGCGCAGGTAATATTTCATCTTCCATGCGCTTTGTTTTTTAGCACCTTGATTAAATTTATATGCTCTGTTTTCGTACATTTCCTCATAAAATTGTTGCATATTCGATATTCACGTGACTATTCTTTTTCTTCAATGTATATAACATGAGTAATTTGTTCTTTTCTATCCAAATATGCAGGCAGCCCAAGTTAATTGACGAGAAATGGACGTGAATCATGATCGTTCCTCTTTTCCAGAAATTGTCGTACTTTTTTTCTTGATATCTATCGATGTCATCATGTATTGCAAATTAAATTCGACATTCAAAGTGTTCGAGAAAAGAGAGTGGAGTTCGCAAAAAATTCTTACTTTGGATCCCAATATTATAGTAGACACATACTATGTAATCTTATATTTATTTTTTTTTTGGGTCTGAATGTAATCTTCTATTTACACAAGCTATTTTAACCTTAGTACTTCCTCTAGCGGTGAAGGCAGTGTTGCATCTGCAAGACAGGTTTTGGACGGCACATCTTTAATAGAATCAATGGCAGAATAGGAAAATAGGCATAATAACATTAATAATAAGCAGGAGAAAAATGAGTGTTAGGATTCGAACCATTAACCTATATTCTGACATAATGTTAGACAAATCATATTTCCCAATAATGTTATGTGGCTTAATAGTTAGGAAGTTTTGAACGGCTCGTGCTATGTTGTCTAGTTGTGACATATTTTGTCTGAGAAAACTTTATAGCTAGTAGCATAACAATAAGGCTACGGTGACGGGCTTACCAATCTCAAGTTTTTAGATCACAAGTGGTGTAAAGAAACTATAATTCAAAATTAGGACCACACACACGTGTGCTTGTCTATTCTCAGTCGCAATTAGGGGCTGCAATTAAAAAAGGCATTCGAAATTAACAAAATGAAATTGTAATCTCGTTTGATTATATTGTGTTGCCAAATTTTACTTCCTTTATTAAAGATCAAGGCTTCTTTGCTCCTTACTTTTTAGAGGGAGAGAGAGAGAGAGAGATATTAATGATTTAGCCCATTGATCAATGTCATTAATTCATATGTCAATGGTCTATTTCATTGACAAAACTTTTGCTCAAATATCTACCATAGTCACGTATTGCGCCCTATGATAAGGCGATTAAGCTCTCCCCTTGCCAAGGTCTCCGTTTATATTGCCGTTGGCTGACCCATAAAGATATCCTAAACTAGTATGCATACTCACAAGCCCCTCATCAATACCAATCTACGATAACATCCTCTACAATTCACAAAGCCAAACCAATATATATATATATATATATATATATATATATATATATATATTTATTTATTTATTTATTTATTTATTTATTTATTGGTATATATATTGGTTTCTCAAATCAAAGCACATGATCTTTTATAGCTTAACTCATCCGTTAGAAATACCTCTTCATAAAGCATTTCATTTCAAAATTGATTTCATAAATCATTCACAAAGCATATATACTATAATAACATTCCATAATACATTTCTCAAGCATTTTCATATACTAAAACGTAGTAAACGTCCAATTTAGATTTTATGCAATAAATATGCTTATTCATAACTTATAATATATCAAATATTTACTAATTTCAAGACATGAGTTTAGAAATTCATAAAATAAAAAAAAAAAAAAAAAAAAAAAAAAAAAGAAAGAAAGATAGCACCACTCGCCTAGAAATGGCCAAACCAAACAACGCGTAACTAAATGAGCCAACGATTTTGCAATTTTATTAATTAAATGAGAATTAATGTTAAAACTAAATAAAATTCTACCTCAACTACAAAATGGCTAAACTACCCCCAATGCTAACAAATCACTCACTCAAAGCAATAACTCAAATTTAAATATAATGTGAAACTCGCCCGCGAAGTTCTAAAATTTCACTATGACCAAATCAGTGCTTCAAATCAAACCCCGTCAAATCCCACGGCTTTATAGAGACATAATCCACCATTTTCATGAAATCTCAAAGCTCCATAACTCAAAAATTAAACTATGTGGCTCAAAATTCCTAAAATTGTGAATTTAAGCCCTAAATCTGAAAATTACTCCAATTAAAAGAACGATGGGCGCAAGTTCTTATCAAGCATTATAATATGAAGTCAAATCTACTTGACCAGGCATGCGAGACCCCCTTTTTCACACCCCCCTTTCGGGGGAGCCCCTTTCATGTCCCTATACCATGCCCGGGTATTTCATCGGGGAAGGCGTCGCAGGGATCCAGGGTGGGTCCCTTTACCCCCCCCTTAGGGGGGTCATGGCAGGTAGCCCTGTGGGGTTATACCCTAGGTTTTACGCCCCCAGGGAACCCATTTAGGCGGAGCCTTTTAAAGTCCTTATCAAGCATTATAATATGAAGTCAAGTCTACTTGACCAGGCATGCAAGCATTATAATATGAAGTCAAGTCTACTTGACCAGGCATGCGAGACCCCTTTTTTCTCCCTTGTTTTTTCTTCCTCCCCTTTCTTTACTTCCTTTTATTTTCTTTCTTTCTCAGCGACCTCCCTGTCCCGAGCGCCCCTTTTCCTGGTAATAACTGAGGTCCACATTTCCAGCTTTTTTTCCTTCACCACCTTTTTTCAAATCCCATATTTTAGAGAGGGAGAGAGAGAGAGAGAGAGATCACGGAGGACGAGGACTCTCATGTTGAGGCATGTGAGGCAGGCAAGTCAGCGGACAGTACCATGATGCAGATGAGTAAGCTCTAGCTCTCTCTCTCTCTCTCTCTCTCTCTCTCTCTCAAACATAACAGATCCTTGTTACAAAAGACATATGCTTCTTTGAACCGGTGGATCAACATTTTCACCATCAAGCGATGATATTGCCAGTTATCGGTAAGTAAAGGACATTCATCTCATCTCTGCTTGACGTTCATCTCATTTCTGCTTCAGTGAACTTTGAGCTACATATAGTTTGTTTTGGCTTTGGATGTCCAAGATTTTCTCGGGTACAGTAGACTTGTGCTCTGCGGATGACTTCAAAAAAGCTGTAAAAAAGTAAAAAAGAAAACAGAAACAACTAAAGAGATAAAGAGTGCGAGAACTTACACCCAAAAAAAAAAAAAGAGGAAAGAATTAGAGAATTTCTTTTGTTCTCAAATGTATCAGCTGAAGAAACCTTGTAACTAACTTGTAAGGCGGCGAATTTCTAAAGCAGCAAGGAAACATCAAATCGTCTCACCGATGTTCATAGGTTACTTAAGATTTTAGTGCGCAACCGTTTGATTAGGTCATACAGTGAAATATGTCTCTATAGCTTAACATCGTTGATCATTTTTGCCAGTTGGGTATTCACTAATTTGATATTCACATCATTCTCCTTTTATGAGCGATGTGCTTTCATCATTCTTTTGCTAATACTAGTGTTGCATCTCAGCTGCTCTGAGTAGCGGCGTCGTCGTGAAGAGGATGCAGGTGATGCCTGTCTTCTCTTCGCGTTTCAAAGAGCTGTGGGAAGAGTGGGAGCTCCGTGGTGTCGTGTTCCTCAGCCTCACCCTCCAAATTCTGCTCATTTGTGTGGGCAATCGCCGCAAATACATCCACTCTGCCTTGTGCAGGGGGGTCGTTTGGCTGGCCTACCTAATGGCTGATTCAGTCGCGATCTATGCGCTCGGCATAATCACGAACAAGCTCACAAAGTTAAACAGCCAAAGTGTGGACGCGAACAGCCAGCTGAACGCGTTCTGGGCACCATTCCTCTTGTTACACTTAGGAGGCCCCGACACCATCACAGCATATGCCCTAGAAGACAATGAGCTCTGGTTGAGGCACTTGTTGGCACTAGTCACCCAAGCAGGAGTGACATTTTATATCTTCCTGATGGCATGGACTGGCCAAAAGATATCCATCCTCACCATTGTGGTGATTCTTGCTGGGCTCGTCAAGTATGGTGAAAGGGTTTATGTGCTCTGGACTGCGAGCAGTGAGCAGTTCAGGGAATCCATCCCTGACCCGCCTCCTAATAATTTCAAGATATTGGAGCAACATAAGTTGATGGAGGCTGAGGGCTATGATGTCACACCATACGAAGTGATTGAGATCCGCAATGTGACTGAGGAAAACATTATGAATGGTGCCAATCTTTTGTCTCGAAGTCAACCTTATGAGCGCGAGCAAGGAGCATTGCTTGTGGCCAGAGGCTTGGTTAAAATATTCCGACGCCTTTTCGCGGATCTCCTCCTGAGTTTCGACGATCGTGACACAAGTAAGTCAGTGCTCAAGGATGAGGATCCTCTCACTGTCTTCAAGATCATCGAGATTGAATTGGGAATCATGTACGATTTGCTCTACACAAAGGCCAAGGCAGTCCATACTGGTTGGGGCTTGGCTCGTCGCATAACCGGATTGGTTTCAATCTGTATCGTATTGGTACTCTTCATCCTGATCAAGGATCAGAATTACTCGGTAGCTGATCTTCGTTTGACCTTTATACTGCTAGCAGTGGCTATATTCCTGGAGATTTATGCTTTGGCTGTTCTTCTTTTCTCCGATAGGACGGCTTGTTGGTTGATTAGGGAAAAGAAATTTGCAGTCTTAGAATCCATCACTAGGTTGCAACCGCTGACTAAACGGCACCGATGGTCGGATCACGTGGCTCAATTCAGCCTATTGAGCTTTGCGTTCAAAGAGAAGTACCATGCTTGCCATCGACTCCTCGAATTTCTGCACATTGACAAGAAGGTCGAGAAGCCCCTTTACATACATCACAAGAAAGTGACCAATGATATAAAGAACCGTATCGTGAAATATATCAGAGAATTGCAATCCCCCTCTACCGCCCAAGGGTCCCAGGAGGTCGACTTGTTAGAAAAGATTAAGAATCTGCAATGGACCATGGAGTTGGAGTTCGACCAAATTATCCTCATCTGGCACATCGCAACTGAATTGTTGTACGGTCTGAAAAACGAGCAAGAGTTACCCGAACAAGCTAGAACTGGTAAGTACTTGTCTCGATACATGTTGTATATCCTTGTCATGCACTCCGAGATGCTGCCAACGGGGATTGGACGCATCAAATTTCGAGAAACCTATATTGAGGCCATGAAATTTTTCGATGGCAAGAAGAGGGAAGAGTGCAAACTCGACATCACTCGGGCCTACGATGAGCTGCAGGGGCAGGTGAACACACAGCTCAATTTGACGATCACAAGAGGAGATAAAAGCAAGTACGTGCTGTTCCACGGGTGTCGTCTTGCTTCGCAGCTGTGCAGCAAGAGCAGCAGCGAGAGAAGCAGCGAGAGCAGCAATAATCTGCTGGGTGATGTAGTAAGTAGCATGTGGGTTAGGATATTGTGTGATGCAGCGATTAAGTGCAAAGCAAGTAATCATGCACAGCAACTGAGGAGAGGAGGAGAGCTTCTGACTCATGTCTGGCTCATGTTGGCCCATTTTGGCTTGACTGATCACTTCCAGATTCCACATACCCCTGCTATAGCTGAGCTGATCGTGCACTGAAACAACACTATCGGATTTGTTCTGTTACCAATTTTTAATGTAAAAGAAATTGCTAGATGTCAATTGTTCCCCAAGTAAATTCAGTATGCAATTAGGCCAATTAGCCTTAAGAACCACGGAAAACAGTTAGTGACCCAAGTAGGGGACTTCTCTGTTTTCCCCCGTTTCTATCTAATTATGTTGTAATCCATGTGACTAGTTTAATGAAGTCCAAATTGAGTGATTCCAATGGCTAATGAAATTTTAAGAAGTCTATTTTAATCTTCATTAAGGTCATTCACCCGAATTATGCCCCAATAGGTACAGTTTAATCCATCTAACCTGCCCACTCATGGTCTGACTTTAGACCCGGTTTTTTGAAAAATACGAGAAAAAAGAGCAAACAAAGTCCATTTGGCGCCAAATTTTACAGGCAGCAGGCCAAGGATGCGCTTTTCAATTTTCATTTTTTGACTTTTTACAAAACAGAGCCCTTCAAATACTAATAAACACAAGCTAAGCACCACAGCCTCAAATCGGAACAATTTTGAAGGCTAAATCTGGCCTTGTTCGAAATTAATCAAATTGTCCGCCCATATCTTATTCAAATATTATGAAATTTTCCTGATATCCATTTCAGGACTCCTCTAAAACTTTCATTTTTTCAAGTTTTTCAGGAAAAAAAAACCTTACACTATTTTAAAATTGCAAAACAAGTCGGACGGACGCAGGAACAATAATTCTAGATCAAGCACAACTTTTCGTTATATTTTTTAACAAAATTTGAATGAACCAAATGAACCCTGATTTTATTGATCATTGGAAAGCTTATGATCTTAACTACAAATCATCTAAAGACAACTTTTTCTAATTCGTTTTATTATTTTTGTACAAATCGATGGTCAATCAAATTTTGAGTTTTTCCGAATTTCATTTACATCTTCAACCTATGTCCATGTCAATTTCTAGACTATGAGCATCTTCAAACTACTCCTATGAAAATTCAAGTCATCATTCAAGCATTCAACATCAAAAGATCATCAAAATCTCTAATAACTTCACAAAAACTCTAAGAAATCAATATGAAAACTCAATCAATTTACTCACTACTTTTCAATCACCTAATATACATCAACCCTAAAGCTAATTCGCATCAAATGAACACTCATCTTCATCCTGGGATTTTCAGCTACATCTAAATTCCAAGAGGAATTGAACATGAAAATCATACTATCTAACCATACTTAAACTAACTTTCAAACAACTATCACTAATATATGTATTGGTTGAGTAGCACTAGGTAATATATGCACAAGCCAATACGTGGATGATGTCATAAGCAGCACTAGATGATTTTGATATGAAGATTGCTCTGTCACTATCAAGTGTGCTTTGCCGTTAGAGTGAATGCTTCCAATATCAAGGGTGAACAAGGCATTGGGCGTGAAAAAGTCTATGAGCTAAAAGGATTTTTAGATAAAGTGAACATCTAGAAGGATCTTGATCGAGAATGAACAAGTTGAGAAGACCAGGGATGTTTGTGATGACTTAGAGGTACTGAGATTAGCTAAATAGTTGGATGGACTTGGTGATGGTGAGCAAGTCTAGAATGAGATTGTTTAGTAAAGTTCAAAAGTATGATGAAGATGAATAGCTTGACAGAGTTGAAATTGTCAATATGCTTGGAAGGACCAATATATCAACATGATTGTTATCAGAGTAGTGAATTGTTGGCAGGAGTAGCTATCAATATCAATGAGATGAAAGACGCTTGATAGAGTTGAAATTGTTAATATGCTTGGAAGGACCAATATATCAACATGATTATTATCAGAGTAGTGAATTGTTGGCAAGAGTAGCTATCAATATCAATGAGATGAAAGATGTATGAAGTCTTTCTTCCAACCTCAATTTGGTGTCTAACAATTATCTTCGAGGTTTGGAACCCAGAAAAGAGCACCAGAATTGATTAGGAGAGGTTATGGCATTAATGAGTAAGTTTGACAAAAAGTACACTCACATTATTTTAGAAAACTGCTACTCTGTCAGAGAGACATTGCCAATGTCCGTTTTGACTATTTTGAGGGACATTTTACTGCTAGCAACGGTAGAATCAATGGCTACTTCGTGGAGTTGATTTGCAAATAGTCATCTAAGGTTTTACCAAACCTAACGCAGCTTTTTTGCTATTCATTAGAAGAAAGAATATGTATTTTTTGCATTGAATAGTAAAAAGGCTATCTTGTTGCGACAGCCTCTTGAAGATAATGAAGTTTTGATTTTTTTTTTTCTAATTACAATCTTTAATTAACGTGTTTATATTCTTACCATGTCTAATCTATAATGCCTATTCCAAAACATATTGCAACAAATATTTTTAATTAAGATGAAATGGGAAGTATAAATTGCATTTTGTTGACGTCGTCTTCTTAGAATCATGAGTTGATTTTGTTCATTTTAAATTTGAAAGTGGAGAAGGTAAATTTCAGTTTTTCATGGCAAAATTTGAACAATCATGGTGGCATAACTCTTGAGAATTAGGGGTAAAATTTTTTCTTTTTATCTTTTCATTTTAAATTGGGAATTACACAATTGGTGATATTCCTTTTTAAGATCGTGGTGATTTTCTAGACAAATAATTAGCAAATTAAAGGGAAAATTGTCCTAAAAACCATGAATTTATTGTACAACGTCCAATTCAATTTTAAACATTTCAATTTTGTCAATTCAATTCTAAAGCTTCTGATAACTTGTCAATTCAGTCATAAACATTTTAATTGTATCAATTTAGTCTTAAACTATTTTACAATTTGCCAACTAGTCCTAAACCTAATAATGATTTGTGAATTTAGTTATTTTGGCTTCTTGATCAAACATCACTGATGTGGCCACACAATCAGTTCTGATTATCATACATGGCGTTGCTTGTGCTAACGTGTGATAAGTTTTTAATTTTAAAAAAAAATTGAATTTTTTATTGATTATTTTCTTTCTTTTTCCTCCTTTTACACATGGCTAGTGGGCTTCTAGCTACTGGCTAAGAGTTAGTGACCTCTGTTGGCCCTTTGGCATGGGTGTTACTAGCCATCGCCTAGTGAGGGCTTCATGGCCCGAGCCTAAGGGTCGGTGGAGGTCACCAGTGCTTGGCCAATAGCCGCCAACTCTACCAGCCTTGTGTAAAAAAAGGAAAAAGAAAATAAGGAAGGAAAAGAAAAGGAAAAAATAATAGAAAAATCAGTTTTTTATTTTTAAAATTAAAAATTATTCACGTCAGTACCAATCACGCTATGTAAGATAGCCAACACTGACTGGGCCACCACGTCAGCAATGTCCTATCAAAATTAGCTAGAATGACTAAATTAATAATTCGTTTAAAGTTTTATGAATAGTTTGGCAAATTGTTAAGACTAAATTGGTACAATCCAAGAATTTATAACTAAATTGATATAACTGAAAAAATTTCAGATTAAATTAGCAGGTAGTCGAAAGGTTTAGGACTGAATTGATAAACTTAAAAGGTTTATAACCGAATTCACTGCGGTACAAGAGACTTAGGACTTTTTGGACAATTTTTTTGCAAAGTAAAATATATGATTGATGTAATTGAAAGCCTGCCATATTAATGATTTCATCTTTCTCTTTTTTGATTTTACGTATTAGTCTCTTCACGTTTCAAAAAAAAAAAAAAAAAAAAAAGGTCATACTAAATTTATCGGAAAACGTTCCGACATCTTGCCTAACCTAAGTTCAACCACTCATGATGCTTGATGATGAATTTTACGAAAGACTTGTTTATTTTATGATCATCCAGGGTACTTTAGGGTATATATTACTCTCTAACGTTTATGATTTACCTCTGTATTGCAGAAAAAAAATGAAATAATATGATTAATCGCGAGCCTTTTGGCAAGCTAGCACTACTTATATGAGGGATTTGTGAACCATAAATTAAACAGATTTACATAATGAAAGATGGTGTGATTTATCGTTATCTTCAGATACTAAGATTGTCAATTGCATGTCCAAATTTTGTTTGGTTGACTTATGTTCCCTTTCGTTTGACCACAATAAAATTAATAGACATCATATGGATTTGCCATTCTATAGACAAATTATTTGGCAGAAAAACAGCCCAAGTGCCATAACTTGGCACGGGAGGACATTTAAGTGCCATAACTTCAAAATGGTACACTTGAGTACCGGGTTTGAAGTTAAATGGAACACTTAAGTGCCACTCCGGCGAAAATCCGGCCAAATGGCTTACGTGGCAACTTTCCGACGAGTTTAGTCCAAAACGGCGTCGTTTTGCACGCTGACGTGACGGAAAATGCAAAATGACGCCATTTCGTGTCCGACGTATTAATAATAATATAAAATTAATTAAATTAGATTTAAACTTAATTTTATTTAAAATATTCAAAAAATTTAAAAAAATTAAAAAAATTAAGAAATATTTAAAATATTTAAAAATTTTAAAAAATTTTAAAAAATTAAGAAAAATTAAAAATTAAAAATTAAAAAAAAAAAAAGAGGGGGAGGTCGAACGGCTGAGGGCTAAGAATTTTTCTTAATTTTTTAAATTTTTTAAATTTTTTAAATTTTTCTTAATTTTTTAATTTTTTGAATATTTTAAATAAAATTAAATTTAAATCTAATTTAATTAATTTTTATATTATCATTTACACGTCAGACACGAAACGGCGTCGTTTTTGCATTTTCTCCGCCACGTCAGCATGCAAAACAACGCCGTTTTGGACCAAACTCACCGGAAAATTGCCACGTTAGCCATTTGGCAGGATTTTCGCCGGAGTGGCACTTAAGTGTACCATTTCAAAGTTATGGCACTTAAGTGTCCCTCCGTGCCAAGTTATGGCACTCCAGGTGTCCCAACCTCCAAATTATTTGTTTTGCACGAGATGATTGGACTGTTTTTAAAGCCTAATCCATTTCCTGAATTGCAGAGATTAATATTCTAGTATATTATTTACTGTGGAGATGAGGAAGTTAGATACTAATAATTTGGAGGTACATCATAATAAATTCACTGCAGGCATTGAACCCAGTATAGTCCCTGTTATATTTACTAAATTTGTAATGATAATGTTTGTTGACAAAACTATATTCACTCATTGGCCAAATGAGTGTTGGGGAAAATCTATTTGTTTTCCTCATGTGGCGAACAATTAAGAGAAAGAGAGCAAATGCTCATGAGAAATTCAGTGGAGCTTGTGAAGGACGCTTTTGCAACGTCGAATTCTAAGAGCTATGAAATAGTCCCCTACATGCTTTGGTTCGGTCCTAATTTCCTCAATGAATCCAACTTAATTTAGTTCATTAAACGCATTATAGATAATAATGTTGGCATCAATAAATTTAAAAAAATCTCTCGTATCTTTCGATTTACTTATTATTGTTATTAGGTTATATAATTGATTTATTATTAGATTGCCTTAAATTGTATTTTAACAATAACCTATATATTAAGGGGTCTAATTTATATATAATAATGTCGACAATGATAATAGTAATAATAATAGAATTTTGGTATAGGAATAACGGCAGAATTTTAAAAGAGAGTAAATGCTCATGATGCATTCTTCTTCTTTTTTTATAGTATATCAAATACTGCAGATAATTTCAGAGAAGAGAGGAATGGCCCAGTGGAAGCTGCGTTCTTTTTATTAGAAAAGCTTATGGGCTGAGAGGAGTAGATTAATTTGGGCCCAACATGCGAACAAGGCATACTGATTATCTTCTCCCTTCCTTTCATTTTTCTCCAGAATTGTTCCCTTTAGAATTGTTCCCTTTTATACATTGGAACGCTTCTGATCCATAGTTTCATGACGTGCGAGTGAAATCTGAAGTCCGCAAACTTTCGGGTACTGCGAAAAAACGAGCGACTTGTCCAATGGGTCAAAAATTGATAGTTGGATCCGCATGGCCACATGGGCGTTAAAAGACTCGTTTTGACGGGCAGAAGTGTTTTTTTGGGGTTTATGACGGGTTTTGTGCATTGTGTTTCATCGGTCAAGCATTGATCGACTTTTGGTGGACTCTAAGTCGAACTCAAAGATTTTTTAAAATGATGGCAAAATTTGAGGTGTGTTATCTCGCGATATGTCCAACAATCAAGGCGTTGCTCAAAATCGATTTGTTTGAAGATTGAATTAACTCGAGCCTTACACGAAAAATCATTGTACACAAAGAACTTTTAAACCATCCCAGGTATTGAACCTCAATCTTTGTTCAGTTTTCGTTCGTATCTTATGCTGTGGTCTTCAAAATCATATTAGAAATTTTTTCTTATTTTATGTCTGCAAAAGTCAACATGTATAATTTTTTGTGACATGCATTCTTCTTTCCATCAATTAATATTGGCTGATTTCCAACTATTTCACTGTTAACACCTATTTTTTTCTGTTAAATAACAATCTGTTTCATAATTCGATGAGGAGAAACGAGAGGATATCAAGCATATGCTTAAGGAGATCCGAGAGCACAAACTTATGTTGCCAGAACCTTTGTATACTCCCATTTGGGATTTAACCTTATTGCACTCGATATTTAACTATTTCATGCCTCTTCCCGATTTACAATTTAAACTGGAAACCTCAAGTTGTTGGGTTTTTAAAAATGCTTCTTTACTAATTAATATAGATACCATAACCAAAGAAAGAGTTTAAGATTAAAATGTTAGAAGTAAAAATCAAATGCGGAAAATATGATCAATTATAGATAAACCTCTAGCCATTGTCCGTATTCTCATTCATCGCAAAATCCCGAAAAATTCAGCGAAATATCGGGCACACTTTATTAACCAAATTCCCTCGTATACTGATGGTGTATTCCAAATTGAGAGGGTTTGCGTTAGACCTTGTGATTACCCGTTAGAAATGAATGATCGTTCCTTTTATATACCGTCTCCCATCAAGACAGTTACCAATGGGCAGTTGTTACAAAAATGTACGAAACATGGAAAAATTACATGTAAAATAACCGCCACATTAAGAGAAAATGTGGTCCAAAAATGTGGGATCACATAATATAAATAACATAAAATTGTTTAATACAAATAATACGGTATGATAAATAAATAAATAAATAAATGCATGTCTTGTTTTGAATATAACTCAGACGCTCGAGCAACGTTCGAACTTGTGTTAATGTCTGAGAGGGTTTAGGACGAGAGAATGCATCTGAAGACCTCGTCAAAGGAAAAAGAATGTATCTTCTGACTACACATCAATTGCATTAAATGGATATATATCATAGCAGATAATTCAATTTACCTAACATGAGTAATTAAAAGGACGTACTGTTGAATAAACCAAACACTGTATATTAAATAAATTTTATAAGGAAAGTGAAGAAGAAAGAGAAAGAGGTAGGAAGCCCAACGAACGAATGTGAAGTATTCAGAAATGTAAGATGACATGTTAGAAGTTTGTGTAACGGGTTCGTGAAAAGTTTAAATTATAAAAAATAAAAAAAATAAAAAAAATCGAAGTGTTGTAACTTTTGGCGTTTCACAATTCTAATTAATATCTTTTATTTTCTTGAAAAAATTGACAAACAGCTACATGGTTAAACTTGTGATTGATGATGAAGATGGAGAGGCGCAATGTGTTGATGCTTGAGATAGCATAAGAAGTTATTGGATGCCCTGTCGAATAATTAATTCAATTATAACGATTGGTGTTTGGTTATCTTTATTCTCTCTCTTAGATGAAGCTTTATTTTGCTCAGCAAAATGGATTCAATAACTTCTTCATTATGTGGAATATAGCAGAAAGGAATTCAATGAGCAGATTTCAGTGTAAAGAAAAGGAGCTGCATCTTCCATGGCCAAGCTGACAGGACGAATGGTTACTCCGACTGCACATTGAAAAGGATGATAGGACAAGAAGCGATCGGGAAGTGACTCCACTAGAACCTCAACAAAAAGGAAGTAGAACTAAATAGGAACCTAATCATTCAATCAAGAACTTCAGATTAATCACGTACTTGTCGACGTAGATTTCAGCCAAAGAAAGGTGAGCTTTGGGACTAAAACACTTCAACATCGACCATATGAAATGGATATATAAGATTCAAGCAACATCAAGCTGATTATAGGACTCAATAGTTGTTATTATTTCACTTCCAAGCATGTTTAAAAACAGCGCCCAGAAATCGAAATACAAGCTCAGCATGTGTTCATCTTAGAGGACACTTCTTAGATTGGAGATGCGCCTCCACGACAACGACGACGAATATCGAGATTTACTCGATTTACGAAATTGGGTTTCTCGTACGTTGACGGGAAGAACAACCTCGTTTCTATTCGTCAAAGAAAAAGCACACCAAACATTTGGTTTTGTCTTCAAGCATTTAATGCAGTCGTCATCTAATCACAAACATCTGAACAAGTAGAGAGAGAGAGAGAGAGAGAGATGGTCAATATATATATGATCTGGAACAAACTAAGTATCAGCTAGATGATTCCTCACCTCTCTCTGTCATCCAATTTTGGTAGAAGCTAAAAGGAGTAGCTAATCAACGTAGAGCCAAGTAAATTGATGACTAATGAACTACTTAATAAGCTGCGAAAGAGCACTAAAGCCTAAATCCATAAAAAAGAGTTAATCAAGCAGGCAACCATGCAGCGGCAAAAGCTACATTATGTCCCTTCCATGTTAATACAAGATCATCTTCTTCCTTCTTCAATCCCCAGCCCGCTGCATGCTCGTCGAGCATGGTCTTGACTTCAGAGACTGCATCCTCTCCGAATGGGACGGCCCGAAAGTCCGCGTTTCTCATCCGCTGCACCCACCGGCTCTTCGGCTCGAGCCTCTCGATTCTCTGAAGACCCTCTTGCGCGATGATATTTTGTATCTTCCAGTATATGTAAGACTCATACCACTGCCTCTGCTTGCTTCCCCTCGGGAGGAACGTGTCGACCGTGTCGTAAGGAATCCAAAGATAATTGAATGCTGACCGCAATCTCGAGGCGACATTATTCGATGTGAAGTCCGCATCCTCGTCCACTATGATGACAACGTTCGGGTCTAAGCACCGAAGTGCCTTAAGGAGGGTCGACCGAGGAGAATATACCGATGAAGACTCAAAGAGGTAATTAGGGTTTGCTTCGGAATCCGATATTAACGGAACGGTCTCGTCGGGCACAAAGTGAAGCATCATGTGACAATTTATAACCAGTGCTTCCGGTTCACCAACTCCTCCCGAGTACATTAGTTTCTGCATCCTGAGTTGTTCAATCAAGGACGAGAATCCGTCGGCGTAACTCGAAGAAATGACCTGAAATTCCAAGTGTATGTTTCGAGACCTTGCGAAATTCACCAACTTGGATCCCAACTCTTCGTACGAAAGGTCAAGCATGGGCGGCGCATCCTCCACAGCGCCGGCAACCGTGAGCTTCACCAATGGGGGCCCTTCAAGACGACTGGCGATTGCATCAATAAGAGTAGGAATCTGCATGCAATGCGTCGTGCTCAAGTCGACTATGTGAACCACCGAATACCCTTCGACTGCTTCGATTATGGTGGCATTTGCTGCGGTGAATCCGAACCGATGCCACGGGGTCAGGTCGACGAAATTCGCAAGCTCAATGATGGAGAACTTATGCGTCTCATTGCACAGGTTGTCGTAGTTCTGCGCATTCGCCATGGCCGCCAGCATCTTGCACGTACCGCTCTTGGCGGCCCGAGCAATGAGGGCCCGGAGGAAGCCACACGTGAGCCGCTGATTCGAGTCGCCATCGGCCGGGGCAATGTTGTTGAGGACCCAGAGGATCTGCTGGGCGAGGGTCGCGTCATTGGTCTCGATGGCGTTTGCACAGTGCACTAGCAGCTGCTCCATGCAATTCGCGTCGCCGAGGCTCCCCAAGGACTTGGGCATCGGGTAGCCGGGCCAAGGGCGGGTTCGGTGTACTTGGTTCTTGTTCATGGAGAGGCTGGAAAACAATGGTGGTGGTGATTGGTGGAAGGAGGGGGTTTGAGGTTGTGGTGGTGGGGTTTCAGTGAATTGCATCATGAGTTGGTGGTCACACGGGGAGAGAAAGAGAGAGAGATTGAATTTAAGAAATTTTTCTGGAGGAGGGAGCAGAAAGAAAGAAAGAGACTAGACTAACAATGGTACCTTGACATTGGGAAGCGACCCAGACTATGGAAAAGCAAACTTGGATTTGAATCAGCTGAGAAATGGACAGTTCATCTTTTCTTTCTGGGTATTTTGGGTTCTTGCGAAGGGGTGGAAAAAAGGACTGATTTAAGTCAGGAGGGCAGAAAAGAGTCAAGAATCAAAGAGAAACTCAGCTGTTACTCAAGAATAGGCAAAAGAGACACATCCTTAAAGAGGCAAAAAGAAACATCAGCCTTTTTCAGTTGTGATGCAAATACCTGGTATACATTAAAACAAGGTCAGAACAGCAGCAGCAGCAGCAGCGCCTGCAGGAATTCAACAGACCTTCACCAAAAGGACTCCTCATAATAACTGCAAAACCTGCTCTTAATACTCCTTTCCTGCTTCTGTTTATTGTCAGTTAATGAAGTTCATAAGCATCAGAGAGAGAGAGAGAGAGAGAGGGGGGGGGCTAAGGAGAGAGTTGGATTTTTTTGGTAGCATGTGAAGTAGCCGGCCAAGGAGTTGTCTCTAGCAGGGTTGGGGGGTGGCCTTGGCATGTAGCGGGAGCGAGTGACCGGGGGGCAGTTAAGCTTTGGCTCACTCACGGGCCACCATATCATGAACAAATCATTTTTATGGCAGTTCCCTCCTGATCTCCTCGTTTTGTTTCTTCCTTTTTCTTTTCTTTTTCCCTCGGTCCTCCTTTTAGCAGATTCTCCCTTCCATCTGTGGGGACAATTTAGCCAGCATGCCATGACACCCTTTCAACCGATTTTTTTGTATGCTTTTAGTGGGCGTTGCTAGTTATACTAATGCTAGCATGTGAAAATCAGTCCATCGAATGACGCGATGGATTGTAAATACAGTAGATATTACGAACAAATTAATTATATTTAGCTATAAAAATTGAATAGATCTGAGTTTACTCAACTTTAGATGGCTCCTTCATTAGAAAATACTGAATTGTAAAACTGTAGCATCAAATAATTTCAAAAACTCTTCACAAAACCTTCTTGCCATTCCAACCACCAACTCTCCATCACTGTATATATCTCTTCTCTCACGGCAATGTTTTGAAAATCGTATAATAGACCAAACCAAATGAGTGATTGACACATGTTTTAACCAGTCAAAATGTCTAACTTTTAACTTAAAGGTCAATTTAAAATAATTTGTATTTATAGTATAATAACAAACATAATATGTTATAGTGCAATAAGATAATCAGATCTGACAAGTATCCAATTGAACTGATTGAACTGGTTAATTCGATTTGACTTTAGATTCACCCATCTCCTTGTCTCTTTCTCCCCCTACTCTCTTCACCTCATTGTAGCTCTCTAATAGGACTCCCTCTCTTCATATAACTTGTGGCTTCGTCGATTGGGCGGTGCCATTAGCTACGATTTGGCAGGATAAAATGAACAACTCCTTGTATTACTTCTCATATCATAATGAATGCCCATAATTTTTGCGCTGGAGTCCCACTTGTTTGGTCATTCGATTTAATCTTTGCCGGACCACTTATCTAGCGTGAAAATTGACTAAACATCCGCAGGAAATTCTTAACATAACTCGACAAAACATAAGTCACTTCATCAGTTCCCTACAACTTCATCATTGAGTGATTAAATAGTGGTAAATGGCCATATCTGCCCCCTACTTCCTTCCAACCGGCCAGAAGAAAATGATGGGCATGTGTCGTTTCATTCCAAACCTTTCACCATCTAGTTGAGGCCAAAATCTCCACATCAATCCAAAAGGACAACGGGATTAGTCATTTTCCAAGCCAACGATTATATTTGAGCTTCCCTCTCTCTGTCTCTCTTGCTGCTTTTCACTGAAAGGAGATTTTTTCAAATCGGCACATGCTTCGTATTGTATCCCAATTGAGCAATTATTTCTGCTTCTTCAGCGTATATGTTCCCGCCATTATGTCCCACTTCTACCAAAAAAATAAAAAATAAATTCCCCCATCAACGACCCAAGTCGTATAATGTCCTTCACTTACGATGAATTGATGGATTATCCTTTTATAACACGCTAAGAGACAAACAATTTGCAAAACAAAAGCTAGCATTCAAGTTGCATTTTTGAATGAAGTGTGACAAATCTTGTGGAACAACTTAAGTTTTTCTTTACTGACTATGGAAAATTTTCTAATAAAGTATCTTTTTGTACGGTAAACCGAATGGAACGTTTCTAATTATATATTTATGTCATCCATGGATAGATTAAAGACAATCAGGAAAAAAGCTTATCCATTTGGTCACATTCTCTAGGATGGGTTTTGTCCGGGTATAATAATTTCCGAATGGAAAAAAAAAGATCCCATACTTTTCGACATCCACTAAAGATGGAAGCTTTGGTCCCATGTTTCGGTTACGTGAAGGAGCTATCGCATTTAGATGTCTATTGAATTATTACACCGACAACTTTTTACGAGATTTGTTTAAGGAAATCTCAATGATTGCATTGTATAAGAACCGTGGAAGAAAGAATTAAGAATTTTGGGAAAGATTTAATAGTTGCATTTTCCACGTGTGTAGAAAGATCCGCTCACAGAATATGCCTTTTACATTGTTAGAAAGCACCACTTCGTTTCATATTTGTCGATTTCGTGGCGACTATACTGGAGTCAAGAACTAATGAATAAGAGATTTTGAGATTTTCGCTTTTTTTTGCGAAAAATGAATGATTTGGAAAATGTATTCCTGAAAATAATTGATTGTATCTCTTATAAAAATAAATAAACGAAATTTATTTTCATTGTCACAAAAAGTTTAGACATAAATTGGTTTCAAAAATGAAAACATCTTTCATTGATTGATTATTTCATTTTTAGGAAAATATTTTTTAAATTATTTATTTTTTGCGAAATAAAGACAATCTTTATGAGAAACTACTCTGTTTTTTTCCTGACTTAGTGAAGACGGGGAAACAAAACGCCTAACACAAGTGCTGCTTTAAGAAGTGCGGTTTTTCAGGCACGCACAAAACATTGATAGATGGTTAGTTTTAAATTGAGGTAGATGATGCCCAATGGAGCTTATCTATAAGCTCGTAAGATATAGTTTTCTTTAGGATTTTTCGTGGCACTTTTACGTGGGCAACATTTTCCTTCTTCCTTAGATTGGAGAAAACCCTCTCTCCAATCAGTCCTCTGATGAGTGGGGAACCCATATATAGATACATATTTTTTGTTGAATGGAGTAAAGTAAAAAAACAAAATCTAAGAAAGAAAAATATAAGGAAGATAAATAAATCCATTTCTACACGATCGAATTATATATGTTCAATACGCTGTTGTCAATATGAATAATTAGAAAAGAATACAATAAAAAAAAAGTATAAATAGAGCAAAAGAAGAGGAGGGGAGTGGGGAAAGTATAGTAGAAAAAAACCGATACTTATACAAAGCTATATATGAATCACCCACACCCTCTTCTTTTGTATTTCATTAATTGACTTTCCTTTAAATTAAAACGAAATTCTCTAAAAAGAAACCTACAAGCACGAACATCCTCCTTACTTAAAATTCAATTAAGGGCCTATATGGTAACATTTTTGTTTATTAGTTTTTTTTGTTCTTTTGTTCTTCGGAATAGAAAAAAGTAGAAATCTATTTGATAACGTCAATTACTTTTTCTATTCCCCAGAATAAAAAAAAATGATCAGGAAATAGATTTGGAATAAAAACAAGAAAAAGAAAAAAGTGGCTTCTTATTCCCGAAAATAACTTCTAGAAATAAGTCTTTTCTTTCTTTTCTTTTTTCTTTTTTCTTTTCTTCTTCTTCCTCTTCTAATCGGCCAGTGGAAACTCGTCGCCCACCGCTAGTTGCCGACCTTCGCCTCTTGCTCCACCGGTTGTAGGCTACCAACGGCAGCTAGAGGAGGAGAAAAAGAGAGGAAAAAGAGAAAAGAAAAACAAAGAAAATTAGAAAAAAGTATTAAAAATTAAAAGAAATTCTATGGCACAAAAAAAATTGTGGGTTATACCAAATGCATTATTGTTCTTTTTCTATTCCCGGAATATAAATTATGTATAGTTACTAAACGCATTGTTTTATTTAGAAATTATTCCAAGGAATAGAAATAAAAAAGAAAACTATTTCCGAAAAGAAATTATTCCCCGAAACAAAAATGTTACCAAACACATCCTAAGTTTCCAATCAGAGACGTGCACAACTTGAAATGTACCAATCAGAGGCATGATTGGAGGAAGTTTGCTCCAATAAGGGATTGAGGAAAACATAAGCCTTTATTTGTAAAGTGGTCAAGTGGCATCTAGGACAACTTTCACGCATTTAAACCATCCATCTCTCCAAGCAACTTTTAACTCCATGTTACCACATGAGCCTAGTGTATCCAAAAAAATTTCAGTGCTATGCCGCAAGCTGCAGCACATGTGAACTCTCTCTCTCTCTCTCTCTCTCTCTCTCTCTCTAGATGAGAAAATTGATTTGTTCACATCCATCCGTAAACATAGGACCTTATCCGATGACGAGTCTCTGGATATTCCTTGTGTCTGGGTCCTCGATATGGCACTACATATTAGGAAAGGACCCATTAGCATGTTGAAGGCAAACACGTGATGACACCTCTTTTGTTCCCTCGCGTAAAACGACTGAACCCTGCTTCCCTTCTCCGGCAAATAGCGTACACCTGCCCCAGCAAAATTGACCACTCGACCGCGCCACCTGTTTCATGGGGTCCCAATTATACGTCTTGATCTCGTTTCGGCATTGCTTGCCCTCAATCATCCATGCGCTAGATGTCTCTTGCAGAATTCACACCCTAAAAAGAATAATACGAGATATTGTTGATGTTTTATATGTTGAAAATCGTATTTAAGGTAACCCTAAAAGAAATCACGCAAGAAGTATTCAAATGGAAATGCCCATCTTTTTGTAATGAAAAAGAAGCGATTACTAAAAGATTATCTATGACTTATTACATCGTGATGACCCTGACATTAAAGTTCTAAAAGAGTAATATTCACAATATATGCAAAAAGTTATTAGATTACATAATCCTAAAGTTTCTCGATTAGGTTTCATTTTCTTCCTCAAACTAGAACAAGTTAGTTCCTTGGACCCATAATAGAGCAATGGAAGAAAAGAGCGCAAGACACATATATATCTCCCGTGGGCATTTTCTAAAGGATATGCTTAAATCAGTCCACCTCCTGATACTATGAAACATCACTTAGAACTAACTTGGGAATTAGAAAGGCAGGTTTGCGAAATTTGTCCGCGTAAAACCCCACAGGGTTGGTCAACAGCAAGTGTGTTCGCCTTCCTTGTTGATGGTTCAAATTGCAATCACCTTACTAATGCAATATTTTGGAGCCACCCCACGAGTATGGCCAAGTTATGCTCCAATAATTAGTCACAAGGCAAGGAATACCGCAACTTTCAGGGATTAGCAGAGTACTTAAGGAGTTCAACATGGTCCTTGTTAGAGAAAAGAGAAAAGGATGATGGTATGTCAAGATTTATCAATTACCATATAGACTTGTGATGTTGAATAGAATTGTTATAGATCCGATTGCCTTGTATGTAGTATATTAAAATGAATTTTTCTAATAATCTGCCCGATAATTATTATAGGTCAGGCATCCAACTAGTCACCTGCAGAACAAAGCACCCAAACAGACACCAAAAGTTGTACCATGTTGTTTTTTAGCCGCAGGTCGATTCATGTTACAAACTTTCACCCAGTCAAATTAGACCTCCTGCGTAGAAAAGCTGCTTTTCTCTTCCCCAACCCATAAACTATTATTTCCCACATTTTACCCCCAAAAAATAAATTTCTCTCTCTTTTCAAAAGAACGATTTTTAGAAGAGCATAAGAAGAATCCGTGGGCAGCATAAAAGGAGAGCCACATAAGTCCAAAAAATTAGGGCATCGAAAGGCTATAAAAATAATTAAGTTTTGAGAGGTTTGAGGAGGGCATTATTCCAGAGATTGTGATACAACAGCTAGAGGACATACTGGCTAGCGCAAGAGAGTTCACCCAGCTCGCATTGGAATTGCACAAAAAGGGAATTCCCTTGCATCCATGCTCCTTGGCCTTTCTTCCATAAAGACAGCAAATGGAACAAAAAGGTGCAACCATGAAAGCAAGGAATGTATCCCATGTGGCTCAGATACCTCGTCGAATATAAAATCGCACTGGCATTTGGGTTTTGTACTTTATTGATTAATTGCTTAATGAGCACACTGGCATTTGCGCTTTATTTATTTGGGGGAAGAAGCACAATTATGCCCGAACATATGGAAGCCAAACATATACGGACAAGGACTCTGATTGACGTTCGGCTAGGAGAAAAACGACAAGTTCCCTTCGCATGATGCGTGATGAGTTTTGCGCTGTTTAGGCCAAAACGCCAATTCAATCATTGCTAGGGCCTGTTCTCTCTCCCTTTACGGGTGGCGGACATAAAAAAAGATCAGAGCTTGTATAGTTGCTAAGTCACGTTTCATTAGGGTTTCGTTTTTGGGCACTAGCATTTAGTAATCTGAGAATGCAGCTTGTAGACATGTTGATGGGATTGATCGGAGATGGGGACAGCACTGATGAGTGGTTTTTCCTTTGGCGAAGCACTGAATTTTCACATTTAAAGCAGGTGTTCAATGTCATTAGTTTAGATTGATTGTTGCGAATAGGAGAATACGAGACACTAGGAGTTAGCTTCTGTCGTTAGTTTAAAGGGACAAGCTTCGCACAGATTACAACTATGCTCGTCCAGTTAGCTGCTGCTCGAGTGTAAGTTTGGTTTTGATATGTTCAGGCATCATCTCCCAGGCTCATTCATAATTTATTCGAGTAACTTGTTGGCCTTGTCCTCATCTAATAGAATAACGGTTTCAATAGCATAATTTCATCATTTACTAAAACCTTACTTACCTTTTATTTTGAACATCCCTATTTGACCTCAGCACACATCGGGGATTGTCTAATTTTAATTGATTTTGATAATACAATTAACTCGAGTTGTGTTCGATTATATTGAGTACTAAATGAAGTCAAGTAGAGAGTCAAATGGAGTTAGATAAGATATCTGTATCACGACCCCACCATCATTCGGAGTGATGGCCCAATCTCAAGCGACCCAAATTTAGGATTGCCTGAAGCCCTTGTCATTTGATCTGGACTTGCAACCTTTCCACCAAAATCGGGGGCCTAGATCCAAGGCTAGAGAGAGAGAGAGGGGCTTGGTTGCGCAAGCAGCAATGTCATGGGGCTCGGATTGAGGCAGGGTGGGGCAAATGCTTCTCCTTAAACTCCTGAAAAGGACATTATATCAATTAGATTAAAAAGGTCTATCTTCCAAAGTTAGAATTAATTTCTTCTCGCAAATATTTATTTGTAAACATATTAGACCTTAATGAATTAGCGTGACTTGGGAGGGACAGCATTCGGTGTGGATCAGAAAAAATAGGACTCGTAATTTTTAAGACGTGACTCTAATATAATCCCAATCCTTGATATACACCCATATATTTGAATTCTTTGAACCATGGTCCCATTGTTTATGTTCTTTTTTTAACATTTGACCAAACATTGACTATTTGATTCTCCCTCGCTAGCCACCCAGTGGATGCGATTTCGGTTGCATCGAAAAGAATTTCACCCCTACTTTGGCAAAATGCGCTGACTTATTCTCTGGATCTTAGTCACTTCGTGAGACGTAATGAACAGCTACAAAATACTCCATTTGCTAACCTAAGACCGGCGGAAAAGGCCATGGGCTTGATACTGACGAAAAGGCCATGGGCTTAGCTTGCTTCTAGGCGGATGGGGACATGCGAGTCAATTGCATTTCGAACTTGTTCTTGCCATCTTAGTTTTTTTTTTTTTTTTTTTCAATCTTACCATATTCCTACTCTAATGCTTACTTTTAGACTTTTGTCCTACCTCATTGCAGGGTGTGAGAGTCGAAACTACTCCTGAAATTATATCGTCCCAACCTCAACCTCACCCGAGAAGATGAGGATTTGAAACCCACTTCGAAACCCACCTCTCCCTTCCATGTTAAAATGAGGATTTGGTCTTAAATAGTCCCAGGTAATCACTCCTTTTAGGAGCTTGTCTACGTAGAATCGGTTGGGTCTTTTCATTGCCGCATAATGCATCGCCAATTAAAAACCTTAGAATTAAGTGCCACGCGTAAATCACGATATGCCATCCGAAGTACACCTGTTGAATTTGTTTGCTAAATGGTGAGAGGTCCTGCATATCTAGTCCGAGTCTAGGTTTCTACTTCGACCAACACTTACAAGAAAGTCAATACTTAAGTATGGAGTCTTTGACCTCCCAAATCCAACATTAGATGAAATAGATTCTTAATTGATATATATCCTAAATAGTTGCTATCTAAAAGATTCACTTGGAGGCTTTAGGCGAAAAGGGTCGAATTGTTAAACATATCAGATGTATGCAAAGCTTAAAAAAATGAAATATCTGATTTTCTCAAGTCACCCATAAATTTTAACCATGCATAAATTTCATTTATACTTTATTATTAACGGGAAGGACCACATTACTAAGTTATTGGGAAAATCATCAAAAAAAAGTCCTACACTTATTGTAATTGTACCCATTCAATTATAAATCTTTCAATTATGCCAATTAATCATAAACGTTTTCAAGTTTTGCCAATAGAGTTCATCTTCAATTTTAGCCAAAAATCATTGACATTTATAGAGCTCAACATGAATAGAATGGTGGCAGCTTTGGGCACTGAGAGAGGGGGGAGTAAATTGTGTGATCACTACGTACCCGTATTGAGAAATTAGTACATGAGGATAATATATGTACTAAGTCCATCAGTTTTGTCTGTCCTTGCAGCAGATGGTCACATGCCCAACCCTTAGCTTTCTTTTGCTTGACTCGTGCAAGTTTGGAATTTGCTCGTGATCCCCGCAAAATGGTCAAAGACACAAATGGCATGTCGATTTCCACAGGCAAAATGGTACGACTTCTATCATCTCCACGAAGCGAGCATCTTCTTGTCACAAAAAGAAAACAAACACAACACTTGGGGAACTTAGAACAAAGAACGTGATTTTGAATGTTTTCCTTGTCGACGACTTTAGGTACAATGTAATCCCACTAGATTCTCATTCTTTGCATTATATATTGCATTTTCTTACCAGTCCCCCAGGAAAAAAAAAAAAAATTGGACATATGTACAAGTGGTTGCGAGAATGTTTTATTTCCAAGGCTAATGAGCTTTGATCGATGAAGTAATTTTATATTTATTTTCTATGCAATCCTTTGTCACCATCCTTATTTGAAATGTGGAAGTGGGGGAAAATTTGTAAAAAGAAATAAGATTTCTATATATTTTAATAGAAGAAAGATGCAAAAACTTGCATCGGTTTTTACCCTATGACCCAAAAATATACCTCTAGTTTCAAAACTACAACTTACACACCTCGACCCCAATTAAAATGACAATTCGTTTCGGCTAAGTACATTTTACTTTAAATGTATTCGTCAGAAATAACTTTCTTTATTTATCAGATATGTCGATGCGTGCATATGTTTCAAATCATCGAAGATAAATTTGACCATCCAGATATAATAAAGTTCCACGATCAAGAACGTGCAGGAAGCTCCCACAACTTACAACCCCGGCTTCACCATCGAAGAATTCCAGCTGCGGCGAATGTCCGACCAGGATGACGAAGGACTGAATCGCTGACCCAAACGTATTGGGCTTTTAATAGAATTTATTTTTATTTTTTTTTGGTAAAGGGTAATAGAATTTATTGTATCTTAGCAAAATTAAAAATTGATTTTCTCATTAGTAGGAAAGCTAGACCCGGTCCAGAACGTGGCCCAATAGCCTCGTGGGCTGGTCCAACCAACATATGCTGGAGAGCAAAGGCACGGCCTTTGGATGAATTCGGTTTCAAGTAAAAGGCCCAGCTGATTTGAGAAAACTGGATTTGAATTTTCAGAGTATGATTAGTCTTTTATTTTCTAACGAACTTATCTCGTCAAAGCACGGTAAAATTTCTCTTTATGAAGAAAAGGAGCTATACTCCATCACAATTGCAAAACGAAGCTTTTCTCTGTTGGTCTTTCAAACCACCTCATCTTTGATTTTTCAAGTCGAAAACATCGGAAAAAAAACTACAAATGCCTTCGACATAGGCTCTAAACGAGCTTTCTGGATGGCTCCTATGGGCCTCGTAACTCCACTAAGAATTCACTCACGGCTCCTAGTAATTCCATCGAAATTGAGATCATACCCTATTCAAGTTGGCGTTCTTTTTTCCAAATTATTTGGAGATTTCAACATCTTGTAATGTTAATTACACTAGAATTGAATGTTTCAATTAGAGATATTACTATTCGGGGAACGGCACTGCTTGCATGCGTGAAGCTAACTGTTTATTGGGAGAAGAAATTGGGTAGTTCTAATGTTACATGAGAAAAGTGGATCAATTGGAAAAGTCATAGGACACATGTGCTAATAATGTCTTCTTGTTTTTCTTGTTGGACGCCAATTGCGTAACCCCAAGATCTCCATAACTAGAACAAGAACATGCATAATTGAGTAGAAAGATTAACGCACCTGTTTTGGGATCCATTGTTCTTGAAGCGAAAGCGGAAACACAATGTTCCACGCGCAAGTCATTCTCCTCTATTGCCCTCCGTATCACTGGCTCAATGAGACGGCCCCCTCACGTGTAGCGTTAGGTAAACGCCCCTTAGGTGAGGATACAGGTGAGAATTAGGGTTAGAGAAGAGACTTGAGCACTATTTATAGAGTTTTCAACCAGGCCCCCTCATTACGGGCCAGGCTCAACTCGGCCCACACTAGCCAGCCCCATATTAGACTAATTAAGAAACCTTCTATCTCATATTAGACCAGCCTTGTTTTACGGTAGCCGTAAAAACAGTAAATTACAATAATAATTAATGTAGTCCACATTAGGAAAACTCTTACATTCTCCCACTTGGACTATATTAATTGAAATCGTACCTTATGTGTGCACATTAGTCCAGAGATAATTCTTAATAGTCAATCCTATCCCATAAAGTCTCAAACACCGAATCATGGCGGTAACTACATGTATACACACAAAGCCTTCCATGGTCACGAGTGCTCTCAACTTTATTGATATGGATTCAATATGGTAGTGTGTCAAATAGATAACATCTCTCATAGAGAGATCCCATTTGTCAGTTACCATTCTCTTACCTTAGGCGACACAACAAAACTTGTGCCACTAGAGAATGCTTTATGGTTCTAATGAACCCACATATGTCTTGTCCTTACGGTTAACCTTTCTTTATGTATCACAAGACATATGCACAAGGCTAATAACCGGATGCCCGGATGCCCCTAACCTTCACTCGAGGTTTAAGTAATACCTTGAGACTTTTAACAATATATATATTCAACATAATAATAATCCATTCAAAAAATATTTATTGAATGCAAAAGTTGACATATATATATCAAAGTGTTACTAAATTCTAACAAAACAGATGTAAACTTTATTCAAAAAAAAAAAACACAGCTCCCACTAAATAACAGCATCCCAAGACGCTCCTAGGCCCATACTAATGACATGTCGATCAAATACACACGGGCGTAGGCCTTTAGTTAGTGGATCTCGCAACCATATCATCGGAGGAATATAATCTACTGCGACATCACCATTCTGCACTGATTCTTTTATAGTCAAAAACTTGACCTCCATGTGTTTAGACCCTTTGAGACTTCTATTGTTATTAATAAACAACACTGCAGAGTTATTGTCACAATATAACTGTATGGGTCTATCCACAAAATCAAAAACAGATAACTCCCTAATGAGGTTCCGGAGCAAAATAACTTGAGTAGCAGCTGAAAAACATGCTACAAACTCCGCTTGCATGGTAGAAGAAGATATGGATTTCTGTTTTTCGCTCTTCCATGATACTGCACCTCCTGCCAACATAAATATATATCCTGTCATTGACTTCTTATCATCTTGACAACCAGCAAAATCTGCATCTGAATACCCTACTAGTTGCAAGTCTGGAACATGTCTATAAATTAGCATATAATCTTTTGTTCTCTTTAAGTACCTTAAAACCTTCTTGGCAGCAACCCAGTGATTGGGTCCTGGATTAAACTGATATCTACCTAGAAGCCCTGTTGCAAAAGCAATATCTGGCCTAGTGCAAACTTAAGCATACATGATACTTCCAAGCACACTAGCATAAGGTACATCCTTCATTTGAGCTTTCTCAAAATCTAAATTAGGGCATTGTGAAAGACTCAATTTATCACCCTTAACAACAGGAGCAATTCCTGGTTTGCAATCTTGCATATTGAATCTTTCTAAAATGCGATCAATATATGCCCTTTGAGACAAACCCAATGAACGGCATGAGCGATCCCTATGGATCTCAATGCCAAGAACAAAAGACGCATCACCAAGGTCTTTCATATCAAAATTTTTCGATAACATCCGTTTTGTCTCATGCAGTAAACCAATATCACTACTAGCAAGCAAGATATCATCTACATAAAGTATGAGAAAAATATATTTCCTCCCACTGACCTTGGTGTATATACACTGATCTACTTTGTTCTCAATAAATCCGAATGAAGTGACAACACTATGAAACTTGAAATACCACTGTCTAGAAGCTTGCTTAAAACCATAAATAGACTTTTCAATCTACAAACAAGCTTACCCGAGTCATCTGCTGCAAAACCTTCAGGCTGCACCATATAAACCTCCTCATCAAGATCTCCATTAAGAAAAACAGTCTTAACATCCATCTGGTGTAACTCCATATCGAAATAAGTTACCAATGCCAAGATCACTCTAAAGGAATCTTTAGAAGAAACTGGGGAAAATGTTGCTTCATAATCTATTCCTTCTCTTTGAGTGAAACCCTTAGCTACCAATCTGGCTTTAAATTTTTCAATCTTTTCTTTGGAATCCCTTTTAGTCTTGAATACCCATTTGCAGCCAATAGGTTTACAACCTTCAGGTAATTTAACAAGTTCCCAAACACCATTGTGTTTCATAGATTGCATCTCATCTTTCATCGCATCTAGCCACAAATCGATTGAGGACATGAGATGGCATTCATATAAGTTACCGGATCAACAACACAACCAATATCATAATCATGTTCTCCTAGGTAGACAACATAGTCTGGTGGTATAGCTGAACGTCTTTCCCTAGTTGATCTTCTAAGTGGAGCTACTTCAACCTCATTCTGAATTTGAGAGGGTTGAGGAATTTCATTAGGAATTGTCTCAACAATAGGATCTTGAGCCACAATAGGGTCAGTTTGTGGCGCAGAGTCTCTATAATTGTTTGCACAGATGAGACAAGGATCCAAAGTAATCCCCACCATACTATCATCTTCGATAGCTTGTGAGCGATTACCCTTTTCAGCTACATCAAATTCCAGAAATTTTGCAGTTTGAGATTCCACAATTCTTGTACCTCCATTAGGGTTATAAAATCGATACCCCTTTGAATGATCTGGGTAAGACACGAAGTAACACCGAGTAGTTTTGGAATCCAGCTTACTCAATGTTGGATTATATAACTTCACTTCGCTGGACATCCCCAAACTTTAAGAGGATTCAAGCTAGGTTTACGTCCAGTCCACAACTCAAAAGGAGTCAATGGAACCGCTTTAGTAGGAACGCGATTTAGAATATAAAGAGCTGTTTTCAAAGTTTCACCCCATAGAAAATTAGGTAAATTGGTCCTACTAATCATACTTCTCATCATGTCCATAAGAGTACGATTGCGCCTTTCAGCTACACCATTTTGTTCAGGACTTCCGGGCATAGTAAACTGACCTATTATCCCAGAATCCTCTAAGTATTTAGCAAACCGCCCTTTAAGTTGTCCAGCATCACCATGCCTACCAAAATATTCACCACCACGATCGAGATCGACAATCTTTATAACTTTTCCCAACTGTTTCTCCACTTCAGTCCGAAAAATCTTGAATTTGTCAAGAGACTCGGACTTTTCTTTGATCAAGTATAAGTATCCATATCGGGAATAATCGTCGATAAATGTGATAAAATAAAAATTTCTGCACAAAGTAGCTGTGTACGGTCCACTAATATCAGTGTGAATAACCTCCAACAAGTCTGAACTTCGTACGGCGGATTTCTTCTTTATCTTAGTCATCTTACCTCTATAACAGTCTACGCAAGTCTCTTGATCACCTTTAAGAGTAGGCAAGATATCAGCCTTTATAAGCCTTTCTACTCTTTCTTTAGAGATGTGACCAAGACGTTTATGCCATAAAGCATAAGACTGTTCCTTAGGTAGAAGCCTTTTAGAAACACTTTTTTCAACTGAATAAGCAACATACATGTCGTTGGGAGATAAACTCAATCGATATAATCCATCAGATAAATTGCAACACCCAATCTTATTTGAATCATAAAACATGGAAATAGTACTACTCTTTATTTCAAAAGAGTATCCACACATGTTCAAACAAGACACAGAAACTAAATTCCGCCTAAAAGAAGGTATGTAAAAAGTGTTTCTCAACACCATCCGAAAACCAGAATCTAAAATCAAAATAACATCTCCCATGAACTCGACGTCAACTCCAACGCTGTTTCCAACAGTGAGCTTTGATTCATCCTGATTTGGCGTCCTTCGGTTTATGAATCTCTGTATGGTAAATGCAACATGATTAGTTGCACCACTATCTAGCCACCGGGAATTGGTCGGAACTTCGATAGATTGGATTCATAAACAAATGCCAAAGAATCATTACCTTTAGGCTCACTCTTATTTTTCTTAGACAACCAAGCCTTAAACTTGTTGCAGCGTTTCTTTACATGCCCTCTCTCCCTACAAAAGTAGCAATAAACACCATCATTCTTGGTAAATGTTTTCTTGGGACCCAAACTATTATAAGGTCCAGCATCTTCAGAATTTCCTTTATTGTTGGAAGATCCAGCAACTTGAACTGCCCTTATGAGTATAATTTTTCACTTTCTTTCCCTTATCACTGCCAAAATTAGAAGCATAAAGGGCAATGTGCCCTTTATCTTTCTTCAATTTTTCTTCCTCTGCCACCAGCCTTGCAATTAAGTCATTAACTGACCAGGTTTCATCTTGGGAACTGTAATTGGTCTTGATAATCCCAAAATCAAGAGGAAGATTATTTAGAGCTTGATGCACAATGCAAGCAGTGGGAATAACAACATTGAGAGCCTCAAGCTTTGTCTGCAAATCTACTATTCTCATAACATAATCTCTAACTCCACCAGAACCATCATACTTCATGGTAAATAGTGTTTGCAGGTGTGTTCCTATCTCAGCATTAGGCGACACACGGTTTCTAGCCATCAAGGCTTCCATCATCTACCTAGCAGTGCAGTCTGCAGGCAAACCACTTTTCAAGTGTTCTTGAATGGAACGCTTCATCGATAGTAAGCAAATTCTATTGCTCTTTTCCCATGCAGTAAAATGAGCTTTTTGAGCTTCTGTACTCTCGGCAGTAAGATCTGCCGGCCGATCGACAGTAAGAGCCATATGAACATCTGCCATCTCCATAGCAAACAGAAAATCTTCTCTCCATTTCTTAAAATTTGAACCAGCAAGAACCTCAATAGTGACGGAGTTACAGTTTACAGAAAAGGTGACTGAAAGACAAGCAGTATATATATAATTAGCATTATGTGAGTATTGTGTAACTTGACATACAAGTACACATCCAGAGAGTTACATGCAAAATCACATAATCACCTTTGGGCAGAATACATGACATGCAATTGTACACTCCACACACGATAGCGGTTATGAGAATATATTCCAATCTTCGTGAATTCATCATCTTTGGGCATATGAACCATTAGGATCGGTCACTCCTCCACCACACTATCATGTATCCCTCCATGAACTAATACACAATCACCTCCTTTGGGAGTATGACTATGCATTAGATCAGGAGACATCACAATCAATATACGAGATCGAAATTTCTCAAACCCAATCAAATGTGCCACTTTGACGGTCACAACCCAATTGAATCCTTGAAACTCTCTCATACCAGGGATATAATCTTTACATCTCACATACATCATATACATGTGATTTTAATTTTAGTGATAGGGGCATCATATCACTCAAATCATATGCCATGCTAATTATACTGCCTTATTCATTAATAAAATACAATAAAATTTAATTTTTTTTTAATTTATTAATGAATCAAACTTTTATAATGCTTATGTGATAACATACAATAACCCAACACAAGTATTTCCCAAAATACAGAAAATACAAGAAAAATACGCAAAAATACACGTATTTAGGGCTTTGCATGTATTTTCACATCCATAAAATCATCAAACATGTAAAATAAATATACCACAAGATAGAACATGCCAATACAAATCCAACGCCACCAACCACGCGCCGAATGGACACTCCACGCGCCCGCACGCGCCGCCTGAGTGCGTGGCGCATGGAGCTCACGCGCGGCGCGTGTTCGACGCCTAGGCGGCGCGTGGCCGGGCGTGGGGGCTCGTGCGGCCTCCTCCGGCGACGCGCCGCCTATGGTTTTCTTCGTCTCGTCGAGCCCAATCCGAATATATAATTTAATTTAATTTTTATCGAACGAAAAATATCGAAAATCTCAAATTAGGGCAAAATCCTTTGCATTCGTGTTCTAGGGTTATGGAGGCTCTGATACCATATGTTGGACGCCAATTGCGTAACCCGAAGATCTCCATAACTAGAACAAGAACATGCATAATTGAGTAGAAAGATTAACGCACCTGTTTTGGAATCCATTGTTCTTGAAGCGAAAGCGGAAACACAATGTTCCACACGGAAGTCATTTTCCTCTATTGCCCTCCGTATCATTGGCTCAATGATGCGGCCCCCTCACATGTAGCATTAGATAAACGCCCCTTAGGTGAGGATACGGGTGAGAATTAGGGTTAGAGGAGAGACTTGAAGACTATTTATAAAGTTTTCAACCAGGCCCCCTCATTATGGGCCAGCTCAACTTCACCCACACTAACCAGCTACCCCATATTAGACTAATTAAGAAACCTTCTATCTCATATTAGACCAGTCTTGTTTTACGGTAGCCGTAAAAACAGTAAATTACAATAACAATTAATGTAGTCCACATTAGGAAAACTCTTACATTTCTTTCTACTTCCTCCTAGGGTAGTTTTAAGTCCAAAAAGTAAGACTAAACTCACTTTTCCAGTTATATATTAGATGATTGACTAAAGTCAATTTCGGGAGAAATAAGACCAGAACTACTAGAAAGGAGATGATTCGAGTAGTCGAACCCTGTCAAGAGATTCAAGGACATGGTTTAAGCGGGTGACTCGAGATAATTTTAATTTCAACACGCAAGCAATTTTGATTTCAGTCCACTTACTAGCTTTTGCCAATGTTTAATAGTATTTATGGGGCCTCGAATAAGTTGACAGAAGGCAGGATTTCTCTGAGAGAGAGATCATCTTAGGTAGGTAAATCTCCGACTCATGAAATACCATATTAATCTTATAGAACAGGTAAGATGCGATTCAAGCATTCCGAATAGGCAGCTCAGCACTTTGTAACATGAGAAATCAAACTTCTACAGTGCGCCTAATCCATGTCGGTTCCGTGATCACCTATTCAAATCCGTACCACTGAAATCCCCAAAAAATGAGACGCGAGAGATAGGGAAACGAGCTCCGCAGCTGGGCTCCGACACAGATTTCCAGTACTCGGTCGGAACGCAGGGCGGGCTGCCGTGGGGAGATGTTTGGCGACCGAACCGAAGGACGCGAGTTTTACGCGCGGGATGCATTGCATCTCGTGTCGTGGTGCCGTGGTGGGACAAAGTCGCGGGCGTACGAGAACATTCTGTGGGCTGGAAGATGGGTGGGGAAGTGGGAAGCGGGGTGGTCGAAGTCAAACATCAGGCGCGGGAGATTCCGCCCCCCGCGCTCCGCCGATCCGGGGCGGCGCCCTCTTCAAGCGGATCCGCCGCGCCCTTCCCCACACCGTGTTGGCCCACCTCAGCTGTCTGAAGATAGACATGTCCTGAATGAGGTTAGCTTGGAGTAACTCATCTGAAGGAGGATTGATCTAATTATTGGGTGCACAGTACTCGCACTTATGATATTTGTCGACTATTTTAAGACTAAATCATAACTCATGTTGATCTCGTCAAATGATCTACTCACACGATTCGTGTCAATACCTGTCGTGTAATAACTCCAATTTTCTCTTTGTATGTTTCAACTATCATTTTGCTTTATGGCTCGGTAAACTCTATCAAGTACAGTAATGAAATAGTAACTAAGCATGCGTGTCCGTCTTATGAGTATTGGCCTTACAGAACGTGCAAGTACGGTGATTGAAATTAATGGTTTTTCCACCGACTATCAGGCAACCCTTTGTGATCAAAACGAACGTATTGCTAAGCATAAGGCTGCCATGCATTTGACCTTTTCGGTTCTTCCTCTTTCTGGTCGACTGCAGCATGCATGAACTCGGTTCTCGGGTCTCGTGGACATCCTCTGTACACGATGTCGCATTCGGGCCCAGCTGCTTTTGGGCTTGAGCAGACTTAAAAATCCTCTTATTGCCCCGATTGACATGATTTTCTTTATATATTATTACGTTCGGTTCGAGACATAACCTTTGAGCTATCATCATGCGCACGGGAAAATTAAAGTCGACCATTGTGATTTTCCCTACAAGTATTCAAAAACATGTTACAAGCTAGCAATCGCAATCCGGGAACATGAAGCAGCCATTGAGAAGGGTTCTTTTTAGGCTAATATGGTACTAAATGACCCTTCATAGCCTATGATTTTCAAAGTAATAAGGCAAGCTAGGCAAGAGGCGACCGGCAAACGACGAGCGGGAGCAAGACGAGCACTGAGTGTCACTTACAAAGAGGGTTTCTAAATTTCTAATTAGGGCTTTATTCTTTTAGATTTACTTGGCAAAGATAAAAAAAAGAAAGAAGAGGACAGAACATAATGCTAGAGGAGGAGAACTCGTTGACGCCATTAACGTTAAGTTAGGGTTATAGACTTTAGAATAGATAAAGGAATATTATATGTAACATATTAAATATATATAATATATAATATATCTATTATATATTATATATTATATATACTGAATTGGACATATATACGAGTGGTTGCAAAAATGTTTTATTTCCAAGGCTGATGACCTGTGATTGATGAAGTAATTTTCTATTTGTTTTTCTATGCAATCCTTTGTCACCATCTGCATTTGAAGTGTGGAAGTGGGGGGAAATTTGTTAAAAGTAAAAAGATTTCTATATATTTTAATAGAAGAAAGATGCAAAAACTTGCATCGGTTTTTGCCCTATGACCCAAAAATATGCCTCTAGTTTCAAAACTACAACTCACATACCTCGACTACAGCTGGATTAGGCACATTTCATTTTAAATGTATACGTCAGGAATAGCTTTCTTTGTTTATCAGATATGTTGATGCGTGCATGTGTTTTAGATAATCGAAGACAAATTTTACCATCTAGATAAAATAAAGTTCCACGATCAAGAACGTGCATGAGGCTCGCACAACTTACAACCCGGGGCTTCACCATCGAAGAATTCCAGCTGCGGCGAGTGTCCGACCAGGAGGACGAAGGACTGAATCACTGACCCAAACGTTTTGGGCTTTTAATAGAATTTATTTTTTTGGTAAAGGGTCTTTATGGTTTCTTAAAAATTAAAAATTGATTTTCTCATTAGTAGGAAAGCTCGACCCTGGTCCAGAACGTGGCCCAATAGCCTCGTGGGCTGGTCCAACCAACTTGTGCTGGAGAACAAAGGCACGGCCTTTGGATGAATTCGGTTTCACGTAAAAGGCCCATCTGATTTAAGAAAACCGGATTTGAATTTTCAAAGTATGATTAGTCTTTTATTTTCTTACGAACTTATCTCGTCAAAGCACAGTAAAATTTCTCTTTATGAAGAAAAGGAGCTATACTCCATCAAAATTGCAAAACTAAGCTTTTCTCTGTTAGTCTTTCAAACCACCTCATCTTTGATTTTTCAAGTCGAAAACATCGAAAACAACTACAAATGCCTTCGACATAGACTCTAAATCAGCTTTCTGGATAGCTCTTATGGGCCTCGTAACTCCACTAAGATTTCACCTACGACTCCTAATTAGTCCATCGAATCAAGATCATACCCTATTCAAGTCAACTTTCATGAAATCCCTTTTTTCCTCCAAATTATTTGAAAATCTCAACATCCTGTGATGTTAATTACGTTAGAATTGAATGTTTTGTTTAGAGATACTACTATTCATCGAAAGCACTATGTGCATGCATGAGATTAAGTGATTATTGGGAGAAGAAATTGGGTAGTTCTAATGTTAGACGAGAAAAGTGGATTGATTGAAAAAGTCATAGGAGATATGTGCTAATATTATCTTCTTCTTTTTCTTTCTATTTACTCCTAGGGTAATTTTTTCGAAAGTTCAAAAAGTAAGACTGAACTCACTTTTCTCGTAATTATATATTAGATGATTGACTAAACTTACTTTCGGAAGAAACAGAATCAGAACTAGTAGGAAGGAGATGATTTGAGTAGTCTAACCTGGTGCGGTTAGCTAAGAGATTCAAGGGTATGGTTTAAGTAGGTGATTTGAGATAATTTAAATTTCAGCACACAAGCAATTTCAATTTCAGTCCACTTACTAAAGTTTTTGCCAATGTTAAATAGTATTTACCAGGCCTCAAATAAGAGAGAGAGAGGGGGATCATCATAAGTAGGTAAATTTCCGTTTCATGAAATACCATATTAATCTTATAAAACAGGTAAGGCACGAGTCAAGCATTCCAAATAGGCAGCTCAGCACTTTGCAACCTGAGAAATCAAACTTGTACAGCGTGCCTAATCCATGTTGGTTCCGTGATCAGCTATTCAACTCCGTACCATTGAAACGCCCAAAAAATGAGACGCCAGAGATTGGGAAACGAGCTCCACCGCAGATTTCTAGTATTCGGTCGGATCGCAGGGCGGCTGCCGTGCGGGCATGTTTGGCAACCAAGCCGAAGGAAAGACGCGAGTTTACGCGCACGATGCATTGCATCTCGTACCGCGGTGCCGTGGTGGGACAAAGTCACGTGGCGTGCGAGAACATTCTGTCGGCTGCAAGATGGGCGGGGAAGTGGGAAGTGGGAAGGCGGGGTGGTCGAAGTCAACTATATCAGGCGCGGGAGAATCTTCCCTCCCCATGCTCCGCCGATCCGGGGCGGCGTCCTCTTCACGTGGATCCCCTTCCCCCACACCGTGTCGGCCCACCTCGGCTTGTTGAAGATAGGCATGCGCCGAACGAGATCAGCTCGGAGCAATTCGTCTGGAAGAGGATCGATCTTGCTTTTGCCTTGGCCCCATTGGTGGCAATGTTGAACACATCCTCTCTCTCTCTCTCTCTCTCTCTCTCTCTCTAACTATTTTGCTTTTTTTTTCTTCTATATTTTTCTCAATGATGACCCTCCTTTTTCATTTTCAAAGAAAGTTGCTCGTGAAAGAAGAAGAATACTTATTCCTATCTCGTGTTTCCAAAGATAAAACTCGACAAATTAGGGTTCCGTGTTAGCATTTATCAGGACTTCCAAATTGAAAACTACCCGAGGTGGGGATAGCATTGCTGTGGGTAAGTAATACTCGCACTCTTGATACAAGTTGATTGATTTTAACACTAAACCACAGTCTGCATTGAGCAAATTAGATGATCTACTTGCATCTTAAATGTATCGATTTGCATCAATGAGTCAATTGTGCCTATTTGTGCCATAGGATGACTCCTATATCCTCTCTCTATGTTTTCACTTTCGTTTTGCTTCATAGCTAAGTAAGCTCTATCGAATACGGCGATTTCAATGCTTGTCCTTTTGAAACAGTAGCGAAGCCCACATGTCAGTCTTATAAATATTGACCTTAGAGAACGTGCAAATACGATGATTTTAATTTTTCCACCGACTATCGAGCAACCTTTTGAGTTCAAAGCAGATATATTGCTAAGCATAAAGCTGCCATGCATTTTACTTTTTCGGTTCTTCCTCTTTCTGGTCGACTGCAGCATGCGTGAGCTCGGTTCTCGGGTCTCGTAAAACATCATCTGTACATGATGTTGCATTCGTGCCCAGCTGCTTTTGGGCTTGAACAGACTTAAAAGTCCTCTTGTTGACCCCATTGACATGATTTTCTATATATATCACATTCGGTTCATGACATAACTTTGAGCAATCATCTTGCGTGCAGGGATAATTAAAGTCGGCCATTGTGGTTTTCCCTACAAGTATTCAAAAACATGTTATAAGCTAGCAATCGCAATTTGGGAACATAAAACTCTGTCCAGACTATCATTCTGTCTACCGAAGTTTGCACCTATCCTGTTCATGACCTGGCAGCCATTGTACCCGAACCACCAAACCCTTGGATACCATGAGACTGCACCACCAGATCTCTCGAGATCGTAGGGGGCTCCGCTCGCTCACCTGACGACAAAGGAATCGATCGCCATCGACCATTCCACTCTCGACCCAACCATGCATTGATGGTGGGGGCGTCGCTGCGAGCATTATTAATACTCAAAAGGGGGAAGTAGCGACGTGGTCCATCAGCACATGCATCCGGAAATGGAAGTTCATGAGCTACGCTGGGCTGGAAAACCTCTTTTTTTTTCTTGGCCCCCTCATTTATTGAGTGGTCCCTGCAGATCCAGGCCTTGAGGAGGGCAGATCTCGAACGTTGAAGACGAGGTTGGAAGCGAATCTGGGAGAGAATGACCAAGAAACAGACACGATGGGGATGTTCGAAATATGCACTAAACTGGGGAAGGCACGGCCCTTCAAACTCGGGAATACGAGGTGCGTCCGAACGAGCTTGCCCGATAAATCGAGTGGTAAAACAATTAAGATCTTGCGCTGCGTCTTGATAAATGTGAGGCCGCGTGTTCAATCTCACTCGGCACAAGGAGTTGGGGCTAGGCCGACGAGGAAATGGTTCCATACGCATTGCTTAATATCGTGCGGGTGGCTCGCCGAGTTGAGCCGAGTTGAGTTTAGTCTGGTCGCCAAAACTGGCTCAAGGAAATCATGTTTACACGGTAATTGGTCTAGTTTATTAAGTGGTGTAGAAACTTCCATGACCTTACAAAGTATATCGAGAAACCAGATATTTTATTAGTGGGCGAAACATTACATGTTTTGATTAGGCTCATCCCGTTCCCATGCCATGTTTTGAAAATGTTGGACACTTAAAACCCACATAATGCAATCCGTAAAAATGACATGAAAGAATATATTATTTTGCAGACACACCCTTAGGATGTGTTTCGTTTGAGTGAAAGAATTTTCCATGGATTAATTTTATGGACTTTCACGTGTTTTGATTAGCTGAAAATGAGCAATTAATGGAAAATCATTTATGATCAAAGAAATATGCATGCTTAAAGTTAGAAAAATGAATTCTCTAACCTTGGGGTGTCGTTAATACTCCCTATCGATAAGAAGGTACAAAGGTCCGGGAGCTACCTTGACAAGAGTTGCAAGGGCTCGCTAGAGGACTTTTATAATTTGAGCACATATTTTACTGAAGTTTGAGCTTGATTGCATAAATAACCATTGTGTGTGTATCTCTTTCCCTTGTAATTAAGAATTGTAACAGAGAGGTGCAATGTGTTAATTATAGTGGAATTTTCTATTGGATGTACCCCTAGTTTAAGGGTGAACCAGGATAAACCTTATGTCTCAATTTATTTTTCTCGCCTTTACTCTCTATTTTGTTGTATTTGTGAGTGAATCCTAACAATAAGGAGAAAACATTTTCCTAGAAAATGATTTCTTGGAAAACTTTTTTTCATGAAAATTCTCCCATTTGTTTTATTAAAAAAAAAAAAACTTTATATCGAAGGAAATGGGTTTACCCAAAATTTGTTTTCAAGAGAAGCGATTGATTTTTCCTTGTTTGGTTGGGAGAATGAAAATGAAAAGGAAGTACCTTTCCGGCGTTTGAAAAATTTATGAAGAATCTACAAGAAGGAAAAGAGTCCAATTGTAGCATCACTTCGGGGAAAATGATTTCCCTTTCCCTTAGAGGTGAATTCATTCTCCAAAGTTTTAGCCTGCCAATTTTTTGATCTATAGAAAACACTTTCCATTGACAGATTCATTTTCTGGCATCCAAATACTTAAAAGTCTGACAACACTTTCCTGCAAGTGGTTTTACATCAAACAAATGTACCCTCAGTGCAATCCCATACCATGGGTAAGCGTAGAAAAAAAAAATAGCATGGGAGTCAAACCGACAATTGATCAAACGAGACTTCAATCCCGTACCATATACAAGGATCTTGTGTTAGTCTAAAAAAAAAAAGGTAAAGTGAGAGACTCCATTAGTGATGATCAACATGGTCCGGTTATTTCGGCCTCAAGATAGGAAACACATCAAGAAACATTTTAAATGTTTTAAAAATTCTTCAAGTGATATATCTTCTTGAAGCAAAACAAAGTACATGTAATCTAGCTGTAAAATAGACCCAGCAATAATTGATTGGGTTGAAACCCCTCTGATCAAATGAAAGCAATACATCTTGGGCGTGCATGGATGATCTGGAATGCTAGGAATCCTAGACCTGAATGGGAATTTTCACAGTATTTTACAAAGAGGAGCAACTTTTGAATTCCGCGAAGGGCCAGATGTCTCTTTGTAAAGCCAAGTCGTGCTCCTTTGAATGAGGGTTTTGCATTTTAAAAACAAGGTTGAACATTTGGAGACACCCGTTCGTGAGAAAAAAAAAAATCTTTTAATGTTAGGAAATTCCCATATGTAAGGACTAAACGAAACCCAAAACAAAATAAAACAAAGAATTCACCTCTTCCGAGACCAACTGTGTAATCGGATCAAACTGATTGATCTAGTTCTAGGACCAAGTGGGCTGATTCCACAAAATGGGAACCGACCCTACTTGGAACCGATCACCCTTATTAGTAATGCATTCATTGGCATAACAATAGTAGTATCTCTTTGGGTAAAATGATATCCCTCTCCAAACAAGAGGGAAATTCATTTTCCAAAGTTTTAGCTTGTCAATTTTAACCAATAGGAAATTTTTTCTGTTGATTGATTCATTTTCTAGAGTCCAAATAGTTGAGAAGTCTGAAAACAATTTTTTTGCAAATGGTTTTACATCAAACAACTACATCCTTTGGGTAATCTCGTACTATAAGTAAGCATAGAAAAAAGAAGAAGACGATTGATCAAATGAGATTCTAGTCCACTTCTCCAGTATCATGTACAAGGATCTGGTGTTAGTCTCATAAAAAGCAAAGTGAGAGACTCTATTAGTGATGATCAACATGGTCCAGCCATTTCAGCCTCAAAACGGGAAACAAATCAAGAAACATTTTAAATGGTTAAAAAAATGCTTCAATTGATATATCTTCTTGAAGCACAACAAAGTACATGTCATAGTAATATTATATAAAAATAAACATATGCACTTATATAGTAGACATGTACTCTAGCTGTAAGGTAGACCCAGCAATAATTGATTGGGTTGAAATCCCTCTTTATCAGATGAAAGCAACACATCTTGGGCGTGCATGGATGATGATCTGGAATGTTGGGAATCCTGGACCTGAGGAAAGGCTTTTCCGATTTCGAAAATCAGATATTTCACAGCATTTTACAAATAGATGAGCAACTTTAAAATTCCGCGAAAGGCCAGATGTCTCTTTGTAAAGCCAAGTCGTACCCCTTTAAACTAGGGTTTTGCATCCTAACAACAAGGCTGAGACACCCGTTCGCGAGGGGCAAAAAGCAAAAGGAATCGCCCATTTGAATATGATGAACAAATCAAATAGTTCTCTCCAGCAATCCCCGAATCTCTAAAGCCAACATGGGAATCAAGGAGATGTACAAAATTCATAAAAAAAGAAGGGAAGAAGTTGAATTCACCCCGACGTCAGCTAAATCCACTTCCTGGTAGACCCCAGGGTTTGCCCACTTGCTCCCGCAACTTGCCCATAAGAAATGGAATTTAATAATCCTCTTGGCTCTTTCGGGTTTCGAGTCTCGCCTGCCACTCGTCGGTCTCATCGGCTCCTGGAGATCCGATCTTTGCTTGAAATCGAAACAAGTTTTTTTTTCTTTTATTCGTTTCGCGTGATATTACGAATCGCTTGATTCGATCTACTTTCCCGTCGGAATTTCAGATGTCATTTTAATGTTAAAAGATCATAATAAGATTTTATTACGAATCCACGCGTCACTGACCATATATCATGAAAATTTGGCATATGATTAGGAAAATGAAATGGAAGTGCGGAGTCCGTCCACTTTTTGGATGAAGGAATCCAAGAGGAGTACTTGCACTTACATTGAGGCATTCAAGGGGCTTTTCAAGTGATGGTGGTTGTAATCTTGGTAAGCTTTGTCATGTTGCAAAGGGACCCAGCTATTGAAAATGGTAGCTAGTTTTCCTATGGACAACTGAAGTTTTCAGACGCTTGATTTTCCCATGTGCAATGAAACATAGGAGGAAACTAGGGGTGTGCAAAATACCCGGGAACCGCCCGGACCACCCGGAACCGGACCGGAACCACCCGGAACCGGCGGTTCTTGAGGAACCGGTCCGGTTCCCTGTTCCAATTTTTCTAACCGGTGGGTACCGGTCCGGTTCCTGCCCATGGGCGGATCCACCCACCCGAACCGGACTGAAACCTTTTTAATATTAAAAAAAAAAATTACTAAAAGAAACCCTAGATTAGATCTCATCTCCTCACTTCCTTCGTTTTCGGTTCTCTCTCTTTCTTTTGTCTCTTCCTCGGTTCCTCCTAATCCTATCGCCATTTCGATTCCTCTCCGAGCGTCGACGCCGCCGCCGTTGCTCCTCCGCCGCTGCTATTCGCCCCCTTGCGTCGGCCGCGACCCGCCACAGCCGCGGAAAATTGTTTCGCGACCATTCTATGTTGAAAACCCGACCATAGACCTCCTCCCCTCCTTCCTAACTCATAGACTCGATCGTTCTATGTTGAAAACCAAAATTGTTTCGCGTCAAGATCGGTTCCATGGATCCACCCGGAACCGGACCGGACCGTGCGGTTCGGTTCCGGGTGGATCCATGTAACAAACCTCGGTTCCAATTTTTGGGCCGGTCCTTAGCGGGCGGTTCCGGTTCTAGGTCGAGAATCGCCCACCCGGACCATGCACACCCCTAGAGGAAACATTTCGCACTGGGGTCATGTTAGCGAGTTAATCCTAAGACATTTGCTTACTATACTTAATTTAGAATAATTCACTTCACAAAATAGAGATTATGGAAAACTTGAAAACAGTCATTGCATCAGTAACTGCAAAAACTTCTTAATTAGATACTTAGTGGCTGCCCATTGGTACGTTTTGACTAAATCTAATGAATCCATTTAAGGTCGATTCAAAGGACATGGATCATTTTGTGGGGTACCACATCAACAACCACAAAATAAATGGTCGATGACCTCAAACCCTACTCATAAATCAACCAATCTCTCTCTCTCTAAAATTGACAAACCATCATAGATGTTGGGGGAAATCTCAAATAGTAAGTCGAGGCTTCCTATCTAAAGTTGTCTTGACGGTCAATTATCATAGGGGTCGGAAGATGTAGATGAGAGGAAAATAATGGAGCTAGATCTCCACCATGGAATAATTGCTTGTGGATGTGCATGTTAGAGATTTCAACTTTCAAACCACATTGATAAGTTCCCAATCCCCTATTCAATTGAAGTGATGATACACGGTGTATGAACAGAAAATTAAGTCACGTCACTTTATCGCGATATAAAGTTTCATGCCATATGTACCTGACATCTAATCCACACTATGACTAACCATTAAAGAGTCCAACTAAAAGTGAGAAAGAGAGAGTGCAAATATTTCTATGTTGCTTATATTTGACCTCGAGATTTGACATTTTTAAGACAAGGAAAGGAAAAAAAGAACCCGAGACCCAACACAAGATTAATGCATTGCGAGTATATTTGTCATGGTGAAATTCCAATGACGTATTGTCTTTACTCCAATTCTGATGTCTCTCTAGCTTCAAAGACATTATCAACTCATATTGCGACATCACATCCATATGCATGTCATATCTTGGACTCAGCAATAATTATATAACTCAGAATTTCATTATCTTGGACTCGGCAATAATTATATAACTCGGAATTTCATGACCCTCTTGGATTCCCTAAAGAAAGAGGCAAAACAAAAAGCCGAAACCTTCTCGCAACACAGCCAATAAAGAATCGGCGGAATATTCATCAAATCCAAAAGCAACTAGCAGAGGGAACCTACGCATCTATGCTTATCCAGAACAAACCAATGTTTAATTTCCACCAAAATGACCTGGCCAGTTTGCAAGTTTTCTAATCCCAGCACCAAAACAAAAAAAAAAAAATAAAAATAAAACCCTAATAAGAACAGCCAAGGAAAATGCTTCACAAAGTAGACGCTGACCCAGCTTTTGCTCTCTCCCCTTCTTTAATCATAAGAAAAAAATAGCAAATCATTGTTATTTTTTTTTTTTTTTGGGGGGGAGTAGCGTATATTATAAGGTAGGAATGGCATTAAATTATGGATGGTGGGTGCATTAAAATAGAGGGGCGCGACTGCACCAGGAAGTTTGGGAGCTGTCGTGGTTGGCCAAGTTCAATGAAAGTGAGGCGGTGGTGAATTCCGCGTCACACCTGCCTTACTCCTCCTCCTCCATGTCTCTGTCTGCGTAAAATATAAAAGAGCAATCTCTAGGAACCTTCAATTATGCTTCCCACTTCCCCTATCCCTCTTTTGTTTAGTAATTGATGCCTTGATAAATGAAAAGCCGTGGGTTCAAGTCATGTGATGGGTGAACCTCTAGCCTGATTGGACCTCGAGCATTCATTATCGAATAAGAACAGGTTTTTCAAGAATTTCGGCTTGTTGGCGGAGTTGTAACGATAGGCTTACATACTTGCTAGTAGGCTGACTGGTCATGATTCAAACCAGTCATGTTCTATAACGGGTGTGAGAGCTAAGCGATATCGTCCAAAAGCGTAGCTACATTGCTCTCCCGACCTTACATTTTCAACATATTAAAAAAAAAAAAAAAAAAAAGGAAGTGATTTTCTTTATCTGTTGATTGTAGCAAATCGACGTAACTCAATTCAAATATGATTTTGGGGCCAAAAAGATCTCAAGTCGGGCTCCCTTAAATGTAGGCAGCAGTGTTAAAATCCCATTATTATTTTTTTTTTTGGTCAGGTCCTTTCTTATACTTATCTTACGAGCCATTATATATGATATGTACTGATTGCAAAACCCTACCCCTCACTCATACGTCCCCACCTTAGTCATATTTCAAAAAGGTGGAGAATTGAACTTCTCACCCCCTTCCTTCGCAAGTGAGAAGAGCAACCACTGTGGCAACTAGGCCAACCCCTAGTGATCAAGATTCTCAGAGTTCAACTTGCTCGTTCTCTCGATGACAAGTTGTCATCACAACAAATCCCGTCTTTCGATTCCATAAAAAGCCCGTGACTCAGTGGCTTTCTATGTCACTGTAAGGAGGTTCAAAGTAGACGACACTCTCTAGTGACTTTACCATCTCACAACCCTTGTATGGTCCGGGACCAAAGATTAGGGGGTTAGAAAGAATGGGTACGAATTGAAGTACCATTTCATCTTCCAACCAAAATTTCCCCTACACAAAAGCATAGTACCCCCAACACCCCCCCCCCCGATGTGATTCACTCCGGCATCCGATCGGAGGAGCCCCCCTAAAGTCTAGAAGCGGAAAGCGACCGGACGAAGCGGTGGGAGGCCCGGGCAAGAATCCTGCCCTAGATCGCACCACCGTCGACTCAATCACCAATATAAATAATTTAGTGGGCCCCACCACCCCCAGAAAAATCAAAAAAAAAAAAAATAAAAAACGAAAATGAAAATGAAAATGAAAATGAGCCACTTGGTTTTTGGAGGAAGGGGGGCGGGCCCGACAAGAGCAGTGACCACAACAACGAACGAGCAAGTGGGGGCGCAAGCTGAGGTGGCGCTGACAGCGCTCGAACGTGGGGGGCCCACCCCACGAATGCGGCGAGGCGCAGCGCATCGCCCCGCGATATTTTCTCCTTTTCTTTTCTTTTTATATCCCTCTGCGTAACTTGTGGAAAAAGCCATTTTTAGTGCGAAGTCTCTCTCCCTCTCTCTCCTCTTTTATTTCCCACTTTAAAAAAAAAAAATTCATTTCTTTTTTTTCTTTCGTGGGGTTCTCCGGAAAAGAAAATAGATTATTAATAAATAAATAAATAAAAGGATGGACAAAAGGAGGGGAGGGGGATGCAACTTGCGACTGGAATTGGCGAGGTGATGGCGTTTGTCGGGGTCCCATCGTGTCCCAAGATAAGGGGAGAATAGACGGGGTCTTTCCCTCAAATGGTGGAAAACGCAAAATGTTCCTCTTTTCTCTTTCCCCACCTTTTTTTCTTCTTCTTTTTTTTTTTCTCATTTTTGGTTTGGCTCCACCTAATTTTCTCAGGATCGACCCATTAAATTCAACTTCTCTTATTTTTCATCTGGTTCATCTTTTGTTTGGCTCCACCTAATTTTCATGTATTTTTTTTCTAATGCCTAATATAAATAGGCAATATCGTTTTCATGTAGACAATAGATTACATTTAATACAATTACCGGACTTTTTTTTTTTGGGTAGGTTTTGTTGGATAGATATATTCGGGCAACTTATGCACTATAGCGAGATCTTTTCATATCAAGTTTAAGGGTATATTTATTTTAGCTTAAGAAAAGGTGCTCTTCTCCTTTATTGCGAGTCTTGAAAATAGATGAAAAATTCTTAGATAATTGAAATTTCTGAAATTTTCGACGTCGAAGAACATCAAATTTCAAATGTTATGAACTTCAAGAAAAAAATAGATAATCACCGTCTTCATGAAAATGATAAAAATTGCTGATTTTCCAAATATTCTCCCATCTTTTTTGGTAATTCCTCTTTTACCAAATGTACAACAATCAAATGCGGGGAAAAAGCCAAAAAAATCGAATTCTCGAAAGCCTAATCCACACTCCCCCGTAATGCCAAAACCGACGATGATAAGTGATAAGGGGGAGGTGGAGGTGGTGTTTCGTCGCGCCATTGGCCGATGGAGACGCTAAAGAGAACCCCAGCCCCACTTCGTCTTCCCCCGACGTTGATTTTTCCCATCCATATTCACGGCAAAAAAGAAATCCTCTAAAAGAAAAAAGGGAAAATACAAAAATAGGAAAATACCTTCTCTCTTCCTCCACGCCTCTCCTCTTTCCACCCCCTAAAAGCCCCCAAAAGCCGTCTCTTACCTTACAAGCAGAGGAGAGAGAGTACAAAGGACAAACAAGTAGTGACCCGACTTTTGTTCTTTCTTCATCTCATCTCGTGTATCACCAAACTATTCAATTTTTCTTTTGAAGGGCATTTCGGATAGACTTCGTGACTTTTGCGAGGAGGGCAAGCGTCCAGTGAGAAAGGTGTGCTCGAATTTGGACCCACATTCTTCCACAAATTTTCCTCCATTTTCATCTTTTGACCCCTCCCCCCCCGGGAATTGTTTGGAAGCATTCTCCCACGTTCCTCCAATCGCATGGGCGTTGGATGACTCTTCGCCACGTACGCATATACATACGAGGTCAAAGTAGACGCCTCCTGAACGATTTTTCAAAAGAATTCATCGATCTATCCATCCTACTAACCCCCCCTCCTAACCCTTGGAGGCGGTGGTGGGCGGATAAGCGGATAAGGGTTTCTTTGGTCGATACGTTTGGCTTTGATTATCTGAAGATTAGTTTACGTGGCAGATGAGAAGAGCTCGCGACCGTCTTTCGTCTTTGCATAAAATAAGAATGATGGAATGCGGGAACTTGCGTGTAACTCCACAAACCAAAGAACACAGTGACAAAGAAAGAACAGAAGAAAGAATGCGACTTTGCCCCCATCACTCCGTGTTCAAGAAATCACGTAGAAGTTTCTGGTTGGGGGCCATGGGCAAATAGGGATTTGATTCAACCGATGTTAATAACTTAATATGTTAAGTGTTTATTTAATTAGCGTCCCCTGAGATTGTTCTTTTCCTCTTGTACGTTTTGTTCTCATTAACTTTCATACCCGACGATTTCGTTTACCGATCTGGGGGTTTTTCTTTAGTGGGTTAATTGGAAACCGTGAATCTGGAAGCCGATCGAGCCCCGGTTCACGAGTTCCTCCTTTGATTGGCCAGAAGCGTTCGATCGGATGTTGTCTACTATATTTTAATTTTTCTCGGACTATATATCTACCGGGCTTCATGAATTGTGATCGATCTAACTAAAGGTAGTTGGGTCATGGTTTTGGTTCCTTGTTGTTGTGACTAGGCATTCTTTTAAACGTTTTAGACATCGCCCTCTAATTGAGAGTAACTGATATTGCTCTAGCTAACCCTAATTACAGAAGAAAATTCTAAGAGATTGGAACCCTAAATCGTAATAATATCTAGAAAGCTCGGATTCTTGAAATAGGTAATTATCAAGATATCTGAATAGGGAGGATCGTCTAATCTTTTGGATCTTGATGCCCAAATGCTTGGATTTATTCTTTCGTACTATTCAAACTCCGTTAGGCGATGATCCTATAGAGTACCAGTTTTAGCTTGCGATTGAATTAGTGATAATGATGGATGATTCCACAAGCCTCACATTCCTTATCCTCCCACCAACTTTCACCGTCTTCCGCCACTTCCAAAGCTTCATGATGATCCCTCCATCTACATCGGCCGGCAAAGAAAGGAAGGAAAGATCCAAGAAAAGCACGAATCGACTTAAATCAACTGCTTTTATTGGAGTCACACAGTCATGATCAAGAAAAAACAAAAGGAGAAGGAGGAGCAGAAGAAGGAGAAGGAGAAGAAGAAGAAAGCGAGCACCGACAAACTATCATTTTTCGCTCTTTCTGCTCAAGACTCGGAGAGAGAGAAATCGGGTTTCGCCGGCGACTTACAAAACTTTGCCGGAGAACTACGCCGGCTTGGATTTTCCCACTTAAAAGGAGAAAACAAAGAAGAAAATTTAACAAAGAGAATCAATTAGCGGAATAATACTCCGAGAGCTAACTCGTGTATGCGCTCATCAGAAGCACCCAAGAAAAAGGAGAGAGGAAAGAAGAAGGACGACGTCGAAGCTCCTCTCCGGTTAGGCGAACAAGTTGAGGAGCTTCGCCTCCGGCTCTCCCACATTATTGTTGCTCTCGAAGCACGTCGTGGTGCCGGACTCCTCCGAAGTCATCGACGGGCTCCCCGGCCGCCGCGTCTGGTGCTCGGCCTTCACTGCGGGCTTGGTCTTGGCCTGGAAGTCCGTCGGCGTGAGGCGGAGATCGAGATCCATCGGCTGGAGTAGGAGCTTAGCGTTGTCGGCGGCGGCGTCGAGCCTCTTGCGCTTCGGGGAGACCCGCGACCTGGAAGTGGAGAATCGGGATCCCGGATTCGGATCGCGGAGCTTCCATGCGCCGGCGCACGTGTCACCGGCCTCCGAGGCCTCGTCGGACGCCGGGAGGGAGGCGCCGACGCCCCCGCCGCCGCCGTCGCCGCCGCCGCCGCCGCCGTCGAGGAGCTCCGGCATGGCCCGAAGCGAGCCGCCGCGCAGGACGGTCTCCACCGCAGCCTGGCAGACGTGCCAGTTGCCGGTCCACAGCAGTCCCACCGCCCCGTTCACTGGGTTCACCGTCCTTCCGCACGCTTCGAACAGCAGCGACTGGAACAGCGCTGTACAGCAAAAGAGAGAGAAAAAAAAAAAAAGCTCAAACTGTCAGAGAACTGAGGATCCACTCGTGTCTCAGAATAAAAGACTTGCGCGACCACCGACCCGACCGTTCATGTCTAAATCACCCGACACACGCACGTACCGGGCCTCTGCGTCTCGGGGACGGCGGAGATGAAGGACATGAGGCCGGCGCGGCCGAAGAACTTGGCGACGAAGACGGTGGCGTGGCCCTGGGCCTCGGGGGCCTCGATCCACTGCAGGCAAGGCCGCAAGATGCAGGACTCGCTGCAGCCCTTCCTCAGAACCCTGCAACCGTTGCAGCTCATTTCGATCTTATCGATCTCCCTCGATTCAAGAAACAAGGAAAAGAGACCAACGATGATCTCGAAGATGTTCTTTCTTTTCTTTCTCTCTTCTTTAATAGGCCCCTCAAGATGATTCTTCACTTCACATAAAAGTTTGAGGGTTTGAAGCAGGTCTTGGATTGCTTTGACCCTAGGGAATAGATGTAGAAGAGAGAGAGAGAGAGAAAGGAAAAATTGGGTTGGCGGGTGCAAGAGAGGGGATATATAGACGCAGGGGATGATTGGGGGGTGGTGGTGGAGGTGCTAGGGGGGATTGGCTTAACTAGGGTTGGGTTAAATTTGAAGGAATCTCGGAAATGTTTGGCTTAAATTATTCAAAAAATGGAGCATTGGTCTTGAAAGATAAGATCGACCCTATTTATAAGATACTTTATTTAAAAACTCCATCTAATCCATGCTGTTGTTCACTCGTGGCTACCTGACGCCCGGGACTAGGAAGAAACTTGTTTAAGAGGTAATTTGGATTTAGGGTCTATAAATTCACTGAGTAAACTAGTATATTTACAACCGACCAAAAAAAAAAAAAAACTAGTATATTTACATTATTAGTGACTTACACCACCCTCGTTTTACTTGGGTTTCAATCATTGGTGAAACCAAGAAATTATTAGCCAACTCTCTTTATTTTTCATTAAAAAAATATGGGTTTTGTATTAAGATTGTAAATATTCAAGAGATAGTGGTTACTATGTGCTTTTCTTGAATCCGAAATAATCTGCTCTTCTGTGAACCGGGGCTTGCCTATATCTGTGCATCCCATGTGATCTACACATAAAATTATTCGCTGTTATACATATTGTCAACTGATGACGTTTAAAAGTACAGCTTTACTTTTTCTTTTTTCTTTTTTTAATAGTGGCTATATACAAAGAGAAGGCCAGAGGCCAAAATAAGTTTATTAGAAGGGGAAATCGAATCGAAGAAGGAGAGTTTGCTAGAGGATTTATAGAACTTTGTATACCAAGCCAAAAAAAAAAAAAAAAAAAAAATATGCGGGCCTTTGCCAATGGTCGTGTTCTCTAGAGAATGTACATAATTCAATAATCAAGCTAAGAGGAGAAGGAATCCATTACATCAAAGGGGAGCAAGACAATCAAGTGATTTATAACCTAATTTCACGATTTAAGAGTCAAATCCCTTTTGCCTGGTATTTTGAACTCCATAAATCTCTATCAACTCTCTTTCATTTATTAAATTTCTCCTCCAATAAACTCAGTTTGACCTTCGCTACTTTCTTTCAAACAACTACCTACGAAAAAAGAAAAAAAGAGGTACAGCTCTAATCCGTAATATTCTCCTATGAGGGACATACAAAAGGTATCTCTTGCTATCATGTTTCTTTCTCTAATTAGGGAATCTTTTGGTATAATCAAAAGGGTATGGAGATCCATAACTACGGAATTGCTTAACTCTAAAGTCAATTTTTCCCCCTCAAGTTGAAATTGAAAAAGAAAATATCAACATGAAATCGGGTTAGTGGAGGAGGCGATGCTTGGGTGGGTGATGCGTGGGCACCGGCTTTTCTTTCTTTTCTTTTCCTGGCGATATGGGGGAGGGTTTAGATTCCAAAGTCTTGGGCGTAAGCGGCTCCGTGTTTCCGCAGCTGGTCGTCCCTCCACCGTCGGATTCCCTCCCTTTTTAAAGTTGAGTGCATGTTGATTGGCTTTCCCTTTCATTCGATTTATCTATTCTTTTTATATTGCATTGTGCCTTTCTTCTATTCAAATTTGCCGAACTGTTCATTGGCGTCATGAGATACTTTGATGGGAATTTTTTGTATTTTTGCACAAAAGAAAAGGTTAGGTTTTTGTGTGGTGGGTGATGGTGGTGTGCCATGAGGGCATGGACATCAATGGCATATATTCGAATCCCCATGGTGGGGCATAGAGAATTCCAAGTGGGGTTTTTGGGGGGGGGGGGGCGGTGGAGAGAGAGAGAGAGAGAGAGAATGAAATTAAATTTAATAATCTTGCAATTGACCAATCATTTGGGGTCTAGTGCATAGATCAAGGGAGAGCTCAATGGTAATTTTAAATGAATGAAATGTATTAGTTTATATAGGCTTAGAAAGGAAGTCAAGACCATTGGGTTTGTAATCACAAAAGATTAGAGTCAAATTAAGACTAGAGTATTGGAGATTGGCTTGAGTACGCACGGTGCCATTTAGGTGACATTTCCAATGTCCTCTCTGATTGCATTGTTTCAAGAGTTTTTTAAGGCTAGTTACACTTGTGGAAAGAGGCGTTGCAGTTTTCACAAAATGTTTGACTAATTTCTCAAAGTTATGGGATCCTTACATATGCGATGGCTTCCAATAGTTTGATAGTTGTCTCACCGAATTTTGAGGTGCTGTAGTTTCAAAATGAGTATTGGATGTGATTTTACAGTATTTCAAGACACGATTATAACGTAATTACATATGTATCATGAAAGACAAACGAATTGAATTGAACAAAAATAAGAAATCAATCAACCATATTAATGTTTTTTCACTTCATTGGGTTTTCTGTTCATCTTAACAAAATTTTCTTATAGCAATCTCTGGACCTAGCTTGTAATTATTGGTGAAAAAGTTTATTGCTATACTATAGAAAAGGAAAATTCCATACATGTGAGTCACCTATCACGCACCGGCACTCCTCTTAATGTTTCAAAATATCTCAACAATTGATTTATAGGAATGAGGTTTTCTTCAATGGTTCAGATTCATTGACTCAGCGATGGAAGCACTATCTAGGATAAAATTTTTGTTTGGATCTTTTGAATAGCTTTATGTCTCATTGAAAGTGAAAAAGATTTGTTGAACAAAAACCTATTAATTGAAAGAGATTATGAGGTTGCAAGATATTTATCAAATAAAGTGAAACTCTAAGTTAAAAAATCAGTGACTAAATATTACCAAAATCTTTGAATTCTCATAACCAATAGGAGAAATAGATTGTTTTTAATGAAACCACAAAAAAGGCCACACCATGTTCAAATAGTATCTCTAATATCCCCTCAAACTAAATATGGATCTCATATTGGATTTCGAAAAGAAAGAAAAAAATTTAATGGTAGGCATAAAATCTTGAAATGGCAACTATCTGCTTACATTGAGAAAACACGACCAGATCTATAACAAGACTCTAACACCATTTGGAAGCTCGTGGAGCTGAAGACGGAGCTGGAGCCTGAGGCAAGACAACTTTTGAGTAAATATTGTCAGTTTTACACTTCCAATCGCATGTAAGCTTGGGTGTCATGTGCTTGACGTCTTTGAGGTGCTCGGGCCAATCTTGTCTAGAATATGTCGTCCGTGGCCGGTTCGGTAGAGCACTAGACGATATACCTTGCAATTGAAACTGTGCTTGAGTCATGACAATTCAATTGTCATTGTTTCTCTTGTATATATTTTAGATCTCTGGATATAGAAGTAGTTCCATATTTCCCAAAACAAGTTATTCTCAATGTTCTCCAAAGACTTTCAAGAATGTCCATAAGACTCTTTTGACTCTTTAAGGGAATTGTGAGATTTTGTTGAAACCACTGTAAATTATTCTAATAACTTAAACTATTAGATAAATGCATGATTTATTATTAAATATTAATTGTGAGGTAAATAGGGACCTAGAAAGATTTAAACTCATAATCTCCTCAATATCATGTGAGATTTTATAGGTTACTGCCAATTGTTTTTAAATCTCAAACTATTAGATAAATCTGTGATTTATTATATAATATTCTAACGGGTATAATTATTCAACCTCCCTACTAAGAAATGTTCCTAATAAATGATTATAACTAAATTGTGCATCCACCCACAACTCTTGGGGAGTTGTGCACTTGTGAATAGGCTAGTATCCTACTGAAGTGAACTATGGCAATACACTTTGTAGAGTCGGTCCAAGGCCACCGGCTAGGACCGCGACACCAAGTCTTGTATGGAACAACAGCACAGGGATGTAACCACATCAATACAGGATTTTGGATACCACCACATCAAGTACAAGATCAGGAAAAACGTTCAACCTACTAGGAGTGACCAAATTGTTTGATCTAACAAATGGTAGATAGCATTAATGGAGAAAGACCGCCGAGATTCATTAAGCCGTGAAAATATATGGACGTGAGCACTAAGGTGAACCTAGAGTCTAAATGGGCTAAATGCATGATTAATGATCTTAAAAGATTCATGAGATCATCCGAGATTTATGTGGATCCTAAAAGTTAGCAAACTATCAAATGATATCCCCAACATATCAAACAATATCTCTAGTATCCCTATAACTCAATGCATCACACATTTGAGTTTGGAAAGAAATGAGCTCTTTAAAGTAGACAAAGAAACTACTGGGAGTTGGCGTAATGGTTATCCTTTCCCACTTGAGAAGGGAGAGGTGAGGAATGACATTTCCCGCCTTCTCGAGAACTAGGGTGGGGATGCGTGAGTGAGCGAAAAGGGTTTCACAACCTACACATAACTCACACACTTCAATTGTAAAGATAAGATCAAGGCTCCTAATTAAGTAGACAGGAAATTCACGTCTAAAATGCCAAAAGGGGCTTTCAATTATCCAAGTTTGACCAACTGTTCTTAATCATCCTCTTAACTCTTCCCCATCCATCCAACAAGAGTAAGGATTTTTGCTCTATAGTAGTCACTCAATGCATATTAAGATGACTATCACACTGAATGAGAATCAGTCACATGCTAAGAGAGCACCCTAAAATCCATTCTTATTGTAACGAAAAATTCGATTCTTGGCTTAAGCCCTCACGAATCGATAGTGAATGCAATAGAATTTAAACTACTTGTTTCCCAAGTGATTCGAACTACATTGATTTTGCTCTTTACTTGAATGCTTCCCGACAAAGAAGGTATGCTATCGAGGACCGTTCATGGATGGCAGGTAGAGTTGAGAGTTCACTTTGGGCCAAGAAGCTCGAAGGCAAAAAAATCCTTCAAGGCACTCTAAATTGGCTTGGAATTTGCAGATCTGTTGCACTTATGTGCGCGCATGTGTACATCACATCCTTAGAAAGCTGTCTATTTGAGGAAGACTATTTTAAGATTATGGTCTCGTCCTTGCTGGCCAACGGAGCACTAAATGCTTTCCTAGACACAGATTGGGGAGTAATCATGTCGATCGCAGCTCCACTCTTCTGCCTATCTTGTGTATCCGACCTCGAACTTCATCTCGTTTGATTCCAAGAAACAAGAATCGCTGCTCGGTCCTCCACGAAGTTTGAACATCCTGTCGTACTTACCCAGTATGCGAGGTTGCTTGTGTTTAATCCCTATCGCAAGAATTAGGAGTGAGTTCAATCCAATCGCCAAATATCTTTGCGCGAATGTCGGAGCCACATGACTAAGTGCGAATCTAGTGTTCCATTCTCGCCTGGAAAAATTGACTTCCACTTCGTTCGAGATCATCCATCGAAAAGATCGCTTCGAGTTTCCCATGTTTCAACTACTGACCAACTTGCAGAAGCACTCACGGCAATCGTTTTCTCGATAATGACGCCTTTCATCACGATTGAAGGTTGGAGTCTTCCATGGATGGCCTTATATTGCGGGGGCGTATTCATTGCCATGACCGAAATCGGCATTGGCCTATGGAGATAAACATTGGCTTTGTGAGGTGTCGGCTATAAAAAGAATATCGACTTCATAATTACCGCACATTACATGGAGGTAGGTTGTGACTCGCACGAGCTTGGCCAGCAAGATGTTTGGCGTATGCGAGAATGACCAATGTCAATTCCGGTGGCACCAACAAGAAGAGAGAAAAGGATAAGAAGTTTGGCCATGGCCCTAGAATCTCTAGATGGGGGGGACCATGGCCAGAAATGTTGGAAAGCTGGTTGGCGGATGTGAAAGGCAGATGGAAAACATGAAAAAGTCGTTGGAAGTATTGAGATGCATGTATTAATTGGGTGAGAAAAATCCCACATCAAACAATTGACGAGCTCGGACTTAGATTCCCTCTTAGCGATCTCCTCGTGAAAAGTACAAAATTATTGCTGTGGACCCTCAACTTATTGTATCAGTAAATATGAAATTGTTGAGATACATACGTGAGTTATGTTAGAAGGGTCTCACATCAGATAATTGATATGGTGTAGAGTAATTAATATGTTATAATTGACACATAATATTATATGCACACAGTAAAAATCTAAACCTTCACTTGAGAGATGCCAAGAGAGAGCTCAAGTCTAAGCCTATCAACAAATCTAGTTAGACCCACCCGCATTCAAATACTTCAGCAACCATCATCAATTGCTAATTTGGGATTGCATCACCCATGGTCTCTATCTCTCTATCTCTCATCTCTTCTCACCAAACTCACATTATCAGACCAATTGTGCATGGTTTCTTCTCACCGGAACAACCGTTATATCAATTTTCACCTGAAACAAGTGTCAATCATGAGATTTCTTTTTTGAGATATGCACCAAACACCAATATAGATTGAGGGTGGAGCACCAATAAACTATCGACTTTGATACATACTATCTATTAAAAACACGTAGCATAAGCCCAATACCTTTGTCTATAGAGATTGCCTAGAGGGAGCGCAAATCCAAGCCTGTCAATATACCTAATTGGACTCATCTTCACATCACACTAATTATCTGATAGGGAACTTCTTTCACACAATTCACATGTATAATTGACTCAATTTTATTTTTATTTTTTTGGTTGAATGTGAGTTCAATTAAATAGGTTGACAGGCTCAAACATAGGCCCCTTTGCTGACCTCCACAGGTAGAGGTCCTTGCTGCACACTACTAACAGGTAGTCATGGTGGTGGGTGAGACACAGAGAAACAGTTCTACCAGAACATGTAAAACGTAGCAAATAGTTACCGGAATATGCCAAAAATTGTGACTGTTATCCGCACTTTACATTCGTTCCCATTAACTTATTTACTTCTTTTTTCCCAGCATTTCCACTATGCTTTTGCGCTTGGAGACTTCTGTCTTGCAACCCAACATTAGTCCCACGTTGTATTAACCCATGAGCCCAATTCTCATTCCTTGGCGCCGTCGCAACTATCTGAACATTAATGCAATGACTCTGGTGGTGAAATCTGGAAAAGGCCTAAGAATTACAGCAGCGCAATTTGTTTTTCTCTGTTCACCACCTCAAAGCCGTCGAGAAACTAACCTTCACGATTTGTTTTCTTCGCTTGGTTCAAGGTACGAACTAGAATCGCCAACGCAAAGCCCTGTAGAAGGACCCCCCAAGGCTTTCTACTACATATCCATGTGCATGCATGCATGCATGCATTTGAACATAAAGGCGAAACCATACTCCACGTACACATGCAACGGGATCTCTCATGAGCTGCTCTGGCAACGGATGACCACGAAGGAAAAGCACAGCTTCTTCGAGCACACATTTAACACGAGGATCGATTTTCAATTCTTGGGATCACATGGGGGCACGAATCTATAGGTAGCTCAATCAATGACATGTTGGAAACTTTATGTCACGGGAAACATCTGTATTAATTTGGATTCGTACCTGACTATATTTGCGCTGAATTAAAGTCGATTGTCCTGTAAAACGTACTCCTAAATGAATGAATTCGTTGATGCGTCCCGAATAGTCCATGTTAAAGACAGAACACGGCGATTTTATATGATACATATGTGAGACTTAACTAAGCGTTTTGGTGTCATGTTAAAATGGGTTAACCCCATTTATATACAAGAATAAGAAGGGAGTCAGTCTGGTTATAAATGCATAAAAAAACACATTCTATTGGGATCTGACTCTTTTTAAACTGTTTATAACACACTTAAATAAGTTAAATTATAAAGTTAATACTATAAAAAATCTCAAATTGGTACATTTGTAATAAATTAACCATCAAATCGGTATACTCATAATAAATTTATTCTAAACTAATTTTATGATCACTAAAAACTCTAAACTGATATACATGTGATAAATATATCATTTGTTAGTTTATGTTAAATTAGATTAATATCACAAAAATTACAAAACCATACATCTATAACAAACGAAAAGTAAAACCCCAAACCAATAGACCTATTAACTGTCCAATGTCATCAAATTTAGCAATTTTATAGTAAAAGTTAACAAAAACTAATGGAGGAAAAATTTATTATAAATATATCAATTTAAGATTTTTCACGGTATTAATCCTAAATCATATAAATTAATGTGTTATCCTTTTTAGCATAGTACGTTTAGACACATTTTTACACTTCTAAACACATTGTTTACAAATTTATGTATAGAAGTCCATATTTAAAACATATTAAGTGCAACGAGGCGTGTAATCCATTTGATTAATACATCATATCGTAGTTCATTAATTCCGACGTGATTAATAGACGACATGCTTTGACGCGAATTGCCGACACCCCCGGGGATACATCTTCATCGTCCGGTGTCTTGAGCTCCCGATCAAGATGTCGTCGCAAACAGTCGAGGGACTCATGATTTGGGGCGTTGAAATTCGATGGATCCTCATCCCTGTGTCTTGAGTGACTCTTCATGGTGAGACGAAAAGGAGCGGCGCGTGACGAGAGGAAGGAGACGAAGCGAGACGTCAAAGTCACGGCGGACGTGGCGTCCTTATCCCCGCCTCCCGACAACTGCCCTTGGAGTTTGTCGACAAGCTTCCAGGGGTAAACAATAGGAAAGAAAGATTTATCCCTCTCGTCAGATCTCACTACCCCACGTGTCCCTTCAATTTCGACTTTAAATTGGTCATGATGATCTTCATTACCCCCCTTGCCGATCCAGGCGTGGGGCATATCTCGCCTGACGCAGGTGAGGGCGGCCCTGCTTGAGGTAAATAGGGGTTGCCAGCCATTGATGAGACCCAGCTACAATCGGTGGAGGACAATATCACGTAGGACGACTAGCATTAAATAAATTACTATATTGGTAATTTTCAATCAAAATTGATCAAAATGATTAAATTGATAAACCATCAATAAATTTATAACTAAATTAATGAATGATCAAAATGACTAGGACTAAATTGTTGCATTTGAAAGGTTTAATACCAAATTGACAAATCGTTAAAAGATTTAAAACTAAATTGGCACAATTAAAAGATTTAGGATAGAATTGATCATCGTATAATGACTTAGGATATTTTAGATAATTTTCTTACAACGTACTCATATATCTTAGGCCTCAATTGCACGATTGACAGAAAATAACCGATTAATTAAGTTACCATATGTTTATGGTTATCATACAAAATATCTTCTTACTTTACAAGGACATCGAAACCTTACCTTCCAAAAATTTGCTTTTCTACGCATCGATTATGTAGATAATGATGAATCCTATCATCTTGCACTTCAACTCATCACGCACTGATTCTGAAAAAACAATTTCTTGAAGCATATTTTGGATAGGCTACAAGAGATCTTAGAAAGTGGCGCCTGTCATAAATTTCATGGATGTCTCTGTCTCATAGCCGACGATACACGAGAGCAGATACCACAAAGGAAAATATTAAAAAAAAAAAGGGAAAAATTGAAAGTTGTCATCTTCGGAGGTTGCATCACGGGCTGGAACCGAAAGATGACCCATCTGAATTTGACTTCCCCGACTGTAGGGAGTCGCTCTCTCCATGGATAAGGAACGATGGTACCTTTCGGCGGGGAGCCTATCACGATGAAAGGTTCAAGTTTTTTAATGTTAGTTCAACATTATCTCCAGGCAGTGGCTAGATGTGACTGTACTAGTAAGCAAAGTTTCTTTTAAAGCATTAGGTTGAACATGAAAGTAATGTTGAGTAGATTGCTACCTTAGCCTTTCTTTAAAAGTAAGGAGAGGTTATGGGTTCAAATCCTAAATCTCGAACTGATGCGGATAGATTGCAAGTATAGGAACGCAAAGGACTTCACCTACATTAGGGTAAGATCCCAAAGTGAAGTGGACCAATAGTTCATGTAAAGTGGGTTAAAATAGGCAAGAATTACATAATAATATCTGAATAATAAGTTTTCTTTTGAAAGACTGAAAGCTAAGGAGATCAAACCTCAAATCTCCATTGTGAAGTGAAGATAAATGATTCGTGTGCAACCCTAGTTTTATGCTCTTATATGACATTGGAGTGGATGATGAGGGATATGAGTGTTCAACTTCAGTTTCTCAATTTGAAAGTATATTACTCAATTAGAGCTGGCGTGAGGACCTTTTTCTTTGAATTGGATCCCTTAAAATTTTATTTTAATCTTATACTTTTAAAAAATGTAATATGAAATGCTTTCGAGTCGTGAATAGTGTTTAGGTGGGCCAAGACAAGTATTGAGCTTAAAATAATTATTTAGCTCGTTCATCATTTTAGATAGATATTTAATTGTCTATCTAAAACGATCTAATATGAGCGAGACTTAATGGGTAATCCGAATCTAAATAGAAAATTGCTGCTAGATCCATCCAACTAGTTCTTCAGGTCTATCAGGCATACGACGATATAGAAATGTTGTTAAATGTATATCCGGATGAAATAAATGATGAACATGTGCAATTTTTCGTCGAATAAAATAAGGCTAAGGGGTAGTTGATCCTTTCCACGCCGTGGAGCATGATCTCTAGGACCTCCTAACCGGCCCAACCATTTGGGCCTAGAAGCATCACAGGTAACCTCCACCCATGGCCCTGACAAGACAACGGCGCACGATCACTTCGACTTTCTAGTTCCAATTACAGCAAATGACACGAAAACTCACCAGGACCGAATTCTCAAAGCAAGTACAACATTCAGGACGTCAGCACAATGGCCGGCATGATCCTAAGATTCCGATCTGCGGGGCCAACTAGCGGGAGCAAATCAGGGATTAGACAGAAGCTGCTTTCTGTGGCGAAAGGGTTAAGGTTTGCAAACGAATGTTGATCGCGACGAGTTTCATCCGATTGGCCAAGCAAAAGGGTTGTCACTTAGTTTTTTTTTCCAAAAAGCACTAAAGCTTTTGGCATCTCGGCATAAACTCTGCAATTATTGAGGATGGGGCCGTTGCATCAGCCTGTGTGTGTACAATGTCGAATGAAATATAGACAACCAAGCGAATCGACTTTAGCGACGAAGAGATGATGAAGGTCTCATCGAGTACGGATCACCGAGCATCTTGGCTTTTGGCTATCCTTTTCTCTAGAGAGAATCGTCAGGGAGCCACGCAGCAGAAAGCATCACTAAAATGATGTTGATTCACTTCACTAAACAATAAAATTATCCAAAAAGTCCTAAACTTATTGCACTTTTATCATTTCAGTCCTAAAATTTTCAATTTTGTTAATTAAATCTTAAACATTTTCACTATTTGCCAATTAAATCATCTAACTAATATTACCCCACTTGCCACATAAGGCAGCCGGCAAGCATTACCATTGACATTTTTAATAATATTTTAATATTTTTCAATTTTTTAATTATATATTTATTTTTCCTTTTTTTTTCCTCTCTGTTTTCCTTCGTTTCTTCTTTTCTCCTATACTTTTATTTTCCTTTCTCCTTTTTTTTTTTTTTTTATCTTATTTTCCCTTTTGCCCTCCGCCATACCTCATCGGTGGCTAGTGGAGATTGCCAACCTCAAGCGAAGATGCGTAAGCCTAGGCTAGCGAGGGCAAGGGCTGCCCTTGTCGGCCTTGTGCGAGAGTTGCCCTAACTCAATGCCGCAAGGTGAGGGCGGCCCTTGCCATCCCAAGCCCGGGCATCACTCACCCGAATTTTTCTCTCTTGCTTCTCCAGATTTCACTATGTTCTTTCCCCCCTTTCTCTCTATTTGATTTTCCTCCCCTTTCCATGATCCTAAGCCTATCTTTGCCACGCGGATCAATTGGGGTCAGAGCTAAGGCCCACTCTTCCCCATGATCCTTTGTAGCACATGGTGTTGGCCGATCAAGTACCAATACATGCACAAAATGAGTTTAGGAAAGATTAGAAAGAAACGAAAAGAAAAAGCTTAGCTCATCGTTGTAGCTATTATCATTGTCGTCGCCTCACCGTGTTCCAGATATTAGAGCCAGCTGACCACCCGTTTGATCTCATCAAGTCATAGTAGGTCCTTGTCTAATCAGAAGAGGGTAAATATCAAAATAGAAGATCGTGGACGTTCAATCGAAAAAGAGCGACCGCTCAACGTTATTTTCCCAAGGCAATCCGAAAAGCATGGTGGACAGAGCTCCATCAGTATTAGAGCGGGTCCATCCACCGGTGGAGAAAGAAAAATCAAACCATTGGAGGTGTCAATAATGGCCCTCGAAGTCTTCCACCAGAGAGTGCATATCCAAAGCACTCTTTTGAGTCTTTGTGCCATCTCTTAGGTTACTAAGATACATCATCACTTCAGAAAAATATCAAAAACATCATAAATTTACTGTAATTGTGTCAATTTAATCCTAAATCTATTTTTTGTTAGCTAATTCAATACTAAATTTTTACATTTACATCAATTCAATTTATTTGACTAATTTTGGTCGAATGACGCTGACGTGGACTTTTTTTAATAATATCATGAAATTTTTTTACATTTTTTCTTTTCTTTTCTGCCATCGCCAGCAAAAAATGAAAAAAAAATGTAAAAGAAGTTCAATTTATTATTAGAAAAATGTCCACATCAATGTAATTTGGCCAAAATTGGCCGGATATACTAAATTGGTATAATCATATAACTTTTTGGTTTTTTTTCCCACACATTTCCATGTTTATTGGCTTCCTGAGTGGACTCATCAACTCGTAGGTTGTAAGAAAATTAGAAATGGTTCAACATGGTCTGATGCTGGTCATCCCAGAAGGTGTGAAGAAGAAGCCCCACGAGGTGGCGTTTCCCCTTCACAATCGGTGGCGCCCATAGATCCCGCCGGTTGTGGAGATACGGACTGCTGAGGTCTTCTGGGTGCAAACGGTGGACGGCGGCGGCGGCAGCGGCATCATGCAGGAGTATCCCGCTGAGGACATCAAGCATGCCGACCTGCCTGTCCATCGTGAGTTCCTCAATTCGCTACAAATTTTTCCCCGTCAAGTCCCTCGCTTATTTCTTATCTAATTGAATCTATGTTTTCCAGGGTTTGTAGCTTCTATCATTAGAATGAGACTTACATATGATGAGAGAGAGGGAGAGTTAAGATCAATAGTAAGTCATTCCAGATTTAGGAACCTCTTCCTTCTTTTATCAATCTGATTCCGAGTGGATCATTCCAAGAGGCATCCCAAGTTCAGAAAACTCTTCTTCTTGTTGGGATGCTTGGAGTGCTCTGTAAATCTACTAATACGACACAATCGAGATGCTTTGAATGTCAATTCTTTTGAATAATGACGAAGTGAGGGTCCATTTTTAGTCCCGTGGCGACTTTTCCTTGGGGACCATCTGGGTTGAAGAAGGTGTTACGCATTAGCTACATCAATGTGACGCATCAATCCATCATACAATTAATGTGATATGCATCTCGATTAATTTCATATCAAGATTTTGAGAACTCCCACCTATAAATGCTTTTTTTTCCCGCACATCACGGTCACATGTAAACATCCGACGCACAAGAGTACAGAGAACGCGACGAACAACATTGAAAAAAGAAGGATAGCCAATAGAAACCTCAATTGAGAAAAGATCAACCTCCAATGAGACGACTGCTTCAGAATCTGCAAATATAATAAAGCTGCCAGTCCAAATATTGGCTTGTTTAATCACCCGGATGGCTACAATTTACCTAGCAATCATCATTATTCCATTACCCTACTTCGTGTATATAATCAATGATTGGATACTTCCATAAGCTTATAGCTTCCCTAGTGGACTTATTTCACAAGAAAAAATGGGTCGACATGGTCCAAGGGTGGTTATCCCAATTGACCTGAAGAAGAAGCCACATGATTAGATGCTTCACTCGCAAAAAAATGACACAATTTTTGTTATTATGGACAAGTAATAGACTTAGCCAATAAGAGTAGAGTTTGATGAAAAGAAAAAATTATTGACAAAAAACAACAGTCACAACTTGATGAATAGCAATATCTTGAGATATTTAAGCATTTTTAGATAAATGTTGACAACTTGAAGAGTATCAACAATCAAGAAAGTTATCGACAAAAACAACAATCAACTAGGACGAAGTCATCAATATTGATGTGGATACGATGAGGAAGTTATTCATCTTAAGATGAGAAGTCGTGGCGAAGTGAACATTGGAATGAAAGTTCTGAAAATGTAAAGGCAAGGGTAAAATTGCTAAAGAACTTATTATAGGCAATTATGATGTAAACACTATAAATGCTAGTGTTCATATACTACAGAAAAACATGTTGTCTTTTTATTATCTTTCAATTTATGCATTGTAGTTGTAGTTTACAGATTCACGTCATTGATTAAACTCTGACATGTTTCTTAACTATAGTGCCTTGTCATTTATTAAATTCCGCCATTATATCTTTACGTTCTCGGGTTTTGTCGTCGATTAAATTCCGGCACAATTTGTGTACATTTGGCTCCACTTAAAGTGAAAATATCAATTCCCTTGTGCACCTGTGATATTCCTATCCAGCATCGCCACAGAACCTATATCTTATAATAAAATCTTTCGATAAAGTGTATTTCTCAACGATTGGTTACTATAATGCTGCTATGTCTAAAGGGAGTGCTGGAAATGTGTCTTTATGGCGATACAAATCCATTTATCTCAATTGGAGATAGTTCTTCTGAATCTATGGCACAGGATGATCTGCCTACACAATTTATCAAGCGTGTCCAACAACGAGAGACTTTTAACTTCTCATCCAATGCCACTCTTCCGTATACGGGTAGCATGGCATTTTTCTCTACTTTGTCTCTTAGCACCTCCTAGATCATTGATTTGGGAGCTTCTAGCCATATGACAGGTAAGCAAGAACCATTCTTCTCCCACCATAACACTAGTCCTCATCTCAAGTTATTTTAGCTAATGGTTCCTCTACTCAAGTGGTTGGATCACGGCTATTTCATTTATATCTTCCTTATCTTTGTCCTCTCGCTTACATGTTTCTCCAACTTCCTTTGAATTTGTTGTTAGTCAATTAACTAAAGCTCTTGATTGTTCTGAGTCTTTGCGCCATCTCCTAGGCTACCAAGATACCCCTACCTATCCAAATATCTTGGCTTCCCAAGTGGACTCATCGATTCGTAGGTTGAAAGGAAACTTGAAATGGCTCAACATGGTCCGAGGCTGGTCATCCCAATAGATGTGAAGAAGAAGCCCCACGAGCAGGCGCTTCCCCTTCACAGCCGGTGGCACCCGGAGATCCCGCCAGTCGCGGAGGTACAGACCGGTGAGTTCTTCCGGGTGGAGATGATGGACTGGAGCGGCGGTGTGATCACGCAAGAGTACTCCGTCGAGGACATCAAGCATGCCGACCTGTCCATCGTGAGTTCTCCAGTTTGCTATTGATTTTCCTGGTCACGTCTTTCGCTTATTTTCACGTAGTTGAATTTACGATTTCCACCAATCTTAGAGAAGTCGAACCTCCCCTGTCCCGATGAATCACAAATTTTCATTTGGTTTCATAAACTCCCCAGTCATCGCTTCTCAAATTGTAAGCTCTCTGCAACTTTTCGTCCGCCCCCCTGAATGGCTCCTCCAACACCAAGATTAGTAGTAACAACCGCTGGCACCCTGAAATACCCGCGGCTGCGGTGGTTACGAGTGGCGAGCTCTTTAGGAGAGAGATGGTAGACTGGAAGGGTCATAAAAAATGATGTTACACATCAGGTGAAGGAATAAAAAGACAGCTCAAAATCAAGACAGAATAAAGACTATGTGCTATGAGAGATTCTCTCTCTGTAGGGAGCTTTTAAGCCTGTTGAAAGTGAATACCTCAGTAGAGCTGTTGATTCTGGTTGTTTTCTTCTGATCCAGGGTCATTACATGAGTGGACCGATCAGAGTTTTGGATACAGATGGAGTTCCGGCGAAGCCGGGCGATCTTCTCACTGTCGAGATATGCAACCTGGGTCCTCTACCGGGCGATGAATGGGGCTTCACAGCAACATTCGACAGAGAACACGGAGGTGGGTTTCTGACAGATCATTTCCCAAGTGCAACCAAAGCTATATGGTATTTCGAAGGGATCTATGCGTACTCACCGCAAATACCGGGTATATATCCTAATTCTACATGCTTTGCCTCTTTCAAACTTAATGCCTGATGCATAGTAACATGATGAAATTACTGTATTGGTTTGCCTGGGGAATGACAATTTTCTACATGAATCTTAGGTGTGAGATTTCCAGGTTTGACTCACCCTGGATTAATTGGAACTGCACCATCTAAGGAACTCCTGAACATATGGAACGACAGGGAAAGAGAGGTTCAAGAAAATGGACTGCAGACGTTCAAGCTATGTGAGGTTGTGCATTCAAGACCACTAGCAAGCTTACCATCAACCAAAGGCTCCGTCCTCGGCAAGGTACAGTACAATTAACTTACTCGTAGCAATTGAAGCAAGCAATAGAAAGCCATTCATATTAAAGCATGCATATGACAATCTATTCCGCAAAATGGTCATTTATCAACTGCTTAAATTGAAGACCAGTCCTGACATCAACCATCCATTAGATTAAACAAGGCACTCCTGAATGGGAAAGGATTGCAAAGGAAGCTGCAAGAACAACTCCGGGAAGAGAGAATGGGGGAAACTGCGACATCAAAAATCTAGGAAGGGGTTCAAAGATATATCTCCCAGTTTTTGTGGAAGGAGCAAACCTCAGCACTGGCGATATGCACTTCTCTCAGGGTGATGGTGAAATCTCCTTCTGCGGGGCAATCGAGATGAGCGGCTTTTTGGAGCTCAAGTACAGTCCATTCCTCACCTCTTCACATGACATAACATTATAGTTTGATAGAAGCGGTGATTATTGATTTAAAAGCGCAAAATAGCTTCCCCAGCAATGGTCAAGAAGCAAAATTCATAAACTAACTGAAAAGTAACAAAGTACTCTGTAACAGTTCAAACAGTTGAAACTCCACTTACTTCTGAAGAAATTTGTGTTAGTCACATGGAATTTGAGGCATTGGCAAGCACAAATTATTATAGCTTCGGTATTGAATGCTCAAGATCCGATCACAATGCTCTTGGCAAGGACTGATATCTGCAGGCTCAGGATTTATAGAGCATCTATAACCTATGGGATTTCATTTCACTATTTCGACTAACCTTTTTCTTTCCAAATTTACTCTCGTTCATCACGCAACATATTAATGTTAAGTCTTCCTTACTTTTTGGGTGCTAAACGGAATTCTTGGCTTCATCGTCAACTAGGTGCGAAATCATCAGAGGAGGGATGAAAGAGTACCTGACACCAATGGGGCCAACTCCCCTGCATGTGAACCCAATCTTCGAGATAGGACCAGTGGAGCCGAGATTTTCAGAATGGCTGGTGTTTGAAGGGATCAGCGTTGATGAGAGCGGAAGGCAGCATTTCCTTGATGCCACCGTCGCGTACAAGCGGGCAGTACTAAATGCCATCGACTACCTCTCCAAATTCGGGTACTCCAAGGAGCAGGTTTGCACATCTCTCGTAGAAACCTAAATCACTTCTCAACACATGCAGGAAATCGTCGCCTGGGTCACGGTTAAATCTTGCGGTGGTTCCCACTTGGGATCCACATCATATAACGGCTGTGATCATGTGATGCATGGTGAATCGGATCAATACAGAATGTGAAAAAAAAAAATGGACTACCAACTGAAACCCATTCCTCAAATTTAAGCAATCTTATATGGTCTCTCTAGCGTGACTAACAGAATCACATGTCCTGGCAGATGTATCTTCTAGTATCATGTTGCCCATGTGAAGGAAGGATATCTGGAATTGTGGATTCCCCTAATGCTGTAGCAACACTTGCAATCCCCACTTCCATCTTTGATCAGGTACTTCAGTCAGAAACTAAGCTCCTCCTCATTTTAATGATCAACTCAGCACATTCTGATAAAAGACCGCATTCAGCTAGAATCTACGGATAGTTCGCTCATAAAGTGGCGAATGACCCAACAAATAGAAGCTAGATGAGACATGCTACTCCACTGGTACATATTAGATCGTTAAACTACCAAATAACTTTGATGGCTGGATGTGTATTCTTTTCCATCTTCCACCAACTCTTTATCCATCAAAGTACATTCGATTTCCCTGTTCTTCTTTTTGCTTTAGTCAACCATAACTAATACCACCATTGCACAAAGTCTATCTTCCTTGAGGTTTTTCTTGCCTATCAATCGGTAAGCCGATCTGGATCACTTTCAGAAAGTCCAGATAGCATATTGTCTAAGAAAGTCTATTTATTGCAGGATATTCGTCCGAAGAACAAGATTCCAGTCGGGCCTCGGCTAGTCAGGAAGCCAGATGTCCTGAAGTGCACTTATGATGGGAACCTACCTATAACAAAGAACCTTAGTGCCACTATGTAGTCCTCGCTCAGGTGTCGTAGATCACCATAGTTAAGGAAAACATATGTGCTTGCACCTCTTCCTATTCCACGTTTACGAAGTATAAGTATTGTGAAAGCAAATAATATGTCACTCCTGGACAATACAATTTGGGTGGCAATCGACACTTGAGCTTGAGGCGGGAGAGAGGGAGACAGTTGAGGTGGCGGGGCAGGGGCTCGGCGACGTGGCATGACAATCGTGGGCGGCACAAGGAGGAGAAGGGCTAAGATGTACGCGTTGGGTTGGGTTGGTTCGTTCGGGTTTAGGATAGGTGGATTATCTTGATAGATAGTTTTCGAATGGCGAGCAGAGGGGTAAACTTGGAAAAAAGATGACAATAAATGAAACTGCAAATCTGTAGATTAGATTAAAATCATAAGTGATGTTGGATGCAAGGAATGAAATTGCAAAAGCGATTATGGTTTTAGTAGGTTTTCAAAACTATGGAGGGTATTTGATTCGCGCATAAAAGTTAGGATGGCTTTTGAAATTCTCTAACAAAAAAAAAATGTTAGAATCAGTCAAATTGCTATGAAGAAAGGGTGGAATAGACATCATTTTCCATTATCACTAAAGTCGGTAGGTAAAACTACAACCTCAATGGCAAATTACCAATAAAAAATAGTTCCATTAAACAAGTACAATAATGAGTGACCACATCTAATATAATATAATTAAAAGTTAATATCATCAAAAACCTCTAAATTGATAGACTCGTGTCATATCTTCACAAACAAAAATATCGGAACCGATAAAATCTTAAAAACGTCGGCACAAATGCCAGCATAGTCCTAAGATTCCGATCTTCAGGGCTCGCTAGTGGGGAAACAAATCAGGATTAGACAGAAGCATCTTTCCGTCGCAAAAGGCTAAGGTGTCGAACGAATGTGATCGTGGCGAGTTTCCAACCGATTGATCGGAGCAAAAGGCTGGTCGTTTAGCTTTTCACAAGCACTAAAAGCTTTCTGGCATCTCAAGATGAACTTGCAACTAATCAGGAGGGGGTTGCATCAGCATAAATGTGTACGATGTTGAATCGAATTCAGACAACCGAGTGAATCGACTTTAGCGATGAAGAAATGATGAAGCCTTGTCGAGTACATATCACCCGACCATCTTGGTCTTTAGGCTATCCTTTTCTTTGGAGAGAGAATCACGGAGAGCCACCAATGTCAAAAAGTATCACTGAAAATATATTCGATTCGCTAAAGATGACGTCGTCTCCAAACCCTAAATTTTTTTGTTCAATTAAAAATGGAAAAGCTTACGAGTTTTGAGATCAAACTATCCCTAAAAGACTGAATGCTTATGATGTTTCCGGTCTATGTTGCAGATGAATCGAGGACCCCACATTTTGTGCGATGATTCTAATGTCACTCGAGTATAAGGCGACATTTCATAAGATGAGAATAAAGTGAATGATTTAATGCAGAATGAATTTCTCCAACCATCAATTTGTCAATTTGTTTCTTCATTTGATCTAGTTATTTTGACATCATCCTTGATTAAGGATATATGTTTCTACTAAAGTACCTTATTTAGAATTATTTTCCTAGTGTTTTATTAGGGTTTGCTTCTAGACAGCTTATACTTGATGATTTGATTAATGAATATCGTGCATTTGCCCTTTCTTCTTTCCCACATGAACTGGCGTTTCTCTATTTCTCCTCCAACTTTCGCTACTTTCTTTTCCCCTTTCTTGCTATCCGATTTTCTTCTCTTTCTATATGATTCTAAACCTATCTTCACCGCGCGCTTCCATTCTTCGTCAATTGGCATCGGAGGTAGACCGATTTATCATCACAATCCTCAGTAGCACATTGTACTGGGCCATCAAAAACCTACCAATATATAAAAATCAGTGTAGTGGAAGTGAAAAGTCTCAGCTCATTGTTGTGGTGGTTGCTGTTGGCGGCATCGTTGTCTAATCGCATCGTCATGGTACGTCGTGTCTTGATAGAGCAAGATAGGTCGTGGATGTTCGCTCGATGCAGAGTGACGACAATTGATCTCCCATCATCGTTTTCCCATCCCAATCTCCATCGGTATAGAGGGGTCCATCCACTCGTAGAGAGAGAAAAATCAAATCCTTGGAGGTGTCAATAATGTCCCTCAAAATCTTCCACCTCATTCTGCATATCTAAAGCACCTCTTCTTGAGTCCTTGTGCCATCTCCTGCTTACCAAGAAATAGCCACACTTCCATGAGGTTTTGGCTCCCCAAGTAATCTTATCAATTCTTGAACTGGGAGAGAAGACAGAAATGGCTCAACGACATGGTCCGAGGCTGATCATCCCAATAGATGTGAAGAAGCAGCCCCACGAGCAGGCGCTCCCCCTCCACAACCGGTGGCACCCGGAGATCCCGCCGGTCGCAGAAGTGCGGACCGGCGAGTTCTTCCGGGTGGAGATGGTGGACTTCAGCGGCGGCGGGATCACACGCGAGTATACCATCGACGACATCAAGCATGCCAACATGTCCATCGTGAGTTCTCGGAATTTGGCTATTAATTTTCCCGTCGCGTCTCTCGCTTGTTTTCTTATCTGATCGAATTTACGAAGTTCATCATTATAATGAGGCCTTCATATGATGAGAGAGAGTGGGGGAATTAAGGACAATAGTAAGTCATTCTGCAGTTAGGAACCCCTTTAATCTTCTTTTCTCAAGCTGAATCCGAGTGGATCATTCCCAGAGAGGCATCCCAAGTTCAGAAAACTCTTCTTCCTGTTGGGGTTTTCAGGAGAGAGCTTGGACTGCTCTGTGAATATAGTAATTTGACACGATTGAGACGCTTGGAACGTTAGTTCTGCTGGATAATGACGATGTGATAGGTCCCATTTTCGTCCTGCGATGATTTTTACTTGGGGGACCGTCAGAGCTGAAGGAGGAGTACATAACTATGTTGACGTGACGTAGTCGATCTATTATATAATTCACGTAATATGTATCCCGACTTTCATATTAAGATTTTGAAAACTCATAATCTCGTCATCAAAGCGTTTGTGATATTTGAAGGGTCGATGTGACTATGATGACTGGCCATTTTTTTAATTTTACCGTGCGTGTACATGGCTAATGGCACGACTATTTTCTCTAGGAAGTTATTTCCGAGTTCCCCTCTTTCACATCCCAAATCAAGGGAAAAGGAAGCCTGAGATCAGCATTAAACAAAACCCTAACTTACAATCAACGGCAAAACCCCGTGCCGTGCATCCTTTTTTCTTGCAGGAATGCAAGCCCTTCTAGCATGATTTCGTGAGGAATAACGTGAGACCAAACCTCATATCGTTTCGAGAAAAATAAATAATCTAAAAAATATTTTCATAAAAATAATTACTTGTATCTTTTAAAATAATTAATTAATGAAAAAAATTATTTTTTATTTTATATTTAAATATTTTCTATAAACGATGGAAATAGTTTTTGTTCGTTTATTTCTATAAACGATACACACGATCATTTTTAAGAAAATATTTTTCAAATCACTCATTTTGTTTCATGAAACAAAGGAAGCCTAGATGAATATGTTTTACTATTGACCTGTTATTCTCCTTCCCAAAGAATTTTCTTCGTGTCTTATCTAATTTGAGAATGGACTGCGACCTAGGGTTTCTAGGGTTGTCTTCAATGATGATTTGGGGCTTTAAATAACTAACTATGGGATCTTGGAGGGTAATTGTGTCACTTTTAGAGCATACGAATTGCATCACTTGTCACATAGATGCACCACGACATTAAAAAAAATGCCACATCGAAGTCACGAAGGATTTTCAACATCGAAACCTACTCACATAAAGTTTAGGATTTGATTAAATCTATTTATTAAAGACTTTCCAATGCATTATTTTTGTCGTATTATCAATATGTCAAAGATTGAAACATTATGTATAAATCAGATTAGACTAAGTGTACTAAGAACCTTTCCTTAACAAATAAGGCTTAGCTAATTGGGTGACAATTAGTACAAGAAACTCCACATGCTACATCCAATTCTCACAGGGAGACAAAAAAGTTAAGATCACGAATGACTGTATATTCAATATAAGGAGAACCAACGACGAACATTGAAAAAAAGAAGGATAGCCGGTAGAGAAAACTCAATTAAGAAAAGGTTAGATACATTCTTAACACATCCCAAATCATCCTTGACTAAAATTTATCGCAATTATCGGCTGGACGGACAGCCGAAATTTGATCATCCAGAGGGCTACAATTTCAGTAATCATCATTAGTTCATTATCCTAATTACTCATATAAATTGATGGTTAGATACTTCCATAAGCTTATAGCTTCCCATGTGGTCTTAATTGTTCTTTCTACAAGAAAAAAATGGGTCAAAATGGTCCGAGGCTGGTCATTCCCATAGACCTGAAGAGAGAGCCACATGATCAGATGCTTCCCTTGCACAACCGGTGGCAACCGGAGATCCCGCCGGTCGCTGAAGTACGGGCCGGCGAGTTCTTCAGGGTCGAGATGGTGGACGCCTGCGGCGGCGGTATTACACAGGAATACTCCACGGAGGGCATCAAGCATTTCGATGCTTCCTCTGAGTATTTAACGCACTTATTAATGGGTTGACGTTCTTTGTTATTTGCGCCAAATACCCAATACAATCAGAGAAATCCGGCTTACATATCTCAAGACTAATTTCTCAAAAAGATCAATACCATAGCCATTCTTGCAATATCTGATCACAAAGTTAGGATCACAAAGTTAGGGAGAAGAATAGTGGGAATGCCAAAATTTTCATACAGCACTAATTTGAGTGCCAATTCCAATTTATCTTGCCGGAAAATTTGACGTGACAATGCCGATCGTCCGACATGACTTCACCAGCACGAACGTGGCTTCGCCAACACTAATGTAGACAATGTTTTAATATTTGTAATATTTTATTTTTTTGAATTTTTAATTTTTATTTTTCTGCTTTTTTTTTTTTTTTTGGCTTTTTCTTTAGGGCCGGCAAGGGTCGAGCAAAACAAAATATAAAAATCGAAAAATTCAAAAAAGTAAAAAATACCATATAGGAAATGAGCGTCGTACGAAAATTTTGGCACTCCTACTATTCTCACACCCACAAAATTACTAAAACAGAGATAAATTACTACATGCACCAATGTAGTTACTAGCGAATTGAGGATATTACTGCCACGGATACTATCTGCTTTTTCAGCACGGATCGGACCCGTTTTGTGAATATACTAACTTGACCTAATTGGGATTCTTTGCATTATATTTTTCTGCGATGACAAAATAAAGGTGGTCCTTTTCACCCTATGGTGACTTTTTCCTTGGAGGGGACCATCTGAAATGGGGTCACTCCAGTTTTGTCATCTCCTACCAATCTTAGAGAAGTCAAACTTCCTCTATCCCGATGAATCACATACTTCATCTGGTACAAAAAGTATCCCCATCATCGCTTCTCAAATTCTAAACTCTCTGCAACTTTTCATCCTCACCCCCATCAATGGCTCCTCGGACACCAAGACTAGTAGTGCCAATAGACCTGAAAAAGAAGCCATGGGACCAAAAACTGCCTCTCCACAACCGCTGGCACCCCGAGATACCTGCGGTTGCAGCGGTTACGAGCGGCGAGTTCTTTAGGATAGAGATGGTGGACTGGACTGGAGGGGCTATAAAAGATGATGATTCCGCACTCGATGTGAAGTCCGTAGATCTCTCAACAGTAAGTGCCAGCCACTCCTAAGAAAGCTAAAGAACAGTTTCCACCTATTGGCTTATAAATCAGGTGAAGCAATAAAAGGACAGCTGAAAATTAAGGAGGAGTCGAGACTATGTGCTATGAGAGACTTTCTTAAGGGAGCTTTTAAGTCTTGTGTATACCTCGGTAAAGTTGTTGATCTGCTCGTTTACTTCTGATCCAGGTTCATTACCTGAGTGGACCGATCAGAGTCCTGGATACAGATGGAATTCCGGCAAAGCCAGGTGATCTTCTCGCTGTCGAGATATGCAACCTGGGTCCTCTACCGGGTGATGAATGGGGTTTCACAGCAACATTCGACAGAGAAAATGGAGGCGGATTTCTGACAGATCATTTCCCAAGTGCAACCAAAGCTATATGGTATTTTGAAGGAATCTATGCATACTCACCGCAAATACCGGGTATATATCCTAATTCTACATGCTTTATATCTTTCAAACCTAATGCCTGATGCGTAGTAGTATGCTGAATATATCGTATTGGTTTGCCTGGGGAATGACAATTTCCTGCATGAATCTTAGGTGTGAGGTTTCCAGGTTTGACTCACCCTGGAATAGTAGGAACTGCACCATCTAAGGAGCTCCTAAAAATATGGAACGACAGGGAAAGAGAGGTTGAAGAAAATGGACTGCAGACACTCAAGCTATGTGAGGTTTTGCATTCAAGGCCACTAGCAAACTTACCATCAACCAAAGGCTGTGTCCTTGGCAAGGTACGATGTAATTAACCGACTCATAGCAATTGACGCAAGCAATACAAAGCCGTTCATATTAAAGCATGCATAGGGTAATCTAATCTGCAAAAAAGTCATTTACCAACTGCTTAAACTGAATATTGGTCCTGATACCAACCATCCTTTAGATTCAAGGAGGCACTCCCGAATGGGAAAGGATCGCGAGGGAAGCTGCCAGAACAATTCCGGGAAGAGAGAACGGGGGAAACTGCGACATCAAAAATCTAAGTAGAGGTTCAAAGGTTTATCTCCCTGTTTTTGTGGAAGGAGCAAACCTCAGCACTGGCGATATGCACTTCTCTCAGGGTGATGGTGAGGTCTCCTTCTGTGGGGCAATCGAGATGAGTGGCTTCTTAGAGCTCAAGTACGGTTCATTTCTCATCCCTTCACATTACATGACATTACAGTTCAATCGGAGCAGTGACTTTTGATTTAAAAGTGTAAAATAACACCCCTAGCAATGGTCAAGAAGCAAATTCATGAATTAACTGAGAAGTAACAAAGTAATCTTTAACAGCTAAAACTGTAGAAACTTCATTTACTTCTAAAAATATTTGCGTTAGTCACATAGAATTTTAAGACATCGGCAAGCAAAAACTCTTATAGCTTCGGTTGTAAATGCTCAAGATCCAAACATAATGCTCATGGCAAGGACTGATGTCTGCAGGTTCATGATTTACAGAGCATCTATAACCTTCATCCTTTTTATCCCAAGTTTGACTAACCTTTTTCTTTCTAAATTCACTCTCACTCATCATGCAACATATAAGTCTTCCTTACTTTGGGTGCTAAACGATATTGTTGGCTTCATCTTCAATTAGATGTGAAATCATCAGGGGAGGGATGAAAGAGTACCTGACGCCAATGGGACCGACTCTTCTCCACGTGAACCCAATCTTCGAGATAGGACCAGTGGAGCCGAGATTTTCAGAATGGCTGGTGTTCGAGGGGATCAGTGTCGATGAGAGTGGGAGGCAGCATTACCTCGACGCCAGCGTTGCATACAAGCGGGCTGTACTCAATGCCATTGACTACCTCTCTAAATTCGGCTACTCCAAGGAGCAGGTTTGCACATCTCTTACAGAAAACTAAAATCGCTATTCAACACAGATGCAGAAAATTCTTGCCTGGGTCCGATCCAGCAGGACTGGTTGAATCTTGCAGTGGGTCCCACTTCGGGTCCACATCATTCAACTGCTATAATCATGCAATCCATGGTGAATCGGATCAATACCATAAAAAACAGAAAACAAAAGACTCCCAATCCTCAAATTTCAGTAATCTTTTATAGTCCCTCCAGTGTGACTGACAAACACATCCTGACAGATGTATCTTCTACTATCCTGCTGCCCATGTGAAGGAAGAATATCTGGAATTGTGGATTCCCCTAATGCTGTAGCAACACTTGCCATCCCTACATCAATCTTCGATCAGGTACTTCTGATATAAACTTTTACACGTATTAGCTCGACATCCTCCTCCGATGATGAACTATACACATTCTCATAAAAGACCACGTTCCACTAGAATCTATGGATAATTCACTCATAAAGTGGCGAATAATGCAACAAATAGAAACTAGATGAAAGATGCTACTCTGCTGGTACACATACAATCATCAAAGTACCAAATAATTTTGATGGCTGGATGTATGTTCTTTCCATCTTCCACCACCTTTTCATCCATCAATGTACATTTCCCTGTTCTTCTTTCCACTTTAGTCACCATAACCAAGATTTCCAGACATTACATGAGGTCCATCTTTCATGAGTTTTTTCTTGCCTATCAATCAGTCAACAGATCTGGATCGCTTTCAAAAAGTCCAGATGGTATACCATCTAAAAAAAAAGTGTTCTTATTGCAGGATATTCGTCCGAAGAACAAGATTCCAGTCGGGCCTCGGCTAGTCAGGAAGCCAGATGTCCTGAAGTGCACTTATGATGGGAATCTACCTATAACTAAGAACCTTAGTGCCACTATGTAGTCCTCGCTCAGGTGGCCAAAATCACAATAGTTAAGTAAAACATATGTACTTGCACCTCTTCCTATTCCACATTTACAAAATATAAGTAGAACTGTGAAAGCAAGAAATATGTTATTTCTGGACAACCTGTACATCTCGGTTGAATAATGGATGAGCCTCTTACTGAGACAGGCACAATCCAATACAGAAATGTCTGCTGCTCCATCACATCATCAGCATTCATAACCCAGAAACACTCTCCAAGGACCAAGCATGCCTCATTACTCATATTTGTTCTTAATATAATGCACATAGCCCACAAGAAAGAAAAATTTCACTACAGTTACGAGGAGAAATCAATCGATGTTTATTCCTTCATATGACAATGTAACGAAAGCCCAGAGATGATACTATGACTTGGATTTCACTTAACAATGTCAAAAGTGTCACATAGGGTATGCGCAAAAACCCTCCAGTCATATCTTACATCAGTTAGAACAAGTTAATACCTATAAGCTATGCAAAATTTTGAAACGAGAGACCTCTTCTCCAACTAGATTAAGGAGAGGAAAAAGCAAACACTAAACAACCTTTGCAGTTCTCGAACGAAATAATCTAAGGAACTGTAGCCGAATATGCAAGAGCAGGATGGCTTTAGGAATATGATCAATAGTACATCGAAAGTGTTCGATGGTGCTGGAGTGATGGGCTCTGGATGCCGCAAGACCAAAGCCAAAGATCTAACTCCACACTCAGAACCTGAGAAAAGACACCTTCAGCTAAGGAAATATGCAAGATGAGTTTAAAAGGCGCTTTAGAAAAGGATAGTTTTCTTCATAATTAGTTGCATGTAAATAGTCCTGATCTTCTAGAGAAAAAAGTAAAGAATGTGGACAATTGATTAAATTAACGGTTGTGCACTTCTTGATCTCCCAGGTAGAATAACAAAACTTCAATTAGCTGCTGGACGACATGTACACATTCTATTATATATGGAAGAAAATTGTCAGTTGAATCAATTTCTACATCAGCAGCGGCCATATTTACACCATAAAGACAATGCCAATCATCTCCTAAAATCAACGATAGATGTCAACAGTTGGTCTAAAATTTGGCCACTTAATCTCTGCCTCTTCAGATGAAAGTTCAACAACTATCATGCTGATAAATTGATATCAACACATGAAAGTGGTCTACATTGCCTGGATTTACAAGATGCTTATCTTTTCCTTACTCATATCACTTACTAATCACCTTATCTGTATTAATAGAAGTAATCCAAATTGTTTAAATAGATAAATTTACTAGACAATCATCTTAAGGTAGTGTGATTCAGAAAATATTAATTTCATTCACAAAATGCCATAGCTGAATAAAAGCTGAAAGGGTAAGAGATAAAGCTGAATGAAGTGATCACCTGTTTTCCCAATTTTCTACTCATCAACTCTCTCATTTTCTCCACAGCATATACAGAGCATGCTCGCAACTCGACTTCCTCCTCAGTGCCAGAAACTATTTCATTGTTAGCCTCAATGGTGTTCATCAGGGCAGAACTATATTTTAGGACTCCTAGCTGTCGAAGCACAGCTGGTACAATGTAGTCTGCAAAAATAGTAACCGAACCAATATCATGAAATTCACCGTATCCCTGGCCCTTGAATGCACCCCATAGATCGGCCGCAAATATCTGAGCTCTCTTATACAAGAATACTTGGTGGCCTTTATACACTGAATGATCTCGAAATCCTAGCAAAGTAATATGGTCAGCATTAACATTTGCATTAAATGATCTTAGAAAACAAATGTCTTCCTTTTGCAAATATCATTTAAAAAGTACCCAATCATAGTTTCAATGGATTTAGAAGAATAGCCGACTGAAGAAAAATACAATCTTTATACCTGGAAAGTGACGTGCAACAAGAGCTACAAGCTTTCCTGCTGACTTCCCGCACGACTTCACAAGATTCGACGCTTTACCATTAAAGCTTCTTTCTAATTCATGTCCAACCTACAAGACAAAACTTCAAGATATCAAATGCATGAAATTCTACCATCAACAGTAGATTTGAAATCCAAATTGATAAACAAACAAATAATAACAAGAGAAGGATTGAACTGAATCTAAGATTCAAATCATTTAAAATCAAGCATACCTCATGCAGTAAACGAAGCCGTTCATCCTCCAAAGGTAGGGGCCTAGGCCACTTCAACAACTCGCGTAACTGAGGACCTAAGTCAGTGAACCATTTCATAAATTGATTCTTAGTTAGAACAAACCTGCATCGATGAAATTACCAAGATATGTTCTAAAATCTCGTCTCATGCATAATTGATTAATTATAAGTCTCCTCAAGAGAAGATGCAAAAAAACTATCTTAAGCAGAGAAAATCTGTCTGGGATGCTAGGCATATCCAAATATACACTGGAATAAATAAGAGTCTAAGGATTCTCATCCTGTCATAGCACATAATGTTTAACTTGAGGAACAAAACAACGGGCAAGCTAGAAAGGCTATTATGGAGTTGAAGTTTAAAGAAATATTATCAATTCTATTCACAAAGTTCAGGTCAATTAATACAAGATATGTTGAAAAAAAAAACAATAAACCCAAGATACATTAAAATTCAAGATTATCAGGCACACTATTTATCTTGTTATTTGACTTTAACAGTGCTAAAATGTTTAAAGATTGCTTCAAAAATGAACATTTGCTTGCCTTTGAGCAAACAACAATAATTAGCAGAAAATCTAAAATCTCACAGCCAGTGCTACCAGAATCTACTAATTTTTGTTTCGCTAACTGGATTGGATTCACCAACCTATTGTAAGAACCTGATAGAAAGAACCACCCATGAAATGAGACATGTCACAAAATACCGCCAATTGATGCACGATGGTTAAATACATCAATTCATAGTGTATCAACGCTAATCAGATCAAATATCTTGTCAGAAAATCACATAAACAATGCACAATATACATATAAATGGCAATGTTCCAAATCATGGTATGATGGGGAGCACTAGAAACAGAATAAGAGGAAGTCAAAGTACCAGTGTACTTTTGTAGGCGATCAGCATCAAATGCAGATTTGTCTTTTTCCAGAGCTTCCTTCAGCCCCAAAGCCAGATGATCATAACTCAAATCCTTGTCTATTACACATGAACAAGAGAGACGAGATGTTCGTTAAAGGTTGAAAAATCATGTTGTTTCCTATTCAGTAATCAACACTACCATCAAGTTATTGATCAGGTAATGTGACTAAATTGTCCTCTCCTTCAATTTAGCAAAAGTTTTGGCAATTTACTAGTTGATAAGAACAAAATTCCCAGTCTTTTAATGTGCAAAACACTATTTATGATTTAACATATCAGCACTCTTCCTGAACGTAAATGAAATGTCACAACCACTAAGATAACACGCATATTTCTGCACAGCGGTGCTCTATACTCTGCTTCCATTTATTTGTTCCATTATTCATTTTCACTATTTCCAGTTCAGGATATATGTATCCTTTCATCTTTTGTTATACTCATTGGTCCTTGGATCTTAATCCACTAAAAGAATAAGATGCAAAACATTATTTCATTCAGAGTTCAGATTAACACACAAGAGACAAGAGAGATGGTCATCACACAGTTTCACTAATTAAACAAAGAAAAGAAAGGAGAGGCAACTCTAAAATGGCAAAAACAGAGACTCCTGCTGGTGTTTTTTCAAGGAACTTGTTGCTAAATCAGCAACAAGCGTCCTCAGATGTTTAGGTGCTCAAAAGAGACAATGTTACCTGAGAGCTGCCAATCTTTGAGTATATCATGCAAATTCAATATTTCTCTATACTGAAACCAACTCATCTACTTCTTTGCAACATAAAATCATTAATTAACCCCAATAAAAGTAAATGACTAATGTGTATCCAACACTCTGAAACCAGGAGCTTCCCTTCCTGCCCTACAGGGTTCGACCAAAATAATCAAATATGGAGGCATTCTCCTGAATTTTAAAAGAGGCTCCCATTTCTCAAACCTGCGACGACGACCATGTCACTCATCCAAGGGACAACTACTTCACCTATTATAACCGAAAATAAGTCAACTGCCATGTCGCTATCTTAGTATGGCCTAAAAAAACTTCTTTTTTTTTTTTTTTTTTTTACCTTAAATATGTGAACTTGTCGAAGTCACCATTTCGTATTCAAGCCGGTGGTTTTCCTTCATTCTTTTTCATTTCTCTTAACCAATCACCAATTCCCATTAAAACAAACAGCCCGATTAGTAAATGCGTGCAACCGGCCATCGAAACGAGCCCTCGTCACTAACCGAACGACCCCTGAAGGCCGAAACAGAGCCACTCAAAACCCCCCAAAAAAAAAAAAAAAAAAAAAAAAAAAAAAAGGCCTATACTGCAACATCCACCCCTACATTCCTTCATTCAGGACCACCAGCACTGACGTCGGGGAAAAATCCCGGAAACCGCCGCAACCACGAAAACATTATCCAGACTAAACAGAAAAGCAGCCAGTATATCTTTACCGGGCCAAAAGCAGAAGTTGAGAGCATCCAGGACGAAGAGGTACTGAACGGTGAGGGGGCCATTGTCGAAGTAGTGAATCCCTTCGAAATCCCACTCCACCTTCGGAATCGAGTCCCCGATGGTGTCCACGACCTTCTCGATCCCTGCGCCAAACATCCACGCCCAGATTGTCACATGCATGCACCCACGTAGGCTAAAACCAAAAAAAAAAAAAAAAAAAAATAAATAAAAACGAAGAGGCGAGTCGAAAGGGGGGAGGGACCTGCGGAGTCGACGACGACGTGGGAGGCGCGGCTGGCGACCCAGGCGGCGGTCGCCCTGACCTCCTCCATCGGCGGCGGGCGGCGGGGCGTCGCTGGCGAAACCCTAAAACTCGCGACGCGACGCGGACCGCGGAACGAACGGAAGCGAGGAGCACGCGGAACCCGGAAGAGGAAACCTTAAAAATGCGTTTTTTCAGGGAGGTAAAAAAAGAGGGGAAATTTCCGTGACTTATCTCTTCCTCAATTTGAAGTTTCCCGCTTTCTTGTTTGTTTCTTGCTGGTCGGCATTTTTTTAAGGTACGAGAAACTTCAGGTCAACACCTCCCTTCTTCCGCGCTGGATCGAGCGGATCTGGATCGACGTCCGAATGATCCGACGGTTCATGTGAATCGGTCTGGCGTGAGACCGGCTCAGGGGATTATAGCCCCCGGGGGCAGTCCGCTTCCCACGTGTGCGGCCCGCTTTTACGCGAAATTTCGCGTGATTCAGCGGAGCCGACCTCACGTGGGCTGCCCATTTGCCAAGGGGGAGGGAGGGGGGGGGGGCCCACTTTCTATGTTCTCGTTGCGACCAAACCACCGACTTAAATTAAATCCTTTGACTATGTTTTAAACCCATACAGCTAAGTATATATATATATAAGTATATGATTTGGATCAAAAAAAAAAAAAAAGCTAAGTATATGACCCTTGTCGTTCCAGTGCATTATGGGGAACATGCATATATATCCAGTGCGTTATGCGCTGATTTTCTCGATCCCATTAAAATTTCGAAACAATCAACGTTATTATCTCGCAAAAATCTCATAACATATCAAAGTTTGAGATCTTGAATATTTAGATAATATTTCTATTCTTATAATTAGGCAAAAAAACTGAGTTAAGTGTGAGGAGAAATATTAGAAATCACACTTTTGTTTAACAATTTAAGCTCTTTTTGTACAATAGACAATGATTCATAAGATCTTATAAAATTTATCATTATTTGGTTTATCATCTCACATCACACATAGATGAGACAAACCAATGTACAACATGATCCTTAAACCTTTAATTTGTTCAATGTAGTCCTTGAATTTTTCGTACATGTTTAACATGATTCCTAAACTATATAAAAATATTTAATGTTGTATTTCCATTAATTCAAGTTTAGGGATAATATTGAACATTTCAATATAGTTAAGGACAAGTTGAACATATATAAAATATTTAGTAAAAGTTCAGAGACTATATGGCACATTAAGTCAAAATCTAGAAATAATTAATGTCAATTTTTTCATAAATGATTTGGGATCGAGAGAACTTCACAAGTCTCAAGAATAATTGCCCATTCACATGTCCATTGACCTTCGGGTTATGTTATAATTAGGAAGAAAATAGTAAAAGACTATATGATGGTTTATGTCAACGGCATTCACAATTTCAACTCTAGGTTGGTGCCGATTTTAGTGGCCACTTTGGACGACATTGATTTAAGGTCGAATTGCTTTTTGTTTTACCCGGGATTATCGGGGTCATTTTCTTCGGCTTCTTCGGGTCACTATTCAAATTGATTTGTTTTTAATATTGTTTTCCAAAGTCAATAACCTAAGATATGTCACATAAATATTCGATACAAATCATGCCACAAAATATGTAATACAAAATGGTTTGCTGATAATTTGAACTGGATTCCTTCGGACATGCTAGGAGCCATCCATGGCTACTTAAGCGCTAAGCTCGGTCACCTGTGCTCGAGATTTTCGGCTCACGGTGGCCGTGCTTGCTTAAAGCTTTGAGCTCGAGGTTATGACAAGCCTGACCCTTTGAACTAGTATCTATGGTCATTAGATCCAACATCTTGTAGCTAGGGATGCTCGAGGTTGAGAAGGCATCATTGGACATTCGTGAGTGGCTCATCGATGCCGGCGAGGCGATTAAAGATGGCAATGAACAATCCCTAAGCTTTTAGTTTATTCAATGTGGTCCTTAGATTTTTCATACGTGTTCAACATGGTTCCCAAACCATATGAAAACATTCATTATTATCCTTCTATTAATTCAAATTCAAAGATAATATTAAACACTTCAATATAGATCAAGGACTAGTTGAACAATTATAAAATGTCTTGTGACCACGTTGGATAAATTAAAAGTCTAGAGACTACATTACACATTGAGCCAAAATTTAAAGATCATTAATGTCATTTTTCCATAGATGATTTGGGACCAAGAGGACTTCACAAGTCTTGGGAACGATCGCCCGTTCACATGTCCATTGACCTTCGGGTTATGTTACACATTAGGAAGAAAATACTAGAAGACTTTCTGATAGCACTCACAATTTCAACTCTAGGTTGGTGCCGATTTTAGCGGCCACTTTCGATGACTTTGATTTAAAGTCGAGTTACTTTTTGTTTTTCGCAGGACAATCGGGGTTATTTTCTTCGGCTTTGTCGGTTCACTCCTCATATTGATTTTTTTAAAATCGTTTTCCAAAGTCAATGACCTAAGATACGTCACATAAATATTCGGCACGAATCATGCCACACGATCTGTAATGCAAAATGGTTTGCTGTTGATTTGAACTAGATTTCTCCGGACATGCTAATAGCCATCCCCGGCCACTCGAGCACTGAGCTCGGCCACTCGTGCTCGAGATTTTAGGCTCGCAGTCGCCGTGCCTGCTCGAAGCTTTGAGCTTGAGGCTATGGCAAGCCTGACCGTCTGAGCTTGTATCCATGGCCGATACATCCGGCATCCTACAGCCATGGAATGCTTGAGGTCGAGAGGGCGTCACTGGACTTTCGCAAGTAGCGTCATCGTTGTCGGCGAGGCAGTCAAAGATGGCGACGGACAGTGGCCACTGGCTGGTGGTGGGGGAGGTTGGATGGGCGGCCACACTGGTGTTGGACGTGTGGACATTTATCGACGACTGATTGTCATTTATATTGATTATATTGTCGGTTGTTATTATCCACATCTTCTGATTAGATGTCACATTATTTTAGTGCTCTAGCCGATGGTAATACATGTTTGCAAGCGTAAAAATCCAATTATAAATTTATAACACGACCTCTTGTCCCTTGAAATACTTAAAATCCTTAACGGAATTGTCCAAGATTAATCCGTGCAAAACAAAATTCCTAGTGCAAGGACATCCTTGCCTAGTGAACACTCCTGGAATTCCTTCCGTGAAAGATTATTTCTCTACGTCTGCTTTGTGGAATCCTAGTTCTCGAACTGTTTATGCTCGTGGAAATTGGTCTTTGGATGGAATCCACGTTTATAAGTTTTGAATGGAAGTCCCGACAAACGGAGGCTATAACTCTTACCGTCCTAAGGTCTTGGAGAGGGATAATCGTCCAAAAAATCCCAAACATATTGTACGGTAGCCAATCCAATTATAAAATTGTCAATTTTATCAATTTAATTTTAAACATTTTGACAATTTGTCAATATAGTCATTCCAATTAATTTTAGTCAAAAATCGAAGACACAAATGCTAGCCATCTTATCTTACATGCACAGCCGGTATTAACATGAATGATTTTTACACTTTTTTTACACTAGCGAAAGAAAACAAGGAAAAAAAAGGAAAAAGGAAAGAAAAGAAAAGAAAAAGAAGAAAAAAAATCAGAAATTTTTAAAGAATTGCAAACATAGTTTATGTTAGTAATTTCATATCAAAATTAGTTAAAAGAACCACATTGGAAAATTGTCAAAAGATTTAAGACTAAATTAATCAAATTAAAAAGTTTTGAACTGAATCAACCGCCTTATATAAATCTTGTTCACCTAAGGCCTACATGGTAACATTCCTCCTCCTTCTTCTTCTTCTTCTTTTTTTATGTTCTTTTGTTCCTCGGATTAAAAAAAGAACAAAAGTCCGTTTTAAAATGTTAGTTAAGTTTTCTATTTCCCAAAATAGAAAAGTGGCAAGGGGATAAATTTGAAACAAAAACAAGAAGTAGAGAAAAATAACTTCTTATTCCTAGGAACAATTTCTATAAATAAGTCATTTTGTTTATTTCTTTTCTTCTTCCTCCTCTTTTAATCGGAAAATGGAGACTTGCTACCCATTGTTCCCACACGTTGCCATCACCTATTGTGACCACCAATCGTTGTCACCAGCCACCACCGATCTCTAGTCAAGGAAAAAGAAGAGAGGAAAAAAAAAAGAAAAAAGAAAAATCTAACAAAATTTTAAAATTAAAAGAAATTTTACGACACAAAAAAAAATGTGTGGGTCGTACAAAACGTATTCGTGTTCTTTTTTTATTTCAGAATAAAAATTTTATGTAGTTAACAAATGTGTTGTTTTACTTAAGAAATTATTATAGGGAATACAAAAAAAAACTATTTCTAAAAAAAAAAAAAAATTATCTTATAATAGAAATGTTACCAACACATCCTGAAACCCTCCATTTTCATTTTCTCACCCGCTATCCCCCTTTCTAAAGTTGACACTAAATTTGTTAGAATGGATGATAGGGAAAATAAAGGTATCCAAAGACACTATCATAGGTTTGGACGGAAAGAAAGAGACAGGAGAAATGATTAGGACATATTAGGAGTAGGCCAAGGCATACAGTTCTTTGTCACATCAATCATTCCAGTCATTTCATGGTATTACAAAAATTTGACATAATTAAAAAAAAGAAAGTGAAAATGTTTCAATTCAAATTAGTTTTGAATTGAATCATATTCTATCATGTCAAGTTCTTGTTTGCGATCACCAATCGTTGTCACTGGCCACCACCGGTTGCCAGTGACGAGAAAGAAGAGAGGAAAAGAATAAAAGAAAAAGAAAAATCTAACAAAATTTTAAAATTAAAAGAAATTTTATGACACAAAAAAAAAAATTTGTGGGTCGTACAAAACGTATTCGTGTTCTTTTTTTTTTATTCTGAGAATAAATAAAAAAATTTGTAGTTACCAAATACGATGTTTTACTAAGAAATTATTCTAGAGAATACAAATAGAAAAAAACTATTTTTGAAAAAAAAAATTATTATTCATAATAGAAATGTTACCAAACACATCCTAAAAGCCTCTATTTTCCTTTTCTCACCCGTTGTCCCCCTTTCTAAAATTTGACACTAAATTTGTTAGAATATATGATAGGGAAAAGAAAGGTATCCAAAGACACAATCATAGGTTTGGACGAAAAGAAAGAGACAGGAGAAATGATTAGGATGTATTAGGAGCAGGCCAACAGTTCTTTATCACATCAATCATTCCAGTCATTTCATGTTGTTACAAAAAATTGACATAATTAAAAAATAGTAAGTGAAAATGTTTTAATTTGAATAAATTTTGAATTGAATCACATTCTGTCACATCAAGTTCGTGTTTCTTTCTATAATTCATGTCGTGTTCTCGTGTCATGTCGAAGATAGCCACCCATAATAACTAGATATATGAAAGATTGATTAGATCAATTTTTGCATAAATTTTAAATCTCCTTTAATCTCTCCAAATATGGAGGACGGTGTAAAGGGATTTGAAGGGATAATAAGTGAGTCGACAAAGACACTCAATACTTTTTCTCTCATTTGTACCCTTTTTCTACATCTATTTGCATTCCCTCACCAGTATCTCAATAATTTTAAAACTGAAATCCTTTTGCAATCTTTTTTGTTCTTTTCTCTCACAACCATCACTTCTTTTCCTTGCTAATCACTCCATCCAAAATTGGGTTAAATAATGGGATTTGAAGGCTATATCTGTAACATTTGAGGGGCAATGCAGCATTTGGGAACCACCATCCCCATTGAAAAGAAAAGGAACATCTTCCCCATTACAGTCCCTAAACACCCCCCCCTCAGGAACCCACCTGCCTCTTTTAGCCCAAAGAATCACAATGACACCTCCACAAAGGAACCTGTATCAAGTGATCTCTAATCTCCCTAATGTTTAAAAATGGACAGACCCATTCCTCATTTTTCTCCTTTCTCTCTCTCTCGTTCTTTTGTACTTGGGACAAAAAAAAACTAACTCTCTTCCCTCTCTACACATTAACCTACGACACCGAATGCCTCCTACTCCTCGATGGAGTGGACTTGGTGTCCCCCGCGTTCCCCGAGCTGGGACTGGGGCTCTCCGACGTGTCTGAGCTGCTGATCTCCCCCTGCCTCTCCTTGCTCGACCACAGCTTCGAGAAGATCTTCGAGACGAGCTGGCCCTTCATCTTGGCCTTCTCGGCGGCATTGCTGCTGTTCTTGAGGCCGTCGTGGTTCCCGTTCTTCTCTCCCAGCTTCAGGCTGGCGAGCTCGCCTTTCAGGGCCTTGAGCTCCTCCGCGGTTGGGACGCCGTCCCAGTCCTCCTCGGTGTTGGTGGTGGCGGACCTTGAGCTCCCGTGGGACCCACCGGGGAGCAGCGCGGCGATGGGCCCTGGCAGGGTGGGTGTGGTGTTGCCGGAGGAGGTCGTCGTGGTGGCCCGCATCTGCTCGAAGAAAAGGACTTGCACCACCACACGCAGCGGGAGCCGCTCGTTCTGCACCGCGTGCATGCAGGCATCGGCGGACAGCTTGCTGCAGTCCATCATCTTGCAGACTTTCTTCTTCTCGCTCTTGCTGATGTCCGGGTGTTCCTGCACAAAGACCAAGCTTGAGTTTAGCGCATTTCCAAAGAACCAAAAGTATCATCTCTTTCTCATCTAATTTATTTTCACAGGCATGCATACCCACGAAAGAATTCACTTTTAAGTTGGTGTCATTTATCTTCTATGTTTGTTCATAGGTGCTGCAAAAAATTGTAAGATGAACCGGAGATTGTTTTGTGCGAACGCACCTTCAGGTACATGTCGATGGCACGGTAAATCCCATCATGAGTTGCTCTCGGGAAACCTGAGACCAGATTGGCAAGGCCAACAAATCTGGATACTGGCAAATTCGGGTCCCGTGCAATCTCAGCAAGGTAGCCATCTACCAGCCTTGCCACCCTCGCCATGGCATCCGAACCTCGTTGATGGGGTGTTTTGAATTCGTGGAATTCGCTTTCAAGAGAATGATCAGCCTGAGAACACCGATTATGCATGATAAACTCCTCGACTAGACTTTGCACGGTATCTACATCATAGAGCATCTCTTCGCCATCAGGGGCCCGGAACAGAAGGTCAGGCACCACAGCTTCGTCGAGCTGCTGGCCAATTCTCCTTCTCAGTTCGTTCTTCTCCATTTCTCCACATTCCAACAAAATTACCGCTCTCAGCAACCTAAGCAAGAAGCTACACGAAATGCTTCCCTCCTCCATGGGTAGCAGCCAGAGAATAGTCTCCACCAAATATCGATGCTTCGCCATGTCATTAGTCTGGATCACACCCTTGGCAAAACCAGGCAACCGTCTTACTGCATATGCACTTAATGCTTCTCCTATCACTTCACTAGAAATCATATATGTTGCCTTGATTGTTGTAATCACTCGCTTGTACAAGTCTATCTGGAGCTCGCACAAATCTTCAACCCACCAGTCCTTTGGGACCACCTGCTGTTTCCTTACCCCGTTCCAGTGAGAATCACTACCGTTTTCTGAAGGGAGTTTCTTCCTGTTGTAAGTGTAAGACCAATCCACCTTGGAAGTGTCGATCAATGCCTTGGAAGAGATCGAGTCAAGGCAGCGGCTGACCACCTTAAGCTCCTCGGCCCATGGAAGAAGGGATTTTGTGGTTTGGAGAACGATGATCGAGTCTTTCCAGCTGCGGAAGATGCTTGAGTTAAAGAAAACCTCAATTTTGTAGATGAGATTCCCCTTTTCGATTGTCTCATACATCTCGAGGTACTCAGCTGCACACCGAGCCGCAACTACATTGTATGCATTGAGAGTGACCGTCATCCCGTAACAAAACTTGACACATATTTCAAAGGCTGCAGGTCCACCTGGAATATCTCCAATCTGGATTTCATCACTGTTGTCATCATTTGCACTTGCGACCAACTTCTGCAGCCGCGCACTCTTTGACAAAAGAGGAAACTACAAGAGGCAGACATATTCATCATACATAACATCATCGAAGGTAGCTGCTCCAGATCAGAAGTAGATCAGAATATAAGGAACTCCGAATTGTGTGGTTTGTAGAGGTCCATCCAGATGATTTACAAGCTTTTTTTGATTCCTGATTTCCAATTGATAATTAAAACTGGGGACTAGAGTTTACTCTCCATTTGTGGTTTATAATAAAACTTCTCAAGGACCCCATTTTTATTCGATTACCACATGGCAAGTCAATATACAGCAAATTGTACATCTAAATAATCACAATTTGACTCTCTTACCTTGTGCAGATAAAATTTGATATCCCCAATGCTGATCACAATATCAGTTGCCAGCTCAGTTGCAACATACCTGTAAACAAAGATAGAGGCAGTTAACAAGAAGAATTTCACCGTTATATAGGTATGCAAGTAGATAATCGATATATAAAACAAGCAGAATACAGAGAATAGAGGCACATGCGAAGCAACTTAGGCTAGCAATGTCGTATCAAAGAAAAAAATCTCGCGTAGCAGAATCAAAAGAACAAGTAATGCTACAATCGGCCATCACACAGGTTGTGAACTAACATGGGTAAATATATTTTCTGAAAGCATAAACATGATGAAAGAACCTCCTTTTTTCTTTTTCAAAGAAAGCTGATGTGACCAGAACCTCTCTATTGCAGAGGCAGATCTCGAAGGCACTTACAAGGTGCTCTAGTGGCTAGGCTATTTCGTAAATACGAATCTCAAAATCCAAACCGATAGGCAGATGCTTATTTCATGTAAATCGAATCTCTCAACATAACTTTGGAGACAGAGAGTGCTGATGAAAGGGACAAAGTCAACTTGAGAACTGATGCTAAATTATGTATACTTACAGCCCGACACGGGCCAAACATTGAGAATATCAGCTTGCTTTGCTATGAATATGACCCACCGGTCCAAAGAGCAACAATAGTACACCGGCAGTGCATGAACATGAGAGGAATTAAAATATCATGTGACCGCTTTCTTGATAGCCTCTATAAGTTAGCTGCCTCTAGAAGTTAGCTACCTCAATCAGACGAGTGTAAATTTATTGTCATACAGACAAGATGCCAACGGACAGTGGAACAGCTCCTGATATGAGCAGAAGAGGAAAATATCTTTGGATTTGAGAGGCGGAATCAAGATGTTACTCCCCGATGTTTCTTATAATCTAAACCTAAACCAGGAGTCAAAAGTGTTGATGGGCAGTTTCCTCTGTTCAAATTAGTTTACCTCAGACGCCACATGATTGCAAAATTAACTTTCATGCAACTGCATAAGTAACATTGGGAAAAAGCATTGTTCATCTATAGCTGCATTAAACTCACGCTTGCATGATTAGATGTTGGATTCGCTGGAAACTAGCCTAGAAGTCGGGTGCACTAATCAGTCTCTTCGAGTCCTATTGACATGCAGGTCACCTATTTTTTAACTGCATGGATGATAGGCAAGTAAAGCAATAGGTTTACTGCGTCAAACCACAACTTGAAATGCCTACTAAAATTGCCCCTGCCTTCCTACTTCCAAAAGATAATCACTTTGCTTAGGCAGTCCCGTTGATTGAATCCATAGAAAGAAAAAGCACTCTGAGAATTCACCTCAGACAATTCTATTGAAAAATAAAAATTGTTAAACATAAAAGTTCCCAGAATCATATTGAAATCTACAGGTAAACATAATTAGGCTAGAGAAGCAGCAAACATACGGTTGAAGAAAGATGATAAGCTATGAAGACACAAGAACATAATGCAGACATCGAAATCCGGGTGGAAATGGAAATGAACCTAGAGCTTTATTTTGTATGATAAAGGAGAAATTCAGCTTTCTGTCCTTTAGCTCACAGTTGGGGGGCAGAGTAAATACAGCAACTATGAAAACGGTAATCACCGCATCGTAACCTCATCTTTCCTGAGTCTTTGCAGTAATAAAATAATCAGGAACATAAAACCTATACCAAGTAAAATCAGCTCCCCAAATGTTTGCCGTCGTTTTAGTTATAGACAAAAAAGTCCAGGTCTGAAAAATATTGGTTGCGCACAGATAGCTCAAGCCTGAGATTTAAAGCCACCCCAACAAATTGGGCAACAAATAGACTGCAAAAGCAATCTTAAAGAAACGATCGTGTAAAAATAGAAGTACAAAACCAGACGCATCGCACTCGACAGTATTAAGAAACGCAAAGCCAAAGAGTAAGAACAGGACGAAAAAAGCATCTCAGCCAAAACATATACCAGAAATGTTAGATTCCCTAAAGAGGATCTCAAGATTTACCTTATATTTTCTCCATCACTCTGAAAAGAATCCGGCTTGGATCCAAGTTTCATAAACTTCATCTTGCCAAACTTAAGATCTACTTCTCCAATTTATCCTCCGAAAACTGATTCAGAGCTTCCTGCGACACATAAATTCCGGCGCCACTGGCCGCAAATCTCTCTCTCTCCCCCAGGGAGAAAAAGTACAGAAACTCCCGATGAAGGAATCGAACTTTTGGATGCTAAAATTGGTGGTGCAACACGAGATGAGAGTGAGAATGAAAAGAGAAATTTTTGGGAAAGTGGATGTGTATTTCTTAGTATGACCGAATCTTTCCCACAAACCAAGGCCACTGGAGTAGTAGTGTGAAATGGAATTAATAAATCAAACTTCACTTGAATGGTAAGAGACCCGAAAAAAGAACTTGCCCCCTTAATTAGCAACAAAGAGCACAGTCCCCGGGCAAAAAGGGTCAGCAAAGGAGACACAGCCAACACATCCTCAGAGAGGTTTTATAAAAATTCTTAAAGCCACACTGCGAATGTGAAACAGCCACTTGCACAAAACCTGACACCGCCAACACCTTGTTATTTGTTTATCTGTCTCCTAATCCTGTTTGTTTTATCCTCCCGAAGACTCTCTCCTGCACATGTAACTCCAGATTCGAGACACCCTTCACCCAGCCACAAGTTCAAGAGGAAATAACCTAAAACCCAGAACAGACCCCACTTTCAATTCACAGATCTTGCGTCCCCCATTTGCTTTCTTGAAACTACAACAGCTCCTGCAAGGACAGAAGGGCAAAACTTTTAGTATCGATGACGAGTTGAACAAAACCTCCGACACATTAGACAACAGGCATCAAATTTCAAGAGAATCTATCAGGATAACCACTAACAAGTGGGCATCAATTCCAACAAGATTGTTTCAAGCTAGTGGTGAAGGTGAGAGCAAATCAAGGACCGGGCTTCGGACCACAGCCCCCGAATCGACCTAAAAAAACGCTCCCCACGTTCTAAAATACCCAACTGATAACATGCTCAGCTCGAAAAACCCAACACCGAAAATGTCGCCAAAGTGCCAATTTTGCACAGCGAATGAGAGAGATCATGCACAACTCAGCTCCAAAAGGAGAAACTACCAAGGAAATAGCAACCTGCCAAGACCAGGAAGGTCACCGACCTAAAAACCAACCAATTAGATTGAAAAAGTTTCCAGTAAAAAGCAGGACACTTTACATTGAACCACTTCAAATTGTTTACAAGAGAAGAATGGAGTTTCAAGAACAGAGACGGAGGAAAATCAGAGAAAAGATCTCTCAATACCCACCTAACTGATGCCCTAACTGCACTTCCCTCTTCTTCCTCCTCCTCTCTTATCTTCCCTTCCCTTCCCTCCCTCTCTCTGACAACAGGTACAGAGAATCAAAGCAGGAATGATCACGGCAAACACCAACAGCGTTTCCTTCCTTTTGCAGAAAGAGAGCACTACTATATCCTGCAGTGACCAAAAGCCAAGAACAATCCCACCTCAGCAAGACAACCCCGACCCAGCAACGACAACAAGAAGAACACACCCACAAGTATATGAAACCGCCAAAAAATAAAAAGAAGAGAGAGAGAGAGAAGGGAAAATCCTACTCTCGAAAAGATGAGCTGTTCCTCTCCTTTTGACAGCCACCAGAGCTACACACTTCACTGCTCACAAAAAGCCAAAGCCCCAAATGTTCCCTTCCATCTCTCTCTCTCCCGTCCTCAGTCTCTTAACTTTCCTTTGAATCAGCACCACCGCCCCTACCACCACCACTTCTCTCTCTCTCTCTCTCTCTCTCTCTCTCTCTCCCCTCCCTCACTCTGTTCACAACCCAGTTTTTTTTCTCACCACCCACAATATAAATGCTCGAAACCTTTCGACACCCCGAAAAATATTAAAAGCTTCTAAATCGTTTTCCATCCTTTCTTGTTAACTCGCCTTTGCAAAGATGCATTTTTTATTGTCGCCCTCTTTCTAATGGAGCTCGGGCAAAGCAAAGGATGAAGCTTTTTCCCCTCTTTCAAGATGAGAACCATGGGGACCCCACTCTCTCTCTCTCTCTCTCTCTCTCTCTGCCCCACTTTTTCTCTCTCTCTCTACAAGGCAATGCACGCCAATCTGACAGGGAGAACTTTGTTGCCCCCTGCGAGATGTACAAGGTGACTATCCTCCGTTATGGAGAGAGAGAGAGGAAAGCAGATACTGTGTACTAGAAAACGACCCATCCACCTCTCTCGTACTTTGATAATAATGGCATCCATCTCATTCTTTCCCTCCTCGATCCTTTTTGCTCCTGTATTAATATGCCGTTCATACTCTGTATTCTGCTACGGTAAAATGAAAAACAGCTACGGTTCTTGCGTGTCTTCTTGGTCTTTGCTTATACATCAAAACTAAACAGAGCATACACATCGTGGTCAAACCATTCCGCATTGGTCCCGCGATAATCCTTCGTGTGCCCGCCATTCCAGATGCGCGTTGTGAGAATCGATTCCTTCGTGCGTTTCCAAAAATCTGCAAGATAACCGATGTGCTTAGAAGGGTAGTTGTCAAGCATAATAATAAAAAATCCCCTGAATATTCGAAGAACCAACTATTAAATATAATTTAAATAGTGAATATATCGACAATAATTATTTCTCCCTCTTTAATGATTTTTTTAAAAAAAAATCCTGATTTGAGGAAAAAATAAAGCTTAAATAAAATGGTTAATTGTTTCGGATCGATTTGGAGAAATCTACCAAAATTATCTATATAAGTTTGAGTTATATCATGAGCAAGTCTCTAGTCAATTAATCTTTTTGGCCTTTACCATTTCATGTGGAAACATATATTAACTTTTGTTGGGTCAATGAGGTTATGATGCCAGGCTCATTAATCTCGAACCATCATAATTGAAAGTAGCTATGATTTGAATCAAATATTTCATAATTGACGCACAATCCTTATACTGATGCTTAGAAGGATAACTGTATGCGTCATTTCTCCCCACCATTTTTTATGACACATGGCCCAAAGCTTCCTATGTACAAACGGCTACTCTCCTAGCATTTTTTGCAAAAGAAAACAATGATACAGTGATATATTATTTTTCGGATAGGATAAGTCATTTTGAAAATTTATAGATGAAACAGTCGGTTATTATTTGTATCTTAAGATTTTTTTTCTTAATATAGAAGTTTCAAGTAACCCTAGTTTGTAAACCACGTTTCGTTGTGAGATAAGTTTTCATTTATGAGTGAACCGTGTTAGTAATAATAAAAAAACTAAGGAATCGAATACTTTATTGTATTTTTTTAAGAGGAAAAACTTATGATGGTGCATGAATTTAGGTGAGTCCATTCAATGCGATAATGAAATAACTGAAAATGCGTAGAACCAAAGCTCTTGCAGACACAAGTAGCCAACTTTTTGCATTTGAAGTTTCTAGAGTTTTTCACATTCAAGGTTTAAGTTGTTTGTCAAAACTAAATATGGTGAGTTTTTATTGCTTGATCTGAATTCACTATCACTCTTTGTTAACATAAGTCAATTGGAAACTTAATCCAAGTATTAATGAAAATAACTATTATCGTATACACATGAAAACTTAGAATTTTAGATTTATATCTAATTACATTTGAGACAGGGTTAGTACTTGCCCTTTTGATATAATTGTCACCTTGTTGGTTAAGCTTTAAACTCACAATCATTTGATTTCCTCAGCGTGATTGATGACACTCATGATCTTAAATTTTTTAAAGATATATAAATATTAAGATCTAAAAGCACTTAGAAATTTTATTATATTTCAGCCGTTAGATATACTTTTCTAAGGTAACAAAATTTCTTGATTTTATTTTAAGCAATACCAAGCACACAAATTAGTACAAACGAAAAAGCGATGTGAATAGTAGAAATTGAGATTACTTTAAATGTTGTTGTAAAGAAAAGTTATGATTAAGTTGAAGAGAAACTAATTATCTCGGAAATTAAGAAATTGTAAATCAAGATAGTGATAAGAATTTTTAAAAAGAAATTGCAAATTTACATGATAAATTAAGTAAAAGAAACAGGTGAGGTGAGTTGTGTGAATATGAAGTAAAGTAATAGCATTGGAAGGAGGGCTTAAGGAAGGGACACATATCCTTCCGAAAACCTTCCTTTTAGTGTATCTTTATAGATAGAAGATCATGAGCTGATTGGATACAATCTTTTTATTTAATCGAGATAGACCAATTAAACTCAAGCTGAACATGTCAGACTGAGTATGCTTTGATAACTACGTCCAAACGAACTAACACCATTTTATATGGAAGTAACAATATTAATATAAATAGCTAATCTAAATATTATTTGCTTCTATATCACGTAAATGGATGTAACAACTCCACGTAATTTCAATGTAAACATAATTCAGATATATTTAAAATATCCAAATTCGACATTAAGATAAAATGGTACGTAAATGAAAAATATGCTATATAGGGTGCTTAATTATAATCAATTAAAGAAAAAAGAAACCAAAAGAAAAGGATTTAAAAAATGGGTTAGGGCAAGAGTGAGAAAGATTGGTCATTGGTGGGAGTAGAGATTCAAACAAAAGATCTAAACATGGTTCGATTGATTGTATAAGATTTATGTCATTTAAAAGGTAATATTAAAGTGGGAAAAAATACCGACAAAAAGAAAAGTGGGAAAAAAAAAAAAGTTAACACAAAAGTAAAAAGGAGAAAGACGTTTGAGGTGGAAAGCGAGAATGTAAGTATGAAAATGGGTGAGAGTAGAGATTGCACTATAGTCTCTTCAAGAAGGGTCTAGATTATCCTCCTTTAATCATATTTTATTGATAATAATCCAAGTGTCTGATGTAAATTTAGAAGTAGAAAATGAAAACGGCGGGAAACTTCTTCCATAATTTCAGAGTTTGCTTGATTGTCGTCATTTTAATTGATGAAGAACATGATTCGATTACAGAGACCTACAATAATTAGAGTCACTAGAAATTGAAAGCTATGGAGATTCATACACTTTATTGTCTCTCAAAATCATGTGTTTAGCACCCAATTCTCGTAAAAGAAACCCTCAACTTTACCAAGAAGTCTTGCAACCTCAAAATTCAAGATCCCTTGTTGACTCGGGCACGTTAAAAATCGATTTATTTATTTGACAACTCGCAAGTTCTTTTTGGGATTAGAGGGAGAACATTCCTTAAGCCCATGGCTCCAGACGGGGTGCCATCTCAAGCTTGGTGGAACACTCGTTTCTTGGAAGGCGTCTACCGTGTGTTCGACTCGAATGGTTGGTCTTGGCCATCTAGCTTTGTGGACAATGATGATTTTGTCCCAGAGATTTGCACACTTCATTTCGTGTCGGACCACGATCCGCAGTTGCAAAGTGAAGGCACATTCAACAAATTTTACTTTGGTGGAAGAGATATAGGTAGTTCAATAACATCTATCTGCATTTAGGGAGATAACACTCTACTACAATAAGTGCAATATTCAGACTGCGTACTTAAATTAACCTAGGTCCTAAACTTTTTGTGCGTGTTTTTCATAAAACAAAAGGCTACTTTTTACTTTCCTGCCCAAATTTGCATTTTACCTTTTACTTAATCCAGATATTGCGTCGGATGCACTTTGATTTTATTTATTCTGTGACCTCATAAAATTCCATACTATATACATAGGTTCACATATAATATTCTCATACTTGTTTGAAATTTGGATTTTTATAAAATCTGGGAATGAGTCGATTTTTGGTGCGTTTTGCTATTGTAGAAGTTTAATATATACATTCCAAAAGATTATATAAGTTTTAAAAAGAATGAGAAAACAGCTATGATTCCACTTGTCTACATTTATATATTGTGAAAATGGTAGTTTTTTTAGCTTAACGAAAGTCAAGGTCCATCCTCTGCAAAATTAAATTAAGGAAAAAAGCAAAAAGCAAAAAGCAAAAGTTTATCTACACACTCTTATATCTAGTAAGTAGTTTAATCTAAAACTTAATATCTTGAAATGGCCATAGGATTGATTTGTTTGATTAAAAAAAACCTTTCGATATAGAGCGTTTTCTATAAACTGAAAATAATAAATTCAAATTGGAAAAAAACTACTTTCCCTTCAAATAAGAAGGAAACCATTTTCCCTGAAATCAATTTTTAACAATACAAGGTGCCTTTAGTGGATTTTACTTAGTATTAAAAACCATAAAACTGACTTTCATTTTCAACTTGCTTTCAGCACGAATCAACACCATATAATGGTTATTTTTTCTGAAATTGAATTTCATGAAAACATTTTCCAGTGACAAAAAGTTTTTCATGAAACTAAGGACCCTATGTCCCAACAAAAGTGATGACGAGGCTTATAAACCAACAACAAAATGAAACCCCAATTTGTTTTATGATCACTCATTTGAGAGGGCATAGAAAACAGCAAATGGTCAAGAGTGAAGGGAAAATATTCAATAGTAAAGTAGAAGAAAGGGCAAAAGCTTCCCTGGTGATTCAATGAATCAGATGGAGTCACTTTGATATGTGACCTCGAGAAGTATAACATGATCACCCAATTATTTAATTACTTGACTAGTCCAATAGGAACCATCTCCCTTTATTCTAGTGGACAAACAGTGACCACATCCTCTTCGGTACCTTTACTTATTTTTTTTTCACATTTATTTTATCTATCAATTGATTGATTTATTTAGTTCTCTCTCTCTGTTCTTTTTTTGTCTTCTTTACTGAGCCTCACATGCACTGCTCCAATCTACTCCTCCCGATGCCACTAAACCCCATCAAGAATGTGCACCAAATCTCTTGGTTTTGGTCATATCCTCACTCCTTTTAAAACACATCCCAATACTAATTCCCAGCTTTTTTTCCAAATGCTGGAGTTATTTAATTCCCTGATTAAGAATCTCATCACCTGCACAATAAACCCCCTCTTTTTTTAAAGCAAAACCCTCTCTTACATAATGCTAATGTCAGTGTGTGAGAGGATCTACGACTAGATTGAGATTGATTCCTGAAGAAACGTTGGTCCTGGTCTATCCTAATCAACACTAAAAATCCTGATAAAATCAGGCCACAATCTTTGGGAAAGATCCCATCCACCAGCGAGACTGGTCGGGTTCATGCAACGAGGGGATTTTGGAATAGAACAGTTCATGCATCGTTAGGTCTCATTCTGTGTACTGATCTTGGATGACCAATGTAGGGTCCTACATAAGGGCATGCTGGACCTTGCGCATTGAATGATTCATATGCCTCATCACATTCTCTTGCTGGAGGGATATATATGCCCACTCAAGCAAAGTGGGTTTGGACAATGGGGATGTCAATTTGTGCTTGGCCTGTTTTTTTTGTGAAGTTTGACCCTTGCCAACCATGTGGTCTTGCCATTGCCCATAGTTGAAGGGTCATGCCCTACCTTATCTTTATGCACTTTCTTGGAGAAAGATCTACTCCCATATGATGGAAATAGTTAATATCCTTAAGCGCAAAGGAGTGGGGGGGACCAATTTTTTTTGGTGCCTTTTTATGTGTTTTATTATCAAGGGCGATCGTATGGTATCTATTCAAGAACATGTTCTCTCGCTTTTTACGTAATTCCGAAGGTAGGCTCCATCGTGTACAAATAGCAGGCGCGCTATCATTGGCAGTCGTACTCGATGATACCCTGTGATGTGGGTCTAACGATCGACCGCATCCTTCTAGAAAAACCAATCCCACAGTAATCCGGGTTGACAAAGATGAACGGCAACGAGTTCATGCACCTGTTGAAGAATAGAGTTAATGAGCAAGGTTTGGTGTGAGAATCAACATAACGTTGCGTGGATGCTAACTTCTTATTCTTTCAAAAGGTATGATAATATCTAGAACAGGCTGAAAAAGTCCAAGTTGATGATAACGCCAATGACTCGGATCTCCAACCTCGTTTTCACATGAAGCCTCGGGTTCCAACCAGGATGACCTATCTCTCTCCTGGTGCGTAGCTCGATAACCAATGAGAATCCATCATCTTCTTCTTTGCCAGGGAGATGGATCACAAATACATTTCGTAGCTAATGGCAGTCAAAGATGGGTTAAACTAGAGACCCATCCAAATCTGATATCGATTGAAAACCTACAGATTTCCAACTAGGAATGTGCCTTTTGTTACTCTCCCTGCCTTGCTTACGATTATTACAAAGCACATGGGACTGGATTCTCTTGCGGTGTAGCACATAGTTTAATTGAATGAGGTACATGAAAACTAATGATGGTAGGCGATGGTCGATGTTGATTTGCTTAACTGCAAAATCTCCTGAAATCATTTTGTTAAGTGATAACCCGGCGCAGTAATCGGTGCTCGGAGAAGTCCTGGCTTTGAACGCCATTAGTTTCAGCAAAAGGGTTTTGGTTTTAATGATCAAAGTAACTAAAGCATTGCCAATTAAAAGGAAAAAAAAATTGTAACTTAAGCATTTGGCAATGCTCTTGTATTCTTGGTTTGGTTGAGTAATGATTTGTTTAATCCCTTATACTATGGAAATGCTCGTAGGCATTATCGGTAATTTTTTATTGAGAATGGATCTGTAAGGTTGCACCTATGATTGATGGTTTAAGATGAGCGATCCTAGTAATTTTCCAATTACAATGGAATGGAAATTTTTTTCCAATTTTGCATACGAACGAGGTTGGAGATTTACTAATGTTTTCTTGAAATTCATCATCATGGGCAAACTGAGATAATTAACATAAGGGTTTTGACACAAGAAAATTAATGCAAGGGCTTGATTTGAGACATATAAGAAGAATCCATGAAATAGAAAAGGGAAACGAATCCCGCATGAGTCGTATGACAAATTCTATTGAGGTTTATTAATCTTTACATAATGAAAAGATAGAGAAAAAAATCCGGTCAAAATAATTGTATCGTATCAAAAGAAAAATAATGGGAAAAAAAGAGTGTAAAATTTTTCAAAATTTGCTGAAAATACAAAAAATAAAGAAAAGAATTACGGTTGAGAAAAGGGGCAAGGAAGAAGCATTTGAGACACTAAAGTTAATAAAGAGTGAATAAACTTTTTCAGTTAATCCACTGCTTGACACATGGCACAAAATCCTGAGATGCTAGTCCACTTTTTTTTTTTTTTTTTTTTTTTTTGCTTCGACGCTTCAACGTTGTTAATTTAATAAATCAATTCATAAAACCAAAGTGCCCTTCGAAAGGTTGACACGAGGCTAGGAGTTGACGTTCGTGCATCAAGATACGCAATCCTAGGCTCGCATGAAAACCGGAATCTGTTGAAAATGGTCTCTCTCTCATCGAAGGTCGCGTCAGTCGTCGAATGCAAGAACATAAGCAACACACCTTCATATTGAATTCTCTTTTGGAAGAGGTCAACATGTTCCATGAATTTTAGGCCGTCTAATTGTCAATCTCCCACGAATCGAGAGGTATCATTCAATCAATCAACAAGGAAATCCAGCCACTGAAAGGGCAATTTTATGTTGACGTGATTGTAGTTCACACCAGATAGCGTTTGTAGTAGGCATGCATTATAATTCGTGATAAAGACATGGACAATTTTAAGCACGATTCGATTATATTCACATGATTTCAAATTTTGTTTAATTAACGTGCATTTGCATTGTGCCCCAATGCTTGAGGATGAGCATTATGAAGATTTCTATATATTTTTTTTTATCAAAATGATTATATTTCTCATGTAACTATTATTAGCTTTGACAAAACGCAAACCATGATCTTAGAATGATCTAAATGTGCACTTTTTTTTTTACATTAGGAATATCTCTTCATTCTCTCTCTCTCTTAAAAGAAAGAATTGAGATATCAATCCTCAAGTGCAGCAACTAAATGGGGCATCGGGAGATTTTCAACAATTCAAATTCCACCAATTACATACAAACTACACTAGATTAGGGGCACCCGAACATGGCAGTTTACAGGGTATTCCCTAGACTTTTATGTAGCAAAGCATCTGTGCTTGTGCCTATGGATTATAAAAAAAAACAGAGTTGACAACTTTTTAAAGATTTGATCTAAAGTATATTTTGCTTAAAAAAGTAGTGGAGACTCAAGATGCATATCTAAACATAGTAATTTGAAGATAAAATGAATCAATCTATCTATTGCTAGATTGAGAGAAATCTCCACCTAGAGAGGGGAGAACGATGATAGTTCTAGAACTTTGTATTAATCACCACCTAACTTTCTCCTTGCCTACACCTTTTGCCCTCTAAATTGAAAAGAGAAACAAAAATGTACATTCTCAACGATTCCGAGGTGCAGAAGGATGAAGAAGGTTTTTATAAATCTCTCCAACCTATGTTGAAGAAAAAGAGAACAAGGAAGAATGCCCTAGGGATACGGAAGTGGGGACTGTGACAAGTACATTGCATGAACTTTTTTTTATAACACATGGGAATCGGAGAGAGGGTGGTCCTGAATCTCCCGGTTTTAGGACTCTCTCGCAGGCCCCTTCCTTTTGTCGAAAGTGCCCAAAGTGGCTGCTCGAATCATGCTCGATTGTTTTTTTCCTGGCCAATCGGCATCGGAGAGAGCCTAGGAGCATGCAAAGCCATCATGGGCTCCTCCCTTTGCCCTCACATGCACGCACCTTCCAACCTCTTTCTAGTCCCTCTCTTCAAAGACAAACGAATAATACAATATCATGTGCGAGTTGATGATGGTAGGTCGACCTCGAGTCTCTAGAATCGCTCCATGAATCTCTTTTCACCATATGTATTATCCCACATATGTCCAGGTGATGCATTCGAGTTCATGAATCCACATACATACAGTTATGAGAAGAGAGAATTTTCAGACTTGATTATGCTTGACACATTTCTGTCCGTGGTCTTTTCAGGATTTTTACTCAATTTATTCCATAGTGTCAAGTCTCAAGTCTCAAGAACTACTTGTACATAACATTGAGTTCTACAATAACCTTGTCAACTATTTTAAAAGTTTTTATTATGAGATAAAAAGGTTATCTTTACAAACTGGAAAAGCTAACTTGAGGTAGGTAATACCTTAAAAGTACCGCATACCAAAGATTTGGTTTGACAACCTATAGGGAACAAGACCCTAGTCGTCTAGAGAGGATTTGACATGCTTAAGCCAAAAGGGTTTCCAGGATGAAGCATGGTGAATACTATCATCCACATGTTGATAAGTTAGCATGAGAATGAAAGCACGAGATCTTGAGCACAGCTCCCTTGGATTAGCCTTGAATAGAGCTCTTCCCCTCAACCCAATTTGGTTTGACCCTTCCTTTTTGGGCTACTCTAAGACAACAAATCCGCGGATCTTATGGGAAACACTTCAGTGCTTTGGGCCCAGTTTGTTGGTCGGTATTTTGGGCCCAGTTTAGTCAACAAATTTTAGTCGTTACAACCTAGCATGTCTGCGGTGTGTCTGGGCAAGTCCTGTATGAGTGACTCAGTAGATCACTCGAACCGAGGATGTTATTCTCTGCAAGAGTAGTTCGATGTCATTGCAAGTAAGGCAAGATGCGAAGCATTTATATCGATCAGCACAACGGGAATTCCTGGCCTGATTAATCAGCTCTAAACGAAATCCAGTTGGAGGAGAGACCGTGGTTTGTTGACACTACTACTATTACAATCTTGCTGTTCTTCCGGTAGCTTTCAAGAGTTTGGTGTGAGCTGATGCTTTTTAGCAAACCGAATAGAGCAACGTAAAAAGGGTGCACTCCGTTTTCCAGTTTTGCTTTTCAGTTTCATGAGATCTTCTCAACGTTAAGAAGTAACGGGGTATGCAATTTTTATGAAGTGCTTCAACTCAAATCAGTCGGCCCATGGTCATGGCATATTCTTCTTCTTCTCTCGTCAATCAAGAGAGTCGTCCGAGAAAACAAAGTTTTCGATATAAAGTTCCAGATAACGGGTCATGCTCCGCACTGCAAAAGTCGATGGAAAAGCAACCCGAACCCACTCAGATGTGAGAGAGCGCCGGAATCTGTAGGCGAAGTGGGAGCACTAGAAGCATCTCATATGAGCACCATCAACGAGCTGCGATTCGACATGAAACGTTCTGGACTATGAATATGACGCGCGACCATTCGTGGATTTACTGGACCTGAATCGGAATTCCTTCAACTCGGATCTTGTTCATGGTCTTCAAATGATGTCCTGCGCAATTCAACTACTGCGGTAAGAGGAGGAAGGTTTTGCGTTTGTGTATACGTTATATATAATTTGTGAGAATATGGTATCAACAAATCAGAGTGGCGCAGCGGAAGCGTGGTGGGCCCATAACCCACAGGTCCCAGGATCGAAACCTGGCTCTGATAGAATAGAGTAGCTTCCGACCGGTCACCATCCTTTTTATTTTTTTTGTTCATTTCCCCTCTCTCTCTCTCTCTATCTCATGGCTATGTTTTGGAGCTGAGAATCTCTGGAGGTTGCTGCTATGTCATTATCATCAGCAACTTGTCTGAAATCACTTGTCAGAGTCCAAGTTACCTGGCGGAAATTGGCATTTGAACTTAGGAGGATTCGTTTGTGGTCGCATCTCATCCCCACGAAAATGCACGGTGAAGCGGCACTAGATTGAATTCCGACGTAACAATACCCGAGCTAATTCCGCACCTGATACGCACTGACCAAGCATTCGTGGATGGATGGCATTCTGCCCGCTTCAAACGCTTTTAAATCCTGAAGTCTGTATGACGATTTGAACAACGATGTCTACTGTAATCTATGTTTCCTATCTCGCAGTGGACGTTGTTCAGCAGTTTGGACTACTCAGTTTCCAGATGGTTAGAAACCTGGACGTGCGGATCATTCCCTAACGGGCACAAACCAAGAATAAGAGAGGAGATTACTATTGGAATTGCTTGAATTCAAAGCCCTTACATACATGTATTTAAGATCACATTAACCTATCATGTATGATGAGCATTCACCTCGGTGTTGACTTTTTAAGTGTCTGACGGATTATTGATTTGTTCAAGTCAGGCTTGCAAGATTCATCAGAGGTCGAGACGTATAAGAGAATGCAATCTATTTTACTTTCCTTCTCATTCAATTTGATCAAGATGCATCCGAAACCACCACATTCAGTGCTGGCTTCTCATTGCATATAAACATTACATATTACACTTGGATTGACATCCCAACAGAAACCCGAAATTTGCTTTTTTAATTAACTCTCATATGCCGATGAAAAAGACGGCGCTACCCCGATGGTCTTCGTCCTCGAGATCTTTCTCGGAAGTATTCCCCACTTGGTCTTGTCCTTCTTGTTCTGTTTGTTGATCCTGTCCTTGAAGTTCCCACATAATGGAAAAACTTCCATTTAGTAAAGACTTCGATTGACATTACAATGTTTATAATTAGATTGAAGAGATGCAAGTTCAGAGTGAAACGACACTTTCCGAACCAAGTGAACAAAACCATTGTACGTAGGGGACATGCCTACGCAATAGGAGTGCAGTTCCAACAGCTGCCACAACAGCTGCCACATTTGCTTGCAGTGGATGCAACCGCCCTGAACCCGTAACTTGCAGCCTGCAAAGTGGCGGATCAGCAATTCTAGGCCCTTGCAAGCATCGAAGCTGCACGGCGGCTGATTTTTCATGAAGACTTTGTCATGGGGCCCGATCGTCTCGCACCCGTCTCTACAATATGAACTAGAGCTTCCATTGCTTCACATAGTTGCGAGTAGATCTTCCTCTCATTCTTCCTTCTGATCTTCTCGTTAATTTGCTGCAATATTAGATCTCGAATTGATTGCCCTTTCTGTCCACTTTTCTTATAGACCCCAAAGTAGGGAAAAGAATGATGTGACGGAAATAATAAGTTCCAATGCTTACGTTGTCTTCGTCAATGACGCACTGTAGTGGCTCTTTTCCTAGTAAGGGGTGACTCTGTTTCATTGCAGCCCATCCCTCGGTGGCCGACACGTCCTTGAAGTTCTTCACGATCATGCGGTGGCAGATGAAGCTAAGACGAGGACCATCACAGAGCAACACAAGCTGAAAGATATCAATGACGTTCTCCATGTTTAGTAGGCCCTGCTCAAGTTGCTGCTCGCAGATTTGCTTAAGCCGAGGAACCATGAATGAGTGTGAGAGCACCAGTAAAGGCACATAGAACTCAGCCATGTCTTGGTTTTGAAACTACACATGAAACACAAGCAATGCTTAGGATAGAATACTGTGAGTAGAAAGTCTAAAATGTCCCTATATCCTTGAAGCGACAGCGAGGGAGATACAGTTACCAGGATGAGTACAAGAATCGAACAAAAACACAAATAGCTGTGGCCAAGTCCTCTCCGATGGTAGCTGCCGGACCTTCCCGGCAGCTGTGGTGGCGGCCACTAGAAAGGGCTTGGCTAAGCCGTGGTGTGATAATCTAATTCAGTTTTTATTTTTTTAATATTTTTCTGACGTGGTGCTTGGTGGGCACCACATCATTGCCGCATGTCTTAAGAAAGTAACAAAATAAGACACGTAATGATTCAATTGAACCAATTTGCCTAGTTTTTGCACTTTTTGTAAATTTTATGACTCAATCGCACTTTCTTGACAAGTTTTAGGATATATAATGTACATATCCTGAAAGACTCCTACTATCCAAGCGTATGTTGACTTTTGTTTCTTTTACTCAATCCATTCCTTCATAAATTACGACCTCACTTTGGGTGGACCACCTATGATTTGATTAATGAATTACTAAGCCTAAATTTAGTTCAAGCTCTTCCAAAACCATACCAATTCTCGACTTATGTTCAAGTTATTAACATGCAAATGATTTTTCACTTATGAGTAGTCACTAATCTATTTTTGGTGGGTCGATTAGAAACCCAAATAAAATAACGGGAGAATTACTTTACTTCTATAAATCATAGATTAAATGAGTTTGGGAACTTGATTATGCTATATTACTTTAACGCCTTTTCAATACCTTTTCTTTTTTATTTTGCAAATTGTTTTGCAGGTAGTCTAGATAGATTTTAGCCTAAAGTACTAACATGCAAGAGAGTGATTATGTGGGTGTGCAAAACAAGACAACAAATAAATTTTAAACATTGGGAGGAAAGACTTACCTATACTATGTAAACAACTGCAACAAGTATTAATTAGAAATACATATTCAACCTAAATATGATTTCTTATTATCACAAAATTCCATTCAAATCTCATTTTAGGTTTTCCGAAAACTAAACTATATGTCATATAATTTAACTAAATGGCCTAATTCTAATGACAGGCAATAATTAATATGTAACTACTCTACTAGACATGTAAATTAATTAAATGACCTCGCATGCGACCCCTGAATGAGACATGCTAGTAATGACAAGACACAAATGATGACATGAAAGATGACGTGGCACACGTTATGACATGCCATATATGACGTGGCACGATGGCGTGGCATGCAATTATGACATGGTAGGCATGACCTAAATTACATGACATGCATGTGACATTTTTTGTGTTTTTCATGAAAATTCGAAATTAGAACATAACCAAAAGAAGTCATCTAGTTCTAGATATTATCCAATTCAATTTGAGGATTAAACTAGGTCAAATCCCTATTTAAATTAAATACTATCTATAACTAGATAGAGTCTTTCTTAACATGCAATAAAATCTACCCAGCATGAGATATTATCTAAAAATCTAACCAAATATATCTAACAATCTTTTTTGTACTTTTTATTCATTAAAGCTAGCAATTCTATAAACAAAATTTCAAATATAGCAAAAATCATTCAAGATATCCATCGAGATTCAAATAAAAGATGCATCTTAGATTAATAGATATCATAATCCTGATAGGGCACTTACTCAAAATCAAACATAAAAATAAAAATAAAAATGCAGATGGATCAAATTAAATATATTGCAATCTTAGGCAACACAATTATTCAATAATAAGTTGAAATAATTAAAAAAAATTATCCGATTTCTTTACAAATCATATTAGTAATTAAATAAACTTTATCAATAAGCCCTAATTAGATTTGTTTAATATCTCAAATATCACCTATCAAATAACAATCGATCAAGTGTAGGGTCTCCTCGCTTCAAGAACTTGTTTCTTGGAAATTCTCTCGTCTATGTAGAGCTCTATCTACCGCCCATGGTAGCTTTCTATTCAACCTCGCCCAAAATTACCCCTCTATATCAACACACCATCTCCGATTCTGTCTTCTTTCTTTGTTACTAAGTCGCACGAACCATCCATGGGCTCTGAAGGAGATTGCCCCTTTCTACCGTAGTTCCCATCTTCCTCCACCTCTCGCCTTTCCAGTGGTCGACTAACTATGGTTGCATGTTCTGGATTTCTTCATCGGAGGTCTTCGCTGCTCTGTACAGAGGTGAATTACTCCACAGTTTGCGATATCTCGTAGTTTTTTGTTACTTTACACTTACTTCTGAAGAAATAGTAGCTGTTCGGGGCTGGGTATCTACTTCACCGAGCATTGGTGGCTGGCCCTCAACATCCACCACCACACAAATGAAGCTTTTATGTTGGAACTGTCAGGGGTTGGGCAATCCCTTGACAGTCCAAGCACTAAAGGCCTTGTCGGCCAAAGAAAAGCCCGACCTTTTGTTTTTGATGGAGACCAAGAACCAGGAGTTTGTTCTTAATAGATTGCAGCGAAGGTTAAAATTTAGTAGATCCTTTGTACAAAATCTAGTCGGCATAGCAGGTGGTTTGGCGGTTTTTTGGAATGACGCCATTTCTTTAGAAACAGAAGGCGTTTCGGAGGATTATTTTGATATGGTCTGCAAGGATTACAGTGACGATCGGCTTATGAGAATTACCTGTCGGCACCCCCCTTTCTCTTATCACAATCGCCAGCTGCTCTGGGAGACTCTTCGAAGGATAAGTGCTTTCAACACACTTCATTGGCTTTGTGCCGGGGATTTTAATGAAATTCTTCATCCCTGGGAAAAGGTTGGCAAGCGATCTCCTGTCAGGTCTCGGCTTACATCCTTTCGAGCTGTTGTAGATGACTGTGCCTTGATGGAAGTCGAAAGCAAAGGATGCGCGTATACATGGACAAATAACCGTGAAGGGGATGATCTTGTAAAGGAACGATTAGACCGGGTCCTATGCTCCATGGAGTGGCGACTACTATATCCAGAGGCGGAGGTGTATGCATTACCGGCACTGGGATCTGATCATAGCCCATTACTTATTTCCACAGTGACCGCTAATAAAAATCGCCAACGTGCCTTTGTTTATGAGGCATATTGGAACAACGACCCGGATTTTAGCCGAGTCATCTCTGAAACATGGCCTTTCGATCAGCTAAGATCTTCAGATCTTTTGAAGAAATTGAAAAGAGTGAGTGATGCTTTAAGAAAATGGAGTCGATCCAAGTTCGGTAATGGACACTTGAGGGCAATGGCTTTACAACACCATCTGCAGACGCTAACCAACCACCCTTATAGCTCCAATGTCGACAAAGAGGAGGCCTCTCACATCCAAGACGAGATCAGGAGTATTTGGCAGCGAGGAGCAGTTTTGGGCTATGAGGTCTAGGATCAATTGGTTGCGTTGGGGCGACAAAAACAGTCAGTTCTTTCATGCCACTACTATACAACGACGGCAGAGAAATAGGATTGGAATGCTTAGGAATGAAAATAATGAATGGGTGCGGGATACAACAGCTATCAAGGAGATGACATCTGCTTTCTTCGCTAAGTTATATACAATTGTTGGCTACCGTGACTTCGGCCCGGTTCTAGATCAATGTCAACCAATTGTCACAGAAACTATGAACGAACACTTACTGGCTTCGATCACAGTTGCTAAGGTACGACAAGCCACTTTTCAATTGGGTGCCACGAAAGCTCCAGGTCCTGATGGTTTCAACAGTCTATTCTAAAAAACCCATCGGAATACTATACAACAAGACTTATTCAGCCTGGTCACTGAATTCTTCTGGACTGGCAAGCTGCCTCGAGATCTTAACAAGACCGTAATAGCTCTGATTCCCAAGGTACACCATCCTGAAAGTCTTGACTAGTTTCGACCGATCGGTTTGTGTAATTATGCATATAAAATTATCGCCAAGGTCATGGCAAATCGCTTAAGACCTTGGCTAGAGGAGCTGATCTCAATCGAACAGGCTGCCTTTGTGAGCGGACATCAGATACAGGATAATGTTCTAATCGTTCACGAGGTTCTACATCACTTCAAGACGAGGAATATGAAGCGACATTTCAATGCTCTCCTTAAGACAGACATGCAGAAGGCATATGACAAAGTTGAATGGGATTTTCTCCAAGCCTACCTTACTAGATTGGGGTTCCATCCTTGGTGGGTTCAAATGGTGATGCAATGATCACCACGACGACTCTGAGTGTTAGCTTAAATGGGGAGCATCTACCCTACTTTACACCGTCAAGAGGACTCAGACAGGGAAACCCTCTTTCTCCATATATCTTTATTTTAATGTCGAATGCTCTGTCCACCCTTATTCATAATGCACTTACCATGGGACATCTCCATGGCATCAAACTTACTAGGTCATGTTCAACTCTCTCCCATCTTTTCTTTGATGATGATTCAGTATTCTTCCTAGATGGCACAGTAACGGAATGTCAAAATATGGCAAATATATTAAACCAATACTGCCTGGCCATGGGTCAAGTGATAAACAAAAATAAGTCTGGACTCTACTTTAGTAAATCCTGTCCGATAGGCCTTCAAAATAACTTGGCAGCTGAATTGCGGGTACCAGTGCTGAATTGTTATGGGAAATATCTAGGTGTTCCATCTGAATAGGGCCGATCTAAAAAAGAACTATTTGGTTGGATATTAGGAAGAATCAATGCTAAACTGGAGGGTTGGAAAGAACTGTTACTATCGAAAGGTGGAAAGGAGATCCTACTCAAGTCTGTCGTTCAGGCCATTCCACAGTATGCTATGTCAATATTTAAGCTTCCTATGTCTCTTTGTCGAGTGATTAAGAAGAGGATTGCCAACTTTTGGTAGCGTAATGACAAGAACAGGGTCGGTATGCATTGGAAGAATTGGGACTTGCTTAAAACTAGTAAGAATTTTGGCGGGTTAGGCTTTCGGGACCTCATAGCTTTTAATGTCACTCCCCGACTCTTGGTCACGTGACCATCCTTCTTCCTTGGTCGATTTTCTAATGTGATATCCCAAGATTTTATATCGCCGACCCTTTTTCCTTTTTAATAGCACATGCGGAAGCAGTTATAAAATCCCCAGACAATAAAGCAATGGGATATACAAGTAGGACTAGGAAATTGAACCTGAAAACCAACACCCTTATGTTCATATACAAGCCATACTAAAACGATTGGTTTCTACTCAAATTGATTCTATAGCAAAAGTCATCAGGATCCTACTCTGAATCATCCTCGGAGTTCTCTTTCAGATACTCCTCTTCGAGTTCTTTCTCCTCAGGTTCTTCATCAGGGTCTTGAAATGTTTTCCCAAAATCGGGATGAGACTATGTCTCAGCAAGTTCTACCACACTAAAATCCAATTAGTAAACTAATACATCTTAGGGCTGCCTATGCACAATATGAGTCAGAGGACTTACCTTGGCCTCAGATTCCACCTGCATATTAGCACAGGTCAAATAGGCACCTAACCAATCACATCACAGATCGAAGTATCGATCTAATCGACTTAGTTGATTACATGCCAACAAGACCACTCAATGTCATTTCCATTTAATCAATCAATCCACAGTATCAAATCAAGACAATGTTCAATCGACCTAGTCGATTACATACCAACAAGACCATTCACGGTCATTTCAATTATTCCAACTCAATTCCCAATTATAAATCACGGTCCTTAGGACACAATTTATCTATAGGTGGTAATCACGGCCCCACCAAGCAACTTTCTTAGATTTAGTGGCTTTACGGTCCCACCTGACCTTCTCAAGATCTAGTGGTTTTATGGTCCCACCCGACCTTCTCAAGATCTAGTGGCTTTATGGTCCCACCCGACCTTTCCAAGATTTAGTGGCTTTATGGTCCCACCCGATCTTTTCAAGATTTAATGGCTTTACGGTCCCACCCGACCCTCTCAAGATCTAGTGGCTTTATGGTCCTACTCGACCTTCTCAAGATCTAGTGACTTTATGGTCCCACCCGACCTTTTCAAGATCTAGTGGCTTTATGGTCCCACTCGACCCTCTTTACGATGCCATACTCTGTCACCGAGCCACGTGCATTCTCCAGGAAGACATGCCGAGTCTCCGAGCCACATGCATTCTCTAAGGCTACCTTTTTGCCAAAGTGACATATCCAATCACCGAGCCACATGTCTTTCCCAGGTGACATTCCAATTCACTGGGCCACGTGCATTCTCCAGGTGATTTATCAACTCACTTTCAATACTGACAACCGATACCCGACCAATTCTCAATCACAAGGTCAAAATTGCATTATTTAATAACATGACTTAAAAATGCACCATTAAATCAATTCGACACGAATTAAAGCGCAAATAAATAAATGGATTGCTCCACGACAATCAGCACGAAATTCCGGTCACTGACCATCCCGGTTGAATTTCCGGAAAATAAATAATTAAATAATTAATTTCGAAAATTAAATAAATAAACACAATAATTCCAATTTTGCACAATATGAAGCTCAATTAAATAAACAATATGCGCCACGATCATCAACATAAAATCCCGATCATTGGCCATCTCAGTTGAATTTCCGAAAAATTAAATAATTAAATAATTAATTTCGAAAATTAATATTTAATTCTTAAAAATGCCATTTAGGCCCGAATTGCCTAATTAACACCCGATAAGGGTCGGGAAAAATCCCACGAAGCATCCAATAAATACTATAGGCAATTCTCTATCTAAGTACACTAACCACCTAACTAATATGCAATACAATTAACTAATAATCGCTAATCCATTCTAATCTAACAACCTAATTACACTTAACTAACACTAATAAACCTTTAAGTGTAATTAGCAAACTAAGAAGGCATTAGTGAGTAAAACTCACTCAAAACGGTAGGCTTGACGCGAGAATCGACTTTCCTCAAAGCGGGCCGAGCATCCGAGCTCGGGAAAACGGCCAAAACGGGCCAAACGTCCGCTGCCATACCCATTTTCGAACTCCCTGTACGCTGTTGGTTGGGGCCAAATCCGGTGTCGGTTGAGGCGGCCAAGGGCCTAGATGGACGGAGGAGGCCGAAACGGACCTAGGTGGGGCTTCACGGTGGCTGGAAGTGGGCTAAACGGCTCCGGCGGAGCTCCACCAGATCTGAAACAATTGCTGGAACAGAGGCTGGACAGCAGCTCGATCGGGCAGGGGCAGACGGTGCACGGCGGGCGAGTGTGAGGCGAACGGCGACGAGGTAGCGTGCGGCGGCTCCTGGCGACGTCGGCTGCTGCTCCGAACCCAGGCGAGCTGCTTCTATTTCTGCACTTCAACTCGCAGGCTTCGAACAGCTAAAATGAGATGGGGAAGAGCTTGGCGAAAGAGAGAGGGGGCGGAGGGCGTGCGGGCAGCCGAGGAGCAGCGGCGGTGACTCCGGCACGACGACAGTGGCAGCCTTGGTCCGAAAGATGATGGTTGCTGCTTCCTCTGGCCTTCGGCTTCCATGGCGTCGCACAACCGAAGAAGAAGATAGGGAAGAGAGAGACAGCGACGGGAGAGAGAAGGGGGGAGGAAAGAACCGGTTTCTCTCTCTCTCTCTCATGGCCCACCACTAGCTGCCTTTCGCTCTTCATTTCCAAGCCCCAAAATGCCCCTTCTAGAAGCCTTTGGATAATTCAAAATGTTGGGTCTATGGGCATACGAATTTTGCTAGGTTTTCTCTCAAATTGGACCTTAATCCCACTTGAATTAAATCAATTTGACCCCTTTAATTTCATTCAACACCTCATCAATCAAATTAGTATTTTTCCTTACCAATGTAGCCCACTCGCATCCCAATTTCACAATAAAAACGGTCTCCTGCAAATTCCAATCGAAAACGACCCTAACTCAACTTTTTCCAAAAAATCTCGGTTATCAGAAAAATCTTCTGAGACTGAGCCGACGCTCCTAAAATGACCTGTGACATGATAGACTCTTTAATTTCTAAAATCGGACTTAGATTGGCAGTTAATTTCACTCTGACGCGCTTTTAGTGTGATCTAGGCTACTAGGTAGTTTTCAGAACTTTTTAGGACAAATGACCCATGGTCGATTTTCTTCAAGCCACAATGAACCCACTCGACACGTTGGCGACTCTTGATTGTCGTGAAAATCTTTAGGATTCAAATACGGACACAGGGTACCAAAACGACAGTAAAATCAAATTAGTGCCGGTCGATGAGAATTTTCCAATTTAGTGGAGTCACCCACGATCGGTCATTCATCTCAGTCGAACCGACCTATCTCTGATTTCAAATCGATTTTTAACTGTGCCGTAATGATCTTTAAAGATGAGCACGGTCGAGAAATCGATTCATGGTCAAATTCTCAAGTCTATTTGCCTTAAAGTCCTTAATAGCTTACCCAGCTAGTCTAGTTATCTCGTGAGTGGCCAACTTAGAGAAAAACACTGTAATCGCGTCGATGAAATGCCTAATTTAACCAATCGAAATCAGAGCCTGAAAATCAGGATGTCACATTTAATAAGGCCATGCTTGGCAAGCAGGCTTGGAGATTATTTCAACAACCTAACTCGCTCTGGGGTCGGCTCCTCAAGGGGTTATATTTTCGTTCCAAGGATTTTCAATCAGCAGAACAAGGCTCGCACCCCTCCTAGGGTTGGAGAAGTCTTATCACTGGACGGGACGCCATCTTACCAAATGTAAGATTGTCTGTGGGAGATGGACGATTAATTAACATTAGGGAGCATTGCTAGTTACCAAGTGGCAAAATTGGAGGACCAGCAGCTAGAGATGAGCCCAGGATGGTGGCTGATCTTATCGATCCTGTCCACCATACATGGAATACTCCCCTAATAACATAGATGTTCGATAATTTTATTGTAGACGAAATACTGAGGATCCCAATCAGACCCCTCCATACAACTGATCAGCTCATTTAGACAGCAACATCAACAGGGCATTATACGGTCAAAAGCAATTATAAAGCTCTGGTAACGACAGCAAGTAAACCAGATGGCAATCAAGCCTCAACTTCCTACCAACCTCCCACAGAACTATGGCGTAAAATATGGAACATGCACACCACACCGAAAATTCGGATATTCCTGTGGACAGCTTGCCAAAATGCCCTAGCTACTAAAGCCAACTTATGTCACAGACATATTATCTCTAGCCCTATGTGTACTCTCTGCAATCAGAACAAGCCAGAAACCGTCGAACACATCTTCTTTTATTGTTCGTGGACTGAAGGAGTATGGAAACACCCCCAACTAAACATCTCGTTTGAGCCAAATTCAATAAACCGTCTGGATAAATGGATCACCGAAAAAGCAAGAGATCAGAACCTCTTACCTGGATTGACGACTATTGCTCATGTTTTATGGCAGCTATGGTGTCTGCGCAACAATAGCGTTTTCCGTGGCCTTCGCCCTGATCCCAATCGGGCTGTTGAAGACGCCTTGGCACAGACTCGAATATCCCATCTCTCGGATCAACGGCGTCCCCAAACAGATAGCTCGCGCACAGGGGCTTCAGTCGTCCCACCAGCAAATTTATGGCAACCGCCGGATCCAGGCTTTCTCAAGTGCAACATAGACGGATCCTTCCACCCTGGGAGCAGAGAGGGCACAATGGCCTGCATTAGTCACAATCACAGGGGCCTCCTAACAGACGTCTATACAAGCAGATTTCCAGCAACTTCTGCTTTTCAAACTGAAATACAGGTGCTCACCTTAACCCTTCAACGTCTGCAGAAGCAGGGCCTTCACAAGGCAAATCTAGTGATCCAATTTGACTGCCTGCAGTTGATCGATGTTCTTCAAGCGCGGAAGAAGCCACCATGGGAGGTATGGCCGCTATTCGAGGAACTACGATCGCTTCTGCCCCTTTACCCTAACCTACGGCTGCGACATTGCAACAGACAGGCCAATGTAGTAGCCGACTGGGCTGCAAAAGCCCACGGAAGATCAAACCTGGCCCAAAACTAGAATGTATTTCCTCGTTCTATTTTGCAAACTTTGGTAGCGGCTGATGCTTTCGCTTCTGCTGCTCTTGGAACGCCACGATGTAATATTTGGCCTACTTAAATATTACTTTCAGTTTCTGACCAAAATAAATAAATAAATAACAATCGATCCAAATCGAGGAATGAAATATTCCAATTGAATTGGAGAAAGATTATTACCTAATTCGAACACGCTTTGATCCGGATCACGGCTTGCGGATGGGGCTACAGTTTCTCCTTTTAGCGCTGGTGGCTTCAGCAGCAAGCAACGCCTTTGCTATTTACACAGATCATAGAAAAACTGATCAGTGTCTTCCTCGCAGAGTTTTCTACTTCTTCGCTGACCATCTTTGAAGGATTTCATGGATGCGGAACATGTCACAAATTGCTGGTCTTGCTCGCTGGGCTCTGAAAGAACTATGTGAGCAACCTTCTTTCTTGTTCGCCCATTCTTACAGACAAATGCGCATGCTCTCTATGTCGGATGATGTGTGCATCTCATATGAAATTGATTGTGATTCGTTTGGATGGCATGCGTGATTTAGGAATCCGTATGTGACCGGCACGTCTGTGTTGGCAATCAAGTACAAGGATGGGATTTTGATGGCTGCTGACATGGGAGGTTAGCTTCTTTGCTTCATCGGTTTTCCGATTCCCTGATGCTGGTGCACTTTGATTTGAACAATTTGTTGCTTTCTCTTGGGAGGAATTTTGTCTCTTTCGTCTGTGTTAGGGAATTAGATATCTGTCAAGGCCATAGAATGATGATTGAGAGGTTTAAGTCGGGTTTTAACGAGTTTAAGATGCTCAAATTCTCTTGCTCCTTGATCATGATTGAGGAATTCAGATCATTTTCTTGGTCGACCAAATATCTTCGAAGGAATGCGGGAATATCCAGAAGAAGATTCCGAGGAAACTCATAGTAACAATAGGATTGGTTATTGTGTATGCTGGGAATTGAGGATATATGAAGTTCTCCAATGGCATCGTCTTAGGATTGGAATTGTTGGATCTTAGAGGTATCTTTTTCTTTGTTGGTTAAACAATCCAAAGCGAGTGGAAAAGGCTGTTGGTCAATTTTCAATGTTTGTAGAAATTACAATTTATGTTGAAAGAGTGCTACTGAGTGTCGCTGTTTGTTTTTTAAAGGGCAGACTGATATGCATTGTCATCTTGTCCCCTTTTTAGATTGGAGTATTCCATAGACTTGTATCGGTGTTTCATTAATTATGGTTGGTTTTTACTTATGCAGACAGGTGCTGATTCACCTCTCTTTTAAATTACACAATTGTATTTCTAAACATATGTTGTTAACTTCTGAAATTTTGATTTGAGGAAAATTTCAGGTCTATGTATTCCATACTGAAATATGAGAGTGTTTTTTTTTTTTTTAATTATTATTTAAAAAATTAATTAATTAATTAATTTTTTTTTTTTAATTTGAATACAAACAGCTCAATGCTTCTGCTTTTCAAACAAAAATTTTTCTGGCGGTACCTGCCTGTTGTCATGTATCAAGGAAAATCAGAAAAGGTGTTTACAACTTCACTGCACCTTTTGTTCTGGCATGCTATATATCTGCTCATTATGAACATTACTCTTGACTAGCCATGCTAGAAGGAAACTTTCTACTGCTTCTGTATTTTCTTCCATTTCGCTATTTCTGCCTATTAAGGTTATCACTACTACGTAGCTTTTGAAGTTCTTTAACTTTAGATGGTATAGTCATCTCAGGACTGGGTTCCAATTGTTGGTTGCTTACATGTTCTGATAACATGGTGATTGAGTCCTACATTCTCCTTAATTGTGAGTGTGTTAGTTTCCGGCTATCTCTGTGTTCTAATAGTGAGAAATATTTCGCAGGTTCTTATGGATTCACCTTGAGATACAAAACTATTGAGCGAATAAAGCCTATTGGAAAACATTCTCTCTTGGGCGCAAGTGGAGAGATAAGTGATTTTCAGGAGATATTGCGTTACCTTGATGAACTCATGTACGTATCAATTGATTAAGATTACAAGCAGCAATTTCTTTTTTATTGCCGAATATTTGTTACCTTGCTTCTCTAACTTTGAGGCTGCTTCTGACAAAGACTGTCGATTTTGGGGTCTGTTGTTGCAGTCTTTACGACAATATGTGGGATGATGGGAATTCCTTGGGGCCCAAAGAGGTGCATAATTATCTGACTCGGGTTATGTATAATAGGCGGAACAAGTTCAACCCATTGTGGAACTCACTAGTTCTAGGTGGAGTTAAGAATGGACAAAAATATCTTGGCATGGTTGGTCTTGACCCTTGGTGAGATTAGTTGGACTTTTTGAGAATGTTGTCGAATTCTCATTCAATTGGCCTGCAATCTTATCCAGGTTAGCATGATAGGCGTGAGTTTCGAAGAAAACCATGTGGCTACTGGGTTTGGCAATCAACTTGCACGGCCAATTCTTCGCGACGAGTGGAACGAGAACTTGAGTTTTGAAGATGCTGTTAAGCTATTGGAGAAGTGCATGCGCGTGCTTCTGTATCGTGACAGATCTCCAGTCAATAAGCTTCAGGTTCTAGTTTTATCTGTGTTATTGTTTATGGTTTTCTTCACTTCTCAATGTTTGCATATGGCAGCATACTATGAGGTTAGGATGTGATAATATTATATCAGTTTTTGGCATTTTCTTCCTCTTCCTCATATAATTGTGTGATTTTGATGAACTGATGCACACTTATGCATTCTTCTTTTGTTAAAGAAAGGATGTCCTATCTGGGACTGAGGGAGAGTTACAGTGTATTCTTTTGTGGATTACCTAGTTGCACAACCAGCCTCCACATATAACTCTGGCTCCTTTTGGATCCACCATTGCCAATGCGGTTCATCCCTCTCTACAGTTTTACTTAAGCAGGTCCAGTCCACCTGTGACGCATGATTATTACCTGGTTGTACAATGATTAATCATGGACGACCTGTATTGGTTTGTGTCTTAAAAATTCTGAGGAGATGTTTCCAGACAAATTTGAAGTCTGCATCATGATGAAGATTAAGGAGGATGAATATTGAGTTGTTTCAGGCTTTTTGTCCCCCTAACATTCTTCCCTGTATGCTACTTTTGGGATAATTAGGAATCCCCAGAGGCTAAGTAACAATTGGAACCCAGGAGATGCCATACTGTTCTTTGGCCATTTCAAAGGATCTTAGCCTTTTATCTTGACTTTTGAGAACTGGTAGCGCTTGAATTTGTGGTTAATTTAAGGTCGTCTTTTTCTTGCTTCGGAGCAGTTCTTCATATTTACTGAGCTAGACGATTCATGTGATAAACTAATAAAGTGTACTGAGGACTGAGCATGAAGAGAAGAAGATGAGGGGATGGACAAGTTGATTTCATTGTCCTGGAGCTGACAAGTTGCTTTCTAAATTTTGACAAATACTAATTACAATGATTAGAGAAATTAAATCATAATTAAGAAGGTGGGGAAGGTTCTCATTGGCCATGTTTTTAATTACAAGTTGCTTTGGAGCAGTTCTTCATATTTACTGAGCTACACGATCCGTGTGATAAACTAATAAAGTGCACTGAGGACTGAGCATGAAGAGAAGAAGAGGGGGTGGAAAAGTTGGTTTCATTGTCCTGGAGCTGACAAGTTGCTTTCTAAATTTTGACAAATTAAGAAGGTGGAGAAGATTCTAATTACAATGATTAGAGCTAAATTAAATCATAATTAAGAAGGTGGAGAAGCTGACAAGTTGCTTTCTAAATTTTGACAAATTCTTAGAGAAATTAAATCATGGATCATGTTTCTTATAGACAGCAATTGATCTCTGGTGCATGACTTCATTTCGCACTCTTTTGTTGCAATTATCTCACATGTTCTTCTTTTTGTTCCCACACATTTTACTTATATGTAGTTCTTTCTACAGGCATTCGATGTTTTCTTTGAAATATTGCCATTAGCTTTATTTTGAACTATCAAAATGACACGGTGCTTGACTTGCAGATTGTAAAAATCACAGAAGAAGGAGCAACAAATTTTCCACCCTACTCTTTGAAAACCTTCTGGGGTTTTGAATCATATGAAAACCCCACTGTTGGTGAAGAAGGTTTGTGGTGAACTTTGTTCTGCATATTCTTATATTTGTTTAGATTCTGATCTTGTCATGTTAATCATGTGATGTAACACTTAGAAAATGTGTTTTTAGATGTTTCAGAGAGGCTTCTTTGCTAAAGAAGCTGTTGGCTCCTTTTCTGTCTTCACTGTCAATTGCCCTTTACAGATTTTTATTTCTGTTCTTATGGATACATCATCTGACCTTTACATGGTCTTTTTGGGGCTAATTTTGTGGATGGGCTAATGTAGTTGGGTAGCTTTTGGTTTAACCAGAACTTGTGCTAGGTGAGAGAAATGGAGACATACTTTGTGCAGAAAATCAGTAAACGTGCGAAAGGTACAGTAATCTTTATCATGGGGGGAAAAAGAGAAAGTTGGGGCTGTCAATTTCGTTAAGAACATCTTCCACTTAATTGTATCAGAGTAAGGTTCTGATCCCTGGGACATGGGCCTACCATGCTACTGCTGCGCCACTCTCATTTGTTAACATAATATTGGAAAAACATCTTTCATAACTCTTACCAAGTTGTCTGACGTATAACCTTACTCTTACCACAATTATTGGATCGTGCAGGACATCATTTGAAGATGACCAACTAGAATAAAGTTGGATGACCTCGATCTCGATCCCCTGCGCTTTGCAGGATAGCCTGTGTCATAAGTGCCGTTGTATTTCCTTGTCGTGTTTCCTCTTCACCTATGTACTTTAGCAATCTCTGGCTATGCCCCCATCCCTCTTGAATGTGCCCCCATTCAACTGCCCAATGGGCGCGGAGGGGATATTACTCGACATTGCTGGGATTGCTTTTCTGTCAACTTTATAGCATGGAGCTGTGACTAATATTTGGAACTTTGTGTTGATTTTCTTGTGTTTCGGCCTTGCCTATGTATTTAAGCGTTCTCTCACATTCAAGTAGGTTTCGGATTGCTTTTCTGTTTCCGCTTCGCATATGGTATATTGTAGCTTACTGCCATTTCCTCTAGCCAACGTCAGCAATGCTCAGTGACCGGCCAAACGTTGACGATGCTAAGCCTCACCTATTGGCGTCTCTTGGAAGAGATGGGTGAGCCTCATATGAGGCTCCCCAAGGCTAGCGACCTCCCCAGCTCTCGTCTGGCTGGTCATCGACCTTCCATGGCTGAGGCCAACGTGATCAGCAAGAGGAAGAGGAAGAGGAAATGAAAAAAAAAAGAGAGAGAAAAAGAATGATAAAATCATTTAAAAAATTTCAAAAACTTTAAGTCACAAAAATATTTTGAGTTGTACTAAACACATTTCTATTATGAGAATAGAAGTTTGGTTTAGTTACCAAACACGTTTTTTACTCAGAAATTTGTCCATAAAAATAAAAATAAAAAAAAATTATTTCATAACAAAAATTGTTCTTAAAAAAGAAACATTATCACATGCATCCTAAAATGCTTGTTGCATTCCCGCTTCGCCTATGTATTTCGGCGTTCTCTCACATCCAAGTAGGTTCGGACTGTTTTTCTGTTAGCGTCTATAGAGTGGAGCGTGACACAATATTGGGAATTTTATGTCAAAAACTTCGATTTTCTTCTTGTGTTTCTACTTCGCCCATGTGTTTCAGCGTTCTCGCACGTCCAGGCAGGTTCGGATTGCTTTTCTGTCCACATTTATAGAATGGAGCGTGACATAACGTCTGGAACTTTTACGTCGAAAACTTTGATTTTTTGGGACAACTTTCGAGATTGATAAGAGAAGAACATGGCATAACCATGGTTCGAGATGATCTCATGAAACTGAAAAGCCAATACTAGAACACCAAGTGTACCCTTTTGTGTTGCCTTACTCAGATGCTAAAACATCGACCTATACCAAACTCTTAAAACTAATTGCAGAAACCACGGTCGCCTCTCCAGGTGGATTGTGTCTACAGCTGATTGATTGTGTCTGGAGCTTATTGATTGGACCAAGAATGCCTTTTTTTTTTTTTTTTTGGTCGAAACCAAGAATGCCTTTTGATCGATATAAATGTTTAGAATCGTACCTTGCTTGAGACGACATCCAACTACACATACAAAAAATAACATCCTTAGTTTGAGTGATCTAATGAGTCATCCAAGTATAGTACTTGCCCAAACTAATTGTCGCAACCTACCCCTCGGGAAAGGGAATAGGTTTAGGGGTATTACCTAAAAGATGGGTCTATAGCCCATGATCAAGCATGGGCTCTCCCAATCCCATATCTCGCGCGACATTGGAAGGTTCATAAGATTCTTTTAATGAAGAGTTACCACTAATTTATTAGGGTTGGCTATAAAACAAGTGAGATATGAGAGTGTACCTTACTTTCTATGCAACCAGAGAATTTAGGTTCGGGGACTTCATTACACTAATTAACCAATTAGTACTCTTTCGATACCTAATCTTGTTCATTTTAAAAAAAAAATGATGTTTTTGTTAGGTGGTCTAGATTGATTTAATACCTATCTACTAACATGTGAGGTGATCATTTTACCAAAAAAAAAAACATGTGAAGTGATCATATGAGTGTATAATCATTAACGTAACAATTAGCAACCAAGGGAAGCATTAAATACATTTCATGAGATAACAAAGATTTAACTCTAAAAAAAAAGATAAATGCCAATCCCAACTAGACTAAAGGAGAGCCAAAATTAATGTACCAACATTGCGCAATCAAGGATATCTGTCTTTAAGGACAATTAAAACCTTAAGATAGAGCCCTAATGACTTGGTCAACCTTAAGCAGGATTCTAAATTGAAAGACTTCCATTTTTCAGGAGAAAATAACCCAAAAGATTAATTTTAACCTTTTTGTAGATTTTATTTTTTTATTTTTTTTAATTCTTTGGATTTTCGAATTTTCCAAAACATTCTGGATTTTTTTAATCTTTTTTAATTTTTTTTTGTTATTTTTCTAATTACCACTGAAATGTTTAGACTTTTTTGAATTTTGGAAATTTTTTGAGAATTTTTCTTAATTTTTTAAATTTTTTTGATTTTCTTTTTTAAAAAATCGAATGTCTTAAAAATGGGTTTTTTTTTAATGTTTCTACTTGTGGTATAATTTTTGTTTAATGTTTTTTTTTAATGTTGATTTGTATAATTTTTTTAATTACCTTATGAGTATAAATATACTAATTTAGGATTTTTCGTGATTAAAATATTAATTTGAAGTAAATTTATCACGTGTATATCAATTTGAAGTATTTTTTAGGTATTAACCGTTTTATCTTTCATAGCATTTATTTATTTATTATTTCTTTCTTTCACTCTTTTATTTTCCTCCTTCGGTCCATCTTCTGCTCGCGCTAATCAAACGTGCGCGCGAACTCTAAACGTAGATCCCCAGAATATCTCTACCACGTCGGAGATCAACACAACTAAGCTTTAGGCCGAGAACCAATTATGCTCTGCCGTCGACCATCCCTAACCATCACCTTCGGTCGCTAGCAGATCAATTTTCACGATTATGGCATTGCAAAGATACGCAAAACATGGACAAGGAAAGAGGGACACCACAGAGAGATGGAAACATGCATGGACATCACCAGATATCGAGAGCACGCAGAATCATAGAACAGAGAAACAGAGGCTACGTAGGTTCAGCAATGCGCTCGGCGAATACGTAATTACATCGGAAATCATATCTCGTAGCTAATAAAACGATTAACAACATGAAAACTAAGTCAAAACATCTTCAGATTGAACGATTCCACGAACTAATTCGTGATCATATCTAAGAGGCATTTCATCAAACAGGTTCTATGCATTCGACTCAGAGGTGAATCGACACATCAACGAACGCGGGTTTGATACTTATCTCATACTAAATCAATTTATGATGTTTGTAAGTCAAGAAATTAATAAGAAGAAAACATCTCGGCCCTAACTCCCTCAGAATAGACCAGAACAGAGCATTTGGTGTTACCTTGCTAAAGAAGCTAATCAGCGTCGCCTTGGATGATCGAATCGGAGAAGGAAGCTTCTGCATATTTTGACGACCAAAATCAGGGCCGGCGGAGGAGCTTCAGGCGAGATCTGGCCACTTCGATCTCTCAGCCACAGAACAGAGATGAACAGAGCACGGCGGTCGCGGCCGCAGATACGAGTGGAAGTCGCGGCTGAGGGCGACGGGAGATCACTGGAAACTGAGAAACTTCTCTACAGAGAGGTTTGGAATTCAACTTTCGAATCTGGCTCCACGGGCTTTTGATGCTTCTGCATTTTTATGGGCTTAAGTGAAGGGTGAACTGGGCTTGTCTAACCGAGAAACCCTGGCTTGGTGGCTTGATGGCTTGAGCAGGGGACAACCCTCTGCTAATTTACCCAGATCATAGATAAACGCATCAGTGTCTTCCTCGCAGGGTTTTCTACTTCTTCGCCGATCATCTTTGAAGGATTTCCATGGATGCGGAACAAGTCACGGACTCCTGGTCTTGCTCGCTGGGCTCTGCAAGAACCCTGTAAGCATCCCTTCGTTCTCGTTCGGCTCCCGATGCCAGATGATGCGTGCGTTTCATATGAAATTGATTGCTATTTGTCTCTTCTTGTTCATAGGAGATGCCCCAAGATGTATGGGAAGGGTTTGACGGATTATGTGGAACAAGTTCCAGACTCTCGATCTGGGTCATTGTTCTCTGAAAGAACTCTGTAAGCAATCTTCTCTTCCGTTCGCCCATTTTCGCGGGCATGCGCGACGGTGCTCTTAAAGTAAAAAAATCCAACTTTATTCTACCCCGAACTTTTTTTGTCAAAAAAATCAGAACTTTAACTTCAATCCTAAATTTTCCCGACAGATTTTTTTCTTTTTGGGGTCAAAAAATCGACTTTAGAGGATGAAAACTAAAGTTCGGATTTTCATATGAAATTGATTGCGATTTGGTTGAATGAATCGTGTGATTTAGGTATCCGTATGTGACCGGCACGGCTTTGGTCGCACTAGAGTACAGAGATGGGATTCTGATGGCTGCTGACATGGGAGGTTAGCTTCTTTGCTTCATCGGTCTTGCGATTCCCTGATGCTGGTGCGCTTTGATTTGAACAATTTGTTGCTTTCGCTAGGGAGAAATTTTGGCTCTTTTGTCTGTGTTCGGGAATTAGATATCTGTCAAGGCCATAGAATGATGATCGAGATGTTTGAGTCGAGTTTTGATGAGTTTAAGATGCTAAAATTTTTGTTGCCTCTTGATATGATTGAGGAATTCAGATTAATTTTTGTTGCTTCACCACACCTTTTGTTCTAGCATGCTATATATATGCTACGAAGCACCGACACTTTCCAAGAGTCTCCGTGTCGTGTCGGGTGTCGGGTGTCGGTGTCAGTGTCGGTTCTACTTAATATATCTGCTCATTATGAACATAAGTCTTGACTAGTCATGCCAGAAGGAAACATTCTACTGCTTCTGTATTTTCTTCCATTTCACTATTTCTGCCTATTAAAGTTATCATTACTACATAGCTTTCGAAGGTCTTTTAACTTTAGATAGTATAGCGATCTCAAAACTGGTTTCCAATTGTTGGTTGCTTACGTGCTCTGGTAACATGGTTATTGAGTCCTACATTATCCTTAATTGTGAGTATGTTAGTTTCCGGCTTATCTTGATGTTCTGATAGTGAGAAATATTTCGCAGGTTCTTATGGATCCACCTTGAGATACAAAACTATTGAGCGAATAAAGCCTGTTGGAAAACATTCTCTCCTGGGTGCGAGTGGAGAAATAAGTGATTTTCAGGAGATATTGCGTTACCTTGATGAACTGATGTATGTATCAATTGATTAAGATTACAAGCAGCGATTTCTTTTTTATTGCCGAATATTTGTTACCTTGCTTCTCTAACTTTGAGGCTGCTTCTGACTAGGACTGTTGATTTTGGGGTCTGTTGTTGCAGTCTTTACGACAATATGTGGGATGACGGGAATTCCTTGGGGCCCAAAGAGGTGCATAATTATCTGACTCAGGTTATGTATAATAGGCGCAACAAGTTCAACCCATTGTGGAACTCACTAGTTCTAGGTGGAGTTAAGAATGGACAGAAATATCTTGGCATGGTAGGCCTCAACCCTTGGTGAGATTCGTTGGACTTTTCAGAATGTTGTCGAATTCTCATTCACTTGGCGTGCAATTTTATCCAGGTTAGCATGATAGGCGTGAGTTTCAAAGAAAACCATGTGGCTACTGGGTTTGGCGATCACCTTGCACGGCCAATTCTTCGTGACGAGTGGAATGAGAACTTGACTTTTGAAGATGGTGTTAAGCTATTGGAGAAGTGCATGCGCATTCTTCTGTATCGTGATAGATCTGCAGTCAATAAGATTCAGGTTCTAGTTTTATCTGTGTTATTGTTTATGGTTTTCTTCACTTCTCGATGCTTGCGTATGCAGCATACTATAAGGTTAGGATGTAATAATATCATATCAGTTGTTGGCATTTTCCTCCTCTTACTCATATAATTGTGTGATTTTGATGAACTGATGCACCCTTACGCATCCTTCTTTTGTTGAGGAAAGGATGTCTTATCTGGGACTGAGGGAGAATTACAGTGTATTATCTTGTGGATAACCCAGTTGCACAACCAGCCTCCACATATAACTCTGGCCCCTTTTGGATCCACCATTGCCCAATTCATTCCTCTCTACAATTTTACTTAAGCAGGTCCAACCCACCTGTGATGCATGATTGTTACCTGGTCGTACAATGATTAGTCATGGATGACCTGTAGCAGTTCGTATCCTAAAAATTCTGGGGAGATGTTTCCAGACAGATTTGAAGTCTGCATCGTGAGGAAGATTAATGAGGATGAATATCAAGTTGTTTCAAGCTCTTTGTCCCCTAAATCTTCTTCCCTGTATGCTAGTTTTTGGATAATTAGGAATCCCCAGAGGCTAAGTCACAATTGGAACCCAGGAGATGTCATACTGTTCTTTGGCCATTATAAAGGATCTTAGCCTTTTATCTTGACTTTTGAGAACTGGTAGCGCTTGAATATGTCGTTAATTGAAGGTCTCGTCTTTTTCTTGCTTCGGAGCAGTTCTTCATATTTACTGAGCTAGACGATCCACGCGATAAACTAACAAAGTGTGCCAAGGACTGAGCATGAAGAGAAAAAGGGGGGGGGACAAGTCTTTCATTTTCCTGGAGCTGACAAGTTGCTTTCTAAATTTTGACAAATACTAATTACAGTGATTAGAGAAATCAAATCACAATTGAGAAGGTGGAGAAGGTTCTCATTGGTCATGTTCCTTATTGACAGCAATTGATCTCTGGTGCATGACTTCATTTCGCACTCTTTTGTTGTGATTGTCTCACATGTTCTTCTCTTTGTTCCCTCACATTTTACTTATATGTTGTTCTGTCTACGAGCATTTGACGTTCTTTCTTTGTAATATTGCCATTAGCTTTATTTCGAACCATCTAAATCACATGGCGCTTGACTTGCAGATTGTAAAAATCACAGAAGAAGGAACAACAAATTTTCCGCCCTACTCTTTGAAAACCTTCTGGGGCTTTGAATCATATGAAAACCCCACTGCCGGTGAAGAAGGTTTGTGGTGAACTTTGTTCTGCATATTCTTTTATTCGTTTAGACCCTGATCTTGTCATGTTAATCATGTGATGTAACCTTTAGAAAATGTGTTTTTAGATGTTTTGGAGAGGCTTCTTTGGTAAAGAAGCTGTTGATGCTTTATTCGTCTTCACTGTCGATTGCCCCTTACAGATTTGTACTTCAGTTCTTATGGATACATCATCTGACCTTTTCAGGGTCTTTTTGGGGATAATTTTGCAGATGGGCTAATGTAGTTGGGGTAGCTTTTGGTTGGAGCAGAACTTGTGGTAGGTGAGAGAAACGGAGACATTGTTTGCGCAGAAAATGAGTAACAGTGCGTAAGGTACAGTAATCTTTATCATAGGGGGGAAAAAAGAAGAAAAGAAAGTGAGCCGGGGCTGTCGGTTTCGTTAGGAACATCTTCCACGCAATTGAATCAGAGTAAGGATTTGATCCCTGGGACATGGGCCCACCATGCTACTGCTGCGCCACTCTCATTTGTTAACATAACATTGGAAAAACATCTTTCGTAACTTTCACCAAGTTGTCTGACGTAAAACCCTGCTCTTACCACAATTATTGGATCGTGCAGGACATCATTTGAAGATGACCAACTAGAATAAAGTTGGATGAAGTCTGATTTAGATGCAAAATACCCTTGAAGGGTATTCCCCGTTGGTGATCTTGCTGCGGTTATGTATTTCAGCATTCTATCATATCCTATGATCGGATTGCTTTTTTTTGTTATCGTTTATAGAATGGAGTTGAACTCAATATTTGGAAATTTATGTCGAAAACTTTGATTTTCTTGTTGTGTTCCTGCCTTGCCTATGTATTTCAGCGTTCTCTCTCATTCAAGCAAGTTTCGGATTGCTTTTCTGTTCGGCTTCGCCTATGGTTTATCGCAGCTTACTGCTACTGCTCGTTAAAATGCGCTTGTTGTGTTTCAGCTTCGCCCGTGTATTTCAGCATTCTCTCACATGATCACATCCAAGCAGGTTTGGATTGTTTTTCTGTTAGCATGTATAGAGTGGAGCGTGACACAATTAGAGAGGTCAAAATGGGTTTTAAACCCACATATAACTCATTTAAATTATAAATGGGTTATATATAAATCACTTATATTTTGAAGAGACTAATTAAATGAATTTAAAAATACACAGGTTAAAATAAACAGGTTTTAAATATGTGTGGATCATTAACTTGAAATATATATATATATATATATCTCTGTGTGTGTGTGGGGGGGGGGGGCAAAAAGAGATCCGTATAGCAATCTCAGGGACTCCAATTGGATCTACCATCACCATCTCACACATAATATTGTATTCTTCTTTTGTCGTTGGAGAGAGGAATTAGAGAGGTTAAAAGGAGCGTGCATGTGAGAACGAAGGAAAGAGCCTATGATGGCTTTGCATACTCTTAAGCTCTCTCCATTACCAATTGGCCAGAAAAACAATGAGCATGATTTCAGTAACTACAACAAAAGGCCCAAAAATATACAAACGAAAAAGGAGGGGCCTAAGCTAAATCAGGCGTGTTATGTATGTCTCAAAATGACTAGACGTCCGAGCTAAACTGAACGTGGTGCGATCCTATATAATGTATCAATTCGCCATATCGTTCTTAGGAACAATTATGAAAGAAGGCTAGTTTGGTGTTTTCGGCTCACCAGGCACCGCACGGGTTATTTCACGATCAATGAACTATCGGGTCTGTGATGCTAGTGACATGGTCCTTGAATCCTCCTGTACCCGTGTACCCTTAGGAGTGAAGCTTGGGGTTAACGAGTGAAGAGTGAAGACGCGGAGAGGATGAACACAACTGGTTCGTGGGAGTGGCGTTAGGATGGTTGGTGTTAGAAGTTCTAGGATAGAAGGAGTATATTGCTTAGGAGCTCTGAAGTCAGGATTGGTCTCCCGTGCACAAACTGGTCGAGAGCTGATGCCGCTCTCCTGATGAGGCCAGGGCAGGCTGAAACCAGTTGTTGAGCCTAACAAGAGTTGCTGTCTTGTTCAATGGACTAGACGCCCTAGTAAAGCTGAGCATAGTACAATCTTATATAAAATGGTTATTCGCCGTACTGTTCACTGGAACAATTATAGAATGAAGGCTGGCCTAGCGAGTTCTGCTCACCAGGCGCTGCACGGGTTGATCCGAGGCTAAGGAAACTATCGACCCGTGACACTAGCATGTCTGCTATGAGTTTGGGCAAGTATTGCATCTAGGTTAGTCAGTAGATCACTCTACTTGAAACGTGGTCATTATTCGCCGCATGAGGAGTTTGAGGTCATTGCAAGCAAGGCACAATGTGAAGCATTTGTATCAATCGGCATGACAGGCATTCCTGGCTTGATTAATTGGTTCTAGAGACAATGGAGGAGAGACCGTGGTTTCCTACACTATTATTTCAATCTCGCTCTTCTTCTGCAATTAATTTCAAGAGTATGGTGTGGGTTGATGCTATTGTTCTGTTCTAGTTTTGCTTTTCAGTTTCATGAGATCTTCTCAATGTCAACAAATAACAGGGTATGCAATTTTTATGAAGTGCTTCAACTAAATCAGTCAGTCGACTCAGTCTATGGTCAGGACATATTCCTCTTCTCTCATCAATCAAGAGATTTGCCCGAGAAAATCAAAGTTCTCGATATCAAGTTCCAGATAACGTGTCATGCTCCGCACTGCAAAAGTCGACGGAAAAGCAACCTGAACCCGCTCAGATGAGACAGGGGGCCGAAATCCGTAGGCAGAGCGGAAGCACATGAAGCATTTCATATGAGCAGCACTATCAACGAGCTGCCATACAACCTAAGACGTTCTCGACTATGAATACAACGCATGACCTTAGGTCCCAGGATCGAAACCCGGCTTTGATAGAAGGGTAGTTTCCGACAAGTCACCATCCTTTTTTTTTCTTTATATTTCCTCTCTCTCTCCCTCTCTCTCTCTCTCGCGTGCCTTTGTTTTGCCTATGTTTTGGAGATGAGAGCCTCTGGAGGTAGCTGCTACGTCATCATCAGCAACAAGTCTGAAATCACTTGTCACTGCCCAAGTTTCATGGCAGAAATTGGCATTTGAACTTGGGAGGATTTGTTGTTGGTCTCGTCTCATCCCGCGAAAATGCATGGCGAAGCAGAACTAGATTGAATTCCGACATAACCAGACCCGAGTTAACTCCGCACCCAATACGCACCGACCAAGCATTCGTGGATGAATGTCCCTCTGTCTGGCTTCAAATGCTTTTAAATTTCAAAATCCGCAAGATGATTCGAGGAATGATGCCTGCTGTGATCTGTGTTTCCTATCTCGCAATGGACGTTGTCCAGAAGCTGGGCTGCTCAGTTTCAGATGTTTAGAAACCTGGACGTGTAATTCGTTCCCTAACGGGCACAAACCAAGAATAGGAGAAGAGATTACTATTGAAATTCCTTATATTCAAAGCCCTTACATACATGTATTTAAGATCATGTAAACCCATCACATATGATGAGCACTCACATCGGTGTCAACTTTTTAAGTGTCGACAGATTCTTCATTTGTTCGAGTCCGGCTTGCATGATTCATAAAAGGTCAAGACGTATAAGAGAATGCAATCTATTTTTCTTTCCTTCTGATTCTGTCGATCAAGAGGCATCCAAAACCACCAGATTCGGTGCTGGCTTCTCATTGCATATAAACATTACATATTACACTTGGATTGATATCCCACAGAAACCCGGGATTTGCTCTCCAAATTAACTCCCATATGCCGATGAAAAAAACGGCGCTACCCCGATGGTCTTCGTCCTCAAGATCTTTCTCGCAAGTATTCCCCACTTGGTCTTGTCCTTCTTGTTCTGTTGGTTGATCCTGTCCTTGAAGTTCCTACAAAATGGAAAAACTTCTATTTAGTAAAGACTTCGATTGACATTACAATGTTTTCAATTAGATCAAAAACATGCAAAAGTTCAGAGTGAAACGACACTTTCAGAACCGAGTGAACACAAGGGTCTCCGTAAACAAAACATGCGCCTACATAACTAGGTACAAAATGCAAGAGAAAACCATCGCACGGAAGGAACATACCTGCACAAAGGGACTCGGCAAACGTCTGAATCGGCGCAGAGACGGGAGTGCAGCTCCAACAGCTGCCACATTCGCTTGCAGTGGATGCAACCGCCCGGAACCCGTAACTTGCAGCCCGCAAAATGGCGGATAAGCAATTCTAGGCCCTTGCAAGCCTCGAAGCTGCACGGCGGCTGGTCCTTCTTGAAGACTTTGTCATGGGGCCCAATCGTTCGACACCCGTCTCTACAAATATGAACTAGAGCTTCCATCGCTTCATATAGTTGCAAATAGATCTTCCTCTCATTCTTCCTTCTGATCCTCTCCTTCGTTTTCTGCAATATTAGATCTCAAATTGATTTTCCTTTCTGTTCTCTTTTCTAATAGAACCAAAAAGTAAGGAGAGGAATGATGTGACGACAGACAAAAAGTTCCAATGCTTACGTTTTCTTCGTGAGTGACGCACTCTAGTAGCTCTTTTTCTAGGAAGGGGTGACTCTGCTTCATCGCAGCCCATCCTTCGGTCTCTGACACATCCTTGAAGTTCTTCACAATCATGCGGTGACAGATGAAGCTAAGACGAGGAGCATCACAGAGCAACGCAAGCTGAAAAATGTCAATGACGTTCTCCATGTTAAGTAGACCCTGCTCGAGTTGCTGCTCACAGATCTGCTTGAGCTGAGGAACCACGAACGAGTGTGAGAGCACCAGTAAAGGCACAACGAAGTCAGCCATGTCTTGGTTTTCATAACTGCACATGAAACATAAGCGATGCTTAGCATAGAATTCTGGAAGTAGAAAATCTAAAAAATTTCCACTATTCTTGAAGCGACAGCAAGGGAGATATATTTACCAGGATGAGTACAAGAATCGAACAAAAACACGAATGGCATCATGAGGAACTCCACTGACTGATAATATTTGATAACGACCCTTTCGTTTAGATTTCTTTAGCATGCCTTTCATTACTGGAGAAGCCATGCTCTGCAAAAGAATAGCCAATTGGTAATGAGTTCAAGAAGTACAAAGTCACACCACTTCCCATCCATGTGGCCTTAATCATTGAATATATCAAATTTCGTGTGGGAAAAAAATCAGATCCACTCTCGTGACATGATAATTTGACAACTTAAGTAATGATCATGAAAGGGTGAATTATTTTCAGGCCAAAGTTGTTGTGGAAGGTAAAACGTTGATTGCACAAAGTTTCATTTAGAATATGAAAATTTCGACTTTCATGATCACAATAAGAAAGTTCCAGATTGTCAACAGAGAGAGTAGCAAAATTTCAGCATAGCAATGTTGGATGGAAAGCGACCGACTCTTTATTTGCAGAAAGATTTTACGGTTTGAATTGAAACAAGGTTGGATTATGAGTTCTTACAATTATACAAGCATGTGCATAGACGACACCACCATCGTCAGTGTGAATTTTGACATCTGCTTTATGGCCTTCATCGAAAAGTCGCTCCCATAGATCAATCGCTGTTGTCGAGATGCAGCAATTGCCTCTTTGAGGCACTCCCTCCGTTTGCAGTCTCTTCCTGGCACATTTGGTCAGGGTCGGACCAGGTAATGGAGGTGCTGCCGGGGGACCAGTCTGTGCAATGATCAATGTATCATCGCTGTTTGTGTCGATTCCTCCCATCGGTTTCTGACTATTCTGCCAAACAAATGGAAACGGACTTAGCTGCAGTTCCTGGTGAAATTCGAGATGCTGTAGTCACTTTACACAAGCAAACGGCAAGACGCGCAACAAACATTAACCTCGGGTAAGTAAGCATGTGATCAGGGGAAACTGTACCTAACGTTCAAATTTCTAACCCGAGAACTATGGACAGGAAGGCTTGTTATTGGAAATTGGTAACTGGCAGATCTTATTGCCAATTCGTTAATGAATAGAATCTGTCGTCTACCATCAAACCAAGATTAATGATATAGAGGAGAAACATCTGAGGTAGACATCAAAAAAAGATCATGGAGGAGCTAATAATTGCAGAACCAAGTAAGGATTCTCTCAAAATGATCATATTGCTAATGACTAAGCCCAATTAAGCCATAGATTGTGCAAATCTGACAAAATGTTTCAGGTTTAAGAGGATCAGAACAGTCCCTTCCATAATTCTCACAAGATTTTTGACTGCTCAATGAATCTTATCATCACAAGCAAAACTTCAAGAGAAAAGACCCGGTTGCGGAGGACAAAAGAATCACATACCTCCAATTTCCGATCCGGAGATACCCGGGGAAGAAACAAAAAACCCGGATACGATGCAAGAACAGATTCGACTCGATCCGATCCAAATTTGATCCTGTCCGATCCTCGGACACCTTCTGCTTCTATAAATCTCCGGAAGCCGGTGCAAATCGGGCCTCCTCTCCAACAAAACTGGAGGAATGGGACCAATGCCGAAGGCAATATAGAATATTTATCAGGAGGAGGAGGAAAAACGACAGCTTTTCTGCCAAGAAACAGCTTCTGGGTAATCCCCTCAAATATGAATCAAGAACCGATGCAAAGGCGCCAACTTCCGTTGCGCAGTTTCAATTATTATCTTGAAATCAACAACCCAATAGAGAGACAGAGACAGAGACAGAGAGGAAGGCTCGCTCGACCCAACCGGAATTCCTCAAAGCACGCTTCGACCAGCTTATATAGAAAGGACGACGTCCATTGTCGACGTCGCGCGTTTCCTTATCTGTCAGTCTTTGTTCGCACACGTCCCTATCTCTCTCTCTCTCCCCTCTGTCAGGGCAACCAGCAAGAAACCCGCACGCGCATCGGAAGGTCAGAGCGCGCGCGCGCGCGCGAGAGAGAGAGAGAGAGAGAGAGGAGAAGGGAGAAGGGAGAAGGAAGAAGATCAGGCTGCTGATTCAGACGCACGTCAGGGAATTTGAAAAGATGGGCAGGAAGGAACTAGGAAGGGATCAAGAAACCGGTTCTTTCCCTGAATTATCATTTTTTTATCTTTTCTTTTTCGGGGGTCGATCCCGCTTTTCGCTGCACGCGTTCTCGCGATTTACCAACGGCCGCCAACTAACTCCCTTGCGATCCCGCTCGATCGCAAAGGCATCCTCCCGTGGTTCTCGTGCTCCACTAAATTACTCTGCATTTTCTTCTTTAATAACCAAAAAACTTTAAAAAAAGTCAAAGCTATCGAAAATCTAAAACTTTATCTACCGTAACGCATTTATCCTAAATTATTTTTGTGATATCAAAATCTACCTATGTGACATATTTACTCAAATTATTATAATATAAATATTTATCCCAAACCTATTTCTATTACATTAAAATTTTCCAATTTCATATTCATATGATGTATTTACCTCAAAAATTTTGAATTACAAAAAAAGAAGTTTGAGATTTTTTATGTTATAAAAAATTTCAAAGTAAGTATATCACATGTATAACTTGGAAGTGTCACGTTGGTATAAATTTAGAGTTTTTGATATCATAAAAAAATTTGGCGTAAATGTATTGCGGTAGGCAAAATTTGTAGTTTTGTGACTTTAAAAAAAAAAAGAAAAAGAAAGATGAAGCGACCAAACCCGAAAATGGAAAAATAAAAGAAAGAAAAAAAGAGGGAAACGCGATGAAGGATAACGACAAATTTTCCTGTGGGACCCATGAAGTGGAGAGACGCCAGCTAAGCTGAGGTTGTCTGGTTCTCTGTACGTCCGTTTGGCCCGACCGGGACCCGCCCACCATCACCTTCGCAGCTGCGGGGTGAATTGACCGGTTTGACCGGTTTGCGGCCAGATATTTTTTAGTGTACTTGGGAGGGAAAAGATGACAAGTTTTTAGCTGGAGGCCATACATTTGGAGAGTTTCTTTCGATCGGGACATGCACGGTCGTGAATGGGCAGGACAGCAACTTGATTTGCGACCAAAAGAAAGAAAAAAAAAATTAGTGGACGATAACGCATGCTTGCTCTACAGCATCCATAACTTTCAGTCCCACCGATTAAAATTAGAAGTGATTGACTTTGAAATGGGAAGCAAATTTTAGAATGGATTGGCTCCTGGAACGTGAAATTGGACGAATTGAGTTGATTTCCAACTTATGAAATTAAGAATTGGCTCACCCAATCTTAGAATCGCACCTATCAATCTGATCAAGTTTCAGGATTCGTCCCAGTATTGGTGATTTCTTCCTTTTTTTCCAAGGTTTCCTCTATTTTCTACAAGTGGAATGTTTTCAACATTGAAAGAAAAAATAATTTACTAATTAGGATTTGCTTTAAAAAAATAATAATAAAGAAATCTTGGTTAGTCTAGTTTGTCTAGCAATGAATCGAGAATCAAATTGGTCATTCCCTATTCCAAGGAAACTATCCAAAGCTAGCCAATTCAATTCAGTCTAATCTGATTTGGTTACAAGGTTAGATTGTGATTGATTTTAGTGTACTAGGGAGTGAAAAGGTCACAAAATTTTAGCTGGAGGTCATATATTTAGAGAGTTTCTTTCGATTAAGACATGCATGATTGTGAATGGGCAGGACAACAACTTGATTCGTGACAAAAAAAATTAGCGGACGATAATGCATGCACGCTTTACGACATCCATGACTTTCAACTCGCCAATCAGAATTAAGGGTGATTAGTTTTGAGAGGGAAACCAAATTTCAAGGTGGATCAATTCCCATGTCGAAACCTAAAATGGGACCGGGTAACATCAGTTTTCAACTTATGAAACTAAGAATTGACCCACTTGATCCTAGAATTGCACCAATTGGTCGAATCTAGTTTCAGGGTCAATCCCGGAATCAGTGATTCCTTCCTTTTTATTTTTCCTTGGTTTCCTCTATTTTCTACGGGTGGAATTTTTTCAACATCAAAAGAAAAATAATTTATTAATTAGGATTTGCATCAAAATAAATAAATAAAAAATTAAGAAATCTTGGCCGGTCTAGTTTGTCCAGCAATGAAGCAAGAATCAAATCGGTTTTTCCTTGTTCCAAGGAAACTAGCCAAAACCAGCCAATTCAGTTCAACTAATATGATCCGGTTATTAGGTTGGATTGGGACTGATGCACACAACTAATCAGAAGCATGATTGGAGAGAGTTTTCACTAATACTGCAGATCAAATATTTGACTCTAAAGCTAAGAAAGAACACCTAGATAAGCTCCAGACCTCCATGAAAATCACTTCCAAAGCCAATACAACTTTTAATCTCAAAGATTTCCTTAACAAAAACAAGAAAACTACAGCATACCCTTCCAAAAGAGTGGTAATCCGCACTCAAATGAGGAATGAACTGTTATTAAATAAAGAAAATTACTAAGCAAAAGGGAGGGTTAACTGGACGACACAATAATCAAGCCAACCATGATTTGATTGCTGAACTCTTTAAGTGATTAAAAAACTTACATGATGAAATGATCCTAAGGTGATACGATATAAGGTGAAGTATTAGTGAAACCTTTCTCCAATCATGCTTATGGTTAGAGGTATGTCTGTGCGCGCGCATATATATAATTTAATGTTCACTTGTGCAACAATTCAAGGGTCTTATTGTGGATCACACGAGATTATGGTGCACCTCATGAGGCAAAAAGCATCCATGCTGAGGTTGTCTGGTTTTCTGTACGTGCATTTGGCTCGACGAGGACCCACCACCAACATCACCTTCGCAGCGTTGGGGTGAATTAACCGGTTTCACCGGTTTGCCGCCGGATATTTTTTTAGTGTGCTTGGGAGTGGAAAAGGTGACCAAATTTTAGCTGGAGGCCATGTACGAACAGGCAGCATCTTTCGATCGAGACATGAACGGTCGTGAATGGGCAGGACGACAAGTTGGTTCGCGACCAGAAAATTAGCGGACGGTAATCTTCTATGCATGCGCGCTTTAAAACTTATATAATCAGAAGTTTGTATGTGCACGGCATCTAAAAAGTAGGGGCAATCGGGTCTAGCCTCTTAAATGGGTCGAACTGCTCAAGGGAACAGGAGGGAAAACCTCCTAAGGGTGAGAGCCCCCATGTTCCCGTATAACTAGGGGGTTCTAGAAAAACAACCCCCCTACTGGCTGGTGTGCCAAGGGACCCTTTATAGGGTAACCTTCCAGCCACGCCGGATCGGTGCTCTGGGCGACCTCCTTAAATGGAGAGACTATCACCACATGAAGGTGCCAGGGACCGAAAATCCCCGGGCACCCTAAACCCTAAAATCAGAAATCAGATCACCTCTGGTTTGAGTTTGGTTCCAGAATTGCTGATTTCTCCTCCTTCTTCTTCTTCTTCTTCTTCTTTCATTTCTTCTATTCTCTAAGAGTGGAAGCTTTCCAAAACAATTATTTACTCATCAGGGTTTGTTTTGAAACTACAAAAATAAAAATAAATCTTGAAATGTCCAATTGGTCCGGTATTTGAAATCAGTAACCGGGTCGGTCCCTCTAAGAACCACTCAGAACCAATTGATTTGGTCTGATTCCTGGATGGGAACAAGACTAATGCACACCTCTTGATTTGATCAAGTTTTCACTAACTAAGAGTGGGAGCAAATAAAACCTGATCAAATTATATATGTGTGTGTGTGTGTGTATTTGTATGTATGTATGTATGTATGTAAAAGATTTTATGTTTACAAGTGCAACAATATAAAGGTCTTATTGTGGATCACGCGACATTATGGCGGACCTCATGAGGCAAAAAGCATCTAAGCATATCTTTGAGAAATGTTTAACGCGAGATTCTCTCTAGCTTGTCGGTGCATGTGCGGTTCGTCCGAGATACGTCCACCACTCGCACCATTAAACAACGAAATGGCAGTCAAAGCCAATTAAAGGATTCGAAGAGAGAAAGTAAAAATTAGAAAATTAGAAAAGGAAGAGGAGCACGTGTTTCTTATGTTATTTCAGCGATGCAATCATGAATGGAATTGCATTTTGTTTTTCTAGCTCTTCGGGCCATGTAGGGTCTCTTGTCCGTCCATCTACCTTGCAATCATGCATGGATTAGGTGCAATGACTAATTTATTTTTTCCCTTTACTACACATAATTTCTCTAATTGATTAGTTTAACCAATTGTCACCGATAGTTCGGTGTACGTCTAATTCATTCATGTGAGAATAAGGGTGATATTCGAGAAAGGCATGGATGGAAAAAATGAGATTTGTGGGGACACCGATGGGGACTTCTTTTAGGGTAGAAGACCTTCTTCGTTCATGAACTTACCTCCTAAAGTTGAAAAGGCAAAAATAGCTTTCTTAAGTCTTAATACAAATAATAAGCAAAAATAGGAAAATAGAACAATGAGCACGATTTCCGTTAGGTTGGATTCTACGGTACTTCCATTTTCTTGGCAGCTCTTTCGGATAAGGATTCTCTAAATTTAGATTGTAAATTCATATCCTACATTTATTCTCCTTCTAGATGATTTTACGTTAGCTTATCTACGGTTGATGTAATTTCCCTAATTTCCGCTTTCTCCTTTTATAGCTTTCTATTCATCTCTTTCCACTGTTTTCCTTTCTACATCCACACAATCCACTGGCAAAGGCCAATACATACAAACCCTAGCTGTCACCGTACTCCTCTGGCTGCCAAGACCCATTGGATTCCCACCCACCACCATTGTGGACATAGTTTGTGAAGATCGAAAGAGCACGCTGACGTTGATAACTTTTTATAAATTTTTTGGCCATCGCTGGCCATCCCTGGCCATGACAACCACCGGAGGAAGAAGAAAAAAATAAATAAATAAAAATTAGACAAAAATTAGACAAAAATTTCGCAATAAATTAAAAATACATATAAAAAAATTGTCCGTATTAATAATTACTAGTCAAAATTTATAGAAAAGGCTAGATTAATAATTTATCAAAATATTTAGGACCAAATTAATCAAATTAAAAAATTTGGAACTTAAATGTCAAGGTCTAATATGTTTAAGATTTTTTTAGTAATTTTCTTTTTCTTGATGGAGTGCATTGTTCCTGGGGGGACCGATAATTCGAACACCTCAGCATGTTGCCCAAAAAGGAAAAAAAAAAAAAAGAAAGAAAGAAAAGCAAAAAAGCACGAGGATGAAATCATGTCCACGTAACCTCCACGTTGGTCCCCCAGCATTTCAGTACTTCCCCCACAAACTTCCGTCCTTACACCATTATAAATATAATCAACGTGACTTATCGGCCTACAAAAGTATACATATAAAAAAAAAAAAAAATATATATATATATATATATAATATAAATAAAAATACAAATTGACTTATAGCAACACCTAATACTCGAAGTTGAAGACTAGGTCGAGTTCGATACCATCGATCGAAACTGAAATTGTCATATCACGATTCTCATCTCCCTTCCTTTCACATCATTCCCCTCCGCTTGACTTTGCTCGCTGCCTCGATAACATCTACCAAGCAAATCTTTTAAAAGTAGTATAAGTCTCGTTCTTTAATAAAAATCTCACTTGTTAGAGAATAATCATCTCAAATATCCAAAAGAATATTCGCTACCGAATTAAAGCGATTCGATTCAATTCAATTCGGGCAAGTCAACTTTCGAAAGGAGCTTTTATTTACTATTTAAGGTGATAGGTCGATATGATAATCATATAAGTGAGTAAGCGAGCTCATACATCGAGCCCCAAGTCCTCTCCTCTGTCATTCATTGTGAGAATTGGAGTGTCGTATGAAGCGTTGGATCGATGTGAAAATTTACAATGTTGTATTTGTTTATCTAAATTCATCTGGTAAGATAATCATGTTTTAAGAAAATGACATTTTATCGATTGAAAAACGCATTACAATCGTCTCAAATCAAAGACATGAGTTGAAGAAAACCACCCGGTCCTCATTTCATGGACGAGGTTGTCTGAGGGGGCAAGAAGATACTTCACTTCAAAAATCCATGCCCTGATTGGGTTGCTATGCATGCGAAGAGGAAGAGGCCCCCACCTTACTAGATATTCTCACTAGCGATGCTTGGGAATATTCCTAAAAGAAATTCGCCAACATATTTTTCTTTTTGGGTCAGAAAATAAAATAAATCATTCACTAAGAAGATATAATAGAGCCAGATAAATAAGCATCAATACATAAGAGCTCTCAAAGTGCTTGGGAAGGGGACAAACCCCAATTCAAACTAAAGAGATTTTATTTTAAAGGAAAATGATACCTAATCCCACATGCTTTTAGGTAATCGCAGCATGGAAATTGTGGGGCACTTGTTTTTGTTGTGTCCTTAGACAAAGGAAGTTTGGTCGAATCCTATGTTAAGGGTATGCATGATAACCATTCTATTTTTGTTACAAAATTATTTTTCTATTCTAGGCTTATTTCTGGAACAAAAATCCTTTTGATAAAACTATTATATATATATATATATTTATTTATTTATTTATTTATTTTTGGAGTATAATTTTTATTATAGAAATAAGTTTGGAAAGCAAATCGAAGTAAAATTTTTTTTTTACTTTTCTATTTCTAGAATAGAAATGAGAAATATAAACTCTTCTTAGGGTGTACATAACAAAATTTCTGGAACATAAATTGATTTCTGGTCAAAAATTGATTTCTCAATTTATATTTCAGAAATTGAGAAGTTAAAAATTTTAGCTTCTGATTTCTTCTTCAAATATATTTCGGAATAGAAATCATTCCGAAATAGAAAAATTGAATCATTCGTTACCAAACTGATGGTTTATGTTCTAAACCATTTCCTAGGAACGAGAAATAAAGAAATAGATAAGTAAAATTTTTATCATGCGCGCCCTTATTGTTCATTATCGCTATTAGTCGGTTGTTCATCCATCATCGTCAGTTGCCATTCGTCGTCGCCACTGCTGGTCGCTAGTCACTGCCGTCGCTGCCGGTCGCTAGTCGCCACCGCCACTGCCGGTCGTTGATCTCCAACTGCTACCGCTATCGCTGTTGGAAAGGAGAAATTTTGTGTCATTATCAAACAAATTTCTATTCCAGGAATATAAATTTTATGTCGCTATGAAACTCGTATTTTTTCTTAAAAACTTATCCAAAAATAAAAATGGAAAAATTTATTTTGCTTGCAGAAATCAATTTCCGGCCAGAATGGTTATCATTCGCGTCCTAAATGTCCACATCTCAAGTTGAGGCCTTACTCAAGTTAAAGATTGCTCTGGGATTCTGAAAGGAAAGTCGAGCAACTCATTAAATCTAGAGTTGGTTGCTGCAACATCGTGGAATACATGGAAGGCATGCAACCAAGCCATCTTTAAGAACATAACTCAACACAATCAACCTTATCGACTCTATTTTGCCTAGGTTGAAGAGTTTTAACAGATGGAACCACAAATCGAGCAGATCTAGGAACAAAGACAACGATTTTTCATGGACTTGGACGAAGCTTATAAGATAAACATAGATGGAGCGTACGAACCTGGAGCAGCTCATACAATGGCAATGCTGTCTACGCTGATGGCCGAGTCTCTCACTCTATTAGAAGACCTAACTCACTCCTTTCCCAAAAGGCATGAAGCCCTTGTACTTGAGTCTATAGTTAGGATTTAGGCAACGCCTTGGAGAGTCCAGATCAGCTTAATTGGGAAACTCATATATATATGCAAAGATATGTTAGTGTCCTATTCTAATATCCAGACTATTCATTGCTTTAAAGAAACCAACTTTGTAGCAGTCTGGGTTGCCGAAGCCCACAAGAGAAACCATTAACATGTTTACCCTTTTATTATCGAGACTAAATTTCTCATCCTGGCAAGAAAAAAATAAATAAACAAGGCAGTTCACGACGGAGGCGATCGTCGGGCCTTAGCCGGGCCAACCATAAAGGTCAGGCATAAATCTTTCCAAGCCCGCCCGTCACAAAATTTTCATATGCAAATCCGCTAGAGATCCCCCAGAATACGACTTGATTTGGTTTGTTGAAACTCGATTCTCGTCGAGTTGTAGCAACCTATTTCTTGTACCCTGAGTATGCGATTGAGACTAATGCCAATAATTGAAATTGATATGCTCAGTACGTTTGATTGTGCTGTAAAAGGACGGTTCCACAGAGGATGAGTCAGAGATCTCTTTCCTCTGGTGAAATGCGAAAATCACTACGCGCAAAGGCCCACTAAATGGCCCGGGTCTACACCAAGCCATCCGACCACATTGATCTGAAAGACTGCAGTGATGGGCGAAAGCCCAACGATCAAAATGATCACTCGTTGGAGAAAAAGAGTTATAATGCATCATCACATCCATTAGTTCAGGTTCACTGCCCCATGCAACTTGTTAAGTGATTGAATCGAGCAAATATCGCGATTTCCTGTACATTGGTCGCCCTTGTGATATGCACAGTCAATACATCGAGAACAAGATGTTACCTTGCTGGGCATGATTAGTAAGTGTTTTCGAGAACACTTGTTAATAAGATCCCAGTAGTTAATGGAAGCCTGCAAAGAATTTTCAATTGAAGATAGTAAGTCCGGAGTTCATCAGAGGATTATTGGATGCTCGCAATAGCCTCGGATTTCATTTGGTGTAAACTATGGCTGAATGGTACCTATGCTGTATAGAAACTTATATGTTTTGTTGTACATGTTTTAAAATCGCAACTTCTCATAACTGGGCAAAGCGGCTTTTCAAAATATGCCGCAGCTTTAAAGTTGATGCTGCTATTGAATTATCTAACAAATACTTTCAAAAGCCGTAGCACTCCTTTTCATAGTTGAAATCGCTGTGCGGATGCATTCTCAAACAAATTCTCTATATTTAATTTGATTCCCATAAGTTTTTAGCTATAGAATAGTCTCAATTATCTCTCTCTAGCAAGATCTTAATAGACTCCACTTAGCATTTTTAAAGCTACTTATGGTGCACCATAAAAGTCCAAGGAAGCAAAAAAATTTTGCTTAAAGAAAAATAAGTGAAGATGAATGAAATCCATTTTTCTTTCGATTATTTCAATCAACAAAGTCAATTATTTTCACGAGAGGACATGAATTGTAGCGGTTAGCATTGTTTCCTCAGGTCAAAGGTGATTTGGATCCCCTTAGTTTGAAAATCCATTAGAACGCATCGCATCCAAATGATATATAATCTCAAAACAACTTCATACCGGGCACAAGTTCTCAAGCGGATAGAACCTTATTGAGATGTGGGGTTGATCCCATCCTCACAGACGACTAGTTCAGGAGAGTTGAAAAACATGTTATATCAAAATAAAGAAGAAACTGTCCAATCAATCATAAACTTACTGTATATATACCAATTTAATCCTAAACTTTTTAAATTGTAGTTGAGTTATCAAGCTTTGTCACAATATTACATATTTCCAACAAAAATTGACTAGAATGACTTACGGAAAGGTTTATGACTTAATCGATAAATTTGAAAAGTTTATAACTAAATTGATATTCGTGTAAAAAATTTAGGACTGATAGAATAATTTTCCCCAAGATAGAGTGCCTATCCAAATAAATTGTCTAACATTAAATTGGTTCCACTCTGTGGTTGGAGAATCTATTTGCATTATAGATTAAGTTTATGTTGAATATTTAATTTCACAATGACATTCTATATCAAAATATCTCCCAATGCTTGTTTACAAGGTTTATATGCTTTTTATATATAACGGTTTTCCTCCATCTATTAGTTAAGTTTTTGGGTTGAACATTCTAATAAATAATACCAAAGCCAGTTCTGCCCCTAGTTTATTTCGCATGTGCAGCCTCCCATTCATCAAATTCGTTGACATTCTACATTACTTTTCGTATTTAAGACCATTCATTAGAACTTTGGCTTAACTCTCATACTATTAAAAAGTGAAAATAACACAAACAGTCTTTTCAAATGTGTAATTTAGTTCCTAAACTTTTGATTTTTTTTAATATGGTCTTTGGACTTTAGTCTAATGTGCAATATATCCTTCAACTTTTGGTACATGTTTAATATAATTTATAAACTGTATAAAAATGTTCAATGTAGTCCTAGGTCTTGAATTAAAGAAATGACTACATTGAAAACTACATCAAAAATTTTAATGCAATTCTGGGACTGTATTGAACATGTATCAAAATTTTAGAGATTACATTAAATAAATCAAAGTTCATAGATCATATTGTACATTAGGCTAAAGTTCAGGAACAATATTAAACAAACTAAGAGTTTATGAATCAAATTTGCACATTACACTAAAGTTCATGGACTGTTTGTGTTATTATTTCTATAAAAAAAAAGTTTAGTCAAACATTCCATGAATCTATTATTTATCCATCTAAAGCGGGGTTAAAAGTCATTAAAAAGATTTATAAAGTTCGATCCTCTTTGATATTCCTTTTGCCCCTGCAGCCTGCTTGGCATGGGGCGTGTAGCCAAGCATCATAATAATAGTCAAAGATGCTGACCGTCTCGGGCTTGTGAAGTTATCAGTGTCAAAGTCTCTAGTCCCCCAGCACTTACTCCCAAGCCAGAAGAACCCCAATGCAAGATGATTGTTTATTCAAGACCTGCTCCACATCTTAAAATACTGAATAGTGGATGACAACTCTGTGGCTGGATAGAGGAGGAGCGTCCCCAAGCAAAGCTCTTCCCACCCTTTCTTTTTCTTTTCCCTCGTAAATTGATCATACAACATCTCTTTCTGTGAGCAAAAGTCTCAAAGGGGTGCCCAGCCTTTCGCACGTGGAGACGCTCCTCCATCGATTGCTTTCTTTCATGCCCAAGCTTTCCATCTCTCGTGGCCTAATTCCCTGCCAAAAAGAATAACAAAGGGAACTTTGAATGGCCCCAACACTAAAGAATGCTTAGATTTCTAGAAACGAGTCTGATTAAGTCCAAACGTGAAAAGGTTGCGTTGCCCCGCGTGTTGGACCCTTAAATTCGTGCATTAGGTTGGTACGAGTTGTGCCCTCCAACCCATGCCAGGCATTTATTATAACCATGAATTGGCTGTTTATGAGTAAGGCAACAAAGGGATTGAGAATCAATAATTGGCATTGCAAAAGGATTGATTGATGTGAACAAGGATCATACAGCTTTGGGCAAAGCATGGTCAACAGGGATTGCGGGGCCCTAACAACCCTCGCCCAATCTGGGAAAGAGCCATGGCCCTTACTTGCAGTTGGCGAGAGAGTCATTGGCCCTTGGGTAAGGGTCGCAACCCTCCCCCAAATTTTATTCTCTCACTATCGCTGGCCCTTCCCAATGATGGTGGGGCGACAATGGTTGCAGGCCTGCTTTTTCCCTCTTCTTCTTTTCCTTTTGCATTTTTTAAAATTTTTGATTATTTTTAATTATATTTAAATAAAAATTATATTAAAAATTAGATTTAGACCAAAACGATGTCGTTTTAACCTTCTATTTTAAGTTTTAGCCACATCATCATCACATGGGAGAGAGAGAAAAAAGGCCACGCAGTATTTTTTATTAGCCAAGTTGGATGAAATTAACAAAAAAATTTGATTGTATAATTTTGATAAGTTTTAGAATTTAATTACACTTTTTGAAAGTTTTAGAATACAATTGTACTTTCCGGTAAGTTTAGGACTTCCAGTGCACTTACAATACTGCATTTTTCAATTAAGTCCTTGAATACAATTATCATAATAATTTCCTAAAATTGTAATGCAATTTTGATTTTTGGGGAGACGTTATTGGTGAAATTTCTTCGTCATTCAACGGCCAGCAATGACTTAATATCCCCTGCTTGTTTATGAAATGAAAATATGTAAAAGATGTGTAAATATATGCACGATCCTAATTTGTCTGTGTATGCGTCTGCAATATGATTTATACATTTTAACTAGTGAGGCAAGCTCAACTTTAGAATTGACAGTCGTGTCATTATTTGGCTGTCAGACAAGGGTTCTCTTCGTCCTTTCAGCCACATATATAATATGGGTTTTTAAAGCCAAAATATCTTTGGAGAAAATAAATGTAATCCTTTGGAAGAAAATACATTTTTTGAAATCATGACAGGGCAAGAATTAAAACAAACATGATAGTAGCCTAAAGAGCATTAAAAGTGTCATAATTTTCATACGACACTCACTTTTTTTTTTTTCCACCAATCACTTAAGTGACATATAGCATTTTAATCGGTTACTTAAGTGTCATGACTTTTTAGAAAAATTTACCTCGGTGCCATGTTATGTTTAATTTTCGGCATCTTGATGCATTTTACACTTGAATGATTAACTGAAAGTTATAGTACCCAAGTGAACATTTTTTTTTATAAATTAATGGTATTCAATTGATTGAAAAAAAAAGTTGTGGCATTTAAATAAGCGTTGTATGAAAATTATGGCACTTGTAATGTTATAATCCTCGTGACTTTTTATTAAAGCCACATTTTGCTTGTAGTCTTTTTGTGGCCTCTTATCTCTTTCTTTCTGCAGCAGCTCATACTTAGAAATAAATTAGCAAAGTCTTAGCTTTCAAATATCTCTCTCAAGTTAAATTTTAACCCATTGAATATAATTTTTAACTTTTTCTAAGAATGAAGTGAGGCATCTGTTCCTAACCTTCTTAAATCATGTAACAAACTCATCAAAAAACTCATTGTTGTATTGGTAAAGTTTGGCATGGTATCGTTTTATAAAATGAAGAATGTAATTATCCTTACATCTCTGACCAATTACAAACCGACTTAGGTGACAAATTAGTCTATAGAATAAAATAAATATTTAATAAAGACAAAGTAAAAAAATTAAATATAAAAAGTTCATTTATTCCTACTTCACCACATTGGGCTATGGATAGATCGATATATTGAACAATCGTTTGTTTGTCTTTGCCAGTAAAAATGGCAAAATCAGGAGTTTTAAAGGCTTCCAGAAAAGTCTTATTATCAACCCACTTATGATAATGTTTCCTGTAGATAGTTCCGATTACTTCCGTCTATTTCTAATATTGTCCAACTATTTAGGCAAATTGTTCTGGAGCGATTTGAGGATTCAATTGCTCATGTTGCTGCCCCTTAGGCGATGCTAATATTAACTAGCAACTTAGGCCTACAGGAAATGTTTAGCACATTAGGTGGCACCACTGCACCAGTTGGTCTAATATTTTCAATAGTTGAAGCTTGACCATTCTGTCGATTAGTCTGATTCACCAAAATATTATTATTCATTTGATTATTTGATTGACATTGTTTTAATTACTACTATTGTTTTGGCTTTGATTTGAAGTCTTGAGCACAATAGCTCTACCGGAGTTGATAAACTTGACCTAAATTATTTGCATTATTAAATTGACTATGATGGACTAGGAACTTACCCTTATAACAAGATACGCTTGGAATTGTCATTGTGGTTAGTTGGAAGATTCTAGCCTTGAGAAGGCACCATTGATAATATTGATGATTGATCACATTCGACATATGATTCACAATGTAGTTGGCCATGTCATTTTTAGCTATTCCTCGATCGAATTGTGCATGTTGACACCATGCAAGAATTGGTGCAACCTACCTCAATTGCTCTTCATTGAGATGCCTTGGAAGATCAGCATCTCTTGCACAATTATCTTCCATCACTCCTCCAATGGCTAAGGACTCGGAATGTGGAGCCATCTCATTACAACTTGGTGGTAACATGTTGTGGCTACTGGTAGCATTGTTAGCCTCTTGTTGATTTCTGGTCCTCACTGTTGCAGTCTTCTCAAATTCAACAAAAGTTGTCCCATAAAAATGGTTCGCTGAAAAAGCGAAATATCTTTTAAATATTGATTGAATTAAATTGACAAATGCTGCAAAAGGTCTTTCGTTGATTTTGGACAAGAGGAAATTAAAAATGCAGGAAAGATAAACTTACTAGGAAATAAATTACGAAGAACATTGAGTTCAATGGTTGATTGAATGAACCTTTAGGAATAGTACAACACAGGTTTATATAGCTCATTATTGACAGTTGCATACAAGTGGCTATTTGATTTTGAATAAATCGGCAACTTCGTAATCCTGTCCGCAATTACAATAAATTACAAGTAATAGACACAATCTCCTATTATTTAGTAAGGATTATGTACAAGTGGTTACCAATCTTGAGAATGCTAGCTTAATCACCTAGCAATAATATACTCCTATCGATCCACTATGTTTGATGTGCCGACAGGCCACTACTTATTAACTGCACCATTCCAACAGTCACCCAAAATCTGGAATAGCTTGCTATCGATGATCTTGTCGATTAACTTCTCTTAGGTTCTAATGAGGGCTCTTGTCAATGATTCCCATCTATGTTATCAATTCTCTTCATTATCAACAAGCTCATATTATGGACTAATAACTCTGTTATGAACAAACTCAATTCTTATCGACCAAGTCCATCACTCATTGATTTCAGGCTTTATGTCTCTTTTGTAGTGATTTTTTTTTTTATTGTGGCGCCATTGACACAATTAATATCAACACATAGTTCACAAGATTTAATGTCAATTATGCTCCAACCTCGAGTTGTTGAAAATCATGGTATACAAATTCAAATGAAAAATAATTCAAAGACAAATCAAAACTTGCCAAGAATTAGACCTCACACTGTCATTATGCTTTTAATCGTTTCTACAAAATAATGACGATTGAGATCATCTTAACACTTAATTAATTTTCATCTAAAAAGTGGACATTATACCCCATCTATCTAGGTCTCATTGCAATTTCCATCCTGTCTTTTCATTTTTGGCGATGGAACACCCCCGACCGTCAATCTCATTTCATACAGTTACCCCAAATAAAACTATTCCTAGGGAGAAATAAATCAAAGCAAATATAAAATATCTTCCTCTCCCTTCTCAAAATTCCACATCAACCTCCTTAAAAAAAAAAAAAAATAGAATATTACAAAAATTTGCAAAGAAAGTCAGACATTGCCTAATTTAGGGGTAAAAAAGAGAGAGAGAATGTACTTATACCCTCTGTATAACAACTGTAGCGACACTGCGCTATAAGTAACTGCAAATAACCTCTCCCCTCTCTCTCTCTGCCCCGCTGATTTTGGCGGCACTGAAAGCGCCACCTTCTCCTCCTCTCCATATCCATCGCTCCCCACGATTTCATCTCTCTCTCTCTCTCTCTCTCTCTCTCTCTGTGTCAATCCCGTCAACGTTGATTCAGCGCCGAATCTCCCCACGATTCCTTCTTGCTCGGAGATCTTCACTTCGCTATAACCGTGCAAGGAAAGACAGAGCACGCCCCAGACTAGGCAGAGAAAACTAGAGAGAGAAGGATGGAGTACGGCGACGACTCCGACGTTGTCTCCCTCCTGTGCCAAGAGGACGAAGCCGCCTTCCTCCTCGTCTCCCACGACGACGACTGCCCCCGCCACAGGGGCGCCGACCAGCCGCCCCCGCCGGCCACCACCCAGTTCTTCTTCGCCGTCGGCGACGAGGACGAGTACATCCAGAGGCTCGTCCGGCGAGAGACCCGGGACCCTCCGTTCTCGCTCCGCTGCTCCTCCGCCGCCGCCGCCGCCGCCACCCCGCGCAGCCTCTGGCTCAAGCGCGCTCGCACCAGCGCCATCGATTGGATTTTCGATGTCTGTCTGTCTCTCTCTTTCTCTCTGGATTGTTCTCTCATTAAAGTTGACCGCTTTATCATTTCTGGGTCGTTATCGCTATTGCTAAAAGAAGGAAAGTCTGCGTTTTGCAGAGGAGGGAATCGTTCGGATTTCACTTGCACACTGCCTATCTGTCCATCACTTACTTCGATCGGTTTCTTGCAATCCGCTCCATAGCCGTAAGCGAGCTCCTATTCTTTTTTCATTTTGAATTTTGTCCACGAGTGCTTATTCGATGCTTTGGAAATCCGAACATTTCTTATCGGTGCGGTCTCTAAGTGGCTGGAGAAGAGACCCTTTTTGCATTTCCGCTTTTCTGGGTCTCTTCTGGTTCTGATGAATCGGGTTCTGAATGATGTTTACCTGGGATTGCCGGATTCATTTTGCAGGACGGGAAGTTGTGGGCCGTCCGACTGCTGTCACTGGCGTGCTTGCTTCTGGCGGCGAAGATGGAGGAGTACAGAGTCCCTGCGATATCAGATTTCCAAGCTCAAGATTTCGTTTTCGAGGGTGAAATAATTCAGAACACCGAGCTCCTGATCTTGAAAACGCTCGAGTGGAAATTGGGTTCGATCACTCCCTTCTCTTATCTGCACTATTTAGTCCTTAAATTCCACGGCCAATCCAGAGAGAGGGAGTTCTTCAATGCCATGGAGCTCGTTCTTGCGCTATCAAAAGGTAAAAAGAAAGCTAGTCTAATCTGTGAAATTAAGCATTTTTGCGTATATAGATTGATGTTGTGTGTATTCATTTTTACTACAACGTGTATTTATTTGTTTATATTCAATTTATGTGCCAGAGATTAATTTGGTGGATTATAGGCCATCTGTTATTGCTGCTGCTGCCGTATTATCGTCATCTTCTGATGCTGAGTTGAGTAGAAAAGCAATGGAACTTAAAACAACTAGAATCTCATTATGGGATTCTCAAGATAATGTGAGTCTCTGCAAAATATGCTGTCCCTTTCCTAATGATCTTATTGTTAATTCTGATTATAGTCTCTTTTGTCTCACTGCAACAGGAGCATATATTCGTCTGTTACAACCTTCTTCAGGGAATAATGAAGCAGGAAAAACTCAAGACCCCGCCAAAAATTTCTCACATAGATGTTCTGAGGAGTGTTTCATCATCTTTAACCTGTGCCAGTGGTGGCATCAAGAGGAGGCTTCCATTCAGTGACAGTGATCAGAACTGCCCTGTGAAGAAAAAGACCAGAAGGCAATAGTTTCCTGTGATATTGAGCTAGGTTCTTGCTTTTGGGGATGATGATTACAGGTCTAATGAGTGTTTAAAAGTCCCAAATTCAATAGCATGAGTGGATTTGATGACTTGGGGGTCTTCATTTTCCAATACCCAACAAAAGAGAAAAAGAAGAATATTCTTCAGCCAGTGAAAGCCAAGCGGCTGCAGGAGAAGACAGATATAATTAAAAAAAGATTGAAACTTTTTCACGGAGAGAGAGAGAGAGAGAGAGAGAGAGAGAGAAGCAAGAAGATGACATGAAGTTCAGTACAGAGACCAAGGGGAGTGGGAGAAAGAAGCATCAGCCAATTAATCCCTAATCTTGTCTATATTCATGCTAGAAATAGCAGCTTCCTTAGAATGCTGCTATTTGCTTCAATGCCCACTTTGGCATTTTGTTTCATTTTCGATTTTGTTTACCGCGAAATTTGTTTGGTCGGTAGTGATTTGTGTAGAGAAAAACCCTAGCAAAGTCCCTACCTTTTGATGGGAGCTTGGGATGCTTCCTTGTGTCTTTCAAAAGGCTGAAGGCCATGAGGGAATGTGTTGTTTGTTTTTGCTTGATTTGACATATTTGTGTTGTGTTTGGGCCAATAAAAAAGCATGAGATATTGGATGTGATTGGATCTTTTGCCTGGAATGTTGGGTCGGGGGAGTCCTTGCTTTTCACGAGTGGCTTCGCCTTTTTCCCATTAAGCTGTAGTATGGGAGCCTATAAAAGACCACGCACCCCTACCCCCTTCCCGCAAGATGGGTCGCATTCCATTGCAATCTATCAAAGTGTCTATTACTCTAACAAAAAAAAAAAAAAAAATCAAGGTGTCTAGATCTTATGAGTATCTTCTGGGTATGGGGAACGAGGAAGATGGTTTATGCTTGTTTAGCATATCTATCTTCTTGTTAATGTAGAAAAATTTGGGCTCTGAAAGTTTTTGACAAACCATAACTGAAGGACTTAGGACCATGATAAGCCCATGAAACCAAATGAGGCAATGAGTTTTCTTTACAAATTGAATGAAAATAAATCGACATGGTACCAAAATACATAAAAGATAAAATGGCACTTTGGACGAAGGTGCTCAGAGCTTAGTTGGTAAGTCGGTGTAGACGTTGTTTCACGGAATGTCTGTTGACGCGATGGAATCAAGATTTGTGAGGTGGTATGTTCTTGATGATTTAATGTGATTAGTGCTTCATAGAAAGGCTTTAAATCAAATTACAATTATCCCATAATTCTCACCAAAAATTGAGTTTGAAAAGATTTTGCACCTCATATCAATTTGGCTCTCCATTATGCTCATTGCGTTCTTATTTTTTGTGACACAAGGATGATTTATGTGCTCCTTAATAAAGCTTAAAGAATAATTCAGAAAGACTTTTACATCGTGATGTGAATTATGAGCGATAATTTCTATTTGAGATAATGATATATTGCTCAAAAAAGAATTTAGCAACAAAAAGTCTTCTTATGAATATCTCCATATACCATCTATTCTTAGAGACATGATTTTTTTTTTTATTAGTTTGGTTTCGCAATGACATAAAATCGTGAAAAATTAAACTTAGGCCCTGGTTTTTCACACGAATGTTAGGTAAATATATAGTGATATTTTTTGCTCCCTCCGATTGGTCCTTGCGGGGCCTTCCCTATGATTCATAAAAGTTGGAATGTGTCAGAAGGTCCAATGCTCCACATGCCTTCATGGGATAGGTGGGGCTAACCTTGATCAGGTTTTAGATGTATCGGGTGAATTACAATTGATAGTTATGATAGCATATGATTCGTTGAATTTTTTTCTTTTTTATAACGAGTGGCCCAATATCCTCAACAAATCATACTTGGCAAACCCACTTATTTTTAAAGGAGAAAACATTTTGCATGGATCATGAGTCCATGGACCTATAAGGTCGCAATTATTGATTACATTAGACCCATCTTGATTAATATATGCAATTAATTAGATCCATGACAATCTAGGTTAGATAGTGCTCTAGTTCGCAATAATCATGTCCCTTGTGCCCCATGAAAATAAATATTTGATTTGACTTATTCTACATATGATATGGAAAATAACGTTATTCGTGATTCAGAAATGGTATAAGAACTTGTGTTTCTAAAAGCCTCACCATCATTGAATATTTAATTGACTTAATCCATTGAAGAGAGAGATCAAAGAAATTTGCTAATTGGTTTGTGAAGGCCCAAAGAAAGAAATAGCCCACCATGAAATTAGACTTCCTATCCTCCTCTGGCCATTTGGGAGCTCCTTTGTTCTGAAGCTTTTATAGATGCGTATTCGCCAACTTCATTCTAATGAAATGAAAGTGAATTTCCAACGCCCAAGAAAAACTTAGATTGTGATTTAATTCTCTAAAGCAGCAACTATTTATGAAGTGATACATTTTAAGCTTCTTAATTTATTTCTTCTTAATGCCACTTCAACAATTCTTCAAAGCAGGAACTTTTTCATGATGACTTGATATATAGCAGCCCTCACAGTGATTGCTTTTGTATTGTTTGCTCGGTTAGCTTAAGTTACTGATTTTTTTAAAAATACTAAATGATAATCAAGTTACAATATGCTGCAACAATAAATAAAATACAAATGTTATTGACACTATCATATAAAATAAAGAAAATCTCCCGCTTTTAGGGGATTGCCTTCAACTGAAGGACATGACAGTTGAGTATTTCAAAGAGTTTTACACCTCAATATGGTCAAGAAACTTCCAACCAATAATTGATCAAATCCTATGCATTGTTAAAGAGGAGATTAACTAGGTTTTGATTGGAGAAGTGACTCTAGAAGAGGTTACTGAAGCAACCTTCTAGTTGGGTGCTTTGAAAGCTCCCGGACCATATGGTTTGAATGGAAAATTTTATCAACATCACTAGAAGGATATCCAAGAGAAAATATTTATGGATGTAAGGTCATTCTTCAATTCAGGGACTCTTGATCCTGAGTTGAACAACACCTATATCACCCTCATATCCAAAATTCATAATCTAGAGAAATTGGAACAATTTCGACCTATCAAGCTATGTAATTTTGCATATAAAATCACTTTAGAAGCTATGGCAAATAGATTAAAACAATGGCTTCCTGATTTGATAGCAACGGAGCAAGGTGCCTTTGTTAGTAGGAGATAGATATAAGACAATATCTTGATAGTGTGGGAAGTACTTCATCAATTAGATATCCCAAAGAGAAAAAAAAATTCATGCAATCCTGAAGTTAGATATGAAGAAAGCATACGATCGTGTAGAATGGGGCTTTCTTGAAGCAAGCATGCTTAAAATAGGTTTTTGTGATAGATGGATCTCTTGGGTTATAAAATGTGTCTCTACAGTCTCATTCAATGTCAAAGTTAACAAGAAACCTACGTCCTCCTTTCAGTCCACTCGCGATATTAGATAAGGTGACCTCCTATCTCCTCATCTCTTCATCATTGTGACTAATGTATTATCTATGTTGCTGAAAAGAGAAGTAGAATATAAAAGTATTAATGAAATTAAACTGAACAGATTCTGTCCATCATTATTCCACCTACTTTTTGCAGATGATTTAATACTATTCCTGAAAGGAAAACTGATCAAATGTTAGAATGTAGCTATGATCCTCAACCAATATTACTTCACGTTTAGACAAGCCATAAATTTGAACAAATCAGGCCTGTTCTTCAGCAAAGACTGCCTAAACGAGTTGAGGAGGAATATGACATATAAAATAAGAGTACCAAAGTTAGAAAAGACAGGGAAGTATCTCGGAATATTCTCCGATTGGGGTGGTTTTAAAAAACAAATGTTCGCTTGGATCCTTACAAGAGTTAACATGAAACTTGAATGCTGAAAAGAGAACTTTTCATCAAAGATAGGGAAAGAAATTCTCCTTAAAATTATAGTGTAAGTTCTACCGCAGTATGCTATATCCATCTTTAAAGTTCAACTATCCATTTGTCAAGTTATTGAAAGAAAGATAACCACTTTCTAGTGGAAAAACAATGAAAGCAAGGTGGGTTTGCATTGGAGAAACCAGGATACTCTTAAATCAAGAAAGGATGAGGATGGATTAAGGTTTCAAGACTTGGTTAAATTCAACGAGGCAATATTGGGTCGATAAGCATGAGGCTAGTTTAGAATCCTCATTCTCTTTGGAGTTGGATTTTTAAAGGATTATATCATCCACGTACTAATATATTACGTGTAGAAAAAGGTTCATGAGCCTCTTGGAGATAGCAAAGTCTAGTCATGGAACGAAATGTTATAAGTCAATCAATATAGTGGGTGGTTGGAAATTGAGAAAAAAACAGCATAAGGGAAGATCAATGGTTATTGAGAGGTTTGATTAGAGGACCTACAAATAGAGATGACCCATCTCAGGTAGGGGTGAGCGCGGTTCCCGATTCTAGAGAGGCCAGTTTCGGTTCCTAAACCTAAACACCCTAATTATACTTTAATTCATTTATCCTTCTTCACCCAACCCTTGTCCTTGACTCTGTCGCTTTGAAACCCCAAGCCAAAACACGCCTTGTCCCCGACTCCCCCATACCCTGTCCTTGACTCCCTCGACGACGACACCCCACCACTTGCTACCCTCGACGCCGCTCACCTCCCCTCCCGGCTGGACACCGCTCACCCCTCGACGACTCCCGTCGCTTTCTGCCCTCGATGCCGTATCCCCCCTCGCTTGACACCGTTCCCCCCCTGTTGAACGCTACTAGCCCCCTCGCTTGACGTCGCTAGATGCCACTCGCCCCCCCTGTTGGACGCCGTTCGCCACCCTCAACTTTGTCACTCTGAAACCCCATAATACTCCCTATCCCTAACTCCCCCATACTGTGTCCTCCCCTCCCTCAACGATGATGCCCTACCGCTCGTCACCATCGACGCCACTTGCCCCCCTCGACACTACTCGACGCCCCTTGCCCCCCTCGATGCCCCTCAACAACCTTGAAGGACTACGCCTCCTCTACCACCACTTCAATTGCAGGTCCAATCTCTGTGCCATCTTGTCTTTTCTGTTCTTTAGTCTTAGATTGGTACAGTTCAATGATTTGTACAATGCCAGTGCCTACTAAATTATAAAAGGACTTGCTAGATGCCGCATTTGTATGAGGTAGCAAGTTCATGTGTGTATTTTCCATTCGAAATGAGCCTCTCTCGGAGGTTGTTAGCTGCTATAACAATAGTCGCTTGGACTAAATCTGTCTTTGTGTAAACTATATGGAAAAAGCAACTGGTGCATTTGGACACTATCATAGTAGAAGTAGATTTCGGTATAATTCATGTCTTATTGCGCATACAACTTTTAGGTTCTGAACTTCCGATCTTGTCTTTTTCTTTTGAATGCATGGTTTATATCGATAACCAATTACAGATTGGTCCTATTCATATTTCTTCTGAATACTTGGTTTGTTTTCCCTTTACTATTATCTGATCAGAATATTGCTGTTAGTGAAAGACCTTCCAAGTTGTATTGACAAATTAATGATTAACTTGGAATCTGCTATGATTTTTGTTACATAACTTATATGTCACTTGCTTTCTTACTCTGCATGACAAAGTGGTCTATTTTGCTTCAGCCTCTACTTATGCACTTCCTCTATATTGTCCTATCAATGATAAATCAAATTGATGCCATACGAAAATGCAAGCATCTATTATTATTATTTTTTTTTGGTTGATGTCATTTGCTTATGCTCAAGATGAAATCGATTTTATTTCTAACATTTCCTTTGTGCATCATTAAAGATGTTGAAGTTAAATGGAAAATTCCGATTGAATCCAAAGCCAAAGTCTTGAGAAATGCATGAACTCTCATAATTCTTGAGGCTGATGTGCTGTATTTCATGAATTCTTGGTCATGTTTGAATTGTTTGCTCGGTGGAATTGGGTTCAAGGTATTTGTCAAGAATTTGCAGCCTCTTTTTGAGTTTGTGACAACGAATAAAATAGAGGCTGACTACTTGGAAATCTACAAAAAAAGAGAAGCAAAAGGTTTTTGAGATCTTGGATAAGTTGCCTAGTAGAATTAGCCTCAGTATAGATGCTTGGGCTGGTTCTGGTGATGTTCGATACTTCTGTTTGGCCGCTTATTTCATTGATGAATCTTGGCAGCACAAGAAGAAGATACTGAATTTTGTATTGGTGGACTCAAGAATTTGCAGCCTCTTTCTGTTCTTCAGTCTTAGATTGATTAGTTCAATGTTGCTGAATGAACTCCAAAGAAAATGATCACCTCCATTTAGAGGCTACTATTGGGATATCGCGATTTTTATTAGATTTAGACTTTTCCCTTCAATTGGAACTTGAAGAGGAGATACCTGTCTCTACTTTATTTGTGCCTGAATATGTCCAAACACTCCCCTTGCGATCTTAGTCTGGTGTGTTGTACCAGATTAATTGCTTAATGACTTCTTTCATCTACCTATTCCAACCGATGAATAAATACAAGTACATATCATTCCAAATTGGAATTTGACATATCATTCCAAATTGAAATTCATGAGTAGTAGTTTGTTTTGCTATTTTATAAATATTTAATCTTTATTTTGAAATTTCTAACTATATTCTATTATTGTTGTATAGTGCGAAGTTAATGTATCAAGATAACATGTCAATGGAGGTGGAGAGATGTGAAGAGATGACTCCGATTATGGAATTGAAATTTTCTGGCGATGAAAATGAAGAAGAACCATCCCCTATCATGAGTGCCACAAATAAGGTATTAGGTTCTCGTCTTCCTTCTCGTGATAAGAAATATACATTTGAATACTAGAATCATTATGCGAGAATCAATGATAATGATGAATAAACATATCAAGTGAAGTGCATTCACTGTGAGTTTGTACTTAAATACCGTATTGCTAACGGTACTTCTGCAATGAAAAAGCACATGATCACGTGCAAGAAGTTTTCTCGCAATGTAAATAAGAGGCATAAATTTTTTGCACCATATAATGTAGACATGACTGGCAAGGTAGGAGGAGATTCTAGTATTGGAAGCGTCTTTTTGACATAGTCGTTTATCAAGAACGTCGTAGGCAAAATGCTTGCTCGGTTCATCATCCTTGATGAACAACATTTTTTCCTTAGTCGAGCATATTGGATTTCGTGAATTTGTCAATGAGTTACAACCTCTCTTCAAACATTTATCACGTTTCACAGTGGCAAAATATTGCATGAAGTTGTATTTCTGCGAAAGAACTTATTTGAAGACTTATTTTGAAAAGATTAATTCTAGGATCACACTCACGACCGATACATGAAGTTCCATTCAAAATCTGAATTATTTATGTCTCACTGCACATTTTATTGATGAAAATTAGAAGTTGCATAAAAGAATCATCAATTTTGTGGTTATGCATAATCACAGGGGTAGGGAGATTGGGAAAATGGTGGAGAAATACATATAAAAGTGAGGAATAGAAAAAAATGTGTCCACAATCACGGTGGATAATGCTAGTTCGAATGATGTTGCAATTTGCTATTTGAGGGAAAAATTTTCCAAAGAAATATTGTTGATATTAGATTTTAGTATTTTGCATATGAGGTGCACAGCTCATTTATTAAATTTGATTATGAGATATGACTTGACTACGGTACGTAATTCTATCACACGTATCCGAAATGTAGTTAGGTATGTGAGGAGTTCTCCCAAGAGAGCCAAAGCATTTCAATCTTGTATTGAGAGTGAACGGATCACTTGTAAGGGTTCGGTTATTCTTGACGTTACCACTAGACGGAACTCCACTTACCTCATGTTAGATATCACCATAAAGTTTAGAAACGCTTTTTAAAGGATAGAACAAAACTATCTATCTTTTGCAAGTGAGCTTAATCATGAAATTCCTCAAGATGATGATTGGGAAAATGCTATTATTCTTTCAGAATTTTTAAAAGAATTCTATGATGCCACCAATTGAATGTTGGGGAGTTCATATGTTACTTCAAATGATCATTTTGAATGGATTTGAAAGATGCAGTCGATGCTTCGAATCCTAAGCTTCAAGCTATGGATGCGAAAACGAAATAAAAATTTGACAAATATTATGGAAGTTTGGATAAAGCGAATATGCTGGTGTTGATTGTGATTATGTTAAATCCTAGAGCCAAGTTGAATTATGTGAGATTCTTGTATGAACAAATTTATGATGATGAATAAAAAATTAAAGAGATACATTACAAGGTAAAGGACACATTAGAGCGTTTGTATGAATTTTATGAGCAATCTTCTCTTGTTTCAAGTGATCAAAATTTTGGTGGCCACAATTTGAGTGCAAGTAGTGGCAGTTCCAATGCCGATGCGGGTGGTAATAAAGGTGTAAAGAAGTATGACGCTCAAGCTTGAAAGAAAATGTTTTTATATTCAAACGAATAAGGGTGCGATGACAACAAATTCGAGCTTGATGAGTATCTTCAAGAAAAAAAAATGAAAAAGTTTTTGATCTTGACCTTTTGATATGGTGGAAAATTATTGGCTCAAAATATATGATCATTTCTTTGATGACTCGGGATATTTTGTCTATTCCCGTAATTACTGTTGCTTCAGAGCCAACTTTTAGTACATCGGGTCGTGTACTTGATAGCTTTCGAAATTCTTCGACTCTCAAAGTAGTGTAAGTTTTGATTTGCACTTAAGATTGGTTGAGAGCTGTTAGTGTGTTGATTAATGTTGAAGAGTGCATCAAGAATGCAAAAAAATTTGAGTTGGGTAAGTGATGTTTATATTTTTATATATCTAATAAGTGAATACTTTATTTAATCTCTCTCTCTCTCTCTCTTTTTCTTCTTTTTTAAGATATATATTGTCTTAATGAGGAGATTATCGTCGGTAAATAGAGTTTACCAGTTAAAGCAGAATGAATATATGTGGTAAGGCATCTAATACTTATTTTACACTTTCATTCGATGGCTTTAGTTCTCATATATGGTTGATTATATACTCAAGTTAAGCATCGTGGTATGCTCTTTTATGTAGGCTCCAGTATGTTGACACCCGATTTTTTGTCGACATTTTAAACATTCTTTTTGAGCCAAAAAGATTTTTAAAAAATGAATGAATGAAAACATTAAAAAAAAATGTAAAGAAAACAATAAAAAAAAAAAAAACAAAATAAAAAGGGGGGTATTTTTTCACGATCGGCTCTCTCTTTCCCAGGGGGCTCTCTCTTGACATTGATTTTCTCTCTCCCTCCCGGGCTCACTCAAAAAAACTCTCTCGGCTCTCTTTGGAAAAAGGGCCGAACGGTTTCTCTCTCTGGGGGGATTCGGTCTCCCGCTATTTCTCCATCACGATCTCTCATCCATTCTGGAGATCTACTTTCTCTCACCATGTCTCTCTCTCTAAAAAATCTCTCTGGAACTCGCTCGAGTTATTTTCTCTCGGAGGGGAAGGCAATAGCTTGACGGATTTTTTCTGTTCGATGATTCTTTGACCCCATCAACAAAAAGCGAAGAAGAAAATTCTCCACGATTTCTCTCTCTCCCAGGATGTTACGGGTGAACTTCTGCAAATCTGTGCAGAAATTCTCCATTCATGGACTCTTCGTGGATTTAGTCCACTCAATCCTTTGATAGAGGCAAGGGATTTCGTTTTTTTATCGAAGGGAATAATTGAGATCTTCACGAGTTTCGTTGCACAATCCAAGGAGATTGTCCACAACTGAAATCAGAACAACGTCCGTTGATGAGTCTCGTAAGTCAAAAATCGGAGATCGACATCGAACAAAGTCCCGAGCAAAGTCCAATCGTTTCTTCATTAGGCGATCAGTATTTTCAGCAAAGTCCAGCGACTATGATGCACCGATGTGTTCATCTTTGAGTGTTGATCTAGAAAAAGGATTAGAGAAGAGTGATCATGATCTGCGAAAGTCATAAATCAGAGCTTGAAGATCGGTGCTGAACAGCTTTTATACCAGAATCTGACTCGGTGTTCTTCACGTTCCGTAGTCCTCGAAGCAAAATTTAAGCTAAGCGCTCCATTTCCTTTTTCTGTTTTGATTACAGAACAAAATAAAATTCGACTCTCTGCTGATTTCAATATTTTTTTTTGTGTGTTAAATAGCAGCTTCGTCATTGCTAAATGAAAAGATCTTCGAAGGCATGTTCTTCGCCGATTCAATTGAGGTAAGTGCATTGAAACTCCTTTTAATAGCATCCGATGAGGCGAGAGCTTCTCGTGTCGAAATGCATTCTCGACAACGAAGGTTCGGGGCCAGGATGCATTGCGAATCTAATTAGAATCAATACTTGATTGATCTAGAGTTGATTACAGTTAGATCTTTTGGTTCTATGATTTTTGAACTTGGATGACAATTGTTCTGCAACCTCGGATTCCTGACAGACCTCTTTGTGCGTGTACCCATAATTGAGTCGGTATATGTACTTTTTGGTGCTCGATGTCTTCATGAAATTCGAAGATGGTTTGATTAGCTTTCTAACGAGCTATAATACACTCTGATCCGATATCATTAGCCACATGAAATCTTCTTTAAAAGTCTACTCCAGAATCTGGAAAATTGTTCTGGTCTGTGTGGTTGTTTCTGTTACTGATCTGACCTCTTTGCTAAATGTCTTTGTTTGAGCTAGAAAATGATTTCAATTGTGTTCGTGACCTCTAAGGATTCATAGGAGACTTCTCAAGCTTTCTAATGACGTATTATGTGCATGATTTGGTTGTCATTTACCTAGTCAAATGAATGTTACCGCATCAATGTTTAATTCTGGAAATTTGTAGATCCTCAGTACTTAGTTTTTGCTATGGCAAATTTGAGGTCATAAACTTCGAAATCTTGAGTTGACGTGTTCTGGACAATTGATCTGCATTTAAATTTGTGTACTGTGATGAAAATTTGATTTGAAATCTACTAGCTGCTGTGATTGTTGAGCATGTCTTTGTTAGGCTTATTTTGAGCTCTTTAATGTCGTTGTCTCGTGAAGTGACGAGCTAGAAGTTCAACGTGCACATATTAAGCTTTCATCTGAGATTCACGTATTAGAAATCCTGAGATGATTCTTTCATGAAATTGTTCCTCATATGCTGATTACCTGTCATAGAAATTCTAGGATAAGATAGCCATTGATTGTGCTTTTATCAAGCCTACATCGAATACTCAGTTTCTGTGATGGATGATTTGGTTGATGGATGCACATGCATTCTTAAAAATTTCTTTTAGAATATCATGCATACTAACTTTGATGATGTATAGCATGCTATCTTCTTGGCTATGAATGTTGTGTATATTCATAATATGCTGTCGCCAAGTTATAATTAATGTTTGTGACTTGAATTTGCTGGATTCATGTTCATGTCTGATGCCTATGTTCACTCGTTATAATAAAGATTTCTATGCGTTATCTTAGTCATATAAGATGAGGCAAGGAATCCATGTGTCTTAGATTAGGTTTAGATTAGGATCTTGAACATGGATAAAACGTGAAGATGGTGGAGGTCGATGTCCATTCCGACCATTGTCATGTACTATTTGTTTTCCCGACATATGTCTCGGGTTCCATGCATTGTATAAAACCCGACGAGTTGCGGGTTTCTTTTTTTTTCGATTGTTTTCTTTTTATATTCTTTAGAATTGCATGATTAGGTTTACTGTTTTTCCTTGAGTGTTTACTTCATGTCTTGCAACTTCATTTTCATTGTTTGTTTTCCTTTCATTTTTTTTAGGAATAGAATAGAATGAAAGTAATCCACCGCGCATGATCACTTAGCCTAGAATGGATGATCCCGAAAATATAAAAAGAAACGCATGGACATGTTAGGAAAAACACAACATACTGTTTAGGTACCGAAATGGCGCTAATAGCAACATTAGCGTAACCCAAGTCCCTGAACCTAGATATCTGGTTGCGTAGGAATTGAGGGAACACTCCCGACCCTCGATTGGGTTTCTGGCCGACCCGCAAAAATGAAGCTAGTGGCGACTCCTGTATATTTTTAGGTTGTTACAAACAACTAGATCACATAAATAAACCCGCTGTCGCGCGGGATATGAGCTTGGGAGAGCTCGTGATCTCGTGGAGAAAACTCTCGTGATCAAAGTATCTCTAATCCCGACCTTTTCCCCCTTGGACTTTTCGAGGGGTGGCGAGATCGGGTCGCGACACAGTAGATGTTAGTTCTCATCATGTCCAATGAGCATTTACACAAATTGCAATGCTATGCTACCCTACATATGGTAAACTTTCAGTTGCAAAGAAAACATTGTAGTTATAATTGCAAATAACCAATATGCTACACTTCAATTTTAAATTTAAAGCTATTATTAAGTTATTAATTATGATTGTTGTTTCTTTTGATTTCGGGTGATCAAATTTTGGAACAAATTTTCATGGATGTTTGAGACCAAAAACTCATCTTTCTTTTAATGCTCATACTCACAATCTTAATGCTTTTTTTTATTTTTATTTTTTTTATTTTATGGTCTAGTTGGTTTTATGGTTTATAAATTTCTTGATACAAAGTTCCAAAACAAAATTTATGGTCTAGTGAATTTTGTTCCATTTCAATGCAGACTTTTGCTTCTTTTTCTCTCTTTTATCTAGTTGAATTCCTTGTCAAGAATTCATTTTCCTCCGTTGATAGTTTTCTTCATTTTGTATTCTTTTTGATGAATGGCAAGCTTGTTTATTATTGTTGCGTTCATTTCTTCTTCTTTTTTTAAACTAAAAACGAAAAAAAAAAGAAAAAAAAGAAGAAGAACTTATTGGAACCTGGAACCGACCCTAGAACCTGCGACAGGGTACATTTCAAGTTCTTGACTCCGACGGATAGGTTTCAGGTTCCAAAAAATGACGAACCTATACTCGAGGGTAGATTCCAAGTTCCAAGCGAAATCTGTAAGAAATTTGGAACCGTTCGCCCCTAATTTTAGGTATCAAAGTTGATAAAGAAAGATGAAGCTAGTTGGAAAGAAAACGAAGTGAGAGAGATGTTCGACTACAAAATGTCCTAGGAGATTCTAGCTATCCACCTTAACTCTCAGTTTCCATGAGATATTGATGCGAAAGCTAACTAAAATAGGCTAATTACGGTCGAGAGTCCCTATAATAATCTTAGGGCATAAGGAGAAATCCATAAACAAAATTGATCATCATCGTCTTTTTTAACCTCCAGAGAATTATGGAATAGAATATGGAATGCCAAAATACAACCCGCCCAAAATGAGATTTTTCTTTTTCTTTATCAACTTTGCTAGAATGCGCTAGCAACCAAAGAGAATTTATTTCAAAGACATATTGTACCTGAAGGCACTTGCACAATCTGTCATTAGCACTTGAAATCCATCGAGCATCTTTTCCTTTTGTGTCCATGGACTCAACAAGTCTAGAACGGTATTGTGGTAAACATACAAAGTTATAGTTATGGAGTGACCAGAATACAGGAGTGGTTGGTTAATTTTCGATATACTTTGGTCTCGTTTGAGCAGCTTGCCTTATTATTATGGCACATTTGGAAATCTTGCAACGATTAGGTGTTTAGAGATAAAATGTTGAATCCCCAGCATGTAATCACCTCAGCAAGGGCCATGGAGACAAACTTTAACATATGGGTGGGAAAGAAGGAAGGAAAATCACAAATGCAAACTAACATACCTCCGATTTGGACTCCCCTTCCCTCAAGTGTGCGTAAAATCAACGTGGATGGATCTTATGCTAAAGAAATAGGGGAAGGGGCATCGCTTGTGTATGTCAAGACAGTCGGGGTATCCTCATCAAAGGATTTGCTTGTATGGTGAGAATTCTCAGTGAGATAGGCGGAGGCAACTGCTATGCTAGAATTCCTAAAGTACTTCAAAGGAAAAACTAAACTAAAGATGGAGATGGAGATAGAATTGATTTGATGAAGGTGATAGCTGAGGGCACAGATCAAGTCAGTTGGGAAGTGCACATGCCGATCATACCAAAGCCCAATCGTGTGCAAAAAAATTTACCAACCTGATAGTTGCCCAATGCAAAAGAGAGCGTAATTAAGTGACGGGCTGGGTCATGAAGGCCCATTGAAATAAGTCTCTTCCGGTTAATTGGGTTGCTTATCCCCCAATTTATCTTTTGGAGTTGTTGTGTTTTGAAACCCGTACTTTATCTATTCAAACTTTCACTTAAATAAGAATGCTATGAAAGCTTTTTCGACAAAAACAAAAAGGGCCCATTGTTAATTGATTAATTCTATCGATAAATAAAATAATGAATTGATTACTTCATGTATTTTTTTTTTTACATATTTTAATTTTAAAATCCCAATTTGTACTATATTATAAACAACATTCGAATTATGAAATATTTTCATATATGTGTAGAATTCCTTCATACTGGTAAATAATTTATTTCCATTCATTAACGATCTATATATTTCCTAATAACGTAATTTTGCAAAATCTTTCCAAATGTCAATATTGTGGGTACATGCAATGCATGTGCATAGTTTGGCTATCGTTACACATTGGAAGATCCTTAGAATAACAAAAATGATAACAAAAAATGTATAATAAAGCACAAAAGAAAATGCCTTGGACCAACGGAGAAAATAATCAGATCGCTAATTCTTCACTTTCTTCGATTAAGTACTTAAACTTGCATGACTTTTCTAATCAAGCTCTTCCGACTCTTGCTTTGGTTGATAATCGGAGTTAATACGTCCATCAGAACTCACAAAAACCTTTGACTATTAACTGATGCAAAAGACCAAAAACTACAAAGAACATGTGGGCTACGATTAATCAGAGTAGGAGTTGGAGGCATTCAATTGAACGGGTTACGCGCAATTTTGAAGGACTTGATTAGATAAATTAAAAGAAATAGAGACAAAAATTGAGAAAAACGTGCAAGTTTGGGGGTGCAAAAGCAAAATTTTTTTTTTCCTTTGTAGGATCGTCGTCGTCGTCAGCCCGTTCCAAAATTCAAAAAGCCAGACCTTTCCATTTTCCCTCTCTCTTGCCGTCGCCGATGGAGAAGCGGCTGCGCTCCTCCCTCAAATCCTCGCCGGAGGAGTTCATCTCCGCCGTCGCCGGCCTCAGCCTGAAATCCTCCAAGGCCGCCCTCAAATCCGTCCTCCACTCTCAGCCCCCTCCTCTCGCCGCCTCCCTCCACCGCGCCGTCTCCCAGTCCGTCGCCGCCCTCAGGGACCTCCTCCGCGGCTCCCCCGATGCCGACCCCGGCGACCTCGCCTCCCCTCCTTCCAAGCGCCCCCGCCGCTCCTCCCGCCGCCTCTCCGCGCCCCGCCGCGGCGCGGCGGCGGGCCCTCCCGGCGGGCCTCGACCGCCGGAGGCAGAAGGTCCTGGAGAGGCTCCGGGTCTTGGCGCACGTGGCCCGGCTGTGCGTCTCGGCGGCTCGCGGGGAGAGCTCGGCGGCGGGCGATCTGCTGCCGGCGGTGCGGGCGCTGCACGACAATTTGGTGCTCTTCGAGTCGGACTCGGTCTTGTCGGCGGAGATCGTGGGCTTGTGCGAGGAGTGGTGGAAGGGCGATCTGCCCGGGAGAGAGAATCTGATTTCGCAGTTCCTGCCGTTCCTGGTGTCGAGGTCCTTGACTTTGAAGAAGAAGGTCGACGTGGGGAGGGTTTACGCGATGCGGGAAGCGTTCGGCTTGTTTGATTTTGAGGATGACAGCATCGAGGACTTGAAGATGTTGTTGATTCGGTGTGTGATCTCGCCGCTGTATTTGAAGACCGAGGAAGGGAAGCGATTCGTGGCGTTCATGTTTGGGCTGAGCAGGCAGCTCGTGAAGGAAGCTTTGGCGATGATCAAATCGCAGATTCCGTTCGGGAGGAAGTCGATGTTGGAGGCATATGGAAATATACTGTTCAGGGCGTGGAATGCTGCGGAAGGAGATTCAAAAGATGAGATTGAAAACGGGTTTTTGCAGGGTTTAATTGAAGGGGCGATACACTCGAGCTCCGCAGCACTTGCAACGTCAATCAGAAGAGTCTTGGGTGGGTTTATCAATCAGCGGACTATTGATGGTGTTGAGAAGGTCCTCTTCCGTCTGACCGAGCCAGTACTTTTCCGCTCACTACAGGTATGTTCAGATTATGGATGAATTTGTTGCAAAAGAAAATGACAAATTTTGTGGGTTTGATCGATAGGAATGAATGATCTGATGATGCTATCTACATACAGATAAAGAGGTTGTCCCTTTTTATGATATCATTTGATATTGATTGCATCTATAATTATCTTGGTTAGCGGTGAGCAAGCTGGACTTTGATGCTGGTAACTAGGAAGAATTAGTGGCATGTGTCAAACCAGCATATAGTTGGGTTATGTTGGAGCAGATTCTGCTGTTTATGTCCAATGTTCAGTGAAAGGTGGATCAGTGGCCCTTTTTTCGTCAGTAGTCTCTGTAGTTTTGTGATGCAATTAATACTGAACAAACTGAGGGAGTCAGAACAAGAGAATTTTCCTATGTCATTTCACCGATGCAATGTCTGAATGTTTACACTTGCCTTGACAGGTCGCAAACTCAGATGTTAGACAGAATGCACTGCACTTACTGCTGGACATGTTCCCTCTAGAAGATCCAGATGCCACTAAAGAGGTTAAAGACAGCTTACTTGACAGACAGTTCTATCTGTTGGAAAGACTGCTCAAGGATGATTGTCCTGATGTAAGAGTTGTTGCAGTGGAAGGTTGTTGCCGCATCCTTAATCTGTTCTGGGAAGTTATTCCTTCATCTACCATCACCAAGATTATTACAAGGATTTTCGATGACATGGCATACGACAACTGCAGTGAAGTTAGGCTTTCCACTATAAATGGAGTCGCATATTTGCTTGGTAATGCACAGTCACATGAGGTTCTTAAAGTGCTACTACCAAGACTTGTGCATCTGATTACAGATGGTACTCTTTCCGTGCGGGTTGCCCTAATTGAACTTCTCCTCCTCACTAGAGATATTCGATCTTTTCAGTTTAATAAGGTTGCAGTGCTGTCTCCAATCTATTATATGTTAAGATAATGTAGTCTTTTATTATTTGGCTGGTTTTTTTCTTATTCACTCTTATGTTCCATAGGTGGTAACACTAGAAGCACTACTGTCCATGCTTGCAACTGATCAGGCACAAGTTGCACAAAAGATCACGAGATTGCTTTTGCCATCATATTTTCCCTCCAAAGTAACTTTTGAAGAGGCTTGTAATCGATGTGTCACACTTATCAAGAGGTCGCCCAAGGCTGGAGCAAGGTTTTGTGAGTATGCTGCCTCGGAAGGTGCACCGTTGAAGTCTCTTATGCAACTTTTCAAAGTATTTATTAGTTTTGTTTTGTCAACCGATAAGCTGAATGAAGATCAGATTGAGGGTTTACTTGATGCTGCTGCATACATTTGTAAGCAACTTGTTGGTGAGCCATCATACAAGGATGTCCTGAAGGAAATATTTTCAAATGACAAGCTGAAGTGCTTATTTGCTGCGGCACCAACTGCGCATGCTCAATCTTCTGTTCTCAATATCGTCTCTGCCATCTCCCCAGATGATGTGTCAGGGCTCATTGAAGAATGTGGGTGCCTAGTCATGGACTGTATTGGTATATGTGAAAATGAAGAAAGGCAATCTGAAGTAAGAAGTGCCCATAAGTTGTTGCTCTCTTATGATCAATGTGATGATATGTTTGACACTTTCTCAAAATTGCTGCAAAATGCTGCTTTCCATTGCCATAAGAAGTTTGGCATTGATATGTCAGAGAAACAGAGTAATTCCTCATCAAAAAGGAAAAAAAATCAGTCATCGGTGAGAAACTTAGCTAAAAAGAGAAGAGTCGGCCAGCAGATGCCATCCAGCTTTGAGGATGGCTATTTGGTTGCTGTAGGAGTAGCCTGGCAAATAAGAGACTTGCTTGGATGTGAGGACTCTCGGAAGGCTATGTTGGCTTCTTCATCCTTGTGAACTGATTCTTAATACTCTAAAGGTTATCACAACAGCCAGCATTGTGGAGTGTGTGAATGTTGAATACATGAGCATATACCCTCTCTTGGCATATACAACCTTGGTGATGCACATGGCCGCAGCAGATCCTAGCCTGAGTAGTTCACAGAACTCTCACAACAGTACGTATAGCACATCAAACCCTTCAAGAGCAGTGATAGAGGTAAAAATCTTTCTTTTATAAGTGACTTGTAATGACTATTACTAGTAGGAAGTTCACTTTGGACAAAATGGTGATGATGATTACGTACTATTTGTTCATTATGGTTTCTGGTCCATCTGCATGATAGATTTCTTCCTTTCTCTCACTTTTTTCATATACCAGCCTTCTCATTCTGTTCTTGTTAGGATCAGTTAGGGAAAATAAAGTGTAAACCTGTTACCAGGCATTATGCCTACATTGTGATACTGACTGATGACCGATTTTAAGGTGCGCCAGATCCCAATTTTTCTCATGCTCAGCTTGTAACATGTAAAAATATCACCGTCAGGTGGAACAGTGCAAACTGAATATCAAATGCACATATGAAATTGGACTTTTTGTAAGCTTTCACTAGAAACATGGGACTGATGTAATGTCCAGGTTTCTGTTAACAAAATATGCCGGCAGTTGATAGAGACATATTTTTCAGATGTCTGTACAACAGCAGAGTACCCATTATGGATTTCTTATGACTGTTTATGTAAACCAAGTTAGGATGGAAGAGTGACAAATCTGGCACAGAACTTGATTTGTACATTCATTAACATCTTCCAATCTGTATTCTTTTGATACTTGTATTGGTTTAGATGTGTCTTCATTATATATGTTGAAATTAACTGTTTGAGTGGTTTGAACCCTTTGTTGTATTCTTGCCAACCAGTCTCTATGATGGAGTAAAATATTTTGTTAACAGCAGGGATATGCTTCTTCCATTTGTGCTTCATCAGTGCCATCCATAGAAAAGAAATGAATAGGATCGGCTTCTTTTCAACTTTAAGCTCAGGGCCCTGGTTTGAGGTTTTAGCCTTACATACTTTTGTTGAGTGAGCCTTTTCTATGAGTGGTAGATGACTGAAGAACCTGTGTAGGTGCTTGGCTAATTATCCTGCATTACTAGGTTATGGATCAGTTGCTAAATTGTGCGGAGAAGCTGCTTAGAGCTGGTGGCCCTGTTAATCCTGCCTCTGGACAAAAGGAAAAGGAACCAGCAACAGATGCCTCTCAACCAAGTGATAGTGGTGAGTGTGTGTGGAAGGGCATGCGAGAAAAAGGGAGAGATATCCTTTATTCTAACTATCTGCTATTATGTGAATTTCCCATTTATTCATATTCTTATAAAGTTGAACTTGTAACGTGCATGAAGCAACAGTAATTAGCTTATAGTTTGCTGCTGTGAATACATTCACAATTCCATCTAATCCATGAGATGGTATTGTTACTTGAATTAAAATTCTCCAAGTGTGGATGGAAATGGTAGCATCTGCTTATCCTGCTTTTATTAGCGAGAGCGTAATCCTTGTTATAATGAGATGCTCTTCATCATTCATGCTGCTTTCATCTGCAGAAGGACAACTGTTGGTTAAGTAGGTTTTGTGACTTTGTTCATCTAAATTGCCAATACATTCTGAGTCAAGGAAATCTCAAAAGGGTTACTCTTGTTGGCATGATTTAGTCCATGATCAAAAGAAGATTAGGATATAGATGAACAGCATATATTGCCTTTTGAACACCTTACTGGGCAACTGGGCGTTGGTTAGCTGATTTTTCTTTCTTTAGGCTGATGGTATTGCTTTGTTGATGAAGTACACTGTTTTGAATTGTCAAAATTAGAAAAAGTATCTGCACAATCACTTCGAAGTAAACTCTATGGGTTCATCTGAGTAGCAAGTGTCATAGTATGGTTACAACAGATGTTTTGCGTGTGCTCTGGTTGGCAGCTAACGTTTTATTCTTGTGACATCATTCCAGAATCAACAGGAAAAAAGATATCCAGAAAGGTGAAGATGCTAACCGCGATTTTCAAGTTCATAAGTGATGCCATAACCTTGAGATTTTATTCTGGCAATTATGGGAGATGCTTACACTGCGCATCAGCAGCCGTTCGACAGATCATCTCAGATTTAGCACAACTATCTAGCCAGTCATTGCAATTGACAGAGGATGACATGAAAGAAATGACCATGTGTCTGAAGAGCTCCTTCACTTACATGGTAAAATTGCTCAATTTAGTCCTTACAGACACCAGCGAAGCTTCAAGGGTTCAGTTGGAAATCTTTGATCTAGCCAATCATTTGCTCGATCTGATAATTAGTGTCGAGTTATCATTAGGGTATGGTTGCGTCATGCGTCTTATTGCAGCAGCCAAACCATGGCTGCCTGATTTGGTTGTGGCCCTGGGTTCCACATATATGCTGAACAAGATCCATGGAGATGTTTCTTTAACCATGTCAGATATTTCAACCCATTTTCCATCATGGCCATCAGTTGTAGCAAGGATGGAGGTAGATGAGCTCTCTGAAGATTGTTCTGAAGTGGAGGATGAGAGCATCTCTGGATCCGAGAAGTACCCAGCATTTAAGAAGCTATTGCAAACAGTACTCGTTCTGCTGAGAGCAAATGTTAATCTACTCGATGCAGTTGGAATGATCTTCTTGGCTGGTTCATTGTTTGGGCTCGAGAGGGATAATGACGGCCTTGTGTTGGGACTCTTGCACTTTGTGACTGCAAAGCTAGTTGGGCACGAAAATCGACATTGGGATCACCTTGATATGATGTTGGCTTCTCTGGATCAAATCTATCTTCCAATCGAGAAAAAGCTTGGAGAACAAATTCCAGGATATAGACAGAACCGATTGAGTGCCGCTCGGGCTTTGCTTGAACCTGTCTGGATGAATCATCATAGCTTCGAAAGTGGGAGATTTTCTGAGATGGATGAACAATAACCGGGCATATGCCCAACTTGTACAGATAATCCAGACTAGGAAGTTTGTCAAATTGTAAGGCGGGGTAAGGTCCCCAAAGCTTAAGGGAATTTTGTCAAGCTAGAAAACTTCTGTTCGATCGTTTCTCCCACATATGCCCTTACTCGTTAAATTTCAATAATTTCAACGGTGGACTTCTGCTAGAGGGTATTTTGATATGAGTTTTTTCCTCCCGGATGGTGTTCGAGATTGATTGATCGTGCGCTTACGGAGTTCAACTCAAGAAGATTGGGAAGCACCAACAGGTCAATTATTTAACCTTGTTTTTTTAGATTCAGCGAAAATTCTCCTGCACTCTTATAACACGATAATATCATATTAGATTTAAACATGGTGCAATAACAATGTAAGGTTGAGCATGCTGTTCAAACCATATCCAAGAAGCGATGATCCCAACAGCAGTATCTTCAAGCGGCTTATAAAATTAAAGCTGTCGTTCTCGTGCACTCCACAACAAAATAAGTTGATCCACCAGTGATTTGGATGTATTGATAAGACTAGCAGGGTTAGGTTGTCTTTACATGTTAATCCCACTAAACTCACGGTGCGGAGCAGCAATATCATATTCCATAAAGAGGATCCATCATGAAACACGTCGGAGCTCCACAAGGTCACATCATCAATCAATCCTCGATCATACAAAGTGTATACTTAACTATTGCATGGAAAGAGAGCAGCAGTGCACGTTGGCATAGCTATAATCAACCTAACTTTCAATCATCTTTCAGCATCACACCATTCAAAATAAGTTGCAGTAAATTCATCGCTCAACCGTCTTGATATAATATTAGGGATCTATTGGGCTAACTATAGGTAGATTGCTTCCTTTGGAGCATTGACCTTATTGCAATGGTCCAAGTGAGCGTCCATTAACAAATACTAGCTACAGAGAGAAACTTCAGTGTGCTAGAGGGGAAGGGGAAAAGGGGGAGGGGGATGGGGTGGGGTTTGGTGTTAATGGAGACGGCGGCTTACGTTAAATAATGGCGCCAACCACTACATTCAATGGGGAGTTAGCTCACCAAGAGCATTAAATTCAAGAGTCATGAGTAATTTCATTTAATGGTGACCCTGGCCTTTTTCTACAATAAAATCTTATTGGCGATTGTTCTAGAGGTACAGGTTAGATTCATACATAAATATTTTGTCATTTTCGAGTATCGGTGACAGGACATTTAAAAATGTAGTGGAAAGATACTATTTGTAACTCGTGGGAAGAGTGTCAAAAAAGTTATAAATTTATTGTATTTATGTTGATTTAGTTTTAAGCTTTTTTATTTAGTGCGAATTCAGTTTTTTGGCTAATTTTTGCTTGATTTTGCTAACATGGATGCTGAGTGATCTACGTGGCATGTCGATGCTAATATGGATAATTTTTAATAGTATTTTAATTTTATTTTTTTCAAATCTTTAGTTCTTTTTTTGACTTTTTTTTTCTTTCATTTTTTTTTGGCCTTTCTTCTTTCTTTCGGCGGTGACCAGCCATGGCAAGAAGAGTTGGCCTTCCCTGGGCGAGGGTTGCCATTGCCCACCATAGGCAAGGCTCGGTCGAGCAAGGGCTCCCCTAGCCAAAAATATGGCGAGGCCGTCTTGGCTTGGGTGAGGAATGGCCTCGCTAGATCTAGGGAGGTGAGCCCTTGCCCTCACTCGGTCGGGCCTCACTTGTGGTGAGTGATGGGTACCCTTGCGTAGGCAAGGCTAGCTTGCCCTACCACGGTCGATGGCCAGCCAACACAAGAAAAAGAAAGGCCCAAAAAAAAAAAATGAAAGAAAAAAAAAGATAGAATTTTTTTAAATATAAAAAAATATAATTAAAAATTATTCATATTAGCGCTAAATGTATCACATGGGCTGGCTGGTGTCCACGTCAGCAATATCCAGTCAAAATTAGTCAGGATGACTGAATTGACATTAGGTCAAAAGGTTTATGACTAAATTGACACCAATAAAAGGTTTAGAATTAAATTGGCATAAATGCAATACGTACATGACTTATTTTACACTTTTCCCTGTACTTTGCAATTAATTTGTTTTAGTAATGAAGCCATGTTTGCAACGTGCCTTCGTTATTTTATAAATTTAATTTTCTGAGATATCATAAGATTCTTACTCATAAGACTTACAAATATCACAAGATTCTTACTCATTAGACTTACAGATATCTTGAAACTTGTGAACACTATGCCAATGAGATAGATTTGTAATCCAGTTCTCCATTATGAGCCTATTCGACATTGCTGGTGAAAGAACTTGTACTTTTATAAGATTGGTTATCAAACCTTCTATTTCTGTTGATCCCCAAGCACAAATATGTTTACGTATATCAGATAAAGCTCTATCTAACACAAACCTTTAAGGTTATTCTAATACTAAAGTTCTCGTGTTCATTGATAGGAATTTTAATGAAGGTAGTTTAAGGGCTTTGACTAATTATTAATGTCACGTTGGTTGAGACTAAACACCAATAGGACTCAAGAACAAGAGCACGGAATCCAGTGCCGGCGGAGGCAACTCCCTAGGAAGCTTCCTCGGGATCAACTAGATATATATCACGGACAATGAATGAGTGATCCTCTAACTTTTTTTTGATGTTAAATACCATCCCGGAATTTTTTAACATTCACTCAATAACTAGTAGTCTAGTAAGATGCTTGTAAATTGCACTAGTCTGAAACTATATTTGTAATATTATTGTGAACATACAAAAAGACACCATCTTATCAGCATACGGAAGCGTCACCCTCCCGTTGGTCGTTCTCAAAAGCCCTTCCCACTTCCTTTTTCTTTGGATGAACTTCTGATCTGGTTCATAACGTTTGCACTCTTTCCAACTGGAATTGCAAGTAGTCTCACAATAATAGGTCCAACCTTTCTTATCAACAAATGGTCCCAAAATGGGGCTTGTTCTACTCTCCCTGCTGACATCATTTTTCACTATAATGAGGGCATCAGGGAAAGAAGTGGACAAGAAATTGAAAGAAAAGGCTGAAAAGGAGAGCACGATTTACCCCACTAAAAAAGTCTGACGTGCAACATATAAGGAATCATGAACCACTCTCCCCGCTACTTTAGTTTGCTCCATTTTCTAATCTGTCCATTTAAAATTCTAAAAATATTTGCCGATGTGAACATAATTTCTATTGACTCGATGTATTAAATTGGACATGCGCGTTCACTTGGGTTATATGTGCTTTTACATCCCCCCCTCTCTCTCACTCATATTATTTTGGTCCAAAAAGAAAGGAGAAAAATAATTGGAATAAGTGCATTACAAGTTCTAAAACTTGTTAAGGAAGTACAACTGAGTTCTAAAACTTACAAAAAATACAATCGCCAAGTTAGTGCATCCGAGTTCTTTCATTAATTCTATCTAACTTGATTAACGGAAATACTAACATGGCTTTTAAAAATATTTTTTCTCTTCTATGCGACTAAAATATGAAACACAAGGCTAAAACCTTTGTTTTGGTCTGAATATGATCTTTAATATAAATTTTATTTAAATTAAATTGAAAGATAAGCTAAATTAAAAAAAAAAAAAAGAGGAGAAAGTGGGATGAGAAACCAGGCGGCAAGCCATGTCATCGCCCCATAAGATAGAGAAAATAATAATAAAAAGGTCACGTCGGTATTTTTCTTTAACTAGGTTGAATTGAGTCAATGGAAGGACTCGGTTTACTAATTTGACAACTTTTAGGACTTCTATTACACTTATCCAAAATGATTTGCTAACTTTAAAAAATGATGCGGCAGTCCACATCAATCTTTTGGCCTCATAAAAGCTAACTTAGTAGGCCAAAACAAAATGACTATATTGAGTGACTTTTTGGAAGTTTGGATTTTGATTAAACAAAAATAAATTTTATGAACCACGTTGAACATTAAAAAAGAAAAAAAATTTCAGAGATCACTCACGTTGCATTAATGTAGGTTTTGTCTTTTTGGTTGAAAGAAAGATTCTATTCATTTCTTAGAATAATATTTGAGAGGTACATAGAAGGCTTTTAAACCTAACAAATCCCAAATAAGTACAGAATAAAGCATATGCCAAAATGCAAATAACAAAACACAGTTTGTAACCAGAAGTACACTCTCGGCCCTCAAAAACAAATCTATCACCATAAATGTTTAGCTGCCGATCAGTAGATTCAGTGATCAGTACATACCGAGATTCTCTACTTCAACTACAACGGCTTGCGGTGTGCGTTTAGATTTAGCATCCTCATCACCATCATTGTGCAAAGACACCAACATCAATATGATGAAATAGATCGAATACTTGATCTAGACCTAAATCTAAATTGGGAGAGTAGAATCCCTAGATCTAGATCCAAATCTAAATTGGAAGAAGAGAGCGGCCTAATTTCAAAGAGGTTGTGGAGTCATGTCACAAACATTCTCTTCGGTGGATGTTGGCTAGACGAATGACCGGTCTCCATGTTCACCTAAGATTAGTTGCAAAAATTTATTCACATACACAAACTCCCAAAACAAATTAGGAAAGAAAAGAAAAGATAATCAAAGTAAAGAAAAAGAAAATAAGAGACTAAGTAGGCTCTTAGCTTCAGAAATTGAAGCTTAAATCCTACAAGAGAGCTTCAAAAGAGGGAAGAGTTTTTTTGGAGATAAGGGGGTTTGTTGACTGAGAGAGGAAAAAACCAACCCTATCAAATTGTAGTTGGAGGCTTTGTATTATGATAGGTTTGTAGGTCTAATTTCATTGAAGAAATTAATCTAGTCAATGCTCTAAGGGTAGATGTGAACATGGTCTGAGTTGAATCAATTCAGCACCTAACTCAAGGACCAACTCACACAATGTTGGTCCCCAATTTTTGGGACCAAAGATCGACCCTTTTAACCTAGGACCAAGGTCCGGTTCTAAGGTCAACCTAGCAATTGATTTTTTTTTTTTTTTTGTATTCCTAAAAAGGATAAATATACTATTTACCAATTATATGTAAATTAACAATGCGACATTGAGCAACCAAACTATGAACACCAATTCATATCAAATATAAATTTAAGATAAGATAACAACCAAAATTTTATTCTTGCTAAAAGTAACAAATCATAAATACGAACATGCAAGGCTAGGGAACTGAGGGGAGCAACAAGGTGAGCGAGGCGAGCGAAGAGAGGCAAGCTACAAGGTAAGCGGTGAGCAAGGCGAGCAAGAGAGTGAGGCCAAGGTGGGCGAGTGAGGCTGAGGCAAGTGAAGAGTGTTTCCTTTTTTTGGGGGTCAAATTAGGGTTGGGTTTCTTTCTACTTTCTAACTACGAAAAGAATAGAGAAAGAGGCGTTACAATTTAGAGTAGATGAAAGCATATAATATATTACGTTAGATATAATATGTATATACATACACACAAGATTGATCCAGGTTAGACTAACCCTAAATTCTCAAGATTGAGGATCAACCCCTATAGTGCAATGTCTAGGGTTCTTAGGATCAATGATCGATCCAATCTCTTAGGAACTAGATTAGGACAAATTGAGTTGGGCCAGCTCAAGGTTGGTCCAAGGTCGACCTTAAATCAATGCTCACCCCCTCAGGGTCTGGTGATAGAAAGAGAAAAGAACCAACCCTATGAGATTGTAATTGGAGGCTTTGTATAGTGGTAGACTTGAAGGTCTATTTTCACTGAAGAGATTAATGTAGTCAATGCTTTGAAAGGCTTGAATACGAAGTGCAATAGAAAAAGCTGCTTGCTAATGACGTAGCTATTGAAATATCATAATCATGATTATTCTGCAAGTTAGATGGTCCACGCTATGTTCATAAAAATTTCTTTATTGGTTTGTATGCAAATAAAATTGCAAATCTAAACTTAGATCAGAACATGTATACTAAATCGTATCAAATTCAATAAATGGAGTACAATCTCTTATTGCAGTATCAAATCATAAAAAACGTCTTATTCTTTCTTCTCTTGAAGAGGATTCTAATCCCACATCAGGAATTCCGCCGTCTTTCTGTATTTTTTTCATCTGCCAGAGATGACCAAATAAAATACAGAAGAGGAGAGAGGAGTCCTTGATTATTTAAACTAGCTGATTTAAAATTTTACATCCATATTACCACATTAAAAAAAATCTAATCAATTTAAAATTTCACTTGGTTAAATGTCAATTCAAGTTATATAATTGACTAATTGTTGACTAATGGACTATTAAATTAAAGCCCTTCAACTTATATATGATTTTGATTTTTTTTTATTTATAACATCTCAATTTCAAATTAAGTGGATTTTGGCAAAAATAATTTTTAATTCCATTTATTGCTGAAATAATTGTTTCAAATGATATAAGCTATATGTTAGATAAGTACTTCAAAAGAAGGAAACAAAACTGTCTGATATGTTACTCAACTAGCGATATTTTTTTCTCTCCTATTAATGTTTAGATTTAGCGAATGTTGAGTAAAATGTATTCAAGTAATAAAATAAGTTATCCTTTAAATTATATTAATTAAATTTTGAATTGAATAGACAAATGATGATACCATGAAGAGTTGTGTTAAAGACTAATGACACTCTGAGACAAGTATGCTATCCCACAATAAGGCCTTTCTCTTTGGCGTTCAATAGGGACAACTTTTTCGTCTATAGACGGCATTAAATCTTATCATATGCTCTCAAGTCTTAGAAATTTTCTAATCCATTGGATCTATAAGAATACTTTATCATATTTTCTTCTTTTTTTCAAATTTAAAAACAATGAGATAAGTAGAAAAAATAAAATTTTGGAAAAGATTGTAGAAATTTATTTCAAATCATTTTATATTTGTTCTTTTATCTTAAAAATAATATACTTCTTTCTATCCATGCTTAAATATAAGTTCAAATTTAATAGGTAATAGGCTTTTAAAGACGATAAAGTTGAATGAATATGGGCCATGTGGCACAATTATGTCATATGGCTTGCCATGTGGATATCACTAAGGTAAAGTTAAGTGTCACGTGGCAAGTATAGAAGTAAATATTCTCTCAATCCCAAATGTAGTTATAAATAATAGGTTTGCAATTATGGGCTAAATGATAATTTACTTTTAAGAAATGGTAAATGCTAGCCCTGACAAGGACTTGGCTAAGTAGACGCGCATTATGTTGGGATAATTGATGAATGCTATATTGAAAAACCACAACTTTTCTTACTCATGGCGACCTTAGAAGCCACCTTGGCTGTCCTACAGGTAAAACCCTATCCGATACACATAGACGTGACGTGACCTTTTTGCGGACACACTTGGAGATTTGTCGAGCTAAAAGATTCGATAATTGACAATACCGAAAGAAACGACCTTCCTCTATTGTGGCTTAAAAGAAGATAGGTAGGTAGATAAGTGTTAGGTGGCACCCTCAAGTGTATTGCATAAGTTTGAATTCTCGCTCTCCATACGCGTGTGTAGAAAAGATGTAATCCTTATGAGAGTTCGTTTGGAAATCAATGCTAGGGTCACATGTCTGACATGCATTCGACAACATCTATGCAAGTAGATTCAAAAATGTACTTTGGGTGTTTTTATGAACTTAATTTTAGTGGGAGTGACTTCCCACCATAAGAATAAATTACCTACAACCAAAGAAACCATCCACACAAGTACACGATAAGTTATTATATCACATTCCTTTTGTTGCAATAATGATAGAAATGTCAAGTGTACTTTAGTAAGTATGAACTTAATTTTAGTGGGAGTGACTTCCCACCATAAGAATAAATTACCTACAACCAAAGAAACCATCCACACAAATACACAATAAGTTATTATATCACATTCCTTTTGTTACAATAATGATAGAAATGTCAAGTGTACTTTAGTAAGTATGAACTTAATTTTAGTGGGAGTGACTTCCCACCATAAGAATAAATTACCTACAACCAAAGAAACCATCCACACAAGTACACGATAAGTTATTATATCACATTCCTTTTGTTGCAATAATGATAGAAATGTCAAGTGTACTTTAGTAAGTATGACAACAATTTTGAAGAATCACCTTTTATCAAAAGTATGTATGTAAATTATTGGAGCACACATCATATCATTTGTCATGCTTGTTGAAGTATCGTCTCATATTATTTGACAAATAGTTCTAAATGTTCTTTATAATCACGTGATCTCTTTCCATTTATTAGCTTAAGTATTTGAATTAAAATTCTTAACATGGTATCAAAGTGTTGCCCCCTCATCAATCAAATTTTCACTTAAAATATTGTTCCACATTGTTTGACAATGGATCATAAATGCTCTATTCATGTAATCTTCTTCACTTGTTAACTTAAATTTTTGAGTTGGACTTTTTAACAATGATTATTACTCTTGTGACATGTTGTGATGGACTGACATATGTGTTGGCCATAGATAATTTAATGAGTTGGTTGTATTGATGGTTGGACCGCCGACCGAGTTATTTGGCCAACGAAGTGCATGTGTTGTTATGTTCTTGCATCACTGTCATGAAATGAGAAGCTTCAATGCCATTCAATTGAAGGGAACATTCCTTGAGCTCAAGTACAGGTCAAAATCCATCTTGACCTATAAGTTTGGTGAACACGACACCCGTGTTATTATCAGGGGATCTCGATGCATGTGAATCACGCCTTTGCCTCCTGTTATCAAATCTAGGTTGATTTATCAAGATATGAATAGTCTATGAAGCTCAACTCATAAAATTAGGCATACACGTCCAAGAAAAGATATGGATTCATTCCCAAATTGTAAATTCCTTTTTGCTTAACTAGTGATTGTGCACATGCAATCTTTCGAAAAATCGAGAAAGTAAAACTATATAAGTGCATGTAATCATCAAACACAATTTATACGGACCAATTAAGATACTGTTTCACTATGTTTCTTGTTGTGTCGATGCGCGACATTTCACCGTGTGTTAGTTTTTTTATTATAATTTTTCTTTTTAACTATTTCACTTTCTACAATTGTTTAATACGGAAGTATTTTATATTTATAGAACTCACCAGATGTGTTATTAACTATAAAATTTTGAAATGATTTTGCATGCTTTGGCGGCACCCCGTTAGACCACCAAGAAAAACCGCAAAACCACACATGAGAGAAAGAGAGAGAGAGAGAGAGAGAGAGAGAGAAAGAGTTAAATTCACGACGGATATGATTTTTTTGATATAAGGAAAGCCACGTAAAAGTTAAAAGGAAAGAACACAAGCTCAAGACAAATATGATTTTGATATAAGGAAAGCCACGAAAAGTTAAAAGAAAGCCAAGACAAATCGCCAAAGGAAAAAAGAAAAATGAAAAATGAAAAGAAGAGAAAAGGAAAAAAAAAAGGAAATAGGGAAAATAGAATAAAAGAAAAATAAATAAATAAATAATTTGTAAAAATATTACTAAAAATTGTACGCATTAACTTTGTCCATACCATGTAGAATAACAAGTATTCACATTAACGATTTCTAAAATTAATCGGAGGGATTTGGTTGGCAAAATCTAAAAATATTTATGATTCAATTAACATAATTAAAAAATTAATGATTGAATTGATAAAAGTAAAGTATGTTTAGAATTTTTGGACAATTCTCCCGTTATTTTAGAAATTGAAAATGCAAAATGTAGAAAGCTGTGGCGTCGTCATACCCAGACTCCCTCTCCTTTGGGAAATCACCTATGAAGCACGGACACGTTGCTGAGGCTTCCGTGTCGTGTCCGACACGTGTCGACGTGTCCGACACGCTCGGACACGTTCGGACACGCGGTCAACGCGTGTCGAGAAATCCGACACGTGGTCAACTTTTCTCGACACGCTTCGACACGCGTGTTCGAGGGAGAGATTGTTGAAGAAGACGATGATGGGTAGAGGTGAGGCCGAGGAAGAGGCCGAGGAAGCGGAGATGAGGCCGCGACAGTGAGAGGAAGAGCATAAACTGAGGCGAGGCTGCGATGGAGGGCCGGCGGCAAGGTTGCAGCTGCTGCGAAGGAGGAAGGGCCGGAGGCGACGGCGATGAGGCGACCGAAAGAGTTGAGAAGATCGTGAGGAAGAAACTGAGGGGGCGGGGGAGCTGGTTGTGGCGTGGGGGAGGGGAGGGGAGGGGGAGAGAGAGCAGGGGAAGAACGGGAATGGAGGGGATTGATGGGGGCGCAGCCTCGCGGGGAGCAGGTGGTGGAAAGGGAGGGGGAGCGGGGAGAGGAGAGAGGGGAAGAAACCGATGGGGATGGGGGCGATTGATGGGGGCGCAGGTGATGGGGGCGTAGGGGGAAAGGGAGGGGGAGAGAGGGGGAGAGAAGGGGAAGAAATCGAGGGGGCTGGGGGTGATTGATGGGGGCGCAGGGAGCAAGTGGGGGCGTAGGGGGAAGGGGAGGGGGAGAGAGAGTGGGGGCAGATCTGCAGAGGGGAGAGGGGATTTTGGGGTGGTGGCGTGGGAGAAGAGGAGAGAGAAATTAGGAGAGAGAGTTTGAGGGGAATAATTTTTGTTAAATTAAAAAATATATTTTTAAATATGCACACATATTAATTATGAATATGTTTTTTTAAATTTTTATGAATAGATTTGTTAATATTATTAGTGTAAATTTATTGTAAGTTCTTATTTATTTATTTACTTATTTGTGAATTTGAATTAAATTAATTAAAAATAAAAATATTTATTTAATATATAACGTGTCGAATTCTCTACTTTTTAAGAAATGGTGTGTCGCGTGTCCTTTGGGAAATCACACGCACTTGGTCCAAAGCCCAAGCTGCCGCCGTCGCCAATGGCCGTTGGCGCAAGCCCTAAACTGGAAAGAGATTCATTTCAATTCCCTTTTCTTGGGAAGAAAAGAAAGATCCCCCTCTAGAGTCCCTAATTGGAAATTTTATAAAATTCTTTCAATAAAATTTCCATGGCACCCGTGGCATCCTTATCCCACTAATTAAGTCCAGGGATTTTTCCTAAAAATGCCATTTCCCCCCAGCATTACTTCCCTTCTTTTTTTATTTATTTAAGGGGGTGTGTTTTGGAAGAGACAAAAGCTACAGGCCAAAAAAAACTACACTTCCCACCATTTTTACCGACTCAAGATATTCATGAGGCTGGTGCTGTCCCCTGCAGCGTCCGTACCAACCGGCGGGATGGGATCCACCATGCTGCCCCCATCCCCATCCCCATCGCCATCACATCATCATCATCATCATCGTCGCCACTCCCCCTCTCTCTCTCTCTCTCTCCCCATCCTCCTCCTCCCCCGCTGTCCACCGCCTCGTCTCTCCATTTCCTCCCGACATGGTCAGTCTCTCTCTCCTCTCTCTCTCTCTCTCTCTCTCTCTCTCTAGCAATGTACTGAATCTCGCTGGCCATGGCTTGCCCGCGTATATATAGACTCGCGGCTGCTGCGGGGGGTGTCTGCGTAGCCAGCAACGCCTCCCGTGGCGCCCAGCCCACGGACCGGCCCTGACCGTCCGTATTCCCTCTCTTTCTCTCTCTTCCCCCCCCTTCAAATTCGCCCCATCTCTCTCTCTCTCTCTCTCTTCTATTTTTTGTTCTTTTGGGCTTTGCTGGATTGCGGTTCGGGCTGTCTTCTGATCGGCTGCGTTTTGTTGGGTTCGGTTCGGATTTCGGGTTCCGGCGCGGCTCTCAGAGATGCCTGCGATTCGAGGGCCCGGCGCGTGCGGCTACGGGACCGCGGGGGCGCTCCGGTCGAGGCGGGCGAAGGACGGGGAGATAGGGTTCGTCGGCTGCTCGGGGCTGGGCGCCGCGCGTGGGCCGCAGCTGCGATCGCGCGTCCTCCGTCTCGGCGGGAGGTCGGCTCGTTTGGCGCCGGTCGGAGCGATGGAGCAGGGCAGGACCGCTTACGTCAACAGCAAAGCCGACAGCTCCGAAGGTATTTTGGGGGGTGGGGGGATTTCGATTTTGTGGTGGTGGAGGAATTTGACGTCGGAAATTGATTTCTTTTCTTCTCTCCCCAAGTGGGAAATGGCAATGCCTCTGTGAAAAAACGAAGCTTGATTGACGCTCGCGAGGAGAAGTAGGATCGTGTTTTGTTTTGTGAATTTGCACGTTGTCGGCGCGAAATCGGTGAAAGCCGTTCGAGATTTCGAGTGTATGGAATCTTGTCGTGGAATGTCGTTTTCGCTGATAGGCAGGTGATTTATGTTGAAATGAGAGGGGTGTGAGAGGTAGATGGATGTTTCTTCCCGTGGAAAGTTCGGTTGAAACTGCTGACTAAACCGAGCTTAATGGTCTTCCACGGGAGCTGCGGCTTTATTTGAAGGAAAAAAAAGATGCCTTTGCTGTTGATTTAGATTTTGCGTGTCCCGTCGTTGCACTTTACAGTCTAGGAACCTTGTTTATAGCTGCTTTTATTCCAATTATCGTAGAATGTCTGTCAATCATCCTAGATGGACCCTTGTGTTGAGGAATCTTGAGACTAATTACATTCTTCTGAGATTTCTCTGCAGCTGTGGTTGACCAATGTAATGATTATGTTTTTGGTTTTTTGAATTCGCTTTTACTGGGCAGAGAGGCATTTGTAGCTCGAAATCCCATCAACTTGTCGATCTGAATTGATTGGAAATTTGAGTAAACTTTGTACTTATTGAAAATCTGGCCCCTTGACTTCTCTTTTTGACTGCATAAGCTGTGAGATTCTCATTTTGACTATCTAACTAGGTGAAAATCTCCACCAGATATCTACTGTTGGAAACTCAACAAACATCAAGTGGCACAGTTGTTCGGTTGGTAAACTTGAGAGGCAGGAGTTGCTTCAGCAAAAAGGCTGTGTCATATGGATCACGGGGCTCAGTGGTTCAGGTTTGTCTTTTTGGAACGTTGCATCTTATGTGGTGAAGCAACCTTTTCTTCACCCATTTTTATGAGCTAGTACTTGAGCTATGATAATGTAGAATTCATGCTAATTTTTTCATTCTTGTGCTGTGAATATCCTAGACATACCTATTTTCAGACCCACAGTTATTCATTGCTAGCTGTGCTACCGTATGGTTCTGTATACAACATCTTGTGTTTTGACTGGTAGTGCTATTCAACAAATAGGTCTTATTCCTTGTCTTAGTTACATAATGTGTTTCCAAGTCTACCACTATAAGTTAATGAAGCCCATCATGTAACCTGATTTGTAAAAAACATTTTTGTAACACCAAATGTAAGTTGTGTTTGGAATTAATAAATAAAAAGGTGGAGAGGCCAAATAAGAGGATTGTAGATAGCATAGAGGTCCTCATCAGGCATATGGAGGCTAAATTGCTATAAGTACACTCTTCATGAGATCGTTTCGTTCTTTAGTTTTTCTTTGTATTAATGTTGGACAGTGCTAGCAACGACTAGCTTGTTGTTGTCGACCTCTTTGAGTGCTATGCCTACGATTTTCCATGAGCTGTATTATCTTGCTCAAACAAAAAAAGCTTGGGAGTCCCTGATGATTAAATAAACCAAGATTTTACCATGACTGCAATTTTAGAGCGACGCCAAAGTCATATTCTTGGGTATTGCTCAATAAATTGGGTCTTAGACCAGATATTTTCCATGAAAAAAAAGAAAAGAAATAACTTAAGAGTTGTGGACTTCATGTTGACTGTGCTTCTTAGTTAGCAGATAGGTTTTCATAGTTTTTGTTTGTCTTTTATGGAGAGAGTGATTTAATGGATGACATTTAGTATGATAGAGGTAGATGTTTAGTGTTGAATCTTTTTATAAAGATCCTTTGTTTCATTGTGGCCTGTTGTAGTACAAAACTTCCATTTTGATCTTTTTCTGTTTTAGTTTCAGTTAATGCTTCTGACCAGCTGGCTGATATCAATCACTATCCAACATGCATAAACATGTATTTTTCCTCATGCCTACTTAGTGGGATAGGACAGATCTCTTGCACGTTCTTTTGGGTGAACTTTATGTTAGTTTGTGTGGACCAAAGCTAGTGCTTTTTGAGGATAGGTGATTAAGCCAGTTCCAAGGTCATGACTGTTATGTTTGCAATTTTTCAATGGGCTAAAATATGCTGTTAATTGACTCTCAATTGATTTTACAAATTATTAGTCAAATCATCAATATCTAGAAGGATGAAGAAATGGTAAGGATAGTGCTTTTAAAGTTTCTCGTGGACGTTGTTAAGTGTCTATTTGAATTGCTTGCCAGGATTTTGGGTTTGGATGCTTGATCTATTTTTAATGACGTACTTCTCTAGAGAGGCTTCCCATTCTTGGAACTAGGGGCAATATCTGTAAATTTTCCGGCATTAAGCATCTGGGTCATGATGCAATTTTTCGATGTTTTCCCCTTTTTTCTGACCGTTGTATTCTATGATTGGTCATTTCATTTATTCCACATGAGTGGTCCTTTCCTTCCTGTGATTTCTGTAAACCACTTGAAAGTCCTAAATAGTTCACTATCAACTTCGACTTTGTCACCATCTTCATTCTCTCTCTCTCTCTCTCTCACGTGTTTATATACATATGAATTTAACAGGGAAGAGCACACTAGCTTGTGCTTTAAGTCGGGGCTTGCATTCAAGAGGAAAGCTGACCTATATCCTCGATGGTGACAATGTTCGTCATGGTTTGAACAGTGATCTGAGTTTTAGGGCAGAAGATCGTGCGGAAAACATTCGAAGGATTGGTGAGCATTTAATTAAGTGTCTAATGTAGGGATCTTAGTTTTTCCTTGTAGTGACCAAGTTCGTCTTTTTTAGTCCATTGAACTTCATAAATATGTGATTTTCAGGCGAAGTAGCCAAGCTCTTTGCAGATTCAGGGTTGATTTGCATTGCTAGTTTGATATCCCCATATAGAAAAGATAGGTCAGCATGCCGTGCCATGTTGCCAGGAGGTGATTTCATTGAGGTAGGTGGTCCTTGACGGTTGTAGTCTATGCCTGACATATTATAACTTGGGAGAACAAGGAAAGCTGATTCCAGAGCTAGATAATTGGTTCTTTTTATGTGAGGAAAAAAATGACCAGCGAAGCTCACATCTGGCAGGTCTTCATGGATGTGCCACTCCAAGTTTGTGAGGCAAGGGATCCCAAGGGTTTGTACAAGCTGGCACGAGCTGGAAAAATTAAAGGTATCTGTGCAGGAGTGTGATTGCAGAGTTTCTTCTGAGTGCTTGATGTCCTTCTTTCACATTCTTTCTATATTCTGGTAATAATACTAGAAATAATTGAGATGACATGCCATCTTTTAATTCTTCTTTGGACACAGGAAAGCTACTTTGATACTTAATGATTTAGCTCTTTTGTCTTTGAATGTTTTTTCTCTGATTTATTTGAATCAAAGTCATCCTTGCTGGAGTTGTTGAATGCAATGAAGACAGATATCTATCGTGTTTATTTCTTGCATTATTGAAGGTGGTAAAAGAAAAAGTGGATAAACTATCTTGGTTTCTGTATTAAAACATACTTTCCCTTCAAATGCTTTTTGATTGATGACAACTGATATAAGCTTGATGAAAAAGAAGGTGAAGGAGTTGGTGAAATATTATTAAAAGAAAAAAAAGTAAACAAGAGCACTCTGCGAGAGAAGTGCTCAAACCTGAGCAGAAGCAGATCGCCAGGACTGAATTTCGTAGTATCTTGAGTTCTCGTGATGATTATCTGGCATTGTTGGGATGACGCTGAAGTTGATCATCGACGTTTTATCTTATGCTCAGTTACGTTGTTTTCTGAATAGTGCACAAAGCTTAAATTAGTAATCAATCGCCAGTGTCATTTTCTGTGCCTGCTAGTGGATTGTAATTAGTGGTTTCTGGTTTATAATTTTGCAGGTTTTACAGGAATTGATGATCCATATGAGCCTCCACTTGATTGTGAGGTAAGTCTTGTTTAAATTTCAAAATGCATTAGATGGTTGGATGAGCTAAAGAGGTATACTTGGAAGCTAAAATAGGGGAAGTTAAATGAGGCTGAATATGTCCCTTTCTTTGTGTTCGGGCCCATGCAGTTATTGCCATTAGGTGTATCCGTGGGGCAGTCAGACTCAGGGAACAAGTTTGGAATACAAGCTTCAATGTATGGCTAGTTGGGGCAGTGAATAGATCTCCTTTGACTTTAAGCTATTCCTATATTCTTTAAGGACTAAATCCTCTGTGGAACCTAGGTGGTTGGCCTTGTGGTCAACAGAGGGTGGGGTTGGAGCGTCGGTTCTGATGTTTGGGTTCAATCTTGGCAATAGCTTAAAAAGAAAAAGAAAACATTTTCTGTGTCTTCTTTGATGCTAAGTCACAACACAAGAAACTGAAAGAAACTGTGTGTGTTGCAGATAGTGTTGCAGCAGAAAGGATCCGAATGTGCTGCCCCTTGTGAGATGGCTGAGGAAGTCATCTGCTTCCTGGAGGAGAAAGGGTACCTCAGGGCCTAAGGCGGTGAAGTGGCCCTCGGTTTCTCTCGTCTGAAGCCTTCTACTCCGATGACCATTTGTGCCGCCTGAAACTGGCGACCAAGCCTCTCACATTAAGGAAACTCCTCGTTTCCAGTGGGGATTCGTTCCGTTGGTAGATATTGTGTTGATTAATTTATTAAGTTGTTCATTGTTGCGTAGCTTATAAAGTTTAGGCTGCAATAAATAGAAATGGAACGTTTGATCTGGGGCTGGTTGCATTTTATAGGAATGTATTAATAATAACAAATTTTTATTGCTTCTTTCTATATGTTATTAATTTAATTGTGGAAGAATGCTTTGTCATGTTTACTAGTATTTGGAAGTGTGTTTTGGTGTATGTTATTTTATGGATCTAGGACACATGTTATTTCGGCAGCTTGATTTACCGGACACCACCACCCGATCGGGCGCTGCTCAACAAACTTCTTGATGCCATACTCGGAGGAGCCTCCTGATGTAGGAATTTAAGACTTCGTTAGCATGATTTGGAGAATATTTTCTTAAAACTAATTGCTTGTATCAATTGAAATAATTAATTAATAAAAAGTATTGTCATGATTAATAACAATTTTATATCTAAATATATTTGTTTAAATATGTTTTTCGGTTAATTCATTTTTATAAGTTATATAAACGATCATTTTTTATAAAAAATTTTAATTATTTATTTATTGTGAGACAAATGGAGGCTGCTCTTTCTTATCTTCTTTTCATGTGATATTCTATGGCTGATGGTGGTGGCTTTGCAAAAGGTGGTTCATCTGAGGGCAAAAAGTTGCTTTCATTTCAAGACCATTTTTCTCCTAAAATCCTTCATTGTGGTAGAACCACAATACTGTAACTTGCCTTTGTCGATATTCCATTGGTCGTGTCACAAAATTGTGCACAATTTGTTTTGAGTAGAGAACACATCCTGAAAATTTCTTCCTCGATGGTATCTGATGGTAGTCTCTTTGGATTCTATTGGTATTAGTGGCATAGGTTATACCATTGGATTGTCTTTTATTTTTGACTTTTGCCAAACACAAAAGGTTTTCATAATTTCTCAAAAAAAAAACCATCAAAAACTTAAAACTATATCTATTATAATAAATTTATCTCAAATATTTTTTTCGACACCAAAAACCTTATACCAACATATGCATTTGCTCTCCATCAAGATTTCATCAATGAATACCATTAAAAGTTTTATGTGACTGCCTACATGAACTGTAAAAGGCAGTCTTGATGTGGCTTCTAGTGCCCCTCGTTGCGATCCCATGGGAGCCGAAGTCCCATGAGACCAAGCAAATTCTAAGCTGCTTCAGGAGGTCCATCTCGGGAAGAAAATCAATCAATCGAAGACGGTTCACATCCAGATCAACCGTAGTAAAATCCTCATCCATGTCTAAGGTAAAACTTGATGCTCCCCGATGCAAAAGGACCATAGATGCTCAACTTAGTTAGGAACATCAAAATTAGATGGGATGTAAGGGTTTATAAGAAGAAAAGGCAGAAGCATTCATCGGAAAAGGCAAATAGTAGTCTAGTCCCCCTTTCGTACCCCAGACCCAAAAATTAGGTTCCAAGGTCATTGGCAGTTTGATCAGAATGGTCTCGAATGAAAGTAAAGAGTGAACTGACCATCCATTACAGATGTAGTCGAGCATGGCCAAAGAGAAACTGATGTTGGCGATGGCGACTGTAAGGGCAGCAACGGCAGACATGCCGGTTAGGTGCAAACCAAGGAAGAGGATGAAGGAGGATGAAAAAAGGAAAAAGGAGAAAAACACAATGAGTTTCACGTTGTAAACCTCTCTTCAATACCGTTTGCTTTTTGTCATTCATAGATGCAGCCATATAAGATTTTTAATGGTGCTTATTGACTAAATTTTGATAGAAAGTAAATATGTCACACGGGTATGAGTTTTAGATTTTTCATATAAAAGAAATTTTTGAAATAAATGTGCCATTGTGAAAATGGATTTGGGTTTTTGGATGGGCATAAATATATTATAATGAGCATAATTTTGATATGATTCTTATAAAATCAATTTATTGTAATTTCCAAATGCAAAGATACTAATTTCTAGTAGAGTTCAATTTGCTTCTTTGGAAATGAACAGTGAGATGTCTCAAATCCGTAGAATAGCTCACGCGAGCTTAGAATTTGCCCATCTTCGGAGTATACGGTCAAGATGTTCTTACCAATCAACCGAGTGTCCACAAATACCGCCACACCGAAAGAACCGACAATGGGTGTGCGCATTTGCCAAGACGGAAACACTCGATCGATTGAGCAAACGTGACGGCGAGGATGACATGATAAAAGATTCAGACAATGCGGCAGCTATTGGTTGACAGGTCAATCGAGCTTTGGGGTCACTCATGGAGGAGTTGCAATCATGTCCAGGGGGAACAGGGTTAGGCAGGGCTCTCATGACAAGATCTTCGGTCCCCCCACATTCCCTCTTAAAACCTAAATGGCTTCTTGGAATTTCGACAAGGCATTATCTTCTTCCTTCATTTATGTACTTTGGTTATTGTCGTTCTGCTTGGTTCAGCAGACCAGACATCGCTTTATCTGCTAATGGATGATGATGGGTAACGTCGAAACTTGCGGGATGTATGGGAAAATGTGGATCTTGAGGATGATGCAAAAGCCAGAAGTGACGAAGTTAGTTCATCTGCTCATGCAGGTCATGCCAAACGAAATGATATTGGAGCTGCAAACATAGAATGCAGACATTTCACAAATTTATTCTAGCAGATTCCTCTATGTACAAAGGCCCGTGATTACTGTAGGAAACACAGAAAGAGAGAGAGAGAGGGCAGTAGAGAAGCGAGTGACTGAGACTTTACAAGACCATGCATGCACAAAAGGAAATTCGAAATGGGAAAACGGGTAAGGGGAACGAAAGAGCATTGAACGGCTAAGAAGAAGATTTGATGATGATGATGATGAAGATAAGTCAATTCCATGCGAGGCCAAGACCGCCTCTACGGCGCCTGTGGACGCCGGACAAGAAGCAGAGCAGGAACGCCATGCCCAGCGACGACACGGCTGAGCTCACCGCCTCGAATGTCGCCGGGAGCTGCCGGTCCTGCAGCCCCCATATGGCCCTTGCCAGCGTCCCAAAGCCATCCACGACCACCGCGATCATCACCGCCATTCCCGCTTTCCCCGCCGAGCCCTTCCTTCGGAGGAGGAGGAAGAAGAAAGTGGGTGATCTAGCTAGCTATTCTTCTTGAGAGCAGAGTGTCGGGAGGGGCGAGCTTTCGTAGCCCCAGCTTCCAAGCAAAGCAAAGGCCTAACAAGTGAGAAGAAGACAGAAGGAGATTGGAGTCTTGCACTGGTAGGAAGGGCCGTCGCTTCCACGTTGCTTCCTCCTCTCTCTCTCTCTCTCTCTCTCTCTCTCTCGACGATGATGATGAGTGGGGAAGAAGCTTTATCCGAAACTTCGGCACAAAAGCTTGTGATGGGACTGGAAGGAATGGAATGAAAAATTGATTTTGAGGGTATTATTATGGTACTCGTTTATGACTTATCTATATGAGGATGATTGTCCCAATGTACTAATAATTTTTCTTAAATATTGATGGTGGTGGCACCACGTAAGAAGAAAAGCCTCTTTATCTTGAGATAAAGATATATCCCATGTTATTTTCGAAAAGCTGGGTTTCAGGCCAACACGTTGTTTTTAGTGTTGTAGACTAGAACTTGACTGAATGAAATGTCATGCGCATCGTCTGTATAATGTATAGTGAAGCATTGCCACTCGAATGTTATCTGTGTTCTTCGTAGTGTTACGTCCCGATTTTGATGAATGGACCAAGTCTCGCGTGTGCCGGTTTACACTACAGTGATAGGTGATGGAAGTACGATGATAAGCATATCATATCTCAAACCATTGATTGAATGAGAAAATTTCGAAGCACATAGTTGGAAAATTATAACAAAACATGACCAGTTAATATGATCCAATATGGATTTTACACTCATTTTATATTTCTCTTAGGCACTTAGGGTATCCGGTAATTAGTCCAATATATTCTAATAAACTTGATCTTTATACCTTCTAATGACTTAGTATCGATGTTAATTTGAGTCACTAAACCAACAGAAGATGACATCGTAGTACCGCTCACAATAACAAAACCAGACGCTTTTCATGAACTGAATCTGTCCAAGCAAAAGCAGAAAAATTGAAACTGAAACCATTTCTTCTCCTTGTTTGCCACGAGCGAGGCTAAGACATCTTGAGATACTAAACCACGTCGCATCAATATAACCATTCACACACTAATTTGGTCCGTATAACATGAGTCACGGTACTCCAACTCCTTCTAGGATGTCTATGTTAAAAAAAAGGGCCAATGGAAGAAGGAAAAACAAGCCAAGCCAACCATTCAGAAGAACTTCACTGAGTTGCTTGCTTAACTACTTGAAAAATACGTGGAAAAACAACATTCATCTGTAAAGATATACTCGGTGAATATGCACATCGCCTGAACATATAAAAAGAAGAAACTACACCAGCAATTTTGTCCGCTCAGCACGTTACCATCATCAACTCTGAACCAGAAACTGCCCTAGCCGCTAGCCACAAAGATATGTAAGCCAATGAAAGAATGATCAAGAAGATAGATGATATACACAGATCCTTTATTTTTTCCTCGTGAAAGACACCATTACTTCATTGACGAACTCGACCCATTAGGAAGCCTCCACTTCCTATGCCAATAGATCGACACCCTCGCCCATAAAGGAAACCCAAAACTGTACTCAAGGGGTCCATCCACAGGACCCCCGACAAGCAAAGGAAGCCATACGTACCTAGAGTCCCTCAAGTCAGCTGGATTCCACCTATCTGCCATGAAGATGAAAGCACCGGGTTGACCCGGCATTGGAATGACAAATGTACTTTGAGCTAGGAATGTGGTGAGCTGAAACATTTTGTTCCCGCCTATGCATGGATTCCCGATGGTCTCCCAAGGTCCCATAATTGATTCCGCTGCATGGGCCATTGCCTCATTAGGAGCCCAACCGGTGCATCCAGACGTGATCATGTAATAAGTCCCTTCATGCTTAAACAATGCCGGAGCTTCCCGATGCTGTCCCACGAGTATCCTTCTCATGTCATTGACCACATCGAGATAATCCTCGGTAAGGGGTCCAACGTGTAGAACGCTATTATTTTCTGAGGAATACATGACATAAGCTATGCCATCATCATCTTTGAATATGGTCATGTCCCTACTATCAAACCCATGGGGCCGTTTGCTATAGAGATAATTAAAGGGGCCAGTAGGGTAGTCACTTGTGGCAATACCCACAGCAGCCTTGGTGTAGTTAGCACTGTCAATGTGCATCCACATCACATACTTCCCAGTCTTCTCATTGTAAATCACCTTTGGTCTTTCGAGGACTTTGGACTTGTGAAGATCGTGGGTCTCGTTTGTTTCTGTAGCTGCCAGAACAATCCCTTCATTCGTCCATGTCCATAAGTCCTTGGATGAGTAACATCCGACTCCTATCACATCGACCTGAATTTAACCCAAAGTCAAGACCTTAGATAAACTTTCTACAATTATCTAGCAGGAGCACACTGAACACCAAACAAAATAATTACATGGCACAATAGGACATTGGTACTTCGTATAATGGATATGAGCTTTTAAAGCAAAATATCAAGGAAAGTAACACGTATGTTCAACCACATGTTTGATATGTACCGCTCATCAACCAAAAAGTGCAACTTAAGGCTGCTTTGAAGTGTGAGAGGAACAAAAGATCCTTATAAAGGTGAAATCGTCACTTTCACTGATAAAGAATATGGAGAACCCAACAACTGTGGTCAGGCTATCCTTCGGCATTCCATTTCCAGCAGAAGCACTTATTTTTGAAATACATTAGTGCACATGCACAACAAGCTACCATAACACAAGAAAATCGCTCCTCTGGCAAAGTCGTGTTCAAAAAAGAGAGAATAAAGAATTTAAAAAAAATGCAGATTTAGAAAAATATTGACTCAACCATACATCACCAGAATTAGGACTTCCATCTCCTGTTCATGAAGAATAATAAATCATGGCAGAGTTGATGTGTGACCAAAAATTGTTTAAGAGATGAGAAATACTCAAGAAACTGCAATGTCTGAAATCTAGTGGTTTATTTCAACAATACACGTGAGAATTCACCAACAGACATCATATTACCAAATTCCAACATCCCACCAACAGAAATGAAATGCCACATACTCTCTCAAAGAAAAATTGGGTGGATGAATTATCAAGGACCAAGGTAGTAATCCAACCTTAAGGCTACCTTTGAAAAGATCATTTTACTTCAAAAATGCTTTTGATTAGGTCACTTAACTATTTGAATGATTTCAAGTGAGATTACTCAAGTCTTCAACATTTTTCCTGCAAATATTGACTAAAAGTTGACATGTCAAATGCAGCGCTTTATCTATGTTCCATCTTGAATGCCACCATGCTTTCCATCATTTTTTTCAACAAGAAAAAAAAAAAAAAGTGGGGGAAAAGAAAGAAAAGAAGAAAGTAAAGGACCCTATGAAAACCATTATAAAGAAAAGAACCTGATTGATATCTTTAAGTGACAATCACTGTAAGGAAAGTAGCGCAAAAGTCAAATGACCATGGGGAAATAGGCATAGTTGTGCCATAAAAAGGATAACCGGCAAGCTGTCCAAAAGGCTGGCATATATAGATTAAACTTATTGCAGTTGACCAGCAACTTCTGTACATATGACACTGATGAAAGTTCTTGACATGTGCAGGGGATTACATCTGTTAAGCGAGACGTCTTCTGCATGTGCATTCAGAGTCTGAAGGAAAACCATAAGAGAAATTTGCTGTGAATGGTAGAGCAAAGACACCAAGTTGTCTAAGATTGACTTTTTATTTTTTGTTTTTTACTTAATGTAAATTATAGCATGTGCATATTGATTTTTTACTTAATCACAGTATACATAGACTTACCTATAATTTCATAATAATTTTCTGAAACTAAAATAAAATTTTAAATCTTGGTGGCAGAGCCAAAATATATATATATATATATACTTTTTGCTTATTTTTATGGTAAACAAACAGGCCCCTAAAGAACTCTATGTCAACAGATGGCTCTGACTCTTCTATCAGAACATGTTTTGTCAAGAATGATGGGTAATAATGGCAATGTGTTCCATTTCCCACAGTGTTCTCATCTCCTTCATATCCTTCAGCATCACTTCTTTTCCAAGGGAGTGACAAAAGACACTAACACTTCAAGACAAGCAAACACACCATACAACAGAAATAGGATGTGGCTTATCGTGAATTAAGAAGAAAAGCCACTCAGAGGATGCATGAAGTTAGCATAAAAAAGACCAACTAAGAGAAAAGGGAAGCACTCTTGTTAAGCTATGAGGAATTACCCACCAATCATTCTAATTTTCATGAATTAAACACCCAACTCAGTGCCTCAAGGATGATTGGCTAACAATAGTAATGACTTACAAGTACAGAAAATAGCTATGAGTTCAAGATCCTGGAACTTACCCTTGCTGCTCCTTTTTTGTGGGCATGGTATGTAGGCCCGTCCTTATACTCTCCGTACCAGTAATATGTCCCCGATCTCTCATCATACAGGATCCCACCACCATGAGCCTGAATGGGATTTCCCTCAGTATCTAACCATACTCTACCCGGAAAGTAGTAAGAACTGTCATTTCCTGCACTATTCATTGGATCAATTGCAGTTCTCTTGTCTGGGAAAAAGACATGCCTAATTTGGGATTTCTTATCAAGAAACTCATCAACTATAGGGTGAGTTTTCCTATTTCTACTTTTGTTCTTAGGGGCATGTGATGAACGCTTCCCTTTAGGCTGAGGAATTTGAAAATTGTCCTCCTCAACCGTCTCAAGTTCAAGATATACAGGACGGTTACTTGTTCGCAAATGGTTCCCTTCGTTTGCGGCATCTTTTTGACGACATACTGAGATCAGATGAAGCAGAACAAGACAGCCCATGAAGCTCCATACTATAGCGAAGGCTGAACATCTGCTCCCTGCATTGGAATGCAAAGTAGTTGGTTTCCGGTATTTGTTCCTCATCCCCATTTTCTCTTCTGTCTTATCTCCAAATAATGCTGCAAATGAAAAGGGTAAAAAGGAAATCTATGGAAATACAGCAAAGTGACAAATCATACATCGAGTCAAAACTGATTCATTAGATTAGTTCCTCCACGAATGAGATTTCTAACAGACGAGAGTGAAAAGAAAACGGTTCTAAACCTACCTCATACGCTAAACTAACAGAATGGAAGAACGGGATACTCAAATGAACTTTACACTTGTGTTTTCGGGATTATAAGTGAGATATAGAATTTAAATTAGTAGTTCGCAACGATGTATGCATTTATAACCGATTCATACTGATAATTGGATACGCCAGTACAGAGAAGCTCGAAATGAAAATGTGAATATCAAAGAAGCTCATCATCGATTTTTCCGAAAGACCGAGGTCATTCCGATTCTAAACAAAACTTAACCAGCATAGCCACACAGTCAAATTCAAACAGCATCTCCTGGACACAAACCAATTCAAAGAACGCCTCAGCCTTGAAACTCCGAATCAGAAGCCAACAAAACCCTGGTCAACAGACCAAGAAACAAGCACCAGGTCGTTCGAGAATTCCACAAATTTGCATCATGCCAGGACGAGTGCATCTCACGAATCAAAGTTAAAACACCAATCTCATCCCACAACCAAATAAAAAAGAAAAAATAAATAAAAAAAAAAGACGATGCAGATTCCATCACTGACCACAGTCAAAACGAAAGGGCCCAAGAACGGAAACCCAAGTCAAAAGCTCCATACCCGAAAACACCCGCATCACCTGCGACCCGAAACTCGACATGGGTCGTTTCATGCCGGCTCGCTTTCCACTCCGGTGGTCATGGAACGGCCGAATCACAGCCGGAAACGCTGAATCCGATCGAGTTCTTGAGGACCCTGCAGAGGTTTCAAGAGCTGGCCAAGATGCAACCGATGCAGAACGGGGAGAGATCGCTTAAGAACGAGACGAAGCGAAGGAAGAGTGAGAGAGAGAGGGAGAGGGAGAGGGGGGGCGGTCGTTGGAGGATGGGACGCGCCACCGAAAGTCTTCGTTGGGTGATTATTACAGTCTGCGTCGAGCTCGGGGCATGGAGGAGGAGGAGGAGGAGGTGGTCTTGTTGGAAGGGAGGTGCATCTGCTAAAGAGATGAAGAGTGTGAAATGTTCTGGCATTAATTACGGATGCTTGTCTGCCCTTGTTTTTTGTTTTTTGTCATTTGTCTTATCTTTCATCTTTCCTAATTTGGCATTAGGAGCACCTAGACACACACACACTCAGTATTATTAATATGACCCACTTATTGTATTACTTAATTTTGTTGTAATCAAGTGAGGGTTTTATCATCTCTTTACAGGTTGGATCACTTCATTTTTATATCTACCAGTCTCATATGTGTTAAAGTGCATGATTTCTTTTTCCCTCTTTTGATAATATGAGTATTCGAATCTTGTGACTTTACTAAACCCCATGAGTATGCACAAATCGTTTCGTCCATGTGTATCGGGCAAGATTCCATTCACACGTTCTTCCGTAATCTATGTTCTAAAGCGTTGATAAATAAAGATAATTGGATCGTGAATTTGCCCGAACAAAATGGGATTTAGATGAACTCTCTTCAATCCATTAAGAGTCTGCTCAACTCAAGATGGACCCGGCTACTCTCTAGAAAAGATTATAGACCATACGCGTACATGATGACCCACCTTTTTTGATTTGCAATACAATTGGGATGGATCAAGGGCATGATTTTGGTATAGCAACATCATGTGGATTCTATATAAGACAAGACAATAATAGTGCTGTGAGCTTAGTTCTCACTTTTCTTTAGTTGTTCAAAAGAGAGAGAGAAGATTGAGAAGGGGATTCTTAGAAAAGTACTCAAAAATCCTTGTCAAGCCCATCTAAAAGCCAAAACCTTGTAGATAGTGATGACATTTAGCTTATTTAAGTACTTAACCACGTTCCATGTATCCACCATTGCTAATTAAATGCCAACACATCCACATGTAGAAGATTTTATGCTGAGATCATACAACTTATCATAGACAGAGAACTAGAGCCAATGGAAAAGAAGTATATTGCATGGTTTGAATTGTATATACATTTCTCTTCTCTTGATAAATGTGATGTGTGAGTTATTCTCCATGGTATGTACAGCTTGCAGTCACCACTGGTAAACAAAGAAAATTCCACAAAAAATGAGTAAAAAAGGGTGGGTTGTGTCATGTTTTGTCCTTGTCCTCTATTTCTATGAATCCTTACCACTTATAGACTTGATTGTGGGCTCGACAAGTCATGGGCCACACTCGACGGGCGTGTTTGAGTGGTCTTGGGCTCGGCCATTCAGTTGCGAAGCCGGCCCAGCCTGAAGTGCAATGGAGGTCGCCAACCTAGGCCATAGGCCTTCTTGCTCGCCCATCGACCCCGTCCAGGTAAGTCACCTTTATCTAGGAATTGGGAAAAATAGAACACCTGGGGAAGACTCTTCGCCTATCCTGCCATGCCTTGAACACCCATGCCAACACCAAAAGCACCATCACAATTGACAGGGCAAGCATTGATGACCATAACCAATGTATGGAGGCCCTAAATGGCCTGCACTGGTGCAACACAGCCTCCTCAAACCTGCCCTTCACAAAAGAGCACTCTGATAGGCCCTTGAGATCAGGATATATGTTGATCAGATCCTGGATGGACCTACTGTATGCCCAGGCCATGTAGTAGGCGGACTCCGACAGGAACTTCCCTTCGCTCTTGCATTTCCCTGGCGAGTTTCCCCGGTAGCACGTGAACTGTGCAAGGACCTGGATTGACAGGACAATTAAGTTTTTGTGTGTTATGTCTGCTGCAGAAGTCGAGTTCAATCACGACTCGATTTATCAAACTTTAACAAAGACTAGCACAGATCCTACTGAAAAGCACATGTGCATTGTACTCATAAAGTATGACGAGTGATGGGGTTTATTGAGAGTCATCGAATGCTTTTGACATGTTGTCGACAATTAACCAGCTACTGTGCTTACGTTCGGCAAGTTGCTGATCCGAATCTCATCCTTTGAGCAGTTTCTGGGCATGTAGCTGTAGTCAGGAGGTCCAGAAAAAGGTTCACATATCTTCATGGCTCCAGGCGACTCATCGCCTAGCTCACTTATTCCTAAGGACCGATATAACAGGGTTGTCTTGGCATTCAACTGCATCACAAGAAAAGACTAGAGGTCAAAATAACATTTGGACATTCGAAGCGCCTCCATGCTTTCAAACTGATCTAGTAAGTACCTGGGTGAAGAAGTTGTGAACGGTGGAGCCGATCTGTGTCATGAGTTGATCCGAGTATGATGAGTCCACACATGGTAGGATTGTAGCAAGACTGTTGTTTTTGGGATTTTGTATATAATCTTTAAACGCTGAGCAAGTATCCTCTGCAAAACTTCAGTCAAATGAAAAAAGAAAATTTCTTGAGCATTCGTGCGTTTTTTCAACACTTCCTTGCATGAAAACGCCAAGGAATTACCACAAAAGTAAGAGTTAAGGATTGACTTCACGAAGAAAAAGGCAAAAGGCTAACACTTTCTTGTATATAATGACAAGATTAGGAAACCTGAGACAAAATGGAACTTACTAGTAACCAAAAGAAGTTAAGATCTTAAGCTCAAGGGACCATTAGCAAAAGCAAAACATCTGTTTACTCACGTAAGGAGAAAGAAATCGAAGCCGGTAATAACCCAGCAAATAGTTGTTAGGATCCAGCAAAAGAGAATTATCCTGAAAACGAAAGCAAAAAGTCAAATGAGGCAATCGATTACAAGTAAACAACCATATGTAGCTAATGAAATTTGCACATGAACTTACATGACAAGTCCTGGATGCCAGTCCAATAGAAGAAGAACTGCGTGAAAAGGAAGCACCAACTCCATTAGCCCAACAGGAAAGCCAAAATCATGAGGAAGAATAGAATCAAGAAAGAAAGCATACCGATTGCCCCAGTTAGCAGAACCATGTTGACTGCTACGATCACGATGTGTGCAATGTACCTATAAGCACATTGAAATCAAAACAGATGGCATTCAATCAGAACATTGCGAAGCAGGCATATGAAAGTTCATTCCTTCCACATTAATGTCCCGTGTAAATATTTTAGTGGCTCTCATTTTCGAATAACTTGGGACTCCACTAAATATGATTCTGTTACTGCTGTTAGAAGATGTTGGACTCGATATGAGTAGCATATGGTAGAGGAGAGATGACAGATGCTTACGAAGTTTGAATTGCCAGATTGATTGAATGGCCATTCGTTTGGACAAAGCGTTGGATGACCCTCGACTCCTTTCTGAGTTGATGAGTGGTCAAATTCAACTGGAAAGACACGACGGGTTCATATGGAAGCAATAGGTATTCCATTTCCGTCATTGTTGCAATAATTCTTCGGATTGTTTGGCGAGCATCTTCACCCGCTTTGAGAATGGTTTCCTTCAGCCTCCTTATTCTGTGGTGGGACCTCTGATTTGCCGCAAGGATGCAACCACTGGCCACTCTTCAAGAGAATACGCACATAACATCAGATGAATCGAGTCCTGGCTATAATTTGCTTGTCTGAGTACACTTCACGATGGATTTACTCAACTTTAGTTTATTAGATCAGAATACAGCTTGAAGCTAGACTTGCCTAATCCATTTAATCGAGTGGTTGGTACCAGATGGAATCAAATGTAGTTCTGTCTTGATCAAATCGTGGCAAGACTAAAACGTGAGAAAAAAATGCTGAACAGAGAGGGCATTTACATGGCAAGAAGGATGAGCAAGAGCACGAGCGAGATTACTATGACTCTCTGGAGATTCGATGGGTCTGTCGAACTTGTGCTCGCGCTCTTCAAAAGTATGAAGATTCCGAAGCCTAGTCCACTCAACATCCATGCCCCAGCAATCACGTATCCGTGAACTCCTGTAAATGCCGCAGACTGAAAGATGAGCAAAACACAGTCAATCCCCACTTTTTCAATTTCACCTTACAAATTTTTATTTCATTTCATATGAGATGATATAAGGCAAACTAAATGTTCACAGCGTTAACAAACGCAATGCAGTAAACCTAGTCAGTTTTTAATCTTCAATTTTCTTTTTATGCTGTGCTCTACAGAGTAGAGAATGGTCACAAGATTTACTTGACATGAAATTTCAAAACCTTGAAACCGATGCATCTGCATGTTTGTTCCAATCATACATGCGCAATTTATTTAAGCCACAGCCTCCCGACACCAAGAGTAGCATGAACAAATAGATTTCGAATAGCCTGATCATGCTGAAACTTACGGCCCAATAGTGCTTGTTCCGAAGATCATAACCTCCATGGTAACACTTGAAGTGGCGAGAAGGATCAGGCCGCCCGCAGTCACTTCTTTCTCCAGTTTTAGGGGATTCAGATGCTAGTGACTGCGCCGGAAACACGGATGCTGAGACCAAGAAGAGGACGAAAGGCACAAGAACCCCATTGCCTTTTGACATGGACTTATTGCATATATAACAGGCGAGCCCTCTGATACGTATTTTCTCTCCACCGGTCAAAAGGAGCCTGTGCTAAATGAATGAGATTGAGCACTAGTCATGATCTTTCAGCTTTAACGAGAGAGACAGGGAGGGAGATGATGGGTTTGACTTCCTCACCAAGGTAAGAATAGCTTGTGGCCATGGCTTTGAAGGAATATTCATTTTTGTTCAGACGAAGCAAGAAACGCGTGAAAGAGAGAGAGAGAGAGAGAGAGAGAGAGACTCCATGGGAGAGTAACGAATCCTGGGGCTATACTTACGGCTCATGCGAACGGGAAGGGATCGGTTGACCACCCTTTTGCTTTTGCTCGAATTAGACTTGACTGATGCATGCCTCTCTTTTGCTCTACACGTAACCCTGTCTTTTCGCCTTTTCTTTCTCTCCTTCTTTGGTTTCTCTTCTGCTTTCTTTTTCCTTAATCCCTCCCCTTCTCAAACCTTACACGTCCATGGCCTCCGCGCGATCGTGACGCGTGCAAAAGATGCACCAAAGATCATCGAAAATGGTATCGATTCTACATGGATGTCCCTCTCCATATATGTCTTCTCAAGAAAAGCATTTGTGGACCAGAATCTATGGAGATTAATAAGATGCATGGAGATTTATGTTAGCTTAATGCGTTACACTTTTATATATGGTATTATATAAACTGGTCCGTTTCCTCTCATTTTTCATTATCCTCAACTTCGCTCACATGTCACTTTCAAAGTTGCTGCTCCACCCCAGGACGGAGATGATCCCCCTCATCAGGTAGTGCCCAGAAATCTATATAGTCTCTGCTTCGCAAAATGAAGAACGCCCACGGCTGTTAGGTCTTTGTCTTCATTTACCAATGAGTTAAAGATGTGTTTGAGAATAGACTTCTTTGAACACATCAATAGAGTTGGCCAAGACAACGTTTTCCAAAATGCTAGAAGAAATGGTGGAAGAGGAGAGTCACAGATTTTTCGATTTTTTCCGTCATGACTTGTGACTTACAGATATTACCAACATAAATGATATTATAGGAATCCACTTTAATACTAGCCGACTTTTCTTGGAAGGCAATATGTCCAGGTTGTTTGCAAAAATCTTCAAAATGGTTATCATATGGCATGAATGGTTTTTGCCTAAATTGACTCCAGAAAAGTGTGCCAAATATGAATAAGAGGACCACAATCACAATGAGCTGGGGACGTGTTTGAGAATAGACTACTTCGAAACCATCAATAGAGTTGGCCAAGACAACATTGGCGTTCCAACATGCTGGAAGAGGAGAGTCAATAATTTTTCGATTTTTTCCACCATGACTCGTGACTCATAGATCTCACCGACATATGTAATATCATAGGAATCAACTTTAATACTAGCCAACTTTTCTTGGAAGGCAATATTTCCAACTTGTCTGCAAAAATCTTTAAAATGGTTGTCGCATGGCATGAATGGTTTTTGCAAAATTGACTCTAAAGAAATGTGCCCAATATGAATAAGAGGACAACAATCACAATAAGGTGGAGACATGTTTGAGGGGAGAATTATCAAAAAAGTCCTAAACATATTGTAATTGTGCTAATTCAGTCCTAATTTTTTTTTTTGGGCTAATTTAGTCCTAAACCTTTTACAATTGTGCCAATTTAGTCCATTCGGCCAAAATTGGCTGGCCGACACTGACGTGAACGCTGGTCGAGGACAATTGGCCGGAGAACAATTTTTTAATATTTTTTTTTTTTTTTTTTTGAAGTTTTTTTTTTTTTCCCACATTCTTCTTCCTTTGGCCTTTGCAAGGCTCACCCCACCAGCCATTGGCGAGGCGACCTCACCCCCGCCGACCACATCGCCCGAATTAAGGCGAGCCTCGCCTGCCCGGCCATGGCAGATGGTGGCCTCGCGTCGCAACCTCGCCAATGGCCGGCGACGCCACCACCTCGCCTTCGCCATGGCTAGGCGAGGCCAAGCCTCGCCATGGTTGGGCGAGGCTCGCCCCGGCGAGGCTCACCCCCGGCCACCGGCGAAGGGGAGCCTCACCCGGCGATGGCGAGGCCGCCATCGCTAGATCCGGCGAGGCTCGACCTCGCCATGGCAAGGCTAGGTGAGGCCGGGCCTCGCCTTGGCGGGCGATGGCGGCCTCATCGTCTCCGGGCGAGGCTCGACCTCACCATGGCAAGGCAAGCCTCGCCTTGGCCGGGCGAGGCTTGCCTTTGCCGGTGGTCGGCGGGGCGAGCCTCGCCGGTGGCGGGCGAGGCTAATCTCGCCGGCCAGAGGAAGAAGAAGGTAGGAAAAAAAGAAGAAAAAACTTCAAAAAAAAAAATTAAAAAATTCGAAAAATATTTTAAAAAATATTAAAAAATTGTTCGTCGGCCACCGTCCCCTCGGCGTCCATGTCGTCGCCATCGGCCGGCAATTTTGGTCGGATGGACTAAATTGGTACAATTATAAAAGGTTTAGGACTAAATTGACAAAAAAAAAAGTTTAGGATTGAATTGGCACAATTGCAATAGGTTTAGGATTTTTTTGGTAATTCTTCCCAAAATTTTCTCAATCATTTTTTTAATATTGTATTTAATATTTGAGCTGAAAAAACTCGGTTGTTTTTTTTTTTTTTTTTTTTTTTTTGTGTCGGTGTAAAAAAACTCGGTTGTTTAGAGGCTAAGTTTTCCATGGACTCGAGATTCACATGATTAATGACTAGGAATGTTAGGTAATTGTTATTAATAATGAGCAAGATTAACTCCCTAAATCGAACTGGACTAGCTGGTTCCCAAAGGCGCTAGTCTAGTTCCCGATTGTGGGGAATCGGATTGCCCGGACCGGACTAGTCCCATTATTATTATTTTTATATCTTAAAGACTCAAATGTAAATCTGATCGATCACTACTCCGAGTCCTCCACGCCTCCTCAAGCTCCTCATTCAATCGCTTCGCGATCCAGCAGCTGAGCAGCTCCTCACATGCTGTCATGCACGCCTCCTCTCCTTGAATCTTCCAATGGCCAAATCAATCTGCTCTTCGCAGCCTCTTCTTGTCGGCCCTCTTTGCCCCCATCTTTCCCCCTGCAATCTCTCTCCTTTTTACTTGGTCCTTTTCCCTCTCTGTTCCTATACGAAGCTCAACAGGTGGTTCTTGTCTGCATTTTCTTGGATTTTTCGAGGAGATGAACGTCATGGGTGTTGCGTTTTCGTCTGTAGTAGCGATTTATGTTAGCTTTGCATGAACAGATCCATCCGAATAGCCTTATCTTCCTCCATGAGGCTTGAGGCACACTGAACATAATGGACGAGCAAGGTGGTAGAGATTTGCCATTGCACAGAAGTCTTTTTTCCTAAGAGAAGTCTAACATTGCCCCAGGCAATTGTTTGGTACCGGTTCCACCCGGTCGCCCCCTGGTTCTTGAATGAGATAAAATCGACTCGGAACTAATCCTCGTTAATTGTTACTTCCAAAGAGCTTTTTAGGTATTTTCTTTGATTTATTTATTATGATTGAGACGGTTATAAAATGAAAATAATATTCATAAAAAGTTTCATTAAAAATGCACTTTTAAATACCTAAATAATGAAAATTTATCATTTCAAAATGTATTCCTCTTTAGGCATGATCAATAAATGTCTTGAGATTTTCATTAAATCACCCAAATTAGACAAAGTTCGAAATATTCAGATTTTAAAAAATTTATCATTCCTATTTTTTTAACCAAGAAATGTATTGAAAATGAAAACATTTCCTCTTTAGGTATTCGATCAATAAATGTCCTGAGATTTTCGTTACAAAAATTGCCAAAACACCCCAATTACAAAAGTTAGACAAAGTTCGAAATATTCAGATTTTATGGCATAAAATGGGTGATTTTCTTTCTCTAATTCCCACATGGCAAGACTCCTTGTACTTAAGGTAGTAGGCCTCCTTCACTTCTTTCCTCACTCTATCTCGTGCCCTTTGATTTGGTTGATAAAAATGTGAACTTTCTCTTCTGCGCAAATACACCGTCGCCATTGCCACTTCCATTCTTTGCTGCCGCGAGTGCTCTTCTCCCGCCATGGAAGCTTCACCAGGTTTCTCTCAACCTCCCCCGTCGCCCAAGTTCCAACCCGACACCGAGAAAATCAAGCGCAGGCTCCTAAAGCATGGAGTTTTCCCCACACCCAGAATCGTCCACAACATCCGCAAGAAAGCCATCCAGAAGCACAACCGCAGGCAAGACCGCCTCGCCAAGCAGGCCCCGAGCCCGCCCCTTTCCGAGACCCAGAAACGAGGGCTGGCCGAGGAGGCCGAGGAGGAGGATTTCCGGAGGTTGAGGCAAGAGTACAGAGAATTCAACAAGGCCGTGAGGGCGAGGAGCGAGGAGGGCGGTGGAGGGTCGATGGTGGGTGTGCCTTGGGAGAGGATAGAGAGGGTCAGGTTGAGGGAGATTGCCGGCGGGAGTGAAGGGTCCGGCGGGAATAAGCTCAAGAAGGAGAGTTTGAGGGAGCTGGGTGAAATGTTTGAGGAGAGGAGTAGGGAGGAGTTGCGGTGGGTTTTGGACGATGACATGGAGTTGGAGGGGATTGGGTTGGAGAGTCAAAGGTCCCAGTGGGACCCAATGAAGAGGAGGACGAGGACTGAGGATGAGACTATTGCTTTTCTTGTCAAAAGGTTTTTGAGTTTGTTTTCGCAATTCGTATGTCTGAATCTTTTCTTCATGTTAATTTGAATTGTTAGTCTAAGGAAGGATAGTTCTGGTTTGAGGGAGATGTGCGTAACTTCTCGATCGGTTAGTGTTCCACTTCTCGCTCTTGGATTGCATTTTTTGAGGTTCCTGAGGTTGTTTGTGGGGCTCAGGTTAGGTGCCAAGGAGATCGAATGGAAGGATTGGAAGTTCTCGAGGATGATGAAGCTATCGGGATTGCAGTTCATGGAAAAGCAGTTGCTCGAGATTTTGCGTGGGCTTAGAAATGGTGGGCATTGGAAACAGGCAATAGGGGTTGTTGAATGGGTGTATCATGATAAAGAACGAAGACGTTGGAGGAGCAGGTCATATCTTCTCATTTGTCATTATGATTTGATTATTTCAGTGGGAGGACAATAAATTTACATGGCAGAATAATCTTTGTTTGATTAAAATTTCTGCTGTTTTGCTTAATCATCCACCTTAGATTGTTTAATGCAGCGCTAAATGTTTTAAACTCGAAAGAGGCATCGCTGTAAATTGATGGATTTAAATCCTTCATCTCAGACTTTGTTTTCTTGAGTTATTTTTATGAAAAAGTTGCTAATATCTGAATAAGCAATCAAGTTTTATACTTATCAACAGTGACTAACATTTGCAGATTTGTCTACACAAAACTGCTGGCAGTTCTTGGAAATGCAAGGAGGCCCCAGGAAGCTCTCCATTTCTTCAATCTGATGCGTGTAATCTTCATCTGCTTTTCTTCTGTAGCATTTGCAATATAAAAACTTGCCATGGGACTAATTTTTTAGCGGTGCAGGAAGATTTTCATCTATATCCAGATATGGCTGCATACCACAGCATTGCTGTAACCGTTGGCCAAAGTGGTCTTGTGAGAGAATTGCTGAACATTGTTGAGTTAATGAGACAGAAGCCTTCGAAGAAAATAAAAAATGGGCGCCGGAAGAACTGGGATCCAGTCCTTGAACCTGATTTAGTTGTGTATAATGCTGTAAGTAACTATACCTTTTTCACTCGTTCGACGTATGCAAATTTGCAGTTGATATTATGTTTGATTGGTGGGTGCCAAATTTGTCCAGGTGCTGAATGCCTGTGTTCCGTCTCACCAGTGGAAGGGTGTTTCCTGGGTGTTTGAGCAGTTAAGAAAGAGTGGATTGAAGCCCAATGGAGCAACATATGGACTGGCAATGGAGGTAATATGTTTTAAAATTGATTGCATTATATATAGATTGAGGAGCGCATATCTCTTGCCGTTGTGGTAAGGGGCTTTGGGCTGGGGAGTTTGGGTGTCTGTCAAAATAGAAACATGAAGGGGGGAAATATTTGACTCATGCCTAGGTGGATTGGCTGTCATCCACACATGTTGTTAAATTTTGTAACTTAGGACCATCGGACCAGTTGGTGGTCCGATGGCTAATGGTCACATAGGAGGCAAGAGTGAGCTAGTACCTCCTTGGTTTGGAGTGAAATATTGTCTGAGGAAGGAATGCATTTATTATCACCGTTCCAACCAACCAAAGAACCATTTGAACTTCATCAGGCTGACAACTCCTTAACCTCTCCCAACCATGAACAAGACGGAGAGGAACTTGAAAGCACTCAAACCAGCGAAACCTAAAGTATGAAAGAACAGGAAAGCGTAACCAACATAATGTCGCAGTTAGTATGTTGTGGAGTCTCTTACTATTTATTTTTGTATTTTGTTACTGGAGGCAATTGATTTTTATTTTGGCGGATTCTCTTTGCTAATGGCAGTTCCAGGGGGAATTGCTGTTGCTTGGCAAACTTTTCATTTTGTTCTCCTCAAATTATGTGTGGATTCAAGTCTTACAGGAGGTGCTTCTTGAAAGGTAATGCTTCAATGTGGAAAGTATGACCTTGTCCATGATTTGTTCCGGAAAATGAAGAGAAGCGGGGAAGCCCTTAGTGCTATTACTTATAAAGGTGACACTCTTTGTTCCTCATTTAGAGACTTGTTCATTCAAGAATCTGGATAAACTCATGGAATAAGTGTTTGCTACTTACAGTCCTTGTCAGAACCTTTTGGGAGGAGGGTAAAATTGATGAAGCTGTAAAAGCTGTCAGAGAGATGGAAAGGAGGGGAGTGGTCGGAAAGGCTGGTGTATATTACGAATTGGCGTGCTGCCTCTGTAACAGTGGAAGATGGCAAGAAGCTATGTTGGAGGTGATTTTTTTTTCCTTTTGATGCCTAGAAGATAGATTTAGGCTCAATAGTTTGAATCTCTATAATCTAACTTCCGCCAGAAGATTGGCAAGAGGCTATATTGGCAGCTGGAACTTTTCGGATGTACATTTTTTCAAAAGGATAGGACAGAAAGAAGAGAGCATTCTCAGGGCTGATTTTGTCTGGTTTGTAGTGTTAAGAGTAGAATCAGTTGATTGAGAATTTGAACTGTTCTTAAGGAAAATATGTAGCTATTTTTGTGTTGACGTTGCTTAAGAAGCTAGAGGAACTTGTCTTCTATCCAAGTAAAAGCTGTTTTTATTATTTTCTATAAGCTTGTGGACTGTAGTTATCTTTGTGTTTCTGCTTTATCGCCTAGTTTGAGTGAAGGGAGGTGTCTCACGGTCAATTCTCTCTGGAGAACATGATTGTTGGCCCATAACTGCCCAAATTCTTTCAGTTGGTTGGTTATGATGAGAGACCTTCTTCTTCTAGGTACAAAATTGAAGGAGGCAGTCCATGCCAAATTGTAAAATTTATGGTTTCTTATTTCCCTTATATGTAGAAGTAGATGATTTTACTTAGTATTGAAGAAGAAATCTCCCGTTATTTGATAGTCTTTCCCATCCATCACGAATTCTTCTATTGCCTGAAGGACTTGCTACTTCTTGCCTTTTCACTTCCTTTTCCTGAAAATCCCAACCCTCGACATGGAGGAAGCAACATGCTGCCATGCCTGGAAAGACTGGAGGCCATTGGCCCCTGATGACCCTGATCCTTTAGCTTTCAAACTTTCTGTTATTGCTAAGTTGGTGCTTAGGTCTAACTGCATGCTTGCTCATGATTGGTTGATACTCTCATCAAGCAGTATGTCGAGTTTGTTTTTCTTTCGAATTGGTCGTCTGAGTAACTATTGAGTAGACATTGAGATGACAGCAATGAATGGAAATTCTGTTTCCTGGTACATTTTTTCTGAGTGAAGCCAACTGTGCAGGTTGAGAAGCTGAGGAAGCTTCCAGATGCTAAACCGATAGAAATAGCCTTCACTGGGATGATAACATCTGCAATGGAAGGTGGACATATTAATGATTGCCTGTCCATTTTTAATCAGATAAGAGGCCTTTGTGCTCCTAATATAGGGACCATAAACATCATGCTAAAGGTTTTTGGCAAACATGATATGTTTTCTAATGCCAAAGAACTGTTTGAGGAAGTTAAGGGAACCAGATATATTTCCACTAAGTGCCAGGATGGTGGCAACACATTGGTTCCAGACGAGTACACATTTGGCTCGATGCTTGAGGCATCCGCTAGTGCTCTTCAGTGGGAATATTTTGAATATGTTTACAAGGAAATGTCACTCTCAGGGTATCACCTAGACCAACACAAGCACGCTTCACTGCTTGTGGCAGCATCCAGAGCTGGCAAGGTATCCTTCTCAATCCGTTTCTTTTTTGGTAAATCAACTGATACAGAAAGTATTACCCAACGCACTTAGTTGAAGCTGTTAATTCATTCTAGAAAGATGTCGATGCATAAGAGTTATCCTATAAGTTCGTAAATTCAAAATTTGGAATGGTATTTAGAGTCTTTCCTGGCTTTTGACTTTGCAATTTCATGGAGAAGATACAAGGTTTGCTGAATGTTTTTCTGAGGTGCAAGGTGGACTGGATCCGTTTTGTTGATTTCTTAAGTTGACTACACCATGCCCAATTCTTATCTCCACGTATTTGCAATACGCAAGGAACTGGGAAATTTTGGGCAATAATTTCTAAGAAGAGTTGCTAACATATCTGCACAAGAGGATGCTTAAATTTGTAGATTTTTGTTTGTGTTGTTGTTACTAAGACTTAGACACCCCTTTTCTGGATTCCTTCTATGACACTCAGATTTCTTTCCTCTACTCTGCAGAAACTACGTTATCAATAACTGAATAGGTTCAGATTTTTGTCCTCTGACTATACATGGAGTTCTTTTATTTCCAACTCCTAATCACTCTTCTTGAACACTGTCACTGGAAAATAATTTATGCTGTTATTACTATAGGGCCATCTACTTGAGCATGCGTTTGATGCAATTCTAGAAAGCGGTGAAGTGCCTCCCCCATTATTCTTTGTCGAGATGGTTTTCCAAGCTGCAATTCAACATCAGTATGAAAGAGCGGTCACCATCATTGCTGCTATGACTCATGCATCCTTTCAGCTTAGTGAAAAGCAATGGACAGACCATTTTGTGGAAAATGCAGACAGGATCGGAAAACATTGTTTGCAGGACCTGCTGAGTGCTCTCCAAGAAAGCAATGTAACGACAGAAGGCACTTTCACCAACTTGTTGAGATCACTGCGCTCTCTCTGTGAATCTGCATCTGCCGTATCAAGAGATATCTCAGATTTGGGCGTTTCTCTGCCAGGACCAAAAGCTGAATATCTTTCAGGAGGCCATGAGGAACTGGAAACTGAACAGACAAATCAGCTAAAGGTTACTGCAAATCTTGCCTCTTCTATGCCTAACTCTTCTAACCAAACCAGCAGCGACATGGTAGGAGACAAGCCTCAGGAAGAGACTATGCATAGGTCTCGGAGTTCCTCATGTTGTGAAGAGGGAAGAAATGACCTTGACAACGATGTTTTAGCAAATGACATGGCAAACAGCGAATCCACTAGCTTGGACGGTGTTCTTTCAAGCTTTAATTTGGATGGGAGCTTAAAAGAGTTTGATGAAGACAAACCTGACATGCCACCCACTGGAACCAAGGATTCTGAACCAAACTTGCCAACAGCACATGAGATTCTGAAAACGTGGAAACTGAGCCGACAAAAAGATGGTATATACTTCCCTTTTCAACTTGGCAAAAAACAGGCACCTGTTGCTTCAAACCCAGGTGATTGCCAAAGCACAGATATGTGATGTTCGATTACTGTAGTGGCAGAAGCATGTGAAGTCCCTTGTAAATCATATGGTGTAAGGTATACAAGTCATTATTTCACATGAATAGTTTATTCTCATCTATGCTTGATCCTCTTCCGAGTCGTTGTGCTAAATTTCTTCAGCCTCGACTTAATGCTTATGTAGCCTGATTGGCGGCTTCATGTGGGATCTGTTTGACGAAGTATTGTTTGTGCCAATGTGCCGGCTGTGTTGCCCGTGAGTCAGAATGATTCGCGGAGGGAAAAATAGTATGTTTTGTTCTTTGTTCTGTGCTTGATTGTATAGAGAATCTGCTACACCAATGTCTTCTCTTATGTTCCTTTGGGGGAAAGGGCGATCCTTGCAGAGGACCTTGTGAATTTACCCAAATGGACCAAGATATCCCTTATTTTGTCGAAATTTACACAATACCCCAAAACTCCGTGAAAATTTTTGAAAAATAAAAAGTAAAAATATAATCAAATAGAATATAATCAAAGAAATCAGACTTACTCTTTTGTTTTTTTTTTTTTGTCTCATTTCAAAATCTAGAGGTATCAAATTGGGTTAACATGTAATGAGATGTGTCATATATAGGTTAGTTAAATTTTAATAAATGGGTTGTAAATGAGTTCGAGTTATAAATCTAATGATACATGGGTTACAAATGGGTTTATCTTTAAATTCATTTACAATCTATTTAATTTATAAATGTTATTAGTTGAATCAACCCATTAAGGATATATCATCATCTTTGAACAATTTTTATAATTTTTATTTATTTTAATTTTTAATAAATTTTTTATTTTATTTTTTTCTTTCTTTGTTTTACTCTTTGTCCCCTATGAAGTCTCATAGTCGACTTTCACCGGTAGGACAAGGTTCACGCTCCCGCCCAATCGCATGAGCAAGGTCAATGACCCGTTGGCTTGAGGTGAGCTTGAGCTTACAAGATCTAGTAAGTCGAGGTGAGTCGAGCTTGTTGGCCTTGGCATTGGTGAGATTTGAGCCTCTCTAATCTGGCAAGACTCAAGCTCTCCAGTGTTGAGGTGAAAAGAAAAGAAAATAGAAATAATTTTAAAATAATCTTTTGACGAAAATGTCCTTGATCGGTTGGAAAAATTTAGCCACCATGTGACTAGCAAGGTCAAATTCATAGTCACTTTAAGTCCTTATTTTTTGACCCAAAAAAAATTTTTTATTTAAGATTAACATGGTCACTTGACTGTAGGCCCTTATTTGGTACAAGGTTGATTTTATGCCCTTATTTGAGAAAATAATGACACTTCAAATTCTTACTTGAAATTTTCCCTTAAAAATAATACCAAATGTTCAAGTTATATTCATAACAGCCGTCGTTTATATTATTCACATATTTAATTTTTTTTTTCATCGTCCTAGAGGAATTTATAATCATTCATAGATAATACGAGAGAAGCACAATTACGGTTTGCATCGTTTTCTCTCTCCTTTTGCGCTTTTCACTAAACTAAGCCGGCCTTCTCGATCAGACAAGGTTGGTCGTCCACGCTGTGACTCGAGGATTAGTAAGTAATCAATCTCTTATGACCTCACGCTTCTATAAGCACCATGTTGAGTTAGTTTATTTCATGGAAAATGATTAATTTAGAAAATAATTTTTCTTAAAATGATCGATTGAAATTATTAATTAATGAAAATTATTTGTAACATTTTCATGAGCGATGAAAATATTTTTTATTCATTCATTTTATAAGCGTTATAAGAGATCATTTATTGGAGATTTTTTTTTCCAAGTCATTCAATTTTTGCAAAATAAACAGAGGCTAAATTTCCTCAATTTGCTTCATATTAAAAATTATATATAACTTCTCATCAAGAATATTACCTTTTCTCTAATTATGTTCTAGGTAATTTTTCCAGTTAATCCAAATTTAAAAAAAAAAATCAAGAAAATAAGGAGTGACAAAGAAAAAGAAAGGGGGAGAATTCTCAAAAAAACCAAAAAAAAAAAAAAGGGCAAGTGGCGTTTGATTCAACTTTCCCAATAAATTTTTAGCCTACGTAAAACCTCTTATGGAAATGACAGATGTCGGCAATCTTTCAATATAGATTTTAGCCAAATTTCAATCTTAGGAATGTTGAAAGTCGGGACAAATGGCATTAGTAGAATGTTGAAATTAGAGTTAAATAATTTTTCTTTCTTTTTAGTATGACCCTCACCAATTTTTCAATTTTTTGATTTTGCCCCTCCTCGCTATTGTTCATCTTCTTCCAATGAAAGCTGATGAGGTCAAATCTGATTGCTGAAAGGCAAATTAGAGATCACTAAGAGTTGCAAGCCCACATGATGGCCACCTGAGGTTGTGCGACTGCCTAGACAACCATTGGTGCTTAGGGTCTCTTCCTCAAGCCTCGGCTTGCTAGGCTTGTGAGACCTGGGGTGCTTGAGATGGCTGCCTGTGCCTGATTTATCGACAGTGCAATTTGATTTCTTTTTAACTAAAAAAAAAATTACAGGCAAAGCCTTTTGCAAATTTTTTTTTTACCAAAAGCTACTTCACCCAAAAGTTATTTTGTAGAGAAGTTTTTACCAAACCCAATTTATATTCCCAAAAAAGTTTTAGCTCAAGCGTTTGTATGACACTTAAAACTCATCTCCAAAGTCAAACTAAATCCACCCTCAGCGGAAGAGAAAAACTTGTGTCCGTTCCGATCGAATCAAGAACCCCTAAAACCCTAAACCCCAAACCCCCATCGAATCATATCTCTGCAATCCGATCTCGACATTGAAATTCTCCAAGAAAAACCTCTCGAGAAATCGACCCACGAAAGATGCCCGCGAGGATGATCCACCCCAGATCGCTCCTCGAGCTCTTCGCCGCCTCCCGGAGCCCCGCCCACCGCCGCTCCTTCTGCACCCCGACCGCCGCCGCCGAGCCCAGGACCCAGAAGCTCGAGCGCATCGCCGACGATCTCCTCAGCCTCAACAAGCTCGAGAGATACGACTACTCCATCCTCTTCCGCCTCAAGATGGGCCTCCACCGGTACGGCCCCGCCGTCTCCGGAGTCGGGTCGGCGGGGCCGGGGCCGACGCGAAGGGGGCGGGCGCGGGCGCCGCGGCGGCGGTGGCGGAGAAGACGGTGTTCGACATCAAGTTGGAGAAGTTCGAGGCGGCGGCGAAGATAAAGATCATCAAGGAGGTGAGGGGGTTCACGGATTTGGGGCTGAAGGAGGCCAAGGACTTGGTGGAGAAGGCGCCGGCGGTTTTGAAGAAGGGGGTCACGAAGGAGGAGGCGGCGCCGATCGTGGAGAAGCTCAAGGAATTGGGCGCTACCGTGGTGTTGGAATGAAATTCGGTTCCCCTTTTTCACATTTCACCTTTTATTCTTTCTGGTCGAGGTGATGTTGTAATTTGGAATGACATTTTAGTTGAGCAATGGCAAATGGATCGAATTTTTGATGATATGCACGAATTTTGTTACCCTGAATCGTTTCGAGTGTTTTTCCCTGTGGGTTTTTGGCTGGGCAAATGTTTGAGAAAGTGCTTGGTGAAGCTGAACATTGCTTCATCAAAGAGGCAATCTGACAGTCCGCACAGTCCGCTTTCGATTTCCCGGTGGAGTTATTGCTGGCAAATGAACATTGCTTCATCAAGCATCGCCTTTGTCGAGTTTCTTGTCAGGATTTATTTGAAATTTGTATACTGGATTGATTGCTCGACATGGAAATAGACCTTTGGTTCAGACTTCTACTGAAGGATTATCAGGTCGAACTAATCAAACAAGCAGGACAGATCCTTGTGATAGCAGGTTTTCCTGCTGATTGAAGTCGCAATTCTAGACGGTGGAGCTTCTGGAACATAATAGGTACTTCCTACTTTCTATTTTTCCTCTTCACTTGAATATCTTAAGGTTGTTTGGATGACATCTTCTGGGATTGATGGATCCTCCTTAGTTTCTTGCTCTTCTTCTGGCCAACATCATTCCACTGGGGTTGAACTAATAAATAGCGCTTCCGAATGGCAATCCATACATATTACTAAAAACTTGAAATCCTAAGGTGGTCCAGCAGTAACGAGCTATGTCTTTGCAGATCAGTTCACATGAGTGCTTCAGATATTGTAGTAAGAAACTCAGTGTCTGCTTTTAACTGTTTTATGGTAATTCTCACCTGCTTTTTCTTCATCGACTATTATTTTTAGATCTTATAATGATGCATTTGACGGATTCATTATTTGGTCCTTGGGAATCAGTCATATCCGAGTTCACCTATTGATATGCGTAACTGCTGCTCATGAGAAGCTTCTTATTCAATCTTTAGCTATGCATTGTAAAAAATATCTCGCCAAATGCTCAGGACTGAGAACATGGAGTATTGCCAGGAAGGTTTGCGATCACTCTCAAGAACAGTATCAAGTTTGAATTCTGAGGTTGGCCTTTGCCTTAGAGAATGACTGGATTGAACATGACTGTTTATCTATTGTACTCGATACGCAGTCTATATATATGTTCACGAGACGTGACATGCTCAATTGCTTCCTGCTTGTAAAGTCTCAAATGAAAAGCTAATACAAGCTGGCTTTCAAGCTGTGAATTTGCTGATGGATACTATGAGTGCTTGAGCAAGTTCACGGCTGCCCAAATGATATTGGTGTTGCTTCTGCTTGGTGAAGTTAGAATCTTTAGAAGCCAGATGTAGAGAACCTGGAGTCATACAATATAAATCCTCATTGCTCAACCATTCCACAAGATGCCCAGCATAGGGATCGTAGTGGTTCCGATGAGAGAAACTCTTTTCTTACCGGAGATCTTCACCATCTTGGTGGACGGTTCAATTGTGTCTATGGATAGTTGCAACGTTCTTAATGCCCCTGTAGTTCCCGAACCGTAGCAAAAGAAATCAATGAGCCTGAAATTGCGGTTCGATCTTTGGGGCTTAAGAAAGAAACTTAAATAATATAAAATTCTGTTTATTTCGCAAAAAGTAAATGATTTGAAGAATTTTTTTTTTTTTTTTAAATGATTGCTTGATCACTTAAAAAAATAAATGAACGAAAAATATTTTTATCGTCCACAAAAATATTTAAATATAAATTGATGTCGATAAGATAATGGATCAAAGTCCTCACTACAAGTTGGGAGGACGGACATAAGAGGGCTAAGGAAAGGCAATCCAATAGTCGCGTCGTAATAACGAGTGGTTGTTCCGCCTATTGCAAACTTCTTAAATTAATAAGATTAACTAGAAAAAAAAATTAATAAGATTAACATAATAATAAAATGTAATTAAAATATAATATTAAATAAACAAAAAAATTATTTAGTCCTATTTTTATTTATATATTTGAATTTATTTCTAATTTATGGTGTATATCCTATATAATTTTTATTAAGGAACGGTGGAAGGGAATAAAAATATAAATGAAAAAGGAATTAAAAAAGAGAGGGAAAATAATAAATAAATAAGTAAATAAAATTGAAGTAGGCAACCCATATTTCAAACGAATACATTCAATTTGAAAAAGATCTTTCTAATTCTCAAAAGTGAGAGGCAAATAGATTTCTAAAGAAACCCTACCCTTTCTTCCTCGTCCGTAACTCTTTGGTTAATGTCAACACTCTACGAAAATAGAGTTGAATCCCTTTCTCTTCCATAATTCTCTTGTTTATGTCAAAGGTTCATGAAAGCAGCTAGAGAATCGAAGCTTCTCCTCCTTAACTCTCTAGTTTACATTAAAACTTCACAAAAGCGATGAGAGAGTCAAAACACTATACTTTTTGGAATCACGAAGTTGAGAAGTCATGCTTTCTCTCCCTTACTAGATTTGGCATTCGTTTGCTAATTTATCTCGTTAATGCTATTGCAGCTCAATTATGCTTTTTGTTATAGTCAAATCTATCGCTGTGAAATGCCACTATTTCCTTTGTTCTTTAATGTTTACATCGTATAATAATCATGCATGAATGCAAAGGGTCATCTCTATTTGTGCATTTATAGTTTCTTTAACGGTGAACATTTATAATTTCTTTAACGGTGAACCGTGAGATGTCCTTACCATCATTGTTTGTACATTATCAAGTTCATTTACACTGATATACAGTTCTTATTAAACAACAAAAAAAATATTTGGCTTTAACTAAAATATGCCAAGCAATGGATATGACATAACGAGATTCCTAAATTTTATATCGTATCTAGTCCTATTCTGATTTGAAATCTAAACAATCAAATACTGCTTGAAAAGTACATCATCAATACTAGCACAAGAGGATTTAAGGAATAGATACTGGAGTTACAGAATTCGGAGAAATTCCTAACCTACCCTGAGATTAAATTCATCTATAGAAAAAAAAAATTAATTTAGATCAAACAGTTACTCTTTACTTAAAATCCCAAACTTTTTCCTGACTATCTTCGCAACTCCAGTAGTGCCTCTAAAGCTCTCATTAATAAGTACCCTCAAGACACTAATTAAAGTCTACTAAAAGTGAAAATAACCTCTAAAATGAAGATATTATACAAATTTTCAAAAAGTCATTTCACTTCAAATAATAAAATTTAAACATTCAAAGCACATTTTATAAGACTTAACAAATGTTCAAAAGGCACCCTTTCACATCTTCCTTCTTTTGATACGCATTGCCAAATATTATCCCCATTGCCAAAAGACGTTTTTATGAAAAGTGTCTTCATGGTACCCTGTAAGAAGCCGTAATAACCTTTCGTTGTGTTTTGTTTCTTTATACACACACACACACACACACACACACACACACACAAAGTATCTCCATGTACATGGAAAAGAGTTCTCTCTGTTCTGAAGCATCTCGTGGTGTGCCCTCGAAACACTTCCTAACAAGATCCAGGGAGAGCCTTCCATGTAGAAAATGTGTGGTTGGAAACTGTTGCATATTTAGCCACAAAAGTCCTTGCCATTGCGTTCAGCAACAGTGATCTACATGATTTATACAAAATCTATACTTTCATTCTCTCCATTGTTCAGAAACAAAGACAACGTTATCTTAGCATATAATTGGCACCTCGATTCCCCATATTCTCCCCTACTTTTGCCTCTATTTGATTCTGGTCTTTCAGATCAAAAGACCTAAAAAGCTCTACACAGTTTTTTTTCCTTTTCCCCGGAGACGCAAAATTACCCAAATATTCCCATGATTTACAGCCCAAAACATATTTACAGTGAAAAAAGAGTTACAAAAAGTAGCTGGGTCGGTTCCCATCCATCCTGAGTGATGGTTTATGTCCAGCATTTGAGATCACCTGCAGGTCACAGCAGTTGTCTGCATAAACATATAACATAAGTAACTTGATAAGAAACAGGAAAAGCATGAGACGCTAGGCCAATGAAAAATATCTCATACTTCATTTAGAAAAACAAACACAAACATTGTGATCCCACTCAGACCCAAGCAGAGTAGCAGCCAGGCATGTACAAGGTCAGCTGGGGCTAATGCTGAAAATTGGGGAAGCAACAAGAGGAAGACATAACCAGTAAATATTAAAAAGAGAGAATCTGACTAAAGCATTTTCATAGCGGACATAAAGCTTGCTAGGACTGCTACCCAGGAAAGATGGACGGAGTCATGGGGAAAATTGCACTAGAAGTCCTTAACATTGTGGATGAGATAATATCCAGTTCTAAGCATTTCAATTGGTGCAATTAACTTCTAAACTTTTTTCAAAAAGGTTCATTTAAGTCCTAGTAAAAGTGCAACCTGATTTCTCCTACATGGCATACTTTAAGTCTGTCATGTAGGCAATTTCTGTTAGCCATGTTAGCAATTCCCGCTAGGAGACTTGATTGCACTTTTTGAAAAGGTTCAAGACTTAATTACATCGATCAAAAGATTTAGTGAGTTAATTTCACTTTGTACATAAGGTTTAATATTTTTAACACATTTTTCCCATTAAGTCATGATATAAAAATGCCACCCTTATGACACTTAAACTTGTAAATTAGAAAATAATATATAATAGAATGTGAGACATGCCCCAAACTATTACGGTACAAAATTTTTTGATGATTCTCCTTTAAGATAATTATTTTATATATTAGCTAGGAGGTGTTGATGGTGCGGTTCGCATTAGCAGTAGATACCCATCCATGCCAACACACACACAGGTCTCTCTATTGAAAAGGAATACGACCTCCATAAATGAGTTGGAGAAACATTGAAGATATATAACTGAGTACAAGCGGCTATGAAAATAAGTATCTCTGAACGTGTTCTGAGTGATCTACAGAACCTTTTCCATCAATCAACAATGCGCTAGGCAAACAACACATTAAACAAAATATATGTACCAATACAAAGGCATCTCATTTCCAGATATTGGCTCCTTTGCAATAATTAGCTAAGATGGGGGTAAAAAGTGCCACAAAGGGCCATTCATATCTCTAAGATACACCCACACTCAAACAAAATGTTGCCAAAACTCTCCTGTATCACCTACTCTAGAATGAGTGGAGATCATATAGACAATCTGAACCAGATAGTGCATGCTATGTACTTCTAGAGTAGAGAAAGAACTTTTACCACGCATGAAGAGTTCCACATTTCAAAGCATTTATTGCTGCTTGGGCAAAAATTTGCGCTGCTTCAGCTTCAGCCTCCGCAGCCTCTGCTTCCTTTGCTGCCTCTTCAGCTTCTGCAATGGCAGCTTCTGCTTCAGCAACTGCTTTTGCAGCAGCCGCAGCAGCCTCTTGAGCAGTCATACTCTTCATCTTCAATAGCTCTGCGTCAATCTGTGATTTAGTATAAATCTTGACCTCTCTCTTATCTCCTTTAAAAGAATCCTTGGGCCTTCCCTCTACAATTGACCTAGAAGAGCCTTTTCGTGCTTCCATGGTTTTCGAATTCTGTGCAATTCTATACCGGTGTTTTACCTGTCATTTAAAGGAGGCATCACCAAGTTATCAATCTCCCCATGCAATTACCCCTTCATCCACTTTAAACAATATATCGCCATGCAACAGCCTTTGAACCAGAAAATTCTTACTAATTAATGAAGCTCAGGGCCACAAAAGACTATTATGTGTACGATAATCTGTGTACTATCAATTAAAGAAGTAAAATATGAAACCCATTATATCAAGTAAGGAACTTAATAAAGATGTTTTATTGCAAGATATCAGCTCTCTCCTCTTTTAGTTTGTATTTGCACATGCCATCAAGAACTTCCACACCCTTCTACTGCAACAAAATTCAAGGACAACATACCTTAATCAATTTACCATTTGCAATCATAAGCTTCAACTTTCCTGACAATAACTTTTTGAGGTTTGGTGGTGCCAAGTATTGGTCCTGCATGTGAAAATCCTTCAACATCCAAACAATCATGACGAGCTTCTACTGAAAAACTCCAATACAAGGATACTTAAAGAGACACCATGGTTCATTAAACAATTTCAAAAATTTTATCGTTGAAAACTGGAAAGTCACAAATCATTTGCTCATGCATATTAGTTAAGTCATCCTGCTGGTACCAGCTAATACTATGAACCTTTTGCCAAGACGCACCTAATTAGCTACTAGAGTGCTAGATTTAGAAGTAGCCAAGGTTCAAGACTGGTGGCGGGAATCAAAAATAAATCATATGCAAACCACTTCAACACGATATTCCTAAGAAATTACAACATATATAAGCTAAGCTTCACTCAGTTGCGATCATGCCACATAGGACTTTTAAAAGATTCTCAAGATATGGTTTTGACTATATCTCCTACATATATGTTAGTCGGTAACTTGTGGTAATGGAAAACTTTTTGGTGCTTCTTGGAGCAAACTTTTTGTATTAATCTCAATCTTTTGTGTGTCCTAATATCTTCTTATTTTGAAATTGATGATTGTGATTACTCCTGCAGTACTTAAAAATCTCTCCAAGAGTACCCAGTACTTGCTTTTGGTTCAAAGACTACTTTTCTAACTACGGTTTCATTTTCTTTTTGATCATGAAACTACTTTAGAAGTATGATGACTACATACAATAACCCTCAAACCTTAGTAACAGGTATACATATAGTATTTCATGGAAAGATAGATACTTAATTCGCATTTTGCCATGAATCTAGATTAAATGCACCAAAATTGGAATTATGAGCAACATCCCAAGAGGAAACAGAATGTCTCCCTCCAAGTGCCTCTACAATGCATATGGGTTTATCATTCGAAAAGAAAAACATCGCATATGTGTTTGCCCGCTCTTAGATTGTTTTCAATACCATATATTTGACCTTGCTAACATGAAACATTGTAAATGACTGCATAGGTGCTCTTTGGGGAGTTTTCAAAGGCTTCTGGAAGTCCAGCCTCCTAGTGGCTAAGTCCTACACACTCTTCAACACCAGACCATCATGGAACTGCAATATGGGCCTGAACATCATTTGTATGTCTAGGCATAGGTTAAGAATGGAGATATACCCTAGAATACTATTATCTAGCTTTGCTAATGGAAGTATATTTATTTAAGCCTTTACCATGTTGACGAGTGTGGTCCTCCTATCATCTTGGATGCGAAAGAGACTTATACTGCATTTAATTTTTTATTTTCATGTGCAGAATAGAATTGGGAACGTTCCAAAGCATATTAATTCAACATTTAAAAGCTATGGGTTTTACTTTTCTACCTATCAATAAATATGTCTATGATGTTGTAGAGAACCTAAATGGCAATTGGGAGCCTTTGAACTAATTTTGCATCTGAAAAGAATCAGCAATTGTATGTTTTTCGATAATGATTTATATGGATGCTTTTCCAGAGAACACACAATTATGAAAAATCTACAGTTGACAAATGCTCTTTGTATTAGAGAAGATTCGAGGAGAACTGATGACATTTACAGTGTTTCAGAACACACAATTATGAAAAATCTGCAGTTAACAAATGTTCTTTGTATTAGAAAAGATTCAAGGACAACTGATGACATTTAAAGCGTTTTAGAAAAAGCCTCATATAAATTTTACCCACTTCTTCAATAACATATAATTAATTACATTAGTAAAGACATAATTTGGAGGTAAACGTTATTTGAAGTGATATTGTTTCGATAGTAGTAAGCATTAGCAATTTACCAAGTCTTAGGTAATGAAGCACTAATTTTTCTCATCTACATCTGCATTAATGTAGTGGATCTAGACAATATAAGGAGGTTTAAATTGTTATCAGATGAATGAGGGGCTCAAGAGCAAAAAGAAATTGGAGGCCACCCCCACCCTGACCAACTCACCCACTTACAAAGAATATGTATGGTACACTACGTGCAAGTCATACATTGATATGCATGTTGACAAGATGAAGCACGCAAAATATATAGATAGCAAAAGGCAACTTCATTAGGAGAACTAAAGTGAGGAATAGTTTGATAAAGCATGTTCAAAGAGAGAGTGGAGACAATCAAAACGTAAGCATACAAGCAAATGCTCTCTTTGCTCCTCTCTTTAGATAAGCAAGCGACAAATTCATAATTAGGAAAATGATAATCTTATCTACATAAACATAGACATGCATGTTAACTTTTTTGCCCTAAGCCCATCATGACAAATAAATGTACCTCTATGTAAGCAGCAATTGCAGCTCTATCAGAACCACTTGGATCCTTCAAATTTGTAAGGGCTTCTATTATTAGATTATCCAACCGACTGCAAAGGAAAGCAAGCCAAAAAGAACAAAACCTTTAATGAGTTGACGGTGGGGAATGAAGGCTAAAGAAGCTAATCAAGGCTTCCAGCTCCCACATGAAAATCAGATAATGTTTGATGCTGGACAGACAAGTATACCACATGGTAACCAATATGAAAGACTAGTACAGATATTCTACTTTTAATTCATAAATATATACATTTATGACGGGTAAAAAAACAATTTTATATCTGACTGATCAAAAAGAGACTCACTCTAATACTGATATGATATTAACATTTCCGTTACAATCATACTGAAACTACACGTGAATCGAAAATGTCCAATAACTCTCAAGGAATCAGCACCACGCGGTTGACCGTAATTCAGGAAACAACGTAATCTTGAAACAGCTCCAACCTCTATACATTGATTCATACAAAGTACTTACGCACATTATCCAATCTATATATCGACTTTTTATGTTATTTAACACATTGTTCTTCATGTCCATGTCTACTCTGGAAAATGGAAAAATTCAAGTACTACTAATTGCCACTAGCTTCAAAGATATCGACCAGAGACAGCAATAATTGTCAGAATGCCTGCAACCTTTTCATTCGCTCTTTTGGATTTGCATTGTTAATTGTTTCGCCGGAAACTGCAAGAGGGGTGGCATCAAGAATCTCTTCATCATTCCTTGCAGCGGCCAAAGCCAAGGCGTTGCTATCATGCTTAGGCGTCAGAAGATTTTTTTTAAGGGCAAGCCTGGCCTTCTGCCTCGATCCCCATATTGCAGTCACGTTGATATTTCTCCATTTATCCTGCTCAAACATTTATAAATCATTAGAGAAAAGTGCTTGGTTATACTGAACTAAGAAAATTTTCCACTTTCATATAGCTAAGTGCTCTGGGGGCATCGTAAAATTCCCGGTCATCTGAACCGAAATCATCTCAACACTGATTAATACTAATAACTGCACGAGTTCAAGTAGATACCTTAAGGTCCACATTTGATCGCATCTTCAAGATCTCTTTGAACTCCAAGTCCGTGAGTATAGTACGCCATTTTCCGGCACCATGCTTGATTACTCCGGCTTTAAGGGCTGCTTCTTCCTCTGCTGTCCACTTTTGTTTAGGAGCACCCATGAACTGAAGCCAAGAACAAATTTTTTTAACGAAAATCCAGACGTAGACATCAAAAGATCAATTCTTAGTTAACTCCACCTCCAGCACTAAGTCAGATATCAACACATATAAGAGGTCTTAAGCATTAAGCAAGCATTCAACAACGAAAATCAGAAAACAAAATCAGACAAAAACTCCGCAATCGAACAGAAGAACAGCATTCTCCGTTTAAGCAGCCGGCAACCGATGGCCAGGACGCAACCGAATTGCCGAAATATCCGACAAAACCGAAATCGCACGAAAGCGAAACTCTCACTCGACGCGATTCCGGGACGATCGCACGCGAATTCGTCCGGAATCAGCTCAAATCCCGGAGCTCCCGCTCCCGAGCGAGACGAAATTCCGCCAATCCGCGAGCGAAGCAGCGACGAGAGAAACGGCGAAACGGAAATCGGGAGGTGAAGAAAAACGAACGCAAGAAGCGAGCGAGAAAGACGCCGCCGGCGTCGCCGACGACCGTCGCCCCGCAGGACTCCCCGACGAGCCGAACCGGATTAAACAGGAAGGAAAAAAAAAAACAGAGAGAAGCCGGGGAATTGAGCGAATCGGAGCCCGCGACGACGTCAATGCGAGCGGCTCGCCGGCGCCGCGTCGGAATGGAGGCGATTCGAGCCGCCGCATCGCCGCGCACGGCGGAGGAGGAGGAGGAGGAGGAGGAAAGGAGGCGGCCGATGATTACCTCCGGCTCCGGCGATCAGCGAGGTCCGCGAGGGAGGGGGGAGGAGGAGGAGGAGGAGGAAGGTGGAGGAGGAGAGTGAAAATGAAATAGGCGTTGCATTTACGGACAAGTGTGTGTTTTTCTTCTTTTCATTTTTTTATAGTCCGTCCAAAAAAAAAATTATAGAAGAAAGGGAAAAAAAAAATCGTGCGCCTAAATGAGCATATCGAACCGTTCAGACTGGATCGGACTGAACCGGCTGACCGGCTCCCGAGGGCATCCATCCAGTTCTCGGTTTCATAAAAAACCAAGCGATTTTCATTCAATTCCCAATTTCGAGGAAAATGGATTGGATTGAATCGAAAATTTTAATATATATATTTTTAAATTGTTTAAAAATAGTAATAAATCTTAAAATTGTAATAATTCTAATATTTTTTTCAATTTTTAATTTTTTTTTGGCTAAGTGGCAAGTTCTCAATCTTAAGACCATATGGTTAATCCTCAATCCCAAAAAATGGGAATCAGTCCTTCCATTTGGTTCCTAATTCTTAAATATAGAGTCTAGATCGGATCGAGAACCGATCGCCCTTAGAAATAGAGACTCCTTGCAAAAATAAAATAGTACAATTATATTGAAATAAATAAATTGACTTGAATTTAATTATGAGAAATTCATAGAGCACTGGTATATAATATATATATTGGTTTTATTTTCAAGAGTTTCATATGCCTTCATTATTGATTGGACCTTTTTTTTTTTTCTAATTTCTTTTTGGGTTAAACATTGAAAAGGTCTTAAAACTTATTAATAAAGTACAATTTAATCTTAAAACTTTCAAAATATACAATAAAGTCTTAAAATTTGTCATGAAAATATAATCAAGTTCTAAAATTTCAAAAAATATAATGAGATCTTAAAACTTGTCAAATTGATTAAATCAAATCATTCAGTTAATAGTACTTTTTGAAAGTTTTAGAACTTAATTACACTTTTATGACAAATTTTACGACTTGATTTCATTTTTCAAAAATTTTAGAACTCAATTATATTTTTATGATAAGTTTTTAGAATTTAATTACAATTTTGAAAGTTTCAGGATTTAATTGTACTTTCATAAAATTTTAAGATTTTTAATAAAAATATCTTTTTTTTTTGTATGGTTTGATTTTTATTTGATACCAAATATCTCGAATATTTCAAAGTGCACAAATTCTTTTGGAGCATCGGGTCATCTTAATTGTGCTTAGTTACAAATGTGTTTATTTTAAGAAGTTTAACGACAAAGTAAAATTTACTCAACGTGTTCAAAACGAACAAGCCCTCGATTTATTTTATTTTATGTATTTATTAATCTTTTTAACCTTTGGTTTGTTATTTTGTTGATATTGGTTTTCTATAAAAAAAAAAAAAAATTTCCTTTTTATACCATACATGGAATGTTTAGATTATGAAGACCTTGTGGGAAAAAGGTTCAATAGAGAATAGAGGTACGAGTACGACCACAATGACAAACTAACCGACGGTGATTTTTTTGCATTAATATATTTTCCAAGTTTGGTGATACAAGAAAATGGAATCTCGATAGGGATATATAGATCGTTTTGGCAGGTAAAAAACAGACATGGACGCGACAACATCACTGGTTTAAAAAAAAATCGGATGCTTTTCTTGGACATATAATTGGGAAAGAAATGATTTTGAGTTACTATAATAATAACAACAATAACAATAACAATAATAACAACAACAACAATAATATGCATAAAATAATGTGGTTAAGATATTTTGCAGTGGTGCCAAGTTGCAAGCTTAATAAAAATCTTAAAATATTTTTCATAACACGAAATATTAGTATGAAATATTAAATTACATGAAAATAACATGATTACTTGCATTTAATATGTGGGTCCTTTTTATTTCAATAAATTATACAATAAAACAAAATGTGCCAATTTCAAAAATGCTAACCGTGGTAACCTTATAGGTGGCAAAATTACCACAAAAGTCCAAAATTTATTAATTTAGTAATAAACCTTTCAATTTGGTTAATTTGAATTTGATCGTAAACCTTTCAATAATTTACTAATTAAGTCTTTTCAATCAATATTGGCTAGAAATCATTAATATGGACATTGATCATCCTACATTATACAATTAGCACTGATGTAAATAATTTTTATAATTTAAAAAAAGTTTGATTTTTGATTTTTGATTTTTTTCTTTTTTTCTTTGCTTTTGTTTTTCTATTGTGCTGTACAAGAGTCACTGATGACCCTCGTCGGTTGCCACACCTGCAGCTAGATGGCCTTACCCATATTTAGAGAGGGCTTTGTAGCCGATGAGGGTCTTGCTAGCAGCCCAACGTTGCCGACCACAAAGAAAAAAAGCAAAAATTAAAAATTAAAAAAATATATTTTGAAAATTTTGTAAAAATTGTTAATGTTAGTGCTGGTCATATCATGTAGGACAACCAATATTCATATTAGTGATTTTTAATCAAAATTAGCCAAAACGACTCAATTGGCAAATTATTAAAACTAAATTGGTCATATTGAAATATTCATATTTAAATTTGGCATAAATGTAATAAATTGATGGCTTTTTGGTAATTTTCCTAACAATGGCAGTCCAGATTTTTTAATGTCAAGGTCATCGGATACAATTAATCTATTATTGAAATGAATATAACAATATGGGGGTCCATATATTGAGTTCGAGCTTAACATTCTTCAATTCTTTCAAATATCTTTGTACCACGTTGTAACCTTTCGGGATTTTTCCCCTTTAGCTAATACTTTCATATAGTGATGCATGGTCAAGTAAGTTTGCGAGCCAAACGAGCTTGAGCTCAACTTGGCAAGATAACAAAGTAGTTCGAGCTCGAGCTCTAACGATCAAGTAGAGCTAGATTTGCTGCGTTCGGTCTCACCGGTCGAATTATGAGGGGTTGAATCAAGCCTTGAAATAAAACATAGGGGGCAGAATGCAATTTTACTCCCTATTTAAGTATGTAGCAATCTCACTTGTTTGCAGGGTCAGGCATTGATGAGCTGACCAAATATGGATGGGAAAGGAACAAAGGAGACAGAGATTTGCAACCAGAGACTTATCAATTCTGCACATTCTCATAAGTCATACCTGAACATTGGACGCATCATATCACTCAACAGGAGAGAGCTGAAACTGCATAGAGTTTTCTTCTCTCCTTTCCCCAAGAAACTTTCAAATGGGTGGACTGCATTTGTATATGCCCCTCCAAAGTTATGACATCTAAGTTAAATTAAGCAAGAAGCTGCAAAACCTATGACAGAACTCCGCTAATCTAAAAAAGTCAAGCCGCGTGCTTTTCCCTACTGGCAAGAATTTTAATGCACGATCTCCTAAACTACAATGTTACAGTTACATACCGTTCACAGAAAGAGGGACCTGATTCACTGCCTCATGTGAAAAAGGGCAGCATGAGATAATTAGCTGATTTGCGTAAGCAACCCGCTTGCACGACTCTACCTTGAAAAAGCTATTTGAATAAGTATATGGGAATTAATTTTGCCCTCCCATCTGCTGCAAATTCACGTCTTGCATCTCAAGATGACCTTAGATGTGGCTTAAGTCCATGGTAGCAGGTTGCGAAGTCTAGTGGCCCAGCTAGTGCTTGCATTATTGTTGATTGGAGCCAAAGTGATTCTTTCAGCATTAGCAACCGCCCATTTGCTGAAGTCAGGAGAAGATACAAGTTCTTCCAGGGATTTTTTAGTGTACTCTCTGGTTATCTTTTTCCACTCGTCATCTGAGTATCTTTTCCTATCAGGCGTGGTGTGGAAGGTAGAGTAGTAAGTCTCTGGACCTGATGGCTGAGAAGGTGGCGTCCTGGTCCCTGAGGAATTGCAGTTCGTGCAGAAGATGACATAAGGAGGACCAACTTAGCAATATAGAGATTATATCAAATAACTGAAGCAAACCTTGCAAGGGAGAATTATACAATGCTGGCGAGGACATTTGGACCTGCCTCTCTCATCGTACGAATTTTGCAAGGCATGTGATCCCATGTTTTGTGGTGTTCTGTGGTACTCCTTAGGGGATGAAAGCAGTTTCCTGGAAAAGTTCAAGAAGCTCAGGACAAGTACTAGCAAAATGAAACTCATTGTCTCAGGCACCAGCATTGGGCTGAATTGATAGATACAAAATTTAGACGTTCTTCTAAATGCACCAACTGAGAAGCTCTATAACTATAAACGAAAGAGTTGGTCATGATTTTAATGAAGCGATTAAATTTGACAGCTGACAACAAAACAAGAGATGGAAGTATAGACAAAGCATATATATTAATCTGTTCTACTGCACTTGAGGCTTAACCTCATCATACATTCACTGCAACAACCCTGCAATGATTATTGAAGAAAATGATCCCTGGTGTACCTGTACAGACGGCGAAAAAATTTCAATCTCCAAATTCTCCTGGTCATATATGAGGTAGCAATTCCTGATATCAATGCTTCTAGAGCAAGTATGGGATCAAGGGAACACTGAAATGTAGTCAACCGGCAACAAAAAGTGAGTCAGGCCTTAGTGGTCAAGCTTTATTGTAATTAACAGATATAACATGCTAACAGAAGATTCTGAAGGTAAAGGAAACAAACCTGAAGGATCATAACAGCAGCCAAAACTCGAATGGACCATGCAACAAAATGAGAAGTGCTTACATCAACTGAACCATCTTCTGTGAGGACAAGTTTCCGGACAACCCAAAATCCCAACCAAGCTCCAGTAAGAACTAGAAAGGCTAGGAGAAATATTGCCAACTGCAGTATCCAGAAAAGCAAGCAAACTTCAGTGACGGGTCTACGAAACAAGATGTTTGTGTCTATTGCAATCTATTAAATTAGCATAACACATGACAAACTCCTCGCAGAATGCAACTGAATAGTCAATGGAACCTTTTTTTTCAAGACTGAACCCAACAGTGGGCATTGCTTCCTGATAGATGGATTAATTTACAAACAGATTGATGGTTTAATTAACCCAAATATATTAACTTAGAATATAGTCCTAGACAGAAAAAGAATAACAATCTACAATATGGTTGCAAAACTATTAGGATCCAACACATCCTGCTATTTGAACTATAAACAGTATATACAAGACCTAGGCATAAAACATGATAAATGAAGATCAATTCAAAGTGGATACAAAATTTTCAAGTTAAATTGTCCTTCAGCAGATAAGACCATGAAAATTTGCACAAGGGAAACCATTACTTTCTTAAGGGAAAATATCAGCCTGAAAGGTGAAAAGATGACCATTAAAAAGGGCTGACCTTGTTGACAGCATTACAGAATACATAGCTGACTATATTGGGTTATTAACAAGCATGCTTCAGAATTGTATCAATCATTCCAAGCACTCAATTGAATCCAATGCAAAACAGTTTATGCTTCTCAGCTGCGAGTATATATGTGATAATGTAAACTTGTATCCCATATTAAATTGCAGTTCATTAATGCTTTGTACTAATTGATTGAAAAGATACATTCCAGTTAATTGATTTTTTCCTTTAAATGGTGTACCATGATTATCATATCAAAGTGTAGAGATAACATTAATTAAAATAATAAACATCATGACAAATTATCACATTGACCAAGAATTAAAAGGATATTCTTCTTACCATGATAACATTGCATGATATAAGAAACCCAAAAAAACAAAGTTTTTCAAAACAAATTAGAATTAAAAAAAAAAAAAAACCTTTTACCAACCTTATGTATACCACGGAATTAATATAAATAATGCAGACAAAAATTCCATGCAACTTATGGGTATGATGCTAGTAGTTTAACAAGTCGAAAGGTCATAATTCAGTAGGCGGAAGAAAAAAAAATGACTATGTGCTTGAAACAGACTGATAGCAACAAAATTTTTGTTGAAAACTTACATACAGGATTGTACATGTCTTCACTAATTCCCATCTCTGAGAGGATTGAACGAAAAAGCCCAGGCAAGTAGCGGAGAAGGAAAGAGCCCAAACCGATCTGAACAAAGGACCATGATAATTAATGTGGCAGACTCTCTCTCAATGAAAGATTATCAATTATGCTGAACATTCAAATACTCACAAGCGATGAATATATGAATATTGCAAGTGAATTTTTTCGCCCAGTTGGCAGCAGCCTCATTCCCTGTCAATAACCATTAACAAAGAAATAAGAACTAAAGAACCTCTTTATAGTCCCAAGAAAGGGCCTTATCAAAAAACACATGGAAAAAGAACAACCATTGTCTTTTGAGGTTAAACAAAGCATAACATTCACACAGATGTTGGGTAGCTAGGTGGAAAGAACATAAATGTATATGTGCACAAATGCATGCAAACATACATAACCATGCATATTATGAACCAGAGGAAGCATGGAAATAGGGCATAATTACAGAAAAAGACTTCCTTGTACTCATGAATTATAAAATGGTTGCATGTACAGCAAGAAAAGTGCATGGCTACAGGATGTGCAGAAACATGTGAGAATATCCACTCTTCAAACTCAAACTAAGGCCATTTAACAGAAGAAAGTCTCCTGACACAACCACATTGCATCTATCTATAAGAGAACTGGCTCGAACTGAAATTAAACACATGACAATAGAAAGAGTAGAGTAGAGTAGAGTAGAGTAAAATTCTACATAAGCAGTTAATATACATCGATCAAATCTCTAGAATACTAAATTTAGAACTGAGAAAACCAGATATCCAAGCCATAGAGATGTGATCATTGTCCATTCAAAGAAGCAACCAAGAATGATACTATGAAAAATCAACTAGAGAGAATTCATTCCACCTGAAAAAGAACCATCAATACTACAAGGATGATGCCAACTGCCATTGCACTGCTGTAGTAGAAAGCCAAAGAATTGCTCAAAGAAGATGCAAAGGTCATTAAAACCAAGCCCACGATCAAGAGCACTACCCGATACAGGAAAAATTCTGTGAAACATATACAAACAATATTACTGCAAAGTGTCAAAAGTTAAAGGGATAAAATATGCAGGCTAACAAGTCATTCATTAATTCAGAATATTTCAAAAATAAAATAATAGACACCTTCTTCAATTGACATCTCAAAAGTTTCCGAGGATGAACCAGCTACTCGTATATCTAAGAGCTTATGATCAAATGGTGACATTGGCCGAAACCATGAACCCTTGCCAACTTTTTCCCATTGGTTTTGAGGGCACATGCACATACCAAGAGATAAATTTCTGCAAAATAAAGTAAACATTAGGGTAACATTCTTCAATATCCTAAGCCTATAAATAATATGGAACAGACTAAGAACTTTCTCCTGTCTTAAGAACTTTAAAGTAGATCACAACTAAAATCAGGCAAACTAAACTGTGCACACTCAATAAAGGACATTCCATCGTGCCTTCTGAAACATGGATTGCAGCATCAATCTCCCCAAAAAACAATTACTTCATAGCAGAACTCAAATATTTTCTCAAGTTAAGTATAGCTTCTATGTGATACTTGGAGTTAGTTTCACTGCCAAGAGGGATCCTCCACTGAGATTGGTACAACTCTCCTCAAAAGAAAACCCAAAATATTGTGCCTCCTTCCACTGAAAAGCAGGTGTACAATGACTCCAAGGGTTCAATTATCAATGTCTAACATCAGTAGATCAACATGTCACTTTACACTGCTATACAATGAAAGAGTAAAAAGTTAGATACACACTCCAGAGGCACAATCAGCTAAGAATCACAAATACTCACCTGTGGAAACAAACCTCAAATTTGGTTGGATAAAGACTGGTACTGTTAGAGAAAACTTTCACTTTAACTGAATGAGCTATTTTACTCAAATGTTTCGTCCTTGATAAACCATGGATATGAACTCTTTCACAAAACATAGAAGTGCGGGGCCTAGAACCAGGAGGGTTTTCCACTGGTGATACAGGAGATAGCTGCACTGAAGTAGACTGACCAATGACTGCAAAATTGATACTACAGTAGTAAGTTTGAAGCATATCCAAGCGAATGAAAGAAATAGTTATGCTGCATTATGATGTGTTGATTTATGACCATAATCTGTTTCTACAACTTTTCAGCCCTCTATTTCTGAGATATATAGGCATAGAAGTTCAGCAATTTGAATCAAATGCTACCTGAAACTAATTTTATTGTACAACACACAACTCTTTTATTAAATTAAAGAGAAAAATCAGGTGCCTCTCTCTGGCAATTAGTATCTCTGATGCAAACTATCAAAGAACTAAGCGTTCAAAATATGGTAGCTTGTGCAAACAATTGATACTTCATAGCCTCGTAAGACTTCCATAAAGGCAATGATGGTTTAGGTAGAACAACTGGTCCCATAAGTAAAGAAGAAGATAGAAGTATGCATGTCTTCCCCAAACGTACTTGACCGGGATGCACTTCAAAAACTGAGAGGCAATAAGAAATTAATTCTATCATATGCCACAAGCATGAGAAGATGAAACGGCTTAATGAAGGCAATGCATGAATCATTTCTTTCATATTAATAGCCATGCAAAAATCAGGAATTACAAGGATTTTAATCAGTTTTCTTTCTTTCTCTTGTAGGTAAGGGGGAATCCACCATAAGGCACCAAGGGATGCAAAACCAGATATAGAAAAAGCTCAAGAACCAAAAGGGAGCCCAGATAAAAGAAAAAAGACACATACAAAGTCAGTTAATGCATTTACATCAATTGTAATTTTCCACGATCCCAAAAATGTAAGTTGAACCAGTTTGCCATAATTACAAACGATTTTTAGAACACTCATTTTCTTCACTGGTTGTCTTGTTCAGCTCTTTCCAAATAAACCAAAAAACAAAGAGAGGAATCAAGAAACCCTCCTTTTCTTGCCATGCTGCAAAAATTATCTTTTTATTTTTTGGCCAACTCAATTGATTTTTCTAGGTTGCTTTATTCATTTTCCAGGTATCGAAAATGAAGTTACCCATAAGTCAAGAAAGCCCAGCACATGCCCATTTCTTATTTTCTTCAATATCTTCTTTCAGATTCTTGTTCAGTTGGGTAAAGAAACAGGAAAACTCTCTGCATGGTACAATAACCAGTTGAACATTTCTTGGGGATTTTGGATGCACTATGATTCAATAAACTTTTAGTAACAAAAACTACTGCAAATTCATAGCATAAATTAGTCATCGATAGAAGAGGACCTGTCAAGATGGCACCTTAATTTGTGCTTTGGAAGAGTAATCTTCAATAGATACAAGATCTATGGATATGATGAAATATGAAAAAGGAAAAAAGATTTAAAACGACAACAAGAAAAAGAAAAAAATCATTTTCCACTAAGTGGTTCGGCAAGATATAATAGAAGTGGGAAAACACTAAGCATCAAAAAGCATTATCAATTATAATGCCACTACCCACAAGGCACAGCTGAATCAACTGACTGCAACTAAAGACTATGAAATTGGTAGGGAATTTCTCGAAAATGACACCTTCGGTAAGGCATGGGGCTCATTGGGCGATTGCGATCCCCAATTGCCATCGCGAAGCCGGGATACAGTCAAACACGGGCAACACTCGGTGGCCCCATATCCATACCAACAAACAAATAAACTACATAAATTTTCTCTCTTTTCTCTCGCAGGGGAAAAGGGTCGAGAAGTGGAATGAGAAATTTCGCTCCGTCATTGCCTCGAAGCTGTGAGGAGTCCAGGAGGAGGGGAAAAGGAGAAACGACTCGAGCATAGTGGGTCTCGCTAGGGACCCCCCCCACCAAAACCGAAAAAGAAAACACGAACCCAAATCAAACCAGGGAAAAACGAGAGTTCCCAAAATGCATATCGAGCAGCCGAAGCGCGCGACCAACCAGTATCTGTACCTCGAATCCTAAGGCAAGCTGAACGAAACCCAGTTGCTCACGAGTACAGAGGAAGGAACGGAAGCGAGGAAGAAGAGGCCCGTACCGAAGGTGGGTTCCGCGGCGGAGACAGAGGCGCCATGGATGAGGATGAAGAGAAGCCCGAAGGAGCAGATGAAGCTGCGAATCCGCGCGGAAGAGTCCATGGTGAGTGTGGCCTTCGGGTTCGCCCGACCGGGGGGGTTAGACGGAGGGAAGGGTAACTTTTTCTGCCCGGTTTTCCCCAAAGCTTCAATCGTAAGAATTCAAAAGCGCCATCTTGCCTTCTCAAAGAAGATGAGGACTGAACTGGACCGAGTAGTGGCCCACTAAGAAAGCCCACCTTGAAGGGTCCATAGTTCACCCAGAAAAGGGGCGGCGGCCCGGCCCACTTCTCGGCCCCCACCCCCGGTCCCGGTCCCAGCGGCGGTCCTTCCTCGGCCCCCGGCCGGGTCGCCGGGGGCCGAAAGCCCGTGCCCCCATCACCTTTTCCATGGTAAAACACACAATTCTCTTGAAATCGATATACAACCACATTTTGCTACGGTGATTATTGTACTATAGATCTAGCATGAGTTCACCATCCGTTTTTAATGTTTGCTTCCGGTAATAGTCAAAGTTAGAATAGTCGAATGTTTGTTTGCAGTAATAACCGTAATTGCTCTCGTCTCTTTTATCTCTCTTAACGACAATTATTAAAATCGTTTTTTCGGCAATATAATAATTATTTTATTGAAATTAATTACTAGAATCATAGTCCTCATTCATAAATAGACAATTAGTATAGTGCCGGTAGGTACTTCAATAACTTGATAATGTACTTTTTTAAGTATGATACTCATAATAATATCCGTATTTTAATAATAAGCATCTTTCTTATTTAATTTCATGTGATATGTGATTATCTAAAAGTTATTATTTAAATATAATGTTACTCGCGTTGTCTTGATTGTATAATATGTAAAATCAACAATGGTATCTTAATGATAATGAATCTATATTACAAATAACAATATTATCTCATTGTAAAATAAGATTTTACAAGCGTATATGAAATGGTTAGTATTAGTAAGGACATACTGATGGAAGTATAAATCGATATATGTTATGCACATACCATTTAGATGGTATAACCAAAGTTATCAGAGAAAAATATTCTTTTCCATAGTTGAATAAAAAAATCAAAGAGACATCATAGTAATCAATATTCATGAGGATTTTTATAGTGGCGTTGTATATTATACTAATGTTGGTTATTAAATTAATATTCAATCTTATGCCATGTAACTTGACTTCATAAATATTTTAGGCGCTTTGATGATTTATTCTTTTTGTTACATATCCTATAAAATAATACAGTTAATGCAATAATGAGAGGAAAGGATAGGAGAGAATGACTCTGAGTGTCCTATAGACGGCACATGGTTAGAAAACAGTAACCACCCAAAATTAAAAATGTTGCACAATTAGTATGCACATTTACAATGACACTTTTTTTTTTCCTTATTTCTAACACTCTCTCAAGTTGAAATGTATATAACAAGTGTTCCCAACTTGATACTGAGAACCATTGAGAGTCTTAGTGAATGCATCGGCTAACTTATCATTAATCTTAATAGATGTAATCCTGATTTCTCGAGACTGTCAATTTTTCTTTTTGTACATAGTGACTGGAGAACCATTGAGAGTCTTAATGAATGCATCAACTAACTGATCATTAATCTTAATAGACGTAGTCCTGATTTCTCGAGACTGTCAATTTTTCTTTATGAACATAGTGACTGTCAACCTTTATATGTTGCTCCATACATAGCCTTGGCGTATAGACTCACTGGAGTAGTCGCAGAACAGAGAAATGAGAGGGGCCGGATGAGGGGAGAAGAGGATGTGTCTTGGGGAGGGTTGTTTTTCCTCTTCTGAAGATGGTAAACTAATATTTTGGGCCGGTCTGGGCCATTCAAGTTTCAAGTACTTGAACCCCAAAAGATGGGCCCAGCCCCAAAATAAAAATTGATTTTCGGCTCGTTGGGGGCGGCCTAGACTATTAGAACTCAAAAGATTATGGTTGATTTGGTAGAGCCGGTCTAGGCTTTCGAGTTTCCGGGCATTTTTGCTCATCTCTACTTGACAAAGAGTGTGTGGTCAAAGAACTACCTAACTCAACATAGTCCCATTTTTCATATCAACTTATGATTGATCACATTGAATAAGACCTTGCCCGATGTCTCTTAACCTGTTAAACCCTATTGCAGAAACCATGACACCGGTGTTGCCACCACACCTCAGGCTGCTTGCCACCATCGATCACCTTCGCTTCACTCATCACCACCACAAATGCACCGGTCCATGGACAAAGCTCAACCATTGGGTCTCTTTCTCTCATTCTCTCTCTTTTCATGTAGCTATCTAACCTTGATAGCGATGATTTCTTCCCCATTACTAGATTTATAAAAATAGGTCATAAACCAATTTGTTAACCTAAATTTGATCGGTTGGGTTGTTATATAGATTAATTATATTTAGTAAATGGATCATATATGGATTTATAATAGTAAGGTATAAAATAATATGAGTATTAAATAGGCTCACGACGTATTTAGATCCAATTCAACTCTATGACTGTTTCTTCACTCTCTCTCGCCCTCACTCAATCTCACACTCGTTCATTCTGTGCTCTCATTTTAGTTTGGATATAGGTTTTTACAGGAAAATATTTTAGTAATATGGATCGGGTCGTGAATGAGTTGCGTATAGATCAATAGATTTGTATTATATGAAAACGGGGATAATTACCAAAATAGTCATAAACCTATTACAATTTTTTCAATATAGTCATAAATATTTTTTTTTTCTGACCAATTTAGTTTTAAACTTTTTGCAATGTACTAATTCAGTCCATCCGGCTAATTTTTTTTATGACTAGTGCTAATGTTGACATTGATTGACGTCGATTATCTGGCAGACGCTGACCTGAACAATTAATTTTTTATTTTTTTTTTCCTTTTCCTTTTCTTTTTCTTTTTTGTCTCCTTCTTCCAAGGTTGACCTTGTCGTCACTAGGCGAGGCTTGCCCTCGCCAGTGGTCATGGTTGGGCAAGGCTCTGCCTGTCTTTGGGTGAGCCTCGCCGGCCATGGGCAAGTCGTGGCCTCCCTCATGGCTGGCGAGGCTCGACCTTTGCTAGATCTAGCGAAGGTAAGCCTTGCTGAACCTCTAGTAGCCCTCACCAAAGGCCACGTGAGGTCATGGCCTTCGGTAAGGTTGGATCTCGCCCATGGCTGGTGAGGGTCGACCCTCATCAAATATGGCGAATGTGAGCTTGGCTAGCCTAATTGGCTGCCTGGGCGAGGTTGCCTAGTCGCAGCCAGGCTTCCTCAAGGTCGGTGAGCCCTGCGCTTGGTCAGCAACCCGTTGGAGGAAGGAGAAGGAAGTGAAGAAAAAAAAAAGAGAAAGAGAAAAAAAGTTAATAACTTTTTTTAAATAAAATATTATTAAAAAATTATCCACTTAGCGTTGGCCAACCGACCGCCATCCATGTCAGTGCCAACTGGCGAAAAATAGCTGGATTAACTGAATTGGCAGAATTGCAAAATGTTTTTTTTGGTAAAGTAAGATATGTATTGACTTTTAACCAAAAGAGCTATACTTAATTAACTATGGACTGACCTTAGGCGAGCTCCCCTCCGTAGTGCAATGGAGGTTTCTAACCTAGGCAAAATGTTTAGGGTTGAATTGGCCAAAAAAAAAATTTATGATTGAATTAGAAAAATTACAATAAGTTTAGAACTATTTTAGTAATTTCCTTCATAAAAATGATCACAATAAATTAAACGGGTCAATTTGGATTGGGCTAAATCCAATCCAACCCGACTTGCCGGTTTGATAGGATTACCTATCACAAAAGTGAGATATCGAGTCTCTCACACGCACGCCACTGTGTGGTGATGTTGAGCTCAACAAAGATGGAACGGTGACCGAGCGTTTGATTCGACAAAGCAACGGCAAGAATAGTGGCGCGGGCAACAATGCAACGATCTACAGGCCCTATATTAAAGATGGAGAGAGACAGAGAGAGGAAAAGAGGAGGAATAGGAGAAAGGTTCGGGATCGGGGTGAGAGTTTGATCTTATATGTTGAGCGCAAGCAAATGTCCATTTGTCCTATTTTTATAACCTCTATATATAAAAAGTAGGGTGAACCCAAGATCACCAAATTATTTGCCTCAATTGTTGCATATTATTTCTAGCATTTATTTGGTATGGCTGTGGCAGTGCCCCATGGTAATTGTATTTTGAAATGTTGTAATTTATGTATTTGGCAATATATGATTGAAAGCTGCGAAACCTCAAAATTGGTGAGATGACTTCTTAAAAATTGTTATAAGCTGCTGCAACTTCGAATCTTCGATGGTGTTAGAACTGTGGGGAGCCTGTCAAACACTATCAAAACTGCAACTCACCCATCTTTTCATAGCGCAATTGCTAAAAGAAAATTGTACTAAATAGACCCCAGTATTGCTAGTACTTGCAATATCACTGTACTAAACTTCCAACATAAAGACTAATTCACGATATTGATAGATTAAATTACAGGACAAGTTAACATTTCATGTTGAATATGGTCTGCCATGTACACTGATTTTAGTATGTTTAAGAATTACACTAATTGGGAAGCACTTCAGGGAGCCCATAATGAACGATAAGATTACCACTGGACACATGCTATGCTAACTCTTTATCTGCTGCAAATTAACAGACCTCGACAAGAATCTCACTGTTACTTAGCCTTAACTTCTCAAATTTACGTCCAATCTCGGATAGAATGAATCAACCAGTGAGATGGCAACTTCACACGCATATGAAAGGCTTTCCTCACTGATCACGCATTTAAATTATGTCATCAAAAGTAGCTTTGGTGTCTTTCTTTAAATGGAGATCATGGCAACACGAAATCAACTGATTGATTGATTAATGAGACGTAGAAATTTATAGAGATTGTTGTTATCGAGGTCAACAACCGGAGATTAATTAGGAATCGTAACTGAAGTAGTCATCAACCATCACTATCATTCCCGCGTTTCAAAAGAGACAAAGTAAGCGACACATCCTAATCTAATGTATCTATATAACACCAAACGTTGACAATCAAGCATCACTCCTAAAACGCACTAGAACACAGCGGGGGTTAAAGGAACAGTCACTAGTTCGATTAACAAGGAAAGTGCTAGTTACGACACCGGAGATGATGAAAAAGTGAACATAAGTACGGACGGCTTTTGGCGGCACTTTGTATTTATTGGACTGAGAGAGAGAGAGAGAGTATTGTTCAAGATCCAATCTCTGAAATGCTTTGTAAGGCTGGCTTCCACTGTCTACCACCCGTTAGTCCTCTCAGGCCGCCGCAGCCGCTACTGCTGCTTCCCATTTCATCAGCCTCCTGCTCCTCCTCCTGCAAATTAAAAATTTTAACCAAAAAAAGAGGAAATAGACAAATTGAAGGCTTGATTAAGCTATGTCACACGGGATAAAATTAGGATAAATTGCATAAACATCCTTGTATTTTGGTGTCTTTCCAATCCAGTGAGTTATGTACTTTTTACTTTGGTGAAAACAGCCACGTACATATGCAATTTCCTCAAGGACCCACTTTGAGCAGTTCTAAGTGAATATATGTAAAAGTACGAGGGTCAATTCTATCATATAAAAAAGGACATGTCACTAGATAAAAACGCCAAAGTACAAAGGGCGTTTGTGCAGCTTGTCTAAAAGTAGAGATAGGGTCGCAGCTTGAAAGATCTCATGCAAGGACAAGATCATGCAAACAGAAGAACCGTGATCATGTCAAGTTAATTTTATATTTCTGATATTCTCCATGAAATTGGCCTCGAACATAAATTGTAAATTATAGTTGATTTAAAGTAATATGCAAATCGTTCATTCTAATGGCTCAAAGTGTCAAAGAGTAGTGCGAAATATATTTTACATCTTATCACCCGGCCTCACTCAAAAGCAGCTAATTTGGTGACGAACACTCTAAGCTTGCCAATTGGATGTACGTGGGCAAAAGAGATATTGCAACTTTGAAAAGCATGAGAAATTGAAATTGAGACCTTTATCTATGACACAATTATAAAATTATACATGAACACGTTTCTTCTAATTATTGTGTGAAAGTGCGGCTCGAAATATATTTTGTTTCTTAACAAAGTTGGCTCCCATCCATTATGGAGCATGTCACGGGTATGGTGGAAGATGAATCGAACCTTAAGATTAATTATTCCAATCATGTGGGTTCATGCGTAAGGAAATGAAATAAGGGTCAATGTAGCCGAAAGAAAGATGGGGTTAGGTTTACTTTATGGACCATCAGATGAAAAAAAGAAAAAGTCAAGGAAGACTAACCGGACCCACAAAAAAAAAAAATAATAATAATTGCTAAACGAAGCATGACTTGCTAAATGATTTACTAATTAGTTAAAGGATTACTGAGGACGCACATGAAGATTAGATATTTTAGTCAAGAGAAAAAAGCAATATCGTATGGTGTTATTTACGTTAGTCTATTTGGATTGCGCATTCAATTTGGATCGTGGGATGCAAAGGGAAAAGTGTGGTGTGTCAGATCTGCTTTGGAAAATCGGTTTTCAATATAGATTATGAACGTTAAAAGAAAGTCACTGACCTGAGGTGGTCAAACTTATTTTTGATAAAGATATAGGTATAATTACCAACACATAAGCTGCAAAACCTTAGCAAGTGTCGAGGAAAGTGACGATGGCTTAGTATTTTAGTAACAATGGCATTAACAAAGATGTGCTATTAACTATTGCTTTTCTCGTAGATATTAAGAGTATAAGATCCACAGAACTTACCACCAACAAAGGAATATTACGCCCTCTTAAGAAAAGTCATATTTTCCAAAAAAATTACTATTAGCGAGGGCAATTACGTACCCTAAAGGAAGGTCACGATTAGGGAATTTAGTAGCGTAATGAAAAATAATTTGCTATTAATTTAAGTAGAGATTACTGTCATTTTGAAGAATATTATGAATCATAGGATCCGCAAAATTAACGATGATAATAGGGAACCGTGCCATATAAAGACAAAGTACGAAATGATATGTAATGGATGAATTATTATTAAAGAAAGAACACGAATGTCAAAGGAAATATAGGATTTATTAGGCGGGGTCCGAACATGAGGAATAAAAAAGAACCAAAGCTTGTATTCCCTGATTTTCGGGTATCCAATGTGGAGAGAAATTCATTATTTCTACTTTCTGTTTACGTTACAAACATCAAACAAATATTTTTCGTAATGATCACATTTCCACGTCATCATTTATGCGTAACCCAATAACTAGAGTTTATGTTATCACGAGTTCTAATCGCTATTACGTTTTGAAAATTAAGATCCATCATAAGTGTGGTTGGCATTTTGCGTGCCACTACGGCTTCATTTGTTATATGTAAAATAAGTGATTTGAAAAATATATTTTTTTTTAAAAAATGATAATTTACATTGCTTATAAAAATGAATGAACGATTATTCGTTCACAAAAATGTTGAGAAATAAATTGTAATTGATGAAGAAAATTTTCTTTGACTAATTATTTTAAGTGACATAAATGAGTGTTTTTAAGAAATTATTTTCCAAATCATTCATTTTTTACTGAACAAACACACCTACTTATTGCTTGTTTTCTTAGCTTAGTGCCTTAAGATTAATCTCGATTCACTTATTAAGTCGTTAATGGATGAATATGATAATATTTAATGATTTATATCGGTGCTTTTACATGACGAGATTTTAATTTTATTTTCTGTAAAGTGAGTTTAAGCGAGTCACTTTCGCAAACAAGATTGACAAAAGAAAAGCGTCCACATAGAAATCTACCCAATGCATGTTATGCGCACTGGAGCTGAGCTTGAGAAAAAAATACCTTGGTGGACATGCAGTCGTCAGCAGTCACCGAGTCATGCTTCGAACTCGGCCCCCGACTCGTCCTCGACTCTTTCTTCTTCGACTCGACTCCGTCCCTCCTGATCTTTCCAGCAGCTTCCCCAGCTTCACGCACTTCTTTGCCGTGAACTCCTTCATCACATCTTCCACCAAGCAAAAAAGGAGAAACCAAACTCCTCAGAAACCAAGAAGGAAAAACATTAAAGCCGAGAGAATCCGGGACGGCGCGAATGAAGCTCGGCAATATTACCTTCGAAGCTAACGAGCCGATAGACCTGCCCGATGTGCAGTGTGTCGTCAGGCCGCAGGAGCCTGAGCTGCCTCGCCGGCGTGCCGCCGCTCTCGTCCTTCGCCGCCACCGTCTGAGAAGGGGCGGCGATCACGTGTGCGACGTAGTGCCCCGGGTTCGCCGACATGATATCGTGGGCGCTCACGGACCAGTATATCCTGTCCACCTTGGTCCCCGCCGGGTGGTGGATGGCCACCGCCGCCGCCTCTACTGCTTGGCAGTTCCCCATTCGATCTTTTCTTTCCTTCTTTCTCAAAAAAGAGAGAAAAACAATATATCTTGAAACGATATCTTGCGAAATTCAAGAGAATTTCTTTGGGGGAAGTTTCCTAATGATAAGGGGCTGAGATGATCGGGAGGGTTCCTTTTTTATCCGATGACGACGGAGAAAACGGAAGAAAGAGAGGTTTTTCAAAAGGGAAAGAGGAGACGTTGGACAAGGAAAAGCGGAAGTAGGGAAAGCGAAACTGGAACGAATGAGAAGGAGAGGGAGCGAGAGATGGCGATGGGTGTACGAGGAAATTATCTACTCAATGGAAAAAAACGAAGAAAGAGAACGACGATAGATGGTGAGAAGGTGGGAGCGGTGGGATGGGGAGCGTTTGGTGTCTTGTTCTTATATCAGCTTCTGCTTCTGGTGAGAGAAAGAAGCATGAAATGAAAAGAGAGAGAGAGCTCCTTTTCGTTCGTTCGTGCGGGTGTTGGAGACGTGTTAGATCTGCAAAACCCAACAGCGATTTCGAGAGAGAGAGGGTCTTTATCTGACCGAAAAAGGGGAAGTTGTCATTCATACGCAAAACCGGAACATCGATCCGTGATCAGCAATCAGACGACGAGAGATGGGATGGGATGGGATGGGATGGTCCCAGTTTCGACAGGAGTAGTGCGGCTGGTGTGGATCCGCATTGGTCAGCGAGAATCGGGTGTATGATCACTATGAGAGAGTAGGGCGGGGGGTTCTTGGATTCTGGCCATCGAGGACTGAGGTGGAACGTGACCGAAAACGAGACGGCAAATGTCAAAGCTAATGGCGTTTTCATCAGGTCTTTTAGTCTAAAGTTTATTCCCGCCAGTATCAATCCATGCCGCGGATCGTGGTGGCTAAGTGGTCAGGACTTCCAACACCCCGCCCATGGATTAGTCTGCCTTAAATTCGTCTACTATAATAGTTTGGCTATATTGCCAAACCCGTTAAGGTGTGAGCATGTGAGGATGTTAAGTCGATTCATGTCTCAAATCCGACTAAAATTGGCCGAAAATGATTGAATTGGCACAAAGTAAAAAGATTTAAGAATAAATTGGCACCAAAAAAGATTTAGGACAAAATTGGTAATTTTGTGTTAAATTGACATAAATGCAAAATGTTTATGACTTTTTTAATACTTCTCCCTCTTTGGATTGGTCTGTAACTCATCAATTCTAAGATTTCGAGTGAAGATGATTGTAGCTAGATATGTTAATATGTCAGGGTTTGGATTCCCTCTGATAATTTTGAAGGAAAGTATCGATTTTCTACTAAGTCGATACTTAAAATCTCTTCTTGCGGGAAAGGCCATAGCACTTGCACATAGGAGGGGATGATGATAATGGTGCCATCTTTGGAGGTTTTAATTATTTCCTAATATTGAATATTTATATCTCAAATTGCTTAACCCCATTCAAGAAGTAGGATGTTGCAACGCTGTTGCTTCTACCTATTTATTCGCAGAAGTTGTGACATATCCAAAGACACATATGCTGTATCATTAATTGTTTTATGCATCTCATGCAATCCAAATATACTTGACGAAAATGCACAATGCTGAACTATTTATGGATGCGGATGATCTTTATTTCCTATGAGAGAGAGAGAGGTCATGAACATGAAGATTTGTGAGGGACGGCACGATGCTTGTGGTAGCAACTCGACGTGGAGGTTTGTTGGCGGCGGCGATGGTGGATGACACAACAATTGTTGAACAAAATGGCTTAAGAGTACAAGAAGAGAAAGGCGGAAGGATCAACTGATTTAGTGACGATTTAATTGAGTGCAGTGAGAATTAGGGGTGAACACGGTATTGTTCAACGCGATTTGAAGCCCAAACTAAATCAAACAGTACAAGTATAGTTGGACAAGAACCCTTATTTTGCTTATTGGAACTGAACCAAACTAAAAAGTGGTTTCAAACCGAATCAAATCATGGTCCAAGAGATTGCATTTTACTAAAAAGTTTTCCAATATCGCCATAAGAGAAACACATGTCGATCTTAGCTTCTTGATCCAAATTGACCAACAAAAGTCAAAATTGAACAATAAAGTATGATGTTCTTCATGATGTAACCTAATACATTAATAAAAAATTATTGTAAAATCAATAATCCCAACATACACGTCATATATGTAAAATACAGTTTCGAGTTTGATTCTAAACTTTTTTGAGACCAAACCAAATTACGATGTGGTGCAAATCACAAATCATTTTATTTTTGAAAATTGCCTCTTGTAAATAGAACCAAACCGGTAAAAGGGTTCGGCTTGGTTTTGATTAAACATTTTGAAACGCATTATGCTAACCTATAGTAAGAATTATAGAATAATGGACACACTTCTCTTGTAATCAAGACAGCAAATGAAAACATCATGTGCAACAGTGGATCACATTGCTTTATAAGTAGTATCAGTGCTTAAACTACAATGGATGTATGACAGGCAATCGGCTGGTATGCCGTTATCCTAGTGATTAGTAGGTTTTAACCGAAGCCATTATTGCCTGAAAATATGAAGTATCATGTATTAGCATAAGGACTTTTACATGGTGCTGTGATAATGGTTTTCCCACCGGCAGAAGTTAGCATCGGATAAAGAAACATCACGTCCACTAATATTTTTTTGGAAAATTTCGTTTTCCAAGTCTGGCGAGTAATCTATTTGAACTTTCAAGAATGACAAATTCGTACCTAAGTGATTGATTTAAGCGAGGAAAAGCAATGCATTGAATTCTATAGTTCATGTAAAAGGTGACAATTGATTCCAAACTTTTGATTCGTGCAACAAATCCCAAATCTTTGAATTAAAATTACCAAGTCTTTTCGGTGAATAGTATCCAAAATTTGCTTAAGAGACAATTGAAATTCAGTTTTTTCGGACTTCCTTAAATGTTTAAAATTTGATCGCACCAAACAAAAGTTTAATAACTCAATTTTATTTTTGTATTACAGGTTTTGGACTTGATTGTATCAATTTAAAGTTGAAGACATAATTATGTTTCGTCCATGTAATTTAGGATTTATGATTTGATTTTCCCTTTAATTTAACACCTTGTCCAATTATATGTCTTTAGTTAGGCCTCCATTTGTGTGATGCTCGTTTTGCTATCCATACTCACCAAAATATGCTCTGGTGGGAAAAAATAAATTAATGAAAAAATAATACAAATGATCCTTATACTTTAACTCAATGTGTAATGTGGATAATGAATTTTGAATTTATTTAATGCAATTCATGAACTTTAACTCAATGTCTAATGTGATTCTTGAACTTTAAATTGTTCGATGTAGTTCCTAGACTTTTGATGCATGTTTAATTTAGTCCATAAACTACCATATTGAATAAATTAAAAGTTCAAGGACTAAATTGAATATATATCAAATGTATAGGGACCACATTGAATAAATTGAAAGCTTATATATCACATTACACATTAGGCTAAACGTCAAGAATCATTTGTGTCATTATCCTAATTTAATCAAATCTTATATTTTGAAATCTTAGAAAGAGATAAGGGTATATTTTGATCTTTAACACAACCAGATAGATTAAACTTGGGTTGTTTACAAGTTTCACTGCTCTTTTTTTTTGCTTAATATATATATATATACGAATGCACGTAAAGCGCCTCGTCTACGTTGAATTTAAACATGACAATCTGATTAGGCTCACTCTCATCAGCGATCCAAGAGGGTAGGGATGTTAACAAAAAGAGCACACCCATAAATTTTATGCATTTATTACATTTCAATTGGTTAATAACTTATTCTGAGCAAGATGGGGGTCATAGCACTAGTGGTATGTCATGATTTATGATGGATCACCGAAGATACCTTTTGCCTTGTTGATTTGAATTGATTGTATCGATTATGATAGACGCGGAAGACGTGATTTTGAAGGGATCCAGGCATGCTTGAATAGCTACTTTGGTGTGGTTGGACACGGTTAGTAACGTTCGAAAAATCAAATCTATGTATAACACGATCAAATTGTATAACTCCAACTCCTATTTAAGTTATTACTACCATCTTATTCGATCGTGAAGTTAGCAAGGTGCATAAAGATGGCACACTCATTATTTTAGTGGGTCATCCGACACCACCCAAACATTTAATTCATCAATTATGTATCTATCGATTTTTCTTTGTCATTAGAAAAAAGAAATATGACACGGGTATATTTTGCTAGAAAATGAATGATTTGGAAAAATATTTCTGAAAATAATTGCTTATATCATTTTAAAAATAAATAAATTGCAAATATTTAGAAATAAACATATGTCGATAATGAATATTTTATCAACTAATTATTTCAAGTAATCGTGGTATCCTTTTTAGGAAAATATTTTACAAGTCATTTATTTTTTACGATCTAGATGGAGTTACAAACAAAATCCGTCCGTAAAACAAAACATAATTGGATTTTCCATTTATTATTAAGATGTATATGATATAAATGACATACAGCCCACAACCACAAAACAAAGTCAAAATTTGACTCATTAAGAGTAATCGTGCGTTTCGACCCAAAAAAAAAAAAAGAAGAGTATGTGCGTGCAACCAAAAGGCTTATGTCTGAAATAACTCTGAGCTATAACTCAAGCTTCATAAAGGGCGACAAGTCAATCTTCAAAATCCAGATTAGCTCGAGATACAACAAATTGCTTACTTAGGATGCGTTTGTTTTACAGAAAATAAATAATTTGAAAAATATTTTTCTAAATATAATTGTTTGTTTACTTATACAAAAGAATGATCGGAAAATTATGAATCATTCATAAAAATATTTAAATATAAATTGTTATTGATAATGAATGTATTATTCATTAACTAATTATTTCAAGCTATAAAAGCAGTATTTTTTTTTTTGGGTTAATGCCCTAAAAAACCCCAAACTGGTACACCTGTGACAAATTTACCCCAAACTATTTTTTTGACCATGAAAAACCCCAAACTGGTATATCTGTGACAAATTTACCCCGACTGACTATAAAAAAACTCTAAATTTGTACATTTATGACAAATTTACCCCAAACTAATTTATTCAACCTCAAAAAATCTCAAACTGGTAAATTTGTGACAAATATATCCTCATGCTAAATTAGATTAATACCACAAAAAAATCACAAAATTTGTAGATTATGACAAACGGATCGTAAAATCCCAAATTGATATACCAGTCAACTATCACGTGTCATTTAGTTTAATAATTTAATGGTAAAGTTTAGCGAAAAATAATATAAGGTAAATTTGTCACAAGTATACTAGTTTGGGGTAAATTTGTCAAAGGTATACCAGTTTGAGATTTTTTGTGGTCAAAAAAATAGTTTGGGGTAAATTTGTCACATGTGTACCAGTTTGGAGTTTTTCAGGGTATTAACCCTTTTTTTTTTTTTTTTTTTTTCAAAATCGTTCATTCTTCGTAAAACAAATGGAGCCTTGGCCGTGACCGCAACTCCAAAAATTGTTGCTGCATTCAAATTAAGAATCTTAGGAACCAATGTTTAGTAGGGTTTTTACCCAAATGACATCTAAGGCTCCCTTGATTTCACGAATTTCAATGGTTTGAATAATGATTTCTTAAAAACGATAATTTGTATCGCTCATAAAAATGAACAATGAAAATTATGTTCACGTTCATGAAAATATTTTTACATAAACTGTTGTCGATAATGAAATTTTTCTCATTGACTAATTATTTCAGGGAGCACAAATAATTATTTTTAAGAATATGTCTTTCAAATCACTCATTTTCTATAAAATAAACAAAGTTTAAGAGAACCCAATGCTAATGAACCACTCGGATTAGACCACGAGCCTATTTGTGCAGCTTTTCCATAGCCATTACAATTGTAAAAATCGATGTGGCAACTTTTATGAAGTGTTTAGCATGTACTTTGGAGCTGCGGTATCCTTACATTGTGCGCGGGTTGAGATTTCGATCCCTCTGTCGTATAGGATTGTGGTTGATAATCCTCGTATGCATTTGAGTACGTATTACAACTCTCACATGCAAATAGACTTCATTTAGAACATCATTACATAAAGTGAAAATGACACAAAATGATTTTTGAACTTTGGCATTGTGCAATATGATTCATGAACTTTTAATTTGTTAAATGTGGTCTCTAAATTTTTAATTTATTCAATGTAATCTCTAGACTTTTGATACATATTTAATTTAATTTCTAAAATATATAAAAATGTTTAATGTTCATTAAACCTTAGGCTAGCAACACGCATTGGCTAGAGACTCTCAGCTCGTTGAGGCGTGGGCATTGTGACCCTCGTCGACCATAGGCAAAGGCCTTCGCACCCTTGCTAACCTTAGGCAAGGGCAAGCCTCACTTGGATGAGAGACATCATTGTCTGCCCAAGGTTGGAAAAAAAAGGAAATAAATAAAACAAGTAGAAAAAAATAATTAAAAAGCTATACAAAGATTTTAAAAAAAAAATTAGAAAATTTATTCACATCAGCATTGACTATACCATGTAGGATGGTTGGCACTGACTAGAACACCATGTTGGTGATTCAAGGTTAATATTGGTTGAGAAGACTTGATTGGTAAATTTTTGAAGTGTTTAAAACTAAATTGGCAAATTGTCATAAGGTCTTGAATTGAATTGGAACAATTGAAATATTTAAGACCGAATTGTTAAATTATCAAAAGATTTAGAACTAAATTTGCTAAATTAAAAGGTTTATGATTGAATTGACACAAGTTCAATAGGTGTAGAGGTTTTTATTAGTAATTTCCTCCATTTCTAAGAATAAATACTGATGAACTCAAAAATCAATAGATTGGTATATCCACATGTTAAACAAAACTTGTAGGAGCGTGCAAGGGCACGGAATTATGACTCGATTCGACCGTGGATAACTCTTTCAAGAAATTAAGTCTTTTGAATGATATGACTCGAATGATTATGATGATGATCCGGTTGACAGTACTAATTTTGCATCTTAGTTGCTTTAAAATAAAAAATAAACGAGAAGTTGCTGGTCCAACAAGATTAATAATGAAGTTGTACCATATTGCCCCTTCTTACGCCATTCTCCTGCGACCTCCATAATTATTACGTCAATATCCCAATAGGATGACAAAAATAACTTTCCTTCTTTTTTGTCCGATTTGAAAGCGATAATCTATCCGAAAGACCGATATTAATGCACACGAAACGGAAATTCCACAGTGCAAATTACAAATCGGCAAATATTGTTGGCTGTACATATATCTAAGTTGTTGCCAAGGTCAAAGCCTTGAAATTGGAGGTCCAAGAGCTCAAGACTGAGCTAGTCTTGTATAAGGCTAGTTTCACAAACGGTGACAAGCCTTGAAGCTGGAGGTCCAAGAGCTCAAGATCAAGTTGTGCGCTAGATGTGCTGTAGCCCAGGGAGTTCAAGGGCAACTGGTCCACCAAAGAGGTGGACATCTTCCTATGGAGTATAGAGCAATACTTTGGCGTTGTTGGCATCAAGATGTCTTGCCTGCTAATGCATTGTTTTGGTGGCACAATAGGTGCGATGAGACCAAGTGAGTTATCAATCCCATCAATACGGGGATAATTTCATTGAGGAATTTTGGGATTATTTCTTCCCGAAGTTCGCTCAACAAAAGACCTATAGCAAGCTCCATTGCCTTGAGCAACAAGGCATGGTCCGAAAGTATGTGAAGAAATTGACCAAGCTCAAGCTTTAAATTCTCAACCTAGGGAAGCAGGAGGCCCTCGGGGGCGTTCATGGATGGATTGAAGCCATGGCCCAACTTGAGCTTGAACAAACGATGGTCCAAAACAATTTTGTACAAAGAGTTGTCCATAGAAAATGAGATATTGGAGAGGAATACGTAAGCAAGTACGCAAAATAATCAAATCACCAATTTCATTTATATATATAAATAAAACCTAGACGAGTTGGGCACATGGTTGACTTTTATAAAATAATAAGATACACAATATTAAATTACAAATCGAAAACCTATTGATCTGATCAGATCTAAATAAGAACTTGCCGCCCCTAAACTTCCTTTGACTTTGTCATTCGAAAGCCAATAATTCTTTCAATATAAGATCTTGTCTCAGTTCAAGTTGTTGGCACCAGCACAAGAACTCCCCTAAAATACAGCAGGAAAAGGATAAATGAAAGATAAGATATGCACAGCCATGTCCAGCTTTGCATTTTTTTTCGTCACAACCTAACCCCTTTATATAACGAGATTATAATTATAATTTCATAATATATTTCACAGCACTATGATCACTTAGTCAATAGCCACAACGGTAGCAAATTAATTACCGAAGGCAAAAGTAATCTTTGGAATCTCTAGATTGAATATGAAATTGATGTACTGAAAGTTATAGCTGATTGTAGTGATTTGTCTTGATTTTGAATAAGAGTCTCCACATCGCTTAATACATCAATTTGTTGGTAGATAAGTCCTAGTAGATTTGGTATAATTGTTGGTTGTCGTATTACAATAAGGAAAAAGCATAAGGCAAAATTAAATGAAAGAATGATTCTGCTGAACAAATCAAACCCAGAAATACAAGAAGGAAAGGCAGCAATAGATCTCTGTAATTTTCTGTGGCTCAAAATCAAGCTCTTCTCCTCGAAATTGCATGGCTTCTGCTTCTTGGACACACGTTGGTGTTGACACAAATGTCATCGTCTTCGAATTCGCACGGCTTGTCCTCGTCGATCCTCCCCATGCCCGTTGTGAAGCTCCGAGGCACGAAACCTGGTGCTGCCACCGTTGAGCCCCTATTAGTCTTAGGATGACTCTGAAGGACAAGATCCATCTGAATTATACCGTTCTGCTGGCTCCTGGTGGAAGCAGCCCTTATGAGTTCTCTTAGGTCCTCCTCGGTGATGAAGCATGTTCTCGATGAGCTGATGCTCAAGCTTTTCGGCAGCCCATCGTTGATCGGCACGTGTGGGCCTGTCGCAAAGCCTCCTTTACCCATGCGCCCAGAGCACTGCATTATGCTGCCTACGTACAAGTTCATGGCCATCTTGAGGATTCTTAGGGGGGCTTTAACGCAGACGATGAGCTTGTTCTTCTTGTTGCCTACCTTCTTGGCGTTGCTGGCCATTTTGCACACGCTGATTCACACTGCTTCGAGTTCTGCTTCAAGTTCTACTTTCTTCCTTCTTCAGCAATCAAATGAAGTGATGAAAATGCTTCAGCTGTGGATGAAAAGGTGCACACAGAGAGAGAGAGAGAGAGAGAGAGAGAGAGAGAGAGAGAGAGAGAGAGAGAGTGTTGAATAACGTGGAGTGAGGTTGGGCTTGGCTCACGAGTCTTCAGAAGTTTATATATGATCCTGATGATCATTTTAGGAGACCGGGGCTCTGGATTTACGTGTGGACTTTGTCAAAGCAAATCAAAACAGCAAGGCAAAGGATTCAGATGATATAACGCAATCAAGCGTTTTGATCTATGCATAGTTTAATCTTCACCAATAGATAATGAGTCTTTGATTCCTTGTTAAAGAGAATTTCTTTCCCAAAAACAATATAAGAGAAGATGCAACGTGTGAAAGAAGAATAATATAGCTATGGGCATTCGGACTTTCGGCTCCACGAATTCCCATTGATAAATGCAAGCCACTTTGTCATTTTGTTCGAGGGCGTCGAGCAAGACCTCATCCACACGGTGGTTGGCGATACTAGAAAAGGCGAAAATTCAAATTAGGATCTGCCGCTTCTAAACCGAACACGCAATCATTTAACCTACTTAGGATAACGTCATCTTTCATGGGAGGAGTTTCAGTTGAATAGGCCCCCGTAGATTATGTAGAATGATTCTCCGTTCTTAGGTACCAAGCGATTAGGTTATCTCAGTTTCTCCTGAGAATACTTCTTCTTCTTTTTTTTTTTCTTTTTTTTTGGTAAAGGTTAAGAATACTTCTTCTTCTGTTGTCTGTTTGATTAATTATCTCTTCTCTGATGATGAAATTTGATGAAGATTGAAGGCCAGTGCATGGTCAACTACCCAATGGCGGTTGAACTCTTGACTGTTTCTTGTGGTTTATTCTTTTCCGCTAGAAGGAAATGACGAGACAGACGATCGACTTAGTTACCTCCACAGAGATTATTTTATGGGATTCACTCCATGACTCGGAATGTTTGGTTTGCGGGTCTGTCGAGTCCGACGTCACATCGTTCACGGCGAAGTGGTCTCCTTGAGATGGGTCATGACGCTCACCGAAACGTCCAAGGAAACCCCTTAGGCCTCACTTGATTCAATACGGAATTAGATACTTTGAGGAATCGGATTCCAATTTCTATAATTGAATTTGGCTGGCCAGTGCCGGCCGTCTGATCAACACTGATGTGTCAATTTTTTACTATTTTTTTATTTTTTATTTTTATCTCTCTCTCCCTCCTTCTTGCGCTAGTTGATCATTTGGACCTCAGTGATTGGCAAGAGGCATTGGCTAGTGAGGCTCGCCACTGTCGGCCATTGGCGAGGCCTCGCCTAGTGATGGTGATGCTCAGCCTCTCCAAATCGACGGTGATGCTCGGTCTAGCCATAGCTGGGTGAGGTCGAGCCTCACCCATTGACGGCAAGGCCTCGTCATCGCCAATGGCCAGTGAGTCGAGCCTCGTTGTCTAGCGATCGGTTGGGAGAAGAAGGAGGGAGGGAGGGAGGAAGGGAGGGAGAGAGGGAGAGAGAGAGATGACAATCGGTTGGGGGAAGAGGGAGAGAGAGAGAGAGAGAGAGAGGGAGGGAGGGAGGGAGGGAGGGAGGGAGAGGGGAGATGACAATCGGTTGGGGGAAGAGAGAGAGAGAGAGAGAGAGAGAGAGAGAGAGAGAGAGAGAGAGAGAGAGAGAGAGAGAGAGAGATAAAATAAAATAAAAATTAAAAATTGACACGTCAACATCGACCGGTCAAATTTGATTAGATAGATTAAATTTGCACGGCGATGCTCAGTCTGGCCATAGCTGGGCGAGGTCGAGCCTCGCCCATCGACGGCAAGGCCTCATCATCGCTAGTGGCCAGTGAGTCAAGCCTCGTCGTCCAGCGATCGGTTGGGGGAAGAAGGAAGGACGGTTGGGGGAAGAAGGAGAGAGAGAGAGAGAGAGAGAGAGAGAGAGAGAGAGAAAAAAAAAATTTTAAAAATTGACACGTCAACATCGGCCGGTCAAATTTGATTGGATAGATTAAATTTGCACAATTACAAAAGGTTTATGACTAAATTAATAACAAAAAATATTTAGACCTCAAGGAAAAATTGCAAAAGGTTTTGATAATTTTCCCAAGAAGTCTTATTCTAAGGAATAATATTAAACTAGAGTTTCCACATGAGGATTTCTCAAACGAGACCTTAGGGGTAAACCCTAAAAAAAACTTAGCTGCCACTTAAAGAGAACCCAATTGATAACCCGGTTTATGTTTCTCCATATTAGGATAAAGCAGAGTTTACCAAAATGAAATAGAAAAAAACACCTTAGAAACAGAAAATGCATAATCCAAATACTGTACCTTTGCACCTGATTGTTGTTGAAATGTTCCTCGAACGCAGCTGCGAAATAGCTCACATTTTTACATGAGCTAAGGACATTTCAGTGTAGAATAATCATTTCGTCACAGATTCGATTCCGTTCTTGTTTTGTCATGGGTAAGATCAAAATCTAAACATTTCATCTATTTTCCTTATGCTTCTCGGCTGTTGCTATGCCTGCTGTGTTGGGCGTTTCTTTGGTGATTTCCTGTGAGAAATGGTGCGGAGTCAAGCCCATTTTTAGAACGTCCATACATCAAGGTGCGTCGTTCATCTATTTCCCTGATTTGCAGCTGTATTCGGTGGGTGGCCAGCAATGAAAATTGAGAAATCATTCAATAACTGGAGCTGTTTAGTGAAAGTAAATGACAATGGGGTTCGGTAGAGACTGATGGAGGAGACTTAAAACCTGTCGTTAGCTGATGATGACAAGTGAATGCAGTGCATGGTAATGGAAGTCTTGCAGTAGGCTATAGGTGATAGGGGGGAAAAGTATAAAAAAGTCATAAACTTATTGTATCGGTACCAATTCACTTATAAATCTTTTGTTTGAACCAATTTAATCTTAAACCTTTTCACATTGGTACTAATTTAGTCCATCTCACCAATTTTGGTTGGCCGGACGCTAATGTAGTAATTTTCAAATATATATATATTTCGATTTTTTATTAATTTTTTTCTTTTTCTTTTTCTTTTTTGCTGGCCATTTCGGGAGAAAAAGCCCAAGGAAAAAGAAGAGAAAAAACAAAAGGAAAAGGTAAAAGAAAATGATTAATAAAAAAATTGAATAAAAAATATATTTAAAAATTGCCACGTTAGTGTTGGTCGAATGGCTGCACCAACTAGTGTCTACGTAAGTGCTGGCTGGTCAAAATTGGCCAGATGGACTGAATTTGTATTAATGAGAAAAGATTTATGACTAAATTAGTTTAATTAAAAATTTTATAACTAAATTGGTATCAATGCAATAGATTTATAACCTTTTTGGTATTTTTCCAGATGATCGATGGTGGGGTGTACGTGTTCAATGTACTGACACTTTGATGAGACGAGATTTGATTGTGACCGTTTGGTGGAATTTTAGTCATGGCTTTGTGTGTTGTCAGTTCACTAAAAAGAAAATAATAGATATAGAAAACAGAGGTAAAAAGGATATAATACAAATAGGAGTAGAGGATTATGAATGTTTAGGATTGTTTCGATGATGAAATTCTGTTTAGTCTTTGAATTCAAATTGGTTTAGGCTAGTTCTTGGGGCTAGTCATCGGTATGGTGAGATTGACTGAGGAAGAAGAAAAGGAAAAAGAAAGAAAAGAAACGCAAAATTTGAAAATAATAAAAAAAATTGAGCCTTTTTTTAAATAAAAATAATTAAAAATTTGAATTTTTAAAATATTTTTATTAAAACGAACATCTCATTAACTAAGGTCCCAAACCTTAGCCCCAAGAATCCATGCATGGCCTTTATGGACCTAGGCTTGAGGATCAGGACCAAAGCTTGAGCGTTAGGGACCTAAGCATGGCCTTTATGGATTCGAGCTCCAATGCTAGAGCATCAAGTATGGGCACTAGGGGTTCAAGCTAGGTCCTATTGGAGCATGGGGGTTGAGGGCTCAAGTTGAGCACTGATGTCCCAGGCCTAGTCTTGATGGACTCGGGCTTAGGGGTGATCGGTTCCCAATTCGGTTTGGTTCCACCCAAGAACCGAGAATAGGACCGGTTCCCACTTTTCGGGACCGTGGATCGAATCGGCTAGTCTTGGAACCGAGAACCGGACCGAACCAACCAATTCGGTCCGATTCCAATGAACCATCACTTATTTTCATTTCATTTAACAAAAAAAAAAATATAGTAACGACTAGTAAAGTAATGCATGGGATTCTGGTTCGGTCAACTTTTCTTATTCACTTTGTGACTAGCAAAGTGACGCATTGTTAAATTATACACATCCACTTTGTGGAGACAAAAATTAAAATCCTGCATCATACCCTATGTCCTTGCACTGTTATGGAACAAAAAAACAAGCCAAAGATCCATACAAATTTGAAATATTAGAGAAGTTTTTCTTTCCAAACATATTCACACTCACCTTCATTTTTTTTGAACATAAATGTTATTAGAGATGCAAAAATAGAAGAAGAAAAAACAGAATTCGAACTCAACAAAAATTCAACACACAGTTTGGCCATTGTTCAGTACCATCCATTAGCGGTCATAACTAATCTAGAACAAACTCTCCATGGAATAAAAAACAAAATCAAATTCCAAAATTAGCATAAGAGAAAGACATTCAACATTAAACTACCAAACTCCATACATCTTGCCGAATCACTCAATGTTGCATTGCCCGAGGGGAATATATTCTTTGTTCAAGCAAGCAAAATATGATCAAAGTCGAGAGCTAATAGTCCTACAATAAGTATATATGATAACTCAACATTAGTTTTAAAGTAGAATTACTTTTAATTGAACTCAAATAGTTAATGAAGAATCTTACTACATATATTTCTTCCACTTGAACTTGCAAACTCTATTTACCGGTAAGCTCCAAATGAACATCATTCATATCTAACAAAAACAAAATATTAAATAGAGCATTTACTTATTAGATATACAAAAGAATTACAAGATAAAAAGATACATTGATGACTTATCCCATTCAAATCTTTCCGCATTCTCAATGCACTTTTCAACATTAATCAGCATGATAACCTCTCTTAACCAATCTTGAATGCAAATCAAAGCTTCCACCACTCTAGGAGTTGAAGAACTTCGAAAGCCATCAAGCACAAGATCAGATGTACTGAAAGTTGACTTTGAAGCAACAATTGTTACATAAATAGATAAAATATCTCGAGCCATCAAAGAAATGATTTTAAACTTTTGGTCAGTAGTTTTCCACCATATTAATATGTCAAGATCACGACTTTCTTCACGTTCGGCTTTAAGATATTTATTGAGCTCAAATAGCTTACCTGCGGACACTTTTTTCTCCTCGTGAAGAAAGATATCAAATGCCTTATCTAAATTGAAATCCTCAACCAAATCAAGATCACTCTTCTTACCCTCCTCATGGTTATCAGGATCCCAACTACTATCAATATTAATCAAAAGTTGACCACCCAAATTTTTATCACAAGAACTAAGATAAGATTTGTCATAAAAAAGAAACAATCTTTCCAGGGCAATTCTCACCTTATCATACATTTCATCAACTTTGGCACTATCATCATAAATTAGTCTATAATAATACTGCACATAACTCATCTTTCTTCTTGGATCCAATATTATCGCAATCAATACCATCATATTCACTTTTTCAAAACTCCCATAGTATTTATCAAACTTCTCCTTCATCTTTGCACTCATAATTTTCAAATTAAGGTCCGAAACCTTCTCCACTTGTTTCAAAGTTTTATATAAAGTTGTTATCTCATTAAAATAATCATTCGCAGGGATATATAGAATCACGAACATCTTGTTGGTGGCATCATAAAACTTCTTCAAAAATACTAAAAGAATTCTGGCATGTTCCTAATTTTCATGTTTAAGAGTGTCATAGTCAAGCTTGATTAAGAAAGAAGGATCATCTCCTTCCATCATTTCAAAAGTTTTTTTGATTTTTAAGTCAGTATCCAATATAAGATAAGTAGAGTTCCACCTAATTGTGACATTAAGACAAACCAAACCCTTATAAGTGATCTTCGTACTTTCAATGCAACATTGAAATGTTTTAGTTCTTATGAGAGAACTTTTCATATACTTAACTACATTTTGAATACGTGTAATAGAATCATGTACCTCGGTCAATACATCCTTCACAATCAAGTTTAAAATATGAGTCGTGCACCTCATGTGTAAAACATCACATTCTAAGATCAATAGCCTATCTCTTGATAATTTTTCTTTTAAAAAATCAATGGCAGCATCATTAGAACTAGCATTATTTACAGTGATTGTGGACACTTTTTTCTCTAATCATCGCTCATAGATGCATTTCTCAATCATTTTACTGATATCCTCGCCCTTATGACTAGGCATCACTACAAAATTGATTATTCTTTTGTGCAATTTCCAGTCGTCATCAATAAAATGTGCGGTGAGACATAAATAATTCAAATTATGTATGGAACTCCATGTATCAGTCATGAGTGCAACCCTAAACTTAAGCTTGCAAAAGTAATTCTTCAAACTTGTTTTCTCACAAATATATAACTTAATGCAATCTCTAGCTATTGTAAATCATGAAATGTGATGAAAGAGAGCTTATAACTGATCAATAAAATCATGGAATCGAACACGCTCAACCATCGAAAAAGGTAGTTCATCCGTCATGATCATTCGAACAAGCATTTGTCAACAACAATTTTAATCGAATTTCCATGCTGATAAGACATTTGCATTACCATTAGTACTAGCATGACCCATTGTTATCCCCCGTGCTCCCCCGTGCTCTACGTGGGGTAAAATTTTTTTGCTTCTTATCTATGTTGCAAGGATACTTATTGCACATTTTCAAGTGCTTCAAGATAGCAGAAGTACCATTATCAATAGATTACGTATACTTGACCCAACAATAATTGCAAAACATCATAATTTTCTCCTTCTCAGTTTTTCCCTTATGAAAATGAAGCTGGACTGCTGATGTTTGTTTACCAAAACTAGGAAGACAAGTATTAGATACCTTATTTGTGTTGGATGCCACTTCGAGGTTTTCAATTTCTTCACCTTCATGTTCTAGTGAGTCCATCATAGGATTCATATCATTATTTGATTGATCCACTTCCATTAACATATAAATAGATCGCCTGAATCAAGCAAAATATTATAATGAACCATCAAACCATCATATTCATTTACAGCAATAAGGATACTAAAGATATGATTACAACCTTACTTCTTAATGTCATGTCCATATTTTCCATATAACTATACCTACCAAAATAGATACTAAAATATTAAGTTGCAACTCGAGCAAGAGCAGATTTCTAGTAGCCGAAATGATACTTTTTCCTCCAACATGAACTGTAGACAGACCAAAAATAGAATTTCATATACTTAAACTGATCGAATAGAGAATGCTAATGAAAAAGGCTGAATGAACAGTCCAAAACTACAACTCCTCCAACACAAACTCGCTCGAAAAAGAAAATTGAAAACTTCCACCAATCCATAACCAGTCAAAGCATACAAGCGATTCCAATCAAAATCCTTAAATCAAAATACCATCCGCAATTCGCATCAGCAGACCAGAGAGTTCAGACATAACAACATGAACCTCAATGCTGCTGAACCAAACTCATTCCTAACCATCATAGGATTGCCCCTGAATCAATCAATCAATTGGCAATTTAAATTTTCACAACTTGTGGAGAAAGAGAAAATGTACCGATTTTGACGACGGAAAGGCGTTTGAGCGTCGAGCAAGGTCGGAGGCAAGGCTGTGAAAGGGGAATGTGTCAATATCAAGGCTTAAGCAACTTGATTGGAGCTAGGCATGAGGCGAGGTTGTGACTACGGGAGGTTGCGACTTTCTGCTACATGCTTCGCACGACCATTCAACAAACACATTTAGAGACTGAACAACCAAGCAAACTCTAATGAGACCGCAACACCTATATCAAGCGAGATCATACTGAAACAAACACTACAAAAAAACAACCATCTAAAATTGACAAAAGTGAAGCTGAGAAACGAACCTTTGTCAGTCAAGAAGCAAACGTCACTCCAAAGAGCAGGAATGCGCAGATCTCAGGCAAAATATAAGAGGAAGAGAGCCAAGCCTAAATGTGCAGATCTCAAGCGAAGTGGAGGAGAGCCGAGTGTCAGAGCGAGTGAGGCGTTAAGGTGAGGCGCTCGCTGAACGTTAGAGCGAGCGAGGCATCAGGGTGAGGAGCTCGGAGAAGGAACAAAGCTAAGCGTTTGGGCAAGCATGGCGTGAGGTGAGAACTCGCAAATAGGTGCTCGGAGGAGGAAAAGAGCCAAGCGTCAGAGTGAGTGAGGCATGAGGCGAGGCGTTGGGGCGAGGCGCTCGGAGGAGGAAGAGAGCCGAGAGTCCAAGGGCGTGAGGCGAGGCACTCGGAGGAGGAAGAGAGCCGAGCGTTAGAGCGAGCGAGGTGTGAGGTGAGGCATTAGGGCGAGGCTTTGAGCGAGCAAGAGGGGAGGGGTTAGGGTTACGAGAGGGAAAGGGAAAGTGAAAATTGGATTGCGAAATTTGGGAAAGGGAAACTGATGTGATGCGTACTATAGATTAGTTTAGAAACTTAAAAAAAGGGAGGGGCTAGAGTTACGAGAGGGAAATGGAAAATGAGAATTGGATTGCAAGATTTGGAAAAGGGCACCTGATGGTGATGGGTACTGTAGATTAGTTTAGAAACTAATATATATAGTCGGTCCGATTCTGACCCCGAAATTGGAAACCGGACTGATCGGTCACCGGTTCCAAAAATAGGAACCTGAGACCTGACCAAGACCCTCTAAAATCACCCGGAACTGACCAGTCCGGTCTGGTCCAGTCCGGTCCAGTCCGGCCGGTTCCCGGTTCGGGCAGTTCCTATTGCACACCCCTACTCGAGCTTGGCCATCGCTAGGACTCGGGAACCAACGTTAAGAATTCCACAGTCAAGCGTAGAATTTCAAGTCAAAGCAACGATATCTAATTATAATTTTGAGAACATTTTCCGGTTTTTTTAAAGATCAACTCATCTTCCTAAAAGTTTTACCAAAAAAAAAAAAACTCATCTTTCTAAATTAAAGTTTTGGTAATAAAATGTTTTCCTAGTTAAGAAATTATTTAGAGAATGTTTTCCCAGAATATATTAAACTACAATGATACCTCATTGTACTTGCAATTTGGTTCACTATGCTTGTTGCCAAGTAATAAAAGAACGTGGTGAAAATCACACCATTGGTTAAATAAGATTTGTGATAATAATTTCAAAGAAATACTAAATTAATCTGCTTAATACTAATATCAATAATCATACTCATTGAGACTTTACTTTTTTCTTTTCAATTAAGAAGATCTTTTGATTACACGTAGCATTCAAAATTTCTTCATTGCTATTGAAGTCTATGCGTATACCTTCAAATGAGCAAATGTATGAGGTAGTAGAACATATTTATGAGCCAAGTACTGTACAAGTAAGCTGAAATCAAGTGTCAATAAATTCCCACAATTTAGAATAAAAATATTTTGATCCCAAAAATTAAAGTCAACAAAGTCCTAACTAAGTTTAGAATATATGGGCTTAAAATGTGCATTTAATGACTAATTTTCACCCTTGAGAATATGAATATTAGGAAATTTTTGGAAGAATTTATGCAAATTAGTCGAGTTCTCTCGTCTATTTATAATATTTTCGTTGAAACCTTTAAAAATTGACTTCAAACTGTTCATAATACTGAGGAGAATTCCTCCAATGTCAAGATACTCGAGGTTGTGAGCTTTGATATTAACATGCAAAACATCCTCTAGATTCTTCAAAGTCAAATGTTTCGATAGGGGACAATGAGATATCAGAGTCTCAAGTCTGTGGGGAGACCCCTTAACATGTTAAAGATACAAAGTAGTCAAGTTCATGAGTCATTCAAACAAAAATGATGCTTTTGCCAAATGTCCGACTTTGAAATGAATCAAATCTTGGCAATTTGTGATTCCCTCCTCCATATGTTTGGTGAAAAACCCATTTTCATCTTAGGTTTAAGAACTTTGACTATTTTGAGTACGTTTGGTTCAGTATTTTGAAAGTGTATTGAGAAAATACAAAGCAATTTAGCCTAAAGGACTTTGGCTAAATATAAAGACTATTTGGTAAACTATCATTTGAGAAGCAATTTTGAAATAAATGCCGTTTGGTAGAAAACACATTTGAAAAGTCCTTTGGGTGAGTAATATTAGTTTTTTTTAATTTTTATTTGTTTAAAATTGAAAAAATAATATATGCAACTTTTTAAATATAAATTTTGACAATAATGCTAAAAAAATCATATATATATATATAATTAATTAATAAAAAGAATAAGAAGATCAAACCCTTCGCCGGTGGCTATTGGTTGAGGACCCTTGAGGTCAGGTGACCCTTGGCGAGCGTTGCACGACCCAGCTGGCACACGACCCAAGTGACAGTCGCCTAGGTCTCGCAACTTCAAGCAACCCTTGCTTGGTCTTGTAAGGGTTGTGCGATGGCACTTAGGGGTGGTCGCCTGGGTTGTGGGCCACTTGGGTTGCTTGAGATCGTGCAACCTCCGACAACCCTTGCTAGAAGGTTGGTGATCTCAATTGACGACTATCGGTGCTAGATCGCTCGTCGGTGGCTGTAGCCCTTCGTTGGACCAGCAAAGGGTTGGTCTTTTTTTTTTTTTTTTTTTAAAGAAAAAAATTATATATATTTGATTTTTTTAGTATTTACATATATTTGATTTTTTTTATCATTTTTTTAGCATTTAAAAAAAATAATGAGGGCAAAATCGGAAATTTGAAGACTAGGTAAGGGTAGTTTTGGAAGAAAAAAAATGAGTTTTAACATCTGGCCAAATGTTGAAAGTCTAATGCTAATCTCTACTAGCATTAGGCTTGTAGCATTCCCAATGCCGGTGTTCACTTGAAAGCCACTTTAAAATGATTGTTAAACGTGGCATTTCCCCAAGGAGCTATGGAGGCCAAAAGTCCTTTGAAAATGCTGAACCAAACACATACAGTATATTGAGCATGTTAAGCCATTTTCTTGGACATGAGGCTCTGAAATCTTGCTATCCCCTACTAAAACATTTGAGGGGATTATGCACGTTTACGTCCAAGCTTGCAACCTCAAGTCGCTTGACATTGGAGGTACTCTTCTTGGTGTCACTCTCGGTGTTATGAATTGTTTGAAGTCGATCACAGAAGGTTTTAGTAATAATATTGTAAACAAATGGAAGAACTTGACCAATTTGCACATTTATTTTCCAAAATTTCTCAATAATTGAGATTCTCAAGGTCGAAAGTTATTCATTAAATGTACATTTTATGCTCATAGATTCTAAAATTTGTTAAAACTTTGTTGACTATTATTTTTGGGATGAAAATTTGTCTTTCTATTCTAAATTGTGGGAATCTGTCCACACTCGATTTTGACTTATTTGTACAATATTTGGCTCTTAAAATGTTCCCCCGCCTTATGTATTTGCTCATTTGAAGTATTCCTTTACATGCATAGGCTTCAATAGTAAGGAGGAGATTTTGACTTTTGTATGTCTAACTGAAAAAAGTAGAGATTTAAGTGAGTATGATCACCGAAATTAGTGTTTAGCAGACTAAATCAGTATTTTCATTTCAAAACTATTATCATAAATCTAATTTAATTATTGATGTGATTTTCCCTACCTTTTTTTTTTAATTACTTGGCAACAAACATATGTCACGACCTATCTCTTTTGTTTGATGGGAGAAAAGATATAAGTTTGAGGGTATTGCCCAAAGGCAGGCTAATGGGTCTCGATTGGGCGTGGACTTTTCCAAATACATATTTCGCATGATGTTGGGTTTCATTTTTAGTTCTTTAACAACGTAAATAGTTTATAAGAGTTGTTACTAGCTAATTGAGGTTGGTTAGAAACTAAGTGAGGTGTGGAACTACGCAACGGGAGCTTGATTACGTTAATATCTAATAACACCCTTTTGGTACCACTAAACTAGTTGGTTGATTAGCTAAGTGATCATGCAAATGTTATCTAGATAGTCCTAACATAATCTAGAAAAGCAATTAACCATCAATTAGATGTAAAAAGTAAACACCAAAGAAGTTGAAAGTACCTATCCACATATGGGAAATGAAAATCCGATGCGAGTCGGGAAAAAAATATACATGGCCATGTTACAAGTCCTGAGACATGATCCCCATCAACTGAATTCAATCTAAGGGTCCGTTTGTTTCGCAGAAAACAACTTCCGGAAAAATATTTTCCAGAATTTCTGGTGTTTGGGTGGGCGGAAAATAGACAGTCAAAGAAAACGTTTTCCGGTCAACGGAAAATCTCTTCGTATATTTGTGGAAAATGATTTCCCCTTTTCAAAAGAGGAAATCATTTTCCCTTACGCACGGCTCTCGCGCGGAGGAAATCATTTTCCCTTGCGCATGGGCTCTCGCTTCCTCCTCCTTCGACGCCGCAGTGATGGAGCAGCGCTTCTTTCCCTAGGGTTCCTCCTCCTTTGATGTCGGAGAGGTGGAGTAGCGCTTCTTTCCCTAGGGTTCCTCCTCCTTTGACGCCGTAGCGGTGGAGAAGCGCTTTTTTCCCAAGGGTTCCTCCTCTTTCGACGCCGCAGTGGAGCAGTCGACTACTGCTCCGTCTCTCACTAGGTGACGATCCTTTCCCTTCGTTGCTTCTTCTCGACTTTCTCGATTCTTCACCTGTTCTCGTCGTTGATTCTAGCTCCACTATGCGGAATTGCATAGGCGCCCGGCGAGTTCATCGTTTTTGGTCCTTAGCCTCGTGGAATACCTCTCTCGGTTCGGTTCACTGTGTGCGTGAGGATTGGTTAGCCATTTAGGACTTCATATTCGGCACTGGCATCGCCAATTCAACGGGCGCGCGTTTTGGGGATTGGGGTTTGATATGCGAACTCGCGCCGAGCGGGCGAACAGAGGGAGTTTTCGTGTTCTGTAGCGGCGGCGTAGTTCAATTCCGTATAATTTGAATTATGAACAACAGGCGATGTTGCATTTGCTGGGTGAACCTATTGCATCTGGTGATGTATGATTATACTAGAGGTGAATGGCTCTGAGACGATGGATAGTGCAATTGCGGTGGCATCCCTGTTTAGGTGTTTGATTTCTTCCGGTAGAGCATTTGTTCAGCAGGTTCTATCGTTGCTTGCTAGACCAATCGTAACTTACATGTATTGAGTGGATCCTAGTTGGTGGACTTAACAGAAAATGCAAAATATGAAATTGTGATCCTCTCAAGCACCAAAAGCTCATATACCTCATACGGCCTCTCCTTGCACCGGCAGACACGGCTCCTAGGTTGCATCATTGGCTCTCATGATGTCATGTAATGAAAGTTTGCATTACTCTTTTTGAAAGTTTAGTGTGCTTGATATAATGCCTGGCTCTTTTGTTGAGCTTGACGTAATGCCTTGCACTTAGAAAGCTAGGGTGATATAGCATATATCTGAATGCGTCAAGAATCTGAAGTAGAATGGTGGAGAAACTCTTTGTCGGTGCATTGCAAGAAGATGTGGCCGTGTGATGACTGCATAGCAAAAACAGAAACATGCATTAGTAGGGTGCGGCGGATTTTGCAGGATGGGTTCTCTATGATTCAACTGAGTAAATTGAGTTTTGGTGGAGCCATTGGACGCGAATTTAGTATCAGACATGATTGGTCATCACATTTGGTTATTAAGCTTGTTAGAAAAATTTCACATTTGTCTGAGGGATGGATGTGGTTATGATTTCAGTGTCCTTCCAGAGAAAAAAATATTTCGGTGCCAGGTGTAGTTCTGTTTAGCATACAAAAGTTGTTGGCATGAGCATTTATTTTTGTTTATGGATGAATCATAAATGAAGGAGCATTAATAGATAGTAGGCTCAAGTTAGCTCAAAACCATGTCGTTTTTTGATTAAATGTTGGGAATGACGTATTCTGTTGGAGCAATCAATCGTGGATTGAATCCTGTTTGCTGTTGCAAGCTTGTGGGATGATCCAAGACCTTTCACTGCTTGTGATACTCTTTATAAAGGACGAGGGATAGTCTTGGTGAATCAGGTTCGTGAAGTTTCTAGTTGGTTTTTTGAATGGCTTGCGCATGTAGACAATCTTCTGTTATAGTGTTTAATAGAATGTGCTGTAGAAAATCAGTCTCTTGTGGATGGAATTGTGCTAGATACTTCTGGCATTTTTTTTTTTATCTTAGTTCCTTGCTGCAATTTTTTGCTGTTTCAAGAGTGTTTACTTGACATATTATGACCTTTTTGGCAGTCATTCAGTTTGACAGTGGGTTTCAGATGTTGGGCCAATGATCTGTCTTTTCACTTTAACATTACAAGAATTGGTGGATATTTCAGCAACTATACTCATTTGCATGATTAATACATAAGTTCTATCAATTCAATGTCTTGGTATGTCGGTAGCAGCCCATCTAGGAAGGCTTCCACCATATCACAGATGGTAGTATCTTTTTGTTGTTTTCAGGATACTTTTATCTCTTGGACTTCTGAGTTTAGTTAATGGTAGAATGTAAATGTTGGTTGCGCACCTGATTTCAGTGATTGGCCAGCAACTCAAAACTCTGTATATTGCAAGCTCCTTATGTAATAACCAGAAAATATCAGTACAAATATTTCTTCTCTCGATTGTGTTACTATTGAATCTAGGCTAAGCTTCCAACGTAAAAGGGTTTTTTTGTATTGCTTCTACTGTGGATCTTAAGGCCTTGGGCCAGACTGCTTGTTTAATGGCTGATAGGGTCTGTTTAGCACACGAGAGTATAGGTTCTAAAGAGTATTTCCCTTCTTGTATTTCATATACATTTTGTGTTTAATGATTAATGTGTTCCAATATAGATGGATAACAAAATTCAAGCGGTGGTAACGGGTGCAGCCGCAGCGGTTATGACAGTTATCACATTAGTTATGGATGATTATGATCATTCGGAGAATCGCATACCAAGAGAGCCTCATGTGAATCGAGATTATGAGAGAGAGTTATATATGAATTGTGTGTTGTATAGTGGTGATACTCATTGTGTAGATCAAATACGGATGACGCCAAATGCTTTTTTAGAGCTTTGTAAGGTACTTGGTGCAAGTAACTTGTTGCGTTCTACTGTAAATGTTTCTATTATGGAGCAATTTATGGTATTTTGTCATATCATTGGACATAATGTGAGGTTTAGAGTCATTGGGGGAAGATTTCATAGATCAATAGACACCGTCCATAAATATTTCAAAATCGTCTTGCGAGCGATTTTGAAATTATACAAGCATGTGGTGAAAGAACCAAGCAATTCCTCTCCTCCGGAGAAAAGTAACAGTCGAAGGTTTTATCCATATTTTAAGGTATGGAATTTGAAAAAACAAGTCTATAAATTGCTTGAGAAGTTTCATTAGTATTTGGTTGGTAACTATATTGATTAATTTAGGATTGTGTTGGAGCAATAGATGGAACTCATGTACATGCATCGGTTCCTCTTGAAATTCAAGGAAGATTTCATGGTCGGAAGGATGGAACAACATAAAATATATTAGCTGCCGTTACATTTGACTTGAGATTTTCTTATGTATTAGCTGGTTGGGAAGGCACATCTCATGATTCACGTATTTTGTCTAATGCACTTTCAAGACCGAATGGATTGAACATTCCTAGAGGTAAGAAAATGGAATTTACACACATTATTTGAATTGAGATTAGTAACTTGATAATAAACTTATTTATAACTTGTAGGAAAATATTATCTTGCCGATGCTAGTTATGGAATCCAAAATGGCATCATCTCTCCCTATCGTGGTATTAGATACCATATGAAGGAGTTTAGTGATCGCCCTCCTGAAAACGAGAAGGAACTATTCAATTTGCGGCATTCATCTCTTAGAACTACTATTGAAAGAGCATTTGGAGTTCTAAAGAAGCGTTTTCGAGTATTGGGTTCGGAACCTTTTTAGTCATTTAGAACACAAGTCGATGTTGTCTTAGCTTGTTGTATCATTCACAATTTTATTATGAAAGCTGATCCCAATGACTCTATCATGGAAGAGATGAATAGACAAATGGAATCTCAAAGAGAAAATCCAAGAATCCAACTTTCTCAAAGGGAGGAAAAGGAGGAAAATAGGATATGGGCATTAAAGAGGGATAGGATTGCACATGCAATGTGGATTAGTTATCAGAATATTAGAAGAAGCCAATAGTTTTACTTTTATTTATTTTGAGTGCTTTATTTTGAACATGTGCTTTTCATTTCTTTAATGATAATCATCTCTAAATATTTACTATGTGTCCGTCTTCATCATATTTTTTCTTATTCTACTGTTTAAAGGTGTTACGTAGTTATGATGATGGGTAAAAGTAAGGCAAACGATGAGAAGGTCAAGCAATTTAGATGGTCAAAGCTTATGGAACGTGTTTTACTTGAAATTCTCGTTGATGAAGCTAGTAAAGGAAACAAGCCTTCAAGTACATTCAAACCCTCTTAAATTACTCGAGTTGTCAATACAATAAATGAGAAGTTTGGTGTTTGTTGTGAGCCCGACCATGTTGAGAACCATTTGAAGACAATCAAAAGCAATTGGAAGACGATTCAAACTGTGCGTGGCAAGAGTGGATTCAGTTGGGATAACAAGTTGAAGATGGTCATAGCTGGGAAAAATGAATTTGATCAATATGTGTCGGTAGTTTTTCTCATCACTTGCTCCATACATTCTTTTAGCCAATGTTTCTCATCACTTGCTCAATACATTCAGTTGGGATGACAAGTTGAAGATGGCCATAAGTTATCGTGTTGGTGTTGTTTATGTTTTTGTTACAAGTGCATTGCATAATTTAATATTGACTATCATACTAGCAATATTGGTTTTAACAAACTTCAACAATATGATTTATTCGTAATGACAATTCTCTGCCATAAAATGTAAATGAATCTCATTAATTTTGTCTTTTGATAGACAACAAACTTGTATATGTTTTGTTCATCGGTTGGGTGTTATTGAATTTGACTGCATATGAATATCAAGAAAAAAAAAATATGGTTGAGAAATATGGTGTTCAGCAAAGATCAAGGTTGGTTTTGTTGATATTCTCATTGTTTCTGTGTGTCATCTCCCATAGTTGGTTTCTCTCATCCTAATCTTGTGGGCTATTGGTTGGCTGCAATGCTAAAGTTAGTAGCAGGTGGCGGTAGCTCTCCTCAAGTTGTTTTTCTTATCCTAATCTTATGGGCTATGGTTTCCTGATCTTTATCATGAAGCTTAGCAATGGTGTGCATTTGTTTATGAAGTGCTTATTTCATGAACGTCATGATCTTTGTTTAATCATTTCATGCCCTGTAGATATTTGGAGTGCTAATTATTTCTCTGCCCTTTTCATAGTTTCATGTGGCTGATCTGGCACTATCTTATTGCCCCTTTGTGTTGAGTTGTTATAAACTCAAACACAGTCTCAAAAGGTTTCTACATTATAGATAGCAAGAGTAATGGACCTTGTTCTAATAAACCCAAAGTAAGCTGCAATGAAAGAACATCAGTGACACACATGAAAACTTAACTCTAGAGGCTTAATTGTTTCAAACATGTTTTTGTCATAACTTGAAGCCTAAGTGTTGTATGCTTAATAGCTTCTTTTCATATCTAACTATGGAACTAATAATTGAATGGATATTGTGCATTTACAGGTCCATCCTACTCATGAAAAGTATTTGAATAAAATGATTGACATGTATGATGAGATGGCTGTGGTGGTTGGGAGAGATATAGCCACTAGAAGCTTTGCTAAGCAGTTTGGAGACATCGATGCAACGGAAGTTGACTCCTCACCTGTCGACTTAGGTGATGACTTCGATGAGTTGATGAAGGGCTCAAAAACATCTTCTTCTACTGTGCATTCAGAAAAGAGGTCTCACAAAAGGCGAAAATGTTCCAACAATGATGACAAGTATGTTGCACTTTCAACACAACTTGGAGAGATGGCCTCGACAATTAAGTCATTGGCTCAAAGGGATGTCGATCACTCTCAAGTCTATACTCTCAACTCTACAATGAGGTGATGAAAGTGGATGGATACGATGAAATTACCCTTGGATAAGTTTTTGACCATCTTATTGAAAATGAAAAGATTGGAAAAGCATTCATGGTGAAGAGTGCGACTCTTCGCAAAGTGTGGGTTGATAAATTTCTAAGCAAAGGAGATCATCATTAGTGATATATTGTATTGAGCTTTACTGGCAATGCTTCATGAGATGAAATTTGATATAAGGCTGTTTCTGCTTGTTGTCGTAGTTACTCGGATTTTAGATGATGGATAGAACTGTTTCTTGATTGAAGGAAACTATGGTGGAGGGCGGGCTATGCGGCATTGTTGACATGTTGTATTGGGATATGGATGTAGAATTTTTCAGTAGCAAGATGTTGTCTTGGACTTGTCTCTGGGTGTATGGTTGGTGATCATGATTGTGATGGTGATCGAGAACTCTTCCTTGATGCTCTGTTTCTCCTCTGGTGAGGCTTAGATGTTTGTTGGCACTTGTGAGATTGTATCCAGGAAGGACTTCGAGCTTCTGCAGCCTAGAAAAACGGGTCTTTGCACTGTGCAAGAATTGAGCGGCTCTAGATATTGGTTGACTGAATGCTGCAGAAGCAAGAGTCAATTCGCAAGTGTTTATTTGCCAAAAAAACTCTGTTTCAATGGCAGTAGATGCGAAACATGAATCCAAATTCAGTTGTTTGGTTTCCCAGAATAATTTTGCCAAGTGGGTTCATTCTTAGTTAAACCCATATCTTCGATCGATCAAGAAAACACCCAAAGGAAAAAAGGAAGCAACTTCCAAGCAAAAGGGTTAGAAAATATTTTCTTTACCGAACACCGGAAAACATTTTCTGAAACATTTTCAGGTTTTATCCTAACACCGGAAAATATTTTTCGAAACATTTTCAAGTTTTAACCGAATACCGGAAAATATAGTCATTTTCCTGGAAAATGATTTCCAGGAAAATGTTTTCCGGAAATGGCCCATTTTCCGCGAAACGAACGGATCCTAAATTCATTCTCTTCTAAAGGACCAATCGACTAAAAACCCTAAGCTAAAGGTCATGGTAAGTTAACAAGGCTAAATCATTTACTAAAGCCACACAACTAGGTCAAGACTCATCTCTAACTTACACTCTGAATTTTAGAATTTTTTATTTTCAAATTTTTTATTACCGAAAATAGTACTTGGACCGGATTGGACAGCTCAGCCCAGTCCGGATGTAGACAGTAAGCTGGTCTCACAGGCCTTGGATCCGGGCTTTAGACACCAACGGGTTCCCACATCAAGCCCACTTCTAGTTAGAAATAAGACAAACCCATTAACAAACAAGTCCGGTCCAAGTCTAACCATACTAACCCAAACCCAAACTTTCTAATCCAAATTAAGCCCACCTTCCACCATAACTCCCATTGGCTCACACCAAACTCAAGTCGAAATCACTTTTTCCATTTTGACTAAAAATAAGCCCATCTCATATACTCACTCCTCCCCCATTTGTCTCCCGTTCCTCATCATCTTCCCCACTTCGCTTCCCATCCCGAAGAACCTCAACTTTCATTCTTATGAAAAATATAACCTTGGTGTATCTATGAACTAAAGAATTTGGAGAATAAATAAAACTTCAATGAATAAGAACTTGCAGACAACATACTGAAAATATCCCCCCGTCATCGTGGTTCATTTTCATACTTCACCAGAATGTCAACTTTAAAACACTGGTCTCAACCATAGACTTTATATATTCATTGCACATCAGTGATGAAAATAGTCCATGAAATCAAGTAGGACAAAGATTATTACCTAATCAGAACGATGATGTTCGAATCAAGATCGACAGACATCGGGATTGGGTGGTTCTCCGTTGAAAAGTGCGCCGGCGACTCTCAGGTGACCTGCAAAGCAGAAACACCCACACCTTTTTCACCTGCTCCACTCTGATCTCCAACCACCATTTGCACTTTCTGCCTTTGACCAGAAATCTGCCTCTTCCTCTTTGTGCAAATCATTGTACGATATGTGGTGACATCAATGAGAACGAGAATACTGGGTAGCAAATTGAGGAAACACATCGAGCTTGCCGAGTAAGCCGAGCACGGTGGGCAACTTGAGAAAGCCTGCGACGTAGCTGGCAAGAACGAGCAGCTACAAGCAATTAGGGGTGGCCGAGCAACAGGGGAACTGGTGGCAGTGCAAGGAGGCGTGATGGCTTCGGGACATAGCGCTCCTGCCGCGGCAGCAGGGGTGGCATGGCAGAAAGTTGAAGCTCGGGTGTGTGAAGGCATCGGACAGTAGTGCAGTCGGTCCCGACTCACTTGTTGCCAAAACAGCGAGGTGATGATTTCACGGTGCAGCAGTTTTTCGTTGTGGAACAAGGGAGCTCAGCCGTGTTGGATCGTCGTCAGGGGAGTGGAAGCGAGCGGCGACTGTTAGTCCAGCAGCGGTGGCTAAGATTGTTGGAGCTTGTCAAGCTAGCCAGTGGCCGCAAGAGGGTTGAGTAGTGAATAATTGCGGGAGGGGTAGCCATGCACGCACGAGAGATGTGCAAAGCTTTAATGGAACAATCGTCGCCCGTGAATCAGAAAAGAAACTATCTCTAAATGTGTATCGGTCTCTCATCTCCGCTCTCGGACCTGCTTTCCTTCTCCTCCTCCTCTCTGTTTTGCTCTCTCGATTCACTCCCCTATGTTGGAACCAAAAGGATAAAGGAGCTTTGAAGGAATTGGTGAAGAGAGAATGCAAACACACAAAAGAGAGAATATAGTACTGAAAATGCCTTGCGAAGGCTTAATATGGAGTACACACCACACTCTTAAAAACAATACAAGCTTTACCAAGTTTAAAACTCTCTCTCTCTATATATATATGCTTCTAAAGCTTTTCTCTCTCTCCTTCTAAAAAATAAACTAATGTAAGTACATATATTTATAATCATCTCCAACGCCTGCACTTCACTGCCTTTGACTTCAACATACAAGAGGTAAAGTGGAAATTTTCCCCTTGTTTGCCGCCTTCTGTCTGAACAAGAGCTACCGAAATTTTATCTCAGACCAAGTCCAGCTTTAGCATATTAATAGACTTCCATTTGTCAATAAAGACAATTCATTTCCTAAATGTTGGGCCCACCACTTATCTTCATGCAAGCTACTCTCTCCTTTTCATCAGAGTTGAAGTCGGTTAAGAGTGTGGGAACTCCAACACAGTCCAAATCTTGCACTCAACATACCTATGCTATGTACGGGGACAAGTCCAAGTAAAATTTAATTTAATCTAAATCAATTTTACTACTTCCAATAGCCTCCCTTAAAATTGATCTTGAAAATTAACGACGCCAAGAATTATCTTCAATTTCTCGAACAAATCAGCCTTCAATGGTTTGGTCAAGATATCTGCAATATGATCTTCGGATCTACATAAATCAAGTTCAATCTCACATTCTTTAATCAGCTTACGAATATAATGATACTTAATGTCAATGTGTTTGCTCCTGCCATGAAATACAGGATTCTTGGCTAATACGATCGCCGACTTGTTTTCACACATCAATTTAGTAGGACCTTTCTGTGCATGCATCGGTTCAAAAAGTATCCTACAAAGCCATATCGCTTGACACGCTGTAGAAGCTACTACTACGTATTCTACTTTATCTGTTAGAGTACAATAACTTGTTGTTTCTTTGACGGCCCATAAATTACTCCTGATCCAAGAAAGAACATATATCCAGAAGTACTCTTTCGCGTTTCAATATCACCTACCCAATCATTATCTATATATCCCACTAAACTGAAATTGTCAATGTAAGAATATAAAATTCCATGATCACGAGTTCCATTGACATATCATAGTATTCTTTTTGCTGCCTATAAATGTGATAGATATGGTTTCTCTGTAGATCCGAAGATTAAATTGCAGATATTTTGATGAAACCTTTGAAGGCTAATTTGTTCGAGAAATTGAAGATAATGCTTGGTGTCATTGATTTTTAAAATTAATTTTAAGGGAGGCTATTGGAAGTAGTTAAATTGATGTAGATTAAATTAATTTTTACTTGAACTTGTCCTCGAACATCGCAGAGGTGGTTGAGTGCAAGATTTGGACTGTGTTGGAGTTCCCACACTCTCAACCAACTTCAACTCTGATGAAAAGGAGAGAACAACTTGCATGAAGATAAGTGGTGAGCCCAACTTTTAAGAAATGAGTTGTCTTTTCTGACAAATTGAAGTCTAATAGCATGCTGAAGCTGGACTTGGTTTGAGATAAAATTTCGGCAGCTCTTGTTCACATAGAAGGCGGCAAACAAGAGGACAAGTTCAACTTTACTTCTTGTAAGTTGAAGTCAAAGGCAGTGAAGTGCAGGCGGTGGAGATGATTATAAATATATGTACTCACGTTAGTTTATTTTTTAGAAGGAGAGTGAGAAAAACTTTAGAAGCATATAGAGAGATAGAGAGAGTTTTAAGTTTAGCAAAACTTGTATTGTTTGTAAGAGTGTGGTGTGTACTCCATATTAAGTCTTTGCGAGGCATTTTGAGTACTATATTCCCTCTTTTGTGTGTTTACATTCTCTCCTCATCAATTCCTTCAAAGCTCCTTTATCATTTAGCATACTGGAGTCTGTTGAGCTCGGAGGGCTTCATAAGCATATAAGGGTCGTTAGTAACATGAACGATTTGAAGTCCCTTACTGATGATCTCGATGATGGTGTCATAACCAGGAATTACGCTTCGTCCAATTTGCACCATATCCTTCGGGATGCTCTAATATTCGAACTCTGAAGCTCCATAATTTCTCATTGAATGTACATTTTAGAACTTTCTATTTCTAAATTGTGGCAATATATATTGACACATGATTGGCTTCTTTAGGTATAATATTTCACTTTTAAAAAGTATTCGCAGCCTCATCCACTCTTTCACTTGGAGTGCCTCTTCGCATCCATATACTTCAGTAGTGGGAATGAGATTTCGGCTCTTATGAACCTGATGAGAAGTTCTCCTAACTTGAAAAAAATTATAGTTTCGGGTGAGTTTGATCTTAGTGGAGTAATTTAGTATTTTCTTGAAGTTGTTTCTGAGTGGATTTTACTTGGTAACTTGGATTCTATAACATATCATAAATTGCCCTTCGATTGTTAAAAACACAGGTTCATCCCGAGAAGAAGAAAGTATCTAAACTCTTTACAATCAAGTATGGAGACACTGAAGAGGAAGTGGCCAACTTTTAGAAAGAAGATCACCCATGTTGCCTGGATAGAGTGTGTATCGCATTGATGGACAGTGTTTTCTGGCGCTAACGCAGAGTTGGAGTTTATGAGGTTCCAGCTCGTTGTTTTGCTGACTTTAAGGATAATGACAATTCGACTTAACATTAGTATGGAAGATGAAATGCTCAAGTACTTGCTGGAATTCTTGCAAACCTTAACGCGAGCACATGTGATCATTTCTGATCATGTCGATCCGGTAGCCAACTCTTAAAAATCGGATCTCTTGTAAGGAGATTGCAACTTTTATTGCCGTATGTGATGTTAAGCTTTAGCGTGCCCAATTTTGTGTGCGGGGCTCGCTAATCTTTATGAGTTCTGCGTGTCCTGTAGGATTAGTTACGAATTTTGGATTTCAGTGATGATTTTCCTCCATCTTCGGCCATCTTTTGAGTTTGTGAAACTTAAGATTTTCTAGTACTTCGAAAGGACTTTACGTTGACTATAAGTTTGATTGAAATGGAGTTCGGTAATGTTGGGGATAAAGGATCCCCGAAACCGGATTCGACACCAAATCGAACCCCTAAATGCAATGCGGAAGACAAGCCCGGGGAATTAACACGTATCACCGATCCTAAAGCACACCACAGTTCGAGCGTACCTTGTTAGCCACAGATTAGACACCGATGTCGAGAAGAGGAAGAAATCTGGCCCTGTTCGATCCGATGGCACTTTGAATCGAAGAAAAACTTACTGTTTTTCTTTTTCCCTTTTGAGAGAGAGAGAGAGCGTGAGGGAGGGAGAAGACGTACGTCAGTTTTGGCAAAACAGTAACTTCTCCCTCTCTCTCCTCCCTTTTATATGTCCCTCCATCCACGGGCCCTATTCCCGTGGGCCGGGCTTTTAGGCCCAACATGGGCGGACGGGCCATAAGCCCATTAGTCATATAAAACCATCATCTCCCACTCGCACATGGTGGGCTGAACAGGATTCTCTTTACCTCTCTTCAACATTCATACCGGTGAATAATCCATGCGACCAGCATACTTTGAGAGCTCGTTACTATACATCTGTTAGGAATATATAGCAGCTCATATTGGGCGTCTTACTCTGAGTAGATTCAGTATGCAGTACCCTAGATCGATCGATCACATTTTATATCTCTCTTGATCTCTTTTAAACATGATATATATATTGTATTCACAATTATAATTATCCCAAAGACAGTAATAATTGGTCGACCAGTGAATACAAAACTACAATGTGATTCCCCAAAATCAATCTTCCTCTTTCCTTCAAACTCTCAATTTCAGTTCAGCTTGCTTTTCTAGAAATGTCCCATTAGATCGAATCAACTCATGACCATTGGCAACATCCTAAGATAGCAAACACTAAATAGAAACCTTGAGAATAAGTAAAAAGTCATGAGGGCACTAAAATTTTAGGAACTCTTTTCCTCAAGAGTCTCACACGTCATAAAAATTGAGATCAAACTTTTTGCCACTCTTATTGGTCGGCTTATGCATACGTAGTATGAAATACGTATTACGGTATTAACTCCTTTCCCATGGAGCGTATGTCTACACTTTTCAATACCGTACAGATGATAGTTCGGACATACCCAATGTCTAACTTGAGTTCACGTATCTACTCATTCACAAAATTCATCGAACTCACATCGGCATCATAGACGGATAAAGTAAAATATGTGGGGTATTTTACTTTCGGACATAGTAAGTATTATGTCCTCATCTTAACACCCAGTTAAGGCGACATACGTATTTTAAGCTTTAGCTCTTGATTATCACCTAGATAATAAGCTTAAAACAGTCTCATCTCTATTTATCACACAAGTAAATAGAAGCGATTACCCGTGTGAGTGGGCTAATCTTATATCTGTCTGACATACTTTCTCAACTTAAAATAATGCACTGAGCATTAAGATGCATAAAGATCAAACAAAGATTCATAGGCATTAATAATGAAACAACACTAGTTCATAAATGTGAACAAACTCAGGGAAATTACAATCCAGTACATCAGACTCTACGCAATCCTAGAGATTTTACATGACCACAAAACACATCTCTAGGTATTGGCTTTGTCATAGGATCTGCTACCATTTTATGCGTAGATATGTACTGTAAGTTCACATCCTTTCGTGCAACCATATCCTTGACAAAGTTATACTTGGTATCTATATGTTTGGTCTTGCCATGATATTTTGGATCTTTAGTGTACGCTATAGCTGCTTGGCTATCACAGTTAACCAACAATGGATTTGCAGCTTTCTTAATAACGCCTAAATGATCCAAAAATCTCTTAAGCCAAACTCCTTCTTGTACCGCTGCTGATAATGCCACGAACTCAGCTTCCATCGTGGATAAGGCTATACACGTTTGCTTCTTACTTTGCTCCATGATATGGCGCCATTGTTCAAGAAGAAGGCAAATCCGAGGTAGATTTCCTTTCATCTAAATCTCCTCCCCAATCAGCATCTGAATAGCCTTCAAGTCGCAGATCTTTTCCTTGGTAATTCAACTTGAAATCAGCAGTTCCCTTCAAATACCTCAGTATTCTCTTAACGGCTTTCCAATGTGCTGGTCCTGGATGGGATTGGTATCTACTCACCATTCCAACTGCAAAACATATGTCGGGTCTTGTACACATCATAGCGTACATCAAACTCCCAACCGCACTAGCATAAGGAACATGTTTCATTTGTTCCTTCTCTTGTGGAGTCTTTGGACACAGTCTATGGCTCAATCCTTCACCTTTTGCAATAGGAGTGTCTATGGGTTTACAATCTTGCATATGAAATCGTTCAAGAACCTTATTTATATATGTTTCTTGCGAAAGAGACAACGATCTCTTCGAACGATCTCTTGAAATCTTAACTCCAAGAATGTATGCAGCCTCACCCATATCCTTCATCTCAAAGTTGGAAGACAACCAACTCTTGACAGTATTAACAAACTCCATATTGCTTCCGGCAATCAGTATATCATCAACATATAATGATATGATCACAAATTGATCCTTGGATCTTTTTATATATACACAATGATCCTCATCAATCATTGTAAAATCATATGCCATTATGGCATTATGAAAAAGTATATACCATTGTCGGATGATCTGCTTAAGGCCATATATCGACCTCAAAAGTCGACATACCTTTTCTTCTTGGCCTTTCATTATGAAACCAGCAGGTTGTTCCATATATATTTCTTCCTCTAATTCTCCATTGAGGAAAGCAGTCTTTACATCCATTTGATGTAACTCAAGATCCATACTAGATACTATTGCCAGAATAATGCGAATCGAGGTAAATCTCACTACAGGAGAAAATGTATCTTCATAATCAATTCATTCCTGTTGATTATACCCCTTCGCCACAAGGCGAGCCTTATGCCTTTCTATCGAGCCATCAGCCTTTCGCTTTATTTTGAGAACCCACTTGTTCCCAATAGCTCTGCGTCCTTTTGGAAGATCAACCAGGTTCCCGGACTCGGTTTGAGTTCATTGACTCCATTTCCTCTTCCATTGCATGAATCCATTTTTCCTTATTAGGGCAATTCGAGCCTCATTAATATTTCTTGGCTCATCCTCATCTTGTGGAGCAACAATAAAAGTTTCCCCTTCAATGTCAAAACGGCGACGGGAATACTTTGGCGACTTGTTCGCCGTATGGGAGATTGTACACTTTGCACATCATTCCCCATTATGCTCCCACTTGGATTAGATAATGATGTCGTCTCATCATATGGTTGCAATTGAGAATGGTTTGAATTCAATTCATCACTTCTCATATTACTCCCACTTGGACGAACTCCACTAATATCATTATCTTGATCCAAGGTTTCAAATAGGGAGTGATCTTCCCCTATTTCGCCCTTCTTAGGAAACTCATCCTCTAAGAATGTGACATCCCGTGATTCAAATTCAGTTATACTCCCACTTTCCTGCTCACCTATGAACACATACCCTTTTGAGTGTTCCGAGTATCTTATGAAAATACTCTTCTTTCCTCTGGGACCCAATTTCCCAAACTTGTGAGAGGACTCATGTGTATAGGCATCACAACCCCATGGCTTAAGAAAACTTAAGTCCGGTTTTCTACCTGTCCATAACTCATATGGAGTGGAAGTAACGATTTGGAAGGCACACGGTTAAGTATATAGGCGGCGAGTTAACAACGCATCACTCCAAAAGGTAATAGGTAAGTTAGCATGCGCCATCATGGACCTAACCATTTCCGGTAGGGTTCTGTTTCTTCTCTCCGCAACACCATTTTGTTGAGGAGTATATGGAATAGACAACTGTCTTTCTATTCCTTTTTCATCACATAATTTTCTAAACTCATCAGATAAATATTCTCGACCTCGATCGGATCTCAATGCTTTTATTTTCTTGTCTAATTGATTCTCTACCAGGTTCATAAACTTTTTGAAACAACTTATTGCTTCAAATTTATGAGAAATCAAATAGACATATCCGAATCGAGTATAATCATCAATAAAGGTGATGAAATAAACAGCCCCATGCCTTCCTCTCACATTCATTGGACCACAGACATCAGAATGGATTAAATGCAGAGGAAATTCAGCTCTTTTACCTTTTCCAAATGGTTTCCTTGTCGTTTTCCCTTCTAGGCAATGCTTACATATGGGCAAATCGACTTTTTCAATGTTGCCCAGCAAGCCCTCTTTGGCTAGTCTATTCATTCGCTTGGCCAATGTGACCAAGTCTAGCATGCCACACATTCACATCATTATCATAGGCATTAGGAGACGTGATAAGGGAATAACAAACATTTGCATTAACATAGTCAATATCTAATACAATGAAACCATCCAGAAAATAACCACAACCATAGTAATTTGTATCTAAAAACAAATCCACACCTCTATTATAGAAGTTCATATTAAAACCTAATTTAATCAACACTAAAACAGACACTAGATTCCGACGAATCTCCGGAGCATACATCACATCATGTAGGAACAAAGTGCATCCACCACGCATATTCAGTTGGCATGTGCCAATTCCTTTCACTTCAGCTCTGGAGTTGTTTCCCACATAGATCCACTTAGTTCTAGTAGGTACCCGTCGGAATTCCACGAAAGATCCTCTATCCTTCGCTATATGGTCTGTCGCTCCTGAATCCACAGTCCACAAAGGATTAGACTCAGTTAAGAATACATAACTCGACACAAAAGCAAAGTTCTGAAAAGTACAAGGGGTGCATACCTTCTTTGGCTCACGACAGTCGCGAGCATAGTGACCCTTCTTGTCACAGTTGTAGCATTTCACCCTTGCAAGCTTTTTTATGCGAGGACGCTTTCCTCTTGCATGTTGGTTAAATTTGGGTTTCTTCCCTGAAGGACCTGCTTCCTTACCTTTCCCTTTATCAAACCAGTTAGGACATTTGCGCTTGGAGCTCGAAGCTCCATGTGAGCTAGAACCAGCATGATAGATTTCAGCTTCTGGCTTAGTCGCCAAGAGGCGGTCCTCTTCCAGCTCAAGATGGCGCACTGCATCCTCAAAAGATTTGATATTTTCATTATGGATCAGGTGCACCTTCATATGCTCCCAACTCTGATGCAAGGAACGAATCACTGCTTGCACCTGTTGCTCATCTGTGAGGACATGGCCAGCATCTTTCAGCTCATTTATCATGTTTGACATCTTTCTAAGATGTTACTTCATAGTCTAATCATGAGGCTTCTTATAGGAGTCAAACCTAATAGTGAGCTGTCTCAGTCTGGTCACCGAAGTATGACCAAATCTAGTTGCCAATGCCTCCCACATTTCCTTGGCATTGTCAAAACGCCTAAACTCTCGCATGACGTCATTTTCCATGCTACTCAGCAACGTGATGCGAGCAAGAGAGTTCTTTCGTTTCCATGCAGCAAAAGCTTCCTTATCTCTTTTGTGCTTTGTGCGGTATTTCCTTCTTCGGGTTCTACCATGATTAGGTTAAGAGCCTCAAGTGCCTCTTGCTCTTCCAAAGACATATTGGATTTTCATGTGCCATATCTCATAGTTGTCACCATTGAGCTTTTCACCTTTGTTCAGCTCGGCAATTATGCTCTTCGTGGTGAAGCCATTGATCTCGAACACATCGAGACATATATGCACGAATTATTAATGCCTATCATTTATGCATCCCTATTTGCATAGACCCATCATATTAATGAATAATTTCAAGTAAGGCTTCAGAATCAAAAGGTCACTATGTTTCCAATCATCCTCCAAAATCCTAACTTAAAAAACTATCATTAATATAATTGTCTTATGCAAAATAAATTCTATGAAGTTACAAAAACTTCTATAACTACCCACAGCAACCAACAATAACAGAAAGCAACAGATAATTGACATACAATATAATAATGCTTTCATATAATACAACTAACATATAGGTTGCTACATCAATAACAATCAGGTAGTAAGCATTACATAAGATGTCCACAAAGCACACTTAACCTAGAAAACAACCAATACATCTAACACCAAAACAGCACACGAACTGGGAAAGATCCTCTTTTGTTCAATTTCTTGATCTTTTCCCTTGTAACAATGCAGTAATATTCATTTACAAAATCCATCACAATTTTCTTATATGAAGCAGCTCCGTTGACATCCCATATGCGATTCAACACATCTTGCCATTCAGGTGGAAGAGTGTTTATAAAAAATTGCACCATCTCTGACTATGGCATAGGACGACTATTCCATATGACCTGTTGAATTTTCCCATTGACTTCCAGGACGTGATCAATTAAGTCACCACTCTCCCATCGATGATCAGTCAGCTCAGCTATCAACATAGACAGCCTATCCTTTTGTTCATCGGTAACTGCGCGAATAGGTGTGCGCATCCTCAGGGGAGGCATTGTTCGTGCAACAAATGCGAACTGTTCTCCGCAACAAATGCGAGAACAAATAAGGGATCACAAATAATCCACATAGACTTAATTGAAAAAGAAACAAATTTTTTTCCTTTTTTTTTTTTGATCAACGGTCAACGGTCGTCGGTCAACGATCAAGTCAACGGTCGTCGGTCAACAGTCAACGATCAGGTCAACGGTCGTCGGACCTGTCGGACCGGACAGAACGGTCGGACCGGACAGAACGGTCGGACCGGACGGGACGGTTCGAGCGAACCGACGGCATGTGCTGCGCGCGTGCGCGGAATGACGTCACGCGACGTCATCCGGCACGTGCCGCGCGTGCCGGCGTCCGCGATGCAGGTCGGGTCGGGTCTCCGGTCGGGTCGCCGGCCGGTGACCGCTCGGCCAACCGTCGTCGTTCTGACGTCATCGATGACGTCACCCCAGCGGTTACTGACCGTTGGGTGACGTCATGCTGACGTCAGCACGCGTCGGTTCGAACCGATTCAGGTGCGAACCGATTCGCCGGCCGGCGCGTGTGTCGCACGCGCTGGGCGAGCCGGCGCTTCCGGGCGCGTCGCCCCCACGCGCAGCGGCTTCTGGCCGCGCGTGTGGGAGCGTGCGGTGTCTCCCGGCGGCGTTCGACATATCGCCAGACTCGTCTCGACGACCTCTTCCTTCCTATTCCATCAGAATTGAATTTCGACATACGAAAAACATAGAAAAAAGGACGAAGAACGCTCGGGTGTCGGGATTTCTGGCTCGATCCGTACGGCCGAAAATTTTTTGAAAAAAAAAAAATCAAAAAATTCAATCAAAAACACGATAGGGGGTCGGGAAAACATGAATCAGGGCTCTAATACCAATGTTGGGGATAAAGGATCCCTGAAACCGGATTTGACACCAAATCGAACCCCTAAATGCAATGCGGAAGACAAGCCCGGGGAATTAACACGTATCACCGATCCTAAAGCACACCACAGTTCGAGCGTACCTTGTTAGCCACAGATTAGACACCAATGTCGAGAAGAGGAAGAAATCGGCCCCGTTCGATCCGATGACACTTTGAATCGAAGAAAAACTTACTTGTTTTCTTTTTCCCTTTGAGAGAGAGAGAGAGAGCGTGAGGGAGGGAGAAGACGTACGTCAGTTTTGGCAAAACAGTAACTTCTCCCTCTCTCTCCTCCCTTTTATATGTCCCTCCATCCACGGGCCCTATTCCCGTGGGCCGGGCTTTTAGGCCCAACATGGGCGGACGGGCCATAAGCCCATTAGTCATATAAAACCATCAGGTAACGTAGTGCAGGGAGCTTGAAACGAAAATCAAACTGTTTAGATTCAAAAAGAGTGTGTCACAAACGCGTTGACAAAATATTAGCTCAACTAGATCATGAATCGACCTCCAATGCTAGTTTGATGTAAATTAGATTGATTCTAAGACCTAGATTTTCTGCTTTTTCTTCTTCTCTTGTTACTGCATTTACACTAATTTCTTTGCAGCTACCACTTAAAAGGTAGTGAGAAACTTTCTTTCTCCATATGACTTATCATATGGGTTAAAACCCTTTTGAGCTTGCTATTCATTGGGTTTCCTTCATATGAGGTGGGCTTCCTCCACATGGGATTGAATCCAATTAACACTCATAACATTTTGAAGCTCTTCCTTGAATTTTTTGTATATGCATAAGCTGTGCATTATGTAAAAATCGGTTTTTATCTGTGTATTCTCTGTCATTCTCGTCTGTCCGAATTTTACAAGCTTTATTATGACCTGGATTGGGTTAATTCTTTCATTTTGGTCGTGTTTGTCCGTTTCTACTGTGTCACTATTGTCAGAAATCATGAATCAAGAGCTAGACCATTTCACCAATTTTCCGTGTGATGCATCTAACTTGAGATATCCCAATAAACTTTGTGGCCATGTTGGTTTCAGTAATCAAGACTAATCCTTCTCTGGATTATATGGTAGTACTTTGATATGCTTCAATGAGTTTCTGCCGTATTTAGGATGATATTCGAGTTCTCGTGGACCAAACTGGGAAGCTATTACCAGAAGGTAGGATATGTTGGTCGGAGGCTCCTCAAGAAGTTGTCATTCAGAAGATGTATGCAATAGGTCTATTACCGTGTTATATTGAGAAAAGCTGATAATTGTATTACCAGTTTATTCCTCTGTTCATTTTTTTTGCATGCTAATCTTCTTACTGTAATATTCTTCATGTTGGCTTACTTCAGATTCGCGCACTTTGAGTTCCATATCCTTTGATCCAGATTGTTGCTCTTCGTAATGTTCGTCATCTTGCCCAAAGTAGCAGTGCGATAGTCGTTGCCCAAGATAATTCCGTCCATGGGTTCTTTCCTATTCCTATTCGTATACAGGTACTCATGGGGCATGTTAATTTATTATGCATTTTCCTTTTGATATGCTTTTTCCTTAATTTACGTGCTTAATGCAGCTTCTGCAGTTAACTTCATCTGGCAATTTTTGAGGACGCCTTGGCGTTGTGCAAGATGCTTCCACCAGAAGATTCAAAACTTTGAGCTGCAAGAGAGCTGTACATTCATAGAAGGTAGATTTCCTGGACAACCTGTACCCATGATGATAATCATGAAGTAAATTATTGCCCTTACTATCAAATTTCCATGGAAGGAGAGACAGATTGGTAATTAAGCTCTGTACATGAGGTTTTATGTTGCTGGATTAAGTAAATTACCTCAACGTGCGTCCATGTATCTCGTGGACATTATTGCTTCAGAACTTTGTCCGAAAGAGTGAGCCTATAGCGGATACGATTTCCTTTCCTGCATTGACCATCTCCTTACAATATGTCGCTCATCACACTACTGATCTACCTGAACCTGTTACAGATATGCAGATAACCTTTTTGAAAATGAAAGCTATGAAGAGGCAATGGACCATTTCTTGGCTTCTGATAAGGAATCACCTCGTGTGCTTTCTCTATATCTGTCAATAATTCCTCCGAAAACGGCTTTGGTTCCTGAGCTGGAGTGCTTCAATGAACTTTCAGCACTTGAGTCCAAAACAAGGAGCCATAATGCTCTCATGGCTCTTATCAATTTTTTGCAGAAGAAGAGACAAAGTATAGTAGAAAAGGGCACAGCTGAGGGCACAGAAGAGGTGGTTTCAGATGCTGTTGGTGATGGTATCCCCTCATCTGATGATATCAATCGATTTAAAAGGACTAAAAAGGCACTGGCATCACCTGAAAGTCCTCATAGATTGGCTAATATCTGATGATGCATGGATTAGCTAAATTTTAAGTCAGCCATGACTATGGGCAAACGAATTTAATTTTGATGTTAACTCAGTGCCTAAGCACGTTGTTCAATTTTAACTTGCCAGATATAACAAATTAAAAGAAATTATGTTTCTGAAATTGAGGTTCTGGTTATCAGTAATCTCCATTGTCCAGTGTGTAATTTTCTTCAGATCGGGTACCTATAGAAACATACTGGATAAAAGATCTGATATGCGACATGATTGACCATGTTGTGCTACTAGTGACGATTTCTTTTCATAAATTCCGTCATCCTACTCTTTCGTGTTGTTCTGTAGTTGATTGAGTGTAATCCAACCTAATGCATAGATGCTGGAAGTTGAGTGCACTAATGTTACTGCAGTCCATAATTCGTCCTGCTGGATCCATCGGTTTAATTATTCAAGGTGCACAGGATACATACTGTCATGCAGTGTAATGTGATGCATGTCAAAATGCAATTACCAAGAGTTTACAGTTACAGACATTCTTGTTCATGTGTCGACATCAATGTACTTGACTAGACACATTGCGATATACAGGCGATGGCATGGATGATTTTCCATGGGACACGACAAACTAATTGAACTGAGGCTGTCTTCTTGTGTGTCAAAGGATTTCGTATCATTATAGTTTAATGTCCACTTTTGTTTTCATTCCTCAGAAACACACCACTGTTGCCATTAGCATAGCTGATAGGTACCATTGGACACGGCACTGCTCCAAGCTTTACTTCTCACTGGACAGTCTTCAGCCGCTATTGAATTACTGAGAGGCCTTAACTATTGTGATGTGAAAGTATGTGAGGAGATTCTTCAGAACAGCAGCCATCGTGCAGCTTTGCTGGAAAGAGCAACTCAATGCATCGTAAAGCTCTAAAGCTTCTCCATCGCTTAGTGGAGGAGTCGAAATCGAATGAATCAGAAGCCGGTCAGACTCAAAAAGTTCAAGCCGGAGATGATAATTGAATATCTCAAGGTCGTAATTCGGTGCTCGTGATATGGTTGCCGGCATTCAGTGAACTTGAGGTCTTTGGTGAGTTAGCTATATGATCACCACAGGCCACGTTTTCTAACTTAACAAAGGGGGGTTAAAATCTTTTGAGTTTGACCATCGATTGGTTTGTCTTGTGCAGCTTCTCTGTGGAACTGACCCGATGCTCGTCTTGGAGTATGCAATGCTTGTTCTTGAAAGCTGTCCGACAGAAACTATCGAGCTGTTAGGGTCTGGGAATCTTCCGGAAGATTTGGTCTGCTTTCATCTGGACTGGCATGAACGAAACATGCGGGAGAAGGAGAAGGCGCGACGCTGGACCCCGTCGCCCCTCGAATCTCGCAAGCAGAAGATGCGAGATTCAAGGGGGTCAAAGCCTTGAACCGGACCTTCGACGCCAGGTCCCCGTCACCCCTTCAATTAATGTGTGAACGTGTTGGACCAAATGTTAATTTGTTACTAAGAATCTCTTCAGGGTCTCCCGACTCGGATTCGTTCTGGTATATATATAGATCTCTTTCTTTGCGTTACGATTTGTAGCAGCTTCTTATTCAGGCGGTGACTTGTGCTGAGATCAAGATGGTGTATCATGGTCAATGGATGGAGACAAAGCAGTCAAGACGATCAATATGTTCTTGGCATGCATTTTCATTTTTGTCTGTTTTTCGATTTTGATGGGGTCAAAGCCAGACCAGACCACCAGCTCACTAGTCTATTATAATTGGGCTGCAGACGGGGACCCTTGTACTTTTCTGTATAGCAATGACGAGGTCGGCCCACGGAGGGAATAAATCTTCTAGCGGGCCTCACGCAGCTTTGCTAATAAAAGTTACTAACCTACCAAAATAGGGAATGGACATTAAGGCTGATTGATTTCCAATCCGGTTCAGTTCCAAGGTAGAACTGGGAATTGGACCGGTTTTCAAAATTGGGAATTGGGGACCAGACCGATTGCTCCTAGGACCGGGACTAGTCCAGTTTCGGTCCGGTCCAATGGAACCGGTTAGTTTTCTTTTTCCACTACTTGATGATGTATGTTATAAAAAGATTAAAAAAAACTGGTTACCTTTTTTTTTTTTGAAGTAATTAAAAAAAGTTTATGTAGTTAGTTCAGTTCGGTTCAGTTTGGTTCTCCCTTGGAACCGAGAACCAAATTGGACCGCTCGAATACCGGTTCCACTTTTAGGAACTAGAAATTGGACCGATGCTCTCAAGAACTAGACCCAATCGGCCAATTTGATTCGGTCTGGACAGTTACAGGTTCGGGTAGTTCCTTTTGCATGCCCCTAATAAATATTCGTCAATCTCGTTTTCATGAGTTTTAGATATTACCGAGATTTTCACGAGTTTTAGACATTACGTGGGTCGTGCACCAATTTGAGGATGAAGCTCATTTTTAAGCTGTAGAGATATAAGTTGGGTGACATCCTAAGTATACTTAGACCGATTACAAAATTTGATTTGTTTAAGTGATGCGATAGATAGTTTCTTTGCATAGGCTCATAAGCTTGTTTAAGTACACATTTGTAGTTTGCAACACCATCGCCGTGCCAATTTCGTACAGCAATATTAATGTGTCTATGTTCAAAAAGAAAAAAAAATAATAATCGACACACTTGGTCCAGCACATGCAAGAGCACACATCCAAAGCGTCTAGAGAATCAGCAAAATGAGACGTTCCAAATCGTGGGTCTCGACGGGTTCGGCACCACAGGATGGACCAAGACCTGACGAGCAACGAGGACTCAGTTTCGTGCAAATCATGCCTAAACGAGACTCAGAACCACCTCAAACAATAAACTCCCGTCGAAAGAAGAAGGATCGAGCTTGCGATCGAGAGGCGAGATCAGGAGGGCTTAGCTAGTAATCGAATAGGATCGAACCCAGATTAAGCTACAGTCGAGGTTATGTAGTTTAGAAAAAGGATGCGCTAAACTCTACCATTGACTCAACGAAAAAGCGACTGATGAAGGCAAAGAAAGCTACAATCGAGCCTTTGACGTTCATACGAAAGGCAAGAGACTACGAAGGTTCGTGTGCATTTTGCATGAGAACCACGTTTCTAGTTCCTAAATAGCCCTTTCGGCTCGCCAAAGGGATATATGCAAGTGGGGCAGCTGGCCTAATATGGAGGCGCTTTATACTCGAATGGGAAAATGGCCAGGTGGCCAGGTCCCCCAGTTTCCTCGTTCCTTCTTCACCAGACTTCAATAATTAACATTAAATTGGAGAGATGGGGACAACAGAGGACGAGAAAGTGACCACGCGCTTGCGTCAGTTTGTCGCCAGGAGGAGCATTCCAAGATCGTTTCTAGAATGCCCAGCAGCCATTAAAAAAATAAAATAAATAATAATAATAATTAATATTATAAAAACTTCAAATTGATATACCTGTAATAAATTTATCTTAAACCAATTTTTTTTAATAATCACAAATTCAAAACCAGTATATTTATGATAAATTTACCCTTCGTTAACTTCCGTCAAATTTTATCATTAAATTTGCCGATCTAGATGACAGATGGTGATACGGTATGATGACGTAACAAGTTCACGTGGAAATCCATGAAATAAATATCACGAAAAAAATTCCAAACCGATGCATTTGCGACAAATTTAACAGTACTGATGTGATAAATTACATAGTACACTTGTGATAATTTTAAGATTTTTCGTGGCATTAACTTTATGAATTTTCATGTGAATACGTTATCTTGTGTCATCTACTTTAGTAAATTTAATAGTAAATTTTTATTGAAGGTTAATAGACGGTAAATTTTTAACAATTGTATCATTTTGAGATTTTTTGTAATATTAATTTAAAAAAAAAAGCTTTTGTTGGATTGAGACGTGGAACGGATCCATAGTCATTTTCTATTATATAAAATGAGGTCTGAAGTATCATTGGGTATAAACACGAGATGAGTAAGTGGGAAACCAGGAAGCCAAGGGACAATTCGCCTTTCTACTTTTCTCGTTGCGGGCCCCGTCAATTAGGGCATGGAAATTAGGCTACTAAGACAACGGAGGAGACCGTGCTCTAAAGCAAAGACCTCGTCAACGTTTTCCCACATAAGAAATAAGTACATAAACGACAGAGCCAGGGTCTCACCGTCACGTTTTTCTCCATTCACGATTGGGTGACATGCATTTGATCGGAGCCCAAAAATGAACATTGATTACTTATAATTGAAATTAAATTCACTTGTCGGTAATTCACTTGTCGGTGATACCCATACTTTGTAACCTACTAAACAGAAGTACGATCGGACGAAATCTTCCTCCAATTAAATATGGAGAAGATCCGACCAAAAAAAAAAAAAAAAAAAAAAAAAAAATATGGAGAAGTATCTTGCCGTTTGATTGATGAGTTATAAATGTGGGTACCGCCCATTTGGACTTATATATAAGTGATGTTTGTAACTTGTAACTTACCGATCGGATGCATAATAGAAGAAATTTTCTCAGGCTAGGAAAGCAAGAGAAGTTCAGCATGCCTTTCTAAATCATCTCGCGATTACAGATGAGGAACTTCAACTCAATTTGTTAGAGAAATATTGGGTTCACATCAAATCCAATAAGGAAGAATATTTAGGCTGTAAGCAACTAGGTAGCAATAACTGAGTCTCCAACAAATATGACATGATTGACGATGCTTGATCTTTACAATGCCCTTCGCAAAAGCTGAAAGTGGCCCTAGACTTGTTAAACATGTGTCAACTTAGGCAAGTAATTATAGTTTGCTTTGTTCAAGATCTCATGTGTGGACTGAGATAAGTACATTCATGATAAACGTTCGTATCAGGTTCTGTGCGCTCGCGTTCCATCCTTGTCGTGTTCCCTCCGAAGTCTTAAACGCGGTTTTGTGGTTTGAATTGACGTAAACACAAAGAACCATATGAAGACACAGATTGAACAAGTCCAAAGGCATTTTGAGATTTTTGGCATCACCTCTCAAGCGGACCTTTAGAGACATACTTATGAAAAAAAAAATTATCCAAAAAATTCTAAACCTATTATATTTTGGTCAACTTAGTCATAAATTTTTCAATTTTATTAATTGAGTTATAAACTTCCTTACGTTTTTGTCAATTGAATTTATTTGGTCAATTTTAACTAGAAATTACTGATGCGGATGCCGGCGTCTTATATCACATGACTGGTGCTAACATGGACAATTTTTGTAGTTTTTAAAATCTTTTGAATTTTTTATAATTGTTTGAATTTTTGCTTCCTTTTCTTATCTTTTTTTTTTCTTCCAAGCCTAGTGAGGGTAGGCTGTTGGCCCTCACCGCCACGAAGCCCTCACCAACCGTGGCCCATGGTTAGCAAGGGTTGGCTGGCAACCCTCGCCGGACTTGGTAGGAAAAAAAAAAGAAAGAAAAAGAAAAAAGAGAAGAGAAGAGAAAACAGAAGAAAATAAAAATTCCTAAAAAATTATCCACGTCAAACCGACTTATATGGTCTTACTGGCGTTCACATTAGCAACTTTTGACTAAAATTAACATGATGAACTCAGTTGGTAAGACGTGAAAACGTCTAGGTTTATGACTTTAAGGACAATGTTCTCCATGTTTACACTATATCTACCATTTTGAGACGAAAACTACCTCGCGGGGCTATTTGACATTTTGCAACCACTTGCTAGGATACTTTCAAACTAAGATGGTTTGGATTGTAACTAAAGAGTAGTGTTTTTTTTTGGCATTTAAGCTCGGATTTGTGTTGCAAACCCTTCTCTCTCTCACAACTAGCGTCACTCCATCCATCTCCATAGCCATCATACTAATCGACGCCACTGCACCACCACCACCACCACCACGGTAGTTACTCTACTGTTCTTGCACGATTAGAGAGAGGCGACGATGGTGAGGTTGATGGAAGGGAGAAGTGAAGTTGATAGGTTGACGATTATGTTGTGCACATTGAGATTACAAGTGTAGGTGTATGCAATAGAAGTTTGATGCTTTACCTGAGAAGATTGTCAAAATGGAACCTAAGTCTGAGCTCATCAACATATTCAGTTAAACTCACATTTACTAAAAAATTTAAGCTGATGAGTTATGGATCAATTAAAATATATTAACTGCTTCTGATGCGTGGCTTTTTTAATACAATTCATACGTGCATCTTAATAATAACATATAGGGATGTGCAAAACAAACTACTCGAATTGGGAATTACCCGGACTGAATTAAATTGATCGATTGGGTTTGGTTCTTAAGAGTGCTGGTTCGATTTTCGATTCCTAAAAGTGGAATTGATGTTCAGGTGGTTCAGTTTTAAGGGGGAATCGGACCTGACCGAATACATATACTCTTTTCTTTTTCTTTTTTTAATTTCTTAAAAAAAAAAGTGACTCGTTGTTTTCTTTTTCTTTTAAATTTCTTCATAATAGAAGGTATTAAGTAGTGGGAAAAAAGAAGTGACTGGCTCCATTGAATCGGATTGGTCCCTGATTCCCAATTCCATCTTGAAATCAGGCTGAATCGGGATCTAATTATTCCTAATCACAAATAATTAAGAAGCAGCTTTGCTGCAGGACAATGGTAACATAACCTATCCCTTCGAAAAACAAACCCAAATTCGTCCTTCTCTCTTCTGAAAGCACCGAACCCAAAGAGAACCGATCTCTAAAATGATATGCCTGAGTTGTTATTCCTTCTCAAGCATGGCCAGTGTTTAGTCGCGGAGCCACTCATAGTTCGACCTGTCGTCACTCTCGATAGACCGGCCGTGTCAACCCGTCCATCCTTCCATGTTTTCTCTAATTTCCTCCTCCCCATCATTGTCATTACTTGCCTCAAGTCCGCATCGCGGTCAGACAAAAACAATTGTTTTGAAAAGACTCCTTCACTCCATTCCCAAAGTTCAACCCAAACCGCGAACCGGGTTCCCTTTTCGTCCTCAAGATATTTAATACCCTAAAAGTCCGCAACGCCATGCCAAACGACGTCACCATCGTGTGTCATCATGTTTTGACCTTTTGGTGCACCGATGGCATGCAACGGCGGAGGAGTTGAAAATCACGGGGTTTTGCGAGGGCAGGAGCGTAAATTCATATTTGAGTTAGATCGTGCGCCTCTACCTTTTTTCTCGTTCCGAGTGCTGTGGGGCTGTTGACGTTTAGACGGGGGGGTGATCGTGACATCTGAAGTTTTGATCGAGTCAGAGCTCTGCCGGCGGGTCCCACAGAAGAGAATATCACGTGGGGGATACGACGCCTGAGTGCGCGGGCCACTCGGGGATGGCCGGGTGGTGGCGGCGCCACCCACCTCGGCCCTCTGCCGGATGCCACCTCCATTGTTAGGAGTGGGGCTTCGTGAGGAATATTTTACTTTTTTTTTCATAACCGTACGACTTTAATTATGGCTAGATTACCGACACAAATTATCACAGCAATCTTAAATTTATTATGCGAATATCAAGTAAATCATAAATTTTTCCATTACAACCTAAGTTTTTGCATGAAATTTCAGTACGGCATATTTGATCAATTTCCATCGGAATTCACTAACATGGTAATGTAGTATGCCGAATAGTCATATAACAGGTTTATGACTAATTGAATAATTATCCTTTCAATTATGGGAGCCAAATACATGCATATCATCGTTACTTTGATAAAATTATGATGGAAAACTTGCTTAGGAAAAGTAAACTTTTAACTTGCAAAATATTCCAATAATACCGTGTAAAATATCATCATGCACGAGTCAAAATTTAAGCGGGTTACTTAAACTCAAATACGAGATTAGCCGCGATTGATGGGTTGAGAGTTGAATTTATATCATGCAATCGTTTTGAACATATATTTGTGTCTATAATGACTGAAATATAGAGTCACTCGATAGCATCAACTTACTCGATTTCCTTCAATTTCCTCGAACAAGTTCAAATTATTGCCACGAAATTGATTCAGTACGGACTTAGAAACTTAACATTAGAGCATGCTTTTGGTCAATTGATATGATTCGATGTAGCACCCTAGAAAATAGTAATGTTAGGTATAGGTCTAAGACTAGTTTCTGAAATTTCTCTACGGATGATGCTTGTAATTTACAATTTTTTAACGAGTAGGATATATTCAACGGGCGGTAAAAGTCCCTAGGCATTGCTTCTCACATATTCTAACGTAATAAACAAATCTCGAGACCTGAAGTTTCCAAAAAGTTGGTCCCCAGGGCATGTAATATGACTGCCAGGCCATGTAATATCGCGGAATTGTCAGCCCCATTTTGGTAAAACCAGTTTTGGCAGATGGATCAGATTCCAGATCGACCAGCTTGGTCAAGAGGCGACAACGGGAGAGAATTTCATAATCATTACAGGACAGCATTTCAAAGCCAGCCGGTCAACCCTTGGAATTTTGACCGCACCGCATACGCAACCCCCGCCAATAGCCGGCGGCCGAGGACGGACGCAAGCCCTCGAAAGCTCGCTATTTTCCTCATTGCCCCTCCCTCTCCTGGACGGCATGAACCTTCCGCCGCTGCTTCCCTCCCTCCCTCTCTCTCCCTCTCTCCGCAGAACATATTTATAGTCCTGCGTTCTCATTCTCAGAGCACATTTCTGTTCTGAAGCAAGGAGCTTTAGGTTAAAACCAGAAGAGAAGAGAATATGGAGAGATACTCATCAGCAGCTGCCTTCGCTCCGCGCGACGAGGCCGTGACCGTCCCTTCCCAGGCCTACCCGTTCCACAAGCCGCTCCACTCGGTCCGCAAGCCCCCCGCGAAGCCGTGGAAGAAGCCGACCGCCCCGGTCCCCCCGAACCCCACCCGGGTCTACAAGGTCGAGCCCATCAACTTCCGAGAGCTCGTCCAGAAGCTCACGGGGGCTCCGTCCCGGCAGCAGCAGCTGCCGCATCATCCCCCGGTCCGCCGGCTCCAGGAGGCGGCCCCTCCGCCGCTCGAGCTCTTGATGCATAACCCGGTCCGCAGTGATATCAACAATAATAACGCGGCGGCGGCAGGGAAGGCTGCTACTCCTTTATCTGCTGTGTACAGGGAGCTGGTGTCTGAAGGCCTTGAGAAGAAGTCTCCCCACAAGTTTGGAGACGGCTTCGAGCTGAGCCTGTCGCCGAGCTTTCTTGGATGGAGCACGATTCCCATGTTGAGTCCGGGGACGTTGTCTGGATTCTAGACTTCAAACAACCAAAGTTTAATTTCTCCTACTGTCGTCAAAAAGATTGAGCCGTCAAGAAAAGGCCGTGGATCTGAAATGGGTTCTAACTCATACAGTGCTGTTTTTCTTTTCCTCTTTGACTTTGTAAATTTCTTAGGCTGTTTTCAGATGTATGAAGAAACAGCGAGTTCATAGGTAGTTGTTACTTTTCTCCTGCTCATACGATTTTCGTATGTCGTTTTTTGTGTTCTCGAAACAAGAAAAAACAGCTAGTTCATGATTTATTATTGACTTTGTATGTCTTTTCAATATCGAAGGTCCTTGATGATTTCTGGTTGTAAAACCACTGTCCTTTTTCCATTGTAGATGTGGAAGAACTGAGCTGCTTCCAATAAATTCAGGTTACGTTGCGTATACTAATGAATAAAGTCTCCGAGAAAGGTCAATGTATCTTCCTTTTTTTCTTCTTTTTTTTCGGTCGACCTAAAAGTTTTCTGTACCTTTCCCCCTCATTGCTCGCATATTGCCACGGTCAGGGCAGGTAGTCAGTTTCAAGGACCGCCCGGCATACCAGTTGGCTATTATAAGAAGATAATATTGGAAGTCCACCTATTTCTTCGAGCAAAGGGCGCTCCCAGTAAGAATTCGAAATCTTCAGCGAGCTGTCCTTAGTCATGAGCTGTACATCAGCCCATTTAGATGCAGAATGCCCCGATGCTATGGCGCACGCCAGTTCGCACGATCATTTGCAAGAAAGCAAGAATTGATACGAGTGGTGAGATGATGTTCTATTCACCAGTATCAGTCAACAGTACATACAGTGTACGTCAAGGGACTAGTGGGAAAGCAGAGCTTTTGTAGTTGAACACCTTAAAAGAGTTTCGCAGTACAAGCATTATGTACTTTAGCAGGAGAAATAGATATTACAAATGCTTGACAAGACGACTCTCTGTAGACAACTACGGTAGAGGGCTTCTGAGTTTTTCAGGTAATAATTGAACCCATATCTTTTCTACCAAAAGCATCGATTAAACGCGATAAGCAGCTGTTGTTACGAAATGACTGGGGTTTGATATGTTCGGACATATCGGAATGAAAGAACCCAAGCTGCTCGGATGCTCGAGTTCTCTTTGAGAAGCCTTTTCTTGCATGCTTGCCAAGAGACATCCTTCACGTAATTGGTCGAGTCAACCAGTTTCATTCGCCATCTCTTGCCCCCTATTAGTCTTACTCTTCCGAAATTAAGATATGCCATTTTCGACCGAATCCTTAGACCTTTCTTCAAACATTTTGGCAGATTGATTCAAAGATTCAAGGACAATATCTTATTCGGTGGCATGAACACCTTTCGATCAAGTCAGGATTTTGATCTTTTAGCCAGATTCTACATAAAGAGTTTCTCCAAACTCAAGATATTGCCTTTTATTTTGGGTACAAAGTAGCCTATTAAAAATAAGTCTATGCCCATCATCTTCAAAGCAAATCAAAATGAGACATTTGCCTCCAATTAGGATCTTAGAGGAATTGGTAAAATTGACATTATTAGCCTTATTAGTGATCTTCCTATCCGGCTCCATGAATATTCCTCTCTATGCTCATTTTCTTTAGTGACTAGCAACAAGCTTGGCTTCTCTAATTCTTCTTTGTTTCTCAAAAGATTGGCTCTCACGTCAACCTCATTAGAAGCATGATGCTCCCAAGAGAATAATGACCAATCTTGTCACACCTCACTATCTCCTATACATTTTCTTATGCTTAAAATTGTATTAGAGTGGGGACAAATTAAGCAAAACATGGCATTTAGCTCCATTTTGGATCTATGGCACAAATGGAATATCCAGCTTCCTCATACTGAGCCTCTCGCTTTAGATTTCTCTTATTCTATTTGCACCCATCAGAAAGAGAATGGAGAATTATCCCATTATTTTCCTCTTGTGGTTGGCCTATTTGATGGTTGATTGGGTAGCCACATTAGCAATTGAGCTCATCTCTTCTAGCCAAGGTGCTTGTGCAATTGAAGTAGATGGAGCACTTTGGGTGTGTTTGGTTCAACATTTTGCAAGCCTATTGGGAAAATGCAAAACATTTTAGCCTAAAGAACTTTAGGTAAATGTAAAGACAGTTTGGTAAACCATGTTTTAAGAAGCAACTTTGAGGGAAATGCCGTTTGATAGAAAACACATTTGAAAAGCCCTTTGAGTGATTAATATTAGTTTTTTTTAATTTTATTTGTTTAAAATTGAAAAAAATAATGTATGTGACTTTTTAAATATAAATTTTGACAATAATACCAAAAAATCAAATACATATATAATTTTAAAAAAAAATTTGACCAAACCCTTCATTGGAATTTTTTAATTTTTATTTGCTTAAAATTGAAAAAATGATATATGCAACTTTTTAAATATAAATTTTGACAATAATGCTAAAAAAAAAATCAAATACATATATATATTTTAAAAAAGACCAAATCTTTAGTCGAAATTTTTTTAATTTGTATTTTTTAAATTGAAAAAATAATGTATGCAAATTTTTAAATATAAATTTGAAAATAATGCTAAAAAAATCAAATACATATATATATATATATATATATATAATTTTTCTTTTAAAAAAAAAACCAAACCCTTCATTGGAATTTTTTAATTTTTATTTGTTTAAAATTGAAGAAAATGATGTATGAAAATTTTTAAATATAAATTTTGACAATAATGCTAAAAAAATAATAATATATATATATATATATAATTTTTAAAAAAGACCAAATCCTTTTGTCGAGATTTTTTTTTTGTAAATTGAAAAAATAATTTATACAAATTTTTAAATATAAATTTGAAAATAACGCTAAAAAATCAAATACATTTATATATATATATTTTTTAAAAAGGACCAAACCCTTCGTTGGAATTTTTTAATTTTCATTTGTTTAAAATTGAAAAAATAATGTATGCAATTTTTTAAATATAAATTTCGAAAATAATGCTAAAAAAAAATAAAATATATAAATAATGTTTCTTAAAAAAAAGACCAAAATATATTTAATTTTTTTAGCATTTATATATATTTGGATTTTTTAGCATTATTTTTGCATTTAAAAAAATAATGATGAGGGCAGAATCAAAAATTTAAAGAATGAGTGAGGATAGTTGTGAAAAAAAAAAATAAATTTTAGCATTTAGCCATATATTTAAAGCTCAAAGTTAGTCCCTACTAGCATTGAGTTTTCATTTTTATTTGACTTTCACTTAAAAGTTAAAAAATGGTTGTAAACAATTTTTAACTATTTTTTCAAAGGGCTTTGAAAATCAAATATATATGCTAAAAAATAAAATATGTAAATAAAATTTTCCTGTGGACTCATTTCTCTTCTTACATTTTTTTTGGACACTATCACTACCTTCTCTCTAGAGGATTTTTTAGCTTTGGCGATAACACCTACTCAATCTCTAATGACGAGGGCAAAATCAGAAATTTGAAGAATGAGTGAGAATAGTTGTGAAAGAAAAAACTAAATTTCAGCATTTAGCCATATATTTAAAGCTCAAAGCTAGTCCCTACTAGCATTAAGTTTTCAGCCTTCCGAATGCTGACTTTCACTTAAAAGTTACTTCAAAATGGTTGTCAAACGGTTTAGTATTTTTTCAAAGGGCTTTGGAGGTTGAAAGTCCTTTAGGAATGTTAAACCAAACGCACCCTTTGGGCCTCATTTCTCTTCTTACATTTTGGCAGTTTGGAACTACCTTCTCTCTAGAGGACAATTTGCTTTGGCGATAACACCTACTCAATCTAATCTTCCAAGTCAACACGGCCATACATTTCTTTGAGTAGATATTTCCTAGTGACAAATCTCTAGTGAGCCTAACAATGTCAGTATTTCTTGCCGAGGTTATAAAATATGGGGAGAGGATGTAGCACTTTATCTCTCGAGCCTCCACAAGCTTAGAAAATTTATGCTCTCATGGCGCAAGTCTCCTTATGCATATAACAAGTTGGTTAAAGAACTCATTGTTCTAGGGGATGTATATTTTAATAAAGAAGAAGCAATGTGTCCGGAGAGCATTGTGGTGAGAATGATGACTACTTCTTTTTTATCTTCAACTTCATTGGAGATCTCATGTTCACATGTCAATAATGTGAAATGAGCCATAAATTATATCTGCAAAGTTTCGGTGTTGGATGTGTTGAGGGTGATATCAGTTGAGCTTCATTTCATGTACGATTTGCTTCACATAAAAGCGTAAGCAATACCTTCCAAATGGAACTACATTTTCCACTTCATAACTTTCACTATGGTTGTGATGGCTTTTGTCCTGTTCAAATCACTTGAAGAAGCATTGGCTTCCCAAACTCAATGTTGAAATTACTTATTCCCTTCATGCTCGTTTTCTCCAATTGGACCATTGCTAGAATCAAGTGCCACAATTCATTTTTTTACAAGATGCTATTGGCCATGGATCACCTAGGGAAGTCTCAATTAACTACACGTGAAGTAGAGCCTAACCCCAATGTTACTTACACCCTTATATACACCATTAATATTTTGAAGGTGGCTAGAATCCATCTCTGTCCGCAACCTTTTATTTGAGTGCTTTACGAGAGAATTCGAGAAAGTTGTATAAGCATGATCGGCATTGGGGCATCATTGCTTTTTCTACTATCTGCTTTTTTCCATTTCATATTGTTGACGCCTAAAATTTCATTTTAATTAATTAGGTTTTATTTTTGTTTTTATTTTATTCGGATGATAAATAAATGAAAAAACGAAAAAAAACGGAAAAAAAGAAAAAAACAAGAAAAGCAGAAGCAGCCCTCGCATGGGCCCTGAAGGCCCATCTCTGCCTCAGCCCGGCCCCCGCGAGACCTTCTTCTTCCTCACGCCTTTGCAACACGCACAGGGGGGCGCGACGCCGGAGCAGAGAGGAGGAGCAGCGACAACGCACGTGGAGCAGGGAGCAGCTGGCGTCGGATGGGACGCCGGTTCGGCCGGCGAAGGCCGTGGCGATCGACGATCGAACTCCGTCGACCGGCCGCCCCTCGGCCTATAAATAGGCCCTCCATCCCCGACGAAGAGACAGACGGAGGAAGGAGAAAGGGAGAGGGATCGAGGTCACAACCCTTGGACACCCCACTGAGAGACTTCAGGGGGGCCGAGGGCTCGCGGCCGGAGATCCGAGGCGTTGCCGGAGGAGCAGATCGAGAGAGAAAGGGGGAGATCGAGCACGGGGAAGGCGAAAGGGTGTCGAACGTCGTGCGACGTTGTCTCCGTCTCGCCGTGCACGGTTGCCGGTCTTGGCCGGGTAGCCTATCTCCGTCGTCGTCACCACCCCTCCCCGTTGCAGCCCTCTCCGTCGTCTCGTTCTCATCATGTCGCCATCGCCGCCGCCGAGCCCAAGCCTTCCCCTCTTCAGCGCCGCGAATCGAGAACCCTAGGGTTCTCGATTTTTCGGGTCGCGGCCTCGGGTCATCGATTGGACCCGGCCGCGAACCGGGTAGGGTTTCGTGCGGGGGGGGCCGCGAGCGGGTCAAAAACGGATCCGGTAGGGTTTCGCGGGGAGCCGGGTCGTGGAGCGGGTTGTCGGAGCGGGTCATCGGGCCGGGCCGGTGTCCCCGAACGCTCGGCCACGGCGCCGTTTCATTCAAAATAATTAAAAAAAAAAAAAAAGAGTCGGGCCCACGTAGCGAGCCCGTCTCGCGTTTCAGTCAAAGACCCCGGCCGACCCAACCCGCGATCCGACCGGTCAGTTTTTATATTATTTTAATATAAAATAATATTTTAAATAAAAAATAAAAAAATAAATATTTTATTTCAAAAAAATCAAAAAATCAAAAAATGTTTTATTTTCAAAAATATTTAAAAAAATGTTAAAAAAAGTTTTTAAAAAAATCGAGAAAAATCAAAAAATAATTTATTTTCCAAAATATTAAAAAATATTTAAAAAATATTTTATTTTTCGAAAAATCAAAAAAATCAAAAAAATTTCAAATTTTCCAAAAAAGCCAAAAATTCAGAAAAAGACAAAAAGACTTGTATTTTGCCAAAAAAAAAATATCAAAAATCCAAAAAGTCCCTTCTATGTTAAAAAAAAAAAAATTAGAAAAAGACATAAAAAATGTTTTTCTCCAAAAATGCATGAAAAATCCCTCAACATCCAAAAATCTCAATGTTTAAACAAGATTAGGTACCGAAAGGGCATTAGTGATTAGCTAGTGTAATCAAGTCCCCGATCCTAATTTCTCTAGTTGCGCAGAGTGAGTATTTCTCCCGATACTTCGCTTGGGTTTCTAATCAACCCACCCCAAATCGATTAGTGGCGACTCCATTTTAAAAATTGATTTACAGGTTAAAACTTGAACCATTAAGTCGTGAATTGGTGGACTTGGGAGAGTCCGGGCTTAACCAATTTTAGCCGAGCCATTAGCCTTCTTAGGCGCCCGTATTCGATTGCGGGCGCCGAAAAAAAGAGGTAGCAACAGCTTGGCGACTATGCTGGGGAAGATTTGAGGACTTAGGCCATTTTTGTCTTGTTTAAATTCTTTACTAACTTAGGTTTTTTCTTTATGCAAGTCAAAAGCTTAGAAATTTATTTTAATTTTTGCTTAAAATAGATTATCTTGTGATTATAAATTGTTGTGTATGCTTTACTGTTTTAAACACTACACATGGCACACACAACCCGGCCGCCGGACCTGGGCCGCCATAGGATTTCTAGGATGGTGTTAAGAAAGATACGACCTCGAACGCGAGACTGCGATGTAGAGGTTGCCTTTCTTTTCCCCGAATTTCTTAGCCGAGGTTAAGAGGGTATGCTGCTAACACGAGACTGTGACGGGCGGATACCTTTTTAATTTCATCAAGCCTTATGAGTTAGAAATCGAGCCGCACATCCCATGCGCATGTCCTTGTGCTTGCCATTTTATTTAAAAGCAAAGTGATTTCTTTACTTTTACTTAGTCTTTTTATTGGCTCATGGCAATTTAGGATAAGCTTTTCAAAGTCCCAGTCTATATGCGATGGGGAAAGATGATGTCCAGTTCATTCCTGCTCCCAAAGCGGAACTCTTCAGATGGTGGGGTCAATTGGACCAATATGCCCAAGAGCGCGTGAAAGCCAAAGTCGGTCATCTCCTATCATTGATTCAAATCACTGTTTGTCCTGAAGTCATACAAGCTATGGCGCATTTCTGGTGTCCAAAAACGACTACTTTCATATTTGGTAGATTTGAGCTAACCCCAACTCTGGAAGAATACAAGTATCATCACCGGAATGCCTCTCGAGAATAAGCTTGGTCGACCATCAACGGGCATCATCCCGTTGCGTGGATTAGCGCGACTTTTAAGAACTGAAGTTCATGTTATGAGGCAAATTCTTGAAAACAACCATAATACCTACCCACTAGAATTTATGAATGCTTGTTTTCAAAATCAGCCTATGACCCAAAAAAATGAAATTTTCCTTCTAGCCCTTTTCGGATTTATCATTTTCCCCCATCAAAGAAATGTCATAAGTCCTAAGATGGCATGGATAGTTGATCAGGTTTTGAGGGGGCAAAATTACGTCAACATGATTTTAACTGAAACATTCCTATCCTTTAATCGTTTTAAAAGATAACATGGAGAAAATCATGCGGGTCTCTCCTGAAATTTTACAAGTCTGGTTCTTTTCCCACCTAAGTGAATTCCAAGACTTCATGCGATCGTCTGAAACAAATACTTTCGAGAGTCCATTACAAAAATTTATAGTTTTAGGACCATGCATTCCCAATCAAAGCTGTTTAAATTGGATAAACTTCTTAAGAGACCCAGCTCCTGAGGCATTTCAATGGTGTGCTGGTTGGTTCCATGAAAAGAGAGCTCGCTTCGCTTACAAACGTTGCCGCCCAATCCCGTTGCTCGGCCTCACTGGCGCCATTCCCTATTACCCATATCGGGTGGCACGACAATATGAAGCCCTTCAGGAGATCCCACCGCCTTTCAAGAGGATGATCCCTCCAGTTCTTTTCAACACAAACCGTGACTACGCATTCGAAATTTCTATCGCTAAGGAAACTTGGGACAAATGCCATCGCAAAAGGATCGTGGTACCTGCAGGGCTTGAGGGAGAATAAAGAGCCCACCACGCCTCTACGGACTATATCCACAATCATCACATCCCGACAAGGTGGAAGCCATCGGTCCCTCGCTCAATCAGAGAAAGCAGCCCGCACGAGCAAGCAGAGCTTACGCAAAGGGACTTGGGAATAGACTAGATACATATCTCGGAGCCGGTCCAAGAAAGCAAGCAACCTTTGCGGAACAAGGCTCCCCGTCGCATATAAGCTAGCAAAATGTTGTCTTCCTTAGTGTTTATTTTGTGAAAGCTTTGTCCCTTTGTTTATGGACTTTTCTTTAATATCTAGTACTTTGTTATGTCATTTCAAGTTCTAGATGCTAGAAGTCTGTAAAATCCTCTTTCGATAAATAAAAATAGATAGATCGTTGCCATGGGTCAATCTTTGTCTGCTCTGTGCTCATTCATTGTTTTCACAAAAACATGTAATCATGAATCGCCAACTATCAGCCACTCGCGAATGGCCTCATGTGATAGGGGCCGATTAGAATGATGTACAAAATTGTCTCGCCAACATTGAAGATGGCGTAGGACAGATGTCCATTGTCCTTTGACAACTCTCGAGGCAAATGGAATCCGCTCAAACTGAGCCCAGCTCCATAGTTGCTTTAAACACTTGTCATGACACCCGCGAATTTGCCGAAAATAGCCGGTACCATGGACATCTTGAAAAGATCATGAAAAAGTTAAACCAAATGCGGGCGTGAATCCCATGGACTTGTCCAATTACGCCGGCATTGAAATCCCCGAAGAGCTCAAATCATCCGAATGCGAAAGGTATGCTGATACCTCCCGCCCGAGACCTACTTGCAGCCTACCTCGGCCCGAAGGATGATTCAATCATACCGCCAAGCTTGACTGGCCCCGCCTTGCGATGGTACATTGTCGGGAAGATTAGTCCCCTTAAAACCTTGAGGGAATTAATCCATGCTTTCCACCAGGAATATAATATTGACATCAGCCCTAACATCGCCTTGCCCTATGAAGAACCGATGATCGCGGAGCACGAGAAGCCGTTAGTCGCTGAGATAGGAGAAGAAAATGTCAATGAAGCCTTGTATGATAAATGGGCGACTGAGCAACATCAAATTACTGAAAAGTTTCTCACTAGGAAAGGCAAGGAACCTATGTACGAGATCAAAGACACGGAGCATGTTCAAGACCAGGGCATGACAAGACAGCTCCCCAGGCTTACTCCAAGAGCTAAGGTCCAAAGAATACCAACCCCTATCAACCTGGAAAGTAAATTAGACAGTGAGACTCTAATGTCTCTCACTTCCCTTGATAGAATCGAGCTGGCAAAACGAAGAGCCTTACTCAAAAGATCTGGACCAGAAGCCAAGAGAAGAAAGCCTAAGCAAATCAATTCAGCATCTGCCGACGAGCCACCGCACCAAAGCTCCAAGCATTCCCAAGAATACAGCTTTGAAGGCTACCATCCCCTAGAGTACAACCCTGAAGACTTCCCATCCTTAGAATACAGCCCCAAGGATTTCCAACGTTACTTTGACAATGAAACTGACGATTCATCGTATAATTGTTTCCTACTCTCACTCGGGAATGAAGGCCCGTCAGAAGAGGAAACATACGTCTTTATCCGCTACGATCCTAATGAAGTACTAAGCTCGTCCTCTGACCAAGAGGATAGCTTCAATACTTCATCCTCATTCGAAAATTTTGACCCGGAGGAAAGCAATGGGGTAATCTCGGTAGAGTCCAACTTCCCCGAAACAGAAAAATTCACCACTACGATGAATATGCAAAGTGGGAAAACCAAAGGTGGCTAACCAAGACATATCAAGCTCGTCTTGCCCCCATAGGATCATGACCCCCATAGAAATGTGGATACCCATTTTCCGCAGTACAACGGCACGACTTGCCCCGTGGCTCACTTGCAGTATCTCCATGCTGAAATGAGTCGAGATATGGCCGATGTTATTTACAACTCAGGGCGTTCCAAGAAACTCTTACGGGGTCTGCACTACAATGGTTCTCGCACAGCAAATATTCACCTCATAAAGGATTGGAGCAAGCTGACTTCCACATTCTTGCATCGGTACCAAAACCAGATTGGAATTGAACGCCTTGCGAGAGTTTGGCTTACTTCGAAGAAGACCAATGGAGGATATCCGAGCATACGCAAGGAGGTGGAGGGCTTTCATGATGCAAACCCACCCTCAACTGGCTAATGAGGAGTTAATGAAACAATTCATAGAAGCTTTATCCTGCAAGCATCGCTGTTGGCTGCATGGGTTACACTTCCGTAGCTTCAACGAGGTAGTTATCGCATGTGAATACTTCGAGTCTACTGAAGGCGAGGAATTCAAAGACGCTTAGCTTCAAGACCAGCACTATCAAAGCGCTCCTTTACATAGGAGTTTTCATGAGTTTTACTTGTAATTTCATGTTTCTTATCTTGTTTAATGTGCTACCGTTGTACTTTCCATTCCAAGTACTCTAATGTACAGTTCTAATATTCTGTTTTGAGAGCATGAGGCGGTACTCCAAACCCGCCCAAAGTGATGTTATCCAACCATGAAAAGAAAACATCATCCAAGGAGAATACCGAGGGCTGGGCTTCCTCATGCTTTTTCTCCCCCAAAGACCTATTTTGAAAATAAAAAATATTTCATCACCCAAAAGCTTTTGTCAAAACAAGATGATAAATTTAAGCACGTTTGTCTTTCCAACCCTCTCACTTTATGTTTCAGAACATCATCCCCTTTGATTTAGTGTGACTAGCACATCGTGTGAACAGACCAAACTCGAGAAAGCGGGGGCAAACAAAAAGATCATCCCACTTCAAGAAGGTAAGCTTTATTTTCTGAATATAATTTTGGAAATGATGTCCTCTCTCTTCTATTCACAGGAAACAAAAGATAGGACGTAATAGGTACAGGCATACGGTTGAAATCAAGCCGTCCCCAGGAGCTCTGTGCACTCCACCTCGCTCTTGCCCAACTCCTTCTCAAGCCAAAGTAATATCTTTCCCTTAGAACGTGCTCGAGCAACTAGACGTTGCGATTTCGTTGATGAAATTTCCAGCCTTGACAAGCGCGGAAGCACATGAAAGGGATTTCTTCTCTTTCTTTGAATTGGCTACTGTCAACAGGGAGGAAATCCAGACAGTTAAAGTGATCTCTAGCCCCCTATTTAAGATGATGACGTTAGGACCTGGAAACCTAACTTCTTGTTCCTGACACACGCTCTCCCAAGAAGTAATTGCCATCAGAGAATTGGAGGTTTTGATTGTCCATCTTAGTTTCCATAGAAGCTTTAGGTATATGACTTTGCCCAATACTGCTATAGTCAAAGACAAAAGAAGAAAATTCCACAGAAGGAAGGCGTTGAAGATGAATCAATGACCATCAATCATGCATACAGGGCCACAAATGAGGAGGGCCAATTGAAAGAAATGTCGAACCGTGTCAATACAAAGAGGCTGTCATCAACATACGAGATCCCTAGGAGCTAACAAATACAAACTCGGGAAGAGTAATTTGGTATCATTTCCAATGTTCCCAGTATCTGAACTCGCTTTTGACATATTTTCTCCTATTGATAGGAAGCATAGGATTCAAGAAGCAAGCTTAATGGTTAATTTGGACAAATTAATTGACCCATATCAATTTACCTAATTTGGTATGAAAGTACGTGTCATCCAGGAGCCGGTTCGGTTAAATGAAAAACGAAGCACCCTATGGACACCGTCGGCACCTCTAGCCGAGTGGTACTCGGGAAGAAGCAAAACGGTCCGAAGTCGGAGGTTTGAATCCTCGACACGGCAGTTAGCCGCTTGGTAAAAAAATAATAATAATAAATTTTTGCGCCTGCAAATTACGAGAGAGCATGATGACCTAACGAAGCAAAAGACATAGGACTTCGTGCACTTCAGTCCATCCAATCATCCGCAAACCAAAGGTGAAAGGTAATGTTGTATCGCTTCCAAGATATTTGACTCTTGAAAGAGTTTCTGACTAACATGATCCCTGTTATCTATTGCAGGATCACTTAAACCGTAAAAAATGCGGATAACAAATCAAGGAAAGACATGTCAAACTCTGATAAACTCTCCCAAGCAAAATGGCATCTCAAGTATCACCAAAGCAAATGACAGATCCTCCAAGCCTCAATTCACCTTTAATTTTGGCCCCGTTAATTGATCCATTTTCATCTTCTCTTCGCGGGGCAAAAGCGAAAGGCCCGTCAAATCAATGATCGATCCCCAACCCCGGCTGATCCTTCTTGTGTCATTTCCCTACTCAATAGGAACAACCCATTGACACCCATTTGTGAATAACCCTTTTTGATGGTCAAAATTTAACATATTTGGAAACACCATTTTGTTAACCCTTAAAGCTACAAACAAGGTTTTTCTTGAGTAAAAAACCATTCATTTGTTTTAAGAGTACAAACTCCATCATATTCAAAATGTTGCATGTCATTTCCAGATGAATTCTACATGATGATTTCGTTTGTCTAAGTCACCGATTCCACTGAGGATTATCAGAATAGACAGCTAAGTGAAGAATACGAGATTGATTGAGCGTGCTGGATGAGGCGCGTCAAAATGATGACAGGCAAGCTATATCCTACACACAGTCCCCCATCTATACACTTGTCAGATGAGTGCAGGAGATTCCATGGCTGCAGGGTAAAGAGTTCTCTCGCAAATGGTACGATAACCAAAATAGTGAGAGGCATTCCATCGCTCACCCTATTGAACCCCATACATTGGTGAAGCTTCTCTCATACCCTCGTCAAGAACCACCCCACATTGGGGCAAAGCGGAGGCAAAGTAGCATCACAAAGTGAGAAGAGAGATAGAATTTTTCTTGCTCGCACTTGCATCAATCTTCGGGTGTCCTTATTGCATATGAACACTCACGTTAATTCAAGTGCCCCAGAATGACGAAGAGCAATTCTTTCTCTATGCACTTGTATTCATTGTACAACCCAATTGAGTCTGTAATTTTACCATCATGTGGAGGCAAAACAGAAGTTACTGCCATTTAAGCAGCATAGCCCGAGCGCCTGCAAGATGAAGACTCAAAAGTCTAATAACGGTGTTTCGATTGAACTTGCCTAGGCCAATTCCTCTAACGACAAGAATAAAAAAATGGGCATAAAAAAGCAACGTACCTGGTAAAAGCAAGGTCAATGCCCATAAATGAAGAACTGGAATAAAAATAGGGACATGAAAAAGCAGTGTGCTTGGTAAAAGCAAGGCCAATGCCCCTCAGTCAAAAATGCAGCCAAGAAAATGTGGCTGTTGTGGTCCATAGAACCTCCATTTGACAGTGAGAAGAAAGAATGGTGACAAATGCCAAGGCAATCACCAGCTCTCACCCTTTTACACATGAATCAAGCCTACATTACATCCCATTGTAAAAGTCTCTTCAGACTATGGGCACTTCAATTAACGTAGGATTTCATATGTCTATAAGTATCGCTCGAAGAAGTACGAGCAAGACTATTCTATCTCTTTTCGCAGGACTCTTGACTTGCAAACCCAGAGATGATCGTACAACATCTTTCCCACAAAGCCATAACCTTATTGGTCCCCTTTGATAAGCCATTGACCAAGCCTTCATCACAATTCCAACAAAGACCTCTCATATTGGTAAAGTCGTATCATTTGCGAGAATACTCGGATCTCTGCTGACATGATGACAGTGAGATAGTGTGGTCCTTATAAATCTTGCATCAATGGTCAAGATAAAACAACCTTTCCCATGAGAACGAGTGAAAAGTCCTTTCAGATTGAAAGTCCCTCGTCTGGCATGCTCAAGACATCTACATTCTAAATGAAAGTTGTCTTTCAAAATCTTCCCTAGTGGAATTCGGATGATGCCAAAACAGACAAAATTGTCATGCATGAATCCCATTTAAACTCATGAATTTACTGCATATACAATTATGTGTGCATATTGTGCAAATAGCAGACATACTCTCAGAGATCAGAGATATTGCCAGGTAAGCATATCCCTGTCCCCATTTGTCTTAAAGTACCTATCACTGTCCAGGTACCCTTTTCTTGACACTCGACCTATTCGAGTCGTCCCTTGAGTTTGGGTGCTTGCAATTGTCTCAGTATCCCATTGTCTTTGAGTACCCACTGCTTGCCGGGTACTCCCTCTTAACGACACTCGACCTGTCCGAGTTGTCCTCAGAGTATTGATACTTGCGACTGTCCAGGTATCCCTTTATCATTGAATACCTCTCATTGTCTAGGTACTCTCTTCTTAACACTCGACCTATTCGAGTTGTCCCTTGAGCTTCGATGCTTACTGCTGTCTTAGCATCCCATTGTCTTTGAGTACCGGCCACCGTTCGGATACTCCCTTTTTCCTGACACTCGACCTATTCGAGTTGTCCCTGAGTATTGATACTTGTGACTGACCAAGTATCCTTTTATCATTGAATACCTACCACTTTGTCTAGGTACTCTCTTCTTGACACTCGACCTATTCAAGTTGTCCCTTGAGTTTCGATGCTTACCGCCGTCTTAGCATCCCACCGTGTCTTTGAGTACCGGCCACCGTTCGGATACTCCTTTTCCTGACACTCGACCTATTCGAGTTGTCCCCAGAGTATTGATACTTGTGACTGACCAAGTATCCCTTTATCGTTGAATACCTACTGCTGTCTAGGTATCCCTATTGTCTTTGAGTACCGGTCACCGTCGAATATTCCCTTTTCCTGACACTCGACCTATTCGAGTTGTCCCCAGTATTGATACTTGTGGATCGAACCAAGTATCTCTTGGAATACCTAAACCTGTCTAGGTATCCCCATATCATCAAGTACCCACCGTTGTCCAGGTACTTCCTTTTCATGACACTCAGCTTGCCCAAGTTGTCCCCAAATAATAGTAGCTGTTCAAGCATTCCACTACTTTGTGTGCCTACGCCTACCCAGGTATGCTTTCTTACAGTTGGACCAACTGAGTGGTCCCAGGTTGTATCATTAAATACTTGTGTTCATCCAAGTATCCCAAGATTTTTTGTACACTGTGGCTATCCAGGTGTTCCACCCCTTTTAAATGCCCGCGGCCATCCGGGTAAGCCTCGTGCTACATTCAAGTTTATGTTACCGGAGGTGAGAAACCTTCATGAATATCTCGGGTACGTCCTCGATATTCTCATTACCAGAAGGTGGGAGACCTTCACGAATATGCGAGGTATGTCCTCGATATTCCAACTACCAGGAGGTGAGAGACCTTCACGAATATCTCAGGTACGTCCTTGATATTCCCAATTACCAGGAGGTGAGAGACCTTCACGAATATGCGAGGTACGTCCTTGATATTCCAACTACCAGAAGGTGGGAGACCTTCACGAATATGCGAGGTACGTCCTCGATATTCTCATTACCAGAAGGTGGGAGACCTTCACGAATATGCGAGGTACGTCCTTGATATTCCAATTACCAGGAGGTGAGAGACCTTCACGACTATCCCAGGTACGTCCTCGATATTCCAACTACCAGAAGGTGGGAGACCTTCACGAATATGCGAGGTACGCCCTTGGTATTCCAATTACCAGGAGGTGAGAGACCTTCACGAATATGCGGGGCACGCCCTCGATATTCCCAATTACCAGGAGGTGAGAGACCTTCACGAATATCTCAGGTACATCCTCGATATTCCAACTACCAGGAGGTGAGAGATCTTCACGAATATGCGGGGCACGCCCTCGATATTCCCAATTACCAGGAGGTGAGAGACCTTCACGAATATCTCAGGTACGTCCTCGATATTCCCACATACCAAGAGGTGAGAGACCTTCACGAATATCTCAGGTATGCCCTTGATATTCCCAGCTGCCAGGAGGTGGGAGACCTTCACAAATATCTCAGGTGAGAAACCTTCACGAATATCTAAGGTACGTCCTCGATATTCCCAATTACCGAAGGTGAGAAACCTTCACGAATATCTAAGGTACGTCCTCGATATTCTCATTGCCGAAGGCGAAGGTCTTCACGAATATCTCAGGTACGCCCTCGATATTCTCAATTACCAGGAGGTGAGAGACCTTCACGAATATCTCAGGTATGTCCTCGATATTCTCATTACCAGAAGGTGGGAGACCCTCACGAATATGCGAGGTACGTCCTTGATATTCCAATTACCAAGAGGTGAGAGACCTTCATAAATATGCAAGGCACGTCCTCGATATTCCCACATACCAGGAGATGAGAGACATTCACGAATATCTCAGGTACCTCTTCGATACCCGTGAACGTCCGTATCCTCCAAGAGATTGAACTTGTGATCATCCAAGTACCCTTTCGACGCCTGCAAAGGCCCAAATATCCTTCAAGTTAGTACTCGTGAATATCCAGGTACTCCTTGATATGCCTGTGAACGTCCAGGTATCCTCCACAAATCGATGCCTTGAGAAAGGTCGGCGCATCCTCCCGAGAAAGGTCGGGTTCCTACTGGTGTCTTCGACAGAAGTCAGACACCCCACAGAATCGATGCCTTGAGAAAGGTTGGCGCATCCTCTCGAGAAAGGTCGAGTTCCTACCAGTGTCTTTGACAAAAGTCAGACACCCCACAAATCGATGCCCTAAGAAAGGTCGGCGCATCTCCCGATAAAGGTCGGGTACCAACTGGTGTCTTCGATAGAAGTCAGACACCCAACAAATCGATGCCCTGATAAAGATCGGCGCATCTCCCGAGAAAGGTCGGGTACCAACCGGTGTCCTTGATTGAGGTCGGGCACCCCAAAGAAAAACAGATGCCCTGAGAAAGGTCGGTGCATCTCCCGTCAAGGCGACCGAAGAAAGGTTCGAGTCCTAGACAAATCATTGATTGTTTTAACAGGCGACCGAAGAATGGTTCGGGTCCTGGAGAAGCAATTTCCCGTCACGGCGACCGAAGAATGGTTCGGGTCCGAGACAAACCACTAATTGCTCCAACAGGCGACCGAAGAATGGTTCGGGTCCTGGAGGAGCAATTTCCCATCACGGCGACCGAAGAATGGTTCAGGTCCTAGACAAATCATTAATTGTTTTAACAGGCGACCGAGGAATGGTTCGGGTCCTGGAGAAGCAATTTCCCGTCACGGCGACCGAAGAATGGTTCGGGTCCGAGACAAACCACTAATTGCTCCAACAGACGACTGAAGAATGGTTCGGGTCCTAGAGGAGCAATTTCCCGTCAAGGCGACCGAAGAAAGGTTCGGGTCCTAGACAAATCATTAATTGTTTTAACAAGCGACCGAAGAATGGTTCGGGTTCTGGAAAAGCAATTTCCCGTCACGGTGACCGAAGAATGGTTCGGGTCCGAGACAAACCACTGATTGCTCTAACAGGCAACCGAAGAATGGTTCGGGTCCTGGAAAAGCAATTTCTCGTCAAGGTGACCGAAGAAAGGTTCGGGTCCTAGGCAAATTATTGATTGTTTTAACAGGTGATCGAAGAATGGTTCGAGTTTGGGAAAAACGACCTTCTCATGTCACCAGGTAAGATGACGCCTTGATACTTGCCAAAACTCGAGGTTCACATCCTATCTCACTAACTCCCGGTAAGTAATTACATGTATCTTCTTATCTGTCTTAGTATGTGTAATGTTATGTTGCTATTTTTACATAGGATAATAACTCTCAAATAAAATATAATCTGCTATGCATATATGGACAAAATTTAGGCATCAGTTTGTCTTTGAATGCAACCTCTGCAAGCTCACCTTCAAAGAGGGGCAGCTGTTGACGCCTAAAATTTCATTTTAATTAATTAGGTTTTATTTTTGTTTTTATTTTATTCGGATGATAAATAAATGAAAAAACGAAAAAAAACGGAAAAAACGAAAAAAAAACAAGAAAAGCGTAAGCAGCCCTCGCATGGGCCCCGAAGGCCCATCTCGCCCTCGGCCCGGCCCCGCGAGACCTTCTTCTTCCTCGCGCCTCTGCAGCACGCGGGGGGCGCGACGCCGGAGCAGAGAGGAGGAGCAGCGACAACGCACGTGGAGCAGGGAGCAGCTGGCGTCGGATGGGATGCCGATTCGGCCGGCGAAGGCCGTGGCGATCGATGATCGAACTCCGTCGACCGGCCGCCCCTCGGCCTATAAATAGGCCCTCCATCCCCGACGAAGAGATAGACGGAGGAAGGAGAAAGGGAGAGGGATCGAGGTCGCAACCCTTGGACACCCCATTGAGAGACTTCAGGGGGGCCGAGGGCTCACGGCCGGAGATCCGAGGCGTTGCCGGAGGAGCAGATCGAGAGAGAAAGGGGGAGATCGAGCACGGGGAAGGCGAAAGGGTGTCAAACGCCGTGCGACGTTGTCTCCGTCTCTGCCATGCACGGTTGCCGGTCTTGGCCAGGTAGCCTATCTCCGTCGTCGTCACCACTGTCGCCGTTGCAGCCCTCTCCGTCGTCTCGTTCTCATCATGCCGCCATTGCCGCCGCCAAGCCCAAGCCTTCCCCTCTCCAGCGCCGCGAATCGAGAACCCTAGGGTTCTCGATTTTTCGGGTCACGGCCTCGGGTCATCGGATCGGACCCGGGCTGCGAACCGGGTAGGGTTTCGAGGGGCGGCTGCGAGTCGGGTCGGGGTTCGGGTCGACTCCGGGTAGGGTTTCGCAAGGGAGCCGAGTCGTGAAGCGGGTTGTTGGAGCGGGTCGTCGGGCCGGGCCGGGTGTCCCCGAACGCCCGGCCACGATTCCGTTTCATTCAAAATAATTAAAAAAAAAAAAAAAAAACGAGTCGGGCCCGTCTGCGTTTCGTGTTAAAGACCCGGGTCGGACCCAACCCGCGGATCCAACCCGGGTCAGTTTTTATATTATTTTAATATAAAATAATATTTTAAATAAAAAATAAAAAATAAATATTTTATTTAAAAAAATCAAAAAATCAAAAAATGTTTTATTTTCAAAAAATATTTAAAAAAATGTTAAAAAAATGTTTTATTTTAAAAAAATCGAGAAAAATTTAAAAAAATTTATTTTCCAAAATATTAAAAAATATTTAAAAATATTTTATTTTCTGAAAAATCAAAAAAATCAAAAAAATTTCATATTTTCCAAAAAATGCCAAAAATTCAGAAAAAGCCAAAAAGACTTGTATTTTGCCAAAAAAAATATCAAAAATCCAAAAAGTCCCTTCTATGTTAAAAAAAAAAATTAGAAAAAGACATAAAAAATGTTTTTCTCCAAAAATGCATGAAAAATCCCTCGAACATCCAAAAAATCTCAATGTTTAAACAAGATTAGGTACCGAAAGGGCATTAGTGATTAGCTAGTGTAATCAAGTCCCCGATCCTAATTTCTGGTTGCGCAGAGTGAGTATTTCTCCCGATACTTCGCTTGGGTTTCTAATCAACCCACCCCAAATCGATTAGTGGCGACTCCATTTTAAAAATTGATTTACAGGTTAAAAACTTGAACCATTAAGTCGTGAATTGGTGGACTTGGGAGAGTCCGGGCTTAACCAATTTTAGCCGAGCCATTAGCCTCCTTAGGCGCCTGTATCCGATTGCGGGCGCCGAAAAAAAAAGAGGTCGCGACACATATGGATGTGAAGATCATAATGAGATCGATACGCTTTGCGGTGCATAAAGGAACAGTACATGGATGGTGCTTGGGTAGCAATTCAGTGACGCAGCGTTGATTGAATAGGACTGGCAAGGCTGCAGTTTTGCTCAACGAACGTCTGCGACTAGAGATCTCGTTGGTATGGCCTTAACAGCTCGCTGGGAGACTGAGGATACATCGGAAAGCTGCCAGAAACCTCCGTGGGAGTTCACAAAGTACACCTGGAAGAGCTGCTATCATGGCTGGACCAGTGCAGGTGGAAGGTTGAGGATGTCACGGAAGTGACGAGGGCTTGGCGCGAGATGCGGCGGGTAGTGTTGAAGCAGCAGTAGGTTTGGCGAGCAAATATCGTGGAGACCGAATCGTGAATTGTTGGGATGTTCTCTTCATTTCTTTTAGAAACCTCCTCCTTCCTATCTTCTCTATGTTTGTCTCTATTTATCTTTTTGAGTGTGGAAGATTGCCCCTCTTGATTTCTTTCCAATTTCCTTATTCCACATGTGTGAAATAGGCATTCTTTTCTCACTACTTTTCTTCTGGCCGAGAATTACTTGCCACTTCAAGCTTGAAGTGCATCTTTAATATCAGAAAGAACTGGCCGGCTAATCCTCCTTGGTGTCCTTGCCTTGTTCTATAATTTAGCATGTGCTCGCTTGGCCGTAAATTGAAGGAATCACAACATGGAAAGTCCCCGTATGCCTTTGACGTCTCTACTATCTAAATATAAAGTTATGTGATGTCCCTATTGTCTTATGTGATAAATGACTAAATGGATTGTTAAAATTTAGGTGTCAATAAGTGTAAGTCATCGAGATTAATTACAACAATAGTATTATAATGTGGTATGTTGCTACTGAAATGTTGTATAACAAAGAGAAACAATTTATGGGTCCCACAACTTGAAATTAGTGATGGAATTTAGTAAGATCCTTTTCGATTACATGTTGTATTTTTTAGATAACCAACTTAATGTGGTTTCCGCTGTTGGGAGGCATTGCCCAAATGACATGTGCAGAGAAGTTAGAACAACTCTATATCCTTATCGATAGGGATGCGTTGATAAATGTGGAAGGGCTATGCAAGAAATTATTTGAGGCTCGTTCTGGAACCTGCAGTTCGAGATCCCCGCTCAATTCACATTAAGATGGAAAGCCTTGGAAAAATGAAGTGGAAGGTAATAAGTGGAGTGTGGGTTGAGATGTTGTCATATGCATCAATTCACATTAAGAGAGAGGTACATGTGCAGGTGCGTTGTAATGGTGAAGAATTTCTTTCGTTTGTCTGGCTATTGATGGCTCTTTTCAGTTGATACCCACAACCTGAATGGAGCTTGGACTATAAATACTGGGTTGACATATTTAATCACTATCAGAGTATTCCATTTCCATCATCTTCTAAATCCCAACCCTTTACCTAACGTGCATAAAATTTGGTACAGCACTAACAATTCAATCCATTTTGCATGTTTACGAATAAAATGATGGGAACCTTTGTTGTATTTTGGGATGGAAGCTGTATTTCGATAGCTACATGATAATTTATACAAGATTTAGTAGTACATTCAATTTTTATGTTTGTGACTTATGTTTACATGTCATCCCTATGCTAATGAAATAATGAATGCCCTGTGAGAATTCAGTGAATATTGCCCCAAAGATCTGATAAATTGTTTTGTACAATAAACATTAGATGAAAATATGCTTAAATTTTAAGTCCAACGAAAGGGCTTTTCTCTACCAAATAGACATCTTGAACATCTCAATTGTATTATTTCCTTTTGGATAAGCAATGACAAGCGAGAATGCAACTACTTCTAAACTTTTTAGTCTCCTTGTGAATGATTTATCTTTAACTCAACTGATGATATGAGTTAAATTTAAATGAGCTTACATAATGCAAACTTAGGAAGCACTCCCTTAGAAAATTGATTGTCATTGGTAGGTTTTGATGAACGAGGAACCATGAAAGATAAGCATTCTTTTGTGGAATCTTCGAAGCTTAGATTAGAAGTTCTCTGCCTCTTCTCGAAGCCATGCACGTTAAGGCCAATCAATGAACAAACCCCCTGGTACCAATTCTATTGCTCCATGAACTCATGACAGTCTGTTCAAAATTTTGAAGGCAACAGTCAGGTTGAAACTTAGGTAATTATAGATGGATATGCAAGTAGAATAGAGATAGGACTGATTTGATGATAAAACATCAACCTGACCAAAAGTGAAATGCATTATTCATTTATGAGATAATTTTCTTCTGCCATCTAATATATGAGATATCTTGATTGTCTTAATTGGTTCTCTCTTTTTATATTTTATTATAAAATAAAGAGTCATCTCAACTATTTAATGGTATCACGAGTTTAAGCCACTTATGAAATCCTAGAGGATTTTTTGGTTTGTGGAATTCGGTGTGCCCATTAATCCAAAGCAAATATGGATTTTCTGGGGCCCGGTTTTGGTTGGACATAGCTCTCCGAGGTTCGAACAAGAAGGAGACATCTGAGAAAAAAGGCTCCACTGGACGCTGCCACTGCAAGACAAAATAATGGGCACACATATTTTATAAATATTTATGTTTATTTTATGGGGTTAGAGAAGTCTTTGTCAGAGAAAGAAACGAAAAGGCAAAGTTTTGCTTTTATTCCTCTCTCTCCTGCTGACGCGCACAGTGAACTCCGAGGAAAAGGATGAACAGCGAAGACAGGAAGGGCACGCACGGTGATGACCTCTTTGATCGCAGGGAGGAGTTTTGGACGCGGTAGAAGTTGTGTTGTGAGTTTTAATCCAATTGAGTGGGCAAAACACCTAAAATTTTGAGGGTTGTAAATCCGATTCCCCGGTTATAGTAGATTATTTGTTATTATTCTTCTTATGAAATAAGTATTGACACTAAGAATAAAATTCGTAAATATCTTGTATCATTATTTTTTATCATTGATTTCTTTAGTGATTTCGTATTGATTTGATTGTGAGATTTTGTCAATTTTCACCTTAATTTTACAATATCAACATCTGCATATGCATGTGCAAAAGGAACAACCTCAACAAGTATAAATAAATATAAAAACAAAGAACCTTCTTAACATTTACATATACATTCCCCACTATTCCTCCCATAGATTTTTTGTACCCAAAATTATGTTAGAGGGTGTTGATAAAATTAAGCGAAAACATGGAATATAGTTTCATGTGAAACTTGTGGAACAAATGGAACATTCAAGACTTCATCATATTAAGCATACCCTTTAAGGTCTTTCTCATTTTATTTGCATCCTTTAGAAAGAAAACAACAAACCACCACATAGTTTTCTTCTTATGTTTGGCCTATTTGATGGATGACTGGGTAGCTGCATTTGCAATCAGACTTATCTCTTATAACCAAGGCAATTCATTCACTTGTTCAGTTGAAGTGGATGGAACACTTCAAGCATTTTGGGCCTTATTTCTCTTGTTATACCTTGGTGGTCCAGACACCATCATCGCCTTCTCTTTGGAGGACAATTCGCTTTGGAGAAGCCATGTGCTTAGTTTCATCTTCTAAGTCGATGCCACCATCTATGTCTTTGTGCAGATATTTCTCAATGACAAATTGCTGATGATCCCAACGATATTAGTGTTTCTATTGGGGTCATAAAATATGTAGAGAATATAACTCGCACTTCATCTATCAAGCTTCCCAAGACTCAAATAATCAATGCTCTCATGACACAAGTCTTTTGATGCATATGATAAGTCATTAAAATATCTCAACTTTCTAGGAGATGGTCATTCTGATGAAGAAAAATCAGAGCCTGTTGAGAGCATTATGGTGAAGTATGCTTACTACTTTTTTTTCAAATCTTTAAAGAATTCATCGGAGATCTCATGTTCATATGTCAACAACACGAAATGAGCTGTGAATATTTCTGCAAAGTTTTTGCAATGGATGCTTTGAGAGTGATATTAGTTGAACTCCATTTCATGTATGGGGTGCCTCACATGAAAAGCGTGGGCAATACATTCTAAGTAGAGCTGCACTTTCTGCTTCATAGCCTATACTTGTTTGAACAAACATCAGTTTTGTGAAAATTACTTATTGCCTTCTTTTCAGAAGGACTGCTCTTGATAGCTCTATTCATGGTCATTTTCTCCTTTTAAAGGAATCAAGTGCTCCAATTCTTTTCCAAGGACGACTTGTGGAAGACCCGATTCGCCACATGTGAAGCAAAGCCCGATGCCATTGTGTTGGAATCAAATAATCTCAACTTAGACGATCTAGTATTCAAATTGGTCTTAGTTTAGGTAATTACCCAGTTCGGACTTTGATCAAACGCTTCGAGCTTGACCCGCGAAGAAGTGGGGATGTATTCCGGTAAGGGGCGAACGATAAAGCAAGCATTGGACGCAATAGATACTGTGGGAGCGCCATGGAGCTATTTGGGCTGGTCAGACGATGTAGCGACAATTTTAGATCACAAAAAACCACCACGGGAGCATACTGAACATGTCCGGCGAGCATTGGGCGCAATAGATACTGCAATAGGGATTTAGACAGCGTTGACATGATGGGTGCTGACGAAGCGCGATGGATGCACTGCGGGGAGGCCTGGAGATGATCGGGCAGCTAGGCAGTGGCGCGGCGTTGATTGAACAGGACTGGCAAAGCTGCAGTTTCGCTCAAAGAACGTCTGGGACTAGAGATCTCGTTGGTATGGCCTTTATAGCTCGCTGGGAGACTGAGGATACGTTGGAAAGCTGCGAGAAACCTCTGCAAGAGTTCACCGAGTACACCTGGAAGAGCTGCGATCGTGGCTGGACCGGTGCAGATGGAAGGTTGAGGATGTCGGGACAGTGACGAAGACTTGGCGCGAGATGCGGCGGTAGTGTTGCAGCAGCAGTAGGTTTGGCGAGCAAATATTGTGGAGACCGAATCGTGAATATTGCCCGAAGGATCTGATCAATTGTTCTGGACATTGAACATCAAACGTGCTTAAAATTTGAGTCCAACGAAAGGACATTTTTCTAACAGATAGGCATCTTGAACATCTCAAATTGTATCGTTTCTTTTTGGATAAGCAATGACAAATGAGAATGTGATTACTTCTAAATTTTGATTTATCTTTAACTCGATGATATGAGTTGAGTTGAAGTAAGCGAACATATTGCCAACTTTGGAAGCTCTCCATTAGAAAATTGGTTGTCATTGACAGGATTTGATGAACGAGGAACCATGAAAGATAAGGCATTCTTTTAAGGAATCTTCGAAGTTTAGCTTAGGAGTTCTCTGCCTCTTCTTGATGCCATGCACGTTAGGGTCAATCCATGAACAAACCTTTTGGTGCCATTTTTGTTGCTCTATGAAACTCATGACGACTTGTTCGAAATTTTGAGGCAACAGTCAGGTCAGAACCCAAGCAATTATAGATGGTTATTGTTGACACCTAATTTTGACCATGCTACATTAAGCATTTCATAACATTGCATTTAGGTAATAATAAACATTTAGGATCAAACTTATCTTTTAGAAATAACATATAAAATAAAATAAAAACATTTGGAGGGAGATTTCAAAAAAAAAAAAAAAAATTGAATAATAAAGCGTTTTTCTTGTTGAACACATATCTTCATTTCAAAATTTTTAAAAAAATAAAAAATAAAATTTCGGTCGTGTGATTTTGGAGCCTTTTTATTGTTGGATGGTTGAGTGAATATTTGCAAATCTTCAACAACTTTGTGCGTTTTCACTATAAAATGTGAGGCTTCAGAACCGAGCAAAGGGGGGGGGGTCTTTTCTCTTCGTTGCCGAAAAAGGGAAAAACCAAAAGGGTGAGAAAATGGCCTTCGGTTCTTCTTAGCAAAAAGCAAAAAAGTGAAGAAGAAAAGTCAAACAGCAAAAAGAAGCTTTTGCTTATGCAGAAAGGAACAGAGAAGACAGAGACGTGCGGGCAGAAAAAAGGAGAAATCATGTTCATCTTCTTCCCTTTTGGCTCCGTAGTCGCTCCACTTCGCCGGTCGTTGCGCGGCGTCGTCCGTGATTTTGCCTTGCTGCCTCGCCTCTCCGTGATCTTTCCGAAGTGCCGCTCGAGCCGCCAGCCGGTGACCCGCGAGCCTGACGTTGCCTGAAGCCGAAGCCCACTACGGCCTACGCCCCCACATCGCCGCCGGTCTGAGATCTCCATTCTGCCACGCCAGCACCACCGTTCTCGCCACCATTCGGTTGCCACTCGTCCGCGACCGCGCCACGACAACCCGAGCAACCACCGCTCGGCCCCCGCGCCGGCCATTGCACCATCAATTCTGCTCGAGCCCTCTTACTGCTGAACTCGCACCGTTGCCCAGCCCGAGTTCCGCCACTGCGTCCTCTCGCTTGGGTGACGCCACTCCGCTAGCTCGAACCAGATCCACATCGCCTACGCTCGCCTCTGCAGCGCCCAAACCTCCCGCGCTGCTCTGCCTTCGACATGCCCTCCCGAGCGACACCTGTCGCCGCCGCTCCTGATCCGAGCCTGCTATCGTGCCCACGACCCACTTGCTACCTCCCCTGTTTTTGTTGCGGGTCCGGTTACCGCCCGAACCTCGCCGAGCTCCGACGGACAGCCCCGTTCCGAATGGTGACCCCTCGAACCACCATTGCAGGCTACCACTTGTGCTGGTCCACCCCTCGAGAAAGCCCTACCGGGAATAGGTAAAATTCTTAGGCTAAATTTAGTTCGAGTATTCGAACTCATAGTTTTTTTATATTCTAACTTGATTTGTTTTGATTTATTTTTATCATTAGGAAATTTGTCATATTAAGTCATAATAATCAAAAATATTGAGCCGCGAGACGTCGGGTTAGATTTTTGATTATTTCGACTTTTTCATGGTAAATTCATGAATTGCTTTGCATCGTTGAGATAATATGTCATTGATTTACATTGATAAATTTTCAATAAGACATATATTTTGGTGTGTTATCGTTATTTGCTCATCGCATATCATGCATCACATGTCATATTTAGAATTGAGGTATTTAGGTCCATAAACATTTCATGTTTAAATCAACGCGTTTTAATTTTTAAGATTCATATAGAATTAGGATAATTTTCCTTTAATAAAATCAAAACAAAAAAGAACAAAAAATGTTATTTAGGTTATATAGATTTCATAATGTGCACACCATATGTTGCGCTTTAATTAGTGGGTCATAGGTTAATGCTTTAATATTCCCGTTGTGTTGTTTTTTAATATAAAAAAGCCAAAGATTAGTATTGCATCATTATGTTATTTTTTTAATAAGAATTATTAAGTCATTTTAAAAAAAAGAGAAGAAAACACAAAAGTCATTTATTTAGTTAATAGGTTAGTTCATAATTAATCCCATTTCATGTCATCATTGTTAGTGCAGGTTGCATATGTGTAATAAAAAATCATTAAAAAATCATAAAAAGAACATGCATATAGAGTTATAACGTCATGCAGCACATGCATATTTAGGGTTATGTAAGTTAAATTGCACACATATTGTAATGATTTAAATTATGTCTCTCATATGTCATTAAAGTAAAACTCATGCATATCAAATTTAGATTAAGATTGCATATAGTTAACATTTTTTTATAATAAAAAGAAAAAGAAAAATTAGGTGTCCTGTCATTTAGAAATCATGTTTAGGGCATGCATTTTTATTAGCATTTTTGTAAGTTTTTCTTTAGTGAGTGGACCATTAATGAAGTTGTAGTCTATAATTTCTTACAATCTATCACTTTGGTTTATTGAATGTTATTTCATTGATTGTGCACCCGTATGGCCATCATTTGCATGTTAGTAGCTTAGGTTAAAATTAATCAAGACTGCCTGCAAAATATTTTTGAAATTAAAATGACAAGGTACCGAAAGGGCGTTAGATTTTTCTAGCGTAACCATGTCCCCGGACCTATTGAATCTCTGGTTTCGCAAAAGTAAAGTATTCTCCCATACTTTACTTGGGTTTTTAACCAACCCTAATTGGTTAGTGGCGGCTCCAAATTGAGTATAATTGCATGTTTAAATGAGTTAATTTCTTAGTGTCAAGTCGCGATTGGTAGGACTTGGGAGGGTCCGTGCCAAGTCCTCGGACTTAGTAATCCATTAGCCTTTTTGAGTAATTCACCTGTCGGGAAGGTCGCGACAGCTTGGCGACTCTATTGGAGACAGAGTTAAAACTCATAGTGGACATAGGCCTATTTCTTTTTTAAAAAACTATATATATTTTTTGTTTGGCAGCATGGAAACAAGGTACGCTCCTAACATGAAGTGTTAAATGTTTTTACAGAAAGGAGGTATAAGGGGAGTAGTGCTTGCTGACTCTTTGTTTTGTAGGAAGGTGTTGGGATTGAATGTTTTTCTTATCATTGAAGTGTTGCTTGCATTATACATTGTTGTGCATGATTTTCAAATTGTTTTAGCACTACACATTGCACACACAACCTGCCGTCGGACCTGGACCGCATTTAAGGATTCTAGGATGGTGTTGAGAAATGAACCAACCTTGAACGCGAGACTGCGATGTAGAGGTTGCCTTTCTCAACCCCGAAATTTTTTCTTGGTGTCAAAATGTTTATCCTTGTCCGCGAGACTACGTGATCATGGGATTTTCCTTTTGACCGAGCCAGAGTTAAGAGGACCCGACATTTGTACGCGAGACTGCGACTAGTCGGCCCATCCTCTTGGCTCTAACTTGTTAAGCCTTGTAGTTTAGGTGTTAAGCCTCACATCTCATGCGCCTGTCTATGTGGTTGCCATTTTCCTTTGTGAAGTAAGTATTCTTACCTTATATTATGTAATCTATTTACTTTATAGCACTTTCTTATGGTCCATGACAAAAGGTCGATCGTGAATTTTAATCTATATACAATGGGGAGATCCGATGTTCAATTCATTCCAACTCCCAAGATTGAGCTCAGAGGGTGGTGGAACAAATTAAGTAAAGAAGGTCAGGATTATGTGGAGTCGATATTAGGACGGCTCATCCCCCTTTTGGACACTGGAGTCCATAGTGGTGTTTTGCAAGCTATATCACACTTTTGGTGTCCCGAGACGGCTACATTTATTTTTGGTAATAATGAGCTAACTCCAACACTGGAAGAGTATAGCGTTATCATAGGAATGCCCCTTGAGACTGAACTTGTTAGGCCACCTCTTGGTATGAAACCCACATCAATTTTATCTCAATTTCTAAGAATTAAATCTGATGAGGTTAAGAAAGTTTTGAAAGCTAATTGTAATGCATGCCCTTTCTCCTTTTTGGCTGATCATTTTTTAAATGGGATAAGTGCACCAGAAGTCCTAAAACTTGTCACGAAAGTGCATTTGAGTCCTAAAACTTGCAAAAAGTTCATTCAAATCCTAAAACTTGTCAAAATGTTTCAAACGAGTCCTAAAATCGATGCCGTCTAATTTCTTAACGGAAAAAGCTGACGTGGCCCCCGCGTGGCTTTTTTTAATCGTTTCTCTCTCCTCCGTTGCGAATAGATTAAAAAAAAATGCCACGCACTCAAAATGACGTCGTGTTCTCCTTTCTTTTTCACCTCCGTCTTCTTCACCGTCGTCTTCCCTCTCCCCCCCTCCGTCTCTACGTCTGCTTTTGCTATTCCGAGCGAACCCTAAGCCCCAAATCGAATTCGTCCGAACCCTAAGCCTCAAATCGAATTCGTCCGAACCCTAAGCCCCAAATCAAATTCGTCCGAACCCTAAGCCCCAAATCGAATTCGTCCGAACCCTAAGCCCCAAATCGAATTCGTCCGAACTGCAGTTCTCTTGCGATTTGGGTCCTCATCGACCTCGAGTTCGATGCTTGTCGTGAGTTCGTGTTCTTTCCTTTGACGACTGCGAGTTCGTGCGAAGACCTCTCTTGTGGGAGTCTCGACATCTTGACAGTGAAGCGATTGGCGTCAGGGACGACGACAGGGTCAGCGACGGCGATGGCAACTCCTCCTCACGCAGGTATCGCTCTCTGCATTATAGCATTTTGTTGTTTTCCATTCTAATATACTTCTATTAGGTTCCTATGATACGAAGCCCAGAAGAATGAGGGCGCCAACATCTGAATCAAGTGGCATAACTCCTAATGAGGTCAACTCGGAGCCAACATGTTATTGTGGTTTTCAATCGCCAATTCTTATGGCAAAGACAAGGAAAAACGCAGGAAGAAGGTTCCATGGATGTGCTAAGTTTAATAGTCCAAGTTGCTGCGATTTCTTCATGTGGGTTTATCCAAAGATACTAGATCATGTGAGGGACATGATAGTTGACCTACTTGAAAGAAATCAAGCATTGTGTGAATCAAGCCAATCGAGGCATGACGAAGTCGATGTGAGCTCATTGCTAGCTGAAATGAAGACTCAAACGGCGAAAAATAGATGTTTAAAGGAGGAGCTCGCACGAGTAAAGAAAGGGAAGATGCTATATCAATCGGCATTCATTGTATGCATGTGTTATATTGATGTATTGGTTATGTGTAATGTGAAAGTTGGTGGGTATTTTCTAAGTCTTCCATAGTACCTTATTTCTAAGCTTGTAAGTTTGAACACTAGTTGTGGATAATTGAGATGTGAATGAAATCTGATGTGAGTTTGTAGTTTGCAAGACCGATTGCTTGCCATGCGAGAAATTACTTTCGCATTGAAAAATGTTGCTTGATTTGTGTGCTTATCAATAGCACTATATGAGCTATTGCCACCAGAATAATTTTGGAACCTATTAACAATCCTATTAACAATAAATGGGAAAGAAGATGACAAAAGTATTAGAAGAATGAAAATTCTTCATGGACAATTTCAGTAATCACCTATTAACAATCCTGAAAAGCAACCACTTTCGTGCATTATCCAAACCAAAACCAAGCATCCCACATAACTCATTGAAACACGATTCATTGACAAAGCAACATGCTTACATTTTCAGTGCACAAAAGGCTTTGTTCAACAAAATGCCTGCACTTTCAGTGCACAAAAGGTTCTTTTCAACAAAATATGCACTTTCAGTGCACAAAAGGTTCTATGCACAAACGCTATATGTCTCATACAAAAAACCAGCTAATGATTGACATAAATTCACCTAACAACACCAATTTCAGCAAACATATCAATCCACTATGATGGTCTCCGGTGGTCCAGTAGGTCCAGCCTTCACTTGATTCATAATTCTTGCGCTTTTCCTTACATATGGTCTCGCAGCGATAGGCTTTGGAGGAGTTGTCGTAGCTTGAGATGACTGAGCCTGGGATGACTGAGTCTGCAATATTGGCTTCGGCTTCACCGCAATGTGTCTTCGAGGAGCTGCTTGGGGGTTGTGATGGTGCATTTCGCTTTAAACCAAGATGCTTCTGAGCTATTGTAGCCTGATATGACTGAGTCTGGGAACTGGCCTCAGGTTGCGATAGTGTATTTGGCTTCATCGCAACATGCTTTGGAGGAGCTAATGTTGCACGAGATGATTGAGGTTGGGAACTTGCCTTGGGTTGTGATGGTGCCTTTTGCTTTAAACCAAGATGCTTCTGAGCTCTTGTAGCTTGAGATGACTGAGCTTGGGAACTAGCCTCAGGTTGCGATAGTGCCTTTGGCTTCATTGCAACGTGCTTTGGAGGAGCTACTGTTGCATGAGATGACTGAGGTTGGGAACTGGCCTTGGGTTGTAATGGTGGCTTCGGCGTCACCGCAATTTGTTTTCGAGGAACTGCTGATGCACGATATGACTGAGGTTGTACACTGACTTGGGAATGCACATTTACTGTTGACGTAGCTCTTGCACCAGTTGTATTAGGCTACATAAGAATGAGCATTTTTTTAGCTTAAGAAGATAAGCAATTGCTATTAGAAAATTTTTAAAGTATTACTCACCTTAAGAATATGAAGGTTTGTCATAGGATTTGCGTCAACACCCAACCCTACCATTTTCATCCTCTTGCCCTGTGATTCTCTTTGTATCATGTCATTTCCAATGGCAGTTCTTTTAATCTGAAATAATAAAAAATTCATTGAACATGAGAATGTAGTCACAATACATGTATGCTTGGGGATTGAGGTATTACTCACCGGAATTTTTTCAGGTCTATGCTTAGCCATTATATTGGTCGGTGCTAGGGGTGAGCACGGTTCCTGGGTAGAACCGGGAACCGGAGGGTCCGATTCGGTTCCCGGTCATAATTCATTAAAAAAAAAAAACCCTAGCTTCTTCCCCCCTCTGCGGATTCTTCCCCCCTTCCCCTTTTCTTTTTCTCTCTCTCTTTCTTTTCTCCCCTTTTCCCTCCTCACATCACTTCTTACCCCCCAACTTCTTTCTTTTCTTCTCTCTCCCTCTCTTCTCTTTTCGGTTCCGGTTCCGAATCGCCTAGGGTTTCTTGGATTGCTCTCTCTCTCTCTCTCTAGAATCCTCTGTTTCTTTCTTAACGAGCGCCTCCTCTCGGCGCCGTCTCCGATCTCCTGCTTTCCGGGACCTGATTCGCGTGACGCCCTCTGTTCCGCGGCCACTCTGATTCGGAGCTTCGATTGAGCGCTCGTCGCCGTCGATCAATTCCTGCTCTTCTTCTTCTTCTTCTTCCGATCTCTTTCTTGTTTTTTGTGGCTTGAGAGAGGGAGAGAGAGAGAGAGGGAGGGGGAAATAGTGAGGGGGAAGACGCAGATGAAGAGGATAGAGAACGACACGAGCGGGCGGGTGACGTTCTCGAAGCGCGGAACAGGCTGGCTGAAGAAGGCCTTCGAGCTCTCCGTCCTCTGCGATGCCGAGGTTGCACTCATCATCGTCTCCCGAGGGGCAAGCTCTACGAGTTCTCGAGCTCGACGAGACGGTAGGTTTTCCTCCGCATTTTTGCTCAAGTGACAAATTGCTCCTTTGCCTAACTAAGATAAGCAACACGACAGGTTGCTCAACCTTCATTTTAAAATTTGGAAAAAATGAAGATTGCGAAAAGATGCACTGCTTGTTACTCGATTCTTTGGGGTTTACTTGGTTCCATTGGGTTGAATAGTTGATTGGCACGCTGTTTCTTTTGCAAGGCCTCCCGAAGGTAGTGTGAGAATCTTATGCTTCGCGTGCACGAATTGCGGGTACTTGGCCTTGGCGAACCCGGCCAACGGCGAGCCCGGGTTCCGCGCGATGAAGCTCGAGTGCGACGGACTTGAGCTTCTTGAACTGGTCGAAGAAGGCTTGGGGAGTGCGCTCCTCGATGGACGACGACTCGTTCGCGAGCGTGAAGTTAGGGAAGTTGAAGCCCTCGAAGATCGATCTGGCCACGAACGATTCGATGGCAAAGTGCCGGTGGCCGGGCTTCACGAACCTTGCTCGTTTCTCTAGAAAATTATGAATTTAGTTGTCTATTTGGATGTAAAAGATTCACATTGCTGTGTATTGGCAGGAACTGAAAATGGAGGGCCAACTATTGAATTATTTCGGCTTCCGAATATTCGCGCCCATTACGAAAATGAAACAAAAAAAAAAAGAACCTGTTGGAACTTGAACCCGACCCGAACTGTGATGGGTAGGTTTCGAGTTCCCGATTCCCGGGTAGGTTCCGGTTCCAAAATTGAGGAACCTATACCCGAGGGTAGGTTCCAGGTTCCGAACGGAACCGAACCGGAACCGGGAACCGCTCACCCTTAGTCGGTGCACAATAAATGCCTTCCCCTTGATCAGAACAAACTTCACCAACAGCATTGGCTGCACCAGTACATCTTCTAACATCAGCACTAGCCTGAGTAGAAGCAGTGGCAGTACATTCTCTTACATTTGCACGAGCACTACACCCTCTTACATCTGCACTAGCCTGAGTAGAAGCATTAACATGCCCACTATTGTCTCCTATTGAATTGGCACTTGCAGAAGCATTGGCATGGCTTTTGAATCCTTCTCCAGTTACGCTTGTCGTTGCTTTAGCTTTAGCCTGAATATTTATAATTACTAAATTGGAACATGGACATATAAAACTTACAATAATTGTTAGATGACAACTTACTTGTCTTTTTCCGAGCCTTGGTCCAGTGGAATTAGCCTGAGATTGAGCATGAGCTTCAACTATACTTGCACTGGCACGAGCATTGGATGTACATACATTAGCCCGAGCATTGGATGTACATACATTGGCCCGAGCATTGGCCTGAGAAGCACATATTAAGCATTGATTAACAACATGTTAAAGTGACATGCCCAGTATTAAGATGATCAGTTAGTTGAGGAAATACCTTTTTTAAAGGACATCCCTTGCAGTTTTGTCCAAGCACATTGCAAGCATAACAAGTCATTTGCTTACCCTCTTTAGTCATTCTATCACCTCTTACAAGCTCAATTGGTTGCTTTCTTCTACTTCTTTTTGGCCTACCAGGCATGTTCTTCATTGGTGGGGGTTGAGGAGCTTCTTTATTGGTTTTATTCCAAAATTTATGTCCCCTCACTGTAGGCATCATGAATTGATAAGCACTTAGATACTTTGTCTTGTTGAAGCACTCAACTAGATAGTCAGTCGGGTCATTTCTCTTATGGTGTATTGCACAAATGGCATGGCAACATGGAATTCCACTAAGTTCCCAAGCTCTACAAGAACAAGTTTTTAAATTCAAATCAACAACATATTTGTCAGCACCTTCCGTAATCTCATATCCTTCCTCTCCATTCCATATCAAATGGCAATACCTACTAGCGGTTGTATTCTCATGTAACTTATGCAGAATTCTTGGACCATAATTTCTAGTCCACCTAGCACATCCATCCCTCTCGAGTATGCATTCTATTCATAACCATGATTCTAATATCCTCCAACATACTCACAATGGCCTTGCACCTAGCTTCCACACACCTCGCCATTAAAAGCCTCGCGAGATTATTATCAACGACATCACATTTAATGTTAGTGTCAAAGAAGGCTTTGCACCAATGTTTTGGCTCAATATGGAATAAATCATCATGACCTTCCCCGAGTCATTTCCTTCAACCTCTGTCTATGCACCTCGAAATCGACATATTATTACTCTTGACACATCTCCAAAATTGTCTCATCAACTGTTTTCCTTTGTATTTTTGACCCCGGTTGGAATATATGTGTCTTGCACACATCCTATGCTCTGCATTTGGCAAAAGTTCAGCTACAGATTGGACGAGACCCTGACAATTACCCAAAAAAAGAATATATATATATATATGAAAACAGAAAGAAAAGTATTGTAATGTCACAATCAATTTACAAATGAAAACAGAAAGAAAAGCATACCTTTTGTTGGTCACTTATCAAAGCCCATCCATCACCATTATACATATCGAGGTCGACTTCAACAATTCGATAAACCAAGTCCATGTGTCCTTATTCTCGATTCTTACCACTGCCCATGCCACTTTGGATACATTTGATTGTTGCCATCCCTTCCTACGGCACATAACAACTCGCCCTTGATCAAACCCTTCAAAAAGCATCCATCTAATCCAATGATCTTCCTACATCCAGCCAAAAAACCTTTCTTGCAAGCATCAAAGCAAATGTAAGGCCTATCAAATAATGGTAGAGAATTTGGCAATGGCCTTTCAACTTTCAATTTAAAATTGCTTGAAGGGCTTGCAGTGTAAAGCTCTCCCAAGTAGTCGTACATCTGTGCATATTTTTTCTTGTAATTGCCTTGTAGTTCCTTCAATACTTTCAGCTTTGTTCTCCTACACTGACTGAAAGTGACATTTACTCCCAGTTGTTCTCTGACTAATTTCTTTAACTCTGGTGCTTTGATTTTAGGCATTGCAGCAATGAGAATCATGAAGTGCTTAGCTAAATAATTACTAGACACTCTCTTATTCTCGAAAGTGATACTGCATATATGTTGATTTATATACTTTCTCAAATGAAATGACCCAGTTCTCCTATCAATAGCACCATAGATCATCCACTTACAATTTTCCTGGGCACACCTGGCTCTTACAAAGCTTTTTGTGTTCTTAGTGTATTTGATTGCTCTTTGCTCAGCCACAGAATACTTCAAAATTGCACTTTTGAACTCAGTTGCATCCTCAAATGTCATGCCAACAATAAATACTGGATTTGTACCACTTTGATCATATGATGGGAACCTACTTCTCCTCCTTGAGATAACATCAACCTCTTCGTCACCCTCATCATTTAAAATTGATTGAAGACTGTCTTGCTCATCTGAATCAGCATACTGCATTTCGTAATCATCTAACGATTGAGCCTCATCCACAATCGGTGGTTGGGAAGTACCAACAGCCTCACTATAATTTAAAATTTAGAGCCTATGTCTTGCTGAAAATTTCATTAATTTTTTCCTTGCTTCAACCAGTTCAAAGTCATCATCATCACTCGACTATTCCATATCCACCAAATTATGTGCATCATCATCCTCTTCCTCATCTAGATCCCTATTGGCATCGTCATCATCAATATTCCTAATCACATTAGACATACCTCCAGTATCCATCTCAACACCCCCCATCTCATCTCCTTTCTTTTTTTCATCAACATGCTCAACATATAGCTTAATATTTTTAGAGCACAGATGATGATAAAATTGATCCATCACATTAGAGTTATCCCATAAATACCTAAGAGTTATGCCGTCTACAAGAGTTGTACTTCCAGGAACTCTATAAAAGAGTTTCTCTATTTTGCACACACCCAAAGCCTCAATAGCTTCAATTATACTAGACAGTGAACTCTTACTTAAATTTATTTCAGCAACATCAGCTCTTTCACCTATGTATTCCAATGGTGGGCCGACTTTAAATTTACCTCCATAGCGAACAGTGACATAAACTTTATTCTCGGCCATTGGACCTACAAGAGAACAGAAACAAAGAGCAAAGCACTTTCAATCATCAAATTATTGAAGCAATGTTCAAGTTAAAAGACTAACAATCAATACGAAAACAGCAAATTAGCATAATGTGCTTTACAACCATAATGCAACTACATGATCAATAGTGAGAGCAAGGGACCTATTGTCGCATTTCGGTAGGCGATGTTCTAATTTGCAGCAAATGTTCTAATTTATCGCAACAATTGGAAAATGCAAAACAACCATAATGCAGAGAGTAAAATGCCTTTGCAAAACAAAAACAAAAATCGTAATATTACCTTGACATACTCAAATGCTGTAATGTAGAGAGCGATACCTGCGTGAGGAGTCGCCATCGCCGTCCCTGATGCCACTCGCTCTGCCGCTGAGACGCCGAGATGCCCGCAAGACATGTCTTTACACGAACTCACAATCGTCAAAGAAGATAACATAAAGTCGATGTGTGTCAAACTCGAGCTCTCTGAACTCCAAATAATGAAGAAATGAGGATGCCTACTGACGTCGTTTTGCATAATGCAGAGATTAAAGCACCTTTGCAAAACAAAAGAAATTGTAGCATGAGATACCCAAAATGTTATAATGCAGAGAGTGATACCTGCGTGAGGAGGAGTCACCATCGCTGTCGCTGACCCTGTCGTCGTCCTCGACGCCAATCGCTTCGCTACTTGTCGAGACTCCCACAAGAGAGGTCCTCGCACGAACTCGCAATCGTCAAAGGAAAGAACACGAACTCACGACGAGCGTCGAACTCGAGGTCGATGAGGACCCAAATCGCAAGAGAACTGCACTGGACGAATTCGATTTGGTGCTTAGGGTATGGACGAATTTGATTTGGGGCTTAGGGTTTGAACAAATTCGATTTGGGGCTTAGGGTTCGAACGAATTTGATTTGGGGCTTAGGGTTCGCTCGGAATTGCGAAAGCAAACGTAGAGACGGACGGGGTAGAAGGAAGACGACGGTGAAGAAGATGTACACAGAGGGGAGGTAACACGATGGTGAAAAAGAAAGGAGAACACGACGTCATTTTGAGTGCGTGGCATTTTTTTTTAATCTATTCGCAACGAAGGAGAGAGAAACGATTAAAAAAAGCCACGCGGGGGCCACATCAGCTTTTTCCGTTAAGAAATTAGACGGTGTCAATTTTAGGACTCGTTTGAAACATTTTGACAAGTTTTAGGACTTAAATGCACTTTTTGCAAGTTTTAGGACTCAAATGCACTTTCGTGATAAGTTTTAGGACTCCTGGTGCACTTATCCCTTTTTAAATCAATCCTCAATGCGCCAAAAGGGTAGGATATTCATCTTAGCATTCTTTGGACTTATAATATTTCCTCATCGAAGAAATGCTATTGATTCTTCGATTGCATGGGTGATCAGACAAGTATGTGCTGGCATGAACTTTATAAACATGATTTTAGCTGAAACATTTTTATCCCTCAACCGTTTCAAACAAAATGGAGAAAAAATCATGAATGCCTCTCCTGAACTTTTACAAATTTGGTTTCTTTCTCACATGAAGGAGTTTGGTCATTTCATGCGTCGAGGTGAAATTGATGATTCTAATTACCCAATAAAGAGATTTTCAATCTCGAGAAAAAAGTATACCGGAAAATCATTTTCAGATTGGGTGGCTTTTCTTAAAGATCCAGATCTCAAGGGCTTCCTATGGTATGCCAAATGGTTCCATGTTAGCGTGGCTCGTTTCTCTCACAAGACAGATAATCCAATTCCACCGATGGGAATTACTTGGTGCAATATCTTACTATCCTTATAGAGTGGCCCGCCAGTATCGAGTGCTCCAAGATATCCCACCTCCTCTCCAAGTGGATCTGTTTCAAGCCCGTTTCGTGCGCAAGGATCACAAATACCTCGATGAGATTGAGCATCTTGAAAATGCATGGAAGGAATGCCATCCGGAAAAGATAGTGGTGCCTAGAAGATTGAAAGGAAAAGAGAGGGTTTTTCATGCCTCGGATTATTATATCCACCATCATGAGATCCCTCAAGCTTTACTTCCCGTGATACCTGAAGTGACCATGAAGCCCACTCGTAAAGCACAAATCGAGCGTTTTGAAGAAACGGTGGAAAGGAAGGAGGCTCGAATCTCTGAGTTGGTTCGGCAGAACAAGAAGCTTCGAAAGACTGTGATCTCCCAATTGTATATGGAAAAGAGTCGCTAGATTTAGGAGTTTAATTCTGGCGTTAGGGTATTATTTCAATTTCTTAGATTGATGTTTTAGGAATTTAATTTCCTAGGGAGTTATTTTAATGTTTTAAGTTGATGTCTTTGGAATTTGATTTCACTTAATAAAATAAACGATTGACCGTTGTCATGGATCAATCTCATTTGTTATCATGCTTATTGTATTTTTTTTACATTGATAGGTAACAACACGGCTCACCTAAGATCGCCAATCCATACTCGTTCTAGAGCAATAATGGCTGATGACACCGAACAAGAGCGTGTTGCTGAACAAACTCGCGTTGCTGCCCTCGAATTGGAGATGAAACAAGTCCTGAATGTTCTTGAGCAGCTCTCTAAGAAAATTGATTATCTCCAAGCAGACACTGCCCCACCAGCTCCGCAAGTTGAAGTGGTGTTACCACAACAAGCTCCCATGGCTGATCCAAAGGATAAAGGCAAGAATACGACCGTAGTTGGGCCATCAACCTCTGAGGATCCCTCCAGGGTTAAAATTACTGACACGCCTCAAATTGTTGTTGATGATGAGGTACAAGTGATACATTCGGATGTATCGAAAACCGAGCAAGAAAAACGCATGGCAAAAATCGAGGAGAAACTTAAGCAGTTGCAGGGTTCATTTCGCCAAGACCTAACTGATCTGTCCCATTATGCAAAAATCAAGATGCCAAAGAAGTTCAAAATGCCAGACTTTGAAAAGTATGATGGCACCTCTTGCCCGAAAATCCATCTACAGACTTATGTGGTCAGGATAACCCAATATATTGATAACATCCCTTTGATGATTCAACAATTTCAAGCAAGCCTGACAGGACCGGCGCTTCAATGGTACATTATGAAGAAGATTAATCTGCTGGAGACTTGGAAGGATTTGACTGATGCCTTCTTCAAGCAATATAAGTATAATATTGATGTCACTCCATCTCGAGAAGATTTACTTCGCACCGAAAAGAAGATGACGGAATCTTTCAAGGCATATGTCACGAGATGGAGGACTCAGAATCGCTCAAATTACTCCGGAGCCGACGTAAAAGGAGCTGATGGATTTGTTCATGAAGACACTCCCGCCCGAATATCGAAATCGAATGCTTTGGGTTCGATTTCTGAGTCATTCAATCGCTAATCCCCGTCGGCGAGCGAATTGAAGTAGCATTACGTGATGGATGGGCGTCTGATCAAACCAGCTCGTATGGGAGAGTCTCAATCAAAAAGGATAAGGAACCTGAAGCGGTGGTTAATGCAACTTTTGTTCAACCATCTCGCCCTACCCCGAACACCCATTAGGGAGGAGCGCGACCATTCTTTGGCCAGCAGAAAAACTTTTCCAAGCGTCAATTTACGACATTTCCTAAGCCCTTGTCCAAGATCTTACCGACCCTTCAGAAGAAAGGATTACTCGCTAAGGAGCCTAAGCGATATAATCACGAGCGTTTCCCCAACTATGATCCGTCCAAGACATGTGCTTATCTTATGGGGGAATTAGGGCATTCTGTTGACGACTGCTATATGTTGCAACACAAAATCCAAAATCTTTTGGATGCCAAGGTGGTCTCATTCCACGATGCACAACCGAACATCCAGAATAACCCACTCCCTGACCACCCAGAAGCTGTGAATGTCATTTTCAGTTTTGATGCTGAGCCCACCATGTTTCAGATGATGCATGAGGAAGTAGAGGTGATGGACACCCTGGGGCAACCAAGTGGCAAATTTGATTACTATGTAAAGTATTCGGCTCCTCCCAGCTCCTACATCGACCCACGGGATATCACCCTAGATGGATGGGGTGGCATAGATGATCCCGCACCTCCAAAGATTGAGAGCTCTGATGACGCACTCGAATGAATGACTAAATTATTTGAAGATAATTTAGTGTTTGCCATCGACGAAGCTCGAGAGTAGGAGAATTTTAATTATTTGCACACTCCTCTGCGCAGGAGTTTTTATCGCTTTCCATATTTGCATTTTCAATTCTAGGATTTCCCTCATTTTAATAATGTAATTTGCTTTTCATCCAATAAAATACAAGGAGATTTTTCATGTTTTAAGGGCGTGTTGAAGTACACCAAACTAGCCCTGTGATGAAATCCTACCAAAAGAAAACGGCAATGAGCTAATTCTGAAGGCTAGGCTTCTTCATTTTCCCTTGAATTTTTTTTCAAAATAAAATAATTTTCCAACATGCATCTAATTTACTTTGTTTGTTTCTTTTAATTATTTGCTTTATGTTTCAGGTGCAGCCCTGCGCACATTTAAGGAACCTCTATGAGCTCCCTTGCAAAGAGGGGCAAGACACAGACACTTAACAGCTTTGACTTTATGATTTGATAGAGCATGGCCTTTTTATCATTTCAGAATGTTTTCACATGATGTGTAATTCACCAATTCCACTTTGAAATTTATCAAAATGGATAATTCAGTGAAGGATGTTGAGTTACTTGAACATGCTAAATGATGCTAAATGAGGTGTGAAAGGCAAGCCTAATCCCATACACAGTTCCCTATCTATACATTGTGAGGTGAGGATGGAAACGTTTTGTGTTTCAAGGTGAAGAGTTTTCTTGCAAGAAGTACAACAACTAAAATGACGAGGGGCAGTTCTTTTCTCTACTAGTGAACCCTTGTTTAACCTTTCTTTGAGCCCAAATACTTGAAGAATTTCTTTCATACTACCCCTGTCAAGGACCACCCCACATCGGGGCAAATGGAGGTAAGTTGACATTGAAGGAGAGGGAAATGGATAGAAATTTTCTTGCTTTCACTTGTATCAATCTTCAAGTTATGCTATTACATTGAATTCATGCGGTAATTTAAGTGCCTTAGGATGACGAAGAGCGTTTCTTTCACTATCCTACACACTTATATCCTTTGCATAGCCCACTTGAGCCTGTGATTTCGTTTCTTTTAAACCCAGTTGATGATCATCCCCCACATTGGGGCAAGGCAAGAGATAAATGAAGACCCTTGAAGGTTCGAGTGTCATTTAAAGTATACATGACACACGCATTGTGCGCAAGAACTAAAATCAAAATAGAACTAAGGGACATGAAAAATCAGTGTGCCTGGTAAAAGCAAGGCCAATGCCCATGAAAAGAAGAGAGAAATGACTGATGAATTGGGGGGCATAAAAAAAAAAAAAAGCGGTGTGCCTGATCGATGCCCATCATCAAAGAAAATGATTTTAAAAGAAAAAATGTTGAGAAAAGATCTCCAGTTGAATAATCATTGGCATCAGGTGATAAACTCTTGAGCCAATAAAGAAATCTGTCAAGAAGACAATCCGTTGCGAAGAAAACTGGTGGCAATGTCAAGATGATCACCAACTTTGACCCCTATACACATCTTTGAGCCTAACGATCCTTTCGTTTCTCAACCCATAAACCTAACATATGTTACGTCCCTTACAAAGTCTCTTCAGATTAGGACATTTGAATTAACATAGGAATTCACATGTTTTGAGCATTACTCGAAGAAGTGCGAGCAAGAATATTTCTTTCTCATTTTGCAGGGTTCTTGACTTCTAAACCCAGAGATGATTACAGAATTGTTTTTTCAATAGCCTTGACTCAAAGAGTCCCCTTTGTTAAGCCATTGACCAAGCCCACATTACAGTCCTTGTTAAAGACCTCTCAGATTGGTAAGGTCATATCGCTTGCAAGAAAATTTGAACTTTTGTTGACAAGATGATGATAAGATTGAGTGATATATTCCCGCATCAATGGTCGGGACAAATAACCCCTCTTAAATGAGAGTGAGTGAAAAAGCCTTTTTCACACCAAAAGTGTCTCATTTAGCATGTCCAGGAGACTCACGTTATACCTGAAAATTGTCCTAGTGATAATTTTTCCGATGAAAGCTTGATAAAGCCATCATGCATGGACCTTCATTAAATTTAAAAAAAAATGAAATGAATTTTTCCTCAAAGACCAAAGGATTTGTCTTTGAAGCTCTGAGTTTGTTCAGTCATCTTTGAATACTTGATGAGAATTCCAAGTACCCATTTATAAAATGCTTTCAAATGTCTAGTGTGAATTCCAGATATTTGAACCTTTAAACGCTTGATGTGACTTCCAAGTGTTTGTCTTTTCCAACATCTGATGTGATTTCCAAATGTTTAGTAAATGTTTTCAAATGTCTAGTGTGAATCCTAGATATTTGAACCTTAAAATGCTTGACGTGACTTCCAAGTGTTTGTCTTTCCGAACATCTGATGTGATTTCCAGATGTTTAGTAAATGTTTTCAAATGTCTAACATAAGAATAAGATTTTTTGAAATTTCAAGTACTTGATGTAATTTCCAAGTGCTTGAGATCTGATGAGAGTTCCAGATCCCTGAAGACTTTATTCTTTGAGCCTTTCAATTATCTAAAGGGAGTTCCAGATGTTTGTCAGGTCTCATAAGAATCATTTAACACCTAATAATACTTTTTTGAATCTCCAGATAAGTACGACAGGTACGTGTTCTTCTTTGCATTTGCATTTCATTGGGCGTGGACACATTGAGATCTACGCATTTACATTGCATTCTTATTGCATGACATTGCATTTCAAAAGGGATTAAATTCATTTGAGTCATTTTTTTAGAAAAAAAAAAAGAGTCATTGTAATTAACATTTACATATTCATTTTTCATTCATACTGCATGGTCTAAATTTAGGTATCATTTATCTTTGAAGGAAACCTCTACGAGCTTCCCTTCAAAGAGAGGCAGCTGTTGACACCTAATTTTGACCATGCTACATTAAACATTTCATAACATTGCATTTAGGTAATAATAAACATTTAGGATCAAACTTATCTTTTATAAATAACATATAAAATAAAATAAAAACATTTGGAGGGAGATTTCAAAAAAAAAAAAATGAATAATAAAGCGTTTTCTTGTTGAACACATATCTTCATTTCAAAATTTTTAAAAAATAAAAAATAAAATTTCGGTCGTGTGATTTTGGAGCCTTTTTACTATTGGATGGTTGAGTGAATATTTGCAAATCTTCAACAACTTTGTGCGTTTTCACTATAAAATGTGAGGCTTCAGAACCGAGCAAAGGGGGGTCTTTTCTCTTCGTCGCCGAAAAAGGGAAAAACCAAAAGGGTGAGAAAATGGCCTTCGGTTCTTCTTAGCAAAAAGCAGAAAAGTGAAGAAGAAAAGTCAAACAGCAAAAAGAAGCTTTTGCTTATGTAGAAAGGAACAGAGAAGACAGAGACGTGCGGGCAGAAAAAAGGAGAAATCATGTTCATCTTCTTCCCTTTCGGCTCTGCAGTCGCTCCACTTCGCCCGTCGCTGCATGGCGTAGTTCGTGATTTTGCCTTGTTGCCTCGCCTCTCCGTGATCTTTCCGAAGTGCCGCTCGAGCCGCCAGTTAGTGACCCGCGAGCCCGGCGCTACCTGAAGCCAAAGCCCACTGTGGCCTGCGCCCCCACATCGCCGCCGGTCTGAGATCTCCATTCTGCCACGCCAGCACCACCGTTCTTGCCACCGTTCTGTTGCCACTCGTCCACGATCGCGCCACAACGACCCGAGAAACCACCGCTCGGCCCCCGTGCCGGCCACTGCACCATCAATTCTGCTCGAGCCCTCTTGCTGTTGAACTTGCACCGTTGCCCAGCCCGAGCTCCGCCACCGCGTCCCCTGCTTAGGTGATGCCACTCCGCTAGCTCGAACAAGATCCACATCGCCTGCGCTCGCCTCTGCAGCGCCCAGACCTCCCGCGCTGCTCTACCTTCGACGTGCCCTCCCGAGCAACACCTGCCGCCGCCGCTCCTGATCCGAGCCTGCTGTCATGCCCACGACCCACCTGCTGCCTCCCCTGTTTTTGTTGCAGGTCTGGTTACCACCTGAACCTCGCCGGAGCTCTGACGGACAGCCCTATTCTGAACAGTGACCCCTCGGTGAACCACCATTGTAGGCTACCACTTGTGCTGGTGCCACCTCTCAAGAAAGCCCTACCGGGAATAGGTAAAATTCTTAGGCTAAATTTAGTTCGAGTATTCGAACTCATAGTTTTTTTATATTCTAACTTGATTTGTTTTGATTTATTTTTATCATTAGGAAATTTGTCATATTAAGTCATAATAATCAAAAATATTGAGCCACGAGACGTCGGGTTAGATTTTTGATTATTTCGACTTTTCATGGTAAATTCATGAATTGCTTTGCATCGTTGAGATAATATGTCATTGATTTACATTGATAAATTTTCAATAAGACATATATTTTGGTGTGTTATCGTTATTTGCTCATCGCATATCATGCATCACATGTCATATCTAGAATTTAGGTATTTAGGTCCATAAACATTTCATGTTTAAATCAACATGTGATGCAAGTTGCATATGTGCAATAAAAAATCATTAAAAAATCATAAAAAGAACATGCATATAGAGTTACCACGTCATGCAACACATGCATATTTAGGGTTATGTAAGTTAAATTGCACACATATTGTAATGATTTAAATTATGTCTCTCATATGTCATTAAAGTAAAACTCATGCATATCAAATTTAGATTAAGATTACATATAGTTAACATTTTTTTATAATAAAAAGAAAAAGAAAAATTAGGTGTCCTGTCATTTAGAAATCATGTTTAGGGCATGCATTTTTATTAGCATTTTTGCAAGTTTTTCTTTAGTGAGTGGACCATTAATGAAGTTGTAGTCTATAATTTCTTACAATCTATCACTTTGGTTTATTGAATGTTATTTCATTGATTGTGCACCCGTATGGCCATCATTTGCATGTTAGTAGCTTAGGTTAAAATTAATCAAGACTACCTGCAAAATATTTTTGAAATTAAAATGATAAGGTACCGAAAGGGCGTTAGATTTTTCTAGCGTAACCATGTCCCCGGACCTATTGAATCTCTGGTTTCGCAAAAGTAAAGTATTCTCCCATACTTTACTTGGGTTTCTAACCAACCCTAATTGGTTAGTGGCGGCTCCAAATTGAGTATAATTGCATGTTTAAATGAGTTAATTTCTTAGTGTCAAGTCGCGATTGGTAGGACCTGGAGGGTCCGTGCCAAGTCCTCGAACTTAGTAATTCATTAGCCTTTTTGAGTAATTCACCTGTCGGGAAGGTCACGACAGTTATACAAGTAAAATCGAGATAGGACTGATTTGATGATAAAACATCAACCTAACAAAAAGTAATAAATATTTTCTATTCGTGTGATACGTTTCTTCTGTTATTTGATACATGAGATACTTTGATTGTGTTAATTGATTTCCTCTTTTTATATTTCATTGTAAAGCAAAGAATGATCTCAATTGTTAATTTGTACGATGAATTTGAGCCGCGTACGAAATCCTAAAGGATATTTTGATTTGTTCGAAATCAGGTGTGCCCATATATTCAAAGCAAATATGGATTTTCTTGGCCTGGTTTTTCTTGGAGATGGTTCTCCAGGGTTTGACCAAGAAATAGAAATCTGAGAGAAAGCCCCAGTGGACTCAGCCACTACAGGACAAAATAAGGGGCACACAAACTTTATAAATATTTATTTTTATTTTTTGATGGTAGAGAAGTCTTTGTCAGAGAAAGAAAAAAAGAAAAGGGTTTTGCTTTTATTCCTCGCTTCTGCTGAAGCCGCAAGGTGGACTCCAAAAAACAGGACCGACAGCGAGGACAGAAAGGGCACGCACGGTGACGCCTTCTTCGATTGAACGGAGGGGTAGATTTTGCGTGGCGAGGCTCACATCTAATTGAGTTATTTATTTTTAAAGATTGCTGATTTAGGCTTAATTTAGGTGTGGATAACATTTGAGTTTATGAGCGATTGTAATTCGATTATTCAATTATAACGGATAATTAACGGCTGACTCTTTCCGTGAAGTAAGTATTAATACTTGTATCAAATCATATAAATTTTCTATATTCTTTATCGTTTCTCGTTTATTTCTTTGGTCGAGCCCATCAACTTCCAAGAGCTCATTCGGAAATTCACTAGGGCTTTGCCTTAGCAGCCTCTCCTAGTCTGCCAGCTCTAGGAGGCGGCCCTCCGCCACTCGAGCTCGTGATGCATAGCCCAGTCCATAGTGATATCAATGATAATAATGCGGCGGGGAAGGCCACTCCTCCTTTATCTTCTATGTACCGGGAGCTGATGTCTAAAGGCCTTGAGAAGAAGTCTCCCCACAAGTTTGTAGATAGCTTCGAGCTGAGCTTGTTGCCGAGCTTTCGTGGATGGAGCACGATTCCCATGTTGAGTCCAGGGACATTGTCTGGATTCTAGACTTCAAACAGCGAAAGTCCTATCTTTCGTGAATTCGCTACCAACTGTTGTGTAAAAGATTGAGCCGTCAAGGAAAGGTTGGGGATCTGTGTTCTAACTTATACGGCATTTTTTTCGTTTCCTCCTTTTTTGACTTCATAAAATTCTTAGGTTGTTTTCAGACATATGAAGAAACAACTAGTTCATCAGTAGTTATTATTGATAGGTTTTTTATTTGATGGGCCAAGTCAAGCCTGTCCGCCCATATTAGTCCAAACTTGACTCATAAAAGAAGGGCTTATAAGAGGAAGGGGGCAGTTATTTTCTAAGTGAAAATAACTGCAATATATAAGTAAAAAAGGAAGAACGTTGAAAGTAGCATTTTAGAGAAAATATGTTTTTTTCTTACCCTTGGAAACAATTTACTCCCTCTTAAAGAACGGAACTCCAGGGCTTTAAATGATTCATCTGAAACCACAATGAATACTTAATTTGTAGCAAATAAGGTATATCCGTCTTTGTGGTATGTCTTCGATCGGTGTTACATGTTTTCTGGACACGTTTCCGCATTCGTATTCGGTATTCGATCGTTCAAGTATCGGTTTGTTTTTTTTTAGGAATCTGTTTTTGACATTGGTATTAGAGTAATGTTGTTCATGTTTCCCGATCATTGTTAACGTTTGTAATTTGTTTTTGGCCGAAATTTTGAAACTTCGCCTTTGAACGCTTGGGGATGGAAATCCTAACACCCACCTATTGTCTGCCGCTCCTTTTTGATTTTCGTGAATCAAAATTTATTTTTGAAGGTGCAGGGCTGTAGTTCTCATCGAGACAAGAAAAATGACAGGGTTGTCGAACATGCCCCTACGCGCTGCCAGAAGGAACAGTGTCGTAAATCGCATGCGCATGGGTTGCATGCTCGTCGTAACTGCACGCGTGTGGCAACACGCACACAACTATATGATTTTACGGTTGTGCCCCTATTTTCTTTATAATATTACGTTTTTGCCCCTATCTACTTGTTTTTTACGATTATGCCCTTATTGTTCAATGTTATTACTATTTTGCACCTAGCTGACCCGTTGACCCGACTTGTTGACCCATTGCCCCGACTGGTCATCCATTGACCATCGTTGACCATTGATCGGAGTTTACCACCGTTGACCGGACGTTGATTGGCGTTGATTGGCAAAAAAAAAAAAAAAATGAAAAAATGTGTGTTTCAACTTTGTTTTGTTGTGAATTATATGTAATTCCTTTTGTTCTACATTTGTTGCAAGATCAATGATGTGTTTTGTACGCACGCCTATATTCCCGAGACTACGTTGACCTCTCATAGTCAATTTAACATTGCTTGCCATTCTGACGAAAGAGTGTTTATGAGGGCCGACACCTTAATGTGAGAAGAAGTTGGTATGAATGTTGCAGAGAGGTAAAGAAAGAATTTTTTTCAGCCCATCAAGTACGAGTGAGAAATGATAGGTTTTTTATTTAATGGGCCAAGTCAAGCCTATCCGTTCGTATTGAGCCAAACCCAGCCCATAAGAGAAGGGCCCATAAGAGTAATGGGACAATTATTTTCTAAGTGAAAATAACTGTAATATATAAATTAAAAAGGAAGAACGTTGAAAGTAGCGTTTTAGAAAAAGTAAGTTCTTTTCATTCCTTTAGAAATAGTTTATTTCCTCTTGAAAAACGGAACTAGCTTTAAACGATTCCTCTGAAACTGCAACGAGTACTTAATCTGTGGCAAATAAGGTATGTCCGTCTTCGTAATATGCCTTCAATCGATGTTACATGTTTCCTAGACATGTTTTCGTGTTTGTTTTCAGTATTTGATCATTCGAGTATTGGTTCGTTTTTTTTCAGGAATCTGTTTCCAACAATTACTTCTCTCTTGCTCATTCTATTTTCGAATGTGTTTTTTTTTTGGGCACTTGAAACATGAAAAAATAGCTAGTGCATGATTTATTCTTGATTTTGTCTGTCTTGTCGATATCGAAGATCCTTGATGATTTCTGGTTGTAAAACCACTGTCCTTTTTCACTGGAGGTATGTGGATGAGCTGAGTTGCTTCCGATATTAAGGTACATGCGTATACTAAGGAATGAGGTCTCCGAAAAAGGCCAATGCATCTCCCTTTTTTTTTGTCCTGTCAAGCTATAAGTTTTCTTTACCTATTCCCCTCACTGCTTGCGTATTGTGACGGTCCGGGCAGGCAGCCAATTCAAAGGACTGTCCGGCGTACCACTGGCTATTCATTATAAGAAGATAATATTGGAAGTCCACCTATATCTTTGAGCAAAGGGTGCTCCTAGTAAGAATTCGAAATCTTCATTTATCTGAGCTTTGTGCTTTTGAGTTTAATGAATTTTTTTCAAATATTGCACTTATTGAAATCATGTTTTCCCCTTTTGCCACATCCGCCTATTTAAACGCACAATGCCCTGATGCTATGGCGGATGCACAGTTTGCGCAATCGTATGCAAGAAAGCAAGAATGGAAACGAGTGGTGAGGTAATGTTCTATTATCAATCAGAAGTACATACAGCGCAGGTCAAGAGACTAATGGGACAGCTGAAGCAGCTATTGTTACGGCCTACCAAAAGCATCGATTTAAACGCAAGAAGCAGCTGTTGTTACAGATGACCGAGGTTTGATATGTCTGAACATGTTGGAATGAAAGAACTCGAGCTGCTCAGATACTTTTGAGTCCTTTTTGAGAAGCCTTTTCTTGCATGCTTGCCAAGAGACGTCCTTCACGTAATTGGTCGAGCCAACCAGTTTCCACTGGCCGTCTCTTGGCCCCTATTACTCTGACTCTTCCGAAATTAAGATAGCGAAATATGATATGCCATTTTCAGCCGAATCCCTAGACCTGTCTTCAAACATTTTGGCAAATGGATTATTCAAAGATTCAAGGACAATGTCTTACACGGTGACACAAACACTTTTCAATCAAGTCAGGATTCTGATCTTTTAGCCGGATTTTTATAAAGAGTTTCTCCAAACTCAAGATTTTTCCTTTTATTTTGGGTACAAAGTGCCATAATGAACATAAGTCTATGTCCATCATCTTTAAAGCGAATCAAAATGATACATTTGCCTTCGATTAGGATCTTAGAGATATTGGCAAAAGTGACATTATTAGCGATCTTCCTTTCAGGCTCCATAAATATTCCTCTCTATGCTCATTTTCTTTAGTGACTAGCAGCAAACTTGGCTTCTTTAATTCTTCTTTGTTTGTCGCAAGATTGGCTCTCACTTCTGCCTCATTAGAAGCATGATACTCCCAAGAGAATAATGACCAAACTCGTTGTACCTCACTATCCCCTTCTATACATTTTGTTGTACCTGACATTATATTAGAGAGGAGGGTTAAAATTTTGCAAAAACATGGCATTCAGCTCCATTGCACCAATGGATATCCAAGACTTTATCATATTGAGCCTCTCGCTTTAGGTGCTTCTCATTCTAATTTATTTGCACCCGTTAGCAAGAAAACAACGGACTACCCCCATTATTTTGCTATTGTGGTTGGCCTATAGGATGGCTATTTGGGTAGCTACATTTGCAATCAGGCTGCTTTCTCCTAGCCTAGGCAAATCATTCACTCGTGCAGCCAAAGCAGATGAAGCACTTCGGGCATTTTAGGCCTCATTTCTCTTGTTATATCTTGGATATTTGGACACCATCACTACCTTCTCTTTAAAGGATAGTTCACTTTGGCAATGACACCTGCTTAGTCTCATCTCTCAAGTCGGTGAGGCCATCTATTTCTTTGTGTAGATCTTTCCTATTGACAAGTCACTAGTGATTTTATGATCCTAGCGATATTGGCATTTCTTGTTGGAATCATAAAATGTGTGGATAGGCTAGTAGCACTTTATCTTTCAAGCCTCCCAAGTCTTAGGGAATCGATGTTCTCGCAGCACAAGGCTCCTAATGCATATAACAAGTTGGTTAAAGGACTTATTCTTCTAGAGGATGGATATCCTCATAAATAAGAAGCAGAGCATCCCGAGAGCATTTTGGTGAAGTATGATTACTACTTCTTTGAGATCTTTAAGGTCTTCATTGGAGATTTCATACACGTCATCAATGCGAAATGAGCTACGAATGTTTCTGTAAAGTTTTGGCCGTGGATGCGTTGAGGGTGCTATTTGTCGAGCTCCATTTCATGCTGGACCTGTTCAATCGCTTGAAGAAGCATAGGCCCCCCAAACTTGCGGTGAAAATTGCTTATTCCCTTCTTTTCGGAGGGATAGCTCCGTGCATGCTCATCTTCTTTGATTGGACTATTGCCAGAATCAATTGCCACAATTCATTTCTTCACAAGAAGGTATCTGCCACAGACCTAAGGAAGCCCAGATTCACCACATGTGACGTTGCTCATGTTGCCTTAGATACACCATTAATATTTTGAAGGGGGTTACAATCCATCTCTACTTGCAACATTTTATCCGAGTGCTTTAAGAAAAATTTGGGAAAGATGTATAAGCATGATCGATACTGGGGCATCCTTGCTTTTTCTACCGTCTGTCGTTTTCCGTTTCATATGGCTGAGAAGATTATCTTTTGTTTCCATCAAAATGAGATCGATACGCTTTGTGGTGGATAGAGGAACAGTAAATGGATGGTGCTCGGGCAGCAAGACAGTGGCACGGCGTTAATTGAACAGGACCGGCAAGGCTGCAGTTTCGCTCAGTGAACGTCTGCGACTAGAGATCTCGTTGGTATGGCCTTAATAGCTCGATGGGAGACTGAGGATACGTTGGAAAGCTGCCGAAAACCTCTGCGGGAGTTCACTGAGTACCCCTGGAAGAGCTGCGATCGTGGCTGGACAAGTGCAGATGGAAAGGTTGAGGATGTCGGGGCAGTGAGGAAGGCTTGGGCGAGATGCACGGTAGTGTTGCAGCAGCAGCCGGTTTAAAAATCGTGAGACCGAATCGTGAATTTTTGGGATGTTAGCTTCCTTTTTTTCGAAACCTCCTCCTTCCAATCTTCTCTATGTTTGTCTCTATATATCTTTTGAGTGTGGACCGTTCCTCCTCTTGATTTCTTTCCGATATCCTTATTCCACATGTGTAAATTAGGCATTCTTTTGTCACTACTTTTCTTCTGGCCGAGAATTACTTGCCACTTCAAGCTTGATGTGCATCTTTAATAGCAGAAAGAACTGGCCGGCTTGTCCTCCTTGGTATCCTTGCCTAGTTCTTTAATCTAGCATGTGCTCCCTTGGCCGTAAATTGAAAGAATCACAACATGAAAAGTCACCGTATGCCCTTGATGTCTCTACTGTCCAAATGCAAAGTTATGCGATGTCCCTATTGTCTTATGCGATAAATGACTAAATTGATTGCCAAAATTTAGGTATCAATAAGTGTAAGTCATCGAGACTAATTATGACAACAGTATTATAATGTGGCATGTTGCTACTGAAATGTGGTACAACAAAGAGAAACAATTTATGAGTCTCACAACTTGAAATAAGTAATGGAATTTAGCAAGATCCTTTTCGATTACATGCTGTATCTTTTAAATAACTGAATGTGGTTTCCGCTGTTGGGAGGCATTGCCCAAATGACGTGTGCAGAGAAGTAAGAACAACTCTATATCCTTATCGATAAGGGTGCGTTAATAAATGTGGAGGGGCTATGCAAGAAATTATTTGAGGCTCGTTCTGGAACCTCCAGTTCGAGATCGCCGCTTAACGAGGTGATCAATATGCACATAGGATGGAAAGCCTCGAGAAAATGAAGTGGAAGGTGATGAGCGGAGTGTGAATTGAGGTGTTGTCATATGCATCAATTCACATTAAGGGAGAGGTACAAGTGTAGGTGTTTGTAATGGTGGAGAACTTCTTGCCTTTGTTTGGCTATTGATGGCTCTTTTCGGCTGGTACCTACAACCTGAATGGGGCTTGGATTATAAATACCAAGATGACATATTTCGTCACTATCAAAGTATTCTATTTGCATAATCTTCTAAATCACAAGTCTTCACTAGCGTACATATGATTTGGTATGGCATTGACGATTCAATCCATTCTTTTTTCTTTTTCTTTTTTTGGTATGCTTACGGATAAAATGTGAATCTTTGTCGTATTTTGGGATGGAAGCTGTATTTTGATGGCTAAATAATAATCTATACAAGAATTAGTAGTACATTCTATTTTTAGGTTTGCGACTTATGTTTACATGTAATCCCCATACTAATAAAATAATGAATGCCCGAGAGAATGTAGCGAATATAGCCCAAAGGATCTGATCAATTGTTCTGGACAATAAACATCAGACAAAAACGAACTTAAATTTTGAGTCCAATGAAAGGACTTTTCTCTACCAAATAGATATCTTGAACATCTCAAATCATATTCTTTCCTTTTGGATAAGCAATAATAAGCGAGAATGTAACTACTTCTAAACTTTTTAGTCTCCTTGTGAATGATTTATCTTTAACTCAACCGATGATTGAATTTAAATGAGCATACATATCATGAACTTAGGAAGCTCTCTGTTAGAAAATTGGTTGTCATTGGAAGGATTTGGTTGTCTTGATATCAGACCCATTATATATATAGATATGCAAGTAGAACTGAGATAGGACCAATTTGATGATAAACATCGATTTAACAAAAAGTGATGAGCATTCTTCATTCATTCATGAATGAGATACTTTTCTTCTATCATTTGATGCATGAGATTATTGGTTGTCCCTTTTTATATTTTATTGTAAAGCAAAGAATCATCTCAACTATTACATTGTATCACCAATTTGAGTCGGTCCGAAATCCTAAAGGATTATTTGGTTTATTCAAAATCATGTGTGCCCATTAATCCAAAGCAAATCTGGATTTTCTCGGGCCTGGTTTTTGTTGGACGTATCTCTCTAAGGTTTGACCAAGAAGGAGATATCTGAGAAAAAAGCTCCACTGGACGCTGCCACTACAGGACAAAATGAGGGGCACACATATTTTATAAATGTTTATGTTTATTTTATGGGGTTAGAGAAGTCTTCATAAGAGAAAGAAACAAAAAAGCGAGGGTTTTGCTTTTATTCCGCTCACGTGCTGAAGCGCATGGTGAGCTCCGGGAAAAAGGATGAACAGCAAAGACATAAAGGGCACGCACGGTGACGCCCTCTTTGATCGGATGGAGGAGCTTTGAACGAGGTAGAAGTTGTATTGTGAGTTTTAATCCGATTGAGTGTGGAAACACTAAAACTTTTGAGTGTTGTAAATCCGATTCTCTAGTTAAAGTGGATTATTAATTATTGAGTCTCCTTATAGAATATGTATCGACATTCGAAATAAAACATGCAAATCTTTTGTATCATTATTGTTTATAATTTATTTCTTTGGTAATTTCGTATTGATTGGATTGCGAGATTTTGTCAATTTTCGCTTTAATTTTACAACATCAATATCTACATTTACATGTACAAGCAAGGAACAATCTCAACATATATAAATACATGTAAAAACAAGGAATCTTCTTAACTTGTACATATACATTCCCCACTATTCCTCCCATAGATTTTTTGTACCCAAAATTATATTAGAGAGGGTTGATAAAATTAAACAAAAACATGGAATTTAGTTTCATGTGGAAGCTATAGAACAAATGGAACATTCAAGACTTTGTCGTATTTAGCATTTTGCTTCAGGTCTCTCTCATTTTATTTGCATCCCTTAGAAAGAAAACGACGAACCACCACATAGTTTTCCTCTAATGGTTGGCCTATTTGATGGTTGATTGGGTAGATGCAATCGCAATAGGACTCATCTCTTATAACCAAGGCAATTCATTCGCTTGTGCAGTTGAAGTAGATGGAACACTTCAAGCATTTGGGGCCTTATTTCTCTTGTTATACCTTGGCAATCCAGACACCATCACTGCCTTCTCATTGGAGGACTCACTTTGGAGAAGCCATGTGCTTAGTTTCTTCTTCCAAGTCAGTGCCACCATTTATGTCTTTGTGTAGATATTTCTCAATGACAAGTTGCCGATGATTCTAATGATGTTGGTGTTATTTGCTAGGGTCATAAAAAATACAGTGAGGTTACTTGCACTTCATCTATCAAGCTTCCCAAGATTCAAGGAATCAACATTCTCACGACACAAGTCTTTTGATGCATATAATAAGTTAGTAAAATAACTCAATTTTCTAGGGGATGGTCATTCTGATGAAGAAAAATTAGAGCTTACTGAGAGCATTGTGGTGAAGCATGCTTATTGCTTTTTTTTTTTTTTTATCAAATCTTTAAAGCGTTCATTAGAGATCTCATGTTCACATGTCAACAATGCGAAATGAGCCGTGAACAATTCTGCAAAGTTTCTACAATGGATGCTTTAAGAGTGATATTAATCGAACTCCATTTCACGTACGAGGTGCCTCACATGAAAGTGTGGGCAATACATTCTAAGTGGAGCTACATTTTCTACTCCATAGCCTTTACCGATTGCGTCATGGCTTTTTTCATTCTCTATTGTTTGAACAAACATCGGTTCCTAAAACTCAATATGAAAATTACTTATTTCTTTCATTTCAGAAGGATTGCTCTTGATGTGATAGCTTTATTCATGCTTGTTTTCTCCTATTAGACTATTGCCGAAATCAAGTGCTACAATTCATTTCCAAGGATAACTTGAGGAAGACCCTGTTCACCACATGTGAAGCAAAGCCTAATGCCATTGTGTTGGAATCAAATTATCTCAACTTAGACGATCTTGTATTCGAATTGTGCTTAGTTAGGTAATTACCCAGTTCAGACTTCGATCAAACGCTTCGAGCTTGACCCGCGAAGGAGCAGGGATGTATTCCGGTAAGGGGCGAACAGTAAGGCAAGCATTAGATGCAATAGATACTGTGAGAGCACCATGGAACTATTTGGGCTGGTTGGACGAGGTAGCGACGATTTTAGATCACAAAAAACCACCACGGAAGCATACTGAACATGTCTGGCAAGCACTGGACTCAATAGATACTGCAATAGAGATTTAGACAGCGGTTACACGATGGGTGTTGACGAAGCGCGATGGATGCACTACTGGGAGGCCTGGAGATGATCAGGCAGCAAGGCAGTGGCGCGGCGTTGATTGAACAGGAATGGCAAGGCTGCAGTTTCGCTCAACGAACATTTCGGACTAGAGATGTCGTTGGTATGGCCTCCATAGCTCGCTGGCAGACTGAGGATACATTGGAAAGCTTCCGGAAACCTCTGCGGGAGTTCACCCAGGACACCTAGAAGAGCTGTGATCGTGGCTCTCCCAGTGCAGGTGGAAGGTTGATGATGTCGGGGCAGCGATGAAGGCTTGGCACGAGATGCGGCAGTAGTGTCGCAGCAGTAGTAAGGTCTGGCAAGCAAATATCGTGGAGACCGCATCGTGAATATTGCCCGAAGGATCTGATCAATTGTTCTGGACAATAAACATCAGACGAAAACATGCTTAATTTTGAGTCCAACGAAAGGACTTTTCTCTAACCAATAGACATCTTGAACATCACAAATCGTATAATTTCCTTTTGGATAAGCAATGATAAGTGAGAACGTAATTACTTCTAAATTGTTTTGTCTCTTCTGAATGATTAATTTATAACTCAATTGATGATATGAGTTGAATTTAAATGAGCTTACGTAATGCAAACTTAGGAAGTTATCCGTTAGAAAATAGGCTGTTATTGGCAGGGTTTGACGAATGAGTAACTATGAAAGATAAAGCGTTCTTTCAGGAATCTTCGAAGTTAGGCTAGGAGTTCTCTGCCTCTTCTTGAGGCCATGCACGTTAGGGTCAATCACTGAACAAATCCCTTGATGCCATTTTTGTTGCTCCATGAACTCTGATGGTCCGTTTGAAATTTTAAAGGCAACAATCAGGTTGAAACTCAAGTAATTCCATATGGATATGCAAATAAAATTGAGATAGGACCGATTAGACAATAAAAACATCAATTGGAAAAACGTTATAAACATTCTCCATTCATGAAATACTTTTCTTCTACCATTTAATGCATGAGATACATTGATTGTGTTTATTGGTTCTCCTTCTTTATATTTTACTGTAAAGCGAAGAATCATCTCAAGCATTAGATTGTATCGCAAGTTTGAGCCACGTATGATATGTCAAGGATTCTTCGGTTTATTCAAAATCAGGTGTGCCCATTAATCCAAAGCAAATGTGGATTTGCTTGGGCCTGGTTAGTGTTGGAGATGGTTCTCCAATGTTTGACCAAAAAAGAGAAATCTGATTAAAAGCTCCACTTGACGCTGCCACTACAGGACAAAATAAGGGGCACACATATTTTATAAATATTTATGTTTATTTTATGGGTTTAGAGAAGTCTCTTCAGGAGAAAGAAACAAAAAGGCGAGGGTTTTGCTTTTATTTCTCTCTCCTGATGAAACGCATAAGGAACTCCGAATAAAAGGACAAACAGGGAAGACAGAAAGGGCACGCACGGTGGCGCCCTCTTCGATCGCATGGAGTTTTGAACACGGTAGAATTTGTGCTGTGAATTTACATCCAATTGAGTGCAGGAAACACTTGAACTTGTGAGCATTGTGATTTTGATTTTCCAATTAAAGTGGATCATTGGCTATAAACTCTCCTTATGAAATATGTATTAACGATCATAACAAAATACGTAAATCTCTTATGTCATTTTTTTTGTTATTTATTTCTTTGGTGATTTCTTATTCATTTGATTGCGAGATTTTGTCGATTTTCGCTTTAATTTTACAACATCAACATCTACATATACACGTACAAGCAAGGAACCATCTCAACATGTATATATACATGTAAACACAAGGAATCTTCTCACCATTGTTGACACCTAAATTTTGGCGACCCAATTAGTCATTTATCGCATTAAAAAATCAAGGATTAATTTATAAGCCCTAAATATATATATTAATTACATAGCATATAATGTTAGGTGCATTCATTTTTTATTTATTGCATTTGCATCAGATTGACAATGGTGGATGGACTCAAGAAAATGAGACTCTAAATATTTTCTTACAAGGTCGTGGAATATACTTCATCGATTCCTTTGTGGTGGCGTCTACATAATCTTGAACTTTTGGCAATTGAAAATATGAATCTTTCCTTTCGTGAACAAAGCGCTTATCCTTAGCATAATATATGGAATTGACCAACTCGTGAGCTGATATTTAGTTGAAAGAAATAAAATCGATAAAGATTATTCAGCATACACGATCAAAAGGAAAGAAATATGCACGAATTGTCAAAAGATGGATTCACGGTCAAAAGAAGGGAAGAAAAGGACAAATCATGATATCATTTAAGCAATCAGAAGATGAAATACGATTTGCTTTCTTTCTTCGTAACCCTGCCCGTTGACATATAAAAGGAACGCTTCACAACCAAAGCAAAAAGGGGGGGCCACATATGTGCAAACACCCGGCCACACAAAGAGGAGAGCGATATACGTGAGGGGTAGCCAGGGGAGAAAGATGGCGAGAGCCTGAAAGATGGCAGGAGCCCTTCATAACTGAAGACGGTGATGCAGCGATGACATTGGTGGCCGCTCTCGTGAGTGTGGTTTGCCGATCTAGTCAGACACCCACTCACTGTCAAATTCAACTAATTGAAGCTTTTCCCGGCCACAATACGAAGGAAAAGCCAAAAGGAGGCTACGGATTCAAGTCAAGAGAAAGAAAGGCAACCGAGCCTTTCTTCGTGCCGGACCCGCGATCAAGTCCAGGGAATCCTCATCGGCATTCCGAGAGCTCATCACCATCGCTGCAACTTGGCGAGCTTCCCCGGTTCTTGGCCCCACTCTAGATCCGCCAGTTCAATCATTACGGAGCGGTCCATCTAGCGACGACCAGTCCCTGACGCCTTATGGGTCGCTGAGCCTTGCGTCTATAACACTTTTGCCCAACCTGGCGCCCAAAGAGTGAAACTTTCTCAGTTCCCTTGCAATATCAATTTTGCTCTTGACGATTACAAGTTATCTCGCAAGTTTGATGTTTTCTTTTGCGGCCAGCCCAACGAGCTTTCACGATAGTCGGTCATGTTTATACAATGGTTTACCATCTGCGTGCAGATTTTTGGTGAAAATACAGCAACTTCTCGGTAGCCCGCTTAGTCATCGTGAGGTCCAGTAATGCAAACAACTTACTACACCATTGCTCTCGGTTCCTTGTGGTGGTCCAGTCCTCGCTCGACGATCGGCAACGGCAGCTTGCTGTGCCTCAACGTGTTCCACCAGTCGACTTGCAATTTAGATTTGGCAAGTTTTGTTTCTTTGTTTCCCTTGCAGGTTACGTAACTCTCACAATCGTAGTCCGCACATCCCTGGCTATCTACAAACCTGCAATTGAGATATCGTCGGCAACGCACGTTTTGGACGGCCAAGGGAGGATATGATGAGGTCTTCAAGAGATTGAGTGGAGCTTGAGACTTGGTCAAACAAAAGACACCAAATTGCGAGTGAAAGAATAGTGGGCGCACGATGTGAACTTGCAAAAGGTGAAGCTTGATAGCAAAGTGAAAAGAAGCTGAAGTTCTCAAACAGAATTCCAAATACTCGGTCTTGTGGAACACGCCCGACGATTACCGAGCAACCGTGCATGCTACTGATCGCCGGCCTTCCTCACCGTGATTTCCGTGACCCATCATCCATCCGAATTTGGAGGTCACCCGCGTGACATCGTGAATTAGGTAGGACTCTCGATCAATTTGATTTTCATATATCTCGTTGCTTAATTCGTAATATCGCAATCTTTCTTTGAATGTTTGATCGATATTGCCATATCCAAATGATCTCTCGATCCCTCATGAATTAGGAAATTTTCCTAATTTCGCAACGTGCATATGATTGACAGTCTGATTTCACGCTCGAAATACGACTTGCAATCGCACGAAAAAATCGCCAATCCGATCTCACGCTCGAGATACGATTTGCGATTTTATTCGAAAATTGGCCAATCCGATTTCATGCGCGAAATACGATTCGTCAACTTATTTCCAAAATGGACATGGATGATATCTTGCCTGATTTGTTGCCGTGTGCTGTTCTTGATGTCTTATTTTGATATCTCCCGTAAAAGAAAGGAAAAATCCGAAAAAAAATCTGAGTTAGATTAGGTTTGTTTTAGAATATTCATCGTTTTAGGGTTATCCTGCATGTTTAGAATAGGAAATTTATTTATTTCGAATTTTTGAAAAAACGAAAAAATCCAAAAAAATGCATTCGTTTAGGATGTTAGTTTTTTCTTTTATTTAAGTTGCATGTGGCAATTTTTTTTTAATTTCGAAATTAATAAAAAACAACAAAAAATCATCATGCATATGTCATGTAGAATTAAGGCGTTTAAATTAATTTTTTTAGATAGATTGCATCTTATGTTAGAGATTGCTAGGTTAAGATAATATCCTGGTTTAAATTATGGTTTAGTTTGACCTAATCCTTAATATAAGTTGGATAAAATCTTAATTTAGCTAGATAATTTTCATATTTTCCAAATTTCGAATTTCATGAAAAATACAAAAAATGTCATAGGTTAAATTAGTTTTATTATTTAGGATAAAATGCATTATTTTAGGAAAAAGAAAAAAATGCCACATGCACATCATTAGGGTTAGATTCATTGAGATGCATGTCATTTAGTATTTTTGCTAGGCCCATTTAATTAGAAATTACATGTCATTAGAATTAGGTCATTTAGTTAATATTGCATTGCTTATTGCATGATTTTCATTAATTAAGTGAAAATAAAAAAATTGCGTGTTAATTAGAAACCATATCTAGGGTTGTTGATGTGGATTTTAATTTAACATCGCAGATGCTCTCGTTGCTTGGAGGTAAGTTTTTGCAATTTATTTATTGTTTATCTGGGTGTTAAATTGGTGGTTTGTGCACGCGCATGATAACCTCACATGTTAAGGAAATAGATTTAAAATCAATTCAAGCTGCTTGCTAAACATTTTTGAAAATAAAAGAATGGTACCGAAAGGGTATTAGAGGAATCTAGTGTAACCAAGTCCCCGTACCCATAGTCCCTGGTTCGTAGGAGTAAAGTGAAACTCCCGTTACTTTACTTGGGTTTCTAATCGACCCACCAAAAATAGATTAGTGGCGACTCCTGATTAAAAAATCAATTGCATGTTAAAAACTTAAACCTAAGTCGCGAATTGGTATGGGCTTGGGAGAGCCCGAGTTAAGTTTAGGCTTAACAATCCATTAGCCAAACCTTAGGTGGTTCACACCCGAAAATTTGGTCGCAACAAACATGTACATATATATTCCCCACTATTCCTCCGATAGACTTTTTGTACCCAATATTATATTAGAGAAGGTCGATAAAATGAAGCAAAAACATGGCATTTAGTTTCATGTGAAAGCTATCGAGCAAATGGAATATTCAAGATTTCGTCATATTAAGCATTTTGTTTGAGGTCTTCCTCACTTTATTTGCACCCCTTAGAAAGAAAACAATGAGCCACTACATAGTTTTCCTCTTATAGTTGGCCTATTTGATGGCTGAGTGGCTAGTTGCATTAGCAATTGGACTCATCTCTTATAACCAAGGTAATTCATTCTCTTATGCAATTGAAGTAGATGGAACACTTGTTATACATTGGTGGTCACACCATCACTGCCTTCTCTTTGGAGGACAATTCGCTTTGGAGCATCCATTTGCTTAGTTTCATCTTCCAAGCCAGTGCCACTATCTATGAATTTGGGAAGATATTTTCCAATGACAAGTTACTGATGGTCCCAACGATGTTGGTGTTTCTTTCTAGGGTCACAAAGAATGCAGAGAGGTCACTCGCACTTCATCTATCAAGCTTCTTGAGGCTGAAGGAATCAATGCTCTCATGACACAAGTCTTTTGATGCATAGAATAAATTGGTTAAAGAGCTCAACTTTCTAGGGGATGGTTGTTTTGGTCAAGAAAAATGAGAGCTTGCTAAGAGCATTGTGGTGAAGCATACTTACTACTTTTTTTTCAATTCTTTAGAGTATTCATTGGAGATCTCGTGTTCACATGTCAACAATGCAAATGAGCCATGAATATTTTTCTGCATAGTTTTTGCAATGGATGTGTTGAGAGTGACATTAATCAAACTCCATGTATGAGGTGCTTCACACAAAAGCGTGGACAATACGTACCAAGTGGACCTGCATTTTCTGCTTCATAACCTTCACTGATTGAGCCATGGCTTTTGTCATTTTCTATTGTTTGAACAAGCATCGATTCCTCAAACTCAACGTGGGAATTACTTATTTCCTTCCTTTAAGAAGAATTGCTCTTGATGTGATAACTCTATTCATGCTCATTTTCTCTGATTAGACTATTGCTGAAATCAAGTGCTACAATTCATTTCCAAAGATGACTTGAGGAAGACTTGATTCACCACATGTGAAGCAAAGCCTAATGCCATCGTGCTGGAATCCTGCAAAGAAGCGGAGTTGTATTCCGATAAGGGACGAACAATAACGCAAGAATTAAACGCAACAGATACTGTGGGAGCGCCATGGAGCTATTTAGGCGGGTCGGACAACGTAGTAAGGATATTAGATCACAAAAAACCACCAAGGGAGCGCACTGAACATGTCCGGAATTCACTGAAGGCGCTGCTAATTGTTCGCAGAAACACCGAGAAACCTGCAAAGAGAGATTTACACATAGCGGTGACACAATGGGTGTTGGCCAAGCGCGATGGAGGGTCTGCAGGGAGTGCTGGAGATGCTCGGGCGGCAAGGCAGTGGCGTTGATTCAATAGGACTGGCAAGGCTGCAGTTTCACTCAACGAACGTCTGGGCTAGAGATCTCATTGGTGTGGCCTTTGTTGCTCGTTGGGAGACTGAGGATATGTCGGAAAGCTGTCGGAAACCTCTGGACTTCTCCTAGTACACCTGGAAGAGCTACGATCGTGGCTGGACCAGTGCCGGTGGAAGGTTGAGGAAGTCTGGGCAGTGACGAAGGCTTGGCCTGAGATGCGGCAATAGTGCTGCAGCAGCAGTAGGTTTGGCGAGCAAATATCGTGGAAACTGAATTGTGAATATTGCCCGAAGGATCTGATCAGTTGTTCTAGTTGTTCTGGACAATATACATCAAACGAAAACATGCTTAAATTTTGAGTCCAACGAAAGGACTTTTTTCTACCAAATAGACATCTTGAATATCTCAAATTGTACTATTTCCTTTTGGATAAGCAATGATAAGCAGAATGTAATTACTTCTAAACTTAATAGTTTCCTTGTGAATGATTTAACTCAACTGATAATATGAGTTGAATTTCAGTTAACTTAACTGAGGAAGCTGTCCGTTAGAAAATTGTTTGTCATTGGCTGGATTTGATGAACAAAGAACCATGAAAGATAAAGCATTCTTTTAAGGAATCCTCCAAGTTTAGGTTGGGAGTTCTCTGCCTTTTCTTGATGTCAGGCCCATCAGGGTCAATCAATGGACAAACCTCTTGGTGCCATTTTTGTTGCTCATGAACTCATGACAATCTCTTTGAAATTTTAAATGATAAAACATCAACCTAACTAAAAGAGATTAGTATTTTCTAAACACGAAATAATTTTTTCTGCTATTTAATATATGAGATACCTTGATTGTGTTTATTTTATCTATTTATATTTTATTGTAAAGCAAAGAATCATCTTAAGTGTTAAATTCTATCACGGGTTTGAGCCACATACGAAATCCTAAAGTATTTTCTGGTTTGCTCAAATCAGGGGTGCCCCTGTAATCCAAAGCAAAATACGGATTTTCTCGGGTCTGGTTTTTGTGGGAGATAGTCATCCAAGGTTTGACCAAGAAGGAGAAATCTGAGAAAAAGCTTCACCGGGACTCTGTCACTTCACTACGGACAAAATAAGGGGCACACATGTTTTATAAATATTTATGTTTATTTTATGAGCGGTAGAGAGGTCTTTGTCAGTCAGAGAAAGGGAAAATAAAAAGGTTTTTGCTTTTATTCCTCTCTCTTGCTGAAGTCGCACGGTGGACTCCAAGAAACAGGACCAACAGCGAGGACAGAAAGGGCACGCACGGTGATGCCCTCTCCGATCGAACGAAGGAGCTTTGAACGCCGTAGATTTTGTGCTGCGAATTTTACATCTAATTGAGTTCTTTATTTTTAAATACTGCAGATTTAGGCTTAAGTCTTTTGATGCATATAACCGATGGGTTAAAGAACTTCACGTTCTAGGAATAGACATTCTAATGAAGAAGAAGCAGAGCTTGCCGATAGCGTTGGAGTGAAGCATGGTGTTCATCGGAGATCTCATGTTAACATGTCAAGAACGTGAAATGAGGCGTAGATGCGTTGAGGATAATATTAGTTAAACTTCATTTCATGTATGAGGTGCTCCACCCAAAAGCATGGCAATGCTTTTCCAGTGGAATTGTGTTTTTTACTTTACAGCCTTTACTAATTGAGTGATGGCTTATGTCCTGTTTGATCGAATGAACCAGCATGGTTCCTCAATCTCAATGTGGAAATTACCTATTTCCTTATTTTCGGAAGGATTGCTCTCAATGTGATAGCTCTATTCAAGCTCATTTTTCTCTAGGTTTTTTTTTTTTTTTTTGGCCTTTCATTTTCTCTAGTTGGACTATGGCTAGAATCAAGTGCTACAATTCATTTCCACAAATGACTTGAGGAAGCCTCAGTTCACATCTTGTGAAGCAAAGCCTAACACCAATGTTACTTATGCGGCTTTACATACCCCATTAATATTTCGAAGGTGGTCAGAATCCATCTCTGCTTGCAACCTTTTATCTGAGTGTTTTCGAGAGAATCTGAAAAGGATGTATAAACGCGATAGGCATTGGGGCATCATCCTTTTTCTAATATCTTGTTTTCCGTTCCATATGGCTTAGAATATTATCTCACGAAAATTTACGAGATCGCCGTACTCTATGTTAGTCCGACGAATAGAGAGTGGATGATTGCGAATATGGAATACGAACTCTAGGTGTAACAGCTTTCGCTAGGGTGGGATGGTGTGGGGGAGAAAGATTCGATGGGTTGATGCCAAGGAACTGCCACTTTTGTTTTTTTAATTTTCTTTCCTTTTTTATTATTATGCTTTCAGCTTTAATTTCCTTTTATTTGATTATGAAGTAATAAAAGAAAGGAAAATGGAGATTGACAAGGGAGAGAGGAAAGCATTGCGTCGGACCTTCTCTCCCTTTCTTTTCCATCATCGACACATGACATTAACGGCTCGCCTTGACAAGCAGAGCGGAACATAGCAGATCGATTTGTGAAAAGCCACCAGGAGAATGACTTTACTTCTGAACTTCTTAGTCTCTTTGTGGACGATCTATCTTTTATCGAGCGGAGGAGATGAGTGGAATCTAAATGAATTTGCAAATCACAAACTGAGAAATCTCAACGTTTGGAAACTGGTTGCTTAGCTAGAGGAGAATTCTACAAGGGATAGAAATCAACAAGAGACCACAATCGGCGAAGAGAAAACTAAAATTGCTCATTCACACTCACTCACAAGTGTATCCCGATCTCTGATCTCTTAGTCTCGAACACCTGATCTTGCCAACAAACATCCATTCTTGTTTCACACCCATAATAGACTCCAAACTTCTGTGTTTCACTCCAGACATCCGCCCCGTGACTTAGGATGCCCAGAAATGCCTCTTTTAAGCACTCCGATATATTTTGCTCGCTATGGATGTCCTTGAGTCAAATCAAGTAGGTTCCAGACCAAATCGGGTCTAACTCCGTGCTATTAACGGCAGCAGACTTTGCTCTTGCTGGAGGTTAGTCTCAGTCATTCCTTGCAACTGCCGACCTTCGCATATCCATATCTAATGTTGAATGTTTCTTCTTTGAGTATATATGTAATAAAATTCTCAGTAGGTACGATCATAAAGTACTGGGAGGTATTGTGTCCACCATCGGTTCTAAAATAGGATTTCTACTTATTTCAAAACAGGCCTCGATTTGAGTAACTTGTTCCTAGAATATTCACGTTGGAGGTAGCACGTGTTAAAGCTTCCTTAGGAGAGGATTGTGCAACAGAAAAAGAAGCGATTAGAGAGCTACGATCGCCATATTAATGTGCCATTTCTTCTAACTCAATGTGTCAAGAGTACCTAGAGGTGATATGTTTCTCAAGAGTAGACCAAGAGAAATTTGCGGCAATCTTTTTGTGTATGTGTATGTTACCAAGGCTAATTATGATGACAATATTATAACGTGACATATTGCTACTAAAATATGGTATGACAGAGAAATGATTTATGAGCCTTACAGCTAGAAAATAACGAAATGGATATTAGCAAGATCCTTTCTGACTATATATTATATCTTTTACTTAATCAGCCTAATGTAGCGTCTGCTGTGACTAACATTGTCAAATGAAATCAGTAGAGGCGTTGCTCGAGCTAGAGGTCCTCATCCATGAAGCTTTGATCAAAGATGTGAAGGGGCTATGCAAGACATTGTTTGAGGTTCGTTTGGGAACCTTCCTTACGAGATCCCTCCTCAACAAGGTGATCAATTTGGCCCTAAAGACGGAGAGCCTTGGAGAAATGAAGTGAAAGGTGATAAGCGAAGTGTGGGTTGAGATGCTATCATCTGCAACAATTCACATTAAGGGAGAGGTACATGTGCACGTGCTGAGCAAAGGTGGAGAGTATCTTGCCATTGTTTGGTTGTTGATGGCTCATTTCAGTTGGATGTACAACCTTAAATGGGGCTTGTATGATGAATACCGGGATCACATAATTCATCAGTATCAATGTCTTCTATATCCACAATCTTCTAGATCACAAGCCACCACTAGCGTATTTACTATTCGGTATGGCACTATCAATAGTTACATCATAATTGACACAAGATTTAATACTACATACAGTTTTATACTTGGGATTTATGTTTACATGCAACCTCTATGCTAATAAAATAACGAATGGCCTATGAGAATGCAGTGAATATTGCAAGACGGATCCGATCAGTTATTCTGGACAATAAACATCAAAAAAAACATCTTGAACGTCTTAAATCATATTCTTTCCTTTTGGATAAGCAATGATAAGGGAGGCGTGAAAGCCTTCACAGAAGAAGATTCGATGGGTTAATGGGAAGGAACTGCCACTTTTGCTTTTTCTTATTTTCTTGCGTTATTGACTATGCTTCCAGCTTTATTCAATCTTTACTTTATAATGAAGGAATAAAAGAGGAATTATCCATTAAATAGCCATTCATCCTCAAGTTAGTATTAATAAACAGTGGTTGAAGTCACTTACGGAGAGTAATTTTCTCTTAACCCGTCATGATTACAATACTAATCAGCTAATTAAACCACTATTATTATGCAATATTAAGAGCTCTTCTTGACAAGCAGAGCAGAGCGATTTGAAAAAAGCGAACACAAGATTGTAATTTACTTCTAAAATTCTTAGTCTCCTTGTGAATGTTTTATCTTTAACTGAATGGATGATATGAGTTGAATTTAAACAAGCTTACATATCGCAAACTTAGGAAGCACTCCCTTATGAAATTGGTTGTCTTTGGCAAGATTTGATGAATGAGGAACCACGAAAGAAATCATGCATGTTGGGGTCAATCAATGAGCAAACCCCTTGGTGCCATTTTTGTTGCTGCGTGAACTCTATGACATTTTGTCCGAAATTTTTTGAGGCCAAAGTTGGGTCGTAACGTAGGTAGTTGATGATAAAACTTCAACATGATACAAAGTAATAAGTATTATTTATTTATGAGATACTTTTCTTCAATCATTTAATGCATGAGATACTTCGTTTGTATTCATTCATTTGTCATTTTTTACATTTTATTATAAAGTGAGGAATTATCTTAATTTTTATCTTTTGTCCCGACTTTGAGCCGCGTACGAAATCCTGAGTTTTTTTTTTTTTTTTTTTTGGGTTAAAAATCAGGTCTGCCCATTAACCCAAAGCAAATATGGATTTTCTTGGGCGTTGTTTTTGTTGGAGATAATTCTCCAACGTTTGACCAAGAAAGAGAAATATGAGAAAAAGCTCCACTGGACTCTGCCACTACAGGACAAAACAAGGGGCACACATATTTTATAAATATTTATGTTTATTTTATGGGGATAGAGAAGTCTTTGTCGGGAAAGAAACAGAACGCAAGGGTTTTTGCTTATATTCATTAACGGGGACCCGAACTTTGATCGCACGGAGGAGTTTTGAACATGGTAGATTTTATGCAGTGAGTTTTACATCCAATTGAGTTGCTTACTTTCACATTAGGGAGGAACGATAAAATTAAGCAAGAATATGGTATTTAGCTTCATCTAAAATTTATGGAACAAATGTAACATTTGAAATTGAATCATATTGAATCTATTATTTTAAGTCTTTTTCATTCTATTTGCACTCCTTAGAAAGAAAACAAATGAACCATCACATAGTTTTCCCCTTTAACTGGACTATGTGATGGTTGACTCAAATAGCTGCATTCGCAATCAAACTTATCTCTCATAACTAAGGCAATTCATTTGCTTGTGCAATCAAAGTCGATGGAGCATTTCAAGTATTTTGAACTTCATTTCTTTTGTTACAAATTGGCGGTCTAGATACCATCATAGTCTTCTCTCTGGAGGATAGTTCACTTTGGAGAAGGCACATGCTTAGTCTCATCTTTCAAGCCAGTTCTACCATCCATGTCTTTATGTCTTTATATAGATATTTTCAAGTGATAAGTTACTGGTGATCCCAACGATTTTATTATTTCTTGCTGGGGTCATAAAAAAACACAAAGAGATAACTCTCACTTCGTCTATCGAGCTTCCCAAGGGTCAAGGAATCAATGCTCTCATGGCACAAGTTTTTTTAATGCATGTAATAAGTTAGTTAAAGAACTCATTGTTCTAGGGGGATTTTGACGAAGAAAAAGCAGAGCTTGCTAAGAGTATTGAGGTGAAGCATGTTGACTACTTTTTTCAAATCTTTAAAGTGTTAATTTGAGATCTCATGTTCACATGTCAATAATGCGAAATGAGATGCGAATATTTTCGCAAAGTTTTTGCAGGGATGCGTTGAGAATGATATCAATTTGACTCCATTTCATGTATGACATGCTCCACAGAAAAGCCTTGGCAATAGGGTAGTAGGTGGCCCAACTTTGCTTATGTCTGACGTGGGACATCTGCTAAAAAGCTTCTTTAAGAACCGACCGAAGAGCAACAAGCGCCATATTAAGAGTACAAAGAATACCAAGACTGATGAACTAGGACGAAGCGTCCTCACTTGGAGAAAACCCATTATCAATACGGCTCTACAAAAAAAGTGAAATCGAGAAGACATGCAGCACAAGAGACCGAATCTGATGTGCCTTTCCTTTTCAAAAGTGATAATCCTCGGTCCTTCATTAGTCATCGCCATGTCATCGATTGTTTGAAGTATATCATCACTATTACCTGATATAATGTTTTCGTTGTTCACCCATAAAACCCCGTCACTTATGTCGCGCATTTCAATTGGCAAATTTTGCAAAACCTGGTTAGTGTGAAACTCTTATCAGGTAAGTTGGGGAACTGCACAAGCCACCCGAAACTTGCACAGAAAACTTTGAACTGGTAAGACTAATTTCATTGGCATTTTACAGATCTGAAGACGAAAGCTACTCTTAGAGGCGAATTCCTACACGCTGTCAGAGAATAACATATCGCTACTAGACCAAGTGACCAGGTGCTTACAAACCTTACATCCAAAATACATGTCTAAGCACACTCGTCCGTAGCATACATTACCTTACATAACAACCTTATTGGTCCGAAGTTGCTGGAGAAACGCTCAAGCCGATACCAGATAAGGCTTCTGAGCGACGACCTCGGCTTTTCATCCCCACTTCTGCTAATGAGGCCTGCTGAATTTAAATGTGCTCCTTGTGAACGATCTATCTTTAACTCAACTGATGATATGGGTTGAATTTAAATGAGCTTACATATCGCGAACTTAGGAAGCTCCCTCTTAGGAAATTGGTTGTATAGACGTCGAATGGATTAAATGCAGAGAAAATTAAGCTCTTTTACCTTTTCCAAATGGTTTCTTTGTCGTTTTCCCTACTAGGCAATGCTCACATATGGGCAAATCGACTTTTTCAATGTTGCCCAACAAGCCCTCTTTAGCTAGTCTATTCATACGTTGTTGGCTAATATGACCAAGTCTAGCATGCCACATAATCACATCATTATCATATGAAGTAGAAGACGTGAAACTAGGGAATAACAAATATTGACATCGGTACATAGTCAATATCTAATACAATGAAACCATCCAGAAAATAACCACAAGCATAGTAGTTTGTATCCGAATACAAATCTACACCTCTATTATAGAAGTTCATTTTTAAAAAACAAGCTTAACCAACACCAAAAACAGACACTTAAATTTCGACGAATCTCCGGAGCATATAGAACATCATGTAGGAACAAAGTGCGTCCACCACGCATGTTCAATTGGCAGTGCCAATCCCTTTAACTTCATCTCGGACCGACGGGCTGGTCGGACATTGGCAGGATTTAATGAATGGGCCCTACTTAGAGGGAACCACGAAAGATAAGGCATTCTTTTAAGTAATCTTCAAAGGAGGTTAGGAGTTCTCTGCCTCTTGATGTCATGCACGTTGGGATCAATCAATGACCAAACCCCTTGGTGCTATTTTTGTTGCTTCATGAACTCATGACATTCTGTCCAAAATTTTAAGGTCAAAGTTGGGTCGAAACTCAGGTAGTTGCCGATGGATAATAGGACGGATATGATGATAAAACTTCAACTTGATAGAAAGCAATAAGCATTCTCCATTGATGAAATACTATTCTTCAATAATTTAATATATAAAATATATCGTTTGTGTTCATTAATTCGCCACTCTTTACATTTTATTGTAAAGTAAGAAATCATCTCATATATTAAATTGTCTCGGTTTTAAGTCGCGTACAAAATCTTAGAGGATTTTTTTTGGTTTGTTCAAACCAGATGTGCCCATTAATCCAAAGCAAATATGGATTTTCTTGGGACTTGTTCTCGTTGGAGATAATTCTCCAAGGTTTGACCAAGAAAGAGAGATATGAGAAAAAGCTCCACCGTACTTTGCCACTACAGGACAAAACAAGGGGCACACATATTTTATAAATATTTGTGTTTATTTTCTGGAGTCGAAGAAGTCTTTGTCGGAAACAAGAAACAAAAGGCAAGGGTTTTGCTTTTATTCATGCACGGGGACTCCCTCTCTTATCGCACGGAGGAGTTTCGAACACGGTAGATTTTAGGCCAGTGACTATTACATCCAATTAAGTTGTTTAATTCCATATTAGAGAGAAGTGATAAAATTTATGCAAAAATATGGTGTTTAGTTCCATTTGGAATCAGTCATATATATAAAACATTCGAAATTTCGTTATACTGAGCCTCTTGCTTTAAGTCTTTCTCATTCTATTTTCATCTATTGAAAAGAAAATGAATGAACCACCGCATAGTTTTTCTCTTGTAGTTGGCCTATTTGTTGGTTAACTAGATAGCTACATTCGCGATTCGGCTCACCTCTCATAACTAAGGCAATTCATTCGCTTGTGCGGTCGAAATAGATTGAGCACTTCGGGCATTTTGGGCTTCATATCTCTTGTTACACCTTGGCAGTCTAGACACATCGCTGCGTTCTCTCTAAAGGACACTTCGGTATGGAGAAGGCACATCCTCAGTCTCATCTTCCAAGTCAATGCTGTCATCCATGTCTTTATGCAGATATTTTCTAGAGATAAGTTGCTAATGATCCCAATGATATTAGTATTTCTCGCTGAGATCATAAAAAAGCAATAAGGTTACTCTCACTTCATCTATCGAGCCTCCGATGCTTAGGGAATCAATGTTCTCATGGCACAAGTCTTTTAATGCATATAATAAGTTAGTTAAAGAACTCAATGTTCTAGACAATTATGATGAAGAAAAAACAAAGGTTGCCAAGAGTATTGTGGTGAAGTATGCTTATTACTTTCTTCAGATTTTTAAGATATTCACCTGAGATCTCATGTCTACATGTCAACAATGCGAAATAAGACATGAATATTTCTGCCAAGTTTTCGCGATGGAAGTGTTGATATCCGATCAACTCCGTTTCATCCAACTGCACTAGTAAGAGTACCAAGAAAAAAGAGTTTGGAGAAAACCCATTATCAATGCGACTCTACGTAACAAGTGATAATCATCAGTCACTTTCTCATTAGTCATGCCACGCCATCGATAGTTTGAAACATATCATCGCAGTCACCCAATATAATCCTTTCGCTATCGAGCCGCGAAATCCCAGCGCTACATCATTACTTATGTCGCGCATTTCAATTGGCGAATTTCACGAAACATCGTCGGCACGAAACTCTTATATTTCAACGCTACGAGTAAGTTGTGGGACTGCAAAGGCCACCAGAAACTTGCACAGGAATACTTTGAACTGGAGTAGACTAATTTCATTAACATTTTACAGATTTGGAGACGGAAGCTACTCTCATCGCTACGTTGACTAAGTCACAAGGTGCTTACTAGCCTTATTTACAATACACATGTCTAAGCACACTCGTCTATGGCAAACGTTACCTTACATCATAGCTTTATCGGTCCGAAGTTGCTGGAGAAACGCTCGAGCTGAGACCAGATAAGGCTTCCGAGCGACAACCTCGGCTTCTCGTCCCCGCTCCTGCCAGTGAGGCCTGTCGACAGAGCCGACAATGGGCCCTGTGGAGTACTCGCTCCTGAGGACTTGTTCACGATCAGGACTGATCCCCCGATCTCTTTCCTCACCAGTTCCACCGTGCTCGGGCTCACGTCGTTCCCAGAAGCTTCGGTCACGTAGAACGAACCGATGGCGCGTTCTCCACGGATCCCTATGTCGGCCCTCATTATTGATAGGCCGTTCTCGCGGAACACCCTGGTCACGTCCGAGAGCAGGCCCGGCCGGTTTTGGGTGCTCACTTCTAACCTCAATCCCTGCAAAAGAAACGGAACGAGAAATCAGGATTCAATCCACACGAGACATATATGAGAAAGAAGAGTTGCTTTGGGGACATACATGCGACGCTCTGCGCTCGACTGCGGCCAGAAGGCATTGAGTGAGTTTGCGCTGCTCAGTCTCCGAATCCAGGGTGCAGCCGTCCCGATGCCTTATGAAATACTCCTGGACGACACCCGCAAAGCATACAGATCCTTTTGTTAGCCAAAACTGTCGAAGGCACGTACTCGTACAATCCTTTTGATGGTATCGTTTCAAATGATTCGCATCGCATGTTACTTTTCTCTGCCCAATAGCTTAAACATTCGACACTAACTCATTAAACATTAACACAGCGGCGAGCCCACAATATTTTCTAGCGTCAAATACCATCCAATCTTCTAAGACGTGCATATAAATCTTACGGACATTATCCCGTTTGAACATGGCAAACTAAGCATTCAAGAATTTCACGATTCGCATCAAACTGGGTAAAAATTGAAGTATACTCAACATATACTTTTAGCATAAAATACCTGGTTAGCCAAAGCGCCCTCCGAGCTAACAGAAGCATGGAACACAACATACTGCATGTCCGTTAGGACGCACACGGTGTCGAACAACAGCTTCGGCCTGTCCCTGCTCCGGACGTTCACCACCGAGTACCCTTTGTCTTTCCAGCTCTCGATCGACACGTGGGCCCCCTCGCACCCCTTCCTATGCTCGTACCCCCCTCGGCTGCTGCCGCCGCCGCCGCCCCCGCAGCAGCTGTGCCCGCAGCAGCGGCACTGCTCATAGTCCATGTCGGCAAACATCAGCTGGTGGAGCCGCCGCTCGGCATGCGTCTGCCCGGCCATGGGCCCCGTCAGCCTCACGCTCCTCCTCTCCCCCTTGGCGTGGTGGGCCTCGACCACGTTCTCCAGCTGCTCCTCTATCTGGGCCAGGCGCCTCGGGTCCGTAATGGGCCCGCTCCTCACCCCGTCCTCCACATAGAATATGCATGCGGCCCGATCGTGGTGGGTCCATGCCACGGCTGAGGCGATGTGGCATGCCAGCTCGGCCAGGACGGCCGACATTTCCGACAGCAAGCCCGGTCGGTCCGTCCCCGTCATCTCCAGCACCGTGTGCTCGGAGGACATGTGGCGAGGCCCAAAATGCTTCCTTTGCGATGATCCTTGTATTTCTTTGGTGAGACCCGCTCGCCTTGTCGCACACAAAGCCTGCCAAATGATGCATAGGATCACGCTATATCCACTCCACTAAACATCAAAAGCAAGTACAAAACATTTCTAACCTCAAACTTGTGCAAAAACAATTCAGTGAAAATGAATTCTACCATAAGTTGAATCGTTGCCATAGATGAGAAGATAATATATCACACTTTACTAAGGTCGACATAACAAACACATTATTCCCTAAATATATTTCTCTAAATTTGAACTTATGTTATATATGTGGCAAAGAGCAAATAAAGATTATGATATATATTTATTATATTATAAATATGAATATATATTACCTGTTCAATGTAAAGAATGAGGCTCTCGTCGACGAGCTTGTTCCCGAGCTGGTCCGTCACGTGGAACACTGCAAGCCATGCAAATCGTAAAAGGTCAGCTTCTTCAATCGAACATCTAAATCGATGAATATTGTATTTTTTATTTTATTTTTTATGTCGAGCACAGCTAATAAATTAAATAATATATGGATCTATTTATTGGAGCTGATGACGTAATGAATAGATGGTGATAGGGTGTTACGGACCGTCCATGAACCACCCGCCGTCCGAGGAGATGTATGACTTGGAGATGACAAGGTCGAGATCTGTCAGGACCTGGACCATCTCCAGCAGGATCCCGTGCTTGTTCGCGCTATCGACCTGCAAGAACCCCCCAAGAAAAAAACCAAAATTAATTATAATACCAACAAAAAAATAATTGAAAGGTCCCATCTTTTTACACGTCATATGAATTATATATAGTAAAAAATATCACGGTAAAATTATTAATTCTCAAGTCGGAATCTCATGGTTCATCGACTATAGACGAGGAGTTCAATTGGAATCTTGTTAAGTAATTAATTAACAACGTTAATGGAGGAACAACAACAAGCGGATTACCGCGGCCGCACCCACGAATCTTTCGACTAAAAAATTAATTAGTTTAATCCGCGGGACTAATCCGCAAATGGTGGCAATGTCGCGGTATCTTCCTCAGTCGTTTTCACATCTATGGGGAGGACCTTTCACCCAGCAGAACCGCCCTTTTGGATCTTGCAGGATTGAATTAAAAATAATTTTATGTAAAGGACACTATCTCGTCATCCACCAGCAAGTTGGATTTAATTTTATAATCGCTACTCTTTCGCTGAAAAAGTTATACAGAAAAATAATAAAAAGATAGAAAGAAACAGAAATATATTTTGGCAATCTGACCTTCACGAGAGTGCAGTCTCGGCAGGTCTCGTTGTCGATGCAAACCCTGCGGGAAGGGGAAAAAAAGCAAACATAAACACACCTTCAAATAAGCCAATCTTTTCAATAATCAAGGTTAACAAATAAACCGATTTTTTCGATAATGAAATTCAGCAAACAAACGATGAATTTAAATAAATTATAAGACGATAGGTTAGAGCATGGATTACTTGGCGGGATAAATCCTTTCGATGAAGGAATCGTAGTCGGGATCGATGTAGGGTTGATAAGCAGCGACCTCCATTTTTTCTGTTCAATTACATGGAAATTGTTGGGCCACTGCCTGCAGGTACATTGAACAGGAACTTGAATTAGCATAATTAACATCATCTTAATAATAAAAAAATAAAAATATAAACGTGCAAATGCGCAAGCGATGTGTAGCTTTTGTTTAACGTTCCAGATTAGATTTGTGCTAGAAGGGGAAAATAAAATCCGTGTCAAGCTCATCCAACCAAGATGTCCCTATCAAATTAGGGTTGCACAGCTTCTTGTGATTAACGAAGACGAGCCATGTTTTTCAAGGAAATCGCCGACCCAGTTCTAAATAAATAATATCTGGGAAGACCAATTCGATCTCTTTCAGAGATCAAATAAAAATAAAGAAAAAAAGCCATGGAAAAGAAATAAGGAAAAAAAAAAGAAAAAATAAACCAAATATTCATCGGAAAATTTACGCAAGAGGCCTAAACCTAAAGCTTCAACGAGTTCGCCGGAAACTAGTTCCGGAAATCGACCCCGGAGGCACTGCTCAGCAATCGAAAAACCAAATACGAATCGCAAAACGCGACACCAATCATGTTCTCCAGGCTCGAATCTGCGTTTACTATTCAGGCAGGATAGCACCGCCCATTGTTCTTCAAAGAACCAGTTTTTAGCACCCTCTTATTTCCTCCGAAATCCCAGAACGAAAAGCAACCTTTCCCACGAAATCCACCGCGCGAAATCATAATTCGCACATCAGAGACACGAGAAAAGCAAAACCCTTAAAATCGTTGGACCGACGTCGCACCTGACAGAAGAAGTCGGAAACCTCGAAGAAGGTCTGAAACGGGCACGGGCCGGTCTCTTTGGCGGTGCTCCTCTCGGCTTTCGGCACGTCCCCGCCCCCGCAGCATCAATTCCCCGATCTGACACGCGACGAAAGGCGGCGGCGGCAAGAGCAGCAGGGGAAGCGGGAGGAGCGAGCCTGGTGGCGGCGGTGGTGCGACACGAGCTCTTCGCGCAGCGCCGAGACAACCCGAACCCAGCTCGCGCTCATCGCGTTTCTTCTCCTTAACCCAAAAGAAACGAGCCCGGACGAGAGATTTTAAATACTGCCGTCCGCTTATATATAATTATATACGAGGAGGGGGACGACGGAAAGGGGGGGGGGCGTGACGCTTTTGCTGCGTAATCCGTCTGTTCGATTGGCTTTTTTAAGGGCTTTTACAACGTGGGTCGCACAGAGGGAGGGAGGGAGGGAGGACGAGATCTTAGGGCTTTCTCGATCCGGCTGCCACGTAAGGCGGGGGCGACACGTGGCGAGAGACAGCGCGAGTACACGCTGTCGGCCGTGCTGCCGCGGCGGCTCGCATGCTGGAGATCTGCAGGACACGTGTGGGATACGGGACATGGGGATCTTCCTCTTGTGTGGTCGTGAAGGAACACCCCTTTTCGAGGAGATTTTTAGGAGGCTTCGAGGGCTTTTCTTTCCAGGGGGGAAAATGTGGTGTCTTTGCTCCTTTTTGCTTTCCTTGATTTTGGGGAGCCGCGGTTTGGACTTTTACCAAGTCAAAATTCGTGACATGGAGGATAGATCCGACGGGAGGGATCTTGAGAGTGGGGATAGACATAGGCAGAGTTGATAAGCAAAAATCATAACGAGATTGGTCAGGATCTAGCGACAGTTCATATTACTCTAATTTAAGAATGTAATTATTCCTAGAACGATTTTAAAAAGAATTCTAAATAAAAATTTTAAGCATCTTCATTTTATCAAAAGAGAGCTCAAAATTGATTTTATTTTAAATATGAGCTTGAAAAGATATAACAATTTTAAATAAGAGTCTGATCTTGTCAGCTGACTAAATAATTTAATAGATTAATAACATTTTCATTCAAAGACAATAATTTTTCTTCTTCTCCTCTGTTCAACTTCTTATTTGATGCATGCTTGATTTGAATGATCTTCAATGACGACATCTTGCTCAACTGTGAGGTTTTCGAAGTTGTTTCAATGAATGTTATCAATTTTTCTTTGAACTCGAAGAACGATTCCATTTCAGAGCTCATCAATGAGCTTGAATTTGCTGCCATTATAAGGATTAGGTCGAGCTTCTGAGGTTTCGTCTCAAAACTGAAGCTCTCGCTCTGGTTCTACTTAAGGCGATCGAGCTGACGTCGAACTCGAACAGATCTTCATTTGGGAGGCAATCGAAGTTGGAGAAGGAGATGGAGGAGAGACCCTTGAAGTGAGAGGGTTCGATTGCAGGTTCGACAGTGATGGACTAAGAGAATGGGGTGGCGGCCGCAATGGTGATATGAGCTAGTAAGGTGGCTCCGATCAGGGAGAATTCGCCGAGGAGGTGTTGCTTGATGAGCTGAAGCCTTGTGGGCACTTCAATGCTCAATGATGTCGCCATTCTTTAAGGAGCTTAAGTAGATTAAGCTTTGAGTGAGTGGATTAGAGATATTTGGAACCAAGTCTGCAATAGCATCTGAGTCATCTTGCCCTACAGCTCAGTGCACCTTTGCTCCTCCTCCGGCCTCAACGCCTCCTAGGCCCTCGTCATCTTCACCTTGACGAGCTTGAACCTCAGCATCGACTCCGAGAATTGCCCGAAGCTCGTCGCCATGCTGGTCCATCGAGTGACTCACCGGCCGTGTCAGAGCTAGCCGAGTCGTGAGGGTCCTTGCTCGAAGTGTACGCACCGTCGAAGAGCCTGGCATGTTTGAGGCAGCCATCGTCGTCGCCGGTGTCTCTGGCTGAGTGGTCCGAGGGGACTGATCTGCCATTGGAGGGGTAGAGGTGCGGGCGCCCCACTCAACATTGCTTTTGCGATGAAAAGATGACATTGCTCAATGCCGACAAAGAAGAAGGTTAACGGCAAATAAAAGAAAAAAAAATGAAAAAAATAATAATATATCTTTGGACAAAAATGCCCTTATAAGTTGGAAGATTTGGCTAGATGAGATTAGACCCTTATTTAAGATTGACATTACCATTTCAAGCTCTTAGTTGAAATAAAGTCAATTTTGATTTTTTCTTTTTAATTTAGAAATGAAGGTACTTCAAACTTATATTTGAATTTTTCCCATGATTTTACCAGGAAAATAAGGGGTCCTTGATACTTCAAATTAATGCATCTGATTCAAAGAGTCAGGCGCCGTTGAAATTTGACCTAAGGTTGATCGACAATTAATATAGCAAGGAAAGTATATTCAGATTGTCCTTCTATGAATTTTAAAATGATTGGGTTTGGACAGGAAAGGGATGTTTTGACTTTCTAAGGGAATTGTTTGCTTTTTTTTTTTTTCTCTTTTTTTCTTGGGAAAAGAGAAAATCGAGAAGTGCACAATATTTGGTGAATGAAGTATCCAAATTATAGTAAAGCCGCGTGAAGTTCTCAAGAGGACTTCTACTACTATTTTAATTTTCGCCCAAACATTTCTATTAATTTTTATATTCTAAATGATCAAATGAATAGAAACTACAAAAGATCAAATAGTAAATGGATGATCTGGGTACACGGGAATTTCTTAATTCGGTAAAGCTTTTCTCATAATCCTTTCTCAAAATCCACACTTCGCTTTATTATTTTATTCTCATTTGTAATTTAAGGTTACTTTTAATCTCATCTATTTTGAAAGATGCAGCATGAATACAAGTTTAGTTGATTGTGTATGCATGCTTATTGATTAATATAAGCGAATTAGAAATGTTGGCGTGCTTCTTTCAATTATAATTTCTAGGATTTAAAAAATATATATATTAATCTCGACGAAATAAAACTCCACTGTACATGAATAATTTTGGCTGTGCTGCGGCGGCTCGCATGCTGGAGCTCCGCAGGACACGTATGGGATACGGGACAGGGGATCTTGTGTGGTCGTGAAGGAACTCCTTTTCGAGGAGATTTTAAGGAGGCTTCGAGGGCTTTTTCTTCTTTTTTTTTGGTTTTTTATTTTTTTTTATTTTGGTTTGTTGGGCGGGGGGCCGCGGTTTTAGACTTCTTACCTAGTCAAATTCGTGACATGGAGGATCAATCCAACGGGGAAGACCTTGGAGTGGGACATACATGGGCAGACTTGACAAGCGAAACTCACAACGAAGCTGATTAAGATCTGACGATTCATATTAACTTAATTTGAGAATATAAATATTTCTAAAATGATTTGAGAAAATTTCAAATAAAATTGTAAGTGCTTTCATTTTTTCAAAAAATAATTCGATCGGAGTTAATTTTATTTCACATATAAGTTAAAGTGGATATGACAATTCAAATAAGTGAAATTCTTATTTATACTATGTACTTGATTTGAATGATCTTTAGTGACAGCTTCTTGCTCTAATGCGAGATTTTTGAGTTCGTTTCAATGAATATCACAAGTCTCTCTTCGAACTCGAAGAACAATTTCATTTCAGAGCTCATCGAGGGAGGGATTAGGTCGAGATTCTGAGGTTTGGCTTCCAAACTGAATCTCTCACTCTAGTTTTGCTCGAAGGCGATCGAGCTACGTTGAACTCAAAGAGATCTTCATTTTGAAGGCAATCGAAGTCGAAGAAGGAGACGGAAGAGAGAGACTCGGAGTGAGAGGGTTCAATTGCAGGTTCGAAAGTGATGGAGTAGGAGGATGGGGCGGTGGCGGCGGCGGCGGCAGCGGCGAGATGAGCTGGTAAGCTGCCTCTGATCAGGGAGAATTCGCGAAGGAGGTGTTGCTTGATGAGATGAAGCCTCGAGGACATTTCAGTGCTTAATAATGTTGTCATTTCTGAAGGAGCTTGGGCAGATTGAGCTTTGAGTGAGTCTGTTAAAGAGATATGCAACAAAGTCTACAGCAGCATCCGAGTCATCTTGCCTTATAGCTCAGGGCTTGCCTCTGCTTCACCTCCAGCCTCAAGACCTCCTCGGCCCTCTCCATCTTCACCTTGATGAACTTGATCCTCAGCTCAGTCGACTCCGAGAACAGCCTAAAGCTCATCGCCATGCCGGTCCATTAAGGCGACTCACCGGCTGCGTCGGAGCTAGCTGAGTCATGGGGGTCCTTGCTTCAAGCGTGCGCACTGTAGAAGAGCCCAAATTATTTGAGGTAGCCATCGTTGTCGCCAAGGTCTTTGTCTGGTGTGGTCCGAAGGGAGGGATCTACCATTCGAGGGAGTGGAGGAGCGTGCGCTCCGTTTGACACTACTTTTGGGATGAAAAGATGACACTACTCGATCCCATATCTAATGACGAAGAAGAAGGTGAACAGGGAAGCAAATGAAAGAAAGAAAAAAAAAAATCTATGAACAAAAATGCTCTTGATTAGCCGGAAGATTTGGTGGAAGATTTGGTCGGCGGGACGCATGCTTGGTGATTGATATAAGTGAATTAAAAATGTTGACGCATGCTTGGTGATTAATATAAGTGAATTAAAAATGTTGACGTGCTTATTTCAATTTAAATTTCTAAGATTGAACAAAAATTACTAATTTCGAAATTCACGAAATAAAACTCCACTATACATTTTTTATTTTGATTGGCTGTTTGTCATATTTCCTCATCTTCTGACCATATGTGTTATTATTTCCTTTTTATTAAACGTATTTCGCGAGTCATTTTTTCTACTCTTGATACAAATTCTAATACAAGTTATGTATTGATGAGTAAGATCTACTCGATTCTATGCATCTCCTCTGCGGTCGGCCCAATTCGCCACAGCTAGACGCCACCTTATCTCTCTCTATTTGCGTCGATAATGGCGGGGCCATGCATAACAAAGACACAGACAAAAAAAGAAAGCCTAAATATTCAATTTGGTGGACTTGGAGTTGAGTTTGGGGATTTAGCTCTCTCGTTGGACGATTGTAGCCTCTGTCGGGCATATCATGTGCACTGAAATCCGTCCAAAATTGATCAGAATGTTCATCCGGAGTTGGCTGGAAGACAATGAGTTGATTATGGTCCACTTTATTTTCCGAAAAATAAATAATTTAGAAAATATGGTCCAAAAAATGTTCATTTAAAATAATCAGTCACTGAAAAATGTTTGCACTATTGTAACTATATATGTTTGAACAATGAAAAGATTCTTCGTCTATCATTTTTGTAAGAGATATAAACAATCATCTTTTTTTAGAAAATATTTTACGAATCATTCATTTTGCACAAAATAAATGTATCCAAAAGTTAGGAGCAATATTGTTCGAGTTAGAAAACTAACAGGATGTATGAAAATTCCAAAAAATTTTGGATGCCCGATCAAACGTACCATTAGATGATGTGGATCCTTGGAATTTGTTGGTCCATATTGAAAGATGGATTGCTTTGCGAGGACAAAGCGACACCAGAAGGTGTGGGAGAATGAATAGCCGAATAAAGTACATCAGTTCTCTTTGGTAACTCATGAGCACGAGCGCAGAAAGCCCATTATCTGAATGACCATGAGAGAGAGAGAGAGTAATGGCGGTGGTCATGGCGGTTGTGGATGGCTCTTTGGACGGCGAGGGCAGGGTGTGTCACAATGGTATGTACTTGCAATGTCACAAATAGGGAAAAATACCCAAAAAAAAAAAATCTAAATATATTACATTGATACTAGTTCAGTTCTAAAAACTTCTATATTGATAGCAATTGAGTCTGTTCGGTTAATTTAAACTAGAAATTACTAATGTAGATATCGGCCGTCTTGCATTACATGATTGGCGCTGTCGTGGACTTCTTTTTTTTATAAAATTTTATTTTATTTTCCTTTTTTTCTTTTTCCTTTTTATTGTAAAGGGCCAACCACCAGTTGGTAGCCCTAGCTAGCCGGCCTTTGCCTTGTTGTGAGTGAGGATCATGAGTCCCTAGTAAGCAACTAGGCAAGGGCCACAATCCTTGCCTGATGGTTGGTAAGGCGTTGCTGCTCTCGCACATGATCGATGAAGGCTATGAGTGCTCACCCAGCTAGGAGGGGGGGACTACAATCCCTATCTAGTTGCCAATGATTGCTTCACAACCCTCGCCGAGGGGTCATCAGCCCCCTACTTGCCCTTAATAGTAGAAAAAAAAAAAAAGAGGAAAAGAAGGAAAAGAAAAAAAAAAGGAGAAATATTAAAAATATATTCACATCAAGACTGATCATGCCACATAGAATTGTCGATCCATATTCAATAATTTTTTATATAAATTAGACAGATAGACTCAATCGATACCAATATGAAAAATGTTTATGATTAAATTAGTTCAATTAAAATGTTTATGATTGAATTGATTCAAATGCAATAAACTTGCAATTTTTTTGGTACTTTTTCCTCATAGCTATGGTCAGACATGACCGATTTGAAATATGATAGAGAAATAGAGGAAGGCAAAGGTAGAGCTTCTCTATGTTCTCTTTTTCCTTTTTCACTTGAAGATAAAACTTAAAATGCTCACCTTTCTATTTTTAATTAATTTTTTATTAAGACATTCATCAATTCGAATTTAAAAAAAAAAAAAAAAATCTCCCTTAAGGAAGCTTTACTTGTAGGCTCTCAATTTTTGAAGCTAAGAGCCTACTTTGCTTTACCTTTGCCTTGATTTCTTTTTTTTTTTTTTTTTTTTTTTTCTCCTCTCTCAATCTAATATAGAATCTTTTTTGGCCTTGTTTGGCATCTTCTTTCACTTGTTGTTATGGTGAATAAATCTATTCGCAACTAAAAATTTGTCGAGAATGTCGTCACCAATTTAGCCAGTAAGATTCGATGGAAGCTGTCCTTTCTCAATTTAGAAATAAATTTAAATCTAAAAGCTTTTCTCTCTTATTTAAAATGTACATCCTGAAGTTTCTTAGAAGTGTTTGGTTTGTGGTAATTCAACATGTTATTGTTGTTGTCATTGTCAGTATTGTCATCTCTGTATGACGATGGTGTTGAGAAGGCTGAACCTAGACATATATTAAAAGAAATAGGTTTTTTAAAGGGAAGCTCTCAGTGTGTGCCCATCATCACCAACGGTTCCAATTAATTTTTTTGGATGAAAGCGTGGTTATAACTATAAATTGCACTCCTTTCTTTTCTCGGTTTTATTTATTTATTTATTTATTTTGCAGCTCTTTTTGGGATTTTCTTTACTTGAAATCTTTTATGTTTCTTTTATGTTTCATTATGACAAGTGAACGATTTGTTTTTATTAAAAAAAAAAAAAATAAAAAAACTCGGCATTATCCTAAAAAAATTTTCATGCATTTAAGTCCTTAACTTGCACACATTACGGATTTCTGAACTTCTGCTAGGTCCATTTTTTTTAGATAGAAAATATCACGTGCCTCTTTATTATTGTTTTCTTTAAATTCGACGTGGCTTTTTTCTTAAATTGATAGAAAGACTGTCCAATAAATTTTCCATCCAATAAAAGCAATGGGAACTAACGGCGGAAGTAAGGGTATGCAACTTGATTAGGCGTGTCCTCAAAATTGTTCCAATTTCTCGGTTCCAAATTTCAGTGGGAATGGGTCTAGTTTCTGGTTTAGAGTGAAAAACCACCCAGGAATTGGATTGACCGCACCAAATTTGGAACATCTTTCCTAAAACTTAAAAATCCTAATTTTTCTCTTGGCACTTTTTTTGTCCATTTCTTTCTTTTTCTCCGTTCTCTCCAACCTCATTCAGATACTTCACAACTCTCTTGCTCGCTTGCAACTCACCCTCTTCCTCACTTACTTATGGCTTGCCCTCACTTGTTTGAGCCTCACAACCCCTGCTCGTTCCTAACTCACATTTGCTTGCTCGCCCACGTTCATCTTTTACTTTGAATGATTTTGTTACTCATGTTATTGCTGTAAAAAATAAAAAAAAAAGAAACCAAAAAAAAAAAAAAAAAAAAAAAACTAGTTCTCGATAAACCTAGTTTCTGCAAGATAGTTTCTGAGGCAAACATGGTAGTTTTCAAGTCCTAAGAATTGGGAACTGACTCTAACATAATATGTTCTAGATTTTAGGTTCCAGAATTCAAGTTACAATTCTGGAACCTACTCATCCTAAACCGATTATCTTTTAGATGAGAAATTAGAGTGGCAAAACATAACATAAGTTTCAAGATTGAATCACACAAGAAAAAGATTTTAGGACTAAAGTGCCGAACGTCCACGAATCCTATGTCCCCCGGTATCATCATTTTTTATTGTTTACCTGAAGGGTAGATATATGCGATGAAATGATGTCAGATTCACGTCGCAGATAGTCGTCCGTGTTGATTGTCACGTAGGGTTTCGGATGACAATTTTGACGAAAAACTTAATACATGTCATTTTCGTCCAAAAGGCCGACCATTATATTTAAAACGTTTTAAAAGTCGTGATAAAAGTGACCCATGGCTTAAAAGTCGTATTTTTTTCGGGAATTTGATAGCTAAATTCTTTGTGTCGTTGTTAGAAAAACTTTTGAGTTTTGCGTTGTGGAATGAGTTTGAGGTTTCTTGAGACAGGTTTGTTTTCTTGAATAAGTACCAAAAACTCGAAATCAACCAATTATATAGTAGCAAGAATCTTTTGTCTTCAAAAATATGCTAAATTATATAGTTAATTATGTTATTAATGTAGTTTCTTCAAAAATAAGCAAGAAAATGTGAATGAGTTAAGTTTCAGGGAGGTTTTGGATTCCCATGTTCTTAAAGGGGATAAGTTTCAGACGCCTTAGAAAAACTTGTCTCGGGTGTGAACATGCCAGGAGTGAACAAAAGATTTTTAATCGTTTATGAAAATATTTAGACATAAATCATTACAGATAATGAAAAAGTTTCAACTAACTAATTATTTCAAGTAATATAATCAATCATTTTTAGAAAAATATTTTTTAAATTCTAAAAAATAAACAGAAACCTACTTGAAGAAGAATCATCATAAGAGGCTCAAACCTCAGGCAATTAATGCAAAACTACAAAAGTCCAAGTGCATCTATCCATACGCCCTCTGTTACTCGCGTTTGGAATGACACTAAGGAAATGAATATTTTTACCAACTCTATTTCCCTTCACAAAATTTCCTTTTGATGGATCTTAAAAATTTGAAGTATCTTCTCCCTTTTTCCTCATTATATTTAATCCCTTTTTCCCCTTCATTATCCTCATATTTAATTTGCAAAACCAAGTGTCCTGCCTCTTGAAAGTTGCAAATGAACTACTTTTTGCCTTTGAAATTCGAGTAAAGCATCATACTTTTCGTTCATATGATGCAATGTGCTTCATGAAATTTCCAAAACATTCTAGACGAACAATGTAGCAATGTCGACTGACAACTACGCAATGAATTATTACCAGACGTCGGCCCAAAAAACATTAAATAATCATAAAGATGACCTACGTGGCCGCTCATAAGTCATTGGAGAGATTTATTGGGCGGCGCAGAATGGGTGGAAGGCAATTATTGGTTTGCTAGGGTTTCTTCGTGTGGGAGAAAGAAAACTGCACTACATTTAAGCCGGGTAAAACATATGATCATCTTTGCTTTCTAAGATGAGTTGTAGTTCGGACCTTAATATGTTCTTAAATCATTTTATCTTAATCCTGAGACATAAAATTTGGTGATATTTTCTCTTAGATGGGGCAAAAAATATATGTCTAAAAATTAAGGAGCTCTCTCCGGTGGGAAGGGTAGACTCCATTGCACCCGCAATGATAAGTCGATATAATAATCGTTCACGCCAATGAAAGTGGGAGGAGTAGGTGAAAAGCCTACTGCAAAGTCGACCTATGTTTCGTACAATGTTTCTCAATCGACTTATCCGCCTTCAATCTCAGTTGAGAGATATTGTGCGAATATTTTTGTATGATGGTAAGGGAAATAGTGAGGAAAGCTCTAAGCAAAGTCAACTTGATTCTTCTTTCATTTCTTAGAACTCAAGCATCACGATAATTAACACACTTTAGTTCCAGAATTATTGTATGGATGGTAATTTAGTCCCAATTTTTTTCAATTTTTTCAATCTAATATTAAAAATTTTATGTGAAATTTCAATATATTCATTTCGGCTTATTGCTACCTAATGATCTACATGTTGTCCACATCAGCATGGATGCCACGAGGGCAATTTATTGCGACAATTGACTGGGAGGACTATAATTAAATTTTACACAAAAATCTAGGATTATATTGACAAAATTAGAAAGTTTATAATTGATTTGATATTCATATAATAAGTACAAAACCGATTGAGTAATTTTTTTCTAAAGTGCTAGACTATGTAAATAAGAGACGAGCATGATTATTGTGATCTACCATACGACAAAATGAAGTATTCTTTTACTTAAAATCAATATAGGAGCATTAGTTTGATTCTATTATATCGGATCGATGGTCAAAAGCACGAAATCTCTATACAAACACCGCCAAAGAACACATGAACTCTCTACCATTCTATCCGCATCCGCCCCATTATTTACGGAACGAGTTCGTATGATGTATGTGCAAATGAGTTACCCTTTCTTCGCACGACGCATGTGGCGTCGCGCGAGACTAGTTCACTTCACAAGACTAGATCCCGACATGTGACGGATGTGAACCGATCCGGCAGGCCTAGCTGGCGACATAGCCCGAGTCAATCCATTCTCGTTGCAAGTCACTTGATGTGTACGCTGCGTGTCGTATTATTGAAATGTCGGTACGAATAATCGAAACGAATCGTAAAAACAAAGTTATTATACGCGGGTCCCGTCATTACCGGGCCCCACTTTAGATAGGGGAGTGGGGCCCACTTCACTTCAATATCCTATCCTGTTCCCCATCCCGCGAGGTAGTTAGCGCCCATTCAAGTCCGGGGCCCACCCTCGCTTCCATTCCCAAAGAAGAAACAAAGAAGTCACCGATTAACCGAAGCTCCGATCTGCAGAAAATCCGCACGAACCGAACGCCTTTTGGCTCTTGCTTTCCGCAGGCGACGCCTCAGCGACTTCCCTCCCCGCCGCCCGCCGCCACCGCCTACCGCCACCCCGCCAGCAGGAGGCGCGCGCGCACCACATCTTCTCTACGTCACACCCTGTTCTCTCTCTCTCCCTCTCTCTCTCGCGGAACAGGTTGTCTCTCATTCGTTCTTCTCCGGGCCTTATCCATTCTCGACTTGTTCTTGGACTCACCCTCTTTTGTATGAATTGTTTTGTCATACCCTATATATAGATTGTACAAAACCCAGTTGGCCTTTTGTCCTCTGAAGAAAGTTGTTTGCTGGAAAGTTTGTGTGGATAAACAGGAAGGCCCGAGCAGGAAGGCTGTTATCTGGAAAGTTGTTGCAAGGGTTCTTTTTTAAGTGATTCCTGCAGTTTTGGACCCCCAATTGGACAACGCAGGATACCCTCTTGGGTGTAGTCCGGATTCGTTCTGTCTGGCGTGTTAATCAGGGGACTCTGTTTTTTTTTTTTTTTCCGTGGGGGGGAATATTGAGGTTCTGATTAGCAGGCCCGGGCTGGTCATTCGGTCCCGTGTTTCATGGATGTGAGATTGGTGAAGTCGGGCATCGATTTCGCGGGGAGGAGGAAGAGGTGGATTCTCGCCGCTGCCGCTCTGGCCTTCTCTGGTTATGGGGCGTACAGGGTGTATAACTCGCCCTCGGTTGCTCGGAAGAGGAGGAGGCTCTTGAAGCTCGTGGGGGCTTTGGTTTCGTTGGCCGAGGCGGTGTCCGAATCCACCGAGACGATCGCGCTCGTCTCGAAGGATTTGAAGGAGTTTCTGAGGTCCGACTCTGATGAGGTCCCCAATAGCTTGAAGCAAATTTCGAAGATTGCGAAGTCAGCCGAGTTCTCGGAGTCGATAACTGAGGTATCCCGGGCTTTGACTGTGGGTGCTTTGCGCGGTTATAATTCTGAGTCCAAGGACAATGTCAATGGCAATGGTGGGGTTTTGGGATTCACGGATCACGTTCTCGATAAGCTTTTCACGCCTGCAGGGTCTGGTTTCGTATCTGTTGTGGTAGGCAGCCTAGCCAGGAACTTAGTCATGGCTATTTTTACGGATAAGCGGTCTAGTCTGCAATCAGAATTTGGCAATCCAGACGGTGGCGATCATCTGGCCACGGAGGGGAGTTCTGTTCCAGGATGGCTAAACGTACTGTGCGACGACAGGGTCAAGGATTTAGTCGGCGATTGCATCCAGCAGTTTGTGAGCACTGCAGTCACTATTTTTCTGGAAAAGACGATGGAGATCAACACCTACGATGACCTATTCTCCGGGATGACAAATCCAAAGCATGAGAAGAAAGTGAGAGAGATGCTGGTGTCTGTCTGTAACGGCGCGGTCGAGACTCTGGTGAAAACGTCTCACCAAGTGCTGAAAAGTTCCAGATCGAACGCCAATTCGTATTCAGTTTCTCCCTGTTTAGCTGTAGAGGGAAACAAAGGATTGAGATTTACTGGAGTGGATTGGAAGCAAGGGGTGTTGAGTCACAAGAGTCTGAGAGATTCATACGGTCTTGCTAAGAACAGCGGGTGGGTCGATAAAGTGTCGTCTACTTTGGCCGTCCCGAGCAATCAAAGGCTTGTTCTCGACGTGACCGGGAGGGTTACATTCGAAACTGTGAGATCTCTCCTGGAGTATTTGATGGAGAAACTCCATGATGGTGTGAGGCAGAGCGTTAACGCCGTTCACGACGAAGTTGTTGACAGGGGTATCGAAGTTGTGAGATATGCAACTGCTAAGTCGTCCATCATCACCACCCTCTGTCTCTCTTTGTGCTTGCATATACTGGATGGTGCTTCAATTTTGGCACCATTTTAACTGGACGGATCAATTCTCTTGATCAGCTCGGTCATCCAGCACATTTCTTCTTAGATCTGAACCTTGCGAAAGCGACCTGTAAGCATCCTCTGAGGTTAGTTCATTCAGTTTTTGTTGATCTGCCTTCTCTGCATTCGAAATCCCTTCAGGTGAATAAAGGCTTGCCGCGAGTTCATCGACACTCCATTGCAGCTAGATGGCTCGGACCACTCCATCTTTCTAGGGTCACTTGGCTTTCGAATGTTTTTTTTCGATGATTACTTTTTAGGAACAGATTGTATTGTTTGATTGAAGGTGAGAAAAGGAGGGGAAAGAGGCAAGTGAAGCTTATGCGTCATGCTGTTGTATCATAGCTCTTGGAGATTTTGTCCCGGGGGTTGATCGCTGGGACCAAATTCCTTACTGTAAAAAGGTTCTGTTGAACATGAAATACCAATTCTTTCCACTGTACTGGTACTAGGATTTTCTTGCATCTTCATTGCTTAAATTGTCAGTTTCACTGACCGGTACGTCTATGGTTTTTTTTTGGTCGAAACACGTGTATGGTTAACTAAGTTGAACATTTACACAGCATGTACATTTTACATAAATTGATCACGATGCCGTTTTCTCAGCCAAGTTAATTGGTTGGTTTTTCTTGTCTGGCGGTGGACGTAGTTATGCGGTTGCCTATTTGATTGTGTGAGGTTCGTGTTAAGCAGTGGATAACCAACTCGCGGTTGTGTGAGAACAATTATAATTAGAATCACAACAGCTTAGAAGGTCTATTCTTCATCCTGTCTGCAGTAATTGTCGTGCTGCAGTAAAGCAAATAACATAGTTGGGATATATATTGAATGGAGACTTCAGTACCTATAGACTCTCCGCAGGTCATATTATGCCTGACGATACCATAATAGTTTGGCTGAACCTGCATCCGCTTGCTTTATCACCAAAATATGGAAACTACAATCACTGGAGGCAACCTCCAATATTCAAATAGTACATGTTGGGAGGTACCTTTCGTCACACAGCTTGAGTCAATTTCATTCAAGATCAATTCCCACTAAGAAACTCTACACTTCCACACTACCAGTTCAGTAAGTCCGTCCCAATGCAGCTTAGGAAGTGCATCAACGCAAAATAGCACCGACAATTGCTGTCCTTGAGAATGAAACAATCTTCAGAACACTCGCAGTGGGTTAAGATTAAATGAAGTCATGTATCCTCTACCCGTTCTTAGCTCCAGGTCATTCTCTTGACTTGCTGAAGAATCATCCAATAATCCAGCCAACTAAAAGGAGGTCGGCCAGCACCTGGAAAGCTCTTCAACCTCTAGTAGTTCAGCTTTCCCGGACGCAATATAACATGGCGCAAGCTAAGATGAGCTGCTATCAGTTCCCTTCACAGCTGCCTCTTCCTCATGCTTCTTTTTCCAGTACTCATCAAGAGGTGGTCCAAATATTGCTTTACCAGAGACAACTCCAATCCTGTAGAGTCATGGCATTTGCAAACCATCAGCCTTGAAAAAAATGAGATATTTCATATTTGACATTGGGTAATATCACTTTAACGCGGAAAGAGATATTTTTCAGCAATTTGGACAGTGGATGTTAAGGACACTATTCTCCACTTTTGATATTTGTTAATGGGTGAGAATAGTCTATCATCAATACTTTATCGACAATATGTTAATTGAGAAGAAAGTTAGAAAACAGAACCTAGTATCCTAATGAAATGAGCTCTTAACCTTCCAATCAACATTATAGCCTAAAGCCAAGCTTTTTCCCAAACAACCTAAATTAGACAAAACTGATTATCACCTATGGAATCGCTTCTATTTATAATTATACAAGATTTGCAGAATCTGTAGGACAAAATTGACTCCAGTTAGTCGCCAGATGATGCCTTGCAGATAAGCATGTAATCACATGGACATCAGAATTAGGTCTACATAAGATCATCCAACTGAAATATCTACGAGTCACTTCACTAACCCCTCATTTATCCATAGTAACTTCCTGATGATGCTGATCAAAGCAAAGCAAAAAGAAAAAAAAATAATAATACTAATGGCGCACTCTAGGCACACGCCATTAAGAAAACCAAAGCAAAGAACAATTAGCTATCTGGCAAAAGATAGACAAAAGCAAAAGAGAAGATGGATGTGAATAAAGAAAGCCAGGCCATACAAGTTTATATCATCAGTCAGTAACACTACGAGTGATTAGTTGTTTACCTAATTAATAAAAAGGATCCGGGAAATATGTGATATTTGAATGATTTCAAAGAGCCAAAGATAGTATAAGTGACAGAACAATCCAGAGTCAGATATGTGGTTGATCTGGTAGACACACTTAAGAGAGTAACTTTCTGTCCATCTCTGGCACTTTAGTAAATTTTATGAAGAAGTAACTGAAAAAGACATTGAAGTTAGGATATTCTACTTATGGCACACTACAATACAAGATCCTAATAGTATCTATAAGCCATGATCCGCCATAAGAATAAAGAAACTAGATTGGGAACTGTTGGTTTCAAAAGCTATTTGATCGAGAGTTATGATAATAATGTATCTTTAAGAAGGTAAAGAAGCTCCTAAGGTCATTTGATCAATGTTACCACAATGCTTATTCTAGTAGGACCTCATATCATCACAACTAAAGAGTAGAAGGGTATAGAAGAGGCAAGAACAAGCAAAAGCCAGAGGAGTTGAGAAACAGTTCTTTAATGCCAAATCAGCACTAGGCTTATACATGTAGAAGGGTGTGAAAGAAAGGAAAAAGTTGCACAACCAATGCTCCGTGAGGACTTAATGGACGGTTGCCTCGTGAGAAACGAAAAAATGCCAAGCAGCAAGAGGACTATAGATGTGTAGTTTCATACCATTACCTCTGACTATGTAATGGATGAAGGCGCGAGATCTTTTTGGGGTGTCTAAAGAATCTATACAAGAATGCTCCTTGCATATGACATAGTAGTGACGGTGTATTGAAAACTTGAAACTATGAATATAGGAATCTGAACTTGCAAGGAAATTTTCTAATAATTCTCATATAAATAGGCAGGAATCAAGTTGAAGGGAATGCACATAGAGTGAGGGAAGATATCTAAATGAAGTAGGCACAACTCATAAGCAGATTCTCCCCAGACTCGGCCAATTCTCTTCCACCGAACATGCAGAATAATCTGCCTTCTTTATGTAAGATGTTTGTAGAGGACGATATATCAAGACTTCTGTCCCAAAGCTGTTAAGAGTATTCGTAATGTCTGTATGCTTAATATATACCCCACCTATCACATAAAATATTCTAGATTGAACTGACCAAATAGACTGTAGAAGCGGAATGCCCGTGTTCTAGAATAGTATCTAAGATGGATGAGTCATTGTAATCTATCAGCTGCAGAAAAACACAACAGCAAGGGCGCTAACGTCACAATTCTGCTACATATATCTCAAAGGAAGCACCTGCAAGAGTCTCGCGCTACCAACTCGCTCATTATTCTTTTCCCCGAACAAATTACAGCATCCCGCCGCACAACAAGCTCCTGTCTTGAAACGTCCATGATCAAGATACACACAGCTGCTTTCTACTAATGACCTTGTCGGCAGCTTAGTGAATTTAGTCGGGGGCAAATTTTCCTCCTTCCTAATGCAAATTATTTCTCCAAAATCCCCACAACCAGTTCCTGGTTAAAGAACATTCCCCCACGATGCGAAACCACTTATTCCCACCAAATCTTAACACATACCCAAGTAGCTCCAAAATCGAAGGATTCGCGCTTCCTTTAAGTACCCAATACAGAATTCGCCCTGCTAATTCAATGCATCAACTAACCAGTCACAAATTCCCCCCGTACTTCCTAGATTTGAAGATCGCCAGCACAAGAAAGCGCTAGCAAAACGGTCAAGCGCAGGGGGGAGAGAGAGAGAGATTACCCACTAAGATTTCTATCCCGGAGAACGCGTAACGGCAATTGCCAAACCCTACTGAATGTCAAAGAAGCAACAACAGCACGTTTCGAAGCTCATTCCAGCTCGTTCGAGCGCACGCAGATGAAGGGATTGCAAAGAAGAGAACAGAATTCGCAGGCGAACGAGAGAACGGAGGATGGAGGGGCAACTCACACGACGGCTCCGATCACCGTCGGGAACGACAGGAACCGGCTGCGGCCGAACATGGTCGTATTCGGATTCGGATTCGGATTCGGATCGGCTCGCCTTCCTCCGGTTCTGCAGAATTCGGTACCATATGCAATCCCCGGGGTTTTATCACATCGTCGGCTGCGGAGGTTTTGGCTTTGGGAAGAGCAGGTCCTTTTTTACCTGGTTTTGCACTTGTGACCCCTGTTTTTTGGGTGATTTTTCGGTTTCGTCCCGGGGGACAGGAGGTGTGGATATCGAAAAGGGTTCTTCGACGCCGGTCATCCCTTTCCAACCTTTTTACCAATCATAAAAGGTTGGAAGCAAAGGAGCCAAGACCGTCCAATACCTGCCATGAAATGGTCCAATTGGCTACAAAAGTGATGCACGAATACTCCTTGGATCAATTATGAGAATGGTTTGTGATTACACATAATTTATGATTGAATTGAGATTGATTTATATGATATATATAGACAATGCAATTACTTATCGAGACTAAAACTTCGTAAAGAGCCCCCATCTAGTGATGGGCCAAATTAGAATTCACGTAGTAGAAGAAATTAATGGCATGGCCTCAAAAGCCAGATAACAAGCATAATGAAATAGCCAAACCTCAAATCAATCTCTGGCAATGCGTAAATGGAAACCAACATTTCGATGTTCACGTCCTATCAGACAAAACCTAGGGATAAGGACGATGCTCGTGGCACTTCATGGTCGAAGGAATAGTTCAAACTCCCCGATCTTCGATTGAACAAGGGTGTGCTCATTCATAGTTGGAAAATGCAGCGAGCTTCGTCCCCGGTAGGGCAGTTTGCTCAAGACAACTTCAGGCTACGGCCTTGTTATCATTGCCAGTTTCAACCCAGTTCCTTCTTTTTTTTCTTGGGGATTCAATGGCTGTCGCAGCTTCATCGGCGTCCTTCTTGACTTGTAGTCAGGTACCGAACATATACAACTCCAGTCCCATCCAGCGATCACAATTAAGTTCAGAAGAAACATCAGTTTCGGAGAGAATTTTAGGTCAAGACCATGAAAAGAGAGCGCAAGGATCACGATACAAATTCACCATAGATTCTGACTTGACTAAATGTCAAGCAATCTTTGACAAACTGACCGGCATCAAAAACGAATGTTGAAGAGTTGGACCTGTGCTTCCTCTCTGGGTACTTACCATTTGGTGCTACCTTTTTCTCTTGACAGGAGAGAACAACTCCATGAGAGCAATTGCAAGGTTCTATTTTGTTATAATCACTACTATTCTATAGTATTAATATTAAATCACAAGATATCCGCTTCTTCGCAGCATTGAAAAGAAATAATTGAGAAAAAAACTAGCTGTTGTCATATCCAGAAAGGAAGAGTACAAAAAGTTACCGAGACAAAAAACTGCCAAGGCAAAAAGATTGATCCCGCCGTCGCCACTGAACATATATTATGAGATACATCGATAAATTTTGAACCGCCACTTAACAACCAAGAGCAAATGCAGCCATACCATCGGTTTTTAAATAGTTGCTGTTTCAGCTTATGAATAAAACGATAGACCCAGAGAGACTTAGGAGAGCTAGGATTGAAATAACTTTAATAGGTTGTATGGAATAAAAAAAAAAAATCATATATGTTACACCAAGGGCTTCTGCTATGAGGTGCCGATGAAGGTAAGCACCGAAAGTCCAACTAAACTGGGAATTGAGAAACATAACAAAACTAAGACATTATCAAACAAAACGAAATCAGCTGAGCCAAAATTCTACCGGTGTTGTGTCCTCAATTGGGCTCACCAACAACCTGTTCAGAGTTTGTCCTCCTGCTTGTTCATAGCACGCTTCTGCTTTCTAGCTCCACCTTCGCTGACACTCTGAAAAGCTGGGTTTCCAAAAATCTGGAAAGATAAAAAGTAATAGGGCCTAATCCCTCTCAACAATAGATATAAGAAAATGACCCACAGATTGGTCCTAAAAAATCTAAAGAAGGAAGTCCTACATAATTTAACAGACCTCATGGAGGATTCAATTCCAAATTTGAGAGACAAACTATTCAGTAAATGTTCTCATCTAACAGATCTAACTAATGGGTTCTTTCAGGTGAAACTAAATAAAAAAGAACAAGGAAAAAAGAAGAAAGGACTAACTATAACAAAGCAAACAAGAAGAGATCACATAATCGAAGCCAGTTAATACCTGCTAGCATGTCTAACTTCCATCCACTGCAGAGGGTGCTTTCTTTTTCCTCTTATGTCTAGGCTTAACAGCATCCTTCAGTGTTTTCTCTCCATGGGTTTGAGAGGCAATCTTAGCAGACTCAGTTGCTGGAGATATTGCCTTCATATCTTCGGCTGACCCCTTTGGACTAGCCTGCTGGGTTGGTTTCTCACTTTGCGAGTCCTTTTGCTTTTTAGAGACTTTTGAAGTTTCTGCAAATTTGACAGGCAAAAAACCATTAACTCTGTCATTTCCTTCATTTTATCTCGAGCACAAAGGAAAAGCAGTCACTACATGCAGCAACATCAAGAGTGACGGTAGATAAAAAATCAGACGGAACCTTCATGCCTTGGCAACAACCATATAAAGCACATGCAACATCCAAAACACATTTGCAATTGCATTTGCATCATAATTATTTAAGGCAAGTACAAAAAAAGAATCTTAACATTTTGTTCCACTTGACATTGAATCAACCTTCCAATTTAGCAGGACAGCAGTAACAGCTTTCATCACTACCCATCTAAATGAAGTAATACCTCTCCTGAACAGAATCATTTTGTTGCGACTTAGCAATTTGGTAATAGGTAATACTCCAATTCACTAGGCTAGGTTGCACAACTAGCGAAGTCCAAGATCTGGAATCAAACCATACCATCAAAATCTGACAGGAAAAAAGAAGCTACCTTTTTGGGTAGACTGGATATCGTGTTAAGAAAAGGGGCAAACAAACACGACCATCATGAACACCCAGATTATGTACCCAACAACATACTTCTTCCTCTAATATTTACTCTCCAATTTTGCAATGCAGCAGTCAGCAAACGGCATACCCATTTGCCAATGCCAAAACGAAGCTGCGAACTCAGGCAAAACCGTAAAAACTGGATGTGGTGAATTCTGTTATAGGCCAACTTTAAACAACTACTTCCATCATATAGGAAAAGGACAACTAGACGAAGAATCCTAAGAGCAACTCTCTCAAATTACCGATAATGACTTCAATAAGCTACTTCACAAAATGCCACGATCCAAACTACTGCATCAGTGGATCAATAGAAAACCCAACATTACCAAAAGCAAAAGCAACCAATAAAGGTTTAACAGAGAGTAGCTATTAGCACTTAAAATATGCGGTTCCTGTGAAAATTATCTTCATAAACAAATAAACGAACAGTACCACGCGAAGCAAGAGATAATTTCAGGAAATCCGAATCAACACCCCTCGAGTAAGGATCCCTGATAAAAAGAGGACATTTTAAAGTTAAGTGGAAATTAGATTGGATCGAGTTAAGCAAGAAGAAAAGTGCTTGAGAAGGGGCAAATAGGCATTCAAGAATGGGGAATATCAAACGAAGGAATGTTATGAGGTGAACAAGGATTGCATAATCCCAGTTATCGTTCCTCATTTTGAAAAATAAACTGAGTTAAAATTATGGCAGGAGTAGAACTCTCAAGGAGTACTTTTTGAGATTCACCAAGGAAACATGTTGCCTCTCGTAGTAAAATTCAATACACACTAAGCAGCATCAAGAATGCCATGATCCACTCATATACAACAACAACAACAACAACAACAACAACAAAGATGACCACTTGTTTCATGATTACCGATTGTTAGGTGGCTAAGGCCTAAATTGCCCACAAAGAATTGGAGAGCAAACTGTCACGCAATTTCATATTGATTGATGAATCAAAATACCACACTAAAAATATTAACTTCAATTACCAGTCCTGCAGTACACAAAAAGAAAAAGTCTTACTGTTTTTAAAATTACACATTCTCCAATATCAGATTGAGTTCTTCCTTAAATGCCTTCAGTATCTTTTTTTATAAAATCCAAGTAGATCGGATTTTAAATCTTTTATCAAATCAGTTCCATGAAAAAGAAATTTTATAGTACAGATACTTTAAGAATGAGGCGTATAATTTTATTGCTACATGCGGAGGATGGCACCATACCAACTTGATGGACCTCCAATGAAACTCCTAGGATTGCCATCTTTACTGTTAGTTCCTCCTTGTTCAAGTGATTTTGTGACCACTTTACCTTCAATGTCATTAGTCTGATCAGAATTCTTTCTCTCATTCATTGGCTTCAATTTTTGCACTTGAGTTCCTACTGGTCCGCTGACTTCCCTCTGATCCTCAGATTTGACCTGATTTTTCCTTACATTAGGAACAGTCCCACTGACATCCAAGGCAACTGGAGCAGAGTGGCGCTTTATCTTCCGCAGAGCTCTTTCAGTATTGTACGCCTCTACCTATAACATAGAACTCAGATGATCGTTCACAACTATATGAATAGCACTGAAAAAAAAGCATCGAATGGAGGTGATCAAGTCAGAGAACATATATCCATGGAAAGAAGCAATGAGAATCTATAAATCACCATAAACGAAACTGTTCTGCATTTACTCCCTGAAACACAAGCAGGATGGAAATTTGCATTTTGAGCTACTTGCACCAATAAATGGGCAGTCTCTAAGCAACCAACCCCACATTAAGTATCCAAGAACTCAAGGTTTGAAGAATAAAGGCACAAAGTTGAAAAAAAAAAAAGAAAAATGCACAGATAAGTCTTAAAAGTTCATAATCGCTGAAGAAGGATAAACTCACAGTGTCTCGTATCTTCACTGTTATATCAGCAGCTTTTGTAGCAGCAATACGTAGGCAATGCATTATTACACTCTGAGGAACACCTTCTCCTCCTGCTTTCTGGATAGCACAAATATCACCATTTGTATTCAGAGTAGCTGTCATCCTACCAGCCATAACTGCTTCCTCCTGGTGGGTAGGATCTACCACCTGGAATTTAGAGTACATCCAGATATTGGATAGAAAGAAAGCCCAATAATGACTTTTAGTTTTGGCTCTGCAATTTCCAGGTAAACAGCAACACAGATATCTTCCCTACCAGAGTGCTTTCATCGCTGAAAAATGCGAAGGTGACTGCTATAGGTAAATGATGAATTATAAGGGGTAGTGGCTCCTTAGCCTGTCAAAACGCAGTAAATATTAATCAGCTATAAGCCCAAAACACACCACACTTTTTGGTAGGATAATAAATAATTCAAGTGTCAGCTTTTCTTCTTTGGCAGAAAAACTATGTGACAGTGAAAAATGTTCTATCACTTAATGGGAAGTGCAAATTTTCAGTTCGGGTTAAATTCTTATATATGGACCAAGCAAAATTATATGGTGGTTTATGCAAAACAGAATATCACAAGCCCACCCTTAACGATCAGCAAAATCGATTGATTGCACATTTTACATCAGGGCACAAAAATGGTAAAGACTAATCGTAGACTCCCATCTCTAAGAGGTTGCACCAGGAAATCAAAACAAAAAACATTCACAATATGAGTGAGAAATTCATATAGAAACTTGATCAAGGATAAACTCAAATAAACTATCTCATTAACCTAGAAATATCAAGATACATTTTTTTAACAGCTATGCATATGGAAAAAACCAATTTCTCTATTCTAGGGACAAAAATTTGCAGAATTTAACATAAGCAGATTAAAGAGAAAAGGGCAAATAGTCTATTTGAAAGCATTAACTCCTTATCACAATGAGTCGCATGGATCCACACATTCTCCATTGACCAACTTATGGCAACTTAAGTATTGTTTTACACATTTTTAACTATGAAATATGGCTACTGGCCATAAAATAATGAAATAGAATCCAGATTTTAAAGAGAACCTCAAAATCCAAGCAGGAATCTCCTTTGGCAATCCATAGTAGAAATAGTCAGTTGCATAGCAAAAATTTGACTCAGGAAAAGTTTTCTAGTGCACCCAAAATTATTACAACCGATGACAAATTTACTATAACAAGATAATCATGGATCCAGAAGTTGCATTAAATGCTCTCAATTATCACAAGTTTTCAAAAATGCACAATATACTTGAACAAGATCCAACTCCAGATTGTGCTGCTAGCAATGAGTATTCCAGTACAGTTGTACCAAAAATTTCAGTAATGCTGACCTCTGGTGGATGAACTATTACTTCTTGACCATTTTCTCCACCTAATGAGCATTCAGGCCGACGGAATGTTGACAGAGCAGCCAAAGCAGCAACATTAGCAGCATCGACCAGATTACTGTTTTCAAATGGGCAGATTGTTTTAATGAGAAAGATAAGTATTTGATGTCTGCTTTGTGGACAAGAAAACCCAGAATTCCTTACCCTCCATTATCTAAGATATGGAGATCAATACGGATGGCCCACACCAACTTCCCTGCAAGAACGCAAAGAGATTCTGTATCCACAGCCCTGCTTTCCCTGCGAAACAACTTTGTAACAATGTGAGTCATCTCAATCCAGAATTCTCAACAGGAAATTTCTTAAAGAAGTTCGTAACAAAATTTCCACTCATAGCACAGATGACTCCAGGTCAAATGTATGAATAATTGTTCAATTTTGATGGCAAAAGATTTTGAAAGGTGCGCATTATCTGTCCATTGTCATTCGTATTGTTCCTCAGTAAGGAAAGCACATAGTGTGCATACATGTTAAAGTTGACTGTAAATGCACTTTTAGAATCCTATACCACATAATTTGGGATGAATATAATTGAATATGGATATAATATAAACATACTATCTACTAATGTGTAAGCTTTACAAATTCAGAATGCACATCCATCCATCAATATTCTCAATATTCCTATCAGTAAATCCATCATAACACTAAATGTTTCTAGCATACACTTTTCTAGAATATTATACTACAATGCTTTTGTATAATAAACTAGATAGATAGACAATTTAAATATGGTAATACATGATAACATAGATTGAAACTAAGGAAACTTAAGTCCTCCCAGTAAAAAGAGATTAAGGCAAGTTCAACTAATCACCTTAAACCACGGTCTATCACCCTGCCTAACTCAACTGCGAACTCCCCAGGACGACCAGGTTCAAACGAAGGATCAGCCATCGGAGAGAACTCGGTAAATATTGAAAGTGTCCCTTCATTAGGCCTATCTCTATATGGTTGAACTAGTTGAGAAGTCGCAATTCCCATTACACGCGTCTGACCCAGATGCACCTCTGCTGAGCCATCTTCTCTGCAGGTTTGGTAAAAAAAAAAGTTAGATTAGAGCCAATTCTATTAAGTGATACAAATAGCAAGATGGAAAAGGAAAATCAAAGTAAAACAAGCACGTCAAGCTATTTAACCCTAAAGTTATCAGACAAAGAAACTTGAAGGTGAACACAACTATAGACTTATGCTACATGGACTCCGAACAAACAAATGTGAAAGATTTTTAGCCAAAGGAACAAGTGTACTTGTTTATTCATAATCAACATCACATCCATAAACAATCGTCTCCGCATGTAAACACGCCAACCATACCCGTACTGCCTAAAAAGACAAACCGCAGCGATGCATCAAGTCCCCCCATTAGACCATAAATACTAAAGTGAGTCACGAGTATAGACCATGTCAGCATATTAAGGCCTCTCGATTTGAGTCTATGAAATCTTGTTCATCGCAAAGCATCATTCTTTGTATAGAGTACGAGTGCCAAAATCATTATTTATGTTAAATTCCTCTGCTTTCGTATGAATTTCGCGTTTATCAATATACGGTCCCGTAAAAGTGTCGACTTTGTGTGAATTAACACTGCAAAAAACCGAGACAGCATGCCAACACCGATAGACACAGCACACTTCTCTACGAGGGAAGAAAAGTCGCTGGCCAATTGGGAAATACTTTGCCAATATCCCGCTCACATTGCTTCGACACGCCGAAAGGAGCAAGCTTTGCAGAGAAGAGAGGCTGCAACTTACTTGCCAAAGTTGATGCTCAGCTTGCGATAGTCGTAGAGGTTCCGGCCATCGACCCTGAGGCCGGAGAGCAAAGCGCTTTCTATGAACTTCTTCTCGTTAACCGTCATCCGCCATGCGTTCGCCAGCCTCTGCTCCATTCTTCACGAGCATAAATCAGGGCCACCGGAAGATGACGCCGACGGGGCGGACGGGGCGGACGGGCCGGGGGACTGAGGCGAGCGCTGCCGGGGGCCGAGCGCTTGGGTGGACGAGACGAACGGCGGCAGCGGCGGCACAGCGGAAGCGACGGTATCGGCGATGGGGACGACGGCGAGCCTCTGGTTCTGAGCTACTTGACAGCAACCTCGAGGTCCGGTCGATGCCTACCTTTGGCGGCGGCGGAGGCGGAGGAGGCGGAGGCGGCGGAGATGAGGTTGCGGCCGTCGAGCGGCGGCGGCCGTTAACGATTCGGCTCTAGGATTACAGGAAAAGGCTTTCGGATTTTGAAACTGGAGTAGATTTGGCTAAAGGAAAATCGAACTAGGGTTTATTCAGGGTACAACGGGCAAAAACACTCTTCTTCGACAATTTTTATTTCGATTGGACTAATTTGCCCTTCACAATTCATCCACCATCTCTAGAATATAAATGAAAATACCTTGTAAAAGATTGAGCAATAATCAAAGGGGCAAATACGAAAAAAAAATATCCACAATATCCTCTATGACACAAATATCCCAAACCTTTTTGTGTTACCAAAACCCTAAATTTCTCATGCTATAACGCAAATACCCATAACTTTTTTATACATGTGTGGCATTTCATTGAGGGTATATTTATTAGGGGTGTGCATGGTCCAGGTGGGCGGTTCTCGATCTAGAATCGGGAATCACCCACTAAGAATTGGTTCCGAAAAATTGGAACTGGAAACCATTCGTTAGTTTCATGGATCTACTCAGGAACCGGATCGCCGATCCGATCTAGTTCCCAGGCGGATCTATAGAACCGGTCCAACCTCCGTGCCTTCCCTTTTCGCCCTCGCCACATTTGTTTATTATGGCTCTCCCAACCATGGTAGCTTTATTCTTCTTAAGTACTAGCGCCGCAGCGGTATCCGCGATGACGGCGGTCATGACCCTCGCTCCACTTCCGTCCTGGCCACTACCACCATCTTCGCCACCGCCTTCATCATCTCCCACTCCTCCCTCAAGACCAACAATGAAGAGGACAATAGGGGCAATGAGCTATTCTTAGACTCGGAGTTTGTCGGTCCCCGAAGATGAGGATGATGGGGACAAGCCTAAGGAGGGGGAGGAGGAAGAGGGGAGGTAGAAGCAGGACGAGCCCAACAACGAAGAGGACGATAGTGATAGTAAATGCGGAGGTGGCAACGAGGATGGCGACGATGTGGAAAGAGAGTTCAAGTTCAAGAGAGGAAAAGAGAATCAACTTACTGTTTCACCGAGTTCAAACTAGGACTTGAAGGGAGATGAGTAGATTTGAAGGTGAATTAAAGAGGAAGAGGGAGCATGAGAGATTTTGAACTGAGAGAGACGAGATGGAGTAGGAGAGTAGTGAATTAAAACAAGATAGTGATTGGAGCCCCAAATTTTAGATTTGCTAATTTCGAATTTTTTTTAATATTAAAAATTAATATATTATCATAATATAACCAGTCCGGTCTGGGTGGACGGGTGGGCGGATCCACCATGGAACCGGAAACCGGACTGATACCCACCGGTTCCCATAAATTGGAACTGGGAACCGGACCGGTTACCTTAAGAACCACCAGTTTCGGGCGGTTCCGGTCTGGTTCCGAGTGGTCCGGGCGAGTCCTGATTATTTTGCATACCCCTAATATTTATTTCACTGATATAAGTTCGGAGTTTTTTTATGAGAGACAAAAAAATTGATTGGATATTTGTGTGATAATAGATAAGTTTAGAATTTTAGAGTTTGTTTAGTAACCATTCTATTATTGAGAATAATTTTTACTAAAAAATAGTTTTATTTTTATTTTATTCCCTAAACTAGTTTCTAATCATTTGAAAGTATCTATAATTGCATAAAACTTCTATTCTTAGAAGAGAATTGTATTTGGTACAATTCTTAAATTTTTTTGACTTGGAATTTCTTTAAAAATTTTATTATATTTTTATATTTTTATCATTTATTTTTTATTTTTCTTTTTGCTTGCTAGGCCACCACGAGGTTGGTATTGCCTAGCTATGGGGAGGTTGAGCCTCGCCTAGCAATAGTAAGGCTTTGCCCAACGAGCTTGGCCTTATTAGGGGCCAATGACACTCCGGCGATATCATCGGCTGTCATCTGGCCATGGCCGAGGTTAACGACTAGCTAAGAAAAGAAGAACAAGGAAAAAAAAAAAAAAAAAAGCTTGGATTCTAGAATTGTCTTTAGGAACAAAAAAGTAACTTCTTTGTACTTTTTGATAATGTTTCAAATCTATTCCCGAAACAAATTTGTTCTCGAGAATAAAAAAGTTATCAAAAATTTTTTTGTTAATTTTTTGTTTTGGGGAATAAAAGCATGAAAACAGATACTAGTTGACATGTTATCAAATATCCCTTTAGTAATAAAAAAAAATTTTAAGGTATTTGTGTTATATTAGATATAATTTGGGATTTTTCATGGTATTAACTCATAATCAAGTAAATTTAACCTTACTCGTTTTTCATTTATTTTTTCCTTTCTTGACAAAAAATTAGCTTCACTTTATTTGTCATCTCTGAACACTTACCTTTTATTGAGTCTAGAATTGAACAAATCATATTAAAAGATATCTTCAAAAGTATTCTTGGATAATATAGCTTATTTTGAAAATAATTTATAATATTAACATTAAGGAATTAGATTTAATTTATATAATTCTTTAATGTAAATAAAACTAAAGTAAAACAGGCGATCTTGTTTAGAAGTAGATTATTTGTAATTTGAATTAGAGCTTACTTCTTTTTCTTTTATAGAAGTACACCTTACTTCATAACGTAAAGAAGTTTCACTCGATATAAATAAATATCACTTTTTTTGTTGATTAATGATCAAATAAACAATATGTATCTTACTAAACTGAAATCGAAAATCAAATAAGGTAATAACATATCTTATTCCCAAATAAGTTTTCCAAACTTATGCATGTTTAACATATATACCCTATATCTCAGTTCTATTTATGACATATACATAAAAAAAAAAAGTGGGTTTTTTTATGACAAAAAAATTGAGATATTTATGTCACAATGAGTAATTTTAGAGTTTTTAATGATATAAAAAATATGGGATATTTGTGTTATAATGGGTATAATTTGTGTTTTCTTTTTTTGGTGGTATTAATCCTAAAAACATTATAATAGCTTATATCAAACTCAAATTAAACTAAAAAAATCAGATTTCTTTCTAAGCAAGTTAGAAATTACCTAGGACATTAATGTAGAGATAGACCTTATTCCCTGAATTCTATATAAAATTGATTTTATTAATCAGGAAAATGGATAATAGCATTAAGCAAGAAGAAAAAATAGAAGCAAGAGGGACTATTTGGTTGTTGCCTAGTTTCGTAGATATTATTTTTGTCATAATTTTCAAGAACCTTCAGGGATATTGTGGATGAGCTTTTCAGGATGAATTAATCCAATCAAAATATAGAGTTTTAAAAAGTTATGCAAAGACGACATTTTGATTGTGGGAATATCATTACCCCCATTGCTTATTATTATTATTTTTAAATGAAGGGTCTATTCGTGTTATTCTTGCTTTTAACTTTTGAAACCTATTTTTTTCGCTCTTATAACATTTGAACTTTGACCTTATTTACAAACGGGGCCAGCCTTTAACACGTGAATGGAATGCTTTCATATTTTCAGGTATATTCCGAGATAGTTTAAAATAGAAGTTAAAATTCTCTTTAAATAGAGACAAAAGAGAATGATTGGGTTACTAACTTTTTTTTTAACATGATTGGTGTGTACGGCAGTATTCTCTCATCATGACCAACCATATAATTATAGAATCGCCCACGTTTGTCTTGAAACATTGACTTATATAATGATTGGGTTGGCCTGTGACTAAGAATTACAACTGGGCTTACGCTTGACAGATTGAACTGCAATCTTAAGAAATGAAAGGGTTCGAATAGGCCCTTGCGGCCATTTCGAGTCGCAACTTTGGTCTCTGCATCATAAAAAAGGGTGAAAAGTGGCGACCGGCGTCCGACTCCCCTAAGCCTCACTCGGGAGTTCCTCACCCGGAGTGATCGGTTCGAGGCATGGCTAGGGCAATAACTTGTATTGCAAACGGCCAAAAGGGTATCGTTCAGCATGGGGCATCGGGAAATAGGATCGTTTCTTGAGTCTTATTAGGGATGTCTTCTTCTCAATACATAAGTCGGTTCTTTAGGTCCGTCCATCAATTATGCAATGTCAGTGGAAAACCAGGCTATTCCGTACAAAAACATATATTCTGAGTCAGGCCATCTCCACAGCCCAATTGCATTAATAAAGCTAGAAAATGGTATGTTCCATATATTATATATATATATATTCAAAGAAATGATTAGAATTGGTTTTCAGCATCATTAATGAATGATCAAGAGTAAAGTTGTTCTTAAAGAGAACCAAAGTGATCATGCGAAGGATCATCTCAAGGCTTGCACGCAGCCCTATGCGAGGCATTAACGAGGTCATACGATCCTGACAAAGGAGCATCTTGATAGAGCATTGGCATTAAGCAACCACCGTCATCTCTCTCTCCCTCTCCCCCTATCGTTTTTAGTTAGGTACAATTCCAAAACTCAACCTTTTTTTTTCCTTATGTCTATCTTATTCTAGCTCTTATTTCTTTCTCAGACTTTTACTCTATCTCTTCACAAAGTATGAAAGTCGAATTTCATATATGTCTACCCCACTCAATTCCCTTAAACACTGGGTTGAATGCTCTAGTTGTAGATTAGGGATGATGTTATACATCGGACTAAAGTTTCAAAAATAATTTGCATAATTATTCCCATAACAAACTATCAACATCACCAAAAATCACATCTTTGATCTCTCTTCATTGAATTTTCTCATCTTGGACCTCTCCTGAAATTCAAGGGAAGTTCAGAAGGGAGTCACAAGAGGATATTTCATCTTGCGCTTAGGTGGCTTTGTTGTATCTTAGAAGTGACCTTGCCTTAACCCATACGTAATACAGTGGGGGCAAATATCACTTTCGGAAAAGTGATTACGATTCAAAGTGATTTGTTTTCATACGCCCAACATTTTATTCGCGATTCCACGACACAAAGTACTTTGGAAAAATCTCACCAAGCATCAAAGTTTCCCCAAATGCACTCAATTACTTTGAATAAGTGATCTCTCTCTCTCTCTCTCTCTCACACACACACACACACACGCAAGGTCTTGAGAAGACCAGAATGATCGTAACCGCGTCGTGGAAAGACAATGCTCTAGCTAGGGTTATAGAGAAAGAGCATTTGACAAATTTGGAACCGGAAATGGTGGAGACCAAGAAGTCATGTTGTGCACACCGTCTGTACCGTCGTTTTGGTGGACCTTTGAACGCCAAAAGTAGAGCCACGATCCCAAGAAAATCAAGGACAGCGTGTTAAAGCGATCTTCCTTTTTCATTTCGATGTATTCAGCTCGTCCTAATCAAGGATTTCTTTCGGCCATAGAAAACAAGGAACTTTGACATTCCACATTGTCGGGAAAATATTGGGGCATTTATTTAATCATACTTCCGGCCTTTGGTCGATGGAATACCCAGAAAAACAACGTGGCATTGACGCAGCTTCCTTGCCTAGAAACAATGTCGTTGTCTCCTCTCCTCTTTCCTAAGCAGGCGTATCTTGTCCCCCGAGCATCGTCGCTTGTCCCTCGAGCATGTCTTCTCCTCCAGCATGTCTTACCACCCTTGCTGCCCCGCCACGCCCGTACATTCTCGCCTTTAACAACCCGTGGTCGTGGACCTTCCTGTCTTGCTGTCACGTTCATTAGTCTATCTCTTTTCGATTTGGAGGTCCATGACCCTGAATCCGAGGACCCAGGTCAAGCACGCACAGCGAGCATTAGTCTATCTCTTTTTGATTTGGAGGTCCATGACCCTGAATCCTTGGACCCAGGTCAAGCACGCACAGCGAGAGACAGAAAAGGTGGGGGGTGGTGGTGGGGGTTGGGGATTTGGTAGAGCTTGAGGTACTTTGGTTCTGGGAGCCTAACTCGGTTGGTGTTGCTAATGTGTCCATTTTTAAGGTTGATAAGTTTAAGATGTGACTTCACTATTTAGATGTAGAAGATCCCAGTTCTTTACTTATGTAACTTTAGCTATAGCTCGATAACTTCTTTGGGAACTGAAACTGGATTGTTGTGCTCGAAACACTCTTGGTTAACCTCTCTCGCCGGTAGAACTCGAGAACCTTATTGTACAACAATAAAAGAAGAAGAAGAAGAAGAAGAAGAAGAAACATAATTGGGAGGGCATTCAATAAAATATTCTCAAAAGAGATTAGTAGGGCAAAAGATACATAAGTTTGAAATTAAGAAACGAACTCTCAGAAGCAGACACGCTCGGAATCCACTCTCAGTGACGAGCAAATTTCTCATTCCCACCATAGTATATGTTTCGTAATTCACAACAAGGTTAGTAGACGCCCACTAAACCGTTCAAGCCTCTAATTTTTTATTTTTTTTCCTAATCGCCAACAGAGGAGATTAAGTTCAAGGATGATGCTTTTGGGTGTAGATATAGTCGATGTGAGCAGCCAGAGTCCTCCTCAACAAGCATTCTTCTTCGCCAACTCCTTTGCAGCTCTCATCCATCAAGTCAACGTCGCGCTTCGTTTCCACACCCTGTAAGATAGAGAAGACAGATATACATGACAAAACTTACCAACATAAATGTTTGAGTGCACACATGGCTGATTGCTTTAAAAGTTTAAGCTATTCTAGAATAACAACAACTTGAATGAAAACTTTCAGAGGTCGAAACTTTAGAATTCGGGCTAAAATGGTTATATAATCTAATGAAAATAAATGACCCACCGCACGTTGAGTCTGGACTGGAGTAACATCAAGAAACACTGGCTCGGGGCGAGCAAAGCATGATAAGATCGCGCAGAGGAGGAGGAGAGACGTCAAGAAAAGGGTTGTTATCTTGGCCATCTTTGACGTCTTTCTTGATGATGAACAGCAGGGAGTGACGGTTTATATAGATAGGGAGAGGTGGATTGAGCGGATGGTTAGAGTTGACTAAAGTATGTGTGAACCTGAGCAGCTTGAGTCATCATTGAGGTAGACGGTGACATAGAGTATTTCGGTGGGGACGAATCGAAGATGCGTAGAGAAATCAAATGCGTTCTATTATGAGAGAGCAACCAGAATGAATCAAAGTTCTAAAAGAGGAACGCAAACAGAGATACTGGGATAAGTATTGGGTAGATGAGTGCGTTAAGTCTCCGCTTTCACGGCAGGAGATTGCAGATGGCAAAACGAAAGAGTAATTTTAGTTTTAGAGAGATGCGTCAGATTGAAAGAGGTATATACATAAGTCGGTCATTTTACTCACATTAACACATAATAACAATGTACCGCATCACTTAGTACACTGATTTTGTATATCGATTACGGAATATTTAGCAAATTTTTTTAAGAAAGGAATGTCTACACTTGTTTTGTCATGATTTGACATGGCTGTGTCAATGACAAACGGTATTATATGGGGTTGCCTGATATTAGTTCATACATTTGAAAGATGGAGTATAATATGACAACAGCCATTTCTTTCTGTCCAGTAGAAGCCAAAAGTGGGTGCTTCTAGAGGATAACTACATTTTACTGGGGTTTAAAATCATTTTTTTTTTTTTTTTATCAACGACAAACTTCAAGACGGCGTGTTCAAGAATTTCTTAACTCAAATTGGAACTCCTCATTTAAGTTTCACAAACTATATGCTAATTGCCTTGGGTTGGGCCAACTGCATAGGTAAAAGTTCTGAACTTAACCGGTTCATGACTTTATAGGGTGTTTCACGAGCCCTTCAGATAGCTGGATCTCTACACTCGTGCCCTAGATTCTCATAAAGAAAAAAACGAAGTTCATTTTTTCGGCCATGACTTATTTGGACACTCTAGGGTCAGCTCATACTTATTGATAATATGAAATGATTAAATGAAGAGGAAAAAGAATGATAGCAATAATGTATTCCCTTTCTTGTGCCTCTAGTGTCAAAGACGCATATGAATAAAGGAAGATCATGTGAACCAATGGTCATAGATTTTAGGTTTGTTTTATATCACCCTTTTTTCCTGTATTGACCAAGTGCAAGTAACCGTATCATAGGAATGTTTCGGATTCTGCGGCCTAAAAATGTTAGAGAAATGCTGCTAAACAAATGAATGTCTATTTATATTAATTTACTAACGTCTGTCTTCTAATTGATTTATAAAGTCTTTACATTCAGTCTTTAGTATTGGTCAAGATCCGATATAAATCTGAAATGCTTTAACAAAATCTCTGATACTATATGAATTTATGTCACCGTCACGGCCAGTGGAGAATAAACTTAAGTAAAGTATCATGGATTTGGAAAACAAGTTAGTTCTGATCATTAATCTTTAAATGTCTCATAGAATGAACTTATGCTCTTGTCGCGTGTGAACTTTTGGAACATCTTTCCGTCCGTTGTAGACTTTTGCTGTACCAAGTTTCATGTTTTCTCTAATTAAGAAAACAAAGGATGAGAAGGGGCGACCCACACAATTACCCCTCAAGATATCACCAGAAGGATCTCACAAATGTTGTGAAATGTTTTGTTTAGACCGTAACTATTTAGGCCAGCCCTGTAGGTTTATGAGTCAGTCACCATAGTCCCACCGATGCTAATTCCCACCGATGCTAATTTAGTCAATTGTTCGTTGCATGAGGACCGAATTTCGAAAACAAGAACCAAAGAGAATTTCGACGCGTCCCCTTCACTTATTCTTCCTGTCTGCCGGTGAAACCCAGGGAGGATAGAGTGGAAACTAGGTTGTCTCTGTCTTTTGTTCTTTATTGGGCGACCGAAAACCAAGTTAGCATTGTTCTAGAATTTCCTAGAAAGACAAGACGTCCATCTCGAGCTCCATAGACTTTTTCGGCCTATATTTTAAGTTCACCACGACATGTGATGTGATTTCATCAATCATAGTCACTTGGTGGTGGCTAATTAATGGATGGTTTGAGGAATTTTTGTTAGGCCACTTATGATTTAACTGTTTGTCCATTGACTTTGTTCTTGGTAGTCCAATTGGAAGGCTTGGGAGAGGACATCTGTGCCATTAGAAAGTTTGTAGATAATTTGGTCTAAGTGCCTGCTATATAGCATTTGACGTTGGGGGAAATTCTTGCTTGAAATTATTGTGATCACATGGGGGTAGATTGGACCAATGCCAGGCTAAGACTTTGAGTCCATGGCTCTTAATTAGTCCACTTTACGCTTACACTAAGTTTTGTTGGACCCATAACAACTTAGTATCTTCAAGACTTCCCATTGCTTTCAAATTAAAAAAAAAAAATATACATTGAAATTAATGTCTCGAATTTGAATGCAATTGATCAAATCCCAACTAAAGTGGGAAAATTACCAAAACAATTGCAAACTTATTGTAATTTTTCTAATTTAGTTCCAAACATTTATTTTTTAACTAATTTAGTCCAAAACCTTTTATATTTGTGTTAATTTAGTCTATTTGGCCAAATATGGCAAGCTGAGGCTGGCATTGATGCTAGTGGTTTGGCGATGTTGACGTAGCAATTTCTTTTAAATATATTTTATTTTTCTAATTTTTTAATTATTTCTTTTTTCTTATTTCTTCCTTTCTTCCTTCTTCTTCTTGTTGGACCAGCTAGAGGCTAAGGTTGATGAGTTCTTGCCATCATGGGCGAGCTTGCCCTTGCCATCATCATGCTAGGTGAGGTCTCACCTAGCCATGGCGAGCGCAAGCCTCATTGTTGAGGCATTGGGCGAGCTCACTTGTGACAATGTGGTGCTTAGCGAGCTTGCCCTCGCTGTTGCAACATTGGGTGAGGTCTCACCTAGCCATGGTGAGGTGAGCTTCCCACGACGGCAAGACCTTGCCAACCATAGCCTTTGGCCGGTCGCCGCCGGACCGGTCGAAGAAGAACAAAAGAGAAAAAAAAAAAAAATAAAAAAAATCGAATAAAATAAATTATTATTAAAAAGTGCCATGTTAGCATTGGCTGGTTAGATTGGCTAGAAGAAAAAGAAAGAAAAAAAATTAATAAAAGATAAAATAAAATAAAATAAAATATTAAAAAAATGCCATGTCGACATTTATGTCAAGAAATGGCCAGTCAAATTTGACCAAATAGATTGAATTGACATAATTACAAAATATTTATGACTGAATTGACAAAAAAAGAAGAAGAAGAAATAGATTTAGAATTGAATTAGAAAAATCGCAATAGATTAGGACTCTTTTGGTAATTTTTCCCAACTAAAATTGATATGCGAGAATGACCTCCAATGCTAAATAGTGAGTTAGGACTAGTGACCAGCATCCAGAAGATCGGACTTGGTCGTCGGGTCATTCATTGTCCGGCATCCAAGCTGGAGGTGGGTCCCTATGCCCACCCGGCCGACGTCCTGGCTTCGCAAAGCTTTGGCCGGGTGTATGAGCCCACTTCTGATAGTTGACCAAACATACACGGGATTAACTATTAATTGTGTTTTGACCTAACTTCTCCATTAACCTTTAGATCCATCAAGAGGGTTTGTAAGAGTCTTTTGTGATATTAAGAGAGATTCTGTTAGAACTCTTGCGAAGGGCTTGCTTGTGAGATTATTGAATGTTAATCGGAACCTGGAAATTGTTAATGGTGTTTGATTGATCCATCGAGTTGCCATAATCTCTTTCCCGTATCCTTATCTCTAGTGACATTTTGCCATTCTAGGAGTAGTCGTATGTGCCATTGACCAAATTTCGTAAATCTCGCATCTGTATTCCTTGTTTTCTGTTTTTGTTGTTGGGCATATTAATCCGCTTAGTTTGAGTTCTATGTTGTCTCTTCAACTCGTGCGAGATAATATTCACATATTAGATAGACCAGCACTCATGTTTACATGCGTGATTACTTGAGATGAAACATCATTATAGGAACCAAATGGGGACGTCTCCTCAAGATCGGCTCCTATCCATGGCGATATGGCAATCTATCCACAAATTCCTAAAAGCCGTGTGGATTGAGCATTAATGTGTTAGGAGAAAGCATTGACTATGTGGATGTTGAGATGAATACGGTGGGGATATTTCCTCGATTGGATGCTCCACAAAGAGGATTGGTCTTTGCACAACTTGAAGACATAAATGATAGTAGAATTATAAGAGAAATTGCCGGTCAAGGAGCGAACCAGATCTGGCTAGTTCGAAGAGGGCGGAGCCAAATTTTGCTCCGTTTCGACGGAGTGAGTTGCGTTTGACTCGGTCATTGAAGAGAGAGAGAGAGAGAGAGGTGGCGTCTCATGATGGTGATCTGGATCAGCGGTGGAGAAGTGGCGGTGGTGTGGCTAGGTCATGATGGATGCTTATATGCGCAAAGATAGATTGTGAGATGAGGTGGCGGTGCCGTGACGAGAGAAGGCGCAGAAAAGAGAGAAGAAAAGTCTCAGAGGGAAGTAACAGATGAGTGGATTTGGTGGTTGACAGAAAATGTACACATTCCACATTTATGAGAATTTTCGATATCTCTCTCGGGAAGTGAGAGAGAAATGAATTTTCATTTTTTTTTTTTTGGTAATACTCTAACTTTCTTGTCTCTCGAATACTTATTCAATTTCTTTATAGAAAGTGGGAGTCGAACCCTACACCTCTATCTAGTATTTGAGATTGACAAAATCCATATTTACGAGAATTTTCAACATCTCTCTGGGTCTCGAATCTGCGGCCACGTGAACTTCCATCTAAATTTAGAAGATCACAGTTCTTTACTTATATGCCTTCGGTTATAACTTGGTAACTTTTGTCTTTGGTAACTGAAGTCATATTGTTGGGCTGAACGCACTCTTCGTTTACCTCTTTCACTATTAGAACTCGAGAACCTTATTACACAACAGAAGAAGCAGAAGAAGAAAAAACATGATTGCTAGGGCACTCAATAAACTAATCTCAAAAGAGATCGGTAGGGCTGAAGATACGTATGTTTGCAAATAATAAACGAACTCTCAGAAGTAGACTCCCTCGGAATCCGCTCTCAGTGATGAGCTAATTTCACATTCCCACCACAGTAGATGTTTCATAATTCACAACAAAGTAGAGGCGCACTAAACTGTTCAAACCTTTCATTTTTTTTCCCATCACCAACAAAGGAAATTAAGTTCAAGGATGATGCTTTTGGGTGTAGATATAGTCGATGTGAGCAGCTAAAGTCCTCCTCACCAAGCATTCTTCTTCCCCAACACCTTTGCAGCTGTCATCCAACAACTCATCATCACGCTTCGTTTCAACACCCTGCAAAATAGAGAATACAAAACGCCTAAGACGGAATTTACCCACACAAATGTTCGGATGCACACATGACTGATTGTTCTAAAACGTTTAATTTGTTACGTAATAGCAATAACTTGAATAAAAACTTTGGCAGGTCGAGCCTTGAAAACTCGGGCCAATAGGGTTATTAAAATCCAATGTAAATGAACAACCCACCGCATGTTTAGTGTCGACCGGAGTAACATCGAGAAACGCTGGCTCGGGGCGAGCAAAGCAGGATGAGATTGTGCAGAGCAGGAGGAGAGACGTCAAGAAAAGGGTTGTGATCTTGGCCATCTTTGCCGTCTTTGTTGATGATGAATAGTAGGGATTGATGGTTTATATAGACAGGGAGAGTTGGATAGAGCACTTGTTAAAGTTAACTAAAGTACGTGTGAACCGAGGTAGCTTGAGACATCATTGACGGAGACTATGGCATAGAGAATTTCGGTGGGATCGAACCGAAGATTCATAGAGAAATTATTGGCGTATCATTATGAGAGGACGACCGAAAGGAATCAAAGTCCAAAAAGAGGAAAGCTGAGAAAGATATAGGATTAAATCTTGGGTTGATGAGGGCGTTAAGTCTCTGCTTGCACGGCAGGAGATTGTAGATGGCAAAATGTAAGAGTAATTTTACACACACACACACACACACACACACACACACATATATATATATATTAAAGATTGGTTTAGTTTCGGAGAGATGTGTCATACTGAAATCAGTATACAAATAAACCCGTCATCGTACACACATTCAACATGCAATAATCTAATATGGTTTATAATTAACATTTTTAAGAGACGTATATCTACACTTGTTTTGTCCGGATTTGACATGGCTTTGTCCATGACAAATGGTTTTATGTGCGGTAGCTTGATATTAGCTCTCTGAAAGATCGAGGATAATATGATTTTCATTTCTTTTGTCCAGTAGAAGCCGAAAGAGCGGACTCCTTGAGTATAACGACATTCTAGCAGCTCGATATGCTCCAGAGCTCAAGAGTAACATCGACGAGGACCTTAGTATATCATACGTGGCGGTTTGTAACACCGCAACTCCATATTCAACACGAGAAATCCTCTTTATAAGATGACCGCTTAAATACTAGAGTTGAACCCGCTTAAATACGGGCCGCTTATTGATGTGTAGCATTGATAGTTATGTTATTCTAGAGATTATCCAAAAAGTCTGAAATCTATTGGACTTTTACCAATTCAGTCATAAAATTGTCAATTTTGTCAATTGTATCATAAATCTTTTCAATTCAAAAACTGAAAGTTGCTTGTTTGAATCTCACAAATCACGTACTAACTGTTCTGGGTTAGGTGATCTGTACAGGTCAAAGATCTACACATAACCTAATTGTGAGTTCTGCAAATTGTTTCACGAGTTCTATGATAATCGAGTATATGCACTCGTGCCCCTTGAGTTTTCAAAAAGAAAAAGAAAAAGAAGGTTGCTTGGTTCAACCATCCCTTATCTAGAGATTCCAGGTCGGTTCAAGCTTATCAACAATAAAGCTAAATGATCAACTGAAGTAGAAGAAAAGAATAATACCAAAAACTGAATTCTCTTTCTTATGCCTCTAATGTCAAAGATGCCCATGAATGAAGACAGATCATGTGAACCGATGTCATAGATTTTAGACTTGTTTTATTTTAGCTTTGACCAAGATAACTGTATCTCAGGAATGTTTCGGATTCCGCCGCGCAAAAGAGTTAGAGAAATCAGTCTAATTAAAGATGATCTATTCTCATTGAGAATATTTATTAAAATTAGTCTTCTAATCAATTTAGCAAGTTTTTACATTTAGCTTTTCATAAGCATTGCGAATATCTTTAGTGTTGGTCAAAACGTAATCCCAAAATCAGTGTGAAATGCTTTAATGAAATCGATGACACTATATGAAAGTTAAAGGTCACGGCCGGCGGAGAATAAACTTTAGAAAAGTATTATTGATTTGGAGAATGAGCTAGTTATTATCAATTAGGGTAACCAATAAAAGCCATTTGTCGTGCGCATGAACTTTTGGAACATCTTTTCGTTCATCGTATACTTTTGCTGTTCTAATTTTTAGATTTTTTTATTAAATAAAAAGTGAGGAGGGACGACCGACATGATTATCCTTCTGAATTTCACCATAAATGTTTCACAAGTTTTACGGAATGTTTTATTTGAATCCTAACCGTTAAGTAGGTTCATAAACTAGTAACCAAACCCACACCAATGTTATTTCAACGAAAAATGATAAAAAAAAATTCATAAATTTATTATAATTATGCTAATTCAGTCCTACATATTTCAATTTGGCTATTCTACTTATAAACCTTTTGACGATTTGTTAATTTATTCATTCTAGCCAAGTTTTGGAGAAAATCGCCGACGTGGACGTAAATAGTGCCACATATGACGAACGATACTAACATGAATAAATTTTATAGTTTTTTAGAATTTTTAAAAATGATATGAATTTTTTTGTTTATTATTTTATTTCTTTCTTTTTTTTTCTCGTTTTTTTCCTACCCCTCGCCTAGTGGTCATTTGCGCAAGGAGTGGCGAGGGCCTTGCAAGATTTGCCTAATGGCTGATGAGGGTTGCTAAGTAAAAAGGAAAATAAAGAAAGAAAAAATTATAAAAATTTTTATATTAGTGCTAGATATCTCATGTAGTGCCGCTGATGTCTATGTCAGCAATTTCTAGTCAAATTTTATTGGAAGGATTAAATTGGCAAATCGTTAATTTTTTAGGACTAAATTGATCAAATTAAAAGATTTAGAACTTAATTCACACAAATGGAATAGGTTGAACACTTTTTTGATAATCTCTCTTTATTTTAACTAATTCTTAGTCACTCGTGAACCGAATTTCAGAAACAGGAAACGAAGAGTAGAATAAGAAAACGTTCCACCGCAACAAAGAGAATTTCAGCGCGTCCCTTCATTTATTCTTCCTGTCTGCTTGTGAGATACCGGGAAGATGGAGGGGACATTAAGTTGTCTCTGTCTTCGGCTCTTCATTGGGCAATCGAAAACCAATTTAGCAACGTTCTAGAATTTCCTAGAGAGACAAGACGTCCATCTCAAGTCCCATTAGACTTTTTGGGCCTCTATTCAAGTCACCACGGCATGTGAAAATCATCAATCGCAATTATGTCGGGGCCGAGAAACTTCAGCCTTAACATTGGTGGGAAATTGACAGATTGTTAGGGGAATTTTTGTGATTAAGCATTGACTTTGTTTTTGGTAATCCAATGGGCGGTCATCACATGGTGAGAATGAAAGGCTAGGAAGAGAGGACATCTTGCCGATGATTTGGTGTGAGTGCTTGCCTTAGCATCGCATGTTGAGGAAATTATTGATTGAATTCGTTTTATTTGTGATCACATGGTAGATTGGACCAATCTGATAGTAGAATATGAGGTTGATACTTTGAGCCCAAGGCTCTTAGTCAACTTTGAGTTCATAGTGATATGGATTCTGCCGCATATTAGATAGACCAGAACACATAATTCATGCATTGAAATCCCAGCAATCAATGGGGGACTACTTGAGATAAAGCACCATTATCGGAACCAAATGGTGAAGTCACCTCAAGACCGAATTCTATCCACGTATTCTTGAAAGTTGTGTGGATAGAGCATTAGTGTGTTAGGAAAAAGCATTGACAAAGAGGATCTGTTCTTTGCAGAACTTGTAGACTTACATGAAAGTGGAATTACTGGGGAAATCCCTGGTCAACAAAGCTGTGCTTTTGTTTCCATACACACTGCTTTTCCTCTTCTCTCTTTAGCAAATCTGAGAGATTCCCTATTGGTAAATGAAACTACCATTTGAGAATAAGAGCTCGAGGACTGATTTTCAAGGCAGGAAGAAACTCGTTACGTGATAAAATTATGTATCGACATACATTTCGAGGAGACAATCCCCGAGTCATCAGTTTTCTCCATTAGGCTTTTTATGACGCCTGGATAAAGGGTGATGTACTATAGGGTGGGATATAATATGATTAGATGAACAAACTCTTTCAAATTTCTTATATTATTTATTTGGAAGGATATCGGATATAAAGCCATATTCAATAAAGTGTTTAAATTTTTTTTTTGTGGACATTGTTGTAATTGGACAACAAGTTTAGATAAACAGCTCATAAACCCTAGTTCTATAATGTGAAGGGCAACCGTTATAATGATGACTGGTTCTCTCAACCACGAATCACGATCACTACAGAGAATCGATGTAGAGAGGACAGAACGAGGGGGCACACTGCCGACCGCCGTATGCTGATTGCCAAAGTCATGATTTTCAAGATGATGAAAATATTCAAATTAGGTTGCATCTAATTCCTAGAACAAAGAGTCGGATAAAATAATAGTATGGATAAGTGTATTGAAAGTTCTAAAACTCGTCAATAAAGTGTACTTGAGTCTTTAAACTTTCAAAAAATATAATTAAGTCCTAAAATTTGTCAAGTTGACCGATTATTGGCCACAGGCCAAAGGGAAAGAAAAGTAAAAACAAAAAAGAAAGGCACAAATTAAAAAATGACAAAAAAAATGAAAAAATTGTTCATGTCACCACCAACAATACCATGTAGAATGGCTAGTGGCTAATCAACATCTACATTAGTAATTTTAGGTCAAAATTGATTGAAATGGCTAAATTGACAAGTTGTTAAGAGATTTAGGACTAAATTAACAAAATTGAAAGGTATATTAAATTAGCAATTTTTCTAAAGATTTAAGACTAATTGGTACAAGTAAAATGTTTATTCTTCAAATGGCCGCCATACAATAGGTTTGGGATATTTTGGACAATTATCCCATTAACTTCACCTTTTCCCCATGATCTATTGAATTTTGACTCTGTCTCTTCCACAAACAATTTTCAAATTGGAATACCACAGCCATCTCATGGTGCTTCTAAGATATCCCTTCCCCATTCAGAGTCTCAATTGATGATTTTGTCTAATTGATATCTTTGCCAACCAACCTTGCTATGACGTTCATAATTGTCAACCATATGCTATCGTATATCAACTATAGATCTGTGGTCATCGATGTATATAATATTACTCATGGACATCGACGATGGCTCACGTGTTTAAAAATAACTTATATTCTAGTCACATGTCTATCCATATCAATGGCCTGGTTAATTTTGGTGCAAACAAAACCACAACCTTAAACGAAACTATAAGCTAGCCGATCCTCCAAATTCGATTTAGGAACTCTTCCTTTCCAAAGGTGGAAATAGAATGGATTGTCCTCCAGGTTCAGCCTATCTTTACCCCGATAACTTTTTAGGACGAAATTCTTCCATTTCCTACATTGGAAATAGGCAAAGGATCGCTCCATTCAGAAGCAACCTTCCTATGTTCTCCTTGAGAGACAATAAAACCATTCTTTACTCCATTCTCTCTTTTTGTTCCGTGCGAAAGGGCGTTAAAACAATATTCTATGGTAATTCATTTAAATGGGAATGGCTGAAATATATCGTGTGGTCAAGGAAAGAAGAGCCTGAATTTTATCCACTACTGAACTAACGGTTTAAACATTTTATAAAAATTAATGCTGCAAACTATCTCAAGTGTGTGATGCCACTGATGCTTTTTCCCCCTCTTGTTATAGATTTTGGCGTTCGAAAAAGTTTTTACTAGGGTTGAACAGCCGAGTGGATTCAATTGCAGAACTCAATCGAACTAGCCTTATCCAATCGATTCAAAGTCGGTTCTCATGGGACTAGGTAGGTTTATGGGTAAAAAATTTGGGGAACCGTCTCAATTGGCTTAGTTCCCAATTTTAGTTTCTAGATTAGAACTGGTTTTTAGCTTTATTATTTTTATACTTTGTTCAAGAAAAAGATAAATATTTTGGTCTGTCTAAAAAATCTATAAAGCTGTGATCACTATATCACAAATTGTTCACATAATATATTAATCCCAAATAATGTTCATTTTACTTAAAGTTAAGCCTAATTCTTAGGTCGATCTTGGAACCGACCTGGAATGGTACTAGCTAGGCCGGTTTAGTACAAGGCCGGTTCTTAAGGGAATGGACTCTAATAGGATAAGTTCTAAGGTGGGCTAAGTTCTAGCTTCTTGGTCTGAAACCTATCTCACTTGGGAGCAAATCACTCTTAATTTCTATTGCATGAAATCTAATTTGCTTTAAATTACACATAATAAACATTTATCTTTCTAGATATCTGTATTGTTCAGTAATTGTATGAATTTAGAATCCATTATTTGTTTGGGCTTTATCCATAAGCTTCCAAAAAGAAATATTCTTTCCTTTACATATCTACGAATAAAAATTGGCCTATGCCTAAAATAAGGACCTTTTCTTTTCAAAATTCGGGCCGACCGTAATATTCTCGTTCGAAAGTGTTTACCCAATGATAGTCATATCTTATGTTTTACTTTCATGTCACATCTTTGATCTTTATTTTCTCTACGGCCCCATTGTTCTCTTAGAAAAAGAAAACTTATCATAGAAGAAATAATGTATATAGTTCTGGTAGTTGAGGGTGTACGATCTAGAAGCTACAAAATGTCATATTGAAACCTAATTCCAAACAGATCACCCTGGTCCTATATATGGCCATCATGCACTCCACATCACTGTAACATCAATGGATCCTCATTCTCATCATGCTCCTCTTTGGAGCCACGTCACCCGATGGTGCGCCTGCACGGGCGGTCGCGAGCCGGTCGAACGGCTTGCGGTGGCCGAGGCACAGAGCTCGAGCCACGTCGCCTGTACCCCTGCATGCAAGAAGAAGCTTGACGGCGTAGCTCTGTGGGTCGTCAGTGGCATCGCCACGGCCTTTTTCTCGTCTCTCGAGCGATGCTCGTGCATCCGTCTCGGCACGAAAGATGACGCCGAGGCCCCTTCTCTGTCGCCACTGATCGGAGACCAGGGAAGGCTCCAGCAAGAAGCCGGTGCGGAGGATGAGAAGAAGCTTGAGGTGGAGCCAAGCACGGCCCCTTCTGTCGATGCTAAACGAGAGCAAGTAAAATAGATGTATGCTCGGAGTGCGTGCCATTATAGTTATTGGTATGTGTACGTATTTGTACATGGATTAGTTGTAGGTAAGTATTGGACTTGTTGATTGTATTTCGGATTCAATAAAGTATACGTTTACTAGATTTAGCACAATTTCCATCATCAAAATGTCGGAAAACGAATGACTTTCTTCAAATCATTAGTTATATGTGACTTAATTTTGAGAACCAACTAGTTGTCTTGCCCGTGCTTTGCACGAATACACTTGTAAGTTCTTGATTAAGAAACGATGTTCAGTTTCTAATCATAGATCATTTGATATCACCTGGACATCATGGATAATGTTTATTCAACTTGTGGACATTACTGTGGGAAAAATACATGTCGTATGCATAAATAATCAGCTTAATAATTTGAGATGACTTTCTCATCTTATCTTTGTATTTTTTTTTTTTTTTTTGGGGGGTGGGGGAAGTAAAAAGGGCTATTATCCTTTGATATTCTCGAGTTCAGTTTTCATAGAGAGACATTTTAGTGGGTTACCTCTTAAATTAATTCCTCGCTTTATGGCGTACTTGCAAAATATAAGTATCCGGTCATGCACACTTATACCATTTAAATAAAATAAGTGAAGTTATTCATTGGATTATACATCACCGAATGCATTATTTCACTTCCTACGTGACTATTTTGCCCACCTCTCGCACAAAGCATGCAAAATCAGTGCATTAAAAATAAAGACCGTTCTTTATTAGATATGAATAACAAGTGTTTCAGAGCCATTTGTTATAAGGATATAAATATGGTAGTACTCGTTAACGTAAGAATATTGCTGATTTTTGGACCTCAGGGAAGGAGGGAGGGAGGGATGCTGCTCTGATTGACCTTTATTTGCAAGAAAAGAATGCCAAATTGATGGTTAAATTGGTACCAAAAGTAACCGACAATGCTTAATTTTATGTTCCATTGAAATATCATTACTATATCAAATTCTTCCTTCATGAAATGCACCTCATTCACTTCGTCATGTAAGAAATCTACTTTTATTCTCATATGCTTTACATTTTAAAAGCTTACTAATTTATCATTTATTGAACCTCATTAAGCAAAACCCAATATTTTGTATAAATTCTAGCTTTTTAGCTCGTTTAGTTTGCAGGTTACTTAGTATTGTATCCGGTAAAATCATAATTATTATTATTTTTTTACGGAAATTTATGTGCTGTGTAGAGTTGTAATGAGAAACTATATATTATGACATTTGATAAGGCATTCAATTAAAAATATACTAATTCCCCCCATTTTGTTAGCTCTAGTGATATATAATCTCATTCGAATTTCAATTTAGACAAGTCAAATGTGGTTGACCAACTTAATCGGTTTTGTGCAGAGAATTATTAAGTGATGAAAGCTTACTCTCTTTCAATCAAAAACATAAAGTAAGCATGAGTCATTAAAAAATGCAACATTGTTTAGACCTAAATCCGTGATCGACCTTCAGAAAGCCTCGGAGAGCTTCGAAAAGAGCTTTTTTCCGGAATGGACATCTAGTTATATTCATTTATTTTAGTGAGAATTATTAGATATAATTAGAGTTTGGGTAACTTATAGCATCTGTTTGATTTGTAATTTTTTTTTAATATTACGTGCAATATCTCATCCTTCTGACTTTAGTGGGCGCACTGGACGAACCATGTAAATTTTTTGAGCATAATTTATTTATTTGGCATTATTTGTCAGTTCGTGCGACGAAATCGGTCGACTGTGTTATGTCCAGACATAAGGAGGTGGAGTCAGGCATTATTAACAAGGGGCACGAGAAGCGTCATTTTGAGTTTGCATTTCGGTGGTACAGCGGGTTATATAGTCTTGTCAGGCAACTTGAAAACATACCAAACAGAATTATGTGGTAGGTATGGTACACTTTGTTTAGCATAACATTTTCAAAGAGTTTCGGACCTCCAAAGGGTCTTGACCTAAAATTTCGGTGTTTGATGACACAATCTCAAGTAAGCTTAAAACCTCAAGGCAACTTGGGTCCAGTTTTGGGCTGCATTCTGAAAATGTTTTTTCAGAGGTTTAATGAATTATTTCTTTCAACTTTACCCTCACTAAACTAATGAAATTCCTGTCTTAACCTCACCCTCAAAAGCTAAATAGATCTGATCGGCAGACGAGGGCATTGACGCAAGGGCTAAAGCTGGCTCAAATTTGACCAGTGACCACGCCTGGGCTCGCACGATCTTGATGGCTGTCGCCTGGGGTGGCGTGACTTCAGCGTTGCCTCACCTCGCCTCATCACTGGTCACCTAGGGTCGCGTCACCGTTGGGATTGCACGACCTTGAGTCACCTTCATGACATGAGCAATTCTCGCCTAGATGTCGCTTGCCTTGGGTCGCGCTACACTGCTGTTGCCCTACTGGGATCACATGACCTCTACTTTGCCTCACCTTGGGTCACCTCGCCTCGCCTTGGGTGGCGTGACTTCAGCATTGCCTCGCCTCATCACTGGTCACCTAGGGTCACGTCGCTATTGTCTGGGATTGCACGACCTTGAGTCACCTTGCTTGGGTCACCTCGCCTCGCCTTTCCTCACCTCTAGTCATTGCCTCACCTTTAGTCACTTGGGGCCGCCTCACCTTGCCTCTTGTTGACAGCAGCGTTACCCGCCTCGCTGAGGTCTAGCGGCCTCTGGTCAATGCTCACCAGCCTCCAATTGCCTTGCCGCGGTGCTTGCTGGCCTTTGGTTAATGCTCTCCGGATCTAGTAACGTCTGTCCTCTCTCATTTCTTATATAACATCATTTTAAAGTTGTTTTACGAGGATTTGTAAAGTTCTTTATGAGATTAGAGTGTTTATGTGAGAACTCTTTCGAAGGGCTTGTTTGTGAGATTATTGAGAATAATAGGGACCTAGAAAATGCCAGTAGTGTTTAGTGATCAATCAAGTAGCTGTAATCTCGACCACATCCCTAAACTCTAGGGCTTGTTTGGTAACTAGCCAAACAATGCTAGATTCTATTCTTTTGTTCCTAGGAGTAGATTTGGAACAACATCGTGTTTTGTAAAATTTTTGTTTCCGGGAACAAATTTCTATTTTTTTGTTCTTGGAAGTAGATTTGGAATAGAATCAAGAATTAAAAAAAAAAGTTGATTCTTGTTTCCGAGAATAAATCTAAGAATCAAGTCATTTCCTTCTTCTTCTTCTTCTTCCCTTTTCTTCTTCATCTACTACCTCTGCCGTGGTTGTCGTCCGCCGCCGTCCGTCGTCTGTTGCCCACCGCCGTTGGTTGTCGGCAACTAGTTCGGCGAGCTCGCCGAAGGCAAGCCTAGCCATCGGCGAGGCTGGGTGAGCCTCGCCGGTGGCCTAGCCCTAGCGAGGCTTGCCTTGTCCTGCCGGTGGCCAGGCGGACCTCGCCCCCTAGTGAGGCTTGGCCAACAAGGGCCAGCCTCGCCAAGGGCCGGCAACGCTTCGGTGAGGTCGTTGGCCCTCCTCTGGCTGGTCGCCGGATCGGCGACCAGCCACTTGAAGAAGAAGGATAGGAGAGAGAAAGGAAAAAAAGAAAAGAAGAAAAAAAGGAAAAATGTAATAAAATTATTTAAAAAATAAAAGAAAATGATTTGGAGTAGAAATTTTGAGCACGGTACCAAATGCAATTCTATTCCAGAATAATTTTTTTTTTTGACAATTACCAAATGGTTTAAATTGCTTAGAAATTGTTCTCGGGAACAGAATAAAAAAAATCATTTTTGATCAGAAATTGTTATTGGGAATAGAATAAAAAAGAATCATTTTTTATCATAAATTGTTCTCAAGAATATAATCGTTACTAAACGCGCCCTTCGTGAAATTTTATGTCATTCTGGAAGTGGATATAACGTGATTCATGCATCTGTACTCCTCCTTTTTTTTTTTTTTTTTTTTTTTTTTTCGTATTTCAATCTGCTTGGTTTTACTTTTATAATAAACTCCAAGTAAGTAGATTGCCTCTTCTACTTGTGAGAAATATGATTCTGCCACACATTAGATAAGTGATAACTTGAGATAAATCATCATGATACGAACAAAACGGTGACCGCACCTCAAGACCGTCTCCCATTCACGGCTACATGGTAATCTATCCATATATTTCAAAAAAGTTGTGTGGATTGAGTATTAGTGTGTTAGGAAAAGCATTGACTATATGAAAATTGAAAGGAAAGCAGTGGGATTTTCTCCTTATATGGACCCCAAAAAGGTTGTCAACAAAGTCACAGGTGGAAAGAGGAGAAATTGCTGTATGTAATTCTACTTGCATGAAAGTAGAATTACAGAATAAATCGCGGGTCAACGAAGTCCTGCTTTTGTTTCCACACACTCTGCTTTTCCTCTTCCTCCTCCTTTCCCTTTTAGCAATTCTGAGAGATTCCTTGCTAGAAATGAAACTACTACGTGAGAAAAAAGGACGCCGACTTATTGTCGAGGCAGGAAGAAACTTGTAAGGGGATAAATTATATACCAAAATACATTCGAAGAGATAACCCTAAAGTCATAGAGTCATATATGATAGGGAAGGACATGATGAGATAACACTATAAAAATCATTCAAATTTATCATTTCTTATCATTTATTTAGGAGAAAATTGATTTTAGCGATGAATATGGCTATAAGCTATCGTATAAAGTGTTTCCAGTGTTTGATGAACATAAGTTTATGATCAGGTAGAAAAAAGTTAAAAACACTACCAATTGACGAAAAACCCTGGATCTATAATGAAAAGGGCGACCAATGGCGGTCACTAGTGTCATTGCGACCACCATAATAAGCTGGTTAATTATATCAACCACCAATCATCACCACGACAGAGAATCTATATGTATACTGTTGGAAATAAGATTGCAGATCTTGGAGACGATTGTGATTGGGATTGATTCTAGTAGATCATTGATTAGTACAGTAAATAGGAAATAGTGATTCATGTATATTATTTTTCCTATTTTATTCTTTCATTCTTACATTATAAATTGCTCAGTGTACTTGTATACAAAATGTAATACAAGAAAACTTTTTCCCAAATCCATTTCTCTTTCTGTCATATACATATTTACGAGAGATATACTGTTAAAATCTTTTAGTCTTTTCTTTTTTTTTGGATACAGTTACGTGTTGGGCAAGCAAATTTTCACACATCAGAATTTCAAATTAACCAAAAAAAAAAAAAAAAACCGACCCTTTAAAGAGACCATAAGCTAGCTGATCCTCCAAGTTTGATGTAGAAACTAGTCTTCTTTAGAGATAGAAATAGTTGTACTCCAGCTACGGCCTATATTAATAACTATTGTCATCGTAGCTTTATGCACTTTAAACAACGGAGTGCCAAAGAAAGATATAATATGTAAAGATTACAAGGAGAAAAAATATATACAAAATAGACAAATGGTCTCTCACTTCTTGCTTTATAAGTTTCTAGGGTGAAATTCTTCTATTTTGCCGTATCTTTTTCAATTCCTACATTGGAAAACAGGCAAAGCATCGCTCCATTAGTAAGCAAACATCTCTATTTTATCCTTGCCACAATGAAAAGCCATTCTTTACCCGATTCTCTCTTCGATCTTTTGTTCCTTGCGAAAACGTTGAGTTAGGGTGTAAAAACAATATTCTATGGCAATGCATTTCACATGCAAATGGCTGCATTGTATTGTGTGTGTGTGTGTGTGTGTGTGTGTTTTTTTTTTTTCCCTTTTTTGGGAAAAATTCATCGTGTGATTAATAAAAGAAGGGCCTGAGTTTTATCCACTACTTAATTAATAGTCTAAGCATTTAATTTATCATCAATAATTCCGCAAACTATATCATGTGTTTAATGCCGATAATGTCTTTTTCCCTACAGGTAATTAGATTTACCATAGTTTAACATATTGACATCATTACAGATTTGACATTCAAATAAGTTTCTGCTGGAGGTTTAGCAACCGGAAGGGTCTACAATGGAAATTGAACCGAACTGCTCTTACCTAATAAATTCTCGCCCGGTTTACCTGGGAATGGAGTAAGGTCTTGAATGAATAATCGGGAAATGGCCTTGACCAATTTTGAGTTTTTTTTTTTTTAAATTTGTTTGAAAGAAAGAAAGAAATGTTGGGTAAAGGTTTCGAACTTGCGAAGTTTATGAAGTTCAGTAATGCCTTAACTACTAAAAGGTTCAAATAGTATATTTTCTCAAATAATAGTTAAATTATTTAAAGTTATGCACTTCTAGGATTGATCTTGCAACAGAATAGCTCGGTCTAGGCAAGGAACTGACTTCAAAATGATAGATTCTAAATTCATGATCTGAAACATACCCATCTTAAAATTGGTCACTCATTATATCTGCCGCACGATACCTAATTTGCTCCAATATCCACTGTTATTTGTGATGCTTGATTATTGTAGGGATTTAGAATCCGCTATTTGTTAGGGCTCTATCCATAAGCTTCCAAAAAAATAAAATAAAAAAATTCTTTCCTTTACCTACATCTCGGAATAATCATTACCCACTGCCTAAAGTAAGAACCTTTTCTTTTTAAAATTCGGGCCGACCATAATATTCTCATTTCGAATTAATATTAGGGTTTACCTAAGAAAAAAAGGGCTTAATTCGTATATTATATATTCACACTTTTCTCCATGAATGAACGTGGACAATAATGGTACACGAATGTCATTGGTAATATCATACTATGTCTGCTTATAATTTTCTGAAAATACAAGGAGAGAGCATATTTTTGGTAATGATAGTTGATGGTGTTTGATCTAGAAGCTACAAAACGTCGTATTAAAACCTAATTCCGATCAGATTCCTCTAGTTCCCCTTTATAGCGCCATCATGCACTCCGTATGACATTAACCCTCAATGACTCGTCATTCTCATCATCCTCATCCTCGGAGATGCGCCAATCGATGGTGCCCCTGCAAAGGCCGCCGTGAGCGGGTCGAATGGCTCGGACAGACCAAGGCCCAGAACTCAAGCGGCGTCGCTTGTACCCCTCCCTGCGAGATGCTCGATGGGGTGGCTTCACGGGTTGCTCGTGGTGTTGCTGCCGCCTTTTTCACATCTCTCGAGCTGTGCTCATGCATCTATCTCGACACGAAAGATGGGCCCGTGGAACCTTCTCTGTCGCCGTTCGTCAGAGACCGGAGAAGGCTCCAGCGAGACCCCGGTGTTGGGGACGAGAAGAAGCGTGGAGGTGGAGCCAAGCCCAGCTGCTTCTGTTGATGTTAAACGAGGGCAACTACAATATGTTTGCTTGAAGTGCATGCCGTTTTGGGTAGTTTTATATGTAAGTATTTGTTAGTGGATGATATATTTCTGATTTGTTGCACGTAAGCGGTTGGATTTATTGATTGTGCTGTCGGATTTAACAAAGTATACTTTTATTGAATTAAACACGATTTATATCATAACCGTGTCAGAATATATGGCTTTTTTAGTCATTAGTTATAAATGACTTCATTTTTAGAGCCAAGTAGTCTTATCCGGGCTTTGCACGAATCTACTTTAAGTTCTTGATTAGTAAACGATATTTAATTACTAATTATAGATTATTGATATCAATGGACATGATAGAGAATTCTTGTTCCAACCACCTCCATTTTCTTAAATTTTTTTCTCTCTCACATAGGCTAATTCTATGACAAAGAAAGCTAAATAAATAATGAAACTAGATAACTAATCGTGTAGTATTAATCGAGAATTTATATATGTCGTGTTTCATAATTTTGCACTACTTTGTCATGTGAGTAAATTTACTAATCCTATATCTTTTGGTGTTCCGAAGCCTTTTAATTCAACCTCAATCTTCTTCACCGAGTGTGGAATTTAACCTTAAAAAAGAAGTCTTTTAATTCGATATTCATAACTTGTGTGCATAAATAAGTATTAAAATCATTGAGATGACTTTTCCACCTTAATTTTTTCTTGTAGATTTTCTGGGAAAGTAAAACGGCTATTACCCTCTTGATATTCTCGAGAGTCCAGTTTAGCGTTCAAAGAGAGAGATTTTGGGGCTAGGCATTCACCACAATTTGGGTTGCATCTTAAACTACCTCCTTACTTTAAGGCGTACTTGCAATATATATAGGTCTCCGTTCATCACACTGTGACTGGAGTTATTCATTGGATTATCTATCATTGAATGAATTAAATCATTTCTTATCATGACTCTTAATCCTATTTCTCACAGAGAGCGTGTAAAAGCAATTCTTTGAAAAGTAAAACCTTTTTTTTTTATTAGGTATGGTTAACAAGTGTTCTGTGAACATGTTAACAAGACTCTTTTTATATCAAGTAAAGTCATGACAGATTGATTTTAAATACTATTCATAATTGCATTAGGTGTCTACAAATAATAGATAACAAAATTCAAAAAAAAGAAAAAGAAAAAAAGAGAAGCAGCCTCTCATGAGAGTTAACGTAGATGGGTCTATTTTCATATATAGCTATTCATTCGTCTTAGATCTTCCTCCATCTTTACTTTTCCTTATTGAAACTATATTTTTAAAGAGGTTAGGAAAGCGATCCTTTGAAAAGTGAAGTCTCAATTCGAGGAATGAAAAGAAAAGGAATTGGCTCTCATTGACAAAACAATTGTTGGGGGAAAGCTCACTTCGCTAAGAATGAGAAAGCTACCTCGCACGAGAAATGCGAGAGGGAGACGAAAGCCAAGTCAAGTATGTACCGCAGCATCTGTCACTCTCAATCATAAATTAGTCAGCCTCAAGAAAGGACCTTCCCTGCAGGAGATACTTGGCTTTACCTTTTTCTTATCGAAATTCAGCCACTTCGGGATAATTATGACGTATTGTCTATCAACGATATTAGCTGGACACCTCTTTTGTAACTTCCTGAACCTTCTGATGTATCTTTTGAATATTCAATTTGTAATTGATTAAGCTAGATCGGCCATGGCTACCTTCGGCTTAGCTCAATAAAACTGCTCACAAAACTTGTGTTACCAATTATAATTGAGTTTAATGGCTAATTCATGTAACATGGAAAGGCCGATTTAGGTAAGTGTATATGCTTTTCCATTTAGTATTGTAAGCTTTTGTGCCAGAGGTGGCAATGGGACTTCACAAGTTTGATCAAATCTACGCTTTCACATGGTCATATTGCTCAACCTCAAAGGATTAAATTGAAAAATGACATACATATAAGAATTAGTTAAGGAAATTGAGGATCCATGATGTCCACTTCTATGATCCTATTACGTTGGAGGGTCTCCTGAATAAATCCTCTTCTATAGTTCTATGAGTCCACCAGTATTATTGTGATTTAACATCTAGCCTAAAGAGTACTGTTTCACCGAGAATGTTTTCGGGCAAAATATTTTTCACCGAAGGCTTGCTCTTCGGCTTTTTTGTGTATCGAGTTTTATGTCGTTTTGAAAAGGAAGCAACTGGTGAGAAATATTCAATTAAATGATAAATCTAAAGTGTTTGAAAGTAAATTCAAGATAAAAAAAATAAGTTGTGCAAAGTGCTAAAGGCAGAAAAATAACATATTGTGCTCTTTGTCAAATTTTCCAATCCCTTTACAACAATTTCTCTTCGGCTATTTATGGCCAGATAGAGTGCATAACTGCCCTAACAGTTATTGCTTCGATTTCAAATGATTCTAGGGTGCGTTTGGTTTAGCATTTTGAAAGCCCATTAGGAAAATGCAAAGTAGTTTAGCCTAATAGACTTTAGGCAAATGTAAAGACCGTTTGGTAAACTATGCTTTGAGAAGCAACTTTAAGAGAAATACCGTTTGGTAGAAAACACATTTAGAAAGCCATTTGGGTTATTAATATTAGTTTTTTTTAATTTCATTTGTTTAAAATTGAAAAGAAAATAATGTATGCAAATTTTTAAATATAAATTTTGACAATACTACTAAAAAAAAATCAAATACATATATAATTTTTTTTTTTTAAAAAAAAAAAGACCAAACCCTTCATTGTAATTTTTAAATTTTTATTTGCTTAAAAATTTGAAAAAAAAATAATGTATGCAACTTTTTAAATATAAATTTTGACGATAATGCTAAAAAAAAATCAAATACATATATATAATTTTTTTTAAAAAAAAAAAATCAAATCCTTAGTCAAATTTTTTAATTTTTATTTGTTTAAAATTGAAAAAATAATGTATGCAAATTTTTAAATATAAATTTGAAAATAATTCTAAAAAGTCAAATACATATATATACTTTAAAAAAAAAAAAAAAGACCAAACCCTTCATTGGAATTTTTAAATTTTTATTGTTTAAAATTGAAAAAAATAATGTATGCAACTTTTTAAATATAAATTTTGACAATAATGCTAAAAAAAAAAATCAAATACATATATAATTTTTTTAAAAAAGATCAAATCCTTCATCGAAATTTTTTAATTTTTATTTGTTTAAAATTGAAAAAAATAATGTATGTAACTTTTTAAATATAAATTTGAAAATAATGCTAAAAATCAAATATATATATACTTTTTTAAAAAAAAAAACCAAACCCTTCGTAGGAATTTTTTAATGTTTATTTGTTTAAAATTGAAAAAAATAATGTATGCAACTTTTCAAATATACGTTTTGACAATAATGCTAAAAAAATCAAATATATAAATAATTTTTTAAAAAATACCAAAATATATTTAATTTTTTTAGCATTTATGTAAATTTGATTTTTTTAGCATTATTTTGGCATTTAAAAAAATAATAACGAGGGCAAAATAAGAAATTTGAAGAACGAGTAATGATAGTTTTGGAAAAAAAAAAATAAGTTTAAGCATTTGGTCAAATGCTGAAAGCTCAAAGTTAGTCTCTACTAGCATTGGGCTTTCAGTCTTCCCAATGCTGACTTTCACTTGAAAACTACTTCAAAATGGTTGCCAAATAGTATAGCATTTCGCTAAAGGGCTTTGAAGGCGGAAAGTCCCTTGGGAATGCTGAACCAAACGCACTTCTAGAATACTCGTTGCACCTTTAGTAATTGTATCGTCTCATCCATGAAGTAGTTGATATCAAGTGCTTTAGTAACTGGTCTCCTTCTTATCCTCTTTCCTCCAAATGGTAGTTGATGTTGATTCGTCGATAACTACAACTATTGTTATAATATGAACTCTCACGGCTTGATGTGTCCATTTTAAGCTCGATGGGCCTTATTGACTATTAACAACACATGGGGTCGACTTTTGGTGTTAACAAGTACAATTTTAGTATATGTGCTAACAAAAACGGAAAGTTGTAGTATATAGTTGCTTCTATATATTTTTCCTAATTGTATTTCTCTCTAATGATGCTCCTATGGATATCTCTTACATACAAAAACCAAATATCCAAAGTAAGCTGAAAAGATCATGATCAAATAACAAAATCGAAGAAAATTGAAAATCATTCACATTTGTGGGGAAAAGTACCAAAAAAAATTTATAACCTATTGTATTTATATCAATTCAGTCATAAACATCTCGATTCGGTCATTTTTTTTTAATTGAGACAATTTAGCCTTAAACTTTTTGTATTTGTGCCAATTAAGTATATCGAGCCAATTCTAGCCGGAAATTGCTGACGTGGACATTAGCCATTTTACATGATATCGCTTGCACTAGCATGAACATTTTTATTTGAATATGGAGGGAAGACTTGGCAGAAAATTATAATATACTTAGTAACCTTTTTGCTGGATACATGATATAATCAGTAATTAATTGTTCAATTAATGACCATAGTATGCACATGTCAGATATAATAATCTGGAAAAGCATGTGCTCTCCCGTGAAAGCCGACTTTCTTCTAAAAGTCAATATGCAGATAGAGTGCGTGAGTGTTGTGCATGATATGAATATTAATATGCAATCTATACTAAATTATTTCTCCTAATTAATGCAATATATATGAGACTGATTAATGTATTTCTTTTCTAAGTAAAAAGACAAATGCCCCTAAATTCTAAAAATTAAATGTGCACGCATTTTCTATTTTAGAACTAACCGTGAACTAATCCTATGATACCAACCAACATGAACTAACCACCACTCCTGCCACTCTCCGGGGGTGATTTTCCCTCCAATCTCGGGGGCCACGCTCCTGCCACTCGCGGAAACAACGTTCCCAAAACTCCCATTTGTCCCCCAAACCCCTTCGTTCCGGACCACCACTTTCATCCCTTTCCTCCCGTCACCACACACGACCTCTTCCACTAGCCCTTGAAGTATTGTCCATATAACTTCATTTGAATATGATAATGATGTTGCACGCTTGACTTTGAGGGATTATATATTACACAAATGGCGTGCTTCATTCAGTATGGCAATGTACTAGCGATCTATTAGGCTCCAGACTTTGGAGTCTTGGACACTTGTATTGCCAAAACTTGGCACGGGGATACTTAATTGCCAAAAGTTAGGAAAGTAATACTTAAGTGCCAAAATCGGAACAAAATGGATCAATTAAGTGTTAACGGTGAGAAAATCTGGTCAAAATGCCGATATTGCGATTTTCCGACAATTCAAGTGCAAAACGACGCTATTTTGCATGCTAACGTGGCTAGACAAGTGCAAAATGATGTCGTTTTGCTGCTGATATGGTAAATAATTTATATAAAATTAATTAAATTAAATTTAAAACCAAATTTATTTATTTATTTTTTTTTTTAAAAAGGAAGATGAATAGTAGCCGGTGGTTGAGGGCTCAACCCTCTCCACCGCCGCCTCCTCATCGTTGCTAGAAAGGTTGGGGGAAGGTCGGTGGGGTTGCCAAACCCTGGCCAAGGGCCACGACCCCAGCTAACCAACTGTAAGGGCCCGCAAGCCCTCGCCAAGATCTAGGGCAAGGGTCGCGGCCCTCAGCCAGATTCGGTGAGGGTCATCGGCCCTTGCCCGGCTGAGCCATGGGGAGGGTTAGTCGGGGTCGCCAAGCCTTGGCTAGGGGTTGGCAACCCCAGTTGACTAGCGATGAGGGCTCGCAAGCCCTTGTGCAAATCTGGGGCGAGGGTTGCAACCCTCCCCTAGATCCGGCGAGGGTCGTTAGCCCTCACTCGGTTGGGCCAAGGGCTGTCGCTCGCTGGTTAGGGCTCGGCGACCCCACGCCGACCCTCTTCCACCTTTCCGGCGACGGCGGGGAGGCGGTGGCGACAAGGGCTGAGTCCTCAGCCACCGCCTACTGTTCATCTTCCTCTTTTTTTTTTTTTTTAATTGATTTTAAATTTGATTTAATTAATTTTTATATTAAAATTCAAATTCTGTCAAAACGACGTCGTTATTGTGTTTGTTTGCTGAGTCAGCCTTTTGATGAGCCACGTAAACAAGCAAAATTAATATAAAATTGCCACGTAGGATTTCCGGTGAGGTTCACCGGATGTGGCACTCAAGTGTCCTATTTTTTTTTTAAAATGGTACTTAAGTGTCATTTTTCTAACTTTTGGCACTTAAGTATCCCTTTTTGCCAAGTTTTGGCACTTGGGGTATTCTTTTGCCCTAGACTTTGCAATAAGTGGGTGAGGTTATAATGCCCACTTGTGTGTCTTGGATGGGGTCTCTCTAATGCAGGATTTAGATATGCTTACATTTTTATTCTTATTTGTGTGGGTGGATTCTCTGTAATTTGCTTTTGTTCATATGTTGCCAGGTTTCGATTTATTTTTCGTGGCATCATCTTCTTACTTTTTCTATTTTGGTCCAACTTTTTTGGAGTGTACTGTTTCTATGCATTCATATTTGATTAGTGCATCTGCGAGAGTAATTCATCAATTTCGTTGAAAATAAGAACGGTACTCACATTTATTTGAATAGACATTGGAATTTACAAAATCAATTTGGGGCTTGCTAAAAAATTGGACGTCAATCAATTTCCAAAGACAATTTATACTTTGGACATGCAATCGATGGTTGTGATTGTCCATGAAGCACTAATAAATTAAAATCAAGTGATTAATGTTGCTCAATAATTAGCAGTCAACTTCATTATTCGCTAGTTATAATTTCCGTGCTTTGGACGGAAAATGGCCAATAATGTTCGTAAATAAATATATCTCATCAGAATGGAAAGCATATGATTTCCAGATAAGTGCTTGGTTTGGTCTGCTGCATTACAAAGAGACCACTTATATCGAATTATACTAGAGAAGATGACGAACAAAATGAAGAGAATCACACATATGTATACAAATAAATGTAAATAATGTGAAAAATAAGAGATAAATATAGATGAAGAGTCTAGCCATTCATAAAAATGAACCTCACCTTTGTTCTTTGTTGATGTATTCAATGCTCAAGATCCAAGGAAAATGCTAATGCACCCAACCGGCACATGTTAATAACTTATAAGTATGATAGATTAATCCAAGAGAAGGGGACTTAAAATGAAAAATATATCATCTTTTGTTTAGCTTTTTTCCCCTGTGAGAAACTAGAGATTTCAATGATGTTTATATATAACTTATTAGTCAATTGAATGGCTTAAGACATGGATGCCTCATTCCTATGATTTCTTATGCAAATGCTAGGTGAGAAGAGCTAAGGGAAAAGCCCTTGAGAAAAGTTAAACCAAATGCATCCTTATTCTTGCAATGTCACGGAACAAAAAGAGGGGATGAACCTATTGAAAAGACTGATTGACCCTTCATTTTTTTGAAAAAATCACATAAATGAGTTTAAATCTATTGATTATTGAACCATACTTGTTAATGGCAATTTACTAAACGTAGTCATGGTGTATACAAGAAGTGTTTTTTTTTTTTTTTTTTTTTTTGTCATAAAGAAATTTCCATTCATTATCAAACTAATACATGAAAGGGAAACTCAAAAGTCAAAGTACCAAAATAAACCCATAGATCTCCAAAATAAATAAAAAACTAAAAGGATTAGTGGCCAATCACCGAATCATATAGTACCATCAGTGATAAGCACATGCCGGGATCTCCATATGTAATTATGGCTTTGCCTTTGAGCGATGTGCGCCTAGGTTCAGCATCGTCAACACCATCACCGTATGGAGACAACATAAACATATTGAAAAATCTCAAATTTGACACTTGTGACAGCAAGCCTAGTAGCCAATGCGAAGTGCCAAAACTTTGAGTGATTAAACATTAACAAGCATATATTTGATACCGAAACTGCTGTGAACACCATTGAAACTGAAGGTAGAATACTTATTCATTAAAACTCCAAAAACTAGAATTAGATCAGAGAGAAAAGCACCTAGATATAAGATCGGGAGAGCAAAGCTCCTAGATCTAAAACTAGATCGGGAGAGTTAGGAAAGAAAGAAAAAATGAAAAGGAACTGGGAGGGGAGGAAGAGATCTAGGTCAAATCCCTCCCCTTCAGAAGTGGAAGAGAGTTCGAAAGGTTTAGAGAGGGAGAGGGAGAAAGAGAGAGAGAGAAGAGAGAGATTATGAAACTTAATGAATTCATAAAAGAAGTGGCTAAGTTGGAAATTATTTGAACTTTAATGAATTCATTACAATAGTGGTAACTTACTACCTAAAGTTATGAAATTAAAAATAATATCATTAACTTACTAATCTATTTGAATGTTTGCAATTGCCTAATCTTGTTGTAAAATTTTAAAGAAGTTACTAAGTTACTTGGGAGATAATAAACTCCTCAATGTAGGTAGCTTGCTGAATGCAAAAGAAGATAAAAAATTTACTAATGAATTACGATGTTGGTAAATTCATAATGATGTTGGTTGCTTATCGACAAGTTAAATTAGCAAGTTACAGATCATATTTTCCTGCCACGAGTATATGAAAATTATCAGCAATTTCCAAAATCTACAAACAAGGAAAAGTTTCAGTTTTTGGCCTACAGGACCTTAGAATTTTGCAATAAAATTACTTTGAATCTAAACTTTGAAGATGCTTTAAAGTTTGAACCTTTAGTACCGCTTTTTATTATTGCATACGAGTATGATAGTTGCAAGTCAATGATCTACTACTGTTCTTCAACTCCAACAGAAATTTGGAGTGGAACAATGAAAGAATTAGTAATTCCACAAACCCAAGGCTAAATGGCTTTTACAACTCTTCGTCTTTATTTCCCATGGAGATAGAAGAATGATGTACACTACATGAGAAAAGGACATATGGCGAGTTAATGATGCAAAATGAGTTTTTGAAAGATCTCTTTCATGTTTATTTAATCAATTGACCCGATTAAAAAATCGCTCTAAAAGAAGAATAAGATAAGATGATAAAAACAAGGGAAATTGAATTTCAATCCCACAAAACTTGTATTCCTTGATCTGCATTGCACATAATTCAAGTGGACCACTTCCCAACAACTTCATCAGACCCCATGAAATCTGATTGCCTCATGTTTTGGCTTCTTAATCCATTTGGCTCCTCTTCGCTCCATCCTTCTCACTTTTCTCGCAAGCCATTTCGGTCTTTCAATTTTCCATGAAATGTAGGCTATGGAGATTCCAATCACGATTCCGGATGCATAGCCTATCCCCATTGCTTTCCTATCAAACCAACTTGCATTCTCTTGAAAGAACGATGATGGTGGCAGAGGAGGTTGAGCATCATCATGGCCTGTGTATGTGCTTAGTTGCTTGTCTTGAGGTATGCGGCCCGTGAGTTGGTTCTTTGAGAGGTACAAATACCCGAGGAATGTCAAATCTCCTAGTTCTCTAGGAATCCTCCCTATAAGCTTATTTGAAGATAGATCTAGTCCTTCAAGATTAGTTAAGTTTCCAAGGTTGAAGGAATGGACCCTATGAGGTGGTTGTGGGAAAGGTTGAGCCCTATGAGAGAATGGAGATGTCCAATAACATCAGAGATGTTCCCTTCAAAAGAGTTGAGTGATAAGTCGAAGGTTGTGAAGATGGTCAAGATTTGCAGTAGTTGAATCTCCTTTCCTTTCGTGATCACTTTCACGGAGTCAAGATAGGTTATAACACCAAACGTATAATTCATGTACAATGCTTTGTCTAGTAGCTTTTATCCATTTTGGGTGTGTTTGAGAAAGTTTTGGGAAAAGCCTTTAAGAAAATGCAAAAGCCTTTGGTCTAAAGGATTTTGATGAAATGCAAAAACTGTTTGGTAAACTATAATTGAAAAGCCGCCTTGAGAAGCAACTTTGGGGAAATGCTGTTTGGTAAACACATATTTGGGAAGTCCTTTAGCGAAACCAATTTAAGTTTTTAATTTTGATTTTTTTAAAATTGAAAACAAAAATAATGACTTCTTTTTTTTTTTTGGCATTGAGATGTATATATAAAAGAGATATATTAACAAATTCAATGACTTATATATAAATATTTGCACTGAGATGTATATATAAAAGAGATATATTAACAAATTGAATGATTTTTTTTTTTTATATATATTTTGCACTAGATGTATATATAAAAGAGATATATTAACAAATTCAATGACTTTTTTATATATATATATATATATTTGCATTTGAGATGTATATATAAAAGAGATATATTAACAAATTCAATGATTTTTTTTTTTATATATATATTTGCACTGAGATGTATATATAAAATAGATATATTAACAAATTCAATGACTTTATATATATATATATATATATATATATTTGCATATTTATATATAAAAGAGATATATTAACAAATTCAATGACTTTATATATATATTTGCACTGAGATGTATATATAAAAGAGATATTTGCACTAAGATGTATATATAAAAGAGATATATAACAAATTCATAAGTTAAAAAATACATCAAAGTGGACTTTTTCTCAATTAAAAATAAAGAGTAATTTCATTATAATAAACATGATTACATATGCATCGAAGAAAGAAATAGGTTTTTATTGAAAATTTCAAACATCCTTAAGTATTTACTAAACTCATTGCTATTTGATCACGTAAACGCGCCTTATCATAAGATAAATTGTTATTTGAAGTACCGGCCCCCTTATTTGTATTATCAATGTCAATTGAATATCCATAATTGGGATCCAAATCTGCTCTTGCAAAATGTCTATCATTGGCGGTGTTTCATCGTATATAATTATGCAAAGTCATTGCTGCTATAACAATTTTTACTTGCTTCTCAAATGGAAAACTTGGCATATGCTTTAGAATCTTCCACTTCTTCTTCAAGACACCAAAAGCTCGCTCAATTTTCAATCACAGCGAGGAATGAGCACGATTGAATACCTCTCGATAGCCTGTACGGGCATGACCTTGTTAAAATTTTGGCAAATGATATCTAATTTCTTTGTACGGTCCCAAATAACCCGTCGGATTTGGATATCTAGCATCTACTAAATAATATTTACCTGCACAAATATAATATAAATTTAATCAACATATACTACATCAATACATATTAATGTACAAAAACCATTAATTAACAAACCTGGAGGAGGATGAGGAAATTGTACATCACGTCTTCCTAAAGCTTCATAGAAAATACGAGTATCATGGGCTTGGCCCTCCCAACCAGCCCAAACATAAGTGAATTCCATATTAAAATTACACACCGCTAAGATATTTTGAGTCGGTGTACCTTTTCGACCAATAAAACAAATCTGATCTTTTACAGGTATCACCATTGGGATATGAGTGCCATCAATAGCTCTAATACAATCCTAAAACAAAAATGCAAATATTATTGTATAATCAAAATTTGATTTTAATTCCTTCTTCCTATTGTATAATCAAAACATACCTTAAAATATGGAAAAAATCTTCGGTTATTTTTGATCTTCTCTGGAACATCTCTAAATTGCCAATCAAATGGTTGGATCAAATCTTTTCCCATTTCACATACTTTATCTAATACTAAGCTAAAGTACCTGCTTATGGTTTCCCCAGAATGTTGAAAATGCTTTTGTGTTAACCTATTACCTATATCATGTCCTAAAATATGAAGAAATATTCCAAGCATTTCTGTAACATCAATATTCCTAGTTCCTTCAAGACCATAATGTGTTACTAAATCATGCATTAAATTATTAAATACAATTTTATCCATTCTAAACATTTGATAATACCTTATCGGATTAGCATTTTTGTCCATCAACTCTCCTACCCATGCATTTCCTGTATATGATGATGTCCTACAAGGTTTTTTGTCACTGTATATTGCCTGATAAGTGATTGCGGCTTAAGTAATTTCCACAAGTTGCCAATATTCCTCTTCCTCTTTTTCATGAATTTCTCTTTCAGGAGAGTCGTCCATATCTGTTTAAAGTAACAAAACAATAAGAAAAGTAATGGGTAATCATCCATCAATGAAACAATTATCATCCATAATATATATGCAAACTCCATCCAATCAAAAGAACACAAACTAAAAACACAAGTCTCAAAAACATAATTAAAAAGAGAGTTCACAAGTAGTGCAAATCACCAATCCAAAATAAGTTTCACATTACAACATAGATTAATATGAAAAGCTCAAACAAGTAACTAGTATCCTAGCGACGACTATTATACTCCTCCAACTTATACTTCAGCCACTCGACTTTCTCTTCACCTTCATCCAAGTTCATAAAAATTTGCCTATTGTCTTTCTTTTCAAAAAGATGAGAGAGTGCAAAGAAGAACAACTTTATGTCTTCCTTAATCTCAGGAATGGCTTTCAATGTTTGCATAATCTCTTTGTAATGGTCAAATTCCCTTGCAACCTATGTTGCATTGCTCCTACTTTCAACTGCTGAACAAAGTCTGTCGATTTGTGATGCTAACTTAGCAGGTCCGGTTAATTTTTTCTCTCTCTTTCCTCAAGCTTCCTTTGTGGAACTTTGTACCGTTCTTTTATGGCTCTTACTTTGACTTGGTTGGGTATTCGTTTCACCTACATTACACTCTAAAGTATCATCAGTAGATCTTGCATAATCACCAATATCAGCTTGTGTGGCCTCAAGATTCTCAGTATTGCATAAACCTTGTGCAGGATTCCAAGTAACACTTCTAGTGGCAACCGTACCCTGAAACATTCTGTCCAACAAAATTTTCATATCTAGATGTATGCCTTTCGTTCGAAAGACTTTACGCTGAGGATTGGCTTGTTATAATAAGATATTTTCATGAGTTATATCACAAAAGATGAACTTATAAAAAAAATGTGGCAAAAAAAAGATAAACACCTGAATCTTTTATCCCACCATTCATCACTTGCATCAATGGTTTTCTTCTTTGGATCCCATCCTAGTCCTATTTCCTTTTGAATCAATTGCTTCCATCTTTTCCATTCTTCCTTTAGATTATCCCACTTACTCTTCATTTGATTTTTATCGTATTTTTTGCCCCTCAGCTCCTCAAACTTGGTAATTATAGCTGTCCATCCATCTCTTTTGTTGCTCATAGGACAATTGCCTTTTTCAATTTGTTCAATGCACAATCGACAAAACGTTTCTACATCTTCCGGGCTCCAATAAGCATTTTCTTTTGATGAACTTGCCATCTTCCAATAGAATAAACACAAACACATTTGAAAAATGAAAACAAATGAGATTAACTACGACCCAATTCCCTATAGATGAATGAACACATATATAGATAGAACTATGCATAGCACAGAAAAATATTTGCTAGATGGTCTAAGATTTTACTTCTATACCAAACACCCCAGCACAAGAAGCCAAGGAGATAGAGAGAGGTAGTGGCAGATAGAGTGAGAACTAAGAACAGAGAGGAAAAGATGAGCTAATCTTTCTGTTTCTTGTTTCTTTTTCTTTAGACTTTTGGGGGATTTTTCACTAGATGGTGAAAAGGGTTGAGAGTGAAAATCTAAAAAGGGGATATTTACTTTGTGTGCTCTATTTCCATGTCTAAAATTGCGATTTAATAATCCATAAGATAAACGATCATGAGATTTAAAATAACTATATTACTAAATTTGATTTTGAGATAGACTTATGCATAACAGCTACTCATCACAGCTACTCACAACAAACAACTACTCATAATAGCTACTCATAACAAATTTGATTTAAAGTGTATTGAGAGAGTATTGTGTCCTAAGTGCATTAAATGACTTTCTGGTTTCATTAATTTAACGGGTTTCATTAATTTAACGGACATCGTCTAGGATAACAAACGCATCAAGAAATGCAGTCACAAATGCTGGCCTGCCTCACAGCGGCTCCAATCACTTTCCCAAAGCCAAGGGATTTAAAACTTCCATTGCCCAATGCTTATTATTTTGATGCTTTTATGGCAGAGGCTATTCGAAAGTTAGTTGGACAGCTTACTTGATGAGATTGGAGTTATAGTTTGTAACCTATAAATGAAATGGTAATTCTATAGAAGTGTCGGTGATTTACCAATAATTTGCCTAGTAAAAAGTCACCAATCATTTATTTTTGGAATAGAAGTTAACACGAGAAAACCAGTTTTCTATTGTATTGTGTGATCAAGGAACCACAAACACCTTCTAATTGTATGGTGTCTTTAAATAAATTATCATAAGAACAGGTTCCTTAATAATGCTAACCAAGGGGTCCTTGCATCTATTATATTGGACGAGAATCTATACAGTCTGCAAGCGGTATTTAAGGCGGAGAATCATTCATTTCATGGCATGTGCATGACCATGAATTGGGACTCTTATGGCAAGTGAAACCTTTTAGCTGAAAGTTAAACATTATTAACCAAAGCAACTCTTTATCAATTAATGGAGCAGAAAGTAGACATAACCATGTTCGTCTGCAGATGGCAAGGGAGTGAGAGCCAATAAAAGCAAAAAGAAAAATAGAAGGAGAAAAGACTCATCAAAAGATGCCTTGTCAAATTTCTGTTACTGCTTAGGTCCCTTGCTCTATGGCTAAAATTCCAATGAATTTACTAAGGTTCCAGAGGGGAAAACATCGAAGAAATCTTCCGCTATAATGGTCTCTCTCCCATCTATGTCTGTAGTTTTCTCTAATGAATTTTTGACATTTCGCTCGATTTTCATCTCCCCAACCCTCTCTAACTCTTTCTCAAAAAGTTTCTATTACTCGAGCATCAATATATATACTCATCAAGCATGGCATCAAAAGTATCATTCACAAAATCACCACACACTTAACAATCACAACTAGAAAAAGCATAATAAGAAGGAATCGAATCAAAAGAACTTGGATTGGGCGAGACGAGCAAGTACGTTCTCAACGAAGAGGGAGGCGAACATGAGAGAGTCGAGCGACTTGATTCAGCGAAGAAAGTAGACACCAAGAGAGAGGCGAGCATTGGGAACTGATGAGCGAAGACGGAAGATGACCAAGTGGTGACCAAATAGCCGAGCATTAAAGAGCAGCGACACCAAAGGCGCATCAAAACTAGAGGCATAGCGAAACTAGAGGCGTATTCCATAGGAGCGTAATGAGAAGATGGCTTTCGGGTCGTATGGGGGAGCTCGGTTTGATGACGATTGATGAGTGAAGACAGAAGATGACCAAGCGGTGACCAAATAGCCGAGCAAAAGAGCAGCGAAACCAGAGGCGTAGCGAAACCAGAGGCGTATTCCACAGGAGTGTGAGAAGATGGCTTTCGGTTGTATGGGGGAGCTCGGTTTGATGACAATTCTTGGTGCGTGCTCGTGGATTTGAGAGAGAAGAAGAAGAGGAGAACTTGCAAGTGGGTCAGGCTCGTGGATTTGAGAGAGAAGAAGAAAAGATGATAACTTGCGGGTGGGTAAGGAAAGGAAGAGGAAAGCGTGTGCAGATCTAGGGTTTTCAGAAGGGTTAAACTTGGAATTTCGTTAAGTTATGAGGGCAACAATGGCAAACAAACAAAAATTCATTAATCCCCAGCTAGCTTACCGAGAAAGCTGAAATGTCCAAGGTAGGGTCATCCCTGCCTTGGGCTTTCAGCCTTCAAAAGGCAAACTTTAAGCCAAGGATCTTTACAAATTTTTTTGCCAAACGCTCATTTTTAGCCCAAAGGGCTTTGGAGGCCTAAAGTGGCTTGGAAAAGCCAAATCCAAACGCAGCCTTTATCCATTCATCATCTCCTGAAGTTTCACTATCAAACTGGCTAGTACGGTACTAGTGAAGTTGTTGTCTAAGAAGTCTAAAATGCACAACTTGGGAAAGAGAGGAGCTACCTTTGGAAAATCCAAACAACCCTTAAAATTGTTGGACCTTAGAATCAGAACTTTTAGCTTTGGCAGTGTACCCAGCCATGTTGGGAAATTATCCTCTATCTTATTGTTGCTGAAATCTAAAACTTCCAAGTTTTTGCAATTGCCAAGGGATTGCAGCAATATGCCTTTAAATTGATTTTGACTCAAGTCAAGAGTTCTCAAGCTACTTCGTAATGAAAATCTTCCAGGGATTGTGCCCAAAAAACGATTCATTCGCAAGTTCAAAACCAAGGAACCAATGTTATAGTTTGATAAGCACTTGGGCAGGCTATTGATTAAGCTATTATTAGACAAAATTAGGAATGAGAGGCTAGTGGCGATGCATATTGAAGAAGAAATCTTCCCCTCTATATTATTGTTTTCGATCTTATAGTAATATGTGAAGGGTGATGGAAGTGGAAGGGGGCCTTCAAATTTGTTGTTGGACAAACTAATTATTGCTAGTGATGTATTTGAGAAACCTTCTAGTGGCCACTATCCTGAAAGTTGATTGTCGCGGAGGAATAAATGGAAAAGATTAGTCAAATTACAAAGAAAAAAAGGAATTGGACTGGTGAGCTGATTCACATTCAGACATAAGTCGAACATAGCCCAAAGATCTCCTAAGGATTTAGGAATTGAACTCGAAAGTTGATTACTATAGATGCTTAAATATTGTAGATTAGTCAGGTTACCCAAAGAAGGAGAAATGGGACCAGTGAGTTGATTTAGCCCTAGCTCCAACTCGATCATAGCTTGGAGGTTTCCTAACTTATTAGGAATGTTACCAGAAGGCTAGTTCCCAAATAAATAAAGTTGGGTAATATCAGTCAAATTGGTCAATGTTGAGGGGATAGAATCGGTAAGATTATTGTAGGATAGGCTACGTTAGCAAAGAAGTTTCATGTTCCCAAGCTCGGTGGTATGGAACCAGCAAGTTCATTTTGAGAAATGTGCAATTCCATTAGTTTCATCAATTTCCCAAAAGTGGGAGGAATTGGCCCTGTCAAGAAGTTGAAACCCATGTAAATCTCCTCAAAGTTTGTCAAATTCCCCATTCAAGAGGAATGAAACTTGAAAATGAATGGTGGGAGATGTATAATAGAGTGAGGCTGCTCAAGTTACCCAAGGAAGAAGAAAGAGATCCATTGAACTGGTTTGAATGCAAGACAAGCATGTTCAACAAATGCAACTGACCTATTTCTTTAGGGATAGAGCCATTCAACTCGTTAGAGTGAAGGCAAAGCACCTCGAGTTTCATGAGCTCACTAATCTTCCGTGGTATCATCCTGGATAATTGATTGATGGAGAGGTCAAGGTAGGTGAGATTGGTTAAAAGACAGACTTGAGGTGGGATAAAGCCGAAGAGTTCATTTATGTGCAAGTCTACATAAGTGAGACACGATAAAGATGAGAATGGGAAATCATTGAGTGTACCTCTAATGTTTGAACTGGGGAGTTTAATTCCAATCACGCTCTCGGCTAGGTTACACGAGATGCCGTACCACCTGCATGGGTTCACCGCCATTGCGTTGGAGTTAGTGGCATTTTGAGGAGGGAGAGTCCATGTAGATAGAGAAGAGGTGGATTGATTTTGGTTTCAAAGGCTGAATTTCCATTTGAGAAGGGCTTGTGCTTTTAGCGTGGAGGCATAAGCGGGAACTAAACATTGTGGAATGATGACTAAAAGCACCGTGGAAAAGGCAAAGGAAGTTAGAAGAGGCACTAGTGTCCCTAATTTTGGTGAACCCATGATTGTTTTGGAGGTCGATGATCAACCTTGAGGCATATATAAATAGCTTAATTACTCTATTTTTGTCCTTCTCCTAGTCCATTCATAGAACGCCTTTTTTCCTGCTTATTAAATGCTACAAATTGTGAAGGTACAGTTGTTGGACAAAATGTATAGTTTTGCATCTTTGGAACCGCGTGATTGACTTTGACGCAAAGCTTGCAAAACTCTGTTCCATTTAGGGCTTTCCTTGAGGAGGGGGTGCCAATAGCCAAATACTATTCTTTTGAAAATGGTAATAGGCTATCATTAAATAGGGAAGAAAATGAAGGCTAGTAGTTAAAATATCTCTTGAATTCGAGCCTAATGAATAAGCATCATCCAAAGTAAAGCCAGCATGTCTGGCAGAATAAAGTCTAAGCTCTGTCTCTGATTTTGTTTGTTCTTACATTAATTTCTCTACACACGTTGTTCGAAGATGAAGAAATCAGCAAGCGAAAGTCTTTGTTTTTCTTTCCTTCTGTCTATATCCGATTCACTCGTGCCACGCATTTTTCGCAACACCAGTCACTATCTATTTGTTCATACTTTGTGATTGTAGCACTCATAATTTGTGGTAAGTGTTGTATATGGCCTAATGCTTCCTTTCTAGAAACAATTCAAACTGAATGCCTTGCAAGCATTTGATAGGTGAGGTTGAAGAGTGAGATGTAAAAGGAGGAGCTTTGTGTTTTGTTTGTATAAGAACACTTTATAGCTTTTCACACACCACCCCCTTAACGTTTAGCTATATTTTTCTTTTTCATTTGCCATTTCTTGCTCTGCATTATAAGTTCAAGGCTTGTTAGTCAAAAAAGAAAAGGCTGGAAAAATTGCTCCATAACCTTTCCCTTGCGATGAGTCGAACATTCCAAGGGCCAAACATCCCAATAAAAAGGCCATAAAGCGTGACTTCCCATGAAACATTCACAACACCTACTAATCCAAAAACCTCCAGAGACGAAACCCTAAAATACCTTGACTTACTGAGTAGGCACTTGTCTATTCGATTGTGCAGTTATGATCTGATGGCCACAATATTGAGGCACAAAACCTCGAAGATCTTGACTTACTTCACACTTGAATTACCTAACCCGACAAAGACATTGACATCTTGATGGATGAGTACAAATTCCATGCATACGTGCATGCCGGTTTCAACTCTTCTTACTTCAACCCGTATGGTGGTTTAAACCCTGATTGAATGTTAAAACCGCAACATTTAGAGATTCGCACAAGTATAATATTCTTCTTGATGGATATAATAATGAGGTCTCAAGGGTGCTCATTGTACGGGACCATGCACAGAATGTGGCCCTACTGTCAACACACGATGCAATGTAAGAGAGGGCCTCCAAAACTTTAAAATGGCTAATTCTTTTAACTCTTTTCTTACGGTAACATGAAACGGTTCCCTTTCCTACATACCTAACTTTCTTTCCAAACAATTTTGTGGCTTTACTGATTGCTCTTTTTTTTTTTTTTTTTTCGAGAAATGAATTGTCACTTCGTGCCTAGTAGCTGAATATATTTGAATATTTGGATAATTTAGGTACCTCTTTTACTATGTAAATTTCAACTAGATGTACTCTTTTAGAAAAGAGCAGTAGCAAATATACCCGTGCGTGAATCTTCAACTTTATTTTGTTCACGGAATATCTATGTAAATTTGTAGAAAAACTGCCAACCAAATATATAAAAAGAATTTTTTCGTTATTTTGGCTTTAGCATGCGCTCTTAAGATCAAAATTTGAGTTTTCGGTCTCTATTGCCTCATAACCTTATTCATATAAGTGGAAAACTACCGGCCAAAAACATGGATTCCAAGTATACTGATAAGCTAATTAATCCGAACTAAGTTAATGGTAGTAATAAGAGCGAGCAATCACAAACTTTGTGATGGTTGCTGTCATAACCCAAATCTATAAACACAATTTAGGGAATAATCGGCCTTTCATCAAATAAAAGACGAAGCCTTTAACCAATGTAAATCATTTTATGAAAATGTATAAACCGGCTAATAAGCTTTATTAAAAAACCAAAATAAATCACCCGCACCCCCTTGCCCCCAGACGCCCTTTTCACAAATTCATCATTCTCCTCTAATTTTGAAACCTGAAATGGAAATAAAAGTGGGAGAGCAAGTCCAGGGCTTATTAAGTGACAATCATCACCTCTGTGAGATCAAGCAATGAAGGGGTAAGAACATCAAGAATGTCATAATTTTCATATAACGTTTACTTGAGTGTCAAATTTTTTTTTTCCACTTACTTAAGTGCCATAAATTTGAAAAATCAATCATTTGAATGCTATCAACAATTTTCCTATCTAGGAAATTCGATGTTGATGCCGGTCATCCTATGTGACTTTGCCGACATTAACGTGGATAATTTTTTTAATATATTTTTTATTTTTTAAAACTTTTTAAATTATTTTAAATTATTATTTTTTGAATTTTTTTATTTTCATTTATTTTCCCTTTTTTTCAGGATTGGTAAGGGTCACCGACGACCCTTGTTGGCCACAAAACCTTTGCCTAGATTGGGTGAGGGCCTTTGCAGCCTCGCCCGCAACTAGCAAAGTCGCGATGCCCTCACCCAAGGCCTTCGCGGTCACATTGCGCAAGGGCCACCTCGCCCTCAGCCATGAAGGCCCTAGGCAGCCTTAGGCAAGGTCGGCTCACCCAAATTTGGGAGAGTCTTCGAGCCTCACCCACATCGCCAACCTTAACAAAAAAAAAAAAAAATATCAAAAATTTAAAAATTGAAAAAAATACACGTACAATGATTTGCCAAAATTGGCACTCAAATGATCGATTTTACTTCAATATAACAATTAAGTGAGCGAGAAAAAAAGAAGGAAAAAAAAAATGCTATGATACTCAAGTAGGTGCCATACGAAAGTTATGGCATTCATGTTTTTTTTTTCTAGCAATGAATGATGCAATTTTACAATAATTATGCAGTTGTCAAAATCACGCTTAAGCTAGTATGCAATACCACTTATCGCTAGTCATGTGAATATCATAGATGATTTAAGATATTGTCGTGACCCTTCCGAGGTGAGTCTAATGAGGTTTAATGGATTATTAAGCGGGTCCAAATAATCCTTTCCCGAGGTGATGCCTATGCTTCCAATGGACTCTTTCTAATTCTATCAATTGTAACTTGCTTTATCTCATTCCTTCATGATTATTTGAGTATTTACCAGGTTGGTTGGGAGCCCGGTAAAGGGGAGAACATACTTACAGATGTTTTCTCACTCATCTGCACCGTACAAACTAAGGATGGCTGGCGAACCAATGCACAGTCGTGGTCAGATTTCCTAAGGTCGATTTCTGTTTCTTTTCTCTATTCTCTGTTTCCACAAGACCTACTTTTGTAGAGCTGCCAAATGCAGAGTCCGTTGTCTTATGGATGAGGGGGCTCTTTCAAAATTTGATGACTGGGAAATCACATCGTAGTTAAGCCCTAGAATCACATCGACCGTGATTAAGCTCCAGAACAGAACTGACATGTGAACATATATCATATCCCAATACGTTGGTCGACTATGAGCATCAAACTGATATCCATATGTCATATCCAGCAGGCTAATACATGATACGAAATGATTCGCCCACAGAATGGTTTTCAATGTTTACAACAGCAGACTTGAAAATCCATTCAAAGCTTGATCCAACTTTACAAAATAGTATGCCTCAAAATAGCTAAATTTTCATTAATGAGTAACTATGTGATGCAAATTTTACGAAACCATAAAGTGCGAAAAGTCACTCTTCTTGATAACTAGCAAAGACAAACCATACGGATTCTGCCCACGAATCCCTCCGGTCCTAAGCATAATTCAAGGCCCGTCATCAGAAAAATCTTAACTTAATACAGCAACTAGAATCAATTTGGCTAAAAAAGCCTGTTTTAGTCGAAATTACAAAAGTACCCTCCGAGATTCGGTCTTAGGTTCATGTAACCGGAACATATTCAAATAGATTAACAATATTTATAAGTTAGCAAATTACCATATTATTTTCCAGAATATCAGAAAACAAATTTTATGTGAAATTGGCCAAAAATTGAATTTCCTAAATTCTTAGAACTCAGATTGTTTTCCAAACTAACACCGGAACTTCCAAAACTTATTTTTTTTTAATAAACTTCATGACAGATAAATGAAACTATAAACATTCAGCAGTGGAGACTATAATTTTTACCACACGTAAAACATAACTTTCCAAAAATTAATAATTTATGTAATTTCTATGTACTCATGTATTTTCAGTTAAAGATACTTCATAAGCCGAACTTAATCCCTAATATTATCCATAAAAAACATCATAAATATTCAAATTTCCATCTACTGAGAGCAACCATATTTTTTAAAGTATGCTACTTTTTTTTTCCAGAAGTTCGTAGTGTTTTAGAAATTGCTGAAAATTGCAATATTCCCGAATTTATGGGAAAATTCACAGAACGTAGTATATGTCGTGTGTAGTGCCGCGGTGGAAATGGCATAGAAATCCGATGCCGGAGTGAGCCGTATGAGCCGTCCAAAAGTAACTGCACCTTCTCGATACTCCATTTTCCAGATTTTCCTATTGCGGTTTGCCCACTTTAAGTGTTCGGTCCTCACTTTACAATTAACCAAATCCAGCGTTGTAGGTGTCTATGGTAAGATCTGATGTAATTGTACAAATACGTAACAAGGATCGACCATAAAAATATTTTGTGTGGATCGTCTGCTACAATCCGCACAATCATTGTTTGCGGCTCACATGGATAGTTCACATGAGGCACACTTAACTAGATCATTATGTTCTTCAATTATCTAACTTATTAAACTAATCGTTCATACTTTTACATATGTGCATATATAAGTATAACTCATTGCCTTGACATTGTCTCATTATTGATGCTAATATATCTGATTGGACGCCTCAGAAAGTGCAACGATTTGTGGGAGGATCTTGGAGATCATGCACGCATATATATTACCACTGAAACATGCATTTGAAGATAAATCATGAACAATGGCAACTCTTGTATGCCTCAAGGATGAAGATGCACACATACATATTAGTCAACTACTATCATTTCTTCAAGAAAATGGAGAACCTGCAAGCACGTTGGTTAATGTCGCGACCTTCCTGAATTTTTTTTTGAAGGTGAATTACACATTATATTCAATTTGGAGCCGCCACTAACCAATTAGTGTTGGTTAGAAACCCAAGTAAAATATGGGAGAATACTTTACTTTTGTGAACCAGAGATTTAGTAGGTCCGGGAATATGGTTACGTTAGATTAGTCTAACGCCCTTTCGGTACCTTTTATTTTACTTTCAAAAATATTTTGCAGGCAATGTTGATTAATTTTAACTTAAGCGACTAACATGCAAATGGTGGTCATGCGTGTGCACAATTAATAAAATAAAATTCAATAAAAAATGCTAATAAAAATGCATGCTCTAAACATGATTTTTAAATGCCATGACACCTAATTTTTCTTTTTCTTTTTAAAATAATGTTAATTATATGCAATCTTAATTTAAATTTGATATGCATGAGTTTTACTTTTATGACATGAAAGATGCAATTCATATGACATAATTTGAATCATTACAATATGTGTGCAATTTAATTTACATAATTCCTAAATATGCATATGTTACATGATATGGGATGGATGACATGATAATTCTATATGCATGTTCATTTTATGTTTTTTTTATGATTATTTTTATACATGTATGCAACCTACACTAAACAATGATGACATGAAATATGATTAATAATAAACTAATTTATTAACTAACCAAGTAAATGACCTTTTGTGTGGCGTTCTGAGGTGCGGTCACTGGACTGAGGCTCCGGAGAGGCGTCGGGTCGGAGGTTCGCTGGGGAGGGAGGAACGGCGAAGCGGCGATGGTGTGGGTGCGGCGGCGCGAGCATGGAGGAGTCGAGCAGGGGGCGTGGCAGCTACTGGCAGCGTCGGCTCGGGCTTGCTGCTACGGCGGTGTTTGCACGATGGTGGTGTGGTGGCGGACGAGCGGCGACGCCATGTAAAGCAGAAACGGATGATCGGCCGAGCAGATGGGGGAAGAAGGTGAACAGGAGAGGTCTTGTCAACCTTTTCTTTGTTTTTTTTTCTTTTCCTTCCCAATGACCAGTCACTTCCTCCTTTCTCCCCTTTCTCTTTTTGACTTTTCTTCTTTTTCCCTCAAGAACTGAAACCTCTTCTCTGTTTTCTCTCTTTTCACTTTTCAATTTTTTTTTGACGAAAAGAAACCCTCCCCTTCCTTCGAAGCCGCGGACTATTCATATATAGAGCAGAAAGCAAATCAAGTTTGTTTTGCAAGTGAAATATTCACTCAACAACTCAACAACTCAACAAAAAAAAATGGCTCCAAAATCAAACGGCTGTATTTTTTAATTCAAAGTTTCTTTTTCATTTTCTTTTGTTTTCAAAATTTCCCTCTATAATCAAAGATTATTAATTTAAATTAGGTGTCAAGCACGTTGGTTAACATGCTTAACATCTAGATCAGTGTCTATTAGCTTCCTTACGTGATGGACTCTTCGACATTCTTCACTCAGAAAAGGGAAAAAAATGCCTAGACCGATGCATTCATGTCAAGAAAAAAGGTTCCACAGCCAAAACCCAAAACTCAAGCCGAAGCTTTGCGTTGAACTCTAGAACAAATTATGTCCTTGTAAGTGTTGTGATAGTGAATTCACGAGTAAATGAAAGGGAGGCAAAACCTGTGGAATAATGCTATTCTCCATCATGTCCTTGAAAAGCCGCAGCGGTGGCAGATCGAGCTCAAGCATTAGAGAGGGCCTTCTTGATATTTCTTCTTGAGAATATATTTTTAAAGAGGTTAGGAAAGTGATAGATCCTTCGAAATGCGAAGTCTCAATCTTGATGAAAGACACCATCGAGGAATGAAAAGAAAAGGGATTGGGTCTCATTTACAAAACAATTGGCGGGGGAAATCTCTCTTTGCCAAGATTGAGAAAGCTACCTTAGACTGCATGAGAAATGCGAAAGGAAGACGAAAGCCGAGTCAAGTATCTACTGCAGCATCCACCACTCTCAATCATAAATTAGTCAGTCTCAGAAAAGGACTTTCATCGTAGCAGCTACTTGGCTTTACCTTTTTTCTTATTAAAATTTAGCCACTTCGGGATAATTATGACGCATTCTCTATTAATCATATTAGCTTGACACCTATTTTGTAACATCTTGAATCTCGCGTATGTATTTTCCCAGTATTTCATCTTGTAATTGAGTTAGCTAGATTGGTCATAGTTACCCTCGGCTCAGCTCAATAAAATTGCTAACGGAACTTTTGTTTCTACTCGTACCGATTATAATTGAGTTTGGTGGCTAATTCATATACCATGCAAAGGCCAATTTAGGCAAGGATATATGCTTTTCCATTTAGTAATGAGAGCTTTTGCGTCAGAGGTGGCAATGGGACTTCACAAGTTTGATCAAATCTATGCTTTCACATGGTCATATTGCTCAATCTCAAGGGATCAATCGATAAATAACATACATATAAGATTTACTCTAGAAAATTGAGGACCCATGATATTGATATCCACTTATATGTTCTTGACAAGTTCAAGAGTCCCCTGAAAAACATCATCTTTTATAGTTCTATAAATCCACTGATATTATCTTGATTTGACATTCTAGCTTAAAGAGTACAAAGTTTTAGTATATAGTCGATTCTTATATGTTTTTCCTAATTGTATTGCGCTCTAATGGTGCGCTTTAAATTTTCCTTACATACAAAAACCAAAGGTCCAAAGTAATCTGAGAAAGCCTACTTCACAATCAAATAACAACTAGGCAAATTATAAATCTTTAGAACTTACTATACGGTCATTTGTATGCAAAATATTTGATTCCGAGAGAGAGAGAGAGAGAGAGAGATGATGCTAATAGTAGTAATGGGAAATTATACATTGCCACATTTAACGAGGCATTCTACTAGAAATACACCAATTCCACCCATTTCGTTAGGTCAAGTCACTTATGATCCCATTTGAATTTCAACCTAATCAATTTGAATGTGTGCAGAAAATGTCTAAGCAATGAAAGCTTACTCTGTTTCGATCAAAAGCATATATTTAGTAATGAGTCAATCAAATTCAACATTTTCAAATTTTTTTTTTTCATTCAGAACGAGATAATGGACTCATTTCATTTCAATCGTGTCATAAGCTCGTGTCAACTCAAAGGTTCTTCCTAATACTCATCCCTTTCCACGCAGTGGCACGGCATATTCCCTTTTTCTTTTCAGATGGGGAAAATCATAGTTTAGAATGTAGCTTATGGCAGCCGACTTTCTTCTGGAAGTCAACTATGGCCATCGACGGTGTCGAACCCGCACATCAAATCTTTTTATACACTCCGAAATTTACCCTCTTCCCCACATCCATCGTCGATCTTGCACTTATTCCTTTCGTCCGATCCATCCTGTAAGGTCGCATATACTTTCATAATAAAAAGAAACAGCATCAATGGCATCCAAAAGTGCCTTCTTTTTCACTGCCTTCGTTCTGGTCCTCGTCACCGACCGAATGAAATCGGTGCAAAGTGGCTCGCAATCTGTTAAAGTTGCCGAAAATACTAAACTTGCCGACGCTCCGGGAGGGATTTTCCCACCACTGAGGGCGACGTTCTTGCCTCTCCCATCTTTATCCCAAACCCCTTCGTTCCCCACCAGCCCCTCCATCCCTTTCCTCATGCCACCACCCTCGACCTCTTCCACTAGCCCTTGAAGTATTGAAGTCCAGCCTCCTTCTTTCTTTCTCCTTTTGATCTCTTCCCTCACGCTAGCTGAACAAAGGACGGCGATGGTGCGACAAAACAGCAATGAAAGAAGGACGACTCCAGTCTTTGTATTAAGTGGGTGGGGTTATAATGCCTTACTTGTGCGTCTTGGATGTGGTCTCCCTAATGGAGGACTTAGGTATGCTTACTATTTTGATTCTTATTTGCGTGTGTGGATCCTCTGTAATTTACTCTGTTTGTATGTTATCTGGTATCAGTATTAACACTTAAATTTTGTCAAATTCATTTAATCATTTAGTAATTATATAGAAAATTAGGGATTAAATTTAACCCCTAGCAAAAATAATTTTTATTAAATTGCATTGCATATAGACATTATAGACATTTGCATTACTAGTATTAAAATTTTAAAAAATTATTATTTTATTTTTTCAATTTTTAAAAAAATATTAAAAAAAAAAGGGGTTCAAGGGAGAAGACTGCGAGAGCAACCGAGAGAGAGATTGAGAGCCGAGAGCGAGAAAGAGAGCGACTGAGAGCCGATAGCTCGGCCACGCCTGAGCCTTGGTCGGCATCCTCGTCCTCACGATCTCGCTTCCCAGCGTCCATATCTCCGGTAAGTTTCCCTTTCGGCTCGAGCCCCTTTGCTCGAGGATATCGGCTCGGAGACGTCGAGGCGGCTGGCCGTCGTCTTCGAGCCGGATAGGAGTATTGGCATTGAGCACTCATTCCCAGGGACCCTTGCTGCTCCGCCCTGTTTTGGTCCGACCGGAAGCCAAGTCTCGTTCCTCTGGTTAGTCCATACGCGCGCTGACTTTTTGTAGGCTGATATAGTTGATTTCGCATGTTTCTTGGTGGCTTCTCTGGGTCTGGATCTGAGCGAGTCCTGAAAATGGGTTAATATCCTCTCGCCCAAGTCAATGCTCATCACATGTTTGATGAAACGCTCGAACTAAGTTAACGTGGATTTGGGCGTGATTTTCGGATCATTTAGCATTAGTATGCACCTGTTTTACATAAAAGGAATCCTTTATGGATCATTGAGCAAAATTTCATTTAGATTTTGTTGTTGCTGCGGCCGAATCCGAACTTTCTTCGGATACGTGTTACTTGGTTGTTGCCATCCTCACGGCCATGGTGATTCTGTGGTGGTTTGTCCGTGAGAAATGGCTCGGAGTTGGTGTGGTGCTTGATGATAATAGGAGATAAGCTTTCTCAATCGTTCTTTCCTTTATGCTATATCGTACGGAAAATACTTCCCCAGCAATGTGTAGTTGAGAATCATCAAACCGATTGGTGGTCGACAAGAATATTCTAGTGATCAGAAGCAATCGGAGATGGGGGTCCGGTGTTGGACGTATATTAATAGATTGTGAGGGGAGTTGTTCACGTTCCGACGTGATGAGCTCCGGCCATAGGTGTGTGCTTTATGCTGAGGAAGAGTAAGAAGGGAGGCGTGTGGAAGACAGTAGAAGATTGGGGGTTTTGGGCTTGGATTCTAGCAATAGGATTTGTGAGCTCTGGGCTCGAAATGATTTATTTGAATTTGGGTTCTGTTCAAGTGACAAATGGGCTGTTTTAGACAGGGCCAGCGAGTGTTGGGCCTAGGTTTTGGTTTGGTAAGCTGGGCTATGTATAGGTTAGCTAGTGTGGGCTTGGTTTCGTTTGGGCTCGGGTGTGGGCTGGCCTAGACTTAGGTTTTTGTTTTTTAGGCAGTTCTGGGCTAGGCTAGGCTGGCGTTGCATATGTTTAGGTTTTTTGGAGTTTGGGCTTGGCCGGACTGGTCTCATGTGCTGAGCCCAGTCCGACTATGGGCCCGGGTCAGTCTATACCCACGTCACAAGGTTTGGGCGGACCTATACTCACGTCACAAGGTTTGGGCGGACCTATACCCATATCACTAATGAGGAAGCTGGGGAATTCTTAGCCGTGATCAGGATGAGTGAGTACAATATGATAGACCAATTCCGAAAGTTACCCGCACAAATTTCTTGGTTAGAGTTGCTTCAAACGTCCATCAAACATAAAAAAATCCCCAATGAAAGTGTCGAGTGAAGTGCATGTTCTCCAGACAATCAAGCATGGTGTGGTGGAGAAGTTTGTCAAATCCTTCCTTTTGAAGGACCAAATAGCTTTCTCTGATGAATTCCCTGCCGAGGTTAGATGACATACTAAGGCCCTTTACATTTCAATCAAGTGCAAGGAGGCCTATGTGGCTCGAGTGCTCATTGACAACGGATCCACCTTTAATATATGTCCACTAGCAACATCGAATCGCCTCAAGGTAGATGTATCGAGAATACGTGCTACTAAAACTTCATTATGAGCATTTGATGAAACAAAGAAGGAAGTAGTTGGTGAAACCAACGTTGACCTCCAAATAGGCTCGACCATGTTCAAAGTTGTGTTCCAAGTCATGGATATACCTACCGCCTTCAACTTCCTATTAAGTCATCCATGGATCTACATTGTCGGTGTGGTGCCATCAAGCCTTCTCCAAAGCGTGAAGTTTGTAGTTGAAAGAAAGATAATTACAGTCCATGGTGAGGAGGACCACCGAATTTATCATGAGACGGTGGAATCTAGTTACTAGTAATTCAAGCTTGCATTGACCATACACCAATCTCGAGGTTCTTTGCCCCCCACTCTTGAAGTGTCGAACATTGCAATTATGATAGCCCGAGTGATGGTTGAAAAAGGTTTTACGCCTGGCTGTGGGCTTGATAGAAAAGGCCAAGGCATTCGAAAACACATTGAAGTCCCTCAGAGGTTCCATACTGCTAGTATAGGGTACTGCGGAGCAAGTGGACAAAATTGTATCGAAGTTGATCTTACAACCCCTCGCATCCAAGGTACTTTACTCGGCCCTACAAAATTGATGCATGAGGAAGGCGGGATGATTAACACCTTAGGGCAGCTTAGCAACAAATGTGACTATTATGTGAAGTGTTTGGCTCTCCCATGTTTCTTTGCTAATCTTTGTCGCAACCCGATCTCGCCACCCTCGAATCTCTCATCATCACGAGGAGAGAAAATGGGGAAAGGTTGGGTTTAGGGGTATTTGATCACAAGAGTTCCTTCATAGCTCACGTTCCAAAAGATGTCATCATCTCGCCTTTTGGATCAAGCCTCTTGTGAGTTCTTTCCATGAGATCGCGAACTCTCCCAAGCTCGTACCCTTCGTGACAGCGGAGTGTCGTGATCCATACCCACACGGGTGACACACTTTAAAAGAAGAGGTCGGGTGTGGATATTGTATTTAAAGGTACCTTTACCATGGTAGCCCTCTTGACAATACGCCTCGCCCATAATGATGACATCACTTCATCGTTTAGGGTACTCTCATATCGAGTATGCTAAACCATGGTGAGTTTTATCGAAACTCGTACCCCGCGTGACAAGTTTATTTATACGGTTTACTTGTTTATGACAACCTAAAAATAAGACGGGAGTCACCACTAGCCTCATTTTAGAGATTAGCTAGAAAACCCAATCGAGGGTCAGGAGTGTTTCCTTGATTCCTACGCAATCAAATATCTAGGTTTGGGGATTTGGGTTATGCTAATATTTCTATTAGCGCCCTTTTGGTAGATAAACAATATATTGTGTTTTTTTTAACATGTCCATGCATTTCTTTTTACATTTTTAGGATCATTAGTCATAAACTAAGCGATCTTGCGTGGTTGGTCATTTTCATTCTATTCTATTTCTAGAAAAAAAAAAAAGAAAGAAAGAAGAAGAAAGCAATCAATGGAATTGAAATTACGAGATAGTAAGTAAACAATCAATGAAAGCAGTAAATCTACCATGCAATCCTAAAAAATATAAAAGAGAAACACAATTGAAAAAAGATGAGAGAAAAAGAGAGAACCCGCAACTCGTCGGGTTTTATACAACAAATGGAACCCGAGACATATATCGGGGAAATGAATAGTACATGGTAATGGTCGGAATGGACATCGACCTCCATTGTCTTCGCGCTTTCTCCATCTTTGGGGTACTAATCTAAACCTAATCTAAGAAACTTATAACCAGGTGCATACAATGGAAGGAAACAAGCATACACATAAAAAAAAAAATAAAAAACAAGACATCATATCAAGAATCATTTAAAGGAAGTGCAATTTGAAAGTCAAATTTTGGGGCATCGGGGTCGACCTTTGTCTTTCATGCGAGGGTCCCACTAAAATACCTACCTAATCCAATTTTTTTTTTTTTTTGACTTATAGCATTATTGACCAATTGTATTCTTGTATGGCCAATAACGCTAATAAGTCTCCTAATTAAGCGATCTATGTGATCCTAGGGTTTTCTCTCGATATTATACATCGACCTTACCTTTCATCTAAAAGTCACATGCATTGCAAAAATTTAAACATGCATGCAGGTCTTTTGAATCTTATTTTTCAACCAATCAAGCAAGAAATTGAACCGTCGGTGAGTTACTTATTACCAAGAGCATGCACCAATCACACACAGGCAATTTCTAATGCATGATGAGATATTTCAAGAAACATATTTTGAAATCATTTATAAAATTGAACTGTCGGCGAGATATATGTGATATTTCAAAAAACATATTTTGAAATCATTTATAAATTTTTTTTGAGACAAAGTGATGTCTCAGTTATGAAAGGCATTCAATTGTCAAGGCTAACCCAGGGCTCGCATAAATGCACTCATAAGTATTGTAAGCATTTTGAATACAATTAAAACTGTGACTTTCACGATATCAAATCAAGATTTTAAAAAAGTTTGAAAATATTTAGGATTAAGGAATATTGAGGCTATGAAACATATTCAATTGCCAAGGCTTGTCTGGGGTTCGCATAAATGCACTCACAAGCGTCGTAAGCATTTTGAATATAGTCCAAACCACGATCTTTCCTTAAGCTAAATCGAGTTTTGGAGAAGAACTTTTTTAGAAATTGTTTTTGAGAAACATCACATGTACTAAAGTATTTTTTGAAAGATGCAATTTGAAAAGGCCGATTGTTTAACAATAAAGATCAAAAGATTTAGAACAACTTCCATGAAGATGGCGTGACCTAATATCATGCACAAACTAACCTAAAAAGTATAACTAAACAATCACAATCATGTTTATATTAGAAAATTTCAGAACAAATTTGTAAGGACGGAAAAATTGAACAATACCTAATGACAATTTGACAATGAAAAAATTCCATAACATGCATGACATGATGATGAACAGCTTTTATAAAGAAAGTTTTTTTAAACAATCTACACATGCTTTTACAAAAGTCAAACAACAAGTAACAATACATCAGAACTTTACCAAAACAACATGACATTCAGCTAATGACACAAGGATTTGTCCTATCAAAACATGTTTAAAAATTATCAAATTTACACACAACGTAGCCAACATGATGATAAACAAGTTTCATGAAGAGGCTGAGTGCAGATTCTAAATATAAAAAATGAAACAAAAATATTAATGACCTATCTAAACGGGGGTTAGAACATGGGTCCGAATTTGATCCTTTGTCCAGATTTTGATCTAGTTTTGAAAAAAAAATGGAAAATAGTCCAAATGACCAAACAATGAGCGATTGGCATAAAATCAACATCATTAGAAACTTCTAAGTGTGTCTACGTCTTTCTAGAAGAGCTCGAGTCCAAACTAGATCAATTTGGTGTCATAAAGTCAAAATCTCTAAAAGTATGCGCATTGGTAATTAAGAAAATAGAGCATAAGCATTCATTAGAAAACCTTAAAATCACTCAAATAATGCACAAATGGCATGAAGATATCACATGGGACTTTGGATTAGATGCGATGGAAAGTTTGGATAGTCATTTAATCCTAAGTCGGCATGCAAAATGTCATGCAATTTAAATGAAATGATTCATGATTCCTAATGGTATGCTTGGGAATCCCAAGTATGATGAACACTTTTGTAAGACAAATTTAATGTGTAAGATAATACTCTAAGAACATGACCTAAACATGTATGCAAACCTTGCAACATGCGGCAACATGCGGTTAAATCATTAATAAGGCATGATCGTAAGATTTGATCCTTATATGACTTAAACAAGCACAAAAATGTGCACATATGATAAGGTTTCATTTCATCATTAAGTTTACAAAATAAACATGATTTCAACCATCCTCAAGACGTGCATAAATCTTACCAAAAATCTCACATATGATGAAGATTTTTCGTTAAGAGTTCAAAACTCAATTAAGATCATATGAGTCGTGGAAGAAATGGCAAAATAGACAAATTATATGTCCAGCACATATTGCTGCAGTACCTTTTATTCTAATGCATGCAATTGACTCACTTTGCCAATGTAAAAATCTTGCAAAGCATGCATCAATTGAACATATATATGATGTATTTCAACTCTCATGAAGGATTTGAGACCAAATAAGTTCATTTATGGACTCAATTTCATCAAAACAAATCTTGGACCAATGCATGACAGATTGACCTATGTTCAAATCTAAGCGATTTTGACCTAACTAAACATGTCTAAAAATTTTAAAACAAATACAATACATGAACAACACCTGTACAAGCAACTTTCATGAAGGAAAGTTGTTCCAAAACTCAACACAAAAATCAGTAAAAAAATAATAAAATCAGAGATCGATACGGAACAAATTGACCTAAGCTTAGATTTGAGTAGATTTGACCTAGTTGAACACATCCAAAAATCATGAAAAAATTACAGAAGGTGTGCAAGACGATTTGGAACAAAATCATGAAGACAATTTTGTCAAAAAATGATCACGAAAGTTGGCACAAAAATAACAAAGCCAGAAGGTGGAACATAATTAGAATTGAAAAATACCTAATTTCATGATGCGCACACTTTTAGAGATTTTGATCTTAGGATATCAAATTGACCTAATTTGAACTCGGGCTCTTATGAGAAGATGTAATGCACACTTAGAAGTTTCTAATGTCACTAATTTCACGCTAGTCGCTCATCATTTGGACTATTTTCCATTTTTTCAAAGCTAGATCATAATTTGGACGATAGATCAAATTCGGAGCCCTGTTCTAACTCCTGTTTAGAGAGACCTTTCATATTTTTGTTCATTTTTTTTTTTCTATTTGGAATCTGAACTCAGCCTCTCAATGAAACTTGTTTTTCATCATGTTGGCTATATAGTGTGTAAATTTCATAATTTTTAGACATGTTTTAACAGGAAAAATCCTCATGATATTAGATGAATGTCCTGTTGTTTTGACAAATTTCTGATGTGTTGTTACTTGTTGTTTGATTTTTGTAAAATCATGTATAGATTGTTTTAAGAAAAGTTGTTTGTTATCATGTCATGCATGTTAGATAATTTTGTCAATGCCAAATTATCATTAGGTATTGCCCAAATTTTTTGTCCTTGCACATTTGTTCTGAAATTTCCTGATATAAACATGATTGTGATTGTTTAGTTATACCTTTTAGGTTAGTTTGTGCATGAAATTAGGACACGCCATTTTCATGGAAATTGTTCTAAATGCTTTGATCTTTGTTGTTAAATAATTGGCATTTTCAAATTGCATCTTTCGAAAAATACTTTGGTACATGTGATGTTTCTCAAAAACAATTTCTAAAAAAGTTCTTATTCAAAACTCGATCTGGCTTAAGGAAAAATCATGGTTTGAACCATATTCAAAATGCTTGCGATGTTTGTGAGTGTATTTATGCGAGCCCCATGCTAGTCTTGGCAATTAAATGTGTTCCATAGCCTAGATATTCCTTAATCTTAAATATTTTCAATTTTTTTTTAAATTCTAATTTGACATCGTGAAAGTCATAGTTTAAATTATATTGAAAATGCCTGCGATGCTTCTAAGTGCATTTATGCAAGTCTCGAGCTAGTCTTGGCAATTAAATGCCTTTCATAACTGAGACATCACTTTGTCTCAAAACTTTTCATGAATGGTTTCGATATTTGTTTTTGAAATATCACATGTACCCCTCATACACATAATTCCATCATGCACTAGAAATTACCTGTGTTTGTGATTGGCGCATGCCCTTGTAATAAGTGACCCATCGACGGTTCACTTTCTTGCTTGATTGGTTGAGAAATAAGGTTCAAAAGACCGGCATGCATGTTTAAATTTTTGTAATGCATGTGATTTTTAGATGAATGGTAGGTTCGATGCATGATATCGAGGGAAAACCTTGGGATCACATAGATCACTTGATTATGAGACTTATAAGTATTATTGGCCATCCAAGAATACAATTGATCAATAATTGCTATAAGTCACAAAAAAATAGATTGGGTAGGTGTCTTAGTGGGACCCTCGCATGAAAGACAAATGTCAACCCCGAAGCCCCAAAATTTGACTTTTGTATTGCACTTTTTTAAATGATTGATCTCGACATGATGTCTTGTTTTTTATTATTTTGATGTGTATGCTTGTTTCTTTCTATTGTATGCACCTAGTTATAAGTTTCTTAAATTAAGTTTAGATTAGGATCCCGAAGATAGAGAAAGCACGAAGACGATGGAGGTCAATGTCCATTCCGACCATTCTCATGTACTATTCATTTTCCCGATATATGTATCGGGTTCTATTTGTTGTATAAAGGCTGACGAATTGTGGGTTTTCTCTCTTTTTCTAATCTTTTTCAATTGTGTTTCACTTTTATATTTTCTAGAATTGCGTGGTACATTTATTGCTTTCCTTAATTGTTTACTTACTTTCTCGTAATTTCCATTCAATTGATTGCTTTCTTTGATTATTTTTCTAGAAATAGAATAGAATGAAAATGACCAACCACGCATGATCGCTTAGTTTAGGACTAATGATCCTAAAAATATAAAAAGAAATGCATGGACATGTTAGGAAAACACAACATACTGTTTAAATACCGAAAGGGCGCTAATAGAAATATTAACATAACTCAAATCCCGAACCTAGATATTTGGTTGTGTAGGAATCAAGGGAACACTCCCGACCCTCGATTGAGTTTTCTAACCAACCCCCAAAATGAGGCTAGTGGCAACTCTCGTCTTATTTTTAGGTTGTCATAAACAACTAGACTGTATAAATAAACCTGTTGTGTGGATTACGAGTTTCGATGAAACTCACCATGGTTTAGTATACTCAATATGGGAGTACCCCAAATGATGAAGTGATGTCATCCTTTTGGGCGAAACGTACTGTTGAGAGAGCTATCATGGTAAATGTGACATCCTGAATTTTCGACATTGTCTCGATAAAATCAAATGGGCTTTTCATCGACGTGCCTATGGTCCTTTTTCTCTGAGCTAATCACTCATAAGTTAACTAACCTATTAGGTGAAGCCATTAAGGGATGTAACAATGGTAAAATCCCTAAAGCTACCCGGTAGGATAGATTGGACTAAAATCGCGTCCGGTTGATTTTGACAACGAAATTGAATTCGGTTTCGGGAATCAAACGTTTGAGCATGTCACAATTCATTTTTAGGACCTCGTCTCATCTTTTGGGAAAATTCTGTCAAGCCGGGAATTTTGCGGAAAAATCGATTTCGGACAAATCGGAAAAGAATTAGAAATTCGGATGGGCAAAATTGAGGGACTTTTTGGCTACCAAAGTGAACTAGTCGATGAAGAAAATGCATGGAATTTGTATGGGCTGAGTGGGTGTGACTTTTGGCCATCAAATGGAAGTATTTTGTGGAGCATTAAGAGGAAATTAAATGGAATTCGTATGCTGCTGAAGGGGGTGGTCAATTGGCATCCAAAAGGCTTATTTTAGGTGAGAAAATGGTGGAAAATCAACCATTGGAGGACCTATGGATTTGGTGGGCGAAATTAAGAGACTTTTGGGCCTTCAAAATGGATTGAAATGTGAAGAAAAGAAATAAATTCGTATGGGCTGTGTGTAGGGGAATTTTGGGCACTAAATTGAAGTTATTTGGTGAGGGAAATGATGGAAATTTGCCCATTGGTGCATGCCTTGACTAAGAGGGAGCTGAAGACTTTTGGGGTAGGTTAATGAGTGTTTAGATCTTTTATCAAGGCCTTTAATTGGTTTTGGTATTGACCTTTAAGGCTCCCCTCCCTCTCTCTTCCTATCTTTCTCTTCAAGCTGCCCCTCTTCCTTGCGTACGCCACCAACACTCTGCAGAATAGCCAAAACCCCCCAACTACTTCTCCTTTTTCTTCATCTCATTTTTAGGTCCACTCTTCTTCCTCTTACTGACCTCACGATTCCACCGCCCCATCGCCTTTCTTCCTCCATTTTGCCGTATCCATTCACCCACTTCACGTCTCTTTTTACCACCACGGCGAATGGACCCCACCTCACACCAGTTGCCACACGTCACCCTCCACTTCCCTTTCATTCTTGCCACATCATCCCACCCACCATCCAGCTCCTGCTCCATTCACTTCAAGCCAATGAGATCAGCAGCTCTCTCTCTCTTTTGACAGCTGCTCCATCTCCATCCACGCTTTAACAGCCGCAGCTCATTCACCACTTCACCGACCACACGTCCTCCCACTAGCACCACCACCACCAACCCACAAAGCCAGCTGAGACCAACTTAGAACATAACCGATTTGTCCAGCTCAACCGCAAGACTTGTGGGCTGTTTTTAGCCTGGTCCGAGCCTCCGTTGGTGGCGCTGTAGTTATGGGCCTTCACCGCCTTCGTGCCGTTGTTACCATGAACCTGTTGGCTCACTAATCCGGTGAGTTAACTCCCTAATTCATGATTAGGTTGTTAATTGTACTTAGGAGGTTAAATTAGTGTTAATTAGCTTAGTTAAATTAGTACTAAGTGAGATTAGCCTTAAGATGGATTAGTTCTAATCTAAGATGGTTAGATTAGCCTTAAGATGGATTAATGTTGATCTAATTAGTGAGATTAACACTAATGAGGTTGGATTAGTCCAATTCATGGGACTTTCTTCAGTTCTGATTTCTAGACCCTCGTCGTTTGCCATTTTTGTAGATCGAAATGGGTTGCGAATTTGAGGTTGATTCCCCTTGAAAAATGTTTTAGACATCCTCAACTATGATATATATTTTATTCAAGATGTTAGGGATTTAAAAAGAAGGAGATTTCAGCTCCGTCATTTGAAAACAGAACCTCTGTTTTTGTGGAACTAGTGATCTTTTGGGATTCGAGGGATTATTATCAACTCTTAGGGTTTGAATTTCGAAATGGTTTCTTCACTAAAGTTGTTTGTCACATCTTTTAGTTTAACATAGTAAAATTGCAGATTAAATGGACAAGTTTTGGATCTCGAACCAAGCTGGTTTTGGAAAAAACACTTTTTGGAAACGGACTCAATTTTTGTACTGGATTGAGCGATTTACTGGGCTGAATCTAGAAGGGTCTGGATTAAGCTGTCTGTATGAAATATGTTCTTTTATGTGTCCCTTTTACATATTCAAATTTGAGAATTTTCTGAACTCGTTTGATTAGATTTCTAGATTTAAACTCAGAGACGCGCGAGTGGACTGTTTTTGCCGATTAGGACTGGTAGTAGTTTTGGTGATTGTTCTTGATGCTATGCTTGCTGAATTATGCCTATTTGGTGATGTGGTTGACCTGTGATCTGCTTAGAAGTTATGTGTGATGATGCATGAATGGTTGTGCCATGGTTGTGGTTTATTGTTATTGCTTTATGTGGCAACTATTGAAAGAGGAGGCGTTGTGTCGAGAAAACCGAATGGTTGTGAGTAGGTAAAGGACTAAGTGTGCATGATAGTGAAACTTCATATGAGCCACCTCTAGAACCTTGTACCATTGCTTATGATAGTCGAGGACTAAGTGCTACACGATAGCTTGACTTCGTGAAAGCCACCTCTAGTACCTTATACTATTACTTATGATAGTCGAGAACTAAGTGCTACAAGACAGCTTGACTTCGTGGAAGCCACCTTTAGTACCTTGAGCTATTGTTTATTGTGGTTAGAGACTAAGTGCCACACGATATCAGAACTTCATGGGGGGCACCTTTAGAACCTTGAGTATTGAGTATTGAGTTGGAATATGGAGCCGAAATATTGAATTGGGACGTTGAGTTTGAATATTGAGAGTGAATATTGGGTGTGGATTGAACCACCGATATGAGTTACCCGTGCCTGATTATGAGACAAAATTGTGTAGCACGGAATGTGACGTGTCATAACGATTTGGCCTGATAATTGGGACTCTTGTGAATTGTTTGATGAGTGATATGCTATGTTCCAGTTCTTGAATGCATTTGCTATATGCATAAGTGCTTATGTGATGCACTAATGTGTAGGGACGCGCCTAAGTGAGGTAAGTTCTGGATGGTGCATGTTTAGGACACTTTTGAGTGAATTCTCGCCTTAGTTAGGGCTTAGGGTTTAACTCGCTAAGATTTTTATCTCATCCTGTCGTGGGTTACCTTTTTCAAGGTTGTAGCGTGGAGGATCCAGAGCTCGAGGTTGAAGAGTCCAGTTTGTAGATGGCCTAGTGGTTTCTTTTGGAGTCAGGCCTTTGTATATAAACATGTAGGTTCAACTCAGTTTGTTTATAAAGTGTGTTTTGAGAAAAATTGGTTGTCCTGCTTTTCTATCCCAAGTGGGTTGTTGTTTGGAGATTGTTTAATTTGCTTCCGCATGTGCATAAAATAAAAAAGGGTCGGCAACGCGTCCTGGGAACGTCGCAATTTAGTTGACCAACGAGGGATGTGCACGCATTCAAAGATTGAGATGTGACAATAAAGGTACCTTTAAATATGATATCCACTCCCGACCCCTTCTTCTAAGGTGTGTCGCTCGTGTGGGTATGGATTGTGGCACTCCACTGTCACGCGGGGTACGAGCTTGGGAGAGCTTGCGATCTCGTGGAAGGAACTCACGAGAGGCTTGATCTGAAAGGCAAGGTGATGACATCTTTTGGAATGCGAGCCGTAAAGGAACTCTCGTTATCAAGTACCCCTAAACCCGACCTTTCCCCATTTTCTCTCCTCGTGATGATGGGGGATTTGAGGGTGGCGAGATCAGGTCATGACAATTCTAATAGAAGTTTCTCATGTAATGACTAATTCATTCATCCATTTTTGTCAAACAAGTAGAATGAGGGATTTGTTTGAGATTGGCATCTACCCCTTCTAAAAGATAAAAGTGTAGGCCTGTGGAATTCGAGGAGAATGCAGTGCATCGGGATCGTCAATCAAATTAAGAAGCACCTACCCTTCAAACAAGCATTATGGGGCAACATATGCCAAACAAAAGGGTGTCATAGGGGCAATATCTCTCTCCAATGAGACATGAGAAGACATCCAATTTAGCACAAAAAGGTATTGTCGTTCTTAAAATGAAACGTGCCGAGTACGGAAATAACATATCACATTTCTTTTTCCTTGTAGATGATGTTTGGGGCTAAGTCACTCAAAGCATAGTAACTCTCACCCATGAAGCAAGATGAAACAAGGTCAATCAATTCAACACAAAAAGGGTGTATTGTTCTTAAGTTAGTCTAATTCAATTTTAGAATGCAAGTAACATGTCCTCTCTTTTGTAGGAAAAAGGTGCGCCTTGACTATAGAAGTAGCACCTTCGACCAAGGAACCATGCTAGGACCTGACTATCTATTTTGGCGTAAAAGGATGTATATAGTCCCTAAATGATTCTTAGTCGAGTATGGAAATAAGATGCCCAATCTTTTCTTTGTAGGCAATAAATGGGGCAAAGCATCTAAAGAACAATGTCCCTAAATGTGAAAACAAGGAGCACCCCCTCTCTTTTCAAAGCAAGATCTTGAAAAACACATCTAATGATCCATATTTAAAATTTTCAAACTCCTTGTTAGTTAAACGTCTCTTCAGAAAGAGCATTTGGAAAAATACAGGAATTGAACTTTGTGAATTGCTGTATACAATGAAAAAGTACTTTTCACATATAAAATCAGGGCCACATAGCCATTTTTCAAATAATCCTAGCCACTTTAGGGAATGTTTATACTTGACGAACATAAGCACATGAAGGGTAAATTGCATTGAGTCTAATTACTCATTTTGATACTATCTTTGACATGATTCTCTTTTCTAGGTAAACATTAAAGATAAATGCAAGTAAAGGGCAATTTGGAGTTGCCAAACATCCAAGAGAATAATTTCATGAAATCTTATCACCTAAAGGAATAATGCAAGCGAATGCTAACGATGTATTGTTTCCAATCTTTCAATCCCTAAAGATTCTTGCACTAACACATTATTTCATATTCTTTGTAGGGCAACCAAGTCGCTAGGCCATGAGTAAGTGCCTTTCTTCTCAAAATAAAATGGAAGACAAATTGATAATTTTTACCACAAGAAAGAACCTTCAGCAGTTTCCTGGAAACAAGCACAAAAAAATGGAAACCGAAGAAGCAAATTTTCCACAAAATTTTTGGATGCCTTTTCTACCTCAAAATTGTATGTATGTTCGGTGGATCATCCATTTTGAATCAAAATTCCCCATGAAGATTAATTTACTTAGATAATCTTGACGAAATGAAATTGAGATGTTAATTATGCCAAAAGAGAAATACTTAAAATGAAGAGAGGTGAGCCATTCCCGAAATGTCATTTTGACACTTTGAGAGTTGAGTAAAAAAGAGCCATGTCGTCTAAGGATGAGAGATCCATTCACGAATGGTGCACGGATCAAAATGAAAAGAGGCGTTTCTTTCCTCTATCCTATACATCACAGGTAACCATAGTCAACCCATTTGAGCCTTTTAATGTGGAGAATTTCATGTGAAGATACCCTCATTAAGAACCACCCCACAATAGGACAAATTTGGAGGTTTTCCTTACATTATTTAGAGAAAAAAGATGAGAAAGACTTCTTTACTCTCACTTGCATCAATCTTCTAGTGGTAACTTTAGGTGGATTCTTATGGAAGTTGAAATATCCTAAGGTGAAGAAGAGCATTCCTTCCTCTACCCAAACACTGATACCCTTTGCTTAAACAAATTTGAGCCTAATCATTCATTTGTAAAGCTTGAGTGGCGATTATCTCTCCACACTGGGGCAAGACACATGATTTACCAATATAATTGGCGCTTGCATAAAAGAGGAGAGTATCTCGAAAGTCTCAAGAGCTCAAAAAGCTTTAAAAAGGCAAAAGTCCATGAGAATTGGAGGGCACAAGAAAGTAGTGTGCTTGGTAAAAGCAAGACCAATGCTCGCATTAAAAAAAGAACAAGAGAGAGCAAGGAAAGTCATATGAAAAAAAAAAATACTTTCATATGAAAAAATCATCATAAACAAAGTGCTTGCATTGAAAAGAAAATCATTACAAATGTAAAAGTCATGAGAGAATAAAGCAAAGCTCTAATGTTAAGATGATTAATCAAAGGATTTCGAGTCAAATTAGAGTGCCTTCGAAAAAAATTAGATGAGGCGGTAATGATGCTTTGATGATTACCAATTCTTAAATCCCTCTTTGACAAAAAGTTCTAAGCCTTTTGAGCTAAGTCTTTTGAACCTTTCCTTGAATTAATATTACAACCCCTTTCTGAAGTCTCTTTAGATTGAGATGATTCAAAGTGGAAAAAAGAACTTCCCAAAGAAGACGCCGCTCAAAGAAGTGAGAGCAAGGTTATTTTATCTCATCTTAAGATTTCTTGACATGCAAACTTGATTAATATGTCAAATGATGATTAGTTCATTTCATAGCCAATGATGTTTATCCATTGCTAAAACCATGACCAAATCTGTACTACGATCCTTCTAAAAGACCTTTTAGATTGGTCAAAGTGTACTTATTATGAATGATTCTCAAAGCCTTGCACACTGAAAGAGTGAGGCATATCAAGTGATCATATTACTTCCCCCATGAATGGATGGGACCAAATAGCCCTCTCCTTGAAATTATGTGAGAAGCCCTTTTTGACTATGGGTCCTCACTTGGCATACTTAACAAAACTTTCTCATAAGTCAAGGTCAATTCAACAAGGACTTTTCTCCTAAGAGAATTTGATGATTAATGATATCTTCCAAGCGTGATGACAATTTTGCGAGTTTTTCAAGTGGTCAAAATTAGCTTGATTTGCTTATGCAAACATTGCCTTCTTATTATTGATATGCTTTTGATATTGTTTCTGAGGACATGTGTTCAAATTGATCTCGTCTGGTACACTTTTGCTATTAGAATACTTGTTATAATGAATTCTGTTGAATGTGCAATGTTTTTTTCATAATATTCTCGAAATAAAAGGTTTCCTCACTTAAACCATGCAATTTCACAGGGTTCTTGGTCATCCTTAAACCGTGAATTTCCAAAGGGTTCATGGCTCAACCTAAACCATCTAATTTCCAGAGGTTCTTGGTCATCCTTAAACCACACAATTTCTAGAGGTTCTTAATCATCCTTAAACCACACAATTTCAAAAGGTTCATGGGTCAACTAAAACCATCTAACTTCCAGATGTTCTTGGTTATCCTTAAACCATGCAATTTCAAAGGTCCATGAGTTTTCCTTAAACCATGCTTTTTAGTCAAAACTCGTTTATATATAGTGAGACACATTCTTTTGGTCAGAGTCCATTTGTATATGGTGAGACACCCCCTTTAATTGGACCTGTTTGTATATGGTGAGACCACATTTCCAATAGAAACTCATTTGTATATGGTGAGACACCCTGCTTCGATCGAAACTTGTTTATATATAGTGAGACCACATCCCAGTTGAAACCTGTTTGTATACGGTGAGACATCCCCTTCGATCAAAACCCATTTGTATACAGTGAGATATGCCCCTCTGGTCGAAATCCATTTATATATGATGAGACCACATCCCAAATCAATACCCGTTTGTATACAATAAGACACCCCCTCCAGTCGAAACCCATTTATATATGGTGGACCACATTCCTAGTCGAAACTCATTTATATATAGTGAGATCATATCCCCAATCGAAACCCATTTGTATAAGGTGAGACACCCCCATCTGGTCGAAACCTGTTTGTATATGGTGAGATACCCCCTCTGGTCAAAACCCGTTTATATACGATGAGACCACATCCTCAATTGAAACCCGTTTATATATAGTAAGACACCCCATTTCGGTCGAAAACCTTTTGTATACAGTGAGACCACATCCCCAGTTGACACTCATTTGTATACGGTGAGACCCCCTCTGATTGAAACTTATTTGTATACAGTGAGACTCCCTCATTCGATTGAAATCCGTTTGTATATGGTGAGACCACATTTTCAATCGAAACCCGTTTGTATACGGTGAGAAACCCCCTTCGATTGAAACTCGTTTGTATGCGGTGAGATCACATTTCCAGTTGAATCCCGTTTGCATATGGTGAGACACCCCTTCCAGTCGAAACCCGTTTGTATATGGTGAAACATTCTCCTTAATCAAAACCTGTTTGTATGCGGTGCAACTCTCCCATATCGATCGAGGACCATCTTTATGATGCAAGGCCAACCTTTCACATTCTTTTCTCATCTACAGCTCGCTAGCCTTCGCCAACAAAATTTAGGTGTCTCTCATCTTTGAAAAGAATCTCTTCAAGCTCCTATTCAAAGAGAAGTAGTTGTTTTTTTTTTTTGGGCAACTCGGGAATTGCTGTATAGCTGGCAACCGACGATGTAAACCCGGGGGAGCACTAGCGCGGGGACCCACCACCCACAACACCCCACTTAAGTAGCGCAACGTGACGAGTATGAAAATCGAACCCCAGCCTTTCGGGTGGCCAGTGTGCACCCTAATCAACTTGCCCACCACGGGGTGGGTAAAGAGAAGCAGTTGTTGACACATAAATTTTACCATTTTTTTATTTAAGAGTTAACTGCATGGAAAATCAAGGATTAGTTTCTGAAAAAAAGAAGGTAAAATAAATAATTTTCATTAAAATGCATCACATATGTTTTCATTAAAATGCATTGCACATAGACACTAAGAACATTTACATTACTATAAGTAATTATTAAAATCTTCAAAAAAATCAATGAAGAAATCAAAAATTACATTAAAAAAGGGAAAAGATCGGGCTAGGCCTAGTCCTTTTCTCTCCTTCTCTCCTCCATATCTCTTTTTTCCTGGGCACAAGTCTAGCCTCATTTTCCTTTCTCTGGGCCCCACCGATGGGCTAGTCTCCTTCCTCCTCACGTCGATCACACCTTTGCAAGAAAAGAGGAGTAGAAGTCAGAGAGAGGAAGAGGATCAGGAGTGGCAGATGGCAATGTGATCTGCGAGTCAGGACCAGGTTGGCTAAAGAGCTAGCGATGACAGAAGCCATGAGCGCTAGCCGATGGCCCTCAAAAGGGAGAGAGAGAGAGAGAGAGAGAGAGAGAGAGAGAGAGAGAGAGAGCTGGAAAGAGAGAGACCAAGAAGGATGGTGAGCGAGAGAGAGCAACCCAGAGAGAGAGAAAGCAAGCTCGAGAGAGTGGTTGGCTGTCGTTGGAGGTTCGTTCGTTAGCCATCATTCGCCACAGTGCTCCCCTTAAACCAAATAGGCTTTTTTTCCGACCGTGTGTCCCTTGTTTTTCGAGACATTTTGGGCCAAAGTTTGCGTTGACTAGTTCGCACTATTTTCAGTCGAAGCTAATCCTCCCTAAAAGCTACTAACTGTTCTAGTATGCATCGTTAGGGGTTTAGATTTGTGCTCATGTCCATATCAAGTTGAAATCCCTTTGTGTCAGTAGTGTACACCAAGTGCTTGTGAAAGTGCCGAAATGAGATCTAAGTTCCAAGGATTTGTTGTAGTCGAGGATAGTTGTTCTTCATTCATTTTCATTCTGAATGTGTTTAACCTATCTCTGAGTGGATCTTGAATATTTCTCGTGCATGCTGTGTTGATGTTTGCCTGCCATGTCCCAAGTGAGTTTAAGTCCTCCCTCTAGTTGATGCACTCCATATGTTTAATAAAATGTCTCCAAAAGGACCAAGAGTCAGTTAATGTTTAAACTCGAGATTGACGTGCCCTTGCTTCTATGCTCGCTGAATTGTGCTTGTTTTATTTTATGCTTGTGGTGTTTCTACACGATTGTCGAAAAATGGTCGGGTATCATCGAGTTAGCGAAGGTTTTTCTTAGTCTCGGTAAGTGGATTGGTGGTCACCAGAGTTTGTGACTGATGGTGATCGACGCTGGTCAGGATGGACAGCCGGCGAGTGGTGAAGGTTCGGTGGTTGTACGACTACTGGCGACCAAGGATAGCCGCGTCGGTGAAGGTGTTGGTGTGGTGGAAAACTTCAGGTGTGGAGGCTTCAAGCATGCAGAGGGCACGCACGAAGGAGAAGAAGACCTAAGGGGAAAAAGAAATAAAAGAAAAGAAAAGAAAAAGAATATAAAAAATTAATATTAATACAAAACCAAAAAGGAAACAAAAAATGAGTTTTAAGAAATGGGTTTTGTCTGTTTTAGGATAAATTCAGGTCGTCAGAGCGGGCTAACGGGTCGGATCGGGTTTACCATTCGAACACATTTTCCCGAGCATAATAATATTAAATATTAAAAATGTATTTAAAATTTCAAAAATTCAAAAAAGTAAAAATTAAAATAACTTTCCCAAAATTGAAAAATCTACAAAATATTAAAAAATTCTATAATATTCAGAAAATGTAAAAGTTCAATTTTTTTAAAATCAAGAAAAATAAAAAAAAAAAATTTAGATAATTCAAAAATTCGAAAAATGTTTAAAAATTTCAGTAGTAATAAGAATATATATATATATATATATAATTAAGAATTTTTGGAAAATTCAATTTTTTAATAAAAAGTTTAGAAAAATCCAAAAATAAAATCTAGAAAAATAAAATTCCTTGAAAAGGTTAAAATTAATTTTTTGGGCTGTTTTCTCCTAAAAAGTTGAAGTCTTTCAATTTATAACTATTGTCAAGGTTGTCCAAGCTCTTAGGGCTCTACCTTAGGATTTCAATTGTCCTTAGAGACAAATGCTCTTGATTGCGCGATATTGATATGTTGATTTTGGCTTCTCTTTAGTCTAGTTAGGATTAGCATTTATCTTTTCCTTAGTGTTAAATCTTTACTTTCCACGAAATATATTTAATGCTTTCATTAGTTGCTGATTGTTACATTAATAATTGTGCACCTGCATGATCACCTCACATATTAGTGGATATGTATAAAATCAACCTAGATTGCCTAACAAAAAGAAATCATTTTTTTTAAATGAACAAGATTCAATACAAAAAATGCACTAATTGGTTGATTAGTGTAATCAAGTCCCCAATCCGAGATTCCCATGCCTCACTTAATTTCTAACTAACCCTGATAGGCTAGTGGTGATTCCTTCTTTAAAATTTTTTCATATCTTCAATTTGAACACCCAATTGGGAGAGCCCCTACCTAATTATGGGTCATAGGCCTGTCTTTTAGGCAATATATCTAAACATATTCTCTTCCCCGATGGGTAGGTCGTGACATTGATTGTGAAATCAAAACCTTCCTTACTTTCTTGACCAATCTACCCTATCCTATGCAGTGTTGAGCCCTTGAGTTTGCTATCAATGAATTTTCTTTTTCTTTTGGCTTCACTCTAGAGTTGTATAAGGCACAACTAAAGCATATAAAAGATATCGAAAAGATGGAGGAGAATGTCTTCTTCAAAAGGGAGGAATTGTCTCGGCACCGCACCACTTTTGACATTCCAAGATGAATGACCACACCCCCTTACATGCATTATTGATTTAATCAAGGTTAATCACTTACCTGGAGGCAACCTATGTTTCATTGGAACTTAAACTATGCTTGGGAGAAAAAGAGATGAATACTTTGAAGCCAATTACAACAGTGAAATGCAACTCCATAGCTTTGTGCTAGGGATAAGGCAGCACTTAATGAACTCTGCATATGTTCCTATCCATATTTGTGGCTTTGATGAACTTTATATTTGGCTCTATCTTGTAAATATAAGTAGCAATTTCGGCACTTGCTTATTGTACCTTTCTCTTTGTCCCTTCACTTCTTGTTATCACAATTTTAATATCTCTGACACTGTTCAACTTTCCATAATATCTCCAACATCCTATCACTATGGTTAAAGTACTCATATCCTTATCCTTCATCATGAATCAAGATTCATCCAAATCACTTGTAGTCGGCTGTCTTCATCGCATTTAATGACCAATGGCTCCTCGCTCATCCCAATCCTTCAATAGTTGTGACACTTCAATGGACGAGCACTATCTACATTGGTTAACCATCATGTCATTTCTATTTCCAATATAATCTTAATTACATGCATCATATCAATCTATTACCCCACGACGCACGAATTCCTATTTTCTCAGCTGTCTTGAAGTTATGCACATTCATCGATTCCCTTATCACGTTTGTTCATGAAGGGTCATGACTGTTTGGCTTCTAGGCTTGGTCTATAAATAGTGTGGTCCGTGGCAACCGGACTCCCATCTACCACTTTAACCTTCAAATCCTTTATGCAACTTCACAAGGTCAAAATGGTGCCAAAATCTTCTTCTTCCTCTTCCTCTTCCCCTTCCCCCTATTACGATTGTCACTTACCTTGTGGAAGGAACTGCTCTCCTATCTTAGCCTAACATATGGCCTACTGACCACCAACCTCGGTGCCCTTGAGAAACTCAAAAGCCTCGTGACTCACACTGCACCCTAAAGCCTCCTTGAAGGTGACCCCTTCCTTGCTAAGTATGACAAGTTCTTTCTGACCTTCAACCATGGCATTGTTAGCTTCTAGTCCAACCTAGGGGACATCACAACCTTTGACGTCGCGGAACACAAGTACTGGAGCAAGAAGGAAGAGATTAAGAATGCCGATGTGGTCTGTCGTGAACTCATGGAGGCAGAAGGAACCCTTCATGCTGTCCACACTCAGCTTTCTAGATTCCAGGGAGTTATTTCCAATAAAGCCAAAGTGTGAAGAAGTGGCTAAAGAAAGGGCTAGCCTTGGTGAGTAGCGAGAGCATGAGATTGACGAAGCTATACTGGCTAGGTCCCTTCCCTTTGTAGACTCCAACATCCAGGCCGTCAAGGTTTTGCTTGAGAAGGCTGATGAATTGGTTGGAGCCCAACTAGTCCTTTTCAAATGCCTGGAATAAGAGAGAGACGCCCTCGAAACAGCGATGGACAAGCTAACTTAAGATACGGCTGCGTCACTTCGTGGTTGCGTTCTGACAACACCTTGGCTTGAGTGGGCTAGACTAGAGGCAAGACTAGGAGTGTGTAGGAGTAGGAAGGAAAGAAGGAAGGAAGGAAGCAGAAAAAGAAAAAAGAAAAAAAAAATGAGAGAGAGAGAAAGAGAGAGGAGAAGAATAAGAAGAAGAGGGGGAAAGAGAGAGTATGCAAAAAAAAGTGAAAGTAAATAAAAGGAAAAGTTCTAGAAGTTCTCTGGCTTTTATTTTCCTTCGATCTCTTGCATTTCCTACATAGTCGGATAGCATTTCTGTGACACCTCCCCCGGATGGCCCCCGATCCGTTGGGGTCGCCAAAGCATTTCTTTATCTTGGATGACCTTTATCCTGATGCCAATGGATTTCGGCGAATCTACAAATTTGGGGGTCTATTAAATTTTCATTGGTCCCTGCGAAATATTATTGTGGAAGCGGATCCATCAACTCCCTTCCTTAGACTTTGAAATGATGCACACTAGATATACACATCAACCAGGCACTTCTTATTTACATATATGTGATAGATGTCACTTGTCGGTACATCAAAAGTCGAAGTTTCCTATACTTGGCTATATCCAAAAATTTGACCGACACTTCTAGCAGCTATTCACATGTCGTCCATCATCAAGTGTCGGTGTCCAAACATTCCCTGCTGTCCCCACGTCCTCGGTCACTCTATTCCACTCAAGCCCTCGTCATTGTCCTCTGGTGGCGATGGTAGCGGCCCCAAAGTACGTTCGTTCCTACGAACATATCGGACGACGAACTCCTGATGCATGGGACTCGAGGGGAGGCCAATGTCGATCATCAGTATCACCCTCACCCGGATGAGAGTAAGTTCTAGCAAATCAGGATCATGATGCTCTGATTGTTCTCATTGCAAATTGACAGGAATACCATAGAAAGTACTAGGAGGAGTAGGCAGCAGTGGCATCTTTCTAACTCTGAAATATGTTATTCCCACAAGGGGTGAGTACGACTATTCAACAGTTAAATTTCTACTAAACTATATTACGGAGCCTATCGCTACCCGATTCTACGCAATCCAAATCAGCACATATAATGATGGAAATAAACATGCATCAATTTAGAAGGATTCAATAATGGAATAGCATATCAAAACAATGAAAATTCAGATATTCATTTTATCTCGATCCACTAACACCATCTTCCAGAGGACCAGTGTTTGCATCCCTCTAGGCATATCGCACCCTACCTAGCATCACAAAGGCCTCCGGTTCCATATTTCAGTCACCGGGTATCCGGAGCGTGTTACGTTACACCCCCAGGCATCCCATACCTCACCTAGCATCACGAGGAACCTCAAGGGCTAACCATGTCAATGATGTCCCACAGGCATCCGGTACGTGTTATGTCATACTTTCCGGGCATCCCGACACTCTCGAGGAACCTTTGGGGCTCATTGGTCCCCAGGCATCCAAAAGCATCGCCATCACGATCCTCTAAGCAACCCGACACTCTGGGCATTATCGTCCCAGGGGTCTGACGGCATCAATATTGACATCAACCATGGTGTAGTAGTCAAACCATTTTAAATGCCAAACATCTTTCGTGTGGTCAATGCACGAGAATTACATCGATTTCAAAGTCCTCAATTCATAAGACGAACCTTAGTGCAATAAGTCTTTAAAAATATATCAAGTTCATATCGATGAAACCAACTCATAAAATCAAAAGCATGATACTGAATCCAAAAATCCATTTTCACGTTTAAATCTCGAATGTTTTTCAAAATTCACGGGTATAGACTCAAGATGTACTCGTGCCTCAAGACTTGTAAATTTTCATCAAAATAATACGTATATTTCGAAATATCGAAGGCAGCACGTCGGTAGGTCAAGAGATTTGATCCCGACCGGGCTTATTTGAAATCAATATTTTGAAATACCAAGATCGACACATCCAAGTTTTAAGATTAAAAATTTAACAGTTCGAATATCAAAATTCTTCCTCAAGCAGCTCGGGATAAATCCAACGACCTTCGAATTTGTAAATCGACACAAGCATTCTAAAATAATATTAGTCTACGGGCGCATTTCATCGGACAATGACGGAATCCACGTCGTATAGGTTAGTAGATATCAACTTGCCTTTGATTTGGTGGCGTTGATGACGAGATGAACCGCAAGCTACGGACTGCGGCACGGTTGAGATGAGTTGAACGGCAACGGTAGCTGACGTACAAAGTCGATGGCTAGTGGTGGTACGGTGGCTATGGGCATGGCTAAGGCAGCTGAACGGCACAGCGGTGAACGGGGGGCGCGGCTAGTGGCTAGGTATGGAATGGTGAGGAGGTCGATGAGGGAGTGGTGTGAGTGGCATGGCGTGGTGATTGCCGATGAGCGGCAGAGAACAGGCGGGACGACACAAGCTCTTGGGACGGGGTTTTGCTAAGACGGAAACAGGATCGGCGAGAAATGAGAGGCGTCCTAAGTGATCGACGGTCTCTCTCTCTCTCTCGCTCGCTGGTTTTGTTCCTCCCGCGGGTTGACTAATCAAGTCAACAACCGCTCTCCATGGTGGCAGCGACGAGCAAGGACAGCTCGAAGAATCGTGGCCGTCCTTGAAGACTTCAGCTGCCACTCATCTTGCTGCATGCATGGGCGTGTCCCATTGCATGTAGAAGTCTTCCTCCGCTGGCCACCGAAGAGAAAAGAGGCGTGGCAGCACTTGGTCAACATTGCATGCATGCAGGACGTGGCTGTCGTGGGCTCTCTCTATCGGTCAACATCCTCCCTTTTGTTGACCATCAAAGGGCGCATGCATGGTTATGCATGGGTAAAGTCTTCAATTCTTCTTTTGTTGACCTCCATGGACGTGAGCGTGGCCTTCATTGCTTGTATGGTCTTGCATGGACAATTTCTCCACTTGTTAATCAACATAAAAAGGTTTCGACCAAAAAAAAAAAAAAAATCAACATAAAAAGGGAACGTGCATGGGAAATGTAGGGCTATCCGAGGAGAGGAATGGCCGTGTCGAAGAGTACATAATCCAAGTCTTCAGTCCGATTGGTTTGCGAGGTAGCTCGGGGTTAACGTTTGTCTTCATAGCCAACCGCGGTATGTGAGAAATTTTAGACGAGGTGCCATCGCAAGAACATGACAATACGTGACGTCTCAACATGGTGAGAATGGTGATGAAATGGGGTCGTAAGTGGTGCCATCAACGTAGTCCGATGACACATTCGTCAATCCACTACGAACCATCACATATTCGAGGTCCAGCGAAATCTGGATATCAAAATTTCTTTAGGAACTTGCCATTAATCAATCATTGAAATTCTTTTCCATCTAGCTCCATTAATTGATATGCATTCCCAATAAGAACATCACTAACTAAGTATGGGCCTTCCTAGGTTGATTATCATTTACCAAACCTTTCGTTATCACCACTTGTGAGTAAAATGGTCTTCCAAACCAAATCATCAATGTCAAAATGCTTAGGTTTCACGTGCTTATTGTATGCTCTGGCAACCCTTCACTTTTGGGTAACCAATTTCTCCAATGCTGATGCTCTACTTTCACCAGGATCATCGACATTAGCATACATTAACTCATCATATTCTTCCTTCGATAAATTATCCTATAATTTCACCCTAAATGACTGTACTGTAATTTCAAATGAGAGAACGGCTTCTTGTCCATATGTTAGCATATTTAGGCTGTCACGCCCCGAACCTCGAGCGCGCCAACATTCCACCATGGTCATGCAAATGCGACATTCCCAGGTAGTGTCGCCGACCCCATTCATTTTATTACGCATGCGGAAGCGAAACGAATCCCCTGACAACATTTAACTTGGGATAGAAAAGCAGGCAATCAATCACAATACCAAACACTCATTTACAAACACATATGTTTAAATACAACTCTGGACTATTTACAAAATAGACCAGTTCGACAAAAGGGGAACTATCATAAAACCAACTAGTAAGACACGATCACCAATACTTCAGTCTCCACCTTTCTAGACTTAGGGCTTCGGGTCCTCCACGACCGCCATCTAGGGACCTGAAATTGTAATCCCCAAACCGGGATGAGACAATGTCTTAGCAAGTTCAACCCCCTAAACCCCTATTAGAAAGAAAATACGCCCCGGGTGGCCTAGCCACATCACACAGAAGACTTACCTCGTCTTAATTGATTCCTGCAGATTAGCACAATTCATACCATTCAATCATATGCAGTAATAAGAACTTAAACAACCGGAATGCATTCACTTTCATATAACCAACAACCGCGGGGGTCCTGATTATAAGACTAAATCGTTATGACACGTCCCATTCCATGCCACACAATTCCGTCCCATAATCCGACACATCAACAACACTCAACATGCATTCCAATTGTTATTCATCCACACAAGGGCATAGCCTACTCGCCGTTCGGCTATCTACGGCACATAGCCGGGCATCGCCTCCCCCCCATGGAGCGCGGCTTCGTCGATACGTCGATGGCATTCCCGAAGGAGCATGGGTCCGGTTGGCCTAGCCTCTCTCAAGCGACCCGAGCCACGTCACTCTCTTGACGGCATTTCTAGAAGAACAAAGGTCCGGTTGGCCTAGCCACTACTGCGACCCGAGCCACGTCACTCTCTTGACGGCATTTCCAGCAAAATAAGGGTCTAGTTGGCCTAGCTACTACTACGACCCGAGCCTTCCAACCAGCACACGACAATTCGATACCGATCCCTGGATATTTTACATTTCACTCACATAATCCAATTACGATATTAACCATTAAAAATCCAATTTCAGTGCTAAACCCGACACTTAGGATTTTCTAAATAAAATTCATACTTTTCACAATCAACACTCAATTTGCATTATCCAATCATCAAATTCAAATTCTAAATGCACAGCAGCGATCGGCACAAAATTCTAAGAGAATAAGGTCCCGACGAAATTTTCGGAATTTAATAAATAATTAAATTTATTCCGAAAATTAATTAAATAATAATATCCATATTTTTCGCCATCCACACTCAATTTATAATATCCAACCTTCAATTTCAAAATCCGAAGACACAAAGAAATGATCAAGACGAAATTCTGAAAGAACTGGGATCGAAAATAATTTTTTTTTTTTTTTAAATAATAATATTTTAATAATTTCGGAATATAATATAATATTATAAATTTCAGAATTCGAAATCATTAAATAATTCAAAAATAAAACCCTATTATGTCACATCAAGGCTTTATATTAAAATAAACATTCATTTAGCCTTAACTTAAACCCACTTTAAGTTAATCCAACCTCTTAATCTAATTCACCATTAAATAAAATAAACTAACCGCCTAAGCTTAATTAACTTAAACTAAGCACACCTAAAGCATAATTAACCATCTAATCAAGATTTAGTGAGCTAAACTCACTGGATTAGCGAGCCAAGCGGACCAAAACGACGGGGAGGCCGAGGGGAACAACTTTCCTCAAAGCGGGCCAAGCATCCGGGCTCGGGAAGACGGCCAAAACGGGCCAAACGTCCGCTATCATACCCATTTTTCCAGCTGCTGGTCACGGGCGGAGGAGGGCCAAACGGCGGCTGGTTCGGGTCGGAATGGGCGGAGGAGGGCGGCGGCAGCTCAAGCGGTGGCTCATGGCGGCCTGGCGGGGTCTCACGGTGGCCGGAGGTGGCTGATCCGCGGCCTACAGCAGCCCACGGAGGCGAGGACGAGCTGGATTTCGGCATAAGGCGGGCAGAGACACACGGCAGCAGCAGCATGCGGGGACGGCAGCACGGCGACAACGGCGGAGGGCGGCGGCATCGCGTGTGGTCCAGCGGCTTGCTGGTTGCTCCGGCGTATTCCCAGATTTGCTGGGCGTCGAACAGCCACTGGAGAAGGAGGAGAGAGGGGGACGGTGGTGCGGGCGAACGGCGAGCAGCTCGGCGGTGCAAACGGCGGCGTGAGGCGGTGACGGGTGGCTCCGGGCGGCTTGCTCGACGTTCTCCCTTGCTGCTGGTGCTCGAAGAAGACCAAGAAGAAGATGGGGGAGAGAGCATCGACGAGAGAGGAAGGGAGGAAGAAGAAGACCCATTTCCCTCACATTCTCTCTCTCTTTCTCTCTCTCTTTGGCCCTACAAACATGGCCCACCATGACCTCATGTGACATCACTTCCCACTCACCCAAGTCCTCCACGACTTCTTCAATGGTTGCACTTTCATTTTCCGCCGGGGTCCAATTCTTGTACATCTAATTTCTTCAATTCCCATCAATTCTCTTCCCATTGAGTCCAATTGAAGTCCATAAAATTAATCCAATGTTACCGCACTTCAATTCACATCTTCACTTGTCCGTAGAACCAACTTAAGTCCCAAAAGCGCGACCAAAGGCGGGCCTACTAATTTCTCGAGCCAAATTAGCCATTCTCTGATTATTTTGCTGAAAAACTCGGCTTGCACGAAAAATCTTCCAAAGATGAGTCAATATTCGTAAAATGATTTGTGACACACCCAGACTTCCAATTTCTGAATTCGATCTTAACTCACGATTAATTTCACTCTGGCACGATATTAGCGCGTCTTGATCTACCGGGCAGCTTTTTTTAGAAATTTTCATGCATTTGACCTGTGGTTGATCAATTCAAGCCACAATGTACATCTTTGAAATATTGGCGACTTTCGGTTGTCGGGGTAATCACAAGGTTTCAAATGCGAACACATGGTACCTAATCGATAGAAACGTCGGTCCAGTGCCGATCGATCAGAATTGTTCGATCTGGTGGAATCACCCACACTTGATCACCTGCCTCCGTCGAGTCGACCTATCTCCGGTCTCTAATCGATTTTTATTTGTGCCGTAATGATCCTTGCAGATTAACTCGGTCGAAAGGTCGTTTTTTGGTCAAATTCTCGAGTCGGATGCATTAGAATTTCTTAACGGCTTCACCTGATAGACTAGTTATCCCATGAGTGATCAGTTCAGGGAAGAGAACTATATGCGTGCCAACGAAATGCCCGTCTCAATTTATTGAAAATAGAATTGGAAAATCAGGATGTCACATAGGCTACCTCTAGTGCTTGATCTTTTTTATGGTCGATAAGCCCATAATGCTGTGATAACAAGGAGTTATATTCTCTTGGATTCTTCTCCAAGTGTTTCTTAATAAGATTAATGATAATCTTATTGGAAACCTCGGCTTCACCGTTAGTCTGAGTATAATAAGATGTCGAATGAACCATTCTAATGCCTTTAGACTTCAGAAATTCCCAACAACTCTTGTTCTATGAACACTGACCCTTGGTCAGCCATTATAGACTTAGGAATCCCGAATTGATTAATAATCCGTTCTTCAATAAACTCCCTTATAATCTTTTACGTTATATTCTTATATGAAGCCGCTTCTACCCACTTTGTGAACTAATTAGTTGTCACTAAGATGAAACTGTGTTTCTTCGATGATGGGGGTAAATCTTACCTATTATATCTATTGCCCAACCTCGAAATGGCCATGCTTTAATGATAAGTTTCATTATTGCGACCGGCACGTGTTGGAGCGGACTATGTTTCTAGTAAGGCTCATAACCTTTAGCATAATCAATGCAATCCTTCATAATAATCGGCCAGAAGTAATCATGTCCACGTAAAATCTTTTCATTTTTATCATAGTTTGGTGTGTGTCACAAATTCCTTTATGTACTTTAGCCATTACAAGTATCGACTTTTGCTTTCCTAAACATCTTAGCAGTAGTCCATTCACCGTCCTTTAATAAAACTCATCACCAATTAACAAGTATTTCATTGCCTACCTCTTAAAAATCTTATTATTGGCAACTGGGTATTTTAAGTAATTTATGAATGGAGCTCTCCAATCCTGTCCATCTTGACCGTCTTGACTTTCGACAAAATAGCTTGATACCATCATTACTATGTTATCTATTGAAGGTAAAACCTTTACTGAGTAATAATATGTTCTGCGAGCTCCTTCAATATTTTATAGCCGGATGCCATTTGAGCTAATTCATTGGCTTCCGCATTCTCATTTCTCCTAATGTGAATTAATTCACATTCAGCAAAATTACCCAATAACTCTTTTGCTAGGATATAATGTGATATTATATTTTTATTTAAGCACTAATATTCTCAATCAATTGCTTTATAACCAATTGTGAATCACCTTTGATTCTTTCAAATTGGACTTTCATGTCAATTAGGATATTGACACCACAGAAAATCAGGTTTGTAACATGAATTTAGTTTTCTGACTTTGTGGAGACATAATCATAATCCTAACGCTTGATGATCCAGATGCACTTGATCCATTGAAATATAGAACCCAAGGTAATACTCGAATATAATTTTCATCCTCTTCAATCTTCAAAATGGGTGAGTATTTCGCAATGAAATCCGCTAATACCTACCCCTTTATTGCTTTGAGCAGCGCATATATTAAATTGATTTGAAATAAAGCAAACACCCATTTAGCTATCCAACCCCTTATAATTAGCATGGTGAGTATATACTTAATTACACCCGTCTTGCAAATTACATGTACCATAGTAAGCAACATATAATGACGTAATTTTGTACAAGTGTAGTATAATGATAAACATAACTTCTCCATGGGAATATATCTTATTTCAGCATCATTCAGCATTTTACTTAGGCAAGATACTGCCTGTTCTTTTCCCTTATCATTTTCTTATGCTAGCATGTTTTTAATTATAGTATCAATCACCGACAAATACAGTTTCAATAGCCTACCTGCCTTAGATGGCATCAAAACCGGCGATCTGGTCAGATATTCTTTTATTTGATCGAAAGCATGTTGATGCTTATCTTCCTAGCTAAATTCCTCATAGTTCTTCAATCTGAGCAATGAGGAAAAGACTTTTTTCTTCCCTGACAGGTTAGCTATAAAGCGATGTAAGAAATTTATCTTTCCAAGTATCATTTGGAGCTATTTCTTATTGGTAGGTAGTGGCAATTTTAGAATAGCTTTCACTTTATTTCTATCTATTTATATTCCTTTTTAGTGAACTAGAAAGGCTAAAAAATTACCAACCTTCATTTTCAACTTAAATTTCTGCATCCCAATAAAGGTCCGTTCCAAGTAATCTAAATGATGTATCTGGTCAGATTTGATGATGACATCATCTATGCAGACATCCATGAATTTGCCTATCATGTCGTGGAAAATAAAATTCATGGCTCTCTAGTAGGTGGCTCCAATGTTCTTCAAACCAAAAGACATTACTAGCCATTCGAATGTACTAATAGCTCCTGGACATCTAAATGCTATTTTGTGTACATCTTTTTCTGCTATAAATATTTAATTTTATCCAAAATGGCCATCCAATAGGGATTTTATTGTTAGATGCAGAATCAACTAACATGTCGGCCATTGACATTTGATACTCATCTTTTGGTGTTGCAACATTTAAGTCACGGAAGTCAATACACTCACAACTTTCCATTTTTCTTCTTAATTGGGATCACATTCGAAAGCCATTTTACATATCACACAGTTCTTATAAAGCCTGTAGATAACAAGCACTCAATTTCTTCTTTAATCTTTTGTATAATCTGTCACGCCTTGAATCTCGAGCGCACGCACATCTCTCGGTGGTCGATAAAAATGCGATGTCCAAGGATATGTCGCCGACCCAAACGATTATGCACATGCGGAAGCATATAAAAATCCCAAAACAACATTCAACTTGGGATAGAAAAGCAGGACAACAAAATTCACAAACCCTTTTTATAAACAACCAAGGTCAACCCACAAAGTTATATACACAAAAGTCAAAGTCTAAAAAAGAAGTCCCTAGCTGACTCTACCTCGGACCCTATCTACTTCGGTTCCGAGTCCACCACGACACCGTCGGGAATGTCGAGGTCTAGCGGGTCAGCTATCTCCTCTATTGCAGGCTCCTCAACCTCGGGTCCACGATCCACCTTGATATTGGCTATGATATCAGTGTCATGCATGGGGTCGAGCTGAAAATACTCATCATCGACGGTAGGTCCATCAAAGCCATCCAAGGGGCCCTCCCGGATACCGTTGGGCTCGCGAAGAAACCATGTCTTGAATCGATGAGGTACCCACTGTGGTAGACCCTCATCGATTAAGATAGTAGTAACCACGAGCTTACGGGTCCAGTCAAGGTTCCCGTGGACTGGGAAAATAGCACACTGCATCTCCGACCCCCGCGGTTGTCCAAAATGTATCGGCCTCGCCTCCATCTATGGACCTGAAAAGATAAAACCCACGACGGGGTGAAACAGTGTCTCAGCGAGTTCATGCCTTAAACCCCGATTAGGAGAGAAATATGTCTAGGGGCGGCTAACCACACAACCATAGAGACTCACCTCGTCTCAGTTCCTCCCTGCATGTCAATATGATTCATATAACAGACATAAGTAGTAATCAAACTCAATCAATTGGAACACCTCAACTTATATCTCAACAAACACAAGGGTCCCGATTATAAGGCCAAATCGTTATGACACGTTCCATATCGTGCAACACAATTTTGTCCCATAACCAGGCGAGTCAATTTCACTTATTCATGTGTCCCAATTAATTACGACCCAACGACCATGGCTGACTCAACAGTCAGCAGTTTTCTGACATAGCCGGCCGTCGTCTCGCACCATCGAGCATGGCAACATCTACCTCTAGACGACATTCCACTAGGGAGCATCGGTCCAGCCTTCACTCCGACCGGCATCCATTGACTTGGGGCATCCCATATAGGGGCATCGTTCGGCTTAACAGCTCATGATGGATTCTCATAGCCATCACACGATTATTCAATCCCGGCCAAGGACACCGTGCATTGTACTCAAATGTCTTAATTAAAATAATGAACTTGACCTATTTTTTCATATTAAAAACACTCGGTAAAATAATTGTGTATGGGTATAGGGTCAGATTGAACCAAAAAAATTGATATAATCCTTTTTAAAATTTCACTATTTGATATAGTATTTAAAAACATTTTTGGTGTCAAAACCCGGCACCCGGTATTTTCTAATTAAATACCAAAATTTCAGAATTTTGAAATAATAATTGAAAATCAACAATCATCACTCAATTGCACAATCTAGCAATCATTTGCACAAACTAATTACACCACGACAATTAGCACGAAATTCTAGCCACTAACTATCTTGGTATAATTTTTGAAAAGTAATAAATAATTAAATAAATTGTAAAATTAATTAAATAAATGTAATTTAATTCAATAAATACCGACTTAGGCCTAAAACACTAATTTAACCACTTAAACGAACCTAGAAAAATAATGTACCTATCTACCTAAATCAAGCAATCTAATTAACCCTTAACTAGTCTAATCTAACCACCTAATTAGCCTAATTAAGCAACTAAATCACTAATTAAACTAAACTAACCACCTAATCCATACTTAAGCTAATCTAATAAACCCTTGTCACGCCCCGATCCTCGGGCACACACACATCCTTTTACTTGGTCGATTTTAGAATGCGATATCCCAGAACTATGTATCGCCGACCTTTTCATTTATTAAGCACATGCGGAAGCAGTTATAAATCCCTAGACAATAAAACAATGGGATAGAAAAGCAGGCCATATTTTTCATATTGAAATCTACAACCAAACCTTTATACATGGCATTAGATAGAGTACTTCACAAACTATTCACAACTTCAAAGTCTCACTCTATCTACACATATACATTGGGTCCACAAAAGAGATGGGATTTCAATCCTCATCTGGGTCATACTTAGGATCATCCTAATCCTCTTCCGACTCCTCTGATTAGATCTCTTCTTCCTCAGGCTTCTCCTCTTCTCCTTCAGGCTCATCCTCAGCTTCAGATGCCGGTTCATCTTTAGGTACCTCTTCTGCTGCACCCTAGTCTTCATTCTCCTCTAGTCCTTCCACCTCCTGTTCCTCGATCTCACCACCCTCGTCATTCCAGTTGTCATCATCAACTGAGTACACAGGAGTGTGGGCTTCAGCTGCAAGTGCTGGGTCCTGAACATTAATAACTGACCCATCCGCATGGTCTATTGTACCCTCCCCGAAAGCTTCTTCCAAAACGTACACTGGTACGTTGTTCTCAGGAATGGGCCCTTCTTTTCACCCGTCAAAGTATTCACGGTACCATGACCTATAAGGGTGGGGCCTCAGAGCGTTTTCTCCTACGTCAACCCAGACAATTGACTTAACAAGGACATACTCTAGTCCTTCTAGGTGAAGGTGAATATGGTAATGGATTTCTATTTCAGTCACCTCCCGTGGAATGTCGAAATCCATAGCGGGGCGACAAGGTGGAGGAGGAGGTGGTGGTGCTGCCATCTATGGGCCTGAAATGTTGTCCCACAACTGAGATGAGACTACATTTCAGCAAGTTTTACCCCACCAAGGCCCGATTAGTAAACCATTAAACTATGGGCTGCCTAAACACGCATAGGTCAGAGGACTTACATTGGCCTCAGATCCCACCTGCAAGTCAGTACAATTCATAATAGGCACCCACTTACTTAAACAAATCGAACTAGTTGATTACATTTCACCCAAATCATTTCCCCACAGTGGAATATCTAGAAGTCAGGCCACGTGCATTCTCTAGGACGACATACCAAGTTGCCGATCCACGTGCCTCAAACCTTGGGCCCACATGCATTCTCTAAGGCTACCTCTTCGCCAAAGTGGTACATCAAGTCACCAAGCCACATGCCCTTTTAGATGCCATTCTCGAACATTGGACCACGTGCATTCTCTAAGGTACTAATTCACCAAGGTGACACATCAGATCACCGAGCCACGTGTCCTTTTAGATGCCATTCCTGAACGTCGGGCCCACGTGCATTCTCTAAGGCACTAGTTCGCCAAAGTGACGCATTAGATCACCAAGCCACGTGCCTTTTTTAGATGCCAATACTTAATCACCGAACCACGTACCCTTCTCCAGGTGATTTACTTTCTACTGTGATTCCATTATGAGACAACGCCTTCCTCTATAGTTCGCCAATCCACTATCGATACCCAATTAATTCTCAATCAAATAATCAAATCAACTCAATAGGAATATATCATAAAATTCACAATTTAAATCAATTCCATACAAATTGAAGCTCAATTAAATAAACGGATTGCACCACGACGATTGGCACAAAATTCCGGTCATCGGCCATTCCGGTTGAATTTCCGGAAAAATAAATAAATAAATAATTAATTTCGAAAATTAATAATTAATTAATTAAAAATCCAATTTAGGCCTGTATTGCCTAATTGGAGCCCGATAAGGGTTGGGAAAAATCCCGAGATGCATTCAATAAATAGTAGACTATATCTACTTGCTAAATGCACAATTAAAATGTCTAATACGCATCATAATTGTCTAATAATTACTAATCTACTCTAATCTAACCACCTAATTGCACTTACTTAAATCTAATCAACCCCTAAGCATAATTAGCAAACTAAGCAGGGATTAGTGAGATTACTCACCCGAATTTAACGCTAAACGTATCAATCCGATGGGGACGACACAAGGAACGGCAGCTCGACTGGATAGGGGCAGACGGCGTATGGGCGGGCGAGCGTAAGGCGCTTGGCAGCGACGACTGAGGGGGTGAGGGAGAGGCGAAGGAGAGCGGTGAGCGGTGGAGCGTAGGATACAACAGTGAGCTGCTCCTATCTTCATGCGGCTTCTGCTTCTATCTTCTGTCTTCGTTCGAACAAGAGGGGGAGAGAGAGTGTCGAGGGAGAGAGAAAATGAGAGATAAGAGTGAGAAGAAGAGATAAGAGTGTTTGACTAGTCAAAAGTAAAAAGGAGAGAGAGAAGCAAAGTGGAAACCGGTAAGGAGGGGAGTCGGTGGAGAATTCTCACGAGGGAAATAGGGAAAGAGTGAGAGAGAGAGAGAGAGAGAGAGAGAGAGAGAGAGAGAGAGAGATTCGTCTAAGGGAAAAAAAAAAAGAGAAAAGGAAATAAAAGGAACCAAATGGTGTTTAGCCAAAAATGGAAAAAGAGAAAAGGAAATGGAAGGGAACTAAAAAGGATTTCCTAACATAGAAAATTCTTATCCCATTTTCTTTTGAATTAGCTCATTTATTCCCAAAAGAATTTCCAACTAGAGCACTTGGTCCTCAAATGCGTTTCTGCAACCAATTTCCCTCTTAATTTCCTCTCAATTAAATCTCACAAAATCAATTGATGTCTCAAATATCAAATTGGTTATTTTCCTCCTCCAAGGATCCCTCAAGCTTCTCAACTTCACAATCAGAATTAATCCTCGGCTTCAACTGAACGAAAACGGCCCTAACCTGACTTTTTCCCAAAAAGTCTCGGTTGTTAGGAAAATATTCTAAGACTGAGTCGTGGATACTATAATGTATTGTGACATGACAGAACCTTCAATTTCTGAAATCGGACTTGAATCGGTGGTTAATTCCATTTGGCGCGTTTTTAGCGTGGCCTAAGCTATCGGGTGGTTTTCAGAAATTTTTAAGGCAAATGACCTGTGGTCGATTTTCTTCGAACCACTATGAACCCATTCGACTCAATGGCGACTCTTGATTGTCGTGAAAATCTCGAGGATTCAATTACGGATACAGTGTACCAAAACGATAATAAAATCAAATTAGTGTCGGTCGACGAGAATTTTCCAATTTAGTGGAGTCACCCACGATCGGCCACACATCTCAGTCAAACAGACCTATCTCTGATCTTAAATCAATTTTTAACTGTGCCGCAATGGCCTCTAAAGATGAGCACGGTTGAGAAGCCGATTCCTGATCAAATTCTCAAGTTTATTGCCCTAAAATTTCTTAATTACTTACCCAGACAGTCTAGTTATCTCAAGAGTGATCAGCTCTGAGAATAGCCTTATAAATGCATTAACGAAATGCCCGATTAATTCAGTAGAAAACATGTTGAGAAATTCAGGATGTCATAACTCTTCCCCTCTTATAAAAATTTCATCCTCGAAATTTAAACCATTACAAGATATGATCAAAGAGGTGGGGGTACAATTCTCTCATTGTCTCCTTCGTCTCCCATGTCGCTCTTTCTGTACCGTGGTGTTGCTAGACCACTTTGACCAAAGAGATCGTCTTTGTACGCAGAACTTGTTCTTTGCAATCGACAATCTGAATCGGGCTTTCAACATATGACACACGGTCATCCACATCCAATTCCTCGAAATTGAGCACGTGGGTTGGGTCAGGCTCGTACTTCCTTAACATCGACATGTGAAAAACATCATGCACTTGCGCCAGTCTTGGCGGCACAAGACGATATGCAAGGTTCGCGATTCTCTCAAGAATCTCAAATGGACCTATATACCTCGGACTCAGTTTGCCTTTCTTACTAAAGTGCGAAGTTCCCCTCATTGGTGACACCTTTAGAAAAACATGATCACCAACTTGGAATTCCAAAGACCTTCGACGCTTATCTGCATAACTTTTCTGCTTACTCTGCACAGTCTTTAATCTGCCTCTGATCACTATCACAGCATCTACTAACTGTTGAACCAACTCTGGCCCTGTTATCTTCCTTTCCCCAACTTCATCCCAACACACTGGTGTTCTGCATGCTCTGCCATACAACGCTTTGAATGAAGCCATTTGGATGCTTTGTTGATAACTGTTGTTGTAGGCGAATTCCACAAGATGAAGCTGATCTTCCCAACTTCCTTTGAAGCCTATTACACAAGCTCTCAGAATGTCCTTGAGAGTTTGAATTGTCCTTTCAGATTGGCCATCCGTCTGAGGATGATATGTCGTAATGTATTGAAGCTTTGTACCTAAAGCACTCTGCAAGCTCTTCCAAAAAGCAGCAGTAAACCTCGGGTCTCTATCGGACGTTATCGTAACTGGCACTCCATGCATTCGAACCACCTGGCGCACATACAGATCTGCGTGCTTATCCAAACTCAGGTCCTTTCAAACTGCAATGAAGTGAGCCGACTTTGTCAGCCTGTCGACCACTACCCAAATTGAATCATTTCCCTTTTGACTCATTGGTAGGCCAGTCACGAAATCCATCGTGATATGCTCCCATTTCCATTCTGGGATTGCGAGAGGTTGTAGAAGTCCTCCCGGCTTGCAATGCTGGGCCTTTACTTGCTGACAAGTCAAACACTTGGCGACATGCTTGGCAATGTCCGCCTTCATACCTGACCACCAATAGTGTTGACGTAGATTCTGATACATCTTGGTACTTCCAGGATGAACGCTGTAACTGCTATGATGTGCTTCAGATAAAGTTTCTTCTCTAAGCTCTACATTGTTAGGTACAACTAAACATCCACGAAACCTTAGTACCCCATCATCAGAAACTTGAAAATCAGCCTTTCTTTTATCGGTGTCCTCTTGAAGTATTTTCAGTACATCTGGATTTGTCAATTGGAGTAGCTTGATTCTAACCTAGACATTCGGTTCAATTCTGAGGGTGTGGCCATAAGACTCGAGAGGTGGCCTACCTCAAATTTGAACATCGAATCTCGCACTCCTTCAATTAAATTCCACTCCTTCATCAATAGGTGAGCCACTGAAGACTTTCAACTCAAAGCATCGGTGACCTTATTCGCCTTTCCTGGGTGATATAGAATATCACAGTCATAGTCCTTCAGCAATTACATCCATCGGCGCTGTCTCATGTTCAACTCCTTTTGAGAGAACAAATACTTGAGACTCTGATGGTCTGTGAAGATCTGAAACTTTTCCCTGCACAAGTAGTGCCTCCAAATCTTCAACGCAAATATGATGGCTGTGAGTTCTAAGTCATGTGTCGGATAATTCAATTCATGAGGTCTCAACTACCGGGAAGCGTATGCAACAACTCTGCCATGCTGCATTAGTACGCAACCCAATCCCCTGAATGACACATCACTATAGATCTCGAATCCTCTTGGACCAGATGGAATAGTCAGCACAGGTGTGGTAGTCAGCTTTTCCTTCAGCTCTTGGAAACTACGCTCACACTTATCTGACCATACAAATTTTTCTTCCTTCTTCAGGAGCTTTGTCAGAGGCGACGCTAACGATGATAACACTTCCACAAACCGTCTGTAATAACCTGCTAATCCCAGAAAACTTCTGATCTCTGTCACTGTTGTCGGTCTCGGCCACTTAGTCACGGCTTCTATCTTACTCGGGTCGACGGAGATTCCTTCTCCGGAAATCACATGACCTAAAAACGCAACACGAGTTAACCAAAACTCGCATTTGCTAAACTTAGCATATAGCTGATGAGTTCTTAAGGTCTGGAGCACTAATCTCAGATGATTCTCATGCTCTTCATCACTTCTCGAATAGACCAAGATGTCATCAATGAACACGATCACAAACTGATCCAGATATTCCTTGAACACACTGTTCATCAAATCCATTAAAGCAGCTGGAGCATTCGTCAACCCGAATGGCATCACTGTGAATTCATAGCGACCATACCGAGTACGAAATGCTGACTTAGGAATATCCTCTTTCTTAATTCTTAGCTGATGATATCCCATCCTTAAGTCTAACTTCGAAAATATTGATGCCCCTTGCAGTTGATCAAACAAGTCATCTATCCTTAGCAATGGATACTTGTTCTTGATCGTTACCTGATTGAGCTGCCGATAGTTGATGCACACACACAACGAACCATCCTTTTTCTTAACAAATAGAACTGGTGCTCCCTAAGGTGATGCACTAGGACGGATAAATCCCTTATCCAGTAATTCTTGCATATGCACCTTCAGTTCCTTCAATTAAGATAACGCCATCCGGTAAGGTTCTTTGAAATCGGTTTTGTCCCCGGTGCTAGTTCAATTACAAATTCAATCTCTCTTTCTGGCGGTAACCCTGGTAATTCCTTTGGAAAGACATCTGGAAATTCCTATACCACTGAAATGTCTTCCATTTGTAGTTCCTCAACTATCGTATCCACAACAGTTGCCAGGTATCCTCGGCAACCCTCGTCTAACAAACGAGCTGCTTCTGGTGACTAGATTAAGGAAATTGAGGGTCCTCCTCGATTCCCAAAAAATTCAAAACTCTTACCCCTTAACGGGTCAAACTGAATCACTTTACGATAGCAGTCCATTTTTGCTTGTTGTTTGGTGAGCCAGTCCATACCAATTATCAAATCGAAATCATACATGGCTAGGACTAACAAGTCAATTTTCCCCACTCACTCACCAATCTCTAACTTGCACCCTGAACATCCCAAAGTAGCAATAACTTTATCTTTCAAGGGTGTAGATATGCAAATTGTCGACTCCAACAATACATGACTCAACTCTAGCATCTTAACATACTGCTTGGCAATGAAGGAATGGGTTGCTCCCGAATCAAATAAAGCATAAACAGGTTGGTCGTTGAGCGAGACCGTACCTGTGATCACGTCAGGCGCAGCTTCTGCCTAACCTTGCGTAATTGCGTACATGGTGCCCTGGACTGGAGGTCTCTGCTATCCTCCCTGCGGTGCATTATGAGGGGCATACCCTCTTATCTGTCTCATCGGTGGCGGCGACGGCAACTGAGGTTGTCCTCTTTGCTTCCTCGGATAATTCCTGGCCATGTGGCCCTGCTGGCCACATTCAAAACACGCACCCATCCTAGCTGGGCATGGTGCTGTCCCGTGTCTTCTCCCACACAAGCGACACACATCATTCCTAATAGGTCCTGACCTATTAAAATCACTCTTCTTGTTGGGCGGGCCTTGGAATCTATTTCCAAGCATTGGCCTCTTTCCTTGGTGGATGTTGTCTCTATGAGAGCTAAACCTCGATCTAAATAAGGCAGCTCTATCGTTCTCATCCTTCTCAATCTTCTAAGCTCTCCGGTATAGATCATTATAAGTCCTCAGATCTAGAAGGACTGAGGCACTCCTCATGTCCAGTCTGAATCCATCTCTAAACCTCCTCGCTTGGTTCACAGGATTCTCGACTAACTCGAGGGCATATCTCGAAAGTTCAGCGAACTTCGCTTCATACTCATCAATAGATAGGGAACCTTGGCAAAGACGTTGAAATTCTACCATCTTCACCACTCTGGCAGTCTCAGAGAAGTACTTGTCATTGAAGGCTTCACGAAAAGTATTCCACTCTTGGACAGAGCCTTTTGGGAAAATCGTTTCACAGGTAGTCATCCACCAAGTGTTTGCAACTCCCCGTAGCTGGTAAGTTGCTAAGATTACCTTATCCGTCTCGTTGCATATCAATAGTGCAAATGCTTTCTCAAGCTTCTGAACCCATGAAGAAGCAGCTTCGGGATCTCCTATCCCGGTGAACATCGGTGGATTTAATCTTAGGAAATGCTCCACCAGTTTATGGATTGGTCTTGCAGCGACCATTATCCCCGGTGGACCTTCAACATTCACGGCGGCTGGAGCAACGGCAGGTGCGGCTGTAGGTGAGGCATTAGCGGCGGCCTGAACAGCGGCTTCAATAGTAGTAGCTTGCTGATCTAATCTTGTACCCATTACTTCTAGTGCACGTATGATCCCATCGAATCAAGGATGATCAGGGGCTACTGCCCCAGCACCAACGGCAGGTGGTGTTTCACCACTAGCGTTAGCCATAGCTGGCGCTTTACCACGGCCGCCTCGGGTACCGCCTCTAGTCGGCGTTCTAGCCCGAGTCACCGATCGCTCATGGTGTCGCTTTAATCTACTGACACCTGCTTCCAATTCAACATCGAATTAGAAATGGAGCGATTCAATCAACAAGCAATTTTAGCATCCAGCTAACACAGACATGCACCAGCATGAATTTAAAGGCCTTTCCTACCAACTATCCCATGGTCAACACTCCTTATCACTCCAATCTTGAACTTCGCTCTGATACCACAAAAAGGAGATGTCACACCCCGATCCTCGGGCACGCACACATCTTTCTACTTAGTCGATTTTAGAATGCGATATCCTAGGACTATGTATCGCCGACCCTTTCATTTATTAAGCACATGCGGAAGCAGTTATAAATCCCCAGACAATAAAACAATGGAATAGAAAAACAGGCCATATTTTTCATATTGAAATCTACAACCAAACCTTCATACATGGCATTAGACAGAGTATTTCACAAACTATTCACAACTTCAAAGTCTCACTCTATCTACACATATACATAGGGTCCACAAAAGAGATGGGATTTCAATCCTCATCTGGGTCATACTCAGGATCATCCTAATCCTCTTCCGACTCCTCTGATTCGATCTCTTCTTCCTCAGGCTCCTCTTCTTCTCCTTCAAGCTCATCCTCAGCTTCAGATGCTGGTTCATCTTCAAGTACCTCTTTTGCTCCACCCCAATCTTCGTCCTCCTCCGGTCCTTCCACCTCCTATTCCTCGATCTCACCACCCTCGTCATTCCAGTTGTCATCATCAACTGAGTACACAGGAGTGTGGGCTTCAGCTGCAAGTGCTGGGTCCTGAACATTAATAACCGACCCATCCGCGTGGTCTGCTGTACCCTCCCTGAAAGCTTCTTCTAGAACGTACACTAGTATGCCGTTCTCAGGAATGGGCCCCTCTCTTCACCTATCAAAGTATTCACGGTACCATGACCTATAAGGGTGGGGCCTCAGAGCGTTTTCTCCTACGTCAATCCAGACGATTGACTTAATAAGGACATACTCTAGTCCTTCTAGGTGAGGGTGAATATGGTAATGAATTTCTATTTCAGTCACCTCCTGTGGAATGCCGAAATGCATAGCGGGGCGACGAGGTGGAGGAGGAGGTGGTGGTGCTGCCATCTACGGGCCTGAAATGTTGTCCCACAACCGAGATTAGACTACGTCTCAGCAAGTTCTACCCCACCAAGGCTCGATTAGTAAACCATTACACTATGGGCTGCCTAAACACGCACAGGTCAAATGACTTACCTTGACCTCAGATCCCACCTGCAAGTCAGTACAATTCATAATAGGCAACTACTTACTTAAACAAATCGAACCAGTTGATTACATGTCACCCAAATCATTTCCCCACGGTGGAATATCTAGAAGTTAGGCCATGTGCATTCTCCAGGACGACATACCATGTCTCCGAGCCACGTGCCTCAAACCTTGGGCCCACGTGCATTCTCTAAGACTACCTCTTCGCCAAAGTGGTACATCAAGTCACTGAGCCACGTGCCCTTTTAGATGCCATTCTCGAACACTGGACCCACGTGCATTCTCTAAGGTACTAGTTCACTAAAGTGACACATCAGATCACTAAGCCATGTGTCCTTTTAGATGCCATTCCTGAACGTCAGGCCCACGTGCATTCTCTAAGGCACTAGTTCACCAAAGTGCCCTTTTTAGATACCAATACTTAATCACTGAGCCACGTACCCTTCTCCAGGTGATTTACTTTCTACCGTGATTCCATTATGAGACAACGCCTTCCTCTACAGTTTGCCAATCCACTATCGATACCCAATTAATTCTCAATCAAATAATCAAATCAACTCAATAGGAATATATCATAAAATTCACAATTTAAATCAATTCCATACAAATTGAAGCTAAATTAAATAAACGGACCGTGCCACGACGATCGGCACGAAATTCCGGTCACCAACCATTCCGGTTGAATTTCCGGAAAAGTAAATAAATAAATAATTAATTAAAAATCCAATTTAGGCCCGTATTGCCTAATTGGAGCCCGATAAGGGTCGTGAAAAATCCCGAGATGCATTCAATAAATAGTAGACTATATCTACTTGGTAAATGCACAATTAAAATGTCTAATACGCATCACAATTGTCTAATAATTACTAATCTACTCTAATCTAACCACCTAATTACACTTAATTAAATCTAATCAACCCCTAAGTATAATTAGCAAACTAAGCAGGGATTAGTGAGATTACTCACGGGAATTTAACGCTAAACGTATCAATCCGACGGGGACGACACAAGGAACGATTCTTCCTAAAGCAAGTCTCGGGTTCGGGGCTCGGAAACGGCCCAAAACGACCCACGGACCGGCTAGAAACCCACTCAGTGGGTGGCTGATCTTGGTTGCCCGGGGTTGGTTCGGTGGCTGAGAAGGAGAGGTGAGACCGGTGGAGGGCGAGGGAAGCTCCGGTAGGTCTGAATGGTGGTTGGATGGAGCTAGACGACGGTCTATGGTGGCTGAATGTGGCTGGACAGAGGTAGCAACTCGACTGGACGGGGGCAGACGACGTACAAGCGGGTGAGCGTGAGGCGCACGGCGGCGACGACTGAGGGGGTGAGGGAGAGGCGAAAGCGAGCAGTGAGCGGCGGAGCGCGGGATACGACGGTGAGCTGCTCTTGTCTTCGTGCGGCTTCTGCTTCTATCTTCTGTCTTTGTTTGAACAAGAGGGGCAGAGAGAGTGTCGAGGGAGAGAGAAAAGGAGAGATAAGAGTGAGAAGAAAAGATAAGAGTGTTTGACTAGTCAAAAGTAAAAAGGAGAGAGAGAAGCAAAGTGGAAATCGGTAAGGAGGGGAGTCGATGGAGAATTTGCACGAGAGAGAGAGAGAGAGAGAGAGAGAGAGAGAGAGAAATTCGTCCAAGGGAAAAAAAAAAAGAAAATGAAATAAAAGGAACCAAATGGTGTTTAGCCAAAAATGGAAAAAGAGAAAAGGAAATGGGAGGGAACTAAAAGGAATTTCTTAACATAGAAAATTCTCATCCCATTTTCTTTTGAATTAGCTCATTTATTCCCAAAAAAATTTCCAACTAGAGCACTTGGTCCCCAAATGCATTTCTGCAACCAATTTCCCTCTTAATTTCCTCTCAATTAAATCTCACAAAATCAATTGATGTCTCAAATATCAAATTGATTATTTTCCTCCTCCAAGGATCCCTCAAGCTTCTCAACTTCACAATCAGAATTAATCCTCGGCTTCAACTGAACGAAAATGGCCTTAACCTGACTTTTTCCCAAAAAGTCTTGGTTGTTAGGAAAATCTTCTGAGACTGAGTCGTGGATTCTAGAATTTATTGTGACATGACAGAACCTTCAATTTCTGAAATCGGACTTGAATCGGTGGTTAATTTCCATTTGGCGCATTTTTAGCGTAACCTAGGCTACCGGGTGGTTTTCAGAACTTTTAAGGCAAATGAGCCATGGTCAATTTTCTTCGAACCACTATGAACCCATTTGACTGAATGGTAACTCTCGATTGTCGTGAAAATCTCGATGATTCAATTACAGACACAGGGTACCAAAACGACAGTAAAATCAAATTAGTGTCGGTCGACGAGAATTTTCCAATTTAATGGAGTCACCCACGATCGGCCACGCATCTCAGTCGAACAGACCTATCTCTCATCTTAAATCGATTTTTAATTGTGCCGCAATGGCCTCTAAAGATGAGCACAGTCGAGAAGCTGATTCCTGATCGAATTCTCAAGTTTATTGCTCTAAAATTTCTTAATTACTTACTCAGACAGTCTAGTTATCTCAAGAGTGATCGGCTCTAAGAATAGCCCTATAAACGCGTCAACGAAATGCCCGATTAATTCAGTAGAAAACAGGTTGAGAAATTCAAGATGTCATAACCCTTAAGCATAATTAACCTCCTAAGTAAGGTTTAGTAAGCAAACTCATCGGATTAGTGAACCGGTGAGTCCATGGCGACGGCAACGCAATGGTGAGCGACACTCGGGTTTACGGTGACACTAAGGGAGGTCCGAACGGCCCCGGAAAAAGCCTCACGAGCTGAGGCTCAGGTTTTGCTTGCTAGGCTGGAACGGGTGGCCGAAGGGGCTAGAACGGTGGAAAGGAGCACGGTGGGCGGCTAGGTGACGACGCCGGGTCCAGGCGGTGTTTCGGTTGGCAAAACGGCGACAGTGGTGCGGCTTCCAAGCGAGCTTGACGGCAACCAGGGTGCGGACGATGGCCTGAGCACGCAGATGGGTGAACGTGCGAGTGGGCGAGGTGGGACGGCGTTAGCAAGCTCGGGCGGCAGTGGTTGCTCAGATGGGCATGGGTATTGATGGCAAGGGGGCTCGGTGAGGCTGGCTGGTTCTTGGCTGGCTTTCTTTGGTTTTCTAGCTTCAAAACAGCAACAATGGAAAAAGCAAAAGCAAAGAAGAAGGAGAGGGCTGCAACTTGAAAGGGGACCACCAAGCCCTCAAAGTCTTCAACAAATATCCAAATCACTCATTACTTGGCCTCTACCAGCTATAGCCATCCACAGTAGCCAATTCCCCTTCAATTCTACAAGCTTCAATTAATGCCTCAAATGTTGCACCCCACCAAGGCCTACGAATTTTGAGCATTACTCTTCAATTTCACTTCAATTCTCGTCCAAATTAATCCAATCGATGCCCAAAAATTCCAGCTAAGGTGTCCACAATAAATCCTTGCAATTCCCTTGCCAATTGATCAATCTTGAATGCCAAAAATCCGCCCAAAAACGGCCCTCTTAATTTCCCAATCCAAAATAGCCCAACTTTAATTTTTCGCCGACAATATGAACTCGCCGAAAATTCTTCGGAGGATGAGTCGACGTTCCTGAAATAAATCGTGAGCTACCAGAACTTTCAATTTCTAAAATCAGGTTCAATTTCGCTGTTAATTTCAACCGGATGCGATTTTAGCATGACCTAACCTACCATATAGGTTTTAGGAATTTTTAGCACAATTGACCCATGGTCGATTATTTTGGAGCCACATTGTACATCTTCGACTTATTGGCGACTCTCGGTTGTCATGAAAATCTCGAGATTTCAAATACAGCACATGGTACATAAACGATAGAAAAATTAGTTTAGTGCCGTTCAACAGAAATTTTGCAATTAGGTGGAATCACCCACACTTTAATCACATGCCTTTGTTGAATCGACCTATCTCTGGTCTCTGATCGATTTTAATGGTGCCGTATTGACCCTTGCAGATTAGCACAGTCGAGTAGTCGATTTCTGGTCGAATTCTCAAGTCTGTTGCGTTTAGATTCCTTAACAGTTTCACCTGATAGACTAGTTATCTTGTGAGTGATCAGCTTAGAGAAAAGAACTATAGGTGCGTTGATGAAAAGCCCATTTCATATCATCGAAAATAGACTCGAAAATCAGGCTGTCGCATAACCTCTACAACAAAACACCTTAGGCCCTACTTATGCGGCCTAAACCCTTTCTTAATTAGCAATCGATGTTCCATTACGTCTCTTCCTAGACCTAGCATTTCATGATAATCCCAAGCAAAGCAATCTTTTATTTCCTTAATACGTTTGAAATTCATCTCTAAGGTTAATTTCTTCCAATGGGTCTCGGGCTTATATTACTTTATCATTTTCATAATTAGTTGTTCAGCTTATTTGGCCCGGTAGGCCGTGTACCTCCTAATGAGGTCATTTGACAGTATAAGATTCTCCATGGATAACCTTTTCCAAACATCCTAGTTCCTTTTTAAGGATCCATTCGATGCTCCCTTTGTCACAACGATAGAACGCAATACTACTAGGATCAATCTTTAGGGTTCTACAAATGCATGCGTTATCATCTAATGCCCCCTAGCAAACCTTTGTCATGTCAGATGCTTGTGCCCATGTAACACTTGACTTGGTATTGGCCTTGACATACTTGGCTTTATCTACATTCTAGAATGCCAACATTTGATGTAATATTGATAGCACACGATGGTTTCCATGGATCCAATATCTTCTCAGTAACAAGTTGTAGGAACCAAAAGCATCGATGACGCAAAAGGAAGTTCTCGAAGTATTAGATCCCACAGTTAGACTGGCTATATATATTCCTTTGACCTCGAAAACTTCTCCAGTCTAGTCCAAGAGTTGAATGTTCGATGGGATTACTTCTCCATCTTTTCTGCCCAACTTCCTAAAGAACCTATATGGGATAAGATTCGAACTTAAGCTACCATCTAGTAATACTCTACTCACCCGACGACCATTCACCTTGGTGCTAATATTTAAAGCCCTTAAGTGATTAGAGAGTCTCTCAATACACTTTTCAAATTCCATCATTTCTTCATTGTCAAAGGAAAATATACTCATTTTTCATGAATTAGATCCTCCTCAATCACGCTTGGAATAGTCTAGTCTACTTGGAATTCATTGGGTAACCTAACTTGAACCATATATCAACTTAAAATGGGAGACTCACTTGGACAACAGCCTTAGCATACACTCTTCATCCAAATTCCTTGTCTGTATGGTCATTCTGTCCCTTTTGGACTCTATTGCCATTCCATCCGTACTGGCTTCCTTTTCAAATCAGGTTTTTGGCTTTATAAGGTTTCGGTTTGTTTGTCGCAATTAATGCTGACTTAACCCAGGTGATATGAATTTGATTGACTTGTTGCTGCAACTAATGCATCATTCTTTTCCTTTTGACCCTTTTTTTTTTCTAGTTTCGCGTCATATTACCACTTTGGACCTCTTGAGATTCATACCATTGGCCCTCCGATGGGTTAGAAGCACCTTTAGAGTCCTTCAACAATGTGATTGTGCCACACGGCCATATTTCCTAGCATTATCATCATGAAATTATTCTCCCCAGCCAAAAGGAATGACCATATAAGGATAGAAGGGAGGAGTTGTGTAACTCACATAATAGTTGAATTTCCCATTGGATTCACCCAATGTGTCTATAGTAGGATCTCTTTCATCATACCTTTGTTTGAATGACTTATGGGGCTTTTGATGAGGGGAAAGAACTTGTGCATGAACAATTTCACCCGAGCAATGAGTCCCACGGTATAGTCTAGAAGCTCCTGTATTTCGATATTCACCAGCAGTATGGTCCCTTGATGGGTACTTATGTCCTCTCCAGTATTGAGGATTATCGTATTCCATTACCCATCTACAATGAGTACAAATATGTGGCGATCTATGTCTTCTTCCTTGAGATCTTATTGAAATCATATCAGTCATCACTTGAAAAGGTTTTATATCCACTTCCATTGGGGACTTCCCTTTGTCATCAGCAAACTTTATTTTCTCTTGTCAAATTACCTCTTGAATATTCTTTTTTAGGACCACACAATCAGAAGTATTATGGCTCCATGAATGATGCCATTTGCAATACTTCTTTCCCATTAGTTCTTCTTTAGAGGGGATATTTTGTCTCTTTATTAGTTTTATTTGACTGTTCACCACTAATAGGTCGAAGATTTCTTCGATCCTACCAACATCGAAAGAGTAATAGACCGATTTTTTAGCCTTAGCCATGATGCTTGCTTTTCTTATGCTTTAGGTGGCTTTAACGCTTCGCATGTATATATGGTTTTTCAATGACTATCTTGGCAATAGCCACTTCTGCTAGCTCTATTTATTCTTCATCTCCCCTTTGACCATGTCTTTTGTCCTTTTATTGAAGTAAGCTTTTATGTTTGATTGCTATAGTGGACAATTGAAACAAGTTCGAATAAGGCCGGCCTTGTGACATCCTAAAATTCGAGCCCTCTGAGGGATGAATGAAAGTGAATTTTGTCAATGCATTGTTGGTTGATCTCACTTGAAATTTATCACTCCAGAGATACTGACCTTGAGAGGAAAGGCTAATGAGAACATAACTTATACGACTAAAGAACTTAACCTGGGAAAACGACTTGACCGTGAGACTTGCGTGAGGACGATCCTATAGATAGGCAAGCTGATTTCAAGGACGACTAGAAGTCGATTTGTGGACAAAACATAATGGAACGACGGGTGATTCCGTTTATTGTTATCGAGCCCGCGAATGACCCTAGGTCGATCCTCGGTAATCGTGTACTTTGAAATAAGAATTTATCCTCTACAATTTCATGTAGTCAATGACGTCCATGTGTCGAGATGTCTAGAACGTGATTCGGTACGAGTCGGTTACGCGTGAATCCTCAAAGTCGCTTGTCAGTCTGAGTTATACCTAAAATGGCATTAGGGCGAAATTGACATGGCATGAGAACCCAAGATTGGACTTCGAATTATCGGAAACGTCCGAGACAGACTTTGGATGAAGTTACTTCGTCAGTCAACAGCCCCAGTTAAGCCGAGTACTTGGAAAAAGGGATTTACGGACCAAGGAAGCGAGCCTATGAGGACATGGGCTGAGCAAAGCCAATGTGGGCCTTAGGCCCAAGGTGGAACAGCCACCATGGTAGGCCCAAGGCAAGCAAGTGAGCCCATTGGGCCCAACCTACCATTTTATCTTCCAAGCCCATTATCTAGCCTTAAGCCCTTTTGAGCCCAATCAATCCCCAAGCCTATTCCTATTTATTCCCTAGCCCATTTCTTAGGCCCACCCTTCATTTTTAAGCCCAAGGGCAGATGGAGAAATTGTGCTAGGTGGAAATGACCATTTTGCCCCTAGACTATGTAGATAAGGGCAAAAGAAGAGAGAGAAGATAAGGTCATCTTGCATAGGGACTTGGGGCAAGCTTTTAGAGCCTTAATGAGGCCTTGACTTTAGCTCTATCTTCACACTCTCTCTCCCTCCTTCAGCTGAAGCAAATTCGTAGCCCCTTCTCTCCCTTGTTTCTTCTTCTTCCTTCTTTTACTCCAGCAGACCTTTCTCTAAAGATAGGAGTTGATTGTTGCCTTCCCATGCGAATCAGCTCCCGTGCCACCCACCACCGTGCTCAGGACATCCAAACCGTTCACCTGGAGTTGGTCGTTTGTCGATTGGAGCCATCGGTTGACCCGCCAGCCGGCCAGAAGCTGCCACTCGCCGGATCGCCTAACAGCCCGCCTAGTCTACATTGTTTCGCCTTTGCAGCCGTTTTCCTCCTATTCCGATCCTTCCTCCACCTAGCCTAGCCAATAGTAGGTCCCCCTCGACCCCCAGGTGCTGCCGGTCATTGACCACCCCCTCACCGGAGCTCCCACCAAGCCGTTCAGCTTCTTCTCTCCTCTAGCAGTGCAATATTTCAAAGTTGCAGTGGGAGGCAGTGTTTGTTGTTGTTGTTTTAACCACAAGACCGCCTTGGATCGTCGTGGTTGATTCCTCGTGCATCGCCTCAGTCGTCGCTGTCGCGTTCGTGTCTCCGGCCCGCTTAACGGGTGAGTTTAGCTCCTAATCCATTGATTAGTGCCTAAACTTGCTTATGGTTGGTTTAGTTAGAGTTAACTCTATTTTAGGAGATTTAATTAAGTTGTTTTAGTCCTAAGTTAGGTGGTTAGATGAATGGTTAAGATCAGTTTAGTTTAATCTCGCTTTATTTGCTTAATGATGCTTCTGTGCTTAATTAAGTATGTTTAGCTTTAATTGATTGGTTGTTTACTTTAATTAGTGTTTTTAATGATTTTTGGATTTAATTTATTAATTATTTAATTCTAGAATTTTAATGTTCACGCGCACTATTCACAAATTACTGTTCATGATGTACTGTTCATGTGCATTGTTCATCTGAGAGTGAAAAATTACCTCGTTTCATGTATTTTGATTTTATGAGGTGAATTGGATGTGTCATTGCATGGACATTTGCATGAATCGCGTGGAGTTCTAAAAAGGGAAAAATATGTTTTGTTCAAGAGACATGTGAATTGACTGATTTTTGAGAGATGAGATTGAGACTGCATTTGTTTAAGGTATTGTTCTTGCAAGCACGTATCTTGTATGCATTGGCTAAATGCTTAAAGAGAGAAAAAAAGAAAGAAAAAGGAGTCTTAATGGTGTGCTTGCGTGATTAAGAGTTGAACCGTCACCCAACGGAAGTTTGGGAGGAATACCCAGAGGGAGTTGGAAGCCGGTCGCGGTAGATTCTGGATTGATTTCCCTTTTCGAGATATTGTCTAAATAGAAGTTCTAGACGTAGCCGTGCCCGACGAGGCGAGAGGAAGCCTGATTTTTATTGGTAGCCTGACAGGAGTCGGATAATTGCTAACTGGAAAGTTGGCCATGGCCGAGAGGTCATTAATAACTAGAACGCGCGTGAGTGTTGAGATGGTTGGGCCCTATTATGAGGTAAAATTGTGTGGCATGATATAACACATGTCATAATGATTTTACCTTATAATCAGGACTCGTGTGATCGTTTGATGCTTGATAGGCGGCGCACTAAAGTGCAAGAGCGTATGAGAACCATAGCGTCATTAGTTCTGGTTATACATAAGTTGATCACATTGTTTATGGCACCCACGCATGAATCGATAACGGGCAAGGTGTGGCAATGGTCAAGTGAGATCGCTTGTGACGTGACTTATATGTGATTGATGAACTACATCATCTGATAGCCATGTGCATTGCGTGTATTGTGCTGAGATTCAACGTGTAGGGTATGGCATACCGAGTGAGGTTGCATGCAAATCGATTTGATGATTGTTGGTTGTTAGTCGCGGTTTTATTTGTGGGGTGGTTCTAGAGAAAATCCCCGAGTTGAGTTAGTGTTCTAATCGGGGGCTTAAGGGAGGACTCGCTAAGATTTATATCTCACTGGTTATTGTATAACCACTTTTAGGTCTTTAGGATGGCGCTTTTGCCAATGAGGTTCGATATCCATAAGGACTGGGATACTGTCGTGAGGCACTACCGCTTCCGAGGTCGGGCACATCTGTATGAGAAGTATCTCTCTACCATCTAGGTGGATGAGGGACCGGGGCAATGGATACCGCATTGATTTCTGGTGTGGTTCATCCAAGATGATGATTTGCTGATCGGTCCCCTAAGAGGTTTTGACGGGCCTCTCGGTAGGGGCCCTGAGGACGCTGACTGGGATCCCATGAAGCTGGACCCTCCTGATGGTGTAATGGAGAATCCTGGCCCCGCATCACTTGATCGATCCGTACGCCTCCAACTTTGACTCGATGGGGTCTGAGTTCGCTAGGTCCGAGTGACTATAGTGCCAAACCCGAGGGTTCTTTTTGTGTACAGTTGGGTTAGCCTAGCCTAGTTTCTTTTTGGTCTGGCTTAAAGGATGGATCGGCTCCTCTGTTGGGCTTGTAGATTAGAAGCGATCCTCCGTAGGTTAATCCAATATGAAAATTTATATATGAGTAGATGTTGTGTTTCTGCTGTTCATCTCACTATCCCTATTTGATTGCTTGATTGTTTATGTGATGGGGAGATGGTTTATTTTCCGCTTGCGCATAATGAAAGATTAGAAATGAAGGGTTGGCGATGAGTCCTGAGACATCGCTTTCTATCACCAAGGAAGGGGTTGTTTCATGCTCGGGCTTCGGGGTGTGACATCCCTGCCAATGTGGTATGAAAGCAAGGTTAGTGATTGGAGTGATAAGATGGGATCGATTTTGGGATAGTGAGTAGGAAATGCTTTTTTTTTTCTTATGTAGACGCCTATTATTAGTTAGCTGATTGATAGCTTGTTTTATGTAAGTTACTTAGTTTTCCTAATTCTATGTGGAATTGGAAAGCAGATTCTGTAGAGATCTTGTAGAATGAGTGATCCGGATATGAGGACTCCTCGGAAGAGGATTGTCGCATCCGTTTCTCGGGGTAGGACGCCGACTAAGGTCGGTACCCGAGGTAGAGCACCATCTCAGGCCAGCGCAAATGAGAGAGTACCGCCACAAGCCGGTACTGGTGTAGCAGCACCTGGTGATTCGAGAATCGACGGGATCATGCAAGTGCTAGAGACATTAGGGAATGTGGTAGGGCAGTAGGCCTAGAATTAAGCTGCCAATGTCGCCGCTATAAAGCTACCGCTGCTACTACCGCTAATGCCGCCGGTGATTCCACCTAGGAATGTGGTTCCACCTAGGAACGTGATTGCTAAAAGGCCAGTGCACAAGCTTGTCGAGCAATTTCTAAGGTTGAAACCGCCAAGGTTCACTGGTACAGAGGACCCCGAGGCTACAACCCTTTAGATCCAAGACTTGGAAAAGGCATTTGCACTACTAAGGTGCGCAAAAGAAGAGAAAGTCATCCTTGCAGTCTATCAGCTACAAGGTAATGCAAGCACTTGGTGGACGGCCACCGGAGGAATAGTGTTCCTAGGAGGTGAGGTTCCAGAGTGGAATGCCTTCGTTGAAGCTTTTAATGGTAAGTACTTCTCCAATAGTGCTAGGGAACAGAAGATGGAGGAATTTCAGTGCCTTCGTCAGGGTTTGATGACAGTAGACTAGTATGAGGCCAAATTTGCCAAGTTGTCGCAATATGCCCCGAGACTGGTAGAAGATCCAAAGGATAGAGCTAGGAGGTTCAGGAATGGCCTCTAGCCGGAGCTTAAGAATTTGCTGGTGCCATTCGATCTGAAGAATTATAATGAGCCGTATGGACGGGCCCAATTGTTAGAGAGGAACTTGAATGAACAAGCCGCCACATCAAGGTCGCGGTTCGGGTCAAGTAGAAATGGTGATTGGTTCGGGAAGAGGCCAATGACTGGAGGAGAGTATCCCATTTGTCCCAACTAAATGGGTAGGAATCGGAAAGCCGACATCCAACCCAAATGGTAGATGCCAAGTTTGTAAAAGGAAGCATGGACTAACCCCATGTCTTGGTAGGATGGGAGCATGCTACGGATGTAACCAGCACAGGCACCAGGTGTCCACACAAGTCCAAGGGAGCACAGGCACTACTACCGCAGATAAGGCACTACTAGGATGGCGAAAAGGACAAGAATGAACTAAGCCATGCATTGATCAGGGGAAGAATGTTTTTGGGATAATTTTATCGGAGTGGCACATTGGAATTTTGGTTAAGTTTGTAGAATTTTAGTTTGTTGAAATGAAGTTGTTAAAAGAGAATCACTGATTAGAGTGGTACTTGGCTATTTTTGCTTATGTATAACTTTGAGGTTGTAAATGGAAAAAGATTGGCTCAAGGAGCATCTTGTGATATTGAATGGTTGTTATGCAGTAATCCAGTTTAACCCGTTAGCGGGAGAAAGTTTCAAGTTTGTCAAAAATCGAGGAGGACCCTCGTTTATTTTAATGCCATCATTTAAGGCAACCGGTTATTGGATGTGGGTTGCCAAAGTTATTAGGCAACTATAGTGGATAAGACAGTTAAGGAGCTGAAAGTGGAGAGCATCACCGTGGTACGGAAGTTTTTGATGCGTTTCCTGAGGCCTCGGAAAGGAAAATCGAGTTCGTGATAGTGTTTATTGACGGCATTTGGGTGTACTCTAGAAGTCTAAAGGAGTGTGAAAGACGTTTAAGGGCAATGCTTTAGACCTTGCAAGAACATGGACGGGATTTCCGTGAACCCGACCAAGATTGAAGCCGTGATCAATTGGCCAAGATCAACGATAGTGTCAAAATTCAGAAATTTCTTAGGTTTGATAGATTTTTATAAATCAATTTGTGGGAAGTTTTCAGTAATAGCTATGCCTCTGACTAGATTGCTGAAGAAGACAGAGAAGTTTATAGGGACATATAAGTGCAAATGTAGTTTCTAAGAGCTTAAGTGGAAGTTGACTACCGCACCAATGTTGACGATTTCATCTGGTTATGGAAGACTTTTGCAACCTTTGGAATTTCCCAAGTGGAAGTGGGAACACATCACGTTGGGTCTTGTGATGGGATTACCAAGAAGTTAGTCGACATCGGCAAAGTCATTCAAGAAAGTAAGAAACGGACCCGACTCATACATAGAACTTGAAGAACTAGACTCACGGATGGAATTTCTCTAAGAAAGAATTGAACAAGAGACAGCGTCGTTGGATGGAATTTCTCAAGGACTGTGATTGCAACCTCCTGTATCACCTCGGAAAAGCTAGTAAAGTTACATATGCATTGAATCAAAAGTCATCGATTGTGCAGATGGTGATTTAGGAGTAGATTTTACTCGAAGAAGATGGAGATTCGATTTCAAATCTGAGGTAGGTCACCTTTCAAGTCTTATGGCCATCCTTAGAATTGAACCGCAAGTACAGCTAAGAATCAAGACGTTGCGGTTGATAGATCTTGAGATCTAGAAGATTCTACAGAAAGATATAGAAAAGAGAATGGCTAATTTGCAAGTTATCGTGGATGGAACACTAAAATTTTGTGGATGATTGTGTATACTTGACGATGCGAAACTTAAGGAAGAGATCTTGTTAGAAGCTCACTAAAGCAGTTATCAGCAGACCGCCCAGATGGTACCGTTTGAAGCGTTGTATGGCAAAGAGTGCAGAACTCCAATTTATTGGGATGAAGTTAGAGAGTGGAAGATTACCGGCTCAAAGTTAGTTCAATAGTCAGTAAATGCCGATACAGTAATCCAATGGAGACTTAAGACTATTCAGAGTCGCTAGAAAAATCAGAAAGAGAAGTGGTGAATACCAGATCAAGTAATAGATCGAAAGGAACAAGCGCTACGTACCAAGATGACCTCCTTGGTCAAAGTGGTCTGGCAATACCATGAGATAGAAGAGCTATTTAGGAAAGTGAAGAATCGATGAGACGACAATACCCCCACCTTTTTTAAAGAGAATTTTAATGGTTTAAATTTCAAGAAATTTTTATAAGAGGGGAAGAGTTGTGACATCCTGAAATTCGAGCCCTCTAAGGAATGAATGAATGTGAATTTCGTCAATGCATTGTTGGTTGATCTCACTCGGAATTGATCACTTCTAAGATACTGACCTTGAGGGGAAAGGCTAATGAGGATAGAACTCATACTACTAAATAACTTGACCTAAGAAAACGACTTGACCGTGAGACTTGCGTGAGGACGATCCTATAGATAGACATGCTGATTTCAAGGATGACTAGAAGTCGATTCGCAGATAGAACATAATGGAACGACAGGTGATTCCATTTATTGTTATCAAGTCCGCGAACGACCCTAGGTCAATCCTCAATAATCATGTACTTTGAAATAAGAATCTATCATCCGCAATTTTGTGTAGTCAAAGACGTCCATGTATCAGATGTCTTGAACGTGGTTTGGCACGAGTCGGTTACGCGTGAATCCTCAAAGCTGCATGTCAGTCTAAGTTGTACCAAAAATGGCATTAGGGAGAAATTGACATGGTATGAGAACCCAAGATTGGACTTCGAATTATTGGGAATGTTCGGGACAGATTTTGGATGATACTACTTCGACGGTTGACAGCGCCAGTTAAGCCGAGTTGTTAGAAAAGGGATTTACGGACCAAGGAATCAAGCTTGAGAGGATGTGGGCCGAGCAAAGCCAGTGTGGGCCTTAGGCTAGAGGTGGGACAACCACCATAATAGGCCCAAGGCAAGCAAATGAGCCCATTAGGCCCAAATCATATTTTTATCTTTCAAGTCCATTAGTAAACCTTAAGCCCATTTAAGCCCAATCAATTCCCAAGCCCATCCCTATTCATTTCTAAACCCATTTCTTAGGCCCATACTTCATTTTCAGCCTAAGGGCAGATTTGGAATTAGTGCAAGGTGGAAATGATCATTTTGCCCTAAAAGCTTATGAATAAAGGCAAGAGAAGAGAGATAAGGTGAGGTCATTTGCATGGGGAGTTGAAGCATTAATCGTAGAGCCTTGATGAGGCCTTGACAGCCATCTCTATCCTCTCTCTCTCCTCTCCTTCAGCTAAAGCAAATTCGTAGCCCCTTCTCTCCCTTGTTTCTTCTTCTTCCTTATTCTGTTCCAGCATACCTTTCTCCAAAGACAAGAGTTGATTGTTGCCTTCCCGTGCGAATTAGCTCTTGTGCCACCTACCACTGTGCTCAAGACATCCAAATCGTCCGCCTGGAGTTGGCCGTTCGCCGGTTGGTGCCGCCGGCTGGAACCCCGTCGGCCGGTGAAACGCCGCCACACGGATATCGCCCGGAGCCTGCCCGGTTTGCACTATTTCACCTTTGCAGTCATTTTCCTCCCATTCATACCTTTCCTCCACCTAGCCCAGCCACCAGCAGGTCCCCCTCGACCCCCAAGTGTCGCCGGTCCTCGGCCACGCCCTCACCGGAGCTCCGGCCAAGCCATTAAGCTCATTTTCTCCTCTAGCGGTGCAATTTTTCAGAGTTACAGTAGGAGGCAGTGTTTGTTGTTTCTGTTTCAGCCCCGAGACCACCTTGGATCATCGTAGTTGAGGTCTCGTGCATCGCCTCCGTCGTTGCCGCCACATTCGTGTCTCCGGCCCACTTAACAGGTGAGTTTAGCTACTAATCCGTCGATTAGTGCCTAAACTTGCTTATGGTTGGTTTAGTTAGAGTTAATTCTAATTTAGGATATTTAATTAAGTTGTTTTAGTCCTAAAATAGGTGGTTAGATGAATGGTTAAGATTAGTTTAGTTTAATCTCACTTTATTTACTTAATGATGCTTGTGTGCTTAATTAAGTATGTTTAGCTTTAATTGTTAAGTTGTTTACTTTAATTACTGTTTTTAATGATTTTTGGATTTAATTTATTAATTATTTAATTTTGAAATTTTACCGTTCACGAGTTCGACACTATTCACACAATATTGTTCACACACTATTCACAAAATACGTGAAATAATTCCTTGTTTCATGTGTTTTGATTTTATGAGGTGAATTGGATGTGTAATTGCATGGACATCCGCATGAATCGTGTGGAGTTCTAAAAAGGGAAAAATATGTTTTGTTGGAGAGACATGGGAATGGACCGAAGGAGAAAAGATTGAGACTAATTTGTTTAAGGGATTGTTACTCAAAGATAGAAAGGTAGTCTTGTGGTGCATTAGCTAAATGCTTAAAGAGAAAAAAAAAATGGAGTCTTAGTGGTGTGCTTGCATGATTAAGAGTTGAACCATCATCCAACAGAAGTTTGGGGGTGATACTCGGCGGGAGTCGGAAGCCGGTCGCAATAGATTCTAGATCGATATCCATTTTCGGGATACTGTCTAAACGGAAGTTCTAGACGTAGCCGTGCCTGACAGGGCGGGATTAAGCCCAATTGTTATTCGTAACCCAGCGGGAGTCGAATGATTGCTGACTGGAAAGTTGGCCATGGCCGGGAGGTCATTAATAATTGGAATACGCGTGAGTGTTGAGATGGTTGGGCCCTATTATGAGGTAAAATTGCGTGGCATGATATGGGACGTGTCATAACGATTTTACCTTATAATCGAAACTCGTGTGATCGTATAATGTGTGATAGGGGACGCACTAAAGTGCAAGAGTGTATGAGAACCATAGCGTCATTAGTTTCGGTTATACATGAGTTAATCACATTGTTTATGGCACGCACGCATGAATTGATAACGTGCAGGGTGTGGCAATGGCCAAGTGAGATTGCTTGTGATGCAACTTGTATATGATTGATGAATTGCACATCTAACGGCCATGTGCATTGCGTGTATTGTGCTGAGATTCAACATGCAGGGTATGGCATACCGGGTAAGGTTGCATGCGAATCGATTTGATGATTGTTAGTTGTTAGTCACGGTTTTGTTTATGGGGTGGTTCTGCAGAGATACCCCGAGTTGAGTTAGTGTTCTAATCGAGGGCTTAGAGGAGGATGCACTAAGATTTTATCTCACTGGTTATTGTATAACCACTTTCAGGTTCTTAGAATGGCGCTTCTCCCAATGAGGTTCGGTATCCCTAAGGACTGGGATACTGTTGTGACGCACCACCGCTTCCCGGGTTGGGTGCATATGTATGAGAAGTATCTCTCCACCATCTGGGTGGATGAGGGATCGAAGCAATGGATACCCCATCGGTTTCTAGCGCGGTTCATCCGAGATGGTGATTTGCTGATCGGTCCCCTGAGAGGTTTTGACGGGCCGCCTGATAGGGGCCCTGAGGACATTGACTGGGATCCCATGGAGCTGGACCCTCTTGACGATGCAGTGGAGAATCCTGGCCCTGCTTCACCAGTGATCAATCCGTATGCCTCCGTCTATGACTCGACAGAGTCTGAGTCCGCTAGGTCCAAATGACTATAGTGCCGAACCCAATGGTTCTTTTTGTGTATAGTTGGGTTAGCCTAGCCTAGTTTCTTTTTGGTCTAGCTTAGAGGATGGATCGCCCCTCTATTGGGCTTGTAGATTGGAAACGTTCTTCCATAGGTTAATCCAATATGAAATTGTATATATGAGTAGATGTTGTATTTTTGCCATTCATCTCACTATCCCTATTTGATTGCTTGATTGTCTATTGATGGAAAGATGGTTCATTTTCCACTTGCGCATAATGAAAGATTAAAAATGAAGGGTTGGCGACGAGTCCTGAGACGTCGCTTTTTATCGACCAAGGAATGGGTTGTTGCATGCCCGGGGTTCGGGGCGTGACGGGCTTACCATTCTTTCTCTGATTTCAAACTTTAGACCATTAAAGGCTAAATCTGTGAATGTTTTCTCAGGCAAAGGGACCAAGCATTTGTTCCTAGCTCTTTTGTATCTTGATATGAACTGGTTGACTATTTCATTTCCCATTTGTCTCATAGTTGACAAGTCAGCAACCGAAAAATCTGGGACAACTCATTAGAACTAGGTATGGAAAAGCCGTTTCATTTGCTCCCATTAAAAGACTAAATTGGTTGGCAGTGTTGTATACCATGTGAAGGTTGTCTTCGATAGTGAAAGTGGAAACGAATGCGGTTTCCAATAACACCATGAGTAGCATCACTACACAGGGCTAAGAAACAGGTAATGTTCGAAAGTTGATTGGTCATCTTCTCTAGTGAATAGCGTGCATTCTAGCATCTTGAAATGTCTTGGTTATTGAATTGTGTCCATCCAATTTGGATAAATTGGGCTTTTCACCAACATCATGTTCATGTTCTATTGTTGTGACATCCTAAATTTTCTAACCCGTCTCGATAAAATGAAATGGGCTTTTCACCGACGTGTCTATGGTCCTTTTTTTTTGAGTTGATCACTCACGAGTTAACTAACCTATTAGGTGAAGCCGTTAAGGGATATAAGCATGCTAAAATCCCTAAAAGCTACCTGGTAAGTTGGATTGTACTAAAATCGCGTCCGGTTGATTTTAACCACGAAATTAAACTCGGTTTCGAGAATCGAAAGTTCGAGCGTGTCACGATTTATTTTTAGGACGTCGTCTCATCCTTTGAAGAATTTTCGGTGAGCCCGAAATTTTGGCAGAAAATAGGAATTTGGCAAAATTAAATTAAGGAATTTCGGAGGGGCATTTTTAAGTGGATTTTTGGCCTTCAAAGTGAGTTAGTATGTGAGGGAAATTATAGAAATTCATTTGGGCACCTTAGTTGGCATTTTTGGATGCCAATTTGGTTTAATTGGTGAGAATTTGGAAGGGAAATGGGTGCAAATTCGTATGGACAGCAAGGTGATATTTTTGGCCTTCAATTTGGGTTGTCTTGTGAAGCTTTGGAAAGAAATTAACCATTGGGTGGCATATTGACTTCCTTTGGCTGAATTAGAGAATCTTTGGCCATCAAATTGAATTAAATTGTTGGGAAAAGAGTGGAAATTTGTAGGGCTGCTGAAGGGGCCCTTTTTGGCCTTCAAGTTGGCTTAACTATGAAGCTTTGGAGGGGAAAATCACCATTGGTTGATGCAAGGACTTTTATGGGCTGAAGACTTGGGTGTCTATGCACTCAAGTGCTTGGAAAATTGTCTTGGAAGGCCATTGGCTGCTTGCTTGATTTCAAGACCCCCTTGTTCCCCCTTGGTTCCCTCTTTCCCTCTCTCTTCTTCCCTTTATGTGTGCAAGACCAGTAGCAAACCCCTCTTTGCTCAGCTTCTTCTCCTTCATTTCTTCTTCTTCTTCTTCTTCTTCTTCTTCTTCTTTTCTCCATTTTTCTCAGACCTTGCTGCTACTGCCTCATCCAGAACCGTTGTAGACCTTTGCGCCATAGCCACTCCAACTCCAATTGACCAGCACTACCTCGAGCAGTAGCCGAGACCAGCTCCTCGCGCCGCCCGTGCCAGCGTCCTTGTGTGACATCCTAATTTTCAGATTATGTTTTCGATTGAAAAAGTTGGGCTTTTTATTGACACGCCTATAGTGCTGATCACTCACAGCATAACTACTCTATCAGGTGAAGCCGTTAAGGAATCTAAACACAATAGACTTGAGAATTCTACCAGAAATCGACTGCTCGACTGTGCAAATCTACAAGGGTCATTACGGCACTGTCAAAATCGATCAAAGATTGGAGATAGGTTGATTCGACAGAGGTATGTGATTAATGTGTGAGTGATTCCACTTTATTGCGAAATTTCTATAAAACGGCACTAAACTGATTTTGCTGTCATTTCTGTATCCTATGCCCATATTTGAAACCTCGAGATTTTCACGACAACCGAGAGTCACTAATGAGTCGAAGATGTACAATATGTTTTGAAAATAATCAACCATGAGTCAATTGCAATAAAAATTCCTACAAGCTACTCGGTAGGTTAAGTCATGCTAAAATCGTGCCCGGTTGAAATTAACTGCGAAATTGAACCAGATTTCAAAAATTGAAAGTTCTGTCATGTCACGATTTATTTTAGAAACGTTGATTCATCCTCCGAAGATTTTTCTGCAAACCCAAGATTTCGGCGAAGATTCAAATTTAGGCATTTTTTGACCGAGAAAATTAGAGGACCGTTTTTTGTTGTGTTTTTGGCCGTCAAGTTGGTTCATTTGATGAGAAAAAATCATGGGATGGATGTGGACACCTTATTGGGAATTTTCGAGCACCAATTGAGCTCAATTTGGAGAGGAATTGAATGAAATTGAGGGGAAATGTTACAAAATTCGTTGGCCATGGGGGGAGCAACATTTAAACCACCTTGGATGACTTCTTGAGGAAGCTTTGGTGCAGCAAAGAACTGAGGATGAAGCCTGAACATGGTGTGGCATAGGGCTTGAGTGTTTTGGATATTTAGCTTGACTTTGAACGCATTTTGGGGCCCCACTAGCTGCAGCTCACTCCTTCTTCTTCATTGGCTTCCTTTCTCCATTAGTGTTGTCTTTAAGAGCTCAAAAATCCAGAGAACCAGCCAGCCAAGCTAGCCAACCCGTTGACTGCCTCCCCTACCACTGTCGTGCCCATCGCTACCGCTCGCAAGCTGTGAGCTAGCCCGCGCGCTTGACTACCCACCTTCGCCATCCCAAGCCCTTGTCCGATGAAGCTAGGCTGCGTCGTAGCCTTCCCAAGCAGCCTCCGTCATCTAGGCCGCTCGTCCAGCCGCCGGAGTCACCGTCGTTGCCTGCTGCAGCCACCTAGTCTGCCTCCTCACCGTTTCTGCGCCAAGCAGCCGCTCGTCCAACTCCTTCAGCCCAAGACCATAACCGAACTCCCACAGTGGGCTGTGGACTTCATGAGGCTTTTCCGAGCCCGTCGGACCTTATTTGATGTCGCCGCAAGCTTGTTTATTGCTCGCCTCCGTGTCGTCGTCGCCATGGACTCACCAGCCCGCTAAACCGGTAAGTTTACTCACTAAACCTTGCTTAGAAGGTTAATTATGCTTAAAGGTTGATGAGCTTAACTTAAGATGAGATTAGGTGGTTAGTTAGTTTATATTAGTGATTTAATTGCTTAATTATGCATGTTAGGTGGTTAGAATAGATTGATTATTGGCTAAATAGATTGTGCTATTTATCTAGATAGATGCATTAATTTTCTAGTCCTGTTTAGGTGGTTAGATTAGCATTTCCGGCCTAGGTTAGCATTTATTGGATTTAAATTGCATTATTTAATTAATTTTGCTATTTATTTAATTATTTAAAATTTTCGGAAATTACGTAGGGATAGTCGATGACTGGAATTTCGTGCTGATTGTAGTGGTGTGCTTAGTTTATGCAAATTGAGTGGTGATTCTGATTTTGAGTATTTATTTCAAAATTACAAAATTTTGGTAATTAATTAGAAATTACCGGGTGTCGAGTTTTGACACCAAAAATGGTTTTAAATACTATATCAAATGGTGGGATTTTAAAATGGAGGATATCAAATTGACTATATATCCACACACGATTATTTTACCGTGTTTTTAATATGAAAAAAAAAAGGACCAAGTTCACTATTTTAATTGATTCATTTGAGTGAAATGCGCATTGTCCTTGGCCGTAAGTGAATGATCGTGTGATGGATATGAGAACCCGTCCCAGATATGAGTTGGGTGGATGTTGCCCCTATATAGGATGCCCCTGGTCAACGAATGACGGTCGCAGTAGACTTTGGACCGATGCTCCTTCGGGATTGCCATCTCGTGTAGACGTTGCCGTGCTTAATGGGGTGAGACAATGCCTGTTTATGCTAAAAGACCACCGAACAAGTAGGCCGTACCCGTTGGGCCATGGTAAAATTGGAACGCATGATTGAGTATCTTAACTGCGTCTGATTATGGGACAAAATCATGTGGCACGGTATGGGATGTGTCATAACGATTTGTCCTTATAATCGAGACCCCTATGGCAGTGTGAAATATGAGATGTGGTGTTCAATTGATTGAGTTTTATTACTGCTTATGTTTGTGATATGAATCGTATTGACATGTAGAAAGGATCTGAGACGAGGTGAGTTTATATGGTTGTGTGGTTGTATGGTTAGGATGCCCCTAGGCGTATTTCCCTCCTAATAGGAGTTTAGGGGGTGAACTTACTGAGACGTTGTCTTACCCCATCGTGAGCTCATTCTTTTCAAGTCCTTAGACGGCAGTCCATCCGGAACGTTTTGGTCAGACTCGAGCTGTTAGTGAGCAGAGCATAGACGTCCCTGTTCTCAGGAGTCATTGGGTCTATGAGTTGGTTGTGACCATTTTCTGGGTCGATGAGGGCCTACCTCAGAGGGTACCTCATCGATTTAGGGCGTGGTTCCTCTATGAACTCAATGGGTATAGAGTAGGTCCCCTTCATGGATTTGATATCCCCACTGTTGCGATCAACGCCACTTTAGGCGAAGGTGCAGCTGACTCTCCTGATGAGGTCATGGAGGATCCAAAACCCCCGGAGCCTATGGAGGTGGAGTCCAAAGGACCGGTGAATGTGTCCGACTACTAGGTCATATGACATCTTCTTTTTTCAGAGCCAATCTTTTGTCGACTTTTGTATATAAAACCAGTGTGTTTATAAAATTGTGTTTTCTGAAATTTGTTTCCTGCTTTTCTATTCCTTATTTGTGTTGTCTAGAGTTTTGTTTATACGCTTCCGCATGTGGAATAAAATGAATGGGTCGACGATGCGTCCTAGGACGTCTCAATTTTATCGACCACCGAGAGATGTGTACGCGCTCGAGGTTCGGGGCGTGACATCCTCGCCCGAGTGATATCAGAGCTAGTCAATTTTTGGAGTCATAAGGTGCGATAAGTTATGGGATAGTTAGTAGGAACGACCTTTATTTTATGCTGATGTATGTGATTCATAGCTGTTTCATAGATTGTTTTGTAGGGATCACTCAGTTTCTAATTCTGTATGGAATTGGGAACCGGTTTTGTAGAAGGTCAACATAATGAGTGATAAGGAGCAGATGACTCCTAAGAAGAGACCATTGGACCAATGACTCGAGGTAGGACGTCGACAAGGGTCGATACCCAAGGTAATCGTGGTAGAGCGTTGGCTTAGACCAGCACAAGTGGATCCAGTTGGTATTGGGGCAGCAGCCCCTGGTGATCCTAGAATCGATGGGATTGTTTAGGCGCTCGAGACACTTGGAGCTTTGATGGGGCATCAGGCCTAGAATCAAGCCGTCGCTACTACCGCCGTTGCTACAGCCGCTGCTACTGCTGCCGTCACCGCCGCTGCTGATGCCGTAGCCGCTCTGCATCTGTCGAGGTTCCACCTAGGAACGTGGTCGCTGAGAGGCCAATGCACAAGCTCGTGGACCAGTTCTTGAAGTTGAGCCTGCTAAGGTTCACCGGTGCAGGAGATCCTGAGGCTGCAACCCTCTGGATACAAGACTTGGAGAAGGCCTTTGCACTGCTGATGTGCACCGAAGAATAGAAGGTTGACCTGGCAGTATATCAGCTGTAGGGTAATGCAGGTACTTGGTGGAGAGCCACCAGAGGGAGAGTGACCCCAGAAGGCGAGGTCTTGGTGTGGAACACCTTTCTTGAAGCCTTTAACAACAAGTACTTTTCTGACAGTACCCAAGAGCAGAAGATGGAGAAATTCCAATGCCTCCATCAAGGGATGCTGACAGTACATCGGTATGAGGTTAAATTTGCAGAGCTGTTGAAGTACACTCCCAGACTAGTAGAAGATCCTGAAGATAGAGCTCGGAGGTTTAGGAACAGCCTCCGACCAGAGCTGAAGAATCCGCTGGTGCCATTCGACCTAAAAGATTACAACGAGTTATATGGTCGGGCCTAGTTGATATAGAGGAACCTAATCGAGCAAGCTGCTACATTTGGGTCAAGGTTCAGTTCAAATAGAGATAGGAACCGGTTTGGGAAGAAGCCCATGACCGGAGGAAGGTATCATATTCCCTCTAGTAGGAAGGGTGGGGTAGGCAAGTTCACCTCAAGCCCTAGTGGAGTATGTCGCTTTTGTGGAATGTGACATGGATCAGCCCCGTGCCATTCTAGGCCGGGTGCTTGTTATGAGTGTGGCCAATAAGGTCATTTGGCTAGAAATTGTCCTAGAAGACAGATGGGACCGCAGTTGCTGCTACCGCTGCTGATAGGATAGAATAGGGGGTTTGTGCCACAGAACGCACCACAATGTGGACTGAACAGGCCCCCGCTCAAGGAAGGGTGTACGCTGTCACCAGAAGGTAGGCTGAGGACTCACCTGATGTGATCACAGGTACGATCTCGTTGAATGACCATGCTACTTATGCTTTATTTGACCCTTGTGCAACTCATTCATTTATAGTTGAGCAATTTGTTAAGCTGGAAGGGTTGAGTCTTGACATGTTGGAGTCAATGGTTAATATATTTACACCGTTAAAGGATAAGGTGACATGGATCAGCCCCGACAGTTAAGGAGCTGAAGATTGAAGATATCGCAGAGGTTCAGGAGTTTCCAGACGTGTTCCCAAAGGAATTGTCAAGCTTGCCGCCAGAAAGGGAGACCGAGTTCGTGATTTAGCTAGCCCCCGGGACGAAGCCAATCTTTAAGGCCCCTTACCAGATGGCGTTGTTTGAGTTGAAAGAACTAAAGGTGTAGATGCAGGAGTTGTTGGATAAGGGATTCATACATTCCAGTGCATCACCTTAGGGAGCACCAATTCTGTTCATGAAGAAGAAAGATGGTTCGTTGCACCTGTGCATCGACTATCGTCAACTCAATCAAGTGACAATCAAGAACAAGTACCCATTGCCGAGGATTGACGACTTGTTTGATCATTTGCAAGGAGCGTCGATATTTTCTAAAATCGACTTGAGGGCGGGATATCATTAGCTGAGGATCCAAAAGGAGGATTTACCAAAGTCAGCATTTCATACTCAATATGGCCATTATGAGTTTACTGTAATGCCGTTTGGTTTGACGAACACCCCAGCTACTTTCATGGATCTGATGAATTGAATTTTCAAAGAGTATCTGGATTAGTTTGTGATTGTATTCATCAACGATATCCTGGTGTACTCGAGAAGTCTTGAGGAGCACGAAAGGCATTTGAGGATGATGCTTCAAACACTGAGGAATCATGAACTGTACGCCAAGTTTAGTAAGTACTAGTATGGTTGACTCGTGTGGCGTTCCTAGGTCATGTGATTTTAGGTGAAGGAATCTCTGTAGACCCAACCAAGATCGAAACAGTTATCAATTGGCCAAGACCAACCACCGTGACAAAGATCAGAAGTTTCTTGGGTTTAGCAAGTTATTACAGAAGATTTGTGGAAAGGTTTTCAGCATTAGCCTCACTGTTAACTCGACTATTGAAGAAGGAAGAGAAATTTGTATGGACAGATAAGTGCGAGCGTAGTTTCAAAGAGTTTAAGCAAAAGCTGACTACCGCACCAGTGTTAACAATTCCATCTGGTCCTGAAGGGTACGAGATCTATAGTGATGCATCATTTAGAGGATTGGGTTGCGTGTTAATGCATAATGGTAGAGTCGTTGCATATGCATTCCGTCAGTTGAGACCTCATGAGCTAAATTACCCGACGCATGACTTAGAACTTGTGGCGATTATTTTCGCTTTGAAGATTTGGAGACACTATTTATGTGGAGAAAGATTTCAGATCTTTACAAATCATCAAAGTCTCAAGTATCTATTCTCTCAAAATGAGTTGGATATGAGACAGCGTCACTGGATGAAACTTCTGAAGGACTATGATTATGATATCTTGTATCACCATGGAAAGGCTAATTAAGTCGCAGATGCGCTGAGTCAAAAATCTTTAGTGGCACAGATGATGGTTAAAGAGTGGATTTTACTTGAGAGAGCTCGAGATTCAATTTTCAAATTTGAGGTATGCCACCTTTAAAATCTTTTGGCCACCCTCATAATTGAACTGGAAGTGCAAATAAGGATCAAGACGCTTCAGTTGACAAACCCTGATATTCAGAAAATCCTGCAAGAGGATACCGAAAAGAGAAAGGCTGACTTTTAAGTTTCTGATGACGGAACACTAAGGTTCCGAGGACGATTGTGTCTACCTGACGATGCAGAGCTTAAGGAGGAGATTTTGTCAGAAGCTCATCATAACAGTTACAGCATTCATCCAAACAGTATGAAAATGTATCAGAATCTGCGTCAACACTATTAGTAGACCGATATGAATGCGGATATTGCCAAACATGTCACCAAGTGTCTGACATGTTAGCAAGTCAAGGCACAACATTGTAAGCTGGGAGGACTTCTGCAACCTCTCGAGATTTTCGAGTGGAAATGGGAACACATCACAATGGATTTTGTGACGGGCTTACTAAGGAGTCAGAGGGGTAATAATTTCATTTGGGTAGTGGTTGACAAACGACGAAGTCGACTCACTTTATTGCCGTACGAAAAACTTAGCCCTAAATAGGTATGCTGAGTTGTACGTGCGTCAGATTGTTCGTCTGCATGGAGTGCCAGTGACAATTACATCTAATCGAGACTTAAGGTTTACAGCTGTCTTTTGGAAAAGTTTGCAGATTACTTTGGGAACAAAGTTACAATTCAGTACGGCTTACTATCCGTAGACAGATGGCCAGTTTGAAAGGATAATTCAGAACCTCGAGGACATGTTAAGAGCGTTTATGCTAAACTTCAAAGGAAGTTAGGAGGAATAGCTTCATCTCGTTGAGTTCGCTTACAACAACAGCTATCAGCAGAGTATTTAGATGGCACCTTTTGAAGTGTTGTATGGCAGAGCATGCAGGACGCCAGTTTATTGGGATGAGGTCGGAGAATGAAAGATCAAGAGCCCAGAGTTAGTCCAGCAGTCAGTGGATGCAGTTGTCGTTATCAGTGACAGATTAAAGACCGCTCAGAGCCGCCAAAAAAGCTATGCTAATAAGTGTCGAAGACCATTGGAATTCCAAATTAGTGAGCACGTCTTTCTAAAGGTGTCACTAATGAGGGGTGTTTCGCGCTTCGGCAAGAAGGGAAAACTAAATCCGAGATATGTAGGTCCCTTTGAGATTTTGGAAAGAATAGGGACTCTAGCATATCGTCTTGCATTGCTGCCAAGGTTGGCGCAAGTGCATGACGTCTTTCACGTGTCGATGCTGAGAAAGTATGAGCCATATGACATCCGTGCCAACGTCCCCGTGTGACATCCTGATTTTCAGGTTTTGTTTTTGATTGGATAAGTTGGGTTTTTCATCGGCGCGCTTATAGTTTTTTTTCCTGAACTGATCACTCACGGGATAACTAGTCTATCGGGTGAAGCCGTTAAGGAATCTAAACGCAATAAACTTGAGAATTCGACCAAAGGATCATTATGGCACTGTCAAAACCGATCAGAGATGGGAGATAGGTCGATTCGACAAAGGTATGTGATTAGTGTGTATATGATTCCACCTAATTATGAAATTTCTGTTGAACGTCACTAAACCGATTTTTCTGTCATTTCTGTACCCTGTACCCTGTACCCATATTTGAAATCTCGAGATTTTCACGACAACCGAGAGTCACCAATGAGTCGAAAATGTACAATATGGCTAGAAAATAATCGACCACGGGTCAATTGCACTAAAAATTCATAAAAGCTACTTGAATAGATTAGGTCATGCTAAAATAGCGCCGGTTGAAATTAATGGTGAAATTAAACCCGATTTCAAAAAATTGAACTGTCATGTTACGATTTATTTTAGGAACGTCGACTCATCCCTCGAAGATTTTTCTGCAAAACCAAGATTTTGGTGAAAATTCAAATTTAGGCGTTTTTGGATCGGGAAAATTAGAGGACTGTTTTTTGTTGTGTTTTTGGCCGTCAAATTGGTTCATTCAATGAGGAAAAATCATGGAATGGATGTGGACACCTTATTGGGAATTTTCGTGCTCCAATTGAGCTCAATTTGGAGATGAATTGAATGAAATTGAGGGGAAATGTTACAAAATTCGTAGGCCAAAGGGGGAGCAACATTTCAACTACCTTGGATGGCTTCTTAAGGAAGCCTTGGTGCAATAAAGGGTTGAGGATGAAGGCTGAACATGATGGGGCATAGGACTTGAGTGTTTTGGATATTTAGCTTGACTTTGGAGGCATTTTGGGCCCCCACTAGCTACAGCTCACTCCTTCCTCTTCCTTGGCTTTCTTTCTCCATTAGTGTTGTCTTTGAGAGCTCAAAAATCCAGAGAACCAGCCAGCCAAGCTAGCTAACCCATGGACTGCCTCCCCTGCCATTGTTGTGACTATCGCTACCGCCCGCAAGCCCCGCGCCAGCCCGTGCACCCGTCTGCCTGCCTTCGCCGTCCCAAGCCCTCATCCGACGAAGCCAAGCTGCATCATAGCCTTCTTGAGCTGCCTCCGTCGTCTAAGCCGCCCATCCAGCCGCTAGAGCCACCGTTGTTGCTTGTTGCAGCCACCTTGTCCGCCTCCTCGCCATTTTCGCGCCAAGCAACTACTCGTCCAGCTCCTTTAACCCAATACTAGAACCAAAATCCCACAGTGGGCTGTGGGCTTCATGAGGCTTTTCTGGGCCCATCCGGACCTCACTTGGTGTCGCCGCAGGCTTGTTTATCGCTCGCCTCCGCGTCGCCATCACCGTCGACTCACCGGCCCGATAAATTGGTGAGTTTACTCACTAAACCTTGTTTAGGAGGTTAATTATGCTTAAGGGTTGATTAACTTAGCTTAAGATGAGATTAGGTGGTTAGTAAGTTTAGATTAGTGATTTAATTGCTTAATTATGCATGTTAGGTGGTTAGAATAGATTGATAGGAGATAAATAGATTGTGCTATTTATCTAGATAGGTACATTAATTTTCTTGGTCCATTTAGGTGGTTAGATTAGCATTTCCCATCTAGGTTAGCATTTATTAGATTTAAATCGCATTATTTAATTAATTTTCTATTTATTTAATTATTTAATATTTTTCGGAAATTATACAAGGATAGCTGGTAATTGGAATTTTGTGTTAATTGCAGTGATGTGCTTAGTTTATGCAAAACAAAATTTTGGTAATTAATTAGAAATTACCGAGTGTCAGGTTTTGACACCGAAAATGGTTTTAAATACTATATCAAATAGTGGGATTTTAAAAAGGAGGATATCAATTTTTTATTCAAATTAACCGGGTACCTACACACGATTATTTTACCGCGTGTTTTTAATATGAAGAAAATAGGTCAAGTTCACTATTTTAATTGAGACATTTGAGTGCAATGCATGGTGTCATTGGCCTTAAGTGAATGATTGTGTGATGGATATGAGAATCTATCCCCGATATGAGTTAAGTGGACGTTACCCTTATATGGGATGCCCCTGGTCAACGGATGTCGGTCGTAGTAGATTCTGGACCGATGCTCCTTCGGGATTACCTTCTCGTGTAGACGTTGCCATACTTAATGGGATGAGACGATGCCTGGTTATGCCAAAAGACCACCGAACGTCGAGTAGGCCGTGCTCGTTGGGCCGTGATAAATTGGAACGCATGATTGAGTGTCTTAACCGCGCCTGATTATGGGACAAAATGGTGTGGCACGGCATGGAAAGTGTCATTACGATTTGTTCTTATAATCGAGACCCCTATGGCTGTGTGAGATATGAGATATGGTGTTCCAATTGATTGAGTTTTATTACTGCTTATGTTTGTGATATGAACCATACTGACATGAAGGGAGGATCTCAAATGAGGTGAGGCTATATGGTTGTGTGGTTGTATGGTTTTGTGGTTAGGACATCTCTAGGCGTATTCCCCTCCTAATAGGGGTTTAGGTCGTAGACTCATTCTTTTCAGGTCCTTAGATGGTGGTTCCTCCGAAACGTTTTGGTCAACCTCGAGCTGTTACTAAGCAAAGCATAGACGTTCCTGTTCCTGAGAGTCATTGGGTCTATGAGTTGGTTGTAACCACTGTCTAGGTCGATGAGCGCCTACCTCAGAGGGTACCCCATCAATTTAGGGCGTGGTTCTACCATGGGCTCAATGGTATAGGGTAGGTCCCCTTTAGGGATTTGATATCCCCGCTGTTATAGTAAATGCCGCTTTAGGCGAGGGTGTAGCTGACCCTCTTGATGGGGTCGTGGAGAACTCGAAGCCCCAGGAGCTTGTGGAGGTGGAGCCTAAAGGATTGGCGAATGTGTCCGACTAGTAGGTCAGAGGACAACTTCTTTTTTAGAGTTGATCTTTTGTAGACTTTTGTATATAAACCCAGTGTGTTCATAAAATTGTGTTTTATGAAATTTGTTTCCTACTTTTCTATCCCTTATTTATGTTGTCTAGAGTTTTGTTTATATGTTTCCGCACGTGCAATAAAATGAATGGGTCGGCGACGCATCCTAGGACGTTGCAATTTTATCGACCACCAAGAGATGTGTACACGCTCGAGGTTTGAGGTGAGACACCCCGAGCCAGTGACTAGGCCACTAGCTCGCCCTGCCGTCTACCAGAATTCACTGAGTAGCTCACCTCCTCGCCGACCAACCCGGCTTAGCCCCCTCAGTCAACACTGGCCAACAAGGACCAACAGCCACAAAAGCATAATCGATTTTTCCAACAGCAAGCAAAGGCTTGCAAGTTGTTTTTCAGCACCTTCCAGGCCTCCCTTGGAGCTGCCGTAGACACGGGATCTCACCGCTGTAGCCATGAACCTGTTTATTCGCTAATCTGGTGAGTTAACTCCCTAATCCTTGATTAGGTTGTTAATTGCACTTAGGGGTTAGATTAGTACTAATTAGTTTAGTTAAATTAGTACTAAGTGAGATTAGCCTTAAGATGGATTAGTTCTAATCTATTTTGGTTATATTAGCCTTAAGATGATTTAGTGTTAATCTAATTGGTGAGATTAGCACTAATGAGGCTGGTTTAGCCCATTTGAGGGGATTTCTCCCGGATCAGTTCACTAGACCCTCGCCATTTGCCATTTTTCTGGATCAAAATGTGCTGTGATTTTGGAGTTGATTCCCTTTGAGAAATGTTTTAGACATCTTCAACTATGACATATATTTTATTCAAGATTTTATGGATTTAAACGAATAAGATTTCAATTTCGTCAAAAACAAAACAGAACCTCTGTTTGTGCTGAAAATTGTGACATTTTTATGTCAAAAGGATTTTTATTAAATCTTAGAGTTCGAATTTCAAAATGGTTTCTTCACAAAAGTTGTTTGTCACATATTTTAGTTTAACATACTCAAATTTTAAATCAAATGGACAAGTTTTGGACTTCGAACCAAACTGATTTTAGAAAATAGACTTTCTGGAAACAGGCACAGTTTTTGTTATGGTTTGAGCGATTTACTGCTTTTAATCTAGAAAGATCTGGGTTAAGGTGTCTTCATGAAAAAATTTTGCTTATGTGTCTTTTACAACATATTCAAAGTTAATAATTTTTTGAGCTTTTTTTTTATTGGGTTTGTGGATTTAAACTTGAAGATGCGCGAGTGGACCGTTTCTGCCGGTTAGGACCGATAGTAGTCTGTGATTGTTCTTGATGCTATGCTTGCTAGAAAATGCATAATTGGTGATGTGGTGGACTTGTGACATGCTTGGAGCTTGTGCGTGGTGATATGTGAATGGTTGTGCTGTGGTGATGATTTATGGTCATGGCAAATGATGACCAGAGGAAGGGTGATATATGTTGTGTTGAGGAAACCGAATGGTTGTGAGCAGGCAAAGGACTAAGTGCTACACGATAACAAAATTTCGTGTGAGTTACCTCTATAGCCTTATACTAGTGCTTATTGTAATTAAGGGTTAAGTGCTACATGGTGACTTGAATTGTATGGGAGCCACCTCTAGAGCCTTGCAGTATTGTCATGCATAGTGGAGGGCTAAGTGCTATACGATAACAAAACTTCATGTGAGCCACCTCTAGAGCCTTGTACTGTTGCTATATGTGGTCAAGGGTTACGTGCTACACAATACCGTAGCTTCATGGGGCCACCTCTAGAGCCTTGAGTCTAAAATTGAATATTGAGTTTGGATATTGAGAGTGAAAATCGGGTGTGGATTGAACCACCGATATGAGATATATGCGCCTGATTATGGGACGAAATTGTGTGGCATGGAATGGGACGTGTCATAACGATTTGGGCTTATAATCAGGACCTCTGTGAATATTTGATGAGTGATATGAAGTGTTCCAATTATGAATTACGCATGTTGTATTTATAAGTGCATATGTGATACACTGATGTGCAGGGACATGCTGAGGCAAGGTAAGTTCTGAGTGGTGCATGTTTAGGCTGCCTCTAGGTGAATTCTCGTCTTAATCGGGATTTAGGGTGTTGACTTGCTGAGATTTATTCTCACCCTGTCGTGGTTTAAATATTTTCTGGTTCCTAGTGTGGAGAACCCAGAGCCCGAGGTTGAAGGGTCCGGAGCGTAGGTGGCTTAATAGTTTCTTTCTGCAAACAGACTGGTGTGTATTAACCTGTAGGTTGAATCTGAGATGTTTATCAAGCGTGATTGGTGAAATTTGGTTGTCATGTTTTTCTATCCCAAGTTTGTTATCGTCTGGGTTATGTTTAAATTTTGCTTCCGCATGTGTATAAAAGAAAGGGTCGATGACGCGTCCTAAGAACATCGCAATTTAGTTGACCGCCAAGGGATGTGCACATGCCTGGGATTCGGGGTGTGACAATTGTAGAGGCTAATATGCGTGTTGCTGTGGAACTTGGCACACCAGCTGCTGTGGAGTTTAGTATACTAATTGCTATGGGGCCTGGTATATAGGTTCTTGTGGTGCTTGGTCTACTAGCTACTATGGAGCATGCTAAACTTAGGGGATGTTCTAGTTGACTAATAGATTGTTTGGTTGTGGATTAAGTTATATGGGCCGAAACTCTTGGACAAAAACATGTGGATTAGCATTTGCGAGCAAAGGCTGAAAGGTTGATCCTGCCCCTTAATTAAAGGCACTAGTTCCTGCCCCCTAGCCGGAGCTAGCATTGTCTCGTAATTTTCAACAATTGCATGTATAGGTGGTACGTTAGATTGAATTGTAGACATAACAACAGGGATACCGGCAACAGTTGGGCATTTTCATTAAAAGCGAGCGGTATATCCTGACCAGGTTGCTGCCCAGTTACACCATTAGGATCGAAGACTTCTTACGGATTAGACCCATTAGTTTGGGTTGTTGATATCATTTCTCCCCTTTGCAAGATCCTTATGGGTGCTAAGGGTGGTATGCTCTACCTTACAATATCAAAACTTATTGCAGGAGATAATGGCAAAGAGGCGTACCTTGTCGTTATGGGAATATCCCACTCTGTGGCTAGGCTGAGCCAATTAGAATCCCATGTTGCCCTTGTGCACATTTGTGATATGTATTGATTATCATTGGCCTTACCACATCAGTCATCTGTCTCACCATATAATTAGTGAAGTAATTCTGAGTTTCTTTGATGGCTCGTCTCATCAATGAAAGTATGACGGGGGCAATTTCCGCTGATCTCCTTGGTTCCTCACCTTAAGTCTGATTCAAAGCAAGTTGCACTGATGATGACTCTACACGTGGGATATCATTCATTGATGTCAAGGGTTCGCCTATAGCTCCGTCTATATTGTTGCGACTTCTTGTGCACGACATAGCACTTTCTTTGACTAACACCTTGTCCCATCAGGCATGCCAAAAAGATGTTTCACCGATTTTGGATCCTGCAACGAAGTATCTTTCATCAAGTGTTATATTTTGATTTTTATTAAATGAGACTCAGGTTTTGTGTTAGCTTTAGATAGAGAGGGTCAAATGCAAACAAGACTATATACCATATAATCTCAAATCTAGAGAAGTCGCTGACTTAACACGAGCTTAACACCAACAATAATCAATGTCGAAACCTAATCAATGATGTCATCTAACTCACTTTAACATAATAATGAAAGCCCAACAAAATTAAAGTGGTTTATACAATATCGAAGATATTTCAACAACGCTGGATATTAACAAAACGCCTAGAAAGCGTTGCTCTCTACTAATTTCGAGGATACAACATTGGAATATAATCGACGACACTAGACAATAAGGATAACACCTAGTAGACACCGCTCCTAGATGGACATAAGAACACAACGTTGGAATTTAATCAATGATGCTAGATAATGGTAACAACACCTAGTCCACACTGCTCCTAGATGAGTTTGAGGACATAACATCGGAATCTAATCGACGACACTGGACATTGGTAACATCACCTAGCAAACACTACCCCTAAATGAGTTTGAGGATACAACGTCAAAATTTAATCGACAAAGCTGGATAGTGGGTTAGCACTGGAATCTAATCAACAAAACTGCCTAGGATATAGACACTTGCCGGAATTGAATCTACAATGGGAATCTTAAGCTACAGCTAAGCTAGACTAAGTAAGAATAAAAGCAAGATAAAGTAGTTTGTGTGTTGTTTGGGAGGGGCTTCTTTGGTGGATTGCCTACGATATTTATAGGCCAATTTGGTAACCATCAATGGTTGATTATTTCTTCCTCAAGAGTTACTCCACGTTTTATGATGAACCGCTTTATCCATATCTGGTTTCTAACTTATTCGACAACATTTTCATGGCTTGTCCAACAAGGATTAATTGTTCCTCTTGAGTTAGGTGTTATTTTAACTGTTCCCGCCTAAATTCACCATCATTGTCATGTCTTCAACAGCGTTCCTTGGCTTCCACATGTGGCAACCCACTACTTCATCATGGAATTATATGGCTTTAGTTGTATGTCCATCAAAATTCAGCTTAAGGATTCTCGAAATCCTTGACTATCCTTTGTTTTCATAACCTCTTATGGGCTAGGCCAATGTAAATTACAACCCACATACGGCAACGAGGGCAATTTTATACTTTTCTGCCCTTCGTGACCAGCAAGTGCTTGCAGAGGTATTTTGGGGTGTCAACAGTAATATCAAACTATGTATGCTTATAACGTTCCGAAAATACAAGGAGAGAGCATTTTTATTACTGATAGTTGATGGTGTTCGATCTAGAAGCTACAAAATGTCGTGTTAAAACCTAATTCCGATCAGATTCCTCTGGTTTCTCCTTTATAGCGCCATCATGCACACCATATAACGTTAACCCTCAATGAGTCGTCATTCTCATCATCCTCATCCTTGGAAAGGCGCCACCCAATGGTGGTCCTGCAAGGGCCCCAGCGAGCTGGTCGACTGGCTCGGACAGACCAAGGCCCAGAACTTTGAGCGGCGCCACTTGTACCCCTGCCTGTGAGATGCTTGATGGGGTGGCTTCACGGACCGTGCGTGGCATCGCCGTCACCTTTTTCATGTCATTCGAGCTGTGCTCGTGCATCTATCTCGACATGAAAGACGGGCCATTGGAATCTTCTGTGTTGCCGTTCGTCAGAGACTGGAGAAGGCTCCAGCGAGACGCCGGTGCTGGGGACAAGAAGAAGCGTGGAGGTGGAGCCGAGCCCAACTGCTTCTGTTGATGTTAAACGAGGGTAACTACAATATGTTTGCTCGAAAGGTTAGGGTAGTGTTATATGTAAGCATTTGTTAGTGGATAGCGGTTGGATTTATTGATTGTGTTGTCGGATTTAAGAAAGTATAATTTTATTAAAGTAAGCGCGATTTACATCATAACTATGTCAGAATTTTTGGTTTTTGTATAAATGACTTGATTTTTAAAAGTCAAATAGTCGTCAGTTACTAATTATTTGATATCACCTGGACATGATTGAGAATGTTTATTCCCCCAAGCTACCTTTTCTCAAATTTTTGATCTCTCACATAGGCTAATTTTATGACATAAACAAGTAGATAAATAATGAAACTAAATAACTAATCGTGTAGTATTAGTTGAGTTTACAAATGTAGTGTTTCGTAATTTTACAGTAATTACGTTATTTGAATAAATTTACTAATCCTATATTGATTGGTGTTCTATTATTATTATTTTTTGGTCGGTAAAGTCTTTTAATTCAAAGTCCTCAATCTTTAACACCGAGTACAGCATTCAACCTTAAAAACAGGGTCTTTTAGTTCAATATTCATAACTCTTGCGCATAAATAAGTAGCAAAATCATTTAGATGACTGTCCGATCTTTTTTGTGTTTTTGTAGATTCCTTGAGTAGTAAAACGGCTATTCTTGATATTCTCGAGTTTATTTCTCAAAGAAATAGATTTTCGGGCTAGCTATTCTCGCAGTATAGGTTACCTCTTAAATTAATTCCTTAATCCAATGCATACTTGCCAGATATAGGTCTCCGTTCGTACACACTAATTACATTTCAATTAAATTACTGGATTTATTCTTTAGTTATCTTTTACCGAATGCATTAAATCATTCCTTATCATGACTCTTATGCTCACCTCCACTGAAAATGAAAACCTTCCTTTATTAGTTATGATTGACAAGTGTTCAGTTAATATGTTAACAATACCCTTTTTACATCAAGTAGAGGTTAGGAATGAAAAGAATGAGAAAGCTGCTAAGGCTGCACGAGAAATGCGAAAGGAAGACGAAAGCCATGTCATGTATCTACTGCAGCATCCGTTACTCTCGATCTTAATTGAGTCAGTCTCAGAAAAGGACTTTCACCATAACATATACTTGGCTTTACTTCTTTCTTAATATTGAAATTCAGCCACTTCTGGACAATTATGACGCATTCTCTATTAATCAGATTAATTTGACAACTCTTTTGCAATTTCGTCAACCTCGTGATGTATCTCTCCAATAATTCGTCTTGTAATTGAGTCAGCTTGACCGGACAGAGTTACTTCCAGCTCAGCTCAATAAAACTACTCACGGAACTTATGTTCCCACTCATACCATTTATGAATCAAGTTTGGTTGCTAATTTATGCACCATGTAAAGGCCGATTTAGGCAAGAAATTAGTTTGGTCAAGCACATTCAATACCCCTGTTCCCTACTGCAGACGAGTATGAAAGGTGCAAGTCAACGATCTACTGATGACTTTCAACTTCAACGGAAATTTAGAGTGGAACAATGACAGAACTAGTAATCCTTGAGGACATATGTCCGTGGCATTACCAATAATGTAAACCCAGGCTAAATGGCTTCGACAGCTTTTCATCTTTCTTTCTTTCCCATGGAGATATAAGAACGGCGAAAACAGGACGTATAAGGGGTTAATGATGCAAAGCTAGTTTTTAAAGATCTCTTTCATGTTTACTTAGTCAATCAACTTGATACAAAAACCACACTTAGAGAAGAAGATGACAACAATATAAAAACGAGCATCCATATGTGAAATTGCATTTCAATCCCATAAAAGTCGTATCCCTTGATGTACATTGCACATAGTTCGAAGGGACCACTTCCCAACAATTTCATCGGCCTCCATGATATCTGATCGCCTTCCGCTTTGGCTTCTTCATCCATTTGGCTCCTCTTCTCTCTATCCTTCTCACTATGCTAGCAAGCCATTTGGGCCTTCCAGTTTCCCATGAAATGTATGCTATGGAGATTCCAATCACGATTCCTGAAGCATAGCCCATTGCCACTACCTTCCTATTAAACCAACTTCTTGCATCCTCTTTTGTATTGTCCTCTTGGAAGAACGACGGCGATGGTGGAGGAGGTTGAGCATCATCATTTCCATAGAGGCCTAGATTTCCACGAAATGAGTCACTTGTGAATGTGCTCAATTGCTTGTCTTGAGGTATGCGACCTGTGAGTTGGTTCTATGAGAGGTCCAAATAGCCGAGGAATGTCAAATCTCCCAATTCTCTAGGAATCCTCCCACTAAGCTTGTTTGAAGATAGATCTAGCCATTCAAGATTAGTCAAGTTTCCAAGGGCTAGGGAATGGACCCAGTGAGGTGGTTATGGGAAAGGTTGAGCCCTATGAGAGAATGGAGATGTCCAATAACATCTGGGATGTTTCCTTCGAAATCATTGAGTGATAAGTCGAAGGTTTTGAAGATGGTCAAGATCCTCACTAGCTGAACCACATGTCCTTTCATGATCACTTTCACGGAATCCTCATAGGCCATGAAATCATTCGTATAGCTCATGTACAATGGTTTGTCTTGTGGCTCTTGCCCAATTTGTACACTCATCATCCCATGAAGTTTCACTATCAAATTGGCTGGTAAAGGACCAGCAAAAGTATTGTTCGAGAGGTCCAAAATGTGCAACTTAGAAAAGAGATGAGCGACCCTTGGAAAATCCAAATGACCCTTAAAGTTGTTAGACCTCAAGACAAGAACTTTTAGCTCTGGCAGTGTTCCCAACCATGCCGGGAAATTGTCCACTATCCTATTGTTGCTAAAATCTAGAACTTCCAGTTTTTTGCAATTGATCAAGGATTGTGGCAATGTGCCTCGAAATTGATTTTGACTCAAGTCAAGAGTTCTCAAGCTACTTTGTAATGAAAATCTTCTAGGGATTATGCCTGAAAGACAATTCATTTTCAAATTCAAAACTGACAAACTAATGTTGTAGTTTGATAAGCACTCTGGTAGGCTACCGATTAAGCTATTATTAGACAAGATGAGGAATGAGAGCTTGGTGGCACTGCATATCGAAGAAGAGATCTTCCCCTTTATATTATTATTTTCTATCGAATAGTAATTTGTGGAGAGTGATGGTAGTGGAAGTGGGCCTTCAAATTTGTTGTTGGACAAATCAATTATTGACAATGATGTATTTGAGAAACCTTCTATTGAACACCATCCTGGAAGTCCTAAAAGTTGATTGTTGTGGAGCAATAAATAGACTAGGTTAGTCAAATTACCGAAAGAAAATGGAATTGGACCGCTAAGCTGATTTTGGCTTAGATCCAATTGGCACATAGCCCGAAGATTTCCTAACTCATCAGGAATGCTACTAGAAAGCTGGTTGCCAAATAGAAATAAAAGGTTAAGCTCTATCAAATTGCCTAATGTTGAGGGGATTGAACCGTTAAGATTATTGGAGTCAAGATCTAATTGGAGCATAGCTCGGAGATTTCCTAACTCGTTAGGAATGTTACCAGAAAGCTGGTTACTATATAGAAAAAGATGATTAAGCTCTGTCAAATTGCCTAACGTTGAGGGGATTGAACCAGTAAGATTATTGTAGTATAGGCCGAGTCCGCGAAGAAGTTTCAAGTTCCCTAACTCCGGTGGGATGTAACCAACAAGTTCATTATGAAATACATACAAATCTGTTAGTTTCATCAATTTCCCAAAATTAGGAGGAATTGGCCCTGTCAGAAAGTTTATAGCCATGCCCATATACTCCAAGTTTGTCAAATTACCCATTTCAAGAGGAATAGAACCGGAAAATGAATTGTTTGCTATCCGTAGCATAGCAAGGCTACACAAGTTACCCAAGGAAGAAGGAAGAGATCCATCCAACTGGTTTGAATACAAGGTAAGCTCTTTTAGCAAACGCAACTGACCTATTTCATCAGGGACAGAGCCATTCAACTTATTAATAGCAAGGCGAAGCACCTCAAGCTTCTTGAGCTCACCAATCTTTGGTGGTATTATCCCAAATAGTCGATTGAAGGAGAGGTCAAAGTGGGTGAGATTGGTTAAAAGACTGACTCGAGGCGGAATACTGCCGAAGAGTTCATTACCGGATAAGTCTATAAAGGCGAGACACGGTAAAGACGAGAACGGGAACTCATTAAGTGTACCTTTGATGTTCAAATTGGCAAGATTGATTCCAATCACACTCCTGGCTAGGTTACATGAGATGCCGTACCACCCACACGAGCTCACTGTTGCCGCGTTGGAGTCGATGGCATTTTGAGGAGGGAGAGTCCATGTAGATAGAGAAGAGATGGATTGGGTTTGGTTTTCAAGGCCAGATTTCCATTTGAGAAGGGATTGTGCTTCTAGTGTGGAGGCATAAGCAGGAATTGGACCTTGTGGAATGATGACCAAAAGCACTATGAAAAGGGCAAAGGAAGCTGAAAGGAGCGCTAGCATCCCTAATTTTGGTGAATTCATGATTTGGTTTGCTTGTTTGGGAGGTTGATAATCAATAATGAGACATATATAAAAGGCTTGGTTACTCTGTTTTTGTCATTCTCTTGGTCATATTTTATGATTGTAGGGAAGAAAAATGAAGGCCAGTGATTATCTTTTTGCTCAGTCTCTGGTTGTAGCACTCAAAATTTGACTGAACTTTTGTCAATTCCAAGCGGATCTACTTTTGATGTTGTATATTGCCTAAGGCTTCCTTTCTAAACGCAATTCAGACTGAATGCCTTCCAAGCCAGTTTTGCTCTTCATATAGATTTTCTGTATATATATCAAATCGTGTATCATGCATAATATAGTCAATTATATGCGAACTAATAGATTTAATTTATTTTCTCATTCTCGTAGAGTTAATTTTACCACTTATTACTTTTGCTATTGGTGATAGTTGTAATATCTATAACTATATATATATTTTGAAAGAAAATTCTCTCATTTAAAATATATATATATATATATATATATATATTTTTTTTCTCTAGGAGCAATTCGGACTGAATGCCTTGCAAGCATTTGGCAGGGAGAGGTTGAAGATGAAGAGTGTGACGTAAAATGAGGAACTTCATGTTGTGTTTGAGCATGAACACGTTCAAGCTTTTCCACGCTTCACCTCCTTAACGTTTGATCCATATTTTCCTTTTTCCTTTGCCTTTTCTTATGCTGCATTATAAGTTCAAAGGTGTCACTGTCAATCAAGAGAAGAAACAGCTGGGAAATTGCTTCCTGAGCAGGCACAAGTCTATTATGTCACAGTTATGATCTGATGGCCGCAAAATCAATGCACAAAATTCCGAAGACCTTGACTTCTTACGCACTCGAGATACCTAACTCGATAAAGACCTTGAATCTGGATGGATGTGTACAATTTCCACCCTTGACGTGCACGCTGGTTCAACGCATTGTCTGGGCCATACTTGTTTTCCTTCTCGTCAACAATCTCCAAGTCCACCCCCTGGTGGAGCAATTGAACCACTCTAATCAGGATTTTGGAGGCGAGTTAATGGAATAAAGACATGAAATTTTTTTATATAGTTTAGAAACTAGCTTGAACAATTACTAATGGTTTAGAGTTCATATCGAACAAATTAAAAGTTCAAAGACGGCTTGCACATTTGATTAAAATTCTAGGATCATTTGTATCATTTTTCCATTTGAAATCGTCCTCCGCTTGTGTCAAAAATTAAGTACCCGTGATAACTACTTATATTTTCCTTATATGTTTAAGAGTTTCTTAAATAATTAATCATTCTTTATTTCTATAAATCCACTAATTTCATCTTTATTTAACGTTCTAGCTTAAAGAGAGTACAAAGTTTTTTGGTGTATTTGCTAGCTAAAAGGGAAAATAAGAATTAGTATATTTTATTTTCATATCTTTTTCCTAATAAATGATGCCCTTTGGATTTCTCTCACAGACAAAAACCAAAGGACCGAAGTAAGCTGAAAAGACCTACTTTATGATCAAATAACAAAAAATAAGCAAATTGAAAATCTTCAAAGCTTCTACACAGTCATTTTTATGCAAATTAGTTTATTCATACTATGCATTACCGAGAGAGAGAGAGAGATGATGCTGTATAAGTAATGGGAAATTGTGCATTGTATTGTGACATTTAATGAGGCATTCTACTAGAAACATACTAGTTCCACACATTTTGTTAGCCTTAGTCATTTAAAATCTCATTTAAATTTCAATCTAAAAAATTTAAATGTGCTTGACCCAACTATTGGATTTTGTGCTAAAAAAATCTAAGTGATGAATGCGTACTCTGTTTCATTAAAAAGCATAGAGTAAGTAATGAGTAAATTAAACTCAACATTGTTTTTTTTTTTTTTTTGGTAAGAGTAATAATATATAGAGCTAACCAAAAAATACACAAGATTCGGCGCTACAAAACTTACACTCAAAAGACAACAAGTCAAAATGAGTGGAAGGGCACCGAATGCAAACATTGTTGATTTTATTTTCCATCCAAAACGAAAAAAGAAAAAAATGGGGAGGGGGGGGAGTGCTGGAAAAGTGCTAAACTTATTGGTGGTGCTAATTTAGTCTTCAATCTATTAATGGTGTCAATTTAGTCCTAAACCTTTTGACCCAGAACCCATTCAATCCTTTCAGGTAATTTTGGTCGAATATTGTTAACATGAGTGGTACCCCTCGAATGGCCCCCGATCCATTAGGGTCGCCACTATTTGCTTACCTTTCACTTGACCTGATAATTTATCACTCTGATACCAAAGAGTTATAATAAGTTTATAAGTCCTGAGGGTTTATATTTTTTTCCATAGGTCCCTACGCAGAAATATGGCGGAAGCGTATCCAACAACTCCCTTCCATATATTCAGAAAACGATGCACACCAACTAAACATTTATAGGTAAAAGCTGAACACTTTTATTTACTTAAACCAGATGGACATCATTCATCGGTACATCAAAATGTCATAGTCTTCTATACTCGGCTATACTTCAAAAGATGACCGACATCTTTTCCAATAGTCGTATACTTAAAGTCCATCGATCAGTGTCGGTGTCCAAAAGTTCCTTCCTTTACTATCCTCCTCCTCGTAGTCATATCCAACCACTCAATCCATCTACCGGTGGCAGTGACAGCAGAGGTATCTTGTCTAGTCTGAAATGTTAGTCCCCAAAAGGGATGAGTACAACCACTCAGCAGTAAAAGATCCATCAAACTACACAATGCAACAAGCAAGACAATCAAGATTTCATGTGAAATGTACATATCATCTATGCAACCATGCATATATATCCATAAGGTTTATTCCATGCCATGATAACCACATTTTCAATGCCAAATATTACCAACTCAAAACTTATAGACAATTCATGTACCATGCCATATGCACACATATGCACATGATTTATTTCCCATTTTAATATTCGAAAGAATCTCATTTTCCCGGGGACCAGTGTTTGCATCCCTCCGGGCTTTCGCATCCAATCCTGGCATAGCGAGACCTCCGGCACACATCTCCAGGCATCCAACACACACCTCTGGGCATCCCGCACCCCAACTGGAATCACGAGGCTTCTGGCACACACCTCCGGGCATCTTGCATCCCACCTAGCATCACGAGGAATCGCCGGGGCTCGCCATGAAAATGGTTACCCTTGCCTTTCGGAATTACGTACCGACATACCACCAGGCATCCCCTGGAATTACATATCGATATACCACCGGGCATCCCGAAACTCCCAGGGAAAATCCTTTGGGCATGTATTCAAAATACAACCAGGCATCCAAAGGGCATCGACTCATTCGAACCTTTGAGCATCCCGACTCTCGGGGCATCGTTGACCCGAGGGTCCAACGGCAACAATTTACATCTTAATTTTAGAAAAACACTTTTCAATGAAATGACAAAATGTCTCTTGAGTCTCATCACATCTCAATATTGCATGATATGCCAATGTCAGTATCATCATGTCACAATGTATATTCACATATATGTCTCACTTTCAAAACAGCATTTGATGCAATAATGTCAAAGGTTTCAATCAACTTTTGATGTCATATGATATGCTAAATGTCACCACATATACTGTATAAATAACAACCCAAGATATCACATCTCATAGAGCAATTCATTTGTTCTTGAAAATAAAACAATTTTCGGCTAAAACAGAATGCACTTCTTTAATTAAAATTCTGGAAAAAATAGTAAACAATCTTAATAAATTCTAAAATTTAACATGTTATAAATGAGATATATAGAAAAATGTTTCATGAATAACACCATGTCAAAAGAACTTCGTACGAGTCGCTATGGTCCATGCATCACAGCCTTAAAATTTCAAACATCACCATTGCACAGTTTTATTCACAAATTCGGTATAACCCCTAAATCAACTCAGAAAATTCTGAAAAGTTTTTATGTTATAGAAAAAACCTAGAGGTAAAATTTTTGTGAAGAACTCGAAGTCATATTCATGATAGATCAAAAGCTATAATCACCATAACTCTCCCTAACCCTCGGTAACGATTTCCAGATTTAACCATTTCAGAGAAAAATCGTTTCACTGACCAATACTCGTCCGTTTCTTCTCCAATATTAGTATGTTACTCCTTAAGATGTCATCTACAACTTTCATCAAGGACACAAAGTCAAATTTCGGCTAGATAATTACAGAAAATTCATGGAGTCACCAAAGGTCAAGCTGTTTTTCCATGAAACAGTTTGCTAGCTTGAAGAACTACTCCTATACCTTTGAATTTCCAACATCCAGCATCACAACTCAAGCATCTCCTGAATCTATTACACTTCACACACAACCACAGCAAGCAAAATGTAGATCAATGGACTCTCACTTGCCTTAAGTCCAACGTAACCACAGCAAGCAAAACGGAGAACTCGGGGTCTCGGACACGGCTCGGCGACGGCGAACTCGAGCGGCGTCGGTAGCGCATGAACGGAGGGGCAGTCTCTTCCCTTTCCCTTCGCTGCACAAATCTGCTCGGTTAATCCCTTTCTTCTCTCAAAGCCGAGCCTTATTTTGTTCCCTCTAAATATCAATTAAGCTAATGATGATTTCTTGCATGTAGGGGTTTCAATGGATGCATGCATGGAGGACAGGTGGAGGAGGCGAGGATAGGTGGGTGGGAACGTGGCTTGCATGCATGCTGGGCTCTCTCCACCGGCCACCGAAATGGAGAGCAACGTGGCTATTGCTAGGTGCCCCTCGGTCAACCACCCACCTTGGTTGACTGCTCAGCGTTCGTATGGGCTGCATGGGCGTGGGCTGTGGGCTCTTCATTCCAACGTGATTATGGGCTGTCCTTCGATGGTTATAATTCCTCACATCTGCCTGCATGCTTTTGGATATTCTCTTAAGTTAATTGACTTCTTTAGTCAATAAATACAAATTCGCAGGGTAGCTTGGATGGAAAAACAGTCCCTATGCATCATCAAATCTTCCTTTTGTTAGCTGCCTATAGAAATAAACGTGCATGAAGTTTTTAAGGTTTCCTATTTTGCATGCACATAAGTAAACGGGCAGCTCCCAATGGCCAATCCTCGGACATTTCTTCATTGGTGTACCCGAGTTGGCAGGGTCGAGAATCATTTGGAATGAGTCTTGGTCTCGTATGAAAGATTTCCGACAAGACTATAGCTTATATGACAATCGGATCATTACTAAACGAAATGCATTGGTCCAACGACGATACGAACTAATGTTCGTAAATAACGCTAATGTCATAATCCGACGATACTCTCGTCACTTAATCTCAAACTGCCGCACATCCAAGGGTTGTCGAAATTTCCGAATGCCACAACATGAACGCTAACCGACCTACGTGGTATGGTTAGTACTAACATAAACGACTTATGATAATATTTTAATTATTTTTTGTATTTTTTTTCTTTTTTTTTTCTTCTCATTCCTCTAACCAGTCACTGAACCTCAACAATTGGCCAATGGTGAGGCTTGACCCTCGCCATCCAAGCATAAGGCCGCCCTCACGGCCTTTAGCAAGAGCTTGAGCCTTGTTATGGGCAAGGCACAACCTTACCAAACGAAGACAAGCGGTGTCCCTTGCCGTAACCATCTTCGTAACGGCAAAGCTATTACGAAGCAACAAAGATGTTGTGTGTCACGCCCCGAACCCCGAGCACACAACAACCCATTCCCTTGGTCAAAAGAAAGCGACATCCCAGGACTCGTCGATGACCATTCATTTTAATCTTTCATTATGCGCAAGCGGAAAACGAACCATCCCCCAATCAAATAGACAATCAAGCAATCAAACAGGGATAGAGGGATGAATATCAAGAACGACAGCAAATAGTCGTATATACATTTTTATTGGATTAACCAACAAAGGATCGTTTCCAATTTACAAGCCCACCAAAGGGGCCGATCCATCCTCTAAGCCAGACCAAAAAGAAACTAGGTAGGCTAATCCAACTATACAAAAAGAACCCTCGGGCTTGGCACCCCTATCACTCAGACCCATCGAACTCAGGCTCCGTCAGATCGTAGTCGGAGGCATTCGAGTCTATCTCTAGTGAAGAGGAGGCAGGATTCTCCACTACACCGTTAGGAGGGTCCAGCTCCATGACATCCTAGTCGGCATCCTCGGGGCCCCTACTAGGTAGCCCGTCAAAACCTCGTAGAGGACCGATCAGCATATTGTCCTCCTGGATGAACCACGCCAGGAAACAATGGGGTATCCATTGCCCCGATCCCTCATCCACCCAGATGATGGAAAGATACTTCTCGTAAAGATGCGCCCGACCCGGAAAGCGGTGGCGCGTCACGACAGTCTCCCAGTCCTTAGGGATCTCTAATCGCACCAGCGGGTGCGCCATTCTAAGGGCCTGAAAGTGGTTATACAATAACCAATGAGATAAAATCTCAGCAAGTTCTCCCCCTAAGCCCCGGTTAGTACACCAACTCAACTCGGGGTATCTCTCCAGAACAACCCCACAAGCAAACTAATGACCGACAACCAACAATCAACCAATAACATAGCCATGGTCAACCAACAATTAAATAGTCAGTTCGCATGCAACCTTACCCGGTATGCCATACCCTGCACGTTATATCTCAATACAATGCACACAATGCACATGGCCATTAGATGATGCAGTTCATCAATCACATACAAGTCGCGTCATAAGCGATCTCACCTAGCCATTGTCATACCCTGCACATTATCGATTCATGCGTGTGTGCCATAAACAATGTGAACAGCTCATGCATAATCGAAACCAATGATGCCATGTTTCACATATACTCTTGCATCCACACGTGTTCCGATTATTACTGCCCCTCGGGGCCACAACCGAACCTTGTCGAGTTTCTGATAAATCGGATTATCACCTCCTAAACTCCTATCAAGGCAGCGGGTAAATCAACTATCACCCCCCTCCGAACTCCTGTCAGGCAGCGGGTATTTCAACTATCACCCCCCGAACTCTTGTCGGGGCGGCGGGTTCAACTTAATGATCATGCAAGCATACTACCACAACCCATTTTTATTTTTGAACATTAGCCAATGCACACATGCTTGCAAATACAACCTCAAAGCATTTTCTCATAAAAGCGGTCCATTTCTGTGTCCCTCGGACAAATCGTTTTCCCGTTTTTGTGTAAACCATATGATTCAGGCGGATGTCCATGTAATGACATATCCCATTCACATCATAGGACCAAAGTACATTAAACAAGACAATTTTTCACTCTCGGGTGAACAGTGTGCGTGAATAGTGCAATATAAACAATGTAATTTCATAATTAAATAATTAATAAATTAAATTCAGAAATTAAGCAAATCATTAATTAATACAAACAATCAATCAATCAAGGCAAAACATGCTTAATTAAACACAAACCACAATTAATTAACAAAAAGTAAGATTAGCCTAAACTAATCTTAACCATCTTTCTTACCATCTATCTTAGGGCTAATACAACTTAATTAAACCTCCTAAACTAGAATTAGCCCTAACTAAACCAACCCTAAGCAAGTTTAGGCACTAAACGAAGGATTAGGGGCTAAACTCACCCGTTAAGCAGGCCGAAGACACGGACACAGTGGCCACGACGAAGGCGACGCACGGGGACCTCGACCACAGTGATCCAAGGCAGTCCCGAGGTCAAAATAGCAACAAGCAACTCAAACTCCCATTGCAACACTGGAAAACTGGACTGCCAGAGGAGAAAAGGGGCTGAACGGGCTGGCCGGAGCTCCGGCAAGCAGCTGGCTGGTGACTAGCGACACCTAGGGGTCAAGGGGGACTTGCTGGTGGCTGGGCAGAGGCTAGGTCGAAAAGGGAGGAAAACAGCTGAAAAGGGCGGAATGGGCGGAGCAGTTCAAGGCTAGGCAGACTGGCCGGTGACTGCTTCTGGTCGGCCGGCGGGTCAGCCGACAGCTCTGACTGGCGAACGGCCACCTCAGGGCATACGATCTAGGTCTCCTGGACACGGTGGTGGGTGGCACGGGCTGTGATTCTCATGGGAAGGCAACAAACAACTCAGTTTTTTGGAGGAAGGTCTACAAGAGAAGAAGAAGGAAGGGAGAGAAACAAAGGGAGAGAGAGCTGCAAATTCCTTGGGACTGAAGATAGGAGAGAGAGTGAGGTGAGGGCTAGCTATCAAGCCTCATCAAGGCCATTAACGGCTTGCTTCAACTCCCCATGCAGAGTGACATCATCTTCTCTCTCTTCTTTTTTGACTTTCCTCAAAATATCTAGGGGCAAAATGGTCATTTCCACCTTACACATTTCCCAATCTACCCTCGGGCTGAAAATGAAGGGCGGGCCTAAGAAATGGGCTAGGAAATGAATAGGAATGGGCTTAGGAATTGGTTGGGCTCGAAATGGCTCAAGGTTAGACAATGGACTCGAAAGGTAAAATGGTTGGTTGGGTCCAACGGGCTCACTTGCTTGTCTCAGTCTACCATGGTGGCTATCCCACCTTGGGCATGAGGCCCACACTGGCCTGGCCCGGCCCACGTCCTCAAAGGCTCGTTTCCTCAGTCCGTAAATCCTTTGTCTAAACACCCGGCTTAACTGACACTGTCGACCGTCGAAGTAGCACCAACCAAAAGTCCATCCCGGACGTTCCCGAAAATTCGAAGTCCAAACTTGGATTCTCATGCCATGTCAATTTTGCTTGAATCACATTTTGGTACAACTCAAACTGACAGGCAGCTTCAAGGATTCACGTGTAACCGACTCATGCCAAACCACATTCAAGACATCTCAACACATGGACATCTTTGACTACATGAAATTGCGGAGGATAGATTCTTATTTCAAAGTACACGATTACCGAGAATCGACATAAGGTCGTTCACGGGCTCGATAACAGTAAACAGAATCACCCGTCGTCCTATTATGTTCTGTCTGCGAATCGACTTCTAGTCATTCCAGAAATCAGCCTACCTATCTATAGGATCGTCCTCATGCAAGTCTCACGGTCAAGTCGTTTTCCTAGGTCAAGTTCTTTAGTCACGTGATTTCTGTCCTCATTAGCCTTTCCCCTCAAGATCAATATCTCGGGAGTGATCAATTTCGAGTGAGATCAACCCATAATGCATTGACAAAATTCACGTTCATTCATCCCTCAAACGGGTTCGAATTTCAAAACGTCACAATTATTCCCCCCTTACAAAAATTCCGTCCTCAAAATTTGCAATTACAAGTAAATTCTCAAAAAGATGGGGGTGTTGTTGCTTCATTGCTTCCTCACTTTCTCATGTAGCTCCCTTTATCTCGTTATGTTGCTAGATCACCTTAACTAAGGTGATAGTCTTGTTTCGAAGCACTTGCTCTTTACGGTCCTCTATTCGTATCAGCCTCTCCACGTATGACACCCTATCATCTACGTCTAGTTCTTCAAAGTTCAACACATAAGTCGGGTCTAGTTTATACTTTCTCAACATGGACACGTGGAAAACATCATGTACTTGTGTAAGCTTCGGTGGCAACGCAAGACGATACGCCAAAACCCCGATCCTTTCCAAAATTTCAAAGGGTCCAATGTACCTCGGACTTAACTTTCCTTTCTTGCCGAACTTGGAAGTACCCCTCATTGTTGATACTTTCAAAAACACATGATCGCCCACCTTAAACTCCAATGGTCTACAACGCTTGTCTGCATAGCTCTTCTAAAGACTCTAAGCGGTCTTTAGTCTGTCTCGAATAATCTGAACTGCATCCAAAGATTGCCATACTAACTCTGGCCCCGTGATTTTTCACTCACTAACCTCGTCCCAACAAAGCGGAGTTCTGCAGGGTCTCCCATACAAAGCCTCAAATGGTGCCACTTTAATGCTCTACTGATAGTTGTTGTTGTAGGCAAACTCAACCAAGTGAAGCTACTCTTCCCAGCTGCCTTTAAAATCTATAACATAGGCTCATAATATGTCCTCAAGAGTCTGGATCGTCCTTTCTAATTGACCTTCCATCTGCAGATGGTACGCTGCACTGTACTGCAGTTTCGTCCCCAAAGCGGATTGCAAAATTTTCCAAAAGGTTGCCGTAAACTTAGGATCACAATCAGACATGATAGTCATTGGAACTCCATGAATGCGTACAATCTGACACACATACAACTCTTCATACCTTTCCAACGCGAAATCCTTCCGTACAATAATAAACTGAGCTGACTTTGTTAATCTGTCAACCACTACCCAAATAGAGTCATTTCCTCGCTGACTCATTGGCAACCCCATCACAAAATCCATGGTAATGTGTTCCCAGTTCCATTCGGGAATCTCAAGAGGTTGCAACAGTCCACCAGGCTTAAAATGCTGAGCCTTTACTTGCTGGCATGTCAAACACTTAACTACATGCTTTGCAATGTCCAACTTCATACCATTCCACCAAAAGTGCTACTTCAGGCGAGCCTTGCCAGGCCACCTGCGAGGCTTAGGCTGACAAGCCTCGCCATGGCTCGGCCTCTCCGGGGACCGGCGACGCTCTGGCGAGGTCGCTAGCCCTCGTCTAGCCGATCGCCGACGCCGGCCATGGCCAAGGCCGGTGACAAGCAAAAGGAAGAAGAAGAAGAAGAAAAGCAAAAGAAAAGAAAGAGAAAAAGAAGAAGAAAAATGAGAAGAAAAAAAGTGTTTCTCGGAAGTGTTCCCAGGAACAAGAAATAAGTGTTTTATACTTCTTGTTTTTGTTCCAAATTTGTTCCCGGGAACAAAAAGAACATATTTTTGTTCCCGGGAACAAAAGTATAAACAAACTCGTTTCTGTTCTTTTTTTGTTCCCCAGAACAAAAGATCAAAAAATTGTGTTCCGGGGAACAGAAACAATTTTAAACAAACGCGCCCTTAGCCGCCTTTCTCCTCGGTCCACATAAACAAAAGCGAATTTAACTCTATTCCATTGTCTTAGAGAGTCAAACTGAGTAGCAAACTGATTAGCTAAAGTCCAACAACAATGTTATACCTCCTAATTGGGTAGCACAACCCCCCAATACTTGTGGATTTACTTTGTCTAGATACCCACCCGCGGTCTTTGCTATTTAAACTCGTTTTGAATCAATAAAAATTATGTTCCACCACCCCCCAAAAAAAAAAAAAAAAGTGGGTTGGGTAGGGACAGGTTCGAATGGGTAGAAAATGGGTCATACCCAAATCAACCCATTTAATCCATAATAATTCATTTTTATGTAATACAATTTTAACAACCCATACCATACCCAACCCAACTCGAAATTCAACCCCGTACTCCGATTCATAGCAATTTTTCCCCTTAAGTACGGAAAATAGCATACTAGAATAAACTAACCAGTTAAAAACAATAAAACGGGAAAAATTATCAAATAAGAATATACTAAAAAAAAAAAATTGAATCAAAGCACTTGAACACATCTCTAGTTATTTGTCCTGGTGCAACAAATTTGATCTAATTTAGCAAAAGTGACCATGCCTAGGAAAATACATATAACATAAATTTCTACTCTCATAAGGCAAAAGTACAGCGTAAGTATCAAAACTTGGCACAGGAGACACTTACGTGTCAAAAGTTCTAAAAGATACACTTAAGTATCACTTTCTTTGAAAAATAGGACATTTAAGTGCCAACTCCATTGAAGTGTACCGGAAATCCGATGTGGCTTATTTTTAATAATGTAAGTCGCCTACATAGTTCGCCGGAAAGCTAAGTCAACAAAGAAGAATCAAACGATGTCGTTTTGCCTCTTATTTGAATTTTAACATAAATATTAATTAAATTAAATTTAAAACTAAATTATTAAAAAAAAAAAAAACTTGCAATCAGTTCGGCAAAGGCTTGCATAGCCCTTGCCGAACTACAATCTTCTTCTTCTTCTTCCTTTTTATTAAAATAAAATTTAGTTTTAAATTAATCAGATTAATATTTATATTAAGATTCAAATCTGAGGTAAAACAACGTCGTTTTTGGCTTATCTAACCACATCTGCGTGCAAAATGACGTCATTTTTTGTTTATCTAGCTACATCAGCGTGCAAAACAACCATTTTGCACTTATCTCATCGAAAAAATACCACATCAGCATTTTGGCCGGATATTCTCACCATTAGCACTAAAATGATCCATTTTGCTCTGATTTTGACACTTAAATATACATTTTCGAACTTTTAACACTTAAGTGTCCCTCTCATGTCAAGTTTTAACACTCTAGGTATCCACACCCCATTCTCGTAAGCATTAAAAGATAATGTAATACTCAAAGATTTGAAAATGCTCAGACACGTCAAGATTTCCAGCACTAACAGCATGTCCAACACCATATACTTCGGCGAATCTAGGGACTTGAATGAGTGTTAGGGTTTGAGGAGGTTCTTGAATTTCCCTGGGTTCAACTTCCGTTTGCCTTGTTGACTTGCTCTTTTGCTTTCGATTGTTTCCTGCTCTTGCATTTCGTATGCTTTTCTAGCACTTTGCTCGGTTGCTCTAGGAGTCCATGAATCAAACTCTCCGATGCCCAGATGGACCCCTACGTTGCTCTGGGCTAACATATATCGGATATTGTATTGCTCAGAGCTTCAACTAAATCTGGACCTGAAACTCTTATTCCCTGCATTGTTGGGCTGGTCTAGACACATTAAACATCAAAAACCCCTCAAAAATCTCCCATTGAACTGGGAGAAGATAGATCACACAGCAGCGAAGGAGCAGAATGTCTCCGACCAACTCAGGCACAATCTCAGCAAAGTTAATGCGGCCGCTCATGCTCATCTCTCTGGTATTCAGAATCATGTCAATTTGACTTTTCAGGGACCTATGTTCTCTGTTTTCATGTTTCTTCGAGAATATAATGACTTGTTTTCGCTGTATTGATTTTCTTTAAGTCATGGTCATATATTCATATTGGCTTTTAAAATGTGTAACTCACCATTTTGTATTACAGAAGAATTTCACGTGCTGCCTTCAACTGATTTGTTCTTTTGTGGTAGATAATTGTTTTTACCATTCAATGAATCTGGGTTATAATTTTGCACAATCATATTTCAAATGTGCGCATGAGTGCTGCGACGGAAGATGGAGGGGACAAGAAGAATTTAGCAACATTGTGGAAAAACGTGAAGGATATTTTCAGTGAGAGGGCTAGCTGGTACATGATCCTACCGTGTGGAATCGAAGTATAGGAAATCGATGGCCCGTAGTTAGCCCTATGTTGCAGGTGACATATCCCAACGACGGCTTGCCACGTGTCAAAGGGCATGCCCAGTTACTATGCCCACTGAAAGAAAATTGGTAGGCGTAGTCCGATCACCCATAAGAAGCGTACTCAAATAAGAAAGTCAAAATTCTCCATGCCATTCTAGTTCGATAGAAAAACCAAATCTTCTACCATCAATTATAAATTTATTTCTACACAAAGCAATGCTCAATGAAGCATGCTCGCGGCATATCCTTGAACAAGGTTATTTATTAGTGAGTCTGGAAAATTATGACAATAAATGTTAAAAGTATTTCACGTAAATATAAGCAAGAGATACGTCAAGCGTGGTTGTAAATGCAATGATTTTTAACCTACGCTACAAGAGAATTATCTTTTATGAGATTTGAACTTTCACTATGCAAGGCCCTAGAGAATCCCTCACCAATTTCTCATCATAAACAATTTTCCTAATTGAATTTTACTTTGATTTTGAATTTCCGATAGAACAAATCCAACGAAAAAAAAAAACTAAACATATTATATGGAAGTCAATTCATTCTTAAACTTTTTAATTTGATTAATTTAATTTTAAACATTTTGACAATTTATCAATATCATCTTGCCAACCAATTATGCCTGAAAATTGCTAATGTGCACACCAATTATCCAATAGGCACTATTAGCGCTGACATAGAAATTTTTTTTTGGCATTTTTTGAAATTATTTCTCATTTTTTATATTTTTATTTTCTTTTTTTCTCCACTGTGGTCGGTGAGGAAAAATATAAATATAACTATAAATATATCAATGTATAAAAATCAAAAAAATTTTAAAAACTATGAAAAATTGTCCACACAAGTTTCAACCATGTCACGTAATCCAACCGACATCAACGTCAGTATTTTCATTCAAAATTGGTCGGAATGATTATTTTGGCACATTATAAATAGGTTTAGGACTAATTTAACCAAATTAAAGTCTAAGATTGAATTGGCATCCGTTATTATATATGACTTTTTTGGTAATTATCTCCAAATTCAAACCCCTAAACTTTCCATTAACTTTGCATTTTTGAGATGTGATTTTTTTTTTTTTCAATCATACTCTAATTCTCATTTTTAAACTTTTATTTTGCCTCCTTATAAGGCGTAGGAATCGAATCCCACACTTAAAACTAAATCACCCCCACTCCAATCCTCTGAAAAGGTAGGGATTCAAACCTCTCATCTCCCATTTCCGAAGTGAAAAGAGTATCCACTAGGGCAAACCCTAGTAGTTATGAAATGTGATATTGCTTCTCTACATTCTAGAAAAAAAAAGATTATGGTGAGAACCTTATAGGTTCTCCTCTTTTTTTCGAAAGTTGGAGCATGCCTAAGATAACTCGTAGAGGAGTGAAAGTTGTTCGACAGCAAGGAGAGGAGGGAAAGCTAGGATTACTTAGGAAGCAAGCAATCAGGTGCCAACTCGAAACTCTTTACCTCTCTTTTTTTTTTTTTTTCCAAAGTTACAATCAATCAATAAAGGTGCTTTTCGCATTTGGAAGCATCAATTTAAATCCAGCTCGTGATAGAGGCAAAAATTAGAGTCCAAAACCATAGCTCTAGCTTCAAAGCAAGGGATTAAGGAATCAAGCAAGAGTACACCTTATAGTCATTCATATTCCAAGCACTAAGGGCACGTTTGGTAACATTTCTGTTCCAATAAACAATTTTTGAATAGAAATAGTTTTTTCTATTTTTGTTCCCGGGAACAATTTCTGAGCATAAGAATGCGCTTGGTAACTGCAAAAAATTCCTATTCCAGGAATAGAAATATGTTTGGTAAACTTATATAATTTTGTTATTTCTTTTAATTTTTCAATGTTTTTAGTATATTTTTCCTTCTTTTTTTTTGGTAAAAGGTAAAAATATATTGACTTTTAACCATAAAGCTATAAATAGCTATACAACAAGAGCTCGGTCCCAAAAACTTGCACTCACAAAGACGGGAGTCAGAGTGAGTGGAAGGGGGCCGAGGTAAAAGAAAGTAAAAATAGGCAACAACAAAAGAAGAGAAGGCCTAAACAGCGGCCAAGGAGCACCAGCTACCTACCCCGATACAGAGAATAGAGAGGCTACAAAAACAAAAGAAACCGGAAACCCACTCAAAGACTATATTTTTCCTTTTTTTCTTCTTTCTTTTTTCTTTTTTTTTTTTTTTTTTTCTTCTTCTTTCTTCCTTTTGGCCGATCGCCGGCCTTGGCCAAGGCCAGTGACTGATCGACGAGGGCCGACGACCTCGTTGAAGCGTCACCAGCCCCTGGTGAGGCTAACCTTGTGCCGCCTAGGCAAGGCCGAGCCTCGCCGGTGAACTCACCAAGCCACCGAGGCCACCGACAAGGCTCGGCCTCGCCCAGGTTGCGAGAGGTTGACCTCGCCCTAGCTTGGTGAGGCCAAGCCTTGCCGAGGGCCGGCGACACTCTAGCGAGGTCGCCGGCCATGGCCAAGGTCAGCAACTGGCCAAAAAGAAGAAGAAGGAAAGAAAAAAGAATAAGAAAAAAGAAGTGTTTCTCGAAATTGTTCTTGGAAACAAGAAGCAACTTTTTTTACTTCTTGTTTCTGTTCTAAATCTATTCCCGAGAACAAAAAAAAATAGATTTTTTGTTCCCGGGAACAAAAGTTTTACCAAACATGTTTATGTTCTTATTTTGTTCACTGGAACAAAAGAATAGAAATTTTTGTCCCGGGGAATAAAAACAATTTTAAACAAATAGGGCCTAAGTATTCCTTGCTTGCTTAGATGTGTCAATCTCCCTATTTATACCCTTTTCCTGTGAGTCAATTAGGTTTAAAGAAATTTAACAAAGCTTATGACTAATCTAGGGTGCAATATTAAAACATGTCTATTTAAGTTTCATGAAATTTAGACATGCGATCCATTGATGCTCAAAGATCCCTGTATCTGTGTGCTTTGTTTTTGCGGTTATAAGATCTTTAAATAACAGGTAGTGTGAAATGGTAAGAGGGTTGCTAGAGCTGGTCACCTCTGCTTGTCTTTTTTAGTAGTATAAAAATTGGAAAATGACATAGACGGTTCATAAACTTTGGCCTAATGTGCAATGTAATCCTTAAACTTTAGCACAGTGTGTAAAATGGTTCCTGAATTTTTAATTTGTTCAATATAGTCCATAAAATTTTTGTACATATTCAATTTAGTCCCTAGACTAGGTTTAATCGTTCAATGATGTCCTTGATCTTAAATTAATGTTAGGAATACATTGAACATATTCTTATGGTTCATGGACTACATTGAATATAATATTGAACAAATTAAAAGTTCATGAATCATATTGAACATTAGACTAAAGTTTAGGGACCACATTCAATAAATGTAAAATTCATGGATCATTTGTGTCATTATCCCTATAAAAATTTCTCTAACTACAAATTTCCACTTAGTAGTATGACATCACCAAAGTCAATTATTAGCAAGAGATACATGTACATACATACATACATACATACATACATACATACATATATATATATATATATATATATTTCATTTTTCGGTATTTTGCAAAGGAGCAACATTAACATCATTGTGCAAGTGAAAGCAATGTCCAGTTCCAAGACAAAAGATGCAACCCCTCAAAACTGAACCGTGATTTGCGAAACATGAGCCATCAATTTTCAATACCCATCAGAGGCAGCTCCATCTGCATTCACTTACGTACAGTGCCCAAACTCTTTGAGTAGCATCCACGCTTTAATCCCAAAAAGACACCTAAACACATCATTTTTACCTTAATATAATCAAACATCAAGAAAGCATGATGTGATCCATTTCTGTTGCCTTCTGTTTCAGGTTTTAGCCAGGGGTCTGATTCGATTAATTAAATTAATTAATTTAGTTTAATCTCCTATCTGCCAGTCAATTAGGGCTTGGGTGCTCCACCCACATAAGCCACCGGCCATTAGCTCGGCTGGCCGGAGCCTAGCGGTACACGTGGCTCCACGTTGGAGGGCCCCATGGGGACACGTGGCATTGAGGAATCCTTCCAACTAGGGTTAATTGCTTCATGCCTAAGCATGAAACAAAATCTTTTTGTCGCGGACCCACTATCATATCTTCCATGAATCCATCTGTCCCTTTATTTTTTGTAAAGCAGATAGGCGAAGGCGATGCCCCACGCAAAGCGACCCACGACCCGAAAAAGCCAGGCCAGTGGTACTTACACTGTTTATATAAATCTATTGACCCATTATGGAGACATTACTTTACATAGGCTTCATTTTCTTCGCAAAAAATGTTACATTTCTAAAACAACTCTTCTAAGAAGTTATTTTCAGGAAAATAACAATATTTTCCTATGTTTTGCTGAAATCTGAAAAGAACGAAAAAAATATTTCCCATCATTTCGAAAGAAGAATCTGATTTGATTTTCTTAAATGCACATACATTATTATTATTTTTTTTTTGTCAGAAACACATACGCTATTTGAGCACTAGTGACTTGCGCAGAACAATTGAGGAACCATAAACGAACATCAAGATCCTAGGGAACCATAAACGAGCATTGATAGACTAGGTCCAACCTCGATAGACTTAGACCTAGTTGCTGAAGAACCAAGCACAAGCACCTAGGTCTTGAGCAAGGGCATAGGCAGAAGCACCAGTGTCGAGTCCACAAAAGCCAAAATTGAGAACCCAATGCCCATGCACGGCTTCCTAGCCCCCTAACTCGAGTCCCCAAAGGTAGGGCCTAAGCCTCCAATGCCTGGATCCTTGATTTCAAGCTAGGCAACGGGATCCCAAGCCTCAGCCTCCTCAAGCATGAGGGGCCTGAGCCTCGGAGCCAAGCCTGAGCCTCAACGCCAAGACTTGAGCCCTAAGCTCGAGTCCTAAGGATCAAGGCATGAGTATTTAGGTGGTATAGTAAGCCTTAATGGACCCAGACCCTAGTGTCAAGGTGGCAAGCACATGAATTGGAGCCTCGGGCCCAACCTCGTTGGACCTAGGCACTAGCAACGAGGTCCCAAGATCAGCCTAGACAGACCCGAGCACAAGTGCACAGACCCGAGCATGGGCACTAGGCCCCCTAGCTTGAGCATGAACACTAGGGACTAAAGCATAGGCACTAAAGTCACAGGGGATGGCCTCAATGGACTCAGGCTTCTAGGGACCCAAGAACAAGTGTTAGGGTTCCAATGTCCAAGCATAGAGTTTTTCATCCAAACATAGATATCTAGTTATATTTTGGAAAATAATTTCCAATTTTTTAAAGATGATATCATTTTTCCTGAATTTAAGCATTGATTTTTTAATTAGGAAAACATTTTCCATTTACTCGTATTTCTAAGTGATCCAAATGTCAGAAAATAAAGAAAATGTTTTTTGCGAAACAAAGAAAGTATTAATCATAGACGAAATCTTTCTTTTTCAAGGCATGGGACAAAGATAGCATTATTTCCATAACTATTATATTGGGCCTACTCTGGTGTCAAAATATTTCAGAGGAATTTTTAACTATCTTATTTCTTTAAAAAATGATCACCTAAGTTAATTCAGTGGCAGAAAATCTAACGTGGCTCGTCAAAGTCACCTTAATAGATGCTTTAAAAAGTTTTGATACTAGATTGGTCATTCAAAAACTATTGACATTAAGGTGATAATGCATCAAATTTTAACAAAATTGAGAAATTGAGATCAAATTGCTTTCCAAACGTTAATTAGCATTGCTCCTTGTAGCTGATCAGAGACAAGTAATCCATTTCCACATGGCTTAAAGCTTTGATATCCAATCTCAAAACAGATCAAGGTCAGGGAAGAAATAACTGCAAACTTTGAAGGGTGAAGAGTATTTGCCTTACTTCCCTCCTTCTCTTTTAGGAAAATAAATAGATTTTTGTGATTTTAAACGAATTTTTTTTTAGAGAATTTTTACTCCATAATTTTGCTTTTAAGTCTAACAAAACAAAGAAAAATAATGGCAAAATTATAGTATTTGCTTTGTGACTGTTGCTTTTGTCTTGTGAAGCCATTTTGTCAATTTTTTAATTTTATAGAGCAATAATTCTATGATTGATCAATTCAGTACCAAAACTTTATGACCGAATAACTACAATGGAAAAGTTTTTCAAAATCGTCCATTTAAATGACTCCAACGAGCCGCAACAAATTTTTCGGCAACCCCTTTTTAAGTATTGGCTGAAGAAAAGAAGGCCTATAGGAGGAGGGACATACCAAATAGTAGAATCAAATGTCACTCCGATTATTGACGACTTTTATTTTTTCATTGGGACTTGATCTCGAATCACATTCCGTCCAGTCCCCGGTCAGCTCAAATCGCTCAATTATGAGACCCAACTTCTCTCATCCATGGAAGGATGCATCTAAGACAGTCAATACTTTGGATTGGATTTTATCTTTATGCTTCTATTTTTAATATTTTAGCATATGAGGTATGACATTCACCAATTCACACCTGCAATCTTTTTAAACCTATATGTGGACATTTAAGTTAATTTTTCCAGTCATATAAGTTTCTTTCCCACTGCTTCAAAAATAAAATAATCATTTCGTTTTGGTAGAAAGAATTAACATGCGAATTTTCCTTACATTAATAGCCAAAACAAATCGGTGTTTAGCAGGAAATTCACTAGTTGATTAAATACTATTCACCCACACTAAATTACTTACATAATAGAAACTATTTAATGTAATTTAGATCATCATCGACACGAAATAATTTATTTGCTCAATCAATTAAAGTGGGCCTTTGTGACCTAAAAAGAGTTGCTTTTTTCCAGATGAGGTCAGGAACTGAACTTAGCAAGTATCTACAGAACCGAGGGAGTAAGATCTGTAACCTACTTTCCCTCCCTCGACCCTAAATTATTACTTTATAATATATATGTTAGAACAATATTTTAATGTATCCAAAATACTAATCATGCGTCAAACATGATGATTTTTCTTCTTCTTCTTCTTTTTTCATATCCCGACACTTTACAAGGCGCGTGATTGATTTAAAATGGACCGAAATAATGGTTCGAAAGTATTTCCTAAGTATCTCAAAAAACATATAAAATTTCTTCTGGCTAAGCTAACTATTAGGAATAATAATTCACAACTTTAATCTTGATGTCCTTACAGCATGCTGATTACCGGAGGAAAATACACGGTTCACTAAATAGACTTAAGTCATCCTTACTAGATGGTTATGTCATTCAAAGAGCTGAAATTTATAAAAGCATGGGATGTGACATACTTTGCAATCAGATGTAAAAAAGAATTGCATTGGGACCAAGTTCTATTAGGGACAAAAATGCATATGAAAGAGATCATTAATATTGTTAAACAGCATACATACATACATACATACATACATACATACGTACATATCTCTCTTTTGAAGAGTTGGTGGTGTAGTGTTTGAAGCAATTGGATTTTTTTATCTCAAGGAACGTCAAATCTCAAGTTTGACTCTCCCATCGACAAATTGTTGAGACCTCCGTCGAAGATTTACGAATCTGTATGCATTTATAATTACCAGACATAATCGAGATGAAAGGACTACCACGCTCAATAAAAATTGGTCGATTTCGATATGAGAAAAGGTTTTTTTCTATAATCAACAAGACCACTGTCCCAGACCAATTTTATTTCTTCCCAACTTTATGTGTCCGACAAAACATTTAACGCCAGCAAGTTCATAACCGGACCCCACTCCCCCCCTTTTCTGCCCATAAATACCATCGCCCTATGCTGCAATTCTTCCCTTTTCTCCTCCTCTCCTCCCTCCACCGTCTATAATAAGTTTTCCGGCCATGATGTCCGCTTTTTCGGCCATGCTGCCATCCGACCCCATCCTTGACAACCCGTTTCTCTCCTTTGGAAACGGGTTTCCCCCTTGGGACTGCCCAGACCTCTTCCCGGCCGTCGAAACTCCACCGAGACCCCTCGATTCAAGCTCTGGCTCCGATGGCCCGAACCCTAACCAGGACAACCCTTCGAACTCGAATTCCTCTTTGACCTCGAGCGACCTAAACCAGGCCTCGCCTGTGGTGGACGAGCGCAAGCAGAGGCGTATGATATCGAACAGGGAGTCGGCGAGGCGGTCCCGCATGAGAAAACAAAAGCACCTAGAGAACCTGCGGAACCAGGTGAACCGGCTGAGGGTCGAGAACCGGGACCTCACGAACAGGCTGCGTCTGCTGTTGTGCTACGTCCAGCGCCTCCAGATCGATAACGACCAGATGCGGTCGGAGCACGTTAAGCTCCGGCAGAAGCTATCGGAAATTTGCCACGTCTTGCTTTTGCAGCAACAACTGCACCAACAGCCTGGCCATGCAACGACGTGACTGTTAATGTCACCCCGGAACAAATCCCCTCATTAATCACGTAATTTAAGAGCTATAGTTTAATAAACTCATCTAAACCACTCGAGAAGAAGGACTCCCTCCCTCCCTCCCTCCCTCCTTCTCTCTCTCTCTCTCTCTCTCTCTCCAGCTGCTAGAGCGGAGAGTATTTGTGGGTCGTAAGTGATGATTAACTTTGGACAAATTTGGGGTATTAGTCAAAACCGAAGTCATTACTTTGTAAGAAAATTTTAGTGGTGATTGGTTCATTGAATATTTAGTAAGTGGTTCGAGTTTTTATGCTCTCTCTTCCCCCACTTTCGCTCCAACCAGATAGCATGACGAATCAAAGCCACCATCCACTCATGATTGTTCGACCGAGTGCGCGCAACTGCCGGCCAAAGTGCTCGTTTCAGCACTCTTCCCCTAATGTCGGTATCCACAAAAATTGAACCGCTACGTAACATGATACGTACAGACTTTAAATCTCGAAGTTATTTAGATCGATCGGTCGCCATTTTGGATCGAGCGAGAGTAATTATAGACTCAAATGACTATCGAACCCGTTCAAATAGAACTGACATAAAGGAAGGATATACTTTTCTTCTTTTTCTTTTCTTTGTGCGTTGGAAACCCAACCCTAGTCTGAACCTGAGCTTGTTTTGGAGATTCCAGATAACATTCGTCCTCTTTGGTAAAGTGCTAGATTATGTAAGACCGCGTTAATCTATTTATGGAGCAATGCTAAGTGAATTATTTTACTGAATTGATATATTATGTGACGGGTCACATTATATCCAGCTATTGAACAAATGAGTCGTATTCGGACTGCATCATCTGATAAAATAATGTATGTGCCGTGAATATGGTGAAAGGCATATCAACCGTCCGTTTTTGTTTTTTAATTGATATGTTATACTCTTAGGCAAGGGAATCTTTCGATTTTATTCCGGAATTAAAACGACTGACGCTTCCAATATAATAGATTACATGCCAAATACATACAGTCAGAAGATCTAGGGTTTATAATAGTGGCGGGCTAAAAAGCGAGTCCATCACTTTCTGGACTTGGCAAAAGTTGCACTTCACCGCCATTGCCATTTTTTCTTTGCTTGACTGATTACCTTTGGATTTTAGGTAGAGAGATGATGGCAACTTTAGGGTTTAATAATGGAGTAGTTGATGTTGAACATGAGAGCATGGCGGGGCCACAATAGCGACGAGTTGTGTTCGGACACATATAGTATGATATTTCAGATAATAATGTCCAATAAATATGAATTTAAGAAAAGAGCAGGCTTCCATCACGACCATTATTTATATATAAAGTGAAAGTTATGGTTAGCATATTTAAAAACTATTTGCGTTTTTACGCTAATTTGGACATGAACTGAGAAGGAGGTAGCCATTATTGAATACAAAGGAATTGATCTTAATGGGATTGTTTTTCAGATTGGGCAAACTTACGACGGTAAGAGTTGCCATTTAATAGTTGGTCTCAATTTAACAATTTCATAAATTTCAGAGAAATATGATGGAAGTAATTGAGTTTTTGTTGGAAAATAAAATAGTTATTAGCTTTGTCACTAAAACAAAGCGCAATGGTTATAACTGATCATTCCTAAAAGCATAGAGATAACAAATTGTAAAGCTTGTATCCGTAGGCGTGACGTGTCAACACTCGGTGCTGACTCAACAATTTTCCGGCGAATTTTGACTGAAAGTTTTTTTTCAGAAGGACTTATATTATCGCCAGAGAATAATACAAGGACTAGAATTGCAATCAAACAGCATATAAGGACGAAAAGTTAGGATTAATAATGCAGAACCAACTTGTTTGCATGACACAAGGTAAAATACGAATTACAAAGAGAAAACTCAAATATGACACGGCATGACATGCTTAATTTATGTATTGACTCGAATTGACATGAATTAATAATTTTCATCTTAGTTCAATTATTTGGCATATGATATTAAAATTAGGATGTTTTAAGCTGACACAACTTGATACAAGTTTAAAAAGACGATTGTAGCATGCTGACATGAATTGTGAGCCCCACTAAAAGCGAAATCTCCAAAACTATTGGTACTTAAAGTGTTGTTCCCAAAAATAATTTATAAGAAATTATTGCTTCACACATAGGATCAGAACCCAGCCCAACTCAAAATCATGGCATTCCCTCTTTATGTTCATTCGATGGTTTCTCTTTAGTTGTTGTTTATAACTATTAGAACATCTTGCTCGAAATCGAGACAAAAGGGAAATAAATACACGATATTCATAAAAAGAGCGATGTGGAAAACTTTAACAAATAATACAATCAATTTAACAATTTGTTGTAATGTCATTAGGAACAAACTCCAGTGTACCCGCGAAGTTTAGTTTAAAGAAACACGTTCCTCAGATATTATTGAGTTGTTTTGAAACAATTTAATCTTTTGGGTTTGATGGCCTTTTCACAATAATATTTTTCTTACAGATCATTATAACTGTTGCGCATCCTTTTATAGCAACATGATAGTCTCTTTCTCTCTCTGCACAAATTCATATCATGTCATGAAAATTATGCACGTTAAATCATTTGTTTTATATGACAAACCATATGCCTAAACTATGATGATAACATGTTATTATTTAGTGTCGAATCGATCGATCGTATTTCATCTAGAGTTCTGTTTTCTTTCATTGCTATTTGGAAGGAATTACCTCCAACCAGGTCTCTGGTTGATGAACATGACCTCATTAGGATATAATTTGGAGAATAATTTATCGAATTAGAAGTGGAAGAGAGAACCATCCCTTTTTGCTATTTGGGAATACTAAAGTACTCACAGCCAACAGCGACCGCAAGAAGCAACACCCACCACATGTTTAAAGTTAGGGCGGCTGCTTTTTAGCTCGATAAGTTGACTAGATATTCTAGAACCCACACCCCACAAAAATCAAACTGGAGTGTGAAGGTGTTTAAGGTATGGACGTATCCTTACCCGTCTGTCCCTTTCTTCGATTGTAAGTTTACATCTGACAAGGATCCTCTAGTAAAGTAAAATGGGCAATTTAAGGCTTTCGTATAAGCAATTTTTTTAGTGCTACTTGGATAGTTTAGGTAGGGCTCATCGAAAGAATTTAACTCTACTTTATTTTCAAAAAAAAGGAATCGATTGAATGAATAAGAAGATCACCTTGTTTACAAATGTCTTGATATTTTTTCAGAGATGTCTATCATATCGTGTACTCAAAAATCCATGATTCAATCTATTTTTCATTAAATCATAAAATTTGAATTAAGACTTGATTGCATTTCATATAAAAAATTTAGATTTGAATGTACTCTTTCTTCGCGCGGGCTTATAAAACTTTACCTTCTAAAATGATGTAGTTTTTCTTGGTTGTAAGTTGCCTGTATTGATCTTTATCTAATTGTGCTATTTTTTTCACTGGAAAGATCTCGAAACCGAATGAAGGAAATTGGAGACAGCTAGAGGATGTGAGGTCCCACCAAATCCTTGGCTCAGTCCTTTCTAGATTTCTCTCATTTCTTTTGTTAAAGTCATTAATTTGAATCAAACTCGATTTCCTTTTCTTAGTCGTTGAGATAGAAGAAATCAATAAGAATTTCGCCTCGAATCTTCAATGAAACAAGCAGACTAGGTTTGTGCCAACCATCATAAAAGAAAATAATCAAGAGGGTCAATATGATACACTGATTTAAGACAATAAAGGAACATGCCAAGATTATTCACTCGAATAAACAAACAATATTCAATAAACTTGTACAAAGACAATGAATTGATTAGTTCCCACCATCATAAAAGAAAATAATCAAGAGGGTCAATATGATACACTGATTTAAGACAATAAAGGAACATGCCAAGATTATTCACTCGAATAAACAAATAATATTCAATAAACTTGTACAAAGGCATTTGGAAAGATTCTTCGCATCTCATCGAATAAACTGCTATTTTTAGTGCACTCGATCCTGACGCATACGTCAGGGCAATTTGCGTTCATGCACGCCTAGATTTTTCTAATGTCGTGATGACGATATAGGTCAAGTTTAATAGAAACCCATTTTCTTTAAAATAAAAGGCAGAAAAGGAAAGCACCAAAGGGTCGCGAATTATAGAATAATAAGAAGAAGAAGAAAAGTGCAGAACTCGTATGGCCTTTTGTTAAGTGCCAGTCACGGGTTGGATTAGCGAAATGCTGTTACTGGTGATGGCACGATCTAGGGTTTCCTTTTGCAAAAGAGTCAATCCATAGTGGGAAGCTCGCTTTTGTTCGACAGTGCTTAAAAACTAAAGCCGTCTTTACACCTGATTTATTTGGCCACTAATCATTTTGCTCACGTCAGGTTTCTTTCTTTTTCCCCTTCTACATTATATTTTTATATTTATGGGTACGGATAGTGGAACAAACGCACAAAATGTTGAAATTCAATCATCGAATTATAAGCGTTCCAAATCTCGCATTAAAGTTTGGATGATGCTTTAGGGTTTCGCATGATTGAGTATTGTACTTGCCAACTAATGAAGCGCAAATAGAACGTGACTATCTTTTGGCCAAAAGGAAGTGGCGCATGACCAACATTTTCATATAGAAAATCTAGTGGGAAAATGCAGTCGTCTCCTTTAGATTTACACTAACATGAAATATATTATATAAATATATGGTCACTCTACGGGTAGATAAGCGTATAATGTGATCAGGCAAGTACTTAATCATGCAACGTTGCATTATCTCCCGTCATAGGCAATGATAAAAAGCTATAGATATATTTAACTCTTGCCGGATTCAAGGATCACGAGCTTCCCCTTTTGCAAAACAACAAAGAAAACTAAATGCAATGTACCTATCTTTCAAAAAGTCATTAAAAGGTAGGTCCGATGGAGATCCTCGGCATTTAGGGATAACGGTATGTGTCAAAATTCCTTAAATGGATTAAGATGCCCCCTCATATTATACAAAATACACTATAAAGTCCAAAAAAATCCTATATCTACTTCTCACTCATGCGCGCGTGCACGAAGTTGCCACAAGGAGGGATGGATCAAAAGTAACATATCAGATACTAATGGGCATTTATTGGTTTAAAGAAAATTTCCATATAATACATGTACAATAGAAGGTTTGGTTATGAAAATAATTTATATCTAATTGTGGATATCGGGTTATAAATTTTATCAAAACATAAAATAAAATAAAAAGGTGCTTTGTGGACAATATAAGAGATACTGCTATGCTACCATGTTTTTTAATTAGTTTTTTTCATAGAAGAAATTAATTATTTATAAAGTATGACAACAACCCTTAAAATTTTAAGACCATAAACATACGAGCATACCTCTCTTAAGTATTTTCTCGAAGGTCAATGAAGTGCAAGCTTCTATAGACAGCTAATATTAAATATTGGCCGAAAAAGGTAATAGAAAGTGGTAATCAGTCCAATCTTTGAAAATGTACATAACATGGGCCCTAATGCTCCATCTGAAAAGCCCAGTCAAGGTCGAGCAGAGAACGTCCCTCATTGACTTGTTGACCAAATTATAGGGCTTTGATACATGCCTTGAATGGGAAAAAATTCGAGCTATCCACTTTTACCAATTCTTCAAAACTGTTTTGAGATCGGATAGAAGTGATATCGCAGGGGCGTTCGGGTCGAAGCAAGAGGTCCGATTTCTCGTTCTTTTGGTTTATTCTTTTTCAATTTGAGAAATGGAACCTTGAGAGGTTTGCCTGGTTAGTATGCTAGAATGCGAAACTTTTACTTGATTTCTTGGGCTTTTCAATGCGTTTGGAACCTACATTGATCACCACTTATGGCTTTGCTGAATTTTGCACTTTTAGTGGAGTGGTACAATAGGACCAACCTTGGAATTGTTCAATTGGTCACTGGCAATAGGTGTCGGTAAACCCAATCAATTGGAATCAAAGAGTAGGGAGAAGCTCATATGAATCAAATCCATGGAATCAAAGAGGGAGAGAAAGAGAGTTTAGTGAGACCTGTTTATTAGATGACTTGAAAGTGAGTTCATAAGAGACTTATTTAAAATCCATCTGTTTTGGCTTTTTTTCATTTTAGAACGCATTAAGGCCTATTTTTAGAATTTGAGATGATCCATATATAACTCATTTCAACAAATATGAGTTAAAGCATGAATCTGTGACTTGTTTTGACAACTCTAGTTGTAGAAAATATCAAAATTGATCGGCTACATCTACAAACATCCACACACACACACACACAAAATCCGGAGTTTTTTTTGGCCGCAATCCGGAGCGACTTCAAAGCGAGAGAAGTTCAAGAGAGTGAAGCACACAACGACTTAACTTGATATGACGTGCACAGACTTGAGGCGTCTGGCGAATTTGGGGTCCAATTCACGTGATGTTTACATTTGTATAAAAGCTTGTAGCTAGAGATTTCCAACAAGCTCAACATAATTAGGATAAATTGCAAAATCACAAAATCAAGATTTCGACCCAATTGGCTTTGGTTTATGAACTGGACGTCGACTCGGCAAGTTAACATTTTACAAAATCGTTATCTACTATAATTTAGAGATATAAAAATTTTAGTTCGATTTCAAGACCTTTGGTTATTTGGGGATCAAAGTTTCCATCAACACTAACATCATCATCCAACACCCCCGTTGACTCGATTTGTATTACCTTGGAATGCTTGTGATCCCTGATTTCATGATGTGCAATTGAAGTTTGTAAGTCACCAACTTCCTAACACTGCCAAAACAATCAACTAGGTCGAAGTGTAAAAAGTTGACTATGGATTTGGGTGACAATATGGGTGTCAAAATGCCCATCTTGACAAGTACAACCCATTCTTTCATACTTAAAATGTGATTCGTACCTTATGTCGTGGGTCACCAACTCTCGATCATTTAACTATTTCTAAGAGGGATCTCTCATAGTCCCAAGACTATAAATTTGCAGTAAGTAGTTGAAAGATTCACAGTTATTTGATTTTGGTCAAAAACCACTTGTCATATTCTCATTCAAGTAAAAGTTTGAGACAACAATATACGAGCTTTAGGACAAGCAATTCCAAAAGACAAGTAGGGGGATAAGCGACCCAATTGCCCGCTAAATATTTATTGTGGTGGGTTTTGGTGACCCAATCCACAACACAATTAATTTCTCTTCAACAGTGAGCCAAAAAGATTCACAACTTGATTGGCAATGCAATAGCCACTCTCCCTAGGAATCGCAATACCAAGCACAAACTTAAGTAGTTGTTTTCAATCTTCCCTCTCAATAAACTTTTGATAGTTTAAACTCATAGTCTTATAATATATGGATTCTCTTAAGCTCCATTTGTTTAGAGAAAAAAAATGAATGATTTAAAAATGATTGTCTATATTGTCTAAAATAATTAGTCAATAAAAAATGCTTATATTATCAATAACAATTTTACATCTTAACATTTTGATAGACGAAGAGAATATTTTTCATTCATTCATTATTTTTGTAATGATTCAAGCAATCATTCATTTAAAAATATCTTCTAGATTATTTATTTTCTGTTAAACAAAGTATTGCATTTCAGCCAACAAAATTGATTTTTTGTTCTTACAAGAGTTATTTGGAAGTGAGAACCCATCTTTTGGGTCCTTTGCTTTTCCTTTCGGATTGGGAGTCTTTGCTCTCTAGTGCAAGCATGGGCGATCCTGAGATCACAATTTAAAAAAGAGAGACTTGATATAGCCCTTGTAAAGCCCATCATCAGATAGTTAATAAATTTTGATTTTGAACATCTAATCTGAACCAATACTATGTCCTTCCAAGAGCCCATTACAAGTCAAACATCGATTTTCTTAAGGGCCATCTCTCTTCTTTGGTATGGTGGATTAATGGTCCCAATGCAACTATGCAAATTCCACGCTTATCCTCTCCTACCTAAAATAGGGAACAAAATCATTATCATTGATGAAAGTTTACCTAGTTTGGTGTTGAATTTTTGTTCTTGCCAACATTTCGTGAAGATACTGTATATATCGTCTATATTGATTACACTATTAGTATCATAACATAGACCAATCCCTTCCTATACATCACCTATACCAACGATACTAGTGACGCGGAAATATAGGCCAATCACTTGTTCTTTTAAGTGATTGAGGCATCTAATACAATGTGCTTACCATAGACACTAGTGCATGACGAGAAAAGTAGCAAATTATACAAGTACCAGTACATTAAATTCCAACTCAAAAGACATGGCTATGCGAAAGAAGGCATTAACAAATCTAGCACAAGTTTGATGAGATACGTACTTTTGCACTACATGTGATCGATTAATTTACTAATGTACTGCCTAAATTTGAATGAATCATCGGGGTACTCTGCACTCCTCACCATCCTGAGATGATCGATGAACACATCAGGAATTCCCAATCACAGCCTCGCGCTATCAATAGCCCCTCTTCTTCCATCTTCTTTCCGAGCTGTGTGCATGGACGAGATTCGATTTTAGGTTTTCTCACTGAACCTCCCGCTCCGGTCCCTCGGAAGAGGAGGAAGGCGCGACATCCTGACGAAGCTGTTCTCCCTAACATCGCAGGAGCTCTTGCAAGAGAAGACGGACATCCTCTTGTTCCTCCACCGGGACTTGACCGGATTGCTTTTCTTGCCTTCGTCCGAGCCCGACTCGTCCGAGTCCACGCTCTTCGTGCACTCCTTATAAGCGGCGAGGAACGGGTCATCTTCCCGCCACAAGAACCCCTTCATCGAAGCGCTTCGCCTTGGGACCCCTGCCGCCGCCGCTGCCATACCCGGTGGAGGAGGGATCTTATCCTTCCGTTCTTGGGCCAACCCTTGAGACCCAGAACTCGGTGGCAACGTCGGAGGTGGGCTCGGGGCAAGCGATGACGATCTTCTCTCTAGATTCTGGTGGGCGGCCTTGGAGATTCCAGGGCTGTGCTCCCAGGAGAAGGGTATGACGATGCTTCCATGAGAACGAACCTTCCGGTGGTAACTCATCTTTCCCAAAATTCCTGAAAGCGCTACGGCTGAAGTACAATGATGGGCATATCGCTGCGGCGTTTCTGTGGTTATAAAGGTGCTTTCATGCATTCACTGTTCTCCAACTGCAGAAATTTCCTCAAGTAGCAAGCAAGTATGGCGTGAAGAGGAAGGCTTGAAGGAGAGAATTCAAAGAACGAGATGATCAAGAAACGGAAGAAAACCAATCTGCATGTTTTAATTATGGGGTATGTACATTCTACATGTCCGAACGCTATGCATGATTGGAAACGAGAAATTAATTGCGCCCCGACTGAATAATTAAATTCCATCTACGTTAGGTGAAGAGGGTATCTAATTTTCCTAGTGTATTGTGATCTTTTATATTTGTGTTGACATTGCCTGGAGAATATGGTAGGTGGGTGACGTGGATGTCTAGGATTTCTCGGCTATTCGTCAAGCTTACTTATATTGACAATGGGAAAAATTAACATATATTAGTCTCCCGTGCGATATAGATTCGACTGTATTTTAAGAATTTATCCCCAAAATGACAATTTGATGATCGTTAGGTGTATGTGTATTAAATGCATCAAGGGGAGAATCTTTGTCCACGAAATGATGCTGGGTGAGTGCAGCTAAGAGACGTATGATTGTTTATTCATCAAGCAGGCCGTCTCAAGAATCGGCCGGGGACATAACCTTTGTGGGGCACGACGCATTGTCATGTCCTCAAACTGTTGGAATTTAGCCATTTATTTCGAACCGAATTTCCAATCGAACCTTCGCTTCCTCAATAAAGACTCAAATCGAGGCGTTCGTTACGGCCCATTCTTTTGCCTAGAAAAAAATAGAAATAGAAAGAAAAAGACGGCAGCTTACTTTTGATTCTTTCATATGTCATTGGATGATCATGATTGGTGTTGACAATATAGTACTCCAAAAATTAAAGGTGACAATTCCACTTCACCTCAACTTGTCATCTATAGAAAAATCATGTGATTAGCAAAATCATAAACTCATCTAAACTCGCTTCAACTCAATTATGAAGAATTTGAACCCGAGAAACTCGAAACCGATTTGACAAGATATTGTGAAAAACACAAAGTACGCCATGAGCTGAGTAACTAACTCGAAATGACATGAAGTTACAATTATTTTTTGAAGAAAACATGAGTTGGTTATGCGTGATAAAAAGTCATACATGATCATTTCTCTTCCTATTTTTTGTTTAGCATAGCGCCAGATAGAGAAGCTGCTACGGACTTATCCTACTCTATGTAGGATTAAAACTTAACTAAGAACAATATATATATATAATAATAATAATAAAATAAATAACTAGCATATGAATGGTGAAAAAAAAAAAAAACCTTAAGAAGGCAATCGTTCCCACAGTGGTGCGCGTTGGCATATGGTGGCACTTATTTGACATGTGTTAACGATGGAAAGACTTGATCAAACAAATCATGTATGCTAGAAATTTGGACTGCCCAAAAAAGTAGAAGGATCAAATTGCATGGTCGGTGTAATCTGGGGGCTAAAAATATACCTAATCTCAATAATTTTTGACAAAAAATTCATCATATGAGAATAAAAAAGAACAAATATACCATTGTTTCCTCAAAAGTTTTAGGCGGTCTCTCTGAATCATTCAAGCTACCTTGACATAACTGTGTAAATTCTTTTCTACACTGTCAGAGCACCTAATTGAATTCTATATTCCCCTAGCATGTATACAGTTCAAAGAGTTAGTGTGACCCGAGTTCCTTCAATTTGTGTTGAAAGTTGACCGGATTTTCAACGCGATCCTGGAAATTCCAAAATTCGGGCGGTGCAGAATTCAAAATCACAAGAAACAGGATGGTGTATTGAAGTCTAAATAGGCCGGCTAAGGCGTAGAGATCAATCGGAATGTACTTTCAGACAACAATGCTACATTGAATTCTTGAATTCTTTCGCATGGGTATCACATGCTATATGGTCCATTAAATTAATTATCCAATGTGTTTCATGGTTTATATGCCAAAGCTTGAGTCAAATCTGATAGAAAGCCTCATTTGCAGAGAAAATTTGATAATGGCAAAAACCGACTTGTGCTACCTCAAAAGCCTCTTTTTTTTCTTTTTTTTTTTCGTGGAATATTACCTCAAAATTTATCGATTATAAATTCTTGGGAAAATTATTCAAAAAATTGTATAGTATTATACTTTTGCCGATTCAATCATAAGCATTTTAATTTTTTTAATTGAGTCCTAATTATTTTTCTTATTGTCAATTAAATCCATTCAATCAATTTTTACTAGAAATTCATTGACATTAATGTTAGTTGTCTTATGTACACGGCCAAATCTAAAGTTGGCATCTTTTAATAATTTTTTGATTGTTATAATTTTTATGATTTTTCCTTTCTTTTTTTCCCCTATTCATTTTGCCAATGGTTGGCAAGAGTGGGCCTTGATAAGCCTCACGCCAACAAGAACAATTGCCCTCGCTAGATTTGGGGAGGCCGACACTCTTCCAAGCCATGGTGACCTTGTTGGCCATTGATTTGGCCCAAGCAACACCAAGTGAGGTGGGCAAGGGTTGCCCTTGCTGCCTTTGCCAAGACAACACCAGGCAACAATCAACTTCTCTAGATCTGGCAAGGCTAACCCTTGCACAACCACCACCTATGTAAAAAGAATAGAGGGAAGAAAAGGAAAAAAATAAAAAAAAAATATAAAAAATAAAAAACTATTTTCAAAATGTCAACGTTAAAGTCATTGTGCTAAATAGGATGGTTAACATCCATGTTAGTTATTTCGATCAAAATTATTCTCAAGAAATTAAAAAATTCAGAACTGAATTAAGAAAAGTGTAATAGATATAAGATTTTTTAGATAATTTTGCACTAAATTGTTATATTACAATGTCGGACGACTCGGACCCCCCAACTTCTGATTTTGTGATCCATCCCAACATTTGATACGAGTTAGATAGTTAGTGATTCACCACAGTATTCCTGATCAAAATCAGTCACAACACAACTTTGATTTTGCAAGTGAAAATAGGTAAGCCTTGTACTATCATGTATCATCGCTCATGGCCCAACATCCGGCCACAAACAGGTCCAGTAGCACGAATTTCATTTCTATGTAAAAGTCCCACACAGGCGTGCAAACCAAACCTGCATGATTAAAAATGAAGACCCTCATCAGATCTGACGGTCTAGATTCAATTTAGCACACGTAAGACGTGTTTGGTAACGATTCTGTTCCCGAGAATAGATTCTGATCATAAATGATTTTTTTTTTTTTTTTTATTCTATTCCCAGGAATAGATTCTAAGCATTTTAAGTCATTTGGTAACTGTCCAAAATTTTTTTATTATGGAATAGAATTGTGTTTGGTACTGTGCTCATTGATTCTATTCCAAATTAATTTCTTTTAATTTTTAAATAATTTTTTTAATTTTTTTCTTTTTTTTTTTCATATTCTTATTCTTCTTCTTGTGGCCGATTGCCGGACCGGCGACCGGCCAAACAAGGGTCGGCAACCTCACCAAAGTATCGCCGGCCCTCATTGGCCAAGCCTCGCCGGCAGCTAGGCAAGGCTTGGCCTCGCTAGTGGCCAGGCTGGCCTCGCTGGGGCTGGGCAAGGCCCGCCTGGCCGCCGGTGGGGCTGGGGGAGGCTCGCCGGTGTCTGGGCTTGCCTCCGGCGAGCTCGCCGGACTAGTTGCCGACGACCGGCGGCGGTGGACGGCGGCGAGCAACGGCGGATGACGGTCGTGGGATGGCGGTCGATGAAGAAAAGAAAAGAGAAGAAGAAGAGTTGGTTTTGATTCTCGATTTGTTCTCGGAATAAAAATCAACTTTTTTTTTTATTCTTGATCCTACTTCAAATCATTCTCTTAACCTGAAAATCGAATCGAAGTCTTATTTGTCACGTTGCCAAACAGCCCCGCACTATATTCACATATGCACAAATCGGGTGGATAAAGTAGAGAGGGCCAGGCCCAGGCCCAGGCCCAAGCCCAAAGACGAAGGAGGCTCAAGATATCGAGGCCAAGGACAGGAACGTCATTTCATTCAATCCTCCTTCTCTCCTCCTTCTGCTTCATTCGGCAGACAGCTATAAAGACGCGATTAGAAATTAGGGTTTCAAAGCTCAGCAGACCTCAAGGATGAGACCCATTTCCCTACCCACCATCCATTCCTATTCCCAATCTTCATCAGCCACCATAGCTTAACTGTGCTGCGAACACGTTTCGGCAGATCCATTCGATTTCTTTTCTGCAAGATTCGATTTTTTCTTTCTTTTTTGCCCCATCTTCTCTCCTTTCTGCGCGTAATCTGTCGAGAGAGCGGGAAAGATCGGTGCGCGTGGCGTGAGAGGAGAGGCAATGATGATGAATACGTTTCTCGATGCTGAGTGTATGGTGGGTCTCATCATACGGACCGAGCAGATTCATGCGTACTTGTTTGTGTGCGTATGTTTCTTGCTTCTTGATGACTGCGTTTGTGCGTGTCTGAGCCTCTCTTCTTCTTTCCTCAGATTTTGTTTCTGTGGGGGAATCTGAAATGAGAATGATTGTCATTTAGCATAATTAGAAAAGTTTGAAATCTTTTTTAATGGTGATTGCTTTCTTTCTTTTCCTTTTTCTGCTTCGGATTCAGCAATCGTCTGTGTTCATTCTTTTTCTTGGAATTATCTTATTTAGTTGACTAAAATAGTTATATTATCAAATTTCGACAATTGAATGATGTTTAATAATTTTTATTTTTTCTGTTGCAGTTGTTTTCTCTTTTCTTTTTTTATTTTTTTATTGTTATTTTACTTGTTAAGCAATTAAGATAAATGAGAGATTTCTTTCCAAAGGAAAAAAGATGCGAAAATATACTTTTACTGATGTGCATTGCACACCACATATTAATGGGAACAATAATGAAGGGGGTTAACGGCGGTGATTGAAATTTCGAATTTGTCCCTAAAGTTCATGATTTTGGTGTAATTTCTCCTAATTTTTTAATATATTTTTACCTTTTCTATTATTTTTCTTTGGCCAATTTTACTTTTTTTTCATTAAAGTTAAATTGCATCACAATATTAAAGTAGTATGTATAAGAGGAAATAAAAAAGTGAGATAAAACCCACTTTTTGGTTATGTGGATAGATATAAACATAAACACGGGTAGATACCTCTCTCTGTATCATTGTCTGAATTTTCGAAGAACATATGACCGGCAAAAATCAGGGTTAAATAAGGCATTTTTTCGATGTTCATACGAACAATTAATTAGAACTCATAATTAAATTAGGTTATGAATATTATAGTTGACTTATAGCAATAATATATTTCTCACTAAAGTATTCAACTTGGCTAATTTTATTGAGAGGGACAGAGAATTCATTTATTTGAAAATGAGGCTCGCAAACTAGAGTTTTTGCTTGCCTTCATTCATATCAATAACATGATTAGGCAAATATAATAATTTACTTTAACCCATCAATACCATTAAACTCAAAAATCAACCAAGTGTGACGTTAATAACAAGTTTTAAATAAAGCATAATAAATTCTCCATTGCTAGAAATTAAATATGAGAATTGCTTGTTATGATTTGTAAAGCATCTATTTAAGAGTTCATTTATCTCACGAAAAAAATTATTTTAAAAATTATTTTTAAAAAATATTAAATCAAAAAAAATGTTTTCAAAATTGATAATAATTTATGTTTGTATAATTTTATAAATAATAAATATATTTTTATTCATTTTTTTTATAAATAATACAATTTTTTCACAATTTCTTTCCAAAATATGATTTTATGTGAAACAAATGCATACTTAATCACAATATTTAATTAGCATCAACCTCCTTAGTCTCTTTCAACCACAAAAAAAATAAAAAATAAAACCTCCTTAGTCTCAGTATATATATATCTTATCTCGAGGAATTTCTCCGCCTCAGAAAATGGTTAAAACAAAGAAAAAAAAAAAGGAAAAAAGGAAATGCAGACCCCGTTCCCGCCTCTTAAAAGCCGTTAACTAACGGAAAATTGAAAAGAAGAAAATAAAACGAGAACGACACCAACGCCTGTAATACGCTCGCGAGAGTTCTTCCTCTTCCTCTGCTCGAAGCCTGCGGCCATGGTGTCCTCTGTTTTTGCGGGAAACCTGCGAATCCCAGAATCTCTCTTGTATTCCCCTCCCAAACTCGGGTCTCAGCTTGTTGTTCCACCTCCTTCTCTTTCTACCGCTGCTAATTCACTCGTCCGCTCTCCTTCGACTGCCGCTTCGATTCGCTCTCGAGGATTCGCTCGCCGGAGCGACGTGGTCCGGTCCCGTGTCGTTGCGAGAGCCTCCGCCTCCGAAATCAGTCCCGACATCGGCAACGCCCTCGGCGATGTTCGCATCTTCACCGCCGCCGGACAGCCCGTGACGTTCAAGGATCTCTGGGACCAGAATGAGGTTTTCATTCTTCCTTCTTTTGTATTTAATACCGATTTTTAGCTTTGTTTTTCCATGTTGTCATTTGCAATTGCCTCATAACTTGAATGGTACTCTGATGATGTTTGTCAAAAATGAGCTAATCTCTATGTGATGTACTTGCTTATCTACTTGCTTGTAGCACAAACCGTGTGTCGTTGAATGGTATCCGAAAACATTTCGTTGGTTAATTGCTCTAATAATTGGGGCATTCCTCTCAAGCATCTGGGATCTATTCCCTCTTGATGGAGTGGTGCGGGATGAGAAGATGAGACCACCCGTCTGCGGCATATGCTTCCCATATCGTATCAAGATGTTCTACTTCATCATAGAGCTTAGAAAGAACTGGCAAGTGGTGGTCCAAATTTGATTTTGTTGCGATGTGGGTTTTGCAAAAATTTTCAGAGAGGAAATACTTCATGAAGTTACTAAACTTCTGTTTGTTACTGTTCGTTTACCAATTGATCTGCCAGAGGAGCTGGTACGGAACAGTGCATTATTCAGGAGCAGCTGCTGCCGCCTTAAAAATTCAGCCATTTGGGTCTCCGGATTTAAGGCATCTTTTCATGAACCTCGCTTCGAATTAGTTTTATCCCATGCGATTCTTTCTTCCATGCTTTGTTTTCTTGTGAGGGTCTTCTTGCTTGATTCGGCACATGATTGTAGTGACGTTGTCCCACAGTTCCCTTTTTTCTTTGGCAGGGAATGGCTGTCGTGGCGATGTTGAGACACTTCGGTTGTCCATGCTGGTAGATGTTTATTTTTTCATGACTGACTATTATTGCAACAGTAAATAGCTAGGATTCTGCTGTGGCTTACTGCTTGCTGTGCTTGTTCTTTTGCATAAGCTGGGAGCTCGCTTCGGCTTTGAAAGAATCGAAAGCCAAGTTCGACTCTGCTGATGTGAAATTGATTGCTGTCGGTGTCGGGACTCCTGATAAAGCCCGCATTCTTGCTGAACGGGTACTTTTTCTTCCTTTTGATTCTTGTCATTGGCAAACACATCTTTGAATAAGAGAACCTATCCAATTTCAGTCAGAGCTTAAAGAAATTGAAATGTTTGACTTCTTAATTCTTAGTGGAACTCATCCATAATGATTCAGCTAGGTGATATAAAAACGTGCGTCACCTTTAAATATTCACTGCAATACCACAGTAAATGAATGATAAAAAAATTATTTTTATTTTTTTTTTTGGAATAGTCCTTTGCATCATTCGTAAGTTCTCCTTGTTACTCATATTGGCTCTATTTTTTTTTTTTTTTCAATTTTTTTCAGTGTTTAGATAGTTCATGAGTTATCTGCTGAGTGGTGAAAATTACTCTGCTCATGGTGGATGGCTAACTTTAATATGGATTGCCAGCCGTTGTCATGACAAATGACAGACTAGAAGTTTCAGAATGGATCCTCTGTGGTTACATGGTCTTACCAATGGGATGTAAAATTTCCTAATCATATTAGAAAATAACCATGCACTGAGCATTGTTCCTATTCTGGAAAATTAGCATTTAGACTCATCCACATGACATCCATAAGTTTTGGATGTGCGTCATGAATTGAACCTTCAACTTCGTAAAGTTAACTACAAGAGGGTTTAATCTTACCATACATCAAGGTCAGTTCTACCATCAAACTATTAGTTCTCCTACATCAAATGCATCTGAGATGTACGACATGTCCCTTCTGGTCGATGCAAAAGGTCCAGCTTCTTTTTATGAGTGGAGGCATACTGAAGAAACTGGTGGAGACAAGAGGATTTCAAATCTTTCCTTTGAAACTCCCACAATAACTTTCAATCTCTTGCTTATTGTACTTTAGCCTTGGATTCTTTGTGTAAGAATTTCGGCTAATTTTGATCTAGGAGTAGGGATGTCGTGTAACCTCAAGGTCCATAGTATATCATTTTAAAGCATAAGGTCTAATTTGAAATTTACCCCAAGCTTCATGCAATTTCCCATCCTTTTATTTTCACCTACTCTGTCATTTGTGGCGATACTGGGAGTCCACCACTCAAGCTGACAAGTGGGATGCCGTTATTTGCTGATATTATTGCAATGGATTTGACCAGCTTGCATGATATTTTATTACTCAAGTTTGTGAATATGCCATTTGAGATGGCTACTCATGTCCTCATATTTATCTTATATAAGAAAGCAGGGCACAAAAGAATGTATGGTCTGGGAATTTTTATCAGTGGACCCTGCTATCTTATTTATTTTCTCAACTTTCTCCTGTTTGTGGCGAACCTGGTCTGAAGTACTTTCCGAAAAATGATGGAAAAGGTTCTTTTAAGTAGAGCATTGACCTTGTCTCTATCTTTCACACTGTTGTAGAAGTGATGCCTGTTCTGAACATGTGGCAACTACCTACTTGATGGATGTTATTTCGTTATGCTGTTGTGTAATGTCGATGTTGGAGACCTGATTTTACTTTAATCCTCTGGCATCTCCTCATTTATATGCACTACATGTTCAAGTTTTTGGGGCAAGACAGCTCATCCTCTTTATGTTCTTTCTTGGAAATTACTCCAAATTTTATCAACTCAGCCAACCCTGTGAACTTGCATGTTGTCTGATTAGTATAATCTTTGAAAGCTAGGTTCTTATAGAATTGAAACTGCATTATAGATATGAGTTTGGATTAAACTACCATTTGATCCCTATGATCATTTAAGCTCACTTATGATTCTTTGTGTAACATATCTCAGTTACCATTCCCGATGGATTGCCTTTATGCTGATCCCGAGCACAAGGTGAACATGTTACCTGAATGAGCATATCTGTCAGAGAATCCTCTTTCAGATTTTTTCTAACCCTTTTCATGTTTCTCAACTTTAGTCGCATGATATTCTGGGCTTGTATTATGGTCTTGGCCGCACATTCTTCAATCCAGCAAGTGTAAGCTTCTGTTCTGTTTACTCCTGCCTCTCCTTTGAACCTCTTCCAGGCAATTGAAGCTTTGAAATATAACATTCGGCTCACTTGCTTCTTTTACGGCAGGCAAAGGTCTTTTCCAGGTTCGATGCTCTTCAGAAATCTGTGAAGAATTACACTATTGAAGCGACTCCAGACGACCGCAGTAGTGTTCTGCAGCAGGTTGGATCAGACAGACTGTAAATGTGTAGGTCATTAAATTTTCATGGTGATTCACTCTAAAGAAAAGTTTTTACACGTTCCTGTGCCAGGGTGGAATGTTTGTCTTCAAGGGCAAGCAATTGTTATATGCCCGTAAAGATGAAGGAACTGGAGATCACGCCCCTCTAGATGATATTTTGGATATCTGCTGCAAAGTCCCAGTATCATGAAAGTTCTTGCTACACATACGTACACACAAATACAGTATCACACTTGTATGACAAAATAAACTTCTTCTAGAAATATGTATTTACAAGAATGAACTCCCAGCTAATATAATTGATGAGATGCTTGCTCAGACACCAGTTTAATCTTTCAATTTTGGATGACTGCTGATGTTGATTGTACAGAAGGGTTTAGCATTGATCACACATTTGCAATGGATTTTCTGGATATTGATGCTTTTACTTCGAAGTTCTGTGATTGCCCTGGCGAACATGGTGAGGATATAAATTCGCCAGCCATTATAAACTAAATGGACGAAATGCAGACTGTCAAAGCCAATCGTAGTATAGAATTGCCACTCTTTTCCATGTTTGGTTTATAATTTTTCAGGGACTCACTTATGCAGACTCTCACTAGTTACCCCATAGAAATTGCTGGTATTGTAATTTAAGAGCAGAAGACCACAGAAGATATGGAACAGCTCCATATCAAGTACATCATCTTCATACTGATAAACCGCACTTCTTTGAAGCCGTATCCTCTCTGTAAGCCATTCGGTGGCTGTCTGCAGATCCTTTTGATCCGAGGTTCCTTCAGTATACAAGCATCGATACCTAAACCTCGCCTGGCAAAGCCTAATTGTACCGCATCATGTGGAAACATTGTCATTCCCTTCCCCTTTGGAATAGGAGATCCTTAGTAAGATTGGATTACAAGTGCTCAACACTCCCTCCGGGGACACATGTATGTGCAGCCATTCGCACATTGTAAAACATGGTGTAGGGAGGCCACTAAAGAACGTCTGCCTAACAAAATTAACAGCTTTTAACGAATTGTAAAAACAAAATGCTAGGAAACTAAAATCTGACCCTAAACGTGGTTTAACTCAAATTTAAGTTCTTAAATAACCTAAACAATGCTATAAACTAAGATTAATACTCAGAATTTAAAGAACGACCATATTAATGTTAGATCAGAAACTGTAAAAGATCAAGCTAATTGATACCCAACAAAAAGATAGGCAATGAAATGTGGAATTTCATGGCAATAAGCAAATACATTGAACACTATTTAATCTAATGTGGAAGAGGACAAGTTCATATGATTTCTGGTCTAAAAAAAATTGAAAAGATTCGACGCCTGTGGGGAACAATTTAAGTCGGTAAGGAAAGGAATGAGTATCATGATTCTAACGTGCTTCGCGGGGTCCAGCGCCGTAGGATCCTGAATAATCAACTGTCCTGATAAGGCTTTAAGGCATTGTCATGAGAAGGATGATGACAGAATTGTCTTTCCAGGAATGGGAAAAGTCGCATTTGGCTGCTTAATTTGGTGTCCTCTCATTTTATCAAGCTTTGAAATTTCAAACCTCAAGGAAGCATCCCCAGAGATACTAGGAAGCAACAGAGCTGGGAAAAAAATTATGCTGGGAAAAAAATTACAGTTTCCTCAAGGAAGCATCCCCAGAGATTAAGGGAAAAAAAGTTTTGCGTTAAGGGCACGGAAACTTTTTTCCACCTAAATCACAGTATCAAGGGACCCAGCCCATGTCCCCCTTTCGCTTCATTGGTGTAGGTCCCTTGCACATACCGAACGTGAAAACCATGTCCTAGGTGTTTCGAATTCTTTTCCTCCATATGAAGTTAACCAGCGAAACAAAAAAGTCATAGATAAGAACGCTGATTAGAAACCTGTTTACACCCAAAAAAAAAAAAAAAGAACAAGTGATAAACCTAATCGATGAGAGCAAAGTTTGGTTATTTATGAACAGAACAGTTGATAATTTGAAGGAATCGATGAATTGTGGAGTCAACAATTTCAAATGTACCAATCAAAAAAGTAAGTCAATGTAGTGGAATGAAGTAAACATCAAGATCATGGAGTAGATGAAACCGTCTTGTAATGGAATGTTGAGTAGTGGAGTGCTAGTAACCACCAAATAATAGAGTTGTAGTTACTATTTGTAATCTCTGTATGTAACATCTTTTAACCAACGTTTGTAGGCTTTAAATACCTACGCCATACTCTTTGTAAACGCTTGCATAAACAAACAAATATTTTTTATCTTTCTAGTGTGAATATAGATAAGCGAATTGGATAAAATAGTCGAAAGGAAGGAAAGGGAATTGGATATCGCACTTATGTGGTTCGAACTGAATATCGGAACTTACATCCATGGGAAGAGTGGTACGGAATTTCACTATAAAAACAAGCGATACAATGGATATTACAATCACTCGAACACTCAAATACTCACTCAATATTTCTCATCCCCTAATTATACTCAATAACTCACATAATATTTATCTCTTTATAATTTTTGGTAAAACCTCACTTGAGGAATTACATAAATTCTACTTATAAAAATTTAACTGACTAAATCACTCATATGTAATTACAATGACAAAACCCTCATGAGAAGAACTCTCTACACACTTCTTCTCTGTGCAGTCTCAAAGCTCTCTCTTTTCTCGATGCTCAAAGGCACCCCATTCCCCTTCGTTTCTTCTCTGCCTTTTATGGAGAATAGAAGTCGTCAGAAGACAAATCACTCTGCAACTTCGGTGCCTCCCTCATTAATTCTCCTGGACGTGCACAGGGAAATGACTGCTCTTGTCTTTCCTTTTTCTTCTTTCTTCATTCTCACGTTCACATGGCCTTTGACTAAGAACACAAAAGAACATGTCCTTTCATGTGTGACAACATGAAAGTCTTCCTCTTGCACTCCTTCATTTAATAAGGCGTGTAACGACCCCAAAATGAAGTACCCGGCGCCATCCATTTCTTCCATGTGCAGCGGTCACAAGAAAAAACAAACATGTCCGCTTGCTGATCTTCATCTTCGAGCGGCACGTGCAGAGAAATTAATGCACGAACAAACAAAGTCAAAGACCGAGCTTGCACGCTCAGCAAAGAGAGTAAACTTGGATTGTGCTTGTTGGACGGGCTTAAACTTTGAGACATATTTTCAACACTTTCAATTTACTTTTAATCTGCTTTCAATCTTATATCATAGTTGTAATATCCCCATATTAACTCACTCAAGGTATTGTCTACTTTTGTTCATTCTCATGATTTGGTGCTTTGGCGTAGGTAAGCACTTTGCAAGATGTCATCCATCATGATAGTGCTTTAGCCTATGCTTGCTTCATTTTGGAGTTTCAAAGCAAAGTTTGTCATTACATCAAAAGATGTTTCCGTAAATTAATTCCAGTTTTCACATATATATTTCTGAATGACTCTCCCACTATTTGGTACATAGTTCAATTCATTCATGTCCCATTTGCTATTCTAGAAACTTACCAGAAGCTGCTCTTTGTCTAGGCCCTCTCTGGCTTCGATGACCACTCCCCGCCCTCATTGGACTAGGTCATTAAAAGCCCTCTAAATTTTGCATAGTTTGTCCCCGAACCATACACCTATTAGAGGGGTCTCACTCTGATAATACCATATTGTGACATCCCTAAATTAAATTCACTTGAGGTATTGTCCACTTTGGTTTGTCTCGCACTAAGCCTCATGGTTTTGTTCTTTGGTGTATACATAAGTACTTTCCTATGAGGTGTCTCATCCTAGTAGTGCTCTAACCTGGGTTTGCTTCACTTTGGAGTTCCAAAGCAAAGTTTGCCATTACGTCAAAAGGCGTATACATGAGTTAATTCCAGTTTTCCTATATATATATTCTAGAATGGCTCTCTCCCCATTCGGTGCTCCTATCCCCTTATCCTTCCTAGAAGTTTGCTAGGAGCCACTCTTTATTCAGATCCTCTCTGGCCCTAGAGATCACTGGTCATTAAGGTAGTTGTAGATTTTAGATATCTCGCCATCAATTAAATTCTGACGAATATCTTAGTTGTAGCTGTAGCTCTAAGATGATCATTGTTGATTAAATTCCGATGTTGTATCTTTATTTTGACGTACTCTATAGTTGATTAAATTAGGTAGATTTTTCATTCTTTAACGTTGATTAAATTCCATTAAAGTGTTTTTATTAGTGCCTCTATATTCCTGTGATACTTCATGTCTGGAGTCACTATAAAACCCGTCTACTCTTAAAAAAGAAAAAGAAAATCGAAGAACAATTTTTAGGTAAAAGTATTTTGTCATCAAGTCAAATTCCGGTGAAACAATACCCATTGAGCACGTCTTTCCTTATGGGGAAAACCACTCATGACTACTGTCTCCCCCTTCGTCATACCACGGATGGTTTGTTACATCTAATTTCAGTGAAAAAAACTAGAGATAAAACAATCCCAAGAGTTCAGGATACTTTGCACAGCATGATCCAGAACATTAGCAAATAAACTAGATCAGTTTGAAGTGAAAAGGACTTCGTTTTCTTCCATCAAATGGGACCCAATCTCTCTCATTATAGAACTACAAAACTCGCCACATTCAAGTACATTGTTTGCACTACTCTGGGGCCAAAAGGATTCTCAAGTGCTCTTACGGGTCAGGAAAAGCATTGAACTAAGTACCTAATGGACGACACTCGAGAGCAATAAAAATGATCTTTGCTTGAATAATGAGAGAGATCCCTGCACTCGCACATCGCGCTACGACTAAGGCAATAAGAAAGAAACGACTTCTGCTTTAACGGAAGTTTCTTTCATGGGTCAAGAAAAAAAAACATCTTGGTTGTCGTAGTATTTCAACTTGTTGGATAATTTTGTCGTTTAAAAGTCAGGAACACGAGAGGGATAAAAGAAGTTGGAAGATGAGAGCGGGGTTATCAAAAGTAAGTTCAATTGTGATAATGATTCGACGATGCTCCAAGTCTTTCTCACGAGAAAGTGATGATAAAAGAAGAGTCCCCAACAATGCGATCAGTCATACTTGTCTGCTTGAACTGGCGTCCTCTACTGGTCAAGCTTTCATATTTCTATACACAAGGAAGCATCCTCGGAGATGCAAGGAAGAAAAAATAGCTGGAATGAAATTATGCGTCCAGTACGTCAAAGATCTTCCCTTCTTCCACTTAAATAGCACTGTCGAGAGACTCAGTCCATATCCCCTTTCTCCATAGGTTTAGGTCCATGCGCATACCAAACGGGAACATCATGTCGAACTTGGTGTTTCGAATTCTTTTGCTTCTGATTCCCCTCACGGTACAAGCATCAGCAGCTGCACCTCGACTTGCAAAGCTTAACTGTAGGGAAACATGCGGGGACGTCACCATTCCCTTCCCCTTCGGAATAGGAGCTGGTTGTTTCTTGGATGACTGGTACGAGATTGGCTGCCAGCAAAACCACACGGTTCCCATACTAAAGAAGATCGGCTTGCGAGTTCTCAACATTTCACTCCCTAATTACCGTCAATTTGCAAACGGCATGATTAACGTCAGTCTTCCTCCAATTTACTCAAATGCCAGCTGCGGGGGTGATAGGCATGGTGTACCGGTGAGCTTAGAAGGAAGTCAATTTGTCTTCTCCGAGACATGGAACACCTTTACATCGGTCGGTTGCAACACCGTGGCAACAATGAATAGTGCAGAATCAGGTGTTCTTGGTTGCAGGTCGAGATGTACCGGAAACTACACCAACATTAGCCGGTATAGTACTTGTTCCGGGAATGATGGATGCTGCCAGACTATGCTGCCTTTTAACCTACAGGACTTTAGTGTGGATTTCAAAGACGAAGGTGGACATCAGGGGTGCAATTACGCTTTCCTGGCAGATAGATCATGGTTCTTGAGGTCTGAATTTACAGATTTATATGATTTAAGATTGAATAACACGGTTCGAGTGGTGTTGGAATGGGGGATTCCGAACAACACCAACTATGCACTTGAGCTTATCCGGCAAAATCACGGCTCCGCCTTTTATAATCCTATCTCGTGTGACAATTATAGCGTCTATGCGTATCCAACTCAAATGCCATTTATGCAGTGCTACTGCGGATATGGGTATAGTGGTAACCCCTATCTAATTGCAGGATGCCAAGGTAACATACTTCATACTATCCCATTATGTATTTAAGAGCACCATATAGCGATGTGGCTTATTCATTCCTAGATTTTTCTCTGGAAATAATGCGTTCACACTGTTTAATGATTACATACATGCTTTCTGCCTTCCTTTTTGGGTTTTCTGCCCAGGATTATACAAAGTGAATACGTTTATCTTACCGGGGGAGATGCGTGTCGCTGCTAATATGTTTATTTTCATCTGTCATCAGATATCAACGAATGTGAAGATCAAAATCCATGCCCCGGGATGTGCGTGAACAAACTGGGTACCTATGACTGCATCGATCGTAGAAAGCCAAATAAATTATTTTTTATTAGTAAGTAGATCTTTTAACCTAGAATTTTAGACAGATTCATGCTCTTCGGTACATGGCTTAAATTATGTCCAGAAATAAGCTTTACCTTACCCTCGTTCTTACATGATTGCCCATTCGCTTTCAATTTAATGTATCATGATATTCTTCCACGTGTCATGATTTGATCGAAGTGTTGGATTTAATTTTTCCAGGCTATATTATTTTTCCGTGGAATAGTAACTTATGTTCGTCTGTAAGATGAAATTGCTACTTGATCAGTGGAAAAAATAACCATAATCCAATATGAGATTAATGGTGCTTCCAAATTGCTTTATTCATCGATGATAGCTTAGTACAACAGTGTGGATTCTTAACAGTTAACACCAGGTATTTTTTTATGACTTTTTCCCTTGCTAAATTTTCGGTCTGCAGGCCTCGGGTTGAGCGTTTTAGTTTTACTGCAAATGTTGCTTCCCTCTTGGTGGTTATACAAATACATCAAGAAAAGAAGAGAGATTAAGCTGAAAGAGAAGTACTTTAAGACGCAGTGGGGACTCTTGTTGCAGCAGCATCTATCTTCATCACCTGAAGACAATGTCGCGAAAAGCAAATTATTCCATTTCAAGGATCTAGATAAAGCCACTGACCATTTCAACAAGGATAGAATACTCGGCCAAGGCGGACAAGGTGTTGTTTATAAGGGAATGCTGACCAATGGAAAAATAGTTGCAGTTAAGAAATCAAAACTGATAGACAAGGGAAAAGTTGAAGAGTTCATCAATGAGGTCATCATTCTCTCACAAATCAATCACAGGAATGTGGTTAAGCTAATGGGGTGCTGCTTGGAAACAGATTACCCACTTTTAGTATATGAATTCATACCAAATGGAACTCTCTATTGGTATTTGCATGACCCAAACGAAAACCTTCTCATAGCATGGGACACTCGCCTACGAATTGCAGCTGAAATTGCAGGAGCCTTATGCTACTTGCATTCGGCAGTTTCTATACCCATCTATCATCGTGACATCAAGTCCACCAATATCCTCTTGGACGAGAAACATCATGCTAAAGTTGCAGATTTCGGTATTTCCAAGTCTGTATCCCGTGATCAAACTCATGTAACCACATTGGTGCGAGGGACTTTTGGATACGTGGATCCAGAGTACTTCAGAACAAGTTTGTTCACAGACAAAAGCGATGTGTACAGCTTTGGAGTGGTCCTCGCTGAACTCTTAACTGGGCAAAAGCCAATTTGTTGGCTTGGGGACGAAGAAGGAAGAAACCTCGCAGACTATTTTGTGATTTCGATGGAGCAGGATCGTTTGTTTGATATTTCTGATGCTCGAGTTATGAAGGAAGGCAAGGAAGAAGAGATCACGGCAGTTGCTAACCTTGCAAGATGGTGCTTGAGTTCAACTGGGAGGGACCGGCCGACCATGAAAGAAGTGGCAATGCAGTTGGAGGGGATAAGGAAGCTCCGAAGCACTTCGGGTTTCCAACAAAATCAAGAAAAGATCCAGGTCACTAAGTCTCGTAACTATAGTTTCGCATCAAGCAAGTTTTCCGTGGACATAGACATAACTACATTTTCAGATGTGCAGTCATTTACAGATTGCGAAACATGGTGAAGGCAGCAATTTCTGTCATCATTCAACAACAAAGCTCTAGCCATACAGGCAAAGGCCAACGACTCGAATTCATAAGCTGCACTGAAATCTGTCTTTACCCATCCCTCTTTAGCCTTAACAAATAGAGTGAACTTGCCCTTCGACTAGTCAATCGTAGATGGCTTTTTTCAGTTGTTTCCTGCTTGCTGGTGTTGGGATCAACAGTGTTTGAGTAGTACTCTTTCCAAACTTTCTCTGCCTCATTGTCAGCGTTCGACGCAAGTATTGTAATTCTGTTGATATGCCAATTACAAAGAGCTTGGAAAACAGCCCACTAATATATGAGGAAGTGAATTATTGCATCTCGAGGATCCGTGAATACTTGTCTATCCCGGTTACTGTTAGGATTACATTAGAGTTGCGCATGTACCCTTGGAAACAAGCATACTAATCGTAACAAATGTCGCCCCTGTTGAGAAAAAGCTGTGACAGATTCAGAGTCAGAGAAACATGCAAAATTCTACAGTCCCGTCGGCTAAAAACTGGAAAAGTTCTGTATTGATTGGATTTGAAAGTTAGTGATCAATTTCCGATCTCGTTAATGAAAAGAATATGACCGGTAACTTGCGTGTAAGGTACACCGTTAACAAATTACCAACATTATTATGAAATTTCCAACATTTCAATGAGGTAGTAAATTACCAACCCATCTACGCGTAAGCATATTATCAGCATTATCAGGAATTTACCAAAATATCAAATAAGTAGTAAGGTAGCAAATGACTAACTTCTATGAAGTTTTACCAATGTGGTAAGTAAAATTGTCACCACCATAAAAAATTCATCACACAGTAGTAAATTACCTCTGAAATTTTACCAGTGTCATAAGTAAATCATCAAAACTAACGAAGAATTTAATATAACATTGCCCATTCTACTAACAAGGAATTCCCTTGTCACCATTGGGTGTGGCGTGCTCGCTCTGGTGGGGAGCAGGGCAACTGGAATTGGCCATGATAGGCTGCTAGTTGACATAAAACAGCGACTGACCTGACGCTGGTATTACGTACAGGAACTGTTCCAGGAGCAGCGGGTGTTGCCAGTAGCCAGCCACCCCCTAAAACCTTCAGGATTTCAGTGTGAGTTTCAGGGACGAAACAGGTGGAGAGGAGGGAAGCAAGTTCACGTTCCTCGTGCATGATAAATGAACGGGGATCAAAGTCGAGGTGGGTAAAGAGTCGTCGGGATCAATGCATCATGTCCTAGTGGCATTCGACTGGGCAATAGACACCAGTCCACCGCTTATGACAAGAGCTTCTCTGATATCCAAGCATGGCGGCCTGATCCTGCAAATATGGCTACGCTGGTAACCCATAGCTTGATCCAAAATGTGAATCTAAGTCTTCTCTTTGGTTCATCACGTTTCACAGAACAGTAGATTCACAATATAAGAGTCTTCTCTTCGGATCAGAACCTTAATACTTGCGCTGCATGTGCAAAGATGTGTGAATCTCCCAGGCGGCCATCATTTTGTGTGTATGGTAGGACGATGGCAAAGTTCCTACTTATTGGTATGTAAATACCTATCTGTGATCTATCTATAATAATCTAGCTGGTAATTGGGAAGATTGACAAAAGTCGGGAAGATATTAGTGAATGCGGAGTAAAAAAAATCTAGCTTGTTACCCCAGGAAGATGGCAAAGTTCATACTTATTGACATGCGCTGATCGGAAAAAGATGGCATCCAAACATGGTTAGAGGCGAATGGTTGAGGCGAATGGTTGACCACCCTTCTCTCTCTAGAGGTGGAAATACAGCTCGTCGTCTAGATGCCAATGCGTCTGTACGTGTATGCAGTTACTTGTTCTGTTTGAACTAGTACATTGCTTCGGTGCCACTATCTTGTCGATGGGTACTTGTTCAATTTGAACTATCACATTGCTTTGGTATCACTTTCTTGTCATCGTCAACCAAAGATTGGCACGGTGTGACCCCAGCACATGTCAACAGCATGTGATATTTGCAACTACAAATCACACAACCAGGACACGCAGAGATATCTTCATATGGATCAAGGGATCGTGCGCATATGTTTGTTAATCTGAGGTTTGAACCAGTACATTCGATCTTTTCTGGTGTTTCAATCATAAATTAGAATTCGAGTATGGTCTGTAAAATCAAAAGAACTCAACAAACCAAACTCGCCAACTGAAACACTGAGTTCTTACCAGTCTGCAAAAATCCACTAAACATGCACTATATATGCATATATTTGTTCTTTTGGTTGTTGTAATACCGTCAGGTAACTACCCTTCATATTATGTATCACCAAAAGTGATCTGAACCTGATCAGTCTCCAGTTTTTGTTGAACTCGGTTCGCAAAAAACCTGCACTGAATCACATGAAATGCGTACAATTGCAGATGCAACGAAATAACAAGCTCCCCAATTTTTCCATAGCTAAATTATGGTGATCTCCATGTCTAAACCTTCATGGAACAAAAAAACGAGTCTTTAAAGTCCTCCAATCTGTATATGACTTGGGAGCCTTTCTGAAAGCAGACACTTCAACTGGGGATAAGAGATAGTTTCTTCAAATTTCATCATGTTAATATCTCCTGCACTTACAATTTTGGCCGCTAAAATAGGCGACTGCTGCAGTGGGGAATTTTCTACTCCAGTAAGGATCTGAAGCTTTGACAATTCTGCTCTAGGAAGCATCCTCAAATATGCTTGGGCCGACGGCAACAAGAGAGAAAGGACTAAAAGTAACGGCACATTCTGTTCACCTCTCAAACAGATCCACCTTTCCTGACAGATAGCGAGAACTTGTGATGTCGTGGACAATACACAAGCATGAGAACTCGTTAGTTCAGCATAAGCTATACAGTGACCAGAAAACAAACAAAAAAGAAACTAGGTTCCTGATCTGCGGATCCTTGAATACTATTATGGAACGTAAGTGCGGTTATAGCCGTTCCATTTGGCAAGAAATTGCGGAACATCGCACTATATGAGTAACGATTGAAAACGTCATATCCAGTACATCGTTCCCCAACATCACTGTTTCTGGATATCGAATGCATAATTGCCAAATTTGCATCCTTATTATGTGCTACTGGGGCTACGGAGACTTAACGGCAATGGCCTCTACAATATCTGGGTCACTGATCGACTCTCTTTTGCCATGCTCAAACTCTAACGGAGAAGACGAGAATACATCAGATACTATTGCTATACATACGCCCCCTCATTCAAGCACGAGCTCGACAGCTCCGTGAACCGGGCACATGACCAGCCAGCTCAACTGAGTGAAGTAAGGCAACCGGTCGCAGCAAGGGAAGAGAGACGAATTCCATGTTAGCAGCTCATCTTTCGTCTGTCAGGACAGTTCTGCAGGGATCCGCTGTCCCGGCGAGCTCTAGCGCAGGAGAGGATCGACAGGCCCGACACAAAAAAGTAAGGTCTTGCAGTTTTACATTTGTCATTTTTCCCTCTTCATGCTTTAGAACATTAGCCGGAGGCAGGGTGCAGCGGCCGGAAGATCACCGCCGGTCATGGTGGTGCCTGGTGCTTCCCTGGCGGCCCAAATAGTGTTAGAAGCCAAGACATACCAAAGTCATACATTCAACTGTTTACTGATGTGACAGCATACGACATTTCAATACCACATGAAGAAAAGGGGACAAGGTAGCCAGCCACACGAGCATTGCCCTCCACAAAATTCCTCGTTCCTCGTACGAATCGAAGGCGAGGACGAAGAGCCCGTTTGGCCATGGCGTCGTCGGTTTCTGCTCAAGGCCTGCGCTTTCCGCCGACCCTCTTGCCCTCTCCTCCTCCGAATCCCGGGTCTCGGCTTCCCTCCGCCCGTGCGGCTTCGCTCGTCCGCTCTCCTCCGGCCGCCGCTTCGGTCCGTTCCCGAGGGCTCGCTCGCCGGAGAGGCGCGGTCCGGTCGCGGGCCGTCGCTGGAGCTTCCGCCTCCGGAATCAGCCCCGACGTCGGCGACGTCCTCGGCGACGTTCGCATCTTCACCGCCGCCGGTGAGCCGGTGTTGTTCAAGGATCTCTGGGACCAGAACGAGGTTTCTCCTTGTACCCATTAATTTGTTCTTGGGGGACGATGTTGTTCTTGTCTCTTCTTGATTAGCTTGTCACTTTTTCGCCTGAATTTCCGCTCGCAATTGCCTCTTGTGGGAAATAAGGCTCTGGGCGTTTGCCAACTATGGCGCTAATTCGACCCCCACAAAACGATTGTGCGCTACTTTCTGCAAGATATACTTGAATTTTAGAACAAAGTGTGTCTAAAAAGATGCATACTTTCCTTAACAAAAAAAAAGAAAAAGATGCATACTTTGGCCACCAATGGTAACAATGGAGTAAGCTGTCTGTGAAGAGCATCTTTCTGTTGGCTTTGATGTCCCGACGATTGGGTGTCGAATTCCCCTTTTCACGGTATCATTCCCTATTGATGTGTTGAGGGAGTAGCATGAGATGAGAAGATGAGACTGCCCTGCCATTCCTATACTTTAATCCAACATTCTAGTTTGTCGTATTGGCTAGTAACAAGAAGCAGCCGGTGCTCAAATTTTTTATATTGTTGCGAAATCCCTGAAGTTTGTCAATGAGTCCTGTTTGTTGAATTTTTCAATTCGTGCTGCTGGAGGAGCTGAAGGAAAACAGTATATGATGCACCAGCAGCTGCGGCTACTTCTTTTTAGACTCAGTTGTTTCATTTGCTTCTCCTTGAATAGACATCTTCTTCACCACTTTTTCTTCATATTGGCTTTTATCTCAAGGACAATTGCTCTCTCAAGTGTCTGACAGTTCAATTGCCTTCTAGGGAGTGGCTGTTGTAGCAATGTTGAGACACTTTGGATGTATCTGCTGGTAAATGATGCTCATTTCTGGCTATTACTGCAAAATTGGATAGCTGAGATTCTGCTATGGCTCATCCGTTGTGTTTGGCCTTTTCAAGTTGGGAGCTTGCTTCAGCTTTAAAAGAATCAAAGCCCAAATTTGACTCTGCTGGTGTGAAATTGATTGCCATTGGTGTTGGAACTCCTGATAAAGCTCGCATTCTTGCTGAACGGGTACCTTTGCTTTCTTTTGATTGCAGAAATCTTTTCATCAGCATATATGTAGGAAGCCCTGGAGTTAGTATGAGTGTGATTCATCCATACAGATATAACAAGACTATGTATGATGTTTGTACTTATAAAATACATATTATAATGGCACCATAAATGGATGATGAGAAAAATATTTCTGTTTTTGGAATACCCTTTTGGTCAGATATTCCTTTGCTTCCTTAAATATTTCACTAGCGACATGCTGAATAGTGGCCCTTCATAAGCTTGATGAATATTTAATTTGAGATAATTAGCAAAGAATGACTTCCAGGTTAATTTGTCCATCATCTTAAGGTTAGTTATTGACATCTTTTAAATGAAATCATGCCTATTGTCATCTGAATATAGAGAATCGAAATTATAATGAGGACATTGATGTTATTAAGCTAGGAATTTGATCTGTCACTCATGCTTCTGCATATGGGGCTTCATTTGTTCCGCAGTTCAAGATTTGAGGTCGTTTGAAACATTTTGATGACTCATGTACCACATGAGCATCCCTTTACTGAAAATTACATGAAAGACCTGAATTTTTGTCAGGCTTCAATAAATGAACTTTGAAATTGAAAAGCTGCAAATGAGACATTAGCATTGTACAAACATTGATGTGAACCCTACTGTGGGACAACCATCGCTTCTCACCTTTAAATTCATCTAACATGTATGACATCTCTACTTTACTCAACGGAAAGAAGTCCGGCTCGTGAGCTAGGATGTCTTCAGAAACAAAATAGACTGAAGAAATCTTTCTTTTTAAACCCCTAAGTTACTTCTTATCGCTTCCGCTTGTTCAATTAGACCTTAGGTTTGCTTGTAAAAAAGTTGACTTCTTTTCTACCAAGTAGATGGACACTTCATGCCTCTTGCAAGTGTTTTAGACAATAGACTTTCATGCTTCTTGAAAGTGTTTTAAACTAAAGATTGGACATACGAAAGTGAGGAAATCTATTGTAGCCAGTTCCGCACATTCGATGAATACAATGAATTCCTTCGTAAGAGGAATACATCCCTGGCAAAAATGTTGGTCTAGTGGAACAACAGGGTCCTTTTAATAACATTGTAAAGTAGAAGGTCTAATCTGAAATTCATCCACTTGGTTACAAGCCCATGTTACTGAATTCAGAGATTTTGACCATATATTGAAAGCTTAAGAAAAAATTGATTAAAGAGATTTTAACTACTTTTTACTCTAAATACCAACAGTGATCTGTGAACAAGTTAAAATTAGCAATTAACCATCAATATTGCTGAAAATTTTTGAGGGGTCAAATTCAGAGGCAGAAACTGGCAAAACAGTGGATTTGAGATTAAAGAGGGCCTCTACCACTTTTCACTGTTGGCAACACGACGTGGGGGGCTTTGAATGAGCTTGGATTGTATTTTCAGGCCTGTAACTTCATGGGTTCAAAATTATGGCCTGATCAAAATTGGAGTGTGCAAACTTCCTTTGTTTAAATGAAATTGGTAGAATTTGATCACTATTCTGTTGATTTGTTTATAATTGCACATTTGGATTCATATAATGTAAGAAATGAAGACTCTTTTTCAGGAAAAAATAAAAGGGCCGATCTTTTGATCAATTGGGGTGTGCCCCCTGCCTGCCCGGCCGTGCAGACACCAAGTGAGGATATTAGTGCAGCTGTATGAACTTTACCCAGCTTACATGATAAGACATAGTTCAAGCCTGTGAGTTTGCCATTTGACATGACTGCCCGGGCCCAAGTCAATCCAAAGCATGCTCGAATTAATTGCTCTTAAAACTTCTCTATTGTGCTGCTATTATTTTTCAGAATGAAGGAACAGATAACTAGTTTCAGATTTCCACATGTTCAGATATAATTTGTCCCGGAAAATTTAGCAGTTTCTCTTTTTGCCTAGCAAGGGTTAACAGAGAAGTTAGAGGCACTGTGCATAATTGATTGAAAGATACACATTTCCTGAACATGTGGATAACTTTTGCACAAATGTTTAGCTTGCCCCAACTAGTAAAAAACTTTTGCACAAATGTTTTAGCTTGCGCGACTAAGAAAGAATTATCCGTCCTTGAATCTAAGAAAGCATGTGCCCTGTAAATTGTTATAGGTCTACATCTTGTCTCTTTTCTTTCTCTTCTTCCTCGCTAATCTGTGTGATGCCTGAGCAAAATATAATAGGAGAGGTTTATGCTAAGTACAATGTCTTCGTTTGTCTCTCATTCATTCTCTTCTAAGGTTAATGCTCCTTCTAAATATGTGGCTCCCATGTGATTGATGTTCTTTGACTATTTCTTATCAGTGGCGGAGCAAGGGGTTTTTGCAATTGGGGGCAAAGAAAAAAGAATAAATTTATGTCATTGAATGGGAAAGTAAATACACATTTAAAGTTAATATTGTATTTTTGCCCCCAATTTTTAAAGTTGATATTTTCGTCCATGAATTTTTGTGTATATTTTTTATGGTCAATATTGCATTAAATATGGGTCATAACTCTTGTGCATGACCTAGTTGAATCATAATATAATTAGTTATCGAATGGAAGCGAACCAAGAATAACTTTGAATTTCAACTACCAAGAGTTGTATAAAATGCATAGTAGCAATAGAAGTTAAAACCACATTAAAACTCAAGCCATAACTTTTGCAGTTGATTGAACTAAATCACCATTTAACTGCATAATCCACCTAAAGAATCCAAAACTAACCCAAAAATACCCTTGAAACTTAAGTCACATGCAAGAATGGCGATTGAATTGAAGTTAATGATAGTTAGTTCATACTTTCAGAAGCAATGAAGAAGCCTATGGATTAAACTTCTCAATCTTCACCAAATCTTTTTCGGATTGAGCATCTGAATAGTCAAGTGGGTTATAATTTGGATTTGTTGGTTTCTATTAATTCGCCAGTATCATATTTGTTGTTGGAAAATATAGTGGGGTCAGTGGCTATTAAAATGGCGGGATCAGATAGGTAAATAGCAAAGAGTTCATAGTTATTGAAAACAAATTTATGTTGAGTGGGTTCATCTCAACAACATGAAGAGCTGCCATTGATTCTTGTGTAATGAATGTTGGACTTCTGATTCTACCATTGGTATGTGGCATCCTTTCTCATTTGGGCAGAATGGAAGTGACCCTTAGTAATCATGTATTTGCATTGAGACGCTTATTCTCTTTAGTTCCTTTTTGAGAATAACCTAAAATGACACATCAGAGCCAAGCCTCTACCCTTAAGCTTGAATGCTATATGGTTAGCTTTATCTTAAGAAAGCTAGTTTGGTTGAAACATTTTCTAGTTACACCATGTTCTTTGGATTCTTTCCCTCATCTAATTCATGACATTACAAGTATTCTGCTAGCATGCTGTGTTTGATTTGCCAGTCTTATGTGGATCGGCTATTTTTAGATGCTTAAAGAGTGAAGAGCAGTAAACTTTTGGACATGCCTTGGGAGAATGCAACTTTCATTGATCAACAGGAGAATGTCAACTCTGTCTGCTTTCTTTATTTTAATATTCTGTGATTTGCCTGGCATTTACTCCAGATGATCATCTCAGCTGACCTACTTTTCCTCATGTCACAACTCTCAGTTACCATTTCCGATGGATTGCCTGTATGCTGATCCTGATCGCAAGGTTAAGTATGAGCACATCTATTAGAATATTCTCTTTAAACTTTAGCTTAACCTTTCCATGTTTCTATACTTCAGTCATATGATGTTTTGGGCTTGTACTATGGTCTTGGCCGCACATTCTTCAATCCAGCGAGTGTAAGCCTCAGCTTACTTCTTGCTTCTCTGTTCAACCTCTTCCTGTCATATAAAGCTTTTATTCACAATATGTAGCTCACCTTTTCTTTCATGACAGGCAAAGGTCTTTTCCAGGTTTGATTCTATTCAGAAAGCTGCGAAGAATTATACCATCGGAGCCACACCTGATGACCGAAGTAGTGTTCTGCAACAGGTTGGATCAGCCAAACTTTACACATGTAGGTTAGAATTCTTGGTGTTATGCTTTAATTAGGTTCATATTTCTTGTGCCAGGGTGGAATGCTTGTCTTCAAGGGCAAGCAACTGTTGTATGCTAGGAAAGATGAAGGAACTGGCGATCATGCCCCTCTAGATGATATTTTTGATGTCTGCTGCAAAGTCCCTGTATCATAGAGTTCTTGGTACACGCGCACATGTTATATGTATTTGTTTAATCTAGAAATATGGCAACACCATTTGTCACATACATATATGTAATTCATGTAGAAATATGCCTTGCACTTGAATCATTATACATCCGATACTGCAAAGCTTGCATCATATAGTCACACTCGAATTTGTACAATAATACATGTGCATATCATGTGGAGATATGCCTCTTTGAGAATGACCCAAATTTATTAGTTTGGAGTTAACTTTCTGCATAAGGTGCTCGTAAGATGCGAATGTTGTCTTTGTAATATGATAAGCCCCTGAGACTAGTACAATGCCCGCATCATGTAGAATACTGGGGTGTTTTCAAGTAGAGCGAAAATTTGATACATTTTGGCCAGATATTCAGGACATCCAACGCAGGATGCTGGAGTGCTATGCAATTGCCTCAGTCAATAATGTGAGAATGTTTTGTCCTTCATCGAACTCCCGATATGTTAGATAGTGGTCATGTTGATTTCATCATGATTCTTGGAGCAGTGAGCTCAAGTGATATACTTGTTCTTCTCTTCTGAACATACGTTCGCCTCAGGGGATAGGTAAGTTATTCTTTGATCATCAACTTAAAGAGACTAGAGGACTAAAGGCCCAAATTGACTTAAGTACAAGATGTCCCTCAATCCCCAACATCAAAACAGAAATGATGCATCATCATCTATTGTTTCATTTAAGATTGTTTTACTTGACTAAAATTGTAATTAGATGCTGGTGAGAATCGACATCCATTGCCGATGATTACCTGCATTGGCGGGGCTGATTGCTTGAGACGTGCTTTGGAGATGGATTTCCTTTTCCTTTTCGAAAATGATTTGACCATGCCGGTGTCTAGAAGGGCCCTATTGGGGAAAAGATAAGTCGAGGTTAATGACTGTTAAGCTGCTGTTGCATATTTTCAACATCTAAACAAAAGAAAATGTAGCAACTTTAGTGTACTGAGTTTTCCTTGATATGTGCAGTTGATGATTTGGGGATTGATCATTTCCTTAGTGTACTAATTTTTTCTTCGTTCTTTCCCTTTTCCTAGTTATTTTATTTGAGCACTGGTGGGGTGTCCGAAATTAGGCCGAAAATTTGACCCGACAACGCTCAATGGCAGTGTTGTAATCCTTGTCCACTGATTTAACTCCATACTTATTAAAAGAAAAAGAGCTGATATAACTCTATGGCTGATGTACTACACTATCATCAACCTTCTCTTCCTTTCTCATTTGCTCCTGTTTCTTTCGTTGCAAAGATGGGAAATAAAGAGCTTTCATGTGGAAGTGTGAACTAGTTGGGTGGTCGTCGTTATGTCTAGGAGTCAAATCTGATAAAGAATTTACCATAAAGACAATGCAGTGAGAAAACCTGACCAAACATGACATCCCCGGTCTCATTCTTTGTGCTGCGACGAAGACAAAAGCCAAAATAAGGGGGAAAAAGAAGAAGTAGAAACTTCAAAGGACATCTCCATACCCAATGTTTCCAACTAAAGCCGACATGAAAAGAACGTCCTGTACATAAAGAAAGATAGGGGAAACTATTTGGTTCTCAGGGATGATGTTGGCACATTTCACGTGACGCATTAAATCATGTCAATCTCTATTTGGTCATACAAGTTATTCATATTAAGATGTAAAATTCGCATCATCTAACGGTTTATATAAAATGGACTAATATACATCAAGACTACTCGATAGAACTCTATTCCTTGAAAGCAACCCCACCATATATTTTTCAATTTGATCTTCCCAATGATTTAGATTTTTTTATAAAATTCTGGTTCAGAACTTTCCCTCTGTGCACCATCTTCAATTTAGACGTCAGAGATGTGCAGAGCATGTAGTGACTGGCCTATGATGGATGGGGCAAATCACGGTCCATATCTAGTGTATTCGAAGAATGGTAAAGTTGACCTTTATCAACTCGCGAACGACGTTGTCACGATGGAGTTTTTGTTCGCAACGCTACGTATTTACCAAGTTTTCCACCAATAATTGGAAAACGATATATTATTTCCAATTAAGAAGTGGCTTTGCATCAATTGTTGTCATAATTTCTTTTATGCTTCTAGAAAGCAACTACATTTGCTATTGAGTTGAAATCGGAAATCAAATTGATCAAGAATCTAGTGTGGATAAAAAGATCCGCTTTAGACACGGTTTTCGATATTTCCCCTTTCTTTCATATGTATAAGAAACCAATTGGCTTTTGTCACTATTTCATGTCACACACATCTTGTTAAAATTTTCTTATTCACTTTCTACTTAATCAAAATTTTGCGAGGCAATTTGATATTTTTAGAATCCAAACACTTGAAATTTTTGTAAATTGCAAATATGAACACGTAAATCCATATGTGCATTTTCACAAAATATTTTTCAAACATTTGAATGTTATGGTAAATTTGCATGGGGAAAACAAGTCGAAATAAAGGGAGTCCAGTGACTTTAAACATATGCACGTGCTCTCGGGGCAGCCGTCTACCAAATAAAGAAAAAGAAAGCAAAATGAAACACTGAAAAAGCTGAAGAAAGACAAAATGGCATTGCCTATTGGAAGTGCATCGACCAGTTGCATGGAGAAGAGAATCTTTCTTGAATGGGACGTGACCATTGTTGGCCTTCGGATGCCTACAGCCCTTGCAGTTCAGAGACAATGACATTGGCATAGGACTGCAAAAGCAATTGAAAGAGAGCAACAAGGACAGCGAGTTTGCAGAAAAACTGGCATCGCGGGTCATCATATCTAACCATTCTTGTATGTGAATTCCTTTCATCTCGGTCATTTGATATTGCAGGTTTTACGTAAGACTCACGTGATCTAATGACTAAGACGGCTCACAAGGCAAATTTATGTGAGAGTGATTGGGTGAACATAGACGATGTCACACCAGCGTGAAAAGTTATTTTCATAGACGATGTTAAAGATCAAATGATATGGGCATCAAGAATGTGGTCATTGTTCCACATCCCATATAGATTTTCTTGTTATGAGAAGAGGTGAGGTGACATTAGGAGCCAACCAATGATTTTACCATCTCTACAACTGTAATGACCCAGTCCTATGAGGGATGGACTAGGAACACGCCTCATGAGAACGGTGATGGGGGCAGAAATGAACCGAATCCCACATCGCCTGAAAATATGAGGTGATGTGCTATTTAAGAAGTGGCACCGATCTTAATTACCAGCAACACATTTTAAAGTCGTGCAGCTTCCGGCCTAAAGCGGACAATATTGTTGGCAAGTGAGGCCAAAGATCAGCCTTTACAATGGTATCAAAGCCAAGCTTAGCTGGAAGTGTGTGATTCAGGAATGAATTAGGAAGTTGATGGGCCTGTAATGAGGACACCTCGTGAGGATGGCGATGGGGTGAAAATGAATCGAATCACACATCGCCTGGAGAAGGTGAGGTGATATGCCATTTAAAGAGTGGGTACCGGTTTTAACTATTAACAATATGTTTGAAAACCGTGTGGATTCTAGCCCAAAGCAACAATATTGTTAGTAAGTGGGGCCAAAGGTCAGCCCTTACAACAACTGCGATAAGACGTGATTATTATGCAAATTGAAGTTGTCTATAGATATATATAAGATTGGCTAAAAAGACATTTTCAATGTCATCATCACAGAAGTTCGAGACTGATATGAGCACAGCTCTCCATGCGCGCGCACGAAAAAGAGAATTACTTAGTCCGATGCACTAAAGATGAACTTCACCTCTGTCGAGTCGCTCTCAAATTCGCTCTCGTCGAGGACGGGGACATTCGTGTCCTAGCCATTTTTATTAAAACTACATCCAAAAGAAGATAATCTTTGATACCGGTAGGTCTTTACATTTGAATCAAATTTACAGGCCGAAAATCTTAAGAAGGCCACTGCATTTATGCAGAACCCATTGATATGTTGATCGACGAGTTAGTAATTATTTAATATTCTGGTCTATTTTAGTGGAAAAGAAATGCAAGCTGCCCTTTGTTTTCTTAAAAAAAAAAAAAAGGGAAAGAAGATAAATTCCAAATCTCTTCATTGGTCCAATTTTGATTTTCATGCCACTGTTCTTGTTCCAGTGTCAAATTATCAATCCTGATTAAATATTTTTGGTTTAAGCCATGATTTTTCTTGGGGGTAAGGTTGCAATCATCACAGTTAGTTAACAAATTAAATATCCATTGAGAGCAAATATTTCTTTGATATCAATATATTCTTAGAAAGAAATCCAAGCCAAATTACTAATCATTGCGCTTCACATAATCCAAACTGATTATGAATATTCCAATCATCTAAAAATACTTCTCGTAATGTCTAAAGATTTACGTCTATCTTGACAACACTCATGCAATCTTTACTGTTGTCTTTATAATTTAAATAACCTCAATGTCTTTGACGTAAGTAACCAGAACGTCTTGATAAGTTTCTGAATCTGATGATATTCAGAATTTCTTGATTAGAGGAACAAATCTCTGAGTCTGTGATATTCTTAACAAAGTTTGAACATCGTTTCTTTGAGAATACACCTGAAAATACTTTCGTCGGATTTAATACACTTACGGAAGGTTTTGTCAATTTTCAAAACATATTAAAAAGTTTTCTCAACAATATTAAACCTAGCGAGAGAAAATTTGGGCTCATATTGAATATGGAAAAACAAGACAAACCTAATAGTGGATCAAATTATTTTTAAATATTACGTATATGTGTTATGAACGGCCAATCGATATTGTATTGGGACCTAAGGAGACGCTTCATGATTCATATAAAGACTAATGCAAACAAAAAGAATAAGATAACATTTTGTCTAATACAAAAATATTATTTGAAACTTTAGGATATCGAGGGATGCGATAAAGTCCCAAAACTTGCTGGTATTTTCCATTTGTCGAACTGAACGGAATTAATGACATGACTTAATTGTATCAACTTAACAGGTTTTAAGATTCGATTGCACTTTTTGAAAATTTTAGCACTCATTGTACTTCCATGACAAATTATAGGACTTTTAGTACACATGAGGCTGGGCAAAGATATCACTATTTACAATGTTAACCATTTCTTGATTGCTGGGGTCATAGAGAGCCTGCTCAATGACTGCGAAAGGCTACGTTGTACAAACAAAAGGAGACACATTCGTTTCCATATGCTTGACTTCTAGATTGCAGAAAAATAGAAGCCGTCCATGGTGTCTTTTCATGGCCGAAGAAAACGATGATTCGCCGGCTTCATCTGTGTTCTCCGAAGCATATGTGGCGAATATGCGCCAACTCGCATAGTCGAATCAGCGACGCCTAGTTCAACTCACCAAAACTCTCCTAAATTCCTTAGAAATCACCTATATATAAAGTAAGTGATTTACGATCCTAAAAAAGACGTTAAACTGCTTTGTCCTAAACACGATTTTCGATCCTAAGTAAAACCTTAAACTACTTCGTCCTAGGCACTTGTGGACCTCGGCAACCACCAAGAGAGAGAGAGAGAGAGAGTGTCATGGGGGATCGGATGGTGGCTCTCGTCACCGGGTGCGCCAAGGGCGGCATAGGCCACGAGTTCTGCAAGGCGCTGGCCGAGCAGAACTGCCGTGTCTTCGCCTCCGACATCCCTCAGCGCATGAAAGACATGTTGGAACTCGAGTCCAGCCATGGCGCGGAAGCCCTCGAGCTCGATGTCACGTCCGACGAAAGCGTGGTGTCGGCCATCGAGGGCATCATATCCAAGTATGGCCGGATCGACGTCCTCATCAACAATGCTGGGATCGGGAGCGTGGGGCCGCTGGCGGAGCTGCCCTTGGAGGCGATCCGGAAGGCTTGGGAGATCAACACACTAGGGCAGCTTAGATTGGTCCAGAACGTGGTGCCCCACATGGCGGCCCGGCGGAGCGGCAATATCGTGAACGTTGGGAGCGTGGTTGGGACCGTGCCGACCCCTTGGGGCGGGTCGTACTGCTCGAGCAAGGCCGCGGTGCATGCCATGACGGACGCCCTGCGGCTGGAGCTCCGTCCCTTCGGCATCAACGTAATCAAGGTGGTCCCGGGGGCGATAAGGTCGAACTTCGGGAGCGCAACCACGGAGAAGCTGGGGGCTCACGAGTGGAGCCTGTACAGGCCTTTCATGGAGGCGATCGCGGAGCGTGGGCGGGCTTCGCAGGGTGCGAAAGCGACGGACGCCGCGACTTTCGCGAGGCACGTGGTGAGCAAGGTCTTGAGCCCGAGGCCGCCCCGGCAGATCGTGTTCGGCCACATGACCGGCCTCTTCGCCGTGCTCTCTTGGTCGCCGCTGTGGGTGAGAGACCTCTACTTCTCAAATCGGTTCAGCCTGAATAGGAAGCTCTAAGAAATTTAGTGCGAGAGGGTGTGAATTTGACCGAGGATGATATCCATGCAATAACTCGGTGCTTTTTCTAAAAAGGCTTGACATCACTATGCTCCATTCTTGTAATTCGGTTCCCTGCGAAGATCAAGGGGATTTAATTGCTAAGAAAGATTCTAGAAATGGTCAACTATGCAATTACAAAAGTCGACCTATTCATCATAGCAATTGTGGGAAAAAAACACCAAATATGCTAATGACCGATTTATAAAATTAATCTAGAGATATGTTAGCAAGATTTTCAGTACGGTGCACGGGCTTAAGACTATGTGTTGAAGCTAGAACTGGGAGTCACGAGATTGATTTGTGACTTCACTAGGAGATTGATCTTTAGCACAACAACCGGGTCACGGCGTTCGGAATCGGCTCTCTGATGCTTAAGTTAGCACTAGAACTGGGAAATTTGGAGGAGGGAGGGAGAGAGATCTTAAAGTTGAGATTAGTGTATTTGTAGATAGAAGTGAGGAAGAAGTACATCTAATTCCCAGCTTACTATATATATGTTACCGTCGAGGAGTCGTTGATTGGATTAAATGGGTAACAGTCCATGGATAACAGATGATGAAAGGGGCGATGAATTGCATGCATACCATTTTAAGGCCATTAAACACCCAAAATTGTAGATATCAGTATGATGATGTCTCATCAAGATTAACCTGTCGTAAATTAAGTATATTCTTGCATCGAATATTCAAGACCAATCTAACATAATATTTACTCTTTGGCTTATGAATGACGCATGTCGCAAAATGATTAGACCTTTAAAATCGCCCTTTTTATCACTTGCCCCCATTGATTTAGAATGTAGGGCTTCCTACTTTCCGTCGTTATTGACCTACACTGCTTTGATCAACTTTAAAGTCATTGGACTATTAATAAATGAAGGACTTTGTTCTCATCAATTATACTATAATTGGAAATTCATTAGCTGTGGACTTTTTTACATAAAAAAAAAGTCCTACAGCTAATAATTTTATTCTCTTTATTTTTTTGACATATATTTATTGGTAAAGCATGTAAATTTTTTGTTTTTTTATTTTATTTTGTGACGGCAGATAATTTTGTTATTAATCCTCTAACACCATTTAATTGTCAAATGTAGACTATAATGTTGTTACAGTTTTTTTTTTTTTACATTTTTCAACTCTAGGCATGCATCCAAATTACGATGATCAGTTCTAGTTAAGTAGGTTCTAGACTAATGAACCAAAATTTACATCGTTAGAGTTGATTCCCGGTTTTCCAAACGGGGAACCAATTTCAAGGTCGACCAAGGAATCGGCCTACTTTTTGTTCATATGTTTTTGGGTGAATCAAGCATATTTATTTGTTCCTTGGAATGCAAAAAATTCCCACAACAAACCTGTGTTATAATCTTGTTTGTTATTATTTCGTCGAGGATTGATATAATCGTGCAAAAGATTCACTTTTTCCATTTTCCCAGAGTTCTTCGCCGTTTGTTTATGTTTTGTCCTATCACTGTTTTGAAGTGATTAAACCTAGGTCGAAAAAAAAAATTTTTAAAAAAAAAAGAAGGGAAATCATGTAATTGGTGATAAAGCAAGCTCCACATCAAACAAATTATGTAATTGGTGAAAAAAAAAAATCATGGTTTTTAGCTAGTATGTCAAATATGTAACAAATACTTCTGTAATTTTCATCAAACAAATCGTGTCCTTGGCAGCGAGATGTGGATTTTCTATCTAAAACCGTCTCATTTTATGCAGTCATTAATACTTATTTTTGGAATATACACAATTATGAAATATAACCATCTAAAAGTTTTCAGAAGTGGGGTTGTTTTGTCATAATTCCCCTAAACTAAATTTTGTCTCAAAAATGCCCCGTGAACTCGAGATCTTTGTGTCGATAAGCCTGCTAAGCTCTTCGCCAGTCGATGAACAAGTGTTCATCATATGCACGTTTTCCACAATTACGAGGTGCATTTCTGTTAAAAAGGAAAGAGAGGTAGAGTGGGAAGAGGAGGCTTAGCGGTCGGTTCTAAGACTGAAACATGAAACCTAACGAACAAATTCGGCCTGGAAACACCAATAACCAGTTTCTTTTATGAAAATCAAATCAGAGCACTCATGTAATAGTATTTGTAGCTCAGATTAGCTCTTCCTTGAACCAGCTTAAAACCGGGTAATTCAGGTCGGTTCTAGCTAGGTTGGACCAAATCTAGAGTACTCCCCCTTGTAAGGGCGGCACTTGGTCACTGGCAATCGAACCAGATTGCAACTGTGCCACTGGCGCCGCCACCTTACTGAGATTAAATCTGACATTTCAGACCATCGACCAATCTTCTTCCTCATATTTGCAAGCGAAGAGAGTATCGAAACCCATCTGGGTTTGCTAGTTTGTTCACATTGAACATAAGTGGAGTCTAAAAAAGGAGCACGAACAGAAGGAAAAAAAAAAAGAGAGGAGGGAATGAAGGAGTCGGGGTCTAATGGATAAGTCATAAAGCTTTGTTCATTCCTTTCCTTTGTGCTCGTCAGCGTGGTTAGGAAAATTGGTTGGCATGGGGCCATTTTTGTGTGGACAGAGAAATTAGACAAAGGGAAAGTGGTCGTTTGTGCACAATTTGGAGTCTTTTTCTAAAACACTTAAATAGTTAATAGTACGACCATTGACCATCACCCAACTATAATCCCCCTAAGGTGCATAACATGAAAATATGAAGGTCTAGTCCTTCTGATACTTTCAAATATTTATATTAGTACAGAGAATGTTTATTAAAACTTGGGTAATATTTCAATGGACAAAATCACACTAGAGATTGTTAGTCAGGAGCAAGTATTTCGTGAGTATGTATATTAAACTCGAGCTGAATCATCATATTTTATAAAATTATCGTGAGATTCATCTGAAACATATGATTTTCTATATATTAAACTCAAGCCAAATCATCAAATTTGATAAAACCCAAGTGAGATTCATCTAAAATATACGATTTTCAATAGTGGACTTCCACGTAAAGCAATTGCTTGGAATAATGTCGCAATCACTTGATGGTAAACGGATATTGATATAAAGATTGAGTATCTTTACCAATTCTCAACGCAGATGCATGGAACACGAGGTATGCTATTTGGAGAGAAAGAGAGAGAGGGGAGCGTATATGCACAGTTTTTCCAAAAGCAAAAGAAGATGATGTCTCTTTCTCACACACGGATCCCCATAGCGTGCTGGAATTATGCCCAGCATTTCTTGCTGGAGCTCATTCCCTTTGCTTACTATAAAGCAACCCCCTTTTTGTTTCTCTCTACATGACTGCTTTTCACAGAGAGAGAGAGAGAGAGAGAGAGAGATTCAGAAGCACGAGTCTGGGACTTGTTTCCATCACTGCCTCAACTAGAAAACAAGCAACAAAAAAGCACCCATCATCGGTTTGTGCAGCATGGAAGTGAAGCGAGAGAGAGAGAGAAAGAGAGTAATATATGTTGGAATGATTAGTTTATTAGTGTCCCAATGATTGAGTTCTCCTTGCATATAGAGAGAAACTCGCCCAGAGTCTCACAAATCAAGTTCCAAAAACTAGCCAAAAAGAACAAGAGAGACACGAGGAGATGAAGCCCATGAACAGTGATGATGCAGGGAGCAGCCATTGGTTGGGCTTCTCGCTCTCCCCTCAGTTGAACATGGAGGCCTCCCTCTCTTCATACCACCGCCAACGGCAGAACCAAGCGCCTGTCGACTCTGCATTTGGTCTATCGGCTCCGAACCTTGACCATGGCCTGTTGAGGGGAGTTGAAGGTGAAAGCTTTGGCTCATGCTCTGCATTGTCTGTAATGCCACTCAAGTCTGATGGGTCTCTCTGCCTAATGGAAGCTCTCCACAAGTCACAGGCTCAAGGTGAGCTCCAACTTGCTGCCTGACACTGCACTTCTTCTGTTTTGTTTGTATTAATTTCCCCCATTGCAAGTTTAGGCATGCCATGTGACAGAATTTGTTGGGATACTCATGTTCGTCTTTGAAAAAGGCACAACAGTGCCAAATAAATCTTTTGGATTTGTGTGGACAAAGAATAGGACTTTTCTGGGAATGTACAAATGCATTTTGAACAAATATGAGCTGCACGGTCAATTTTCTCTTTCTCTTGTCCTTTTGCTTCTTGTTCTTTAGGATATATCTGTTTTCTAATTACTACTGGATTTTTCATGGGAAGCTTGTGCTACTCCACAACTGGAGGACCTCTTCAGCGGTGCAACCATGAGCCATGACTTAGAAAAGTTGTACCACCTGGAAGACCCACAGGATCACGGGCACAACCACCAAAATCACCTCAACCACATCTACTGGAGAAGGCAACACCAAGCCCAACCCCAATCCCAACACTACCGCCATCTCTGCTCTGAAGAATTTCACGAGCTGTAACCCCCTTCACCACATTCCTTCGAACAATGCATTGGAGATCAATATGATGAATGGAAGCATGATGGGTCATGGTGGGTCAGGATCTTGTCCTGTAAGCACAATGACATCTGGTGATTCACACTCGTTGAGCTTGTCGATGAGCCCTCAGTCACAGCCAGGCAGCATCACGAGCTCGCAGCAGATAGCTGACACGATAGCAGAGTGCATGGCCCTGGAGACCAAGAACAGAGGGTTTGACAATTGCAATCAGAAGAAGATAGTTCATAGGAAATCTCTAGATACTTTTGGGCAGAGAACCTCTCAGTACAGAGGTGTTACAAGGTCACTTAATTTTTGTTTTCTTTTCTTGTTTCTCAGCCTTGGCTGGTTTTCTGCTAAAAACATGATCATCTGCAACTTTTTCTCAAATCAATTGCATTTATTTCTTTTTCTTCCAAATAGCACTAGAAATACCAATACTGGTTAACAAAATCGGTGTATGGCACATTCTTGTTAGGTGCTTAACCTTCACCCCCTTGTTTAGATAAGAGTTCACTGCTTCGCATAATTTATTGATTTTAGAAACCAATCTTAGTGTTAGTGTCCCTACTCACTAGCATCCCTTTTTTCTTTAACATGATGCTCTGCCTCCTCCACACTCTCAGATTCCTAAAATATTCATTCCAACCTGTTTTCCTCGCTTGGTCTCAATAATTCTCAACTCTACTTTCTGGGTATGTTTTGGCTTCTCAGACATAGATGGACAGGTAGATATGAAGCTCATTTATGGGATAGCAGCTGCAAGAAAGAAGGGCAGAGCAGGAAAGGAAGACAAGGTTAGTCAAGAGTGTGTCAACTTTTTGTTTTTTGTTTTTCATTTCCCTGTCCTTTTCTTTTCCAATTCTTGACACGTGAGAATACCATGTGGCTGACTTGTGCTTGACTTGCTTTGATGTGTATGCCACTCTCAACCACCAAACAATTAAACTCAGTGTACCTTGGTAAGCCTTCTCCTTCATGCTTCTACTTTCAAATTTATCTCTTTTTCGTTTCATTCCAAAATAAATAAATAAAAAAAGTCATGCTCACGTTGAAGTGGATCTTTCTGATTCTTCTCACTGAATTACGTTGACAGGAGGGTATGATAGGGAAGAAAAGGCTGCAAGGGCTTACGATCTCGCAGCGCTCAAGTACTGGGGACCGTCAACCCATCTCAATTTCGCTGTAATAATCTGCTCACTTTTTCTCTCCTACGGTCATATCTCTTGTCCCTTTTTTTTTTTTTTTTTTTTTTTTTTTCAGATTGTGATTTTTTCCCCTTCTTTTTTAGTTGGATAACTATCAGCAAGAACTGGAGGAAATGAAGAACATGAGCAGACAGGAATATGTTGCTCACCTTAGGAGGTATCCCAACAATTTGGTCTTCTTTCCTCTGTGGCATGCCCTTGTCATTTTCAATTGAATAATCAACCGATTTACTGTCATATCTTTAATGTTTGCCTTGTTTTGATTTTTACTGCATTTTTATTTTGCAGAAAAAGTAGTGGATTTTCAAGAGGTGCTTCCATGTATAGAGGAGTCACAAGGTCCTATTATTTTTCTTGTGGCCAAATACTACTGTTTAAAGTACATTTACTTTGTTTTTAAGCTTTGGCAAATTTTGCCAAGAGTATCTTCTGATTGATTATTTCGGCTTATTAAATGTAGACATCATCAGCATGGACGTTGGCAAGCTCGGATAGGCCGAGTTGCGGGGAACAAGGATCTCTATCTTGGAACTTTCAGTGAGTCACATTAACATCTCATGATTCTCAATTTGTCGAAAGACATTATCAGATAAAAGCAATGAATTTGCTTCTTAATTGGGTTTCTGGTTAGGCACTCAAGAAGCAGCAGCGGAGGCCTACGACATTGCCGCCATAAAATTCCGAGGAGCAAATGCGGTGACTAATTTCGACATCTCGAGGTACAATGTGGAGCAGATCATGGCAAGCAGCACCCTTCTCCCCAGAGAAATGGCCAGACGCGACAAGGAGGTCGCGACCAGGTTCATCAATGAAGCTTCTGGTCACTGACCTGCTGACCAAAAAAGGCAACGGCCACACCATTGGTCATCAGTCTATCTACCAAACTAGCCGGAACAAAGGAGACCGTTGTCTTTCTAATTGGCACCTGATGTAGGAGAATTACCCGAGGTGGCCGCACTCTCATCGAATTCTTCCTCGTTGTTGACGAGCTTGAGAAGCTCACGAGAAGAGAGTCCGCCATTGACCATTTAAAACTCAGATCCAACTACCATCCCAATTGAGGACTCTTCCTAGGTTGCCACTTTCACTTATTCAACAGACTGATTGATTTTTCTCTTTCACTATGGCAATATGTTCTTTTCTTTTTGCATGGAAAGAGATGGGATGATGTACTTTTTCAGGTACATCTTCTGGGTTGGAGAAAAGTGTTTGTGTGGGGGTCCATTCAATGGAAGGAAATTCTAAAATTGCAAAGTCAATGCATCTCATTGATCAGTTTCGTGTTGTCTTTTGCAAGATGGTGGAGCAAATGATGAGAGGAAACTGAAAATGACTATGATGATGAAGCTGTTGACCATGATTACTGATAATCTCAGATGACCCTATTAATAATTATATCTGGCTTTGGTGTTACATTAAAGTATAGGACAAGCTCACACGATTTCCATCTGACCAATGATGGTTTTACATGTAACATACCACATGACGTTGCATCACCATAAGAAAGTCTAGCATCCTCATTTATTGTGATTCTTCAACATATATGGAAATCGGCAACACTATTGATAAGACGGTGATATTGTCCATCTTGTGATGCGTTGCTATTCGGCAAAATTATCTCATCGATAAAGGCACGTGAGATCTAAGAATTCTCGAAATAACCATAAAAAAAAAGTCTAGACACTATTTACACGCTTCAATCCGGCAAATGATGGTTTTAAATGTAACGTATCATATAACTTTCCATTACCATAAAAAAAGTTCAGCATCCTTATTTTACTATGATTCTTTAACATATATCAAAATCGGCAACCCTTTCGATGGGACAATGACATTGTATATCTTACGTTGCGTTGCTATTTCACGAAATTATCTCATCAATAAATTTGTGAGAAATTTAAGAATTTTCAGGATAGTTGAAGAATAAGAGGTAACCCAAGGTAGATAAGAGTTAAGTACTTATTATTGTGTTTGAAAATATATTGTTATGCTAGGGAGATTTGTACATGGTATCTATCATAGCTGTTCTCAAACTGACTTCTAGTTTCTTACATAACAAATGTAACGCACGGAAAAAACACATTATGAAGGGAATATAATCTGTTTTAATGATGAAAAAGATATGATTTATGAGATGACATGATTTGTGACGGATGGGGCATGAGCACATGGTGTTTTGAAGACTCGTCCTTTGTAGACAATTTTATGTTTGTATCAATAGTGGTTGACCAGTTTATGCCAATGAATACTGTCTATTTCAGAAGAGGATGTCAACCTTGTAACTTTGGAAACCACTCTCATAGACCTATATCACAAGCCTAATCTGAATCGGACGGATATATTGATTTGGTGTCACAAATCGAAGTGAATCCTATGGGTTCAACAAATTAATGACATTATCTTGTTAGATATTAAAAGGACTGTACATCGAATACAAATTGTAAGTTGAGAGATACAAATGTAACATCGATAAATTCAGGGTGTTAAATTTGACAAAAATTTCAAATAGTGATGTCTGATTATGGTTTTTTGGCTTTTATTTTCACTTTTCCTTACAGTGTGACTTTTCTACTCTAAAACCAAAAATATTTATCAGCATATGATTACACTTTATTTTATCGTACCTCTGTTACTTCTAAGGCATTAATTTCACAAATTACAGTCTGTCCGCTGTCTAAAATTTTTTTACAGCTAGTCCAAAATGGAAAGGAAATAGCATGTGGACAGAAAGTGGAAAAGATTGGCCGACCCAGAAGATTATTGTCAATTCCTAGAAAAGTTGGTACGGCTCGATCAATGAGGTATGCAATGCAAACTTTGGTGAATAATCATAGCTGCAAATTTTTCCCCATTAGTTTTCTGTTCCTACTAGTTAAAATTGTGAAACTTGATTGAGAATCCACAAGCCAAATCGGATCTCTCACCGGAGAATCGATCTACAGCACAGAAAGCGGATCAAGGCGGCCAGGCATCACGTCCGAGCTGGCCCTTTGATTCTTGAGTCGGAGATTGAAGAAGAGGAAATGTGTATAATACATGTCAGAGTCCTGAAATGTTGAACACGTTTTTTGGCTCTCGAATGACCATTTATAGTCTTCTATTCATCCATCAAGAATGCGTCAATAGATAGCTATTGAGTTAAGACTAGTGTCGGCTCGTCATGACAAGTGGCAATACATGATGTTCAGATGTGTTATTTTATGACATGGATAACTTTAGCCACTATTTACTCCCTAGCTCGGCTTCTCAGGCCGCCGGCGCCATCACTCCACCACAGGGACAGCTGACTCCTTCAACCACCACCGCCACTGGCCACACCTTTGCCTTTCTCTCCTGACCAACCAACTCATACAATAGCAACACCGGCTTTTGATGGCAAAACGCACGACTGAACAGTGGGCAGAAAGAGGGAGAAAGAGAGCCATTTCTCCTCTGTTATGCACTATTAAATCCTGTCATTATGCCATGGTGAACGAGAAAGGCTGTCATTAGGTCCAACCGATAAACCCACCCACGACAGCCGAATCACGCCCGAACGTAAACTGTCGGCGAGGACTGTTTTTTCCAAAGTTGGTGTGCGTACGTGATCGATCGAGGATGCATTTTGACTTTGCCAACGTGATGGGACTCGTTCATGTACCGGCGAGAAGCTTTTTCACGACCGGTTCTGTTCTCGGCCAATCTCTTTACAGGTAGAAAGTGAAAAGCCATGCAGATCTCTTGATATGCTTTGATTAGAGAGGGGGAATATCACTTGCCCTTGATTTCATGGAATGATTAACCATGTTTCATCAAAAAAGTTGAGGGGAAAAAAAGAAAAGAAGTGGAGAGAAAATTATTGCACTGGCGTGGAATTTCGATTGGAGCAAGAATTCTTCGTTTCGAATGACGTTTCTGGTAAAAAGTACTGTGGTATTTCAAAAGAATTACAAAATAATAATTATTCATCGCATAATTTGTATATTGTGAAAATTTTAATTGGTTTAGGATTACAAATAAAAAGGTTAAAGTGCTTGCTTTGCAATAATTTTTTAAGCAAAAAGTAAAAATTTATCGGGACACGTACTATTTAAGTGCCCAAATGTAAACGAGAACTTTCTCTCATTACATTTAAATCCTAAAGCTTTCAAGATCACTCCAATGTGATTATTACTTTAAGTCGAATGCCATGTCATATATTTTTTCGCTGATGAGGCGGTCTGCATCAATAATGAAAGGGCCTGAAAAATGACGTCAGCCGCCACATCTTTTTTTTTTTATTATTTAAATTCCCAGTCGGCGATATGTTTATTTCATCTTTTATTTATCCTAGTTTCTTCCTAATAATCTTTTCCTTTTTGCCCATTCTTCTTTATCATTGCTACGGCCGCTATCCCCCACCCCTGCTCTCGCCATTTGAGATGGCGATTCCATATTCTGTACAAGTTCCATATAAAATCTAGAGCCTAACAGTTAGAATAAGTTCCTTATTTCTTGGAACTTGGAATATATCCAATATATTTTGGAACCTAGAACTTAGCCTATCATAGATTATATGGTCAATTCTAAGTTCTAATTACGTACCACATGTATTATTAATTGAACAATTTTAGTAACTCATCACTTTTAATAACTACCACTTACTGTTACAATCCACTAACTACAATTTTATATTTAGACATACAAAAAATTATGAAATATTAACAAAGTAAAGTCTCAATTATAAAATGGAATCTCAAATTAATGATTCCAATTTATTCACTTGTCATCGGACGCCATAGAATACTATCGGATTGCATGAAGACATAGACCAAGGAGAAAAAAAAATTATTTCAAGTTTTGGGTTCCGGATTCCACCTATCTAGAACCTAGAGCCTATCCGTTGAAAAATCTGAAACCTACCCTACACACTTGGAACTTAGAACCGAACAAGTACCCATCGATCCAATTCTACTTTAGAACCATGCTCACCCTTACTTGTCACCGTGGTCAACTTGTCATCCATCACTAGCACCGTGTGCCGTCCATCACACCTTTATCTCCAACCTCATCCCTCAATCTCAAATTGGATGTGCCGTGGCCTCAAATCCATGTCGGCGAATGTAGGATCGAGGCCATGCTCCTCAATTCTCTTAATTCTTTATATTTAGGTAACACATTGCTTCAACCTAAAAGTAAAAAATCTTACAGCAATTTTTTTTTTTTTGGGTTATTTATGGACAAAAAGGCGCTTTGCATTGATCTCGAACAGGAAATTAGTTGGCATGAAATTGAAAGGAAATGAAGAACAACAAACTTTGGAATTTAAAGAGCAAGAGTAGTGTTAGAATTATGATAGAATAGAGCAGAAAAGAAGATTTTTATATATTTCTGTATATATAATATTGATGATACAAGAGCCTATTTATAGATTACTCTAGACAACTATCTAAAGTAATAAAATATTGCAATATCACATAGAATCAATTATAATCAATCAAGAAAGATAAATATCTCTAACATCCCCCCTTAAACTCAAGGTGACGTAGAAGAGGTCAACTAGAGTTTGGAGAAAAGATCTTTAAAACGCACAGGTGGATATGCCATAGTGAAAATGTCAGCCGTCTGATTGGTTGTTGAGGTGGGAACAAGACAAACGACACCACAAAGTAGATAAGAGCATATGAAATGGCAGTCTATTTCAATATGTTTGGTACATTCATGGAAGACGTCATTATGAGCTATTTGGATGGCACTTCAATTATCGCAATGAATGACTGTTCCACCATTATGATGAACTCATATGTCTTCTAATAACCATTACAATCATAATAATTCCGAAGTTGTATCAACAAGAGCACGATATTCCACTTCCATAGTCAATCGAGCGACAGTAGTTTGTTTCTTACTTCGCTAGGAAATAAGGGACTTTCCTAAGAGGAAGCAATAACATGTAGTAGAGTAACGATCAAAATGATCACCAGCCCAATCAACAACATAATAAGTTGTTAACTCTAAGGTTGAGTTAGTAGAAAAATGAAGACCATGAAATAAGGTGCCCTTTACATAAAAAAGAATTCAAAGAACAGCGGCAAAATGTGTCGTTCGTGATGCAGACATGAATTGACTCATAATGTGAAGAGCATAAGCAATGTCAGGGCGGGTAACAGTGAGATATACCAGACTGCCAACTAACTATCGAAAAAGTGTAGAGTTTGGAAGAGGAGTCCCATCTTTTTCATCAAATTTGGCATTAATGGGAGTGGTAGTAGTCTTGTTATTAGTAAATCCGACTCGAGAAAGAAGATTAGTGGCATATTTCACTTGAGAAAGATAATAGCCAGAGGAATCTGAAGCAACCTCCAATCCTAGAAAATAACCGAGCCTTCCAAGATCTTTCATTTCAAACTTTTGACTCAAATACTACTGTAGTTTTGTAATGCCATCATGATCATCGCCAATAATAACCATACTAGCCACATATAATAGTAGCATGATACTCGCGCGAGACATTCGTTGAACAAATAGAGCATTATCATAGGGACTGTACACAAATCCAAGGCATTCCATGGTAGAACTAAACTTGGAATACGATGCACGAGGAGCCTGTTTTAGGCCATATAATGCTTGGCATAGACGACACACTTTACCAAGAGTATGAGTATATTCAGGAGGTGCCTCCATATAGACTTCTTTAGGGATATCTCCATTAAGGAATGCATTTTTTACATCCATCTGAAATAGAGGACATCGCTTAATAGTAGTGACAGCAAGGAGGCTATGAACAAGAGTAAGATGTGTAACTGGAGCAAACGTCTCGTCATAGTTAATGCCATACGCCAAGGTAAAGCCTTTGCTACTAGTCAAGCTTTGCAATGTTCCATTGTACCATCTAACTTAGTTTTGATTTTGTACACCCATTTACAACCTATAGCCGACTTTTTAGGAGGCAAATCGACCAAATCCCCAGTATGAGAGTTTTATAATGCTTGCAATTCATCTACCATTGTTTGTTGCCAAAGAGGAGTAGTACGAGCTTCTCTATATGTGCGAGGCTAGTGAAAAGAGGCAATTGTAGAATAATAGTGACAATCACGAAGCCAAACAGAAGGTTGACTTGCACAGATGGAATGACGAACAGGAGAAGAAGGAACATCAAAAGGTGGTGGATCCACGAATGACACAAGCATATTAAGAGTTGTCAAAGTGGGATTTCTAGAGATACCTGCATCAAGATTAAGAGAGGACAATTCTAAAGAGGAAGATGCAAGATTATCATCTTTAGGAAACAGAGCAACATAAGGATTGACGAAGAAGTGGATAGTTGGAACGATGGAAGAAGATGCAAAAGAACATAAAGATGAGAACATCTTATGTTCCTAGAAGTTAACATGATGAGACACACAAAGTCGATTGGAGATAGGGTCCCAACCTCTATACTCTTTATGCTCAATGCCATATCCAAGGAAACAACAGAGACAAACACGAGGTTCTAACTTCATGCATTCATTTGAAAGAAGATGCACAAAACATGCACTACCAAATATTTGAAGTCGATTGTAATTAGGAACATTGTCATGCAAGTGCTCATATGGAGAAATGACGGAATGTGGTTAATAGTATATAAAACAGTATGATAGGCCTCCCCCCAAAACTATTTTGGACAAGATGCTGAGATTAAAATAGTGTGTACAATATGTAAAATTTGCTTGAATTTACGCTCTGCTCGACCATTTTATTGGGAAGTTCCTAGAAAAGAACGATGAATAATGGTACCGTTATAAGAAAGAATTTTAAGGAACTCTCTATCCTTATATTCCATGGCATTATTAATACGAAAAACCTTGATACCTCGAGAAAATTGTGTTTTGATCATGGCAATAAAATTACCATAGATATGAGTAAGTTCAAATCATTTTTTTATAGTATAGCCATGTATACTGTGAATAATCATCAACAAAGATCACAAAATAACAAGAACCTCCCATAGTAGGAGTAGGAGATGGCCCCCAAATATCCGAATGAATTAGATCAAAGAAAGCATAAGAGACTAATTCACTAATATCGAACGGTAAAACATAATGTTTTCCTAACTAACAAAATAGACAATCAAAGTTTTTATTGTCAACAGAACCTAGACGACCACTTGAAAGTAAAGGACTTAATCAAGGAAAAGAAAGATGACCCAAACGAGAATGCCAAGTTTCAAATGATACTATGGCAACACAACTAGTGAAGGAGTTGGGAAGTTTTAATGAAACCAGCTCAAACAACCGTCCCACTTTACGACCTATCCCAATTGTCTATCCTATTCATGAATCTTGCACACAACAACCATTTGAAGAGAAATGAATATCAAAACCAAGCTCACATAACTGACCCACAAATATCAAGTTTAATGAGAGTTTAGGAACCATAAATGTATCAGGTAAGGATAAGGTGGACTTTGAAACGTTCCCTATATGAGGAACTATCATCTGAGAGTTATCGGCTATGTGAATAATAAGCGTTTGTGAGGTGTATGATTTTAACTTGAATAAATTGGAATTGGATGTCATGTGATTACAATACACAGAATCAAAGAACCATGAGTCAAGGGTACCTAGAACGACTAACAGAGCAGAAGGGCTAGAAGTGCTAGTTTCTTGAAGAATGGAACGAACTATGGACCGAAGATCATCTAATGATAGTGTGACAGATGAACTATTAGAGGAATCCTTTATGGAAGAAGCAATAGTGGATGGACGGTGTGCAGGTGAACCTCTAAATCGGGATCGGTTGTTTGTTCCTGGAGGTTGCTTAGATTGTAGCTAATAACAATTAGATGCAGGATGACCAGGTTGGCAACAATGCGTACAATAAGGCTTACGTGATGAGGATGAGCCAGAAGTGGCAAGCACTGCATTTGTACGAATGGAGACCAGTGGAATAGCATGTTGTGCCTTTAAAGTCGCAAGTCGAGTTTCCTTAGTTAATAATTCGGAGACAACTACCTCAAGATGAGGTAAAGGATCCCGATGCAAAAGTGAGGCTCGCATAAGTTCATACTAATCATGGAGAGCCATAAAAAATTGCATAACCCACATACGATCACTATATTCAACAAACTTATGAGCATTAGTAGTCGAATCTCATGTTGGTTCAGATAAGGCTAGTTGATCCCATATAGCATGCATAGAAGAAAGAAAGTCACTAATAGTCCAACTTGTCTCATGACGCATGTGACGTAAGTTTCCTAACTACTGATATTGATGATCAATGTCTGATGTGGAATAACAACTAGCAAGAAGATCCCAGGTTTCCTTTGTTGTATTTAGGTGACCGAACTAAATTTTGATAGATGGAATCGAAGTGTTTCGAAACCATGTGAGTATCTGGTAATTCTTGCTCTCCCACTCCTCCAAACGCTTGGCAAATGTATCATCATCTTCTTCAACAGCTTGACTAGGTTCGCGAATACTTTTTAGTGGCATAACGCCAAAGCTTACGTCCCCTTAGAAAACTTGATATTTCTTAAGCCCATAATATATAGTTTGATCCATTTAGGATAGTCTGAATGAGCATTGAGACTTTTAATTTGTCCATGATATGCACTATACTAGAAAACTTAGCAGATTCTATAATAAATTTGAAGAAAACTGATACTTGTAAAGCTGTTATGGAGAAAATAAGGTAGAAAATAGATTGAGAATGTCGAAATACCTCAAGAACCGTTCTGGAAATACCAAGAATTGGTTGGAATCAGGCTGAACCAATCAGAAAACCTTGAGAATTGGGCCAAATTGTTAGAGAACCCTGAGAACGGTCAAAATTGGCTGAACCAATTAGAAAACCCTGAGAATTGGTCAAAATATGGCTGAACCAATCGAAAAACCCTAAGAACTGGTTGGAATTTGGCCGAACCTGTTGGAAAACCAAGCGAACCAATCGGAATATGGCCGAACTGGTTGGAAAACAAAGCAAACCAGTCGAAATTGGTCAAGTCAACATCAATCAGTGACGATCAATAGCAATCAATGACGGAGGATGACGTGGTGCTGACGCATGATGACATGAATGATGACGTCACTACTTGAGGGACACGGTGGATCACGTGCGAGGCCGGGGAGCATATATCTCACGCGTAGAAGATATAGGTGGCACGTGAGGGTGCATAGGAGACTTTTCGGCGACATTTGTTGCTGTTATGGACTCACCAAAGAATGTAGAACCTGTCTGTGATGGCTTTCAGCTGAAAAGTTTAAAGATTGACTTCAAAAGTTTCACTTACAATTGACGGTGTCAATGGTCCCACACAGCAAATTGTTGTGACATCCTAATTTTCCACTTCTGTTTTCAATTGAATGAGTCGGGCTTTTCATTGACGTGCTTATAGCCTTTTTCTCTGAGTTGGTCACTCATGAGATAACTAGTCTACCAGGTGAAGCCGTTAAGGAATTTTAACGTTACAGACTCGAGAATTCGACCAGAAATCGACTACTCGACCGTGCTAATCTGCAAGGGTCAATACAGCACTGTCAAAATCGATCAGAGATCAAAGATAAGTCAATTTGACTGAGATATGTGATCAATGTGTGGGTGATTCCACATGATGGCAAACCCGTTCGAACAAGATTCTAAAATAGACTATCTTTATGAAGTCTCTCTTAGTGATGAAACCAAGATTTCTGAAACCCAACTTCCTCTCATGAACCCTTATTATGCTTTTGCCAAACCCAACTCATCATTTTCACCTATCCGCTCCATCCGCCAGCTTATTCACCAAACCCCAAAGCAAGTAAAAGAAAACGTCCAGTCCTCCAAATTCGACCAGCATCCTATTCCTGCCACTGAAAAAGAGTACGTTCTTACTCTTCAAATCCCTCCAGAATTTCCCAGACAATGGGCTCAACAGGGATATACTCATGTTCATTATGGCGCTGTTCGTCTTGCTCTTACCTTTCATGGCCGAAAGGGTTTGCCAGTTGTGGCAAGAATCACGTTGTTAGATACCAGATTTTTACAATACCAACATGCTTGCATCGGTACTGTTCAAACTACTTTGAATGCTGGAACAGTCTTTGTGACTTTATATCCAAACTTCAACATCGCTCTTTCAGATCCCCGTTACTTTCTTTCTTAAAGGTCCAAGTCCAACTTACTGGAGCCCCTCAAATTGCTGATTCTGTTGCAGCAACACTTCACTACCAAATGGTTTATCGAGTGCAGAACCATGCTCTTGATCTAAATTTCAACAATGGAAATGAAGATGCCTTGTTTATCTCAATGCATAATGATCAGGCATCCTGCATCCATGTTCCTAGACAGATCCCCAAGGATACATTGGCCAAGCTTCTTCCAGAGACTTGGATCACTAATTATGAAAAGCTACATCAAAGCAACAACCCTTTTCAGTCTTCGGATTCTGAATTCATCCGAAAAAAAGATGGAACTGTTTCCATCAAATTTGGCAAGGAAAAGGAAGAAAGTCCATCTATTTTCCAAACCCTCTTCATGATTGAACCATGTGTTCCTGAATCAATTTCCGAGCCAGATCCAAAAAAACTTGTTCAACATTTCAATAGTAATGGACATCCAGTCCATCACTACAAAGACAACTATGGTCATTGTTTTTGGGATGCTTTTTGCCAATGTTCTTATTGCACAAATTCCCCTGACGAGGTAGATCCTTTTGCAAGATCTCAACCTCGAAAAAAGAAACCCAAGGATAAGGTGTACCAAAGATACTTAAACGGAGATCCCTCCGTAGATACTCTTGGTGAGTGTGATAAATACCAGTTCATGATTTCTTATGCACCACCTCCACCACCAGAATTCAGAACTACGACCCAAGTTTCACCAGAACCACCAAAATCTCCTCCCCCATCTCCTCCTCAGAAAAGACAAGCTCTTTCCCCATTCTATAAGCCAATCCTAAAATGGGCTAAGAAACATTCTTACCCACTTGAGGCTACAGTAGAAACACCTCCCACTTCTTCTATCACTATGTTCCAAGAAACCGACTTTCCCCCTCTTGTCAGAGAAAGTTCTAAACTCTCGTTTCCCGCCTCAGAAGAATTCATTGATCCACAAGGCAGATATCGTCATATTCCAAAGATATCTACCCCCACTGATGTGGATGAACATGGGAGACAAAGAAAGACTCCTGCTGCTGAAGCTGTTCTAAATTGGCAATCAGAGACTTTGTTAGCACAAAACAATGCCTTCAAGGCAATTGATTCCAAGATCGGAAATGTGCAACAAGATCTCCAAAGGTATGATCAAAGTACCAAAAAGATATTGTTTGAATTCCAGAAAAGGCTTCACGCCTTGGAATCAGGACAACATCTTGGGTATCATTATCTTGAAAATCCAAAGCCTGAAATAGAAAAGCTCAAGAGGCAAATCCAACTTCTTGAAGAAGGAAGGTTCAGACCTTTCGATCTAATGGCACCTCCTATTAGAACCGGGTATTTACCTCCACCGCCACAAACATCTATTTTTGCCACTATCCCAGAAGATCCCTACAGAAGAGAATCGGATATGGCAGAGATACGAAATCGCCTCAAGGCCCCGCGAAGGAAAAAAAGGAAAAGAAAAAATGTCACCTACAAAATCAGGTTCGATTGTTATAAGAGAAAGGCCAGATCATATGATGTTATCAAATCCATTAGAATCCTTTCTAAAGGATTTGGGTACTCAGGAACCTGATCCTAATGCCCAACAACCTGATCCTACCATTCCAGAAAAACAGTCCCTGTTTCAAGTTGAGCAAACTACTCCTGAGACTGAATCAGATTCAGCATCTTATTCATCTTCTCCATCATTCTCTATTCCTACAGTTGATTCCCTCCCCATTGTGCCAGTAACTTCATCAATATTTATGGCTGACCCTCTAGATGATGAAATGGAATCAAACTATTCTGACCCAGACAATGGTCAGACAAGCAATCCTGCTCGCCATGTGTCCATGGCATCAAAACAATTCTTCACCTTCGATGATATTCCTTATCACAAGTGGCCAGAAAGACTTGAAGAATTTCATACTTGGTTGAATACTCAGTCCATCACCAACCATGATATGAATGATGTCTTGTACAACTTTGTTACAAGATTCATAGGAAGCCTCAAACTCTAGTGGCAATCAATTTCAGAACAAGACCAGATTCATTTTTTGATGTCACCTAATTTCAACCATGCCATCACTCTCTTGTATCATGTCTTTGTGGGAAAACCCACTGATCTCATAGAGATGAAAAGAAGAGAATTTTTCGAAAGAAGATGCTGCTCCTTGCAGAAGAAACATCTCGATAAGCATTATCGAGTGATGCTTTAGCTTTTTTATCAGATTGGAGTAGATCCAAATCTGAAGCATGTTCTCCTTACTTCCATCCTTAAAGAACTATCCCAGATGGTAGAAAGATCTTTCTTTGGAAAACAAAGAAGAGTGCAAGATATTCCCTTGGGAGAAATACAGCAAGAAGTTCATCTATGCCTCGAAGAATTATGCTTAAAGCGCCAGATGGTCCGTACCTACATCACGATGACAAGCGCCTTGAATCGGCTTGTTCTCGCCGAAGTTAAAAATCAAATGCTCCAAGAAAGACTGTGATGGTACTTGTGGCAAGTATTCCAAGAAGAAGAAACATTACAAGAAGTTTTGGATAAAGAAATCCAAACATGGCTCCAAGCATTTCCGAAAAAAAGAAGAAATCGCGATATCTACGCAAAAGGAAGGATCGCACAGGCCACAAGAAATCAAATCGTTGCTACATTTGCAATCAGAAAGGACATTTTGCCAAAAATTGTCCTCAAGCACAAAAAGGTCAGAATCATCTAATCCATCACATTGAGAATTAAACAGGAATTTCTCTCGAGAATGATGATATTGAATCCTTATTCTCTGCTGACGAAGAACCATCTGAACAAACTCTTTGTGTCATTCCCACTTACCAAACTTCCAAAGGTGAGATCGAATCGGACTCGAGTCCGAAGATATTTTTCATATATCATCCTCATCCCCAGAACCAAACCTTGACATATTTTCAAGTCAAACTCACTGTCCCCATTTCCCTGTAAAAATCCTCACCTCAAAGTTTGCCAAACCCATCACTATTATTGCTCTTATTGACACAGGAGCAAGTTGTTCAATATTGGACACCAAAGTTCTTCCTGAAGAGTTCTGGACTCCTTATATTCGATATTTCAACTCGGCTTCTGGAGATACTTTCTCCACAAATGTCAGAACCACTCCCGTAACTGTCTAGTTCTTTCCTCAGTGTTCCATAACCGCAAAAATCTTTGGATCAAACCTTCCCAATAAAGATCTGATAATTGGGTGGCACATCATGACTCAAATCTCTCAGCTTCGCATCATTCCTGGAAAAGGTCTTAGGTATAAAGATCAATTCTCGAGTTCGTCAATATTCGAGACTATTTTCCATTCGATGAATCTATTAGATCCAATCATGCAAAAATTGTTAGAATCTTGTTCGGAATCCCATTCGGAATTCGCTCAAAAGTGTTCCCATCCTCTCGTGGGAAAACCCGCAATTCTTTGTTCGGCTTCCTTTCAAAAAGAATGAAGACATAAATCCGACCAAGGCGAGTCATGTGGGAATGAAGCCGAACATCGACTTTAGCTCAAAGGGAATGCTCGAACTTTTGCAACAAGGTCTTATTGAAATCTCGATTCTCAATGGGCCTGCGAAGCCTTTCATGTCAATAAGCGTGCCAAGCAAAACAGGGAAAAATGAGACGGTAATCAACTATCAACCTCTCAATCTTTTTCTCCAAGATGATAAGTTCCCTTTGCCATCCAGAGATTCTCTCTTTACTGGTTTAACCAAGGCCCACATCTATTCCAAATTTGACCTCAAAGCCGGATTTTGGCAATTGGGCATCCATCCTGAAGACAGATCCAAAACAGGATTCTGTATCCCGAACCAGCACTTCTAGTGGAAAGTACTTCCTTTTGGTCTGAAGGTAGCGCCATCCCTTTTCCAAAAGGCCATGTGTCATATATTCCAACCAATCTTGTCAAGTGCAGCAGTATACATTGACGATATTCTGCTCTACAGTCCTGACGAACAGTCACAATGTCAACTCCTTGAGCAGTTTGCAGAAATGGTAAAGAAACATGGTATTATGCTTTCTCAAAGAAAGATGAATATTGCCCAAACATAAATCAAATTCCTTGGTATGCACCTCAACAAAGGGACATACTATCCAGGGCCACACATTGCTCAAGAATTATTGAACTTTCCTGAAGACAACTTCACCACAAAACAGGTTCAGCAATTTTTTGGGATAATCAATTATCTCAGGGTTTTTGTCCTAAATATTGCAAAGTTTCTAATCCCTTTGCAATCCATGCTAAAGAAGAACCCCCAAACTTGGGGAAAAACCCAGACTAAAGTAGTCGCTGAGCTTAAGGAGATCATGCAAAATCTCCCACCATTGCACATACCATCAACGAAAAAAGGATTCTTCAAACCGACGCCGATGAATACTTGGGCAGCTATCATCTTTGAAGAAATTGATGGTAAGAAACACCCTTGTGCTTACAAAAGTGGAAAATTTTCCCAATCTGAAATGCATTACCATTCCACTTTCAAAGAAATCTTAGCAGTAAAAAATGGCATAAAAAGTTTGAGTTTCATCTCATCGGCCACCACTTCTGGTAGAATTAGACATGGCATCTTTCCCTCCGATGACCAAGTTTAAACGAAGCGATTCCAAATTCTCAGCTGCTTCGATGGGCTGAATGGTTTTCGAAATACTCTTTTGAAACCAAACATATTCCCGGAAAGAAAAATGTGCTTGCCGACTTCCTCTCTAGACCAAAGGCACCAGCCGAAATCAACATGTATATCAAGAGGCCTGCTTTCCATATGCTCAATTATGGAGTGAAATACAAGGTTGAGAAGATCAAAGATTTGTCCAGCTGGAAATATCCCCAGGAGATTATTCAATACATCCAGAATGACAATCTTGCTGAAAACCTGGAAAATCTCATGTGGCAATGCCACACAAATCTATTCAGATTCAATGGAGGTTCGATTTTTTATCCTTTTGGGTTAAATTCGAATTATCCATTCATTCATCCTCTTATCTGGAAAGAAGATGATTTCCTTGATCAACTCAAGACGTTATTATGGTACTTAACCAATAAGTACTTAATAGCTATTGAAATTCCAACCGAGACGATTTGTTGCCAACCTCACCAGGATATTTTTACTCGGAAAAAATGTTGAAAAAGAAAGTGATAAGAATCTCTTAGACTTTCTAAATTGGTTCTATCATCCTAATCACTAGAAACAACTCTTGGAAAAAGAACTGAGAACCACGACTCCAAATCCTGAAGTCCATACTATCCTGTTTTTCCGACGTCCATGGCATTTTTTCACAAATAATGGCACCATCATCGATACCGCACAGGAAATAGGAACCACATCCTACAAACCCCATCTGAATTGCAAAAAAGCTCGGATTTACAAATCTTATCCAAAATCTGTTAGATTTTGTGAACACCAGTACCATGAACTCCAGAGAATCTTGTGCCAAGAAAACAAAACTATTCCTGAAAATGTTTGGAATAATGTACCCACTACGTGGGATCATTATGACCTAGAACCAGAAGCCAAGGAAGCACTTGAACAATACAGACAAACCACATCGTCTCAAGATCATGAAATGACAGGAACAGATGATATTGTCCAATCCACTCAGGAGCCCTATGCACGCTTTGGAGGTCCTCTGTCCCAGGATCCCTACGAACTAGGACATTTATCCCTATTCCAAAGCATGGATACATCCTTTTATGCACAGCCATCCAACTGGCCTCAGCAAAGCATTCCTACCGACACTCAGGAAAGTGACAACACTAACTGGGTTGAAGAAGAAGCATCCCATTGGGCTCATGAAGAAGCATCCTCATCACGAAGGCCGAGCCAAATCCTTTCACCAAAGACCTTGAAGCCCTTGAACAAAAATATGAAGCACATCTCCTAGAAGACAGCTCAGATGACTCAGTCTGCAGCCACAATGCTCGTGACGGACGAGACCGCTGAAAAGCCGTTGTGCGTACAATTTCACTGTAGCAAATAAATGTTCACTTTTACTGTAGCACTAGGCTAGGGAAAGTACATTCACGTGATACGATTCTGTTCATAGTGTGCGAATAATTCCCTCTCGGAAGTTTCCGGTGCCTCTGTTTGTTTTCGGACCCATGTTTGGTCCTTGATTGTTTGCTGGTGACCTCTTATTGTCTATATAAGGCAAGGAGGGTGTAATGTGTTGGGCAGAGTCCCTCGAAGTAAAGTGAGTGTTTTATGCAAACTCTCTCTATGGCTTTCTAAAACTCCTCTTCTTCTCCAGCCTGGTAGGATCCTCCGAGAAATGCAGCTTAGGTAGGTTAGAAACGTTTTCATCCTGGAATTTTTGGGTGTCTCTAGGCTCTGAACTAAAGGGCTGAGTGGTTTTCTGCTAAAAGGCAGTCCCTGAAGGGTTCGAACGGGAGTTGTTCACCCACTGTCTTTTTTGTACCCTCCGTATTTGAAACCTCGAGATTTTCACGACAACCGAGAGTCACTAATGTGTCAAAGATGTACATTGTGGCTTGAAAATAATCAACCATAGGTCAAATGTGCCGAAAATTCCTAAAAGCTATCCTGTAGATTATGACGCGCTAAAATCGCGCCAGATTGAAATTAACTATGAAATTAAACCTGATTTCAGAAATTGGAAGTTCTGTCATGTCACAAATCATTTTAGAAACGTCAACTCATCCTCAAAATATTTTTCTGCAAATCGAGATTTTCGGCGAAAAATCAAAGTTAGGCCATTTTGGATCGGGAAATTTGTAGGCCCGCTTATGATAGCAATTTTGGGATACAATATGGTTCTATGAGCAAGGAAAAATGTGGATTTAAGTGTGGACGCATTGAATAAAATTATGGGCTTCAATTGCGATTGATAGAATGAGAAATTGACTGAGATTGAAGGGGAATTAAATGAATTGGAGGCCAAATTGTACAAATTCGTAGGCCATGGTGGGGTGCAACATTTGGGACACATGGGAAGCTTCTTGAGGAAGTTTTGAGAGAGAGAAATGGCTGAGGATAAGGCTGAAGGTGATGGGGGCAACACTCAAGTGTTTGGAGACCTTAGGGAGAGCACTGAAGGCTTTTGTTCCCTCAAGCTTCAGCAGACCACTTCTTCCTCTTCCTCCCTCCTTTCTCTATTGTTATGGAGTCTTGTAAGCTTGAGAAAACCAAAGGAGAGCAGCCAGCAACCGTCAGAGCAAGTCGCAAGCCCGCCGGACCTCTTTTTCCCCCTGTTTTTTCCTTCTGCTAGTTTCTGCTCCAGCTGACTTTTCATTAAAGATCTAAGTTAAAAGTGGTCTTCCCGTGCGAATTAGCTCACGCTCCACCCGCCATCATCTTCAGGACATCCACTCCATACGAAGGCACCTCGTCGCTCGCTGCAACGATTCTCCGACCGTCCCGTCCACCGACAAGAAGGAATCGGCTGCTGGACTGCCCGATTCCGCCTGTTTCGACTTTGTAGCTTGTTTCTCCCCATTCCGTCTTTCACCCATCCCAACCACCAATAGGTCCCCCTTGACCCCCGGGTGCCGCCGGTTGCCGACCACCCACTCGCCAGAGCTCCGATCAGCCCATCTTTGTTGTTGCAGCCACTGGTTTTTTCTCTATAGTTCAGCCAAGATCAGAAGCAGAAACCCAGCAAGCCATGAGGTTTTCGTGGCCCATTTTTGAGCCCTTCCCGGCCTTGGTTGGTATTGCCGCTTAGAGGTTTGTCGCTCGCCTCGGTGTCGTCGTCGCCGTGGACTCACCGAAACACAAAACTGGTGAGTTTACTTCCTAAACCTTGCTTATGAAGTTAATTATGCTTAAGGGTTGTTTAGATTAGGCTAAGCATGTTTAGGTGGTTAGATTAGCTTAGTTAAATGTTAATTAGATTATGTGGATGGATTAGTTTAGTGGTTAATTAATTAAGGCTAATTATGCTATTAAATTAGTGTAATCTTGATTAGGCCCTTAATTAATTAATTATTTCGAATTTATAAATATTATTTTATTAAATTATATTAATATAATATAATATTTTTTTATTTATTTTCGGAATATATTTAATTATTTATTATTTTCCGGAAATTAGACCAGGATAGTCGGTAACCGGAATTTCGTGATGACTAATGTGGTGTGTTCAGATTATGCATTTGATGGTTGATTATGCAAATTGAATGATGATTGTGAAAATATGGAATTTATTCAGAAAATCCCAAGTGTCGGGTTTTGACACCGAAAATGGATTTTAAATACGATATCATATAGTGGGGTTTAAAAAGGAGAAATATCACTTTTAAAGTTCGAATTGACCGTGTAGCCACACACGACTATTTTTTGGGATGTTTGTAATACGAAGAAAATAGGCCAGGATCACTATTTTAATTGAGGCATTTGAGTGCAATGCACAGTGTCCTAAGCCGAGATTGAATAGTTATGTATTGGTTAAAGAAAACCCGTCCTAGCATTTATGCCGAACATACATTAGGGTAGCGGGTCGCAATAAATTTTGGACCATGTGAGTATCTGGTGATTCTTGCTCTCTCACTCCTCCAAACGCTTGGCAAATGTATCATCATCTTCTTCAATGGCTTGACTAGGCTCGCGAATACTTTTTAGTGACATAACGCCAAAGCTTACGTCCCCTTAGAAAACTTGATATTTCTTGAGCCCATAATATATAGTTTGATCCATTTAGGATAGTCTAAATGAGCATTTGAGACTTTTAATTTGTCCATGATATGCACTATACTAGTAAACTCAGCAGATTCTATAATGAATTCAAAGAAAACTGATACTTGTAAAGCTGTTATGGAGAAAATAAGGTAGAACATAGATTGAGAATGTCGAAATACCTCAAGAACCGTTCTGGAAATACCAAGAATTGGTTGGAATCAGGCCGAACCAGTTAGAAAACCTTAAGAATTGGGCCAAACTGTTAAAGAACCCTGAGAACGGTCGGAATTGGACTGAACCAATCAGAAAACCCTAAAAATTGGTCAGAATTTGGCTGAACCAATAAAAAAACCCTAAGAATCGGTTGGAATTTGGCCGAACTTGTTGGAAAACCAAGCTAACCAATCGGAATATGGCCAAATTGGTTGGAAAACCAAGCAAACCAGTCGGAATCTTGCCGAACCGGTCAAGCATAGTCGGTCAAGTCAACATCAATCAGCGACGATCAACGACAATCAATGACGGAGGATGACGTGGTGTTGACGCATGGTGACATGGATGATGACTTCACTACTCGATGAACACGGTGGATCACGTGCGAGGCTAGGGAGCATATATCTCACATGTAGAAGATATGGGTGGCGCGTGAGGGCGCATGGGAGACTTTTCGGCGATGTTTGTTGCTGTTATGGACTCACCAAAGAATGTAGAACCTATCTGTGATGGTTTTCGGTGGAAAAGTTTAAGGATTGACTTCAAAAGTTTCACTTACAATTGACAGTGTCGGTGGTCCTGTGTAGCAAAGTGTGGTGGCACGTGCGGCTTCTGTCCAAATCGGTTGGTGATGAGTTTTCAGGGTCTAACTTGTTTGAGACAAACAAATCATGGTGGTGTTACAATTTCAAAATAAGCAACAAAACTATCCGGCTAGTGATCAAAGGCGACGATTTGATGATGGATGTCAGAACAGTTGTGACAATATTGCCATTACATGGTGACTCCTTCCTCAAATAAAACTTGACTTTAATACGATGTTAGAATTATGATAGAATAGAGCAGAAAAGAGAATTTTTATATATTTCTATATATAGATATATATATATATATATATATATATAATATTGATGATACAAGACTCTATTTATAGGCTATTTTAAACAACTATCTAAAGTAATAAAATATTATAATATCAAATAGAATCAATTATAATCAATTAAGAAAGATAAATATCTCTAACAAGTAGTAAATTTGCAAGGAACAAGATAAAAGGAAAATGATGAACTTTTGTTGATTTAAGTGTCCAAAAAAGAAAGACTTTACAAGACTTACGATGAGTATTTACAATACACTAAAAAGGATTACGGACAAGTAGAAGCAGTTACTACTCTAGCCGTTCACCGAGATTTTAGGCATTTTTCCCGCACACTAATAATCATATCTAGGAGAAACTATAACTTCAAAATTATTGAGGAGCCGCCACTTAGTATTACCGTCACTTGATATTAGAACCATCATTTGATAAAATGAAAATAATGAACTTTCATTGATTTAAGTGTCCAAAAAGAAAGACTTTACAATACTTACCGTGTATATTTATAGCACATTAAAAACGACTACGCACAAGCAGTTACTACTCTCACCATTCCCTGAGATTCGAGGCATGCTTTTTGCACGCTAATAATCATTATTCAAAAGAAATTATAACTTCCAAAATTACCCGGGTAATCAACCACCATTTAATATTCAACGATCACTTAATACTAAAATCATCACTTAATAAAATGAAAATAATGAACTTTCATTGATTTAAGTGTCCAAAAAGAAAGACTTTACAACACTCATTATGGGTATTTATGGCACACGAAAAAGGATGACGCCCAAACAGTTACTACTCTAGGCGTTCTCCGAGATTCTAGGCATGTTTATCCTTCGTTGACAATCATTATCTTGAAGAAATTATAACTTCCAAAATTATCGTGGTGATCAACCGCCACTTAATATTGGACCGTCACTTGATATTAAAATCTGACACATCCTTCTTATCCTCAAGCTCCAACGACCGAGTACTATCTATGACAATGTCTTGTACTTCAAAGTTAAGAGTTAGATATTACATTAATTAAATGAATAACATTAGAAAAAAAAAGGTAATAATTCAAATAGAACTCATTTTAGAAAAAATAAATAAATAAATTCAAATACAATTTGAAATATATATTTATATATATTTTCAAGTGTTGTTAAGGGCACGTTTAGTAACCATTATGTTCCAGGAACAATTTTTGATAAAACATGATTTTTTTATTCTATTCTTGAGAACAATTTTTAAGCATTTTAAGTCGTTTAGTAAATGTCCAAAATTTTTATTCTTGAAATAGAATTACGTTTGGTACCATTCTAAAAATTTCTACTCCAAATCATTTTCTTTTAATTTTTAATAATTTTTCTTTTCTTTTCTTTCCTCTTCTTCTTCTCCTAGGTTTGCTGCTCACTAACCTTGGGATGACCGATGACTGGTCAGACGAGGGTTGGTGACCTTGCCAAAGCATCGCTGGCCCTCGGTGAGGCTACACCTCGTCGGTCGAGCCTCACTGGCAACAAAGGAAGGCTCGACCGAGCTTTGGCTGGTGAGCGGCCTTTCCCAAATCTAGCGAGGTTGAGCCCCGCCAGTGGCTAGGCAAAGCTCGCCTAGTGGAGAGGCGGACCTCACCAATGGCTAGGCGAGCCTCCGACAAGCTCGCCGGACCTAGCACAACCGGTCGCCGGCGACCGGTAGTAACGATGGCAGCGATGATTAAAGAAGAAGATAGAGAGAAAAAGAAGAACAAGAAGGAAGAAGAGAAAAAAGAAAAAAAAAGAAAAAAAGGTTGGCTTGATTCTAGAATTATTCTCAGGAACCAAGAATCAACTTTTCCTTACTTCTCGATTCTGTTCCAAATCTACTTGTTTTTTTGTTTGAGAACAAAAAAATAGAAATTTTTTCCTAGAAACAAAAATTTTATCAAACGGATTTCTGTTCCAAATCTACTCCCATAAACAAAATAATAGAAATTTTCACTATTTGACCAATTGCCAAACACGCCCTAACTAATCTTCCATATCATCTTGGATGCACCGGTAAATAAATATGCTAACAAATTAGTAAGATGATAGCAAATCTGAAACCACGCTATAAAAACAAAGTATAGGATCGAACGGTTATATTCTGCAATCTTCTTCTACTTCACAATCTTTAGTTTCCTAATAAATCGAGGACTTTGACCATCAACAAGGTGTTCTCATCTTGACCGCAAAGAACCAAAGCTCCAGATAAATAAGAACTAAGAAAAATGTTCGTGAGACTATATTATGATCTTTAGGGCCCAATACCCTAAAAAAACTCTCAACTTTAACTCCAATTTCAATTTTACCATAAACTTTTTTTAATATCATAAAAAATCACCAACTTTATATTCAATCCCAGTTTTACCCTAATGTTTTTGTCTCATAAAAAATCATAGACTTTTACTTGAATCTCATATCTCCCCCATTAATACTCCATCCAAAATCACCTTTAGCAATGTCGTATTTCCACATGTTACTCTAATTTTCCCCAAATTTCAGATCCAAGAAGACATTTTTGGGAGATGAATGTCCACATCAATCAAAACGACGTTCTTGGATTTGCAATTTGGGTAAAAACTAGAGCAATTATGGTTAAGTATGGTTGGCTTTCTTTAACTACTCTTATTTTTAAGAAAGTCTTCCTTCTATCTGGCTCAAGGATCTTCGATTTTCGGCTTAGTATTCAATCTCTTGTGCTTAGTAGTCTTCCATCTCTTTTGGTTGGAGAGCTCGTGCTTGAGATGCTCGAACAAGGGTTTTTCATCTCATGATTGTTGAGAAAAACTTTAGATGGAGGGTTAATAAGGACAAATTTGAGACTTAAATAATAGTTTATGATTTTTTATGAGACAAAAATAAGTTTAGGGTAGATTGGGACTTCACCTAAAGTTGAGGGTTTTTTATAATAAAAAAAGTATATGGTAGAATTGGAATTGAACCTAAAGTGAAGAGTTTTTTTAGGTCTCAAGCCATTAAAATTGATATCATTAGATCGTCATTTAACAATATGGGTTACTGTTTCGCGAACCATTTCATATGAAAATAAACTATATACCTAATAACAATGTAATTCCAAATGTAACTTCCAAGTCCATATAGTACTAATTAGACAAATGAGAATGCATCACAAACTAGAGTGGCTTGGTAGGGTGAGTTTGTGATGTATGATGTGGGAGACAAGTCGGGAAAATTTCCTAATTAATCTTAAATATATCGTACAAAGACCAATTTAATTTTAAACTTTTAAATATTGTCAATTTAGCATTAAATTTTGGTGTGAAATTTTAAAGTAGTCCTCTTTTAAATATTTGCATGAAAATTTAATGTAGTCCTTGCAATCAATTTCATTAGAAATTACTTACATGATAATCTAATCATCATCGGTCATCCATGTGGCATAATTCTATGTAAGCATTTTCCAGTGAAATTAGCTAGAAAGATTATATTAAATTTTCACATGGAAGTTTAGGATTAAATTCAAAATATTTAAAATTTTATGACTAAATTAGTAGTGGCATGCAAAACAAACCGCCAAAAGAATTGTCCGAACCAGACCAAACTAGCTAGTTGGGTCCGTGTTCTAGGAGTGTCATTAGGGTTCCTAGTTCCTAAAAGTAGAATCGGTGTCTAGGCAGTTCGATTCCTAATTTTGGATCAGAATGACTACATATACTTTTATTTATTTATTTTTATTTCTTCAAAAAAATAAATGGTTTAGTGTATTGTTTCTAAGGAAATAAGAGTCTATAAATGGACAATAATATATCTAGAAGATTTGTCTCGAACTTTGAATTTGTACCTGATCATGCTTCAGACAATAAGATATCCATATAGAAACATGAAAAAAAATAGTGATTGGTTCAATTAGACCGGATTGGGAATTGATTATCTCTATAAATCAGTAAATGTATAATAAATTTAGGGGTAATGATAATTTTCTCGAGACGTCCCATATAAGAAAAAAATTGAAAATATGGAGTGCCATCTGCGAGTACCATATATTAGGATATTGATTTAGACTGTGGGCTATCTAGTGGACCAATGAGCATTAAGTATTACTTGACTTGCTTCACTACAACTAATCCTGACTTGGGCACTTGAGCCTCTTGGGGCGCGTTTGGTAACGATTATGTTCCCGGGAACAATTTTTAAGCATTTTAAGCCGTTTGATAACTATCCAAAATTTCTAATTCTGGAATAGAATTGCGTCTGGTACTGTACTCAAAATTTCTACTCCAAATCATTTTCTTTTAATTTTTAAATCATTTTATTTTTTTCCTTTTTTGTTCTTTTCTTTTTTTTCCTTTATCTCCTATTCTTCTTCTTCAAGTGGCTGATCACCGGCAACCTCACTAGAGCGTCGCAAGCCTTTGGTAAGGCCGGCCCTTATCGATCGAGCCTCACCAGTGGCTAGGTAGGCCTCGTTAGGGCTGGGCGAGGCCCGCCTGGCCATTGGTAGGCTGAGCAAGCCTCTCCAATGGCTGGGCTTGCCAAACCGATCACCAGCGATCGGCGGCATGGGCGGCAAACGGCAACCGCGGTGGTGGCGGTAGATGAAGAAGAAGAAAATGGAAGAAGAATAAGAAAATAGCTTGATTCTTAGATTTGTTCCCAAGAATAAGAATCAACTTTTTTTTTTTTAATTTTGTTCCAAATCTACTTCCGGGAACAAAAAAATAGAAATTTGTTCCCAAGAACAAAATTTTTACCAAATACGATTCTGTTCCAAAATTACTCTCGGAAATAAACAATCAAAATCTGGCACTGTTGGGATGGTTACCAAATAGGCCCTTGAGCTCTAAATTATCTCATTAAACTTTATTTCTCAAGCAAATTGAAAGTTTTATAAAAGTTGGGAGAGTTTCAAAATCATGATAACTTCGCACTTATCCATTGGTTAGATATACTCAAGTTTGAAAATTTAAGTTTTTTTCATCACTACTCTTAAGGGAGATATCACTTTTAGATTTCTTTTGTCACTCCGCGGGATGGTTACCAAATAGGCCATTGAACTCTAAACTATCTCATTAAACTTTATTTCTAGAGCAAATTGAAATTTTTATAAAAGTTGGGAGAGTTTCAAAATCATGATAACTTCGCACTTATCCATTGGTTAGATATACTCAAGTTTGAAAATTTAAGGTTTTTCATCACTACTCTTAAGGGAGATATCACTTTTAGATTTCTTCTGTCACTCCCCGGGATGGTTACCAAACAGGCCCTTGAGCTCTAAATTATCTCATTAAACTTTATTTCTCGAGCAAATTGAAATTTTTATAAAAGTTGGGAGAGTTTCAAAATCATGATAACTTCGCACTTATCCATTGGTTAGATATACTCAAGTTTGAAAATTTAAGGTTTTTTCATCACTACTCTTAAGGGAGATATCACTTTTAGATTTCTTCTGTCACTCGGGATGGTTACCAAACAGGTCATTGAGCTCTAAATTATCTCATTAAACTTTATTTCTCGAGCAAATTGAAATTTTTAGAAAAGTTGGGAGAGTTTCAAAATCATGATAACTTCACACTTGTCCATTGGTTAGATATACTCAAGTTTGAAAATTTAAGGTTTTTTCATCACTACTCTTAAGGGAGATATCACTTTTAGATTTCTTCTATCACTCCCCGAACCTCGAGTACACAAACATCCCTCGGCAGTTGATTTAAAATGCGACGTCTCAGGACGCGTCGCCGACCCATTATTTTTTTTTATCTTTCAATTATACGCATGCAGAAGCGACTTAAATAAACCTCCAATCAATAAACAAACAATAGGGATAGTAAAGCACAACAAATGTTGCCGAAAACAACATTTTTATTTATCCACGGTTACCCCTAGGAAGTTTAATAATTACAAGCCTTTCTATGGCCACTTCCTATCGACCCTCTCAAAAACCTTCAGGGATTAGGGTTAACCTAGACTTCACTAACAGCAGGGCTAGCCAAAAGGTGTCGCATCTTGCGTCCACTGCATCCGCACTCAGCAAATCTCCACGCTATGGCCTTGAAAATGATTATCAACAACCAGGTGAGATAAATCTCAGCAAGTTAAAATTCCTAAACCTCAATTAGGATGCGAATTCACCTTGAATGCAACCTTAGCACGCACCACACATAAACTTACCTCGCCTTGGCACACCCCTGCAGGTTAGTACGTCACATATGTCATTATCAATACCATAAACATAATCAATAACTAGAACACATAATTCTCGCTCTTCAAACATTCACACGGGTCCCAATTATAAGGTAAACCCGTTTTGGCACGTCCCATACCATGCCTAACAATTTTACTCCATAATCAAGCGCAATGTATCACAATCATTCACATGTGTTCTGATTATTACAACCCCTCGGGCCACGGCCAACACAAGAGTCGGTGGTCTTCTGGCATAACCGGGCATCGTCCCGTCCCATCGGGCACGGTAACGTCTAGAACCCCCGCCTAAACGGCATTCCATAAAGGAGCATCGGTCCGGCCTCAACCGTGACTTGGCTTCCGGACCCCCGCCAAGCATCCAATAAAATCGGGCATTGCCCCCAACTCTCATCGGGTGACGGGTTCCATTAAGTGACTATGCAAGCACGCCAACACTCAAGCCAATTTTTATCTTGTGTCAATTAGCCCGGTGCAAAAGAGTTCATGCTTAAAATCAAACCTCAGAAAATCTTTACATTTAAAAATTCCGGTAAAAATAATTGTACGTGGTCACATATTCAAAATCAACCCTTCAAACTTAGTACACTCCCATTTTAAAACTCCACGGTTTTATCTAGCACGTAAAATTTTGGTGTCCAACCCAACACCTCGCATTTTTCGATTTAATTGTCCATAAAACCACGTTTTGCAATAATAATAGATAATTATCATAGAACAACCAATCACATAATATCGTACGTGCAAACACTCAAAATCACACATAATTTCATCCAAGAAAACAAGTGTAAAATTCTACGTAATGACTAATCCGTCACTAATTACACTAATTGCAATTAATCAAATAAATGCCAAATAAATAAATAAATTACAATTAATTAAACTAAGCTCAATTAATTAATCTAACCATGATTAATTAACATAATCGTAGTTACTTAAACTAATCGCAATTAAAATTAAATTAAACCATTCTTAATCTCAATTAAACTAAACTAAGATTAATTAAGACTAACCACTATTAGTGCTAATATAATCACCCCTAAGCGCAATTAACGGCCTAATCAAAGAATAGGGAGTTAACTCACGGGTTTTCAACGGCGGCCGGCTCGTGGCAACAACGTTGAGGACGTGCCACTCGCGGACAGAACATGGCTCAACGGCGGCGGTGACACCTCTACAAGCTCTTGGCCAAGGGGGGAAAGGCTCGGCTGCTAGTGCTCGACATGGAGGTGGAGTTGCAAGTAGTGGGGATGGAGTTGCTGGTGGTTGTTGGGCGTGAACGGTGGGTGGAGCAATGATGGTAAGGCTACTAGCGGAAGAGCTGGACGTCGATGGTGCTTGCTACCGATGAGAAAGAGATAAGATGGTGATGGGAGTGGTGGCTATGGAGTTGGGACGCTGGTTGTGATGGCTAGACATGGAGGTAAGGATGATGGTGGACGGCTTAGTTTGGTTGGGAGTCGGCGGTGGCGGAAAGGTGACGGTGAGATGAGTTGATGGAGGAGTTGGAGTTCGGGCGTGTGAGATGAAGATGACGATGGTGTTGGGGTGGTGCGGCAGTAGGGTGAAGGGAAATGGAGAAGAGGGCTGGCGACAGGGAAAGGAAAAAGGAAATGAAGGGGACTACTCTACTGGTGGGGGAGGGAAATATGTGAGAGAAGAAAGGAAAATTGGGAAGGGAGGGTTGGTTGGCTGAGGAGGGAAAGAGAAGGAGAGGGGGGAGAGAGAGAGAAAGAAAGAAACCAATCAAAACTATTGGGAAATATTTTAATTCATCATCACACATGCCTCAAAGTCTTCTATGCTCATCCTTGGTCACCCAATCACAAATTAACTCTAATTTCCCAAAATTAAAGCCTTTTCGGGGTAGAAAAATCTAAATTCTCATCCCCATCCGAATTTCATTTCCTTTTTCTTTTTGTCCGAATATCATTTTTCCGCAAAATTTCGGACTCATCGAAAATTCGATGAAAGGTGAGAAAACATCCAATAAATAAATTGTGACACGCTTGAACATTCGATTCCTAAAATAGAATTAAATTTCGTGGTTAAAATCGGTTGAGCGCGACTTTAGTTCGACCTAATCCATCGGGTAGCTTTTAGGGGTTTTAGCACGTTTGACCCGTGGTCGATAATTTTCAAGTCACGTTTGTGCATCTCCAAATCGTAGACAACCCTCGATTGTAATGTAATCACAAGGGTTCAATTACGTATCTTGAATATAATATCAATAGAAAATCGTTTTATTGCCGTTCGACGCGAATATCGTAATCATGCGGAACCACCTGCAATTCAACTAGTACTTCCATGGAATCGGGTTATATCCATTCACTATCAATTTATAACAGTGTCATATTGATCTTGCCGATTATTATGGTTGAGTGGTCAATTTCTAATCAAATTCTCTATTCTGTCGCGTTTATAACCGTTAACGGCCTTACCTAATAGATTAGTTAACTCGTAAATGATTAATTTCGAGTAAAATAACCATAAGCATGTCGATGAAATAACCATTTCATATATTCTGTTAAGTTACTTCAATTGAGTTTCCTTTATTATCAGAGTTTTATTTCCTATTTCCTTTTTTACTCACGTAAGGATATTATTGTCATATACAGTTTATATTTAATATAAATACAATGGGTGTAGGGTTTCTGTTACTACAAAAAACTACAGGCCCTCTTTGTTTCTTTCTTTTACATTCTCCTTCTTCTCCTCTTCTCTATTCCTTCTCTCTTCTTCTTTCTCTCTCACTATTTGCTGCGGGTTCTCTAATCAGCTTTGTGACATGGTATCAGAGTAGATCCAACTGCCTGATTACTTGATCCTATTGCTGGTTTGAGAGTCCCCTAGTAACCCTAATTCTTCTTTGGTGCGCAGCCACCTAAAGCTGCAATTTTTATCTGTTTTCTCTTCAAGTCTTGATACATATGAGATCAGAAGATATCAGATTCATCAGGTTCGGTTTGTGAACATAGATTATAACACTTGCTGATAAGCGAATTCAAGAATCAGAGTACTTTCTTCTATACAGCAGTCTATATCTATGGATTTTCAGCATATTGGTTAATTAATGGAGCCAATTACATCTAATTATACATTAGTGCTGCTATTTTGTTTCTTGCACTAAAGTTTCAACCTTCTTGATCAGTGGTAGATATATTTATATTGAGATTATCGTCATGAGTGATACCAAGGCTCCTTCAGATAATGTCAATGTTCAAATTACCACTATTAAATTAAATGGATCCTCTAATTACTTGTTATGGGCTCAAGCTGTGAAGGTCTATATTAATGCCAAAGGGAAACTTTATTATCTCACCACAGACTCCCTGCTGAAAATTCTAGAGAATACAGTGATTGGATGAGAGAGAATTATACTCTTCTGGTGTGGTTATGGAATAGCATGGAACCATCCATCGCTGTTAATGTTATGTTCCACACAATTGCTAAGGGAGTATGGGATGATCTTATGGAGAGTTACTCACAAGACAAAAATATGTCTAGAGTTTATGAACTATATGAGAAGATCTTTATTTTTAAACAGGGAGACAAGTCTCTTGGAGAGTATTATAGTGCTTTGAAAGGTATGTGGGAAGAACTCAATCTTTATCAGCCCATCACTACTGATCTTGAGAGACTTAAGACACAACGAGCTGAATTTCAAGTGGCCAAATTTTTATCTGGCTTGAATGCCGACTTACAGCCTCTGAAGAGTCAGCTTCTTGCTGGCGAGAGAGTTCCTTCTATGAATGAAGCATTTTGTTGAATTCAGCGCATTGTCCCTCCATCTTCTACGTCATCTAAAGACAATTCAGCATTTGTGGCTAGTAGTGGTGGTCGTGGTCGTGGTGGATTTTCCAATAGAGGTCGTGGTTTCGGGGGAGGTCGTAGTCGTGGTGGTGGACGTAGTGGACAAAGTTCTAATCGAGATAGCCATCAATGTACATACTGCGGCAAATCCAGTCATATTGTTGACACTTGTTGGGCCAAGCATGGCAAGCCTGAGTGGACTTAACGATTAGTTACTGCAAATACTGCTGTGTCTGAAGGGAGTGCTCGAAATGTGTTTTACAGCGACATGAACCCATCTATCCTACCTGGGGGGTAGTTCTTCTGAGTCTACGGCTCGAGATGATATTGTTACACAACTCATCAAGCGTGTCCAACAACTAGAGACTTCTAATTTCCCATCCACTGCCACTATTGCACGTACAGGTAATGGCCTCCTTCTCTACTTTGTCTCCTAACACTTCTTGGGTCATTGACTCGAGAGCTTCTAGTCATATGATGGGTAAGCAAGAACTATTTTCTTCCCACCATAATTCTAGTCCTTCCTTAGAAGTTATTTTAGCTAATGGTTCCTCGACTCAAGTAGTTGGATTAGGGACTGTTTCACTCACATCTTCCTTATTTTTGTCCTCTGTTTTACATGTTCCCCAACTTCCTTTAAATTTGTTATCTGTTAGTCAGTTAACTAAAGCTCTCAGTTGTTCAGTTACATTTTACCCATCTCATTGCGTTTTTCAGTTACTTCAGACAAAGAAGATGATTGGTGGAGGGCATGAATGCGATGGACTTTACTATCTAAGTGGTGTCTCTACTGCTGACGCCAATGGTCTAGTTGCTAGTTCTATTACCCCCTATTATGGCATTCTCGTTTAGGGCATTTATCTTTATTTAAGTTACAACAAATAATTCCCGAGTGTAAATCAATTTCTACTCTTGAGTGTGAGGCCTGTGAACTTGGGAAACATCATCGTAGTTCTTTTCCTAGTCGTAATGATTCTCATGCATCTACTTTACTTGAACTTGTTCATTCGGACATCTGGGGACCTTCCCGTATTGCTAGTAGAAATGGTTTTAAGTACTTTGTTACTTTTGTGGATGATTATTCTCGTTTAACGTGGCTCTATATGCTTCATGACTGTTCTGATTTTTTACATGTTTTCCAATTATTTCATCGTGAGGTTACTAATCAGTTCAATACATCTCTTAAAATTTTGCGAACAGATAATGCTTTAGAATATACACAGAAATCAATTTCTTTGTTTTGTTCTAATCTTGGCATTATACATCAGACAAGTTTTACTTATACCCCTCAGCAGAATGGTGTGGTCGAGAGAAAGTACTGTCACCTTCTAGAACTTGCTCATTCACTCTTATTTCACATGAATGTGCCAAAATCATTTTGGAGTATGCTGTCCTTACCGCATGTTACCTTATAAATCATATGCCTTCCACTGTCCTCAATCATCAGTCACCAATCAGTGTTGTATTTCCTGACAAGCCGTTATTCTCTCTTACCCTGCGTGTCTTTGGGTGTGTCTGTTTTGTTCATAACCTATGTTCCGGTTCTGATAAACTATCTCCCCGTGCTACTAAATGTATTTTTCTCGGCTATTCACGTACACAGAAGGGATATCGGTGTTATGATCCTACAACTTATACTCAATATGTTAGTGCTGATGTTACTTTTTTCGAGGGCACACCATACTATTCTACTGAGGGTAAAGAGTTTTCAACTGACATTGTAGCTGATCCTCCTATCCCACAACAAATTCCCCTAGATTATGTTAGTCCTTCTCTAGTATCTCCTCCCTTACAGGTGTATCAATGGCGAAAGCAGTCTACGGCACCACCAGTCTCCAGCTCTTCCATGCCCTCCAATCAATCTTCCTCCTTGTCTCTTGGTCCAGACGATCTTCCGATTGCCCTTCGCAAAAGTACTCGGTCTTGCACACAAAAATCCTCTTTGGCTTATCCTATTGAGCATTATGTGTCTCTTTCACATCTTCCTTCTCCATTACATGACTTTGCTCTATCATTACAAACTCACACAATTCCTACTTCTACCACTGAGGCTTTGTCCTATCTTGAGTGGAAGAAAGCTATGGATGTGGAAATGGAAGCTCTGGTGTCTCGCCAAACGTGGTGATTGGTTGATCTTCCCCTTGGGAAAGATGTGGTGAAGTGTCGTTGGGTGTACACTGTCAAGTACAATCCAGATGGCTCAATCGAGCGTCTTAAAGCTCGACTTGTTACTAAAGGTTTTACTCAAACTTATGGAGTGGATTATTTTGAGACTTTTTCCCCTGTGGCACGTCTCAATTCTGTTCGTGTTATTATTTCTCTTGCTGTGAATTTCGATTGGCCATTATATCAATTGGATGTCAAGAATGCTTTTCTTTATGGTGATTTGTTTGAAGAAGTATATATGGAGCAACCTCCTGGGTATGTTGCTCAGGGGGAGAATCATACTAAAGTATGTCGACTACATAAGGCCATTTATGGGTCGAAACAGTCTCCAAGAGCATGGTTTGAAAAATTAAGTTCAATGATTTCCAGATGTGGTTTTCACCAATGTTATTCTGATCATTCTGTTTTTGTTCGCAAGAAGGAATCGGGGGTGGTCATTCTTGTGGTATATGTGGATGATATAATTGTCTCTAGCAGTGATATGACCGGCATTTATGAGGTTAAGTCCTTTCTTCAGCAGCAATTTCAGATTAAAGACTTGGGAACTCTTAGGTATTTTCTGGGTATTGAAGTTTTACGAAGTAAAAAAGGTATTAATTTGTCTCAGCAAAAGTATGTTCTTCATCTTTTGTTTGAGACAGGTACACTAGCTGCCAAGCCAGTTGATACTCCTATGGATCCAAATCAAAAGTTTGGAGTTGATGATGGAAATGAAATTGAAGACAAGCATCAATATCGACGTCTAGTTGGGAAACTAATTTATCTTACTGTTACAAGTCCAGATATTTCTTTTGTTGTTGGTGTGGTGAGTCAGTTTATGGAGTCACCTAAGAAAGCTCATTGGGATGTTGTATTTTGCATTCTTCGATATCTTAAAAGCTCTCCTGGTAAGGGATTAATTTATAAATCTAATGGTTCTTCCACTTTGGTTGGCTATTCTGATGCTGATTGGGCTAGGTCAACATATGATCGATAGTCTACAACTGGGTATAGCACCTTTATTGGTGGTAATTTGGTTACTTGGAGAAGCAAGAAACAGACTACCATTGCTAGGTCTAGTGTGGAGGCTGAATATTGTGCTATGGCACATACTGTGACCTAATTGTTGTGGTTGAAATCTCTTCTCCAGGAGCTTGGATTTTCTATTATTCAACCTATTGATATGATGTGTGATAATTAAGCAGCTATTTATATTGTTGGGAATCCTGTTTTTCAAGAGCGAACTAAGCATATAGAAGTTGACTGTCACTTTGTTCGTGATACTGTGAAGCAGAAGCTAGTTGCTACTCCTTACATTGCCTCTAGAGATCAGTTTGCTGATATGTTAACCAAAACATTATTTCGTCCCGCTTTTGTTACTGGTTGTTCCAAGCTGGGCATAGGTGACCTATATGCTCCAGCTTGAGGGGGAGTGTTAAGTTACTTCAATTGAGTTTCCTTTATTATTAGAGTTTTATTTCATATTTCCTTTTTTACTCACTTAAGGATATTATTGTCATATACAGTTTATATTTAATATAAATACAATGGGTGTAGGGTTTCTGTTACTACAGAAAACTACAGCCCTTCTTTGTTTCTTTCTTTTACATTCTCCTTCTTCTCCTCTTCTCTATTCCTTCTCTCTTCTTCTTTCTCTCTCACTATTTGCTACGGGTTCTTTAATCAACTTTGTGACATATTCGAAATATAGGCCAAATTTCAGGATGTCACATCTTCCCCTTAAATTTTTACCTTTTTCTTAAAAAAATTTAGTCGATAGAAAAATCAAATAGTAATAACTTATTCACCAAAAAAAAAATAGTAATAACTCTCACTAGCATATTGTTTAGTTTCTAACACCCACCATCCATCATCATACTATCTTTTAAGAAAAGTAAAATGTATATTTTTCGTATATAATGACTGTTTGAGTAATTCAATTTTGAATTCATCTTATCCCTATCTCGCTTAAAACTTCATTGATTTACTTAATCTTTTGAGTACTCCATTAGTTTTCATCTCCTAGATCTTGTCATCTCACCTACAATGATCATGGCTTAAAACTTCAGTAGATTTACTTGATCTTGGTTTTCACCCTAGATCTTGCCATTGTTGGAGAAAACTCATTTATTGTTTTGAAGTTGACAAAACGTTTCTATCAGTTTAGTTTGAAAGATAAAGACTTTCAAACTCAAGTGTTAAAGTTTGAAGAACTCCAGACTCTGCTGACAAAGTCTGAAGACCACCAGACTCAAAACTCAAAATCTACCCTCACTAACAGTTTCTAGACGAAGAGAGAAGACTTATCCAGATGACGGATTATCTTCAAGAATTTGATTCCTATATTTTTGGAAGACCTTTTGGCTGAATACATCATCTGCAAGATTGATTATTCTTATTGGAATCTACTCTGATTTGAAGATCTTTTGAAAGGCGAACAAACTTGGAAGGTTCTACTTATGGAAACCAAAGATCCTGATTGTATGGGTGAAAAGAATTGACAGGCTTTCGTCACTAATCTTTCAACGACTCGAGATCACCTTAATTGATTCTGTCCAACGGGTAGATTAAAATAATTCATTCAGAAAGTGTCAACGGTTATGAAGGCATGAAGAAGTATTTAAAGCGAACTTTTCAGTTGTTCAAAGCAGTGCGTGAAAGAATTTCAAAATCTGAATCTCTTAGTTCCTTGTTCTTTCAATTCATTGAGCTCAATTTGCATACAAAAGAGAGAAGCATATAGTGAGACTTTGTGAAGAGACTAGCTGAGACTCTCCACTGAGGAAGTCAAAGATCTCAAGCTATATAATCTCTTTTGATTTATAGTAGAATTCAGCTAGTGGGCTGTCAGTGTGGGAGAGTAGACATAGGCTTGGATTAAGCCGAAATATTATAAATCTTGTGTTCTAATTCTCTTTCCTTAACTCCTTATCTCATTGCTTTATATAATTGTTTTATAGAATTATTCAAAGCAGTTTACTTCCCTAGTCAATCTTTTTAAAAGGCAATTTAGTTTATTAAGTCTTGCGAATAAATTTTTATATACACCTATTATCTCATTACTTTATATAATTGTTTTATAGAATTATTCAAAGCAGTTTACTTCCCTAGTCAATCTTTTTAAAAGGCAGTTTAGTTTATTAAGTCTTGCGAATAAATTTTTAATATACACCTATTCACCCCCCTTTCAATTGGTATCAAAGCAGGTGCTCGATTTATAAAAGTGTATTTACTTTTGAGCTAAAGATCTTCTATAGTTAGTATTTTGTCTCCAGGTTTGGCTGAAGGCCAAAGCAACACTAGACCTCCCTAGTTTGATGAGAATGAATACAACGTTTGGAAAAATAAGATTAAGGCATTCCTGTCACGCCCCAAACCTCCGAGCGCGTACCCATCCCTCTCTAGTCGATAAAATTTTGCGACTTCTCAAGACGAGTCGCCAACCCCTTTCATTTTATTGCACATGCAGAAGCGAAAATAAATCCGCTGATAATAATCATCTCGGGATAGAAAAGTAGACCAACAGATTCACAAACAAACATGCTTTTATATTCACATTGAGTCATGTACAAAAGTCTATGGCCAAAAAAACTACAAAAGACTAGCCTTCCAAAAAGAAGCGGTCCTAACTGATCTACACTTCCGATCACCTCCTCTTAGCTCCAGGTCCTCCACTCAATGACCTTGAAAAATTTAAGCCCACGACGAGGTGAGATATAATCTTAGCGAGTTCGCACGCTATACCCCGATTAGGAGGGAAATACACTCAGAAGCGTCATAATCACACAACCACACAATTAGGACAGAGGACTTACCTCGCCTTAGTTCCCTCCTACATGTTAGCACAATTCATATATCACATACGTGCAGTAACAACACTCGAGCATTTGAAATATTTCATTCAATCTTAGTCAATCAATCAGTCAATCAATTGAGTCAACCTTATTAATCCATCATTCAATTAAACAATCCACAAGAGTCCTGATTATAAGGCCAAATCGTTATGACACGTCACATTCCGTGTCACACAATTTTGTCTCATAATCAGGCACGGTAAATCATATCGATGGTTCCATCTACACCCGATATTTACTCTCAACATTTCAATTCAATATTCCCACTCAAAACCAGACTTTGCATTTCAACTCAATACTAAACTCAAGGCTCTAGAGGTGACCCTACACGAAGTCTTGCCATTGTGCGGTACTTAGTCCTTGACCACGAATAACAATAGTATAAGGCATTAGATGTAACTCACACGAAATCTTGTTATCGTGTAATACTTAGTCCATTATTGCACTAGACAATAGTATAAGGCACTTGAGGCTACTCACACGAAAGCTCATTCTCGTGTAGTACTTGGCCCTTTACTATCTCTGACAATACTGCAAGGCACTAGAGGTAATTCCCATGCAATTCAGGTCGTCATGTAACACTTAACCCTTGACTACAATAAGCAAAAATATAAGGCACTAGAGGTGACTCACACGAAATTTCTTACTCGTGTAGTACTTAGTCCTTTACCAGCTCATGACCCATTGGTTCCCTCAACCCGACACATATCACCTTAATTCCCCATAGTCAACATGCCATGACTATAAGCCATCACACAATTATTCACTCCCGACCAAGGACATCATGCTTCGCACTTAAATTCCTCAATTAAAGTAATGTCTTGGCCTAATTTCTTCGTATTAAAAATACCCAACAAAAAATAACCGTGTGTGGGTATATGATTGGCCTGAGCCAAAAATATTATATCTTTACTTAGAAAATCCCACTATTTAACAGAGTCTGAAAACATTTTTGGCGTTGTAAACCGACGCCTCGATAATTTATAATTAATTACTGAAATTATATAATTTTGGGATAAATTCCCAAAATCACAACTTAAATTCAAATTGCACAATTCAACACTCAATTGTAGAAATTAACCGCACCATTGCAATCAACATGAAATTCTGGTTATTGGCTATCCCGGCCTAATTCCCAAAAAGATAATTAATAATTAATTAATTTTGAAAATTAATTAAATAAATCAATTTAATTTCTAAAAATACTAACCTAGGCCAACATTATTAAATTAAATACCAATACAGACCTGGAAAATTCTTGTACCCTTTTAGATAAATAGTACAATTTATTTAGGCCTTTGCTAAACCATGCTAACCACCTAACATGCTCGATTAAATAATTAAATTTCTAATTTAATCTAACTAACAACCTAATTCCTAATTAAATAAATCTAAACACCTCTTAGACGTCATTAGCCATTAAGAAGGGTTTAGTGTAAAAACTCACCAGTTTATTGCGGAAACCGGTTCACGGTGACGACGACGCGACGGCGGCCGGAACTTGGATTGTAGCAGCGTCGACGGACACTCAAGCTAGGCCTGGAATTGGCCCAACAAATCTCAGTCCAAATCTAAGATTTGCTTTTAAACTTGGGCCGGGCTTCAAGTGGTTGAACAGCTGGATTTTTGGGCCTAGCTAGACTGAAATTCGCTGGGCTTGAAGACTGCTAGAATAGGCTGCTTTGTTGCACTCTTAGGCCGAAGTTGCTAGATCTCAAATGGCTAGGCTTGAAGACTTCAATTGGGCCGAGAACAGGCTGAATCCATGGGTTGCTGCAGGTTGCGCCAGACGAAGAAGTAGGTGGGCTGAAGACACTAGCCCGTGGACTTCGCTGGCAGCAGGGAGACGCCGCTTCGTGAGGCTGCTTCGGTGGTCTTCAACTCCTCGCAGCTGAAACGGAGACAAGCGAAGGTGGGATGAGGGGCAGCTGCGGGTCAACGATGGGCTCACTCGGTGGGAGGGGCGCCGATTTGTTGACCAAAGAAGCTGCAGAGAGAAGACGCTGGCTTGTAGACGTGTAGAACACGTGAGCGGCTGCGGTGGGGTCTTCGCTGCTTGATGGTTGACTGGGATCTCGGTGGATGCTGGCAGACGGACGAAGATGGAACAGGGAAGCAGCTGGCGTGGACGCATGCGGCAGAGAGGAAACAAATCGAAGTGGGGAGAGGGCGAACTGGCAGGAGGGAAGACGCGGCTTCGCTGGCTTCAGTCTTTGTGGGCTTCAATTCGGTGGAGGCTGTTGACCAAGGAGGGCTGGGCTATGGACGCGTAGAGGAGTGCTGGCTTCGTGGAGTCACAAGCGGTGGGATTTGGGGCATGCGGTCTTCGAAGCCACCATTTGAGAAGAAGACAGAAGCTACTTGTCCAAGGGACACTTGAGCAAAGAAGAAAAAGAAGACAGAGATGGTGATGGAGGGGAATAGCTACAGGCGTAGGCGAGAAGCTTGAGAGGGAAAAGAAAAAGAAAGTCAATACTTATCTACCCACTTAAATGCTTGTCCCCTAATCACCTTTAATCCTATCCTACTTGGTCTCTTACTTCTTTCTTGTAGATAAATCCACCATATAATCCAATTTGAAGCCAAATTTGTTACCACATTCCATAGCTCCAAATTTTAACAACTTTGGACTCCCATTTCTTCGCAATTTTTTTCTCCAATTCGACGTCCGATTTTGATGCAGATGAAGCCCACGAATTTTCTACTAGTTCCCATCAGCAAATAGCTCGGCTTAGAAATCCAAATTTCCTTCAACTTAGCCCATCCGAATTTCCGTTAATTTTCCGTGACGATTGATTCGATTTTCCGTAAAAATCTCGGAATCTTTGAAAATTTTTCGGAGGATGAGTTGACGTTCCTAAAATAGATCGTGACACCACAGAATTTTCAATTTTTGAAATCGGGTTCAAATTCGTGGTTATTTTCAATCCGGCGTGCTTTTAGCGTGACCTAGTCTATCGGGTAACTTTTAGGAATTTTTTGTGCAATTGACCCGTGATCGATTTATCTCGAGTCATATAGTGCATCTTCGACATATTGGCGACTCTCGATTATCGTGAAAATCTCAAGATTTCAATTACATATACAGGGTACCCAAAACGATAGAAAATCAATTTAGTGCCAATCAATGAGAATTTTGCAATCAAGTGGAATCACCCACACTTTGATTACATATCTCAGTCGAATCGACCTATCTCTAATCTCTAATTGATTCTGATAGTGCCGTAATGACCCTTGCAGACCAACACGGTCGAGCAGTCGATTCCTAGTCGAATTCTCAAGTCCAATTGCATTTAGATTTCTTAATTGTTTCCCCAAATAGTCCAGTTATCTCATGAGTGATCAGCTCAGAGAATTGCACTATTGACGCGTCGACGAAAGACCCGATTTATTTAATCGAAAACAAATTCTGAAAATTCAGGCTGTCACAATTCCTGAGATCGAAAGATCCCCTGAAATGGGATGTGGTAGAAAAAGGAATCATTCATAAAGTTACGTCAACATCTTGGAAGGAAATTGCATATGCTGGAAAATTGACACAAGCAGAGATAACCAAGAGACAATCTCTTGATTCGAAAGCAATTTATTCATTATATTGTGCTTTATCTCCTATTGAGTATAACAGAATTTCATCTTGTGAAACAGCCAAAGAAGTCTAGGATAGATTGCACGTCACCTATGAAGGAACCGATCGAGTTAAAGAAACGAAAATCAATATTCTACTCAGACAATATGAAGCCTTCAAGATGAAACTAGGAGAATCCATCACTGACATATTTAGTTGTTTTATAGAAATTGTAAATGGTCTAGCATATCAGGGATAGCCAATCTCAAGACCAATGAAGGTTAATAAATTGTTGAGAGGACTCTCCAAAAACTGGAACCATGTGAAGACCTCTATAAAAGAAACCTAGAGGATCATGCCTCTTTCTGTAGACGAATTGGTTGGCACACTTCAATCATATGAAGTAGAGCAAATCAATGAGGAAGAAGATCCTAAAGGTAAGAAGTCAATTGCCTTAAAATCTAACGATGATTCTGATGATACAGACTCTGAAGATGACTTGGTTGATGAAGAGCTAGCACTCATGATAAGGAGATTCAGGAAGTTAAACATGAAGGGAAAAAGGTTTAACTAGAATAAGCAGAGTAATCAAAGATTTCATAACAAATCAAACGAGGATAATGAGACCAACAAAGATGTGATTTGCTTCGAATGTAAGAAAAATGGGCACATCAGACCCAACTGCCCTTTGTTGAAGAAAAAGAAAGAAAAAACAGAGAAATTCAAAAAGGCTCTCAAAGAAGAGACATGGAGCGATACAAAATGCGAGGAAAGTGATGAAGAGTATGCAAACATATGTTTGATGGCAAATTCAGAATCAAACTCAGACTCTAAGATAGACTCAGATTCAGATTCAGACTCAAAAAGTGAAGTCGAGGTTAGTAATTCTAAAATTCCTGTTGAAGTCTCAAAATATATAGATGAACTTTGTCTCAGCCTCAAAACATCTCTTAAAAGGAATTCCGAGTCAAAGAAGGAGGATTCCAAACTGAAGCAATAGGAAATTTCTTGGAAAGAAAATTTTGAAAATCTAGACAAAAGTTTTGTTGATTTGAAAGAAAATGCAGATTCTCTTTCGAAAGAAAATACCTTTATGAAAGAGGACATTTCAAATATCACAAAAATGTTTTCAATAGGATCTAAGAAGTTGGAAAAGATTCTCTCAGTACAAAGACCCTATTTCAATAAATCTGGTTTGGGAATGACACCAGAAACCATTCCTCTAATTGATTTTCCAAAGGTTAAGGAAAGAATCAAATAAAGACCTACAAAAACATTTTACAGAAATCATTTTCAAAGAGTTTTTGTAAAACATGTTGGCCAAAGTGCTCTCAAATGTTCGAAGTATAACGGCTCTGAACATTTTGAGAAAGAATGTCACATGGTTTGGAAACCTGTTAAGAAGGAATGGGCAAAGAGTGTGTTTCATACTAACTCCCCTGGACCCAAGAAAGTGTGGGTATCAAAGAAAGCTTGAATTATTTGTATGATTGTAGGTCACTATCAAGAAAAAGATCAAATGATATTTGGATAGTGGCTACTCGAGACACATGACATGAGGTTCAAGTTGTTTTATAAAGCTTATGCAAATAAAAGGAGGAAAAATTTCTTTTGGTGGAAACAGCAAAGGAAGGATTGTTGGATGTGGAACTATGAGGATTGGAAGTCTCACAATCAACAATGTTTTCTTGGTAGAAGGATTAAATTATAATCTTCTTAGCATTAGTCAACTGTGCGACACTAGATTCAAAATCAATTTCCAAGAAGGAATTTATTCGGGAATTAGTAAAGATCTATCTCAATACTTCACTGTACGAAGACATTGGAATATTTATCTTCTAGATATAAAACTAGAAAGCTCTCAATATCTAATATCCATTCAAGATGAAGCAAATCTCTGGCATCGAAAGCTTGGCCATGTTAATATGAAGCAGATTGCCAAGATCTCCTCCAAGAAGCTTATTCGTGGACTGCCTAACCTGGCGGATCAAAAGTCTGAATTATGCACACCATGTGTATTGGGAAAACAGGTTAGAAGTACCTTTAAATCTATAAATTAGGTTTCTACTGATCGTGTTTTGCAACTTCTGCATATGGATCTCTTTGGACCAACCAAAACCCAAAGTATTTGTGGAAATAGATACTGCTTAGTAATCGTGGACGACTATTCTCGTTTTATATGGGTATATTTCCTGGCAAGTAAATCTGAAGCATTCTCTCACTTTTCAAAATTTGCCAAGAAGGTACAAAATGAAAAAGGTTATGCTATTTCAAGTATACGCACAGACCATGGAGGTGAGTTTGAAAACCAAGACTTTACAAAATTCTGTGATGACTCTGGTTTTCAGCATGTGTTTTCTTCTCCATATACTCCAGAGCAAAATGAAGTTGTGGAAAGAAAGAATAAATCATTGCAGGAAATGGCTGGAACACTCTTAATTGAAAGTAATGTTTCATCTCGTTTTTTGGGCTGAAGCAGTTTCTACAGCTTGTTATATCATAAACAAAGTATTCTTAAGGCCTATTACGGAGAAAACTCCTTATGAGTTGTTCAAAGGAAAGAAGCAAATTGTTTCTTATTTCCATGTGTTTGGTTGTAAGTGTTTTATTTTAAAGAATGCAAATGATCGAACTGGTAAGTTTAAAGAAAGATCAGACGAAGAAATTTTCCTTGGCTACTCAACCTGAAGCAAAGCCTACAGAGTATTCAAAAAGACAAGTCAATCTGTGGAAGAATCTATGAACGTCAAGTTTCAGGATTCAATGCAGAATCAATTGGATCAGACTCAACTTGAAGAACCTGAACCTACTCTAGATATTGTAAAATCTACTTTCTCTGAAGTGGTTCAAACTCCAAAAGTTCAACAACAAGATGAACCAGAAGATTCAATTGAAATAGAGGATCAGCAAACTCACAAACCAACCAGCAACTAGAAGCATAAGTCAAGTCATCCTAAAGAACTCATCATTGGCAACATTGATGAAGGAATTCATACCAGATCCAAAAGACGTGAAGAGTCTAGTACTTTAGCACCTGTTTCTGAGATTAAACCCAAAACTATAGAAGAAGCCTTGGCTGATGAAAGTTGGATTGAAGCTATGCAAGAAGAGCTCAAACTGTTCAGCATTAATGATGTTTGGGAACTTATTCCTAAACCTAAAGGTTATTCCAAATGGACATAAAAAGTGCATTCCTAAATGGATTTATCCAAGAAGAAGTCTATATGGAGCAACCACCTGGTTTTGAAGATCCAAGAAAGCTAGAGTCACTCTATAGACTGAAAAAGGCCATATATGGATTAAAGCAGGTACCTCGAGCTTAGTATGAAAGGTTAAGTAAATTCCTAACTCAAAATGCTTTTGTTAAAAGAAAGGTAGACACCACATTGTTTATTAAAAGAGAAGGCAAAGATTTTCTACTTGCTCAGATTTATGTCGATGATATTATATTTGGTTCACCTAATGAAAATATGCACAATAATTTTTCAAGATGCATGCAGGATGAATTTGAGATGAGCATGATAGGTGAGTTAACCTTCTTTCTAGGATTACAAGTTAAACAATCCAAGGAATGAATTTTCATTCACCAAGAAAAGTATGCAAAAGATCTTATCAAGAAGTTCAGAATGGAGAATTGCAAAAAGACAGAGATGCCTATATCAAGTTCTTCGAAGCTAGATAAAGATGAAGAAGGAAATAGTGTAGATCAGAAGCTATACAGAAGCATAATTGGTTCACTTCTTTATCTTACTACATCTAGACCTGACATTTTGTTTAGTGTTTGTATTTGTGCTAGATTTCAATCAAATCCCAAATAATCTCATTTAGTTGCTTTAAAGCGCATCATCAAATACATTGCAACAACTCCAAAGCTAAGATTATGGTATCCAAAAGAATGAGACTTTACTCTCCTTGGGTATTCAGACGCATATTTAGCAGGCTGTAAAGTGGACAAAAAGAGTACTTTTGGTACATGTCAATTGCTTGGAAACAAGCTAGTATCATGGTTTTCAAGAAAACAGAGTACTGTAGCTCTTTCAACTGCTGAAGCAGAATATGTAGCTCTTGGAAGTTGTTGCTCTCAAATTGTGGATTCAACAACAGCTAAGAGACTCTAGAATTGAATAATCACGCACCAAGATCAAATGTGACAACACCAGCGCCATAAATCTCACAAAGAATCCAATTCTTCAGTCAAGGGCAAAGCATATAGAGATTCGACATCACTTTATTAGAAATCATGTTCAAAATGGAGAAGTTATGATGAAGTTTATTGACTTGAAGAAACAGCTAACAGACATATTTACAAAGCCACTAGAGAAAAGCCTATTTGAGTCTATTCGCACTAGACTGAACATCAGATCTTTTATCGAGTAAAGTTTGGAAGTGTTCAAGACTCAAAGGTAAAGTCTGAAGGTGTTCAGACTCATAATGACTAAGAGTTATAACTGTAAGTTATTTTGTTACTAGCAATTTAATTTTTGGATAAAAATTTAAAAATGTACGCTTACTTTTTGAATCATTATTTACTTATTTTTAGAAGTTATCATCTTCGGTTTTTGAATTTATGGCAGTTTTTCATTTTCAAAAAGACAGTTTTTACTTTTTTCTTTATGACGATCCGTATACATCGTTTCATCTCCTTTATATACTGTCGAAAATCATCTTCTCCATTTACACTTTCTCAAACCCTAGAATACAGAGCTCCACTTTCACTCATTTTCTCTCTAGTTTATTTCAAAAGATTTCGCCTTTTTCGAGCAAGTTCAAGGATTTCTCCCATAAAGCAACAATGTCTTCAAGAAAGTCTTTCAGAATCGCAAGCAGGAGACCATGGCACATGCATGAGGATCCTACACACTTCGATTTGACCGAGGAAGATGACTCTTCTCAATAGCAGCAACCAAGTCAACAACAACATTCTCAACAGCATTAGTCTCTTCCACCGTCTCAACCAAAAGAAGTTGAACCTGTAAGAAAGCTGACACCTAAAGTTGCTTTCAAGCTTTATTCTAAGTTGAAAGAATGAGGTACTAGTATATCTTTGATTGATGAGTATCTGAGAGAGAGAGGCTACAAGAATGAAATTTTATTCTTGCGCGATATGGAGAAGTTGGGATATGGAGAAGTTGGGCATTGCGGAAAAAGGGTTGGCTGAAAAGACTTTTGCTAACTTTCCTAGTGACTTGCGTTTTGGCACGTTTAATCAGCTAGAAGGAAAGGACGATGACAAAAGAATGTTCACACATTTCCAGCCTAGGATGGGAGTGGCTGCAAATGTTGGAGGTGATGGAGCGAGTCTATTCAGATCGAAGGACCACAAGAAGGTTTATTCAAAACTGATGAAGAGAGGGGGTATGAACCCTAGAAACGTTGATTTTGATTTTCTTGATTCTGTGCAAGTAAATCTGAGAGAGAAGTTTACACTTCTTCAATTGGAGCATTTTTGTTCTGAGACAACAGTTGCTTATCCAAAACTCACAGCCTATTTCTATTCGAATCTATCTTTTTTGGATGCGAATAGATTCTCTTTCACTGTTAAGGATAAGGAACTTTTAGTTGATGTGGACATTTTGGCTGACTTGATTGGGGTGGAAAGAGCATGTTTCCAACCAATCAGTGTGTCCATTGCTCACGCTACACTAGAATTGGTAAAAGACAAGTTTGCTGAAGGCAAGATCTCTTACACTATGATGAATGCCTCCAATATCTTGCTACATAAAATAGTGATCAACTGCATCTGTCGAAAATCAACATCCAAGACTGATGTGTCTCGTTCTGAAGCAAAGTTAATGTATGCCATCAACATTGGCTACAAGTTCTCTCTACCTCACACCATCCTGATGCACATGTACAGGACAATGGTGAAAGACAAGGGACAATTCTCTTACTCTGCTCTTATCACAAAAATCTTCAAACACTTCAACATTCATTTACCTATTCCCTTGTGCTTGCAAAGCATTGCTCCTATGGTAATTGGATTGAAGATGGTCACCAAGATGCATCTGAAGGAACTCAACAAGGTGTTAGAGCGAATGAAGAAGCAATCCCCTATCAAGGCAAAGCAAAGCTCTGCAGCATCAAAACGAAAAGGCAAAGAACCAATGACAGAACCTATCAAGAAAATGAGAGCCTTATCTTGGAAGATGAAGATGATGAGGATAACATCATTCTCTTTACCTTTGCCTTTCGCGATTTACAAAGTTATGTTAGTTTTCAAAAGACAAAAGGAAGAGAGACCAAGGAAGAAACAGAGAAGAGAGATGAAGGAAGAAGAAGTGAAGAAGAGAAGAGAACAGAGGAAGAGGAAGAGGAAGAAAGAAGAGAAGAAGAGGAAGAAGAGACTCGAGATGATTCCTTTGAGCCTACCTTGGCTTTATCCTTGACGAGTGATTCAGAAAAGACAAGGAGTGGAACTGCTAAAGAGAAAGACAAAGAAAAACATCACTTTAATGCTGAAGCTGAAGCAGAAAAGGAAGAAGAATTCATTTCTCCACCTGAAGGCACACAAACAGGGGGAACTACTAAAAAACAAGGTATTTCTTCACCTATTATAACTAGTGATGTTAGTCAATCTGCAACAGATCTAGAGGATGTGTATGCCTCTCACCATCCAGAACCAGACATTGAGGCATTCGCTCCTAGTCATAGTAGACGAACTACTAAAGAACCCTCCAATCTCAAGATTCCAGGAACAGATTCGGCTGGATCCAGTGCTGCACCAGAACAATCAGCAGACTTTTCAAGATTGATGGATATCCTATTGGATTTAAGGAGACAGCAGTATGGTTTGGAGTATGAGATAAAAGATCTCATAGAGGCTTTCTTGACTATTTCAGTCTCGTTGCAAGAACAGTTACTCGCCCTGAAGAATCAAGTGCAAGATACTGTGAAATGTGAAGATTTACAGCAACTGAAGGAGACTCTTAAAAAGCTTAAGAAGATAGTAAGTTCAATGGGGGAATTCTAGCTTGTTCGCTTGCCAAAACAGCCATGATTTTCACACCACTATTTTTATTCAGCTATTTTTGCTTATTCTCCACTTTTTGCTGTTGACAAAAAGGGGGAGAAGTTGTGCAGATTTGACTTTATTTTTATCTTTTAATGACCTTTTTAGACTTTGGTGTTTTTGTTTGGTTGTGGACTTTTGATTTTGGATCTTGTTTGCTATCGTAATTTGAATCTTTGATGCTTGCAATAACTTAGCCTGAGATACTGATTATGGATGGATAGTTATCTTGCAGGGTTAATATGTTTTCTGTGGTTGCAGAATTGATATTATCCAAGTCATAATCAACTTATTTTTATAAGTTATCATGTATTGCTTAAGTGTTGTTTTGCAGGACAAAAGTTCAAATCTGCAGGAAAGTTTTGTTACCATAAAAAATGGGGAGATTGTTAGAGAAAACTTCTTTATTATTTTGAAGTTGACAAAATGTTTCCATCAGTCTAGTCTGAAGATTTTCAAACTCAAGTGTTAAAGTCTGAATAACTCTAGACTCTGTTGACAAAATCTGAAGATGGCCAAACTCAAGACTCAAAGTCTGCCCTCACTGACAGTTTCCAGACGAAGAGAGAAGACTTATCCAGATGACGGATTATCTTCAAGAATTCAATTCGTATATTTTTGGAAGACCTTTTGGTTGAATACATCATCAGCAAGATTGATTATTCTTATTGGAATCTACTCCGATTTGAAGATCTTTTGAAAGGCGAGCAAGCTTGGAAGGTTCTATTTATGGAAACCAAAGATCCCGATTGTATAGGCGAACATGATTGACGAGCTTTCATCATTAATCTTTCAATGACTCGAGATCACCTTAATTGATTCTGTCCAACAGGTAGATTGGAAGAATTCCTTCAGAAAGTGTCAATGGTTATGAAGGCATGAAGGACTATTTAAGGCGAACTCTTCAGTTGTTCAAAGCAGTGCGTGAAAGAAGAATTTCAAAGTCTAAATCTCTTAGTTCCTTGTTCTTTCAATTCATCAAGCTCAATTTGTATACAAAAGAGAGAAACACATAGTGAGACTTTGTGAAGAGACTAGTTGAGACTCTCCATTGAGGAAGTCAAAGACCTCAAGCTGTATAATATCTTTTGATTCATAGTAGAATTCAGCCAGTGGGCTGTCAGCGTGGGAGAGTGGACGTAAGCTTGGATTAAGCCAAACCACTATAACTCTTGTGTTCTAATTCTCTTTCCTTAACTCCTTATCTCATTGCTTTATATAATTGTTTTATAGAATTATTCAAAACAGTTTACTTCCCTAGTCAATCTTTTTAAAAGGCAATTTAGTTTATTAAATCTTGCGAATAAATTTTTATATACACCTATTATCTCATTGCTTTATATAATTGTTCTATAGAATTATTCAAAGCAGTTTACTTCCCTAGTCAATCTTTTTAAAAGGCAATTTAGTTTATTAAGTCTTGCGAATAAATTTTTAATATACACCTATTCACCCCCCCTCTAAGTGTGCGAACTAGCCCTTTTAGCCATCTCACCTACAATGACTGGTTTCAAGGTAAGTCAATTCCCCGATTACAAAGAATTGAAATCAGAAACCAAAACGGACATTTATGGAGCCTGGGCCGATCCAGTTCCCAAATCCACATGGGAATCGACCCGTTTTATGTTGTGGGTAAAAGACCAAATTCTTATAATGAAATATAAAAGTTCCACCATTTTACTATAAAAACAAGCGGTTGTGTTATTGTTTTTTTATGTTGAAGACCATGGTTTGATCCCCGATGGGTGCCGAAATATGCCTTTGAAAAGAGGCTTCAAAAGGTTCTAAAAACCAGCCATCCAAACTGGATCCCAAGACCATTTCTCATCCCTAATTCCATCCACATACACGCAAGAGAGTGCATTTGGAATTCTGGTAGCAATACCAACAAAACGAAATTAAAAATAAAAAATAAAAAACACGTTAGTGTCGAATTTTGCAAAAGAGGAAAAGACTCTTGTGCATCCTAATGCTATAAAGAAACTTGAAGAAGGTAGGCATGAAAGGAAGGGAAAAAAGAGAGAGGGAGCGAGAGAGCGAGAGAGCGAGAGAGCGAGACACAGCCCTAAGGTTATATCTCTTGCAAAATTCAATCTCCTCTTCGCAACAACTTAAAGTGAAAAACTTGAGTCCGAATATCCCAAAGCAGCCCAACCTTGTTGCCAGAGTTGAATGATTTTGGACAATGTCCAGCCACCCCAGGGGGTAGGTCTCGTTCGGTCCCCACTCCAAGAAGGTGTGCTCGCTCTGGTAACCCGAGGGCTCTTCTTGTCGGTGAAGTCAACTAGTGTCACCAGGTACCGGCCTCCCATCACCACGTGGTTGCACATCTTGAGTGTCCAGTAGCGGAACACGTGATCAAAGATGTCTTTGTGCGAGAGCATGAGCTTTCCCATCATGATCTCACTGCTGCCGACGACCTTCCATATCAGCCACGGGTAGTTAGGGTCGGCGAGGAACTGCCCCGGGCCGATGTCGTTGATCTCAACGAGGATTCGGGTCACTTGGTAGTGCATCTTTTGAGCCTTCGCGGCCTCTTCTTCGACTTTTGTGGGGATGAAATTGTAGAACCATATCTTCGCCATCATAATGGAGTGTTTGGTGTCTCCTCTATGTGCTTGAGCTATAGAGAGAGTGATTAGGGTTTTCAAAGTTTATGGTGAAAGTGCTAGTAAGAGCACCTAGAGGGGGTGAATAGGTGTGAAAACAGATTTTGCAAAATGCAGTGAAAATCTTTACTTTTAACCTGAGTCTGAATAATAATAGACTTTTGAACCTGAGTCTGAAGAGTAGTAGACTTTGAGCGAGATCAGACTTTAGCAGTTAAATAGAACTACGAACAAAATAAATGAGTTTAGGGAAGAAAATAAGAACATAAGGTTTATAGTGGTTTGGCTTAGACCAAACCTATGTCCACTCTCCCACGCTAACAGCCTTCTAGCTGGATTCCACTATATAATCAACAGGAGATTACAACTTTGAGTACAAACACTTAATAGTAGATCACACTAACTCACTAAGTCACTCTTTTGGTATTTCTCTCAAGATCACAAACGTTTAAGCTCACCAAAAACAAGTGTATGATCGAAGGTTGTTCAGACTTTGGAATTATAAATTCTACGCTCCATCTCTTACTTACTCATCGGTCCTTGATCTCCTTAAATACTCCTCCACTTCCAAACTAGCCGTTGGACAGTATCTTGAGGGTCGTCTTCCAATCTACCCGTTGGACAGATCTATATCTAGAAGATTTGGTAATCGTTGAGTGACAAAAGTAGAATCCCAAATTAATTCTGATTGCCCACACAAACAGAATCTTGGTTTCCATAAGTAGAGCTTCTCCGTATAGAAAGTTCTTGTCTTCAAGATTCAATGGCCAATCAATCAGATTGAGTCAATCAAATCAATCTTGATGTAAAATCCAAATCAGATCACTAGCCGTTATATGTTTGGGGCTTGCGTTACGTTCTGTCTTGTTCTGGATATAAAGTCTGAGAGCAATAAACTTTACAATCTGAGTCTGAGTGCGGTAGACTTTAGAATCTGAGTCTAAACATATTCTGCTTCTAAACAGATTTAGCTTTAAGGTCTGGACACAGTCTAAATAAATTTAGCTTCAGCATAAAGTCTGTCTTCTGGTTCTTCATTTACGTTCAGTCTAGAATTTGTCAGAGTGAGCAGACTTCTGATGTAGAATAGACTTTGACACTAAAGTCTGACAGTCTTCAGACTTTGACACAGAAGCCTGGAAATCTTCATAATGAACTTTGGACATGTATTACATTCAGTCCTCTGGTTCTTCTAAGTATAGACTTTGATAATATCATTTACATGTTCTATCATCTGTATAATCTATTACTCAACCAAAAAACACATTAGTATCTTTTGATTTATTTTATCATTTTCAAAATATCATAAGGGATTTTCCTAACATATGGTTCTATATTTTGGATGTTATGAATGTTATAAATATATAGGTGAAAAGAAGATGCGCGTTTGTTTAGGAAATAAAAAGATTTCAAACTTAAAAAGATTTCAGACCTCTTTTAGAACCAGATAATTCCAAGTTTTTTTCTTCGTACGATGATTCTTGAGTACTTTATCAGCAGAGAGAAGTTGAATTGCGAAGGTATGTCTTTGCCGAGGGATAGAGATATGAGATTAACAAGAATGTTGCTTGCTATTTCGCTTATGAGTAACAATAATGAGATCCCAGTTGTTCCCTTCTTTGAAAGTGGAGATTTATCTAAGCGTAACATAACAAATAAGAGCCGAAAATTTGAAGGGATTACTCTAGTGGAAAGTATGTCTGTCTTCCTCGATCAATGAATGGTTTTAAAAGCACCATACTTACGTATTTTTTTGGGCCTTCCCAATAGTACAAATCTGTGTATTTCCAGCTATTAAATCTGAATTGGCAAGTTTGCTCAACATAACAAGTGAGAGGCAACAGTTTGTAGGAATTACTCTAGAGGATAGTATGTTTGTCTTCCTCGATCAATGAATGGCTTTAGAACATCATACTTACGTACTTACGTATCTTTATCGGCCCTTCCAATAGTATTGATTTGTGTATTCCGGCTATTAGACTCGGATTGGCAAGTTTGCTCAACATAAAAACTAAGAGTCGACAATTTGAAGGGATTACTGTAGTGGAAAAGTATGTTTCTTTCTCAATAAATGAATGACTTTAAAAGCATCATACTTAATTTCCTTGAGCCTTCCCGGTAGTACCTATCTCTGTATTTCTGATTATTGAACCCGTCTCATCCTGCAGGAATTAATTGGATAGTCAAATATAGGTTGGACACTCTACTGTCTGGAAGAAGAAAGATAATAAAATAAAATAAAAAAGTGACACTTGCGCACCTACACAGAAATCGAAAGAAAAATATATGAAATTCCGAAGAATCCGAATATTGATTAATTCTTTTTGTCATAATCCGAATATTGATTAAGATGCACTTCTTTTATTGGAGAGACTTGAAAAATCAGACTCATGCGGATATTTAGTATTCCATAGTAGAATCATTAAGTCAGATTTTTATGCTATTGCTGGATTTGAACGATCAGAGGCATCATCTATTACAAAAAGTTCAAAAGGCCGTTGTGAATTTTGTAGTTGAGTAGGGATATTTAGTAATTTCGAACAGTCTATAATTGGTCAGCGAAATTAGAAGATAATTTATACTTCAAATTTAAGAGATAGACATTACATTAGAAAAAAAGCTAATGATTGCTATAAAATTTAAAATCCCTCTACAATATTTTATCTTGTCTTTTGTTTTATTTATGTGTTGCTAAGTTATTTCCGCATTATTTTGGATAGACTGGTTGGTGAATAATCTACATCAGTAATATGATGACCATATCATATACATGTATACATATCTATTTATTTAAAGAGATTATAAACGGACGAATTCTAGAGGTTTGCAAGTGTTTTTAGCCATTTTGCTTAGGAGGCAATATTAGCACTATTTTTTTCCACCATTAGGCTAAGCTATTTATTGCAATTGCTCCTTTCACTCTCCTTATTACACTTGTTGTGTAACTCCCCATCATTGAAAAGATGTATCCACTTAAAAAAAAAAAGTTAAAAAAAAGAAAATTTTGATACATGAAATACTCAGAAAGAGAGAGAACGGCTTTACCATTCAATCATAACCTTTTCAATTTAGGTACTAAAGTGGACATCAGCCATATTACGTGGCGTAATCAATGCTGTTGTAGATATTTTTAATAATATTTTATTTTTTCTTTCTTTTTTCTCTTCATTTTGGGGGGCGAGGGTAAAGGGCCATTGCTACCCAAAGGCTAAGGGCCGTCTCACTTGCTATCCAAAGATTGTTACCAGATCTAGGCAAGCTCACTGCCTCACCTATCACATCTTGACAAGGGCTACCTCACCTGCGGGCTATCGCCAGATCTGGGCGAGGGTTGGCTCACCTGCTGCCCGAAGACTATTGCCAGACCTAGGCAAGCTCATTGCCTCACCTGATGCCCGAAGACTATCGCCCGAAGACTATTGCCAAACATAGGGAAGCTCATTGCCTCACTTACCCGAAGACTATCGCCCTACCTCACCTTGCGATTGATGAGGGCTTGCTGGCCCTCGCCATCTAAAATGAAAAGAAAAAAGAAAGAAAAAGAAAAAAATAAAAAGAGAAAAGAACAATAATTGAAAAATATATTGAATTATTATTTAAAAAATATCCACATCGCCTAGGATCGTTTTTTAGCCTAAGTTGGCTTGTATCAAGGTGAAAATGTTTAAGATTAAAATGGTGGTTTATGATTGAATAAGTATTTGTGCAATAAGTTTAGGAATTTTTTAATATTTTTTCCGGGTTGTTTTGAATTCAAGATGCAATTGGGGTGCACGTTTCTCCAGATTGTCGAAAAATTAAAATTAGAGGGGAATTTTCCGCTCAAAGGTTTTTGCATCGATGTGCAAGACATGACTACCAACCCCCTCATTTGCCGGAAGTTCTTATACTCTCTTGGTCACTCAAAATGTCCTTTCGGAATTCTTATAACCATGCCCACATATTGAAATTAAAGAAAAAACACACAAAGAGCAATCTAAAGGAAAAGGGCATTCGAATGTTACACGAGAAAAAAAAAAAACTAAAAAGCACCAGAAAAGGAACAAAAAAGAAAAAGAAAAAGCACACATAACAACCGAACGCCCAAGCTGCGTCTTCTGAAAATTCAAACCCTTCGGAAAATCTTGAAGTGAAAACTCCCGGATCGGACATCCCAAAACAACCCGACCTCATCGCCGGGCTTGACCTCATCGCGGGTCAAGAGGCGGTTGCGGACTATGTCGAGCCACCCCAGGAGGTAGGTGTCGTTCATGCCCCACTCCAGGAAGGTGTGCTCACTCTGGTACCTCTTCGGGCTCTTCTCGTCAGTGAAGTCGACCAGCGCCACCAGGTACCGGCCGCCCTTATCCACGTGATTGCACATCTCGACCGTCCAGTAGGGGAACACATGGTCGAAGGTGTCGTTGAGCGAGAGCACAAGCTTCCCCGTCGTGATCTCGCTGTTGCTGACAGCCTTCCGGATCAGCCACGGGTAGTTGGGGTCGGGGAACAGCTGCGGCGGGCCGATGTGGTTGATCTCGCAGACGAACCGGGTCACTTGGTGGGGCACGTTGCGGGCCTTCGCGGCCTCCTCCTCAGCTTTGGTGGGTATGAAGTTGTAGCAAAGTGTCTTCTTGGTTACCAGGGCCCTTGGTGTCTCCATGAGATTAGAGGCTCTAGAGAGAGTGATTAGGGTTTTCAAAGTTCATGTTTTTTTTTTCTCTTGCTGCTCCATGGTGCTAAATACTCGTTTGATCGGGATATAAAAGACAAGGCACGTTTGTTTGGGAAATAAGAGATTTCAAATCTCTTTTTGAAATATCTATTGCAAGTGTTCTTTTCGGACAGTAAATCCTAACAACTCATCTCCACATATTCCTAGTTCCCTTTGTAATCTTTAAGGAAGAGATCAGAAACATGAGATCACGAAAACTTTGGTAATCCTTGCCGGTCAAGAATAGTAATGACAGCATTTATGGGTAATAATGGTATCATATTTTAGGGTCGATATAAGGGAAAAGCCATTCAACGGCTGTTTTCATTGGCACCATTTCGTTTCTCAAGCACTACCGTTATGGACCGTCATTAAATGTCTTCTTATCTCTTAGGATAATGATTTTGAATTTCTTCGTGACTTTCCTTGTTATTGAATCCCATATTATGAGCGATAATTTTAGGTGATATCCAAAGTATACGTGGAAAATACTTAATACAGAAGGATTCTATGAATGTGGCACGTATATTGATAAGTTACTCAGTAAGAAATATTACAAATTTCAATGGATTGAGTTTTATGACTGCGCGTGTAGTCAACATGTTGAAAATTGACAAAACCTTCATGGCATTCCGTGGAACTTTGCTGTAAAAATTTGAGGTGGAAGTAGTCATTCGATTTGCTTTAACTGGTAGCATAGAAAATACATTACACACATATATTTCAATTTCTATAGATTATTCTCTGTCTTTGTCTCTGTCTCTCTCTTTTTAGAAAAGATTATTTTCAATGACAGTTTACTTATGAGAATGGTCAATTAAGCTATTTGTGAATTCACAAAAAAAAGAAAAAGAAAAATGTGCATAGGTCAAGTTTATTATGGGGAAAATTGTCGAAAAAATTCTAAATTTCAATCATAAACTTTTTAATTGTGCTAATTGAGTTATAAACATTTTCATGTCTTGCTAATGAAATTCATCCAACCAATTTTAACTAAAAATCTCTTACATAGACTTTGAATGTCTTATATGACATGACCAACGCTAACCTGGACAATTTCTTTTCATATTTTTCTTAAATTTTTTATTATATTTTTTCAATTTTGGCTGTATAAGGAGTTTACCAACATTAAGAGCATTGAAAAAGCATTAGTTACTGTTCCACACATTGTGTAAGTTAGTCTGTAGCAAAGAGATTGTTGTGTACACCAATAAAACAACTATACAACTAGGCAAATTACTAAGCAGAAAGAAACTACAGGTTGGACTCATTAGCAAGAGCAGAAGGAGTTCTTGGAACCTAAAAGCAATATGAAGACTCATTGGATATAAAAAATCCATCCAAAATCCTGACCGTGTTATCTTTTTAGTACTCTACAATGGCAACATGAGTTCCTAAAGGTAATTTTTGATCCAACCCTCATCGAGTGTCATGAAGGCACTTTTTTAATGAAATCCGAAATGGAAAATGACACATAAGTATAAAGAGACAAAAGAGACCTTCTCAAGATTTTTACCATTCTTCGAGATCAAATTAATTTAGTTGCTATTGATATGGTCTTTGAGATACTTCAAGCTTAAGATACTTCAAGCCTATCTTCATCAGCTTCTTGGCGTATGCCATTGTCACTAGGTTATCCAAATAAAGCCACCTACTATCAGAATATCAATTAATGATATAAACTTAGGTATTTGGAAAATTCATAAACAGGCATAGGCCGATCTATCAGTTCCGCATCAAGATTCCGGACCGAGCAGCAGGATACTTTTTTTCAGAAATGGATGGCTATACCCAGGAGCCACTCGGGGGTTCATTAATGGCGGTGAATCTGTTGCTCTTCCTAAGTTTCGTGCTCCTACTGCTCTTGGTTGCAGCTTCTTCAGCTTCAACATCTTCGCCTGCGAGTGAGTTCTCAAGTTAGTGCTCACCTGCAGATCAAACAAGCGGGCGAGTCAAAATAGCGAGGGGGAGGGGAAGAGAGAGAGAGAGAGAGAGAGAGAGCAATCAAAAGAACCATGTGGAGAGTGATTAGAGTTCTTGTCACCTGTTTTTTATTCCCAATATATGTGGACTTTCTAGTAATCCTTTTTGAAAAAAGGATGTATGTTTGACATCTGGTTGAAAAATTCACATCCCATCTTTTTAATACCACAAAAATACCCTAACACACATATAACGAATTTACCCAAATTAATTTAACTTCAAACAGTACAATTATGATAGATTTACGCTATGTAGTTTTGTTAAATTTTGATAAAATTGACACTAATTTGAGATTTGTTACAAATGTATCGATTTGTAATTTTTCATAAGTATTCACAAAAGCACCAATTTAAAGTTTTTGATGATTAAAAATTAATTTGAAATAATTTATCATAAATATATCGGTTTAAATTTTACGTGATATTAATTTATTTTAGTATAGTATTATTATTATTATTATTATTTTTAAGTCAACCACCGTGAGCTAAAAACCCTTTGCTCCAAGTGAAGTTTATACGGCAGATACTCAGACCACCTTAAACCCCTCGAAGAGAAATGCTCAGCACAGCTTCTTCTCTCTGTCGACGCCACCTCGCTCCTCTCCCGACACCCCTGCGCCCGCCCCACCTTCTCCCTCCCTCGCCCTCGCCCTCGCCATTCCAATTCCTCGCTCGCCCCTTCTCCCGCACCTGGACTCGCGGCGGCGACGGCGGTGGCGGGGAGGACGGCGGCGGCGGCGGAGGAGGAGGCGAGTCGCTGATCAACAGGGACCCGAGGAGCCCGCCCCGGCTCTTCGTGGTCCAGCCGAGGATCCGGCCCGACACCCTCCTGCGGGCGAAGCTGGACGAGGCCCTCTGCCTCGCGAACTCCCTCGAGGACCAGCGCGATGGGTTCTTCGACACCGACTTCCTCGACAAGGCCCTGCCTCCCCACGCCCTGGTGCAGAACCCGCTCGTCCGGTCCCACAGGGCTCGTGCAGGTTCGGTCGGTTCTTGAACTCTTTTTAGCTGCAGTTGCCCAGCTTAGTCCTGACGCGAAAATGCGATTGAACGGGTGGAAGATTGAGTTTTTTCTAACGTTCGGCTAGTTTCTTGGGGAATGTTTGTGGCTTAATGTGTGTGGAAGTGCCCTTCTAGCTATAGCTTCGGTTCTGAGTTTCTTGTGGTTCTGTTCTACTTTGAGCAGACACGTATTTTGGACCCGGCACCGTGGACACGATTAAAATCCATTTGAATGAAGCGGAGACCAAGGCAAGAATTTGTTGCTTTATCCATGATTAGGCCATTTTATTAAGCGTTGGATCGCTAACTTAACGAAAGATGCCAATTTGCAGGGTGAGGTTGATGCTGTTTTTGTCAACACAAACTTGTCTGGGATTCAGTTGAGGAATTTGGAGGTGATGCATGTTTTCTTCTAGTCATATATGATCTGGTGCTAGGATTTTTGGTTATGAATTGCATTTGGCTTTAAGTATTCTACTTTTTCATGTGCCAGAGGTGCTGGGGTAAACCAGTACTAGACCGCGTGGGTCTTATCATAGAGATCTTCAATGCTCATGCATTCACAAAGGAGGCAAAGCTACAGGTGCTATATAAGATTACCCTTATTGAGAACGATCCTTTCGTGGTCTTTGATACTTAATATATCTAAGTAAACTGTTGTGGTTCGATAACTTATCATACCTTTTGTGGTTGAAGGCTGAACTAGCAGCCTTAATGTACAAGAAAACTAGGCTTGTTCGTGTTCGTGGGCCTGATGGAAGATATGCATTTGGAGTAGGAGGTGAGGCTGAAGTTGTTAGTGCACGAGGGTGAGGCCACTCTTCCTGTTTTGGTCAAATGGCTTCATGTCGTGACCTGTGCCTTTAATTATTATGCATATTCTGGACAGAATCTGTTTTCATTTGTGGGAGTATTTAACACACTGCTGATGTTTCTTGTCAATGTCAAAGTACCCAGAGTTCCATCGTCTTCAGTTTTGCTATTTTTTATCTGCATCAGTTGCTCATTATTGGAAACTGTGATATGCAGAGTATTAGGCTTTGTAGTTAGCACATATATATGTCTCTTTGCTGGTTTTATAGGAGCCAATTTAAGATATATTCCTTAATTGTATATAAATAGGGACAATCTAATGGTAAAGCTGCTAGCAATTTACTCATGCTAAATGTTACATGCTTGTTTGACTCGTGACATGAGTCGATCTTGTGGTTCTCCTTACTTTACTATTATGGGCAAGGGACACTATAAGAGTCTTCTAAAAAGGGTCTGCACTTGTAATGCGCTCTATAAGTATTTTTCTGTTGTCTTTGATTTATCGGTCTAGATTAACTTCCATCACATGCCACACCAGTGTATTTGGAAATTGCTAGCCCCAACTCTCAGATAGTGGGATTGACTTTGAGTTGAGTACTTCTCTTGGGCAAATGTCATGGCTTTGATGCAGGTCACTACAAAAAATAGTAGTGGAGCATGAAATCTCTTTAAGTTCAATTAGTAAGCTAGCTTTTATTGCTTGACTGTAGTGGACACATTCAAAAACTGTTTCTGAACAAAGCAGATGTAAAGAGATTACTTGCGTAATACCCAATAGATGTGCATTTCCATATGCCTCTCTCTTACAAATTTTCTCTCCACACCAGGCAATGGAAAAAGCCTGAACTTCATATTGTGCACCATATTATCTGAGATTGCTTTAGGACCATGTATCTCCAAATGTCATCAACAGCAGCAAACCAAGACAATTTCAAGAAATAAACTTGGATTAAGATCCCTTTCAGATGCATGGTGGACCAACTATAGCTTCTGATCACCCAATTGCTTCTGGTTCTGGCATCTTGAAAACACTCCTTCAAGAACAGCTTTGTATACTCAATATGAAGTTCATAGAAATTGGAGGGCCACCCATTGATAAACTTTTATGTCGGTAACCATCTAGGGTAGCAGTCCATGCAATAAAGAGAGTTTAGGAATAGGTTGTGAGACATTGTGATATGAACGAAATATTTGGTTGTCATCAACTGTGGTTGTGGCCCTTGTGGGGGTAAGGAAGTGCTTGAGTTTCGTTATACTAGTACCTAGCATGGTGAGCTCACGACCTCTAGAATGCGGAATTACATGATTCAACATGCTGGGCGGTGTGCTTAGGACAACAACAATAACATTTTTGGCGGTGCTTTGGGGGGGGGGAGGGGTTGGGGTTGTGGGAGGTGAGTGTTTATTGCAGGTTTGTGATATCATAAGTCTCACTCTTACATAGAGAGAAATTGAATGTGAATATGATATTTAAGTTGAGGTCCTCTCCTCATTGAAAACTTTTAAAAATCTTTTTCTCCAACGAAGCTAACTTATGGAAAAATTGTGATTAGTTTGGTTTGGTTTTTGCCTCTCTATACGCCAGTATTGATGGCAGAACCTATTTAATGTTTAGAGTCTGTTTGTTATAAATTCCCCTTAGAAGCTATAATTATGAAAAGGAGTGTTGTGGCTTTTATAACGTGTTTAGCAAATTCTTCTTAATTCATTATGCCTCACAACTACAATAATTTATAGAAATTTTTAGGAAGTTGCCTCACTCACTTGGAGATGTTGTAGTTTTAATATAGACATCACCAAAAATGCAAGTTATGACACTTCATAACACAACCAAGTTCAACACAGTCACAGCACAACCAAGTTCAACACAGTCACAGCACAACCAAGTATAACTACTACGGCACAACCATAGCTATTTTTAGAAGGCACTTAGATTAAAAAGTTCATTTATTTTTATTTAGATAAGAAGTAAGGTTTCTTATCAGTGGTTTCGTTTGTATTAACATTTTCTAACTCTTGTGTCTTGTTTCAGGAGAGGAAGTGGAGGACATGGTTTTCTTAGTGGTGCTGGAGAAAGTGAGCTTCATCTCCAAAGGAGGAGGTATCTTATTGAGTGCAACTGATACTTGTATTCTCAATTGAAATTGCTTCTTGTATTAGTCTGTCTTTTTATATGGAAAAGTTATCCTCCTACTGCCAAAGACAAGGCTAGTGAACTCTCGAACCCAAATAGAGTTTTAAGGTTTCTGGTGTACTTCTAATGATAACGTGTAGAATCATGTGTGCTTTGTTGGTTTTAATTGGAGATAAAACTTATTCTTGACAAATTAATTGATTGAGTCAAAAGTGATGAGCAAAAGCTTTAGTTGGATGTCAAAGGTTTTGACTTTTTTAATCCTGTTATGTCCTCATTGTACTATACTATGTATATTGGTATAATATTTGGTTCAGCTTTCATTGCACTACCCAATGGTATATCAATTTATATATTCCACATCCCATTTTACTATGAAGTACTTGCTGTTTTCACGCATTAAATGTTCCTTTTTATATGCTCCTTTTTTTGGGTTTTCAAAAGTTTTTTTTTGTTTCAATTTGACATTCACTAGTGCAATAAAGAATTAGTTTTCTTGAATTTAGTAAAGAGTTTGTTGCTTTACCTTTTTTCGATCATCTTCTATTTAATTCTTCCCTCAATTCACTATTTGAGTGACCTTGCCGGCTACTTTCTTTTTGTCCTCTTCTCCAACATTGAGAAAGCTATTGAGAGCTAGCAAAGCACCAAGTCAGATCTCTCTCTCTCTCTCTCTCTCTCTCTCTCTGAGTTTCATTTCAATTGTACACGTGATAATTCAATAATCTTATGGGAAAGATTTATTAGATTACAACTACAGGAACATGCTCAACTGTTTTTGAATAGTAGTAAGCCATATTCAGATAGGTAGATGTCCAAGATTTATGGGAAAATAGTCATCTTTTTTATTTTTTTTCTTTTACAAGAATTAGAAGTCCTTTATATTCTTATATGTCTATGCCTGTATTTGCACAAGTAGTACTCATCTAACCCTGTACAAAATCTCGTGAATTTCACAATTGCTGTTTCTTATTGGATTAAGACCATCCGAATTTTATCTCAAGCTGTACAAAGGTATTATGTAGGGCAATTCCTATTCTAAGGCTTTTTCGCTCTCTTGAAAAATTGAAATTTTTTTTGCATCTAGATGAATTTGTTGATGGTTTTATCTGATTTATTATATGTATTTTGGTCCTTCGGGTGAGATTATGTGGAATGAATATGTTGCATTATCAATCCTCATGTTGCCCTTTCAATCTGCTTTCGGTCTTATTATGATCCCTTTTATGATTAAAAGAAATGTTAGTTTCGCAGGATTTTAGAACGCCGGCGTGTTTTGGAATCACAAATTGAAGAGGTCCGGCGCACGAGAGCTTCACAAAGGGCTGGTCGGAAGAGGCATAAAGACTCGCATGAGTGCAGTTTAGCAACTGTAGCTGTTGTTGGCTACACAAATGCTGTAGGTGGTCAAGAAGCATTTTTTCGGATGATTTACTTGAGATAATCAGAAAAGCAATAAAGTTTTGGGTTATTTCCTTTATCTTTCAGGGAAAATCAACTTTAGTTGGAGCACTTTCAGATACTGATCTCTATAGTGATGATAGGTACCTGATATGCTTCGGCTGTTTGTTCGAATTTAATTACTGAATCATCATTTAAGGCTTTCATTTTCTTTAATTTTAATATATCTCATGGCCTGTTGGCTGGTATGCAAAACTTCTGCAGGTTATTTGCAACTCTGGATCCTCGACTAAGAAGTGTTATTCTTCCGTCTGGGTAATGCAAAGGAAAGAACGACTTCCACATTCACATGATCAAAGTTTATTTGGATAGGAAATTTCTTTTCATCGAAGTTGTTTAGCTGATTAAGCGTACTATGTTTAGGAGGAAAGTGCTTCTTAGTGATACGGTGGGGTTTATATCAGATCTGCCCGTGCAGGTAACATGGATACCTACTTGAGTAAAAATTCAATATTTTATTTTTTTGGGGTAATTTGTCTCTGTTAAAAAGCTATAAGCATTATTGCAGTTGGTGAAAGCTTTTCAAGCAACTCTTGAAGAAGTGATTGAAGCAGACCTTCTTGTGGTACAGTGATACTCACTCTTCTCTAATAGGTTTTTATTTCCAATATTCAAAAAGGGGTCATTGGATTTTACTCTGCATCTTGTTTCCTTTGGTCATTTTTGCAGTATTGTTATTGGAAGTTTGACTTATCAAAATTTTATATGGCTGGGATATATATATTTGTTGTATCCTGTGCAGCCATTTATCAGAGAGCACCAGGATCTGTTACAATTTGTATTATATTTTTACGTAAGTTGTACGGAGGTGTCTGGAAACATTTGCAGAAACACATGGAAGCTTATGTTCAATGTGGTCTGTGTTTGTCTTTGTGAATTAAAATAGAAACTGTATGCATAGATGGTTGATGATTCACTTCTTGAATATCAATATGTGTTTATGGCCTGATCCATTGGAAAAGAATTAGAATATCGTTGCACTTTAAGTTAGATTGAGAGCAACTTAGTTCTTGGTCCTTATTTGGATCCAATTGCATGGTCTTGTAAATGTGCTGTTTATCTCGATCTTGCTAAAGAAACTGATATCAAACAGAGCGCAAATGGTGTAAAGACAATCCATGTAACTTATTCCACGGAACACAATAAAGCTTTATCCTGGCCGTCATTCTTTACAAGCTCTGCCAATTGAGTCCTTATGACCCCTTTTTCTTTGGCTTGTTCCAATGTGGTAGATGAGTTTCGAACCCGTTTCGCCAGGCTGATTTTCTCCTAGTCTATGTATCACAGAAAAAGTACATGCATTGTTTAAGTGCTTGTCTATTCATATCGTGGGCTAATTCTGGACAACCATTAAAAAAATTCTCATGTTATGTTTGCAGATTGTGATGCTTTAAGAGGGAAATTTTATACCTATCCTTATCAACTGCAGGAACTTGCACCATTGTTATGACAAGAGATTGAAAGGCAATAGCTAAACTTTGGTTTCACTGACATGTTTTATTGATCTGCAGCATGTACTAGATTCCAGTGCCCCAAATTTGGATGAGCATCGTTCTTCAGTATTGCAAGTTCTCGAACAAATAGGTGTATCTGAGGAGAAACTTGAGAATATGATTGAAGTTTGGAATAAGGTTGGTACTTGGTCATCTCTTCCCTCTTCCTAACCCTCAAACATGAGATGAGTATACTAGAAGTCCTACAGCTTGTCTCTGGAGTGCAGTTACATCATGATGCTTTATTGAAAGTTTAAGAATTAAGTTGCACTCCGTATATAAATTTTAGGATTGCAAGTGTAGTTATCCCTCTCAAACATGTAGTGTAGACTTTAGGGGGAATATTCTAATGTTCAGACGTGTATTTTGTCAGATTGATCTTCAAGAAGATGATGGAAGTCATTTTGATGCTAATGATGGCAAAGGAGCGACATGTACAGATGTAATAGATGAGGATTTCATCTCTGATGGTGGGGATGATTGTGGTGAAGGTGAAGAATCTATCGATAGGCTCTCTGAAGGAGAGCTTGAAGAAACTATTGAGAGTGAAGAAGACGAGTATTCTGATACCTGGCTATCACAGGAAGATGGTATAAAATGGGGTTCTTCGATCTGTGGGGACACTTCAAATAATGAACCAAATGCTTCCTTGGCAGAATGGAGGACAAAGAATGTTTCCGATTCCGCTCAAGCTGGTCCACATGTCAAAACATCTGCTATGACAGGAGTTGGCTTGCAGGAGTTGCTAGAGCTGATCGACGAGAAGCTGGAATTACAGAATGACCGGTTGAAGAGGGAGAATGTAGTCGAGAGGAGTATCTTTTACTCGAAGTGGAGGCCGCCTCGCACGGAGGAAGATGCTAGTGTGGCAGTTGAGCAATAGTGCATCTCAATCGACCAACTTGCTTGTATCAAGTACATTTTGCGGTGGTGAAGAGGCGCAGGGTCGGCGTTCGACGATTCTTCTTCAGCAATCCTCTTGCCAACTGAAGTTCGAGGGAGCTGTACTGATTGAATATGGGGTTTCCGAAGAACCCGAAGTTCTGCATGCTCAGCTGTCCCATGAGTCCCAACAGATTATGCTTTTACCCTGTGAATGCATTGGTAAAAAGCATCTGGGCATTTTCCTCATCTAGCAGCAATGATCTTCTCTCCTTTCCTTTCCAGGAGAATCAACATGTAACTCACGTAGATAGATTCACTTAGCAATATGTTAATTTCATAGTTGATGATAATTAATCTAAATTGATGCAATAAAGAAAAGTTGTTGTGATATTTGGTTTTTTCCACTGTCAATATGATTTCAATTTAATGTTTCTTTTGAAATTCTTATAACATGGAGGTAAGTTTCTAGTGTAATTTTCAATTGGGTTTAATGGCCTGTCGCTTAAGATATATTTCGAAATTGATAAATATCTGTGGTTTTATATTTCGTTAAATATCTTTGTTTTGTGTAATATGTGAGTTGACATACAATTTGTGAAGTTTCTCATTTCAATAATTTGACGTTCAAATCAACTGATGAATATTTCATCCAACGTTTAACGATTTAGAATATTTCACCTTAAAATTTTTAGATTGGAATACTCGGTCTTTTTCTTAGAGTGCTAAAAAATTTGTAAAACATTTTTGGGAAAATATCACAAATGGTCCATATATTTTTACTCAATGTCCGATCTAGTCTCCGAACTTTCGATCGGCTCAATTTGGTCCCTAAACTGTTGATAAATGTCCGATCTAGTCCTTGAACTTTCGATCGGCTCATTTGGTCCCCGAACTATTGATAAAATGTCCGATCTAGTCTCTCCGAACTTTCGATCGGCTCATTTGGTCCCCGAATTATTTATAAAATGTCGATCTAGTCCTTTATTATTGTTTTTCCTTTTCCTTTTTTTTTTTGCTTCTCCTCTCTTCCCTCCGTCGGCACGAAGGACTAAATCGAACATTTTATCAATAGTTCAGGGATCAAATTGAATCGATCGAAAGTTTAGGGACTAAATCGGACATTTATCAATAGTTCAAAGACTAAATTGAGCCGATCGAAAGATCGGGATTAGATCAGACATTAAGTTTAAATATAAGGACCATTTGTGACATTTTCCCAACATTTTTCAAAAAATAATTGATTATTTCACTTAAAAAATTAGTCAATAATAAATATTTTTATTATCAATAACAATTTGTCACTAACTATTTTCATGATGATGCGAAAATAAATTTCTCCACGACAATCTTCAAAAAGTGGAGAAACAAAACACCACGTGCCTCGATTATTACATGCAAAGCTTAGGATGACGTGGCGATTTTTTTTTCTCCACTTTCTTTAATCTTCCAAATAAAATGCTAATTGGATCGGGTCGGATTTTCTCTTCCTAACCCGGCTCCGGCGGACCCGTTCGCGCCGTCCTAACGTTCTGATTTTCTTCTCCTCCTCCTAAACCTCCCCCAAAACCCTAATTTCTCCAGACTGCAAAACCCCCCTTGCCTTCCCGCTTCCTCCTCGCGACCGGAACCGGACCACGATGGGCAAATCCGGCGCGAAGGAAGCGCCGCCGACCGAGCCCCCGGCGCCGCGCGACGGCGGAGGAGGAGGCGATGCGGCGGAGGACGAGCGCAGCTTCGAAGAGATCGGGCTCGACCCCCGCCTGGTCCGCGCCCTGTCGAAGAAGGGCGTCGAGAAGCCCACCCCGATTCAGCAAGTCGCCATCCCCTTGATCCTCGTGAGTTCTTCCCGGTTCTTACTCTGCCGTTCGAGCGAGACTGAGGATGATTGCCGGGACAGTGTCTTTCCTTGCTTGAATGTTGATTTGATTTTCTTTGGTTGTTTTTTGGGTTATAGGAAGGTAAAGATGTTGTTGCGAGGGCGAAGACCGGCTCCGGGAAGACTTTCGCTTACCTTCTGCCTCTGCTTCAGAAGCTGTTCAGCAGTTCCGGGTCGAAGAGTAAAGTTGCTCCGAGCGCGATCGTTCTCGTCCCGACCAGGGAACTATCTCAGCAGGCAAGTTTCGATTTTTGGGGTCGATGGTGTGGGGACGAGCGTAATTTGTGGTTTTCTCCCGAGACGTGCTGATGTGAGGTGTGGATAATCTGCAGGTCCGTACTGAGGTCTTGTCCCTGATCGAGTTATGTCGAGTTCAGCTGAAAGCCGTGGAATTAACTGGGGGAGCTGATATGGTGGGTTTTTGTATCTTTCATTTAGGCTTGGTATGGAGATTGTGGAGTGATGGATGGCAGTATACCCTGATTCGCGACGATTGTTTTATATGTTGTTTTGCTTGTAGCGAGCTGCGCTGGCTGGATCGCCTGATATTCTTGTCTCGACTCCTGGTTGCATACGCAAATGTCTGTCATCTGGTGTTCTTCAACCAGCATCGCTGAGCGATTCGCTTGAAATTCTTGTTCTTGATGAGGTGAGAATGTGGTCATAGAGTTAAGCTGTGGGCTTCAGTTCTTATAATTTCTCTTATTTACAGGATATGGTGGGTAATGTTTTCTTACCTGCTGTCTTTTCACTGCTGTTGGTTTTCAGGCAGACCTCTTACTTTCATATGGCTATGAGGAGGATCTAAGAGCTCTTAAGGCACATATTCCTAGACGTTGTCAGTGCCTCCTTATGTCTGCTACATCGAGGTTTGTTTTTAGTACGTATGAAGACGAAGTATATATGAAGACTGACTGCGGATAAATTTTTTAATGGAAGTACATGATTGTGTCAACCATTCCATATAAAGTTCATCTATAGACATATTACTTCTTGTTATTGTTTGGATCTCTGTATTTCCAAATCTCATGGTGGTCAGCTTATACCCTGCAGTGCCGATGTTGAGAAACTCAAGAAGCAGATATTGCACAACCCATTCATACTGACTTTGCCAGAAGTTGGAGATGTTAAGGATGATATCATTCCTAAGAATGTTCAGCAATTTTGGGTAATTTCCTTGGCCATGGTTTGCAAAGAAACTATCAAACTGATGAGCTATTGCTGGTGTCCGTTATCTTGTGCAATATAAAACTATAATTCTCCTATATTACTGTTGGTTGGATTTTTTCTTTTCCAGAAGAAAGGTTTACAATCTTAAAACAATGTCGATTGCAAAGCATTGCACGTGCACTGGCAGAGGTTTTATAGTGCCATTCTTCACTGATGACTAACCCTATTGAGTCTCCATTTCAAATGAAACAACCAATATGGAGAAGAGTTGTGACTTATGATGAGGAGGCTCTTTTTCCCAATATAAAAGAAATGAAAGTGACATTTGGCAGCAATGGTAACTGAAATGTGAAGGCTGCTGTTTTTGAGATTTTCTCTAAGAAGCATAAACACATAATTTTTTATCGGATTGAAGAAGAATAATGGCTATGTTTTGCCTTAAAGTTATGACCCTATATGTGTGAGGTTCACGGGCATAATTAAAAGAATATTTTGTCTTCCCACCAAGTGATGCGAGTAGAAGCTTCTTCCTTTGGGATCTTTCTTTAAGAAGGTCATCATCCTTTTGTTTACTTTTGTTTGAGTATGAATAAATGGAAAGGATGTGTGACACAAATTAAATTAAAAATTTTCAGCAATGAGATCTTGTGCATAACTTCAGTATTCTTAATGCAAAGATTAAAAAGACACACTCATGGAAGTCAATGAACTCATCAGTATATGTAGTGAGATCCATCTGTACAAAAGGAAATATGGGGCTCAAACTTGTAGTCCATTATATCTGGCAATACCTGTAAGCTAACCTGATAAAATCACTCAATCTAATATCAATATTTTCTCCATTTTCCTTATGATGTGAGTTGTTATGTGTTCATCTTATACTTTTCACTTAATGATTAGCTATGGCTAGCAAAAGAGTAACAATGTTAATGGGTTATGTTATGTTTCTGAAAATACTTCCATCTGGAGGTCAATGCTCCATATCTGTTGCTACTACTTTTTTTTTTTTAGTAAGGCATCCTACTTCATTGCATACTATTATACACTGCTAATAGCTTGTGTGCATATATGTATCTGCATAGCATGACTATCTACGTATCATGGTCCTATTTTTAGCATATGTATTAGTGCTGAGTGACTGTCAAATTTACTTGACATCATTGTCTGTAGGTGATGCATACCTAATGACTGGATATTTTATTTTGTCTGTTACAAACACCTCATTATCCATTCCTACTGCAATTTGTAAATCCCTATGATCAAAATAATTTCTGGCATAAATTTTTTTCCCACTTATGGATGCCAACTTTATCTGGCTATTGAGGAGCTAAAGGGTATTTTTTCCCCCCAAAACTTTGCTGAACTTAGCTCGGAATGCAACTCTTCACCATTAATCCTCATAAAGGTCACATAATCCGGCTGTTCCTTGAGGGGTTTGGCGTATAATAGAAAGGGTCTTGAGAGGTAATATGTTTGTTATCATGGTTTAAGTAGAGGCTGCTAGCAGTCAGAGGCACACATTGCTACCTACAGAGTTAGTGAGTTGTGTTTCCAATGGAATATTAATATAATCTTATAGCTTGATGATTTGAGAAATTATGTGTCTGGTGATTTGTGATTTTTATATGTGTCAGAGGACTGTTTGAGTTGTAATTCAATTGGATAATTTCTTAACTGTTAAATGGATGTGCTGTGGAAAATAGTCCTTTCCTATCTAATGTTATATTCTGTTTTGATGATTATGTTCTCCATAAAATACTAATTAAGAAGGATTCTTCAATTTCCCTGTCTATCATTTGGTTGATCTGGAAAGAGAGGAAGAGACCCTTTGAAGGAGGGGTGTCATCCGCTTTTCGCTATTGACATCAAATTTCTATACTTCTCTTGTAGCGGAGATTTGCATGTGGATGTGAATTCATTGAAATTTAGATGCTTTGTTTCGTAATAGAGCTCCTTTTTGGTTTATTCAACTTCTTTCAAATGGGTTTGCATTCCCTTGGTGTTGATTTACTTTAACACATCAAAAACATAAAGTAGAAGGCTGATATGACGCAATGTAAATTATGAGGCATGGTATGGACAACATCCTGCATGTGTCGTTGATGTAGCAACTATAAACCAAAACATCTCCGTTGCATATACAAGAATGAAGCCACTGAGCAAAATATTTTGGGACCTGATCAAATGCTTTGTACTTGATTCTGCTTGACTTGTGATTGTGGACTGATGAACTTGAACTTTCGTTTTGCTTTTAGATTTCATGTGCTGAGCATGATAAACTGCTTCACATCCTTGCTCTCTTAAAGCTGGAGTTAGTGCAGAAGAAGGTTTTGATATTTATGAATACTATTGACATGGGATTCAGATTGAAACTCTTTCTGGAGAAGGTATCTACTCATCTTATGTTAACTATTGTATTTTCTTCATTGATACTTAATTTGCAGGATGACCCTTTGGCATGGACATGTCAAACATGCTTTAAGCCATGACTATGATGCTCGACACTTTCTTACAGACTTGAAATGTTTAGCTTCCTTTTCTTTTAGGAATAAAAGGAGAGCATCTTGTTATTTTTATGATAAAAACAGTTAGCAAATAACGAGATAATGCATAAAGATTTGGTCCATCTTGGTAATGTGAATTAAAATTGTCGTGAAACTAAAAAAAATTAGGGATTTACGGATTGACAATTATGATGAATATAAATCATGAAGGTGAGAGATTTACTGATTATTGGCAGTTATTTTGTTGATTAATAAATTACGATTTTGTCCATCTCTACTTATTTATGGTCATAGTTAATTTTAAATGTTGACATGGACTTACTCATGATTAGTATAAGTTTGAGGTAGTTTGTTCATTGAGAGCAGAGACAAATAGAAAATTTTTGCTAATGGGCCTGAGAATACCTATTTTCATTTTCTTCATCTGCATATAGCTCTCTAGCCGTCAGCAGCTCAAATAAAAGAATATCACTATATTTCTGCTGTGCATGTATAATGGTTGATAATCAACATTGATATTCATTAGATTGCTATCTTGTTCAGATTTTTCTTAGTTAAGTATCTATTTTGCTCATATAGGTTGAGCTCATATATATATATCTAAAACTAAATTTTGGCTTTTAGGGGTCTGTTTGATAACATGGAGGAGAAGATAGTTGAGAGAAAATTTCAAATCTGCCTCCTCTCCTCCTTGCAAAGATTTGAAAACTGATCCTAGTTTTTACACCCATCCCTCATTTTCCTCTCCCTCCCTTCCTTCCCAAATAGAGCATAAGTGCCAATGCCAGCCAGCCAGATTTTCTGCCAATCCTTGCAGATGTGTGCATATATCAACGACATTTTGCATCCATTGTTAACTAAAACATGCTTGAGTTCAATCAACAAACCGAGTTAACATATTTTAGAGACATTCAATGTGTGCACTCATTCATCGTGACAACCTTTCTAGTGTATTAATGTACTGCATCTTGACAAAGCTGTGCTGTTAGTTTGGTTTTGGTGGTAAAACTCCCAACACTGAGATTTCTGGTTGCTGTTGATACCAATGTAATTGGCCATGCTTTCTTTTACGGTAAATGAATCAACCATATTTGTTCCAAAAAAAAAAAAAAAATCAACCATATTTAAAGAAAAGCTTTTTTAGTTCACTCATATTCATCTTCTCTTCGTAAGCATGTATCATAAGTCAAGTATGCTTCAATAGCAACCTCAATAGTGGATATTTTTTATTCCTGATTGCACTATGATGTTGGATATTGACAGTTCGGGATCCGTTCTGCAGTTTTAAATGCGGAGCTGCCACAAAATTCTCGTCTTCATATGCTTGAGGTATGTAAGCAAACTGAATCTGATTTACTTACAAAATTGAAAAAGATTTAACATCGTATAATCAACTGTCAGAAATGGACTTGTTGATGCTATATTGTCTGCTTTGATGTTTACATGACTTTGTGTTTCTACCTGTACATTTTGTGCTGCTGCTTTTCTCAGGAATTCAATGCTGGGCTTTTTGATTACCTGATTGCAACTGATGATAGTGAAATAAAAGAAAAGGCAAAAGCCAATGATGAGAACCAAGGGCAGCGAAAGAAATCTCGAAAGCATGCTAAGGCAAAATTGGACTCTGAATTTGGAGTAGTCAGGGGAATCGACTTCAAAAATGTTCATACGGTAGATAGCTTTTCAGCCTTTGGTTATTATGTGTGTACTTGATGTTTTTGAGATTAAATTTTCTTGCAAATGAGCCTTTGGTTGATTTTAAATGAGGAAATGGTTGAATGAGGTATCTCTGAATCTTCAAATGTGTTTGCTGAGATTGCTTTCTAGAAATTGCTCTGAAGAACCAAAGTCAAACCAATTTTGAGATGCCTCTTTAGCACTGAAGATGGTAAAGAAATTTAGCAGAATAATATAGACAAGACCCTTTGTCTGAAATAAGAAAGTAACTGAATGACCTGATTAAACAGTCAGGCTTCAAACATTTGGAGTTCATGTAAGCAGTACCCATATCAATTCTGCAATAATAGATTTAATTGTCATGCAGCTTCAGCAAATCGGAAGGTCTATCTAGATTAAATAGGCTTAAGCTATAGGAAGTGCTAAGAGCCATTTGCATGGCACTAAGCACTTTAGCTGTGTGCTGTTTTAGTCAATTGTTAAGTGTCACTTCACTGAACATCATATTTTTGCAGGTTATTAATTTTGAAATGCCTCCAAGTGTTGCGGGATATATACATCGTATTGGACGAACTGGAAGAGCATACAACACTGGGTCGGCTGTGTCCCTGGTGAGTATACCTCCCTTGCCCTATTCCCCTATGGAGAAGAACTGAGAAGATGAATGGCAGACTTTCTATGCATTCAGAGGCAATGCTAGGAAACTACGCTGCTGGTTAGAGCCATAAAATCCAGAATCAGCCACTTGAGAACTTGAACTGGATTTGAATAGGGATTTGCCTTGATTTGCCACTTGTCGACCTTAAAGCTGCTTGTTAATCCAAGCCTGTTTCTGATGGTTTGGGCTGTTAGGTTTTGATGACCAGATTGGGCTGGTAGCACGGTACATAGAAGTGGGAATAGTTGAGCTGTTTTTTCAACTGCTAGGAACTCCAACAGAACTGGAAAATGCAACAATCGAAAGAGAGTCAAACTGTGGGTTGGAATTCGAAATCAACCTAACTTGAGTATGAAATGACCTAGATATGAGGGAATGAACTAGAGACGTAATGGATCATGAAGCCATTAAATCTTTTATTGGTTTTTGATTTACTTTTGAATAGTTTTTCTGGTACAGTGGAGAGCCAATTCAATGTCGGGTTTTTCTGTTAGCTCTTCCAAACTTTTTTTTTTTTAATTCTGTGCTTTGAAGCTTTTTTGAGCTCTCCTTTTCTCCATCTCTTCCTTTGTATGTAATGATCGTATCTGCTATGGAATTACTGATTTATTTGACAGGTTTCCCCTAAGGAGATGGATATTTTAGAAGAGATAAAATCCTTCTTAGGGGAGGATGAGAACAAAGAGTCGAATCTTGTGCCATTTCCTTTGCTCACAAAGAATGCCGTTGAATCCTTACGCTACAGAGCTGAGGTAATATGACTTGATCTTTACACGCACGCACGCACGCACACACGTACATATTAGATTGGAATTATCTTTCTTGTCCATGCCATGTCTGAATGAGTACAAGATAACATCAATCCTGATAATTTTTTCCTCCCAAATTTAACAAAATAGGGATTGCCCGTCTTTTTGTGGACATTATGGCAAAGATCACTCGAATGGTTTAACATTGAGATCAGGAAGAGAGAATATGTAACTGTCTATTGCTTTTATTCGTCTTTCTAGTTCTGACCCATGAAAATCCAATCAAGCCTAGGAGATTTTTTTCCCAAAGCAGATTATATTTTCTATGTTTGTGGTTGGTTATATCCTGTTGTTCCTATGTTGGTTGCCTGGAGTATCGATAATGTCATTGACCAACACAAACAACTAGGTTTAAGGTCAAACATCTTAAGCATTTAGTTTTTAATGTGGAGCAGGACGTTGCAAAGAGTGTGACAAAAGTTGCTGTTAGAGAATCACGGGCTCAGGACTTAAGGAATGAAATTCTGAACTCTGAAAAGTGAGTTACCAGCCATATGCATTCCATTTTTAGTGAATTTTTTCTGGTCAGATGCTCTCTCTCTCTCTCTCTCTCTCACATATTACCTCATTCAAATAGTTTGAGATTTCCTCACGAAGGCATGGTTTCTCATTGTGCTATTGCCTGACAGGTTGAAAGCTCATTTTGAAGCTAATCCTAGGGACTTAGGTAAATAAAACAATAGAAATTCGTTTCTGTATTCTTAGTTGTCTGTTTACTTTGTGATGTAGAGCTGAGATTGTATTTGAACAGATCTGTTGAAACACGATAAGGTTCTGAGCAAGAAGCCCCCTGCTTCTCATCTACGTGATGTGCCCGATTACTTATTGGATCCCAAGACTCAGGAAGCAAGCAAGATGGTCAAGCTTGCTAGGGCTGCTATGGGGAAGTGCAACCCTGCTAATAAGCAGGTGACTAAGAGGAAATCTAGGAAAAGCAGAGATCCTCTCAAGACATTCACAGTTGAGGTACTTGTTGTCCCTTCTTCTGCCTAGATAAACTATATGAATGAATGAATTGGTAAGTTTGTGAGTTCACTTGGGGACAGGCGGTTTACCTGGTGATTCACCAGTACCAAGACCATGCGAGAGGTCTTGGGTCTGAATCCCATCTTCTCTCTACTTGCTATTTGGAAGGAAAAAAAAAAACAGTGGAACAAACAAAGTACATGAATACATTTTTTTTTGTTCATTTGTTTCTAGGAAATTTCACCATGGATAATTCAAGAAAATGGTAAAATGATGTCATAATCCTGCAAATTTCAGGAAGTTTAATTCATTATGTGGGCTTCTTGCTTGCCTAGAAATGAGATGGGAGTTAGCTTTTTTAATGTCTACTACGGTCGGAGAACATTCATGGTATGGTTGTTGATAAATATGTTTTGATTTGGTCTCAGGCGCCGAAAAGGGCTCAAGGAGGTGGGAACAAGGTAAATCACAGGGATGGCGATCATAATCGCAAAAGCAAGAAGAGGAAATCTGTAGATTAGCTAACTTACACAGCTATCCATTCCCTCTTTTTCTTTTTGGGATCTGTAAGCCCACAATTTTGTATCGAGACACCTGTGCATCTTCAGTGTTTATTTTGAGCTACCTAAAGGTAGTCGACACTTTTCTCTCATCGATAGGTTTTCCATTTCTAACTGTTGAATATTTCGACCCGCCAAAGCTGTTGCTCCCTCGTGTATTGCAAGTGCAGATCTTTACTCGAGACGGGTTCCTTGCTCTTTTTCTGCCACTAAACTTTAATTGAATTCTAGTGAAGTGTAAGCTCTATCCATGGATGCGACTTGTACTCGAAATGCTAGCTATTCCTTATGATATGAATCAAAGAAAAAGCTATTCTTTAGAAAGTGTACCTACCTTGGATCTTAAACCGTAAAATTACTCACTTTTTAAGCTTTTGTTGGTGTAACTTTGCACTCGCAAAGCAGAGCGCGTTTGCCGTTTGTTTTTGTGGTGACTCCTAATGCCCACAATTCACTACTTCATCGCATCGAACTTGCAAGGTAAAATGGCATTTAGCGGTCGCTATACTTTTTACCAGAAAATGAAAATCGTCCTACTTTTTCTTTGGTTTTAAATTGTCCCTATACATTTTTAAAAGGTTCATCGTTGGCTCTTCTAAATTAAATTTGACTGAGACAGTTACCTTGAAGTAATGGTGTGCAAAAGGAGCAGGAGCATCCCAAATTAGACCAAATTGGCTGATTCCCATATCCAATAAATGGGAATTGGTGAGTATTGGTCTAGTTTCGATTATAATTGTGGAACCATTCATCTAGATCGGATTGGAACCATTCCTCATCGCCCATAGTCCTCTCAGTTGAGCTCTAACCTCCAACCCTCTATTGTGGCATCACAGTCACAGCCTCGCATTCGACCCTCTCTTGCAATCACGGCTTTGCCTCCCTCTCTCACTCTCGCCTCAATGTAATGGCCATTCTCTTGTTGTTATTGTTTGACTTTTATTGATGGTGTGTGTTGAATCTGCTGGAATTCATGGTTTTTTTTACAGCCTCGCCTCCCTTCTCATCTCGTTCTTGGTCGCTTTAATGTAACAGCTAGTTCCATGAACCCATTTAAGAATTGGATTGGACCGATAGTCCAGTTTTCGGATGGATCTAGAAACTAATAGATAGTTCTTAGTTCCCCTTCATGAATCGGTTCTTAGTAGGCAATTCCTAGTTTCAAGGTGATAACCACCTATCCAAAACCAATCATCCCTATTTTAAATGGGAAATTGTTCAAGAAATCATAAAATTGATTATATAGTGACCAATTTAGCATGGTAAAGCAAGTTGTGGAGTTGCTCTCATAATCGAATCGAATTCACCGATTAGAATTCTGGCCGGCCTCCAACAGTGGATTTTTAAAAAAATGCAAGAAATATAAGTAAAAAGTTCTGGTCAAACAGGAAGGTCCAGGGGGCAACGAGAGTCAACGAGAGAGGGAAATGATCCCTTTTGCTTTCCACTCCTCCGTCGGTGCACCCAGGGACCAGAGAATGGCACCATCACCGTCGCCATCGGCCCATCACCACCACCACCGCCGCCGCCACCCGCCGCGCAATGACCGAACTGCCCCTCTCCCCCAGTCACATCGCCAACACAAGTTGGCTTCGGGGATCGCCTCGCCGACAATCCCCCCGCATACTCCTCGATTCCATTCGCACTTCGCGTCTTGATGGGGACCGAACGACCGCGCGTTTTGGCTCTCTCTACAAAACGCGTGAACACGGAACATTTTATCACCACCGAAATAGTAAAAAAAGACAACAAAATAAAGAAGAAGGGCCCCCATATATTTCCACTTTTTGCATAATTCTTGCTTTTCGCCCCGCTAAGCAATTATAAGCTCCTCTGCTCTCTCTCTTCTCTCTCTCTCTCTCTCTCGCGGTGCGGGAGCGCATTTCCCAGATCCAATCTGACATTATCATCATTCATCCGTCCATCCTCAAGGCCCCTTCAGACCCCCGATGCAGTGTTCTCGTGCTTGATTCGATCTCTCGCCAGGTGATGACAATTCACCCTCCTCCTCCTCCTCCTCTTCTTCTTCTTCTTCTTCCTCCTCTGCTTCTTCCCAGTTCGATGCCCGTTTCCTGTCCGTCTGTGCATCCGTGTATGTTTGTTATGCGATGCGATGCGATGTGATGTTTCCTCATTTGGCAATGAAGCTGATGTGGGGTCCGATCCGCCGCATTGTGCTCTGCAGTTTCTGGGTTCTCCTTGTTTGTCGAAATTACGGTCGACAAGTCGTCGTGCATCCTTTAGTTTCTGCTTCGTTCTTTTTCTTTCTTTGTTTTTTTTTGGGCATTGCTCTCTCTCTCTTTTCGGGTTCTTCGGGTAGCGAGGCCCGATGGGATCTTCCTTTGCGGACAAACCCAGATCCAATTTGCAATTCTTGCTGCTGGTTCTGCTTGTCGTGTGGCTGCGGCCTTGGATGATTGCTGGGCTCGCGTCAAGTTTCCTTTTTCATTTGAGTGGTGCCATCGATGCGTATTAGCTTCGGATGTGGGTAGCCAGATTGAGCCCTGCAGAGATTGAATTCACTTGATCCTTTACCCTTGATTTAATGGGGAAGCAGCTACGCGTGGTTTTGATTGATGCATATTAATCTGACGCTCTCTTGTTCCATGAGCTGTTGCTTTTCTTCACTACCTTCTTTTCCCACTCGGTAGACAAACTCTCACTTTCTCGGCTCTTCATTACTCTTAGTAGATTGCGCTAGCAGGGTCGAGGCCTGTCAGATCGGGTAACCATGTCGAGGAGGCAAGTGGGCTCCACGCGTAGGTTTGTGGATACCGGAAGCTTCCCATTCGCAGGATCTTTACATTCGAAGTCCCGATCTTCCCCACTGTTGTCCATTGGCCTAATTCTTGTGGTACTTCCCGATACTATGTTTATACTCTACAGCTTTGAGATGATGGCCTCCTGATTTTTGTGCAAAGTAACGTTCTAATTTCCATTGCATACTTACTCTACCAGGGAGCAGCCCTGCTCATTTGCCTTGCTTATGGTGGCTCAGGTCTGTATTTGGATTTGATTACAATACTTATACCATACTTATTGGCTTGAAAATTTAGATAAACATAAATTGATTCTTCACTGCATCGATTTAATGTTGCTAAAGCCATGATGAGCATAGTGAAGGCTCGAGTATTGCTTTTTCTGTCTGTCTACAGTACTTCTTCTCAATATGTTTTATACTGTCATTGATAAAGTAGTATTTCTTGCGACAGGCATATTTGGAGGTAACAAAATTGCAGTTAGCAAGGTTGAAGGTAAAGCTGCCCTTCTTTTTATGTATCATTATAAGATTCTGTTTTACAAGAAGTGTTTTCCTTTAGTTGCTTTCTTGTTGAAAAGGATACAAGACTTCGTCTGTGATGAAACTCAATGATTGAACATTATCTAGTCTCATTCCTGTTTATGTTGTGTTTAGGCCTTTGTTGTGTCTATTGGATATAGGTCATGTCAACATCCCCAGAATAGATTAGAATTCTGATGGAATAGCATCATACAATTCAGTAAGCATACACGAATGATGGCCAAATGGAGATATAAAATGTTGACGTGAAAGTTTTTACTGGGTCTGGTTGGTTTTAGTGTTTGAGTATGCGTTCTTGGTTTCCAACTATTGGTTTGGATTTTATTATGTTCAGGTGACTTCTTGTGTACATCGGAAGTACAGAGAGCCATTCCTCTTCTGAAGAAAGCATATGGTGACAGTATGCGCAAGGTTTTGCATGTGGGTCCTGATACTTGTTCAGTGGTTTCTACACTGTTGCAAGAAGAAGAAACTGAAGCTTGGGGTGTGGAACCATATGATATAGAAGATGCTGATGCAAGCTGCAAAGGCCTTGTTCGTAAGGGCCTCGTACGTGTTGCTGATATCAAGTTTCCTCTCCCATACAGGCCAAAGTCTTTTTCCCTCGTAGTTGTATCAGATGCTTTGGACTATTTATCTCCTAAGTATTTGAACAAGACTCTTCCCGACCTGGCAAGGGTTTCATCTGAGGGTATCGTAGTTTTTACCGGTAAGTGCTTGAGTAGTTTATTTTGGTTCGCTAGCTAATAACATTCTCCAACCTTAATAAGTAGTCACCGAGTCCCCCTTGTACAAATTTTGTAGTTGATAAATGTCTGTCATCTTGTCCTTCTGTGAATTTAGAAGGATCAATTTTACCTGTCCCATGGGGATACATGTAACAATAAATTGGTCTTGCTTGCTCCATTAATTTTCTGTTGTAATCTCTTGGTTTTAGGTTTCCCTGGTCGACAAAGAGCTAAAGTTGCAGAATTGTCTAAATTTGGACGACCGGTGAGTAGCTGTCTCTTCCTTAAATAATGCTGTTATTGATTGTTCAATTTGCCTGGCGGACACATCTTATATTGTTGTTCCATCCTACTTAAGTTCTTAAATCAATTCTTGTGTTCTTCTAAAATGTTTGGAAGAAAAACTGGCACCTTTTCTTTCTTCCCAGACTCTGATTTCTCACAGCTTCATTATATTGTAAAGCTTTAATTGAGGTGTTTAACAAAGTTATCTGGATAAGTTACCTGATCTGTATTGATTTGAACTATAGTTATTGAAAGGGGCAGCTATCTATAGTGCAGTGAATTGATGTCATTTTGATAGTATGAGAGAATGCGAGAATGCCCGAGATGGAATGTGCAGTTTGATGTATCTGTAAATATCTAACTTAAAGGGAATTTATGGTTGCACTAGGTTGACCCTTATGAAACTAGCATGATCCCAATAAGGGCACCCATGGGACCCATGGATCAGGTGTAGTCGCAACATGAGTCCATATTAGCTGGGTGCATGCAATGAATCTTCTGCATTTGGACTCTTGACTTGTGTCTAGTTAGCAGACGGTAAATAAGTAATAATTAAAGCAGGTTTGGTACAAAAATCCAGCTGCAGAGTACTTAAGGGTGAGTAGATCTTGATTGAACAAATGGAAAGGTTTAGGACTCCAATGCCCTTTTCAATTCTCACCTGTTGATTCATTGTAGATCTATTGAGAAAGAGATAGGGTGAGATAATCTCCACTTTTTCCCTCGTGCCCTTGTAACTATCAATTGCTCTCTGCTTTTCCTCTCTTTTCTCCTTCAGTCTATTAATCTCTTTCATCTTTGATTCAGTGAACTTTATATTACTTTCTGAATTTTTTGCTTCAATTTTGGACCTAATCAGTAATCACTAATGGTTCTCTCTCTCTCTGTTTATATATATATAAACCAAAGAATGCAATAATGGTTCTTTTACTTGTCTGTTTATACAACATTATGGAAGCCAACATAGATTTATCTATAGAAGTGTTTTCAATAGTTCGTTTAGCTTATAATTTGTGTGTACAAGCTGTAGTTGTACTTTGAAGAGCTTTTAGGACCTGTGTTTTTCAGCAAATGTGTTGTATGTTCTACTACTGGTTTTTCCAGGTTGCAAAGTTTCTCTTTGTAATGAAGTGTGATATTAAATATCTAAGTGGTAGAATAATATTTATAACAAAAATGCAAAATACAACTCTTGCCTTCACATGTCAATCTATTTTTACATTTATCTGTTCTTCAAAATTTTTACTCATTATTAAATTCAATGGCTAAAGTAATAGCAATTAGTAAATAATGTGTGAGAAGTAAACCAAAGTGGCTGACCGTTAAAAAGACACAAGGAAGAAGGTACAGAAGTTAATTGATTATAGTTAACATTACAACAGATGCTAACAGAGGAATGAGGAGATTTTTCAGCATCTTATAGTTTATTTGGACCTTTGTCTTAATACTACCATAACTGCTGCTTGTATGTCTATGTCAGAGAATATATACATTGATAAATTAATTTCCTACTGTACATTCTAGAGGATGCAAATGTAATTAGGGGGAAACCTCAGTATGGCTCTTTTAGATTTCTGTATTGACTGATTACTCATGAGGACCACATACCTGGTTGAGCATGGGTTGCATCCCCAGTTTCAGTGAGACGTGGTTTTGGATGAATTTGTCTTCTTGCCAGACCCCGAGAGTTTGGAGTCGGCTCTTACCATGTCTTGTCAATGAACAAAAGTTGGGTGCTAAGTTGTTGCACAAGCAATGCAGTTATCTTGGATATTTAAGCATTGTGTTTCTCGTAAAGATAAATTCACGGGGGATTACTTTCTATTGTTTTTGTTGAATCGGAGAAATGCTTCTATATATATCATTGAAAGCATTGTCCTTTGATCACATGAAAAATGTGCCAATATAACTGATGATGATTCTTACTTGTGTAGGCAAAAATGCGGAGCTCGTCCTGGTGGATACGCTTCTTCTTGCAGATGAGCTTGGAAGAGAATGAAAGCGCTGGTAAGAAGTTTGAGCAAGCGGCTTCCAAGAAGTCGTATGAGCCAAACTGCCAAATTTTTCACCTGAAATCATACCACTGATATCGCAACATCATCAGATTGGCCTGTGACTATAAAGTTGCCTCTGTTCCCAGATTAAACAAGTTACTCTTTGGTTTATCGATTTAGCAGTATAGATGAATTCATGTAACTTGATGCTCTGTTCCTTTAGCACAACCCCTCTTTATCTTTATAGTGATTAATTCATTCATCATATTCACTTCACAGTACCTCCATGTATTTCACTATTCGATTTGAAATGATATGATTTTGTTCCACTTTCATATTTCTTGCATTTTCTAGTCATTACTTCTTCCTCAATAATACATCCAACACCATTGAGCAATTCAAGTCTTATTGTCTTCTGACTGAATCTTTGAGCTTATATCACCATGAATTGTATACATCCATTTAATTCATATCTCAGTACTTCTTAAATTCGGCAGATAGTGGGATTCCATTGATCGACATATTAGTATCTTTCAAGGTTGTGAAGGTAAGATCTTACCTTTGAAATTGGTTTTAGGGAGTACTCGTGAATGAGTGTTCATATCGATCGGGATTTCACAAATCCATGTTATTTTATTCTTATAAATATTTCAAGATCAAGACTGAAGTTTGCTAGGAGAAAGGTCAGTGATTTCTCAATTTTATATCCAGTTGTTCTTACAACCTAGTACTACATAGCTTGAGATTGACAACAACAAACAAAATTTTCTTAACAATCTTCTGAAGTTATACTAATTATCGTGCACTCGTGTGTGATTATTTTCATTTTTTGTGCAACGTTATAATAAAATTAGTAGTAAATTCTGTCGGATGGAGAAATGAAACATTCAACATCATTGCCTCTTTAACCACTGCGGATTCTTATATGTAACAAACATTGATTGAACATTTTGCTATTTTAAAGATAATTGAAGACAAAAATTTATTAGGATAGCGCTAATTTCGTGCTATTTTGGCTCCATATTGAAAATGACAAGTACCCAAAGTACGAGTCCCATGGTCCCATTTCAACTCTGCTCTTCTCACGGTCCTTGGATGCCTTCCTTTTGGGCTGCTTTCCCATCTCTCCCCATTGAGGCTTTGAGCTTGCACCACCACGTTTGTTGGGATCGAGGCCGCTCGAGGTAAGTCCACCGGATCGGCCTCGACCACCGAGGTGGTGAGCGCTTGGCGATAGCCTCCGTTCTCGATCATGAGGCGGTGCGAGCAAAGAGAGGGAGAGGGATACTGGCTGTGCCACAGCCTCTGTGAAACGGTGGGCAGTTTTGTTATTCTGTATGGAGCCAAAGTTTAGGTAAGAAAGTGAGAACGGTAAAGTTGGGTATTACACTGTATTGACCACCGGTGAATTTCACTGAATGTTAGCTAATTGGTGTTTGGCTTTTCTCTCACCTATGACGTACGGACACCTGGAGTGCCAAAATTTGGCACGGAAGGACAAAGTGTTAAAAGTTAGTAAAGTAACAATTAAGTGCTAAAATCGAAGCAAAATTGATCACTTAAATGCTAATTTGGCCAAAATCCAGCCAAATTGCTGATGTGGCAATTTTCCAGCGAAATAAGTGTAAAACGGCGTCGTTTTGCATGCTGACGTGACTATAAAATTCAAAAACGATGCCGTTTTGTCTATGATGTGATAATAATTAATATAAAAATTAATTAAATTAAATTTAAAACTAAATTATTTAAAAATTTAAAAAAAAAAAAAAAACTTAAAATTTTAAAAAAAAAAGGTGGGGGGGAAGGGAGGTGGCTGAAGGCTAAGCCCTCACCACTGTTGTTGGGAAGGGCCCGCGACGAAGGGGGGAGGGTTGGCCGAGGTCGTCGCCCCGGCCAATCGATGGTGAGGACCGTGACCCTCACCCCGGATCCGGGCGAGGGCTCGCGGGCCCTCCCCGCCTCCCCGCCATTGCTTTGGGAAAGGGCGGCGACGGTGGGGGAGTGTCGACCGGGGTCGCCGGGTCCTAGCCGGGGTCGGTAACGCTGGCCGACCAGCGGCGAGGGCTCGTAAGCCCTCGCCCGGATCTAGGGTGAGGGTTGTGGCCCTCGTCCAGATCCGACGAGGGTCGGCAGCCCTTGCTACAGGTCAGCTAGGGGTTGGTGATTTGGGCAAGGGTCGCGGCCCTCGCCCAAATTTGATGAGGGCTCGCGAGCCCTCGTCGCTAGTTAGCTAGAGGCCGCGCCCGGCCAACCCTCCCCCTCCATCACCGCCCCTTCCCAACGACGGTGAGGGCTCAACCCTCGCCCGCCTCCCTTCACCCCCTTTTTTTTTAATTTTTTTTAAAAGTTTTTTAAGTTTTAGTTTTTTATTTTATTTTTAAATGTTTTAAATAAATTTAGTTTTAAATTTAATTTAATTAATTCTTATATTAATTTTCTTACCATGTTAGCATGCAAAACAATGTCATTTTGCACTTATTTTGCCGGAAAATCGTCACGTCGGCATTTTGGCCGGAGTGACACTTAAGTGATCCATTTTGCTCCGATTTTGCCACTTAAGTGCCACTTTCCTAACTTTTGGCACTTAAATGTCCATTCGTGCCAAGTTTTGGCCCTTGAGGTATACTTTGTCCCTCACCTCTTTATCCTTTTTTTTGGGGGGAGGGGTGAATTTTAAAATGTTTTATTTGATTTTAAATTGCATGGCAATATCAGAGTTTATATGTTTTCTTTAATTGGATCAACTATATAAAAGTCTTACGTAGAAATCGTAGAATGTTAAATGGGAAAGTTCAAAGTGGGTTAAGCTTAAACCTATAGATATAGATAGGGAGAGAAAATATATGCGTAAGCACGTTGAATAAGATGAGTAGGGAAACGCTTGAAATTTTCATTAGTTTAGCTAAGTTAGACCAAAAAAAAAAAACAGCTAAGTTAGATCTTGATTCACTTAATATCTGTTGTACCTTCAACAGCTAAGTTAAACTGATTTGTCTTTATCTCTTAATATCTGGCCAGAAAGTACGAAGGAGAAGAACTAAAATTAAAAATTATGAAATCACTATAGTTTCTCCAAACTGATGTCAGTATTGGAATCAAATTATGGCCTATCTATGAGAGAGAAAAATTACACTCATTTGTAGGACTCACTGTGAAGTCTATTGTACGTTCAATAACCTTAATTCATGGCAATATGGCCATTGGTCGAATCCTCTATATACCAAGTTTAGAATATATGATATTTGGAGTAGAGGTGTGTAGAAATTTTTTTATGATCTTAGCTCAAGGATTTGAATAAGGAACAAAATGAAGGCTTAATTGTTTGGGTTCTTAGAAAGGAATAATGACAGGGAAACTTGTCACGCCCCGAACCCCGAGCGCGCGCACATCCCACTACGGTCGATCAAATATGCGACATCCTAGGATACGTCGCCGACCCATTCATTTTTTTACGCATGCGGAAGCGAAACCAATCCCCTGACAACATTTAACTTGGGATAGAAAAACAGACAGTCAATCACAATACCAAACACTCATTTACAAACACATAGGTTTAAATACAACACTCGACTATCTACAAAATAGACCAACTCGACAAAAGGGGAACTATCCTAAAACCAACTAGCAGGACACGTTATTCAATCCTTATGACTTCACCTCTGCAACTCCTCAAGGCCAACCAAAGTTAACTGGCCGCTCCGTCCACCAAGGACTTGAAATTTTAATCCCACAACCGGGATGAGACATTGTCTCAGCAAGTTCAACACCCTAAACCCCTGTTAGAAAGAAAATACACCCCAAAGTGGCCTAGCCACAACATCAAGAAGACTTCACATTAGTTTTCATCTGCAGGTTAGCACAGTTTATATAATTCAACCACGTGCAATTATGATAACCAAACAACTGTGGCGCAATTACATTATCAGAACAATTCAACCACTTGGATCGTCTCAGCGATCAATCAACCCAGCATGTTACATGTCATTTTAGTAAATCAATCGCTGCTTTCAATCACAACCCTACAGGAAGGTTTAACAACCAATGGCAATCACGGCCCCACTCGGCACGACCATTAATTAGGTGGTAGATCTCGGCCCGATGGGCACAACCTTAAATAGGTGGTCAATCACGGCCCCATTGGGCACGACCTCTCATAGGTGGTCCATCACGGCCCCATTGGGCACAACCTCTAATAGGTGGTCAATCAAGGCCTTATTGGGCACAACCTCTAATAGGTGGTCAATCACGGCCCCACTGGGCACAACCTTTAATAGGTGGTCAAATACGGTCGTTCTTCCATCAAATTCTGACACTTGGGATTTTATAAAAACAATCCCTATTTATCGCAATCACACTTCATTTGCCACAATCAATCATCAAATTCAAATTCTAAATACACAGTAGCGATCGGCACGAAATTCTGAGCAATCGAGGTCAAAAATCATTTTTCCGTTTTTTTTTTAATTTCGGAATATAATATAATATTATAAATTCCAGAATTTCGAAACAATTAAATAATTCAAAATTAAAATCCTATTATGTCCCATCAAGGTTTATTATTAAATAAACTCTCTTAGCCTTTAATTAAACATGCTTTAAATTAAACAAACATCTTAATCTAAATCACAATTAAATGAACTAAACTAACCACCTAATTTCACTTAACTTAGACTAAGCACACTTAGGGCATCATTAACCGTCTAATCAAGATTTAGTGAGCTAAACTCACCGGATTAGCAAGCCGAGAGGATCAAAATGAAGGGGACGCCGAGGGGAACAACTTTCCTCATAGCGGGCTAAACATTCGGGGTCGGGAAGCCGACCAAAATGGACCAAAACCGGGCTGCCATACCCATTTTTTTCTTGGTTGCTGGTTGAGGCCGACGGAGGGGGAGACGGCGACCGGTTGGGTCGGAATGGGCGGAGGAGTGGGGCGGCAATTCGGCGGTGACTCACGGCGGCTAGGTGGGGCTTCCGGCGACGTGCGGTGGCTCCGAACAACAGCTGGATGGAGGGCTAGAGGCTCGGGGTTGCACGAGCAGGGTGGAGCTGTACGCGGGCGGGTCGATCGTGCGGGCGAAGGGGGAGCGGCACGCGCGGACGGGTGGCGCCAGCGACGGCGATGGGCAGCGGCGTCGAGCGACCGAGCGAGCGGCGAAGGGGCGTGCGGCGTGCGGGCTGGCCTGGTCTGGTCGCACTCCCTCCTCCTCTCTTTCCTTCTCTCTCTTCCCAAGCTTGAAGATGATGTTGATTGGTGCCCTTTTTGAGATTAAATCTCCACCCTCCACTTGTCAAGCTCTCATCACTTGGCTCCAACCACCATGACATAAGGTGATGTCATCTTCCACTAACTCCAATCTCCCGTAACCTTAGTCCAATAGGTTCAATTTCATTTTCCGCCGGGGCATAACATCTTGTACATTAAATTCTTCAATTCCATTCAATTCTCTTCCAATTGAGTCCAATTAAAGTCTATAAATTAATCCAATATCACCACACTTTAATTCACATAATCACTTGACCATAGAACCAACTTGAGTCCCAAAAGCACGACCAAAGGCAGGCCTATTAATTTCTCGAGTCAAAATAGCCATTCTCTGATTTAATTGCTGAAAAATACTGATTACATGAAAAATCTTCCGAAGATGATTCAATGATCCTAAAATGATTTGTGACACATCAGGACTTCTAATTTCTGAATTCGATCTCAATTTCACGGTTAATTTCACTTCGGCACGATACTAGTGCGTCCTGATCTACCAACTTTTAGAAATTTTCATGTATTTGACCTGTGGTTGATCAATTCAAGCCACAATGTACCTCTTTGACATATTGGCGACTTTTGGTTGTTGAGATAATCTCGAGGTTTCAAACACGGACACAAGGTACCCAAACGACAAAAAAGCCGATCCAGTGCCGATCTACAAGAATTGTGCGATCTAGTGGAATTACTCACACTCGATTACATGCCTCTATCGAGTCGACCTATCTCCGGTCTCTAATCAATTTTTAATTGTGCCGTAATGACTCTTGTAGATTAACTCAGTCGAAAGGTCATTTCTTAGTCAAATTCTCGAGTCCAATGCATTAGAATTTCTTAATGGCTTCACCTGATAAACTAGTTATCCCATGAGTGATCAGTTCAGGGAAAAGAACTATATGCGTGCCAACGAAATGTCCATCTCAATTTATTGAAAATAGAATTGGAAAATCGGGATGTCACAACTCTTTCCCTCTTATAAAAATTTCGTCCTCGAAATTTAAATCATTACACATCTTGAGCAGAAAGGTAGGGGTACAATTGTCTCATCGAATTCTCGATTTCCCAAGTTGCTCCTTCAGTACTAGTGCTGCCAGATCACTGCTATCTTGCCCAAAAAGCTTCGGATCCAAAATACTAAACACTTGCCCACTTAAAATTCCAAATGTCTTCAATTCAAAATCTGCGAAGCTAAACTGGTGATTCTGAGCGGTCTTTAAACTATCTCTGATAATTGCGATTGAATCACTGATTTCTGAACCAACTCTGGACCTGCAATTTTCTGATCTCTGATCTCATCTCAACCAACTGAAGTTCTGAACACTCTGCTCTGCACTGATTAAAAAGAAACTATCTGACTGATTCGCTGAAACTGGGGACCTCTGGTCAAGATCTAATATAACTCTGACATTGATCTCGGCAACTACAATCACTTACTACTGTACTGACCCTGGCCTGTGATCTTTCTTTCCTTGACTTCATCTCAGCAATTGAAATTCTGCACTCTCTTCTATGCACTGCTTAAGAAAGAACCATCTGAAAGCTCTGCCAACTTGGAACATCTTATCTAGATTTGAAATACAATTCATCCCCGGCACTCCATGCAGATGATTTATATGATATACACACACTTCGGTATACCTATTCTGATCGAGATCTTTTCGTGCTGTACTAAGGTGAGTTGACTCTGTTCATCTATTAACCACAACCCCATAAGGAATCAATACTCTTCCCGACTCCTTAATAAGCTTGTCATAACATTCCATCATGCTATACTTCCATTCCCACACAGGACTATCTCAAGTGCTTGAAAAAGCTTTCCTGGCTTACATTACCAAATTCTCACTTACTGATACATCCAACACTTACAACTTGTTCGGCGATATCTATCTTCATACCGATCTACCAATCCCGATGATATAGATTCTGACTCATCTTTGTACTGTCTGGACAACGTTGAAATTGCTACAATGAGCTTCCCATAAGATCTCTTCTTTAACCTCTGTATCGTCAGTTACACACAATCATCCTCGGAACCTTTGCGTTTTGTCTTCAGAAATCTGAAAATCAACCTCTCTCATTTGCATTCTCTTATAGAATCTTCTGAATTTCTGAATCTGTCCCCTGAAGCGTTTTGATTCTGATATGAACTTTCGGCTCAATTCTGAGGGTGGTCATAAGATTCAAAAGGTGGCCTACCATAGATTTGAAAACCGCATTTCGAACTTTCTCAAATAAGATCCAATCCATGAGTACCAAGTGTGCAATTAAGGACTCTTGACTCAGTGCATCTATAACTTTGCTCACCTTTCCGAAATGATATGAAATATCATAGTCATAATCCTTAAAGACTTCCATCCAGCGATGCTATCTCCTATTCAACTCCTTTTGAGAGAATACGTACTTGAGACTTTGATAGTCATTGACGATATGAAATATTCCTCTGTACCGATAGTGCCTCTAAATTTCCAAACGAACATAACTACTGCAAGTTCTACGGTGTGCGTCGAATAATTTAACTCACAAGATCTCAACTGACGGGACGCGTATGCAATAACCCTATCATGCTGCATCAACAAGCAACCAAATCCTTTAAACGGCACATCACTGCAGATCTCATAACTTTCAAGACCAGATGGAATGGTCAGCATAGGTGCGGTAGTTGGCTTCTGCTTAAGCTCTTGAAAACTACACTCGCATTTGCCTGTCTACACGAACTTCTCTTCCTTCCTCGATAGTCTTGTCAACAGCGATGCTAACACTGAAAACCCCGTATACGAACTATCTGTAATACTTTGCTCAACCCAGAAACTTCTGATCTTTGTCACTGTAGTCAATCTCAGCCAACTGTTCACTGCTTCAATCTTAGACGAGGTCTACGGAGATTCTTTCTCCTGAAACCACATGACCTAGGAACGCAACACGAGTCATCCAAAACTCGCATATGCTAAGCTTATTGTAAAATCCAAAAGTACCATCCCCAAATGTCTCTCGTGCCCCTCGGCATTCTTCGAACACACCGGGATAACTTCAATGAACACGATCACAACTGATTCAAATATCCTTAAACATTCTACTCATTAGGCCCAAACAAACAGCTAAGGTGTCCGTTAAAGCACACGGTATTACAGTGAACTAATAACTGCCGTATCGAGTGCTAGATGCTAACTTCGGTGTGTCATTCTTCCTGATCCTCAACTGATGATATCCTGACCTCCAGTCGATCTTGAAGAATATCGATATACACACACAATGAACCAACTTTCTTCTTCACGAATAGAACGGATGCTCCCCAAGGTGATGCACTAGAACGTATGAATCCCCTATCCAATAATTCCTGCATCTGCACCTTCAGCTCTTTTAACTCGGGTAACACCATCCGATAAGGAGCCTTAAGGACTAGCTCTGATTCGGGTGCTAATTCAATCACGAACTCTATTTCTCTTTCTGACAGCAAACCTAGCAATTCTTCAGAAAATACTTCAGAAAACCTATGTACCACGGTTATGTTCTCCATATTCGGCTCCTCAACTGATGCATCCATTACAGTTGCCAAGTAGATTCGGTAACCAACAACTAGAACCAAGTCATCTTCAGCGACGAATAACAAAGATTGAAGTTCCTCTTCGACTTTCAGTGATTCAAAACTTTCACATGCTAACTAAACAAGTTGAATTATATCACTACTATGATTCAAAACAACAGAAAGCTCCTTGGGCCAAACTTTTTTAAAAATGACTTCCTAGTCATACTTAAGCAAACCCTTCAAGTACAACTATAGTCAGAGATTCACATTTCTATTACCTTATTACCACAACGAAAACCCTACAACTTCACTGAAAATTCTGCTGCACTACTCTAATAAAAACATCTCAAAACACATTCTTCTTTTGATTGATGCATGGTCAATCCCCTCATGCTCCTCTAGCCATCCTAGTGGCGTCCTATCTGCAGTAATAGTGCTTACGCTCTCCTGAACTTACACGAACAATTCCTAACCTAACGGCCGTGCCGGCCATATTCAAATCATGCTCCTTTTTTACTCTGACACTGGGCTAACTCATGCCTCCTTTCCACAAACTCGGCACATAATCAGTGAGTCCTCTACCTCCCATCAAGGAATATCATGCACCCTTCTTTGCACTGAGGTCCGTTCCAAGTACCCCACTAAACGTCCTAAAGCATGTTTCCTCTGTCCTGTCTTATCAACGGCGGTGATAGAAACAGTTGTGGTTCCATCTGCCTATACGGGCCATCTTTGCTCAAATGACCTTACTGGCGACACTTGTAACAAGTCTCGTCCCTCTTACAGCACGGAACAAATCAGTGTCTTTTCTTACAAACACGTCACATATCTATTGAGTTGAGCTCTGACTTTCCAATTCTATTCTTTCGGTTGGGTGAAACAGGGCACCTTTCTTCTGACATCGGCCTTTCTCCCCAATTGATTTCCATCTCTGTCTAAATTGAACCTTGACTCGGGATACGGCGGCTTGATCCTCAATCAGAACTCCAGATTAGGCCTCAACAGGCGTGGCAACAACAACGGTCACAACACCGGCAGCGGTAGAAACAACGGCACGGTGGTGGCTCGAGTCCCGAGAGCTTGCGACCCAAAATGCTTCCCAAAGACTCTAGCGCCTAAACAATCCCGTCGAACCTAGGATCAATTGATGCTGCTACACTCTCAGTACCGACTTGCGACGGTACTCTCACACTCGTGCTAGTCTAAGCCTGCGCTCTACCTCGGGTACCAACTCTTGTCAGCGTCCTACCCTGAGGCACAGGTCCTATCGACCTCCTACAAGGAGTTTTCCACTCCTGGTCACTCATCCTACAAGCTCTTTATAGACGCCTGTTTTCCAATTCCGACATCATGTTAGAATTTGAGTGACCCAACAAACACACTACTAAACAACTATCAACCACATGCATCAGCATATTGAAAGTCTTTTCTACTAATTATTCCATGACTCATCGCACCTTATCACTCCATACACAGACCATGCTCTGATACCACTTAAATGGGGATGTCACGCCCCGAACCCCGAGCGCGTGCACATCCCACTATGGTCAATCAAATATGCGATATCCTAGGATACGTCACCGACCCATTCATTTTATTACGCATGCGGAAGCGAAACCAATCCCCTAACAACATTTAACTTGGGATAGAAAAGCATGCAATCAATCACAATACCAAACACTCATTTACAAACACATAGGTTTACATACAACACTCGACTGTCTACAAAATAGACCAACTCGACAAAAGGGGAACTATCCTAAAACCAACTACCAGGACACGTTCTCCAATCCTTATGACTTCACCTCTGCAACTCCTCAATGCCAACCAAAGTTAACTGGCCGCTCCGTCCACTAGGGACCTGAAATTTTAATCCCACAACCGGGATGTGACATTGTCTCAGCAAGTTCAACCTCCTAAACCCCTATTAGAAAGAAAATACACCCCAGAGTGGCCTAGCCACAACATCAAGAAGACTTACCTCGCATTAGTTTTCATCTGCAGGTTAGCACAATTTATATAATTCAACCACGTGCAATTATGATAACCAAACAACTGTGGCACAATCACATTATCAGAACAATTCAACCACTTGGATCGTCTCAGCGATCAATCGACCCGGCCGATTACATGTCATTCTAGCAAATCAATCGCCGCTTTCAATCACGACCCTACAGGAAGGTTTAACAACCAGTGGCAATCATGGCCCCACTCGGCATGACCTTTAATTAGGTGGTAGATCTCGGCCCGATGGGCACAACCTTAAATAGGTGGTCAATCACGGCCCCATTGGGCACGACCTCTCATAGGTGGTCCATCACGGCCCCATTAGGCACGACCTCTCATAGGTGGTCAATCACGGTCCTATTGGGCACAATCTCTAATAGGTAGTCAATCACGGCCCCACTGGGCACGACCTCTAATAGGTGGTCAATCACGGCCCCACTGGGCATAACCTTTAATAGGTGGTCAAATACGGTCGTTCTTCCATCAAATTCTGACACTTGGGATTTTATAAAAAGAATCCCTATTTATCGCAATCACACTCCATTTGCCACAATCAATTATCAAATTCAAATTCTAAATACACAACAGCGATCGGCACGAAATTCTGAGCAATTGGGGTCAAAAATAATTTTTCCGTTTTTTTTTTAATTTCGGAATATAATATAATATTATAAATTCCGGAATTTCGAAACAATTAAATAATTCAAAATTAAAATCCTATTATGTCCCATCAAGGTTTATTATTAAATAAACTCTCTTAGCCTTTAATTAAACATGCTTTAAATTAAACAAACATCTTAATCTAAATCACAATTAAATGAACTAAACTAACCACCTAAGCTCACTTAACTTAGAATAAGCACACTTAGGGTATCATTAACAGTCTAATCAAGATTTAGTGAGCTAAACTCACCGGATTAGCAAGCCGAGCGGATCAAAACGACGGGGACGCCGAGGGGAACAACTTTCCTCATAGCGGGCCAAACATTAGGGGTCGGGAAGCCGATCAAAATGGGCCAAAACCGGGCTGCCATACCCATTTTTTTCTTGGTTGCTGGTTGAGGCCGACGGAGGGGGAGACGGCGGTCGGTTCGGGTCGGAATGGGCGGAGGAGTGAGGCGGCAATTCGGCGGTGACTCACGGCGGCTAGGTGGGGCTTCCGGCGACGTGTGGTGGCTCCGAACAGCAGCTGGACGGAGGGCTGGAGGCTCGGGGTCGCACGAGCAGGGCGGAGCTACACGCGGGCTGGTTGGTCGTGCGGGCGAAGGGGGAGCGGCACGCGCGGACGGGTGGCGCCGGCGACGGTGACGGGCGGCGGCGTCGAGCGACCGAGCGAGCGGCGAAGGGGCGTGTAGCGTGGGGCTAGCCTGGTCCGGTCGCACTCCCTCCTCCTCTCTTTCCCTCTCTCTCTTCCCAAGCTTGAAGATGATGTTGATTGGTGCCCTTTTTGAGATTAAATCTCCACCCTCCACTTGTCAAGCTCTCATCACTTGGCTCCAACCACCATGACATAAGGTGATGTCATCTTCCACTAACTCCAATCTCCCATAACCTTAGTCCAATAGGTTCAATTTCATTTTCCGCCAAGGCATAACATCTTGTACATTAAATTCTTCAATTCCATTCAATTCTCTTCCAATTGAGTCTAATTAAAGTCTATAAATTAATCCAATATCACCACACTTAAATTCACATAATCATTTGACCATAGAACCAACTTGAGTCCCAAAAGCACGACCAAAGGTGGGCCTATTAATTTCTCAAGTCAAAATAGCCATTCTCTGATTTAATTGCTGAAAAATACTGATCACATGAAAAATCTTCCAAAGATGATTCAATGATCCTAAAATGATTTGTGACACATCAGGACTTCCAATTTTTGAATTCGATCTCAATTTCACGGTTAATTTCACTTCGGCACGATACTAGCGCGTCCTGATCTACCGAGCAGCTTTTAGAAATTTTCATGCATTTGACCTGTGGTTGATCAATTCAAGCCACAATGTACCTCTTTGACACATTGGCGACTTTCGGTTGTCAGGATAATGTCAAGGTTTCAAACATGGACATAGGGTACCCAAACGACAGAAAAGCCGGTCCAGTGCCGATCGACAAGAATTGTGCGATCTAGTGGAATCACCCACACTCAATCACATGCCTCTGTCGAGTCGACCTATCTCCGGTCTCTAATCAATTTTTAACTATGCCATAATGACCCTTGCAGATTAACTCGGTCGAAAGGTCGTTTCCTAGTCAAATTCTCGAGTCCAATGCATTAGAATTTCTTAACGGCTTCACCTGATAGACTAGTTATCCCATGAGTGATCAGTTCAGGGAAAATAACTATATGCGTGCCAACGAAATGTCCATCTCAATTTATTGAAAATAGAATTGGAAAATCGGGATGTCACAAAACTCATCAAGGGGTTTCGAATTTTGGTCAAAGTACATCAATTACAAAAAGAAAATTGAAATTTAGCGCATTAGATGGTTGGAATAAAAATCCAACGATCTAATTGATGGAATTGTAGAGTATAATAGAAAGTAATATTAAAGTTTAGAGTTTTTATTACTAATGGCACATGTAAATTCTAAACTTTGCTATACATTGGGGTAATCTAAGAAATATCGATACTCTGTAGGAGCTTTCGTATTGTGTCTTACATGCGGTCAATAGGTGTCAAAAAAATCCGATACGTGGTCAACTCTCTTGACACGGTCCGACATGCAAGTCCAGAATTCTGATATGTGATTCCGACACGTATAGCGTCAATTTTAAAAGTTTTCAATAATTGAGTGGCCAAAATGTAAATAAGTAAAAAAATTAAAAAAAAAGGGGAAAAAAAGCTTAATCTTTTCTTTTTTTTTAGACTCTTACTTCTTATGACTCACGATTTTTAGTGTAAATTCATTCTAAGCTCTTTTGTTATTATTTATTTATTTGTGAATTTGAATCAAATTAATTTGAATGAAATAATCATAAAAAATAATTTATTATGTATATATAAAAATTTATAATGAATATATAATGTGTCATAATGTATCGAAATTCTCTATTTTGAGAAATGACGCATCGGCATATCATGTTATGTCATGTCGCATGTCGCGTGTTGATGTTGGTATTATTTAGGGGGTAATACTTTTTATGGTAACAATGCTGAAGATTAAAAACCTTAAGGCTTGTAACTCTTATACTGATAGCAAAGGAATTGCCCCGTGCGGCATTATATCTTTTTTTTCTTTCTAATTTTGAAAGGGTTTTCCACATAAAAATTCATTTATCTTTTTCTCTATTTTCTTTTTTTCAATTGGTAAGGATTTTGCATTCATAACAATTGGTATTAGAGCCTATGTTGGCAAAATAGTGGGAGCGATAAATATGGACGAAGGGAAAGTGAAGATTGATTGATTCGATGGCAAGGACTTTGGCTCCTAGAAGAGGGAGATTATAGAGTTGTTGAATCTAATAAAAAAAAAAAGTAATACTAAGGCTCAAAGCTTTGACTGCAAATACAGCACACGTAATTTTCATCATAACTATATATGTCTTAAACTTCTATTAAATATTGAGGTAATATCTTTTGTAGTTATAAAACTGAAGCTTAAAAGCCCGAAGCTTGTAACTTTGATACTGATATTGATATTGAAGAGATTGCTTATTGCAGTATCGTGATTTTTCCTTTCCGATTTTGAAAATGCTTTCTTGGTAAAAATCGTTTGTCTTCTTCTTTCTTTTTTCTCTTCAAAGATTCGAGTCCTTAACACTAGTTACAAACTCCACTAAATTCGTTGAAGCCACGTATAAAATGTATCCAAGAGCCTGTATATTTCAAAAGGTCTGGGCTTTTCGTGTTAAATAAAAGTAAAAACAAATATCAAAGTTAAAAATAGAAGTTCGTCGAACAGACCAAATCGAGCCCACATTCCGAGACCTAGAAGGGTAACGCAGCTATGGGCCTTAGTCTAGGCCCCATCAACTCCATTTTGAAGCCAACCCAACTCAAAATGATGCTCCTCGAGACTGAAACAAGGGCTAATTTTTTTGAGAAATGACAGTCTTTAATCTATCATAAAAATAATAATCTATTATGAGATACAAAAAATCAAATAATAAATAATTACAAATTATTATGGGACTCACACCTTTAAAAATTTGTGACTTACAATAAACTGTTATTCTCACAATACGCCAAAATCTATCATGCTAACAAAGCCTAACTTTTTACCCCCCTTCCCCCTCCCCAACACAGCACACGGCAGAAGATCAAAATGCACCCAATTATTATATTAATGCGAAACTGCATTGACCGTCGGCTACACAACTCTACAAAATCGATGTAGGATCTGAAAACCAAAGCTGGAAACCACTCCCACTTCACAAATCCGCCCAGACATGACCTTAAAAATCTTCTTGACCAGACGACAGAGCACGAGGATAGACAAAGGTGCTCTGTCGCTAGTAAAAACGAAACAGAACAAAACAAAGGAAAAAGCAGGGACAAATCTTCATGCCCCTAGACAAGGTCTTGCAAGATCCATTGCAAACGGCAGCTCTGCCTCTTCTTTTTATGGTATTTCACGCACTTTTGAATAGGAAAAGGGAAAAACAAAGCTGGCTCCAAGTATATTCTATGTGGATTTGAAGTTGGTGCTCATGGAGCCTACCTTACAGCATTAGCATTCGGTCTATTTTTTTTTTATTGAGAATAGTTGCCAGATTTTCTTTGTGTTGAATTTAGGCATGACATGCCACCTGAGATTCAGCATGCGAAGGTCGGATGGGGGATTGCTTAATTTGGGTCCATCTCTTATTGGGTCCCTGGCCCATGCATTACCCTCTTTCGGCTACATATCTGACCCATCAAACTTTATGTCTCCTGCATTTATTAAGGGAGATTGTATACAAAATAAATAAAATGATAGAAGAGCTCCATGTCTCCTTGCATCACAAGGACACACCCCACACCACCTACCCTCGTTCGGCGGGTATTGAATAGTATGAGCTCCAGGGTATGACCGAGGTAGGAAGAGAAGCTTGCAACAAGGTTGTTGGCCTAGGTAACGAAGAAATAGTTTGCTCTTTTCTTTTTGGTTCTAGGTTCAAACCTTATTTAAAGAATTTCAGAAGTAAATTCCTGAATACATTAGGCTAATATGGGGGAGTGCGCCTTGAAGATTACCGGTGGAGGTGGAATAGCCGAGATGTGTGATAACTGGTTCAGACACTATCTTATTACTACAATGAGAGAGAGAAGAATAAAATTAAAGAAAAAGTGCATAAAAGTTTACCTAATTATGTGCAAGTGTATAGTGCTTACTTTAACCCTACACACGTGTACAGTGTAAGTGAAGAATAAAGAGTAGAATTACGCTAAAGATACAAATAATGATTTATGAAATTAATATATTATGTGATGTGGGAGATATGGAGAAATGTTGAATATGACTCACCTGTTTAAAAATTTACTTATAGTCCATCACATCATTTCTTATATTGATTTTAGCAATTTTAGTGTATTAAGAGCTACTCAAAATAGTAGATAATAACTCAGCTGGGATGTGAATGAATTGCTAACTTGAAGTTCCAGATTGACACAAAGAAAATATAATTTTCGACATGACTTTGCAATACCTATAGAAGTGTCTGAAACTCATGGTAACGATTGATATTGAAACATGAGCTTATGGATCGGAAGATTGTACTAGTTGCATGAGAATAAAGATTTAGTGAAAATATCAAAGCAGTATTGCATCTTTCACCCGATGACCATGACCACACCTATTATGGTTGAAAATACTCAATACATATCTAAGTTTTACTTTTTAAGATCTCTCAACACCTTTACATCAATTACCTTTGAGACCTTATTTACTAAACTGCCATTTGCTTTTCCGAAAATGCCTATCACAAACCTAAATTCTCACACCTACTTAGAACACTTAAAACCAACTAAAAATCAAATCATTTCAAACCCTAGGTGAGATACTAAAATGAGTTTGCAAAGAGGAGCAAGTTGGACTTTTCAATGTGGGGTTTTGCTTTGAAGCATGTGAATAAGTTTTTGCAACAGTAGAAGTATGGAAGTTATCATCGCGTAAAAGATGAGGTCTATTTTCAATATTTCACAAAAGATATAAGTTACGCATGTAAATTCTAGAAAGATAGGAAGATTCGCAATATCTTCTTCTTGCCTGGGAACTAAACACTTGTTTCCGAATTGCTTGTGTTTTAATTAGTTCCACAATAAGGACAAAAGATCCCTCTCAAGCTTGGCTGGATAAGTCCCCATTTCCAGAGCAATATGGCATTCGTGCTTTCATTTTCTCAACTGGGGTTGACCGATTTGGTATCACTGGAGCATGAAACTGATTTGTTATGGCTCTCGACCCACTTGTTCACAACGAGACAAATCATTTCGGTCCCTCGAAGAAACATGTTGGCCAAAGAGTAGCCCTAAGCTGGGACCTATCCTTATAAATTTTAGGAGTGAGTTGAGCTGCTCACTGTTATGAGCTCCTCGATTCGACTCAATGCGCGTACGAGTTATGATTAAATAAATGATAGCAACCTCTATCGTGCATGGTGGGTACGTAAGATATCGACTAAGATAAGAATGTAATATGATTGGGATCAAATAATACCTTCAAGAAAGTCAAATTGAAATCCAGATCGAAAGTAAAATATCTGCGTTGGAAGGATGATCGAGTGTGTGAGTAAAACCGGATTTAGATTGGCAAACTATGCTGTGAAGCACAAAGAAGCACAAAACATGTGCACAGGTGATCTTCACTTTTGCTCATTGGCAAAGCTCTAGTACCCTATTCTTGTCAAAGCTCTGAAGGATAACTATCTTATGCGTTGTGCTTTTCCAATTAGGTTTAGTATTAGCCCTTTTCTCTATATAGAGAAGATCTATTTACAAACCCTAAATTCAGCAAAGGAAATGTCGACTAGTATATATCATTCAAAGATATAGTCATAACGAAATCGATTAGTAAGAGGCGTATCCTAAACAATACATTACCCTAATTGATATGACCCCTAAAATCGTCGTTGTTGACCGGAAATCTGACCTATCCAATCCAATGAACTTCCGTTTGAATAATCACAAGCGCCGATAATTCTGAAATTAGAAAGTCATGTTCATGTGTCCCACGTCAAAATTGCGTATGATTTAGGTTAGACACCTTTGCAAATGCGTGCCCATTGACTAACAAATTCCACATTTTTGAACTCTTACATTTAATGTACATGTGCGACCAAAGAATTAGACAGCAATGTCCTATTGCATGCCAAGAATACAGATGCAGTCAAGATCTTGCCGAAATGGTTCGACGCAATAGGTAATCGATGCAATGATCGTGGGGCTTGAGGCTGATTGAGACATGAGATATAATTTTTCGTCCACGAAAATGAAATTTCGTGGAAGGATAAGCCATTTTTCTTCACCCGCGCTTCTGTAGCCATGTTAGTTCAATTCTCGAGTCTATCTATTGATAATCTAATAGGCGATAATTTCTGAATTTGGGTTGTGGGACGTGCCATCGACTCATCACTCTGCGTTTCCAGAGGACGTTACCATCAATCCTAAAATTTTCATGCAGATGTGTAGACCTCAGTTACATGCGTGCAAGAGGGCTTTGACAAATCACTTTTGCACATACTGGCTGTATTTGTTAATTATATAAGATATCGAAGCTTTCGGCTTGATTAGCCTAATGTGCAAATACATGTAAAACGAGGCAAACGATCCACTTGCAACTTAACAAGGGCGTCATGCGAACCATAAGGCCATACGGTGGTAGTCTTCTTTCACAACAAAGATCCATGGAGTAGCAAATCCTTAACCCTAGGGTTGGTGCAGTTGCCTAGGGCTTTAGGAGTTTTCCAGCTCAGAAACTGGAGGCCATTCATCCGAATATCATCACCTACATGCAAATTGCTCTCGATTAAAGTCATTTGTACAAGCTAACGATCTGAATTTTATTAGTTTATGAAGTTTGCATAGTGTTTTATGGATATCCAAATTATTGAGATTTCATACCCATGCTCCTGGATTATTAACAAAAAAGAAGTAGTAAACTTAAAATTGTGAAGTAGCCACTCATCAATTTGCGCACACTAAATGAGAGTTTTGGTTTTCACGATTCAAAAGACTTTTAGTTGAGTTAAATCCCAGGAAGAAGTTTCTCTTTCTAAATGACATTTTAGGAAGGAAAATTTGAGTTTCACTCTTTAGTTGTTTGAACCTGAAATACACATTAGAAAATGAAGTAGTATAGCGACTATAACTAAAATGAGATTCCGACTTTCACGATTGGGCAGACTTTCACCAAAGTCAAGCCTAAGGAGGCCGTCTCTCTTTCGAAATAAGATTTTACTAAGGGCAAACTTGTGTTTCAAGCTCAAGCCGTCTGAATTCGAGTTACACATTTCTGTACGTGCAGTTTCTTCTGCTTCAAGGATGCCCCCGGGGGGGCGGGCGCGCGTGGCTCTCGCGTTGACCGCTTGGGGGGTCGGGGTTGATCAATGGGATGACAACACGTCAAAGTCGATCGATGGAGAGAGAAAGATGGGCCAGAGAGAGACAGAGAGAGAGAAGGAGGGGAGGCAGATGGGGCATAGTATGTCTCCTAGCAAGAGAGTGAGAAATGGACTAACGTGAGCATCATGTTAGATGTCATACGATTCGGACCCGGCCTCTCATGGTCCCCTCACCACCAAAGCGAGAGAGAGAGAGACAGAGAGAGAGAGAGAGAGCGACCCTTGGAAAGCAATTATCAAAGAGAGACCTATACGAGCAATCAAATGTGGCCTTCACATGCCGCTCATAACCCCCCTCCTATCGCAACAACCCACGTTGCCCCCTCCATCTTGTAGCTAGTCCTCTCTCTCCCCGGTCTTCCAAAGAGTCCGATCTTGCCGGGGAACCATTCCCATTCTACAAATTCACAACATGTGCCCCGATCGTCGAGAGAGAAATTCGGTACAAGCGGTCTTATCCGTTCTTAGTTTTTTAGGGTTTTCAACTGCTTGCCCTCTCTCGCAAACCATGACAATCGAGAGGGGGATCTGTGAAATGAATCTTTTTTTATGCTGAAAGTGTATGTTATAAGTACCCGTCGAAAAAGCCACATGTAAAAGAAAAAAAGAAAAAGCTAGCTAGCTGTTAGAGCCGGGAGAGCTCGAGGTCCCGTAATTAAATCCCATGCAGACCGCCTGGGCACCCCGAACACGTTGTCTAAGTCTCGTGTTTTTCAGACCTTTGCAAATCCACAAGCTCTCTTCAAGCTGGCATCGGATTGACCGTGTACCGGCCTTTCACTAGGCCAAGATGAACATTGCAATATAAGGATCACCATGCTCGCCAATTGACTGCATCGGGGATATTGCGTAGCTCTGATACCAATTGACTTGACTATAGATTTCTTTTTGGGATTTGCTACGGTTGTGGAAAATGAACCTCATCCTAGCCTACTTTTTTGCTTCTAGGACAGCATCAACATTACTTTGTTCAACGTTATGTTTGTCTTCTCATTGAAGTAAATTTCGATTTCGCATCTATGATATGATGTTTGTCCATTTTCTTTTCCTTTCTTTTTTCCGCCTTTGTTCTTCCAACCTCAACAAAATAAAAATCATCAAACTTTTTTATCTTTTGAATATTGCAGCCCGAACCCATATAGGTACGTAAACCTTGCGTTCTCTTCTGTTTTATTTCATCTGAAACTAAGCAGGTTGGGTGCTCACAGCTAGCATAAATCTATAGCATTATTCCAAACGTAGACATCTCCCAAACAAATCCATGCACAATTTCACAGTCACAATCCTAACTTGTACCCCCAAAGCAAACTTATTGTCGTTCATGAATTCTATTATTGTGTATGGACCACACAATAAGTTTGTTACTTGAGCCGGATGGTTCAAATAGTAAGCATGTGTTTCGGTCATGATAATCATTTTACGTGGGCATACCGAAAATCCAAGTACCTTAATTGCGGAAAAGAAAATTTTCACACGGCCAATTCAATGATATGAACATCTACCAAAATTATTCTTATAGCTACGACGAAAGAGTCCAACATGTAGCTCACATATAATCCAAAGAATTCCACGCAGAGACAATGAAGCTTTCTGGGTTTCCCATCATGTCTTTTGCATGTCATATGGGCTTGCCTAGCGCTCGAGAAGCCAAGATCCTCAAGTAGAGTTCACATCAGTCTTATCATTTTACCCAATCTGGAGACAATCCCTGCTGGACGGTTATCAAGGAACAAACTTGATTAATCTGTGCTGTGTTCGTGTAATTGCATGACAACAAATCACTAGATTTATTTCACGTGAATTTGTCCCGTACATGTCACTACCCATCTGTACATTACTCCTATAACAGTATGTACTAATTTACTAGCTTTGTATACTCTTTATATACACACACACATACATACATACATACACTGAGTATCTCTCCATTTATAAACTTTCTAACTTGCTATTAGAGCTAGGTTTTAACTCAATTTATTTTGCACTTAAGGCCCCATCTTATTTGTCAAATTCCGCGCGTCATTCCTGACTCGACTTGCACATAAAAGGTGCCTCAAGTCGCTTGTCTACGAAACTTATATGTTCTATTACCATGTCTAAATGTCCAACCTGACGTCCCATCTCATAAGCCATAGTTCTAATTCCTCTGCCAATTAACGTCAATTTAAACTCCGTCGTATTTCTCACTTGTTATTACTTTAAGATTGACGAGTCAACAGCTGTATGATGCCTAGGATTACTACAAGAGTGGTTGGCACGTTGTTTTCTAGGTGCAAGCCTTTCAGGTTGATGAAACCTGCGCATAACAATTGCAACTTGATTACGATAAGATAAGTACTTAATGGTTACTTAATTATTTACCTTTTTCCTTGGGGTCATTCGATGGGACATTATATCATTAAAATAGATGTGGAACGATAAATTACATTGCCACAGTTACTTCCTCGTATTGGCTCACGAGGGGGCTAAAGCATTGAAAGACAGCGATCCTTATTCTGAGCATGATGTGCTGAAATTGATGACTCGAACGTCCCCAGCCGCAATTATTACACACAAAATGTAGATCATGTTTTCCAGCTAGGTTAGATCTCGTCGAACGCCGTGTAATTATGACGATATCTAGGATGCCTAGAATTGTTTGTTCGTCGAGTGGCGTTTGTTGATTATGACTTGGAACTAATCTCGTTTGATTTGATATCGACATGAGTTTAGTATTTTCAGGACACCCGGGGTGTTTGTGGATGCTTGGAATTGGAGACACATGATTTGAGGAAGCGAGAAGACAACCTGCCTAGCGCCCGGACAAGCCAGCCCCTGGGTAGCTCTCGGTAAACCTCCAGAGTGAAAATGCAGTTTCTAGCATAGTGCACGGGTGTCCAGTTCTCTTTTGGCAAGACACTCCTGGACGCAAAGTCGATCCAGAAGTGCTTGAAACCCTATAATAGCTAACGTATTTTTGTATTATAGTTATTTATATATATATTTAGAAATAAATAGCTAATGCGATTGAGTTTTGAAGAATTAAATTGATATTACATTTTGCCATCGAATCGGTTTGTTTCTCCTGCTTCTTTTTCTCAAATGTTAGTCCCTCTATTCTTCCCTATCTCAGTTTCAAAAGCTCTATCTTTTCTCTCTCTGTCGGCAAAACCCCTCATCTCCCAAAAATTCTTCCCTCTTTTAGAGCCTACTTAGTCTTTGATTTCCTTTTTCTTTGCTTTGACTGTCTTTTCTTTTCTCTCCCGATCTGTTTCGGGAGATTGTATGTGTGAATAAACTTCCGCAGTTAATCTTAGGTGAGCGTGGAGATTAGTTCAACCATTTGCCCAGTTGATAGCAACTGAGGAGGACGTTCATGACGTGATTCCACAATATATTTGAGATTAGGCCGCTCTCCTCTTCCGATTTAGATTTAGTCTAGATCTAAGGGGTTTTACTCTCATGACTTAAATTTAAGTCCAGATCTCGGAGTTTCTTACAAGTATTTAATCAGTGTTCTTTCAACATATTGATGTTGGTGTGCCTACTCGGCGATGGTGATAAGAACGTTGAATCTAGATGTGCATCGCAAGCTATTGCAAATACAATGGGGGATCTTGGTGTGTACTAATCATTGAATCTGTTGATCGGCCGTTGAACGTTTACAGTGACAAATTTGTTCTTGAAGGATGAGAGTGTGCTTCTAGCTACATGCTTTGTTATTTGCATTTTGGCATTTGTTTCGTTCAACAATTATTTGTAATTTGTTAAGCTTAAAAGCCTTCTATGTAACTTTTAAGTATTATTTTGAAAAAGAATTTTGTTAACATAACAGCTTTTGGGTTGCTGTGAGATTAACAGCTTATTATGAGTCTTAAATTCTTGAAAGAATGCACTCCATAATAATTTATAATTATTTGTTATTTAGTTTTTTGTGATAAAAAACAGACTATTATTCTCACGATGCATTAAAAACTATCACCTAATTATTTTATCTATGAAAAATGAATGGAATCTTACTTTCAACCAAAAAAATTTCCAAAATTAGTTTTACTATGTGCTCTAACAATTGATAAAAAAAACAGTCTTTGTTCTTCACCAATTGGTATTATAGCAATACCCTCATGATGATAACAGTAATTATAAGTATTGTTGAACTAAAGTGACTAATAGGAGATGCCATATCGAATTAGAAATGCAAGGCTTCTGAATCATGATACAAGATTTACATTTTGGAGTAAAACGGTCACACACTCAACTCCAATATAGTATCGGGATTTTAAAATCTTGAACTCGATTCCTCATACTTCTTCACCCTTTTCCAAGTTTTAAACTTCTCTCGATTCTCTGACTTTCAATTGCTACAAATTCTTATCAGCCTTCGCATGAGAAGAACGTTACGACATAAAAGACGGTCGGCATCGTTCTCTGGCGTTTATGTCAAAGCCATTGAACTTGTTGTGTAGACATCAATCTCGCTCTAGTCCCTCTGCAACATATGATGTTTCAAGTGAGTGGGTCAACCTCAAATTCGTTTTAGCCTAAAATGGATCAAGCAATACAATAAGCACAAGTGTGATGTCCCTCAATTTTTTTTTTCTTTTCCGTTCTTGCCAAAAGAAGGCAAAGGAAGAGGAGAGAGGCGATCTCCAAATCTAGGAGCGCGACCCTCGGTTTACTACACTTTACTGTCATTCTCACCTACCTTTAATATTTTTTGAGGGTCTTATTACAAAGTGCCGCGTAGGCACTTGTTAAACATAGTGTATGAAAATTATAAGTTTCTTTGGTTGCTAAACGAGCGCTCGTTGGATTGTTCATTCAATTATTTTTCCACTTTTTCTCCATATTCTGCCGTAAAAGGAAATGGTCAAAACGATACCGCACGTCCCTTGTGATGATCACTTCTATTCTATTTACCTAAAAAAGGCATGTACCTCCAAGCGAAAAGGTCTTGAAGTTCTTATTATTTGTTTTTTATAAATATTGCCCTTTATTTAAAATATTGGGCAATACCTCTTGACCCAGGTCATGATGACAAATCAAAAGCTGTTTGGGACGAGGCTCTTCGAAATCCAGCAGCTAAAAACCTACGGCGTCAATTGGTTAAGCTAAGGTTTTTAGCAGCTAAGAGTTGATTATTTTAGGGCTACTTGAAGCTGCCAACATAGGCTTACGAATCTCCAAGTCCCAAAATTTGTTTTTATGGCAATCTGGCGTTGAATTGGAGCTGGGCACACACGAAAGAATCCGTTTAAATGAAGCAAAGAATTGCAAATTTGAAATGCCAAGGATCTTTGGTTGTACGAGTTGATTTTCCATGGTTACTAATGAGGATCAAATATTTAAAATCTTATGAAGCTGAAAATCTTTTCGTACAGAAGCTGTAATTGATCTGCTTTGCTCCTAGTGATGTAGTTGACATGTACCGTCAAGATTTGGGAAAGCGAAATGAAAAAAGTTTGGCATCCAAAGTGAAAAAAATCACTTCTTTTTGGCTTTTGGAAGAACATAGCAACAACACATTCCTATTTTAACAGATGGTTGTTGGGGGGAGGATAGATAAAACATCCTTTTGTTCCCGTTAGGAGATTCTAAAAGGGTTGACTTCACATGAAAGCATTGTTGTTGGCCTTTAGTAAAGCCATGACAATATATTAAGGAGAAGTTTAGTACCCTTTGTGACAAAAAGAAAAAAAGGCGTCCGTGTTTTCCTTCATCTTTAGTCGTAAGAAATTCTCTCAAATCAAATTCCTGATCAGTAAGTAACAGTAACGAACTTGCCCACCCGCAAAATTAATTACAGAAAGAGGCAAGCACTGTCTATATGTATAGATCATCAATCCAAAAAGGCCAGTTGAAAAAATTTCTCAAAGAGAAGTTCAGTAAAAACGACTCGTAAATAAAGTCGATTTCTTTTCTGGAAGTGTATAATGACTCTGCTAAAACATTTCCGATTAAGTATGCGTAATTCATGATGCTTCAAGATCGCCTTTTGACGAAGATCCTAAAAGAAGAAAAACAAGAACTGGTCGACATGAGTGCGATGGACCATGCGACACAACTGGAGGGGACAAATGGGACCGAGGTAGCATTCGAGGTTTCAAACCCTAGTATGGACCATGTGGATCTTTAGACCCCATTTCCAATAAGATGTGTCGGTAATGTTGTTCTAAACCCGACTTTACATTCTCCGCCTCCCCACCCAAGTCTTCATCTTTTTGTTTCTTTCTTCCCGTTTCGCAAAAGATAATCCCTCCAATCCCTATAATTATCACTGTAATCTCGACCCCACATCAGTCGAGGAGATCAAGAAAGTCTTTCATGAAACAGAATCATAAACCCTAGTTGAGTAATTATTCTCCGGTGCATATCTAATTATTTAAAAATTTTCACGATAATTATATATTTCTTTCTATTCATATGACGTTAGGCCATGAACAAACATCTTTTTTAGAGTTTTTCTTTTTACATGCATCTTATATTTTAAGTAAAATGTAGTTGGTTGTTTATTTCATGAATGCCCGATAGGGTAATATTCGAATATACTACACTTTTATAACTTAGAAAGTTTCATTAACATGTTGTAACAAGCCAATCATAATGTGTGTGCGGCATGATTATCAAGCAATTTTGACTAAGGAATCTCTTCTTTGATCGATTGAGTTTACGACCTACTTTGGTTTAAATGTTAGACTAATCTGTGAACTATCAATTTTAGGTGCACATTGGACAAGCAAGATGTGCATTTATAAATATTGTTAGTCGTGAGTCGAGTTATGTAGTTTATAGACACTCTGCTAAATATGGCTAAAATTGTTAGTTGTCACCTAACACATATGACCGTGGGACACATCTTAAAATGAAAATTGCGATTAGGACTGCATAACCCTCAGGAGAAAGTGCACCATAGATGTTTCCTTTTTTTTATAGTTACGTGTATCTAACAATTTTTTATTACGAATGAAAATGTTATTGACAAATAATCAGTAGAGTTACTGCTTTCTACATGTCATTATAAAGATTTCACTCTGGCAACCAAAAGGTTCTATTCGAGTCGGAATCATTCGATTCATCTATGGGTGTACGAGTCTATTACTACAGTTTTATCGATGTGTAACGAGACGCAAGGTAGCAAGTGCCCAGAACAGAAGCCTAATCCGAGACGCTCAAGACACGGTGCGAACTTGAACCGTCTAATGGAAGGCACTGTGTCCTTTTAGGTTATTGTGCTGGGGATGACGTCACTGTGTATTATTTCCAAGTGGGTTCATATAACTCATGGTAGAAGCCCTTCTCGATGAAAAGTTACTTGAGTGGAAGAAGTGAGTTTCTAAGAAATGGTTAATGAAGGTCTCTCTCTCTTTGCTCAGTTTTTCCCACCTAGAGCACCTATAAATATATACGTCCCGATTGCAATAAACCTCCCCACTCCAGACCCACCAACCCGCTCCCTCTCTCGTCAAAGACTTGCCATCAATCACAGTCTCCAAAATCTCTCAGCCTAGCTTCAGCACATCAGCTCCTCTCTCTCTCTCTCTCTCTTGCTCGCTCTCTCGCTATCTGCGTATTCTGCAAGAACCACAGGTCAAAACTCTTGAGAAACCTATTTACCAAAAAAAAAAAAAAAAAACTCTTGAGAAACCCAGAAGAAGGAGGAACAAGAATGAGGCTAATGTTGTCAGGGAAAGCCACATGCAACTCTCACGGCCAGGATTCGTCATACTTCCTAGGTTGGGAGGAGTACGAAAAGAATCCCTACGACCAAATACGGAATCCTCAGGGCATCATTCAGATGGGTCTCGCTGAGAATCAGGTATAATACAAAATTTCTTTAATCTCTCCCTCTCCCTCTCCCTTGAAGGATGTACATTCAGAATTCGTAGGGGGAAAAGAAACGCGTCAATGCTTTCGCATATGCAAGATAGTTTGCCACCGTAGAGTTGACGCTTAATCAATTGGACTTTCTTATAAATGTGTGGATTACATGTCATGTCACCGGCCGCGTCGTTTTCGATAGTGGCTGTGAGAATGCGTTCACATGTCCCTAACTTCATTCTTTTTTATTTTCCTTTTTCGTGCAGCTCTCGTTTGATCTTCTTGAATCATGGCTGTCCGAAAATCAAGACATAGCCGGGTTCAAGAGAAATGGGGAGTCCATATTCAGAGAGCTCGCGCTGTTCCAGGATTATCACGGCCTTCCCGAGTTCAAGAAAGTAAGAAGAATAATAATGCCTCATTTTTTCCCCATATTTATTACCAGTAAATATCAGCAATATACAAATAAATATGCGTATCTGTACATGTATTCGTATATTTTTTTTATGCTGACTTTTAGCTGCTGCAATGTCGTCAGGCATTAGTGCAATTCATGGAGGAAATCAGAGGAAACAAAGTGAGCTTTGACCCGAACAAGATAGTTCTGACTGCGGGTGCGACTTCTGCGAACGAGACTCTCATATTCTGCCTCGCCGAAATGGGCGACGCGATTCTTATCCCCACCCCATATTACCCCGGGTACGCAAGCTTTTATCGTGTGCAACTGTCCATATGATACTAGCATTATTGTCCTTATAGACCATGCCATTAATGAATCTAGATATTGTCTGGAAAATTTGTTACATCGAATTTACAACGAGTCAAATGATTATCTCCTTCCCATATTCATGTCAATTTTCAACAATCAAATCGTGTTCTTTTTTCTCGAACAAACCCTCATGTGCTACACGTCATGTCATTTTCAAGCTATTTTTCGAACGAACAATAATAGGACTTGCATTATCATTTTTCTGGAAACAAACCGTCCTTTTTTTCTTTGTGAGCTTAGCCGCCATCCTTCTTTGAGATAATCCATGTCCTCCTCCTTTTTTTTACACCTTATTTATCGCTAAAATGTCAAGTTACTCGTTGCTTGTGCATGAAGCCGGCTGGTTGCTGATTTTTCCTTCGAATTTCAAGTCATTTACGTGTATTTTATGTTCTCCAGATTTGACAGAGACCTAAAATGGAGAACAGGAGCAGAGATTGTGCCAATACACTGTACAAGCTCCAATGGCTTCAAAATCACTGCTTGTGCTCTCGAACAAGCTTATCAAGAAGCCCAAAATCGTAAACTCAAAGTCAAAGGTGTCCTCGTCACCAACCCGTCGAACCCGCTCGGCACAACAATGACCCAAGCCGAGCTCGACCTCCTCATGGATTTCATTATTGAGAAGCAAATCCATCTTGTCAGCGACGAGATTTACTCGGGCACCGTTTTTAGCTCTCCAAACTACACAAGCATCATGGAGGTTCTCTCAAAGTACGAGAAAGCCGAGGTTTGGGATAGGGTCCACGTCGTGTACAGCCTCTCCAAGGACCTCGGCCTCCCAGGCTTTCGGGTCGGAGCTATTTACTCGAACAACGACTCGATCGTCGCTGCGGCAACCAAGATGTCAAGCTTTGGGCTCGTCTCGTCGCAGACTCAGTACTTCCTCTCCGCGCTCCTCTCGGACAAGAAGTTCACCAAGAACTACATCTCCGAGAACAAGAAGAGGCTGAAGAAACGGCATGCGTTGCTCGTCTCGGGCCTCCAGAACGCCGGCATAAGCTGCCTCGAGAGCAACGCGGGGCTATTCTCCTGGGTCGACATGCGACACCTGCTCAATTCGAACACATTCGAAGCGGAAATGGAGCTGTGGAAGAAGATCGTGTACGAAGTCAAGCTGAACATCTCACCGGGGTCGTCGTGTCACTGCAGCGAGCCAGGATGGTTCCGTGTGTGCTTCGCGAACATGACCGAAGAAACCCTTGAGATTGCCATCCAGCGTATCAAGGCATTCGTCGAATCCGTCTCTAGAGGCCACGATAAGGCTATTGGTGGCCAGAAGTGCGCAAACATAAATTTGAGAAAGAAGTTGTTTCCCAAGTGGGTTTTCCGGCTATCGTTCCACGACCGCGAGGCCGGCGAACGATAGCCCGGCGATTACTACTTTCCTTTTTTTCTTGGAGCACATTCTTGCATGGACCGGATCCGAAGTTTCGTCATAGCCACTGTGTATCACGTGGAAGCCACGTGACTGAGCTTCCACGTGACTGCAATGGAAAGGAGTTCATAATGAGGATCCCTCTAGGTGGAAATTTTCATTTGGTTTTTTTGGACATAAAACGACAATCTTTACCCTTAAGGGGGGAAAAAAGGAGGAAGGAAGAAGGTGATGGTGATGTAATTTTCAGTTTTTTTTTTTATCAATTGTAATTTTTGGGGTGATTTCCTTTTGTCTTTATCAGTATAAAAGATGCACTCTATCCGTGTGGATTAGAAGTGTAAGAATTGGAGTTCTTCGGTGAATAATATAATTTTTATTCTTTTTCGTCCTACATCAAGCTGATGCAATGTGTAATGTTGGAGTTCTTCGGTGGATAATATAATTTTTATTCTTTTTCGTCCTACATCAAGCTGATGCAATGTGTAATTTGATAATGAGGCTTTTTGCCCCCAACCCCCCCCCCACCCCCCTTGTCCTATTTATAAATTAGTGGCATGTGCTTGCATTCTCAAATGACCTCGTTGGACGAGTAAATCCACGAATAGAATATCATATCTTCTTGTTGAAGCCTAAGAGATTGTGTCGTGGGCAAGAATGGCGGGGAAGGGGCGAGATATGCGGCCTTGAGGCGGTGGTTGGTGGTTGCTACTGCTGCCGACGGTGGGGGACGGCCGACAATTAATACGGATGTCTGGTCGACCGACTTTTAGCGGTAGTTATGTTGCCATCATGCGACTCTTCACGGAGTTCTAGCCGTGAGGAAAGGAGGAGGAGGAGGAGGAGCTGGCAATTATTGAACCCATTTTGGGGTGTGACTTTTCTTTGGGAGTGGAAATGCACCAAAATGTCAAAAGAGAATATCTGTGTGTGGGGGTGGCGACCGACCCATCGTCATCAAGAACGTAGTTTCCATGGTATAAGTCCTGTGTAGAACTTAAAAAGGAAAATGATGAGTTTTGAATAGGACACAATAGCTTTTGCCCTAGACCCTTGGTTGTGGCAGCTACACTCATGCCACTCTATTTGAGTCGAGCACTTCCGGATTGTCAATTTTTGACTTCCAATCGTCACTTTGGCTTAGGTGTGTTTAGTTTAGCATTTACAAGACACTTTGGGACCATCATACCAAAGTCAAGATGTTTGGTAACATAATTTCAAAGGCCCTTTAAACCCAAGTTAGCATTTCGAAAGTCCCTTAGCCCAATGCAAGTTTCACCTAGCCTAGGCTTCAAGCCTTTTTGGAATGCTACTTCAGGGGTTAATTGATGTGTTTTTTTGTTCTGCCAACTTTACCTTTGCCAAGCTATCTAAATTCCACTTTTACCATCACCATCGCTATCCTGTGTAAATCTCACTAGCATTGCTTGACTTCAGGGCGAGCTCAGATCTAACCACTAACGACCTCAAGCGAGGGCCACTTGGGGTTGCATGAGCTCGATGTGGCATCACCTAGGGTCTCATGACCTCGATGGGCCTTGCCTAGGAATGTGGTGGTTTGTTGCCTAAGTCAATGAATAAAATCTAGATTATTATGAAGGGGTGTATTAACAAAAAGATTAAGATCCTCTCCAATTATAAGGTAAATTGAAATCTTCAGTTTGTTAAGGGGCTAATTCCTTGAAAAATATCAATTTTTTTTTATCTAATCCCAATTTTGGCCTAAACTTTTTTTTGTTTAAAAAAAATTCTTAACTTTCATTCTAGTCCCAAATCTGCCTACTTATCCAAAAACCGTTACTAGTTTCTTCAAGGTTATCAACATCAAAAGGTTGTTGTTTTTCCATACAAAGGTGAGGATGTTGCCGAAAACACAAAATCTGATAATGGACCTCTAACTGGCCCTAATGTTGATAATTGTAAAGAAACTAGTGACGATTTTTGGATGACTGAGCAGATTTGAGATTGGAGGTAATGTGTGGAATTTTTTAGACAAAAAAAGTTCAAGACATAATTGGGATTGAACCTTAAGTTAAATTTTTCAAGAGAATCAGGTCATTTAATGAGTACCACACCAGCACATTAAATTCGAATGTATAAGACTTGCCGCCCTTCCTTTGAGGCTGAAAAAGAGCCAAATATACAGTTAAACTTTTCGATCCAATCTATTATATGTACTAAATGATATTTCAAAGTGATTGACTCTATCTATCGCATGATAAACAATGTGGTTTAAGTTATAAAACAAATTTCATAAATTGGTGTATATTATATTTGAAGGGAGGAATATGGCCATGATTAGATCTTTTAAAGAAAAAAAAATTATTGGGGTTTTCTATTCACGGCCCCTATAATTCACAAAGTCAATGAGATGCTTGGTCAGAAAAGAAGAAATAAGAAATGGCTGGGTTGTTCCGAAGTCACTTCACCCAAGACGCAAGCTAAGATCTTGAGTTTGCTTGCCAATAAGCTCAAAAGTCAAGGAACTATGCTTTGATTTATTTCTCGTAGAAAGTGGCGCTTAGGACTTTCTTGTCATAAAAGCATACGCGTTTTTGCGGCTATTTGGCAAGGCTTCACCCCGCATCAGAATCTTAGTTTTTTTATATGATTAATGAAAATCTGTCGCTTGAATTGTAAATTATACGGTTGGACTGCAGTTATCGAGCTTCTAATTGGTGACAATGTCGAGGTCACGTGTTCACACTCGGCTTTGCCGACCCCGTGGCCACCGTATCTATAGTACCCCGAGCAAAATCAATTAACCTAATTTTTAATGCTTTTCGGGTCAGCAAGAACGAAAGCTGATTGGGGCGTAGGAGTGGGCCTTTTTTATGCCTACGCACTTTCGCTACTTGCCATCTTTATCCGACACCTTTTACGATGACGAAGAGATTGTGGTTAAACAGTGGAAAATAGGGGTCACAAGACATGTGGGCTGTTGAGGGATTAGTGAACAAAACAACAGACATAATGGTGAGATACCACTAAATGGTGTGTGGCCAAAATTTGGCTTATTCATAGCAAACAAAACTTAAATAGGGTCGAGTTAATGTGTGGCCAAAATTTGGCTTACCTTTTGACCCTCCGAAGGGAGGATGGTTGGAAGTAGGGTTAATCGGTTCAATATAAATAGATTGCAAACTAAGATTCATAGGACTCTTCATGTTACACAGATTTCGAGTTTTTTGAACTGGTCTTCAAACCGACCATAGAACCATCCTAGAACTAAACCGGCCGGTCCTAGAGTTGACCTTGGAATTGGTGGACCTCTTTTTCTATTTCAATCTTTTTAATTGCACTATTAAATGCTTTACTTTTTACCTAGGATGTCAACCGGTCTAGTAAGGTCAATTTAGTTTGATCCCCAGATTGAATCAACTTAGTTGCTTACTCCTAGCTAGAAAATTTTTCAAAGCAGTCTTAGGAATATGTACCTCATCCTCACCATCATCATTTTTCGTGATCAACCATCATTTCTCTTTGTGTCAACAATCACTTCTTTTAATATTTAACAATCACCTCTTTTCATGATGACAAACCATTTCAATAGTGTTTGGTCCATCAATTTCACTTCTCACACTCAATCTTGTTTGCACATGAGAGGAAATGCTAATTATCCCACTCCGTGTGAGCACAGGGATTACATGAGACTCATGTACATGTGGTCTCCCCTCAACTAATAATTCAAACTTTTGGTTTTTACATTCTATTGTAATATAAGAGTTAGGTTTTGTCCCAGATTTATTTCATGTATGGGGCTTCTCGTTCATCAATTTCATATGTTGTTCTCAGCCCAGTTTGCACATGACAGAGGCGTTAAAGAATCACAATAGCTTCCCTATGAGGTATACAAGGGTCTTATATGTGTTGTCCTCCTCCACCTTTTAGCTCTTTGCCAACTATTCAAATAACTTAAATTAATAGATTTAAGTGTGGGTCAAAACTGATAACTCTATCACTCACCTTATGCGTAGGCTGGACTTTTGGCTAAGACTAAAGAATTGGAAATATATCATAAGGGAGACAAATGAGAGGCTTGAAAAGATTTAACTTAGAAAAATTGTGTCCTAGTATCAAGTAATTTTGTGAGGGATAGCCTATTGTTTTAAAAGTTTAACTGATGGATGAATGGGTGATTTAACTAGCCATATCTTATTCCTTAACTTGACGTGTATAAATATATTGCAAAGGTTAATCAGAGTACGCTATTTTAAATACGAGGCTCCTCTTTTTTGGATTTTGACAATTCTTTTGCGGTCTCTTGTGCTCCTCATCCAGCATCGAATCCCCTCTTGGTTTGGAATCTTTATTTTTATTTACATAATCTGGGATATGAGCATAGAAACCTTGGACCTCTAAAGGTGGCACTATTAGCTCCATAAAACATCTTGCAAATACCACGAATCGGTTAGGTCCAAACCTTGACCTGTACAAGTGGTTCACGGTAGTTTGTACATGGCTGAAGGTATGACCTCCCGTCATTGAGTTTGAAATCCCCTGTGCTCTAACCAGCTAAGCCAACTTTGGAAATAAGTGCAAGAAATTTTGTCTCTAAACATTTAATATCAGTCGTTAAGAATGCATGATAGATATTTACGATTGAAGCTTAACAACTTTATATCATCTTGACATAAACAATTGAACTGTTATGCACTTTTGAATTTATATCATCTACTCGAGCTATATGAAGATTTGGCTACCTCATACGTGCTTCTAGTGATGTTTGAACCACTTATCAATCGTTGAGGTATATAAAAAAGGGAAACATCAATCATGTGATATATATTGAAATGCTCGTGAGAGTGGAGCGGCATCCTTCAAACTAAGCTTGACCACAAAATTTCTAACTATTTATATAAGTTAATTGGCTAATTTCGTGGAAGAATCAAGACATTCCTAGTTTTCCACCCTATAGTTGACATTTCCTTGGATGATGACAACTATGGAAGGAGATCATTTCCAAATTATATATTATACAAAAGAACTTTTTTTTTTTAAGCTTGCATAATATGCGGCTAACCGCATTGAAAAAAGCTTATATTGCTAGAATCTGTTAATGTACCGGTCAACCAGACTAGGGAAAGATCTGGTGGATATAATATATTACTTAGGAGTACTTTATCAATCCTAATATATAACCCCCCCCCAAAAAAAAAGTGAAAAAAATTCTAATTAAGGACTTAAAGTGCTCTCATTTTTTCAAATAAATACATGAAATGAACATTGCTTTAAATAAGGGCTCAAAGTGCCATTATTTTCTCAAATAAGGGCTTAAAGTGGATATTGTTCTAAATAAAGACTTGAAATGGTCACATCAGTTTCAAAGAATGGTCTAAACTAACCATTTGGTGAAGGCCAATTTCAACTTTAAAATTTACTAATTTTTTTCTTTTTCTTTTTTTTTTCCATAAAAACAAACTAAAAAAACTAAAACTTACAAAAAAAAAAAAAAAAAAAAAAAGAAAAAGAAACACATGGGATGGAAGGGCTCCCTTTTCACTGTTGCCATCGCTCCATTGCTGATGGGGCAGTTGTGATGGCCATTTAGGACTTGTTGGCGAGAGGGTTGCTACCCTCTCCCATTGGTCCTCACGTTTAGTTGGCAAGGGTCACTAACACTCACCTAGGCACTAACAACCTCTTGCTGGCCATCTCTGCGGCCCCATCATTGATGGGGTGGCGGAAAATAGGCAAGAGGGCCTGTATTTGTGCTTTAAAAAAAGAAAAAAGAAACTTGTATCTTTTTATTTTTATTTTTATTTTAAATCCAATTTAAGTAAATTTTAAATTAAAAATGTGTTTGGATGAAAATACTCTTGATTGACTGGAATATTTTGCCAACTGGTGAGATTAGAACTTTATTTGAAACACTCATAACTCCTTTAGGCCATTATTTGAAAAAAATGATGACACTTCAGGACATTATTTGAAATAATATATATTTTGGATTTTTATTTGAGAAAATGAGAGGACTTCAGTCCCTTATTTAGAATTTTCCCAAAAAAATGTTTCTCCTTTTTTAATAGATCTCTTTATTTTAATTTTCGCTCTCAATTCAGCTACTTAATTCATAAAAAATATTTGAAATCAATATTAAATTTTCAAAACTGGCCAGATTTCATAATATATATGAATTTTAATAAATATATAGAAGAACCTACTAATCATAGAAGGGATTTTGGTCGACTTTCATGTTCCTATTGACCAAAAGCACGTGCTATGGAAACCGCCTGGATTTGGTGGTGGTCAGCTAAGCCTCGTACAACTTATAGGTCTTCTCTTATAGTTTTTCTTTCTGGTACCCAATTATAAGAAATTTGTCAACTTGATTTTCCTTTAAACTAATTCGTTCTGGGGCGGCAGGAAACTTTCTTCACGGCATCGGCGAATCCTCAATTTTATAGTTAACATGACAAAAAGAAAGTGTTTTTGTGCCCTTTTTAAATTAATTTAGTGGGTTGTTATGCATGTGAAGTGTCAAATATCTTATTTTATGAGCGAATTGTCCAAAAAATCCTAACATATTGCATTTTTACTAATTCAATGTTAAACTTTTTAATTGTGTCAGTTGGGTCCTAAAATTTTTCTTATGTCGCCAATTGAATTCATATGAAATCGCTGATGTTGATGATTTTAATAATATTTCAATTTTTTTTTTTAAAAATTTCCTTTCTTTTTCTTTTTCTTTTCTTTTTTCCATCTTTTCTCCTTTTGTTTTATTGTGCCAGTGAAGGTCATCAGGGTCCTCACCAGCCACTAGGCGAGGGCCGCCAAGCGAGGAGGCCTTGTTCGTGGCCGCGATAGTATAGGAAACTCTAAACTTGCCTATGGCCAGGGCGGCCCGAGGGGGATCATGGACCCTTTTTAAGTTTTCATATTTCTCTTTTAGCCATCGGCACTATTCATATCTCCTCCCTGCAAAGTCTATGGTAGTTGTGATTACTCCTCCAATGCTCGCCGAGGGTTAGGCCACCTTGGCGGCGCTTACCTGGGTTAGTCGACATTCGATTTGCAGATCTGGGATTTAGGGAGGAAGTGGTTGAAACTATCGGAGCAACTGAAGGGACATCGGCATCATGGTCACTTGGGGTCACGCTCTCTTTGCCTCTCCTATGTCTCTCTCAATCAACGAGATGCAGACCCCTCAAGTGCCATAATTTTGCAGAAATGGACACTTAAGTGCCATAACTTACGAAAGGTACTTAAGTGCCAAAATCGAAGCAAAATGGATCACTTGAGTGCCAATCCGGCCAAATTGCATACGTGGCATTTTTCCGATAAAGCAAGCCCAAAACGTCGCTGTTTTGCACGCTGATGTGGCCAAATAATGCAAAAACGGTGTCGTTTTGGGCTGACGTGATAAAAAATAATATAAAAATTAATTAAATAAAATTGAAAATTAAATTTAGTTAAAATATTAAAAAATAATAATTTTAAAATTAAAAAAGAAAATAGAAAAGGGGGTGGTGGCTGAGGGCTTAGTCCTCAACCACCGCCGCCACTTTTGCGCCATCATTGGGAAGGGCCGACGACGGTGGGGGAGGGTCGGCCGGGTCGCCGGGCCCCGGCTAGGAGTCGGCAACCCCGGCCAACCGGTGATGAAGGCTCGCGAGCCCTTGCCCCAAATCGGGGCAAGGGTCGCCGACCCTTGTCGGATTTGGGCGAGGGCTGCAACCGTCGCCACTCGCCATAGATTTGGGTGAGGGCTGCAACCCTTGCCTCGATCTGGAGCAAGGGCTCGCGAGTCCTCGCCGCCGGTCGGCCGGGGTCGTCGGCCCCGGCCATGGCTCGGCGACCCCGGCCGACCCTCCCCTATCGTTGCCGACCCTTCTCGACGACGGCGCAGAGTCAGCCACTGCCCCTCTCCCCCTCCTTTTTTTTTAAAAATTTTTTTTTAAATTTTTTAATTTTTTAAAATTATTATTTTTTAATATCTTAACTAAATTAAATATTAAATTTAATTTAATTAATTTTTATATTATTTTTTTACTATGTCAGCCTAAAACAACGCTGTTTTTGCATTATTTGGCCACGTTAGTGTGCAAAATGGCGTTGTTTTGGGCTCGCTTTGCCAGAAAAATGCCACGTTAGCGTTTTGGCTGGACTTTGGCTGGAGTAGCGCTTAAGTGATCCGTTTTTCTTCGAATGTGGCACTTAAGTATCCCTTTGTGCCAAGTTATGGCACTTGAGGTATACTTTTCTCCTCAATCAACGTTGCAATCCTATGTGTAGAAGCAGACCGAGTGGAGCGATCGAGGGCATTATGAGGGTGGTCAACCTGAACCCCATCGAAGCGACTGCTGAAACCTTGGAGGAATTAAACCAAGTCATCAAGGCTTCCCCTAAGGGCGAAGAGTTCAGTCTTAAGGATGCTCAGCTCGATCTCAGTCATGAAATTCTTTTGATGTCAGCCTTGTAGCCAGCGAGGCTTGGCCTCGCCTAGGCCATTGCGGCCATGGGCAAGGCCTTCTAGCCTAAATTTAGGCGAGGGTCACAACCCTCACCCCCAGCTGCTAAGGGCATCCCAGCTCTCATTTACTATCAGCAAGGGCCTAACGGCCCTCGTTGGCATAGTAAAAGAAAAGGATGGAAAAGAAAAGAAAGGAATTAAAAAAAAGATTAAATATTTATTAAAAATTGTCCACGTCAACATTGGCTATGCCATGAGAACGATCAATATTCATGTCAGTGATTTTTGGGCAAAATTGGCCAAATATAATCAATTGACACAATTAAAAGATTTATGATTGAATTGGCAAAAGTATAATAATTTTAGGATTTTTGGACAATTTTGCCCCAATTCCATGCTCTTGATTTCTACACCTCACTGTCGCATGGACGCCATTAGCAAAGAAGGAATAGGCCCCAAGAAGAATAAGCAAATTTAGGAAATTGGATTATTCACTTTTAACCAATTGGCTAAGAATACAATTATTTCCAAATAATTCCGATAACTGGGGAAAGAACGAAATGAAATTGGGAAAAGGAAGAGAACACTAGGCAGGAATAGAACCGAACCTGTTTCCGACATGCACTTTAAGACATCGCCATCACAAGGAGACAGTAACACAAGCATCTTTGTAGGTATTGCTTTACCAAACTTTATAAGGGATAGTCAGAGAAGTAATGCATAGTGAAAATGGCTTTCTTTTATTAAAAGAAAATTGTATTCATTTCTCCAACTAATATATGAGAAGTATTTAAACTTCATGACAGAACAAATTGGAGTAGAGCAAAGTTTAATATACTGCAAAGCAAAACTAAATCCAGAATGCAAGGAGAATCAATGGAGTACCAATAGGGTTAAGTACACACTCATTCCATAAGAATGGATCTGTTAAGCAAATTAAACGATGGCCGATCATTGGATCTTGTATCTTCATTAATGATGAGCACACATCGAAAGTTTTTTCTTCAATAACTACAACGTTACCAGTTGGCAATACACGCATAGATTCAGTTTTCTCTATACCATCATCATATGGAGACAACTAAAATAAATTAAATAAACACAAATCTAAAATGTGACAGAGCAAATCTTCATGTTCAAAGTAAAAGGGTATTGAATCCCGAAAAGCATATTTATTAAATTCCCAAGTCAAGATCATAAGATGATAGCTCTCAAATCTAGAACTAAATTAGAAGAAGAGAGTTCTCAAATCCAAATTAAGAGAGAAGAAAAACAAGATAAAATAATAAAATACAAACAAAATGAAGAAGGGAGGGATTGGAGGGTGAGATCAGCTCAAACCCTCCCATCATGACCGAAGGTTGAATAAAACGATGGAGAGAGGAGAGAAGAAGACTTTTCAATGTGTTGGTAAGTCTTTATGGTTCATTAGCTCTTTTAGGTGGGTGAACTCAGTATGAAGTATCGTGTTAGAGCTTTGCTAATATAACGGTCATTGGACTATTATGAAAATAGCAGCTTATCGTGAGCTACAACTTATTAAAGAAGTGGGCCACATAATAATTTATAATAATTTATTATTTAATTTTTTGTAGTTTAGAATAGACTGTTATTCTAACAATAGATTAAAAATTGTCACATAATCATTTCTCTCCGTGCTAATATTGTGAACTAAATAACCGAGACTCAAGTCGTAACTCTCTAATATGAATATATTTGTTGGAGATCTTACCTTTGTGTGTAACTTATCTAGATTTGTGATGACCAATAGTAACTCATAACTCAGAGAGTAGTACTCAAAAGTGTTATTTTGGGGATAGAGCCAATGGACAATATGCATGCATAACCGTTAAGTAATAATTGATGTTGCTTAAATTCTGTAGTACCTCACTAGAGTATGGCCCTATAAGATTTTCTGTCGACTCTTTTAGTGCCCGACATAAATGTCATCAAGTGGAAACCCTAACTTCTTCTAATTCCTTTAGCGCACACACGATCTTTCCTCATCAAGTCTCTAAACCCTTTACACATAGTATACGAGCTGTAGTAATTACCACTTTCTCACCCACATAATGAGGTGACCATAGAGTTCGTCTAGATCTGTTATGGTTTGAAATATCGAAGGCTCGTGGAACACGTCGTACCGTGACTCGTTAAATGAAGTCAACACGTTTCTTGCAAATTGGCATTGAGAATCTGACATTGTATAAGCCAAAAATCAGACAGTTTCTGCAGCCGAAGGCCAGAATGGACAGTTTGGATTAATTGCGATGGTATGGGCGGCATGTGGGCATCACATGAAACCGTGATAAGGGGGGGAAACAGAAGACACCCTGCATATGATTTTGGAGAGTGCGTGAAGGACGTTGCAATAATAACTAGAAAATGAAATGGATCGTCATTGATGGAGCTTGGAGAAACCTGTGCACCTGCGGGGAGTATGTGGTTGCTTTTGGTGGGGTTGAGGTTTGAGGAGGACAAAGGATGGTCACGGAGAACGTGACTGCTCGTGCGTACGCGCTCCCTTTGTGTCCCAGGTGTTTACTAGCTCTCTTTATCTGTCTTTTTCAATAGCTGTTCGTTCTTGCTTAATAAATTGAGATCTTAGAAAGCTTGAGAACTTAAGGCAAGGACTTCCACCTAAGGGGTCATTCTACTTTGAGAGGAAAATTTCTTGCTTGGACCTAGATTCACCAGACATCAATCGCAACTATTAATTATGTAGGTCCTATATGAGCCTATGTATGAGATTTCACAACATCAATGGCAGTGATCGCGCCCAGTTCCTGGACCAAAGGTCCAGTCAAGGCTATCTCTCTTTGAGGGTTCAAATGTAAAATCACCCATTTCAAAATTTCAAGGAAATTTTCAATTTAAAGGAGCAAGTCATTTAGGTTCTCAATAGTCAATGAATATCAACCGTTAGATGCATAAAATTATTAAATGTCTTGCTCCATTGACGCAACGGTTGACGTGCATTGGGATGAAGGCTCCTGGAGCATGTAAACATCCATTTCAAGGGATACTTTTTCGGTGCTTTGAAGTTTGCTTATGGTGCATTTCTGTCTTTGAATGAATAAGACTGCTTTGTATGGTTACCCTTATATCATTGGTCTAAGGATGAAAACGCATTGCGAACAAGCTCCCAAAAGATGCAATGGATTGCTCTATACATAACTCGGTTGTTTAGGTGTTGATCAAGTGATCTTTGGCAAATCTCTTTGCAGACAAGATTTATCTCAAGTTCTTTGTATGAAGCCCCTATCAAGGCGCTGACATGAAAATGTCCGCTTTGGCCATGACTCACTCGCATTCACATGGCTCTAAAACCACCGTGCTAGAGTAAGGATTCATGAGATTTCTACTAGCGCAACAACCTCGATTTAGGCAATATGGGATGGGAAACATATATGGTATCCACCACATCCATCTTGCGGCTAAGGTACAAACGAAACACAGCTAGCTCCACCATGGTGACAGCATGATATTGTTTGCTCTGGTCGTGGCTCAATCGTGCTTGGCCAAGCCTAAAATATGTTGTGCTAGTTTAAGGTTGCATGAGACTTATCTGCTGTCAACAACCCATATTTAGGCCATGCAAGATTGAAGACATATCTGGACCCAACAGTTTTTTAGGCCAACGAGTTATAAGCCATTAATTATTATTTGTTGATAGCTATCACTAGATTCTTACCTATCTAGCTATCAATGATCATTCTCACAAATTTGCTTAATTTTCAATAAATAAACAGAGATTGTTGGTGAATAACCAAAGATAATGATAATTTAAAGCAGCAATTGAAGCCCTGTTTGGTAATGTTTCTATTCCTCAATTTTTCTGTTCTTTTATTCCCCGAAACAAAAAAAGAATAGAAATCCATTTAGTAACACCGACTAATTTATCTATTCCTTAGAACAAATTAGTGGGTTGGGAGATAGATTTTGAATAGAAATAAAAAGTGAAAAAAAAAAAAACTATTTATTTATTTCCAGGAATAATTTCTAAAACATGTCATTTTCTTTTTTCCTTTCTTCTTCTTCCTCCTCTGGCTAGTCGCTAGCCATCATCGGAGACCCAGCAACTAGCTAGAGGAGGAAGAAGAAGAGAGGAAAAAAAAAATTTTAAAAAGAGAGAAAAACCTCAAGAAATTATTAAGAAACTAAAAAAAAATTTGCGTTAAAAAAATTGAGAATCGAATTAAACACATTCAATTTTTTTTTTTTTTTTTTTACTTCAAGAATAGAAATTTTGTACAGTTACAAAACCCATACGAATTTTCATAAACCTATCTAAGGAATAGAAATAAAAAAAACTATTTTTGAACATTAATTATTCCTGAATATAGAAATGTTACCAAACGCATCATGAAGTGTCGGTAGTATTTAAAAGATTATTGTGATTTTCCCCCTTAATAATTAAGATTTAGTTTTAGGAAAGAAAAAAAAAGGCACGGACGAGGGAATATATATATGTATGTATGTATCTATGTGTTTGGATGGATAGGCAAGGGTATATAACCACTGTAAAAAGAGACAAAATGGCATCTTCATATGAGAGAGAGATAGAGACGCCAAGACGTGGTGACAAGGCAATTTCGCGGCTGTGATAGAATTTAGGGTTTATTTTAATACATTTAGTTTCAAAATTGATGGACAAGTCACTAACTCTCGATAAGAGTGAGACCATCCAAATAGTCCGCTCATGGATGAATCGTGTGTGCATAATTAAACTAGACGTAAAATAGTTGAAAGGAGTTGTCAAAAGAAAGAAGGGTTTTGATTTGACAAGCGACTTTTGGAAAACACACGACATTCACTCAGTGCATAAGTAGAAACTTATATGGAAAATTGAAGTCTTGAGAGTATCCATCAAGTTAGAGAGTAAGGCACGCTCACCAAACAACACTAGGAAATCGAAATGTCGTAAAAGTTAACTTTTCATGTCGGTGAAATTATTGAATAGGCTAGCCAGTACATTCACCTCCCGCTCGAAAGCTCCAATCGCAATGCCTGGTAACTCCTTACCAAGTGCTGAAAAGTCAAGTAGTCTTAACAAAAATTCTTGTCATTCATCCAGAAGCATTAGCCCGACAAAATAAGATACACCGCCATTTTATGACCAAAAGATGCCATAATTGGAGCAACTTTCTGGGTACCAAGAGTCTTTAAATGGTTGGGACATGTCACTCTTTAACCAGGTGACTTTTTAAGGTGTGTTTCGTGGTCTCTTTTGGTTGATTTGTTTTCTTCTCTTGCTTTCAAAGTGAATGATGATGACTTTGTATCTTTCTCATAATATTCTAGTTGCCTTGCCTCCAAATCACCAAATTTTACCCTCCTTTTAAGTATTTTTCAGATGCTAGAAGTAGAGCCCATGAGAAATTAGCCAGCGTCTCTGATTCTTCTTTGCTTCTTGTTGAGGGTTAGTGTAGTCGTTTGCTTTGAACATTTAAAATATTAGAGAAAGAGGGGATTTATATGATATCGAATCTTTACCTGAGAAAAGAGCAATTAGAAGTTATTTGGTATGGTTTTTCAATGGGCAGTTTTAATTGTGAAATGGGGTGCCGTAGCTTTTATAAGGTGTTTGACAAACAACTCACAACTACAATTACTTTTTAATAAGCCAATCCACCAAATTTTTAAGTGATGCAATTTTGAAATATGTATTACCAAACATACAATTTATAGCATTTCACAGTGCAATTACAGTTTGGTGACAATTACACTGGACAGGCTCTTAGAAATGAACTTCCCACTGTGATATTCCCAGGGATTATCCTGGCTTAGTGAGACACAGAATTGATCAATCTTTCTTGTGCCGCTTTCACTCCACATCCATGAGCTTACGCAGAGCAGAAAGGTGGCATCTCTAGCAAATGATCACCTCGCTGCAAGTCTACTCCCTCTACAAACTGTCATTGTTCTAGCAGCAAAGATTCCGGGCTAAATTCGTCGAGACGAACCTTCCAAGCTGAACTTGACATCACTGCAAGTACCGGAGGAACACAGAGAATATCCACGGGCTGGTCATATTGATCTTATAAACTAAAATCATTCACTATTATCCGACAATTAACAATGCACTTGACCTTCACGTAGATGAGCTTCGCCGACCAGATTATCCTATACAAAAGATTAAGCCAGACCATGTCCCACGTAACAAAGTTAAATTGTGGGGCAGTTCTTGTCCTTGCGAAGTACCATACCATCTGCTCCGTTGGGACTTGTTTGATAACTTCACAAGAACTTTATTAAGCATAGAGCACGATAAATACTTCAAAGACAACCGCTCGTTCGCCACACCACTCCAGGTCCAATAAAGTGAACAGCTTCCAAAGTTATCCGTATTATCCCAACCGAAAAAAAAAAGGTTCTATCGATGAATATAGGAATTCGTATTGAAAATATTAAGAAATCTAGGAATTCGAAGCGTACTATTAAGATTTGATTTTTAATTCTTTTAAATTGATTGGAATCAAGACAAATTAAATAGAAGAAGCAAAGAAATAAAATTGGGATGCTGTGTACATTACATTTATCAATACATATATCAAAAAGAAACATATTGTAGATTAATCTATATTAAGCCTATACCTGGCATTCAAATAACTAAACAATACATCGATTCTATTCAACAATGAACATCCAATGAACAGGAGAGCATAGGCAATAAGGTACTCAGCAAGATAGCCTGCTTGGGATTTCGCTTAGGCGTGTAAAAAGCTTGCGTACTTGACCCCCCAGAAAAGCCGTAGGCTAAACAGAAGGGCATTTTTTGTGACTTCTGCACTATTGTGATTCAAAAGATTCATGACCCGGTCCTTGTATCACGGTCCGAGATTTTCAAGGCTCAATGTCCCGAGAAATAATTCAAGGAAATAGGATAAGTCTTGAATTAATAAAGGGTTATGATTTCTTGAAAGTGTATATTTGTATTTAAGATATTTCTTTATATTTAATGAGATAGATGGCAGTCTTGTATTTGATAGGATAAATGGTAGTTGGGGCGGTCTTAATCGAAAGACCTCATGTATAAAATAGGGTTGTTTTTCCCTCATTTGTATCATACAACATTTAAGCAATAAAAGTACATTCTCTATAGTGCTATTTTCTATAAAATTTTTATCTATATACAATCTGAATGAGTTAATGAATAATGAGCAAGTGATGGATCCTTGTGAAAAAAGCTTAGCTTAGGCGACCCAATGAATCAAAAGAAGCCTAAGTTACTGCACGGTCTTGATCTCAAATATCAGGCTATGGCACTTGAACTTCAAATCAGACAGTATGATTATTCTCGCAAGGTGGTACTAGATGAATTGCGAGAGGTCAAAGCAAGCGACTGCCGAAACCCTTGCATCACTAGAGGTGTGCAAAATTGTCATAGCGACCCTCAAAATTATTGGAAAATAATCAAAGTCTTTCAATGTATTATAACGCATATAGAAAATGACAGGAGATAGAAAATAAAAAATAAAAAAGCTGGCCATCTCCGCATGAAGTTTATCTTAATTTGCAAAAACGATAGTCAACAGACATAAGCAGACGAACAATTACTGATACAAAAATACTAGCTACCCACAAATCCCACCAAAGTTGACATCAATATGCTTGTTTTCCTGTAGAAGAAAAGTCTCACCATGCTTTAAATGCCGTGTTTACAACTCGATTTTTATGTTGACTTGTGCATACAGAAGCTGTCCCACACGCCTAAATACACGCAATGGTAGCTATAGACTATTTGTCATCTTCAAGGGAATTTTCTCAACAATAAATACTAAAGATCGAGAGAGCAGGCACATGCACTATTAGTGTACTGGAGGTTAAGCTAGTCATATTTCATATTTGAGGCATAAAAAGAGCGATAAATACACTTAAACTTTCCAACCGTGTAATTAAATCCATTATGTGATGCTCTCGAGTAATAAACTCTATTCATCGCATGGCGAAGGACTCGGTTTAAGAATTATAAAAACAACTTGTAAATTATGTTCCGATTTCACTATTATAAAAGCAACCGGGGAATATGCTGTCCTAGCGTAGTATCTTGAAAGAGAGGATCATGGATTATCAAGAAGCTGATTTGATCTATTAAAGAAAATATATTGAGGGTTTTATATTCACGTCTTATATAATTTATAAAGCTAATGAGATGTCTAGTCAAAGAAGGAAAAAAAAAATGGTTTGGTCTTTCCAAAGTCACTTCACCCAATACGCAAGCTGAGATCTCGAGCATTGCTTGCCATAAGCTCGAAAGTCAAAACATGACTTTTGCTTTAATATTTTTTGTCATAAAGTCACGCGTTTTTGAGGCTATATATCTTTTAATTTTTTTCATTAATTATGAAATTAATATATTGATGCACAATTATATGGCTTATCTGTAATTATTTGAACTTCCAGTGGGTGATGACTTAAAGGTCACGTCTTCCCACTAGGATCTTGCCGACCACAGTGCCCACCGTATCTATAGTACTTAGAGCCAATCAATTAACCTAATTTTAATGGAGTGGGACTGTTTTTACCTTAAGCACTTTTGCTTTTTGTCTTCTTAATCCGACAGCTTTTACGATAGAAAAAGAGATTATGGTCAAAACAGGCAACTGGTCACGAGACATGTTAGCTGCCAAGGGATTAGTAAACAAAATAACAGACATAATGGTGAGATATCTCTAAATGGTGCGTCCAATTTGGCTTATTTATAGCAAATCAACCTCAACCATGGGCATATGGCCACTTTATGACCCCTTAATCAGAGACTGATTGGAAGAAATTTCCTCTGATCGGAGACAAGAACGAATCTACGGGGGCAAAGTGACAAGATTTGGGGGCAATTCGTTAAATGTACAACTTAACAACGCAATTTGTTTAAAAATAGTAATAATTCAATAACGCCACTTGAGATTTGATAAGAAAGCATAAATTAGCTATTTCCTCTTCTTCTTCTTTTTTTGGGGTCATTTTGTCCCCATAATGAGAATTGCAGTAAATAGATGTATTCAACGTTCTATCTATTCTCAGCAGCAGCAGCAGCCATGGACGGAGCGCCATCTTTTTGCGATTCTACGCGAAGTGTATTCTCGATGCCCTAATCTCTCTCTCCACCATGTTCGCCGAACAGCAAACCTAGCAGCCGACTGGGCTTCTAAAGCCCACCGAGATCATGGCCCAGTACGCAACTGGCTCCTTTTCCCTCCCTTTATTTTCCAGGATATCATCTCTTTGGAAGCTTTAGCATCTGCTTGTACTACCGTTTGATCTAATATATGTTTTCTTTCGACCCAAAAAAAAAAAAAACGTTCTATCTATTCAAGCATTAAATTGTTGTGTTTACCATCTTAATTCATACACCTTATAAATTTACCCCCACTAACAAAAAAACTCTAGATCCACCCTAATTAGAGATGAATGAAAATATGGTCCAACCATTTGATCTCTATCTCTTGCCTTTATTCCTTCTTCTTTTTTTTTTATCCATAAAAAGCAAGGAGAGAGAGGTGAACAATGCTAACAACTCTCCTAGACATTATCATTGGGGTCCCACACCTTCTTCAAAATAATTTGCTTTGAGACATAACTACCTGCATCACTTGCAAACCAAAGGTCTACAGTTAGTTACCTCTTTGCTATAGCCTCAACCTCACTAAAATGCTAGTAGTCAAAATTTCAACAAGATATGTTGCAATTAAACAACACAGTGAGAGTTAGTCAAAGGTCCACTTACAATATTAATCAAACTTGTGATCTTGTAAAAGACAAAAGACCTTTTTACCACTAAACCAACCATTTGGTGGTAGCCTTTAGCCCATATAGAATATATCGTTAAATGTGTGCCATATGTGCAAGTTCATCCATTGACATCGACCCCCCCCCCCCCAAACGGGCGACTTCTCTCTCTCCATCAAATACAGTTTTCATATCAGCATTCGATTATATTTGTAAAAGTATCTAGTATTAAACCACTAATATGGGCTTTTCCCATCTATCTTTTTAATCCTGACATCTTTTATGATTAAAAAAGAGATTGTGGTGAAAACAGGCAACAATATGGTCACATGACATGTTAACTGCTAAGGGATGTAAACAAAATAGCAGCCATAATGGTGAGATATCTATAAAAGGTGTGTCCAATTTGGCTTATTTATAGCAAATCAACCTCAACTATGGGCCTATGGCCACTTCATGACCCCTTAGTCGGAGGCATGATTGGACCAGATTTCCTCTAATCGGAGACAAGGACGAATCTACGGGGCAAAGTGGCAAGATTTGGGGGCAATCTGTCAAATGTATAGCTTAACAATGCAATTTGTTTAAAAAGAAAATTTAATAACGCTACTGGAGATTTGATGAGAAAGTATAAATTCCTCGCTCTTTTTGGGTCATTTTGCCCCCATAATGAGAATTGCAGTAAATAGCTGTGTGATTGTAGAGGTTTTAATTGCTAAACATAATCAAGATCTTCTGAAAGTTTACTCAATGTTCTATCTTATCAAGCATAAAAATATTGCGTTTACCATTTTAAACCATAGACCTTATTTGCTTTATGCTGTCTATTGAATTTGCCCTCACTAACTAAAAAAGCTCTAGATCCGCCCTAATTAGAGATGAAGGAACATATGCCTGTCGATTGCCTTGATTCCCTTTTTTATCTGTAAAATGTGGGAGAGAGAGGTAAATAGCGCAAACACCTCTCATAGCCATTATCATTAGAGCCTCACTTTTGTTTCGGAATATTTGCTTTAAGGCATAACTACCTGCATCACCCGTGGACCAAAAGTTTAAAGTTAGTTACCTCTTTGCTACAGCCCTACTAAGATGCTAGTAATTAGAATTTCATACACGAGATATGTCACAATTAGACAATGCAACAGAAGTTGCTCAGAGTTTCACTCAAGATATCAATCAAACTTGTGATCTTGTAGAAGATAGATGATCCCTTTACCACTAAACCAACAATATTGGTGGCAGGATATCAATCAAACTTATAGAATATATCATTAGATGTTCACCATATGTGCAAGTTCATCCATTGACACTCACCCCTCCCCCCCCCACCAGTACAATTTTCATATCAGCATCCAATTATGTTTGTTAGAATATTTAGTATTAAACCACTAAATATGGATTTTATATTCATATTTCTCCCTTCACCTTTTGAGTTAAATTTTTAGATTGAACATTCTAACATGATATCTAAGTGAGGTTTTGCCCTAGTTAACTTGTGTGTGCAGTTCCATGTTTGTCAATGCCACATGTTGTTCCCAATCCAATAAGGGATATTAAATATCCCACATCATTTGTCTACAAAGATTATGTATGACTGTATAAATGCAATCTTCCATGCACCTGAGCTGACAAATGTGATATTACTATGAAAAATAATCAACTTTTTTTTTCATTTTACGAGAATAATTTTTTTTCGAATTTACCATTTGTGTGTTACTATGTACAAACGATCAACCTTCCACGGATCTTTGAACAGGTCATTTATTTGCCGAAGAGTGGAGAGAAATCATTGATCCATCACTCTCCAGTTCTTAGTAACAAGGGAGGCGATGGATAAATTTTTTTTTTTTTATGATATGTCCAAGTAAAATAAAGTATTTATCATCTTAATATAAATAATTGAACTTTTTATGCACACTTAATTCATACCGTCCTTTCGGGCATTCTGACATCATTCAGCACTGTTGAGTGACATCCTTGGATGAAGATCCTCTACCTCCTGCGTGCTTGGAGTGATGTTTGAACCACTTATTAACTGTTGACGCATGTATTCGAGGCAAACATGGATCATCTAACATATATTAAGACGCTAACGGGAGCACCGTACTTAGTAAAATGTCCGTGTCCGACGTCCTTCAAACTAATCTTAACTACTTCCGAATCTGTAACTATTTAGATCATTAAATGGGCTACTTTTGTGGAAGAAACAAAATATCCCTTGTTTCCCACCTTAAAGTCGACATTTCCTATGATAATAAAAAGGGATAAGTTAACTAAAGTCTAAAAATTTATCATAAAAGTACAATTCAGTCTTAAAACTTACAAAAAGTGCAATCAAGTTTTAAAACTTAACAAATAGGTACAATCAAGTCCTAAAGTTAATACTGTGCTAATGTGGCATTTTTAAATTAATTTCTCTATCCTAATTGTCATTTTTTTATTGTTTTATTTTTTAAAATCTTATTTAAATCAAATTAAAAAACTAAAAAAAAACATTTTATTTAAAAAACAAAAATGGAAGAGAGAGAGAGAGAGAGAGAGAGAGAGAGAGAGAGAGAGAGAGAGAGAGCAGGGCAGGATGCCAGTGGTTGCCGCCACCGCCGCCGCCACCCATCGTCGGAGTCACCAACCTTGGGCAAGAGTGATCAGCCCTCACCAGCTTCGGGCGATGCCCCGCTAGCCCGAGTAAGGGCCCTAGATTTGGGTACCCACCCAAGTCTGGGTGATGTCAGCCATCGCCTGGAGCTAGCAAGCCTCGCCGACACCAAGCGAAGGCTGGCGACACTCGCGAGGCCCAAATGAGCGCTGGCGTCACTAGATTTGGCCACCCTCACCCAAGGCCAATAGAGGTCGCCGACCCCTTCGATGATGGGTGGCAATGGCAACGACGCCTACTGGCATGGCCTTGCCTTGCCCCCTCTCTCTCTCTCTCTCTCTCTCTCTCTCTAGTTTTGTTTTTTAAATAAAATTTTAGATTTTTTTTCAATTTTTAATATGATTTATATAAGATTTTAAAAAGAAAACAATAAAAAAAATGCCAACTAGGAGAGAGAAATTAATCTAAAATTGCCACGTCAGCATTTTCCTTTGAATAGGTTAAAGGTGTTAACTCTATGACTTGATTACACTTTTTACAAGTTTTAGGACTCAATTATACTTTTATGATAAGTTTTAGGACTTTTAATAAACTTATCCCTAATAAAAAATATGGAAAGGAATCATTTCCAATTAACATTTCTTATTGCCTTTGTATATTATACAAAAGCAATTTTCTTTTGTTTAAGGTGCATAATATGCGGCTTCCGCTTTGGAAAATATTAAATTGCTAGAATCCATTAAGGTGCCACCAAATCATGATCAGACTAGGAAAGATTTGGTGGGCATATTATATTAATTAGGAATACTTAATCTATAATAATATAGAGCCAAAAAAGAAAGCAGTTGTCCTAATAAGATTTTTTTTTTTTTTATCCTTCTCAAAATGCCCTCAATTGAACTACTTATGTCATTCCAGACCAAAAAAAACTAATTTCATTAAAAGATTGTTAAACCGAATATTACCTTTCGAAACTGGCCAAAAAGAATCTTCACATTGCTATTCACTCAATTCGTGAGTATCACTTTCCTCTGTATTTTTCACTCTCAAACCGTAAAAATACACATGGTTTATTTTGATCCTATTATCCAATAATTAAGTAATCCATGGGTTGACCCAATTAAGATTAAGTGGAAAACTAATCGTGCAATTTCTATATATTCCGATATTGAAGAGTTTATGAGTATATTTATAAGCTTTACAATATAACTATTTCACATAATAAGATATTACAATATTGATCACAGTCAATTAGAGAAGATGTGGAAAAGTCACGTAATATGTGCCAATTATCTCTAACATCATTCCTCAAACTCAAGATAACTTAAAAGAAGCCAACTAGAGTTTAGAGAAAAGATCCGAAAAAGCTCGGGTGGATGTGCCTTAATGATTATATCAGTAATCTTATTGGTCAATTAAGTGGAATGAGATGAATAGTACCACAAGGCACATGATATCGGACGAAATGACAGTCTAATTTCAATGTGTTTGGTGCTCTCATAATCACAATAGAAAATAGCCATTCGGTTATCACAGTAAATAACTATCCCACCATTATGACGAAGAATTATATCTTATAGTAACCATTGCAACCACATTAAGTATGATGTCGTATCAACAAGAGCATTATATTCTGTTTTTGTACTAGAGCAAACTATGACGATGTTCTTTACTACGCCGTGTGATAAGTGAGTTACCTAGGAATAAAAGCCTATAGTTAAATGATGATTTAAAGGGTCACTAATCTAGTCTACGTCAGAACAAGTGCTCAAATCTATGGTAGAGTTACCAAAAAAATGAAGGTCGTGAAATAAGGTAAAAAACGAAGGTCGTGAAATAAGGTACCCTCAACGTAATGAACAATCCAAAGAATTGTAGCAAAGTGAGTCATAAGTGGCACTTTCATGAACCGAGTGACAATATGAACAACATAGGCGATTTGGAAAACTTTTCCCATATCTTTCAAATTTCTAACTGACCGAAAGGCGCTAATGGTGGCTGACATCCTCCGTGTGGCCCTAAAATTTGAGCCTGACAAATCTTTTATACATGCACCGACAAATAATTTTGGTCGACTTTCACATGTTCCTGTTGACCAAAAGCACGTGCAATGGGGGTCGCCTGGATTTGCCGGTGGTCAGCTAACCCTCGTAGGACTTATGATGCTTCTTATAGAGTAATTCGTTCAGCAAATCTGATATTCTTGGGGCGGCAGGAAACTCTCTTCGCGGGATCGGAGAATCCTCAATTCTGTAGTTGACATGACATAAAGTAATATTCTTTTATACCTTTTTTCAAATTTAATTTCGGGGGGTTGTTATGCTGGTGACTTCATTCGTCAAGTTAGGAATATCTTATTCAACGCCCATCATTCTAAATGTCAGTGTCGTGTGGACTCAATAAACAAAGGAGGAATTGACCCCAAAAAGAACAAGCAAATTGGGGAATTGGCCGGCAGTACAATTATGTCCAGACCATTCTGATAATTGAGGGGAAAATGAAATGAAAATGGGAAAGGGGAGAGAGCACTAGTTAGGGACAGAACCGAACCTCTTGCCGACATGCACTTCGAGACATCGCCATCGCAATGAGACAGCAACACAGAAGTATCTCTGTAGGTATTGCTTTAGCAAACCTTATAGGGACAGTCACAACGAAGCTATACATAGTGAAGGCCTTTCCAGTTCATTTTATCTCTTTTAAGTTTGACAAAATCAAACATGAAATTCCGTACTGACGTTCTAAACTAAATAACCGAGACTCAAGTCCAACTTTATAGCTTGGAGATTTTGCTTATACGTGCAACTTATTTGGCTTTATGACAACTGATCATGACCGGTCAATGATATCAATCGATAATGCACGTACATAACCATATTTATTTACTTTTTTGTAAAATCTGTTGTTGCCTAATTTATGTTCGATTTCACTTGTACATCACTAATGTATAACCCTGTAAGATTTCCCGTTAACCTTTCTAGAGCGCATTATGAAAAGGCAATTAAATGAAAAACCTAAATTGATTCTACTTCTAATTCATCAAGCGCCCCCTTACGAGAGAAGAATAATCTAAGACCTTCAATCGCTCCTTCCCCATCAAGTCTCTACACACATCGCATATAGTATACAAATCGAAATAATTATAACTTCTCTCAGATGTAATAAGGAGACTGCAGAGTTCGTTTAGATTTGTTATGGTTTGAAATATCAAAGATTCATAGAACAAGTTGCACCATGACTCATTAATGAAGTCGACATGTTTCTTGCAATCGGCATCGACAATCCGACATTATACAAGCCACCTGAATGGAAGATTTGGGGTATGGGGTGGCATGTGGGAGTGACATGAAACCGTGCGTATGAACAAGATAGAGGGGGAAACACAAGACACCATGCATATACTTTTTAAGAGTGTATGAAGGATGTTGCAGTAGTTATACGAAAAAGAAAAAAAAAAAAAGTCGAATCGCCATTGATGGAGCTTGGAGAGACCTGTGCACCTGAGGGAGTATGTGATGGGTTCTGGTGGTGTTGAGGTTGAAGAGGACAAGAATGGTCACGGAGAACATGAATGCTGGTGTCTACGCGCTTCCTTTGTGTCTCAGGAGTTTACCAGCTCCCTTTTTCGTCTTTTATAATTGCTGTTCTTCCTCAATAAATTAGAATTTTAGAAAGTTTGATAGCTTATTGCAGGGATTTCTACTTCATCCTTCTATTTCGAGGGGGAATTTCTTGCTTGGACCCAAACCCACTAGACTAAATCAATCACAACTATTGACTATGCAAATCTCATGTGAGCCGAAATGAATTTCACAAGGCCAGTGGATGTTATGGAACTTGGCTCATAGACTCTAATATCACTGAGACATATTTATCTATTAGAGGACAAAGATTTATCTATTAGCACAACAACCTATAGTTTGGTGATATGGGATGAGAGACACATTTGAAATCTAATATCTCCATCACGTGACTCTAATACCACAAAGAAGCAACCAAAACCACCTTGGCGCTAGCAAGAAATTGTCTACCTTGTCTGCAACTTAGCCATGTATGGGCAACCTTAAAACGTGTCATGCTAGTTTGAGATTGCAAAAGACTTATTTACCATTCACAGTCCATATTAAGGTAACGTAAGATCAGTGAAATTCTTGAAACTTAAGCCTTTTAGTATCTCTACCATCAAGGGTATATCTTGAAGACCCACTCTATCTATAGCACATCCTAGTTAGAAACTTACATAATCATATTGCGGTTGAAGAAATTGGATTGGAATTAATATTCAATGTAAAGTTCTTTTAATCATATTGGGTTTAGAGGACTAGTTATTTAGCAATTGATAATATGTAGGCGTCCTCTATTCCATTTGATGATCCTCTTTGTGACATTATTCAATTCAATTGTTGATTTAAAGAAAATCAGGTTTTGATCAATGGCTAGAATTCATTAAAACTCTAAGGAAGCACCGCACGGGATAGAGGATCTCCACACAACCATATGCATCATTCTCTCTAAATGGATGTAATAAATCCCCAGAAGTGAAGTGGAGTGATAGGACTTCCTTTTTTCGGGCGTACTAGTTATAAGACACTTATATTAAAATAAAACAGTTTGAGGTTTCTATCAAGAGCCGGATTAAGAGGTTGCGGTTGATTAATCATTAGTTATTGATAATCATCATTTGATTCTCACCTTTCCGGCTATCAATGGTCATCCTCACAAAATTTGCTTAATTTTCAATAAGCTATCGAATGAAGTAGGAAAATAATCAAAGATAATGGTAATTTGAAGCAGCAATTGGCTTTAGTATTTAATAGATGGCTCTGAATTTTCGCCCCGTAAAGAGTCGAATTTAGCTTTGGAGTCATCCCTATTTTGCACCTATAACAAGTCAAGCACAATATTACTCAGTATGCGCGATTACTCAAGGTGGTGACTATTTAAAAGTAGACCTATTTGTGAATTAGTTCAAAGGGCCTCTCTAATTTTAAATGGTATCTCGGGATATCACAAATTCCTTTATTTAAATTATTGATATTCTCATTGGCGTCCACTCCTATCACTAAGGACCCTTTCTACCCTCAAAACGCACATCTATTAAGGATGGTCTAAACCCTAATACATTTATTATGACCCCTCTTGTAACACGTGCGAAGTTTAACTCATTAACTTTTTCATAGGGTCACGCCAATTAACCTATGCGTGGAGCCTAACATGATGCATGTAGATAAGGTGACTTGCATGTACAACGGAGAATCATTTTAGCTAAAATGTCTGGAAGTCTAGTGTAAACAGAGATAAATATCGCACCCTCATATATGTGTACGTGCGCACGAAGAGAGAGAGAGAGTTGTCAAGATGTGGTTGTGAGGCAACTTCGTGGCTACAATAGAGTACGATTTACCACAACATAAAGCGGGATAGAATATAAGGTTTAATTTTATGCGCTTACTTTCAAAATGAATGGACAAGTCACTAACTATCTTGATAAAAATGAGACCGTGCAAATCTTTCCCGTATCAATGAAGCCTATATCTACAACTAAATTAAATACAAAATGGCCGTGATGATTAAAAAGAAAGAAATATCAACAAAAAACTTTTGAAAAACACAAGACATTTATCTAGATAAGTCTGTCTAAGTAGAAATTTTTACAGAATATCGTAATCTTGGAAAGTATCCATCAAGTTAGAGTGGAGGGCTAGCGCACGAAACAACATTAGGACACGGAAATTTCACGAAAGTTACTTTTCATATTGGTAGAATTATCGAACATGCTAACCTATATAATCACTTCCAGCTCAAAATTCCGATCTTGAAGGCTGGTAACTCCTCACCAAGTGCTCAAAAGTCTAAGTTGTCCGTGCAGAAAGCTCTCAAGTCTAAACAAAAATCTGGTCACTCGACAAACTTGTCGTCATTTATCCAAGCATTAGCCCGATAAAGCAACTTTCTAGGTACAATGGCTGAGACATGTTACTCCTTTAACCAGGCGACTTTTTGAGGTGTGTCTCATGGTCTCTTTTTGTCAATTTGTTTTCTTCCTTTGCTTTCAAAGTGGGCGGTGCATCCCTAAGATTGCTCAGCTGTGGAAACTAGAAAGAAGACACTTGAGTGATGACTTTGTGTTTTTTCTCATGGAAGTTCTAGGGTTGCCTTGCTTTAAGATCACCCAATTTTACCCTCTTGCTAAGTAACTTTCGGTTACAAGAATAGAGCCCGTGGGGAAGTAGCGAACTCTATGGCTCTTCATTACTTTCGGTTGAGATTTAATGGATTCTTTTGCTTTAAACATTTAAATAACGGTGAAAGAGGTGATTTGTATAATATTGAGTCCGATGGAAAACGTCATTTTGGGGTTGTTTGATACAATATTCCTACGGCAATTGAACTATGAAATGGGGCGTTGCAGCTTTACTAAGGTGTTTGACAAACAACTCACAACCGCAACAGCTTTTTAATTGTCGCAGTTTTGATATATATATAATACAAAACACATAAGTTAGAGCATTTCACAGCGCAGTTATAATTTGGCCAGGTTTGCACTAGATGTGCTCTTAGAACCATGTAAGACCAAGTAATCTACTATAAAACAAGGCGTTGCAACTACTATATTTAACAAACAACTCACAACTACAGAAGCTTTTAATAAAGTGATCCACAATTGTTATAGTTTTGAAATATATATAACCAAACACCTAAGTTATGACATTTCACAGCATAATTATAATTTGGCCAGGTTTACACTAGATGGGCTCTTAGAACTATGGCAAGACCAAGTAATCACTATAGCAGTATGCTGAATATAATGCCTGCCTTCCTCGTTCAAAAAGACCAATTGGCCATTTTTTGGACACTAGGAAACAACACTCTTTGATAGTATTATCGCCATTGAACTATTGAACTAAATGAAAATTATCCAAAATATTTAGATACACAATCCATCTGTGATATCCTCTCTGCGAAGATTATGACATAATTCCCAAAAATTGTCGAAGTATATTGACTAGACATTAAACTTGTTGAAAATTGAATGCAATCCGTCCGAATATATGAACTGATAACCTTCTAAATAAAAGAAAACTCACCCTCAAAAATTGTCAGAAGTCCTCTCTAATGTCATCAGTTATACACGAATTTGTGAATCGTGTAGCCAAGACTTGATCACCTCCATGAGAGTTGCAAGTTCAGTACGTAAGTCCTTCAAATGGATATTCCCATGGCTTATCCTGCTTGGTGAGACACGGATGGGATCAATCTTTCTCACGCCGCTTGCGCTCCGCATCCCCACGCAATACGCAGAGCAGAAATGCCGCATCTCAAGCAAGCAATCAACTTCTTACAAATCCAACTCCCTCTACAAACCGTCATTGTACTACCAAAGGTTCACAGGCGAAATGCATCAAGCCGACCTTCCAAGCCGAAACTTCACGTCACTGGCAAAAACTGGAAGAAATGAAAAATATGTCCACAGGGCCTGGTCATATTGATCTTATATTCCAAGATCATTCACCATTTTCTGATAATTTAAACAACACTTGACCTTCCCCTAGAGCAGCTTCATCGACATAGATTATCGTATACAAGAAGATTAAGCCAGAGCATATCCAAAAATATAAAGTTAAATTGGGGCAGCTCTCTTCCTCGCAGAATCTTCAATTGGGACTTGGTAACTTCACAAGAATTTTATTAAGCATAAAGGGCAATCAATAAATACTTCAAAGACAACCACTTATTCATCACACGCTCCATGTCCAATTTAATGAACAACTCTGATAGTTCCCATATGTTATCCCAGCCAAAAGAGAGACCTGGGCATTCAAATAACTAAACAACACATTGATCCTCTTGAAGATAACATCCAATAAACAAGAAAGCACAAGCAGTAAGGTAATCCTGCAAGATCGCCTGCTTGGAATTTGGCTTAGACCTGTAGAAAGCTTGCATACTTGGCACCTAAGAAAAGCCTTTGGCTGCACAAAAGGGCATTTTTTGTGACCTCTGCATTATCATGATTCAGAAGCTTCATGACCCGGTCCTTCGCCTTCAAATCAGACAATATTACTCTTCCAGCTGGGTGGTATTGGATGAACTGCGAGAGGTCATAGCAAGCAACAGCCAAAGCCCTTGCATCACTTGAGGTGTCCAAAATTGTTACAAGAACCCTCAAAATCTGCAGAAAATAATCAGTCTTTCAGTGTACCATAACTCACAATGAAAATGACAGAAGATAAAAGAGAGATGGCCATCCACATGAAGGCTCCATTTGTTTCGTGAAAAATGAATGATTTGAAAAATAGTTTCCAAAAAATGATCGGTTGTATCACTTGAAATAATTAGTCAATGGAAAATGTTTTCATAATGAACTAATTTTTCATCTATTTTTTTTTTTTTTTTTGTAAGCAATAAAAGGAGAGAATGTTTTCCAAATCATTCATTTTCCATGAAATACATAGAGCCAAAGTTTCACTTGTTTTGTAAAAACAATAGTCAACAGTCATAACCACAAGTACAAATACTAATATAAAAATATCAGCTAGTCCACAAATCCAGCCAACCCAAAAACTTAAAAGTTAATACTGCCAAGACCATAGTGTCAGCCAAGTTTCCGTCCTTATATTTTATGTGCACATCAAAAACCAAGTGCGGTTGAAAGTATAAGGACGTTAGAAAGAAAACCTGGAAATCACTATCTTCAAAGCTTGTGATGTTCTCGCGCCAAAAGATTGGATCTTTGTGCATAGGAGACCAGTCAAGCTGGCCGAGAAGGACTTCTTGTTTGTATTTATCAAAAGAACTCAGCTTCTTAATGTTATCCCTCAATCCTTGTTCCAACTCATTTAGAGCCTCCAGTAGATCCTGAAAAGGTTTCAGCATCCAGTTAGAGTAGAATAAAAGCTTTAAATTATATAAGACCATAAACTATGCACTAGCTCTGCCACGTGATGGATAGATATGATTCACCAATAAGCGGAGCCCACTGCAAGAAGTGAAAACATCCATTTCAGAGTTCTTTGCATCATAATGTTGGATATTGCTCCAAGCTAATTTTCGTCACAGGCTGGCTACAATAAATGGCTGAAAAAAGTACTCTTAACAAATTTACAAGATTCCACGTCCCATTAACCATCAACTACATAAGCACCCAGTAAGACAGACACGTGTACATGATGGATAAATACTGATCACAAACTCCGGACTCACATCCACCATCACAGAAATATTTCAAATAAAATTTTGAATGCTCTTAGGCTTAATTTTTTACAATCCATAAGTATACATTAGAGACCAATCAACTGAAAACTATAATGTAAAGAGTCAATAGCAAAAATCCGATAACTACTAAATTATGAAAGAAAGTAGCAAAAAAGACACCAAGATGTGCCAAAGTGATTGCGGGAAAAGCATCAACTAATAAGGTGAATGTACTCAATTACGAATAAACAAGAATCACATGAATATGTGCCACATAGAGCTCAAGGGCAGTGGCAGCAATTTTGGACATGATATGTTGGCCCAACAGTAGAGTAACCAGAGTATATTCTAAGAGAAGCACAAACTTGACATATCATGTTGAAAAGCTACTTCCTTTTCCATGTAAATTCAGCTATTTTCACAGGGATTACAAATGATATAAGTTACCACCACCAAAACTATCTGATGGCACAGATTGCCTTCCCAAGACAGGTGGAAAAAGAATGTAAGTAGGACAATTTGATGTCTTTTCTCTTCGGTAAGCAAGTGAATTCATTTGTCAATCTGAATGTACATCCCTGGGGTATTAACATCAATGATAAAGTAACCAAAGCTAGGGCCAGATTTAAACTAATATTCACAAATTGATACTGTCATCGACATTCACATCAGAGTCCACACACTAAATTCCAGGACTAAACCATGTTAGACCAACAAGGATGCAAGTGTCAAGAATTCCCAGACAAATTTCTCTAGCAGACAGAAGGCCAATGAAAGATTGTGACTTCCTGGACAAATAATTGGAAGCCATGATATCAAAATTTTCCCCCATTTGAGTACATAAGTATCTCACCTCATCACTCCATGCCTGGGATTTTAAGCTTTGAACAATCTGAGGCAGTCCAAGGTCTACCATCTGGGCACCAAATGTCCCTTTGGGCAGCAAATTCCTAAATGTCAAAATGACAACCCTGACAACCTACCAAAAACTTAATGTTAGACATATGCAGCATGTGTAGTCTCACAATCATCTAGAGAAACATGATAGCAAGCAGGGAAAAAACAACAAAAAGAGGAAAGCAAACTTGCTCAGGGAAAAGGGACCTTCAACATGAAAAATGTAGAAAGAATTGAATTCAATGGTTAATGTGCTTGAGAGGGAGGGAGGAGTGGGAATCAATTAAACTCAAAAAACCAGAGAGAAACCACGTGCAGAACAGACCACACACCTTCTCCTTTGTGGAACATTTGACAACATCAGTAAGTCGCGGAAGTGTCCTGGAAGTTGCCAAGTACTCTATGGCAGGTTCATAAAATGACAATAGCCATATACACAGACAAGTCTCATAAAGAAGCTGCCAAAAAGAGATTGTCAGAGATATGCTAAAGTACCAATACCATTTCAACGATGAGGTCAAAACCAGAACACTATAGTATGCTCAATATCAAGTGTTCTGTTGAAAATAATCGTACCTGGATTGATTGCTGTGTAGATGCTGGGGATATCAAAGGAACCAGCAGTTTAACGCCATCTGCTTGAACAAAAGATGATCTGACCAGAGGTTCCTTAAGCAATGTTGCAAGGCAGTTAATTGCAGTAGGAATGCCCCGAGTAGGGTGGGAAGGTTTCTTAAGCTGCAAAGCCAATTCAGCATCAAGACCATGTTTGTGAAAGATAACAAAATCTTTAAATATACCACAGTCACGAACAGCATCAGGTTAACATCTTCAACTGATACTATCTTGATGCTCAAACCACTAACCCTATGCCTACTTCCGATTGTCTCCACATTCTATACTTTCAGCAGCCAAATTAGCAAGCATTAAATGCTACCTACAGAGTCTTTCATGAAGAGACTGCACATTCCAAACATCAATAGCCTCTACTAATGAGCCATCCTCAAAGAATACACTTATGGATTCAAAAACATACCTGTGCACATAGCCAATCCACAAGTCCTTTCAGAACATCATCTATGGTGGTAAATCCTCTTTTCGAACTATCACTTGTTTTTGGCCTAGCGCTGCAACAACATACAGAGTTTTGACATCCACATAAGCGGTTCATCGAAAGTAAATTACTCAAAAGTCTCCTTTTCCCGATATCTTCACTATCAATGGAGCCAAAATTAAATACGTACCTCACTATCAGAGAGAGTATCTTACAACACTTCTCTTGTATGAACCAGTTGCCTTTCCAGAGCAACCTGAAGAATCAATCAACAAATAAGAGACTTCGATTCCAGAAACCAATATCTTGGCACATTGGAAACACTCAAGTTTATCATATGATGACATGCACTTTTAGGAGAGCAAGTACATTAAATTTTAGCATGTAATTTACTAGTTGATTTGCTCCCTTCATAGATGATGGTTGCTCAATCATTACAATTTCCAAGGACATTTCCCATCAGCACTACTTGCTGATATACAACTGCCAGCTAGAAACCTATCAGAAAGCACAATTTAAATGCGGTAATATGATAGATCCTAAATCAATGGACTTCATCGACTTAAAACCCAAAAGTATGGCTACCATATTAGGACATTCATGTAGCCTTAAATGAGGAAACCAAAACCCAAAATTTGACTTTGACTTCTGCTAGCATCTAGGCTAAAGTTCTCATTCAGCAGGACAACTATTCCACCTCCAACTTTTGATGAAGAAATGCTGATCCAGTTTGTTCTTTACATGATTGGTGTCAAAGGAATGACAACAAGAAGAAGCATCAACCATGATGAATAGGTACAGGAACCAAATCAAGCAATTATACTAGGATCAAAGTTAGACCAGCAGCCCACACAATTGCCAAACTCTTCGAGAAACCTATGCTAGATAAGTTCTAGTAAGTTTACATATTCGTTGTTCTTATCAGTAGAAGTTGAATACTATTCATCAAGATTTACTGTGCTTTTCCAAGAGAAGACAATGGTGCACAACCAACTGAACCATATGCTCTAGGACTACACAAAAGATAAACCAAACTAAAAGAAGTATAAAATTGCTCAGATCCGGAAGAATAACAAACCCAGGAGATATATTAAAACATTAATATAGTGCCAAAAACCATGTCCAACGCTAACATTAACATGACAATGAGTCGAAGAAAAGCCCTCATCCTTAGAAGTTTCAGCATAAGAGAACAGAAGGAAGTAAGATATAACATGAAAATGCGGGACTACAACAAATACAATAACAAGTCCCAAAGTTCTCATTAAATACTTAACTCAGGAAAGGTTCGTAAGTATCTTCATTTGAAAGAGACTCATCATGGAACAGTCTGGCTCTTTTTGGGTTTGCTGCACATGAGGGTAAAAGATAGGTCAACTTCTCATGATCAACAGAAAGCCGACAATGCCAAAAGTCAATTTAAGCACCTGTGAGCATCTCATCAATTAGAGCTAGAACATATTCTACTGTTTCTTCCTTGAAAATGTCGCGCAAGATATTAACAAACACCCGTGCGTAAGCCGGTCCATCCTGAAAGAGGAAGTTGGGAGATAGTATAAGAATCCCATCCTATCAAATCATTCGCTCACATTGTCTCAAGATTGCACACGTTCATGAGATTCATCCCCAAAGACTGATGATCGAAGGCGGGCAGTCGAGCATTACATCGTCGAGTAGCTGAGCACGATTGCTTTCCGATCTTTTGTCATATCGCCTCAACAGCTGGAGGCACGTCCCAGTAATCAGCTTCGTCGTCATATACGTCTCCCATGGGATGTCCCTTCTCAACACCTTAAGTAATACAGGAAGGAATTAATCAGCAGGACTGAATCGGGTCCTCATTTTTAAAGCTTCCCATGACAACTAGAGAACAACCCATTTCACAAGTTGGCTAATTTCCTCATGCTATAATATCACCAACCATTCCGCCGTGCCAAAAAAAGAGCCGTAATCCCATCGTTAAATTACCCTTTCTTTCGGCACGGACGGAATGTGGGTAGCAATGTTTTGGGGGCGCAGAACGCGAACCTGATCGGTGGTTAACTCCGCCTGGTCCATCGGGAGGGGGATCCAAACTCGATATCAGTAAAGCCGGTCGGCAGCAATTCGAGGGCCTGCGAAAGCCACAGAGGCGAAGGAGGCGTTAGGGGATCGCCGGAATTCGCTCGTCCTCCCCGCGATTCGTGATCCGGGGACGCGCCAGATCCCGGATCGCTGGCGACCCGGATCGCCGATGCGGCGTTCCGAAGCGATTCCGAGGTCGAAAGAGGAGGAGGAGGAGATGGTGGGCGACGATTTCGAACGGTGGCCGTAGGGAACAGGAACACTAACCTCAGCTGTCGCTGTCGGAGCACCACTCCGTCGCTATATCAAGAAGGTTCGCAGCGATGAGAGAGGTTTGTGAAGGACGTGATCGGTGATGACATGGGACAGTTTCGTTGTGTCTGATCTCTCTTTCGTCCTCTACAGAGAGAGACGCACAGAAAGGGACGAAAAGCATGTGAGTGGAATCCGGAGGCAGAGCTTGGCCACCCGCCGTGGATTGGATTGGGCTTTCTGGGCTCTCGGCCCATTAAGAAGAGGGCCCATGCTAGAGATAGAGAGAGAAGGGGGAATGTCTGTCCCACGCTCGCAATTATACTGTCGTTTTGGGGGGTATAGGTTCCAGCTTTTCGTGCCACGGCTATAATGATGATTTTCCCAATTACTGGACCATCCCTTTGATTTCTCATTGATAACTCGAGCTAGTGATATAGTTAACTCATTGGATACGAAAACACATTTTAGAAATATTTTAATTTTAGCTGCATTTAACTCATAATATTTCTGGGATAATGTAATCAATGTAATGCATGAAAGAAAATAACCAAAAAAATCATAACACTCTTGCAATTGTACCCATCCGGCCAATTTTAACTAATTGGTGTTGAAGTGAACACCAACCATCCAACTGATGTTTTTAATAATATTTTATTTTATTCAATTTTTTTTTTATCTTTTTTCCTTTTTTTTTTCCCATAATGGCTAGCAAGGCTCTTTATCAAGGCTCACAAGCAGCCCTCACCCAACCTCGCCTAGACTTGTGTGAGGCCTGGAGGCTGCAGGCAAGGTAGCCTCACTTGGGTTGGGCGGGTGAGGGTTGCCCTCACCAAATCAGCTTGCCCTTGCCAAAAAAAAAAAGACAAAAAGGAGAGAAAATAAATAAAAAGAAAAAAAAAAATTGAAATTAAAAGACAAAAATGTACTTGGGTCTCAAAAGTTATGCTTTTTTTTTTAATTGATATAGCAATTTCAAACCCCTTATTTGAAACAAATTTCTACCTTCATAGCCTTTATTTGAGAAAATATGAATATTTCAAGTTCTTATTTTTTCAAATTTTCCTAAAAGTTGAGAATTGACATAATAGAAAAATATAATATTTTGTTTATTATTGAGTGAAGTATACAGGAGCCCATTTATAGGCTTTACATAGTAATTATCTAAAGTAATAGATCAAGAACAATCAAGGAAATGTACAGCAAAAAAAAAAAAGGAAAACAAGAAAGAAAATAGATACAAAAATAGATGAGGGACTAGATCGAAGCTAATAAGCCAGAAAAAACGAGATGATCAAAACCAGGACCAAAATCTGTTTGATTTTCTAAGATGAGGATGTGGCCCTTCTCCAGCTAATCACTATTAATTCACCCAACTCGAGATGAACATGCAGAGCTCAGGGAGTCCCATCGTCCGATCATCAGAGATGAGTCAGACACAGCAAACTTAACAACATTACGATCAGGGTGACTTCAACCAAAGAGTAAAAACACCCCACAATCAACTAAGAAGTGTTGAAGAGTTCCAAAGTAATATACAAGAGTTCTCAAGTGTCATATTTCTGGAAGGCCTCGACAACAACCGAGACCAAAATGATCTTTAGATAGTCCCTACACGTTATGATTCTCGTTGAGTTAGACATGGTGGTGATCATCAAGGTTCCATTCGATGAAACTGAAAGCAAAAAACAAGAATCATTGGTCTAGTCTTGGACATGTGATGGGTTTGTATAGTATAGCTGCAGAGAAAACACTTAGATAGCAACCTTCAATAAGTGCAGCAACCCGATCGATCCGAACACTGAACATGAGACCAGAGCTTTCGAACAAACAGACAAGGAATAGGTGCTTGTTTGCCTAACCTTAGTATGATTGTCCAAGCATTTGATGCAAACAGAATAGTGATACTTGAATGTTAAAGGAGGAATTCCAACACATGTAGGGCAAGCTAGGAAAAAGGATTTTGTCAAAAATATAAATAAATAAAAAAAAGACATTAACTCACAAAAGCCATCCAAATTTGTAGGTTTTCCCTCCAAGAAATAAAGCGAGTGTACATGTGACATCTTGAAATTTCAATTCTGTTTTTAATTAAGTAAATCGGGCCTTTCATCGACACGTCTATAGTGTTACTCTCTAAGCTGATCACTCATGAGATAACTAGACTATCTGAGAAAGCCATTAAAAGATTTTAATGCAAAAGACTTGAGAATTTGACTAGGAATCGACTACTCGACCGTGCTCATCTGTAGAAATCATTACGGCACAGTTAAAAATCAATCAAAGATAAGAGATAGGTCGTTTTAACTGAGATGGATGATCAAAGTGTGGGTGATGCCACCAGATTGTAAAATTCTCGTCAATCGGCACTAGGCCGATTTTTCTGTCTTTTAGGTACCCTGTGTCTGTATTTGAAGTCTTGAGATTTTCACAACAACTGGAGGTCGCCAATGTGTTGAAGAGGTACATCGTGACTCGAAAAAAAATCGATTACAAATCAATTATACCAAAAATTTCTAAAAGTTACTCGATAGGCTAGATCACTCTAAAATCGCGTCAGATTGAAATTAACCGCGAATTTGAATCCGATTTTACAAATTGAAAGTTATGTCATGTCATGAGTCATTTTAGGGACATCGAGTCATCCTCCAAAATTTTTTCTGCAAACCTAGATTTTTGGTGAAATGTCAAAATAGAGCCGTTTTTGTCCGGAAAATTCAGGGGACCGTTTTCAATCGCATAATTGGGATGCAAGTTGATTCTATTGGTGAGGAAAAATGTTAATTTGAGTGAGGACACATTGGTGGAATTTATGGGAACCGAACTGATTTAATTCAAGTGGGAATTGAAATGAAATTGGGAGAAGCCAAATGCAAATTCGTAGCCCCCCTATGCCCTCAATCTTTGGACCATCTCATTAGCTTCTAAGGGAAGCTTTGGGGCTGGAAAATTGCTAAGAAAGCCAGCTAGCCATGATGGGACCATTTCAAGGGGACAAAGAGGTAGGATTGAAGCTCCCTCTTAACTTGTAGTTTCCTCCCTTCTTCTCCATCCGGTCGACCCCTCCATTTCCAAGGAGCTTGAAGCCTCCAAAAAAACCAGAAAACCGAGCAAAGCAGCCCCCTCCTCCATCGCACGCCCATCCGTCCGCCGGAGCCACCGCTTGCGGCACCCGAGCCCGTTTGTCCGCCAGCCGCTGCTTGCTCGCGCCCGCACGCTGTCCCTCGTCCCATGCTGTTGAGAAACTGCTCGCCGTCCACCAGGCCATCATCGAAGCCTCCACCACTGCCGTACGTCGCTGTCTAGCCGCCGGAAGTCCCGCCACTGCTCGTTCCTCGCTGTTTCGGCCCTAACTAACCACTCAGCCTCCTCCTCGGCCCACTGTCCAGAACCGAAACCCAGCAAGGGTCTTGATGTTTCAAGGCCCGTTTCCAAGCCCTTCCCAGCCTTGCTTGGTGCCCCCGCTTTGGAGTTTGTGGCCCGCCTTCATGTCCCCATCGCAGTGAACTCATCGGCTCACAAATCTAGTGAGTTTACTCACTAATATTCGCTTAAAGAGTTAATTATGCTTAAGGGTTGATGAGTTTAGGTTAAGTATGGTTTAGGTGGTTAGTTAGAACGGATTAGCAATTTAAGCGTTCGATATTGCATGTTAGGTGGTTAGAGTAGTGCAATTAGCAAATAGATAAGTCGCAATATTTATTTAAATAGGTTCGGAAATTTTCCGGACTCGTTTCGGTATTTAATTAGGCTTTTCCGACTTAAGTTGCATTTATTGGTATTTATTAATTAATTTTGGCAATTATTTAATTAATTATTATTTTCCAGAAATTAGGCCGTGATAGCCAGTGACTGGAATTCTGTGTTGATCGCAATGGTATGGTTAGTTTATTTAGTTGAGTGCTAAATTGTGCAAATTGCGTGTTGATTGTAATTTTGAATTTTTATCTCAAAATTTTATAATTTCAGTATTTAATTAGAAAATTACCGGGCGTCAGTTTACAGTGCCAAAAGTATTTTTATCGACTATATAATTAGTGGGATTTTATGAATTAAAAATATTATACTTTTGGCTAAGGTCTACCATGTAACCACACATGATTATTTTCATCGGATATATTTTAACATGATGAAATTGAGCCAAGTTCATTATGTAATTGAGGGATTGGTGCACAAGGCACAAAGTTCTTGGCTGGGGTGGGTTTATCGTAGTTCAACTTGTGTGAGCATTGGGTTTTCAACTTGTGAGAGCAGTATGATATATTAGCATATAAGTGCTTGATATGTTAGCTTGTGAGAGCAATATACTTTATCAGTTTGTGTGAGTAATGATCGTTTATCAGCTTGTGAGAGCAACGATCCTTATATCAGCTTGTGGGAGCTACTATCTATCTATATCAGCTTATCCAAGTTACTATCTATCATTTTCAACTTATGTGAGTATAGTCAGCATTGACAGTACCGAATAGATAGTATTAAATTGATAGATGGTATTGATTGGATGGATTGATAGATAGTACCCATCATTGGGGTTGAATTGATTAAATTGAATTGATTGGTGAAGTGTGTGAACTGTACTGACTTGCAGGAAGGAACTGAAGCAAATGTAAGTCCTTTGTTTTGTGCGTGCTTAGATAGCCTTGGGACGTCTTTTCTTCATAGTCGGAACTTAAGGGGTGAACTTGCTGAGACGTTGTCTCACCCCGTTATGAGATAACATTTTCAGGTCCTTAGATGGCAACTCCTCCCGAGCATTTTGGACAGCCAAAGAAAGTCACTGAGTAGTTATCTTATATTTCGCTTCATGGGAACCCTAGGGGATGGGTCTATGAACTCATAAGGTTTGTTGTTTGGGTTGATGAGGGTATACCCTATAAGGTGCCCCGTAAATACAGATCATGGTACCATCGTGAGCGGAATGGACAGAGAGAGGGTCATATACTGGAATATGAGATCCCTATGTCGGTGCTGGAGGTTACTTTTGGAAAAGGCACGGCAGACCCTCCCGGCGGAGCAGTATTAGATCCGAAGTCCTCAGAGCCTGATACCTCGGAGTATTCAGTTGAAAACTCGAATGCTTAAAGGACTCATAGCCTCCCTCCCCCCTTTTTGCAGACCTTGTATATATCAGTTAGTATTGTATATAACATAGTTGATATGTGTATATAAGTGTGTTGTGGTTTGAAAAATTTGTGGTCCTGCTTTTTATCCCATTTTGTTGTTATTTGGGGATTTATTTATTCGCTTTTGCATACGCATTTAAAATAAATGGATCGGCAACGCGTCCTGGGATGTCGCTATTTAATCGACCACCGAGAGATGGGCATGCGCTTGGAGGATCGGGGCATGACAGTACAAATAAGCAAATTGATCCAGTCACCCTTACCACCAACACACACAAAAAGACAAATTCTTGGCAAACTCAAAGCTTGATTGAATACAATACTATAATACTGATCCAAACCAAGTAAAAACCTTCATCATCAGCTAAATGCGCAACCCACAAAACAAAAGGCGAAAAAATGCCAGGCCAAATCATCCATTCTTGTCAAAGATGGTTAGTATCGATAGTGGCTATCCTTAAATTCCTAATCTCTTCAAATCTTTTCCACACGACAGCTTTGATCCCAGCTCAACAGCACAGGGATCGTCAAGGAATCCGAGTTCGAGTCCTAAGCCAAGAGTAAAGCAGCGAAGTGGAATCCTTCATAGCCAAGGAAGGGCCTTGGCTGTTCCCGACTTTTCTACTTCTCTATCAGATTGGACATGGAGTCGGATTCTCCCGACGATTTTGCTTGTCCTCCCTCTGCATTCTCTAGTTTTTCGTGCTCTTGCAGTGGAAACTAAGTAAAGAGAGAACATTTTCTAAAGCAACGCGGGGAAGACGAAGGGTTGTTTATATTTACAATGTGCTTAACAATTACTGCGAATGAATACCATAATGGGTGCACATTTAACAAAAATGAAGAAACCATTACCAATCTAGTCTCTAGCACCCCCGTCTTTTCAACATTCTATTTATATTTTTGAACTATTTTTTAATGGACGTTGGTTTTAGGAAAAAAATCATATTGCTGAATTTAAAAACTAAGGTATCCGTACTATAAAATTTAATTAAAATAATGATTATGGTTCTCGAAACATGTCCTTTCAATTGCGGCTGAATTTGTTTAGAATGATATAGATTTGGAGATAAAAGAAGCAACTGGTTGGGATTTTGGCAAGGTGCAAATCCCATGAGGACTTCTTTGATTTAAAGATTTATTATATACTATAAAGTGTATTGTGAGAAAATTGCCACAATTTTCTTGTTTGATAACTTTACAAGTGACATAAAGGCACTATTTGACAAAAAAAAAAAGGGTAGCGTCATTTAGAAAAAAAAAGGGATATGTTTAGTAGAAGTCCTAAAACTTGTTAGGAAAATGGAATTGAGTTCTAAAACTTGTAAAAAGTGTAATTAATTTCTAAAACTTATCAACTTGGTTCAATTGAGTCTTTCTGTTAACACCGTTAATTTATACTAATGGAAAATGCTGACATGGCTTATTTTAATAATTTCTCTCTCCTATGTGGCAACTGGGGCAAGGAAAATTGTCCAGGTCAGCAAAACAACATAGTTTTGGATATTGTTTATGTATCCAAAACGACGGTGTCTCTTCTCTCCTATTTTTACGTTCCAAAACATTTTCCTTCCGTTGAACCATTCCCATTGCGTTTTCCTTTGGTCCCTTCTTCCCTGTCTGAATTAACCCTTCCTTCGTATGACCTTAAGCCTTAAATCTAGACGTAGATCACGATCTAGTGCCTTGCAAGTTGCAATTCTTCGTCAAACGCGAGTATGTGCAACACTCATCCCGTAAGAGCCTTGGTGGTGGATCAAGTGACGTTGACAATGGAGGCGGCCACTATGATCGAGCCATTCTCCTCCTCACTCGTTTGAGCTAGGTTTGTATCTTCGTTGTCAATTTCACCATAACTTGTTGATGTTGAGATATTGGGGTTTTAGTTTTTGAAATCTAAGCCCTAAATGTGATTAATGTGCCGACTTTTCCCAAAATTTCATTTTGAAATTCTTGATTCGGAAGGGATTGGTGAAGAAGGTGAGCAATCTTGCAAGAAATTAGCACAACCCCAAATTTTGTGTCAATTGTTGTCTATCCTGCTTTTTTTTTGCTCTGTCAAGTTGGTTTCTAGTGTCAAATTTTCTTGTTTCTCTTCACTTTTCTACCCAATTTATGTACAAAAAATCTTTCAAGGGCCCTTCCTGATAGTTGAAATAATTTGGAGACAGAAAAAAGCTTTTATTTGCAAATGTTGTATTTTTTGGAACTTTTCATTCTTTATGAGAAAGACTCCAATGTGAAGTTGGTCTTCCTACAAAGCTTTTTTTGTTTTTTTTTTTCAATGACAATTAATAGCCCTCCAATTTGCATAAGTGGAAATTTCAGAATACTTAGCCTTTGAGATTTTCTTTTGGGAGATTGGTAGGCTTTTTTTTTTTTTGCATTGTGAAGATTGGTAGAGTTTATTGGACTTAGCTTGGATTAAATTCTTTTGCCGGTGTACCATTTATGGTCGTGCGCTCATATGTAGATATTTTACAAAATGTCTATTCAATATATTAATATGCTTGAGCAATGGGGTAAATTATGTTTGTTAACTTCTTTGGTTGTATTTAAAGACCTATTTTTTGGTTAACATATCATATACATGGAAACTAGTAATATACAATAGGGGAAATAATTATGGAGCTTTTAGAGTTGGATGGCCTTTCCAATGTTTGGTCTGAATTGCAGAGGATGTACTATGGCTTAGAATTATTGTTGATTGTTTACAAATCTTGCATTGTTTAATCATTCAGAAGAGTAAACAACCCAAAGATGTCTATAATTTAAGTAGTTCATATTAGCCACAAAGTACTTATCATGTAAAAGTAGATGTACTCAGTTTTCCCTAGTTTCATGTGCCAATTGTGTCAATCATCTTAATCTATCGTTCATTAACCTATCAAAATGATCATGTTGTGCATTAGATTTAGACGAGGCTTGATCTATAATATGTGCAATTTATACGGTGTTCGTTCTACCCTCTTAATACAATTTTTCTTACTGATTTCAGTTGCTTATCTTTGGAATGAGTTCATTGGAGGGCTGACTACTCTCAAGGTCATCCATCAATATGGGTATGTTTACCCTACCCATTTCTCTTTACAGGTGAAGTTATTAGTAGTTTTTAGTTGAAATTTTTATGATTGAAAGTGCTATTTGTTTTTGTTCCTTTGTAGATCCAATAGGCAAGAACAAAGTTTATGTCATCGTTTTCTTTGGAGGTAAATTTCAAGTTGGATTGCCCTTATAATACATAGATGGAATGGTTGATGTTGTTGAAGTAGACTTAAGTAAAGGTTCATTGTCCAACATAATTGATGCTATTAAGGTTTTGTGAAGGCGTAACATAGAGAAACTCTTTTATGGAGTTCCTGGAAGTAATATTCTTGAAGATAAGTACTTATGAGATAACTTTGGTGTAACAGATCAAATTTATCATTATCTTCATTCTGAGAATATTAAAGAGATGATTGCTAAGATAGGGGGAGTTGAGATGGAAACTGGAGGTTTGTTTGATGTGAATATGGAAAGTGTTAACAATGTGGCTGATAATGTGTTAAAACATATAACTGGAAATGCTGATGATGACGGGAATCGGGTTGAGGGTGAAAATAGGGATTTGGATAATAAGAATAATGATGCATGTAATTTGGTGGATGTGGAATAGTCGAGTGACAATGATGATTTTGAATTGGTTAATGCAAGAAGAAATTTAAAGGAATTTTTTGCGAGACATAGACTCAAAATTGGAACTAACAATGAAGAAACTTCTCAATTAGACATTGACTCTCCAATAAAGTTATCAATTGATCCTTTAATGGTGGATGCTTCTGGATTCGAAATAGAGCACTATGATTTAGACAAAAAAGAAAGTCTTCATTCAGATTTAGATGATTAGAGTGAAAATGAAGGAGATGATGTTATTTCAAGAAGGAGAAGTAGGTTTCCATCATATGATCGAAATGGTAAGAATCCAGTATTTGTTGTTGGCATGACATTTAAGGATTCAAGTGAGTTCAAAGATTCAATTTTGAGGTACTCGGTGGCTAGGCAAAGAGCAATTAAATACACTAAGAACGCCACGATTTGTAAGAGCTAGATATGCCCAGGCTAATTGTAACTGGATGATTTATGGTGCTTTCGATGGCAAAACTAGATCATTTCATTTAAAAAAGTATATTGATGAGCATATATGTGCTATCCCTTTTGAGAATAAGAGACTTTCTAGTTCTTTCTTAGCTAAATACTTCATGATTCTCATTTCTGCAATGCTTAAAATCAATGCACCTTAGTTGAAGAAGCTAATTAAAGAACAATTAGGGATAAATGTCACTTTGAGTCAATGTAGGAGAACAAAACTAAAAATGTTCGAGGAATTGCAAGGTAATTATAAAAAATGAGTATGCACTGATGTACGATTACTTAGGAGAGCTTAACATTACAAGTCACATGAGCACATTTAAAATGAAAGTTAAAAGACCACTACTAAATTCCCTACCATTATTTGATAGGGCTTACATTTGCTTTGATGCTTGCAAAAAATGATATTTGGCAAGGTGTTGGAAGATCATTGGATTAGATGGATGTTTTCTTAGGGGATTGATCAAGGGTGAGTTGTTGTGTCTTGTAGGGATGGATGCCAACAATCAAATATATCTAGTAGCATGGGCAGTTGTAAGAATTAAGAATGAGGATACATGGAACTAGTTTATCAACTTGTTGAAGGAAGATCTCGACATGGGTAATGGCAATGGTTGGGCTTTAATAAGTCACCAACAAAAGGTACGTAATACTATTATCGCTCATCTTGAATTTGTTTGCAACAATGTATTTGATGATTTCCAATATTATGTATTGCTTTTATTTTATTTTATTAGGGTCTCATCCCTTCAATAGTTAACTTTTGCCAAATACGAAACATAGAATAATGCGAGGCATATATATATTCTAATTTGGATAAAAAAAAAATACAAATGAAAGCAGTAAATGAAACAATTTTGGAAATGTGCTTAGAATACTAATATGTCATAGTTTGAGGTGCATAAACAAAGGTTGAAGGAAATGACTCCATAGGGTCATGATGATCTATTCCAAATTAAGCCAAAGCACTGGTGTAAAGCCTTCTTTGACATCAACATAAAATGTGATGTTGTTGATAATACTCTTAGTGAAGCTTTCAATGGTAGATGTATGGAAGTTAGGTGCAAGGCCATTGTGAGTATGCTAGAAAATATTATAATCATAATTATGAATATAATGCACAGTCAAAGAGATGCATGTGCTAAGTGAACAAGGAATTATGATCCAAAGATTGTGCATAAGTTACATCAAAATACAACTATTAGTAGATATTACCATTTGATATGGAATGGAGATCGAGGATACAAGATTCATAAGATGGTGACAAATATGTTGTAGATTTGAATTTGAAGATTTGTTCTTGTAGAGCTTGGGAAGTTAGTGGAATTCCATGTTGCCATGCCATATGTGCAATACACCACAAGAAAAATGATTTAGGTGACTACCCACCTGAGTACTTCTACAAGAACAAATACATAAGTGTTTATCAATTCATGATACCTACTGTGAGAGGACATAAATTTTGGGACAAAACTAATAAAGAAGCCCCTTAGCCCCTACCGATCAAAAAGATGCCTAGTATGCCAAAAATGAATAGAAGAAAGCAACCAATTGAGCTTGTAAGATATAACAAAATAGCTAAAGAGAGAAAACGAATGACTTATTCTACATGTAATGTGGTTGGACATAATTGCATAGGATGTTCTCTGAAAAATGTATTTCTTAACTAATTGATCTTATTGATTTTAAGCTCGTTGTGTTGTCATTAATGCTTACTATGTGCTTTTTAAGCCCATACAAATGCACCCAAAGCTCAATTTTATGCTCAATCTCAGGCCAATTTCAGTGGATCAAGGCCCAAAAAAAGACAAGTAATTTGTGATAGATTCATGCATTATAAGTTATAAATGTGAAGATTTCGATTTACTAATGATGTATATATATATATTCAAGCTAAAGCTACAATAACGACAAGTACAACTCAAGGAGGATCCAAAGGTTGTGACATTGCTTCTGCAAAAGTTAGTGCACCTATACAAGACAATAATGGGTAGGTGAATTCTTAAACCATTATTTTTACAGAAGCTAGTGCACCAGTAGAACATACTTCAACCAATACTTTTGCAAAAGCTAGTGCACTAATACAAGATATTTCAGCTAATGCTTTTGTAGAAATCATTGTAAAAGTACAAGATACTTTAATCAATGTTTTTGCTCAAGTCAATGTGCCAGTACAAGATACTTTAGGCAATGCCTTTGCAAAACTCAGTGCACCAGTGCAAGATACTTTAGCCAATGCTTTTGCTCAGTCTAGTGTAGATGGAAGAGGATGCTGGGCTACTTAGTAGACAGACCAATGCTTTTGCTGAAGCTAGTGTTAATCAACAACAATGATTTTTTTGTGCTTAAGCCAGTACAATAGCTAATGGCAAACCTCAAAAAATCCTAGTGAGTAATACCTCACCACACATGCATTCATTTGTTGTGATTACATTCTCACGTCCGATTTTTCTCATTTTCAGTTTAAAAGACCAACCATTGAAATGGAAATTATGCAAGGACAATCACAACCGAAGAAGAAGAAAATGGTAGGGTTGTGTGTTTATACAAATCCTAAAGCAAACCTTCAAGTTCTCAATATGAGTTATGTTTTAACATTTTACAATAGGAATTGATTGTCTCCTTGAGCTAAAAACATACCAATTCTTTTGTAGCTTGGCATAACTAGCGCAAGATTATTGAAACCACCGGATAAATTAGTAGTTTTAGGAGCTTCAATGGTAAAGGCATATCCCCAAGCCAGTGCACAACCTCAATCATCTCACATTGCTCCTTAAAAGCATGTTGTTGTGAAGTCAAAGCCACCATTGCAACTCCAGGACAGTTTCCAACTTCAATCATTAAGAACTTATCCTCGAAAGCACATCGCTGTAAAGCCAAAGCCACCATCACACCTCTAGGCAAGTTCTTAGCCTTGGTCTCGAAAACATATTGCCGCAAAGCCAAAACCACCATCATAACCGCAAGAGAGTTAATAGTCTAAGTCATCTCATGCTTCAATTGCTCCTCCAAAGCCCATTTGGAAGAGAGTCACAGGAGGCACACCATATACAATGAAAAGCTCAAGACTTATGAATCAAGCGCATGCCAAACCTGCTAGACCACTCGAGATAATAAACTTAGATTGATGTACTTATTAATACATTAGGAGTTTATTGTGAGCTTTTTGCCATGTCTGGTATGATGAAGTTAACATTTTAATATTCTCTCTTGTTTATTCTAGTGCGATAGATTTGAGACCAAAATAGGCCATAAAAGCATATGGATGCAGGATTTCAACTGAAAGCCATTTCAATTCTGCACTTTTGTATCAAGAGAAAAATTGAACATGACTCTTGCATTCTTGATTAGCTTGTTCAGCAATTCTCAATTTAGTCTCAAATCATCCTTCTTGAGGACATTTAATTTGAAACGATATACATTGCAACTATTTGAGGCTACTGATTGCATTGATTAAGAAATTTTTCAATTGATAGGGTCAAGGCCGTTTGTGTGATGTGGTGAAGGTATCTGGATTTTCAAAGAAACCAATGTGCATTTCTTGATTTCAAAATGGCACAACAGGTCGAACCAAAGGCTACACAGAGAGGCTTATAGTTTGGTTTTAGTGATATTTTTGGCATTAAGCACACCAACACCAAGTTTTCAAAGGTTGTTTGATGAATTGCTGTTTTGATTAAGATCAAGCACAATCGGTACAAAATTTTGCTTTCTTAGAGTTTATGCCACATCCGTGTAATACTTCTTCTAATTCATTTTTAGAGCATGGAAGGATTTGACATGTTTGTTGATCATCCTTAAACATTTTGTTTCTACTAGAGCTTCCATCACTGAGATTGTGCATTTAACTTTTGTAATTCTGTGTCAACATTAATAAATGACTCAAATTTTTAGACTTTGGCCACTACTAGTGCTCTTCCTAGTGAGTGGAAGCTAGTGAAAGAACGCAAGCAAGCCCCTGAATCTTCAGAAAATGATGGCTCACAGCTCAGTGAGAATGCATCCGACAAATAAGACTTTAACACAAACAGTCTTAAGTAATAAATTTCCGTTGATGGAACATTTAAACATCTTCATCCAGATATGCATTCACTAAATGAAAGTTTCTAGTTTGTGCTCTTGTACTAGATGCTAAAGAACACACAAAATGAATTAAACTTCTTTACATCTCCACGCAACATGAGTTTCCCAATTTTACAAAACAAAAGAGGATCGGGATAAAGCAATTAAATACAAACTTAGAAAGAAGATACTATGGAAGACTTAGAAACTTCTCATTAGCTTTCACATTAAATATAACCCCTATAATGATACAACACATGCATAAAAAAAATGCAATTGATAAAATGTCTTTTCTTCCTTCACTCGTGCAAGCTTCTCCTTTAAAAGTCTAATTTTAGCCTTTTAAGCCTTCAATTTAGCTGTTGGTGAGCTCATATAATGGTCGTCACATCTCGATTGGCTTGACTCCGATAGTGTTTGATTTCTTTGAAGCAGGTCAACTATCATGTCCCTCACTTGATCTGGTATTTTTGGGTCAACCCACATGAAGAAATTGCAGCAACCTGGACCATCAAACTTAGCACATCCATAAAACCTTCTTCTTGTGTTTTTCTTTGTTTTTGCAATAAGAATTGGTGATCGAAGACCGTAATAGCAAGTTAGCTCTGACTCGACCTCATTAGGAGTTACACCACTTGATTTAGAAGTTGTTGCCCTCATTCTTCTTGCCACCATATTAAAAAAGCATATCACAGTGCAAACTAGTAAAACTTACACTGCAGGAGAATAAAGGCAAGTTAATTCATTGTAAAGTATCTTAAGTAATGAGAGAAATTGTTTGAATACATTAAGCACCAACAACATTCAAATTATTTAGAATTTATTGCAGCACAACCCATTTAGGAAGTCAATTTAGCACAATTACTTGACTAGTGTGTACGAGGAAGTTGGTGTAGGATTAGCTCTCATCACTATGGTCCAAGCTCTTAATCATGCTAAGTATGGGGTAAGGATAGTTTGTTGTTTTTTTTCTACCGCTTCCTTTATCAATATGGCATTTTGCCATTTTCTTTTTCAATCCACAACTTCATATCACATCTTGAATTACAAAAAAGAATGTGTTTTCATTCAAGTAAGGACTCATTATGTAAGACACTGAATGAGTAAATATATGGAGATTGATTAAGCTATGGTTGATATGAACCACTTCAATTACAGACATCTTGAGGTTATTTACCCTTTTGGATGATTGACCAATGCAAATTTGTAAACAGCCAACAATAATTCTAAGCCATAGTACACGTTCTACAACTCAGAACCAAACATTGGAAAGGCCATCCAACTCCCAAAAGCTCCAGAAGTGTTTCCCATATTGTATATTACTAGTCCCCATGTATATGATATGTTAACCAAAAAATAGATCTTTAAATGCAATCAAAGAAGCTAACAAAACATATTTTATCTCATTTCTCTTTGAAGCAAGGCACTAAGAGAAGAATCCAATGCGCCAACAACAAAGAACAAGCTCCTCCTACTACTGTGAGTTTGTGACGTCATCATCATCACCTTCGAGCTCCAATGGTACCATGATTCTAAACCATAGCTTATATAATCGACTTTGTAAATTTAACTATGTTAACATACTATAATAAATTACGAGATAAAAACGGAGATAACATACTAGATTTTAATTATTAGTTAGTAATGTATGCATTACGAATTAACATGAGTACTTTTCGTAAAAACTGCTTGGAGGAATTGGCAAATGCGAAAGAGAGATGAGCACTGTTTTGTTGCCGAAGCATCGCTCAAAGGCAAGAGGTACTGCATTCTAATATTGATGGCCTTGTTGAAGCATGGGATAGCAAGATGATGATCTCTCAGTTGCAGAGAGTATTGGTCCATCGCAATCCATTGGATCTGTACCTGAGTAGGCAACCTGCATATGCTACGTAGTTGCTAGGAAAAGCAAAACATGATGAACTTGATTTCCTTCCATGTTTGGTCAAACATTTTCCTCTGAAAACAACGAGCGTGCGAGCAAAAGGGAAACCAACCACGGGGGTGGTATCTAGGCAGTTAATGTGAAGCGTAATGACCCAATCAATCAATTAAAGCATGCAAGAAAGATAAAATATAGGGCAGAAGAGAACATGGGAAAAATCCATTTCGTAAAGGAAACAAGAGATGTGCACTAAAAATTCCAAAAATTGTCATAAAAGAGCTAGCAACCCTCGTTAGAGGCCTCACCAACCTCAGGAGATAGCCGGCAAGGTCAGATTGCGAGTGCCCTCCTAGAGTTGGGCGATGCTTAGAGCTGCCCTAGGAGAGGTCTCACCAACCCTAAGTGAGGGACAGCAACACTTGCTAGGCCCGAGCAAGCACCGATGTCACCTAGATCTAAACACCCTCATGCAGGCCTAGCGAGGGTCGGGTGAGGCTTTGCCCGATGCTTTGGCGAAGGCTGGCCACCCTCGCCAACAGCAAGGCCTTGCCTTGTCTCTCTTTTTCTGTTTTTCTATTTTTTAAAATAATATTTTAGTTTTTTCTTAATTATTAATCTAATTTAAATAATATTGGATAAAGAAAATAAATAAATAAAAATGCCATGTAGGAGAGATAAATAAATTTTAAAGTGCAATGTCACCATTTTTCATTTGACAAATTGACGATGTTAATGGAAAGATTTGATTACATAAATTTGACAAGTTTTATAATTTTATTGTACTTTTTGTAAGTTTTAAGATTTAATTACATATTTATGACAAGTTTTAGAATTTCTAGTGAATTTATCCCAAGAAAAAGAAGAAGAATACTCTCACGGCCCAAAAGCATAGTTTTTCGAGTGCTAACTAACAAAATCCATTAGGATAGTTCAGCAAATATTTGTAATGCTTGTAGCACATTAATTTTAAAAAAAAAAAACCTACAAAAAGGATTTTAAATTATGCTCACTATGACATATTTCTTCGAATTTTGTTTTACATCAAAAACCCCAAACGATGTCCTACTATAATGCATTTACCCAAAAAAAAAAAAAATTCTTGTACTATTAATATCTCAAATTTGTACATATGTAACACATTTACTCTCCATCAAAATTCCATTAAGTGATTTTTCAGCCAGAACACCGTTGTTTTTATTTCACTTAAGTCACGTGGTCATGAGGTCAAATACTTTTCACTTTGGCATCTATGTAGATAGACTTTTAACAATTTTCCTTGATAGAACTTTGCAAAAAGATAAATACGTCACACAAATACAAGTTTGAGATTTTTTATGTCACAAAAAAAGTTTAGAGAATAATTTAAGATTTTTTTTATGGTTTTTGCTCTTGAATAAAACCCATCAAATAATATTGCTAAACCTAAAGAAAATAGCAAGAGTATTAATGAATTTTAGTAAATTGCTAAACAATCACATTTCTGGAAAATTCATTTTTGTATATGGAAGAAACGAAAACACATACTTAGTTTGAAAAAAAATTATTATGATAAGTCAAACGTTTCCTCGTTTTTCTGTATTTATCTCATGAAATTTGTTGTTATTTCTGGACGACCCGCCGTAGAGTCGCGCGCAAGGACTACGGATTGCTTATGCAAGTTCCGTCGCCATCTTCAAAGGGTAAACGATGACGAACAACTATGGACAACTACCAGGTCTAGAGGTTCCATTTCTCCTTTTTTGTTGATTTTTCAAATGTACATAAACATAGATGATGACAAATTTTAACTTCGTCAATCATTAACTTTAATATTTGAAATTTTACAATATTAGACAAAATGAAAAAATTATTGAGTTGGTATTGTTATTACAACTAAAAATTGTTGAGAAAACCTCATAATATATTTAAATTTGATAAATCTATCCATGGTTTATAGTAATCTTCATAAATGCAAGAAGTGCTTTATGTTTCAGGTCATTCTCATGCTGAAAATACTCTTTATGACCAAAGGACCTACGTGAACATGTTTTCAGGTACTGGGTGGACATGGGAGTTTCAACTTATAAAGTTTAAGAAGTTCATGCGAAGCTGGATAAGACATTTTCATATTGTATTGGAGCTAGTCCATGAGAGTATAGGGAAATCCAAAGAGTACTCTATAAGACTAATCGCACCATTCGTCGAGAAATGAGGCAAGTCATCTACATCACCATCATTGCCAAAAATTGTTGATCATATCCTAGAAGCAAGAAGCAACGAACCACGTGGATATCAACAAATGCTCTGCTTGAATATTAGCAAAGATTATATCTGAATATCAACAATGCAAAAATTGGACATTAGCCAATTTATTGCATGGATATTATCAATAATTATATATGAATACTAACAAGGTAATTACTGAATATTGGCAAAACAACTGTGTGGATATTATCATAATTTATAGACGCCGAATATTATCAAACTAATACAATGACTGAATATCAATAGAATACCTATCCTACTTACAACGACAATCTTGTTGCAAATTTCAAGACTATTATTTTGTCATTTTAATAGGTATGGATGCCAATTTTAGAAGATATTGTTTGACTTTCTTTATTAAGATTATTTTTGTAATATTTAACCACACATGGAATCTTAATTGATCACAATCATCCCCAAGACAAAGTCCTTTCCTTTATTGAAGAACTCCACTTATGGAAATCAATATTTGATTATATGGGTGATCAAATCAATCGAATTTCTAATTGTTCTATCTCAATGACTACTTTAATCTTCTCATCAATTGTCCAACAGCTAAGTATGGAGATTGATCCTGACAAAGACTATCCAACATGAAGTTTTGGATACCGAGGAGTATAAAAGAAGATTAAAATGTTGACGAGAGATATAGCAAGAGAAAACAATTCCAAAGTTCAAGAGAACTTCACAATCTTTTGTTATCTTCTTAGAGCTTATTATTGTAATCAATTGAGAAGTGTTGACAGAGTGTTAGTATGAGATAATGAGCCCTATTAGTTTGTGCATGACCATTACCAACTTCAGGAAGAAGAGATTGTGAAAAAGCAACATTCACTATTATAATTTTACTTTGATTTACTAGTGAAATCCAATTAGTAGGCTGTCAGCGCGAGAAAGTGGACATAAGCTTACTCTAAGTTGAATCACTATAAATTTTCAATGTGCAAAGTCTTTTATCTTTGTAAGGAAATAACATAAATGATCCTTGAATGTGGTTCATGAACTTTTAATTTATTCAATATGGTCCCTTACTTTAACCTAATATGCAATATGGTCTATGAACTTTTAATTTATTTAATTTGGTCCCTAACTTTAATCCAATGTGCAAGAAGGTCCCTAAACTTTTAATTTGTTCAATGTAGTTTTTGAACTTTTGATACATGTTCAATTTAATCCTTGGACTCTATGGAGATTGTTCAATGCTGCCTCCGATCTTGAATTAATTGAAGGACTACATTGAACATATACCGAAAGCTTGGGGACCACAGTGAACAAGTTAAACGTTCAGAGACTATATTGCATATTAGATCAAAGTGCATGGACCATTTATATTATTATCTCATCTCTGTGCTCATATTCCCTTTTTACTTTATAGAAACTTTTGCATTGCTGAATATTACATAAAATCTGGTCATACCGATACTCTGTTTCTCATAGTTACACTTTTGTCCACTTGACTTTTTCTATTCCGCATTTGTTTGTCAAGCTTGTTTTAATTCACTTATTCACTCATCTCTATGTGATGTTACTGGCCATTTAAATATTTATAATATACCATCATCCAATTTCCCACCAAACGAAAATTTGTGACAAAGAAGCTTTGTAGTTTCTAAGGGTGAGATGGTTTGGATTGGGCCAATCCACCCCTTAACTCTAGGACCAACCCACACAGTGTTGGTCCTCAATTTTTGGGACCGAGGACTGGATCGAACCAATGAGTTCGGTCTGGTTCTAGGGTCAACCCAGGACTAACCAATAATTTTTTTTTGTTTCATTTATTATACTCCTTGAAAAGGCGATCGAGGACTAGACTGATCTAATGGGTTCCATTAGGTTCCAAGGTCAACTCGAGACTAATCGATAATTTTTTGTTTCATTTTTTTTTACTTTTTGAAAAGGTAATCGATGACCGGACCGACCCAATGGGTTCAGTGATGAGCGAGGTCAGCAAAGAGAGGCAAGCGGTGAGTGTCAAGTGGGGTAAGCGTTCAGTAGTGAGGAATGTGAACAGCAAGTAAGGTGAGCGACAAGCAACAAGTGAGGTGAGCAAAGAGTGGCGCAAGCGACTAGAAGAGAGTGAGGCAAGTGTCCAATGGCAAGCGAGGAAATTGTTTCTTTCAATCTTGGAAAATTAAAGATTAAGAGGACAAAGAAGATAAAAAAGAATGAGTACTAGATGAGGATACTGTGAGGAGTTTTTACACCATTTTTGATATTGTGAGGACTCCTCACAAAGATATTTTTCTCTTCGTAAATAATGGCTGTTGATGTCATAAAAGACAATAAAAGTCCAAGCTATTAAAGAACAGTGTAAAATTAGTTTGACTTTTCACTCACCCGTTTAATACTTTGTTGACGTCATTTGACTTAAGGATTTCTCTATATAAACAATTATAAATAATATATTAGATATATAATATATAAATATAATATATACAATCAAGGTTGGTTTGGGTTGGACTGACCATAAACTCTCAAAACTGAGAACCAACTCGCAAAGTGCTGGTCTAAGGGTTCTAAGACCAAGGATTGACCCAATCCTCCTAGGAACTGAATCGGGACCAGCGGGGTTGGGCCAGTTTAGGGTTGGTCCAGGGTTGACTCTAGGTCGATGCTCACCCCTAACAGTTTCTTGAAATTGATTATTAAACACATTTTGTTTCAATTGGAACACTTTGGGTTAAGGTTCTTTATTTAGATGGAAAGTAAAGCCAAAACATCGCCAAGATTCCTTGTCAACATAGAAGAAAGCTCTATAAACACAACGAACAGGTAAAGAAACATAGTAAGATCAACTATATAGATTTATAGAATAAATTATGATATAAACACGGAGATAGCATACGAGAATTTTAATTATGAGTTAGTAATAGATATATCGCAACTTATCGTGAGCGTTTCTCGAGAACAACTGCTTGGAAAGACTTGCAAATGCCAAAAAAAAAAGACCTAAGCAATGTGTTGCTGCTGAAGTGGTTGTGGGGGTACCGCACTCTGATGTTGATGGCCTCATTGAAGCGTTGGATGGCCTGATGATGATGCTTCATTTGCAGAGCGTCGTTCTATCACGATCTATCGAATTTGTACCTGAGTGGGCAGCCTGCATGCATTATGCAATTACAGGAAAAGGGAAAACAGGGAACAAGAATTCCTTTCCTTGGAGATAGATTTTAGATTTGTTTGGTTAGACCCTTTGCCTCTAAACACAACGAGCACGCAAGCCAAGAAGCGAGGAACTTCTCCCCAGACCCACCTAATAATGCAACTGAATTCAAACACCAACTTGGAGGTCTTTAAGCAGTAAATGTGAAGCTACCAATCAATTAATACAAAAGGCTTTTTGAGTACTGGTTAAAAAATTCATAGAATAAGTTCAACAAAAAGTTTTAGTTTGTGTAATTTATGATATAAAATCCACCAACTAATATTGCTGAATTTAGAGAAAATACAGAAAGAGTTGAAGGATTCAGTGAATCGCTAACTTATCGCATTTCTCGAGAATTCAATTATGTTGGTGGAAGAAAAGAAAACATATACTCCATTTGAAAGAAAGGGAATTGGTTGGTTAAGTCAAATTTTTCCTCAACATTTTTCTATATCTTCTTTTTGTCAAATAGTTATTTATTTCATACCTACCCACGCATGGCAGCGCTGGTTGAGGTGTACCCCCTGATTTGGCACCAGGTCAGGGGTTCGACTCCTTGAGTCATTCACGAATCTCAGGATAGTTACGTGATTTAAGTGGGGGGTCCCGATGATGGGTTGCTGAGTCAGTCTCCCCCGAGGTATAGTTGATGTTGTGCTCCCAAAGGTGAACTAGGCCGATAAGCTAGGCCGGATCCTTGGTGTCAAAAAAAAAATAGTGATTTATTTCATTCTAATAAATCAAGATAGTCGAGCCCTGATTCTAAAGCCCTCGAGGAGGGGATAAAGCCCATTCCGAAGGCAAAAAGTTCTTTTTACGGGTTTTTGCGATCCTGACCACCACGCGATTGGTCTCTCTAAAGCAATGAGCTATTCAAATGTCCAAAAAGAAGAGCATGATTATTACATTTGATGATAAGAGCACCAACTACCTAAGTGAACTCATCTGGATGCCTCAAACCATCAACTAAGTCTATGTTGTTTGACTCAACTAGAAGCATTTCATGAAATTTGTTGTCATTTTTGGATGACTTACCTGAGAGTTGCGTGAGGACTATAGCAAGAGCTTGCTTGTGCAACAACGATGGGCTACCACGGAGGTCAGGTTGTTTTGTTTCTCCTTTTCTTTGATTTTTAACTGTGCCAAAAATAGAAAAAGATGAGATTTTTACTTATTAATCATGCATTAAATATTTGGAATTCTGAAGTTTTAGAGAGTTCTTGAAAATTACCAAGTTGGTTTTGTAATTAAGCAGCAAATGCCAATACTCCATCTAAATTATTTACCAAATGGAAAAATCATGACAAAGTAGCTTCGCAGTTTCTTAAAATTGATTATTAAACACTTTTGGTTAAAAACGCTTTGATTCAAGATTTTTATGTGAATGGAAAGTTTTAAAGCCAAAGCATTGCCAAAGTTCCTCAAGAAAGCTCTCTACGAGCACAACGAACAAGTAAAGAAAATGGCAAAAGCACACCATTGCCGCTCTACGATCATGTTCCGGGTCTGTCAAATTTCTTGGCACAATTTAAAAGTTTGAAAGATTTTATGAAACACTAAATGCAGCCCTGACCTCTACAAACATGTGTAGAATTTTGCTGATTTCACAGGATTGGAGTTACCCTTATCGATTGATTCATAGCATCGACATTGAGGTGAGTCAATGCCATGTGGGAGTCGAGAGGGATGATTTCGTAGTGTCAATCACAAGTGTTGTCACGCCTCAATCCTCCGAGCACGTGCCCATCCCTCCTTGGTCAATTAATAGCGACGTCCCAGGACGCATCGCCGACCCATTCGTTTTAATACGTATGCGGAAGCAGATAAATAATCCCCAGAAAATAATACAATAGGATTAAAAAAAAAAAAGTAGGGCCATAGATTTTTGAAACCACAACATGCTTATATACACATATATATCAAGCCATGTCATACACAATACCAGTCTTATAAAAACTAGGTCTACAAAATAGGGGTAGGGTTTCACAACTCTACAGGTCCTCATCCTCCCTGTCATATTCGATTTCACCTTCCTCTACGCTCCAACTGGATCCTTCAGTAGACTGCACCGAGGACTCTAGAACTTCAAGGGCAGGGTCCACTGCGTTTACGATAGAGCCTTGAGGAGGATTAGCTATGCCCTATAGAGAAATCTCAAATTCCGAAATAGGACCCTCTCTCTGGCCATCTTGAGCCTGGCAATACCACGATTTGTATCGATGGGGCACCTTGTGGGTGAGACTTGCATCGACCCAGACTACGGATCTTACCAGCTCATAGTTCCAACCCCTAGGGCACTGATTCATCAAAATATAAGATGTCTGCTCTATAACACTCTTAGGTTGTCCAAAAAACTCAAGAGCTGCCATTTAAGGACCTGAAATGTTATCCCACAACGAGGTGAGACGATATCTCAGCGAGTTCTACCCCCTAAGACCCGATTAGGAAGAAAACACACTCTAAGGCTGCCTAAGCACAACATGAGTCGAAAGCCTTACCTTTGCCTCTGTTTCTTCTTGCAAGCCAGTACAATTGACATTCTCAATCAATCACTTCAACACTTCAAAACAGATCGAACTATCGATCAATCGACTCAGTTGATTACATATCAACGAGACCATTCCCCAATCATCTCAATCAATACTACCTATAAGTCCGATCATACCCAGGACTGCTTATTATAAGCCAATAATAGATAGTATAGCTCGCCAGAAGTTGCTTCAAATACTTTATAGTATACTGAATATGCTCACCAGAAGCTGCCTCAAATATCAATATAGTATACTATTTATGCTCACCAGAAACTGCTGCAATTATCATTTTAGTATACTATAGCTCACCAGAAGCTGCCGCAATTATCATTATAGTATACTATTTATGCTCACCGGAAGCTGCCACAATTATCATTATAGTATACTATTTATGCTCACCGAAGTTGGTAGATCGTAGTCCGCAAGTTGATATAATATATCATCCTGATCATTTAACCATTTTGTCATTTTTATCATACCTGATAAAAATACTCGTATGTGGGTACACAGTCGGCCTTAGCCAAAATATAACATTTTCACCTTTTTGAACATCCCACTAGTTTTAGCAGTCCTAAAATATATTTTTGGCGTTGTAGACCAACGCCTGGTAATTTCCCAATTAATTACTGAAATTAAATAAATTTAGGAATAAATTCCTAAAATACAAATCACACCAAATCAACACAATTTACAATAAATAGATCAAACCATTGCAATCAGCATAAAATTCCGGTCACCGACCATCTCGGTCTAATTTTCGGAAATTAATTAATTAATTAATTAATTACGGAAATTAATTATTAAATGCATAAAATGCATACTTAGGCCTGTAAAGCCTAATTATATGTCGGAACGGGCCCAGAAAATTTCCAAGACTCGTTAAATAAATACTAGAACCTATTTACTCGCTAATTGCATTAAACTAACCACCTAACATGCATCGATAATTAACTAATTCACTAAATCGATCTAACTATCCACTAAACCAAGCTTAGTCTAAACTAAACAACCCTTAAATGTCATTAACCTACTAAGTGAGAATTAATGAGTTAAACTCACTTGATAATCGATCTGCTCGGATCGAAATGATGGGGACGCGGCGAGGATCAACTTTCTCCAAAGTGGGCCTACCAACCAAGGTCCGGAAGGCACCTAAAACAGGCCTAACAGCAGCTGGAAACCCACTCGGTTTGCTCTCTATCCGATACTTTGGTTGGAGCGGCTTCGGTGGCTGGTTGAGAGAGACAAGGTAGGCGGTGGACTTGCGGAGCTTTAGCAGTCCAGGCGGGGCTGAACACCGGCGGTATGGCGATGCATGGAGGTCCGACGGCCACGAGGGAAGCTCTAGGACGCTACTAGGGCTAAGACGAAGGCTTGGGATGGCAGAGATGCGCGCGAGCAGGCGTGCACGCGGGGCAGGCGACGACAGCAACTCGGTGAGCTGGCAACAAGCGAACAGGCGTGCAACGGCTCCACCGCTTGCTGTGACAGCGAAGGAGCTGCCGAGGTGTTGAACAGCTGGAGGGAAGAAGGAAGGGGGCTGCTCGACAAGTTGAAGGGGAGACCGATTTGGCTAGATGGGGGCCACCAAGGCTTCATCTTCACCCATTTGTCCCCCTTGACTAGTCTTCCTTGCCCAGCTAGCCTTCTAGCCCATTTCCTTGCCCATGCTGCCCCTTCTAGAAGCTTGAAGAGGTCCAAAAGGTTGGGTCCATAGGGTGTTACGAATTTTGAATGAATTTGCTTCAATTGGACACCGAGACCTCTTTGAATCCACACTAATTGGCCTCTATAAATTCAATCAACATACCATCAATCAAATTGGTATTTTTCCTCACCAATTGAACCTACTTGCATTCCAATTGCGCGATCAAAAACGATCCTTGACATTTTCTGGATGAAAACGGCCCTACCTAAACTTTTTCCCAAAAAGTCTTGGTTTGCAGAAAAATCTTCGAAGACTGAGCCGACATTCCTAAAATGACCTGTGACATGACAGAGCTTTCAATTTTTGACATCGGATTCAAATTCGCTGTTAATTTCAATCTAGTGCGATTTTAGCGTGACCTAGGCTACTTTGGATAGCTTTCAAAAATTTTTTGTGCAAATGACTCGTGGTCGATTTTCTTCAAACTATAATGAATCCATTCGACATATTGGCGACTTTTGATTGTCATGAAAATCTCGAGATTTCGATTACGGACACAAGGTACCAAATCGACAGAAAAAATCATTCCAGTGCCGGCCGATGAGAATTTTGTAATTTAGTGGAATCACCTACATTTAGCCATGCATCTCAATCGAGCCAACTTATTTTTGATCCCTGATCGATTTTTAACTGTGCCGTAATGATCTCTAAAGATGAGCACGGTCGAGTAGCTGATTCCTGGTCGAATTCTCAAGCCTATTGAATTGAAATTCCTTAATGGCTTTCCCATATAGTCTAGTTATCTCGAGAGTGATCAGTTTTGAGAACAACTCTATTGACGCATCGATGAAAGGCCCGATCAATTGAATTGAAAACAGAACTGAAAATTTGGGATGTCACAAGCGTGAAGAGAGATTGGTTTTCTGTTCTTTTTGGTGGTTCATATGGTTGAAGAAGCAAGCACTTGAAGCTCTGATACTGTTGTCCTCAGTAGTTTCTAAAGTGGGCCGTCAATATAGACGGTGTGTGCTTCATTTTCTGAAGTAAGCATACTTATGAGCAACTAAAAACTGCTACTACCTAGCTGCTTGAACATGATCTAATAAAGCATCCTTAGAGGCCAGAGTGAAAATGTTCTTTCGCAATTCGAATTATGCCAGAGCTGTCCTCAACTCTGGAATAGGATGTTCATTTGAGCAGCAAAAGCAAATGCATCAAGAGACTCCAAAAAAATTGGCAATTAAGAACTTGATTCATTTTATGGATGCCGATTTCCAAATTCAATCAGCCAACAACAAAGAAGATGATCGACACTAAAACCAAAATATGTTTGAATTATGAGATGAATATGTGGCTCTTCTCTAGCTAGTAATATTAATCGACCATACTAGAGATAAATATGTATATAACTTATGGAATTTCATTGTCTAGCAATTGGAGATGAACGGGAGACAACAAACTTTGATGCTATTACGAGTCAGGATTAATTCATCTAAAGAGAAAGCCTCCACCATAGCTTTACAATTTTTGAAGAGTGCCAAGGAAATGCTTTCCAAAATGCCTCTACATCAATGAAGACCTCAATAATCTCAACAGTTTTTACACACTGTCGTTGTGGCTGGATTTATCACGGTGAGCACGAAGGTTCCGTTAAGTGAAACTAAAAGCAGAAGCAAGAATCAGTGGTCCAATTTTGGATAGGCGATGGGTGGTTTGATAGAGTTGCATAGATAAAACTAGAAAGCAACCTTCGGAAAGTACGCCAAAACGATTAATCCAAGACACGAACGCGAGACTGAGCTTCGAATGACCAACCTAACGTACCGACCAACGAGGGGACCACCCAATTTTATAGCTTAAACTAATCAGCTGACAGGAAGTCGTTGCTTGTTTGCCTTCACTTGGTAAGATTGTTAACACAATCAATGCAAAGAAAACAGTGATGATTGGATGCTAAGAAGGAAGTCCAACACACGAATGACTGGCAAGGAAAAGAGATTTAGACAAAAACAGAACCCAAATAACATGGAAATAACAAAAGCCCTTCAAACAGCAGAAATTGCAAAAATACATGGGTGTACATATAACCAAATGGCCCGAGTCAATCCTTTCACGCCAGGCCACCAACAGGCAAAAAAGAGCAATTTTGGTGATCTCAAAATTGGCGGAATAAAAAAACTACAAATCCTAAGCACTTTCAAGCGGCGATGTTAGAAGATATGCGATATTTCTTTAGGAGATTTGGATTTGATTTGATTATGTACAGATTAGATACAGATCTAGATTGATACATAGAATTCTTTATTTCCATTAATTGTACAAACCTAGTCCTATATCTTTAGGATCTGTACAGTTTACAAACATATTGAGGAAATACAGAAAAATACAATTCCTCTCTCCATTGCCTTCGGTTTCTTTCATGGTATCGAGCCTCCGGGCTTCGATTTGCTTCCGCTCTATTCTTCGCAAATGTTCTTCGACCTACAAAAAAAAGGTTTTTTGTTCGGCATTAGAATCAATATCCGAAGGAGTTTTTTTTACTTACCATGACCTCCCCGCAAACCAGCACCTCTGTTTCCGGAAATTCACCAACTGGAGAAGTAACACCTCAAGATCTACAAGCTGAACTTCAACCTGCGACACTTCCAGCCATAAGAGAGCAGACTCAATTACAACCTGCTCAGTGGCGACCCACGCAGACTCAGATCAATGCGGGGCAACCCTTGGCGGGTCAACCATACCAATGGATTCCGTATCCATTTTATTTTGGGGCAAGCCCAAATCCATCATCGTCTGCATATGTGGGCCACCAGAGCTACGTCCAAACCGATGGGGGCCCACCAACCACGAACGGGGCAAGCTCGACCATTGGATCGGAGCAGTTGAGCGGGTCGGGAGATCCGAGTATGGGAACAAATCCCTACCCGGGTTTTTATCATGCGGGTTATCCAATCGGGGCGAACGAATCGGGTCAAGGAAATACCTACCCGAACCTCGCACCTGGTTTTCTACCTTTTCCGGCGGCGCGCTCGGGACGACCGTAACCCGGCGATCCATTGTTAGTCTCTAATGCCGACGAACTAGAATTGCGTCTCATCAGCCAGCAATTGACCGGGCCAGAAAACTACACAAGATGGTCGCAGGAATTCCGACACGCCCTGGCAACCAAAGACAAAGATGGTTTTCTCGACGGAACCATTCCAGTTCCCGTGGACGAACGCCTGGCCCGACTCTGGAGGAAGAGCAACCGCCTGATCCGAACCTGGATCGGCAATTGCGTCTACTCCGAGGTCGCGGCCGGACTCCCACCAACAGAAGACGTAAAATAAATGTGGGAAAACATCCAGGAAATGTACGGGAAACTAGACCAGGCGAAATTTTTTAATCTAATGCAAGAGCTCAGTGAATTGAAGCAAGGTAATATGACGGTCATAGCCGTTTTCAACAGGCTCTCGTCTCTGTGGAACAATCTCGAAGCGGCCGAGGAGAAGCTCGTGGGACCGGAGTCCACTCTCAAACAATACATATCGATCAAAGATAGGGAGAAAGCTACACGCTTTCTCCTCATTTTGAACGAAACTTACCTCGGATTTCGCTCACAGATCCTCGCCATGGATCCCATGCCGCCGATTGGGCGGATATTTCAATTGGCCGTGCAGGAAGAGAGTCAGCAACATGCGACGCCAGACCACACCAGGAGCAGCGAGAGTGTCGCACTCACAGCCCGTGGAGATCGGCGAGACGCGGCCACCAAAACTCAAACCCTAAATCACGAGAGAGAGAGAGAGAGAGGCGAGCGGCCAAATTAGGGTTTACGAAGAGGAACTCGGGCCTTTTAAAGCTGATCGGATGGACGGTCAAGATCTGATGCGAGGATCAGACGGCTCGCAAATTTTTGATCCTTCGTTCGGATCCAACGACAGACAACAGCTTGCGACCAAAGGATTGGACGGTCAGATCTTCGCTGCGATCAAAGGATCGGATGGTCAGATGGTTGTCACGTCATCAAGAAATTTCGAAAGAAATTTTAAAGGCAAGAATAAATTATTTTGTGATTATTGCAAACGTCCTAATCACTCAATTGATAATTGCTGGAAATTGCATGGAAAGCCCGGTGAAATAGAAAAAAAAGATTTCAGCAACTTATCAAATTACTAGGTCGGCCGGTAAAAAATTTGATCAGCCTATCTCGTATAGTCAGTATCATCAGTTGATGGAGGCGCTCCAAAAAATGGACACGACAAACGAGAGGAGCGAGTTTCTCGGGTATTACCCATTGCTTGATTAATTCAATATCCGAAAGGCATGGATAATTGATTCGGGGGCAAGCGACCATATTATATGTGACAGGGATTTGTTCTCAAGTATAATTTCCCTATTTCCGTGCAATTGCCAAATGGGGATATCACCCATGTCCATGAAACAGGAACAGTCAATCTCAGTTCACAGCTTACTCTTAGAAATGTTCTTTATGTTCCAAAATTCCAGTTTAACCTGATCTCTGTGTCAAAAGCTTGTCAAGAAAATTCATGCCGGGTCATTTTCAATGCTGACACATGTCTCTTTCAGGACCTTTCGACTGGGACACTGATGGGCTTGGGTAGTCTCTCTGAAGGCCTTTTTTTCTGGAATAGTTTCTCAAATAATTTTCCTTGCAATTATTTAAATAAGCCATCATTGTGTAACTTGACTACCAATGATAGAAATTCCATTATGCATTTGAGATTGGGTCACGGTGCCTCTTTTCCATGTCCACAATGTCATATATGTCCTCTTGCTAAACAGTCTCGTACGCCTTTTCCGTCTAGTAACACTCGGACTAGTGAGATTTTTCCTTGATTCATGTGGATATATGGGGACCATACCACACATTCAATCATGATGGGTCTCGATATTTTCTCACTATAGTCGATGATTATTCTCGTGCAACTTGGATTTTCTTGATGCAGTCTAAGAATCGAGACTTATTCTCATTTGAAAAGTTTTATCTCACTCTCAAAGAATCAGTTCGGCAAATCCATACAGCGGCTCCGTGCGATAATGGGAGAGAATTCTTCAGCCATGATTGCTCCTCACTATTTACTACACATGGCATACAACATGAAAGCTCCTGTATCTATTCACCACAACAAAATGGCGTGGTAGAACGGAAACATCGTCATCTATTGGAAGTCGCACGAGCCTTGAAGTTTCAAGCGTCAGTTCCAGACGATTATTGGGGAGATTGTGTCATCAGAGCCACTTACCTCATCAACCGTATGCCAACTCAGACACTTAAAGGAAAAACTCCATTTGAGTTATTATTTCAGAAGAAACCAGAACTCCAGCACCTCAAGGTCTTCGGTTGTCTTTGCTTTGTTGCAACAGTGAGACCTAGAGACAAATTCAGTCCACGTGCTCGGCAATGCATTTTCATGGGATATCCCAATTTGCAGAAAGGGTATCGGGTTCTTGACATTTCCACAAAGGAATTTATGGTAAGTCGTGACGTCATCTTTCATGAAGACATTTTTCCTTTTTCTAAGCAGACAACTTCAGATACAAATACAGGGATGACAGCTTCTCCCCGTGGCATCATATCTGATGAAGCTCAAGGTCCTACCTATATACCAATGGAAGAATCGAGGTCCATTCCTCCCACTAATTCAGTTCTTCCAGTATCAACGTCAACACCTGTTGAGAGAACCGACTGCTTAGAAGAAATTTTAGAACCACGACTTGAAGATCCCCATGATACTAAGGAAAGTCAGCATATTGAATCGCCACCTACCAGTACGACAAATACGGACACCACTCCTCCAAGGCGTTCTGGTCGCACCACACGACCTCCTACTGGACTAAAGACTATATCTCAGCAACTCATCATTCTCCAGGTACTCAGTATCCAGTCTCATCATATGTTTCTTTTCATAGATTATCACAGGAACATAGATGTTGTATTAGTCACCTATCAGAAGAACAGGAGCCATCTAGTTATGATGAGGCATCTATTGAGCCAAAATGGCAACAGGCCATGAAGGCGGAACTTCAGGCATTGAATGAAAATAAAACATGGGATCTTGTCCCACTACCCTCTGATCGCAAGCCAATTGGCTACAAGTGGGTCTACAAGATAAAGTATCGTGCTGATGGTTCCATTGATCGATACAAGGCACAGTTGGTAGCAAAAGGATTCACACAAAAGGAAGGTTTTGACTACCACGAGACTTTTTCTCCGGTTGCCACCGATGTCACAGTTCGTTCTTTTTTGTCTGTTGCTGCTATTAATAATTGGAGTCTACATCAAATGGATGTGCACAATGCTTTCTTGCACGGGGATCTTGATGAGGAAATTTATATGGATATTCCTCAAGGCTTACGGAGACAGGGGGAGAATAGAGTATGTCGTCTCCGTAAATCCCTTTACGGATTAAAGCAGGCATCCAGGCAATGGTACGCCAAATTTGCAAATGCTCTTACAACAGCAAGCTTCAAACAGTCTAAGCATGACTATGCTTTATTCACACTGATCAAGGTATGTCATCCATTTATTTAATGATATATGTCAATGACATACTTGTTATGGGAAATGATAAGGCCGCCATAGACAATTTCAAGGATTATTTACATGCTACCTTTCACATTAAAGACTTAGGAGCACCTAAATATTTCCTTGGAATTGAAATTGCTAGATCTGATCAAGGAATTTCTCTTAGTCAACGGAAGTTTGTCTTAGAAATTATATCAAAAGCAGGCTTATCAGGATGCAGACCAGCTGTGATTCCTATTGAGCACAACATTAAGTTGACTACTGCAGAATATGATAGGGGCATATCACAAAACGATGATCCCATACTCAAAGATCCATTAGGGTATCAAAGACTTGTCGGGAAGCTCATATACCTGACTATGACTAGACCCGATATCTCTTATGCAGTACAGACACTTAGTCAGTTCATGCACAGTCCAAAGCGGTCTCATTTGGAAGCTGCATTGAAGGTTGTGAAGTATTTGAAAAAGTGTCCAGGACTTGGAATTCTTTTGTCCAAACAATGTGACATGAAAATGAGGGCATACTATGATGCTGATTATGCCACGTGTCCTACTACTCAAAGATCAGTCACTGGATACTGCATCAAATTAGGAGATTCACTTCTCTCATGGAAGACTAAGAAGCAGCCTACTGTATCCTTGTCTTCGGCCGAAGCCGAGTACCGAGCTATGGCAAAAACCACTTGTCGGAGTGTGGATACGAGGGTTGCTTAATGACCTTGGAATACAAGTACGAGGAGCGACAAAATTATATTGTGACAACGATGCAGCTCTCAAATTGGAAGCAAACCCTATAGTGCACGAGAGGACTAAGCACATAGAAGTGGACTGTCACTTTACACGAGACAAGATTCAAGAAGGGGTAATTGAAACAGAAGGAATTGGCACAAAGAGAGCAGCCAGCGGAGACATCTTCACCAAACCCTTATGTCATCGACAGCACGCATATCTAATGAGCAAGCTAGGCGTCTTGGATATCTACAAGCCACCAGCTTGAGGGGGAGTGTTAGAAGATATGCGATATTTCTTTAGGAGATTTGGATTTGATTTGATTATGTACAGATTAGATACAGATCTAGATTGATACATAGAATTCTTTATTTCCATTAATTGTACAAACCTAGTCCTATATCTTTAGGATATGTACAGTTTACAAACATATTGAGGAAATACAGAAAAATACAATTCCTCTCTCCATTGCCTTCGGTTTCTTTCAGGCGACACCGACAGTGTCACTGGAGCGGCAGCGCAGCGTATTGGGGAGGAGTGGGAAGGTTCAAACGCCTCTGGAGAGAGCGAGACAGATGGCGCTCCTCCAGGACATAAACGCTTGCTGCGATGAGAAAGGCAAGAGCTCTTGATCAACGTGGACGTGCTCTGTGATTTATCTAACAATGAAGGCCTCAGCTATTGAACTTCACCGAATTTTTAGCGTGGAAATCAGAGAATTGGGGATGTTGGTCAAGAGCTCCAGCCTTTCTTATCACAGTAGTCATTGATGGACTAGAGGAGCACGATCTTTATCACCCTTGCTCTAGAGGCGCCTAAACTTCCTAGACTCCTCTCCAGTGCGCTGCCCTGCCGCCCCAGCCTCAGCATCACCACCCTTCCTTGCCCTCTTCGTGGGGCGCTTCTTCGACGGTTGAGATCTCATCAGCATGGTCTCCTTGCTCTTAGAGTAGGGCTCGACAGTGCAGTCCCATCCTTTTCGGGGTTGGATTCTGAAGACGAGTCCAAGCAAGAAAGAGGGTTTCTTCGGGTGTGGGGGCTTTGCCGGTTCCTGCTTTGCTCTATCACCATCAGATCGGAACGGAGACTCGATTCTCCAGTCCTTCTGCGCTCTCTTACGTCCTCCGTTCTCTCGCCGTTGCCTTCATCTTATTCATTTTGTATCATATATAGGAAAGAGAGAGCGTTTTCTGAAGCAGTTGCAAGAAAAAAGAAGAGGAACGGCATTCTTATTAATTACCGCAAATAAATAAAATAACAGATGCACATTTAACAGGAAATTAATCTGATGTGCATTGAATGCCGACCAATTCCCTGGCGCTTGGTCTTTTCAGCTTTCTGTTTATATTTAAACATGCGTGTATACATATATGTATATTGTGTCATGGTTGTGGGTTTAAGGAAAATTTTGGTTTTTCATATTGCTGAATTTCTGAATTTTTAAAACTGAGGTATTTGTAATATAAAGATTATGGTTTTCAAAACATATTTTTCAATTTCCATTCCATTTAATCCATTTAAGATACTAGAGAATTTGAGATAAAAGAAGCAGCTGGGTGCAAACCCAATGTCATTTTATATGAAAAACAAGCTTTAAAAAAAATTATCATACAGTGTAAAGTGTATTGAAAAAATTGCAACAATTTTTCTCTTCAATTATTCGATAATTGGCATAAGAACACTATTTGACAAAAAAGTGGCACCGTTTATGGAAATAAATGTAATGTGATTACATTTTTAGAGAAATTGTATAGGTCATCTATACTTTTGAACTAGTAAAACATAAAGATGCTTTGCACCGAGTTATTTCTAAATTTTCAAATAGAACACATTGTTCCTAATTTTAATGGATGAACTTATGAAAATATAAGTTTCTATAGTGTAAACTAACAATGATGGATATAACAATTCTTTCGAGAAAAATAAGAAAGTCAACCTCTTAGTTTATTACTAGTTAATGTATGTGTGCGCAATTATATCGCATTTACCGTGCAACATTATAAGCTGATAATAGAATTCATAACTTTAATTGTACGAAAAAATTTGAAATAAAAACTCAACATTATATTCTTGTTTACTACTATACAAAGTCTCATACGAAAGAAAATCATGAACATTTTACCATCTTTTAAGTAATTAAAAGTAAACGTTATTTAAAACTCATAACATAAATGAAAAATGAGGGAAACACTTTTTTTTTTTTTATAAACATAAGGTACAAAGTTAAGAAAATTAATGTCTAAAATCTACAATCCCAAATTTATCACTAAGCAAAGTATGGGAAAATTTTCTAGAAGGCTGCAAGTAGAATGTAGTATCCAATCACTTCACTATGTCAATATTGGTAAGCATATCAGTAGTCTTATGAAATCCATAAGTAGTATTGGTTCATATTATCCACTATTCTCTCTTGGTTAATAAGTTCAGTGATAATTTTAAAGTCCATCTCAATGATGAATTTATGGAAGTCATGTTGCTTTGCGATGGTAAGTCCAACTATAGCGCCCATAGTTGTGCTTATGAAGAAAAACATATTCCAAGAAATGAGGTAAAACCACCAAACCAGTCAACCCCTTCATTTCGGAATAATCCTCCAACTCTTGCCAGTCCAAAATTACCTTTAGATGCTCCATTGGTATTCAATTTAATCCATCCCGAAGGTGGAGGATCTTAGGCGACCATAATGGGAGAAGTACGTGATCCACTATTAGACAAGATGATGAAGCCATGATTTCCTTATAGTGTGATTAGATTACTTGTAGAGGGTTGGAAGATAAAACAAAACTTTCTTGGAAAAGTGACTTATTTCACCATTGCCAAAAAAGCCATAAACTCACGCCAAAAGTAGTACTCAAATCATAATGGGAGTTGAATCTCCCGTTGTTAGCTAGGTTGATTTCAACCATTGAGATAAATTTATTGAGAAGAACTCTTCAAGACAATCTTGTAGGACAAAGTCGACCCATATGTTATGAATAAGTGGTCAATCCCACAAAACATAAAAAATTGCTTCCATCAAAGATGAATAAGTGGTCAATCCCGCAAAACATAAAAAATTGTTTCCACCGAAGATGAATAAGTGGTCAATCCTGCAAAACATAAAAAATTGTTTCCATCGAAGACTTGCAATGCAAACAATAAGGGTTACCTCCCAGATTGCAAGACATCCTCAATTCATTGGTTAATAAATGCTTATGTGCTGCTAGTCAAAGAAAAGTTCTAATACGTTGAGGTCCCCTCTACTTCCATACAAGGGCTATATCCTATTAGTTTCTTAATTGTCCATCTCTTTGATAATTTCATATGTTGACTTGACAGACAAAGATTCAATGCTTTTACCTTCCCACAATAGACAATCTTTTCCATATAAGGGGCTATATCCTGTCAGTTTCTTAATTGTCAATCTCTTTAATAATTTCACATGCTGATTTGATAGAGAAAGATCCAATGCTTTTACCTACCCACATTAGACAACCTTTCCCATTGGAGGCTATCGGGGGTTTGATAGCCACAAGGGAAACATTTTAAATTTGTCACATACAGTGCAAGGATGAATTTCATTATCCTATAAAGACAATTAACCTGGTTTATTAGGCGCCCTTTCTTAACAGAAATTGAGCACGTATTTCTTTGTTTTACCTCTTCCTTCTTCTTTCTCTGGTCACTTTTATCTTCTTCTTCTTCTTCTTCTTCTTCTTCTTTCTCTCTTTGATTGACACTAAGAAAAATAAGCTTATTGAGGCTTAATGGAAAACACAAAGTGAGACGACCAGGTGTTTTACCTTAACAATACAGATGTTAAATTTATGTTCCATATCATCGAAGTTCTATACAACGTTTATTCTTTTTGAAATATTTTTGCCCATCTTTATGATTAGATACGCCGTACTTCAGAGTTTAGAAGGGAAAATAATTTGATAAATTAGATATCTTGTTTGTTGAAGCAATTTTCATGTAAATAATTCAATTTTCATTTCTATTTAAAAATCGCTAACCTTTAGTATCAATTTAGTTTACTGACAAAAGTTAACGGATCCGCACGATCATTTTAAACTTCTGATGTATGAAAAGAAAAGTGCGTACAAAAAGATTATGGAAGATCCCAACCGATGAGTAGAACTTGTAGGCATATATTGTCCAAATAAATACAGTAGAAAGGACCAACTTACCGATCTGGGTATGGATAGAATGATCGACTTCAATGATGCCATCTCCTAATTGTCCTAGCAGCTTGATTGCTAATTTGATTTGCTTGTTTTTGCTCAAATGTTTCCATCTTATAGATAATATATAGAGAGAGAAAATAAAAGTTTTGATGAGGGCTGATTGATACATTTCCACTAAATGCATGAACAAGGCTTAATTGTATCTGGGAGGAAACAAAGGGTCGTCGAATAATGAATGTTGCATTGCATGAATTAGGAAGGAAAATTGTTACGACTGAAAAGAGAGAAAATTTTGATAAAAAATAAAAGAGAGAAAATAGTTACAATCTAATCTCATCTACATAATGTGTGGGAATACAGTAAAGTGATTCATGAATTTACTGTCTATGATTTTTAGTCAAAACTATAAATTTGTCTTTACTTTTGAAATTTGCCCTCGAGTTTATTATTCCTGAGGGAAGATAAATTTGAGGTAGTCCAAGTGCATGATGTTTAATGCATGTACAGATGAAATTTTTTAGTTTACTGGTTTAAGAAACTGAATGCAAAATCAACAATAATTTAATAGTTCTACATGTGAATACATACATACATACATACATACATACATACATGCATACATATATTATGTTATATATATGTATTATGTATATGTCGATATGTATGTGAAAGAAACAAAACGATCTCGTGGGGATTTAGAATGCACTTGCTGAACTCCCCTTGATAAACCTAAGAAATCTCTCATACTTTGTTTCATTCTGTGAATCCTTGCAGGAAGTGCCTCCAAAAATAATAATCAATGAGTGGATAATTTTCATGGAAAATGAAAAAGATGGGATAGAGGAGGAATCTCTATGTTGGTAGTATGGAAAATGAAGAAAACGGAAAGTGGGATCCCAAAGAAAGAAAAGACGAAAAAATTGGAGGGACAATATATTTGACCAAATAAAAAGAGGAGAATAATGCTAAAAGCGAAGCCACATAAGAGAAAATATAATCAAAATACTGTAATAGAAAGTGTCTAAGCTAAATAATGAGTGAAAAAAGTGCAGCCAAAAATTACATGTGTGTCGCAATCAAAATTTCGGGTGAATCACCTAGGGTTTGGCTAATTGATTGCTAAGCCTAGACTTAACTCGGCTCTCCCAAGCCCATAACAATTTGCGACTTAAGTTTAAGTTCTTAACATACAAATGATTTTTTAATTAGGAGTGGCCACTAATCTATTTTTGGTGGGTCGATTAGAAACCAAAGTAAAGTAATGGGAGATTTACTTTACTTCTGCAAACTAGAGATTGTGAGTTTGGGAACTTGATTACGTTAGATTTTTATAACGCCCTTTCGATACCTTTCTCTTTAATTTTGAAAAATTGTTTTGCAGACAGCTTGAATTGATTTTAACTTATGAGGTGATTATGCGGGTGTGCAAACTACCAATTTAACACTCAGATAAAGTAGTGAATAAATTGCAAAACTTACTTCATGGCAACAAAAGCATCTGCAATGTTAGATCAGAATTCATATCAACAGTTTTAGATATAATTTTTAATTAACGCAATCACTCAATCTTTTTTAAAAGAATTTTCTCTTGTTTAATAAAATCTAATCTATATGCAATGCAATCTAAGCAAATGACCTAATTCTAACGACGGACAATCTTTAACTAAATGGACCTAGCAACAATTATTAAATGACATGCATTTCATGAACCTAATTCTATATGACGTGCACATGATATTTCTATTTTCCTAAAAAGCATGCAATCTATCCTAGAGAATGAAATGAATTTACTCTAAGACATTTTTTTTTTTTTTGGTATTTTTCATGAAATTCGAAATTAAGAAAAATGAGAAAATTATCTAGCTAGATTAAGATTCTATCCAACTTATATTAATAATTGGGTTAGGCCAAATCTTAATTTAAACTAGGATATTATAATCTCTAACCTAAAATGCAATCTATCTAAAAGATTTATCTAAACTTGAAATTAAACATGCAATTTTATCCTAATATGCAATGACATGCAAAGAATGTCATAATTCCATATGACATATGCATGATAATTTTTTGTGTTTTTTCTTATAAAAAAACTCAAAATTAAAATTGTCAAATAATTAAACATGCAATCTAAGCTAAAAAAACCTAGCATCCTAAATTGATTTTTTTGGATTTTTTTATTTTTTTAAAAAAAAATCGAAATAAAATTCCTATGCTATAACCTAAGACGATAAACCTAATCCAACTCAATTTTTTTTTTTTTTTTTTACGAAAACAAAATTGATCAAACAACAAACTAGGTAAAATAAGATCGATACCATAAATTGACGAATCATATCTCGCACATGGGATCGAATTTGTCAATTTTAAATAAATCGCGAATCGAATCGTGAAATCAAATTGCCAGTCGGATTTTGGGCGCGAAAATCGTACTGCCAATCCCTAACGCTCAAATTGTGAACATAAGTGGTATTTCAATTGGATACATCAAGGAATACTTCGGATAACATAATAAAATAATACAAAAAAACATTACCTAATTTGAATTTTCTCCGAATCCGGGTTTAGCAAATCGGGCTCGTGCATCGCGATGGACTCGGCGTGGCTCAACGAAGGGGCTGATGTGCAGCTTTCCGGGGGCTAGCTGCGATGGTGGGCAGCCGTGGGCGGAGAGTCGCTGTCGATCGGAGCTCCGGCGAGGGGACGGCAGGCGGACCAGCAGCGAGCGGAGGCGGCAGCAGCGGTGACCAGCAGCCAACGGGGGCGGAACGGCTCGACAGTGTTGGCTTCGGGCGTCGCTCGGAAGGGGGTGGTTCGAACCTGCAAGGGACGGCGTTCGGGCTCCAGGCGGCGACGGTCAGCCAGCGCGGAGGACGGCAAGGGCGACCGCTGCGGGCGTCGGCAGTAGGCGGAATAGCAGGCGTCGGGCGGTCCAGCAGGTGTCGGGCGCTGCGGTGGTCAGCGGGCGGAGACGGGTTGCAGCAGTGGTCGGCGGGCGGAGACACAGCGGCCAGCAGAGGCGACAGCAGACGCGGCTACAGGCGAGCAGGCGAAGGCGTCGGAGATGGAGGGCCGCTCGCGAGTCCTGGCGTCAGCGACGGAGCTCGGGCGGAGCAGCGAGCAGTGACGGATTCGTGGGGGGGAAACCGAGCAGATCACGGCTGGCGCAGCGAGGCGGCAGCGACTTTCACTGATTTGCTGGTGTCGCGGCGGTGCTGGTGCAGTGACCGGCGCGGCGGTGCGACGCGGAGGCTTCACGGGCGTCGAGGACGGCGACCGGCGGGGCGTGGACAGCAGCGGCGAAGGCACGTCGAGGCAGGGGCATGGCGGAGCGGCGGTGGCGGCGGCTGCCGGCTCGCGGACAACGGGGAGCACCAGCGGAAGCTGCGAAGAAGAAGAACAGTTGTTCCTCTTGTTCCTCTGCTTTTCCCTTTCTTCTCTCACCTCACGGCACTCCCATCTCTGTCTCTTCTTTGTCTCTTCTCTCTGTTCTGCTTTCCCTCTCCCTGCCGCACGTCCCCTCTCTCACTTTCCTTCCTTCTCCTTTTTGACTTGTCACCCCAACGACCAAAGAAAAACCCAAAACAAAATAGTTCCTTTGACGTGATTAAAAACAAACCCCCTTTTTGCGGCCGTATATTCAACGTGTGGCCCTCCTATCTTTTGTAGTGTAGCATCCTATTTATAGGCGAGTGAACTAGGATTTTAAATCAACGTTTACGAAGATTTCTTCCGAACGTAATATTTCACCGATTTTATCACACATTGATAAGGTTCCCAGATTTTCCCAAATTCCGAATCCTGCAAAGATAAGCTTGCAATATTTTTTGTCACACTTGCCTTATCCGATGATATTAAAAAATCCCTATCATATCTTGGAAAATTTCAAATCTTTATTTTCCCATAAGGTAATTTTTTATTATTAAAAAAACGGGCTTTAGCCAATTTGTTTTCTTCGTAGGCTTAGTCCAACCTATTAATTTAAAGCTTAGAGCCATCAATTCGAACTCATTTATCACCAGTCCATTGCAAATGCAAATTAATAAATAAATGCACCTAAGATTATATGCTATGCAATTTAATTCTAATTTTTTTAGGAGTTAAGAATTAATCCTTAATTTTTATGCAATAAATAAATAATTGAGTCGCCAAAATTTAGGTGTCAACAACGTGACATAATCCTGAAAACAAATTTTGCTTGATGAATGATTTTTAAGAATATGAGTATTCATTTATTTTATAAGTGAATTTGCATGAAATAGGGATTAAAAGATGAAAATCACTTAGATATACCCTTGGTTAAATGGATGTACGAAAACTCAAGACTAATAAAATTTACATCCAATAAGTAAGGTGGCTTGTTTAGCCGTAATTAGCTTTCTTGTAAAAAAATAAAAGTAATTATTTTGGTGAAGAGTTGACGTGGATCATTGATTTGAGTAAGAAGATAAATTGAATTTAATTGATGCTACACGTTACAAAGAGATAAACATTTTGTTCAGAAGGTAATTTGGAATCTCTAAGGAAGTTCCATAAGTGGAAAGACTATCCTAATAATATTTAAAGGTACGATCTTTCGTAACTAATTGATTTATTCATACTCCGCATGGTGCAATCTGAAAAAAATTAATTAAAGGACGTTTTCCAGGAGTTAGCTAAAATATTAATGGAATAAGATTAACAAAAAGTTTTAGCTTCTGCAATACATGAGATACATTTAAAGACAACATAGAATGCATTAAAGAAGTTCTGTAAATTGCTACCTAATCTCATTTTGGTGAATTATTTTTGGTTATTGGAAGGAAAGAAAACATATACTACATTATAAAAACTATTCTCATAAATCAAACTTTTCCTTAGTATTTCACCACAGATATATCGGGAAATCTATTGCGATTTAAAAGATAAGGGGTTTTAGCAATATCTATAAAATAAAGCAAAAAAGAGAATTGTGTAATTTCTACATTAACCTATAATTTTTTTAATGACAATCTAAAGTAACAGAGTATTGTAATATCAATTAGAATAAATTAGAATAAATTGATAATATGTACAGTCAAAAGAAGGTAATGCACGATCTCGAAAGATATGGACAATCCAAAGAAAGGTAATGGCCAATCCTGAAAAATATGCGAAATCTAAGGGGGAGACACAGAATTTCTGAATATATATCTCCAACCATCGTGGAATGATTTGCATGGATATCGGGCAGACTCCTTGAGATAATGCAGAAAATGGCGAAGCACGCCATCGCTGTGTTATCATTCTCTATCGCCCTCCTCACCCTCGCTCCGCAATCATCATGTTCCCAGCCTTTCAAATCCGTCTCCTCCCGTCGCGCACCGAGGTTCCCCGGCAGATTCTCAACCTCCAAGCTCCCCAGCCTATACGACAGCCAGCTCTTGAAGCAGGTTCCCCAGTACCGATACGAGACGCGGTACTTCGAGCAGCGCCTCGACCACTTCAGCTTCTCGAAGCTCCCGAAGTTTAGCCAGCGATACCTCATCAGCTCGGAGCACTGGTCTGGGCCCAAACGGCTCGGACCCATCTTCTTGTACTGTGGAAACGAAGGTGATATTGAGTGGTTCGCCGCGAACACGGGCTTCGTATGGGAGATAGCCCCAAGCTTTGGTGCAATGGTGGTTTTCCCTGAAGTAGGTGCTCCTATCAAACTCGTGCATCTTTTTTGTGTGGAATATTTTCGAAAGTTAGACGATATCATGCTAATGCTATTTCAAGAAGACTGAAAGCCCCGGAGTATAGAATAGTTTCTCTATTTCCTTCAATTCGTGGTGAAATTTCAGAACTTGAAAGCTTATAAAAAAAAAAATAAAAACCAAATGCTCCCCTTCTTCCATAAATATGTGTATTTTTGGCTGGTGTTATTGGAGTTTGATTGACGGTTCCCTCATTTTGTTTCATTGATGATTCGCAGCATCGGTATTACGGTAAGTCAATGCCCTTTGGGAGTCAAGAGAAAGCATACAAGAACGCTGCTACCCTGTCTTATCTTACTACGGAGCAGGCGCTGGCTGATTACACCGAGTTGATCACGAGCTTGAAGCGAAACTTGTCTGCTGAGGCCTGCCCTGTTGTTCTTTTTGGTGGTTCATATGGTGGAAGTAAGTAAGCTCTTTAAGCTCCGGTTTGAACTCTATTTCTTTGTTTTTGGTCTAGTGTATTTTGCTACGCATAGATTAGGCAAAATAGTTTACCTGGAGAATTTTGATGAATTGTTCATCTTCTTGAACATTTAAGATTTTAGGCCTGTGCAGAAAATCGAAGTTGCTGATGTATAGGTCATTTTTTTCATTTTTCAATATCTTGTTCCCCCTTGAGATCCTTTACAAATTTTGCACGGTAATCTTTAACAGTGTTAGCAGCATGGATGAGGTTAAAGTATCCGCATATAGCCATAGGCGCACTTGCTTCTTCAGCTCCAATACTTCAGTTTCCAGAAATTGCGGAGCCAGACTCGTTCTATGACATCGTCTCCAATGATTTTAAAGTGGGTTGTTTAATTTTGACCTTGATTGGCTTGTCTGAAGTGAATGCACTCGCATGCATCTATGTCATCTTATTTCTGGACTGAAAATTGCAGCGTGAAAGTGCTAGCTGCTTTAACACTATTAAAGCATCCTGGAATGCATTGACAGCTGAAGGCCAGAAGAAGAATGGTCTCTCCCGACTGACAAGAATGTTCCGGTTATGTGGGTAAAGTAAACAAGGACCATGATCCTTCAGTCAATTTGTTACCAACCTCATTGTGTTTAAAGGAACTTCTAATGCTTAATGTCATCGCGTCGTACTTTGTGATGCCTAAATTAAATGAAGTCTGAATTTTGGTAGGGAGTTAAAGGATTCAGAAGACCTAGCTGGTTGGCTGGATAATGCTTACTCCAATTTGGCAATGGTCAACTATCCATATCCTTCTGACTTCCTTATGCCTCTACCTGGATACCCGATAAGAGAGGTCAGTCAAGATTCTAATATAACTTGATCATTGCTATTTCTCTTTATCTGAAATAGTATTGTGACATGATGCCCTCTTTTTTTCTTGTAGTTTCTATGGAATTCTAACAAAAACCATCTTTTATTATTTTCTGAAATTTGTGTTTTGAGGTGCATCATGGTGAAAGTAGAGGGAATTTGGTGGTCATTACATCTTGAGGAAATTATTCTGTAACTGACATTGTTTTGAATGCCCTGTCATTAAGCTAGCTTAATTAAATTCCCTGTCTTTATGTTTGCTTTTCGACATTTAGTAAATTTTGAAAGCACATGTTACATATTTGTATATCGAAAGTATATTATGCACAAAAATAAACTGGGTAAGACTTGAAATAATACAAGTTGGGTCGGTAGATGCAGAAACAGATTTAACCAAAGCTTGCTCACAGACACGAGGAGCCCAGATACAATTTAAACTCTTCAGCTGAGTCCTGTTATCCTGTGATGTCAAGTGTCGGGCAAGTTAGAGTCAGACATCTCGACATGTAGTGTCCACATAATAAAGCATATGCATTACGATATATTAAACATATCAGCTGAGCATATTTGGATGCACCGCATTTTTGGCTCCTTACTAGGTCTGCAGAAAGATTGACGGTTGTCCAGATGGGACTAGCATTCTGGAACGTGTATTTGAAGGTGTTAGTGTCTACTATAATTACACCGGAAAAGTTGATTGCTTTGATCTGTATGATGACCCTCATGGCATGGCTGGCTGGGACTGGCAGGTTTGAAACTGTTGATTCTCCTCTTTTTTCCCCCTAAAATTAATATATGAAAGGTGTTGCGTCTGGAAGAGAACAATGATCCAATGATGTCCTCGCTTGTTTCGTTGTGGTGTACAGTCATGCACGGAGATGGTAATGCCCATGTCTAGTAACCCACATACGAGCATGTTTCCCAGATACGATTTTGATCTTTCTGCTGACAAAGAGTATTGCCGGACCGAATATAAAGTCAATCCAAGACCAGAGTGGATAACAACTGAATTTGGTGGGAAAGTAAGATGCCACCGTGATATTTATTTATTTATTAATTAATTATTTCTATCTTAAAGTTTTGCAGCACGATGACCTTGCATGTGTAGCTTCTTGGGCCATAGTCCATCCAGTTCTGTGACCTCTTGAGCATTTCTTATGCAGCATGACATTCTCATTGATTGTCTATTCGTGTCCCATTATCTCTGTTCGGTACTCCTTTATTTAGGTCATGAGGCTGAAGCTGAATTTGTCTGATAACATTAGGCAGGAGATATCCAATTTAGTCCTATACAATTAGGAGGAAGCATTGAAAGAGGCCGCTGAAGATTTCAATCTGCCTAAGCCCCAAAAAAGAAAAAATGACAATAAAAAGATAAACTCTCAGCCTCATAGATAAGAAGGACAGACCTCTGCTTTGCTTTATCGCCTATAATGGGGAGTTTTCAAGTAAATGCTCAACCAATTATCAGTAACCTATAGTAATTTAGTAGCAATGATTGTTGCAGCTTTGGTTTTCTGGGATTATTTCCCTGTGATTATGGATGTGATCAAGTCAATCACTTGACATGGATTCTTTGGTAATTGGAGTGCTCAGGGCCTTTAGGTTATAGAAATAAATTTTAAGGTTGCACTTCAATGATATTTACATATGATTGTTGGACACTTGCTTTTGTAGTAAATAGATCATTAGTGTGGACTTACAACATGAATTTTGGACGCATTTTGAAGGATATCATGACCACTTTGAAAACGTTTGGAAGCAACATCATCTTCTCAAACGGCCTTCTTGATCCTTGGAGTGGTGGCAGGTAGATCATTCAATATCTTTTGTCAAAGCCGTCGGTTGACTGAAATTATTATCTGGTATTCTGATTCAATTGATTCTATGCCACAGTGTGACCCAAAATGTGTCAGATTCTATTGTTGCTCTAAACACACAAGAAGGTATGTTTGGATTGAAATCTTACTTTGTCCTATTTCTTTCCTCCATTTTTTTCAAAATCTTTCTAGGACATAGAATGAGCTAGTGACTTGAAGCTATATTTACCTTCATATGTCATAGGGGCACTGCATACATGGTGTTCTACTGTGAAACACCATGCCTATGCCTACTTTGCGTTGTTTTTGTCCCTATGAAAATGTATCTGATGATATAGACTTAATGTGCTTCGTGTGAAACCTACATCGTGTTAACTTATAGGGTGAAATGTCCATACGCCTCTTGTTCAGATCATTTTTGATTTGATCCTCTCATCTCTTTTCATTTCGAGAGTCACCATTCCTTTAAATTTTACTAGTGCCCCCTCTCCTACCTCCTTAACTTCCCTCACCCTTATAAAATGTACAAGCAATACTTTTACAAAAGTTTCCAATTCTAAACAGTGTTCAGTCCGCTGTGTGCTATTTCATCTTATTTGATGGCTCTTCAAAGATAGATGATCAGTGCGAAGATATAAATCTCAAGGCAGCCACCGTGATGACAAACTAAAATCTTGAATAATAGGAGTGCTCGTCCTCCATTCTCCATTGACGACAGTGTTCTCAGTGAAGACCATATCTCTATTTCTAAGATTTTTTAAAAGGTAGTCTGTTTTTGATGGGCTGCAATGAATAAATTAGCTCAAGTAAGTCTACTCGGTTGAGGCACCAAGAAATATTTACCTTTCCTCCATCAAATGAACCTACTGTGTTCACTTCCATGACATCACACTTTAAAATGCCTTAGATTTCTGTGGAATTTTTTCGTTTAATTCGATATCATTCCCACCATGTTGCTTCAAAATGCAAGTACAAGATGTTACTCTTGTTCCTGTCCAAGTCATGTGACACATATATTTTAAGTTCAATACTTAGCAAGATGCAAACATATCACGTGATTGCATTTTTCTGAGTAAGACGTCTTCTTGCTTTGAAAAATGCAAGCACAAGATGTCCTTGTTCCTGTCCCTAGTCTTTTGAATCTTATCACATAACTTCATACTAGATGCTAGCATATGATGTGCTCAATTTGGTTCAGCAAGATACCTTTTGATCTGTCGGTATAGAAGATGTGCCATTTCCAATATTATCTTCCCGATATTAAGTTCTCTCTATCCTAAAATCCCTAGCAGTTTTATACGATGCAACTTAGTAGTGTTGTCAATTTGATCTAGAATAAGTTGCCCACAACGCCCAGCGAGTTCTTGAGTTATCACATCAAGTCGGGTGATAGTTCGACTCGACTTGTTTTCCCACGTGGGTTAAGTCAAAAATGGTTATATGGTTCTCTCCTTCCCTTCGACGATTTTGCAGTCTAGTCTTATTATGGGATGACACTGCCTTGACAATCTGACTTTTTTGTTTCTTGTTCCTGCTGCAAAATATTGTACAATCTTTCCTAGCCTCTTCTAGGAGTCGCCTTAGTTCTGCATATCATGATTAGCCACAGAAGACGATGTCGAGGCCGAGATTAATTCGTTTTTGTGTTTTCATTTTGCAGGCGCTCATCACTTAGATTTGCGTGCTGCAACAGCGCACGATCCCGACTGGCTGGTCGAACAGAGAGCGACCGAGATCAAGCTGATCCGGAAGTGGTTGCGCGACTATTATCTGGCGAAGGGAGCTGCTAACTAATGTTGAAACTGGGGACAGGGCTGACATGCATGTAAATATGTACATGGTCTTCCCTTTTTATAGATTGGTCGGAAAGAGAATGAAGGGGAGTCGTTGCTCGTAAAGGTGTTCATAAACAAAAGGCGAGACCGAATATAATAATGTCGGTTCATCGTTCTATAATACAAAATTTTCAGTTCGCTCTTTTTCTGTCCATCCATACAATTTGAAGCCCTAAGATTTGGCTCGGAGACCACGTCGTTTTAATTGTTTATCAAAGTCATATACGCTGACATAACACTCATGTCAGCATCTGTTTGCCATCTCAGAAGCAACGAACACACGTCATGACGAGAAGAACGGTGCCAAAATTGTCCAAGAGATGAAAGTCGAGGTCCTTTTATGCAACATTGAGGACTTAATAACAAAATTGTTCCCTAGGTTAAAGTTGGTTCTTTTTCTTTTGGGTGAAAACCCCTAATATGCAAGTACACATTATCTAATTTTGCTATGATGCAGAAATTTGAAAAAAAAATAAAAAATCCAATAGAGCCTTGATGATATTTTCAATCTTTAATTAAAAAGACCATGCAAAAACAAATTTCATTAACGTCTAGCATTACATAGATCACACTTGTGACATCTTGAATTTTCAGTACTATTTTCAATTGAATAAAGCGGGCTTTTCATCGACGCGTATATAGTGCTATTCTTAGAGCCGATCACTCGTGAAATAATTAGATTATCTGGGAAAGTCATTAAGAGAATTTAATGCAATAGAGTTAAGAATTCGACCATAAGTCGACTGCTCGACCGTGCTAGTCTGCAAGAGTCATTACGACATTGTCAAAATCGATCAAAGATTAGGGATAGGTTGATTCGATTGAGATTGGTGATCAAAGTGTAGGTGATTCCATCTGATTGCAAAACTCTCGTCGATCGGCACTAAACCGATTTTTTGTCATTTTGGGTACCTTGTGCTCATAATTGAAATCTTGAGATTTTCATGACTACCGAGAGTCACCAATGTGTCGAGTGGGTTTATAGTGACTCGAAGAAAATCGACCACGGGTCATTTGCACTAAAAATCTCTGAAAATTACCCAGTAGCTTAGGTCACGCTAAAAATACGCTAGAGTGAAATTAACCGTGAATTTGAACCCGATTTCAAAAATTGGAAGTTATGTGGTGTTACAATCTATTTTAGGAATGTCGACTCATCCTCCGAATAATTTTTGAGATTCCGAGATTTTTACGAAAATTCGATTCGAACGTTACAAAAAAATAGCGAAAATTTGAATGGGCTAAGTTGAAGGGAATTTTGACCTTCTTACCGAGCTATTAGGCGAAAGGAACTTCATCAATATTGGACACCAAATTGGAGGATGGGAGATAAAATTGAAGCTCAAATTTATTAAATTCGGAGCTATGGTTTGAGCAGCATTTTTTAGCATTAAAATTGATTAATTGGTGAATTTATGGGATTTATTTGGTTGGAAAGTGATAGGGGACAAGGATGGAGAGGATAAATTATTGACTTTTACCCTTTCTTTTTCTCCCATCTTGCCATGCACGCCTCTGCCGGTCTTGATCTTCTCCAAGCTTCGGTCTTTTACCTTTACTTCGTTTTCATTTTTTCCTTTCGAAGCCGCAGCCGCCTCCTCCTTCCAGCATCAACGAAGCAGTCCATCATTTCTTTCCTTCGGTGCCAGCCCTTTTCTCTGTATCCAACCCCACCAGCAGCCGCATCTTTACCGTTCCTCACACCCCTCTGCTGCTACACGTCCACGCTCTGCCCTCTCTTGGTCAACACCAGCCAGTTATTCGACTCCAATCCAACGACCCAGCGAAGCAAGCCCACCGAAGCCACGAAATCCAGCTGCCGCTCCACCGAATCAAGCCATCTCCTTCGATTTTCACCTCTGTTGCCACGCATCCAGTCAACCACTGAAGCTCTCCACGCTGACTTCTCCCTCCTGCTGCAGCTCCACGCCAACACTTTCACCGAAGCAGCTGTTGTAAAAGTATGACTTCGAATTGGGTTGAATAATGAAGACGGATATTCAAAGTACTCAAATCGGACTTTGAGGCGTGATATCACTTTCTTTAAGGATTTATTTGCCCCCACAAAATTGCTAATGGTCACCGGCAAAAATCCTCCAGGATATAATAAAGTCTCAAATGAGAATACTAAATAGCAATTCTAGTATTTCTCCAGGATCTCTCTAAGAAACAATCGAAAAATTGACTGCAGTTTTCTGAACCAAGGTTCGAAAAATGATCACACTTTTTCTTCCAAAAAGCGACAAGTTTATATATAAAACAAATGCAACTCTTCATGAAAAATGAACAAACACGTCCTTTAGAAAATTGTTCGGCTAAACAAATGTGACCCTTCGGAAAAAGTTGAAAACCGAACAATTGCAACCCTTCGGGAAAAGTTGCAAACCGAATAAGTAATTTTTCCAAAGGTTGTCTTGAAAAGACACAAACAAAATTCGGAATAATAAAAAAAAAATTATTTTTTAAATAAATAAAATTTCGAATTTCATTTTTTTATTTCCGAAAATTCTCAAAAACAAAAGGCAGCCTTTGAATTGATTAAAAATTAATAACATAAAAAAATAAATAAATAACAAATTGATTAGTGCTAATTAAACCGCGGGCGCGCCAAGTGCGCCAAATAATCGCACACCCGCACGCGGGTATGGTGGGGTCTAGCCCCATCCAATCATTCCTTGAATTACACAAGGAAACCCCACACTTATAAATTGGCCCACTTCCTCCCACTTTTCCTATGTGGGATAACAAAAATGCACTTAACTTGTTTTAATAAACAAACCTCCAACAGCAGCTAACCGATAGAATTTGCAATGCCCCCAGCAAAGTTGACCCCAACGCTGCCTTCTCCACCGCTTGCATCTTCGTCCACGTGGTCATCTTCAGCTCCGTGGCTCTCGTCTCCATCTTCAGTTGCCAGCGAATCCAGCAGCCCTTGGTCAACCAACCGTCTTCGCTTGTGGATCAGCTAGCCGTGGAGTCCAGCATCTTCAGCCCATTCAAACTGCAGCTCCGCGTGTCTTCTGACCCATCACCCAATGTCTTCAGCCACACGACCAGCAACCTGCAGCAGCCCATGGATCCAACGAAGCCCAGCCTGTTCTTGGCCCAGTTGAAGTCTTCAAGCCCAGCACTTCCGTGAATTCCAGCAGCCCATCAATTGTCATTTTCAGCTGTCTTCATTTCCTCAACTCAGTCCACTTACGTTTGAGGCCCATGAAAATTGCCGCAGCCTAAGAAGCCAGCCCAGCTCAGCCCATTTTCAGCCCATTTTCAATTGTTGTCCAGCTCACTTGAACCCCAAGAAGCGGGCCCAAGCCCATCAACAAAGCCCAGCATTTACTGTGGGCTTGCAAGGCCTTTGGGCCCGATCCATGTGCCCGTCGATGCCACCGAAAATTCGGAATTCGGCTGCCCTCACGGTGTTCCAATCTTCGCTTTGCACAAGTGAGTTTTGCTCACTAATCATTGCTTAGTTTTTTTTAATGATGCTTAAAGGTTAATTAGATTTAATTAAGTACAATTAGGTGGTTAGATTATAATAGATTAGAGATTATTAGATAATTGTGATGCATGTTAGCAATTGAATTGTGCAATTAGCAAATAAACATGTGCTAGTATTTATTGAATGCATTTTGGGATTTTTCCCGACCCTTATCAGGCTTCAATTAGACATTACGGGCATAAATTGGATTTTTAGTATTGAATTATTAATTTTCGAAATTAATTTAATTATTTATTTATTTTCTGGAAATTAGGTAGGGATAGCCGACGACCGGAATTTTATGCTGATTGTTGTGGCGTAGTCCGTTTATTTAATTGAGCTTTATTTTGTGCTAAATTGAATTATTTGTGAAATTGAGAATTATTCTTTAATTGAATAATCTTTAGTTATTAATTGAAAAATAACCGGGTTTCGGTCGATAATGCCAAAAATATTTGAGTGGACTATAGAAATTGTGGGAGTTATGGAAATGAAAATATTATATTTTTGCTAAGGCCAGCCGTGTGCCCACGCACGATATTTTATCGGGTATGATAAAAGATGAGAAGAAATGCTGTGTGGCGTGGCTCGGCGATTATTACATCGCTTTGGCATATAGGATGTCTTAGAGAATGCAAGTAAATTGTTGAATATATATCATGCTTGTGTGGCAATAATTAATCATGCCCGTGTGGTGTAAAACATGTTTGCGTGGCGTAGATTGTGGAATAGCACTATAGGTGCGTTAATGAAAGGCCCGATTTATTAAATTGAAATTAGGACTGAAATTCCAGGATGTCACAGCGATGGCTTGGGTTGTCGCGAGCCTGTAGTGGGTCGAGGCGTGACAAATACAAGGCACTGTTCTATGGTCAATTTTAGTGGTGTAACACATGTTGCTTTTGTTTGATCTCATAGAGGGGGACTTCGCATCTAATTTATATATGTGTATATATAAATTTTAGGAGAAAAATTGGATCGGCAATAGGATTAACTAATTCACAAGCGAAGGATAATATAAAGAAGTTTCCTTAAGCTGAAGTATTCTAAGAAACTTACATCCTTAAGAAGTTTCGGCCCTTCCATCGAGAAATAATACCGCTTGTTCAAAAATCAATAAATTTCAACAAGCGGTATTATTTCTCGATGGAAGGGCCGAAAAAAAAAATCAAAACTTAACCCACCAATGGACGTGCGACCTTGTTGGTAAAGGGATTGAGGGGGTGGGGCCGGAGAGTTCCAGGTGTTTGATCTCCGTGACTATGACATATACATGTACATATAAGAGAGGAGCGAGACAAAAAAATAGATAAAAATTGGAACTTCAACGAGAACGCATTGTTTCAATGGCACTTGTACCTGTTCATCAAGAAGTCAAGGTCTTCTGTGGGGAGTATGCAATTCGAGCGTCACTAGAAGTCATGGTCTTCGTGGTTTTATGTTTTGATTTTCGGACCGTGAGAACTACAACATGCAACGGGTCCTTTGGGGTTTCGTATGTTGATTTCTTGGACCACTACGCGTTACATGGTTCGTGAGAAGCGATGGTCTTACAGAGACTTTGTGCCGATGTTTGGCCTTGGAAAATACCCATCTTTTATGGAGCGAAAAATAATATCAAATAGACTTACTCTATGAGTTCGTCTGAATATAATCAATTACGTTGTGGAAATTGTGAATGGGTACTCGCGTTTTATATTGTGATAAGTGGGTTTTGTCATTTCTTGATGCATTGTTTATTGATCATGTATTTCAATCTCATTGAAAAGAAAAAAATAAAAAGGATGTCATATATAAACTGCATCTCACTCTTATAGCATAGTATGGAAAAAAGTTTAAGAAGACTTACTAATTTGCAGAAGCCATACAATTTTATATCCTCAATCACTTTCACCAAATTGCAGCTTCATTTTATCAATTACCTCTTTACTGGACAAGCACTTAATGACCCTTACTCATCGCTCCATCCTAATGAAGCTTCTGTTGATTCACATTCCGGGCATGATCTATTAATATATCGAAGCTGAGCCAATGAGATCTCATGAAAAGGCTTTGCCAATGGTAACTTTCGAGCTAAAAAAGCTTCTGAGACTTGCTTCATAGTTGGTCGAGACTTTGGATTAGCACTTAAGCAAGCAATCGCCAGAGAAACTATCAAAACAATACTTCTTGCAACATAGTTCTCTCTTGGAAAAGGCAACCGCTGGTCCAGAATTTTATGTAGCATGATATCTTCTCCAGAGGATGTCAACAAGATAGATACAATATCTCATGGATGCTCACCCATCATTGTTTCCATTGCTACCCCTCCAAAACTATACACGTCGCATTTCTCATTAACGACCAAAGTATATGCAAGCTCTGCAAAAAAAAAAAAAAAAAAGGAAAACAAAAGGCATACAAAATTTTAGCAGTTGAGGCTTCGGACGGGATCACTACACCCTTAACCACCTGCCTCGTCGCTGCCCCGCGAGGGGCAACTTTTCCCTCTCCATCCTGCCCCCACATAACTATGTGTGGCACCCCACCCCGCTCCATTTGCCCCTCCAATTTTTCTTTGAAAACAGTTAATTTTGTTTCACAATAAAACGTTTAATAAAAATGAAGGATTTAGCAATACCAACATAGATGCAATACAAAATCTAAAAATCTTACTATTTCGACATGCTTTTACTTAGGTGCAACATAAAAATATGGTTTATGAGACATTTTTATTCTAAAATAAGTAACCTGGTAATACTAACAATAGTAGCATATGAAATAAATATTCATTTTCCAAAAACATTCAAATATAAATAAATAAATAAAACGAATACAGGAGTCAGAGCCATGGCGAACAAGGTGGTTCTAGTGGGACATTTTGCCAATCGTGGCACAACCAATCCTTAGCTATTGTTGGCTAGTACAATAAAGGTCTACAAGTCACTGATGTGCATGGATAGTGAAACTTCTACAATTTCGTTTGTTTGACTTGTACCTCTAGGAGCAACATTCAGGGTAAAGAAAAAATAAATTACGAAGCATAAAGTGTTGCTCACCTGGTGCAATGTATCCAAAGGTGCCAACAATATTTGCAGTGAAGTTAGATGAGGAATCATGATCTAGAAGTCTTGCAGTGCCAAAATCCGATACAAAAGCTTGCATTTTATTGTTGAGTAAGATGTTGTTGCTAGATATGTCTCGATGAACAATTGGCTGAGCACAATCATGGTGCATGTAAGACAAAGCAAGTGCTATGTCCTGGACGAGACTGACTCTTTTGGACCAATCCAATTCCATCGCTTCGATGTCATCTCTCAAAGCACAAAATAGACTCCCATTTTCCATGTATTCGTAAATCAAGAACATGCATCGCCTATGTAAATAGAAACCATGGAGCTTGATTATGCTTCTATGCCTTACTTCCATCAAGTGTTTAACCTCATTTCGAAAGTTCTTGTCGAAGGATGGGTCCTCTGCTTCAAGACGGTGAAGTTTCTTCAATGCCACAACTTTCCCATTGGGCAATCGTGCTTTATAGACGCTACCATAACCACCAGTCCCAATACAATATTTGAGATCGAAGTCCTCTGTTGCATCAATTATGTCTTCATATGCAATCCCCCCGTCATAATTCCATATTGACAAGAAATTTCCATTTTTCTCTGTAGCCTTTGGTTGCTCTGTCTTTGTTGCACATCGAAATAGAAAACAATATCCAAAGCAAGATCCAACTGCTATACAGGAAATTGCAGCAAGCGGAATGAACACTGTCATATAATGAATTACGCTGGACCTTCTTTTGGGGGCTTGGGTTTTGTGAAACTGGTTCAAATCTTCATTGCCGAGAAAAGCAGTATCAGGAAAAACAGCCTTGAGTTTATTTGGAATTGGGCCCTTGAGACGATTGTATGATAAGTTGAGGCAATTTAAGTTAGGAAATATTATAAATGTGTGAATTGAGCCGGAAAGAGAATTGTCATGAAGATCGAGATCGCTTAACCGGCTCAGTTTCTCAAGTTCAATGGGGATTTTCCCAACCAAGTTATTCGAGCTCAAATCTAAAAATGCAAGTTCCTTTAAATATCCTATTTCCGATGGGATGGCACCATCAAATCTATTTTCGCTCAAATTCAACTGGATCAAATTCTCCAAATTGCCTATTTCTGACGGAATAGAGCCGCTAAATTTGTTTGCTTGCATTGAGAGAGAAGTCATACTTGTCAAATTCCAGATAAATGATGAAATGGGACCTGTGAAGATGTTAAAACTTAAGTCAACAGCATGCATTTTTGTGAGGTTCCCTAGTTTGAGAGGGATTTTCCCAAGCAAGTTATTCGAGCTCAAATCTAGTTGGTTGAGATTCCTTAAATCTCCCATTTCCGATGGGATGGCACCATCAATTTTATTTTTCCGTAAATTCAGCTCAATCAAGCTCTTCAAATTGCCTATTTTTGACGGAATACATCCACCAATTTTGTTTCGTTGCAAAAAGAGATGATTCAAGCTCATTAAACTCCCTATTTCTGGAGGAATAGATCCACTGAGCTGGTTTTCTTGCAAAAAGAGATGATTCAAGCTCGTTAAACTCCCTATTTCTGGAGGAATAGATCCACTGAGCTGGTTTTCTTGCAAAAAGAGATTAGTCAAGCTCGTCAAATTCCCTATTTCCAGAGGAATAGATCCACTGAGCTGGTTTTCTTGCAAAAAGAGATGATTCAAGCTCGTTAAACTCCCTATTTCTGGAGGAATAGATCCACTGAGCTGGTTTTCTTGCAAAAAGAGATTAGTCAAGCTCGTCAAATTCCCTATTTCCAGAGGAATAGATCCATCGAGCTTGTTTCCTTCCAAATAGAGGTAAGTCAAGCTCATCAATTTCCCTATAGAGGACGGAATGGGACCAGTGAAGTTGCAAGAACTTAAATCAACAAATTTTATTTTTGTGAGGTTCCCTAGCTTTAGAGGAATAGATCCACTGATGTGATTATCACTGATATCAAGAAATTTAAGCCTAGTGAGGTTTTGGACACAGGGAGGCAACTCGCCAGTGAGAAAATTGTAGGACAAATCAAGGTCAGTTAGCTTGGACAAAGTACATATTTGAAAGGGGATTTTGCCGGCCAGTCCGGTGTAGAAGAGTCCAAGATAAGTGAGGCTTGGAAGTAGAGAAAAGTTCATGTTGCTAAAATTACCTCCAATTTGGTACTGGTACTCCAAGTAAATCTCGTTGACGCTCCTAGAGGTATCGCATGATACTCCGGGCCACGCGCAATGAGATAAGGTAGTGTTGCCAGTGACGGAGGGAGGCCACCACCCGCTGTGGAGAAGCGCACTTGCCTCTGACTTAATAGAAGGTGCTGGTGCTGCAACAATCGAATTGTAGCAAGAGAAAGCTATAGTAATCAGTATAGCTAAGGATATGTTGCAGATTATGCTCGTCATGTTGCAGATTATGCTCATCAGCTTTAGTCACTTGTTATTGTCATATCCTTTGGACTACGGCACTTATAAAGCAAAGCGAGACACTGTACCAACGCATTAAAGGAAACGCAATTTCCACAATTCGTGTCTTATCTTTTTATTGACTTGACATTTACTGTAACTCTTTTAGTCTTTCCTCCCTTCCTTTTTCTTTTGAGACGATGGAGTTGCCATCAAATCAAATGGCAATTAAAGGAAAACTAATTATGAAAATTTGAATTAGTTTGTGAAGCAATCCAAGTTTCAGCACACCCCCGAAACCAAAAACTATGTATCAGAATAAGAAAAAGAAAAAGAATCATCTTCCGTGCTCACAAATTCCTAAAAGAGTTGATAAGTGCCGAAATATTGATGATAAATGGATCTTCATTGGGAATGATTTTATGCAACATAAAATCAGCGATAGCTATTTATATGGATAAAATCACGAGTCGAGTATTGTCACATCACTCGACCTTCGATGTTTCAAACCATTGCTTGCTTGATAAAATTGAATGATATAAAGACACTAATAATGTTATAACTTTTTAAGTAATCATTGAAGTGTTATAATTTTCAAAATGAGCTCACTTAAGTTACATAGGTGATTTTTTTACTAGAAATTTCTATGTGGCATTGATTCTGGCAAATCATATTGGATGATTTAATATTAAATTAATGCCACAATTAATTTTCAAGTTACAAAAATTCTCAATGTAATTTTAGATATTTGTTTTTTTTTTAATATTTATGCCACTAATTTCGAGGAAAAAAATATTCACTCTTGCAAATCTTTGAATTTTTCGCAGTTTTATAATTCAATTAGAATTTTAACAAGCTTACTGACGAAAAGAAAAGGATTTAAGCATGTAAAGATGGATCTTTTGCACATCCATCTAGAAGTCAAGATCTTTTGGGGTTTCATGTGTGTTGACTTTGGATAAGTTCGTGGTCAATAGTTCATGGGAAGTCATGGTCTTTATGGCACTTTAATTAGTGATGTTTGGCCCTAAAAATTTCTAACCCATCGTATGGGGAAGGTCATGGACTAATTTTTCAGCCTTTTCATCTTTTGACTAACCAACCTTCAACTTAGAAAGAGAAAGATCCTTGTAATTCCAATCGTATTGTAAATACCAAAGCGTGTTGTGCATCAATGACAATGACCCTATTGGAATCATTTCTCAAGATATCATTTGTTATTTTAATTATTTTACTTTTCCTCAAAAACTTATAAAATTAAAAAAAAAACAAATTTTAGTAATCCTGCTTAATTTTGAAGTAAAAAATATAATATAAAACAACCTAATATCAATATTTGTACATTGGAATGGGTTTCTAAACGTTTCACCTCTTTAAAAAAAAAAAAAATCAAATGTGAGCATCGCAAATTTACAGGTAAAAAAGAAAACAAAATTCCAAATCGACCATGCATGAATGTGTTTATCTTTTATTTGTCTTAATTACGCATGAACTATGAATGTAGTAATTTATAACCTTGCACAAGCTCAGCATCCGATGTAGTTAGGTATTTCGTTCAGTGGTACTACTAAAAATTAGAAATGCATGTTCCTTGTTATATTCAATTATGTGTTTTTTTTTTTTTTTTTGAGTGTTTGATAGTTAGTTACTACGAACATGTCCCAGTAATCAACTCTCGTGCAGGTTAGTTTCCAGTTACAAAACCATGCAACTTGTCGAGGCATACCATTTCAATTTTCAAGTTAGGAAAATTCTCAATGTAATTTTAGATATTTGGTTTTTTTTTTTTAATATTTATGCCACTAATTTTTGAGGAAAATTTTTTTCACTCTTGCAAATCTTTGAATTTTTCGTAGTTTTATAATTCAATTAGAATTTAAACAAGCTTACCGGCGAAAAGAAAAGGATTTAAGCATATAAAGATGGATCTTTTGCACATCCATCTAGAAGTCAAGATCTTTTGGGGTTTCATACGTGCTGACTTTGGATAAGTTCGTGGTCAATAGTTCAAGGGAAGTCATGGTCTTTATGGCACTTTAACTGGTGATGTTTGGCCCTAAAAAATTTCTAACCCATCGTTAGGGGAAGGTCATGGCCCTAAAAAATTTCTAACCCATCGGAAGGGGAAGGTCATGGACCAATTTTTCAGCCTTTTTGTCTTTTGACTAACCAGCATTCAACTTAGAAAGAGAAAGATCCTTGTAATTCCAATCATATTGTAAATACCAAAGCGTGTTGTGCATCAATGACAATGACCCTATTGGAATCATTTCTCAAGATATCATTTGTTATTTTAATTATTTTACTTTTCCTCGAAAACTTATAAAATTAAAAAAAAGCAAATTTTAGTAATCCTGCTTAATTTTGAAGTAAAAAATATAATATAAAACGACCTAATATCAATATTTGTACATTGGAATGGGTTTCTAAACGTTTCACCTCTTAAAAAAAAAAAAATCAAATGTGAGCATCGCAAATTTACAAGTAAAAAAGAAAACAAAATTCCAAATCGACCATGCACGAATGTGTTTATCTTTTATTTGTCTTAATTACGCATGAACTATGAATGTAGTATGTTATAACCTTGCACAAGCTCAGCATCCGATGTAATTAGGTATTTCGTTCAGTGGTATTACTAAAAATTAGAAATGCACGTTCCTTGTTATATTCAATTTTTTTTTTTTTGAGTGTTTGATAGTTAGTTACTACGAACATGTCCCAGTAATCAACTCTCGTGCAGGTTAGTTTCCAGTTACAAAACCATGCAACTTGTCGAGGCATACCATTTCAGATAGTTGATGTTCTTGATTCAATCTCCACATAAATCAAGAACATGCATTGCTTGTGTAAATAGAAACCATGAAGCATCATCATGCTCCTATATCGTACTTCCATCAATTGTTTCATTTATTTTCGGAAGCTCTTGTCAAAAGATAGGTCCTCCACTTCAAGAGGATGAAGTTTCTCCAATGCCATAATTTTCTTTGGGCAATCGTGCCGTATAGACACTACCGTAACATCCACTCACTATGCAATATTCGAAGTTGAAGTCTTTGGTTACATTGATTATGTCTTCATATGCAATTCTCCCATCATTATTCCTTCTCTACAAGAAACCTCCATGTTTCTCCGATGTCTCTATTGCATGCTTTCATTGTACATTGAAATACAAAGCAAGGCCTAAGAACTAGATGGGAAATTAGATAAGTGAGATTATCCAAACATAGACATTAAAAAATGTCGAAAGTTCTAAGAGAGCCACAAGTTTATGAACAATGTCTAAATTTTTCTAGTAGACCATATAAAATTCTCCAGGCTCACTTAAAGGTTAACTACCAAATATTTTAGGAGTCCCTTTATGTTTCTAAAAATTTTTATTATCGCTTCCAGACACTGTTGTTGTTGAGTAATTGAACTTCCGCTTTTCCTTCTAATCATCCACTAATCCATTCATAACCCCCATTTTAATTATGTCGTTTAATGTGCCGAAAGACTGCTGAGAAATTGCAAGGAACTGCGATACAAAGACTATCTGTTGAAATTGTCTGGTCAGTGGAACTCGCCAACTTCAATCAAGAACAGCTTCCGACTTTCTTTGCTTAAGTTCGATTTTGGCGCCCAGAATTTATTTGCAAAGTTTTCCACCCCACCAATACCTTCTAAGGCTCTTTTCTTTATTTGATTTCTTTGAGCCCGTGTAATACTTTGTGTTCAACCAAAATGAACGGATAACTGCTAAATCAGTTAATACAATTTGTAAACTTGCATCAATTATTGAGTAAATAAAAACGACGATGATAATGAAATTTTTAATAGGAAAATCAGAAAAGATTCAATGATCTGAGTCGTTGAAATCACTCATGAATTAATTACACTTATGCTTCTGTTAGATGGGAATGATTTTCTATTAGAAGGTACCCCGAACCATGAAATTTATCGAAGATATCAATTTCTTCTTCTTTATCAAGAACGTACTTAGTCAATTTAGCTGTTAGGAAGACCATGAAAATGTTGATGCGCCAATTAGATTATTTTGGAGCTGTGGCAATGAGATTGCATGGAAGGGCTCCACCATTGGTTTTTTTTTTTTTAATCCGAAGTAGCTTCGGAAACTTGTTTCATTGTCAATTTTGACTTTGGGTATGCACTTAAGCAAGCAAGCACTAGAGAAATCGCTTGAACAATGTCTTTCGCAACAAAACTCTTTTTGGGAATCGGCAGGTGCGGGTCTAACATGTCGAGTAGTATGATATCTTCTCCTTCTAAGGTCGATAGCACCAAGATGATCTCTACCGGATGCTTGCCCATTATAGTTTCTATCGCAAGATTTCTTTTCAATCATCAAACTGTAAGCGACCTCCGTGAAAAGAAAGAGAATCGCAAAGTTGTCCAGTCATCTCTTAGAGTTAGAGCCCGGATATCAGAGATGATTTTGAAACTACTTATCAATTAACGTGTTCCGTTACAAATGAGGGACACCTAAATGTCGATCAAAGCCTTCAACGGGTCTCATCATTGAAATCTTGCTCTTAATGATCCATAGCGTAGGAACTTGTTTACCAACTTGGTGCAGTTACTGCATGTAATAAACATATCTTTCATTGAATCAAAGGTAGGAAATAAGAACACTTTATCGTATAATTTTGACCAAAGCAACCTGTTAAATTGTCACTCTATTTAGAAATTGTTTGAGCTGTTAGATGAATAAGCCAGGGTCTGGGCAGCAGAACTGTCCAAATCTTTCTGTATTGAAATTTAGCATGAAAGAAAGCTATAAAAGTTACTGCATATTAGTCTAATAAGGCCAACTAAACAAGTTCTGGAATGTATGAGGGGCTGCAACGATGTTGATTACCCTTATAATACTCTTTTTTCAGTAAAACCAATTGAAGATTGCTTGCCTGGTGCTATGTATCCGTGCGTACCAACAATATTTGCAGTGAAATTGGATGAAGAGTGAAGATCCAAGAGTCTCGCTATGCCAAAATCGGAGACAGAAACCTGCATTTCATCGTTGAGTAATATGTTGTTGCTAGATAAGTTTTGATGAACAATTGGCTGGGCACAATCATGGTGCAAGACAAAGCGTGCTCCACATTTCCGATGACATTCACTCTTTTGGGTCAATCTAGTTTCATCACTTCATGTCATTTCTCAATGTGGAAAATAAACTCTCCCTTCCCACGTATTCGTACATCAAGATAATTATGCTTCGGTGTTGCACTTCCATTTAAGTACTTCACTTCGTTTCTAAAACTTAGACAATAAAATTTAACAGAATAAGGACTTTAACTATATCATAACTTTTGTATGACATTCATTTCATACCATAAATTTAAAAGCTATCATTAAAAGATCTTAATGATTAAAATAAGATCAGATAAATGAAATAGGTGATTTTTTTGTCAGAAATTCCTACGTGGCATTACTTTTCAGCAAGTCATGTTTGATTTTCTATCCGAAACTCATCAAACTCACTGGAACGGAACTCTAACCAGTTGTCAATTCAAAGCCTCTTGATTTTTTTGCACGTTTGATTTTCAATCAAGAGTTTAAATTGCATTAACAGACAAAAGCCTCATTCATTTACTTCAATAAGTCCAGGTCTTCGGTCGCTTATTGGTTGTTGGACCAATAAATATGGTCCGTCTCAAAAGTAATCGTGGTCTTTTGTTGTTTTCTTGATGTCGGATCTTTTGCCATCGTAAAGGCAACGCTAGGCAATTTTCGTCTCTAATTGACTGGTAAGCCTTCTATTAAACAGAGATGATCCTGAATAATACACAGTGGATATCCTTTTAAGCCAAGTATTCAGGTCAACAGCAACGCATCATCAATCATCATGAGTTCCGATCTTACTAGAAACATGAAGGATAAACCTCCGTCCGATGACTGCTTCTCACTCCTTAATTATCACACAAGCCACGTACTTTACATCCTCAACCACTTCGACCAATTTGCAGCATCATTTTTTTAAACTCTTCACCAATCACTGATACGAGCACTTAATGACCGTTACTCACCGTTTAGGCTCGATAAAGAAAATGCTTGTGCTGCAACAATTGAATTGTGGTAGGAGAAAGCTATAGTAATCAGTACAACCAAGAACTTGTTGCAAATTATACTCATCATAGGTGACCTCTCTCTTGCTGTGAGATCAGGATACGGTTTTAGTCAAGATAAGAATATCACAAGTATTATAACTTTCATACAGTACTCACTTGAGTATCATAACCTTTTTTTTTTTTTTTTTTTTTTTTTTTTTTTGCTCATTTAAGTATGACAAATTTGAAAAATTGATCACTTGAGTGTTATTGGTGATTTGTCTTGCCAGGAAATCCGACGTGGATGCTGATCATCCTATCTGGTCTTTCCGACGCTAACGTGGATAATTTTTAATATTTTTTAAATAATTTTTTTGAATTGTTTATTATTATTATTATTTTTTATGGCTAGTGAGGGCCACCTCATTGTTGGCTGTGATGTCACGCCTCGATCCTCCGGACGCATGCCCATCCCTCAGTGGTCGATTAAATTGCGACGTCTCAGGACGCATTGCCGACCCATTCATTTTAATGCGCATGCGGAAGTAAAGATAATTTCCCCAAACAACAACAAGATGGGATAGAAAAGCAGGACCATAAAATTTTCAAACCACAACATGCTTATATATACATATATCAAGCCATGTCATATACAATACCAGTCTATAAAAACAAGGTCTGTAAAATAGGGGGTTCATAGAACTACAGATCCTCTTCCTCATCCTTATTGGAGCCTTCAGCTGAATACACCATAGTCCCTGGATCTGAAAGATCCGGGTCTACCACTGAACCACCAGGAGGATCTGTTGTACCCTTTCCAAAAGTAACATCCAGCACATACAGAGGTATCTCAGATTCCGATATGGGACCTTCTCTATGTCCATTCCGATCCTGACGGTACCATAATCTATATCGATGGGATACCTTATGAGGGAGACCCGTATCAACCCAGACCACGTACCTCATGAGTTCATACTCCCATCCCCTAAGGTCCCCATGATGCGTAATATAACACCTCTGCTCAGTGACTTTTTTCAGTTGACCAAAATGTTCGGGAGTAGCTACCATCTAAGGACCTGAAAATGTTATCCCACAACGAGGTGAGGCGACGTCTCAGCAAGTTTACCCCCTAAGTCCCGTCTAGGAAGAAAATACGCCCAAAGGCTACCTAAGTACAAACACGAGTCAGAGGACTTACCTTTGCCTCCATTCCTTCTTGCAAGTCAATATAATTTATAAATTCAACGAATCACTTCAGCACTTCAAAGCATCAAATTAGATCGAGTCATCGATCAATCGACTTAGTCGATTCCATGTCATCAAGATCATCTCTTAGTCCACTCATTTTGTACTATCTATAAAGTCCAATCATATCAAGGACTGCTCACCCTAAGCTGAATATAGATAGAAATGCTCACCAAAAGCTAACACCAACGTATTCTGTTCCATCTAAGCTAATATATCGAAGCCTTTAGGCTAATATAATATACGACTAATGCTCACCAAAGTTGTGCGATACTTAATTGCTCACCAAAGCTGTGCGATACTTAGGGTATGCTACTCATTCTAAGCTGATATTTCGAAGCCCTCAAGCTGATATAGTATTCCATTCCACTCAACAAATCATTTCACCACTTTTATCATGCCCGATAACAATAATCGTGTGTGGGTACACGACCAGCCTTCGCCAAAATATAATACATTTACTTTATAAAATCCCACTAATTATATAGTCGATAAAAATATTTTTGGTGCTGTAAACTGACGCCTGGTGATTTTCTAATTAAATACTGAAATTAATAAATTTTGGGATAAATTCCCAAAATTACAAATCTTACTCAATCAGCACAAATTAGCACTCAATTAAATAAACCAACCATACCATTGCAATTAGCACGAAATTCCGGTCACCGGCTATCCCGGTCTAATTTTCAAAAAAAAAAAAAATTAATTAATTACCAAAATTAATTAATAAATACCAATAAATACAACTTAGGCCGGAAAAGCCTAATTAAAAGCTGAGACAGGCCCGGAAAAATTCCAAACCTATCTAGATAAATACTATGAGCTATCTACTTGCTAATAACACTACTCTAACCACCTAACATACAATATCAAATTATTAAATCATTAATTCGTTCTAACTAACCACCTAATCTAAACTTAACATAAACTAATCAACTCTTAAGCATCATTAACTTCCTAACTAGGGATTAGTGAGTAAACTCATTGGATTAGCGATCCGACGAGACCATGGCGACGGCGAGGTGGAGAGGATCGATAAACTCCAAAGCGGATGCACCAAGCGAGGTCTAGAAAGGCTCCAAGGTGAGCCAAACAGTGCCCAACAAACCTAGAAATCTCGGTTTTGTTCAGTGGACCAAAGGGCTGCTCGGCTTGGCTGAAACGACAAGGCTGGACCGGCGAAGCTGCTGTAGCTTGGATGGGCAACTCCGGTGGCTAAACGACGGCGATCTGAGCTCTAGTGACCTCCACACGGGCTCAGGCAACTTGCTAGATGGCGAACAGGAGTGAACGACACAGCTTGGGACGGCGGAACGGACGTAGCTTGCGCGGGACTCACGGACGGCGCGACGGCGAGTGGTAGCGACGCTGACGGCTCGGACGGGGCTAGTGACCGCTTAGGGAGAGAGATGGCTAGTTTCTCTTGAATTTGGAGGCTTCAGCTAGCTAGAAAATGAAGGGGACCAACTAGGTGAAGAGGAAGAAGAAGGGGGGGGGGGAACAAAAACCAACTTGGAGGGGGCCACTTGGTCTATCCTCACCCATTTGTCCCCCTTGGAGAGGCCCCACCAATTGGCTATCATCCTCAGCCAATTTTGTGCACATTAAACCCCCTAGAACAAGTCTCAAATGGTCCAAAAGGTTGAGGGGCATGGGGGCTATGAATTTGAAGACATTTCCCTCAATTTGGATTCAATTCCTTCTTGAATTGGTGCAATTCGGCCTCTATAAATTCCACCATCGCATCCTCGATCAAATTGGCATTTTTCCTCACCAATAGAACCTACTTGCATCCCAAATTGGCGATAGAAAACGGTCCCCTAAATTTTCCGGTCGAAAACGGCCCTATACTGATTTTTCGCCAAAAATCTCGGTTTGTAAAAAAATCTTCGGAGGATGAGTCGACTTTCCTAAAATGACTTGTCACATGACAAAACTTTCAATTTCTGAAATCGGATTCAAATTAACGGTTAATTTCAATCTGGTGCGATTTTAGCGTGACCTAGACTACTAGGTAGCTTTTAGAAATTTTTAGTGCAAATGACCCGTGATTGATTTTCTTCGAGTCATAATGAACCTCTTCGACACATTGGCGACTCTCGATGATCGTGAAAATCTCGAGGTTTTAAATATGAACATAGGGTACCAAACGATAGAATAATCAGTCTAGTGTCGATCAACAAGAATTTTGCAATGTGATAGAATCACCCACGTTTAGCCACACATCTCACTCGAACTGACCTATCTTTGATCTCTAATCGATTTTTAACTATGCCGTAATGATCTATGCAAATGAGCATGGTCGAGTAGTCGATTTCTAGTCAAATTCCCAAGTCTATTACATTAAAATCCCTTAATGACTTCCCCATATAGTATATTTATCTTAGGAGTGATCAGCTTTGAGAATAGCACTATAGGTGCGTCGATGAAATGTCCGATTTATTTAATTAAAAACATAATTGAAATTTCAAGATGTCACAACTCTTCACCTCTTCTAAAAATTTCGTCCTCAAAATTTAAACCATTACAACACTTTAAGCAAAAAGGTGTCGACTTTTCACTCTCCCAAGTTGCTCCTTTAATGCCGTAGTGTTGCCAGACCACTTTGACCAATGGGATGGTCTTCATACGCAGAATTTGTTCCTTCCGATCCACAACCTGAACCGGGCTTTCTATGTACGACACTCGGTCGCCCACATCCAATTCCTCAAAATCAAGCACGTGGGTCGGGTTAGGCTCATACTTCCTCAACATCGACACGTGAAAGACGTCATGCACTTGCGCCAACCTCGGCGATAATGCAAGATGATACGCTAGGAACCCGATTCTCTCTAGAATCTCAAACGGACCTATGTACCTTGGGCTCAGTTTTCCTTTCTTGCCAAAGCGTGAAGTTCCTCTCATTGGTGACACCTTCAAAAAAACGTGATCACCAACTTGAAATTCCAATAGTCTCCGGCGCTTATCTGCGTAGCTTTTCTGGCGGCTTTGAGCGGTCTTTAATCTACCTCTGATAACTGCAACTGCATCCACTGATTACTGAACGAACTCTGGGCCTGTAACTTTTTCTTTCCCCGACTTCATCTTAACACACGCGCGTTCTGCATGCTCTGCCATACAACGCTTCAAATGAGCCATCCGAATGCTCTGTTGGTAGCTGTTGTTCTAGGCAAACTCAACAAGATGAAATTGTTCCTCCCAACTTTCCTTGAAATCCAACATGCAAGCTCGCAGCATGTCTTCGAGGGTTTGGATTATCCTTTCAGACTGGCCATCCGTCTGAGGATGATATGCCGTATTGTACTGCAGCTTCATTCCTAAGGCAGCCTGTAAACTCTTCCAAAATGCAGTTGTAAATCTCGGGTCTTAGTTCGAAGTAATTGTCATCGGCACTTCATGCAGACGAACGATCTATCGCACGTACAACTCTACGTGTCTATCCAAATCGAGATCCTTTCGTACTACGATGAAGTGAGTTGACTTTGTCAGTCTGTCAACCACTACCCAAATGGAATTATTACCTCTCTGACTCCTCAGCAAGCTTATCACAAAGTCCATCGTGATGTGCTCCCACTTCTACTCTGGGATCTCAAGAGGTTGCAGAAGTCCTCCCGGCTTACAATGTTGTACCTTCACTTGCCGACACGTTAGACACTTGGTAACATGCTTGGTGATGTCTGCCTTCATACTAGACCACCAGTAGTGTTGATGCAGATTCTGATACATCTTTGTACTACCAGGATGAATGCTGTAACTGCTACGATGGGCTTCTGATAAGATTCTCCCTCTAAGCTTATCATCGTTAGGTATACACAATCGTCCTCGAAACCTTAGTGTTCCAACCTAAAAAATCTGAAAGTCAGCCTTTCTTTTGTTGGTATCCTCTTGTAGAATCTTCTGAAAATCTGGGTTAGTCGGCTGAAGTAATTTGATCCCGATCTAAACATTTGGCTCAATTCTAAGGGTTGCCATAAGATTCAAAATGTGGCTTTCCTCAAATTTGAACACCGAATCTTGAACTCTCTCGAGTAAATTCCACTCCTTAACCAACATATGAGCAACTGAAGACTGACCATCAAAGTCTCAAGTTTCTATTCTCTTAGAAGAAGTTGAATATGAGATAGCGTGGAATAGTGGACATGAGTATAACTATTAGAAATAGAGTGTTAATATGATTAGACTTTTGGTAATTTCAGCAGTGTAGAAGTTTCTATAAGATAATTAGTGAATACAAGCAGAGAGATAAACACTTTGCATCAAATTTATATATTATACCTATGTCCACTATTCCACGCTAACAATTTACTGACTGGATTCCCCTAGTTAATGAAAGAGAAATTACAATAGTGAGTATTGCTGCTTATTCACAAGCACTTCTTCTCAAAGTTGGTAAAATGCTCATACACAAGCTAATAGGCATCACTATCCAACATTGACATTCTATCAACACTTCTCAAATAATTACAATGGTAAGCTCTCTCTCTCTCTCTCTCTCTCTCTCTCTCTCTCTCTCTCTCTCTCTCTAAAAATAACAAATGATTGTGAAATTCTCTTGAACTTTGGAATTGTTTTCTATTAATATATCTCTCTTGAGCATCTTGGTTTTCTTTTATACTCTTTGGTATCCAAAACTTCCCATTGAATAATCTCGGTGAGGATCAATTTGCATACTTAGTCGTTGGACCGTTGATGAGAAGAATAAGGTAGATGCTCAGATAGATGATCCCATTGATTTGGTTGCCCAAGCATTCAAATTTTGGTATCCATAAGTAGAGACTTCATTAAGGAAAAGACTTTGTCTACGGGATGATGGCCAATTAGTTAAGAGTCCTTGTAGTGATCTAGTATGGATTTCCTTTTTAAAAGATATTGATTTTCTTTTTAAGATTGTCATTGCAATATTTACGCAATAGGATAGCTAGTACTCACTAATTAACCTTGCTAATATTCAAGTAAAACACTTGCTGATATCCTCCAAGTTTGTTGCTTCCTACTTCTTGAATATGAACACCCATTTTTTGTCGAAGATAAGGGAAAATTTCAAATAAGAGCCCGAAGTACCATCATTTTTTCAAATAATAGCATAAAGTTCTCTGATTTTCTCAAGTAAGGGCTTGAAATGAACCTTGTTTCAAATAAGAACTTGAAGTACTCATATCAGTTTCAAAGAAGGGTCTGAACTCGGTAGCTGTAAAATGCAATTTTGTCTTTTAAAATTTTTAATTATTTTCCTTCTTTCTCTACTTTTTTTCTTTTTTTCCTTTTTAAAAAACAAAAAAGAAAAAGGAAAACACAGGGCCACAGCCTTGCCGTTGCCCTCTCTTACATTTGGTGAGGGTTGCTAGCTGTTGCATAGGCCTAATGGCCCTCACCAAGTGCCTTCGGTCCTTGCCTCTGGCGGAGTGACCTTGTCAGCTTTTACCGTTGCCCCGTTGCTAGTGGGGCAACAACCACAGGCAAAAGGTGCATTTTTTACCCTTTTTTTTTTTTCAAGTTTTATCCTTTTTAATTTTTAATCTAATTTAATTTAAATGTAAATTATATTTTAACAAAAAAATATCCTTGACTGGTTGGAATATTTTGTTGACCGATGAGCTGACAAGGTTAGACCCTTATTTAAAACAACCATAATCACTTTAGGTCATTCTTTGAGATTGATATAGTCATTTCAAGCCATTTTTTGAAATAATGTTCACTTCGGGCTTTTATTTGAAAAAATGAGAGCACTTCGGCACTTATTTAAAATTTTCCCTAAAGATAATGACTTACTTGAGACTTGTTCATGTAGGACTTTCAGTTATAAATAGTCTTTTTTTAAGTGTGAGTATTACTTAAAACATAAACATTTCATGCATTTATCAAGATTGCTATAAAACATTGATAAGTTTGTTAATTTAAAAATGTATTAAGAGGTTTTATCAGCATAAATAAAACTTGGTGTTAGCAGATTCAAACAAATGACCGATAACATGTATTAATATGATTTTTTTTTTTTTGACAAAGAGTTTAAACGGTAGGATGGATGGCCAATGGTCATTGTGTGGGCTTGAGACCATTTAGGATTGATCTAGCAGTCATGGTAAGGCTCAACTACAAAGCTCACAAGCTTTGTTGCGAAGGCTCACGGTCTGGCACGAACCTCGTGAGCTCGCGAAACCTTGGTGAACGCTAGCTACGAGCTCAAGTCGTGCTTGCATGGCCGTGTCACAGCAAGCCTTGAGCAAGCTTGCCTTGCTCGAGAAGGGGCGCGAGGAGAGGGGCGAGGCTGAGGGAGAAGGTGATAGGGTCGTTGTCGGGTGATGGCTCCTCATCGTTGGGGTGGCCGGCTCAATACATGCCGTCGTCGAATTTAGACAAGGGTAGCATTTTTTTTTTAATTTTGGAGAAATGCAAAATGTAAAGTTTTGAAGCGAGCAAATGATATACTGTCGCGGGGAGCAAAATTGAAGATGCTTTTGCAGCTGTCCCTTCTTCTTAATAGAATTACATCTCATAATAGGAAATTAAGAAAATTATGTTGTCATGAGGAGCAAAATTTGAAGATGCTATTTCCCCAAAATAGGAAATTCCTGACCTTTTCTAACTTAAGAAACCAAAACCGAATTGAAATTAAGAAAATTATCCGAATAAAAAAGGATTAATGCCACAAAAACTACAAATTAGGTACACCCGCGATTAGGATGAGAACGGTTCTTGGTAGAATCGAGAATCAGGGAACTGAGGCTTGGCAGACGTATGTCCTTGGAGAGTTCTGGTCCTTCTCCTGCTTTCCTCTCCGGAATCGCCAGCCGCACGACCTCCCGTGCACCGGCCCCATCACTGGCGACCGTTCCTCTCCGGCAAAGTTCTCTCCTTTTTCTCGTTCCAGCGCCTTCAACTTCTGCCAGTGCCTTGTTACTCCCTTTGACTCACGGGTCGCGGCTTCGTCATCTTCTGTAAATCAGGTAACGTCTGATTCTTTGCTGCTGTGCGTTGGTTTGATTTTAGTTGGAACCTTCTCTGTCCAACCATGTGTCGGGCTTGAATGAACTGGGGTCATTTGATTTCGAATCATTGGCTTTTGAGTCAGTCCACGAGTCTAGAATTGAAGTGAGTAAAATCTACTCCTCAAATCGTCGGCCATAATCTGTTTGATAAAATGCCCCGAAGGCATGATTGAGAAATGATACATGGTATTATAATATCTGAAAACTTGTTAACATATTTTCTCAATGGATTGCCAAACTATGCATACTGTTAAGAAAAATTAGAGACAGCGCATATGCACACAGAGGAAGAGCTCTCTCCCAAAGGCCCAAGTTTGGGCATTTTGTAATTTTAGGATGATGAGGCGCTTTTTCTTGTCCCCTTTTCTGATCTGATATGAGTATTAAAGATCTTCTGTATACTGACCTGTTGGTGAAGTTGAATGACTCCGAATTTGTTTGTTTGATCTATGTAGTTTATGAATTTAATCATGCAAAATTCCTCTTAATAGTTAACCATCATTACATAAGACTTGGGGTAAACATGAACTGGGTAATGCGTATTTCATGCTTTGTTTCAAGATAATAACAGCAGGAGAGAAAGCTCTAGAATTTCAATTTTGTTTTTATTTCTGTGCTTCCTAGAATTTGTGTTGCATGGAGGTAATGTTGTTGAGTTGTTATAATCCAGCAAAGAACTCCTTGCATGGGAAATAATCTGCTTAAATTGCTGATTTTAGTGTGATAGTAGGTGACTGTGTCGTTGTAATCTTATATCTGGGAATTGTTGGAAGGTGCTGATCTTGACCTGTTCTAATTTGGATTTTGTGATCATAATGTGTGTTTCTATTGTGCTTGGGCTAGTGGTGGATGTTTTGCTTCAAATTTTAATTGCTAGACATATAAATTCAAAGCTGAGGGTACTTTGTAACTATCACACCTGCTGTACCAGAATTTGGGTACTTGTAAGCTGAATTCAACTAGAAGCAGGTGACCTTTGTGAGAAGCTGCTGATCTTGATCTGACGTGATTTTGACAATATAGCATGGTTATTTCTGGTGAAAAAGTTGAATAAGGTGCAGATTAGAATTCATCTTCTATGGATTGTTACTTTTGACAGATGAGAAGCTTTGTTCATCTTTGTTTTGCTTAACTAAAAAAGAAACCAAAGAAAAACCAAACCTATTGCACCCTAGGTAGGTTCTAGGTTTCGAGTTCTGAGCTCTGATGGGTAGGTTTTAGGTTCCAAAAAATAAGGAACTCGTACCGACGAGTAGATTTCAAGTTCTAGGTGGAACCTATAAGTAACTTGGAACTGCTCACCTCTACTCGTGATAAATTTACCTTAAATTAAAATTTTGATCATAAAAAATCTCAAACTAGTATATGTGACAAATTTATCTCGGATAATTGTTTTTTGGCAATCAAAAACCCCAAATTGATATATTTTTAACAAATTTATCCTATGCCAATTTTCATTAGATTAGATTAATATCATGAAAAACCATAATCTGAATAGAGGGTAAGACCTAAAGTGGTCGTCATCTAATTTAGCGATTTGACGATAAAATTTAATGAAAACTACTGAATTGTAAATTTGTCAAAAATGTACTAATTTGAAATTTTGATGGTCAAAAAATTAATTTGAAATAAATTTAATTTTGAATTTTTCGTGATAATCCAATTACAAAACTATTTAAATTAGATTTCCTGCTCATATCACCACATATATTTAAAAGAAATTTTCAAATAAAGACCTGAAGTGCTAACTTTTCAAATAAGGACCTGAAATGAATCTTGTGTCAAATAAGAGTTTACAATGGCTATGGTTGTTTCACATAGAAGCCTAAAGTGGCCATGGTTATTTCAAATGAGGGTCTAACCTCGTTGGTTGCTAATTGGCTATATATTTTGACCATTAAAGGGTGTTTGCATCCAAATATGATTTTTATTTTACATTATTTTTTAATTCTTCTCTTCTTCCCCCCCCCCCCCCCAATCTTTTTGGTGAGGGTTGACAGTTGCTAGCAAGGGCCGGTGAGAGCTCGACGACCCTCGCTGGCCGTTGGTAAGGGCCAATAGGGCCTACTAGACCTCGCCAGTTGCGGGCGAGGCCACCCTTGCTAGGGTTGGCCTCACTTGGGGCGGACAAGGGCAGCCTCACCTAGGCAAGATTGTCCCTTGCCTGTGGTCGATTGGCCACAATCGAAGAAAAACCAGAAAGAGGAAAGAAAAAAGAAATTTTTTTTCAAAAGGCAAATGATGAAAATGTCCTTAAATAGCCGGAAAGTTGGGCCTTTATTTGAAACAAATATAGTTACTTCAGGCTCTTATTTAATAAAATGATGGCACCATATGTCTTTATTTGAAATAAGATTTAATGTAGATCTTTATTTGAAAAAATGAAAACTGACACTTATTTGGAATTTTTTCTATATTTAAATATCCTCTATGAAGACAGAGCTCTCCAACGACAACAAGCAAGCGAAAATGGCGAAACATGCCATTGTTGTGCTACTCCTCTCTATTGTCCTTTCATCCTCGCACAACAATCATCATCTTCACAGCCATTCAAACCCATCTCCTCCCATCGCACCCCGAAGTTCCTTGGCGGATTTTCAACCTCCAAACCCTACCATGACCATCGCCGCAACCACAACCACCGACGGCTGGAGCGACTCCATCAGTATCTATACGAGACGCGGTACTTCAAGCAACGCCTTGACCACTTCAGCTTCTTAGAGTTGCCGACATTCAACCAGCGATACCTCATCAGCTCAGAGCACTGGTCTGGGCCCGATCAGCTTGGACCCATCTTTGTGTACTGTGGCAATGAAGGCGACATTGAGTGGTTCGCTGCCAACACGGGCTTTGTGTGGGAGATCGCCCCAAGCTTTGGTGCCATGGTGGTTTTCCCTGAAGTAAGTGCTTCGGTTGAATTCATGTAATAATGAGCCATCCAATTATGACAAATCCATAATATCCGAATTTGAGAATTTTTTCTACCAAACAAGATGATATGAAAACTGGAATTGCGTACATTGTTGGAGCTAGCATAATCGCAATCCAAGTAACAATTATTGCCAATTTCGTAGAAACTGGCTACCTTATTGTAATGCCACTTACCATGACTATAATTACAGTAGGTGATGCTATTAGGGAATTCGTATTACAGTTAACAAAAAAAAATCATATTCTATGGGATTGTGGATAGCCATAATAAACTTACCTTTAAAACCTCCCGGAGGATTACAAGTCATCAAAAAGGCGACTAAGACCAAGAGGATAGCTGCCCCATAACCATGAACTCCTCCATGATGAATTGCCTTGTTTTTCTCCGAAGACTATTGGATGTTTTTTTTCTCTTTGCTGAAATATAATCCTTCTATCTGTCCTATTCCATTGGGGATCATTGGGGAAGATCACCATCCATAATAAACTAATTTTTCCTTAGACCCTTTCAAATCCCGAATCTTGCGGCTAGTCATCCTCTTATCATCCATAGCAAACCTATTTTTTCCACGTTCTTGACAGTTTAACCTTTTCAAATCCCTAATCCATAACTGCTTATTCTTCAATTTTTAGTTTATGTTTGAGGGTTAAGGATACAATGCAGGGGGACATTTTGGGGAGGAAGAGGGAGAGGAAGGTGTTGATGGCGAGGGGCGATGAGGGGATGGCGGGCTGTAGGATTCGGGATTTGAAAGGATTAACTTGTTGAGAATGTGGGAAAATTTGGTTTGCTATGGATGGTAAGGGGATGACGTACTGTGGGATTTGGGATTTGAAAGGGTCTAAGGAAAGATTGATTTGTTATGGATGGTGATCTTCCCAACGTGCTTTGGGATTCCATTGGTCCCCAACGGAACAAGGACGGTTAGAAAGATTATTTTTTAGCAAAGAGAAAAAGCACATCTTGACAAGAGAGTTTTTGGAGAAGAAACGAGGCAATTCATCATGGAGGAGATCATGGTCATGGGGCAGCTGTCCTGTTAGTCTTGGTCGCCTTTTTGATGGCTTGTAATCCTCCAAGAGGTTTTATTGAAGGTAAGCCTTTTATTGCTATCCAAAATCATCTAGAATATGATTACTTCATTAACTGTAATACGAATTCCTTAGTGGCGTCACTTACTGTGATTATAGTCATGGTAACTGGCGTTACAAGAAGGTGGCTAATTTTTACGAAATTCGAATCATTACTTGGATTGCAATTATGTTGGCTGCAACAACGTAAGCAATTCCAATTTTGATATCATCCTCGTTTGGTAGAAAAAAATCTCGAGTTCTGATATTATGGAATCGTGATAATCTTTGTGTGGGAGATTGCATCCCGTGAGTTTAGTGTGGAATTTTTTCAAAAGTTGGACGATAAAGATCATGCTAAGGACATTTCAAGAAAACTGGGAGTTCCATGCATATAGTAGTTTCTCTGATTTCCTTCAGTTCGTGGTTAAATTTAGAAAATTGGAAAGCTTTTACGAAGACCCAAATGTGCCCCTACCTCTATGAACATGGGTACCTTTTGGCTGGCTTTATGGGAATTTGATTGATAGTTGCGCTCATTTTGGCTGACTGATTGATTCATAGCATCGGTATTATGGCGAGTCGATGCCATTTGGGAGTCAAGAGGAAGCGTACAAGAATGCTGCCACCTTGTCTTATCTTACTGCAGACCAAGCACTCGCTGATTTCTCGGTGTTGATCACAAACTTGAAGCGAAACTTGTCTGCTGAGGCTTGCCCTGTTGTTCTTTTTGGTGGTTCATATGGGGGAAGTAAGTAAGCCCTTCAAACTCCATTTTAACTCTATTTTTTTTCCCTGTCTAGTGTGTTTCACTATGCATTGATTGGTCAAAATAGTTTCCCTAGAGAAATTTGATGTATCAGTCATCTTCTTGAACATTTTAAGATATTTAGATTGGGCAGAAATTTCCAGTTGTTGAGGTATAGGTATTTTTCTTTTGTTTTCTTGTCCCCCTTTGAGATTCATTAGACGTTTTGCATGGTAATTTTTCGCAGTGTTAGCAGCATGGATGAGGCTAAAGTATCCACATATTGCCGTAGGCGCACTTGCTTCTTCAGCTCCGATACTTCAGTTTGAAGATATTGTCCCACCAGAATCGTTCTACGACATTGTCTCCAATGATTTTAAAGTGTGTTGTTAATTTTAAACATGCTTCACTTGTCTGAAGTGAATATACTTATGTGCATTTTTGTCATCTTATTTTTTTACTGAAAACTGCAGCGTGAAAGTATTAGCTGCTTTAACACTATTAAAGCATCCTGGAATGCATTGATATCTGAAGGCCAAAAGGAGAATGGTCTATCGCAACTGACAAGAATGTTCCGGTTATGTCGGTAAAGTAAACAAAGACAATGATCCTTCAGTCAATTTTTTACCAACCTAATTGAGTTTACATGTCTAATGCTCAATGTCATTGTGTCGTCCTTTGTGCTACCTAAATTAATTGAAGTCTGATTGTTGGTAGGGAGTTAAAGAATACAGAAGAGCTGGTTAATTGGCTGGATTCTGCTTACTCCTACTTGGCAATGGTCAACTATCCATATCCTTCTGACTTTCTTATGCCTCTACCTGGACATCCTATAAGAGAGGTTAGTCGAGATTCTGATATAACTTGATCATCAAATAAAACCTTGGTCCCACATAATGCTATTTCTTTCTATCTGAAATAACACTTTAACCAGATGCCATCTTTTTGTTTCTAATTTCTAGGGAATTCTAATTAAAATCATCTAGAAGATTTTCTGAATTTGTGTCTTGAGATGAATTCGAGTGGTAGGTGAGGGAATTTGGTGGTCCATACATCTTAAGGAAATGATTCTCTAATTAATTTTGTTTCTAAATGCCCTGTCTTTAGGCTTGCTTTTTCGAATTCCCTGTTTTTATGCTTGCTTTTTGACATATAGTAAATTTTCAAAGCAAAGGTTTGCTTACTGAGTTGGGAGATGCAGAAACAGATTTAGCCAAGGTTTGCTTGCTGACACTACGCTTGCATTAATAAGGGAAAAAAAGAAAAAAAGAAACAGGCTGAAATCAACACCATCCACTTTAAAACTTTATGCCCCCATTATGTTAAGAAAGGTTGTTCCCAGTTTACTGAACTTGCTCACAGGCTTTGTGATACTTAGCCAAAACTCTTTCTATGGTATATACACATCCTACCTGTAACATTTTCTGGATTCTTTTCAGCTGAATCCTTTTATCCTGGAACTTTTGAGTGTTCGGTGAGTCAGACATCTCAACACTAAAGCCCATGTAACATAGCATATGCAGAACAATGTTTTGAACATATCTGCTGAGCATATTTGGATGCACATTCTATTCTTGTTACTAGGTCTGCAGAAAGATTGATGGTTGTCCAGATGGGACTAGCATTCTGGAACGTGTATCTGAAGGTGTTGGTGTCTACTACAATCACACTGGAGAAGTCAGTTGCTTTGAATTGGATGATGATCCTCATGGCATGAATGGCTGGAACTGGCAGGTCTAAAGCTGTTATTCCTACTCTTTATTAATGTTCCCCTAAATTTAAAATATGAAAGGTTTTGCCTCTGGAAAAAAAGAATGACCTAATGATGTTAGTGCATTTTGCTTGATTCATTGTGTTCTACAGGCATGCACGGAGATGGTTATGCCCCTGTCTAGTAGCCCAGATACAAGCATGTTTCCTATGTATGATTTTAATTTTTCTGCTTTCCAAGAGGAGTGCTGGACTGATTTCAAAGTCAATCCAAGACCAAGGTGGATAACAACTGAATTTGGTGGGAAAGTAAGACATCACTGCGATATATATTTATTTATTTTATATTGAAGGTTTGCAGCATGATGAACTTGCATGTGTAGCTTCTTGGGTCAATTCCATCCAGTTCCGTGTTAGCATTTCTTAAGCAGCATGGCATTCCCATCAATTTTCTGTCCCCTTCCATTTTTCTCTGTTCAGTGTTCCCTTATTTGGTTTATGAGGCTGAAGTTGAAGTTGTCTTATATAGCAAGAGATATCCAATTTAGTCACATACAATTACCAGGAAGCAATGGAAGAAGCTGCTGAAGATTATAATCTGCCTAAGCCAAAAAAAGACATGATGAAAATCATCCTTCTCACCATCTAAGTGCATAGATTTCCTAGGTAAATCAAGCGATCATTTCTTTAAGTGTTAGCAGTGGAGGCGTGTTGTGCAGTGAGCCTCATTAGGATCCAAACATCCGATGCCTCGGATTTATACAAAGTAGAAAGGGGAAACTTGTGTTTATTTTGTGTGTTTCCTTCTTTTTATCTTGGGGAGAAAAGGAAAGGGGGGGGGGATATGAAGTGGCTGAATGTGCATACCTTGGGCAGATGTCTACCTCGCTCGATTGCCTACAAATGTGAAGTTTTCAAGTGAGTGCTTCAATCAATAGTAACCTAATTAATAGCAAAAATTGTAGCAGCTATGGTTTTCTGGGATTATTTCCTTGTAATTATGGACGTGATGAAGTGAACCACTTGACGTGGGTTCTATGGTGATTGGAGTGTTCAGGGCAGGCCTTTAAGTTGCAGAAATAAATTCTGAGGTTGCAGTTAAATGATTTTTACATATGAATGTCGCATGATTGCTTATTTAATAAATAGATCATTCACATGGACCTACAACATGAATTTTGGACGCATTTTGAAGGATATTATGACTGATTTGAAGACCTTTGGAAGCAACATCATCTTCTCAAATGGCTTTCTTGATCCTTGGAGTGGTGGCAGGTGGGTCTTTTAATATGTTATGTCAGAGCTGTCAGTTGTTTGAAATTTATTATCTGGGATTTTGATTCTGTTGATCCTATGCCACAGTGTGACCCAGAATGTATCTGATTCTATTGTTGCTCTAAACACACAAGAAGGTACGTTTGAGTTGAAATGTTACTTTGTCCTATTTCTTTCCTCCTTTTTTTATGGCATATGATGAGCTAGTGACTTGAAGCTACATTTACCTGCATATGTCATGGGGCACTCCATAGATGGTGTTTTTATTGCGAAACACCATGCGTATGCCCACTTACATTGTCTTGGTCCATGTGTGGGTTTCATTAGGATTGTGACTTCATCTTGTGATATGGACCTTATTTTCTTTGTGTGTTAATTTATACGGCAAATGTCCAGTTGCCTCTTGTTCAGGTCATTTATAATTTGATCCTCTCATCCCTTTTCATTTTGGAAAGCCCTGTCCCTGTACCTTTTGAATTTTACAAGTGGCCCTCTCTGCCCCTGTAACTTCCCCGACCTTATTGAAATGTACGGGGATTAGTTTTAACCAAAGTTTCCAATTCGAAGTGGGAGGGGGTATGTTCCTTCTGTAATGATTGAACTTTACTTTTACTTTTATGAAGGTGATGACTTTAATAATATCAAGCAAGTCCATTATCTTTGATTTCACTTTGAATCAGCTGATTTTGTTAGGTCTTTGACAAATAAGTTTTGTTAATAAGTGCTCCATGGGCACTAGTTCTAACCACTAAATATAGTACAAAAGCGTATAAAAACACTTTGAAAATTGAACATGAACATATTTCAAGAGAGCAGTATGCTTTAAATAGAAACTTTTATATTACCAAGGCATTGTTAGTAACCCTTAACAAGTGCCCTAGGGGCAATTTTTAGTATTTTTCTTGACAAATTCCCCCTGAAAAAAAGTGTCTTTTTATGTGGCATAATTGTTTCCTTTGTGACTGCCTACATACTAATGTGATGATACATGTCAACCTTTAAATTGGTATTGGTGCTTACCGTCCTTTCAATCAACCGTTAGTGTGCTTCATTCAGCAGATTGAAGACTTCATGAGAAAAAGCACATTACAAGCCAAGTCTTTTTCTCGGTCAGTTTTTGATTGAAAAACTTGACGGAGTGACCTGGTTGAAAGTGAAATCAAAGTTGAGTGACTCGATTGAAAAATGAAAACACTGTGACCTATATTATAGGTAGGATATGAATGCATGGCCACAAAATATGTTAGCCTACAAATAGTCAGCTTACCACATTCTCCAATGACAGTGAATAATCTTCCGTTTTACCCAAAGGAGGTTAAATGTAAAAGTTGATGAGCAGAAATGTAACAAACATGGATGGATGCTGCGTTGCACATTGTTAGATAGTGCGGAAATATACTTACCAATAAAAGGAATTGGAGATCATGTTATAAATTTCCAAATGTAAATCTCAAATGTTATAAGGGACAGATTATAGTCAATACCTTGTCAAACTATCATGTGGCCTAAAACTTAATAAGTATTCTTCAGCTTAACAGTGTTTAGTCTTTTACATTTTGTACAATTTTATCTTATTTGATGGCTTTTCAAATATAGATGATTAGTGTCAATATATAAATTGCAAGGCAGCTGCAGTGATGACAGAACCTAAACTTTTGAATGAACTTCCCAATGACGAGTGTTAAGTCCCGCATTCTTCAGTGAAAACTGTGTTCTCAGTGAAGACCATAAGGTAGTCTCTGTTTTTCTGGGTTGGGATGGTAGTCTCTAGGGATGGTTTTTGCAATGAATAAATCACCTCAGATAAGCACTCAAATTTTTTTTTTTTTTTTGGTTCGAAAGATAAGCATCCAATTGAGGCATCAAGATATATTTACTTTTTTCATCAAATGAACTTACTCGATTTTCACTTCCATGACATCATATATAATAATCCCTTAGAATTCTATGGTAATATTCTGTTTATTCCAATAGCATTCCCGTTTTCTTGCTTCAAAATGCAAGTACAAGATGTTATCCTTGGTCCTGTCCAAGTCATTGGACTCATATCTTTTAAATTCACACTCGGGGAAACATATCATGCGATTGCTTTTGCTTCAGCAATACCTTTTTTTTTTTCGCTTGGGATAATGTCACAAACAGTCCCTCAACTTCAACCCACTATGCAGTTTGGTCTCTGAATTTTTAATTTGTTCAATGTGGTTCCTAAACTTTAGTATAATGCACAATATGGTCCTGAACTTTTAATTTGTTCAACTACATTGAACAGGGACTGTTTTGAATATGTACAAAAGTTTGGGGACTTCATTGAACAAATTAAAAGTTCTGCGTTGGGCTAAAGTTTAGGGACCATGTTAAACAAATTAAAAATTCAGGGACCAAACCGCACATCGGACCAAAGTGCAGTTACTGTTCAAAAAGCAAGTACAATATGTCATTTTTCCTGTCCAAATCTTTTGAATCATATCACATAAGTTCATACTTAGCAAGATGCTAGCATATGATGAGATCATATTTGGTTTAGTTAGACACTATTTGACCCATCATTTTAGAAGATGTTCCATTTGCAGTGCTGTCTTCATGATGTTGAGTTCACTACTCCCTAACATCCCAAGCAGTTTTATATGAGGCATGGCAGCTTGCTAATTTGCTCTCTAATAAGTAACCCAGCTGGTTTTTGAGTTATCATCTATTTTATGGTACTTGTGAATTGACTCATTTTTCCCAAGTGGGTTTTCCCAAGTGGATTACGACAAAAGGTTTGCATGGTTCTTTCCTTCCATTTGACAATTTTTTAGTTTAGTCGTCTTATTATATGACTCTGCCTTGGCAATTTGACTTCTGGTTCTCTTTCTTACTGCTAAATATGTACTCTTTTCTGGTCCCTTCTGGTAGCCACCTTCAGTTTTGCATATCACGATTCATCACCAGAGTAAAATAGGAAGACTGTTGTTCTTTTATAAGGCATCTACTATTGATTAAGCAGCCACAGATGGCGTCGAGGCAGAGATTAATTGGTTCCTTGCATTTTATTATCAGGTGCTCATCACCTAGATTTGCGTGCTGCAACAGCAGAAGATCCCAACTGGCTGGTAGAACAGAGAGCAACTGAGATCAGGGTGATTAAGAAGTGGTTGAGCGACTATTATCAGGCGAAGGGAGCTAGTTTACTATCTAATGTTGAAACAGGCGACAGGGCTACATCCATGTAAACATGTCCACAGCCAAGTAAAATACGCAGAAGGCTACATCCATGTAAATAGGTCCACATACTAAATTGAAATGATTTTATCATAACTGCGGACAGTGGTTGCTCGGATGGGGTATTATAAACAAAAGGCTTGACTGAATATTGGTAATTCGTTTTATAATGGTGTTTACTGAGTAATACAGAATTTGCAGTTCCATTACAAGGAAAGTTCTGTCGATGATTATTATTATTATTTTTGGTTATATATAGGAAGGTAGGTAAAACTGAGAAAGTTGGATCTATTTCTTGAATGTGTATAACTGCATACTCGGTCTGCAACTAAAAGAAGCCTAGGTCCATACCATAACATGAATCATGGTTTCACACGGTGCATATGCGTCGGGCTCAGGCCTGGACTCATCTCTTTATGGTGATGCTATGTTATTTGTAGTTAGAAACATGGTGTTTCGGCTTTCAGACTCCAAGCTGTCTGAAATGAGCATAATTTCTTCACAGCTAAGGCAATGTTTGGTTGTTGGGAATGAAACCCCATTCTCTCTTTTTGGCACCGTTTGGTTACTGGGAATGAGGTGAAACGGAAATAGAAATTGGGAATGAAAATTGCTGCCCTTCTAGATTTCATGAGCATGAGGGAGCTGAGGAATGAATGATGATCAGTGGGAATGAGCTTATTAAGAACGGAAGTGGACATTAGGATCATTAACTATGTCTTGGATTTGGTAACTTTTGTATGAAAATAAATTTCAATATGGCAGGGTTTTGCATAAATAAAAAAGGCACCAACTTTCAATTAGGGCCCGTGTGTTTTTATGCGACGCTCAAACGATAGAGTCAAGGGGGTCCCTCCAGCAGAGGTTGGCGCCTTGTGAGGAACTCATAGTAAGCATTCTTTATTTGATATTGCCACAATGTCTAATAATTCAAAACAATAAAACTCTGAAAAATATAGGAAAATTATCCAAAAAGTCATAAATTTATTATAAGAGAGCAAATTCAGTTCAAATCTTTTAATTTTGTCTATTTAGTCCTAAACTTTTAAAAACTTATCAATTTAGTTATGAACTTTTTAATTGCGTCAATTTAATTCTAAAACTTTTAATGATTTGACAATTTAGTCATTCCGATTAATTTTAATCAAAAATCGCTGACGGGGCGAATTAGTTAGCGCTAGCCGTCCAATGTCGCACGGTTGGCGAGGTTAAAGAGGGCATGCTTGACATCCGCATTGCTAAGCATAAACTGTTTTCATGAAGATAAATCTAGGCCCAAGTCTATTATAAATTTTAATTCAATTAGCAGTGGATTCACCAAATTGTTGCTACTTTCTTAGAAGTGAATCACCATTAGAAAGTTAATGGATTACTAAGCATGACACTTAGCACGAATTGTCCCAAATTTTATCAATTTCAACCTGATACTCGATCCAATCGTACAATTAATCTAACCTATTGGAGTCACTACTAATCGGTTAGAGTTGATTGGACACTCAAGTGAAATGTGAGAGTAAATTTTACTTCCGTGAACCAGAGATTCAATAGATTTGAAGACTTGATTATTCTAGGTTAATCTAATGTTCTTTTGGTGGCTTTTCTCTTTATTTTGAAAATGTTTTTTCCAAGCAATCTTAGTTGATTTTATCCCATGCCACTAACACCACTTGGATTTCGAATGATCATGCGGGATCATAATAAAAAAAGTAACACCCAATAATCAAAGCAATAAATAGATTGTAGAATACTTTGAGAACCCGGATGTGGCAAGCAAGCAAAGCGTATCGGTGCCCATCACCATAGGGTTTCTGCAAACTATTACTTAAAAATATATAGATAGAATGCTTGAATGTTATGCATGATTGTGCATGATGAATTTTAAATGATATGTTATGGAATTAATTCTAAATGTTACCTACTAGTTCTAAATGAGATACTAAATGCCACGTGATATAGAATTTACATAAAAATAATTAACCTAATTAATGTAATCACGTGAGACTCTCTAACATATATTTTTTTTCTTCATTAATAACAAAAAGACAAATGCCCCTTAAAGTCTATAAACCAAATGTGCATGCATTTTCTGTTCTAGGACTAACCATGAACTAATCTTGTGATGCAAACCAATATGATGTGCTATTTTTGATTATTTTTTATTTTTATGAAAATGATAAATAAGATCCTATGACTCGAATGATCTGGCCATACAACTAGCAATTACATGATGCAATGCCATATGATATGAGACTAACTAATTCAAAGTCTATGGAATCTAAGTGGATTCTAAATGACACTCTAGAACTAGCAAATATTGCTCTAAATAAAAAATTGTGAAGGTGCTACAAACTTTAGATATGCATGAGACTAGAATGTGCAATAATGCTACGTTGCCTCGAAATTATACTTTATGTCTAGAATCCATCACAAGCTAATTCAAGGCAATCACATTCCAAGCAATCACGGCAAACTACGCAAGATGATGTTAGGGTTCGACCTTAGTGCCTAAAGGTCTGAAAGCTTAACACGCCTTGGTTAATGAAGGGAAATGGTTAAAGCATAAATGATATAACCTATGGTTTGATCATAAATAACACGCATGAAACTATAGAGTAAGATACAGAACTTACCAAGCGACACCAACGAAGCAAAAGCGAGCACGAGCAGCTACCAAAGTGATGCTATCTTGAGGAGCGAGGGGGTCGCAAGTGAGCTCAGTGTTGGCAAAATTGTTGGATTTTCACCTACAATCCTCCCACCAAAGAGAAAAAAAAAAAAATTCTAGCACGTAGGCAAGAGACTCATCTAACGCGGTGAAGACTGGGAATATTGGTCTTCTCCAATAGGTTACTGGTCTGCCTCTTGCTTGGTGACATGCTAAAGGACATGCAAGAGACAATGCCTAGTACTCAAGTCTCTCCACTAATTATGACACACAAATATCCTCAAAATCAGTTAAAAAATGCTGAGTGATAGGGACGGTTTTATTGAGCCAGTGATAAGAAGAGTAATAGAGAAGAAACACTTGAGTTTTGGATATTTTCGCTATTTTACATTAAGAGTGATAGATTTCAAATTAGATGTGTGAATCTCTTTACTCAATTATATATACTTTTAATTCTAGCTATGAAAATCTTGGGTGCTGTTTTTGCAGCTGACGACACGTTGGCCATAGAATTTAATTGGGGTTTGCTGGTTCGTCGGAAATATTCTCGACCGCTGCGGCCAGCAAGAGGGGCAAGGCTCGGGGCCACGTTGCAAAGACTGGCCTAGGTAAACACTGCAAAAGGGCTGTCGGGGAGCTGAGTGCCTCGGGAGGAGCAACAGGTGCGGGGACCTGTGGATTCTGTTGGGCTGAGACACCACCGGCGGGGGGCTAAGGGCCTTATGTTCCGTCGGGCGAAATTCTAGGGCTGATCACTTCTCAGGACAAATCCATGATAGACGCGGAAACTTCACTGGCGCACTTGTGGACGCGATGGATACTCGTTTGAGCGGCTGAATGGGCACCAAAGCAAAACCAACGAACTTACTACATGTTAAAATGTGTAAATAATAAATCACGCATTTATCTAACAATTTAAACTTTTAGAACAGTTGACTGTGATTTTATATAAAATCTCACATGATGTCAGACTCAAGTTTGAATCTTTCCACGCTCCATTTACTTCTCCAATTTCCAGTGGTCTCGCACAAAATCTCACATTGGAATTGAGAGAGATCCCGGCTTCGATAGTCCAGCATTTCCTCGGTGAAGACTAAATTCTCCGCCCCCTCCCTCCTTCAAGTGGCTGGACAAGCCTTGTCTTTAACAGCAAAAGACTTCCACCCTATCCTTGGAAAGCCTGAACCCGCGCTCCTTTTGATTGTGGCGATTGCCGAATCTTAGCCCTGATTTGTCACCATGAATTGGTGCTTCCAGATCTCATCTTTCCTCGCAAATCTTCCGGTTGCCTTCTCTGCTCTTTTACTCATATCGTGCTGGAAGCGTGTCCAAATTCGGTCATCCTCATGAGTAGTATTAATTTCTTGATTCTCTTCCTTTGAATTATCCGCTTTGGCCATCATCTGCTATTCTCGTTCATCTTTATTGCCCCAAGATTTCGGATTCGGCTCCCCTTCCCTTTGAAATCTCTGCAGAATCCGTTTCTTGATCACAGCCCGCCTGCTCATGGAAACCTTCACTGGAGAGCAACTTCATCCGCAACTCCATTCACGGTTTTATCAACATTTAACTTCTTCCACAGCTTGGATTTTGGATGATATGATGTGGGTGAGATGACTGAAGCTAGACTTGTTAAATGGGTGGATCGGGTTATAAACGGTCCGACCCAAATAAACTCATTTAATTTGTTTATAACTTATTTATCGTAATGCAAAATTTTTAACCCATATCCGATCTAACCCATACTCAACCCATACTTGACTCATTTAATTAAATCAAAAATACTTATTTCTTATGATTTTTTTTTAAATAAATGGCATGGCTAAAATACTTTCATGCAAAACAAATTTAATAGAATTTTTTTAAATTTTTTTAAATTTTAATTTTTAAAAGTCGAATTTTTAATTATTTTTACTTTTAGTTTTACGAATATAATTTTTCTCTTTTTCTTTTCTTTTTCTTCTTCTTCAACTAGCCACCAACCACGACGATGACGGCAACTGGCCATAGGCGAGCCTCCAGCTTGCCGAGCTTATCTGATGTCGGTGAGCTCGAGGCTCGAGCCTCGCTTGACTCTAGCGAGCTAGAGTCTCGCCAGATGTCGATGAGCTCGAGTCTTGCCAGATCGACGAGGCCTTTGCCTTGTCAAATTCAGCTAGCTCGAACCTCGCTTGGCTGGTCGCCAACCATCACCGTTCCGGCCATCGGCTAAGGAAGGAGGAAGAAGAAAGAAGAAAGAAAAAAAAAAAAAAAAAGGAAAGAAAAAGAAAAGAAAATTGAAAAATAAAAAATAATTATAATTTCAATTTTTATATAAAAAATTTATGAAGTTAAAGAGGGAAGAGAGATATTGTGACATTTTTAGTTGGAAATGGGTTCTAAGTCCAACTCATTTAAGATCCATTTATCTTAAATCTTCAATTTCTAAACCCATTTAGCTAGTTTCTTTAAAAAATAAGTGATCCATACATGACCCATTTATGATTTAAATGGGTCATATATGGGTCTAAGACCTATTTTATCGCCTTTAACCAATCCTTACATGTCTTCACCAAATTTGACCAACTTTTTCATTCTCAACTTTGTAGAAATTAGTGCTTCATGGAAATAATTACACCTTTGATTGAATTTTTTTGCTGAGAACATTATCCAAAATTACAGCCAGATTTTTCTCATTAATTTCCTATTGCTCCAATCACACGCCCACTTTCTTGCCAAGAATAAAATGTACTCAGTCCATGTTTTCCTTTTCTCTTGGTTTGTTAATCTTGCCAAGAGCCAAATTGACTCAAATTTGGGGAGTTGATATTCAAACTTTTCAACTATTTTTAGTATGAGAAATGATTGTGTACAGTCTTTAATGTACTGTGACAATAATAGTCTATTCCGGACTACAAAAAACTAAATTACAAATAATTATAAATTGTTGTGGGACCTATTTCTTCAAGAATTTATGGTTCACAATAAATTGTTATTCTTACAGTACCTAAAAAATTGTTATGTTAGTAAGCCATTTTCATATTTACCGCTTGATAGGTTGTAGAAAGGGACTGATATGCTCCACATTTCATATTTGATGATTTTCAAAGTTTTATTTGATATTTTTTATTGATAATTTTATAGGCGTGTGCAACGGGAACCGCCTGAACTGGGAACTGGCCAGACCGGACCGAATCGGTTGATTTCGGGCGGTTCTAGAGGGTCTTGGTCTAGTCTCAAGTTCCTACTTTTGGAACTGGTGACCGGTCGGTCGATTCCCGGTTTTGGGGTCGAAACCGGACCAACCGTACCAATTGGACTTGACCAACCATTTATATATATTTTTTAGTTTCTGAACTAATCTACAGTACCCATCACTATCAGGTTCCCTTTCCCTCTCGTAACCTTAAGCTAACACCTCCTCTTTTTTTTAAGTTTCTAAACTAATCTACGGTACCCATCACATTAGGTTTTCTTTTCCAAATTTTGCAATCTAATTCTCAGTTTCTCTCTTTCCCTTTCCCTTTTGTAACCCTAACCCTTCTCTCTTTATTATTTATTATTATTTTAGTTTATTTTTTGAGCTAATCTATAGTATCCATCACATCAAGTTCCCCTTCCCAAATTTTATAATCCAATTCTCACTTTCTGTTTCCCTCTCATAACCCTAACCCCTCCCCTCTTGCTCACTTGATGCCTCGCCCCCAACGCCTCACCTCACGCCTCGTTCGCTCCGACGCTCGGCTCTCTTCCTCCTAATGCCTCGTCACAACGTCTCGCCTCACACCTCGTTCCCTCGGATGCTTAGCTCTCTTCCTCCTCCGATTGCCTCGCCGCGACGTCTTGCCTCACTCCTTTCTCCCTCGGACACTCGGCTCTCTTCCTCCTCTGAGTGCCTTGCCCCGACACCTTGCCTCACGCTTTGCTCACTCTGACGCTCGGCTCTCTTCCTCCTCCAAGTGCCTATTCGCAAGGTCTTGCCTCACGCTGCGCCTGCTCGGATGCTCAGCTCTCTTCCTCCTCCGAGCTCCTTGCCCCAACGCCTCGCTCGCTCTAACGTTCCGCGAGTGCCTTGCCTTAACGCCTCGCTCACTCTGACGCTCGACTCTCTCATTCCTCCACTTCGCCTGAGATCTACGCATTTAGGCTTGGCTCTCTTCCTCTTACACTTTGCCCAAGATTTGTGCTTTCCTACTCTTTGGAGTGACGTTACACAGGTGCGTTTCTTAGCTTCACTTCTATCAGTTTTAGATCGCTGTCTTTTTGTAGCGTTTGTTATAGTATGATCTCACTTGATATAGGTGCGGCAGTCTCATTGGAGTTTGCTTGGTTGTTCAGTTTCTAAATGTGTTTGCTGATGGTTCATTGGAATTGGACTGGACCGGACCGATTGGTCCCGTCCGGTTCTTGGTTCCAAGACCAGTCGGTTTGGTCCACGGTCTCGAAAAGTGGGAACCGGTCCTCCCGGTCCGATTCCCGGTTCTTGGGTGAAACCGGACCGAATCGGGAACCGATCACCCCTATAATTTTAGTGGTTTTAAAATATTTTTCTAATTCATTGATGTTTAGAACAAATATTGTTTTCCTTATTTATGTATTGATATACTAAATATCTTGGTAACTTAACAAAATATTTGCTTTGAAAACTATAGTTGAGCCATTTGTCACTTTAATTTATGCCATCTCTCTTTACTTTTCGCCAATTGATTTAACCCACAAACTTTTAGTGACACTGAACTTAGTCTAGTCTTGATATCATTCATTAGGTCACCTATTTCAACTTTAGCCTATTAATGCTTAATGCTCTTGATGACTATTCATTTTACTTGGCCAAGAAGCTCTATCTCAAAACATCTCATTTTTAGCTACTCTTATTAGGCCACTTGTATCTTTTGGATTGAAACACCATTCTTTTCTTTGCACCTAATGTAATTTAAGCCAAGGTTATAATTTCTTTTAACTTGGGTTAGCATGTTCTTATCTTCCTTGGCCTATAAATAGATCTTCCGATGTCTTCAAGCTTAAAAAGATTTCCAACTTATTATTGCAAAGGAAAAAGAGATCTTCTATCACTTTTCTCTTCTAGTTTCACTTTCCAATCATTCAAGTAAAAGCAATGATCCTATTATTGTGTTATTGAAGTTTCAAAATTCTATCTTTCAAGAATTTACAAGATGAATTTGTGGGCTATATTCTCTTTTATCAAGTTAATTTTATTAAAAGATTGAAACTTGTTCTTCACCAAAAAAAAAAAAAAAAAAAAAGATTGAAACTTTTTAATCTTTCTTCTTGTTTATTTTGCCTTGAAGTTGGTTATGACTTTGAGTTGCTCAATTTTTTATTCAAGGTAATTGAAAACTCTAGGGGCTAAATTGGGTTAACCTACTTTGTACTCTTGAATTGGTTGGTTAGTGTTCGTTAATTTTAGTTGTAGTTGAATTTGGTGGTAAGCATGAGTGTCACGCCCGATCCTCAAGTGTGCGCACAACCCTCTTTGGTCGATAAAAATTTTGCGATTTCCCAGGATGAGTCGCCGATCCTTTCTTTTTATTTTACATGCGGAAGTGAATAATAAATCCTCTGACAGTAATCATTTCCGGATAGAAAAGCAGGACAACAGATTTTCAAACAAACATGCTTTTAAATACACACCGAGTCAAATACAAAAGTCTATAGTCACAAGACTTCAAATGATTGATTCTTAAAAAGAAACTGTCCTATCTGACCTACACTTTAGATCCCTCAACTCGGCTCCGGGTCTTCCACCCTACGGTCCTGAAAAATGAAGCCCACGACGAGGTGAGATATAAATCTCAGCGAGTTCACGCTCTAAACCTTAATTAGGAGGGTAATACACCTAAGACGTCTTAATCACGCAATCATACAATCACAGAGACTTACCTTGTCTCAAATCCTCCCTGCAGGTCAGCATAGCTCTTATCACAACCATGTGTATATAGCAAATTCATACACCAATTTGGAACGTCCAAACCAATTATAACTCACACAAGCAAGAATCACAATTTAATCACTGCTCACACAAGTAAGAACTACCGATACACATCAAAGCAAGAATTATAATTAAATCACTGCTCACACGAGCAAGAATTACCAATACACATCAAAGCAAGAATTATAATTAAATCACTGCTCACATGAGCAAGAATTACCAATACACATCAAAGCAAGAATTACCGACACATGTCGATCCATCAATTCAACTCAACATGCGTTCCAATTAATTAACTATTACTACCGACACGAGCAGTTTTATCCGACACATGTCGAGGAAGAATAATAACTACTGACACATGTCGGGGAAGAATAATAATTACCGACACACGCCGGGTTAAGTAATATCCACCGACACACGCGAGGTTAAGTAATGTCCACCAACACACGCTGGGAAAGACTAATAACTACCGACACACGTTAGGAAAGAGTAAAATCCACTGACACACGCTGGGGAAAAATAATAACTACTAACGTTCACCAACACACGCTAGGGACGGGTTCTCTTAACTATTAACATCCACCAACACACGCTGGGGACGAGTTCTCTTAACTTTCACATGATCATCAAGCATAAACTCTAGGCATATCACAAACCAATCATATATCATCAAATGTGCAATTTCCAGCAATCAAAGCCTCAAGAACCATCACACTATCATAACCAGCCCTAACCGGTAGAATAGGCCCACTCGCACGTCTCCAAGTTTAAATCTAGAAATCTAATCAAATGAGTTCGGAAAATTCTCAAATTTAAATATGTTGTAATAGACACATAAATGAACATTTTTAATGAGACACATTAACCCATATCCTTCTAGATTCGGCCCATTAAATCGCTCAATCCAGCACCAAAAACTGGGTCTGTTTCTAGAAAGTCTGTTTTTCAAAATTAGTTTGGTTCAAGATCCAAAACATGTTCATTTGATCTGAAATTTGATTATATTAAACTAGAAGATGTGACAAACAACTTTTATGAAGAAATCATTTTGAAATTTGAACCCTAAGAATTGATAAAAACCCATAGAATCCTAAAAGGTTACCAGTTCCAGCGAAAACTGAGGCTCTATTTGAAAATGACGGAGCCGATATCTCCTTCTTTTAGTTCCCTAAAAATATTAAGAAACATTTATGTTGTAGCTGAGGATGTCTAAAACATTTCTCTAGAAGACATCAACCTCAAATTCGTAACCTATTTCGATCTACAAAAATGGCAAACGGCGAGCGTCTAGAAACCAAAACTGCAGGAATTCCATTGGATTCGACTAATCCATCATCAATGGTACAAATCTCACTAATTAAGTTAACACCAATACATTATAAGGCTAATCTAACCATTCTAGATTATTACTAATCCATACTTTAGCTAATTTAAACAACCATTAAACATAATTAACCTACTAAGTAAAATTTAGTGAGCAAACTCATCAGTTTAGCGTTCCGGCGAGTCCACGGCGAAGGCGACGCCAAGGTGGGCGACAATCCTCCTAGCGGCGACACCAACCAAGGCCGGGAAGGGCTTGGAAACGGGCCACGAAGTCCCAAGGCCTTGCTGGAACTTCAGCTTCTGCTTGCTGAACCGGGAAGGAAAACCAACGGCTGAACGGTGAGGAATCAGGTTGATCGGAGCTCCGGCGAGAGGGTGGCTGGCAACCGGTGGCACTCGGGGGTCAAGGGGGACTTGCTGGTGGTTGGTAAAGGTGAAGGTAGGGTCAAATGGGGAGAAAACGACTGAAGCGGGCGAAACAGGAGAAATCGTGCAGGCAACTAGGCGGATTGACGGACTGACAGACCGACGACCCGTTTCTTCTCGCTAGTGAACGGGACGATTGGCGGCTTGTTCCGGCGAGTGGCGAAGTCCCCCCGTACGGATTGGATGTCTTGAAAATGATGGTGGGTGGAGCGTGAGCTAATTCGCACAGGAAGACAACTTTTAACTCGGTTTTTCGAAGAAATGTCAACTGGAGCAGAAACTGGAAGAAGAGAAAACTAAGGGAGAAAATGCTACGAATTGCTTAGGGCTGAAGAGGGGAGAGAAAGGGATGTGAAGGCTGGTCTCTCTGGTTTCTCTAAACTCTCCAAGGCCTCAATAATGGAGAAAGCAAGCTGGTTGAGGGAGAAGAAGCAGCTGGCTGAAGATGACCCACCATTTGGCCACAAAAGTCTTCAATCTCATCCCCATTCACTCATCACATGCCCCCACTAGGTCAGCCCTTATCTTGAACCACTTCTCTCTCCTCAATCTTCCTTAGGAAGCTTCCCAACATGGCTGAAATGTTGCACCCCTCCAAGGCTATGAATTTTGTATATTTCTTCTTCAATTTCATTCAATTCTTACTCAAATCAATCCAATTGAAGTCCAAACAAATCAGCCAAGGTGTCCACACTTAATCCATGATTTTTCCTCATCAATTGAACCAACTTTATAGCCATGGGTGCGCTCAAAAATGGTCTCACGGATTTCCTGATCCAAAATACCCTTACTTTGGACTTTTTGCCAAAAATCTCAGTTTGTAGAAAAATCTTCGGAGGATGAGTCGACGTTCCTAAAATGGTTTGTGACACGAAAAAATTTCAATTTCTGAATTCGGGTTCCAATTCGCGATTAATTTCACTCTAGTGCGATTCTTAGCATGTCCTAATCTACCGGTATCTTTTAAAAATTTTCCGTGCAATTGACTCGTGGTTGATTATTTTCGAGCCACATGTACATCTTTGACACATTGGTAACTCTCGGTTGTCGTAGAAATATCGAGATTTCAAATACGGACACAAGGTACCAAAATGACAAAGAAATCAGTTTAATGCCGATCAACAAAAATTGTGCAATTAGATGAAATCACCCACACTTAATCACATATCTTTGTCAAGTCGACCTATCTCCGGTCTCTAATCGATCTGTGCCGTAATGATCCTTACAGATTAGTACGGTCGAGTAGTCGATTCCTGATCGAATTCTCAAGTCTATTGTGTTTATAATCCTTAACGGTTTCACTTGATAAACTAGTTATCTCGTGAGTAATCAGCTCAGGGAAAAAAACTATAGGCGCGTTGATGAAAAACCCAACTCAATCAGTCGAAATCAGAACCTGAAATTCAAGATGTTACAATGAGAGAGTCTCAAAAGTGGCGTGTTGAGATATCGTATTGATTTAACTCGTTTTGATGAATTTGTACATGCTTAAATGTGTTTGACTAATTTTATTAAGTGGTGGCAACATGTTGTATGTGTGAAAATGACAAATCTAGGCTTGAAAGTATTATTTTTGTAATTCACTTCAGCCACTACTTCAACTCACTTGTCGCCACTTATACTCACTACCACTCCACCTATTGGATATAACCACTCACTCTTATATCCACATGTTGAGTATAACCACTTATATTCACTTGTTGAGTATAACAACTAATTGCTCAAATCCTCTTGCTAAGTATAACTAGTTGCCGATTATGCCCTATTTACTGATTCTCGGAATATGTCATTATTCCTTGCATGAGAAATGAAAAGGAGGTAAGCATGTAATTACTATGTGATTATTGAAAGGTATGATGAGAAATGAAAGGAGGTCTTTCATCATCATTACCCATGTGTGTGATCATTGAAAGGGTAAGGTAATGATATGCATAAAAAGATGTTGCGTATTGAATGTCAATTGTTGAAATGATTATTGATTTCATTGTTGATGCAAGGGTGACAATGTGATTATGATTTATCATGTACACTTTTGCTATGTGATTAAATATGGAAAATATTATGAAAATTATTTTCATCGCTCACATATTAGTGGCGACTATGCCTCGCAGTGGAGATGCTTTGTATGTTGAGATGCTTGGTGGAGTGTTTGGGATACCTTAAAGTAGAGATGCCCCCATGTGTTGGAATGCCTTGAGAGTCAATCCATAAAGAATGACCTGACTTTTGTAATGTAGGTAAGTAGTGGTGTTAATGTAAAGAAGTATGTATGTGTATATATATATGTATGTATTTATGTATGTATGTATGTATGCTTATTTATTTATTTATAAACTTGTGCAATTTCTTGTAATGGATATTGTGAAAATTTTATTGTGCTGTCGCATGCTAAATATAATTACGAGTTATATTTGGAAATGATATGTGTCAAGCATGACATTTTGGAGCGTCACAATAGGGAAACGCAAAAAATAAGTTTTGAATGTGAGCATGATATATAAAATGAGGAATAATTTGAGGATGACTTTAGCAACTGTCCCATTTTTCTTGAAACTTACGCAATACCCTCAAAACATTAGGAGATAGATTTGCCCCAATCCTTCAATCAATACGCAATATCTCTCTGAATGTTCCTTTGTTATAGTCATTAATATGTTAGTTTTTTTTTTTTTTCCCATTAGCGTGTGCAATGTACATGATTTTTAAGGAATAAAAGTATAATTTCATCCCATTCTTTTATCATTAGTTAACAAACCATTATTAATAATAATATCAAATAATTAAAATTTGTTTCGCACAACGACTTTACCAAAACTAAATAAGATATTTTAGGAAAATAGATATGCACTATCTAAATAAAAAGGAAAAATTCCTATACGACAAAAGTGTGAACAAAAAAATTGGTTACTAATTATTCAATGTAAAAATAAATAATTAATAAAAATATTATAAGAGAAATGATATCCTCAACTCATAAAAGGAAATAATTAACCACGATCCAAAGTAAAATTTATAAGCATTTTTATTGATCAATAAATTTTTTTATTTAATTAACCATTTTACATGACGATCATCTAATTATTGTAATTTGACATTTTTGTTATTGTCCTTTTTTAATTATGCTAAATTGTGTTTCTTCTTTTTTGAAATATTATTTTGGTTCCATTAGTATATCCATGAAATTTTGACAACTCTTGTTATTAATATTACTTTTAATATTAGTTTAAGCTAGTTTATTTTTCTCCGCTCCTTTAAATTTTCCATTTTTTTTTTTTAATAGAATCCAAGGTTAAAAGATAGATTATCTTATATCAAAATGAGATGAAAAATTCTTTTTTACCTGTTCTAAGTCATGTACATTATGCATGTTAACAGAAAATACAATGAAGGGTTGCCGCTATAATGAAATGAAAGTTCAAGGGATAGCATGTAATAGTTGAAAGTTTAGGAGCAAGTATCTACTACCACAAAATTGTGACATCATCAATTTGACCCCTATCTAAGGGATAGAATTACAATGGTAATCGACAAATCATGAAAAAGCAAGGAATAGTCACCTTAGGATAAAAAAAATTCAATTTTTCATCCTTGGACCGTGAATTTTTGGAGAAGTGGAAACGGGCCACAAATGAGGAGCCACAAGGGCCCAAGCCGTGGGCAAGCCCAATGGGCCTCACACCTATCTTGGGCGGCCCAAGTAGGCCCACTAAGGCCAATCAAGCCTACATTTAGTGTTTTGGAAGCTTGTACATTAAATACCCAAGTGCATGAATAGTGTTTTGGAACTATAGTTTGATTAAATCGCTAAATTACCCCTTCTAGAAGCTTGTTAGCCTAATGGGACAAGATTGGTTGTCTTCCAAAGAGGAGAGGGGTGCCCATTTGAAGAGAAAAGGGGGAGTCAACCTAGTTAGCTTTCATTAGTTTATCTCCAATTATAACACATGCTTGAAATCTTGCATTAATTGAAGATTGGATAGGAATATTTCAAGAGCAATTTGTGGTCATTCAAAGGACTTGGCCAAGAGTGATTCAAGGAAATTTGTACTAAGTTCATTAATGCTTGAAAGAAACTTGTAATTCTCTCACTCATTTCTCTCACTCTCATCCCTCATCTCTCTCGGCACTCTCTCTCCCCTTCCCTTTTGGCTAACCCCTCATCTCTCTCTCTCCTTCACTATCATCCACCGTCTCACTCATCACCGTCCTCTGTCCAGCACCATCGCCACCCACTGTTGTTGTTGTCGTCATCCATCGTTGTGACATCGCTACCACCACCTAAGGCCGTGAGCCATTGTTATCATTGCCACCCTCACTATCCTCTCATGCAGTCTCCTTGCCGTGCGCCTCAAGCCATTGCCACTGTTCACCATCGTGAGCTGCATGCTATTGTCACTGCCGCCACCGCCGCCGCTCATTATCAAAGCTGCGTGCTATCGTCGCCGCCGCCGCCGCTCACTATCAAAGCTTAAAAGTTAGTTCTATGATTGACATCCTAAATCTTGATTAGGATGGTTACGGTTGGGATTAAGGTTAGGATTAATGATTAATTATAGTTAGATTAAGAGATAGATAGATCATGTAATAGCTTATCTTGGTAAGCGATAAGTAAGTGTGATAGTTTATCTTGATAACTGATAAGTAATGGTGATAGCTTATCTTGATAAGTAATAATAAATATGATAGCTTATCTTGATAAGTGATGGGTAACAGTGATAGCTTATCTTGATAAGTGATAAGTAAATGTGATAGCTTACCTTGATAAGTGATAAATGTGATAACTTATCTTGATAAGTGATAAGTAAAGGACATAGTTTATTTTGATATGTGATAAGTGCTTATGATATCTTATTTAAAAAAGTAATAAGTTATATTGATAAGTAAACCCATGGTGTGATATTGTGTGGAATTGAGGGGTGATTGCCATGAGAATGAAAGTTGATAACCTTTGATCTAGAGTTTTGTTTGAAAAGAAACTTAGAAAGGCATGATAGGAATGATGTATGTGAACCCATGGTGTGATATATGTTTGCATTGATACTAATGGAATGAGGCCATTGCATGATTATTTTGGTGGACATATAATCAATGGGTGATCACGTTGAAGTATTTTATGGTATTTTTGTGTGTAAAAATTGCTAGTGTATTATGTGTAAGCACTAAACACTCTTGCATTGGCTAAATTGGAAGATAAAAATTGGCTTAAGTGGTTAATGTGCTCGGGTGAACACTTAAATGGTCTCATACTCGTATGACTACGAGGGATGATGCCTGATGGATTTCAAATGTCCGACGGAGATCTAGATGCCGCTTGCAAATGGATTTTGGAATGACACTCCTAATTAAATGTTGTTTTTGAGTGAGATTAGGATATTGCCACACTCGATGGGGCTAGATGATGCCCAGTTATGCCAAAAGACCAAAGATGCGAGTGTCAATCGTGGCCGAGAATGGTTGTAATAATCTGGAGTCGTGTGGATGCATTGTGCATGGAAGTGATCATGGTTGTGTTTAGATTATTATTCGTACTTGTCATGTGCCTGGTGGAATTATGGACTCACCTAGAGAATTATTTATGTTATAATTGGGTACGTTGTTAGGGCATTGTATGGTAAGTTGCTCAATTCATGTTTACAGATTATGCAAAGCAATGGCTTTGCTATTGATCTACCATTGACAATTAAGCTGCATGTGTAGGGTATCTTCAAGGTGAAGTACTTTCCTACGCGAGGTTTATGGAGTTCATTTACTGAGCTTTTCTTACTCGTTGTTGTTTAAATTTTTCCATGCCCTAACCATGAATAATCCATTCTGCAATGAATGTTTTGGGGTACCCATAGATCAGGACACCCAAGTGACCCCCTTCCTAATAGAAGGGACCAACATTGTCTACGAGAAGTACGTGACCACCATCTGAGTAGATGAAGGGCTGACGAACCTCGCGCCCCATTAGTTCATGGCGTGGTACGTGTGGTTCGAAGGGAAGCTCTTTGGCCCTTTCTGGGGTTTTGACGAGCCTCTAGGCAGAGGATCCAAGGGTGCCATTTAGGACCCATGGTTGTGGATGTCCCCAATGGCTTTGCTACTGACCTAGAGTTAGACCCGGACTTGGAGCCCGACCTTGAGCCTGAGCCATGGTACCACAACATGGACATGTACTAGAGGCATAGGGGAAATACCACTTTTTGAGATCGCCCTCGTAGGATAGAGGAGCTAGGCTAAACCCCAACCCTTTTTTGGTAAATCGGAAGGAATATGCATGGCGGATATATAATTAGTAAATTTCCAATGTACGAAGTTGATGTGTAGATGTATATATATGTACAGAAGTGTTTGTGTTGTTATGTTTCCTTGCTTTCCCTATTGGTGTGTATGATTGGATGGAGTTAATTATGCTTTCGTTTGTGTTTAATTGAAAGATAAAATGAATGGGTCCACAATGCCTCTTGGGATGTCACAATTAAATGACCAAATCAAAGAAGGAATGTCACGCGTCCGAGGGTTGGGGTGTGACATCCCGCCAAAATTCTCAAGAAGTTCATGGAGGATTTTGTCCAATCTTTTTCCCCCCATAACACCAAAATGGGAATTGTTATCCTATCCAAACTCAAATTCGAAATTGGTGGTCAGGATAAAGTTTATCCTATCTTGCGTTTGATGTTTGCTCAAAATAAAATATGGTCGGATATAAATAAAATATAGATTAGATAAAATTATCCCAAAGAAGAGGCGGAATAAAGATAGATATGATTTCTAATATCTAAAATATGAAACTTTTTTTCTCAAATAATATAAATAATATTTCAATTCTAATATAAGAAATTCAAAAAAAAATTTATTTTTATTTTAATCTTATTTTATTAATTTATTCAAATTTAATTCTATCTTATAATATAAATTCAATATATAAATATATCGTGTCAAAATATATATATATATATATATATATTTATTATTACATATTTGAGGTGTTTTAGTACAATTTTCTATTTAATAAAATTTTATTAGAGAATGATGGAAGTGGAAAAAAGAAATAAAAAGGAAATTAATTAAAAAAAGAGGAAAATAAAATAAAAATAAAGTAGACAAGAGTGTCGTGAGAGATTTTTACCATATTCGTTTGTAAAATTTGTGATATATCTGCATTTATACCAATAATAATATATATCATATGATGTGAATATATCCAAATTTATTATTGCAATCACTAAATAGTGATTAAAATATAACAAAATTCTCTAGATTTCATATTATATCCTATCAAGTTTTATCTTAGTAAGAAATTCAGATGACCAAATATAGCCCAAGTGCAATTCCATGATAGAAAATTCCCATCGAAAAAAATCCTGACATTATTACCATTTGCTCTAGCACGTGCTTAAATAGAATTTTATTTCGTATATATACAAAATACATTCTTCCAAAATAAACCTTTTAAAATTAAGGAATAGAAAAATTATCCAAATTAAGAAACTTGCTTAAATTGATTTCCATTTTATCTTATCTACTATGAGCAAGCGGAGCAAAAAATCATGATTTTGGATTTATGTAAGAAACAAACCTAATGACATTATTCAAGAAAAGTAAATCCAAAAGGTAATAGGCTAAAACATTTAGATGGCGGAAATCATTAAGTATTATAAAATTTTATATTGTAATAAGTATTTCATTTATTTTATTCAATTTAATCACTATCCTTATTTTATTTGTACCATATGGCTACGTTTGGCAGTCGGGATAAAATTCGGGATATGATATGATTTATCTTATCCTACGTTTGATGCTCACTCGGGACATGATATAGTCGGATATAAGGGGGATATATACGGGATAAAATTATCCCATGGGGGAGGTGGAATAAATGTGGATATGATTTCTAATGTTCATAATAGGAAAGTTATTTTTCTAGAATAACAAACTTATTAAATTAACAAAATTGAAATTATATTTCAATATAAATAATATTTGAATTCTAATTTAAGAAATTAAAAATAAAAAATAGAAAATTATTTTTTATTAATATTATTTTAATTTATATATTCAACTTTAATTCTATCTTATAATAAATTATATTTCAATATAAATAATATTTAAATTCTAATTTAAGAAATTAAAAATTAAAAATAGAAATTTATTTTTAATTAATCTTATTTTAATTTATATATTCAACTTTAATTCTATCTTATAATAAATTATATTTCAATATAAATAATATTTGAATTCTAATTCAAGAAATTAAAAATTAAAAAATAGAAAATTATTTTTAATTAATCTTGTTTTAATTTATATATTTAACTTTAATTGAATTTTAGGTATTTTTGTATTTTAGGTATGTTAGTATAGTTTACTATTTGATAAAATTTTATTAAAGAATGATGAAAGGGGAAAAATGAAATAATAAAGAAAATAATATAAATAAGAGGAAAAATAAAATAAAAATAAAATAAGGAATAGTGTTACGAGAGATTTTCACCATCTTCATTTATGAACATTTATGTTCATTTATAATGACATGCCATTTATATAAAAAAATATACATGATATAATATGAATATATCCGACTTTAATAATGCGATTCACCAAATAATTGATATGATATAAAAAAATCCCAGGATTTCATATCTTATTCTATCAAATCCTATCCCGATTAAAAATCCGGACGACCAAACGTAGTAAGTAATCTCACTGTCATCCGATTTAGGGATATTTTCCTTCCTAATCTTCGAAGGAAACCGGGTTAGCAATTTAATCGGTATTTTTGGGAAATCACTTGGCAGGGAAGGCACCGTCTCTTTATTAAGAGGGACGACGAAACAGATCATCGCGGTGTCATTATTCTCCAAACCCCCTAATCCTCTCTCAGTTTTTCTCTCTCTTCCTCGCTATCTGCATATTCTGTGTGAACCAAAGATCAAAACTATAAGAAATCCAGAAGGACAAGGAAGAATGATGAGGCTACTACCGTCAGGGAAAGCCAAGTGCAATTCTCACCGCCAAGACTCCTCGTACTTCCATGGACTGCAGGCGTACGAGAAGAATCCCTACGACCAAACCCGGAATCCACAGGGCATCATTCAGATGGGTCTCGCTGAGAATCAGGTATAACACCATCTCCCTCCCTCCCTCTCTCCTCTCTCTCTCTCTCTCTCTCTCTCTCTCTCTCTCGAGCGAATTTTACTCATTCAGAATCCGTAGGGAGAAAAGAAATACATGAATGCTTTTCGCCTATGCAAGATGACATTCATGTGTCACCATGGGGTTTGACGCTTAATCAATTGGACTTTCCAATACATGTTTGGATTACATGTCATGTCACCGGCCACGTCGTTTTCGATGGTTGCTGTCTGAATGCGTTCACTCGTCCTTAACTTCATTCCTTTTATTTTCCTTTTCCTTTTCCGTGCAGCTCTCGCTTGATCTTCTTGAATCATGGCTGTCCGAAAATCAAGACGTAGCCGGGTTCAAGAGAAATGGGGAGTCCCTATTCAGAGAGCTCGCATTCTTCCAGGACTATCACGGCCTTCCTGCGTTCAAGGAAGTAAGGACAGTAATACTAACCCTTTTTTTTTCCATAGACTTATTTTTCAACAATATACAAATATATACGTATACATATAGGTATTTATCGATGCTGACTTTTAGCAGCTCTGATGTTTGCAGGCCTTGGTGCAGTTCATGGCGGAAATCAGAGGAAACAAAGTGAGCTTCGACCCGGACAAGATAGTTCTGACTGCGGGTGCGACTTCTGCAAACGAGATTCTCATGTTCTGCCTCACCAAATCCGGCGACACCATTCTCATTCCCACCCCATATTACCCAGGGTACACGAGCACTTATTGGGTGCAACCGTCTATACATGTTAGGGTATATATGATACTAGCATTATTGTCCTTATAGACCATCCCGTTAATGAATATAGATATGTTTGGAAAGTATGTTATATCGAATTTAAAACTCAGTCAAATGATTATTTGCTTCCTATATTCATTTCAACTTCCAACCATCACATCCTGTCATTTTCGAGCTATTTTTCGAGCAAACAATAATACGACTTGCGTTAGTGTTTTTCTGGCAACAAGCTTTTTTTATTTTGGGGTTCATTTTCGGCATTAGGCGCCACCCTTCTTTGAGATAAATCCATGTCCTCCTCCTTTTTTGACCATATTTATTACTCCAATGTCAAGTTACTCGTTGCTTTTGCATGAAGCCCGCTATTTGCTGATTTTTCCTCCGAATTTCAACTCGTTTACGTGTACTTTATGTTCTCCAGATTTGACAGGGACCTGAAATGGAGAACAGGAGCAGAGATTGTGCCAATACACTGTACAAGCTCCAATGGCTTTGAGATCACTGCTCGTGCTCTCCAACAAGCTTATCAAGAAGCCCAAAACCGTAACCTCAAAGTCAAAGGTGTCCTCGTCACCAACCCGTCGAACCCACTCGGCACAACAATGACCCGAGCCGAGCTTGACCTCCTCATGGATTTCATCGTTGAGAAGCAAATCCATCTCGTCTGCGACGAGATTTACTCGGGCTCCGTTTTTGGCTCTCCAAACTACACAAGCATCGTGGAGGTTCTTTCAAAGTACGAGAAAGCGGAGATTTGGGATAGGGTCCACGTCGTGTACAGCCTCTCCAAGGACCTCGGCCTCCCAGGTTTTCGGGTTGGAGCTATTTACACGAACAACGGTTCGATCATCGCCATGGCAACCAAGATGTCAAGCTTTGGGCTTGTCTCGTCGCAGACTCAGTACTTTCTCTCCGTGCTCCTCTCGGACAAGAAGTTCACCAAGAACTACATCTCCGAGAACAAGAAGAGGCTGGAAAAACGGCATGCGTCGCTCATCTCGGGCCTCCAGAACGCGGGCCTTAGCTGCCTCAAGAGCAACGCGGGGCTATTCTCCTGGGTTGACATGAGACATCTGTTGAGTTCGAGCACGTTTGAAGCGGAAATTGAGCTGTGGGAGAAGATCGTGTACGACGTCAAGCTGAACATCTCGCCAGGGTCATCATGCCACTGCAGCGAGCCAGGATGGTTCCGAGTGTGCTTTGCGAACATGGCCGAAGAAACCCTTGAGATAGCCATCCGGCGCATTAAGGCATTCGTCGATGTGAGTGTGAGTGTGTGCAAGTGAGCGTTTTGTGTATGAAATATATCAAGGGAGCAAAAGAACTAAAAATAATGTGGGTAAAAACTGAGGGGATGTTTGTTTGTGTTTCTGTTCAAAAACTGTTCCAGGGAACAGAAATAGAAAAAAATATTTCTGTTCCGGGGAACAGTTTTTGAATAAAAGAACGCGTTTGGTAGAATCGTATAAAATTTCTGTTTCTGGAATAAAAAAAAATAGAAACACGTTTGGTAATCGCACATAATTTCTGTTCTGGAATAGAAAAAGAACAGAAAATATTTGGTAACTGTAAAAAATTTATGTTCCAAATTTTTCAAAAAGTGCTTTTTTAAATAAAATTTAAATTTGATATTGAATTCTCAATTTGTTGAAATGCTCATCAATTTAATTTTGTTCATGGTGAGTGAAGACAAACATTATGAACATGATCATATGTGCATACTTTGTAGAAAATTTTGTAAGTAAAGTTTGTATCAAATTTATTTCTAATGCTTTTTTGTTTTTTATTATAAGGTTTAAACTTGATGGCCTAGTAGCCCTAGGCTAGACCTGTTGAAGGCCGCCATCGTCCGCCCTTTCGCCTATGTTTTCCCTTCCTTTTTTTTTTATTTTTTTCCTAAAACTTTTCTTATTTTTGAATGTAACTTAAATAAAATTTGTATTAAAAAACCAGATTTGGATCAAAGTAACGTTATTTTAGCCGCATTAGCTCGTAGCCAAGTTTTGGAGTTAACGAAAGAACTTAGCTACACTAGTTTGACAAGTTTTAAAACTTAACTTAACTTTTTAAAAATTTTAAGACTCAACTGCACTTCATGAAAATTCAATGACTTTTAGTATACTTTTTTAAAACATATTAATATATGAAGTCAACAATGAAATTGTTTTCTTTAATTAATTATGCAAGTGATACGAGTGATATTTTTTTCAAATCATCCATTTTTGTGAAACGAACGGAGCCTTAATTGAGAATGCAACAAGTCCAAACGAATTGGGACTACCAATGATAATACATCGCTTCTTCGGACAATAAGAACTTGTAAAAACAAAGAGCATCTTATACATCTCAACATAAACCCTTCCATACATGACATCACAATAATGAAGCAATATAGTTCATTGTTCAACTTCATCACAGTGAATAGAAAAAAACAATATTACAAACGTTGGAAACACAAAGTCAACTAATCTCACGCATATTGTGATCTCTTGCCATTTTATTTGCAATACTTATCCTAAGCATGTTTATCCCAGATGCTTGCTCATGTGATGTATCTTCTGCAACCTCCACTTCTGTAGGGCCAAATGGATACTCCGGATCTCCATATAGGGAAAAATTTCTGTCCATCCTATCTTGATCACGAATGTAATTATGAAGAGCACAACATGCAATTACAATAAGTGCTTGCTTCTGAATTTAAATTGAGGCATATGTCTCAAAATGGCGAAGCGATTCTTCAATGCCCCAAATGACCTCTCAATTACATTTCTTAGTGAAGAGTGCTTATAGTTGAATAACTCTTTTGCTGTTCTCGGCCATCTCCCACTCCCCCTATATTCGCTGAGATGATACCGTTCCTTTCTAAATGGAGTTAAAAATCCCGGAAGTGCTGCATAACCGGAATCTACCACGTAGTATTTCCCTACAACATGATATATATAAATTTGTTGTGATATTCAACCATAATATAATCATAAATGTCTATATAAACAAAGTAAATACCAGGTGGTGGTCGGGGAAATTGCAATTGAGGAGTTTCGAGTGCTTTGAAAGCACTCGACAATCATTAGCAGATCCTTCCCATCCAGCATACACGAAAGTAAATTTCATATCAAATGAGCAAACACACAACACATTTTGTGTGGTAGTCCCTCTCCTGCCTCTAAATCAAACCTGCTGAGACGCCGGGATAATAGCATTTATATGGGTGCCATCCAATGCACCTACGCAGTCCTGTCAATTTATCACCAAGCTAAGATTATATAATATTATGAACTACATGTATGTGACGGTATAAAGTGGATATAGAAATCATACCTTGAAGTAGCGTTTATGACTAGGATCCATAAGAATTTCTTGTGGGATGACATCAAAGGACGGTGGTTTGATTATCTCTTTTGAAAGTTTGATAATTGCTTTCAACACTTTGTTGAAATACTTGCTAATCGTTTCTCCAGAATATTGAAATCTCTCACATAAATCTCTATTTGAGCTACCGTGACAAACCAAAGATAAGAATATCCCAATTTGTTCATCTATTCGAATAAATTGACTATCTTTTAACCAACCCCTTACTCTCATTAAATCACATAAATTCAGAAAAACATGTCTCTCCATCGTGAAGGCTTCATATATTCTATCTGAATGTCCATAAACAATCTCCATTATCCATTCGGATCCTGTTAATTTACTGTCCCTAATGGGTTCTCTTGTATGCACGGACGCGTCAATCGCAACCGTGCACAACCACGCTAGCAATATGTAAAGATCATCATCATCCAAGAATTGTTCAACGGGTTCAACCTGTTCACTAGATATACTATTTGATCCCTCTTCCATAGTACCTATACCATCACAAAAATATAAAAACATCAATAAAGATTTTGAAAATATATCAAATAACAGTCAATAACATAAACCATAGTCTCAATAGAAGATGCCATTACATATAAGTATGAAGAGTCTCAACAATAACATCATTAAAAACTAAATATTCATGGATAACATAAGTTCTACAGTCAATTGAAACCCCATTCAATCCATAATATACTTCCAAACATCTACTAAAGATGATAAAGAAGTCCATTTCTCCTTTCAGGTGGGGATTTAATGAAAGCCACCCTCCATGCGGCACTATCACATGCTCGTTCCACTGCTTTGTTATAGACATCTTGGTCTATCTCAGGCATACTAATGAGAATATCCATGACAACAGCTACGGAGAAAGGGTCTTCGGTGATGGCGTAACCCCGAGGCCACGCAGCCACTACCGTTGACTTGACCTAACTTTCAAAAAGTCTTGTATGGCTTTGCAAGTGTCATCAATACTGTTTTGGTTGCTCTTCCTTCTCCTCTTAGTATTTGGAGTCCTATCAAATTTGTGCTTTCCCCGAGATGAAGTTGCAGCATTATCTGATGTAAAGACTCTCTCATCAATGTGGTGTTCATTGAAGTCATCTGTATGGCCACCAGGATTATCACCATATGCATTGCCACCATATGCATTGCCACCATATGCATTGCCACCACCGCCACATTACCAGCACCATTGTCACCTTCCTCCGACACGTCAAATCTTGAGCGAGCCTATGCCATATTCCCCGGTAGCATATGTACCACCAAATACAATACATAGCTCGGGATACTGAGGAAATCCATCCTTCCTGAATTTTGCCCACTCAACATTCTCCTACAATTTTAACAATAATTACAATTCAGTAATATAATCATACATTTTGAAATATACATTTATAATGACATCAAAATGACCAAAAAGTTAAAAAGATACCTTGATGTGAGATTCCCATATACTCGGATCGTCGACAACAACTCTTTTGTTGACATTGTCCCAACCAAATCCAGACTGAGACATAAGCTTCTGAAAACTGCTATACTGTTTTCTCAGCTTGTTTACTTTGTTCCTCAGCTGGACTATGCTATATTGGCATCCTGTCTGTCTAAAAAATTCAGTCTGTATAACAAATTCAGTCTGTATATTCCTCCATTCGGCTTTGTTGAAAGTAGAAGAGGTGCGATTTCCCTTTTTGACCTCATCCACCAACAACCCGATAAATAGGTTGGTCGAGAGTCCGTCCACTTTGCACCGAATGTCCTGTCTCTCGGATGCCATTTAATCTTTGACCGGTTGAGTAGCATATGAGTTATGGGTTAAATCAATAACATAATACTATACATGCCAAACACAAAATCATTCTAAAGAGATGCAAACGGAGAAGACTACAATGACAAAATATGCAACCATGAAATTCATCAAACACAAGGCAGCATTACCCTTGATTCTTACCTTCAAACACAAAAAGAAGTTCTTCAAAGTGCCTCCAATCCTTTAGTGTTTCCTCTGTAAGTTTTTCAACTACAGAGCCTCTCTATAAAAAAGATATTTGGATGAGCTCATAGTTCCTCAACATATTTTAAAGAAATATATCGTAGAGTCGCTCGAACAAACAGAGTGTTGCTGCTGTGCTCGCGATGCTCGCTGGAGCGAGCAGAGCAGCGCGAGCAGAGGCGAGCAGAGCAGCTCGGCTGCTCGCCTCTGCTCGCTCGATCAAAGCAAAGCAGCCGAGCTGCTCTGCCCGAGCGAGCAGAGGCGAGCAGAGCAGCTTTGTCTACTTTGCTCCCGAGCGAGCGGGCGAGCCGCTCCGCATCCCGAGCGAGCAGGCGAGCAGCCGCTGCTCCGCTTTGCTCCCAAGCGAGCGGAGCAGCTGGCTCGCATCCAAGCAAGCAGCCTCGCTTGCTCTTGCGGAGCGAGCGGCAGTCGAGCCGCTTTGCTTGCCGCGAGTCGAGGCGCGCAACTCGGGCCAAGCCGGCTCCGCTCCTCTTGCGGAGGCGAGCAGGCGCGCAGAGCAAGCAAGCCGCTCTACTCCCAGCGAGCAAAGGCGAGCGGCCCGCCGATCGCTCTCTACTCGCTCTTGTAGAGCGAGCAAAGCGGCTAGGTTGCTTGCCTCGCTCGCTCCCGAGCGAGGCGAGCATACGAGCCGCTCCGCTCTCGAGCGAGCAAGTGTTCGCCGCTCCGCATCCAGCGAGCGAGTAACTCGAGCTCGCTCGCTCGCTCGAGCTCGGTTCGACTAATCCGAGCGAGCAGGCAAGGACGCTCGCTCGAGCGTCCTGCTCGGCCGCTCCGCTGCTTCGCTCGAGCGCGTTGCTCGCTCTCGAGCCCAAGCGAGCTCTCGAGCTCGCGAGCAACTCGGCGAGTGAGCGGCGACGCTCGCTCGAGCAAGAGCGAGAACTCAAGCTCGAGTCGCTCGAGCGAGCGTCGGCGCTCGCTCGAGCGTCCAGCGGCTAGAGTAGCTCGCCGAGGGACCGAGCGTTGCGCTCGAGCTCGAGCGGAAGCGGCTTGAGCTCGGCAGAGCAACTCGAGCTAGCGAGCCGCGAGCAACGCTCGAGCAAGCTCGAGCTCGCTCGAGTCGCTCGAGCGAGACACTTCGGCTGCTCCTAGTTGCGAGCGGCTAGAGTAGCTCGCCAGGGACCGAGCGGCTCGAGCTCGGCGGAGCGGCTCCACCGAGCAGTTGTCGCCCAGATCTACGGCAGATCTGGGCGAGCAACGCTCGCTTGGGGCTCGTTCTGCTCGCTCGAGCTGGCAGAGACACTTCTCTGTTCCTAGTTGCGAGAGGCGCCGCTCCGCCGAGCGACCACGGCGGCTCGAGCTCGGCGGAGCGCTCCAGCGAGCAATGCTCGCTTGGGACTCGAGCACGAGGGCTCTCTCGAGCAAGCCTCTCGCAGATCTTGGCAACCGTTGGCCCAAGCGAGCTGTCGCGCTCGAGCCCCGACCAGCCGTCGCCCAGATCTGCGAGGGGTGGCTCTCGCCGAAGCCCTCGTCGAACGGTGATGATCGGAGCAGCAGCAACTTACCTTGATTCAGAAGCTTCAGCCGGTGAAGGAGCAGCAACTATCGGCGCCGGAGAGTTGGCCGAGTGGGGAGGCGCCGGAGAGTCGGCCGAGTGGGAGGCGCTAGAGTGTCAGCCGGTGGACCAGTGAGAGACACCGGAGAAGGGGGAGCTTTCGGCTAGGGCACGAACGAAGACGATGGTGAGAAGGGGGAGCTTTTCGGCTAGGGCACGAACGAAGACGATGAAGAGTGTTTCGTTTTTGTTCTTTTTAGCTTTTTGTTCTTTTCAAGAAGTGTTTCGGAACAGAGAAGTAACTTTTTTGTTTCTTTTTTTGTTCCAATTTTGTTCCAGGAACAAAAAAACAGTTTTGAATAGAAACGCAAACAAACGCGTTTCTTTCTTTTTTTGTTCCCGGGAACAAAAAAACAAAAAATCTGTTTATAAACAAAATAAAAGAACACAATCATGCAGCCCCTGATTGGGCAAAGAAAAAACAAGAAAGTGTACAAGGGAGTAACAACAAAAGAGCACAAGGGAACGTAATGAAAGCTTTTAATATTTAGTTGCAGTACAAAGGAAGGGGAAGGAGCTGAACTTGTTGGTCTACAGCTCAAATTAAACGATCAGAAGTCAAGGAAAATCTCTGCTCTTTGTCAGAGATTTTTGTACTTCTCCTCACATGAGCTTTCAAGGCACTTCTACACTTGTACATTGCCGCCTAAGCTAGATTTCTTTTCTAGGATTTTTCTTGAGTTCTCTAGTTAATATCTATCTTGAAGTTTCTAGAAATTGGATCAATAATTTAACATTCCTCCTTAATCCAATTTCGCATTACACAAAGCATATTTGACAATTTCTCAAACTTGGCTAGCTGTAGTTTTTTAGTGAATATGTTTGCTACTTGATCGTCGATCTTACAATATTTAAGCTCGATTTCTCCATTGTTTTGTACCTCGCGTATGAAGTGATATTTGATATTGATATATTCGATTCCTCCATGGAATATTGAATTATTTGATATAGCAATCGCGGACTTATTGTTGCAAAGTATCGGGAGTTGGTTCCATTTGTACTTCTCCAATGTCTTCTAGAATTCTTCATAGTCACATTGCTTGACTAGTGGTCATAACATCTATGACGTATTCAGCTTCTACAGTAGATTGTGTCACTAAGTATTATTTTTTTGATGTCCATGAGAATATTCTAAAACCCAATGTCAATGCATAGTAGTACTCCTCCTGTCATTAGTTGAACATACTTAGTCGCTATCAGTGTAGCCAATGAGCTTGGTGTTTGCACTTAGCCGATACCAAATGCTGTAATCTATAGTTTCTTGTGAATATATGAGAATTCCCTTAACAGCTCTAATATTTGACTCGAGCTTTGCATGAACCATGATAGTAGGCTTGTTGCGTACATGATGTCCGGTCACATGGCCGTGAAATATAGTAGACTGCCGATTAGACTTCTATAGAGGGAGGCGTCATCTTTTTCTGCTCCATCTTCCTTCAATAGCTTCTCATTTGTCACAAGCGAAGTTGTAACTGCTTTGCAAAAGTTCATCTTCAATTTCTTCAGGAGGTTCTCGGTACATTTCTTCTGCAAGATAAAAACTCCTTCATTTTGATCAATCTCGATGTCGAGGAAGTAATGCATCAAGCCCAAGTCCGTCATCTCGCTTGTCTTCATCATTTCTTCTTTGAATTCTTGGATCATTGTTCCATTGTTCCTTGTATATATGAGATCATCTACATATAGAGAGACAATGAGAGTGTCAAACTTACTTTGGGTCTTGATGTAAAACATTGGCTCACTCATACTCTTCCTAAATCCTTGCTTGATGAAGCATTCATCAATTTTACTATTCCACGCTCGTGGTGCCTACTTTAACACACAGAGGGCCTTTCTTAGTTTGAGTACTCTTTCTTCTTGGCTTTTTACAATAAAGCCTTAAGGTTGTTCTACATATATTTCTTCTTGAAAATATCCATTTAGGAATGCTGATTTTACATCGAGTTGATGGATCTTCCATTCTTTTTGTGTTGCTAGGGCTATGAGTGCCCAAATAGTATCGAGGCAAGCCATGAGAGTGAAAGTTTCAGTATAATCAATACCTGGTTGTTGCAAGTATCCTTTCACCACAAGCCTTGCTTTATGCCTTTGGATTGTTCCATCTGGGTTGAGCTTTGTCTTGTAAACCCACATGACACCAATGATTTCTTTGTCTTTGGGGTGATCAATGAGTTCCCAAGTTTCATTTTTCTAGATCATCTTGATCTTTTCCTCCATGGCTTTTATCCAAACTTCTTCTTTGGATGCCTATTCGTAGTTTTCTGGTTCTAAAGTAGCAAAGTTGCATGTATAGTAAACTCTTTTAAGGGTTTTTCCCTCAATACTAGAGACTTTGGAGTAGATTCTTCTTGCATCACTCTTGGAAAGATTGATGGAGTTATGTCATGAGTGTTGGAATCTAGCACTTCTCTTTCTTCTTGTGTTGTTGACTCCTCTTGAGCAACTACTTCTTGATCTTCTCGTCCTCCCAATTCCAAGCAACATTCTCGTTGAACATGACATGTTAACTGATCATGAGCTTCTTAGGTTATAAACTTGATAGCCTTTTGATTGATTGCTATAGTTGAGGAATATTCCTTTTTATATCTTTTCATTGAGTTTACTCCTTTTCTGAGTAGGGACGCGGATGTAGCGTATGCAGCCAAATACCTTAAGATGCTTCACTAAAGGGTTCCATCTGCTTCATGCTTTGATTGGAGTTTTATTTTGGATTGCTTTAGTTAGACACCTCTTTAAGATGTATACGGCTGTGTAAACTACATATGCCTAGAACGAGTTAGGAAGGCCTTTCTCCTTTAGCATAGACCTTGCCATCTCTATGATGGTTCTATTCTTTCTTTCCACTACTCCATTTTGCTCAAGGGTGTAGCCAACAATTAGTTGATGATGGCCTGCTTCATCTTCACAAAAATTATTAAATCTCTTTCTATTGTGTTCTGTGCCTTTATCACTCCTTAGGACTTTTAATTTTCAGCCACTTTGATTCTCGACAATGATCTTACTTCACCAAAAAACTAGGCTTTGATGTATTGAACTTACAAGTGCAGAGGAGGGTGATGTCTCGTGGTTACCTGGTAGGATCAATGAAGCTAGTATTCTCAAAAGTCCCTTGATACTGACAAGGATTATAGGATCATTGATCTTAACGTCTCGTGTCATTCAGTCGGTACGGCCATTGAAGATAACTCACAATCATCATGAGTGATGGTGTTCGTATAATAGTGATAGTGATCCATTAGGTTTGATAAGAGTGAGATATGTGCTGAAAAGATGACTGTTGATAGTATAAATACAGCCATTACAGGATTGGACTCTATAACAGAAAAACTAGGAAAGTAATCAAAAAAAGCAACTTGAGAGTTAATAGTTTTGACAGACACAGCGCGCCTATTTCAGAAAACCTAAGATTGTTAGAGGAAGCGACTGTGGGAACAGTGTCAATTTTGTCAAAGGTGTCCCTCAACGACTTTCAATAGCTAGCAATCATACTTGAAGATATCCAACGATTACATTAAGTACCTCAATATAAATAGACCAATGATGTTGTGAAGTGGGTTGGACATTTTGAATATTGCAATTACTATCATAGACATAAATTGTATTTGATCTTATTCTTTATTGCTCTCTGTACTAGTTTAGCAATAGAATAGTTGATTGTGAAGTTTATGAGTGTAAGAGCAATGTGTAATTCCTAATAGTGAGATCTATCAATTGAAAGGAATGATCCTATTCAGTTTTAACTTGCTCCGCTAATTTTTAGTAGAATCCGGCCACTATTAATGCTGCTAGTCTGAGAATGGATGTAAGCTTGATTATTAATCTAAACCACTATAAATCACTATGTGATTGTCTTGCTTCACTCTGATCTTGAGTGCTAACTATTTAATATTCCACAAAAGTTTAAAGTATCATCACTCAATTTATTTAACCTCCATTCTAGGTTGTATTGTTAGCTCTAACAAATTATTGTAAAGATAATGCAAAAGTTAACTAATTTTGCAATTCAAGTCAAATGCGAGAGAAATAAATTAACTAGAATAATCAATGAGGAACAATGAGGACACTTGAAATTTACATTTTTTGGTACAAGTATCAATAACTACTCTTCGGGGAGAGTCAATTTCCAGGAAATCCACTATGAATTCATGACATAAGGACACTAAAAGTGCTAAAAGTCTCATATTGCGCTCATTTTGGTATAATTTTTTTTCGGATCACTTAGTGTCAACCTTTTTTTTTTTTAAAGACGATTATTTAAGTGTCAACTTCAATTTGGGTAATCAAAAATCTGATAGGCAATTCTTTTTTTTTATCACTTTTTTGGACCCACGGGACTTGCCGGCATACCTAGTCAACATTAATAATCCCAAACGGAGTCGTTTCCATGTTTGCCCCAAGCTCTTGCTCTAGTTGTTTTCGCCGGACCTTTTGCGCTAGAGGGGGCCATGGCAGCCGCAGTGGGGGCATCCTTCGTTGCGGTGGTTTTCCTTGGGGGTGATCGTCGCCGTGTCTCGAGTTGCTTCGGTCTTTGCCGCGGCTGCCGTCGCTTGAGCCGTTGCTTTCGTAGATGGTGGATGGTCACGAAGTTCGTAGGAAAAAGAGGGTCGCCCGACTTCAGATCCTCCATCGAAGCTGATTCAAACTATAGAAGAATGTGTGGAGAAACTACAAATTGCAAGGGGAGAGAGGGAGAGTGAGCGAGCAACAGATTCGACACGGGGGGAGTCGGCTCAAGCTCGTTTGCCATTTTCCCTCAAATTGACAAACTGGGGCTAATTTAGGGCATAGAAACAAATCGAACACCGGAATCATGTTTTTCTTCATGCTACGACCCAGGACTAGATGATAATTATTGATGTCCTCGACCGTGAGCCCCACTTTTTGAAGAAAATCAATTCGCTTATTCATGACCTTGATTGTGACCGAAAGCTCCAACCCGTCGAGCTCATCGGGGATGATCCCAATCCCGTGAAGGAACTCGTAAATCCTAGCGCGATTTTCCATTCTTGCACTCTTTATCTCTACCAAGTTGGGATGATTGTAGAGGGATGAGGAGGAATCCCTATCCATCTAGCCTAGTCGAACCTTGCTCGGGCTCATCGCGGTCGCATCATTTGACCTCGAGGACGAATTTTGCTCCGAGGCGGAGGCGTGGAGTCATGAGATTTGCAAGATTTGATGGTCGTAGTGTCTCGGCAAAGGGGGGTTCGATTAGGGGTGAGCATTGATCTAGGGTTAACCCTGGATCGACCCCGGACCGGCCCAACCCTACCGGTCTTGGTCCGGTTCTTAGGGAGACTGGGTCGGTCCTTGGTCCTAGAATTCCTGGACCAACACTATGCGGGTTAGTCATCGGTCCTGAGAGTTCCGGGTCGATCCAATCCGAACCAACCTTGACTATATATATATATATATTACTTATAATTTTTTTATATAAAGAAAATCTTAAAATAAACGGCATCAACAACATTAAACAACTCTTTAGTGAGAAGTTCAAGTAATTTTACATTGTTCTTTAATAACTTAGATTTGTAATATCTTTTACGGCGTCAATAGTCATAATTTACGAAAGAGGAAAATGTTTTTGTAAGGAGTTCTCACGGTGTCCAAAAAGGTATAAATAGCTCATTATGGTATTCTCCTTAGTATTCGTTCTCTTTTATCTTATTTGTTCTCTTAATCTTCAATTTAACAGAATCAAAAGAAACAACTTCTTCGCTTGCCACTCGACACTCGCCTCACTCGCTTTGAGTCATTCGTGCCGCTTGCCGCTCGATGCTCGATTGGCTTGTTGCTCATCGCTCGACATTCGATGCTCATTTTGTTCGACGCTCACCCCACTTAACCCTCACCACTTGCCTTTCTTAACTGACCTTACTTATCATCGAACTCATTGGGTCAGTACGGTCCTCGGTTGCCATTTCAAGGAGTACAAAAATAAAAATAAAAATAAAAATTATCGATTGGTCCTGAGTTGATCCTGAAACTGGACCGAACCCATTGAGTCAGTTCGGTCCTTAATCGCTTTTTTAAGGAATACAAAAAATGAAATAAAAAATTATTGATTAGTCTCGAGTTGATCCTGGAATCGGACCTAACCCATTGGATCGGTCCGGTCTTCGGTCTCAAGTTCAATAAGATCGGTCCTCGGTCCTAAAAATTGAGGATCAGCACTGTGCGGGTTGGTCCTAAGATTATGGGGCAGACCGGCCCAACCCGGACCATGCTCACCCCTAGGTTCGATCGCCATGAGAGCTTGAATGAGAGAGAGATCAAGAGAAAGAAAGAGAGAAAAAAAGAGAGATTTTCTCTAATGCAATGTCATTTTTTTGATTAAATGCACCTCATCGTCCATGTGGACTTTCTTTTTTAATTAAAAGGCTAGCTAGGCGATAACATTTAATTAAAAAAGTCACGTGGTATATTTGATTAGAATTTGTCGACAAATGTACTTAAATGATAACTTTTTATCCAATTTGTTACTTAAATGAGTTAGTGGACTTTTGACGCTAAATTGAACGCTGTATCAAACTTTTGACACTGCCTTGAATTCATTATTAAAGAGTTGACATATTCGATCACTGAAGTGTTTCCTTCTTTGTTTCCTTCTTCCCAATTAGATCCAAAGCAAACCATGAGTGTTATCCAATATTCTCTTATAGAAAATTCACAATAAAAATACATTTGGTAGTTATGATTTAAAAGAAAATATATATGATAATATAAAATTTATCTTACCCTACATTTGATCTCGTCTAAAATAGGATAAAATCGATTATAACAATGACATGACTTTAGATAAAAACATCCAATTCAATGGGATATGTGAGATGAAACTTGGATATTTCATACGTGTGCAGATTAGATTTCTTCCGAAATAGGAAATACACAAAGTTGTCAAAATTAAGAAACCAAAACCTGATTAAAATCAGGAGCATTATCCAAATTAAAACACTTACCTTCTTTATCGGATTTCCTGCTCCCACTGCCACATATTTAAACGTCCACAAATGGAGAACGAAACTACCTGAAAACAACGAACGAAGTGCAGAGAAAATGGCGAAACCCGCCATCGCCTTGTTATCATTCTCCATCGTCCTCCTCTCCATCCTCGCTCAGCAATCCTCATCTTCCCAGTCCTTCAAACCCATCTCCTCCCGCGGCGCCCCGAGGCTCCTCGGCAGATTCTCGACATCCAAACCCCACCACCGCCACCACCGCAACCGGCGGTCGGATCAGCTTCTTGGGTACCGATACGAGACGCGGTACTTCGAGCAGCAGCTCGACCACTTCAGCTTCGCGGAGCTGCCGACGTTCAGGCAGCGGTACCTCATCAGCTCGGAGCACTGGGTCGGGCCCGATCGGCTCGGACCCATCTTCTTGTACTGCGGCAATGAAGGCGACATCGAGTGGTTCGCTGCCAACTCGGGCTTCGTGTGGGAGATCGCCCCGAGCTTCGGCGCCATGGTGGTTTTCCCTGAGGTAGGTGCTCTCGTCGAATTCGTGTTTCCGTTTGGTGTGGGAAAATTTTCGAAATTTAGACCTTAAAGATCCATGCTGAGAACGTTTCAAGAAAACTCGAAGATCTTGGTATAAGATAATTTCTCTAATTTCCTCAAATTCTTTGTGAAATTTGAAAATTGTGAAGCTTGCACGGATACCCAAATGCATCCCTACCTCTGCAATCATGGGTTTTTTTTTTTTTTGGCTGGTTTTTATAGGAGTTTGACTAATAGTTGCCCTCATCTTGGTTGATTGATTGCTTCATAGCATCGGTATTATGGTGAGTCAACGCCATATGGGAGTCAAGAGGAAGCGTACAAGAATGCCGCTTCCTTGTCTTATCTTACGGCGGAGCAAGCGCTCGCTGACTTCGCGGTGTTGATCACAGACTTGAAGCGAAACTTGTCTGCTGAGGCTTGCCCTGTTGTTCTTTTTGGTGGTTCATATGGTGGAAGTAAGTAAGCCCTTTGAACTACGTTTTGAACTCTACATTTTTTTTTCCTGTCTACTGTGTTTCTCTATGCATAGATTGGTCAAAATAGTTTTCCTAGAGAATTTTGATGTATCGGTCATCTTCTTGAACATTTTAAAATTTTTGGATTGGGCAGAAAATTTCAGTTTTTGATGTATAAGAATTTTTTATTTTATTTTTTATTTTATTGTTCCCCTTTGAGGTTCATTGAACATTTTGCATGGTAATCTTTCACAGTGTTAGCAGCATGGATGAGGTTAAAGTATCCGCATATTGCCATAGGTGCACTTGCTTCTTCAGCTCCGATTCTTCAGTTTGAAGATATTGTGCCACCAGAAACGTTCTACGACATTGTCTCCAATGATTTTAAAGTGTGTTGTCAATTTTAACCATTCTTCACTTGTCTGAAGTGAACATACTTATGTGCATCCATGTCATCTTATTTTTCAACTGAAAACTGCAGCGTGAAAGTACTAGCTGCTTTAATACTATTAAAGCATCCTGGAATGCATTGATCTCCGAAGGCCAGAAGGAGAGTGGTCTTTCGAAACTGACAAGAATGTTCCAGCTATGTCGGTAAAGTAAACAAAGACAATGATCCTTCAGTCAATTTGTTGCCCACCTGATTGAGCTTACATGGGCTTCTAATGCTTAATGTCATTATCTTGTCCTTGGTGCAACCTAAATTAATTGAAGTCTGAATGTTGGTAGGGAGTTAAAGAATACAGAAGAGCTGGCTAATTGGCTGGATTCTGCTTACTCCTTTTTGGCAATGGTTGACTATCCATATCCTTCTGAATTTCTTATGCCTCTACCTGGATACCCAATAAGAGAGGTTAGTCAAGATTCTGATGTAACTTCATCATCAAATGAAACGTTGGTCCCATATGACACTGCTTCTTTTTATCTGAACTAGTACCATAACAAGATGCCATCTTTTTTTTTTTTTTTCCTTCTCTATTTTCTATTCTCTAGGAATTTAATACAAATGATCCATGACTATTTTCTGAATTTGTGTCTTGAGATGCATCATAATGGTAAGAGAGGGAATTTGGTGGTCATTACTTGAAATAACATGTGTTGAGTTGGGAGATGCAGAAACAGATTTAGCCAAGGAAAAAAAAAATAACAGGCTGAAATCAACACCATCCACTTCAAAACTTTAACCCCCCCCCAATTAAGTTAATAAAAGGATGTTCCAAATTTACTGAACTTGCTCACAAGCTTTGTGATACTGTACATATACATCCAACCCTCTGTGTGGTATAGCTACGTCCTACCTGTTCCATTTTCTGGATTCTTTTCAGCTGAGTCCTGTTATCCTGGAACTTTAAGTGTCTGGTGAGCTGGATGTCTCATCACTTAGTGTCCACGTAATATAGCATATCCAGAACAATGTTTTAGACATATCTGCTGAGCATATTTGGACGCACATTAAGTCCTTCTTTTTACTAGGTCTGCAGAAAGATTGATGGTTGTCCAGATGGGACTAGCATTCTGGAACGTGTATTTGAAGGTGTTAGTGTCTATTACAATTACACTGGAGAAGTTGATTGCTTTGAATTGGATGATGATCCTCATGGAATGGATGGCTGGAACTGGCAGGTCTAAAACTGTTATTCCTATTCTTTATCAAATGTTCCCCCCCTAAAGTTAAAATATGAAAGGCTTTGCCTCTGGAAAAGAAAAATGACCTAGTGGTGTTAGTGCATTTCACTTGATCTATTGTGGTGTACAGGCATGCACGGAGATGGTTATGCCCATGTCTAGTAGCCCAGATGCAAGCATGTTTCCTACATACGATTTTAATTTTTCTGCTTTCCAAGAGGAGTGCTGGACCAATTTCAAAGTCATTCCAAGACCAACATGGATAACAACTCATTTTGGCGGGAAAGTAAGACAACATTTATCTTAAAGTTTTGCATCATGACAAACTTGCATGTGTAGCTTCTCGGGCCATTTTCTATCCAGTTCTGTGTCCTCTTTAGCATTTCTTATGCAGTATGGCATTCTCATTAATTGTGCGTCTGGACCAAGTTCTATCCAGTTCTGTGTCTGCTTTAGCATTTCTTATGCAGTATGACATTCCCATTGATTGTCTATCCTGTCCCAATCTCTCTGTTCAGTGCTTCTTTATTTGGTTTATAAGCTGAAGCTGAAATTGTCTTACGATGATAGCAAGAGAAATCCAATTTAGTCACATACAATTAAGAGGAAGCTGGAAGAGGCTGCTGAAGATTTTAATCTGACTAAGCCATTAAGAGACATGATGAATATCATCCTTCTCACCATCCAAGTGTGTAGATCTCCTGGGTAAATTCATTGAGTGGTAGTAGTGGAGGCATGTTGTACTGTGAGCCTCATTAGGATCCAAAATCTGATGCCAAAGTTTTATCCAAAAAGCGGAAACTCATGTTTTCTTTTGGGTGTGTTTGCCTTTTATTATTTTATTATTTATTATTTTTTGTTTTTTTTTTTTTTTTGGTTTTGGGGGGGGGGCGCTGTGAATTGGCTTAGTATGCACACCTTGGCTAGATGTTGCTTCGCTTGATCCCCTACGATGTGAAGTCTTTCAAGTAAATACCAATTATTAGTAACCTATTGTAATTAATAGCAAAATTGTAGCAGCTTTGATTTTCTGGGATTATTTCCTTGTAATTGTGGGCGTGATCAAGTTAATCACTCTACATGGGTTCTATGGTGATTGGAGTGTTTGGGGCCTTAAAGTTACAGAAAAATTCTCAGGTTGCACTTCAATGATATTTACATATGATTGTCGCACGATTGCTTACGTAGTCAATAGATCATTCACCTTGACCCATAACATGAATTTTGGACCAATTTTGAAGGATATCATGACCACTTTGAAGACGTTTGGAAGCAACATCATCTTCTCAAATGGCTTTCTGGATCCTTGGAGTGGTTATAGGTGGGTCTTTTCATATGTTCTGTCAGTGGTGTCTGAAATTTATTAAGTAGTATTCTGATTGTGTTGATTGTATGCCACAGTGTGACCCAGACTGTATCCGATTCTCTTGTTGCTTTAAACACCCAAGAAGGTATGTTTGACTTGAAATCTTTACTTCGTCCTTTTTCTTTCCTCCTTTTTCTTTTCAGTTTTTTTTTATGACATATATATAGGGCAATCCATAAATGATGTTTCTACTGTGAAACACCATGCGTATACCTACTTGCATTGTTTTTCTCCATGTTATACTGTGGCGTGGGTCTCATTAGGATTGTGACTTCATCTTGTGATATGGACTTCATTTGTTTCATCTGAAACCTGTTAACTTATAGGGTAAAATGTCCATATGCCTCTTGTTGAGGCCATTTATAATTTGACCCTCCCAGCTCTTTTCATTTTGAAAGGCTCTGTCCCTGTTCTTTTTAAATTTTACAGGTTCCCTTTCTGTAATGTACAAGGATTACTTTTCATAAAAGTTTCCAATTTGAAGGGGAAGGGAGTATATTCCTTTCGTAATAATTGAATTTTACTTTTACCTTTATGTAGGTAATTTGACTTCAATCATTTCAAGCAAGTCAGTAGTCTATAGTTTCACTTTGAATCGGCTCATTTTGTTAGGTTTTGACAAATAGGTCTTGTTAATAAGTGCCCCAGGGGCACTAGTTAAGACCCCTAAATGTAGTACTAACGCATATAAAAACACTTCGAAAATTGAACAAGAATAAATTTGAAGAGAGCAATATGGTTTTCAAAGAAACTTCTATATTACCAAGGCACCATTAATAACCCTTAACAAATGCTAGGGGCACTTTTAATTTTAATTTTTTTTTTTTTTTTAAACTTCTCCCAAAAGAATTTGGCGTTTGTTGTGTTAAATTTTTTCCTTTGTGACTGCTGACGTGCTTATGTGATGCAGTGTTGTTAATTTGTTTTCAAATGAGTCACCCAGTGAGTAAAGAGTCATTATCTACTTTATGTCGTGTGTTTCTTTTGACTCTGACTCATTTTTCCCATGGGGGGTACGACAAAAAGGTTCTATGGTTCTCTCCTTTCATTTGACAATTTTTTAATTTAGTCTTATGACGGTATGACTCTGCTTTGGCAATCTGACTTTTGTTGCTCTTTTCTCACTACTCAATATATACTCTTTCCTAGTCCCTTCTAGGAACCACCTTCAGTTTTGTGTATCATGATTCATCTTGTTCAGCTCACCAGAATAAATAGGAGGCCATTGGAGGTTCTGTTGTCAGGCATCTCCGATTGATGGAGCAGCCATCGATGACATTGAGGCAGAGATTAATTCGTTCTTTGCATTTAATCTTTCAGGTGCTCATCACATAGATTTGCGTGCTGCAACGGCAGAGGATCCAGACTGGCTGGTAGAACAAAGAGCGACTGAGATCAAGCTGATTAAGAAGTGGTTGAACGACTATTACTCGGGAAGGGAGCTACTTTGCTATCTAATGTGAAAACAGGTGACAGAGCTGAATCCATGTCCAGTCTTCCCTTTATGTAGTAAAATGCGCAAAAGGCTACATCGATGTAAATATGTCCGCAGACTAAATTGAGATGATCTTAAAATAACCACGGGTAGTGGTTGCTTGTATGGGTATTATAAATAAAAGGCTAGACTGAATATCAGTAATGATGTCGGTTCCATCATTGTACAGTGGTTTTTACTAAGTAATTCGGAATTTGGAGTTCTACCAAGAAATGAAAAAGTCTAGATCAATAATTGTAGGGAATTAAGATTCCGGACTCTGATTTTCTAGCTCATTTCCTCCCTCTTGGATTTGGTCAAAAGACGAAATGACAAAACTCTTTCATAAGGATAAGAAATGAAATTATGTGGAAAGTTCCATCGATGATTTTTTGTGATATACTAGAAGCAATGCAAGTAACACCGGGAAGGTCAGATGCAAATAGAAGAAGCCTTGGTCCGATACCGTAACATTAATCATGGTTTCGCTTGGCGCGATTGCGTGAGGCGTAGGGTCAAACTCTTTGTGGTGATGCTATGTTATTTGTCGTTTGAAACGTGGTGTTGCTGCACCTTTCAGGCTCCAAGCTGTCTGAATTACCCGGATATGGAGTCGAAATGAGCACAATTTCTTCATAACTAAGGCAATTTTATTGGCAAAGAAGCCCCATTCGCACTCTTTGGCGCCGTTTGGTTACTTGGAACGAGGTGAAACGGAGATAGAAATTGGGAATAAAAATCGCTGCCCTGCTGCATTTCATTAGAGGGAGCTGAGGAATGAGTGATAATCAATGGGAAGGAAGCTTTATTAACAACGGAAGTAGACATAAGGATCAGCAACCATGTCTTGGATTTGATTACTTTTGTGTCGTGAAATTTGAGGATGACAGATGATGTGGCAAATAAAATTGAGGATAAACTTTTGCAATTGTCCCTTTGTTTCTTGAAAATTACAACCCATAAAACTTTACGAATGATGCAAGTACGCAATATCCCTTTGAACGTTCGCTTGTTATAGCCATTAACGCGTTATTTTTTCCTCTGTTAGCGTGTGCAATGTATATGACTTTTGAGGGACAAAAGTATATATTCATCCCACGCCTCTTCTTTAGTTGAAAAACCAATATAAATAATAATATCGAAGGATCGCATTGTTTTTACTTCTTATTTGGCTTAATCACGTACTTTTACTTGTATTGATCATGTTACCCATTGCATTTTTCTCCTTTAAGCGTTGTACCCTACATAGTCAAATGTAGGGCCCTTGTAGGGTCCTTTTTTGAATTTGTTTCTTCCTTTTCTTTCACTTTCCTTCTTGCTCTCGCTTATGTTGAAGCATATTACCAATGCTTTTTCATCTTCCACCTCTGATACCTCCATGCACACCAATAACGGGTGGTCTCACAGAGCCTCACAGGCCTCCTCTCTACCTCACCATCACCCCTCGCAAACCTCTAGCATGTCTAGTAAAATCACCCCTACCCTATGCAAACACGAGCTTCTTCGAGATGTGATTCTCTACGGCGATGCTTTGATTCTAGCAATGATTTCTGAAAATTAAACGAAATGATTGAGGCGCTATTTGAATGTAAAGAGAATAACTCTTATGCATCTACAATTGGCTATCCAAGAGGATAAATAAGATAACATTCTCATCAAGGAATCATCGTGGGTAGGAGTGATCATGATCCGAGTTGGGCTGGTCCAACACTTAACCCATAGATCAACTTGCACAATATTAGTCCCCAATTTTTGGGACCGAGGACTAACTCGGTTGAGCTGAGAACCGAGGATTGGACCAACCCTATGGGTTTGGTCCAATTCAAGGATTAACCCGAGATTAACCGATAATTTTTTTATTTCATTTTTTGTATTCTAAAAAAAGACGAATCTATTATTTCAAATTACAAATCCATCAATATGGACAAGTCATGAGATGAGGGCAAGTCGCCAAGTGTGTGAACAAAGGTAAGTTGTGAGATGAGGGTGAACAGCAAGTGTTGCTTACAAGCGAAGAGGGTTTCTAATTAGGGTTTTGTTTCCTTCATTTATTCGGAGACAAGCAAGGCCAACAAAGAGAGGTGAGCGGCAAGCCACGTGAGTGTTGCGTGGCGAGCGAGGCGAGTGTCAAGTGTGGTCAGCGTTGCGTGGCGAGCAAGGTGAGATTGCTCACGAGCAAAAAGTTGTTTCTTTCAAGTAAAAATTGAAGAGGATAAAGAAAAAAAAGAGGATAAAAAAGAAAAGAGAACAAGAGTACTGAGAAGGAGGGTGTTGTTTAATGCCATTTAACATCATTTAAGTTAGAGTAACAATGTCTAAGTTAAGGATTGCTCTTTAGAATTGATATAAAAATAATATATAATATATGATATATATAATAAATAATATATCTAAAATATTGATATAAATATATAAAAATATAATATATTATGATTAATTCGCACAAGTTTGAGTCAAAGAGATTTTAGATCGATGATTAACCATAGTATTGATTTAGAGATTTCTCAAGAACTTGACCAAAATCTGCAAGGTTGGGCTGATTGAGGGTTGGTCCCAGGTTAACTCTAAATCAATGCTCACCCCTAATCATGGAAGACAACGACATCGTTAGATCCAGAAGTTTCTAATCAAGAAAACCACCAAGATGGAAAAGGAAAGTGGAAGAAAAAGAAGAAACGAATAAAAAAATCTCAAATAGGCTTCACTTTTGACACACAAGTGACAACATGGTAAAAATGAGGGGTGATATAATCAATATACCATAAAATGGAGTGTTAAAGCCAAATGAGGAGTGGAAATAAGGTGATTACGCTATCTATATAAAATAATAAAAAGTTGTTTAATATGACCACTTCTCCAAAACTAAATAAGATATTTTAGGAAAATAGATAAACACAATTTAAATAAATAGGAAAGATGCCTCGACAGCAAAATTGTAAATGTAAAAAATTGGTTTCTCACTAAGTATTTATAAATGTTTAATCAACGTGAAAAATCATTGATTAATGAAAATAAAATAACATTTTATAAAAGAAAATGATGTCCTCAACTCATAAAAGGAAATGATTTATTGCAATGCAAAGTGATATTTCTAAACATTTTATTGATCGATAACTTTTTTTTTAAAATTAATTTACTATTTCAACATGATTATTTAAATTTTTTAATTTCATCTTTTCTCATTAAATATGGTTGTGTTTGTTTTTTTTTTTTTTGAAATATCATATTGGTTCTATTAGTACATCCATTAAAATCTTGACAATTCTTCTTATTAATATTACTAATGATATTAGTTTCTCCTAAATGAATATATAAGTCAGTTTATTTTTGTCCGGTCTCTTTAATCTTTGCATTTTTTCTATAGAATTCAAGGGTAAAGAGAGGTCATCTTTGAAAAAAAAAAAAAAAGAGATAAAAATTCCTGTTTTACTCGTCATAAGTCACATGTATTACACATATTATTAGAAAATGAAGGGTTATGCAATAACAAAATGAAAGTTTAAAGGATAATGCGTAACAATTGAAAGTTTATAAGTACCCAATTCTCAAAATTCGAGGGAATTTTGCACAATTTTCTTTTTTTCAGAGACACCCAAAAGGGATGTTGGATTCCCCTGGTAGCTTCCTCTACTCTTTTCTTTCATAACATAAAAAAAAAAAATGTTTTGCAGCTTCATAAATGAAAGATTTTTGCACAATGCTTAGGCAAAGTTAAGTAGGTATGTATATGTAGACTTATAATGATTAACTTCACTTTCATCCATCTTTTCTTGAACCCAATTCAACCCATGCTTGCGGAACCGTCAGGGTTTAAGTCCTCAACGTAAGTTCCGACCCTGTAGCTCCTTCGCTTCCATTTCTCCTGCTTTCGTCTCTCTTTCCCGTCGCAATAATCTGACCCGTGCGGATCAAGAAGAGACGCACACTCCCTCAGTAGGTCTTGAACAGTATATAATTCGCTGTTCATGGTCCTGTCTCTCTCGTCTTGCACTTCCATATAGTACTTCACAGCGTGTTGCAATTTCAGTGCCTTTTCAACTTTCTGGTGGTTGTGCATTGTGGGTAAGCGTTATTCTGCTGATTTTTTGGAGCCAAGCTGATCCTGTGGTGCTCAATGTAGTGGTATCGCCATGCACACCACCTGTTTGATGAATGTCTCAGGATACACACACACACACACACACACACACACACACATATTTTTCCCCCTGAAACCATGATGAAATACCTAAACACTGTTATTGGTTGTTAAGGCTGGGTTTTTCATTTTGTAACCGAACCTGCTTTGTTATTATATGGTAAACTTAGATTTCTGACGCTAGTCTCAATTCGTTGCTCATGCACTTTTTTTTTTTTTTTTTTTTTGGAAGCAGGGTAGATTCTAGAGTGGAAGAATGAGAGGCCAGAGATGATACTGGGATTCAAAGTATTCGATGGCAATAAGAAAAGTCAATAGTGAAAATGCATTCATTTTCAAGAGCACTTCCTCATTTGTGCAAAAATTGTGTTGGACCATCTTCATTGAATGTTCCCTCCATTTATAGCCGGTGGCTTCTTCAGATCCCCAAATTTAATTCTTCCACACCCTCTACTCATCAACAGTTTCGTTCATCTGAAATTCCGTCACAACCCAGTCCAAATTACAGACCAACCGAACCTGGGAACTGCAACACTTCTCAAGCAGGCTCAAAAGCTGGACCTGGCCCTGTCTACCTTGAAAACATCCATGACAATTGTGCAGATGAAGGAAGGCGTGATGAGTTTGCCGCAGATGTGGAAAAGATATATAGGATTCTGAGGAACTTTCATTCTAGAGCTCCCAAAATGGAGCTTGCCTTACAAGAATCTGGAATTATCATGCGGTCAGGATTGACAGAGCGAGTGTTGAACCGCTGTGGTGATGCAGGCAATTTGGGTTACAGCTTCTTTGTGTGGGCTTCAAAGCAGCCGGGTTATAGGCATAGCTATGATGTCTATAAAGCAATGGTTAGGATTTTAGGGAAAATGAGGCATTTCGGTGCTGTCTGGGCATTACTTGAGGAGATGAGAAAGGAGAACCCTCAGTTGATATCACCGGAGCTGTTCATTATCTTGATGAGGAGGTTTGCGTCATCCAGAATGGTGAAGAAAGCGATAGAAGTCCTGGATGAGATGCCCAAGTATGGCTGTGAGCCAGATGAATATGCATTTGGTTGCTTGTTGGATGCTTTGTGTAAAAATGGTAGTGTAAAAGAAGCAGCTGCTTTGTTCGGAGAAATGAAGTATCGGTTCACACCGGGTATTAAGCACTTCACATCACTGCTTTATGGCTGGTGTAGAGAAGGGAAGCTTTTGGAGGCAAAACATGTGTTGGTGCAAATGAGAGAGGCTGGTTTTGAACCAGATATTGTGGTCTACAACAATCTCCTGAGTGGTTATGCGCGTGCGCACAAAATGGCAGATGCATATGATCTGTTGAAAGAGATGAAGCGAAAAGGTTGTGAGCCTAATGCAGCTTCTTATACTACTCTAATACAAGCTCTATGTTCTCGAGAAAAAATGGAGGAGGCTGAGCGCATGTTGCTTGAGATGCACAGGAGCAACTGCGAGGCAGATGGTGTGACGTACGCTACACTGATTAGTGGCTTTTGCAAATGTGGTAAACTTGATAATGCTTACGAGCTACTGGATAGGATGATACAGCAAGGTCATACCCCATGTGCAACAACTTATTTGCCTATTATGTTGGCTCATGAGAAGAATGAGGAGCTGGAAGAGTGTTTGGAACTCATCGAGGAAATGAAGAAGATCGGTTGTGTTCCTGACGTTAGCATCTACAATGTGTTGATCAGGTTAGCATGTAAGCTGGCAGAGATTAAGGAAGGTGTTGAGCTTTGGAATCAAATGGAAACAAGTGGGCTTTGTCCAGGTCTGGACAGTTTTGTTATCATGATTCATGGACTCATGTCACATGGTCATCTAGTTGAAGCATGCGATTATTTTAAAGAGATGGTGGGAAGAGGTCTTCTATCAGCTCCTAATTATGGCACATTGAAAGACTTGCTAAATTCTCTTTTAAGAGCAGAAAAACTTGAAATGGCTAAAGACGTTTGGAATTGCATTGTGACGAAAGGATGTGATCTCAATGTTTATGCCTGGACAATCTGGATTCATGCACTCTTCTCAAATGGGCATGTTAAAGAGGCGTGTTCGTATTGCTTGGACATGATGGATGCAGATGTAATGCCACAGCCAGATACATTTGCTAAGCTCATGCGGGGCCTTAGGAAGCTGTATAACCGACAAATTGCAGCAGAGATAACCGAGAAGGTGAGAAAGATGGCTGCCGATAGACAGATCACTTTTAAGATGTACAAAAGGCGAGGTGAGAGAGACTTGAAAGAAAAAATCAAGGCAAAAAGGGATGGGAGGAAGACGAGGGCTCAGAGACGCCAGCGGGGTCGATGCCCAGGCCGTGCTAAAGCAGATATCTCATCAGGGCTCAGTTGATGGGATCCTGCATGCTAGCGCAGGGTGGGGGAGTGTCAGGAGCTAACATTGCGGAAATTGTTGGATTCGTTATGCTTATTCAGGTTTGTGTACCCACCAGGTATACCCTGTTAATCACATTTAGTTGTGAAATAAAATGAAAATGTTCATTCTATACGTAGAGCATGACTGAATCAAGCAGACCTGATATCAGCTCGCAATATTGATTTAAGAGCTTTTGAATAGAGAAAATTTGTTTAAAAAAAAAAAAAATCTCCTGATCTTCCTCACACGGTGTGATACTTGTTATAGTATGATGAATGCTACATAGTTCTTATTCATTCAAGAGTTGGGTTTTGTGACAAATAAAAATGACAAATTAAAGTTAAATAAATGGAAGTATCCCTTATCACATTGACAAATTAAAGTTAATCAAGTGAAATTATATTGGAGAAATAAAGTTGATTCCGATAATCTTGACATATTTCATGGATATGATTTTAATACATATCTGATCCAGGATATTTATTCTGCTAAAACCATGGTAATGCCTAGGTAACATAGACACTGGATTCTAAGGTTAAGTATAATGGCTATTTATTCATTTATCAGGTTAAAAAGATAATTACTAACTGGTTTAGTTTGTCGTATTATCATTACAGAACAGTGTTTAATCTGTAAGTCAATTCAGTTCCAAGTGCAATTTGGTGTTAAAATTTCGACTGACTTCTCCCTGCAAGGTTTCCATATTCATTCGTGCATATTTGAGCGTCCGTTAGAAACAAAAATACAGTTTAGATAGTATGAAAAGGGGGAAAAAAAATGATGGAATGCAAAAATGGGAGGCATAACGAATAATGTCCATGGTAAGGTGACGTGAAGCTCTTGAGTTCTCATAAGAAATTGTATGTGCTTAAAACATTGTAGCCCCTGATGATTGGCTTTTGTTTAGCGCCAAACGCTTCAAAGGTTTAGAAACATAGAGACCTACCCCCGGAGTGGGGGCTTGGCTGAGACATCAGGAGTAATCAGCTCAAGAATTAAAGGTCACCATTAAATTCATCAATTGCGTGCAAATTGCTATCCATTATGACCGCGTATACGACTAAAGCCCTGAATTTGATTGAAGCCCTGAATTTAAATGAATCATAAGGCTTGCACGTTGCTCCACAAGCCTTTCAGGTTGTCAGACCGGGATGTAAAGGAAAAAGACGTAGATTTTGGTATTTCAATAAATCGTGAAATCATGTAAGAACTTATCGATTATGTCTTTTGATAACTTTTTTATTTTGCGAGAAATTATCTTACTATTACACAAACTGAACCTAACCCGGGCACCAGTCGGGTGAACAAAGTTTTTCCGGTATTATAAAGATGTTAACGAGCATGATAGGATAGTTGAGCCACACAGTATGCCACGTAAATAAATACGTTCGGGAAACCATAACTATTGGTAAAAATTATCATTGAGGTACCTAGAGAGTTTACTGGGGGGCCTTGAACTACCTAGTCGGTCCAATGGCTGAAGACGGTAGCCAAGGGGTGCCTCCACCGATGAGGGCTATCCCCGGTAGTCTCCCAATAAGGCGCCTAGTAGGATTGCATTCCTTATTTTTATTTGCCGGTGCCTGCAAGCCTCACCCTCCCTAGTTGGAAGTGTATATTTTTCTTCCCCACTACCAGGAAATACCAACGATTTCACATTAAATAAATGTTGAACATTGGCAACACCTCACTTTAAATTATTCCCACACCAAGTTCTCTTTGGAAAGAGTCATTAAATATGTAGCGAGGGTGCCTTGAACTACCTGGCTGGTTCAATGGCCACACGTGGTAGCCAAGGGGTGTCTCCACAAATGAGGGCTATCCCCGATGGTCCCCCAGTGGAGCGCTTAGCAAGATTGTGCTTCTTATTTTTACTTGCTAACGCCTGCAAATCTCACCTCCCTCGTGTGCATATTTTTCTTTCTCACTATTAGGGAATACTAACTCACTAAGTCACTATTAGGGAATACTAACGAGTTTACACTACTAACGAGTTTACACTAAGAAGTGTTGAATGTTGGCAATACCTCACTTCAAATCATTTCCACACTAGATTCTCCCTGGAGAGTTATTAAATGTGTTTGATGAAATAGTATGCCACGTAAACAAATCTATTCGGGAAATCACAACTATTGGTAAACATTATCATTGAGGTACTCAAGAGAGTTTTTCTTGTAAACATGTCGAATTAATATGACTATTTAAAAGATCACTGGGGGTTTTTTGAATAGACAATATGATTTAAGAATGTAACAATGACCAACTCAAATTTTCTTTTGCCAAACAATACTTCGTTTTATCTTCTACATGACCCGACAAATTGTGATTACTTAAAACTTTTCGTAACACACAATACGCACCTACATTGCTACACAATAACTAGGGGAATGCCAGTGTATGGAAGAAAGAACTTGGGTTTGACATGAAAGGTTATACATGCTTTACAAATTCTAGTATTATCTGATCAGACTGGACACATCCGAAAGAACAAACTCAGAATTATCAGAAACCCTAACAAAGTTGCAACTGCGCTATATCCAAGTGAAACCTGGCAGCATTTATCCAATGAAAGGTAAACCCCAGATGACTTTAAACCTAGATCGAACCCGCACTCCAGAGTTGGAGAGGCAGAAGCAGGAATGACCCAGACCTGAAAAAATACAAATACAACATAACTTGACCCTCACGTTTGCCACCTCTAGATAGTCGCCACCATCCTTCCTCAGTCAACAAACATGTTATATGGCAACAATATAACATGTTTCTAATTCTCTGGATGATATGGTCAAGGAATGAATGACCAAGCCTGATGCATGATTTCATCATCAATGAAAGGACGCAGAGACCACATAGTGCAATAGGTTTCTAATTCTCCAGATGATAGCTTCAGATTCAGAGCAGAGACAATCTTTTCCTGCAATAAGAATCGATGATTTACCACCGGAAATTAGGTACTGATACATACAAAGAAACGTGACAAAGTACAAAAAATTACTAACAATTAGTTCAGCAAAAAGTGATGGGCTTGATACCTGCATGACAGAGTCTTGTTTAATCATACTGTAAATAATACCCATCATGGTAGCATAGTCTGTGAGTTCAGGTCTCCCAGAATCAGACGATGCAGTTTCCTCCTGAATGAATAAAAACAAAACCAGAACTCAATATAGAACAACATGAACAGCCAATGAAAAAAGAAAAAAAAAATCTGACAGTAGAACAAATGCAAACCTGGTTGCATGGCATTGTCACTCAATACTATATTTGCATGTATGCATAAAGTACATAGATGAAGGTATGCTATGTACACATGAGTGTTGCATCCTGAGAAAAAATTCTAAACACGGGTCTTTGTCAACTTTATGTATGATTTGAACAACGATTCATCAAATCATGTAACACTTGTACTATTTCATACACAAAATCCGATTTTGTAAAGTACAATGAGACCACCAGGACAGATTGCAAATGTAAATCAGTACACTGACGTCAAAAGGAATTAAAAGATGATTCGCACCTTTATGTCAAAGATAATTAGCAAACAAGACATGCCATTTCAAGGACTCAATATCCTGTTGAACATACATTTTTTCTAGTAAGACAGTTAAAACTGTCCCGCTCGTCAATGACAACGGACCCACGCTACTTCCCAAATGAAAAAGGTTTCTTGGTATGCCAAGGCCTTGAGATGAAATGGTTCACCTCAAACGGTTCAACTAAGAAGAACATGTGACCAAATTATAACATTTAGTTGGCTCAAACGTTGAAATTTTGGGCTGGTTCTACTTATGTGTTTGTTCGTTTGATATTGTATAAAAATTAGTTAAATAAGACTCAAATACTAATCCAGCAGCAGGTACATCATGCAACACGTAACTCTTCGACCATCCAGAACAAAAGATTACATACAAATCTTATGTCTGAATACATAAGATAATCTACAGTTAATTTTAGCAGGACAAGAGGGTCCTCTCTGTTTGCAAATTCACATTGAAATAAATGACTATTAATTTTTGACTTTATACTTCTTGGTATCAAGATGCACATAGAAAAATGGAACAGGCTATTAGTGCGTCAAGAAAAAGAATGCTGTCCAAAGACCAATGGTATTTTGAATCTCTCACATCAGAGATAGAATATCATTTGGAGCAACAATATAAAAGAAAATTATAAGCCCACCTTGTTAGCAATAGTCACTTCCCTCATCGATCTATCATTAATGTCTTCATCCTGAGATGGTAATAAATACTCATTTGCTGCTTCTACAACCCTGATTACATCCTCTAGAAGACCCTCAAGTTCGATCAGTATAGTTTTTGCTGCAGCAACAAAATTGGAAAATTGTTCATGTAAGTGATAATTTACTTTTAATTTCAAGTCTGCAAGGAACTGTATTTCGCTAGTGCTCCAAAAAGAAGAAAAAGCAAAATGGTGCAACCCTATCTCTTTCTTCCTCTTCTCCCTCTCTCTCTGTCCTCCCCTAACTTAAAACTATGGTAAAAATCTGGAAAACCAAAAATCCCAAAAGGTATCATTCTAAAATACACAAAGCACTTGCATCTGCACAACGGCAACGACAAAGACCACCACATCTACAACAAACTAAGCCTTAACACATATGTGGGGTCAGATATATGAAACTTTTATGCCATTTTGCTCTGGCTTTCAAGTATTCTATAAGGGTTAAATGCTCCACATGTTTTAAGAGAGAAAACATCAACTTGCAAAATTTCCGGAAATTCATGCAACTTATATACTGACTAACAGATCAATATATTAAAAGCCTTTTAAGCAGCATGCATTAAATTAAAAAATCATTTTGGACAAAGGTTTGGCATTACTTTACAAAAATGGTCATCAATCTGACTCGAGCGATGAAAAACATCAATTAGGAAACTTCATGTTATGCACTTTCACTATTAAAACTGTAGTTGGAAAGAGAAACCAAAATAAATGCATGGGGGACTAAACAGGATCTTTTATCAAATTTGATGTATAGGAGATTTAAAAGACTGGTTATAACATAATTAGCCATAAAAAAAGGCATTTGAATTATGCCCTCCATTGCAAAAAATACATCTAGAGGAGATCACAGCATCCCAGATTTTGGTCAATCTCAACAGAGAATGACAAAAGTTTTTGTTTTGATCAGATTATGAGCCAATTTCAATATTGGATTCTATGTAACAAAACATTACCTGTATTCACAAGGCTCTGAAGACCAAGTACACAAGTACGTACTTCTGTATGCACATTAAAGGAAAACAGAAGACAGTCACAGTCAGTTCAGGTGCAAAAATGACACATCAAGTAAGAAATAGTGGCTGCAATAAGATATTCCCCACCCAAGATATATTTACAAATCCTCAAGTCTGTAGACTATGTACTGTTGCTATTTTGACAAAATGCTCTGTCAAAATATAATATCACCAATCAGAGTAAGCACATAATTTTATAAGTCGAAGAGATGCCAAGTATTTAATCAATTAGAGCGTTGAAGAAAGTTTCAAGCAAAGCAGAAAATGCATTGAATAACTACATCTTCAATACAGCATCCACAAAAATACTATGTGTATATACTGTCACCACAGGGTATTGAGTGATGGCGGTCTATCTGTTGCGCTGCATACGGTAGTAAACAAATGAGTGCTACGCTATTTCAGGAAATTGAAAGAGTTGTGCCTACACTTTGTCAGATTCTGGGACCCATCATTGGCGTGGATACATCCAGCATTAAAGTATGATGTAAGCCTCTCTGTTTCATTAGCTTTGATAATATTCTTGAGTAAAATTGAACTTCTGTCTAAAGCAGGCCGTCGAACAAGTTCTACAAAAAGATGAAGAGAGAAGCATTGAGGATGCCAGAATGAGATTGATGTTGACATATAAGAAAAGGGAGAAAATAATGAACTCTAGATTTTCAACCTAGCCCTTGTTGAAAGCTGGCAAGAAACCTGCTTCCTGCAGCTGCCACTTCATCAGACTTTGCGACCCTATAAAATGAATCGTTGACCCACATCATCATTTGATCAAGCAAAAGAATACTACCCGCCTTTCGATATATGTCTACGTGAGAAGCATATGGAAATCGGACTTGTATCATTACCAGGACACTATGTGACAAAAGAAAGTTAATGGAAGTAGGATGGTCAATGATGAATAAGTAAAAATTCTACTATTATATGCATTATTATACTTTTAGTTGTCATATGGAGTTCCACAAGACACAAGCACAGAAACAAAATGAAGCAGAAAGGCACATGATGCAGAAAGACTCTTTAAAGGAAAATTTGAATTTGGACATGCAGGAAAAATCAGTCACCAAGGGGATACCTAGCCATAAAACTTTTGTAAATCAGAAACATCTTCTCCATCTCAGAAGCTGATCTCTCATTGTCGGTTCCCATACTGCATAACAACATACCTCATTAAGCAAAGAATGACCAAATTCACTGAGCAGATGATTGATTAGTCACAAAATAAACTCCTTAAAGCAGATTTTTAGGCAATCTGAACTATCAATGTTGGTAACAAGATGGTACACACTCAAGAAGAAGAAGATAAGAACACATGAAACAGCATAGCCGGAGATGTTCCAGGCCTCAGCCTTCTTCTGGGTCTGGTGAATGGTTAGCAATCTTCTCTCACAGCCAACCTTACACTTTCTCCTAGGCCTGTCCAATTTATGAGCCCTATGAAAAAGTCTAGAACTTGTTGGGCTACCTTGGACCCATGAACAGACGTAAATGAAACAAAGAGAGAACTGCTTGAGCACTAATCAACCGATGCCGACGAATCATCAAACGGTTGGCGGGCAAGAAAGATTGCAAGCACATATCACTCGTCCGAGCTTCAGCAGGCAACCCAATTCAAAGTACAAACAACCAGTGAAGCTCCTACCGGTCGGTCACCATCAATCCCATTTTCTAGCAAAGGGGGCCGGAATTCAAATCAAGAAAGAAGGCATGCATCCTCCGCGCGTCCTTCTCGCAGAAGAGGGGGAAAAGGAGGAGAAGTTCGCGGGGAACTCCCAACGTTGGAAAGATCGAAGAACTCACTTGGGTAGTCACGAGGTGGCGTCCTGCTCTGGGTACCATGAAAAGTCACCAGCAAGAGAGAGAAGAGGCAGCAGCAGCAGCAGGAGGACTGAGGAGGTTGGAGGAGGAGAGGCAGCCTGCAGGGTAGCCGAGGGCGGCAGTACAAGAAGTATTTTCGAGGTCTCGGTTGAAAAGAAGATAAAAGAATTAAGGTAATTAAAAATATCTGTTTGGCCAAAGACAAAAGTAAAAATATCTAATTTATCGCTTTAGCAAAAATATTATATATAGTATATTGTTTTTCTTCCAATTCCTTTCTTTTCTTTTCCATGAAACTATCTCAGAGGATGATGTAGAGGTGTCAATTTATGACAAATATTCTTGTCTCTCACTATTTCCATCCCTAATTGACTCCTAATATTCCATTTTTTGTTGAATTGGTTATATTATTTTTTGTAGGTCTCACTTTTGATTTAAGATTATTTCTTACTTTTTTTTTTATCATTCTTTTTTTTTTTTTTCAATTCTATTAGAAACAAAAGGTTAAATTTGGGGCTACTCTTGATTTGAGATTATTGCTTTCTTACTTTTCTTTTTTTTTTCCTTTTTTTTTTTTTCCTTTTCTTTCTCCATTTGAAACAAAATTTGTATACCTCTTTTAAAAAAAATATAATTATTTGGTAGATAGCTAACTAATTATTTGACAAAAAAAAGAGCTAATTATTGTGTTAATGAGTTGTATATTCTTTTTTTTTACTAGGATTTAGTACACATTTTTCATTTAATTATAACTTTAGTATGTGTCATTATGTTGTAATCTGTATATTTTAACAACTTAATTTTCATTTTATTAAGTGAATCTAATAGTCAAATTTCTAATTATTTATTATACGATACATTAAATATTTTGAATGACCATGAATTTATAGAATCATATTTCAAAAGGACAATTAATCAAATGAGATTTGGTCTTTCTTCATTGACGTTTAATAGAAATATTATGTCGATCACGATAATTACCTCCCTAATCGCAATCAAAAAGAACATATTTGTCTCTCTTTAAACTCCTAAGCAAAAAGATGCGTCCTCACACTACTCAAAGGATCCTCTCATGTTAGAAAATTACCTAGTAAAATTTCAAATGAACTTCTTGACATGATTGATTGTTGTTTGTCATTCATAGTTTCATCATCAATAAATATATTGAAGTAAAAAATAATATTGTTTTCCATAGTGACTACACTATAAAAAATAATAGAATGAAACATGAGTAAATTATGCATAATGCATGCATCAACCATAATATCGAAGTCAAAAAATTCACGATCACAAGAATAATCTAGAAAAATAAAATAATGTTGTGTCCTTCTCAAGAGACAGTCTCTTGATGGTTGCTGGCCATTGAGTAGGGTCCACACTAGACCTCGCTTCTACTTTAGTTGACAGCTCAGCTACTGAATCAGTTTTCTTCAACAGCAAGAAGAGCAAATGCAACAAATCACTGTAGTGCTGAAGTTATTGGACTTCCCTCCTAGATTTGTTAATAGTAATAGAGTCCTGCTCTTCGTGTGGTGTTTCTTCCCCCTTAACGACAGGAGGCATACCTGGGAACACTACAGTATTTGCTGTCGTGGCACATTCATCTAGATTTCCTAGGATTCTTGGGTTCCCGGACTATTAGCATCAAAACACCTTCATCAAAAGTAACATATCTGCTAATTATAATTTTGGGTGACTTAAATTGGGATAACATAATCTTCATTGTTTAACCCCAAATGTATAACCTACATAACATCGGAGAAGAAATCGGGAATAAAAAAGCTAGATTTCCTCTCATGATTAGAATGACAGGGCTGCTCCTATTCATCGAGCAACATTGCATGAGACTGGCTGCATTTTAAAGATTATGAACTATCCAAGTTCAGCCAATATTAAGTGATATTATGCTGAGACTAAAGCTAAGTTATGATCGTCTTCAACTACGACTAAAGCAATTATGAATATTGCAGTCTAATCTTAAAAAGCACTGAATTGACCAAGCACGAAGCGATATCCCTTTGGATAGTTGAAGGGTTTATTACACCGAAATGAAATAGTAAAAGTCCCGAAGCAGGAGAAATATATAATTAAGAGGGTCGGTTTGGAGATCGTTCTTACACGACATAAAAGAAGATATCCATGGATCCATTTGGTCATGCAAAACATGATCTAATGCACGAGCTTTCAAGGGCCGTATCGTTGGTTCAAGATTACATCACCGTAAGTGTTCAAACGTCAAGCACATAAATGGAAGCATCTCTCATGCATTTTCAGTTGTCAAATCGCCAAGATGATATTGGAAACACTTTCTAAGGCATAGAAAATGGGGACCACCCCTCTCTAAGGTATCGGGAGAATGTTTCCTATTTGTTTATGTTGGGAGCATGCCGTAAAAATTCGAAATCTTCACCTAAGAGATCTTCAAGAAGGAGCCCAAGTCTAAACCCATCAATATATCTAATTAAACTAACTTTTACTCAAAAGTTTAAATCAATAATTTATGATCTATGATATTTTAACTACTCCATATAACACCAATTCTCCAATATGATGTATTTCTAACATAATTCGCGTGTGTATCTCAACAATCTCCCTATCATGTATAAGCTTAGTGTTGGATATTTCTAACACAATTCACATGCGCATCTCAATAATCTCCCCCATCATGTGTGAGTTTAGTGTTGGGTTTGCTCTCATTTAATTTAGGTATCATATTCTCTTTCTCTAGATGGAACCATGAAGGTTGCCATTGAGATTGCATTGTTACACCTTGGAAACCATGTGGGCCTATCTGCCTTTAGCTCTGATACCAATTATTGGCTACACGCAATAGAAATTCTATACCTTCATTTAGAGAAATTGCTAAGAGAAAGGCCAAGTCTAAGCCGGTCAATAATTTTAGTTGGATCCACCTTTACTAAAAAACTTAAGACAATAAGTTATTGGTTAACTATTTTATACCATACCAATTCTTCGATAAGAAACGTTTCACACATACATCAAAACACTTTAGCATATGATAATGAGAGATTGCAAGCTTAGTGTCTTGAAGTGGTGCTCATCTACGAGTTGCTAGTGTTTATAGGTGACTCGAACTATTTGAGATATCATAGCCGTACTTACGATAGCAGACTCAAGACTATGACGGTTTGAATCTCATCCTATGTTCCTCACTAGAATAATGGTTGAGTGGCATTGGAAAGTTGAAGAATTTAAAGAGGCTAGACCTCAAATAGTGCACGAGTCTCAAAAAACTTCAAGTAGGTTTAACTATGCTAAATCTTTGGCATCTCAATTTACTTGGGTGTGACAAGTCCATCCACATGCCTTGTGAAATGGGACATTGACTAATTTATGCACCAGCATATTTCCGGATGATTTTAGAGGGCGCTTGTAAGACTAAAAAGATTGGAAGCAAAACTGGTGATCCTTCACTTGGAGCACATAAATCAGTTGGATACACCACTCTTGGTGTAAAAGTCAAGTTTAAAAGCCTCGATGCTCGATTGGTGATTTGAAATGATCATTTCTTATATTAAACAAGAACCACAAAATTCTCCATTCGTCTAATTTGTTTTCTTGTCTTCTTCTTCAACTCAGTGACATTAAAAAACACAATGGAACAAACAAAGTTGTGGTAAAAAAAATTGAACAAACATAGTGCATGCTTGAAGTTGAACAAAAGAATGACAAGTTATGACGCGGCAATATATCCAGTTTTTATTAGTAAATTACATTAAAGTTTTTAAAAAGGACTTTTATTTGGACTGCGCTTTAAGACCTTGTGGAGGATAGCAGACGAAAAAAAATAGGGACAACATTGAATAATAAGCAATAAGTTGACAAATTACAGCCGTCATTACTCAGTCTACTTCGTGAGTCATCCAATGGTGTACTAAGACGTGATCATACTAAATACTACCCAAACCAAAAATTTGCATTGTTGACCCAAGTGCCATTTGTGGACAAGATATATATCATATTGCCAAAATTATAGAGGTGCACAGCGATTTCTTTTTAGTTTAAGTAAATAAAAGAAACCAACCTATCATACTTGAGTTATCGGAAACATGCCATACTTTTAACCCTTACATCTAAATTTGTATTGTTGACCCGAGTGCCATTTAAGGACAAGATATTTAACGGGAGAATTACCAAAAAAATACTAAACCTATTGCAATTGTGCCAATTCAGTCATAAACTTTTTTTTTTTTTGGCGAATTTATCCTAAACCTTTTATAATTGTGCCAATTTAGTCCATTCGGCCAAAATTGGCCGGTCAGCGTTAACATGGACGTCGGCCGGTGAACGTTGATGTGGTAATTTTTTAATATATTTTTTCGAATTTTTTAATATTGTTTGAATTTTTTGAATTCTTTTTTTCTTTTTCTTTTTCCCCAACCTTCTCCTTCATCTGGCCAGCAAGGGCCGGCGAGGTCAGCCTCGCCAGCCATTGGCGAGGGCGAGGCCCCACCAGATCTGGCAAGGTCAGCCTCATCGGCCACTGGCGAGGGCGAGGGTCGACCGTCCAAACCATTCCTTCTCTTCGTCGTCATCAATGGTGTCTTCTTCTTCGCCACAACGCCCCTCTTCTTGACCTTCGATCTCGCACAGCAACGCTCGCGCCCTTAGAGAGAGAGAGAAGAGAGAGAGAGATGTTGGGCGAACTGTACGGAGACCTGCCGCCGCCTTCCTCCATCGACGACGAGAACCCTAGCGGCACCAACCCCGCCTCCACCGTCTAGTCTAGCAATGCCAAGTTTGCCCTGCCTGGCCTCTGCAAGCCCTCCCTCGCTCCCCAGACTCGTCTCGTCTCGTCTCGTCTTGTCGTCCGGCCTGCTCTACTCTTCGACCGCAAACGCGAAGGAGGACTCGTTGAGCTCTTCAATCCGCCTCGCTTCCCACGTGTTGATCTCCCCTCCATTGCTTCGCCATCGCTGCTGCCGAGCCTGGCATAGTGAGGTCAACCCTCACCTTGGCTAGGCGAGGCCCTGCTGGATTTGGCGAGGGCCGAGCTCGCCAGATTCGGCGAGGCCTCACCCTCGCTAGTGGTCGGCGAGGCTGACCTTGCCAGATCTAGCAGGGCCTCACCCTCGCCGGCCCTCCAGCCAAAGGAAGGAGAAGGTTGGGGGAAAAAAAAGAAATAAAAAAATTCAAAAAATTAGAAAAAAAAAAATAAAAATAGCCACATCAACGTTCGTCGGCCGGCTGTCCCCAATCGGTGTCCACGTCAGCGCCGGCCGGCCAATTTTAGTCAGATGGACTGAATTGGCACAATTATAAAATGTTTATGACTAAATTGGCACAATTGCAATATATTTAGGACTTTTTTGGTAATTCTCCCAATATTTAACATATTATCAAGATTATAGAGAAGCACATAAATTTCTTTTTTATTCAATTAAATAATAGGAAACCAGCCTACCTTACTCGAGTTACAAAAAACGTGCAATACTTTTAACCTTTGCATCTAAATTAGAAATGTGCATCGTTGATCTAAGTGCCATTTAAAGACAAGATTTTTATTATATTGTCAAAATTATAGAGGAGCACACAGATTTCTTTCTAATTTAAGTAAATAAAAGGAAAGCAGCCTACCATACTCGAGTTATCAAATATGTGCAACACTTTTAACCATTACATCTAAACTAGAAATGTGACCCGAGTGCCATTTTAGGAATATATTTATCATATTGTCTAAATCATAGAGGAGCACACGGATTTCTTTTCAATTCAAGTAAATGAAGAAACCAACCTACCATACTTGAGTAATTAATAACTTGCAACATTTTTAACCCTTACATCTAAACTAGAAATTTGCAGTGTTGATCCAATTGCCATTTAAGGACAAGATATTTATCATATTGTCAAAATAATAGAGGAGCACATAGATTTCTTTTTATTTAAGTAAATAAAAGGAATTCAACCTACCATACTCGAATTATAAAAACGTGCAACACTTTTAACCATTACATCTATATAAATAAGCGAAGTTCACATCCCAAGAACCATTATGGGCTAGAACAAATGGAAGTTATCATCACTTGATAATGTCATGAGCAAATGCCCAAAAAGATGACTCTTATGATTTTATGAGGTTTGCTGATCTCCATTAAAAAGGTTCACTGGAGTCTACTATTCACCTTCTCTTCCAGCCCAACAATCCCTTCTCTTGTGGCCTTACCTTCAGTGAGCAATTGCAAATCAGCTTGGAGATTCAGGTACATCCTGTCCTCGTGACATTATATTGTTCCAAGCCAACCAAAATTTTTCGGAATCAATTTACCAATTGATGTAACTATCTTGGGATTATTTGGATTCATTATGTGCATTTGAGTGCTTTGATCATGAACTTGCTCAATTCTTCAATCCTTCTCTTTTACACGGCCTTTCACTTAACTTTGCACTCTCACTTTCTCCGAATTTTTCAAGTTTTGGAATTGATCCACAAGAATTAGTGAAACAATCCTTGGGATTATAGGGATTGATTATTTGCATTTGATTGAGCAACATCTCATTCAATTTTTCCATCTTGGAATATAAACCAAAATTTTTCGGATTCAATTTACCAGTTGATGTATCCTTGGGATTATTTGGATTCATTGTGTGCATTTGAGTGATTTGATCACCAGCTTGCTCAATTCTTTCATCCTTCTCTTTTACACTGTCTTTCACTTAACTTTGGGCTCTCACTTTCTCTGAATTTTTCAAGTTTCGGAATCAATCCACAAGAATCGGTGTGACAATCCTCAGGATTATAGGGATTGATTATTTGCATTTGATTGAGCAACAAATCGTTCAATTCTTCCATCTTGGAATGCCAATCAAAATTTTTCGGAATCAATTTACGAATTTATGTAACTGTCCTTGGGATTATTTAGATTCAATATCTGCATTTAACTGCTTTGATCACCAGCTTGCTCAATTCTTCCATCCTTCTTCACACGGCCTTTCACTCAATTTCAGGCTCTTACTTTCTCTGAAATTTTCAAGTTTCGGAATCAATCCACAAGAATCAATGTAACAATCCTTGGGATTATACGGATTGATTTTTGCATTTGATCGAGCAACCTCTCGTTTAATTCTTTCATCTTGGAATGATTCCGTAACAGTTTGTTGGCTTAGAACAATATAATGACATAATAAAAAAATGTGTCTAGATCTCCTTGTTGATAAGGAATTTGTTAGCACAAGTAAGGCCACATACGGAGGTCTTGTTGGGTACAAAGAGGAGATGAATAGCAACCTCCAGTGAACATTTTAAAGGAGATATACAAGGGATTCGAACAGGAGGGACCAATTGTGGATTGGTATCACTTTATTTAGACCAGTGGAATTAGCAAGCATAATTTTATCCGCTAGTTTGTTTGTAGAGATAGTCTACCGACGACAGTAGTCATATCACGATGGTTGTCTTCAGTTGATACTAAATGTTATTTCTATAGGACTGCTACATAAGACAATAACCACATATTCTTAGTAAACCTGAACCAGTAGTATATGGCACAATATCCTCGAACGAAATGGGCTTTGGCGTTTTGCAGGATGTTGGAATTTTGAACTTCAATGGATGATCAAGTCCACCAATGGCAAAAACTTGGAGGTGAGGCTACTCAAGTTGTCTTCCTTAGCAACGATTATTTGCATGGAACGCGACCGTAGACGGTTTTGAAACAAGTAAATTGAGGCTCATCTTCTATTGGCTAGGATTCACAAAGTTGTAAGCAGTAGACATCACTCTACCAACATTGTAGGCCTCCACAAGCAAATGATATAGCACATCGCACCAAAAGAACAGCGGACAACACACTTATAAAACTCCTTGCCCGAAAGTGAGGTTATGGCCCAACGAAATATATCTTGGCATGAAAATCTGTGTTGGGCCATAACCTTGCTTTCGGGCAAGGAGTTTTATAAGTGTGTTGCCCGTTGTTCTTTTGATGCGATGTGCCATATCATTTGGAAGAACATGAACGGCATACTCTTCAGGGGGGAGCAGCTTTCTGTTTCGGCTATGAAGAAGCATCTCATTCAAGTTGTTGAAGATAAGGCGGTCACCTTTAGGAACATGGAGGACTCCATCAGGAATAGAAGGTTGCAATGCTCTTGGGATATTGACCCCAGTATCTTCTTGTCTAGGGATTACACTTAGAGTTTTTGGACGGTTTGGTTGCCTTTGGCTGGCGGTTGTAATTGCCGCCTGGGCCTTTCCTTGCTGTTCTTGTTGTAGCCGTTTGGCTTTTCTCGTGGCTTCCTTTCACTCGTTTAGAGCCTGTTCTTCATGAGTGCAAGTTTTTGAAGCCGTTTCATTTGTACAGTTTGGCTTTTCCCCTTATATATTGCTTACTTTTATCAAAAAAATAATAATAATGCAAAGGAATGCCCCTATGCTTTTGTACCTCATCTAATGATACTCACATATTTACACACAAATAAAAATTAAAGGAGATTGACGGACCTCCTAAAACTATGAGAGCCATCTTCCTAGGAATTTGCTCAAGATTTTTTTAGAAGGTTACAATGGTTTGACATCAATAACATCACAAAGGAGGCGATTCTTTTTATGATGCAAACCGCTTGAACCCCGTCACTCTCATCTTGCTACGGGATTTTAGACTAAATTGATTTCCATTTATAACAATCGATGTACGAAAATTTGAGATTCTCTTGTTAATATAAATTATTGTCCTATTTGAATGGTACTCCTATCCTAATTTTTGTAAGATAACCACGGTAAGTCTCGAAATTCATGCTCAAAGTGCAATTGAGTTGTCTAACATTCCATTTAAAAAATAGTCTTAAATGCTTATTAACGTGCGAAGATTTCTTATCCACACTAAAGTAGGACACTCTCAGCATTTATATTATCTTTTCATCTGTCTATGGTGACGCAGTAGCTGAGAGCTTGAAATGAGAAGCAATATTTATATATTGAAATAAATGCACCAAAAGTCCTAAAATTAATCACGAAATGCGATTAACTTCTAAAACTTTCAAAATGTGCAATCAAGAGCTACAACTTATTAAATTGATACAATCAAGTCATTTTATTAACACTATCAATTTGACTAACAGAAAATGCAAACATATTATTTTTATTTTTATTTTTTTTCATGCATGGCATTTATTATTATTATTATTTAAGATCTAAAATTAGATAAAAAAAAAAAAAAAAGCTAATAAAGAAAGTCCCACAAGCCCTTGCCAATGAGCCACCGCTGCCCATCGTTGAAAGGGGCTGATGGAGGCTGCCGGTGCAGGTAAGGTCTTTGCTTTCCCTGGGCAAGGGCCTGCTCGCCCGGTGCAGCACAAAGAATCTTCCATTGAAACTAAAGCTCTAACCAAAGCAAAGCAAAAGCATCTTCCATTAAAACACCTCAGGGTCCAAGCTTGATGCAGCACTAGTGCTTGCCCATCGTTATCCCTAAATGATTTCGGCGACAAAGAAGGAGACAAATCAGGCCAAAAAAAAAATATTCTGTAAAAGGTATGAACAAGGGGAACAAAATTATTCGATGGAACCTAGTGGTGCTGTCGATCCTCCAGCGAATATGGTGAGGGATGAAGTGCCAAATACTACAAAGCCAAAACTTGGCATATGGACACTTAAATGCCAAAAATTTCAAAAAGTAATTTAAGTATCAAAATCGGAGAAGAATGGAACATTTAAGACCATTCTATTCCCAAGAATAATTTATGTTCAGAAATAATTCTTTTTAATTCTATTCTCCGAACATATTTCTAAGTATTTGAAGGCCTTGGTAACTGCCCAAAATTTTTATTCCCACGATAGAATTGTGTTTGGCACTGCTCTCAAAATTTTTAATCCAAACTATTTTCTTTTACGTTGCGTTTGGCGTCGGGATAAAATTCTGGATAAGATATGATTCATATCCTATCCTACGTTTGGTGCTCGCTTAGAACAGGATAAATTCGGATATAAAGGGGATATAGATAGGATAAAATTATCCTATGGGGAGGTGGGATAAAGGTGGATAGAATTTCTAATATCCATAAAAGGAAAATTATTTTTCTTGAATAAAAAACTTATTAAATTAATAAAATTGAAATTATATTTCAATATAAAGAATATAATTCTAATTTAAGAAATTAAAAATAAAAAAATAAAAAATTTATTTTCAATTAATATTATTTTAATTTATATATTCAACTTTAATTCTATCTTATAATAAACATTCAATCTATAAATTAAATATTTATATTTACTATATATTTTAGGTATTTTTGTATTTTAAGTATGTTAGTACAGTTCTTGTTTGATAAAATTTTATTAAAAAATGATGAAAGGGGAAAAAGAAATAATAATGAAAATAATATAAAAAAGAGGAAAAAAAAAAAAAAAAATTAAGGAATATTGTTACAAGAGATTTTCACCATGTTCATTTATGAACATTTATGTTTATTTATAATGATATGCCGTTTATATCAAAAAAATGTACATGATATGATATGAACATGTTCGACTTTAATACTGCGATTAATCAAACAATGGACGGGATATAAAAAAAATCCCAGGATTTCATATCCTATCCTATCAAGTTCTATCCCAATTGGAAATCTGGACAACCAAACATAGCCTTAATTTTTTAAATAATTTTATTACTTTTTTTCCCCTTTTCTTCTTCGACCTTTGGTTGGTCATTAGCCTTAGGATGATTGGCGATTGGCCAGGTCGCGCCTCATCGGCCAAGCCTCGCCAAAAGCTAGGCGAGGCTAAGCTCACCCAACCATCGGCGAAGCTTGACCTCGCCCAACCAAGGCTCTTGGCTAGCCTTGCCTGGCCAGGTGAGGTTTGCTAGTGGCCAAGGGAGGCCCACTTGGCCACTAGCAAGGCTTAGTCCTACCTAGATCTAGCCAGGCCGAGCCTTGTCGATGGTTGCACTAACCTTTGGCAAGCTCATGGGACTTCACCTAGCCAATCGCTGGCAACTAGCTGTGGTAGAAGGCGGTGGTGGAGGTAGTGAAAGAAGAAGAGAGAAGAAGAAAAGAAGCAAAAAAAAGAAATTTGAGATAACTTGATTCTAGAATTATTCCCGATAGCAAAGAATCAACTTTTTTCTTACTTTTTGATTTTATTCCAAATCTATATCTGGGAACAAAAAATTTATCAAACGGATCTTTGTTCTTTTTTTTGTTCCTTGTGACAAAATAATAGAATCATGTACTATTTGACCAGTTGCCAAACAAATCCTTAAGTTCCAACGGTAAGAAATTCTAGCCAAACAACTGATGTGACATCTTTTTAGCAAGATAAGTACGAAACAATGTCGGTTTGGCGCTAACATGACCCCAAAATTGAATTTTAATATAAATATTAATTACAAAATTACAAAAAAAAAAAAAGAAAGATCTATAACAGCATTTGGTGAGGGCTCACATAGGCCTCGTTAGTGCCACCCCACCATCACCAGGAAGGACCAACAAAGGTGGGGGCAAGGGTCGGTTGGGGTGGCTGGGCAATGGCTGGCAACCCTGGCCGCCCTCACCTCGCCATAGCTAACGGTGGTCCTTGGCCCCTCTGGGCAAGAGCTGACGACCTTCGCTGGATCAAGGGGAGGGTCATGATTCTCACCCCAAATTTGGGTGAGGGCTTGCAAGCTCTCACTGACAGTCGGCCAAAACATCAACCATTGCCCAAGGCTCAATAACCTTAGCCAACCCTTGCCTCACTGTTGCCGGCCCTTCTCGAGAACAATGGGGGCAATAGTGGCGAGGGTCGTGCAAGCCCTCACCAAACACTTGTTGCTTATCTTTTAAAAAAAAAAAATATGTATATTTAATTTAATTTTTTAATTAATAATTATATTAAAATTCAATTTTGGGGCAAAACAACATTGTTTTGCATCTTTATTGCTAAATAAGCTTTCTGATGAGCCAATATTATTAAAAATAGTGATGTCAAATTTTTAGTTAGCCTCGCTAGACTTGGCATTTAAGTATCTCAATTTTCAAAAAAAGTACCATTTAAGTGTACTTTTTAGAAGTTTTGATATTTAAGTGTCCCTTCATATTAAGTTTTAGTACTTACATTATACTTTTGTCGTGAGGGATGGGCCTATTATGCTTCATCTTCGTCACCAGCTCTTTTTTCTTCTTTTTTTTTGGGGGGGTGTGGGTCAATTCGTCCGCTTTTTCTTGATTATGATCGTCTTGCCGACGGTTGTGATGGTCAGACCCCAAGAACAAAAAGATCCATTTTTGAGACGCCACAATCAATCTCTTCTAATATTAACAATACAAAGCACGAAATTAAACTAGATAACAACGAAGAGAGGAAGAGGGAGAGAGAGACCATTTTGGTTCCAAATGATCGATTTGAGCTGTCGCGAGGTTCTGCAAGGACGAGAGAGAACCAAAATCCTAAAACAACAGCACAAATAGAGGAGACGCACCGATTTGGGCTAGGGTTGTCGACCATCACCTAAGGCTGGTGATGCTCACCCATCCAAAGCGAGTGCCTTGCCCGAGGCCTATTGGCCTTTGCTTGGGGTCGATGACTACCGACCCTTTTGGTGAAGGGCGTGGCGGTAGCTAACCGAGAGGCCTTGTGGCTCTCTTGTTTTCACCTTGAGTCCTTTTTTTTTTTTTTTAATAATCATTTTAGTTTTTAATCTAATTTAAATAAGATTTGACAATATAAAAATAAAAAATGTCACGTAGATTAGAGAAAATAATATAATAAGTGTCACATCAACATTTTTTTCAATAGCTAAATTGAAGAAGTTTACAGGAATACTTGATTGCAATATTTTGACAAGTTTTATGGTTTGATCGCATTTTTGAAAGTTTTAAGATTCAATCTTACTTTCGCAATTTTCACCCAAAAAAAAAAAAAAATCTTACTCTCGCAGTAAGTTTTAGGACTTCTAGTATACTTATCGCGGTTTTGCTTTGTTCATGTGAAAACAATCCCAGACCTTGACATAGGCTTTCTGGTTTGAGTAAATTCTTTGCTCCTTGCCCACGCAAATTTCCACTTCTACAATCTTCTTAGTTGGACCGAAATCTTTCAACTCAAACCACCGATACTTTGTCATCAACATGTTAATCCAAGATATATCCTTGGTAGTAATCAGCATACTATTCACACACAAAAAAGTGACTATACAAAGGAATTATCGGGGAGTTTTACCAAACACATACATACAATTGTCAAGCAGTTAATCAGGCAATTTTATCAAATCCACAAGCTCTCGACTATGTCGTTCTCAAGAGACTGAATGTCTTCATAGCTGCTACCATTGAGTAGAGTCCACGCCACACATCGCATCTATTGTAGTGGATGGCTTATCTACTGAATCAATTTCTTCAACATCTAGAACAGCAGAACCAACAAAATCAATGCAGAGCTGAACTTGCTGGACTTCTCTCCTGGCTTTGTTGATAGCGATAGAGTCCTTCTCTTCATGTGTCGTTTGTTGGAAATTAATCCAAAGAAAACACAAACTGTTTGTTGCAATCAGAACATGAAATTGGAGGTGAGGTACGGATATCCGAATCTTCTTAAGGCAATTAGTTCCTGTCAATGGTGCTCCGCAGCTTCACGAACTATGCCTCCCAAGATACAACACCTCGAACCTATTTGGATTAGCACTATGCAAACAGGACTCAGTCGAACCGTTCAATTGAACCAGCACACTCAGAAAAATCAGAAGAGTAGAAAAGTGTATTAGAGCCTTTTTGGAATCGAGTCGGAAAAACCAAAAACTGTAAATGAAGCTCTATGCTCCTATCTATTTATAGAGATTTTTAGTTCATGTACAGAAGAGATACATGAATTAAATAGACGCATGTATCCACGAAATTCATGAATCAAGAGATACATGAATTCAAGATATTCATGAATCCAAAGATACGTGAATTCAAGAGATTCATGAACTCAATAAATACATGAACTAAAAGATACATGAATATATAAAATTCATGAACTCAATAGATACGTGAACATAAAAGTTGAGGAAATTCATGAATCCAAAAGAGATACGTGAATAGAAAAACGTATCTTAATTTATTGGCTTTCGTTGATCCATTAACCATAATTATAACCATAATTACAACAATCCCCCACATTAATGGATCAACAAAACATTTTTGACTCGAATGAATCTGAGCATACTTGTTGAAATACACTGCATCAAGATAGGTAGCTTTCGCCTTGAACCTTCTTTAGTGAAAGCCTATCAAACTTACTTAACTAGTCGATGGACTAAGCCTTGAATCGCCAGTTGTTTGAGTAAGCCTAGACAATAAACCTCACACAGAGTATTTCCAATTCAAGATTAGTTCTCAGTTGTGTTTGTTCTTTCGGCCCTGAACCTCTCGGGATTCCTGCGTGCTTTAGAAAATCTAGCCTTTAAAGATTTTCATAGAGTCAGCTAGCTCCACGTATATAGGTGCATTCCTATTAAAGATATCCTACCATATCTCACTTGGATGTTATATTCCAAGTTATAGGAATCATTAAACGCATAGCGTACCCTTAATAATGCTGTAGGAAAGCATTGTTGCATCATAGAAGTGGGAGACAATGCTTACATTAGAGTTTCCAAAATTTGCGTTGTCCTATTGAACCTAGACCATGGGATCTCCAATCACATAGGTTAGGTTTCCACCCTGGAATCTCTTTATTGGGTTAAGGCTCTTAAACCCATTCCCCTCGATGCGCAGTTTATTTGATCTTTTGACAAACCTTTTGTCAGCGGATCCGCAATATTTTCCTTTGACTTTATAAAGTCTAAAGAAATGATTCCATTTGAGAGCAACTGCCTTACGGTATTGTGTCTACGACGAATATGTCTAGACTTACCGTTATAAATCACATTATGCACCCTTGCAATTGCCTCTTGATTGTCACAATGTATGCAAATTGCAGGCATAGGTTTTGGCCACACAGGAACATCTTCTAAAAAATGTCAAAGCCATTCTACTTCTTCAGCAGCTTTATCCAAAGCAACAAACTCTGATTCCATTGTAAAGCGTGTTATTAGAGTTTGTTTAGAGGATTTCCATGACACTGCGGCACCTCCTAGTGTGAACACATATCCGCTAGTCAATTTCAATTCATCAGAATCTGAAATCCAGTTGGCATCACAATAACCTTCCAAAACAGCCGGATATTTGCCATATTGTAGAATATAGTCTTTTGTCCTTTTCAAATATCCAATACTCTCATCAAAGCATTCAAGTGCTCGTGACCTGGGTTACTGGTATATCTACTCAGTTTGCTTACTGAGTACGCAATATCAGGTCTAGTGCAATTCATGATATACATGATGCTGCCGATTACTTGAGAGTATTCCAGCTGTCTAACACTATTTCCAGTGTTCTTTCTTAAAGTTAGGTGTGGAAGAAGAGGATTGTTTGCATCTTTAATGCCGAATCCTTTAAATCTCTAAAATACTTTTTCAATGTAATGAGATTGTGTTAAACCTAAGCCATCTGAATTCCTTAGAATTTTGATGCCGAGTATAACATCTACTACACCTAAATCTTTCATCTCAAAATTCTTCTTGAGAATGTTCTTGGTGATTTTGATGACCTCAGTGTTATCTCCAAGAATTAATAAGTCATCGACATATTGACAAATAAGTACATATCCAACTGTTGAGGATTTAGTGTACACAAATTTGTCACACTCATTGATTCTATACCCATTTTGAATCATTACTCGGTCAAATTTCTCATACCATTGCTTAGGAGCTTGTTTAAGTCCATACAATGATTTGATAAGTCTTCACACTTTGTGTTCTTGTCCTTTGACCTTGAACCCTTCAGGTTGTTCCATATAAATCTCCTCATCGAGATCACCATTTAAGAATGCAGTTTTCACATCCATTTGATGTATCTGCAAATTGTATAGCGAAGCTATAGCAATTAACATCTTTATTGATGTTATTCTTGTGACAGTGAATAAGTATTAAAGTAGTCAAGACCCTATTTTTGTCTAAACCCTTTGGCTACAAGCCGAGCTTTGTACTTATCAATGGAACCATCGACCTTTAGTTTTTTTCTTGAAAATCCATCTACATCCGATTGGTTTATTTCCAGGTGGAAGATCAACCAATTCCCAAGTATGGTTACTTAGGATAGAATGGATTTCATTGTCAACAGCTTCTTTCCAGAAAGGAGCATCTGGAGATGACATTGCCTATTTATATGTTTGGGGCTCACCTTCTAACATGTATGTTAGAAAATCGGTCCGAAAGATTTTTCAATTCGAGACCTTTTACTCCTTTGAAGTTCAGCTTCTTTGGTCACAACTTCATCATTCTCAGATTCCGATTCTCTAAGCCTTTTTTGAGAAAGTTCTCCTTGATTTCTTTTTGCAGGATATATATCCTCAAAAAATTCAGCATCCCTTGATTCTAGGATTGTATTGACATGGATTTCCGCATTTTCATATTTGTGAACCAAAAATCTATATGCGCTACTATTTTGAGCATAACCGATGAATATGCAATCCACCGTTTTAGGTCCCAACCGAGTTTGTTTCGGAGGAGGAATTGCCACCTTGGCCAAGCACCCCCACACTTTTAAAAAATTGTAGGATGGCAACTTTCCATTCCATAACTTGTATGGAGTTTTACCTGTCTTTTTGTGGGGTATTTTATTAAGAATATAATTTGCAGTTAAAACTGCCTCCCCCCACAAGTTCTAAGGTAAATCTGAACTTAAAAGTATGGCGTTAGCCATCTCCTTTAATGTCCTGTTCAATTGTTCAGCAACTCCATTTTGTTGTGGAGTATAAGGTGCAGTCGTTTGGAGAATTATTCTAAAACGAACACAAAATTCTTTGAAATTGATTGAACTGTATTCTCCTCCTCTATCAGACCTAAGCATTTTGATTCGTTTATCAAGTTAGTTTTCAACTTCATTTTTATACTTGACAAACATGCTCATAGTCTCATCTTTGCTAGTTAGTAAATAAACATAGTAAAATCTAGTACAATCATCCACAAATGTGATGAAATACTTCTTTCCACCTCTACTTTCTACAAACTTTAAATCACATAGATCACTATGGATTAATTGTAGATGTCCACTTGTTCTTTCAATGGATTTGAAAGGTTTCTTGGCAAACTTGACCTCAACACAAGTCTTACACTTGTAACGGGCATCTAACTCAAATCTTAGAATTAACCTTAATTTTGCTATTCTCTTCATTGTACCATAGTTTACATGTCCTAATCTACCATGCCATAAATAAGGAGACACAATAGTGTAAACTGAAGACTTTTCTTTATTAATAGTCTTTGGGTACACATACTTTGAGTTTACATCAATGATAGCCACATTGGCTTTAAACATGTCATTACACAAGTACCATTTCCCCACATACATCTCTCCTTTAGATAGTACGAACTTGTCAGATTCAAATACAACTTTGAAACCCTTCTTGACAAGTATAGGGCCAGAAATTAGATTTTTCCGAATCTCCGGTACATGCAGCACATTCAGCAGGGCGACCTCCTTGCCAGATGTAAACTTCAGGATCACCTTTCCTCTTCCAGCAATCTTTGCTGATGCAGAGTTAGCCATATAAAGCTTCTCATCTTCTTCAGCCTTCTCATAAGATGAGAACATGTGTTTATCTACATAGATGTGATTTGTGGCACCTGTGTCTAGCCACCAGCCATTAGTATTCAACACTAGAGATGCTTCGGACATAACCACAGCAGACAGTCTCTCAATATTGTCATGTTCTGTCAAATTCAGTTGCTGGGTTGCACCATCGTTCTTGTCTTTTTTCGGGCGCTTCTTGCAATCCTTAGCACGATGGCCAGGCTTGTTGCATATAAAACACGTTCCTTGGAATTTCTAGAAATGCTCCTTCTACTTGCTTTTTCCTTGAAAAGACATCTTCCTTTTTCTATCTTGCTTGGATTTGGAAGATTCCACAACATTGGCCTTTGGCTCAGAAGAAGGATTCGCACTCCTTCTATTGTCCTCCTCGATTCTGAGGCGCAGAATGAGATCTTCAAGGCTCATCTCCTTCCGTTTGTGTTTTAAATAATTTTTGAAGTCTAACTAGCCTGAAGGTAGTTTCTCAATCATAACCGCCACTTAGAATGATTCACTAAGTATCATTCCCTCAGCAGAGATGTCACTCAGAATTAATTGCAATTCTTGAACTTGACTCATGACAGATTTAGAATCCACCATCTTGTAGTCCAAGAATTTGGCAACCACAAATTTCTTGGTGCCAGCGTCCTCAATCTTGTATTTCTTTTCTAAGGACTCCCATAACTGTTTAGCAGATTCAATATTACAATAAACATTAGAAAGAGAATTCACTAAACAGTTAAAGATATAATTTCGGCATAAAAAGTCCCCATGCTTCCAAGCCTCCAACGCACCGAGAGTTGTGACATCTTGCTCATTTGGACTAATTATCGAGCACACCTCCGATAAATATTTTGTCAGATTGAGCATTGTCAGATAGAAGAACATCTTCTGCTGCCAGTGTTTAAAGCCCACTCCGGTGAATTTCTCCGGTTTCTCATTAGATGTAACTGGAGGTGTTGCCATCACAGTAGGCAAGGTTCGTTGAACCGTCCCTCCAGAAACATAGCCAAAAGCCATTTGGCCTATACTGTTATGAAAAACAGTCCCGGGCATACCAGTCGTATGACTTGTACCCGCACCACCAAAATTGGTGTTGGCCTAAGGGCCCGTAGCATTGGCCACTACAAATTCAGACCTTGAGGGTTGAACATCTTCCATAGCAACGGTCGAATCGACCATAGGAGCGTCTCCTGACACATTCGGGACATTGAAGGGCACTTGATTGTTTTTAGCCATCTCAATAATTTGACAAGAACAACAAACGGTGAGTAAGATAATTGCCTTAAGATTGTTGGAAATTAATCCAAAGAAAACACAAACTGTTTGTTGCAATCAGAACATGAAATTGGAGGTGAGGTACAGATATCCGAATCTCCTTAAGGCAATTAGTTCATGCCAATGGTGCTCCGCAGCTTCACGAACTATGCCTCTCAAGATACAACATCTCGAACTTGTTTGGATTAGCACTATGCAGACAGGACTTAGTCGAACCGTTCAATTGAACCAGCACACTCAGAAAAAATCAGAAGAGTAGAAAAGTGTATCAGAGCCTTTTTGGAATTGAGTCGGAAAAACCAAAAACCGTAAATGAAGCTCTATGCTCCTATATATTTATAGAGCTTTTTAGTTCATGTACATAAGAGATACATGAATTAAATAGACGCATGTATCCACGAAATTCATGAATCAAAAGATACATGAATTCAAGAGATTCATGAATCCAAAGATACGTGAATTCAAGAGATTCATGAACTCAATAAATACATGAACTAAAAGATACACGAATATATAAAATTCATGAACTCAATAGATACGTGAACATAAAAGTTGAGGAAATTCATGAATCCAAAAGAGATACGTGAATATAAAAAGCGTATATTAATTTATTGGCTTTCGTTAATCCATTAACCATAATTATAACCATAATTACAACATCGTTTAGGGGTAAGCAAAAGGAAGTGACCGATTCTGGACGATTCCTAGGGCATGGGTCTAGTTCCTGGTTCTGAAAAATTGGAACTGGTGATTTTTGGTCCAGTTCTTGGTTCCATGTGTGGAACCGCCCATCTGGACCCCTACAAAGTCAACAAGAAAATTCAGGAATCTCTATGGCAAAGAAAATAAGGACCCGGAGCTCTCTCTTGGGTTCTCCGAGAGACTGTTTATCTATATGCTTGTATATAATGATGAGAGCTTGCAAGCTTTGTGTCTCGAAGCAGTACGCATTCAAGAGTTGCCCTTGTCTGTAGGTGATTGAACCATTTAAGATAATATAGCCTCCTTACTGCAGTAGACTCAAGACTCTGCCCCGTTCCATTTGTAAGTTGTACAATTTATGGAGGTTGAATCTCATCCGATGTTCCTCACTAGAATCATTGCCGAGTGGCACTGGAAACTTGAAGAGTTTAAAGAGCTAGACCTAAAATGGTTCGCAAGTCTCAGAAAACTTTCAATAGGTTTAGTCAAACTGCTGAATCTTCGGCATTTACTCAGGTGCGACTAGTCTATCCACATGCTATATGGAATGAGGACATTTACTAATATATGCACTCTGTCATAATTCCAGGCAAGTCTAGAGGGCGCGGGTGCCGAAGCGTTAATAGGACTCTTAAAAATTTGGAAGCAAAATTCGAGATCTCTCGCTTGGAGCATGTGAATCAGCTGGATACACCGCTCTTGGATGAAAAGTCTGGTCTAAAAGCCTCGGTGCTTAATTGGCAATTTGAAATGGTCATTTCTTATATTAAACAAGAGCCACAAAATTCACTGTTGGTCCATTTTGTCCTCTTGTCTTCTCCTTCAACTCAGCGAGTTTAAAAACTAAATGGAACAAACAAAGTTGGGGTGAAAAAAAAAATTGAACAAAAAAAAAAAAAATTAAAGACAACAATGAATAATAATCAGCATTTACAAACTACAGTAGTCATTACTCAAAATACTTAGAGTGCATTTATTTGGGGGAAAACCTAATGAAAAAAGGAAAATGTTTTTGGGGAAATCATATTATAGAAAAATGGATAATTTTCTTTTATTCGGTGATATATGATCAAGAGAACATTTTTTGGTATTTGAATTTTATTTGGAAAATGATTTTTATTTAATGCCTTATTTTAACTGAAAAAATTGAATTTGTAACGATTTTTTATTTTATTTTATTTTTCCTTTCTTTCTTTTCTTTTGTCCTTCTCCTCCAACCCACCTGTCCACTTCACCCATTGCTCCCTCCTCTCCACCACTACCACCGCTACTGCCATCTCTGACGATTTTGCCTCCCTTAGCACCAACTTTGTCCCCCGAAGCTCGACCAATCTCGAGCTCAAAGCTTAGTTGAGCTTGAAGCATAGGCATGGGCTGGCGAGCTCAAGCTGACTGTGGGCTTAGTTGAGCTCCAGCTATCGAATTTGGTGGGGTCAAGCCTCACCGGCCCATGATTGTGGCTAGTTACCTGCCTTGCTAAGGCCCAGCGTTCGGCCGAGGGAGAAATAAAAAGAAAAAGAGAAAAAAAAAACAGAAAGAAAGAGAAAAAAAAGAAAAAGAAAGAGAAAAAAAAAAAAAAAAATTAAAAGAAAAGAACTAAAAATTAAAAAATTGAGAGGAGCAATTTTCAAAGGGTTTTCATCTCTTTAGATTTATGAATTCACTTTATGCATAAATATTTTTGGTGACCGTAAACTAGTCATTTTTTGTGAATCAAATGAATGAAAGTCCAGAAAATCAAATCTCAAAAATATTTTCACCCAAACAAATGCATCCTTAGAGGGTCATTTGGGATAGTACTAACACTAGACTATAGTAAATGCTATTAACACTAGGCTATATTAAATGCTACCGCAACTAGAAATTTCCATTATTGAGCCAAATGCCATTTGAGGACAAGATATTTATTATATTGTCAAAATTATTAAGGTTTACACGGATTTCTTTTCCATATCAAGTAGATTAAAGAAAGCGACCTAACATACTCGAATTGTCAAAAGCATACAAATTTTAACCCATTTTTTGTATATTTATGTGAACTTTCCCATCCAAAAGCCATTGTGTGCAATGATAAGTGGAAATATCATCCTTTGACAATATCATGAGCAAATCCCTGGAGAGATGACTCTTACGGTTTTAGGAGGTCTGTTGATCTCCATTGAAAATGTAAATTAAAGGCTACTATTCATCTCCTTGTACCACCCAACAAGACCTTCTCATGCGGCCAAACTTGCCTGAGCAATTGCCGATCAACTTCAAGATCCAGGTATATCCTTTACTCATATCATTAAATTGTTCCAAGCCAACCAAAATGTTTCGATATTAATCCACAAAAATTGATGTATTTATCATCGGGATTATTGGGATTAATTTTATGCATTTGAGTACTTTGATCAACATGTCTCTCAATTCTTCCATTCTTTCATCTTGTACACGACGTTTTGCTTAACTTCAGGTCTTACTTCTTCAATATTTTTTCGTTTTCAACCAAAGTAAATGTTAGATAACAGTTATCTTGAAAACAAGCCCTCATCATTGGCTACATATCATCACCCAATCATTGTTTGTTTCTCCCAATGAATCCACCAACCATGTTCGGTATGATCATTTGAGGCAATTCTTTTTATGATGCAAACCACTTGAACCCCGCCACTCACGTCCTGCTACGGGATTTTAGACTAAATTGATTTCCATTTATAACAATCGATGAACGAAATTTTGAGATTCTCTTGTTAATATAAATTATTGTCCTATTTGATTGGTATTCCTATCCTAAATTTTGTAAGATAACCACGGTAAGTCTCGAAATTCATGCTCAAAGTGCAATTGAGTTGTCTAACATTTCATTTAAAAAATAGTCTTAAATGATTATTAACGTATAAAGACTTCTTATCCACACTAAAGTAGGACACTCTCAGCATATAAATTATCTTTTCATCTGTCTATGGTGATGGAGTAGCTGAGAGCTTGAACTAGAAGCAATATTTATATATTAAAATAAATGTACCAGAAATCCTAAAACTAATCGCGAAATACGATTGACTCCTAAAACTTTCAAAGTGTGCAATCAAGAGCTACAACTTGATAAATTGATATAGTCAAATCCTTCTATTAACACTATCAATTTGGCTAACAAAAAATGCAAACACGTTATTTTTTATTATTTTTTCTTTCCTGCATGGCATTTATTATTATTATTTTTTTTCTAAAATCTTACTAAATTAAATAAAATAAAATAATGATAATTAAAAAAAAAAAAAAAAAGCTAATAAAGAAAGTCCCACAAGCCCTTGCCAATGAGCCACCGCTGCCCATTGTCGGAAAGGGCTGATGGAGGTTGCTGGTGCAGGTAAGGTCTTTGCTTGCCTTGGGCAAGGGCTTGCTCGCCCGATGCAGAACAAAGAATCTTCCATTGAAACTAAAGCTCTAACCAAAGCAAAGCAAAAGCATCTTCCATTAAAACATCTCAGGGTCCAACAACCTGGATTGACTCCTGTAACTGCTTATATAACAACATGCGAATCACAAATCCAGTAATGAAAGATATGATGACGCCACACCACATAATTAGTAGCAAAAGAAGAAGACGCACATTCTACTTCTAATTGACTTCAACTCTCGTTTCAAGCTAATTAACTCTCCATTTTCATTTGATGCCTCTCGAGACTTCACCATTTTGAGGTGAATAGATCCGTAGTTCCTCAGTCCACTCTTCAACCCGTTGTTCAAACCCATGACAATTACTTGTCTGGAAAAGAGAAAAAAAAAAAAATTATTGTAAGGCAATATTGAGTACTACAACATATGACTACATGTACAAATAATTGGTGATAAATTTGAGATACTTACATTACAAGTTGAGACATAATATCATCTTCCTCGATTAATAGGATTCTTTTGCCTCTTTTTTATAGTGCATAACTTCACTTGAGGACATGGACATATCATCAATGGAAAGTCAACTGACATATTCCAAGATCTGCCGGATGTCACACTAAATCACAATGTCATAGAAGTTAAACTCATAGTCGTGAGAAACAAAATTAGATTTAGTCCAAGTAACAGAAATAATTCAAGCAACAGATTTACTATAAAAATAAATCAAATAAATAAACAAATACAAGGTAAATGGTTGATAGAATTTAAGGACATCAATATGCTTAGAGGTAACTAAGTATGGAAAGAGAACAGAATGTAGAACGGAACTTAGCCAAATAGTTTGGATGGACCCGATGCGGAAGGATAGCATGTTGGAAGACAGTGGATAATTGAACTGCGGACCTCTACAATCGTGAAGGGAAGACCTAGAGTCTTTATTGATATTATTTGTATCGAATTTGGTGTTTTTTACTGGCTTGTTTCAGGCGTTGAGGTCCATAAAAAATGGACTGGACATGATCAGAATAGTTTTGCCATATTTAGGAAGAAGACTAACTATTTCGGAAGTCTGTCTCCACAGATCTGCACAATGATTTTCTGCTACTGTAGATAGGTGAACCAAAAACTACTTTGAAAATCTGAATTTCAAACGATCATTTCAAGTCTAATGGCTATAAATTCAACCAAAGGGCACTAGCTACCTGCTTCAACGATCATTTTTGTCTATGTGGTTGACATCTCAAGGATTACAATAGCAAATTCCAAATCTTTTTAGGCTGGGAGAGCTGGAAAAATAGAATAGGTCAAGTGAATAGGTCAAACTAACATAGATATGTTTTGCATATCATCTATCCCTATAACTCCTTTCTATTCCATAGATAAAAGATGATTGTTTCTATATAAAACAAATGTCAGTGGATAGAAAACGTGCAAAGCGGATTTAGAATGAAAATGGAATAAAAATTTTGAAAAAAATAATTGCACTTGCATGCCCCCGCAATCTCATAAAATGAGAATTTTAAAAATACATATGTTTTTAATTTTCAATATACAGTTGTGTAAAATGAAGACATTTTATCTGATTTTTCTTTTCAAAATAAATTTCACTGAGTGATCAAAAGCATTGTTTGTGTTTTCTTCTTCAATAGAGACCATAGAACACTCGACCGGTTTTCTTGTATTAAATAGGACTCATAAAATTCTCCATTCTTCATTTTTGTTATCTCGTCTTCCCCTTCAATTTAGTGAATTTAAAAAATTCAATTGAACAAACAAAGTTGTCAAAAAACAAAGTTCACCGTTGAAGTTAAACCAAAAAAAACAAAAAAAAAAACTTGTGGTATGATAATATATCCTAATTTTTAAATTCAAAAGTTTTTAAAAGGGATTACATTGGACTACGTTTTAAAAGTTTGAGGATGACTGCAACACCAAAAAAAATAAAAAAAATTGAGAGGCAACAATGAATAATAAGTGGTTGTTTACCAATTACAACTATCATTACTCAGTAAACTTCGTGAGTGATCTGGTGGTGTACTAACATTGTTAAAGTGCCATTTAAGGACAAAATAATCACATTATCAAAATTATACAGGAGCACACATATTCCTTAAAATCGAAGTAAATAAAAGGAAATCAAATATGCAACACTTTAAAAACTATATACATATGTGAAGTTTACATCCCAAAACTATTGTGTGCTGTAATAAATGGAAATTATCATCAGACTATAATCTCCAAAAATGGTTGACCTCAACTGGGTAATCTTGTACCTTCCAAAAGGGAAAATTGGAGTATATATCTAGCGGTCCAAGTTTAGTGTCAAATCAGGAATGTATGGGACCTCTTGTGTGAAATTTTCTTTATACAGCGAGATATGCCATAATGACTTTTCCAAAAATCCATCACTCCTTCGAGCTTATCACTTCATGCCCCTAAGGGAATACTTTCAACAAAAATCCATATCCATGCTTTTAAGGGAAAAAAAAGCAAATAAAGAATTCTATCCCCTATCAAAGCCACAAATAGGGAATCTCGCCAGGTTGCCATATTTGTAAACAAGTAACTACCAGTCTTTCTATGGAAGCCAATATGACACCCTAAGCCACCTTTGAGTGAAACTAAGGCCACTCTTGAATCTAATGACACATCCATGGTGAATTTGTGACACAAAGTAGATGTTAGACAACAGTTATCTTCAAACCAAACCGTAATCATTGACTACATATTTTCCCCCAATCATTGTTTTTTCTACAATTGAATCCATCAACCATGTTCAGCAATGTTACAAAACCACACCACAAAGAAGAGAAATCAATCATGTCATGGACATTGGACATCAAAAATATTTCAGAATCAATCCCTAGAATCGGTATATCAATCCTTGCGATTATAGGGATTTGATTATTTGCGTTTGAGTGCTTTAAGCGATATCTCGCTCGACTCTTCCATCCTGCGTGGATTTTATAACAGTCAGGTTGGCTCTGAACAACATAATGACATGAGTAAAGGATGTACCTAAATCTCCTAGCTGCTTGGCAATTTTTCAGCAGTGGTAATGACACATATGACGGTCTTTTCTGATGAGCAGAGGAGCGGAATACCAGCCTCCAGTGAACATTCTTAAGGGAGATCAGAAGACCTCCTAAAACCATGAAAGTCATTTTCCCAGGCATTTCCTCAAGATATCAGATGGTTACGATGATTGCTCTCGCAAAGAGGCCGGTCGTTTTATCATGTGAACAGCTCGAACCGACCGTCCACGTCTTGCTTTGGGATTGATTGACAAAATTGATTTCCATTTATGACTTTGTATGTCAGAAATTTTGAGATTTTTCCTTTTTAATATCACATATTACCCGAATCAATTGGTGTTGACAAACCACGGTAGAAATCTATAAATTCATGCTCGAAGTGCAATTGAATTCTCAAATATTTCAATTTTAAGATATTCTTAAACGCTTGTTAACGGACAGACTTCATCCACACTAGAGTATGGCACACTTGGCATATAATTTATCTCTCTTTGTCCATGGGGACTGCTAAGAGACAAAAAAGTAAATTAAATACTTGGTTAATATTTAATTGCATAGAAAATTAGGGACAAATTTGGCCCTAACAAAAAAGATTTTCACATCACCTAAGTATTAATATTATTTGCATCTACTTAGTTTTATTTCCGTTTTATTTTCCCTTTTTACCCTATTTCGTATAAATAAAAATTATTTTTTAAAAACTTAATTATTATTTAGAGAGAGAGAGAGAGAGAGAGAGAGAGAGAGACAGACTTGGGGCTGGGCCTGACCCTAGCCCCTTTTCCTTCTTTCTTTCCGCGCGGGCCCAGGGCCCATATCGGCCCCCAGCTCGCTGACTTCTCGGTCCGGCCCTCTCCTTCTTCTTCTTCCTTCCTTCCTCGCGCTGCGCACCTCGCGCGCAGGACGACCTAGGTAGAGAGACGAGGGTAGACCGGCGACGGAGGGGACGTCTCGCAGGCGCCATCAATGCCGTGGAACGGAGCAGCGCGAGATCCGGCGAGAAACCCGGACGGAGGGGACGTCGCCTTCAATGCCGAGCAGGCCTCCGTGGAGAAGATGGGATTCGACACCGGTTCGGCTGACGGGGGAGTCCGATCGGCGCCCCAAAGATCGGCGGCCGAAGATCTCCGCCGACCGGGCTCCTCGCCTATAAATAGGGCGTCCCCGAGCTAAGGAAAAAACACAGAAAGAGAGAGGAAAGCTGTCTGTAGGGAAAAGTCGCCGACCGTCGTCACGCTTTGTTCGCGTCAAAGCCGTAGTTCCGTTCGGGTTTGTCTCGTATTTTTGGTTTGGAGTCGGTTTCTCAAGGATCCCGGCTCGGAGACAAGGGAGGCGGGCAGACGGAGCCCGATCTGTCGAGCTCGTTCTTTGTCCGACGTCGCCGAGCCGGGTAGGGCTCCTTCAACCGAACGCACATAAATCAGTTGGATACACCACTCTTGGTGTAAACGTCAAGTTTAAAAGCCTCGATCCTCGATTGGTGATTTGAAATGATCATTTCTTATATTAAACAAGAACCACAAAATTCTCCATTCGTCTAATTTGTTTTCTTGTCTTCTTCTTCAACTCAGTGACATTAAAAAACACAATGGAACAAACAAAGTTGTGGTAAAAAAAATTGAACAAACATAGTGCATGCTTGAAGTTGAACAAAAGAATGACAAGTTATGATGCGGCAATATATCCAGTTTTTATTAGTAAATTACATTAAAGTTTTTAAAAAGGACTTTTATTTGGACTACGCTTTAAGACCTTGTGGAGGATAGCAGACGAAAAAAAATAGGGAAAACATTGAATAATAAGCAATAAGTTGACAAATTACAGCCGTCATTACTCAGTCTACTTCGTGAGTCATCCAATGGTGTGCTAAGACGTGATCATACTAAATACTACCCAAACCAAAAATTTGCATTGTTGACCCAAGTGCCATTTGTGGACAAGATATATATCATATTGCCAAAATTATAGAGGTGCGCAGATATTTCTTTTTAGTTTAAGTAAATAAAAGAAACCAACCTTTCATACTTGAGTCATCGGAAATATGCCATATTTTAACCCTTACATCTAAATTTGCATTGTTGACCCGAGTGCCATTTAAGGACAAGATATTTAACATATTATCAAAATTATAGAGAAGTACATAGATTTCTTTTTTATTCAATTAAATAATAGGAAACCAGCCTACCTTACTCGAGTTACAAAAAACATGCAATACTTTTAACCTTTCCATCTAAATTAGAAATGTGCATTGTTGACCTAAGTGCCATTTAAAGACAAGATTTTTATTATATTGTCAAAATTATAGATGAGCACACAGATTTCTTTCTAATTTAAGTAAATAAAAGGAAAGCAACCTACCATACTCGAGTTATCAAATATGTGCAACACTTTTAACCATTACATCTAAACTAGAAATGTGCATTGTCGACCTGAATGCCATTTTAGGAATATATTTATCATATTGTCTAAATCATAGAGGAACACGAGGATTTCTTTTCAATTCAAGTAAATGAAGAAACCAACCTACCATACTTGAGTAATAAATAACGTGCAACATTTTTAACCCTTACATCTAAACTAGAAATTTGCATTGTTGATCCAATTGCCATTTAAGGACAAGATATTTATCATATTGTCAAAATAATAGAGGAGCCCCTAGATTTCTTTTTATTTAAGTAAATAAAAGGAATTCAACCTACCATACTCGAATTATAAAAACGTGCAACACTTTTAACCATTACATCTGTATAAATAAGCGAAGTTCACATCCCAAGAACCATTATGGGCTATAACAAATGGAAGTTATCATCACTTGATAATGTCATGAGCAAATTCCCAAAAAGATGACTCTTATGATTTTATGAGGTTTGCTGATCTCCATTAAAAAGGTTCATTGGAGTCTACTATTCACCTTCTCTTCCAGCCCAACAATCCCTTCTCTTGTGGCCTTACCTTCAGTGAGCAATTGCAAATCAGCTTGGAGATTCAGGTACATCCTGTCCTCATGACATTATATTGTTCCAAGCCAACCAAAATTTTTCGGAATCAATTTACCAATTGATGTAACTATCTTGGGATTATTTGGATTCATTATGGGCATTTGAGTGCTTTGATCACGAACTTGCTCAATTCTTCCATCCTTCTCTTTTCCACGGCCTTTCACTTAAATTCGCACTTTCACTTTCTCCGAATTTTTCAAGTTTTGGAATTGATCCACAAGAATTGGTGAAACAATCCTTGGGATTATAGGGATTGATTATTTGCATTTGATTGAGCAACACCTCATTCAATTTTTCCATCTTGGAATATCAACCAAAATTTTTCGGATTCAATTTACCAATTGATGTATCCTCGGGATTATTTGGATTCATTATGTGCATTTGAGTGACTTGATCACCAGCTTGCTCAATTCTTTCATCCTTCTCTTTTACACTGCCTTTCACCTAACTTCGGTCTCTCACTTTCTCTGAATTTTTCAAGTTTCGGAATCAATCCACAAGAATCGGTGTGACAATCCTCAGGATTATAGGGATTGATTATTTGCATTTGATTGAGCAACAACTCGTTCAATTCTTCCATCTTGAAATACCAACCAAAATTTTTCGGAATCAATTTACGAATTTATGTAACTGTCCTTGGGATTATTTAGATTCAATATCTGCATTTAACTCCTTTGATCACCGGCTTGTTCAATTCTTCCATCCTTCTTCTTCACACGGCCTTTCACTCAATTTCAGGCTCTTTCTCTGAATTTTTCAAGTTTCGGAATCAATCCACAAGAATCAATGTAACAATCCTTGGGATTATACAGATTGATTTTTCACATTTGATTGAGCAACCTCTCATTTAATTCTTCCATCTTGGAATGATTCTGTAACAGTTTGTTGGCTTAGAACAATATAATGACATAAGAAAAAAATGTGTCTAGATCTCCTTGTTGATAAGGAATTTGTTAGAACAGGTAAGGCCACATACGGAGGTCTTGTTGGGTACAAAGAGGAGATGAATAGTAGTCTCCACTGAACATTTTAAAGGAGATATACAAGGGATTCGAACAGGAGGGACCAATTGTGGATTGGTATCACTTTATTTAGACCAGCGGAATTAGCAAGCATAATTTTATTCGCTAGTTTGTTTGTAGAGATAGTCTACCGATGACAGTAGTCATATCACGATGGTTGTCTTCAATTGATACTAAATGTTATTTCTATAGGACTGCTACATAAGACAATAACCACGTATTCTTAGTGAACCTGAACCGGTAGTATATGGCATAGTATCCTCAAACCAAATGGGATTTGGCATTTTGTAGGATGTTGGAATTTTGAACTTCAATGGATGATCAAGTCCACCAATGGCAAAAACTTGGAGGTGAGGCTCCTCAAGATGTCTTCCTTAGCAACGATTATTTGCATGGAACGCGACCGTAGACAGTTTTGAAACAAGTAAATTGAGGCTCATCTTCTATTGGCTAGGACTCACAAAGTTGTAAGGGGTAGACATCACTCTACCAACATTGTAGGCCTCCACAAGCAAATGTTTTATCAATTGTTGTATGGAGACTTCCTCCGTAGCAGGACGTGAGTGACGGGTTCAAGCGGTTTCCATCATAAAAAGAATTGCCTCCTTTGTGATGTTATTGATGTCAAACCATTGTAACCATCTAAAAAAATCTTGAGCAAATTCCTAGGAAGATGGCTCTCATAGTTTTAGAGGTCCGTCAATCTCATTTAATTTTTTTTGTGTGTGTAAATATGTGAGTATCATTAGATGAGGTACAAAAGCTTAGGGGCATTCCTTTGCATTATTTAAAGACTAATTATGTGAAATTGAGATTCTCTTGTTAATATAAATTATTGTCCTATTTGAATGGTACTCCTATCCTAATTTTTGTAAGATAATCACGGTAAGTCTCGAAATTCATGCTCAAAGTGCAATTGAGTTGTCTAACATTTCATTTAAAAAATAGTCTTAAATGCTTATTAATGTGCAAAGACTTCTTATCCACTCTAAAGTAGGACACTCTCAGCATATATATTATCTTTTCATCTGTCTATGGTGACGCAATAGCTGAGAGATTGAAATGAGAAGCAAAATTTATATATTGAAATAAATGCACTAGAAGTTGTAAAATTAATCGCGAAATGCGCTTAACTTCTAAAACTTTCAAAATGTGCAATCAAGAGCTACAACTTGTTAAATTGATACAATCAAATCATTTTATTAACACTATCAATTTGACTAATGGAAAATGCAAATATATTATTTTTTTTATTTTTTTTCCTTCATGGCATTTATTATTATTATTATTATTTTAAGATCTAAAATTAGATAAAAAAATAAAAAAAATAAAGATAATTAAAAAAAAAAAAAAAAAAAGCTAATAAAGAAAGTCCCCCAAGCCCTGAGCCACCGCTGCCCATTGCCAATGGGCTGAGGCTGCCGGTGCAGGTAAGGTCTTTGCCCCCTGGGCAAGGGCCTGCTCGCCGATGCAGCACAAAGAATCTTCCATTGAAACTAAAGCTCTAACCAAAGCAAAGCAAAAGCATCTTCCATTAAAACACCTCAGGGTCCAAGCTTGATGCAACGCTAGTGCCTTGCCCATCAGTTATCCCTGAATGATTTCGGCAACAAAGAAAGAGACAAATTAGGCCAAAAAAAAAAATCTGTAAAAGGTATGAACAAGGTGAACAAAATTATTCGATGGAACCTCATGGTGCTGTCGGTTCTCCAGCGAATACGGTGAGGGATGAAGTGCCAAATACTACGGGTGCCAAAACTTGGCATAGAGACACTTAAATGCCAAAAATTTTAAAAAGTACATTTAAGTATCAAAATTGGAGAAGAATGGAACATTTAAGACCATTCTATTCTCAAGAATAATTTATGTTCAGAAATTATTCTTTTTAATTCTATTCTCCGAACATATTTTTAAGTATTTAAAGGCCTTGGTAACTGCTTAAAATTTTTATTCCCACGATAGAATTGTTTTGACACCGCTTTCAAAATTTCTAATTCAAACCATTTTCTTTTAATATTTTTAATAATTTTATTACTTCTGTTTTTTTTTTTTTTTCTTTTTCTTTTCTTCTTCAACCTTTGGTTGGTCATCAGCCTTAGGACGATTGGCACCGGCTAGGCCGCGCCTCGCCAAAAGATAGGCGAGGCTAAGCTCATCCAACCGCCGATGAAGCTTGACCTCGACCAACCAAGGCTCTTGGCTAGCCTTGCCCGGCCAGGTGAGGCTTGCTAGTGGCCAAGGGAGGCCCACTTGGCCACTAGCGAGGCTCAGCCCTACCTAGATCTAGCTAGGCTGAGCCTTGCCAATGGTTGCGCTAGCCTTTGACGAGCTCATGGGACTTCACCCAGCTGATTGCTGGCGACTAGCTGTGGTAGAAGGTGGTGGTGGAGGCAGTGAAAGAAGAAGAGAGAAGAAGAAGAAAAAAAAAAAGAAATTTGAGATAACTTGATTCTAGAATTATTTCCGATAGCAAAGAATCAACTTTTTTCTTACTTCTTGATTCCATTCCAAATCTATATCTAGGAACAAAAAATTTATCAAACGGATCTTTATTCTTTTTTTTGTTCCTTGTGACAAAAGAATAGAATTAGGTACTATTTGACCAGTTGCCAAAAAAATCCTTAAGTTCCAACGTAATAAATTCTAGCCAAACAACCGACATGACATTTTTTTAGCTAGATAAGTACGAAACAATGTCATTTTGGCGCTAACATGGCCCCAAAATTGAACTTTAATATAAATATTAATTACAAAATTACAAAGAGAAGAAGAAGAAGAAGATCTACAACATCATTTGGCAAGGGCTCACATAGGCCTCATCAGCTAAGAAGCACCAATACTCTCCGGAAGCCTTCGTGTCGTGTCCGATACTCCGACACTTGTCCGACACGCTCCAACACATTCCAACACGCGGTCAACGAGTGTCGGAAATCCAACACATGGTTAACTCTTCCCGACACGCGAGTCCGAAATTCCGACACACGATTCTGACATGCACGGGGTTAATTTTAATAATTTTCAATACTTGAGGGGTCAAAATATAAATATATGAAAAAATAATGAAAATAAAAAAAATAAAAGGGGAAATAAGAAAATTCTTACTCTCAAGTTTCTCACTTATAAGTTTTGACCTTCTCGTGAGTGATGATGGAACGCCCCTCTTCTTGCCGCCGTCGATCCGACTTGAAGTTGTGATATTTTTTTTTTTGCTTCTTTCCGTCTCTCGCAGGCATTACATATGAGTTATCTCTTTTGGTCTATATCATTAGCTTGTGAGTTATCTCTCACATTTTCCATGGCGAATTTAATTATTTCCTTTTCTTTTGGTTGTACTTCGAGAGTTTTTATCCTGGATTTTCATTTCTCTTAAACCTTGTTTTGTAGAGGAGCTCCAAACTAGTCTATATCATGAACTCCGAACTCTATCTGGGACTATAAAAAATCTCACTAATCTTCAATAAGTATAAGAAAACAAGACATGTTCCTTCAAATTTATTCTTTTGTGTTTGCAATTTTTGAATTTTTCATTTAATCTCTGTCAAATTAAAACAACGAATGATATTAACAAATGTTGAATTACTATTTTTAGTATAAATTAATTCTATGCTCTTTTATTATTATTTATTTTTTTTATTTATATATAAAAATATATATTTAATATATAATGTGTTGGAACATGTTAGAATTTTCTATTTTTTGAGAAATGACGTGTCGGCGTGTCGTGTGTCGCGTGTTCATGTCGGTGCTACATAGCTCGTTAGTGCCACCCCACCATCACCGGGAAGGACCAACAAAGGTGGGGCAAGGATCGATTGGGGTGGCTGGCAATGGCTGGCAACCTTGGCCGCCCTCGCCTCGCCATAGCTAATGGTGGTCCTTGGCCCCTCTGGGCAAGAGCTGACGATCTTCGCTGGATCAAGGGGAGGGTCACGATTCTCACCCCAAATCTAGGTGAGGGCTTGCAAGCTCTCGCTAACAGTTGGCCAAAACATCGACCACGGCCCAAGGCTCGATAACCTTAGCCAACCCTTGCCTCATTGTTGCCGGTCCTTCCCGAGAACATTGGGGCAATGGTGGCGAGGGTTGTGCAAGCCCTCACCAAACACTTGTTGCTTATCTTTAAAAAAAAAAAGAAAAAGTATGTATATTTAATTTAATTTTTTAATTAATTATTATATTAAAATTCAATTTTGGGGAAAAACAACATCGTTTTGCATCTTTATTGCTAAATAAGCTTTCCGATGAGCCAATATTATTAAAAATAGTTATGTCAAATTTTCAGTTAACCTCGTTGGACTTGGCATTTAAGTATCTCAATTTAAAAAAAAATGGTACCATTTAAGTTTACTTTTTAGAAGTTATGGTATTTAAGTGTCAATTCATGCTAAGTTTTAGTACTTACATTATACTTCTGTCGCGAGGGATGGGCCTATTTTGCTTCATCTTTGTCACCAGCTCTTTTTTTTGGGGGTGGGGGGCGGTGTCAATTCGTCCGCTTTTTCTTGATTATGCTCGTCTTGTCAACGGTTGTGATGGTCAGACCCCAAGAGCAAAAAGATCCATTTTTTAGACGCCACAATCAATCTCTTCTAATATTAACAGTACAAAGCACGAAATTAAACTAGATAACAACGAAGAGAGGAAGAGGGAGATAGAGACCATTTTGGTTCCAGATGATCGATTTGAGCTGTTGCGAGGTTCTGCAAGGACGAGAGAGAACCAAAATCCTAAAACAACAGTACAAATAGAGGAGACGCACCGATTTGGGCGAGGGTTGTCGACCATCACCTAAGGCTGGTGATGCTCACCCATCCAAAGCGAGTGCCTTGCCTGAGGCCTATTGGCCCTTGCTTGGGGTCGATGACTACTGACCCTTTTCGGTGAAGGGCGGTGGCGGTAGCTGACAATATAAAAATGTTACATAGATTAGAGAAAATAATATAAGAAATGTCACATCAACATTTTTTTCAATAGCTAAATTGAAGAAGTTTACGGGAATACTTGATTGCAATATTTTGACAAGTTTTATGGTTTGATCGCATTTTTTGAAAGATTTAAGATTCAATCTTACTCTCGCGATAAGTTTTAGGACTTCTAATATACTTATCGTGGTTTTGCTTTGTTCATGTGAAAACAATCCCAGACCTTGACATAGGCTTTCTGGTTTGAGTAAATTCTTTGTTCCTTGCCACGCAAATTTCCACTTCTACAATCTTCTTAGTTGGACCGAAATCTTTCAACTCAAACCACCGATACTTTGTCATCAACATGTTAATCCAAGATATATCCTTCGTAGTAATCAGCATACTATCCACACACAAACAAACGCATTCTTAGAGAGTCATTTGGTATAGTAGTAACACTAGACTATATTAAATGATACCCCAACCAGAAATTTCCATTGGTGATCCAAATGCCATTTACGGATGAGATGTTTACTATATTGTCAAAAGTATAGAGTAGCACATGGATTTCTTTGCCATATCAAATGGATTAAAAGAAACCAACGTAACATACTTGAATTGTCAAAAACATACAAAATTTTAACCCTTACATCTTTATATATGTGAACTTTCCCATCCAGAAACCATTGGGTGCAATGATAAGTGAAAGTATCATCCTTTGACAATATCATGAGCAAATCCCTAAAGAGATGGCTCTTATGATTTTAGGAGATCTGCTGATCTCCACTGAAAATGTTAATTAAAGGCTACTATTCATTTCCTTATGCCACCCAGCAAGACCTTCTCATACGGCCAAACTTGCACTGAGCAATTGCCGATCAACTTAGAGATCCAGGTACATCCTTTCCTCATATCATTAAATTGTTCCAAGTCAACCAAAATGTTTCGACATTAATCCACAAAAATTGATGCATTTATCAACGGGATTAATTATCTGCATTTGAGTACTTTGATAAACATGTCTCTCAATTCTCCATTCTTCTATCTTGTCCACGACGTTTTGCACTTCAGGCTCTCACTTCTTCAATCTTTTCAAGTTTTCGACCAAAGTAAATGTCAGGCAACAGTTACCTTCAAACTAAACCCTCATCATTGGTTACATATCATCGCCCGATCATTGTTTGTTTCCTCCAGTGAATCCGTCAACCATGTTCCGTATGATCATTTGTTACAAAACCATACCACAAAGAAGAGGAATCAATCATGTCATAAACATCAACAAAATTTCAGAATCCATTCACAAGAACCGATGTAACAGTCCTCCAGATAATTGGGCTTGATTATTTGCATTCGAGAGCTTTAAGCAACATTCGCTCAATTCTTCCATCCTAGATTAATTCCGTAACGGTTTGGTTGGCCTGGAACGTTATAGTGACATGAGGAAAGGATGTACCTGGATCTCGAAGCTGAACGGCTATTTCTCTGTGCAGGTTTTGCCACATGAGAAGGTCTTGTTGGGCGGTACGAGGAGATGGATAGTAGCCTTCAATTAATAATTTTAATGGAGATCAGCAGACCTCCTAAAATTATAAGAGCCATTTTTCCAGGCATTTGCTTGTGATATTATCAAATGGTTACACTGGTCTTTTTTCAAGAATCGCATAAAGCAGGTGATTTATATTGTGGTGAAAGACGCTTGAACCCCATCGGCTGCGTACTGCTTCAGGATTGGTCAACTAAATTGATTTCCTTTTATGACATTTTACGTAAGAAATTTGGAGATTTTTTTATATTAAATGTTATTCAATTTGATTGGTATGTGATAAAGTCTCAAAAGCTTACTAATGCACAAGAACTTCTTATCCGCACTGGCATACTGTACCGTCGGCATTTATCTATCTACAGTTACACTCTATCTCAGAGCTTGAACTGAGAAGCAATAGTTCCCTTACTAAGTTATGAGGTGTTGCAATTGTAAAATATATGAAAAATTACCTAGAAAGTCCTAAACTTATTACAATTATACTAATTTAATTCTAAACCTTTTTTCTTTTACCAATTTAGTCCTAAACCTATTGTTATTATGCCATTTTAGTCCATTTGGCCATTTATAATCCAAAAAAGTCTGGTGCGGCATCTTAGTCAGTGCCAATCGGCTTTGCAGGCACTGACATGGCCGCTGGAGAGCAAAACGATGCTAGTTTGCTTTTAAAAAATAATGACTTTAAGAAAAGGTGTCATTTTTCTTGGTTTCTTTCCCAAGTTGGCTGAGTTTCTTTAGAACCCTAAATCGACATCTTCCCCAAATGATCTTAAATTTTTTGCTCCAAATCTGAGTTGACACTCGCCCGACGCCTTCATTTGGCGCTCAGTCGACGCCTTCGCCCAAATTTGCCCGTCACTCACTCGATGCCTTCACCGTCTTGTTTATTGAAACTGCAGTACTTTATATTTACAATAAGGCTTTAGCCATCTTGATTTTGCTGGGGTTATATTTCTTGGGTTGGATGTGAATGGTCACATTTAGATTCGTTGACATGGATTTGTTGCTATCATGGGTTTGTGGATGGTCACAGCTTGTTTGAAATTGTTGACTTGCTGAGAATCATTCGTCTACATCAAACCTGTTCTTGTCATTGCTCATTATGTCAATTTTGTCGCTGTTAATGTCGGGTTGTTGCCGCCGTGTATGTTATGTTCATGTCGTGTTGTTGCTGTTGTGTTTGCTTTCAATGTCGTGCTATCAAGTGATACATATTCTGAGTGCAATATAGAGATACGCCGAGCTGTTGCTATCGAATATGCTAAGCTACATACTAAGCTACGTATTGTTATTCTCATTGCTACATACTGAGCTGCATGTCGAGCTACACGTTTAGCTACGTTGCTATATTTTCAGCTACATTAACATTCTGCCCTTGGGGAATGTGAGTCAATTGGATACACAGCTCTTGGAGGAAGATAAAAAGATTAGTCTGAGATAAATTTGTGATAAGTGTATTAGTTTGGGTTTTTTCATAATATTAAACCAAAAATAAAAGAATGATTAAGTTAATTAAAAATATCTATCTGGCCAAAAAAAAAATTAAAAATATCTAATTTATTGCTTTAGCAAATGTATAATATATTGTCTTTCTTCCATTTCCTTTGTGTTCTTCTCCGTGTAACTATCTAGGAGAGCTAGAAAGAGGATTATGTAGAGGTGTGAATTTACAACTCATATTTTTTTTAATTAGAACATATTTGGGTTATTTAAACTTCACATCAAATCATCACTTCAAAGCAAAGGTGTCAAAATTATGACTCATATCTTTCTAATTACGATATATATGACCCATAGTCAGATGATTTTCGACCCGACCCAAATCCAATCCGAACCTTTTCTTTGACGAGTCTAGTGTTATGTTACCACTAAGGATACCATATCCTTATACTACGAAATCATTGATTTATCAATACTTTATCTTACCTTTGGTGAATTACGGCCACAAAATATAAAGGCATGATGCCCACAAAAGTCATATCAACGTCCGAGTACAGAGAGATGATTTTTAAGTTGATACTCTCATATAGAGATCAATTATAAAATCCACTTATCAAAAGGCTCTTATTCTCAAGGAAATCTTAAGGAAATTTATATAGATGTAACTTGACAGCCTCCAAGTATAAGCAAATTTCGAGACGCTTAACCTAAGTCCAATAATCTCTAGACGAAATACAGATATAATATTGACTCTAGACTCGAATGACCCGACGAATGAAAAGTGGTACGTTTGACATGACAAAAACATAGAAATCCTAAAAGAAGTTCCGTCGTGAGTAAACCGAGCAATGCTCTAAAGTACCCTAAAATTGCGTCAAACATAATGCATTTGTTGCAACAATATGTCAATTGACATATTGCACGGTGGATGACTTTCATGATCTCCCTACGGTGAAGTAGAATGCAAAACGCAAATTATAGATAAAACCCTCTGCATCTTAAGTTTTGATTTCTCATGTTGATATCTCGTCGATTGTTTTCTGCAATCATCACAAACTAATGGTATAAACTTATGTCTCCGACAGTCAACCATAAATTAACACTGTTTTATTTTGAGTCCTCTTCTTCATGTGTAAATTAGTAGTGGAGTACTCGAGTTGAGCTGATACAGTCAAATTTGAGATCGGGTTCGACTCCATTCACATAATCAATACACAAAACTCAACTTGAGCTTGAACGAGCATCAAAATTTTTACCTGAATTCGACTCAACTGAAAATTGAGATCAACAAGCTTAAGCTCTAATCACCAAGATACTTGAGTAGCTCAAGAGCTCGAGCTTGACTTCAAATTAGATTGGCCAATCTTGAGTAATCGCTGAATTGAGCATGAGCTACTCACTATTAGCTTAACTCAGTTTCACCTCTATATATTCATCTTGAGGCAATAATTCAATCTTCTTCGATTTTCTTTAAAATCATTAAAAAAACCAACAAGTTCTACATAATCTCCAGCATTGACTCCTGCAACTACTTATATAAGAACATGGAAATCGCAAATCCAGTAATGAAAGATATGTTGACTACATACCAAAATATTAGTAGCATAAAAAAGAACATTCTTCTTGTCATTAACTCCAAATCTCTTTTCATTCTTAATTAATTCTCCATTTTCATTGGATGCCCCTGGAAACTCGGCTACATCAACATTTTGAGGTGAATAGATATGTAGTTCCTCAATCCACTCTTTAACCCATTGTTCAAAGCCACGACAATTACTTGTCTGGAAAAGAGAATGAACAATACATTAGTGTAAAGCAATATTGAGTATTACAACATGTCATAAAATGTACAAATAATTGGTGATAAATTTGAGATACTTACATCACAAATCAGAGGCATAATATCATCTTCCTCGCTCAATGGGTTTCTTTTGCCCCTTTTTTTGTGCATAACTTCACTTGAGGACATGCACATATCTTGAATGGAGAGTCAACTGACATGTTTGAAGATCCTCCAGATGTCACACTAAATCACAATGTCATAGGAGTTTAGCTCATGGTCGTGAGAAACAAAATCAGATATAGTCCAAGTAACAGGAATAATTCAAGCAGCAGATTTAGTATAAAAAATAAATCAAATAAATAAACAAATAGAAGGCAAATAGTTTATGGAATTTAATGACATCAATATGCATAGAGGTACTTAAGTATAGAAAGAGAACAGATTGGGGAACGGAGCTTAGCCAAATGGTTTGGATGGACCTGATGCAGAAGAATAGCATGTTGGAATGCAGCCGATAGTCGAACTGCGAACCTCTACAATCCTAAAAGGAAGACCTGCAGTCTTTATTAATTTGATTTGTATTGAATTTGGTGTTTTTTTACTGGCTTGTTTAAGATGTTGGGGTTCATAAAAATGAACTGGACAAGATCAGAATAGTTTTACCATATTTGGCCAGGCATTAGAGGATGATAAATGGGGATGAGCAATTCCAAGTTCTACGTATTTGAACAGTAGTAGATCAAGGTATGCAACGAGTAGAAGCCATGATAAAAGGTCATAGTCTCGAAAGAGTTCCACATTTCATATATGTTTCACTTGTAATCTGAAATCTACTCACCAGAATAGATTCCTTATTTTTTGGAATCTAGAATCTATCATGCATATTTTGAAACCTAGAATGAGCCACAAGTTCCAAGATCAACCATAGGTCCTATCTAGATACCACTTATACTATTAACTAAACGATCACAATGATCATCACCTTTAGTAACCTTTACTTGCCGTTACAATCTACTAACCACAACTTATAAGACACACGAATAATATAAAATATTAATAAAATAAAAGTCTCAATCATAAAATGGAAATTCAAACTAATGGCTTCACATTATACACTCATTATTGAATGCCATGAAATGTTATAAGATTGTGAGAAGACATAAACTAAGAGAAATAGAAAAAATTGGTTTAGGTTCCAGAGCTCACCTACCTAGAACTTACTTGTCAAAATAAGTTCCTCAATTTTTGAAATCTAAAATTTACTCTACATACATTGAAACCTGGAACCATGTGCACCCCTAATAACAAAATGCGGTCGAAGTAGACTAATTATTTCGGGAGTCCATCTCCATAGATGTGCACAATGACCTTCTGCAACTATAGATAGGAGAATTAAAAGCTACTTTGGACATCTGAATTTCAAACGGTCATTTTAAGTCTAATGGCTATACATTCAACCAAGGGGCAACAACTACCTTCTGCAACGATCGTTAGAAGTGATTTATCTAATCTTATTTCTCTGTAAAGGTCATCTATGATTAGTCAAAGGGTGGATGACGGCGGTGAAAAGTGTTACGCTTATAGAGGACACTGCGGAGGCTTCATGTGGAAGCAACATTTTTATGTTTACAGTTAACATCTCAAGGATTACAATAGTAAATTCCAGTTTTTATTGGGCTAGGAGAGCTGGAAAAGTAGAATAAACCAAATGGATAGGTCGAACTAACATAAATGTCTTGCATCTCATCTATCCCTTTATTTCCTTTATATTCCATAGATAAAAGATGATTGTTTCTATATAAAACAGATGTCAGTGGATAGAAAACATGCAAAGTAGAATGAAAATGAAAAAAAATTCTGAAAGAAAAATATCGAACTTGCATGCCCGTGCAATCTCACTTTTTGTATATAAATTGAGAGTTTTAAAAATACGTATGTTTTTTAATTTTCAGTCTACAGTTATGTAAAATGAAAACATTTTATCTCAATTTTAGAGATGATAGAAAACCTGACCGGTTTTCTTATATTAAATAGGACCGCAAAATTCTCCATTAGTCTTTTTTGCCATCTTGTCTTCTCCTTCAATTTAGCGAGTTTAAAAACTCAAACAAAGCTGTCAAGAAAACATAGTTAAAGGTTGAAGTTGAACAAAATAAAAATGTAATCACATGACAACATATCCTAAATTTTAGATGCAGAAGTTTTTAAAAAGGATTAAATTGAACTCCGCTTTGAAGGTTTGATAATGACCGTAAAAAAAAAAGGAACTAAGAGGCAACAATGAATAACAATAAGTGGTAATTTACAACTTACAACTGTCATTACTTGGCATACTTTGTGAGTCATTTGGTGGCGTACTAACATATTACTATAGTAAATGCTAACAAAACTAGAAATTAGCATTGTTGAAGTGCCAATTAAGGACAAAATATTAATCGCATTGTCAAAATTATACAGGAGGACAAATATTCTTTAAAATTTAAGTAAATAAAAGGAAACCTACCATACTCGTGTCATAAAAATTTGCAACTCTTTAAAAAATTATATACATATGTGAAGTTTACATTCCAAAACTATTGTGTGCTATAATAAATGGAAGTTATCACCAGACTGTGATCCCCGCAAGTGGTTGACCTAACTAGGTAACCTTATTACCTTCCAAAAGGGAAAATTAGAGTTTACTTCTCTGGCGGTCTTATCCATCTTTAATGTGAGGTTAGGGTCAAATCAAGAAGGTATGAGACCCCTCGTATGAAATTTTCTTAATACGGCGGGATATGCTATAATGACTCTTTAAAAAATCCGTCACTTGTTCGAGCTAATCACCTCATGCCTCTAAGGGAATGCTTTCAACAAAAGCCCATGCACATGCTTTTAAGGGAAAACAAGCAAATAAAGAATTCTATCCTATATCAAGGCCATAAATAAGGAATCTGGCCAGGTTGCCATACTTGTAAACATGTAACAACCAATCTTTCTATGGAAGCTAATCTGACACACCAAGCCACATTTGAGTGAAACTAAGGCCATTCTTGAATCCAATAACGCATCAATGGTGAATTTGTGACACAAGGTAGATGTTATTCAACAGTTATCTTCAAACCAAACACTAATCATTGGCTATATATCTTCCCCCAATCGTTGGTTTTTCTCTCTAAATGAGTCCATCGACCATGTTCAGCAAGATCATTTGTTACAAAATTATACTGCGAAGAAGAGAAATCAATCATGTCATAAACATCAAAAAAGTTTCACAGTCAATCCACAAGAATTAGTGTAAGAATCCTCGGGATTATAGGGATTTAATTATTGGTATTCAAAGGCTTTGAGCAATATCTCGCTCCATTCTTCCATCTTGCAATGATTCTGTAACAGTTTGTTGGCTCAAAACATGTCATGACATGAGGAAAGGATGTACCTGAATCTCCTGGCTATTTGGCAATTTTTTAGCACAGGTAATGCCACATATGATGGTCTTCTTGGGCAGGAAGACGAGTTGAATAGCAGTGTCCACTGAACATTCTTAAGGGAGATCAGCAGACCTCCCAGAACCATGAGAGCTATCTTTTCAGGCATTTCCTCAAGATATTCTCAGATGGTTACAATGGTTACTCTCATGAAGCAGGCAGCTTGTTTTATCGCGCAAACCCGAAGCCCACCGCCGCCCGAAGCCCACCGCCGCCCACGTTTTGCTTTAGGATTGGTTGACTAAATTGGTTTCCATTTTTGATATTTTTTTTTCTTTTTAATATAAAATAATATCCGATTTAATTGGTATAACTTTACTAATTTTTGTTAAGATAACCGCGGTAGAAATCTTAAAATTCATGCCCGAAGTGCAGTTGAGTTCTCGAACATTTCATTTATAAAATAGTCTTAAACGCTTGTTGGCGGATGAAAACTTCTTATTCACACTAGAGTACGGCACCCTTGGCGTATATATTTCCCCATTGTCTGTCTATGGTGACACTCTAGCTGAGAGCTCGAACTGAGAAGCAGTAGTTATAGGTTTGGCACTGCTCATGGTGAGACGATTCAAGACCTTGAGATAGGCTTTCCGGTTTGAATGCAATTCTTTGCTCCTTGTCCAATCAAAATTCCATTTTTAGAATCTTATTAGTCTGGCTGAAATCAAATCACCGATACTCTGCCATCAACAAATTAATCCAAGGCACATTCTTGGTAGTAATCAACGTACCATCCACATGAAAAAGCAACTATGCAAAGGAATTATGGGGGAACTCATCAAACATGTAAGCACAATTGTCAAGCAGTTTTATGAGGGAATTTTATCATATACATGTAGTTGTTATATTTACTTCTCGAGAAGACACAACTGAACATCATACTGGTGAGTTGCACACACCACTACCTCAGAGAGTACTCTAAATCATACATAGATATCATTAATAAAAAGACACGATCTTTCCTTACCATAATGACAAAACCCTTAGGCTGATGCATGTAAATATGCTCTACAGATTACCTTGTCGGAAAGCTATTATGGCATCCAATGCTCTAGGTTCCTCGGTACACCTTTCCTACAGCAGTTTTGTTGTGAAAGGAGATGTTGCAGCTTTTATAAGCTATTTGTTGAGCAACTCATAGCTGCAGTACTTTCGAATTTTTTAGCAGATTTTAAGAGGTTACCTCATTCAGTTTTGATATGCTGCAGCTGTGAAACATATACCATTAAAGTTAAGAAACGAATAACAGTTCAACTATAGCTACACCAAACTGACTCTTACTCCAAGCTAAGAATAGGAATGAAAGCAAGCAAGAAACAATTGAACTATTTCAAGGTGTAGACATTGGGAGTGACAAAACTTAGCACAGGAGTATACTTAAATGGAAAAAGTTCTAAAAGATATAGTTAAGTGCTAAAATCGGAGAAGAATAGAACACTCAAGTGCCAACAGTGAAAAATTTCGGTCAAACGGTTGACATGACATTTTTTGACGACTTTTTTTTTTTTTATTGATGTGGCAATTTTTAAAAAAAAAATTATCCACATGGCAACTTTTAAAAAAACTGTCCATTTCAGTAAAAAAAAAACCCTAAAATTAATTTTTAATATAAATATTAATTAAAAATAAATTAAAAAACTAAATTATTTTTAAAAAAAGGAAGAAGAAGAAAGGGGAATAACAAGTTTGGCAAGGGCTGGCCCTCAAGAGTTTGACTTGAAGCAAGAGAAGTTTAAGATCGAAGCAAATAGAAAGAAAGGGGGGTTTGTTCAATATTATGACAGCATGAGTGTTATCTATTTTAGCAAAAATCTAGTGTTGCATTCAAGATCAAAGCATATTAATGTAAAATATCATTGGAACCAAGAGAAATTAAAAGAGAAGTTCTTCCTACTTTAGAAAGTCCATACCGATAATAATTGATCCAATATGATGACTAAAGCCTTTTTCCATGGTGAAACTTGTCTCTTGTAGCAACAGAGCGGACATGATGGAACTTCACATATCAATCCACAAGAATCAATGTAACAATCCTTGGGATCATACGGATTGATTTTTTGCATTTGATTGAGCAACCTCTCGTTTAATTCTTCCATCTTGGAATGATTCCGTAATAGTTTGTTGGCTTAGAACAATATAATGACATAAGGAAAAAATGTGTCTAGATCTCCTTGTTGATAAGGAATTTGTTAGCACAGGTAAGGCCACATAAGGCCACATATGGAGGTCTTGTTGGGTACAAAGAGGAGATGAATAGTAGCCTCCAGTGAACATTTTAAAGGAGATATACAAGGGGTTCAAACAGGAGAGACCAATTGTGGATTGGTATCACTTGATTTAGACTAGTGGAATTAGCAAGCATAATTTTATCCGCTAGTTTGTTTGTAGAGATAGTCTACTGACGATAGTAGTCATATCACGATGGTTGTCTTCAGTTGATACTAAATGTTATTTCCATAGGACTGCTACATAAGACAATAACCACGTATTCTTAGTGAACCTAAACCAGTAGTATATGGCATAGTATCCTCGAAGGAAATGGGATTTGGCATTTTGCAGGATGTTGGAATTTTGAACTTCAATGGATGATCAAGTCCACCGATGGCAAAAACTCGGAGGTGAGGCTCCTCAAGCTGTCTTCCTTAGCAACGATTATTCGCATGGAACGCGACCATAGACAGTTTTGAAACAAGTACATTGAGGCTCATCTTCTATTGGCTAGGACTCACAAAGTTGTAAGGGGTAGACATCACTCTACCAACATTGTAGGCCTCCACAAGCAAATGTTTTATCAGTTGTTGTATGGAGACTTCCTTCCTCCATCTTTTCACATAATTAGTCTTTAAATAATGCAAAGGAATGCCCCTAAGCTTTTGTACCTCATCTAATGATACTCACATATTTACACAAAAAGAAATAAAAAATTAAAGGAGATTGACGGACCTCCTAAAACTATGAGAGCCATCTTCCTAGGAATTTGCTCAAGATTTTTTTAGATGGTTACAATGGTTTGACATCAATAATATCACAAAGGAGGCAATTCTTTTTATGATGCAAACCGCTTGAACCCCATCACTCACGTCCTGCTATGGGATTTTAGACTAAATTGATTTCCATTTATAACAATCGATGTACGAAAATTTGAGATTCTCCTGCTAATATAAATTATTGTCCTATTTGAATGGTACTCCTATCCTAATTTTTGTAAGATAACCACGGTAAGTCTCGAAATTCATGCTCAAAGTGCAATTGAGTTGTCTAACATTTCATTTAAAAAATCGTGCGAAGACTTCTTATCCACACTAAAATAGGACACTCTCAGCATATATATTATCTTTTCATCTATCTACGGTGACGCAGTAGCTAAGAGCTTGAAATGAGAAGCAATATTTATATATTGAAATAAATGCACCAGAAGTCCTAAAATTAATCGTGAAATGCTATTAACTTCTAAAACTTTCAAAACGTGCAATCAAGAGCTACAATTTGTTAAATTGATACAATCAATTCATTCTATTAGCACTGTCAATTTGACTAACGGAAAATATAAACATATTATTTTTTATTTTTTTCCTGCATGGCATTTATTATTATTATTATTTTTTGATCTAAAATCTTACTTAAATTAGATAAAATAAAATAAAATAATGATAATTAAACAAAAAAAAAAAGGAAGCTAATAAAGAAAGTCCCACAAGCCCTTGCCAATGAGCCACCGTTGCCCATTGTCGGAAAGGGCTGATGGAGGCTGCCAGTGTAGGTAAGGTCTTTGCTTGCCCTGGGCAAGGGCCTGCTCACCCGATGCAGCACAAAGAATCTTCCATTGAAACTAAAGCTCTAACCAAAGCAAAGCAAAAGCATCTTCCATTAAAACACCTCAGGGTCCTAGCTTGATGCAACGCTAGTGCCTGCCCTTCAGTTATCCCTAAATGATTTCGGCGACAGAGAAGGAGACAAATTAGGCCAAAAAAAAAAGTTTTCTGAAAAAGGCATGAACAAGGGGAACAAAATTATTTGATGGAACCTGATGGTGCTGTTGGTCCTCTAGCGAATACGGTGAGGGATAAAGAGCCGAATACTATAGATGCCAAAACTTGGCATAGGGACACTTAAATGCTAAAAATTTCAAAAAGTACATTTAAGTATCAAAATTGAAGAAGAATGGAACATTTAAGACCATTCTATTTCCAAGTGTTCAGAAATAATTCTTTGTAATTCTATTCTCTGAACGTATTTCTAAGTATTTGAAGGCATTGATAACTGCCCAAAATTTTTATTCCCACAATAGAATTGCGTTTGGCACCATTCTCAAAATTTCTAATCCAAACCATTTTCTTTTAATTTTTTAAATACTTTTATTACTTTTTTCTTTTCTTTTCTTCTTCAACCTTTGGTTGGTTGTCAACCTTGGGATGATTGGCGACTCGCCAAGCCGCGCCTCATCGGCCAAGCCTCACTAGAAACTAGGCCAGGCTAAGCTCACCCAACTGTTGACGAAGCTTGACCTCGCCCAACCAAGGCTCTTGGTTAGCCTTACCCGACCAAGTGAGGCTCGCTAGTGGCGAAGGGAGGCCTACTTGGCCACTAGCAAGGCTCAGTCTTGCCTAGATCTAGCAAGGCCGAGTCTTGCCGATGGCTACACTAGCCTCCGGCGAGCTCATGGGACTTCACCCAGCCAATCACTGGCAACTAGTTGTCGTAGAAGGCGGTGGTGGAGGTAGTGAAGGAAGAAGAGAGAAGAAGAAAAAAGAGAAAAAAGAAATTTGAGATAACTTGATTCTAGAATTATTCCTGAGAGCAAAGAAGCAACTTTTTTCTTACTTCTTGATTACATTCCCAATTTATATTTGGGAACAAAAAAATTATCAAATGGATCTTTGTTTTTTTTTTTTTTTTTTTTTGTTCCTTGTGTCAAAAGAATAGAATTAGGTACTATTTGGCCAGTTGCCAAACAAACCCTTAAGTTCCAATAGTTAGAAATTCCAGCCAAACTACTGACGTGACATTTTTCTTTAGCGAGATAAGTACCAAACAATGTCGTTTTGGCACCAACGTGGCCCAAAATTGAATTTTAATTTAAATATTAATTACAAAAATTACAAAAAAAAAAGGAAAGAAAAAGATCTACAATAGCATTTGGCGAGGGTTCACATAGGCCTCGTCAGTGCCACCCCACCGTCACCAAGAAGGACCAACAAAGGTGGGGCAAGGGTCGGTTGGGGTGGCTGGGCAATGGTCGGCAACCCTAGCCGCCCTCGCCTCGCCATAGCTAGCGGAGGTACTTGGCCCCTTTGGGCAAGAGCCGACGACCTTTGCCGGATCAAGGGGAGGGTTGCGACTCTCACCCCAAATCTAGGTGAGGGCTTGCAAGCTCTCGCTGACAGTCGGCCAAAACATCGACCACTACCCAAGGCTTGGTAACCTCAGCCAACCCTTGCCTCACTGTTGCCGGCCCTTCCTGAGAATGGTGAGGCAATGGTTGCGAGGGTTGTGCAAGCCCTCACCAAATACTTGTTGCTAATCTTTTAAAAAAAAAAAGTATATATATTTAATTTAATTTTTTAATTAATAATTATATTAAAATTCAATTTTGGGGCAAAACAACTATTTTGCATCTTTATTGCTAAATAAGTTTTTCGATGAGCCAATATTATTAAAAATAAGTTATGTCAAATTTTCAGCTAGCCTTGCTAGACTTGGCATTTAAGTATCCCAATTTTTTTTTTAAAAGTATCATTTAAGTGTACTTTTTAGAAGTTTTGATGCTTAAGCGTTTCTTCATACTAAGTTTTAGTACTTACATTATACTTTTGTCGTGAGGGATGGGCCTATTCTCCTTCATCTTCTTCACCAGTTTCTTCTTTTTATATTTTTTTGGGGGTCAATTTTGCCCACTTTTTCTTGATTATGATCGTCTTGTCAACGGTTGTGATGGTCAGACCCAAGAACAAAAAGATCCATCTTGTAGACGCCACAATCAATCTCTTCATGAAATTAAACTAGATAACAACGAAGAGAGAAAGAGGGAGAGAGAGACCATTTTGGTTCTAGATGATCGATTTGAGCTGTCGCGAGGTTCTGCAAGGACAAGAGATAACCAAAACCCTAAAACAACAGTACAAATAGAGGAGACGCACCGATTTGGGTTGTCGACCATCACCTAAGGCTGGTGATGCTCACCCATCCCAAGCGAGTGCCTTGCTTGAGGCCTATTGGCCCTTGCTTGGGGTCGATGACTACTGACCCTTTTCAGTGAAGGGCGGTGGCGGTAGCTGACCAGAGAGGCCTTGTGGCTCTCTTGCTTTCACCTTGAGTCCTTTTTTTTTTTAATAATCATTTTATTTTTTAATCTAATTTAAATAAGATTTGACAATATAAAAATAAAAATGTCACGTAGATTAGAGAAAATAATATAATAAATGTCACATCAACATTTTTTTCAATATCTAAATTGAAGAAGTTTATGGGAATACTTGATTGCAATATTTTGATAAGTTTTATGGTTTGATTGCATTTTTTGAAAGTTTTAAGATTAATTATTATTATCGCGATAAGTTTTAGGACTTCTAATATACTTATCGCGGTTTTGCTTTGTTCATGTGAAAACAATCCCAGACCTTGACATAGGCTTTCTGGTTTGAGTAAATTCTTTGCTCCTTGCCCACGCAAATTTCCACTTCTACAATCTTCTTAGTTGGACCGAAATCTTTCAACTCAAACCACCGATACTTTGTCATCAACATGTTAATCCAAGATATATCCTTGGTAGTAATCAGCATACTATCCACACACAAAAAAGTGACTATACAAAGGAATTATCGGGGAGTTTTACCAAACACGTATATACAATTGTCAAGCAGTTAATCAGGCAATTTTATCAAATCCATGCAACTGTTATACTTACTTCTCAAGAAGTCATAAGTGAGCATAATACTAGTGAGTATCTTACACCACAACCTCGGAGAGTACTCCAAATCATACATAAATTTCATTAGTAAGCAGACATTATATTTCCTTACTATCAGGGACAAAAGCCTTTGGCCGATGCATGTAAATATTCTCAATAGATTACCATGTCAGAAAGTCATTTTGGTATCCAATGCTCTGTCTCTCGATCCATGTTTCTTGCAACACTTTTTTAGTGAAAAGGGGTGCAGCAGCTTTTATAAGATACTTCCTGAACAACTCACAGCTGCAATACTTCCAAATTTTATAGCAGATTTTTAGAAGTTACATCACCCAATTTTGATATACTGCAGTTGAAAAGCATATACCATTAAATTCAAGAAACTAACAAGGGGTTAGCTACAGCTATACCAAATGGACTCTAACTCCAAGCTATGAATAGGAATCAAAGCAAGCAAAGAACAATTGAGCTATTTCTAATATTCGGTTCAAAGAAACCACTAAAGCCAACAAACGAACCTCATTTTAAGCTATGGTGATAAGTCAGGCCTTTCGAGTACCCGTTCTTCTTAAATTGGTAGTACAACCAATTATTTTCTTCCTTTGAGGTGGTTCCTCAAGATCTCGACCATGTCGTTCTCAAGAGACTGAATGTCTTCATAGCTGCTGCCACTGAGTAGAGTCCACGCCACACATCACATCCACTGTAGTGGATGCCTTATCTACTGAATCAGTTTCTTCAACAGCCAGAAGAGCAGAACCAACAAAATCAATGCAGAGCTGAACTTGTTGGACTTCTCTCCTGGCTCTGTTGATAGCGATAGAGTCCTTCTCTTCATGTGGTGTTTAGGGGTAAGCAAAAGGAAGCGACCAGTTCTGGACGATTCTTGAGGCATGGGTCCGGTTCCTGGTTCTGAAAAATTGGAATTGGTGATTTTTGGTCCGGTTCTTGGTTCCATGTGTGGAACCGCCCATCTGGACCCCTGCCAAGTCAACAAGAAGATTTGGGAATTGAAAGTGCTAGTACGAACACCTAGAGAGAGGTGAATAGGTGTTTAAAATAAACCTTGGCAAATAAATGCGGAATAAAATAAATTTTGAGTAAAGTCTGAATAAGAATCATATTTTGAAACAGAGTCTGAAAAATAGCAGACTTTGAGCAAGTTCAGACTTTAGCAGTTAAATAGAATTACGAACAAAATAAAGGAGTTCAGGGAAGATAATAAGAACACCGAATTTATAATGGTTCAGCTTAGATCAAGCTCACATCTACTCTCCCACACTAACAGCCTTTTGGCTATATTCCACTATGTAATTAACAAGAGATTACAACTTGGAGTGCAAACACTTAGAGGTAAATCGCACTATCTCACTAAGTCGCTCTTTTGGTATTTCTCTCACGATCACAAACATTTAAGCTCACAAGAGACAAGTGTATGCTTGAAGTTTGCTCAGACTTTGGAATTATAAATTCTACGCTTTGTCTCTTACTTGCTTTTCAGTCCTTGGTCTTCTTAAATACTCCTCCACTTCCAAATTAGCCATTGGACAATATCTAGAGGATTGTTTTCCAATCTACCCATTGGACAGATTTGTATCTAGAAGATTTGGTAGTCGTTGAGTGATAGAAGTAGAATCCCAAATTGATTATGATCATCCATACAAACAGAATCTTGATTTCCATAAGTAGAGCTTTTTCGTATAGAAAGTTCTTGTCTTCAAGATTCAATTGTCAATCAATTAGATTGAGTTAGTCAAATCAATCTTGATATAGAATTCAAACCAAATCACTAGCCGTTATATGTTTGGGGCTTGTGTTACGTTCTGTCAAGTTGTTTCGTTCTGAACATACTTCGTTCTGAATCTATTATGTTTTAAACTTGTGTCTTGTTCTGAACCTTGTTATGTTCTGGACTTGTGTCTCGTTCTGGATGTAAAATCTGAGAGTCTTCAGACTGAAGTAGACTTTACAATCTAGACGTAAGTCTGAACATATTCTGCTTCTAAACATATTTAGCCTTAAAGTCTGAACATAGTCTGAATAAGTTCAGCTTCAGTATAGAATCTGTCTTCTGGTTCTTCATTCACGTTCAGTCTGGAATTTGTTAGAGTGGACAGACTTATGATGTAAAACAGACTTTAACACTAAAGTCTGGCAATCTTCAGACTTTGACACAGAAGTTTGGAAATCTTTAGAATAAACTTTGGACATGTGTTACGTTCAGTCTTTTGGCAGTCTTCAGATTTTGACAATATCATTTACATGTTCTATCATTTGCATAGTCTATTACTTAACCATTAAACACGTTAGTAGCTTTTGATTTATTTTGTTATCTTCAAAATATCACAAGGGATTTCTCTAGCAGGAATCTCTATGGCAAAGAAAATAAAGACCCCTGCCCCCCACTCTCTCTTGGGTTCTCTGAGAGACTGTTTTCTATATGCTTGTATATAATGATGAGAACTTGCAAGCTTTGTGTCTCGAAGCAGTACACATTCAAGAGTTGCCCTTGTCTGTAGGTGATTGAACCATTCAAGATAATATAACCCTCCTTATTGCAGCAAACTCAAGACTTTGCCCCGTTCCATTTCCAAGTTGTGCAATTTATGGAGGTTGAATCTCATCCAATGTTCCTCACAGATAAGTGCAAAATCATATGGATATGATCCTCATTGTGCATCTTGATCAATTGGATTGGTTTGAAAATAAATAAATTGCTAGTCGTAGAATATTCCCTCTTTGCTTTCAATTACATCCGAATCATTGCCGAGTGGCACTGGAAACTTGAAGAGTTTAAAGAGCTAGACCTAAAATGGTTCGCAAGTCTCAGAAAACTTCCAATAGGTTTAGTCAAACTGCTGAATCTTCGGCATTTACTCAGGTGCGACTAGTCTATCCACATGCTATATGGAATGAGGACATTTACTAATATATGCACTCTGTCATAATTCCAGGCAAGTCTAGAGGGCGCGGGTGCCGAAGCGTTAATAGGACTCTTAAAAATTTGGAGGCAAAATTCGAGATCTTTCGCTTGGAGCATGTGAATCAGCTGGATACACCGCTCTTGGATGAAAAGTCTGGTCTAAAAGCCTCGGTGCTTAATTGGCAATTTGAAATGGTCATTTCTTATATTAAACAAGAGCCACAAAATTCACTGTTGGTCCATTTTGTCCTCTTGTCTTCTCCTTCAACTCAGCGAGTTTAAAAACTAAATGGAACAAACAAAGTTGGGGTGAAAAAAAAATTGAACAAAAAGAAAAATTGAAGACAACAATGAATAATAATCAGCATTTACAAACTACAGTAGGTCATTACTCAAAATACTTAAGAGTGCATTTATTTGGGGGAAAACCTAATGAAAAAGGAAACCAACCTACCATATTGTCATATTGTCAAGATAATATAGAACCACACAGATTTCTTTTTCATTTAAGTAAATAAAAGGAAACCAACCTACCATACTTGAGTTATCAGAAACGTGCAACACTTTTAACAGTTAAATCTAAGATAGAAATCTGCATTGTTGACTCTAGTAAGCTTTAAGGACAAGAAAAATATTATATTGTCAAAATTATAGAAGAGCACGCAGATTTCTTATTTATTTAAGTAAATAAAAGGAAACCGACTTACCATACTTGAGTTATAATAAGCATGCAAAACTTTTAACCCTTACATCTAAACCATAAATTTGTGTTGTTGACTTGAGTGCCATTTAAGGACAACATATTTATTATATTGTCAAAATTATAAAGGAGCACATATATTTCTTTTAAGTAAATAAAGGAAACCAACCTACCATCCTCGAGTCATCGGAAACATGCAACACTTTAAACTCTTACATCTAAACCAAAAAGTTGCATTGTTAACCAAAGTGCCTTGTAAAGAGATATTTATCATATTGCCAAAATTATAAAGGAGCACACAAATTTCTTTTCAATTTAAGTAGGTAAAAGGAGACCAACCTACCATACTCGAGTTATCAAAAACATGCAACACTTTTAACTCTTACATCTAAACCATAAATTTGCATTATTGATTTGAGTGCCATTTAAGGACAAGACATTTATCATGTTGTCAAGATTATATGGTAACACACAAATTTCTTTTTTATTTAAGTAAATAAATGGAAGCCAACCTACCATATTCGAGTTATTAGAAACATGCAACAATTTTAACCCTTACCAAATTGGAAATTTGCATTGTTGATCCAAGTGTCATTTAAGAACAAGTTATTTATCACATTGCCAAAATTATAGATGAGCACATAGATTTCTTTTTAATTTAAGTAAATAAAAGGAAACCAACCTACCATACTAGAGTTATCATAAACATGCAACACTTTTGATCCTTACATCTAAACCACAAATTTGCGATGTTGACCCAAGTGCCATTTAAGGACGAGATATTTATTATATTGTCAAAATTATAGAGGAGCACGCAGATTTCCTATTTATTTAAGTAAATAAAAGGAAACCAACATACCATACTTGAGTTATAATAAGCATGCAACACTTTAAACTCTTACATCTAAACCAAAAATTTGCATTGTTAACCAAAGTGCCTTGTAAAGAGATATTTATCATATTGCCAAAATTATAAAGGAGCACACAAATTTCTTTTCAATTTAAGTAGGTAAAAGGAGACCAACCTACCATACTCGAGTTATCAAAAATATGCAACAATTTTAACCCTTACATCTAAACCATAAATTTGCATTGTTGATTCGAGTGCCATTTAAGGACAAGACATTTATCATGTTGGCAAGATTATATGGTAACACACAAATTTCTTTTTTATTTAAGTAAATAAATGGAAGCCAACCTACCATATTCGAGTTATTAGAAACATGCAACAATTTTAACCCTTACAAAATGGAAAATTTGCATTGTTGACCCAAGTGTCATTTAAGAACAAGTTATTTATCACATTGCCAAAATTATAGATGAGCACACAGATTTCTTTTTAATTTAAGTAAATAAAAGGAAACCAACCTACCATACTCGAGTTATCATAAACATGCAACACTTTTAATCCTTACATCTAAGCCACAAATTTGCGATGTTGAATCGAGTGCTATTTAAGGACAAGATAGTTATTATATTGTCAAAATTATAGAGGACCACGCAGATTTCTTATTTATTTAAGTAAACAAAAGGAAACCAACTTACCATACTTGAGTAATAATAAGCATGCAACACTTTAAACCCTTACATCTAAACCAAAAATTTGCATTGTTAATAAAAGTGCCTTGTAAAGAGATATTTATCATATTGCCAAAATTATAAAAGAGCACACAAATTTATTTTCAATTTAAGAAGGTAAAAGGAGACCAACCTATCATACTCGAGTTATCAAAAATATGCAACACTTTTAACCCTTAAATCTAAACCATAAATTTGCATTGTTGATTCGAGTGCCATTTAAGGACAAGACATTTATCATGTTGTCAAGAGTATATGGTAACACACAAATTTCTTTTTTATTTAAGTAAATAAATGGAAGCCAACCTACCATATTCGAGTTATTAGAAACATGCAACAATTTTAACCCTTACAAAATGGCAAATTTGCATTGTTGACCCAAGTATCATTTAAGAACAAGTTATTTATCACATTGTCAAAATTATAGATGAGCACACATATTTCTTTTTTAATTTAAGTAAATAAAGGAAACCAACCTACCATACTCGAGTTATCATAAACATGCAACGCTTTTAATACTTACATCTAAGCCACAAATTTGCGATGTTGACCCGAGTGCCATTGAAGGATAAGATATTTATTATGTTGTCAAAATTACAGAGGAGCATGCAGATTTCTTATTTATTTAAGTAAATAAAAGGAAACCAACTTACCATACTTGAGTTATAATAAGCATGCAACACTTTAAACTCTTACATCTAAACCAAAAATTTGCATTGTTAACCGAAGTGGCTTGTAAAGAGATATTTATCATATTGCCAAAATTATAAAGGAGCACACAAATTTCTTTTCAATTTAAGTAGGTAAAATGAGACCAACCTACCATACTCGAGTTATCAAAAACATCAATTTGCATTGTTGATTTGAGTGCCATTTAAGGACAAGATATTTATCATGTTGTCAAGATTATATGGTAACACACAAATTTCATTTTTATTTAAGTAAATAGATGGAAGCCAACCTACCATATTCGAATTATTAGAAACATGCAACAATTTTAACCCTTACAAAATTGTAAATTTGCATTGTTGACCCAAGTGTCATTTAAGAATAAGATATTTATCACATTGTCAAAATTATAGATGAGCACATAGATTTCTTTTTAATTTAAGTAAATAAAAGGAGACCAACCTACCACACTTGAGTTATCATAAACATGCAACACTTTTAATCCTTACATCTAAGCCACAAATTTGCAATGCTGACCCGAGTGCCATTTAAGGACGAGATATTTATTATATCGTCAAAATTATAGAAGAGCATGCAAATTTCTTATTTATTTAAGTAAATAAAAGGAAACCAACATACCATACTTGAGTTATAATAAGCATGCAACACTTTAAACCCTTACATCTATACCAAAAATTTGCATTGTTAACCGAAGTGCCTTGTAAAGAGATATTTATCATATTGCCAAAATTATTAAGGAGCACACAAATTTCTTTTCAATTTAAGTAGGTAAAAGGAGACCAACCTATCATACTCGAGTTATCAAAAACATGCAACACTTTTAACCCTTACATCTAAACCATAAATTTGCATTGTGAATTCGAGGGCCATTTAAGGACAAGACATTTATCATGTTGTCAAGATTTTATGGTAACACACAAATTTATTTTTAATTTAAGTAAATTAAATGACACCAACCTACCATACTCGAGTTATCATAAATATGCAACACTTTTAATCCTTACATCTAAGCCACAAATTTGCGATGTTGACCAGAGTGCCATTTAAGGACAAGATATTTATTATATTGTCAAAATTATAGAGGAGCACACATTTTTTAAAAATCTAAATTAATGAAAGGAAACCGACCTACCTTATTCAAGTTATTAGAAACATGCCACACTTTTGACCCTTAAATCAAATCTAGAAATTTGCATTATTAGCCTGAGTGCCATCTAATGACTAGATATTTATCATATTGTCAAATTTATAGTGGAGCACACATATTTTTTCAATTTAAGTAAGGAAACCAACCTACCATACTCGAGTTATCAAAAACATGCAACACTTTTAGCCGATACATCCATATAAACAAGTGAAGTTTACATCCTGAGAACCATTGTGTGCTATACATGGAATTTATCATTATTTCATAATATCGTGAGTCATGCCAAGTGTAACATCACGAGTCTTCATTGTATACATATTGTCCATTTTGGATACCAAGTCCTCACGATTTTGTTCCTCTCAGGGCAGCCTATACTACCCCAAGAAAACGCGTATGTACAATAAGAAGGACCTAAGCCTTATAAGCTAGCCTAAAACTCCCTCCCTAGGCGATGTGGGACAAGAGATGCGCCACCTTCTTGCGCACATCCGGGGACCGAGGTGCGGACGCACCGCCATCCCTCCTCCCCGCGCACCGTTGCCTCGCCCACGTACTGCCGAGGCGATCTTAATCCGTCCCTCCATACTGTCCCGGGTCTGGGTCGTCACACCTAAAAAGATGATTCCAATGATTTTATGAGGTTTTCTAATCTCCATTAAAACTAGTAGTTGAAGGTTACTATTGATCTCTTCTGGCCCAACAAGATCTCTCCTTTTGGCCTTACTTGCACTGAGTAATGGCAAATCAGCTTAGAGATCCAAGTACGTCCTTTCCTCACGACATTAAGATCTTATATGATAACATTTTTATTTCTCTCAATTTTTGTTCTTTTGTACCCCGGAAAAAAAAATCTATTTGTAACGCTAATTTATTTTTCTATTCTCTGGAATAGAAAAATAATTGGGGAATAAATTTGGAACATAAACAAGAAATTAAAAAAAAAATAGCTTTTTATTCATGGAAACAATCTTAGAAATAAGCCAATTTTTTCTTTTCTATTTTTATTTTGTTCTTCTTCTTTATTGCGACCACTGCTTGCCGCCTGCCAACTGCCAACCACCTCCAGCTGCCCATGGCCACCATCGGCCGATCGTTGGCCGTCAGCCATTGCCATCACCTGACCGTCGACGATCGTTGTCGCTGTCATCGCCGAAACCCCTGACCACCAGCGACCTTGTTGCTGCCGCCCAATCGCTGATCGTCGTCGCCACCCGTCGCCGTACGGTTGCCGCCCATAGCCCACCGGCCACCCACCCCCCTCGGGCCGACGACCGCCATCAACCATCGTCACCACTGCTTGATTGCAGGTAGCTTGCCGCCACCGCCAACCACACACCTCCGCCCGCCGTCACACGACCACCAACTGCTGACTACCGCCACACAACTGTCGCCCACAACCTATTGGCCGCCGTCCCCTTTGGCAATGGTCGGTGGTGACAGTTGGCAATCTATGGGTTGCGGTCATCGTCGGTGGTCAAGCGGCGGCAGGCGACGGTTGTGCGGTAGCAGACAGCAGATGGTGGTCAGCGGTCCATGAACAAAAGAAAAAAAACGAATAAATATAAAAATTTATAAATAGTACCAAACACATTTCTATTTTTTTTTTTCTATTTCAAGAATATAAATTTTATATCGTTACTAAACGTATTATTTTACTCAGAAATTGTTCTCCAGAATAGAAGCGTTACCATGTGCACCCTAAATTGTTCCAAGGAAACCAAAATGTTTAAAAATTAAATCACAAAAAATTGATGGACCCTCTTCTACACAGCCTTTCACTTAACTTTGGGTTCTCACTTTGTCTGATTTTTTCATGTTTTCGAGCAAATCACATAAGGATTACATTATTAATGTAATTCAGTCTTTTGCTAGGCTTGGAACCATGGAACGAGATGAGGAAACGATCTTGTTGGATCTCCAAGCTAATCGGCATTTTCTCAGCCTGGTATGGCCACTTGAGATGGTCTTGTTCGGTGGGAGGAGGAGATCAATAGCAGCCTCCAATCCATATTTTTTATCGGGATGAGAAAACCTCCACAAATCATTGGAGCCATCTTTCCGGGCATTTTCTCATGATATTATCAAATGATTACAATGATTTGATATCAATAATCTCACAAAGTAGGCAATTTATTTTGTCGTAGAGTGGAACCTACCGTACACATCCTATTTGGGAATTGGTTTCCATATGACATTTTATGTAATAAATTTTGACAATTTATCTTTTTAATATTAACTATTATCCAACCTGATTGGTATTTCTTTGCAAATTTTTGTAGAGAGAATTTCCAATAAAAGTCTTGAAATTCATGCCAAAGTGCAATTTGGTTCTAAGACTTTTCATTTTCACAATAAAGTCTTAAATGCTTATGATGCGACAAAAGACTTCTTATCCATGCTAGAGTACAATATTTTTAACACATATATTTTGTTTTTATCTGTCTATGGTGACACTCTAGTTGTGAGCTTAAAATGAGGAGTAGTTATAGGTTCAACACTGCTCATGTGGAAACGATCCAAAACCTTGTTATTGATAAAGCCTTTATGGCTTAAATACTATTCTTTGGGTAAAAAAATATCACAAGTGCCAAAACTTGATACAAATGGACATTTAAGTGCCAAAACTTACGAAAGTAACACTTAAATGTCACTTTTTATGAAAAATGGGACACTTGAGTGCCACATTCGATAAACTCCGCTAGAATCCTATGTTGTAATTTTTTATTAATTTTCTCGCTTACGTGGCTTGCCGGAAGGTTAACTCAGCCAAAATACACAAAAACGACGTCATTTTGATATAATTCAAATTTCAATATAAAAATTAATTAAATTAAATTAAATTTATTTATTAAAAAAAATAGGAGGACAAGGAAAGCAACCGGCAACTGAGGGCTCGGTCCTTGCCGCTGTCGCCAAAATGTGGAGGAGGGTTAGCCGAGGCCGCCAAGCCCTGGCCGGAGGCCGGCAACCCTAGTCGACCGGTGGCAAGGGTCGCGACCCTCGGCCCAAATTTGGGCAAAGGCTCACAAGCCCTCATCGCCGGTCAGCAACCCTTGGCTCTATTGAGCGAGAGCTAGCGACCCTCGCCGGATTTGGGGGAGGGCCGTGACCCTCGGCCTAGATCTGGGCGAGGGCTCGCAAGCCCTTGCCACTGATCGGCTGGGGTTGCTGGCCCTCGACCAAGGCTTGGCAGCCCTATCCGTCCCTCCCCCACCTTCCGACGATGGTGGGGAGGCGGCGCAGCAATGGCTTTTTTTTTTTTAATTATTATTATTATGTTTTAAGTTTAATTTAATTAATTTTTATATTAATTATTTACCAAGTCAACACCAAAATGACGTCATTTTGGCACTATCTAGCCATATTTTGTTCAAAATGACGTCGTTTTGCACTAACCTCGCCGAAAAATCGCCACCTCAATGTTTTGGCCGGATTTTCTCGCTGTTGGCACTTAACTAATCCATTTTACTTTGATTTTGACACTTAAGTGTCATTTTCTTAATTTTTAACACTTAAGTATCCCTTTATGCTAAGTTTTGGCACTCTTGGTGTCCTTGTGTCCTATTCTTTGCTTATCCTAGTGACTTTCCAGTACTAGAATCCTACATGACAACGTTTTAAGAGCAAACTACAAGGACAAACAAGAACAATATCAGCAATTTTAAACTATACATCAACCAACGATCGCAACACAAGTTTCATTCCTACAGTTCAACGACATCACAGTATATTTAACGAAATGGCATATATAGTACACGAAACCTACCCCTGAATATATGTTTTTTTTTTTCCTTTTTGGTTGAATACCCCAGCATATATGTACTAAGCAACAACGTTGAGGGCACAAACTTGCCCATAATTGAGAAATTGGGACTAGATCAATTGAAATGACCCAACAAATAGCAGAATAAAATTGAGAAACTGCAATGAAGAGAGGAGCTAGTAAGGTGGTTCGCCACCTATCCTATGTCTTAAGGCAGAGATGAAGCCTTCTAGGGCTTTTTTGAGGATATACCATGCTAGATCAATAAATTCTTTGAATTTGATCGCTTGGATAAGAATATCATTTCCTTTAACTCCATAGCCCGTGAAAGGATCTCATTAGTTGAGACTAACGTGCCTCTTGTTTGATAAATAGAACCCTCATGCAGTGGCCATCTATTTTACTCTTACAACCAATATCCTAAGGTAAATTTCTTAGATGGTGATAATCTCCCTTATCAAATGCCACGATCTAGAAGGGACTCCTGAAGTGGTGAGCATTTATGTTATCGTACTTGTGCGACCCTCCTGAGGGTGACATGATATGTTCCCAAGGTAAGTTGACGGATTACTAAGTAGACACGAATGGTTCCTCTTTCGAAGTGACACCTACGCCTCGCATAGGGCCTCTCAAGCCCCACCGATCATAACTTTATTTCTCTTTAAATTAATTGTTTCACATATTTCGAGGCCGTCACTAACTTGTCCAATTAGCAAAGTAAGATGCAGAAGTCTATCTTACTCCTACAAACTGAAGATTAATGACTTCGGGACTTAGTTACACTAGATAAATATAATACCTTTTAGTATCTTCTTTCTTTATGTACATGAGATATTCATAAATTTTATTATCCAAAATCCTCTAACATGTGAAAGGTGTTCATGCAGGATGCTCAAGAAATAAAAGTAAACAATCAAACAATAATTATCTAACCAAAATAAGATAAAGAACGAGGAAAATAAAGAAACCAGGCCGTATTGGGCCAAAATTGAAACAAGGCCTCCTTTAAATCCGCGAGACATTAACTCCGTGAGTGAAGATATTAAAATATAATTAATGTCAAATTAAGATGTATTAATAACATGAAATGCGCGAGACAATAACCCCGTGAGCAAAGAAATTAAAATAAAATTAATGTCAAATTAAGATGTATTAATAACATGATCTAAACTCCTAAGTACTAAACTACACATTACTAACTACAATGCGTTAATATAATGATTGATTAAATGCAACTGGATATCATACTAAACCAGATATTTTTTTTTTAATTTTTCTCTTTAATGAAAATCGAATTAAACCTAAAAATCTAGTGATCACTTAATGTAGAAATTATACAAAAAAAATCAGAAAATTAATTAATTACCGTCGCAATTATATAAATGCCAAAATAAGAAACACTCAAATAGAGGCCTAGGTTAAGCATGAAAAATTACTAACAATTGAAATCCACATAATTATCTAAATTTATCATTAAGATTAACCAAACGCCTAACTAAATAATGAAAAACCGAAATTAAACACCAAAATTGCTTTTGTTAATTTTATAAATCAAATAGATACTGAAATTAACTGAATGCCAAATTCAAATTAATTTTTCGACCAAAAAGAAGCTAATTAACAAATATTTATTAAATTAATGAACATAAACCATAAAGTTACCTCAGTATGAAGAGACTCTCAGCAATAGAAGATTCCCCATCATAAAATTACCCAAGTGTAAAGAGGCTCTCCGCAAAAGCAGATTTCCTACTATGCACCTAAGAAATCTTCTTTACAGGCTAAAAAAAAAAAAAAACTAAGATATCTTTTTTAAATATTTAATTCTAATAATTCATGAATAGAAGTCCTAATGTAAATCTGATGCTAAAACATCAAATTAAACAAATTTTAACTAATTAAATGCTCCTAAAATTATCTGATATGAATTAATTAGCAAGTCTAATATGCATAAAACTCCTAAAAATATTTCTACGGCAATTTTTGAATTTATTTATACAAACAAATTAAAGAGAAACAAACAGAAATGCATGGGGGAACTAAACAAGGTCTTTTATCAAATTTTGATGTGTAAGAGATTTAAAAGACTGGTTATAACATAATTAGACCTAAAAAAACGCATTTGAATTATGCCCTCCATTGCAAAAAATAAATCCAGAGGAGATCACAATATCGGAGATCACAATATCCCAGATTTTGGTCAATCTCAACAGAGTATGACTAAAGTTTGTTGTTTTGATCAGACTATGATGTATGTGTTAGAGATTTAAAACATCAGCTATAATGTAATTAGGACAAAATCTCAACTGAAACATGCATTTGAGACATGCTTCAATACGAAAAAGTACACATAAAAGATTAGAATATCCTAGATTTTGATCAATCTCAGCAGAGTATGGCAATCATTTGTTCTCAAAGGATCGTACAATAAACTCTATGAAAAGTACCCTCAATGAGATATTAGATACCTTATCCTCAAACTCTATGAAAAGTACCCTCAAAGAGATATTAGACACCATCCTAAAGATAAATTTCTTGAGGTGTCTAAAGGTAATCACTTCTAACAAATCCCATAATCAACAAAAAATTAATTATGTACTCAATGAGAGAAGCACATTTAAAAATATGAGCCAATGCATTATTTCTTGCATAAAGGTTTATGCACATTAAAAGGAAACAGAAGACAGTCACAGTCAGTTCAGGCACATAAATCACACACCAAGTAAGTAGGAAATAGTGGCTGAAATAAGATATCCCTTACCCAAGATATGTTATAAATCCTCAAATCTGCAGACTATGTACTGTTGCTATTTTGATAAAATGCTCCATTGAAATATAATATCACTAATCAGAGTGAGAACATAATTTTACTTGTGGAAGAGATGCCAAATATCTAATTAATTAGAGTGTTCACAGAAGTTTCAAGCTAAGCAGAAATGCATTGGATAACTACATCTTCAACACAGCTTCCGCAAAGATAAGGAGGAATGGGCAAATACTGTCACCACATGGTATTGAGTGACAGTGGTCAATCTATTGTCCTGCATACAGTAGTTAGACAACAGAGTTGAGCTACACTTTCAGGAAATGGAAAGAGTTATGCCTACACTTTGTCAGATTCTGGGACGCATAATTGGCGTGGATACATCCAGCATTGAAGTATGATGTAAGCCTCTCTGTTTTGTTAGCTTTGATAATATTCTTAAGTAGATTAGAACTTCTGTCTAGAATAGGCCGTTGAACAAATCCTACAAAAAGATGAAGAGAGAACGATTGAGGATGCCAGAATGAGATTAATGTTGACAAATAAGAAAAGGGAGAAAATAAAGAAACCTAGATTTTCTATTTAGCCCTTGTTGGAAGCTGACGAGAAACCTGCTTCCTGCAGCTGCCACTTCATCAAATTTTGTGACCCTATAAGATGAAATGCTGTCCCACTTCAGTATTTAATCAACCAAAAGAATACTAGCCACCTTTCGATATTTGTCTACTCAAGAAGCATATGGAAATCGGACTTGTATCATTAGTGGGACACCATGTGACAAAACTTAGTTAACCGAAGTAGGATAGATAATGATGAATAAGTTGAAAATTCTCGATGACAGGATTATATACATTCTTATACTTTTAGTTGTCATATGAATTTCCACAAGACACAAGCACAGCAACAAAATGAAGCAGGAAGGCACATGATACACAGAGACTCTTTAAAGGAAATTTTTAATTTGGACATATAAAGAAAAATCAGTTACCAAGGGGCTACCTAGCCAAAAAACTGTTGTAAATCAATAACGTCTTCTCCATCTCAGAATCTGATCTCTCATTGTCCGTTCCCATTCTATGCAACAGCATACCTCATTAAGCAAAGAATGATCAAATTCAGGGAGCAGATGATTGATTAGTCACAACTATCAATGTTGGTAACAAGATGATACAAACTCAAGAAGAAGAAGATAAGAACAAATGAAACAACATAGCCAGAGATGTTCCAGGCCTCAGCCTTCTTCTGGGTCTGGTAATCTTCTCTCGCAGCCAAGCTTCCACTTTCTCCTAGGCCTGTCCAATTATGAGCCCTATAAAAAGTGTAGAACTTGTCAGGCTACCTTGGACCAGTGGTTCCAAAATACAAGCCCTTTTGTACTTTGAGGAGTACACATGTATGCTCAAGGTTCTATAGACGAGTGGGAACAATGGCAAAATTGACAGACTAAGAAAATTCCACAGCATGCAACTGAGCCCAGTCAACACGAAGCAGGAAGATACTTAACAAGAAAATCATCAGTGAAAACTCAGCTTAAGCTCAATTGAACATCAGCATTCATATCTGAATGGGAGTCATTGAAAAGTTGAAAAGTTGAAAAGTTGAGCTCAACTCAAATTATATCAGCTCAAGTGCAAGAACTAGTTGATTCCTTAAATTCACGCCAACAAAATCACAATAGCTACCGAAAAGCTTTTCTCGAAATACAGAGTATACATAATATTGAAATGTGAAGCAGATCATCTAAAGCAAAATACGTAAGGATACTAGTTTGGGCTGTACTTTTACAAATCTGAGTAGCAACATATAATCCATTTAAAAATATATAGGCCGAAACCAATTAACAGATACCTCTTACGTCACATTGAATCTTCTAGATTATTTGGAGTTCCTAGTTTACGAATAACAAAACCAACAAAACAACCCCCTTTAGGTTTTCAGGCTACTGACTTTAAGCCAAATTTATCATCACGAGCTTTATCCAAGTCTTCGGTGACTCGGTTTGGTCTTGATACCAGAAATCATCATAAGAGAAGACTCCAAAGTAAGCCCTGCTCGAAACTAGACCCATGAACAGACGTAAAGGACACAAGAGAGAACCGCTTGAGCACTAATCAACCGATGCTGACAAATCATCAAACAGTTGGCGGGCAAGAAAGATTGCAAGCACATATCACTCGTCCAAGCTTCAACAGGCAACCCAATTCAGAGTACAAACAACCGGTGAACCTCGTGCCGATCACCATCATTCCCATTTTCTAACAAAGGGGGGCGGAATTCAAATCAAGAAAGGAAGCATGCATCCTCCGTCCGTCCTTCTCGCAGAAGAAGGGAAAAAGAAGGAGAAGTTCGCGGGGAACTCCTAATGTTGGAGAGATCGAAGAACTCACTTGGGTAGTCACGAGATGGTCTCCCGCTCTGGGTACCATCGAAATTCACCAGCAAGAGAGAGAGAGAAGCAGCAGCAGCAACAGGAGGACTGAGGAGGTTGGAAGAGGAGACGACTTGTGGGATTTGCTGCGCCAGTTTGCAGCCTGCAGAGTAGCCGAGGGGGCAGTAGAGAGAGTATTTTCGAGGTCTTGGTTGAAAAGAAGATAAAATAATTAAGGACATGTTTGGTGTTGGTGCCAAATTCTTATTTTTTGTTTTCAGAATCAGTTTGGGACGAGAATCGCATTTAGTAAAATTTTTGTTACTCGGAAACAAATTTGTTACCGAGAATCGGTTTGAGACAAAAATCAAAAAAAAAATAAAAAAGTTGATTTTTGTTAACAAAATTGAGAATCAAAACTTTTCTTGTTCTTCATCAACCACCATCCCACGACCACCGTCCGCCGCGCCGCCGTCGTTCGACGCCGCCGATTGTTGAAAAAAGAAAAAAAAAAAAAAGAAAAAAAAGGGAAAAAAGGAAAAAAAAGAAAAAAAGGAAAAAAAGAAAAAAGGAAAAAAAAAGGGAAAAAAAGGAAAAAAAGGAAAAAAAAAGAAAAAAAAGAAAAAAAAAAAAAAAAGAAAAAAAGGAAAAAAAGGAAAAAAAGGAAAAAAAGGAAAAAAAAAAAAAAAAAAAAAAGGAAAAAAGGAAAAAAAAAAAAAAAAAAAAAAAAAGGAAAAAAAAAAAAAAAAAAAAAAAAAAGAAAAAAAGGAAAAATTATTTAAAAATTAAAATAAATTGATTTGGAGCAGAATCAATGAACACGGTATCAAACCCAATTCTATTCCAAAATCAAAAATTTTGTACGATTCTTACCAAACGCGTTCTTTTATTCAAAATCGGTTAGGAACGAATAAAAAATAATCATTTTTTATCGAAATTTGTTAAGAACGAATCGTTACCAAACGCGCCCTAAGTTTTAAAAATATCTGTTTGGCCAAAAACAAATAATATATTGTTTTTCTTCCATTTGCTTTTTGTTCGTTTCCATGTAACTATCTAGGAGAGCTAGAAACAGGATTATGTAGAGGTGTCAATTTATGACAAATATTCTTGGCTCGCTTTATTTCCATTCCTAATTGGCTCATAATACTCATTTTGCATTCAATTGACTATACTGTCTCTCGTTGATCCCACTCTTGACTTAAGGTTATTTCTTTTTTTTTTTAATCATTCTTTTTCTTTTTTTTTTTCAATTTTATTAGACATGAAACTACCCATACTTCTCTTAGACAACATTTATTGAGGTTAAATTTGGGGCTACTCTTGATTTCAGATTATTGTTTTCTTACTTTTCTTCTTTTTTGGTTTTTTTTTTCCTTTTTTTCTCCATTTGAAACAAAATTTGTATACCTCTTTTAAAAAAATAATTATTTGGTAGATAGCTAACTAATTATTTGACAAAATAAAAAGATAATTATTGTAATATGTATATTTAAACAACTTAATTTTTATTTTATTTAGTGAATCTAATAGTCAAGTTTCTAATTATTTATTATGTGATACATCAAATATTTTGAGTGACCATGATCTTTTCTTCTTTATAAAAACATATTTTGAAAGGACAATCAATCAAATGAAATCTGGTCTTTCTTCTCCGATGTTCAATAGAAAGATTATGTCAATTAAAATAAAATTACCTCCCCAATTACAATCAAGAAGAACATATTTGTCTTTCTTTAAATTCCTTAAGTAAGAAGATGCATCCACACACTACTCAAAGGATTCTCTCATGTTAGAAATTTACCTAGTAAAATTTCAAATGAACTTGTTGACATGATCGGTTGTTGTTTGCCATTCATAGATTCATCATCAACAAATACATTTGAGCGAAAAACAATATTGATTTCCATTGTGACTGCACTACAAAAAATAATAGAATAAAAAATAAGTAAATTATGTATAATGAATGCATTAACCATAATATCAAAGTTGAAAAATTCATAATCGTGAAGATAATCTAGAAAAATAAAATAAACAATTTGCAGATGGAACTAACGTTTCTTTAATTGGATATATGATTAGCATATGATTAGTGCTTGCTCATATAACAATAATGGAGAATAAATTCAGAATAAGACAAAAATGAAGGTAATGTTGAATGTAATGGGTGTGGAAGAAGCGATCAAGGTGAAAAAAAGTTATTTAAAAAGGATGTGGGCATTTTTGTCTTTTAGTATGATTGAAATAAAAGATAAAGAACTTTACCAAAAAAATAAGAAGATAAAGAATAAAAGAAAAGGCAAGAAATAATCTTAAGTCAAGAGTAGGATTTACAAGAGATAATATTGTCAATTCAATGTGAAATTAGATGTCAAGAGCCGAAAATGGGGTGGAAATAGCGCGAGCCATATTCTTTTGTGTTAATACATACAACCAACCTCAAACTAGTCTATCTGTAATAAATTTACCAAAAATTAATTTTTTGACTATAAAAAACTCTAAATTGATACATCCGTGATAAATCTCCCATTTATTAGTTTCTTTTACATTTTATTGTCAAATTGCTAAGTTGGATGACATGTAACAGTTAATGAGCATACTAGTTTGAGATTTTAACCTCCGTTTGTTTTGGGTGCACTGGTTTATGATTTTTCATTATACTAATTCAATTTAATGAAACAAACGTGGGATAAATTTGTCGTACATATACCGGTTTGAAGTTTTTGACGGTCAAAAAACTAATTTTGGGTAAATTTATCATATTTGCATCGGTTTGGGGTTTTTTATAGTCAAAAAATTAGTTTGAGGCAATATTATCATAGATTTACTGATTTAAGATTTTTTGTGGTATCAACCTCATCTTTTTAATTAGGTCATATATAGGTTATTTAAAACTTTACAATATCACTTCGGAGCAAAGGTGTCAAAATTATGGCTCAATATTTTTTAATTAGGTCATATATGATTCATAGTTTGGTTTGGACCATTTTCGATCTGAGTTAAACCCAATCTGACCGATCCGTTTAATGGATTTAGGGTTATGTATCACTATAGACACCATATCCTTCTACTGTGTAATCATTGGTTCATCAATATTTTGTCTTACTTTGGTGAGTTACGGCCGCAAGATATGAGGGCATGATGCTCACAAAAGTCAAGATTTCTAGTCCAAGTACAGGGAGACGATGTTAAGTTAGTAATCTTATATAGAGATCAATTCTAAATCCAAATATCAAAAGGCTCTTATTACCAAGGAAATCTTAGAGGAATTTTATACAGATGTAACTTGACATCCTACAAGTATAAGCAAATTTTGATACAATTTACCTAAGTTCAATAATCTCTAGATGAAATACAAATATAATAACATTGACTTTGGACTCGAATGACTTTTTTTTTTTTTTTTTGGATCTGCGGACTCGAATGACTTAAATAACGAAAAATGGTACGTTTGACCCGACAATACATGGAAAACTGTGGATGCAACGAATGCATCAGATCATTGAGGATTTGTTTTATAATTGGATTTTTTTGGGAAATAAGGAGAACCTTTTTTTTTTTATATTAACTAAATTTTTATATTAGTTGTTTGTTTTTTTTCATAGATCTTACTCAAAAGACCACGTTTTTGGCCCTTAAATTACTGACTGTGGATTTTGGGTTGCTTTTCATGATCTATCGGTGTGCACGGTGGACGACTTTCATGATCTTCCTACTGTAAAATAGAATGCAAAAAACCAAATTATAGATGAACCAACTTCTGCATTTTAACTTTTGCTTTCTCATGTTGATATTTCGTCTATTGTTTTCTCTTTTATGCGATTATCATAAGATAATGGTATAAAATTGTGTATCCAAAAGTCAAACATAGATTTCTTCATGCGCATATTAGAAATGGTGTAATCGAGTTGAGCTGATATAGTTCCGAATTCAAGGTTGAGTTCAACTCCATTCACATAGTCAATACTCAAAACTCGACTTGAGCTTGAATGATTATCAAAATTTATACTTGAATTTGACTCAACTAGAAAATCGAGATCGGGCAACTCGAGTTCTACTCACCAAGATACTTGAGTAGCTCGTGAGCTTGAGTTGGACTTGAAATTAGACTAGCTGATCTCCAGTAATCTTTGGACTGAGCATGAGCTACTCACAAGTAGCTTGACTCCGTTCACCTCAACATATTCATCTTGAGTTAAAAATTCAATCTTCTCTGAATTTCTTTAAAATCATATAAAACCAGCAAGTCCTACATAACAACCAGGATTGACTCCTGTAACTGCTTATATAAGAACATGCAAATCACAAATCCAGTAATGAAAGATATGATGACTCCATACCAAATTATTAGTAGCAAAAAAAAGCACATTCTCCTTCTAATTGACTTCAAGTCTCTTTTCATGCTAATTAACTCTCCATTTTCATTTGATGCCTCTCGAGACTCGGCCACATCAACATTTTGAGGTGAATAGATTCGTCGTTCCTCAGTCCACTCTTCAACCCGTTGTTCAAAGCCACGTCTGGAAAAGAGAAAAAAACAAAACATTATTGTAAGGCAATATTGAGTACTACAAAATATCACAACATGTACAAATAATTGGTGATAAATTTGAGATACTTACATTACAAGTCGGGACATAATATTATCTTCCTCGATTAATAGGATTCTTTTGCCCCTTTTTATAGTGCATAACTTCACTTGAGGACATGGACGTATCATCAATGGAAAGTCAACTGACATATTCGATGATCCGCTGGATGTCATGCTAAATCACAATGCCATAAGAGTTAAACTCATAATCGTGAGAAACGAAATTAGATTTATTCCAAGTAACAGAAATAATTCAAGCAAAAGATTTACTCTAAAAATAAATCAAATAAATAAACAAATAGAAGATAAATGGTTGATAGAATTTAAGGACATCAATATGCTTAGAGGTACCTAAGTATAGAAAGAGAACAGCTTGTAGAACGGAACGTAGCCAAATAGTTTGGATGCACATGATGCAGAAGGATAGCATGTTGGAATGCAGTGGATGATCGAACTGCACAGCTCTACAATCCTAAAGGGAGGACCTAAAGTCTTTATTAATTTGATCTGTATCGAATTTGGTATTTTTTACTGGCTTCTTTCAGATGTTGGGGTCCATAAAAAATGAACTGGACATGATCGGAACAGTTTTACCATGTTTGGGCAGGCAAAAGAGGATAACATAATGCAGTAGAAGTAGACAAACAATTTCGGGATTCTGTGTCCACAGATCTGCACAATGACCTTCTGCAACTGCAGATAGGAGAACCCAAAAGCTACGTTGGAAATCTGAATTTCAAACGATCATTTCAAGTCTAATGGCTATAAATTCAACCGAAGGGCACCAGCTACCATCTGCAACGATCAATGGAAGTTATGTATCCAATTGTATTTCTCTGTGAAAGCCGAAGCATCTGTGATTAGTCTAAGCGTGGTTGAGGGTGGTGAAATGTGTTCTGTTCATAGAGGACACTGCAGAAGCTCCATGGAGAAGCAACATTTTTGTGTAAATGGTTAACATCTCAAGGATTACAAGAGCAAATTCCAATTCTCTTTGCGCTGGGAGAGCTGGAAAAGTAGAATAACCGAGTGGATAGGTCGAACTAACATAAATATGTTTTGCATCTTATCTATCCCTTTAACTCCTTTATATCACGTAGATAAAAGATGATTGTTTCTATAAAAACAAATGTTAGTGGATTAAAAAATGTGCAAAGCGGATTTAGAATGAAAATGGAATAAAACTTTTTGAAAACAAAATATTGTCCTTGCATGCCCGCGCAATCTCACTTTTCTTATATAAAATAAAAATTTTAAAAATTCATATGTTTTTAATTTTCAGTCTACAATTACGTAAAATGAAGACATTTTATCTCTTTTTTCATTTGAAAAAAAAAAAATTCACTAAGTGATTAAATGCATCTTTTATGTTTTCTTTTAAATAGAGATGATAGAAAACTCAACAGGTTTTCTTATATTTAATAGGACTCACAAAATTATCCATTCGTCTCTTTTGTAACCTAGTCTTCTCCTTCAATTTAGCGAGTTTAAAAACTCAAACAAAGTTGTCAAAAAACAAAGTTCATGGTTGAAGTTGAACAAAAAAGAAGAAGAAGAAGAAGATATGTTATGACATGACAACATATCCTAAAGTTTAGATGCAGAAGTTTTTAAAAAGGATAACATTGAACTACGCTTTAAAGGTTTAAGAATGACCGTATCCAACAAAAAAAAGGACTAAGAGGCAACAATGAATAATAATAATAAGTGATAGTTTACAAATTACAACTGTCATTACTTGATATACTTTGTGAACCATTTGGTGGCGTCCTAACATTTTACCAGTAAGTGCTAACAAAACCAGAAATTAGCATTGTTGAAGTGCCAATTAAGGACAAAATATTAATCACATTGTCAAAATTATACATGAGCACAAATATTACTTAAAATTTTAGTAAATAGAAGGAAACCTATCATACTTGTGTCATGAAAATATGCAACACTTTAAAAACTATATACATATGTGAAGTTTACATCGCAAAATTATTGTGTGCTACAATAAATGGAAGTTATCATCAGACTATAATCCCCACAAGTGGTTGACCCTAACAAGGTAATTTTATACCTTCCAAATGGGAAAATCAGAGTATACTCCTCTGGCGGTCTTATCCATCTCTAACATGAGGTTTAGGGTCAATTAAGAATGTACGAGACCCATCGTCCAGTGGGATATGCAATAATGGCTTTTAAAAAATCCATCACTTCTTCAAGCTAATCCCCTCATCCCCCTAAGGTAATGCTTTCAACAAAAACCCATGCCCATGCTTTTAAGGGAAAAAAAAAGCAAATAAAGAATCCCATCCTATATCAAGGCCATAAATAAGGAATCTGGCCTGGTTGCCATACTTGTAAACAACCAGTCTTTCTATGGAAGCTAATCTGCAACGCCAAGCCACATTTGAGTGAAACTAAGGCCATTCTTGAATCTTATAACACAACAATGGTGAATTTTTGACACAAAGTAAATGTTAGGCATCAGTTATCTTTGAACCAGACCCTAATCATTGGCTGCATGTCTTCCCTCAATCATTGTTTTTTTCTCCAAATGAATCCATTAATCATGTCCAACGAGATCCTTTGTTACAAAACCATGCCACAAAGAAGAGAAATCAATCATGTCACAGACATAAAAAAAAAAGTTTCAGAATCATTCCACATAATCGGTGCATCAATCCTTGCGATTATAGGGATTTCATTATTTGCATTTGAGTGCTTTGAGCAACGTCTTGCTCGATTCTTCCATCCTGCACTGATTTTGTAACAATTTGGTTGGCTCTGAACAATATAATCACATGAGTAAAGGATGAACCTCAATCTCCTAGCAGCTTGGCAATTTTTCGGGATGGGTAACGTCACATACGACGGTCTTTTTCGGCAGGAAGAGGAGTTGAATAGCAACCTCCATTGAACATTCTTAAGGGAGATCAGAAGACCTCCTAAAACCATGAAAGCCATCTTTCCTAGGCATTTCCTCAAGATATTCTCAGATGGTTACAATGGTTACTCTAGCTTGAACCTAGATCCGTTAAACGGGTGGATCGGATTGGGTCATAAATGGTCCGACCCAAATCGATCCATTTAACCCATTTATGACCCATCTATTGCAATACAAAATTTTTTGCTCATACCCGACCCGACTAATACTCGACCTATATTCAACCCATTTAACTAAACTTAAGAAAGCTTATATATATACATCGGTGAGCTCGAGGCTCGCCCGGCTAGTCACCGGCCATCGCCGTGCCGACTGCAGGAGGAAGAAAAAATTAAAAAAAAAATAGAAAAAAGAAAAGAAAAGAAAAAGAAAAAGAAAAATAATAATTTTACCACCTCTAGTAGAGTAGACTAGATCGTGGGTTATCTACTTATCTTTAATGGGTTGGTAAATGGATCTTAAATTAATACAGAGCAGACCCATTTAAGACCCATATATTTTAGTCATTTTATTTTTTAAACCCATCATGGGTGCCTTGGGAAATAAGGCCTAATCCATTGATGACCCATTTAAGCAAACATGGGTCCGTAAATTGGTTGTGTACCCATTTTAACACCTCTACTTGAACCCCATCACCCCATCCTGCTTTAGGATTGGTTGACAAAATCGATTTCCATTTATGACAATGTATGTCAAAATTTTGAGATTTTTTCTTTTTAATATCAATTATTATCTGAATTAATAGGTGTTGATAATTACGGTAGAAGTCTTGAAATTAATGCTTGAAGTGCAATCGAGTTCTCAAACATTTCATTTATAAAATATTCTTAAACGCTTGCTAATGGACAAAGACTTCATCGACCATAAGATATGGCACACTTGGCATATATATATTCTCTTTGTCTATAGTGATTGTTGAGAGACAAAAGAACTAAATTGAATACTTGGTTAGGTCAATGTGATCTCAAACTATCAATTTATCATAAAGTCAATAGGCCAAAATTACAATAACACCCATGATACCACCATACATAAAGTAACAAAGGAAAAAAACAGATATGCCCCAATCAACCAAATACTCTCAACACTTCCTTTTAGGTTGGAGCATAGATATTATTGTTGGTGAAATTTGTTTGGTAAAGAATATAGAGAAGTAGTAATAGATTCTTGATGCTTTGACGCTTAATGACAATTACTGTCCTTAAGGTATTATTTGTCCCAACTATTATTGCTACCAAGTTGGAATAAATATACCTTTAGGATATACACCAAAGTCACAAAGAAATTAATTCAATAATTACTCAATATTCCTCTTTTAGAACTTCAACTTGAAATGTGATAAAGTTGCATTTATCAAAAGAGAAAAAAAGACTTTTGAAAAAGTAGCATTTATGAATAGTAATGGTTATTATAAATAATATGTGAATTGATGTCTATTTAAAGAAACCAATCAAAACATCTCTTGGAAATGGATACCTTATCCCCAACTATTACCACTCTTCATTTCAAGAATTACTTCCATTCATAACTACTAATAACCTCCTTTTAGGGTGAAGATCTTTCCATAATCAAGAGTTACGTCTTCTCTTAATTAAGATACACATCTTTTATGATAACAAAATATTTCAATAATTCTTCACTTAATTTGTTAGCTACACTAATTTATATAAATTCATATATACAAGAAGGTATCTATTAAGATTTGAACATTCAATTATTGTAAATAATTCTATTAGTGCAATTAGTGGTAGACAAAACTTTGAACCATGATTCCACTTGTTAATCAAATTATCACAATGAATTTCCACATTTCGGTTAGAAATTTCCTATGCTTAAGCACTTTTATGGCATTGTGCTTTTCCTATATTCATGAACATTTGCAAAAGTTCATCCGACTTTGTTAGAAGCGGCACCACTTTTTATGTTCATATATGTGAAGTTCCTAAATTTGATACCTTAGTATTGCCTTACTAAACCTTGAATTTCATTAAGAGTGTTTTCTTATACTCATCCTCCTATTTTTCCATGAGTATTAACCTTGTGCCCTAGGACTCGATCACCGTTAAGTTACAATGGCTATTGTTACCCATTTAACTTTAATAATTTCGATATAAATTATAAAATTGGGTTTCCACTATTCTTGACTATTATCAATTATTCTAAGATCTCTCGAAATTCCCTTAGTGAATGGATCGCCAAGATATCATTTGTCCAAACGTAAATTATTAAAGTAACTTTATCAATAATTAATTGTCAAACATACTCATGTTGCAAACTAATATATTTAGATTTTCATTGTATATTTTATTGTATGCCCTAGACATAGTTGCCTCATTATCAAGATGTAAAGATATGGTTGTTATTGGTTATGGCCATTATTGGTTATGGTCATAACTCTATATCCAATAGCAAATTCTGCAGCCATTCAACCTCGTTACCAGCCGTCGATAGTGATATAAATTCATATTCCATCATTGAATGAGTTATACATGTTTTCTTTTCTTGATGCCCAAGACTGCACCATTTGCAAGCTTAAAAACCCATCCAAATGTTGACTTGTTATCAATTATGCTAGTTATCCAAGTAGCATATGAATATATTTTAATACTGCTGGTTGTCTTTCATAAAATAGGCCATGATATATTATTTTCTTTAAATAACCAAAAATTCTACTTATAGCCTTCCAATGCACAATGTTAGGATTATTAGTAAGTTTGGACATTTTACACACAATAAAAACTATATTTAGTCAAGTGCAATGCATAACATACACTAGACTTTATATCTAATTATGCTAAATGTTGTCCAACATTTTTTTATCAATTTAATTGATACATCATATCGTATATTTCACTCTTTAATTCCCAAATACTGGTGTTTTTGAATTATTTGGCATTGGCTTAAAGCATAACTCCCACTATGTTTGATTGCTTTGATACCTAAAATTGTATCCACTTCTTTAAAATCTTTCGTTTTAAAACTAAGAAGATGGATATCTTTTATTTTTATTTATGCCAAGCATATTTCTAACAACAAGTAGAATATCATCTACATATAAGCAAATTATAACTCCATAGTCTTTGGTAAATTTTGAGTAAATGCATTTATCGGCATTATTATGTTTAAATCCATATGATAAAACCATCAAATCAAATTTTTACATGCCATTATTTTGGTGCTTTCTTTGTCTCTACTCTTGTTGCAATTCTCAACAAAATGCCCCTTATTTACAGCTTTTTTTCACATGATTAACCTCATGATCCAAAGAACCTTCCTCAATTCAACTGCATGATAACACATTATCAACAATCACATTCTCAATCATGTGAAGAAGTTTATTTCAATAATGATTCCACATTTAAAGCAATTTTGAAATAATTATAGCAACTTGAAGAGGCTCATAAACTTTAATCATAAGGTCTTTGAGTTTGGCAACATAAAGTTCATCCACTTGCTTATAGATAGATTTTCCACTAACCATGGCAAATTCAAAATATTTCAATGCAGTGCTTTTATCCATTCCTCATTTCTCAGCATTGTAATTTAGTCTCCAAGGCATTACAAATGTCACCAGTATTTGTGTAAGATTGAAACATTTAATATAGACAATCTGACAGCATACTTGGAATCCTTCATTGACACTTCTTTTCATTATCCTTTTCTTGTCAAGACTATCACACCACTTTTATTCATAAATTTCAAAATGCTATAGCCAACATAAGATAATCTAGTATGCTAGAAGGAAGATAACTTAAACATATAAACATAAACAAAATTTTCATTGATACTAATCTGTTGAGATTGTGAGCACATGATGCAGCTAATGTCTCCATCTCCATGACAATAATACCTTAAGATTGTTGGAAAAATTTGTTTGGTGAAGAAGACGGAGAATTAATAGTAGATCCTTAATGCTTTGATGCGTGATGACAATCACTGTCCTTAAAGTTTTATTTGCTCCTACTATTGTTGCTACTAGATTTAGAACAAATATACCTCTAGGATATACACCAAAGTCGCATAGAAATGATTTTTGTAATTACTCAATATTTCTCTCTTGGAACTTCAACTTGAATGTGTTAAAGTTGTGTGTATGAAAACGGAAGAAGAGAGAGTTCTAAAGAAGTAGCATTTATGAATAATTGTGGTTATTATATATAATATGTGGATTTGTGTCTATTTAAAGAAAACCAATCAATACATTTCTTGAGAATATATATCTTATCCCCAACCATTACCACTCCTCATTTCAAGAATTACTTCCGTTCATAAGTATCAATAACCTCATTTTAGGACGAAGAGTAAGTTATTTTCATAACCAACCAAGAGTCGCATCTTCTTTTAATCAAGAGTCATGTCTTCTCTCAACATTACTCCATTTATATCCAATGGAGACCATAGCTTTCTAAAACCTACCAAACTAGCCTCGAGATGACTGCTTTGGAGCATAAAATGCACATTTTACCTTTCACACTAGAGTTTTGTCACACAAAAAATCTAGAAGAATCTCCACGTATACCTCTTCTTCTAACTCTCCATGAAGAAATGCATTATTCGCATCTTACTACTAAAGATTCCATCCCTGGTCAACAACACACAAAAGTAGCACTCAAACAATATTCAACTTAGCAACAAGAGCAAAGATCTGTTCATAGTCAATCATATAAATTTGAGTAAATCCCTTTGCCACTAATTGTGCTTTATATATGTCCACAATACCATCTATCTTTTATTTGACTACAAATACCCACTCTCATCCTATTGGTTGTTTCCCAGGAGGAAGAACAACAAGATCTCACGTGTCATTTTTCTTCAAAACATGCATCTACTCCACCATTATTGTCTTCCACTTCTTATCTACAAAAGTTTCCTGCCAATTCTTTGGAATAGAGACAAAAGATAGAGAAGATACAAAAGTACGATAGAAGTTAGACAAAAACTCTAATGAGACAACATGGGATATAAGGTGTTGAATCCAAGTTATAGTACCCTTTTGAAATGCAATAGTAAGACTAGAAGGAGAAACCCCATGAGAAGAAACGGTATAATCTGGATTCGGAGATGATGACTGAATAGACAACGAAGATAAAAAAAAAGTACGATGGACGTTAGATAAAAAGTCTAAAGAGACAACATGTAATATAAGGTGTTGAATCCAAGTTCTAGTGCCCTTTCGAAATGCAATAGTAAGATTAGAAGGAGAAACCCCACAAGAAAAAAACAGTATAATTTGGATTCGGAGATGATGACTGAACATACAATATATCAGTGGTCTTAACCTGCATGTTGGCAATGGGATCCCTATGACAATATTTCTTCAATGTCTCACTACTATCCATCCGCCTTTACCAACAGTTTGCCTAATGGGTGAAGTCTTCTCTTGAAATAGTGACTCTATTATCTCCCCCCAAGGTACATTGTCTATGGTGACTCTCTAGCTAAGAGCTTAAACTGAGAAGCAATAGTTATAAGTTTGGCACTGTTCATGCGGTAACGATCCAAGACCTTGATATAGGCTTTCTGGTTTAAATACTATTCTTTTCTATTTGTCCAAGCAAATTTCCACTTCTAGAATCTTCTTAGTAGGACCAAAATTTCTCAACTCAAATCACCGATTACTATGCCATCAACATGTTTATCAAACACTTACTCTCAATTGTCAAGCAGTTTCATGGGGGACTTTTATCAAATCCATGCAACTGTTATACTTACTTCTAAAGAAGTCACAACTGAGCATAATACTGGTGAGTTGCTTACCCCACCACCTCGGAGAGTACTATAAATCATGCATATATTTCTTAATAAGCAGATGTGATCTTTCCATACCATCAGGGAGAAAAACCTTAGGCTGATGCAAGTAAATATGCTCAACAGATTACCATGTCAAAAAGCCATTTTGGCATCCAAAGCTTTAGGTTCCTTGGTACAACTAGCCTACATCAACTTCGTTGTAAAAAGGGGTGCTGCAGCTTTTGTAAGATGTTTGTGGAACTTCTCACAACTAAAGCAACTTCAAATTTTTATGGCAGATTTTAGGAAGTTACCTCACCCAGTTTTGATATGCTGCAGTTGCAAAACATAAACCGTCAAGGTCAAGAAAGGAATAACAGTTCAGCTACACTTATACCAAATGAACTCTAGCTCCAATCTATGAATAGGAATAAAAGCAAGCAATGAACAATTGAACTTTTTCAAATATGCGGTTAAAAGATACCATTTAAGTCAACAAACGAACCTCATTATAACCTACAAAAATAAGTCTGGCTTTGTATCAGGTATCCTCTGATCCTATAGAGTACCCGTTTTGTCAAATACTTCATAGCTGCTGCCATTGAGTGGAGTCCATGCCAGAGACTGCATTACTGAAGCGGATGGCTCATATATTGTTCTTCAACAGCCCACAAGAGCATATGCAAAAAAATCATTTTAGAGCTCTCCTGGCTTTGTTGATAGCAATAGAGTCCTGCCCTTCATGTGGTGTTTCTTCACCTGAACTAGACTAAGCATAGGAAGACTACAATTTCTGTAAATGTCACGAATTGTTCTTGGAATTGTTTGCATCAGTTGGGACACCATAATCTATATCCACCAGATGCATAAACTACATAACAGTGCTAGGTTTCCCCCGCATGATTAGAAGGATAGGGCGGCTCCTATCTTCATCAGGCAATGTTGGACTATTGCAGTTTTATTCTTAAAGGACACAGATTGATCAAGCACAAAGTCATCTCTCTTTGGATAGTTAAAGAATTTATCACATTAGATTGTAATAGTAGAAGTCCTGAAGCAGGAGGAATATATTATTAAAGTTGGTTTAGAGATCATTCTTGCACGACATGGACGAGGATATCCATGGATACGTTTATTCATGGAAAATACATGATCTAATGCAAGAGCTCTAAATGGCCATATCGTTGGTTCAAGACTGCATCATCGTGAGTTTTCAAATGTTAAGTACTTGTAGTTCCAACCGTTGGATCAACAAGAAGATTTTGGAAACTCTTTCTGTGGCAAGGAAATAAGGACCACCCCCCTCTTGGGTTCTCGAGAGAATTTCTTATATATACTTGTATATAATGATGAGAGCTCGCAAGCTTTGTGTCTTGAAGGCGTACTCAACCAAGGGTTGCCCTCGTCTGTAGGTGACTTGAAACATTTCCTATATCATAGCCTCCCTTACTGAAGCAGATTCAAGACTCTTCCCCATTCCATTTGCAAGTTGCGCAATTTACGGAGGTTGAATCTCACCCAATGTTCCTCACTAGAATAATTGCCAGGTGGCACTGGAAACTTGAAGAGTTTAAAGAGGCTAGACCTGAAATGGTTCGCAAGTATCGGAAAACTTCTGGTAGGTTTAATCGAACTGCTGAATCTTCGGCAATTACTCAGCTGCGGCAAGTCTATCCACATGCTTTATGGAATGAGGACATTGACTAATACACGGACCCTGTCATAATTCCAGGCAAGCATAGAGGGCGCGGTACTGAAGCAGTAATAGGACTCAAGAATTTAGAAGCAAAACTCAAGATCGTTTACGTGGAGCATATGAATCAGCTGGATAGTGGATACACCTCTCTTGGATGAGAAGTCTGGTCTAAAAGCCTCGGCTCCATTGGCTATTTCAAACGGTCATTTCTTATATTAAACAAAAGCCACAAAATCCACCGGTGGTCTACTTTGTCCTCTTGTCTTCTCCTTCAACTCAGCGAGTTTAGAGACTAAATGGAACGAACAAGGTTGTGGTAAAAATAATTGAACTAACAAAGTTCATGGTTGAAAGGACTTTTGTTGAACTAAGTTTTAAAAGTTTGTGAATGATAAGCAAGAAAAAAAAATTTAATTAATTAATTAAAAAATTAAAAACAACAACGAATAATAATCGGGATTTACAAACTACAGCAGTCATTATTTAGTACACTTAGAATGCGTTTGTTCGGGGAAAACTTTATGAAAAAGCAAAATATTTTTGGGGAAATCATATTCCAGAAAATGGATAGTTTTCTATTGTTCGATGAGATATGATCAAGAGCCAGTGATATATGACTGAGAACAATCTGGTATCTAGATTTTATTTGGAAAAATGATTTTAAATTTATGACTTTATTTCAAGCTAAAAAAATCGCATTTGTAATAATTTTTTATTTTATTTTATTCTTTCTTTCTTTTTTCCTTTCTTTTTCTTTTTCCTTCTTCCTCCCATTTGCCTCTCCACTTGATCCACCGCTCCTTCCTCCTCTCCACCACCACTGCTGCCGCCATCTCTAATGATCTCGCCTCCCTTTTTATTGACTCTATCCACTGAAGCTGCAAATCTCAAATCGTAAGCACAAGTCAGCGAGCTCAAGCTCACTGGCCTTAGTTGAGTTTGACCTCGCTAGTCTTTGGCAGGGTCGAACCCTACTAGCCCGTGCCTATATGGCTAGTTGCCGGCCTTGCCAAGGCTCGATGATTGGTTGAGGGATAAATAAAAAGAAAAATAAGGAAAAAAAATAAAATATAAAAAAATTCGAGGGAGGCAATTCCGGAAGTGTTTTCACCTCTTTAGATTTAAGAATTCACTTCCTAAATTTATACATCAATATTTTCATTGACTGGAAAGTGTATTCAATTAAGTAGTCATTTTCAATGAACTGAACAAGTGAAAGTCCCAAAAATCAATTCACTAAAGATACTTTCCTCCTAACAAATGCACCGACTGCATTTGGCAGTTAGGATAAAATTCAGAATAGGATAAATCTATCGTATATGCATTTGGTGCCTGCTTCGAACAGGACAAAATCGGATATAAATGGGATATAGACTGGACAAAATTATCTTATAGGAAATGTGAGATAAATGTGGTAGGATAAAATTTAGAATATCATAAATTTATCATATATTGCATTTGGTGTCCGCTTTACACAAGACATAATCGAATATAAATGAGATATAGACTAGACAAAATTAACTCATAAGGAAGATGAGATAAATGTGGATATGATTTTTAATATCCATATTATGAAAGTTATTTATCTTAAATAACAAACTTCTTAAATTAAAAAAATTATTTTTCAATATATAAAAATATTTGAATTCTAATATAAGAAATTCAAAAAAAAAAAAAAACTTAGTTATTTTAACTTAATCTTATGTTTATTTATATATTCCAATTTGATTTGATTTTAGAATATGAATTCAATGTAGCAAATATATATTTATATTTATTACATATTTAAGCTATTTAATTTTTAGGTATATTAGTATATTTTACTATTTAATAACATTTTATTAGAGAATGATGGAAGGGGAAGAAAGAAATAACAAAGAAATTAATTAAAAACAAGAGAGGAAAATAAAATAAAGTAAACAAAAGTATCGTGAGATATTTTTACTTTCTTCGTTTGTAAAATTTTTGGTTCATTTATATTAATATGCTGCTTATACCTAATAATGTATATGATATATATATATATATATATATATATATATATATATATATATCCAACTGCAATCACCAAATAGTGGATAGAACATAGTAAAATCTTTGAATTTAATATCCTATCATATCAAATCCTATTTTGGTTAGAAATCTGGATGTCCAAACATAGCCTTAAGGACTCATTTGGTATAGTACTAAAAGTAGACAATATTAAATGCTATCCAAACCAAAAATTTCCATTGTTGACCTAAATGCCATTTGAGGACAAGATATTTACTATATTGTTAAAATTATAGAGGAGCACATGGATTTCATTTCCAAATTAAGTAGATAAAAAAAAAAAAAAAAAAACCAACCTACCATACTCATATTATAAAAAAAAAAGGCAAAATTTTAACCCTTACATCATCTGTATATATATATTCCCATCCAGAAACCATTAGGTGCAATGATAAGTGGAAGTATCATCTTTTGACAATACCATGGAGAGATGACTCTTATGATTTTAGGAGGTCTACTGATCTCCATTGAAAATTTTAATTGGAGGCTACTTTTCATCTCCTTGTACTGCCCAGCAAGACCTTCTCATGTGACTTGCACTGAGCAATTGCCAATCAACTTGGAGATGTGGGTACATCCTTTCCTCATATCATTAAATTGTTCCTAGCCAACCAAAATGTTTCGATATTAATCCACAAGAATTGATGTATTTATCATTAGGATTATTAGGATTAATTATCTGCATTCGAGTACTTTGATCAAAAACTTTCTTAATTCTTCCATTCTTTTATCTTGTGCATGATGTTTTGCTTAACTTCAGGCTCTCACTTCTTTGATCTTTTCAAGTTTTCGAGAAAAGTAGATGTTAGGCAATAGTAATCTTCAATCCAAACACTAATCATTGGCTACATATCATCGCCCAGCCATCGTTTGCTTCTCCCATTGAATCCATCAACCATGTTCAGTACGATCATTTGTTACAAAACCTTACCACAAAGAAGAGGGATCAATCATGTCATAAACATCAACAAAGCTTCGGAATTAATTTACAAGAACTCATGTATCAATCCTCCAGATTATTGTGATTGATTTTCATTCAAGTGCTTTGAGCAACATCTCGCTCAATTCTTCCATCCTGGATTGATTCCATAACAGTTTGGTTGGCTTGGAACATTATAGTGACATGAGGAAATGATGTACTTGGATCTCAAAATTTATTGGTTATTTCTTTGTGTAGGTTTGGCCATATGAGAAGGTCTTGTTGGGCGGTAGGAGAAGATGAATTATAGCCTTCAATTAATATTTTTGATGGAGATCAGCAGACCTCCTAAAATCATAAGAGCCATTTTTCCAAGGCATTTGCTCGTGATATTATCAAATGGTTACAATGGTCTTATTCCAAAAATCGCACAAAGCAGGCGATTTTAATTGTGGTGAAAGCCGCTTGAACCCCATTGGCCACGTACTGCTTCGAGATTGGCCTACTAAATTGGTTTCCTTTTATGACATTCTATGTAAGAAATTTGGAGATTTTCTTTTGGTTATATATATATATGTATGTATATGTATATATATGTATAATGTACTATCCAATTTGATTGTGTCAATTTACTCATAAATCTTTTTCTTTTCGTCAATTTAGTCCTAAATATTTTATCATTGTGCTAATTCAGTCAATTTGGACATTTATAATCAGAATGATATGGCATCTTAGTCAGTGTCGGCCAACATTGCAGGTGCTGACATGGCCGCCGGAGAGCAAAGCGATGCCGTTTTGTTTTAAAAAAAGACTTCAAGAAAAGTCGTCGTTTTGCTTGGTTTCTTTCCCAAATTGGCTGGGTTTCCTTGGAAGCCTAAATTGAGATCTTCCCCAATTTGATCTCAAAATCTGAGTTAACACTAGCTTGATGCCTTCATGCAGCGCTCGCTTGATGGCTTTGCCTAGATTCACTTGTCATCTTGCCTAGATTTGCCCAATGCTCGCTCAATGCTCGCCCAATGCCTTCACCGTCTTATTTCTTGAAATTGCAATACTTTATATTTACATTGAGGCTTTAGCCATCTTGATTTTGCTGGGATTTTATTTCTTGGGTGAGATGTGAGTGGTCACCTATGTAGCACCAACACGGACATGCGACACGCGACACGACACGATATGACATGTCGACACGTTATTTCTCAAAAATAGAGAATTCCGACACGTTCCGACATGTTATATATTAAAGATATAATTTTATATATAAATGCAAAAATAAATAATTAAAAGAGCATAGAATTAATTTATACTAAAAATATTAATTCAACATATGTTAATATCATTCATTGTTTTAATTTGACAAAGATTGAATAAGAAATGAAAAAATTGCAAACACAAAAGAGCAAATTTGAAGGAACGTGTCATGTTTTCTTTTACACTTGTCGGAAATTAGTGAGATTTCTTATAGTCTCAGACAGAGTTTGGAGTTCATGATATAGACTAGCTTGGAGCTCTTCTGAAAACAAGGTTCGAGAAAAATGAAAATCTAGGACAAGAATTCTCAAAGTACGACCAAAAGAAAAGGAAATAACTAAATTCTCCATGGAAAATGTAAGAGATAACTCACAAGCTAATGACAAATGCTAAAAGAGATAACTCACAAGTGATGCCTGCAAGAGACAAAAGAAGTTAAAAAAAAAAAAAATCACAACTTTAAGTCTGCGAGGGTGGCAAATTGATGCCGGCGAGAAGAGGGGCGTTCCATCGTCACTCATGGGAATGTCAAAACTCATAAGTGAGAAACTTGAGAGTGAGAATTTTCTTCTTTCTTCAATATTTTTGTTATTTTCATTATTTTTCATATATTTATATTTTGACCCCTTAAGTATTGAAAATTCTTAAAATTGACCCCGTGCGTGTCGGAATTGCGTGTAGGAATTTTGGACTCACGTGTCAGGGCGTGTCGGGAAGAGTTGACCACGTGTCGGATTTCCTAACACTCGTTGACCGCGTGTCATAACGTGTTGGAGTGTGTCAGAGTGTGTCGGACATGTATCGGAGTGTCGGACACGACACACGAAGGCTTCCGGAGAGTGTCAGTGCTTCTTAGGTGGTCACAGTTAGATTTCGTTAACATGGATTTGTTGTTGTCATGGGTTTGTGGATGGCCACAGCTTGTTTGAAATCGTTGACTCGCCAAGAATCACGTCGTCTGCATGAAACCTGTTCTTGTGTTGTTGCTCCTTAAGTCAATTTTGTTGCTGTAAATATCGTGTTGTTACTTCTGTGTATGTTCTGTTCATGCGATGTTGCTGTTGTTGTGTATGCTGTCAATGTTGTGTTATCAAGTAATACATACTCTTGGTGTGATATATAGATATATGCTGAACAGTTTTTTCGAATATGCTGAGCTACGTACTGAGCCACATACGCTTGTTCTCATTGCCATGTAATGAGCTGCATGTTGAGCTACATTGCTCTATTTTGAGTTGTGATATCCCGAAATATAGCATTTATTTCGAAACATATGAAATAGTTATTTCATTGATGCAGTTATGGTTATTTTACTATGAATTGATCACTCACAAGTTAACTAATCTATTGGGTGAAACTATAAATGAATAAAATGTGAAAGATTAGAGAATTTGATCAGGGATTGACCGCTCGGCCATAAAAGGTTAAAACGCGAAAGATCATAGAATTCGATTAGGGATTAACCGCTCGACTATAAGGATCAACAATGGTCTATACCACTATTATAAATCAATTAGTAAACGGATATAAATCGATTTGATGGGAGTACGTAGTCAGTTCGCGGGTGATTCCACACGATTATGATATTCGCATCAAACAACAATAAATTGATTTTTTATTGATATTATACACATGGTACGTAATTAAACCCTCGCAATTACATGATAAGTAAGGGTCATCCACAATTCGAAGAGGTACAAATGTAGATCGAAAATGATCGATTCAACTGCACGAGAACCGCTAAAAGCCACCCAATAGTTTAGGCCATACTAAAGTTGCATTTGATCGATTTGAACAATAAAATTTTATTCGATTTCAAGTATCAAACTTTCGATAGTCACAAGACTAATATATTGGATGTCATCTCATCATTCGTTGAATTATCGAAAATTTCGAAATTTTTAGAAAATGAATTATCGGATGAAAAGTGGAGACTGGAAAAGGAAAAATTGGATGCAATGGCAAAATGGTGAGTTATGGGCCAAAATTTTAGCTTTAAAGGAAAATGGATACAAGAAGATACTTTGGGGACAATATGCTTGGCGATGAGGGTTTTAGGGGAGAGTTGGTGTGAAGTGATGGGATTTTGAGAAGAAAATTTGTTTCTCTCTCTCCTCTCTCTCTTCTCTCCCTCACTCTCCCTTTCTTCTTATTCCCTCACGTTTCCCCATCTGCAGACCGCCCATCCCCTCCTCCTTTCTCCTCTTTTCCTCCCCCTCCCCCTACTTCTTCTTCTTCCTTTCCTTGCTCATTCGTCACCACCGTCTTCATCCCATTGCCATCATTTCCTCACCACCATCTCCTTCCGCTAACCCCATCGCCACCATCATCATCCACATTTCACCACTTCATCCACCACCACCACCACGCCACCATGATCATCACCATCTCACCATCACTGAGCTACCATGCTTGCCACCACCGTCGTCTGCAGCTCAACACCATGCCGACCGCCAAGCCGCCGCCACCATCCTCATCACCTTAGACCACCACCACCACCGAACCCTCAAGCAAGCAAGCCGTGAGCTCGAGGAGCCACTACCGCCGTCGTCGAGTTTCCGTTCGAGCAGCTAGGATTACATTCTCGACATTGTCGTGCCGTCGTCACTAGAAAACCCATGGGTTAACTTCCTAATTGTGGATGAGGGTGTTAATTACATTTAGGGGTAGGTTAGTTAAGGATAATGATGATTAGTGTTAGTTGATTTTAGCTTAGCCTTAATTGTGATTAAGGATGGTTTAGATTAAATTTAAGTGTGATTAGTTTAAGTAATTATGATTAGATTAATTAATCGTGATTAGATTAATTAATTGAGTTTATTTTAATTAATTGTGATTTATTTGATTAATCGTAATTAGTTTAATTAATCATAATAATTTTAATGAACGGAAATTAATTTTTATTTAATTATAGTTAGATTAATTAACCAAGTTTAGTTTAATTAATTGTATTTAGCCTAATTAATCGCAATTAGTGTAAATAATGACAGATTAGTTGTTAAGTAAATTTTATGCTCGTTTTTCTAGATGAGTTTATGCTTAATTCTAATTGTTTGTACTTGCTATGCCATATATTTGATTGTGTAATTACAGGCCTTATTTAATATTTTTATTTGTCAAGAAAATGGCATACTTTGAGATGTCGAGTTTGGACGCCGCATTTTATGTGTTACAGGGTAATGGGGTTTTAAAATGAAAGTGTGAAAAATTTGGCAAGTTGGTTTTAAGCATGTAACCACGTGTGATTGTTTTGTTGGAATTTTAAAAGTAAAAAATTTCCAAGCTTTGTTATTTGAGCACGAACCACGTCTGCATTAGCTAAGTCGAAAGATAAAAATTTAGAGTGCTCATGTGATCACATAATGGCCCTGATGCGCATGATTAAGCGGAGTAATAATTCTGTCTTGGTGCATATGAATATGCAGGACAATGCCTGATTTTTATCGGATGCTCGGCAAAAGTCGGTACTTTGCGGTTGAGGCCGGATTGATGCTCCAAATGAAATGTCATCCTAATGCAAATAACTACATGGGATGATGTCGTGCCTAATTGAGTGGAACAATGCCCGGCTATACCGAAAGACTACCAATTCATGTGTTGGCCGTGACACGAGAGGTCGTAATAATTGAAACACGTATGATGGCATTATGCGTGGAATATTATGAACATGTTCTGATTATTGGTTATGCTTGATGCATTGATATTGGCATGTATGGATTACTAACATGTAGGGGCAATGCCAAGGCAAGGTAAGGATTTATGATGCTATATGTTTAGGATTGCCTCTAAAACGAATCAACATCCTAATCCAGGTTTAGGTTGTTTACTCGTGTTGTTATTAAATATTTTCAAGCCCTTAGTATGGAGAACCGTTACATGCGATTTGGGTTCTCGATGGACCAATATGTAGGCATGCCTAGTGTCTGCTTTTGGTTAGCCTTGCATTAGAAAAGTTAGGTTACCCTAACCCCAACTGGTTTTTGAGTTGATCAATAGGAAGTTGCCCTTTGGGATGCTTGTAATTATTAAATTTCCTAGTGTTAACAAGTTAATAAATAAAGATTGTGCCATTGGAAATGTTTGTGGTGTTTACTATCCGTTTGACTGGGTGTTGTTTATATAAATTGTTTCCGCATGCGTTTGATCAAAAGATAAAAGGAATGGGTCGGCAACGCATCCTGAGACATCGCAACTTAATTGACCATCGTGGGATGTTCGCGTACTTGAGGTTCGAGGCGTGACATGAGCTACGTTAACATTATGCCCTTAGAGAATGTGAATCAGTTGGATACATGGCTCTTAGAGGAAAGATCATCTCTAGTTACGTCGGTGCTCAATTGGCGAATTCAAACAATTACTTCTTATAGTAAACATGACCCACAATTCTCCATTCATCTCTTTTGTTATCTCATACTCCAATTCAATGAGTTAAAAATCTTAATGGAACAAACAATGTTGCGGTAAAAAAATACCTGAATAAACAAAGTTTATGGTTGAATTGTAACAAAAATGACAACTTATGACTTGACAATGGATCCCGTTCTTATTAGTAGATTCTATTAAAGTTTTTAAAGAGCACTACATTGAACTACACTTTACAAGTTTGAGGACAACAGCACACATATTTTTTTTAGAGACAATAATGAATAATGAGTGGTAGTTTACAGTTGTTAGTACTTGGAATTTGTGAGTCATCCGGTGGCATACTAACACTTGGTTATACTAAATACTACCAAAACCGGAGATTTGCATTGTTGACCAAAGTGCGATTTAAGAACGATATATTTATCATATTGTAAAAATTATAGAGAAGCACATGGATTTCTTTTTAATTTATCTAAATAAGAGGAAACCAACCTACCATACCCAATTGATTAAAAACATGCAAAAAAATTTACCCATACATCTAAACCAAAAATTTGCATTTGACCCGAGTACCATTTAAGAAGAAGATCTTTGTCATATTGTTGAGGTTATAGAGGAGCACATAGATTTCTTTATTATTTAAGTAAATAAAAGAAAACCAACCTACTATATTCGACTTATAAAAAACGTGCAACACTTTTAAACCTTACAACTAACTAGAAATTTGCATAGTTGACCCGAGTGCCACTTAAGGACAAGATATTTATCATATTCAAAATTTTGAATAAGTACATGGATTTCCTTTTCATTTAAGTAAATAAAAGGAAACCAACATACCATACTCAATTGATAAAAAAAAAACATGCGACGCTTTTAACCCTTACATCTAAACCATAAATTTGCATTGTTGACCCGAGTACCATTTAAGGAGAAGATATTTATCATATTGTCAGGATTATGTAAGAGCACACAGATTTCTTTTCTATTTAAGTAAATAAAAGGAAACCAACCTAGCATATTGGAGTTATCACAAAAATGCAAAACTTAACCATTACATCTAAACAAGAAATTCGCATCATTGACCCCAGTGCCATTTAAGGATAAGATGTTTATCATATTATCAAATTTATAGAGAAGCACTCAGATTTCTTTTAATTTAAGTAAATAAAAGGAAACCAAATTATCATACTTGAGTGAAAAAAAAAAAAAAACATGCAACACTTTTAATTCTTACCTTTAAACCATAAATTTGCATCGTTGGCTCAAGTGCCATTTAAGGAGAAGATATTTATGATATTGTCAGGATTATATAGGAGTACACAATTTTTTTTTAAGGAAAGAAAAGGCAAATAAGGAATCCTAACCCAAATCAAACCCATAAAAAGGGAATATGGCCAGATTTACGTTCTTGTAAACATCAAACTGCCATTTTTTATATGGGAGATAATTTGAGAAGCCAAGCCACATTTGAGTGAAAGTAAGAACTCTCTTGAATCTAATAACACATCCATGGTGAATTTGTGACACAAAGTAGAGGGAAAATTTCAAATAAGGACCTGAAGTTGACCAAATTTCTCAAATAAGGACCCGAAATGAACTTTGTGTTAAATAAAGACTTAAAGTGGACCCATTGTCTCAAATAAGGATCCGAAGTGGTTGAATCAATTTCAAATAAGAACCTGAGCTTGCTGGTCAGCCAAATATTCGCCCGGAGTTGAATCAAGCATGTGACATTTCCGACGACCGAAGTTTAGGCAATTTTGTCCAAAAAAAATATAGGGAAAATTAACAAATCCTAAAAAAGAAAAAAAAAACCCTAGGGAGGAGCGACGAGAATCGAATCATGATGATGACCGGGCAGCGATTTGGTTGAGGAGCAACGGGGGAGAAGAAAGAAGAAAACGTAAACATCTAAATGAATAACCTAAACTTAATTGATTTAGAATTTTCCCTTTTTTTCTAATCACAAATTTCTGACAAAATTGCCCCTATTTTAATCGCCGAAAAATGTCTGTCGGCAGACTAAGGTCCTCAATAGAGATTAACTTAATCACTTCGGGTCTTTATTTGACACAAAATTCACTTCGGATCCTTATTTAAAACAATTGGTCCACTTTGGGTCCTTATATGACACAAAGTTTACTTTGGGTCCTTATTTGAAAAAATAGATTCACTTCGAGTCTTTATTTGAAATTTTCCCCAAAGTAGATGTTAGGCAACAGTTATCTTCAAATTAAACCCCAGTAATTGGCTACATTTCTTTGCCCAATCATTATTTTTGTTCTTCAAATGAATCCATCAAGCACGTTCAGCAAGATCATTTATTCCAAAACCATACATAACATCAAACAAGTTTTGGAATTTATCCACAAGAATCGCCATAATAATTCTCGTGATTATCAGGGTTGATTATTGGCATTTGACTACTTTGAGCAAAACATCTCGCTCAATTCTTCCATCTTGGAACAACATAATGACATGACAAAAGGATGTACTAGGATCTTGAAGTTGATTAGCTATTTATCTGTGCAGATATGGCCACCTGAAACGGTCTTGTAGGGCGGTATGAAGAAATGAACAGAAGCCTCCAATTAATATTTTTGATGGAGATTAGCAGAACTCCTAAAATCGTAAGAGCCATTTTTCTAGGCTTGCTCCTGTTATTATCAAATGGTGACAATGGTTTCATTTCAATGCAAAGTAGGCACTTTATGTTGTGGTGAAAGCTGCTTGAACACCGGCTACGTATTGCAATTGGTATGACATTTTATGTAAAAAAATTGGAGATTTTCTTTTTTAATATAAAATGTTATCCAATTTGATTGGTATATCTTTTCTAATTTTTGTCAAGATAACCGCAGTGGAAGTCTTGAAATTCATGCCCGAAGTAAAACCGAGTTCTCAAACTTTTCATTTATTAAAAAAAGCTCAAACACTTATTCATGGACAAAAACTTCTTATTCGCACTGGAGTGTTGTACTGTTGGCATATATATTTTCCTTTTATGGTTATCCTTTATCTGAGAGCTTGAACTGAGAAGCAATAGTTCCCTTATCAGTTATGAGGTGCTGCAGTTGTAATTATATATTACCAAACTTAAAGTTTATAACACTTCACAACACAACTAGAGCAGATCAGAACTACAATTCACTACGGCGATACTAAACAAACTCAACTCCCAGCTATGAATAGGAACAAGGGCCAGCAAAGAACAATTGAACTGCATCAATAATTAGTTAAAAGATACCACGAAAGTTAACATAGGAACTTAAATATAAGCTTTGGTAACCAGTCCAACTTTGTAAGACAAGTCTCCTCTTCTATAGGGTAATTTCTCATATACCAATACTACAAACTAGTTTCTCTGAGGTTTTCTCACAAGATCTCATGTTGTGCCCTTCTCAAGAGACAGTCTCTTCATGGTTGCTGGCCATTGAGTAGCGTCCACACCAGACCTCGCTTCTACTTTAGTGGATGGCTCATCTACCGTATCAATTTCATCAACAGCAAGAAGAGCAGATGCAACAAATTCGTTGTAGAGCTATAGTTATTGGACTTCCCTCCTAGCTCTTTTAATAGCAATAGAATCCTACTCTTCATGTGGTGTTTCTTCCCCCTTAACGAGAGTAGGCATAACGGTGGAAGACTGAAGTTTTTACTATAGTGGCACGTTCAACTTGACTTCCCAGGACTCTTGGGTTCTTTGACTTATTAGCATCAAAACTAAATGAAAACACCTTTATGGAGTGAAGCATTATAGTTTCATTAAATGTAACATATCTACTAATGATAATTTTGGGTGACTTGAGATTGGGATACCATAATCTTGATTGTTTAACCCCAAATGTATAACCTATTTAACATCAAAGAAGAAATTGTGAATAAAAAAGCTAGAATTCCCCCTCATAATTAGAATGATAGGGCAGCACAAAGATTATGATTTATCCAAGTTCAGCCAAGACTAAGCGATATTATGCCGAGACTACAGCTAAGTTATGATCATCTTCAACTTCGACTAAAGCAATGTTGAAATATTGCAGTTTACTCTTAAAAAAACATTGAATTGACCACCCACGAAGCGATCTCTCTTGGATAGTTGAAGGGTTTATCCCATCGGAATGAAATAGTAAGAGTCCTGAAGTAGGAGAAATGTATAATTAAAGGGGTCGGTTTGCAGATCGTGCTTGCAAGACATGGAAGAGGATATCTATGGATATATTTGGTCATGCAAAACACATGATCTAATGAACAAGCTTTCAAGGGCCATATTGTCGGTTCAAGAATACATCATCGTGAGTGTTCAAATGTCAGGCACATAAATGGAAGGATCTCTCATGTACTTTCAGTTATTGAATCAACAAGATGATTTTGGAAACACTTTCTAAGGCAAAGAAAATAGGGACCACCCCTCTCTAGGCTACCAGGAGAATGTTTTTCATTTGTTTGTGTTGGGAGCACATCATAGAAATTTAATAACTTCACATAGGGAGATCTTTAATAGGGAAACCAAATCCGAGTCCATTACATATGCAATTAGACCGACCTTTACTTAAAAGCTTAAACCAATGATCTATAATCTAACTATGATATTTTAACTACTCCATACCACAACAATCTTCGGATGTGGAATATTTTACCAACTCCATCAACAATTCTTGGATGTGAGATATTTTAACTACTCCATACCACAACAATTCACATGTACATCTCAACAATCTCCTTATCACGTATGAGCTTAGTGTAGGTCTACGAGATATTTCTAACAAGATTCACACAACATCTCAACAATCTTCCCATCATGTGTGAGCTCAGTGTTAGGTCTGTCTTTATTTAATTTAGGTATAATATTCTCTCTCTCTCTAGATCAAACTATGAAGGTTGCCATCAAGACCATGTAGTTACACCTTGGAAACCACGTGGGTCCATCTACCATCAGCTATGATAGCAATTGTTGGGTACATGCAACAAAGTTTGATACATTTATATGGGAAAATCACTAAGATGAAGGCTAAGTCCGAGCTCGTCAACATATCCTGTTGGATTCACCTTCAACAAAAAACTTAAGTCAATGAGTTATTGATCAACTATTATATATTAACTACTTTAAACCACACCAATTTTCTAAGTGGTACTCATTTAGAACATTTATAACACACACGTATATCCAACACTTTAGTATATAAAACGAGAGCTTACAAGCTTTGTGTCTCAGAGTGGTACTCATCTATAAGTTGCCTGTGTCTGTAGGTGACTTGAACCATTTGACATATCATAGCCTTTCTTACTGTAGCAGACTCAAGACGACACAGGTTTGAATCTCACACTGTGTTCCTCAATAGAATAATGGCCGAGTGGCACTGGAAAATTGAAGAATTTAAAGAGGCTAGATCTCAAATAATGCGCAAGTCTAAAAAACCTTAAATTAGGTTTAACTATGCTAAATTTTCAGCGTCTCAATTTACTCGATTGTGACAAGTCCATCTACATGCCATATGGGATGGGGAATTGACTAATTTATGCACCCATCATATTTCCAGGCGATTGCAGAGGGCACTTGTGCCGAATGTTTATAGGACTCAAAAGATTGGAAGCAAAACTGGTCATCCTTCACTTGGAGGATGTGAATCAGTTGAATACATCGCTCTTGGTGGAAAAGTCAGCTCCAAAAGCCTCAGTGCTCGATTGACGATTAGAAATGATCATTTCTTAAATTAAACAAGAACCGCAAAATTCTCCATTCGTCTTATTTGATCTCGTCTTCTTCAACTTATCGAGTTTAAAAACACCATGAAACAAACAAAGTTGTGGTAAAAAAAATTGAACAAACATAGAGCTTGGTTGAAACAAATGACGAGTTATGACTTGACAATGTATCATGTTCCGTTTAGTAAATTCCATTGAAGTTTTTAGGAGAAGAACACTATAATTGCCAAAAGTTACGTATAGTGCTCACTTTAGTGCTAAAAGTTTTCGCTGGCTTATTTAAGTGCTAAATTGGAGAAAAAACAATCACTTAAGTACTTTTGACAAGAAATTCTAGCCAAACTAATTATGTGATTTTTATAATTAAAATTTTAGTATAAGTTGGCATATTTTATTAAAAATCAAGTCCACGTGGACATGCCAGACCACATCGCACGAACCAACATGGCTAGCTTTCCAAAAGCAACTTCGCACCACTCCCATTAACATCGCTTGTCTTCTTTTCTGTTGTTGAACCTGTTGACTCTCTCTCTCCCCCCACCCTCTCGGAGGAAACACAAACGTCGCCGCCGAAGGACTTGGAAGAGTTTGAGAGTCAGATGGAGGGGGAGGTGTGGCGGGCGATGGAGCAAGCGAAGGAGCTATAGGACGTCGCTGCAAATGTCGCCGGCATAATGAGCAAGGAATAGTCGTTACGGCAAGGCCAGCCTATGCTCGACTTGTCCATTCACCACCTTCGGGCCTCCATCAGTGCTCAAGCGAGTAGTGAGTTGCTGGATTAATGAGTCCTTTTGTAGCTGCTATACATGTCCCTTGGCACCTAACATCCACGGCATGCCCTATTGTGCCTTATCCTTCTACTCATGCACCTGCCAGTTCCCGCAACCCAACCGCTCTTTGCAAATTACTGTCTTCACAACCCACGATAAAGCCATCATCTATCAACAGTGAAATTCAGCCTTCTTCAATTGTGAACACAATTTCATGAGCATTCCATCGGAGGCAAAGAAAATAGTTTGACTGCAACATGCAACGACTTCGTGGAAGGGAAGAGTGTCATTTTTTGGGGGAAATTGGATTAGGGTTTCGAATTTGGGGCAAATTTGAAAATGATGTAGTTTAGGGAATAATATGCTAACAAAACACGCCGGCGAGCCACGTCGGTAGGAAATATTAATAAAATATGACCACATCGGATTTTCGATAACCCAAACCATAGTGTACACTTAAGTAATCATTTGTTTAGAAAAATGCTACTTAAGTTATCCCAAAAATTTTTAGTACTAATGTGAACGTTATATACAACTTTGGACACTTTTAATATCCTTTTCCCGAAGTTTTTAAAAATGACTTTTATTTTTACTAAACCATACTATAGCATACCAAAAAAATAAAAAAAGACTATATTGAATAATAAGCACTAAGTTTACAAATTGATGCTATCCTTAATTTGGTAAACTTTGTGAGACATTCGGTGGCATGCTAACAATTGACTATACCGAATACCACCCAAACCAAAAATTTGCAGTATTGACCCGAGGGCCATTTAAAGATTATTTATCATATTGTTAAAATTATAAAGAAGCACAATTTTTTTTTTTTTTGTTAAGTAAATAAAAGGAAACCAACCTACCATATATGATCAAACACATGCAACACTTTTAGCCCTTATATCCAAACCAAAATTTAGCATCGTTGACCCGAGTGTTGTCAAAATTATAGAGGAGCAAACAAATTTCTTTTTAATTCAAGTAAATAAAAGAAAACCAACCTATCATACTTAAATGGATAAGTGCAATAGAAGTCCTAAAACTTGTTATGAAAATGTAATCGAGTCATAAAACTTGCAAAAAGTGCAATCAAGTCCTAAAACTTATCAAATTGGTTCAATTGAGTCATAAAATTAACACCGTCGACTTACTAATGGAAAATGGTGATATGGCACGGACGTGGCATTTTAAATGATTTTTATTTTCCACGTGAATTTTTAAAATGATTTTTATTCAATTTTTTAAAAATATATATTTAAAAACTAAATTTTATTTTTCAAAAAACTGTTTAAGAAAAAAGAAAATGGCAGCTCCTTCGCTGCCACCATCGCCCATCACTAGAGGGGCTAGCAATGGTCACCGGCCTTGGGCGCAGTCGCGGGCACAGGTCACCAGCGCCGCCCGACCAGGGCGAGGCCTCGCCAGCCCCTCCGACAATGGGTGGCGGAGGAGCTGCCATTTTCTCTTCTTCTTTTTTAACAATTTTTTTAAATTTTAGCTTTTCTTTTTAGTTTTTAAATCTAATTTGAATAAAAATAATTTCAAAAAGCCACGTGGAAAATAAAAAATCATTTAAAAGGCCAAGTCAGCATTTTTTGTTAGTAAGTCTGACCGTCTTAACTTTAGGACTCAATTGAACAATTTGATAAGTTTTAGGACTTGATTGCACTTTTTGTAAGTTTTAAAACTCAATTGCATTTTCATAACAAGTTTTAGGACTTATATTGCACTTATCCATACTTAAATTGTTCAAAACATGCAATACTTTCAACCCTTTCATCGGAACCAAAAATTTACATTGTGACCTGATTGCCACTTAAAGACAAGATATTTATCATATTGTCAAAAATATAGAGGGTAGACAGATTTCTTTTTAATTTAAGTAAATAAAATAAACTAATCCATCATACATGAATTATCAAAAACATGCCACAATTTCAACACTTACATTACATCTAAACCAGAAATTTGCATTGTTTACATTTTAAACAAGATATCTATTTGACAAAATTATAGAGGAGCACATAGATTTCTTTTTAATTGAAGTTAATAAAAGAAAACCAACCTACCACACTCAAATTATCAAAAACATGTAACACTTTTAATCCTTACATTTAAACCAGAAATTTGCATTATTGATCCGAGTGCCATTTAAGAATAATATATATATATATATATATATATTGTCAATATTATAAGAGAGTACACAGATGTCTTTTTAATTTAAGTAATTAAAAGGAAACTAACCTACCAAACTCAAATTATCAAAAACATGCAACACTTTTAACTCTTACATCTAAACAAAAAATTTGCATTGTTGACCTGACTGTCATTGAAAGACAAGATATTTATCATATTATCAAAATTATAGAGAAGCACATTGATTTCTTTTTAATTTAAGTAATTACAAAGAAAATTAACCTACCATACTTGAATTCAAAAACATGCAACACTTTTAATCCTTACATCTAAACTAGAAATTTGCATTGTTGACCCGAGTGCCATTTAAGATAAAATATTTATCATATTGCCAAATTATAGAGGGGCACATAGATTTTTTTTTTTTTTAATGTGAGGAAACTAACCTACCATACGAAATATCAAAAACATGCAATACTTTTAATCCTTATATCTAAATTAGAAATTTGCATTGTTGACTTGAGTCCGTTTGAGGATATTTATCATGTTGTCAAAATTATAGAGGAGCACATAGATTTCTATTAATTTAAGTAACTAAAAGGAAACCAACCTATTATACTCAAATTATAAAAGAAATGCAACTCTTTTAACCCTTACATCTAACCTAGAAATTTAAATTGTTGACCTGAGTGCCATTGACAAGATATTGATCACATTGTCAAAATTCTAGAGGAGCACGTAGATTTCTTTTTAATTTCAATTAAATAAGAGGAAACCAACCTACAATGCTTGAATTATTAAAATAATCACTTTTAACCCTTACATCTAAACTAGAAATTTGTATTATTGACCTGAGTGCATCATATTGTCAAAATTATAGAGAAGCACTGAGATTTCTTTCATATTTAAGTTATTAAAAGGAAACCATCCTACCATACTCGAATTTAAAAACATGCAGCACTTATAATCCTTACATCTAAGCCAGAAATTTGTATTGTAAACCCGTGTGCCATTTAAGGACAAAATATTTATCACATTGTCCAAATTATAGAGGGGCACAAAGGTTTCCTTTTAATTTAGGTAATTAAAAGGAAACCAACCTATCATACTCAAATTATCAAAAACATGCAATTCTTTTAACTCTTATATCTAAATTAGATTTTTGCATTGTTGACCCAAGTGCCATTTAAGGACAAGATATTTATTATATCATCAAAATTACAGAGCACACAGATTCCTTTTAATTTAAGTAAATAAAAGGAAACCAACATGCCATACTTGAATTATAAAAGAAAAGCAACGCTTTTAACCCTTACATCTACCACTAGAAATTTGCATTGTTGATTCATGTGTCATTGACAAGATATTTATCATATTGTCAAAGTTCTAGAGGAGCACATAGATTTCTTTTCAATTTAAGTTAATAAGAGGAAACCACCTACCATACTTGAATTATCAAAATAATGCAACACTTTTAACTCTACATCTAAACTAGAAATTTGCATTGCTTACCGAGTGCCATTTAAGGACAAGATAATTATCATATTATCAAAATTATAGAAAAGCACAAAGATTTCTTTGATATTTAATTAATCAAAAGGAAATCAATCTATCATACTCGAATTTAAAAATATGCAACAATTATAATCGTTACATCTAAACCAAAAAATTGCATTGTAGACTCAAGTGCCTTTAAAGACAAAATATATATCATATTGTCAAAATTATAGAGGGCTGCATAGATTTATTTTCAATTTAGGTAATTAAAAGGTAACCAACCTACCATACTCGAATTATCAAAAACATGCAATAATTTTAACCTTAAATCTAAATCAAATATTTGCATTATTAACCTGGATGCCATTTAAGGACAAGATATTTATCATATTGTCTAAATTTTAGACCACACATGTGTCTTTTTAAATTAAGTAAACAAATGGAAACCAACTTTTCATTTTCGAATTATAAAAAAAAAGCATTACTTTTGACCCTTACGTCTATACTAGAAATTTGTATTATTGACCCGCGTATCACTTAAGGACAAGATATTTATCTTATTGTCAAAATTATAGAGGAGCACATTAATTTCTTTCTAATTTAAGTTAATGAAACGAACCTACCATACTTGAATTATCAAAAACATGCAACACTTTTAACCCTTACATTTAAACCAGAAATTTGCATTGTTGAGCCGATTTCCATTTAAGGACAATATATTTATCATTATGTCAAAATTATAGAGGAGTACAAAGATTTCTTTTTAATTTAAGCAAATAAAAGGAAACCAATATACCATACTTGAATTATCAAAAACTAGCAAAACTTTTAACCCTTACGTCTAAACCAGAAATTTGCATTGTTGATCGGAATGCCATTTAAGGACAAGATATTTATCACGTTGTCAAAATTATAAAGGAGCTTACAAAATTCTTTTAATTTAAGTAAATAAAAGGAAACCAACATACCATATTTGAATTATCAAAAATGTGCAACACTTTTAATCGTTATATCTAAACCAGAAATTTGCATTTTTGATTAGAGTGCCATTTAAGGACAAGATATTCATCATATTGTCAAAATTACAAAGAAGTACATAGGTTTCTTTTTAATTTAAATAAATAATAGGAAATCATACCTACTCGAATCATCAAAAACATACAACACTTTTAACCTTTACATCTAAACTAGAAATTTGCACTATTGACTCAAGTGCCATTTAAGGACAAGAAATTTATCACATTGCCAAATTTATAGAGGAGTACACGGATTTCATTTTAGTTTAATTAAATAAAAGGAAGCCAACCTACCATATTCAAATTATGAAAAACGGGCAACAATTTTAACCCTTACATCTAAACCAAATATTTGCATTGTTGACCCTGGTGCTATTTAAGGACAAAAATTTATTATGTTGTCAAAACTATAGAGAAGCACACAGATTTCTTTTTAGTTTTAGTAATTAAAAGAAAACTAACTTACCATACTCAAATTATCAAATGAGAAATTATTGTAATGAAGTGCCATTTAAGGGCAAATATTTATCATATTGTAAAATTATAAAGGAGCATGCAGATTTCTTTATAATTTTAGTAAAGAAAAGGAAATCAACCTACCATACTCGAATTATAAAAAATATGCAACACTTTCAACCCTTACATCTATATAAATAAGTGATTTTACATTCCAAGAACCATTGTGTCTTTTAATAAATGAAGGCTACCATTATTTGATCATATCATGAGTAAATACTCGGAAAGATGGCTCTTATGATTTTATGAGATTTGCTGATCTCCAATTAAAATGTTGATTGGAGTCTCCTATTCACCTCATCTTCCAACACAACAAGATCTTCTCTTGTGGCTTACCTTCACTGAGAAATTGCACATCAGCTTGGAAATTCAGATTCATCCTTTCCTTTTGACATTAAATTGTTCCAAGCCAAGAAAAATCTTTTGAAATCGATCCACAAATTGATGTAACTAACTCAGGATTATTGGGATTACTTTTTGGCATTTGAGTGCTTTGCTCAATTCTTCCATCCTTCTCTTGTACATGGCCTTTCACTTGACTTTGGGATCTCACTTTCTTTGAATTTTTCAAGTTTCAAAATCAATTCACAAGAATCGGTGTAACAATCCATGGAATTATAGCGGTTGATTAATTTCATTCAAGTGCTTTGAGCAACATCCCACTCAATTCTTCCATCCCGGATTATGTTCATAACAGTTTGGTTGGCTAGGAACAATATAAAGACATGAGGAAAGGATATCCCTAAATCTCCTAGCTGATCAACAATTTTTCAGCGCAGGTAATGCCACTTATAAAGGTCTTGTTAGGTGGGAAGAGTAGATGAATAAAAGCCTCCAATTAACATTTATAATGGAGATCAACAGATTGTCTAAAACCATGAGAATCATCTTTCCAGGCATTTGCTCAAGAGAATAGAGTAAGAGTCTACAGTTCCCATCTTGTAACTATCGCAAGGGTCGGCCTGCTTTATTTGTGAAGAATTATGCTGGTGCTAGCAAATTTTGAAGAATGTAATGTTTGGTAGAATGATTATTTCATGGTCTTAATTAATTCATCATTCAAGATGGTTTGATTATATACTTACCTTGTCCCCATTAACTTTATTTCCTTCCAAGGGTGTTCTGGTTGGTTCCGATACATTGTAAGGTCATCTCAAGATTGTTAAGGCTCGATCCAGAGACGCTTCAACTCACGAAGGTGGAATGAATACCTAACATTCAAATTGCTCTTTGATCTACATAGCAGGCCGTCAATCCATTCTCGATCCACGTGCCTACTCATGGTTGATCCTTGTTATGGTCACTAGCTATTGATCTTCCTTCAACAAGCAAGTTCAATGGCAAAGCAATTATTGTGTCAGATCTTCAAGGATTTGTTTTTGTTAATTAGATCTTCTTTTGAAGATAGGAGAACATTTGTTGTAAACATTAATTACAGTCTTTATTAGTAATTACTTCTTTTTTCTTAGATTTTATTTTAAAAAGATTGTATTTTTTGCCCTTAAATTACCGATTGTAGATTTTGGTTTACTTTCATGATCTATTAGTATGAACTGTGAATTTTAATTTACTGATTTTGTTAACATTAACTACACAGCTATATCGACTACGTCCTACTTTTGGATTGGTCAACTAAATAGATTTTGATTAATGACGTCTGTTGTATAAAATTATGATATTTTCCTTCTTTTAATATTCAATGTTAATTTGATTGGTATTTCTTCATTAAATTTTTTATGATTACAATAGAAGTCTTGAAATTTCTTACATAGAATGTCATCAATGAAAAACAATTTAGTCGACCAATCCCAAAGTAGGATGTAGATGGTGTCATTCAAATGAATCCAATGACAAAAAAAAAAAAAAAAAAAAAAAGTGCCTGCTTTGTGAGATTGTTGGTATCAAAACATTGTAATTATTCGATAATTTCATGCCTTTGCTCATGATGTATTTAAATGATTGCAATGGTTTGATACAAATAATCTCATGAAGTATGCAATTTATTTTGTTATGGGAGCCACTTCAACCCACCGACTACATCCTACTTTTGCATTGATTGGCTGAATTGATTTTCATTTATGACATCCAACGTCTGAAATTTTGAGATTTTCCTTTTTAATTACAAATGTTATCTGTTGACCAATTTTTTCAAGACAATCGCGATAGTCTTGAGATTTCTTATATAGACGATGGATACCAATTTAGTCGACCAATTGTAAAGTGAGACATAGACGATCTATAACAAAATAAATTGCATGATTTGTGAGATTATTGATTTCATCCCAATAATTTCACAAAGATGCAATTTATTTTTTCATAAGAGCTACTTGAACCCTACCAACCACATCCTTCTTTTGGATTGATAGATTAAATTGATTTCCATTTATGACATCCGACATATGAAATTTAGAGACTTTCATTTTTATTTTTTTTATTGAATGTTTTCCGACTTGATTGGTATTTCTTCACTAATCTTTTTTTTTTATGATGATTACAGTAGAAATCTTTAATTTTCTTACATTGAATGTCATAAATGGAAATCAATTTAGTCAACCAATCCCAAAATAGGACATAAATGGAGTGGATCAAGTGAATCCTATGAAAGAATAAAGTGCCTGCTTTGTGAGATTATTGTAATCAAACCATTGTAATAATTTAATAATTTCATTCATTTGCTCATAATTATTTAAATGATGCAATGGTTTGATGCTATATTGAAATTGAGAACCGCTTGAACCCCATATAACTTTTGACATCATATAAGACATATGAAAATTTTGATATTTTCCTTTTTTAATATTAAATATTGCATGATTTGATTGGTATTTCTTTACTAATTTTTTTCAAGAGGATTATTGTAGAAGTCTTGAAATTTCTTACATAGAATGTGATACTGCAATAGTCTCACAATGTAGGCGATTTATTCTGTTGTGGAGCCGCTTGAAGACCACCATCTATGTCCTAATTTGGGATTGGTTGACTAAATTGGTTTTCATTTATGATAATCCACATATGAAATTTGGAGATTTTCCTTTTTTTAAATATTGAATGTTATCCGACTTATTTGGTATTTCTTTACTAAATTTTTTCATGATGATCACGGTAGAAGTCTTGAAATTTCTTACATAAGATATCATAAATGGAAACCAATTCAAAGTAGGACGTAGATGATGAGGCAAGCAAGCTCCCATGAAAGTATAAATTGCCTGCTATATGAGATTGTTGGTATCAAATCATTATAGTAATTTGATCAATTCATGCCTTTGATCATGATGTATTTAAATGATTGCAATGGTTTAATACCTATAATCTCATAAAGCTTGCAATTTATCTTTGTTGACATCTAAATTTCACAATTTCACTTAAGACTTAATAGCATTAAAAGTTAGAAATTAGTCACTAAAAAATAATTAATTAAATAAATTAAAAAATTATTTATATATTTAATAAAATAAAAAAAATAACCAAGAGAGGCCGGGTCGGGCCGGATCCGACCTTGGCCCAACCCGCCTCTCTTTGTTCTTCCCCCATGCGGGCCTAGGCGGGCCCATCTCTTTCCTTCTCTTTTTCCCCATGCGCGGCCCATCTCTTCCTTTTCTTTCCCCTCACGCGACCCAAGCCCTTCCTCCCCTCAGCCCGGCCCGCACTCAACTATCTTCCTCCCCCTTGTGGTCTTTGTGCGCAGACCTGCAAAGGAGGAGAGGAGCAACAACATAGTGACAAAGAGAGTATGAGGATTGGGGGAGTAGCTCCGGTGTGATCCGTGGGTTGGGGAGCAAGCTGGTCGACAGGCTGGTAAGGTAGGAGCCAAGCACGCCTACCGTTGGCCTTGAAAAGCTTGGAGGACCTACAAAAGAAGAAAGGGGGAGGCAGAACACAGATAACAGGGACAAAGAGATTGAGAGAGAACAAGGGAGAGAGGGAGAGAAACCAAGAGAATGGAGGCACCGTCGCTACCCTCTCGCCTTGTGAGTACCAACCCCTCCTCCGTCGGGCACGATCGCTCCGAGCCCCCTTGCCTGGGCGACCACCAACTGCCCGCCAGAGTGCCACCATTGCTGCTGTGATCCCCTTTGCCCGAATCCGCGACGCAGCAGCTCGAGCCGGTCGCCGAGTCCCCTCACCGCACGACTACTCCCCGCCCTCCTGCCACCACCCTCACTAACGCCCCATCGTTGACCACTAGCAACTCGAAGCCATGACGCCGCTGCAACACTTGCGGCCGTGACGACCGCCACGCCAGCAACCTGATCCTTCCGCCGCCGACGCATCTCTAGGCCACTGACGCCACCGTTGACGCATCTCTAAACCACCGACCAACCCCGACCGCCGCAATCTCCTTTGGAAACTCAGGTAGACATTTTATCGAGCACTTTGCGTGCATTCCCGGAGTCGGGCTCACCGGAGCTCACCTCCACCAGTTCGGGCAAGCTCCGGCCACCGCTTGTCCTCCACGATTGTCTTTGATGTTCTAGCGTATGTCCCCGAGGTTTGTGACAAGTGCTCATGCCTCGGCCGAGCCGAAACTCCCTGGATTCGCAGCGCCCCCCACCTGCTCGCCTAAATGCCTGAACGAACTCTCTCACCCCAAACTCTTCCATGTAGACTCCCCAGATTCCTCGTTGCTAGAGGGATGCCACCATGGCCAAGGAAGCCGGGTCGTCCCCCTGCCTGACTGAGGCGGCGTTGTCGCCAACATGCGCCATCCTAGCATCCCTGGTCACAACTGAGTAGTCGTGACCGAGGGGTGCAAGCCGATTTTGGCTAGATCTTGATCTAGCCCATTCAGCTTTTGGTTTTCGCTTGGGCCCATTGCATGAGCCTAAGTTGGGCTGAGGTTAGGCCCGACCAGGCCCGATCGGGCCTAACCTATACAAGCCGAACTCAAGCGGGTGGGACTCGACCAGCACTAATCGGGCCGAACTCTGGTCAAGTCAAACTAAACCCAACCCAATCAGGCCCTAAAAAAAACTATTTTTTTTTTTTTTAAAAAAAAATTATTTATTAAAAAAAGTTCGAAAATCCAAAAATTGAAGGGTTTGGTTAGGAATTGTTTTTTTTTTTTTTTTTGGTAAAAGGTAAGAATTGGTTAGGAATTGTTATGTATTGCATTTTTAGTATAATTAGGCATTTATTTTCTGTATATTGATTATATTGCATGTTTAGTTTGCATATTTTGTTATATTTAATTGCACTTGTTTAACTTTATGGTAATTAAGATTTTGGTAGCTATAATTATTATTTTAATGATTGCGCATAATCACCTAAGATGTTAGAGGATGGTGTTAAATTAATCCAAACTACTTGAAAAAAATCTTTTCTTTTAAAATGAACAAGATTAGGTACTGAAATGGCACTAATTGGTCAATTAGTGTAATCAAGTCAACGACCCTAGATTCTTTGGTTGCGTAGGAAGTGTGGCATACTCTCGTGCCTTACTTGGTTTCTAACTGACCCCAATAGACTAGTGGCGACTCATTTTTACGAAATTCTTAAGAATGCCCCAATGTCACACAAGGTATGTTTTATCAATACTAAAACATACACTAAATTCTAACAAATCTCTAGAGCATATAATATATCATGTGGAAACAAAGTGCATCCACCACGCATGTTTAATTGGCAGGTGCTACATCAGGATGTTTGTGCTTGGAGCTCGAAACCCCTTGTGAGCTAGAACCAACATAATAAATGTCAGTTTCCGGCTTAGCCGCCAAGAGGTGGTCTTCTTCTAGATCAAGATGGCGCACTACATCTTTAAAGGTTTAATATTATTTTTGTGTGTTAGGTGCACCTTCATATGCTCCCAACTTTGAGACAAGGAACAGATCACTGCTTGCACTTGCTGCTCATCAGTAAGGACATGGCCAGCATCCTTTAGCTCATTAATCATGTTTGATATCTTTTTCAGGTATTGTTTCATGATCTGACCATGAGGCTCCTTGTAAAAGTCAAACCTTATAATAAGCTTCCTCAATTTGGTCACTGATGTATGACCAAATCTTGCTGCCAATGCTTCTCACATTTCTTTGGTATTTTCAAAATGCATGAACTCTCGCATGACATCATCTTCCATGCTACTTGTTGACACCTAAATCTTGGCGATTTAGTTTATTTATTTATTGCATAGGAAATTAGGGGTTAATTTTATTAATTGCATAGCATATAGATTTAGGTTGCATTTATTTTGTTTTTTGCATTTTTTGCATTTTATTGGACCGGTGGTGGATGAGTTCGAATTAGATGGATCAAGCCCACGAAGCGAGCAGGTTAGCCCAAGCCCATGTTTCTTAATAATTAAAAATTATCTCGTGGGAATATAAAATTTTAAAATTTTTCCGAGATATAAATTTTTTTTTGGATAGGGCAGATGAGTAAAAGAATATTGCGATTTGGTTTTGAAAGATTTAGATTTAGAGAAAAATTTCATCTTAATCTCGAATCCTTATCAGTATGGGATGAATTTTGTGAAAAAATTGCGGATTTGGATTCGAATAAGAAATTAAAATCCTAGTCCTTCACCTATAAAAAGGGGGTATGCGTAGGTTTTTGGGGGGTTCTTCTTTTCACTCGGTTTTGGAAGAAAAGGAAAAAGTAAAAAATTTTGCTTCCTTGACCAAAAAAGTGAAGAGAGATTGGCCGTCCGTGGGTTTTGAGGAGAGAAGAAACACCAAAGCAAAAAGCAAAAAGCAGAGAGAGACGGAGACGTGTGAAAGGAGGAAAAGCAGTTCATTGTTCATCTTCTCTTTCCCCCTGCGTTCGCTGTCTGCATCTGCCTTCCGAAGCTTGCACCGTTGCTCCGCCCGACTGACGAAGACACCGACCCTCTACGACGCCAGCAGCCGTCGCTCCGCCTTGCCTATTCGCCGCACCAACGTCGCCTGGCAGCCGAAGCCCACCGCTCGACACCCGCTGCTGCTGCCGAGGCACCGCTGCCCATCCGACCGCCGTGACCTCCGATCAACAACCCAGGTTGCAAGCCAAGCGGACCCGCGCCGCTCGATCCGACCCGCCGCTGCTGCTTCGCCCGAAACCAGGGAGACTCGCGCTGCTCACTCCCCGACATCCTGCCGACCCGCACCGCTCGCCGCCCCGAAGCCAGCCGCGACCGCCGCGCCACCCCGAGTCCCCAACGCCTGAGTCTTCCTCCGCTCGAGCCCACCGTGCCGCGCCGAGCTCTACCTCTGCTTCGCCCGCGTTCACTTCGCCCGAGCGCCTGCCGGTTGCCATCCGCAAAGCCGACGCCGATTGCCGTCTGCCCTCACGTGATTCGTGCTCCACATCCTTCTGCTGCCGCTGGTTCATTGGCTCACCTCTGCTGGAGTTCCCTTGCCGGATTGATCAACCGGCTGCCCTTGGAGACCCACGGTTACACATGGGAAAGGAAAGAAGAAAAAAAAAAAAAAAAAAAAAAAAAAAAAAGGAAAAGGGAATTAGGTAGATTTTTTATTTTATTATTATTTCTTATCTAGTTATAGTTTTTTTTTTCCTTTATATCTGGTTTTGTTTAGTGGAATTGTTCCTCTTAAATGTTTGATTGAGATTCCAACATGAAAGTGCCCCTCAAATAAGGGATTGACAGTCCGATTTTCACGCCCGAAATCCGATTCGCAATCCCTTGCAAAAATCGACAATCCGATCTCACGCCCGAGATTCAATTCGCGATTTAATTTTAAAATTGGTCAACCCAATCACATGCGCGAGATATGGTTCGCCAATTTTTGGATATCAATTTTATCTTGCTTGATTTGACGTCATGGTGTTTGAGTCAATTTTATTTCCGTAAAAGAAAAAAAATCCAAAAAAATTTGAATTAGGATTAGGTTCGTTTTAGAATATTCCTAGTCTTAGAGTTATCTTGCATGTTTAGAATTGCAATCTTATTTCGAATTTTTAAATAAAAAAATCCAAAAAAATGCGTTCATTTAGGATGTTAGTTTTCTTTAATTTAAATGGCACGTTTAATTATTTGGCAATTTTAAATTTCGAATTTTATAAAAAGAAACAACAAAATCATCATGCATATATCATGTTGAATTAGGGCATTCTTTGCACGTCATTGCATGTTAGGGTTGCATGTTTATCAATTATAGGTAGATAATCTCTCCTAGATAAATTGCATGTTTTTGTTAGGAAAATAAAAAAGCCCATGTCATATAGAATTAGGTTCATGAAATGCACGTCATTTATTGATTATTGCTAGGTTCATTTAATTAGAATTTGCCTGTTATTAGATTAGGTCATTTAATAAATGTCGCGTGACATATAGCTCGCATATTAAATTGCATGTTGCATGTCATTTTAGTTAAAATAATTTTGTACGTCATTGCATTGCATTATACGTCATTAGAATTAAGTCATTTTGGTTAATTTAGATTGCATATTTAATTATTGCATGTTCATTAAGAAATCACAAAAAATTTGATTCATTCATATAGTTTAGGACATGTTGTCATGCCATATCTTTTCATATTAGATTAAAAAAGCATTGCATTGCATATGGATTATAGTCTCGTTAAAAAGTGAAAGCGAAAATTGAGTGATTGCTTGTTAATTAGAAATCATATCTAGGATTGTTGATATGACAGATGCTTTCATTGCTTTGAGGTAAGTTCTGCATTATTTAATTGCTTTCTTGGGTGTTAAATTGGTGGTTTGTGCACCCGCATAATAACCTCACATGTTAGGGAAATAGATTTAAAATCAATTTAGGCTGCCTGCAAAAACATTTTTTGGAAAATAAAAGAGTGGTACCGAAAGGGCATTAGAGGAATCTAGTGTAACCAAATCCTCATACCAATAATCATTGGTTTGTAGGAGTAAGATAATTATTCCATTATTTTACTTGGGTTTCTAATCGACCCACCAAAAATAGATTAATGGTGACTCCTAATTGAAAATCAATTGCTTGTTAAAAACTTGAACCTAAGTCGCGAATTGGTATGGGCTTGGAAGAACCCAAGTTAAGTCTAGGCTTAACAATCCATTAGCCAAACCCTAGGTGGTTTACCCGAAAATTGGTCGCGACACTACTCAACAACGTAATACGAGCAAGGGAGTTCTTTCTCTTCCATGAAGCAAATGCATCCTTCTCTCTTTTATGTTGTGCAATGTTACTTGAAGCATGCAGCAAATGCATCCTTCTCTCTTTATGTTGTGCAATGTTCCCATCTTCAGGTACATTACACAGGGAGGACAAAATCAATTTTCTGCAGGCATGCCTTCCGACACTGGGCGAACAACTATCAAGCCATTCAGGGACAGCCTTTTAACAGAAAATCATTCTGCCATTTAGTTTAGAGCCTAGAGACACCCAGATAGAACCAGGATGATAACATTTCTAACTATATGAGCTGCATTTCTCAGAGGATCCTACTAGGCTGGAGAAGAAGAGAAGTTTAGAAAGCCATAGAGAATTACACAAAGCATTCACTTTACTTCAAGGGACTCTGCCGAACACAATACAACACGCCTACCTTATATAGGCAAATAGAAGTTACAAACAAGTAAGGACCAAGACACACAGGTCCTGAATAGATGGAGGCTTCCGAAAATTTCGGTTGGGAATTATTCGCACGGTATGAACAGTGATAGTGAACAGTGATTTCCCTAGCCTACTGCTACAGTAAAAGTGAATAGTAACTTGCTACAATAACTTGTACGGACATTAATTTTTTAGCAGTCTCGTCCGTCACGAGCATTATAACTGTAGTCTGAGTCATCTGAGCTGTGTTCTATTGCTAGAACATGTGCATCATATTTTTGTTCAAGTGCTTCAAGATCTTCTGGTGTGAGAATCTAGTTCAGCCGATGAGATGAGGATGCTTCTTCTTGAGGATATGTTGTAGATGCCAATTCTTGCTTCCAATTTGTGTTGTCATCTGTTGTGTCGGCAGGAAGACTTGGCTGGGGCCAATTAGATGGCTGTGCATAGAAGGATGTGTCTATGCCTTGAGATAAGGACAAAGGTCCTTGGTCATAAGGGTCTTGGGAAAGAGGACCTCCCCATGTAGCGTAGGGGTCTTGAGAGGACTGTGCAATGTCATCTTTGTCTGCCATTTGATGATCTTGTGAAGATGCAGCTTGTCTGAATTCTTCGAGCGCTTCTTTGGCTTCTGGTGCGAGGCTATAATGATCGCATGCTGTGGGTACATCATAATTCCATGCATCTGGAGGAATGGTCTTGTTTTCCTGGCATAAGATTCTCTGGAGTTCTCGATATTGGTATTTACAACAACCAATAGGACCTAGATAAGATTTGTGAACTCGAGCGTCCTTGTTATCTAGCCGAGGTTTATAGGATGTGGTACCTATATTCTGAGGAGCGTCGATAATATGGCCATTATTAGTGAAGAAATGCCATGGCCGTCTAAAGAACAGAATAGTGTGAACTTCAGGGTTTGACTGTATGGTTCTTAGTTCTTTTTCGAGGAGCCATTTCCAGTGAGTTGGAGGATAAAACCAATTAAAGAAATCTAAAAGATTTTTGTCATTTTCATTTTTAATCTTACCGGGAAATCCAAATATCCTGGTGAGGTTGGCAATGAATCTTCTGGTTGGAATTTCAATAGCTATCAAGTACTTATTGATTAAGTACCACAATATCCATCGAAGCTGGTCAGGAAAATCATCTTCTTTCCAAAGCAGAGGATGTATGAATGGATAATCTGCATTAAATCCAAATGGATATAGAATCGAACCTCCATTAAACATGAACAAATTTGCGTGGCATTACCACATGAGTTTATCCAAATTTGCAGCAAGATTGTCATTCTGGATGTATTCAATGATTTCCTAGGGATACTTCCAACTTGGCCAGTCTTTGATCTTCTCGATCTTATATTTTTCACCATATTGACGCATATGAAAAGCACGTCGCATGACATACATGTTGATTTCAACTGGTGTTTTTGGTCTTGAGAGGAAGTCAGCAAGCACATTTTTGTCTTCAGCAATATGCTTAGTCTCAAAAGAATATTTTGAAAACCATTCAGCCTATCTCAAAGCAACTTGGAATTTGGAACCTGCTTTTGTTTGAACTTGATCATCCGAGGAAAGATGTCATATCCAGTTCAACTAGGAAGTGATGGCCAATAAGATGGAATTCGAACTTTTTTATTCCATTTTTTACTGCCAGAATCTCTTTAAAAGTGAAATAATAATACATTTCTGCTTGAGAGAATTTTTCACTTTTATATGCACATAAACGTTTCTTACCATCAATTTCTTCAAATAACACAGCAGCCCAATATTCATCACTAGTATCAATCTGGAGAATACGTTTTCTTGTTGATGGAATTTGCAGTGGAGGAAGAGATTGCATGAGTTCTTTGAATTCAACAACTGCATTGGTCTGAGACTTTCCCTAGGGTGGGGAATTCTTTTTCAACATTGTCTGCAATGGGATTAGCAGTTTTGCAATGTGTGGAAGAAAATCCCTGAGATAATTAATTATCCCAAGAAATTGCTGAACTTGCTTTCTTGTAAAGTTTTCTTCAGGAAACTTCAGCAATTCTTGAGCAATATGTGGCCCTGGATAGTATGTCCCTTTGTTAAGGTGCATACCAAGAAATTCAATTTCTGTCTGGGCAATATTCATCTTTCTTTGGGAAAGCATAATACCATGCTTTTTTACAATTTCAGCGAATTGTTCGAGGAGTTGACAGTGTGACTGCTCATCAGGACTATAAAGCAAGATATCATCAATATAAACTGCTGCACTTGCCAGAATTGACTGGAAAATTCGGCACATTGCCTTCTGAAAGAGGGATGGAGCAACTTTTAGGCCGAAAGGAAGAACTTTCCATTGAAATTGCTGGTTTGGGATACAAAACCCTGTCTTGGGTCTGTCTTCAGGATGAATGCCCAATTGCCAAAATCCGGTTTTGAGATCAAATTTGGAGTAAATTTGAGCTTTGGATAATCCAGCAAAAAGAGAGTTTCTTGAGGGTAAAGGGAATTTATCATCCTGGAGAAAAAGATTAAGTGGCTGGTAATTAATTACCAGTCTCATTTTTCCTCTGGTTTGCTCAGCACGCTTGTTGACATAAAAAGCTTCACAAGCCCATTGAGAGTGTGAAACCTCAATAAGGCATTGTTGCAATAATTCTGAGCATTCTCTTTGAGCCAAAATCAGGTGTTCTAGATTCATTCCCATATGACTCGCCTTGGTTGGATTAATATCTTCATTTTTCTTGAAAGGAAGGCGAACAAAGAAGTCTGGGTTTTTCCATAAATGATGGGAACATTTTTGAGCAAATTCAGAATGAGATTCCGAACAGGATTCCAGCAACTTTTGCATGATTGGATCAAACAGACTCATTTCAATGGAGAAAAGTCTTTGAATATTGACAAATTCAGAAAATTGGTCTTTATATTTAAGACATTTTCTAGAGATGATACGGAGTTGAGAAATTTGAATCATGATATCCCAACCAATGATTAAATCTTTGTTGGGAAGACTAGAGCCAAAGATTTTTGTGGTTATGGAGCACTGTGGGAAGAACTGAATAGTTATGGGAGTAGTTCTCACGTTTGTAGAGAAAGTATCTCCTGAGGCAGAATTGAAATACCGGACACAAGAAATCCAATATTCTTCAAGAAGAACTTTAGTGTCTAGGATTGAAGAAGCAGCTCCAGTATCTATGAGAGCAATGATAGTGATTGGTTTGGCAAACTTTGAAGTGAATATTTTTACATGGAAATGGGGACAATGAGTTTGACTTGAAAATATGTCAGTGCTTTCTTCTGAAGGAGTGAGAGATATGTGAAAAATATCTTCATGATATGAGTCTGAATCAGTATCACTGGGAGTTTGGTAACATAGAGAGTTTGTTCATATGGTTCTTCATCTGTAGAAAATAAGGATTGGATATCATCATTTCCTAGAGAAATACCAGTTTCATTCTCTATATGATGTATCAAGTGATTTTGACCTTTTTTCGCCTGGGGACAATTTTTGGCAAAGTGTCCTTTTTTGTTGCAAATGAAGCATCGGTTTGACTTTTTGTGGCCCGAGCGATCCTTCCTTTTGTGTAGATATCACAATTTCTTCTTTCTTCGAAGGTGCTTGGAGCCATGCTTGGATTTGTTTATCCACATCTTCTTGAAATGTTTTTTTTTCCTGGAGGATTTTCCGCAGGAACTGTCACAATCTTTCTTGGAGCATTTGATTTTCAAGTATTGTTGAGAACATGCCCTGTCAAGTTCTCTGTTGTCATGGACATAAGACTGAATCATCTAACGCTTCATACACAGGTCTTCTAAGCACAAATGGATTTCTTATTGGAGTTCTCCCAACGTAACATCCTGGATTCTACGTTGTCTAGAGAGAAAATTTCTCTTCACTGGTTGAGATAATTCTTTAGGAATGGAGGTTAGGAAAACATGGTTCAAATTTGCATCAGCTCCGACTTGGTAAAAGAGCTGAAGCAATTCTCGATAATGCTTATCAAGATGTTTTTTCTGAAGAGAATATCACCTTCTTTCAAAAAATTCTCTTCTTCTAAGTTCCATGAGATCAACGGGTCTTCCCACAAAGAAGTGGTACATAAGGGTGATGGCATACTGAAAATTTGGTGCGAGTAAAAAGTGAAGTTGATCTTGTTCTGACACAGATGCCCACCAAAGTTTGAGACTACCTGTGAATCTTGTGACAAAATTAAAAAGAACATCATATTTGTCCTGATTGGTAATGGCTTGGGTGTTAAGCCAAGTATGAAATTCTTCAAGTCTTTCAGGCCATTTATGATAGGGAATATCATCAATAGTGAAAAACTGTTTTGATGAAGTGACGATATTTTGAGGGGTATTGTTTAGCTGAACAACTTCTGGTTCAGAATGGTCTGAATCCATGTCATAATCTGAGGGATCAGCCATGAATACGGATGAGGTTACTGGTGCTATGGGAGGAGATTCAATGGTAGGGATTGAAAAGGAGGATGAAGAAGCAAGAGATACCGAATCTGATTCAGTTTCAAAGATGTTAGAAAAGGCTGATTCTGTTGGGAACAGAATTTGATCTGTTGGAACGACAGGATCAATTTGTTGTGGAGGCGATATAGGATCAGGCTGGGGTTCCTGATTACCTAAATCTCTGAGAAAAGATTCTAATGGATTTAACAACATTAATTGATCTGGCCTTTCTCTTATAACCAGCGAAGATTCCTCTTTCTTCTTTTCTTTCCCTTTCCTTAATCGATCTAATTCGCTGAGACGATTTCTCATCTCAGCCACATCTGTCTTTTGTGTGACAGGAATATCTGGAAGAGTAGCAAAGATAGATGTCTGAGGTGGCGGAGGTAGAAAAGGAAGAATTTATGTTCGCAGAGTGGAAGAGAATGAATTGATTTTCCCTGGGTTGAGCTTTCCTTCTTCAAGGATTTGGATTTGCCTTTTGAGCTTATCTATCTCAGCCTTAGGACTTTCAAGATAATGATAGCCCAAATTTTGTCTAGATTCTAAGGCATGAAGCCTCTTCTGGAAATTTGAAAGCATCTTCTTGGTGGTTTCATCATATCTTCGTAGGTCTTGTTGCACATTTCCAATCTTGGAATCAATTGCTTTGAAAGCATTGTTATGTGCAAGAAGAGTCTCTGATTGCCAATTTAGAACAGCTTCAAAGAACAGGAGTTCTTTTCGTCTTCCATGCTCATCCACATCAGTAGGGGCAGGTATCTTTGGAACATGCCGATATCTGTTTTGTGGATCAATAAACTCTTCTGGTGCAGGAAACGAGAGTTTAGAGCTTTCTAGAACAAGAGGAGGAAAGTCTGTTTCATGGAACATAGCGATAGTAGAGCTGGATGGTGTTTCTTTCGGAACTTCAAATGGGTATGAGTGTTTCTTTGCCCACTTAACGATTGGCTTGTAGAATGAAGAAATGGCTGATTTCTTCTGAGGAGGAGATGGAGGAGGTGATGGTGGTGGATCTGGTGATACAGTGGGAGAAGTATCGAACTTTGGTGGTGGAGTTGAGGCATAGGAAACCATGAACTGATACTTATCACATTCACCGAGAGTATCAATGGAAGAATCTCCATTCAAGTGCCTCTGATACATAGGGTCTTTTGGCCTTTTGTGTTTCCTACAAGGTGGGGGTTTTGCAAATGGATCTACCTCGTCGAGGGAGTTTATGCAATAAGAACATTGACAGAATGGATCCCAAAAACAATGACTATACTGGTCTTTGTAGTAATGGACAGGATGCCCATCACTTTTGAAATATTTGACAAGCTTTTTGGGGTCTGGTTCGGAAATTGACTCAGGAACACATGGTTCAATCATGAAGAGAGTCTGGAAGATAAAAGGACTTTCTTCATTTTCCTTGCCAAATTTGATGGAAACAGTTCCATCCTTCTTTCTGACAAATTCAGAATCTAAAGACTAGAAAGGTTTATTACTTTGATGCAATTTTTCATAGTTGGTGATCCATGTTTCTGGAAGGAGGGTAGCCAACTTCTCTTTTGGGATTTGTCTAGGAACATGAATACAAAAGGCCTGATCATTATGCATGGAAATGAATAGAGCATCTTCATTTCCATTGTGGAAGTTTAGGTCAAGAGCATGATTCTGCACTCGATAAACCAAATGTATTATTGCGGCTATTGAGTCAGCAGTCTGAGGGGCTCTAGTGAGCTGGATCTGGACTTTTAGAAAAGAGAGCAACTGGGGGTCTGAAAGAGTAATATTAAAGTTTGGATACAAAGTTACAAAAACTGTTCCAGCATTTAAAGTGGTTTGAACAGTACCTATGCAGGCATGCTGGTATTCTAAAAACCTGGTATCCAATAGAGCAATCCTTGCCACAACTGGCAAACATTTTCGACCATGAAAAGTAAGAGCAAGACGAACAGCCCCATAATGCACATGGGAGTATCCCTACTGAGTCCATTGTCTAGGGAATTCTGGAGGAATTTGAAGACTAACAAAGTACTCTTTTTCAATGGTAGGAATAGGATGTTGATCGAACTTGGAAGATTGCACATACTCTTTCACTTCCTTCGAAGTTTGGCGAATGAGTTGTCGAAAGCCATTAGATCTGAACATATCAGACACATATACATGAATTATTAATGCATATCATCTATGCATCCATTTTGCATAAACTCATCATATTAATGAATAATTTCAAATAAGGTTTCAAAATCAAAAGGTCAATATGTTTCCAATCATCATCCAAAAATCCTAACTTGAAATTATCAAAAATATAATCGTTTATGCAAAAATAAGTTCACTAAAGTCGCTAAAACTTTCTTGAACTTCTCACGAAGAATTGTAAATTAACATATTAATTTACAACGATAAATAACATTGCGCTTTCAATAAGTAAACATGTCATTTACACTAAGTAATATATTTAGAGGAAATAAATCAACATAGAAAGAAATATTTACACCTAAAACATCTCAAACTAATGTAATAAAAATAAATAATTAAACTCAAATATACTAATTTATCTCATAAACTAGGAAAGTCTCTTCTAATCTCCTAGTAAAATCCTCTAAGAATTTTGAAGGCACATTGGTCAACCACAAAAAGACCTTCAAAGAGCCCTTATGGCTCATCCAAGGCGTATTTATTCTACGCCATGTGACACTCAACTCAAGGGTTGAAGTCTTGGTTGCCTCAATTCTATAGTACTCTCTTACAAAAGCTATTGCAAGTCTTCTATAATCCGGGACCACGTTAACTAACACTACTTACCATTCTAGTGGAAGAGTGTTCATTAAGGCCGGCACCTACTAAAAATCCGACATAGGATAACCATTCTAGATAATTTCTTATATTATCTGATGGACCTTGACCATGTGTGATACTACATCACCATCATTCCACCGCTAATTAGCTAATTTTGTTTTTTACCCTTCAAGTCTCGCCTTTTGTTCGTCCGTTCTCGGAAATATAGGCATGCGTACAAAACGCATCATTGTCCCTACAACAAATGCATAACAAAAGGGATTACATATAATCTATAACGAACAAAATCATAAAAACATATTTTTCCTCCTTTCTTTTTTTTTTTTTGCTGGTCAATGCTGGTCAACGATGGTCAACGGCGATCAATGAGGGTCAACAACGGTCAATTCTGGTCAACGACCGGTCAACTCTGGTCAACGGTAGTCAACACCAGTCAACGGTCAACGAATGATCGGGTCAAGTCAACGGGTCAATGGGTCAGGTCAACGGGTCAGCTAGGGGCAAAATAGTAATAACATCGAACAATAAAGGTATAATCATAAAAAATAATTGTCAATGGAAAAAACGTAATATTATAAAGAAAATAGAGGCAAATCCGTAAAAATGCGCAAGCTCATGCCATTCACATGCCAGAGGTTACCGCGTGCGAGCAACGCACGCACTTGCGGTTTATAGCGCACGCGCTATGCACACACTCAGGAACCGCACGCACCAACGACTTTAGACTTTCTGACCGTGTGTGGCGGAGCGTCTGGTGGTCCCCAACGGTGATCCACCCATCATTTTTCTCATCTCGACGAAAACTACGACCCTGCGCTATCAAAAATAAATGTTGACTTACAAAAAATCAAAAAAGAAGGGCGAATAGGAACAAGTGTCGGGATTTCAATCCCCGAGCGTCCGACAACGAGTTTTCTTGAAATTTTGGCCAAAAGAAATTTATAAACATCAACAATGATCGGGAAACATGAACAGCATCACTCTGATACCAATATAGGAAACAAATTCCTAAAAATAGAATCGATACTCGAACAATCGAATACCGAAAACGAATGCGGAAAACGTGTTCGGGAAACATATTACACCGATTGAAAGATATATCACGGAGGCGGACATATCTTGTTTGCCACAGATTAAGTACCATTGCAATTTTAGAGGAATCCTTTGAAGCCCTGGAGTTCATTAAGAAGGCGTGGGGGGGAAAATGGAGAAGCGTGTTTCCTCTGAAATGCGACTATTCATATGCTTCTCCCTTTATTTATTTATTAATTTATTGCAGTAACTGCACTATTTTATGGGCCATTCACTTACGAACCGGGTTTTAGTCCAACATGAGCGAACGGGCTTAAGTTGGTCCATCAAATAAAAAACTCATCAGTTGAGATTAGAGATTTCATTGTTAGAGTATAATATTATTAGAAATTAGGGATGTTATTTAAGATTTCGTGATTCTCTAAGATTGCTAATTTCCTTTCCTATGCATAACATTCAGGTATAAATACTCTCTCTAATAACTTGCAAAATTCAAGCCAATTGAGTAAAGCTATTATCCCCTCTCTTGAAGATCTTAAAATGTTTACATGGTATCAAAGCCACCAAGAGAGAAGGAATTAAATCAAACCTCTCTTAAAAGTAAATTAGACCTTAGTCTTTTCTTCCTCTTTTCTTCCTCTTTTCTTCCTCTATGCTATCTTAAGTCATTCTTTAGTAACTTCCTGATATTATCGACACTCAACAATGCTACTACGGACATTATTCATTGTGGTACTCTCTTCTAATTGCGAGCAATATCGACGAGCAAAGTCATCGTCAAATGTCCAAGTAACTATGAGCACCGGAATCAAGCACACCTTCATTGGGTAGCCAAAAATGAGCATCGTGTTGTCATATAGTATGCAAGTAGCTATAAGCGCCGGAGTTGAGCATACTTCATCAAGTAGCCAAAGATAAGCACTATGGGGTGATGCGGTTTAGTTTGTTGCAATACAATTTGGGTTTCTACACAATTCTATCAAGTTTGTATGAGAAAATTATGTCAACTTTCTAAGCATGTGTTGCTTTAGCACTTGTCAAATACGGTTTGTTTAGTGTAAGGTATGTCTTACACAGCACTTGATCACATATAGACTTTCAAAGAAAGTTACACCAATCATAAGCAAGAAGCTGGATCCTCCAACTTGAGGAAGAGTAATAAACTATATTTATGGAGATTGGAGATTTCCTTGTTAGAAAATATCATTAAAGATATTATTAGATACCGGGGATATTATTTAATGCTTCATGATTCACTAAGATAAGTAATTTCCTTTCCTATGCATGTTGTTTGGGTATAAATACCCTCTTCTAATAAATTATAAAGTCAAGCCAATTGAGTAAAGATGTAGTCTTTACTGATTCTCTCTCCATCTCTCTTGAAGATTTTAAAAGATTTGCACCTTCAATTCAGCAAACTCAAATTCCATGGAATAAAGAAAGTTATGGTAAAATATGGAACAAACAAAATATGTGGTTGACAATGAACAAAAAATGACAAGTTATGACTTGACAATATTTCTTACATTGAACAATGCTTTAAAAGTTTGAGAACCATAGCGCACAACAAAAATTTAGAAACAATAATGAATAATAAAAACTACTTAGCAAATCACAGCTGTCATTGCTTGGCATAACTTTTTAGTCGTTCGGTGATGTACCAACTCTTGACTATATTAAATGCTAACAAAATCGGAAATTTAGAATTGTTGATCCTAGTGCCATTTAAGGACAAAATATTTATTATGTGGTCAAATTTATACAACGGCAGATAGATTCCTTTCCAATCAAAGTAAATAGAAGGAAATCAATCTACCATGCTCGACTGGTCAAAAACAGGCAACAGTATTAAATTTATATACATAAGTCGAGTATACATTCCAAAAAACCACTGTGCGCTATAATAAATGGAATATTTTATCGGAAAGTAATCCCCACAAGTGGTTGACCCTACATAGGTAATCTTATCCATTCCTAAAAGAAAAATTAAATTATACACGGCTAGTGTAAAGTAAATATTACACAAGCGATTTTATCCATCTTTAATTTAATCTAATCAAGCATCTATAAAACTGCTTGTGCAAAACTTTCATTACCCTTGCGAGATCCATCGCTCTTGCGAGCCAGTCCCCTGATGCCCCTTAGGTAACGCCTTTAATAAAGAAGTGAAAAAGAACAAATTATTATCCCATGTTTTTTAGGAAAGAAAATCAAATAAAGAATCATAACCATCTCAGATTCATAAATAGAAATTCTGGCCAGGTTGCCATATTTGTAAACACGTAACTACCGTTCTTTGTATGGAAGCAAATCTGACACCCAAGCCACATTTGAGTGAAACTAAGGCCAGTCTTGAATCTGATACCATTTGTGACACAAAGTAGATGTCAGGCAACAATTCTTGTCAGACCAAAGCCTAATCATTGGCTACATATTTGTCCTCATTCGTTGGGTTTTTTCTCCAAATGAATCCATCAGCCATGATCCCCAAAACATTTGTTACAGTGACCTGCCACCAAGAAGAGGCATCATTCGTGTCAAAAACATCAAAAATGTGTCAGGAAGCAATCGAACCGAACTGATGCGTTTTTGGTTGTCTTGGAACAATTTAATGACACGAAGGAAGGATGTACCTGGATCTCCAAGCCGAACGGCAATTGTTTCGTGCAGGTAAGGCAACTATGAATGACTTCCAATTAACATTTTCAATCGCGATGAGTAATCCTCTTAAAATATTTAGAGACATATTTCCAGGCATTTGTTCATTATGTTATTGGTTAATGTCTCCCAATGCATGCAATTCATTTCACCGTGAGAGCCGCTTAAAACCCACCGACTACGTCCTATTTTGGAATTGATCGACTAAATTGATTTCCATTGTGACATCCAATGTATGAATTTTGAAGATTTTCTCTATTTTCAGTTTAAATGTTGTCCGACTCGATTGGTACTTCTTTACTGATTTTTATCAAGATAGATCACGGTAAAAGTCTTGAAATTTCTTAGATATGTCGTAAATGGAAATCAATTTAGTCCACCAATCCCATGCTAGTACGTACATGTGGGGTTCAAGAGGCTCCCACGACAAAATAAAACAAAATAAATTGCCTGCTTCGTGAGATTATTGGTATCAAATCATTGTAATAATTTGATAATTTCATGCCTTTGCTCCTTGTATATTTAAATGATTACAATGTTTGATACCAATAATCTCATGAAGCATGCATCTATTTTGTCATTACAATGGCTTAAGCCCTATCAACTAAGTCCTACTTTTGCATTGATCGCCTAAATTGATTTCCACTTATGACATATGATGTATAAAATTTTGATGTTTTCCTTCTTTTAATATTAATGTTATCTGACTTGATTGGTATTTCTTCACTAATTCAAGATGATTGAGGTAGAAATCTTGAAATTTCTTACATAGAATGTCTTAAACAGAAACTAGTTTAGTGGACCAATCCCAAAGTAGTGATGGGAGAACAGTAACAATTCGAACAGTAACAATTCGAACAATATCAAATCAACGCAGCGGAATAAAATAATCTCATCTCTTGTGTAAACCTAATAGGAATCAATATAGTAGAGTAAAATAAATACCAAGCACGCGAACACAAAACGTTTTTTTACGTGGAAAACCTCCTCGATGTGAGGAGATCAAAAACCACAGGACCGGAGTCCACCCAAAATTCTTTACTATCAACAAAATTGGGTGAATAGTGTTCTTCTCTAGCAAATACTAGAGGTACATAACAGCAAACACCTCAAGAACATAATTATTGGCAATACACTTAAATTTCACAAGAGATCAATGATAAATCTGACCAAAAACACAGGTTTTGATCAATCCACGAAAAACTTGATGTAGGGAGCTTCAAACGAAAATCAAACCGTTCAGATTCGAGAAAATTGCGCCACGAACATGCTGACAAAATTTCAGCTCAATCAGACCATGAGTCAAACTCCGATACTAGTTTGATGTAGATTAGATATTGTCCCAACCCCTAGATTTTCTGCTTTCTCTTTCTCTCTTGTTATTATTTCCTTTTGCAGCTACCACTTTATATAAATAGTGAAAAACCATATTTCTCTATATAAATTATCATATGATCTCAAGCCCTTTTTGGGCTTACAACTCATTGGGCTTCCTCCACATAGGAGTGAACCCTGCTAACAAATCTCCCTCTCACGACAATGCGGAGGGATTCACCATCCCCGCTATCAATTGGCAATATTCAAGATTCTCTCTTGATAGAGTTTTCGCCATCATATCAGAGCCATTATGATCCGTATGAATTTTCTCAAGTTCCAACAATTTTTCATCTAGAACATCTCTTATCCAATGATATCTAACATCAATATATTTCGATCTAGAATGAAAAGATGAATTCTTACCAAGATGAATTACGCTTTGATTATCACAAAGTAGCATATGCCTTTTTTGCTTGAACCCAAGTTCTTCTAAGAACTTTTTCATCCGTAGCATCTCTTTACTAACTTTAGTCGCTACAATAAATTCAGCTTCAGTTGTAGAAAGCGCAACACACTTCTGCAATCTTGACTTCCATGACACAGCTCCACCCACAAAAGAAATGAAATAACTAGAAGTAGGTTTACAAGTATCAATATTCCCTGCCAAGTCGGAATCTGTGTATCCAACTAACTCAAGTTTCCCGATCCCGAAACTGAGTTTCAAATTTGAAGTTCCCCGAAGATACCTCATAATCCACTTCACTGCATTCTAATGCTCTCTGCCTGGATTTAACAAATAGCGACTAACAACACCAACTGCATGCACCAAGTCTGAACGTGTACATACCATCGCATACATTAAGCTTCCTACAGCTAAGGCATATGGAACACTTTCCATATCTTTCTTCTCTTTATCAGTCGTAGGACTTTGCTTCATATTTAACTTAAAGTGGGTAGCAAGAGGAGTACTAACCACTTTAGCCTTGTCCATGTAAAATTTTTAAAGGATCTTCTCGATATATTTCTTTTGCGACAAAAATAACTTCTTAGCATCTCTGTCTTGAGTAATTCTAATGCCAAGAAACTGCTTTGCCGAGCCCAAGTCTTTCATGGCAAAAGACTTGCTCAACTGTTTCTTCAATAACTCAATTCTTAAAGTATTATTGCCAACAATCAGCATATCATCAACATAAAGTAAGAGAATAATAAAGTCATCATCAGAAAATTTTTGGATAAACATACAGTTATCCAAGGAAGTCTTCTTATAGCCATGTTCTGTTATAGCTGACGCAAACTTTTTGTACCACTACCTCGGTGCTTGTTTTAGGCCATAAAGACTTTTCTTCAATTTGCACACATAATCATCTTTCCCTTTCACTTTAAAACCCTCAAGTTGTTCCATGTATATCTCTTCCTCCAAGTCACCATGTAGGAAAGTTGTTTTAACATCCATTTGCTCAATTTCCAAATCTAGGGTAGCTGCCAAGCCTAGTACCACATGGATAGAAGACATTTTCACTACCGGAGAAAATATATCATCAAAATCAATACCCTTTCTCTAACCGAATCCCTTAACAACTAATATAGCTTTGTACCGTGGTTGTGAAGTATGTTCATCTTGCTTCAACCTATATACCCACTTGTTCTTCAAAGCTCTTTTACCTTTAGGTAACTTCACAAACTCAAAAGTATGATAAGCATAAAGTGACCGCATCTCATCTCGCATAGCATCAAACCAATTACTTTTGTACTCATCTTCTATTGCTTCTGTATAGCACTCTGGTTCACCTGCATTAGTCAATAATACATACTCATCTTCAGAATATCTAGTGGAAGGTCATCGATCTCTAATAGATCTCCAGACCGGAACATTCGGTGGAACATCTAATTAAGCCTCTAATTCAGGAATATTATTATATGTTTGAACATGTTCAGGAACATGTGCGTTATTTGGAACATTGACTTCCTGCTGCTCTTTATCAACCCGTGTAGGAATATTTGTAAGAGGAACTGGATCCGAATCAACCGAGTTATCACTAACTTGTGGTGCTGAAATCATCTCTGCTTTATCAATATCCTCTAATGTTTGATCTTCCATAAACACAACATCTTTGCTTCTTACAATTTTCTTTTCAACCGGATCATAAAATTTATAGCCAAGCATATCATGTCCATAACCAATAAATATGCATTGTCGTGTTTTCACATCAAGTTTAGACCTCTCATCTTTGGGAATATGCACAAATGCTTTGCACCCAAAGACATGCAAATAATCATAAGAAACATCTTTGTCTGTCCAAACTCTATTAGGAACATCAAACTCTAAAGGAACACATGGAGTAAGATTTAATACATGCACAATTGTACTTAAAGCCTCACCCCAAAAGGATCCAAGTAGCTTTGACTGTAAAAGTAAGCATCTTACCCTTTCAACTAGTGTTCTGTTCATTCTCTCAACTAAGCCATTTAAATGAGGCATCTTGGGAGGTGTCTTTTGATGTCAAATACCTTGTTGTTTGCAATATTCATCAAAAAGTCCAATATACTCTCCCCCGTTATCAGTTTTGATGCATTTCAATTTCTTTCCGATCTGTCTCTCAACTGAAACCTGAAATTGCTTAAAAGCATCTAACACTTGATCCTTAGTTTTCAAGGTATGAATCCAAATTTTCCTTAAAAAATCATCTATGAAGGTAACGAAATAAAGAGAACCACCAAGTGATTTTGTTTTCATAGGACCGCAAACATCGAATGCACTAAATCCAGTATACCTAACTTTTTCGAAGGAGAAGAGCTTTTAAATGCAACTCTATTCTGTTTTCCTGCTAAACAATTAGCACACTTCTTTAGCGCTGAACTTTTTAATCCTAAAAGGAGCTTCTTCTTGGCCAATATTGACAAACCTTTCTCACTGATATGACCAAGCCTCTTATGCCATAACTCAACTACATCTTCGCTATCTACTGCATTAATTTTGTCTGTGGACAACTTTGCCTGCATAATGTATAACGAATAATATTTTTCACCTCTAGCCACAACAAGAGAACCTTTGGTGAGCTTCCATTGACCATTACTGAAGGTGCTGTAATACCCCTCATCATCTAACTTGCCTGTAGAAATCAAATTCAAGCGGATATCAGGTATACGTTTAACATTATTCAATACTAACCTTATGTCATTGCCGGTTTCTAGGCACACATCATCGATGCCTACAACTTGAGCTACCACATTGTTTTCCATCTTCACAGATCTGAAGTCACCTGACCTGTATGATGTAAAGAAATCCCTACGAGACGTATAAACAAATGCACCACTATCAATTACCCAACTGGTCTCACGAGATACAAAATTCACCACACCACCATAAAAAATAGTGAGAAAATCCTCTTTAAGTACAGCAACACGATTGTCATTACTGTCATTATCATTTTTCTTCTCTTTACATTTCTCCTTTTGTTTCTCCCTTTTTAACTGGCGACAAAACCTCTGAATATGTCCCTTCTGATGACAATAATGGCACTCAACATTAGCAAATTTATTATACTTACCTCTGCTTTTATCTTGACTTTTATCTCTATTTCTCATACCTCGAGACTTACTTCTTCCCCTTTTCTCAACAATCAAGGCATCAGAATGTGAAAATGACGATTCTTGTGTCTTCCTTCTCATCTCTTCATTCAAAATAATACTCTTGGCCAAATCCATAATAATTATACCATCTGGGGTAGAATTAGACAAAGATGTTCGGAACGTCTCCCAGGAGTCCGACAAAGTACAAAGCAACCATAGTACTTGTATCTCATCATTAAACTTGATTCCCATCGCAGCCAACTGATTTATAATTCCTTGAAAAGAATTTAAATGATCAATCAAATGAGTACCATCTTGATATCTCAGAGCAATCATCTGTTTTATAAAAAATAACTTATTATTCCCAATCTTTCAAGCATATAACTGTTCGAGCTTATCCCAAAACCGCGTGCATGTGTTTCCTCAATAATATGTTTCAAAACATTATCATCCACCCACTGCCTAATATAACCACACACTTGACGATGAAATATAGACCATTCAGCATCAGTTTTATCCTCTGGTTTCTCCTCGGCAAATACGAGCAAATAAAAATCTTTCACATGTCTTCCATCTTCCCTTTCCAAATATGATAATTCGAACCATTCAGTGTAACCATTCTACTCATATTCATTTCTATTGTTTAACACAAGGCAGAAAAATCAAGCAATAACCAGAAGCTTTGATACCACTCCGATGGGAGAACGGTAACAATTCGAACAATATCGAATCAACGCGGCGGAATAAAATAGTCTCCCATCTTGTGTAAACCTAATAGGAATCGATATAGCAGAATAAAATAAATACCAAACACGCGAATACAAGAACTTTTTTTACGTGGAAAACCTCCTCGATGAGGAGATCAAAAACCACATGATCGGAGTCCACCCGAAATTCTTCACTATCAACAAAATTGAGTGAACAATATTCTTCTCTAGCAAATACTAGAGGTACATAGCAGCGAACACCTCAAGAACATAATTCTTGGCAATACACTTGAATTTCATAAGAGATCAAGGATAAATCTGACAAAAAACGCAGGTTTTGATCAATTCACGAAAAACTGTCTAAACCTAATAGGAATCGATATAGCAGAATAAAATAAATACCAAACATGCGAATACAAGACCTTTTTTACGTGGAAAACCTCCTTGATGAGGAGATCAAAAACCACATGATCGGAGTCCACCCGAAATTCTTCACTATCAACAAAATTGAGTGAACAATATTCTTCTCTAGCAAATACTAGAGGTACATAGCAGCGAACACCTCAAGAACATAATTCTTGGCAATACACTTGAATTTCATAAGAGATCAAGGATAAATCTGACAAAAAACGCAGGTTTTGATCAATTCATGAAAACTGTGTAAACCTAATAGGAATCGATATAGCCGAATAAAATAAATACCAAACACGCGAATACAAGACCTTTTTTTACGTGGAAAACCTCATCGATGAGGAGATCAAAACCACATGATCGAAGTCCACCCGAAATTCTTCACTATCAACAAAATTGAGTGAACAATATTCTTCTCTAGCAAATACTAGAGGTACATAGCAACGAACACCTCAAGAACATAATTCTTGACAATACACTTGAATTTCATAAGAGATCAAGGATAAATCTGACAAAAAACGCAGGTTTTGATCAATTCATTAAAAACCTAATGTAGGGAGCTTCAAACGAAAATCAAACCATTCAAATTCGAGAAAATTGAGAGACGAACATACTGACAAAATTTCAGCTCAATCGGACCACAAATCGACCTCCGATGCTAGCTTGATGTAAATCGATATTGCCCCAACCCCCAGATTTTCTGCTTTCTCTTTCTCTCTTATTACTATTTCCTTTTACGGCTACCACTTTATATAGATAGTGAGAAACCCTATTTCTCCATATAACTTATCATATGGGCTCAAACTCTTTTTGGGCTTGCAACTCATTATGCTTCTTCTACATATGAGTGAACTCAGCTAACAAGTAGGACGTAGATGGTGGGGTTCAAGCAAATGCCACGACAAAATAAAGTCCCTACTTTGTGAGATTATCGACATCAAATCATTGTAATAATTTGATAATTTCATTGCTTTTCTCATGATGTATTTAAATTATTGCAATGGCGCGATACCAATATTCTCATAACACATGCAATTTATTTTGTCGTGGGAGCCACTTGAACCCTACGGGCTATATCCTACTTTTGGATTGATCAACTAAATTATGAAATTTTTAGATTGTCTTATATTCAATATTAATTGTTATTCGACCTGGTTGGTATTTCCTTACTATTTTTTTTTCAAAGATGATCGTGGTAGAAATCTTGAAATTTCATACATAGAATGTCATATATGGAACCAATTTAGTCTACTAATTCCACAGTAGGACGTCAAGCAGCTCCATGACAAAATAAATTGCCTGTTTTGTTAGATGTCTCACAAACCAGGCAACTTGTTTTGTCATAAGAGCTGTTTGTACCCTACTTACTGCGTCCTACTTTTGGATTGATCGGCTAAATTGATTTCCATTTATGACATCATGCACATGAAATTTTGAGACTTTCCTTTTTTCTATTATTGAACGTTATCCAGCTTGATTGGCATTTCTTCACTAATTTTTTTCATGATGATCGCAGTAGAAATTTTGAAATTTCTTACATAAAAGGTCATCCGATCCCAAAGTAGGACATAGATGATGTGGCTTAAGCAAATCTCACGACAAAGTAAATTGCCTCTTTTTTTGAAAATATTTGTATCAAATCATTGTAAAAAATTGATAATTTCATGTACTTGCTTATGATGTCTTTAAATGATTGCAATGGTTTGGTTCCAATAATCTCATAAAGCATGCATTTTATTTTGTTGTGGGAGCCACTTGAACCCTACTGACTACGTCCTATTTTTGGATTGATCGATTAAAATGTTTTCCATATAAGACATCCTATATATGAAATTTTGAGATTTTCCTTTTTTAATATTAAATGTTATCCGACTTTAAAATTATTTCTTCACTAATTTTTTTCAAGAGGATCACGGTATCAATCTTGAAATTTCTTAATAGAATGTGATATTGCAATAATCTCACATAGGCAAATTATTCTGTTGTGGAGCCGCTTGAAGCCCACCATGTACGTCCTATTTTGGGATTGGTCAACTAAATTGATTTTTATTTATGACATCCTACGTATGAAATTTTAAGACTTTTTTTAATATTGAATATTATCGGACTTAGTTGGTATTTCTTTACCAATTTTTTTCATGATGATCACAATAGAAGTCTTGAATTTTCTTACATAAAACGTCATAAATGGATGCCAATTTAGTCGACCAATTCCAACGTAGGACGTAGATGATGGGGCAAGCGGCTCCCGTGATATTATAAATTACTTGCTAAATGAGATTGTTGAGATCAAATCGTCTTAATATTTTGTTAATTTCGTGCATTTTCTCATGATATATTTATATGATTACAATGGTTTGATACCAATAATCTCATAAAGTGTGCAATTTATTTTGTTGTGGGGAGCCAATTTTTTTTTTTTTTGGTCGAAACTGCTGAAATATTATATTAGAGAAGATAAACATCCAGATGCTAAAGCATCACCGTACACTATATCTTGCAACATAAAAGGAGGGTAAATGTTCCAATTGTGGACCGGGCCTTGATTCCGGTGGGCTTTTGCGGCCCAATCTGTAGCTGCATTAGCTTGTCTGCGACAGTGCTTGAGAGAGAGATTAGGGCACCGGGATAGCAGCTCTTCGACTTCAGCAAAAAGGTTTCGTTCCGTCCATGGCAACGTCTTCTTCTCCGCGACAATCTCAACCAACTGTAGGCAGTCCGATTCCACTATCAGTCGTTCCTGGTGAAGCCCCTGTTGGATCAAATGTTGAATCGACAAAATGAGAGCATAAATCTCCGCCTAGAAAGCCGATTGAGCTGGAAAGCTTCGGGTAAAAACATCAGTGAGAATTCCTTTGTGATTTCTGCAAATACAAGCCATTGATCCTTCCAAACCCTCTGACGGAAAAGCACCATCAATTTTGCATTTTAAATTGCCTTTTTCAGGAGGTTTCCATCGTTGATCTGGGCTGAGGGCTGAGATTGGAGAGCGATGAGTTGGGTTGACAACCATATAGATCTGTCTCTATGCAAGGGCATCCTCCACTGCTTGGATGGGGTTTGGGCTCTGGTTTCTGAAGATGAAGTTGTTTCGTTGTCGCCAGATCTGCCACAACAAATTGGCGAGCACCTCAAATTCAAGGAAGGCCTTCGAATCAATGGCTCTGGCTGCTACCCAAGCATCAAAACGCTGCACTGAGGTAGGTAAGATCTGAACCCTGATCTGAGGATGAGTCCATATCTCTCTAGTCCACGTGCAAAAGAAAAATAGATGTTCTACAGTCTCTAGCATGTTTTGAGTGCATAGGCTACAAACAGGAATGGGTGAGATCTGTCTGTGAAAAAGGATCGCTTTAGTAGCAAGGGCGTTCTAACAAGCTAACCACATAAACACTCAAATTTTAGGAGCAGTTTTTATATGCCAAATCTTACGCCATAACTTAATGGGGTTCTGATAAGAAGTTGAAGCCACACTGAGTTGGGTATTTAGGTTTGAAGACAGAAGATGGTAACTGCTTTTCACTAAATAAACACTGGAAGAATTAGCAGTCCATACTAGTTGGTCCGTAAGAAGTAAAGGGTTAATAGGAATTTTTAAAATCTCTTCACTGACTTGAGAATCAAATAGATTGGAGATAAGAGTTGAATTCCACGCGTTATGAGAGTGATCAATGAGATCAGCCACTAAAACTGGGTCGCCATGAGCAACTGTTCCTCCTAATTTACCCATAGGTAGCCAATTGTCTTCTCTTATATTAATCTGGGAGCCATCCCCAACTAACTAGTGAAGTTTTGGAAGAATGGTTTCTCTTCCTTTTAAAATACTCTGCCAACCCCATGAAGGACGATTTCCTGCTTGCGCACACTGAAAGGATGAATTCCTGAAATATAAGCCCTTGAAAAGCTGACTGCATAGAGCGTTAGGTTGTTGAAACAGACGCCATGCTTGCTTACCAAGCATTACTTTGTTGAAACTGACAAGGTCTCTGAATCCCATTCCTCCAGAGTCTTTTGAGAGTTTTAAATCTGTCCAATTTCGCCAATGGATGCCTGTATTGCCATTATTATTGCTCCACCAAAACACTGATATCTTCTTTTCTATTAATCTGCATAATGACAGGGGGAGCTTGAAGATCGACATGGCATACTGAGGTAATGCCTGTATAACTGATTTCAAAAGGATTTCCTTTCCACTCTTCGATAACAATCGTTCCTTCCAGCCATCTAATTTGGCATTTACTTTGGCCAAAATCCAGGAAAACATCTCCCGTTTCAATCGCCCCCAGTCTGAGGGGATTCCCAGGTATTTCCCATAACGATTCATCATAGGTATTCTAAATTCACTTGCTAAATTTTGTTGTAGAGACAATGGGCAGTTTTTGCTTAAATACAAACCAGACTTATTCCTATTTATAAGCTAACCCATAGCTAAACAATACTAGTTTAGAATATTTGCAAGATTTTGGCATTCAGAGACTGTTGCTTTTAGGAAGAAAACAGAGTCATCAGCAAAGAATAGATGGGACAAAGTGGGGCAGGCTCTATTGAACTTAATTCCTTGTAAATGACCCATATCCACAGCTTGAGTAATGAGAATTGAGAGCACATTTGCTAGTAAAATAAAAATATATGGGGATAGGGGGTCACCTTGTCTAAGTCCTCGAGATGGTTGGAAATAAGCAAGATGTTCCCCATTGAAACAAACACTTAGTGAGGTCATTGTAATGCAAGCCATTACCAACTTTACCCATCTGTCATTGAAACCCAGCTGCAGCATGTAGGCTTGGAGGAAATCCCATTCGACCATGTCATACGCTTTTTGCATATCAATTTTTAAAAGAAGATTGAACTTTTTCTTGCTCTTTCGCGCTTTAAACTGGTGAAGCACTTCTTGGACCACCATTATGTTATCTTGTATCTGCCTGTCCCCAACAAATGCTGCCTGTTCTTTGGATATCAAGTTAGGAAGCCAAGGTTTAAGTCTGTTGGCCATAACTTTGGAAATGATTTTATAAGCGAAATTACAAAGCCAAGGTTTAAGTCTGTACTGATCAATGCTTTCTAGATGATGAACCTTAGGAACCAATGCAATTATCGTTATGTTCAGACAACGAGGCATTATACCTAAAGTGAAGAAGTCTCGAACTGTTTTAATGACATATGCTTTGATAATTTCCTAGTGATGCTGAAAGAAGAGGCCATTAAGACCATCTAGGCTTGGAGCCTTGGAAGCACCCAGCTGGAAAGTAGCCTGGTATACCTCCTCTTCCGTTCTTGTTCTCGCAGATGATCATTTATGTCTGTAGTTACAACTTCGGGGCATTGTTGTAAAAAGGGGCCAAAGTCATGATATCCCACCGATGATATAAATTGGAAAAGAAACCCAACGTCGCTCCTTTAGTTGTTCTGTTCCCTTATCCAGTTAAGGTTCATCTTTTAACATACATATTTTGTTTCTTTGTCTTCTTTGTACAGTACTGGCATGGAAAAATTTGGAATTTTTATCCCCCCACCTCAGCCAGTTGATGATAGAACGCATAGCCTAGAACTGCTCCTCTTGATGCCAGATTTTTTGAATTTCTTCTCGGATTGAATGGGCCAGCTCTTTATCATTACTCTGATAGTATTTTCTGTTCATGATAGTCTGTAGCTGGTGTTGTAAATGAAGTATACGAAGATGGCCGTTCGAACTTTGATTTACTCCACTTGCTAATTCGTGAGAAACCGCCTACAATTTTGATACAAGAGTGGCTTTGTCTCCGCACCGGATGTATTCCACGAATTTTGAATTACTTCTTTGCACTTTGATCTTGATTCCAGAAAGCTTCATAAGTAAAAGTCTTCTTTCGCTTGACAGGCCTTGAAGATGTGTTTAGCACAATAGGACAGTGATCCGAACCTAAAGTAGGAAGGGCTAGCACTTCTGCAGTAGGATACAACAATCGCCATTCCAAAGAGCAAAAGACTCGATCCAATCTCTCCTTTACCAGGTCATCCCCTGTTCTGTTATTAGACCAGGTAAATTCGCACCCTTTGCTTTCCAATTCTAGTAAAGAGCAAGCACTAATCACTACTCGAAAGGATGCTAGGCGAGAGTATATAGCTGGTCTCTTGCCCACTTTTTCCCAGGGGTAGAGGATCTCATTAAAGTCCCCCACGCACAACCAAGGAAAGGTATTTACAGCACTGATATCCCTGATGCTATCCCAAAGCTCTTGTCTAGCCTGGTAAGTAGAAGGAGCATGCAGACAAGTGATGTGCATAGAAGTAGCTGCAGATATATCATAGCAAAGTAGATCAAAATAATTCTCCTCCGACTTCAAGATTGTTAAATCATAAAGCTCAGTCCAAAACACAGCAAGACCACCAGCCAGGCCCACTGGATCCCTTATCAAGGAGTGAGGAAAATGAAACCGACACTGTAATCTATTTAAAACTAACGCTACATTCTTAGTTTCCATTAAGAAAACTATTTCGGGCTTTTCTTTGGCCAAAACGGCCTTTAGGGCTTGAACTATCAGGGGATTGCCCAACCCTTGACAGTTCCAATTGAGGAGTTTCATTTGAGTCTTTGACACAGCACAGCAATGCGCGAGGAGCTATCGATCTCTTCTGTTTCCATGAAACTTACAAATGCTCGAAACCCTTTGCAGAATTAAAACCCAGGTGTTGCATGTCCATGATCGAAGACCCACATCGCTATACAGTCAAATTCAACCCAAGCAAGATGAACTAAAGCCATAAGGAGATGGGAAAAACTCAGGACAGGGAGAAAATAGGCTCCGATGATTCACTTGACCTAGAAAACTTCACATGCAAGCCAAGCCGAGGGATAGGAAAGATTACTGAAAGGAAAAAGAGGTGACGGCTGGAGAGCGATGGAGATTAGAAGGAAGGAATCAACCCGAACGAGAAATGCAGATTGAGTACGAAAGGAAAGAAGAAAATACAGAGGAGGAAGAGATCGAGCATATCGCAAGAGGAAACTCTAACATAGGCGAGAGGAAACTCCACGAGAGGAGAAAGTTGAGAAACCCTAGATAGGGTTTTACCTCGAGAGAGAAACTCCACGAGAATTAAGAGTGGTTGAATTGGTTATTTTAGGAGAAACTTGTGGGGAGCCACTTGAACCCTATCGACTACATCCTTATTTTGGATTGATCAACTAAATTGATTTCCATACAAAAGACTGTGGTAGAAGTCTTGAAATTCATTACATAGAACGTGATATTTGTAATAATCTCACAATGTAGGCGGGTTATTCTATTCTGGAGGCCGCTTGAAGCCCACCATGTACTCCTAATTTGTGATTGGTCGACTAAATTGGTTTCCATTTATGACATCCTACGTATGAAATTTTGAGACTTTTTTTCAATTTTGAATGTTATCTGACTTATTTGGTATTTCTTTACTAATTTATTTTAATGATGATCATAGTAAAAGTCTGGAAATTTCTTATATAAAATGTCATAAATGGAAACTATTTTAGTCGACCAATTCCAAAGTAGGACATAGATGGTGGGAATAGCGGCTCCCATGATAGTATAAATTGCTTGCTTTATAAGACTCTTGGTATCAACTCGTTGTAGTAATTTGTTAATTTCATGCATTTGCTCATTTACAATGGTTTGATACTAGTAATCTCATTCAACATGCAATTTAACCTGTTGTGGGAGCCGCTTGAGCCCTACCGACTACGTCCTATTTTTGGATTAATTGATTAAAATCGATTTCCATATAAGACATCCTATGTTTTAAATTTTGAGAGTTTCCTTCTTTTAATATTAAATGTTATCCAACTCCATTGGTATTTCTTTACTAATTTATTTTTTCAAGAGTATCACGGTAGAAGTCTCGAACTTTCTTATATAGAACATGATATTGCAATAATCTCACAATGTAGGCAATTGTTCTGTTGTGAAGCCACTCGAAACCCACTATGTACGTTCTAATTTGGGATTGATCGACTAAATTAGTTTTCTTTATGACATCCTACGTATGAAATTTTGAGACTTTCCCTTTTTTAAATATTAAATGTTATCCGACTTATTTGATATTTCTTTACTAATTTTTTTCATGATGATGGCAGTATAAGTTTTGAAATGTTTATCGTAGAATGTCATAAATGGAAACCAATTTAGTCGACCAATTCCTAAGTAGGACATAGATGATTTTTTTTTTTTTTTTTTGGGGGGGCGGCTCCCATGATAGTATAAAATTGTCTGCTAAATGAGATTGTTGGTATCACATCGTTGTAATAATTTTTTAATTTCATGCATTTGCTCATGATATATTTAAATGATTATAATGGCTTGATACCAATAATCTCATAAAGCATGCAATTTATTTCATCATAAGAGTCACTTAAACCCCACCATCTATGTCCTACTTTTGGATTAGTCGACTAAGTTGATTTCCATTCATGACATCCTATATATGAAAGTATGAGATTTTCCTTTTTGTAATATTAAATGTTATCGAACCAAAAAGAATTAAATGTTTTCCCACTTGATTGGCATTTCTTTACTAAATGTTTTCAAGATGAGATGCGGTAGAGGACTTGAAATTTCTTACGTAGAATGTCATAAATGGAAACCTAAATGGTCGACCAATCCCGAATTAGGACGTTGATGGTGGAGTTCGAGAGGCTCTTCAGACAAATAAATTGTTTGCTTTGGAAACGATGCTAGACCTTCTTGATGTAGCCTTTCTGGGTACAATCCTTTGCTCCTTACTCCAAGCGAATTTTCACTCCTAGAATCTCCTTAGTTGGACCCAAATCTTTCTGTCTCGAATTCACCAGTCAACTATGCCATCAAAATATCAATCTTAAGATATATTCTTGGTAGTTATCAACTCAAAGAAGTGATTATACGAAGGAATTATCAGGGATTTTTATCAAATACATATACATACTTGTCAAATAGAATTATCAGAGAATTTTATCAAGTGCATGGAAATTTTATACTTACTTCTTGAGTAGTCACCGCATACTACCAGGCACGGAAGTCGCTACAGCATTATTGTTGACTCTAAAGCCTTTTTCTTTCATTGGAACCCCACAACCTATAACAATTTCTCAACCAACGAAAATGTTGATGCTATTGAAAGTTAGAAAGGGACCAAACACTTAGCGTTTCTTACAAAAAGGAAATTTTAACTTTCACTCCCCCAATAATTTTTGCCCCTACTTTTAAGCGTCACTTAAAAGGGCACCAATTTTAATTTGTGAGACAATTTTGGCCATCATAGATTTACCGTTAAAATGTGTGTACATGATGTCTAAGATGGCTCACGGATGCTGACATTACTAACAAGAAGTGCCTTGTCAGCAGACATGCTTCCATATATAATCAACATCTCATTTCTAAACTCGTATTATGGCTTCAGATCAAATTAAGAAGGGTTTATGCAAATTGGGCTAGAGATTTGGTAAAAAATTCGGAGCATATTCACTAAATTTTCCCAAATTTCGCCTTTCGATGTGATTCTGTGAAGAGCCGTCTCCCCCCCACCCCCCCCGGGGCCCCAAAAAAATAAAACAAAACACATGAAACCCCATTAATTAGCTCAAAAACAACATCGTTCTACTTTTTTAGCGGGAGTAATGTTGTTTAATGCCACTCCAAATTATCTTCAATTCAGATTGGAAACGATTTATTATCGTTACATGGAGTTTGCTCATATGACAATCACATTTTATCTTTCTAGGGGCGAAATTCATCCCTCAGGTAAAAGTTGGTGTCCTTACATGCACCATCTGTAAGTTTTAAAAAATGTTCATCCCAAGTACCATGCCACATTTGATTATCGGCATTTGGAATGAACGTTTTTGCAATAAATGAAATTCAAATGAGCAATTAAAGGTCATTGTACTCAAGTGAACATTTATTTTTTAAGAGCCATGACAGTCAAGTAATCAAGAAAAAAATTAAGATATTCAAAGTGAGTGTCATACGAAAGTTAGAATTAAAATTACTCAGCGATTGAAAGCTATTGTTCTTTTAATAAAAATCCCAAACACTTGAAGAGGTAGAAAAAGAGGGCAGCAGAAGATCTATCTCACAAGCCTTTCACTACTTTCAAACTACAGTTGACGATGCACCCAGCATATATTACATACACACTGACCACTAAACTGAGAGCCAAAAATGACAGCTCATATCATTTGGAACGGGCCAACTTTTTGTCCTTGAGCAACTCAACCACGCGCCTCATGGTGGGCCTGCTGTTCGGCAACGCACAAGTGCAAGAGAGAGCTATGTCCAAGACCTTCTCAATCTCTTCATAGTCTCTCGAGGACGGGCTCAACCTCGGATCCACGAGCTGTGCCAGATCGCCGAGGCACCACCTGGGCTTGCCGTCACGATTCCCATCCCCTTCCGCCTCGGGAGCCGACAGCGCGACCTCGATGACCCAATTCACGATGTGCTTGTTCTCGCCGAACGAAGGGTCGTTCGGCCTCTTGCCGGTGATCAACTCTAGCAGCAACACGCCGAAGCTGTAGACGTCACTCTTCTGATTCACTTTCATAGTGTATGCATACTCTGCAAAAACCGAGAAAAAAAATAATAATAATCAATTTAAGAGCCACCATTAAACTACTCTTGCAAGTCAAATAAGTTTGAGAACATTATTGCTGTATACAGAATTCAGAAAATGAGCAGCACTTGCCAATATTAAATGACTAAAAAATACCAAATCCATTTAAGAACTCTCTGTTCAAATCGGGTTGACTTTAGTCAAAGATGAGCGAAGGCATGGGCTGAAAAGGCCAAAACATACAACTCACAAGCACTTTCCCATGGACCCCACATCGGCAAAATTAATATTATCGGGTTGAACATGGGGCCCACTAGTCTTCTAGTTTAGTGGAAGTGAACACTAGCAACCAAAGAGAGACCACATAATCAAACAGACAATAATGCAAACAAAAGGATTGGGATAGGCAATACGCACCTGGCGCGATGTAGCCACAGGATCCGGCCACCTTCGACATCTCCCCGGTCGCCGCCGCCTTCTCCTGTTGCAACATCTTCGCCAACCCGAAGTCGGCGACCCGCGGCGTGAAGTCCTCGTCCAATAGGATGTTGTTGCTCTTCACGTCCCGGTGCACGATGGCGGGCACGCAGTCGTGGTGCAGGTAGGCCAGGCCCCGAGCCGCGCCCACCGCTATCGCGAACCGCTGGCCCCAGTCCAGGAATTCCCCGCTCTTGGGCCCGTGCAGCACGTCGCCCAGGCTCCCGTTCTCCATGTACTCATAGACTAAAAGGCTGCTCTCCTCGGCCGAGCACGTGAACAGCAACTTTACTATATTGCCGTGGCGGACGAGACCCAGAGTCTCCACCTCCGATTTGAACATGGACTCGATGTCCGGGGCCTGGGTCTTCGCCCAGAGCCTCTTCACCGCCACCATCTGCCCCGACTTGAGCCGAATCCGGTAGACCTCGCCCGACCCTCCGGACCCGATCTTGTTCTCCTCTATTAACTGATCCACGATCTCATTGCTAAACTTGACCCGCTGGAACGTGGTTATTTTCCACAACCGTCTCGATTTGCCTCCGAACCAATGCAGCTTCGTCCTGAGGAACCAAACGAGGGACGCGAAAAGGAGCACGATGCATACGGCTAGAGCTATGAGCACGTAGAAAGTGACGGGCCGGGCTCTTGTGCACTTCGGGAACGGCTTCAGATCCGAGCTGCAGAGGTTCGGGTTGCCCATTAAGCCCGAAACATAGAGCTCGCGATCGAAGCCCGGCGGTATCTCGCCGGAAAGTATATTGTGCGATATATTGAACTTATTAAGCGTCAGCTTAGTCAGCTCCGTTGGGATCTCGCCGGAAAGCGAGTTCCCTGAGAGGTCCAAGTACCTCAGCACCGGCAAGTCGCCTAATTTAGCCGGTATGCTCCCAGTGAGCCGGTTGTTCGAAAGGTTCAACTCCGCCAAATGGGCCCATGGCCCTACTGAACTCGGAATCGGGCCGGTCAGCAAATTGCCTTGCATCTTAAGCTTCTGCAAATTGCCCAAATTGGCGATACACGTCGGGAGTCCGCCGCCAAACCGGTTGTTGCTCACATCGACGACGGTGAGGTTTGAGAGCTGGCAAATCTCCGCCGGAATATCACCAGCGAAGTTGTTGCCGGCGATCAGAAGTGACGTCACGCCCTTGGGCCCCGAAATCGACCGCGAAATCGCCCCTTCAAACTTATTGTAGCTCATGTCAAGGTGCGAGAGTCCCTGGAGGCCCCAAAACCCGGCCGGCACTTCGCCGGAGAGTCCGTTGTTGCTGATTCGGACGTATCCGAGAGAATCACAGCTCGCTAGCGAACTCGGCAGGCTTCCTGTGAAGCGATTGTTGAAGGCGATAAATCTCTGGAGCTTGCCTCTGGAACAGAGATTCTCAGGCAACTCGCCGGTGAAAGAGTTGGTCGAGACGTCGAACTCGACCAAGTCGGAATTCTTGCCCAAATCAGCTGGTAATTTCCCGGTGAAAGAGTTGTTGAAGAGCTTCAGCTGCTGCAAATTTGGGTTCGACGCCAGAACCGCGGGAATCTCGCCGTTGAATAAGTTGTCATTTAGGTTCAGGGACGTGAACGGACTTGCAGCGATCTTCTCCGGCAGGACGCCCTTGAGACCGTTCTGAGAGACGTCCAATAGCTGGAGATTGCTCAAATTGCCGATCCCCTCTGGCAACTCGCCGGATAAGTTGTTGTCGTACAGTTCAATTTGCTTGACGCTTCGCAACCCGGCGATGGCATCAGGAATTTTCCCCGACAGCATATTCTGGGACAAATCGAAGTTCTTCAGAGAAGTGAGCTTCCCGATTGAGCTCGGGATTTCTCCGACGAGATTCGATTTCGCTGCCCAGAGAATCTCGAGCCTGGACAGGTTTCCGATCTCCGGAGGCAGAGGGCCCTGCGCGTACTGATTGTAACCGATATCGAGCTCAGTCAACTGGCTAAGATTACCTAAGAAAGAAGGTATCGAGCCGTTGAGCAAGTTCGAGACAAGCGAGAGGACACTCAGCGCCGGCAACCGGCCGAAGCTAGCCGGAAACTCGCCGGTGAAGTTGTTGTACGATAGGTTGAGGAACCGGAGGTCGGTGAACCCGGGCGAGAGGTCCGGCAGCTCGCCGACGAAAATGTTGCTGGAGATGTTGAGCCACTGGAGGTGCGAGCAGAGCGAGAGCGACGGCCCCGCGACGGTGCCAGAGAACCAGTTGTCGCCGAGCGAGAGGTTCCGGAGGGTCCGGATCCGGCAGAAGTCGTACGGGAACCCGCCGGAGAGGTTCAGCTCCGAGAGGTCGATCGCGACGACAGAGCGGTTCCGGGTCTCGCACGTGACCCCGGTCCAGTTGCAGGGGCTGCGGTCGGCGTTGGGGGCCCAGTCGTCGAGCTGGCCGTCCGGGTCCTCGAGGTGAGCGGTCTTGACGCGGAGCAAGATCTCGTAGTCGCCGTCGGCGGCGAGGGCCAGAGGCAACAAGAAGAAGAAGCAGCAGCAGCAGCAGCAGCACAGCAGGGACCAGGAACGGAGCACGAGCCTCAGGGCAGACGCGAGCTCGCCGCGACGGCGATGGGCGGTCGCCATTTCTTTCCCAGGAAACCGCGGACGGGGAGGTCTGAGTTGCGGTCTAGTGCTCACGCACGACTAGACCGTCACATGCATGGCGCGACGGCGGCGGTGGCGGAGCGACAGGAGAAGGAGAAGGTGGTGGCGTTCACATGGAAAGATCCGCGCGCATGAGGATGATAATGTGCGTGGTAAGAGAGGGTAAGGAGAGGAGATCTTTGTTGCCTAGCGAGAGCAATAATGGTGGGAATTCATGATTGCAGGGGCTTGTGGGGGGAAGTTGGATGGATTGGATTCTTCTCTTTTTTAACTTTAGGGGGTGGGAAGGAGCTCGGAAGTGACGAAGTGTCTTGCGGAGGATTGAGGATTTTAATAAAGCCGCCCCACCTTGATTTAAAGAACATCGTCTCGGAAAGCGATGTTGGTGGTCGAATTAACTCTAGTTTAACAAATTTGGTCTCCGGTTGTCAGGGAAAAAGAAAGGGAATAATACCAAAAAAATTCCAAATCGATATATCTATAATAAAATTTATCCTAAATTAACCTTAAACTAGTATATCGATGATAAAATTACACTCCGTAAGTTTCCGTTAAATTTTATCATCAAATTGCTGAGTTAGATGATACATAACAATTAACAAGTGCAGCAATTTAAGGTTTCACCTTTAATTTGATCAGTTTGTCGTTTTTCGTGGTATCAATGTAACTTAGTGAAAACTAACGAAAGATAAATTGGTCATAAATGTAATAGTTTAGAATTTTGGTAGTCAAAAAATTAGTTTTGAATAAATTTATCAAAAGTAAACTAGTTTTGGGATTTTTTTGAAAAAAATCATATTAGTAAATTTGTCATAAATGTATCACTTTGGAGTTTTTGGTTATATTAACCCAAAAAATAATGAAAAGTTTAGGTTCATTTATTTCATAAAAAATAATGATTGAAAAACAATTTTCTAAAATGAATTATATTTTCATTATTACTCATTTCTTATAAGTGATACAAATGATCATAATTAAGAAAACATTTTCAAAATCAATCATTTATTGTGAAACAAGCAAAGCCCTTATATTATAATATTTTCTTTTGTGACATTCGTGTCTCATCCATATTGGCTCAATCTTGGGTCACCATTGGTGGGACTTTTTTATTAAGTACTTTGGTTTTATCTATTGCCAGAACACTTTATATTCTCAAAAATATATAAAAATCGACGAATAGATCTATGTGTGTATTTTTATAATTTTTTTTCACACCCTGGAAATAAATGAAAGTTAATTTCCAAAAGCATATTCAATCTCTACTTCTAGACAAGTACGTTGTGATTCAGCTTGATTGCCCTTAAAAATGGTAAATTGAGTTGGAGAAAGTGAAGTTCATACATAATATGTCACTAAAGGAAGTGTGTGACCATTTGTCGTACCGAAATTAGAACCGCCATTGTGAGTTAATCGAACTAGATTTTCAATGTATCAATTCGGATTACCTATGATTGCTCGCCACTGGGATGACAGTTTAAGAATTTAATACTGATATGGTGAGCTGAACTACAATTACATGAAAGCTTTTTTTTTCTATCAAATCTTTGCAAAAGTTACATAAAATTATTCTAAGTCCTGGAACATCTACCGTCAAAATTTAAAATAATAATAATAAAATCATGAGAGAATTTTAAGTGAATTTATAGGTCAATATTTATATGTAACAAAAACTTCAGATGTTTTTGAATAAAGAAGGTCAAAGTGCATGGCATCGCATAATTAAATTCAATAAAAAGTAAAAAGTGAGTCAAAATTCAGACGCGTTCAAATGCATTTAGATGGTCATTGCAACACACATAGACATCATTATTTTTGTGATGAAAGATAATGTTAGGGTACATTTTCACTAAATTTGAAGGTCGAAAGCTAAGTGGAAAAAAGAAAAAAAAAAAGTGAAAAAGCATTGCAACCCTCACGGGTTGGAAACTTGTGGTTAATTTAAATTATCCCTTGATTATATTTACATGTCATGTTATTAGAGTCAAACAGTTTTCAAATACGAGCTCTAATTGATTAAATATGTAACTCTTCATGCATGGCTCCTCTACAACTCTATTTTAATTTTCTATTAGTCGTTGACATTACAACTCTGGTTAGTATAAATCTACGTCAAGGAAATATCAAATTAAGATGATCGTCACCCACCATCTTCAATCTAATCTAAACATTCTAATCTATATTCAAAAAGGAAAAAAAAAAAATATTATGTAATTATCTTTTCTAGCCATATTACATATTTTGTATATAGTAGTGCTAGGATTTGGCGCACATTCATAAAGAAATAGAGAGGAAAAAGCAAGAAAGAGAATTGAAGACATAAGATTTTATCCTAGTTCACTTTTAAATTAGGGTTATGTCTAGTAGAGTATTCCACTATAATTTATACCTCACATCTCTACGTTACATCTCTTAATTACAAAACGAGAGAGAGAGAGAGAGAGAGAGAGAGATTTATACTCGAGTAGCTATTCATGAGTACAAGGCCAAACTACTAATAAAATATGAGTTCAAATTATGAAAGCTCTTTGGCAGCTTGGGAGTGTTGCCCCCGCGACCCCTACCAAGGCCCCTCAAACCCTCACCCACTCACAAAGGTACAAAATCCCTATGCCATTCTATCAATATGAGTATGAATCAATCCCCGACAAGTGGCGTTATACATATACCGAAACTAACGGACAAAACTAATATATTAAGAAGTACTTCTAGAGAATACGAGCTGAGATTTCCAATTGGATAACACAGAGAATGTCATATTACTTTCTTTATCGATTTTGATAAATTGTTTTTATTTTATTTGTCTTGATTTTTCAATATAGGTCTTATTTAATCATGAAATGCATAGTAGGAAATAAATTATGTATTTTATTCCTTAAATAAGTGTTTGATAAGTATTTTGTCTTATTAAGTAATTAAAAAAATTTACTAATTAGAAGTGGAAATTCTTTGGGTGCCCGAGATGATTGATGACTCTTGATTCTTGCTTCCACAAGCAGCAAACTGCTGGCGCCCACCTTTACAGGAGTTGATAATCTTTTGACTCTTCCGAGGACAACTAGTTACGCGAAAATGACCCAAAAAAGGGAAAGGACAGGTTCCTTCTCTAGAGGGCATGAATATCTATGGAAAATTTCTTTTTTGGCCATCAGATGTGTGCACACTCCACTAGATTTTGCTTTTTTGGCTCGATATGCTGGACAGACTCAACGAAACCTTGCTGGCCAAGTTACAGCCAAAAGCGAAAAATAACTTCTTAAAGGCATTCCAAACATTCATACATAGAATCAGTGAGGGTCGATTCGGTTTTAGTCATTTTGATAAGATGCTCCACCATCTACAGAATGCGCACGAGGCAAATCATTATCTTCTTAATGAATAAAGTTCATTATCACTCGGATGAAGCTTCACTTAACAGGAAAGTAATGCAAAGAATAATGAAGCTTCTACTATCCTTGTCTCCAACTACAAGGAGGGGTCCATTTAACCCTTCTATCCGAATAATAGGATTCGTATAGTTTATTGTTGTAACATATTCATCGTTACATTTCTAATACTACTTGTCCTTTTTATTTGGACCAATGATCCCTACAACAGATTAACAAGTTGGATCTGAGTCCTAATGCCCTCCTACGAAACCTTTTGGTGGGACTTTGGAAAGTGATGCGTTCATCAGCTTAAACATGCATTAATCCTGCGTGTGTTGATACTTCATTAATAAATATGACCTATCCTCGGAAGATGTAACTCAAATACGTAGTAATAATCATGTCAATATGCGGCTTGCTCAAGTAAAGTTATGAAATATTTGAACTTTGGGGCAAAACCCTAATATATATTTACACTTGTTGAAATGAAACATTGAACTTATTTCAATAATATTAGCCTCTAATATAAGGTTGTTGGCCTCAAGGACAAGGACAACTTGTAAGAGTTTTTTTTTTTTTTTTTATGTGAACTATATTAAATTGATATTGTAATTTACCATTTTACAGAATTAATCTAATAAAATGAGATATAAGGTTTTTTAATTAGTCTAATATGGAGCTAGTTAGTGTAAGTGGAGTTGAGGCCGGCCCTTGATAAGAGAGCCTATGGTTTAAAACTTTATAAATAGTGCTAAAATTTCTCCTATAACCCTGACGCACAAATATCCTCACATAATGAGCATTTACTGGATGCTAAGGGTGAGGAGCAATCTCATTGTATGAATGACACATAGGGCAATAAATGAGAAGTTCTTGAGTTTGGATCATCGCTATTAAGTATCAAAAACAATGGATTCCAAATCATGTGCACAAATCTATTTAGTTGATTATATATGTATTTTTTATTCTAACTATAGAAATCTTGGGGTGCGCTTTCGCAATTTACATAACTGTCCATGCTTGGATCCTTAGCGGCCATACCCAATAACCCGACTATCATGCCCAAGTCACTAGCATCTAGGCCTAGTCCACAAAGATTGAATATTAGATTTCAGTGTTTTGCTCAAGTCCCCAGCGGCCATGCTCGGGTTACTGACTCCTTTGCCGAAGTCATCAACCCTTAGAGCCATGACTATGGAGGGTAGACTCAACTCCTCAATAGCTGAGATCCTAGTGTTTGTGCCTGGGTTCTCTACAGCCATATAGGGACTCAACTCGTATGTCCAAGAAACTGGGGCCTAAGCCCAAGTCCAAGACCATAGAGGTTGAGCTCAAGTCCCTCATGGTTTTGTGTGAGACCCTAGTGCCCATGCCTGACTCTCTAACGGCCATGTCGAGAGCTTGATAGTTCTATAAATCCCCAATGGCTATGATTGGAACCTTAGTTTCTGTGCTTAAGTCCCCAAAGACCATGCTTAGGAACCCAACTCCTGCGCTCAAGTGAAGGCTCAAGTCTCTCAAGGCTAGACTAGGATCAGGTGCCCATGCCTCGATCCATCGGGGCATGCCTGCATACCCAACTCCCACATCCAAGTCATTAATGTCTAGACCCATTTTCTTGGTAAACAAGCCTACGTCCACAAAGGTTGGGCCTAAGTCCCTTGAGGACAACTCTAAGACCGATGCTCGTATTATGGTCCTTGAGGTAGTGCCTAGGTATCTAGTTGTTGCACCCAAATTATTGGTGTCTAGGCCTAAGTCCCTGATGCCCATGCTAGAGTTTCCAACGGTTGGACATGAGAAACCCCAACTCCTGCAACTACTACTTGGTGGTTAGGTAATATGAACATCACACGAATAGTACATGTCTTTTTAGGAAAATGAAATTAAGTTTTCCTTTTTGAACGACAAAAAATAATTTCTAATTCATTATTAGATTTCATCTAAATATTAAAAAATATTGTATTTTTCCTAAAAATACTATTTGAAATACATTATCTGAAAATGTCAAATTTTCTCAAAAGAAACTGAGCCTAAGTTTATACGTGGGTGGCTGATAGTTGTCATGAATGACTGCCATCTCATTATGCAGTTGACTTGGACATGTAATAGGCCTGATTTGTCACCGGATATATTTGAATGGAAGCTTCATTGTAGCAAAAAGTTGTGGCGAGAATATGAAGGGGATCCAAAAAAATTTCTAAGACGTAGAACTTGTATGGCGTTTTCCCATTAAATGCATAGCTTTGAAGATGAGCAAGGGGTCGTATCACCATGAGTTCCTATACAAATCCATAATTAAAAAACGTTTATGTGCATTTTTTAAAAAGGATCATATAGTTTTTAAAAGAGATAACACCATAAAAAAACTTCAAATTGGTTTATATATGACAAATTTACCATAAACTAATATTTTGACGATAAAAACCTCAAATTGATATATTTGTGACAAATTTACCCTATGTTAGTTTTCATTAAGTTTTACTGTCAAAAATCTAAGTTGAATGACACGTGACAGTTAATAGGTATATCAATTTAGGATTTTACCCTCTATTTGTCATAGGTGCATTAGTTTGTAATTGTTATGGTATTAATCCAATTTAATAGTTAAAGGGGGTTAAATTTGTCATGAATGTACCAATTTGGGGTTTTTAGTGGTAAAAAATTAGTTTGGGATAAATTTGACTTGCATATACCAAATTGGAGTTTTCAGTTATCAAAAAATTAGTTCGAGATAAATTTATCACGTGTCTATCAATTTAAAGGTTTTTGTGGTATCAATCATTTTTAAAAAGGACCACCACCTTGGTGGCCGCGATGGTTTGGGCTCTCTTCCCCTCACGAAAGGGAGGAGTTCGAATCTCCTCACGGTCGCTTAGGGTCTTAAGTGGGACGCCGGGAGTAGTGGGTCCTCCTGCTTACGTATCCCCCCAGGTTTACTCGCCAGCTACCGGCTGTACGGGGTTCCTGGATCACCAAAAAAAAAAACAACATTTTTAAAAAGGGTACCATCACCTTTTTGAATAAATCTAGCGGTAGGTGCTAACTAAGACTTAACAAAATTAAAAAATTCCTAGAGAAAAAGCATTAGCTATGAACTACTCGCATATGTATCCTTTAACCTCGAGGCAATGAATTGGCGGAGTGGTCAGATCTAGAAATGGTCTAGTGATTGTGGCATCCAATTTCTTAGGCGAGAATAATGATGCTATGATGGTTGTGTGAGATTTTGTCAGATTACTGTCAACTTTTCTAAAAATTTACGTTATTAGATAAAAACGTAATTTAATTTTTAAGTATTCTATCATTCCACCTCATACTTAGTCTAGTTTTCTTCTTCTTCTTCTTCCTCTTCTTTTGCATACTATCAAACGTGTATATATTTAATTGGGGAAGCAAATGGGATCTAGAAAGATTTAAAGTCGGGACCTTCTACTCTAATATCATGTGAGATTTTGTAAGACTATTGTCAACAATTCTAAAACTTAAATTTGTAAATGAAAGCATAATTTAATATTTAAATATTATATCAAGTTGTTGATGCCTAGCAAGCCTCAAAGAATAATGACATTTAAATGGTACCATGATAGTTGTGTCCCTCAGAAGCCTCATGTAATCACAAACCCCACATGATAGTAACCAAGGTGGTCGCTTACCTATGGGGAAAATTACCAAATAAGTTCTAAACCTATTATAATTGTGCCAATTCAATTCTAAATACTTTTTTGGCCAATTGAGACTTAAACATTTTGTATTTGTGGCAATTCAAGCCATCCAGTCAATTTTGGTTTGCCACTCGACGCTAACATAGATGTTAACCATCCTAAGTGATACAACCAGTGTTCACATGAACAAGTTTAATTAATATTATAATAAATTTTCAAATTTTTTTATTTATTCTTTTTCTTTTCTTTTATTTTCTTTACTTTCTTCTTCCTCTAGCCAATCATTGACTTGCGACTAGCCAGAGGCAGGGTTGGCAAGACCTTGCTAGATTTGGCAATGTTCAAGCCTTGCCCTCACTAGATCCGACAAGGTCTTGCCTCGCCTAGCCAGTGGCGATAGTTGAGCTTGCAGGGTGAGAGGTTGAGCCTCGCCCATCCATGGCTAGACTCTCGCCAACCTTGCCTCTGGCTAATTGCCAGCAATGACATTTTGGAGGATGAAGGAAGTTAAGAATTAAAAAGAAAGAGAAAAATAATTAAGATAAACATACATAAATTTAACAAATTTTAAAATATCATTAAAAATTATCCACGTTAACGTCAATGGCATCATGTAAGATGATCGACACTCATGTCAACGTTGGCAAGTCACTTTTTCCTAGATGGATTGAATTGGCACAAATAGAAAATGTTTAGGACTCAATTAGCTAAAGAAAAAGGTCAAAAATTGAATTGATACAATTACAATAGGTGTATGAGTTTTTTGGTAATTTTTACTTAGTTTATGGCATCTTGCGAGATGATGGCCAACCTCATTATCAGACCCTCTCACTCCCTATTGAAACCGTAGTTTAATATTTAAGTATTCTATCAACATGTTGATGCCTATCGAGCCTCAAGCAATAATGACATTCAAATACCATGATAGTTGTGTCTCTCGAAAGCCTCATGTAATAGCAACCTGATGTGGACATCGAGTCATATCGAGGAGGAGATGCTAGGGACCCATTGTCTATTCCTACTGGTTCGATTACTCGAGCGCAGGCCAAACAATTCAGGCAAGCTGTTGGCGTCATGGTTCGTGATCTTTGGCGTGAAGATGACCTTGGATCAAATCTTGAAGAATCTTGGAAATCTTGGTGCAATTTAATTATCTTGTCACCAAATAATTGACCAAGTCAATTTATATATATTATTGTTTAAGAATATTCTAAAATAGGAATATTTTAGAATATAACGCATTAGATTTTTAGGGTTTGTGTGGCAGCCTATATAAAGGATTTGCCAAATTTCTTTGGGGACAGATATATTTTATTTTTAAGGAAAAGAATTGAGAGGTTCTCTTTTTACTGTTCTTTTGAGGACTTGACCTAATCAAGATTCTCTTGTGGCGGTCAATTCGACTTATCGAGCGAGATAGCGAATTCTTTCGCTCGTGGCATTTATAACGTTGGTTGGTTGACACGTGTTCGTCAACAGGTCACGTTCATACTGAGGTTGCCAATCACAGGTTTGACTGGAGGTCGAGGTTTGCAATTCGCACCATCTGGGCCTTCGTAGAACGGTCCCTCCGCAACGATTCACATCAGTTTGGTATCAGAGCAAGATTCTACAAGGTCTATTTATCTTTAATTTTCTGTTGATAATCAGCAATTTGAGATTTATTGGGTTAGGGTTTCGGTTCTAGTTAATTTAGGGATCCGATTGCTTTTGTGCTTCCATACGTAGTTGTTTGCTGTTAGTTTTAAATTTTCTTTTCTAGCATCTTAAATTGTATCTGAGTTGTCAAAAAAAAAAAAAAAAGAAGAAAAAAGAAGAGAAAGAAAATGTACAAAAAAAAAAAAGTGTGCAAGAGAAAAAAAAAAAACCAGATTCGGCAAAAAAAAAAAAAAAATTAGCCGAACAAAAAAAAAAAATCAAGAAGGCGACTCGTTTGTTAGTAGACCAAATTGAAACAAAATCAGTAGTGATTTGCGTTTCAATTGGAATTTCGAAAGTTGTACTTGTTGGTTTGAAATTGTTACTTGCTGAAACAAAATCAATAGTGATCTAATCTTGTTTGATTAGTTTGATTGATTGTCGTGAGGGGGTTGAGAGACAGGTTTTGAGTCCAATAAAGAGCTTGTGAAAAGAGAATACGAGAGGAAAAAGGCAAGAGTGTATAAGCTTAATTGAGAGTGGAAAAAGCCTAGACTTGAGTTAAACACGAGAGGAGTGACAAATATCTCGAGAGAAACACGTGAGGGAGCGATTGGTGAGGATTTTTTTTAGACTAACGTTTACTTGCAGGTCTAAAATATGTCGCGCGAAGAAAGCGTGAATCAACGGGAGGTTGACTCCATACGAAGGGATGAAGCGCTCGTGGAAAGCATCCAGCAATTGAGGGTCGTAGTGGAGGAGCTTAGTGGCCGAATGATGGGGAATGGCATGAGGGTTGATGGTGACCGAGAGATACCCCGAGGAAGGCCGCAACATCAGCGAGATGCCTCTAGAACACAACATAGAAGGCAACGGCAATATGATGATGATGAGGCCGACATGGAGGATGATCGAGATGCTCGATTTGAAAGGTGGAATGGAGGCCGAAGGTTTAGACACCGAGGAGATGATGAACTTGGCAACATCAAGATGAAGATTCCTTCCTTCCCAGGGAAGAATGATCCCGATGTGTATCTAAAGTGGGAGAAACACATGGAGATGGTATTTGATTGCCAACGATACTCTGAGCTCAAAAAGGTAAAAATTGCAGCTGTTGAATTTACTGATTATGCTATAATTTGGTGGGATCAACTTGTGACTAGTAGGAGGCGCAATGGTGAAAGACCGATAGAGACGTGGGATGAGATGAAAGCGATGATGAGGAGGCGTTTTGTGCCAAGTCATTACCATCGAGATTTGTTTCAAAAGTTACAAAACCTCACACAAGGCAATAAGAGCGTGGAAGAGTATCACAAGGAGATGGAGATTGCCATGATCCGTGCTAATGTGATGGAGGATCGTGAGGCCACAATGTCAAGATTTTTGAGTGGTTTGAGCCGAGACATAGCAAGGGTGGTAGAGCTGCAACACTATGTTGAATTGGAAGAATTGGTGGACAAAGCAATCAAAGTTGAGCGGCAATTGAAGTTGGACCGAAATCACAAGAGTGGAGGAGGTTCAAATCAGAATTGGAGATCCAATTGGAAGAGAGATGAGAAGCTAAATTGGAGAGGAAACAACACAAAAACCGAAACTTCAAAGGAGAAGGAGAGGGACGGTAAAGTTGGAACGAATCCGGTTTCAGGTAAAACCGAAAATCCTAACACTAGAACTCTTGAAATTAAATGTTTTAAGTGTTTGGGCAGGGGTCATATGGTGAATCAATGCCCTAATAGGAGGGTGATGATCATGACTGGACATGGTGTTATTGAGTCTGAAAGTGAAAGGGAAGAAGATGATGATGAGATGCCACCATTGGAGGACTGTAGTGATGGAGAAGTGGCTATAAAAGGAGACTTATTGGTGGTTAGGCGTTCTCTGAGCGTGCAAGTAAAGGAGGAGGAGCATCACCAACAAAGAGATAATTTGTTTCATACAAGGTGTATGGTGAATGGTAAGATCTGTAGTATGATAATTGATGGAGGTAGTTGTGCGAATGTGGCAAGTTGTATTATGGTGGATAAGTTGGGCTTGAAGACAACAAAGCACCCTAGGCCTTATAGACTTCAATGGTTAAATGATAGTGGTGAGGTGAAAGTATCGAAGCAAGTTCGAATTCCATTTGAGATATGGAGATATAAGGATGAGATAAAGTGTGATGTTGTACCTATGCAAGCGGGTCATATCTTACTTGGAAGACCATGGCAATATGATCGAAAGGTACATCATGATGGGTATACTAATCGTTATTCATTGATGATGAATCAAAAGACTTATACCTTGGTACCAATGACACCTAGTGAGGTGTATCAAGATCAACTAAAGTTACAACAAGAAGCCGAGAGAGAGAGAAAAGGTGAGAAATTCGAGGGCTTGCGTGGTGTGTCTGAGACGCAAGGAAAAGGAGAGGCCGAGAGAAAGATTGTGGTAAAAACCGAGGGAAAAGAAGAGAGGAAAGAAAAGAGGCAAAATAATTTTTATGCAAAATCAAGTGAAGTGAGGAGAGCTTTAGTTCTAGATCGACCAATACTTGTACTTGTGTACAAGGAGGTTTTATTTTCTACTAACGATCTTGACCCAAGTTTGCCTAGTCCTGTTGTATCTTTATTGCAGGAATTTGAAGATGTCTTTCCCGATGAACTTCCCGGAGGGATACCACCGATTCGAGGCATAGAACATCAAATTGACTTGATTCCTGGTGCGCCATTACCTAATCGACCTGCATTTCGAAGTAATCCCGAGGAGACAAAGGAACTTCAGCGGCAAGTTAGCGAACTATTGGAACGGGGGTATGTGAGAGAGAGTCTTAGCCCGTGCGCGGTCCCTGTTTTGTTAGTGCCAAAGAAGGATGGAACTTGGCGAATGTGTGTCGATTGCCGAGCAATCAATAATATTACGGTAAAGTATCGACATCCTATTCCTAGGTTAGATGACATGTTGGATGAATTGCATGGTTCTTGCGTTTTCACTAAGATCGATTTGAAAAGTGGTTATCATCAAATTAGGATGAAAGAAGGTGATGAATGGAAAACTGCATTTAAGACCAAGTATGGATTATATGAGTGGTTAGTAATGCCATTTGGATTAACTAATGCACCGAGCACGTTTATGCGACTTATGAATCATGTTTTGCGTGCTTTTATTGGTCGATTTGTGGTTGTCTATTTCGATGACATCTTAATTTATAGCCGAAGTCCTGATGACCATATTGAGCATGTGCGAGTTGTCTTGCAGGTTTTAAGGGCCGAGCAATTATACGCTAATCTAAAAAAGTGCTCTTTTGTTATCAACAAATTAGTATTTCTAGGATTTGTTGTTAGTGCTAATGGTATACAGGTTGATGAAGAAAATGTTAAAGCAATTCGTGAATGGCCAACGCCTAAGACCATAGGAGAGGTGCGTAGCTTTCATGGATTGGCGAGTTTTTATCGACGATTTATGAGAAATTTTAGCACTATTGCCGCACCATTAACTGAGGTAATCAAGAAGCACGTGGGTTTCACGTGGGGAGAAGAGCAAGAGAAAGCATTTAATCTGCTAAAAGATAAGTTAACTAATGCTCATTTATTATCTTTGTCGAATTTCAGTGCTACTTTTGAGATAGAGTGCGATGCTTCTGTACAGGAATTGGAGCCGTGTTGATGCAAGGAGGGCGTCCCATAGCTTATTTCAACGAAAAATTGAGTGGAGCAACATTGAATTATCCTACCTATGATAAGGAGATGTATGCTTTAGTGCGAGCTTTGGAGACTTGGCAACATTATTTATGGCCAAAGGAGTTTGTGATCCACACCGACCATGAGACCTTGAAGTACTTGAAAGGACAGCAAAAGTTGAATAAAAGACATGCCAAATGGATGGAGTTCATTGAAACTTTTCCATATGTGATCAAGTACAAGAAAGGTAAGGAAAATGTGGTAGCCGATGCACTTTCTCGAAGGTATGCGATTCTAACTATTTTAGAAGCAAAGTGTCTAGGTTTGAGCATATCAAGGGCTTATATATTGATGATGATGACTTTGGGAGAGTCTATGAAGCATGTGAACACGCTGCATTTGATAAATTTTATAGGCATGAAGGTTATCTTTTTCGTGAAAACAAACTATGTTTGCCTAAGTGTTCTTTGCGTGAATTGTTGGTGCGAGAAGCGCATAGTGGTGGTTTAATGGGGCATTTTGGCATTAATAAGACTTATGAAATGCTGTATGAACATTTTTATTGGCCACATATGAAGAGAGATGTCACACGTGTTTGTGAGAGATGCATTGCTTGTAAGCAATCGAAGTCTACAACTAAACCGCATGGCTTGTATACACCATTACCTATTCCAACGCATCCTTGGATTGATATTTCTATGGATTTTGTGTTAGGATTGCCTAGGTTTAAGTATGGTAGAGATTCTATTTATGTGGTTGTTGATCGGTTTTCAAAGATGGCTCATTTTATACCTTGTCATAAAACTGATGATGCATCTCATATTGCTAATTTGTTCTTTAAGGAGGTTGTACATTTGCATGGCATGCCTAGATCGATTGTTTCAGATCGAGATTCTAAATTTCTTAGCTACTTTTGGAAAACATTGTGGAAAAAACTAGGAACACGGTTGTTATTTTCTACTACTTGTCATCCACAGACCGATGGTCAAACCGAGGTAGTTAATAGAACTTTAGGGGTATTGTTGCGTGCTATTATTAAAAAGAACATAAAATCTTGGAAAGATTGTCTGCCACATGTTGAATTTGCATATAATAGGAGCATGCATTCTGCTACTAAATTTACACCATTTGAGGTTGTCTATGGTTTTAATCCATTAACTCCGTTAGATTTAACCCATTTACCTGTTGATAAACGTGTGGATTTAGATGGAGCAAAGAAAGCTGAATTTGTCAAGGTGTTGCATGAGAAGACGCGCACAAATATTGAGTGCAAGACTGAGCAATATGCAAGGCAAGCTAACAAAGGGCGCAAGGAAGTGGTGTTTGAACCTGGCGATTGGGTTTGGGTTCATATGCGCAAAGAGAGATTTCCTGAGCAGCGACATTCTAAGTTATTATCGCGAGGGGATGGACCATTCATGGTTTTGGAAAGAGTTAACAATAATGCTTACAAGCTTGATCTTCTAGGTAAGTATGACGTTAGTGCCACATTTAATGTTTCGACTTGACTCTTTTTGATGCCAGTGATGATTTGAGGACAAATCCTTTGCACGGGGGAGGGAATGATGTGGACATCGAGTCATATCGAGGAGGAGGTGCTAGGGACCCATTGTCTATTCCTACTGGTTCGATTACTCGAGCGCGGGCCAAACAATTCAGGCAAGCTGTTGGCGTCATGGTTCGTGATCTTTGGCGTAAAGATGACCTTGGATCAAATTTTGAAGAATCTTGGAAATCTTGGTGCAATTTAATTATCTTGTCATCAAATAATTAACCAAGTCAATTTATATATATTCTTGTTTAAGAATATTCTAAAATAGGAATATTTTAGAATATAACGCATTAGATTTTTAGGGTTTGCGTGGCAGCCTATATAAAGGATTTGCCAAATTTCTTTGGGGACGGATATATTTTATTTTTGAGGAAAAGAATTGAGAGGTTCTCTTTTTACTGTTCTTTTGAGGATTTGACCTAATCAAGATTCTCTTGTGGCGGTCAATTCGACTTATCGAGCGAGATAGCGAATTCTTTCGCTCGTGGCGTCTATAACGTTGGTTGGTTGACACGTGTTCGTCAACAGGTCACGTTCATACTGAGGTTGCCAATCACAGGTTTGATTGGAGGTCGAGGTTTGCAATTCGCACCATCTAGGCCTTCGTAGAACGGTCCCTCCGCAACGATTCACATCACAACCCCCACAGGATAGTCACTAAGGTGGTCGCTTACCTTAATTTATGGGGAAAATTATCAAAAAAAAGTCTTAAATCTATTATAATTATGTCAATTCAATCCGAAACTATTTTTTTTTTTGGCCAATTAAGTTATAAACTTTTTGTATTTATACCAATATAGTCCATTCGGTCAATTTTGAACGGCCATTCAACATTAACATGAACATTGGCTATCCTACACTGTACCACCAGTGCTGATATAGACAATTTTAAGTAATATAATAGTATTTTTTTCTAATTTTTATTTTACTTTTTTCTTTTCTTTGCTTTTCTTTACTTTCTTCTCCTCCAACTAGTTGTCGACGCTTGACTGGCCAAAGGCAAGGCCAGCAAGACCTCACCGTATTTGGCGAGGGTCAAGCCTTGCCATCAGTAGATTCAGCAAGGTCTTGCCTCACCCAGCCACTAGCAATGGTTGAGTCCACAAGGTGTGAGGTTGAGCCTTGCCCATCCATGGCCAAGCTCTCGCCGAACCTGCCTCCAACTGATCGCCAACGGCAACCTCTTGGAGGATGAAGGAAGTAAAAAGTAAAAAATGAAACAATTTTTTTTAAAAATAAACATACATAAATTTTAAAAATTATTTAAAAATTATTTAAAAATTATTCACATTAGCGTTTGTGGTATCATGTAAGATGGCCAACATTAATGTCAACATTGGCTGGGCACTTTTGACCGAGATGGACAGAATTAGCATAAATACAAAAGGTTTAGGAGTTAATTAGCTAAAGAAAAATGTCGAAAATTGAATTAATATAATTATAATAAATATATGACTTTTTTGATAATTTTAACTGCAAGATGATGGCCAACCTCATTTTCAAGCCCTCACCTCTCCAACACCGCCCCCTCCTCCCCCCCGTGTATGATTTTTCATGTTGCTAATATGGCATCTACTCGACGCCATATAAGAAATATTTCAGTGCTCACATCAACGTTTCAATCGACCGAGTTTCTAGGAGGACAAATAGTGACCCTTTTCAAAAAGCGTGGGAGTTATCATTTTGAAGAAACAAAAAGTACACGGACTGAAGGTGAGATTGTGAGAAGTTTTCCTCCACCTTTTTCTTTATCATTCGACACTCTTATCAAGACACGTTTCTCAAAACGCTCGCAAACTATTCAAGGTAAGGCGGGCTAGGGGCCAAAAAGATCACACGCGTGGCGAAGCTATTTCGTCTCGTTCGAAGAAACCCTCGTGAACTGTGTCGTAATAATGGCCGATTACCGGCCATCGCTGACGAATGACTAGTTCCCACTTGGCTTGTGATCAGAAAGATCGACAGGCTTCGACGGTTGAAAGCTTCAATGGGGGTGAGAGTTACGACACACAGAGCTCGAGGAGACGAAGAAAACGTGAAATTCAATAGAAAACACAGAATCAATCGGAAGGGGAGGAAGCTGCTGCGCAACGAAACATGGCACGATCGGGGCGGCTGCGAAGGCGTGAAGATGAAGTTGCTGGTTTTGAGTAAGAAACTGTCGAAGATTGTGCTCCCCGAGAGACCCTTCTTTACTCCGCTTAACTTGAAAAACATTAAAAAAGAAAACCCTTCATGTGTTATCGCACGCATTTATACTATCCGCAAGGGGAAAAAAAAAAAATTAGTGCCCCAAAGTCAAATTAATTACTTCTAGCTTCATTCGTTTGTCTTAGCAAGTATAAGTTGGCTTAATTTTGAATAAATTTGAATTCTGAAACGAACAATGCTTGGGATACGAATTTATGGAATATAATCAGTCGATTCAATATACAAAGAAGAGGAAGGCATTTATTTAAAATAATCATTTCTGAAATTGAGTCTGTCTAGTAATAGCTCGTTTTTGCTCCTCCACTTGGGTAAAACTTTTCATTCCAATTTATGAACGGTAGCTTGGGATGACAAATTAAGTATTCAAATAGAAGAAGTTTGTATGGTTCAAAGTGGTGTCTTCATTGTGTTATATGTAATTAGAGCATTGAAAATGAGAATGATTCGTTATTATATATGAGTTAAAAGGCTATTATATTTTCTTCAAAGAGGGAAAAGCTAGGATTTATATCCTATTTTTTCCCTAAATAGGAGGAAATCAACTCTCACATAGGCCTGTGATAATTCATAAAGCCTTTGGAGATGTGCTAACTGCCAATTTTTTTTTTTTTATTGAACTTATTTTGTTTTTCGTCAATATGATTGCTATTCTTTCAATTTGAGTGTCCATTTGACCTCTTTAAATCGCCATGTTATCTTTTGAGGATCTAATGATTCTTGAGATTATTATTCAAATGTTTATGATGAGAAATTGAGTATAACTTGAATATTGACTTCCTTATAAGAAAAACCTTTACCTTTTTATCATGACATCTTTTGAACTTTCCATTTTGTCTAAAAAAGTATCCCAAATTGGTGTTATTCGACCTAGCATCATAGGCGAATATGTGATCCGTAATGATAATTTCAATTATTGTTCCAAAAAGACTTTATTTAAATGGAGTGATTTTGAAATGATAGACGACTCAATAAATTGTTAGGGAAAAAATTAAGAAGAGTAAACAACCGATTAAATTATCAATTATGTTATGACCCAAATCAATTGTGTTTGGCAAGACTAATTAAGAGAGAAGAGTAACAGCAGGAAATCAATTTCACAGTCAAATCATCCTACTTTTGGAGGGATTTATAATTCAGCAAAAATTAATAGAGATAATCCAGAGGGAAAAACCAAATCCTTTCTCCTCTTCCACTGCAAAAAGACACAGTTTATCTGTAAACCCTCTCTGAATCACTCCAAACAAAACACAATATTAATCATGGGGTTCTTTGGCAATACTTTGGCCAAACTACAACGGCAAAAGTAGGGGTGAGCACGGTCTCAATTTCAAAAGAAATATCCAGTCTATTTTAGGGTGCTTAACCCACCCACCCACCTAGGAACCAGCAGTTTAGAACATATTTTAAAAACCCAAACTCCAAGTCTATTTTCTCATCCCCCACCCACCCCCACCCCCACCCCAGCCCAGGCACTCAGAAAATTCCTTGTACTCTATATGTTTGATGAAATGCCTCTATGGTATAACTATTTCATCCAAGCGTTTTTCTGTATGCATTTTCTGAACGGTGGTTCAGTGTTTGTTAATACTTTGTTCCTTCAGAAATGAAACAGAAAAAGAAGTTTTAAGCCGGTTCCAAGATCAACAGGATTTTTTCAAGTTCCACAAACCTGAAACCAATCCTAGAACTTGGAACTAATCATCTCTAAGCAAAAGAATATGATGGAACGCAATTTAATACAAAATAAGTTATATTTAAATGTAAAATTCACAATCTTTACGGACTTCAAATTTAGGGAGGAATTTAGATCAAATAATTGAAGGGGTGACATGAGGACTATCCTGATATGAATAATAATATGGCTATGTCCTCTCATTGGTACATCTCAAAAAGAGAGCAGTCTCATATAGCTAGGTCATGGCTGTTGTCACGGCAACTTTTGCACCAGTGGAGACATATGTAGTGTCCCTCATTGACTAAGTACTATTCAGTCAATTTTTATTTTGCAGGTGATGGCTGCTCGGAAGCATGCAGACAATGTCGGTTGGGCCAGCCCATCATAGACCCTATTTCTTTTGCTTTTGGAAATCAAAGATGCCCCGCTCATTCACCCATTTCAGTCAGCAACACGAGCCGATGTTGAACGACAAAAGTAAATCGGAGCAAATTAAAGGAGATAGTCAATAATGTTCACGCGTTCCCTTTTCCAAACCGCTTGTCTTGTAAATGAGAAGTATCGCCAGCTGATTCTGGATCAATCAGGTCACGGGAGGTTGGACTCTCTTGATTTTTGTCTGCTGAGTCCAAATCGCTCGACAGGTGTACTAGCACCGACTCACAGAGAGCATGGCCATTTTTGGTGTGCGTCCTTTGGAATTTATGATAATCCCATTTTTTCCACTTTGTAATTCCTTCATGTTTCTTCCTGCTATAGCAATTTGTGACTCCCACCATTCAAAAGATCACCTCCTGAGCATGAATGAAACTACGGAAAAATCGAAGGGAGGACAAATTGGGGAACTTAAGCTTGCGGTGGTTGCTTTCGAATCGATATATTCTAGTGCTTGGGCACAACACTTACATGCATGGCGTGACGATGGAGTTCACATGAAAGATCTGCGAACATTAGCTTGATGTGATCTTCACTGTCTTGGGATGATGTGCGTAGAGAGAGAGAGAGAAAGAGAGAGAGAGGAGCAATAATCGGAGGTCATAATCTCAGAAATTTCTGGGATATTGAATGAATGTGACTCTTCTTTAACTTTTGGGGGGAAGAAAGTGGCAAAGTTCTGACGAATGGGGATTTTTTAAACCCAGCTTTCTTTTAAAGAATATCGTCTTGGAAGACGATGTTCATTGTCGAATTAATTAGTTTGATGGATGTGGTCTGAAAAATAGAAATTGACGAGTAGATCCACATATAATTTTTAACAAAGTTCTTTTAAAAATATATATATATATATATATATATATATATATATATATGAAAGTCACTTTCCAAAAGCATATGCGAGAACCTTCTAGACATTTATGTCATGGTTCATCTTGCTCACGCAAAAAAAAATGTGATTTAAGGAAATGAAGTTCAAAGAGTAATATATCAAGGAAGTGTCTCACCGTGCCAAAATTGGAATCGACTCAATCACAAAGCAATAACCTTGGTATTGGTGAAACTTATGGTCTTGTAATTGTGAGTAATGGACTAGATTTTCTGTCTGCTAATTTGGACCACCTATTGTTGCTCGTCACGGCAATAATAGTTGAAAAATTCAATACCACAGGTGAGATAAACTGCAAAAGGATAACGTTTTATAGAACACATACATGCAAACTTTCCTACTAAATCTAAGTAACAAAAATCATTCGAAGTCCTAGAACATCTCTTGCCAAGAAAGTTATTAAATGGCACAGTTGTTGATAGTTCAGCAAAATTGAAAATTACTATCAAAATTTAAAATATTATGCAACCTTTAAAAATTATGGAAAAATATGTGACTTTATATGTCAACATTTATATGTTACGAAAGTTTCAAACATTCTCAGGTAAAAAAATAAAAATAAAGTGCATGTCTCATGAAATTTGAATTAAGTAAAACATAAAAGTTAAAAGTCAATCAAGATGCTTTCAAAATAAGCATTTAGATGGTAATTTTTTAACACATGTTGACATCGCTATTTTTGAAGTGAAAGACAAGGTTAGGGTATAATTCATATTGTTCCTTATTAAAATTTATATGTCAAGTTACTAAAGTCAAACATTTTTGAATTAGAAACTCGACTTGATTAAATATTGTAACTCTTCATGCATGACAACTCTACAACTCTAATTATTTTTAATAAATCGTTTACATTACGACCCTAGTTAGTATACATCTACATCAATGTAATAGCAACTTGAGATGATTGTCACCAACCATCTTCCATCTAATCTTGAAGAATCCAATTTATACTCAAAAAAGAAAACAAAAACAATATGCAGGTAGTTATGTTTTAGGCCAAGCTATGCATATAATATTGAGTAGTGCTATAGCTAAACCAAAGCTAACCCCCATAACTGATGCAATGACAAGTATTGTGGGAGATTGTGAGGAGGTACTTAAACAAATAAGTGCAACTTAATAACAAATAAAATGTCATATAACTTTATGTATGAGTTTATAATTATTCTCAATTTATATGTCTTCTTTAACGTAAATTTTATCAACAAGTGCCTTTGATGCATTTATCTATCACATTTAATAATAAAATGTTTCAATTTGTAATGCATTAATAATTTATAATACGAAAAGAAATAATGTAATTAAAAATGCAAACTTTTCTTAACTAGATGTTTAACAACTATTTCGGAGATTTCGTCCACAGTTCTTTTACTAATTAGAAGCGGAAATCATTGCGGTGCCCAAGATTGATTGAAGATTCTGATTTGCTTCCATAAGCAGCAAACTGCTGGCGCCCGCCTTTTCAGGAGTCGATAATTTTTTGACGATCCCCAGACAGCTATTTATGCGAAAATGATGACCCAAAAGAAGGAAAGGAGAGGTTCTCTCTGTACAGGGAATGAGAATCAATGGAGGATTTTCTCGAAGTTCGGCCATCAGATGCGGTGTGCATGCCTCACTAAATTTTGCTTTTCTGGCTTATAAATTGGGCAGATTCAACGAAACCTTGCTGGACAAATGACGACCGAAAGCGAAGAATACTTTATGGGAGATAGTCTTGACATTCACGCACGAGGAAGACCAGGAAGGATTAGTAGTGTCAGTGTGGGTCGATTAAATTTTTTAGTCAATTCGATTAAGTGCTCCACCACCATCTACAGAATATATGCACTAGGCCAATCATTCTCTTCTTGACAATAAAAAGTTCTTTTTTACTGGGATGAAGCTTCATTAACAGGAAAGTAGGGTAAGAATAATGAAGATTCTGCTATCGTTGTCGCCAGCCACAAGGTGGGGTTCATTTAATCTCTTCGATTTGAAAAATAGGACTCTTAGAATTTGTAGTCGTAACATAGTTATCGTTAGATTTCTAGTACCACCTTATCTACTTTATTTGGAAAAGAATATGCGTAGAATGAAACCATCAATCCATACTACAAATCAACGGTTGGATCTAAGTCCTAATCCCCTCCTATGCAATCCTTTGGTGGGACTTTGGAAGGTGATGCTTTCATCAGCTTAAACATGTTTTATTCCTGCATTTGTTGATAACTTTATACTTTATTAATAAATATGACCTGACTTTGGAATAATTATGTGAATATGCTGTTTGCTTAAGGGAAGTTAGGCAAGACTTGCACTTTGACGGAAACCCCTAATACCAGATTATTTATACGCGTTGATATCAAAAATTGAACTTACATATAAATAGTTCAACATCATATTATTAGCCTCCAATCTTGGGTTGTTTGCCTCAAGGTAAAGGACAACTATCTTAGATCTTTAGGGTAACAAACGGGAGCAAGTGGCAACGGTGGCAACGCTACGACTGGTGGCAATCTCTACAGTGACAATGGTGAGCAATGACAACGATATAGATTTGATGACAAGACACGACAAGTGGGAGAGAGAGGTCTTTATAGTTAGTTTTAAAGTTAGGTTTTTGTCAAGAAACAAATTTTTATTTTCCAACATTTGAATCAATTAGGAAAATGAGTTAATGAATAATCCTTGTTAAAGTTAGGTTTTATTTTTATTAGCCTCCAATCTTGGGTTGTTGGCCTCAAAGTAAAGGACAACTATCTTAGATCTTTAGGGTAACAAACGGGAGCAAGTGGCAACGGTGGCAACTACGATTGGTGGCAATCTCTACAGTGACAATGGTGAGCAATGACAACGATATAGACTTGATAACAAGACACGACAAGTGGGAGATAGGGGTCTTTATAGTTAGTTTTAAAGTTAGGTTTTTGTCAAGAAACAAATTTTTATTTTCCGACATTTTGAATCGATTAGCAATCTTTCTCAAAAAAAAATGGCCCTGCAATGTCTCGCAAGTGAGCGAAGGAATAGACAAAAGCCTCGTGAAGTGTGTCGTGTTAAAGGCGGAATACTGGTATCAGCCACGAAAGATTAACTCCCACCTGACTAGCGATCAGAAAGCACGAGAGGCTTTGACAATTGAGCTTCAATGGGATTGGAGTTTCGATACTCAGAACTCGAAGAGATGAAGAGAGAAAGAGCATGGAAATCAATAAAATAAAATAAAAAGCACTGAATCAATTGGAAGACGAGGAAGCTGCCGTGCAACGAAACAGGGCATAAAGGGGTGGCTGGGTAGGCGTGACGGTGAAGTTGCTTGCTTTTAGTAAGAAACTGTCGAAGACTGTGCTCCCCGAGATACCCTAAATTACTCCACTTTACTTTTTTTTTTAAAAAGTTAATTTTCATGTATTCGCGCCACGAGGTTATACTATGCCCAAGGAAAAAATAGTGCACTAAAGTCAAATTAATTAACTGTGGTTTCACTCGTTTGTCTAGTGACTATAAGTTGGCTTAATTTTGAATAAATTTGAATTCTGGAACGAACAATGCTTGGGATATGAGCTTATAGACTATAATTGAGTGCTTCAACTAGTAGATCCAAGTAGTCAATTCAACATACGAATGAGAGGGCGCTAGTGAGGAGAAATAACCATTTTTCGATTGGGTCCCTCTAGTATAGCAGTATGGTTTGACGTCTCCATTCGGCGAAAATCTTTTCATTTCTATTTATTACCTAGTTTTGTAAACGGATACTTCTAGACACTTATTAAAAAAATCGAAATAACGAAACTTTGTCAGTATAGCAGTATTATTTTTTTCACATCAACCACAATTAGTGCATTGAAAAAGAATATATTACTTTATTAAGCATGAGTTAACTTGACACTTGTTTAATTTAAATTCTTTAAAAGAGGGGAAAAGTAAGATTTATATTCTATAAATCGGAGGAAATAAATTCTCGCATAGGCTTTGATAATTTGTAAAGCTTCTGGAGGTGTGCTAGCTGCCATATTGTATATTGAACTTTGTTTTTATCGCCGTGATCGCGATTCTTTTAATTTGAGGGTCAAAATTTGACTTCTTCAAAAGACCACCCTATCATTCAAACGTCTACCAAGAGGAATTGAGGACAGCCCAATATCCACATCCTCACATGTCTTTATCATGGCAGCTATTGAACTTTCAATTTTGTCTAGAAACATGTCCCACTTTCGTTATAGATATAAGGACATGTCTCTCTAGGTTCAAGTTGCTCAACCTGACAAAATTAAAAAAACAAAAAAGTTGTGATCCTTACTGATGTTTTCTATTGTTGTTTTGAAAGAACACTACGTTTGGTTGGAGTGGTTTTGAAGAGGATAAAGGATTTGCTAAATCGATATGGAAAAGAAAAGAAGAGAAAGAATGGATTAATTAATTAAGTAATTGATCGTGTTGCTACTAAGTCGAATCATCCTACTTTTGGAGAGATTAAGAACTCATTGAAGATTAATAGATATAATCTGAAGTTAAACTCCAAATTGTCTCACTCCCATCTACTAAAACAACAAAGGTTACTGTGAATCTCCTCTTCAATCCCCTTTATATCCCTCCAAAAAAAAAACACACAAAATCAATCATGGTGTTCTTTGACAATACTTTGGCCGTACTACAATGGTGGAGCTGGTGGAGCTGTTTGATGTTCTTGGAATGCAATTCTGGACAAAATAAGTTTCATTTAAAAATAGAATTCACACTTTTTCAGGACTCCAAACTCACGGTAGAATTTTGATTGAATTATTAAGGGGGTGACATTGATAGCACAATACGATAATTTCATGGGCTATCATGATATGAATTATGATATAGCCATCTCCTATAAATCTCAAAAAACGCGATTCAAGACAAAATAAGTTTCAATTAAAAGTAGAATTCACAATCTTTTCGGACTTCAAACTCACGGCAGAATCCTAATCGAATTATTAAAGGGGTGACGTTGATAGTATAATGAGATAATTCCATGAGTGACATTGATAGTACAATGTGATAATTCCATGAGTGACATTGATAGTACAATGCGATAATTCCATGAGTTGTCATAATATGAATTATAATATAGCCATGTCCTATCATTGGTAAATGTAAGAAAACACGATTCAGGATAAAATAAGTTTCATTCAAAAGTAAATTCATACAGAATTCGAATTAAATATCAACATACCTCCAGCAATCTAGAAGTTTTGATGGATCCATTCCATACTCACGGCAAAACCCGATGGTGTGTTTTTCGTATCGTTAGATTCCGTTGGTTACGTTACGGTATCTCCCATCAAGATCAAATTATTAAATTGGGCAATAATTGGAATTTATATTTATTGTGAATATAATATTGGAATCATATTTAGAATAATAAAATATATTACATATTTTAACATTCTCCCACTTGATCCCAATATTCCTTCAAATGAATTATTAACCCAAACCCACAAAACTTCATACTGAATTGGACCAATGCCCATTCTAGAAACATGATCCTTATAACTCATTGGCGGCATGCCTTTAGTTAAAGAATCAGCTATCATCAATCCAGTGCTTATGTGTTCTATGACCACTTTCTTCTCTTTAACACGTTCTCTGATGGCTAAATACTTGATGTCGATGTGCTTGCTTCGACTACCACTTTTGTGGTTCTTAGCCATAAAAACTGCAGCTGAATTATCGCAAAATATTCTTAATGGCCTAGCAATGGAATCCATAACTCTAAGCCCCGATATGAAACCTTTTAACCACACACCATGTGAGGTGGCCTCAAAACAGGAAACGAACTCTGCCTCCATAGTGGAAGTGGCAACCAAGGTTTGTTTTGCACTCCTCCAGGATACAGCTCCGCCAGCGAACATAAAAATATATCCCGATGTTGATTTACGGGAATCAATGCAGCCAGCAAAGTCTGAGTCCGAGTAAGCAACTACCTCCAAGTTGTCCGCCCGTTTGTACATAAGCATGTGTCCCTTTGTTCCTTGAAGGTACCTGATCACCTTCTTTGCAGCTCTCCAGTGGTCTATACCTGGATTACTTTGGTATCTTCCCAACATTCCCACAGCAAAGGCTATGTCAGGTCGAGTGCAAACCTGAGCATACATCAAGCTTCCAACAGCAGAAGCATATGGGATGTTCTTCATTTGTTCCCTTTCAAAATCATTATTCGGACATTGGTTTAAATTAAACCTATCACCCTTCACTATGGGTGCTATACTTGGTGAACAATCTTTCATCCGAAACCTCTCTAAGACCTTATTGATATAGATTTCTTGAGATAGTCCTAATATACCTCGAGGTCTATCTCTATGAATCTTAATGCCAATGACATAAGATGCTTCACCCATATCTTTCATATCAAAACTCTTAGAGAGAAATTGTTTCACTTCATATAATAATCCCTTGTCATTGGTTGCAAGTAAAATATCATCTACATATAGCACAAGGAAACAAATTTTGCTCCCACTAACCTTCTGTATATACATTGATCCATGATATTCTCTTTAAAACCGAATGAAGAGATGACCTCATGGAATCTTAAGTACCATTGGCGGGATGCTTGTTTCAAGCCATATAGAGACCTTTTAAGCTTGCATACCAAATGCTCACCAGCATTAGAGAAGAATCCTTCCGGTTGTTTCATGTAAACCACTTCTTCTAATTTTCCATTGAGGAACGCCGTTTTCACATCCATTTGATGTAACTCCATATCATAATGAGCTACCAATGCCAAAATAGTACGAAGAGAATCTTTCTTGGATACGGGAGAAAACGTCTCCGTGTAATCGATTCCCTCCCTTTGAGTAAATCCCTTGGCAACGAGTCTGGCTTTATATCTCTCTATATTGCCTAATGAATCCTTCTTAGTTTTGAAGACCCATTTACAACCAATGGCCTTTACACCATCAGGCAACTCAACTAAATCCCAGACTTCGTTTGATGCCATAGAATTCATCTCTTCCTTCATGCCTTTGTACCATAAATTAGACTTATCACAACTCATGGCTTGTGAAAACGACTCAGGATCACTTTCAGCTCCAACATTATAGTCAGATTCTTGTAGATACACAATGTAGTCATTAGGAATTGCTGATTTCTTCATTCTGGTAGACCTTCTTAATGTCCCGTCAACATTCTCCTGAGGAGTATACTGTTCTACTGGAAGTTCAACGGTATCTGGTAATTGCTGAACAGTTTGGTCTACCGGATCAATATCAGCAGATTGTGGATCTTCAATGATTGGTTGCTCAAAGAACCGGTTGAATCTGAAGGGGCGCCGTAAGCAACAACCAATCCAAAGATTCGAGGTGGAAGGTTGAGTATCTGAATAATCTTCTTCGGGAACAAAGTCCTCGAATTGATCGCTCCCACTAATCGGATCATTTTCAAGAAATTTAGCATTTCTTGATTCCACAAACCTAGTGGTGTGAGATGGACAATAAAATCTGTATCCTTTGGACTTTTCGGCATATCCAATGAAATACCCACTTATAGTCCTTGGATCTAACTTCTTTCCCGTGGATTGTAGACTCTTACCTCAGATGGGCATCCCCAAACACGTACATGTCGCAAACTTGGTTTCCAACCCTTGAATAATTCAAAAGGGGTCCTTGGAACAGCCTTGGTTGGAACTCGGTTTAATATGTACGTAGCCGTTTTAAGAGCCTCATTCCACAAAAACTTAGGAAGTTTGGAGTTGCTAAGCATACTCCGCACCATGTCCAATAATGTTCGGTTTCTTCTTTCGCGACACCATTTTGGTCCGGTGAACCCGAGCATAGTGTATTGGGCAATAATCCCATGCTCTTCAAGAAACTTCGCAAATGGACCAGGTGCTTGTCCATCTTCAGTGTATCTACCATAGTATTCTCCACCTCTATCCGATCTCACGATCTTAATTTGCTTGTCGCATTATTTCTCTACTTCGGTTTTAAATACCTTAAAGGCATCCAAAGTGCTTCGTGCTTATTACGAAGCAAGTAGAGATACATAAATCGTGAATAATCATCTATGAAAGAAATGAAGTATCTCGACCATTTGAGTCCATATCTAGACTACAAATATCTGTATGTATGATTTCTAATATTTCTGTACTCCTCTTAGCACCTTTCTTTGACTTGTTGGTCTGTTTTCCCTTTATACAGTCCACACAAGTGTCATAATCAGTAAAATTTAGAGTATTAAGTACTCCATCATTTACTAGTCTCTTAATTCTATCCATGGAGATATGTCCCAACCTCCGGTGCCACAATATAGAGGAATTCTCATTCACAACACATCGTTTTATCCCAGCATTATCATGAACGTGCATCGCGTTATTAACGGCATTGTCTTGTAAATTAATTCGAAAGAGACCGTCGACAAAATACCACTCCCAACAATTTCAGATTTATACGATAAATTGAATGTTAAATCTGAAAATTCAAAGGAGTATCCCAAAGGTACAAGTCTTGAAACTGAAATTAAATTCCTAGAAAACTAGGAATATAAAAGGTCTTTTCCAAAATTAAAACAAAACCACTACCGAGAACTAATCTGCATGTCCCAATAGCTTCCACACGCGAGCGCATCTTATTTCCCGAATAGATGCCTTGTTCACTTCCCACTGGTTTCCGCTGGTTCTGAAAACCCTGCAAGGAATTCGAAATGTGGATGGTAGAACCAGAATCAATCCACCAAGTGTTGTGACTCACATCAACCATATTAGTTTCATAACATACACATGTGAGTTGGTTACCTTTCTTTTTGAGCCACGCCTTAAATTTGGCGCAATCCTTCTTCATGTGCCCCTTCTTTTTACAGAAGAAGCACTTGGATTCCTTCTTAATGCCAGCTTGGGGAGGTAAAGGCATCTTACCCTTTCCCTTTTGCTTGCCTTGCCCTTTATACTTATCCCGTGTTGCCATATGAGCACTTTCTCCTTTCTCCATTAGTAGCCTCTCTTCCTCTTGAACACACATGGTCATGAGTTCATTAATTGACCATTTATCTTGAAGGGAGCATACTCTCTTGGGAGAGTATTTAGGATATAGTATACAAGAAAGGATTCTCTATCCCAACCTCAAGATTCTTCAGGGAGCAAAGAATGTCCCTCATCTTCATGATGTGCTCACGCACACCTCTTACACCGGTAAGCTTCAATGATGAGAACTTCATAATTAGGGTCATGGCATGTGCCTTTTCTGATCCTTCAGCATGATATGAATTATAATAAATATTCATAATTATTTCATGTGTCATGTCCTCTAATTGGTAAATCTCAAAAAGAAAGGGGCCTCTTCTTATAGCTAGGTCATGGCTGTTGTCATGGCAAGTTTCAGACCGGTGAAAGCATAAGTAGGGTCCCTTTCTCATCACGACCAAAACATTTTTAAACCAAATGCCATTGACTATAAATATCGAGTCATTTATTACTTTGCAGGTGATGGCAGCCCTGAAGCTCCGTGCAGACAAGGTTGGTTGGACCAGCCTATCATCATCCACCCTCTTTAATTTGCCTTTGAGAAGTCCAAGATGCCCTTCGCATTGTCCCGATTTGGTCAACAACACGAGCCGAAAAAACGACAAAAAGCAAGTTAAAGCAGATATATAATAACGTTCACTGTCGATTTTTCTAAACCACTTCTCTAGTGAGCATCGGCCGCTGGATCAGGTGAAAGCAGGACATGTGAGGTTGGACTTTCCTGGACAATATCTTCCGAGTCCAAATCGCTTACTGGTGGTAGTAGCACCACCTCAGAGAAGCTGTAGCCACTTCTGGTGTGGCCCGTGCTTGTCCACCTTTTTCCACTTTGTAATTCCTTATTATTATTGATCCACATAATCAATTTTTGGGCTAACCCAAAGTCATATTGGCTACTGGTCTTAGTGGAAAAGCATCTAGCAGACTAGCACTCCAGCTTTTTGAAACGTTTTGGTAATTCCCCAAATAAAGAAGACTAATCTCTCCGTTTCTCAACTCACACAAGATTATGATTGTTAGTTGAGTTTGATGGATCTGGTTTCTGTTTTAACGTCTCGAAGACCCATCAGGTTTTGATAACGGACGGTAATCAGCGTGGGTTGTATGCCGTCAGAGAACCACAAAATTTAGCATTTTTCTCTAGAAGGCAAAAATCAGCAAATAAGCAAGTTTGGCATCAAAGATTTGGACCCCCATATAGTCAAATTTTGCAGTATTGAGAAGGAATAATTTTATTTCTGTCAGTAACCAGCCCATAGACTTTGGAATAGGTCAAATTATTTTAAATGCTAAATCGTCAATTCGTTCTCAAGATTCTCGATTTTTTTGTGCTCTGGACCAGATACATAGTGAGATAGGGGACCGCGGGAGATGTCTTGATCGTTCAATGTTCCCTAGATTCTTCATTTGCAATCCATGACAATAGAGTTTGACCGATAAGGTGAGATGAGTTAAATTAAAACGACTCAAGTCATGGGAAAATTGACAATCATGTGGGGTGGATATTGATAGCTACATGATAGAGTTAGGATAACTAACGGTATTAACAAGCAGTCGAGAGATATTCAACAAATGTCATGACATCAAAGAAAAACACAGGTGATTAACTATCTTATGGCTATGTCTTGGAGACAAGAGGAGAACACATAGATCAAGATGTTGTATAAAGACACAAATATCGAGTGATGGTTAAGTATACTAGCGACATTGGAGGTCGTAACTGCTTGTGAATAATGATTGTCAACGTACACGCCAAGAACCTAGAAGGATGTGCATTCGTAACTGCGTTTAGAGTGATAATTGCATATTGTAATCGACGAATCGTGGCTAGTGAGCAATATATATCCACGATTTTCATTGTAACTAGTCTTTTTATTTCTAGCATTTATCTTTCACTTTTATCGTCCTTGCATTTTATTTTTACCATATAACACATCAAAGATTTGCTATCCAAAATTGCCATAGAACCCATCTTCATAAAAAAATAAAAAAAAACCTACAATCAACTTTTGGTGAAAGATATTTTATTATTAGGGTGAACTTCCATTTTTTGTGAAACAAGCGGGTGTCAACATATGGACGCTTCAACTGTAGCCAACTTTCAGATGGTTGAGCGTATGCTACGCTATAAGGCACTCTACATCTTGGACTTTGAATCTTGTCACGAAGAAGTCCTCACCTATTTGCATCACTAATGTAGATTGGGCTAGATGCAAAGTTACTCGCGTGTCCACTTCAAGTTACTGTATGTTTCTTGGAGTGAATTGTATAACTTGGATAGCAAAGAAGTGCACAGGCTATTACAAGAATGCCTTGTAACCACAAATCCCATGGTTCATATTAGAACAAAACACGTTGAAATAGGGCACTTGTTAAATATCTAAGTAAAGAAGCTTTTGCCATTTTCCAAGTATTTTCTTTATTTTAATAATGTAAAATCAATATATTGAAAATGAAAATATTTCTTTATTAGGCATAGGTTACCAATACTCTTTTTACTTTATAAAATCTCTAAAAAAGAAAAAAGTAGGATTTTATATTTTATTTCTTCCCGAAATAGGAGGAACTCAATTCTCACACAGGCTTGAGATAATTGGAAAGGCCTTTGGGGATGTGCTGGCTGCCATATTTTTAGCTGAACCACCACAGCACCATGGTCAAGAGCTTAGGGCTGAAGCAGCTTCAAAAGAAAAAGATGAATAGAGAAAAGAAAAAGAGACCATAGACAAAAATGCCCTGATGATGACTTGAAAAGTGATGAGAGGAGCACATGTGAATTCAGGCCTTTATTTGATACTATTAGCCACTTCAAATCCTAATTTGAGATCGTGTTCACTTTGGATCCTCTTTTGAAAAAACGATATTAGTGCAAGCTCCTATTTGAAATATTCCTTCAAAAGATTGTCGTATCATCAATGGTTCTTAAAATTAACATTCAAATTTATGTCGAAATTTATAGCAATTTTGCAATTATTAATTATGAGAAGCTAATTCCTTCCATCTCAATCTTCTGCTTTCTCCAGTGTGATGTGATAAACGTCTATCATGAGGAATTGAGGGAACCTGAATATCAAATCCTTAAGAAAAAAACCCCATCCTTTTTATCGTAGCCATTATTGGACTTTTCATTTTTTTTAAAACAATATCCCACTTTTTTATAGACCACATTACTACAATAATGCGTTTCTCTTTCATCTAGGTTCTTGTTGCTCACCTGACATCATGAAAAAAAAAAAAAAAGATTATATTCATCGGAAATCCTTAAAATTATTAAGAAAATGTAATTAAGTCCTAAAACTTATTAAGAAAGTGCAATCGAGTCCTTCCATTACCTCCATCCAATTTGGCTAATAGTAAATGATGACGTGGCTTTTTAAATATTTTATCTCTCCTATATGGCAATGATGTGATTACGACATAGTTTTGATCCAAATTTGATTGTTAATATGATTTTTTCTTTAAATTATATTAAAAATAAACTAAAATTGTTGCAGAACCTCTATGGCAAAATAGGTCTTGGTCAGAGAACCTCCAATGGGCTTTGAAGTTCCTTTCAGGTAAGGATTTCCTTCACTACATTGCTCGGTTCTCCTTTGGTGCCTTATGTCATTTGCTTTGGAAGAAGAGGAATAGTATTATTATTAGGGGAGAAGTGTTGGTGGTTTCGGCTTTGAAAAACCATCTTATCAAAGTGGTCAAGGACAAAGCTTTGACCTTCAGAAATGTGGTGGATAACCCAAGAAATAGGAGGCTCCAACGTATGTGGAGATTTGACCCCTCCATTTTCTCTTCTACGGCCCTGGTCTTTCCTAATTAGTGGTGGATGCCTTGGTTACCTTGATTGTTGTTCTTGTTGTGTTGTTTTGCTGGTTCTTTTTCTGGACTTGGAGCTACATTGGAGGTTTCGCCTTGCTACCTCCTAGTGTTTTGTTGCTGGAAGCTTCTGGTTGTGATGGTTGGTGACTTTGGTGGGCTAGTCTGTGCTACTATTGGATCCGTCCGCTTGGCGGCTGGCTAGCTGTTGTTGGCTGCTGTGGTTCTCATTGGTGGCTCCTCCCTTTTGGTGACTGGCTGGTTGTTGATCTAGTGTTGGCGGATGTGGTCATGCGATTGCTTGCTCTTGCGTCTCTTTCGGCCTTGTTGCTGCCCTAGTTTCCGTTCTTTTGCTAGTTGTTAGTGCTTGCTGTTTAGGTTGTTTTGGCTTCTGTTTGTTTTGTTTCTGCTTTGTTTGCGGTCTTCCTTGTTTTATTTCGGCTCCCTTCCACTCATTCTGACTTATTATCATTATGAGTGTAAGTTTTTGGCGCCGTACCCTCTTGTATAGTTTGGTTAAAGCTCAATATATTCTTACATTTACCAAAAAAAAAAAACTAAAATTAATTTTTTTTAAAAAGGACAGAGAACCAGGCAACAAGGGTTGCAAACCCTTACCACTGCCACCTCCACCACCCACCATCATTGGGAAGGGCTAGTAGCAGTGGGGGAATGGTTGGTTAGGGATTGCAAAACTCCAGCCAATGTCAACCTTCACCTAGGGGGTGAGAGTCACGGGAGGGCCATGACCCTTACCTAGATCTAGACAAGGGCCTATAGGCCTTTTGCTAATGTTGGCGATGGTTGTCGGCCCCTAGTGGGCCTCGATGACCCCCACCAGCTCACCCCCACCCCTCACCAACCCCTCTTAGTGATTGGGAGGCCGTGGCGGCAAGGGCTTAAGTTTTACCCGCCCGACTTCTTCTTCTTTTTCTTTTTCCTTTTTTTTTTTTAATAAATTTGGATTATTTTTAAACTTAATTGAAATAAAATTAGGATTAAAAATCAGGTTTAGACCGAAATGACACTGTTTGAGTTTTATACTTCATGATTTGGCCACGTTATCACCACGTTGGAATGGTAAAAATTTTAAAAAAAGTTGCGTTAGCATTTTTTGTTGGCCAAATTGGGCAGAATTTATGGAAGGACTCAACTGAACTAAAATCAATAGTTTTAGGACTCAATTATACATTTTGCATATTTTAGGACCAAATTGTACTTTTATTATAGGTTTTAGGATTTCTAGTAAACATATCCCTAAAAAAATGCATGATCCATACTGATGCTTGCTATTCTTGTCTAACATTATATTTAAATGGAGTGACTTCTGAAGAGGATAACAGATTCGATAATTCCTTAGGAATTAGAAAAGAAGAGAAAACAATGGATTAATTGTGTTTGCTTGGCAAGACTGATTAAGAGAGAGGAGAAATGGAAGGAAATTGATTGTTTAGTTAAATCATCCTACTTTTGGACGGATTTAGAACTCACTAAAAATCAATGGAGGTAATCTGAGAGGGAAACTTCAAATTCTTTCTCTCCCCTCTACTAAAACAAATTGAAGATTATTTGCAAACCCTCTTCAATCTCTCTAAGTCACTTCAAACAAAACACAAGGTTAATCATGAGGTTCTTTGGCGATTCTTTGGCCATATTAAAGAGGGGAAAGTAGGTGATATTCTTGGGTTATGATTCAAGACAAACTAAGTTTCATTTACAAGTAGAATTCACAATCTTTCCAAACTCCAAATTTATGGTGGTATTTTGATTGAACTATTGAATGGGCAACGTTAATACAATGTGAAAACTTCATGCGCTATCATGATATAAATTACTATCCAGGCATGTCCTGTCATTGGTAAATCTCAAAAAGAAAGCATTCTCATCTTAGCTAGGTCATGGTTGTTGTCATGGCAAGTTTTGCACCAATGGAGACATATGAGTGTCCCTATGCCATCACGACCAAGACATTAAAAAGACAAATCTCGGTGACCACCATAGTATTCGGTCATTTTCTATTTTGCAGATGATGGCAGCATCGATGCATGCGGACAATGTTGGTTGGACCTACCCATCACCAACACTGTTTCATTTGCTCTTAGTAGTCAAAAGATGCCGTTCCCATTCGGTCAACAGCACGAACCAATGTTGAACGACAAAAAGTTAGATTAAAGCAAATCAAAGCAGAATTTAAAAATACCACTCGCTCATTTTTCCAAACACTTGTCTTGTAAAAGAGACGTATCGCCAGCTGAATCCGGCTCAAGCTGGTCACGTGAAGCTGGACTCTCTTAGTCTTTGTCTGCTGTGTCCAAATCGCTCTGTAGGTGTACTAGCACCACCTCACAGAGACTGGCGACTGTCGGCGTGCCTCCTTTGGAATTTTATCATTATCATCCCATTTCCACTTTGTAATTCCTTAATATTTCTGCCTACTATAGCAATATTAGACTCTCACATGAAAGATTTACCTCTTGACATGAATGAACAACTGAAAAATGAAGGGAGAAGGAATCGGAGACTTAAACTTATGTTGGTTGCTTTCCGGATCTATCTATTCTACGTACATGGAAAGGAATAACGCTACACAAACTAAGAGCCGTTTGCTGAAATCAAGTACATTCTTATTTGTTGCTTAAATGGGCTCACTAACTTAATTAATTACTTAAAGAGCGGTACATATGTTACTAAGTAAACCAATTTAGTGTATGAGTCTTAGCATCTCTAACATTAAAATGTCATTGTATTATCCACGCATGTTTGTTTCTTTACCCAATCTCATTATGTTAGCGGATCAAGAACTAGGAATCAAAATCATGTCACAGGCCTGGCCAATATCATTTGTATTTTCAATGGTCTCTTAGATAAGTTTGGAAATTTGTTAAAAATTCCTAAACTTATTATATGTCCACCAATTTAGTCCTAAATTCTTTCATTTGACCATTTTAGTTCTATACATTTTGAGGATTTTCCAATGTAATCCATCCAGCCAATTTAGGCTGAAAATGGTTGACTTAGAGGTCTAGTCAGTGCAAACCATTCTAAGTTGCATGGTAATAGTTGACGCAAACAATCTTAAATGAAACAATGTCTTTTTGCAATTTTGTTAATATTTCGGATTTTTAATTTTTTTCCTTTTTTTCTATTATTTCCTTCTTTACCGTTCATCTTTTTCCCTTCACCTATCGCCACGGCCCCGCTGGCCTCTTTTTGGGAAGATCACATATCCATTACTAAAATTGTCTCTCTCCCTTTCGATGTAGACAATCTTTGGTTCATTGTTTTTGTATCTAATCATCTGATGTGAATAACTACTTCTGTTGTGCATTTAATTTATAACAAGTTCTATAAGAAGTTTAGTCCTAGAGATCCGGTTTGACTGGAAGGATAAGTGAATTTACTCTATAAGTCAAATGTTTAAATATTTGGATATCCTACATGAAGTAAATTCTGTGGACGGATAAGTTCGATAAAATAAAAAATTGTACTTTCGGGATGTTGAGAAAAAAGTTCAAAACCATGTCACTGTCAGTTTTTTATGTTCTAGCCTGCACGCCAACAAGGATTTATCGGAAAGTTCAATTTTTAGGATAGTTTCATATGACAGTGTACAATTTCCATTCAAGATTAGAAAGCTCAAAACCATAATAAATTGATCTCTCGGATCGCCAACAAAAAGAACATGGATCACTGCAGTAGCGATTGGCATAGTAGAAGAGATTCAGCTGTCTTCCACGAGATGACGAATTTCGTGAACGAATTTCCGAATTGCTGGTGTTAATTTGTCCATAGCATATCTTGTGTGAAGGGATTCCAATCAAATTTATTAGGCCCTGGCAGTCAAGTTGGACCGGGCCTTAAAGCCCATTTTCAGCTCCCTCGTTTAACAAGGAAAGATGAAGACCAAAATTGACAAATAAAAAAGACTAGAACCTATTTTTAAAGGAATGCGCAATGCGATAATGAAAGCGCAGAATCTTTTATAATTGCTTTGTGGCATTTTCAATGTAAGTTCTGATAAACAATGGTCGCATCATAAAATAATTAATACTTATTATGTGTTGCGAAATGGCATGACATCACATTACATTTTACAATATTTTGCACTTTGCTTATGGCGAAATGCCATAAATGTATTTGTAAAATATCGTCAAAATACATAAATATATTACATATGCCTTTGACTACGACGAAATGTTGCAAATCGTAAAATATAACAGATATGTTGAGACGATTTGCTTTTTAGTTCAACGGGCAAAACGCCACAAACCATGCTTTGAAATCTGCTGGACCCGAATACGATGAGAAATGGTAAACACTTGTACAGAAATCATAAGGCTAAGAATCCGAATTTTATGACATTCTATGCTTGATTACGACGAAAAGCTAAGTATGTATAAGATTTCTGATATATTGATGTTGACATCCGAATTTCAATCAACAATAAATGTTTACTCTTGTGAAAAACACAAAATGAAAAAGGATCAATACTAGGAAAAAAATCTCAAATTGGTATAATTGTGATAAATTTACTTAAAATTAATTTTTTAACTACAAAAACCTCTTTGACAAATTTATCCTAAACTGACATTTGTGATAAATTTATTCTCTATTAATTTCCGTTAAATTTTACAATCAAATTGTTGAGTTGGATGATATGTGACAGTTAACTAGTATATTAGTTTAGGATTTTGCTTTCTAGTTGTCACACTTGTACTAGTTTTGTGATTTTTTGTGGTATTAATCCAATTTAATGAAAAATATATTTATCACAAATATATCAGTTTAGGGTTTCTGACAGTCAAAATTTTGGTTTGGAGTAAATTTGTGACAAATATACTAATTTTGGATTTTTATGGTTATTTCAGGTAAAATTGCCACATGTAGGGTTTTTAATGATTAAAAAAATTAGTTTTAAATAAATTTGTCACGGATTTATTAATTTAAAATTTTTCAGGATATTAATCCAAAGAAAAAATAACGAAATGATAATAAGAATAATCAAGAATAAACAAGTATAACCAATAACTCAATCCATTCGATCGTTACAGTCAAATTTTGATCCGAGAGGTCCCCTCAAAACCAGGGCCCCCTTCTCTGCCATGATCTCTCTGGTTTTTCTTCCCTCGGCTGTACACGCGGCCCCCTTGCGATGCCGGCTGCCGCTGCCAGCCTGCCCCCGACCACTAGCTCCGGGTCGGCTTTGCCTCTATTCCTTCTGTCCACCATTGCTGCTGCCTTTTTGTTGTCTAGGTCTTGCACGCAAAGGACGCTGGAGGAGGAAGACAGCTGGGGTGTGGGCCAGGCCGAAGGGAGAGGGAAGCTGGGCTGGGCTCCACGCGCGCGAGAGAAGCAAAGGGAGGGGCAGGTTGGGCCGAGGCCGGATTTGGCCCAACCCGGCCCCCCTCGAGTCCTTTTTTTTTTTTTTTATGTTTAAAAATATGTGTCAATACATATGAAATGATGAAAAAGTGCTTTCATTGTTGTGAAACATAAGCTTTCATATCTTAATGCATGTATTTAATTTATTTGAGCTATTAAAGTGGGATCCACTATTTTGGGAATATGAGTCGAAGTAATAACAAAAATATTTTGAATCGAACATCTTTAAGAGCAGGAATTGTGTCTACTTAGTTATTGAGAAGAAATGGAGCTATGATTAGTAATAGTATCGACGATAAGGACTCCTTTAAATTGCCTTCAAGTGAAGCCAATGCCGTCGGAACTTCAAATCAAACAGGATTTAATCTCTTTGTGCTTCTTAGCTACAGATTAGAACTGAATAGAGTACTCCCACGCGATATCCGAACCGGTAAGCCCTTCGTCCGTGCCCTATTTTGCTTGCCTTTGTTTTGGGTACGACGGCCGGAGGTCGCGGCCGACCGGCTCGCGCGACCTCCGGCCCCGTCCATTCCTCCTTTGGTTGTCGTGTGTTTCTTCGTCTGTTTGGCGAGAGTCTCGGTTTGGGTTCGGTTCCTAGTTGAGCCGAAGAACCTCGTGATTCGCGAGCGCCCTTCACCCGTTCGACGAAATGCTTAAATGAGATCTAATCGTCCGGGCGCGTCGTGTTCTATCGGGATGTTCCAGTGGTGTTGGGCGACATGAATTTTTGGAAGCCAGTCCAACCTTAGAGATTTGAGGGGTAATAATTACTTTTAGTTTGAATTGTCAACTTCTAGTGTTGGAGAGCTTTGAATTCTGAGGAGCTGCTAACTGCAAAGGCTGTGATTCCCAAGGTGCCCGGCACCTGAGACAGTTGCTTCTCAAATCAAAGCAAAGCGCGGATTTGGTTGATGGTAAAGGGTAATTTAGCATGCTCATGCTTTCTGCAAATCAATTTAATTGTTGTGTTCAATGTCTTGTTTTAAAGATAAAATTCTTCTTTTCATATAGAATTGCTTGGACAGCCCGAATTTTTGCAAAATTTCGAGTGGAGAGTACTAGAAATTGGTGTGGGATTCAAATCAATTGAAGCTGAAGCTTGTGGCTTGAAGCTGTAATTATTTATTACAAAAAGGTATGACATGACATTGCTTGCCATCTTTTGTAACATTATGAGCATTGAGTTTCTTTAAATTTTTGATGTGCGGCTGAGATGATGGTGATGGTGATGTTAATGGATCCCAGCATGAGAATTTTTTTTCATCTCTGTGGACCTATATGGAGACATGTTAGAAACAAATAGCGTTTTATGGTGTTGTGACTTGTGAGTTTTGGTGGTTCTGTGCTCTGTAGGGAGCATACTTGTGACTCTATTAGATGGTTGAGAAACTGATATTTTAATTGTGATGTGGCGATTAATGATAACTTATGTTTTGTACATGATTTATAAGTGAATTAACTTCATCCAATGTAAATAAATTCTGTAAAATATTATTAAATGCTAAAATATTTCAATTTAAAACATGCCTGTAAATGGATAAGGTGGAATAACAAAAACTGCAAAAGGATAGGTTATATCTTAAAGATTGTTCGTAAATGCTGTAGCTTTATTGACTTTTTCTTCTGAAAGTTGGGCTATACCTCATACTTGTCAACTGGGAAAGCTTGATCTTGATTCGTGTTATGCAATGGATGAATCAGTGTTTTCCACAGCTTGTGTTCAGCTTTGAGCAACTGGGCTTGATCTTGGGGGAGAAGGCTTAGAGTCTGAGTTCTCAAAGAACTTCTAAAATCATTAGAAAGACGTCATCTTTTCTGTCATTGGGATTGAAAGGTGGACAGCGGGATCAAATTCATGGGGTTGTGATGCCAATCTCATGCTACCCATCATATTAACATTGAAAATTGACCCCTTTCGGCCACATTAAACATAGAAGTCTGCCCAATGTCTCTTCATCTGGGTCCATTGTCTTCTTGAAGCTTAGTCCAATATGAAAAATCAGGGAATGGAGAACCAAGCAAAACACATCGGAGCAAGAGATGAAATACCAACCCAAGACAAGGCTCGGGGGAAGAGACATTTGTTCTTCCTTAATTTTTTCATGCGATTTGCTGTCTGTACCATACAGCTGTGCTATTTGCCCATATTAGGATCTCGATCCGGACAATCTTCCAAAAAGTTTGCTGGAGTTGGTGTGCCTTTGTGAAAGCAGAAGCAGTTGCTGCAAAATATTTTAATTGCTCTCTTACTTGGACTTGTCACTTCCCCAGGATACGTTGTTGGCAATACATGACATGACGTTGGTATTTTTAAATTTCTTGACGCCTAAAAAATCATCTGTGGAGAGAGCCCAGCAAACTTTAAAGTTATGTGAACCAAAGCTCACAACTTGCCGTAGAAAAATTTCCCGAGGGCAGCCTTTATTTACAGGGTAAAAGTTCCCTTTTCTGGACCATGGACCTAAATTGTCTGAATATGCTGGAAGAATTTAATGACTTAGCTTTACTTACCAACTTTTTACTGGCCCAATAAAAAACTGCCAGGCACAGATTTGGGTAGGCAAAATAATCTCTCTCTCTCTCTCTAAGAGAGATGTGTTTTTATAGACATGCAGGTGCATAAACATGTGCATATATCTGCTTGTGCTTGTGCGTGGTCTAGATGGTAATTAAATTTCTTTTGTGTACATGGTTGGCCAGAAATATGTATGCTGTATAGTCACTTGTAGGCCTTCAATATGTTTTGCAGTAACAATAGTTTTTTGTTTGGCATAGCAGGGCTGCTATGGCTGGAGTTTTAGAGAAATTCTTACTGGCATCAATGTTTATGTGGTTGATTCCCGTTGCAGTTTTATATGGTTTCAACCATAATCTATTTCCAGGTAAGTATATCTTTTTGCAACATGGTCTGCAATAAGCTGATTGATAGAACTATAATAGAGAAAAGCCCCCCAGTGTATATCATTGATTACTTTATGCTCATCTCTTGTAAGGTCAATAATTTAGAAGGAATTGGCTGTAAGTTTTGTGATCAATGTAGAGTCTAACCTCCATTTGTGATATCTGTGTTGGTCTTGCATTTGGTTTCTGTTTGCCTTGATAATGGTTGTAGTGGGTTTGTATAGCTAGACTCGTGAATGCCATGATGAGTTTCAGATTGTGGCAAGTAGGTGTTCTTGCATCCTTTTGAAATGGACCCTCATAGGTTCCCATACATTCTTCGGGCCTCGCAAGTTTATTTCTTGGCCTTCAGTCTGGGGATACCTTTTTAGTTTTTTTTTTTTTTTTTTTGGGGGTGGGTTGGTGAATTGGTTCTGCTAATCTCAGACCAAGACTTGAGTGATTCAGGCATACGCTTTTGTTGTAGTTTCACAGTCATTTCCTTTAATTGTTGGAGCAGACAGACAATATTAGATTTGCAGTTTTTACTTGTTATCATCATTGTCTGTCTTGTAAATCATTTATTATAAGGCTGTGAAAATGGTTTTCCACCAAAATCTTCTGATTGGCATGAGAAGGAAAGATAAAAGCAAATAAGCTATTCCTTGTTTTAATTGTGCTAGTATGCCTGACTTTTGTCTCATGCATGTGCTTACCTTTAGAAATAGAATACCTCAAAGAAGAATTCCCTTATGCCTCTTATAGCAGAACATATGCTTTCTTTTAGTTGTCTAACTTCAATATTAACTACTTACTCCAAATATGGTTATGTTGGTAGTAATGTAGTGTGCCAAATTCTTTGAGCTTGTGACTTTGACTTTGTAGTTGAAGTTTAGGATGATTTCTCAAATTGTGTGCTCGAAAGAGGGAATATTCTTCTGATACTACTAAACTTTCATCCTGGTCTTGTAACGTCGTGGTGTGGACATGGAAAGATGAAGTAAAGCATATGAATTGGCCACTTATTTCTTTTTCTCCATAAACCTGCCAATACATAGTGTCAAATCAGCTGAACACAAACAAGTTTGCAGCGTTATTACTTTGAAGGATATTTTAGAAATATCAACTCATTGTTGGGTTAAGGTGATTTCCATCAGACATAGCTTGTATGTTTTTTTGTTGAATTGTAATCAGATGTCCTTGTTTTAGTCTAGAGGTTGACTATCAGGTGCTAGTGTCAGAAAATGAACTGGCCCACTTGCTTAGCATGTATCCTCTCTAGTCAAGCTTGTGACTTCCACCATGATTGTTATGTTATTCTATGATTTAAATTAAAGCTAGGTTTTGTCCTTGCAAACTTGTCTCTGGAAATTTGAGGATCAATTTAGCATTTTCTGTGATTCTAATTTCTTTAGAGGCTAGGTTAAGAATTTTTTATTCCTGGTAAGAAAGAAATTTCTGTTACATTTGATATCTGAAGGATGCAATCAAATTGGTCATAGATGGGTAAAGATGTTATAGACATCTTTCTTTGTTTTTTTCCCCTTATTCCTCATATGAAGAAACGTGGTTTGGGTGAACAATTACATTTACACCTCAGCCAACAACAAAATTTGTCTTCATGGGGAAATTTACTGTATGTCATGGTTGTGCTCAAACCTGGTCACTTCCAGATGCAACCTTCGGGAAAGTTCTTCTGCAATTTTTGCTCTTGCTCTTCTGATCATGCTAATTTTTTGGGACTTGATGCTTGGGTCCATCATGAGAGCACATTTCCTATTAAATGTTTCTTGTTCTTGCATTGCACACGTTGCTTGTTTGATCAAACTCACTGCAGGCCAAATAGAAAGCTTGTGTTTTCGGTTGTCAACATTTCCTTTCCCTTTTCTGGAGCAGGTTCAAGCGATTTATCTCCTCATTCTCTGACACTGTGGAGTGGATTACTTGCTGTTATATCAGTCAATGTTGTGATTGGGTTCTATATATACTTGGCAATGAAGGAGCCCTCAGATAAGCATGAACCAGATCCTGCATTTCTTGCGCAGGCGAGAGCTAGCATCCAAAAGCCTATAGAATCGACTGAAGGTCCCTCTCAACCACGTGAGAAGGACGAGTAGAATCATTCTAAATCTGATACTTCGCTACTTGCCATTGAGATCTCTCCTGGTTAGCACGATAAACTCATACCTAAATGGAGGCCAAGAATGAAGTTCTTCTAGAATACTGATGGTCTAGCAGATACCCTTCCGAATGGTTGTTGGTTTTGTTTTTGTGAGAAATCTGCCTTTTTGAACAATCAATCATGTTTAATAGTGTAGAACTATTTAAATACGTTCATTCCTTTTATTTTCTTTTTTGTCTAAACCACTTTATCTTGTAAACTATGCTTGTGAGAATCGGCTTGGTAATGTTGGGTCGGTATGGCTCCCGGGTTGGACCAGCCAGTTGCACACGCGTACCTAGTAGTAAAAGGATTGGTGGTTTTCCACAAGACGACCTGCAGAAAAGCCCCTACCAAATTGTGTAGACAATATCTTGCGTTAAGAGATATCTGAGCAACTAATATTCTAATGAAGTTACGGTGACGAGCTTGCTCAACTTTTGACTTTATAATACCGGTGATGTAGATTAGTTATCACCTAGGAGTGACATTCGATAATGGGCAATATCTGTCAAAGAAAGTCGTTAGCACTGGTTGTCCGGTCTTCGCTCTTTCACCAATGAAAGAAAGACATCCATCATTTTGAAATGCTAATGAGAGAGAGAGAGCCTTGTTATCCATTTCACTCTTTTAGCAGCACAATAGGTAATCAAGAGGATAAACAAAACGACACAAAAAGATTAGATTAGAAAAGTTTTGAGCCTAATCATTGATGCGACTCAGGGTGTATACCTGCATCATGTTCGAAAATTTGTGATAAAAGTCTCAAAAGAGAGCGGTATATTTTCCACATCAAATATTTGACAAAAAAAGAAAAAAAATTGTAGCTCGCTCAAATTTTCTTCTAACATAAAAAGATATGTATCTATTTCATGCTAAAATATAAATAATCTTACACATTCTTATTCTTTTTTTATCCGTGATATGTGAATAGACACATGACTAAAAAATTCAAAGTCAAGCCCATGCATCTAGCTAAAAAAATCCTTGGGGTTACTCTATTTAGATGATTCTCTGGCTATTTCTCTGTACATACCAACTAGATGTAGCGGTTCTTCATCATAAAAACGAGCATAAATGTTGTTGCTGATTGGTGATTGAATATAATTAAGTACTTTGTCAAATATGGAATTGCGGTCCTTGTTGATATGCGTGAACCAGATCCCGCATCTCTTGCGTAGGCGAGAGCTAGCATCCAAAAGTCGATAGAGTCAACTCAAGGTCCCTCCCAACCACGTGAGAGAGACAAATAGACTCATTCTAAAGCTGATACTTCTCTGATTGCTATTGAGGTATCTCCTGGTTAGCACGATAAATTCATAGTTAAATGAAGGCCAAGAATGAAGTTCTCTAGCGTGACAAAGGTCCAGCAAATACCCTATGGAATGGTTGTTACTTTGTTTTTGTAAGGAATCTGCCTTTCTGAACAATCGATCTCATGTTCGACCAAAAAAAGTTCCAAAAAAAAAAAAAAAAAACAACAACAATCGATTTCATGTTTAATTGTGAGCGCTAGGTGTTCCTAGTGTCCATGTTAGGGATCATATTCTCTTAACAACATTTTTGTACTTGCTTGTACCTAGTTGAAACACGGCAGATTAGATCTAAATCCGTACTCTAGATATGCATCCACCCTCGTTTTTTGGTACTACTGGAATTATTTGCATTTTCAAACAATAGTATTATCATCGCTATATAATATTGATGCCAAGTAGAGGTCCTTGCCATGATTACTCTGCTGTAATATGTGAAGACGTGGCTTCTTCGAGTTTGTTTTTTACTTCACTTAAACGTCTGAGCGCCTCGACCTAAGCTCTTCAAATGTATTGCCCCACTTAAACTAACCAATTTCTGGCCAGAAACACGTTGGTTTAGCTTGGAATTATATCCTATTCAATTCTTCAATGTCCGATATATCACTGCTGAAACTCCATGAGGGATTCAGTGTTTCCAGCTTAATCATGGATGCGACTCGAGGCGTATATGTCTTCAGATATTCCGGATAAAAATCTTAGAGGAGAGTGGAAAATTTCCTACATCAAATGTTTCACATAAAAAAAAATTGTAGGCTTGGTTCAAACTTTTTGCTGAACATTAGAGATGAAAGATTCGAATCTATTTAAGCTATTTCATCTCCCTTAAAAAAGATAATCCTTGATAAAAAAAAGATGAAAAGATTCGAATCTATTTCATACTTAAAGATAAATAATCTTGCACATGCTTATGCTTTTTCTCTATTCGTCTTTTGCATGATGAGATGGATATACACGTGACCACATAATAGGAATGGACTATGCATCAAAGTCGAAGCCATGCACTTTTCTAGAACAACCCTTCGGATTACCCTATTTAGTTGATTCTATCACTATATATCTGTACGTACCAGCTAGATGTTGCTGTTCTTCATAATAAAAATGAGCATAAGGATTTGAGTTGATGACAACTCCGCAACCATTAGGATTGATGACCGGACATAATTAAGTTCTTGTCATATGTGGAATCGTGGTCGTTATTGATATGTTTTAATAACATAATTGGTAAGATTTTGATAGTCGTTAATTACTTTTCTACTTCGCGAATTAAATAACCATTGCTTATATATCCTATTAAGTGGTTGGTTGAAAGTTATTGTTGGTGATGGTCATCAAACAAACTAAATATCATTAAGTGTTGAGATTTTGCTTATTAGAATTTAATTGGATTAATCTCACGTATAGTTTCAATATGGGATTATGAAATAGGGGTGAGCAGCTCCACGTTGAGTAAGTTCAAGACTTGGAATATGGAACTTACCCTATCGAGACCAGTTCCCAAATTTTGGAACTTGTAATCACCATGCAAACCCAAGGATTGACCTTGAAATCAACCCTATCAGTCTAGTTTTGTTCTTCACTTTGATCAGGTTTCTCACCAAGAATTGGGAACTAAATTAGAATTGGCTGTGTAGGGTCGGTTCAGTTTGGTTCTAGGGTCTACTCTAGATTGATGCTCGCTAGATTCTATGATTTTCTCTGCTTGTTTGGAGAGATGATTATAAATAATTAAAGTGTGTCATTCACAAAACATAAAATATTTTGTGAGAGCTGCTCTTCTATAAAGAGCAAGGTATTGTAATATATTTGGGGAATCCGCTGTTTCAGCTAACACGATAGTATATTCCATAACTCTCCTTTTTTGGAGAGTATTCACTACCCGAGCCATTGAAGATGTTTTTTGACCAATAGCTACATAAACACATATTACATTTTGACTTTGTTGAGTATATGGCCTTTTTCTATTCTTGTTGGATTTGAAGTCTCCCCAAGCTGATTAGGAGTACTTGATCCGAAGAGTCACCAAAGTCCCCCAATACATGAAAGCAAGAGAAGGAAAGAAAAAAATCTAGAGGAGGGGAGGAGGGGCAGTTCCGAAATAACACGCCAACTCGGAGGGTAATCGAGAGAAAGGGAAACTTGTGGCGGGAGATCTGCATTCATTTCACTTCCATAACTGGAGAGGTGAAGAGGATTGCGCTTTGGACATTCTCCGTCATTTCATAAGTGCAGTACATAGGAGTTGCAGAGGCCCTTCCATTCTCTCTCTCCCTCCCTCCCTCCCTCCCTCCCTGCCTCCGTAGTTCTTCTTCTCCTTCTCTCTTCTTCATCGTCTTTGTTGCTTCCCTGATCGTTAGAAATCATCGTCAGTTTAATAATTGCACATCGTCTCCCATCAGAAGGCGTCGCCTTACGTCGCCTTCCCCTTATAACAGCGACAACGACTATAACGGAGTAAAAAGGAAAACGCTGACTAGAGATGGCAAAACAAGGTCTAGGGTGTGGACTGGAGATGGCGGCGTTGGATGACATCATTAACAGGTTGTTGGATTTCAGGAACAGAAGCGCACAGGAACAGTTCCCGCTCACCGAGGCTGAGATCAGCCAGCTCTGCCTCGCCTCCCGCGACATCTTCCTTGAACAGTCCAATCTCCTTGAGCTCGAAGGCCACCTCAAGATCTTAGGTTATCTATTTTGATCTTATCTTATCTGATCTCTTTCTTTCTGTGCATCTTTGAGATGCGCCACTACGAAGCTCTTGATTTTGCATCTTGCGGGTTTGGTTCCTGTGTTGTTGCTATGGTTCTTTTGAGCAGTTTTGGTTAAGGTTTCAGTTTTGTTTTCGGAGCTGCTGTATTTGGTGACCTTAAACTATGAAAGGTTGGGCTGTTTGATTAGTTTGAGGATTGATTAGGCCTTGAGATCCACTCTAGGAACTCACGAGGGAAGTAAAATGGCGTTTGATTTGGATTTTGATTAGTGGTCAGGTTTTTGAGTTCTCTCCTTGATGGCTGGTTAGAATATGACGCGATGTTTGTCGAGACAGACTTTTTTGTCATCAAAGAAAAATGTCTAATCCTCCTATAACTTTAAGCTGATCGCATTTCCTAATGTATGAGGTCTATTAAGGTTGGGGCATATATAAGCTTCACCAAAAGCAACCGCCCTTTTTACCTTGGCAGGGTTAGATCCATCTTCCTTATATCATTGTGCTCCATTTGGTATTAAATCATGGGGAAAGATTCACAATTTTCAAGCCTTCTGTCACTATTTGTAAACTGTATTTCATGTGTTTTTGGTTGATCGAGTCATTTACTGCATACTCTCTTTTTCCAGGTGACATTCATGGGCACTACTCTGATCTTCTGAGGTTTTTTGAACTTGGAGGTTTCCCTCCTCATGCCAATTATGTATTTCTTGGAAATTACGTGGATCATGGCAAGCAAAGTCTAGAGACAATCTGCCTTCTGCTGGCCTACAAAATTAAGTTCCCTGAGAATTTCTTCCTTTTACGTGGAAATCATGAGTGTGCATCCATGAATCGGATATATGGATTTTATGATGAATGTAAATGGCGCATGACGGTTACTGTTTGGAAGAAGTTTATTGATTGTTTCAACTGTCTTCCAGTGGCCGCTGTCATAGAGAGCAACATACTATGCATGCATGGTGGCCTTTCACCCAAGTTAAAAGATTTGAATCAAATTAGAGGCTTGCCGCGCCCAAGTGAAGTTCCATATCGTGGTCTCCTCCACGATTTGCTTTGGTCAGATCCTGATAAGGATATCAAAGGCTGGGGAATGAAAGATCGAGGCACTTCATATACCTTTGGCCCAGATAGATTGTCTAAATTCTTGAAAAAGCATGATCTGGACCTTGTTTGTCGTGGCCACCAGGTTAATGACATGTTAATGCTTTCTTCTTTTGGTGCTTTTAGCCACAGAAAGAGCAGCATCATTAACAATGCTTGTCACAGGTTGTTGAAGATGGGTATGAACTCTTTGCCGATAGAGAACTGGTGACTATATTTTCTGCTCCTAATTTTTGCAGTGAACGTGACAACGTTGGTGCAATGATGAATGTAGATGAAAACTTAGTGTGCACATTTCAAGTTCTTAAACCTGCTGATAAAACAGCTAATTCATCGGACAATGACACAACGATTGCTGCCACATCACCTCCAAAATTGCAATGTAAGTGATGTTCTTTGCTTATTCTCATTTATCAGGTATAACGGTTTGCAGTTTGCACCCACTCCCCTTGGTGCCCTGCAATGATTTTCTCTTAACTCATGAAAAGAAAGAAAAACGGTGTATAGTAGTCACCGATGAAAAAGACCTTCTTATGATAGCATCAAATTCTGTCTTTATTTTTCTAGGAGCGTCACTAGCAACTGTGTCAACCTGTTAAGGTTTTGTCTAGGCCAAAAAGGAGGTTGTATTCATTATGAAGACTGATTGCTTCTTCTAGTAGTAAGGGGTTAGAATGTGTCAAGTTTTGTGAGTTCCTTGTACTGATAGTCCTGCAAAATCCCAAAATTTAATATTTTCCTTGGCAGTTTCTATTGCATCCGATATTGCCACCCTTACCTAGGAGTCTCCTTAGTTCCATGAACTTACATGAATTTGTGTGACTGTGCGTGTGGATAAATGTCTTGTGGTTACTAAGCACAAACTTTACTTGCAGAGCTCGCATCATCTGGTGACTACCGGTTTTGAAACTTCCGTGGTGCATCTTTTATCTATTTTATCTTGAATGCAATGTGGGAGCTTTAGCTCATCAGCGGGAACATGAAAAAGATTGGAATTTCATTTTCGCAGTTATAAATTACTGATTGGTGCCTGATTTTTGAATGTGGATTTTAAATGACATTACAATTGTGGATTGTGGATGCCTGTAGAAGACTTTTTCATCTCACTTCTTTGATGTAAACCTTTGTTTTGCTCATAAAGGGGCCAGACAAATGTAATTTATTTCGACTCTTGATGGTTTGGATACAAAATACATTCACTTCTCTTCTCTGCTTTTTGATGTTGGGTTGAAGGGACGAGCTATCTCTATAAGTCATCTGCCCAAGGATTTTGAATTGGCAACTTGTGTTTGTTTCGCACATAATGATTTGTGTTTAGGGTGATTGATGTACGGTGAGAATGCAGTAATTTGTGATTATGGGTATAAGGATGTCATGGTCGAGCTTCTCTTGATGGTGTTAGCAGATCATTTTTCTAAACCAATTTCTCTTGTAGCCTATCCTCGTGAGAACTGGCTTGGTAAGGTCAGGTCAGTTCGGCTCCTGGAGTTGGACTGGCCGGATGCACACCCGTACATAATAGTAAAGGCATCGGCTGTTTTCACAAGACAAACTTCAGAAAAGCCCTTGCTGAATTTGTCCGGAGCATCATTTGTGCGAAGAGATTTCCAAGCTACTAGTATCCTGGTGAGGTTATAGCGACAAGCTTGCTCAACTTCGAGCTTTAGAACGAAGGTATGTGGATTAATTATCACCAAGTCGGAGTATTCGGTAATAGGTATGTGACCTTTAGTAACTTTAAAAGAGAGCCTATAACATCTCATCTCCGCTCTTTCACCAATGAAAGAAAGATATCCATCATTTTGAAACGAGAGAGAGAGAGAGAGAGAGAGAGAGACACCCAAATTTTCAATTGCTTTGAATGGAGAGCTCTAGCAGCGGTTGAGAGAGCATTTTTATTGATTCCCCTCTCTTAGCAGCAAACCAGATACTCAAAAGGATAAACAAAATGATAGAAAAAGATTAAATTAGAAACGTTTTCAGCTTAATCATGGATGTGACTTCGGGCGTATCTCATAAAAGAGGGGAAAGTTTCCCAGATCAATTTTCTAACCGAAAAAAATTGTAAGCTTGCTCTTTCTTCTGAACATAGAATTGAAAGATATGTATCTATTTCATGATTAAAGATAAATAATCTTACACATTCTTATTGTTTTACTCTATCCGTAATATGCGTGATGAGATGGATTTTGGACACACGTGACGACGTGATGCTAAACCTAATCATAATAGGAATGGACCATGCATCAAAGCCAAACTCATACAACTGACTCAGGTGACTTGAATAAAAAATCCTTGGGATTACTCTATTAAGATTCTATGACTATATCTTTGTACATACCAACTAGAGGTAGATGTTCATCACAAAAATGAGCAATAAGCATTTGAGTAAATGATAAGTCCGCAAACGTTATGGATTGATGATCGAATATAATTAAGTTCTTGTCATATATGGATTTACGGTTGTTGTTGATATGTTTTAATAACATAGTTGGTAAGAATTTGATTGTCGTTAATGACTTTTCTATTTCACGAATTAACTAACCATTGCTTAGTTGGTAAGAATTAACTACGATCTCCCTAAATTAGTGCTCACTGGAGTTGGTGATCTTTTGTATTAGGCCTTTCCCCAGGCTGATTAGGAGTGTTTGATCCGAAGAGTCACCAAAGTCCCCCCCCCCTCCCAATACATGAAACCAACAGAAGCAGAGAAAATAATCAAATATAAGAGAGGGAGAGAGAGGGAAGGCAGCTCGGAAATAACTCGCCAACTCGGAGGGCAACCTCCAGAGAGAACGAAGTGAATCGACAGAGGAGAGTTGGGGCGGGACATCTCCATTCATTTCACTTCCTTGACTAGTGAGGTGAAAAGGTTCAAGGAAGGAGCTTCGTATATTCTCCATCGTTTCATCAAACAACTTTGGCGCAATTATGAATGTGGATGAAAACTTAGTGTGCCAATGCCAAATTCTTTAACCTGCTGATAAAAACAACCAATTCATCTGAGAATGACGCAATGATTGCGGCCGCAGCACCTCCAAAGTTGCAATGTAATTGATGTTCTTTGTTTTTCTCAATCATGGTGTACATGACTTTGCGGTTTGCCCCCATCCTTCCTCGGTGCTCTATAATGATTTTTTCTTTACCTATAACTGGAAAAAAAAAAAAAAAAAAAAAAAACCGTGCATAGTAGTCGCCGACTAAAAGACCTTATATTAGCTTAAATTCTCTGTCTTCAATTTTTTAGGAGTCATGGTGGCAATTACGTCAATCTGTTGAGGTTGTGTATATGCCTGAAAGGAGGTTGTATTCGTTATGATGACTATTTGCTTTTTTTTTTCAGTAGTAAGGGTTGGAACGTGTCGACTTTTGTGAGTTCTGGGTAGTTTTCGTCATGTGAAATCGAAATGTCTAAAATTTTCCTTTTTTGGGTTTCATGTCTCTATTGCATCCAACATTGCCACCCCTACGCAGGAATCTCCTTTGTTCCATGGACTCACATGAATTATGTGTGACGGGGCATGTGGATAATATCTTTGGTTGATAAGCATGAAAGTAACATCATTTGGTGACTTGGGCACGTAACTTGGAATAGAAAGATAGAAAAGACTGTTGGTATTGAAGCTTCCATGGCACGTCTCTTATCTAATTTATCTTGATTAATATATGGGGTCTTTAGAACGGTGTTCCAAAGGAGGAATGTGATGTGGGCGCTTTTTCCTCAGAAAAGGGCCAGGCAATTGTAATTTTTTTCTTGTCTTAATGGTCTGGACACCAAATACTGCGATTTCTCATCTGCTTTTCGATTTTAGGCTAAGGGGAAAAGCTGTTGTGAAAAGGCTGTTTGCATGTGGATTTTCAAATGGCAATTTGTGCTTGTTGATGATTAGTTTACTGTGAGAATGCGGTAATCTGTGTTCATGGGTTAGAGAGGTGTCAAGGTCAATTTCGTCCTGATGGTGCTTTAGAATCGCCGGTCAGAAGGATGTCAAGAAATGGGGTTTGGGTGGACAATTGATTCGTTTTAACTTCAGTCAGCGACGAGATTCATCTTCATCGGGAAAATTTACCAGATATATAGTTTTGCTCGAACCCAGTCACTTCCAGTTGCATCCTTCTGGAAAGGTTTTCTGCAGTTTTCAGTCTTTGTTTCTCTCTCAGTAACCTTTGCTATTTTCATTAATGCTAATCTTTGGGACCGGGCAGTTGCCATCCATCATGAGCACACATTTCCTATCTAATATGTCTTGCTCTTAGGTTACTTTAATTAACTTTGGATCAAATTTTTTCAGTTAACAACATTTCCTTTCCCTCTTCTGGAGCAGGCTGAAGCAATTTATCTCATTCTCTGATTGTTGTGTGGATTCCTTGCTGTTATATCAGTCCATGCTGAGACTGGATTCTATAGATATTCAGCAATGTAAGGAGCCCTCGGATAAGTATGAACCAGCTCCTGCATTTCTCGTGCAGGTGAGCCTCTCAACCATGTGAGAAAGACGAGTAGAATCATTCTAAAGCTCACAACTCTCCACTTGGTATTGAGATTTCTCAAGGTTAGCGTGATAAATTCACACCTAAATGCAGGTGAAGAATCAAGTTCTCTAGCATACTGATGATCTAGCAAATACCCTTTGGAATGGTTTTTGGTTTTGTACTTTTTTACACCTGGTTGAAAATATGGTAGACTGGATCTAAATCCTTGCTCTAGATACATGTCAACCTTCGTGTTTTGGTACTATTAGGATCATTCCATTTGCAAAAAATAGCGCACTATTTGCTCAATACCAATGCCAAGGAGAGGTCCAAGAGGTGATTACTCTTTGCTGTATTCTCCTTTTGGTTTGTTCTTAACTTCACAGTTAAATGTCCGAGTGCTTGGATGTAAGCTGCTCAAATGAATTGGCCTTTTGCTTTAACCAACCAATAGTCTGGTTTAGTTTGAAATTTATGTCCTCTTAAATTTTTCGATGTCTGATGTATCACTGCTAAATCTCCATGGGCGATTTGCTGTCACATATTTCTCTCTGAGTTGCCCGTTTTGCTTGATTCGAACTCGCCATTATTGATAATTTCAGGTTCTCTCCTAATATGTTCCCACATTTTGGCAGAGCTATAAGCATGGGCACGATCCTCTCGAGTCTCTACTATACAGGAAGCAATGTACCGTAGCATGACCTCATCAGTAAAAGTATGGAGGCTTTGCAAGCTTGGACTCAAATTCAGTTGTCTGGAGGCAAACTACAGCACGAGTAATTTTCAGATGCGTGCGGCATACGCTCTCACCTTCAGAAGCGAGCAGACATTAAACATCGATTTCTCAGGCACTCTACACATAAATGTCGTCGAAACAGGTGGGATTTATCCATCAGACAGTCCTGAAGTGCCCGGTGCCCCAGATCAATTTAATCAAGGTTTTGGTATGCTAATAAAGTACCTAGTTCGAGGCTATCTAATCATCAGGATCCACACGCATGCTCTAAAGCATTCCCGTTTTCAATCATTCAAAAACAGGACAACTTAAAAACAAATTCGCCGCATTCCTTGACCTCAGCCTGAGTGCGAACATACGCACAATCATGAAATGAAAACCAAACAAAAGGGATTATAATCATTTAGTAATCCCTGTGCTCGTGTTTTGATCTTGATTATCCAACCCATCGCCGAAATGTTGCGCTAGATTCCAAGACCAGATAGCTAGCGAAGAAAGAGGAACTCCCAAGACACTTCGACATCATTTTTTTAACAGCAACGAGACAAGCAAAGCCCACCTTTTGCACAGCATTTCCTGACTCACGAATTCGGCCTTATGTGCTTTCTGTTTCCACGATCCACTGCACTCGCATGCTCTGCCTAATTAAATTAATTGCTCTCGCTTGTTTGTTTTTGAAGGCAAAGCAAAGAGAACACGCAATTATGGAAAGTAAAACCTTTCTTTGTATAGTACCCCAGAAGTTCCAATTTTAAGGTCTGACTCAGAGCTTTCATGTATGTCACTCGGCATAAATGAAAATTATTTCTTTCAATAAGGATAAGATAAGAGTTAGACCCATTCATTTGCGTCCCCATCTCGGAGAGATGTGAGATTAACGGCATTATTGATCAGGTCGAGGTTAGTACTGTGGAACCTCGTGTTCCCTAAAGCAGTAAGAAGAAAGATTACGAAAGATGCTAGATGTTATGAGGAAGTAAGTGGGAAAGAAATAAGCTAACATACAGAGAATTTCTTTGTCATAGATCAAAAGATCAATTAACGAAAAGACAGAAGATTTGGACTCTTAAGCTATACATGCATTAGCCACTTGTGCTTCATTGAACTCTGGTGATCCGAATACTTACATTCCATGAGAAAAGATTTGCAGCATATAAGCCAGAAGAAGATTCATTTTGATTGAATGAAAATGCTAACATCATAATATGGGCAGGAGAACAAAAAGGAGAAGGCATGTCAAGTTTGCCAGGGAATTAAGGATCTAAAGACAACCCACAATTTCTGCTTCGTCTGGTTTAATAGGGAAGCAACTTTTTCTGTCGATTGAAAACAGATGAAAACGCAATGAGTTCAATGGGCAATGTTTTTTCGGGACGTGACATTAGAAGAATGAATCAGAAGCATGAAGGATAAACTGATCGGCTATCAACAATGAGAGAACAACTAACTAGCAGATGGACGAAGCTCGACGAATCCACTATCTTACAGGTTAAGCAAAGCATCCATCCCCCGATCTCATCTAATAGGACTTAGCATTTACATCTTACCAGATGGAACATCATTATTTCCTTAAATTCTGCAGCATGCTCAATGAGCAATTTGCCAACGCTATGATCTGCAACCGACTTGTCACATGATCAAAAGGGGACGCATGAAAGACTCCAACATACTATCTTTGCATTGAAAACCTTCCAGATTGCAAAGAAGAAGACTACATACATGAAGCCATGATCGAGTTCTCGACCAGGTAACTCTCTCCTTGGTTGTTAGAAACACAAGTATAGAGTGTACATAACAAATGAGAAATTCAACAAGTGTGACAAAGACTGAAAAATTTTGCCTGGCTCCTGACCGTCTGCCTTTACTTTCACTATTCTATTTAGGAAACTGGTTCCCACTGGAAAACAGGGTTCACATTGTGACTGTGCACCTCACCTGATGGTCGGACGACAACGGCCTTCCAGCTGCAATTGGATGCCGAATCAGAAGGCTTCGCGTGGGAGGGCGTTTCGGTCATTCCGTCCTCCTCAGAGGAAAAACATGAGGAATTGCTTTTGCTCTGCCTTCATCCGTTTCTGATAATCTGGACGAAGGCCAATAGCCCACCAATATTTATACTAAGCACAGCACCTCTCTCTCTCTCTCTAACATGAAGATGAAGAGAGAGAGAGAGAGAGAGAGAAGAACAGAGAGATCATTGAGAGAGGGAGAGACAGAGAGATGGGATTATAAAGAGGGGTCCCGGGGTGAAGGGGCATTTGTTTATTATATGGATTTCTCGTTTCACACGCTGTTTGTCCAGTGTTTAATGTCCAGGTTTCACCCCGAGATTACAACATGTACTATCTTGAGGCTCATTTTGAAAGTAAAATGGCTTTTCTTGAATCCAGGTACTCACATGACATGCTTGCGGTTGGGCTTTACCTTCAAAAGGTCTCTAGAGTAATCACGCGTTAGATTTTAATGTGACAGATTTCATGTTCAAATCACAGCATTTCTCACTCAAAAGGGATCTCGAGAACCATGCCAACCTCATTGTGAGCGCTTTCTTATCCGATGCATGTGAATAGGGCGATTTACATAAGTTCACGAGGATCAATCGAACCAAAAGATTGGATCCTTGTCTTGTCATTAAGAATATATTATATAGAAATTGTGTATAAAATTTAAAAGAAAAGAGGGAAGGAGAATTGTCATCATTTTTGGCAAGGGACTGTAAATTGGCACTGAGCGGCCGGTGAAGAGCCCCTTTCAACTTTCTCTTCGGTCCGTTTTTCTGTAAAAGACACAAACTCTCCCTGTCACCCTGGTCCCCCTCCAGTTGGTTTCAAGCCATCAATCATCACGCTAATCTCACCCCAGACAACACGTCGTTTCCGTGCAACTTCCCCCAATCGGTTTCTTCTGTACCCACCATCACAGCAACTTTGCACTCCGCCGGTTTTCTTGCTCCTCCTGCAACTTTGTTTCTTCCCCTGGATCGACCGCTCACTCAACCCAGCAAAACCCCAAATCTTGATTTACTTAAATCGGTCTTTTGTCTGATTAGATTAATGACTGCAAAGTTGTAAGTTTCCTCTGTCTTTTAGTTTATTTGATCTTCGTACATTCGTGCTTCGTGCTCAACGTGAAGCGACAATAACATGCAAAGATCCAAGCAGTGTCTGAATCTGCAAAAAAGGACATGAAGACGCCCTGCAGCTGCACGACTTCAGAACGCGCAAGTTGGTACTGCATTGGAATGTCCACTGCTTTTTGGACCCATCCTGCTGGAGTAGTGACAAGACAAAATTCCTGAGAAGTGTGTCATGTTCGTTGACTAATTCATGGTTCTATCTTCGGTTGGTAAATTATTTTGGCGATCAATGAAATTTATTCGATTAATTCCGGGTTTATTTCGAGATTTGATGTACTGATTACAATTAGACAGGATAGTAGCAAGTGTTTTGAGGTTTTCGTACTCTGTTATACCTTTGAGAAACACCCTCTATGATCATCCATTTTCGAGTGAAATTGTTATCAGGCTCCAATGAATAGAGTTTTGATTCAATTCTCTCATAATTCCTGGTGATGATATTGAAACACTCGTTGCCTCTCTTGAATATAGGCAAAATTGCCAAACCACGTAAATATTTGGGTAACTATCCTTCGCTTCAATGTTCATTTAATTTCTCTATTGTTTCCAATTTATTTGTGATCGTGCACACTGCTACCCGTTTATCTCAACAAATCCTCTAGACATATCATCGGCAATCAACAAAAGACATCGAACATCTTTTTTTTTTTTTGGTAACTCGGGAACCCCCGTACAGCCAACAACTAGTGAGGTAAACTCAGAGCGGTGCTAGCGCAGGACCCACCATCACGACACCACGCTTAAGACCACTAGCGACGATGCTGGGATTCGAACACCATCCCTTGCATTAGGGGAAGGAGCTCGAAGCCAACGCTGCCACCACATGGGGTGGTAAGACATCGAACATCTTTCTAATTGGAAAACTAAACTTTTCGTCTCTAGACTTATGGACTTTCCTAATCAAGCTCTTGAACTTTTAATTACTTGAACCAAGTCTTTGAACTTGCATACATAGAGTAGCGAGTCGAAATCTTAACGTGTATAGTTTAGTAAATAACATACGACCATCCAATGGGCCGTACTGAATTTAACGTGTCTCGTGTAACAAGCAAATTGAAAACCAAACTTAGAAAATGGATCTAGTATCTGTCAATGGAGTAACAGCTTCGATCATCACATCATTATCATCTCCAAGATTATTTGTATCGAAACCCAGCATATCACTATCCAAATCTTTTTCAGGTGGATTAACATAATCAAGAAGCCTGTCAACTTCACCAAGATTGATCGATTCTTTGCCTTGAGCCAAGCTTGTTCATTATCATCGTATTTGTTTTAGAATATACGAGATTATCCAGTATCTCAGATGCAACCTTATTTTTTTTTTTTTTTTTCTCTGCACAACTTCAAATGTACTCTAATTTCACTCGCATGAAGAACTGTAAGGTTCTGTAGATTTTCTAATGGCACAATCCCACTTAAAACCTGCAAAAGATCTAGTTCATATAAGTCCATAGAAATTGATTAAAAGAGCAAATTAGATCATTTACGTGGACGACATGTTTTATCATTGTCGTTGTTTTCCCTGAAAATAACTTTTGTAGCTTCATCCAACGGAGCTGCACTGCATTTTATTTATGGGAAAATGACACAAATAGTTTATAAATTTTGGCTCAATGTACAATTTAGTCTTTGAACTTTTAATTTGTTCAATTTAGTTCTTGAACTTTAATCTAGTATATAATGTGATCCCTAAAGTTTTATTTATGCAGTCCATGAACTTTTAGTACATTTTTAATACAATCCCTGAAATTGTATAAAATGTTCAATGTATTTCTTGGTATTGAATTAATGGAAGGATTTTCATATAGTTTAGGACTATATTAAATATATACCAAAAGTTTAAGAACTATATTGAATAAACTAAAAGTTCAGGGACCACATTGTATATCGAGCTAAAGTTTAGGGACCATATCGGACAGATGAATAGTTTAGGGACCAAATTACACATTAGGCCAAAATCCAGGGAATACTTATGTCATTATCCATTTTATTTATTGAGGTAAAAAATTGAATGGTCACTCAAACTTTCTTCAATATGAACTTTTTTCTTTATTCAACTTATCCCGAACTTTTAAAAGTATGCTCAATGCAGTTCTTCCATCAAACGTACACCATGCCGCATGCATTTATTTTATGAGAATTGCCACATCAGCATTAATTGAGCAAAATAATGATTTGAATTCACACATCGTTTTCTCAAGTCAGCAACTTTTTAAAATTACGGTATGCTAAAGGAAACAAGGCTTGAAATTCTTAGAGAGTGCTTCGAATGACTTGGTTTCGTGTATCGGAGGTGTTACCAATGTGCTTTGAAAACTATTTTTGGTAACGGGATCAACCATATCATTCAACCAAAACAAATAAAGCAAGATGTCAGGATGGGATGGGTTAACAAGTGCAAGTTGTATTTCTTTCATATTTTTGTTTTCTTCCTGTACTTCGTTCATTGATAAATCTTATTTCATGTATCTTTGTGTCTGTACATTGTGAATTACCTTCTCTCTCCTTTTCAAGAGATTTTTACATAGTATTGGAGCAAGTTTTTTGTCCATTTATGTCAATCGCCTCGAAAGTATTACCATTTCGGAAGAAAAGCTCATAATATTCGGTACTTGATTAACAATTTAAATCATAGTGACGTTGAATTAAAAAAAAACCTTAAAGGTCTCTTCCTTTTGGTGCACTAGTCGATTAAGTGAGATGTATTAGCCATGTTGATTGCAACCAATTGTTGAGTGTCTTGAGGTTATTTTTTACAATTTCAAGTGAGATGATTCACTAATGTGGTAGGCACTGGAAATTCATTAAATCAATGAAACGAGAGATTTTGATGAATCTGAAGATAAAAGGCAAATATGCCGCTAAGCATTTAGTCGGAATGGATCATCGAGTGGGAGCCGTCGGGAAGTTGGTGGACGTGGACCCCGGGGGGGATGCACTTTGTGCTAATTCATGGAACAAGAATTAGGAAACCACTGTCAATAAGGTTGTCATCAACAAATTAAATTCCCTCTTCAGTCATTGCTGCTTCCTGGGAAATGTATAGGAACCATCGATCAGCTTTGGCCTCATAACTTTTATAGAAACAACTATTACCTGACACCATTTGATTAGGGCTTTCACAAGGAATCAATGATGTTGACTATGGGATCAAGGTGATTGCACGACAACTTTCTAATAGGAAAGTCTTCATTCTTCTCGATGATATGAATGATGAGGCACAACTTGAGAAATAAGCCATCAAGCACGTTCCATTTGTCTCAGGAAACAGAGGAATTATGACAACTAGGAATAGAAGCGTTCTAGAAGTCAACCAAACTTGGATTGCAAATTCAATCTCTCGAGCTTTTTGGTAGAAATGTTTATGGATGAAATCCTTACTTGGATGATTGTGTTGATCTTTCGAGACAAGTAATTTCTATGACTAGAGGACAGCCCTTAGCTATCGAAGTCCCAAGCTCATAACTTGGTCGCCAAAACAAAGCTGCATGGTAGATATACAGGATAATCTAAGGGAAATAACTCATGAGGAGACCCTGGACAAGTGGAAGATCAACTACAATGCCCTCAATCTTGAGCAAAAACAGATCTTTCTCAACATCTCATGCCTCTTTTTGGACGAAGATATGTATACATCTTACATGTGGAAAGATTGTAGGTTTCAGTGTTATATTCAACTTAAGGTCTTAGTTGCATATGAGAGAGAGAGAGAGAGAGAGATTTTTCATTTACTTTTATGCTACCTCTTAATTTACCATTGAATGGCCGAGAAAGGAGGCCATTGAAGCAGTCTGCTGAGATGCCTTTGGAATCTGTATGAGCCAAGAGTTTTTAAGGCTTCCAAACATAAAGTTCCTCAAATGAGCTAGGAGACATTTTGTCGGAGACTGTAAGAATAAGCTTTCGGGGTAAAGATCCATGTTCTAGCATAGGTCTCCTCATAAGCCCCTGGCCATCAATTTCCATCCAAGCAGTATTGTAGTTCTCAACTTCTCACATAGTTTTTCGACCGAAAAAAAAAAAAAAAAAAAAAAAACTGTCTTATAGTTCCATCATAGAGGACTGGGCTGAATGGAGGCTACTCAAGGTACAATTCCTGACTGTTTGTTTATCTCTGTGTATTCAATTGTCTCACGTAGAGTTTGTGTTCTTTTCTTCCCTTTTTTTTTCTTTTTAATTCTGATGGTTTTATTAGTGATGGGCTTAAGGCCCGTCCGCCCAAGTTGGGCCCAAAAAGCCTGGCCCACGGGAATACGGCCCGTGGATGGAGGGACATATAAAAGGGAGGAGAGAGAGAGAGAACGTACCGGTTGAAAACAAAAAAAAAACGTACGTACGCATCCCTTCTCTTTTCTCTCTCTCTCTCGCTTTCTCTCCCAAACAGTGAAGCGCGAAGGTGAATTTGCTTCACCGGATCGAACAGGACCAAGTTTCTCTTCCTCTATCGGCGTCGGTGTTTAATCTGTGGCTTAAAAGGTACGCTCGAATCCGTGGTGTGCTTTAGGATCGGTGATACGTGTTGTTTTTCCCGGGCTCGTCTTTCGCATTGATTTAGGGATTCGATTTAGTGTTGAATCCGCTTTTCGGGGATCCGTTATTCCCAACATTGGTATCAGAGCCCTAGTTCACGTTTTCCTGACCTGTTTGATGTTTTTTGATTGATTTTTCGCGAAAGTAATTCGGCCGTACGGATCGGGGCGAGAAATCCCGACACCCGAGGGCTATTCACCCATTTTTCCGAGTTTTCGTATGTCAAAATCAAATTCTGATGGCATAGGGAGAAAGGGGTCATCAAGACGAGTCTGGAGATATGTCGAACGCCGCCGGAGACGCCGCACGCGCCCACACGCGCGCCCGAAGCGCTAGCGCGTGGGCGCGACGCGCCCGGAGCGCTAGCTCGCCCGGCCGTGCGACACACGCGCCGGCCGACGAACCGACGCGTGCTGATGTCAGCATGACGTCACCCAACGGTCGAGAACCGCTGGGGTGACGTCATCGATGACGCGCACGGCGACGGCACGGCGGTCACCGACCGCGACCCGACGACCCGAACCACGGACGCCCGGCACGCGCGCGCGACGTGCCGGATGACGCGTCGTGTGATGTCAGCCCGCGCACGCGCGCGGCACGTGCCGTCGGTTCGCCTGAACCGGCTCGACCAGTCCGACCGGTCTGTCCGGTCCGACCGGTCCGGCGACCGTTGACCTGATCGTTGACCCGTTGACTGTTGACCGTTGACCGACGACCGTTGACCGTTGACCAAAAAAAAAAAAAAAAAAAAGGAGGAAAAGAATGTGTTTCTTTTTCAATTAAGTCTATGTGGATTATTTGTGATCCCTTATTTGTTCTGCATTTGTTGCACGAACAATGCCTCCCCTGAGGTTGTGCACACCTATTCGCGCGATTCTGGAATGAACAAAAGGATAGGCCGTCTAAGTTGATAGGCGAGCGATCGATCATCGATGGGAGAGTGGTGACTTAATTGATCACGTCCCGGAAGTCAACGGGAAAATTCAACAGGTCATATGGAATGGTCGTCCTATGCCACGCCGAGAGATGGTGCGATTTTTTATAAACACTCTTCCACCCGAATGGCAAGATGTGTTGAATCGCATATGGGATGTCAACGGAGCTGCTTCATATAAGAAAATTGTGATGGATTTTGTAAATGAATATTACTGCATTGTTACAAGGGAAAAGATCAAGAAATTGAACAAAAGAGGATCTTTCCCAGTTAGTGTCTTTAGTTTAGTGTTAGATGTATTGGTTGTTTTCTTAGTTAAGTGTGCTTTGTGGACATCTTATGTAATGCTTACTACCTAATTGTTGTTGATGTAGCAACCTATATGTTAGTTGTATTATATGAAAGCATTATTATATTGTATGTCAATTATCTTGCTTTTTTTTGTTATTGCTGGTTCTTGTGGGTAGTTAGTCAGGGTAGTTATAGAAGTTTTTGTAACTTCATAGAATTTATTTTGCATAAGACAATTATATTAATGATAGTTTTAAGTTAGGATTTTGGAGGATGATTGGAAACATAGTGACCTTTTGATTCTCGAAGCCTTACTTGAAATTATTCATTAATATGATGGGTCTATGCAAATAGGGATGCATAAATGATAGGCATTAATAATTCGTGGATATATGTCTGATGTGTTCAAATCAATGGCTTCAGCCACGAAGAGCATAGTTGCCGAGCTGAACAAAGGTGAAAAGCTCAATGGTGACAACTATGAGATATGGCACATGAAAATCCAATATGTCTTTGGAAGAGCAAGAGGCACTTGAAGCTCTTAACCTAACCATGGTAGAACCCGAAGAAGGAAATACCGCACAAACAAAAGAGATAAGGAAGCTTTTGCTGCATAGAAACGAAAGAACTCTCTTGCTCGCATCACGTTGCTGAGTAGCATGGAAAATGACGTCATGCGAGAGTTTAGGTGTTTTGACAATGCCAAGGAAATGTGGGAGGCATTGGCAGCTAGATTTGGTCATACTTCGGTGACCAGATCGAGACACTCACTATTAGGTTTGACTCCTATAAGAAGCCTCATGGTCGACTATGAAGCAACATCTTAGAAAGATGTCAAACATAATAAATGAGCTGAAAGATGCTGGCCATGTCCTCACAGATGAGCAGCAGATGCAAGCAATGATTCATTCCTTGCCTCAGAGTTGGGAGCATATGAAGGTGCACCTGACCCATAATGAAAATATCAAATCTTTTGAGGATGCAAAGTGCGCCATCTTGAGCTGGAAGAGGACCGCCTCTTGGCGACTAAGCCGGATGCTGAACTCTATCATGCTAGTTCTAGCTCAAATGGAGCTTCGAGCTCTAAGCGCAAACGTCCTAACTGGCTTGATAAAGGAAAAGGCAAGGAAGAAGGTCCTTCAGGGAAGAAACCCAAATTTAACCAACATGGAAGAGGAAAGCGTCCTCGCATGAAAAAGCTTGCAAGGGTGAAATGCTACAACTGTGACAAGAAGGGTCACTATGTTCGCGACTTGTCGTGAGCCAAAGAAGGTATGCACCCCTTGTACCTTTCAGAACTTTGCTTTTGTGTCGAGTTATGTGTTTTTAACTGAGTCTAATCCTTTGTGGACTGTGGATTCAGGAGCGACAGACCATGTAGCGAAGGATAGAGGATCCTTCGTGGAATTCCGACGAGTATCAACTGAACTAAGTGGATCTATGTAGGAAACAACTCCGAGCTGAAGTGAAAGGAATTGGCACATGCCAACCGAATATGCGTGGTGGACGCACTTTGTTCCTACATGATGTATTGTATGCTCCGGAGATTCGTCGGAATTTAGTGTCTGTATTAGTGTTGGTTAAATTAGGTTTTAATATGAACTTCGTAGTAGAGGTGTGAATTTGTTTTTGGATACAAATTACTATGGTTGTGGTTATTTTCTGGATGGTTTCGTTGTATTAGATATTGATTATGTTAATGCAAATGTTTGTTATTTCCTTATCACGTCTCCTAATAAATATGATAATGATGTGAAAGTGTGGCATGCAAGACTTGGTCACATTGGCCAACAACGTATAAATAGACTAGCCAAAGAGGGCTTGTTGGGCAACATTGAAAAAGTCGATTTGCCCATATGTAAGCATTGCCTAGAAGGGAAAACGACAAGGAAACCATTTGGAAAAGGAAAAAGAGCTGAATTTCCTCTGCATTTAATCCATTCGATGTCGTGGTCCAATGAATGTGAAAGGAATGCATGGGGCTGTTTATTTCATCACTTTTATAGATTTTCAACACTCGATCGGATATGTCTATTTGATTTCTCATAAATCTAAAGCAATAAGTTGTTTCAAAAGGTTTATGAACCTGGTAGAGAATCAATTAGACAAGAAAATAAAAGCATTAAGATCCGATCGAGGTCGTGAATATTTATCCGATGAGTTCAGAAAATTATGTGATGAAAAAGGAATAGAAAGACAGTTGTCTATTCCATATACTCCTCAACAAAATGGTGTTGCGGAGAGAAGAAACAGAACCCTACTGGAAATGGTTAGGTCCATGATGACGCATGCTAACTTACCTATTACCTTTTGGAGTAATGTGTTGTTAACTGCTGCCTATATACTTAACCGTGTGCCTTCCAAATCAGTTACTTCCACTCCATATGAGTTATGGACAGGTAGAAAACCGGACTTAAGTTTTCTTAAGCCATGGGGTTGTGCTGCCTATACTCATGAGTCCTCTCACAAGTTTGGGAAATTGGGTCCCCGAGAGGAAAGAAGAGTATTTTCATAAGATACTCCGAACACTCGAAAGGGTATGTGTTCATAGGTGAGCAGGAAAGTGGGAGTATAACTGAATTTGAATCACGGGATGTCACATTCTTAGAGGATGAATTTCTTAAGAAGGGTGAAATGGGGGAAGATTACTCCTTATTTGAAACCTTGGATCAAGATAATGATATTAGTGGAGTTCGTCCAAGTGGGAGTAATATGAAAAGTGATGAATTCAATTCAACTCATTCTCAATTACAACCACATGATGAGACGACATCATCATTATCTAATCCTAGTGGGAGCATAATGAGGAATGATGTACAAAGTGTATAATCTCCCATACGGCGAACAAGTCGCCAAAGTATTCCCCGTCGACGTTTTCGCATTGAAGGGGAAACTTTTATGGTTGCTCCACAAGATGAGGATGAGCCAAAAAATATTAATGAGGCTCTGAATTGCCCTAGTAAGGAAAAATGGATTCATGCAATGGAAGAGGAAATGGAGTCAATGAAATCAAACCAAGTCTGGGAACAGGTTGATCTTCCAAAAGGACGCAGAGCTATTGGGAACAAGTGGGTTCTCAAAATAAAGCGAAAGGCTGATGGCTCGATAGAAAGGCATAAGGCTCGCCTTGTGGCGAAGGGGTATAATCAACAGGAATGAATTGATTATGAAGATACGTTTTCTCCTGTAGTGAGATTTACCTCGATTCGCATTATTCTGGCAATAATAGCTAGTATGGATCTTGAGTTACATCAGATGGATGTAAAGACTGCTTTCCTCAATGGAGAATTAGAGGAAGAAATATATATAGAACAACATGTTGGTTTCATAGTGAAAGGCCAAGAAGAAAAGGTATGTCGACTTTTGAGGTCGATATATGGTCTTAAGCATCATCAAGACAATGGTATATACGTTTTCATAATGCCATAATGGCATATGATTTTACGATGATTGATGAGGATCATTGTGTATATATCAAAAGATCCAAGGATCAATTTGTGATCATATCATTATATGTTGATGATATACTGATTGCCGGAAGCAATATGGAGTTTGTTAATACTTGTCAAGAGTTGGTTGTCTTCCAACTTTAAGATGAAGGATATGGGTGAGGCTGCATACATTCTTGGAGTTAAGATTTCAAGAGATCGTTCGAAGAGATCGTTATCTCTTTCACAAGAAACCTATATAAATAAGATTCTTGAACGATTTCGTATGCAAGATTGTAAACCCATAGACACTCCTATTGCAAAAGGTGAAGGATTGAGCCATAGACGTGTCCAAGGACTCCACAAGAGAAGGAACAAATGAAACATGTTCCTTATGCTAGTGCTGTTGGGAGCTTGATGTACGCTATGATGTGTACAAGACCCGACATATGTTTTGCAGTTGGAATAGTGAGTAGATACCAATCCAATCCAGGTCCAACACATTGGAAGGCCGTTAAGAGAGTACTGAGGTATCTGAAGGGAACTGCTGATTTCAAGTTGAATTACCAAGAAAATGATCTGCGACTTGAAGGCTATTCAGATGCTGATTGGGGAGAAGATTTAGATGAAAGAAAATCTACCTCAGGATTTGCTTTCTTACGAACAATGGCGCCATATCATGGAGCAAAGAAGAAGCAAACGTGTATAGCCTTGTCCACGATGGAAGCTGAGTTCGTGGCATTATCAGCAACGGTACAAGAAGGAGTTTGGCTTAAGAGATTTTTGGATCATTTAGGTGTTAATGAGAAAGTTGCGAATCCATTGTTGGTTAACTATGATAGCCAAGCAGCTATAGCGTACACCAAAGATCCAAAATATCATGGCAAGACCAAACATATAGATACCAAGTATAACTTTGTCAAGGATATGGTTGCACGAAAGGATGTGAACTTACAGTACATATCTACGCATAGAATGGTAGCAGGTCTTATGACAAAGCCAATACCTAGAGATGTGTTTTGTGGTCATGTAAAATCTCTAGGATTGCGTAGAGTGTGATGTACTGAATTGTAATTTCCCTGAGTTGTTCACATTTATGAACTAGTGTTGTTTCATTATTAATGCCTATGAATCTTTGTTTGATCTTTATGCATCTTAATACTCAGTGTATTACTTTAAGTTGAGGAAGTATGTCGGACAGATAAAAAATTAGCCCACTCACACGGGTAATCGTCTCTATTTACTGTGTGATAAATAGAGATGAGACTGTTATTAAGCTTATTATCTAGGTGATAATCGAGAGCTCAAGCTTAAAATACACATGTCGCCTTAACTAAGTGTTAAGATGAGGACATAATACTTGTGATGTCCGAAAGTAAAATACCCCACATTTTTTTTTACTTTATCTGTCTAAGATGCCAGATGTGAGTTCTGATGAATTTTGTGAATGAGTAGATACGTGAACTCAAGTTAGACATTGGGTATATCTGAACTATCATCTGTACGGTATTGAAAGGTGTAGACATACGCTCCATGGGAAAGGAGTTAATACCGTAATACGTATTTCATACTACGTATGCATAAGCCGACCAATAAGAGTGGCAAAAGTTTGATCTCAACTTTTATGACATGTGAGACTCTTGAGGAAAAAAAGTTCCTCAAATTTTAGTGCCCTCATGACTTTTACTTATTCTCAAGGTTTCTATTTAGTGTTTGTTATCTTAGGATGTTGCCAATGATCATGAGTTGATTCGATCTAATGGGACATTTCTAGAAAAGCAAGCTGAACTGAAATTGAGAGTTTGAAGGAAAGAGGAAGATCGATTTTGGGGAATCACATTGTAGTTTTGTATTCACTGGTCGACCAATTATGACTGTCTTTGGGATAATTATAATTGTGAATACAATATATATATCATGTTTAAAAGAGATCAAGAGAGATATAAAATGTGATCGATCGATCTAGGGTACTGCATACTAAATCTACTCAAAGCGTGACGCCCATTATGAGCTGCTATATATTCCTAACAGATGTATAGCAACGAGCTCTCAAAGTATGCTGGTCGCACGGATTATTCACCGGTATGAATGTTGAAGAGAGGTAAAGAGAATCCTGTTCAGCCCACCATGTGTGAGTGGGAGATGATGGTTTTATTAGTGATGGGCTTAAGGCCCGTCCGCCCAAGTTGGGCCCAAAAAGCCTGGCCCACAGGAATACGGCCCGTGGATGGAGGGACATATAAAAGGGAGGAGAGAGAGAGAGAACGTACCGGTTGAAAACAAAAAACGTACGTACGCATCCCTTCTTTTTCTCTCTCTCTCTCGCTTTCTCTCCCAAACAGTGAAGCGCGAAGGCGAATTTGCTTCACCGGATCGAACAGGACCAAGTTTCTCTTCCTCTATCGGCGTCGGTGTTTAATCTGTGGCTTAAAAGGTACGCTCGAATCCGTGGTGTGCTTTAGGATCGGTGATACGTGTTGTTTTTCCCGGGCTCGTCTTCCGCATTGATTTAGGGGTTCGATTTAGTGTCGAATCCGCTTTTTGGGGATCCGTTATTCCCAAAAAATTCCTATTGCCTAAATTATGATTATATAGGCAATAGCTCTTTGTAAATTAAATGGGTCACGACTGGAGTAATAGGACTACATGGATTAAAGGGGAAAACGAGTCAACCAAATTACAACTTAGTTCCAACACATTCATTTAGCGCCTCTAAATTCACTTTGGATTTTCCCTTTTCTATCCTTTAAACTATTATAACAAGTTGCCTGGGAGCTCAAAGTTCAGGATCTCACAAATTGCTACAAGACCAAGATTCCAAACTTCTATGATTATTTGAGTTTAGAGCGTTCAATCCTTAGCAAAAGGCTAATTGAGGTTAATGGTTCCTTGAAAAGCTTAAGGGTTTGCATGACAAAATTTATGTTTCCCTATTATTCTATTTTTCTGTTTCTTGGAATAAATTTGGAACAAAAATCCATTTGGTAATGTAATTTCATTTTTTTATTTCTGGAACAATTTTCTATTTTAAAAATAGATTTGGAGCTGAAATCACAAGCCAAAATTTTTAACTTTTCTATTTCTGAAATAAAAGTGAGAAATCAAAACTCTTTTCATTATTCACTTTCATTACAGCCCGTTGCCTATAGGACACCGGACGCCTCCTCGTTGATTGCCGGACATTCGTCGCCGACCGCTCGCCACTAGCCACCCTCCGCTAGACGCCGAACACCGATTGCCTATTGCTGGATGTTGGACACCGGCCGCTCGCCGCCAAATGATGCTCGCTCGCTTGACACCGAACTCTGACCGTTGGACATGGCCCACCCACCATCAGACGTAGGACTTCGGCCGCCCGCTGTCAGTTGTCGATTGCTCACCGCTGCCTGCCAAATGCCAGACTCCATCCGCCCACTGCCGGTCATCAGCCGCTCGTCGTCGAATGCCAGACATTGGCCACCGGCCGCCGAACATCGAACGTCGGACTCGGTCTGCTTGCCACCAATCACCAGACGCTGAAAAAAATTGTATTTCGATATCAAACGAATTTCTATTTCAAGAACATAAATTTTGAATCATGATCAAATGCATTTCTTTGCTCAGACACTCATCTAGAGAATAGAATTTGATTTATGTTCCATAAATTTTGTTATGCGCTCCTTAAGTGTTTTATTTATTTAAATGTGGATAGATGTGCAAGTCTCATGGAGTTGTCTGAAGGAATTGGACTGTTAGAGAAGCTCGATCAATTGTATTTAAGCAATTGCAGAAAGTTGAGGAAGCCACTTGAATCATTTGTAAGAGTGGCATCGGAGGTAGACCTGGATCTCTCGTGCACGACCATCACAATATTACTCAACTTCATTGGAATTCTAAAGTGCTTGTTAGTAATTAAACTGAGATCTACAGAAATTGATTAACTTCCTAGTTCTATCGGGAATCTACGAGAATTTAAGTCTCTCTTTTTATTGCATATTGAAATTAAGAAACTTTCTGTCTCGTATGGGAACTTGGAATCACTATTTCAGTTGGATGTCTCATGAACACAATGTCTACGATTACTTAAATCTATTAACTTAAGACTGTGTTTAGTAGTCGGGCTAAAATTTATCTTATTCTGCGTTTGGTGCTTCCTTAAGGTGGGATAAAGTCAAATATAAGAAGGATATAGGTTCGATAAAATTATCTTATAAAGAATGTGGGATAAATATAGATATAATTTATAATATGCATAATAGGAAAGTTATTTTTCTTGAATAACAAACTTATTATATTGATAAAATTGAAACTATATTTCAATATAAATTATATTTGAATTCTAATATAAGAAATTCAAAATTCAAAATTATTTTTTAATTTAATTTGATTTTTATTTGTATATTTGACTTTAATTCTATCTAATAATATAAATTCAATATATAAATATAAATATATACTTATATTTATTACACATTTTAGGTATTTTTACATTTTAGGTATATTAGTATAGTTTAGTATTTAAGAAAGTTTTATCGGAGAATGATGGAAGTAGAAAAAGAAATAATAATAAAAATAATTTGAAAAGAGAGGAAAACAAGTTGATGAAAATAAATTAGGGAATAGTGTCGCGAAAGATTTTTATCATCCTCATTTGTGAAATTTTAAATTTATTTACACTAATATGTCGTTTATCCCAAAAAATATATACATGATATTATATGAATATATCCAACTTCATAACTATGATTTACTAAACAATGAATATGATATAACAAAATTCTTTGATTTTATATTCTATCTTATCCCATCCAGTCATATCCTAATTAGAAATATGGATAATCAAATGTAGCCTAAGTAAATTTAAAGTCATCAAGATTTGGGATTCTTGGATAAGGGAGCTATCACGCTAAAAGAGTTAGAAGAGCTACATGCTATGTATTTGAAATGGGACATTCCCGCGAGCATTTAGAAGCCATCACTTTTGAGAGTCCACTTGCAAGTAACCCATGTTAAGAATTTTCCATGATGATCAAAATACTTCCTCACCTAAAGAAATTGGGTTTATGGCATTGTAGCAAACTTGAAGTATTGCCTAAGCTTCCCACAAGTTTTATAAGCCTAAGCTTGGGATCATGTTCTTAGCATTAGGTCCCAAATCTGTGAAACCTAACTAAATTGGGGGATTTGAGCTGTGGTGGTCATGATGGGAATTGTCGTCCTTCGTTCTTCTAAGATGGTCCATACCAACAATTCCTTGTGTTCCTTCCACCGTCTTTGTCAACATTGTCACTAGAATGTCATGAACCAAAAATCAGTTTGTAATATGCCGCAACCTGAAAAACTTGACACGTGTGCCAATTTATCAATGTTGTTGGAAGGAAGTTCAGCTTAATGAGCTTGAACAGTTCATTGTGGAAGGCTTAGAACTCCTTGAGGGATTTGCCGATCTTTTGAGGTTGAAGTTGTCAACGTTGATTGATTGCCCAAATCTAAGTGCAATTGAAGGACTTGGTTCAGCGGACTTGTTGGAACAATTGGAAATAAAAGAATGTACTAAAATTGAAACTCTAGATGGTCCATCGGATTTGAAAAAGCTGGAGACATGGGTAATTCGAGGATGCAAAGGGCGTCTGGCCGTTAAGGGCCTGGTGTGAACTAGAGAAAATCAAAAGATTGGATTTTACCTGCTGTAGATCATTAGAAAGTTTCGCTAATATATTTAGTACGAAAATACAGATGAGTGCTGCTGCATAAGCATTTTTAACTGCTCTAAGTCGGAAGGAGAACCTCCTTGACAGCGAGACCAAGGCATCTCATACAAGCTATGGAAAGTCCTAAGGAAATGTCCAACTGGGTTCATAATCAGTCAAGCCAGAACAAATTCAGAATTCTTTCTGCGGACGTTTGAAGCAAATAAGATGTACCCAATGGCAAAAGGAGGGGAATCAAAAAAGGAAAAAAGAAAGAGGAACCTGAGATTAGTCGGCCATTCTCACCCGCTTAGGCTCGCGTGTTACTAGGTCCTTGCGGAGGATTAGAAAGGAACAGGAGCAGAAGTGGAACTCAAACAACTCTGAGCACGTCGAGCAGCGGATGAAGCGGAGAGAGAGGAGAGACGAGGAGAAGCAAAGAAGACAAGCCAAGCAAACTTTCGGTGAGTGAAAGCCTGATGCAGAGAGAGAGGGAGAAGAAAAACAACTTCGGATCTGTACAGCGATCGGGTTACTTCCTCACTATCGATCACCACTAATGACCATCTCTTATTCAATCTGTACAGCGATTTCATGGAATTTCAACTTCCCCAGAATTCTTCCTCTGGCATTCAAGGGAAGAAACGATTGATTCGAAGACTGGTCGTACTGGGATGGAATTTCACTAGCTATTGCTGGAGAAGCAGCCTTCGAATTAGACACCGTTATTTGTAATCCGTGTCTAATTATGCATTAATTCGTCATTAATATTAGGTTGAACAAGTACAGTTAGTCAAACGAGGGTGTTTGCTGACATTTTTGTCATATAATTTATCTTAGAGCGCTTTGCATGTTTTTGTCTTTATTATGACAATTTATGTAGTGCTTTCAACAATGCTTTCACCCCATGAAAATGCAGGTGCGATTTTTCTTTTTCGTATTTGTAGACTTTTTTTTCCCCCGAATTCACATAATTGTCCAAATTCTTTTTAGAGGCTAAACATTAGAAATCTGATTGATGAGATTTTTTATGCAGTTGAGGAAAGAAGGAAATAATAACTGATGATAAAGGATTACAAAAGGGTTCAAGATTCAAACATAAAATCAACCAAACAGAATGAGGGGGACTAATAATCTAGTTCGTTGGGTGAGAATCGGCTCGGTGAGCCTTAGCGACCCAGTCGGCTGCTTTATTATAATCTCTTGGTTCAAAATGGATACTAACTCCTTCTAGCTGGCCCAACAACTTAATGCAATCTTGAATGATGGATCGAGAGGCCCGTGACGTTTTTGACCGGCCCATTATGTAATTAACTGTTGATGAGCTAACAGTTGATAGTTGTGAATAGCTCTTTATTTGTACCTCTTATAACATATGGACATACTCTTAGATTGATATCGATCTTAATGGCTAATGTAAGATGTGTGGATATTATATTTAATACCTTTTACACGTTGAATTCATACATTCTATTCATACTACAAATATGAAATTTGGGAGTCGATTCTTAATTAAAATCAATTGACTTTTAACTTATATGTTCACTTTGCTTTTCTAAGAGATGCCTTCACTTGTGGTATATCAGCAAAGAGAAGGTCAATATCACTTCTATCAGCCCTATCGAATTCATAACTTATTTAGTTATCACATTTTTTTTTTATGACAACATGGTAAGACAAACGTTCAATTATTGTTGTTTTTCTCATAATGTCATTAGGTATGTTGACCTTTCGATGGTCTTCATTCGTGACAAGATGTGCACGTGAAAGAATGATGAGATTAACTGTTCAATTAGATGATTACCAAAAACAAGCAACGCCCGAAATGGTAATGTCATGCCTATTGGACCTCCAAACATTTGAAGGGGAAATCGGTCGTCGGTTGGTGGACCAGTTTGATCCAAACTTGGGGGAGATAAGAACGGTCCATCAGCAATCTGTTTATTCTCGTGGACCGGGTTTGTGTTGCCCAATGGGTATTAATCAAGCGAAACGAACTCGGCAAATTCGGCATGAAATGCTCTGAATGAATCTTGAATCTACAGGTAACGCAAAATTCAAACTTCACAAACATGTACTGTGCTTCTACAGATAGTATATTTGTCGCCGATTTATATGAAAATGTTTCTTTGATCATGCATTGTTCAAAATTCACTAAATTTTCCCATTATGCAGTTGGGTCACATTGAAAAAGTGGATATCGGCAATATGGTGTTGGCCCTGCGTAGCCAAAAAGATAGTTCAGGCAATTGATTGGATAAATAATGTAATAAAAAAATCATTAACCATATGTGTATAGGTGTCTGATGATGCTCCCACGTCAATTATTAATAGGCGCAAGAAGACATTATTTAATTTTGCAAAATAGTGAAGGTAATTCATGTTATGCTTAAAGCACGTGGTAATGATATTATGCCAATACCGAAAATGAGTCCATCTAAACCCCAAAAAGGATGAGATATAATCACCTGGACAATATGATTGGTGCAATTGCTATGTAGAAAATAGCTGTCGTTTGACAATGCTCTTTAGGTTAGTAGTACCTTATGGCTTGTAAAAAGTTTCCGATTACACTTCCCTTGTGTTTATAATGCCTCCAGGACGATAACAATTCAGTTCATGGTACACAATCGCTATAAACAATAGGAGGGACTATAATGGGGATTTTAGAAGTTGACATAATTGAACTATCCTGTTGTTTAGCTTATCTTGAAATGGACGATCTTCCTTTGTTCTAGTGCAGAATTGATTCAAAATCAAGATTCAAATTACCGCATGCATACATCATCTTATAATCACTCCAACACGATAGACCGAAGTGTTTCTAATGACTCTTATGTATGTGGGACAAATCAAATCAATCCAATGTTATAAAGATATTTGGCCTCTTTTTTTATATTCAGGAAAGAGGGGCTAATCCCAAACTAGCACACACCTTCAAATCAATTTTCATGTCCAAATTGATATATCGGTCATACACTTACTTTAAACTAATTTTTGGTCACAAATTTTCAAATTAATGTACTTGTCACAATTATACCAAAATCATAAAATTGGGCAAATGTAGTATAAATGTAACAATTTCATATTTTTTATGATACAAAAATTAATTTAAAGTAAATATGATATCGATATACCACTTTGAGATTTCTTTACTAAAAAATTAGTTTGGATAGGTGGGATATTAACTTGAGATTTTTTGGTGATATTAATTCCGGAAAAAAAATGGAAGAAAAAATAATTGCAATTTTGAGATGGGTCCCATGGACCTCGGCAACCACTGCACCGCGGAAAACCGACAGCCAAATTATTGAAGATTACCCAAGAAAAAAAAAAGGAGGAAAAAGGAAAACGAACGGAAGAAGCAAACAAAGGATGGGATGAAGGGGAGACGGTGGAGGATCGGATCGGATAGTCAAAGGAGAGGCAGAGGAGCGCAGTGCATCGGAGGCCACAACCATCATCAAATTTTCAGCAGTTAAGGATAAGATTTAACCCCATCTTTTCTTCCACACTTCCCAATCCCTCGCCCTCACGTCATCTTCCATCCCATCCCCTCTCCCCCAATCTCAGGTCCTGATCTCAGCCCCTGCTTCTTTGCTTTCTGTATTTATCTGGGTACACCATTCTAAGCTTGTCCGATTGGAATTCAGGATGCAGCCCGCTTCCGAGGCCAACCAACGCATCGCGAGAATCTCCGCTCACCTTCACCCACCGAATTTCCAGGTATCCCCATTGAAATTGGGCTCTTCCTCGATCGTGGGTCGTGCCCGTTTTCTTTTCATTCGCTCTCTTTCTTGGCGGTGGCATCGAATTTGATGTAGTTTTTCTATGGGTACTTGTTAATTTCTTGAAAGGTTACGCAATTGGTGAACTTTAATTGAATCGTGAACTGCGACTGTCGAAGCTGGCGATGCTCTTTTTTTTATTATGATGCTTAGTTTCTTGGTTGAAGAGTTAATGAGGAGTGATCGTGCGTTGTGGGTGACTCTTAGATGGAGGAGAGCGCGGGGCTAAGGCGTGCGAATTGCCGGGCAAAGGGTGCAGCGCCGGGATTCAAAGTCGCGATCCTGGGAGCGGCTGGAGGAATTGGGCAGCCTCTGGCATTGTTGATGAAGATCAACCCGCTCGTCTCTGTTCTTCATCTGTATGATGTTGTGAATACTCCTGGCGTCACCGCTGATATCAGCCACATGGACACTGGTGCCGTGGTGAGTTTCCCCTCCCATCATCAATTAGATTGCCGTTTGCTGAATTTGGGATGAACACAATTGTTGGTCTCTATATGAAGGTGGAAATTGTTGTTGTTGATCGTTTTTTCTGGGGATATTGTTGGGATTACCTTTTCAGATGAGTAAGCTCGATATCATCATTGTTTATGGATCTTTTACTACGTCAAACTAATTTGTTTCTTCTATAATCAGGTCCGCGGATTTCTGGGACAGCCACAACTGGAGGAAGCCCTTGTAGGAATGGACCTTGTCATCATCCCTGCTGGAGTTCCTAGGAAACCGGGGATGACAAGAGATGACCTGTTCAAGATAAATGCTGGAATTGTCAGAACCCTTTGTGAAGGAATTGCCAAATCATGCCCAAAAGCTATCGTCAACCTGATTAGCAACCCTGTTAACTCCACAGTTCCCATTGCAGCCGAAGTTTTCAAGAGAGCTGGCACTTATGATCCTAAGAGACTGTTGGGTGTGACCACACTCGATGTAGTTAGAGCAAATACTTTTGTGGTAGGTGTCACTCCTGCCTCTACTGTCTTGCTGATACTATTGAGAAGCATGGAGTATCTTTATGTTCAGACTATCAGGTCGTCACTTTGTATAAGCCTACAAAGTTGGAAGCATATGTTACCTTGTTTAGCATGCTCTCTTGACTTAAACGTTATAATTTGTGTACCTACAATTAGTAACTTGCTCCAAGGGCATCAACCTTTTCCTGGCTTGTGAAAAGACAACTTAGTTGAATTTTATTAAATAGTTTAACGCCCATCTATGGGATCATGTGCAGTGGTTTAAAAGCAAGTTAATAAAACCCGGCTATTTGCAAGCCTAGCAGTAGAGTCGAGACGCCCCATGTATTTGATTGTTTTAGGTGAAATAATCATGTAACTTCTGTTCCATATTAGTGAGAGTTATTGGTTCTCTTCTCATGATGATGAGGGTTTTTGGGGTCATAGATACTTGGTATTAATGCTCAGGCAGCAAAATTGTACAGATACCAGTTTTGAGACAATGCTATGAACGCCAACAACTTTATTCCTTTCCATTGTGTCTTGCAGGCAGAAGTGCTGGGTCTTGATCCTAGAGAAGTCGATGTTCCAGTTGTTGGGGGTCATGCAGGAGTGACAATTTTACCTCTTTTATCTCAGGTTTGTGATGTATTCTTCCTGATGAGAACTTATTATATGTTTGATAGGAACTTGCAACTTTCCTCTATAATGCTAAATGGCAGTTGGCATTTTCAAAATCTGTAGGTTAAACCACCTTGTTCTTTCACTCCTCCAGAAATTGATTACCTGACATCACGCATCCAAAATGGCGGGACAGAAGTTGTCGAGGTATATAAATTTCAATTTGTTATGGATTTGGACGTCAAATTGGCAGTGTTACCGATATATCATATTCCGTCAGTCTCTTCAGTTTTGCATTTTCAGGTTGTAAAATAGTGCTTTAGCTGTTCTAGTGATGTTCATTTTCTTAAGGGCTTGTGACCAGCTTCAAAGTTTTGAAGCTTCCTAAGGAGTACACTGTTACAAGCAAGCTTTTTTTCCCCAGACACATGACTGCATCCTTAATCATGTTAGAACTCTAGATCCTTTAAATTTACCAGCCATTTCGAAGATATACTCTGCCAAGAACTTTCTATATGAGAAGGATGAGATTTTCTCAAGAATCACATCGTAGGTCCATGTGGGCTTATATCTTTCTCAAGTCAACTTTATGGCGTGAATCCTTTGCCTATGCACTGTAATGAACAGAAGAGAGCTTGATATTATCTCTACTAGAATTTGATTACCGCAACCTTGAAAATTTTTCCATTACCGCTACCCTAAGAAATGTGTTAATATAAAGATTTTTGTCCAAATTATTGGGAAACCTTGCACGTGAAAGTATGTAGAAGGTGATCACTTTGTCTTGGGCTATTGGTAGAAGCAAGCAGTTTTGGAGAGTATCTAAGTTTCTGATTATGTTGTCTGGTCCTCTGGTCCTCTGGTCCTCATTAAGGAAAACAAAGGAAGGTGACAAAAAGACTATAGAAACATAGCACCGTATACATCTCTTGCCGTTATATTAAGAGAATGATTTGCATTTTGATGATAAGAGGAGAAGTTCATGTGGTGACAGGATTGTTAGATATATCAGATTTTCTAAAAGTGATTGCTGATTTCTAACCAAAACTGTATGATTTTTGCATCTGTTTCCACAATGAAATTCTGACATGACATCTTAGGCTTTGCTTCTCTGCTTCCTTACATTTTTGTTCTGAAGCCAACTGAATTGTGTACGTTTGTGCCTTGACAACTATCAGGCTAAAGCTGGAGCTGGCTCAGCAACTCTCTCGATGGTCAGTCCTTTTTTTGGCCCTTGGGATGTAGTTTGATCTCTTTCATGACCAGGCAATTTGATGACTTTTTGATATGCGGACTCTTTTCATATGCTAAAATAATGTGAAAATGAAATATGCAGGCATATGCTTCTGTGAAGTTTGCTGATGCATGCCTGCGTGGGTTGAGGGGTGATGCGGGTATTGTCGAATGTGCATTTGTTGCTTCTCAGGTTTGGTGCCTTGAAAGAACTTATCGAGATTTGAAAATCTTTGTATTTCTCTCAAATCCAAAATGAAACCGCCGATAATTTTCTTTATTGTTCTTCCCATATTTCAGGTAACTGAGCTTCCATTCTTTGCATCCAAAGTGCGCCTCGGTCGTACTGGGGCTGAGGAGGTTCTTCCTCTTGGCCCACTGAATGAGTATGAAAGGTCTGGAATTTTAATAATCCTGAGATTTTTAGTTCTGCTCTGATTACACATCAAAGGAGGATAAAGTTTTCTAATTTCGGCGGTTGTTTGTTAACCTGTAGGGCTGGCTTGGAAAAGGCAAAGCAAGAGTTAGCAGAGAGTATTCAGAAGGGCGTTTCATTTATCAAGAAGTGAATGAGTTAAAGACGTTTCTTTTTGGAACGAAAGAGATGGCCTCTCCATAGTTTCCGGTTATTTTCTACTCAGAATTGGTTCTTGGGAATAAGTGGTTTAGAACCGGGAAGATATCGAAGTTATTCAGCATAGCTGACGTAGGAAAAAACGGAGGATTTTCTTTTCTTGAATGTTATGTACTCGAATGGTGATGTGTAATAACGAGGTGGAAAAGATGTTTGTATATTATAGTTCTATGTCCATCTTTCTCGTCTTCGTCTTCGTGTTTGCATCTGTGTTTTCGACTTTCTTATGCACCTGCAGTGTCGCCTCCGAGTTGCACTTCAATTGTGCAAATGCCGCAATAAGCAAATAAGCGGGAGCCCCTTTTTGGCGCTAGGCCTGAAGTTTAGGAGATTCAAGTGTAGCTTTTTGTGGCTTTGTCCAGAAGATTTTAAAAGTCACACGAGCAAAGATAGCCATTCTAGAGGCCCTTCTTGGGTGGAAGGCGGAGAGAGTTAAAATTATCATTTGAACACAAAAAAGCACAAGTTCGAGAATTTTCAATTGGAGATGCCTCTCGACTGATTCTCTCCCCAATTACCAGCACAATTTCTCACACCAAGTTTTACTTACTTGGAGCATTTAAATTTAACAAATGACTTCAAGCTCGAAATAATTATCTAATGAAAGATGATTTAGTTATCAATAATAATTTATGGCAAATTTCTCGATGGATAATGAAAATAGTTTATATTCATTCATTTTATCCGGCACTAAAAAATGCAAGAGATTTTACCCGTATGGAGCTCAAACTTCAAAGGCTCCTGCTCTTGATAACACACAACTGGTGGAGACCCCTATTAAAGTGGCGAAGAAGTCAAATCAGTGGGCTTTGGTGGCTAACCATAATAAGCTACCGGATCATCCATGAAGATTCTAAGCTAGAATTGTCAGAGGTTGGGTACACCCTTGACAATTCAAGCTTTGCGAGTCCTTGTGACTCAGGAAAGGCCCAACATCATCTTTTTAATGGAAACTAAAAATCAAAAGCATAAGGTGCAACGATTAAGGAGGAGGGTGAAATTCCAGAATTGTTTCTTAGTGGATCCAGCAGGTATTGCAAGGGGTTTAACCATTTTCGGAGATGACCAGGTATTAATATCCATTAAGTCTTTCTCGGATAGCTTTATTAATGTTCAATGTCATGTCAAAGAAACCAAAAAGAGAATGTATATCATATTTCTACATGCTCCCACTGAATTCAATGAAAGAGTATTGTTATGGGAGGCTATACTTAGAGCGAGTGTAAATTATCATCTACCTTGGCTTTGCATGGGGGATTTTAATGAAATTCTGTATCACTGAGAAAAAGTGGGTAAAAAAAGAGTAGAAAACTACTGGCTTACAGCTTTCAGAGACTTTTTGTACCAATGTTTCTTAATGGATTTGGAATGCAAGGGCTGTGCATTTACCTGAACAAATAATAGAGCAGGAGAACACCTGGTTAAGAAGCACCTTGATAGAGCTCTATGTAACTTGGATTGGAGACTTGAATATCCAACCGCCGAATGTATAGCATTACCAGCCATTGGCTCGGATCACAGCCCTCTTATAATATCACTTTACCAATGAAAGGAACGGAGGAAAAGGTTATTCCAATACAAAGCTTTTTGGTCAAAGGATGAGGAGTGTGTGCAGTTAGTCAAGAAAACTTGGGCTGAAACCGAATCCCAAAGGCTAAATATGGTGGAAAAACTGCAGATAATGGTACAAAAGCTGATAATGTGGAGTAAGAACAGATTTTCCAATGCTAATAGGAAGATTGAGTGGTTGAAGAGTGAGCTTCAAAGGTTGATGAATGAAACGGAAGCTTCTTAGGAGTGTGTGGAAGCAAAGAAGATATCTCAAGAGATTGAATACTTGTGGTGGCAAGATGAGATGTATTGGGGAATGTGGTCTAGAATTAGCTGGTTGAAATGGGGCGATAGAAACACTAAATTCTTCCATGCTACAGCTATTTAGAGACGATCCAGAAACATAATAACCATGCTAAAGAATGCTGAAGATGATTGGGTGAGAGAGGAACAACTTTTGAAGCAAATGATGGAGACATATTTTAAAAAATTGTATGAGTCTATGGGGTCTTGAGACTTTTGGCCTATTCTTCACCAAATTCCAACTTCTGTTGATGAAACGATGAACCAATAGCTAATTAAATCTGTTACTTTAGAGGAGATTACGGCTGCAATGAACCAATTAGGAGCTACTAAGTCCCAGGACCAGATGGGCTTAATGGACTCTTCTTCAGGAATCATTGGCCAACTATAGGCCAGGATATTTTTAGGGAAGTACAGAATTTTTTTGATACGGGTTACCTAAATCCAGCCATGAACAGAACCCAAATCACCCTAATTCCCAAAATCCCAAACCCTGAAAAGCTTGAACAATTCCGTCCAATCAGCCTCTGCAATTTTGTGTACAAAATCATTTCCAAAGTATTAACCAATAGACTTAAACCCCTGCTATCAAGTCTTATTGCTGAAGAACAAAGTGCTTTTGTGGGGGGTAGACAAATTTAAGACAATATCCTGATTGCGCAGGAAGTACTCCATAGAATGCGAACTTGGGAGAGAAAAAATAAATTCCAAGTTCTTCTAAAGTTGGATATGCAGAAGGCGTATGATTGGATTGAATGGGACTTCCTTCGAGCATGCTTACTCAAGATGGGATTCTGTGATAAGTGGGTACAATGGGTAATACAATGTGTTTCAACGGTTTCATTTAGTGTAAATTTCAATGGGGAACTCCTACCTTCATTTAAGCCAACTAGAGGGATTCGACAAGGTGACCCACTATCCCCTTATCTCTTCATTTTAGTGGCAAACACCCTCTCAAACCTGATCAAATAAGCTGTAGCAAATGGTACACTCCGAGGAATCAAGCTGAATAGAAGTTGTCCTACTCTATCACACTTACTATTTGCAGATGACTCAATTTTCTTTCTCCATGGAACCATATTAGAATGTCAAAAACTGGCGGCCATTTTACACCAATATTGTTTTGCATCAGGCCAGGCTATTAATCTTAATAAGTCAGGCATTTATTTTAGTAAAAGCTGTCCAGTGAACTTGAGAAGAAATATGGCTTCAGAATTGAGAGTTCTAGAGATAGAGAAAACATGGAAATATTTAGGAATTCCTTCGAATTGTGGAGCTTCCAAGAAAGATATGTTCGCTTGGATTCTAGCTTGAGTTAATATGAAGTTGGAAAGCTGGAAGGATAATTTGCTGTCAAAAGCAGAGAAGAAAATATTGATCAAAGCAGTAATACAGGCCATTCCTCAATATGCAATGTCCATTTTCAAAATCCCTGTTGAAATTTGCAAATCTATTGAGAAGAAAATTACCAATTTCTGGTGGAGAAATAGTAACAAATCTGCTGGGGTTCATTAGAAAAATTGGGAAACTCTAAAACTTAGGAAGGATGAGGGGGGTCTCGGCTTCAAAAATTTACTTGCCTTCAATACAGCCATGTTAGAGAAGCAAGCTTGGCGCTTTTCATAGCAACCACAGTCCTTGCTAAGCCAAGTGATGAAGGGTCTCTATTACCCGCATGGTGATTTTTGGAAAGCTGGAAAAGGTTCCCGACCTTCGTGGGGATGGCAAAGTATTATTCTTGGAAGAGACTCTATAGCACCATTTGTTATGTATTTGGTGGGAAATGGAAAGAAAATTTTGATTTGAGAAGACAAATAGTTGAAAAGTGGACTTATTGGTGGCCTAGCAATAAGAAATGAGCTAGTTCATGTGGCTAAATTAATAGAACCAGAAGTTGGGATATGGGATGAACCAATGGTAAGATCGCTGTTTGATGATCAAAGAGTGAAGGAAATCCTAAAAACCCCTATTGGATTACCCACTATAGAAGACAAATTGGTTTGGATGAATAACAAGTTAGGGTCTTACACAGTTAAAGGCGGTTATTTCACCATTAGAGATAGATCAGCTAGCACACATACAACAACAGCAACTTCATCTCACCAAATGACGCCTCAACTCTGAAAATATATTTGGCACTCTAGAACTCTAGTCAAAGTTAAACTATTTCTCTGGAGTGCATGTCAAAATACGATGCCTACTCTGGAAAATTTACACAGGAGAAGAATAGTACCTACCCCATTATGTCCCATATGCAAACAGGAAGCTGAAACCATTGAACATACCCTCCAGTTGCCCATGGACAGCTCGAATATGGCGCGCTACCTCCCTGCAAATTAAAATATCAAGAATTGGGTTAACAAGATTTGACGATTGGCTGTGCAGGTTAAAAGAAGACCCACAAGGAGATTTGAAGTTCGACCTAACCGCAACAACCTTGTGGTGCATATGGAAAGACAGGAATCACTTCATTTTCGGACAACGTCCCCTGCATCCGCAACAAACACTATTCAAAGCTTTAGCTTTACACGAGAACTTTCTCATGTGGAACCGCAAACCAAAGGAAAAGAAGACAAGTGAAACTCAGACTTACCGATGGCAACCCCTGGCCCCAGATGTGCTAAAAGTTAACATTGATGCTTCTTTTATCCGAAATGAAGGAGTGGCTACAGCTTCTAACAAGAACAGGGGATTGCACGAAGAAGCTACTGCAGCTTCGGAGGAGAATAGAGGATCCATCGCCATCGCCGGCCTTGGTCGACACTCCAAGGGGCGTCTTGTTGATCGCTTCTCCAAGCTGGTTGCGATTTCTTCTGCAGAACATGCCGAGGCCAACAGGGGATTGCACGAAGAAGCCACTACAGCTTCGGAGGAGAACAAGGGATCCATCACCTGCCTTTGTCAAGACTCCAAGGGGCGTATTGTTGATGGCTTCTTCAAGCTGGTTGCGGTTTCTACTGCAGAACAGGCGGAGGCCATGGCACTTCTTTAAACCCTAGAGTTCCTTTCATCCAGATCTGAGTTGAAGATGCAAGTACATTCTGATTGCCTTTCCCTCGTGCAAAGCGTTCTGGCGACAACTGAAACAAGCTGGGAAATTAAGGGCATCATGGACCGGATCAAGGTCAAGCTAAAGGAGTTTTCTAGGCTTTCTCTGGTCCATTGCAGCAAGGAGTCTAATAGAACAGCAGATTGGCTTGCAAAAGTCCAAAGATTTAACTGTCTTCCTAGTAATTGGATGGCTAATCCCCCGCTCGACTTGTTTGATTTGTTATGCGTTGATGCTTTTGACGTATTTCCTCCAAACTTGGCTAAGTAAATTAATAACAACCGTATTTTCGACAAAAAAAAAAGTGATATTAGCAATCAATTTTTTAAATATTTAAATGATTTTTTTTTCTTGAAATAAGATTATCCTAGTGTTTTTCCACGGGTGTAAGCATCAGTCCTTTTTTTTTGTTTGACTTGTGAGAGTTCGACTAAAATATGTTCCAAACTGGATAGTAGACCCAAGAGAAGACAACTCAGATCCATAAAAATAATCCTGGAAGAGTACGCCTCGCCGGTCTTGTCAGATCTTTTCCTGGGAAACGGAACCAATCTCACTCCATTCCCAAGGCGACACATGTCGTCCAGGAAACTTGAAGCCGCAAGTCGACGTCCTCGATTTCGCTGAAAGAGGCAGATAACCTCGAGACCTTCCTCTTGAGGTACGGTTCCTTCAGCTCGATCTTGACGATGGAGGACTGAAACGGCGACGAGGGTTGGACTGAGACGGTGGTGGGACGGTGGTGTTGGAGGGTGTTGTAGACGTTGGTGTGGAAGAGAAGAAGAAGAAGAAGAAACAAAGGGAAAATGAAGAGAGGGGAGACGGGTGACGTGAGGTGAGGGAGGGTGAGCACTGTGCGACCCGTGAATGGAGTGGGATTTTCATGCGTTGAAATCCCGTACCTACCCAATAATTTCAATGTCTCAGAACTCTTCCCACTTTCCATTTCTGGTTCTCAGGTCTGGGCTCTCTCTCTCTTTCTCTCTCTCTCTCCCCTCTCCCCTCCGGCAGCGTCCTTCTGTCCTGCTTTCCATACCATCGACTCAATTGCTGTCTCATCTCGATCGGCCGTTAATCAGCGCACTAGGTGCTCTCTCTTTACATCAAGAATGGAGTTTGAGGTGTTCCTGAGTTTCAGGGGACCGGATACTCGGAACACCTTAACTAGTTGCCTCTACAGTGACATGGTGGAGAAAGGAATCCGTGTCTTCAAAGATGATGAGGAGCTCCGAGTCGGTCAGAAGATTAGTGGACAGCTCTTGCGGGCCCTTGCCGACACCCAGATCTATATCCCTATCTTCTCTAAGGGTTTCGCTTCCAGTCCGTGGTGTCTTCGTGAGGTCGCACATATGGTAGATTGCACTTCCAAATCAGACGGGAAGAAGGAGATCCTCCCCGTTTTTTTCGATGTAGAGCCAGATGATGTCAAGCTTAAAACAAATTTGTACAGAGATGCTCTGTCTAAACATGAGAAGAAGTATGGCTCCCTTGAAGTCAAGCGCTGGGGAGATGCTCTGGTTGAGGTTCCGACCAGAGCAGGTTGGAAGCTGGAACGGAAAGGGTAAGTTCTATACAACTTTTTCTTGAGTTCTTAATTTTAACATAATCTATCAAGAACTTAGCTAAAGTATTATTGGTCTTGTTATACATCTAACGATATCAATCATCTCTAGGACTTTTACCTCGTATTCCATCCAGTCTTTTTGAGTAATCAATTTCTCTGTAAGTTGAAAAAAGTTGACGTTAATGTTACGTCATCGTCAAGTTGTTGCTGAATGCTAAGTTAGCAGTCTGTTCGGTTGTTGAAAACCGTAGAACGACTTTAAATAAAAATTTGATAATTTTCAACAAATTTAGAAAAAAGAGAAGTGGAAACAACAACTGCCACATGTTGTTATAAAAATGATTTTAGGGGTACTTTAGAAATTTTGAGAATAGTCCTCCTTTATAGAGGGATAGTTTTTAAGTTTCAACGTAATAATCAATACATAGATAGTTACTAGAGGCAATAATCTCGCATCACACCTCACTTCATAACTAATTTGAAAATTGGAAAAGTTTAGTGAGAATGTCTATTCTGCCACTTGGACACTTGTCACGTAGTAATTGGCTCTTTGTTTGCTCGCATGTGCACTTAACCTTATAGAGAGAGAGAGAGAGAGAGAGAGAGCTGACTTGGAGACGCGGTATGAGTAGATCGACGAAATAGTTATCAAGATATAACTGGATTCTTTTCCACTCTGTGCTCTTCTTCAACCAAATATGAAATGACCTAATTTCCTTTCTTCTTAATTAACGCATCCAAACTAAGTATCAGTGTTTACACCCAATCAGTGAGAATCTGGGCAGCGGTTAGTGTTTAAATCCAATCACTGGGAACCTGCGCAGGGACAACAGCTAATTGGAGCCCATTATAATTATGATAATTTTCATTGTAACTTGAGATTCTTATGTTTAAATGGATTGAAATTTGTTATTTGAAGAACGGCCACTGTTTGTAAATCGGTCTTGATATACTTGGCTTGTGTTATTCAAATTGCAAACGCTTGAAAGTTAGGAATAGCACATTGTCATTATTTTCTCGGTCTAAATTTGTCTACCATCGCTGTCTGGCAGGTATGGGGAACTTACAAAATCGATTATTCGAGAGCTTCTACTTAAGCTGAAGGGGAAGAACAGATCTCTTCCTAACCATCTAGTTGAAACGGATGATTTAAAGCGTGTAGAAAAATTGTTGGATGTTGACTCTAATGACCATGTACGATTCCTTATAATCCATGGAGTAGGTGGTATTGGCAAATCAACTCTTGCTAGCGTTATCTTCAACCGATTCCGGTCTAAATTCGATTGTAGTAGTTTCCTCGATGATGTCCCATGTCAAGGTCTTTTAGACGTGCAAAAGAAATTGTTATCTGACACATTGGGCTCAACCTCTATTGATGGAATCCATGACCCCAACGATGGGATCGATCGTATAAGAAGAGGTCTTATCAACAAGAAAGTTCTAGTTGTTGTTGATAATGTGGACAAGAAGAGCCAACTCGATAAACTCGTAGGGAGATGCGATTGGTTTGGTTCCGGAAGTAGGATCATTATCACAATTAGGGACAAAAACACATTGCTAGATAAGGACTACCAAATATTGCCTAACAATTACCTATCCTACCCAATGTTGGAGATGCCTATAGATCAAGCAATTCAACTTTTCAGTAGGCATGCCTTTAGAAATGATACTCCTCTAGAAGGTTGCTACAATTTCTCGAAAGAAGTCGTTTCAAGCATAGGAAGGCTTCCTTTGACTCTGGAAGTTGTGGGTTCTCGTTTTGCCAATACAGTCAGATCAGAGTGGGACGAAACATTGGAGGACTTAAAGCAAGTGCCACATAGGCGTGTAAGAAATACACTGATGATGAGTATCAAGAAATTGGATGACATAGAAAAAGCCATGTTCCTGGACATAGCATGTTTTTGCATAGGGGAGGATAAGACTTATGCGGATTACATGTGGCGTAGTAGTGGATATTCTCCACGCAGCGCAATTGATGTTCTTCTACTCATGTCATTGATAAAGATCGATGAGTTCAATAGGTTCTGGATGCATGATGAAGTTCGAGATCTAGGAAGGTACATTGTCAAGGAAGAGAATTTTGAAGATGTCGGAGAGCGCCGTTGGGTGCGGATTGATGAGAATACTCTAGACATACAAAGCGGCAATAAGGTGAAAGTTATTCCAAATAGAAGATATAACTGATCCAGCAAAATCTTTGGTCATTTGCTCTGATGTGAGGTTTCTAACTTATAGAGAAATAGAAAGCAACTCTTTAACAACGAAAGTAAATGTTTTTGTGCCTTACTCATGCAAGACAAGAAGAAAGCTAACATTCCGTTTAATTAGTTGAAATTCCTTATTTCTTGTTTCGGTGAGAATGAAAATGACTTCTTTGTTTCCTTGAAAAAGTGTTTCTGTAAAAAGACAAAGGAATCAACACCGAATGGAGATTTTAAACATGCTTGTTTTGTCTTATTTTCAAGTTGAGAAGAACAGTAACTATTTTATCACAACTTGTGTTTGATTTGATTAGTTTGGGGCTGAAGAAGAACTATTGATATTGTTGACTACGTGCATTTTTTTTTCGCTTCCCCTGTTGCATACTCATCTTTATTCTCTGCTACTGCTTGCAGGAAAAACGAGCTGTACGAGCGCTCAGTTTGGGTATTAGTTATGAGTTAACAGCTGAAGAATTAGCCTATTTGCCAATGCTGAGGTTCCTTGGAGGGGAGAGACTGAATTTGGTAGGCAACTTCAAAAATCTTCTTCATAATCTGAGATGGTTTTCTTGGCGTCATTGCCCGTTGGATTTTTCAGCGACGAATCTTCAACTGGTGAATTTGGTCGTGCTCAACCTTTCGGGGAGCATGATCACTCACAACTGGGGTGGATGGAGGCAAATCAAGGTATCAACACACCTCACTCATGTTCGCTTCAAATTCTATCTATTGACCTTCATGGTCTCATTCTTCTTGTTGGCATGTAATCCACCCTATTTTTCCATTGCAGATGGCAAAAAAGTTAAAAATTCTAGATTTGACGCAATGCTATGAGTTGACTAAGACACCTGATTTTTCAGAGTTTGACAAGTTGGAGAAATTAATTCTCGCAAGGTGTGTGAATTTGTCTACGGTTGATAGCTCGATTGGTAAGCTAAAACTGCTTAATACTTTGAATATCAAGGGATGTGAATCCCTCGAAGGGTTGCCCGAAGAAATCGGTTCTCTAGAATGCTTGTTGGAGATTATCATGCCCCACTTTGGCAAATTGTCCAAGCTTCCTGAGACACTAGGCAATCTAAAATATTTGACGAAATTTGAAATTCCATTTCATCATCGTATCATCCAACTTCCTCACTCTGTTGGAAAACTAGAATCATTGATCCAGTTGGACTTAAGAGCCTCAGGGATCTTCGTTCTCCCCGATTCAATTGGAAGGTTAAAGAATCTCAAGCATTTACTTTTATCTCAATGCAAGGATCTACATGGACTTCCGGATTCTATCGGGGAATTAGAATCATTGGTTGAGTTAGATTTAAAATTCTCGAGAATCTGCGTTCTCCCTGATTCTATTGGAAGGTTGAATAATCTCAAACATTTGCTTTTATTTGAATGTAAGAATCTACATGAGCTTCCAGCCTCTATTGGGGAACTAGAATCATTGGTTGAGTTGGATTTAAAACTCTCAGGGATCTCCATTCTCCCCGATTCCATTGGAAATCTGAAGAGACTAAAAGTCTTAAAGATGTCATTCACAAAGATACACACAATACCTTGTGCTCTTGGAGGGGTAGAGACGCTCGAAGAGCTCGATGCCTCCTTTTGTCCACGTCTCAGGGATGAAATCCCGTGGGAAATGTGGTGCCTAACCCGTTTGAGGATCTTGGACTTAGATGGGAGCCCAATCTCTATGTTGCCTAGAAAGATCAGTGGTTTCTTTAGTCTCCATACACTTAGAATTGCAAGTCACCGGCTTAGCCCGTTGCCAGAGCTTCCCTCGAGTTTGAAATGCCTAGTTGTTGAAGCTGCTCAATTCCCTGCTCTTCCCTCGAGCGTAGTTGATTCTCATGATCTCAAAGTTTATAAAGAACAATGTATAACATCATCCTTGAAACCTTACCCTATCCTGCAATTGCCAGATTTTTCCAACTTCCAGAGCCTGTCAGTTATCTCTATCAGCGGCTGTTTAACGCCACGTGTGCCCAATCTATCGCGCTTGAAGAGGCTACAAGAGTTACGGCTTCATGAATTCCCCAAACTAGAGGAGATTCCAGGTTTGGGGGAATTGGAATCACTGAAGTTTCTACAAATTAGCGACTGTAGTGGGATTGAACAATTGTCTGACCTGTCGAAGTTGGAAAAGCTAATGCATCTTGAGCTATTATTTTGTAGAAAGTTGAGAGCTGTCGAAGGTTTGAAAGAATTGAATTCTTTGAAGAATGTGAAGATTATAGATTGCATGTCCCTGGAAAGGTTGCCTGATGTGCCGACATTCACCAAGTTGGACACGGACTGGAGGTTGCGTCGAAAAGCTGCAAAACTCACCATTCAGTCTATCGTATTGGGGAAGCGAATGCGACATTGGGAATTGCAGAACTTGAAGTAGAATGCATCATCACAAAAGTGCAGGGACTTTGATTAAAGAACATCAAGTCAGGGTTAAAGCTGGTGCAATACTAAGGTGAGCAGCTTCTAACTCTTTCCAGATTTTCTTTGCATCATAGATATTGGTTTGAATGTTTGCATCGAAATTCTCAGGTGCGTCTGGATCACATCAAAGGAAAACAGAAGTTTTCAGTTCGGCTTTTGTTTGCTTAACTGAATGCGTACAAAAGGTCTGGAGTTTTATCTCGAAATTTTTACGTCTGATTTGATTACATCAAAGGAAAATGAAGTTTCTTAATATCTGCTTTTGTTTGTTATCCTGTAGAGCTGGCTAGAAAAAGGCAAAGAAAGAGCTGGTTGAGAGTATTCAGTAGCGCATTTCAAATATCAAGAAGTGACCAATTTAAAGACGTGGCTTTTCGCAACAAAAAAGATGTCCTCTTCATTGTTTCCGGTTATTTTCTACACAAAATTGGTTCTCGGGAATAACTTGTTCAGATCTAGAAGGATATCGAAATTTATTTTGCATAGCCGATGTAGAAAAATCGCCGGTTTTATTTTTCTAGATGTATCGTACTTAATTTGTTATTTGTGTAATAGCAAGACGGACGGCTGTTTGTATATCATTGTTCTAAGTCCATCTTTCTTGTGTTCGCTTTCTCCCGACTTTCTTATGCACCTGCAAGGTCACCTCCTAGTGGCACTCTCGGTTGTGCAGCGTCCACAATATGCAAATGAGAAACAGAGGTTGCTGAATAAGCTGAAGCTCGTCTTTGGCACTGGGCTTGCCTCTGGAGATTCGCCCTAATAACCGGCGGCAATATCTCACATCAAGTTTTCTTTACACGGAGTATTCAGATTAAAAGATTACCTACTGAGTTCATTTATTTTTGCATGAAAAAGCAATTGATTTGCATAAAAGACCAAAAAAAAAAAAAAAAAAAGAGACAAAAAGCCTTAGAACATTATCTTGAAGTTGGACGGGCATCATGGAATTTGCTGCGGTACATGTCTAGTGGCTACTTGCTCATCACCGACTGATGACGAATGAGTCTTGCTTCTAGTGGTAAAAATAATTTGAAATGCGTTTTGCAAGTCTTGCTCTATTAGTCCTGAAATTATTTTACATTGCAATGACAATTTGGAAGATATTGACAGAAGTGACAGAGCATTTGGATCTAGATTAAGAGCCTTGTGCACTACGAGAGAAGTTGGACTGCGGCATAGCAAGAGCAGCGTCACTCCTGGCTTTTGGAACCCTTAATATGTTTTTTAGAGAGATGAGCTCTGCTACACCACTTTCCAGTGTTGTGGGTAGAGGAGTGGGATGGAGTAATGATGCCCCAATTGGCTCGGAGTCGTCAACCAACGCCATCAAAAATTGAATGGAGCACATGTGATCTCGATAACTAGCGTATGGATTCGCATTAACCTTACACTCTCATGTAGGCTCGGAGAGTGCAAACAGATCCCAAGTCGACTAGATCCAACCGGAAAAACTGGAGATAGACTGCCTCTGTTCCTATGTCATGGTGAGCCAAAACACTATTGGCAGTTTAGCATAACGATAAACTGTAGATTAATAGATGGTGTTGTGGATCTACGTTGATGATTTGGTGGTTTTTGCTGCCCCTAATTTTCGAGCCTTTCAACACATTTTTTACAATTTCATCAGATCTCGTGTAGGTTTTATGGATGTCTTCCTGTCATGTGTAACCATCATTTTCTCCCCTTCAAAAACTTAGGCATGGCTTAGCTCTCAAATAATAATTTGAACCATCTTTGCATGGCTTGATCAGGTTGTGAGACTTCTGACTCATCTTTGAAGCGTAACAAAAGGTCTAAAGAAAAGAAGATTCTCAAAACTAAATGTTGGACAATGAATCAGTTAAACTGACCTAAAATTTGAATAGGACACGTTGAAAAAACCTTGGGGGCTAGTTTTAATCAGTAATAAATCGGTCTAGAAGACCTCGAATCAATCAGTCACAGCATTGAGCTAGTTCCATTTATAGTGGTATTGAACTGCTCCCACTAACGAGGTATTATGAATTCCAGGATGATTTTATTAGCTTAAACGAAAATTAATCTGATTCTAGTATGTTCTTTGCTTGTCACTCTTTTCAAGACAATGCCATGAAAGCCAAAAAGTGTTTTCCTTTCCTTAGGATAGCATAAATGTTTGCTAAAATATCTCATCAGAATTCTGATCTATTATATTCTTTGTAGGCTGTCGATGTTCCAGTTACTGGGGGACATGTAGGAGCAACAACTTTACCTCTTTTGTCTCAGGTTTGTGATGTGTTCTTCCAAATAAGAAATTCTTATATGGTTGACATGAATTTTGTTGACATTGCAGTGTTCTCTAGAATGCTAAATGTCAGTTGGCATTTTCACAATTTGTAGGCTAAACCACCTTGTTCTTTCACCCCTAAAGAAATTGATTTACCTGACATCATGAATCCAAAATGGAGGAGCAGAAGTTGTTGAAATGAAAAAAATTTATTTGTTATGGATTCAGCCGTTATATCAAATTCCTTTAGCTTCTTCAATTATGGGTTTTCGGGTCATAAAATAGTGCTTTAGCTGTTCTAGTGATGTTAATTTTGTGAACGGGATTTGACAAGCTTCAGAGTACTAAGGCCACCTAAGGAGTACACTGTTACAAGCAAGCAATTCCTTTTTCACACATGAGTGCATGCTTAATCATGTTAGTGTCTCTGAGTTCTTCAGATTCACAAGCCAATTTGAAGATGCACTCTGTTGAGAACTTTCTTTATGGGAAGGATGAGATTTTCACAAGAATCGCATCTTTGGTCCATCTGGGCATATATCTTTTGCCAGTCAACTTTATGGCATTGTCTATACACTGTAATAAGAGAGCTTGTTATTTTCTCTACTTGTAGAGATTAAGGAATTTAATTTATCAATGCCAGCTTAGAAAGCCTTTCCACTACCACTACCCAAGAAAAAGTCTTTGTAGGAATTAATGGGACGCCTCGCATGTGAAAGAATGTACAAGGTGATTACTTCGTCTTGGGCTATAGGCAGAAGCAAGCACTGTGGAAAATATACTAGTTTCTGATTATCTTCTGAGGTCTTCGTTAAGGAAAACAAAGGAAGGTAACAGAAAGAATGTGGAAACAGAGCACCATACAACTTTTGTTCTTCATTTGTATGCTGCGAATACTCCTGGTGTCACTGCTGATATCAGTCACATAGACACCGGTGCCATATTGAGTTTCCCCCTCACATCGTTAATTTGCTTGCTATTTGCGGAATTCAGGATGACAGAATTGCTGGGCTCTATATGAAAATGGAATTTGATAATGTTGGTTGTTTTCTGGGGATATTTTTTGGATTACCTTTTCAGATGAGTGAACTTCAATCATTGGTGAGTATATGGATCATTTTATAAGTCAGACTAATTGGATGTCGTTGATTGTTTTCTATGGATTTCTGGGACAGCAAAAACTGGAGAAGTAGGGATGGACCTCGTCATCATTCCTGCCGCAGTTCCTAGGAAAACGGGAATGAAAAGAGATGACCTGTTCAAAATGAGTGCTGGAACAACAGAACCCCTTGTGAAGGAGTTGCCAAATGTTGCCCGAAAGCTATCGTCAACCAGATTAGTAGCTCTGTTAACTCCACAGTACCCATTGCATCCGACGTTTGCAAGAAAGCTGGCACTTAAGACCCAAAGAGAATGTTGGTGTGACCATGCTTGACGTAGTCAGAGCAATTACTTCTGTGGTGCGTATAGCTCCTGCTTGTACTGTCTTGCTGATACTATCAAGAAGCATCACATAAATTTACAGAGTTCAGAGTATCAGGTTGTCACTTTGTATGAACCTACAAAGTTAGCAGTGCATTTACCTTGTTTAGCATGCTTTTGCCTTGCGTACAATCACTTGCTCCAAGACAGCTCCGTGGACCTGGTATTTTATTAAGTAGGCTGATGCCTCATGTGCGGGATAGTGTAGGTAAAAATCAGGCTATTTGCAAGTCTAGCAGTGGAGTCCAGAGGCCCCATTTATTTGATTGTTTCGGGTGAAATAATTATGTAACTGCTGTTATGTACTAGTGAGTGTTATCTATTCTCTTCTCATGATCATGAGGTTGTTTATGATGATAGATATTTGGTACTAATGCTCAGGCAGCAAAATTGTACAAGATACCAGTTTCAAGACTGTGTCATGCAAGCCAACAACATTTTTCCTTTCCCAGGTAGATTCCTTATCTATTATGTTCCTTGCAGGCAAAGTACTTGGTCTTGATCCTAGAGAAGTTGATGTTCCAGTTGTTGGGGATCGTGCAGGTGTGACAACTTCACCCATTTATCTCGGGTTTGTGTTTCCTAATGAGAATTTTTATATGTTTGACTGATATGCTGTTAGAAATTGCAGTTTTCATTGATATGCTAAATGTCAGTTGGCATTTTCAAATTATGCAGGTCCTTTTTCTTTCCCTCCTCAAGAAAATGATTTCCTAAAATCACGCATCCAAAATGGCGAAACAGAAATTGTCATGGTAAACAAATTTCAATTTGTTATGGGTTTAGACTTCAATTTAGGCGGTTTTGCTGTCATATCACATTCCGTGAGTGTCTTCAGTGGCTTCTCAGGTTTGGTGCCCTGAAGAAACTTATCAAGACCCGATCTCTTTGCTTCTCTTTGAAACTAAAATGACCAATGATAATCTTTATTGTTGTCCCCATTATTCTTTGCATCCAAAGTGCGCTTCGGTCGTACTGGGGCTGACTACTCAGGAGCTTCTTCCCCTTGGCCTGCCGAATGAGTATGACAGGCCTGGAGTTTTAATAATCTTGAAATTTTTTGTTCTCCCTTTGATATATCAAAGGAAGAAGAAGATTTTTTCAATGTTGGCCTCTCTTTGTTAACCTGTAGAGCTGGCTTGGAAAAAGCAGAGAAACAGTTAGCAACAAGTATTCAGAAGGCCATTTCATTCATCAAGAAGCGAGCCGATCGAAAACGTGGCCTAAGGAAAAAGATGTCCTCTTCATAGTTTCCTCTTACTTTTCTACTCAAAATTACTACCTGGGAATAAATGGTTCAAACCTATGAAGTTGTCAAAGTTTATTTTGCATAGGTGACATAGAAAACACAGAGGTTTTTCTTTTCTTGCATGTAACGTACTCAAATGATAATCTATGTAATAATCTGGTGGACGGATGTTTGTATATCATTGTCCTATGTCCCATCTTTCTCACGTTCGTGTTCGGATTTCCTCTTTCTTATGCACCCATAGTATTGCTTCTACGCAATATGAGATATATAGTGCCGCAATAAGCAAATGATAGATAGAGAGTGCTGAATAAGCTTAAGCTCGTGTTTTGCACTAGACTTGAAGTATAAGATGTTGGGTATTTCAATAGTTTTGAAATATTGAAAGCTACTAATTTTTGTAATAGTTTTTACCTTTATCAATTTGTAATGGATTTTTGCCTACCATTAATCTATATTGGTTTTGTAACGAATCATTAACCATTTCATAACAGTCTTGACTACTATTAAATTACGATAGTTTTGCAACCGCTGTATGATAGCTCGACCTTTTGTTGGCTTTATAATGATTTTATAATAGCTTTCTAATGTTTGATTTATTTCTTCATAAACCTTCCATTATTATATAATGGCCATCTTTCTTTTACTTGGGATTTTGCTAATATAATAGTTTTTGAGTTAGGGTGAGAGTAACAACATATTGTAAGCAACAAATTCTTAAAAGAGTGGACCCACAACAATTTCTAATTATTTGTTGTTTATTTTTTTGTGATACAAAATAGACTATTATTCTCACAATAGATTAAAGATAATCACATAAGCATTTCTCTACAAATAGTTACTTTGAACATAATTGAAAAATGATATCGAAGTTGTTAAAATAAGAATATTCTTTTTTCTCATTACATGCCTTTCATTTCATTGCTAGGTTATACAAATTACATTGTTTATGTTCCTTCTATTATTTAGTACGTGAAAAAGAAGAAGACCTAGTATATCTTGGGAAAATGGCCATTAGAGTCTATCGCAACAAGTTTTGTACTCTGATGGACAAAATTATCCTTAAAGATAATGCTTGGACCCTTCAGAAAATTAATATTATTTTCTCATTTATTTTTCAATTGATTTCCAAAAACTCTTGTTTTTCATATTATCTAATGTTTTTCCAACATAAGAGACTCAGGTGCAGTTCTCTACCGCTTTGTCCAGAAGATTTAAGAGACAAATGAACAAGAGAACCATTATAGAGGCTCTTCTTGTGTGCAGTGGGCAGAGAGGGAGTTGAAATTATCATTTCAACGCCCAGAGAGGGAGTGGAAATGATCATTTCAACGCAATAGCACAAGATCGACAGTTTTCAGTTGGAGAAGCCTTTCCGAAGATTTGGCCTAATCAACAGCAGCAATTTCTCACACCAAGTTCTCCTTACTAGCATAAAGACTAAGAGATTGGCAATTTTTTTTTTATTTGCGAAAGTTCGAGTCAAATTTGTTCCAAGAATAAAGATCAGGTCTGTATGTTTTATCAAAAACTTCCTATCGATGCAAACAATTTTTGAGGAAATTCGATTATAGAGAAAATCAACTGTTATCTGGTTATTGTTTGTGATGAAAACAAGTTCAAAAAATTGAATTTATAATGCTAGATAATATTTAAAATCCATTAAAGGTGGCCTATATAGTAAATTACATAGAAGTTGGGAAAGACATTAAGAAATCATAGTTGTAATACTATTTTTCTAACTCTCACGTTCATTCCTCAAACAAGTCAAAAAAAGTGCGGTAGCCGCCAGGGAGAAAGTGCTCCTTCGAATTGATATGTGGATTGAAACTCTTCGACATAGCAAAACTGGGGAAGACAACGATGTGTTCAAAAGTAAAGTTAGTTGAGATTTCCACATCAGAACGTTCGACGGTCAACCTGGAGCACGGCGGCCTACTTTTCATAGCTTCAATAAAGAACTTTGAGAGTAAAACCCCCAAAATATCTTAAAAGTCAAAACACTTTTCATAGTTTCTGGTTCTCATTCTCAGATCTGCCTCTCTCTCTCTCTCTCTTTCTCTCTCGTTTCTACAGCTGCGCCCTTCGATCTCTCTCGAGTCTTGCCTGAGTCGCCGGTCTTGTCTCGTTTCGTCTCTCTCGATCTCGCAGGTACTCTCTTCTTTCGTTTTCGATTTCTTCATCCAATGTTTCGATTCCGGTGTGCTGCCATTTCGGTTTCTTTGGGAGTTTGCCATCGCCAATTGATGGTGTGAATCACGACTAACCGTACCCACCACCCGTTTTTTTTCTTCTTTTGTTTGTAAACTTCCCCCGATTGATGTCTCATATCAACAAAGCTTAATGACAATTTTCCTTCAGCTTGATTCCATCCCAAGTCTCGTTTGCTACGTGAGATGGCATCTGTCACTAAGGCTTCAGGAATGGAGTTTGAGGTGTTCTTGAGTTTTAGGGGACCGGATACTCGGGACCACTTTACTAGTTGCCTCTATAGTCAAATGGTGGAGAAAGGAATCCGTGTATTCAAAGACAACGAGGAGCTCCGAGTCGGTCAGAAGATTGGTGGAAACCTTTTGCAAGCCCTTGACAACACTCAAATCTATATCCCCATCTTCTCTAAGGGTTTTGCTTCCAGTCCGTGGTGTCTCCGTGAGGTTGCTCATATGGTAGATTGCACTTCAAAGTCGGATGGGAAGAAGGAGATCCTCCCCATTTTCTTTGATGTGGAGCCCGATGATGTCAAGCTCAAAACGGAATTGTATAGAAATGCCCTGTCTATGCATAAGAATAAGTATGGCCCCGATGAGGTGAAGCGCTGGGAAGTTGCTCTTGTTGAGGTTCCAACTAGAGTTGGCTGGAAGCTGGAAGGAAAAGGGTAAGTTTTCCACAACTCTTTCAGAGTTACTAATTTTAATATGATCTGTCCGGGACTTTTTTTTTTTTTTTTTTTAATTTATTTTAGCTCTTCACATAACAAGAAATTCCTTCCCCCCCACACACAAAAGAAAGAACAATTCTCTCCTGGGTAGTGATGGAGCTCCACACTGCTCGATGCAGCATTCAAGCTTGGCACGTCACCGTTATTTTAACGTCTCCTCAAAATCTAGAGGGAGGTTCATTAGATGTGGACGTTTTCACCTCTATGTTGACAGTGTCTCGATGGAGTCTCCCTGATATGATAGAGATCTCCAGAGAGATGCGACTTGGAGACGCAGTATAAATTGATATTTTATTAATGAGCAGTTAGGCAAAAATAGTCATGAAGGTATGTTTAGATTACTTTCCACTATTCTCTCCCCTTCAGCCAACTATGAAATGACCCAAATTTCTTCATTTTCTCTTAATCATTGTGTTTAAACCCAGTCAATGAGAGTCTGGCAGCAGTTTAGTGTTAAATCCAATCAATGGGAATATGGACAACGACAACAGCTAATACGAGGCCTTTTACTATAATTTGATTTTCATTGTAACTTGAGATTATTATGTTTAAACGGATTCAATTTTTTTTTTTTTGAAAAACCGCCACCATTTGTAAAACAGTCTTGATGTTTTTCATATATGTTATTCAAATAGCTTATGCTTGAAAGTTAGGAATAGTGCATTGCCATTATTTTCTCAGTCTGAATCGTCCACCATCACTGTCTGGCAGGTATGGGGAACTTATAAAATTGATTGTTCAAGAGCTTCTACATAAGTTGAAGGGGAAGGATAGACCTCTTCCTGACTATCTAGTTGAAATGGATGATTTAGTACAGATAGAGAAACTGTTGGATGCTAACTCTAATGACCATGTACGATTCCTTATAATCCATGGAATAGGTGGTATTGGTAAATCAACTCTTGCCAGTGTTATCTTCAACCGATTCCGATCTAAATTCAATTGTAGTAGTTACCTTGATGATGTTCCATGTCAAGGTCTTTTAGATGTGCAAAAGAAATTGCTATCTGACACACTAGGCTCAACCTCTATTATTGGAATCCTCGACACCAATGATGGGATCGATCGCATAAGAAGAGGACTTAGCAACAAGAAAGTTCTAGTTGTTGTTGATAATGTGGACGAGAAGAGGCAACTCAAGAACCTCGCAGGGAGACATGATTGGTTCGGTTTTGGAAGTAGGATCATTATCACAGTCAGGGACAAAAGCACAATACTTGATAAGGACAACCAAATGCCACCTAGCAATTACTTGGCCTACCCAATGAAGGAGATGCCCATGGTTCAAGCAATTCAGCTTTTCAGCAAGCATGCCTTTAGAAGTGATACTCCTCCAGTAGATTGCTACAATTTTTTGGAAAGAGTCGTTTCAAGCATAGGAAGGCTTCCTTTAACTCTAGAAGTAGTGGGTTCTCTTTTCGCCAACACGGTCAGATCAGAATGGGATGAGACATTGGAGGACTTAAAGCAAGTCCCGCATAAGCACGTCCGAAATACATTGATGATAAGTATCAACAAATTGGAGGACATAGAAAAGGCCATATTCCTAGACATAGCATGTTTTTGCATCGGGGAGTATAAGACTTATGCAGATTACATGTGGCGTAGTAGTGGATATTCTCCACGCAGTGTGATTGATGTTCTTCTCCTCATGTCGTTGATGAAGATTGATGAGTTCAATAGGTTTTGGATGCATGATGAAATTCGAGATCTAGGAAGGTACATTGTCAAGGAAGAGAATTTTGAAGATGCTGGAGAGCGCCGTTGGGTGCAAATTGATGAGAATACTCTAGATATACTGAGTAACAACAAGGTGAAAGTTATTACGAGTAGAAGACATAATCAATCAAGCAAAATCTTTGGTCATGTGCATTAAAATGAGAATGTCCCGCTTTGTTTTCTAACTTATAGAGAAATAGAAAGGAACTTTTAAACAACAAAAGTATATGTTTTCATGCCTTACCCATGTGAAACGAGAATAAAGCTAATGCGCCATTTGGTTAGTTCAAATTCTTCATTTCTTGTTTTAGCGAGAATGAAAATGAGTTCTTTGTTTTATTACTTCTGACCAAAAAAAAAAAAAAAAAAATGAGTTCTTTGTCCTTACCAAAAAAAATAAAATAAAAATGAGTTCTTTGTTTCCTTGAAATGGTGTTTAGTTTGTGAAAAGACCGAGGAAATTAACTCCGCATGGACATTTTAAATATGTTTGGTTTGTCTTGTTTTCAAGTTAAGAAGAGTACTTATTATTTTGTTATAACGTGGGTTTGATTTAATTAGTTTGGGGTCAAAGAAGAAACACTGATATTGTTGACTACTTGCATTGGTTTTTTACTTCGTTTGTTGCATATTCAGTCTTTATTCTCTAATGCTGTTGGCAGGAAAAACAAGCTGTACGAGCACTCACTTTGGGTATTAGTCATGACTTAATACCTGAAGAATTAGCCTATTTGCCAATGTTGAGGTTTCTTGGAGTGGAAAGACTGAATTTTGTAGGTGACTTCAAGAATCTTCTTCATGGTCTAAGATGGCTTTCTTGGCGTCATTGCCTGCATGATTTTTCAGCGACAAATCTTCACTTGGTGAATTTGGTCGTGCTCGACCTTTCATCAAGTGACATCACCCACAATTGGGGTGGATGGAGGCATATCGAGGTACTAACACGCCTTGCTCATGTTCGCTTTGAATTCTATCAATTGTGCTTCATATTCTCATACTTTTTGTCAGCATGTAATATGCCTTCTTTTTCCATAGCAGATGGCGAAAAAGTTGAAAATTCTAGATTTGACATGCTGCAATGAGTTAACCAGGACACCTGATTTTTCGGAGTTTGGCAAGTTGGAGAAACTGATTCTTGCTGGCTGTGAGCAATTATCTACAATTGATAGCTCAATCGGTAAGCTAAAATTGCTAAATACTTTGAATATTGAGGGATGTGCATGCCTTGAAGGGTTGCCTGAAGAAATTGGTTCTTTAGAATACTTGTCGGAGATTATCATGCCTTGCTTCGGCAAATCGTTCAAACTTCCTGAGACACTAGGCGATCTAAAATCTTTGACAAAGTTTGAAATTCAAATTCATCCGGGTATCTACCGACTTCCTTATTCGATAGGAATGTTGAATCTCACACATTTGGTTTTGTCTAACTGCAAGAATCTTTATGAGCTTCCAGATTCTATCGGGGAATTGGAATTATTAGTTGAGTTGGATTTAAAACTCTCCGGGATTTCTGTTCTCCCCGATTCCATTGGAAGGTTGAGGAATCTCAAGCATTTGCTTTTGTTTGGATGTGAGAATTTACATGAGCTTCCAGACTCTATCGGGGAACTAGAATCATTGGTGGAGTTGGATTTAGAACTCTCAGGGATCTCCATTCTCCCAAATTCCATTGGAAGGTTGATGAATTTCATGCATTTGTCTTTTTCTAAATGCAAGAATCTACATGAGCTTCCAGATTTTATTGAGGAGCAAGAATCATTAGTCGATTTGGATTTAAGTTACTCGGGAATATCAGATCTCCCTTATTCTATTGGAAGATTAAAGGATCTCAAGCATTTACTTTTATTTGAATGCAAGAATCTACATGAGCTTCCAAACTCTATTGGGGAACTAAAATCATTGGTCAAGTTGGATTTAAAACTCTCAGGGGTATCCATTCTCCCAGATTCCATTCAAAGGTTGAAGAATCTAAAGCATTTGTTTTTATCAGAATGTGAGAATCTACATGAGCTTCCAGATTCTATTGGGAAACTAGAATCTTTGGTCGAGTTGGATTTATCGCTTTCAGGGATTTCTGATCTACCTAATTCCATTGGAAGATTAAGGAATCTCAAGCATTTGCTTTTATTTGGATGCAAGAATCTAAATGATCTTCCGAACTCTATTGGGGAACTAAAATCATTGGTCGAGTTAAATTTAAAACTCTCGGGGATCTCTATTCTCCCTAATTCCATTGGGAGGTTAAGGAATCTCAAGCATTTGATTTTATTTGGATGCGAAAATTTGCATGAGCTTCCAGACTCTGTCGGGAAATTACAATCATTGGTTGAGTTGGATTTAAAACTCTCGAGAATCTCCGTTCTCCCAGATTCCATTGGAAGGTTGACGAATTTCACTCATTTATCTTTTTCTGGATGCGACAATCTAAATGAGCTTCCGGACTCTATTGGAAAACTAGAATCATTGATTGAGTTAGATTTAAAATTTTCGGGGATCTCTGTTTTTCCTGATTTCATTGGAAGGTTAAAAGATCTCAAGCATTTACTCTTATCCGGATGCAAGAATCTACATGAGCTTTCCGATTCTATTGGGGAACTAGAATCATTGGTCAAATTGGATTTAAAACTCTCGGAGATCTGTGTTCTCCCTGATACCATTGGAAGGTTGACGAGTTTAACGCATTTGTCTATTTCTGGATGCAAGAATCTATATGAGCTTCCAGACTCTATTGGGGAAATGGAATTATTGGTTGAATTGGATTTAAAATCCTCGGGTATCTCCCTTCTCCCCGATTCCATTGAAAATCTAAAGAGACTAAAAGTCTTAAATGTGGCATACACAAAGATACACACGATACCCTATACTCTTGGAGGGGTGAAGACACTTGAAGAGCTCAATGCCTCGTTTTGTAGGCATCTCATGGATGAAATACCATGGGAAATGTGGAACTTGACCTGTCTGAGGGTATTGGATTTAGAATGGAGCCCAATCTCGACATTGCCAGGAAAGATCAGTGCTTTCTCTAGTCTCCAAACACTTAAAATTGCAAGCCACCGGCTTTCCCCATTGCCAGAGCTTCCCTCAAGTTTGAAATGTCTAGTGATTGCAGATGCCGAATTCCCTGCTCTTCCCGATCTATCGCACTTGAAGAGGCTACTAAAATTACAGCTTAGTGACTTCCCCAATCTGGGGGAGATTCCAGGTTTGGGGGAACTAGAATCACTGGAGTCTCTGCACATTACCATGTGTGATGTGATCAAACAATTGCCTAACTTATCGAAGTTGAAAAATCTACAGCATCTTGAGCTATGCCGTTGTAGGAAGTTGGGAGCTGTCGAAGGCTTGAAAGAACTGAATAATTTGGTATATGTGAAGATAGAAAATTGCAAGTCAATGGAAAGGTTGCCCGATGTGTCGACATTACCAAGTTGGAGTTGGGTTTGGGAGAAGCTTTAAAACAAACCGTTCTCTCTACCGTGCAACTGATTGAAGAATATCATGACTGGTATCAAACTGGTACAGTAGAAAGGTGAGTGGCTTGGAACTTCTCCCAGATTTTCTTTGCATCCAAAGTGCGCATCGGTCGTACGAAAAGGTGTGGGAGTATAGCCTCGTCGAAATTCTCAGGTGCGTTTTGATTACATCAAAGCAAAACAGAAGTTCTCATTTCGGCTTTTCCTTGCTAACCTGTAGAGCTGGCGGTTGGGAAGAGAGTTGGCGGCGAGTTATTCAGAGAATTGAGGACCTGGTCATGGGATAATGCCAAACCTGCGGGCCCTGCACGTGGGATAAAAGCCAAACTGGCGACATACATTCACCACCGACATGAACTAATCCGAGTGTCTTCTTGAGCCATCTATTGTATTTCTTGATGGTGTTTTAATTTATAGGGTGCCAAAGTACGAGAATGCATCGTATCTCTAATTTACTCCCATTAATATTCAGTGATTATTTCCACGCATTCATCTTAGGCCAAGCTCTAAGTGCAATTAGAGTATTTGAATATCAATCACGAGGCTCCATTTATTTAGTACGTTAGTACTTTTGGATCCATCGGCAGCCACTGAGCCCTCTTTTCCTTAATGTTGTTGACTTTATTTCTTTTCACTTGAAATTTTATAAAGAGAAATAACCCCAAAAAAATCTTCATAAACCAGCATCCTTCAGGAAAATAATCTACACCCAACTGCAATATAAGTTAAAGCGGAAATCGCCACCCATATTTTTGTAGGATGAAGAGCATAATAGATACGACAACACCTTGAGAAATTATTCACCCGAGTGGGGTATAAAGCCTAAAATGAGGGAATTCCCAAGCTTTATTTATACTTGAAATCAAGGAGGTCACCTTAACGTATCCGTCCATTTTATGACGAAAAGTTTGTAAACGCTGAAAAGGAAAATGCGATTTAGGGGACGGTTGTTGATTGATGCACCTTCGCATCTTTAGTCAACGAAGGCTCGAGTGCTGAGCCTTGTGGCGGGCGAAGACTGCGCTACTGCCGAATCTCCCTTGCCGTGCAGGACGTCGCTGGGATTCAAAGTCGTGATGCTGGAGGGATTGGGCAGCCTCTGGCAGTTTTGGTGGGGATCAACCAGCTCGTCTATGTTTTTCCATCTGTAGGGTGTCGTGAATACTCCTGGTGTCACCGCTGACATCCGCCACAAAGACACCGGTGCCATGGTGAGTTTCCCCCTCTGATCGTTAATTTGCTTGCTATTTGCTGAATTTAGGATGGTGGAATTGCTAGGCTCTAGATAAAGATGAAATTTGATATTGTTGATTGTTCTGTGGGGATATTGTTTGGATTACCTTTCCGGATGAGTGAGCTTCATATCATTAGTGAGTATATGGATCATTTTTTATGTCAGACTAATTTGATATTGTTGATAGTTTTCTGTGGATTTCTGGGACAACAACTGGAGAAGGCCCCTGTAGGGATGGACCTTGTCATCATCCCTGCCGGAGTTCCTAGGAGAACAGGAATGAAAAGAGATGACCCGTTCAAAATGAGTGCTGGAACAACAGAACCCTTTGTGAAGGAGTTGCCACATGTTGCCCGAAAGCCATAGTCAACTGGATTTGTAGCTCTGTTAACTCCACAGTTCCCATTGCAGCCAAACTTTCCAAGAGCGCTGGCACTTATGATCCAAGAGACTGTTGGGTGTCACCATGCTCGACGTAGTTAGAGCAAATACTTCTGTGGTACATATCACTCCTGCTTGTACTGTCTCGCTGATACCGTCGAGAAGCATCGAATATATTTATAGAGTTCAGAGTGTCAGGTCATCACTTTGTATAAGCCTACAAGTTTAGCATGCTTGTCTGGCGTGCAATCACTTGCTCCAAGGGCAGCTAACTTTTTCCCATCTTGCAATAAGACAGCTAAGTGGACCTGGTATTTCATTAAATAGGCTAATGCCTCATGTATGGGATCATGTGCATAGTGGAGACGCCAAGGTGAAAGATCAGGCTATTTGCAATTGCTGTTATGCATTAGTGAGTGTTATTGGTTCTCTTCTCATGATGATGACCTTGTTTTTGGTGATAGCTATTTGGGACTAATGCTCAGGCAGAAGATTTGTACAAGATACCAGTTTCGAGAGTGTCATGCAAGCCAACAGCATTTTTACTTTCCCAGGTAGATTCCTTATCTATTATGTTCCTTGCAGGCAGAAGTACTTGGTCTTGATCCTAGAGAAGTTGATGTTCCAGTTGTTGGTGGTCATGCATGAGCGACAATTTTACCTCTTATATGTTCGACAGAAAAGCTATTAGAAATTGCAATTTTTTTTATATGCCAAATGTCAGTTGGCATTTTCAAAATCTGTGGGTTAAGCCACCTTATTCTTTCGCTCCTCGAGGAATTGATTACCTGAAATCACGTATCCAAAATGGCTGGCCAGAAGTTGTCGAGGTAAATAAATATCAATTCGTTTTACAGATTTAGACTTCAATTTAGGCAGTTTTGACGTCATATCACATTCTGTTAGCGTCTTCAGGGGCTTTTCAGTTTTTGTAAAACAGCTTCAGAGTACTGAGGCCCCCTAAGGGGTTCACTGTTCCAAGAAAGCATTTTTTTTTTTCTCCCAGACACATGAGTGCATGCTTAATCATGGTAGAGTCTCTGAATTCTTAACATTTACAAGAAATTTCGAAGATGTGCTCTGCTGAGAACTTCCTGTTTGAGAAGGATGAGATTTTCACAAGAATCACATCTTAGGTCCATATGGGCATATGTCATTTGCAAGTCAATTTTATCGTGTGCAGACTTTGCCTATGCACTGTAATGATTAATGAATATAAGAGAGCTTGTTATTGTCTCTACTTGTAGAGGTCACGGAATTTGATTTACCAATGTCACCTTGAAAACCTATCCATTACCACTACCCAAGAAAATGCGTTGATGGGATACCTTGTCTCGGGCTATTGGCAGAAGCAAGCAGTTGTGGACAGTATCTTAATTTCTGATTATTTTGTCTGCTCCTCAATAAGGAAAACAGAGGAACGTAACAGAAAGAATGTAGAAACAGAGCACCTTACATCTTTTGTTGTTACGGCTAAGAGAATGACATGCATTTTGATAAGCGGAGAAGTTCATGCAGTTGCAGAATTGTTAAGTACATCAGACTTACAGTGATCGTACATGCCTACTCGAAACTACATTTTTCTGCATCCATTTCCACAATGAAATTATGACATGACATCTTAGTCTTCACTTACTTTGCTTCCTTACATTATGTCATGAATCAAACTAAAATGTTTACATCAGTGCTTTGACAATTTTCATGCTAAAGCTGGAGATGGCTCCGCAACTATCGAAGATCTTTTGTTTGGCCCTTGAGATGTAGTCTGATCTCTTTCATGAACCGGAAATTTAATGGCTCTTTGATATGTGGACTCTTTTTACATGCTCAATTGATGTGAAAATGAAATAGCTGCTATGAAGTCTGCGGATGGATTCCTGCGTGGGTTGAGAGGCAACGCTGAAATTGTCGAGCGTGCATTTGTTGCTTCTCAGGTTTGGTGCCTCGAAGAAACTTATCAAGATCCAATTTTCTTGCTTCTCTCAAATTCAAACTGAAATGACCATTGAGTTCATCCTGGTGGACGGATGTCCCATTTCTCTCATGTTCAGTGTTCAGATTTCCGACTTCCGTTGGCACCCATAATGTTGCCTGTGCGCATTATCAAATGTGCAATGCGCCTATTATAATATGTTAACGAGGAAGCTACCTAAGATCGTGTAATTTATGTCGACATGTAATTACCAAAATAAATGAGAAACAATAAAGGACGCCAAAAATGTACATGGTTTGGTACCAAGTGTCGATACCTATGTCTACACATAGACCCAACAACAAATAACTTATTAATAATCAGATAATACAAGTTTATAATCGTCTACGTACTCTTCTATTTCCCACATTTAGATTAAATTCAAACCCATAATATTTATAAATAAACGAACATTTAGATATAAAAACTCAATGCATAAATTTCACCATGTTCAAGCACGTCCGCATCAAGAGCTCCTCCTCGTGGCTGCGTTCTCCGTGCGGCGGCCCCTCAAGGAGAGTTACTGTGCTGTCACAGTAAATCGGCGGATATGGCAAGACTGAGATCCATCACATTCTTAGATGCAACTGTTCATACTTAACGGTCCAAATACATTTTGAATAATGGCTCAAAAACTTTAGATGGGAAGCTGATGGCTTCCAGACAATCAGTCAAGCGTTGCCTTTGTCAAGTCATTATTGAATACACCATACAAAACCCAAAACCACCAGAAAATATTAACGAACACAATAAATTAAGGCCTTAAATCAAATGATGTCATGCTCTAAGACATAGGACTACCCGAAGGATTTACTTTCGTTAAATAATTGTCATGCCGTGTCATGCTTAAAACCTTGATTTTAGTTTTTTTTTTCTGATTTTGTTACTTTATTTTTAAATCCTGATGGGATGCAAAAGTGTACCATCCTAGATTATAGTACTATTTCGCATGGCCTTTTCCTTGAATTAAATCCCAACTCACATTTTTCTCATCGCCGTTACATGATAAGATTATAGATATATTTAAGTTAAATTCTGGTGATTTCATAGAATTGCAATTTTAACTCCTAGTTTTGGCAATATAACGCCTACAATGAGGGAAGTCCCAGGCTTTATTAAAACTTGAAATCAAGGTCACTATAGCCTATCCGTCCATTTTATGACGAAATGTCTGTAAACGTTAACAAGGAAAATGCGATTGGGGGCAACGGTCGTTGATTGGTGCTTTCTCGCAGCTTTCGTCAACGAAGACTCGAGTGCTGAGCCTTGCAGCGGGCGAAGACTGCACAATTGCCGAATCTCCCTTGCTGTGCAGGACGTCGCTGGGATTCAAAGTCGTGATCCTGGAGGGACTGGGCAGCCTCTGGCAGTTTTGATGAAGATCAACTCGCTCTTCTCTGTTCTTCATCTGTGCTTCGTTAGCGCTGAAATTACCGTACATTGTCATGACAACGTGGAAGAGACATTGGCGATAATGACAGTATTTGGCAGGACGACAGAAGTAGGAGTGCAGTGTAGCAAAAGCGATGTCACTTCCGAGCTTTGGATCCCTTCACTCGGTTTCCTTAGAGATGCTCTGCAAGACTGTAACAATGCTTTGCAGTGCGGGTGGAGAAGGGCGATGGAGGAATGATGCACGAATTGGCCCATATTCGTCAACTAACACCATAAAAAATTGAATTAAGCACATACAATCTCGATAACTAGCATGCGGATTCTTACCGATCTTCCACTCTCACGTTGGTTCGGAAAGTGCTACGTGAGAGTGCAAATTGATCCCGAGTCGACTATATCCAATTGAAAAAAACCGGTGATGGACTGCCCCAATTCCTATATCTTGGTTGGCCAAATCACTATTACTATAACATTGAGCGAGTAAACCTCACAACTTTTTAGTGTCTCAAATCTACTAAATTATAGACCAGTGGATATTGCTGTAGATCCACATGATGATTTGACGATTTTTACAGATCTAATCTTCAGGTCTTCCAGCATTATTTTTTCACAGTTTCATCATATGGTCAAGTAGGCATGGCTTAACCCACAAATAATTATTGGAGCCATCTTGGATGGCTCGAATTGGCTATGAGACCTGTGACTAATCTTTGTAGCGTACTAAAAAGTTGAAAGTAAAACTACCTCAAACTTGAACAGGACACATTAAAGAAAGTTGTGGCTAGTTTGAATAGGCAATGAATCAATCTATACCTCAAATCGATTAGTCAAAGTAATAAGTCGGTTCAGTCAATAATGGTACTGGGCTTCTGAAGCCTCCTGCTAACATGGCCTGGGACTTGGCCTACTAAAATAGCTTGCTGACGTCATATGGTGTAACTTTCCAGTCCCAAACCTGACTTGGCGCTTGTAAGTGTGTGGAAGCTTCGTTTGCCCTGAAATTGGACGACCAACTTCTACGGCAATTGATGAGTTGACTAGTATTGTGGATTGAGTTTTTGGAGGCACAAATGTTGTTGTAGGCAATTTACGGACTATTGTTAGAGTTCCAACACCTATCAGTATGTTGAAACTTACATCTTGGCGACTCATTAATCGTTCATTAATTACAAAAGAAATTAGGAATTAATTCTTAACCCTTAACAAAAATATTTTTCATTAAATTGAGTTACATATGAACATTAGGAACATTTGCATTGCTAGTATTAATTATTAAAATTTTTAGAATTTTTATTTTTTAAAAATTTAAAAAATTAATTTGAAAAACGTAGTGGGCCCGGGCTAGGGCTGGGCCTGCCCAGCCCCTTTTTCTTTTCCTTTTCCCTTCCCTTCTTTGGGCCCGGCTCTCTTCTTTTCTTTTTTGGGCCCTTTTCCTTGGCCCGGCCCTTGCCACATCTTTCCCTCTCTTTCCCTCACGCCCTCTGCAACGCGACGTGGACACTGGTACGAGGGGAACGGCACGACCGCAGGAGCGTCCGGTCGGGGGTCAGGCCGGCAGGGGCAGCTGGCGTCGCAGGAGGCCATGCGCGCTGGGCAACTTAAAAGGGAGAGAGGTTAGTGAGCCACCGCGCTTGGACCTCGGCCGCCGACCCTTGCTGACGCGTGCTTCTCCCACGGTAGGTATCGTGCGTGTCTTTTTGAGTTGTGTCGAGTTGCGTCAATTTTCCCGGGTATCCCGGCTCGGAGGCTTGCGGGGCGACCGAACGTAGTCCGGTCTATGGAGTTCGCCGACCGTTCGCCGCCTCCGAGCCGGGTAGAGACCCTCGGCCAACCCCCTTTTATGCCTTGCTTTTGCCCTGTTCTCTCGTGTTTTTGCACGAGCTACTGAGCCGGGGCTTGCGTTTCGGGTTCGTTTATGCTGTCCTTCGTTGCTGTTGAGCATTCCCCGCTGATTCGTGTTGAGTTTTGATCCGGTTTCGAGTCTTGTTCTCGTTCGGGTTTTCCTTTCAATTCGCCCACCACCCGTTTAACAAAATGTTTGGGCCAAGGCCGTAAATATTTTCTTCCGATTTTGAGTCGCTTGAACGTGTAGCTATGGGGTACGCTTGATGGTGATCTCTCTCTAACCTCAAAATACGTTTTTTGTCACCACAGTTCAACATGCGTTTTCTTTTCTCTTTTTCGAGTCTCGTTCGGTGTTGCCTCTGTGTTGTTTTATCCTATACAATGTTCTTATAGTGGATGTGAATACTGGCGAGGAAATGAACCAGGGATCTCGACGAACACTGATTTCTCACGGTGCTTGACTGAGCTTTACTATTATCTTCCATTTTATATGTTACCCATCGCTGTGGAGTCATAATCGAGGATGGGCCGAGGTCCAATGACTGTGATCCATAGCAGACGTTTTGTGTTGGTGACTTAACTTTTAATGTTGAAGATTGAAGGGCTCGTGTGCTGTGAAGGATAAGGAGAATCCAGAGAGCAGCGGGGGAGATCGACCATATTTTAGAGAGAGAAGAAAATGGGAAATGAGCTTGGGTTGAACTTTAGTAAATCTATATTGGGCTTAAGTTAATCGAGTCTGGACTTGTTTGGTTTGGGCCTAATTGGTCTTGTGGAATTTGGGTTTAATTCGTTTGAGATTTTTTGGACTTGTATAGTTTAGTTTAGTTTGTGGGAATCCGCCCGCGATTAGTCCTGCTCGGCGGGCCCGAGCCTGACTGCACTTGATACGATAGTCCATGCCGATGTCCTTATTTTGGGTTTTTATTTTTTAGAAAAAGAATATTCTAAAAATTTAAAAAGAAGAAAAGTTTAAAAATCTCGAAAAAGAATTTATTTTAGGTTTTTAAAAACACAATTAAAAATGCATAAAAAATATTTAAAATTTAAAAAAAAAATTCAAAAAATTCAAAAAATTCAAAATTTTAATAAATTTATATGAAAACAATTCAAAAATGCATAAAAAAATACCTCTCTAATGTGGTAGAGCGTGACCTACGGGTAAAGAAACTCAACCTAGCGCTTTTACGGCGGTTTATGGGTTAATTGATCGCGTCAATTCAATTTTTGGAGGCAGAAGTTACTGCAGTGCACGATGTGGACTAGGGATTAGAGTTCCTTCAAGAAATAAGTAAAAGAGGCCAAGGAAAAGGAGGAGGATATGTCCATCATGTTCACATGGAATGGAGCTGCAACTGGACTGGACTATTGACTATATGGCACGATGATAAGGAGGTGGAGCAAGGCGACCATTCGCTTGTACTGAATTGACGAGGACAATAGTGGATTGTGTTGTTAGAGGAGGAGCAAGGAGACTCTTTCGCTAGATAGACGACGACCGTGGAAAGTGCTGCTCGTGGGAAGGTGTTATTCTGGGGAAGGGAGTGATGGGCAAAGCTCAATTTGAGCAGCACCCTAGTTTCAAAGTTACAGGATTTTGTGGTAGTAGGCTCAGCTTTATGCCAGCGAGATTTCTGAACTGAATCGCAACAGCAAAATGAATAACTATCGGGTTTTCACAAAGAGACGGGGCATTGATCCTGAGTAATAGCAATGACAATGGTTCAATTGCTTAACTTCAATGTTTCAACGTATGGTTTATTTGTAGGAACAATAACCAATTGCAAAAGATCCCGTTAAATGTAGAATACAACTAATCTATACACAAGCCTGACTGAGTATATATCCCAAGAGATCAACAAAGGTCAAGATCCCATAATGTACTACAGTTTTTGCTTATTTGCTTAACAACATTCAAATGAAAAAAAAATGGCATATTATAGGAAGAAAGACTAAACTAATGATTCCTATGTTCCTAGTAGAATTTCATTGTTGGTTGATGAATGAATGCTCACTTCGCAAAGTCACACCATATCTAATATCTCGAAAGTTGACCACTTTCGAAATATATGAAATAGTTATTTCATCAATGCACTAATGATGAATTTACTATGAATTAATCATTCATGAATTAACCAATCTATTGAATGAGACCATAAAGGCTTAAAACACGACACATCAGAGAATTCAATCAAATCAACCGCTTGATCATAAGGATCGACAAGGTTTAATACCGCATTGTTATAAGTCAATTAGCGAACCAATATAAATCAATTCGATAGAAGTATGTAATCGGTTTGTGGGTGGTTCTACATGATTACGATACTTACGTGGAACGACGATAAATTGATTTTCTATTGATCTTATACTAAGGATATGTAATTGAATCCTTGCGATTACTTGACAACTGAGGTCATCCACAATTCGAAGAGGAACAAATGTGGATTGAAAATTATCAACCATGGGTCAACCGTGTGAAAATCTCTAAAAGCAACCCAATAGTTTAGGGCATACTAAAGTTGCATTTGATCGATTTTAACCATGAAATTAAATTCGATTTTGGGTATCAAACTTTCGAGAATTTCAAAACTAACTTATTGGACATCGCCTCATTGTCCGTCAAATTATTAGCAAGTTTGAAATTTTGGAAAATGGAATTATCGAACGAAAAATGGAAGTCGAAAAGGGAACTGAGCCTAGTAGCAAAGTTGTGAATTTTGGCGAAATCTTGATTTTAAAGAAAAAAGGAAAACGAAAATAAAATTGAGGGGACAAAATACTAGGTGAAGAGGAATTTAGGGGGAGTGGCTGAAGGGGAAATCATGGATTTTAGGGAAAAATATTGGAAAAATCCTTCTCTCTCTCACTCTCTCTTGCATTCACTCCTCCCTCCCCCCCTCCTCCACTCCATTTCCTTTTTCCTTTGCCTAGTCCTCCACCCCAAGCTCTAACCGCCCATGCCATCCTTCACCATCATCCACCACCTATGTAACACGGACACTCTCCAGAAGCCTTCGTGTTGTGTCCGACACTCCGACACGTCTCGACACGCTCCGATACGCGGTCAACGCGTGTCGAAAAATCCGACACGTGGTCAACTCTCTTCGACACCCTCTGACACGCGAGTCTAGAATTCCGACACGCATAGGGTCAATTTTAAAAATTTCTAATACTTAAGGGGTCAAAATATAAATATACACAAAAGAAGTAATAAAAGAAGTAATAAAATTGCTATAAATATACACGCACAGGGTCAATTTTTTTTTTCAGTTTTATTTTTTTAGAATTGTTTTATTTTTTTAAAAGTCTTTTACTATGAAAGAAGTAATAAAAAACTGCTATATATGATAAATAAATAAATTTTAAAATATCATTTCAGCATTTTTCTTTAAACAATATTTTTTTCCTCTAAGTTTTGTGTATTATTGTAACAAATTAAAATAATGAATGATATTATTTAATATTTTTCGTGTAAATTAATTCTAGGCTATTTTTATTATTATTTATTTATGTATTTATATATAAAAATATATTTAATATATAATGTATCGAAACGTGTCGAAATTCTCTATTTTTAATAAATAACGTGTCGGCGTGTCGTGTCGTGTCGTGTCGTGTCGCGTGTTGCGTGTCCGTGTCAGTGCTACATAGTCCACCACCACCGCACGCCCGTCCCTCTCCACCACCGCTGTCTTCACCTCAAGCCGCTGCCACCACCACCACCGAGCTCTCAAGCAAGGTGGCCATAAGCCTTAAAGCTCACCATGTTGTCGCCGTTGCCCCACCATTGGTGCCGTGAATGCTGCGTCCTCGACACCATCATGCTGCTGTCGCCGTGAGTCCGTCACCGCCATAAAACCCATGAGTTAACTCCTAATCCTTGATTAGGTAGCTAATAACGTTTAAGGGTAGGTTTAGTTTAGGTTAATGGTGGTTATTAACATATAATGTTGGTTTAGTGCTAACCATGGTTAAGGATGAGTTAGATTAAGGCTAACTGAGATTAGTCTTAATTAAGGATAATTAATTTAATTAATCGTAATTATTTTAATTAATGATGATTAATTTTAATTAACTATAGTTATATTAATTAATGATAGTTAATCTTAATTAATCACAATTAGTCTAATTAATCATGATTGGCTTAATTAATCGCGGTTAGTGTAAATTAATGACAGGTTAGTCATTAAGTAGAATTTTATGCTCGCTTTTTAGATGAGTTTGTGCTTAATTCCGATTGTTTGAGTTTGTGATGCCATGTTATCGATTGTTCAATGATAAGCTTTATTTACTATTTCAAAAGAAGGTTTGATGGATAAGAAAAATAGCAAATTTTGATGTGTTGGGTTTGGACATCGAGTTTTATGCATTAAACGGGACAATGGGGTTTTAAAGTGAAAGTATGCAAAATTTGGTGGATTGATTTTTAGTACATGATCACGTGTGAATATTTTACTAGAATTTTAAGTGTAAAAATTTGCCAAAGTTGATTATTTGGAACACGAACTCTTTTGTGCTGGGCTAATTAATGGCAAATAATATTGGTTTTAATTGTTGGTGTACTTGCGTGGTCATTTAATCGAACTCATTACCTAACGGGAGTTTGGAGGCGATGCCTGATGTTTATCAAATGCCCGACGGGGATCCGGATGCCAAATTGCGGTTGAGGCCAGACCGATACTCTTTTATGGAATGCTGTTTAGGTGGGATTTTAGACAATGACGTGTCTGATGGGGCGAGATGATGCTCGATTAGGTCGAAAGACTACCGACTTGTGTGTTGGCCGTGGCCCGAGGGATTATAATAATTTGAACACATATGTTTGACCATATGCCTGATTATTGTAGATTGTGTTATGATTACTATTTATGCTTGTTGCATTGATATTACCATATGTGATTTCCTAATGTGCAGGGGTGTACCAAGGCAAGGTAAGTTGTATATCGTGTGCGTTTAGACCGCCTCCAAGACAAATTCACGTCCTAACCGAAACTTAGGTTGTTCACTGAGATTTTCATCTCACACTATTCTTGTTGAATATTTTCAAGTTCGTAGTATGGAAAACCATTGCGTGCGGTTTGGGGTCCCGATGGACCAAGACACGAGCATGCCTAGCGTCACTTTTGATTAGCCTCATCGTTAGTGAAGTTTACATTAACCTTGATCTTGCAGGTTTTTGAGATGGTTAGTAGGAAATGGCCGTAGAAAGGCTTGTAATTATTAAAATTTCTAGGATTAACAGTTTATAAATGAAAGTGTTGCTTTTGCAAATGTTTGTTGTGTTCTTACTATCTCTGTTGTTTGTTGTTTGACTAGGTGTTGTTATATTAAATGCTTCTGCTTGCATTTGATCAATTAAAGACCGGGTCGGCGGTAAGTCTTGGGACGTTGTAATTTAATCGATTGTTGAGGGATGCTCACGCATTCGGGGTTCAGGGCATGACATTCTAATTTAAGTGATATCAGAGCCTGGTTAAGGTTTAGAGTGATAAGATGTGATGGGTTTTGGGATAGTTAGCTAGGAAAAACATTTTTTCTTATACTTATGCTTGTGATTGCTTAATTACTTTATACAAGTTGCTTAGATTTCTGATTCCTTATAGGAATTTGAAAGTAGGTTTTTATAAAGATCCTATGCGATGAGTGGTCCTGATTAGATGGCCCCTCGAAGAAGGGTCATGACGACTTTAACTGGTGCCAAAGGAAGGGCATCGACTTAAGCTAGTGCTAAAGGGAGGACACTGAGGTGGGCTCATGCTAGAGGGAGAGCACCAGTTGATCCAGGATTGATGGGATCATGTAAGCCCTAGAAACTTTGGGTAATGTAGTTGGGCAACAAGCTCAGAATCAAGTTGTTGCCGCCATTGCCACCGTTGTTGCTAATGCTGCTACTACTGCTACTGTGACAACCTGAATTTTTAGATTTCATTTTCGATTAAATAAATCGGGCCTTTCATCGACGTGCCAATAGTGCAATTCTCTGAGCTGATCACTCACGAGATAACTGGACTATTTGGGTAAGCAATTAAGGAATCTAAATGTAATGGACTTGAAAATTCGATCAGGAATCGACTGCTTGATCGTGTTGATTAGCAAAGGTCATTACGACACTGTCAGAATCGATCAAAGATCAGAGATAGGTCGATTCGACTGAGATATGTTATCAAAGTGTGGGTGATTCCACCTGATTGCAAAATTCTTATCAATCGACACTAAATTGATTTTCTGATGTTTTGGGTACCCTATGTCAGTAATTGAAACCTCGAGATTTTTACAACAACCGAAAGTCGCTAATGTGTTGAAAATGTACATTGTGACTCAAGATGAATTGATCACAGGTCAATTGCAAAAAAAATTCCTAAAAGTTACTCGGTAGACTAGGTCACGCTAAAAGCGTGCCAGAGTGAAATTAACCGTAAATTTGAACCCGATTTCATAAATTGAAAGTTCTGTAGTGCCACGAGCTATTTTTGAAACATTGACTTACCCTCCAAGAAATTTTCAGAGATTCCGGGATTTTTTCAAAAAATCATTTCGGATGTTTCGAAAAATTAACGGAAATTCGGATCGGCCGAATTGAAGAGATTTTCAACTTGCAAATTGAGCTATATGGCGAAGGGGACCTGTAAAAATTATGTGGGCTTTTTCTACATCGAAATTGGACATCAAATTTGGGAATTTTGATAAAGAAATTGAAGCTCAAAACCTAGGAAATTCGGAGCTATGGAAGGGGGCATCAATTTTGGCTTCATAATTTGATAATTCAAGGATATTACAAGCTAGAAAGTATCAAGAGATATTGGGATAAGTTTGCACACTATTTGGGGACCAAGCAATTAATTTTTTTGGATTAGTTCATTGACTTGGTCTTCTCTTCTTCAAAGACTTTCTCTGCACGCCTCGACGTCCCCTCCTTCTTCGAACTTCTTCTTTTCTCTTTCATTTCTTCGTTGCCGCCTTTGTTTTGCTTTCATCCCCTCAATCTCTCTCTTTCTTTTCAATCCACCAAACCAGCTCTCACCTTCTTTTCATTTTTTCTTCATCCAACATCCACCAAGTCCAAGAGATCAAGTAGAGTTTTACGCCCGCCGAACTCAAAGGCCTCTCGTGATGTAGAGTTTTTCCCCTACCGCCTTGGTAGTCATCTTCTTCATTCTGAACCCTAATCTCAACATCTCTCTTTAGCTTCGGTTTTTTCTCGATTCTAGTTGACTCATCCGTTTAACCCATAAATTACTTTGATGAGCTTCTCGATATCACATCCTCTCTCCTTGTGCACGTTTCCCTTATGTTTGCACCCTCAATTCTCTCTATATAGTTATCCCACCACTTTTCTCGCTGGTTTCGCATAGTTCACGCATGTCTGCATCAAGAATTCCCTTCTGCTACTTCCAAGTTCTGCATGCAATCACTGTAGCGACCCATCTCCACTGGTTCTCTATGTGAAGCTGTTCCCCTGATGGAGAATATGGATTCAGTTGAGGACGCTCGGTTAGCTACTTTATGTAGTCGGTTGGGCAGACTTTGGTCGCCTAACGCAATTGAAGAGTGGGACGACGCACCTCCTATAGAGAAAGTAGAAGAATGTAAGTTAATCCTTGTCAGCAAGCTTCTTGCCAACTCATCTGTTAATTTTCCAGCTTTTCAGCACACAATGAAAAAAGCTTGGCGGCTAGATAATGTGAATGTCACTCAAAGAGAAGAAGGACTTTATGTGTTCAAATTTATTTCAGAGGAGGAAAAACAGAGGGTTCTTGACAATGGACCCTGGTTATTCTTTAACAATTTGCTTATCCTCAAACCCTGGGTTCCTAATACGCCCTTGCACTGCTATAGCTTTACTACTTGTGCGTTTTGGTTGCAAGTATTAGGCTTACCTCTAGAGCGATGCATGGAGCAGTTCTTAAGTAAGGTAGTAAGGGATGTTGGCGAGCCTTTGGAAGTCATAATTGAAGCGAAAGAAGGATCGACATTCAGAGCAGTAAAAGTTAAGGTTGAAATTTCTCTCACAGAACCTCTTAAACCGGGTAAACTTATACATGTGGAAGGGAAAAATATTTGGCTCGATTTTCATTATGAACGACTGCCGCATTACTGCTATTCCTGTGGTGTTTTAGGCCATTATGCATCCTATTGTAAAGATATTCCTTATGATGAGGCTAAATTTGAAGGGCGGGACAAGATGTATCATGGACAGTGGTTACGGGTTGAGGTCAACGAACACAGCCCCTATTGGCAGGCATTTTATGATTTTAACATTACTCATGACGAAACTGAAGAAAGTGTACCTGAAACACCTCAGCCAGGGCTACTGTTACTCCCTGCTACACCTGTTGAGATACATACTCAGCCAGCTTCTATCGATACTCAGAATGTTCAGAACTTCCATCCCTCTCCTGTTAACTTACTGGCTAATTACCCTTTGGTTGACAGTTCACGAGGTGTTCCTCGGCACAAGATGGAATTGGTTACCTCCCCTGTAGAAGCACATAAGACAGAGGTAAATGTATTTCAGTCTGACACGTCCTCATAAAAAAAATCTAAACACCCTCGTTTGCAGCCTAAAACGACTCCGTTAAAGAAGGCTAAGAAACGTCCTATTCTACCAGACACTCTGGATGAAAGCATTCTGATGGAAACTCCTGTACACCAGGCTGAAAGGGCCTATGAAGGGGCTATGGTGGCTTGCCCAAATAAGCCACCAATTGATAAATGAAGAAATTAAGCTGGAATTGTCAGGGACTGGGCAATTCCTTGACAATTTGAGCTCTTAGGGCCGTTGTGGCTCAAGATAAGCTTGATATAATTTTTTTGATGGAGACTTGGAACCAGGAACCAGTTATTAAGTAGATCCAACGAAGGCTGAATTATAGCAACAGTTTTGTGGTGAATCCTCAGGGCTTGGCTGGAGGGATGGTTCTTTATTGGAATGACCAGATTTCACTTACTGTCACGGCTCATAATTCTCATTTTATTGACACTGTTTGTTCTGAAAATAGGGGTGTTTCTTCTATGTGCCTTACTATTTTGCACGCTCCGGCTGTTTACCAACAGAGACAACTATTCTAGGCCGAATTGAGGCAAATTAGTCACTCCACCACTCAACCTTAGGTGTGTTTAGGAGATTTTAATGAAGTTTTATATAACTGGGAGAAAGTAAGTAAGAGACCAGCTGAGCCTTATCGACTGCAATCCTTTCGGGATTTACTACAGGATTGTGCATTGATGGACCTGGAGACTAAGGGTTGTGCCCATACCTGGGGCAATAATTGAAGTAGGCAGGAGATGGTTAAAGAGAGACTGGACCGAGCTTTATGTACTATTGACTGGCGTTTAACATATCCAGAAGCTGAAGTTGTGGCTTTCCCTGCTATAGGGTCGGACCACAGTCCGCTTCTTTTAACTACTAATATCAACACAGGGAGGGGAGCAAGAGTTTTTACCTTTGAATCCTTTTGGCTTGAACATGAAGAATGCGACAAGTGGTAGGGGATTCGTGGTCAGCATTATCTCTCAGTAGCTCCTCAATTTCCGAGAAGATTCGGGCAACGACAAGGGCGCTGACTAAGTGGAGTAAATCAACCTTCTCAGAGGGTCAGCGTCAAATTGCTCTTCTACAGCAGCAACTTCAGCAATATACTAATCAACCTGCATGTAATTATGATGCACATCAGGTTAGAGCTTTAAAAGAACAGATACAGAAAAACTGGTCACAGGAAGAACAATATTGGGGGATGCGTTCTCGAATTAAATGGATGCGATGGGGATACAGAAATACTCGATTCTTTCATGCCACCACAATACAACGAAGAAAAAGAAATAGAATCAGTATCTTGAAGGATGATAATGATGAGTGGATCGAGAGAACCAGATCAGCTGAAACATATGACTCTTTCGTTTTTTAACAGGTTTTACGCATCGTGTGGTCACAGAGCTTTTGAACCTATTTTATCACAATGTCCTCAGATTGTAACAGAAGCTATGAACATGTCCCTAACAGCTGAAATTACTTGCGAGGAAGTCAAGCATGCTACTTTTCAATTAGGAGCCACCAAAGCCCCAGGACCTAATGGGTTAAATGGCTTGTTCTATCATAGTTATTGGGATATTATTCAGGAAGATGTTTTTACAACAGTTCAGAATTTTTTCGTAATCGGAAGAATGCCAGCGGAAATTAACCAAACAGCCATCTCTCTAATCCCAAAGATCCCAAATCCCGAGAGGTTAGATCAATTCCGCCCTATAAACTTGTGTAATTTCATATATAAGATCATTTCCAAAGTGTTAGCAAATTGACTGAAACCTTGGTTGCCAGATTTGATTTCTAAAGAACAAAGTGCTTTGGTATCAAGCAGACAAATACAAGACAATGTCCTGCTCGTTCAGGAGGTAATTCATCAGTTGAAGATTCGAAAAAGAAAGAAACGGTTTCAGGGGATTCTTAAGTTGGATATGCAGAAAGCATACGATAGGGTAGAGTGGGATTTTTTACAAGCTTATCTTTGTCGATTGGGATTTAATGATCGTTGGGTCACGTGGCTGGTTCAGTGTGTTACTACAACCTCTCTCAGTGTAAAGTTCAATGGTGAATTTCTATCCTATTTTAAACCATCAAGGGGACTTAGGCAATGTGATCCCCTCTCTCCTTACTTGTTTATCCTATTGGCTAATTTACTCTCCAACCTCATCACACAAGCTGTTGACATGGTAATCTACGAGGTATCACTCTTAATAGATGGTGTCCAACTTTATTCCATTTATTCTTTGCTAATGATGCTATCTTTTTTATTGAGGGTACAATCAAAGAATGTTAGAATTTAGCAAGTATTCTAAATCAGTATTGCCTAGCCACAGGTCAAGCAATTAATAGGAACAAATCCGGTTTGTTTCTTACCAAATACTGCCCTCATACCTTTAAGACTAACTTGGCAAGCGAATTAAGAGTACCACTGATGGATAAAACTGGCAAATATCTAGGAATACCATCTGATTGGGGGTCATCAAAAAGGGATATGTTTGCCTGGATATTAGGAAGAGTCAATGCTAAGTTGGAGGGATGGAAAGAAAGTCTGATTTCTAAAAGGGGGAAAGAAATTCTGTTGAAATCAGTGGTTCAGGCTTTACCTTAGTATGCTATGATGACATTTAAAGTTGTTGTTTCTATATGCAAATCTGTTGAAAAAAAAACCCGATTTTGGTGGCAAAACAATAGTAACAGAGCTGCCATTCACTGGAAAAGTTGGGATTTTCTGAAAGAGAGTAAGGAGAAAGGAGGGATGGGATTTAGAGACCTAATATCCTTTAATAAAGCCCTCTTGGGGAAGCAAGCCTGGCGACTTTTTCATAACCCTTCATCTCTATAGGGTAATGTTTTTAAAGCTTTATATTTTCGTTCTACATCCTATGGAAAGTGGATAAGGGGACTAGACCTTCTTGGGGTTGGCAGAGTCTTCTTCTGGGTTGAGATTCTATTATTGATGGACTTAAATGGTCAATTGGAAATGGAACCTCTATTAATGCTAGAGAGGATAAATGGTTGAATATGGGCATTCTAGGTGGGCCAACGAAGAGAGAGGAACCTATACTAGTAGCAGAGTATATTCTTCTTGAGCAGAATGAATGGAATGTAGAGCTTCTTCATCGGACATTTCAGCCGTAGGTTGTTAAGGAAATTCTAACTATTAATCTATGGACAACCACATCTGAGGATAAACTATGTTGGACAGCCACACAAGATGGAAACTATATTGTTAAAAGTGGATATCATTGCATCAAACAATCATCATCTAGCAAGGTTAATTTACAAGCATCCTCTTCTTATACTCCACCAACAAAGATTTGGAAACAGATATGGAAGACAAAGACGGCCCCAAAAATTCGTACTTTCCTCTGGTCTTTATGTCATAACGCATTACCTACCAAAGCTAATCTGTTTCATCGCAGGATTATCCCCGACCCTTTTTGTAAATTGTGTTAAGCAAATACTCCTGAAACCCCTGAACATCTGTTTCTTCTTTGTCCATCGACTAGCTTTATTTGGCGCAATCCTAAAGTGCAGATCAAATTTTCCAGTTCTACAACAAACCGCATCGATCAATGGCTTGCACATATTATTGAGCAGAAAGGGAACATACCAGTTTTTGAGATCGTTGCAGCTCTTTTGTGGCACATTTGGAAGGCTCGGAACCAGTTTCTCTTTCGTTATCAACATACCCATCCGGACCTTCTTTTTTCGTTATCAACATACCCATCCGGACCTTCTTGTTGACACAGCCCTGCATATGGCCAATTTTTGTCTTAGATCTCAACAACAAGCAGCACCCACAGAGTTTACACAACAGAACCTTAATAGTATTTGGCAACCACCAAAGCGAGGAGCTAAGGTAAATATGGATGGCGCTTTTCTTAGCACTAATCATATCGGTGCGATTGCAAGCATAGCTCGAGATTACACCGGTAGAGTGATAGACGGATTTACACGCAGCATTCACGCATCCACAGCACTTGAGACGGAGACCCAGGCACTTTTGTATACGCTAAAGGATCTATTGCAGAAAGGGAAAATTGATTCTTACTTGCAGCTTGAATCAGATAACCTCATCCTCGTCGAGACCATGAATCGGAGCCGTTTGCCACCATGGGAATGCCGTGCTCTGTTCGCCGAATGTGCAGCCCTAATGCCCTATTTTCCCAATCTCTCTCTGCAGCATTGTCGACGGGAGACAAATGCCCTAGCTGATTGGGCCGCAAAAGCCCACGGGCGAGGCCTCCTTCCTTCAAACTGGGTTCACTATCCTCCTTAAGTTATGTTGGATATAATCTGTAATGAAGCCCTGGTTACGGGTTGTACTTTCTATCCTACTTAAATATATATTTGCCTTTTCTGACCAAAAAAAAAAAAAAAAAAAAAAACGTCCACCAAGTCCAGCCATTAATCCATCGCCCCTCTCCACTATAAGTTGTCCCCCTCGGTCAACAAACCCATGCACGAAACCCCCATTGTTGACCTTTTGAAGCCACGAATCCTCTCCATTTCCGCTTTGTGTTCCCTACCTCGTCCCATCATCCCCTCTCCGTTCGTTCCTTGGCTACTAGCACGTCCGGTCAACAACCAGCCTTGAAGACCGAAGCTGGCGTGCGTCTCTCCCTCTTCGTTTAGTTCAATCTAACGAAGCCGCAGCCCATCCAGTCTTCGGCCCAGTCACGTGTCTTCAGCCGTTGATCAACAGCCCGCACATCTCTCTCCAACGGCCCAGCAGTTTCCTTTTCTTTCTTGCTTAGCCCAGAAACTAGTGGGAGTCCGGCCCACTTTCAGTCCATGAAGCCGGCTTGTTCTCGGCCCAGTTGAAGTCTTCAAGCCCAGCCACAATAAGCCCAATTCAGCAGCCTAAGCCTGCAAAGTCAGCCCTCTTCGGGCCCAGCCTAATTCAAAAGCAAATCTCAGATTTGGGCTGAGATTGTTGGGCCAAGTTTAGGCTCGGTCCAAGTCCGCCGACGCCGCCGAAAATTCAGATTTCGGCCACCATCGCACCATCATCGCGGTGAACTGGTTTCCGCAATTAACCAGTGAGTTTATGCACTAAACTCTTCTTAGTAGGCTAATGACGTTTAAGGAGTATTTAGATTTATTTAAATGCAATTAGATTAATTATTAGTTTAGTTAGTTAAATTAGGATGGTTAGATTAAGAAATTAGGTGGTTAGAAACATATATTTAATTACATTAGTGTATCATTACATGGCTAGGATGATTGGAATATTTTAGTTAACTCAATAGGTGGTTAGATTAGATTTATTTAACCTAAGTTAGTATTTTTAATATTTAATGCATTTATTTAATTAATTTTTGGAATTATTTAATTATTAAATATTTTTCCGAAAATTAGGCCGAGGTAGCTGGTGACCGGAATTTCGTGCTGATTGTAATGGTGTGGTTACTTTCTACAATTGAGTGCTAAATTATGCAAATTGAGGGCTGATTGGATTTTTGGCATTTAATTCCAAAATTTGTGAATTTCCAATATTTATTCAAAAAATCTTGGTGTCGGATTTTGACACCGAAAATAGTTTTTAGTACTATATAAAATAGTGGGATTTTAAAAAGGCGGAATATAAATTTTTCTTGGTCGAGTTGACCGTGTACCCACGCACGACTAATTTACAATGTATTTCTAATACGAAGAAAACAGGCCAGGATCACTAATTTAATTGGGGTATTTGAGTGCAATACACGGTATCCTGGGCTGACATTGATTGGTCGTGTGTTGGAGAAGAGAACCGTCCCGAGCAATAAAGCCGGACGTTACTAAATCCCTTTTCGGGTTGCTCATGCATTAGGGTATCGGGTCGCAGTAGATTCAGGACCTATGCTCCTTCGGGATAGCCGTCAATGTGATGTAGCCGTGCTCTATGGGGAAGAGACGATGCTTGGCTACGCCAGTAGACTGCCGAACATGGAAGTCGGCAGTGCCTCGAGTGGCTTAATTAACAATTGGAACGTATGATTGTTTGAGTTTGATGCGTCTGATTATGAGACAAAACTGTGTGGCATGGTATGGGTCGTGTCATAATGGTTTGGCCTTATAATCGAGACCCTTGTGACTAAATGAGTTGTTGAGGTGTTCCAGTTGTTATGCGCATTAATTATATGCTTTGTGAAATGAACTATGCTGACCTGTAGGGTGGAACTGAGGCGAGGTAAGTCCTTTAAGCCAAATGCGTGATTGTGTGGTTAGGAGGCTTCTAGGCGTATTTCCATCCTAATCGGGGTTTAGAGCGTGAACCCGCTGAGATTTATATCTCACTCCGTTGTGGGCAAAATTTTCAGGGTCATCGAGTGGAGAACTTGGAGCCGAGAGAAGGTGATGCGAAGTGTAAGCCAGCTAGGACCGTCTCTTTTGGAAAGTCAATTTTTGTAGCCTTTTAGTCATAGACCTTGTACATGACTCAATGTTTTGTAAAGGCATGTTTGTTTGTGAATTTGTTGTCCTGCTTTTCTATCTCGAGATGATTATTGTCAGGGGATTTATTTTCGCTTCCGCATGTGCAATAAAATGAAAAGGGTCGGCGACTCGTCCTGGGAAGTCACAAAATACTATCGACTAGAGAGGGATGGGCACGTGCTCAGGGTTTGGGGCGTGACAACTGCGACCGCACGTACTGAAGTCTCACCTGGGAATGGGACTGGTGATTGACCTATGCATTAATAGGTGGAGCAGTTCCTGAAACTGAAGCTACCAAAGTTCACTTGAGCGGGTGACCCTGAGGCTATAACCCTTTGGGTCAGTTGTAGGGTAATGTGAGTACATGATGGGAAGCTACTAAGAGAAGGGTGTTTCGCGAAGGCATGGTCCTTAAGTGGGATGCCTTTGTAGAGGCTTTTTATGAAAAAAAACTTCTCAAACTGCTCTTGGGAATAAAAGATGGTCGAGTTCCAGTGCCTCCGCCAAAATTAGATGTTTTTAAACCCGCATGAGGCGAAATTCGCCAAGCCATCTAAGTATATGCCGAGGTACCTGATGGATAAAGCAAGGAGATTCAAAGATGATCTGAAGCCAGAGATAAAGGACCAATTGGTGTGCCTGAATCTCAAAGATTATGATGAATTGTACGAGAGGGTCCAATTGATTGGGAAGAACATGGATGAATGGGTAGCCGCATTTGGGTCACAATTTCGCCGAATAGAGATAACAATTAGTTTGGGAAAAGGCCGATGCTTGGAGGAAAGTATTTCATCCCTCATAACCAAAAGGGCGGAGTTGGGAAGCCGGCACATAACACAAATAGCTTGTGCTGTTTCTATGGAAGGAAGCATGGATCAGCCACGTGTCTTGCCAAAATGGGAGCTTGTTATGATGTGGCCTAAAATGACAACACTTCGGGAAATTATATTTCAATTACCTAAAAATATGCAGGAGCGCTGCTGTGACAAAATTCTAATTGTCAACATTGCATGACGCATAAAATTTCAGAAATCATTAATGTCCTTATCCTACTCCTACCTACTTACGGATAAGAGAAGCACATCCAACCTATATAAGAGATGGGGACTAGCTTTTGGAAGCTGCAGTTGTTTGGCAAAAACAAGTCAGTTTCCTCCGTTTCTCCTTGCCGGCTAGCTGATAACATCCAGTTCATCGCGGGGACCCTCCTTCCCTGCCAGCCATCACTTCGATCCGGCCGAGTCATCTTGCCATCAAAGATCATCACTTTGTGATCCGTTTCTGCTACTACTGCTCTCTTCAATCTCAGCAAGGCGCCCCCACGCACACTGTCACTAGTCTCTGGCGTCTCAGCGCAGGCCATGGCCGCGACGAAGAAGAAGATCATCATCGACACCGACCCTGGCATTGCTATGTAGAATTTCAGTCCCCCATCCCGAAAAGCTTTGATTTTTTTCATTGAATCACCCGATTTTGCACCGTGAGTGTGCCTCGATTCTCACCGTCGTGAATGGGTTTGACGTCTTTCAGTCGACGCCATGGCGATCTTCGTCGTGCTGCGGTCGCCACAGGTGGAGTTGATCGGCCTCACCACCATATACGGGAAGGTCTACACGACCCTGGCCACCAGAGACGCCTTGCATCTGGTATGTTTCACTTGGGTGGTGCGTGACGGTTTACTGCGGGAGGCTTTCGGGATTTCGTATGCTTACTTGGGTGAATAATTTCCCGAAGTGTTGTCGTATCTATTTTTTTTTGGCTGCTTCCATTATCAGATGTGCAGTGCCCCTATTGTAATATGTTAATGCAGAAGCTACCTAAGATCGTGTAATTTATGTCGACATGAAATCACCGGAGAAAATAAATGAGGAATAATAAAGGAGCCAAAGATTTACATGGTTCGATACCAAGTGTCAGTACTTATATCCATAAATAGAGCTAACAACAAATAATTCATTAAAAATAGGAGAACTCAAGTTTATAATTGCTCACGTACTCTTCTGTTTCCCATAGATTAAATTCAAACCTATAGTATTTATAAATAAAGAAACATTTGGATATAAAAACTCAATGCATAAATTTCACCATGTTCAAGCACGTCCGCATCAAGAACTCCTCCTCGTGGCTGCGTTCTCCGTGCGGCGGCCCCTCAAGGAGAGTTACTGTGCTGCCACAGTAAATTGTCGGATATGGCAAGGCTGAGATCCATCACATTCTTAAAAGCAACTGTTCATATTTAACGGTCCAAATACATTTTGAATAATGGCTAAAAAACTCTAGATGGGAAGCTGATGGCTCCCAGACAATCAGTCAAGCGTTGCCTTTGTCAAGTCATTATCGAATACACCATACAAAACCCAAAACCACCAGAAAATATTAACGAACACAATAAATTAAGGCCATAAATCAAATGTTGTCATGCTCTAAGATAAGGACTACCCGAAGGATTTACTTTTGTAAAATAATTGTTGTGCCGTGTTATGCTTAAAACCCCGATTTTAGACTTTTTTATTTTTTTATTTTGTTACTTTATTTTTTTAAATCCCGGTGGGATGCAAAAGTGTACCATCCTAGATTATAGTACTATTTCGCATGACCTTTTCCTTGAATTAAATCCTAACTCACGATTTTTCTCATCGCCGTTACATGATAAGATGATGAATATATTTAAGTTAAATCCCCGTGATTTCATAGAATTGCAATTTTAACTCCAAGTTTTGGCAATATAACGCCTAAAATGAGGGAAGTCCCAAGCTTTATTATAACTTAAAATCAAGGTCACTATAGCGTATCCGTCCATTTTATGACGAGAAGTCTGTAAACGTTAAAATGGAAAATGTGATTGGGGCGACGGTTGTTGATTGATGCTCCTTCGCATCTTTCGTCAACGAAGACTCGAGTGCCGAGCCTTGTGGCGGGCGAAGACTGCGCTGCTGCCGAATCTCCCTCGCTGTGCAGGACATCGGGATTCAAAGTCGTGATCCTGGAGGAATTGGTCAGCCCCTGGCAGTTTTGATGAAGATCAACTCGCTCCTCTGTTCATCTGTACGATGTAGTGAATACTCACTGGTGTCACCACCGCGGATATCAGCCCCATGGACACCAGTGCCGTGGTCAGACCAATTTGTGGCTTCTATTAGCAGGTCCGCGATGGAATTGTCGACATAAATGCTGGACTTATCAGAAACGCCCTGCGATGGAATTGCCAAATGTCGCCCGAAAGCTATCGTCAATCTGATTAGCAACCCTGTTAACTCCACAGTTCCCGTTGCAGCCGAAGTTTTCAAGAGAGCTTGCCCTTATGATCCAAAGAGACTGTTGGGCGTGACCATGCTCGATGTAGCTAGAGCAAATACCACTGTGGGATGTATCACTCCTGCTTCCGCCGTCTTGCTGATACTATTGAGAGGCATCGTGTTGGGATATAATACACCGAAACGTCAGGATCTTGCAATTTACGTCAACGTGAAATCACCCTAGAGAAGTTAACGAGAAAAATAAGAACACCAGAAATTTACGTGGTTCGGTCCGAGTATCGACCTATGTCCACAGGAGAGCCAAAGAAGAAATAATCCACTAAAATCAAAAAATCGAGTTTACAATCGCTCAATCACTCAGTGTTTCCCACACCTGCATTTAACTCCAAACCCAAAGTATTTATAAATAACAACTCGCTTGAGTATAAACTCATGGCACAAAAATACCACGCATTCAAGTCGCACACCAAAAAAACAGAAAGAATCTTCAACTTCCTCGTGCAGCTTTTTCTCTCTCGCGGCGTGTGACTTCTCGTGGATCCTTCGGCGGCTTCTTGCCAAGAGCGAAGAAAACCTGCAGTTTTCTTCTGCTTTTATACGTGGGCCCAAAAGTCAAACCTTTGACCTGGGCCCACCACTATATTGGCTTCTTCACGCATGCGAAGGACTTCTTCCTTCGGATGTGTGTGTGCCCAGAAGTGGGACCCACCCTTTTTTTTTTCTTTTACGTGTGGACTTCAACAGCTTCTTTCTTTCCGTATGGTTGCAGTGGCATCTTTTAGAAAGCAAAGAAGACTTCGGCTATTTCACGATTCCGCAGCTAAGAGGAAACTTTCCTCCAAATATAAATATTAATTTTATATTTTCTCTTTTGTAAATTCAGTGAAAACTCGAGACATAATTTAACAATTCTCCACATTGGCTCGATGTTTGAAGCCAAGTTATAGTGCTTATCAGCTACGCTGCTCTCCCAACGCCCTCGACGGGCGCTCACTCTCCACAGACGCCAATAGAGCTCAAGCAGAGCTTGAGCTTCGTCATAGGAACAGACTTAGTCATCATGTCTGCTGGGTTATCTGCTGTAGCAATCTTTTTAACAATAACAATACCCTTAGCTAAGGCATCTCGGATGAAGTGGTACCTGATATTGATATGCTTTGTTTGCTCGTGATAAACTAGATTATACACCAAATATATCGCACCTTGGTTATCACAGTGTATATCCACACTTTTATGTTCTAACTCAAAGTCCGAGAGCAAACTTTGTAACCATATCGCCTCCTTCGCTACAAAGGTTAGTGCCATATACTCTGCCTCAGTCGAAGACAAAGCAATGTGATCTTGTAAGGACGCTTTCCAACTAATTGCACCACCTGCTAGCGTAAACACGTACCTTGCTAGAGATCTGCAATCATCCAAGTCACCGGCGTGATCCGAATCCACAAAACCAGTGGTCTCACTGCCATTGCTGTTCTTCCGGTACACTATACCCACGTCTGTTGTCCCCTTCAAATATCTAAGGATCCACTTCACAGCTTCCTAATAAGCTTTATTAGGACGCTTTATATAACGACTAACCACGCTCACAGCTTGTGAAATATCAAGCCTAGTGCACACCATAGCATACATAATACTACCCACGGCACTAGAATAAGGAACATGGGACATATGTTCCTCCTCCTTCTCAGTCTGCAGTGATAATTTATTTGAAAGTTTAAAGTGCTTCGCTAAAGGTGTACTTACAGATTTCACCGACTGCATATTAAAACGTGCCACGATCTTCTCAATGTATTTCTTTTGAGATAGACGTAAAACTCCTGCAGCCCTGTCACGCAAAATCTCCATACCCAAAATTTTCTTTGCAGCACCTAAATCTTTCATTTCAAATTCAGCATTTAACTGCATTTTCAGCACATCAATATGAGACATATTCTTAACTGCTATCAGCATATCATTAACATATAAGAGTAGATAAATCAAAGAACCATCATCCAATCTCCTATAGTAAACGCAACTATCCATCTGACTTTTCAAATAATCTTGACTAGCCATGAAAGCATCAAAACGTTTATACCACTGTCTAGGAGATTGTTTCAGCCCATACAAAGATTTCTTTAATAAGCAAACATGATCTTCCTTACTCGGAATAGCAAATCCCTCTGGTTGCCTCATGTAAATTTGCTCCTTCAACTCACCGTGAAGAAACGCAGTTTTCACATCTAGCCGCTCTAACTCGAGATCCTGCGAAGCAACTAAGGCAAGTAAAACACGAATAGAAGTATGTCTTACCACAGGAGAGAACACCTCATTGTAGTCAATGCCCTCACGCTGTGTATACCCCTTCGCCACAAGTCTCGCCTTATACCTCGTTGCCTCGACACCGGGAATGTCCTCTTTCCGTTTAAAGACCCATTTACTTCCGACAATCTTTTGGCTCTTGGGTACTTTGACCAGCTCCCATGTCTGATTTCGATGGAGAGATTCCATCTCTTCACTCATAGCCCCTAGCCACTGCGACGACTCCGAACTAGCTATCGCCTCAGAGTAAGACAAAGGCTCATCTGTCTCCACCTCATCACCTACAGTCAATGCATAAGCAATATCTGTATAACCATAACGTACCGGTGGTTTAATTTGCCTTCTCTCTCTATCTGCGGTTATAGTCTGCTGTGGCTTTGCTGGTTGTTCACTATCACCGACTTCAGGAATTGCGGCTTCATCTGCAGTCTCAACTTCTGTTACCTTTGAGGTCTCCGGAGTCTCCACCTGAGGCTCCACCTCACTTATGACACCATGATCTGTCTTCTCTGCTGGTTGTGTTTCAGAACTCCTCTTTTGAAGTATTGCAGTCTCGTCGAACATCACATCTCTGTTGATTAGAAAACCGGGTGATCTGGGATCAGTGCACCACAGCCGGTAGCCTTTCACCCCATGTGCATAACCCAGAAATATGCACTTCTTTGCCCTCGGCTCAAGCTTACCATCACTCGCATGAGCATACGCAGGACATCCGAATATACGTAATCCGGAATAATCAACAGGTTTCTTCGACCATACTTCCTCAGGAGTCTTCCACTCGATAGCAGACGATGGAGATCGATTTACCAGGTAACATGACATGTTCACTGCTTTAGCCCAAAATTCCTTGCCAAGTCTTGCATGCGAAAGCATGCATCGAGCTCACTCAAGCAAAGTTTTGTTCTTCCGTTCTGCCACGCCATTCTGCTGTGGTGTCCCAAGTACTGTGCTGTGTCTTACAATACCTTCTTTCTCGCAGAACTCGGTAAAATATTTACCACAAAACTCCATGCCATTATCGGTTCTCAGGCACTTGATTTGCTTATCTGACTGCTTCTCAATCAAAGCCTTAAATTTCTTGAACCGATCAAATACATTATATTTGTGCTTTAGAAAGTAAACCCATACCTTCCTCGAATAATCGTCGATAAAAGTCAGCATATATCGGGCACCTCCTTTCGAAGGAACCGAAGACGGGCCCCAGACGTCTGAATGAATATATTCAACTGGTCGTTTGGTCGAATGAATAGCTGTAGTAAACTTAACTCGGTGCTGCTTCCAATAGATGCAATGCTCACATAAGTCCAACTTTCCTGTTTTCTGACCACTCAACAAACCCCTTTCACTCAGCATCGTCATACCTGCCTCACTCATGTGCCCTAAATGCATATGCCATAACTAAGTCAAGTTAGAGTCTGACTCACCTAATGAAACAGCAGCACTTCCAGTCACGGTCTCTCCCAGTAGATGATAGAGAGTATTCACTTTCTTCCCCTTCATCACTATCATGGCACCTCGAGAGATTTTCAGTACTCCACCTTCAGCGGTGTACCTACATCCGATGTCATCGAGTGTCCCCAGAGAAATAAGGTTCTTTTTGAGCTCCGGTACATGCCTCACATCTGTCAATGTGCGCACCACCCCATTGTGCATCCGGATCTGAATTGTCCTTATCCCCACAGCCTTACAGATTGCATTATTCCCCAAAAGAACCCTACCACCATCTGTAGCTTGGTAAGTAGTAAACCAGTTCTTATAAGGAGTCATGTGATAAGAACACCCCGAATCTAGCACCCATTCGTCTCCTGACGAAGTAGCAGTCACACATTAGACAGCTTCTGCATCCCTATTGCTTCCCTCAGCAACGTTTGTCACACTACTTGTAGCATTCTGCTTATCAACTTTATTTCTCCGCTTTGGACAATTTTTCCTGATGTGCCCCTCCTCGTGACACTCAAAGCACTTCACGCGTCCTTTGGACTTTCTATTGCGTGATTTCGATCTGCTTTTACCTTTGCTACTACTAGACTCTCGATGTTGTTTTCTACTACGAATCGTCAGTGCTTGCGCTGCCCCTTTCGCTAGACCGTCATCTCGCAACTTTCTCTGCCACTCCTTAGAAAATAAGGCAGACTTTACCTCTTATGAGGTAATAGTAGTACGCCCCTGCAACAGCGAATCAGTAAAGTGCTCCCATGACTCTGGTAAAGAGGCTAACAACATCATGCCCTGTTCTTCATCATCAAGTATCTTACCAACGTTCTTCAAATCCAACATGAGTTTATTAAATTCATCTAGGTGGGTTTTGATAGACGTACCTTCAGTATATCTAAACTGAAACATCTTCTTCAACATATACAAGCGATTGTTCAAACCTTTCTTCACATAGAGTGCTTGAAGTTTTGCCCATAATGCTGTGGCATCCTTCTCCTCAATAACCTATAGTAAGACCTCATCCAACAAATTTAACAGGATTATACTCTTTGCTTTTTCCATCAGCTCTACCCTCTTTGAGGCTTTCATTATAATCGGCTACTCATCTTCGCCATCTAGTGCCTTGACCAAACCTTGTGTTGTCAATAAAGCCCGCATCTTGATGCTCCATAACACAAAGTTATTTCTCCCATCAAACTTCTCAATCTCAGATTTCCTCTCAGACATAATTGCAATAACAAAATTTCCAGATAATAATCAAACAAGCAAAAGCCCCAAATCACAATCAAGAAATCCAACCCCAAGCTCTGATACCAATTGTTGGGATATAATACGCGGAAACGTCAGGATCTTGCAATTTACGTCAACGCGAAATCACCCCAGAGAAGTTAACGAGAAAAATAAGAACACCAGAAATTTACGTGGTTCGGTCCGAGTATCGGTACCTACGTCCACGGGGAGAGCCAAAGATCAAATAATTCACTAAAATCGAAGAATCGGAGTTCAATCGCTCAATCACTCAAGTGTTTCCCACACCTAAATTTAACTCAAAATCCAAAGTGTTTATAAATAACAACTCGCTTGAAAGTATAAACTCACGGCACAAAAATACCACGCATTCAAGTCGCACACCAAAAACACAGAAAGAATCTTCAGCTTCCTCGTGCAGCTTTTTCTCTCTCGCGGCGTGTGGCTTCTCGTGGATCCTTCGGCGGCTTCTTGCCAAGAGCGAAGAAAACCTGCAATTTTCTTCTGCTTTTATACGTGGGCCCAAAAGTCAAACCTTTGACCTGGGCCACCACTATATTGGCTTCTTCACGCATGCGAAGGACTTCTTCCTTCGGATGTGTGTGTGCCCAGAAGTGGGACCCACCCTTTTTTTTTTTCTTTTACGCGTGGACTTCAACAGCTTCTTTCTTTCCGTATGGTTGCAGTGGCGTCTTTTAGAAAGCAAAGAAGACTTCGGCTATTTCACGATTCCGCAGCTAAGAGGAAACTTTCCTCCAAATATAAATATTAATTTTATATTTCCTCTTTTGTAAATGCAGCGAAAACTCGAGACATAATTTAACACATCGAGTGTCTTTACAGAGTACGGAGTATCAGGTTATTGCTTTGTATGAGCCTACAAAGATAGAAAGCGCATTTTACCTTGTTTAGCACGCCCTCTTTCGTCTCAAACGCTATGTCTTGCATACCTGCAATTGATAACTTGCTCCAAGGGCATCTAACCTTTTCCCAGCTTTCGAAAAGATATCTAAGTGGACGGGTATTTTATTAAATAGGCTAATGCCTCGTGTACTGGATCTTGTGGAAGGTATAGAAGTGAAGTTTTTAAAATCAGGCTATTTCCAAGTCAAGCAGCAGAGTCCAAAAGCCCCGTTTATTCGACTGTTTCGGGTGAAATATTAATATAACTGCTGTTATGTGCTAGGGAGTGTTATGGGTTCTCTTCTCATGATCATCAGATTGTTTATGGTCATAGATACTGGGTGCTAACGCTCAGGCAGCAAAATCTGTACAAGATACCAGTTTCAAGACAATGCCATAAAAGTCAACAACATTTTTCCTTTCCCATGATATTGTATTGTAGGTGCTCGCTAAAATATCTCATCAGATATCTGATCCATTATGTCCCTTGAAGGCAGAAGTACGAGGTCTTGATCCTAGTGAAGTTCATGCTCCAGTTGTTGATTATACGCTCGACAGCAATGCTGTTAGAAATTATAGAATGCTAAATATCAGTTGGCATTTTCAAAATCTGTTAGGTTAAACCACCATGTTCTTTCACTCCTCAAGATTACCTGACGTCACGCATCCAAAATATCAGCACAGAAGTTGTTGAGGTAAACAAATTTCGATTTGTGTGGATTTAGACGTCAATTTGGGCAGTGTTGCCATCATATCACATTCCGTTTGTCTCTTGAGTTTTGGGTTTCGGGTTGTATTATTCTACATTGTAATGACAATTTGGAAGAGACTTTGGCAATGATGACAGCATTTGGCAGGACGACAGAAGTACGAGTCCGGTGTAGCAAGAGCAATGTCACTCCCGAGCTTTGAATCCCTTCACGCAGTTTCCTTAGTGTTGCTCTGCAACAATGCTTTGCAGTGTGTGTGGAGTGCGATGGAGGAATGATGCACAAATTTGCTCATGGTCGTCTACGAACACCGTCAAAAATTGAATGAAGTACATACGATCTTGATAACCAGCAAACAGATTCTTATCAATCTTACACTCTCACGTAGGTTTGGAGAGTGCAAACTGATCCTGAGTTGAATACATCCAATTGAAAAAACCGGGGATAGACTGCCTCAATTCCTATATCTTAGTGAGCCAAATCACTATTACCATTACATTGAGCAAGTAAATCTCACATCTCTTTGACAGTCTCAAACCTACTAAACTGTAGACCAGTGGATATCGCTGCAAATCCACATGATGATTTGGTGGTTTTTACTGATCTAATCTTCAGGTTTGTCAGCATTATTTTTTCACAATATCATCAGATGTTCATGTAGCATGGCTTAACACACAAACAATGATTAGAGCCATCTTGGATGGCTTGGATGGGCCGTGAGACTTGCGACTAATCTTTGTAGTGTACTGAAAGGTTGAAAGTAAAACTGACCTCAAACTTGAACAAGGCACATTAGAAAAAGCTGTGGCTAGTTTGAATTAGCAATGAATCAGTCTATAAAGCCTCGAATCAATCAGTCAAAGAATTGAGCCGGTTCGGTCAATAATGGTATTGGGCTTCTGAAGCCTCCTGCTAACATGTCCTGCGACTTGGCCTACTAACATAGCTTGCTGACGTCATAGAACTCACTAGTGCGAAACTTTGTAGGTGCTTGGAAGCTTCATCTACCCTGAAATTGGAAGACCGACTTCGATAGCGATTGATGAGTTGACTAGGATTGTCGATTGAGTTTTGGAGGCACAAATGTTGTTGTAGGCACTTTACGGATTATTGTTAGAGTTTCGATGCTCATTAAGTATGTTGACACCTAAACTTTTGGCCATTAGTTTAATTATTCTTTAATTGTATAGAAAATTATGAAATAATTTTTTACCCCTAGCAAAAATAATTTTCATTAAATTGCATTAAGTATGAACATTAGGAACATTTGCGTTGCTAGTATTAATTATTAAAATTTTCAGAATTTTTATTTTAAAATTTTTTAAAATTAATTTAAAAACGTCGTGGGCCCGGAGTAGGGCTGGGCCAGCCTGGCCCCCTTTTCTTTTCCTTTTCCCTTCCCCTGCTTGGGCCCGGCCCTTGCCACTTCTTTCCCTCAACGCGACGAGGACGCTGGTAGGATGGGGAACAGCACAACCGCAGGAGCGTCCGGTCGGGGTCAGGCCGGCAGGGGCAGCTGGCGTCGCAGGAGGCCATGCGCGCTGGGCAACTTTAAAAGGAGAGAGGAGAGCGAGCCAAGGGGATTCAGAGGAAGGGGGGTTTCGGGGGAAGAGAGAAAGGGGTGAGGTTGTGAGCGAAGGGCCTCCTCCGGTAGCCACCGCGATTGGACCTCGGCCGCTCGCTGATGCGTGCTTCTCCCCCGGTAGGTCTCTTGCGTATCTTTTTGAGTTGTGTCGAGTTGCGTCGATTTCCCGGGGACCCCGATTCGGAGGCATGCGGGGCGAACCTCGGCCGACCCCCTGTTTATGCCTTGCTTTTGCCCTGTCCTCTCGTGTTTTTGCACGGGCGTGCGTTTCGGGTTCGCTTATGCTGTCCTTTGTTGATGTTGAGCATTCCCCAGTGTGGAGCTTTGATCCGGTTTCAAGTCGTCTTCTGGTCCGGGTTTCCTTTCGTTTGACGCCCAGGGAATTTTACATGCTTGAGCGAAAGGATACTTTAATGTTCTTTTCTTTTTTTCTGTTAGGAGAGGCACAGATACCTTCCCACCCACTTTCTGTGAAAGTTGTTCGGCGTTTTTAAAAAAGCTAGATGTCGTACTCCAGCTTTTAACTTTTGCTACAAATGAACGTAAGTATTTCTTTTGTTCTCTTCTCGTATTTGGGCATCAGTGAAAACTACAGAGCACGCCCATGAAGAAGAGGACAACTCAGATATATAAAAATAATGCTTACAGAATACGCCTCTCCGGCTTTGCTGGATCTTCACCCCCCCAAGCAACACCTGCGAAAATGCAGATGCAGATGAACATGAACCCATCAGTGGCAGGCAATGCTGATTAATCATTGTTTAAAGGTTTCGAGGGTCTCTTTCTAGATGCTGGAGACATGTCTCCTTTCATGTGAATTTCCTAATTGCTCACGACCTGGTCCGGTTCAGTACATTGTGCCGTGCACTTTGAAAACTCTCCCATTGAACTTCTCCATCTCCTCTCTGTTTCTAACCATGCCGGTAGTAAATGGCCATCGGTATTGTCGCCTTTTTGCTTTTATACCAGGACAGTAGGAGGAAGAAGATCTGAAGAAGGTTCGGCCCATTTATGAATCAAGACTTTGCTTGGATGCTAGGATACAGTCCGTTGATCAAGTTGGTGGGTTCCAAGTTCAACATCCTTGGCTGGGATTTCAGCCGACCTTATTTTATAGCATTCTATTTGGGGACATGTGAGTTTTTTTAATGGAGCTTCGGTTTTTTTAATGTGTCGTTTTCGGGTAATTTTCAACGACTTTGCGTGCAAGCTGCCGTCCGCTTCTTAATCTTATGTTTTCCAGCTAATTCCATGGAACGGCAATGCTGATTAATCACTGTTTAAAGGTTTCGAGGGTCTCTTTCTTGATGCTGGAGACATGTCTCCTTTCATGTGAATTTCCTAATTGCTTACGACCTGGTCCGGTTCAGTGCATTGTGCCGTGCACTTTGAAAACTCTCCCATTGAACTTCTCCATCAACTCTCTGTTTCTAACCATGCCGGTAGTAAATGCCCATCAGTATCGTCGCCTTTTTGCTTTTATACCAGAACAGTAGGAGGAAGAAGATCTGAAGAAGGTTCAGCCCATTGATGAGTCAAGACTTTGCTTGGATAGGATACAGTCCATCGATCAAGTTGGTGGGTTCCAAGTTCAACATCCTTGGCTGGGATCTCAGCCGACCTTATCTTATTGTATTCTATTTGGGGACGCGCGAGTTTTTTGAATCGAACTTCGGTTTTATGGGACGTGTCGTTTTCGGGTAATTTTCAACGACTTCGCGTGCAAGCTGCCGTCTGCTTCTTGATCTTTTGTTTTCCGGCTAATTCCATGGAATGAAGTTTTGACATCTTCTTTTTCAACGCGCAAGTTCCTCGGTTATTTTTCTCCCATTTTTTATGAGCGTAAAATTCAGTAAAAAAGTTGAAATAAATAAGGTTTAAGGCTCCATTGTAAAAATTTTCCTGACGTGGGTTACATTAATTAAAATTGTAATTTATTGTTTTATGGGATTGGTCTAATAAGATAAAATATAAGGTTTTTTAATAGTCGAATATGAGCCTGGATTGTGTGGGTCGAGTTGAGCTCGGCCCGTGAAAAGGATCTAACTGAAAACTCTATAAATAACGTTAGGGTCATTCCTCTAATGCTCTCTACTTCCACTAACACACTTTCACCTCATATAAAGCAAACCGTGAGGGGCAGTCTCATGAAGCCAAGATCCGAGGATGATAGAGGAGAAGAACCTGAGCATCAGATCCAATATGTTTAAGTCTAATATTTGATGCCGTTTTGATGGCCAACACCCACTTCTCTACTTTCTTGTTCTCACTCTCAAATCTGGGCTCTCTCTTCTCCAGTGACGCCCTTCCACCTTCCTCTTTGCTAGTCTTTACTTAGTCGCTATCTCATCTCAGTTGGCCATCAATCAGCACAAGAGGTGGTCTCTCTTTATATCGGCATCATTTTCGATTTCTTGGTCGAATGCCTTTGCCAATTGATGGATGTGATTCAATGACCAACCTAACCCACCACCTGTTTCATTTTTCTCCTTCTTTTTTGTTTCTAAATTGCGCTCGATTGATGTCTCACCTCAAGCTAGCCCATTGACAATTTTCGTTCAGCTCGATTCTGTCTCAAATCTCGATTGCTTTGTTCAATGGTGACATCCGCTAACACTTTAGGAATGGAGTTCGAGGTGTTCTTGAGTTTTAAGGGACCGGATACTCGGGACAACTTTACTAGTTGCCTCTATCATGACATGTCGAGAAAGGAATCCACGTCTTCAAAGACGATGAAGAGTTCCAAGTCGGTCAGAAGATTGGTGGAAAGCTTTTGCAAGCCCTTGACAACACTCAAATTTATATCCTCATTTTCTTTAAGGGCTTCACTTCCAGTGTGTGGTGTCTCCATGGGGTTGCACATATGGTAGATTGTACTTTAAAGTCGAACAAGAAGAAGATCATTCCCCCTTTTCTTCGACATGAAACCGAATGGTGTCAAGCTCAGAACCGAATTGTATAATAATATTCTATCTGAGTACGAGAAGAAGTATGGCCCTGATGAGGTGACGCTATGCAAAGTTGCTCTTTGTGAGGTTGCAACTAGAGCAAGTTGGGAGCGGAAAGGGAAAGAGTAAAGCCCTGTTTGGTAACCATCACAATAATAATTGATTCTGATTTTTTTGTTCTCGGAACATTTTGGGAACATAATCGCATTTGGTAAAAAAAAATTTTAGGAACAAATTTGTTCCCGAGAATAGATTTGGAGTAGAATCAAGAATAAAAAAAAAAAAAAAAAACTTGATTCTTGTTCTTGAAACCAAAAAAAAAAGAATAAAAAAAGTGAAACTCCTCCTCTTTCATACGTTCTCTCCCTTCTTCTTCTTATTCTTCCCTTTTCTTCTTTTTCATCTATCGCCACCACCGTCCACTGCCACCAATCGTCGGCAACCAGTCCGGCGAGCTCGCCGGATGCTCGCTAGGCTAAGGCGAGGTCGGGCAAGCTTGCCGGAGGCAAGCCCAACCACTGGCGAGGCTAGGCGAGTCTCACTGATGGCCAAGCGGGCCTCGCCCAGCCACTGGCGAGGCTGGGCGAGACTCGTTGGTGGCCAGGTGAGCCTCGCCCAACCCCGGCGAGGCCAACCTGGCCACTGACGAGGTTGGGCGAGCCTCACCCAGCTACCAACAAGGCTTGGTCGATGAGGGCCGGCCTTGCCAAGGGCCGGTGGGGTCGCCAGCCCTTGTCCGGCCGGTCACCGGTCCTGTGATCGGCCACTTGAAGAAGAAGAAGAAGAAGAATAGGAGAGAAAGATAAGAAAAAAAGTAAAAAATTATTCAAAAATTAAAAGAAATTGATTTGGAACATAATCAATGAGTACGATACCAAACACAATTCTATTACAGAATCATAAATTTTGGACAGTTACCAAATGACTTAAAATGCTTAGAATCTGTTCTCGGGAATAGAATAAAAAATAATCATTTCTGATCAGAATCTGTTTTTAGGAACAGAATCGTTATCAAACGCGCCTTAAGTTTCCACAACTTATTCTAACTATTAATTTTAATATAATCTGAAAGGGACGCATTTATTCTTATAGATATGAAAATATCTTATATTCAATTTATGTTCTAGTCCAAACCAAAAAAAAATTATCTTGTAGTAACTATAATTTCTCCCTATAATTGATACGATGGTTGAAAAAGTTTAATGCGAATGTGGAAACCATTGTCAAGTTATAGTTAAATGCCAAGTTAGCATCCCGTTCGGTTGTCAAAAACCTAAATAAAAAAGTTAAATAACGAAATAAATATCTTTCAACATTTTATGAAAAAAGGTAAAGTAGAAACCAACAAAACGACAGATATTAACGCTTATTCAGTGTGAAAGTATGTATAAGGTGATTTCTCTGTCTTTGGCTATGGGCAAAAGCAAGCAGTTGTGGAAAATATCTTAGTTTCTGATTATTTTGTCTGGTCCTCATTAATGGAAACAAAGGAAGGTAACATAAAGAATGTAGAAACAGAGCACCATAAACATCATTTGTTGTTACGGCTAAGAGGATGACTTGCATTGTGATGATAAGAGGAGAAGTTCAAGCAGTGACAGAATCGTGTACATCTTTTCTAAAAACGATTTTTGATGTCTAACCGAAACTGTATTTTTTTGCATCTATTTCCACAATGAAATTATGACAAGACATCTCAGGCTTCGCTTCTCTGCTTCCTCACATTTTTGCTGTAAAGCCAACTGAATACGTCTGTGCCTTGATAACTTTCAGGCTAAGCTGGAGCTGCCCAGCAACTCTCTCCGTGGTCAGTCCTTTTTCTGGCCCTTGGGATGTAGTCTGATCTCTTCCACAAACAGGCAATTTAATGGCTTTTTGATGTGCGGACTCTTTTAATATGCTCAAATAATGTGAAAATGAAAATGCAGGCATATGCTGCTGTGAAGTTTGCCGATGCGTGACTGCTTGGGTTGAGGGGCGTCGCTGGTATTGCGAAAGGTGCATCTGTTGCTTCCCAGGTTTGGTGCCTTGAAAGAACTTATCAAGACTGAAAAATCTTTGTTTTTCTCTCAAATCCAAAATGAAACCACCGATGATTTCTTTATTGTTGTCCCCATATCCAGGTGACTGAGCTGCCGTTCTTTGCATTCAAAGTGCGCCTCGGTCGTACTCGGGCTGAGGAGGTTCTTCCTCTTGGTCCGCTGAATGAGTACCAAAGGTCTGGAATTTTAATAATTCTGAGATTTTTAGGTCTGCTCTGATTGCACATCAAGAGAAGATGAACTTTTCTAATTTCGGCTGTTGTTTGTTAACCTGTAGTGCTGGCTTGGAGAAGGCAAATAAAGAGTTAGCAGAGAGTATTCATAAGGACATTTCATTTATCAAGAAGTGAATTTTTTTTTTTTTTTGGTCGGTCTTACTCTACTTCTATTCTAACTTTTACTCTCAGACTTTTGCCTTACCTCTTTACAAGCGTAGGAGTCAAAACCCACACTTAAAACTAAATAACCCCCGCCCCAACCTCTTGAGAAGGTAGAGATTCAAACCCCCATCTCCCCCTTCCATATTGGAAGAATGGCCACTAGGCCAAACCCCAGTGGTTAAGAAGTGAACAGTTAAAGATGCTGCTTTTTGGAACAAAAGAGATGGTCTCTCAATAGTTTCGGCTTTATTTTCTACTCAGAATTGGTCTTGGAATAAGTGGTTCGGACTCGGGAAGATATCGAAGTTATTCTGCATAGCTGACGTAGGAAAAAATAGAGGATTTTCTTTTCTTGAATGTAATGTGCTTAAATGGTAATTTGTGTAATGACAAGGTTGATGGACGTTTGTTTATTATAGTTCTATGTCCATGTCTTCTGTCTTAGTGTTTGCATGTTTGTTTTCGACTTTCTTATGCACATGCAGTGTCGCCTCCGAGTTGCGCTTCAATTTTGCAATGCCGCTATAAGCAAATGATAGACAGAGAATGCAAATAAGCGGAAGCTCGTTTTTGGCACTAGGCTTGAAGTTTGAGAGATTCAAGTGCAGCTTTTTGTGGCTTTGTCCAGAAGATTTAAAAGTCTCAAACGAGCAAAGATAGCCATTCTTGAGGGTCTTCTTGGGTAGAGGGCAGATGGAGTTGAAATTATCATTTAGACACAAAAGGCACGAGTTTGAGAATTCTCAATTGGAGATGCCTCTCCGCTGATTCTCTCCCAAATCACCAGCAGCAATTTCTTACACCAAGTTCTCCTTACTTGGAGCATTTAAAATAAAAGATTACTGAATTCAGGCTTTGTTTTATTTTTTTTTTGGGTGAAATGTAAATGATATAAAATTTTTTTTTCTTAAAAACTATCGCTCCTATTGCTCAAAATAATTAATTAATGAAAAATGTTTTCATTATTGATAATAATTTATGTCAAATTTCTTGATGGATAATGAAAAATAGTTTATACCCATCCATTTAGATAAGCGATATAAGTAATTAATTTTTAAAAAAATTAAAGTTATTTATTTTTCTTGAAATAAGATGATCCTAGTGTTTTTTTGACGGGTGTAAGGAGGAGTCTTTTTTTTTTTTTTTTTTTTTTTTTGCTTTGACTTGTGAAAGTTCAGCTAAAATATGTTCCAACGATGATAGTAGGTATTTCTTTTGTTCTTTTTTCGTATTTGGGCATCATTGAAAATTACAAAGTACGCCCATGAAGAGGACAACTCAGATCCATAAAAATAATGTTAAAAGAGTACGCCTCTCCCGCCTTGTAATATCTGTTCTTGAAAACCAAAGCCCAGCGCTACAACGTCTTGAATTTCAAACTCTTCCCACTTTCGAGCTTTCACGTAAGTATCATCGATACGCAACACGACACGACAAATACGTTATTTCTCAAAAATAAAGAATTTCGACACGTTGGGACGTTTATATATTAAATAAATATTTTTATTTTTAATTAATTTAATTTTAAATTCACAAATATATAAATAATAATAATAATAGCTTACAATAAATTTACACTAATAATATTAATAAATCTATTTATAGAAAATTTGAAAAATATATTCATAATTAATGCGTACCTATACTTGGAAACACGTCTTTAACTTTAATAAAAATTATAAATGAAATTAATAACTAACAAAAGAATAGAATTAGCTTTATTTAAATAAATTTATGATCTTTTATGATTATCAAAATTTATCATTATTTAACATTCAATATTTTTATTTTTTAAAATCACTTTTTAATTCATTTATTTATTTTTTAACAAAAATAACTTTATCGCTCAAGAATTATTCCCTTTAGAAGTCTCCCAAAAATTATTTCCCTCTCTTATTTCTCCCTTCAAACCCTCGTCCCCCAAAATTCTCCCCCGATTCCCCCTATCCCCACACCAACCCACGCCACCCCAAAGTCCACCCCCTCAGAACCTTCCCCTGTTCTCTCTCTCTCTCTCTCTCTCTCTCTCTCTCTCTCCCTCCCCCTCCCCAAGAAAAATCAAAGCACCCATCAATCACCCCACGCCCCCATTTGCTCCCCTGCCCCCATCAGTCAATCGCCCCCACCAGCTTCTCCCACGCCCCCCATCTGCTCCCCAGCTCGTTCGGTTTCTTCCACCACCCCCTGCCCTCCCCACAAAGAACACCTTTCATTTACCTGGTTTCTCTGTCCCCCATCCCCATCCCACGCCACCCCATCCCATCCAACCCCTCTCTGCCCCTAGTTTCTTTCCGTCGTCCCCCGCCACCCTCCCTCTTTTTGCTAAAATCCTAACCACGGCCTCTTCTTTCTTCTCGTCGCACGATCCTCTTAGCTCTCTCTCAGTCGTCTCATCGCAGTCGCTCGCCACCTCGCCCCCGGCCCTTCCTCCTTCGAAGCTGCAGCATCGCCGTTGGCCATCCATCGCAGCGTCGTAGTTGCGGCCCTCTGGATCGCCTTAGTCTATGCTCTTCCTTTAGCCCTCTCTCGCCGTCGCCGCCTCATCTCCACTCCCTTAGCCACGCCTCGACACTCCATCGTCTTCTTCAACGATCCTCTCTCTCTTTTCTCCGGCAGCATCCTTCTATCTTTTTTTCTCAATCCTCGACTCAGTCGCTATCTCATCTCGGTCCGCCGTCAATCAGCGCACCAGGGATTCCCTCATTATATCGGTTTCGTTTTCGATTTCTTGGTCAAACGCCATTGTTAATTGATACCTGTGAGTCAGTGACTAACCAAACCCACCATCTGTTTTTTTTCTTTTTTTTTCCTTCTTTTTTTTTGTTTCTTAACTGCTTTCGATTGATGTCTCGCCTCAAGCAAGCCCATTGACTATTTTCGTTCAGCTTGATTCAGTCTCAAGGCGATAAGACCATCCACTAACGCATTAGGAATGGAGTTCGAGGTGTTCCTGAGTTTCAGGGGACCGGATACTCGGGACAACTTTACTAGTTGCCTCTATAGTGACATGGTAGAGAAAGGAATTCGCGTCTTCAAAGACGATGAAGAGCTCCGAGTCGGTCAGAAGATTGGTGGAAACCTTTTACAAGCCCTTGACAACACCCAAATCTATGTCCCCATTTTCTCTAAGGGCTTCGCGTCTAGTCCGTGGTGTCTCCGTGAGGTTGCGCATATGGTAGATTGCACTTCCAAGTCGGATGGGAAGAAGGAAATCCTTCCAATTTTTTTCGATGTAGAGCCGGATGATGTCAAGCTTAAAACCAATTTGTACGGAGATGCCTTGTCTGAGCATGAGAAGAAGTATGACTCCCGTGAAGTCAAGCGCTGGGGAGATGCTCTGGTGGAGGTTCCAACCAGAGTAGGTTGGAAGCTGGAAAGAAAAGGGTAAGTATTCCACAACCTTTTCCGAGTTATTAATTTAAACATAATCTATAAAGAACTTAACTAAAATATTATTGTCGTGTTATACATTTAACGGTATCAATCATCTTTAGGACTTTCTACTTCATATTCGATCTAGTCTTATGAGTTATTAATTTCGCTGTAAGTTGAAAAAAGTTGACGTAATTGTTATGTTATTGTCGAGTTGTTGCTGAATGCTAAGTTAGCATCTTGTTTAGTTGTCAAAAACCGTGAAACAAATTTAAATAGCAAAACTAATAAATTCCAGAAAATTTAGAAAAAGGAAAAGTGGAAACTACAGACCAATATTAATGCTTCTTCATTGTAGATCAAACATATTGATTTGTATTAGTAGCAACATTTTATGTTTGATCAATCTCCAAATATTGCCTACACATAATAAATAACTCAAATTATTTTATGAAAATTAGTATTCAACAATGAATAATTTATTAGTTTTATGTTGATGAGTAAAAGCCCGGATCAGGTCACATCTTTTCTACCATTAATAAAGGAACTATATAGACTGCTATGGATGGTGAATATTATCTACAAAATCTCAAGGCTCTCCATCGTGTTTAATGGTGCTTCCTGCAAAAAAAGAAAAACATGTGCAACTTTAACATGTTTTGTTGGGGTAATAGCCATATGTTCTATAACTTTCATTTTAGGGGTATTTTACAAATTCTGAGAATAGTCCTCCTTTATTACGTATGGGTGAATAAAAGATTTATATTTTTAAAGAAAATAGAGTAATAGTTATCAAGTTCCAACGTAATACCAGAGATGGTTACTAGAAACAATAGTCTTGCATCACCCCCTCACTTTCTTAATAACTAATTTGAAAATGGGAAAGGTTTAGTGACAATGTCTTCGTTGCCACTTGGACACTTGTCATGAAGTAATTGGCTCTTTAATTGCTCGCATGGCACCTTAACTTAAAAGAAATTTACCCACAAAAAAATAAAAAACTTGAGAGAGAGAGAGAGAGAGAGAGAGAGAGAGAGAGAGTTGACTTGGAGATGCGGTATAGAGTGAAATTTTGTTAATGAGGATTCTATAACGCGAGTTGATTGTTATTGATATTGAATCTTTAATGAGCGAAAGTCCTCATTGCTAAACTTAATTTTTATTTATTTAAGGTACGAATAAGGAGTACAAAATGGTTATAAAAAATATAATTAGATTCTTTTCCATTCTTTTCTCGTTTTCAACCAAATATGATATCACCTAATTTCCATCATTTCCTCTTAATCACTGCATCCAAACTGAGTATAAGTGTTTACTCCCAATCTATGAGAATTGGGGTAGCAGTTAGTGTTTAAATCCAATCAATGGGAATCCGGCAGCGAAAGCAGCTAATTCGAGCCCTTTACAATTACATTGTAACATGAGATTGTTATGCTTAAATGAATTAAATTTGTTATTTGAACGACTGCCGCCGTTTGTAAATCGGTCTTGATATAGTACGTTGTCATTATTTTTTTAGTCTGAATTCATCCACTGTCGCTGTCTCTGGCAGGTATGGGGAACTTATAAAATTGATTGTTCGAGAGGTTCTACTTAAGTTGAAGGGGAAGAACAGACCTCTTCCCGACCATCTTGTTGAAACGGATGATCTAGAACATATAGAGGAATTGTTGGATGTTGGCTCTGATGACCATGAACGTTTCGTCATAATCCATGGGATAGGTGGTATTGGTAAATCAACTCTCGCTAGTGTTATCTTCAATCGATTCCGGTCTAAATTCCATTGCAGTAGTTTCCTTGCAAATGTCCAGAGTCATTGTCTTTTAGACATGCAAAAGAAACTATTATCTGAAACACTGGGGTCGAACTCTGCTCAAGAAATCTATGATACCAACGACGGGATTGATCGCATAGCAAAAGGACTTGGCAAGAAGAAAGTTCTAGTTGTTGTCGATAATGTGGATGAGAAGAAGCAACTTGAGAACCTCGCAGGGAGCTGCGATTGGTTTGGTTGTGGAAGTAGGATCATTGTCACACTCAGGGACCTAAGGACAATACGAAACAAAGACAACCAAGCGCGACGTAGTAATTACATGGACTACTCGGTAAAGCAGATGCCTTTTGGTCAAGCGATTCAGCTTTTCAGCAAGCATGCTTTTAGAAGCAATACTCCTCCAAAAGATTGCTACAAATTCTCAGAAGAAATTGTTTCAAGCATAGGAAAGCTTCCTTTGACTTTGGAAGTCGTGGGTTCTCTTTTCGCCAACATGGTTAGATCCGAGTGGGAGGAGAGATTGGAGGAATTAAAGCGTACCCCATATAAGGACGTTCGACAAACACTGATGATAAGTATCAACAAATTGGATGACATAGAAAAAGCCATATTCCTAGACATAGCATGTTTTTGCATTGGGGAGGATAAGACTTATGCTGACTACATGTGGCGTAGTAGTGACTATTCTCCAAGCAGCGCTATTGATGTTCTTCTCCTCATGTCTTTGATAAAGATTGAAGAGGATGATAATAAATTCTGGATGCATGATGAAGTTCGAGATCTAGGAAGGTACATTGTCAAGCAAGAGAATTTTGAAAATGCTGGAGCGCGCCGTTGGGTACGGATTGATGAGGATACTCTAAACATACTAAGAAGCAATGAGGTGAAAGTTATTACAAGTAGAAGATATGATCAATTCAGAAAAATCTTTTGTCAAGTGCTTTAAAATGAGAATATAGGTTGATGGCCTGCTTTGTTTTCTAACATAAAGAGAAAATAGAAGGCAACTCTTAAACAACAAAAGTATATACTTTTATGCCTTACCCATGTGAAATGAGAAGAAAGCTAACGCACCATTTGATTAGTTGGAATTTTTCATTTCTTGTTTCAGCTAGAACAAACATGAGTCCTTTGTTTCCTTGAAAATGTGTTTATTCTATGAATGGACATTTTAAACATGCTTGGTTTGTCTTATTTTCAAGTTGAGAGGAGCAGTAATTTTTTTATTACAAAATACGTTTGATTTAATTAGTTTGGGATCGAAGAAGAACTATTGATATTGTTGACTACTTGCATTGGTTTTTTCCTACGATGCACACTCATCTTTCTTCTCTACTACTGCTGCCAGGAAAAGCGAGCCGTACAAGCACTGAATTTAAGTGTTAGTCATAACTTGACATCTGAAGAATTAGCCTGTTTGCCAATGCTGAAGTTCCTTGGAGGGGAAAGGCTGAATTTCATTGGCAACTTTGAAAATCTTCTTTGTAATTTGAGATGGCTTTCCTGGCATTATTGCCCAGCAGATTTTTCAGCGATGAATCTTCACCCGGTGAATTTGGTTGTGCTTGACCTTTCATGGAGCGAAATCACCCATGATTGGGGTGGATGGAGGCAAAATCGAGGTACTGACACCTCGCTTATGTTCACTTCAAATTCTGTCAACCTGCTAGTTGTATGTTATTGCATTCTCATACTTTTCATTGACATGAAATTGACCTTTTTCTTTTCAATGTAGATGGCGAAAAAGTTGAAAGTTCTAGATTTGTCATATTGCTTTTGGTTAACCAAGACACCTGATTTTTCTGAGTTTGGCAAGTTGGAGAAATTATTTCTTTATTGCTGTTCGGTATTGTCTACAATTGATAGCTCAATTGGTAAGCTAAAATTTCTAAGTACTTTGAATATCGGGGGACGCAATTCCCTCCAAGATTTGCCCGAAGAAATCGGTTCTCTAGAATCCTTATCGGAGTTTATCTTGCCCCATTTCAAGCATCCGATCAAGCTTCCTGAGATACTGGGCAATCTAAAATCTTTGATGAAGTTTGAAATTCAAAATATCTACCAAGTTCCTCACTTTATTGGAGAGTTGAATCTCACGGATTTGGTTTTATCTTTTTGCAAGGATTTACATGAGCTTCCGGACTCTATTGGAAAACTAGAATCATTGGTTAAGTTGGATTTATGTGGCTCGGGGATCTCCATTCTCCCTTATTCCGTTGGAAGGTTAAAAAATCTCAAATATTTGCTTTTAGCTAATTGCAAGAATCTATATGAGCTTCCGGACTCTATAGGAGAACTAAAATTATTGGTCAAGTTGAATTTAGACAGGTCAGGGATCTTCATTCTCCCTAATTCCATTGGAAGGTTAAAGAATCTCAAGCATTTACTTTTACATGAATGCACTAATCTCCTTGAGCTTCCGAACTCTATCAGGGAATTAGAATCATTGGTCAAATTGGATTTAACATTTTCAGGGTTATTTGTTCTCCCTGATTCCATTGGAATATTAATGAATTCCATGCATTTATCTTTTTCTGATTCTAGAAATGCACTTATGCTTGAGTCCTGTGTTGGGGAACCGAAATCAGTGATTAAGTTGGATTTAAATCTCCACGGGATTTGCATTCGCCTTGATTCCATTGGAAGGTTAACAAGTATTACGCATTTGTCTTTTTCTGGATGCAAGAATCTGCATAAGCTTCCGGAATTTATTGGACAAATGGAATTATTGGTCGAGTTGAATTTAAAATCCTCAGGGATCTCCCTTCTCCCTGATTTCATTGGAAATCTGAAAAGACTAAAAGTCTTAAAGGTGGCATACACAAAGATACACACGGTACCTTGTACTCTTGGAGGGGTGGAGACACTGGAAGAGCTCGATGCCTCATTTTGTCCACATCTCATGGATGAAATCCCACGAAAAATGTGGAGCCTAACCCGTCTAAGGATCTTGGACTTAGATGGGAGCCCAATCTCTACAGTGCCGAGTATGATCAATGGTTTCTCTAGTCTTGAAACCCTTAAAATTGCCAGCTGCCGGCTTTCCCCATTGCCAATGCTTCCCTCAAAGTTGAAATGCCTAGTGGTTGCAGCTGCTGAATTCCCTGTTCTTCCCGATCTCTCCAACCTAGTTCGTTTACATCATCTCGATGTGCGTAAACTTCATATGACATTTTGGGTTCCGGCAGACGTTACCTCGCCTTGGGAGGACGTGCAATCCATCAATCGGCTTCCACTTAGTTTATCAATTTTGAAGCTTCACTCTATCCCGCAATTGCCAGATAATTTTAACTTCCAAAGCTTGTCGATTCTCTCTATCAGCGAATGTCTGACAGCACACTTGCCCCATCTATCGCACTTGAAGGGGCTACAAGAGTTACGGCTCAGTGACTTCCCCAATCTGGTGGAGATTCCAGGTTTGGGGGAATTGGAATTACTGATGTCTCTGCACATTGCCATGTGTGATGTGATCAAACAATTGCCTAACCTGTCGAAGTTAAAAAATCTTCTGCGTCTGGAGGTAAAACGTTGTGCAAAGTTGAGAGCTGTCGAAGACTTGACAGAGTTGAAAATTCTGAAGAATGTGGAGATCAGATATTGCATGTCCTTGGAAAAGTTGCCCAATGTGTCGGCATCCACCAAGTTGGAGACAGATTGGACGCCACCAAAACCTGCAGAGCACACCATTCAGCCAGCAAAGCGATTGTGACTTTCGTTGGACTAGTTTGAAAGGTGGGTAATTGTAGCCTTGTTGAAATCCTCAGGTTCCTTTCGATTACAATGAAGAAAAACAGAAGTTTTTATATCGGCTTTTATTTGCTAGCCCTGCAGAGCTGGCTTGGAATAAAGGCCAAGGAAGAATTGGCTGCGAGTATTCAGAGTTTTGAAGCCCTGCCATGGAATAAAAGCCAAATTTGCAACACCCGTTCACCACCGACATGAACTAATCCAGGTGTCCTCATGTCACTTCTTGAGCCATCTATTATAATTGTCGATGATGTTAAGATGATGTTTGCTTTCTCAAATTGAATTATCGTGATGCATGAAGTCGTTATGCTTTATTCATTTCAATTATCTCTGCCCCCGCCTATGTAGGCCGTAGGTGGTAGTCAAGAAGTGTTTCCATCAGTGAGGCCTCCCCAGTAGTCCCCTAGTGGGGTGCCTAGCGTGACTGCCTTTCTTATTTTTACTTGCCGGTGCTCGCAAGTCTCACTCTCCCCTTGTTGGAAGTGAATATTTTTCTTCCCCATCACGAGGAAATACTAATGATTTCACACTTAAGAAAAAAAAAAAAAAAAAAAAAAACTGAATGTTAACGACTTCTCACTTCAAATCATCCTCACATCAGGTTCTCTCGAGGGTCATTGAATGTGTGAAGTATGAATTATTTTGTATGGCTTAACAAGTACCCATTACCAATATCTATGATGTCGGGTGCCTTAGCCACAATGGCATGTTTTAGTGTTTGTGGTCTTGCCAATGAAAGACTAAAATTATTTCCAATTTGTCATCCATCACACATTCGATGAAACAATAATGCGGAGTACTGCACTTACCAATTTCCAGATTTTATAACACATCAAGGACTAGGTTTGCATTTAGCGTCCAAAAGAGCACATAGTGATGGTTTACATTGAAGTAATAATATAAGTACCCTAGAATCAGAGAGTGAATTGACTCCACATTGAATCCCATTGGAAAATTGAAAATGTTGCTGTAAATATGAAACATCTACACACAATGACTCTTATGAAAAACCTGTATGGGTCTCATACTCTCTGTTTTTTTTTTTTCCCCAGTAAATTTCTTCAGCAGATGTTAGTTTTGAGATGAATGTGGCGTGGCACAACTAGGATGGGGAAGCATACATGTCCCACAAGGGTGCGATGCAGCGCATATTACTTGTCTTTCATGGACCATGCGCTGAATGATGAACTATGTGCTGCGAGGACCAATCAACATTTTAAAATAACTACGCTAGAAACTCCTCTTTTTTTTTTTTTTTTTGGCTAACATAGTTCGCAAATTTTGTGTTTTTATGTGGTTCTATAGGCAAATAAATCAACTCGAGATAGACAAAAGAAAAATAAAAATAAAAACCTTTGCACTTAAATCGTTACGCATTTCACTTGTAAAATGATTAATTAACAAGTTCTCGAGAAACATCACTCGTGGGACATGTATGCTTCCCCATCCTATATGCATGGTGGTCATGTTGAGTCTCAATTTATTGGAGAGGTAAAATTAGCTTGTTGCACAAAAACATATTCGAAATGTTACATGTCCAGCGCTGGAAAAAACAAAGGCATTTGCAAAGAGTATTGTGTAATTGGGAGATAAGTTATGAGTTTAGACTCTGGACGGTTCCGTGAGAGTATGACTTTTCCAAGTGTGCATGTTTTCGTGTTCCTCTCGTCCGGCTGTTCAGCATTAAGATTCTGCCTCTCCTAATCTACAAAAGCGTATTTTACCTTTTTTAGCATGCTCTGTCGTCTCCAACGCCGTATTATGCATAACTGCAGTCAATAACTTGCTCCAAGGGCATCTTGTATGGATCATGTGCACTATGTAGAAGCTGAGTTAATAAAATCAGGCTATCTGCAAGCCTAGCAATAGAGTCTGGAAGCCCCGTATATTGGATTGTTTTGGCTGAAATAATCAGGTAACTGCTGGTATGTATTAGGGAGTGTTGTTGGTTCTCTTCTCATGATCACGAGGTCGTTTATGGTCATAGATACTTGGTACCAATGCTTAGGCACCAAAACTATGCAACAAACCAGTTTCGGGACAATGCCATGAAAGCCGATGACTGTTTTCCTTTCCCTGGATATCCTCGATGTGTGCCGAAGTATCTCATCGGATTTCTGATCTATTACGTTCCTTGCAGGCAGAAGTATTGGGTCTTGATCCTGGAGAAATCGATGTTCCATTTGTTGGGGGTCCTGTAAAAGCGACAACTTTACTCTTTACCTCTTTTATCTCAGGTTTGTGGTGCATTCTTCCTAATAAGAACTTATATGTCCGACAAGGATGTTGTTAGACGTTGCAGTTTTCTACAAAATGACAAATGTCGGTTGGCATTCGCAATCTATAGGTTAAACCACCTTGTTCTTTCACTCCTCAAGAAATTGATCACCTGACAGTAACATCTCACATCCAAAAATGGTGGGATGGTATTGTTGAAGTAAATAAGTTTCCATTTTCTATGGATTTATCCATTTATATCACCGTTCTGGTTAGTTTCTTCAGTTTTGGATTTCCAGGTCGTAAAATGGTGCTCTAGCTGCTCTAATGATGCTAATATTGAAATGGGTTTTGACAAGCTTCGTAGTATTGAGGCCGCCTAAGGAGAATACAGTTACAAGCAAGCAATTCAATTTCCACATGACTGACATACTTAATCATGTTAGACTCTCTGAATTCTTTAAATTCACAAGCATTTTTCAAGATGTGCTTTACCGAGAACTTCCTCATGAGAATGATGAGATTTTCACAAGAATCACATCTTAGGTCCACGTGGGCGTTTATCCTTTGCAAGTCAACTTTATGGCGTTGTTTATGCACTGAAATGAACATGAGAGAGCTTGTTATTATTTCTACCTGCAGAGGTCAAGGAATTTAACGGCAGCTTGCAAACCCTATCCACTACCACTATCCAAGAAAAAGTCTTAATAAAGATCTTTGTCTGAATTAGTAGGACACCTTGCTTGTGAAAAATATGTAGAAGATGATTACCTGTCTTGGGCTATGGGCAGAAGCAAGTAGTTGTGGACAGATTACCATATATCTCTTGTTGTTACAGCTAAGAGAATCACTTGCATTTTAATGACAAGTGGAGTAGTCCATGCAGTGACACCATTGTTAAGCATATCAGATTTTCTTGAAAGTGATTGTTGGTGTCTACTTGAAACTAAATTTTTTCTGCATCTATTTCCTCAGAGAAATTATGACATGATGTATTAGCCTTCACCTCCCTGCTTACTTACATTATGTTGGGAATCCAACTGAATTGTATATGTCTGTGCTTTGACAACTTTCAGGCTAAAGCTGAAGCTAGCTCTGCAACTCTCTCTATGGTCAGTCCTCTTTTTGTCCCTTAAGATGTAGTCTGATCTCTTTTATGAATAGGAAATCCGATGGCTATTTGCTATGTGGACTGGACTCTTTTCATATGCTTAAATAATGCGAAAATGAAATATGCAGGCAGGCTTATGCTGTTGTGAAGTTTGCCGATGCATGCCTGCGTGGGTTGAGGGGCAATGCTGGCATTGTCGAAGGGTGCATTTGTTGCTTCTCAGGTTTGGTGCCTCGAAAAAACTTATTGAGATCCAATCTTTTTTCTTCTTAATTCACACTGAAATAACTGATGTTTTTCTTTATTGTTGCCCCCATTTTTTCAGGGGAAAGAGCTTCCATTCTTTGCATCCAAAATTGCCTCGGTCATACTGGGGCTGATGAGGTTCTTCCCTTGGCCTGCTGAAGGAGTGCAAAAGGTCTAGAGTTTTAATATTCTTGAAATTTTTAGGTCTGCTTTGATTACATCAGAGGAAGATGAAGTTTTCTAATTTCGGCCTTTGTTTGTTAACCTGTAGAGATGGTTGGGAAAGGCAAAGAAAGAGTTAACAGCGAGCATTCAGAAGGGCATTTCATTTAACAAGAATTAAGCTGGTTAAGGACGTGGCTTGTCCAAGGAAAAAGGTGTCCCCTGCATAGTTTCCCGCTATTTTCTACTCAAAATAGGTACTTGGGAATAAGTGGTTCAAACCAAACAAGATATCCAAGTTTATTTTGCCTACGTGGCATAGAAAACATAAAGGTTTTTCTTTTCTTACATGCAATGTACTCAAGTGTTGGTCTGTGTAATAACATGGACTGATGTTGGTGTATATCATTATACTAAGTCCATCTTTCTCGTGTTTCCAACTTTGAGATGCACCCATAATGTCGCCTCCAAGTAGCACTATCAGCTGTGCAATGCCGCAGTAAGCAAATGGTAGACAGAGGCTGCTGCGCTGGGCTTGGAGTTTAAGAGACTCGATCGCAGCGTCTTGTGGCTTTATCCAGAAGATGTGACGGACAAATGAGCAAGAGAGCCATCATAGAGGCTCTTCTTCGGTGTCGGGCAGGGGGGAGTTTGAGAATTTTTCTCTCTGTAGATGCGTCTATCACCATTAGCAATTCTCACGCCAAGTTTTACACTCCTGAAGAGGACAGCTCGCATTCATAACGAATTGCTAAGAGAGTAAGCCTCTCCTGCCTCGTGAAATCAGTTTCTCGGGCAAACTCGGGTTTGAACCGATTTCAAAATCTGTTCTCAGGTAAAACCGGTTTAACCGGTTTAAACCAAACCCATAATGACCTCCTTGTCTTCTCTCTCTCTCTCTCTCTCTCTCTCTGTGTGGCGGATTGCGGCCTCGCATATGTCGGTCGGCCATCAACCAGCCCACTAGGTACTCTCTGCTTTCGTTTTCGATCCCTTCGTCGAATGTTACGATTTCGGTTTTTTCGTTTCTGATTTTTTCGGCGGTTTGCCATCGCCATTTGATGGCTGCGAGTGGTGACTACCCCTTACCCACCGCCTATTTCTTTTTTCTTTTGTTTTTTTAACTGCCCTCAATTTGATGTCTCACTTCAAGCTTGATTCTGTTTCAAGTCTCGTTTACTACGTGCGATGGCACCAGCCGCCATCACATCGGGAGTTCGAGGCGTTCCTGAGTTTCGGGGGACCGACGCTCGGACAACTTATACTGGTTGCTTCCACAGTGCAATGGTGGTGGAAGAAATCCGTGTCAAAGACGACAAAGAGGTCCGAGTTGGTCAGAAGATTGGTGGAAATTGACATTGACATCCATAAGGATTCTCTTACAATGTGTGGTTTGTGCATGTAGATTGCACTTGGGAAAGCATCACTATACAATTTGGTTTTGAGCTTGACATCATCCGTCTCCGCGTTGAATTTTGGATCTGGAGACGGATGATGTCAAGCTTAAAATCAAATCCTGTCGCTCCTGTCTCTTCCTAGTGGATACGAAAGGGTAAGTTTTGTTTTTCCGCTACTTTTTCAAATTATTTAATTTTAATATAATCTGTGACGCATTTTTTTTAGGCTAGAATTTCATCAATCATGTTATACATATAAAGTTAACAATGATCTCTGCGCTTTTGGCTTTTATATAATCTAGTCTTTCTTGGAACGAGAAGAAAGGGAAGGGGCCATTTGGTTTATTGAAATTCTTCGTTTCTTTGGTGAGAATAAAAATGAGTCCTTTGTTTCCTTGTAAAGATGTTTAGTCTATGAATAGACAGAAAAACCAACGCTGAGTGAACACTTTCTTGGGTTGTCTTATTTTCAAATTGATAGAAGAAAAAGGTAATTATTTTGTGACAACATGCCTTTGATTTAATTTGTTTGCGATCGAAGAAGAACTCCTGATATTTATGACTACTTGCTTGGTTTATTGCTTTCTATGTTGCACACTCATCTTCATTCTCTGCTGTTGTTGACAGTAAAAAACAAGCGGTTCGAGCACTCTGTGTGGGTATTGGTAATGACTTAACACTTGAAGAATTAGCCTGTTTGCCAAAGCTTAGGTTTCTTGAAGGGGGAAGAATTAATTCCATAGGCAACTTTAAAAATCTTCTTCGTACTTTGAGATGGCTTGCTTGGCATCATTGCCTGCAGCATCTCTTAGCGATGAAATCTTCACCTGGTGTATTTGGCCGTGCTCGACTTTTCGCAAAGCAACATCACCGACTGAGGTGGATAGAGGCAAATTGAGGTATGGACACACCTCACTCATGTTTGCTTCAAATTCTATCAATTGATCTTTGCTAGCTAGTTGTATGGTACTGTATTATCGTACTTTTCGTCGGAATGTAATCGGCCTTTTCTTTTTCACTGCAGATGGTGAAAAAGTTGAAAGTACTAAATTTTACGTGGTGCAGAGTGTTAACCAAGACAACTGATTTTTCTGAGTTTAGCGATTTGGAGAAATTGATTTTCACTTGGTGTGTGAAATTGTCTATGGTTGATAGCCCAATCGATAAGCTAAAACTGCTAAGTAAGTTGAATATCGAGGGAGGCATTTCCCTCCAAGTGTTGTATGAAGAAATCGGTTCTTTAGTATACTTGTTAGAGATTATTGTGTGCTCGACAGACAAACTGTTCAAGCTTTGTGAGACACTAGGAAATCTAAAATCTTTGACGAAATTTGATTCCAGTAGCAGCCAACTTCCTCACTTTATTGGAAGGTTAATGGATCCTGTGCATTTGCGTTTGCTTGCATGCCCAGTTATATAAGCTTTCAAACTGTATTGGGGAACTAGAATCATTGGTCCAGTTGGATTTAGCCCAATTCTAATGGAAATCTGACGAGACTAAAAGGTCATTAGGGTGCCACACACAAAGATACACACGATACCTTGTGCTTTTTGGGGGGTGGAGACGCTTGAAGTGCTCAATGCCTCGTTTTGTTACTATCTCATGCATAGAATCCCATGGTAAATGTGGAGGCTGAGCCTTCTGAGGATCTTGGACTTAGATGGGACCCTAATCTCTACAATGTTATCATAGGTTAGTGGTTTCTCTAGTTTGCAAATGCTTAAAATTACAAGCCAAAGAGCTTCCCTCAAGTTTGAAATGTCTACTGGTTGAAGCTGTTGGATTCCCTGTTCTTCCCAACCTGTCAAGCCAAGTTCAAAGTGTGTGGAAGACATCCAACTATTGCATTTTCGTGTTTGAATGACGTTATTTCGCCTTGGAAGGACAGGCAGTCCATCCATCGGCTTCCATGTATCTTATCAACCTTGAAACTTGGCTGGATCCTGCAATTGCCAGATTTTTGCAACTTCAAAAGCTTGTCAGTCCTCTCTATCGGCAGATGGCCGTTGCCACACTTGCCCATCCTTATATACTTGGAGAGTTTAAGGGAATTGGAGATATCGTGGTGCGAATTCGTGGAGAGCACATGTGATCTATCTTGCTTGAAGAGGCTACAAAAATTACAGCTAAGTGACTTACCCAAACTGGTGGAGATTCCAGGTTTGGGGGAACTGGAATTACTGAAGTTTCTACACATTTCCAAGTATAATGCAATCAAACAATTGCCTAACCTGTCAAAGTTCAAAATCTACAGCATCCCAAGCTAGAATGGTTGTGAAAAGATGATAGCTGTCAAAGGCTTGAAAAGAGTTGAATTTATTGAAGAAGGTGGAGATCGCACATTGCATACCCCTGAAAAGCTTGTTTGATGTGCTGGCTGGAAATTGCGATTTACAGCGTTGCAGGACAAATAAGCCTGAGCAGAATGCATCATCTTGAAAATGCAGGGACTTCCAATGAAAGCACATCATGGACGGATTTGAGCTTGTGCTATATAAGGTGAGTGGCTTTGAACTCCTAGATTTTCTTAATGTTCAAAGTGTGCCTCGGTCGTACTGGGGCCGAAGAAGTTAGGTTTTTCCCCTTGGCCAACTGGACGAGCACAAAAGGTGTGGAAGTGTAGCCTGGTCAAAATCTGTAGGTGCGTTTTGATTACACAAAAGTAAAACAGAGGTTTTCATTTTGGCTTTTGTTTGCTAACCTGTTGAACTGACCTGGAAAAGAGGCAAAGAAAGAGTTGGCAGCAGGTATTCAGAAGGGCATTTCGCTCATCAAAAAGTGAGCGCGTGGATTGAAGACGATGACGTGGATTTTTTGCGTGAAAAAAGATGTATTCTACATAAGTTTCTACTCATCTCTCTACTCAAAATTGGTTCCTTGCGCTAATGAGTAAGTCGTTAAGCACTGGAACTAGGAAGATATGAAAGTTTCCTTTTGCGCAGTCCACGTAAAAAAAGCACATAAGCAGTTTCCTTTTCCTGCGGGCGACCTTCTGAAATGGTCATTCGTGTAATTGACAGATGTTTGTGCATCATTGTACTGTGTATCTGAGCCGTGTTCATGTTCGCATCTCCCGACTTTCCGATGCACCTGTAGAGTCTCCTCCAAGTGACCCTATCCTGTGTGACGCTGCAACAAGCAAATGGTAGACAGAAGGGGCCGAGTGAAGGCCGTAGTACTTCAGTGTTGGCGAGCATTGAAATTCGAGATAGGCAAGGTACGCGGAGGAAGGTTTTTACAGTCTTCTTTCAGACGATTTGATCGAATAATTAGAGAGGCGGCAGAGCCATTCTTACAATGACCGCATGAAATCAGATATAAGCGGGGCTTCTAGGGATAACCTGGGATTTGCTTTCATGGGGGAATTAATCCGAGTTGGTGCGTGCTCGTCCAGCCCAGTAGGACAAGAGGCTGGTTTCTTGGGGCATAAGACTCGGGTGTCAATTGGATTATCTTATGCGGATTCAAATGTGATAAAGGACTCAATCAATCGCTCCAAATCAGCCGTTGACATCTCTAGGAGATAATTGAATAGTTCAAATTTGGAAATCTCAATCGAACTTAAGACGAATTAGGGGTACGGTTTGATCCCGTTATTCCGTTTTACTTTAGATACAAGAGAGGAAGTGTGTGTAGCTTTAAGACCCTCCCGGTGATTGTATTTTCTTCACTTCTTGGCCCTTTTTTGTCCTTTTCTTCTGTGTTAATGAAATGGGCTGAAGCCGAAGAAATCAATGGGCGATGATTACGTAAAGCAGTAAAGTCGTTGCATTACCTTGAGTAAATTGGCGAGTTTTGAGGCATGGAGTAATGCCCAATTTGCTGCCTCGCACATGGTGCTAGGGATGGATCTAAGCGTCCTTGCCTACAATTACAGAAATAGTCGGAGAAAGGTTATAATATGTAACTTACCAATCAAAAGTGTAATTAAATAAAAATATAAGCTTATCCTGTAATATCTTGAATATCTTTTTTGGATAAATAAAGCAGTTGTAATTAGATCATTTCGAAATGACGTGTACATCAAGTAAAAAGCTCTTATTTCCAGCAATTAAATGATGTAAAGTTTGTCCGGCAAAATATAAATAACTGATTAAAGTGGGCTTAGGTCACTAACCAAAAAAAGAAGCAAATGGTGGGCTTAGGTCATGGGCGGCAGCAAAAGTCTCTTGTCCTCTTCATCTCTCTTTCCTCTCTTATCTTTTATGAATGCCTCCCCTAGTTCCTCGCAATTGAGTTGAATTGACAAAAATAAATAAATGAACCATTTTTGTGCTCTCGAACTTCATTTCCGGCCTGTCGAGAAGAGCTTGCTCCAGGAAGGCACTTAACCGCCCTAGAGAATGCCTGAATAATGTCACCTTCGATTAATGGGTAAATGACCAATATTTTCCTGTATCTATAGCTCGAAAATATTTCCTCCAATCATTCCTTTAATTAGTGGGTTACATACCGTAGACATTATCTATATGCAAATTTGACTAAGAATATGTGATATCCATATTTGCTACCCATCAATCGAAAGGCTACTCAAAGGAAAATTTCTCTAACAAATGATGGAGGAGCACATTACCTTGAGTAAATTGGCGAGTTTTGAGGCATGGAGTAATGCCATTACAGAAATAGTTGGAGAAAGTTTATAATATGTAACTTACCAATCAAAGGTGTAATTGAAGAAAGTTTTCTCAAATCATAGAAAAGAAAATATGAGCTTATCTTGTACTATCTTGAATCTCTTTTTTGGATAAATAAAACAGTAGTAACTAGATCATTTCGAAATGACATGTACTTCAAGTAAAAAAGCTCTTATTTCCAGCAACTAAATGATATTTAGTTTGTCCGGCAAAATATAAATAACTGATTAAAGTCTCTTGTACTCTTCATCTCTCTTTCCTCTCTTATCTTTTATGAATGCCTCCCCAGTTCCTCGCAATTGAGTTGAATTGATAAAAATAAATAAATAAATAAAAAGATGTGAAAATACACGAAAGGTAGAGTCGTCCATCTATCTCCCCTCTCGCCTTCGCTTCAATCTCTCTCTCTCTCTCTCTCTCATAAAAGATCTTGAGGATGGATGATTGAAACTTCTGCAAATGGACATGCAGTGCACGTAGTTTCCAGGCAATGAATCATGCTAAAAGATCTTGAGGATGGATGATTGAACTTCTGCAAATGGACATGCAGTGCACGTAATTTCCAGGCAATGAATCATGCTAAACTTTGCAACTAACTAAATGAGAATTTTTATTTTAATATTTCATTTATTTTCTTCTATTTGTTTCCATTTCTAAGGCACTCGGGAAAAAGCCATTTGCGGGGGCACTTATCGCATCTGCGAGGATTTTGACGATTTGGGCTATCAGAAACCAACACGGAAGGGAGCCATGCATGTGTCTCCCCCTTTGATTTTTTCCAACACGTTACTTCAAGTTGTACCCGCGAATTATGAAGAGAACGTCTCTCTAATTTTATACTTTTGTATGAAGGATCTTGAATGTGGACGACTGAGACTTTTCTAAATGTACAGGCTAGTGCATTTAGTTTTCATGCAATTTACTCATGCTAAATTTTCCAACTAATTAAGTGACATTTGCATCTATGTCTAGCCATTCCTTAGCTATAGTATTTAGGTAGGGAGGAGTCCCTCTCACTTGGCTCAGGTTATAAGTTAAAAAGATGCCATTTGGAAGACATGTTTTTTCTAATTCAATTTTTCATTTATAGTCTTCTTTTTTCTGAATTTCTAAGGTACTTCGGAATCCATTTGAGAGGACACTTATTGCATCATAAGCTTGTTACAATTTCGACGATTGCCCCAATGGAAATAGCATACCAAGCAATGAATCATGGGGTCAATCACACAGGCTATTCGGTACAAAGCTAGCATAATAAGTTGCTTGTCCACAAGAACTTCCCATTTCGGCTTGTGATTTGTGTCTCTGTGATAGAGTTGGGCGTGCATCTTGTGCAAATCTCTTTCTTTAATATATTTCTTTGAAATTAGATATTAGTAGAGAAATAGTTCAATTGATTGAAATTAAATAAGTATATAATTCAAGAAGGATGGTTCGATTGTTTGGATGGGACGAGGTGGAGCCTCGAGTGGGCTTCTTGACCAAAATACCAGAGTCGTCGTGCCACAGGCTTTCACGTTCCTTGCGCTTACATGGGGCTTTCGCAAGGAGTTGATTGGAGGCATAATTTGTTCATTATTTGGACATAGCTTGATTATAGCGACCCACCGTCTATCTTTTCTATCTACATGAAGAGACAAATACGCACATAAAATATACAGCTCTAGTGGTTGAATCCACCTCATCTCGACTAAAGTCAACTATTATTAATTTTTTTATGCCTTGCATTTCAGGTCTCTTTTTGGAGTATTAATGTTCTTCTAGCGGGATTCGGAAGCCTTGGATGCAATGTGGTGTCCCCACTGAAATTGCTAGTTTTTTCTTAAACTTCAGTCTTACGTTTTAATGAAATGTGTAAGAATTGTGCCATGTTTTGAATGGATCCAACCTGTGCCATCTCTCAAATAGATACAATTTTATCTTGCTTTGAGAGGGATAAAAATTCGATTTGGACTCATAGGGAGCCCCATTCGGCTGATGCCGGTGATATTATCTGTTTTGATAACAACTTGCTTTCCTTGCATAATATTACAAGAGATAAGTGCATTAGAAATTTTAAAACTTGTCACGAAAATTCACTTGAGTCCTAAAACTTTCAAAACGTGCAATTAAGTTCTAAAACTTGTCACGAAAGTGCAATCGAGTTCTAAAATTTTCAAAAAGTGCAATTAAGTCCTAAAATTTATCATAAAAGTGCAATCAAGTCTTAAAACTTTCAAAAATACTATCAAATGAAGGATTTGATTTGATTAGTTTGATAAGTTTTAAGACTTGATTGTACTTTCTGAAAATTTTATGACTCAATTATACTTCCGTAATAAGTCTTAGGACTTAATTGTACTTTTTAAAAGTTTAAGACTAAATTACACTTCATTGATAAATTATGGGACTTTCAATGCACTTATCCCATGTTAAAATGTTTTGTACTAATTTGAGCTTGTGAGAGACTTATCTATCAATGTAATAAATTTGATATATGTAATGGTGGAAGAGAGACATACACGATACCCAATATTCCCAAACAGTTGAACAGACTTTTTGGCACAAAGCCAGCTTTGTGATCACCCCACCACCCCAAAGCGCTTTGAGGGAGGGCCGACAAACCTCTCTGCTCATGCATTGCTAGCGCCACCATCCACACCACTGCACGAGGGTTGTCCTACCCTTACACAATGCGGCAGTGGTGGCCCAAAAACCATGCGATGTACGCAAGGAAGATGAAGGTCTTTGTCTCCGACACTTCGGGCGATGGTTAGCAATCCTCTCGCCGATCCCTCCCCCTTCGATACATGGACTCTATGGGTTATGATATGGTCGTTGTTGGTGCTACACCGATGCCACCCATCTTCAAAAAAAGAGAAAGGTCATATTGTATCTTCCATTAGCCAAATTGGAAGTAGATAACCAAGGAATTCAACTACATCAATTTGACAAATTTCAGTATCTAATTGCACTATCTGAAAGTTTCATAACTTGATCACATGTTCGCGATAAATTTTAATATTATAGATGCATTTATGTTTAAATAAAATTTGAGGGTTGAGTCTAACGGACCCACCCCGCTAAAAAAAAACTCAAAAGTGCCTAAACACCCTTTGTAAGAAAAGGAGTGTCGATCGATTTTTGTCATTTTTTGTTCTTTTAAAAAATTTTGAGATATAATGTAGAGGTGGATACTATTATAGTAATTATCTTTAGGTGTCTTTAAAAAAATAGCAAACTTTAGAAAACTGAATTAAGAATTTAAAAATACTTTTTGTCCCCTTATTTTACTCAAAAATAGTGTTAATAGAGTATAATCAAAGAATTTTTTTTCTTTACTTTCATTCTCCTAATTATTCAACAGCCATCAATGAATTAAGATATTATTAGTTATTTTTATAGAATTATATGTTTCACATTTACTTACCCTTGATAATTTTTTTTTTTTTTCTATTTTCAGCAATTGGTATACTCTTAGATATAAATAATTTTAAAATTAAAGTATTATCTGTACTTATTCCATTTTGATTGAGTATTCTATTGTAGTTAATTTCTTATTTTTCTGTATTTTTTGCTAATATATTGAGTAGACTTCCTTTGAATTAAGGACATTTTGTGAAACTTCGTTCTTGCCGCGAGATGTAGTGGGTCCCGCACATACAGGTATTTTGCTTATCTGGCTTTTGTGGGGGTTGTATTTGTAATTCTGCATTCTCGTTTGTCTATTCTGGTACGTGGGGCCCACTTGTGTGCAACCGGCAACCGATGGGCTCCACATCTCTCTCCCGACGGACGAGTTACAGAAATGGAAAGGGAAGCCAATTTGTTAGAAAGGAAAATGTAAGCTGTTATGGTACAGAAGGCAAGTAAAGATATTTTTTAAAAGAAAAATAAAATAATTCAAAATGTAATCGAAGAGTAATATTAGAATAAAATTACAATATTATTAAAAAAAAAAAAAGAGTAAAAAGAGAAGAAAACAGAAAAGGAAAAATAAAAAAATAAGAATTTTATTATTAAAAAAGAAATGAGAATTTTACTTTGGATATGTATCACTAAAAATTCCTTGATGGCCATGCTAGATGAAGTTCTTTAAGGAAAGTTGGGATTTATGATTGTGGACCTGTGGCTACTTCAAGGTGATGATGAGTCACGCATGAAGCATGGGTCAATGAAGATGGTATGGTGCATAATGTGGATGTGTAGGTGCCTTTGCTTTCAATGTAATCTCAATTTTCAATGCAATTTAGATTTTCTCACCGGACATTTCTTGAAATTTAAGATAATCTATTTTTTCTAACTTACCTATTTTCCACATATATCAAACAATTGAACCAGTTATAAAACACCAATTTGAATTCTAATAAAATGTTGAAGATGAGTCTTTTCACCAAGTGTTGTAGAAGTCCACCATGTCTTTTTTATTATCCACTTTTTGCCTGTAATTTCATCCAGGTTTCTTGTTAATATTTTGTCCTATTGTCCATTCACTGCTTGTACGAAGGTCCTACCGAATTGATCGTCCACATTCAAAACTCTTTCACGACGAAACAGTGTCTTGTACTTTGTTCACCTTCTGTAATTTAGAGGTCCATCAAAACATTTGACGTTTTCTCAACATAATCCTTCAAATGTAGATATCATTAACCTTTGATTATTTTATCATCGTTATAGTAGTCGCTGGAAAATTCATAACACAACCATGTTGAATAATTTTTTGAGGAGTGATCCTACATAATTGACTCAAGTACTCTTTTGGAGCTTGAGAACTTGTGGAATCAATTATGAAGCCTACAGACAATTCAAAAACATTGCTAGAGATGTGAAACATTTACATACAATGAGAATGCAAATTCATTGTGTTTACTTGTCCCCACAATTTCCTGTCTTTCTCAACTTGACATCCAAGCAACTAAGAAGCCTCGAAAAAACTCGTCCCCATTGCAAAAGTCTCCTGTCCTCTTCATGTCTCTTTCTTCTTTTATCTCCTACACATGCTTCATCCATTTACTCGCAATTGAGTTGAAATGTCAGGGAAAAAAAACAGTTGTGGAAAAACACGAAAGATATAAAGTCATGAACGTGTCTGTCCTTCTGCTTTTGCCAACATTTAATGGAGTCAGGCCACGCGTTTTCAGTTTTCTTGCGTTTACATGGGGATTTCACAGGGAGTTAAGCGGAAGCTTCATGTGATCAATACATGGACATGGCCTGAAAATAGCGACCTTGTTCCACATGTTCTTACATTCCTTGCGCTTGCCGGCGTGTAAATTTGTCCTCACAGCTCATATGCTATTTTTGTTGCTGATCTACACGTTTATTCTGCAGCTGTGGAAGGATAGGCCAAATCAAGAAAAGAGATGAACCTGTCAATAGCAGAGTTCTTCTCAGTGGGAGAGACTGCTGTAGGATGGGAATCAAACTGGAATTTTTATTTCGATATCCCCTATTTGTTATTATCTTATAAGACTATTGGGTATCCACTACACTAGTTCTCGTTTTACTCTTATAAGTAAAATTACACCAAATGTCCTGAATATTTAGTATGCGGTCAAATCCTAAATTTTGAATTTATGTAGTCAAGTTCTAAATGTTTTTTTGTTGAGTGCAAGTTAATCCTTCTAGTAAGCTCACAACTAGATTTGATAACATGGATTTCAAAATTTGACTTGGCGTTCTATAGTTTCTTTTTGCATACATGGCTCTGATATGGTACTAATGTGGCATCACATCACGAAAATTAAAAATTTTAAAAGTTAAGAAAGACCAAAGAAATTTTAAAAAATAGAGAAAAAAGACAAAATTAAAGAAAAATGAAAAATGAAAGTCGTGGAAAGTGGAACCTTAGGTGACGGTTGTTTGAGGGTTGGGAGACGGCGGAACTACCCCCACTTCGTCGCTTTCTCTATTCTCCTTATAGTGCCGATGGCAAAGCCTGCACTTCCTTTTCTTCGTCCCTCATTCTTCTATTCATTTTAGTTGGCACAGATAGCTTCATTTTTTGAATGTTATGTTGATTCAACGAGCTTTGGAAAATGAGAGATCAATTGAAGGGAGTAATCATGAGCTGGGCTTGTTCCTCTGAAAATTTTAATCATCATTTTTTCCTTTTACAAACATATCAATTTTTATTTGAAAATGGATAGAGCTAAACGTGAATCAAATTATATGCTTGCACGACATATAAAAAATATGTTGTATGTTGTTTGGTGTTAGTATCGAGTATGAGTACTGATTATTTAAGAGAATCCAATCAATTTCATGATTTGTTTGTGTTGTTAGGGTTAAAACTATCCTAGAGGAGGTGAATAGATGATTATAAACAATTAATGCCAAATTAAAAACAACAAAGTTCAATATCACGAAAAAACAAAGTCTGAAGTAAGACTTCATAGTGATCAAATATTCTATAACATCTGCTGAAGAACTATGTAGTGATCAAATCTTTACTATGTGCAATAAACAAAACAAATGAGTGACTAAAGGATAGAGAAAATTGCACATAACAATTATAGTAGTTTGGTTTATGATAAGCCTACGTCTACTCTCTCATGTTGATAGCTTATTAGTTGGATTTCACTAGCAAATCAATAAGAGGTTACGGTCAAATTGTGCCGTCTATATCTAAGTACTTCTACCTAGATTTGTCAAATGGGCGGGTCGGGTTGGGTCGAAAATGGTCCAATCCATATCGACTCATTTAACATGTTTTGACCCATATTCATGTAGTGTAAATCTAGTTACCCATACCCATCCCAACTCATACCCTACCCGACTCGTATTGATAAAACTCATTAATATTCAAGGAAAACCCATACCCACTTTAAGCTCTATGCTAATTAGATAAAAACTTCAAATCAAAATAAAAAAGCAAATTAAACAATTTAAAAATAGTAAATAAAATAAAAAATGTAAAAAACCTATGAATGATAACTTTCACACAAAGACTAACTCAATTATCTCTATGGGTCAAGGATAATCAAATCATCAATCACCCATAGTCTGAAACAATCAGAATCGACCCCGTGCAAGACAAGAAACAGAGTGTCCTCTAGATAGAGAGAGAGACAAGAACAACATAGAGATATCAAGAAAGTGAGAAGCTTAGTCGATCCCACTCACCAATTCCAGGGACCGATACTGAAAGGATCGGACTTGTGGTAGGTGCAGGAAGCGAGGTTGTCGATCCTCCAATGGGCGAGTCGGGGAATGGTGTCGACTCGGTAGGCGGAGCCCCAGAAACCGATTGCATCCTACTTAACTAACAACACCACACGGCCAAAAGAAAACTTCAACAAAGGACGACGCGAACATCAAAAAATATTATCAAACAAAAATTGTCAAGCAGAGCAAGAGAGAACAGGAGTAGCAAATCACTCAAAGCCTATCCGTCGATCCAGTGATTCAAACGCGTGAAACGAAGCACGCGTCAACAAGGCTAATGGCAGGAGCAACCCGCGAAGGTAAAAGGGTACGGTATGGACTCACGCTATCGAGGAGTGCTGTTGAGGCAAAAATTGACACTCGGGAGCTGGATTTTCATAGGGTAAGGCTGAAGCTCATCGACCATGGGGGGATCAGTGGAGCCGGCTTGGAGGCGAGCGGTAGAGGCGAGCCGCAAAGGTTGCTCAGAGGCAAGCCGCTGAGGCAAGTGGCGGAGGCAGGTGACAAAGGGTTGCGGTTGAGTAGCCAAGAAAGTTTTGTGTTTTTTAGGTTACCCACTTAATTCGAAAATGGGTCAAACATTTTAACCCATTTTCGACCCATATGAATTCAGCTTAAAAACTTTTGAACCCATTTTAAGTAAGCTTTTATAACTTTATAACCCACATGAAACCCATTAGTACAAAATATAATTAAAAAGTGCACTATGGACCCATTTTGCCATCCTTATTCTACCTAAAGTTGGTCTTGCTTATACCTAAATTGATAGGATTCACTATCCTACACCAAAGCACACTTCTGATATTGTTTACACTTCTCAAATGATTACAATTTCTACTCACACAAACAAGGTGTAATATTGAAGATTTCTTTGAACTTTGGAATTTTAGAATTAGTTCTCTCTTCTTCCTTCAGCATGATGACTTCCTTTAATACTCTTCAATATCCAGGTTGACCGTTGGATGGAAACTCTAAGAATCATTCATCAATTCAACCTGTTAGACCTGAATAATATGGAAGATCTAATTGCTCTAAGAATGCCAAGAATAAAGTCTCCCTTTGATTTTGTTGCCCATGCAATAAATTGGGTTTCCATAAGTTGAGCTCTTTGTATGGAAAGTCTGTCTTGTCTCCAAATGATTGCCGCATATAATACGAATCTCTAATCAGAAAAGATTATTGCAATATTAATCTCTCCTGGAAAATCAATAAATAAAACAAAAAATCCGTACCAATTTCCTAGCCTTACGCGAAGATTCGAGATCTTCTTGTAACATCTTACAATAATCCTTGTACAACTCATATGTCGTTCTTGATTATCAAGATCAAGATAGATCTCTAGCAAGACTCTAATCTGATGGATACGAGTTTATTAATTTGTTCTGATAATGTTATTTAGAAATGTTATCATCAGAATTATAAAACACTTGAGGAAGGTTTTGTCAATCTTGAAAACATATTTGGAAGTTTTCTTCAACATGTGGAACCTCCGTTAATAATCTCTGTGTTATCAGGATGCCCTTTTTCATGGTTAAAAAAGTTGATAAATGGGACAACCCACCGGAAAATTTTATGTGCTTGACCCCAAAGGCAGGTTCATTGTTATTTACTTATTTTAGGACAAGCAAAGGTACCTTCCGATCCAGTTTCTAAAAAGTTGTTCGCCATTTTTGAGAAACTTCATGCCTTCCTTCAATTTTTTTTTTTTTTTTTTTTTTTTGGGAAATACTTATCTAACGGTGCTATTATTTCTTCAAAGCAGTGGTGCATTCTCGGCCACAAATTGCTGACAGACTTATAAGGAGAACATTCTTTTCATTCCTTCTTTAATATTTTGGAAACTGAACCAGCAAGATTAGCCGATGCGATTGAATATTTTTTTAGTTTGTCTGTTCAATTGTTGAACATTATTCAAGCCAGTTTGATCTAGATTTGGACCAATTCAAGTCTTAGTGATCATCGGACATGACTAAGGGCAAGTTCTTGATTGAATTGGCTAAACCAAATTTTGAAACATTGATTGTAATCAAGTGTAAAACTTCATGAAGCAATCTCTTATATTTTATGACGTTAAGACATTTTGTCTTCCCCAAGTCCAAGATATTTTAAGATGCAATTCTTTCTAATTTTATGAATTCTAACTTTTTTAGTCTAATCAAATGTGGAATATTCTAAAATGTGACTCACATTTTACGATACAAGATGTCATAATGAAAATTTTAAAGAACAATATGTGTCATATTTCTACCAAAATCATAACAAATTGAATTTATTAATTTTATACATATGTCTACAACTAACAACATTGTAAGATAACGAAGATGGTTTTGTTTTTGTTTTTTTTTTTTTTTTTTTTTTTTGGGCATATGGCTGAGTTGCATCTCACGGAGAAGCTTCATAGAAAGGGTTCAATGGAGTTACCTTAGTTAGACAACGGAGAAGTCTTTTGTTTTTACTCTTCGAATGATCAAATGTATCAAGGAGCAGTGTGGAAAGTGGTCATTCGCTAGAAGGCCACATCTTTCATCCTTCTTCTCAAAAGAAAGTATTGGAAGAAATGAGAAAAATGATGAGACTAGCTTGAAAAATCTTCTTGTAATACAGTCAGCAATTTGTGGCCAAGAGTGCACCGTTATTTTGAAAGGATAACAGTACCGTTACATAAGCATTGCCCTTTTCTTTAACTATTGCTTTGTTTTTTCTTTTCACCTTTTCAATTGCATTATCGTCCTTTTAGTTCTCATTCTCGGATTTTGAGCCCTCTCCCTCTCCCTCTCCCTCTCTCTCTCTCGCTAGTCTTCAGCTGCGCCTTCAATATCTCTCCAGTCTTGCCTAAGTCGCCGTCTCGTCTCCTTTCTCCCTCGATCTCGCAGGTCGCGCCCTTGCCTTGGTTGATCGGCCTTCAATCAGCCCACTAGGTACTCTCTTGCCTCGTTTTCAATTTCTTGGTCCAATGTTTCGATTTTGGGGTGCTGTATTTTCGATTTCTTTCAGAGTTTGCCATCACCAATTGATAGCTGTAAATCCTGGCAAATCATAACTACCTCCTGTTTGTTTCTTTTGTTTTCAAACCTTCCCCAATTGATATCCTGCCTACAGCAAGCTCATTGACAATTTTCATTCAGCTCGATCCTGTCTCAAGTCTCGTTTGCGACGTGTGATGGCTCTAGCCACTAACACCTCAGGAATAGAGTTTGAGGTGTTCTTGAGTTTCAGGGGACCAGATACTCGAGATAACTTTACTAGTTGCCTCTATTATGACATGGTGGAGAAAGGAATCCGTGTCTTCAAAGACGATAAAGAGCTCTCGGTCGGTCAAAAGATTGAGGGAGGGCTTTTGCAAGCCCTCAACGACTCTCAAATCTATATCCCCATCTTCTCCAAGGGCTTCGCTTCCAGTCCATGGTGTCTTCGTGAGGTTGCGCATATGGGAGATTGCACTTCAAAATCAGAAGGGAAAAAGGAGATCCTCCCTATCTTCTTTGACGTGGAGATAGATGATGTAAAACTTAAAACCAAATTGTACAGAGCTGCCCTCTCCGAGCATGAGAAGAAGTACGACTCACATGAAGTAAAACGCTGGGGAGATGCTCTCGTTGAGGTTCCGACAAGAGTAGGTTGGAAGCTTGAAGGAAAAGGGTAAACTTTTCACGACTTTTTTTTTTAACTATATTTTTAATATAACATGTGAAGTATTTATTTTTGTAAGGTAGAACTTAATTAGTCAAGTTATACATTTAAGGATATATATCGACTTTTATATCATATTCAATCTACTCTTCAAGTTATTAATTTCTCTATAATTGATATGTAAGTTGAAAGAAGGTTCATGCGTATGCTATGTCATGGTCACGTTGTTGAATGTTGAGTTAGCATCTTGTTTGGTTGTCAAAGACCGCAAAACAAATTTAAATAGCAAAATAAATAATTTTCAACAAATTAGGAGAAAGGAAAAACAAATATTAATGCTTATTCATTGGAGATCAAACATCCTGATTTTGTACTACTAGCATTTGAATGTTTGATCAATCTCCAAATGTTGCCAGCACATTAAATTATTAGTTTCATGAATAAAAAGGAAACTCAGGTCTAGTCACATCTTCTCTACTATTATTAAGGGAACTATATAGACTGCTGTGGCGGTGAATTTTATCTACAAAATATGACGGCTCTCCCTAGCTTCTTGAGAAAGGAAAAAAAAAAGACTCGCGAAACATTAACAGCACGTTTAGTTGCAGTAACAGTCATACGTTTCATAATTTTGATTTTAGGAGTATTTAAGAAATTCTGATGGTATTCCACATTTATTACATATGTTATTCATGAAACCAAACAATGTAACAGATTTATATTTTTAAACCCAACAGAGTTTTGGCCAAAAAAATAAAATCCGATAGAGTAATTGTTATTAAAACTCTATTAAATTTTAAAATAACAAGTATTATATAGATGGTTCCTAGAAGCAATAATCTCGCATCACACCCTCACTTGGTTCATAACTGATTTGAAAATGGGGAAGTTTAGTGACAATGTTGACGCTGCCGCTCAGACACTTGTCACAAATTGATTGGCTCTTTAATTGCTCACGTGTGCACTAAACTTTCCAAAAAAAATAAAACCCAAGCTTGGCTAGTCACCATTTTTTAACGTCTCCTCAAGATCTGGAGGCAGCACCCCTAGATGTGTCTAAGCTAAGATCTCGACGGTAATGGCTAGATTGACGGTATCTCGATGAAGTCTCGCAGTTCTCATCTATAACATGAGTTAATTGTTGCTCATATTGAATCTTAAACATGCCAAAGTTGCTAAACTTAAATTTCATTTATATAATCTATGAATAAGTAGACAGATAAAATAGTCATAAAGATATAATTACATTGCTTTCTACTCTTTTTTCTTCTTCAATCATATATGAAATGGACTAAATTCCTTCGTTTCACATTTTTTTCCTTCCGTAAGCATACAAACAATCACAAAATCCAACCATTCCTTTCTCTTGATCAATATCCTAATCCTTTCCAGTTCCTAAGAAAGTCTAGGCAGTAGTTGGTGTTTCAATCCAACCAATGGGAATCTGGCCAGCCACATCAATTAATTCAAGCCCTTTATAATTTAGATAATTTTCATTGTAACTTGAGATGTTTACATTTAAATGGATTCAAATATGCTATTTGAAAAATTGCTGCCGTTGTAAATCTTTCTTAATATATTTGCAGGTATGGTGAACTTATAAAACTAATTGTTCGAGAGGTTCTGCTTAAGCTGAAGGGGAAGAATAGAACTCTTCCTGACAATCTAGTTGAAATGAATGATCTAGAATATATAGAGGAACTGCTGGATATTAACTCTGATGACCATGTACGTTTCATTATAATCCATGGGACGGGTGGTATTGGCAAATCAACTCTTGCTAGTGTTATCTTCAACCGATTCCGGTCTAAATTTGATTGTTATAGTTTCCTTGAAGATGTCCAAAGTCATCGTCTTTTAGACATGCAAAAGAAACTACTGTCCGAAACATTGGGCTCGAACTCTACTCAAGAAATGTATGACACCAACGACGGGATCGATCGCATAACAAGAGGACTTGGCAAAGCAAAAGTTCTAGTTGTTGTTGACAATGTGGACGAGAAGAAGCAACTTGAGAACCTGGCAGGAAGCTATGATTGGTTTGGGAGCGGAAGTAGGATCATTGTCACACTTAGGGACATAAGGATGATACAAAATAAAGACAACCAAAGGCAACCGAGCTATTACATGGATTACTCAGTAAAGGAGATGCCCTTTGATTTAGCGATTCAGCTTTTTAGTAAGCATGCCTTTAGAAGCGATACTCCTCCAGAAGATTGCTACAAATTCTCAGAAAAAGTCGTTTCAAGCGTAGGAAGGCTTCCTTTGACTCTGGAAGTCGTGGGTTCTCTTTTCGCCTCCACGGCCAGATCGGAATGGGATGAGACATTGGAGGACTTAAAGCAAGCCCCATATACAGACGTTCGACAAACATTGATGATAAGTATCAACAAATTGGACAATATAGAAAAAGCCATATTCCTAGACATAGCATGTTTTTGCATTGGGGAGAAAAAGACTTATGCGGACTACATGTGGCGTAATTGTGGCTACTCTTCACGCAGCGTTATTGATGTTCTTCTTCTCATGTCATTGATAAAGATCGATGAGGACAATAGATTTTGGATGCATGATGAAGTTCGAGATCTAGGAAGGTACATTGTCAAAAAAGACAATGTTGAAGATGCTGGAAAGCGCATTTGGGTGTCGATTGATGAGAATACTTTAGACATACTGAGAAGCAATGAGGTAAAACTTATTAAGAGTAGAAGATATAGTCAATCCAAGCAAAATCTCTTGTCATGTGCTTTAAAATCGGCATTATTAGTTGATGGCCTTCTTTGTTTACTAATTTATAAAGAAATAGAAAGCAACTCTATAAGCAATAGAAGTATATGTTTTCATGCCTAAGTCATGTGAGACCAGTAGAAAGCTGCGGCGCGGTTTGATTAGTTAAAATTCTCTGTTTCTTGTTCCGGTGCGAGAATGAAGATTTTTGTGTTTCCTTGAAGGTGTTTAGTCTGTAAAAAGACAGAAAAATCAACCTCGAATGAACATTTTAAACATGCTTCGTTTTTCTTATTTTTAAATTGATAGAAAAAATGAATATTGTTTTGTTACAACCTTGCGTTTGATTAGATTATTTGGTGACGGAGAAGAACTACTAATATCGTTGTATGCTCATCTTTATTCTCTGCTGCCGCTGGTAGGAAAAACAAGTTGTACGAGCACTCAGTATAGGTATTAGTCATGACTTAACACCGGGAGAATTATCCCGTCTGCCACAGCTAAGGTTCCTTGGAGGGCGGAGAATGAATTTCGTAGGCAACTTCAATAATCTTCTTCGTAATCTGAGATGGCTGTCTTGGCATCATTGCCCATTCGATCTTTCAGCCGTGAATCTTCACCCGGTGAATTTGGTCGTGCTTGACCTTTCGAGAAGCAACATCACCCACAATTGGGGTGGATGGAGGCAAATCAAGGTACTGACACACCTCGCTCATGTTTGCTTAAAATTCTATCAATTGACATTTGTTAGCTAATTGTATGCTATTGAATTCTCATGCTTTTTTTGGGCATGTAATTGCCTTTTATATCAATTGTAGAAGGCGAAAAAGTTGAAAATTCTAGATTTAACGGGATGCAAGAGGTTAACCAAGACACCCAATTTTTCCAAGTTTGGCAAGTTGGAGAAATTGATTCTCGCTTGGTGTGTGAGATTGGCTACGATTGACAGGTCAATCAATAAGCTAAGACAGCTAAGGACTTTAGATATCAAGGGGTGCCATTCCCTTCAAGGGTTGCCCAAGGAAATCGGTTCTCTAGAATGCTTGTCGGAGATTATCGTGCCCCAGACTACCAAGTCATCCTTATCCGAACCGTTCAAGCTTCCTGAGACACTGGACAATCTAAAATCTTTGATGAGGTTTCAAACTTTGAGTAACTATAGTATCCACCAGCTTCCTTACTCTATTGGAAAGTTAACGAATCTTACGTGTTTGTGGTTGACTGATTGCTATAATCTAACAGAGCTTCCAGACTCTATTGGGGAATTAGAATCATTGGTTGAGTTAAATATAAGGAATTCAAACATCAGTGTTCTCCCTGATTCCATTGGAAATCTAAAGAGACTAAAAGTCTTAAACGTGGCATCCACAGAGATACACACGATACCTTGTTCGCTCGGAAGGGTGGAGACACTCGAAGAGCTCAATGCCTCGTATTGTTGGCGCCTCAAGGATGAAATCCCATGGGAAATGTGGAGCCTAAACCGTCTGAGGATCCTGGACTTAAATGGGAGCCCAATCTCTACTGTGCCGAGAAAGATCGGTGATTTCTTCTGTCTCCAAACGCTGATAATTTCAGGTCGCCGGCTTCTCCCGTTGCCAAAGCTTCCCTTGAGCTTGAAATGTCTAGTGGTTGAAGCTGCTGATATCCCTGTTCTTCCTGACCTCTCGAGCCTAGTTCATTTAGATCATCTCGAAGTGAGCAAAGATTTTATACGTATTGACTATGGGAGTGAAAAAGAAGGGTTTTTCTCTGAAGCGAACAAGATTATCTCGCTTTGGAAGGACGCGCAGTCCATCCATCGGCTTCCACGTGGCTTATCAACCTTGAAACTTAGCTGCATCCCGCAATTGCCTGATTTTTTTGGCTTCAAAAGCTTGTCAGTTCTCCAAATCAGTAACTATCCGATGCCACACTTGCCCATACTTAAATACTTGGAGGGCTTAAGGGAATTGAAGATATCTTGGTGCGAATTCATCGACAGAACACCCGATCTATCATGCTTGAAGAGGCTACAAACATTATATCTCCATCGTTTAACCAAACTGGCAGAGATTCCAGGTTTGGGGGAAGTGGAATCTCTGAAGTCTCTAAAAATTAGTTTCTGTTATGCAATTGAACAATTGCCTAATCTGTCGAAGTTGAAAAATCTACAGCATCTCTCTATTTGGTCCTGTCGAAAGTTAAGAGCCGTCGAAGGCTTGAAAGAATTGAATATTTTGAAGAAGGTGCAAATTTTTGTTTGCACATCTATGGAAAGTTTGTCTGAATTGTCAGCAGTCACCAAGTTAGAAAAATATTGAATGCCGCCAAAAGGTGCAGAAAACATCATTCAGTCTACCGTGCCTGCACTCCTCCCAGATTGTCCTTCCATCCAAAGTGCGCCTCGGTAGCCTCGTCGAAATTCTCGGGCGTGTTTTGATTAATCAAAGCACAACAGAAGCTCTCTTTTCTGCTTGTGTTTGCTAACTTGTAGAGCTGGCTTGGATAAAGGACAAAGAAGGTGTTGGCGGTGAGTACTCAGAGTTTCCATGCCCTGCACGTGGATTAGACCCAATTCTGCGGCCTGGCACGTGGAACAAAGCCATATTTGCAAAGCCCGTTCACCACCGACATGAAATGATCCCAGTGGCCTCATGTAACGTCACTTCTTGAGCCATATATTATCTTTCTTCTTGACGACGTTAAGATGATGTTTTCTTTTTGAAATTGAATTCTGTGATGCATTGCATTATATAAGAATTTTAAAACTTAGTCATACTTTCGCATTAAATTTTAAGACTTTAAATGCATTAATTACAAAAATAAAATTGAGGATTGAGTCTAATTGCTCCGCATCCTGATCTTCCACCCCAATATAAAATATTAAGAGGGTCTAAGTGTTGGAGCTACCCGTACAACCTAAAAAGGGTGAATAGGTCGGTTTAGAACTATGAATTTTTTTTGTGGAATATAATAAGTTAAATTGCAAATATCAGCATAAATAAATTTTGATGCTATTAGAGAAGAGATAAAAGATATTGCAAGCAACTATTAATATTTCAGTTTTATCTCCAAGTTTAACTCTCAACACTAATAGCCACAACAAGGCTAAAATCCATTGGCAATCTTCAAGAGAAGTTATAATCAGCAAGTACCGTCTTTTCAATAGGTCACACACTATTAGGACTCATGTATTGTTATGACTTTTGTACACTTGCTCTTGTCACTGATTGCAAATAGTGGCATGACCGAAACATTGACATCAGGAGTACATGGTTAATATCAACAAAAACAAAGTAAAGAAGAACACTCAAAACACATTACTCACCTTCTTTTAGACTCAATATATAATCATCCATCCTCAAATGACCATTCCTAATTGAAATCCTTAAGTAGCCACTGGCTTTACCATTGGCAACAGCAAAACCTTGCTAGAAGTCATCAGAACAGCTCTCCAACATTAGCAATGTCTCCTTGATAGTGGTGGTCTAATAGAATAGTTCCAGTGTACTTCTATTAGTCTGTGTCTTTACCATTGGCAACAGCAAAACCTTGCTAGAAGTCATCAGAACAGCTCTCCAACATTAGCAATGTCTCCTTGATAGTGGTGGTCTAATAGAATAGTTCCAGTGTACTTCTATTAGTCTGTGTCTTGCTCATAATTGCCCAAACAACTCCTAATCAACTCTGGTGGTCTTTTCTAGATTTCAAACTTTGTTAACAGGCTATATTCATATTGATTAATGTTCTAATCAAATGATCAAGTGATCAGTACCTTTCAGGACCAAATATTTGCATGATCCCTTACCCATAATTAGGACGTGTAGATTATTACTAGTTTATTGATGCTATCCATTAACAAACTATGTGGAATGACTTGCAATCAATCATTCAATGATCCTTTTGACTATGTTAACTTCCAAAGACTTCTAATTGATGAAAGATTGACAACAGTACCTCTAGGTCTTCATCAAATCCTCATGAGATCAAACTTGTTCTCCTCTTATCAAGATCTTCATCAGATTTTCACTAAACTCCCACAAGACATCGATGTCATCACAGTCTTCCACTTCAAATGATAGAGAAAGTTGCTCTGATAACAATCTGCTACTCCTAATAACAATGCTGATCTTTCTAGTCCTTCTAAGTATATTGACAGTTTCTGCTCTACCAAGATGTTCTCCTTTATGTTCCTTCCAAGTTTTAACAAACATTCTCATTCTAGGCCTTTTTTTATCAGGTCCATATAATTGTTCACCTTATCTTGATCCTTCCAAACTATCACGAACATCTCCATTCTTCTCGATTTGTTCATCATTGATCAAGGTCCTTCCATATGTTTAGCTTATTTCAAGATCCTTCTAGCTTGTAGACATCTTCAACGTCCAATATCTTTTTCACCCTAGTAGAGAATTCAAGATAGTGGCAGGGCACTCCTAATATTAAATCTCCTAGGGTTGTTATTGATATCATTTGCATGTCAGCTTGTGCATACACACTTGGCATTCCTCAACCAATACACACATTAGTAACATTTAATTATATTTATCATGATCAAAACACCATAGGAGATTTTCCCAGCACTAAAGGGTACTACCCTTTGCATGGAAGGAGTCCATCAATCCATTTTTGGTTCTTCAAATTATCACTTCGTAATGATGTTATATTTTTTTTCTAAATGAAAGATTTTGAAATGTCAAGTAGCGGTGGATTCTATTAGGGAAAATTCCAAATAAGGACCCGAATTGAATCTATATTCTCAAATAAGGACCCAAAGTGAACTTTGTGTCATAGAAGGACCCGAAGTGGACCTGTTGTTTCAAATAAGGACCCAAAGTGAATTTTGTGTTAAATAAAGACCCGAAGTGATCAAGTTAATCTCTATTGAGGACCTTAGTTTGTCGGCAGACATTTTTCGGCGATTAAAATAGGGCAATTTTGTTAGAAATTTGTGATTGGAAAAAAAAGGAAAAATTCTAAATTAATTAATTTTAGGTTATTCATTTAGATGTTTAAGTTTTCTTCTTTCTTCTCCCCCGCTGCTCCTCAACCAAATCACCGCCCGGTCATCATTGTGACTCAATTCTCGTCGCTCCTCGCCTTACTTGACCGATGGAGAATTTGGGTCTCCGCAAAGAAACAAAAAAGCATATGGTTTTCTTCTTGTTTTTGAATTTGTGCCTCAACCAGCGGAGAATTTGGGTCTTCGACTTTGCAGAGGATGGGTATAAGGAATGGGAGAACTTCGGTCTTTGACTATGTAGAGGATGGATACAAGGAATGGGGAGACCGTAGAAAACCTAGGGTTTTTTTTTTTTTGTTTCTGTTTTAGGATTTGTTAATTTTCCCTATATTTGTTTTGGACAAAATTGCCCAAACTCCGGTCGTTGGAAATGTCACATGCTTGATTCAACTCCAGGCGAATATTTGGCTGACCAGCAATCTCAGGTTTTTATTTGGAATTGATTCAACCACTTTGGGTCCTTATTTGAGACAATGGGTTCACATTAGGTCTTTATTTGACACAAAGTTCATTTCGGGTCCTTATTTGAGAAATTTGGTCAACTTCGGGTCCTTATTTGGAATTTTTCCATTCTATTATATTTATCACCGTTACGTGGCTTTCAAAATTAGTAAACTTCCAAAATTTATTTAAGAAATTAACAATACCTTTTTTGTCACCTTATCTAGCTCAAAAATATTGTTGATCGAGTAAAACCATTGTCCTTTGTTCTTCACTTTTATATAGCTAATTGCTGAACAACCATCAATGAATTAAGGTATAATCGGTACACTATTTTAGAATTATATGTTTCATAGTTTTTGCCGTTGATAATATCTATTTTTTTTCCAGCAATATGTGTAATCTTACTTTTGTTTTAAAATTAAGATACTTTGAGCACTTATTCTAATTTGATTGATTATCCAATTTTAGTTAATTTGTTTCATTTTTCTGTATATTTACTAAGTTATTGAGTTGTCTTCATTTGAAACATCTATTAGTAACAAATTTAATTAAAAGAATTATCATAGTGAAAAGTTCGCAACCATCACTTAAAATTCTAACTCCGTCACTACTTTCGAATAAGGGTTTGGATCTATAGTATGGTTGGCCCAATTTATACAGTTCAAGAAGCATAAAATCTTCTTGTGGGTCCTCCACACAGAAGGTATTGTTTAATCTGGCTTTTGTGGGGGTTGTATTTGTAATTGTGCATTCTCTTTTCTCTATTCTGATATGAGTGGTGGGAAACTGCAAGTTGTCATAATACAGAATACTAGCAAAGATTTCTCAAAGTAAATTTGATACAAAATGTAATCTTCACCATGTTAATTTTATATCTGCTCCAAAATAAATAAATAAATAAATAAATAAATAAATAAAGCAGAAGGAAAGACACTATAGCAGCTCTGACAAAAATAACTGAAAAAAGTAATTAAATTTTGGAGAAACACATTGAGTTTACTTAATATAGATTTAGGGTAGATGGTTATCGTCGGATTCATAGTTCTATCTAAAATATTTTTCTCGTAATGAATTTAAGTTCAAGATCACAAGTACTGCGATCATCATATATGATGTGGCTATGAAATACTTATTTCGGTTGGTGTCTATAAATAGTACAAAGCATCAAGGAACGATTTTAAAGTAATCTGCATGTGAGTGAATTAGAACCTTACAAATATAATAACTCCATCCCCACAATTGTAACTTGATGTGGTTGTAATTAGAATTACGCTTTTAGAGAAGGAGGCACTGATCTTGTGCGTAGAGTGTGTAGTGGGATGGTTCGGATTATCAGCTTAGAGATTTCAAATGTTAAAGTAGTATTAGACCATTTAAATAAATAAATAAATAAACATGATTCAAAGTAGTAGTCTTATGGTTTTAGATGCTCCGTAATGAATACAATGCAAAATGCGATAAAAAAATCTAAATACCTATTTTAATTACCTATATTTAGATGTATTAATTAATAATTACATGATTGCATGTTGATTGCAAGCTAAATACATGTAATTCTTTTACTTTTGAAGAAGGAACTGATTCATCTAAATAAGTTAATTCCAAATTGATTAAATACTCCTTTGAATACAATAAAAGATCTGATGAATCAAAATATGACTTGTATCTCGCAATATTCTAAATCTCCTTCCAGATGTATGAATAGATGTAACTAGACCATTTCAAAAAGACGTACACATCACACATTATGGATCAAGCAATTGAATACTTTTTAAATATTGTCTTGAATATAAATAACTGAAAAGAGTGGACTTGGTCGTGGTTGGTTGCAAAAGAGAACTCAAATTCATTATATCTACCTGCCCCCACAATTTTGTCTCAATTTCAACTTCATCCTAAAATATCCAAGCAACTAAAATGCCAAAAAAAGTTTCTCCTCTTGTCCTCTTCATTTCTCTTTGCTCTCTTGTATTTTATGTATGCCTCACCCACTTACTCACAACTTAATTGAATTGTCAAAAGAAGTTGTGGAAAAACACGAAGGTAGAGTCACGCATGTCTCCCCCCTTTCGCCTTTTCCAACATATCACTTCAGATTGTACCTGCGAATTATGAAGAGATTCTCTCTTCTTCTTTTTTCTTTTTTGCATGAAAGATCTTGAGGATGGCTGATTGGAACTTTTGTAAATGTGCATACATGTAGTTTTTATGCGATGAATAATGCTAAACTTTACAACTATTAAATGAGATTTGCATCTATGACTAGTTATTATCAAGCTACAGTATTGAGGTAGAAAGGACTCCCTATCACTTGACACACAATACAGCTTACGCAGATTCTATTTGGATATCATGTTTTCCAATTTAATGTTTCATTTGTTTGTCTTCTTTTGTCTCATTTTCTAAGGCATTTGGTCTAGCCATTTTACAGTGGACTTGAGAATATAGAATTCCTGGCTTATTCAAATTAATCAAAATGTAGATAAAAGGGTGGAACTGAGAATGCTTAGGATCAAGAAGCAAAGAGTTTTTAGTCTTGTATTCGGACCCAACGGTGGGAGAAGAAACACGCGAGATTTTGAGAGTTTTCTCACTAAAAAGTATGTATATATGGTCCATTGGTTATGATATCATTACTAGCACAAAACGTGATAATTTTCAAGATTTTCACTCAATTTACTTTATTTTATTTTTAGGATTGACATATTGTTTTTTCCATACCTGATTAAAGGAAACTTTCTCTAGTTAGTCTTTTGATTGGTGAATACAAACATAAACATCACCCATATTATATTTATTTAAGTTTGCAAGTGCATTACGTCCATATAACTTATAACTCACCCACCTAATGATGTCCACACCTTGTAATTCACCAATTAAATTATCTTATGAACTTTGCAGGAAGAGCAACTGCAAAATGAATCCCTGTGGTGGGGGAGATACCCTAACGACCTACCAATTCAGATTATTTCATGAATTTTGCCTGAAGGTTCTTTAGTTTCGATACGGTGTAAGATGCAAAATGTATTGACAGGCAGCTGTTTTATTGGATTGATAATAATCAATACGTGCTTATATCCTTATAAGAAGGGCATACAAGGCAAGGGCCTTTTGAAGGTAATTTAACACAAAAGATCATAGCGAATACCTGGCTCCTTCAAGTTAAGTCAAAAAGTAGATGGAAGGGTGGAATTGAGAATCTCTTGGTTTGGGGAGGATTTAGATGCGGTGAGAAACTTTCTTTCGATTGTCACAACCCTCTCTATAGCGAGGTTCATGGAGGTCAATGAAAGGAAGAGCATACCTTGTTTGTATTCTCTTAAATCCAACTCATGTCTCAACCTGGGAATTCGTCATGAATTCCAATTAACAATGTAAACCTCAAATTCGTATTGGCTCTATTCTCTCGCTTCCAATATAATATCTTCCTGAAAATCTTCACAAACGGATTTTCAAAGTAGTTTTTCTTAATTTTTCTTTTGACCTCAACTGTCGCGACACTTACCTGAAAAAGGCAAAAAATTTCAAAGCCTTGAACCTAGGGAAAAGTGTTAAAAAAGTCACAAACCTTTTGTATTTGTGCCAATTTAGTCCTAAACCTTTTTTTGGTGCCAGTTTAGTCCTAAACATTTTTACTTAGTGTTGATTAAGTCATTTTCAGCCAATTTTGGTCGGATTTTGCTGACTGGACGCTGGCCGGTTGACGTGGCCTGATCAGTGCTGACGTGGACAACTTTTAATAATATTTTAATATTTTTGAATTTTTTCTTTTTCTTTTTTCTTTTTTCCTTCCCCTCCTCCACCCGGTTGCTGGACCTTGGCAACTGGCCAGAGGCGACTGTCACGCCCTGATCCTCGGGCACGCACCCATCCATTACCTGGTCGATTAATAGCAACGGCCCAGGATGCATCGCCGACCCTTTTATTTTATAATATGCATGCGGAAGCTGATATAAAATCCCTAGACAATAAAACAATGGGATAGGAAAGTAGGGCCGCAAATTCGACACCAACACAATCCTTTTTATAAACAAACAGGTACATATACACTGTCAGGTTGTTTACAAAACTATCGGCTTAACAAAAAGGAACTGTCCTATGACCCTCTGGTTAGACATGTTCGCCAATCTTCGATCTCCACCTTCCCTAAACCTTGGGGCTTCTGGTCCTCCACCAACGCCACCTAAGGACCTGAAAATAGTCATTCAATAACTAGTGAGATAATGTATCAGCAAAATCTACTCCCCAAGACCCAATTAGAAAACCAATATGCCATAAGGGCTACCTAAGCACAACACAGGTCAGAGGGCTTACCTTGGCCTCAAATCCCACCTGCACATCAACACAGTTCGAATAGGCACCCAAATCAATCAAGTCACTACAACAAATCAAATCATTGATTAGTTGACCTAATCGATTACATGTCACCATGACCCCTTTCTTGGTCGGCTCATCTCATACTATTTATTAAGTTCGCGATATCAAGACTGCTCACTACTAAGCTGATAATTAGATAGTATAGCTCGCTTATGAGATGTTCAAGTATACTGCTCTCTGCTAAGCTGCCATCTCACCCTTAGGATGATATAGTATACCGACAATGCTCAATCTAAGCTAATATGGTAGCTCTCTATTAAGCTGCCATATCAAGGCCCATATGATGATATAGTATACTGACATATTCAATATAAACTGATAAAAATACTGCTCTCTGCTAAGCTGCCATATCAGAGCCCATAGGATGATATAGTATATCGACATATTCAATATAAATTGATAAGGTATATTGCTCTCTGCTAAGCTGTCATATCAGAGCATGTAGGATGATATAGTATACTGGTGTACTGCTCACAATCTAAACTGACATATCGCCCGTAGGTCGATATAGTACACCACACCCAATCATTCAAATCAATTTACCATTTTTATCATCCCGATAAAAATACACGTGTGTGGGTACACGGCCGGCTTTAGCCAAAATACTATAATTTCTTTTTCACAAATCCCACCATTTTCTATAGTTCACCAAAATATTTTTGGTGCTGTCAACCGACACTCGATTATTTTTCAATTAATTACCAAAGTTAATTAATTTAGGAAATAAATCCTAAAATCACCAATAAATCAATTCATCACAATCTAGCACTCAATAAATTAAACCAACTACACCATGATAATCAGCATAAAATTCCAGTCGTCGACCATCCCGGTCTAATTTCTTGAAAATAAATAAATAAATAAATAAAATTAATTATTAAAGAGCAATAAATCCAACTTAGGCTTGTTATAGCCTAATTGGAAGCCGAGACAAGCTCGAAAAATTGCTGAACTACTCTAGATAAATTCTAACGCTTGCCATAAACCAACCATATATTAGAGGTGCAATTTCCAGCAATCAAAGCCTTAAAATCATCACAAACTCACAACCGGCCCTAACCGGCAGAATAGGCCCACTCGCACGTCTCCAAGTTTAAATCCAAAAATCTAATCAAAGGAGTTCGGAAAATTCCCAAATTTAAATATATTGTAATAGACACATAAACGAACATTTTTTTATGAAGACACCTTAACCCAGATCCTTCTAGATTCGGCCCAGTAAATCGCTCAATCCAGCACCAAAACCGAGTCTGTTTCTAGAAAGCCTGTTTTCCGAAATCAGTTTGGTTCGAGGTCCAAAAACTTTCCATTTGATCTGAAATTTGACTATGTTAAACTAGAAGATATGAAAAACACCTTTTGTGAAGAAACTATTTTGAAATTCGAACCCTAAGAGTTGATAAAAACCCCTACAATCTTAAAAGGTCACCAATTCCAGCAAAAACTGAAGTTCTGTTTGAAAATGACGGAGCTGATATCTCCTTCTTTTAACTCCCCAAAAATCTTGATAAAAATATATGTTGTAGCTGAGGATGTCTAAAACATTTCGTAAGAAGACATCAACCTCAAATTCGCTACCCATTTCGATCTAAAAAAATGGCAAACGATGAAGGTCTAGAAACCAAAACTGCAAGAACTCCATTGGATTCGACTAATCCATCATCAATTGTACAAACCTCACTAATTAAGTTACATTAATCCATACTTAAGCTAACCTAAATAACCCTTAAATATAATTAGTCTACTAAGTAATGATTAGTGAGTAAAACTCACTTGATTAGCGAGCGGTTCGGATCAAACCGACGGGAACGTCGCGGGGGTTGCTTTTCTCCAAAGTGAGCCTAGGGACCGAGGCCCAGAACACCCTCAAAGTGGGCCTAGAAGCTGCTGTGAAACCCACAAATTCAGCCACTAATTTGAGCTGCAAAAATAAGGAAAACAAAGCTAAAATGGGCAGCAAGGCTCGGGAAAGGCAATGGGGACGGTCTCGGGTCCAAACCGGGACAAACTGGCAGTGGAGGAGGCTCAGGTGGTGGCTGGCACGGCTGGACAGCAACCTGGAACGGCTGAAACAGCAAGTTGGACGGCGATGAGGCGCGGTAAGGGACGGACGGCGCACGAGCGGCTCTCGTGAGCGGACGGCGTGCGACAGTGACGGGCAGCGTTGTTCTAGGCAGTCCGGCGGTTTTCCTTGCTGTCTTCCTTGGCTGTGGTGTGTGAAAATGAAGGGAATGGAGGGGGAATGGTGGCCGGCTAGCTTGTGGAAGAAGAGAGAAGAAATGCATAAGGTTGAAGGGGGCCTACCAAGCTTATTTTCCACAAGCTTGTCTCCCAAGACTCATCTTAGGCTAAGTATCTTCCTTGGCTGTCCATGAGCCACCAAGGCTCCTTCTTGGACATGTGAAATGGTCCAAAATGCTAGGGGAAAGGGGGTCACACGAATTTGCAAGGGAATGGCACAATTTGGATCCAATTTCCCTCTTGAATCAATCAAACTTGACCTTCATAAGTTCAATTAGTATCTCAATACTTTTCCTCACCCATATATCCATCATGCTTCCCAAATTTGAAATCAAAAAACGATCCTCGGCTTTTTCTGCACAAAAACGACCCTGCGATAACTTTTCCCCAAAAAGTCTCGGGTTTCAAAAAAATCTTCTGAGACTAAGTCCACACTCCTAGAATTTATTTTGACATAACAAAAACTTCAATTTCTGAAATCAGACTTGAATTCACAGTTAATTTCAACTTGGCGCGTTTTTAGCGTAACCTAAGCTATCGGGTAACTTTCAGAAATTTTTCAGTACAAATGACCCGTGGTCAATTTTCTTCGAACCACAATGAACCCACTCGACTCATTGACGACTCTCGGCTGTCGTGAAAATCTTAAGGATTCAAATACGGACACAGGGTACCAAAATAATAAGAAAATCAGTCTAGTGCCGGTCGACGAGAATTTTCCAATTTAGTGGTGTCACCCACGATTAGCCACACATTTCAGTCGAACCAACCTATCTTTGATTTCAAATCGATTTTTAACTGTGCCGTACTGGCTCTAAAGATGAGCATGATTGAGAAGCGATTTTTGGTCGAATTCTGAAGTCTATTGTCCTACAATTTCTTAATGGCTTCCCTAGATAGTCTAGTTATCTCGAGAGTGATTAGCTCTAAGAACAGCCCTATAAGCGTGTCAATGAAATGCCCGATTTATTTAGTAGAAAACAGGATAAAAAATCTGGAATGTCACAACGACAGCCAGCGAGGTCGACCTCGCCGGACCTTGCCGGCCACCTTGTTAGTGGCCGCGAGGGCAGCCTCACACTGGGCGGCCCCTCGGGCCACGATTCGGCGAGGCTCAACCTCACCAAATCCGGCGAGAGCGAGCCTCGCTAGCCCGGCGCTAGGTCGCCTGTGACATCTTGATTTTCAGGTTCTGATTTCAATCGGATAGTCGAGCCTTTCATCAACGTGACTATAGTGTTTTCTCTGAGATAGCCACTCATGAGATAATTGGCCTATCCGGCAAAGCCATTAAGGGATTTTAAACGCAATAGACTTGAGAATTCGATCAGGAATCAACTGCTCGACCGTGTTAGTTTGCAAAGGTCAATGCGGCACAATTAAAAATCGATTAGAGACCGGAATAGGTTGATTCAACTGAGATGGTGATCAAAGTGTGGGTGATTCCACCTATTGCAAAATTCTCATCGAATGGCACTAAACCGATTTTCTATCGTTTTGGGTACCCTGTGTCCGTATTTGAAACCTCGAGATTTTCACGACCACCGAGAGTCGCCAATGTGTCAAATGGGTTCATTGTGATTCGAAGAAAATCGACCACGGGTCAATTTCACCAAAAATTCCTAAAAGCTACCCGATAGGTAAAGTCACATTAAAAGTGCATTTGATTGAAAATAACCGTGAGTTTGAATTCGATTTTGGAAATTGAAAGTCTTGTCATGTCATGAGTCATTCTAGGAACGTCAACTCACATTTTGAAGAATTTCCGGCGAGTTCAAGATTTTTACGGAAAACTGTTGCGAACGATTCAGAAAATGAATGAAAATTCGGATTGGCCAATTTGAAGAGACTTTTGGCATTTGGTGTAAGTGAATCGGTGAATGGAAGTAGTTTGGGCTTTATCTAATTTCAAATTGGACCTCAACCGAATTTATTTGTTCGGAAAATCGGATACCGAGAAAAGTTAAATAGAATTCGGATTTGAGAGAAATTTATGGGTTAGAGGGATTGTCTTATCCTGCATTTCAATTGTGCAAACCGAGGTCGAAATTGGCCTTGGGTGACCAATTATTTTCATATTGAAGTTGAGCAGATTTTTAACTTAGGTTTTATTTTATTTCCTTGGACCCACCGTCTCAACACACGCACACCCCCTCTTCGGCCCATGTGGAACATCCATCCCTCCTGCAGCTTTCATTTCTTTTTCTTCTTTGACCGACATCTCTCTTTTGCTTCTTATCCACCAGCGCACAGTCTCCTTCTCTTCTCCTCTTCTCTTTTAAGCACGTTCTCCTTTGTTCCTTCCCAACTGACAACCCTTATCCCTCCTCCATCTCCTTCGTGCGGACGCAATACCACAAAGCCAACGTTTCTTTTCCCTCTGACGCCAACAGCTTCTTCATTTTTTTCATTCTACCATTCCACCGAAAATCCACAGAATTCTCCCCCAACTCTCCAATGTTTCCCCCAGCTCGCGGCCATAGGTCCGTCTCCTCTACACGCCAGCGCACGCCTACACTCCACCAAGCGCTCCACTCGGTCAACATTGTAAAGGAAATAAGAACAACTCAGCCAATGCTGAGTGACTACTCTGCTGTCACAACTTCAAAAAAGGAAGATGATGAAAGTGAAAGGACTGCAGCTATTGTAAAGATCAGAGGAAGTATAGCACAAAGCGAAGCACACAAGTCAGGGGAGACTATTTGACTGGGAAAGCCACGTCATGAAGTGAGTTGGTGATGAAGACCTCAATTTACACGTTTGCTGTTATTCAGTTTTAGGATGAAATAGATTAGAAACAGTTTTCTTCTTATCTGTTTTTAAGTTTAGTTTTCCTTTCTTCTTCTTCGTGAGGTCATCTTAGCAACTTCGCTGAGTTCATAAGAGAGAGTGAAAACAGAGCACGCCATTGATGAAAGCTCTGTGTTGAATAGCCTGTACTATGAAGATACTGAGAGATAGAACAGAGCATTTTATTCATTGATGTTCTGAGATGTACAGCTTTGTACTACAAATACATTGAAATAGAGAGATTCAAAAGCTTCTTGCTTATTCTTCAGCTTTCACTTCATTCTTTTCATCTTCACATGGTATCAGAGCCTGCAATCATTCTTGTTGGAAAGGTTCATTCAGCAATCACTTGCTGAATCCAATCGAAGGAGCCGAAGCTATAGCAGATCGCAGTATCTCGATTTTTTGTTTGTCTGTTGATTCGAAGTTTGCTCAAAGGTAATTGTGATTACAATCATAACATCACCATTATCACCGTCTTCTTCAAAGCTGTGAGAACACGAAGATGGCAGCAAGAACACAGAAGTATCCTTTCCCAATACATGTTAATATTTCCAATTTTGTTACAATTAAGCTTGCTAAAGACAATTTTCTATTATGGCAAGCATAGTTTCACAGATTTCTTTGAAGCCAAGAACTTTTTGGCTTCATTAATGGTGAAATTCCATCACCCCCTGGAATGTTACAGATTGAAGTTGAAGGGTGTGTAACTGAAGCTGTAAATCCATATTACACAGATTGGACAAAAACTGATCAGCTTGTATCATCATGGATTAGTGGAGCTGTATCTGAAAACATTCTGAGCTTGATCATTGGCTTAGAAACATCCTATGAGGTATGGCAGACACTTCTTAATCGTTTTACACAGAAGTCAATTGCTAGAGAGTTTGAACTGAGAGGAAAACTACAAGCCTGCCAGAAACGAGATCAAGTTCTTTCTGTTTATCTCAGAGAATACAAATCCATCTGTGATAAGCTAAATGCGATAGGAAAGCCTGTAGATGAGATAACCAAAATGTTTGGTGTTTTGGAAGGACTGGGTTCTGAGTATGAAAATTTTCGAACTACTATATACTGCCTAAAACCTCAACCAGAATATGATGAGGTAATAGCACAATTAGAAAGATTTGAAACAAAATTGCAAAACTATTCCAGGAACCAGTATAACCCCAATCTAGCTTATTTTGGACAAAGACAATCTGAAATACAATAGAAAGGAAACACTGACAAAGAATATATCCCTCAGAACTCTGGTTTTGCAGTTCAAAGAAGCAATTACAGAGGGGGACGTAACTATGGTCGAGGACGTGCTACTAATGGTTGAGGTCGTGGTGGTTATGGATATTCTGAAAGAAGTCAGAACTACTGAACAAACACCTTGATTCAGGATCAAGGGGATCAGCAGTTTAGACAGAAAAATGACTTCCTTGGATCTAGTCAGGGGTTTCGACCATATGCAAGTTACTCACAGAGGTATCAGGACATCAAAACTTATCCATCTTCGACTCTAACCTTCAATAAACATCTGCAGGATGAGAAAATAACAGGAAGTGCTCGAGTGGAGTGCCAAATTTGTAAACATCCAGGACATGATGCACTTTGCTGCTAGTATCGATTTGATAACTCATATCAAGCTGAAGATATTCCAACAGCATTGGTAGCGATGCATCTCGAGGATCCAAAAGGAAATGAGTGGTATCCAAATACTAGTGCTACAGCTCACATCAGTGCAAATCCTGGTATTCTTCATACACTCTCTAAGTATAGTGGAACTGATACTGTCATGATAGGAAATGAGTCATGTCTGCCTATTACTTACATTGGTGATACTCTGTTAAATACTGAGGACAACTCATTACCTCTTAATGATGTACTGATTGTTCCAGAAATAAAGAAGAATCTTCTCTCAGTTTCTAAACTAACATATGACTATCCTTGTTCATTTATCTTTGATAAAACTGGTGTCTATGTAAAGGACAATCACACCAATACAACAATGAAGCTCGGAAGGAAAATTAGAGGACTTTACCGAGTGGACTCACAAACTATAGAAGCATTATTCACGCAAAGACACAGAGCTGTAGTAGAAGATGTGTGGCACCAGAGATTGGCTCACACAAACTTGAAAATAGTAAAGCATCTACAGAATCAGAAGTTGATTTACTATAATGCAACAACACAGACTATATGTAGAAGCTGTCAGATAGCAAAGAGTACAGCTTTACCTTTTCCTTTATCAGACATTACATCCAATGTTCCTTTAGTAAATATACACTGTGACATTTGGGGTCCCTCACCAGTTAGTTCTTTTCAGAAATTTAAGTACTATGTCATCTTTGTAGACAATTTTTCCCACTATAGCTGGCTGTATCCAATGAAGCTGAAGTCAGAATTCTATGATATCTTTGTTGAGTTTCAGAAACTAGTCGAGAGGCAATTCAATCATAGCATCAAAAATTTTCATTGTGATGGAGGTGGAGAGTTCATAAGCAACAGATTCCATAATCATTTAAGGAATTGTGGCATAAAATAGTTCATGTCTTGCCCACATACACCAGAACAGAATGGAATCTCATAAAGGAAACATCGTCATATAGTTGAACTGGGTTTAGCTATGCCGTATCACTCTAGAGTTCCATTAAGATTTTGGGTAGATGCTTTCATGACAGCTAACTATATTGTGAATATTCTTCCTACACCAAAGTTACAACTGGACTCACCTTACAGCAAAATTCATCATCATCAGCCAAGCTACGAACATCTAAGGGTCTTTGGATGTGCATGTTATCCTTGTCTTAGACCATATACACAACATAAATTCGATCCCATATCTCTTACCTGTGTATTCCTGGGATACAGTGAACGCCATAAAGGGTATTGCTGCCTTGTACCTACTGATGGTCGTATATATATTAGTACATGTTGTGTTTGATGAAAATTTATTTCCATTCACAAAGAAATTGACAACTGACTATGAACAGTATACTACTCTGTACAAACAATGGGCAAAAGAAGTTAAACTTCTCGATTCTCCAAGTGCAGCACCAGTAAACAATGGCTTCATTGACCATACAGCAAATTTCCAGTATAGTCCTACTTTGGAAGATGATCACATTGATACATCATACATTGTAGGTATGCCACAAATTTCATCTTTCACACAGATGCAATCTGATTCAGTTGCTGAAGAACAACCAGGTCTTACTTCCACAAGTGTCACACCAACTGACATTGTCATTGATCAAGGACAACACAATTCTCTATCTAATCCTCAAGGTACTGTTGTTGTTCATCATATGCAGACTCGACTGAAATCTAGTATTATAAAACCAAATCCCAAGTATGTTGAATATAAAGTGCCTCTGGAACCACGATCAGTTAAATCAGCCTTAGCTGATGAAGGGTGGTACAGAGCAATGCAAGAAGAAATGAATGCTCTGTATGAAAATTAGACCTGGATATTAGTTCCCAGAACTAACCAGATGAATGTTATAGGCTGTAAATGGGTGTTTAAAACCAAATTAGCACCTGACGGTAGTCTTGACAGATTAAAAGCTCGGTTAGTTGCCAAAGGGTTTCATCAAGAAGAGGGAGTTGACTTTACTGAAACATTCAGTCCTATTGTTAAACATGCTACCATTCATATAGTACTTTTTGTGGCTATGATGAAAAATTGGCCAATACATCAACTTGATGTTAAAAACGCTTTCCTACATGGAGTCTTAAATGAGACAGTGTATATGGAGCAGCCACCTGGGTTTATACATCCTCAAAAATCTCAGGGTGTTTGTCTTCTCAAGAGGTCTTTATATGGTGTTCGTCAAGCACCACATGCCTGGTTTGATAAATTTAGTAATTTTCTTCATGAAAATGGCTTCTTCTGCAATACAGCTGACCTATCTCTCTTTGTTCTTCATACTGGTTCAGATACAATATTGTTATTACTTTATGTAGACGACATAATTTTGACTGGCAGTTCAGCTCAGCTTCTAGCTACATTGATCAAGAAACTGAGCCTTCAATTCCACATGAAAGATCTCGGGTATCTTCATTATTTTTTAGGAATTGAAGCCAAACGTACTTCTCAAGATCTATTTCTTTGTTAGACCAAGTATGCCATTGATCTACTTAACAGAGCTCACATGATAGAATGCAAACCTGTCTCAACTCCTTTGCCACTTAGATCAATTACTATGACAAATGATGATACTCTGCTTGCTGATCCACTTGAGTATAGAAGTATAGTAGGTGGTCTTCAATATTTGACGATCACCCGACTTGATCTTGCCTATGCAACGAATCTGCTATGCCAGAAAATGCAGCATCCAACAATTGCAGACTTTCATAAATTGAAAAGAGTCCTTTGGTATGTTAAAGGAACAGCACATCTAGGGTCTTCCTCCATTCTAACGGTTCTACAGCCCTCTACGGATACTTATATGCTGATTGGGCTGGATGTGCTGACACCAAACGTTCTACTACTTATCTTGGCTCTAATCTTCTCTATTGGTTAGCCAAGAAACAACCTACCGTATCACGCTCTTCCACAGAAGCTGAATATCGAGCACTTGCGTCAACTACTGCTGATCTTACTTGGATTAGCTTTGTCCTACGAGATATTGGTATATCTCTCATATCACCCACACTCTTGTTCTGTGATAACAAATTTGCTATTTCTCTTACAGCTAATCCCATCCTACATGCTCGCACTAAGCATATCGAAGTTGATTTTCACTTTGTTCATGAAAAAGTATCCTCAGGTTCTATAAATGTTTGATATATTCCAAGTCATCTTCAACTTGCTGACATCTTTACCAAGTCCTTATCACGTTTTGCTCACTCTACTATTAGAACCAAATTGGGTATGGGATTCTTAACCCTTCCCAATTTGAGGGGGGATGTTAAGGAAATGAGAACAACTCAGCCAATGCCAAGTGACTACTCTGCTGTCACAAGTTCAACAAAGGAAGATGATGAAAGTGAAAGGACTGCAGCTATTGTAAAGATCAGAGGAAGTATAGCACAAAGCGAAGCACACAAGTCAAGGGAGACTATTTGACTGGGAAAGCCACGTCATAAAGTGAGTCGATGATGAAGACCTCAATTTACACGTGTGCTGTTATTCAGTTTTAGGATGAAACATATTAGAAACAGTTTTCTTCTTTTCTGTTTTTAAGTTCAGTTTTCCTTTCTTCTTCTTCGTGGAGTCATCTTAGCAGCTTCGCTGAGTTCATAAGAGAGAGTGAAAAGAGAGCACGCCATTGATGAAAGCTCTGTGTTGAATAGCCTGTACTATGAAGATACTGAGAGATAGAACAGAGCATTTTATTCATTGATGTTCTGAGATGTACAGCTTTGTACTACAAATACATTGAAATAGAGAGATTCAAAAGCTTATTGCTTATTCTTCAGCTTTCAGTTCATTCTTTTCATCTTCATAAACATCTCCACCGCTCCACACGTCCACTAGCGCCAACTCTTCTCTCTGCATGTCTCATCCCTCCAAAGCAGAAGCTACCCACGCCATCATCATCATCATCGTCTCTTCCCCACCAACCAACAACTTCACGAGTCAACTTCTCCCCCAGCTAGCGTTGATTCAGCTGCTCGATAGAAACTGCTGCCCGATTTCTTCAAGCCAGCAAAGCCGCGCCAATTTCCCCAACTTGACAATTGAGCTCGGCCCAATCATTCACCGCCAACCTCTCACTCCATCGACGGCCCAAGTTCCACCGTGGCTACTCCAATTCAGCTCAGCAAGTCACCGTTTGTAGCCCACCCAATTTCATTCAGTCCAAGTCGAGCGACCATTTGAAGCCCGCAAGCCCACTTGAAGCCTGGCCCAGTCCAGCAGCCCAACAACTTGCATCAGCCCATCTTGAGGCCCGCGAAGCAGGCCCAAGCCCATGACCAGCAGCCCTACAAAGCCCAAGACCGAAACTCATCCTTGCTGAGATTAGTTGGGCCGATTTAAGACCCGGTCCAAGCCCGTGGGTGTCGTTGCGAGCCCAAGTTCGGCTGCCGTCGCGTCATCGTCGCGGAGATCCGGTCTTCATTTTGCACAAGTGAGTTTTACTCACTAATATTTTCTTAGTTTGCTAATTATGCTTAAGGGTTGATTAGATTTAATTAAGTACAATTAGGTGGTAGGTGGTTAGATTAGTTTAGAACAATTAAATTAGTGACTTAATGATGCATGTTGGGTGGTTAGACTTAGTTATTAGCAAGTAGAGAGCTTCTAATATTTATTGAATGCATCTCGGGATTTTTCCTAACTCTTCTCGGCTTCCAATCAAGCATTATAGGCCTAAATTGGATTTTAAATATTTATTTATTTAATTTTCGAAATCAATTAATTATTTATTTACTTTTCCCGAAATTCAACCGGGATGATCAGTGACCGGAATTTCATGCTGATTGTCATGGTGCAGTCCGTTTATTTATTTGGACTTTGAATCGTGCCGAATTAAATTAATTGTGAATTTTTGGGTATATTCCTAAGTGATGTGATTTTAATTATTTGATTGAGAAACCGTCGGGTATTGGTTGTTGGTATCGAAAATAAGTTGGTAATCACTTGAGAGAAGACACGTGGACTCGGTGAATTGGAATATCACCTGAAGAATGCACGTGAGTTCGGTAATTGAATATGTCATTTTGGCGAAGAGGTCGCCTTAGAGAATGAACATGGCTCAGAGACTCGGTATGTCATCCTGGAGAATGCACGTGGCTCGATGACAGAGTATGGCATCGTAAAATGGGCACGTGGGCTCGGTGATCTGATACGTCACTTTGGCGAACTAGTGCCTTAGAGAATGCACGTGGGCCCAGGGAATTTAGTGTGGCATCTAAAAGGGCACATGGGCTCGGTGATCTGATGCGTCACTTTGGTGAACTAGTACCTTAGAGAATGCATGTGGGCATGGGCATCGTAAAAAGGGCACGTGGGCTCAGTGAATTGATGCATCACTTTGGCGAACTAGTGCCTTAGAGAATGCACGTGGGCCTAAGGATTTAAGTGTGGCATCTTGGAAGAGACACGTGAGCTCGGTGATTTGATGCATCACTTTGGTGAACGAGTGCCTAAGAGAATGCACGTGTGCTCGGCGACTAGATATACATCGTGGGGAATGTATGGTTTGATTGGCATGTAATCGACTAGTTCGATTGATCGATAGTTCGATCCATATGGTTTAAATAGGTGCCGATATTAAATTGTACTGACTTGCAGGTGGAATCTGAGGCCAAGGTAAGTCCTCTGACCTGTGCGTGTTTAGGCAGCCCATAGTGTATTGGCTTACTAATCGGATATTAGGGGGTAGAACTCGCTGAGACGTAGTCTCATTGGTTATTAAATAACCATTTCAGGTCCATAGAAAGACCGGAGGAGGATTTCCCGTTGGATGACCCTGATGGCAAGCTAGCAGAAGATGAAGAGCTTGAAGAAAACGAGCTTAGTGAAGAAGAGTCTGACGAGGATCAGGATGATGATCCCGAGTACGACCCGGATGAAAACTGAAATCCCATCCCGTTTTGTGAACCTTGTGTACTTATGGATAGGGTTAGATCAGACCTATGTTAATAGTGTTGTAAGATACTATGAGGTGCGTGTATATAAAAGTGTGGTTGTGAATTTCAATATGAAAATATGGCCTGCTTTTCTATCCTATTGTTTTATTGTCTTGGGATTTATAACTACTTCCGCATGTGCAAATATAAGAGAAAGGGTCGGTGATACATAGTCCTGGGATATCGCATTCTAAAATCGACCAAATAGAAGGATGGGTGCGTCCCCGAGGATCGAGGAATGACATCGCCCTCACGGCTTGGGCGGCACTGGCGAGGGTCGCCCTCGCTGGATTTGGTGGGGTCAAGCCTCGCCGACCATAGGCGACCTCGCCAGTGCCGCCCATGGCCACTAGTGAAGGCGACCTCGCCAGTGCCGGCCATGGCCACTAGTGAGGTGGACCTCGCCGGTCATTGCCTCTGGCCAGTCACCTAGGTCGGGCGACCGGCTAGAGGAGGGGAAGGAAAAAAAAATTAAAAAATAAAAATTCAAAAAAATAAATAAAATATATATATTATTAAAAATTGTCCACATCAGCACTGATCAAGTCATGTTAGTCGGCCGGCGTCCAGTCAGCAAAATCCGGCCAAAATTGGCCATAAAGGACTGAATCGGCACTAAGTAAAAATGTTTAGGTCTAAATTGGCACCAAAAAAAGGTTTAGGACTAAATTAGCCCAAATACAAAAGGTTTATGACTTTTTTAACACTTTTCCTCTTGAACCTAATTTTTAGGGATTTTGAAGCTTCAATTCCAATTAATTTTGTAGCCTACTCTTCTCACCAAGTCCATAGATGCTCCAAATTTAGCAATAGAGCTATCCACCAAGTCTGGTAGATTCTTCACTTTCTGCCTACAAGACTATCCAATTATCTGGACAGTACCATGTCCCATGGTCAACTCATAACTTGCACTTAGTCAAGTCCATCAAATTGCACTAAATATAGAAGGCCCAAAGGAACTCATAACTTGCACTTAGTCAAGTCCATCAAATTGCACTAAATATAGAAGGCCCAAAGGAGCTTGTGGCCATCACCAACACCCCTCTAGTCCCTCCATGCATGTATGTTAACTTTTGCCTGGAGCTCTCGAACCTGAGACCTCAACAACCAGACTCGGGGACCCGGCCCCTTGAGTCCCAAGTCCAACATCGTGGGTTAGGGTTTGTGCCCAACACCTGGTACATAAGGTCTTGGTGCTAGTGTCATGATCTGAGAATTGAGACCCCTATACGAGTATTGAGATCTTAAGGCTTGCATTGAGGTCCCAAATTCCAAAATTATAGAGGATTCGATGAGGGTTGAGGATACATGAAAACTAAATCATCTTTCTTTATATTATTTTCTCTAAAAAAAAATTCTCTAACGACATATTTCACGGAAAAAAATCGACTCGAAGGGAGAGAATAAGAATTATGGAATGACTTTTACTGTGTATAAGCCAAAGAGATTTGTCCCCTGTTCTCCTCTCTTTTGCTTTCTTTTTTACCTCCTAAAAATCTGAATGCTTTGAGAACTATTGACACCTACATTTTGGTGACCCGTTTAGTCATTTATTGTATTAAAAAATTAGGGGTTAATTTTATCCGTGAAAAAAAAAATAGTTAATTGCATAGCATATAGTTTTAGGTGCATTTATTTTTAATTTGCATTTACATTGGGCTGGTGACGGATGAGTTCGAATTGATGCTTCAGAAACTTTAATTTGATGAGTCGGGCTAAGCCCACGAAGAGAACAAATTGGCCCAAGTTCATATCATTGGGAAGATTTTACGGATTTATCTTTGTGAGATTTTAATTCAAAAGCAAATGTTGCGTTTGGTAAGGCAAATATTGCATTTGGAAAAGAAATTTTTGGAGGTATGGTTTTGGAAAATTAAAAATCCTAACCTGTGGCCTATAAATAGATTAATACGCGTAGGGTTTCGAAGAGAGGGCCACACAATTCCATACACGGCTACATTAAAAAAGTACGCAGAGGAAAAGAGAGGAAGGGACGTGCAACAGAGAGGGAAAAAAAAAAAAAAAGAGAAAAGGAAATAACTGAAAAGACCCCTACTGTTCATCTTCCCCAAGGGTTTTGTTGCACTGCTAGTCCCTGCATCGCTGGTCTTCGGTCTACATCACCTCCACCGCGTCTCCTGCCGGACCGACGCCTGCCGGCCCTACCCATTGCACCAGCAACGACGCTTCTGCTCCGTCTCGCCAGAAGCTGCCATCGTCGCTGATGGTTTTATTAGTGATGGGCTTAAGGCCCGTCGGCCCAAGTTGGGCCCAAAAAGCCTGGCCCACGAGAATACGGCCCGTGGATGGAGGGACATATAAAAGGGAGGAGAGAGAGAGAGAACGTACAGGTTGAAAACAGAAAACGTACGTACGCATCCCTTCTTTTTCTCTCTCTCTCTCGCTTTCTCTCCCAAAGATCGAAGGCGAATTTGCTTCACCGGATCGAACAGGGACCAAGTTTCTCTTCCTCTATCGGCGTCGGTGTTTAATCTGTGGCTTAAAAGGTACGCTCGAATCCGTGGTATGCTTTAGGATCGGTGATACGTGTTGTTTTTCCCGGGCTCGTCTTCTGCATTGATTTAGGGGTTCGATTTAGTGTCGAATCCACTTTTCGGGGATCCGTTATTCCCTACAATCGTGAAACCCGACGCCGTTGCTTGCCGTCACAGCGTTTGCTCGCCTTTGCGCTGGACACCACCTACTGTCCAGGCTACCAGCAACCTCCAAGCCGCTGACCGACGCTGCTTTCCCGACTACGTTGCTTCTCGAGCTCCCCTGCTGCTAATCCACCACCGCCCGAGCAACGCCCCTGCTCTGCTCGCGATCTGGCCCAGCCCCCTCGCCAACGCTTGCTGAAGCCGCGTTGATCCTTGTCGCCCCGTACGCGACCGTCCAGCGCCGACTTGCTTCTGCTCCGCCTTGCCTTCGACTTGCAGATCCCATGACCTACCGAGCCTCTTCCACCGCGCCAGATCCGGACCCTTACTCTCGTCGTCGTTGACGCCTATCTGCGCCTCTGCGGCCTTCCGCCCGAAGCACCAGCAGCCCGAGCACCAGCAGCCCGAGCCCCTGCTCCGCCTCTGCCCTGTTGCTGCCGGAGCACCGTTCGCTCGCGCCCAGCTGTTGACCCGCGACGCCAAAGCCTGCTGCCAAGTCCTCCGTCCGAGCGCCGCCTCTTTGCTGCCGTGCCCTCTTCCGCTCGCTGCTGGTCCCATCGCCGATGCCTCGAACACCGGCAGCTCCACCTGCCGTTGCCCCTCACCGGAATGCCAGCAATTAGTCCCTTTAGCAACCCACCGTGAGCAGCCAAGCCCTATTTTGGAAAGAAAAACAAAAACAAAAGAAAAAGAGAAATTGGATAGTTTTTCTTTTACCTTATTTTATTTTTATTACTATGTTTTGTTTTCTTTTTTAGTAGAATTATTATTTAATGTATGATTGAAATTCCCAACATGAAATTGCTCTGAAATTTGGGATTGACAGTCCGATTTTCTCACCCAAAATCCAACTCGCAATCGCAATTGCTTGAAAAATCGCCAATCCGATCTCCCACCCGAAATTCGATTCGCGATTTATTTAAAAATTGGCCAACCTGATCTCATGCGCGAGATATGGTTCGCCAATTTGTAGATATCAGTCATATCTTATCTGATTTGCCGTCATATTGGTTGAATCAATTATATTTTTGTAAAAGGAAAAATCCAAAAAAAATATTTGAATTGGGATTAGGTTGGTTTTAGAATATCTCTTGTTATCTTACATATTTAGAATAGGGATTTTAGTTTGAATTTGTTAAAAAAAAAAAAATGCATTCATTTAGGATATGAGTTTTAAATTTGAATTGCACGTTTAAATATTTGGCGATTTTTAATTTCGAATTTCATAAAAAGAAAAAAGAAAAAATTAGAATTAGGTTATTCTTTGCATGTCATTGCATATTGCTTATTTATATTATATAGTTTATGTCATATTGCCATGCTATATCATTTCATGTTAGATTAGTAACATTGCATTGCATATAGATTAGATTCTCATTAAATAAAGTGAAAACAAAAATTGATTTATTGTGTGTTAATTAGAAATCATACCTAGGACTGTCGATATGAATTCCGATTTAACAACGCAAATGTTTTCGTTGCTATGAGGTAAGTCCTGCAATTTATTTATTGCTTTGCTTGGGTGTTAATTGGTGGTTTGCGCACCCGCATGATCACCTCACATGTTAGAGAAATAGACTTAAAATCAATCCAAACTGCCTGCAAAAAAAATTTTCAAAATAGAAGAGAAAGGTACCGAAAGGGCGTTAGAGAAATCTAGCATAATCAAGTCTCCGAATCCATAAATCTCTAATTCATAGGAGTAAAATAATCCTCCTATTATTTTACTTAGGTGTCTAATCGATCTAGCATGAACTGATTAGTGGCGACTCCTAGATAAAATTCATTTGCATGTTAAGAAATTTGAACTTAAGTCGTGAATTGGTATGGGCTTGGCAGAGCCCAAGTTAAGTCTAAGTTTAACAATCCATTAGCCAAACCCTAGGTGGTTTACACCCGAAAATTTGGTTGCGACAAGAACCAATTAAATTGGTTAACCATTTTCCTTAAAGGAAAGTAGCGATGCAGAAGGCACCATCATTCTTTGAAAAAGTAACCGACCGTCACATAGGCATTATCTCCAAAAAAAAAAAAAAAATTGACAAAATGAACCATCAAAACTCTAAATATAATCTATGAACAATAGCTTTGATAATATATAGATGATTGAACATGGATAAATATGAGAGAACTCCATATGTTGGCATACTATTTTTTTTTTTTTTTTTGGGGGGGGGGGAATAAACATGTAACGTGCACTGAAGAAATTCGATTCTTTCTGTTAATAAGGTATAAATTAATCCATAAAAAAGGTCATATTTTACACATGTTGCGGTTTTCACATATGTGAAGTTTTAGGGGCTGCATGATTGTGTTTCTGTTCAAAAACTGTTCTCGGGAACAGAAATAGAAAAAACTATTTCTGTTCCGGGAACAGTTTTTGAACAAAAGAATGTGTTTGATAAACTCGTTCCGGGAATAAAAAATGAATAGAAACATGTTTGGTAAACTTTATTCTTTTTTTTGTTTTTTCTAATTTTTTAATGTTTTTATTTTATTTTTCCTTTTTCTTTCTTTTTTTTTTTCTTTTGGCCGGTCGCCAACCTCCGGCGACCGGCCGATGAGGGCCAGCAGCCTCACCCAGCCACGGCGAGGCTCACCGGCCCGGCGAGGCCGAGCATCACCGGCCACCGGCGGCGCTCGGCGTCGCGGATCGGGCGAGCTCGAGCTCGCCGGGGCCGGCGACGCTTCGACGAGGTCGCCGACCCTCGACGGCGTCGCCGGCCCTCGACGGCCGGTCGCCGGCCATGGCCGAGGCCGGCGACCGGCCAAAGAAGAAAGAAGAAGAAAAGAAGAAAAGAAGAAGAAGAAGAAAAATGTTTCTTGAGAAGTGTTTCTAGAACAAGAAACAATTTTTTTTTGTTTCTCGTTTCTGTTCTTTTTCGTTCCGGGAACAAAAATTGATTTTGAACAAAAACGCAAACAAACGCGTTTCTGTTCTTTTTTTGTTCCCGAGAACAAAAAAACAGAAAATCTGTTTATAAACAAAAGAAAAGAACACAATCATGCAGCCCCTTATCCACCCATAGTTGAATTTCAGTTCATATGTTAAACAAGAAACATAGGAAAAGGATGCTTGCGAGGGAGCGTAACATTTTTTGACAATGTCATCAAGACATTAATTAGAGAGTGTTTGATATTTGGGTGGTCCCCGGTTCGAAACTCTAGTCAAAGAGAAGGCAATATTAAAACTAGACCTACCATTTTATCCACATCGTGGAGTTGCACCTTCTCTATTCTTCTACTCATTATTCTTCTTCTCCGTCTAGATTTGCTCATCATCAATTGGTATCAGAGCAATATTCATTAGACATTATTAAGTATATGGGCAGAAAGTACTGATTACATTGTAGTTATAGGTTTTTCCATCATGTATAGTGTTTCTCGCCAACCTGATCATAACAAAAGTCAAGGATACGAGGGCGCCATGTTCTAAGCTCATCCTAAGGCATGCTTGTGTCACGGGCCGATCGATTGGGATCGTGACCGCGCGGCGACTCGGGCACATTTGGATCGGAATGGATCGTCAAAGCACCTAAGCCAAGCCTTGCTCGATCAAACGCTCACTTGCTCGCTTACCCGGATTGTAAAGAGAGAAATTTCTAGAGAGAGGAGCTCTGGAAAGAAGCTTTATATTGCGGAAGTAGTGGATGATTACAAATGAAGGAGGACACCCCTTCTTATAGTCGAGGGCCTCGAATTACAACCATTGATCTAGAATTTAACCGGCGGACGAGATCGCACCGCCTCAACTACCGACACTTAACGGTCACTACTAGATATAAATGCCAACTCCTAGCTACTGACTTACCAACTACTAGCTACCGACATAAATGGGGCTAGAGTCTTCTAGAAACTTCGAGAAGAAGGCTCGTAGGAAATCCGAGCAAGCATAGGAGGTCCACCACGGATGAGTCACGGTTGTCCTCGGGGAACCTCTCGGGTCGACCTTCTTTAGGCCCATGACATTCTCCCCCACTCAATCGAGCGACGTCCTCGTCGCTCTCAGCTTGACGGGCAGCCTTCTTGGTACGAGCGCGGGCTTTGGCACGGGCTCTCTTCTTTTGATTTCGTTTGGTGCGGACGCTCACGTACGAAGGACCACAACCTTCAATGATGAACTCAGACTTGGCACGCGACTCCATCTTTGGCTTGGACGAAGTATGCGGCGTGCACTCAACCTCAGGGAAGAGTACTTAGATGGGTATGGCATGTGTTGGAGTAGGATCCAACTCTACCTTCGCCTTCACCTCGGCCAGGTTGTTTAGTCGCTTCTCGGACTTCAAGTTCTTGTCAAGGCGTCGGATCGTGGCGATGGTCTTGGTGTCGACCATCCCTTTGATCATGGGGATCGTCGTTGGGTATTGCGGGTCGAGGATCACGAGGCACTTGGTCCTCATGTCGATCATGGATCTCACACTATTGAAGAATTGCATACCAAGAATGAGATCATAATCATCGAGAGGGATTACCTCGAACGATAGCTTACCCTTCCATTCCCTGATTTGGACGCCCCCGCCGGGAGTCGATCCTACGCCATGGAGACCGTTTGAGTTAATGGGTTTGAACGTCTTCCCAGTCGGTTCCATATGAAGCTTTAAGGCCTTTGCAACCTCGATCGACATGAACATGTTCGACGCGCCAGTGTCGACCAAAGCGTAAAGCGTTCGGCCACACACTTCAACTTCCACGAAGAACATGTCTGTGTTTGGTGTGATTCCTTCTTTGGACGGCGATCGAGCTCGGACGGAGTTGATCGTCTTCACGCCTCCAAGCCGGGTTTGTCGCCTTTCTTCTTTGGGCTCCTCCTCCACCTCTTCTATGGCTAGGAGGGCATTGATTCGAACCTTCTTCGGGCACTTTTGGGTCCAGTGCGGACCTTTGCAGATGAAGCAAGGAGAGGGCGGAGGTTGATCGAACTTACTCGTGTAGTCCGTTGGCAGTCGACCTCTTTGGAAGGACGGCTTAGAAGTCCCTTCTCCCCATGTTTTGGCTCGGCCGCCTTGATCATGCGCGCCTCGGGGAGTGCTTCTCGTGTCGTCTTCGGGTCGATCTGACCTCCAATCTCTTGTTCGGTTGTTCCTCGGCTCAACCTTGGTGAGGTCGATGAGAGACTCGGCCATGCTCAACGCTCGCGCAAGACTACTCACGTCCCGTCGCTTCAGCTCAAGTTGTGCCCATGGCTTCAGTCCATCCATGAACGCTCCGAAAGCCTCCTCTTCGCTTAGGTTACGAATTTGGAGTTTGAGCTCCGTGAACTCCTTCACATACTCTCGGATCGCGCCTCTTTGTTCGAGGTGATGGAGCATGCTTCGGGCTTCTTGTTGAGCGAACTCGGGGAAGAAATAGTCCCGGAACTCCCTCACGAAGTCATCCCACATGTTCACGGGATCGGCGCCGCGTCGAATCTCATCGCACCTATTGCGCCACCACAGCATTGCCGTATCAAACAGGAACATGGAAGCGGTTCGTACCTTGGTTGACTCGTCTCGGATGTTGACGGCGCCGAAGTATTGCTCCATGCTCCACACGAAGTTGCCCACCTCTTGGGCGGACCGGTTGCCTTTGAACTCCTTTGGTTTTGGCACCTCGATCTTGGGCACTGCTTGAGTAGGCACAGCACCATTCGTGATGCTTAGCTTGCATAGGGCGAGCTCGGTCTTGAGCTCTTGGATCTCCGCCTTCATGGCTTCAACCTCTTCCCTACACGGACTTACCTCCTCGATTATTTGGACGCGCTCGTTCAAACCATCGATCGATGCTTCGAGAGCTTCGTCTTTGTCGAACAATGGAGCCGTGGCTTGTATGAACCTAATACGACCCACGTACTGAATTTTGAGGAAATAGACGTGAACGATAAAGTGTCGTATGTGGAAAGACCAGCTCGAATAGTAGATCGAAAGGAACAAGTGTTGTGCAACAAAACGATTCTCTTAGTCAAAGTGGTATGGCAACACCATAGAACAGAGGGAGCCACATAGGAAAATGAAGAGATAATGAGGCATTAGCATCCCGACTTTTTTGTAGAAGTTTTGTAATGATTCAAATTTCAAGGACAAAATTTTTATAAAAAGAGAAAAATTGTGATATCCTGAAATTTGGCCATTTTCAAAAAATATGAAATTGTTATTTCATTAATGCACTGATACTCTGAATTGATCACTCATGAGTTAACTAATCTATTGGACGATACCATAAAGGATTAAAACGCGACAGACTAGAGAATTCAATCAAATCGATCGCTCAACCATAAGGATTAACAAGGGTCAATACTATCCTGTTATAAGTCAATTAGTGAATGGATATAAATCGATTCGATGGAAGTACATAGTTGGCTTGCGAGTGATTTCATATGATTACAGTACTCACATCAAGTAATGATAAACTGATTTTCTATTGATCTTGTACTCATAGTACATAATTGAACCCTCATGATTACATGACAACTGAGAGTTGTCCACAATTCGAAGAGGTACAAATGTAAATCGAAAATTATCGACCACAAGTTAGTCATGCGAAAACCCTTAAAAGCCACATGATAATTTAGGTCGTACTAAAGTTGTATTTGATCAATTTTAACCATAAAATTAAATTCGATTTTGGATATCGAACTTTCGACTATTTGAAGACTAACTTATTGGGCGTCGCCTCATTGTCCATCGAGCTAGTGGCAAGTTCGAAATTTTTGGAAAATGAATTATTAGATGAAAATTGGAAACAAGGGAACCATAGCCAATGGCAAAGTTGTGAATTTTGGCCAAATCTTAGCTTTAAAGAAAAGAGGAAAATGAAAAGAAAATTAAGGGGATAAAATGCTAGGTGAAGAGGAATTTAGGGAGAGTGGGTGAAGGGGAAATCATGGATTTTAGGGAAAAATCTTGGGAAAATCCTTCTCTCTTTCTCTCTCTCTCTCTCGTTCACCCTTCCCCCTCCATTTCCTTTTTCCTCTGCCGAGTCCTCCCCCTTCCATTCTCTTCTTCTTCTTCTTCTTCTTCTTCTTCTTCTTCTTCTTCTTGCTCTTCTTTTCTTCCTTGTTTTGTTCCTTTTGGCCACCCATCTCACCACCACCTATCATCGCCATCTCCATCACCACTCACTGCCACTCACCACTGTCCGAGTCACTGCTTGTTCCGCCGCTCGACCACTAAGGTTGGCTGCCCCTCAACCTCATCGAACTGCCACATTGTCACCTGCTCACCCCCGCAAACTCGAGCTGCCCGCACCATCCTTCGCCAATTGTCTACTTGAGAGTGTCCCTTGGCTTGTAGGTTCTAACACAAGGTTAGAATTCTAACTCTTCCAAAGTGGTATCTCACTGATGGCTCACCGTCGCCGCATGCCTGTCCCTTTCCACTATTGCAAACCACCACCGCCGTCCTCACCTCAAGTTGCCACCACCACCACCGAGCTCTCAAGAAAGGTGGCCATCAGCCTCAAAACTCATTGTGCCACGACCGTTGTGTCGCCATTGCACCGCCGTCGCCGTGAGTCCGTTGTCGTCGGAAAAACCGTAAGTTAACTCCTAATCCTTAATTAGGTAGTTAATTGTGTTTAAAGGTAGGTTTACTTTAGGCTAATGGTGGTTAATGATATTTAATGTTGGTTTAGTACTAACCATTGTTAAGGATGATTTAGATTAAGGCTAATTGAGATTAGTCTTAATTAAGGACAATTGTTTAATTAATTACAATTATTTTAATCAACAACAATTAATTTTAATTAATTATAGTTATATTAATTAATGATAGTTAGTCTTAATTAATCGTAATTAGCTTAATTAATAGCGATTAGTGCACGTTAATAATAGATTAGTCGTTAAGTAGAATTTAATGCTCGTTTTTCTAGATGAGTTTGTGCATAATTTCAATTGTTTAAGCTTATGATGACATGTTATTGATTGCTCAGTGATAAGCTTTATTTACTATTTCAAAAGAAAATTTGATGGGCAAAAAAAAAAAAATAGTAATTTTTGCGGGGTTTGGACGTCTAGTTTTTCGTGTTAAACGAGGCAATGGGGTTTTAAAGTGAAAGTGTGCAAAATTTGACGGGTAAATTTTTAATAAGTGCCCACGTGCGAATATTTTACTAGAATTTTAAGTGTAAAAATTTGTCAAAGTTGATTATTTGGAACACGACTCTTTTATACCGGGCTCATTAACAGCAAAGTATATTGGCTTGATTGTTGGCATGCTCGAGTGATCATTTAATCAAACCCATCACCCAATGAGAATTTGGGGGCGATACCCATTGTTTACCGAATGCCCAGTAGGGCTTAGGATGTCGCATCGCGTTTGAGGTCGGACCAATGCTTCTTTATGGAATGTTGTCTAGGGGGTCCTAGACGATAGTGTGCTCGATGGAGCGGGACGATGTTCAGAGAGCAATAGCTTGGCCAAAATATGTTGAGAGCAAAAATTGAACTTGATCTTGCTCTATCATCGATTGCAACAAATGTTTGAGGCTTCCTGTAAACCCCGTGGCAAATCTAAAAAGGACATAGCAAAATACTATAGCAAGATATTAGGGAAATTACTGTTCACAGTCACTATGACATCCTTATTTTTCAACCCTATTTTCAATGAAATGAAATGGGCTTTTCATTGACGTGCCTATGACATTTTTTCTCTGAGTTGGCGACTCACGAGATAACTAGTCTATCAGGTGAAGCCATTAAGGAATCTAAACGCGACCGACTTGAGAATTTGATCAAAAATCGACTACTCGATCGTGCTAATCTACAAGGATCAATACGGCATCATTAAAATCGATTAAAGACCGGAAATAGGTTGATTTGATAGAGGCATGTAATTAAATTGTGGGTGATTCCACCTAATTGCAAAATTGGCGTCAAATGGCACTAAACCGATTTTTCTGTGGATTTTGTATCCTATGCTTGTATTTAAAACCTTGAGATTTTTACGACAACCGAGAGTTGTCTATGAGTCGGAGATGTACAATGTGGATTGAAAATAATCGACCATGGGTCAATTGCGCTAAAAATTCCTAAAAGCTACTCGGTAGGTTAGGTCATGCTAAAATTGCGTCAGGTTAAAATTAACCACGAAATTGAACCCAGTTTCAAGAATCGAAAGTTCTAACGTGTCACAATTTATTTTAGGAATTTCGACTCATCCTTTGCAGAATTTTCGGCGAGTTTGGATTTTTGGCGAAAATTCAATATTGGGCGATTTTGGACTGAGAAATTTGGAGGGCTGTTTTTGTGTAAAAATTTGGCCTCCAAGTTGGATCAATTGGTGAGGAAAATTATGGAAAGTGGTGTGGGCTTCCTCCTTGGCAATTTGGCCATCAATTTGTGGTCAATTGGTGTGAAATTAAGTTGAATTTGGGAGGGAAGCACATGAAATTCGTAGGCCATGGAGGCTGCAACATTTTGGACCCTAAAAGTGGCTTGCTTAGGAAGATTTGGGAGGGAAATGGGCAGCTAATAAGGGTTGCGGACTTTGGGGGTCATCACTCAAGTGTTTAAGATCTTTTGACTTGACTTTGGAGGCCTTTATCCCCTCTCCAGCAGCATCATTTTCTTCTTCCTTGCTTCACTCTCCATTGTAGTTGAAACAAGACCAAAGAACCAACAAACTAGCCAAGCTTCTGAATTGAAACAGCCAACTGCTCGCCTGTTAGCCTGTCGGCATTGCCATCCACCATCTACTGCCCGCGAGCCGTCCCGAGCCCGCGCATCTGCTCGCTTGCACTGCCTCCCGCACGCATCTCCACTCCTTGCATCGCCCAGTCGCCCGCGAGTCCAGGCCGCCCACATTGCAGCTCCGCTCACCTAGTCCCCGTAATCGTCCTCTAGCCACTGCTGTCACCGCCTGGTCTCGCCGTGCCGTTCCCACGCTAGCCAAGCCGCCCGACCAGCCTCTTCGGTTTAGCCATAGAATTGAAGTTCCAGCTTAGTACTGAGGCTTCATGGGCCATTTCTAGGCCTTTCCAGACCTCCCTTGGCATCGTTGTAGGCCCAAGTCTCGCTCGCCTCCATGTCGCCATTGCCGTAAACTCATCGACTCGTTAAACTAGTGAGTTTACTTTCTAGAGATAAGTGCTACAAAAGTCCTAAAACTTGTCATGAAAATGCAATTGAATCTTAAAATTAGCAAAAAGTGCAATCAAATCCTAAAACTTATCAAATTATTTCAATCAAGTCCTAAAATTAACGCCGTCGACTTTTTTAACGGAAAACACTAACGTGGCATTTAAAATTAATTTAAAATAATTTTTCATTTTCCGCGTGGCTTTTTTTAATTATTTTTTATTCATTTTTTTCAAATAGATTTAAAAACTAAAAAAGAAAAGTTAAAATTTATTTTTAAAATTTGTTAGAAAAAGAAAAAGGCAACTCCTCCCTCGCCGCCACCGCCACCGCTGCCATCACCGGAAAGGCCAGTGACGGTCGTCGGCCTTGGGCGGGGGTGGTCGACCCTCGCTGGCCCCAGGCAAGGGCCGGCGACCCTCGCCACGCTCGAGCGAGGGTACCCAGATCTAGGCACGCTGGCCCTCGCAGGGGGCAGTGGCTGCCATATTTTTTTCTTTTTTTTTTTGAATTGTTTTGTTTTTTAAATAAATTTTAACTTTTATTTTCTAATTTTTAAATCTAATTTAAATAAAAAATAAAAAAATCCAAATAGAAAATAAAAAATTATTTAAAATTAATTTTAAATGCCACGTCAGGATTTTCTATTAAAAAAGTTGACGGCGTTAACTTTAAGACTCAATTGAAAGAATTTGACAAGTTTTAGGGTTTGATTGCATTTTTTACAAGTTTTAGGACTTAATTGAATTTTCTTGATAAATTTTAGGACTTCTGTAGCACTTATCCTTACTTTCTAAACATTACTTAGGAGGTTAATTATGCTTAGAGGAGGATTAGTTTAGAATAAGATTGGGTTAGGAGGATTAGTTAGTGTAATTAGTGATTTAGTTAGTTAATTAGATTAATTAGGTGGTTAGATTAGTGTATATAGCTTAATTAGCGATTTATTTAATTATTTTGCATTTATTTAATTAATTTGTAATTTATTTAATTAATTATTATTTTCCGTAATTTATATTGTGATAATCGGTTGTCAGAATTTCATGCTAATTGTTGTGGTATAGTTAGTTTGTGCAACTGAATGACAATTTGTGTAATTGGATGTTGATTGGTGAGTTTTGATTTATTATTTCAAAAATACGGAATTTTGGTATTTTATTAGCATAATACCAAGTGTCGGGTTTTGACACCAAAAATGTTTTTAAGTACTATATAAAGTCGTGGGATTTTTAAAAGTGAGAATATCGCATTTTATGGTTCAATCTAATCGGGTACTCATGCACAATTATTTTACCGGGTGTTTTTAATATGAAGAAAATAGGCCAAGTACATTATTTAAATTGAGACATTTGAGTGCAAAGCACGATGTCCCTGGCCAAGATGGGATGTGCGTGTGATCGTTATAAGAACTCGTTACCCGATGAAGGTCGAGTGGGCGACGCTCCTATATGGAATGCCCTTGTCAATGGATGCCGAATCGCGGTAGAGGTCGGGCCGATGCTTCTTCGGGAATGCCGTCTAAATATAAACGTTGCCGTGCTCAATGGGGCGAGATGACACTTGACTATGCCGGATGATCACCGACTATTGAGTTGGCCGTGCCCACTGGGAATCCCTAGACCCGCGAGCTCATCGTGACCACGATCTGGGTCGACGAGGGCCAACCTCAGTTGGTACCTCATTGATTTAAGGCGTGGTTTCGTCACAGGCCTGGTGGGGATAGGGAGGGTCTTGTCGATGGCTTCGACGGACCTGTCGTTGAGGGTGAGGGTGAGGTGGTACTCAACCCTGTCGTGGACGCCAATGTCATAGCAGACGTCACGACGAACCAGTTGCCTAAGGATGAGCAGGAGCCTAAAGTTGAGGAGGTAGTTGACCCATTAGATATCGACATCCCTAACGGTGTCGTGGTAGACCTAGATTCCAAGTAGATAGGGTCTGGGGTAGGGTTAGCTAAGTAGTCCTTTTTGGGGCCTTGACTTTTGTATATAACTTTGCAGGCTAACCTAGTTATTTTATAAAGTGTGGTTTGTTTGAATTGATTGTCCTGCTTTTCTATCCCATGCTTGTTTGTTGTCAGGGGATTGTTTATTTCGCTTTTGCATGTGCAATAAAATGAATGGGTCGGCGACGCGTCTTGGGAACGTCGCAATTTAGTCAACCATCGAGGGATGTGCGCATGCTCGAGGTTCGGGGGGGTAACAGTCACAATTCATATCACCCAGAATAATTCCTGATCGAATTTTTCAAAACCTCAATTTGTTTCGGACCCATGGAGATCAATAGGTTTGCCAATGAAAAGGTGGTAAAGGAAGGTAATAGCTTAATCAAAATTTGCTGAGAGCATAAATTGAACTTAGATTTTGCTCTGTCACCAATTGTCACAAATGTTTGAGGTTTCCTGGAAAGACTATCGACTTGTGCGTTGGCTATGATCCGAAGGGTCGTAATAATTGGAACATGCACATTTGACTGCGCGCTTAGTTATTGTGGATTGTGTTTTCATTATTATTTATGTTTGTTGCATTGATATTATTATATGTGATGTACCCGAGGCAAGGTAAGTTGTATATCGTGTGCGTTTAGGTTGCCTCCGAGACGAATTCACATTTTAGTCAAGACCTAGGCTATTAACTTGTTAAGATTTTCATTTCACCTCGTTGTTATGAAATATTTTCATGCTCGTTGTATGGAGAACTATCGCGTGTAGTTTGGGGTCCCAATGGACCAAGATGCGGGCATGCCCGGCGTCATTTTTGGTTGGTCTCGTCTTTAGTGAAGTTTAGGTTAACCTTGACCCTACAGGTTTTTGAGATGGTCAGTAGGAAATGGCCATAAAAAGGCTTGTAAATATTAAACTTTCTAAGATTAACAGTTTATAAATGAAAGTGTTGTTTTTGGGAATGTTCGTTGTGTTTTTACTATCCCTATTGTTCGTTGTTTGACTAGATATTATTTATATTGAATGCTTCCACTTGCAATCAAAAGATTAAATACTAGGTCGGTGATAAGTCCTGAGACGTCGCAGTTTAATCGATCTTTGAGGAATGCTCACGCATTTAGGGTTCGAGGCATGACACTATATATCTCTAAAATAAATATTTCAATTAATCAACTTCTAGTCCATGCAACGCATGGGACTTCAACTAGTTTGATGATAAAGGTTTGTTGCCTCGTCATTTGACATTAGATTTTTGTAACTATGTTAATTCAGCACTTGCAGGCCATTTTATATTTGTTTATATTGATCATTAGGCTAATATCAAGAGGAAGTTTCATAGAAGGTTAGTGGTAGGGTTGGGACAGAGTTTAGCTTGAGGACGCTTAATAACTTAATTATAACTTTATCCAAAAGGCCTCATTGTTTAGGAAATTCGAGGTCCCGTCCCATGTGCATCGCATATGAATTTGGATCCACTTTTTACACGATTATAAATGTTTCTTGGTACCAGCAACTCCGGCCGAACGCATAAGCAACGGCACATGCTTTCATTTAGTCTCGTACAGCTGAACGAGTAATATAGTAATCATAATTGGAACATGCACGTTTGACCGCGCACTTGGTTATCGTGGATTGTGTTCTGATTATTGTTTATGTTCGTTGCATTGACATTATTAATTTATTATATGTGATGTACCCAAGGCGAGGTAAGTTGTATATAGTGTGCGTTTAGGTTGCCTCTGAGACAAATTCGCGTTTTAGTCGAGACCTAGGCTATTAACTCGTTAAGATTTTTATTTCACCTCGTTGTTATTAGATATTTTTATGTTTGTTGTATGGAGAACTGTAACATAAAATTTGGGGTCCCGATGGACCAAGAAGCGGGCATGCCTGGCGTCATTTTTGGTTGGTCTCGTCATTAGTGAAGTTTAGGTTAACCCTGACCCTATAGGTTTTTGAGATGGTCAGTAGGAAATGACCGTAAAAAGGCTTGTAATTATTAAATTATCTAAAATTAACAGTTTATAAATGAAAGTGTTGTTTTTGGGAGTATTCGTTTATACTATCCTTGTTGTTCATTGTTTGACTAGATATTATTTATATTAAATGCTTTCGCTTGCGTTTAATTAAAAGATTAAAGACTGGGTCGACAATAAGTCCTGAGACGTCGCAATTTAATCGATCATTGAGGAATGCTCACTCGTTCAGGGTTCGAGGCGTGACACTATATATCTCTAAAATAAATATTTCAATTAATCAACTTCTAGTCCATGCAACGCATGGGACTTCAACTAGTTTGATGATAAAGGTTTGTTGCCTCGTCATTTGACATTAGATTTTTGTAACTATGTTAATTCAGCACTTGCAGGCCATTTTATATTTGTTTATATTGATCATTAGGCTAATATCAAGAGGAAGTTTCATAGAAGGTTAGTGGTAGGGTTGGGACAGAGTTTAGCTTGAGGACGCTTAATAACTTAATTATAACTTTATCCAAAAGGCCTCATTGTTTAGGAAATTCGAGGTCCCGTCCCATGTGCATCGCATATGAATTTGGATCCACTTTTTACACGATTACAAATGTTTCTTGGTACCAGCAACTCCGGCCGAACGCATAAGCAACGGCACATGCTTTCATTTAGTCTCGTACAGCTGAACGAGTAATATAGTAATCATACCAAAAGAGAATGCAAAATCATTGCGTTTACCTGCCCCCACAACTTCCTCTCATTTACAAATTAAATATCCTAGCAATTAAGAGGCCTAAACAAGTTTCGACCCCGTTGCAAGATTCTCGACCTCTTCTTGTCTCTTTCGTTCCTTTTCATCCACTTACTCGCAATTGAGTTAAATTGTCAAAAAGAAATAGTTGTGGACAGACACGAAAGGTAAAGTTATCCATGCGTCTCTCCCTTTTGCTTCTTCCAACATATAACAGTGTCGGGCCACGCGTTCTCACTTTCCGTGCGTTTAGATGGGGCTTTCACAAGGAATTGAATGGATGCTTCGTGTGTTCATTATTTGAGCATGCCTTAAATATAGCGACTCGCCTTCTATCTTTTATGCCTACGATAAAAGGACAATTAAGGACATAAAATATTTGGCTGTAGTTGATTCCACCTTATCTTGACTCAAGTCGCCTACTATTACTCACTGCCAATTTCATCGGCATTTTTTTAATCCCTTGCAATTAAAGTCTTATGGGGAGGATTGGTTTTCTTGTGGTGGGATTCCACCTCAACTTTGCTCTTACGTTTTAATCAAGCGTGTAAGAACTATGCCATCTCTAGAATGAATCCAATTTGATCTTGCTTAGAGAGATAAAAATTCGATATGGACTTATAAGCAGTCCCATTCGGCTAATGGTAGTGATACTGTCCACTTTGATGGCCGCTCGCTCTCCTTGCACAGTTTTTTAAAATGCTTTATACTAATTTGAGCTTATGGGAGACTTATCTATCAAGATAATAGGCCTACACATGGACAGTCATGAGTGAGAGACCTATTTGATACCCAACATCCCAACTAGCTATCTATGTGATCACACTTAAAACGAAACTAATTGGTACAAAGCTAGTTTTGTGATCACACTACCACCCCAAACTTTGTTAACAATGGCTAGCGACCCTCGCACTATAAATGGCTAGGGTTGCTGGCCCTTGCTTGCGTCATGCAGTTATGGCACCACACGAAAGAAAAATAAAAATTAAAAAAAAACAAAAAAAAAAAAGAAAAGAAAGAAAATTGGAGAAAAACTAATGAATAGAACCACCAGCTGTGGTGGCTCCACTGGATAAGGCTCTGCTGATCCTCAACGAAGAGGTGAAGGGTTCAAAACCCAAGGGAGGCGCTAGGTGTATTAAGTGTGACTCAGGGGTGGTGGGTCCTCCCGCTAAGTGTCACCCTGGGGTTTACGGCGCGGCATGTCGATCGCAAGCCGGTTCCTCCATACCAAAAAAAAAAAAAAAAAAAACTAATGAATAGATGATAATTAAAGAAAAAGAAAAATGAGAGCCTTAGAGAGTGCAACCCTCGGTAAAAGTTGTTTGAGGGTTTGGAGAGGGTGGGACTGCCCCCACTTCGTTGCTTTATCTCTTCTCCTTATAATGTCCATAAGCAGAGCTTGCAATTCTTTTTTTTTTTTGTCCTTCATCCTCCTAACCATTTAAGTTGGATTGAACTTGAAAAATATTGAATCAAATAGTTTGATATTTTAGAATTTTATGTCAGTTTAATGAGCTTATTGAAGATAAAATATTTTACCTCTTGTTAGGGAGGTAGACCGATTGAAGGGAGAAATCACGAGCTAGTCTAGTTTCTCATGTTAATGTAAGCTTTATTATTTTCTTCTTTTCCCCTCTCTCATCAGGGTTCTAGAATATTTATACATATATAATAATCATTTTATCCCCTTTCAAAGATATTAACTTATACTGAAAAATGGAGAGGGCTAAACGTGAACCAAATTGCTTGCACGTATGGAGATATGTAAAAAAAATAAGTTTTATTTTGCTTTGGTATTGAGTATTTGATCTGATTTCTTAATACGAGGATCCTAATTTTAATCTCCGTCAGTCCTTTCTTTACTTTTAATTTTCCTCCTCCTCCTCTTTATATCATTTTTTGCAATTGCCATATCCATTTCATCTTCCTTGAATCTTCATGACATTGCATTGGGAGTACTCAAGATCAATTCTCAAGTTCCTTTTCTTGATCATTACTCGTTAGGTAAGATAAATAACAATCCAGATTATAATGCCTAGACTCTTAGAATCACATAGCCAATGAAGTTCCTGTACCTTTCTTAGTGCTTGATCAAACGTTTTTATATATTTCCTCGTGAATCCTCTTCTATTGACCTGTCTTATCGCTGTTATGATTAGTCAACTGAAGTCAATAATTCTTTTAGTTTTACGGATTCTTCTATTGCAAGTTTTGCCCCCGTGTTAGTGGCCAGGAAAGAGAATATTTGTAGGCTCCTTCATGATGAAGTAAATGCAAGGAAATGAGAAGGTGAAATCAAGACACGAAGCTAGTAGTTAGCAAAGGCCTTGTAGGACCAACATCTACCAATTCAAGGTCTGCATTCACGTGGCAAGAGATTTTATAAAATTGAAAGACTTGAGAGTTGCTGAAAAGGACGAATCAAATTTTGAAGTCTCTTAAGAATTTGTTAAGGTCTTCCCTACCGTATTTGACTATATTAAGGTAAATTCAGCTATGAATCAAAGGTCTTTTACTTATTCTAATTGCTTATTCTACGTTATAGAATTCATTTGAATACGAGGAAGTGCTACTATATATATAGAGTATAGCTCAAGGTAGTTAAAGGGGGCTCGGCTGTAGTTAAAGCATCATTTTCATTGTTAGCAAATGAAAAATGACATTGTAAGAAGAAAAGCTAAATTAATGGTTCTATATTCATAAGAAAATTGTGTTTTTTGTTGATAAATGAATGCTCACTTCGCAAAATTACACCATGTATCTCCAAAACAAATACTCAAAGAACTCAACTTCAGCCTGTTGCAACGCAGGGATTTCAACTAGTTTGATAATAATGGATTATTGTCTCGATGTTATGCATCATACTTTTGTTGCTACACAAATTCATCACCCGCAGATTATTATTATTATTATTATTATTAAGTTTAAAATTGTTTTTCTTGATCGTTGTGTTACATAAAGAGGAAGTTTCATAGAAAGGAGCGGTAGGACCGGGAGGGACTTGGGCTTCGAGAGGTTTAATGGCTTTGATAATATCATCTCATCGTGAATTTTTCTTAAAGGGCCTCATAGTTTAAAAAGTTTGTCCTTGTGTGTTTGATTCCGTCACTACGTGGAGCACATATGACGTTAATATCGTGATAGATTTGCATTTAACATGCGTGAATCATTTCATTAGATCGGAATCCATTGATGATAAATAAATTTGACAAAGGAAAAGGACCGCTTATCGGATCCATTATTGTTCTTTTGTTTTGTTTTTTCCCGATTCCACCAACTCCAGGCGGACGCAAAAGCAACTCTAAATGCTTTTACTGTCTTTCTCGTGCAGCGGGATGAGCAATAAAATAACCTCAACATGTCTCGCCTCAAGCAAGCTCATGGTTATTATCTGAAACGTGGTTGCCCCTGCTATCGCTCTTCAGATTTCCAGCAAACAGCAAAATTAGTCAACGTCACATTTTAAGGCAACTTTTGCAAAAATTTATGGAATAGAATAGAGTTTGTATCATAAAAGCATCTCAAAATGATATACCCATTTATATCAAATTAATCACGTCACAAAAACTTTTGAACTAGAAAATTGGATTATGATATAAACCAGAACTTGGAGCAAGCATGCTGTCCCACATACACGGCACTCTTGGCCCTAGAATAGGGACTATCTATTAGCCATCAAATTCTTTTCTGAATTTTAGTTCATATCATAGAAAATTTATTGTTATCACCGCTTTTCAGGTGACGGAGCTTCCGTTCTTTGCATGCAAAGTGCGCCTCGGTCATACTGGGGTCCAAGACGTTCTTTCACTTGGCCCGCTGAATGAGTTTGAAAGGTTTGGAGTTTTGATAATCTTGAAATTCTTTAAGTCTGCTGAAATTACACCAGAGGAAGATGAAAGTTTTTAATTTCAGCCTTGGTTTGTTAACCTGTAAAGCTGGGTTGGAAGAGGCAAAGAAAGAGTTAGCAGAGAGTATTCAGAAGGGCGTTTCATTTATCAAGAAGTGAGCGGGTGGCCTCTTCATAGTTTCCGGTTATTTTCTACTCAGAATTGGTTCTTGGGAATAAAGTGGTCCAGACGTGGGAAGATATAGAAATTTATTATGCATAGCTGACGTAGGAAAAAAAAAAGGTTTTTCTTTTCTTAAATGGAAGGTACTCAAAATGGTAATTTGTGTAATAACAAGGTGGACAGATGTTTGTATATTATAGTTCTATGTACATCTTTCTCGTCTTCGTGTTTGCATCGGCCCTTTTCGACTTTCTCGTGCACCTGCACCTGTAGTGTTGCCTCGAAGTTGCACTTCAATTGGGCAATGCTGCTATCAGCAAATGATGGACAGAGAGAGCTGAATAAGCTGAAGCTCGTCTTTGGCGCTAGGCTTGAAGTCTGAGAGACTCAAGTGCAGCTTTTTGTGGCTTTATCCAGATGATTAAAGGGACAAACGAGCAGAGAGAACCATTACAGAGGCTCTTCTTGGTTAGTGGCCAGAGGGAGTTGAAATTATCAGCTGAACACGAGCAGAAGTTTGAGAATGATGCCTTTACACCGATTCTCCCAATCACCAGCAGCAATTTCTCGCACCAAGTTCTCTCTACGTGGAGCATTTATGGTAAAAGATTGCCCATAGTAAAAGATTGTCTGCTTTAGGTTTGCTTTATTTTATGAAAAATATTTTTCTAAAAATTATTGATCATATAAATTGAAATACATTGAAATTATTAGTTAATGAATAATATTTTTATTATCGATAATAATTTATATATAAACATGATTGTGGACAATGAAGATTTTTTCTATTAATTCATTTTGATAAATGATACAAATAATTATTTTTAAGGAATATTTTTAATTTATTTATTTTTTGCGAAACAAATAAAATTTTAATATTTTCTCAGAAGTTTCGAGGAGGTGTCTTTCTTCTTTTTTATGGGTCGAATTTTTCTTTCACTTTTGAAAGTTCAAGTAAAATTTGTTCCCACAATGAAAGTAACCTAAGCCCCCGAAAGGGACAACTCAGATATATAAAATAAGGCTAAAAGAGTACGCCTCTCCGGCCTTGTAAGGTCTGTTCTCGGGAGCCAGAACCAAACCCTACAACGTGTTGACTTTCAACAACTTTCTACTTTCGAGTTCTCACTCTCAGAACGGGCTCTCTCTTTTCTCCGGCGGCGCCTTTCGATCTTCCCCTCTCTAGTCTCGATTCAGTCGCTGTCTCATCTCGATCGGCCGTCCATCAACGCATCAGGTATTCTCTCTTTATATCGGTTTCGTTTTCGATTTCTTCGGTGATTTGCCATAGCCAATCAATGGCTGCGAGTCGCGACTGAACATGCCCACCACCGTTTTTCTTTCCTTTATTTTTAAACTTCCCCCAATTGATGTCTCCCCTCAACCAAGCACATTGACAATTTTCATCCCGCTCGATTCTGTCTCTAGTCTCGATTGCTTCGTGCGATGGCACCACCCAACAACACATCGGGAATGGAGTTCGAGGTGTTCCTGAGTTTCAGGGGACCGGATACTCGGGACAACTTTACTAGTTGCCTCTATCATGACATGGTCGAGAAAGGAATCCGCGTCTTCAAAGACGACGAAGAGCTCTGAGTCGGTGAGCAGATTGGTGGAAAACTTCTGCAAGCCCTTGATGACACTCAAATATATATTCCCATCTTCTCTAAGGGCTTCGCTTCCAGTGTATGGTGCCTCCGTGAGGTTGCGCATATGGTAGATTGCATTTCAAAGTCGAATGGGAAGAAAGAGGTCCTCCCCCTTTTCTTTGATGTGAAGCCGGATGATGTCAAGCTCAGAACTGAATTGTACAGTAATGCCTTGTCTGAGCATGAGAAGAAGTATGGCCCCGATGAGGTGAAGCGCTGGAAGGCTGCTCTTCGTGAGGTTGCAACTAGACTAGGTTGGAACCGGGAAGGGAAAGAGTAAGTTTCCGCAACTTATTCCAGCTATTAATTTTAATATAATCTGAAAGAAACGCATTTTCAATTTATCTCCTAGTCCGATAAAAAAAAAAAAAATCTTCAATAACTATAATTTCTCCCTATAATTGATACGATAGTTGATAAAATTTAATGCGAATGTGGAAATCATTGTCAAGTTACAGTTAAATGCCAAGTTAGCATCCTGTTCGTTTGTCAAAAACCTTAAAAAAAAAATTATTTAAATAGAGAAATAAATATCTTTCAACATTTAAGAAAAAAAGGTAAAGTAGTAACAACAAAAAGACAGATATTAACGCTTATTCAGTGATGATCAAACAGACTGATTTTGCCCTCCTAGCATACGAACTAATTATGTGTTTGATCAGTCTAAAATATTGCCTGCGCGTTAAAAGCAACTATAACTTATTTGATGAATATCAGTTTTCAACAAAAAAGGATTTATCAATTTTACGTAGATAAGTAAGCATCCGGATCCGGTCACTTCTTCTCTACTATCACTAAAGGACCTATATAGACTGCTAGCGTTTCAAAGGTGCTTTTTGCAAAAAAGAGCAGAGAAAAAAAAAATGTAAAACATTTGCATCATATTTAGTCGCAGTAATAGTGTTATTACATTACGTGTTTTATAATTCCAATTTTAGGAGTATTTTGGAAATTCTGATAATATTGCTCCTCTATAACATGTTATTCATGAAACCAAATAGTGTAGAAGATTTACAGTTACAAACCAAATAGCGTAATAGTGATTAAAGCCTTGTTAAATCTCAAGATAATAACTAGTACATAGATGGGTACTAGAAGCAGCAATCTTGCATCACGCCCTCACTTTCTTCGTAACAAATCTGAAAATGGGGAAGTTTATTGACAACGTCTTAAGACATTTTTATCTATGTATCTCGCTGAGATGTGAACAGTCATGGCCAGATTAACGGTATATCTTGATGGTGTCTCCCAGATCTCAATGACATTGAGAGAGAGAGAGAGAGAGAGAGAGAGAGAGAGAGAGAGAGAGAGGTGACTTGGATTAATTGATGCTGATATTGAATCTTTAACGAGCTAAAGGCCAAGTTACTTCTGACCAAAAAAAAAAAGGGCCAAGTTACTAAAGTTTTTATTTTTCATTTATTTAGTCTATGAATAAGTACTAGGACAAAATAGTCATAAAACCATTTTAGATTCCTATTCATTCTTTTCCCTTCCTCCATCAAACATGAAATGACCTAATTTCCTCTATTTGCATTCTTTTCTTTGTAAGCATACGAACAACGTTACCATCCAATTATTCTTTTATTTTGTTAACTCTCTGCGGTCAGTATCCATCTTATTTCCCCTTCCTCTTAAATCACTGCATTGAAACTGAGTGTTAGTGTTTTAACCCAACCAATGGGTGTCTGGGCAGCAGCCGCAGCAGCTAATTTGAGCACTTCCTGTTTTTAGATAATTATCATTGTAACTTGAGATTGTCACTTTCTAATGGGTTAAAATTTGTTATTTGAATAACTGCCACCGTTTGTAAACCTGTTGTAACATATTTAGCTTATCTTATTTTAATTGTACATGCTTGATAGTTAGGAATAGTACGTTGTTAATATTTTCTTAATCTAAAATGTTTGGCAGATACGGAGAGCTTATAAAATTGATTGTTCGAGAAGTTTTGCTTAAGCTGAAGGTGAAGAGCAGAGATCTTCCCTACCATCTAGTTGAAGTGGATGATCAAAAAGATATAGAAAAATTGTTGGACGTTGACTCTGATGGCATACGTTTTGTTATTATCCATGGGACAGGTGGAATTGGTAAATCAACTCTTGCTAAGGTTATCTTCAACCGATTCTTGCCTAAATTCAATTACTCTAGTTTCCTTGAAGTTGTCCAACATCAAGATCTTTTACAAGTGCAAAAGAAACTCTTATCTGACACACTAGGCTTGACCTCTGCTAACGGAATCCATGACACCCACGACGGGATCCATCGCATAAGAAATGGACTTAGTGACAAGAAAGTTCTGGTTGTTGTCGATAATGTGGACGAGAAGAGGCAACTCAAGAGCCTCGCAGGTAGCTGCGATTGGTTCGGTTCCAGAAGTAGGATCATGGTCACAGTTAGGGACATACGAGTAGTACTAAATGAGGACAAACAAATGCGACCTAGCAATTACTTGGCCCACTCAGTAAATGAGATGCCTTGGTATCGAGCAATTCAGCTTTTCAATAAACACGCATTTAGAAGCGATACTCCTCCTGAGAATTGCTACGATTTCTCGAAAGAAGTTGTTTTAAGCGTAGGAAGGCTTCCTTTGACTCTGGAAGTCGTGGGTTCTCTTTTTGCCGGAATGAACAGATCAAAGTGGGACGAGACATTGGAGGACTTAAAGCAAGGCCCGCCTAATAATGTCCGAGAATCACTGATGATAAGCATCAACAAATTGAACACCATAGAAAAAGCTATATTTATAGACATAGCATGTTTTTGCATCGGGGAGGATAAGACTTATGTGGACTACATGTGGCGTAGTAGCAACCATTCTCCACGCAATGCAATTGATGTTCTTCTCCTCATGTCATTGATAAAGATCGATGCGTACAATTGTTTTTGGATGCATGATGAAGTTCGAGATCTAGGAAGGTACATCGTCAAGGAGGAGAATTTTGAAGATGCTGGAAAGCGCCGTTGGATATGGATTGATGAAAATACTCTAGACATACTGAGGAGTGACGAGGTGAAAGTTAGTAAGAGTAGAAGATATGTTCAATCTAGCAAAATCTCTGGTTGTGTTCCTTAAATTGAGAATGTCGATTGATGGCCTGCTTTGTTTTCTAACTTATAGGGAAATAAAAAGCAACTCTATATAAACAATAAAAGTACATGTTTTCATGCCTTACTCATGTGAAAAGAGAACAAAGTGCACACTCCAGTTGGTTAGTTGGAATTCTTTTTTTTTTTTTTTTTTTTTGGTGAAAAGGTTAGTTGGAATTCTTCATTTATTGTTTCAGTGAGAATGAAAATGGATTCTTTGCTTCCTCGAAAAGGTGTTTAGTATGTGAAAAGACAGGGGAATCAACACCAAAATATACATTTCGAACATGCTTGGTTTGCCTTATTTTCAAGTTGAGAAGAACACTAATTATCTTGTTACTATACGCCTTTGATTTAATTAGTTTGGGGTCAAAGAAATACTATTGATATTGTTGACTACTTTGCATTTGTTTTTTGCTTCCTATGTTGCATACTCATCTTTGTTCCCTGCTGCTACTGGCAGGAAAAAGGAGCTATACGTGCTCTTAGTTTAGGTATTAGTCATGACTTAACACCTAAAGAAATAGCATATTTGCCAAAATTGAGGTTCCTTAAAGGGCAAAGATTGAATTTCGTAGGCGACTTCAAAAATGTTCGTCCTAATCTGAGATGGCTATCTTGGCATAATTGCTCACGGGATTTTTCAGCTACGAATCTTCACCTAGAGAATTTGGTTGTGCTCAACCTTTCAGGGAGTGACATCACCTACGACTGGGGTGGATGGAGGCAAATCAAGGTACTGACACATTTCACTCATGTTCGCTCCAAATTGTATCAATTGATCTTCATCGTCTCAATACTTTTTTCCGACATGTAATATGCCTTGTTTTTCTACTGCAGATGGTTAAAAAGTCGAAAATTCTAAATTTGATGGGCTGCTATTGTTTAACCAAAACACCCAATTTTCAGAGTTTGGCAATTTGGAGAAATTGATTCTAAAAAGGTGTGCGAATTTGTCTACCATTGATAGCTCAATGGGTAAGCTAAAACTACTAAGTACTTTGAATATTGAAGGATGTACATCCCTTGAAGCATTGCCCGAAGAAATTGGCTCTCTAGAATGCTTGTCAGAAATTAATATGCTGTGCAACGGCAACCTATTCAAGCTTCCCAAGACACTAGGCAATCTAAAATATTTGACCAAGTTTGAAGTTAAAGGTCATTCTAATATCAACCAAATTCCTCACTCTATTGGAAGGTTGAATCTCAAGCATCTGGTTTTGTCTAATTGCAATAATCTTCATGAGCTTTCGGATTCTATCGGGGAAATAGAATCATTGGTCAAATTGGATTTGACACTATTGAAGATTTTTTTTCTCCCTTATTCCGTTGGAATGTTAAAGAATCTCAAGCATTTACTTTTATCTAAATGTGAGAATATGTTGGAGCTTCCGGAATCTATCGGGAAGCTAGAATCATTGGTGGAGTTAGCTTTAAACTTCTCGAGAATCCCCGCTCTCCCTTATTCCATTGGAAAGTTAAAGAATCTCAACAATTTGTTTTTATCTCATTGCAAGAATATGCTGCAGCTTCCGGAATCTATCGGGGAGCTAGAATCATTGGTGGAGTTGGATTTCAAATGACTCGGGGATCTCCGTTCTCCCTTATTCCATTGGAAAGTTAAAGAATCTCAATCGTTTGCTTTTATCTAATTGCAAGAATATGCTGCAGCTTCCGGAATCTATCGGGGAGCTAGAATCATTGGTGGAGTTGGATTTAAATGACTCGAGGATTTTCGTTCTCCCTTATTCCATTGGAAAGTTAAAGAATCTCAACTGTTTGTTTTTATCTAATTGCAAGAATATACTGCAGCTTCCAAAATCTATCGGGGAGCTAGAATCATTGGTGGAGTTGAATTTGAATGACTCGGGGATCTCCGTTCTCCCTTATTCCTTTGGAAAGTTAAAGAATCTCAATCATTTGTTTTTATCTAATTGCAAGAATATGCTGCAGCTTCCGGAATCTATCGGGAAGCTAGAATCATTGGTGGAGTTGGATTTAAACTCCTCAGGGATTTCCATTCTCCCTTATTCCATTAGAAAGTTAAAGAATCTCAACCGTTTGTTTTTATCTAATTGCAAGAATATGCTGCAGCTTCCAAAATCTATCGGGGAGCTAGAATCATTGGTGCAGTTAGATTTAAACGACTCGGGGATCTCCGTTCTCCCTTATTCCATTGGAAAATTAAAGAATTTCAACCATTTGTTTTTATCTAATTGCAAGAATATGCTACAACTTCCGGAATCTATCGGGGAGCTAGAATCATTGGTGGAGTTGGATTTAAACTCCTCGAGGATTTCCATTCTCTCTTATTCCATTGGAAAGTTAAAGAATCTCAACTATTTGCTTTTATCTAATTGCAAGAATATGTTGCAGCTTCCAGAATCTATCGGGGAGCTAGAATCATTGGTGGAGTTGGATTTAAACTCCTCGGGGATTTCCGTTCTCCCTTATTCCATTGGAAAGTTAAAGAATCTCAATCGTTTGTTTTTATCTAATTGCAAGAATATGCTACAGCTTCCAGAAACTATCGGGGAGCTAGAATCATTGGTGGAGTTGGATTTAAATGACTCGGGGATCTCCGTTCTCCCTTATTCCATTGGAAAGTTAAAGAATTTCAACCATTTGTTTTTATCTAATTGCAAGAATATGCTGCAACTTCCGGAATCTATCGGGGAGCTAGAATCATTGGTGGAGTTGGATTTAAACTCCTCGGGGATTTTCATTCTCCCTTATTCCATTGGAAAGTTAAAGAATCTCAACTATTTGCTTTTATCTAATTGCAAGAATATGCCGCAGCTTCCGGAATCTATCGGGGAGCTAGAATCATTGGTGGAGTTGGATTTAAACTCCTCGGGGATTTTCATTCTCCCTTATTCCATTGGAAAGTTAAAGAATCTCAACCGTTTGCTTTTATCTAATTGCAAGAATATGCTGCAGCTTCCGGAATCTATCGGGGAGCTAGAATCATTGGTGGAGTTGGATTTAAACTCCTCGGGGATTTCCGTTCTCCCTTATTCCATTGGAAAGTTAAAGAATCTCAACCGTTTGCTTTTATCTAATTGCAAGAATATGCTGCAGCTTCCGGAATCTATCGAGGAGCTAGAATCATTGGTACAGTTGGATTTAAACTCCTCGGGAATTTCCGTTCTCCCTTATTCCATTGGAAAGTTAAAAAATCTCAGCTGTTTGCTTTTATCTAATTGCAAGAATATGCTGCAGCTTTCGGAATCTATCGGGGAGCTAGAATCATTGGTGCAGTTGGATTTAACATTCTTAAGGATCTCTGTTCTCCCTCGTTCCATTGGAAGCTTAAAGAATCTTGAGTATTTGCTTTTATCTAAATGTAAGAATTTACATGAGCTTCCGGACTCCATTGGAAGGTTAACGAATTTGATGGATTTGTCTTTTTCTGAATGTGAGAATCAACTTGAGCTTCCGGACTCTATCGGGGAACTACAATCTTTGTTTAGGTTGGATTTAAATCTCTTGGGGATATCCGCTCTCCCTGGTTCCATTGGAAGATTAGAGAATCTCAAGCATTTGTGTTTACGTGGATGCAAAAATTTACATGAGCTTCCGGACTCTATTGGAGAACTAAAATCATTAGTCGAGTTGGACTTAGAACTCTCAGGGATTGCCGTTCTCCCTAATTCCATTGGAAGGTTAACAAATTTCAAGCATTTGTCTTTTTTTGGATGTGAGAATCTACTTGAGCTTCCAAAATCTATCGGGGAATTGAAAGCATTGGTCACGTTGGATTTAAAACTCTCAGGGATCTCCGTTCTCCCCTATTCCATTGGAAGGTTAAAGAATCTCAAGCATTTGCTTTTATATGGATGCAAGAATTTACATGAGCTACCGGATTCTATTTGGGAACTAAAATCATTGGTCAAGTTGCATTTAAAACTCTCAGAAATCTCTATTTTCCCTTATTCCATTGGATGGTTAACGAACTTCACGCATTTGTCTTTTTCTGGATCTGAGAATCTACTTGAGCTTCCAAACTCTATTGGGAAACTAAAAGCATTGGATGAGTCGGATTTAAAACTCTCGGGGATCTCCGTTCTTCCTGATTCCATTGAAAGGTTAAAGAATATTAAACATTCGCTTTTATTTGAATTCTCACATGAGCTTCCGAATTTTATTAGAAATCCAAAATCATTGGTCAAGTTGGATTTAAAAATCTCGAAGATCTCCGTTCTCCTTGATTCCATTGAAAAGTTCACGAATTTAACGCATTTGTCTTTTTCAAGATGCATGTATCTACGTGAGCTTCCAGACTCTATTGAAAAAATGGAATTATTGGTCGAGTTGGATTTAAGATTCTCGAGGATCTCCTTTCTCCCCGATTCTATTGGAAATCTAAAGAGACTAAAAGTCTTAAAGGTGGCATACACAGAGATACACACGATACCTTGTTCTCTTGGAGGGGTGGAGTCACTTGAAGAGCTCGATGCCTCGTTTTGTCCGCATCTCAAGGATGAAATCCCATGGGAATTGTGGAGCTTGACTCATTTGAGGATCCTGGATTTGGATGGGAGCCCAATCTCTACGATGCCGAGAAAGATTAGTGGTTTCTCTAGTCTCCAAACGCTTAAAATTGCAAGCCACCGACTTTCCCCCTTGCCAGAGCTTCCCTCAAGTTTGAAATGCCTTGTTGTTGTAGCTGCTCAATTCCCTATTCTTCCCGACCTCTTGAGCCTAGTTCATTTACATCATCTCGAAGTGCGTAAAGAACAACATATGACACTTTGGATCCCGCACAAGGTTACCTCACCTTGGAAGGACGTGCTCTCCATCAATCGGCTTCCACTTAGCTTATCAACCTTGAAAATTCACTCTATCCCGCAATTGCCATACATTTCTGACTTGCAAAATTTGTCGATTCTCTCTATCAGCGAATGTTTGACACCATGCTTGCCTGATCTTACGCACTTGAAGAGGCTACAAGAGTTACAGCTCGATGACTTCCCCGAACTTGTGGAGATTCCAGGTTTGGGGGAATTGGAATCACTGAAGTTTCTGCACATTATCATGTGTGATGTGATCAAACAATTGCCTAACCTATCGAAGTTAAAAAATTCGTTGCGTCTCAAGCTAATATATTGCATAAAGTTGAGAGCCGTTGAAGGCTTGAAAGAGTTGAATTTTTTAGAGTATGCAGAGCTCAGATATTGCAAGTCCTTGGAAAGGTTGCCCGATGTGCCGAAATCCACCAAATTGGAGACAGATCAGGCGCCACTAGAACCTGCGGAACACACCATGAGCCAGCGAAGCGATTGTGACTTTCAGTGGACTAATACGACAGGTGGGCAATTATAGCCTCGTTTTTATTATAATGAGGGAAACATAAGTTTTCATGAGGGCTTCTATTTGCTAACCTATAGAATTGGCTTGGAATAAAGGCCAAGAAAGAGTTGGCGGCGAGTATTCAGAGTTTTAAGGCCTTGCACATGGAATAAAAACCAAATTTGTGGCCTTGCACGTGGAATAAAGCCAAATTTACAACGCACGGTATAACCGACGTGAATTAATCCAGGTGTCTTCATGTCACTTCTTGCGCCATCTATTATATTTCTTGATAGTGTTAGAACGATGTTTTCAATTTTTAAATTTAATTCTCATGATGCATTAAGTGTTTTGCTCTATTCATTTCAATCATCTCTAAAGTATGAATTTATTATGTTTGAGTAGGCTTAACAAATATCATTACCTATATCTATGATGTCGGCTGCATTAGCCACGATGGCATGTCCTAGTGTCCGTGATTTTGCCAATCAAAGACTCAAATTATTTTCAATTTGTCATCATCACACTTTTGATGGAACAATAAATAGGGCTATTGTAATTACGTAATCCGCTTATTGAAATGTAGCCCATGTGATTCTACACGGCCAATGAATTGCATCACACATCAAGGATATGTTTTGCATTTGGCGTTCAAAACAGCACATACTGATGATTTACATTGAAGTAATAATTTAGCCACCCAAACTTTTGATTGCACAAATTTGACAAGTTTCAAAATTTGATTGTATTATCTAGAAATTTTAATTCAAATATACTAATAAGTTTTAGAACTTCAAATGCACCAATCTTAAAATAAAAATTAAGAGTTGAGTCTTTTTTTCTCCGCATCCCCAATCCCCCTCCCCCAAAAAAAAGAAAAAAGAATTAAAGGGTCTGAGCACCCTTTGTATGGAAGGAGTGTAACAATTGTTGCCATTTTTGGTTCTTCAATATATCACTTGTGATATCTTTTCTTTCGTAGTGGTGGATATGATTATAATAATCAACGTTAGGTGTCTTTCAACGTTGTGCACTTGGAGGGATTGGGCTGCCTCTGGCAGTTTTGACGAAGATCAACCCGCCCGTCTCTGTTCTTCATCTGTATGATGTCGAGAATACTGCTGGTGTCACCGCGGATATTAGCCCCATGGACACCGGTGCCGTGGTGAGTTTCCCTTCCCATCTCTAATTCGCCTGCTGTTTGCTGAATTTAGGATGAATGGAATTGCTAGGCTCTATATGAAGATGGAATTTCATGTTGTTGATTGTTTTCTTGGGGATATTGTTTGGATTACCTATTCAGATGAGTAAGCTCGATATCATCCTTGAATATATGGATCGTTTCATGCATCAGACTAATTTGTTGCTTCTATTATCAGGTCCGTGGACTTCTGGGACAGCAACAAGTCGAGGAATTGTCAACATCAATGCCGGAATGGTCAGAACCCTTTGTGATGGAATTACCGAATATTGCCCGAAAGCTATTGTCAACCTGATTAGCAACCCTGTTATAACCACAGCTTCCGTTGCAGCCAAAGTTTTCAAGAGAGCTTGCCCTCATGATCCAAAGAAACTGTTGGGTGTGACCATGCTCAACTTAACTAATTCGTGGTACGTATCCCTTCTGGTTCTACTGCTGGTACTATTAAGAAGAATCGAATATGTTTACAGAGTACAGAGTATCAGGTTGTCAGCTTTGTATAAGCCTACAAAGATAGAAGCGTGTTTCTCCTTGTTTATCGCCCTATTTTGTCTCAAACGTCATGTCATGCGTACCTGCAATTGATAACTTGCTCCAAGGGCATTTAACCTTTTCCCAGCTTTCGAAAAGATATCTATGTGGACTTGGTATTTTATTAAATAGGCTAATGCCTCATGTACTGGATCATGTGGGAGGTGTAGAAGTGAAGTTTATAAAATTGGGCTATTTCCAAGTCTAGCAGCAGAGTCCGGAAGCCCCATTTATTCGACTGTTTGGGGGTGAAATATTAATGTAACTGCTGTTATATGCTAGTGAGTGTCATTGGTTCTCTTCTCATGATCAGAAGGTTGTTTATGATCAGAGATACTTGATACTAGCGCTCAGGCAGCAAAATCTGTACAAGATAGCAGTTTCGAGACAATGCCATGAAAGCCAACAACTTCTTTCCTTCCCCCTTCTTTCCTTCCCGCCAATATATCGTAGGTGTTCGCTGATATATCTCATCAGATTTCTGATCCATTATGTTCCATGAAGGCAGAAGTACTAGGTCTTGATCCTAGAGAAGTTGATGTTCCAGTTGTTCGGGGTCACGCAGGGGTGACAATATTACCTCTTTTATCTCAGGTTTGTGATGTATTCTTCCTAATAAGAACTTCTATTATGTTCAACAGCGAGCCTATTAGAAATTACACTTTCTGTAGAATGCTAAATGTCAGTTGGCATTTTCAAAATCTGTAGAGGTCAATTTTCGCAGTGTTGATGTTATATCACATTCCGTTAGTCTCTTCAGTTTTGGGTTTCAGGTCGTATAATAGTGCTTTAGCTATTCTAGTGATGTTCATTTTGCTTAGGGCTTGTGACAAGCTCCGGAATACCAAGGCTCCCTGAGGAATACACTGTTACCAGCAAGCATTTTTGTTTCCCAGACACTCGACTGCATGCTTAATCATGTTAGAGTCTGTAATCTTTAAATTTACGAGCCATTTCGAAGATGTACTCTGCTGAGAAGTTTCTTTATGAGAAGGATGAGATTTTCACAAGAATCACTTCTTAGGTGACATGTGGACATATATCCTGCAACGAACATTAGAGAGCTTGTTATCATCTCTACGTTCGATTTACCAATGCTGCCTTGGCAACCTATCCACTACCACTACACAAGAAAAGTGTTAATAAAGATCTTTGTCGGAATAAATGGGACACCTCACATGTGAAAGTACGCACAAGGTGATGATTGCTTTGTCTTGGGCTATAGGCAGAAGCAAGCAGTTATGGAGAATATCTTAGTTTCTGATTATTTTGCCTGGTCCTTATAAAGGAAAACAACGGAAATTATCAGAAAGTATGTAAAACAGAGCAGCATGCATCTCTTGTTGTTACGGCTAGGAGGATTACTTGAATTTTGATGATAAGTGGAGAAGTTTCGTGCAGTGACAGAATTGTTGAATATATCAAGTTTCCTTGAAGTGAGTTTTGAGGTCAAATCGAAACTGGATTTTTTGCGTCTATTTTCACAATGAAATGATGACATCACGTCTTAGTCTTCATTTGTCTGCTTCCTTTGTTATGTCATGAAGCCGACTGAATCGTGTACTCCGTGTTTTGACGACTTTAGGCTAAAAGCTGGAGCTGGCTTGGCAACTCTCTCAATGGCGAGTCCTTTTTTTGGCCTTTTGAGTTGTGATCTGATCTCTTTCATGAACGGGAAATTTGATGGCTCTTTGATATGCGGACTCATTTTACATGGTCACATAATGTGAAAATGAAATATGCAGGCATATGCTGCTATGAAGTTTGCCGATGTGTGCCTGCTTAGGTTGAGGGGCTACGCTGGCATTGTTCAGTGTGCATTTGTTGCTTCTCAGGTTTGGTGCCTTAAATAAAACTGGTCAAGATCCAATCCTCTTACTTCTCTTGAATTCAAAGTAAAATGACCAATGATTTTCTCTATTGTTGCCCCTTTTTTTTCAGGTGACTGATCTTCTGTTCTTTTCGTCCAAAGTGCGCCTCAATCGTACTTGGGCGGAGGAGCTTCTTCCTCTTGGCCCACTGAATGAGTACGAAAGGTCTGGAATTTTAATTAATCTTGAGATTTTTAGGTCTGCTCAGATGACAACAAAGGAAGATGGAAGTTCTTTTAATTTCGGCCTTTGTTTATTAACCTGTGGAGCTGGCTTGGAAAGGGCAAAGAAAGAGTTAGCGGCAACGAAAATAGTTTCTGGTTAGTCGGTACTCAATATGGGTTCTTGGGAATAAGTGGTCGGACCTAAGCAGATATCAAAGTTTATTCTGCATAGCTGACGTAGGCGAAACACCGGGGTTTTTCTTTTCTTGCATGTAACTTACTCAATGGTAATTTGCGTAATAACAAGGTGGACGGATGTTTGCATGTCATCGTTTTATGTCTGTCTTTCTAGTTTCGCGTTTACATTGCCGACTTTCTTATGCACCTGTAGCGTCGCCTCCAAGGAGCACTGTCAGTTCAGTTATGCAATACCGCAATAAGCAAATGATGCACAGAGGGTGCCGAATGAGCTGAAGCTCAGTCATTGCCACCAGGTTTGAAGTTTTAAGAGATTCAAGTGCAGCTTATTAGGGCTTTGTCCAGAAGATTTAAGAGAATGAGCAAGAGAGCCATTATAGAATCTCTTCTTGGGTAAGTTGGCAGAGAGGGAAATGAAATTATCTTTTCGACACCATAGCACGAGATTCAGAATTTTCAATTGGAGACATCTCTCCGCTAAATTCTCCCTATTTTTTTCACCATGCTAAATTTTCCCTATTCACCAGCAGCAATTTCTCACACTAAGTTCTCCTTACGTGGAACATTCAGACTGAGAGATTATCGAGTCTCTTTTCTTTTTTCTTTTTTCTTTTTTGCATGAAAAAGCAATTGATTTGCTGAAAAAAGAAAAACAAAAGGCTTTAGAACGTTATCTTGAGGTTGGATGGGCCTCGTAACATTTTCTGCTTTTGTTGGGTAGTGGCTAGCCGCTCGTTACCAACTGATGACGAATGAGTATTGCTTCAAGTTAAAGATCATTTTAAATCCATTTTGCAAGTCTTTTCTTTTTAACTTGTGAAAGTTCTTAGTTGAATTTGCTCCAACAACAAGGGTGTGTTTATTTAATGTGAAACACGAAAATTATTTTCAAAGAAAGTAGTTAGTTTTTACTTATCATGTGGTATATTGAAAAGGTACGATTGAAAACGTTTTTGCATATTGGATCTCATTTGAAATAATAAATATTAAATAAGATGAAAAAGTGAGCATTTATTAAGATACTACGTTTGAAGAAATGATTTTTCATATTTAAAAGGGGAAATCTGGAAAATTAGTTCGTAAAAAGCTCTTGCAATTAAACAAAGCTACCCTCAAAGTTCTTGGAATCAAAGTTGAAATTTACCGTGTGCACGGCATGGCCGCTACCGGAGAAAACCCTCTCGCTCTTAGCCTCAATCTCTGTTCTGTCTCGCTCTCGGTCTCTCCTCCCATCTCTCCGTCTGTTGTTTTCGGCTCCCCTTCCCTTTTTATCTCTCCGGCAGCCGCCCATGGCTCCCGTCGCTACTGGCCCGCCACTGCCGGCCTGATCCCCACGTTGTTTGCTCTCACCACGTCATCAGTTGACATGGCAAGCATTCTTGTGCTCCCACCCAATTACAGCTTGACACATATACGCTGACATGGAATTGAACACCAGAACTAAAAACTTCACTCTTCCTCCACCATGACAGCCACCATCCCACCGCTCCAGTACAACCGTCGCCACGGCTCAAGCCGCTTCAACTTCCATCCTCGAGTTCTCCGTGTCATGGCTGTCGCACCCAGCGGTGAGTTTGCACCCTCCGCCTTCGTTGTCGCAGATTTGCTCTGCCCGACCAGATTTGGAGCCATGGCGAGACGAAGGTGACCAGGTCTGAATAGTGACCGGCGAGGCGGGAAGACGAAGCAGACGCACAAAGGAAGGAAAACTCGAAGACAAATAGTGTAAGACGAAGCTAAAGAGCATATCTGGAGCCATGGTGATGGCAGGAAGATGAAGCGACCAGATTTGGCCGGTGGCCGAAGACGAAGACGAACAGGCGCATGGAGGAAGACGAACAGAGGAAGACGACCACAAAGACGACTGAGGGAATGACTCAGTTTGGACAGCCTAAACGAGAGCAATCACTTCTAGATCTGGCGACGGACGAGCCTAAATGCAAGAAACCACGAAGGGGTGGCTCGGCCATGGATGGCCAATGGCTGCGAGCCGCGCGCGACTGACTTGGTGGCCCGGCCATGGACCATGGCTCCAGATCTCGCCTTGTCGATCATGGACCAGCGATGTCACAGGCCAGATCTAGTTGGCTCCGTCTTCTGGTGGTCCCCGTGACTCCGGCCAGAACTGTAACGAACGCCACATCAGCAGTTTTGAAAAGGACCCCATTGGTTAAGAAGTTTGACCTTGTCTGTTTGATTTATCTCCCAATGTGCATCATAAGAATTGATTCCAGATCACTCTTCTTCTTTTTTTCTTCTTTTTTTCTTTTTTTGAATCTTTTCTTGTTGCACTAATTTACTTGGTTATATGTGTCCTGATTCCAGCAGCTCTAGCTGGGCATATGCAACATCTCATGCTTTCAGTATAACCACAACATGTCTGGCCTCGACCAAACTCATTGACGATCTTTTACCAACGAAGGATGTTCCGATTCGAATACTTCGGCCTTTTCCAGAGCATCAGGAGGGCTTGGACATCAAGATTCCAGATGAATCTTGCTCAAAAGGGCTAGCTCTTTTGTGGGCTTTGAAAAGTCAAAAGCGGAAAAAAAAAAAAGAATAAAAAGTATAAAAGGGACCACCGTGAGAGAAAACGAAGAGAGAGAAGACTGAGAGCAATTCGGGAAAGAAGGAAAGAAGAAGGAGGAGAAGAAGAAGAAGAAAGGGGAAGAAAGGAAAGAGGGTTTGGCGCGTGCATGCCACAGACGCCTCGCCAAGCCGACTCGACTCGATAACGCAACGCCTGGTAAGAGATTAGGCCCATCGTTCATCCAATTATAATAGTTTACTAGTTTAGAGTTCAAATTCGGAATTTTTGGAAAATCGAGCGGCGAAGTCCGATTTTGGAGTTGTTGAGCCGCGTATTTTTATAGAAATCATAGTTTAGGATGTTGTGGAGCCATGGGATTTTACAGATCGTGATTTGAGCTAATGGTTTATCCAAAACAAAATTTCAAAGTTTCCTACTTGCAGTGAACAGTATGCATTCAGCAACTTCAGGCTCATATTTTGTTGATTTTCAGCTTGAATTTGGGATGGTCAAGTTGGGATTCTTGTACTATGTGCGAAGGGTTTTCTATTAACTATAAATACATTTGGAACGGGATTCGGAGGAGAAAGTTATGGTGTAATCAAGTTGTGCCCTGAAACCCTGCATTGTGAATGGGTTGAATAATTGCTTTGGGTCTGTGACATGTTAATGCATGAGAGTCATTTTGTTTGGCATAGTTTAGTCATTTCATAGTTGGGGTAGAGTTTTATTTGATTTTAACATTTTTCCTCGCATTTGATCCGGGTCATGAGTGATGCTATTTCTTCTATGAATTTATAAACTCACGTCTTGAAAAAGATAAAAAATTTGAGTATCATATGAGCAATTGAAGCATGCTTGTTGTATAAAAGTCTAGATCGGGCAATTACTACCTTTTAATATTTGAAAATGATTTGAGAATGTTTTTACTAAAGATATTGTGAAATAATACATTGCTTTATGAATTGGTTTATGGAATGAGTTATATGATGATTTGAGCAATTTTTTTATGAAGGATGTTACAAAAGATTTTATAGATATTGATTTGTGAATTTGATTTATGAAATGATATGAGAAATGCTTTACGAAAAAGTATTTTATTAGATGAATTGAGTTACGAAAGATTATATGGTTGGTTTATGAAATGCATTGTGGATTATGAGATTAATTATAGATTGAATTTCTGGATATTGGAGGATCAATATTGTTGTGAGCCCGTGAAAGGGCTGGTAGGTATGCATACCGAGTTTAAGATATCCTTTTGGGCCAAGCTACCGGCTTTGTAGGTGGAAACCTTGCCAATGGGGGAATCTTGGTCACCTTGTTACAAGGCGTTGTGTCGTAACCATGATTAGGTATTAAGCAAAAGATTGGTCAATGGATAGATCACTAAGGTGTGTTTTGATGTGAGATTGATCAATGGATAGACCATTGATTTTTGGTAGAGATTAATCAATGGACTTAACTATTGATATTTGAATTGTGATGGTGAATTTAAATGTGTATTTCTGACTTATATCAAAACAATAAACGATTCGTACTTGTTGACACCTAAATTTTTGCCCAAAAATCATTTCCAAAAAAATGGGAACTTTTTTTCCACAAAAATATTTCACGTCAAATTTTTGCATATAGATTATCTAGGTGTTTAGTATAGTTTTTTTTTTTTTTAAATGGAAGATGTTTTTCCTTCAAAAAATTAAAAAAAAATTAAAAAAAATATATTAAAAAAGATTATAAAATATTATAAAAAGATTATAAAAAAAAAAAAAAAAAAAAGTTGGGGCCAATGATCTAAATGTGATTAGCCAAGCCCAGGAGGTAAGATTGGAATTAAAATGGCAAATTGGGGCCAAAATGCAATTTTCAAAAGTTGAGGAACCAATTTGCAAATTTTGTAAAATTTCACCCGAGCCCTTAAATCATCATCTTAGCCCCAAATTTAGTTGAAATTAAACTTGGTTCAGGTCTAATTAATCGAATTGGGCAAAAAGGACCAAATTACATTGAATTGGGCATTTTTGGGCAAGAAAATGGCCAACTTTGAGGGACTCTCTTGCAAAATTGGGTGGAGACAATTGCGAAAAATGGTCAAGATCTTAAACTAATATACATGAGCTTGTTAATTGATGAAAAACCGCAGCCAAATTGATGGATTAAAGCACCCAAACCAGCTACCAAAACCCAGCCCACGGTTAAGTCTTAATTCGAAGCTGCTAAGTAGGCATATTGGTGGCCCCACCATATCCCACTCAGCCGCCCATTTAGCTTGATCTTTGCACGTGATGGAAGACCATTATTGTTAGTACAAGTGGACAAAAATTGATCAGAAATAAGCTGCTGAAAGCATGGGAAAATCGCAGTAAAATCCACGCACTCAAATAGCTGCAGAAGTTGAAAAATTGGCCCAAGTCAAAGAGTGCGTGAACTAGGTCAGTTGGCAGGCTTGGTAGGTGGACAAAAAGCCGACCAAGAGATTGATGAATTCAGTGGATAAGATCTATGAAGCATGCTGTTTTGAGGCACGAGAGAGAAGAGACAAGAAGGAGAGGATAGAGCTCATGGTCATCCCCCAAAGGAGCCCTCAGAAGGAACTCCAGAAAAGCAAAACCCAAAATTCCATACGGACCTGGAGAGAGAAAAGTGAAATCTTCACACACCTACGTCCAAAATTAGCCAAAACCTTCAACTAGAGAGTGAAACTTCACTCAAAGATATTTTCATCCATAGGTCGCACGTCCCAAATGGAGTTCGGGAAGGTCTCCTAAAGCCCCCGAAAACTACCCTCTTGGCAAGCCAAGAAAGTCCGAAAATTTTTGTAAGTGTTGAGCCCGATTGGTCATAGGTGAGGGAAAGCGAGTGTTTTTGAAAAACTTGAGAGACAAATGAGAACAATATGGACTTTTACCCCAAACTATAATACATATCGTTTGGTTTGGTGCTACATTTTCCAACAAAAGAGGTCCTGAAGTCTAATTGTAGATGTCAAAGAAAACCTTCGTTGTCAGTCCTTGTTTATGCAGATCTCATTTCCAGTTCAAAGGAGCCAACTTCCACATGCCCCCGAGGATAATTTCTTGGTTTCCTCGGCCAATAACCACTTGCAAAAGAAACTAGGAAATAAGGTAAGTATCCTAGATATATTTTTGTTCGATTTTGAACATTTTTAATAGTGAAAAATCAAGAGGAAAACTAGTCCAAGAAACTGATTTTGAGGCTGGAATTTTTCTAAGTGTTGAAATCTCTTCAAGAGTTTTGCATGTATGGTTCTTGGAGAGGTTGTTTTGATGTGATCAGTTGGTCATTCTCTATGATGTTTGTTGACTTTGAAAGACTATGCTACGTACTTTCACTTGGATTAAGTAATGTGTCATGTAGAGCTTGCATGTGATGAGTGTTGGGGCTTGAATATGGGCATGCAACCTGTTTGCTTGACTTGGGTTCAAACCCAGATTTGCAAAATCAGCTCAAACCCGCATATTTGAGACCGATTTCAACTTAGTTCTTTTGTGTTTTAAGCTATGATTTCTGTCTAATCTCACTCCTTGCATGTGGTAGTATAATCTTGATACTTTAGTTCCACATTAGATTGCTTATGGTTTGAGATTGAAGGCCGCAAACATGGCCTGAGGAAGCTAGTTTGGAGTGATTTGATGCACGCCAAGTGTTCGACGAAATGCGCAAAACCAAGTTTCGATCTTGAAATGGTCGATTTGAGCCGAGTTATTGTGATATTCATGTGATGTGTTGTTCAATGTTAGCATATATCGGTTTAGGAAATTATTATTTTTATTTAAAAAAAAAAAATAAAAAATAAAAATCCAAAAATTTAAAAATAATATAAAAAGTGATAAATGGTATCAAATTAAGGCAAAAATGACATCTATGAAATTTTTCTAATTTTAAAAGGTCATTTTCCTAATTTAATGCAATTTTGGTATTTTATTATCATTTTTGTAAATAATCCATTTTGCATAGATTAAAATTATCTAGAGTAATTTCATGCATCTATTTAAAATTCTCATTTCACTCACGGGGGTCCTATCCCGAGGCTTGATAATCATGCCATATAATATTATTTGCCCGACTTGTATCAGGTTTTCCTTTTCCACATTTATTTTCAAGTCATTTGATTTTCTTGGATGTTTATTTACCGCGCCGCTTTTCATTAATTTTAGTGTAAATTTCTCTTCTAAATTAGGTTATGATTAGTCTAGATATTAAAAAAAAAACCTACAGAAACATTTGCATGGATGCTTAGCGGTTTCATAAGGATTATAATTGGTAGTCAAGATTGTGTGGCCATTTAGATTAACAACCTTCCAAGTTAATGGTACCGCAAGGGCACTAATAGAAACATTAGCGCAAACAAGTCCCCGTTCTTAGAAATCTCTGGTTGTGTAAGAATCGAGACAACACTCCCGCGTCTCGATTGGTTTTTAGCCAACCCCGATAGGCTAGTGGCGACTCCTAGAATTACATAGGTTGTTAAGAACTAAAAAACAAAATCCAACGTCGCGCGAGGTATGGGTTTGGGAGAGCCCACGCCTAATTTAGGGCCATTGGTCTACCTCTTTAGGCAAATACCCCTAAACCTTCTTCCTTTTTCCCCCAAATGGAAAAGAGAGGTCGTGACAGTACTTGATTTAATATGTATATATAATGAGTTGGACTATGATTTTTCAATAGTGCTCTATACTTATATTTATGTGTGTAGTGACTGCTCGATTTGCTTAGAAGAGATATGTACTACTCACTGAGCATGTGGTTGCTCACTCCTCTATTTTCCAAATCCTTTCAAGTCCCTCATATAATGACCAATAGAATGAGAGCGATATTGACGGAGACTTTTAGGAGTTGGGGTGTGACACAAAGGGACTTATTCCGATCTCTATTAGCAAGATCGGATATCATCATCATCTTATTAGGCGAGGCCAAGCACGATGACCACTTCAATTTCCTTCAATTTTTCTGAAGGGCCTCATTGATTGTGAAGTTTTCATCTTCTCAGTTTGATTATTTCCCTATGTGCATCACATTTGTTTTTTAATTTTTATGTACTAATTTACTAATTTACTTGGTCATTTGTCTCCCGATACCAGCAACTCCAGCTAGACGGTCAGCAACAACACGTGCTTTCAGTTTGTCTCAAGCTGCTAGACGAGCTATATAATAACCGCAACGTGCCTCGCCTCGAGCAAGCTCATTGACAGTTTTCGTTCAACGCGATTCTTTCCCTAAATCTCGTTTCCTAAGTGCAGTAGCACCAGCCCCTAACACATCAAGAATGGGTTTTGAGGTGTTCCTAAGTTTCAGGGGATTAGATACTCGGCGCAACTTTACTAGTTGCCTCCATCATGAAATGGTGGAGAAAGGAATCCGTGTCTTCAAAGATGACAAAGAGCTCCGAACCGGTCAAAAGATTGAGGGAAAGCTTTTACAAGCCCTTAACGACTCTCAAATCTATATCCCCATCTTCTCTAAGGGCTTTGCTTCCAGTCTGTGGTGTCTCCACGAGGTTGCACATATGGTAAACTGCACTTCAAAGTCGGAGGGGAAGAAGCAGATTCTTCCTGTTTTCTTAGATGTGGAGACAGATGATGTGAAGCTGAAAACCAATTTGTACAAAGATGCCCTGTCTAACCATAAGGAAAAGTATGGCCCCGATCAAGTGAAGCGTTGGGAAGATGCTCTTGTTGAGGTTTCAACTACAGTAGGTTGGAAGCTGGAAGGAAAAGAGTAAGTTTTTCACAAATTTTCGCAGTTATTAATCTTAGATGATCCGTCAAGACACATTTGACAGATGTCAACTGATTTTTCTCATATTCAATCTAGTCTTCTAGCCGTTAATTTCTCTATAATTGACATGTAAGCTAAAAAGAAGTTAACACGAATGTCTAATTCATTGTTTCCACCAACAAAAAATGTCTATGTCATTGTCAAGTTATTAAATGCTCAGTTTTGTTGGGCTGTCAAAAATTTTAAAACAAATTTAAATAGAAAGATAAATAACTTCCAACAATTTAGGAAGAAGTAAAGTGAAACAACAGAAAGGCAAATACAAATCGATTGTTATTACAATACATGCTTTATAATTCTAATTTTAGGAGTATTTTGGAAATTATGATAATATTCCTCCTTTATTGTACATACTCATCATGAAACCAAACGACTTTAAAAGATTTACATTTTTCAAATATCGTAAAAGTTGTTAAAACTCTATTAAATTTTATATTAATAAGTATTATGTAGATGATTACTAGAAGCAGTAATCTTGCATCACACCCTCATTATCTTCATGACTAATTTGGAAAGGGAAGAAGTTTAGTAACATCGTCTAAGCCGTCACTTGGACATTGTCCCGCATTAATTGGCTTTTTGATTGCTCACGTGTGAGCTAAACATAAGACTAATTTTCCCACCCAAAAAAAAAACTGGAGCTCATACCGCTTGTCGCAGCATCCAAGCTTGGCTCGTCGCCTTTGTTTAACGTCTCCTTAAGATCTGGAGGTAGCTTTACTAGATCTAGAAGTTTTCATGAATCATCTCGTCGAGATCTCAATGGTAATGGCCAGGGTGATGGTATCTCGATGATGTCTCCTAGAAAATTCCACCGAGAGAGAGTGAGAGAGAGCCAGAGGCCTCCTTACTAGAGTTATTTTCACTTGTTTAATTTACGAACGAAGAACAATAAAATCCAATCATTCCTCTTTTTTGTTTTTTCTCGTGCAGTTAGTATCCAAATCCTTCCCATTTCCTCTTATTTACTGCATCCAAATTTAGTGTTAGTGTTTAAACCCAATGAATTATTGGGATTATGACTAATGGCCAGTTTATAAGTGTGGGGAAAAGTCTCATAATTTGAGTTGACGTTTATGGTGAGAGAAGCCCAAAACCACTCAATATTGATAGAGCTCATATTACCAACAAGTCTAGACACAACAACCACATAAGAGATACAGATTATTGCAGCTCCAACACATGGCCCAATGTGTGAGGGGGGAAATTATTGGGGTTTATCCCACATTGATTATGGAAGGGGCTGGCGGCTAGTTTACAAGTATGAGAGACAATCTTACCATTTAAGCTAACCTTTAAGGCCACCCAACACCAATGGGAGTCTAGGCAACAGCCCCTACAGCTATTTTGAGCCCATATAATTTAGGTTATTTTCTTGTAACTTGAGATTGTTATTTTTTCTTTGTTTCTTTTTTTATTCAAATTTGTCATTTGGAAAATTGCTACCATTTGTAAACCAATCTTAATAGATTTCATATACGCTTGAAAGTTGGAAATAGTATGTTGTCATCATTTTCTCAATCTGAATTCATCTACCATTGATATCTGCAGTTATGGAGAACTTATAAAATTGATTGTTCGAGAGGTTCAACTTAAGTTGAAGGGGAAGAACAGATTTCTTCCTAACAATCTAGTAGAAATGGATGATGAAGAAGATATAGAGAAATTACTGGATGTTGAATCTGATGAAGATGTACGTTTCATTATAATCCATGGGACAGGTGGTATTGGTAAATCCACTCTTGCTAGCATTACCTACAATCGTTTCCAATCTAAATTTGATTGCAGTAGTTTCATTGAAGATGTCCAAGACTCGTCGCAATGTGATGGTCTTCTTGGCATGCAAAAGAAACTATTAATCGACACCCTAGGATCAACCTCTACTCAAGAAATTTATGACACAGACGAAGGGCTTTATCGCATAAAAAGAGGACTTGGCCAAAAGAGAGTTCTAGTTGTTCTCGATAATGTGGACGAGAAGAAGCAATTCAAGAAACTCGCAGGGAGCTCTGATTGGTTTGGTTTTGGAAGTAGGATCATTGTCACAGTCAGGGACATAAGCACCATACTAGATGAGGACAACCAAATGCGACCATGCAATTACTTGGCCCACCAAGTAAACGAGTTGCCTTTAGATCGAGCTATTCAACTTTTCAGCAAGCACACCTTTAGAAGCAACGCTCCTCCGATAGATTATTACGATTTCTCAAAAGAAGTCGTTGCAAGTATAGGAAGGCTTCCTTTGACTCTTGAAGTTGTCGGTTCTCTTTTTGCCCGCACCATCAAATCGGAGTGGGACGAGACATTGGAGGACTTAAAGCAAGTCCAACATAGAGACGTCCGAAAAACACTGATGATAAGTTTCAACAAATTGGATGACAGAGAGAAAGCCATATTCTTGGACATAGCATGTTTTTGCATTGGGAAGGATAAGAGGAATGCCTATTACATGTGGCATAATTGCGGATATTCTCCTCGCAGCGCGATTCAAGTTCTTCTCCTCATGTCGTTGATAAAGATCGATGAGGACAATAAGTTCTGGATGCATAATGAAGTTCGAGATCTAGGAAGGTACATTGTCAAAGCAGACAATGTCGAAAATACTAGAAAGCGCATTTGGGCATGGATCGATGAGAATACTTTAGATATACTAGGGAGCAACGAGGTAAATGTTACTAAAATTAGAAGATAGTCTAGGAATATCTCTCGCCGTCTGCTTTTATATCTACAGTATGGGTTGATGGCCTGCGTTGTTTTCTAATTTATAGAGGGGGCGAAAATAGCTAACTCTATAAACAACAAAAGTATATGTTTTTATGCATTACCCACGTGAAACGAGAAGAAAGCTTAGGCGCCATTGGCTAAGTGGAAGTTTTGTTTCTGTTTTTCGGTGAGAACGAAAATAAGTTCTTTGTTTTCATGAAAAGGTATTTAGTGTGCGAAAAGATTGAAAAATCATCATCGAATGAAAATCTTAAACATGCTTGGTTTGTCTTATTTTCAAATTGATTGAAAAAAAAAAAAGAGTTAATTGTTGTGTTGCAACATGCATTTGAGTATATGATAGTTTGGTGTCGAGAAGAACTCTGGATATTGATTACTACTTCCTTGGTTCATTGCTTTCTATGTTGTGCACTCATCTTTATTTTATGCTGCTAGCAGAAAAAACCAGCTGTACGAGCACTCAGTCTAGGTATTAGTCATGATTTCACACCTGAAGAATTAGCCAGTTTGCCAATGCTAAGGTTCCTTGGAGGGGAAAGAATGAATTTTATAGGCGACTTCAAAAATTGTCTTCATAGACTAAGATGGCTTTCTTGGTATCATTGCCCGTTGGATTTTTCAGCAATGAATTTTCACCCAATGAATCTAGTCGTGCTCGAACTTTCGCGAAGTAACATCACTGATGACTGGGGTGGATGGTTACAAATCAAGGTACCGACACACCTTGCTCATGTTTGCTTCAAAATCAATCTATTGACCTGCGCTAGCTAGTTGTATGCTATTGTATTCTCTACTTTTCATCAGCATATAATCAGCCTTTTCTTTCCACTGCAGATGGCAAAAAATTTGAAAGTTCTAGATTTGTCACATTGCAAAAGGTTAACCAAGACACTTGATTTTTCCGAGTTTGGCAAGTTGGAGAAATTGATTCTCGCTGGGTGTGAGAAATTGTCTATGATTGATGGTTCAATTGGTAAGCTAACACTACTACATATTTTGAATATTGATGGATGCATTATCCTCCAAGGGTTGCCCAAAGAAATCGGTTCTCTAGAACGTTTGTCAGAGATTATCATGCCCTCCAAAGGCAAGCCTTTCAAGCTTCCCGAGACACTAGACGGTCTAAAATCTTTGATGAGGTTTGAAGTTCGAAATCATGATGGTATCAGCCAACTTCCCCACTCTATTGGAAGGTTAACGAATCTCACGCATTTGCTTTTGCCTGGATGCAAGAGTCTATATAAGCTTCCGGACTCTATTGGGGAACTAAAATCATTGGTTCACTTGGATTTAGAACAATCAGGGATTAGGGCAATCCCTGATTCCATTGGAAATCTGAAGAGACTAAAAATCTTTAGGGTGGGGCACACAAAGATAGAAAGGATACCTTGTGCTCTTGGACGTGCGGAGATGCTCGAAGAGGTCGATGCCCCATGTTGTTATCATCTTAAGGATGAAGCCCTATGGGAAATGGGGAGCCTAACCCGTCTAAGGATCTTGAACTTAGATTGGACCCCAATCTCTACAGTGCCGACGATGATCAGCAGTTTCTCTAGTCTCCAAAAGCTTATGATTACAAGCCAAAAGCTTTGCCCATTGCCAGAGCTTCCCTCGAGTTTGAAATGTCTAGTGGTTGCATCTGCTCAATTTCCTTTTCTTCCCAATCTCTCGAGCCTAGTTCATTTAGATCATTTCGAAGTGTGGAGACTTGATTCAAGTACTGCATCATCTGGGGCGAACGAGGTTATCTCACCTTGGAGGGATGCGCAGTCCATCCATCAGCTTCCGCGTAGATTGTCAAAATTGAGACTTGGCGGGATCCCACAATTGCCAATTTTTTCCGACTTCAAAAGCTTGTCGGTTCTCATTATCAGCGGATGTCCGTTGCCACATTTCCCCGCATTTGAATACTTGGAGAGGTTAAGGGATTTGAAAATATCATTGTGCGAATTCCTGGAGAGCACACCCAGTATGTTGTGCTTGAAGAGGATACAAAAGTTACAGCTTAGTGACTTACCCAAATTGGCGGAGATCCCAGGATTGGGGCAGCTGGAATCACTGAAGTTTCTACACATTAGCAGGTGTAATGCTATCGAACAATTGCCTAACCTGTCGAAGTTGAAAAATTTACGGCAGCTCAGGCTAGTTCACTGTGGAAAGATAAGAGCCATCGAAGGTTTGAAAGAATTGATTTCTTTGAAGAATGCAGAGATCAAACGTTGCATGTCCCTTGAAAGGTTGCCCAATGTGTCGGCATTCACCAAGTTAGACACTAAATGGAAGTGGCAAGACTCTGCTGAAGACATCTAGTAAAAGAGATTTCTGCATTCAGTCTACCATACCAGGGTGGCCAATTGTGATTTTCAGCATTGTAGGACAAATAAGCCTAAAGCAGATTTCATCATTCCGAATACGCAAGGACCTCCAACCAAAGTACATCATGTCCAGTATGCAGGAGGGCATTTGTTTATCAAGAAGTGAGCGCGCGGGTTGAAGATGTGGAATCTCATTGGGTCAATAATTAAAGAGATTCGTACAATAGAGCCTTCTTTACTTGTACTTCAAAATAGGAATCTCATTCGAAGTTGTGTTGTTATTATTCTCAAACATGTAATGAAACGAATAGGATCTAATGAGGTTGACCTCGCTAAAGGTCGGCCAAGACAAGTCTTGCCGTGGCTAGGCAAGCGAGTTTGAGCCTCAAGCAAAGGCCAGAACGACAAAAAGCCCAAATCGCCAAATTAACCCTGTCAAAGCCCACTCGTCCCTTCAAGCGAGATAGAACAATGGGAATCAAAAACAGAACGCAAAATACCATTTTTGAGCCCAATACTGGACTCCTCGATGTTAATGTCGTAGAGGACACCTCGTACCTGATCTCGCTCTCGGACGTCAAGCTAATTAAGCTCCCAATGTACGAATCTGCTGTCGAATTCAATCTCGAAGAACTCTCGATTGCCATGCTGTCACACCATCCAATGGTTGGGTGAGGCTCGCCCTTGCCAAATCTGGCAAGGCTAGTGGCAAGGCGAGCTCGCTCTTGCCCAGCAATAGTGAGGGGAGGTTGAGCCTTCCCAGCCCTTGCCTCTTGCCAGTATCAAGGTCTAGCGACCAAATGGAGGAAAAAGGGAAGGAAAGAAGAAAAAAAAAGAAAGATAAATAAATAAATTTTGAAAAATATAAGAATGTAATTAAAAAATATATACGTCAGCGTCAATCGCATCATATAGGATGGCCGATGTCCACTGTCCACGTCAACACCAGTTAACCAAAATTGATCCGATGGAATGGATTGATATAAATACAAAATGTTTAAGACTCAATGCCAATCATTGAGGTAAAAGGGTGGACCTCTTTCTTCCCTTGATGCTTTTTGCATGAAGGATCTTAAGGAGGATGATTAACATCACAACTAATTAGATGAGATCTTGATTTATGAAGAAAATATTTATTCTTTACCAAAAAAATTCACTCATAATAAAAAAATGCTAATTAGTTGCACTCGTTGCCGTATGGGATTTGCTTGATTGTACAAGATATAAAATATTCAATTTTGGAATTGAAATTCATAAGAGATAAAATAAACTTATAAATTGTATGAAAATGTCCACTGGCTGGATATTTATATAATAACTCATCGAGGATATTTAGGAAATAGAAATTGCGATCGCTTAAAAGTAGATAAATTGTCTTTGCTTTATCTATACTAACAAATATGAGGGCACATGCGTATACGTGTCAAGATAAATGAAAGTAAAGATTAAATGTGTGAGAAGACGGATAAATATCTAAATACAAATCAGTTTATGCAAAAAATTTCTATCATATGAAAATAGAGAGCTTCACATTTAATTTTGGAAAGTAAAATATTTTAGAAATTATGTTTTGTCAATCATGTCATACTATTTCGCCATAATACATTCAAAAAAGACACGGAGGTTTCAGGAAGTTTGTGAACTTTTCTAGGTAGATTGTGGGTTATAGAAAAGAAATAAAATTCTATTTGATAGAGATATCGTGAAATAATTATTAATCTATGCATATTGTTAAGGAAATAAGAACAACTCAGCCAACGCAGAGTGACTACTCTGCTGTCACAACTTCAACAAAGGAAGATAATGAAAGTGAAAGGGCTACAACTATTGTAAAGATCAGAGGAAGTATAGCACAAAGCGAAGCACACAAGTCAGGGGAGACTATTTGACTGGGAAAGCCACGTCATGAAGTGAGTCGGTGATGAAGACCTCAATTTACATGTGTGCTGTTATCCAGTTTAGGATAAAACAGATTAGAAATAGTTTTCTTCTTTTCTGTTTTTAAGTTCAGTTTTCCTTTCCTTCTTCTTCAAGGAGTCTTTTTAGCAGCTTCGCTGAGTTCATAAGAAAGAGAGAAAACAGAGCACGCCATTGATGAAAGCTCTGTGTTGAATAGCCTGTACTATGAAGACACTGAGAGATAGAACAGAGCAGTTTATTCATTGATGTTCTGAGATGTACAGCTTTGTACTATAAATACATTGAAATAGAGAGATTCAAAAGCTTCTTGCTTATTCTTCAGCTTTCAGTTCATTCTTTTCATCTTCACACATATATCCGTTGATATAATATTTGTAAATGACTGATTGAGAATACTGAGGAATGAAAAGAAAAGATTGAGATCCCCAAAAAGTTTCAGGTTCTCTGTACTTTATATACTAATATAGCTTATATATACAAATAACAGAAGATATATGAACATGATATTTCTCTATACTTTGGCTAAACAAATTAGGTAAATGAAATAATTTCTTCACTAACAAAAGACAAATTATTACATATTTTAATGCCCATGCTGCGGTATTTTACGTATGTGAAGATTTTTGGGCCAGTGGTCGAATTTCAAGTCATGTTAATCGAGAAACAAAAGATGTAACCATGTAATCAGGGGGCCTGGGCTGGTTCATTTGCACCATGGTTACATAGTTGTGCCTCTCCAGCTTCTGGGAGAACCAAGTCCCAATCAGTGTTTTGCCGGAGCTCGCCACAACCTGACTAGATTCCTTATTTACCATCCGCCTCATTGACATACTAAGTAGCATCGACACTGCCACGTGACACTCGACACGATACGACACCACACGCCGACACGTCGTTTCTCAAAAACAAAGAATTTTGACACGTTGGAACACATTGTATATTAAATATATATTTATATATATAACATAATAAATTATCATTTTTACGATTATTTCAATCAAATTAATTTGAATCAAATTCATAAATAAATAATTAATTAAATAAGCCTAGAATGAATATACACAAAAAAAAAAAACATTAATCCTCTATTTATTAATATCATTCATTATTTCAATTTGATAAATTCAACTTTATTTCAATAATTCATAAAACTTGGAGAAAAAACAAGCAATCTATATTATAGACTCGCATGTTAGATATGTTGGAAGAGGAGAAAAAAAAACTTAAGGGGTGAATTGCATATCATGAGGAGTGGGAATCATAAGAGAAGAGAAGACTGGGTTTTTCTTCTTTCTCCATTTATTATTTTTATTATTGTGTTTTATTTTCGTGCGCGCGCGCGCGCACACACACACACATATATTAACCTCTCATTTATTGAATTTTTAAAATTGACATCGATATCGGAATCATATATCGAAAACTCGTATGTCAGAATTCCAACTCGAGTGTCGGAGAGTATCGAGAAAATTGACCAGGTGTTGGATTTTTCGACACGTGTTGATCAAGTGTCGGAAAGTATCGGACACGTTTCGAAGTGTCCAACATGACACGAAAGCTCTTGGAGAGTGTCGGTACTTCATAGTTGACACACGTGGCAGATCCCATGTTGTCAAGTCAAAAGGAAGAGGCAACATTAAAACTAGGTCTGCCATTTTACCAGCATCGAGGACTTTGCATTTTCTCTCTTCTTCTACTCAATTATTTGCATTTATGTCCGACACCAAGATCGTCCTTCGAAAATTACATTTGCTCGGTTACATTCACGGCACCATTTAATGCCCACTCTTATTCGCATACGTGCATGTGCGGCAATTGAGTTATGTACCCGGAGAATTCTTTATATCAAAGGTGTATTTATTTCTTGGAAAAAAAATTGGTGGAGAAAAATAGTTTACAAAGAAATGGCTGTTTTCGGTTATTCGACAGTGTACCTGAGAATGAGACGGAAAGTTTTTGATTTATAGATCTTACTATCTTCCAAAATTATAACTCCATAGCCGAGTGAAAAATTATAAAACCAAATGATGATTTAGTCCGACAAACTTACAACAAATTGAAGACTTATATGTGATTGAAGCTAATGTTAGAAATTTATTTTATTTTTGATAGAGATGAAACTGCTAGAAGAGGAGGAAAGACCAATGAGGAGAGGGAGAGTAGATTCAAGCTCTATGCGAACATGCACGTGGAAAAGGATCCTGGCAAAACAATTTTTTTTTTTAAGATGGGAAATCGTTTTCCTTAAATTTAAGCATGGTTACTTTCCTTGATTGGAAAATCTTTTCCGTTGATTATCCACTTTTAGGAAACCAAAAACATGAAAATTTGGAAAACCATTTCATAAAAATCATCTCATAAAACCAGACACATCCTAATTTTGCTAGATTATTTATTAAAAAAAAAAAAAATCTTAGCTACTATATTCTCCCTCAATAATATAGCGGTAATTATGGTACGTGCATATTGACCCACTTTCTTCATTGTCTTCACCCATTTTTCTATCTTGGGAAAATTGTCCCAAAAATCCTAAACTTATTACACTTTTACTAATTCAATCATAAATTTTTTAATTTTGTCAAATGAATCCTAAACTTTTTTCATGTTTTACCAATTAAATTCTAAACTTTTGCACGTTTTACTAATTGAGTTCATTTGATTAATTTTGGTCAGAAATTGTTGATGTGGACACTAGCCATCCTCCGAGACATAGGCTTATGCTGACAAACAATTTTTAATAATATTATAATTTTCTTCAAATTTTTAATTTTTAATTTTTATTCTTTTCTTTTTTTTTTTTTTTTTTTTCTTATATTTTTTTTCTCTAATGCTAGGCCAAGGAGGTCGCCAATCAACCCTCGCCAGCCATGGGTGAGGGCCTCGTGGCCCTAGCCAGACCCTTGTCCTCGCTAGCCAAAGGGCAAGGGTCCGACAAAGGCCAACGCCCTTGCTTGTGGCCGATAAGGGCATGAGGGCCCTCACCCGTGGCTAGTGAGAGTAGTGACGCCCTCACCCAAACCAAGCGAGGGTCATGACCCTTACCCTATGGCCAACAGGAGTCGGCCGGCGACTTCGCTATCTTGGGTTTAGGAAAACAAAAATGAAAGAAAAAAGAAAAATAAAATAAAAGTAAAAAAATTGATAAAATATTAAAATATTATTAAAATTGTGCACATCAGTGTAAGTCGTACCATGTAAAACAGGTGGCATCCACGTCAGCTCCTAAGTGTAGAGTTGCCTCCAACTTACACTATCATTTCTTTCGTGTGACGCCACAATAAGCAAATGATGGGTAGAGGGGGCGAGCGAAGGCCGCAGCTCGTAAGTGCTAGCAAGCCTTGAAAGTAAAAGAGACGCAAACTCAGATTCTTAAGTCTTTGTCGACAAGATTTGATCATAACCAAAGAGATTTTAACAATAAAGCCATTGTTACAGTGATCGCGTGCTAGCGGGTGAAATCAAATACAGGCGACGAGGGTGGCTTCATCCGAGATGGCGCATGCTCCTCCAACAAAGTCGACCGATGGGCTGTTCCCCTGGGGATAAGGCCCGTGGATTCAAACGCAGTAAAGGACTTTATCAATTCCCTACAAACGAGCAGTTGATATCTCTAGAGACAATTTTGTAGTTCAAATTTGGAAATCTCAATCAAACTTTCCGTGTTATTATTCTCAAAGGTGTAATAAAATGAATAAGGTGTACAGATTGATCCGGTCAATGAGTTTCACTCTGGACACGAGAGAGGAAGTTTGTATAGATTTGAGACCCTCCTAGTTATTTGATCTTCTCTACTTCTGGGGAATCAAGTTGAAACTTAAGTAGATCTTTTGATTGGAAAACAATACTCTTGGCCTTTTTCATTTTCTTTTTCAGTAATTAAATGGTCTGAAGCCAGAGAAATCAATAAGGGATAGTTATACGAGGCACTAAAGTCACGTTACCTTAATGGACCCAAAGCCCAAACCTAACAAGTTCTATGTAGAATTCAAATGGACCGTCTTTATGCTCTCGATTTCCAATTCAGGCCCTTGAGAAGAGCTTGCTCCGGGATGGCACATTGCGTGTTTATCTTTCTGAAAAACAGAAAGAGGAAGACATCATGCGACACGTATTACCACCCACATGAACTATATAATCCAAGTGTCCATGTCACCTCCCGAGCCATATATTATATTTCTTGTTGATGTTATGATTATTTTTTCTTTTTCATTTTGAATTGTTGTGATGCGTGAAGTTATTATGCTTTATTCATTTTAATAATCTCTGAAGTATCGATGTAGTATGTAAGGTAAGACTTAACAAATTTTCATTACCAATAAATATGAGATCGACTGCATTAGGCACGATGGCATCTCCTTGTTCTCGTGGTTTAGCTAATGAAAGACTAAAACTATTTTCAATTTGTCATCCATCGCACGTTCGATGGAACAATAATGGCTCCTACATGGCCAATTAGTTGTATTGCATATCAAGGACTTGTTCTGCAATTAGTGTTCAAAACAGCACATACTGATGATTTACATTCAAGTAATAATTTGATTACCTTAAATATAGAGAGTGATCCTAGTTAATTGACTCAAGTGCTCTCTTAGATTTCCAGAAGATGTGAATCAACATTGAAGCCTCTAGACAATCCACAAACATTGCTAGAGAGTTGAAACTTTTACACACAATGACTTGTAAAACTAATATGGTCAAAAATTATCTATTATTGTGGATATGATTGATGTCTTCTCATAACGTGAATATAAAAGATAATACATAGTGACGAAAGTAAGCTATTGTATGAAAGGAAATGCAGAACAATGGAGAAAATACTATTCTGTGTATTTCTACATTACAAAATGTACAAGAAGTGTCGGTATTTGTAATACAAGAGAGAAGAAAAAGAATCAAAAAGAATATATGCACAATATTATTTTTCCTAAAATATTCTATGTCTATGATCTACTATATCAATTGTAATCTCAAAGGATAAAATCAAATTCTCCTTCCAACACTCCCCCTCCTATAAATGTCAAAGGCGCCAAGCTTGCTCAACAAATATCTATGCTGTCTTCGGCATAACGGCTTAGTGAAGATGTTTGCTGGCTGTTCTACAGTTCCAATTCCTCGAGTTGTAACAATGCCTTCTTGAATTTTTTCTCGAGTAAAATAACAATCAACCTCAATATGCTTCATTCTCTCATGGAAAACTGGGTTTGCCGCTAATTTTAGCATAGCATCATTATCACAAAACAATCCACTTGCTCCGTTGACTTGCACTCCAAGATCTGAAAGTAATCCTCGTATCCAAATTATCTCGCAAACAGTCTTTGCCATGGCTCGATATTTTGATTCTGCTGATGACAATGAAACTGTTGACTGTTTCTTCATTTTCCATGAAATCAAAGATTTTCCTAGCTTCATGCAAAAGCCAGTAATGGATCTTCTTGTCATAGGACAAGTAGCATAATCTGTGTCATAATATGTTGTCGTCTTCATGTTGCAATCACGAGATAGTAGAATTCCAAGTCCTAGACATCCCTTCAAGTACTTTACAACCTTCAGCGCTGCATTCATATGTGATTGCTTTGGGTTGTGCATAAATTGACTAAGTATTTGTACTGCATAACATATATCATGCCTGGTCATAGTGAGATAGATTAATTTGCCAACAAGTCATTGATATCCAGATGGATCCTTGAGCAGTGGATCTTCATTTGGAGAAGAAGAACTTACATCATATTCATATGTTGTCAACTTGATATTCTGCTCAATAGGTACAGCAGCTGGTTTGCACCCCAATAATCTAGCGTCGGATATGATTTCCAGGATGAATTTTCGCTGACTGAGACAAATTCCCTCACTAGATCAAGCTATTTCGATACCAAGAAAATATTTTGGAGGACCCAAATCTTTAATATGGAAAGCCAAATGCAAGTATTCTTTGAACTTTTGGATTACAACATTATTGTTTCCCATGATAAGTATATCGTCAACATAAATCAATAGGTAGATTGATGAAGTACCTTTGGTCCATGTGAACAATGCATAATCATGCTTTGAGTGTTGAAAACCTGCATTTGTAAGTGCCGCAGTGAATTTTGCATACCACTGTCGAGAGGCTTGTTTAAGCCCGTATAAGGATTTGCGGAGACGGCACACTCGAGACTCCCCCTGTCTACGTAATCCCTGTGGAACCTCCATGTAAATTTCTTCATCAAGGTCTCCATGAAGAAAGGCATTGTTGACATCCATTTGATGTAAGTCCCAATTACGTAATGCAACAATCACCAGAAAAAAGCAAACAATTACCTCTTTAGCAACTGGGAAAAAAATCTCATGATAGTCGAATCCTTCACGCTGCGTGAATCCCTTTGCGACAAGTCGAGCTTTGTATTGTTCAATTTAACCATATGCCTTATGTTTTATTTTATAAACCCATTTGCAGCCAATGGGCCTTTTGTGAGGAGGCAGAGGGATGATGTCCCAAGTGTTATTCTCTCGAAGAGCAGCAATCTCTTCTTTCTTGGCACTTTGCCAACGGATATCACGCGTTGCTTCCTCATAAGAAGACGGTTTTTGTTCTTCGGATATTCGACTGATGCAACACATGTGTTCCCGCGATAATCGACCAAAAGAAACATAAGAGGATACCGAATATTGCGTACCTGAAGTTCTTAAGGTAGAGCAAATATAGTCATTTGTCCATGTTGGAGGACGAACTGGTCGTCCTGAGCATCTAGGCCTGTCAACTGCTGGGGATGATGGTTCAATATGTTGTTGCTATGACAAAGGAAGCCCATGACATGTTGCTGGAGATTCATTACCATTTTGTCTTGTTGGGGAATCAGAAGACCCAATAGCAAGAGCAGAAGATCCAAGACATGTCGTCATAGAACATGGGTCGGGAAACGACTGATCTGGTCCAATCAAGATGCATTGTGGCTGCACAGAAATATCCTCCACTAATAAAAATTGTCGATGGCTTGATTTTGTCATGGATGCCTCATGTGAAGATGCCATTTCTTGAAAGGCAAATATATCCTTGTGAAATATAACATCATGACTAACAAAGAAACGACCTATAGATATCTCCATTACCCGATAACCCTTTTGTAAGGTGGCATATCCCATAAAGACACATCGAAGAGCACGAGGGTCTAATTTATGTCGATACCGAACATTCGTCATGTAGCAAAGACAACCAAACACTTGGAGATGACTAATGTCTAGTTGCTTACCAAAGAGCATTTCAAAAGGGGTGCAACTTTTTAATATTCTAGTAGGCATGCGGTTAATTAAATAGGCTGCCGTGATCACACAATCTCCCTAAAAGGATTCAGGAATGGAGGCTTGATATTTCAGTGCACGAGCAACTTCTAGAAGATGTCGATGTTTACGTTTGACAATTCCATTCTGTTGTGGAGTGTAAGCACAAGAACTCTCATGGAGAATTCCTTGTGATGACAGAAAAGATTGATACTCAATGGAAAAGAATTCACTTGCATTGTCTGTACGAATCCTCTTAACATGCATATCAAATTGATTTTTAACCATAGATAAGAATTTCGACAGACATGAGAAAGCCTGACTTTTGGACTGTATGAGAAATACCCAAGTGGCACGAGAATAATCATCAATGATAGTAAGAAAGAATTGGGATCCATCACGATGTGGTGTATGATAAGGACCCCAAATGTCCATATGCACTAATGAGAAAATACTAGTGGCTCAAGATACACTAGTTGGGAATGGATGTCTCGTTTGTTTTGCCAAGGGGCATACTTTACAATCAAAACAAGGAAAAGAAGCACTATGACTAAGACGCTTATGGGAAAGTGAAATTTTATTTGTAGCAACAGCATTACAAGAAATGCCTTTATTCAAAGAGGAAAGATCAAAATCTTTGGGAAAATTGATCCAAAAGTACAGCCCTTGTTCCATTCTACCCAAACCCATCAGTTTCCTAGTCGAAAGGTCCTGAAAGGAACAATTTTCACAGTTGAAATTGGCTCTACAATTATTGTCCTCACAGACTTTGGAAATAGCTATGAGATTGAATTCAAATTTTAGGATATAGAGAACATTTTTAAGGATAATGTTTGGGCTAAGGTGAACAGTACCAATCTTTCTTACATCAGTAATATTGCCATTTGGAAGTCGAACATATATGGAATCAGGCTTTGTAGAGGTACTAGAAAACAAATATTCATGACAAATTATGTGATCACTGACGCCTGAATCAATAATCCATGCATCAACTGAAATATTATTAGTCTTGTTTGATGAAGTACCTGAGAAATTTGCACTTTTGTCAACTGTCTGTAGCTAATTTAGCGCCTTCATGATGTTTTGATATTGATCCTGGGAAATAGGTTGATGAGCTTTGTCATATCCTTGTGCTGACACCTGGTAAGCGGAAAATTCTTTTCCTTTCTTTTCTTTGTCAGTGGGTTTACCATGTAATTTCCAGCATGTCTCAATGGTATGATGAGGTTGCCGACAATATTCACAATATTTACCTTTAAATTTGTAATTTTGGCTTCCTCCCTTCTGTGATGACGTGGCATTATAATGACCACTGGATTCGGCCCCATGCGAGATGAAATGAGAGCCATCAGATCCGTAGCCTTGCCTTTGATCTACGCCATCCGGTCGGATGAAATTTGGGCCGTCATAGCCGCACCCCTATTTATCTCTACCATCGGTTCTGCCAAAAGGATTGGGACCGTCGGATCCAAACTTCTGATCTTGGCTGTCCATTCTATAAGCCCTAAAATTAGGGTTGCCTTCGTCATCTTCATTTTCCCCGAAAGAGCGAGGGTTTCCTCCCGAAGTTGGGACTCGCTGCGGCGCACGGAGGCCGCTATGAAAATGGCCAGAAACCCTTGCCGGCGCAGCAAGAGCCATGCTTTCTCCTCCCTTTTCAGTTCCGGCAACAGCCATTCGCTAATTCTCCTCCTGGACAGCGAGCTAGAAGATGCGGCCGAGCGGCGGACGATCTCCATGGCTAGGATCTGCAAACGGAAAGGTATGTAGCTCTCATTTAGGGCTAATAGGAACCTGGTCACCTTCTCGTAGTCTTTGATTTCTCTATACCGCTTAAGTGTCAACTCCAGTCCTCCAAGCTACTCCCCGGCCGCCTCAAGCTCGTTCCAGAGCGCTGAGAGCCGGTTGAAATAGGCGGTAACCGAGAGGTTCCCCTGTTTTAACTCGACGAGGGCTAGAGTGAGAGAAAAAACCTTCACCCTATTGAGCTTCCCATACATTTCCTTTATGTTATTCCACATTAATCTTGCGTCTTCAGTCGAAGGAAGCCTAGCTGCGACCTCCGGCGACACACAATTTCCGATCCATGTACGCACTAATTGGTTGCAATTGCGCCAATGGCACTGCAGGCGTTCATCGATCGGGAAAGGGACAGATCCATCAAGGAATCCATCCTTATCCTTGGTAACAAGAGCCTGCCGAAAATCCCTTGCCCATGTTGAGTAGTGATCCGGTTCGGTGAGTTGAAGGGTGATGAGTCGCAACTCCGGGCCATTGGCTGATGACGTGTACAGTGCATCTCCGGGTTCTGGACGGCCGGCGATGGGCGAAAGGACCAGCGGTGCAAACCCAGGTGGGAAACTCGGGTAGGGATTCATTCCCGACCCACCCAAATTGAATTCAAGTCTATCGCCCAAACTTGGCCTAGTGGCCCATGGTCCTTGAACTGGAACCCATGGTACATACGGCCATGAAGTTGGAGTATGAAGTTGTCCGGTGACTGGAGTGGATGCAGATTGGTCGGACGATTCCTCTATTGTGTTTTTGGGTTGATCTGGGTTTTGGATTTCTGAGTTGTTGGGGTTCTGCATATTGAATTCCTCTTTTCAATGTGTTGTCTTTGTTCTGCAGGTAGTGATTTGCAGCAACAAAAAACAGAAGACAATTGGAGGCAATTCGAAAAAAAAAAAAATGGTGCAGAAGGTGGATCAGAAAGGTGGCTCTGATACCATGAAAGGAAATACAGAACAATGGAGAAAATACTATTCTGTGTATTTCTGTATTACAAAATGTACAAGAAGTGTCGGTATTTGTAATACAAGAGAGAAGAAAAAGAATCAAAAAGAATATATGCACAATATTATTTTTCCTAAAATATTCTATGTCTATGATCTACTATATCAATTGTAATCTCAAATGATAAAATCAAATTCTCCTTCCAACATTGTACACTACTTTCAATACCATGCTTTCCTCTGTTTCTGGTTGGAGGAAACCGACCTTCTAATTTATAGGTTACAAATATAGGCATCACTAACATTTCCGTTTAATCAAATTTACATGTAGATGATGTTTATAACTTGTATCCTACCAATTAGAGGCATAATTGGAGAAAGTTTGTTTTAACCATGGATGAAGGAAAATATGACCCTTATCGCATGGTATTTGGAATCTCCTTTCTAAATGACGTGTACATAGCATGTTTTGAAATAAGTGAAAACTCTTGTTTCCAGGAATTAAATAATTCAAAGTTTGTCTTGCAAACATAAATAACTGAATAGAGTGGACTTAGGTCAGGGGTGGTTGCAAGAGAGAACGCAAGTTCATCATACTTACCTGCCCCAACCATTTCCTCTCATTTGCAACTCTATCCTAAAATCACCAAGCAACTGAACAAACTCAAAAAGTTTCGACCCCTTTGCAAAAGTCTCCTGTCCTATTCTTTTCTCTTTCCTCTCTTATATTTTATGCATGCCTCACCCACTCGCCTGCAATCGAATTGAAATGTCAAAAAGAAAAGTTGTGGAAAAACATGAAAGGTAGAGTCATGCATCTGTCCCCTCCTTTTGCTTTTTTCCAACATATCACTTCGAATTGTACCTGAGGATTACGAAGAGATTCTCTATGTGCTTTTTCTTTTTGCATGAAGGATCTTAAGGATTTTCTTTTTGCATGAAGGATCTTAAGGATCGATGATTGAAACTTCTGTAAATGTACATGTAAAGCATGAAGTATTCTACACTGAATCATGCTAAACTTCCCAACTGAGTAGATGAGATTTGCACCTATGTCTAGTCATTCTTTAGCTATAGCATTTAGGTTGGGAGGAGTCCCTATAACTTGGTTCAATTATAACTTCTACAGATTCTATTTAAATCACATGTCTCTAGGCGCTGGTTATAACTTATAGAGGCGTGTAAACTAGAGAAGAACATTGATATTAATGGCGCTTAGTACACTTTAAAAGATACTGTTTGGTACAAACTTTTTCATAGTACTTTAAATTATCAAAAAAGGTTTGTCGTTTAATAAGGTGTTTGGCAAATATTTTATAGCTATAGTAGCTTATAGCAGAATTTAGGAACTACCTTATCGAATTTTAAGGTTTTGTAGTTTCAAAATATATATTATTAAATATGTAAAATTACAACCATTCAGAGCACAACTACTATTTATTCAAGATTATATCAAACGAGCTCTTATTGTGTAGCACCCCAAGTCCATTAAAAGTTAAAAGATTGAATAATAAAAAATAATTTAGTATTCAATCCCAGATGCTTACATGTTATCCACATTACCATAAAAAAGAAAAAAACAAAACACTCATTATTATCTTTAAAATATTTGAAAACCCCACAAAAATTAGATCCTGGATCATTATTATCTTAAAAATATTTGAAAACCCCACAAAAATTAGATCCTGGAATCATGCCACAGTGTTCGAATTCACCGACACCCCGTCCAGTCGAGGATTCAAACCAAACAAAATCCAGACCTTCTCAACAGCCACGGGGACGGCCAAGCAGGAGCGCTCGCCCCCGCCAAAACTTGCTATTAATAGGGCCGTGTGGTCTATAAATAAATGGACTAAACACGCTGAAAATACTAAAAATTATCACAAAAGCATCCTCAAGTTCTAAAACTTTCAGATATTGCAACTAAGTTTTAAAAATTGTCAAATTATTTGAAATTAAGCCATTTATTAACTCCATCCGATTTGGCTAAAGAAATGCATTCTTCATTAAGTGTAGATTAGATATATGATAAATGGTACAATATTGATCGTAAATTCGTACATCTAGTCGTCATAAATCTCCTAACCATATGATAATTTGCGCCAAAGAAGTTGAAACTTGTGTATCGACGTATCGTTCGGTGCTCATAACCTTTTTAGTGTCTTTCCAAACATGATCATATGACAAGGTAGGGGCAGAATTTTACTCAATGCCAAAAAATTACCGATTCTTTTTCATGCCACGACCAGTAAAAAAAGAAGTGACCAATGACTTTTGCTCAGGAACTTGTTGGTAGCTTACTAATATTTTACGAAAGTACCAACATCTTTCTAGGTAATTGCCAAACATTTTACTAGCAAAAGTGCACATGCGATTTGTGTATGCAAAAAATTGACAAGTAAATCGCCTTATTACGGAATATTTGAATTATTAATTAATGAAAAGAGATTTTTAATTCAATAGAATTAACTTGCAAATTTACATACGGAAAGAGAAATTTATTTCAAGTTTTGAATTAATTTTTTTGTAAGGTTGTTGTAATATAGAAAACATTCAATTTTCACATTGAAATTCATAAGAGATGTATAAAATTCATAAATTTTACGTCGCTGTCCATTGGTTGAACATTTGTATAATGACTCATCGACAATATTCAGGAAAAAGAAATCGCGATCACTTAAAGTTAGATAAATTCTCTTTGCTTTATTTATACTAACAAACATGAGGGCACATGCGTATACGTGTGAAGGAAAATGGAAAAGAAAAGATTAAATGTGTGTAAAGACAGATTAATATCAAATCAATTTATGAAAGAAATTTCAATGATTATCAGAATAGAGAGTTTTACATTTAATTTTGGAAAGAAAAATATTGTATTTGACAATTATTTGAATTACGATTTTGTCAATCGTTTCATAATATATTCAAAAAAGACACGGAGATTTCAGGATGTTTTTTGAACTTTTCTAGGAAGATTGTGGGTAGTATAAGAAAGAAAATTGTATTCTATTTAAGAGAGATATCGCTAAATAATTTTTAATTTACGCATATATCCATTGATATAATATTTATAAAATGAGTAATTAAGGGTATTGAGGAATGAAAAGAAAAGATTGAGATCTCTTAAAAGTTGGAGGTTTTCTTAACTTTATATACTAACATAGTTTATAAACATGAATAACAGAAGATGTATGAACATGAAATAACTCTATTCTTTTACTAAACCAATTCGGTAGACGGCATAAATATCGATTTATTTTCACTAACAAAATACAAATTATTACGTACTTGGATGCCCATGTTGCGATATTTGGACGTATGTGAAGATTTATGGGCCAGGAGTCGAATTTCAGATCATTTTAATCGAGAAACGAAAGATATAGGAGGACTATAAGAGCAGGAAACACTCATTTTACGACAATGTCATTAAGTAGAGACGGTGGGCACATGTAGCTGGTCCCAGGTTCGTAACTCTTGTCGAAGGGAAGAGGCAACATTAAAACTTAGGTCTGCCGTTTCACCAGCATCGTGGACTTTGCACTTTTCTCTCTTCTTCTACTCAATTATTGGCATTTATGTCCGACACCAAGATCTTCCTTCCCAATTATATCTTGCTCATTTATGTTGACGGCACCATTCAATGCCCACCCTTATTCGCATACGTGCATGTGCGGCAATTGAGTTATTTTCCCGGAAAATTCTTTTCATAAAAGGTGTACTTATTTTTTGGAGAAAAAACTATGGAGTATAATGTCTTTCGCAAAAATCATTTTCAAATAAATGACCGGTTTTCAGTTGTTTGGCATTGATCCTGAAAATGACACGAAAAGATCTTCCTATCTTCCAAAAATTTAAGTCACACAGCTGAGTCAAAAATTATAAAATCATAAGATGATTTAGTCCAATGGACCTCCAACGAATCAAACGCTTATATGGGATTGAATCTAATGTTAGAAATCAATTTGAAGAGGGAAGACCAGAGAGTAGATTCATGCTCTATCTGAGTGTGCGTGTGGGAAAGGAACCGGCAAAAGTATACTTCTTTTTAGGTTGGAGCAATCATTTTTCTCAAATTTAAGTACGGTTATTTTTCTGGATCGAAAAGTCTTCGCCGTTGATTATTCATTTTTTAACAAGGCAAATACATGAAAATTTGAAAATCGCTCTATAAAACTAATTCATAAAAACAAACGCACCCTAATTTCACCATATAATTTTAAGAAGTCCTTGCTACTATATTCTCCCTCCCTCGTATAGACACAATCATGGTACGTGGGTATTGACCCACTTTGTTCATTATCTTCACCCATTTCTCGGCAAGTGTAACTTTTTTCTTTAAAAATGGGACACTTGAGTGCCACATCCAACGAATTCCATCAAAAATCCTACGTAAAGATTTTTTATTAATTTTGCTTGCTTACATAACTCGCCGAAAGGCTGATTTAGTAAAGAAACACAAAAACGACGTTGTTTTGCACAATTCGAATTTTAATATAAAAATTAATTAAATTAAATTTAAAACCAAATTAAAAAAAAAAAAAAAAAAAAAAAAAAAAGGACAAAGATGAATAGCAATTGACGGCTGAGGGCTCAGCCCTCATCGCTGCCATCACTAGCCCTTGGTCGGGTCAAGCGAGGGCCAGCAACCCTTGCCGAATCTAGGAGAGGGCCGTGACCCTCACCGTAGATCTAGGCGAGGGCTCGCAAGCCGTCACCGTTAGTTGGTTGGGGTCGTCAACCCCGGCCGGGTTCGGCAACCCTAGCCGACCCTCCCCCCACCTTCCCAGCGATGGTGGGGAGGCGGTGGCGATGAGAGTCGAGCCTTCAACCGCCGGCTACTATTCATCTTTCTCCTTTAAAAAAAAAACAAAATTAGTTTTTAATTTAATTTATTTAATTTTTATATTGATTATTTACCCATATCAGCAAAAAAACGACATCATTTTGACACTTATCTAGCCATGTCAGCGTGCAAAACAACGTCGTTTTGCACTTGGCTCATCGGAAAATCACCATGTCAGCGTTTTAAGCGGATTTTCTCGTTGTTGGCACTTAATTAATCCATTTTGTTCCGATTTTGGCATATAAGTGTCACTTTTTTAATTATTGGCATTTAAGTGTCCCCTCATGTCAAGTTTTGAATACCTTTAACTCCCCATTTCTCTATCGCCATTATCACCATTGTTGCACCTTTTTTCTGCTTTTCTTTCTCTTTTTTTACACACATTTATCCGTGTCTTATTTAATTCTTTCCTTTTCTTTTTCCAGTGGAAATTATTATATTATTGAACTTATGGGAGAGACTAACGTAGGATGGGAATCTAATTAGAATTTTTATCTAATTAACCAGTATTTGTTTTTTTATAAGAAGATTTAGGCTTAGCATACTAGATTCTCGTTTTAGGATTTCATATAAGAAAGTTGTATCTATAGTCCCAAATGTTTCACCAAATGTATAATCAACTCCTAAACTTTTGAATTTGTGCAATCAAATCCTAATTTTTCGGTATTGGACATAATTTAGTCAATCTGGTGAGCTCACGTATAACTTTGCTAACATGGCATGTCAAAATCCAGCATGGCATTTTTTTTTAAATTTCTTTATGCATATATGGCTTTGACGTGGCACCACGTCAATAAAATTAAAAAAACTAAAAAAGTTTGAAGAAAAACCCAAAAAATTAAATAAAAAAGCCAAAGATTATAGATAATTTTTTTTTTTTTTTTTTTTTAAAGCAAAGTCATAGGGAGAGGCACTATACGTAAATTATCACTAGCAGCGCACTTCCTTTTCTCTGTCCTTCATCCTCCTAATCATTTTAGTTGACACGAACCTGTAAATTATCGAATCGAATAGCTTTTTTTTTTTAGAGTGTAATGTCCCTAAGCTGGAAGCTCGGTTTGATTGAATGAGCTTATGGAAAACGAGAGATTTCACCTTCAGTCAGGGATGTAGATTGATTAAAGGGAGTAATCACGTATTTGCCTCGTTCCTACTGAAAATGTGGCCTTTGAAAATTTTCTCTACTTTTCTCTTGAATTATTGTAGAATATTTGCATGTATATAGTCATCTCCCCCTCCCCTCCCCCTCCCCCTCCCCCTCCCCCTCCCCCTCAAAGAGATCGATTGTAATGATTCAGTCCGATGAAAGCAGGGAGTAATCGTTGGGATTAGAAGGCCTGGACAAGAAGCGACTCCCGACATACTTCTAGGATGGATAAACGGGTAATAATGAACCGGACTATACACCAAGTAGGGAAATAGTGATTATGAGATATATATGAGAAAACTAGAATTAACTTATGAAGGCGCAACGGCAAGCTTTACTTAACTAAGCTCTACTTAAAGCACTACCAAAAAGGTGATTAAGGAAAGTGCTTGCATGTATGTCCAATGACAAAACCTAAGGCTCGGTATGTGACAGGGGTAAAATGGATAATATCTCAAGTGAGTTAATTTAGAATTGTCACATCAATTTATATTGTAAAACAAATAGAGCTGAATGTGAACCGAATTGTGTGTAGGCATAGAGATATATGCAAAAATAAGTTTTATGCCATTTGGTATTGAGTATTTGATACTCTGAGAGCATCCAGCCAATTTTCAGGAGCCATGAAATAATCCCACTGCCTTGAATTACTTTTGTGCCACCTCTCGACAAATATGCTTGTGTTTTCAGGATGCCATTTTTCATGGTTAAAGTTGAGAAATGGGAGAAGCCACCGGGGAATTTCATGTGCTCGACCGAAAAGATAGGTTGGTTTTTTGCTCGCTCTAGGACAAGCACAGGTACCTGCGGCACAGGGTCGTGTGTTCCGACCCAGTTTCCGTAAAAGTTGTTTGGCATTTTTCAGAAAAAAAATCCACCTTTATGTCTCCCTTCTGCTTTTCTACTTTTGCTTTGCTTCCATAAAATAATGCAGACTAAATTCTTGGCTTGTCCGACCAAAAGAAAAAAATTTCTTTTCTTGACAAGGTGGATTATTTAATTTCAAGTAAATATAACACTAAGAACAAAACTTCTTCTTTTATTAATTTCGGTCAATTGAAGTTGACATGTTGATCAGGAGGACTAAAAATGTGATGTTTAAATTGTTTAAATAATTAATGCCTTTTTGAAATGAAACCCCGTAAGAAAATTTAAGAGAGAAGACGGAAGACGGAATTATGATGCCGCCTATGAAATGTATAGTATTTTCCTAGAGACAACTATTGCTTCGGGATTGGATGAAGCTTTACTAAAATCCTCTCAGAAAACACACGAAAAAATTCAAACTATAGATTTCAAATCCGAAAGCAAAAATCTATAATATATGGAAACTCACTCTAAACCTGCACCAATGGTTATTTGCAATTAGGCATCAGACGGTCGCAACTGTTCATAATTCGAATTCGATAGATGTAAAAGGTAAGTGATAATTGCATAAGATAAACACTTGTTCACTACTCAAGCCCAAAACCTAAGTTTGGGTAATATTATAGGTATATTAATTTGGTATTTTTCGTGACATTAATCCTTTATATATACATACACACCACTCGCACTGAATAATGGCTCGAAATCTTCAAAGGGGAAGCTGCTGGCTCCCACACGATCAATCAGTCATTGCCCTTGTCAAGTCATTGTCGAACACACCATACGAATCCCAAAAACCACCAGAAAAATATTAACAAACACGAAAGAAAAATAAATAAATAAAGGACGACGCGGATTTTTGTCATGGACTTAGCATGCTTCTCGCATGAAACCAAACTTGTCTAAATCGTGAAATCAAATGATGTCCCGCTCTAAGACATAGGACTACCCAAAAAAAAAAAAAATTCGTGACAACAATAGCCTCCCATAACATAATTGTTGTGTCATGTCGAGTACTCAAAGCCTCAATTTTAGATTTTTCCAAATTTTTTAAACTTTATTTTCAAATTTCTAATGAGGTGAAAAGGTGTTGGCGTCCGAAATTACGCAATGCTATTTACATGATAAGGTTATTTAACTAAAAGTTTTGCAATATGAAACCTAAGATGCGGGAAGTCCCAAACTTGGTTAAAATCTAAAATCAAGGTCGCTATATATCTTCATAAAATGGATGGACACATTATGGTGACTTTGATTTTATGGGCATGTTTAGTTTTGTTAGAAAAATTCAAGTTTGGTGAAAAACCAAACCTAAATTACTAGCTTGCTTTTTACATTTTGAAAGCCAAAATGAAACAAAAGGTTGAACTAAATCTCATAAAGTTCGTGATGAAACATTCATTGATCGGCCACCAGTTGTGCTTGAATACTATGATAAATTCGTCTTTATGGAATGAGCGAGTATCTGCATGCTATACCAAGTTGATTCACTTTTCAGATTTACTTACTTTGTAGGATTCTTATCTTTGTCTTGAAATTACGCACCTCTCTTTCGTATGAAATGAAAGTTTTCTTTCTGATAAAAAGAAAAAAAAGTTTTCATAAAGTTCTGAAAGGATATAATTGTAACTATTGTAGCGCAAAAATTCAATTCCATGTACCGCATTTCATATGGCAAAAGGACTAAAGGGAATGCCAATGGTGGCAGAATTAAATGACCAAATTGGACCATGTCCTCTCTTGCTTCTGCCCAAAGGCAAAGTGTTGCTACCTTGGCTGACCAACCGACCTCTTGCTGTTCAATTGTGATTCATGTAGGCCCTCATAGAAAAACACAAGTCATTTTTACCGATAAAACCAAAACAAAAAAAATAGAACAGATCAAAATGAAAACTTGGAAACCAGCCAAAGACATCACCAGGCAACCTAAAAGTCTTGGTATAAAGCCCCCCAAAAAATAGAACTGGAAAAGTCTTGGTTGTTAGCACTTAAAACCTAAAAGTACCTTACTCCAAATATATAAATTGGACATATATATCAGCACTCGTCCTTGATGTTCCCTCCAATTTAAAACTTACTGTACTGACTCCCCTCCCCCACCACTCACCCTTTGATGTTTCAGCTCTGTAATCTCAGTTTCTGCTGCTGCAGAGACAGCTGCACTCACAAACTGTGCCATGAAACAGGATACAGTGTTTGATGAAGACAAGGCACCACTAATTATAAAATCAAGAAAAGAAAACTTATCAATCCTGCTGTACAAAAAGGAAAGAAGAACTTCAAACATTTGAACTCCTTAAAGTTAGAGCACCCCCCCAACCACCAAAAAGGTAAAAGAAAATTCAAGAAAAAAGAGGAAGAAAATGAAAGAAGACAAATTTATAAGAGAAAATGCTAACCCAACTCATTGAAATCCTAGAGGGGTAAAAAGAAACAACACTCCCAGCAAAACAAAAGATCAAATGCTAAGAAGATCCACCGGAGGCGATTGCGGCGCCGGCTGTTGTTGCTGCTCCTTCCCATCTTTCGTCGTCGCCGAGGACTCGAGCACCAATCCTTGTGGTGGCAAGGACTGCGCCACCACCACCGAATCTCCCTTGGCTGAGCCTGGTGGCCTTGGGCGCTCCGTCAGGATCTGGACGACCTCTCGCATCGTTGGGCGCTCCACTGCCTGCTCCTCGACGCACAGCATCGCGACGTAGAACACGTGCATGGCCTCATGGAGCGGGACGGCCGGGAGCCTCGGGTCGAGGATCTTCTGGACCTCCTCCTTGTTCGAGTTCGTCATCTTACGCACCCACTGGACGATGTCCACCCCATCCCCGAATTCTCCAACCGGCTTCCTCCCGCTGACTAGCTCTAATAGAACCACCCCGAAACTGTAGACGTCGCTCTTCTCATCCACCTTTAGAGTGTACGCGTATTCTACACACACCAAACAAAGAAAAAACAACTATTAAAAAACCGTCCGAGCAAACCAGAGAATCAAACGAGCACAAAGTCAAAGGTTAGTTGACAAATCTCGCTAAATCAATTTGACAAAAGAGCTCCTAAGAATGCATCCGGATTTGAATTCATGAGTTGGACAGGCCAGGTAGTACTTGTCAAAAGCTAGGCCGCATATAGCGGGTGAGATGTCTTGGTGGTATAGGCCTTTCGGGTGGACCGTCATATAATTCATGTGCTACGAAAGATGCATCAATCTCTGCTTTCGGTTTGTCGAAAAGGATTGATTGCGAATTTTCTAAGTTGCGGAGAAAAAAGAAGAAATAATTCTTTGGACATGAGGGTCAAAAAAGAGGCATGAACAAGGAAGAAACTCGAACAAACATATGTACCTAAAATTCAAACAGTGACAGTAAAATCTCAGTCAAAAGGTCAGTTCAGTTCAGCAAATTCTAGGATCATTGACCAAGTGAATCATGGCCTCTAGTACAGATTCCAGTACTTAACCATTCACAGATCAAACAACAACATCTATCATATCACTTTGTAACAAGATTTCAAGATCGAATCGAAACGTTACCTGGCGCTATGTATCCATATGACCCGGCAATGGCGGACATGCACTCCGATGTACCCGAGTCCTGTAGGAACTTGGCGAGCCCGAAATCGGCGACGTGGGCCTCGTAATTCAAGTCGAGGAGGATGTTGTTCGACTTCACGTCCCGGTGGACGATCAGCGGCGAGCAGTCGTGGTGGAGATAGCACAGCCCCTTGGCGGACTCGATGGCGATCTTGTACCGCGTGTCCCAGTACAGGTGCCCGCCTTTCTTGCCGTGCAGGACCTCGCCGAGGCTCCCGTTGGGCATGTACTCGTAGACCAGGAGGTTCGTCTCGTGGTTCGAGCAGAAGCCGAGCAGCCTCACGATGTGGCGGTGCCGGATCCGCCCGAGGGTCTGGATCTCCGCATTGAACCCGTGGTCGTGGGACGAGCCCCGGCTCATGGCCGGGAGTCTCTTCACCGCGACCTGGTCGCCGTTGGGCATCGCCCCTTTGTACACGATGCCCGCGCCGCCCTTCCCGATGATGTTATCCTCCTTCAGGGAATCCAGGATGTCGTCGCAGGTGAAGTCCAGGCGCTGGAACGCGGTCAGCTTCCAGGCGCGGGACTCGCCGGCCTTCTTCAGCGACCGGGCTTTGATGATCGCGGCGATCGCGAACACGATCGAGCAGACGAGCAACCCGATCACGAGCAGTAGCTTCAGGGAGGCAGAGAGCGGACCCTTGGCGTGCGCCGGATGAGTCCCGTTCGCGAACCCCTCCTTGCAGGCACCCAAGTAAGGACCGCAAAGATCAGGATTGCCCAGGAACGATGTGTAATTGAAATAGCTGAACTGGCCGGTGCCCGGAACCAGGCCGGAGAGATTGTTATACGAAAAATCAACCGACGTCAAGCTCTGCATTGTGGATATTGAGGTGGGGATATTGCCAACGAGATGATTCCTCGACAGGTTCAAGTAGTTCAGTATCCTCATTCCGGTGATCTCGTTCGGAATCTCGCCCAAGAGGTCGTTTCGGCTGAGATCGACGAAGGTCAAGAGCTTGCACTGGCTGATCTCCGGGGTGATTGGGCCCGAGAACTTGTTGTGGCTGAAGTCCATCTTGGAGAGCTGCTGCAGCCGCCCGATCTCAGCCGGGATCGGGCCGGAGAACTTGTTGCCGTCCAGGAGGAGCTTCTGGACTCCGGAGAAGTCGCCGATGCTCGGCGGGAGGGACCCGGATAACCGGTTATTGGAGAGACTAATCTGACCGAGACTCGGAGCGACAGAGCCGTCGGTCACAGGGAACTCGCCCTCGAGGTAATTGTCCTGCAATTCGACCTGGGAGAGCATGGGGAGTCCGAAGAGCCCCTTGGGGATCGACCCGTTGAGGAAATTCTCGCCCATTCGGATCCTGCTCAGGGACCGGCACTCGCCGAGCGATTCCGGGATCGGACCGAACAAGAAATTCTCGAGCGTGATCAATGTGCTGAGCTTATTGCCCTTGCACATATCGGGAGGCAGAGTGCCGGTCAATTTGTTGGAGGAGAGATCGAGAAAGTGGAATTTCCCGTTCGCTCCGAGCTTCTCCGGGATGCTTCCGGTGAAGTTGTTCTCCCACAGCTGCAGCACCTCCAGCTGCGGCAGCTCGCCGATGAAGTCGGGTATGGAGCCGTGGAGCTTGTTCCGGAACAGGTTCAGGAGGGTCAGGTTCTTGAGCTCGGCGAAGGAGACGGGGATTTCGCCGGACAGCGCGTTGTTCGACAGGTCCATGGACTTCAAGCTCTTCAGCTGGCCGATCTCCGGGGTCAGGAACCCGGAAAGGGAGTTCACCTGGAGGAACAGAGTGTCGAGGTTCTGCAGCCTGCCGATCTCCGGCGGGATTTCGCCGGAGAGACCGCAGCTCGCGGCGTCGAGACGGACCAGCTCCGTCAAGTTCCCGATCTCCGGGGGCAGGCCGCCGTCGTAGGTGTTGTAGTACCCGATGTAGAGCTCCCGGAGGCTCGTCAGGTTCCCGATCTCCGGCGGCACGGCGCCCTCGAGCTCGTTGCCGGAGACGGCCAGGTACTCCAGGGACTGCCAGCGGCCGTACTCGGGCGGGATTTTGCCGGCGAAGAAGTTGCCGCCGAGGTGGAGGTGGCGGAGGCTGGGCAGGTCGACGACGGTGAGGGGCAGCTCGCCGGTCATGTTGTTGTTGTAGAGGTCCAGCACCTGGAGGCGCTTGAGGGTGGCGAGCTCCGCGGGGAAGGTGCCGTTGAAGATATTGTTGGAGAGGTTGAGGAGGCGGAGGCCGGCGAGGGCGGAGATTTGCGGGGGGATGGGGCCGTTGAGCTGGTTGGCGGCGACGGAGAGGTTGGAGAGGAGGCGGAGGTGGGCGAGGTCGCCGGAGAGGGTGCCGGTGAGGTTGAGGCCGGTGAGGTCGAGGGAGACGACGCGGCCGCGGGGGTCGCAGCCGACGCCCCGCCACGTGCAGTGGGCGGTGGAGGCGTTCCAGGAGGCGAGGGCGGCGGCGGGGTCGTCGGTGATGGCGGACTTGACGGAGAGGAGGGCCCGGTGCTCGGGGACGCCGGAGGCGGCGAGGGAGGGGAGGCGGTGGCCGTGGAGCTGGAGGAGGAGCAGGAGCAGGAGCAGGAGGCGCATTTTTTTTGGTGGGTCGCCGCCTAATGCAAGAGGCTCTAGTCTCTCCCTCTCTCTCTCTCTACTTTCTCTCTTTCTCTCTTTACTCTTGTGCCATCTTTCTCTCTCTACTCTTGTGCCCTGGTTTTAGAGAGAGAAAGTGAGGGGAGGAAGGAGGAGGAGAAGGAGGAGGAGGAAGGTGGTGGTGGAGGTGGTTTGGGAGGGAGTGAGGTTGGGACAGTGAACGGCAGAGAGATGGAGAAGACCAGGGAGTGATTATATTGTGTCATTTTATAATTGGATTAGTTTTATTTTTTCAAATTTTATTTTATTTTTTATTCATTTGGTATCTGGATAATGATTTGTTTCTTTTTTGGTGAGGGTGGGAGGGTCCTTTTTTTTTTTACAGATGTAATGCAGTTTGAGGAGGTGTAAAATCGGTGACTTTCCCTGTCAAGGGGCAAAAGAGGAAATGAAATTGTGTTTCGCCTTCTTCTTTTTTCACCCTTTTCTGAATTTTTCTTTGGAGTGTTTTTTTTTTTTTTTTTTTTGCTTTGGTCAGAAACTTTTTTTCTTTATAAGCAAGGATATATTTTTCTCATTTTCTGTGGAGAAGTTGTTTTTTTACTTGATTTCCATTATGTTTGGGGCGACGGAATGGAATTGAGCGATGGCAAGAGAGGAAATCAAAGCTTTTATTTTCTTGGTTGATAATTGGTGGAAATGAAATGGAATGAAATGAGAATTCTTATGGTTGTAAAATAAACATCACGGGAATTAAGTAAATAGAATGTTGTAATTTTAAATATGATTGCAATGATTTGAATCGTAGTATTATCATAATATGATATGGCTCTAATTTACTAGTAATATAATTCACTAAATATTGGAATAAAATGATAATTCATTAATTTATAGTATGACAAATTGTATTAAATAAATTTTAAAAGCTATATTTATATTAAAATAATTATTGCAGTTAATTTTTCAAAATTGCTAAGTATATTAACGATATTAATAATCATAAATGTAATCAACCAATTCAATTTAATAATTCAATCTAATATAAACTACTAAACATATTCATATTGCATAGTAATATAAGACTAGTCAATGACATAATAGCAAATCATGATACCTAATATATTTTATTATTGAAATCTAATGTATTTAATTAAGTTATCAAACAAATAATTATCTCCATTAAGTTTTAATTTTAATTGATTATTGAATTAATATGTTTTCTCAAATTTTAATGATAAAATCAGTTTAAAAATATTAATACAATGACAAATCGTGATAATTGATATTCTATTAGTCAAATTTAGTAATGGTATTATGAATATTTCATCAATTGTAGCCTCTTATTAATTGACAATCAATCATTTTATTTTAATTTATGTCGCTGCAAAGTTAGAATTGAATCATGGTTTTTTCAAATCATCTAAAACTGGAATGGCCATTCTTGTTGGAATGCCATTTTATTTCTATAAAAAAACCCCAACCAGACAAGTGGGCAAGAGAATACTCATTCCTTGAACCAAGCACAGTGCAAGTTCCTTTCTTATTTTCCCCCATGCTTTTGTTTTATCAAATTATGTTGTTGAACTTATGATTCATATAAATCAATTTAATGAAAAAATAAATAGTTTATCAAAAAATCATGCACTTCGAATGACTTCCCCAAGGTGATTAGGTAAATTAGCTAAAAGTACATGGTACTTTTAATTTTAATAGCTACAATAGGTCCGCGATTCCACGGACTAATTTCATGCAACAAATTCCAAGTTACAACATCATTTTTGTTTCTTTAAAAGGAAAGTGTCTTTGTTAAAATTTAATTACATTTCATTAAAGTTAGGATTAATCGAACCATCTGACAATAATATCATAATATTCCAATTTCTCATCCTAAATTTTCTTATAGTAATCTCACAAATGGTATATCAATGGATTAATTCGAAAAAAAGAAAAGAAAAGAAATTAAAACCCACTTCTATATTTTAAAGACAAGTTAAAAGATTAAATTTTTTTCCTCTTAACTAGGTTTAGAAAGTAATAAAATTAAAAGAGGAATAAAAAGGGAAAAGAAAAGACTAAGCTACATGAAATCCTGTGTTTGTTTGGGAGTAAGAGGAAAGAGAAGATGTACTTTAAAGTTAAGAGCTTCTCCCTTGTGACACCCATCTTTTTAAAGAAGATGTACTTTAAAGTTAGGAGAAATTCCAATGTGAGATACAAACAAGCCACTTGAGTCAATAACTCCCATCACTCCCATGTGCTTTATATCAGTTTTTTTCCTTAAACTTGTACGGAAAACATCACTTATTACTGTTGGAAGCGATTTATGTGAGAATTAATCAATGTGTAAAGATTTTACACACTAGGAAGGGATACCATAGAAACTGATTGGAGAAAATTACCGAAAAAATCCTAACTTATTATGCTCATGTTAATTCAGTTCTAGACTTTTTAATTTGATTAATTTATTCGTAAAACTTTCAATAATGCCAATATAGTCATTCCAACCAATTTTAGTCAAAAACTGCCAATAGGGATATTGGCCATGTCACGTGGGATAATTAGTAATAGCATTAACAATTTTTATAATTTTTAATTTTTAAAAATCTAATTAAAAAAATTATTTATTTCTTCCTTTTCATTTTCTTTCTTTTCCTTACCAAGTCTAGCGAAAGCCAACTGACAAGGGCCGTGACCCTCACTTGCGTCTGGCAAGAGCCTCGCAGCCTTTGCACAATGGCAAGAGGTGCCAACCCTCGCCGAGCTTATAAGGGAAAAAAAGGAAAAGAAAGAAAGGAAAAACAAAAGAAAAAAATATAAAAATATATGGAAATTTTGCTTATGAAAAATTATAAGAATTGTTTCTATCAACATCAGTTGTATCATGTAGGACGGCCGGCTTTCATGTTAGTAATTTCCAACCAAAATTGATCGAAATGATTACATTGATAAATTGTCAAAAGATTTATGAATAAAATGGTCAAATTAAAATATTGAAGACTAAATTGGTACAAATGCTATTGATTTAAGACATTTTTAGTAATTTTCCCGAATTCATAGTCACAACTATTTTTGAACACTAGTGAGTTCTTCAATTAAATGGTTGGATGGAGCTACAAAATCACAAAGGGTTTTGTTGTCTCTATGCATGTCCAGAAATTACTACATTAGTGTAGTACAATGATGCATTGCATTGAATGCGAATAATTACAAATGAGGGGTCTCACCAGATTTACCAGTAAATATTTAGTTATCATATGCACTAAATACGTAGAACATTTCTCTTGCTTTTGCCTCATTCTTCTTATTAATATCCCGCCCTTCATTGTGATCCCCTACTTCACAAAAAGAGGCATGAACTCATTCAATCAACCGGCCCTTTTTCCATCATTTAAATCTTGAAAAAAAAATCATGCCTGCACATTGAATCCGTATGCCATCCAATAATCAAAAGGACAATTAATTCTGAATTTGCAGTGCGTATTCCTTAACACTGCCATTTCGGCCCATGGCCACTCTAGGTACATGGTACAAAGCTTAATAATTTTGATTATGAGTTAGGATGTGGCCACAGAGACACTCCTAGGAATTACTGTCAAATTATTTTCTACATTATTGTCACGATAATTCATTTGCGAAACTACAAAATTTTTATAGGTAGAACGAATTGAATGTCCAATTAATAGCAGTACCTGAATTTGGTCCATAAGTCTAAAGGCTAATAAGGCTAGCTCATGCTAGATTGTGGCGCCAATCATAGTGCTGTCGGGAAACGTGTTCCAATTTTGCATTAACTCTCTGTTTTCAATTAGAAAGTAATTTTTTTAAAAAAATAAACCTCAGCTGCTAATTATGCTTTATATTAATCAGGGTTACCAATAAAAGCATTCCCTACATTTTATTTTTCTTAATTATCATTGAGGAAATGTCATATTGGAAAAAGTAACTTACTAGTGTTTGAATTTAGTACTAACAGTCATTTGATTGAAAATCGATTATCAATCTTTTACTTTGCTATATAATGTTTGATTTCTAATTTTCATAGTATAATTTTAATTTTAATTAATTGGATTTCTTCCCTTTTATGTAACTATGTATACGAAGATCAGATTAATTTTGGGTTAAAATATCGTAATCAATTAATTTAATATATATGATGTAGATTGGGATTCATAGTCTTTCTTTACAATTCTTTGTAATAATTTAAGAGCTCCTAACCTGTAGACATCTCAATAGGGTTTTTAGTGTTCTTGCGAGCAAGAATACATAATATTTTTGTGATTTACCCAACCACACTTTGGTGTTTTTTCCATGAAAGTTGTTGTGCACCTTGACTATCCTCATTGATAAAAACTTTAGAAATAAGTATACCAAAAGTCTTAAAATTTATTGTAAAAGTGCAATTAAGTCTTAACATTTTCAAAAGTGTAATCAAATATTAAAACTTGTCACATAAGTGTAATTAAATGATAAAACTTGTTAGCATTTTGCATTTATCATGTTGGATGAATTAATAGAAAGACTCAATTGCACCAACTTAAGAGATTTTAGAATTTAATTACATTTTTTTATATATATTTTATGACTTCTAGTATACTTATCCTAGAACTTTATTATTCTTGATTGAAAAGTAATCAAATCTTCTACAAACACAAGTTTTCAAGGACGGTCGAGTGAACGAGTATGTGTAAGGCATGTCGGCTTTGGAGAGAGAAGTGGGAGTGACAGTGATGGAAATCGATTAAAATGAGAGGGAAGAAAGAGGGCCGAAAGTTAAAGTTTGAGAACCGGGAATCAAAAAGAAACTAAAGTGAGCACTGGAAACCGACAAGAAATTAAAGTGCCGGACAAGAAATGACACGGGAAATGACAAAGGAAATTCAGGGTGATGCCTATATTAAAGGGAAAATTAAAGCGCTGTCCGAGGCAATAAAAAGTGCATGAGTGGAGATTAGACATAGGAAAATTAAACATCGGTGAAATCGGAACCAAAGTTATACACAAGTGACGCTGTAGTGGAAACGTTTATGCAAACGGTATAGTCTTTTTCACAAGATACATTATGAAACACAAACCTAGCTCGAAAGTTAAAACTGAAACTGAACAACATTGTAGAAAAATAAATAAAAGATCGATTTTGTAGAGTTTTGGCACGGTAGAGTGCATCATCTTTCTCTTGCTTTGATGCTTCTATTTAGAGGTCTTGCATTTGCACGACGTTTCTTGATCCTCATTGTATTAATTCACATCTTCCTCAACTTCACGCACTATCATATCCCCACTTTTCTTTCATTTCACAACCATAAATTAGGGTTTTTAAATGAGTTTATGATTGCTCAATCAAATCAATTTATGTTCTTGCAAACCACAGGGGGGAAAAACGAGTTTTCCATCAAGTCTTTAGACATGAATATTCAAGGGAAATTCGCCATTACGGCCCCTAATTTTTTTGAAGTCAAAAGGCATATACTATACCCAATTTTCTTTCATTTGAGGATCATAAATTAGGGCTTTTCCAATATGAGTTTATATTCACTCAATCAAATCAAATTATGTTGTTGTGAACCATAGGGGAGAAAAAGAACAAGTTTTCCGTCTAAGTCTTCAGACATGGATATTCAAGGGAAATTTGTCATTACATGCCAAACTTTCCCCAATTTTCTGAAGTCAAAAGGCATATATTACGTCCACTTTTCTTTCATTTCATGATCGTAAATTAAGGTTTTTCCAATACGAGTTTATCATCTCTCAATCAAATCAAATTATGTTCTTCTAAGCCACAGAGGAGAAAAAAAAAGTTTGCCATCAAGTCTTTAGACATATATATTCAAAGGAAATTTGCCATTACATGCCAAACTTTCCCTGATTTTCTATAGTCAAAAGGCAATATACTATACTATATTTGAAGGGAAAAAGTCAAAAGATGAGTGCCCAAGTTAAACTTCATAAAGTATGTCGCTTGATGTGTGGATCGCTTTGTGTTGCACAGTGAAGCCAACTTTTGCAAAGATTAAAATCATGCAAGGTCATGTCACATAGTTTTTCAATGTTGGAAAAGAAAGCCTCGGATGCTGTGCGCCCTTTCTCCTTTCACTCTTTTCATATTTCCCCCTTAAATATATTGACCATGTAATTTTATTTTTCTCATGTCAAAAAGAGTGCACAAAAAGGTTGGGCTCGCGGTCAAAGGCACTATACAGTCTCCACCCACTCCATACAAGTACACAGCACTTAAATACCTTGGTATCACCATCATGATCAAGATGTATGGAAAACCAGAGAGGGGAAAGTAGCTTTTTTTGATAAAAATCATGAAATGGGGTCTTTGGCATTCTTCATCTTTGGTAGGGGGACCGATTGGGTGGGGCACTCGAATGATTCTGGATCACACCTACTTACATTGACCATAACATTGGAAAAGAATCATAGGTATTACTAAAATGATTTTCCTCCAAATTTTAGGGCTTTTGGCACTTCGTGAAAGAGGTCTTATTTTTCCCTCTCAAAAGGTCTTTTCCCTACTTTCATGACGGGAAAACCCGCGTAGAAAAGAAACATCTTTGGTGCGTAAAATACGCTACCAATCGCTCAATGTTTGAATATGTTTGAAGTATTGTGTGAGTTCATTCTAGCTAATCCAATCATTAGAGCAGTTGATTGGTTTTAGCGTGTTGTAACGTTAATAAGCTGCTCTATATGGGGTAAACATTAAAATATTATGCTCTTTATTCGCCGTATAAGAAAGGATTGTCCTAAAATGACGATATTTCCATTACATATCAATACTTCATACTTTATATTAAATCGTGAGAGACTATATAAAAAATTATCACATTGATCAATTTTTGGGTTTTACAACATTTTGCACTCGGTTATGTTTGTAAATGCATAAGTTTGGCAAGCATGACAATTGTATACCTAGTTCCCATTAGAAAAATAAGTTCACCCGACAGTTCAAATTGTTAGGAAATGTTTCAAAACACTCTCCTAATGTATAAGCTGATCCTTACACACATAACAAAGCTGTGCTTGTACCCACCATATCAATGAGAGAACCGACCAAACCAAAAGCACATGTACATGATCAACATGCAAATTAATACGGTGACATCAACAATTACCACTCTCGTCTTCTCCTCATATTCACACCGGCACCTTGCCAATTGTCCCTTCCTACCGTTTTCACTACTTGAAAATAATCAATCACTACTCACATTAACAGACCATTCACAAGTTATAGCGTAGAAAGTTTTCCAAAAAAAATTCAAGAAAAAACATTTCACCACCTATCATCTCCACTTTAAGGAGAACCCCCAATTTGCATCCTCCCTCAGTTTTGCCAATTTCCCCCATATCAATTTGAACCCTGCAAAATTCCCTTTTACTTGAGGCAAAAAACCATGGTTTTTTTCCTGGTTCAAGAAATCAATGACATTCCCGGTGGTGGGGCTGGGGCTGGTCAAAGATGGGTTTGACTGGCTAGTGACTGACAGGCAATGGAGAGGAAAAAACCAGCAGAAGAGCCAATCGCTCCGCCCCCTCAATCCCTCTGCCACTGTGCAGTCGCTCGCATCATTGCAAAAGAGCCAAGCCGCAACAGGTGAATTTACGCAATCGCCCCCCGGCAGAAACGCCAAAAGCTTTCGCCCCCGCCCTCTAGAAGGGACACGTGGTCCCCCCGTGCTGCGGCCTGAGGGAGGCTGGAAATGACTGAACAGCCCCCTCCCCCCCGCGCTTTGACCGTAATGCCCCTCGCCTCGTGGGTTATTCACCGTTTGATGACCCCCACGGGCTACGGCTACTTTCTCTGTCCTTTTCGGGCGTTGCGAGAGCTGAATTGACCAGAAAGCCCTCCGGGCTTGGACGAGGGTAAACCTACGGGTTGAACCATTATTGGGACTCTGGAAAGTGATGGAGATGATGGCGAGTGAATCCATTTTGGCTTCTTGTGTCCGAAAGAGAGGTTTAAACAGAAAAAAAGATTCGAAAACGATTGACTTTTAAATTTTTTTATAATAAGTGCGCTGAAATTGTAATTAAAGTATAATTGAGCTCCTAAGGCTTATGCCAATTCCGTCCATTTTGAGTGACCGAAAAAAAAAAAAACAATTTGACTTAAAATTTTAAATTTATTTCCGGACAAAAGAAAATGAAACTTGTAAATCCCAACGACTGTTTAGAACATTTTATTAGTGGGGCTGTGTATACTTCTTTGTATTATTGCGTCATCACATACACTACTTAAAGACAAACGTGATACAAATACAAGGAGTTTGATGTTATTGAATAATAAATATTTGGTTTTCTTTTATAAATTGGGTTTTTTAAAATATTCAGTTGGAACACAATTTACCAAATGATCTTCTTAACGAATGTTCACATGCTAAATGAAAATATGTTATTATTTTCAATGCATTGGGAATGACAATATTTCTTTGTTTTAGTGTTTAACAAGTATCTACATGGTACTTGTTAATAAAATTCTTCGCAATGTAATGTATAAAGATACATGATAGGCAAATAAAGAAATCGAGCCGATCCAACAACAAAAAGGTAAAAATGCCGATGAAAAATTTATTTAACATCATACTCTACAGCTTCACACCATCAACAATGCAATTTGCTTTTTTTTTTTTTTTATCATTTTTATTTTTATTTTTATTTCTTGCTCTAGTAAAATAATATCTTGACTTGAAGCTTTTACTCACCATAAAAAGTAGACATATCTACAAATGATCTTGTCAATCCCGGATCACCCATTTCAACAAACTCTCGCATGTGGAGTGTTTTTCCTCTCTCCTAAACTGGTGTAACTTTCTCTCTACCACACACAGCTAAAAATAAAATAATGAAGTAGATGAGATTAGGTGTCTATCTAATTAATCATATATGTAGCACAACTTGTTAATTTCAAGCATATAAAATATTGTGATGGGGAAATTCAATGCATCTCTTCCTTCTAATATTTTTTAATGGGATAATGATGAGTTAAATGTCTCTAAGTAAGGCTAGCTATTCGTGTCATGATAATTGTGCCATGTCGAAACGATGGTATAATACAAATATGGCTAGTCCAAACATGATGCACCTAATAAACTTGGTGAACTACCTCGACACGTACACGGCACGCCTAATAAAATGAGTTACATGAAACGATTAATGCGATGACTAAATGTGTCATTGATTAAGTGTTGACATGACATTACATATTGAACATGCTATAGATATACATTTACATTAGTAAATGATAAACATGTAAAACAGGTTGATACACAATAATTTGGGTCAACAAATTTCTAGACAATATAGATAATCGTCCTTTACTTTCTAAAATATATGATTGGATTAGTTTTTCCTATGTTTCTAATTTTTTTTTATTTCACTCTCTATTATTAGACATTGATTTTATTTTATTTCTAAATATTAAGAATTAAAAAATCTTTAAATATGAGCATTATACGTGTTAAAACTTGTCTAATTGTGTTGCATTGAAACAAATGACACGTTAACATATTAACTTAAATGTATCAATTCATATTTAGACAGGTTGATAGGTGTGTATGACACGAACCTCCTCATATATAACCCAAATCCGTTTGATTGCATGCCATGTTGTATTGTTTCATGCAGATGAATCGTGTGGAGAACCGCCGGTCTTGTGCCCAAGGCAGTAAGCCAAGTTCACATGGAATAATCTTGGGTGCTTTTAAGATAAAAAAATATTTGGTTTGCTTTTTTCTAAATGAATCTGTCGAGTTTAATTTTTGTTGAAATTCTTAAATTTGAAGCAAATGTATTTGAAAAGATGGTCGCTTTTGCTATTAATCAAAATTTAACAAAATTATCCTTAAAATTAATGAAGAGGGCCACAGATAACACATAAAAGATGTAGCAAAATTAGACCCCAAGGGATCATGCTATGTTTGTGGTATTTACTTCTTCTAAACTAAGTGATAATCTACTCAAAAAGCCCAAAAAAAGGGATCGATACGCACAAAATCTGAAGCACATCGATCCAAGAAGGCGTGCAGCAATAATCTTTCATGCCCTTTATTCTAATAATCTTAATGGACGTATTTTTCAATTATTTTTGGGGGGTCAAATTAAATGCATGTTGACTGAGATGGAGTGGGTAGAAAGATTCGGTTTGAATGGACCGACTCAATTTAATTTTAGGGCAAGAAGAACAGCTCCTAATCGAAAGCATTAAAAATGGAAAAACCCTGGAAACTTCACTTGGAGCTAGGAACAGAACTTGGGGCTCAGTTAAGAAAATTCCCGAGCCCGAAGCAGTTCCACCCCCAGAAAACACGTTGTACTCCGTCCATCGGAACAAAGTTGGAGTTCAAGGTCTCGAACGGTGTTCCCTTTTGTCCCCCACCCTTTTGTCCTCCACTCCTCCAGCTTTCCTTGAGATCATGAAAGCTTCTCTCTTTTTCATGTTTCTTTCTTGATTCGTGAAAAAAGAAAAAAAAAAAATTAACCTTTCTGTGTCCATCTTTTTTCCGATCTTTATCGTTCTTTACAGCACAACCAGAAGTCTTTACGACAGCGAACGTGGGTTGATGGCTCGTGTGAAAACGGGAAACGAGTGTTTTTCAAGTTCATGTGCGCGGTTTGGGGCGTAGGGAAATGGGGTGCCCTAAAATCTTTGAACGTAGATCACATAGGCTAAGGAAGGTTGGATTGGAATTTGGAATGATATCCATTATTGTCGTGATGTTTTGAATTGGGATCTTGAAGTAATAAATGAACGTACTTATTATTTGGGTGATCTCGTTTTTGTTTCAGTTAATCCAAGGGTATGAGCAGAGGCTAGATAATTACTTGAAGGTCCATAAAATGCTCTGTAAGTGTTAATTTGCATGTAATTAGTGGGTTTTAAACGGGTGACCTTAACCACTGGGGGTTCCACCCTTCTAACTTGGAAGGGGGAGGTGGGGGTTTCAAATCCTCACCTTCTCAGGGGGGATTGGGGTGGGGACGATTTCATTTCAGGAGTGGGTTTCGACTCCCACGCTCTGCAAGGAGGCAGAGCAAAAGTCTGAGAGTGTGTGTTAGAGTAGGATTAAACTAGGACCGATCAAAAAAAAAAAAAAAAAAAAAAAAAAAAAAACGGGTGACCTTCAATTTTCGAATCGAAAATTTTCAATTGTCTTGACGGATTGAGTCAATCATAGAGGTTATTTGAATAATCTCGGTTGCAAGAGACTGTACTTAATGTCTTCTGTTGTAACCACAGTATCCACGGCCAATAAACAACTTTAGAAAATTAACACCCATTGACTTATTGGCTGACAACCATTTAATAGCACCTGACCCCTATATTTATTTAGTAATGAGGGCTTCTTGCTTTATCATTAATGATCCCCACTTAGAGCATTATTAAAATAATTATTCAATGATATCTTCTTATATGAGGAATATTACTAGTGGGAGCTCGTTGGACGTTCCGTCTATTTGAACGTGTCATGCACAACATTGCTTTTTCAAAGTGCAAAAAATTGAGTGTCCCTCTCAGCAATACTTAAGAATTTTACAGATATCACGTGAAAATGGAGATCACACATTCCTACGTAACTTGGTAAAATAAAAATACTTTCGAAAGATTGTTTTGTGATTTCGGTAGTATTTGCTTTAATGCCACGTTACAGGGATTTGATTTTATAAGGTTCGACATAAGAAAAATTTCAGTTTACCCCGCCCCTTTCAACCGGGGGTTTGTGTACGTTAAACCCCAAACTTTGAAAAGTCGCATTTTGCCCTCTTGGACTTGCTTTTCGTTGTATTATCAACACCATTGATTATGTATATTAGCACGTGTCATGCTATGTTTTGAGGGGATAAAATCTTACATTTTCGTTGATTTTGTCTAAAACAACATTTTACCCTCAAATCTTGTATGTAACATACATAACATAAAAAAAAGGTAAAATTGTCGCCATTAAATACGAATTTCAATTTTAGTCTGTTTAATTCAGAAAGATCATAAAAAATAGAAGATAAGAAAATTACTGATTTAAAATGAAAACAAAGAAAATAAGTTCTTAATTTGAGAATTTAAACAGACTTGAAATTGATAAGTAAATATAACATTAAATTGAAGAGATATGATTTAGACGATTTAACATCTTCTAATATTTTTTAGTTGCATAACATACATCGATAGGTCCCTCTCCCTCTCCTATTAAGAGTTTTCTTCTTCTTCTTTTTGAAAAATTTCCTAGTTCTATTTTTTTTTTAATTTAGCACATTGGATTAATTAATAAAGTATACGGTTTGACAGTGATAATGACTTAAATTAGCCAATTAATGACCCTTTCAAACGGTTGAGAAATCTTGCAAGTTTTTTTTTAATTTATAGTCATTTAAATTTCCATATCTAAAATGTTGTGTTTATATTTGAAAATATTGCGCATGACGTCCTAAATCTTGACTATGAAATGCAATCAAATCCTAAACTTTTTAAAAGAATAAAATAGAAAATTGCCTACATGTGGCATGTACTTTTCAACATATTTTTAGGATTTACTTGTTTTCTTTTTTTTTTTAAATGAAGGTTAAGAATTTAATTGAATAAATTAAAATTTTTAGGACTTGGGTAAAAATTTAGGGCTTTGATTGGACCAATCGATAGATTAAGACTTAGTTGTATTCCGTATATAAGGTTTAGGATTTAGGAGGCAATTTTTCCCGTTCCTATTTAGTCTTATAATTATATATTTTTGAATTGTGTGCTAATTTAATGCATATTAATGCGGTAAAAGGGGCAAGAATAAAGTCAACAGATTCTGGCACTATTGCAATCATTCTCTGTCACATCTGAGGGGGGTCTCTACGTCTTTGGACTTTGAACATTTTTTAAATCTGCCAAAAGACTCGTTGGCCCATGCAAATTAACAAAAATCCTGCTAAAAAGCATAGGAAATGTGGAAGATGATTACACAAGCACTAAACTTTCACAGCCTGCAAAAGCCTATCCTCTTTTGTCTGCTTTTTCTTGCATTGTCTAGGGAATCACATTATGCAAACTTACTTTATGGAACCAAATTGAAATTCCAACTCAATAGTCATCAAATCCAGCAATAATATTCTCAATGTTCATCCCTAAGTTCCCCCACATGGGCCTCATCATCGATATCCTCAGTTGGGGTCTGTCAACTTATTGAAGAACACACTCATCATTTTGACTAAATCGAAAGGAGAGAATCGATCGAGTGCTCCCCTCAACATTCCATCATGCAGCAACGGCTAAAAGTGATTGTTCAATTAGTACTTCCTCTCTAGATTGTGTGGTGCAAGTATAAATAAATGGTTTTGTGAAATTGCGGTGCATTAAGAAGCAAAAGCTGGTTTTGGCCTCTTGCCCATAATTTCCACGTCCATCATTATTACCATGCTGTAATGCGGAAGAGATGATTAATATATAAACTTGCCGAAATGATGTTTTAAGCGTGTTGCAGCAGAACTCCACCACTTCTATTTAGGTTGGCAATTTGTATCAGCGTGTCATAATCATGTCTGTAATTCGTGTCGATCTAAAACACTTTGATTTTGATTCTACCAGCTAAATAACGTAATTATGATGAAAATGTGTTAATTTATGTTAATTTATAAAGCTAGTGTGTCGTGTCATGTTATATTGCATTCGGATTTGATCTATGTAATTCAAGATGTACCCCGCGTTGTGCAAACAGTTCAGGCCTAGCATTTACCGAGCCATGATTGAAGGAATCTTTCCTAAACCATGCGCAATAAGAATCTATAAGGTACCAAAAATAGTATAATTGAATGTAGATGACGCCTTTCATGTTATAGCCCTTGAAAGAATATACGTCTACTCTTTTTTATGCTACTTAATTATCACGAAGGTCGTGCTAACCTAACAAAATTTCGACTGTGAATCGGCTTAAGCGCACGAGAGTTTATTTTTCTTGCTACCTTTCGCTCCTTACCAGGAAAAAAAAGGAGAGAAGCAATATTATGAAATATATGGGATCATTATGGTTCAAATAAGTCAGAATACACATTCTTTCTTAAGAACGATAGAAACGATAATGTTATTAGCTTAATAGTCGTCTATCTTATAGTTTATTTACGTGCGCAGATAACATTTTTTTATTTCTAACTTTAGGTATGCTAAAGTGGTTTGACGCAGGCCAAGGACACAATCACAGGTGTCTACCATATTTAGTTCATAATGATCGTTTTCACATTGCAACTTCATACGGCGATTTGTATATAATCATGTTATGTCCCTTTCCTAGGGTTTTGATGGTCATCATCTTCCTCTGGTTTAGCAATGCATGTATATATTCTATGTGAGAAGGTATCGACACAGGGCCAAACAGCATGATGTGATTTCGTTTTTGTTTGAACTCGGTTCGTTCTGGAACAAGCTCATTGATTTGGTGCCAAATCATTGATATGTTGATGTCATGGAATCAAATTAAGTATGTGCTAAGGAAGTTGAGACAAAATAAGTTGAGGGAGACGCCCTTAAACGCTAGTAGATTCCTTGTTCCTAGAGACTTTATTGGTGGTCTCCGGCCACCTAACATGATATTATGAGATGATAGATCAAATGAAGTATACAATAATCCAATCAATATCATGGTCTCATCTCACTTAGGTCGGCTGCATAGTAAAATAGGAGAGGGAAATTATCCAATTAGTCCCAACTTATTATACAAATATCAATTCAATTTTAAACTTTTCAATTTTCTCAATTTAGTCATAAACTTTTCAATTTTCTCAATTTAGTCATAAACTTTTTACAAGTAATTTCAATGTAGTCTTTTAGACCAATTTTCACTAGAAATTGTTGATGTGGTAATGTGTCATGTAAGATGGCGGTAATGACTTGACCTCCATGTAAGCAATTTCTTGCGAAAATTGTTCAAAATGATTAGATTGAAATTTTGCACAAAGGTATAGGACTAAATTACCAAAAATGAAAAGTTTAGAACCGAATGATATTTATACAATAAATTTAAGACTAAGTAGGTAATTTTTCCGTACGCGGTGTATATTTAGTTTGATTTTAGACTTATCCATAATGACTTTACATATATATATATCTATCTGAAGTGCCAGCTTTTTTTAGCATATACAGCAATTTCAGTAAGTTCTTTTGCACTTACTATATAGTGAGGTTACTGATGTTACCTTGCTTTTATGATTAAAGAGCAACAGGTAAGGGATTGATTCGATGATATGTGGTCCACCCTTTCTGAAGACATAGCAGCAGCACCGCTTTGTTGACTTCCCTTGTTAGGAATTTTCACTTGAGTCCAGGGAACAAAATAGTTTACCTGGTATATTCTCCTAGTTAAAGACCCCAAGTGATGCGGCCCGTGGCACAGTCACATGCGAGCTTAGAAGTGGGGCTTTTGTGACATTGGGACGAAGTATGATGATTGCAGAAGGCATAATATGTATTTTAACTTGTTCATGGAAGTGAATCTAGGTTTTTGTGTTGACATTTTGAGGACGTGATGTTTATCTTCTTGGAGAAGAACTTATAAGATAGAGGTGACTGTCATGCAACAAGTTGCTTGGGAGTTAATGCTGCTTTTCAGATGATGCCCAATTGCCCATGACAAGCCGAAATCTGCTAACGTTTTCTGAAGTTATCTCCATGTTTGGCTTGAAGGATTAGACGCTCAAAGTCAAATAAAGCGTGTCACGATTAGTTGTTGTTATAATGCGATCCATTGAACTGATCTTGAGAACAATCTGATAAGGGAAGGATGTTATGATGTCTCAGCTAGCTCCCTAGGTTTCGGACGAGCTTATCCTCAGCCAAGAAAATCATGACCCGTTATAATGGGTACCGGAGTGGGCTTCTCAAGTGATATGGGCAGATGTCATGAGTATACATGAGTAGGTTTCTTGCCATGTTTTCTAGATAACAGAGAAGCCCTCCTTTTGTTTGATATGATTGTGAGAAGCCTAATTGGTGAAAAATATGTCTATGTCCAGTGTGTCATTCATCATTCATGTGATTAAGGGTCTTACCTTCCTCTATATTTGATCGGAGAAAAAAATGGCATTTTAATTGATAAATTATAATGATGGACATCACCTACATTCATATTTAGTGAATTGGCATGTGAGTGATATCCATAACTTGTAACCTACCAATCAAAAACATATTTAGTTACATCTGCTATTCATGATATTATGTTCATCCAAAATGTTGTCATGTGACCCATTTATCACACAAATGAGTTATATGTCTCTTTTACTTCAATATTCAAAATATAAATCTAAATCTTTCTCCTACTAGCAATCTGTAAAGGTCTATATATGTTGATTGTTTGATTGTAGTAATGAATACTAACCTCCTAGGACATTATATATTATGCTATTTATTCATAATAAAAAGTAATTTAGCTACTAGGTGGCCCATGCTTCTTATAACTTACAATGATAAATGTTCATACTGTGTTATCATCACCTCTCTCTCTCTCTCCTCCTGCCTCGCATTACTTGTTGGCAAGCCCTCCCCCTTGTGTCTCGCCTCCAACTCCCCTCACACAACGTACGGTGCCGCCATTGACAAACTTCAAAGTTGGCGATTTTGTGATGGCATGTAGCCTCAGCGAGAAGAGACTAGAGACTGATAGAAGTATCTTGGATATCATATCTCTCTTCGTTTACCGTTACAAAGTAAAACCATCTATTCACAAAATCAAGAAAAAATGACACGTGCTAAAATTATTGTACAATTTAAACTATCATTTAAATATCATCTTAATAACTTTGGCAACTTACTTTGTTGAAAGAATCGATGTGACATCGTCTTAATAAATAAATTTTGCAATATGACTTGTTGGAGACGTTTAAATAATAGATATTTTATAAAAAATTTAGCACTAAAGTGATCCGTCATGTTGTTTTGGCATTGAATTAGTTGTTTGTATAGAAAGTGCCAAAACAACATCGCGACCTAGAAGCAAAATCTCAAAGCAAATGTTCCATCATCACCATCATTACTCTCTACTTTGTCAGATGCAGAAGTAAGATCACGGACTCTCTGTCTCTCCCCAAGTAACTTTGTCGAAGGTCATAGAACTATCTGCTTTCCTCCATAAAGAGAAGGAAATGAGCAAAATATTCTCACCTGCCATTCTTTACTTCGCAGCTCGCTGCTTCTCTGACCTTGCTCTATCGTGAGACTGAACAATAGAGCTTTGAGCCTTGTGAAAATGCATTACCAATGCTAGGGCACTTATGGGAACCAATTTAACCCCATTTTCTCAATTTATGGATCGATGGATTATTTGTCACAAAAATTCTGCACCACGCAATATTGAAATGTTTGGTGCCAATAGTTTACGACTATGGATATAGAGCCCAAATTCTATGAATGATTGTTTTAGTGTGAAAATGTTTTAATAATGTCTATTTAAGCTACTCCGACGAGCCCTTGACATTGAAACAATAGCATGCTAACAATAGTCAAGTTGTTGGAGTCACTTAAACAATCCTTTTAATAAATTGAGGCATATAAAATTATCATTGAAAATGATTTAGCTCTCAAATAGTGAGCGACACATAATAAATTTTAGCACCGATGCCGACCCGATCCCCCGATTCAAAGACATGGTTTTCCCCACTTTTCCATCCGGCCCTGTTCTATAACTACAAGCGCACATGCCACGAATGGATAGTTTGCTTTTAGATCCACTGAAATTGATGTTGTTACGACCACTTGACACAACATGCATGCCCCCATCCGGATGGGATGTCGTAAGGCGAAAGGAAAGGAGACACCGTGGTCCAGGCTTCCCAGAAGGAGAGATCACCTAAGGACCACAAATCATTTCTGGGCAGATATAGGTGACAGTGGTCCTGAGCCCAGATTTTCTTTATGAGATTAAAAACTGGTATCGGCGCGACTACCCATCTGAACAAGCCGTAAGTGCTCCGCACATGATGTGGACCGTTCGACTCTAGCCATTGCCACTCAATCTATTCAGTAATCAAATGTCTGAAGGTGGTACCAGAGCCTTATTTGATTAAGTTTCAGAAAGTCCGGAACTCTCTTCGCACAAATTAGCAAATGTTCAAGACACGATTTGATAGAAATTCGGGCACGATATGGCCGGAACTTGTGGTATCATAGAAGATGAACTTTTTTCTTTACTGGACCCAACTTTATCTTCTCATTTGTTCTATTGTTTAATTTTGAATTCAAAATGAGGCCCATCAAGCGTGGGCTCGCTGAAACTGCAGGACCATATCCCACCGTAGTACTTAAATCTGCCGGTCATTATTTCAGGTCTACTGATCTCCCTTTGCCTGAATGGAGAAGTTTTCCATAAATCCACTCGAAATTCTTCCTTTAAAAACCTTTCCCCCTTTTTCTCCATGTCTTAAAATTGGAAATCGCTCGGTGACAAATTTGGGGTTGTCAATATCAAGCGTCGTGTCTTGTCTTTTTGCTTGTTTGTCAGGTCAACTTCCAAGTTTGTCTTGATTTGGACATGCTTTTTGTCAAGTGGGCTTCTCGCGTCCTTTACCATCGCACATGTCACGCACATTTTGAGGGTATTTCCAAGCCACTTCGAGGCCGTTTGCATGATGCTAGGAGATGGATCCTTATATGGTATTTGATACAAACCAAAAGAGGTCATGGGTATTTGGCAAGGCTTGGGAAATTGGGGAAAATAGGCGGAAAGAAAATTTGAGGGAAAAATTTAAGAATTTAAAATTTTCGTGAGAGCAGAGATGATAGAAAATAAAAAATAGTGGAGATTTTCTTGCCATTTTCCTTTCCTGACCTGTTGCTGTCCCCTACCGTGGTTGTTCCTCCCTACGTTTGATTTGGCGAAAAGATTGGACGCTAAGATTTATCTAACAAATAAGAACAATGCTAGACATGGTACTGTAGGATTGGCATATGAAAAGTGATATCGTCGACTTCAATAAAATGTTGGATATAATCCACTTACAGTCTGCCACGTCGCTTAGATGCACTAATAGGTGGATCGATCTTCCTAAACCTCTACCATTACTTGGACAATGATTGAGAAACTTCCATTTACATCAAGGGACACTCCTAGTTGGGCTTCAAATTGGGCAATCTCCAATTACTCCTCCCCAAAAGCATGCTATATCACCACTTGATCGAAGCCCATCTCGTTAATGGGGGCAATTATCATCCAATAGAGACCCATAGGTCGCAGACACCAGTCGTGGGCTCTGCCTCAATGATAACCCTTTTGACATTTAGGACCCATGTGAGTTTTGAGCCGATGAAATAGGGCTAAATTTCAGCTCTAGAACAAACCCAAATCATTCCTACCTTTATGTCTAGAGTCCACGACTATCTATTGTATTTGTGGGGGAAATTACCAAAAAAAAGTCCTGAAACTATGAAGAGATCTAGTCTTAAACATTTTTTTTTGTCAATTCAATCATCATCATTTTGCAATTATGTCAATTTAGTCTATCTAACCAATTTTGACCAATTGGTGCTAACATGGACTTTAACTCGCGAATGCCGATGTGACAATTTTTAAATAATATTTTATTTTTTTGAATTTTTTAATTAAATTTTTATTTTTTATTTCCCTTTTTCTTCTCAATTTTCTTCTTCTCTTTCCCCATAGTGCCAGCGAGCTCTAGCAAGGGCTGTGGAGCCTCAACTAGTTGTTGGTGAGGGCTGCTGCCCGTGCTTGATGTCTCCCAGATTTGGGCAAGGCCAGCAACAACCATGGCCTTGCCATAAGCGAAGGGGACCTTGCCTTGGCCCCCAGGCCTTGCCTAGATCTCGGGTGACATTGGGCGAGGGCTGCAATCCTCGTCGGAGCCTCGTCCGCCAATGTTGGGGAAGAGAATAAGGAAACTAAGAAGAAAAAGAAAAAGAAAAAGAAAAAAAAAAATATTTTTTTTTAAAATAAAATATTTTTAAAAATTGTCACGCCAAATACCGTTGGCAGTTCTGGCTTGGCATCCATGTCAACACCGACCGACCAAAATTTGTCTAATGAACTGAATTGATAAAAAGAACAGAAAAGAAAAGAAGAGGTTTAGGATTTATTTGGAAAAATTATAATAGGTTTAGAATTTTTTTGGTAAATTTCTCCTATTACTATTATGGAGGAGGAGATCCCCCTTTGGCCTTTGTCACAATTCTTTGATTTAATTTTACCCGACTTTTCATTGGATAAAAAGTAAGACATAGTCTCCATTGCCCTTGCGTAGTTAACCGTCTTCCACTCCCTCCGTTTTAAACTTATGTTTGTGTGAAAGTTCCAGTTCTTGAAATCATGTCGTCTCTCTCCATGAAATGTCGTTTTTACATCATATTGCTATCTTATGGAACAAAAATATATTCTCTAGCTTCAATCCTAGACAAATTTATGTTCTGCGATATGGCTTATACTTCGATCATTGGAGTACCAGAAAGCCCCAAGTAGTGCAAGCTGTGTGCCGACAGTGTATAGTGACAAAAGCATATCGTTGTCTTAGGAGAATGCACGTTATAGCCATAACTTTGTGCCTTACATTTAAATCTCGAGTTCAACTGCAACAACTTGTTCTCTCTTGAAATTAGCCTTAGTCAAGGAAATAATCTTACCCCTAATGCTATTCTAGGATAATATTTTAAAATGTATAATTCAAGAGTATAGGCGTGGAGACTTAGTTATCCACAGATTCATGAAACACCCTACAAATTTCATGAGCCGATTAATTCAGATTTTTGGCCCATTTAGGCAATCCTAATTCATAACAGTTTACACGTATGAAATTCAATTAAGTAATTTTCAATTCTTGGCCGAAAATCTCCCAATACTCTAACCATGAGTGTCAATCTTGAGATTTGGGATGACCCACAACTTATCAAACCAACGAGTTGTGCTTAGTTTGTTGCACAAATGTTACCGTAAAAAACCATTTGTAGTTCTTAAAGGTAGATACAACGCACATAGTATATGCGAAAATGTACTTAGAGAATGGGTCAAAGGTATGACAAAATTGTATGTATTGCATGTCGATATGATTCAATAGGAATTTTGTCAGCAAGAAGTATTCTTTCATGCCTAGCGTGTAATTTCAATCTTAGAAATTCAATTTTCTATCCTTTATTGTGTCCTTTTTGTTAACACTGTCTTACTTCATCAAGAGCTCAATATTTAACCCCTTCGAAATTTTCATTTTTTGACATATTATGCATGTGAGTTCTTAACATTTTCATCAAGGGACTATTCTTGCAAACCATTAGACAAAAGCTATTGCCACTCAATCTACTCAGAACTGTAAATTTTGACTTGATAAGGATCCGTTCATGATATGACTCGAATTTGTGATCTCATAGAAAAAAAAAATAATTTTTTTTATTGCGAGATTTTCCTGGGCCCAACGTTATCTTGTCATTTGTTTTATGGTTTAGTTTTCTGGTCGAAACGAGGCCCACCGAGTGTGGGCTTGCTGAAACTGCAGGACCATATCCCCCTGCAGAAATGAAATGTGCCGGTGATTATTTTCGGTCTACTTCAACAAATCCACTCAAATTTTGTCTTGATTCGAACATGAATTTTGTCAAGTCGGCTCCTTTTCTCCTTTTTGTCAAGCTGGAATGCGACTTGTTTTGATATTTGGGCTAATTCTAAGTAAATCTAGGCTTATATTTTATCCCAATACTCAACGTGGTAAGACATACTCGAAATTGTACTGGGGCATTAAAGAAAGTGGAGCCTTTGTTCTGGAAATCCAAGTTTTCCGAACTCTAGTGTGGTGAGGACAATTGCAATGCCAGGTATATAGGGGAATCAAAGTGATACAGAAAATGATGTTGTGTTGATATAATACAAAAGAAATCATGGGTACTTCACTATATCTCACAACTTAGTGTTATCCTTGATCACGTTTGCTCCTCTCTATTTTCGATTTGGTGGAATGTTGGACACCGACTCTTGTTTAAAATGTTAGAAGAATGCTAGAAATAGTAATACTGTTTGACAAAATTAGTATATAAAAAGTGATTGTTGATTTCCATAAATGTTTGATATAATCATTTACAGTCTGCCAAAATTTCACTTAAATGCACTAATTCGTGGATCAATCCTGCCAAATCTACCAGGTACTCGTAAAATGAATGAGAAACTCCCAATCACATCAAAGGACATATCTAGTTGGGCTTCAAATTGGTCAATCTCCAAGCACTCCTCCCTAAAAGTATGCTATATCACCACTTGATCAAAGCCCATCTTCTGATGGGGTAATTATCCGCCAATGGATAATTAGGACCCGTATGAGTTTTAGCCCATAAAATTGGGCCTAAATTTTCAGTTCTAAAACAAACCCAAAAGTCGTCCATGATTTTATGTTCTAAGTTCGATGAAAGGTGAAAAATAGTATCCACTGCCCTTGGTAGGTAACTGTCTTCCACTCTCTCCATTTTAAACTTATGTTTGTGTGAAAGTTACGCTTCATGAAATCATGTCGTCTCTCTCCATGAAATGTCATTTGAAACATTATATTACTAGCTAAAAGAACAAGTTGATATTTCTAAATTCAATCCTAGACATAGCGACCATTGATGTCCATGAAACAGCTCAGGTGTCTTAAATAATTGGAGTTTCATGAAGCCGGAAGTAGCGAGCTGTGTGCTGATAATGTATGTGACAAAAGCATGTTGTTGTCTCCAAAGAGCGCACGTTATAGCTAGAACTTTGGGCCTTACAATGTCTAAGTCACGAGCTCAACCTCAATTTCTTGTTGTTTCTTGAAACTAGCCTTAATTAAGGAAACAATCTTGCCCCTAGCACTCTTCTGTAAATGGGATGACATTTTTTTTTTATAAAATAATTTAGGAGCATAGGCATAAAATTTGACTACCTGAAAGTTCATGAAGCACCCCTCAAACCATATATAGCAGTTAAATTTTAGCCCGGACCTAAAATAATTTTTGTGCAGTTTAAGATAAAAATGGATGACCTCAATCTCCTGAACTGAAAATCTCCCAATGCTTCGTCCACATGCATCAATCCCAGGGTTTGGGATGACCTCTATATCTATCAGACCAACGAGTTGTCCTTAGTTTGTCGCACAAATATGAACCTATAGGCATTATTAGGAAACCATTCAATGTTCTTAACAAAAGATACAAATTACATAGTTAATATATATGTGATATCTACTTATAGAATGGTTCAAAGATGTGACACCATCTCTCACTCGAAAATTCTAACTATGGAAATTGACTTTCACTAGCGGTGCACGGTGTATAATTTGATTCCAAAATAGAAAATTCTATTTCGCTTTCACCCTTGTTGAACAATTGATGCCCATGACCGATGGAACTTACCTACTAACAAATTAATCTGCCGACTTGATGGACATTGCTAATAATAATAAACCATATAAGTGAATTTTCTTTTGACGAAGCACCCATACAAAATTTTCTAGATCCCCAAAGACTTCGATAATGAGAAGTACATATAGTTCAATCGTTAAGGTGATAGATTATCTTTACCATAAAGATCTCGAAATTAACATTACTATTACTGAAAATTACGATGATCTTATCATTTTCTTTAATCTAGGCATGAAATACTGTCTTATCACATCAGAATGTTAATATCTAACCACTTTGGAACTTTCTCGTTTTTTGGCATTCTTGTTCATATGAATTAATGATATCTCACCTCAAATGAAAATCCCACAAAAGACTCCCAAGATTAGAACCGATTCCTTTACAAATAATATATATAATCTATATATATATATATATATATATATATCTATTTCATATATTGACGTACCCCACCTATTTTTCCTTTTACGCATTCACCGGTACTGTGGTACAGGTGAATGTGAACTTGCATGCATGTGCTTGTTATAAATTTAGAAACGAGTCATCAACCATGGATGACACAAATTCTAGAAGCTGGGCAAAAAGAACAAAGAAGTGGGACCAGACTAAAAACCCTAATCTGAAATTCCCACCAATGGGAATAAGGATATTATCCGCAAAGAAAGGCAATTTTAAAATAAATTTAGCAAACACTATTTAATTATTTTTCTCATTTTTCTCATGAAATAATATTTTTTGGAAATATAATTTTTTATTATTATCTTTAATAGATGAGCAGCTGTGCAATCATGATGATGATCTGAAAAGATATAAACTCATGATGTTATAGTGTTGTAATTTCAAGCAAAGCAAAATGTCGATTTTTATTCGAAAAGTAAAGCAAATTTAAAATAATTAGTTAAACACAATTTTATTAATCTCTTTTTTTTTTTCATGAAATAATATTCTCTTGAAATATGGATTCTTATTATCTTTAATAAATGAGAAGTTGTCACGTTTCTTCGCTCCTCATTCAAAAACATTTAAACTCATATATGATTTGATGATGTCATACTTTCAAGCAGAGCAAAACGTGGTTAAAGAGTGAGCAAGGTATTTTATTCTTAAACTAAGGCATTTTTCAAATAATTAAACAAATAATATTTTATTAATCTTCTCATTTCTCATGAAATAATATTGTTTTTGAAATCTATATTTCTAATTATCTTTCAAAGATGAGTAGTTTTAAACATTTATATACTCCTAATCGGAAAAGATTCGAACTCACATATGATATGATGATATTGTAAAATCAAGCAAAGAAAATCCGATTATAAAGTGAGAGGGAGTTGGAAAGGCGGACTTTTTCAGCTAGATCAGATATTTTCTTTTCTCAATAGATTTTTTTAGAGCACCTATGAACATGGCCGTCACAATTAAAGGGAGATATGTCGAAGTTTTGCCGCGGCGTGACATCTGAGCAAAAACAAAAGGAAAATTGGGGGACCAATGATTTCCTCCTAAAAAATAATAAATGTTGTTTAATTCAAAGTCTTTATCACGGTCCACCAACATGGTCCTTTTAACATTTTTGTAGCATGCCACTCAATGGTGGACTTAGTGAAGGTTATAATTGGATTGGATTATTTTATTGCAGTCTCCTAAACTTTTGGACGAGCTCTATATTCAAAGCACAAAGAAGAAAAAAAAACGAAGATATGGAAAAGCAAATTAAAAAGGTTTACTTTTTTAGAAACTGAGAGATTAGACTATCGAATCACCGTCCATAAAAGACGGAAAGATTCGTCTTTTTCTTCTTTTCTATTTGGGTCAGAGGAGAGAACTTTAGCCTTGTTTGTCCAACTTGCTGTATGAAACGTGTTTCAATGAGAAAAATCGCAGTTAATCAAACGCGAGTCCTCATTGAACAGTACGAATTGCCTCACCGAAATTGACAAATCCAAGAGCTGACTGTACTTTATGCTGGGTGGCACTATTTGACTGTATTTTTACTATTGAATCACCGTCCAATTATTTATATATATAGATCACATTAAAATTCATAATGAATAACCATATGAGGGGTACGATACTTTGCATAGATTGGACAACATAATTTCTACAGCTGTGTGTTATGATGCGGATTGGTTACTTGAGGACCAATATAGAAGCGTCCAATCAAAATTGAAGTACCAATGGTATTTAACGATGGGAAATAGGGCACGCCTTGCTTATTTTGGTTATCATCAAAAAATGTTGTTCTTTTTGCTGGTCCCGTGCTATTTTCCGTATCATTCCCCGAACGATAACAGTGAGAACCAATTGCTACCAAAATGGTTGGCCTAATGGTGTAAAAGTCAATTGTTTTTTTACGAGATCCTAAGTTTGATTTACGTTCGCCACGAACCTTTGTAACAAAGAACTATGCAAACAAGTTTAAGCTGTTACTTTATTATTGGTCCAATCACAAATGGCAGTCCTAAATGGTATACTGTCACGTTGCTAAAAAAATTGCAAATAAATCGGTAAAAGTAAAAAATTTATAACTAGATTGATATCTATATAATAAGTTTAGGGCTGATTGCACAATTTTTTCTCCCACCATATGCTCGTACAATCTCACAATATCTTCTAATAGCCTCTCAAGCTCAAAATGGTAGTAGGGAAACCATCCAAAGTTTCGAGAAAAAGCAATGGAATGATATGGGATAGGCCTTTGCGGAAAGGACAACAAAATGATTGAGGGAAGTCATGGACAACATCAAGAGTGCCTCAAATAGAAATAGGTTTAGTTTCCAAAAAAGGTAGTGGTGGTGTGGTGGTAAAGGTGTTAGTTTATTGGAGGCAATAGTCAGAACTAGCTCATTGAAGAATACCAAATTGGGAAATTGTACGAATTTGGAATGGGATGGCTCTATTCGGACGTTTGTCCAAATTCGAATGGCAGAGTTTTCAAGTTGTGATTGATGAGTTTATTGGATTATTGATTTTTTCAGTGAGTAAATAATTTTTCATAATCTTTAGATATCATTTATTCGCCGAATACATGTTATCATATGTTATATATAGTTTTTGACTGATCATAACATGGTTTATTTATGCATACATCTTATTATATTGGAACCAATATAATAAAGAGAATAGCTATACAAAACAACTAAACAACAGCGGAAGAGACTAAACATAATTTCACGAAGAGTGACACGTTCGTACTTATCAACAAGACTTGTCAGGTCCAATTATGCATATTGAAATAAGATAAGATAAAATAATTCTCTTGTCTTGGCAAACAGAGGAGGAGATGCTGATCTTGGATTTGTATTCAAATTTTAATGACAGGCAAGTACATCACTACGCATTAATCACTCATGGATGTCCAATAAATTAAATACTAGTGGAGGGATGAGGTTATATAAACATCACCAGAATTCAATCCCTAAAAGCGGACAGAAAGACAACAAGCCCCTCTTCAGGCGACTCAAAAGCTGATCCGACCTTATTAAAAATATTTAAAATGCCAGTTTTCTCCTCTCCAGGAAAGACCACATGCAAAATCTAGCTTGAGAGAGAGAGAGAGGTCTCATCTGAAAATGTCAGGCCTCTCTCTCTGTAGAACCCTTCTTGAAAAATTTCCTGGAGACTTTTCTTATACAGCACGTGGGTATTTTGAACGTGGTCAACGGGTCAACCACGCGAAAAATAAGGGGAAAAAAAACCCACCTGCAAAATAATAGGGACTCCAGGCTAAAATCCTAAAGCCTGGAGTTTGGTGGTGTCTGTTCAGAGAGACTAATTCACGGGCACCTCTTTTTCTCCCCAGGGGTCTCAAACACCTTGACCCAATACAAAGGAAACGAAATGAATGACCTATTATTATCAATGTTATTAGGGTTTTGTACGTTGTTGCTCGCCGGCTTCTGACGAGATGAGAATTTTGCAGGAGATTACATGAACTACAGAAAAGCTCGACGCAGATTCCTCACGAGATCCCCCATCTTCATGCTGTATTCCGCGTCCATCTGCGAGAAATTTTTGTTTCATAAACATTAGCTTATTTTTCTTTTGCTCCAAGCCAACTGCAAATACGTAGGATGAAATAAGAGAAATGTCGAGTGCTTTCAGGAGTTTTTTGAAAACCCTTTTTTATTTTTCCTCGGGTCATGAAATAAGTGGGGTCGTATGAATTAGATAAATAATCAACTTGGTAAATTTAGTAAGTTTTATTTCTACGTGACAAACCAACAACATGGTTTTAGAGAAGGGAAAACTTGAGAAAATGGTGGTATCATAAGTACCTGAGCTAGGATGGTAACATCTAGTATGGAAGTCCCAAAGGGTAGAACACAGCTATTCACAACAGTTAGGTTCATTTTCTCTATTTCGCCGATCATTTTCAATAAAAACCCGTTGCGCTTCTTGCAATGGATTTTTATGAGGACGCACTTTCCAGAGACTCGTGCCACGATTTCTGGGAGCGAGAGTTGCTGGTCACCTTGACTACAAGAGTTCGCATCCATAGTGAGTTGGGACTTCCTCACCATGACGATCGACTCCACGGTCTTCACCGCCGCCTCCTCCTCGAGCGTCTTGACGCTTCGTTGAAGCTCTTTCAAGTACTTGATGGCATCCTCGAGGACGGAAGACTTGTCCATCTGAAATAAGCATTTAAAATCAATGTTAGAACATTTATGGGTCGCACAATTCGACGGGAAAATTATTTTGAAATGGCTCCCTTTAATCAGGGAGGTAAAAAGAGATAGGAAATTATTAGTTGCGTGAATCTAGTTTAAGCTAGTATTAGCTCATCTGTGGATTTTCCCCTATCAACAATTGTGGGTCATCAACATTCTTTTCATCACGCACATCAAGCTGGCAAACTTAGAATTTCAGTCATCTTCCCAAGTTTCACGTCATTATGGCGTACGAATTAAGCATAAGGGGCATATAGGATTCGAGAAAAGCTGCTTTTGGAGAACCCCACATATCAAAGAGAGCATGTATTAAATCCTCCAGGTGCGAAATTCGTACGCCATGATGACGAAATTGGTACGCCACATTCGATGTGTTGCTTCTCTCTCGCCAGGTGCCAACGACTAAACTAATCTGCCTAGTCTCTCGCTTAATCCCACCCGTCAATCAGACACCCCCATATAATTCCCAAGCGATCAGGTCTTGTACCTTCTTAAGGTTCGGAATGACAGCTGAGAGCGCGATGAAATGCTGGCTGAGCTTCTCGCGGCGCTTCCTCTCGGCTAGCATGTGATCTGGTGGGCGAACCGGCGTTCTGCTCGTCATGCCGGCACTTCTCATCTGTGGACCCTCACGATCTTGGATTTCATAAGTACCTTTGACACGCACAAAAGGGAAATAAACATTGTTAAGAATATTTAACAAGAAGAGATTTTCAAAGTATACTGATATCTCATATGCGCTTCGGTCTCTTCCAAGGCTTTACCAAAGAACGGGTTGGATATGGCTAGAGACGACTCGGGGTTCCCGAATGATATCAAGTGGGAGTCAGGAGACCGAGACTGAGACGGGGAGTTGCAAGTCACTGTTTTGTCCTCCGTTGCCCAGGTAGAGTTCCAGCTCTTGGTCTCGAGCTGTTTCCGGGGCCTCTCGGTTCCGGGGCCTCTCGGTGAACGATTGAGGAGTTTCGACAGATCGCGCAGCAAAATGGGGCACCGTTTCGGAGCTAATAAGAGGGAGTGGATAGGATGGAGATGAATTCGAGTAGGGTTCTGAAGAGAAATGTGGATGGAGCAAATCAAACTCATCATTAAGCAAGAAAGAGGAGTTCAGTCGTTGCTGATACTGCTGCTGCTGATCATGGAAATAAGCTGCATCTTCAACCATCTGTGGATATTCACCCCAAAAGAAGTATAAAAAGAAGAAGAAAAGAATCAACACGTGATTGAATACATGGTTTGTAAGTCTATATTCGAAGAAGCCAAATCATGGAAAAGGAGGAGTTTTACATCAGGAATCTCCATTGGATCACCGCCCTCCTGCCTTCTGGGTCCTCTAATCACCTGGGAAGAACGAAAGAGAGAGAAGCGAAGCTTAATTGCGCAGCGGTGGGACTTGAAGGAACAGCAGCTCTTATTTGCATGCGCGCACCCACACGCGTTCTCGGCGACGATGCTGACCCTAGCCCGTGCGAAATATTCGTCTTCCTTTGCGTGCTGGCTCCTCTTCACATTGGGGAGATGGCTCTTCTATCTTTTGCACTCCATCAAGTTTCACACGCTCTCTCTCTCTCTCTCTCCCACAATAAATCCGCTGCATCCGAAAAGAAATTGCTTGTTAACAAGTGTCTTCAGACACTCCTCAAAAAGAACAATTGTTATTTCTAAGAATTATGTTTACTAGAATTCTAAAACTTGTCAAATTTGTACATTTGAGTCGTTCCGTTAATTTCATCCAACTTGACTGATGAAAAATACTGACATGGCCTTTTCTTATTTATTTATTTTCTATAGTATGTGGCGATGACGTGGCTAAATTGACATCATTTTGGTTTAAATCTAATTTTTAATATAATTTTTATTTAAATTAAATTAAAATAATTTAAAAAAAAGTGAGAACCAGACGCGAGGGCTTTGCAGCCCTCACCATTGCCGCCCCACCATCATTGGGAAAGGCCAGCAATGGTGGGGGAATGGTCTGGCGACCCTTCACCAACTACAGATAGGCCTTCAAACCCTCTACTTTTTTTTCAGCTTATTTTCTAAATTTAATCCAACTAAAATTTGTATTAAAAATCATATTTAGACCAAAACAACATCATTTTAGTCTTATGTTTTGTGTTTTAGCCATGCCATTGCCACGTAGGAGAGTGAAAATATTAAAAATAACTATGTTAGTATTTTCTATTAACCAAATTTGACAGAGTTAACGGAAGGACTCGATTGTATCAATTTAACAAGTTTTAGAACTTAATTGCACTTTTTGCGAGTTTTAAGACCCAATCACACTTACGTGACAAGTTTTCGGATTTCCAGTGCACATATTCCTATTTTCAATTTTGATTATGCATGATATGTACGAGACGGTGCATTGGAAATGAGAATTTCTCTTACCTATTAACAAATCCTATTCTATATTCTTTTTTTCTTTCTTTAGTGGTGTAAAAGGGTAGGAGTAGACAGAAATATTGATATCTCCTTAGACATTATATAAGAGTTCCACACATATGCGGTCGGATGTTCCATTTGATACATAACTACTGCTCATTTTGAATGAGCTCATCATCATTGCACCACCAAATCGAGTTAGAGTAAAGTCAAAGTTATTCCCACACTTGGAACAAGTTGAACCAACTTTATATACATATTAACAATAGGTGTCTTCTTGAGCAAAATCATGTTCCAAAATCCAAAAATTGTCTTTAATCTGAACATGACTTCATTAGTTTGTGTACGGTATAATAGTGTCGGTTTGAGTTGTTATAAAATTACTCACTGGCGCTACTATCTAAAATTTACATGATTTGACTAAGATCTAAACCTAGTTACAATTTCTTCGCATTTAAACTCATTTATATTTCATAATAAAAATAGATGAGGGTATTCTACATATATCCAGTTATCCAAACATATGAGATTAGAAGCATCTTCCCCTTTTTTCTCTTTCTTTCGACCTGCTCATATATCTTTCTATGAGGGCAGGGTCCACATATTCTACATGTATACAATCATCCTAACATATGAGATTACAAGCAACTCCTGTATCCATTTTTCTTTGTTTTGATCTTTTTAAGTCTTTGTGATTATAATATTCGAAAGAATAAACAAAATTAATATTGACTTGAGCTTCTAGCTAAATTCACATTTGATGGTTGTTACGGAGAAAATGCCAAAAGATGCACCAATCAAAGCATAAGGAGTGAAGGATGAAAGAAAATCGAAATCACATGAGACGCAAGATTTACGTGAAAATCCAAAACGGGAAAAAATCACGGGGAGAGAGTGGTTTCACTATCTTCAACGAAGATTACGAGAGTACAATCCAAAAGCTAAAAAAATCACTTGATGAGGCACAAGATCTAAAAGATCCAACAAGAAAATAAGAAAAACAAAATAGGAAATAATATGGAGGGTGGGGTTGGAGATGTACTATTAAACACATTTCTTTTATAGTCTCCCTTCAAAAAAACCCTAAAATAAATGTGTATGGTCTAAAATATCCTAATCTCTAATTTGAAAGTCAAAACTCACCAACAGTTTTGTTTTTGTCTCGTTGAAATTTGGAGGAAATAGTCAAGTGTTTTCTTCAAGTTGCATCCAAGAAAGAGTACAAAAGTAGATTTCTTGAAGAAAGCCGTGATAGGAAAGTAACAACTGAGGATCCTTAGGTGCCTAGAAAATGTGCTCAATCAACTTTAAAATGTCTGTTTAAAGCAAAAGGGGTGTAGAAAAATGACATGTAGCTACGCATTTAATATATGTAAGAGTCACGAGTACATTTTATTAAAAGATATCCTAACAAATTGAATCAGTTACAATTGCATCCTTAAATTTTCCCATGATGTGTCCATTTCTTATCTGGACAAACTTATTTAAATCTAACTCAAACTAAAATAATTAAAATAATTCTGCTTCTTTGTTATAGGTAAGTTAAGACTATTTTCAAAATCAAAAGTGGGATACTACTTAAACTCACAGCGATAGTTAATGACCAATCAGTAACACAACATCTACCAAGGGAACGTTTCGTTGACAAGAATTTCAATGAACACCTTTTCTAAATCAACTGCCAAGCATTTCCATTAAAAAAAAAAAAACGCTTGCGCTTAAAATAGGAAAATGATTTCTCCTTTCTAACAAGAGGAATTCATAATGATAATCAAATAAGGGAAAATTAATCACTTTCTTTAAATGAATTTCGTGTAAAGTCATTTCTTTTAACAAAGTTTTCATGAACATCCCAAGTGTCATTTCAAATTTCGAGAAACACCCCTAACTTTTTATGTCTTAATTTAAAATGGTTTTGAATTAAAAATAGCAAGAAATATTCTCGCATTCTGCACTGAATCTACATAAGATTTTTGTGAAGAAATGAATTGAGGGGTTGAAACGAATTGAAAGGTCGGACAAGACACATGTTGAGTGTAAATAAAAGTGGATATCCCATTTTGATTTTTTAAATGAACTTATCTGTCAAAATCACATTATCAAGTATATATAATGTTAGATAGATTAAGAAGGTATTGGGTAAATTTAATACGATTTAAAATGATAACTGGGCCAGATTGGACCCCATAAAAAAAAAGAGTAGCAATTTTCATATTATTCAATCAACGAGTTTGTCGACATTCTTTTCCAATTTTCTCGGATTGTAGGAAGAAGACAAATGAAAACGCTCCCATCTTGGCTGTACCATCAAAAATCACTGAAAGCTGATTTGGGAGACACCAATCACATGCCGAAATAGTTAATCCACCATGTTGCAACAATCACCGATGCACATCCCATTAAACAAATTAAAACAAATCCTAGATGTATGTCAGAATCTAATAATGGATTACTTCAAAATTACTCTTTTTATAGAAAAAAACATACTCTGTGTTTATACTTTCTCGATAAAGTATAATCCGATTTCAAATGGACAAGTTGCTTTTCTCTTTTATTCTACCTCCGTTGAGCTGGAAAACAGCCTCTCAACCAAGGGGACAAAATTCAACCCAAAAAAAGAAACACCAAGAGGACAAATCACCCACCTGTCCAAGCCTTATTTTGGAGTTGCTTCTTTAAGCAGTTCTCGTATCTCTTTTGAACTAGTATTCTAATAATCTTTGAAATTGAAGATTATGAAAACTCATAAGTAATTATTGCAAAAATATTTGTAAATACAATTTTTACCATAAGATAGATGGTAAAGGTTTTCTTTACCAATTTTGAGTACATATGGAGCTATCAATGGAAAAAGAGTAATAGGCAGAACATTTCAAAGATGATATAAAGTACACATGGTCAACACATAACTTCACTCTTAATTTACGACGATTCAAAGACAGCGAGTTAAAAATTTGTATCTCCATATGAGGAAAATAAGAGTTTATCTCTCTTATGGGATATTAGTTTAGTCTCCTGCATTATATGAGAGTTTTATAGTACTGTCATTTCAGAGTTAATAATCACCTATGCCAGGTAAAGGGGATCAAAGATTTGTAATTTATATTATCCTCTCACATCCAATTAAAAAATTAGGGCAAAAAAGTAACAATTAACGATCCGTTTGTTTTGTGAAAAATGAATAATTTGAAAAATATTATTCTAAAAATGATCGTTTTTATCGCTTGAAATAATAAGTTAATGGCAAATGTTTTCATTTTCAATAATAATTTATGTATAAATATTTTCATGGACAATGAACATATTTTTCATTCATTCATCTTTACAAGCAATACGAGCAATCATTTTTACAAAAAATATTCTCTATTTAATTTATTTTTTGTAAAACAAATAGAGCCTAATAATACACGTCGTTTCTTCAAGAGAAGGTTAAAGGCTACGATTTACTTGATTCTGCTTGTCCTCCTAAAATAACCTTTTTTTTCTTGTTTGAGTAGCTTTCTATTATGAGTCATCCCATTTTATTTTAATTAGTACCACACGTGGCATCAATATCACATAATGAAGGGCCTATGAGATAATCTGATCGTGATGTACCGGATATTAAAATTGTTTTTACTCTTCCACAAGTTATAAGTATTTTTAGCAAAAAAGTTTTAAGAATATTTAGTATTTCCGGGGATTATTCTTTTATATCTCTAGAGAAACAACAATAACATTAGGTCCCCATTACTGAACTACCATAGCTAGCTATAAAATAATTCTCTTGCTTTTGATAATTTTATAGCACGAATAATACATATCTTCCTCAATTAATTATTTGCCTTGGGTGACCAAAAGGGAAAATTCTTCGTCCCTGCACTTTCACGACATGTATCAATTTCCCTTTAAAGTCATTGTCGGTTGTTGTTGATTGAACTGAGATACGACGAACTCCACCACTGTAGCATTTGCGGCCTCGTTATTGTTGGCTTATTTGACCAAAATTACATCAGGCGAATATAATTTTAAACGTGCATCAGCCAATATGTTATTTTCCTAGACAAGGTCAAGAGCAATGGCTCTCAATTGTGCAATTTGTCTCCCGCTGCATTTAGTCCGTGCACATGTGAAATTGGGTGACAAAAGTAGGTTTTAGCACGTCTCATGTATAATTACTAAAGTAAAATACCGAGATAGTTTCATGTAATTGTCGAAAGAAAAATTGTTTCAAGTTAAATTCTATCAATGAATAGTATATGACCGCTCCTTCAAAAAGTGAAACACTCCGCTTCTTGATGATAGATGAGATTCACCAATCAATAAATTTAGACAGTTGAGACATGATAAACTCATCCATCATTTTCACACTCTCTGGCACACGATTTGAGCAAAATTGTTGGCGCCAAAGAAAGTATACATTTTAATGAGTTAAGTGTTATTTCCTCTTTTAAAAGTGCAGGGAAAATAGTCCGAAAAAACCTAAACCTATTGTATGGCAGCCATGTTGGTCCTAAGCATTTTAATTAGCCCAATTTGGTCATATACCTTTTTGACAATTTATCAAATTGGTTCTAAACCTTTCTTTGTGTCAATTTAATTTTAAACCTTTTGAAGATTTGTCAATTTAGTTCTAAACCTATCATTTGGATATTTAGCTGGAAAGGTTACATTGGCAAATTATCAAAATATTTATGATTAAATTGGCAAATTTTCGAAAGCCTTAAAACTAAATTGGCACTATATAAAAGTTTAGGATTAAATTGGCAAAATCATTAAAAGATTTATAACTAAATTGACACAATTAAAATGTTCAGAACCGAAGGTTTAGGACTTTTTGGATAATTTTCTCAAAAGTGCTACGAGGATGAAAAGAAAAGGTTGATAAAAGACATTTTAAAGCATCATGACGACATACTCGCGTATCCTTACATCATCAATCATAAGTTACATGGCCACAAATTATATAGTATAACCATATATTAAATTTCTTTAGGTCGTCCAAATGGCATTTTCTTGATGGTGAGTTGCTTGCCTAATTTAGACATCGATTTTGGAATCTTAAAGAGGGTTGTTACCTAGATTGATAGGAGACATTTCAGGAAGTAGATGGTCCCATAATGCTTAGTGTATAAAGCATCGCGCCTTAAAAAACATCATGCTGTCTATTGTATATGTTATCTTCACCTGCTTCAGATCAAGTTGCGGCATCCGCCAGCCTATTTGTGATTTGACCCCGATTTGAACGTGCTACAAGAGAATTATTCTTTATATCCTACCTACAAAAATGACACCCAACCGGCGCCTGGCTGGCGCCTGGCTTAGCCTAGGCGCTAGTACTTGGGCGCTCAAACCGAGTACCTGAGCATTCGAGTAGGAGTAAGCTACATAGGCATGAGCGCCACGGTCTTAGGCCAAGCCTTTATTGATTGGGGCCTAGCCACCGAGTAACTAGGTTCGGTTTTGGCTATGGACTTGAACTCGGGTGCTAGTGACATAAGCGTGGGAGCCGGATACCTAGGCACCTAGTCATGGGCACTAGAGTCTCGTGCATGGCTGCCAGGTCTCGAGCACAACCTTTATGGATTAGGGTGAGGCCAAGATGGACTCGGGCCTATGCGCTAATGACTTAGATGTGAGAGCTAGGTACCTAGGCATAGCCACCTAAGACTTCAGGTACCAAAGTCTTGGGTATGGGCTCGGAACTTGGGCTTAACCTTTTGTATAATTGGGCTGCCGAGGAACTTGACTCGGCTGCCAATTAACTTGAAAAAGCTGGAGCCGAGTACCTAGACATTGCTGTCGGGGACTTGAGCACAAGCATTAGTGTCTTTGGCCTGGCCTTTAGGACCCAATCTTGGCCACCAAGAACCCATGCTTAAGTGTTGAGGTTCCTATGCTCAAGTGTTAAGATTTATGATTTAAGCGTCAATATCTAGTGGTATTTTGAAAAATAATTTTTGATTGATGGAGATCAGTAGTTGAATTTACTTCTGTTGACTAGGAAAACCATCGACTCATTTCCCCACGCGATCTAAATGCCGAAAGATAAGAATGCCTTTTCCAATGAAAAATTTACTTGAAACAAAAAGGGCTACCATATAATTTCATTCGGTCTTCTTCTATGTCTTTCGTTCTTGACATTCCGAGCTCAAAACCCCCTCAAACACGCCGCTTTACCGCAAGTTATTACAAATTAACCCAAACAAAAAATAGACAAGGTCTTCAATTCTTGAATATTGGAACAAAATCATCCTAGTACAAGAATAAGCCTAAAAAAATAATTCCACCGAATATATAAATTCCAACCTTATGTACACAACAAACTCAGGAAAAAAAAGCTAAAATAAATAAAATAAATCAGCGCATGGGACATGTCGGAAGATGCGTAAAGATTGCTTAGCATACGCTTTTCTAAGATTGATCAGTTAGTAATTCAACCTCAAATGGGCTTTTTTCTCTCTTTTATCATCGCGCATGCCATGCACATTTTGTGGGTATTTAAGTGAACCTAGCCCAAGCTGCTTAGAGGCCGTTTGCACGACAAGAAGTTGATCCTTAGATGGTAATGTCAATTACATTCGACTCGGTCTATGAGGAGTATTATCAAGCTCGAATGTGACTTGTTTGGACATTTGGGCTAATTCGAACTCAATTTAGGCATATATTTTATCCCAATACTCAATGTAGCGGGCTCATAATTAAGACATACACGAAAATTTACTTGGGCATGAAAGAAAGTTGAGCCTTCATCCTGGCAATTCACGTTTTCTAGACTCTAATGAGGCGAGGATTATTGGTAATGTCAACTATTTAAGGGAATCCAAGGGAGACACAAAACGATAATGTCGTATTGATACAATACAAAAGGGGTTATGGGTATTTGCCTATGCTTGGGTAATTGGGGAAAAAGGAGGAAAGAAGATTTGAGTAGAAGAATTTGAATCATTTAAAATTTTTGTGTGTAAGAAAAAGATAGAAAATCAAAATAGTGGAGCTTCTCTTGCCACTTTCCTCTCCCAACCTGGCGTCATCCTTTACCGGGGTTGTTCCTCCCTATTTTTTTCCATTTCGCCAAAGACAGGGCGCTGAGCTTAGTCTAAAAAGTTAGAAAATGCTGGATATAGTAGTAGTGGTTTACAAAATTGATATATTAAAAAGTGATGTTGTCGACTTCCATAAAACGTTGGATATAATTCACCACACCACCTTAATGCACTAATTGGTCAATCGATCGTCCTAATTCTACAATTACTTTGAAAATGTATCGGAAACTCCCCATTACATCAAAGGACATACGCAATTAGGTTTCAAATTGGCCACCCTCCAGTCACTCACCACAAAGTGCACTAATTGGTCGATCGATCTTCCTAAATTGTATCTTTGACTATATTAAGGGGTGGATCACCCTGTTGTCTTTCTCACTTGTATTCAAATTGATCTTACCTGACTTTTAATTGGAAAAAATGTCAAAAATGCTCTCCATTGGTAGGTAACTGTCTTCCACTCCCTGCATTTTCAACTTTTGCTCGTGTGAAAGTTATTGTTCTTGAAATCATGTGATCTCTCTCCATGAAATGTCATTGTCACTATTATATCGCTAGCTAAAAGAACGAGTTAATATTTCCAACTTCAATCCTAGGCATAGCGGCATTGATGTTGCATAAAATGGCTCATAAGTTGTCATCATTGGAGTGCCATGAAGTCACAAGTAGCGCAAAAGTTGTGTGTTGATTATACATAGTTACAAAAGCATATTGGGAAAAAGTATCCAAAAAATCTTAAACTTATTGTATTTGTGTCAATAAACCTTTTATTGGTACAAATTTAGTGCTAAATCTTTTCACCTAGGGCAAATTCAGTCCTTTTGATTAATTTTAGCTAGATATTACTAATATGAATGTCAACTGGCCTACATGAACGACCAGCACTAACGTGGCCAACTTTTGATAATGTTTAATTTATTTTATTTTATTTAATTTATTTATTTTATTTTTTGCTAGCCACTAACGAGACTCAAGCCCTCACCAACACAGTGCGAGTTCACTCTTAGGGCCTATGGCGAGGTCGACCTCGAACTTGTCAGCCCTCGCCTATGGTTGGCTGTCAAGGTCCTGCGATCGGCTGGAGGAAGATGGAAGGGAGGGGAAAAATGGTGAGAGGAAGAAATATATATATAAGTTGTCAATTTCAGCGTTGATCGTGCCATGTAAACCTATTGGTATCTATATCAGGAATGTCCTGCCAAAATTAACCGGAATGACTGAATCGACTCTAAATTAAAATGTATAGAACTAAATTAGCGCAAATACAATAAGTTTAGGATTTTTTTGATTCTTTTTCCAAGCATATATATTGCTGTCCTCGGAAAATGCACGTTGTCGCTAGAACTTTGTGCCTTTATAGTGTTTAAGTCAAGAGTTCAACTCCCTTTCTTGAATTTAGCCTTAATTAGGCAAAGAATGTTGTCCTAAACACTCTTTTAGGATGACCCTTATGAATATTCATAGATTTATCTATCTATTTTCCATGATTCAAGAATCAAGACTGCGAGTGTGGAGACTTTACTCATGGAATACTCTACAAACTCTATGAACTAATTAAGTTTACACGTTTGATTTGTGGAAAGGAAAATAATTCCGATTAATTTGCATGCAATTAGTGAGACTCGAAAATAGAACTTCCTATTTCTAATCCGAAAATGCCTGTAATGTCTCGACCACTTGCATTAACCTAGAGATTGGGATGACCCTTATTTTTATCAAATCAAGGAATTGTGTTTGGTTTGTTGCACAGATGTTGTCTATAGAATGGCTAAAAGATGTGACAACTGTACGCACGACAGCAACCGTGCGTGTACAGAATAGAATGTCACTTGGAAAATCCAGGCCGTGGAGGTTGACTTTTTTCACTGTCGGTGCCCCGTAAAGAACTAATTCAAATTAAAAGTTCTGTTTCATTTTCACCGTCAATGAATAATTGGTTCCCATGACTGATGGAACATGCATACTACCAAATTATTCTGCCGACGTGATGGACATTGCTGATAACGCTTAAACGATATAAGAAATTTTTTTCTCATTTTTGACATTTTTGTTTATGTGGATTCATGATATCTTACCTTGAATGAAAATCTCCCAAAAGACTACCATGATTAGAACCGATTCCTTTACAAATAATCTATTATAAGTTGCATAGATAATCTTTTTCATACTTTGATGTATCCCACCTATCTTTTCTTCTGCGCAATCATTGGTATCCGGGTACAGCCGAATATGAACTTGCATGCATCTGTTTGTTATATATTTACAAAACGAGTCTTCATCGATGGAAGACACCAATTCTAGAAGCTGAGCTAAAAGAACAACGAAGTGGGACCAGATTGAAAACCCAAATCTGATTTTGTTTTGAATAGTAAGGAAATTTTAGATAATTAAATAAGCACTAGATTTATTAAACTAGATTTATTAATCTTCTCATTTTTCTCATGAATAATATTCTTTTGAAATCTAGATATTTTACAATACATAATAGATGTATGGTGGAACAAGTTTCAATACCCTTGATCCAAAGAGATATAAACTCTATATGACGTGGCAGTGTTATAATTTAAGTGCCACTTGTGGAACCTCAATATTCACGACCTTATTAGCTAAATGGTAATTGGCACATACAATACGCTTCTTTTGAAAATTATTATTTTTTATTATCTTTAATAGATGGATGGTCCTACACATTTCAATACTCCTAATTTGAAAAGATTTAAACTCATAGATGACGTGATGGAGTTGTAATATCAAGTAAAGCAAAGCATGATTATAGAGCAAGCGAGGGATTTTATTCGAAAAGTAAGGCATCTTTAAATAATTAAACAAACACTATTCTATTAATCTTCTCATTTTTCTCGTTAAGTAAAATTCTTTTGAAATATATATTTTTCATAATTTTTAATAGAGGAGTAGTTCTACAAGATTTGATATTTCTGATCCAAAAAGATTTAAACTCATAAATTATGTGACTGTTTTGTAATTTCAAGTAAAGAAAAACCCAATTATAGAGTGATCGAGGGATTCAAAAAGTAAGGCCATTTTTATATAATTAAACAAAAATATTTTATTAATATTCTAATTTTTCTCATGAAATAATGTTCTTTTGAAATCTATATTTATTATTATTATTATTATTATTACTTATAACAGATAAGTAGTTCTACACGTTTTGGTACCTTTGATCCAAAAAGATTAAACACATAGTTGATTATTTCAAGCAAAGCAAAACACAAATATAGAGTGAGAGCGGGTCAGAAGAATTGGACTTTTTCAGTTGGATAATTTTTTTCTTCTCATGATAGATTTCTTTAGAGCACTTATTAACATGACCATTACAATTAAAGGAGATATATAAAGTTTAGCCGTGACATCGTATCTGAGCAAAAACAAAAGAAAATTGGAGGACTAAATATGTCCTCATAAAAAATAATAAATGTTGTTTAATTCAAAGTCTTTAACTTTTTTTTCAAAAAATATTTCCATTAATTACCAAAATGATACATGAGAGGAAATCTCAAAAGTCACAATAATAAGGCTATCCCATAGAGCTCCAGAACAAATAAAAAATAAAAAATCAAGGCGTATCATTAGAGCATAGTTGGCAAAGATAATCATAAGCTTGTCCTTCAAGAATAGATTTGTGACTACATCCAAGCAAAATCGAATCACACAACATCATCAATGTTAAGTACACATCGAGATCTCCATTTGTAGTTATAGCTTTGCCTTTCGGCAATGTGCTTCTAGGTATGATGTTCCCAACACCATTACCATATGAGATAATATAAACATGTTGAAGAAGTTCATATCTAACACCTATGAGAGTGAGTCTTGTTGCCAAAGTCAAGCACCAAAGCTTTGATCTAAAACATGTTAAATGACAAATTTGACACTCCATTGAAATTGGAGAGGTAGAGTACTTATTTATTAAAATTTTAAAATTTAGAATTAGATTAGAGAGAAAAACTCCCAGATATAAGATCGGGATAGTTAAGTTCCCAAATCTAAAACTAGATTGGGAGAATAAGAAAATAAACAAAAGGAAATAAAAGGAAAAGCAACTAGGTAGAGGAAAGAGAGATCTAGGTCAAACCCTCCTCTACAAAAGCGAAAGAGATGAAGAAAAGTTGAAAGAGGGAGGGAGAGAGGAAGTTGGAAGAGGAATTCAAATTCTTTTTTCACTGTCCACTAACATGGCCCTTTTAACATTCTTCTGACACGCCCCCTCATTGGTAGACTATAAAATTAAAAGGGGATATATCAAAGTTTCGTCAATGATGTATTTGAATTGAGTCATTTTATTGCATCCCTCTAAACTTTTTAGAGGTTTAATTTTTCAATAAATGAAAAATTGAATCACCGTCCTCAAATAACAAGAAAAGCCATTTTCTTTTTCATTACAATGGATGGGAGATATGAGATAAAATTATGATGTCTTATTATTCCTTTTATTTAGGCATTAAGTATTGCCTTATTTCGTCAAGATCTCAATATCTAATCACTTTCTGATTTCGTCAAGATCTCAATATCTAATCACTTTCTGATTTTCTCATTTTTTGACAATTTTGTTCTTAATCTATTGCGAGTAGTCTTTTTCACGGATTGATGTATCCTAACTATCTTGTCTTTTGCGCATTCAATGGTACCGTGGTACAGGTGAATATGAACAAGTATAGTCAACGATGGAAGACACAAATTCTAGAGGCTGGGCAACAAGAACAAAATTGTGGGACCAGATTGAAAACCCAAATCCAAATTTCCCACCAATGGGAATAATTAAATGTATCCCGTATTTATAAATCTCCTCATTTTTCACGTAAAACAACAAGATCGAGATCTAGGCTATTTTTTATTATATATTTTTAATAATATCTACACGTTTTAATACTCTAAGTTTGAAAAGATTTATATTCATAAGTAATTTAGTAACATTGTCATTGCACGCAAATCAAGATACAATTATTGAGTGAAAGCAAGTTGAATAGGTGAACCTTTTTCTAATCGGATTAAATGTCTTCTTTCCTTTTCTGAGTAGACTTCTTGGGAGAACTCACCGACATCATCGTCACAATTCACAGAAAATACATCGAAGATTAACCGCGGTCACATCTGAGCAAAAATAAAAGAAAATAGGAGGACCGATAATTTTGTCCTAAAAAGTAATAATTGTTGTTTAAGTCAAAGTCTTTATCACTGCCCACTAACATGTCCTTTCAACACGCTACACGTTGGTGGACTTATTCAACGTTGTGCTCGAATAGGATTATTTTAATTGCATTCTCCTAAACTTTTGGACCAGCTTTGTTGTCTTTAAATCGAAGCAATAAAAAGAAAAAGAAAAGCAAATTAAAAAGCTTTATTATAGAAGAAAGGCTTTTTCTTTTTATGCGAAGTTAATCAAAAAGCAAATCCTCGTTGAATACACACAACCAAATTGACAAATCGAGGTACGGATTGTACGTTATGCTGGGAAGGACTATTTGACTGTACTTATAATATTGATTCGCCTTCCAATTAACAATGCCCAAAAAAAAAGAAAAAAAGAAATTTGGGTCCCTGAAGGCCTTTGAGGTTGAAGGAGAAATTTCCTTGGATCCTCGTTGTAAAAAATGAGTCATATAATAAATGTAAATATAGTTTAAAATGAATGTTTCATATACAAATATATAAATAAATACGAATTACAATATATACATACACACATATATGCATACTTTCTTTTTTCATATTACTTCATAAATTAATTGGATATATGGGTTTTCTATAGTAACCGCCTACAAGATGGGTGTTTTTGTCGTTTCTCGACAGCACGATATTCGCTCACAACATCACGGCGTACCCTTTCTCGGTTTTTTTTTTGATAATTTATAATTTTTATAGAAAAAGTTGTATTACATGAACACATTGAAATTCACAATCAACAACCATTTTTTTGGTAATGAGACTATTATATAGAATGGAGAAAATAAATTGTGTGATATTTAAATCACTCTAAGAAGCTTTTGATTTAATGCTAGTGTGCCCGTATATATTCGCATTAGGGCAATTAGATTATCAATAAATATATGAAACATGTTTACTTTTGTTGCACGTTATGTGCTACAAACTACACATTTTTGGTATGTTGAGGTGGTGAACATCTTGCACATTTTGACATTTTTTTTGATTGTGCAGTTGGAGATGTCAAGGCACTACGTCTTATGATTTGTTTATTTCTTAAAATGTTTATTTAATATTAGTAACCTTACACAAAAAAAAAAAAACCTGACAGAATCATTACTCTTTCAATTATCACATGTTTTTATAGGGTATTTAGACATTTTGCAATCCTCGTATTATGTTTTCATGTAACGACACAAACCTCATACATTTGGGGTAGGACAGGAAGTAAAGCCCCAGCCTACCATTTAGGCAAAATAGTTCTAAACTTCATCAAACTCCGTCATCGATAAAATAATTGAATTATGAAAGGATTGTGGAAGAAATTGTGTAATGCTCGATTAACTAATCATTTACTCCCAAGAATATGCACACGAAAGAAAGCAATCTAATAAAAATAGTTAAAATTACAAGAATAATTATAATACCACCCATATGCTCATGCAATCTCACAATATCTTCTTATATCCTCTCAAACTCTAAATGATTGTAGGGAAATCATCCAAAGTTTCAAAAAAAGAAAAAGAAAAAAAGGGATGAGTTAATATGATATTAGGGATCAACCCTTGCGAAAAGGAAAACAGTACAATTAGCAAAAGACACGGACAAGATCAAAAGTGCCTCAAACAAGATGCTTCTGAAAAAAGTGAACATTCATTCATTTGCTCATGGAAGACATTGTTTTCTAATACACAAAATTCAGCATATTTGCATGGGTATAGAATTTAGCCCTCACTTCGAAGCATTATGTAACCTTTCAAACCGTTGACATGTGCTTTTATATCATATTAAACAGACTGTTTTTCTATAAAAACTTAAAATCCCAGAAGTGGCCCAAGCTTAATAGTGAATACCATGGGGTTGGTGGTGATGGTGCTAGCTTTATCGGAGCTAGCAGTTAGGATATTACTAGGTTATTGAAGAATAACCTAAGAGATTGTGTGAATTTGAAATAGGATATTTTTGTTTGGACATTTGTCCAAATCTTGATGGTGGATTTTTGAATTGTGATTATTGAGCCTATTGGATGATTCATATTTTCTTTGAGTAAATGATTTTTTAATATCATTTATTCTTCAAATATGTGCTATCATGTTATATATAGTGTTTGATTGACCATTTAACATCCTCTATTTGACAAAACATTTTGTTATATTGTACATGAATATATTGTTCAACTTTCACTACTATCTTAACTGCAAAGTGCTCAAACTTATCTCTGATTATGCAATTAATTGTAAGGGTTGTTTTCATTCATATTTTTTCATGAAGCATGACATTCAGGTAATATTATAAATGCGAAACCCATTTTCAAGGTTGGAATTGAGAGTGAGTTCGCTCCTTTGTTCGCCATGTCACTTTTAACATTGTGATGGACTCCTCTGAAAATCATTGGCGCACAGCCTCTGTGATCACCACATGACAAGACAAATTGCATAATTTTCAACACAGAACATAGTCGACCAAATGACTTTAAATTTACTGATGTATCATTTTCAAACCTCTACCTGTTATCGAGTTTAAATTGCAGAAAATGGATATAGATATAGCATAATTTTGCAATATCATCCATATTCGACCAAATGACTGTTATTTATTGATTTATAATCTCCAAACCTCTTCCTGTTACTTAGTCTTTTTTTTTTTTTTTTTTTGGGTCAAATACCTGTTATTGAGTTTAAATTGCAAAAAATGGATATAGATAAAGAATATCCAGATCTATCTCTTATTCAATTCAAACTTGGAAAAAAGGGTATAATCAAAGAAAGTATCTTCATATATACTTCTAAATTTCTAATTGATACTAAAAGTCCCACCCCTCGAAGATTCTTCCCCATGTTTCTTTTCCCTTGAGCCTTTTAACTACCTGCTCAAGTCCAATATATACCATTAATTGATATGGCTTATTTTGAATATGTTTTGTTGAACAAATTTCAATAATATAATATTAACGTGAACAATATAATTATTTAATACAGCATAATCTCTATAACCAAGAAAAGAATAAATTGAATTGATGAAGAAAATCACTCTGTAAATACTAAAAAACAATTAAGAAACTAAACATAATTTCAAGATACTATCACATTTATACTTGTCAAACATAACTTGTCACACCCAACTAGATAAATAAATAAAATAAGAAAAATAATGCTCTTAGCAACAGAAGAGATGCTGATCTTGGATTCACATTCAAATGTAGACAGACGAGTACATCACAAGGATTCGACTCCTAGAATCGCACAAAAAGTCAAAGAGCATCTCTTGAGACGACTTGAAACTTATGCAAAACAAGTTGAGTGCCAGCTTTTTCCTCCCCAAGAAAGCTACATGTAAAAGCAAGTTTGATAGAAAGAGCGAGAGAGAACGAGAGGGGTCTCATCTTGAAAAGTCAGATCTCTCCATGAAACCCCTCTTGAAATATTTCCTGGAGACTCTTCTTATACAGCACGTGGGTATTTTGAAAGTGGTCAACTGGTCAACCACGCGAAAAATAAGGGGAAAAAACCGACCTGCAAAGTAATGGCGACTCCAGACTAAAAGGCCAAAGCCAATGTTTTGGCGTTGGCAAAAGAGTTTGGTGGGGTCTGATCAGAGAGAGAGAGAGTGATTCGCGGGCACCTTTCTTTCTCCTCAAAGATCTCAAACACTTTGAACCCAAAGGAAAAAGGAAATTAAATGAGCGGGTGTGATTATTAGGGTATGGTAAGTTGTTGATCGCCAGCTCCTGATGAGTGGAGAGTTTCGCTGGAGATCACATGAAATCCAGAAGAGCTTGACGCAGATTCCTCACGAGATCCCTCACTTTCAAGCTGAATCCCACGTCCATCTGCAAGATTTTTTTTTTTTTTTGATGGCGTAAATATAGTTTAATTTTCTTTTGCCGCAATATGGTGTTGAAGTTGCGAAAGAAATTGGAGCAACTATGTTGATAGGTATATTTACCTGAGCTAAGATGGTAACATCTAGAAAGGAACTCCCAAAGGGCATGACGCAGCTGTTCTCGACAGTTAGGTTCAATTTCTCTATTTCGCCGATCAATTTTGATATAAAACCATTACGCTTCTCGCAGTGGATTTTGATGAGGACACATTTTCCAGAGACTCGTGCCTCAATTTCCGGAAGCGAGAGTTGCTGGTCAATTTGATTGCAGGAGTTCCCGTCGGACAAAGAAGACATGTTGTCGGCTGCAGCAAGTTCGGACTTCTTCACCACGATGACGGACTCCACAGTCTTAGTTGCCACCTCCTCCTCAAGCGCCTTGACGCGTTGTTGAAGCTCTTTCAAGTACTTGAAGGCATCCTCGAGGATGGAAGCCTTGTCCATCTGATATACACATTCAGCATTAGTGTTAGAATATACATGAGTCGTCACAATTCTTTAACCACGGAAAATATTTTGAAATGCTTACCTTTAATCTGGGATGAAGAAATAGAGAGGAAATTATTAGTTGCGAGCGTCTAGTTTAAGCTGAATTTAATCTCAAGATTATAGCTCATATGTGAATTTTTTCTTATCGGTGATGGCAGGTCTTCATAATTGTTTTCTTCACATACATCTAGTTTGCAAACTTAGGCTTTTGGTCGTCTTTTCTTACTAAGTTTCATGTCACAAGAGGAGCATCAAGTTTAAGCTGTAATCTCGAAAAAATAAACAACTAAGCCATGTGATTATGGGGTATGAATTAAGCGTATTTAGCATAAATTTTCGAGAGAAGCCACTTTTAGAGAACCGCATATATCAAGAGAGCATGTATCTAAAACCTACAACTGGGCAAAATGGAATTTTTCAACACTGGGATATGTTGCTTCTCTCTCGTCAGGTGTTAAAGACCAAGCTAATTTGTCCGAATCTCATGCTTAATCCGACCCGTCAATCATACACTCCCAACAATTTCCAAGCTTTTACGGTATGTACCTTGCTAAGGTTCGGAATGACAGCGGAGAGTGCGATGAAACGCTCACTGATCTTCTCGCGGCGCTTCCTCTCAGCTAGCACGTGCTCTTGTGCGTGTGCCGGTGTCCTGCTCATTGGGCTGGCGCTTTTCATCTTTGGTCCCTCACAATCTTGGACTTCAAAAGTGCCTTCGACACAAAACAAAGCAAAAGAAATATTGTTCAGAGTATTTAACGAGAAGAGGTTTGATTTTCAAAGACCAGATTTCAGATATGATGCATTGGTCGCTTGCAAGACTTTACCATAGAGCCGATCGGATATGGCTGGAGAGGAATCAGGGTTCCCGAAAGATATCAAGTGGGAATCAGGAGACGGAGATGGAGCCGGCAACATAGCCGCGTTGCAAGTCATCGTTTTGTGCTCTGTTGCACACGGAGAGCTGCAGGTCTCAGTCTTGAGCTGTTTCTGGGGCCTCTCGGTGAACGCTTGAGATGTTCCGACAGATCGTGCAGCAAAACCGGGCATCGTGTAAGGGCTAATAGGGTGTAAATAGGACGGTAATGAGTTCGAGCAGGGCTCTGAAGGAAAGTGTGGATGGAACAAATCAAACTCATCATCAAGTGAGAAGGAAGAGTTCTGTTGTTGTTGCTGCTGCTGCTGATGATGGAAATAAGCTGCATCTTCAGCCATCTGTTGATATTCACGCCAGAAAAGGGAAAACAAAAAAGAATCAACATGCGATTGAGTATATTCAAAAGGAAATTTGACGATGGAAAACGGGAAGGAGGGTTACTTTGGGAAGTAGTCTAGCAGCTAAGATCTCCATCGGATCACCCCCTTCTTCTTCTCCTCCTGGGTCCTCTAATCACCCTGAACAAGAAATGAAGACGATGACATTAACTAAATGGAAAGGTAGGAAAAAGTTCGTGCGGGAGTTTCTATACTCGATGTCAGATTTATGTGTCTGTGTAAAGATTAAGCAAGTTAAAACATAGTCGATTACTTTGTGCTGAGCAAGGTAAGGAACAAGGAAAAAGAAATCAAGGTCATCACCTGTGAAGAGAGAGAGAGAGAGAGAGGAGAAGCTTAATTCTTCAATGGTGGAATTGAAGGGACAGTTGTTTATTTATTTATTTATATGCGAGCGAGCGCCCACACGCGTACTCGGCGACGATGCTGACCTCGCATGTGCGAATTATTCGTCGCCCTCTGCGAGCTGGTGCCTATTCACATTGGGGAGATGGCTCTTCGATCTTTTTCATTCCGTCGAAATTCATTTGGCCTTGTTAATGGGTATTTTCAGAACACTCCAGAAATATTGTCACTTTCAATGCACCATTTCTCTAGCAAGTGCCCAAAGGATACCCTTTAACAAAATCATGTTCTACAGTATCATTATTCTTAGGTGGCTAAAAGGTTTGCAATAGACCATTGGTATTGATTCCTTACATATTACTACAAAAATTTTGTACATGATCAAATGTGCTGTTTGAGATATAACAATTATTCATTTTGAACAAGTTCATTATTACCACTCCACTAGACATGAGTAGAGTAAAGTCAGAGCTATCCTAACATCAAGAACAAGCTGGACCAATATCACAGATAAGTTAGAATTTCATGAGATTAAAGGACAATCGGGTAATTTGAACTAGAGTCCAAGAGGTGTTTCAAACTACACAAGAGTAAGTTTTAATCACTTCACCATTGATATCATCTATAAGATCTTTTTACTTATCTATTAGGGATAATTGTCCAAAAAGTTATAGATCTATTGTACGACGACCAATTTAGTTCCAAATCTTTCAATTGTATTAATTTCGTCCTAAATCTTTTTAGTCATAACCTTGTTATTTGGATAATTGGCAAAAAAGATTAATTGACAAATTGTGAAAAGATTTAGGACTAAAATGATAAACTGTCAAAATGTTTAGGATTAAACTGACACAATTGATAGGTCTAGGACTTAAATGGCAAGTTATATGGATGAATTTGAGGTGGAATCTGGGTTTTACTTTTGACAAAAGGTTATTATAAATTTTAAAATATCGACAAAAATATTCACTTGACTTGAAATAACTGCATAAACAATCGAACTGTCCAATATCAATAAAACCAAATGAAAAAAAAGAAAAAGAAAAAAAGATTGCCATCTTTTTCTAGAAAGTTACTCCTCTGTTGACAACACTTCCTTGACTAATTTAATATACATAAGTCGTTGCCTCTGTGTTCTTTTCTATAGTTAAACTTAATGAGGGCTGGGCTATCTCTATTAGTTTTTACAAACACGCACTCTTTTTTTCAAAAATTTTTATTGACCAAGTTACTCTTCAAAATATTTATGAAGACTAGTTATACTGCCGCGCTTTGTGAATATATGTTCGTAAACATGTTTTTACACATGTTTATTCTCCTTCATGTTATTGTCGTTAATTTTTTTCCAGATATGTTATAAAACTTTTTATCCATTGCATGTAACAAAAATCGAATAAATCATCAATCGAATAGGACATACAACGGACACTAAACTGCTAAACTTAACTGTAGGTAAATAGACAAACATGAGAAAAATCAGAAAAAAAGCTTGAATAATATTAGCTTCTTTACAAATTCAATTTTCTTTTCTTTAGAGAATGTGGATTTCCTTAAGCAGTGCAATATTCTTTAATTGTAATTTTCTATTAATCTTTTAATCTCAATATTCAGATTTTATTTGGAATTGTAAGATTAAAGACAAAAGTTGGAGGACAATTAACTACAAAACTAAAATTCATGAGTTTATCTCTTATGTTAATATTTTTCTAGGAACTATATGTATTTCAAATTAAGTGGATTCTGAAAAAAAAAAAATATTTTCATTTTCATTGATGCTAAACAAATTTGCTTTAAATGATATAATATACATATATATAAGTTGATTTCCATAGAAGGAAATAAAAATAAATAAAAGGTAAACATTCATGTTGCTGCAAATTTTGCTCTTTTAGTGTAATTTTTCAATTCAGTGAATATTAAATGAAGTTTATTTATAAAACAAGTTATCCTTCAATTTAATTTACATGGATAAAATATGCATTTTATTTGACATAATGAATAAAAGATATAGTTCAAATAATGAGTATTTTTATCCATTTAATAGGGTATATTTGGAGATACTCTTTGTCCATTTAAATAATTTCAAATTAAATTAGAGAAATTTGAACTGACAAATCATTTAACGATATCCTATGTTTATTTTCTTTTCTTCGTATTTGACATAAGTCATACGGGATAGATATTTGGAAAGGATCATAAATATTTATATCCAGATATATAATACATTCCGCCCACTCTCTCTTGCACCATATTTTTCCCGAGTTTCCAGAAAATTAGTGTTAATTCTTCTTGACAGTTAAAAAATATTAATAAAAGATTCTTCTTTCTGTTGGTTCCAGTTATTAGAATATCGTTCAGTAATGATTTTGTCTAAACTTTTCGTGATTTTGACAAAGATCCAAACGTGGTTACGATTTCTTTGCATTCAAACTTAACTAAACCCGACTCAGGTCATGGTCCACATATTCTACATCTATATGAGCTCATAAGCATCTTTCCTTTGCATTTCTCTTTCTTTTGTCTTTTTTTAGTCTTTGTTCTGGAATTTGGAGAAGAAGCAAATCGTTCTCTTCATTTCGTATGCAAGAATTTATACAGAGGCAAGTCTTTTTCTTTTTTGAAGAAAGCCGAGATAGGAAAGTAACTATGGATCATTAGAAAATGTATTCAATCAACTTGAAAATCATTGATGTAAAATTTTTTTTCATTTTTTCTAGTTGCCTAAAAATTATTCAATCAACTTAAAAAGGTCTATTTTAAGCCAAAAAGTTGAGGGAGTAGCCACCGACCTCACTGGCTAGTAGGGGTGAGCATCGGTTTAGGGTCAATCCTGGACCAGCCCAACCCTGCTTGTCCTGGTCTGGTTCCTAGGGAGACTAGGTTCTTGGTTCTAGAATTCCTGAATCGATCGTATGGCGGGTCGGTCCTCGGTCTTGAGAGTTTCGGGTCGATCCGACCCAAACTAACCCCGACTCTCTCTCTCTCTCTCTCTCTCTCTCTCTCTCTCTCTCTCTATATATATATATATATATATATATATATATATATATAATATTATTTATAATTTTTTTATATAGAGAAAACCTTAAAATAAACGACGTCAATAATATTAAATAGCTCTTTAGTAAGGAGTTCAAGTAATTTTACATTATTATTTAATAACTTAGGTTTTTAATGTTTTTTATGGTGTTAATAGTCATAATTTACGAAGGAGGAAAATGTTTTTGTGAGGAGTCCTCACGGCGTCCAAAAATGCACCCTATGGTATCTTCCTTTAGTATTTGTTATCTTCTGTCTTATTTGTCCTCTTAGTCTTCAATTTGCTAAAATTGAAAAAAAACAACTTTTCTGCTTGCCACACTCGCTTCGCTTGCTTTGGGTCACTCGTGCCACTCGCCACTTGATGCTCGCTTGGCTTGTTGCTCCCCGCTTGACATTCGATATTCATTCTATTCGACACTCACCCCACTTGACCTTCACTGCTTGCCTTTCTTAGCTGACCTTGCTTATCATTGAACCTATTGGGTTGGAACAGTCCTTGGTTGCTCTTTCAAGGAGTACAAAAATGAAATAAAAAATTATTGGTTAGTCTTGGGTTGACCTTGAAACTAGACCGAACTCATTAGGCTAGTTCGGTCCTCAATCGCTTTTTTAAGGAGTACAAAAAATGAAATAAAAAATTATTAGTTGGTTCCAGGTTGACCCCGAATTGGACTGAACCTATTGGGTCTGTCCGGTCCTCGGTCCCAAGCTCAATAAGGTCGGTCCTCGATCCTAAGAATTGATGACCAGCACTATACGGGTTGGTCCTAGGGTTAGGGGTGGACCGGCCCAACCCGGACCATGTTCACCTCTACTGGCCAGAGCTGTAAAAAAAGAAAAGACAAAAGAAAAGTTGATAAAAATATTTTTAAAAATAAAAAATAATTAAAAATTGTATACATTAATGCCGCTTATGTTATGTAGAATAACGGATGTGTACATAAAGCAGCTTATAGCCAAAATTGGCCTTGTGAACTCAACTAGTAAAACTTAAAAAGTTTGACTCTGAATTGATAAAAATGTAACATATTTAGAATTTTTGGGATAATTTTCTCTTATCAAATGGGTGTAATGTCAGCTGGATGAAGAAGATATTGGCTAAGTTTAATCTGAATAAAAAATAGGAGGGCCGGATTAGACCTATAAAAAAAATGCAGCAATTTCAATATCATTCCTTAAACAAGTTTGTCAACATAAATTTTGCAATTTAATCTCGGATTGTGGGGAGGAGACAGCTGAAGACACTCCTGAAAAACATCATGGCTGTCGTCTCCGATGATCAATCAAATCACTCAAAGCTGACCTCGGGCACCTACCCCATAAACGAAATGGTTAAACTATGGTGTCGCGCCAATTATCGATGCACGTCCCAGTAAACAAAGTAAATCAAATCCCATATGTAGATTAGAATCTGACCATAGATTAATTTAAAATTGCTATGTTTATAGAAAATAAGTTTATTCTATTTTTATACTGTGTCTATAGAGTATAATTTGAATTCAACTTTGCTTTTCTCTTTTATTCTACCTCCGCTAAGCTAGAAAACGGCTTCTCAACCAAAAGGACGAATTACGCACCTATCAAGAAAAACCAAATTGATCATCTTATTTTTGAGGAAAAAATTCACTAGAAAATATAAGTTTTGCTTAGTTATCCCAAAGATAGATTTTTTATGTATCATCAATGCCCAAACATACCTTCCGTCATAATTCTATCCAAGGCCATTTAAATTCGATGTGGTGACTCATGGACAACAGTAAGCAAATTGAGCAGATGTGGCTTTGCTCTAGTCCAAACGATGTTGTTTCTCTTTGGAAAAATTTCACCATAGAGTTTGAATTTTTCCTAATATCAATAACCCAAATTTATGCTGTGTGGCAATACATCTAGTAGTAAGTCAAGAGTATATTCCATCATAGTTCTGTCTAATACGACCAGTAAAATCAAGCTTAAACTATGATTACTCTTTGCCCCTGATATTTTAGAATTCTAATTTAATTTGCATGGTAAAATTAGTAGAGATTCTTGCGCATATTTTGCATAAGCATAAACATGCACCTAAAAAAATGAATGGTGAAAATCTTGGTAAATACTATATTTAGAATATAATGGATGGGAATGTGTGAAAACAAATTATAGGAGGGAAATATGAAGTAGTGGTCATCACATAATTTTCACTCTCAATTTATGATTAAGAGTGGGTTATTTAAGTTAAAAGTTTCCATACTCCATTTGAGGAAAATTAGAATATTTACTGCATTTATGGAAATTTGACTAGTTTCATGCATTATAGGAGAGTCTTATAACAGTGTTTGTTATAATATTTAAATATTAAATCGCGCTTGTATATAATAGTTCAAAATTTTAGAATAGTTGGCAATAATACCACAATATCTTACATAATATCATAGCTCAAATTTTAATTTTCATACAAATCTCACATAATCCAACAAAAACTTTTAGTGTTATTCTAGAGTTAACAATTAACGCCAAACAGAGAAGATCAAAGATTTATATTTATAATATTGCTGATATCCAATTAAAAAAAGCTGGCAGAGAAGGACTTAACAAAACATACTGATTGTCGCTGCTGAAAAAGAAAACGAGAAGATTTGCCTGATTCTGCTAGTTTTCTTAAAATGCCCTTTTTTATTATGAGTCACATTTTTATTTATTTATTTAAGTTGCACATGTGAGGTCAATATGATATAATGAAGGCCTTGTCATATCATCTGAGCATGATATATCGTCATAAATATTTCCACTATTCCAAGAATAATTTTTCTATATCCTACAGAAACTTATTAGCAAACAGATATAAAATAATTCTTTTGATTTTATAACTTGAATAATATATACGTACCTTCTCCTCTATTAATTTGCCCCACGGTTGCATAAAAGGACAAATTCTTTAGCCCCGCACTTTCACAACTTGTATAGATTTCCCATAAGTCATTGCCATCGGTTTACTTTTTGTAATGGCATGGCAAGTCACGGGCCTAGGCTTGCAAAAGAAGGATTGGTCACAAGTTCAGGCTCACCAACTAAGACGTGACAAACTTCACTAGTAACGGTTAGGATGTCCAGCTCAAAATTTTAAATTAGTACCTAAAGGGAGATCATCTATATATAAATAATATGAAAGCCCCATAAATAAATGACATGGATTATTTTAACACTTCTCTTACATACAAACTGAATTAAAAATGACTCGTGAAATTTGTCAAACGGGAGATCCAAGCCAAAACAAATTGAGATAGAACCTGACAGACTAGTTGTGGCTGCTCTCAATGATGAAGATTGGTGGACGTAAACCAAAGGACTTGGAACAATAGGTGGTGGTAGTTTCAGTGTCAAGATAGCAACACTAACAGAAGGGTTATTTTCTTTCTTTCTTTCTTTGAATATAGACGGCAAGGAGGATCTTCACTCATATTATAATTTCTCGCCCAAAAACTTATATCAATAGATGATGGGACATCACGTATGTGTGAATATATTATGGAGCATAAATTTTTGTAGGTAAATGATGTTGGGTAATTTATTAGTAGCATTGACAGCCTGGTCATTATTGGTTCTTTTGACAAAAGCTACATCAGACAACCAGAATTCTAGAAGTGCATCAGACAATTGCTTAAGCTAGTTCTAGAGTGATTGCTCTCATTGGTGTAATTTGTCTCCAGTCCCATTTAGTCCGTACACTTCTGTAGCGCATTGCTTTGACTTATGTCATGTGTCATTTTCATAGGCTCTACTTATTTAGGGGAATTCTGTGGCCGTGAAAGCAATCCAACAACAAACAATCGACGCGTATACAGGATTTTAGTAAAATTCTTGTCGGTTAAAAAAAGGTACATAAGGGATAGCCGGCCAAAATTAAAATAAAAAAGTTCCGATTATATAAATAAAGGAGGCAAAAAAAAAAAATCAGCAAGAGGATTAATACCATTAATAATCCAAATTGATACTCTCATGACATATTTCTTCTAAATTAATTTTCATTTCAACAAAAAACCAAAACTAGAATTCCATAACACATGTATCCCAAACTAAAACCAATCCTAAATTGGCACTTGATGACACAATTAATCCAAAAAAAATTTCATCATAAAAAATCTCAAATTGATATTCCTAACTCAAATCTCTCCGTTAAAATGTATACATGCAAGTACACATGGATTTTTCATATTGGATTTGTCATCCTCCATATTAGATCTATTTTGCAGTCATCTGTTATATATATATTGACATGTGTGCATTTTAACGAAGGTAGATTTGGATCAGGGGTACTCGTGTGGGGTTCTTTCTTGTGAGATAAAATATTGTTTAGGATAAATATGTCATGTGACACTACTTTGGAATTTTTGGTGAGATAAACATTAATATTGGGTGAATGTGTCATTAAAATATCAATTTATGATGTTTTATGAGACAAAAATTATATCGAGGTAAGCTTGTCATACCAATTTCAGATTTTTAATGGTGTTTAAGATTGAATTTGAGATCATATCTTTTCCTGTCGTAAGCGTGCAACACGGATTGAAAAGAAAAAGGTTGGCAAAGACGTCCTAATGCATCATGACGAAATGCTTGTGTTCTGTTACATTATCATAAGTTACAGGAAAACGGCTTATGTTATCATTATAACCAAATATAAAATTTTATCAGTCGGTTCAAGTAGCTTTTTCTCAATGCAAGTTGCTTCCCAAATTTAGGCATGGATTTCTGGAATCTTAAAGAGGGTTGTTACCTAGATAGAATGGCTGACATTTGAGGAAATAGATGGTCGCATAATGATTAGGGTATAGAGTATCACGCCTTAAAAACATCGAGTTGTCTATTGTATATATATATTCATCTGCTTCAGATCAAGTTGCAGCATCCACTAGACATATCGCGATTTGACTCCACTGTGAAATCGTTACATGAGACCTATTCTTTATATCCTACCAACAAGAGTGCCACTCAAAGAACGTGTGACAGAAACCCACGAAGATTATTTTAAAAAAAAAAAGAAAAAAAGTCAAGGAATCGCAAGAGATTTATGAGATAACACGATACTCTTATCTATCTTTTTTCAAGTGATGTGTTTTGTGATTAAAAACGTTACAATGAATCTTACAGCAAGACCGTGCAAACTATTTTAAAGAAGATTGAGGTTAAAAGTTGCCTTGGCTTGCTATTATTGACGGAGTCTATCAATAACCTTATGTCCTATCTAAAGAAGGCCCTATTATGTTTAGAGTTGTGTTTACACATGTTTAGAGGCATTTCTTTGACCATCTTAGTCTCCATTTGTTTAATGGAAAGTGAATAATTTTGAAAACATTTTTTTAAACATGATTGCTTATATTATTTGACATAATTAGTCAATGAAAAATATTTTCATTACCAACGAAAATTTATGTCCAAACATTTTTGTAAATTATAAAAATATTTTTTGTTGATTAATTATTTCAAGTGATATAAATGATCATTTTTAGAGGAACGTTTTTCAAATCATTCATTTTTGCGAAATAAACAGAGCCGTACTCTTGAGAGAGTTATGTGGCTAATCCCACCTCATGTACCTCACCCCAAATTTAAATTTAAGTTTACATGCCATGCAATCGTGAGAATTTATAGAAAGCATGTAAACAAGAGGATGAGATATTGATATAACATTTACAAATGGCAATGGATAGAAGAATTGATTTTTGAAGGCTTCATCACATATAAAGTTCATGGAAAATAAGTTCTAGTAAAATGTTTTCTGAGTTTTTTTGGCTTTTAGTTTATGATAAATAAACCAGTCAAGGAAAACATTTTTTGCAATAGATAAAAACATTTGCAAAACTGGGGAAAACGTTTTCCATCCCCTTTCTTTCACCTCTAAAACAAGCACTTTTTTTTTTTCTCTAAACCTTTTCCTTTTATTTTTTTTTTTTTTTAATTCTAGTTTTTAATTATTTTTTAAAATTTTATTTTTCTTCTCTTTTTGCTTCCTTTTCTTCCTTTTTTTTTTTCTTCTTCCTTAACTAGTCGCCTGACATGGCAGCAGTTAGTGATTGGCTATAGGCGAGCTTGAGCCTCACTATTGGCCAATGAGGCTCCGGCTTGCCTATTTGATGAGGCTCGAGCCTCACTTGAGGTTGCTAGATGTAAGCAAAGCTCTTGCAACCTCAGCCTTGTTGACCTCGAGCTAGGCTTAAGCCTCGCCCAGCTCATTGGCCTATGGCGAGGCTCAATCTGGCTTGTGGCCAACCTAGTAAGAAGAAAAAAACGAAAAGGAAGAAAATAAATAAATTAAATTGATTTTTGGATAATTTTCCTCGGAAAATCAGATCATATACTAAATGGTAGAAAATATTTTCTAGTTCACTTTTAGATTTGAATCGAACATTGAAAAATATTGTTATTTTCTTGGAAAATGGCATCTTGAAAAATATTTTTAAAAACGTTATATTTTTCACAAAACAAACGGAGTTTAAGAGTAGAATAGAAGAAATTAATGACATATATTGTTTATGGTAGCAACATATAAAAAATATATTTTTTGATTAGGTATGCAGAAGTAAGTAATAAAGAGTAGAATAGTTGTGGGGCAAAAATGGCCAAATCCATCCCTATTCCCTACCCAAATTCGATTCTTCTATATACTCAAGATATTTGTTCCCTTAACTCTTGAATATACAATTTGAGGCATTAAAGTGTTAATAGAGGTTGGTTGCAGTGGATATTTAACTTTCATATGTCCTATTTTTTCCCCAAATTATCAACTTTACACGTGCCTCTTATTTTCCCAATTATACTTGAACCGGCTTTTGATATATAATCAAAGGAAAAAAGCAACATAATCTGCATGATTTATAGACTTCTCAAATTTTCTGAGGTCATCAACTTTACCATCTCATTCCGTTATACTTCTTTACTGAATTAAAAGCAAACTCAGAGTTTAACCTCTAAATTTTCTTCAAATTCCATATAAATGCCCGTGTCTTTTTTTTTTTCCAGGTGAATCTGTTGTTGATTTTCCTTGTATTTATGGTCATTCTATTAAAATGTAACAAAGCTGCCCAATTGATGTTGAATTTTGGTGCAGCTTCACAATATTAGAGGTTGTTTATGTAACTTTGTTTTTTGTTTTTAATGCCAAATTAGTAAAATGACCGGGACATCTCGTCTCAAAAAATGTGAAGGCCTATGTTGGACTTTTGCTTGCTGGAACCTTTATGAAGTCAAATCACGAGGAAATAATTTTTCACAAATCCCTATTTTCGATATAGATGGCGACCAAAGCTAAGGAGGTAAGATTGTCCGTCCACGAAGAAAGGGCAAGTCTCTTAGAAATTTCCATGGATTTCTAGCAGATGGGAACACATGAAACATGACGACCTTATCTTGTTCTTTTTTTATTATTAATTTTTATTATTATTATGCATAGTAAACAGAGCCAAACATCTTTTTTTATTCCCCTCCTTCTTTCCTTCTATATTTTGCCGAATCAGCCCCGCTGAATTGGAGCCAACTAATATGCAAGCAAAGTTGAGGGACGAAGGAATGTGAGACAGCTCCGCAGGGATGACTTTGAGACGAGGACATCCAACCAATTATTGAAGAGTCATCTAGAAGCTCGATCAGGGATTTGTTTTCCAAGAAAACATGAGAATGACAATAACATATTTCCCAACATCCCACCATGTTGGTGGGTAGTCATTACGAAGTATTTGTGTATTATATCACATTTTATATTGATTTATCACAAAATTAGGATTGAACTTTATGGAACAAAGGGCGGAGTTGACGCAATTGCAGGGGCAGATGAATGATGTTTTGAGTGATGTCGAAGGAAGTAAGGATAGATAAAAGCATATGGAATGGATGTCATTGGATAAATGTTAATGCTAATGCAGAATATATTACGATCACACCATGTGTAAAGGGCGTTGGATCAAGATTGAGATTGATGAAATTCACCACAAAGACTTAAAAGATGAACAACTTATCAAGGATAAAGAACTTTGGGATAGGAGAAACTCACCACAAGGGTCTAAAGGAAAAATCACCAGCTGTAAGTAAAGGGCTCTTGGTCCACCACTGAAAATTAATCCACTTTCGAAGGATAAAGAAATCAGGATGCGAGAAGCTAACTAGAAAGGCCTAAAGAAAAATCCACCAGTTGAGGATAAATGGCTAATTGGCTTACCAACAAAAAATAATCGACCTTTGAGGGATAAAGAACCAAGAAAGATCTTTACCAAAAAAAAAAAAAAAAAAAAAAAAAAAAAAAAAAGAACCAAGAAAGATATTTGCTCTCACAAAGGAAAATCTCTCATATCCTTAATATTCAAGTCTTGTCTGCTTTACAACTGAGATTATATCCTCACTAGAAATATTGATAAATAAAAGAGAAACTCTTCAAATTCACAGAAACTGAATGGACTCTTAAGTAATTCATCTAATTATAACTCTTGAAATTAGCACCACAATAAAGACTTATAAAAAGTTATGAATTAAGAAACTTAATAACTAGGACTAAATGCATTTAATTGGTGCTAGATACATTGAAACTTGATACGACTCTTAAATTCATGCACCAGTTATCAAACAATGATAGAATTTGACCAGAACAGTCTCTAGCCATTAGGTAGCCGATGGGGAGTCTCGAAAAGGAACAACTATGTCGCATTATCGACAAGCTAAGCCACATAAGTAAATTGCAATAGAAATTAGTTTTTGCTTGCATGAATAGCAAATGGGTTGATTCAATTGATGAAACATGAATTGAGCTTGAAGACTTATCGATAGAATCCGATACTCTCACATCCAGAGTGAGACAATTAGAGTTAATAATTTGTGCGGCTAAGCCACATAAATTGCAATAGAAATTAGTTTTTGCTTGCATAATTGATGAAACCAAGACTAATAGAATCTATACCCCCCCCTTCCAGAGTGAGACAATTAGAATAACTCACCCCCCACTAATAACTCACCACTATCTGCTAAGATTCGAGTTTGACGACTGCATCATAGTAGTATAATACTTGTATGTTGCCAAATTGCAATCTTTTTTGCATGATGTAGCAAAGTCCAATGCATCGGACAATCAAAACTTTTGTAATATCATAACTCAAATTTCATAATATATATAATCTTATGAAAAATAGATTGAGCACTTGATCACTAGGCCAACTACGCAAGGTGCTTGGCCTACCTCCTAGGACACTATATCGTGGGTATGTCATAACTCAATAAAGATGTTTTATAAAAAGACAACAATGCCCCTCATAGGGTTTAAACTTATGATCTTTTCTATATCAATCGTCACATATTAATGTGAATCATTTAGGGTTTGAACTTAATGTGTAAATACGTGCATGATATCAAAAAGCATGAGAAAGAATTTAACAAAGCAAAGAGAATGCATAATTTTGTTATTTCCAATAATTGATTTAATTCTAACATAATGAGGAGTATTGATTTAAGCTAACGGTATACGAGGGATACATGACATAACGCGATTGTATTATTGACCAATTCAAATTACCATTTGGCATATTATATGGCAAACACATACGGTCATCGTATATCAAGTAGAAAGTATGGGCTGTCCATAAAATCTGTACAAGTTTGAGGGTAAAAAATGCCTTCAAGATAATTTCAACTTCAAAATTTTACAAAAAATAAAATAAAATCATGAGTACCCGCAATCAATGTCAAAATAAATTAGAATTCTAAATTATATAAAGAATTGATTGAGAATAGACGCTCAATATCTGTTGGTGATGTGTTGCGGAATCCACCCACGCGCGGTAGAAGTTGTTCTTGACGATATCTCTTTGACTCTAACGCAGCAGTTACTCTTTTTAGGAAAATTAAGACAAAAGGGTACGTTAATTTTTCTTAATTAGATATTGTCTTTTCTGTCATTTTTAAGTAGGTTATTGCATGACATAAGTTGCAATTTTTGGACCACATGCGCAGTCCAATCTGCCATATATAGGAAAGAAATTGTACGTCAAAATTGACACAGGCGATTTCTCTCTTTTGGAGATATTATTATGTTATATGTGCATTGCCAGTTTATTTTAGTGAGGACCTAGAGTTTGATGATAACAATATAATTCGAAAACGACATTATTGCTAATGCTTCACGACATCACCATGCGTGTCTTTTCATCATCAATCAAAAGCGAATTGAATCACGTGATACTAATTAATCCAATTGTGCAGGTCCTTTGGAATGTCTTTCACACTCAATTGGTTCAGCCAGAGGGAGACTAAATTGCCATCATTAAGAAACCACGAAGCTAACATTAATAATATATATATTGTTGGGATAAGGACATAAATAGTCATCAAATTTTGATCCAATGCGTAATGTGGTCCTTAAATTTTAGTTAATGTGCAATGTGGTTTCCAAATTTTTAATTTGTTCAATGTGATCCTTGAACTTTTGGTATATGTTCAATTTAGTGCTTGAACTATATGAAAATATTCAATATTTTTAATATTGAATATTTTCATATAGCTTAGAGACTAAATTGAAAATATATCAAAATTTCAAAGACCACATTGAATAAAGTAAAAATCTAAGGACCATATTGCACATTAAACCGAAGTTCAATGACCACATTGTTCATTGGGCCAAAGTTCAAGAATCATTTGTATCATTATCTCTTTTTCATTTGAATATAGTGCGGAGAAAATAACGCACAACATCAAGGTTGCAAGAATTTCTAGCTTAGAAATATCAAATGGTGATCTCAAATATATTAATAGATACAGCATAAAATTGTGGACTTAAGAGACAAGGTAGGACGAAATTTGGGGTTTGCTTAAGAGCTGAAATTTTGGCCCTATTTCATGGACTAAAAATCATATCGGGTCCTAAATTTCAGAATAGTCTATGATTGGGGCAGAGTCCACGACTCGTTTAATTTGACTCATGTGTTTCAATTAGAGGATGATTACCCCATTAGCTTTTTAATCAAATAGTGATATAGCATACTTTTACTAGGGGCAATATTTTGTGGGGAGTGATTGGAGAGAGACCTATCTGAAACCCAATTGGATATGTCCTTTGATTTTATTAGGGAGTTTCTCACTCATTTTACGAGTGATGGTAGATTTAGGTCAATCGATCCATTAATTAGTGCATTTTAAGTGATATGACAGATTATAAGTGGACCAACACCACCATTTTATCAAAGTCGACAATATCACTTTTTTGTATACTAGTTGTAGACATGACCTGCACTAACTTTTTAGACAAGGCTTAGCTTCCAATCTCTGATCAAATCAAATGTAGGGACGAACATCCATGATAAGGGATGACATCACGTTGATGTGTCGAACTACTTACTGAGTGAGGCTAATCAACTTACAGTCGTGCACGTTCTGAGTTTGGTTTGAATATGATGTTGGACTTTATACATATTAGTTTTCAAGCTTATTCTTGCACAAGGATGATCTTGTTGTAATTTTGAAGAATTAGGGACCTTGTATATATATATTTTTCTTGGTTAATATATAATAACTCGTGGTAAAGGGGCATGTTTATGTCGGGTTTTTGAGCTTAGAGTATTACAAAGACGACCATAGAAGACAGAGAAGAAGACCAAATGACATGATATGGAGTATTTAGGCTCCATTTATTTCATGAAAAATAAATAATTTGAAAAATATTTTCCTAAAAATGATTGTTTGCATCTCTTACAAAAATGAATAAATAAAAATATTTTTATTTTAACGAAAATGCTTAATTATAAATTATTTTCGATAATGAGAATATTGTCTATTGACTAATTATTTCAAACAATACATACGTTCATCTTAAGAAAAAGAATTTTTAAATAATTTATTTTTCTCAAAACAAATGAAGCTTAGATCCTCTCAATCCACTCTAAAAAAGCACTTTGACGTATTAAAATTTTGGTGCACACAGTTACCGAAGATGGAAAATATACAATTGTGTCCTCTCTTTTCCTAAGCAAAGTTTTTGTCTTTTTTGTTTTATTATTATTTTTCTCAACATTCAAGACACAAATGCAAGAGTCGGCCTTGTAGAGAATCATAAATAGAAATATCCTACAAATTTCATGAATCGATTAAGTTAAGGTTTTAACCTATGGACATAACTTCGACTTGAAAATGTTTGCAAACAATCAACGGGCAAACCTCTAGTTTACAAGCTAGAATTCTTTGACACGGTCTAATTAACTGCGCTAACCATGAGAGTTCAACAATAAATCGCATAATACGCAAATGAATAGCTTTGATTTTGCGGCATGCCTTCAAGTCCATTAAAGAATGATGCTGCGTATCTTTTTCTCAACATAATATTCAAATAAGGAAAAGACATTATTATTAAAGTTAACTTCATGGTTGAATATTGACGCAATTTCGATTATATTAATATCACGTGATTCCATTCGCTTTTGGTTGATGATGAAAAGACACGAATGCATGTTGTCATCAAGCATTAGAAATAAATACCTTTTTAAATTATTTTTGTACTAAAATAAATTGATTCTGTCCATATAAGATCTGTCACATGGAGTATAGTTTATATGTCAATGATGTTTGCTCTTATGTAATCCAGCCTGTATAAGACACAGCAATCGAGTTACTTAAATGTAGGAGCAGCTACTTACCTTGGTATCTCCTCGTAATTTATTCATTGTAGTAACCACCCCCCCCCCCCCCAAAAAAAAAAAAAAAAAAAAAAAACATATGGCAAACTGACGTCGCATGTGATCCAAAAATTGCAACTTATGTCTTGCAATAATCCACTTAAAATGACAGAAAATATTGTATCCAATGAAGAAAAATCAGTGCACGCTTTTCTTCTTCTTCTTCTTCTTCTTCGTTTTTTTTTTTCTTAATGTTTTTCCCCGAAAAGAATAATTTATTATTACGTTAGATTCAAAGAAATATCCTTAAATACAACTTTCCAGTAAATAAATTAGGAAAAGACCAAAATGTCGATATTTGGTAGGACACGTGTGGTGGGTTACAGCATGAAAATGAAAATGTCAGTTGAACTCAATCGGTTCCACTGCAAAAATTGCTGGAAAGAGCTAAGCGGAAAAACACGTGAGACCATGAAAATGAAATATATTCAACTTGAACTGGAGCTGAAAAACACGTACGGCCACTGAAAATTTTGAGGTTGAGATCATCTTGGAGGCATTTTTCAACCTCAAACTTCTACAGAAAGAATTTTATGAAAAGCCCATGCTTTCTACTAGATGAGTGATGAGAGACGGTGATTTAAATTGGTCAATGGTACAACTGCATGATCTCATAAATCTCTCATATATTGCTAGTTTACATAACTATACAATAAGCATACAATACGTTCGAACCCTAAATGTTTCACATTTAATTTGGTATATAAAAGATCACAGGCTCGAACCCTAAATGATTTACATTAGATCAAACCTTGATGGAGCATTTTTATTATTCTCTTTGAGGTGCATTGTCGTCTTCTTTTGGAACATCTCTTTTGAGTTATGTAGTGCCCCATTGGCTCAGTGATAAAGTGCCCGATCTATCTTTCATAAATTTACCAAAGTTAAGTTACAAAATTTGAATTATGTTATGAGTAAATTACCAATTGTCCTGTGCTCTATGGCTTCTGGATACTACTGTATCATGCAAAAAGAGTCACCGATTGCCAACACACAAGTAGTATGCGGCTATGATGAATTCGTCAACTTCGAAGCTTGGGATACATATATAGATAGTATTAGGTAGTTAAGTGTCAAATTGGACATCTCATAGTAGATATGGGACTACTATGATTGTACCTATAGAAGAAATCAACGTTGATTGTTCCACTTCATCCTTTTAATTAGTCAAACTGAAAAAATAAAACTAATACTCATTTGGTGATAAATAAAATAAACAACGTGAAAAAGTACAAAAAATTTTCGTAATGACTACCCGCCAACATGTTGGGATGTTGGGAAATATGTTGTCGGCATAATCGTGTTTGTTCTGAAAACAAATCCCTCGATGGAGCTTCTAGATGACTCTTCAATAATTGGGTGTCCTCGTTTCAAAGTCACCCTGTGGAATTCATGGAATTTTAATAATAATAATAATAATAATAATAATAATAATAATAATAATAATAATAATAATAATAATAATAATAATAATAATAATAATAACAACAACAACAACAATAATAATAGTAAATAACAGGTACATTTGGAATTCACATTGAATAAATAAATAAATAAATAAATAAGTTAAATATCTACTACAACCAACCCTCTATTAGCACTTTGACCCCCTCAAATTCAAGAACCAAGAGAATAGATATTTGAGTTTTTAAAAATATAATAAAAATGTTAGATACTTAAGCTTTGTTTGTTTCGTCGAAAATAAATAATATAAGAAATATTTTCCTAAAAATGATCGATTATATTGCTTGATTAATTAGTCAATGAAAAAAGTTTTGATTATTGACAACAAGTTATGTTTAAATATTTTTGTAAATTATGAAAATGTTTTTTAAATCATTGATATTCGGTGAAATAAATGAATTCTAATTATATCATTCTTTTTCTCCCTTTCTCTCCTACGACATAATCGGACAAGAAATAAAGAAAAGAATTAGAAATGATTAGCGATGATAATGTCATCTGCTCAAGCGAAGATATGTGGATTGCTCTTGTCCCTATTGGGTAACAAAAACCCAACGAGGGAGGAGTTTTGGTGTAGAGGATGGGACAAAGTTTGCAACTCCTCTTTACTACTTCTAAATTCCGAATTTCTTTATATCATTTTTTTTTTCGAAAAAGAGGAAGAAATTAATATGTTTCCTAATATCCGGACATCGAATAGGGTCGGTTTATGTTATCTCAAAGCGTCAAATATTTAATCTTTCGGTACCATGTAGATCATCTATTTCTCTTATTCTACTCTTAATTAGTGATGGAGTGTTCTCATGATTCCTACATTTAAATTGGCATCTCATGTAACAACCATTCTAATGTACTTCCTTTAGTTTTTTGTTCTTCTTCAATATTAAAAAGATCGCCACACGTTCTTAGAGTGTCATTTTCGTTGGTAGGATATAAAGAATAGTTTTATTGTAACCACTTCACAATGGAGTCAAATCACGAATCGTCTAGCGAACGCTACAACTTGTTCAGAAGCTACACATCGAATAAGACAACATCATGACATTTTTTTAAGGCATGATGCTCTCTAAATACTAATCGCCAGTCGATTTAGGTAACAACCCTTTTTAAGATTGGAAAATCCATGTCCAAATAAGGCAAGAAAGTTGCCATTCAAATAATGCTATTTTAACGGACTGAAGAAATTTAATGTTTGGCTATACAATAATATCACCCGTTCCCACGTAACTCCTCATTGATGAGGCAAGGAAAACGCAAGCATTTCATCATGGGCCTTTGAATTCATCAACCTTTTCTTTTCATCCTTCTGGTGCCATTAAAAGATGAAATAACACTAATGGTTTCATTCTAGTACCTGAAAATAATATTTCAAATAGTGTTACTTAAATCGTGTACCCAATCGATTTTTTGTAGTCGGACCGCTTTCGTCTCCATAAGTTGAGTCTATGAAAATGATGTCCAAGCTGATCATATATTTCAATTGTCCAAATATACGATGATCTATCGTTAAGAGGTGGAAAGCATTACCCTATGATAACATCGATTATATATTTTCATTGTTTGTCAATAAAATTTAACACGAAACAATTTGTCATTTGACAATGACGTGAAGCTATCTCAAGAATTAAGTCACTTCAGTAGCTACACATGAGACGTGTTAGACCCTAATTTTGCCATCCAATCCCACATAAGCATGGACTAAATGCAACAGGTGACACATTGCACCAGTGAGAGGCATCCCTACAACTTTTTGGGGATAAATAATAAATTATGTGATGTATACTTCTAGAATTATATTCGCCTAATGCAATTTTGGTCAAATATATGTATTACTCGTATATTTCATATATATAAATATACGAGTAATATATGTATAAATATATGTATTACTCGTATTAGGATAATAATAAAAGCAAGGGGTAGATTAATGAGGAATCTACATATATAAATATATGTATTACTCATATTAGGATAATAATAAACGCAATAGAATTATTGTATAGATAGCTTGGGAAGTTAAGTAAATATTGAGGCTTCATTTATTTAGCAAGAAAGAAATGATTTTATAGATATTTTCTTAAAAATAATCGTTAGTATTAGTTGAAATAATGAAATATTAAAAAAAATCATTATTTACAAATATTTAAATATTTTTATGGACAGGAATTTTTTTTTTTTCATTTATTAATTTTTTGTAAGTGATATTAAGTAATTATTTTCAAGAAAATATTTTTAAAACATTCATTATTTATTTTCGCAAGATAATCGGATATATCATTGTTCAAAGTGATAAGTTCTTTGTTAATGAGTTTTATCTAGGTTTTATAAAAAAAAAAAAAACTTATAGCCGAAATATTAAAACTACTTAAAACATGTGAAACAGTTGAACAATTTTAATATCTCGTATATCCTGCATGGATGATCTCATAGGCCTTATCATGTAATATTGATGCCACGTGTGGTACGAATTGAATAAAATGGGACCACTCATCATATAAAGCTACTTTTCGACCAAAAAAAAGTAAATCATATAAAGCTACTTAACCTAGAAAAGAAGATGTAGGATCTATTTGATAATTGGTCAATTTTTAACTATTTTTATTCTTTTATTCTTCGAAACAAAAAATAGAACAAAAATCTTTTTAAGAATGTTAACTAATTTTTTATTTCTAGGAATAAATTTGGAACAAAATCAAGAAGTAGAAAAAAAGTTACTTTTTTGTTCTTGAGAATAATTCTAGAATCGAGCTATTTTCTTTTTCTTTTTTATTTTCTTCTTCTTTCTCCTTTAGTCGATCATCATGCTCGACGATGGCTGACGACTAGCTAGAGACGAGGTCCAACAACCTTGTTGACCCTGGGTGAGGTCGACCTTGCAATGGTTGGGCAAGGCTTTCTTGAGCCTGGCAAGGTCGTCGGCTAGAGGAGGAAGAAAGAGAAGAGAGGAAAAGAGAAAAAATAAAAAAAAAATCATAAAATTATTGGAAACTTAAAAGAAAATCTATGTCACAAAAAAATTGAGGATCCTATCAAATGCAATTCTATTCTTTTTCTATTTTAGGATTAGAAATTTTGTGCAAGCGTGTTTGAATGCTAAAAAATTTGTCTAGGAAATAGAATCAGAAAAAATCTATTTTCTGATAAGAAATTGGTACAACTCTCAAATTTTTTGTGACATAGTTAATTTTTAAAATAATTTTATGAGATTTTTTTTTTTTTCCTCTCTTCTTCTTACCCCTCTAGCCGATTGCCAAGCATCATCAATGGTCGACGATAGCTAGAGGAGGAAGAAGGAAAAAAAGAACAAAAAGAAAAGAAAATGGCTTGTTTAAAAAATTGTACTTGGGAACAAAGAAATAACTTTTTATACTTTTTATTTCTATCAAATCTATTTCTTGGTCACTTATATATTTTCGAGAATAAAAAAATTAATTGACGCTATCAAACAGATTTTTGTTCTTTTTTTTTTGTTTCAAGGAACAAAAGAATAGAAATAGTGAAGAATTGGCTGGTTATCAAACAAGGCATAATTGGACCATTGCGTCGGTGATGTCTGTCTAAAATTAGCCGAAAAGACTATATTGGTAAATAGTTAAAATGTTTAGGACTAAATTAACAAATTATCAAAAGGTTTATGACAAAATTATAAGGTTTAGAACTAAATTGATAAAATTGAACTGTTTAGGACTGAATTAATCACCATACAATATGTTTATGACTTTTTATACAATTTTTCCGTAATAGATCATTAACTCTAAAATAAAATTGCTATAAGACTCTCATATAATGCAGGAGACTAGTCAAATTTCCCAAAAGAGAGTAAAAAATTCTTATTTTCCTTTATGGAGATAGAAATTTATAACTTAAATAACCCACTCTTAAACGAGCGTGAAATGTATGTTTTATATCATCTGTGAAATGTCCCTCTTATAATTTGTTTTTTCGACGAATAGCTTCATGTGTACTGAAAATTATCCATGTTTCATAATCTTTAACTTTAAAATAACTATTTAAATACAAGTTCGAAAGGAACACAAGAATTGCTCAAAAAGGCAACTCCAAAATAAGATGGAGAAAACAGGTCGTTGTGGACTAGACTAAAAGTACATTAGATCCACGTATGGTTGTTCACACGAGCCACTACGTCAGATTATTAACTGTCGTCTTCGACAAATTGTGACAAAAAGTACCATTAGATTATTGGTACAAGTATGGGTCATTAGTGACATGACAAGATATTTGCAATATTAATGTCATTCTGGGCAAAATTTAAGTTCTTGGTGATTTTTCTCGAAGAGAAACGACTTTGCTTTGAACTAGACTAAAGTCACTTTAGATCCATGTCTACTCCGTTTGTCTGCCACTGTCAATAGAAGCCGCCAAGCCAAATTTTTAATGGCTATTTTGAACAGAATTGCGACTGTATGTATTTTGGCTCAGCGGTACCAGTTGGGATATTAGTGAAATTAAAAAAAAAGTTTATGGTATTGATATCACATTAAGAACAATTTAGGCCTTTTTTAATCTAATTTTTCCCAAAAAAATAAGTTGGAGTATTTTCGTTTTTTCTTGACAGGTGCGTAATTTGTCCTCATTGGTTGAGAGGCCGTTTTCCAGCTCAACGGCCGTTTTTCAACCTCAAAAAAGAAAAGCAACTTGTCCATGTGAATTCACATTACACTTCATAAACAGAGCATAATCGAAGGATATGCTTATTTTCTATGAACTGAGCGATTTGGAAGTAATCTATTATCAGATACTAATCTACATCTGGGATTTGATTTACTTTGTTTAATTGGCCGTGCATCGATAATTGGTGGCGATTTAACTACCTTGTTATGTGGTAAGTGTCCCTGGTCAGCTTTGAGTCATTTGATAAATCATCCGAAGTGACAGCCCAGGTGGCATTCAGGAGAGTCTCTATACGACTCCCTTCCCACAATCCGAGATCAAATTGAAAAATTATGTCGATACACCTGTTTAAGGAATGATTTGGCAACTGCTACTTCTTTTTTATTTATTTATATAAATCTAATATGGCCCCGTCATTTTTTATTTGGATTGAATCAACCCAATATCTTCTTCGCCTATCTGACATAATATATCTTGATAATGTAATTCTGACATGTACACTAATTTAAAAATCAAAGTGCGTGCGATATCTCTTCTCCAACCCATCAATTCCCTTTTCCACAAAAATGTTATGTTGATACAGCGCAGAATGCAAGAAAATTTCTTGGTATTTTTAATAAAAAAAACCATTTTAGGTTAACACAAAATAAGTTTTTTTTTTTTTTTCCCGGGGGTGGGTGTTGTTTATTTGCAAGATTGGAAGTTGAAATGACACTTGGTAGATGCTGAGTTACTTAGTAGCACATGGTAACGCTCCTATTTCTCCCAATTTTTGTTTTTTTGTTTTCCGGAACAAAAAAAGAATAGAAACCTGTTTGGTAAAACATTTATTCTCGGGAACAATTTCTCTAATTTTTTGTTTCCGGGAACAGTTTTGAGAAGTAAAAAAAATTGCTTCTTATTCCCGGGAACAATTTCTAGAAATAAGATGATTTTCTTTTTATATTTCTTTTATTTATTTTTCTTGCTGCGGCCAACCGCCCGCAACCGCCCACCGCCCACCGCCCACCGCAGGCCGCCACCGCCGCCGATGGCCGGATGCCGCCGCCGTCGCCGCCTGTCGCCGGCCGGGCGGCTGCGGGAGGGGGTGGCCGATGGGCTTCCCGCGGCGGTCGACGGTGACGATCAACGGCTGGTGGTCGTGCAGTGGCGGCGGACAGCGGGCCGGTGGGCGGCGGCGGCAATTCTTAAGCAAGAATAAAAAATGAATAAATACAAAAAAGAAATTGTTGCGTTACCAAACGCATTTTTATTCTTTTTCTATTCCAAGAGTAGAAATTTTATGTAGTTACCAAACAGATTCTTTTACTTAGAAATTGTTCCCCGGAACAGAAATAGAGAATAACTATTTCTAAAAAAAAAACTCTTCCCCGGAACAGAAGCGTTGTCATGCGCAGCCTTACTGATTAGTTGTTGGTTGTTAGACCTCGTATTTTGGCGCAGTATGTTGTAATTAGCTTGTGGCAAGAGAAAAAACTTTGTAAACAAGATTGTTGGGCGAAGTGATTAGGATTCAATCTCATGTAGTTTGAAGTGTACGTGGACTTTTTAGTTCGAATTCCCTGGTTGTCCTTTAATCTCAAAAAATCTTAATTCGTCTATTAATTGGTTGGATTGTTTCAAGTGTAGGAATAACTCCAACTTTATTCTAACTCACAGTTGACATGCCACTATGAGCTTGTTCAAATTGAATAGCATTTGTGGCTCAAATAGAATATCTAACCACATATGTGCGAAACTCTTATAATAAGGTGTAAGGAGATACCAACCCTTTTACACAAAAAAGACAAAAAATTAGTCATCTATATAAAGAAAGATTGTCATTTCCAATGCATTGCTCTCATATCATGCAAAATCAATATATCCAACATGAGAATCTTGCTTTATTAAGGAGTTCTTGAGATATCCGTTAACAAAATCTTATAAAATATTAGCATAACTTAAAAATTTTCGACTCATAAAATATTAGCACAACTAAATATCCCCGGTTTTTTTGTTTGGTGAGAGAGAGAGAGAGAGAGAGAGAGAGAGAGAGCCGATTGTGTGTGCGCGTGTGAAACTTGACAGGATGAAGAAGATAGAAGAGCCCTTTCTCCCCCATGTGAAAAGAAGCCAGCTCGCAAAGGGAGAATAATAATTCGCACGTGCGAGGTCAGCTTCGTCGCCGAGAACGCGTGCGGGTGCTCGCGTATAAATGAAAGCAACCGTTCCTTCAAGTCCGCCATTGCTCAACTAAGAAGCTTCGCTCCTCCCTCTTTCCTTTCTCCACAGGTGATGACCTCGTTTTCTTTATTAGAAAATACGGCTTGGGACGACTCGTTCCTACCTTTCCCTTTACTTAAAGTCGTCGTTTTCGTCTTCTATTTAGGGTGATCAGAGGACTCAGAAGAAGAAGAAGAAGAAGAAGAATAAGAAGAAGAAGAAGAAGGCGGTGGTGATTAAATGGAGATCTTGTCGAAGAGAGTATTTCCCCAGGTAATACTCCTTCCCGTTTTCCATGATTAGATTTCTTCGAATATAGACGTAACGATCAACATATTCGTTCGTATGTTGATTCTTTCTTGTTTTCCCTTCCTTGTTTATGGGGGTGAATATCCACAGATGGTTGAAGATGCAGCCTATTTCCATCACCACCATCATCAGCAACAAGTGAACTCCCCCTTCTCGCTCGATGACGAGTTTGATTTGTTCCATCCATCTTTTCATTCAGAGCCCTGCTCCACCTCGTCGCCATCCCATCTGGTCCCTCTTGTTAGCCGTGAGACGATGCCCGGTTTTGCCGCACCGTCAATCGAAGCTCCTCGAGAGCTAACCGAGAGGCCCCGGAAACAGCTCAAGACCGAGAGATGGAACTCCCTGGGCACACCGGCGCACGAAACGATGACTCGCAAAGTGGTGATATCGCCATCTCCGTCTCCATCTCCGTCTCTGTCTCCTGACTCCCACTTGATATCTTTTGGGAACCCCGATTCTTCTCCAGCCATATCCAATCCAATCCATGGTAAAGTCTTACAAGAGACTAAAGCCTCGTATGTGAAATCAGTATTTTGAAAATCAGATCTTTTCTCATTAAGTAGTCTTAGAGATATCTGTCTCGCTCTGATGTGTGTCAAAGGTACTTATGAAATCCAAGATTGCGAGGGACCAAAGACGAAAAACACCAGCGCGGCGAGCAGGACGCTGGTTCACGCACAAGAGCATGTGCTAGCCGAGAGGAAGCGCCGCGAGGAGATCAGCAAGCGTCTCATCGCGCTCTCAGCCGTCATTCCCAACCTTAAGAAGGTACAAGCCGTGAAAGTTCGGGAATTATTGTGAGTGTATCGTTGATGGGTAGGATTAAGCTTGAGATTAGTACAGATTAGTTTAGTCGTTAGCACCCGAAGAGAGATGCGCTACTACTAGCTTAAACTAGAAGCACGCTGAAAGAATTTCTATCATAAATGTTAATTGTGTATTTCAGATGGACAAGGCTTCCATCCTTGAGGATGCCATCAAGCACTTGAAAGAGCTTCAACAACGCGTCAAGGCACTCGAGGAGGAGGCGGCCGCAGCAAAGACGGTGGAGTCGGTCGTCGTGGTGAAGAAGTCCCAACTCACCACGGATGACGATACGTCTTCTTCGTCTGACGAGCACTCTTGCAGCCAGATTGACCGGCAACTCTCGCTCCCGGAAATCGAGGCACGAGTTTCCGGAAACTGCGTCCTCATCAAAATCCATTGTGAGAGGCGCAATGGCTCTATAGCGAAGATGATCGGTGAAATAGAGGAACTGAACCTAACTGTCGTGAACAGTTGCATCATGCCCTTTGGAAGTTCCATGCTAGATGTCACAATCCTAGCTCAGGTAAATATATATGGTACCCAAATTTCTTCAATTTTTCCCGGTTTTAACACCATATTGTTTTTCTTCCGAGAAATATTAGATGCAGAGATTAATCTTACTAAAATCACCAAGTTAATTATGCATCTAACACACGGGGCTCCGCTTATCTAATGACCTGATAAAAAAACGACCACAACGCTTAGTAAATGGGTTTATTTAGTAAAATTTCTCAATGCACTCAGCATATATCCCTTATTAAATAGTAAATTCTATTTTGCGCCATCAAACAAAAAATTTCTTGTAGATGGACGTGGGATCCAGCTTGAAAATGGGGGATCTCGTGAGGAATCTGCGTCAAGCTCTTCTGGATCTCATCTGATCTCCTGCAATATTCTTATAATATCTGGAGTTGGGCACTAACGACGTGCCGAAACCCTAATAATGGCACTTCAGTTTTTTCATTTCCTTTTTTTGGGTCAAAGTGTTTGAGACCTTTGAGGAGAAAGAAAGGTGCCGACGATGTATCACCCTCTCTGTTCGGACCACACCAACTCTTTTGCGAACGCCAGAACATTGGCTCTGGTTTTTTCAGCCTGGAGTCTCCATTATTTTGCGGGTGGGTTTTTTCCCCTTATTTTTCGCGTGGTTGACCCGTTGGCCACGTTCAAAATACCCACGTGCTGTATAAGGAGAGTCTCCAGGAAACTTTTTCAAGAGGGGTTTTACAGGGAGGTCGGACATTTTCAGATGAGACATCTCTCTCTCTCTCTCTCTCTCTCTCTCTCTCTGTGGTTGAATCAGCTTGTGAGTCGTCTCAAGAGATGCTCTTTGTCTTGTTGGGCGCTTCTGGGAATTGAATTCTTTTGATGTGTAATTTTTGTACATCAATAATTGATTAATGTACTTGTCTGTCATCATTTGAATATGAATCCAAGATCACCATCTGCTCTTCTGCTAAGAGCATTATTTATTTCTCTTATTTTATTAATATGTATAGTTAGATGCGACAACTCATATTTGGTAACTACAAGCAAGACAAGTTTTTATTAATCTAATATTTTATGATCTACTTTATTTTTTTCTTGGTTAAAGAGATTTTATTGTATTAAATACTTACATTATTTAAGACTATATTTAAGATATTATATTAAAAGCAAGCCATATGAATATAGACTATATCCGAAGATACTTTCTTTAGCTTATTCTTTTTTAAAAATTTTAAATGGAAAAGGAGATAAAATCATGATATACTTTATCTTTTTTTCTTTTGGGGCAATTTAAACTCCTTAACAGATAACAGCTAACAGCTAAATTCGTGGGAAAACATCAAGGCATCCTTGGCGGTATCCCAAAATCTCCCTCCCTCCCTCCCTCCCTCAAACGTAAAGTCTAGCTATTTTCCCAAAAGTCAAATCGTAATGTGAGTAGCCATCGAAATTTCATATTTAAATAAGTCCTTGGCCAACTAATTTAGAGAAACAAAAGTAATGATACCCCGGTATAATTGCATAATTTCTTAAGCCATATCAACAATAATTAGCTCATTAAATTTACCACCCCTTTTTCTAAAATCGGGATATTACAACTAATCCATAACATTGAAATAAAGGGGCAACTTGAAACTTTATATCTCTAGTATTAATTTGTTATTAACATTAATCTACATTTGTAATATAATAAGAAAGTAGCGTGAACTATATTATAGAAAATTTATTCGTACGAATGGTGTAGCTAAAGATTTATAGTTACACTTTTGTAGGGACAACTAAATGCCAAGCCCTAAAAATTGTGACAATAATGCATACGAGATCTAAAACTTTCATTTCATGTATTTAAGTCCTAAAAGTTGTTTTGATACACTCAAGCTCTTCTATTAACTCCCTTAGTTTTAAGTGCGCGCCTTTTATTTTCACTTGGCAGTTAATTAAAACAAGCTCCGTATAGTTTTCATCCACTAAAACCTAATAGAGCTAATGGAATGAAAAAAACTAAAATGGATGTTACTGACAAGTTTTGGGACTTCAAATGGGCAAAAGGAAAGTTTTAGAACTCCAGTACATTATCATGGCAATTTTTAGGATTCCTCCTGTAATTGACATAAGGTGCTTTGCAGCTGACAGTGCGAGCTGTCTTGAAGTTTGTCAACTCGAGACCTTGTGGGAGGCAACAAACTTCTTTACTATTAGACCAACCATCTTAGTAGTTCCTTGTTCCCATTGTTTTTGTTCATAGAGGAAAATGATGCACGAAACAACCTAGATTAAGCAATTGGACAACATTTAATTGAAGATAACTAAATAAGCAACGTATGCCCCACTTCTCATTTAAAGGTGTTAATATCACAAAAAATCTCAAAATGATACTTTGTGCCTTATTTACCCCCAAAATTAATTTTCATATTAAAAAAGTCTCAAATTGGCACATAGGTGCCACATTTACCCCATTAAATGTTACGGTTTAAGATTTTTCAGTAAGAATCTATGTCATATGCCTGATCATTTGAGTTGTTTGCCATGAGTGTTTCCACATTAATGATATAAGAGGATTGGATGGGAGTTAAGAGAGTGCAATTTAGGATTTTTTGTGATTTGAAATGTGGTATGAGGGTATGTGTGGTACTAGTGCTTTAGTTTGGAATTTTTTATGATATGGAAATTAATTTGGAGTAAAAGTGATACGGTTGTATCAGTTTGAGGTTTTTGGTGGTAATATTGTATTTTAGTTTTGTTGGAGGCTTCTATATGTGTAAGAAACCCATCCGCATCATAACACATTGCGCTCCAAATTTTTTGTCCAATCTAAGCATAGTATCCTTCCGCACAAACAATTATTTATTGTGAATTCCAATGTGCTCCCAATACAACAATATTTATAAGAATTACAACAAACCGGATATGGTTAGAACATGTTATTACGAGGTGAGATTGGTCCCTCGAAAAACAAAATAAATACCCATCTTGTAGGCGGTTGCTATGGGAAACCCATACAATCAATTACCTATGAAATAATATTACAAGAACTTAAATACATGCATTTAGGCCCCATTCATTTTGCAAAAATATGGTGTTTTCGAAAATTGTTTTCCAAGAAAATTTTCCTAGAAAATAATCATATTTTAACATCAGAAGAGGCTACTCCCCTCCGTCGTCAATCTCCGATAGCATTATTCTGTCAATTCCCCCTCTGTATCCCTGCGGCTGCTCCTCCTCCTTCTCAGCTGCTTCGATTCCTCGCGCCCCCGTGCCTAGGCTGCCGAAGGCGGTTGAGAGAGAGAGACCAGATGCTTCGCCCTCTCCTTCTTCGAGACCGCTACGATTGAGAGGCCTGTGGCCCCTCTCCTGAGCCTCGCTTTTCCGATGGTGATCGTCACCGGGGATCACTACCTCGAGAAGTTCGTGAGTTTTGTGGAGGCATAGGTCAGCCCGTTGATCGACAAAACCCTGGTGCTCAAGCTAAACCCCGCCTAGCTCGCCAAATTTGGCAAGTCCTGAGCTCGCAGGCCTTCGGTGAGCTCAACTTCGCTAGATCAGGTAACGATCGAGCTAGCCTGTGACTGGTCGCGGCCGCCGCTGTGGCCGACAACCGGCCAAGGTCAAGAAAGAAGAAGAAAAGGAAAGAAATAAAAGAAAAAAAAAAAAATAAAAAGAAAACATAAAAATAAAAGGGAAGTGTGTTTGGTGACAAAAATGAGGTGGTGCTTCTGCTAATAGTAGAAAACGTTTTTTTCAATTAGTTCATTTTCCGTGAAATAAATGTCGGAAGATCTAAAAAACGTTTTCCTATAAATTATTTTATGTGAAACGAACGGAATCTTAAGTATTTATTTTTAACTATATTCACATTCTTTTTACTAATCAATTTTTATGCTCTATGAATCTCATTATTGTACGTCATTCTCATTTAAACGTGGAAGATCTTCAGTGGCCCAATTTCTCTTCTTTTTTTTTTTTTCCTTTTTTTTTTGGAAATTGAAATTACATTTTTAGATTGGACGGTGATTCAGTAATAGAAATATCAGTCAAAATGTCTCACCCAGCGTAAAGTATAATCGGTACTTGGATTTGTCAATTTTGTCGAGGCAATTCGTGTTTTCAATGAGGATTTGCATGATTAGCTGCAAAGTTTCGCATTTGAAACACGTTTCACATGGCAAGTTGGACTTTCAAGGCTAAAGTTCTCTCCTTTGACCCAAAAGAAAAGAAGAAAATATGGACGGTGATTCAATAGTCATTTCGACCAAAAAATAAAATAAAATTCAATGGTCATGAAAGGACTAAAGTCTTTCTGTTAATGATGGCACCGGCAGCCCCCGCTAAGCAAACCTCTCTAATTTGCTTTACTTTTTGCCTTTTTTTTCCTTTCACTATAAAGCTAGAAAGCTGGTCCAAAAGTTTAGGAGGATCGCAATAAAATGACCCAATCTAAGGACAACATTTATTAAGTCTACCAATGACCGGCGTGTCAGGAGAACGTTGAAAGGGACAAGTTTAGTGGACTGGGAAAATTGTCCAAAAAGTCCTAAACATATTGCACTTTTGCCAATTCAGTCCTAAATCTTTTAACTTTACCAATTGAGTCCTAAATCTTTTCATTTTTTGCTGATTCAGTCCATCCGGCCAATTTTGGCCGAAAAATGCTGATGTGGACGCCGTCGATGCCACGTAGGACTACCGGCGCGACGTGGATAATTTTTAATAATATTTTAATAATATTTAAATTTTTTTGAATTTTTTTATTTTCTGTTTTTTCCCTTTTTCCTTTTTTTTTTTTTTTTTTTTTTGGCTTTTTCCTTGGCCTTTTCCGGTGGTTGGCCACAACTGGCCGGGTGAGGAGGAGCACCGGTGAGGGAAGCCCTCGCCCGGGCGCGGCCCGGCAAACGCGTCGCTGGGCGAGGTTGACCCTCCCCCAGCCGGGGTGGCCTCGCCGAGCATCGGCCGAGCGACGGCGACGCCGGGTGAGGCCGCCACAGCCCCGGCGAGGGTCGGCCTCGCCAAATCTGGCGAGGGGAGCCCTCGCCGGGCTCGCCCTTGCTGGGCCGAGCGGGCGACGGCTGGCCACCGGCCACAAGCCGACGCCGGCCCGGCCGGGGGCAAGGGCTGGCCTCGCCCGGAGGATCTAGTGCCGGCGAGGCGACGCTCGATTGGGTGAGGGCGAGCCCGGCGAGGGCTCCCTCGCTAGATCTGGCGAGGCCGGCCCTCGCTGGGGCCGGGCGGCCTCACCCGGCGTCGCCGTCGCTCGGGCGACGCCGCGAGGCCGCCACGGCCCAGGGAGGGTTGGCCTCGCCCAAGCGACCCTTGCTAGGCCGTGCACAGGAGAGGGCTTCCCTTGCTCGGCCGAGCCTCGCCTATGGCGGGCGAAGCCGATCAGTGGCCGTGGCCGGTGGCCGGTCATCGGAAAAGGCCAAGGAAAAAGCCAAAAAGAAAAAAGAAAAAAAGAAAAAAAAAAAAAAAAGGGAAAAAAAAAAAAAATAAAAAATAAAAAAAAAATTCTAAAAAATAAAAAATTATTAAAAAATTATTAAAAATTATCTACGTCGGCGTCGGCGTCTTACGTGGCACCGCTAGCGTTCACGTCAGCATTTTCTGGTCAAAATTGTCCGGATGGACTAAATCGGCAAAAAATGAAAAAGTTTAGGATTCAATTGGCAAAGTTAAAAGGTTTAGGACTAAATTGGCAAAAGTGTAATATGTCTAGGACTTTTGGATAATTTTCCCTTAGTGGACTAGTGATAGAGACTTACGCAAGATTCATTACTTTCTAGGATGAAATTATTCGTCCTCCAAGTGTATTGTCTTCCCTTTCGTGCTTGCACGTGACCGCGGCTAAACTTTAATACATCTCTCATGAATTGTCAGTGGTCCAAAGAAATTTATTAAGAATAATGACGAAAAAAAAGTCCATTTTTATGACATGAATATGTGGATAACTTTGATAAAGCCGGTGAGTTATCAAGTCCTAATATTAGATAACTATTTGGAATAAAAGTTCAAGCTGTGAAAAAGTCCTTATGTTGTCTTCCCCATCAAACGGGCGGGTCAAATTTTATCAATTAAAAATGGTTCGATCTAAATTGACTCGATTAACCCATTTTGATCAATTTATTTACAATGAAAATTTATTAACACATATCCGACTTGACTTAGATTTATTTTCGTCAATTTGGGTGCGGTGGGGTGTGTCTTCCAGTAAGATCTTTTTACTCAAATGGATCCTTCAAATGGAAAAGTCAGGAGAAAAGTGTTAAGAAAGTTTTAAACATTTTATGTCTAAGTCAATTTAGTCATAAATCTTTTAGTTTGATATTAATTCAGTTCTTTTGATTAATTTTGACTGGATTTTGCTGACTATGAGTCGGTCGGCTCACGTGGCAAGGCCCTTGTTGACGTGGATAATTTTTAATAATATTTTAGTATTTTTTTAAATTTTTTATCTTTATTTTCTTTTTCTTTTTCTTTTTTTTCCTTTTTCCTTCTTCTCCTCCCTCCTTCTCCTTCCTCTAACCGATCATCAGACCTCAGTGACCGGCCAAAGGCAATGGCTGGTGAGGCTCGAGCCCTTGCTAGAGGCCATAAGGTCATTCCTACGAGGGCTTGAGCCCTCACCAATGGCTGGGCGAGGTGATTTGGAGAGGTCGAGCCTCGCCCATGGCCTGCGAGGCTCGACATTTGCCAAATCAGGCAAGGGTGAGCCTCGTTGCCCATTGCGAGCAACCCTCGTGGCCTCTAGCGAGGGCTCAAGCCTTGCTGTGCATCGCCTTTGACTAGTCACTAAGGTCTGATGATCGGCTGGAGAAAAAAAAAGGGAGAAGAAGAAAAAGAAAAGGAAAATGAAAAAAAAAAAAAAGAAATAAAAATGAAAAATATTTAAATATTATTAAAAATTGTTTATATCAACGCAGATCATGTCACATTAGCTGGCTAACGTCCAGTTAGCAAAATCTGACCAAAATTAGCCAGAAATGATTGAATTGGCAAAAAGTGAAAATGTTTAAGACTAAATTGATACCAGTAAAATGATATGACTAAATTGGTACAAATACAAAAGGTTTAGAACTTTTTTGACACATTTCCCAAAAAGCTAGCACCTAACTTGCTAATTGGGTGGATTCTACCCTCCTTTGACAAATCAACATGTCCATCTACCTTGTTATAATAGTCACGAAAAGCAAACCCCGAAAGAACTTTTGAGCTAAAATATTAAAGACGGAACGAAAATAATTGAAACTTCTGATTACGTAGTTGTCTACAACTTAGAACCAATCAATTGCGTCACAAAACTGTTCAGAGCTTGATCTCAAAGCAGATGAAGCTTCCATGAAATGGACATCTTATGAGGTCGAAGTCATGAAACATGAACACCAATATATCTCTTGAGCTAAAAAGGTAAAAAGGAAATGAAAAGAATTGAGTGTTTGGAATATAAAGCGGTCTTTAACTTAGGACCGATCAATTGCAATACAGAACCGTTCAAATTAAGCTCCATTAAGATGCACGTTTGCAGGTGTAAGATGAAAGAAGCCCCACATCGGTAATATCATGTAATGTAGAGTAATATATATATATAGTTAATCAATATCTTATTGGTTTAAGTTTTTAATTAAGTTGGGTGCAATTGAATATAATTTGAGTTACCTATCCGTGGGCAGCCGCGTTAGTATTCGTTCTCCCCTACTTCGATGCGGTTGAGAGTTCGAATCCTCGCGGTGCTAGTAATTTAAGTGGGGGCTCTAGTGGTGGGTTTTTGGGCCAGCTTCCTCCGAGGTATAGTCGCTATTGGACCATCGTGGAGGCTCGTGAGACCCCGAATCGGCGTAAGCCGACAATGGTATGCTCCGGCGAATCCTCGGTCACCAATATATATATAATTTGAGTTCGGACTTGAACCCTAGTAATCGAAAATCTTCTACTGCCCAGACTTCAAACGAGGACTTTGTCACCTGAAAAATTTGAAGCTAGATTCAGTTATGTGAAGAAAGAGGGGAATTGCTATCCTATGCTATAAATATAATAACTCTGTCAAATATAGGATTGATATACTTGTTCTTATGACTTACGGGTACCATTATTAGCTTTGGCATCGTCAATTAGCACACTATTTAAGATAAAGGGATGAGTCCTAAAAATTTTCAAGATAATGCACATAAACTTTCATTTCGTTTATTTAAACCTTAGAACCTGCAAAATTCATGCGCTTGAGTCCTTTCATTTTTTTCCTTTAGTTTTAAGTGGATGGAATGTTTACCCAGCAATTTTTCAATGATTTTTCCTTTTTTTATAGATACATGGCGCGGATGTCACGCCAAATGGAGGCCACATCAGAGAAAGCTACATATTAAACAGAAAAGAAAGAAAAACATAAGAGGTGGAGAGAGACTTCTCACTAATATGGGTCTAACAACCTCTTTTCTTTTTTTTTTTTTCTTTTTTGGAGAACTCTCTTTTTGGTACGTCCAGTGGGACCATTGTGGTTTGATTTGAGGAATCCTTATGGCGATAACTAGGAATCGACAAAAGCTTGACAATGCCACAGTTGCAAATCCTTCATCGCGCAACGACAATGATAGGGTTATAAGCTCTGAATCTTCAGTCACTCAAGTAATGCCGGAGGAAGCCTAGCGAAGAAATGTTGATGTCCTGAGGATTTTGATAGACGAGCAAATGAGGGATACGGCGACGGATCCTACTGTGGTTGTAACCATACGAAGGTTGTACGAGAAGCTTGGCAAACTACATCGAGAGGCACATATCTAAAGTGATCGGATCGATGATTGTCAATGCAATTGATGACATTATTTCCAAGTTAGGATCATCCAACCAGCTGTTTTCGCTTGAAGCGAGTCCCGCTGTTCTGGGATATGTCCCTTCAACTTCCAATTGGTTTAATAATGCTAAGAATTTAGGTCAACTAGTCCACCTCCTGTGAGGATTTATAAAGATTTGAGGCTCCTAAGTAGGATCAATGTAATGCAAATTCAATTGGTCTTGTTATTGGAAATAATCAAGTTAATTCAGGTCAGGCTAATTTAAATGAGAAGAACAATTTGGCAAATCAAAATATTCCACAGAATGGACTTTGGCCGAATATTGAAAATGTTCAATCTATAGGGTGGAGAACAAATATTGATAACGTAGGTTACTTGGTGTAGCCATACTGCCAAAGGTAGGAAATATGCCTTATAGCACCAATTGACCTTCATGTCGATAATCATAATCAGGGCAATCCATCAACTCCACCTGGGGGCAGGAAGGTCAAGTTCATCGATCATGGGCTGAACAAATGGTTGTGGTTGTTTTACGACAATCATGAGCTGATAGAAGGATTGTAAAGATTGTTTATAGGACCATATCCTAACCTTCCCAAGAGGATTTAAGATCCCAAACTATCCCATTTTTACTAGCAAATGTAATTGACTATGGAGCATATTGGTTTATTTGTGACTCAGTGTGGAGAGAGAAGAACAAATTAATTTTCAAGACTTAGGTTGTTTCTTTTGTCTTTATCAAAGACTATCTTCACATGGTCTACTAATCTGCCACCTAATTTGGTACACAATTGGCTAGAAATGGAAATATACTTCCATTCTCAATTCCATCGAACAAAACCTAAGGTATCAGTGGTAGATTTAGCCAGAATTTACATATATAGCAACAAATCAATTGATTAGTTCATTTCTCAATTTAGAAGATGTCTCACTTCACTCTTTGAAAAGAAATTTATAGTCTTTACTTTCAACGGGTTGAAATTTAAGTTAATGGAGAGATTTGAAGGTCAAACTCTTACCTATTTGTTTTAGTTGACTGCAAGAGTGTTTAAGTATGAGCATTTATTAAAAGAAAAGGTAAAAGCCAAAACAAAGATTTCAAACAGAATGTGGCTTTAATTGAAAATTATGTGTCTAAAATTAATTTGATCAACTTGAGAATGTTGAAATAGCTATGCCTAAGTTGACGCTCAATAAACCATATGTTTGTCAAGCCTTAAAATATGCCAAAATGGAAGAAGCTCAATAAATGATATGCTTGATAAAACCATACTCATTTGATATTACTATGTTGGATAATACATTCGATTTACTTCAAGGATAGCCTAATAATACCGACAGAAGGCCAAAATATCCTGAGTAAACAAGAGTTATCAGATAAGAAATATTGTAAAGGGCCCCATTCCTAGAGCGATTACACAACTAAAGTTTGCCAATAAAAAAAAAAGGAAAGGAAAAATGGAATTCGGCATTGATATACTTCCTTAGATGGTCGAGATGGTATTAACTAACTTTTGAGAAGATACCCCTAAGAAAATCTTTGCCATGATGTGATCAAGAGATTGCCTAAAGTTCCTATGACAAAGCAAAGGGAAAAATGGAAATAGAATAGCATCCTAGATGAGGAATATGTCCAAAAAGGACAAACTCAATCTATTCACTCCTCTCTAGATTGTATTGTAACCCCAACAAAATTAACAACTCAATTTTGCAAATGAAGTGCAAAAGCTTTAGTAGTAGTTCAAATTTGTATCAAGAAGTGAAGAAAAATGTGAGTGTTACTATTATTGTGGGTTACCGAGTCCATGAAGAACATCTTGGACTCGGTTGAATCTCAGGAGAAAATTCCAAAGATGCACTAGGTACAGATAAGGCTCAAAGTGCAAATATTTTAAATGGGTTGATGCGCAATTTTCAAGTCAAGCGACAAAGGTGATCTTAGAGTTACTTGAAGGACAATATTAACCTGCCTAAATTAATGGACTAGTTGGGTGATATCGATTCAATGCAAGTTAAAATGAAGGCTTTAGCATCTTTGGCTAACCATTTGAAGAAGGAAGTTAGGAAAGTGTTATCAATTGTTAATAGTGTTGTTGTTCTCTTGTTTGACCTATTTTATTATCAAATATAAAGTGAGTGTTGAAAATAAATTTCCTAGTTTCCCATAGTTGAAGATTAGTGGAATATGTACTTGTATTGGGGTAATTTGTAAATATAGTTGTATTGTTGGTTTGCTACAATTTTTGGCGGAAATAAAAGACTAAAATTCATTCATTGTGAAAATAATAAGTTCTCTTGCTTAGTTGTGTATTCTCAATCTTTGTTAGCTTCAGTTCTTTTTAGAGATGTTAGCTTGCTGCTATTTTTATTGCAAACGCTAGTCAAGTTAGAATGGGTAACAAATTCACGAGTGATTATCTCTATGCCAAAAGTTGTAAATAATGATAGTTTAAGTGCCAGGTTTTGTTGAAAGTGTTAGAGAAAACTTCCTTATTTTTTTTGAAGCTGACAAAATGTTTCTATTAGTCTAGTCTGAAGATTTGTAGACTCAGGTGCAAAAGTCTGACGAACTCCAGACTCTATTGTCAAAATCTCAAGACTCAAGACTCAAGACTCAAGACTCAAGATTTGAAGTCTACTCTCACCGATAGTTTCTAGACCGACGAAGGAAAGATTTATTCGTTGGAGAAGATTTGTCCAGATGTGAGTATATCTTTAAGGATTCAGTTCTGTTGAAGAAAATTTCACGGCTGGAGAGAGCATCTCATGATCTATTATTCTTATTAATTTGGATAATTAGATCTTTTGATTGGCGAAGTATACTTGGAAGGTTCTACTTATGGAAATATAGATCCTGATTGTATGAGTGAGCATGATTAGTGGGCTATCATCACATTCCTTAAATAACTCGAGATCTTCCTAATTGATTCTATCCAACGGGTAGATTGGAAGAACTCCTTTGGAATGTGCCAACGTTTATGAAGGCATGGAGGAGTATATAAGGAAGACGCTCAAGTTATTCTAGAGTGTGCGTGAAAGAAGAATTCCAAAGTCTGAAGCTTTTAGTTCTTCGCTGTTTCATTTTCGTTGAGCTTAAATTGTTCTCAAAAGAGAGATTAAATACTTGTGAGATCTTGAGGAAGTGTAGGATAGTCTTTACACTGTGGAATCAAGGACGTGAGACTGTAAAATCTCTTTTGGTTCTTAGTGGAATCCAGCTAGTGGGCTGTCAATGCGGGATAGTGGACATAGGCTTGTTCTAAGCCGAACCACTATAAACCTTGTGTTTAAATTCTCTTTCCCTAATTTCTTTACTTTAACTTGCAGTATTATATTATTGTTTATAGTTGTTTACATCTTCAGTCTATTATCCTTAGTCGAATAAGCTTGTTAAAGCTTTGCAAAAAATTCTTTGATCACCTATTCACCCCCCTCTAAGTGCTCTTACTAGCCCCATCAGAAAGCAATCACTTAAGTGCTAGTCATGGTTAAAAAGTAATTACTCGTGCTGTACAAGTTTTTAACAATGAGTATGTTGGTTGCACTTTTTGAAACACTCCTAACCTATGATTTAGGCTTGTTTGCTAACAAAACTTGTATATATAGCAAAAGAGCCTAAATGTGTTGGATATACACTTGTAAGTGTTTGTGCAAGCATAACACACTTTAGCATATGCAAGTGCTGGAGCATCTTATGCTTGCGTTGGTGTAGGCAGAAGATTACATCAATAGTACCAACACTTGTTCTGTGCCAGCACGTAACTGGTGCATCTTGTGCTTGCACCAACACATACAACCATTGATTGAAGCACTGCACGAGCACCAAGCATTGCACTGCACCAAATTGTACAAACATTGCACCAAACAAAACTTGCACAATTGAACACAAAATATGGAACAACTGATCGATCCCTTGAAATTGAACTTTTTTTTTTTTGCATTTAGTTAATTTGAATAATTAAACATGAACATTCACATTCACATCCAAGATTTCGCTTCCCACTAGACAAAAATATTCAACTATCTCAACACTAAACTATGTCAACCCCATTAGTCAATATCAATCTCTTATCAATTAATATGCACAACCTCCCAACAAAAAACAAAGACTATCATTTCCAGCACCTTTCCACAGCCCCCCTCCCCAAGTTCTTTTTCCCTTCGGTGGACTTCTAATTGCTAGACTTAGAGCTACAAGGTTGTTCTAAAGGCCTTCCTACTCTATGTATCTTAGCTGCAACTATTGTCTTCTTAAGAGAATGAAATGTCATTTGATGAGACTTGTTTTGGGTAGTGGTGTTGGTGGTTTTTTTGGAGCTGCCACCATTGATTGGTTGAGATGGAATTGATGTTGGGTTCTTTGTTCATGGTTGTTTTGGAACTATACAACAACCATATTTTTTGGAACACTCTCCTTTGAAGCCATCCCCCTTGTTTTGGGACCTAAGCTTGGTTGGGTTTTTCTTTTGGGTGTAGCCCTTGACTTTTCATTTGGGCCACCTTGTCAGATGAAAACCTCATAATTTCTCCCAAGCTACAATAGCACAACCATCTTGTCAATAAAGTCAAACACCATAAATAAAATGCATGAGACCTACAAAACTTACATTCAAAATAGTCATTTTAGTATAGAAATCTATATAAAGCCTATATCCATATTGCCTTATCCTTTTGTCAAGAGCCCCTTTGGTTCGATATGATGCCTCAGTGGTTGTAGTTTAGTAGATAGAAAGCAATAAAGCTAGCATTGAATTGATTAAACAAATTGAACTCCTCACAATTGCAACTTACTATTGCGAACCCTAATTTCGCCTGAGACCGAGCCCTAATTTTTCTGGCCAATTGAGTCAACGAGAGAAGATAACAAACCTAATTGAGAGAGAGAGAGAGAGTGAGTGATAGGGACGGCACATGTGCGACAGTGATCGAGCAAGTGATGGCGAGCGACGACAATGATGATGAGTGAATGACAAGGGGGACTTGATTCTTTGAATCGCTTGAACAACAATGACCCCAAGCCTTAGTTTCTTCTTGGTTGTGCAATGACGTTTTCTCTAGAGGTGTGCGATATCATTTTACTTCACGAGCCACGTAGGATTGTTCACGTGGACTGATTTTTTTTTTTTTTTTTTTTAAATGCTACATCATATGAAACTTTTAATTATGAATGTCACATACTTTTTTGGGCGGAATATCTTGCTGGAGGCACTTGAGTAAATGTTTTTTTCACTGCTTAGGCATTTAAGTGATCCGCTAAAAACTTTTAGTATTAAAGTGAGCGTCGTATACAACTTTTGACATTTTTGGTGTCCTTTTCCTATACATAACAAATGATACATATTTTTCATTAATCACATTTAAGGGTAATAACGCACTTCTTTGGGCATTTTCTGTATAAACAGTGGCAATTAAACAATTATGTGCACTCAATATATGAATCTACATACTCTAAATCATCAAATCATTGAGATGAATTTTCCTTGTACAATAAACATTTCTATAGTTAAATGACTCGTATAATTTCTATTTCTAAGACCATGCATTGATTAAATTCATCTTAATCATTAGAATTAAAACTAATTACATATAATTTCATACACAATTGCTCGAATAAAATTTCTTTTTTTACAGCTTTTACCCTTAACCTCCAATCTTCATGCAATCAAGCCATATTAATAAAACTAAATACCAAAGGCCATTCATTTATTACCTAAAACATTTGAATATTTTATTTACACTATAGACATGCCAAAGATTCTATAAAGTTACAAAAACAACCCACCTTTAAATTAATTGTACAATTAAGTCCAATTTTGGCTAGTTATAAAATTGTCTAGATTAAGTAATTATTTCTAAACATAAATTGATTACCTATCATAATAGCGTTTCTCATGCTGTGATCAGCCACCCAAAATATTTAAGTTTTAAATGTCAGACTTATAACTTCATGAAATTACAATTTTGCCCGTAAAGTTGCAAAACTGGTTATTTTGAACAAGTTTGATTTCCTTTAATTAATCTAACTTAATAACCCACCAATCAACACTTAAAACCATAAAGCATCATTAATAGAAGAGCCCTCTCAAGTTTGGAAATTTCCAAAATTGCACCTAAATGTCAAGAATCACTAAAATGCCCCTTTTGAGGTATTGTTCACTATTTTCTCACTTTCTCCCATTCACGATGCAAGAAAACCTCAAGAGTATTATTTCAAATACCTTCTAGGCATGTTAAAAAGATCTCAATTTAGGTAAAAAAAAAAATCACCATCGCTCATCATGCCAATCTTGAACTCCAATTAAACTTAAAAAAAAAAATTAAATTAAATGAGCAAATATCAAGAAACCAAAATCAAGAGTACCAAGTAGATCAATCTAACTTAGTCCCTAGAGCTTTTACTAATCTTGAACAAAAGATTTGAACAGCTCAAAACCTTAATCACCTTGAAATTAATATAAACATTAAAAATTAACTCGCTCATTCTTTAAGAAAAAAACAAAACTAGCTTGTTAAAAAGGAATGAAGTCCATGAATTTACCCTGCAAGACACTTGATAAGTAAAGGTAGAAACTTAAAGTAACATAAATTGGATAAATTTTGTGCTTGGTTGAAATTTGAGTTAAGACTTGGCTTTCTTTTTTGGAGATATAGAAGTTTTGCACATTGAAGAGGAGGAATTGGATGATTTTTTTCTTTTCTTTTCTTATTGTCACTTTTAATGAGCACTTTAAACCTTGGTTGAGTTAAGTTGTCATGCATGATGTAATTTGATAGGCTAAGTTTATTGTCACAAATAAAAGCATGCCGTTTAAAATACTAGGTGGGAAATGAAGAGATGTGTTCTAATAAAAAAGTGACAAATGGCTTTGTATAGATGATTCAAAATAGATATTTGATGATTTGTCAAGATATTATGCATTTTAATAAATAAAAAGGGAAATTGATGTTTGTTCTTAAAAATATCGATGAGTCAGAAAGATATTTTCAATCCACTAAAATTAGAAATAAAAGCTATCGATTGTTAAGGAAATTTCGACTTAGTAAAGTTTAAGTTTGGAAATGATGCAATAAGTATTTCAGAGCATATAGTTCCCGCCAACAATATATAGTCAATGTTTGTGTGTGTGTATATATATGTGTATATATATTGATTTAAACAAATAAGTAAACAAGTATTTTTCAATTTATTTCCTTGAATTAGAACTCCCCATAATAATGAAATCGCACCATATGACCACGAACACAAAAAATGTCTTTGGAATTTTCTGCAAGTTAGAATATTAGTGACCAAGTCAAAATTTTACGACTTTATCCAAAAACTCAGGTGATTATTTTTAACTTTATATCCTAAATATTATAAATTAATTTAGAAAATTCTGTAGGTGACATTACATTTAGAAAATTATGTAGGTGGCTTAATTTGTAATAACTTGTGGTAAAGGTGGGTGCTTGAGTCAGGGTTTTGAGCTTGGATATTACAAAGAAGACCATAAAAGGCATAGAAGAAGACCACATGAAGGGACATTGAGTATTTAGATCTTGTGGATCCCCAGTAAAAAGGGCATTTTGGCCGATTAAAATTTGGGGATAATCCCACTAAAGATCCTAATCTTTTCTTTATGGGACATGAAAATCCCAATTTTTTCATCTTACTAATACCTCAAACTTGTACAATGACCCCAAAGGGCATTCATGACCATAAAAAAATTCTACATTGTAGGTGTGTGACGGTTAAAAATCCGATGTGACTTGGCTTTCAATCGACATTGTAGGGTGCATCCATTGCCACATTAGATTCATTCACTTGGCATCATTCACATGAATATTGTCATGTTGGATTTGTAATGGTCATCATGGATGGAAACTTGACTAAATGTATATTTGGGTCATTAGTACAAGTTTGGTGGTACTGATGACATGAAAAAAGGTTTGCTGTATTGATGTCCATGGGTAAAAATTAAGGACTTTTTTGCATCCCTTAAAATTTTGGTGCTCATAGTTGCCTGAGATGGAAAAAAAGACGATTGTATCAGTTTTTCTAACAGGCCCCAATCAATCGGTTAAGTCTAGATTTTAGTCTACAAAAGCAGCTCTGACCTAGAGATGTTTGCACGATGTTGATAGGTGACCTTCAGTTTTCACGTGGAAAATTCTTTAATGCGCCACAAGCAACAGTGCCAAGCTTGAGGGTTCATACATATTTATTAAATTATTTAGAAAAAAAAATTCAAACTGCACAATGGATTACGCAGATCTTTGATGTTACAGCATGCCTTTCAGTCGATAAAAAAAATGATGCTGCGTGTCTTTTTCCCAACAATATTTAAACATGGAGAAGACATTTTATGAATATTAGCTTTATGGTTTAAAATGGACGCGATTCGATTATATTAATATCACGTGATTCCATTCGCTTTTGATTGATGATGGAAAAACACACTTGCACCTGATCATGGAGCATTAGAAGTAATGTCTTTTTAATATTATCCTGTTCTTATCAAACTGTAGGTGCTTACTAAAATAAACTGACACTTCTCACATGATATAACATAGAAGAATCGTCTGTAAATTTTGACACCCAATTCCCTTCCTAAATGTTAATCATGTTTCCTCTTACGTAATTTTTTCCAGCATGTATAGAAGCAGTTACAAACCTTAGTATCTCCACCTAATTTATTTTATTGTAGTACCCCCACAAAAATTGTTCTTCACGCCTTTTGCAACCATACACGTACCAAAACAATGAGTTTGAGCCCTAAATGATTTACATCTTATAGTGAGGGATCGTAACCCGAACAGAGGATTTTCATCCTTCTCTCTAAGGGGCAAAATTGTCCAATTAATCCTAAATATATTGCATAGATGCCAATTCAATCATAAATTTTTCAAATTTTCCAATCTCCTAAACCTTTGAAGGAAATGCCAATATAGTCATTTTGGGAATTTTCATTGGACATTACTAAAATAACGTTGTGTCATGTTGGACGTCAACAATAACTAGATAGCTATGTTAGCAATTTTTGTAAAAAATTAACCGGAATGACTACATTGAAACGTCGCATGAAGATTTAGAACTAACTTGGAAAATTGAAAAGTTTAGTACTAACTTGACATCTATACAAAAGGTTTAAAGACTGAGTGAGTAATTTCCCCTCTTTAAGGTGCGTTGCTTTCTCTTGGAACATCTTTTTGGGTCATAAGTGCCCCATGATATAGTGTACAATGGTGGCAAGCCAATCACTTAGTGCAATTAGTGCAATCGCCCTAATGATGAAGTGCTCAATCTATCTTTCATAAGGTTATCTAGAAAAATTCACAAAATTCTAGTTATGTTATGAGCAAACTTGTGATTGTCCAATGCCATAATGCCTTCAGACTGTGCTGCATCGTGCAAATTGAGATATGCTGCTATGATAGACTTTTTAATATATTGCTATGATAGACTTGTTAATATACTGCTATGATATACTTTTTAATCTCAAACCTTAGGGTTTATATAGTGTTGGGTAATATAGTCTCAACTTGAGCATCTCACATTGGGTATGTGATTACTATGGTTATACCCAGGGAAGAAATTATCACGTGTCGTCCCACACCACTCTTTAATTAATAAATATGAAATCAATACAAAATGTGATAGAATACACAAATATGCAATAATCACTTCCCGCCAACATGTTCGGACGTTGGGCTTCTAGATGACTCTTCAACAATTGGGCGTCCTCGTTTCGAAAGTCATTCCTGGGGAACTGGTTCACCCTGCCTTGTCCCTGACATATGTTTACTAGTTAGTTGGCTCCTATTCAAATGGGGTGGTTTAGCAAAATAAAAGGAGATAAGGAAAAACAATTGTTTGGCTCTATTTATTACTCTTGGTAATTAAAATAACACATAAGATAAGACTGTCAGGTTTCACGTGTTCCTATCTGCTGGGGCCACATGGAACTTTGAAAGAGACTATACCTTTATTTAAGCACGGACGATCTTATCTTTTTTAAGTTGGTCGCGCTTTATATCAAAGTTAGAAGATCTGTGAAGATGAAAGTGACTTTACATCGTGAGGTTCCAAGAAGTAAAAGTCCGACTAATGATTTCACGCTTTTTTCGAGACAAATGTGCCGGTTCCTTCACCAATTTAGCCATAATAATAATAATAATAATAATAATAATAATAATAATAATAATAATAATTAAATTCTCAATCATGGCCCTCATAGAATAAGATAGTCAACTCAAATGATGAATTGAAAAAAAAAATGTTTGTGAGCTAGTGAATGTCCAAAGAAATCAATTCATCCAGCCAACTTTGATTGGCCAACGCTCACATGGATAATTTTTTAATAATATTTTATTTACAAATTTTTTATACTTTTTAATTTTTTTGTTTTTTGTCTTTTATTTTTGCTAGCTAGAGGTGTGGGCCGGCGAGGTTCACCCTTGTCAGCCACTAGTGAGGCCGGCCTCATTTGATTTGACGGGATCGAGCCTTGTTGGCCAATGGCAAGGCTCGACCCCACGAGCCCTCGCTTATGGTTGATGGCGACTAGCCAAAGAAAGAAGGAAGAAGATGAGGAAAAAAAAAAGGAAAAAAATTTGATAAAAAATATTATTAAAAAATTGTCCATGTTAGCTTTGGTTGGACAACTGGTATTGGCTAGCATCTACATCAGCGCCGGCCAACCAAAATTGGCCGGATGAACTAAATTGACACAAATGTTAGAGGTTTATGATTAAATTGGCTAAAAAAAAAATTTATGACTGAATTGACATGATTGCAATAGTTTTATGATTTTTTTTTTGGTGGTAATTTTCCCAAAAGAATTGAGAATTGGAAATAATTAGAGATGATAATTTCACCCACTAAAGAAAAGACACATGCATTGGTCTAGTCCCAACGGGGTAGTGAAAATCAACACTAGATGAGATTTGATATGGGGGTAGAGATGACCAAACCAAACTAGTTAGAAAGTTCAATTCAAAAACTTAAATCATAGGTGAAAGGAGAGCACATGAATATAAATAGTATATAAAATGTACAAGTTGGATTAGGGGCGACATGTTGAATTTGATTAATAAGGGTGGACACACATGCGAAAGAGGCAAAACTTCGCTCTATTACCATACTAGAAAGCCAACACAAAAGTTAAAATTAATAGATGGAGATGGACCATATAAATATAAAGAACATATAAACCACATTGTCAAGCGAGGTGGGATATTTCAACGGAACCAAATTGGTCTTAAATGGGCTGTTCCAAGCGAGGTGCATATGAGGATCGATTCAATTTCCAGGTAAAAATGGCTGGGAACTAATTTTAATTTCTATTCCCTAAACCAGAGAAGGCTGGTTTTTGGATAGAACTGGTTTTGAACCCAGGAACCAGCCTTGTAAGTTGGGGTGAGCATGATCTGGATTGAGCCGGTCTGGCACCTAACTCTAGGATCAACCCGCGTAGTGTTGGTCCCCACTATTTTGGAACCAAGGATCGATCTTATTTAGCCTAGGACTAAGGACGAGACTAGCCCTATGGGCCTGGTTTGGTTATACGGTTAACCCACGACCAATCAATTTTTTTTTTTTTTTATTTCATATTTTTATTTCTCAAAAGGACAAACATATTATTTCAAATTACATATCCATCATTAATGTGATATTGAACAACCAAACTATGAACACTAATACATATTAAACATAAATATAACATAAGGTAACAATAGAAATTTCACACTTGCTAAAAACAACAAACCATAAAAACAAACACGTGAGATGAGCAAGGAGAGGCTAGAGATGAACAGCGAGGTGAGTGAACAAAGACAAGCAACAAGCGAGCTAGGCAAGTGAACAGAGGCAGCCGCGAGCAAGGCGGCGAGGTCGAGGTGGAGAGGGTTTCATGTTTTTTTTTTTTTTTTTTTTTTTTGGGGTCAGCCATTCTACTTTCTAATTTACATGGCAGTGGAGAGGGTTTCTAGTTTTTATATACATATACATATGGATGGTCCAACCCAACCAACTCTAAGCTTTTTGACCTGGATCGATACTTACCCTACTTGTAAGACAGATTGTTGAGATGGAATAGGCTTGCGTCACGGCCAAGAGGTTTTTGGAGCTAAATGGTCGTGCCTTTCCGTGGAGGACCTCCTGCGATCGCGCGGGCGGGCGAGGGGTTTGGCGGTGCGATCTCGTCCACTGGATGAATTCTAGATCAATGGATGTAATCGCTCAAATGAAGGCTAAGTTTCATTCTACTTTCTAATTTACACGCCCAAGCTTGCAAAATTGAAATCCCATGGACACATGGGATGACTTTGCGAGACTACTTCTTCCTCAAGTTTGCTTAACAAGAAGCACATAGCAAGCTCCATCGCCTCGAACAAGAGGTGCGATCCGAGTACGTGATGGAGTTCACGGAGCTCAAACTCCAAATCCGATAACAAAGGAAGAGACACCAAGGATTAGAGTAGACAAAAGCATATAAATGGATGGTCCAACCCAACCAACCCTAAACTCCTTGGATTGAGGACCAACCCAAACATGTTTATGTTGACAATGCAAGGTCCAAACCCATCAACTTAGGGTCCTAGGACCAAGGATCGACCCAATCATTTTAGGAATTGACCCTAGATCGATACTTACCCTACTTGTAAGACAGATTGTTGAGATGGAATAGGCTTGTTTCATCACTTTGTTGTTTGTGTAACTCTGTGCCTTTCCATGTTTGTGATCGATGAGGATAGGATGTAATCGAAGTATAAGAAGGGGTGCCCTCTCCCTCATTTCATTGACTTTTTGGATGTCCATTCAATTTGCATAAAGCTATTTTGTAGCTTCATCTTGTGGATAGAGTACACTGGTTACACATTCAATTGGCCTTTCAAGGAGAACCTGGTGTGAGGATAATATCTAAATGAGAAGTTGTCAATATTTAGCTTCTCTTTAGTGTAAAATCGTTGATATTCCTTAGTAGTGAGGAAGAAAAATATACATTTCCAATGGGGGGTGAGGCTTGCGGGTACCGACAAGTAAAAATAAGGAATGTAGCCCTATTGGGCACCCCGCTAGGTGACTACTAGGAACGGCCCTCATCAGTGGAAACACCCCCTAGCCACCACCTACAGCCAACATGGTCATTGGGAAGTGGAGTTGGCATGGACTTGTTCTTTCAAAGGGAATTGATTTTCCTCTAACCGCTTCTTAAGCTTTCCTAGAATACTTTCATCCACTTCATTCAGAATGTTTAAAACTATCATCCTCATAATCCATCATAATCCATCTCACTTTGTAAATTCTGGTTTAATTTATTAAAAAATGAAACAGGAGGGAAAAATATAAGAAAAGAAGATAGGCTACTTCCCAAGTCGACCCTAAAACCAGCTTGGAATTGGCCGATATGATTATAGGCCGATTAAGGGTTCACTGATTTGGGTCCTTATCCCAAAATCTGATAACCAACTTTGACAGGGTAGGTTTCAGGTTTTTATTTTGAAACCGATCACTCATGGTCTTTATTACTTATTTCTAAACCTCTAATTTCTCTATATTCATATATACTCTACTCTTGAGTGATAAAGCCTTCCAAAGTAAACTATTGCGCTTTTTTCTATTAATTGCCATTTACATTTGTCATACCGGTAGCTCGTCCTCAAGTTCACATGCTTTTGTAAATTCTTGTGACCACATGTCAAAATTTCTAAACTTGAATATTGTTGTGGGGCTTAGGGTAGGGGAGTTCTCATGCCCCTCCTCATCGTTATCCCTAAGTTATAATTAATAAATTTCCACTAATCTCTCTTTCTAATATGTATATATAACTCTTTCCTTGACCACAACGCATAATAACTTTCAAAGAATGCCTCTGAACATGTGTCAACACAATCCAAAACGTATTAGACCTTTCTTTAGGTAGGGCAGATAGACGATTGATAAAGTCTTTCGACATTATAGAGCCAAGGCAACTTTTAACCAAAATCTTCAAATGAAAAAGTAGCAGGAAATATGTTGAAATAGCATGAATGATGATATTTTTGCATCACTAAGAAAAAATAATTGAAAACGATATATAAGGATTTTGCGTTATCTCGTGATTCTTACCTCTGAATTGGCATTCTCATCCAACAACCTTTCTAAAGTTTTTCATTTACTTTCATTTTCTTCTTCAATTTAAGAATATCTGCCACACGTACGGTCTGGCGGATGCTGCAACTTGATCTGAAGCAGTTGCAAAAAATATGTTAATAGACAAACATGAGGCTTTTAGCAATATACTCTATGTTTAGACCAAAAAAAAAAGCATTATACTCTATGCACTAACCATCTGGGATCATTTAATTCCTCAAAAGTGGGCATTCAATCTAGGTAACAGCCCTTTTTAAGATTCCAAAATCCATTGAGAAAAAGCCACTTGAACCTACTGAAAATATTCAGTATTTATTTATATGATAATATTAACAGTTCCCATGTAACTTTAGATTGATGATGCAAGGAAACGCAAGCATTTTGTCATTATTCATTAGAATGTATCGACCTTTAAAAGAGGAAATTACACTTTTTTTTTTGTCGAAAGCAAATTACACTTTACTCGTTAAACTTTATCTATTTTTGCCTCCTATATTTTTGTCCATGTACTTTCTTTTGCTTTTTTTTTTTTTTTTTTGGCCAGGTGTCCCCATTTATACTTTCTTTTAACCGACAACAGTTTTATTTTTTTTTCTTTTTTGGCATTGAAAAGGACGAAACTCAAAAGTTAAATTAGAACTCATCTAACGAAATTAGATCCAACTTAAGGAATCAAACCTATTGGAACTTTTGTTGTTGGATCGTTTTCATGACCAGAAAGTTCACCAAGATAAGTAGAGTCCATGAAAATGATTTCCCAAGCTCATCACGTGTTTCAATTGTCCTTCAATGGTTGGTGAATCTGATCTATCGTCAAGTGGTGGAGAATTTCACCTTTTAATGGGAGTAGTTGTATTATTTTGCTATTCGTCGACCTAATTTAATACAAAACAATCTTTCTTTTGACAGTTACATTAAACTATCTCAAGAATTTACTTCAATAACTATGCATAGGTTGTGTTAAACCCTAATTTTGTCACCCAATCCCACTTATGTCAGAGCATTTGCAATGGGAGACGAATCACACCAGTGAGCGCAATCGCTCTTGAACCTGGTTGGGAATATATATATATATATATATATGTATATATATATATTGTGTAATAGTTTTTGATATTGTTTTGGAATCCTATGTGCCTGATGTAAATTTTTTCAAATGACTCAACAATAACAAGAACGTCAATGTTTACTTTTGCCATGGCGGGGCCTGCCTCGGGCCTAAACTTGCAAAATGAGTGTTCATGATGTGTCATTTAGATATGATGACGAGTTCTCACTCATTCACTTTTTAAAGAGAAATTTACGCCATACAGGGGCAAATTAATATGAGGAAAATATATAGAAAATTAATAAAAGCAAGAGAATTATTTTGTAGCTAACACTGAAAGTTGAAAGATCATTTATATCATTGCTTAAAATGAAGTCAACTTCTTTTAAAAAATGGACCTAATGTTCTTGCTTTGTGTACATAAGTTTCTCTAGGATATTTAAAAAAGAGTTATTCCCACTATACTTAAAACACATGTAACATGTGGAAGAGTTGAAACAATCTTAAGATCCGGCACATCATTATTGGATGATCTGATGGGCCCATCGTTATGTGACATTGATGCCACAGGTGGTACAAATTAAATAAAAATTTATGATTGATAATGGAAAGCTACGCAAACAAGGAAAAAAAGGCATTTTAAGGGACCAAGCAGAATCAAGCAAATCTTCTGGTTTTGTCTTATTTAGCAACGAGACATACTAAAAAATTCTTAGCCTTTACCCTTCTCTTGAAGAAACGACTTGTGTTATGAATGCCCACTCTCTTTGGCAGAGCTTCTAATTGGATGTCAGGGATGATATGAACTTAGAATCTCTGATCTTCCTTGTCTGACCATAGTGGATTATTAACTCTTGAATAAAAGTGCTTCAGAAATTCTGATACAATGCCGGAGACTAGTTAAATTACCCAAAAAGACGGTGAAACTTCTTATTTTGCTCGTATAGAGATGGGAATTTATAACTTATATAACCCACTCTGAATTGTAAAAAATTGAGATTGAAAATTACGTGCTGACCAAAGGTACTTTATATCAACTGGAAAATGTCCCTCCGATAATTCTACTGAAATTTTGGTAAAGAAAACGTTTCTCATCTGTCTAATGGTAAAAATAGTATTTACAAAAACTTTCTCCATTTATTTATTTATATATTTTAGGGTACATGCATGTGTCGATTCAAATTACTCGCAATTACCCCTCCTGATTTTTACCATACAAATTAATTTATAATATTACAATAGCAAGGGCAAAGATTAACTATTAGATGTTTACTTTTTTATTGAAACCTCTCGTGACAATTCTATAAACAAATTTATTTGAAAATGAGCATTGAAAATCTTGTAACTGTTAGTTTTAGCACAATTTAAGGAATATTTACTAGTGGAGCACAATTTAAAGAAAATGCAAAGGGTCACTTTACAAAACATTGGTTGACGAATAATTTTACCCTCTAATTAAGATTGATATACGTCGAATTGGTAACCAGAAAAATCTCGATATCCATTGACCTCGTCTTCAAAAAGAAACTGTTTACATTTTTCAAAAACTCGCAGCTGGGGTAGCTTTGTATCTTTTTTACCCGAAGTAACTAAAATCGCAAATATATAAATATAGACTAGTAAATGCGCATTTACTTTTTTCATGATTATTAATTTTAAGATAATTATCAAAATATAAGTTAAAAAAAGAATAGCTCAAAAAAGCAACTCCCAAAGTAGGGACAATTCAACTAAGAAACCTAAATTTTACCCGTGTGACACGAATGCCCTAAACTTTTTTCATATCATCAATACTCAATTTGTACCAGTGATCCAAAAATACATTTCGTTGGAATTCCGTCCAAAAGGGTCATTAAGAATCCAATTGGCGCCTTGCATGGGCAACAATAGGCAAACAAATTTTGACATAAATCTGATGTGCCTTTTAGTCTAAGGGAAAATTCCACAAAAAAAGTCTAAAATCAATGCCCCAATTTTTTTTCCCCGTGTCACCTAATACACTTGAACTTGTACCAATAACCCAAAAATACCTTTAGTCACAATTTCGCCCAAAACGGTATAAAAAATCCAACTTGCCAGCTTACGTCGACAACGTCAGGCAACCACAGTTGAGTGGATTTGACGTGGCATTAGTCTAATCCAAAGTGATGTCGTTTCATAGATCATGTTACTTTGATGAATCTAAAATTGCCTAAGGCACAACTTTTTATCATGAAGGTCTAAGTGGATTCCGACACATATATACCATATCCTTATCGGACTTACAAATGGATATATCACGTCTTGGACTAGACTAAAACCACGTCCAATCCATGCTAGGTCTATTTGCCGACCATTGTCTTCGCAAGCCGCCACATTTGATTTTTAACTGTTGTCTTGGACAGAATTGCAATGAAAGTTATTTTGGTCACCGACCCATGTTTGGGATATTTGGTGATACAAAAAACAGTTTGAGATATTGATGTCAAACCTGACGAAGTTTAGGCGTCTGGTGAAATTTCCAAGAGATAAATGATGTCGCCTTGGACTAGGCTAAACCTACGTCGGATCTACGTCACTTCGTTTTCCTGCCGTTATTGATGTAAGCCGCCACTTCGGATCTTTAACAATCATCTTGGATGGAGCTATTACGGAAGGTTCTTTTGGATTGCTCGTACAAGTTTGGTGTGTGAATGATACTAAATCATTTGGGATATTGATAAGTAAAATTAGGCTTTTTGGTAAAAATTGTTCTAAATAAGGACAATTTTGGTTTTTCTTGATAAATGTGTGAATTTCCTTTTGGTTCAGAAGCCGTTATCCAGCTCGACTGTGGTAGAGAAAAAGAGAAAAGCAACTTGCCCATTTGGAAATCAAATTATACTTAATGAACAGATTATAAGAATAGAATATTCTTGTCCAATAAATGGAGCAATTTGAACTAATCCATTGTACATCCTAATCAACATCTAGGAATTCATTTACCTTGCTTGTGGGGATGTTAATCGATAATTGGTGCAACATGGTAAATATTTCGTATGTGGTAGGTACCCAAGTCAGCTTCGAGTGATTTGATCGATCATCGGAAAAGAGAGCCAAGATGGGATTCAATTTTGGCGCAGCATGTTGTAATGGACTTGTGGCGACTTCAATTAGTCTTTCACTTTTTAGTTTGAAAAAATATCCTAACTTACCTATAGCAAAGAAAAAAAATTATTTTATATATAAATAAGTCAGTCCAGAAACGGAATGGACATATCATGAAAAATTCCTAGTGATGCAATTGTATTTTTTTTTTTTTTTAAATTTGAAATGTAAGTATCATTTATAAGATGATGTATAGGAGCTTAAGGGCATTTCCCAACATTACATAGATAACTAAGAATGTGAAAAACCGAGTGAGGGAGTCTCCATTTTGTTACTAAATTAAAACATGAAAGGATTCATAAGAAATTTCAGAAGTCACCATAACAAGGGAAGTCCATAGAGGTCCAAACAAATTAAAAACAAAAAATCAAGGTATATTATCAAAGGATAGTTGGCCAAGATAATTAATTACACACTCATCTTTCAAGAATAGACATGTGATTGCATCCAAACAAAAGATCGACGGCTACAACTAAATCACACATCATTATCAATGATGAGTACATTTCAGGATTTCCATTTGTATTTACAGCTTTGTGTTTCGACAATGTGTGCCTAAGTTCAACATCCCAACACCATCACCATACGGAAACAATATAAAAATGTTAAACAAGCTCAAATCTGAAACCTATAAGAACAAACTCAGAAAGTGCGAGACACCAAAGCTTTTAACAAAAACATATTGAATGAGCATAAATTTGACACTGAAATTGCTATGAATACCATTGAAACTTGACGCGAAATACTTATTTATTAAAATTCATGTGTCTAGAATCAGATTAAAGAGATGTAGTTGTTTCAAGTAAAGTGAAACTTTTTTTTTTCAACTTTTAAACCGTAAAAAAATCTTTTGTCATAAGTTAAAGCAATATTCCACCTCAAGAGACCCATATAATAAATTAGTAAATGATTTTATGAACGAGAACGTTTGGCAAAGTGATTAAAACGTATTTCCATGTAATTTGAAGCGCCTCTTAGACTCTAGTTTGAATTTCCCGATTATTCTTTAGTTCCATGAAATTTTAGTACATCTATGATGTTGGTTTTGCTTGTTCCGAGTATAACTCTAACTTTGCTTTAACCGACACCTGCCGGTGTACTAGTGATAGGCTCGTTCAAAGTGAGTAGCTTTATCGCTCAAACAAAACATCAACTCCTATAGTAATGTCTAAGGTGATATCAATGCCATTTATCTATTCCAACCTTTTTACCCTACCAAAGAAAAAAGATAATATAGAATATGTATTTGTTTGAATGGATCCTTAAAAGACTTAAGATAGAAGAAATGGGGAAGATTTCATAAGGGATGGGATTCCCTAATGTCACCTTCTATATTCTCTCCTCGGTCTTGGGTAGGGAAGAAAAAGATCTACCCTAGAACAGAGGGCGCCTTCGGTGATGAAGAAAGACACCACGTCATCTCTTCGAACGTGGCTACCACTAGGTAACATAGTATGATAGCTATGTGCGCCTAGGGTGAGGAGGTTATATCCAAAAGGGTACCTAAAAGGTTGGCTCGCTTTGCTTACCTCTATGGCTTGACTAAATATTAGCACAAGGACCCGTTAATTTTTGTGTTTTTTGTGTTTTTTTTTTTTTTTTTTTTTTTTGGGGGGTTGGGTTGTGGAGGGGGAAGCTTGACGGAATGAAAAAGGTACAAGTAGAAAAGCCCCCTCCCCAATGTGAACCGGAGCCAGCCTTCTAAGGGAGACGAATAGTCTGCAAGGGGGACCTTGCATATAAAAAAGCTACTGTTTCTTCAAAGTCCACCATTGCCCAATTAAGCTTCGCTTCTCTCTCTTGTTCTTTGCAGGTGATGACCTTGTTTTCCTTTTTCGTTTTTTTCCTCGATTAGTACGGAGTATTCAAACATTTTGACGCCATCACTCTTTACAAATGCACAAAAATTCAACTTCGAGTATAGAACTGTGACGCGGACTTGTTCCCACCTTTTCATTTAGCTAGTGTCGTCATCCTCGTTTCTTGCTCAGGGCGATTAGAGGAACCAGAGGAAGAAGGCGGTGATCCGATGGGGATCTTATCGGCTAGGATATTTCGCGAAGTAACGCTCCTTCTGATCTTCCGTGATCAAATCTCTTTGAATATAGACATACGGATAAATATATTCAATCACTAGTTGACTCTTTCTTGTTTTCCCTTTTTTGGGGTGAAAATCCACAGATGGTTGAAGATGCAGCTTATTTCCATCATCATCAGCGGCAGCAGCAGCAGCAGCAGCAACAGAGCTCTTCCTTCTCACTTGATGATGAGTTAGATTTGTTCCACCCCCATTTTCCTTCGCAGCCCTGCTCGAACTCTTCGCCATCCCATCTACTCCCTCTTATTAGCCCTGAGACGATGCCTGGTTTTGTCCCACAATTCGTGGAAACTCCTCAAGAGTTCACTAAGAGGCCCTGGAAACAGCTCGAGACCGAGAGCTGGATCTCTCCACACACAACAGAGCACAAAACGATGGCTCGCAATGTGGTGATATCGCCATCTCCGTCTCCGTCTCGGCCTCCTGAATCACACTTTATGTCGTTCGGGAACCCCAATTCATCTCCAGCCATATCCAATCCATCCTATGGTAAAGTCCTGCAAGAGACCGAAGCGTTGTCTGTAATTTCAGTACTTTGAAAATCGGATCATTTTTCATTATATATTCTTAATATTCTTAACATTCTTAACAATATTTGTCTCGCTCTGATGCGTGTGAAAGGTACTTGTAAAATCCAAGATTGTGAGGGACCAAAGATGAAAAGCGCTGGCGCGACAAGCAGGAAGCCGGTACACACACAAGAAAACGTGCTAGCCGAGAGGAAGCGCCGCGAGAAGATCAGCAAGCTTTTCATCGCGCTCTCAGCCGTCATTCCCAACCTTAAAAAGGTACAAGCCGAAAAGGTCTGGAAATTATTAGGATTGCAGGATTGATGGTTCTGACAAAGTATGAGATTAGGACAGATTAGTGTAGTCGTTAGCACCGGACGAGGGGGATGCAACGCATCCATAGGTTAAAGAGTTTCCACTTGCTGAGAATTCAAGATTCATGCTCTCTTGAAATATGGGGTTCTGTAAAACTGGCTTCTCTCCAACATTTATGTTATGTACATCAAGGACTTTTTTAGTATAATAGTTTTTTAATAGCTGTGAGAATAATAGTTTATTTTGAGTTATAAATTTTTGAAGGAACAAGTCCTACAATTTATAATATAGAATAGATTATTATTCTAATGGTAGATTAAAGACTTTTACGGAATTATTTCTTTACGTTTAATTCATATGCCACAATCACATGGCTAATTAATTTTGTTTCGAGATTACAACTTAAATTCTATGCTTTTGCGTGACACAAAACCTGGTGAGATGACCGAAGATCTATGATTGCAAACCTGATGTAATGTAAAGAAAAGAATAATGAAGACCCATAATCGTTGATAAGGGAAAATCTACGTGCGCTGATAACTAGCTTAAACTAGACGCACGCAACTAATAAATCCTATTTATTTCTTCATCACCGATTTAAGGGAACCATTTCAAAATATTTTCACATCGTTATAACTGTTCTAACATTGATGTTAAACGTGTATTTCAGATGGACAAGGCTTCCATCCTCGAGGATGCCGTCAGGTATTTGAAAGAGCTTCAACAACGCGTCGAGGCGCTCGAGGAGGAGGTGGCGGCAAAGACAGTGGAGTCGGTCGTCGTGCGAAGAAGTCCCGACTCACCATGTACGACGATACGTCTTCTTCGTCCAACGAGAAGTCTTGCGGCCATCTGAACCGGCAACTCTCACTCCCTGATATCGAGGCACGAATCTCTGGAAAATGCATTCTCATCAAAATCCACTGCGAGAAGAGAAAGGGTTTTATTTCGAAAATAATCGGCCAAACAGAGAAACTGAACTTAATTGTTGTAAGCAGCTGTATCCTGCCTTTTGGGAGTTCCACACAAGATGTCACAATCTTAGCTCAGGTAAATATATGTAACACCATAATTGCCTCAATTCTTTTTTTTTCCCCGGGCTTTAACACCATATCGTGTATTTTTTTGGGAGGAAGATGTCAAAAAAGATAGGAATTTTACGAAAATTACCAAGTTAATTATTTAATTCATGCATGAATCCCACTTATTTCATGATCGATAAAAGACTACCACGTTGCTTTTCAAATGGGTTATAATAAAACTTAATAATGCACTCGGCCTTCTCTTATTTCATCCCATGTATTTGCAGATGGACGAGGGATTCAGCTTGAAAATGGGGGATCTTGTGAGGAATCTGCGTCAAGCTCTTCTGGATCTCATGTGATCTCCTGCAATATTCTCATCTCATCCGGAGTTGGCTAGCAACAACGGACAAAACCGTAATCATTATACTTGATGCATCCTATTTTCTTTTTTGTAATACTTAAATCACTCTCTCCAATCCGACAGCACCAAACTCTCTGCCAACGCCAAAACATTGGCGTTGGTTTCAAGTATGGAATCTCTACTATTTTGCAGGTGGGTTTTTCCCCTTATTTTTGTGTGGTTGACTTAGCGGGATCCTCATACATGGTGGATAATTAAAAACCAATTTAAAATGATGTCTTTAGTAGAAATTAATGCAATTTAGGAGAAATCAATGAAAGGACATCAATTCAAATTCGAATTTTCAATCCCACAAACCACGTTCAAAATACCCGCCCGCAATATAAGGAAAGTTTACATGAATTCTTTCACAAGGAGGGTTAATGAGAGGTCTAGCTAGGGGTGTCCAATTGGACTGGTTCTACCCAGGAATTGGACCAAACTGTTAAAAAAATAGGTCTAGGAATTTGTTCTCGTCGGAACTAGTTTGAGATCAGGCTCCAATCTTTTGGAACCAGTTGAAACCAGTCCAGGAACGGGTTTCAAATGTATACCCACCTGAAAACCAGATTGGACCGCCCTGTTTGAAACTGGTTTCGGAACAAATTTTTTAAGTGAAAAAGTCAAAACCCTAATTTCTTTTTCTCTTTAATTCTAACATCAACACTCCTTCATCTTTGTCCTTCCTTAGAACTCCTCGTCAGTCTTTCCTCTTCCGTTAAATTTTTAAAGATGAGTGGGAATGGAGTTTTATAATTTATGTTTTATATTACGTGTTTAAATTTTTTATTATTTATAATTGTACGTGATTATGTATTCATCTTATGGATTGTTGCTTTTGGTGGATAGGGCTTTATGTTGTTCATATTTTACTTTGAACTACTTTGTTGTTTATAATCTCATATGATTTTACTGTAAAAAATGAAAAAAAAAAAAAGGTTTTCGGGTAGACTGTGGAACTAAATAGAAAAACAAGATAGGTTCCAAAATCGGTTCCCGGAAAACAAGGTAGGTTCCTAAGTCCAAAATTGAGAACCAGTTATATCAAGATAGGTTTCAAATTCTAACTTTAAAATTTATCTACCCTAGAAGCAATCACCCCTAAGTTTATTGTGCAGTATAAACTTGCACTTCTTTTTTTCATAGGGTCATATCAGCTTTTGAGTTGTCTCTAGAATGCTGTATTTTCTGTGCGCTCCTAGGAATTGAATTATTGTGATGTATAATCTTATCTCTCCACTTGTAATTTCTTTGTGTCCCAATAACTGATTAATGGGTAATGTTGTACTTGTGTGCTGGATTCTTTCTCAACTATGCAGCAAACTTGCTTTCGCCTTCTGTCAACGTTTGAATAAGAGGCACATGGCTTTCTTAACTATGCAGCAAATTACATCATGTGTCTCGTCATGGGCAAATGATCATAGAGGCAAACTTAAATGTGACATGGCAAACAAAGGAATCAACTTTTCCTCAATTCCAGCTTTAATTTGACTATATATAATAGAATAGATGGGCAAAATAATAAAAGTAAAGGTCCCATCTGTTTTACTAGAAATTTAACCCTTAAAAAATGATTCCGCATTTTATAGTAAAATGTCAAGGGGTTCATATTACATGATTTTAATATTTTGATTCCACAATTATTTTCTAATTTCTTCATTTTACAATGACAGAGTTTGATGTAAGTTCAAAAACTATATGTCCCATAAAGTAGGATAAGGCTTTACTTCCAATCCTCCACCAGTCGTATATATAAGGTTTGCATTCTAACGGTTTTTATTAGATAAGCGGTTAGAAAAATAAACAAATCATACGACGTATTGTCTTGAATAAATGACCTTAAACAAGACCTTAATTCCTAAAAAGTTTCAACGAAATCATCATTATATAAGAATTCGTCTGGCAAACTATTTCCACAAAAAATTTACACTCCAATATGGTTTGTACCAAAAATTCAAAGAAAGATAGTGCGTCTTCGTTTGCACTAGTGCGTTTTTATTTTGCACCATGATATCTTGAACCCACAGTCAAAGTATCAAAATGTGCAAAACCCGTTTGTAGGTCGTTTCACTACAAAGTAAGCGGATTACTCTTTGATTTTTGGCTAGCCCAGCACCAACTCTTTGATATATTTCTTGCTTAAATCATCCTCGATCCCATTATCAAGAGTGGGACCAAATAACTAGATAGGGGCTGCCCTGCCCAAGAAGTGAAAAAATAGATATAAAAGTATCAAGCTGTAGTTACTACTTTCTATATTGGTCTCAATGTCATAAAATTAATGCAGTAAATACAAGCATGTTTTATATATTTCCAACAATCTAATCTCTAAAATTTTAATATACACGGGCACACTACCCCGAATCAAAAGCTCCTCAAAGCAAAACAAATTTCACACAACTTGTTGAGGGAGAAATTGTCTAATCAGTCCTAATGTACAATTGCTAATTCATTCATAGACTTACTAATTTTGCCATTTTAGTCCTAAACTTTTGTGCAAAACTCCAATGTAGTCCGCGTGGTCAATTTCCGCAAAAAATACCTAACATGACAATTTAATTATTGTCAACCACCCTACATAGTACATTGCTACATCAGTGGTTTCCAACAAAAATTGGCCAAAATGATTATATCAAAATTTTGCATAAAAATTTAAGATTAAATTGGCAAAATTAAATGACATTTATTAGGGATGATCAGTTCCAAGGTATATAGTTCTCACCCTTGAATCAAAAAAATGCCCACTAAAGACTACTTTCAAAATATTGGAATCGGGAACCGTTCGTTGGTTCCATGGATCCACCCAAGAACTAGATTAGGCGGTTTGGTTTGCAAGTGGGTTTATGGAACCAGTCAAAATATCCCCACTTCAAAGAGGCATGAGACTTGAAAGCGAGTGATGAGGTCAGAGGCTGAAAGGCGGTTGAGAGCAAGAGTGATAGAGGGAACAATGACACTAAAGGCGATGTAGAGCAAGAGTGAGTGAAGGATCGAAAAGGTCGGAGCCTAATGAGAACGAGAGGGAGAGAGGGAGGCGAGGCGAGAGATGAAGAGAAAGGAAGAGGAAACAAGGATTTTGATTTGAAAAGTTAAACCTTGAAAATTAACAAAAAATTATACATATATATATATGTACTGATCTGGTCTAGGTCGGCTATTCCATACCTAAAATCAAGATCTAGATTGATACTCATCAGTTCCAGTAAATTGAATCGGGAGTTGGACTTGTCCCATGAGAACCGTCCATTTTGGGCTAGTCAAATCCAGTTTCAGTTAGTTCCTGATTCTTTTGCACACCTCTAATATCCATACAATAAATTTAGCATTGATCCAGTAGTTTTCCTATGCACCGGGTTGACAACTGACGTGCATGACAACAAACTGGATATCACAATATATGACTCCTGATATCTTGTATTCAACATAATGAGCTTGCTGCCATGTCAAATCATTATGTAATGCAAGAAACAAATTTTACAAGTCCGATCCAAATATGCGATCAAGAGTCATGCATGAACATGTTCTTTCGAAAAATGTCAAGTCTAATGATCCACATTGAAATTTTGTTTCGATTAGTTTTTTTATGTCGAAATAAAAAACTTCATTTCATCAATCCTCACCTAGAAAACATAGTTGGTGGGTTTTAGAACAAAGTACCAAAAGAATGTGGGGTTTGTATAACAAATTTAGAAGAAGGGCACGACGAAGATGGGCCTTGGCAGCCCAGTTGGATAACTGGTTTAATTCACCAGTGCAATGGGCCAAGTGGACAATAGTCAAACTGGGCCAGAGGCACTTGACAGTCCACGACCAAAGCTTTGATCTCCGAAGGAATCTGGTCGTCGCCCGAAGTATACTTTCCCAGAGAAAGGCGTTTAGGTTTCATCTGGGAAGAATTTAAAAGTGAGAAGTGAGGACTTTGGCTTAATTATATAGAAGGCTTTTCGTTTCCAACTTCGGCGACACTCAGCAAAGTAAACTAGCAAAGAAAGGATAAAAACAGGACACAAGTTCTGAAAAAAAAAATGTAATAGGTGAAACTTGTTGTCATTGTCTTATAGAAGCATATGGAAATGAGATCCGCACGAATCTCCTTTTGCCATTACCCTTAGATTCCACACCCATTACAAAATGTTTGGATTTAAATATAACTCTTCCAGACCACCTAAGATCTGAAGGTTCGAGTTTGATGAGTCAATCACTTGCTAAGATGTTAGTAACCAAAATGTTTTTCCATGTGAGGTATTTTGCATTAGGCAATGTGAGCTATTTAAGGGTTCGAGTCTCTGGCCGGTTCATTGGAGTCACTTCCTTCCAGATCACTGGCCGGATTTCCATGGATTACTTACCATGGGCATCTCACTTCGAGGCATTTCAATATCACATAACCAAAGAATCCAAGGTACATAACATAGGCATCTCACTTTGAGGTATCTCGGTATTACATAACTGAGGTATCTCAGTATTGCATAACTGAGACATCAATGATCACACAGCATGGGTATCCCACTCCCTAGGGCATCATCGATATCACTTGGTATCACACAACTAAGACATCTATGATCACACAATATGGGCATCCGACTCCCTAGGGCATCATCGGTTATGTGATAACTGATGGAAATCTCTTAATTTAGTTCATTTCACACGGTTCACATTTCCACATCTTGAATTAGTTACAGCGCACCAATGTGCTCAGCTTTCAAGGACTTCCTAATCACGCCGGAAGCAAATTCTGATGCAATGGCCACGTCACTCACATATCATGCTCTATGGAGAGAAGTCCATTCAACGTAGTTAAACCCCTTAGTCAACTACTATTGGAGATTTTACCATCTTCATGTAGACACAGTAGATTCTCCATCAACAAGCCAAAACAAATCAGATTCGCACCTTAATTGAATTGGTCCTGTTACCCCAGTGAACGGGCTCTAAAAAATTCTAAATTTTTTATATATCATAGAGAAGAACTAGACTAACATTTTTTATGAAGGGTTCGAAGTCTACAATGAGTTGCACCGCGAGCGGTAGATCAACAAAGTAGAGTTGACTCTGGCTTGCTAAAGCAGAGAGTAGAATTCTTAAGTTCTAGTTATTTTGAGTAGTCAAACCTTTTCTAAGCGTCCTGAAACTTCCATATGTTAGAGATAAGGCCGTCCTTAACAACTTCAATGAAGAGGTCATGTCTAGATTCGAACTAAGGGATTTTATAAAAACACTAAAGGATAGATGTATCTCTACGTAATTCTACTGGCAGTTTTCAAGCACCGCTGGGAATAAGGTTCTATAATTTCCATTTCATCTCCTAAAAATCTGAAATTTAGTGCAAAAGGTGTTCCCTATAACTTTCTTGAAGGAATCCTATAAAATTTCGAACTAAATATTTTTGTATAAATTCCGGTAGGCGCTAAGGTCATGAATTCCCTTGCAATACTTCCTCAAATCATGATCACAGCTCAATAACACGCTCAAATTAAAAGTCCTAGGCCTCATGCAATGTCCACTTCTCACATCAGTCGTCAAGAACACTTACAACAACCAAAACATACACACCACTTCGCATGGAGGGATACCAAGCTTCCAAAGTAACATGTAACCCTTTTTCCTAAACATGCATGGCCTTATACTTGAGTAAGACAGCATACACAGCTTTTCAGTTGAGCCTGTACGCCTGTCCTAGCCATAGATCGAACATGCAACTCAGGAACGACGCTCCACAGCCAAGGAAAGGCGAAACCATTCCAAGACAGAATCCAAGCGACGACTAGCCACTTCACCGAGCAACAAGGGGATTATTCTAGCCTAGTATCCATCAATTTCCCTTATCTGGAGGCTATTTGACCCTCCTTGCTCCTTGTTCTTGCTGGTTCTTCGAGGATTTGAGTTCCTAAGGCTTGAAACCGAGATAGAGAATGCAGAGAAATAGGAAGGGGCGTTCTGCGGAGCCGAAGGATAAGTGAGGGAGAAATGAAAGGGAAAGAGTTGCTTGAGTGTTTAAGTCTAGATTTTCATGAGTTTCAAGGCAACTAATGATTGCATTTTGCAATCCCCAGGCTCGGTTACGGCATCTGAGGTGGGCAGAAATGACAAGGAAAAGAAGGGGCTTCCTCTTGCATGAAGTTTCCTACCATGCACACGGACACTTGTCCGAAGATGAGTGTTTTAAGAGATCATTAGGGGTTAATTTGATTTTTCTTGCATTTCAATCATTAATCCCTACAAAATGCTTGCTTTGTCCATTTCGTCCCTACACTAATCAGCCACCATAAGAAATAATGGTAGAAGAGATGGAAATCTAGTTCCATAGGGTTAAACAGGTAACATCAATTTCCCATTTATAAAATATACGCTGCAAATTTTCCTCTATTTTCCTAAAGTTGTGAGGTCATTAATCGTCCTTCACGTCACATGAAATAGCATTGCTAAAATGAATCCCGAATTTTCAAGACAATCAAGGCCATACGAGACCTAAATTGGATACGTGTACCAATAAATCCGAAGCCTAAACCAACGAGCCAGAACATCTTCACTTAATCCTGGGCCTTACGCATGCACATGGCCCACGGGCCCAATTCGCGGCCCACACACATCACATCGGTGCCCAAATCTTCAGCCCACCAAGCCTAACTCACGGTTCAGCATCCGGCCCAACGGGCCCACTGCTTAGCCCAACTTCCTGTCCTCCAAGCCCCTATCAGTCCATCTGTAATTCTAGAATCTGAGAAATTTGGGGTGTCACATTATTCAATGAGGATTTACGTTTGATTAACTGCGAAGTTTCGCGCTGAAGACCGTTTCATAGAGAAGTTGAACTTTATGGACGGTGATTCAATAGTCTAATAACAAACTTTCAGGAAAAGGCAAAAGTCTTTTTTTTTTTTTTTTTTTTTGCGTGGGTTGAACGACAAGAAAGCTAGTCCAAAAGTTTAGGAGAATGGAATAAAAATATTCCAATCGAATTATAATGTTGATGAAGTCCAAGCAATGACTGGCGTGTTAGAAGAACGTGGAAAGCGACATGTTAGTGGGAACAGCATTTATTATTTTTTTTAAGGAATAAATTATTCGTCCTCTGATTATCTTTTAGTTTATGCTGAGCTGTGACCGTGGCTAAATGTCGGTATATCTCCCGACTAGTACTCTAAAGAAATCTATTAAGAAAGAAAGTTATTCGACCGGACTGGAAAAAACAAGAAGAAGAAGAAGGAGGAGGAGGAGGAGGATAAGAAGAAGGTCTACATTTTGCAACTCTCTCATCCAATAAAAAGTTTGATGTCGACTCTATTATATAGATGATAGATTTATGACTTGTGGCATAACTTTTTGAATACAAACACATAGATAACTTTGAAAATACCAATGAGTTATCAAATTCTTATTCTAGATAACTTTTTGTATTTAAAGTTTAGGCCGTAAAAAAGGCAATTCTTTTTGTAGAATATATGCTATAATATATATCTCTCTCTTTCCTCCACCTGGTAATGTTCTTTTGTGCCATCGACAATTGTTTTCTTTGTTTTGAGCACGCGGGGTTCTTCCAATAAGATATTCCAACTCAAGGTGGACGCTTGAAATCGGAAAGCGCCTACCTTATTGATTTGGTGGGATCTACCCTTTTTTGACATTAACATCTTCAATTTCCTTGACTTAAAGTAGATGAAGCTTCCATGAAATGGACATGCTATAATGACGTAGTGACGAAATTCGAAATACCAATAGAGCTCTCGCGCCAAATAAATAAAAAAAGAAATGAAAAGAATGGAAACTTATGAATATAAAGTTGTTTTATAGAGTCGGATGAAGAAGTCCCACATCGAAAATTCCATGTCATGTGGAGCAGCTAATTTATCATAATTAGGGTCATAACATATATGCTCAAGTGTTTTAGTAAACTTAGATCCAATTGGATATGTTGAGTACTTTTTTCCCTTGAAAATTTGAAACTAAATTTTTCCATGGGTGGAATCAGAGGTGTTGCTGTCTTGCATCATGAATGGGCAAAATGTTGGAATTCAAATTTTTTTTTTATTACTTACGTGTAATATTATTAGTTCTGGACTGTGCGAATTTGCATGATTTAAGATATGGGAAATATTACAGCCGGAGGCCTAAACTCTTTTCATGGTTATGCCCCATGTACTTAGAATTCCTAAGCTTTCTTTCATTTATTTCAATCCTAAAACTTGCAAAATTCTTGCATTCAATTCTTTAGTTTTAGGTGGATGGAACACTTAGATCACATTTTTTTTTAAAATTAATTTTTCCTTAGGTATATGGCATTGATGTGACCCCAAATGGACGTCAAAATGGAAAAAAAAAAAAATAAAATATTAAAAAAAAGGACCAAAATAAAATATTAAAAAAAAAGATGAAAATCAGAAGAGATGGAGAGAGAGAGAGCCTGACGGAGAAACGATGATCGAAATGGGAGAAGGATAGCCCTGGGGAGTGGAGGGTGACTGTTGGCGAGCCTTGCCCGGGCCATGGTAAGGGTTGACGAACCACGACCAAGCCAAGGGAAGGGCCTTGCCATAAGTAGAGCAAGCAAGAGGCGTACTTCCTCTCGCCTGCGCGGTGATTGTGTCCCACTCACCAATATCGAGTGACGATGATTGACCCTCGCCCTCACCAGATTTTATCTGAATACTAACTTCACTAGACACCATCTTGAATTGGATATAGGTCCATCAATTGTTATATATAATATTTTTCCTACACAAGATAAGATATAATAAATGTAGGGATTTTTTAATACCAATTTTCCTGATTATTGTCTTGTCGACCAAATCAACCTTTATATATTTGAAGTATATGTACAATTAGCATAATTATTTTTAGCTTGAAAAAGGGACAGGAAAGGCGATCCCCTAGGCCTTAACATAGGACTTTCACACTCATAACGGAATATTTTATTTAAGCTACATAGAATTCCTCTAGTGTTCACCATTTAAATGGCGAGCTCATTATTGCAATCTCACTGCAGCATAAGTTAAGTAAATTACATTGACCCACGGTAGATATTCAAATAATTATATTAATGGTGTACACGACACGTAGTTTTGGAAGCTTATCAACATGGCATGCAAAAACTGTTCGTGAAGGATCATGAGGACTTCACGCGACAAAATCTTTAGTGGTTTGTAAGGGCGCACATGACAACCATTCTGTTCCAGAAATAGTTTATGGAACGGAAATAGAATTCTATTTCTATTTTTAGAAGAGTTTCTAAGCAAAAATAACCGTTTGATAACGACACAAAATTTCTACTCTAAAAATAGAAATTCGTTTGATAACGACATAAAATTTCTTCCTTTTGGACGGCGGCGGACCGGCGGATAGCGGTGACGGACGGCGGCGGAGGCAGCGGCGGCGGCAGCAGGGCTGGCGGGCGGCCGATGACAGGCGACGGCGGCAGCGGCGGCGGGAGCCGACGAGTGGCCGGCAACCGACGGACGATGGTCGCGGCAACGGATGAAGGGACTGGTTGACGAACGATGAGAAAAATTTTTATGTCTCATTTTTGTTCCGAAATAGAAAAGTAGCAAATTTCTACTTCGATTTCTATTCCAAACTTATTTCTGGAATAGAAATCTATTCTAGAAATAGAAAACGGAATAAGTTTATCAAACGGATTTCTATTCCGAAATGTGTCCTGGAATAGAAAAATTATTTTTGGAACAGAAATAGGCAGTTTTCATGCACCCCTAAGTGTCTCATCAATTGTTGATGTGGCATGCATTTTTCCACACTGAACCAATTACAAATTGAGTCGTACATATAGAGGTGGATTTAGATGAACAAAATAAAAAGTCTCCATCCACCTCACTTTTCCTCCTCCATCTATGGCCGCCTTGAGCCCAACTCTGTGCCTCCCTCCGCCGTCACCACCGGAGGAGTTGCCAATGCCACGTCTAAGGCAACCACTATGGAGCGTCCAACCCTCTCCATTGTGTTTGTGGTCGACGTTCCTTCCCTTAAATTTGTTGCCGTTGATCACATCTGGAGTCAAGGGGATAGAGTTGCACATTTGAGTAGATTACCGTCGCTCATAGCCATGGACGAGCCAATGTCGTTGGAGCTATGGTTGCAGATCTGGAAGTCCCGCCGTGGCCATGGCAAGCAAGCGATGTTCCTTCCCTTGACTTCATCGTCACTTTTTTTCTTTTCGCTCTTTTTCGTTTTCAAGTTGCATTGTCTGAAACAAGCGATAGGGGACTTCAAGAGTCGCCGTTCGATTTTAAGAGTCATGGCTCTAGAGCCGTTGTGCTCATGGCCATGGTTCCAGATTTGGATCTCATGGCCGCGAGCAACGACGGCTTGTTCGGAGCCGAAGGTGGACGGCCAAATATCAAGAGCCAACTAGATAGACGCCTGAATGGGTCGCCGATGGCCATGGACGACCAAATATCAAGAGCCGGCAGCGCCGATGGCCATTGATGATGGCTAGGTTAGGGAAAAAAATGGGTGGAGGAGGAAGAAGAGAAATTTTTATTTTTATTTTTTCTAATCTAAGGAAACACATGTCAATTAATTATTGGACATGAATGAAGGCACACCTCAAATCAACCATTGATGTGACGATCACAAACCACTTAATATATTCTCGTTTCACGAGTATCACAAATATCAATCCGTCATGTTTTATCAATCACATTTGCACCGAATATGGATTAGAATCAGCTGAATGTAGCTCTCCATATACCATAATAAGATGATCCCACAATCCATGAAATTACTTTTATTACAACAGCTACAAACTGATGAATACAGAATACTATCGAGAGGTGCACAAGAGATAAAAATAAAAAATAAAAAATACTAAAAATCTAATCCAATTCGTCTCTCTGAGCAAGACCCATTTCCATTTGCAATTAGAATGCAAGGAGAGGCTTCATCCAATCCTACACAGCTTGTGTGTAGACTCTTGACGAGATCCTCAATATTCATGCAGAAGTCAACGTCCATCTGCAAGGAAAAAAGATTATGTTAATGGAAAACGAACGACGATGTATGTTTACTTTGTTTGTAAGTATGTACTAGTTTTAATAACTTAACCAAAAGTACAAGCTTTTCTTGTTTGTAATTTTACCCTTAGAAAAAGAGGGGAGTGACCCAGGTACTCGAATTTACCTGAGCTACGATTGTCATTTCTAGTATGGAACTCCCAAACGATAATACACTGCTATTAAGAATAGATAGATTCAACTTCTTTATTTCTCTAAGTATCTCCGTCATGCATCCCTTTTGTTTCTCATAATGGATTCGAAGAAGAACATGTTTGTCCAAGACCCTTGCTTCGATCTCAGGGAGTTGTTGCTCAAAGTGGTTAGAGTTCTCATCTAATGAGAATATATCATCAAACGCCGAGACCTGAGACTTCTTTACAATCACAACTGATTCCACAGTCCTGATTGCAACCTCTTCCTCGAGTTTCTTGACGCGTTCTTGAAGCTGCTTCATGTAGTCGATTGCGTCACTGAGGATCGATGCTTTGTCCATCTGAAAAACACAACAGCACACAAGAAAGTTGATTTGAGTATATTGTTGTCTAGTATCTACCCCCTTCAAATTTCAACTTTGATGAACTTGAAGGAAAACCAGTGTCCGATCTTTGTTCATGACTCGGCAAAGGTAAACAAACCTTGCTCATCCTAACTTTAATTGTTTCCCATGGGAGTAAAAGGCCAGGTGATTAACCAGAAGATTCGCTCGGAGTGTGATAAAGTTTAAGGAATTGTAAGCAGGTCCCTAATGCACGTAGATATACATCATTTTAACTTTACCCCTTACTTTAAAAAATGAGACCTCAAATTCACACCTCTTTCCAGTTGAATGAATTGTGATTGGATGAGATGATCTTATGCATGAAATGAAGTGCTGTGCTATTGACTATTTCGATAGCAATGGGGATAATTGTTTTGCTAATATGATTAGATCTCTTAAATAAGATTGTTGTGAACCAGACTTTAGGAAATTCACAACAATCACGGACAGTAATGATTCGGGGCAAACAATCTTCAAGACTTCCTAACGTGGGTGCATCAACATTTTGATAATTTGATATATACTCTAATGTAATGACGAAGATATATATTCTTAGTAATAAGGAATCTTTCCAAGGAAAAGTAAAAAGTTTTTTCCAGAAGATTTACCTTTTTAAGGCCAGGAATAATATCAGAGAGAGCAATGAAGCTCTGGCTAAGCTTCTCACGCCGCTTCCTCTCAGCAATCAGGTGTTCTCGTGTATTCATAGGTGGTCTACTCATTGCGCCAATTCTCTTTGTCTCTGTTTGACAGTCTTGGATCTCATAACCACCTTCACAAATTAATTACAAGGAAACTTTTGGTATTACCATCATGCAGTATAATACCTCAGATCTTATTCAATTAACCCAAAATACGTAACAAATGTTCGAAGCAAGTACCGTAAATCTGCTGCGATTCAGTCGGGAAAGAATCCAAGCTTGCAAAAGATATCAACTGGGAACTAGATGACAGCGAGGACATCGCCGTTGTGGGGGCTTTGTTTGTTTCGGGTGAGCAAGAGTTGCTCACTCTCTGAGTCTTTGGCATCTTCATTGGCCTCTCCATGATTGTCGGAGCAACTTTGACTGGCGGATCAATGAGACCTCGCGTTGTTTCCGGAACAAATAGTGAACAAGGGGAGTACGTTTCTGAAGAGAAAATTTTGAAGTCGAAATCTTCAAGAGGGAAATCGAAGGAGTTCATTATTTGATGATGTTGATACGCATGATGTAGTGTTTCTTCTGTTACCTATGAAATCAAGTAAAAATAAAATCTTGAAAAATGCATCAAGTCAGACATAATAACATCTGGGGCTTAAGAGGAAAATCGAATGCTTACTATCTCAGGGAACAACTGGGATGATAAGATCTCCATTGAAGCCCTCTCTGGGTTTCCTAAAAAGCGTGAGTTGTTTACCTTCGTTTGCTGTGCTATATGTTTACAACCCTAGACAGAATGCAAAAATTTCATCAGAAAAATAAGATTGATATATCATGCATGAAAGTCGAGGGATCACAATTCTACGTTACTATCAAAATTCACGGAAGTCCTCTTTTCGTGCCCCGGCTTTTTTTTATCCTTTTCCTTGTCGATGAACTACAAATTCATACATGATTGAAGAAGTGGAGACCAGAGGCACATGAGAAGAAGCCTAAGTCAGAAACGTCACCTTGAGTGGAGGAATACTTGAGAACCTTGTCTTTTCGAAACGCGGTCTCCTCTCTCCTTTATTGTTGGAGAAATGCCTATTTTATGGAGGAACCAAACGCGGTCGACCCTCTGCAAAGTGAAGCAAAGCTTTCGCACGTGCTAAGCGTGTTTGCCCCCCTTCTCTCTCTCTCTCTCTCTGTCTCTCTCTCTCTCTCTCTCTCTCTTCAATAATTGCCTATAATCCTTGGATCATAGACCGTATAGTAAGGAGCCCCGGCATGATTTATATATTCGGAGTAAATTCAAAATTTAATTGATTAAACCAGTCTTGCCCTAGTGTACATTTTATGTCTTTTGAACTTGTTTGGAATTCAACCACTGGGGTTTGCCCTAGTGACCACACTTCTAACATGGAAGGGGGAGGTGGGGGGTTCAAATTCCCACCTTTTCAGAGGGGGTTGAAGACAATAGTTTCATATGTGGGTTTCAACTCCCACGCCCTGTAGAGAGGCATAACAAAAGTCTAAGAGTAAACGTTATAATAGGAGTAGAGTAGGATTGACAAAAAAAAAAAAAAAACTTAATTGAAATTTGGCAAATATACAAGCATACAGAAGCTCCAAAACACTAGAATTTCTTTTTATGGATGGATTGAGTAATTTCCTCAAAAGTTAATTGAAATCTTCAATAAATGCTTGTATTTTGTCAATAATAGATTTAGTTAGGACTTTACATCATTATACTGACAATAGGTTTAAAACTTGTGGTGTGACTTTTTCATTATGTATATTAATGAGTTTAACAATAACAGCGAGTTATCCATTTTTTATGTTGGATAATTATTTGCATTAAAAGTTGTGGAAAAAGCCATACTTTTTCTATAAAACATATTTTTCACCTAGAAATATAAATATATAATTTATTGTCCCCTCAGCAAGTTCTCTCTCTCTCTATTTTTTTTTTTTTTTTTTTTTTTTTTTTTGGGTCTGATAAAAAGAAACAAGTTCTGCTTTCTTTCAGGGGTCTTCCAATATTACGCTTCAACTGGAGGTGGATGCTTGAAATGAAAAAGCCAGCCGCCTACCTTTTTGATTGGGTGGGGTCTACCCTATTTTAACAATCAAGAGGTTCATGTACCGTGACTTAAAGTAGACGAACCTTCCACGAAATGGACGTCAGATAAGATGTAGTCATCATGCACGTGCACAAATAGAGCTTTTAAGTTTAAAAAATCAAGATAAAAGAAATGAAAACAATTGAATCTTTTGGATATATAGCTGTCTCTCACTTAGAACCAGTCAACTGTTCAGAGCGTCATCTTAAAGTAGAAGAAGCTTCCATGAGATGAAAGTCCCATAGTCGTGAAACACGAACAATAATAGAGCCATTGAGCTAAAAAATTAAAAAAAACTAACTGAAAGGAATTTAAGGTCTTTGAAAATATAGTTTTCTTTAACTTAGAAACAATCAAATGGAAAACTGCTCAAGTTAAGCTCTATGAGGTGTAAGATGAAATACGTCTCAAATTGGGAATATCTTCTAATATAGAGTAGTTAATTCATTTTAGTTCACTCATAATTCTTTTACTTAAATTTTTGGAATAAGTACATTGGAGGTCTCGAAATTTGTCATAAAAAGTTAAATTAAGTTTTAAAACTTTCAAAAAGTATAATTAAATCATAAAACTAATTACAAAGTGTAATCAAGTCTAAAAACTTTCAAAATGTATAATCGAATTATAAAACTTATCAAAATGATCCAATTAAGTCCTTCTGTAGTTCACATTTTTTAGAAAATTTAGGACTTGATTGTACTTCTTGACAAATTTCAAAACTTGATTATACTTTTTGAAATTTCATTTTAGTAACAGATTTTTGGATTTAATTGCACTTTTTGAAAATTTTAGAATTTATTATACTTTTGTGACACCTGAGTTTTTTTTTTTTTTTTTTTTAGTGAAATTAAATCCAACTAAATATATTAATAAATTCGAACATGAGTCCTAGTAATCTTCCCAGGTTAAGGTACACATACTTCCATAGAATGTTCCGACAAGGTCCAAATGTAGGGGACTTCAAATGAGGATTAGTTCCCCTTGAAGAAAAAAAAAATTTGAAACTAGATTTAGCCATTGGAGGAGTGAGAGGCATTACTATCTTATCCTATTGACATCTTAATTTGCAAAATATTGAGTTGAAATTCCTTTTCTTATGACTTATTGTGTATCATTATTGCTTTGAATTACTTCAATTTGCGTGGGATTCAATAAATAGAGTTAAATACGGCTGGAGTCCTACAATTTTTTTTATGATAGTGCAAATGTAATTGAGATTTAAAAACTAATTTTATTTATCTATATCCTTAAAATTGCAAGATCCATGTGATTTTTTTCTTGTAAGATCCATGTACTTAAGTCCTTCCATTTGTTTCATTACTTGTAAGTTAATGGGACATTTACATGGCTTTATTATTATTATTATTATTGATTTTCCCTTTTCTTTTTAGACACATGGGGTACGTGACGTTAAGTGGACGTCACGTCAGAAATAGACAATATTAAAAACTGAAAAAAAATAACTAGAAAGAGAGGTGATCTCACCAGTGCAATCATGTCAATCGACCACCATAGGGGCAATCGTGGTCGGTAGTGGTCACAAATATCGCTGGATGACTTTCGTGGTTACTTTTCATTGTTAGACTATGAGTTTCTTTCTTTCTTTCTTTTTAAGAATTTTTTTTACTTAATAATTAATTTTTTTATTTAATTGAACTCAACTTCACCAGACACTATCTTGGATTGGATATAACTTTATCCATTGTTTCATTTGATTTTTTTTTCTACAAAAATAAAATACAAGAAATGTGGGTTTTTTTTTTTTTTAAATCACACCTTAACCAATCTTTTCCATATTGTCCTAGCGACCGATGCAACCATAGTGTATCTATGGAGTATAGAATTGACATAATTCTTTTGGCTTGAAAAATGAGTCGTAAAGGGTGACTAATCATGGCAATTCCTCTTCGGTTTTAACACAGGATTTTCATGCTTCACGGATTGTTCGATTTATGCTACATAGACTTCCTCCGGATTGCAAAGTCTAAGTGATAAGCTCGTCACCAAGTTATATAAATTATATCAACCCATTGTAACATTAGTTCGATTTACAAATTTCAATAGTGCATAAATATACTAGATCCCTTCATCTTATTTGGGGAGTACTCCATTTCTAAGGCAAAAGTAGACGAAAGATATATGAGACCTTTCAATATAATTATATAAATGGCATACATAATTTGTAGGTTTTGAAGTTTATCAACGTGACATGCGCAAAGTATCGATAAAGCATCATGAAGGGTTTGCCACGCTCAAAGTTTCGATAAAGCATCATGAAGGGTTTGCCACGCTCAAAGTATCGATGGAGCATCATGAAGGGTTTGCTGCGTAAATTGGTTCACAAATTCAACCACTCCTATAAAACCAGTTTCGTGATTATTATGAACATCAATCCATCACAGTTTTATCAATCACATCTGCATTGAATATGGATCAAAATCAGTTGAACCTAAATCTCCTTTTACAACAAGAAGATGATCCCACAATCGTTCAATTTACTTAATTACAACAAATATAAACCGATGGATACAGAGTGCGTCTGAGAAGTGCACAAGAATAAAAAGGACTAAACATCTAATTCAACCTGGGGAGAGAAAAGTTCCGATTTGTCTCTCTGAGCAAGACCCATTTCCACTTGCAATTAGAGTGCAAGGAAGAGGCTTCATTGAAAAGTCAAATCTCTGGAAAAGAAAAAAAAACAGGACACTTCACAAACATACTAAGTTTCCTATACAGCTCGTGGGTAAAATTTCAACGTGGCCAAAACGTCGATGTAGATGTGTAGGCGCATCATTAGGCGGTCGACCTCGCAAAAAAACAGGAGGAAAAACCCACTAGCAAAATAGAAACTCTTAGTCAAACAAGAAATTTCGTGCAGCAAAGTGGCGGTCTGGTGAAGGGAGACTCAAAGGTTTTCCCTCGCAAGGTCCGAAAACACTATTGGAAAAAAGGGGAATAGTATGCAAAAAAACACCTTAAATCTATTGCATTTGCATCAATTCAGTTTTAAATATTTTAATTGAATTATTTAATCATCAAACTTTGTCAATTGAGTTCATCTAGCTAATTTATGATTGAAATTGCTAATGTGGATGTCACAAACCTATGAGGCACGGTTAGCGTTAATATGGACATTTTTTTCGTAATTTTTAAAATATTAAAATTTTTTCTTTTCTTTTTCTTTCCTTTCTTTTGGACGTTGGCTAGCATTGGTCATGACCAACATGGGTTCAACGCTTAATAAGGCCACCCCCAAGTGATGCCTGGCCTCGGCTAGGCCTGTGGTGGGGAAAACAACCCTTGCTTAGATGAGGTTCAGCCCTCACCAGCCAATGGCAGAAGAAAAAAAACATCAAAGAATAAAAAGAAAGAATAAAAAGAAAGGAAAAAGAGAAAAAATTATTAGGATTATAAAAAAAAAATGTCAACATCAATGTTGGCTGCACTATGTAGTATGTATGACCATAGGTATCCATGTAAACAATTTTCGACCTATATTTGCTGGATTAACTCAATTGACAACATGTAAAAACGTTTATATATAAATTGGTTCAATTGAAATGTTTAAAACTGAATTAATATCAATGCAATAAGTTTGGGATTGAATTGATACTTTTCCTATAAAAAAAAAAGAAAGAGAGAAAAAAGGAAAAGAGCAGCTAACTTCATAATGGACGAAAGAAAAATTAAAAGAGGCTTTTGAAAGTAAAAGAACGAAGATGATATTGATTGATCATGTAATCTTGAGAAAAGCTTGGGGCAGAATCTTGACGAGGATTTGAAATTCCAATTTTAATTGGATGGCGATTAAATCATAAAAATTGAGTCAAATAGTCCCACAATCAGCACTAGGGTTTGTCAATTGGTCAAGGCAATTTGTGTATTTAATGAGGATTTGCGCGTGATTGGCTTCGAAGTTTATTGAATGCCGTTTCACACAGCAAGTTAGACTTTAAAGTTAAAGTTCTCTCCTTCGACAGACAAGAAAAGAAGAATAGACCAGGCTGTATTCGTCTTTCGTGGACGGTGATTCAATAGTCTAATAATTTTAATTCCATGAAAAGGCAAAGTCTTTTAATTGCGAAGGTAGCCTCCACTAAGTAAACCCGTTTGATTTGCTTTTCATTTAACTTCTTTTTTTCTCCCCCTTTTGTTGCTTTGACTATTGACAAGAAAGCTCGTCCAAATGAAATAATTCAATCCACATATAACGTCGGTGAAGTCCAACCAAACCCATGGGCGGCGTCTTAGAAGAATGCTGAAAGGGACTGGTGGTAAAGACTTTGATTTACACAACACTTTATGAATTTTTTAGGGAAAAATAATGCGTCATCCAAATATTTTTTTTTTCCTTTGGATGTGGCCGTGGCCAAACATTGATGTCTTCTGCCCAAAAAAAAAAATATATATATAATATATATATGAATTTATATTGATATATCTTCCATCAGTGATAGGCATATCGTTGAGTGCTCTAAAGAAATTTATTCATAAAAAATATATATTTGATTTGACTGAAAAAATGGTCCCCTTATTATGGCTTTCTCTCTCATTCTATAAAAGATTTATGACTTGACTACATTAGTAGATAATAGGTTTAGGACCGATGAAGTTTTTTAATATGAATATGTAGACAATTATGATGAAGCTAGTGAGTTGCAAATTTCTTACATTAGATAACATAAGGAGTCTATGGAATAGACACATGATACCTAAGACACCTGTGCTACCCTACAAACATGGCTACCTTAGGCCTCAACAAGTGACTGCCTTCTATTTTCTAGACTCCAGAAATTATCCTATAAAATTCTTGGATTTAGAAATTTTCTAATTTACAGGATTCACAAAGTGGCAAGTGAAAAGCACACTTACATAACCTATTTACCTTACCAAACTAGTAGTGCAACTCTAAACATCTAAGAACAGTAGACCTTGAGGAAGAGAATAAAAAAGTTTAGAAAGACATGGGAAATGTGTATGCTATAGAAATGATCTAAACTCAGTTTATTTTCACAACCGGAGGGGGTACCCTTCTATAGGTGATGCCAACAGTATTACAAACCTTAACAATACAGCCATAAGACAAGAATAAACAAAACCAATAGACGGTGGTACTGGACTCACATGCATATTCATCTTAATATGATGCTTCTACAAGTTCCTCCTTTCATAGGCAGGTCTTCCAATAAGACACTTCAACTCAAAATGGATCATTGAAATCCAAAAACCACTGTGTGTCTCGTTGTAGGGTTGGCCCTCTTTTGACAATGAGATAAATTTTGACTTAATATTTAATGTCGTCTCTGAACTTTTAATTTGTTTGATGTGATTCCTCAACTTGAGCCCAATGTGCATTATTAATCTTTTAATTTTTTAATATGATTCTTAATTTTTTTGTAAATGTTCAGTTTAGTCCCTCAACTATATGAAAATATTTTACCTTATCTTTTATTAATTCAAATTGATGGAATTTACAAATTTAGCTTCCAATTGGGTAAGATTGAATGGTGGAGAAAAAATAACATTATACGTAGTATCAACGTATTATTTTTAACTCATATCCAAGTCATCAAATAATATGGGTAATAATTTTTCTAAATTGAACAAATTTAACATCTTAAAAGGATTATTATATTGTTATTTGATTTTAACATAGATAACCATTATGTGATTTTTTTTTGTTCATTATTCAAACATATCGGATTGAAAGCTAAATTAGAAAATGCATTAACTTAAAGTAATGAAATGATAACATTAGATATTTTCATATAATTTAAAAATAAATTGAACACAGATAAAAAATTCATAAATCATATTGAGTAAATTAAAAGTTCAATAATAATATTATATATTGAACCTAAGTTCAGAAATTATTTATATTATTTTCTCTTTGACAACACGTTCATGTCCCTAAGGAGGAAGTAGCTTGGGTCGGACCCATCCTCTTTATGTTCATGTGCCTCGTACCCTAAGGTGGACGGAGCTCGAGCGGGCCGTCGCGCTTTTGACAGTCGACATGTTCATGTACCATGTGATAAGGACGTAATCGTGACATGGACGTTTTCTAAGGACGCAATCACGAAGCACGAACACCGAAAACAGCTTTTGAGCAAAAGAACTAAAGCAGCAATGGAAGGAATTGACGCTTCTGAACATGTTAGTTCCCTTTAACTGAAGAACCAATCAGAACCTCACTTTGTGTAGAGGAAGCTTCCATGAAATGGACGCACACAAGGACCTGGTCATGAACATTGACACCAGTAGATCTTGAGCTAAAAAACTGAAAAAAAAAAAAAAAGAAGAAAAAGAATTGAAGCTTTTGAATATATAGCTGTCTTCAACTTAGAACCATTCAATTGCATCACAAAACTGTTTAAAAAACTGAAAGAAATCAAAAGAATTGAAGCTTTTGAATACATAGCTGTCTTCAACTTAGAACCATTCAATTGCATCACAAAACTGTTTAAATTGAACCATGTTAAGATTCATGTCTATTGGTGTCAAATGAAAGACGTCCACTTCGAAAATGTCAATTAATGTAAAATAGTTGATATATTATAATTAGTTTATGACTCATTGGATTGTATTTTTTCTTTCTTTATGAAAATTGAATTCAACTAAATATATTGATGAGTTTAGAATTAGCTCAACAATCTTCCTAAATCAAGCAATTGTGCTTGTACTCTCCCAATTAGAGGGGACATCAAACAAGGATCTTCTTGAAAATTTTGAAACTAGGTTCAGTCATGGGTGGAACCAGAGGAATTGTTATTTATAAATATGCAAAATATTGTACTGAAATTCTTTTTCTTCCTACTTAAGTGTACTATTATTAGCTTTGGATTGCGTCTATTTGTACCACATTTAAGATATAAGATAATCATGACTTGTGTCTTCGAACTTTTTACGATAATACACATGAACTTGAGTTTTAAAATTTCCTTTTGTCCATTTAAAATTTGAAACTTGCAAAATTCATGCATTTTAAGTCCTTCTATTTGTTCCTTTAGTTTTAAGTGGGTGGAACGTTTACATGGCTTTTTTTTTTTTCATTTCTTTCTAGATACGTGGTGTAGACGTGACGTCGAGTGGGGCCACGTTACAAAAGACCACAAGATGTTAAAAACTCAAAAAAGAAAAACATAAGAGGTAGAGAGAGTTTGAAAGAGAAGTACTGATCGAGATGGGAGAAGTGTAGCCACAAGGGTGGCTAGCCTTGTCCTGGCCATGGTGAGGGTCGATGAACCTCGTTCGGGCCAAGGAGAGGGCCTCACCACTAGTAGATCATGTAAGGGCCTGGCTTGCTCTCATTTGCATAATGATGACATTTCGGTCACCAACACTGAGTGACGCTGACTAATCCTCGCCCATGCCTAAATTTGGAGAGGGCAAGAAGTCCATGGCCCTCACTGGCAAAGGGGTTGAGATCTCACCATTGCCATCATCCATCAAGCAAGCGACCACCATAGTGGTGATTGCAATTGATATTAATGATCATGATCATTGGAATGCCTTTGGTGGTCATACTTAATGTTAGACAATGGTTTTCTTTCTTATTTTAAAGTTCTTTATTTAAAAGTTCACTATTTTTATTTTGTCTTAATTTAACTTTACCAAACACTGTCTTGGATCGGATATAGTTTCATCCATTGTTACATCTTATACTTTTCCTACAAAAGATAACATTTTATCTAGGGTTTTTCTCATCCCACCTTAACCTATCTATTCCAAATCGTTATCCTTGCAACCAAACGTAAACTCAATATACGTATGGAGTATATGTATAATTGGCATAATTTTATTTTTTTTGGCTTGAAAAGGACAAAAAGGGGAAACTATTGAGGGCAACTCCCTTTGGACATTAATATTGGTTTTTCACACAGTCGCAATGAAATGTTTGATTTAAGTTGCATATAATTCCTTTGGTTTGCACTTTCTAGGTAGAGACCCCTGATCACAACCTCACTACAGACAAGTTAAATAAATTACATTGACCTATCATAGTTTTCCAAAATAATTATGCTAATGGCGTATCCAATACGTAGTTTCTCAAGCATATTGACATGACATGCTAAAACTGTCCATGAAGGATCATGAAGAGTACACTCCGTAGATTTATTCACCAATTCAACCCTTCATATAAAAACAGTTTCATGAGTATCATGTATATCAAACTATCACCTTTTGTCAATAAATTACATGAATTGCATAATTACAATAACATTCGGAAAACCTTATCAACATTCGCAGGAAAACAAACCCTTTTCTAACGTCTAATTGGTGCGTTGATGTCATGCTTGTTTACCAAGAAGATCTTCTGCAAAGAAAATGTCCTCATTTGCTAGTGTCGTATTCAAGACATTCATTTACTTTTTTGGTGTAAAACATAATTTCAAAGAGCTTGAACCTTTTTCTTCGGCCGGGAAAGAGACGCCTTTTGTACGCAAGAAACACAAGTGAGCCAGCAGGTCCGATACCATTAAGACAATAGTTGGAGAGGGAATAATCTGTCGCTAGATCTTCGAAATGACCTGTCCAAACACTAGTGTAATGCTAAAAAACAGGCAGCTTGTCGTATAGCTAGGAGATGAAACAAATGTATCTGCTTTCATGCCTAACTTTATGTTCCACACCTACACTATGTATACTGTTATATGGAATAAAGAGGATCTCTTAATTTTAAGGGACCTAACACCTAGAGGGACCTGACTAACTGTAGGAGTTAAGAAGGTGCTACAGAATTGTTCTGACCAGGAACTTCACCAGCGTCAGGATTTAAGATGGCACATTCAAAGTTTTTCCGACCAGAGGGGGCCTGATACCATTGGAGTTCTTCCGAGCACGTACCTAACATTCTTTAGATTTGAGATGGCGCCTTTGGCTTCCATCAGAATTTGAGATGGTGCCTTCGCTGTATTTCCGACAAGGCAAAGGTTTTTTGAGGACGTCTTCAAATAGAGTACCTGTAAACTGTTGAAGACAGAATAAATACCTTGAAAATTCTTCCAGCAGGGTAAAGTTCCAAGTAGTTCTCTCTCTAAAGTGTCAAAATTCAAATAATCTTTCGGAGTTCTTCCGATAGGAAACCAAACAATGCAACTTGTTCAAGTAGACTTACCTGCAGAGGGAACATTGGTACTTCATCACCAACACTTGATGACGTTAACTTTGTCCCTGTCTACCTTCCATCTTCGAGGAACTAGTCTGGGATTCAAACTAAGGCGAACATGAGCCATGGGAAACCCAATTAGAAACTTGGCAAATCTACAAAGCATATTAAGCGTACGGAAGCTCCATAACATTGGAAATTTCCTTTTTTTATGAAGGATTGATTGAGTTCATAAAAAGTTTATGCAGATCTTTAATAAATCCCTGTGCTAGAAGGGCCACCATTTGCTAGACTGCAGTTCGTCGATAGTAGAATTATGACTCGATTGCATTCTATACATAATAAATTCAAAACTTGTGGTGTAAATTTTTTGATATGGATATATAGACTATTTTGATAAAACCAAGTGAGTTATCAATTTCTTAAGGTAGATATCCATTTACATTAAAAACGAAAGCCGTGAAAAAGCGGTACTTATTTTGTAAAACGAAATTTCCACCTACATATATTTTCCTTCACTTGGTTCTGATAAAGCTTTTTTCCTGCCCTCAACGTTTTCTTTTTCTTTCAGGGGTCTTCCAATAAGATATTAGGATAATAGCATAAATGGTCTCTAAAGCTTGGTCTAATGTGTAATGTGATCCCTGAACTTTTAATTTGTTTAATGTGATCCATGAATTTTAGCCCAATATATAATGTAGTCCCTAAACATTTAATTTGTGCAATGTGGTCCTTGATTTTTTAGTAGATACTCAACTTAGTCCCTGAACTATATGAAAGTGTTCGATTTTGTCCTCAATTTGGAATTAATGGAAGTATACCATTAAGCATTTGCATATAAATATTTTAGGGACTATGTTGAATATCTATCAAAAGTCGAGGGATTACATTGAACAAATTAAAAGTTTAGATACCATATTACACATTGGTTAAAGTTGAGGGTTATATCGAACAAATTAAAAGTTTAAGGATCATATTGCATATTGAGTCAAAATTTAAGGATTGTTGGTATCATTTTCCCAAAGCCAGCTACCCATCTTGTTGATTTGGAGGGGTTTATACTCTTGCGACAATCAAGAGACTGATGCACCTTAACTTAGTCCATGAAATGGATGTCTGATAAGGGGGAAAGTTACTAAAAAGTCATAAATCTATTCCAATTTTTCCAAATCAGTTCTGAATCTTTTTTTTTTTTGCTAATTTAATCTTGAACCTCTTGCAATTATGCCAATTTAGTCAATCCGGCTAATTTTGGCCAATTGTTGCTAACGTGGATGTTCGTCGATGCCGGTTGTCCCATTGACGTTGACATGGCAATTTTTAAACAATTTTTTTGAAATTTTATTATATTATATTATATTTTCTTTTTTCCTTTTTATTCCTACTTTTCTTCTTCTCTTACCCCATAGTGGCCAGCAAGGCTCGTGAGCCACTAGGTGAGGGCCGTGAAGCCCTTGCTGGCGATTAGCGGCCCTCGTCAGGCCTTGCCCAAAGCTGGGCGAGGCCTAGGGACTGTGAGGATTGCAAGCAAGGTGGCTTCGCTTGGATTTGGGTGGGGTTGCCTTCGCCAGGGGTGAGGCCTTGGCGAGGCTAGCCTCATCTAGACCTAGGTGAAGTAGCCTCACCTGTGGCCCCTGCGCCCTAAAGCCTCGCCCAAATTTGGGTGAGGGTTGCTAGTCACTGGTGAGGGCTTCACGATCCTCGGTGGAGCCTTGCCAGCCAATGTGGGGCAAGAGAAGAAGAAAAGTAGGAAGAAAAGGAAAAAGAAAAGGAAAATAATTAAAAAATTCGAAAATATAAAATGTTATTAATAAATTGCCATGTCAGCATTGACCGACTAGCTGGTCGGCATCCACATTAGCGCCGGCCTGCTAAAATTGATTAGATAAACTGAATTGACACAAATATAAAATGTTTATGATTGAATGGGAAAAAAAAGGTACAGGACCGATTTGGAAAAATTGAAATATATTTGAGACCTTTTTGGTAATTTTCCCTCTGATAAGGATGTGGCCATGAAACATGTGCAACTGTAGAGCTTTTAAGCTAAAAAATGAAAAAGGAAAAACGAAAGCAATTTAAGCTTTTGGACATATAATTGTGTCACGGTCCATGAATTCTCCCGTACTCGTGACACTTATAAGTGGCGCTTGGGGTTATCAAGTAAAGAGTGAGGAGGCAGAAGGGACGAACACAACTGGTCCGTGGGAGTGGCGTTAGGACGGTTGGTGCTAAGAATTCTAGGATAGAAGAATTATGTCACTTAGGAGCTCTGAAGGTGGGGTTGGCCTCCCATGCAAAAAATGATCAGGAGCTGATGCCGTTCTCCTGACGAGGCTATGGCAGGCCGAAACCAGTTGTTATGCCTAAAGAGAACTACTGTCTTACTTGATGGACTAGACGTCCGAGCGAAGTTGGGCGTGGTGGGATCTCGTACGAAGAAGCATTCGCCGTATTGTTCGTGGAACAGCTATAGAAGAACGGCTGGCCTAGCGTATTCCGCTCGCTAGGTGCCCGCGGGTTGTTCCGAGGCCAAGGAAACTCTCGGCCCGTGACAAGTGGTATCAGAGCAGGAATCCCTCTAGTAAGTGAGTGAGTTAGAGAATCGGGCTCCTCGCTCCAGTGCGGGTCAAATAGATAAGTCCTAGTGGGACCGGTCCTAGTGGGCAAAGAGGAATCTACCGGGGCCAAAAGATGCCCAAACGTAGTGGGCTCTCAGTTCCTAGGATGACAATGGGTACTGGAACAAGTCGGTTTGTCGCCGAGCGGATAGCGAGTCTGAGAAGAACTGAATCCTCACTGAATGGGGATAACGTTCCTGGATCAATCAGTGAATACGAAAAAGAGGTCAACTACCGCATTTTCAACAAGGAAAGAACCTCCATTTGGTTTGCTAGGGTCAAGATGCTGGTTAGGTTGAAACGGTGCTGCCAAAAGATGCGGTTGGCGAAAAATGCCACACTTGCCAAAGAAAGCGCAAGTGACCGAGAAGGGCCCAGCGCCTGAGATCAAAAGAGACTACCGATGGAGCAAAACCTGTTTTGTTGGGCGAGTGTGACCATTCGATGTGAAATCCTAAAAGTGGCACATCAATGGTTAAGGGACGCAAGGAAGTGACAGAGCAGATCGCAACGAGGGTATTGCGAACTGAGTGGGGGAGAATGTCACAGTCTATGAATCCTCCTGTACTCATGACATTTGTAAGTGGCACTTGGGGTTATCGAGTGAAGAGTGAGGAGGCAGAAGGGACGAACACAACTGGTCCGTGGGAGTGGCGTCAGGACGGTTGGTGCTAGGAGTTATAAGATAGAAGGATTATATCACTTATGAGCTCTAAAGGCAGGGTTGGTCTCCCATGCACAAACTGGTCGGGAGCTGATGCCGCTCTCCTAACAAGGCATAGCAGGCCGAAACCAGTTGTTGTGCCTAAAGAAAACTGCTGTCTTACTCGATGGAATAGACGCCCGAGCGAAGCTAGGCGTGGTGGGATCTCATACGAAGAAGCATTCGCCGTATTGTTCGTGGAACAACTATAGAAGAACGGCTGGCCTGGCGTATTCCGCTCGCTAGGCGCCCGCGGGTCGTTCCAAGGCCAAGAAAACTCTCGGCCCGTGATAATTGTCTCTAACTTAGGACCAATCGACAGGATTGCAAAACTATTCAGAGCTTGGTCATAAAAGTAGATGAAGCTTCCCCGAAATGGATTTCGTATAGTAGGGAAACACATGCAGCCATAGAGCTAAAAAATATTTAAAGAGAAATTGAAAATAAGTTATGCTTTCGAAAATGTAGCTGGCTTTAACTCAAAAACAATCAAATGGATTACAAAAATGCTCAAATTAAGCTCCAGTAAGGTGTACTTGTGTGGGTGTATGATGGATAAAGTCTCAAATCGGGAATGCCCAGTAATTGAGAGCAATTAAATTTCTTAATGAAATTAAGTCTAACTAAATATATTTTTACTTCAGCTTAAGTGACTCAGATTAAGATATTGTACTTTTACCATGTGACCCAACAACCTCCACTTGGAGGAGACCTCAAATGGGGATTTTGAAGTCATGGGAGGCATTAGAGGAATTGTTATCTTAAATTGTCAACATCACAAATACGTGAACTATTGAATTGAAATTCCTTTTTCTTTGTGAGGCCTCAAAATGTCAAGCACAATACTCATCATTTCCTAATTTTAATTCCTAATTATTGATAGCGGGCAAAAACACAAGAACATAATCACATCATCCCATGCAAGAGACTTAACAAGTTTAATTTTTATACATATGCATCTTTACATTAACACAACTGGTTACCATCTATATACGCAAACAAACACAATTATCTAACACAAGTCCTGGGAATGATCTGATCCTCTAAAAACATCCTGCCACTTTAAATTTGCATGTACAAAAGTTACACATGGAACTACAAATCAAAAACCACACCCATCGACATGCCATCGCCAATGAAACCAGGGACCATTGAATCCCCTAGGTGGTCCAACTAACTCCCCGTCAGTATTAAAGTACCATGTAATATATTAATGAAGGACCCACTCCGTTATCCCTACATCGATCCATACCACAGAACTACACTTTGTATAAACTACTATTGATTTGGGTACAAGCAAATCTTGGTATTCACAACCAAAATACAGGGGAGCTCCGAAAGCTAGTGACGGCAAGAAATCCATCCTACACATCTGAAAAATAAATGAGTTATTCAAAACCCAATATATTAAATCTTTAAGTTTAAGATAGAAGATCGTATTACCACTCAACCTGATATCTACAAATAACATATTTTCAAGACAAGTACAGAATGACCATGCATGATAAATGCAGAAGAATATGCACCATCTTTTCTATCATGAAATACCAATAGAAACTATTAAAAATATTATATATGCCGATTCATTCAAATACTTGCAGCTGGCATATTATTTCATAAATATATATGGGGATATCTATTCTCTACTTGTTACTAGTCAAGACCCATCTCGACTCATGAGGTATTTCGAATATTTTCAGGGTATCTCAACGCATGGGACATCGTCATCACCAACTCATGGGTGACATTAATTTAATATCTCTTTGCCACGCCACACGGACAAATAATTACGGGCGTCCTTTACACTAGCAAGGATAATACACCACCATATGACCACATAACGATGGTAAATTCAAGCTACACAAGCTAACTTAAGTTACGCAAGCCAACTCATATCATGTGTAAACTATAGGACTTTCATGTTCCTTCAACCTTGTGGAGACCTAGCTCTAGATGATAGAACATCCATATTTTCCTGGAGTCCTTCACACATACCCATACAAGAGAATCAGCCATAGCAAAGGTCTTCCTCAAATGGCATCATTCACACACATTTCATAACCACATAACAACAGCCATGTGCATCACAATAATTTTTCATTTTTCATGCAATTAATGATAAACAATTAATTACATGCACTTCAACATGTATATCCTCCTTCTCTCCTCATCATGCTATCATCGATGCATTAAAAGGTTTTAGTCAATCAACTGGGTCAAAAATAGGTAAATGGTCAAATCGATTGTTGGATAGAATCAATAAGTGGGTAGAATCAACTAGTAGGTATAATCGACCAATAGGTGTAATAGACAAATGGATATAATCGACAAGAGGATATAATTGACAAGCAGGTATAGTTGACAAGTGGATATAATTAGGAAGTCGGTATAGTTAGTAAGTAGGTATAAGACAAAAGGTTATTATCATTGTCAAATCTAGTTTCACCATTTTCACCTCCAACATGCTACCACACCTCACAAAAGAAATCAATCACAACTTAAGCATGCAAGAGCTCATCGAGACAGGTCAAATCATCATAATATGTAAATGGTTAATATCACTTTCGGGTCTAGTTTCGCCATTTTCACATTTTTCACATCTAACATGCCGGCACACCTTATAGAGATTACATCCTAAGCATGTAATAACTCATTGATACAAGACAAACCACCACATATCTAAATAGTTAATATCATATTCAAGTCCAGTTTCACTATTTTCACATTTTTCACTTCTACCACACCTCACAAAAATCAATCAATCACATCTTAGGCATATAAGAACTCATTGATACAAGTCAGATCATTATAATATCTCAACATGCCATTATTGAGGCTTGCTCACACTTACCATCAAATTCAAACTAAATTAGCAACCATCAACTAATCAAGTCAAGAATACTGAGTAGATCAATTTAACTTAGTAGAGTTTTTTACCTTGGATAAAGGCTTGGACAAATCAAAGCCTCAATCAACTTCCGGGCAAAATAAACAAAAAAAAAGAAGAAAGATTAACAACTTTTAATATTTCAACAAAACTATTTTAACAAAAGTGAATAAACGCACAAGTTCACCCAATAAATTCATGAAAGATAGAATTTGAAGTTTTGACAACACAAATATGGAATATTGGTTTTTACTCAAAAGATTGGAAAGCAAAACTAGAAGAGAAAAGTTTAAGACTTGAAATATTCAAGAATATAATTACATGACCAAGGAGAATGTAGTTTAAGGCTACTCAAGAGTCACCAAGAAATAAGATCAAAATAACCAATGTTAAAACAATAATGACCTTGGCTTAAAAAAAAACTAGGTGTAAAAGAGAGATAGGTGTTCCAGTCGATAAGCCACAAGTGGATAGCGTATTGGTCCCCATCAACAAATACTAAGGCAGAAAATGATGTCGCTCTACACAATTAATGTATGTGCCAACATCTATCAATTTAATCCTAAAGCACTGCACTTTGGACGTCCATGGGTTGTGAAAATCATCATTCGCCATTCGTCACAAAATTAATGACTCACTTGAGATTCCATATGTGCCATCCAAAACTCCAAGCTGACTTTACATCCTCAATATTATTATTGAATGTAGAAAATCCCGGATATCACAACTTACCTATACTATTATTAGCTATGGATTGCATCAATTTGCATGTCATTTAAGAAATAGGGATAAATACATTGGAGTACTAAAACATTTCATGATAGTGCGCATACACAAGAGTGTCAAAACTTCCATTTTGTTCATTTAGATTATAAAGCTTTCAAAATCCATTTACTTATCTCATTATATATGTTTCGTCAGTTAAGTGGATGGAACATTTACATGACATTTTTTTCCTTTTATCTTTTTAAACATGTAGCGCAACGTAACGTTAAGTGAACGCCACATCAGACAGACAATTGACAAAACAATTTAAAAAGAAAAACAATAAGAGAGAAAGGGGGCCGGGGGAGAGGAGAGCCGCATGGGGGTGGTGGGCGAGGGTTGGTGAGCCTTGCTCGGGCCATGGTGAGCATTGACGAGCTGGTCTAGGCCAAGGCAAGGGCCTTTCAACAAGTAGAGCAGGCGAGGGGTCTGCTCCCTCGCTTGCTTGTCCTTACATGATAGGTGATGGTGCCTTGATCACCTATAACGGGTAGTAGGGGTTAACTCGCGTTTAGATCTGCCGAGGGCAAGCAATCCATGGCCCTCTTTAGCAAAGAGCCGTGAACTCGCCTGTGCAATCACGTTAGTCCACCTCCCTAGTCGTGATCATTGTCGTCAATGGTGACTATGATTGCTGGGATTGCTTTGGTGGTTACTCTTCAATGTTAGACTATGGTTTTTTTTCCCCTTTCTTTCTTATTTGGAAGTTTTTTATTTAAAAAATTATTATATTTGTTTAATCAAAACCTAACCTCACTAGACCATATCTTGGCTTGGATATAGCTTCATTCATTGTTGCATCTGATTTTTCCCCCCTATAAAATAGAACGTATAAAAAATGTGGGTGGAGTTTTTCAATCACACTTTAACCGATCTTTTCCTAATTGTCCTAGTGAGTGGTGACCAAATGCAACCTTAATGTATCTATGGAGTTATGTAGAATTGGAATACTTCTTTTGGCTCGAGAAAGGGGTGGTAAGGAGACACTAATGATGGCAACTCCTATTGGGCTTAACATAGGAGTTTCACATTTGCAATAGAATGTTTGATTTATACTACATGGGCACGTACTATCTACATGGTGTTCCCGTCACCACTGTTTCATCAGAATTATTGTCCAAAAATTCTTAAAGCTATTGTATGGAGGCAAATTTATTCCTAAATTTGGCCAATTTAGTCCTATGGCTTTTGATGATTTTCTAATATGATCCTATTAGCTAATCTTGATCGGAAATCACTGACTTTGACATTGATCATCATATGTGTTATGACTGCCAACTCAGAAATTTCTAGTCAAAATTTGTTGAAAGGACTACATTAACAATCATAAAAGATTTAGGACTAAATTGATCAAGTTAAGAAGTGTTGAATTGACTGCCATTTAGTAGGTTTATCTCTTTTTTGATAATTTTCCTCAGCTCTACCACAGTGCAAATTAAAGAAATTACATCGACCCATTGTGACTTTAGCTCAATTTCCAGAATTCAATAGTATTGATATACTAGACCTCTTCATCAAATCAGGGAATACTCCATCTCCAAGGCAAAATTAGATGAAAGATATACAAGACCTGTCAAAATGATTATATTAATGGCGTACACAACACGTAGTTTTTGAAGTCCATCGATATGACATGCTCAAATTGCCCATAAAACATCATGAGGAGCTCACTGCATAAATTGGTTCAAATATTCAACTATTCATACAAAACAGTTTCACAAGTTCTGCGAACATCAGTCCATCAAGTTTTATCAATTACATGTGCATCGAATATGAATCAAAATAAGCTGAACTTAACTCTCCATATACAACAAGAAGATACCACAATCATTTAATTTACTTTAATTACAACAAATATCCACTGGTGAATACAGATTGCTTCTAAGAAGTGCACAAGGCTCAAAAAGACTGAGCATCCAACCTGGGGAGAGAAAAAAAGTTCTGATTCGTCTCACTGAGCAAGACCCATTTCCACTTGCAATTAGAGTGAAAGAAAGAGGCTTCATTGAAAAGTCGAACCTATAAAAAGGAAAAGACCCTTCAAAAAATATACTAAAAGTTTCATATACAACTCACGGGTTAAATTTCAACATGGTCAAACATGCCGACCATGCAAAAACAGAAGGAAAAAAAACCCACTAGCAAAATAGAAACTCGTAGTCAAAACAAGACCTTTCGTGCGGCAAGCTGGTGGATTGGTCAAGAGAGACTCAAAGGTATTCCCTCATAAGCTCCGGAAACACTATTGGGGGGCAAAGAGTAGCTAACTTCCGAATGACGAAAGCAAAAATTAGAAGAGGCTTTTGAAAATAAAAGAACGAAGATGATGTTGATTGATTATGTAATCTTGAGAAGAGATTGGCGTAGATTCTTGACGAGATCCTCAGCTTTCATGTAGAATCCAACGTCCATCTGAAATGGAAAAAAAGGCTATGTTAACGAAAATCAACAATAATAAAGGTTATGTAGAATGTTTCTAATTAACTGATTTTTAGACAGAATTGTTTAGTCGACATTTTCTCATTAAACCGAAACTCCACACTAATTTGCAAGTTCCCCTTCCACTTGCCTAGACCAAGACTAAATTGATATGAACTCCGTTTGAACTACTCAAATCAATTGAAACTTTTAACGTACAGTAATTTACTCGATAATAAATACATATGTTTGCATTAGTTTCCAAGTGTGTGCTAGTTTGAAAACGTAACCAAAAGTAGTAGCTTTTCTTGATTTTAACTTTACCCAGAAAAGAAAAAGAGAGGATTGACATAAGTACTTGAATTTACCTGAGCTACAATTGTCATATCCAGCATGGAACTCCCAAACGGTAACACACTGCTATTGAGAACAGATAGATTCAACTTCTCTATTTCGCTTAGTATCTCTGTCGTATATCCCTTTCGTTTCTCGTGATGGATTCGAAAAAGAGCATATCTATCCAAGACTCTTGCTTCGATCTCCGGGAGTCGTTGCTCGAATTGGTTATAAAAGTTCTCATCTAATGACATATCATCATCTGCCAAGACCTGAGACTTCTTTACAATCACAACCGATTCCACAGTCCTAATTGCCACCTCTTCCTCGAGTTTCTTGATGCGTTCTTGAAGCTGTTTCATATACTTGATTGCATCGCCGAGGATCGATGCTTTGTCCATCTGGAAAAAAATAAAAATAAATAAACACAACAACGCACAAGAAACTTGATTTGAGTAATATTGTTGTCAGGTAGCTACACCTGCCAAATTGGTCAATTTTGATGAACTTAAAGGGAAACTAGTATTCAATTATGTTGATGATTTGTCAAAGGTAAGCGAATTTTTTTCAAGCTAACTTTAATTGTTTCCAATGGGCGTGAACGACTAGGCTTTAAACCAGAAGATCTGCTCGACAGTATGACATGGAAACTTATAATACATGTAGATACATATGATTTTAATGTTAATCCATACTTAAGGAAAGTGAGACTTCTAGCTAACACCTCTTTGCAGTGTAAACTTGTGAAGTGTGATTGGATTAGATGATCTTATGTATGAAACAAAGTACCGTGCTACTGATTGCTTCATTAGCATTGGGGAAAATTGTGTTGTTAGTATGACTAAGATCTCATAATTAAGATTGTTGCAAACACGGGTTTACAAAATTCACAACAATTGATAGTGACTGATTGGAGCAAACAATAAATTACTGTTTCTAACGTCATCTCTAATTCCACAGCGTGATAATCAGGTATCCTACCATTGGTGTGTCGACATTTCGATCTCATACATATAGTCATTGTCGATTTGCATTTGTTCTGGCAACTCTAATGTTATGACAAAGATATATATTCTTAACAAGAGGGAATTTTTCCAAAAAAGGGAGATATGTTTGTTGAAGAAGATTTACCTTTTTAAGGCCAGGTATGATGGCAGAGAGAGCAATGAAGTTCTGGCTAAGCTTCTGGCGCCGCTTTCTCTCTGCAATCACGTGTTCTTGCGTATGTAAAGTTGATCTACTCATTGCCCCATCTCTCTTCAGCTCTTTTTGACAATCTCGGATCTCATGAGAACCTTCACAAATTAATTAAAACAAGACAGCTCTAAGCACCTTCATAAGTTAATTAAAAGAAAGCTTTTCTTGTTAACATCATACAGCATCCTGCCTCAGATCTAAATCTTTAGTCTAAACAAACAAAAGGGTTAAAGTAAGTACCGTAATGCTGCTGTGATTCGGCCGGGGACAGATCCAATCTCCCAAAAGATATCAACTGGGGACTTGACGATGGCGAGCACATCACTGTTCTCGGGGCTATGTTTGTTTCAGGCGAGCAAGTGTTGCTCCGGATCTCAGTCTTCAGCTTCTTCATTGGCCTCTCCATGATTGTCGGAGCAGCTTGGACCCGCGGATCGATGAGAGCTCGCATCGTTTCCGGATCCAACAGTGCATGAGGGGAGTGCATCTCTGAAGAGAAGAGGTTGAAGCCAAAATCGTCGAGAGGGAAATCGAAGGGGTTTGTCATCTGTTGAGGGTGATACATATTATGAAGCGGATCTTCTTTAACTGTGAAACCAAGTACAAATTAGATCTCGAAAAATTCATCAAGTCGACATGAAAATCGATAGGGCTTGAGAGGAAAATCAAATGCTCACTATCTCAGGGAACAATTTGGGGGACAAGATCTCCATTGAAGCACTCTCTGGGGTTCCTAAGAAGTATGAATTTTGTTTTCCTTTATTTTCTATAGATTTGGGTTGAAACCTCACAAGTGTGATTTAGAACCCCAAATAGAACGCAAAAATTTCATCAGAAAAGTACGGGTGATCTATGACAGATGGATGCCAAACATTGGAGAGTTCTCTACAGTGCCCTTTTTCTTTTCCTCGTTGACCAACAACAAATTCAAATATCTTTGGAGAAGACAAGACCAGAGAGGGACATGAGAAGACACATTAGTCAGAAATCTCACCTGGAGCAGAGGAGTACTTTGAGAACTTTGCCTTTTCAAAGGTGGGCGTGAGGGAAGAAATGGTGCACTGCCCTACACTTATAGAGGTACCAAACGCGGTCTTCACTCTCCAGTGTGAAGCGAAGCATTCGCACGTGCCGAGCGTGTTAGTGGTTAGCCTCCACCCTCTGTCTGTCTCTCTTTGTTCAGCCAACACTGTTTTAGTTTTTCCAAGTGTTCCCACATAATGCGCCTAGGACTTTATCTTTTTCCTTCGTCAACTTTAGCCCTCTCTCTCTCTCTCTCTACAATTTTAATATTTGGATATGATCCTCGAATGATGCCCATATCTTCATTCCCGGAAAAACTAAAGGAAAATGGACATTCATGTCTCTGTTGCTTTTTTTCCCACTAAAATATTATGCAAAAAAATTTCGTCATTTGCTAGTGTCGTATTCGAAACATTCATTTACTTCACTGCGTAAAAATCTGATATCAGAGATCTTGAACCTTTTTACTGGGACCGTCAAAGAGAGTAATATTAGACTTTTTACCATTATGTTCAAGGAATTATGGATAATCATTTATGGACGATTTGAAAGGGGTTTTATATTCAAAAGAATTGTATAAGAGAACAATTGAACCAGCTAGTCCGATACCATTAAGACAATAATTGGAGAGAGGATAATCTGTCCCTAAATCTTCGAAATGATCTGTCCAAACATTAGTTTTATGCTCAAAACACTGGCAACTTGTCATTTAGCTAGGAGATGTAAAATTTATATGGACATATGTAACTACTTTCTTTCCTGCTGTATAAAATAAAGAGGACCTTCTGTCTTTAAGGGATAGTTAATACCCTAATTTCAGGGTATTATAATTCTCCAGGCCCTTAAATCTAGGTATTACTAGGTTTCTCAAAAATTCTTAATTACTTATTTTATGAATATTGTGTACATAACAAAATGCGTAAGTAAATTATTGTATCTTATCTTTCATGAGTTTCGCTATTGAAATTGGATATTTTCTATACTAAGACAAAATTGCTAAAAAAATAGATCAAATGTTGAAATATCTTTGATTAATTTTTCAAGTGTCAATTTTCTTGCACGTATGTAAAGTTTGTGTACATTTACTAATATATTATAAAGCAAAGATGTCTTCATAAGTTTAAAGGATCTCAATCATTTAAGATGTCCTCAATTACTTACCATATAAATATATTTTACACTTTGTTGTATCGTGTAACTTTATGAATAATTTCTTTTCATCATTTGACGATTTAAATTTTTTTTAATAAAATAGTTTTGCTTAATCCTCCAAGTGTCAATTTTATGCACGCAATGTGTGTACACATGTGCTAGTACGCATACATATATACTTCCAATGTACATACGTTTGTTCGACTAATAATCCCCCCATATTTGGCCCTAGAAAGTTCTTCTATAATTCTCTCGTTGAAAAGTACTCCACGAATCGGAAAGATTGCATATGGCGAAGGACGAAGTTTCTTGGAACGCGTCTCTAGACCCACGTTTTTTCTGTTTCCCTCCGGATTCTATAATTAATTGACTGATGATAATCATATAAAGAGAATATAAATAAACAAAAGATTAATTAAATGATTTGAGCACGAGGACAATGTGGATTTAAAACCCTGCATTTCCTTGTACGGACTGTTGGGTTCGATTGGGACTCCGATAGATGGGACAGGATGCATCGTCAGGCCACAAAGCCACTCGTGACTCTGATGCTACGCTTTACGCTGTCGTGCGCCACTGCGTTTTTAAATATTTAGATTAATCCTCGATGTATGAATAGTAATCCTGAAGATTTATAGGTAGTCTTACCAAAAAAATTGGATATGTGATCGAGATGCAATGAAAACGTGCTGGATCGCTATGTATGCCATTTTTATAGACATTTATTATGTCGACTTGTGCATATCATATTACATTTGATATGACCAAATCAGATGAAATGATAATTTCAATACATATATATATATATATATATATATATATATTATGGAATGAGTGTGGAATTGGAATGAAATAAAAATTTATGTGTTCGATTTTAAGAAAAAGACTAGTGGTACTAGAACAGGACAAGATTTTGGCAATACATTTAATATTATTAATAAAAATAAAACAATATAAAGTTAATTTTTAAAATAAGTAAATTTTAAAATTTAATTATTGTGTTCATAATTAACTTAATCAAGTGTACATAATAATCATTTTTCCTTAACTAAATTAACTACCGTAGTTTGAGATTAATTAGTATCCATAATTAATATAATTTCTTATGCAATTTCATCTTTTTTAACTATTTCGTGAGAGATCTATGGGATAACATAATTTTGTTGTCAACTGATTCAAATTACCATTTTATGTGATATTTGGTAATATGTAGTTTTCATTTATCTTATAGCAACAATGGACATTTCACGAAACTTTTTTACGAAATTTTGATGTTGAATGTTTCCTTTGTATCTGCTGTATGCATTAGAGAGATTTATTTTTCCAAATTGAGGGGTATCAAATTATACTTGAAGTTCATGAGAGACTTGAGGGATAGACATGATTGTTCTGTCAACCAATGCTAATTACCATTTCACCTATTCTTGGGTAACAGTCATTATTTATCTCATTAAAATTATGAAATCTTCATAAAATTTTGAATAAAATTCAATATGTCACTTCAAATTTACTTTATATTATATAAATTGTTTCAATCGGATCCCCCTATTGGTCAAGCAATTAGAAAGAACATATGCCACGATGGGACACATGTCTTAGCGCTAAAGAACCGACCAAGGATTACTTGCATTCACAAAGGTCTCCGTGCTTCTTTGAATATCAACAAACAAATAAGTGAAAGTGCTTTATTCTTTCTAATAATTTTGTCTAGGATAACTACCAAAAGAACAGCATCGAAAATACGAGTGCAAACTTTTTGAATATCAGCAAACAAATAAGTGAAAGTACTTTATTCTTTCTAATAATTTTGTCTAGGATAACTACCGAAAGAACAGCATCGAAAATATGAATGCAAACTTTTGTTAATGCTTGTTTAGTATAATAAAATACACACGAGACACGCACGTAAATAACCAGTGAAGAATGGCAGCAATAACGACGACGGCAATGGCTACCGCGAAAGCCAAAGCTTCATGAGTTCTTCCAATGTGGGCGGTGGAGGCGGCGATGACGTAGATCAGCAAGGATAAAAAAGAAGGGAGAGTGCTCATCAAGGACAGAAATTGGCGAATCGTGATCAGTGGAATTGAAGAGAGAGAGGGAGAGAAGAGGAGTGAAGATCGTGCAACCTGCTTTTTAACTTTACCATTTTGGTTGAAAGTAGATTCATAATAGACCCACTGAAACCTATTCTTTTGGGTTTCATTTAGACACATATTTCAAATTTGAGGTGATCTATCTATAAACTACTTTACTCTTAAAGGCCTCACCATAAGTAGAGCAGGTGAGGGGCTTGCTTGTCCTAACCTGCCCGATGATGGTGCCATGATCGCCAACAAGGAGCGGTGGTGGCTGACACTTACCCTCACCTAGATCTGCCGAGGGCAAGTAGTCCATGGCTCTTGTTGACAAAGGGCCGAGCTCGCAATCACAACCACATCAAGTGACCACAATAGTGGTGATCGTCATTAACAGTATTGACAACCATTGTCGAGATAGCTTTGGTGGTTTCTCTTCAACATTAGATTCTGGTTTTTTTTTTTTTTTTCGTTCTTTCTTTTATTTAAAGTTTGTTACTTAATGATTTATTACCTTTATTAAAATAGTATCTAACTTCACCGAACACTATCTTGAATTGGATATAGCTTCATCCATTGAAACATGTGATTTTTTCTACAAAATATAACATACAAGACTATAGGTTTTTTTTTTTTTTCAAATTAACCATAGTCTTTCCTCCTAGTCATTTTCCTAGCGACCAAACCCAATCTTAGTATATCTATAAAGTATGTGTAGAATTGGCGTAGTTCTTTTGGCTGGAAAAAAGGAGCGGTAAGAGGTGACCAATGATGGCAATACCTGTTGGGCTTTAACCTAAGAGTTTGACACTTGTGACCAAATATTCGATTTACGAAGCTTAGAATTCTTTAGTGCGTAATGTCTAGATGGCAACCCATCACCGCAACCTCACCACAGCAACCTCACCACAGTGCAAGTTAAACAAATTACATCAACCCATCGTCACACTAATTTGATTTACATATTTCGATAGTGCAGATATACTAGACCTCTTCATCTTATTCAGGTAGTACTCTATATTCAAGGTAAGATTATATGAAAGATACAAGAACTGTTTTGCCGGTTTTGGATCATGCAATGAAATATCTTTCACCAAGTGTTATATTTTGGCTTCTTATTAAAGAAGACTCAAGTTCTGTGTTAGCTTTGGATAGAGAGGGTCAAATGCGAACAAGACTATATCTATTATATAATTCCAAATTTAAAAAAGTTGCTTAATATGCTAAACACGAGCTTTATACCAATGATAGTCAATATCAAAATCTAATCAACGGTGCCATCTAAACTCACTTTAATATAATAATGAAAGCCCATTAAAATTAAAGTGGTTTATACACTATCAAAGGCGATTCGACAACGCTAGATATTAACAAAAACATCCGGAAAGCATTGCTTTATAATAAGTTCAAGAACACAACATCGGAATCTAATCAACGATGCTAGATGATGAGGATAACACCTAGTAAACACTGCTCCTAGATGGATATGAGGACACAACGTTGATATCTAATTGATGACGCTGAACAATGGTGACAACATCTAGTAAATACTACTTCTAGATGAGTATGCAACGCTGGACAGTCGGTTAGCATTGGAATCTAATCGACAACTAAGCTAGACTTAGTAGAGATAAAAGTAAGATAAAGTAATTTTGTGTGTTGTTCGAAGGGGGTCTTCTGTTGGATTGATTGTGGTATTTATAGGCTAATTTGGTAATCCTCAATGCTCTGTTGCTTCCTCCTCAAGAGTCACTCCACGTTCTATGCTGAACTACCTTATCAACATTTGGTTACTTTCTTACTTGTTCACAATACTTGCACGGCTTGTCCAACAAGTATTAATTGCTCATCTTGAGTTTGGTGCCCTTTCAACCGTTCCCACCTAAATTTGCCGTCAATGTTATATCTTCAATAGTGTCTCTTGGCTTCGACACATGACAACCAACTACTTCATCATAAAATTATGTATCTTTGCTTGTAGTCCATTGAAATCTAGCCTAAGGATTCTCAAAATCCTTGCCTATGACCACTATGGGCTGGGCCAATGTAAATCACAACCCACATGCGGAGACGAAGGTGATTTTAAAGGTTTCTACCCTAGTGACCAGCGTGTGATTGCTGGGATATTTTTAGGCATCAACACTATCAAAATAATTATATGAATGGCACACATAACATGTATTGTTTGAAGTCTATGGACATGACTAAATCCGTCGAACAAGTAGGTTGGGTCAAATGGTCCAACCCAAACTTGTTTTCGAAATCTGGTTCTTTTAGGGTTATAGTTGATGGTTCTAGACTTATTTAATATGTTTTTCTATTGACTCATACTTGAATCATACCTATATCAATACACATACCTAACTCAACTCATATTACTAAAATACTTCCACATTTAATAAAATCTTGGAACATTCATGCCCAAATTAAGGTGAGAGTGCGAGGTGAGTGAGTGCAAGATCGAATAAGGATGAGAGAGAATGAAAAGTGAGTCATAGAGGTTGGTTGGGTCTAAGTAAGTTGTAAACTCATTTATGATTCATTCAACACCCATATTATATTGGGCTTTATTGTTCTAAACTTATTTATGACCCATTTACTGAATATAACTAACTCTTATAACCACAGAGCCCATTATATAAGGGTTAAGAGATGGGTTTATTACCATTTTGATAGATCTAGACATGACATTCTCAAACTGTCCATGAAGGATCATAAGGTGTTCATTGCGTAAATTAGTTCACAAATTCAACCATTCATGTAGAAACGGTTTCACTAGTATCATGAATATCCATCCATCACTTTTTGTCAATCTCATTTGCAGCGAATATGGATCAAAATCAGCTGAACTTGAATCTTTATACACAATAAGAAGATGGTCAACAATCGTTCAACTTACTTTGATTACAACAGATATAAACTGATGAATACAGAATGCTTCTGAGTAGAGCACAAGAGACCAAAAGACTGAACATTTAATCCAACCTGATGAGAGAAATTCCAATTTGTCTTTCTAAGGAAGACCCATTTCCACTTGCAATTACAGTGTAAGGAAGAGGCTTCAGTGGAAAGTTATACCTCTAAAAAAAGACCCTTGAAAAAAATTGACTAAAACTTTCCTATACAGCTTGTGGGTAAAATTTTAACATGGCCAAACACGTCGACCATGCGAAAAAGAAGAAGGAAAAACCCACTAGCAAAATAGAAACTCTTGGTCAAAACAAGACATTTCGTGCGCAAACTGGTGGTTTGGTGAAGAGACTCCAAGGTTTTCCCTTACAAGGTCCAAAATACACTATACTGGGGAAAAAAGAGTAGCTAACTCCCGAATGACGAAAGGAAAAATTAGAAGAGACTTTTAAAAATGAAAGAATGAAGGCGACGTTGATAGATCATGCAATCTTGAGAAGAGCTTGGCGTAGATTGTTGACGATATCCTCAACTTTTGTGCAGAATCCAGCGTTCATCTGAAAGGAAAAAAAGTTCCCGTTAATGAAAATTAAATTATTTTAGCCCGAACTTAATTCTCGAGAACAAAAGGTTACGTTAGGGAAAATGAACGATGATAAAGGTAATGCAGAATTCTTTCAATTAACTAATTTGCAAAATGCCCCCTCCACTTCACCTAGACAAAGACCAGATTGATTTGAACTACTCAAACCAATTTAATTGAAACTTCAAACCAACAGTGATTTCGTTAATACGCTGAAATATATGGTTTAAATATATTAGTTTGTAAGTATGTGCTTGTTTTGAAAACTTAAGAAAAAGTGTAAGCTTTTCTTGTCTGTAATTATACCCTTGAAAGAAATAAGAGGAATGATGCAAGAACTTGAACTTACCTGAGCTACAATTGTCATATCGAGTATGGAACTCCCAAAAGGCAACACACTGCTGTTGAGAATAGATAGATTTAACTTCTCTATTTCGCTAAGTATTTCTGTTGTATATCCTTTTCGCTTCTCGTGATGGATTCGGAAAAGGACATATTTATCCAAGACTCTCGCTTCAACCTCAGGGAGCTGTTGCTCAAATTGGTTATAGAAGTTATTGTCTAATGACACATCATAGTTTGCTGAGACTTGAGACTTCTTTACAATCACAACTGATTCCACCGTCTTGTTTGCTACCTCTGCCTCGAGTTTCTTGACGCGTTCTTGAAGCTGCTTCATGTACTTGGTTGCGTCACCAAGGATCGATGCTTTGTCCACCTGAAAAGCACAACAACACACACAAAAATTGATTTGAGTATTGTGGTCGAGTAGCTACACCTTTCAAATTTGTCAATCTTGATGTACTTTAAGGAAAACTAGTTATTCAATCTTGTTCATGATTTGGCCAAGGCAAACAAATCTTGTTCATTCTAGCTTTAATTGTTTCCTATGGGAGAGAAATACCGGGTAATGAATCAGAAGATCCACTCGACAGTATGACATGGAAGTGTAAGCTATTGTAAGCAAGTTAATAATGGATAGAGATATCTATAATTTGAATGGTAATCAATACTTATAGGAAAGTGAGACCCCTAGCTTACACCCCTTTCCTGCGTAAACATGTGAACTGTGATTATGAGATGATCTTATGCAAGAAATGAAGTACTGTGCTATTGACTGTTTCATTAGCTGTGGGGAAAATTGTGTTGTTGATATGACTGGATCTCTAAATTAAGATTCTTGGAAACCCGACTTTAGGGAATTCACAACAATGGCAAGTAACGATGAATTGGGACAAACAATTAATTACTGATTCTAATATCATCTCTATTTCCACAGTGCAATAGTCGGATTTCCTAAATTGGCGCCTCAACATTTTGATCGCTGACATCTATTCAATGTTGATAAGTTTTTGTTATGACACCTCTAATGTTATGAAAAAGATATATATTCTTAGCAATAGGGAGTTTTTCCAAAAATAAAGAAGGAAAATAAGTATCTCGAAGAAGATTTACCTTTTTAAGGCCAGGAATGATAGCAGAGAGAGCAATAAAGCTCTGGCTAAGCTTCTGGCGCCGCTTCCTCTCAGCAATCACGTGTTCTTGTGTATGTACAGTTGGTCTACCCATTGCCCCAACTCTCTTCATCTCCTTTTGACAATCTTGGAGCTCACAAACACCTTCACAAATAAATTAAAAAAAGACCACTTTCAGCATTACCATCATACAGCATACTACCTCAGATCTCAATCTTGCATCTAAATATACAAAAGATGTGCGAAGTAAGTACCGTAAAAATTTTGCGATTCAGGTGGGGACAAATCCGAGCTCCCAAAAGATATCAACTGGGGACTAGATGATGGTGAGGACGTCGCTGTTCTTGGGGCTTTGTATGTTTCGGGTGAGCAAGCGTTGCTCCAGATATCGGTCTTTGGCTTCTTCATCGGCCTCTCAATGGTTGCTGGAGCAGCTTCTACCAGGGATCCATGGGACATTGCATCGTTTCTGGAACAAATGGTGCGCAAGGAGGGTACATTTCCGCAGAGAAAAGATTGAAGTCGAAATCGTCAAGAGGGAAATCGAAGGAGTTCATCATTTGTTGAGGGTGATACATATGATGAAAAGGATCTTCTGTTACCTGTGAAATCAAGTACGAATTAGATCTTGTCAAGTCAACATAAAAATTGATAGGCTTACGAGGAAAATCAATTGCTTACTATCTCAGGGAAGAATTTGGGTGACAAGATCTCCATTGAAGCACTCTCTGGGATTCCTAAAAAGTATGAGCTTTTTTCTACCTTCTTTTTCTATAGATTTGGGTTGATGCGAAAGCTCACCAGCGTGATTTAGAACCCTAAGATAGAATGCAAAAATTTCATCAGGAAAGTACGGTTGATCTATGACAGATGAAAGTCGGGCATGGAAAGTTCTCTTTTGTGCCCTTTTCCTTTCCCTTGTCGATGAACAGTGAATTCAAATATGATTGAAGAATGAAAGACCAGAGGGACATGACATGAACCATGAGTCAGAAATCTCACCAGGAGCAGAGGAATGAGTGACAACTTTGCTTTTTCAGAACTGGGCATGAGGAGGAACTGGTGCCTTTACTTATAGAAGAACCAAACGCGGTCTCCACACACCAGTGGGGAGGCAAGGCTTTCGCACGTGCCAGGCGTGTTAGCCTCCCTCTCTCTCTGTCCCTCTTTGCTCAGCCATCACGCCTAGGGTTTTATCTTTTTCCTTCGGTCAACTTTAGCCCTCTCTCTGTCTCTCTGTCTCTCTCTACAATTTTAATATTCGGATATAATCCTCTGATGATTCCCATATCAACTTATTTAACGTCTAAAATGGTCGGTCATGTCATATTTGTTTTTTTTCCCACTAAAATATTATGCAAAGAAAATTCCGTCATGTGCTCGTGTCATAATCGAATATACGTTTACTTTTTTTTTTTGCATAAGAAATTTATTTCAAAGATCTTGAACATTTTTCTTGGTCGGTGAAAATGACACTTTATTCAAACTTGTTACCATTATTTCAAGATATTATCGGTGATAATTTCCAACGATTCAAAATGGATTTATATTTAAATAAATTGTATAAACAAACAATAGGGTCTACTAGAGAGGTTAATCTGTCTCTAAATCTTGAGAATGATCTGTCCAAACATTAGTTTTTTGCTCAAAATAAAAGCAACATTTCATATAGCTAGGAGATGTAATATTTTTATGGATATATATCTACTTTCATGCCTGTCCTTATGTTCGACATCTATGCTATTTTTAATATTATCCTTATGTTCAACATATATACTATTATGTAATTGAAGAGGGTCTCTTATTTTCAAGGGATCTCCTTTATTATTTTCCCCCAGGTATTCTTAATTTTACAAATATTATGTCCATAGAAAAATGATTCAATAAATTATTATATCTTATCTTTCACTTGTTTTAATATTAAAATTGTATAACGTCTATCCTAAAACAATGTTTCTAATTCAAATATTGTTATCTTTCTCTTTCCACTTATACATTTTTTCAATAAATTTTCTGTTATTTTATTATTCAAGCATTTCATACAAAAAAAAAAAAAAAAAGAAAGTGATTTCGTTTAATTTTTGAAATGCTCATTTCTTACATGGCGCAACGAGTGTGTACATTTAATAATATTTTATAAAGCAAAGATGACTTCATACATTTGAAGGATCTCAATCATTGTTTATAACTATCCTCAATTACTAACTATATGGACATGTATATATGTAATTCCGTTGTATTTTGTATCTTTATGAACAATTTCTTTTCCATTATATGTTGATTCAAAATTTTCTAAGAAATAATTTTACTTAATCTTTTAAATGTCAATTTCGTGCATGCACACAATGCGTACGAATTTGCTACTAGGTGTGTGTACACCTAATGTACAAATGTCAGTTATTCTCTCATTAAAAACTAAAAAGTAACTTCACAAATCGAAAAGATTGCAGATGATGAAGGACGAGGGTTCTGGGACGCGTCTCTAAACCCACGTTTTACCTGTTTCTTGCCGTATTTTATAATTAATTGACTGGTGATGGTCCTATTGGGAAAATATAATTAAAAATGGATAAATTAAATGATTTGAGCACGAGGAAAATGTGGAGTCAAAACCCCGAAGGTTCTGCCCCATTTCCTGTACGGACTGTTGGTTTGGTTGGACCTGGACTAGACAGGGCAAAATGCAGCTGCAGCCCACTAAGCTGTTCATGGTCTCTGCTGTTACGCTTACGTTGTCGAGCCCCACTGAATTTTTAAATATTTAGATTAATCCTCGATCTACTAAGTTTATTGTTAAAGATTTATAGGTGGTCGTACCCCAAAAAAAAAAAAAAATGATCCATTGACGCCTGATAAAAACTTATCATACCACTAAATATCTCAATTTTATTAATGGATTTATACACCAACTTGAATGTATTATTTTGTGTTTGATATATCGGACTGGAATATAATAAGAATTCCGACATTTTTTGTTTGGAAAATTGTGGAAATGAATTGAGATGAAAATTTTTGCATTTGATTGTGGAGAAACATGTGTTAGAATGGTCTAGAATGGGAGTTTTCTAGATTACACTTGCTACAAAGCTTATTTAAAACAATGTAATTATGATTTAGATTATAATACAAAAATATATATAGTTATAGCTTTTTTATTAATAAAATTATTAAACTTAATATAAATAATTAACTTAATGAAATATACATAATTATCATTTATTCTTAATTCTATAAACTATTGTAATTTGTGATTAATTAGTATATGAAATCATGTTATTACATCCCTTAATTATAAATAAATGTATATAAGTGATTGAAATATAAAAATATCATAGTTAATAATTTTAAATTATCGTTTGTCAATAGGCAAAAAAATTATTTTATAAATAATTAACTAGCCTATATGAATTAATAGTAATCTAAAAAATTATTTGTCGTGAAGAATAGGCAGGATCGTTGACTGTGTTTATTTATCTTGTAAATAGTATGGACTCCTTATGAGATTTTTGGAACAAAAGTTTGAGATTCAATATGTCACTTCTAAATTTTACTTTATACTATAGAAGTTGGTCCAATCATGTCCATCTATAACCCAACATGCCAATGAATGGGGACGGCCTCATTTCCATTTCAATGCTTTCATTCCTAATAACCAAAAAATGAAATCAGTAAGAGATCTGTAAAGATGAGGTTGGATTGAAAAGCAATTGGTCAAACAATTGGAAAGAACATGTGCCACGATGGGACACATGTCAAGAGCACTAAAGGACCTTTTGCATTGACCAAGGTTTTCTTGCATTCACAAGAGCTCCACGCTTCTTCGAAGACATGGAGGTCAAGAAAAAAACATGTGAAAGTGCTTTGTTCTTCTAATAATTTGTCGCTGTTGACTACCAAAAGATAGCATCTAATATGTGAATGCATACTTTTGGTACGGATTGTTTAGTATTAAAAAAAAAAAAAAAAAAAATGCACCCGAGACACGCTCCTAAGTACCATTTAAAAAAAAAAAAAAAAAAAACCAAATTCTGTTCACATTTTTAACCAAAGTTATTAAATATTTAGTACCATATCGATAATAACTTTATACTTTAGATGAAATGATTGAATTGCATAAAAAGTGAGAGAAATAGTGTAAGCGAGAGCATAAATCGATCAAAGGAATATTTTACTGAATTTTGAAAAGGGTTGGTTAAGAACAGCGATCCTACGAATTATGAGGTAATTTTACATTTTTAATTTGCCCAGTCTGAAGAGTCCATATATTAGAATTAATTGACCATCCAAATTTAGCCATATTACCTAACTTCACCGGTTTTTGGCCAACATGCTCTCACACTTTTGAAATATTCACTCGCGCTCAAACGCTAATTGCCAAACTCTCCTCACAGAGAGAGATGTGAAACACATATTCGATTCACGGCGTGGTAACTACGATGCAAACCATTTGAGCTTTGGAGGTCGCCCAATGTTAGGCAACCTTCAATCTTGGTCATGGGTTATTGGAGGCCAAATACATACTTCTGATATCAATGGTGAACTAAGATTAGTGATGAGGATCTTCATTGAGATAGATGAGAGAGAACATGTTGTCCTCAAAAAACTTTGTCGATTCATAAAATGCACAAAGCACATATGGTATGTCAGTGATAATGGGTGGAAATTCCTAATGGAACCTCTCATTCTACTATCTCGCCATGACCATACCTTATGAGAGGTATTTGTATGAGGTTGTCATAGCGTCCATCCTCAAAATTTTGAGTAGTGGCATAACTATTGAGTATAATGTTTTATACTCTCGCAACTTTCAAAACTTATCAAACAACTTTGGCGGAAAAGCTCGCCCAAAGTAAGAAAAAAACTATGGCTGCCTATTGCATTGCGGCATTTGGCTCATTAAACTTAAACAGTTCCTTTGAACTCTGCCAATCCATGTTTCAAGTAAGAGTCCTTGTAAAACTAATAGATAAACTTAAAAGGTGAACTCGCCTCCGATCCAAAAGATGGCCAGAGATAGGTGAAAACTGACCATCACAGCAGTTCGAATTTGATTTCAACATTGCACAACAATTTTCAAAATGTCATCTCAGCCAAACTGTAACCCCAAGCCAACTTCTACAAAATCTCACAATTTCATAACATCCTAATGTTTCTTTAAAACACAATTTCACAGCTCAATAACCTTTAGAATTGATACAGTAACCTAAAACCCAAACTGAATTGACCCAATCATGTACATCATGTTAATTGTGTTTCCTTTTTCCTCAAAAATAGTATGGACATCTTATGAGATTTTTGGAACGAAAGCTTGGAATTCAATATGTATGCCACTTTAATTTATAATAAAAGTTGATCCAATCATGTCCATTCGTAACCCAACACACCAATAAATGGGAACGGTCTCATTCCCGATAATTAAACGATGTAATCAATATGAGATCTGAAAAGATGAGGTTGGATTGAAAAGCCATCGATCTTATCATGTGGAGGCTATTTGTCAAGCAATTGTAAAGAACATATGCCACGGCGGGACACTTGTCAAGAGCAATAAAGGACCTTTTGCAGTGACCAAGGTTTTCTTGCATTCACAAAGGGCTCCACGCTTCTTTGAAGACATGCAGGTCAAGAAAGAAATAGGTGGAAATGATTTGTTCTAATCATTTGTCGCGGGTTAACTACCAAGAGAATAGCATCTAAAATGTGAATGCATAATTTTGCTAATTTTTTTTGGTCAAAATGCTTTTGCTAAAGTTTATTTAGTATAAAAAATACACAGGAGACACACATCTAAGTAACCATTAAAAAAAAAAACTGTTTTCACATTTTTAACCAAAGTGACTGCATATTTAGTATCATACCAATAATGACTTTATACTTCTGATGAACTGATTAAATTGCATAAAAAGTGAGTGAAACGGTGTAAAGGAGAGCATAAATCGATTAGAGGAATATTTTTCTTAAGGAATGTGAAATTTGGAAAGAGTTGGTTAAGAATAGGGATCCTACGAATTTATGAGGTAAATTTACATTTTTAATTTACCCAATCTAAATAGTCCACATATTAGAATTAATCAAAGCATCCAAATTTAGCCATATTACCTAACTTAACCTGACTTTTGAAATATTCTCTCGAGCACTCAAATCCTAATTGTCAAAGTAGAGAGAGAGATGTCTAAATAGTCAACATATTAGAATTAATTAAAGGATCCAAATTTAGCCATATTACCTAACTTACCCTGACTTATGAAATATTCTCTCCAGCCCTCAAACCCTAATTGTCAAAGTAGAGAGAGAGAGAGAGAGAGAGAGAGAGAGAGAGAGAGAGAGAGAGAGAGAGAGAGAGAGAGAGAGAGAGAGAGAGAGATCATGTTGTCCTAAAAGATGCACAATCCATGCATGATTTGTGAGTAATAACATGTAGAAAGTCCTAATGAAACCTTTCGTATCGTTATCTTGCTATGACCATGCTTTATACCATGCGTGATATGTGAGTAATAATGGGTAGAAAGTCCTAGTGAAAACTTTTATACCGCTATCTTGCTATGATAGGTACTTGTTTGAGGTTGTCACGACATTTGTTCTCGAAATTTGAGTAGCGACTTGATTGTTAAGCATAACTTATCAAAAAACTTGGCCCAAAGCAACAAAACTACAAATGTCTGATGTACTGCGCCAAATGGTGCATCGAACTTAAACGATTCCTTCGAATTTTGCTTCAAGTTGGTCATGAGTCCTTGGAAAATTAAGTAGACACACTTAAAAGGCGAACTTGCCTCCGACTCAAAGAAAAAAGAAAAAGCCAGAGATAGGTGAAAACTAGTGCCAATCGCAATTGTTCAAATTTGATTTCAACGGTGCACAACAAAATTTCAAAATCACCTTGGCCAAACTTCTGCAAAATCTCACAGTCCCACAACACTAAAGTTTCTCTACAACACGATTTTGTAGTTCAATGACCTTTAGAATAGATCCAGCAACCTAAAGCCCGAACTGAATTGAAATCAATCCGGCGCGTTGAGTTCTGTCCCCTATGAGCTTGGGCCAAAGACCAATCTCTCCCTCGCGCGGTTTGCTTCTCTTTTCTGTTTTCCCGATTCTTCTTTCTCTCTCGCTTCTCTACTCCTCTTTCCAGGTTCAACAAGCTGCAACAATTATACATAGGCTGAAGTTGGAGTTGGTTTTTTGGGCTTCAAGATGTTAGCTCCATGGGCGTAAGAGATGAGAGTTGGGTTTCTTGGGCCTACGTCCTTTTCTCTTGATCCCATTTGTTACCTCACAGACGGTGTGAAAGAAATAAAAATACAAAAATGTCGTGATTTCATGGAAACAGCAAGGGCAACAAACCTTTGGGAGCTAAAAGAGGAGAGGAAAAAGGAATTCCGTTGCCGGGACTTGAACCCGGGTCTCTCGGGTGAGAGCCGAGTATCCTAACCAACTAGACTACAACGGATTTGTTCATAGGTCTGCTAATATTTTTATTTAACTCTTTCAGTAATAAAGAATCTTTCTGAGCCAGATTTCTGCATGTCACCGTAGAGGCGAATTCTCATCTGGGATCCACGTTACAACCATGAGATAAAAGAGGTCTTGAAGAATTTTGAGCCCATAATCTTGTGTCGTGTTTAGTTTCACTTGAAGAATTTATTGCCAATATAGTGGTCTTGAAATTAACAAGACGTAACACACGAGATAAAAGAGGAGTTAGGGTTCTCGACAGCTCCAAGATTGCTTTTTATTCAAAATGAACACCAAGTTCATTGTATTCATTGTTCTTCTACAAGGTTGCATCCAATCTGAAGAAAGTTCTATTTGCTTTTAGTGAATTTTGCACCTGATCTGTAATTTGTACGTGTGGAATGTGCTTACTTGTTTACGCATGTTCGAAAAAACTCTTATCAATCTATAAAATGGACAATCCCACGCGTGATATGTGAGTAATAATGGGTGGAAAGTCCTAATGAAACCTTGCATACTACTATCTCACCATGACTGTGCCATATGAGAGGTATTTGTTTGAGGTTGTCACGACATCTATTCTCAAAATTTGAGAAATGACATGGCTATTAATTATAAGGTTTTACTCTCAAAACTTCCAAAACTTAGTGGAAAGCTTGCTCAAAGCAAAAAAGCTATGATTGTTAGTTGTATTATGACAATGCATGTGTCGAATTCAAACGGTTCCTTTGAACTTTACTAACCCCCATTTCAAGTGGGTCTATAGTCCTTGAAAAATAAGTAGCCATACTTAAAAGGCGAACTTGCCTCTAATCCAAAAGATGGCCAGAGATAGGCGCCAAACACAATATTCAAATTTGATTTCAAGAGTGCGCAATAAAAATTCAAAATGTTGCATTGGTTAAATTATAACCCCTAGTCAACTTTCGTAAAATCTCATAATTTCACTACACTCTAAAATTTCTTTACAATATGATTTCATAGTTCAATAACCTCTAAAATCAGTCTAGAACCTAAAATCCAAACTAAATTGCCTGAACTGAATTGAAATTATAACTTAACTAATAAAATTTCATCAAATCAAATAAATTAATGATTCAAATTCTTGTTGAGCGCCTTGAAATGACATTAATCGGACGCAATGAGTTATCCTTCTGATGATATGAAAGGAAAATACAACATTGACCTATGAATATTAAGGCTCTTGCACTCGACAAATGCAAAGAATCACGGTCAAGTCCAATAAATAGGAAAAACATAATCCGACGCAATGAGTTGTCCTTCTGATGACATCAAAGGAAAATACAACAATGACCTATGAATATTAAAATTTTTGCACTCGACAAACGCAAAGGTTCGCGGTCAAGTCCAATAAAAAGGCAAAAGAAAAAAATTCCGTTGCCGGGACTTGAACCCGGGTCTCTCGGGTGAGAGCCGAGTATCCTAACCAACTAGACTACAACGGATTCATCGGTTAAGGTAACCTTGTTTATATTTATCTAATTTTATGAAATTTCTCTCAACCTTCACACCAAGCTCCTCCGACTTATCTGAGAGAGAGGGAGAGCGAGCGGTGAGAAGCCGAGTGATAAAGCATCCAACTCGTCAGCCATCTTCTTTCACCTGTGAATAAATTTTCTATCTCACGTTTGAGTTAGATTTCTGCATTTGTCGCTAAGAGGAGAACAAGGGTTACTATAGAAGATGCTTATCTGGGCTACAACGATGAGTTGTATTCTGTGCCCATAATCTTGGATTGTGTTTAGTCTCACTTGAAGATTTTCTTGCCAGTGGAATGGTCTTGAAATTTACAATATTTGTAGGTGTGGAAGGTGCTTACTCGCTCACACATCCTTCGCAAAACAATGACAAAGATATGTGGTTAGATCGAATAAGCAATTCAAGAAACTCCTCAAGGTAAAGAATCCCGGTGGTAAAAAAAATTTCAAGAAAGGTGAGCGGTCTACCGCGGGTCAAACAAGAATAGATGAGCTTAATTGTAGATACAGGAAAAGAACCAGAATAGATGGCCAAATTAGAGTCTCTAAGCATCATTTAACCACGGGTCAAGCAAGATGAGCGGTCTACCACAGAGAAAATGAAAACTGCAATTACAAGGATAAAGAAAGATAACCTTTTATTATCTGCAAACGGTTCAAGAAATGGGACAAGGGCAATAGAAGCAAGACCGACAAAGGGGAAAAAAGCCATGATAGCAAGAGGACAACAAAAGGTGACACAACAAAAGATTTGGTGTGACTTGTCAAAAGAGTGGGTCGGATTGGGTTTGGGTTAAGTCATAAATGGTCCTATTTAAATCAACCCATTTAATTCATTTATGATCCATTTATCGTGATGTAAAATTTTTGACCCATAACTGACCCATATCTAATCCATTTAACTAAATGTAAGAAAGCTTACTTTTATGATTTTTTTTTAAATGGCATTTTAAAAATACTTTTATGCAATACAAGTTTAATGGACAATTTTTTATAATTTTTAAAATTTTAGTTTTTAAAAATCGAGTTTTTAATTATTTTATTATATAATTTCTATTTTTCTTTTTCTTTTTCCTCTTCTTTAGTCTACCGCCAACCACAATGATGACCGACGACCGGCCATAGGCGAGCCTCGAGTTCATCAAGCTCGCCCGACACTGACGAGCTCGAGGCTCGCTAGATCAGCCTTGAGCCTTGCTTGGTCGAGTGTTGGCTGTCGTCGTGCCGACCACTAGCAAGAAAGGAGGAAGAAGAAAGAAAAAAAAAAAGGAAAGAAAAAAGATAAAGAAAAAAAAGAAAAGAAAAATGAAATATAAAAAAAATTATAGTTTGGATTTTTATAAAAATATTTTTATAAAGTTAAAGAGCGAAGAGAGAGATTGTAAGGCTTGGGTTAGAAATGGATTATAAGTCCAACTCATTTAAGACCCATTTATCTTAAGCTTTCCATTTTTAAACCCATTTGACTAATTTTTTTTTTAAAAAAAGTGACCCATATATGATCCATTTATGATTTAAATGAATTATATATGGGTCTAAGACCCATTTTGACACCTCTACAAGTACCCCCAAAGAAGTAAGAAAAGATAATGCACATAATAAAACAACCCACGACTGTTGCACCAACACGTAACTAAAATTGATAGACAAGGTTGCAGGATATGCCTCGCAGGAAAATCATCAGGTATAAACAGGCCATCTCGGATAACCAACTCAGCACACTACCCCGAGATTTAAAAGAAGTGGGATCATTGATGGTTATTGGAGATTAAACAACCTGGACTTTGAAAAGCAGCTCATTTCCGCCATAAATTCATGATGATCTAAGAGGTTGATATTTTCAACATACCAAAGGTCGTCAAGATGAGGACCAGTGAAGGTTTCCAGGATCGACATACACATTCAAGAAAATCAAGAGACAAGAAGTAACTTCATTAGCCAGGTATATTTTGTGGGTATAAAAATTCCAAATGTCCTTTTGAAGGGCCAATATACGGTAATCTAAGATACTATTTTCTTTGATGTGCCAATTCTTGATGCAACATCTCTCAGCTCTCGTGGCAGAGAAGCGGTCATGTTCGTTCTCCTTCGATCCTTTGAGAAAGGCAGTATGTTGACCCAAAACTTCATCCGCTCGAACCATCTTAGCATGCTTAAGCTTTTGTTGATGGTGTACATCTGCCAGTCTCTTTTCGATCTCAGTCAATTGCTTTTCAAGAAGTGTTTCCTCCTCACCGAGATCAGCTATTTCATCTATCATAGTCCGTAAGGTGGCGTGACTTGTCCTTACGTCTTGACTGGCTTCCTCAATAGAGTGACTAGAGTTTGAATGACTTTCCTTTGAAATGGTCAGGGAAATGATTAATTCATGGTTGCGTTGATAAGTTTCCACCCCTGTAGAAAAACCATTCAGGAAATTCTGGACACTTTTCCTTGAGTTCGGGAGGTAAGGTAGAGCTGATGCTGTCTCCGCATAACTCTTCCAGTAGAGCCTGTCAAGGATTAGCCTATTATTCACAATCATTGGAAAGCCATCACTCGAGAGATCGAGGAACCCAAATAATCTCATCCTCACCCTCTCGATGATGGATTCACGAGGGGATGGAATTTCAGAAGCTAAGTCGTTAGGATTAACAGCTAAAACTTGAGATGCTTCTTCCAACATATGCCTGGCTCTGACAAAAGAATCCGGAGAACCCTTATCACCAGCTTGATATGATTGCTGCATCAAAGAAGGAAATGATGATGGAGCGCTAGATGGATTTTCAGCAAGAGCAGGAGTTTAATGGAAAACTACAAGTCGCTGCGGCAGCGGAACCAATATCTTTGCTTGGTTCACCAGAAAAGGACCTAAATTGACAACTTAATTTGAAGCAGATGACAGACTCAATAATGAAGCCTTCGTAACACCTAATTGAATCGAAAGATAAATTTGTGAGATAAGGTAACATATAGATTGAGTAAGAGAAAGTAGGAAAACATTCCTTGCTCAGGTGCTGGAAGAACTAAGAGAGCAAGGCTGCTGAGACATGTCAACGGGCACACTTAATGAGTCTTGGTCGTTGGTAATGATAGGCGTACCTATAGGTCAGTTATGAATCGTGTTAATATCATATCAGAGAGATGGCCATCAATGTGTTAGGTAATACTCACCATACACTGCTAAAGGAATTAAAGATGGAACAAGTAGGGCATTCACAAAAGCAGGAGGGGAATTGCAACTTGACTCAATACTTACACCAACACCACCAAGGGAAGCAATGGCAGGAGTAATATGACATCTTGAGGCAAGAGAAGCACCCACGGACCCGGTGGTATCAAATGTTGCTGATGGGTCCAGACTTGCACCGATATGCGAGCTTTCTGATAAGATCAAGGAGCTTCTTTTTTCTTTCCTCCCCAAAAGTGCAATCGCATGCGCTTCTTCCTCATCCTGCAAAGCACGAAGGTCACTCAGTTAAGGTCAAACCCTTAGTGACTGGAGGAGTAAGCTTGGTTGGACGAGAATCAACTATCAAAAGCGAGAGCATATTTAGGGAAATCTAAGAGCAAGAGCAAGACAAGTAAAGCAAGACAACTACCTTTGGTGGATTTTCCTTCTGTATTCCTCTTTGAAAGTTTTAGAGAAGGCGGAGTTTGAAAAGCGATGTTGAAATATCACTTGAAAACATCCTTTCAATTTCTTTATTCGTCGAAGAATCCTGCTCCATTGCTTTTCGATTGGATGGTTCTGTATGGTCCTTGGGATTGAAGGTCTTCTCCCCCTTTTTGTTGGCAGCTTTAAGTTTAGAATTACTACGAAGTGATTTCACTCGACTTGAAGTGGATTTAGTGCTTCTTTGTAAGGGGAGTCAAAGATTACAGAAACCCACCAAGTGGTCCATTCGGAGGTACAATCAGGAGTGGGAATACATCGATATCGGAGAAGTATCAAGTGTGCGTAATCTAGGTGATTTAGAATAACAGTTGAAAGGACTATTCTCCGAGGATTTGTATTTGTTCTTGTTCATGTAAGGAAATTCAAGAGAATATGGGATTGCCATCACCACAACTTACTTCAGACCGAATTGTCTTGCACAATACTGCAGAGAGTATACTTCAAACCTGTGGTACGACTTTCCTTTCATCGATAGTCTTATAGGGAGGTCAATTGGGGCAAGCACATTGAGCTGGAAATCAAAAGATTGTTTCCCAGGGAAAAGTCGTAAAGAGTAGGGAAATCATGGCGAGTATAAAGAAAGAATGAAAAATTAGGTGATTTAAAATTAATTAATTGCCAGAGGAGAAATCTGAAAGAGGAAAGATTCGCCAAGACAGGCAAAGGAGAACGACTTAGAAGTCGACAACTAATGGATTCAGGAAAATGAAGCTGGATGCCCAACTGATCACAATATGGCAAGACACGAGGTTCTTTCCGGAGCAAAGACAGAAAATGAAAAAGCAATCAAAGCTTGAAGGATCCAATATAGTTAAAAAGAGTGTTAAATGATATTTTGAGTTTGAGTCCATATACGATATCCAATTTGTACAAAACATTTACTGAAACGAGAAAGCACGGCCGCTGAGCATTTAATTAGAAGTGGCGCGTGATAGGAGCCAAAAGGATCCAGCCCTAGATATCAGTTTCACGTTGGAAATGAAGGCCATGATCCATGGGTTGACTTTTGTGAACCTTCTCATTTGTCAGCATGAAATCATTCTGAAGAGTTGATCGTCCGAATTCTTCAACCTCATTAAATGCGTGCACATGGCCATGTGCATGCATGCTCATAGAAATTGGTGAGCACTTGCTGCTTCAGAAGCCTATCTTGTAGGCGCCGAATCCCCTCTCTCTCTCTCTTCTTGGTCATCTTTTGTGGACTTCTTTTGTCTTTTTGTGGATAAACAAAGAAAGAGGAAAGGCAGAAGCTATTCTACTTGTGCCAGTGCACGATGGTCATATGCCCACAGGCCATCATTAATTGCATGGGGGCGCATGCTTTGAAGATCGGCACGGTGTTGACATTTTTGGAGTACAATTTTTTTTGTTTCCTTCCTTCCACCGATAAAAGGAGAGAGCTTCGGAGGACAAGGGAGTAGCGAGAGGAAAGAGCTCGAGAGAAAGTGAGAGGCTTTGAGCTAGAAGGTTTGTGCGGAAGTTGAGTCCATTGAATTGTGCTATTAAACACGGTAGATATTGGATATAAAGTAGGGCAGTGAAACACTTGAATGCATAAGTAATTATAATTTGTAATTCTTCGATTTATAATGGATTATTTTGCTAACTCTCCCTGTGGACGTAGATTCCAACATTCGGATCAAACCACGTAAATTTCTAATGTCATTTTATTGTTCCTCATTTTATTTATGTATATTTCTATAGCTCCTGACATAATTACAAAATTTCGATCCGTTTCTGCTGCTATGCCGATTACAATAGAGAGAACCATCATCTTCTAATTGCATGGCTAAGGAAGCATGAGTAAAACCCCTATATAAAACAGCAAGAACAAGTTAACCTAAGGCAAGTGGTGTGCCTGCCGCAAGCCTAGAATCAATGGCCAAGAGGTCTTTGGATACTTTGAGTGTTGGATGGAAAAAGAAATATTTTGAAAGCCAAAAAGTAGGAAGGCTGCATGTTCCTTGTCTGTGATCGACCAGATTCCTGAAGAAACTTAGGCAAATCCCATACGCCGGAATACCATTGGGGACCTCAGCAGCCTTGAGAAGCTTAGTAGAACCGATATCCCTAACGGGTTTACTAATGGCAAGGAAGCCAGCAATGGTGTAAATATCCAACAAAGAAATAGACATGGGACCCTAGGGAAAGAAAAAGCAATTGGTCAACGGAGACCAAAAACTGATTGCGCGCCCAGGATACCTAAATCCAAGTCCCAATCGAAGCTGCTGAGTTGAAGAGTAGTCTCAATCTGGCCTTTTTCCAAGTAAGCTGAATCTGGTTATTGGCCTTTTTCGTAAATACCATTTATGAAAGTCAATCTCGAAAGAAGGAAAACTCCTGAATCAAGAGGGATCAGTTGTCCAGATTTCCACAATGAAGGCTTTGAATCGGGACCAATTCTCCTTTTTTTTTTTCTTTTCGAGGAAAGCAAAATTTAAGAGAGGGACGGATGTCCAAATGGCTTTAGAAACAAGGGCCAATAATAAGCCATTCAGGGTACTCATCAATCAGATTAAGAAGATGGAAACAACAGTTGTCAGAATGTTCATCTTCCTTTAGACTATTGAATCTAGGGATACAATCTGAGAACAGATACTGATTAGGTTTGGGAGCCACTGAAAATAACAAAGCCTGAGAATAAGGAAAATCCAAAAGTTCTGAAACATAGGGTTTAAGGATGAAGACAAAGAAGTGTAAAGGTCAAATCTTTCCGCGTATAAATATATTTTTTAGATAAGCAGAGACCTAAGAGATAGCGATCCAAAAAGATGCAGTTCATAATGGATATGATTCACAAATCATAGGCGATCAGGACAACATGTTGAAATATTAACGCTACTATGAGCTGGATGACTGTGCACGAAGTACAAAGTGGCAAACAGACAATCCCCATGTCGAGATCACCTACGAGGGAAAAAGTGCACGATCAAGGTATTGTTTTAAAAAAATCGAGATTTTTTTTTTTCAATTCTTTGAGGCATATGTTAACATAAAAAATAGTCTACCTGACTCACAAATGAGAACAAGCAATTGAATGGCACATAATAATCATGTGCATAGCGCATAGGTATCACTAAAAGTGTGTCAATTCATCTACAAGTACATGGATCAACATATGTTGATTGAAATTGGCATTCATCAATGACACGTGTTCAATTATCGAAGTACTAGTAGCTGCTAATACAAGCATTATCAATGGAATATTTATTAAAGGGATATTAAGAAGCTGCTTTGAAGTTTAAAATCGATGAAGCAATAATGGACACATTTTTGGCTGGAACAATTATCACTTCCAAAAGGTCATGTGTTGAATTTTTCAACCAATCCTAGCAAGTGCAGCAGTATACATCGACGATATCCTGCTCTATAGTCTTGATGAATAGTCATACTACCAACTTCTTGAATAGTTCGTAGAAATTGTGAAAAAGTATGGAATCATGCTTTCCAAAATAAAGATGAACATTGTCCAGACATAAATTGAATTTATTGGTATGCACCTCAACAAAGGTACATATTATCCAGGGCCACATATTGCTCAGGAATTGCTGAAGTTTCCTGAAGAAAATTTCACAACAAAACAGGTCCAACAATTTCTTGGGACAATTAATTATCTCAGAGACTTAGTCCCAAACCTTGCAAAACTGCTGATTTCATTACAGACAATGTTGAAAAAGAATTCCCTACCTTGCTTCCCCGTTGCAAGAAGAGAATCGTTGACGGATGAATACTTGACACCCATTGTCATGAAGAAATTGATGGTAAGAGATACCTGTGTGCCTACAAAGGTAGAAAATTTTTCAAAGCTGAAATGCATTATCATTCCACTTTCAAAGAAATCTTGGCGGTAAAAAATGGAATAAAAAAGTTTGAATTCCATTTCATCGGCCATCACTTCCTGGTAGAATTAGACATGGCATCTTTCCCTTAGATGATCAAGTTTAAACAAAAGCAGATTCCAAATTCTCAATTACTTTGATGGGTTGAATGGTTTTCAAAATACTCTTTTGAAACCAAACACATTGCCGGGAAGAATAATGTGCTTGCTGATTTATTGTCAAGACCAAAAGCACCAGCAGAAATCAACATATACATCATGAGGCATGCTTTTCATACTCTTCACAACGATGAAAAGTATAAGATTGAACGAATACGAGATTGGCTAAGCTAGCAATATCCCCAATAGATCATTAAACATATCCAGAATGATAGCCTTACTGAACATCTGGATAAACTCATGTGGCAATGCCACACTAATTTGTTCAGACTTAATGGAGGTTCGATTTTTTATCATTTTGGGTTAAATTCGGATTATCCGTTCATACATCCTCTAATCTGAAAGGAATATGATTTCCCTAATCAACTTCGTTGGTTATTATGGTACTTAACCAATAAGTAGTTAATAGCTATTGAGATTCCAACCAGAAGATTCATTGCCAATCTCACCAAGATATTTGGACTCGGCAAAGGAAATATTGAAAAGGAGAGTGACAGAAATCTTTTAGATTTCCTTAATTCGTTTTATCCTCCAATTCACTGGAAATACCTCTTGTAGAAAGAACTGAGAACTACACAGCCAAACCCTGAGGTCCATACTATTTTGTTCTTTCGACGTCCATGGGTTTTTGTCATAAATAATGACAACATTACCAATGCCCACAAATTATGGGAACCACATCCTATAAACTGATACCGCACAGTGCAGAAGCTCGAATTCACAAATCTTGTCCAGGACCTGTTAGTTGTTGTGAGCATTAGTACCGAAAACTTCAGAGAATCTTGTGTCAGGAAAATAAAACCATTTCTGAAGATGCATGGAACTATAATGAACCTACTGCATGGGATCATTATAGTCTCTCGCCAGAAGCCAAGGAAGCACTCGAAGAATTCAGACAAGCTTCATCATCACAGGAGCACGAAATGGCAGACACAAATGACATCACACAGTCCTCTCAAGACCCCTATGCTAAATGGGGAGGTCTTCTTTTCCAAGACCCTTATGATTAAAGACCTTTGTCCTTATCTCAAGACATGGACACATCCTACTATGCTCAACCATCCAATTGACCTCCGCCAAGCATTCTTGCCGATATTACAGGCTCCTCCCAAAATCAAGCGGAAGCATCATCGTCAAACCAGATTCTTTCACCAGATTCACTTGCAAGACTTGAGCAAAAATATGAAGAAAGTTTGGTGGCAATGCATAGTTCAGACGACTCAAACTATGACTACAATGCTCGTGATGGACGAGACCGCTGACCGTACAAGACCACTGTCCGTACAAGAGCACTGTAACAAGTTACTGTTCACTTTTACTATAACAATAGGCTAGGGAAATCACTGTTTATCATCACTGTTCATACCGTGCGAATAATTCCTTACCGGAATTTCCGGCGCCTCTGTTTGTTTCAGGACCTGTGAGCTTGCTCTTTATTTGTGTGTGACCTCTTATTGCCTATAAAAGGCGAGGAGGATGTAATGTGTTAGGTAGAGTCCCTTAAAGTAAAGTGAGTGTTTTTGTGAAACTCTCTCATGGCTTTCTAAATTCCTTCTTCTTCTCTAGCCTAGTAGGATCCTCTGAGAAATGCAATTCGGATAGATAGAAATGTTACCATCCTGGTTCTATTTGAGTGTCTCTAAGCTCTGAACTAAAGATCATAGTGGTTTTTTGTTAAAAGACTATCCCTGAAGGGCTTGAACGGGAGGTTCGCTCACTGTGGGAATGCATACTTGCAGGAAACTGACTCCGTCCTCTCTGGTCCACATCATGGAATAGTTTTCTCACAATTAGGAGAACCACTTGAGAATATGAATGTTAGACTTGTGGAAGTGTAGAAACATGGAGGTAATTGACAAAAGTTATATAAGAAATTATAACCATTGAGAACCATCAAAAGGCAATTATCATTGTCAAAAGTCAATTATCATAAACCATTATAAATACCACCAGCCTTCCATCATAAAGCCCATGTAAAAATCAAGCCAAATGTTATCTTTCAATTACCTTTATCTTTCCTACACTATACTTTGAAATTCCCTAACTGTAGTTCTCAAATTCATGTTATCAATTAAATTCTCATGTGTATCTTTGTCCTAAGTGCTGCGTTGTTGATTAAATTCTGACGTAGTATCTTCATGTTCTTAAACTATGTTATTGATTAAATTCCAATTTAGTTTATTTACACTCTTTTACGTTATCGAGTTTGTAATTTCCAAGCATTATCGCCGATGAGATTTCGGCTCGGTTTGGGATTGTATAATGATGTTTGAATTAGAGAAGTATTGACTCAAAGTATTGGCTCCTTCCAACTGTGCATGTAATATTCTTTGTCTGGTAGCACAGGAATATGGTCTCCTTAAATAAAAGCCAAAAAACTACTTTTGATGAAAGATATTTGAATGTGGGAACAATTCCAATGAAACAATACTCCTCTTGCATACTTTTATTTCCATCGCGATCCTCATAAAAATGCTGCCCAGAACCCCATGAGAAACTTATCTGTATACATAGAAAAATAATCATAATAGATGGCCAAATTAGAGTCTGAGATCAAGCAAGATGGAGAGATCTACCATAAAGAAAATTGCAATAACAAGGATAAAGAAAATAACCCGATACTACCTGCAAGCAGTTTAAGAAAGGTGATAAGGGCAATCGAAACGAGACCAATATAGAAAAGAGGCCATGAAGGCAAGAGAAGTGACAATTATCCTCAATTCTTGCACTAAACGTCGTTAAATCTTGCACTAATGTATAATTACCACTGTAAGTAAGAAAACACAATGCACATAATAGTAAAATTACCCACAACTCTCGCAGTAATACGTAATGAAGACATCTCTAAGAAACAGACCATCGCAGATAACCAATTTATTGCCTAACAAGCTGACCGTCTTGAAGATTAGCGGATGAACGTTGTCATAGCAAAGCGTAGTTTTTCAACAATCTCCTCAATTGCCGGGCAGTACTCATTTTCTATCTGCAAGTAATGTAGATGAAAAAGGTAAGATTTCTGTATAAAAATGAAGATCAAGTACTATTACTTTTGCTCCCCTCTCGACTCTAAATAAGGATATCATAATTTATTCAGCAACATGCCAATAAACATAACATAAATACTACTAAGAGTGGATAGAACACACTCTAAATTCGCAAACATGTGATATGTGATTTTAATTGTTTCCTTTGGCATGTATGTGGAAGTAGTAATCTTAGATCGTTTATTGTTATTTTAGATGTTAAAAACAAAATGTTAAAGCTTTCATCGTATGACGGTAAGTGAGCCACCGTATTAGCCAGATTAACGAACTTTTCAAAACCAAAATCAGAATTTAGAAGAAAGGGAAAACACTGGATAACCGTTGGTTTCCAAGAATATCAAAACAGACAATATGCTCTCAAGAAAGTATCAGAATGCAAAATGGTCCGCAGTAGTAGGAAACTAGAAACTAGTTGAAGTTTTTAAAGACTACTTTTCATTAAAACAATTTGAAGAAATTGAAAATGATTACCTGGGCCACAATTGTGACATCCAAGAGTGAACTCCCAAATGTTAGGACGCTGATATTTAGAGTTGTCAAGTTCATGTCCTCCATTTGTTTCGTCACTTCCTTGATGCAACCCTCGTGCTTCTCGCACTGGACTTTGATCAAAACATTCTTCCCCGACACTCGTGCTTCGACCTCAGGTAGTCGCTGACAGATGATTGGGTTGTACTGCTTCTCTTCGGATGAAAAAGACACAAAGCCGCCGCCACGTTGGAGCGATGGGTTCTTCGTGAAGATCGCCGATTCCACGGTTCTTGTGGCCGCCTCTTCCTCGAGAAACTTTGCACGTTCCTCGAGTTGTTTCAAGTACGTTATCGTATCTCCAAGGACAGAAGCCTTGTCCAGCTACACGGCCAGAACAATTAATTATTTCAGCAGGAACAATGAAGGCTATGATGTAATGAATTAGCGGACAACGCCACGTTTTTGTTCCCTAAGTTTTCCGGCGATTCTCAAGAGCCCTTGTAGGTGGAACCTTTTTTATGGTGACTATTTCAATAAGAAGTTGGTCTCAATTTCTAAACAACCCTCAAGCAAGTACCTGTACAAGTGAGACTATTCTACCTAGAGGTTGAATTTAAGCAGTCTTGTCGAGCTCTTCACCTCTAAAAAGATTTTGTTTTCTCCCATCGTTAGTAGGGACTTGTTTTCTGAGTGACGAGATTACTTTGATTAAAATAGAAAGAACGCTACAAGTACTCTAATGATCTCAAATCACTAGCTAGCAATTATAAAATTTTATGCATTAAATATAACTTATGTGATTGATTGTCCTTTGATTGTCATAACAGTGAAAATTAAACATTAGAAGCGAAATTCAAGTTTGCTTTTGATTCATAATGACAAAACCAAGGATCTAAATGTGTTAAGCAATAATAAAAAGGTTTTTGACTACCGCTGGACAAGTAGAAAGCATAGTATCTATCAACATGTAATAGATGTTGACTTATGAAGACTATATCTATCTAAATCGATTGATGATAGATGCATAGAACCTTATCCAATTTTGAATACGTGAATAGTTTCCAATACTATTTTATTATGAGAATAAATATCCAACCACCGACATGGTGCAAACATGTATTGAACAATCTAAATTAACTCAATCATTCTCAAGCTTGTAGCGGTTGAGTGAAATTTCAGAATGAATTCCAGCTTAATAATACTTGACATTAGCAACCCTTTGCCCATATGTAGTTGGGTATTAATCTAGAGCGATAATCATGATTCGCTTAGATTATCTATCACCGATTTACAATTTTCTCAATTTAAGTGCAAATTGTGTCGGTTTTAACTTTTTCTCCTTTAAAGAACACACACAAGTTATTATGAATATAATGTTTGGAAACTAATTTAATTCATTAACAACAAAAACCCATAATCACAAGAATAGAAAAGCTCTTCTCCTCAAATTTTCGATCTCTTGATCTCTGGTCTTTCTCTCTCATGGAGTCCTCTCTCAATATTTAAAGTTAGCAACTACTTTTATCACTCTCTTCATACTTAGTCTGAGCTTTTTGCCTAGTATTAAGCGTGGAAATATTTAATTGAGGAAAAAAATGCGACCTGGTAAGATTTGAACTCAAGACCCCTTGCTCTAATTCCTTGTAAAATTCTGTGAAACCATTGTCAAACTATTCTAAAAGCTTAATATGTTAAATGAATGCATAGTGAAATATTTAAATATTCTAACAATTGGTATGCTACCCTTGATAAACATACACTAAAACAGTCATGTATGTCGTCCAATGTCAATTTAAGCGAGAAGCATGTAAGGCCAATGTCCAAGTACCCATTTGCCAATGCCGCTATGAGAGCTTTGAGCATGAAGTCCCCATTGAAAAGCATAGGAAGTTCGTTTGATTTTAATCATGGTTCCATAGTTCCCAAATCTGCATGCCTTTTTGGAACTGTCATGTTAAGCTAAATATTAAGCCTACGTTCAAAATGTGCATCCGATATGGATTAAGATTAGGTTTTTCTCGATGATGCACGGCTTTTTTATGTTAACTTCCCATACGAGGTAACGAGAAGACCTCTAGAAAACTTTTCTTTTTTTCTTTACAGTATTTCATAAATTCAGGGTTTACCTATCTAAGGTGGGTTTCCTTAACATAAATAGATAGTAATTAACATTTTCATCACTCATTATGCAAAGTCAAGCAATAAGCAACAAGCTCCTTCTTATTCAATAGTGAGGAAGATAAGTCTCTATACCATTGTTTGTCCTCCAACTAGTTAGTATAGCATGAGTTCTATAAACCTTTCATTTCTGTAGAGATATATCCTGTAAATACAAATTTTAGCTTAATGTAACTTATTAATATTCGGTCTAAGTTTGGACATAAAATTCTTCGAAACCCAATTATAATTTTCTCCAATTGAAACCAAGATTCCGAACAAACCCCCAATAAAGATATATGACGGTGGAAAAAGAACAGATATCAAACCTTCACGAATTTTCACACAACAAGATTTCATTTTAGAGTACCTTTGTAAGGCCAGGAATGATGGATGAAAGAGCAGTGAAGCGCTGGCTCATCTTCTCCCGGCGCTTCCTCTCTGCAATAATGTGTCCTTGTGCATGCAATGTTGTTCTACTAAATGTACCACTACTACCACTTCTCTTCATCTTCTTACCTTCCCCATCTCGCAACTCATAGGTGCCTGAAAACCAATAATTACAATAACTTAAAGGGAAGAGGGACAGTTTTCATTTCCATCACATTACCAAATAACTGTTTCGTCCTTCAACAATTTGCTAGTCCACAAACCTCACTTACCGGGATATTGCAGAGACATGTTTTGGGATAGATCTGAGTTCTCAAACGATATAATTTGAGAATTTGACGGTAGAGGTGGTTTCATTTGGGGGTTATTGTGCTCGGTTGCGAAAGGGACATTGTGCGGGTGGCCAAAATTTTGGATTTGATTTGACAAGGGCCACATCGAAGAAAATGAAGTAAATTGATTGAAGCCAGACTCGGTGGGAGAGTAACCGAAGGGATCCATTTGATATTGATCTGCGAAGGCCAGATTTTCCATTACCCTGAGAAAATTCGACGAATGTTTTGAGCATTCAATCGACCAAAAACTTCAAGATTCTGCTGAAAAACACTGGGCACTACTACATTGCAAAATCAATGAAACTCAATGTATCATAAAATACTTAATTATCAGAAATAAATTTTATCATCCAAACCACACATTTATGTGGCCAAAAGAAAAAGAAAGAAAACCCAAAAAAATGAAGATGGACTCCATTATGAAGTTTCTATTGTTCTCTGTTGTCTGGATCTCTTTCTTACAATAGAAAAACAGAAATAAAAAAAAGAACGTTGAAACTTCTATTGTTCTCTGTTCTCTGGATCTCTTTCTTACAATAGAAAAACAGAAATCCGAACATAAAATCGATAGATCCAAACCATTACCAACCTAAACTAGCAAAAGCATGGGAAAAAGAGAAGTGGGGTGGGGGGAGGAGAGAGAGAGAGAGAGAGAGAAAGCATTGCCTTTGTAGGACCTCAAGAATAATGCAACACGATGTAATGTCAGCAAGTAAACAGCCCACGAGTAAAAAGATTTTAAAGGGGTCATTTGTAAGTGAAGCGAAGCTCACCAACGAAGGAGGAAGAGTCGGCGAGGGTTTTGTATTTTCTTGAAAAGCAGCGACCTATGAAGTTGCTGAGCTTTTTGTTCCATTTCTTGTTTAAAGGGCACGCGCCAATTCTCTCTGCTATAAACAACTCACCACGAGGGCAACGCTCTCGCCAACCTTTCAAGGACTAAAAATAATTGCTTTACTTATCCCCACGCGTTCATTGAATTTTAATTCCATTTACTCGATTCTCAGATTCGTTGGAAGATGATCATGCATTGGACCTAACAAATACTTTAATCTTCTCTTTTGCTTAAAATAGTCGTTCTAAATTACTATCATCTTTCCACGCAAAAAGAACATGGATCACTGAGGTAGACTTATCAACCTTCTTGTCATTAGTATATATTTTTTTTTTAAGTAATTTTTATGACAAATTGAGTTTTCTTGAACCAAGAATATAGCTCTTTTTTTTTTAAAACTGCATTCATGCGTCTTAAAATATATAAATGATTACACTAAGTAGTCGATTGCACATGTCGAATATAGGAATATTTACTTGTTATATGGGTTTCTTTGTGCGCATGAAGCTGTACTATTTGCCACTAAGACTGCATCAACCATGTGACCTATACATCATATATTTTCTCATGTCCTTGGACCCATGATCTATGGCTAACGTTTGTTAAAAAAAAAATTCGCTCTCGGTGGATTTGGAGTGCTTTTACGGTCTATGGAAGAATTAATACCTTCATCATAATCGATATTTTTTCGTAATATATAAAATGATTGTACCACAAAAAATTGAAAAGAATACGGATCAATGAGCAAGATTTTCTCTCATTTAATTGGATGGCCACCACATTCTCGAGTAGCCTGTCCTTGGGATTTATAGAAATCCCAGGTGGATTGATAAGTGCATTAATGTGAACTGCATTAGATTTTATCGCCAGGTGTATAAAGAAGCCCCCCGGTTGACCGCATCTCAAAGAGAAGCACTCCGATTCTTTCTTTCTTTCTTTCTTTTTTGGGCTAAAGAGACACTGCAGTTCATCATTAACAAAATGACTAGATCCAATGGCTATCCAATCGCAAGATGATTATATTATTATATTACCCTTTTAATCCCAAGAAAATAGAGATATTCAATAGTCTCTTTACTATAACTTATTGTAAATGTATACACATTTCATAATTTTTAGGGACATATACACTAGAAGTTTTAAAACTTGTCATGAAGATACAATTAAATCTTAATACTTTCAAAAAGTGCAATTAAGTCAAAAACTTGTCATGAAAGTATAGTTGGGTTCTAAAATTTTCAAAAGAAATACAACCAAGTCCTAAAACTTATCAAATTGATCTAATTAATTCCTTTAGTTAAAAAATTTAAGACTCGATTTCAATTTTTATGACAAATTTTAGGACTTGATTGAACTTTTTGAAAGTTTTAAGATTCTATTATACTTTCATAACAAGTTTCAGGACTTGATTAAACTTTTTTAAAGTTTTAGGATTCGATTGCACTTTCTTGATAAATTTCAGGACTTGATTGTACTTTCATGACAAATTTTAAAACTTGATTGAACTTTTTGAAAATTTTAGGACTTGATTGCACTTCCGTGACAAGTTTTTGAACTTGATTACACTTTTGAAAGTTTTAGTACTCAATTGCACTTTCGTCACAAGTTTTAGGACTCCAAATGCACTTATCCCTAATTTTTATAGTAAAATGTCATGACATACAAAGACTTCAAAGGTATACATTTAAACCGGCGTAATTCTCTCTGTTTTGATCCAACAATCAATACATTCTGAAACAACCGATCCTTGGATATTTACGAAACCTCTATTGGATGAAAGACACCAATCAGTGATAGAGATTGACAACATGAATACCATCTCTCAACGTGTCTCTAAATAATTTCGTACACTATATTTTTTCTGCTTCTAATAGTTTTGTTTAAAAAGGGTACTTTCAATATAAAATTCCTAGTTACCCTACCACTCGGATATCGTTTAGATCGTGACAGCTTAAATATTCTATTGCAGGAGAAATATGAAGCTTCCATGAGAACTACAAGACCCCGCCATATGGAGCACGGGCAGATTTCTTTATGCTTTCTTTGGAAGTACATGAGGAGGAATTGGCATGGAGGAGATAATTGATTTGATTCTCTTTCTATTTGAAATGTAAAATCGTCCAAAAGTCATAAACTCATTATATGGTGACCAATTTAATTTGGCCAATTTAATCTGGAAAATTGTCCAAAAAGTCCTAAACATTTTGCACTTTTGTCAATTCAGTCGAAAACCTTTAATTTTTGCCAACTCAGTCCTAAATAATTTCATATTTTACCAATTGGTAAAATGGTATTTGGACAGCGACTGCTCAAGACATATGACTGGAAATTCAAATTGTTTTATCAAACTTACACAAGTAACATGTGGAAAAGTTTCATTTGGAGGAAACAAGAAAGGAAAATTATTGGAAGTGGAACTATAAAATTGGAAGTCTTATAATCAACAATGTCTTTTAGTGGAAGGACTAAACTACAACTTGCTCAACATTAGCCAATTGTGCGACACTTATGTTCCGCACTAGTAAAGATCCTTCACAATCCTTCACTAGACGAAGACGTGAGAATATTTATCTTTTGGATATCAATCCAAAAAGATTTCAATGTCTAATATCAATTCAAGATGAAGCAAATGCCTGGCATCGAAAGCTTGGCCATATCAACATGAAGTAAATTGCCAAGATCTCTTCAAAGAAGCTTGTTCGTGGACTTCCTGATCTAAAGTATCAAAAATCAGACTTATGCACACTGTGTGTATTGAGAAAACAGGTTAGAAATTTTCCAAATCATTAAATCAAGTTTCCACTAATCGTTAGAACTCGTGAGCATTGGAGGTAAGAAATATTGCCTAGTAATAGTGAATGATTATTCACAATTCACTTGGGTATACTTCCTGGCAAGTAAGTCTGAAACATTTTCCTATTTTATAAAGTTTGCTAAGAAAATTCAAAATGAAAAAGGTTATGCCATTTCAAGAATACGTACAGACTATGGAGGTGAGTTTGAAAATCAAGATTTTTCTAAATTCTGTGATGAATCTAGTTTTCAGCATGTATTCTCCTCACCATATACCTTTGCAAGAAATTGCTAGAACTCTTTTAATTGATTGCGATATCTCTTCTCGTTTTTGGGCTGAAGCTGTTTCTAATATTATTAATAGAGTTGTTTTAAGGCCAATTCTGGAGAAAACTCCCTATGAGTTATTCAAAGGAAAGAAGCCAATTGTCTCTTACTTTCATGTGTTTGGTTGCAAATGTTTTATCTTGAAAAATGCGAATGATCGAATTGGAAAGTTTAAAGAAAATCGACGAAGGCATCTTCCTTGATATTCAACCATCAGCAAAGCTTACGAGTGTACAACAAAAGAACTCAATATGGAGGAATCAATAAATGTCAAATTTCAAGACTCTATTCAAAATCAATCGATTCAGACTCATCCCGAAGAATCTGAATTTGCTCCGACTCACAAAGTCTAAATCTTTCAGACTTTCAAAGAACAAATGACAAGATTCAAATAAAGAGAAGGCTCATCAATCGACATTTCAACCAAAGAATCAAGCACAAGTCTAGTCATCCCAAAGAACTCATTATTGGTGACATCAATGAAGGAATTCGTACAAGATCCAAAAGGCGTGAAAAGTCTAGTGCTGTGGCTCTCATTTCTGAAATAGAACTCAAGAGCATAGAAGAAGCTTTAACTGATGAAAGCTGGATTGAAGCTATGCAAGAAGAACTCAGGCAATTCAGTATCAATGATGTCTGGGAATTAACTCCTAAACCAAAAGGTAAATCCATTATTGGAGCTAAATGGGTTTTCAGGAATAAGATGAACGAAAAAGGAAAAGTCATAAGGAACAAAGCAAAACTCGTCGCCAAAGGATATACGCAAGAAGAAGGGATAGACTATGATGAAACTTACACACCAGTAGCAAGGTTAGAAGCAATTAGATTACTACTTGCCTTTGCTTGTTATAAGAATTTCAGGTTATTCCAAATGGATGTCAAAAGCGCATTCCTGAATGGATTTATCCAAGAGGAGGTTTATGTGGAATAACCTCCCGGTTTTGAAGACCTAAGGAAACCGACTCTGATTCAATACGACAGTTAAGCAATTTCCTAATTCAAAACGGTTTTGCCAAAGGTAAAGTAGATACAACCTTGTTTATCGAAGAGAAGGTAATAATTTTTTGCTTGTTCAAATTTATGTTGATGATATAATTTTTGCCTCCTAACGAAAAGTCTTTATAAGAAATTTTCTAAGGCTATGCGGGACGAATTTGAAAGAGTTCATACAATCAATTTTGATCGAAATTCATTGATGTAGATGCCATTCATCTTACATGGCATTATCGGTGCTAAAGTATGTGAAATTTTTTCATAATATTTTAATAATTTTTTTGAATTTTTGAATTTTTTTTTTATTTTTTTATTTTTTTTCTTTCATTTCCAATGGCCAACCATCAACAATGGCCGAGCAAGCGGGCTAGCCTCGCTCGCCATAGGCGAGGCTCAACCGAGTGAGGGCTCACCCTCAACCGGGTGAGACTCAAACAAGGCCAGCTTCACTTAGGCCAAGTAAGGCCTCCTTGGGTTGGGAGAAGGCTAGCCTCGCTGGGGCTCCCCCATGCCCAGGTGAGACCCGACGAGGGTTGACCTCGCCTACGCTAGATCTAGCGAGATAGCTATGCCTTGGGCAAAGCTAGCCGGTGGTCAGCCACCGGCAGAAGGAAGAAGAAAGGTAAAAATAATAAAAAATTCAAAAAATACTAAAATGTTATTGAAAATTGTCCACGTCATTGCTAGCTGTCCTACATGACACCATCGGCATCCACATCAACAAATCCGACCAAAATTGGCCAGATTGATTCAATTGACAAAAAGTAATTTGCAAAAAGTGAAAGGGTTTAATATTATATTGGCAAAAGTGCAATGGAACTTTTTGGACAATTTTCCCCAATGAGTCCTAGACTTTTTGATGATTTTTTAATGTAATTCTTCCGGTCAATTTTGGCAAAAAAAATTACTAATATAGATGCTAACCACAATACGTGATTTGACACGCACTAACGTGAAAGATTTTCATAATATATATATATATATATATATGTAAATATTTTTCCTTTTCTTTTTTGTTATTTAACCTTTTTTATCCTTTTTTGCCTTTTCTTTTTTCCTTTTTCTTTTCATTTGTGGCTGGTCTTAGTGATGACTACCAATCGACCACAAACGAGGGCCCAACCACAAATGAGGGTCGACTATAGGCGAGGGTGTCATGGCCCTCACTGGAGGCTAGCAAAAGTGACTCTCATCTATAGCTGGCAAAGGGTTTGTTTCTTCTGTTTAAATTTGAGCGACAAAGATTTCCATGTCTGGAAAGCTGGATTGGGAAGTGAATGATTGGATCAACTGTTGAAGGAAAAGCTAATATATTATTAGGCAGGAACAAATGGTTTTTGATTAAAGAGATGGTATCATTGTCAAACATGAACTTTTCAAATCCCATAACAATCGCAACTTGGGGTTTTAATTAAAACATTTTAAACATGCCATTCAATTTATTTTGAAGTCGTCACTAATTGGTTATGAATCAATTCAACGCTCCAAGTAAAATGTGGGAGTACATATTACTTTTGCAAGCCAGAGATTCATGGATACCATTTCAAAACCTTTTCTCTTTATTTTGAAAATGTTTTCCTAGTAATCTTTATCAGTTTTAACCTTAACCCATTAACATGTGAAGAATGATTATGCAGGTGCACAAATATTAATTATCACTCAATAATAAAAAACAGTAAACAAATTAATTAGAAGAGATCAAAGAACCTCATAACCAAAAGCAAAGGATCACTATCACCCAATGAAATGAGGATTCTGCAAATTTTTATAGGAAAGCGAGCAATGATATGCACGTCCATGACTTCTGAGTGTAACCATGGAGGGATGCAGACCTAATAAGCTTGTTATTCTGAAGTTTTTAAATTCTTTCCGTTCACGATGATAAATTAAGAGTTTATATGAACATGATTTATGTAAAAATGAGCAATGTATGATAACTTAGATTAATACATAAATGTAAAATGTAAAGACAATTAATTATTTTTGTTTCTTTTCTTGTTAAATCTATATGAACATGATTTATGTTTAATTAAAGCAATATGTGATAACTTAAATTAATACGTAAAATGCAACGCCAATCAACTTTTTTTTTTCTTTTCTTGTTTAATATGAACAAGACTTGACTTAATTGCTATGTCAATATGAATTCTAGTCTAAGATGTGTTAATTGTCTAGCATAAAACCCTGGATAATATGTATATTACTAAATGCAAACTATATGCAATAATAAATAATATAACATGAATGCGATGACATGAGATAGAAGTAATCATGGATTAACCCCCTATTATGCAATCTATATGAAAGGTTTACTATTTATGTTTTCTTATTATAGAAATAAAGAATCAAACCCTAGGTTAGTCAACATGACATAATTACTTTCATTTAAAAAATAATGACTTATTGATGCAATACTAATTCATTTCTTTTGTATTTATGATATGTAAACTACATGCAACATGAGTAATGCATGAGATGAACCCTAGTTACATCTAGCTTAGGGTACTGTTGCCATGATATATGTGAGGAACTTAGACAGGGGGGTCCGATTGTGGAGTGGTACCAATTAGTAGCAATATTAGCAAACACAATTTTATTGGTTGGCTAGTTTGCAGAGATAAACTATCGACAGCGGAGATTGTAGCACAATGAATGACCTCAGTTGATATGTAGCGTAACTTTTGCAAGGTTTGTATAGAAGACAAAACTCATATATTCTTCTAGTGTGAATGGACAAGCAGTATTTGGCGCAGTATCCTTGTGCAACATGAGATTAGGCATTCTCTAGGATGATGTAATAAGGTACTTAAATGGATGATTATGGTAATAAAGGGCAAAGATTTGGCGGTGAGACTCCTCAAGATATCTTTCCTAGCAACCATATATTGCATTAGGATGGAACGCAACCATAGACGGTTTCAAAAGAATTCAACTAACATCCATAGTATTTTGGCCAAGGTGTGTAAAAAAATAAGAGATAGAGTTTCACTTTACAAAAAAACTAAACCTTCCTAGTCAAATGTTGCATTGGCTACTATCTGGAGACTTCTTACCTCCATCTTTTTGAATTGTTAGCTCTATTTGTAATGCCAGGGATACCCCTAAGCTACTATACTTCATAGGCTCTATAATACTAACATTTTCAACCCAAATAATAATAATAATGCATGAGATGCAATTATTAATTAATTATATCTACATAGTGTGATTATTGTAATTTAACGCTAAAAATATGTGACCATCTAAATGACATGTGGTATGTGACATGCATGTTATAAGACTAATCAATCCTACACCTAAATGCAATCTATATGAAACCTTAATGACATTTTTATTTGCTGTTATTTAAGGAGAACCATGACTTATCTTTTTCTTTTTGGGGTCAAACTACTATAAATTATCTTAAATCTATAAGAATTCTGTAATTAACATGTGTTGTCTTAAAAAAAAACCGTAAATTATGAATAATAAATGTTCCCTAAATTCTAAATACGTACATGTCATATGAAGTGACAATAATAATCTTATGATACAATGAAATAAATGTCTTATCCAAAATTCAACAATAACATATTATTTGCATGCAATCATAGTTTAATTTAATCACTCATGCATAAAAATATATGTCATAAACAACGACAATAGTAAGGATCCAACCTTTATGCTCAACAGCGGGAAGCCCTTAGTAAATGCAATGATAATCTTGAAGGAAGTTAAATATTCAATGACATACAAACAATTAAAACTCGCAATAGATGGACATCTAATACTGCAAATCGTGCAATCTAAAAATCAAGTCAAACTACTCAAAAGAAACACGGTCCCACATTACTTTGAATTACCGACAATCGCGGACATATAGTGGATCACGGCCAACAGCGACTTCAAGACCGGAAGTGACTGGATGGCAAAAGGATGGCTGCAGCGGTGGCGTGCGGGAAATGCTGACCTTCACGATCTGCTTTTCTTTTATCTCTCCTTTGCTTGCATCAAGCAAGACCTCAAAAACCCACAACCTGTGCTGCTTTGTTTCATCAAGTCTTGACAAAGACCAAAAGAAAACAAATACACCGTTTTCCCGCAAGCTCACGTGTGTGTTCTCCATTTATTGGCTCTTCTTTGAAGTATTCGACGAACACCGACTATCATCAGTTCACTCTCCTTATCTATCACCGAGTCTCCACCGTTTTCTTGTTTTTTGTCTTCCACTTGCGATGACCTCTCGCCTCGTATGGAATGTGTGATACGTGGACGTGTGACTTGATTTAGGCACGGAAAGTGATTGATCAACGCATGGAGGTCATCATGAGCGTGAGGTTCATGTCGTAATACGGGGGACAAGGACGGTTGTGCTCACAGATGGCGACGCTAGTAGATGGTGGACCGCTGCAGTGAACCGCCAAAGTGGATCTTATGCCAGGCACACGGCTTGGTCTTAGCTCGGTTGGCCTGGATGCGCTTCGGTCTCTGTCTCGGTCACGTCTGGATGTGAGGCCTGGTTGTCACCAAGAGTTGATAAGGAGATTCTCAAATCGATGGAGGCCAAAGTGTGAACGTCCAAGTGAGAAAGCGCCAAGGGCAGGAACTTTTTAGTGCGTAAGTGCTGTACGATCAAGAATGATCCGTCTGTCCCCGTTTGGTCTGATTCCCTCTCTCCTTTTAGGCCGAGATCGTGAGCCTCCAGCAAGGAAAGGTGGAGCTGGCAGACTAGTTTTCCTTCCTTCTCTGTTTTCTTTCCTTTCATTCATTTATTCCTTTCCTCACTCACATGCATGCACGACAAATCCCCTACTGACAGAGCTCCTCTTTTCTTTCAATCTCTCTTTTTTATTCAAGCATGTGAATATTTTGGCTTCATCATATTCTGCTCTTCGCCGAATTTATGTACCCCCGAATATTCCTTCCTCACTCCTTTTTTGGCCGAATTCTCGAGATCTCTGTGCAATAATGCTCTCCAAATTTTACCTCGAAGTCACTTTCCTGACCATGATCAGACCAATTTAAATAGAATTTATTTGGTGCAGATACCCTATGAGGAGTCAACATTGGGTTCTACCAATCAATTCTTGATCTCAACTCTTAACTCGTCGATTGATCCTTCTTCCTACAAGTAAAGACCGATTATGACTATACTTTTGACTCAATGGGTTCAAATTGAAGATGTCGATTTTGCAAGAGAGTTGTCAATTCAATGGACCAGTTGTCGATTGACTATTTAGATGTCGATCTACAAGTTCAATGTCGACTCCAAAGCTACTAATCAACTACCTATCAGCTGAAGGCTATTCTAGTTGACTTCCATAGCTATTTGTTGATCTCCAAGGGTATCCATTCGGCTTCAAAAGCTGGTGCACGAATTTAGAGTCTTTTCAAGTTTCAATGCATGATTAGTTAAATGCATTTAACCCTAGCTATTGAGTCTTTTTTCTGAAGCTTTTATGAGTCTTTATTGGAGTGTTCCTTTGAGGAGGGAATTCAAAGAGTCTTCTCTTTTTTTTTTTTTTTTTTTTTTGGTAAGGCAAAGAATCTTCTCTTTTATTTGGCAATATCTCTATAAATAGAGGTGTAATCCCAATTGGAAGACAAGTCTTGAATATTGAGAGTATATTAGATTTGCCTCTGCATGAGCATATATCTATCCCGGTTTCTTTATCCTTGGAAGATGGATTGTTCCTTGGTGGTGAGCCAAGAAATACTTTAGTTGGTGGTTTCCGTTAGGCCTTGGTGGTGAGTTTCTCCTATCTCGAAATCCTTTATCTTGGTAGGTGGTTCGTCCTTCAAGCCTTTGTGGTGAACTTTGTCAATAACATTCTTTATCCTTGATTAGTGATGCGTCCTTTAGGTCTTGGTAGTGATCATAATTAATCATTCTTCTACCATACTTCGTAATCCCACCACCCACGACCGCATCACACTATCGAAAAATGACCAAAATGCCTTAAAAGCAATGCAAATGCGAACTGTGCTACTGATATTTTGTTTAGGGTCACTCCTCATTTTTTTCATGATAAATGACTACAAATGATAGCCAAAATTTAAGAGTAACCAAGTTTCAAACTTGAAACATGTTTTCAACATCATTGATTATGGACGAGATGCTCCCAAAGGTCAGGATATTACACAGAAAACCTGCATAAATCCTTGAACTTGATACCATATCAAGTTCAAACTTTATAGAGACAACTAAGTATGCAAATGCATAAACTTCAAAACTTGCATAACACAGACGACAAATGAATTGAACCAGATTTTTTTTCTTTTTTCCTTTGATTGGTAATGATGTTGTGAAGGATGTGATGAAGCTTCATTCTCAACAAAAACAGATAAAGGGAGTCAAAAACAATTTGTCGGTAAGATCAGCAAACGGTTAAGTTACATTTGAATGTCTGTCCATCTGTAATCCAAGCCATGGATTTGATCAAAAGATGAGACAAACACTTGATGATCACAAGTATTCACGAACTATATATACAACTAATTGCATCTACAACCTGCAAACCAAAAAGCCAAAAACATTTAACTCTCCATGCCTCCTGAAGATCTGGGTCTTCTATCCCAATTTCTCTGCATCAATGAAAGACTAAACTTTGCAATACAACTACCAGAATTGTGGCATTACTGCCTGTATGTACAATTGCTGGAACAAAAAAAGAAAAGAAGGATGATCGAGCTAATATTTCTGAAGGTAGGGCCAAAAGAAAACGACACTTTGAAAAGCTTCAGAGGCAGCGATTTAGAATCAGGGCTAGATGAATCGAAAGCAGCAGATTTGATACTGAGATAAAAAGGTAACATGGGAGATTTATCGCAATTTGGGGTCCTTCTCGATGAAGGTCATCTCCTCTTCCCGTCGGAGAGGACCTGTGCCAACAAACTACGAGGAAAACTGGGTTTCTGCTGGATTGGTTCATTACGGTGGACTCGTGCTTGGTTCTATTTCCATCACGATCCTCATAAAAATGCCGCCGTTGAACCCCTTGAAATGCTTAGCTGTAGATATGGGAAAATAATCATAATAGATGACCGAATTGGAGTCTTAAAGCGAGATTTGACTATACGGGTCAAGCAAGATGAGAGATCCATCACAAAGAAAAGTGCAATAACAAGGATAAAGAAGATAACCTTGTACTACCTACAAGTGGTTCGAAAAAGGTGACAAGAGCAATATAAGCGAGACCAATTGAGTAAAAAGCCTTGAGGGCAAAAGGAGTGACAATTGCCCACAATTCTTTTACTAACACGTCGTTAAATCTGCAACTAACAGATAATTACCACAATAAGTAAGAAATTACAATTCACATAATTAGTACAAGTAACCACAACTCTTGCATTAACATGTAATCAAGAACATCTCTAAGACACAGACCATCGCAGAACACCAATTTATTGCCTAACAAGCTGACTGTCTTGAAGATGATCTGATGAACGTGGTCAGAGCATTGCGCAGTTTTTTGACGATCTCCTCAATTGTTGGGCAGTTCTCATTTTCTATCTGCGAGTAATGTAGACAAAACAAGTATGATTTCTATATAACCAAAGATAAAATACCATTAATTCGACTCTGAATAAGAAGAGAATAATTTATACAGCACCATGTCAATTAATCTAACATAAATGCAACTAAAAGTGGATTGACCATGCTCTAAGAATTCGTGCACATATGATATTTGCTTTTTAACGGTCGTTTCCTTCGGCATGTGGAAGTAGTAATCTTCACTGGTTTATTGATATTTTAGATGTTAAAAACGAAATGTTAAAGCTTTTCGGTTATGACGAGAAGTGACGCTAAAGATCAGACAATCATTGAGGAACCATATTACGGAGATTAACAACTTTTCAATACCAAAATCAGAATAAAAAGAAAGGAGAAAATCTGGATAACAGTTCATTTCCAAGAATATCACAATATGCTCTCAACAAAGGATCAGAATGCAAAATCGTCCGCAGTAGTAGGAAATTAGAAACTAATTGAAGTTTTAAAAGATTACTTTTCATTAAAACAATTTGAAGAAATTGGCAATAATTACCTGGGCCACAATAGTGACATCCAAGAGTGAACTCCCAAATGCTAGGACGCTGATATTTAGAGTTGTCAAGTTCATGACCTCTATCTGTTTCATCACTTCCTTGATGCAACCCTCGCGCTTCTCGCACTGGACTTTGATCAAAACGTTCTTCCCTGACACCCGTGCTTCGACATCAGGCAGTTGCTGACCAATGAGAGGGTCATACGACTTCTCATCAGATGAAAAAGATATAACGCCATCACCACATTGGAGCGATGGCTTCTTTGCGAAGGTCGCAGATTCCACGGTTCTTGTGGCCATCTCTTCCTCAAGGATCTTCACACGTTCCTCGAGTTGTTTCAAGTACTTTATCGTATCTCCAAGGACAGAAGCCTTGTCCAGCTATGCAACCCGAACTTTTATTAAATTTTTTAGCAGGAACAATGAAGGCAGTACAACGTTTTTGGTCCCTAAGTTTTCTGGCGATTCATAAAGGTCCTTGTAGGTGGAACCTTTGTTATAGTGACTATTCCAACAAAGAGGTTAGTCTCAATTTCTAACTAATCCTTAAGCAGGAACCTGTATAAATCAGACTATTCCACCTAGAGGCCGAATTTAAGTTGTTTTATCGAGCATTTTACCTCTCAAAAGTACTCTCTAATGATCTCAAATCACTAACTAGCGTATACATAATGTTATACACAATATATGACTTATTATATTGATTGTCCTTCGATAGTCATGATAGCGAAAATCAAGCAGTTGAAAATGAAATTCAAGTTTGCTTTAATTCATGAAGACAAAACTAAGGAGGGTGCTAGACACTTGGAGTGCCGAAACTTAGCACGGAGGAAAACTTAAGTATCAAAAATTAGGAAAGTGATACTTAAGTGCCAAAATCGGAGCAAAATTGATCATTTAAGTGCCAACGGTGAGAAAATCCTACCAAAATGTTGATGTTATGATTTTCCGATGAGGCAAATACAAAACGATATCATTTTGCACGCTAACGTGGTTAGACAAGTGCAAAAATGATATCGTTTTGCTACCGACGTGGATAAATAATTAATAGAAAAATTAATTAAATAAAATTTAAAAATAAATTTATTTAATTATTTAAAAAAGGGAAGATGGAGATTGTAGGCGACGAGGGCTGTGCCCTCACCTTCTGCCTCCTCTTCCCCCTCCTTTTTTAAAAATAATTATGTATATATTAAATTATTATTTAAATAAAAAATTAATTTAATATGTTAAATTCAAAAAAAGAAAAGACAAAACAACGTCATTTTAATTCTTCGTCACTGACTCAACTCTCCGATGTGTCACATAGGCAAGTTATATTACTAAAAAATTGCCACATAGGATTTCCAGCCACCTTCGGTAGACTTGGCACTTGAGTCTCCCATTTTTTTTATAAAAAAAAGTAGCATTTAAATGTCATATTCATAACTTTTTACACTTAAGTGTCTCATTGTGTTAAATTTTAGCACTACATGTGTACTTTTGCCAAACTAAGGATCTAAATGTGTTAAGCAACTAGAAAAAGGGCTTCAACACTCCTCTAGACAAGTTCAGAACACTGTATCTTTTGATAGGTAAAAGATATTGACTTATACAGATTATACCCATCAAATTTTAAATGCTTGAATAGTATCCAGCACTATTTTATTATTAGAAAGAATATCCAATCACCAACACGGTGCAGACATGTATCCAAACAAACTAAGTCAACTCGATCATCGCCGAGATAATCATGATTTACTTAAATTATCTATCACCAATTTACAGTTTCTCAATTTATGGGCAAATTGTGTAAATTTAACTTTACTCCTTAAGAGAAAACACACATGTTCTCATGAATATGATGGTCAAAACTAGTTTAATTCATTACCCCACCCCCCCCCCAAAAAAAAAAAAAAAAACTCCATTCGAAAGAATAGAAGCTCTTTTCCTCAAATAATCAAACTCTCTAATTGTCTTATCTCAGTCTTTGGTCTTGCCCTCTCATGGAGTCCTCTCCCATTATTTGAAGTCTGCAACTGCTTTCTACCTTTTATCTTAGGTGTATTGGCATATAATCTCTAATCCGCGTTCTAAAAGTTAGGTAGACTTTTGAAACCGGTATGCTACTCTAGATAAACGGATGCTAAAACAATCATGTATGTCCGCTAATATCCAATTAAGCGAAAAGTATGTAAGACCACTGTCCAAGTACCCGTTTGCCAATGACAATCTCAAAAGTCTACCTTTTATCTAAGGTGCATTTCCATATAATCTCCAATCCGCGATTCTAGAAATTAGGTAGACTTTCGAGATTGGTATGCTACCCTCGATAAACATACACTAAAACAATCATATATGTCCTTCAATGTCAATTAAGCGAAAAGTATATAAGGCTAGTGTCCAAGTATCCATTAGCCAATGCCAGTCTCAAAACTCTACCTTTTATCTGAGGCGTATGAAGTTCATTTGAGGCATATGAAGTTCATTTGATTTCTAATCAGGGTTTCATAGTTCCCAAATCTGCATACCTTTTTCGGAACTGCCGTGTTCAGCTAATTTTTTAGCCCACATTCAAAATGTGCATTCTGATAAGGATTGAGATTAGGTTTCTTGATAGTGCTTGGCTTTTCTAGATTTACTTCCCATATGAGGTAACGAGAAGACGGGTAAACGAATTTTTAGAGCATTGTATAAACTCGGGGTTTACCTATTTAAGGTGGGTTTCCTTGACATAAATAGAAAGTCTCATTATGCAAAGTCAAGCAATAAGCAACGAGCTCCTTCTTATTCAATAGTGAGGAAAATAAACTTCTATACTATTTGGTGTCGCATGAGTGGTATAACCCTTTCATTTCTGCAGATACGTATCCTGTCAAGAGGTTCCCAATTTTTTTTCCGTAATCAAAAATACAAATGTAGCTTAATGTAACCTATTAATATTTGATATAAGTTTGGCCTTAAAACTCTTCGAAACCCAACCATAATTTTTCAAATGAATTCAGGATTGCGAACACACCTAATAAACATATATGATGAAGGGGGAAAAAGGAAACAGATATCAATCCTTCAGGAATTTTCACATAAAAAGATTTCATTTTAGAGTACCTTTGTAAGGCCAGGAATGATGGACGAAAGAGCAATGAACCGCTGGCTCAGCTTCTCCCGGCGCTTCCTCTCTGCAATAACGTGTTCTTGCCCGTGCAAAGTCGTTCTACTAAATGTATCACCACAACTTCTCTTCATCTTCATACCTTCCCCATCTTGCAACTCATAGGTGCCTAAAAAACAATAATGAGAATAACAGAAATCGAAGAGGGAAATATTTCATTTCCATCACACCACTAAATAACTGTTTCAGCCTTCAAAAATTTGTCAGTCCACAAGTCTCACTTACCAGAATACTGCTGAGACATGTCTGGGGATAGATCTGAGTTCTGAAAGGATATAATATGAGAATTTGACGGTGGAGATGGTTTTGTTTGGGGGTTTTTGCACTCAGTTGCAATAGGGACATCGCACAAGTGGCCAACATTTTGGATTTGATTTGGCGAGTAGGTCGATGCCAAAGAAAATGAAGAAAATTGATTAAAGCCAGACTCGGTGAGAGAGTAACCAAAGGGATTCATTTGATATTGATCCACGAAGGCCGGATTTTCTGTCACCCTGAGAAAAATTCAATGAATGTTTTGAGCACTCAATCCGCCTAAAACTTCAAGATTCTGCTAAAAAAGCACTGGGCAAACCACAGAAATATACATATCAAAATCAAAGAAACTCAATGTATCATAAAAAACTTAATTATCAGAATTAAATTTTATCATCTAAACCACACATTTATGTGGCCAAAAGAAAACAAAAGAAATCCCAAACAAATGAAGATGGACTCCATTATGAAGTTTAGTTCCAACAAAAAGCGTCAAGGTTGAAACTTCTATTGTTCTGTTCTCTGGATCTCTTCCTTAAGAAAGAACAACGGAAATGCTGACATAAAATCGATAGATCCAGACATTACCAACCCAAACTAGCAAAAGAATGGGAAAAAGAGAAGTGGGAAGAGAGAGAGAGAGAGAGAGAACATTTCCTTTTATTGGACCTCAAGAACAATGCAACACAATGTAATGTCAGCAAGTAAACAGCCCACGAGCAGAAAGATTTTGAAGGGGTCATTTGAAAGTGGAGCGAGGCTCACCAACGAAGGAGGAGGAGCAGGAGGAGGAGGTCGGCGAGGGATTTTGTACTTTCTTGAAAAGCAGCAATTTATGCAGTTGCTGAACTTTTCTGTACCTTTGTTTTGTTTAAAGGGCACGCACCAAACTCTCTCTCTCTCTCTCTCTCTCTCTCTCTCTCTGTACCTTTGTTTTGTTTAAGGGGCACGCACCAAACACTCTCGATTTCCCTCTCTCTCTCTCTCTCCTATAAACAATTCGCCACGCCACGAGGGGAACGCCCTTGCCGGCCTTTCAAGGACTAAAAATAATTTCTGTACTTATGCCCACGCGTTCATCGAATTTTAATTCCCTTTTACTCTTATTTTCAGTCTCGTTGGCGCATTTTGACTGGATTCCGCTTAGGGTTCCACAAGTACAATTTCTGTCTTGGCGAAGTATTAGCCAAACAGGAAGAGATGTTCATGGATTGGACCTAACAAATACTTTTTACCTTCTCTTTTTCTTTAAATAATCAGTCTAAGTAAATAAGACGCAAAGAGGACATATAGAGCGCTAAGGTAGACTTATCGTCCATGTTATCATTAATATCCATTCCATTCTTTTGGTTCCACCTTAATATACACTTTTCGAGTAATTTTTATGCCAATTTGAGTTTTTTCAACCAAGAATGAGGGAAAGTATTGGCAATTTTTTCCAAAATCTACACTCTTGTGTCACCAAATAAATTATCACACCAAGTAGTTGATTGTTATGTAGCATCGACCGAACAAGCGACATGCGGCATAACACAACACGACACATCATTTCTTAAAATTAGAGAATTTCGATACGCTCCGATACGTTATATATTAAATATATATATTTTTGGTAAGGAGTATAGTAAATATATTTTTTATATTTTTTTATATAAATACATAATTTAAGGTTTTTTTTATGTATTTATATATAAAAATTAACTATACTCCTTACCAAAAACAATATATATTTAATATATAACGTAGCGGAACGTTTCTTAATTCTCTAATTTTAATAAATGATGTGTCGTGTCGTGTTGTGTCGCATGTCGCGTGTTCATGTCGATGCTACATAATAATCAACTACTTTGTGTGATAATTTATTTGGTGACACAAGAGCGCAGATTTTGGAAAAAATTGCCAAAACTTTCCCTCATTCTTGTTTGAAGAAAACTCAAATTGGCATAAAAATTACTCGAAAAGTGTATATTAAGGTGGAACCAAAAGAATGGAATGGATATTAATGATAACATGGGCGATAAGTCTACCTTAGCTTTCTATATGTCCTCTTTGCGTCTTATTTACTTAGACTGATTATTTAAAGAAAAAGAGAAGGTAAAAAGTATTTGTTAGGTCCAATCCATGAACATCTCTTCCTGTTTGGCTAATACTTCGCCAAGACAGAAATTGTACGTGTGGAACCCTAAGCGGAATCCAGTCAAAATGCGCCAACGAGACTGAAAATAAGAGTAAAAGGGAATTAAAATTCGATGAACGCGTGGGGAAAAGTACACAAATTATTTTTAGTCCTTGAAAGGTCGGCAAGGGCGTTCCCCACGTGGCGTGACGAATTGTTTAATTGGGGGGGGGGGGGGATGGGCGGGCGTGGGGGCGGCAAGAGAGAGAGAGAGAAATTGAGGGAAAAAAAAAGCCTATAATTAATTTACACTAAAAATACTAATTTAACATTTTTATATCATTCACTATTTTAATTTGACAAAATCAACTGCATTTCATTACAATAATACATAAAACTTAGAGGGAAAAAACATTGTTTAAAAAAAAATGCTGAAATGGTTTTTTAAATTTATTTATTTATTAGATGTAGCATTTTTTTATTACTTCTTTCATAGTAAAAGACTTTTAAAAAAGCCAAAATAATTCAAAAAAAAAAACAAGAAAACAAAAAGAGCCAGGGTTGTTGGGCACACCGCTGCCATTGCACCCATTAGCGGTGTGCCCTACCACTGTTTGAGGGGGCCGGCGAGGTGGCGAAAGGAGGGCGACTCTCGCCGGCCCAAGCAAGGCCTGGGCAAGGCTTGCCCAAATCTAGGCAACGTGTCAGCTAGGGCTAGTGAGGATCACCTAGATCTGGCAACGCCGGCCCTCACTTGTGGCTGGCGAGCCTCCCTAGCCCCGGGCGAGGCCTCGTTGGCCCTAAGCGAGGGCGCATCGTCACCCAGATCTAGGCAAGTCTCACCCGAGCCTTAGCCGAGAAATCACCCAAATTTGGGTGAGCCTCACTGACCCTTGCTTGGTCGGCGAGGGCTGCCGCCCCCCCTCTGCCACCTATGGTTGGTGAGGTCGCCGACCCCCTCCGATGGTGGCAGCAGTAGCGGTGCCTAGCCACCAGCCCTCCTCCTATTTTTTTCTCTTTATTTTTTTGTATATTTATATTTTGACATCTCAAGTATCGAAAATTTTCAAAATTGACACCATGCGTGTCAAAATTTTGGACTCGCATGTCAAAGAGAGTTAACCATGTGTTGGATTTTTCAACACTTATTGACAGCGTGTTGGAGCGTGTCGAGGCATGTTGAAACATGTTAGACACGACACGAAAGTTCCTGGAAAGTGTCGGTGTTACATAGTTCGATTGCACATGTCGAATAGAGAAATACGTTTATCTCATGCAGCGATGTTTATCCTTGGTGGAGTGAGCTTCTATATGCACATGAAGCTGCACCATTTGCCATTGACATTACATCGACCGTGTGATCGACACATCATATATTTTCTCATGTCATTGGTCCCACGAACAATGGCTAGCGATTAAATGAGAGTAGTGGTTGCATATCCAAATGATGACATAAGTTAAAAATTCGTTGTTGGTGGATTTTTAGCCTATCGAAGAGCTGATTTTTAATTGTTATCGGTTATAATCACGTGTTGTTTTCATAACCCTACTTAAAGTGATTCTAATACACAAAAACTTGAAAAGAATACGATCCATGAATGAGATTTCCTATCATTTAATTGGATGGCTATCATGTTCTCGAGCAGCCAATCTTTGGTGTAGTGCGTTGTTGTGAACTCCATTGGGTTGGATTGCGAGGTGTATAGAGAAACCCCTGCTTTGGTTGCTCCTCTAGGAAACACTCCAATTCTTTCTTTCTCTTGGGGCTAAAGAGAAACTTCAGTCTATTAGTAATAAAATGAGTGAATTTAACGGAGATTCAAACGCAAGATAATTATCTTATTATATCACCCTTTTAATCCCAAGTATATGTCATAATATTTATGTTAGAAGTGTCAGGGAATACAAAAACTTAAAGGTTTTATGAATTATCTGATGAAATTTCCTCCCTTTTGATCCAACAGCCACTACATTCTAACCAACCAATCCTCGGATATTTGGGAAGCCTTCTATGGAATGAAAGACATCAATCGGTGAAAGAGATGGACGACACTTTTTACTATGAATACTATTTCGCAACGTGCCCTTAATCAATTCGTACAAAAATTATTTCTACTTCTAGCAGATTTTCTTTAAAAGGGGGTTTCCAATAAAAAATTCCTAGTTAGCCTTCCACCACCTGTATCTAGTCTAGATCGTGAAAGCTTGAATATTCTAATGCAGGAGAGACATGAAGTCTTCCATGAGAGCCACGAGACCCCATCACATTGAGCACGAGCAGATTTCTTTATGTTTTCTTCGAAAGTGCGTGAGGAGGAATTGGCAAAAATTTAAATAAAAAGAAAGGAAAGTAGAGAAGAAGCAATCAATTGCAAAGAGAAAAAAGAATGGAGGAGAAATGTAGAATGTTAAGAGAAAGACATTGAAAGTAGGATCCAAAAAGAATGAGAAATGAAATTTTCTGTTAAGTGGCTATGGCTTTTTATTTTATAATGTCTTTAAGGTACTTACTGAAACTGAGTGAAGGAAACTTATAATTTGCAATTGATTGACTTTTTAACAAAAAAAAAAAAATAAAAAAAAAATATATTAACCAGCTTTTTTCGTAATATATTTAATTGATCCTCTTAAAGTAGAACTTTTCGAATAGTTTGATATGCAGGTTGCTCATCCAGATTTTTCTTTGCATCTTATCAACTCCATAAGAGGTACATAATATTTCATGGGCCTGAAATTCATTTGTGGGGAAAATTGTCTAAAAGTGTTAAACTTATTATACAACGGTCAATTTAATTCCAAAATTTTCAATTTAGCCAATTTAGTCCTAATAAGGAGATTTTTCAATGTAATCATTCTGATCAATTTTAATCGGAAATCACCAACATGAATGCTAGTTATTCATGTGACATGGTCGATGTTGACATAGAATATTTTAATTTTTTTTTAAAATTTATTTTTCCTTTTATTCTTTTTGTTTGCCTTTTCTTTTCCTTTTCAACTATGCCCAATCTCAATGATGACTGGCGATCAACCATAGGTGAGAACTGCCCCTATTGGATATCACCGAGGCCCATCAACTATCGGAGGAAGAAAAATAATAATAAAAAAAAATCAGATATAAAATAAAATGAAATAAAGATTGCAAAAATCATTCAGCATCATCACTGGCCATAGCAGTGTAAATGATCTTTTTACCAATCTAGAAATGCAGATATAACAATCCATCTATCTAGAAACTCATAAAATACCCTACCAGCCCCGCAAATTATTTAAGTTCAACTTTTTTAATTATGTGGATTTTCCTAATTCAAATAACTTGCACCGTATCTGTAAAAAGCTGGACTGGGAAGTGGATGACCGAACCATCTCCCGAAGGGAGAGATAATTGAAAATTATAGGCATAACCATCTCGAATGCCCATCGTCATCTCCACTTTCCTTTTCTATCACCGAGTCTCCGCCATTTTCCTTCTCTTGTCTTCAACTTGCGGTGACTACTCGCCTCGTTAGGAGCGTGTAATATGAGGACGCGTGACTTGATTCAAGGCACGGGAAGCGATTGATCAATGCATGGATGTGATCATGAATGTGAGGTTCGTGTTGTAATATGGTGGACGAGGACGGTTGTGCTCACGGATGGCCTCGCTCATCGATGGTGGACCGCTCAGGTGGACCGCCAAGCGGATCTCCTGGATGAGATCGGCTGCGCCGGGGTTCTTGCTTGTTCGCATGCCAGGTACACGGCTCGGTCTTGCTCGGTTGCTACGCTGGGGAGGCCTTGGTCATGCCTGGATGCGCTTTAGGCTCGGTCTCGGTCACGTCTGGATGTGAGGGCTGGTGGTCACCAAGAGTTGGTAGGATATTCTCGAATCGATGGAGGCCATAGTGTGAACTTCCGAGAGAGAGAGAGAGCCAAGGGTGAGAATTACTTAGGGGCTGTTTTATAACCATCCTTTTTTTTCCCCAAAATAAAAAAAATGAACATAATTCCGTTTGGTAACTACCAGCTAATTTTTCTATTTACCTGAATAGATCAGTCATCAAAAAATAAATTTGGAACAGAAACAAAATGTTAAAAAAATCTACCTTTTTGCTCTCAATAATAATTTCTAAAACAATGTCATTTTTTGTTTTCTTTTTCCTTCATTTTTCTTTCTTCTCAAGCTGGTCATCAAGCATCGATGAGAGCCAGCAACTGGCCAAAGATGAGGGCCAATGAGATCCATGGTTGACCTCGCCTAACCTCGTTGGCCCTTGGCGAGGCTCAATCTTGCCATGGTTGGGGGAGGTTAGCCTTGCCATGGCTAGGCGAGGTTCCACTTCATCCAAATCTAGCGAGGTTGAGCCTTGCCCACCCACCACGAGATTGGCCTCACCATGGCTAGGCAAAGCCCACCTCATGGTGGCTAGGCAACGGTTGCTGGAGGCCAGCAAGGTCAACCTCACCATCCCTTTTCTCTAGCTGATCGCTGGACATTGCCAAGGCCCCATGACCAGCTAAAGGAGGAAAAAAAGAAGAAAAATTCATAAAAATTTGAAAATTTTGAGAAAATTATTTTAAAACTACAAATATCTACGTTATAAAAAAATTTGAGAGTCGTACCAAACACTTCTTTGTTCTTTTTCTATTCTAAGAATAGAAATTTTAGGGTAATACAAAATGCATTTTTCTATTTAGAAACTCGTCTAGAGAATAAAAATGTAAAAAATTATTTCTAAATAGAAATTATTTTGAGAACAGATGTTACCAAACACACCTTTAGTACCCCATTTGGTCCAATTCCCTCTCTCCTTTCAAGCCGAGATCACGAGCCTCACAGCAAGGAAAGGTAGAGCTGGCAGACTAGTTTTCCTCCCTTCTCTGTTTTCTTTTGTTTCGTCCATTTATTTCCTTTCCTCGACCGACATACATGCATGACAGATCCTCCACTGACATAGCTCTTCTTTTTTTTCTCTCTCTCTTTTTTATTCAAGCATGTGAATATTTTGGCTCATCATATTCTGCTCTTTGCCAAGTATATGTCCCCTGAATATTCCTTCCTCATTCCTTTTGAGGCCAAATTCTCGAGATCTCTGCGTAATATTGCTCTCCGGATTTTATCTCTAAATCACTTTCTTGATCATGACCAAACCAAATTAAATAGAATTTACTTGGTGTGGAGACATTGCGATGCAGGAATATTGAGTTCTACCAATCAATTCCCAAGCTCAATTCTGAACTCTTCGATTGATCCTGGTTACGACAAGCAAAGACCGATTTCAGCTACACATTAAGTTGATAGGTTCAAGTTGAAGACGTCAATTTTGCAAGAGGGTTATCAATTCAGTGAACCAATTGTTGACTTTATGGTTGTCCATCAACTACCTATCAATCGAAGGCTATTCCGTTCGACTTTCAAAGCTGTTTGTTGATCTTCAAGGGTGTTCATTCGACTTCCAAGGTTGGTGCACCAATGTAGAGAGTCTTATCAAGTTTCAGTACATCTAATGGTTAGTTAAATGCATTTAGTCCTAGTTATTTAGTCTATTATTTCATAGCTTTTATGAGTTTTTATTGTGGTGATGCTTCAAGAGTCATAATTTGGTGAATTCCCAAAGAGCCTATTCAATTTTCAGGAGTTCAAAGATTCTTCTCTTTTGTTTAGCAATGTCAATAGATGTGTTATCTAAATTGTAAGACAGGATTTGAAAATTGAGAATATATGAGATTTTCCTTATGTATGAGTAAATATATATCATTAGCTTCTTTATCCTTTCAGGTGGGTTCTTCATTAGTGTTGAACCAAGAAGCCTTTTATTATCGGCTGGTGGTTTCCTTTAAGCCTTGATGGTAAGTTTCTCCTATCCTGAAGTCTTTTATTTTTGGTGATGAACTTTGTCAATCTCGATCTTTATCCTTGGCTGGTGGTATGTCCTTTAAGCCCTGATGGTGATCCTAATATAGCCTTCTTCTACCATACATCATCCATTAATCATTCAAAATACATTCATCCCGCAACCGCATCAATTAGGCATCGGAGCTCAAGGTTGAACTAATCTTGAGTGATTCCTTTTATTACTCATCTCTCATTCCTACCTCATACTTCCATTCAAAAACAAAAAAAGAAAAGGACATGCCTTATCAGGTTCCAAGAGAATTGACTTTGGAGCAAGCACACAATGGAACATGTGACTGTATGGAAAGAGTGCTCACCCTCCTAAAGAAATGACTGAAGGGTGGCAAGAGTTTTTCAACTAAACCTTTCATTAATGGTGCATCCTTCTTTGAGGGCATTTATTCAAATTAGGTTGAGAATACTTCCAAATAGAAGCTCAGCTCATTAAAGAGCTCCAAAAATAATCAAATGGTGAAAATAGCAAGTGCATCAAGCTCCACGGCAATGGGCATCTACAAGTGAAGTGTCCAAAACGTTATCACCATTTAAGAAATTGAGAAGATTGACTTGGAACTTCAAGAGACTCGGCAAGACATATACCATATAGAGTCTAATCCAAGGAGCAAGACCAGATCATAGAACAAATGAAGGAGAGATGTTGGTCATCCATATCCCATCATGCAACTATGATATCATAGATGGTGAATCTCCAAATAAATCTATTGAGGCAAATGCTGAGGTTATAGATGGAGAGGGGATGATTATAACGGCTAGAGATATTACTTGCCACTTTCATTTTGTATGTCCCAAAGCATTCTCTCTCGAAGTATTAATCATTTAGCAAATTATATTTGACATATTTTTAGCTTTTGAGCAAGCCTTGAAGATATTTATTTATATGAAGATGATGTATTATCTAGTTGGTTGGAGAGGCCGTTGTGGAAATTTGTCAAAATAAAGTTCTTCCAATAAGGATAATTGTGGCTAATTGACTACTTTCAATCTTGGATATGAAGCCATAAAAGATTTGAGGACAAATCTTCAACACCCTGGGAGTTTGATGTGAAAGCATCGGGCTCTATCAATCAATTCTCAAGCTCAACCCTAAACTCTTCAATTGATCCTTATTCCTACAAGCAAAGACTGATTTCAACTGCACTTTGACTCAATGGATTCAAGTTCAAGATGTCAATTTTGCATGAGAGTCAACGATTTAATGGACTAATTATTGGATTCTATGGTTGTCCATCGACTACCTAGTTGTCTATTTACAAGTTCATTGTTGACTCTAAGACTACTGATCAACTACTTATCAAATGAATGCTATTATGGTTGACTACCACAACTGTTTATTGATCTTCAGGGGTGTTTGTTGAGCTTTTAAGGCTAGTGCACAAATTTAGGAAGTCTTATCAAGTTTCAATACATCTAATGATTAGTTAAATGCATTTAGTCCTACCTATTGAGTCTGTTAGTTTATAGCTTTTATGAGTCTTTATTGTGGCGCTACTTTCAAAAGTCTTCATTAGATGAAATCCCCAAGAGTCTGTTAGAGGAATTCAAAGAGTCCTTTTTTTTTTTTTTTTTTATTTAGCAATATATCAATTGTAAGACAAGATTTGAATTTTGAGAATATATGAGATTTGCCTATGTGTAAACAAATATCTATCTCTGGTTTCTTTATACTTGGCAGGTAGATTCTTCCTTATTGGTGAGCTAAGAAATCCTTTACCCTTAGCCGTTGTTTTCCTTCAAGCCTTGGTGGGGAGTTATTCCTATCCCAAGGTCCTTAATTCTTGAGGGGTGTTTTGTGCCTTCATCCTTGGCCAGTGACCGGTATTTTAGACATTGCCGGTGATCATAATCTATCCTTCTTCTACCATACTTGTAATCCCACCGCACACAACTACATCACACTATTAAAAATTGTCCAAAAAGCCTAAAAGCAATGCAAATGTGAACAATGCTAATAATATTTTGCTCCTAATTTTTGTATGAGATAAATGACTAAATAGGATAGAGAAAATTTAAGTGTAATCAAGTGTCAAACTCAAAACATGTTTTCGACATCATTGATTTTGGACATGATGCTCCCAAAGGTCAGGATATTACACAGAAAACTTGCATTACCCTTGAACTCGATACCATATGAAGCTCAAACTTCATAAAGACATACATCTGTCAGTACCAAAACCTCAGTATGCATATGCAGAAACTTCAAAACCTGCATAACACAGACAACAGATGAATTGAATCAGATTTTTGTTCTTATTCCTTTTGATTGGTACTGATGTTATGAAGCCTAGCCAAAAAAAACAAAAAAGGAGAGAGACAGGATGTGATGAAGCTTCATTCTCAATAAAAACAAATAAAGGGAGTCAAAAACAATTTGTCCGTAAGATCAGCAAAGAATGTACTAGAGGAGATCCATGGAACTGAATTACATTTGTATGTCTGTCCATCTCTAATCCAAACAATGGATTTTATCAATAGATGGGTCAAACACATGATGATTACAAGTACACACGAACTATGTACAACTAACTGCATCTACAACCTGCAAACTGAAGAGCCAAAAGCATATAACTCGCCATGCCTCCTGAATATCTGGGTCTTCTCTCCTAATTTCTCTGCACTAATGAAAGACTAAACTTTGCAATGCAACTACCAGAAGCATGGCACTTGCCGGAGCGAAAAGAAGAAAAGAATGATGAACGAGCTAATATTTCTGAAGGTCCAAAAGAAAACGAGACTTGAAAAGTTTCAGAGGCAATGATTTAGAATCAGGCTGGATGAATCAAAACCAGCAGATTTTAGACTGAGATACGAAGGTAACATGGGAGATTTATCGTAATTTGGGTCCATGTCTCGATAAAGGTCATCTCTTCTTTCCAAGTGAGAGGACCCGTGCCAATGAACTACAAAGAAGGAAAACTTGGTTCCTGATGGATTGGTTCATGAGAGTGGACTCTTGCTTTGTCCCATTTCCATCATAATCCTCATAAGCCATGAGCCCCTTGAAATGCTTAACTGTATAAACAGGAAAATAATCATAATAGATGACCAAATCAGAGTCATAAAGCAAGATTTAACAATGGGTCAAGCAAGATGAGAGATCTACCACAAAGAAAACTGTAATAAGAAGGATAAAGAAGATAGCCTCGTACCCCCTGTAAGCAGTTCAAAACAGGTGAAAAGGGCAATAGAAGCGAGACTAATAGAGAAAAAAAAAGCCATGAGGGCAAGAGGAGTGACAATTGCCCACAATTCTTGCAGTAACCCGTGGTTAAATCTTGCACTAACAGATAATTACCACAATTAGTTAGAAATTACAATTGACATAATAGTACAATTAACCACAAGTCTTGCACTAACACGTAATCAAGAACATTTCTAGGACACAGACCATGGCAGAATACCAATTTTTTGCCTAACAAGCTGACCATTTTGAAGATGATCTGATGAACATGGTCAGAGCATCGTGTAGTTTTTCGACAATCTCCTCAAGTGTCAGGCAGTTCTCATTTTCTATCTGCAAGCAATGTAGACGAAACAAGTATGATTTCTTTATAACTGAAGATGAAATACCATAACTCTGCTCTGAATAAGAAGAGATTAATTTGTACAGCAACCTGTCAGTAAATCTAACAAAAATGCAACAAAAAGTGGATTGAACATGCTCTAAGAATTCGTGCACATATGCTATTTAATTTTTAACAGTAGTTTCCTTTGGCATGTGGAATTAGTAATCTTCTCTCGTTTATTGTTATTTTAGATTTTAAAACGAAATGCAAAAGCTTCAGGGGATCACGAGAAGTGACGCCAAAGCTCGTATAATTAACAAGGAACCATATTACGGACTTTTCCATACCAAAATCAGAATAAGAAGAAAGAAAAAATTCTGGATAACAGTTTGTTTCCAAGAATATCTGAACAGACAATATGCTCTCAACAAAGGATCGGAAAAACTAGTTGAAGTTTTAAAAGACTACTTTTCACTGAAACAGTTTGAAGAAATTGGCAATAATTACCTGGGCCACAATTGTGATATCCAAGAGGGAACTCCCAAATGCTAGGACGCTGATATTTAGAGTTGTCAAGTTCATGTCCTCCATTTGTTTCATCAATTCCTTGATGCAACCCTCGTGCTTCTCGCACTGGACTTTAATCAAAACGTTCTTCCCCGATACCCGTCCTTCGACCTCGGCTAGTTGCTGATTGATAAGTGGGTCATATGACTTCTCGTCGGATGAAAAACATATGACGCCATCACCACGTTGGAGCGATGGCTTCTTTGCAAAGATCACGGATTCCACGGTTCTCGTGGCCACCTCTTGCTCGAGGATCTTCACACGTTCCTCGAGCTGTTTCAAGTACTTTATCGTATCTCCTAGGACAGAAGCCTTGTCCAGCTATGCAACCAGAACATTTATCATTTTTTTAGCAGGAACAATGAAGGCTTATAATGTGATGAATTGGAATACAGTGCTACGTTTTTGGTCCCTAAGTTTTCTGGCGATTGATAAAGGTCCTTGTAGGTGGTGGAACCTTTGTTATGTTGACTATTTCAATAAGAGGTGAGTCTCAATTTCCAAACAATCCTTAAGCAAGTACCTGTATAAATCAGACTATTTTACCTAGAGGCCAAATTTAAGTTGTTTTGCCGAGCATCTTACCTCTTAAAAGGTTTTGCTTTCCTCCATCGTTTGTAGGGATTAGTTTTCAGATTAATGAGACGACTGTGAATAGTATGAAAAGAATGCTACAACACTCTCTAATGATCTCAAATCACTAACTAGCATATACAAATTGGTATGCATGAAATATGACTTATTTGATTGATTGTCCTTTGATAGTCATGACAATGAAAATTAAGCAGTAGAAAACAAAATTCAAGTTTAATTTTAATTCACGAAGACAAAACTAAGGATCTAGATGTGGTAAGCAACTAGAAAGAAATCGACACACCTCTAGACAAGTTCAGAAGATAGTATCTTTTGACATGTAAAAGATATTGACTTGTACATATTATACCCATCTAAATCGTTTAACGATAGATGGATAGAATCTTATCAAATTTTAAATGAGTGAATAGTATCTAGTAATTTTTTATTACAAGAAGGAATATCCAATTACTAACATGGTGCAAATATGTGTCAAACCATCTAAATCAACTCAATCATCGTTGAGCTTGAGTGGTTGAACGATTTTCATGAATTCCGGCGTAATAATACTTGACATTAGCAACGCTTTGCCCATATGTTGTTGGGTATTAATCTAAAATGATAACATGATTCACTTAAATTGTCTATGATTGATTTATAGTTTCTTAGTTTATGGGCAAATTGTGTTAGTTTAACTTTACTCCTTAAGAGAACACACATGTTCTTATGAATATGATGGTCAAAACTAATTTAATTCATTAACTACAAAAACAAAACAAAAACCAATCGTAGGAACAAAAAAGCTCTTTTCCTCAAATTATTAATATCTCTGATTCTCTGATCTTGGTCTTTGATCATGCCCTCTCATGGATTCCTCTCTCGTTATTTGAAGTCAGCAACTGCTTTCTACCTTTTTATCTACGGTGTATTGGCATATAATCTCTAATCCGTGTATCTAAAAGTTAGATAGTCTTTGGAAACTGGTATGCTACCCTCAATAAACACACAATAAAAAAATCATGTATGTCCTCCAATGTCAATTTAAGCGAACAGCATGTAAGGCCACTATCCAAGTACCCATTTGCCAATGTCAATCTCAAAAGTCTACCTTTTATCTAAGTTGCATATAATCTCAAATCCATGATTCTAAAAGTTAGGTAGACTCTTGAGATTGGTAAGCTACCCTCGATAAACAAAATTTTAGAGTATTTCATAAACCTGGGGTTTACCTACCTAAGGTGAGTTTCCTTACCATAAATAGAAAGTAATTAACTTTTCCATTACTCATTATGCATAGTCAAGGATTAAGCAACGAGCTCCTTCTTATTCAGTAGGGAGGAAGATAAATGCCGGTCCTCCAACTAGTTAGTATAGCATAAGTGTTATATAACCCTTTCATTTCTGCAAATACATATCCTGTCAAGAGGGTCCTAATTTTTTTTTCCGTTTATCAAAAGGACAAATATTAGCTTAATGTGACTTATTAATATTTGGTTTAAGTTTGGAACCCAACCATAATTTCTCAAATGAAACCAAGATTGCGAACACACCCAATAGAGATATATGATAAAGGTGGAAAAAAAGGAACAGATAACAATCCTTCAGGAACTTTCACACAAAAATAATTCATTTGGAGTACCTTTGTAAGGCCCGGAATGATGGATGAAAGAGCGATGAACCGCTGGCTCAGCTTCTCCCGGCGCTTCCTCTCTGCAATAACGTGTTCTGGTCCATGCAAAGTTGTTCTACTAAATGTACCACCACCACCACTTCTCTTCATCTTCATATTTTCCCCATCTTGCAACTCATAGGTTCCTAGAAAACAATTATAAGAATAACAGAAAGCGAAGAGAGAAATATTTCATTTCCATACTCCACCAAAAACTGTTTCAGCCTTAAAAAATTTGTCAGTCCACAAGCCTCACTCACCAGGATATTGCTGAGACATGTTTGGGTACAGATCTGAGTTTTGAAAGGATATAATTTGAGAATTTGATGATGGAGATGGTTTCATTTGGGGGTTTTTGTGCTCGGTTGCGATAGGGACATCACGCGAGTGGCCAACGTTTTGGATTTGATGTGACGTGTAGGTCGATGCTGAAGAAAATGAAGTAAATTGATTAAAGCCAGACTTGGTGGGAGAGTAACCAAAGGGATTCATTTGATATTGATCCATGAAGGCCGGATTTTCCGTCACCCTGACAAAAATTCAAACAATGTTTTGAGCACTCAATCCACCTAAAACTCCAAGATTCTGCTAAAAGAACAACACTGTGCACTACTACATAGTAAAATTGAAGAAAATCTATCATAAAATACTTAATTATCGGAAAAATAGCATAATCCAAACCACACATTTCTGTGGCCAAAAGAAAACGAAAGAGGTCCCAAACCAATGGAGATGGACCTCATTATGAAGTCTCGTTCCAACAAAAAAGCTTCACGGTTGGAACTTCTATTGTTCTCTGTTCCCTGGATCTCTTCCTTGAGAAAGAAAAACAGAAATGCTAACATAAAATCGATGGATCCAAAACCATTACCAACCCAAACTAGCGAAAGAATGGGAAAAAGAGAAGTGGGAAGAGAGAGAGAGAGAGAGAGAGAGAGAGACATTTCCTTTTGTAGGACCTCAAGAACAATGCAACACAATGTAATGTCAGCAAGTAAACAGCCCTCGGGTAAAAAGATTTTAAAGGGGTCATTTGTAAGTGAAGCGAAGCTCACCAACGAAGGAGGAGAAGGAGGAGGTCGGCGAGGGTTTTTGTACTTTCTTGAAAAGCTTATGAAGGTGCTGAGCTTTCTGTATCTTGGTTTTGTTTAAAGGGCACGCACCAACTCTCTCTCTCTCTCTCTCTCTCCATACAAAAACTCGCCGCAACCTTTCAAGGACCAAAATTAATTTCTGTACTTCTCCCCACGCATTAATTGGCATGTAATTCCATTTACTCTTATTTTCAACCTCGTTGGCGCATTTTGACTGGATTCCGCTTAGGGTTCCACGTGACTGCATTCTGTTATGTTCATGGATTGGACTTAACACATACTTTCATATTCTCTTTTCCTTTAAATAATCGGTCTAAGAAATAATCATTTCTTTCGACACGGAGAGAATATGGAGTGCTGAAAAAACTTGTCGACCGTCTCGTCATGAATATCCATTTCTACTCTTTTGATTCCACCTTACTATGCACTTTTTCAAGTAATTTTTGTCCCAAATTAAGTTTTCTTCAAACAAAAATGTGGGAAGATAGAGCACTTTTTCAAAATCTGCATTCATGCGTCTCCAAATATATGATTACACCAAGTAATTGACTGCACATGTCAAATGTAGAAATACGTTTATCTCATGTGGCAATGTTTGTCCTTGGTGGGAGTGAGCTTCTTTGTGCGCATGAAGTTAAACTATTTGCTATTGACACTACATCAATCATGTGACCAATACATGAATGAGAGCAACGGTTGCATGTCCAAATGATGGAATTAGTAAAAAGATTCGCTATCAGTGGATTTGGATTCTGTGGTCTATGAAAGAGCTTATCTCTTGACCGTTATCGGTTATAATCATGTGCATTTCTTTGTAACTCTCCTATATGAAGAAATTGTAATCCACAAAAACTTAAAAAGAATAAAATCGATGAGTGAGATTTCTCATCATTTAATTGGATGGCCACCACATTCTTTAGCAGCCGATCCTTGGTGTAGTGCGTTATCATGAATTCCATTAAGTTCGATTGCGTGGTGTATAGAGAAACCCCCCGTGGTTGCTTCTCTGAGAAAAACACTCCAATTCTTTCTTCTTCTTCTTTTTTTTTTTTTGGAGGGGGGTTGGGGGTGTAAAGAGAGACTCCATTTCATTATTAATAAAATGACTAAATGGCATATATTTAGATCTCAAAATTGACATCTTGCCAAGCATTTGAAAATTTACTGTTGAGGTGGACTTGCAAGCAACTATTTCCCTTCTTCAACATCCAATTCCCTCTCTGGGGACATCCTCCTTTCTTAGATTGTGAAGATGTTAGAGTATTTCCTATAAGCCAAAATCATACATACTTTTAGAGAATGAAATTCATGGCAGATTGATAAGCAAATTAATTACTTCAGTCATCTAATGTAAATTACACCCTAACATTAGATAGGTCACTAAGAGATTACTTTCTTTATTGATTGAAGATCATGTGAGACCAAATTTTATTAGGAGAGTAATGATGTAACTCTAGGGCTTTGCCCTTATTTCTTACCAAAATAAAATAAATAAATAAATTAAATGATTGAATTAAATGGCGACCCCAACACAAGATAATTATATTATTATATCACCATCTTAATCTTGAGTAAAAAGGGATATTCAATGATCCCTCAACTATAAAGTGTCGTAATTTTTATATTGAAGTGTCATGGAATACAAAGGCTCTCTTGATCCGACAACCATTCCATTCTAAACCAACCGGTCTTCGGATATTTGGGAAACCTCCTATCAAATGGAAGACATCAGTCGGAAATAGAGATGGATGACTTTTCTTTCTATGAGCATTATTTCACAACGTGTCTCTAATCAATTCGTACAAAAAGTAGTTTCTAGTAGTTTTTCTTTGAATGGAGGGCTCCCAATATAAAATTCCAAGTTACCCTACACAAGGAGCACGAGCAGATTCCGTTTAGATCGTGAGAGCTTAATTATTCTAATGCAGAAGAGATATGAAGCTTCAATGAGAGCCACGGGACCCCATCACATGGAGCACCAGCAGATTTCTATATGTTTTCTTCGAAAGGGCGTGAGGAGGAATTGAGCAAAAAAATAAAGAGAAAGGAAAGTAGATAAAAAAATCAATGGCAAAGAGAAAGGATGGAAGAGAATTTTAGAATGTAAAGAGAGAGGCATTGAAAGTAGATCCAAAAAGAATGAGAAATGAATTTTCTGTTAAACAGCTATAGCTTTTTATTTTATAATGTCTTTAAGGTACTTACTGAAATTGATTAATAAAAATTTATAATTTGCAATCAATTGACTTTTCTAACAAAAAAATCCACCGTCTTTTTTTGCGATATATTTAGTTGATGGTCTTAGAGAATAACTTTTTGATAATCTAATAATTTAGGTCATCTATCCAAATTTTGATTTGCATCTTACCTACTCTATAAGAGGTGCACAATATTTAATACGCTTGAAATTCATTTGTGGGGGGAAATTGTCCAAAAGTCCTAAAATTATTATATGTTAGTTAATTCAATCATAAACTTTTTAATTTACCTAATTTAGTCCTAATAAGATGATTTTTCAATGTAATTCTTCCAGTCAAATTTCACTGAAAATTGCCGAACATGCAAGCTAGATGTCTTATGTAACATAATTGATATTGACGTGAACAATTTTTCCAACTATTTATTAAATCTTTTTTTCCTTTTCTATTCATTTTTTTCCTTCTACTTTTAGCCTTTTCTTTTCCATTTTGCCTATGGACAGTCTCAACAATCATAGACAACCAGCCACAAGTGAGAATTGCCCCCGGTATGCTAAGGCGTAGTGACTAGAGGAGGTGGAAGGAAAAAAAAAAGAAATTTTAGAAAGATTATAAAAACTGTCCACGTCAACATTGGTTGTTGCCGCCTAGATAACCGGCACAAACTAGATTACAACCATGTCAACCATTTCTAGCTAAAATTGGCTTGAAAAGCTATATTAAAAAACCTTAAAAAGTCTATAATTAAATTGGTCAAATTGAATAGTTTTGAATTGAATTGGCTGCTCATGCAATGGGTTGAGAATTTTTTGGGCAATTATTCATTTTTTGTAAATACAACTTAAATTGTTTTTGTCTCCAATAACCCACCTAAAAAAAGTGATTTTAAATCACAATGCCAGTTTTAATGAGTATCTCGCATCATTTTTGAAATTATATTTTACCTAAAAATACTGGTACAACGATCCAGTTATCTAGAAACTCGCAAAATACTCAACAAGCCCCAATCAATCAATTAATTTTTTTTTTTTTTTTTTTTTTTTTATCTAAGCTAATAGTCCTGATTCAAAATAACCTGCACACGGTTCGCAAGAACAAATGACTCCCAATTTTGTGAACTAAAGGTTCCAGGACGCTTCGTCGAGCTTCCGCAACCTTGAGGTTCGTTTCTTTTATTTAAATTTGAGCAGCAAAGACTACAGTATCTGGAAAGCTGGATAGGAGGGTGAATGACCGAATCAACTCCCGAAGGGAGAGTATTGGAAATCGATGATGACTACCAAGATATTCATAGTCTGCATAACTCAATCTCGGTTAGAATCCGACATCCCTATTGTAGCACCATGCATTAGTCGTCCGCCCAATGTAATCCACATTTAATAAACCTGATGTCAAATGAGCACAACCCAGAAGAAGCCGATCCGAATCGCCGGAAGAACAGCATGAAAAGCATTCGTCACGAAACCTAACCGAAATCATTTACGTGCAAAAATTGAAGATAACATCGAATCCATTGCCTTAATCGGGATGTCCAAATTACCATGACAACCATGGACATCACTCAAATGCTTAAAAAGCCCAAGACAACTCACTGTTAGCGAAAAAACCAAGGAAAGACATGGAGAAAAACATTTCCATACATCTCATGATAGGATAGCAAAATGACAACCGTACCTTCCTAAAGAACAAGATGAGATAATCGAACAAACAACTACCATTAGAGAGGTAGTTGAGTATTGTTGAACCAATGCATGGTACAGCCAATAAAGCTAGACGATGATCGTGAAGAAAGCTACTAAATCCTAGAAGAACTCAGGGAGGAAAAATAGTTCTTAATTTTATAATTCTTGATATAACGAAACCATCGTAAAGACAGCCAGCCACTCCCTAACAGACCATAAGATATGTTGCTGGAGCACAAGGATAGCGTGCCGCTATTTGGAAATTTGATTACCTTACTCAGAATGAGGTAACACAAAGAATTTGCCGACTAGGCCTTGTTAAAAAAGAACAGTGATCACAATCTCAGATAATAAACTGCCAACTCAGCAAAATCAAGCAAAATCTAACACGATACATCTACATACGTTACGGAATCATGGCGTGCATCTGAATTCATTAAGCAAAAAGATAATTGTCACGCCCCGAACCCAACCACGCACACATCCCTCGGCGGTCGACTAAAATTGCGACATTCCCAAGATGCGTCACCGACCCATACATTTTATGCACATGCAGAAGCGAATTAAACAAACACCTTGACAACCATCAAACATTGGGATAGTAACACATGCTAACACATTTTTCACAAAACACACTTTATAAACAACCCAGGTTAGCTCAACAGAGTTATATACAAAAGTCTGACTCAAAAGAAAATACCAGATAACCTACACCCGCCCCACTGCCTCAGGCTCCGAATCCTCCACGACACCATCTGGAATGTTGATGTCCAAGGGATCAACTACCTCTGCTCCAGGTCCTTTAGCCTCGAGCCCCGAGTTCTCCATGATATCATTCGGTATATCGATATCCATGGGGTGAAGTACCTCTTCATCCTCGGTTTCGACGGTAGGCCCATCAAAACCCTCCAAATGGCCCTCCCGGACCCCGTTAAGCTCATTAATGTACCACGCTTTGAAACAATGAGGTACCAAGTGAGATAGGCCCTTATCGACCCAAATAGTGGTCCCCACGAGCTCACGGTTCCAGGTGGTCCCAAGGATGGGAAAAAGGTATGCTCAAACTCCACCTCCTGTGGACACCCAAAACATACATGACGTACATTCATCTAAGAACCTAAAAAATTTAAACCACGACGGGGTGAGATAAAATCTCAACGAGTCAATACCCGAAACCCCGATTAGGACAGGAATTCACTCAGAAACAACCTAAACAGGCATCACACACAGTTACCCCATCTCAGCACCTTCCCGCACATTAGTATGCCACATATACATATACATACATCAAACGCATTTCATAACTGGAACACATCAATTCATCTTTCAAACAATCATAGAGGTCCCGATTATAAGACAAAACCGTTATGACACGTCTTCCGTGCCACACAATTTTACCCCATAATCGGGCGCAGATATCTCAATCACTTAGGCATGTCGTAGTTATTTACAACCCATCAGCCATGGCCAACTCAATAGTCGGTGGTCATCCGGTATAACTGGGCGTCCTCCTGTTCCGTCTAGCACGGCAACGTCTACATCTAGACGACATTCCATAAAGGAGCATCGGCCCAGCTTCCACTGCGATCGGCATCCGTTGACTTGGGGCATCTGATTTTAATCAAGCATCGTCCCACGTGAACGCATCAGGATGAGTTCCGATAGTGACCACATGCACATCCATAGTTGGCCAAGAATATCGTGCTTTGCACTCAAATGCCTCAATTTTCAAATAATTGACTTGGCCAATTTTCTTCGTATTAAAAATCATCCTAGTAAAATAATCGTGCGTGGTCACGTATTTAAATCAAATCAATAAGCGTGGTACACTCTCATTTCAAAATCCCACGATTTTATATACTATATAAAATTTTGGCGTCAAAAACCGACACCCGGTATTTTTCTAATTAAATACCATAAATCCAATTTTTGCAATAATAATTCACAACGATCACCAAGCACTCAATTGCATAATTAAATAGTCAATTTCACATATAAACGCATCTACGACGATTAGCATAAAATTCTAATAAGTGGCTATCCCGTCACAATTTACACTAATAAAAATTAATTAAATAAATCTGGGAAAAATTAATTAATTAATTAACTTAACCACGATTAAATAAACTAACCATCGTTAACTTACCATGATTAACTAAACTAACCCTAATTAACTAACTACCTAACTAAACTAACCCCTAACCAAACTAACCTAACTAAACTAATTTATCTAACGAAACTAACCCTAATTAACTAGCTAGTCAACCTAACTAACTAATTAACACTAATCTTAATTAACATTAACTAACCACTTAAGTGCAATTAACTTCCTAATTAAATATTAAGGCGTTAACTCACTGGATTAGCGAGGCGATGAGTTCACGGCGATGGCGACGCGAAGGCGGTGAAGACTCAAGCCTACAACATCTCCAACAGAGGTCCAACCGGGGCTGAAAAAGGCCCAACAAGTCTTAGCCCAAGCTGAGATTCGGTTCTACTAGGGGGCTGGTCGTGGCTTGGCTTAGTTAACACAGTTGGCGGGTGGCCAAGCGAAGCTGGCGGCAGCGACGGTGCGGCCGGACGAGCAGAACGGCGGCTGAGGTGGACGGTCAGGCGAAGTTTGTGACATCCTGGATTTTCAGTCATGTTTTCGATTGAATAAATTGAGCCTTTCATCGACGCGCCTATAGTGCTATTCTCAGAGCCAATCACTCGTGAGATAACTAGACTATCTGGGAAAGTCATTAAGAGATTTTAATGCAATGGACTTGAAAATTCGACCAGAAGTCAACTACTCGACCGTGCTAGTCTTCAAGGGTCATTACGGCATTGTCAAAATCGATCAGAGATCAGAGATAGGTCGATTCAACTGAAATGTGTGATCAAAGTGTAGGTGATTCCACCTGATTGCAAAATTCTTGTTAATCGGCACTAGACCAATTTTCTGTCGTTTTGGGTACCATGTGCCCATAATTGAAACCTTAAGATTTTCACCACCACCGAGAGTTGCCGATGTGTCAAAGTGGTACATTGTGGCTTAAAGAAAATTGACATTGGGTCATTTGCACTAAAAATTTCTGAAAGCTACCTGGTAGCTTAGGTCACGCTAAAAACGCGCCTGAGTAAAATTAACCGCGAATTTGAATCCGATTTCAGAAATTGAAAGCTCTGTCATGTCACAATTAATTTTAGGATCATCGACTCAGTCTTAGAAGAATTTTCTGCAACTTGAGACTTTTTAGGAAACAGTCATCCTAGGGTCACTTTTATTCAGAAAAAGACAGAGATCGTTTTTTATCGCAAATTTGGGAAGCAAGTGGGTTGTATTGGTAAGAAAAATGCCAATTGGATCGGTGTGGTATTCGTTGATCTTATAAAGGCCGATTTGTGTTGAATCAAGCAAGGATTGGTGTCCAATTGAGAGAGAAGGCTTGCAAATTCGTAACTTCCCCTTGCCTAGCCATTTTGGACCATTCCAAGAGTTGTAAGAAGTGCATTGGTGGTTGAATGGAGGCCAAGCAACCTGCTGGTGGTGGTGGTGGATGGTCAAGAGGACCAAAGGTTGGAAGAATTTAGCCAAGATAGCCCACCCAAGGCCAAGACTAGTCTTCCTTCTCTCTCTCCCTCACTAAGACCAGCAGATCTCCTCCATCTTTCTCCCCCTTTGCTGTTCGGAACCACCAGGAGCAGAAGACCCACCGCACGCCCACCGGACCGTTTTCCTCCTCTGTTTTCATTTATTCCAGTTTCTGCTCCAACTGACCTTTCGCCAAAGATCTGAGTGAAAAAGTCGACTTCCCGGATGAATCAGCCAACGATCCACCCATCACCGTGACCAGGAGAGATAGCCCATCCCAATGAATCCAACCTCGCCCCAAATGGAGCCGCTGGCCGTCCCGTACAGCCGCCGCAAGCCGCCGGTCGCCGATCCGCCGGTTTGCTACCCGCCCACACTATTTCGCATTTTTCTTCATTTTCTCCCATTCCAGCCCTTCATTTGCCCATCCCAACCTCCATCAAGACCCCCAAGACCGCTGGGAGCCACCGGTTACCGACCACCTGCTTGCCGGAGCTCCGATCAGCCCGTTTCCTCACCGTTCAGCCGTTGGTTCTCCTCTGTCCAACAAGCAGAAGCAGAAGCCGAACTAGCCTTTATTTTCTTCTTTTGCAACCCAAAATAGAAAACAAAGCAGTGGGTTTACAACAAGAGTCTTGGCCTGTTTTGAGGTCGTTTCGGACCCTAAAAGCTAGGCTCGCCTTGGAGAGAATCGAGCCCTGTTGCGTCCCCGTCGATTTGCACCGACCGAATCGCCGAACAAGTGAGTTGAACTCACTAATCCTCGCTTAGTTGGTTAATTATGCTTAGGAGTTGATTAGATTAATTAAACATGTTTAGGTAAATAGATTAGATTAGATTTAGTTAATTTAATTATCTGCCAATGCATGTTAGGTGGTTAGTTAGTGTACTTAGCAAATAGACACGCTTTATTATTTATCTAACAAACCTTGAAATTTTTCCGGGTCCGTTTCGGTGTCCAATTAGGTATTACGGGCATAAGTTGGATTTATTGACATTTATTTAATAATTTCCGTATTTATTTATTTATTTATTTATTTTCCAGAAATTAGGCTGGGATAGCCGATGACCGAAATTTTATGCTGATTATTGTGGTGCAATCTATTTATTTATTTGAGTTCTAATTCATGCTAAATTGATTTAAAGATGACTTTAGGATTTTATTCCTAAATTAATTAATTTTGGTAATTAATGGGAAAATTACCAAGCGTTGGTTTACAGTGCCAAAAATCTAATTTTGGACTATTGAAGGTAGTGGGAATATCAAAAGTGAAATTATGGTATTTTGGCTAAGACCAACCGTGTACCCACATACGATCATTTTTACCGGGTACTCTTAACCAGAGGAAAATAGGCCAAGATAATGTGTTAATTGAGAAATTTATTTGAGAAGTGTAATGTTGTTGGCCATGGGTGAATAATTTGTATGACTTTGTGGGTTAGATCAAGAAAACCGCCGAAGTACGGTTGTGTCCATTAGACCGTAGGTTACCACCTAATCTAGGTTGTGCTCGCTGAGCCTTAATTCAGCACCACCATCGAACTTGAAATCAATTATGCACGCTGAGCCGTAATTTAGCATTACCACCGAATTTGGAATCGATTATGCTCGTTGAGACGTAATTCAGCACTAACCGCCGAAAAATTAGTAAGCCTTGCCCGTTGAGCCGTAATTCAGTATTATCGCCAAAGTTTTAGTCGGCCGTGCTCGCTGAGCCGTAATTCAGCGTTGGGGTTGAGTATTTGAGATGACTATGTAGGTCGTGCTCATTGAGCCATAATTCAGTATTGAATTTGAGTAATTGAAATGATCGGGGAATGGTCTGGTTGACATGTAATCAACTAGGTCGATTGATTGATAAGTCAATCTGAGTGAATGATTTGATATGTTGATGTAACTTGATGAGATTATGAATTGTGTTGAATTGCAGGGAGGAACTGAGGCCAAAGTAAGTCCTCTGACGCCTGTTTGTGCTTAGGTAGCCCTTAGGGCGTATTTTCTTCCTAATCGAGTCTTAGGGGGTAGAACTCATTGAGACGTTGTCTCACTGGTTATTATATAACCATTTTCAAGTCCTTAGATGGTGTTGGTGAAGGACCGGAATCCCCGGAGTTCAAAAGGTAAAGCCCGAAGAATCGGTGATCTTGTCTGGCTAGCTAGTCATAGGACAATTCTCTTTTATTGGGAGTCGATCTATTTTGTAAAACTTTTATGTATAGACCTATGTGTTTATAAAAATGTATTTTGAGAAAAATTGGCCCTACTTTCATATCCCATTATTTTATTATTTGGAGATTTCATATGCTTCCGCATGCGTATATTAAATGAATGGGTCGGCGATGCATCTTGAGACGTCACTATTAATTGACCAATGAGGGATGGGCACGTGCTCGAAGGATCGGGGCGTGATAGGGTTGGTGAGCTAGAGTTGGTCGACAGCTGTGGTTGCTCGAAGCCGAGGCTGGCAGGGACTGGCTGGACGGCTGGTCACGGGTCTGGACTGAGACGGATGCTGGACTAGCGAATGGGCGACGCTAGCGGTAAAGAGTTCCGGAGCTGGGAGAAAGAGAGGTGTTGCGGTGGAAATGCTAGTGCCTTGCGGCTTCAAGGGAATGAAAATAGAGAAGAAGAAGTGAGGAAGCTGAAGCAGAAGCATCTAGTCGGCTGGCAAGAAGGGATGTGCACAAGGAGGGAACAAGGGAGGGGACAAAGGCCTTGAAAGTCTAACCAACCTCCAATGAGAGCCAAGCCTAAATATCTTGGCACTCAAGTGCATTGGCCACCAAAGTCTTCTGCCCACAAAGTTCATAGGCCCTCCAATGGTTGATTTCCTCTCAATTCTTCACCAAATAAGTCATTTTGGTGGTTGAAAACCCAAGCAAAGCCGCCCATACGAATTTCCCTTTAATTCTTTTTGTAAATTCAATTTTTCCGCACTTTTCCGGGCTTAACAGAATTTCTTCAAAAGATGAGATGAGGTCCTAAAAATAAATCGTGACACACTCGAACGTTCAATTCCCGAAATCGAATTCAATTTCGTGGTTAAAATCGATTAGACGCAATTTTAGCGCGACATAACCTACCGAGTAACTTTTAAGGATTTTAGCGCGTTTGGTCGATAATTTTTTATCCACATTTGTGCACCTCCGACTCATAGGCGACTTTCGATTGTCGTAAAAATCTCAAGGTTTCAATTACGGGTACCAAGTACAGAATCAATAGAAAATCGGGTTAGTGCCATTCGACGCGAATTTTGCAATAATGTGGAATCACCCACAATTCAATTACGTACTTCCGTTGAATCGACCTATATCCTATCATTAATCGATTATAACGGTGTCGTATTAACCCTTGCCGATTATTACGGTCGAGCAGTCGATTTCTGATCGAATTCTCAAGTCTATCGCGTTTATATCCCTTAACGGCTTCACTTGATAAATCAGTTAACTCATAAATGATCAGCTTCGAGAAAAAAGACCATAGGCGCATCGATGAAATGCCCAATTCATTTATTCGAGATAGAATCGAAATTCAAGATGTCACATAATCCTCCCCAAATATTATAACTTTTCCTCATTAGATACATCCAAAACTATTATAGTAAAATCATCTTTTATTACATCCATAGCAGTCATAGTTTCTGTTATAATGCTTATAGTAAAAGGAAAAAAAAAATGGAGAGAGACAGGATGTGATGAAGCTTCATTCTTGACAAAAACAAATAAAAGGAGTCAAAAACAATTTGTCCATAAGATCAGCAAAGAATGTGCTGGAGGAGATCTATGGAATTGAGTTACATTTGTATGTCTGTCCATCTCTAATCCAAACAACGCATTTTATCAATAGATGGGACAAACACATGATGATTGCAAGTATACACCTTTATACAACTAACTGCATCTACAACCTGCAAACTGAAAAGCCAAAAGCATCAAACTCGCCATGCCTCCTGAAGATCTGGGTCTTCTCTCCCAATTTCTCTGCACTAAAGAAAGGCTAAACTTGGCAATGCAACTACCTGAAGCATGGCACTTGCTGGAACGAAAAGAAGAATAGAATGATGAACGAGCTAATATTTCTGGAGGTATGACCAAAAGAAAACGAGACATGAAAAGTTTCAGAGGCAATGATTTAGAATCAGGTTAGATGAATCAAAACCAGCAGATTTTAGACTGAGATACGAAAGTAACATGGGAGATTTATCGCAATTTGGGTCCGTGTCTCGATAAAGGTCATCTCTTCTTTCCACGTGAGAGGACCCGTGCCATTGAACTACACGGAAGGAAAACTTGGTTTCTGCAGGATTGGTTCATTACAGTGGACTCTTGCTTGGTTCCATTTCCATCATAATCCTCACAAAATTGCTGCCATGAGCCCCATGAAATGCTTCGCTGTAGATACAGGAAAATAATCATAATAGATGACCAAATCAGTCTTAAACAAAGATTTAACATTGGGTCAAGCAAGATGAGAGATCTACCACAAAGAAAACTGCAATAACAAGGATAAAGAAGATAGCCCCATACTACCTCCAAGCAGTTCAAAACAGGTGACAAGGGCAACAGAAGCGAGACCAATAGAGAAAAAAGGCCAGGACGGCAACGGGAGTGACAATTGCCCACTTTTTTTGCATTAACGTGTGTTTAAATCTTGCACTAACAGATAATTACCACAATCAGTAAGAAGTTACAATGCACATAATGGTACAATTACCCACAACTCTTGCACTAACACGTAATCAAGAACATCTCTAAGACACAGACCATGGCAGACTAACGATTGTTTGCCTAACAAGCTGACCGTCTTGAAGATGATCCGATGAACATGGTCAGAGCATCACGTAGTTTTTCAACAATCTCCTCAATTGTCGGGCAGTTCTCATTTTCTATCTGCAAGTAATGTAGACGAAACAAGTATGATTTCTATATAACTGAAGATGGAAATACAATAACTCTGCTCTCAATAAGAAGAAATTAATTTATACAGCAACATCTCAAACAACAAGTGGTTTGAACATGCTCTAAGAATTTGTGCACATATGACATTTAATTTTTAACAGTAGTTTCCTTTGGCATGTGGAATTAGTAATCTTCTCTCGTTTATTGTTATTTTGGATGTTAAAAACGAAATCCAAAAGCTTCTGAGGCATGACGAGAAGTGATGCCAAAGCTCATATAATTATCGAGGAACCATATTACAGACTTTTTTTTTTTTTTTTGGGTAGAAGGTAAGATATATATTGACTTTAAACCAATAAGCTATACAACTGTACAGCAAGGGAATCCAGCACCAAAACTTATACTCAAGGTGACATAGAAGTCAACCCGAGTGCAAGGGTGCCGAGAAAAGGAAGAAAAGCAGAAGAGGAGAAGAAAAACAACCAGCAAAAAGAGCAAACAGCCAAACAGTGGCCACAACCAAACGGAGAGGAGGGCTATCCAGCAAACAACACAGAACCACCCCAAACAAAACCAAGAATATCTGAACAGACAATATGCTCTCCACAAAGGATCAGAATGCAAAATCGTCCGCAGTAGTAGGAAATCAGAAACTAGTTGAAGTTTTAAAAGAATAATTTTCATTGAAACAATATGAAGAAATTGGCAATTATTACCTGGGCCACAATTGTGATATCCAGGAGGGAACTCCCAAATGCTAGGACGCCGATATTTAGAGTTGTCAAGTTCATGTCCTCCATTTGTTTCATCACTTCCTTGATGCAACCCTCGTGCTTCTCACATTGGACTTTGAACAAAACGTTCTTCCCCAACACCCGGGCTTTGACCTCAGGTAGTTGCTGATCGATGGGTGGGTCATACGACTTCTCGTCAGATGGAAAACATATAACGCCATCACCACGTTGGAGCGATGGCTTCTTTGCGAAGATCGCGGATTCCACGGTTCTACTGGCCACCTCTTCCTCGAGGATCTTCTCACGTTCCTCAAGTTGTTTCAAGTACTTTATCGTATCTCCTAGGACAGAAGCCTTGTCCAGCTATGCAACCAGAACATTTATCATTTTTTTGCGGGAACAATGAAGGCTTATAATGTGATGAATTGGAATACAGTGCTACGTATTTGGTCCCTAAGTTTTCTGGCGATTGATAAAGGTCCTTGTAGGTGGTAGAACCTTTGTTATGGTGACTATTTCAATAAGAGGTGAGTCTAAATTTCCAAACAATCCTTAAGCAAGTACCTGTATAAATCAGACTATTTTACCTAGAGGTCAAATTTAAGGTGGGTTGTCGAGCATTTTACCTCTTAAAAGGGTTTTGTTTTCCTCCATCGTTTGTAGGGATTAGTTTTCTGATTGATGAGACGACTGTGAATAGTATGAAAAGAATGCTACAAGTACTCTCTAATGATCTCAAATCACTAACTAGCATATACAAAATGTTATGCATGAAATATGACTTATTTGATTGATTGTCCTTTGATAGTCATGACAGTGAAAATTAAGCAGTAGAAAACGAAATTCAAGTTTGATTTTAATTTATGAAGACAAAACTAAGGATTTAAATGTGGTAAGCAACTAGAAAGAGATGGACACACCTCTAGACAAGTTCAGAAGACAGTATCTTAAGATATGTAAAAGATATTGACTTATGCAGATTATACCGATCTAAATCGTTTAATGATAGATAAATAGAATCTTATCAAATTTTAAATGCGTGAATAGTATCTAGTAATATTTTATTACAAGAAAAAATATCCAATCACCAACATGTTGCAAACATGTATCAAACAATCTAAATCAACTCAATCATTGTCGAGCTTAAGTGGTTGAATGATTTTCATGAATTCCGGTGTAATAGTATTAGCAACCCTTTGCCCATATGTAGTTGGGTATTAATCTAAAATGATAATCATGATTCACTTAAATTGTCTATCACTGATTTACAGTTTCTTAGTTTATGTGCAAATTGTGTAAGTTTAACTTTACTCCCTAAGAGAACACACACATGTTCTCATGAATATGATGGTCAAAACTAATTTAATTCATTAACTACAAAAACAAAACAAAAAACCCAATCGCAAGAACAGAAAAGCTCTTTTCCTCAAATTATTAATCTCTCTGATTCTCTGATCTCGGTCTTTGGTCTTGCCCTCTCATGGATTCCTCTCTCGTTATTTGAAGTCAGCAACTGCTTTCTACCTTTTTATCTAAGGTGCATTGGCATATTATCGCCAATCCGTGTATCTAAAAGTTAGATAGTCTTTGGAAACTGGTATGCTACCCTCAATAAACACACACTAAAACAATCACAAAAGTCAATCACTAAAACGTATGTCCTCCATTGTCAATTTAGCGAACAGCATGTAAGGCCACTGTCCAAGTACCCATTTGCCAATGTCAATCTCAAAAGTCTACCTTTTATCTGAGTTGCATATGATCTCCAATCCGCCAATCTAAAAGTTAGGTAGACTCTTGAGATTGGTTTGCTTCCCTCGATAAACAAATCTTTAGAGTATTTCATAAACCTGGGGTTTACCTACCTAAGGTGTATTTCCTCACCATAAATAGAAAGTAATTAACTTTTCCATTACTCATTATGCAAAGTCAAGCATTAAGCGACGAGGTCCTTCTTATTCAGTAGGGAGGAAGATAAATGTCTATACTATTGTTAGTCCTCCAAATAGTTAGCATAGCATACTGCAGATACATATCCTGCCAAGAGGGTCCTAATTTTTTTTCCCGTTTATCAAAAAGACAAATATTAGCTTAATGTGACTTATTAATATTTGGTTTAAGTTTGGAACCCAACCATAATTTCTCAAATGAAACCAAGATTGCGAACACCCCTTATAGAAATATATGATGAAGGTGGAAAAAAAGAAACAGATACCAATCCATCAGGAACTTTCACACAAAAATAATTCATTTGGAGTACCTTTGTAAGGCCCGGAATGATGGATGAAAGAGCAATGAACCGCTGGCTCAGCTTCTCCCGTCGCTTCCTCTCTGCAATAACGTGTTCTGGTCCATGCAAAGTTGTTCTACTAAATGTACCACCACCACCACTTCTCTTCATCTTCATATTTTCCCCATCTTGCAACTCATAGGTTCCTAGAAAACAAATATAAGAATAACAGAAAGCGAAGAGAGAAATTTTCATTTCCATCACGCCACCAAATAACTGTTTCAGCCTTCAACAGTTTGTCAGTCCACAAGCCTCACTTACCAGGATATTGCTGAGACATGTTTGGGTATAGATCTGAGTTCTGAAAGGATATAATTTGAGAATTTGATGGTGGAGATGGTTTCATTTGGGGGTTTTTGTGCTCGGTTGCGATAGGGACATCATGGGAGTGGCCAACGTTTTGGATTTGATTTGACGAGTAGGTCGATGCCGAAGAAAATGAAGTAAATTGATTAAAGCCAGACTCGGTGGGAGAGTAACCAAAGGGATTCATTTGATATTGATCCACAAAGGCCAGATTTTCCGTCACCCTGAGAAAAATTCGAACGATGTTTTGAGCACTCAATCCGCCTAAAACTTCAAGATTCTGCTAAAAGAAGAACACTTTGCACTACTACATAGCAAAATTGAAGAAACTCAATGTATCATAAAATACTTAATTATCGGAAAAATAGCATCATCCAAACCACACATTTCTGTGGCCAAAAGAAAACGAAAGAGATCCCAAACCAATGGAGATGGACTCCATTATGAAGTCTCCTTCCAACAAAAAAGCTTCAAGGTTGGAACTTCTACTGTTCTCTGCTTCCTGGATCTCTTCCTTGAGAAAGAAAAACAGGAATGCTAACATAAAATCGATAGATCCAAACCATTACCAACCCAAACTAGCAAAAGAATGGGAAAAAGAGAAGTGGGAAGAGAGAGAGAGAGAGAGAGAGAGAGAGAGAGAGAGAGAGAGAAGAAAGGATCTCAAGAACAATGCAACACAATGCAATGTCAGCAAGTAAACAGCCCACGAGTAAAAAGATTTTAAAGGGGTCATTTCTAAGTGGAGCGAAGCTCACCGACGAAAGAGGAGAAGGAGGAGGTCGGCGAGGGTTTTTGTACTTTCTTGGAAAGCTTTTGAAGTTGCCGAGCTTTCTGTACCTTGGTTTTGTTTAAAGGGCACGCACCAGCTCTCTCTCTCTCTCTCTCTCTCTCTCTGCTATAAAAAAACTCACCACGAGGGGAACGCTCTCGCCAACCTTTCAAGGACCAAAAATAATTTCTGTACTTATTCTTATTCCCATGCGTTCGTTGGCTCGTAATTCCATTTACTCTTTTTTTCAGCCTCGTTGGCGCATTTTGACTTGATTCCGCTTAGGGTTCCACGTGAACACTTTCTGTTATGTTCATGGATTGGACTTAACAAATACTTTCATATTCTCCTTTCCTTTAAATAAATCAGTCTATGAAATAATATCTTTCAACACGGAGAGAACATGGAGTGCTGAGGTAGACTTGTGGATCACCTTGTCATGAATATCCAATCCATTTTTTTGATTCCACCTTAATATACGTTTTTTCAAGTAATTTTTGTCCCAAATTGAGTTTTCTTCAAAACAAGAATGTGGGAAGATATAGCACTTTTTTTCAAAATCAACATTCATGTGTCACCAAGTATATTATTACACCAAGTAGTCCACTGCACATGTCGAATGTAGAAATACGTTTATCTCATGTGGCAGTATTTGTCCTTGGTGGGAGTGAGCTTCTATGGGCGCAAGAATTTAAACTATTTGCTATCGACACTAAATCAATCATGTGACCGATACATGAACGAGCGCAGTGGCTTGATGGTATTAGTAAAAAGATTCGCTGTCAATGGATTTGGGGGGCTTCTATGGTCTATCGAAGAGCCGATTTCTTAACCGTTATTGGTTATAATCATGTGCATTTCTTCATTCCTATCCTATATAAAGAAATTGTAATACACAGAAACTTAAAAAGAATACAATCGATGAGTGAGATTTCTCATCATTTAATTGGATGTCCACCACATTCTTGAGCAGCTGATCCTTGGTGCAGTGCGTTGTTGTGAACTCCATTAGGTTTGATTGTGTGGTATATAGAGAAACCCCCGCTTTGATTGCTCCTTTGAGAGAAACACTCCAATTCTTTCTTCTTCTTCCTTTTTTTTTCCAGGGAGAAGGAGGGGGGGGGGCATGGGATGTGAAGAGAGACTCCAGTTCATTAGTAATGAAATGACTGAATTGAAATATATTTAGATCTCAAAATTGACATCTTGCCTCGCATTTGTAAACTTATTGTTAAGGTAGACTTGCAAGCGGTCATTTCCCTTCTTCAAAAATCAACTCCCTCTCTCAATTCTGAGACATCCTCCTTTCTTAGATTGTGAAGATGTAGAGTATTTCCTATAACCCAAAATTGTACATATTTTTAGAGAATGAAATTAATGTGCAGACTCATGAGCAAATTAAATACTTCAGTCATCTGATGTAAATGACACGCTAACATCAAATAAGTCACCGAGAGGTTACTTTCTTTATGATAGAAGATTATATAATATCAAATTTTATTAGAGAGTAATGATATAACTTTAAGGCTTTGCCCTTATTTCTTATCTAAATAAAATAAATAAATAAATAAAATGATTGAATTAAATGGCGACCCAAAGGCAAGATAATTATATTATTATATGACATTTATAATCTCGAGTAAAAAGAGTTATTTAATAATTCCTCTGTGTCATAATTTTTATATTGAGCTGTCATAGAATACAAAGACTTAAAGAAATTATCTGGTGAAATTTCCTCTTTCTTTTTTGATACGACAACCACTCTATTCTAAACTAACCGATCTTCGTATATTTGGGAAACCTCCCATCGAATGGAAGACATCAATCGGCGATAGAGACGGATGACACTTCTTTCTATGAGCACTATTTCGCAACGTGTCTCTAAGCAATTCGTACAAAAAGTAGTTTCAGCTTCTAGTAGTTTTTCTTTGAAAGGGGGCTCCCAATATAAAATTCCTGGTCACCCCAAACAAGGAGCCCGAGCTGATTTCGTTCAGATCGTGAGAGCTTAATATTCTAATGCAGAAGAGATATGAAGCTTCAATGAGAGCCACGAAACCCCATCACATGGAGCACGAGCAGATTTCTATATGTTTTCTTCGAAAGTGCGTTAGGAGGAATTGGGGAAAAAAATAAAAAGAAAGGAAAGTAGATAAAAAAAAAAAATGAAGGGCAAAGAGAAAAAGGATGGAGGAGAAATTTAGAATGTAAAGAGAGAGACAATGAAAGTAGAATCCAGAAAGAATGAGAAATAAAATTTTCTGTTAACCAGCTATAGCTTTTTATTTTATAATGTCTTTAAGGTACTTACTGAAATTGAGTAAGGGAAATTTATAATTTGCAATTAATTGACTTTTCTAACAAAAAAAATTCCACCGACTTTTTTCGCAATATACTTAGTTGATGGTCATAGAGAAGAACTTTTTTAATAATCTTTTATTTAGATCATCCATCCTGATTTTGATTATCATCTTACTACTCTATAAGAGGTGCATCACACTTAATACGCTTGAAATTCATTTGTGGGGAAAATCATCCAAACAACATCCTAAATTTATTATATGTTAGTCAATTAAATCCTAAACTTTTTGATTTTTGATCCGCTATGAGATTTACATTATACGCAAGAGAAGCACCTGAAGTACTAAACGGAATGGGTATTAGTTTGGTAATGGTTGGAGCAACAAACTCGGATTCTGCAAGAATCTCATTTTTTGGTAGTACGAAGGGGGAATTGGCCCAAAAATTGGATAGGGGTCAAGACGCAGTTGGGCACCGGCGGCTAACTCAACTCAAGTGCCCCCGAACCGCGCGAACTGGTAACTCCTCAAAGACAATGTATCGAGGTTCTAAACACTAACTTTTTCGTCCTCAAAAAATCTTGCCGACTTGGTCTCAACAATCCTAATCGGGAGTGATAGGCAATCAAACAACTATCCCTTATACCTCTCAGAGTATCCGATGAAGTATCCACTAAGGTAAGGGTCCTAGGGTCCAACTTCTTCTCTTGTGGGTTATACATCCACCCTGGCCTCTGCCTAACAACCCCAAGTATGGAAATGCGCTAAACTGGCTTTCCATCCTGTCCATAGTTGGGTGTTTTATCCACTCGCGCTACCCGAAAGGAACTAGAAGTAAGCCTTTCTCTAAGCTAAGCCGCCAGCCGCTAACCAAACCAATGTGCCATCCCTATCCCTTCTCGATGAAGCTTCCTTTGATTTGAATGAATGAGGAACGAAGGCGCATGCAGTCTCAGTTTGACTTCCCTTACAATTCTCCAAAACGACGTTCTGCTTACTGCTTGGATTCCCTTCATGGCGTCTGGAATTTCTCTCACGCCAAACATAGTATATGACTGCTGTAAAGCAGAGCTTTAGGATCAGGCCAAAGATTGTTTTTTATTTTATAAAGATTCTCCATTGGATGAAAAATGAAAAAATAGAAAAAATTTAAATAAAGACACATATGTGGGAAGGGGGCCCCACGACTTCTTCATTCAGGAGGGGGGGGAGGAGACTAGCCTCATTACTTCCCATAAGGCAAGAGGTGCACCTAACCCACCTACCCACTTACAGCTCTATGCTAAGGCACAAGCTATAGGAGGGGGCGACGCCTGCCCTAGTGCTCCAAGGTTAAGAGGAGAGAATCACTAAAAAGAAAATATTTTGAGTTACGTTCTGAATTGAAGCCCGAGTGAACGGTGGCCGTAACTAGAATGATCCAAAGAGGCTTTATCAAGGTGAAATTCCTTGATTCCTACCTGGACCCGCATTGGATTAATTCCTCCAATCCTTCCTCCAAAAGGAAAGCAAAAGCTAGTCTTCGCCCGGAGAATTGATTGAAGCCTCCTACTTCCATTCCAATAAGGAATGCAAGCAAGGAATCCAATCCAGGAAAGTCATCAGTCCCACATCGGATAGACCTTTCCAGCTCTGATTCACTTGCGAAAAGCGAAAAGAGGGGATTCGATAGCAGTAGCTGGGGAATCTCATGGAAAAGCTTCCACAATCAATGCTTTTTAAAAGCCCTCTCCGACAATCATAGTCTCAGTGGATGCATCTTGAGGACATACTTCAACTGTGAACTCGACATTAAAAGTATATTGATTTTTCCCCAATAACCGAATACTTTTGTCAATAAATACTGAATAGGCGGTTCGTATTAGGGATGATTAGGTCTAGGGTGGATAGGGTCTAGACCTAGATCTTGTACCCAACCCTGTTATAACCGGTTTCTCTTTTCTAGACCCTATACCCGACCCTGTTTATATTGGACCCTATACCCGACCCACATTGTTTTTCCGATCCAATTCTAAGGTTAACCGTGTTTCCACTGGAACTTGTTTTGCAATCTCTCGATATTCTATACGACTTTGAATTTTATATTAATACGCAAGAAAATAACATAATCCTCCTAATTTGTATTGAAACATTAAACACTCATAATAAATAAATACATAAAAATTTTGACTAAACAAAAAATTAAGGATCCATAAGGCTAATTATAATAAATAAAATCATAAGGCAAAGATTAGCAACAAACATGGGTTTAATATTAGTATTATTCCCACAACTACTACATGAAACTACTTATTTATGCAAGCATAATTCCTCCTATAAAAGAGAAATTAGGCGAGTCAATCCATGTGATACACAAGAATTTGACGGCAACGAACACCGTCCGTCCATCAGACGGTGCAAGAGGGAGCCCGTGAGGGAGGGAAGCAAGTGAGGAAGAGGAATAACAAAGGAGGAGTGACATGCGTGTTTGAAAGAGCCAAGATGAAAAACGTCATGTGATTGCGAGAGTAAGAATAGAAATCGGGAGAAAAAAAAAAAAAGGGGTTTGGATCTCTACTTACAAAACCAGTCCGGAAATCGGTTCCAAAACTGGTGCAAGAACCGGTTTTCGGGTGGGTAATCACTCGGAACCTGTTCCCGGACCGGTTTAAACCAGTTCTAAATTTTGGGAACCGGTTTCAACGGAACCGGTTCTCGACCCTATTTTTCAGGTGGGCCGGTCCGGTTGCACACCCCTAGTTCGTATCTTTCTATGACCCTCAATAAATAAGTAGGAGGATAGGCAAAGCAAGAGCTCTTGAAGTCTACCCAAGTGCACTTCTTCATTCATCCATTTAGGCCCGACTAGGAACACGTGGATCTAGCGGTCCGCTTGGTGATATTCAAGCGGGTTTCGCATGCGGTCCCATTATCTTCGCTCCTCTTCGGAAAGAACAAGATGTAATATCTCCGGGGCTCTCATTTTAGACTTTGATTTTTGGCCTTTGTCATGAGCTGGATTTGAACCAGCGCTTCTGAATGCAACCTAAGACTGATCGTGACTTTAAAAAAGAAGAAGAGAAAAGAACTAGGAGTTGGATCCAATAGCCTTCCGTTCGATAGGAACAGATTTGATAAATACTGATAACTCTCAAATGGAGTATTAGAATGGAAAAATCCATTATTCTAAACCATCTCTGATGATGAATCAACAATTCGAAGTGCTTTTCTTGCGTATTCTTGATAAACCAACGTTTATATATAGATGTAGGGGAATCTGTTTGGGAAGTAAGAAGCCCCGACTACTTTGTTACGACTTCACTCTAATCACTAGCCCTGCCTTCGGCATTGCCCTCCTTGCGGTTAAGGTAATGACTTTGGGCATGGCCAGCTCCCATAGTGTGACCGGTGGCGGATAGCAGCATGGGCAAAGCACTCTGCTGCGGCGAGCAGCCGATTCTTATTGCATTCACCAAGATAGTCTTACTCGCTCCTGAACTCTGTGGCGAGTTCAGCCACCACCTCCGGGCCTGAGCTCTGCTCGAGCGTAGTCAGCCAGCTTCGTGACTTTGCTTAGCTTCCAGCGTTGCAAAGGGATAACCTTTCACTATCTAGGCACCCTCACTTTTTACTTTATTTTATGTCTGCCGACAATCGTGAAAAAATAGTGAATGGTAGTTGACTACCCCCTCTGGTACAATCAAGTAGCTTTAGCCTAGGAAAACTCTCCCTAATTTTTAAAAACTGTTCCCACTTTGATCTATGGGCCATAAGGAAAATCTTGTGCTGCCCACTTTAGAAGCTTCAACTCATCTACTTCATTCCACTCTGGTGCTATTTAATGAAAGTGAAAGAACACTTCATAGACTTGGTCAATGATTCAAAGGTGGTGAAATGTCTATGAAAGAGAGAATGGGACTTTCTTCTTAGCCTTATTGACTTGCCTGTGTGAAGCCTTTCTATACTTATGCTACATGGGCTTCCAAACCAGCACCTCTCTTTACTTGATAACTGCCCGGTAGACTGATCTAATCGATAGACTTGTTGATCTGGGAATGAGTTCTGGGTTTCCTTAGCGGAAGCAGTCATCTTCAATCCTGGTACTTCTATTCACTAGCGAGACTGGGTGGGAGGATGTCAAAGCACATTCTCTCTTTCTTCCATATCAAATATAATCCTAATAAGATGATTTTTCAATGTAATCCTTCCGGTCAAATTTCCATTGAAAATTGCTTATTTGTGCGCTAAATGTCTTATGTAAAATAACCGGTGTTGACATAAACAATTTTTGCAACTATTTATTAAATCTTCTTTTCCTTTTCTATTCATTTTTTCCTTCTTCCTTTTAAACCTTTTTTTTTTTCCATTTCACCTATGGACAGTCTCAACAATGATCAACAACCAACCACAAGTGAGAATTGCCCCCGCTATGCTAAGGCCTAGTGACCAAAGGAGGAAGAACAAAAAAAAAAATTCAAATAGAATTGCAAAAAATGTCGATGTTAGCGTTGGTTGTTGCCACGTAGATAACTAGCATTGACTAGATTATCACCATGTTAGCCATTTCCCAACCAAATTGACTTGAAAAGTTATATTAAATAATCTTTAAAATGTTTATCATTAAATTGGCCAAATTGAATAATGTCAACCGTTTCAAACTAAAATAGACTTAAAAAATTATATTAAATAATTGTTAAAAATTTTATGACTAAATTAGCCAAATTGAATAGTTTTGAATTGAATCAGCCACTCACATAATAGTTTGAGGATTTTCTAGGCAATTATTCCATTTTTTTGCAGATATAATTTAAATTGCTTTTGTCTCGATAACCCACTTAAAAGGATTTTAAATCACAAAGCCAATTTTAACGAGTATTGCACATTAGTTTCGAAATTATATTTTTACTTAAAAACACCGGGTACAACGATCCAACTATCTAAAAACTCATAAATAACCTACAAGCCCCACAAATCATTTAAATTCAAGGTTTTTTTTTCTTTATCTATGCTAATTGTCCTTATTCAAAATAACTTGCATGCAGTTTGCAAGAACAAATTACTTACAATTTTGTGAACTAAAGGTTCCAGGACGCTTCGTCCGGCTTCCGCAACCTTGAGGTTCGTTTCTTTTGTTTAAATTTGAGTAGCAAAGACTACAGTATCTGGAAAGCTGGATTGGAAAGTGGATGACCGAATCAACTCCCGAAGAGAGAGTGTTGGAAATCGATGATGACTACCAAGATATTCATAGTCTGCATAACTCAATCTCGGTTAGAATGTGCATCCCTATTGGAGCACCATGCACTAGTCGTCCGCCCAATATAATCCACATTTAAACCTGATATCAAATTAGAACAACCCAGAAGAAGCTGACCCATATCACCATAAGAACAGCACAAAAAGCATTAGTCGTCAAACCTTACAGACATCATATTCGTATGAAAATCGAAGACGACAGCAAATCCATTGCCTTAATCGGAATGTCCACATTACGATGATGACCATCCATGGACATCACTCAAATGCTTAAAAGCCCAAGAAAACTCACTTTTAGCAGCAGCAGCAGCAGCAGCAACAACAACAACAAAAAAACCAAGGAAAGACACGGAGAAAAACAGTTTCATACATCACTTGATAGGATAGCAACATGACAACCGTACCTTCCTAGAGAACAAAATGAGATAATCGAACAAACAACTACCATTAAAGAGGTAGTCAGTATTGTTGAACCAATGCACATTACAGCCGATAAAGCTAGATGGTGATTGTAAAGAAAGCTCCTAAATCCTAAAAGAACTCAGGGAGGAAAAATATTTCTCAACTTTATAACTCTTGATATAATGAAGCCATCGTAAAGACAGTCAGCCACTGCCCAACCGACCGTGAGTCATGTTTCAGTAGCAGAAGGATAGCGTGCAGGTATTTGGAAACATGACTATCTTACTCAAAACAAGATAAGACTAAGAATTTGCCAACAAGGATTTGTTAAAACAGAACAGTAATCACAATCTCAGATCATAAACTGCCAACTCAGCAAAATCAAGCAAAATCTAACGCAATACATCTACATACATTACGGAATCATGGCATGCATCTGAATTCATTAAGCAAAAAGATAATCCTCCCCAAACATTATAACTTTTCCTCATTAGATACATCCAAAACTGTTATAGTAAAATCATCTTTTATTACATCCATAGCTGTCATATTAAAATCATTTCTCTTATAATGCTTATTGTTACACTATCGTATTGGAGAAGTAGACTTACCCACTACTCATCAGAAGCCACAGGCCCAACACCTTCCAGTTTACCCTTCAGTTCTTACACTATGCAGCTATTTCTTATACTATCAGCTTCGGTTTTTATCATTGTCAACACCTCAGTTCAGCCTCAGCGCAAACCTAGTTACTTCCATTGGAGGATAATTAAATAAGAGTAACTTCAAAGGGTACATCTGAACAACTTAATGATGCCCTCAAATGCATAAACAGTTAAAAATGTTACATACTCAAAAAGGATATCGGAACAAACCATTCTGACTGAACCAGACCATAAAGAACAAAATCCTTGGATGCATCTCAGAAGGGAGAGAAAAAAATATCTAACCTGAGTCAAGATTTACATTAATACCGCGCAATTAGTCCCCATAAAAAAGGTTATCCTAAAGAGATCAGTCTTTTTCCTGTGTCCAGATCTTCACACACTTGTCATCACCTAGCGCCCCTGATGCGATCATATTCTCCGTTGGGTGACATGCTACTGATATAACCGCATCAGTATGACCTTCCAATTTCTGTACTATCTTCCTCGTCTGTAGCTCCCACAGGTATACACATTTATCCTCCGAACCACTCACAACATACTTCCCATTAGTCACCGAGAAGGAAGCAGAAATACAAAATTTGGAATTATCATGACCTGTATATGTCTTGATAAATTTTCCTGTGGATATGTTCCATAGCCTCTGCAAGCACAACATAAGGATCCAAGTTAGCTACCAGAAAGGGGCCAAAATGACGAAATAAAACACCCAAAGTTTTTGCTTTTCATCATCCTTCCTTGTCTGCTCATGACATTAGGTGAAAGCAGAAGGAACTGACCCATAAGACTGAGAGCTTGGGGAAGCTCTCATCTTTGAAGGGATTTACACCAATTCTGAAAACTATTTCCCTAAAGTTCTAGTATTCTATTAATCATTGGACACTGGTTGGTAGGGTTCTTTCAGTAGATTGTAGGCATCAAGGCATGTCTAGAAACAAAGAAGAATGCAAATTTTCTGCAACAAAAAGAAACAGAGCCCAAAAGAAAATACACATGTTTTCAAGACAAAATAGCAGGGGAAACCGGGAAATAATTCCCTCAACACCATGCATAATCGAGCAGATGCAAGTCCGCCACAGAGCTAAATTTTGACCACAGCTAGAACAGAGTAACCAATCAGAAATAAAGTCTTCCAAAGCCGCTTTCAACATAATAGTGAAGCACCAAATTGACACGATCGGGCAAACAATTACATCTGACTAAAGTTTAGCACATAAAGTTTGGAACAGCTCTCGAGTACAGAGGTAATGCCAATGCTCCTTCAACCGACCCAACATCCCAAAATGATACCTAAAAGGAAGTCATTGGCAGACAGATGGTTCCTTTGTTTTTCATCATCAGTAATTCGATTCCCAAGACACGACCAATGTATTCTTTCTCCTTTCAATGACGAAGGTGGCCTCGCCAAATACAAGGAGGATAAAAGGAACAAAGTCTACCAACGGCATTACATTTGCAGATAGAACACTCCATCTCAAGCCTGACTAGCAAAATTTCACCTCCTAGAAGAACCTAAGCAGAATCACACAACACCAGCCTAAGGAACAAACTTTAGCATCTAAAAGCTCCAGGATCAGCCTATCAACTAAAACAGACCACTAGAATAATCCCTAATCGCATCACCAACACAAAACCTTCATAATCTTCCACGCTAAAACCCCACCCCAAAATCTTCGGCTTTTCGATCGAATTCAAAGAGGGACAACAGCAAAAGACCGAGGCATTACCAGAGTATTATCGAGGGTGCCGACGAGGATGAACTTGCCGTTGGGCGAGAACTTGACGAAGGAGACGGGAGGGTTCTCGTCGTCGATGAGGGTCTTCATGCAGTGGCCGGTGGAGGCGTCCCAAATCCGGCACAGCCCGTCGTAGCTGCTGGAGACGATCATGGTGCCGCCGTGGTTGAAGTCGACGGCGGTGACGGGGTCGGAGTGGGCGGGGAGGACCTTGAGGCACTTGCCGCTCTTGACGTCCCACACGCGGACGGTCTCGTCGAAGGAGCCGGAGACGAGGAGGTTGGAGTGGGGGTTGAAGTTGACGCAGAAGGCGTAGTTGGTGTGGCCGTGGAGGGTCTTGAGGAGCGACCCCGTGGGGACGTCCCAGAGGCGGAGCGTCTTGTCGTCGGAGGCGGAGGCCAGGAGGCGGGTGTCGCCGGAGAAGGCCAGGTCGGAGACGCCCTGGGAGTGGCCGTGGAAGTCGTGGAGCGGGGAGAGGGAGGCGGTGGAGTAGGCGCGGAGGGTCTTGTCGGCGGACGAGGAGGCCAGGAGGTTGCCGTCCGGCGAGAACTTGACGGCGGAGATGGCGGCCTTGTGGCCGGCCAGGGTCTTGGCCAGGGCGTAGGGCGTGTAGGGGGGCGGAGGCGGCGGCGGAGGGGTCGGTTGCCTCCGCCGTGGCGGCGGCGGCGGCCGTCGGGAGCGCCATTCCGTTCTCCGGCGGCCGATTTGGGGGCGGCGCGGCTCGATGGAGGTTTTGGGATTCGAGTGCTTCTGCGAGGGAGACGGCGAAGGTGAGGACAGCGCCTCCTTTAAGCCCCGACAATAAAAAACTCGTATGTATCGAATTTTCCTTTTTCGGTTTCCGAAAAAGTGCAAGGCTTGCGAAATAGAACCCAAGATAAATAAATAAATAAATAGCCAATCAAAAAAGCAAAAAGGAAAAAATTACATCATTATTATTTAAGATGAATACTACAAAAACTTTAAATTAATATACAAATAATAAATTTACCTTCATTAATTTTTCTGTTAATTTTTACCATTAAATTAGTGACTTGGATAGTACATAACGTGAGTTATCGGTAATTTTTGGATTTTTTCCATTCATTTATCGCAAATGTATTAGTGATATTATTCCAACGGAAAATAAATGGAAAATAAATTTGTTATAATTTATCAATTTAAGGATTTTTGCGATCGACAAATTATTTTGAAATAAATTTGTTATAAATGTAATAATTTGTGGATTTTTTTAGTATTAGCCCATATTATATACTCCTGAAAGACATAAAATTTGGACGCTCGTTGAAAATATAATCTGAAGATGAGGATATCGGTTGGAAAATAGAGCTAAAACCATGGAGAAAATGAGTCACTCTGACATTCGGCTCGTCGGGCTTCTGAAACTAATGACGGCCGAGATTTACCGTTCGAGTTGGACATTCGATCTGGGCAATGGGTCGAACATCCGTTCCGTCGGTTCCGATCCTCCTCGACTTTTTTTGCACCTTTCTTAAGCATCCCAAACTTCATGTCTAAACGTCCAAACTCGCTTCTTAAGCGGCTTGAACTCCAACATCATGTATGCGTTCGGTTTAGGTCGTTTCTTACTCGCCTTTTGGATCAAGTTCGAGGTCCAAAACAACATAACATGTCGACACCAAAAAATGTGAAGGTGGTGTAGTCCACCGTTTGGAGGGGAACCTATTAGAGGTACAACAAGAGTGAGCAAATGGCCAGGCGTAGGGAATCATCGATCGATAAAGTGCAACCAGCCCACATGAGTATCCGGTTCGGATCGACGGAGATGGCAATCAATAGCGACTAAGTGCTGGAACAAAAAACTTGATGTAACAGTCAAGTAGTGGAGTCGATGTAACCGTCAAGGTAGTGGAATTGATATAACTATCAAACTAGTATAGTCAATATAAGTGTGAGCAGTGAAGTCAACACCCTTGAATGTGATATCGTTTAATGTTGCTTAATAATAGGAGTCATGTGCAATTTTTTAGCAACCATTGATTGTGCACTATAAATAACTTTATTGCATCGTTTGTAAAGACCCCCTAATTAATAATGAAACTTAACATTCTTCTACAAATATTTATGTTTATCTTTTCTACAATTTACATTACTAGCAATGATTGTGTCCAAAGTTCGTACTTTAAATTTATTGTCATTTTCCTATTTAAAATCAACAAAGGACCTTATGCAAACTTTTTCGATTTGAATCTATCGATCCATTATACTTTTGTCTTTTCAGTGAAATAAGTGTATGTATGGATGATGACATGATAATATGTATAAAAAAAACATGGCAAAATTGAAACAAGAGCATTAAATTCCATTAAAGATCAAATGATATTATGCAAGCAAAGGGATATTTCGTCCACAACATGACCGAATGTGTCCAATAAAGAGAATACATCAAAGATGGAGAATAAAAGGTTCTTCTAAATCAAAGGTTAGAAGGACGTCTTTTAATTGAAGTTGTTCCCTAGTTCGAGTTTGTTTACTAATTTGATGTTTCCCAATTTGATATTTCCTTATTTACAGTTTTCTATTTCGATATTTCCTAATTTAAGGTTTTCTATTTTAACGTTTCCTAGTTTGATATTTCCTTGAAAGAAGCGGATTTGAGAGTTGATAATATATGTGAAGTTCTCTCAAATGAGTCATTCTTTCAGTTCTTTATCCAATTCATTGGTGATGAACCTTTAAGTTTTTTACCCTAGTTGATGTGGTAATGTTTTATGCCTTGCAAGGACAATGGCTGAAGCGAAGCTTCTTCATCCAATGTAGAGTGAAATTCAACTACGGTTGGAGCATCCAAATCCTTTCGAATGTAATCTCTTTTTTTTGTTTTTTTGTTATTCGGGAGTATAGGCATGGAAACTCGGCTACTCATATATATATATATAATGTCATGAAACGCCCTACAACTTCCATAAATCAATTAAATCCCGAGTTCAAATTCTTTCGAGTTCAATCTCTTTTTTTGTTTTCTTGTTATTCAGGAGTATAGGCGTGGAAACTCGGCTACTCGTATATATAATGTCATGAAACGCCCTACGACTTCCATAAATCAATTATATCCCGAGTTTTGGTCTATGCAGATGACTTGTACACAGTTGATGGGATTTAATGTCACTCTTCTTCCAACACTTTTTAGTAGAAGAAGAGGGCAACGACGTCAAGGTCTCATCATCATGTTTCCCAAGGTCCGGTCTCTCGCCAGCGGGGTTCTGAATTTGAACCGCAACTTGAGATTTTGGGGAGCGCAGAAAATGGTGGAGAACTGAACTGTCGGTGTGGCCATTTGAAGGATGGTTGAATAACTGATGCGGGGAGCATCAGAACTTGGAAAATTCCATTAATCAATTCACAATACCAACTGAAGCTTCATCAATAGATCAAGCCGATTTAATCATGCAAGCAAAATGCGGAGGCAGCACAGTCCACTGGTTCCAAGACATTCAAGATAGGGTTTATTACAAAGTTGAAATGTTAAAAGAGTCTTCATCACAAGATTGAAATTTTAAAGTCTCGATTATAAGGTTGAAATGTTAAAAGAGTCTTCATTACAAGGTTGAAAGAGTGTGTACTGGTATTTATTACAAGGTTGAAGTGCAAAAAAGTGTGTGCTAGCTTTATCGCAAGAGTCCTAGTATTTTTTTTGTCAAAAGAAGATTTCATTCATTTATCATAATCAAACATGAGAAGAACATATAGAAAGCTTTCGAGCAAAGAAAATCCCAAAAGGGTTGTAAAACAAAACAAAACATAAAAAATAAAAAAGAACAATTTACAGGTTTAAGCACACTCCTATCCAAAAAGACCAAATCTATTACAACATCAAAAAGCAATTGACAGTCAACCACCAAAACCATTTGTGATGGGCACACGTCAAGATCATTTCCTCCACAAATTATAACTTCTAGTGTGCACCTGGGTTCAAAGTCTTAGTTCAATATCTTAATTTGGAGGTGCAATCTCATATGTATAGGGAGCTGGGTTTGTAATACATGAGATTTCCTCCTCAAGGGTGATTTCTCTCAATTTTCAGTTCTTTATCCGTCGATTTGGTGATGAGTGTTAAGTTATTTATGTTGGAAATTAATCCAAAGAAAACACAAACTGTTTGTTGTAATTAGAACATGAAATTGGAGGTGAGGTACGGATATCCGAATCTCCTTAAGGTAATTAGTTCATGTTAATGGTGCTCCGCAGATTCACGAACTATGCCTCCCAAGATATAACACCTCAAACATGTTTGGATTAGCATTATGCAAACATAACTCAGTCGAACCGTTCAATTGAACCAGCACACTTAGAGAAATCAGAAGAGGAGAAAAGTATATCAGAGCCTTTTTGGAATCGAGTCAGAAAAACCAAAAACTATAAATAAGCTCTATGCTTCCATCTATTTATAGATATTTTTAGTTCATGTATAGAAGAGATACATGAATTAAATAAACGCATGTATCCACGAAATTCATGAATCAAGAGATACATGAATTCAAGAGATTCACGAATTCAAAGATACGTGAATTCAAGATATTCGTGAACTCTATAAATACATGAACTAAAAGATATATGAATCTAGGAAATTCATAAATTCAATAGATATGTGAACATAAAAGTTTAGGAAATTCATGAATCCAAAAGAAATACGTGAACAAAAAAGACGTATCTTAATTTATTGGCTTTCGTTGATACATTAACCATAATTATAACTATAATTATAACAATCCCCCACATTAATGGATCAACAAAACATTTTTTACTCAAAAGAATGTAAGCATACCTGTTGAAATACACTACATCAAGATAGGTAGCTTTCACCTTGAACCTTCTTTAATGAAAGCCTATGGGACTTACTTAATTAGTCGATGGACTAAGCCTTGAATCGCCAGTTGTTTGTGTAAGCCTAGACAATAAACCTCACACAGAGTATTTACAATTCAAGATTGGTTCTCGGTTGTGTTCGTTCTTTCGGCCATGAACCTCTCGGGATTCATGCGTGCTTTAGAAAATCTAGCCTTTAAAGATTTTCATAGAGTCGGCCAACTTCACACATATAGGTGTATTCCAATTAAAGATATCCTACCATATCTTACTTGGATGTTACATTCCAAGTTATAAGAATCATTAAACGCATAGCGTACATTTAATAATGTTGTAGGATAACATTGTTGCATCATAGGAATGGGAGACAGTGCTTATACTAGAGTTTCCAAATTTTGCGTTGTCCTATTGAACCTAGACCATGGGATCTCCAATCGCATAGGTTAGGTTTCCACCCTAGAATCTCTTTATTGAGTTAAGGCTCTTAAACACATTCCCCTCGATGCGCAGTTTATCTACTCTTTTGACAAACCTTTTGTCAGCGGATTCGCAATATTTTCCTTTGACTTTACAAAGTCTAAAGAAATTATTCCATTTGGGAGCAACTGCCTTACAGTATTATGTCTACGACGAATATGTCTAGACTTACTGTTATAAATCACATTATGCGCCCTTGCAATTGCCACTTGATTGTCACAGTGTATGCAAATTGCAGGCATAGGTTTTAGCCACACAGGAACATCTTCTAAAAAATGTTGAAGCCATTCTGCTTCTTCAGTAGCTTTATCCAAAGCAACAAACTATGATTCCATCATAGAGCGCGTTATTAGAGTTTGTTTAGAGGATTTCCATGACACTACGGCACCTCCTAGCATGAACACATATCCGCTAGCCAATTTCGATTCATCAGAATCTGAAATCCAGTTAGCATCACAATAACCTTCCAAAACAGCTGGATATTCGCCATATTGTAGAACATAGTTTTTTGTCCTTTTCAAATATCCTAATACTCTCATTAGAGCATTCCAATGCTCATGACCTGGGTTACTGGTATATCTACTCAGTTTGCTTACTGAGTACACAATATCAGGTCTAGTGCAATTCATGATATACATGATGCTGCCGATTACTTGAGAGTATTCCAGCTATCTAACATTATTTCCAGTGTTCATTCTTAAAGTTAGGTGTTAAAGAAAATGATTGTTTGCATCTTTAATGCCGAATCCTTTAAATCTCTCAATTATCTTTTCAATGTAATGAGATTGTGTTAAACCTAAGCCATCAGAATTCCTTAGAATTTTGATGCCGAATATAACATCCGCTACACCTAAATCTTTCATCTCAAAGTTCTTATTGAGAATGTTCTTGGTGATTTTGATGACCTCAGTGTTATCTCCAAGAATTAATAAGTCATCGACATATAGACAAATAAGTACATATCAAACTGTTGAGGATTTAGTGTACACACATTTGTCACACTCATTGATTCTATACCCATTTTGAATCATTACCCGGTCAAATTTCTCATGCCATTGCTTGAGAACTTGTTTAAGTCCATACAATGATTTGACAAGTCTACACACTTTGTATTCTTGTCCTTTGACCTTGAACCCTTCAGGTTGTTCCAAATAAATCTCCTCGTCGAGATCACCATTTAAGAATGTAGTTTTCACATCCATTTGATGTATCTGCAAATTGTATACCGAAGCTATAGCAATCAACATCCTTACTGATGTTATTCTTGTGATAGGTGAATAAGTATCAAAGTAGTCAAGACCCTCTTTTTTTCTAAACCCTTTAGCTACAAGCCGAGCTTTGTACTTATCAATGAAACCATCAGCTTTTAGTTTTTTTTTTTAAAATCCATTTACATCCAATTGGTTTATTTCCAAGTGGAAGATCAACCAATTCCCAAGTATGGTTACTTAGGATAGAATGGATTTCATTGTCAACAGTTTCTTTCTAGAAAGGAGCATCTGGAGATGACATTCCCTCTTTATATTTTTGGGGCTCACCTTCTAACATGTATGTTAGAAAATCAGGTTCAAAAGATTTTTCAATTCGAGACCTTTTACTCCTTCGAAGTTCGGCTTCTTTGGTCACAACTTCATCATTCTCAAATTCTAATTCTCTAAGCCTTTTCTGAGAAAGTTCTCATTGATATTTTTTTGCAGGATATATATCCTCAAAAAATTCAGCATCCCTTGAATCTAGGATTGTATTGACATGGATTTCCGCATTTTCATATTTGTGAACCAAAAATCTATATGCGCTACTATTTTGAGCATAACCAATGAATATGCAATCCACCGTTTTAGGTCCCAACCAAGTTTGTTTAGGAGAAGGAATTGCCACATTGGCCAAGCACCCCCACACTTTTAGGAAATTGTAGGATGGCAACTTTCCATTCCATAATTCATATGGAGTTTTACCTGTCTTTTTGTGAGGTATTTTATTAAGAATATAATTTGCAGTTAGAACTGCCTCCCCCCACAAGTTCTGAGGTAAACCTGAACTCAAAAGCATGGCGTTAGCCATCTCCTTTAGTGTCCTATTCAATCATTCAGCAACTTCATTTTGTTGTGAGTATAAGGTGCAGTCGTTTGGAGAATTATTCCAAAACTAGCACAAAACTCTTTCAAATTGATTGAAATGTATTCTCCTCCTCTATCAGACCTAAGCACTTTGATTCGTTTGTCAAGTTGGTTTTCAATTTCATTTTTATACTTGACAAACATGCTCATAGTCTCATCTTTGCTAGTTAGTAAATAAACATAGCAAAATCTAGTACAATCATCCACAATGTGATGAAGTACTTCTTACCACCTCTACTTTCTACAAACTTTAAATCACATAGATTAACTATGGATTAATTGTAGAGGTTCACTTGTTCTTTCAATGGATTTAAAAGGTTTCTTGGCAAACTTGGCATCAACACAAGTCTCACACTTGTAATGGGCATCCAACTCAAATCTTGGAATTAACCCCAAGTTTGCTATTCTTTTCATTGTACCATAGTTTACATGTCATAATCTACCATGCCATAGATAAGGAGACACAACAGTGTAAACTGAAGATTTTTCTTTATTAATAGCTTTTGGGTACACATACTTCAAGTTTACATCAATGATAGCCACATTGGCTTTAAACAGGTCATTACACAAGTACCATTTTCCCACATACATCCCTCCTTTTGAAAGTACAAATTTGTTAGATTCAAATACAATTTTGAAACCCTTCTTGACAAGTATGGGGCCAGAAATTAAATTTTTCCGAATCTCAGATACATGCAGCACATTTAGCAAGGCGACCTCTTTGCCAGATGTAAACTTTAGGATCACCTTTCCTCTTCCGGCAATCTTTGCTGATGTAGAGTTAGCCATATAAAGCTTCTCATCTTCTTCAGCCTTCTCATAAGATGAGAACATGTGTTTATCTGCACAGATGTAATTTGTGGCACCTGTATCTAGCCACTAGCCATTAGTGTTCGATACCAGAGATGCTTCGGACATTACCACAGCAGACAGTCTTTCAATATTGTCATGTTCTGTCAAATTCAGTTGCTGGGCTACACCATCGTTCTTGCCTTTTTTCAGGCACTTCTTGCAATCCTTAGCACGATGGCCAGGCTTGTTGCATATAAAACACATCCCTTAGAATTTCTGGAACTGCTCCTTCTGCTTGCCTTTTCCTTGAAAAGACATCTTCCTTTTTCTATCTTGCTTGGATTTGGAAGATTCCACAACGTTGGCCTTTGGTTCAGAAGAAGGATTCGCACTCCTTCTATTGTGCTCCTCGATTCTGAGGCGCAGAATGAGATCTTCAAGGCTCATCTCCTTCCGTTTGTGCTTCAAATAATTTTTGAAGTCTGACCAGCTCGGAGGCAATTTCTCAATCATAGCCGCCACTTGGAATGATTCACTAAGTATCATTTCCTCAGCAGAGATGTCACTCAGAATTAATTGTAATTCTTGAACCTAACTCATGACAGATTTAGAATCCATCATCTTGTAGTCCAAGAATTTGGCAACCACAAATTTCTTGGTGCCAGCGTCCTCAGTCTTGTATTTCTTTTCTAAGGACTCCTATAACTGTTTAGCATATTCAATATTACAATAAACATTATAAAGAGAATTCACTAAACAGTTAAGGATATAATTTCAGCATAAGAAGTCCCCATGCTTCCAAGCCTCCAATGCACCGAGCGTTGTGACATCTTGCTCGTTTGGACTAATTATCGGACACACCTCCGATAAATATTTCATCAGATTAAACATGGTCAGATAGAAAAACATCTTCTGCTACCACTGTTTAAAGCCCACTCCGGTAAATTTCTCCGGTTTCTCATTAGCTGTAATTGGAGGCGTTGCTATCACAGTAGGCAAAGTTCGTTGAACTATCCCTCTAGAAATGGAGCCAAAAGCCATTTGGCTTGTACTGTTCTAAAAAATAGTCACGGGCATACCAGTTGTATGGCTTGTACCTGCATTGGTGTTAGCCACTACAAATTCAGACCCTAAGGGTTGAACATCTTCCATAGCAACGGTCGAATCGACCATAGGAACGTCTCCTAAAACGTTCGGGACATTGAAGGGCACTTGGTTGTTTTCAGCCATCTCAATAATCTGACAAGAACAATAAACAATGAGTAAGACAATTGCCTTAAGATTGTTGGAAATTAATCCAAAGAAAACACAAACTGTTTGTTGCAAACAGAACATGAAATTGGAGGTGAGGTACGGATATCTGAATCTCCTTAAAGCAATTAGTTTCTGTCAATGGTGCTCCGCAGATTCACCAACTATGCCTCCCAAAATACAACACCTCGAACCTGTTTGGATTAGCACTATGTAAACAAGACTCAGTCGAACCGTTTAATTGAACCAGCACACTCAGAGAAATCAAAAGAGGAGAAAAGTATATCAAAGCCTTTTTGGAATCGAGTCGGAAAAACAAAAACCGTAAAGAAGCTCTATGCTCCCATCTATTTATAGAAATTTTTAGTTCATGTACAAAAGAGATACATGAATTAAATAAACACATGTATCAATGAAATTCATGAATCAAGAGATACATGAATTCAAGAGATTCACGAATCCAGAGATATGTGAATTCAAGAGATTTGTGAACTCTATAAATACATGAACTAAAAGATACATGAATCTAGGAAATTCATAAATTCAATAGATACGTGAACATAAAAGTTTAGGAAATTCATAAATGCAAAAGAGATACGTGAACAGAAAAGACGTATCTTAATTTATTGGCTTTCGTTAATCCATTAACCATAATTATAACTATAATTATAACAATTTATTATCGGATGGTGGATTGTTTTCTTTAGCCTTGGTGGTGAGTTTCATTTTTGTTTATAATACATTACATTTTGCCTCCACTTCACAATTCCGGCAAATTCAAATTTTGATTTTAGAAAAGAACGCACTCCATCAAACAAATTCCATCAAGCTCTTCTTCATGCTACATTCATATTTTCCCCTTCAAATACTTATATCATCCTACACTTAGCATAAAAACACATCTCTTAATCCCATCATTCCCATCACGCATCAATCGCTACGATTTAACTTAACCCAATCAATTAATGAAATCTAAGATGAGACTAAATTTGTAATTCAGCTAGCCAGGGATTTGAAAGTGGGATCATGGCGCCATCAATGAACCTATAGCTTGTTTTATTAGAAAATTGAATCACGTTGCCAAAACCTTGAACCCTTACTCAATCGGTGCCATTCTCTCCCTTTGATTTCTTTTTTTCCCTTTTTTTTAACAGTTTACTTTTTTTTATTTTCTATTTAATTTTGTCTTTTTTTTTCCTAATTTTCTGACGTTTTTCTAACGTTGCACCACATTAGCAATGCATTTATCCAACAAGACCAATAAAAGTCACGTGGGGTTTTCGATGTAACATGTCAGTAAAAGTAAGCGCTAGAAAAGGAGTAAATACACCACATTTAAAATGTTGAGAACTTAATTGTACTCTTTCAATTTAAAAGATTGACTGCGTAATAGGCAAAGTATTAACAACTGTTGTTGTAATTTTCCCTAAAAACTTTCTATAGTAAAACTCATATCTTTCTACTATTCTCATTTACCGTCGCTGAATCATGCATTTTCTATTTTCTTTACAAGAGCGATCGTCCAAGATAACAATACTTGGGGTGAACAGGGCATGTGCACACATACATCAATCATGCCAAAATCACACCGTCAGTCAATTCACGCATAAATGACAGCCAACGTAAATTTATTAATTCCGGACGTGACACTCCGGAAGGTCAGGATATTACCCAGAAAACTTGCATAACCTCTTAACTCGATACCCTATCAGGTTGAAAACTTCATAAAGATATGCATCTATATACACGGACAACTAAGTGTGTAGGCGCAGAAACTTAAAAACCTGCATAAAATGGACAACAGATGAAACAATCTAGTCTCTTGTTTTCTTTTCCTTCTGATTGGTAATGATGGTATAAAGCCTCACCGAAAAAAAGGTAGATGCGAGAGGCTCAATTCTCCACAAAAAGACACAGATAAAAGGCAGTCGAAAACAAAATTTTGGTAAGATCTGCAAAGAATGTGCTAGAGGAGACCTAAGAAATTGAGTTACATTTGAATGTCTGTCCATCTCTAATCCAAAAAATGGACTTGATCAATCAGTGAGACAAACACATGAGGATTTACAAGTATACACGAACTATATACAACAACTACTGCATCTACAATCTACAAACTAAAAAGCCAAAAAACATCTAACTCGCCGCTCGTCCTGAAGATCCGGATCTTCTCTCCTAACTTCTCAGTACTAAAGTAAGACTAAACTTTGCAATGCAACTACCTGAAGCATGGCACTATAACCTGTATGTACAATTGCTGGAATGAATAGAAGGAAAGAATGGCAAATGAGTGAATGTTTGTGAAGGGTGGGGCCAGACGAAAACAAGACTAGAAAAGCTTCAGAGGCAGCAGTTTAGAATCAGGGCTAGATGAATCAAATGCAGCAGGTTGCAGGCTAGAATACGAAGATGATGTAGGATATTTATCGCAATTTTGGTTCAGTTTCTTGATAAGGGTCATCTCTTCTTTCCATGCCAGAGGACTGTGCCAATGAGCTACAAGGAAGGAAAACTTGGTTTCCACTGGAATGGCTCATGACATATGACTCTTGCTTGCTTCTATTTCCATCACGATCCTCATAAAAATGCTGCCCAGAAGTAGCAATTCCTGAACCCCTCAAGAAGCTTAACTGTGGATATAAGAAAATAACCAGAATAGATTACCAAATTAGAGTCTCAAAGAAAGATTTAATCACGGGTCAAACAAGATGAGCAGTCTACCACAAAGAAAACTGCAATAACAAGGACAAGTAAAGATATCCTCATACTACATTCCTCTTATCTTTTCATGCAAGCAATGTTGTCTTGTATATTCGGAAGTGACTTCTCATGATCATGCCAAGAGCGAAAGAAAGAGGGTCTTTTCAATGGCATTGAGGAAAACTTATATGACAATTCATTTGCAGTGGACTATAACTGCAATCGCGTCAGCTTCACATCTGTACAGGCTAGAATTGCAAGAAAAGTGGTTCTAAGGCCAAATTACTCCAAAAGTATAAACAAACTATTGTTATGTTAAGTTAGTACTTACACAGGTATTTTTGCAAGATCTATTACAATCTAAAGGGACGAAGAGGATAATGAAATTACAGAAACATAACTATGAGGAAAGAACAGGAATGGATTAAAAACACCATCTTAGGAAAGGGGATAGATTTGTGGATTCGTACCTCATGCTGCTGCGCAAAAGTAACACTAGAAGATAAACGACTTTGACAAGGTGAAGGCTCACATGTCACCTCTGGAGAGGGACTGCATGAACCTTGGTGATACACATCAGGTGTGCCAAACTGTGACCTTGGCCTATGACAAGCACAATCTTCAGGACTCTTGCTCGACCTCATATGGGGCGATTGCGAAACATCATGAGATAGTAAGTAGTACGAACTGTGATGCTCCTCCCTGCACAAAGCACTCCAATTGCCTGAGGAAGTGGGCCCACTGTAGAAGAATTGATGGTGATGTAAGTTGCCAGATGATTTGGATAGAGAACTGCCCGTGCATGGGGAACTCCCAAAAGGGAGAAATCTGTGAGAAGCCACATTTTCTAGGTGACTATTATCTGACAGCCCCAGATAAGGTGTCATCATGTAGTCTTCAATTGGTATTCCCTGCCAAGCTGCGACATCCAACAGCCTTTTCTTATCAAGTGACTCGAGCCCCAGCCCCATTACCATGTTCCAAAGATTTTTCTGTGCTTCTCGTTGATTATGAATCACTTGATCCCTCATTGCAATTTCGAACTGAAGCTCAGTGTTTGACATCCCCTACATAATGGCACTACAACTGTAAGGTTCGTAATTGATAGCAAGAGTGAGATGGCAGAAATATGAAGACAAGTTATTCTTGTCTTGCATACAGAAAAGAAATTGATAGTACTCTCCCCCCAGCAACCCATTTAGATGAATAGTTGCACAGTGAGAAAATTTACATTGCCATGCCTCTGCCATTAGGGTTTGGATTTTAAATAATTTTTTGGAGGTAATCAGTTCGTTAACTGCGCATTCCTTTCTCTTTGCACCTAAGCTTTATATACAGAAAAATAAAATTAACAACAAAAGACACATTATACTCTCAGTGAAAAAGTGTTGCAAATGTAGGATAACTCACCAAGAGTCGGTACTGACTAAGAATACGCAAGTATGTTTTGTCTCCATCGTAACTGATTGCTTCATTAATCTTCTCTTGTAGCTCAGATCGATGCTTCTCATTTGCCTCAATTTCCTGAAGAAGCAAAGGTTATATGTTCAAATGTGAAGTGCAACACTTAAATAATGTAGACAGTAGACACCAAAAGTAACAGTGACTGAGGAAGCACCTTCTTATAATTGAAACCGGCTTCATCGTTGTCCCTGATGTTATCGAGAATTACTTGTCGCCTAGCTCTCAAAGCCTCGACAACTGGACCACATTTTTCAATTGCCTGCGACACAGGTAATCTGTTAAACCTCACCAGAACTATTATTTTCAAACTAGCAACTCAGGAACAATGATCTTTGCATATGACAAATTGTCGACTAATAGAAAATTTATAAGCCAATTATGTCTTCATCCATAAAGTTCATCCCCATCTCATGTTACCAATTTATAGATTAAAAAGGCAAAGGCTGCTGTTATAACTAGCACACAACAGACTTTCATAGATCACAAATAAAATTGAAGTATCCACTTTGTAAATGAGGATGCAAGAACTGTACTGCATTCTTGCAGGAATATTCCAATTAGCCCCTTGAAGTGGGCTTGTTTTCCCAGAGTACCCCCCTACACTTAGCTTTGTTTCAAATGACCCCCTATACTAGGAGAAGCAATGCTAATCGCCAGTGGGAAAGTGGCCAGCCATGGAGCATGTGCATCTTCGCACAATTTTGCATCATCGATAGGGTTAATTTAATTTGAAAATCATATATTAATACATGAAATTTACGCAGATAAATTAAAATTAACTACAGACCCTAGAAACAGAATAGGCAGAGAGAGGTAGAGGGGTAGGGGGCAGCACAGGAGTCAGAGTCGTCAGGCACCAATGAGGCTTCACTTACAAGTGTCAGCCACCAGCGCTGCAGATCACACCCATATATGAGAGAGAGAGAGAGAGAGGGAGTGGAAAAAGGGGGAGAGATTTGAAAGAATTTTTCTGTCATGAGATAAATTTGAAAGCTTAGGATTGATGGCCTGTGCCTAAAATTTAAGAGTAAGGGTTTTAAGTGTTGATTATTCACAATTTCAATTTCGGAGCACTGACCACATACTTTTTGCATTCTCAAAGATCAAAATGTAACATAGGTGAGCATACAGGGAATTCGATGTCCATTGTCATGATGATGGACCATGGATGTTGACACAGAGAAATCTAGGAGAAGAGATGATGAGCAGGGGAAGGAAAATCTAGCGAACTCTTGACCAAAAATGATCATCTTACCCTCCTCCATTCCCACACCTCCATCACAGTTCACCAAACTCTAAGTTTTCCCTATGCTCTCCACCCTGGCCACCCAATCGTCAATTCTTCTTCAATCAAGACCATCTTCAACACCCACCTTTGCCAGATACCACGTACACCAACTCTATTAACGGCCATCTTCTTCCTTCACCTGCCACTCATCAATCACTATTTTCAGCCTTCACCCTATCATCAACGCGTTCAAATGCATCTTGTCCAGCAGCCTCTCTCTCGTTGTCTTCTAGGTGTGATATGCGGTCGTAGCGACTACAGGTTGTTCACCCAACCCAACAGGGATGCCAAACCCTTCTCGTTGCATGCTGACAACACCGACACCACCACTTCCTTCTCCTCCCATGCCTCTCTCTCTCTCTCTCTCTCTCTATAGGATTGGTGTTCAAATATTAATTCTCTTTTCAAATTTCTCGTATTACTCTATGGATGAAAACAAGCCCTCTGAATGATGCAAAATTGTGCAAGTGTGATGCACTTGCTCCACAGTTGGCCACTTCTCCACCGGCGATCAGGATGTGGGGATAATTGATACATATTCACCAAGTAATAGTGGGTATTTGAGACAAAGCTAAGTCAAGCAGGCAGATTGAGGGGGAAAAAAAGCCCCATCTCAGCAGGCTAATTAGAATTTTCCATTCATTTTGAGGTTGCCATTTAACTACTTGATCAGTCTCAACTAAGAGCAAACATGCTAATTCAATTTGAGATAAACTGAACCAACCCAAAAACTTCTGGTGGAAGCTTTCCAACCTTTAACTGAAAACCAAAATGATATAAGCCAAAAGAACGACCAAACTTAATAGAAGATCACATTAGGGGATACGCTGTTGTAAGCCTGTGAAAGTGTGCTTCTGAGAACTCAAGTTGATGGTTTTCTAGAATAAGGGAAAGGTCCTGATGAAGCGGGTGGTGTGACAGAATATTTTTTACCAATAACCAGGTCAAACAGCTCACTTAAGAGCTAACTATTTCTCCACATTACAGTTTGCAACAAGAACCACAGCTAGTCAATCCAAGATCAGAAGTGGGAACAATGGGTTAGAATAAAACCAAGTTCAGTTTGTTCAGGCCAGCATGGCTTAGACAGATTATCAGGTTCAACAAAAGCAGATAGTTTGTTTAAAGAGGCTATTTGATAAATCTTGATAACGCTAGGGAATAGGGAAATGAAACTAATTTCACAAGCTGACCTGTTGTTTTGCAATTGCATCATCAAGATGTTGGAGCTCAGCACGGTTACGAAGATTAATTTCCTCAAGCTCAAACATTGCCTTCTGTAAGTTTATCCTTTCCTGAACATTTTCACTAGTTTCTTGGCTCAGTAAATTTAACCAAGACAACTCATCATCTGCAACTTTGTCAGTAGATCTGACATTAAGTTGGGACTCCTTTTCAGCCAATTCCTTCTTCAAGCGATAAACCTCTACCTACAATGTCAAATAAGTTAAATGACACGCATATTGTAGTCAAGCAAAATACATAAACAAAAAAGAGTAAGGAAAACCTGAAGACTGTCAATCATCCGCTGGTAATCTGACACGTGGGTGTCAATTGTGCCAATGTTTTTCTGAGAAAAGAAAACACTCGTAACATGAACTATTAGCAGCATGAATGATAGATCAAGCAGAATAGTCTAGCCCAAGATGCATAGATCACGAATAAGCAGCATAATGCAATTGATTAAGAGCCAATGAAACAAAAGAATCAGTGAAAATGAAGTTACACATGAATAATATTTAACATGACAGAATATACAATGAAAGGAGGGAGATCTGTATAAGAAACGGTAGAATGAAGAAAATTGAATTTCATCTGACAGTGACTATACTCCATTTCTCTTTTCTAAGGATGGATGAAGATCATTGCAAATCTAAGGACGGATGAAGATCATTGCAAAATGATCAAGTGATGTCATAAAATGAATTTAGATAAAACAAAAAAGCAAAACTTATCAACAAATTATGGTCCCAAAATACATTTATGTCGACGGATTTTCAGTCCTGCACAATGTTCATATATGTGTCAATCTAGACTTTCTAACCTGGATATGTGTCTTTATTTCCTTGGCTCGGTCAGCATACTTTAAGGTATTGACTGTGTGATGATATTGACTGTCGGCAGGAGATATTGTAGCCACCATAACTGTTTGAGAATTACCACTCAAACCATCTTTAAGGATCCGTGTCAATTTGCTGTAAGATTTTTCTGTTAGATGCATAAAAGAGGAGAGAATCATGATCACAAAATGATCAATCCCACCAACCTATTTCGATAAGGAACGTAGGCCAGACCCTTCTTTTGCTGTTTCCCTAAGGCATTAATGCAATTCGCTAATGCAAGAAGCGAGCGGTTAATATTAGCCCCATCTCTGAGCTTCTGCCCTCCATTGTTTGTCTCAGAAGCTCGTTCACTGCCAGCAAGATCCACAAGTGCAAGTTTTCCTTGCATTACTTGATTTCGATACTTGTTCTTTTGTTTTCTTTTCACAGTAATCTCCAGAACTGCATGTGATCTGGTTCCAGAAAACAAAACATCATAAAATGGCTGAGGTTTATGAGAGAATATTAAAGAAAGTATTGTAGCAATTACTGCAATATTTTCTTTGAGTTGGGAGTCCATAAGCAAAAGCCATCACCAATCACAACTAAATATCTATACTTCAAAGGCTATTAATCTGTAGCTAGCCCTCTTTTATCATTCTGCATTTCATACATCAATTCTGATCATATTTAAGGGAATTAATTCAAAATTATTATGATAGGTATAAAACAATCAAAATTCACCAATCTTTTATTTAACAATAATCACTTCTCACTAACTGTGGAGACAAAGGATACTGAGGTGATATCAAAGATATACTGGTGGAAGAAACAAGCATCAATACATCATTCTTCATAGATAGCATGTATGAAGCACCTATATAAACCAAAAGTATCCATGTCTGGCAAGGATAAGCTGGAAACTTTATCACCTTCCAGAGCCTTCAAAAAGTTCAAAATTGTCTAAGCATGCGAAACCAACACTATCTCACAAAAAGAATAGAAGAAAACTCTTAGTAAAATGCTATACCAAGACACCAACCACATCTTAGCGCATGGAAACTACAATCAAATAATATAAAGGTAGCAGTGAGCCAAGTTTCAAACACTAAACTTGAAAAAACATAGAGCGAGAAGGTGAACAGCCACAGCCTACAATCAGATAATATCTGTTATAGAAGTATTTTACTGATCCACTGAATAAGCAAGACTACATCAACCTTCAGTTGAGGAAAATCATTCCCTACAGAAAACCAAAATGATAAAACATAAAGCAACAAGGTAAACATGAGAAATGTGCCTTGTTACCTTGACGATGTTGCATTAGCCTCTGTGCTCTCTGTTTTTCTTCGGCTGTTTCCTAGATTGAGAAGTTCAAGTATTTTATCTGCTGAGTGAACCTATTTTCAAAATTAAATATCTCTAAGATAAGGCTGCATCAACAGGAAAAAGTCGGTGATCTACAAACCAAAAGCATGATGTACATTTTACTTTTACATGTGAGTAAGATAGCAATAAGCAGCCAAATAAGCTAGAAAAATAGATTGACACAATTTGTTGACACAAGGAACCAATATATGATGAACAAATCCATAAAATATCCGCAACTGATGGCTCAGATGACTGCAACATCAAAGAGCTTTGCTTATATGGCACCCAACTCTACATTCAATTTTTAAACAAAAATGGAGACAAAGAAAGTCTTGCCCCTATAGATTGGAGAGAAAAATACATGTTTCCCCTGAAGATAATTTTCCTTTTGCTTTGTGCCTACATTTTCACAACTGATACCAATTTGTCCTGAGGTTTTGTTGCAGCTGAATTTTCACTTGAAAAGGGTAAGCATGGGATATTCAGTTTCTTAAAATAATCAGTACAACAGTCTGAAGAAATTGTTTAGCATCAATCTTGGTCATTTAATGAGGATGTGTCCACCAAAGAGTTTCTCAACTTTGCAGTCATAATCCTATTTTTACTGTTTAAGGTGGCACTAAAAGAAGTCTCCTTGGAAAATTAATTGCATTAACTAAGCATTACATGCTTCAGTTCAGACATGACTCATTTCAGGAAAATAATTACACTAATTGCAAGAATTGGCAAACTGATTAAGATTGTAGAAGTGCGGAGGCAAACTAAGAGAAAATAGTTTGAATGGCAATGTGATACGAAGAGTAGAGAGAAACCATGTTCTTTTCCAACATTGAGCTGATCACGTGTAAGAGAATCAATAATTTATAAACATCCAGGCACACCAATATGCCTACATTTATATCTTGCCCGCATTGCCATAACAAAACATAAGTCTAGAACAGTTGGTATCTTCATTGGTAGAAGGCCAACAAAGATAAGTAAGAAAAACTAAATTGACTGGGAAAGTTCCACGAGTATCAATCAATGCATTGGTCATTGGACCGAGTCCCTCACAATTAAATTGAAGAATTTACAATTAGGGAGGCCAACCACCCACTGTGCAGCCCAACTAATATAGCAGACAGAAGCCCCAATAAACATAAGGAAATTCTTAGCAAATCAAACTTGTAAACCAGAGAAAGAAGACATCCTTTTCTTCTTCACAAACAAAGAAGTATCCCAAATGCTTTAGCATAGAGGTAGAGATATACACATGACCAGTTCCGTATAACGACAGAATGCCAAACACATTATGCCCTACTCTTGCTTCTTATTCTGTCCGGAGGCTGCTAATAATGCATGCTCCTTAAAGGTAACTCTAAAAACAGAATGACTTTATGCACCTCCATAAACAGGATAAATCATCAGCTTTAATAAAGTGATTCACAGCTTTATACTCGAACAGCATTCATCATACACATATCAAAGAAAAGGGAAGAACCTTAATTGACTTCAAGCCAGCAACAACAATTCCTTTAACAGGATCCTCCCTGAGTTCCAGATGACCCGATGATTTCTCAAGCAAATCGTAGATAACCTGAATGCATTGAAATTAGCCAAACATGTCCATGCCAAGCATTGCATAAGGAAAAAGAGACCAACTTATCTGACCAAAATTTTCTCCTTACTTCATTGTAAACTTCAAGGTAGGAACAGTTAACTTGAAACTCATCGGAACTACTGTCCTGCTTGATAAGGTGAAAGATTGTATGCAAGCTAAGAACCATAAGTCCTGGGTCATTCTTAGTTCCAACCATTGTGTATGTCTTTCCACTGAAAATTTTGAGGGAAAAAGAAGGAAACACAGGGACTGAACAATCAGTACATCATCAATCCACATGATCTCAAGGGGGACACAAGCTGAATCTGATATGAATCTAAGCTACACAAGTGTGATTGATTCACTAGTAGTTTGATCGAGCTATAAGATAAGGAGCCATGTTCATGGCAACTAAAGAGTAGCAAGAAGTCTTGTAATTTGAGAAAGGCTGATTAAAATTTGTAAAAAGAACATACCAAAAGCATAAGCTAAAAGAAAAGAGAATCTATCTACGGCAGAAATCAGCAAAAGCAATCAAGGCTACCGTCGGGTTATTTAACAGATGTACCTTCCGGTTGAACCATAAGCAAAGACGGTTGCATTGAGACCTTGAACAACTCCAGCAATTGTTGAAGCTATACACCTACTGTACACATCCTGGAAATCATCGAAACTTTCAGAAGACTTTCATAAATATGAGTACTACAGCAGAGCTATTAGCCAAGATACTAACAACAGATTGACATGTGGCATGAGCTAAAAAGTAAAAATATGAACAGACGTGACGCAAATGGTTTTCCAATATTTCATGTCTTAGCAGCATGATCCCTACAATCCATAATAATCTCAAGCAGCTGAACAGAAATCGAAAGGATAAAAAGTCAATTACAAAAATGCTGCATACCCTATTGGAACATTCAGGACCGAACGCATGATCAAAACGGTACTTCTTCTCTTTGGTTCGATTTTGTATGCGGTCAAGGTAGTCCTTCGACAAATCGGGATCTAGCACAAGAACCTCCTGCATCGCCAATCCACATAAATTCCTCAATGCCACTATCTAAACTCAACAACTTCAGCGACTTCAATGCATACCAGCACAAATTTAGACTTTACTACTTAACGTACCTTACTATCGCTAACTCTAACGATATTGCGGCCGTAATCTCTCCGCGCAAAGGGTCTACACTTAACAGCAACCTGATCCCAAATGCACAACACGAAATTTTTCAGTTCATTTCAAAAAACTCCAGGCCATCGCAATCGTTCATCGAATCGAACGGAGTGCCCCGAGAAACCGAACCGTTAAGGTGGTGGCGGTCTTCCTCGCAGCAGCAGCAGCAGCAGCAGCAGCGGGAGCCTTCAAGCTGGGCATGTTTCGACAGTTCGCATCAAATTCCCCGCGCCTAGTCACGCCGCCGCCGGAGCTCGAAGGCTTATCTATTATCCAACGATCGCTCGCGCGAGCGATATAAAACCTAGACTCCAAAACCGAATTCGAAAACCGTAACGTCTAAAAGGGAAAGAAAAAGGAAAGGAAATGTCGCCAGCCGACTTTCCGTTTCCGGAGCTGACGCTAGATTTTCAAAATGATCCGAGACCCCCAAAAAAGAAAGGAAAAAGAAGGAAGAAACGGAACCGAAGACGCAGCGAAAACGGAGCCAATTCGAAAGAGACGAATTCCGCAATGCCGCGACGACGAGCATCGCCCTCGAGAACGCCGAGCGATGGCGGGCTACATTTGAACGAGGAGGACGGGCGGAGAGAAGGATTTTCAAAATTTCAACTTCCGGAGAGAGAGAGAGAAAACAAGGAAGAAGAATCCGGGAATCCGGGAATCCGAGAATGTGGAATCCGAGAAAATGCGAGAAAATGCGAGAAAGAGAGAGAGAGAGATGGAGAAACGATGACGAAGATGATGGAAACCGGGACGAACGCGCGACGGTCGAGAGCTGAATATTATAAATTTCTGTGTCCATTCAGAACGGTGGGGGACGCGTTCAATGCCGTCCGTCACGTCTCTTTTAGAGAGAGAGAAGAGAGAGAAGAGAGACGGGGAGAGCCGTTGGAGCGATCGCGACCGTTGATCTTGACCTTTTTCCTTTTCTTTTTTTTTTTTTTTGGATTTTCGATATTTGGGGGAGCAATTATTGTGGCCGGGGGAGGGAGCACGTGAGCGAGAGGGACGTGTGCACCCGAGTGAAGATCTTTGCCACTTCTATTTGATTGAATTGGAGTTGGGGACGTGCCACGAAAGTGGGGGCAGAGATATCGTGAACGATGTTGATAGGGAGGTGATCGATGGGCGGATGGGCGCGAATCGAGATCCGGATCACGTTCGAAATGTCGCTGATCGTGCCCGTCGATATAAATGATTGTATATGTAAGAATTGGGTGGACCAGGTAGGCTTGGTTTAAGTCCGACTAAGACGGGGCAAGGCGGGTGGAACCTCATTTATTAGAAGTCCCTGTCTAGGCTCACGTAAAGCTAAAAGTGCCTTCAAGCTCTCGTGGCAAGGGTCGAGCCTCGACAGGTCTATGAGCCATCAGGTCCATGATCAAGTTTAGTGGATCAAGTTTAGTGTTAAGTTTTATTTTTTTATTTTTTTAAGAGAAAAGAGCGGAGAGGGGTGACAAGTGCAGCCACCCCTCTAGGTGTTGTTGGAAGAGTTCATACGTGTTTAATGAATGTTCTATTTGAGTCGTAATAATTTGGTATACATATAAGGGCTCAAGACCATACATTAAAGTGATGAAGTAGATTTTTAAGGTGAGTAGACTTGGAGAAAGGGACAATGGGGAAAATTCTAACCTAAACCTATTTTATTTTTATGAATTCAGTCCAAACATTTCAGTTTTACTAACCGAGTCCTAAACATTTTTCATCTTCTACTAATTTCTACCAATTGAGTTCATCTAACCAATTTTAATTAGAATTCACTAACATAAACACCAGCCATCATATGCGGTAGGGCTAAGATCTTGACAAAGATAATTTTTAATAATATATTCTTATTTTCCCGTTCTTTTATATTTTTTTTTTCTCCCATCTTCTTCGTTGCACCAGCAAGTAATAAAATCTGTATGCACTTTCCCCCATTCTTTCTGCCTAGTATCATTCTCCAAAAGATATAGAGCCTTTTGGTTAGTCCTAGTAGCATGCTCCACACTTGCCACAACTATGTGGAACTTGTGTATCAGAATTCTACTATTATGAAGTGTTACTATGGTATGAATCAAACTTGAAGATATAATGGTTAAAAGGTAGCCCCTAGAAAGGCTTACGCAGAGAGTTTGTTAGCATACCTACCATGAATCAAATGAGGCCTCGTCTATTTCCACGACCAAAAATGCTGTGGGCACAGCTTTTTGGTTGGAGAGACAAAATTATCCTCCAATCACTCGACCTCTCGCTCATAATCGAAATCGCAATCGAAATTGCAATTGCAACCAATGCCGAGTCCCGGCCTCCTCTGTCGAACTCCCACCTCTACCGGCATTGCATCCCATCCCGAGCAGCCCGCCGCTGCTGTGCAAGTAAGGCATGGGATCTTATGGCAATCAACTTTCACACTTCACTGCCGAAGAGGTCAACAACAATAACGTGCATGACATTGGGCCGACCATTAACGACGGCAACGAATTTATTGGCACATAGAAAATAAATACCTTGAAACAAAGAATTTACACTCTAAGTAACCAGCAATCGGGGCCAATTTGCCAGGACTCCCCGAATGATTCCCCGATCATAAGACGTCTTTCAAGTGGTTATATACTACTATGATCAACGGCTATATATACAGTTATACACCTGCTCTACAAATTCTTTAAAGCTGCATAAGCAGAGATATGTACGTTGCATGCTTCTGCATCCCAGGAGAAGTCCTTATCCATGGCATCCGCCATCTTTCGCTTCCATTTGGAAGGATTACTCCTCTAAGATCACAAGCAACAAAAGTCCATAAGATGCCACAGAGAATAAGATCAGCTAGCAAAACGCCGTATCGCAGGAGCTGGTAGATTTAATTTTCTAATCATGGGGACAGATAAATCTAAACGTCTGTGAAATATTAGCAAAGTACTCACCATTTCGTCTAGGGCTTGGCTGAGAGATATATTCTCAAATGTGGACTTTATGAACTGTGCGTACTCTGAGATATCATGGTTGAATTCAACAACATGTCTGTTTAGACGTGAATGGTTAAAAATAGTGGCACTTCAATGCTCTCTGAAATTACATAATATGGGTTATTAATGGATCAACGCATGAAGAGGTTACCTGGATCTATCATCAGAAAAAGACAGTGCGACTGGAGCAGCTCCATATTTCAACGCCTTCATCTGCAAAAACTTTAATTGCACTTTAATTATCCATGGATGAAGCAAATTTCATAATGAAGTCCTTTGTGCAGATGAATGCTCGACAAAGGAAAACAGCAGCTGCGAGGACTTTGCTACTCCAGTTCACATGAATTCTCGAGATCCTTTACTCAATAATTGATAAGAAGTTAGAGAGACCAAGAGACATTTTATCAAAGAAGCAATCCAAACAGATTACGGAAACACAACTTAAAGTCAACTCAAACATGTAGTCATGAAGTTTACTTCAAATAATAGCTGGCATTGTTTGCATATTCTTAATATTCTTAAGACCTATGTTCAAAAGTAATGCAGTACTATAAATGCAGCACTATAACCCATATTCCCTCAATGGTAATCTTGGCACAGAGTATGCTGTGCCAGCAAAAACCAATTGAAAACACAATGGACTAATAGCTGATAAGCTGCAGATGATATCATACACTTAACATACCGGCACTTGTAGTGTAGGATCCTCAAAAGACTGACACAAGATAATGTCAGAACCAGCAAATATCAAGTGGGATAGAGCTTCATCGTATCTGTCTATGAATCTAACGTTTTCATCCTGCCCATGAGAAAAATTAGGAGGGGAAGAATTAGCCACTCGGGAAGATCATGTGCAGTTGACACATCCTCATCCTGAAGTCTATAATCCTGATATATGTAGCAATATAAGAAAAGATTTGCAAGTCCAATGATACTCCACTATGACCACAGTGGCCAGGCAGCCTGAGGACCAAGCATTCGAAAGCAAAAGTTTTCTTTAAGCAAAAGAAATCTGATAAGATTGTTAAAAGAAAATGACAAAGGAAAGAAATCTTTTCATGCAAAAATCAAGTAACAGAGTATGTGTTTAGACAGTAATAGCATGTCAACAGAAAGGACAAAGGAAACCAACAATTCCTGCCAATACCTTCAGATCTTTCACAAAAGATTCAGAGGTCCTATCCAGATTTGTCATTTTGTCTATCCTTGCCAAGAGAAGCTGCACAGATTTGTCGATGAGATAATCATCATAAATATCTCACGAAGAATTTATTCTAACTTGATTTGCAATCCTCCTGAATGGATAGATCACTTCTATGGTGAAAATTAGCTTCTTTCCTATAAATGAGATTTTTCGATTTGCAGTGTCTCTAAGCATAGATCATGGCCAATTTGCTTAGGTACTTTACTACATAATACTAGCTCATTATCTCTTCAAGTTCATTTGTATGGCAGCAACCTGCCACGACTTAAAGAGATCCTGTGGGATCTGAATTACCAAATTCATCAGGTGAAAAACAGATGAATAATATCAACCTGGCCACCTCCATGTGTAACGCTCTGGGCAACAGTTTTTAGAGTCTTCAAGTCAATATCCGATACTTCTCGGTAGATCCATCCAACCTGAAATAAGGAACTTTTTTTATACTGAGGGAAATGCACAAAAAAGAATCAGCACGAATTGAAAAAGAAAAGCATGCTGAATTTTATAATCAAAGATGAACAGACTCTAGAACCATAGTACTCAGAAACTGTGCTCACTAATTAAGTTCCACTTGACATGACTGGCACTAGTAAACCAATGGCATACAAATCTGAATTGCAATTTTTAGAGGCTGCTACATGAAATTGTATCCAGTAACTCTTAAGTGACTTCAGATGAACCAACCTCAATATTGGGAAATAGTTCATTTATTAGGTGCTGGAAAACTCAAAGTACATAGTTGATAACCCATCTATTGCCACAATGAGCTTTAGTTGTTGAATGGAAAATTTAAAGAGAAAGAAACTAATCCATGCTTAGAAGGTGCACCAAATCAATATCTATATCAAGTGACAATGCAGAAATGTTGCAACCCATATCCCACGTTTTGCTAAGTAGAAAGACTCCACCTCGTTCCCAGGATAGCAAAAACATATATCACATGACAATGAATGTATTGAAAATTCATATAGATTAATATCTGACATGGGATGCCTTATTACTTGCAAGGTTTAAGTAGGATTATTACAGAGAGATATAATAGAACATAATGACAGCCTGCACGATCTGTGCAGCTCCCAAGACATTTGAAAAATATCAATTTCATGAAATAAAGGATATTCGCATGCTCTAGAACTACTCAATGTAATGTATCATGAACAGAGACCGTAAAACAAAAATATGAATATAATCATAAATCCTCCATAGTTTTTTATTCATCACAATACTCACAACTGCAACAGAAGCATCCTTAGGCAAACCCACATGGTGCTGCAATGCAACTTTACAAACTGCTTTACCCTCCAAGTCATCTGCACTGTAGTTTTTGGGAAGAAATTTGTCCTTTAAAGGATCCCATACGGAGTTGTCAAACCCACTGGGAGCGATTAGCAACTTGTCCCTGTGACGAAAGTATACCCAAGAAAAGCTATCAACTTTAGTGATAGATTACTGACAATATGAAGCACTATTATAGAGGAAAAAACCAGGACAAAAATTGGCTAAAGTAAGTTTCTTTCACTCGTAGGAAAGGATAAAGACATTGTTGCTATATTGCCTTGACTGATAACAAAAAAGAGATGTACAACAAAGCATTACTTGTGAGTTGCTAAGGTGGGCTCCAACCCATAACCAAAATAACGGATTATCCTTCCTTTCGAGTGCATGGATGAAATAATTACAACTTTGTTCGAGTATACGATTCCACCCTGGATATTTACCCAGAAAGAAGAAAGGAAAAGATTAGTTATGGTCGAAAATAACTTAGAAAAACAACAACAATTGCAAGTCTAGGACACAAGCTTGATATGGACAATATTCCAAGAAAAAATAAGAAAATGAAATCACATGTTTCTTGTGTCCAATCCCTTAAAAAATTTCAAGTAAACAAGGTGATTTCCTGTGATGGATTCCCATAATCTTTTTCTGGTGTTAGTGATGGCTTTATCATTGCCCAAAAGGGCAGCGCGTGCAAAATTTCAAATAATATGCTCGCATATATATATGCATTAAAAAAAAAAAGGCTTGTTGTAGGATGAGAAAGGTTTAGCTTCAAATTTAGAATCCGCATAGATTCGTTCAATAAGAGGAGAGTTATGTAGACTTCTCTAAATTATTTTGATGTGGTAATATACATCATTATTTAATTAATTGCAGGCATCACTTTATGCGTATTTGTGGCAAAGAGGTGAAAGATGTTTTGGCTTTTCTTTATAATTTAGAAAGATTTATATCCAATAAGAAAAGGCAAAAGATTATAATGTTAAACATAAATAGCTAGAATAGCTCATGAGGTATCATACTCTGGCCAATTGTCACTGCCCATAAAAAAACTAAATGGAGGTAATGCCTGACTAGTACCGCCAGTGCATCTTTATAGGATTACTTAAAGAAAGTCACTTCTCTTCTTTGCCTGAAAATTAAACATAATAAAGCAGAAAATCATCTACCAACTTAGGCATTTATACTCTCTGAAAATCATTTGACAAACAGCAAAGGCTTTGGAATGTAGGGTCACCCCAAAACCAAGTGCATACTAATTAATAGCTGAGTCCCTTCTGCACCACGAGAAAGAAGAGCACTCATAGCAATGCAACAACCGTCTGTTTAAACTGATCAAACTGCTCTGAGGATGAGAACCAAAAAGTTCTATTAGCAGAAGATGCTCTTAATAACGATGGGGAACTATTCTTGTAAGTTCAAGACAGGAAGGTTTGGAAGAAACAGTAATTTGAAAGAATGAAAAAGTGCTCCTTCTATCTTTAAATCAGGAAGGAGAAAGTGAATCGACGTAACAACATTGATGGAAGTATGGAACGCATTTCTGAATGAGCTTTCTTGAATTTACTTTAAGGTTCAAAACTCTACCTAGATCAATGTGTAGAAACTCTCTCAGGATGAAATTTGTAGATTTTAGACACTAGAATGTAAATTTCTGATAATTGCATAATGGATCCTGAAGACTGGGCTAGGCCCAAACCAGTCTGGATCAACCCGAGTAATTAGGTTGCGGCCAAGTTATGTTGATCGATGCAAAGGTCAGAAATCTCTAGCTGAGATATATCGGCCAGGCTTGATATTGAATGGCCAAATACAAATAGTTGTGCTAAGTAAACTAATTTGGTAAGCTGACAAATAATCCTGATCCAGAGCTGCAGACTAATAGCCAATACAAAAAAAGAAAAAGGAAAAGAGCAAGCTGTCCTAAAGTGAATTTTCTTTTTCTTTTTTCTTGCTTCTTTTTTTATAATTGATGAGATCCAGATGCATAAACTACTTGACAAGTTGTCAAAAAAAAATTTCAAACAATAAATTCGGTAAACTTATTTTTAAAATTAGACTTCTAGGAATTTAGCTACACTATTATCACACGAAACTGATGCCAATTTATTCAAGCCAATTTATTCAATCTCTATCTAAAGAAATTTACCTTCAACAAATTTACAAGGGATGCCCTGGCATTGTCTTGGAAACGATCTGGACGATGAAGACGAGCAGGTTCTAGTCCACTTAGACCCAGCTTATCAGGTTGCTCAAGACACTGATATCTACCAAATGAAGTCAATGAGGAGGTCCAGGATACAAGGGTCAAGAGAGATAAGACAAATAGCTACATGCCTGTGAATTAAGGTCGTGGCAAGTTAGTAATATTTTTGTGCCTTCAAGTCCCTACAAATGACCATAACAAGATTTTGTTAGAAGACTATGTAGACAATGAAGAGACTGAATCTCATTAAATACCAGAATGATGAGAATGGTAAAACCTTTCCACAAGCATATTAACATGCTGCTATAGCCTACTGATGTTCTCTCAGCATTTTACAATACTACTTTTCTCTTCTATAATGAGTCTGTAGTGCTTGATGCATAACTTATTTTCCTTGTAGGGCATTAAAGTAATTTCCCTTTTGAGATTGCTTTCCTATAAAATGGATCATCAACGAACAGAGATGAGGGAGTCACAAAATGAAATGCTTACAGTGGCTGATTATGTGATGCATTAGCCTTGCACTTAATGCCACATGCCAGTCAACTTTGCCATTATCTCCAGATGAAAGCAATTACTATGCTGATCTAATTCCATTTTAATTTAACCACAATTTTAGAGTAGGAAAACGAATGAGTAGACTACCTCACAAATGGTTTTATCTTCCCTTTATGAATAGCAATTAAGCTAATCCTGTTTTATATTGATACTTTATTCTAGAGATAATATTTTGCACAAAACTAAAGACAAGGAGGTTTCTTTTCCCAATAAGACAAGGAGGTTTATGGAAAAGCTTCTTAAAAGCAGAGGGCTTTTTTATTCTTGATGTGTCAACTGTATCCTCATTCAACTAAATGCTCCAAAAAGAGGTAAGAGTTGGCCTGGGATTTAACATCACATATACCCACATAAAGTACACCTCAGAGCGGAATAATAATAAATGCAGCTCCCAGTATTACCAGTTTCACAAACATATCCCAGAAAAGAGGCCCTACAATAGAAGTTTGCCAGTCGTGTATATGCAAAACATCAGGCTTCTTTCCAGCTTTGACCAAATAATCTAATGCAGCACGGGAGAAATAAGCAAACCTGAAAGTAACAAGAAGGTAATGTTTAACACATATGGTATTGCTAATTGCTGTAGTATTTAAATTTAAATCAGGCTTTCAACCAATAAACTAAGCTTTTCGAATAATTGACAGTGATTCGAAAAATATGGCCCTTATAAAAAAAAGTAGCATTTTTCAATTATCAGCTTAAAACTTTGGATTGGATTTTATTACACTATTAAAGATGGAAGAAAAATTCTTATGGTTATTCAGAAGCAGAATCTAAAGAAAAACTAAGCATCTCTCTAAGCAAAGCAAAACCAGTCAGCAGACAATAAAAGGCACAATCACCATTAAGAATGGAAACCTATTCTATAAGCTGAACAAAACACATGACTCGTCTAAGGCAGACAAGACCACAGATGTGCTCAGTCTAGGCTATCCCGTTCTTCCTTCTCTTTATTTTCATTATAGTTATATATTTGGACAGTGCAATGGGAAGTCCCTAAACTTTCGAAAATCACTAATTGACCATTAAGTATCCAAGTTGGCATCTTAAATATCCAATTGCACAGTTCAGATGCTTCCACATGGGCCCCACAAGATGATTTGGCCCACAAAATGCTCAGTTGGTAGCCCATATTAGCAAAAAAGAACATGATGTGATGTGGCATTGCAACTAATGGCAAGACTGTATTGAGCGGATTTTGACAAACTCATTAATTAAATTTACCCAAAAAAAAAAAGACTTAGGGATCATCAAGAAAAAGTTCAGGGACTACTCGTGGCATTATCCCTTATAATTTCCACTGAGTATTTAGACATGTGCTCACCCAGTATCCTTGGTCTTGTCAAAGACCAGAAGTTTCGAAAGCACATTATGAAGTAGTGCAACAAATATCAAATATGTTTGACTGACCGTTCAAAGTCATCTGAGTAGCCATATATCTTCTCACGGCTAAAAAAGGACGAGAAAAATATAGGCTCGATGAGAGTAACTCCAATACCGCGGACAATTCTGCACAAAAAGAGCGAAAGGTGAGTCGCAATCAAACTATTTCCAACCAAAAAGGCACTAGTTTCCATTCAACTCCATACAAAACAGGAACCTGTGAAGTCATTATCTGGAATCCAATCTCTCTAATCAGAAGTAAAAACTACTATTTCATAAAAATATGAGCTGATTAGATTGCAAATGACTAACCCAGTCCAAATCCTGTTTCCATGCAGCTGACCATTATAGTATGAATAGAATTCTGCCTCAATTTCTCTCAACCCTTGAACCTCTCCAAGGTTCAGCCTTGCATACCTGTTTTCAAAATAGATTCCTAAATAAAAGTACAAGAAGTTCCAACATTCATACCTGACTCATATCATGAGAGACTTACCAAATCAATTTTCTTTATTTAATGCAAAAAGCTCTAATAGATTTTCCTGAAATGTGAGGGCAATCTGACATGTAGAAATGTCCGTGTGTGTATATATGTGTGCGTGCCCGCAAATGAGTGAGAGAGAGAGAGAGAGAGAGAGAGAGAGTTTAGCAATTATCTCCACGGCATCATTAGTTATCTTATTTTTTGTAAGGACGTGCTTGAGTATGTTGTCTGGCAGTTGTAAATATGTGCAAGCCATCAGGCATCCTACTCTTGTCTATCAAGGTAAAAATCATCAGCTGGAATATCAAAATAATGAATCCTAAAATCGAACCAAATCATAAGGTTCAGTGAAGAAACCAAATGCTTTTAACATAATATAAACTAAGATACTACAAATTAAGAAGTTTTGACTAAGACCCATAATTAAAGGCAAGATACATTGATTTCAAGTACATCCAGTGATTTCTATGCGACGATATCGCAAGACATTTGTTTTACAATGACAAGTATCACACTCAAGAATAAACACAAAAAGCATATGTCACATTTTAGTTGCTAGAGGACTGTAAACTAAAAAATCTACAATATATTGTGGTGAAACTATCAAAGTATAATCTACATCGTGCAAAATGAGATAGTTTATATCATTTGATGGGTAAATATGACATATTATGAGTTGATAGATCAGTAGTGTATCTATCCATATGCACTTCAGTATTTTTTAAATTCACCAGAAAGATATATTTACTTTGAACCTTGAATCCAATGAATACAGAGGAACTGATAGATTCTAGGGCAAAAGCCATAAAAAACCCTAAACTATGCCCACTATGATGCATTTACCTAATTTGTTTTTTGTAACACTAAAAATCCCAAACTAGTACCTATGTGACACATTTACCCTTCTTAAATTTCTGTCACTTAGAACAGCTAAAAATCTGTTTCCGTGGACGCATAAAGAAAACAATGTTGACATGGCACCCACATGGCTTAAGTGAAATAAAAACAATGCTATTTTAGCTGAAAAATGATTTAACACAACCTTAACGGAGGGTAAATGTGTCATATATGTACAAGTTTGGTGTTTTTTATGTCACAAGAAAAGGTTTAGGGTAAATGTGTCACGGTGGGCATAATTTGAAGTTTTTGAGGTCACAAAAAAAAGTTCAAAGTAAATGTATCAAAGCAGGTATAGTTTGGGGTTTTTTGCGATTTTTTCCATAGATTCTAATACCTATGCATACTATAATGTCCACCCAATTTCTGAATTGTTGGAGTGGAAAAAGGTAGCATCCAACTAAATATGGAGATCACAAATTTCTCTTGTTAGATTTTCCCTAATTAAAAGGCTCAAAACCATAGAAAAATGTATACTTCATGAATGATGGATTTAGCTAGGTGATGCAGGTACTTGATCATTTGCCACTCTGATATTTGAGAAAGCTTTTTACAGAATATACTAAATTTATCATTCATTATTCTCCTCCATGTTTCAATATCCTCTTCAAACTCAAGGCTTAAGGCCTTATCTTTTACTTGTAAGCAGGTCCTTGTTTATACACTTGTAATGTTTAAATTATTAAATTTAGTTTATAGTTTTAAGATTTAAAATCAGAATTCAACTGAATGATCAGCTTTACTACTCTGGCGATTGAAAGTGAACCCTTATTCTCATCCTTCCAGCAACATGTCCTATGTTAAGTATATGCTCCACAACAAAAAAGTTTCTAAAGAGGATTTTACTAAGAATTGGCATATCATAAATTGTTGCAAGCACTTGCAGAAAGAAAGTATGAAAGAGAAGGTCCTTGATTACTTGGGCAAAACAACCTCTACAGTGTGGCCCTTTCTTTGTAGTGCACGGCTCAACCCCGTTACATATGATGCCAAGGATCCAACATAGACCAAAGGTTCCATTTCAGTGCATATCTGAACAATGTGAAAACCATTCCTGTAGAGAAAAGGCATCAACTGCAAAATTAGTAGGGATCACAGATAATCATTGAAAGAAATATGCAAGTCAATGGGAATTACAAGTTTACTTGATGGCAGATTAAAATGAGAGCACATCTAAGGGATGCTATAATTTGAAACAAGAAAAGAATATGGTGCCACATGTTGCAATCTCCTGTCCTAGTGATGATGAAATATTTTACAGCACACGATATCTCCTAGAAAAATTTACCTTTTGCTTCCATCTGCAAAGTGGCGAAGTTTCTCAAGAAGCTCCGAATCTCTTTGGTCCAGGACATCAGAAAAGACATCAGCTATACTAACTTTGCTATCCATGATTAGCCTCCTCCAATTGGATGCCTCCTCAATAGTGACTTTTCGTGTAAGGACCATTGAGTCTATTCGATGCAGTAACTCCCAGAAAATTGATAGCCTATCCTGCATAGATTGAGACCAATGTGAGATAGAAAGGCCTACAAAAGATGATATAAAACATACTTGACCAAGGAATCAGTTGCCTCTAGTAGGAAGGGAAGCTTCAGGCTGTGAAAGAGGGATGAATATACAAATACAAATTGAAGGGGAGAGAGAAAAGGCACAGAACCATGCGTGACCATGAACAGCTAAAATAGGCATATCCAGATAAGATCAACTCTCCAGCCAGAGAAGGATAGAACTTACAGTGCCATTAGCTCGCCCATCAACAGCTTGATTTCCCAGCTGAAAGTGCTCTATCTGGTCAAGCAACAGTTGTTTCTCTCTATTTGCTTTTTCTAGCTCCTCAGTGACCAGGAGCCGCTGTTTGTTTAAAAACAAAATATCTGAATGGAACAATGAGAAGCATCAGATAAAACCCAATTACAACCTATACATCAGTAATAACTGGTGCTGAGAAATCCAATATAACTCTCCCTTTTTTCTTGGGGGCTTTTTGAGATGGCAGAGAATTGAAATCAACAGGAAAAGAGATAAACAGACTTTGTTGAGCTTCTTTAAAAAGCCACCAGATGTCAGCATGTTTTCCCTTTGCTTCAAGATTTGATGGTTGAATAGTCTCCTGTAATCAATCCTACCAGTTCAGTGGACAAGCTTATAAGAAAAAAAAAATGAGGATTGAGGAATATCACTGCAGACCTCAGGCATCTGCTCATCTCCCTGATCTTCTGATCTACAATGAAAATAACTCCAAATCAAACATCAAGATGGAGAGACCACACAGAAATGCAATGCATATAAGATGAAACCAAAGAGCAAAGCAACTCACCCACTAGGTGAGGGAGTGGAATATAGTCCATTCACTTCCCCATTTTTCCTGGAATTTACATTAGACGATAAGATGAACAGCATAACTAACATATAAACTAGTAAAACAACCATTTGATTAAAAAAATGGTTCACCTATAATGAAAGGGGAAATAAATCTCAGACACCTTAATAAGTGGTAAATTTCAGAAAACAATGATCAGTTACACTAAAGCTAGAAAAATCATGAGCAACAGGAGAAATGCCACCTAAAGTAGACATGTCCTCTTTATAATAAACTAATAGCTCAAGAATACAGCAGAGATGCTGCTGAATTAGATAATGTACATGCGGGTTTGATCAAAGTAAAGACTCCACAACATTGGTTCCATGGTGTCAAGATATCCTAAGTATTCTGATGAAGTATGAGAAAATTCAGCTTATAAGACATTAAGGGAGCCCATAAAAGAATCATTTCAAAGTAAGAATCTATGAGGTTAAACTCAGCAACCAGATTGATGTGTTGAGGAGTAACTAGAAATGCATGTGTTCAACTACACTTTATTAAGAAATAACAAGTTTCGTACCATCAAACTCTTCTAGTCTCTCCATCACAGCAGCCAAAACATTCTCATGGTTGAGATGAAAAGTCTTATTTTTACTTTTTCTGTTGCTATTCCATTCAATGAGTAAAGTTCTTCCCCAAAACAACGTCAATGCCCACACAACTATAGAAGTCACTAGATGTCATATAGTTTTGGTCCAAGGGAAAATCAAAAACAGATGGCCAACTGATTCATCACACCCTTCACCAAATTTATTTAAATGTCCACCGATAAACACCCAACTCTGCTTCCAAGAATAGGAGAAAAAGTTTCCATTGCTCCTAGGAGAGAAAGAAACAGTGAAAATTGCTTGTTCATCTAACTTTGTACAGCCAACAACTACGTCCTCAAGTTGGCGCTTAATGACTGATAACAGGCGTGCCAGTCCAAATAGTTCAGGGAGCTGTTTAGCTGCTGCAGACTCTGTCTAATTCACTGAAAACTGCCGAAGTGACCTCACAAAATGTCTTCCCCCTTTTCCCACTACCAAATAACATTTTTCTTCGGCCTCCCTGGTAATATATTTCCAATAAGGTTATTGCAACAACTTGAGTGACTCCTCAATCTCCCATAATAAACTTCAATTACGAATTGCATTCCAGTGACTGTTAAATGTTGAACCCCATTTGGAGCTCACAAACACTGTATTGTTTTGGTAAACGAGAGAAACAGATTATGAGAGGGTTACATTGCAGGGGCCTCACCACACTCACCACACTACCAATACTTCTAGGCTTCAATTTGACCTCAAGAGATGAAATCCCAGCCCTTCCTAATCCATATTCCCATACCCACAAGCAATTAAGTTACCTCGACACATCTGATATCTAACCACCAAAATCTTCCCTTCACTATTAACACTATCAACGTCACAAATTACCTTCAATAGTCAGTGTAACAGGACTTTTCACCAACCAAGAGATACAGGAGTAAAGCCACCATGCAATGTGTAAGAAATTTCAACTTATCAATCAATGTCGATTGGTCCAAATGATCAGATGATCTGAATTACTATGACTAATGGTTTAAGAGGCATCCTGTCGAACCCCACTATATTCGCACCGGAAGATCAACCAGTTCGAGATTAATCCCACACATCTCTTCGTCGTAACTACTAATTCTTTTTGTCTCCCACCATCAATTTCAGCAGAATCCGGCTCTCTTCATCGATTTCAAGTTGGGTCTTCCCAAAGCAACAATTTTTTGCGGATTATGTGCCCAAAGGCCAAATGGGTTTCCGAAAAATAGGACAAAAAACTACCCGACAAGCTTCGACGCCATTCCCGACCGTGTCCGGGCGAGTACGTAGGTGAAGGGGATAAGCTGATCGGCACTCACCGGGAGCGGCAGACGGAGAGATGATTCGGGGGTCTCTGGATCGCTTTCGAGCGGCCCGGGAGATGAAACGGCGCGGGGATCGCTGCCTTGATCAGAGCCTCCATCAGCAATGCAGACAAGGTAACCTGGAGATGCAGATACAAGAGAGAGACATGTACACGGACAGAGAAGGTGATATTACAGTACTGAACCAGATAACGGTCGGACTGGGAGACAAAAATGTAAATCCGGAAAAAGTATTATTTTTATATATATATTTTTGGTGGCCAGAAGCAAATGGCCAATGGGTGATGTAAATCCGGGGTGATCCACCTCTCACGCAGGTGAGTCGTGCAATGAGGACACGGAGTTTCGAACCCCTCCCCTCCCGGATGAGGGGCAGGGTGCGAACCAGCGTGTACACCGTGGAGTGGGTAAGTATTATTTATATTTATCTAGACTTATGAAAAACCAAAAAAAGAAAATTGGTCGATCATACCCTACTCTACTCATACTTTAACTCTAACTCTAAAACTTTTACCCACCATTTTAATAATTAAAATTACTCAAGTATCAGCAACCTAATCCATCAATTTTCCTCCCATTAAATTACAAACTGATTTGGACCTAGCAGAGGTTATTTGATTCGTTTATAGGCTTTTATTTGATTATTTTGAAAAATTAAGCACTGTTGTAATCTATGCTTATATATCTTTAAAGTTTACCGACATGTTGTTAATGGTACTAACTTTTAGACAAAATTAGTGACGGTAATGTGAGTGCTTTACCAAATTGTTAGAATTATTAGCTAGTTTTAGCGATAAAAATTATCTTGCAACAACTTGTCAATTTGTACTTGCTTGTTGTGAAATCATTCCAATCATTTACTATTTTGTACTTGCGGAAATTACCACATGTTCAAGTAACTAAGTCCTCGCACAAAATTATCTACTCTTTTTAACTATTTCCACGATCTACCAACACTTAGCTACTGGAAAGGTCTATACAAAAGAACGAAAAACTTAGCTAGGGAGAGCTTCAACAAAGGTCTATACAAAAGAACGAAAAACTTAGCTACCGGAAAGGTTTTCCTTTTATTAGGTTAAGATCACAAAAGACTTTAAACTGATACATATGTGATAAATTTACCACAAACTAGACTATCAAAAATGTAAAACTGGTTCACCTATAATAAATTTACCTTTTGTTAATTTTTATTAAATTTTGTTATCAAATTACTGAGTTGGATGACATGTAACAATTAACAGATGTTCCAGTCTGGAATTTATCCTCCACTTGTCACAAGTGTGCTAGTTAGTGATTTTCTGTGCTATTAATTTAATTTAACAAAATCTAACGGAGGATAAATTTGTCACTGATATACTAGTTTGAGATTTTTATTATTTGAAAATTTTGTTTTTGGTAAATCTATCGTTGGTGTACCAGTTTAAGGTTTTTGTGATATTAACCTTAATAGAAACGAATCTCTTAACTTCACCAAAAAAAAAAAAAAAAAACCTTGATAGAAACGAGAAAGCGAATTGTTAAGTAAAGTTCAAGTGCTTTCTTTTAGGGATGAGCAGCCGTCTCGGATTGGGCTAGGAACTAGATTATTGAGAATTAGACTAAACGAAATGATTTTGGGTGATTCTTGTGGGAACTAGCCGGGTTAGATCTAACTTTGGGTACCAAGGGTCTGCATGGTAACATTTATTTTTCTCCCAATTTCTGTTCTTCTGTTTCCCGGAACAAAAAAAGAACAGAAATCTGTTTGGTAAAACTTTTGTTCTCGGGAACAATTTTTCTATTTTTTTGTTCCCGGAACAAGTTTGGAATAGAAACAAGAAACAAAAAAAAAGTAGCTTTTTGTTCTCGGGAACAATTTATAGAAATAAGCCAATTTTATTTTTTTATTTTTCTTTTGTTCATTTCTCTTGCCGCGGCCACCTCCAACCGCTCGGAGATGCTGACCGTCGGCCACCCGTCATTGCCCGTCGCCGCCGGCTGACAGTTGGGGGCGGCCGATTAGCTATGTAGCGAAGGTTGGCGGTGACGGTCGACAGCCGGCAGTCGTGCAGCGATAGCAACTAGCGGTGACGGGCGGCGACGGGCGGCGATCGACAGTTGGTGATCCGTAAGCAAAAATAAAAAACAAATAAATACAAAAAAAAAAAACCGTTTCATACCAAACACATTTTTTTTCTTTTTCTATTTCTAGAGTAGAAATTTTGTGTAGTTACCAAAAATTTTATTTTACTCAGAAATTGTTCTCCGGAATATAAATAAAAAAGAACTATTTCTGAAAAAAAAAAAAAAAAAAAACTATTCCCCAACCAAGAAACGTTGTCATGCGCAGCCCAAGTGGCATGTCCCTAGGACCAATCTGGGACTGCCTCATTTTTTATTGGTACGAAAATTGGGATAGCCTTCCCTTTTTCTTTTTTTTTTGTCCCTGTTGCTGCCACTCCTCCTCACTCTTTTTTTATTGGTTCAAAAACTGGAACGGCCTAGAATTCTCTTTTTTTTCCTGCAGCTGCCACCTTCTCACTCTTTCTCCGCGCCCTCGCAACTCTCCCTCGTTCTCGTTGCCTCACTCTCTTTTACTCTGTCACCCACGACTCTCTACCACTCAAAGCGAAGAAGGAGAACAAGTAGGACTTACCATCGCCCAATCCAGCGAACAGCGACGGAGAGCTGAGGATGTCATCTACGTTCAGCCGCAATGAGACCGCGCCGTACTTGGGCTTCCTCGGCGAGGCAGCTGCGCTCGTTTTTTCTCCATTAAAGATTCTTATCCCCCAAAGTTCTATTTCTTCCCTTTTGATTTTGTTTCGATTTTGATCTCCAATTCATCGTTCCGATTCGATTGTCTTTTCTCTGTTTTGTTCGAAGATCTCTTCGGGAGAAGGCTTTGAGTAGGCATCACTGAAGATGGCGCTAACCATAAATGATGCAGCTGCGAACAATGGAATAGCTGGCCCGGCTGCTTGTATATACACTTGAAAGAAATTGAGGAGATAGCGGTTTAATCAGGATTTGACTACGAGGTGTTCTTGAGCTTTGAAGGACCAGATACTTGAGCAGGTTTCACCGACTTCCTTTATGTTAGCCTGATTGATGCGGGAATCCATGCATACAGAGATGACGAAGAGTGCGCATGACAAAATTTCTGGAACAGAATTGATTTCTGGCCAGAAATTGATTTCTCAATTTCTATTTCAGAAATTGAGAAGTTAAATTTAACTTATGATTTTTTCTTCAAATCTATTTCTGGAATAGAAATCTGTTTCAGAAATAGAAAAATCAAATTGCGTTACCAAATGAATTTCTGTTCCAAATCTGTTCCGGAGAACAGAGAAATAGAGAAGTAGAAATTTTATCACGCACGCCTGAAGAGTTGTGGGTTGGGGAAGAGATTGGCCTGGAGCTTCTCCATGCAATCAAGCAGTCAAGAATCTCCATTCCCATCTTTTCAAAAGGATATGCCTCCAGCAAATGGTGTCTCAAGGAGTTGGCTCGGATGGTGGAGTGCAAGAAAATTATGGGACAGTAGATCATGCCCATTTTCTATGACGTGGAACCTTACGAAGTTCAGCACTGGACCGGCGTGTATAGACAGGCCTTCCTTGAGCACAAAAGCAAGAAGCAATACGATGATGGAACTATCGGCGAGCAGAAGGCCGCTCTTAGTGAAGTAGGAGCACTAAAGAGATGGGACCTCTGTAGCATGCCCAACAGGTGATTATTTCTTAGATTAAGCCTACAGCAATAGCTTGTATACTTAGAAAGCAACTTAGTTCTGATTGACTCCTTGCTGAATTTTTGTTATTTTGAGTATTGAAGTTGAATGTTTTCCTGGAAAAATAAAAAATCATTCAGAAATCATACCCAAAAATCGGGATGGTTGGCCAGAATTCTACTTTTTATAAGCTTAACCATATGTTATGAGTCCATTTTCATCCTTCTCTTTTTGAATAACATTATACAGTTCATATAATTCTAATGAGGAATCTATCCAAACGGGGTGTTAGATTTAATAATTTGATTTGACCTGACCATTTGTTGTGCAACCCAATTTCCTAATTCCATGCGTCTCAACTCACAAAATATTAGGCACGAAGGTGACTTAGTGAAAACAGTCATCAAGAACGTTTTCATTGAGTTGAAAAAGGGTTGTTTGGCATTATCGAATTGCTTGGTGGAAGTCGACAATCACGTGAGTGAAATCATGAGAATGATTGGTCCTCAAACACGTGAAACTCGGGTTGTTGATACTTATGGAATGGGTGGCGTTGAAAAGACCACTCTTGCCAAAATCATCTACAATAAACTTTTACATGATTTTGAGTATCATTGTTTCCTTTCTAACATTCGAGAAACTTCGAAGGTAAAGGGTGTTGAGCACATGCAGAATCAGCTAATCTCCAACATCCTCAAAGGGAATTGTAAACATAAAAGTGTAAGCAACACAGACGAAGGGATTGAGATGATTAAAAAAATTGTGTGTGGCAAAAGGCTTCTCCTTCTCCTTGATGATGTTGACCAAAAGAATCAATTGATTGCCCTTATGGGCAAGCACGAGTGGTTCGGTGAAGGAAGTATGCTTATCATCACTAGTAGAAACAAAGAGGTTCTCAACGTTCCTAAAGTGGATTGGAGCTATGAACTTAACTGTATGGATTTTGACAAATCTCGTCAACTTTTCAGCAAACATGTGTTCAGAAGAGATTGTCCTTTGGATGATTATCTCGCCCACTCTAGAAAGGTGGTAGGCATTGCCGGAGATCTTCTTCTAACTCTCGAGGTTATAGGTTTGCCTTTATCGTACAACAATAAAGAAAAGCGGGATGCCATACTGAACAAGTTGGAAAAAATTCCTCATAAGGAAGTCAGCAGTAAGCTGAAGATAAGTTATGAGGCGTTGGATGATCAGCAAAAGCATGTATTTCTCGATATAGCTTGTTTTTTCATTGGATATAAAAAATAATTTGGAATCCACATGTGGGATGAGACTGAATTTTTCCAGAAGAAGCATTGGAAGTTTTGCAGCATATGTCCTTGATAAAGATTGACAAAATAATAAGATCTGGATGCATGATGTGATAAGGGACATAGGGCGAGAAATCATCGGCCAAGATAGTGATATGGTAACAGAGAAGCAGACTAGGGTGTGGGATGCTGATGAAGCGTTAGATTTGCCGATGACAAACCAGGTGAAAGCTCCCTGCTCCCACTGGAATTTGGCTACTTTCTCTTTTAGGATGACACAAAACATGAAGGGTTAATAATGTGTTTCCATTTTGGCAGGAGAAGGAAAAAGTTGAAGCTCTCAGTTTCCAGTTTCGCCATAAGGCAGAACACCGTTTTGCAGATGAGGATTTCATGAGACTTTCAAATCTAATGCTCCTTACAGTTATTGGTGACATTGGAAATCAGAAAAAAGGCCTTGAAATTGTGTTTGGATCAGTAATGAGGAAATTACGGCAGGATTTTCATCTTCCGACCAACTTTTTCCGGAAGAAGTCGGATCTACTTCCGAAATTGCGAATGTTTTCTTGGCGGAATATTCCTCTAGACTTTGATGTAGCCAAACTATCCATGAAAAATCTAGTAATTCTCGTTCTATCAAGCAGCAACTTCACCCATCATTGGGACGGTTGGAGCCATATAAAGGTGTGACATATATGCTAGGAACGTCTATCTGTTAAATCCACAACTTGATCGTTTAATGATTTTTTATCTTTCTATTGTTGCAGATGGCGAAGAGCTTAAAAGTTCCGATTATATTGAATAGCCGGCGCTTGGTAAAAACTTCCGACTTCTCAGGACTTTAACAAATTTAGAAGAACTGATCATGCAGTACAATATAAACTAAGTGTCCATAAATCCATTGGTCAGTTAAAGTGCTTTAATATATGTCTGCGACTGCTGGAAACTTCGTGAGCTGCCAAATGAAATTCCGGAGCTAAACTCTTTGAAAGAGCTCCGCATCAAGGGCTCACAAATACAGCGCACTGAGTTTTAGCCCCTACCATGAAAAACAGATGGCGCCAATAGAAAGGAGAAAATCAATGTTGTTGTAAAATGTTTGTCGCTCTGTGTGGCGTTCTTTCACAGGTTCTGGGACCTTTGTACATTTCTGCTCGCTGAGCACCGAACTTTATTTCGTGGATGGTAGATAGGTAACATTGATGGTAAATGCTACATCGGTGAAACTCGTCCAATCGGTATGCTACTGATTAGGCTACCGGTGGTAATTCACGAAGGATACCCTATCTATGTAATACTAGCTTATTATGTTTTTCATATATTCACTAGTCATGATTAAATATCAGCGGTGCAAATAGTAACTCGTCGGTGAATTCAATAATATTTTACGAGGAACTTATAAGGATATGAAAAGTTATCATTCATATATTATATTGTTTGATGATGATATGTGGACATGAACTATGGGATATGCATGACTATTATTCACTTTTTTTTAAGGGGAGGAGGGGTGACTGGGGTGTGGTGTGGTGGGGGTTCATATTATTCAGTTGTCGGGCTTGCATGTATATTCTGCCATGTTGAGAGCACGTACGACATTTATGCCAGAATTGGGTTCGCGATGCATTGAAATAATATATTAGGGACATGAGGTTAAATTTTTGAATGGAAAAAAAAATTGAAAATAAGGATGATGTTGAGTATGACAAATGATGTGACATAAGTGCCATCATTATGTTCGTATGCATGATTGTATTATCTTTCCTGATGTCGAGAATAACTGCGATGCGTGAGTGAGTCCTATATGCACGGAGAGAGAGGATCCCCTTTTGTGTCCCCCGCTCAGCCCAAACTCTTCAGTAGTTTCACCCTTTTAAATATCTCGCACCAAGGAGTCGGACCTAAACGAAATAAACGGGCATACCTGTCAAATGAAGATTTTCCTCGAGCTTGCCTCAAGCAATCGTAAGTTTTCTTCCACCGATTTCAGCAAGCACATAACCTTTTTAACCCTTACATTTTTACATAAAGCAAATCCGTTTCAAGATGAGGATCATAGTCTCAATGATCTATCGTGAGTTCGTTGTCATTCTTCTAATTAATTCTGTCATTGGGTCCTCTTAACATTTTGTTGCTGCACTCAACTCCTATTTTAAAAACTTGAAACACGTATTTTTGGTGATATTTATATTATGAAAATGATACGAGATCACAAGAAATAAGGATTGACTTTTTATTGTTAATATTATAAAAAAAAAGAAGATACAATAAATTGATGAGAGCGGAGTGTTCGGTGAATTATTAATGATACAATATTCTTGATCGGGCAAATAAAAATGCTTTTTATACCAAAATAAGAATAAAAATTAATATGCTTCCCTTTTCCCCCTCGAGCACGAGCGGGATTTACTCTTTTTTGGGCCTCCTCGCCTCTTTGGTCCTCCACGCGCTCGGCAACACTAGCCGGCGGCTAGGTGAGGCCCGTCTGACGGCGGCGGCGGTGGCGCCATCAAAAGGGGTTCGCTCTCCGGTACGATATGGTTTACAAAACCATTGGCATCACATGCGTCATCGAAGACTTCGGCACAGTCGTGACTTCCAAGAGTAAGGAACTGGTCAGGTCCGCGGCGTCTCCTCCCGCGGATATGGAGAACGAGAACAAGCACGTTCTTGCTCCCATGGTTCGAGTCGTGAGTTCAAGAGACCTCCTTAAAACCCTTTTGATCGACTCGCGTCATCATGCTTCGATTTATTTTAAAGGACAATCAGGCGAAAAGACTTCATACTGGAGGTAAGCGCTTTATTGCATTGCTTGAATACCGATTTGTGTTTTTCATTAGGGAATGATATAGCTTTTCTAGAGCACTTCATAGCATTGCTTGATTTCTATGCTTTGTTTGATAGTTGTGTGTTGGATTGACGCTGTCTCCAGTTCACACAATTAACTATTTTAGCGAGATTGCTGTGATTTGAAGTTAGATTTTCCTTGACATATATTCACAAGTAGTTGGTGGGCTTCGTTATTACGAGCATCACAGGTCTAATTTGATCTCCCAGCTCCAACCATATATGTAGAACCAACAATAGACATCTTATAAATAAATAAATCCATATATCTTGCCCTCAGCCAGAAATGAATAGCGAGAGAGAGAGAGAGAGATCTAGCCGATTTGGTATGCAAAGAGGAAGGCACACTGAAATTAAGAAGACAACTGAAGTGAGAGGGAGGGAGAGAGGAGGAGGAGGAGGAGGAGGAGGAGGAGACGCACTTCTCAGACTGGAGTTAGAAGAACTGTAAGCGACAAAACTCTCTTGTGTTTTTAGGGAAAATTGATTTCCAGTTTTAATTGGGACAAGTCATTTTATACGTAACTAATTTAGAGCTTTCTATCGAGCGCTAGATGAATCACAAGCGACAAAACTCTCTTGTGTGTTTAGGGAAAATTAATTTCCAATTTTAATTGGGAGAAGGCATTTTCCATGTAACTAAGCTAGAGCTTTCTGTCGCTAGATGAATCCTAAGCGACAAAATTTTCGTGTGTTTAGGGAAAACTAATTTCCAGTTTTAATTGGGAGAAGTCATTTTCCATGTAACTAAGTTAGAGTTTTCTGTCGAGCAATATCATTGTCCTAGATAAACTTATTTCCCCCAAACAAACAAAGGACCATAATACCACCCGTGGTGGTGGCGTAGTGGTTGAGCGCAGGTTCCTTTCGGGAGAGGTCCTGAGTTCGAATCGCTGCGTCGTCTGCCTTGCGAGAAAGGAACCCACGACTTACTCGGGGCAGCAAGGGTGGTGGTGACTCTACTGCTCCTTCAGGATTTACTCCGCCGCGAAGCGATGCATGGAGGTTCCCTGGGTACCAAAAAAATAAAAATAAAACAAAACAAAGGAACATAATGAAAAAGTCTATTGGAAAGGGGGAAATTACTAAAAAGGTCATAAATTTTTGTTTCGAAACGCAATTTTATTTTTCTATTTCCAGGACAAATTTTTAACTAAGAAATAGGTTTAGAACAAAAATCAAAAGTAGAAATTTTCGACTTTTTTTTTTTTTTTTTTAATTTTGGAACAAAAATGAGAAATAAAAACTCTTCTCATCTCTTGCCACCATTGCCCCTTCCATCGCTGCCTGTCGATCGCCCGTAAGAGAGATATTTAAAAAGGTTTATCAAAGAAATTTCTATTTCAAGAATATAAATTTTATATTATTATCAAAATGAGTATTTTTACTTAAAAACAAGTTTAGAGAATAAAAATAAATTTTTTTATTTCAAGCCAAAAATAAGACTCGAAAATAGAATGGTCATCATTTGTGTTCTTAGTGTCGTCTTGCGACACAAATGAATAAGAAACTTACCTAATGGAAACGTTTTCAAAGGAAGGAGAAATTGTTTTTCTAAGCTAACTTCAAGAGCTTTTTTTTTTTTTTTTTTTACTAAAAATAATTTTATGTTGACTTACTATTTTCCATATTTCAAATATCGAAAAATCTAGAAAATGAATCCTCACAGATTCTTTTCAACGAAAAAAAGGCACCCCATAGCCTATGAGTTTGGAGCTTAGTGCTAATATGTATTTTTTTTTTAAATCATTCCATATGGACATCTTTATTACTGAGACCCCTGAAAAATGTTGGCATGTGCCTATCCTAATTTTGATGGATCAATTATATAGGAAGCTGATTTTTTGTATCCATTTTTTCCTCGGATAAAGGGGACTCTCAACCACTGCGGTTCAAGTATTGAATGAAAAATGTAATATCAGAAGCATCCATGAAATTGCTGACGGACCTTTTACTATGCATTAGATGCTGAAAATCACAAAAATGCGCGCTATTGTATGTCAGTACATTGGAAGAGGATGGAGCGTGTTTTTTTCTGAGACCAAGTCATATTATGTTAGCAATATCACGTCTGAACACCGAGTCTAGTAAGCTAGCATACCCCCCTGTGGCTCGTGTGACATATTTAGTCATCTCGGAGCCTCTTTTGACTAGTCATCTCTGGCGATCGTCTTTTTTGCTGTTCCGTTCAAGGATATCTTCTAGAGAAGAGTTCGAGTAGGCACCAGTGAAGACTGCTACAAATAAAAATGCCCGAACTATTCAATAGTTTCACCCTTTTAAATACCTTGTTCCAAGGAAGTCAAGGTACGAGTTGGAGTCACGTAAATGAAATAAACAGCGATACCCGTCAAACGATCATTTTCCTCAAGCTTGCCTCGAGCAATCATAAATTTTCTCCTGATTGATTTCGGCAATCATTAAATTTTTGACCCTTTTCATTTTTACATAAAGCAAATCCTCGGTGATGACACCGCACCGTTCTTTCGGCTTCCTCGGCACAGCAGCTGCGCTCGTCTTCTCCATTAAGATTCTTATCCCCCAAAATTTATTTTTCTTCCCTTTTGATTTTGTTTCAACTTTTTTCATCCTTTTGACTGAGACCTGAATCGTATTGTTGTTGAAGAGCGGTGATGGCGAATCTGACACGGTGAGGCGGAGGGAAGAAACCGAGACGACGAATGGAAAGGAGAGCGAAAGGTGCCATCTTCCCTTTGCGGGCAACGGCTGTCTTCACTTTTGGCGGTCTTTTCCTCCTTTTCCCTGCAGATGGAGGGGGACTCTCAACTACCATGAAATTGCTCATGAACTTTAGATCATGCATTTTATGCTGGAAAACACAAAGCCGCGCATCATTGTTTGGCTGTAAATTGAAAAAGAATGGAGAGAGTGCGTATTTTTCCTTTGACCCGGTCAAAATACATAGCGATATTGTGATATTCCGAAATTTTGTCATATTTCAAAATATATGAAATGATTATTTCGTCGATGCACTTATAATTACTTTATTCTAAATTGATTACTCATGAGTTAATTAATTTATTGGATGAGACTGTAAATGGTTAAAACGCGAAAGACCAGAAAATTCGATCAGAAATCGACCACTTGGTCATAAGGATCAATAGGGGTTAATACTACATTATTATAAGTCAATTACCAAACAGATATAAATCGATTCGACGGAAATACGTAGTCGATTCGCTGGTGATTTCGCACAATTACGATATTCGCGTCGAACAACGATAAACCGATTTTCTATTGATATTATATTTAGGATACGTAATTGAACCATTGCGATTACATGACAATCGAGGGTTGTCCGCGATTCAAAGAGGCACAAACGTGGATAAAAAATTATCGATCACGAGAACCCCTAAATGCCACCCGATAGATTAGATTGTACTAAAGTCGTGTTCGATCGATTTTTAATCACGAAATTTAATTCAATTTCGGATATCAAACTTTCAAGAGTTTCGACTTTAATTATTGGACGTCGTCTCATCATCCATCGAATTATTGACGAGTCCGAAATTTTGAAAAAATGAACTATTGGACGGAAATTGGAGATTGGAAAAAGAAAAAATCGGACCCAATGGCAAAGTTGTAATTTATGGGCCAAGATTTTGATTTTAAATAAAAATAAATATAATAAAATATTATGGGGGACACAAAGCCTTGGCATAGAGGATTTCAAGGAGAGTAGTTGAAAGGGAAATGATAATTTTTTGGGAAAGATATCTTAGAAATCCTTTTGATTTTCTTTTTCCTCTCTCTCTCTCTCTCTCTCTCCTCTCTTCTCTCACGTCCATTCCCCCTCCCATTTCCCCCTCCCATTTCTTTTCTTTTCTCCTTCTCTCTCCCCCCTCCCCCGCCCTCCCCCGCCCACGCTATCTCCTGCACTCTTCCCCCATCTCTTCTTCATTTTATTATTATTTCTTTCAATCACTCACTTTTTCCCCATTCCCTTTTCTTTTCTCTCTCTCTCTCCTCACACGCCATTCTTCTGCCACCCCCTCCCTCTTATTTTATTTTTATTTCCTCTCTTTCTTCTCCCTCGTCTCTTCTTCTCTCTTTCTCTCTTCTCCCCTCCCCCACGCCATTTCCCTTTCCCTTCTTGCCGCAGCCGATGGTTCCTCCCTCCATCTCCTCTCTTTTCTCTTCCACTCTTCCTCCTCCTTCATTTCTTCTTCATCGCACCTCATTTTCTTTTCACCCCTTCCACCAACGCCATCTCCACCACCACCGTACACCACCATACACCACCACCATTCACCACCACACATCACCGCCATCTCTACCACCGCTCACTGCCGCCGTCTCCAAGCCGTCATCTCCACCGTTGTCCGCCCGAGTCACCACCGCGGCCACCATCAAGTCGAACCACCCTTGGAGACCGTGAGTTTGAGGAGCCGCGGCCACTGCCGTCGAGTTCCCGTTCGATGCGCGAGCCTCGTGTTTTCATCGCTGTCGTGCTGTCGTCACCGCTAGCTCGCCGTCGTCCGGAAAACCGTGAGTTAACCTCATAATCGTGGATTAAGGTGTTAATTACAATTAGGGGTAGATTAGTTTAATATTAATGGCGGTTAGTATTAGTTTATTTTAGTTTAACCTTAATTATGATTAATTAAATTTAATTGCGATTAGTTTAAGTAATTACGATTAGATTAATTAATTGTGGCTACATTATTAATTGAGTTTATTTTAATTAATCGTGATTTATTTAATTAACCGTGATTTATTTATTTAATCGTTATTTATTTAATTAATTGTAATTATTTTAGTCAAAGTCAATTAATTTTTAATTAATTATAGTTAGACTAATTAATCGAGTTTAGTTTAATTAAATGTAGTTACCATAATTAATTGTGATTAGATTAATTAATTGTTATTAGTGTAATTAATAACGGATTAGCCATTAAGTAGAATTTTATGCTCGTTTTTCTGGATGAGATTGTGCATAATTTCGGTTGTTTGCACGTGTGATGTTATGTTTATACGTCAAATTTTATATGCTAAATAAAACAATGCAGTTTTAAAATAGAAGTGTGTAAAGTTTAACGGGTTGATTTCAAATACGTGACCACATACGAATATTTTATTGAGATTTTTAAATGTGAAAAATTGCCAAAATTATTTGAAAACGAACTCTTTTTTTCTTGGCAAATTAATGGCAATAAGAATCGGCTTGATTGTGATGTGCTTGAGTGGTCCTTTAATCGAATCCATCACCCAACGTGAGTTTTTTTTTTTTTTTTGGGGGGGGTCGATGCCTGATTTTTATCAAATGCTCGGTGGGGGTCCAGATGCCGAGCCGAGCCGCGGTTGAGGCTGGACTAATACTCCTTTATGGAATGCTGTCTAGGCGAGGGTTCTAGATGATGTCGTGCCCGATGAGGTGGGACGATGCCCAGTTATGTCGAAAGACCGCCGACTTGTGTGTTAGCAGTGGCCCGAGGGGTTGTAATAATCGGAACACGTGTGAATGATTGTAATGCATTGCGCTTGATTATGGGGTAAAATTATTAAGCATAGTATGGGATATGCCAAAACAGGTTTTACCTTATAATCGGGACCCGTGTGGATGCTTGGTGCATTAGAGTTATGTGTTTTGATTATTGATTATGCTTATTGTATTGATAATGGCATATGTGACGTACTAATATGCAAGGGTGTGCCAAGGCGAGGTAAGATTGTATGGCATTGCATGTTTAGGTTGCCTCCAATACGGAATTTGCATCCTAATCGAGGCTTAGGCTGTTAACTCGCTGAGATTTATATCTCACCCCGTTGTTGTTAAATATTTTTAGGCCCGTAATATGGAGAACCGTCATGTGCGATTTGGTGTCCCGATGGACCAAGACATGAGCGTGCCTAGCGTTACTTTTGGTTGGCCTCGTGTTAGTGAAGTTTAGACTAACCCTGACCCCCTGCTGATTTTTGAGATGGTTGGTAGGGAGCTGTAGTGTAAGGGCTTGTAAATATTAAACTTCCTGGGGTTAGCAAATAAATAAATAAAAGCAGTGTTTTGGAAATGTTTGTCTTGTGTGTACTATACATGTTTTATCGATTAACCGGGTGTTTATTTTAGTTGTTTTCGCATGTGTTTAATTGAAAGAAAAAAAGAATGGGTCGGCGACGCGTCTTGGGACGTTGCATTTTTAATCGGCCATCGAGGGATATTCATGCGCTCGGGATTTTGGGCGTGACAGATATCATTGAAACACCGTGTTTAGCAAGCTAGCATACCCCTCTGTGGCTCTCTCGTGGCATGTTTAGTCATCTCGGAGCTTCTGACTAGTCATCCTGACGATTGTCTTTCCTGCTGTTCTGCTCAAGGATCTCTTCTAGAGAAGACTTTGAGGAGGCATCAGACGGGGCTACACATAAACGATGCAGCTGCAAACAATGGAATAAGCAGATCCGGCTGCTTGTATGTACACTTGAAAAAGATTTAGGAGATGGCGGTTTCATCAGGATTTGATTACGAGGTGTTTTTGAGTTTTAGAGGACCAGATACCCGAGCAGGTATTACTGACTTCCTTTATATCAGCCTGATTGATGTGGGAATTCGTGCATATAGAGATGACGAAGAGCTACGGGTTGGGGAAGAGATTGGCCCCGAGCTTCTCCATGCAATCAAGCAATCAAGAATGTCTATTCCCATCTTCTCAATACACATGTGGGATGAGGCTGAATTTTTTCCAGAAGAAGCTTTGGAAGTTCTGCAGCATATGTCCTTGATAAAGATCGACGAAAATAATATATTGCGGATGCATGATCTATTAAGGGACATGGGGCGAGAAATCATCCGCCAAGATAGTAATATGGTAACAGAGAAGCAGACTAGAGTGTGGTATGCTGATCAAGCATTAAATGTGCTGATTACAAACCAGGTAAAAGCTGATGGCCTAAAACACGAGAGGTCAATAATGCGTTTCCTTTTTGCAGGAAAAGGAAAAAGTTGAAGCTCTCCGTCTCCTGTTTCTTCATCCAAAAGAACACCGTTTTGCGGATGAGGACTTTAAGAGACTTATAAATCTAAGGATCCTTGTAGTTGATGGCGGGCCTCTAGGGAATCGGCTAAGGTATTGTTCAAATCTGTGCAGAGACTTTGGAATCATGTATGCTACAGGATTACCGACTTTATGGGAGAATTTTCATCATCAGGCTAACTTTTTCCGGAAAAAGTCTCATCTACTTCCGAAATTGCGATGGCTTACTTGGGAAAATATTCCTATGGGCTTTGACATAGCCAAATTATCCATGAGGAATCTAGTCGTTCTCAGTCTAGCATGGAGCACCTTTTGCCATCGTTGGCATGGTCGGAGCCATATAAAGGTGTGACATATATGCTAGGAATGTCTGTAAGTTAAATTCAAAACTTGATCGTTTCATGATCTTTTATCTTTTTGTTGTTGCAGATGGCAAAGAACTTAAAAGTTTTGGATGTGTCGGGTTGCTGGCAATTGGTTAAAACTCCCAACTTCTCAGGATTTGCAAATTTGGAACGGCTGATCATGCAGAACTGTATAAGCTTGGTCAATGTCGATAAATCCATCGGTCAGTTACATTGCTTGGTTTTCTTAGATGTCAGCTTTTGCCCTCGACTTCGTGACTTGCCAAATGAGATTTACGAGCTAGAGTCTTTGAAAGAGCTCCATACTGAAGACTCAGGAATACAGGACAAAGTGATTCACAAGTCATACGTACGCATAGGATTTTTATTTCATATCATGCATAACGGATGGTACAGAGAGAACGAAGAAAATTGTGGTTGTTGATATCATGTTTGTCGCTCTTTGTGTCGCGTTCTTTCAAAAGCTCTTGGAGGTTTGTAATATTCCGTTTGCTAAACACGGAAATTCGTTTCGTGGATGGTATATATGTAAAATGGATGGTAAATTCTACGCTGTTGAAATTCGTCCTAATTGGTATACTACATGTTATATTGCAATGGTTTGTCCATGATGGGGTGTGTTCAAGAGGCACCTGTTCGCCTATGGTGGGGTGCATTTGAGAGGCATCCCTAAGGTGCGATTGGCTGTTAAGGGAAGTTAGAGTAACTTCCTCATTATGCAATCAAGAGAAAGAAAAGAACGTTCAGAAGAAAACGAACGTTCCCCTCTCTCCATCTAAGAAAATACACACAAAGGGTTCCATAACTACTTTGATAAGATAATTACTGTGGAATGAGAATATTTTCCTTGTGATTGTATTCAAACCATTGTAAAGTCGTAAATTTGTCCATTGCACATTAGTGATTCAATGTGTATTTCTAGGTTCGACCACCAAAAAAAAAAGGTGTATTTCTGGGTCATCGCTTTTGTTGTGCATCGAAAGGTTAATCATTTATTTCTCGACTTCCATCAAACATTGGTATCATAGCCTATTTTAAGATCTCTACCTTGTTTTTTCATCAAGTTTTTGCTCACTGTTTGATACGGAGATCATTTGGAATTGAACTTCATATCTTCTACATGTTATAATAAGCTGAAATTGCCATAGAAATGATGATATGGACCGTTCTATTTGGCCATGTCTCAACAAATTCTTTTTTGTGAAAATCGGTTTAGATCATAAAGGGTGATAGATCTCATCGAGACAAGCAAAATGGAGGGTAGAGCACCAGCGAGGGACGTCGCACGCGCTCTCATGCGCAACCCCAAGTCATGGCATCGTCGGCCACATGCAGCATGTGCAGGCACCTGCGCAAGCATGCTCAATAGGAGGCTGACGTCATTGATGACATCAACTACCAGAATCGGACATGACCCAATGACATCATTAATGACGTCATCAAAGCGACCTGACTTGGCAACCCAACCCAATTGACTAGTCAACTGGTTGAACTGGTCAAAGCGATCAAATTGACATAGGAGCTAGCTTTGCCCTAGTGCGTGCACTACAAGCGCCATGCAGGCTACGCGTGTAGACACATGGAACTTCCAATTAGCGCGTGATTGGTGTTATTGTGATCTTATTGAAATGCTCTACCTTGGTATAGATATTTTATATGTTTGAAGCTTTTAAATATGTAAATAAATAAAAATAAAAATGCAATGCATCCTTGAGGAGTAAGAGAATTTGAAAACCTTCAACCACACCTAAACATGGAACTTCCACTTAATACAGAAGAGATCAAGAAACTTATCAAGTTTGGAAAAAGAAAAATAGCATTTCTCGCATCACGTTGCTGAGTTATATGTAAAACGATCTCTTGTGTGAGTTTGAAAGTTACAATAAAACTCAAGTAATTTAGGCTACCCTAAAATACAAGATTGGAGGTATGTCTACCACTAAATTGAGGAGGCTCACATCAAGTTTGATACATACCAAAAGCGTCAAAATCAAACAATGAGACAGCATCTCTAGAAAATGTCAAACATGATGCATGAGCTAAAGATGACAGGTTATATCCTTACTGATAAACAACAAGTTCAAGTTATTCTTAGATCTCTTCTTGATAGCTTGGAGCATATGAAAATCAACGTGATATATAATGAGAATATTGTCACTTTGGATGATATAAAATTAGAGGATGAATGCCTAGAAGTTATGAGATCATGTACACATGTTTATATTGCTAAATATAGTTCGCACAAAGTTTTGATCTTCAAATGTAAGATGAACTATAAATGTAACAACAAAGAAAAAGAAACTAGCTAGGCACTTAAGAAAGCTAAGATCCTCAGACACAAGAACCATGGTGAGAAGAAGAATAAAGCTAAGATAAAGTATTATAATTGTGGTAAGTTAGGCCACTTCGCTCATAAATGCACTAAATCGAAAGAGGCATTATAATACTTCATTACTTTAAGTATACTTATATTTCTAGCACTATAATGTATGCTAAATCTTATCATATGTAGATTAAAGACTCCAGAGTAATAGACTATGTAACTAGAGATCGAGAAGCATTTATGGGTTATCATCGAATACAATCACGAAAAAGATGAATATATGTTGAAAATACCTTCTAAGTTGAAATGAAGGGTATCGGCACATATAAATTAAAGTTATGTTGTGACATCCTGTGGCATCCGGAAATTTTGACGACCCTCGGATATGCGATGGTCCGTGACTAAGCGATGGAAGTATCGTCGGACAGTGTTATTGACACCACAACGGACATCATTTTGTTATTATCATTGGACCGATATGCCTCGTTTAGTAATGGTCCGATCGTTGAATAAACTATAGCCTTGTCAAGTTCATTCTCCATGCAAGAATTTCAGCCACGTACATGTACATATGGTGGATTGAATAAAAGGAGATTAGTTGATCCCATGAAGACCATGGAACCGAAAATGCTCCATGCACGTACAGAAATTTAAGGTTAACAATTGGAGAAAATGGGCCATGTATTAAGGACCGTACGGCCACAAAATTTGCTAGCCCAAATAACCCAAAACCTCCTTTTAATTGTTGACAAATCAGGTCAACAATCCTCAAGACTTCTTCCAACTTTGTTGACCGAGGGGCACTCAGCAAAAGCCACGTAGCTTCCTCGCTTGGTAGCCAGCGAAGGAGAAGCCACGAAGAAATCATGTTGGCTCGGCAAGGAGAGGAATTGGCATGCAAGAAGCCACGACTCCTCCAGCTGTCCCTTGTGCGTGCGGCCACCAAAGAAACCTGCATGCAATTGACAAATTAGTCAACAGATTGAGGGACAAAACATTCGTAAACGTGAGCAAGAGAGAGAAAGTCCGAGCGAGAGAGAGAGGGAGAGAGAGCGCAGCGAGCGAGCGAAAGAGAGAACGAGCGAGAGAGTCTGCGAGAGAGGGCAGCGAGTGAAGAGGAAAAGGATCGCCCCTCCGCCGTGTGCTTGGACACCATCGCTGTTCCCGTCGCGCTGTGACCGCCGTTCCACTTGAGCTGCAGCTACCGCACCACTGCACCGAACCCCTCGCCATCGAGTTATAGGACTAGAGGCAAGTAAAAGTCTACTAACCTATGTAATGCAAGGCTGTTATTGTCTGAGGTAGTGCAAATAGACTTGAGGATGTCTGAATTTGGATGCTGAATGCTGGATTATTGAGTGATTGTAGTAGATTGGGACCAAAGAATTGAGGAAATGCTTTGGATATCTCTATACATTCTGATTTTGTTGAACTATGATTGAAAGAACAATTTGTGGTGAAATTTTGGAAGTGAAATAGCCGTGGTATAGGTGTGGGATCTTACTGAATCTATGGTGTTCGAATTAGATCAAGTGTAACTCGGCAATTTTGTAGATTTTCTAGAGACAGTTCTAGGGCGATTTTGGTTCCGATTTCTTCATGAAAGTTGTGAGGAATTGTTTAAACTAAGACATATGTTTTTGGTCAGATTTTTTTTTTAAACCAATATAGAGGCACAAATTTCTATTGATGGGAAGTATTTTCTACCAAAGTATAGATTCTGTCGATAGAAGAAATTTAGGGCTGAGTTGTGCGATTTGTTGCGATTTATACATGACGAATTTGGCTTAGTGTTCTCCACGAAATTATTTTCTTTAGATCTTGTTTATAACATACTAAAATTTTAGAACTTTCTGAGTTCGTTTAGGGGTTATTCCAAAAATTTTACTAAAACTGTGCATTCTGATTTTTGGGCCGATTTATTCCGAGTTTGTTCAATTTATCTCAAGGGTGAATGCATCTTGATTTATCATTTGATATGATGGTGTTGGCATTCAGCATATTATTCAACACTGAGATTTGATGAAAACTCATAGGACATCCGATGTCATTACATTGAAAATGTTTTTATTGAAATAATATGAGATGATACTGCTGCCATTGGACCCTTGGGTCAACGATGCCCCGGGAGTTGGGATGCCCATAAGGATCGTAGGGGTCGATGCCTTTGGATGTCGGGGGTCCGCAGAGCCTCAAAGGTTCCTCGGGAGTGTCGGGATACCCGGTGGTATATCGGTACGTAATTCTGGGGATGCCTGGTGGTATATCGGTACGTAATTCCGGAGGGTAGGGGTAACCATTTTCATGGCGAGCCCCGGAAATTCCTCGTGATGCCAGGTGGGATGCGAGATGCCCGGAGGTGTAACAAAACACGCTCTAGATGCCCGGTGACTAAAATATGGAACCGGAGGACTTCACGATGCCAGGTTGGGTGCGAATGCCCGGAGGGACACAAACATTGGTCCTCTGGGAGGTGAAACCTTTTGAATATTAAAACTGATGGCTCTACTAAGTGTGTGTGTGGTCTGGTTATAAGACTAAATTGTATGGTATGGAATGGGACGTGTCATAACAGTTTGGCCCTATAATCGGGACCCATGTGACTGAAATTGGTGCATCTTGGTTTCGAAACTGCACTTGCCATTGCATTAAAGAGTCTCATGGATTTGGTGCATACTCATTCCTTTGATTATATGTTTTTGTCTATCTTGCATGAAATTAGATTATGATAGTTATGCACGATATAGTTTAGTAGATCTTTTACTGCTTGGTGGATGTACTCACCCATTTTGGGGACTAACATTTCAGACTAGACAAGATGCCTATGCTATCCGTACCTCCTGGCACATTTTATGAAGTCCCGGTCGACCTGCAAGTGGAAAGGTCAGAGCATCACCATCCCGAAGTGCAGGGCTGTCCTTTGTACGAGTGCGGGTATTGATAGTGTTTGACGTTGGTCCTCCCGCCAACCCCATACTACAGGAGTATCTGGTCATTTTTGTCCATCGAAACGGACGCACGCTGGGGCCGCTACCACCGCCACCAGCAGATAGACCGAACGGATGGGTGTGACCGCGAGCTAGAGTCAGCAGAGGCAAGATTTTTAGACGCCGACACTAACTGATGGACTTATGTATATGACTACTTGGAAAAAGAAAGTCAGGTATCTTTCGATATGTAGTCGGGTATAGAAAACCACGGCATTTTTGGTGTACCGACTAAATGATGTCCATCAGGCTTATGTAAATAAAAGTGTCTAGCTTTTACCTATAAAAATGTTTAGTTGGTGTGCATCATTTTGAATATGGGATAAGGAGATGTTGGATATGCTTCCGCTATATATATAAACTGCGCATGGACCTATGGAAAGGATATAAACCCCCAGGATTCATGGACTTGTCAAATTTCTATGGTATCAGAGTAATAAACTTTCAGGTCAAGGGAAAGCAAGTGATATATGTGGCGACCCTAACGGATCGGGGGCCATTTAGGGGGTGCCACACATCCCAAATTTTCGATCTTATTTTCTACTGAATAAATCGGGCATTTCATTGACATGCCTATAGGGCTGTTCTCAAAGCTGATCACTTTCGAGATAACTAGACTATCTGGGGAAGCTATTAAGGACTTTAAGGCAAATAGACTTGAAAATTCGACTAAGAATTGGCTTATCGACCGTGCTCATCTTTAGAGGCCATTACGGCACAGTTAAAAATTGATTTGAGATCAGAGATAGGTCGGTTTGACTGAGATGTGTGGTCGATCGTGGGTGACTCCACTAAATTGGAAAATTCTCGTCGACCGGCACTAATTTGATTTCATTGTCGTTTTGGTACCATGTGTCTGTAATTGAGTCCTCGAGATTTTCACGACAACCGAGAGTCGTCAATGTGTCGAGTGGGTTCATTGTGGCTCGAAGAAAATCGACCATGGGTCATTTACACTAAAAATCTTCGAAAACTACCCGATAGTTTAGGTCACGCTAAAAACGCACCGAATGGAAATTAACCAAGAATTCAAGTTCGATTTCAGAAATTGAAAATTCTATCTTGTCACAATAAATTCTCGGAACGTCGACTCAGTCTCAGAAGATTTTTCTGACAACCAAGACTTTTTGGGAAAAAGTCGGTTTAGAACCGTTTTTGTTCAATTAAGGCCAGGGATTATTTTTGGTTGCAAAATTGAGATACAAGATGGATATATGGGTGAGGAAAAATGCCGAGATGGTCAATGGATGACCAATTGAATTTATTGAAGCCAATTGAGATTTAATCAAGTGAGATTTTGTGTCCAATTTGAGAAGAACTCAAGCAATTTCGTAGCTCCCCCCTCTCCCTAGCACTTTGGACCATTTCACATGTTGTAAAAGAAAGTTTTGGTGGCTCAATTGCAGCCAAAGGATGCTGGCTTCATGGGCAAGCAAAGGAGAGACAACTTGGTGGAAAAGCTAGGCCAAGGGGCCCTCCACCTCTCTCTCTCTCCCTTACCCTCTCTTGGCCGTCCAAACCCTCTCTCTCTCCCCTCCATCTTATGCGAAACTAGCAGAGAAGAAGAGAAGCAGCCTTGCTGTCGCGCCGAGCCAAGACCGCCTCACGCGCACACTGCTGTCGCCGAACCACCGGTCGCACCACCGCCCTGCCCACGCGTCGTCTGCCCTCACCGCCAAGCCGCACCGTCCAACAGCTTTCTCTCGCTATCCCAAGCCTAGCCGGGGCTGTCCTTAGCCATTTCTTCACCAGTAAACGTCCACCTAGGCCTAGTTTGGCCTATTCTTTCATTCCCGAGCAATTCCCGCCTAAACTGAGAATACTCTAAGTCTTGGGGGTATAAGCCGAGGGTCTTTAGTGTGTCACGCCCGTCTCATAGAACCCTCTTGGATTGGCATTCTTTCAGGCCGTGACATTGCCTCAAGCAATCATAAATTTTCTCCTAATTGATTTTGCCAATCATTAAATTTTTGACCCTTTTCATTTTTACATAAAGCAAATCCTCGGTGATGACACCGCATCATTCTTTCGGCTTCCTCGGCACAGCAACTGCGCTCGTCTTCTCCATTAAGATTCTTATCCCCCAAAATTTCTTTTTCTTCCCTTTTGATTTTGTTTCAACTTTGATCTCCATTGCATCCTTTTGCTTGAGACCTGAATCGTATTGTTGTTGAAGAGCGGTGATGGCGAATCTAACACGGTGAGGCGGGGGGAAGAAACAGAGACGATGAATGGAAAGGAGAGCGAAAGGTGCCATCTTCCTTTTGCCGGCAATGGCTGTCTTCACTTTTGGCGGTCTTTTCCTCCTTTTCCTTGTAGATGGATGGGGACTCTCAACTACCATGAAATTGCTCATGAACTTTAGATCATGCATTATATGCTGGAAAACACAAAACCGCGCATCATTGTTTGGCTGTATATTGAAAAAGAATGGAGAGAGCGCGTATTTTTTTCCTTTGACCCAGTCAAAATACGTAGCGATATTGTGATATTCCGAAATTTTGTCATATTTCGAAATATATGAAATGGTTATTTCGTCGATGCGCTTATAATTACTTTATTCTGAACTGATCACTCATGAGTTAACTAATCTATTGGATGAGACCGTAAATGGTTAAAATGCGAAAGACCAGAAAATTCGATTAAAAATCGACCACTCAATTATAAGGATCGATAGGGGTTAATACTACATTATTATAAGTCAATTAGCAAACATATATAAATTGATTCAACGGAAATACGTAGTCGGTTCGCTGGTGATTTCGCATGATTACGATATTCGCGTCGAACGACGATAAACCGATTTTCTATTGATATTATATTCATGGTACGTAATTGAACTATCGCAATTACATGACAACCGAGGGTCGTCTGCAATTCAAAAAAGCACAAACGTGAATAAAAAATTATCGACCCCGAGAACCCCTAAAAGTCACTTGATAGATTAGGTCGTACTAAAGTCATGTTTGATCGATTTTTTATTACAAAATTTAATTCAATTTCAAGTATCAAACTTTTGAGGGTTTCGAGATTTAATTATTGGATGTCGTCTCATCGTTCATCGAATTATCGGCAAGTCCGAAATTTTCGGAAAATGAACTATTGGACGGAAATTGGAGACTGGAAAAAGGAAAAATCGGACCCAATGGCAAAGTTGTAATTTATGGGCCAAGATTTTGGTTTTAAATAAAAATAGATATAATAAGATATTATGGGGGACACAAGCCTTAGCATAGAGGATTTCAAGGAGAGTAGTTGAAAGGGAAATGATAATTTTTGGGAAAAATATCTTAGAAATCCTTTTGATTTCCTTTTTCCTTCTTCTCTCTCTCTTCTCTCTTCTCTCATGTCCATTCCCCCTCCCCCTACCCCCCCCCCCCCGGGGAATTCCTCCCCTCCCATTTCTTTTCTTTTCTCCTTCTTTCTCTCTCCCTCCCTCCCGTTTCCTTTGACCCAGTTAAAATATGTAGTGATATTGTGATATTCCGAAATTTTGTCATATTTCAAAATATATAAAATGGTTATTTCGTCAATGCGCTTATAATTACTTTACTCTGAACTAATCACTCAAGGGTTAACTAATCAATTGGATGGGACCGTAAAGGGTTAAAATGCGAAAGATCAAAAAATTAGATCAGAAATCGACCGCTCGGTTATAAGGATCGACATAGGTTAATACTACATTATCATAAGTCAATTAGCAAACGGATATAAATTGATTCGATGGAAATACATAGTCAGTTCGCTGGTGATTTCGCACAATTACAATATTTGCGTCGAATGACGATAAACCAATTTTCTATTGATATTATATTCAAGATACGTAATTGAACCATCGTGATTACATGACAACCGAGGGTCGTCCGCGATTCAAAGAGGCACAAACGTGGATCGAAAATTATTGACCACGAGAACCCTAAAAACCACCCGATAGATTAGATCCTACTAAAGCCGCGTTCGATTGATTTTTAATCACAAAATTTAATTTGATTTCGAGTTCAAACTTTTGAGGGTTTCGAGATTTAATTATTGGACGTCGTCTCATCGTCCATCGAATTATCGGCAAGTCCAAAATTTTTGAAAAATGAACTATTGGACGGAAATTGGAGATTGGAAAAAGGAAAAATCGGACCTAATGGCAAAGTTGTAATTTATGGGCCAAGATTTTGGTTTTAAATAAAAATAGATATAGTAAAATATTATGAGGGACACAAGCCTTGGCATAGAGGATTTCAAGGAGAATAGTTGAAAGGGAAATGATAATTTTTGGGGAAAAATATCTTAGAAATCCTTTTGATTTTCTTTTTCCTCTCTCTCTCTTCTCTCACGTCCATTCCCCCTTCCCCCAGGAATTCCTCCCCTCCCATTTATTTTATTTTATCCTTCTCTCTCTCTCTCCCTCCCTCCCGCTTCTTTTGACCCAGTCAAAATATGTAGCAATATTGTGATATTCCGAACTTTTGCCATATTTCGAAATATATGAAATGATTATTTTGTCGATGCGCTTATAATTACTTTACTCTGAACTAATCACTTGGGAGTTAACTAATTTATTGAGTGAGACCGTAAAAGTTGAAAGACCAGAAAATTCGATCATAAATCGACCGCTCGGTCATAAGGATCGACATGGGTTAATACTATATTATTATAAGTCAATTAGCAAACGGATATAAATCAATTCAATGGAAATACGTAGTCGGTTCGTTGGTGATTTCGCACGATTACAATATTCACATCGAACAACGATAAACCGATTTTCTATTGATATTATATTCACGGTACGTAATTGAACTATCGCGATTACATGACAACTGAAGGTCGTCCGCGATTCAAAGAAGCACAAACGTGAATCGAAAATTATTGACCACGAGAATCTCTAAAAGCCACCTGATAGATTAGGTTGTACTAAAGTCGTGTTCGATCGATTTTTAATCACAAAATTTAATTCAATTTTGGGTATCAAACTTTCAAGAGTTTTGAGATTTAATTATTGGACATCGTCTCATCATCCATCGAATTATCGACGAGTCCAAAATTTTCGGAAAATGAACTATTGGACAAAAATTGGAGATTGGAAAAAGGAAAAATCGGACCCAATGACAAAGTTGTCATTTATGGGCCAAGATTTTGGTTTTAAATAAAAATAGATATAATAAGATATTATGGGGGACACAAGCCTTGGCATAGAGGATTTTAAGGAGAGTCGTTGAAAGGAAAATGATAATTTTTTGGGAAAAATATCTTAGAAATTCTTTTGAAATATCAATGACAGATGAGTAATCACGATATTTTTTATGACAAAAAAATTAAGTTATTTGTGTCATAATGTGCAAATTTAGGATTTTTAGCGATGTCCAAAAAATTCAGGGTATTTGCGTTATAGTTGGCATAATTTGGAGGTCAATAAGCTTTTTTTCTTTATCATTAAAAGTTTATAGAAGAGTTCGAAAATAGAAAAGTTTTTAAAAGAAGAGAGTTCCCCAGATCGGCTGGCTTTCGGCCGAGGGCGGCAGCCGAGCCGAAGGGCAGGGCGGAGCGGCGCAAGGCGAGTACGAGATTTTTGTCCGTATTCGGCAGAGTTTTCACATGGTAACATGTGCGGGGGCTTTATATTTTTCCCATTTTTATTCCATCATGCCTTCGCCACGTCCCCCCATAAAAATCTTAAAATTTCCGGCCGACTTACCGACCACGATCGATCGAACCAACCCCCCTTCGCCCGTGCATGAACGCGACACTGAAATTCAATTCACCAACGCCATTTCCCTTTCCCTTCTTGCTGCAGCCGATGGTTCCTCCCTCCATCTCCTCTCTTTTCTCTTCCACTCTTCCTCCTCCTTCATTTCTTCTTCATCGCACCTCATTTTCTTTTCACCCCTTCCACCAACGCCATCTCCACCACCACCGTACACCACCATACACCACCGCCATTCACCACCACCACATCACCGCCATCTCCACCACTGCTCACCGCCGCTATCTCCACCGTTGTCCGCCCGAGTCATCACCGCGGCCACCATCAAGTCGAACCACCCTTGGAGACCGTGAGCTTAAGGAGCCGCGGCCACCGCCGTCGAGTTCCCGTTCGATTCGCAAGCCTCGTGTTTTTGTCGCCGTCGCGCTGTCGTCACCGTGAGCTCGCTGTTGTCGGAAAAGCTGTGAGTTAACCTCCTAATCGTGGATTAAGGTGTTAATTACGTTTAGGGATAGATTAGTTTAATATTCATGGCGGTTAGTATTAGTTAATTTTAGTTTAGCCTTAATTATGATTAAGGATGATTTAGATTAAATTTAATTACAATTAGTTTAAGGAATTATGATTAGATTAATTAATCGTGGTTACATTAATTAATTGAGTTTACTTTAATTAATCGTGATTTATTTAATTAACCGTGATTTATTTATTTAATTTTATTTATTTAATTAATTGTAATTATTTTAGTTAAAGTCAATTAATTTTTAATTAATTATAGTTAGACTAATTAATTGAGTTTAGTTTAATTAATTGTAATTAGCATAATTAATCGCAATTATCTTAATTAATTGTTATTAATGTAATTAATACAGATTAGCCGTTAAGTAGAATTTTATGCTTGTTTTTCTGAATGAGATTGTGCGTAATTTTGGTTGTTTACACACGTGATGTTATGTTATTGATTGCCCAATTATAGATTTTATTTATTATATATAAAAAAAAAAAAAAGGGTTTATGGGCAAGAAAATAAAGAGTTTTGAGGTGTCGGGTTTGGACGCCAAATTTTATATGCTAAATAAAACAATGCAGTTTTAAAATAAAAGTGTGTAAAGTTTAATGGATTGATTTCAAATACGCGACTACGTACGAATATTTTATTGGGATTTTTAAATATGAAAAATTGCCAAAGTTAATTATTTGAAAACGAACTCTTTTGTTCTTGGCTAATTAATAGTAATAAGAATCGGCTTGATTGTTGATGTGTTTGAGTGGTCATTTAATCGAACCCATCACCCAACGGAAGTTTTGAGGGGGGGTGATGCCCGATTTTTATCGGATGCTCGGTGGGGGTCCGGATGCCAAGTCGCGGTTGAGGCCGGACTGATGCTCCTTTGTGGAATGCCATTTAGGCAAGGGTTCTAGATGATGTCGTGCCCGATGGGGTGGGACGATGCCCAGTTATGCCGAAAGACCGCCAACTTGTGTGTTGGCCGTGACCCGAGGGGTCGTAATAATCAAAACACATGTGAATGATTGTGATGCATTGCGCTTGATTATGGGGTAAAATTATTAGGCACGGTATGAGATGTGCCAAAACACGTTTTACCTTATAATCGAGACCCGTGTGGATGCTTGGTGCGTTAGAGTTATGTGTTTTGATTATTGATTATGCTTATTATATTGATAATGACTTATGTGACGTACTAATATGCAGGGGTGTGCCAAGGCGAGGTAAGATTGTATGCTGTTGCATGTTTAGGCTGTTTTCGATACGAATTTGCATCATAATCGATGCTTAGGCCGTTAACTCTCTGAAATTTATATCTCACCCCGTTGTTGTTAAATATTTTTAGGCCCGTAATATGGAGAACCGTCATGTGCGATTTGGTGTCCCGATGGACCAAGACATGAGCGTGCCTAGCGTCACTTTTGGTTGGCCTCACGTTAGTGAAGTTTAGACTAACCCTAACCCCCTGCTGATTTTTGAGATGGTTGGTAGGGAGCTGCAGTATAAGGGCTTGTAAATATTAAGCTTCCTAGGGTTAGCAAACAAATAAATAAAAGCAGTGTTTTGGAAATGTTTGTCTTGTGTGTACTATCCCTGTTTTATTGATTGACTAGGTGTTTATTTTAGTTGTTTCCGCATGCGTTTAATTGAAAGATAAAAAGAACGGATCGGCGATGCGTCTTGGGATGTTACATTTTTAATAGGCCATCGAGGGATATTCACACCCTCGAGATTTGGGGCGTGACAGATATCATTGAAACACTGTGTCTAGCAAGCTAGCATACCCCTTTGCGGCTCTCGCGTGGCATGTTTAGTCATCTCGGAGCTTCTGACTAGTCATCCTGACGATTGTCTTTCCTGCTGTTCTGCTCAAGGATCTCTTCTAGAGAAGACTTTGAGGAGGCATCAGACGGGGCTACACATAAACGATGCAGCTACAAACAATGGAATAAGCAGATCCGGCTGCTTGTATTTACACTTGAAAAAGATTTAGGAGATGGCGGTTTCATCAGGATTTGATTACGAGGTGTTTTTGAGTTTTAGAGGACCGGATACCCGAGCAGGTATTACTGACTTCCTTTATATCAGCCTGATTGATGTAGGAATTCGTGCGTATAGAGATGACAAAGAGCTACGGGAAGGGGAAGAGATTGGCCCCGAGCTTCTCCATGCAATCAAGCAATCAAGAATCTCTATTCCCATCTTCTCAAAACGATATGCCTCCAGCAAATGGTGCCTCAAGGAGTTGGTCCGATGGTGAAGTGTAAGAAAACCATGGGACAAAAGATCATGCCCATTTTCTATGACGTGGAACCTTCCGAAGTTCGGCACCAAACTGGCGGGTATGGACAGGCCTTCCTTGAGCACGAAAGCAAGGCGCAATATGATGATGGAACTATTAGTGAGTGGAAGGCCGCTCTTAGTGAAGTTGGAGCACTAAAGGGATGGGAACTCTGTAGCATGCCCAAGAGGTGATTATTTCTTAGATTAGAGCTACATCAATAGCTTGTATCCTTAGAATGTAAATTAGTTCTGATTGAGACCTTGCTGAATTTGTGTTATTTCTAGTATTGAAGTTGAATGTATTTCTAGAAAAATTAGTAATCATTCAGAAATCATGTCAAAAAAGTGGCATGGTTCGCTGGAATTTGATTTTTTTTTTCTAAGCTCAACTATATATTATAAGTCCATTTTCATCTGTTTCTTTTCAAATAACGTCATTTAGTTCATGTGATTCAGTAAGGAATCAGTCTAAATGGGATGTTAAATTTTCTAATTTGGATTGGCCTGTCCATTTGTTGTTCAACACAAGTTTCTAATTCCGTGTGTTTTTTACTCAAAAAATATCAGGTATGAAGGTGGCTTCGTGAAAACAGTCGCCAAGAAGGTTTTCAGCGAGTTGAAAAAGGGTATTTTGGCATTACCGGATTGCTTGGTTGAAGTCGACAATCATGTGAGTGAAATCATGAGAATAATTGGTCCTCAAACACATGAAACACAAATTGTTGGCATTCATGGAATGGGTGGTGCTGGAAAGACAACTCTTGCAAAAATCATCTACAACCAACTTTTGCCTTATTTTGAGCACCATTGTTTCCTTCCAAACATTCGAGAAACTTCGAAGGCAGAGGGTGTTGAGTACTTGCAGAATCAGTTGATCTCTAACATTCTCAAAAAGGAACGGAAAGATATAAGCATAAGCGACATAGACAAAGGGATTGAGATGAGTAAAGATAGGCTATGTGGCAAAAGGCTTCTCCTTCTCCTTGATGATGTTGATAGAAGGAATCAATTGAATGCACTTATAGGCAAGTGCAATTGGTTCGGTGAAGGAAGTAAGCTTATCATCACTAGTAGAAACAAAGAGGTTCTCAATGTTCCTCAAGTGAATTAGACCTATGAATTGAAATGCATGGATTTCAACAAATCTCTTCAATTTTTCAGTAAACATGCCTTTGGAAGGGATCATCCTTTGGATGATTATCTTGCCCACTCCAAAAAGGCTGTAGGCATTGCTAGGGGTCTTCCTCTAGCTCTCGAGGTTATAGGTTCGCTTTTATCATGCAGCAGGAAAGAAATGTGGGATGCCATATTGAAAAAGTTCCTCATGAGGAAGTCAACAATAAGCTCAGGATAAGTTATGAGGCATTAGATGATCGGCAAAAGCACATCTTTCTTGATATAGCTTGTTTTTTAATTGGATATGACAAAGAAATTGCAATACACATGTGGGATGAGACCGAATTTTTTCCAGAAGAAGCTTTGGAAGTTCTGCAGCATATGTCCTTGATAAAGATCGACGAAAATAATAAATTGTGGATGCATGATCTATTATGGGACATGGGGCTAGAAATCATCCGCCAAGATAGTAATATGGTAACAGAGAAGCAGACTAGAGTGTGGTATGTTGATCAAGCATTAAATGTGCTGATGACAAACCAGGTAAAAGCTTGCTGCCAATACCACTGCAATTTGGCTACTTCCTCTTTTATGATGGCCTAAAACACGAGAGGTCAATAATGCGTTTCCTTTTTGGCAGGAAAAAGAAAAAGTTGAAGCTCTCCGTCTCCTGTTTCTTCATCCAAAAGAACACCGTTTTGCAGATGAGGACTTTATGAGACTTATAAATCTAAGGATCCTTGTAGTTGATGGCGGGCCTCTAGGGAATCGGCTAAGGTATTGTTCAAATCTGTGCAGAAACTTTGGAATCATGTATGCTACAGGAATACCACTTTATGGGAGAATTTTCATCATTGGGCTAACTTTTTCCGGAAAAAGTCCCATCTACTTCCGAAATTGCGATGGCTTACTTGGGCAAATATTCCTATGGGCTTTGACATAGCCAAATTATCCATGAGGAATCTAGTCGTTCTCAGTCTAGCACGGAGCACCTTTTGCCATCGTTGGCATGGTTGGAGCCATATAAAGGTGTGACATATATGCTAGGAATGTCTGTAAGTTAAATTCAAAACTTGATCGTTTCATGATCTTTTATCTTTTTGTTGTTGCAGATGGCAAAGAACTTAAAAGTTTTGGATTTGTCGGGTTGCTGGCAATTGGTTAAAACTCCCAACTTCTCAGGATTTGCAAATTTGGAACGGCTGATCATACGGGACTGTATAAGCTTGGTCAATGTCGATAAATCCATCGGTCAGTTACATCGCTTGGTTTTCTTAGATGTCAGCTTTTGCCCTCGACTTCATGACTTGCCAAATGAGATTTACGAGCTAAAGTCTTTGAAAGAGCTCCATACTGAAGACTCAGGAATACAGGACAATATGAGTTCTAGCCAGTCCTACGATGAATCTTTAGCTTATATTATGAAAAACAGATAGCACAAAGAGAATGAACAAAATTAATGTCGTCAATATCATGTTTGTCGCTCTTTGTGTCGCGTTCTTTCACAAGCTCTTGAAGGTTTGTAATATTCCGTTCGCTAAACACGGAAATTTGTTTCGTGGATGGTATATATGTAAAATGGATGGTAAATTCTACATTGTTGAAATTCGTCGTAATTGGTATACTACATGTTATATTGCAATGGTTTGCCCATGATGGGGTGTGTTCAAGAGGCACCTGTTCGCCTATGGTGGGGGGCATTTGAGAGGCATCCCTTGAAGAGGTGCGAGTGGCTGTTAAGGGAAGTTAGACTAACTTCCTCATTATGCAATCAAGAGAAAGAAAAGAACGTTCAGAAGAAAACGAACGTTCCCCTCTCTCTCCATCTAAGAAAATACACACAAAGGGTTCCATAACTACTTTGATAAGATAATTGCTGAGGAATGAGAATATTTTCCTTGTGATTGTATTCAGACCATTGTAAAGTCGTAAATTTTGTCCATTGCACATTAGTGATTCAACGTGTATTTCTAGGTTTGAACACCAAAAAAAAAAGTGTATTTCTGGGTAATCCTTTTTGTTGTGCATCAAAAGGTTAGCCATTTATTTCTCGACTTTCATCAAACATTGGTATCATAGCCTATTTTAAGATCTAACTTGTTTTTTCATCAAGTTTTTGCTCACCGTTTGATATGGAGATCATTTGGAATTGAACTTCATATCTTCTACATGTTATAACAAGCTGAAATTGCCATAGAAATGACGATATGAACTGATGTGAAAAACCCATCCAAAAGTTGAAGCCGACCGTTCTGTTTGGCCATGTCTCAACAAATTCTTTTTTGTGAAAATTGGTTTAGATCATATAGTGTGATAGATCTCATGGAGACGAGAAAAATGGAGGTAGAGCACTAGCAAGGGACGCTGCATGCGCCCTCATGCGCAACCCTAAGTCACGGCATCGTCGGCCACACGCTGCATGTGCAGGCACCCGCGCAAGCACGCTCGGCAGGAGGCTAACGTCATTGATGATGTCAACTACCCGAATCGGACCTAACCCAATGACATCATTAATGACGTCATCAAAGCGACCTGACTCGGCAACCCAACCCAATTGACTGGTCAACTGGTTGAACTGGTCAAAGCGATCAGATTGGCATAGGAGCCAGCTTTGCCCTAGCACATGCACTACACATGCCGCACACTTAGGCTACGCGTGTAGACACATGGAACTTCCAATTAGCGTGTGATTGGTGTTATTGTGATCTTATTGAAATGCTCTACATTGTGGTATAGATCTTTTATATGTTTGAAGCTTTTAAATATGCACAAAAAAAAATGCATACGAAACCCCAAATATGCGTATATTTGGGGTATTATATTGCATTTTTATCTTTCTTAGCTATATTTCCCTGTTGTTTTTGAAATATAAAAGCTAGCGTATATGTAAATGACCAAAATTTGTATGTGTAGAGCCCGGTTCAATGATAGCATGTGTATGTTTTAATGTGTTAGTAATCTCCTAATTCCGAGCAAACTTAAACAATGGTCAGAGATTCTTGATTTTTCATTACGTCTTGAATTCCATATCTGATTATACTTCATGTGTGAATTACTTATACATTGATTCACATCATGCTATGCCCTAAAACTACTAGAGAGGATGTATTCATTGCACTAGGTATTTTCTAATTAACTTTTCTAGTAGGAATTCGTAGGTTGATAGAATTTGAAGGAATTCTCGCCTAAAACTTAAAATTTGCGCAAATTAAACAAATCAATGATAATAGAACAATCACACACATAAGCTAATTGGGAACATAGTGAAGTTTCATTTCAATGTCTTTTGTTGAATTATCGTTAATTTAATTTGTTTTGCTACAAATTAAATATGTATAATTAAAAAAATTTGCCAATATTAATTCTATATTTATTATGTCAATATGTAATAGTAATTGATCATGGTCTTGGTGTTTAAGACCATTGTAGCTGACCTTAATAAGGGTGAAAATATGAACGATGACAATTATGATATTTGGTATTGAAAGATTCAGTACATCCTTTAGGAGTAAGAGATTTTGGAAACCTTTAACCACATCATGAACGAACCTAAACATGAAACTTCCACTTAATACAGAAGAGATCAAGAAACTTATCAAGCTTGGAAAAAGAAAAATAGCATTTCTCGCATCACGTTACTGAGTTGTATGTAAAATGATCTCTTGTGTGAATTTGAAAGTTACGATAAAGCTCAAACAATTTGAGCTACCCTAAAATACAAGTTTGGAGGTATGTCTATGTGGCATCCAAAAATTTAGACGATCCTTGGATAGGTGACAATCATGATCAATCGATGCGAGTATTGTCGGACTATGGCATTGATATCATTTATGGGCGTTAATTCGTATTTGTTTATTGGATTGATATGATATGTCTAGAAAATGGACCAATCAGCCGTGCAACAAGAGAAAAACTTTGGACTATGATTGAATAATATTTGTCTAGTTACGAAGGAATGAAATTCAGTCTTGCGTGAGGAAGATGCAAGCTGAAATTTAAGGATAAAATTTTGAGGAGTTGGATCGAACTTGAGGATCATGCATGTCTCTTCATTGTGCGATTCGACAAGTAAGGAAAAAGAAATCTTGCCGCTTGATCGAATTCTTTTTCCATGCAAGAACTTTGGTTATGCAGTTGTACATGAAGCAATTGGATTATGAGAATGTAAAATTTATTTCTTTAAGAAAAATAATAAAAATGCTTCATAATGGTGCAAAGATTATGGGTTTATATTATAAAGTTTATGGGCCTTTTTATTTGGACTTTCTTTTGGCCCCAAAAATTTTTGGCTCAAGCAACCCATGGGGGCCCTAAAGCTGTCGACCGAACAAGGGGGAGGGAGATGCCATCTCCACTTGTCTCTCCATGCGTACAGCCACATAGAAGTTACATGCAAATCTCATGATTTCTAGCTAATTAAGAAAAACAAAAAGAAAGAGAAGGGGGCGGAGTGAACGAGGAAGCAACCGAGGGAGAGAGTGATCAAGAGAAAAGGGAGAGTGACCAAGAGAAAGAGAGAGAAAGTCCGAGAGAAAGAGAGAGTTTGTGAGGGTGTATCGGCAAGGGGAAGAAGGAGACCAGCCCCACCGTGAGCACGCTTGCTGCTGCCGTCGACGCCTCCTAGCTTCGCCGTCGATAGAGCTGCACTTGAAGTCCGCAAGTCGCTGTTTTGCTTGCTGTGGTTGCGTTGGCTTAAGGCAAATGAAGTCCATTGATCTACATTATGCTGTGCTGTGGTTATTTAGTGAAGTGTAATAGATTTGGAGATGCTTGAATTGTGATGCTGGATGCTGGAATTCGAAAGAACAAAAGTAGTTCTTTAGGACTAGCAAACTGTTTCATGGAAAAACAGCTTGATCTTTTGTGACTCCGTGAATTTTATGCAATTATCTAGTTGAAACCTGACTTTGTGTCCTTGATGAAAGTTGTATATGACATCTTGAAGAGTAACATACTAAAATTTGAGAAGAAACAAACAAGTATTGATCGGTGAAAAAAATTTTCTTCGAAAATGTTAAACCTGGAAACTGTTACAGAGGGTTAGGGAGAGTTATGGTGATTATAGCTCTTAATATACAATTAATTTTATTTAGAGTTCTTCATGAAACTTTTACCTCCAGGTCTTATCTATAACATATCAAAATTTCAGAATTTTCTGAGTTCATTTAGGGGTTATACCAAAATTTTTATTGAAACTGTGTAATAGTTATGTTTGAAGTTTTATGGCTGTGATGCACGAACCAATGGAGTGCATTCTGTTTTGTTCGAAAACTGTTTTATTTCAAAATCAATTGAATTGCTCTATGAGTTGTGATGCCTTGGGTCGTTATTTATACAATGGATGCGGTGACAATTAGCATATCATATGGCATCAAATGTTATTTCCAAAGTGAGACATATATGTGTATATATCATGATGTTGATGATACCGTCGGACAGCTAAGACGATGATGCCCCGGGAATGTCGGGATGCCCATAGGGTCGAGTGAGTCGACGCTGATTGGATGCCCGGAGGTGTGTGCCGGAGGTCTCGCGATGCCAAGTTGGATGTGAGAGCCCGGAGGGATGCAAATATTGGTCCCCGGGAAAATGAGATCCTTTTGAATATCAAAGTGGGAAATGAAACATGCGTATGTGTGTGCATATGGCAGAGTGCATAAATTGTTTATGAATTTGAGTTGGTACTATATGGCATTGAAAATGTGGTCATTAAGGCATTGAATGGATCTTATGGATATGTATATGCATGGTTGCATAGATGATATGTGCATTTCACATGAAATATTGGTTGTCTTGCTTGATGCATTGTGTAGTTTGATGGATCTTTTACTGTTGGGTGGTTGTACTCACCCCGTTTGGGGACTAACATTTCAGACTAGGAGATATGTCTCTGTCGCCAGTCACCCCGGTACTTTCTATGGTATACCAACCGATGTCGAGTGCGAGTGTACGGAGCATCATCACCCCGAGATACGGGGATTAGTTTTTGTTTGTGTGCGGGTTCTGGTTTTGTACGACGTTGGATCACCCGCTAGCCCTGTCATTCAAGAGTTCTTGTCTATGCATATCCGCCGCGATGGGATTATGCTGGGGATGCTGCCGCCACCACCAGCTGACGGATCGGGCTGGGTGTGACTGAGTGCGATGGATGGAAGATGAAGCTTTTTGGACCACCGACACTAAATGATGGACCGATGTACATGTCTGCTATGGAGTTGGGTACTTTTGGTTATAGCCAAGCTCAGAAAAGCCTTGGCCTTTTGATGTACCGACTCATGATGTCCATCAAGTTATGTAAATAAAAGTGTTCGGCTCTAACTTATATAAGATGTGTAGTTGGTGTGCATTGCATTACTTTGTTTGAGTTTGGGATAGGGAGATTTTGATTATGCTTCCGCTATATGAACTGCGTTGGGACCGATCTAAATGATATAAACCCCCAGAACTTATGGATCCATTATAATTCTATGGTATTAGAGTGATATATTATCAAGTCATGTGAAAGGTAAGCGAACTGTAGCGACCCTAATGGATCGGGGCCGTTTTGGGGTTGCCACAGTCTACCACTAAATTGAGGAGGCTCACATCAAGTTTGATACATACCAAAAGCATCAAAATCAAACAATGAGACAACATCTCTGGGAAATGTCAAACATGATGCATGAGCTAAAGATGACAGTTTATATCATTAATGATAAACAACAAGTTCAAGTTATTCTAAGATCTCTTCTTGATAGTTTGGAGCATATGAAAATCAATGTGATATATAATGAGAATATCGTCACTTTTAATAATATAAAATTAGAGGATGAGTGCCTAGAAGTTACGAGATCTTGTACACATGTTTATATTTCTAAATATAGTTTGCACAAAGTTTCGATCTTCAAGTGTAAGATGAATTATAAATGTAACAACAAAGAGAAAGAAACTAGCCAGGCACTTAAAAGCTAAGACCCTCGAACACAAGAAGCACGGTGGGAAGAAGAATAAAGTTAAGATAAAGTATTATAATTGTGATAAGTTGGGCCACTTTGCTCATGAATGCACTAAACCAAAAGAAGTATTACATTACTTCATTATTTTAAGTATACTTATATTTCTAGCACTATAATGCATGCTGAATCTTATCATATGTGGATTGTAGACTCCGGAGCAACAGACCATGTAACTAGAGATCAAGAAGCATTTATGGAGTATCGTTGGATACAGTCAGAAAAAAGATGAATATATGTTTTAAAAAAAAACACCTTTAAAGTTGAAATGAAGGGTATCAGTACATGTAAATTAAAGTTATGTGGTAGTCGAAACCTATTCTTACATGATATCTTCTATACTCTAGATATTCAATAGAACTTAGTTTTTGTATTTATTCTTCTAAATTTAGGTTATGTATTGAAATTCCAAAGTGATTATGTTGATATTATGTTTCGAATAGTTCACTATGGTTCTAGTCATACAATGAATGGTTTTATGGAATTAGATGTTTCACTATGATTTTTTAATGTTAATGATGATGGTTTTTTCTTCAATTGCATCTTATGTGGAAATTGATGAAAGTATTTAACACGCTAGACTAGATCATATTAGGTTACAAAAAATGAAAAGGTTAGCTACAAAAGGCCTTCTAAAGCCACTTGCTAAAATTGATCTATCCATATGTAAACATTGTCTTGCAAGTAAAACAACTAGAAAACCATTTGATAGAGGATGTCACGCCCCAAACCCCGGGCACATGCACATCCTTCGGTGGTCGATTAAAAATGCGACATCCCAAGACGCGTCACCGACCTATTCTTTTTATCTTTCAATTAAGCACATGCGGAAGCGAATTAAATAAACACCCGGCTAACAAACAAACACAGGGATAGTAAAAACACACAACATTTTTCACAACTACGCTTTATGTACATATCAGATTAACCCTACGAGTTTATATACATAAGTTTGTCTCAAAAAGAAACTACTAAGCGACCTACACCCCGGACCCCTCCGACTCGGGCTCGGGATCCTCCATGACACCGTCCGGTATATCGATGTCCATGGGATGACCTACCTCCCCATCCTCCGTCCCGACGGGCGGTCCGTCAAAACCCTGCAAGGGACCTTCCCGAGCACTATTACGCTCGTTAATGAACCATGCTTTGAAGCGATGAGGCACCAAATGAAGGAGGCCCTCATCAACCCAAATCGTGGTCACAACTAACTCGCGAGTCTGGGTGGTCCCGAGAATAGGGAATAAGGTAGACTCTAATTCCATCTCCCAAGGAATCCCAAAACAAACATGACGTATCTCCATACTAAGGACTTAAAAAAGGGTTAACCACAACGGGGTGAGATAAATCTCAGTGAGTCAAAACCCTAAATTCCGATTAGGACGCAAATTCACCTCGAGGGCGGTCCTAAACACGCACCATACAAAACACACCTCGCCTTAGCACGTCATTGCATATTAGTGCATCACATATGTTATTATAAATATCACAAGCGTAACTAATAACAGGAACACATAATTTTCACCCTTCAAACAATCACATAGGTCTCGATTATAAGGTAAAACCGTTATGACATGTCCTATACCGTGCCACACAATTTTGCCCCATAATCAAGCGCAATAGCACAACCATTCAAACATGTTTCGATTATTACGACCCATCAGCCATGGCCAACTCAAAAGTCGGCGATCATCTGGCGTAACCTGGCATCGTCCCTCTCTGTCAAACACAACAACGTCTAGCACTACTCACCTAAACGGTATTCCATAAAGGAGCATCAGCTCGGCCTCCACTGCGACTTGGCATCCGTTGACGTGGGGCATCTAAACTTAATCAGGCATCGCCTCCCTAACTCTTGTTGGGTGACGGGTTCCGATAGTGACCACACGAGCACATACTTGGCCAAGAACACATTGCTTTGCATTCAAATATCTCGTTTTCAAATAATGAACTTGGCAACTTTTCTTCGTATTAAAAATCCCGGTAAAAATAATCGTGCATGGTCACATATTCGGAATCGAACCATTGAACTTGATACGCTCCTATTTTAAAACTCAACGATTTTATATAGTACATAAAAATTGGCGTAAAAAACCGACACCTTGTATTTTTCTATTTAAAAGCTCATAAAGCTAAGTTTTCTACTAAAACTCAATAATTACCATCAAGCAATCAATTGCACATCATAGCATATAAAAGTCATCAAATTCACGCATAAATTCATCCACGAGAACGAGCGCAAAATTCTACGAAACGGCTAATCCGTCACTAATTACGCTAATTACGATTAATTAAATAAATTGTGATTAATTAAGCTAATCTAACTTAATTAACCTAACCATGATTAACTAACATAATCATGGTTAACTAACCTAACCATGGTTAACTAATCTAACCAAGCTAACTAAACTAACCAAGCTAACTAAACTAACCTAACCAAGTTACTAATCTAACTAAGCTAGTTACCACTAACCTAGGATTAACTAAAATAATCCTCATTAACACTAATATAACCTCATAAGCGTAATTAACAACCTAATCGAGGATTAGAGAATTGACTCACCGGATTAGGACGGCGGTGGGCTCACGGTGACGGCAACGGGATGGCGATGAGAACCCGAGACTACCATGTCTTGAATGAAGGCTCAATGAAGGCTGGATCGACAAGGAGGACTTACAACCAAGGGGAGGGGTTCGGTTTAGTGGAGCTGCTGGTCGGTCTCGGTGGAGCTTGGTTGTTGGTGCAGCTGGACGACGCTGGTGGCAGGTGGCGGAGCTAAAGCGGCGAAGGAGGTGGCACTGTTCGATGGAGGAGTAGAGCGAATGAGCGGTGGCTATGGCGGTATGGTGTTCTGGTGGTTGGTTGCTGGAGCTGGTCGGCTAAGGTAAGGATGGTTCGGTGGAGCTGCGGCGGCTGGGCGGCGGGGGGACAGACGGTGGTGGCTACTGGGCTGAGGCAGTGGTTGCTGGAATGAAAATGGTGGGCTAGTGTAGTGGTGCTCGGCATGTGGTAGCAGAAGGAAAAATGGATGAAGAATGTGGGGAAGAGGAGAAGATGAAGAAGAAAGAGCAGAAGGGGGAGTCGGCTGAGAGGGTGCACGCATGGGGGGAAAGGGAAAGAGAACGGAAGAAAGAAAGAAAGAGAGAAGGGAGGGAAAGAAAGTCAAGGCAACAACCAATCCAAAGCTTAGACAAATATCTAAGCACTCATCACCAATTACCCCAAAGTCTTCATGCCCTCTAAGTCAAGTGGCCACCCAATCACAAATTAGCTTCAATTTCTCGCAAAATAAACCATTTTGGGGGTGGAAAAATCCCATTAACCAGCCCATCCGAATTTCCATATTCTTTTCCTTTTGTCCGAAAACCGATTTTCCGCAAAATTTTCGGACTCGACGAAAATTCGCCGAAAGATAAGACAACGTCATGTAAATGAATCGTGACATGTTTGAACATTCGATTCCCGAAACCGAATTCAATTTCGTGGTTAAAATCGACTGAACGCGATTTTAGTACAACCTAACCTATCGGGTAGCTTTTAGGGATTTTAGCATGCTTGACCCGTGATCGATAATTTTCGATTTACATTTGTGCATCTCCAACTCGTAGATGACTCTCGATTGTTATAAAATCGCAAGGGTTCAATTACGTGTCCCGAGTATAATGTTGATAGAAAATCAGGTTACTGTCATTCGACGCGAATATTGCAATCGTGTGAAATCACCGGCAATTTGACTACGTGATTCCATTGAATCAACCTATACTTGTTTGCTAATCGATTATTACGGTGTCGTATTGACCCTCGCCGATTATTATGGTCGAGCGGTCGGTTTCCAATCAAATTCTCTAATCTGTCGCGTTTATATCCCTTAACGGTCTCACCCAATAGATTAGTTAACTCGTAAGTGGCAAGCTCCAAGTAAAATTACTATAAGCACGTCAACGAAACAACCATTTCATATATTCGAGACGGGGTCAAATTTCAGGATGTTACAACTCTTCCCCTCTTATAAAAATTTCGTCCTCAAAATTTAAACCATTACAATCCTTCTTCAAAAAGGTGGGGGTATTGACGTCTCATTGATTCTTTGCTTTCCCACGTGGCTCCCTCTATTCCGTGGTGTTGCCAAACCACTTTAACTAAAGGGATCGTCTTATTGTGAAGCACTTGCTCATTTCGATCCACTATCTTAACCGGTTTCTCCATGTACAACACTCTCTCATCCACGTCTAATTTCTCGAAATTCAACATGTGGGTCCAGTCAGGTTCATACTTCCTCAACATCGACACGTGGAAGACATCATGCACTTATGCAAGTCTCGGCGGCAACGCAAGATGATACACCAAAGTCCCAATTCATTCCAAAATCTCAAAGAAACCAACGTACCTCGAACTTAACTTTCCTTTCTTGCTAAAGCGCGAAGTACCCCTCATCAGTGACACTTTGAGGAATACGTGTTGCCCAACTTGAACTCCAATGGCCTACGCCGCTTATCTGCCTAGCTCTTCTGACGACTCTGAGCAGTCTTGAGTCTTTCTCAAATGACTTTAATGACGTCGACTGACTGCTGAACCAACTCATGACCTATAATCTTACGTTCTCCAACTTTGTCCCAACAAACAAGAGTTTTGCAAGCCTTGTCATACAACGCTTCAAACGGTGCCATCTGGATACTCTGCTAATAACTGTTGCTGTAGGCGAACTCAACTAGATGAAGCTATTTCTCCCAACTTCCCTTGAAGTCCAATACGCAAGCTCGTAGCATGTCTTCGAGGGTTTGAATTGTCCTCTCAGACTGGCCATCCGTCTGCGGATGATAGGTCAAGCTGTACTCCAGCTTCGTTCCCAAGGCAGTCTGTAAACTTTTCTAGAAAGCTACCATGAACTTCGGGTCTCGATCTAACGTGATCATCACTGGCACTCCATGAAGATGAATTATCTGTTGCACGTACAACTCAGCGTATCTGTCCAATGCAAAGTCCTTTTGTACGGTGATGAAGTGAGCAGACTTCGTCAATCTGTCGACTATAGCCCATATGGAATCATTACCTCACTGACTCCTTGGTAGTCCCATCACAAAGTCCATTTTGATATGTCCCCACTTCCACTCGGGAATCTCGAGAGGTTGCAAAAGTCCTCCAGGCTTGTAATGTTGTGCTTTCACTTGCTGACACGTCAGACACTTGGTTACATGTCTAGCAATATCTATTTTCATATTGGTCCACTAATAATGTTGACACAGATTCTGATACATCTTTGTACTGCTTGAATGAACACTATAACTACTACGATGGGCTTTTGACAAGATCTCCTCCCTAAGCTCCCCATCATCAAGTACACACAATTGTCCATGAAACTTTAGCGTTCCGTGCTCAATAACTTGAAAGTCAGCCTTCCTCTTTTCCGCATCCTCTTGCAAAATTTTCTAGATCTCAGGGTCTGTCATTTGTAACGTCTTGATCCTTATCTGCACTTCCGGTTCGATTCTGAGGGTAGCCATGAGACTTCAAAGGTGGCCTACCTCAAACTTGAAATCCGAATCTCGAGCTCCTTCTAGTAGAATCCATTCCTGAACCATCATCTGCGCAATCGAAGACTTCCGACTTAACGCATTCGCGACCTTATTGGCTTTTCCAGGATGATACAGGATGTCGTAGTCGTAGTCCTTAAGAAGTTTCATCCAATGACACTGTCTCATGTTCAACTCTTTCTAAGAGAATAAATAATTTAGGCTCTAGTGGTCCGTAAAAATCTAGAATTTTCCCCACATAAGTAATGTCTCCAAATCTTCAAGACAAAGATGATCGTTGCGAGTTCTAAGTCATGCGTCAGATAATTCAACTCATGAGGCCTCAACTGACGAGACGCGTATGCCCAGTCCTCCGTACAACGCATCGCTATAGATCTCATATCCTCTAGGATCAGACGGAATTGTCAACACTAGTACGGTAGTGTAACGACCCGGGCCCCACTGTGTAATATTGTCCGCTTTGGACACTAAGTTCTCACAATTTTAAAACGTGTCACACAGATAAAGGGACCCCAAGCCTTATAAACTAGGCCAGGAATCCCCCTAAGCAATGTGAGACTAGAGAGGACCCCTTCCCAAGGATGTCACACTCTCCACCCTTTAAGAGCACAGTGTCCTCTCAGTGGCCCCACACCCGGTCGGGAATCGACTCTGATACCATTTGTAACTGTGTAATATTGTCCACTTTGGACACTGAGTCATCACGGCTTTAAAACGCGTCACACAGATAAAGGGACCCCAAGTCTTATAAACTAGGCCAAGAGTCCCTCCTAAGCGATGTGAGACTAAAAGGACCCCTTCGCCAAGCTATCACACTTTTCACCCCTTAAAAGCACAGCGTCCTCGTTGTGGCCCCACACCCGGTCAAGAGTCGGCTTTGATACCATTTGTCACGACTCCGGCCCACTGTGTAATATTGTCCGCTTTGGACATGTCACAGCCTGGGGAAGGGGTCCTCTCTAGTCTCACATCGCTTAGGGGGGATTCATGGCCTAGTTTATAAGGCTTGGGGTCCATTTATCTGTGTGACGCATTTTAAAGCCATGAGAACTCAGTGTCCAAAGCGGACAATATTACATAGTGGGGCTCGGATCGTTACAAATGGTATTAGAGCCGACTCCCGACCGAGTGTGGGGCCACAGCGAGGACGCTATGCTCTTAAGGGGTGGAGAGTGTGACAGCCTGGGGAAGGGGTCCTTTCTAGTCCCACATCGCTTAGGGGGATTCCTGACCTAGTTTATAAGGCTTGGAGTCCCTTTATCTGTGTGACGCGTTTTAAAGCCGTGAGGACTCAGTGTCCAAAGCGGACAATATTACACAATGGAGCCCGGGTCGTTACAAGTAGTTAGCTTCTGCTTGAGCTCTTGAAAACTACGCTCGCACTTATTTGTCCATTCAAATTTCTCTTCCTTTTTCAGCAATCGAGTTAGAGGCATGGCTATCGCAGAAAATCTTTCCACGAACCATATATAATAGCCTGCCAATCCCAAGAAACTTCTGATCTCTATCACTGTCGTTGGTCTCGGCTAGTTTACCATGGCTTCAATCTTGGTCGGGTCCACGGAAATCCCTTCACCAGAAATCACGTGACCTAAGAAAGCTACACGAGTCAACCAAAATTCACACTTACTAAACTTGGCGTACAACTCGTGTTCTTGCAGGGTCTAAATTACCATCCTTAAGTATCGTTCATGCTCCTCTGGACTTCTTGAGTACACCAAGATGTCGTCGATAAACACAATCACGAACTGGTCAAGGTACTCCTTGAACACTCGATTCATCAAATCCATTAAAGCAGCTGGGGCATTGGTTAAACCAAACGGCATTACGGTGAATTCATAATGGCCGTAACGTGTACAAAAAGCCATCTTCGATATGTCTTCCTTCTTAATCCTCAGATGATGGTAACTTGTCCTCAAGTCGATCTTGAAAAATATCGACGCTCCCTGTAACTGATCAAATAAATCATCGATTCTTGGCAATGGATACTTGTTCTTGATCGTTACCTAGTTGAGTTGCCGATAGTCGATGCAAAGACGCAACAAACCATCATTCTTCCTTATAAACAAAACCGGTGCTCCCCAAGGCAATGCACTAAGACGTATAAATCATTTATCCAACAACTCCTACATCTACACTTTCAGTTCCTTTAGCTTTCACAGTGCCATACGGTAAGGAGTCTTAGAAATTGGCTCCGTCCCAGGGGCCAACTCGATTACAAACTCAATTTTCCTTTCTGGGGGCAAACCGGGTAATTCCTCCGGAAACACGTTAGAAAACTCCCATACCACACCGATGTCCTCCATCTTTGGCTCCTCAACTGTCGTATCAACTACGGTTGCCAAATAACCTTGGCAAACCCACCTCTAACAAATGGGTTGCCTCAAGCGACGAGATTAAGGTAATCAAGGGTCCTCCTCGACTTCCGATAGACTCGAAACTTTCACCCACTAACAGGTTAAACTGAATCGATTTACGATAACAGTCTATAGTAGCTCATTGCTTAGTGAGCTAGTCCATGCCAATAATTACATCAAAGTCAAACATGGCAAGTACAATCAAATCTATCATTTCCTCTCGCTCACCAATCACTAACTTGCAACTAGGACACCCTATAGCAGATAGCGCTTTATCCTTTAACGGGGTAGATATACTAATGACTGTCCCCAACGGATCTGGACTCAATCCTACCAACTTAACAAATTGCTCAGCAATAAATGAATGCATGACTCCAGGGTCAAATAAAGCATAAGCAATATAGTCGTTCAGCGAAACTGTACCTGTAACCACGTCCTGTGAGTCCTCCGCCTCCCTTCAGGTGACAGCACACACCCTTCTCTACATCGGAGGCCTGCTCATATTACCCTGCGGTGCATTTTGCGATGCACTCCCTCCTGGTCGCCCTATCAACGATATGCTCCAATAGGCCTGTACGAACAGTCCTTGATCTGGTGGCCATGTTGGCCACATCCATAATAAGCTCCCATCCTAGTAAAACACATGGATGATCCATGTCTTCTCCCACAGAAACGACACACACCGTTCGAGTTGGGTGCCGACTTTCCTATCCCACCCTTTCGGTTGGGAGGAATCGAATACCTTCCTCCTGTCATCGGCATTTTCCCAAACCGATTGGTGTCTCTGTTGAGCGCGAACCGCGACCCAGATGCGGCGACTCGCTCGTTCAGATTTCTTTCGATTAGTTGGGCCTTCTCGTACAGATCATTGTAATCCTTGAGATTCAGTGACCAGCAAATCCTTAATCTTTGGTCTAAGTCCATCTCTGAACCTCCTTATTCTGTCCACCGGGTCTTCAATCAGCCTCGGTGCATACTTGGACAAATCTGCAAACTTTGCCTTGTACTGGTCCACAGACATCTGACTCTGACAAAGACGCTGGAATTCTGCCATCTTCTGCTCTTTGGCGCAATCCGAAAAGTATTTTCCATAGAAGACCTCCACGAAGGCATTGCACTCAGGGATTGTACCTTCAGGAAACACTCTCCCTCTGGTGGCTTCCCACCAAGTACTTGCGTTCCCTTGCAACTGGTAGACCGCCAGGACTACCTTATCTTCCTCATAGCACCTTAGCAGTGCGAAGATTTTCTCTAGCTCTCGGATCCAGAGGGTTGCAACCTCAGGATCGCCTGCTCCAGAGAACCTCGGCGGTTTTAGCTTCAGGAACTACTCCACCAATTTGTGCATCTATTGTTCACCATTCCCATTTCCTAGTGGGACTTCAACAGGTGTAGCGGCAACAGTAGCAACGGCATTGGCGGCAGCAATGGTAGCGGCGGTAGTAGCAACTTGGTTCTAAGCCTGCTGACCCATCATTTTCCCAAGAGTTTCTAGCACTTGAACGATCCCATCTATCCTAGGATCGCCTGGTGCTCCTACTCCAGTACCAGCTTGAGGTGATACTCTTTCCCTCACGCTAGCCTGAGCCGACGCTCTACCTTGGGCACCGATCCTAATCAGCATCCTTCCCCGAGTAACATTCGAAACTGTCCTCTTCCGAGGAGTCCTCTGCTCAGGATTGCTCATCTTGCAGAATCTTTACAGAAACCTATTTTCAAATTCTAACACAGAATTAGAAATCTGAGCGACCCGCACAAAACAATCAATCAATCACAAGCACTAACATAAGGAAAATGTCTTTCCTAGCTAACTATCCCAAAACCCATCGCACCTTATCACTCCAAACACTAACCAGGCTCTGATACCACTTCGAGCGGGGATGTCACGCCCCGAACCTCGGGCAAGCGCACATCCCTCGGCAGTCGATTAAAAAAAAGATGTCCCAAGACGCGTCGCCGACCCATTCTTTTTATCTTTCAATTAAGCACATGCGAAAGCGAATTAAATAAACACTCGGCCAACAAACAAACACAAGGATAGTAAAAACACACAACATTTTTCACAACTACGCTTTATATACATACCAGATTAACCCTACGAGTTTATATACATAAGTCTGTCTCAAAAAGAAACTACTAGGCGACCTACACCCCAGACCCCTTAGACTCGAGCTCGGGATCCTCCACGACACCGTTCGGTATATCGATGTCCATGGGGTACCTACCTCCCCATCCTCCGTCCCGACGGGCGCTCCGTCAAAACCTTGTAGGGGACCCTCCCAAGTACCATTACACTCGTTAATGAACCACACTTTGAAGCGATGAGGCACCAAATGAAGGAGGCCATCATCGACCCAAATCGTGGTCACAACTAACTCGCGAGTTTGGGTGGTCCCCGGAATAGGGAAGAAGGTAGACTCTGATTCCATCTCCCATGGAACCCCAAAACGAACATGACGTATCTCCATACTAAGGACTTGAAAAAGGGTTAACCACAATAGGGTGAGATAAATCTCAATGAGTCAAAACCCTAAACCCTAATTAGGATGCAAATTCACCTCGAGGGTAGTCCTAAACATGCACCATACAAAACTCACCTCGCCTCGGCACGTCCCTGCATATTAGTGCATCACATATGTTATTATAAATATCACAAGCGTAACTAATAACTCGAACACATAATTTTCACCCTTCAAACAATCACATAGGTCCCAATTAAAAGGTAAAACTGTTATGACACTTCCCATACCATGCCACACAATTTTTCCCCATAAACAAGAGCAATAGCACAACCATTTAAGCGTGTTCCGATTATTACGACCCATCGGCCATGGCCAACTCAAAAGTCAGCGATCATTCGGCGTAACCGGGCATCGTCCCGCTCCGTCGAGCACAGCAACATCTAGCACTACCCGCCTAGATGGCATTCTATAAAGGAGCATTGGCCCGGCCTCCACCGCAACTTGGCATCCGTTGATGTGGGCATCTAAACTTAATCAGGCATCGCCTCCCCAACTCTCGTTGGGTGATGGGTTCCGATAGTGACCACATACTTGACTAAGAACACCTTGCTTTGTGTTCAAATATCTCGTTTTCAAATAATGAACTTGGTCACTTTTCTTCGTATTAAAAATGCCGGTAAAAATAATTGTACGTGGTCACATATTCAGAATCGAACCATCAAATTTGGTACGCTCCTATTTTAAAACTCAATGATTTTATATAGTACATAAAAATTGACGTCAAAAATAGACACCTGGTATTTTTCTATTTAAAAGCTCATAAAACCGAGTTTTCTACTAAAACTCAATAATTACCATCAAGCAATCAATTGCACATCATATCATATAAAAGTCATCAAATTCACGCATAAATTCATCCACAAGAACGAGCATTAAACTCTATGAAATGACTACTCCGTCACTAATTATGCTAATTACGATTAATTAAATAAATTGCGATTAATTAAGTTTATCCGACTTAATTAACCTAACCATGGTTAACTAACTTAACCAAGCTACTAACCTAACCAAGCTAACTAAACTAACCTAACCAAGTTACTAACCTAACTAAGCTAGTTACCACTAACCTATGATTAACTAAACTAATCCTCATTAACACTAATCTAACCCCCTAAGCGTAATTAACAACCCAATCAATGATTAGGTAGTTAACTCACCGGATTAGGACTGCGGCGGGCTCACGGCGACGGCGACGAGAACCCGAGACTACCGTGTCTCAACGAAGGCTCGACAAAGGATGGATCGATAAGGAGGCTCAAGGCCAAGGGGAGGGGTTCGGTTCAATGGAGCTGCTGATCGGTCTTGGGGGAGCTTGGCTATTGGCGCGGCTGGACGGCGCTGGTGGCAGGTGGTGGAGCTGAAGTGGCGAAGGAGGTGGCGTTGTTCGATGGAGGAGCAGGGCGGACGGAGCGGTGGCTGTGGCAGTATGGTGTTCTAATGGTGATGCGGCCACTGGTGGTTGGTTGCTGGAGCCGATCGGCTGAGGTAAGGATGGTTCAGTGGAGCTGCAGCGGCTGGACGGTGCGGGGATAGACGGTGGTGGCCGCTAGGCTCGGGGTGAGCTGGGCTGAGGTGGTGGTTGTTAGAATGAAAATGGCAAGCTAGTGTAGTGGTGCTCGGCGTGTGGCAGCAAAAGGAAAAATGGATGAAGAATGTGGGGAAGAGGAGAAGATGAAGAAGAAAGAGCAGAAGGGGGAGTCGGCTGAGGGGGTGCACATATGGGGGGAAAGGGAAAGAGAAGGGAAGAAAGAAAGAAAGAGAGAGGGGAGGGAAAGAAAGTCAAGGCAACAACCAATCCAAAGCTTAGACAAATATCTAAGCACTCATCACCAATTACCCCAAAGCCTTTATGCCCTCTAAGTCAAGTGGCCACCCAATCACAAATTAGCTTCAATTTCTCGCAAAATAAACCATTTTGGGGGTGGAAAAATCCCATTAACCGGCCCATCCGAATTTCCATATTCTTTTCCTTTTGTCCGAAAACCGATTTTCCACAAAATTTTCGAACTCGACGAAAATTCGTTGAAAGATGAGACGACATCATGTAAATGAATTGTGACATGCTCGAACGTCCAATTCCCGAAACCAAATTCAATTTCGTGGTTAAAATCGACCGAACGCGATTTTAGTACGACTTAACCTATCGGGTAGCTTTTAGGGATTTTAGCGCAATTGACCTGTGGTCAATAATTTTCGATTCACGTTTGTGCATCTCCGACTCGTAGATGATTCTCAATTGTCATAAAATCACGAGAGTTCAATTACGTGTCCCGAGTATAATGTCGATAGAAAATCGGGTTACTGTCAATCGACGTGAATATCGCAATCATGCAAAATCACCCGTAATTCGACTACGTGATTCCATCGAATCGACCTATACCCGTTCGCTAATCGATTATAACGGTGTCATATTGACCCTTGCCGATTATTATGGTCGAGCAATCAGTTTCCAATCGAATTCTCTAGTCTGTCGTGTTTATATCCATTAACGGCCTCACCTAATAGATTAGTTAACTCGTAAGTGGACAGCTCCAAGTAAAATTACTATAAGCACGTCAATGAAATAATCATTTCATATATTCAAGACGGGGTCAAATTTCAGGATGTCACAGAGGAACCTAAGTAGAACTTACATTGCAACTCATACATTTTGACATTTATGGTCAATTAAATGTAAGGATTAGGCATTGAGCCTCATATTTCATCACTTTTATAAATCACTTCACGTGTTTTGATTATATCTTTCTGATCTACCATAAGTTTGAAGCATTGGGTTGCTTTAGATGATATTTAGTTTTGATAGAGAATCGATTAAACAAAATAATAAAGATATTAAGATCGTGAACGTGAGTATGTATCTAAGAAGTTGAAGTCTCTTTGTGATGAAAATGGAATTTGACTACTCTTGATACTCTGCAACAAAATGAGATTGCTGAGAGAAATAATAGAACCTTATTAGAAATGGTTAAGTCTATGGTGATGCGGACAAATCTACTTTTCTCATATTAGGGAGATGCATTATTAACTATTGCCTATATACTTAACCATGTGCCCTCTAAATCAGTCACTTCCACCATTTATAAATTGTGGATTGGTAGGAAATCAAATTTAAGTAATTTACAATCTTGGGGATGTACAGCATATATTTATGATTCTTCTCATAAATATGAAAATTTTGGTCTTAGATGGAAGATATATATCTTTATTAGATATTATGAACACTTCAAAGGGTACATGTTCATAAGTGAATAAGCTAATGGAAGTGTGACTAAAATGAAGTCATGAGATATCACGTTCTTGGAAAACGACTTTCCTAGTGGATGTGAGATTGACTTCTAATTATATGAAATGGAAGATCCTGATAACATGCCCACAAATGTTATTGAAGGAAATGAAGATTTACCTCAATGTATAAAACTTAATGGGAGTGTCACATCACCTAATGAATTGAATTCATAAGAAGTTCAATTACGTAAAAGTAATTATAAAAGTATTCTTGGTCGTCGTTTTAGATTGAAGGGAAAACATTTATGATTACTTCACATGACGATATAGAGCCTAAGACAGTCAAAGAAACTCTTTTATCCCTTAACACGGAAGAATGAAGAAAATTTTTTAAAGATGAAATTGAGTCTATGAAAACAAACTATGTCTAGGACATAGTCGATTTACCACTCAAGCGCAAAACTATTGGAAATAAATGGATTTTCAAGATCAAGCGAATAACGGATGGATCTATTAAAAAGTATAAAACTTGCATTGTGGTGAAATGCTATACTTAACAAGAGGGTATATATTAAGAGAAAACCCTTTCATCTATTGTAAGGCTTGTCTCTATATGCCTTATCCTAATTACCATCACATATTTGAACCTAGAATTATATCAAATGAATGTAAAAACAATATTTCTCAATGGAGAACTAGATGAGGAAATCTATATAATGCAACTAATAGGTTTCACAGCTAAAAGTCAGAAGCGTAAAGTTTGCAAGCTTCATCGCTCAATTTTACCTTAAGCAATCATCTAGATGGTAATATTTTCGTTTTAATTGAGCCATAACATCTTTTGGGTTCATGATGATCGAAGAAGATTATTGTGTATATATCAAATGGTCTAAGGATAAATTTGAGATTTTATCATTTTATGTGGAAGATATTATATTAGTTAAGAATGACAAAGGTTTGGTTATCATCAATAAAGAATGACAGTCCTTTAATTTGGAAATGAAGGATATGGGAAAAATTACTTATTTATTAGGAGTTAAGATCGAAAGAGATCGATCAATGAAACTTCTTGCTCTGTCAGAAGAGTTTTATACAATGAAGATTTTCGAATGTTTTAATATGCAATATTGTAATCTCAATGATACCCCAACAAGGCATGAGTTCTAACATGTGTCCTAAGACTCGAAAAGAAAAGAAAGAAATGGAAAATGTTCTTTATGCTAGTGCAATCAGAAGTTTGATATATACTATGATATATACTCAACCCGACAAATGTCATGCCATGGGGCTAGTGAGTTAATACCAATCAAATCCTAGTCAAGTATATTGGAAAGTAGTTATTAGGATCCTAAGATACTTGAGAGATACTATGGACTATCGACTTTGTTATCAAGAGAACGATTTATGATTATTAAGCTTCTTAGATGCTGATTAGGGAGAAGACCTAGTTGAGTGTAAATCGATATCTAGATATGTGTTCTTGCTTAATGAGGTGCAATTTTTTAGAATACCAATAAATAGACATGCACACGATGGGGGCAGAATTTATAGCATACTTTGTTGTAGTACAAGAAGCAATATAGCTAAAATATTTCTTGGAAGATTTAGCTATTGTCACTGAAGTTCTAAGACTAGTGACAATTTATTATGATAGTCAAGCAGCCATTATCTATGTAAAAGATCCTAAATATCATAATAAGACGAAACAGTTTGATAGGATGGTTATTGATCCATTTATGAAGGTTGTTCCTAGAAACGTGATCTTAACCCACAAGATGTCTCTGGAGTTACATAGAATATGATATATAATTTTTTTGAGGATTATCGGATTACATATATATGTGTGATTATACATATTGTACTTCTTTTTTTTTTTTTTGGTAAAGGGTTGCAAAGTATTGTACTTATTTGTTTTTTAGTGAGTTGATGTTTTATTAACAGGTACAAATCCATTATGATATTAGCACAAACATACATATATTGTTAAAAAATATGTCAGTAGGTAACGATTGACTCACTTACACAAGCAATCATCTCAAGTGTTATAGTTAGTAGGTTAAGATGAGACGGTATGTGCTATAGATGTTGGAAGAGCAAGTACAAAATATAATTTTACGTCGCCTTGATTAAACTCAAGATGAGGTCTGTGATTTGTATGTGATAAGACCGAACACGATAATCCTACAATCATGTAACTGAATGCAAGTACTTAATTGAGCACTGTAAAAAGCAAGTTGATATAACACTCAAGCTATATATAAGTACATGAGAATGATGTATGCTTTTATGGAAAGAGAAATCTATTATAACATATAATTCATACTACATGTGTATTATACGATCGATAAGAGATGCAAGTAAAATTATTCCTATTTACTCATCATATGAGTACTTGAGGTAAATTATAATTTATCTCATTTTTGTGACATATGTTACTTTTGACTATGTTCTTGAAGTAACAAACTAATGCTGCTACTTTAGCATGTTATTGGTAGTCATGAATAGATATGGATTTATGGGACGTATTTAAAAAGATAGTTGTTTTAAAATGGAGAGAGACATGAGTGCAAAGGAAAACTATTATTTTTTTACATCTACTATATGTATTTACTGTTCAACCAATTGTATCGCCTTATATGGTTTTGGATATAATTGTAAATACATGATGTTTTGAGAATAGTCAAGTATAACCTTTAAAGAATATGTATACTTAGATTGATGTAAGACTAGGAGTTGTTTGTGCTAGTGTGGTGCTTGTTACTGAAATGATTACTTTTTGACAATAACTAATACTGAAATGATCATTTTAAAAAACATTTGGCACTCAAACGATAACTATTTATAACTTTTAAACGACATCATTTATGAATTATGTGCTGATTGGGCATGCTAACAAGTCACGTAAGACTGAGAAATTAAGAAAATATGCCCACGTTAGATTTCTGGCAATCTAAATCGAAATTGGCACTTCAGTGACCCATAAAAAATTTTGGCATTAAAGTGAGCACCATACATAATTTTTGGTGTTTCTACCGTCCTTCTCCCTAACTTTTTTTGGAATAGTTAGTAATTTAAAAGAATTAAATAATGCTAGTGCTTTTCTAAACAATAGTCTGTAAGCTTACCAACTTGTGACTAGCCAAGCAACTTGATAGTCAAATTAACCTGTTAATGGAATAGTCTTAAGATGACAGTTTGCGTGATTCTATGATTTGTTGTACGTGATTGAACTATCAATGAAATCAGTAATATTTCTAAGCTATTCCAATGCAAATGGGGGATCATATTAGTAGGAGAAGAACGGGACAAAAGAATAAGGAAACGATGCTAAATGTCTGAATAAATTCTAATGGTAAGTACTTTGAAAAAGTAAAGAGATATTGCTTAAGCACAAAAGCTAAATTTAAAGGACAATCAAGCAAAACGACTTCATACTAGAAGTGAGCACTTTATTGCATTACTTGAATACCGTTTGTATTTTTCATTAGGGAATGAAATATTTTTAATAGAGCACTTCATTGCATTGCTTGATTTCTATGCTTTATTTGATAGTTGTGTGTTGGATTGACGCTGTCTCCAGTTCTCACACTTAACTATTTTAGCGAGATCGCCGTGATTTGAAGTTGATCCTTGAGAAATATTCACAAGTAGTTGGTGGGCTTTGTTACTACAAGCATCACAGGTTCAGTTTGATTTCTCAGCTCCTAAGTAGCATTGACACTCGACACGGACACGCAACATGACACGTCGACACGCATTTCTCAAAAATAGAGAATTCTGACACGTTATGACACGTTGTATATTGACTAAATATTTTTATTTTTAATTAATTTGATTCAAATTCATAAATAAATAATTAATTAAAAAATAGCTTGCACACTAATAATATTAATAAATCTATTCATGGAAATTCGAAAGACATATTCATAGTTAATGCGTATCCATGTTTGGAGACATGTTTCTAACTTTAAAAAAGTTATTGATGAAACTAATGATTAACAAGAAATTAGAATCAACTTATTTAAATAAATCCATGATCTTCTATAATGATCAAAATTTATCATCATTCAACATTTAGTACTTTTATTTTTCAAAATTACTTTTTAATCTCATTTATTTATTTTTCCGATTAAAAAAAGTCCTCTCGGGGGTCCACCCCCAACCCCCACTCCTTTCTTTCCCTCGTCTCTTTCCCCCACCCCCAAATTTATTTCACTTTTCTTTCCCTCCCCCACCACCTAACAGGTTGTCACTTTCCCCCTCCCTCCAAAATGAAAAGTCACGCCAAATCCATCATAATCCCCCTTTTTTATTCTTTTTGAGTTTCCTTCTCAAAACCCTAGCCAACGCCCTCCTCCTCCTCCTCCTCCTCCTCACCACACAACCCCATTCCTCTCCTCTTCCTCTCGATCTCTGCTTGCTCTCAATCCTCATCACAATTGTTCACCACCTCGCCTCCGGCCCTTCCTCCCTCGCAACTGCAGCCTCGTCGTCAATCTATCGCAGCATCACAGTGGCAGCCCTTGCTTCAATCTCTACTCTTTCTCTGGCCGTCTCTTGCCTTCGCGGGCTCGCCATCGCTCGCAGCCTCATCTCTGCTCCCTCGCCCTCACCTCCACCCTCCATCGTCTTCCGGACACGCATGTTGAAACATGTTGAGAAAAGTTGACCACGTGTCCAACACATGTCGGACACGACATGGAAGCACCTGTAACGTGTCCGTGCTTCATAGCTCAGCTCCAACCATATACATAGAGCCAATAATAGACATCATATAAGTAACTAAATCCATGTATCTTGTCCTCAGCTAGAAATGGAGAGAGAGAGAGAGAGAAGACACACTTTTGAGGCTGGAGTTAAGGAAAATTGATTTTCAGTTTCAATTGGGACAAATCATTTTATACGTAACTAAGTTGTAGCTTTGCTAGTCAAAAAAAAAAAAAAAAAGTTAAAGCTTTTTATCATGCACTAGATGAATCGTAAGCGACAATATTCTCTTGTGTGTTTAGGGAAAATTAGGGCCCGTTTGTTTTCATTTCTTTTTTGTGTTTTTAAACAGTTTTTCTGTTTTTTTTGTTCTCTGAACAAAAAGGAACAAAACGCGTTTGGTTGCGTTTCTGTTCCTTTTTTGTTCTTTTGTTCCCAGAACAAAAAAAAGCAGTAGTAAGAAAAAAAATTTTTGTTTCTTACTTCAAAACAACATTGAAGAACAAAACGAGAAACAAAAATCGTTTCTCTCGCTCAGCCCCACCGCCCTCTCCTCCTCCGACCTCTCCTCCTCCGAGCATCTTCTCCGGCGATCGTCTTATCCGACGCCTTCCACCCTCCAGCACCGACAGCCGCCTCTGTCTCTTGACCATCCGGCTTCTCCACCTGCAAGCGTCTCCACCCGCGTGGCGAGGCCGACCTCGCGCTTGGCCGGGCGAGCTCGATCTCGCCCGGCCGGCCGGGGGAGCGGCGAGGACGGCCGGTAGAGTCGTGGCCGGCGCGGGGTCGACGATCGAGCGAGATCTCGAAGTCGTGGGTCATGGCGCGGTGAGATCTGATGCGGCGGTGGCGAACGGAGGCTCGAGACTGCGTCGATCGGGCGTGAGGCGGAGGGGTGGTCTTTGGGGCTCCGCATCGGGCCGGGTTGTCGGCGGAGGCTTCGGGTGGAGGTCCGGTGTCGCGAGGGGAGAACACGGAGCGGTAGGCGACGGATCTCGGGACGCAGAGGTCGGCGACGCCATCGGGCGCGGTCCGGCGTCGCGGCGTGCGGGGCGCAGTGGCGCTCCGATGAACGGCCGGTACGGTGGTGGCGAGGAGGCGTCGAGCGCGGTTGCCGATGCGGTGAAGGGAGACGACGGTGTGGCTCGGGTCACCGTTCGTGCGAGGAGACGCCGGGGAGGAAGAGCCAGCCAAAAGAAGAAAAAAAGAAAAAAGGAAAAAGAAAAAGAAAGAAAGGAAAATAAATAAGAAAAATAAAAAATAAAATAGAAAAAATAAAATAAAAATATTAAAAAATTAAAAGAAATAAAAAATTATACAAATTTACCAAACGTGTTTCTATTCTTTTTATATTTCGAACAGTTTACCAAACGTGTTTTTTTTCAAAAATTGTTCCCAAAAACAAATACTTTTTTTCTATTTCTGCTCGTTCCTGGAACAATTTTTAAACAGAAATTTTACCAAACGCACCCTTAATTTCCAATTTTAATTAGGAGGTCATTTTCCATGTAACTAAAGGTGCATTTGTTTCACGGAAAACTCAATAATAAAGAAAAATATTTTCCTAGAATGCATTTTTCAAGAATATGATTTGTTTTCCTTTGTTTGGTGATATATAATCAAAAATGTTTTGTGCTGTTTGGATTCTATTAGAAAATGATTTCACACTTTATCTTTAATTCTTTAGTTTAAAAACTTCGATTTTTTTAATTATTTTTATTTTATTTTATTTTATTTCCTTTTTTCTTTTTCTTTTTCTCTTTTCCTTCTTCTTCTCCTTTGCTCCTCTGCTTCCTTGTGCCATCCCTTCTGCTTCCTCCGATGGTCCATCCTTGGCTAGCTTACAAGGGGTGTGCTTGAGCCGTTGCCAGAGGTCATGAGCTCACAAATCTAGCAAGGCTTGAGGCTTGTTGCTAGAGTCACGAGCTCACCTGATTTGGCAAGGCTCATCGCTCGTCGCTCATCATTCACGCCATGCCAACCTCGAGCGAGCTCAAACCTCGCCACTCGAGGCCGCAAGCTCGCCTGATCTGGTGAGGCTCTAGGCTCGAGCCTCACTAACTCATTGCCAAAGGCTGTGAGCTCGTTTGATCTGGCAAGACTTGAGGCTTGCTACCAGAGGCCACGAACTCAATCGATCTAGCGAGGCTTAAGGCTCACTAACCTCAGATGAGCTTGAGGCTCGCCACCAAGGCCCGTGAGCTCACTCGATCCCGCAAGACCAAAGCTTATCGGTCATTCCCGTGGCCGATGACAGTGGAGAAGCAAAAAAAAAAAAAAATCAAATTTTTAAAAGTTAAAATATTAAAATTTGAACAAGTTTTAAAATTAAAAAATTATATTTAAAAAAAAATTGGGATAGCCAGTAATGATGTGAACAAATTTTATAATTTTTTATTATTTTTTCCTTTTATTTTGGCCAAGAGAAAAAATATTTTAAAAGAAAAAGAAAGAAAGAGATTATAAAAATTTCAAAAAATATTAAAATATTATTAAAAATGTCAACATCAGCCTCAATATCTACATCATAAGAAAATATTAAGTGGTTTGTAAGCGTCACATCAATGACTAACGTGACATGCCCTTATTTACTAACATCTAATTAGATCTTGACACATCATATTGACATGAAAATTTAAAAATATATATTTTTTCCCTCTTTTACTCCTCCATCTTCAACCTCTGCTCCGCTTGGGCTTGGCTATCTTTACCTCTCAAGCCACCGACACCACCATCCTGGCGCCACCACCCCATCATGACCACCATGGTCCGCGGAAAAGCTACTGAGCTCGTCACCGGAGGCCACGGACAAGCCAAGACTCGAGATCAAAGCTATTGAGCAGCAGACCAGATCTGACTGTTGAGTGACGGTCAATCATCGCATCCAGACCGACCTTCCCGTCCACCCCTTCTTTGTCATCCCGGGTGACTAAGCCTTGGCCGCGAGCACTCGTCCACAGATATGGAAATGCAGAGCAGCAATAAGCCATGGATGGCCTCTCGTCCACAAATTTGAGCGCCGACCTCCACGTCCACCCTTCGGTCTCGCCGCCAAGACTCTAAATTTAGCCGAACTTCCAAATCTGAAGCCATGGCTGGGAGCGAAGACGATTCCAAATCTAGACTTCACCGACCTTCGCGTCTCCCCCTTCGTCATTGTGTGTGGATGAGCCATCATCGCTCGTGGCCAAGGCTCCATATCTGGTGCAAATGGAGCTGGCTCTACACAATCGTTTTCTATTTTGGTCGTCTCGTGACGAACAGATTTGCACACTTTCAGTTCATGGATTTTGTGTTGAGTGGTGGAAGGAGAGACCAACTTTAGTCATGGATTCTCTTCCGACCAAATCCAATCAATCCCCTGCTATCGGATTTGGAAGTGAGCCACTGGGCGAAGGAGACGACCAAGTTGGAGAGATATGACGTCAGCGACTTCGGCGATGGCATTGGCGGAAGGAGGCGCAGAGGTCAGGCTTGCGGTGGTTGCAGATGGAAGAGGAGGAAGAGAGAAATCCGGTTGGATCTAGGGATTTTTCTATTAATTTCTTTATTTCCATGTCACCAATTATGTGTCAAATTATAATTGATCAACAGTAAATAAGCACACGCCATGTCAACCATTGGCATGTCGATTGCAAACCAGTGCATAATTTTTCCTTTCATTTATTTATTAATTTCTCATATGTTACATAGGATTATCAACGTCTATGTCAGGGTTTTTCGATTAAGATTAATCGAATGAACTCAATTAACGAAATATAAAAGTGTTTAGAACTATATTAACACAATTATAATATGTTTATGACTATTTTTTTTGTAATTGTACTAATGAAAAATAAGGGGTCACATTTAAGAAATCAAAATTAGAAAGAACCATTTTTTGTGCCTACTTAGATATGAGAAGAGTCATTTTTTTCGGAATCTTAAAATGTGTTTATTTCTTGAAAATTGAGAACATCGAGTGAACGGCAAAAGATGGATGAATTTCAAATATGATACTTTTATAGAGTAAATATGGCAAAAAGAAGCTATATAATCTAGTAATCATAACCACAAACATACATGAAACTATTCAATTTCCTCATTCTTTTTCTCTAGACTTAAAGTCATTGTTGAAAAGAATTGAAGTGATAAGTATAATCACTCTGACATTTTAACAAGTATCTCCAGCACCCCCCACTTCGACGCCACGAAATAAAGTATCATGGGGAAAATCAAATATTGAAAGTATTATTTTGATAATAACTTAGAACATGACTTGTTAATTTATCATTAAGAAGCTAGGGAGAGAGAAAGCGTTGTTGAAGCTCTAGACAAAAGAATGAAAAGCTTAGCTAACGGACGTTTTTCTTTATTAAAATGACTAATATCACGAAAAATCCCAAACTAATATACTTACGACAAATTTACTCAAATAAATTTTTTGACTATTAAAAATCCCAAATTAGTTCACTCATAACAAATTTACCTTCTGTTAGTTTCTGTTAAATTTTGTCATCAAATTACTAAGTTTTGAGTTTTTAGTTATTGAAAAATTAATTTGAGATGTACCAATGTAGGGTTTTTTCGTTGTATTAATCTTTATTAGATATGAGAAAGTGATTGTTAAATAAAGTTCAAGTGTTTTCTTTTAGGGATGAGAACCAGCCTCTAGTTGGACCGGGAACTCAGCTTGGACAAATTGGGAAAACTGATTGATTTTGGGTAATTCCTAAGGGAATTGGCCGGTTCTAATCCGGCTGTCAGTTCCGAGTGGCCGGTTCGTAGGACCGAACCGGGACTGCCTTACATGTTTTTTTATGGGTTCGAAAACCGGACTGCGTAGGATTTTCCCTTTTTCCGTACTGCCGCCTGCTTCTCTCTCCTTCTTCAAACCCTCGCGGCTCTCCCTCTTTCTCGCTGCCTCACGCTCTTTTACTCTGCCACTCACGACTCTCTCCCACTTAAAAGCGAAGAAGAGGGAGAGTAAGAAGGGCCTGCCATTGCTCGATCCAGCGAACGACGACGAAGAACGAAGAACTGAGGATATAATCTACGTTCAGCCACGACGAGACCGCACCGTTCTTCGACTTCCTCGGTGCGGCAGCTGCGCTCGTGTTTTTATTCATTAAAGATTCTCGTCCCCCAGAATTCTTTTTCTTCCCTTTTGATTTTGTTTCGATTTTCATCTCCAATTCATCTTTCTGATCAGTCATCTCTGACGATCGTCTTTTCTGCTGTTCTGTTCGAGGATCTCTTCCAGAGAAGGCTTTGAGTAGGCATCGCTGAAGACGGCGCTACAAATAAACGATGCAGCTGCGAACAATAGGATAGCAGATCTGGCTGCCTGTATTCACACTTGAAAAAAAAATTGAGGAGATGGCAGTTTCATCGAGATTCAACTACAAGGTGTTCTTGAGCTTTAGAGGACCAGATACTCAAGCAAGTTTCACTGACTTCCTTTATGTTAGCTTGATTGATTCGGGAATCATGCATGCAGAGATGACAAAGAGTTGCAGGTCGGGGAAGAGATTAGCCCGGAGCTTCTCCATGCAATCAAGACGTCAATAGTCTCCGTACCCATCTTCTGAAAAGGATATGCCTTCAGCAAATAGTGTCTCAAGGAGTTGGCCTAGATGGTAGAGTATAAGAAAACCATGAGACAGAAGATCGTGCCCATTTTCTATGATGTGGAACCTTACGAATTCGGCACCAGACCGGCAGGTATAGACAGGCCTTCCTTGAGCACGAAAGGAAGAAGCAATACGATGATGGAACTATTAGCGAGTGGAAGTCTGCTCTTAGTGAACGGAGCACTAAAAGGATGGGACCTCTATAGCATGCCCAACAGGTGATTATTTTTTTAGATTAGGCCTACAGCAATGGCTTGCATATTTAGAAAGCAACTTAGTTCTAATTGATTGCTTGCTGAACTTTTGTTATTTTGAGTATTGAAGTTGAATGTTCTTCTAGAAAAATAAAAAATCATTTAGAAATCATATCCAAAAACTGGGATGGTTGGCCGGAATTTTACTTTTTCTAATCTTAACTCTATGTTATAAGTCCATTTTCATCCTTCTCTTTACGAATGACATTATGTAGTTCACGTAATTTCAATGAGGAATGTATTTAAACTGGATGTTAGATTTTCTAATTTGATTTGGCCTTACCATTTGTTCTTCAACCCAATTTCCTAGTTCCATTTGTTTCAACTCACAAAATATGAGGCACGAAGGTGACTTAGTGAAAACAGTCGTCAAGAAGGTTTTCGGTGAGTTGAAAAAGAGTTGTTTGGCATTATCAAATTATTTGGTGGAAGTCGACAATCACGTGAGTAAAATCATGAGAATGATTGGTCCTCAGACACGTGAAACTCGAGTTGTTGGTATTTATGGAACGGGTGGTGTTGGAAAGACTACTCTTGCCAAAATCATCTACAATCAACTTTCACATAATTTTGAGCATCATTGTTTCCTTTCTAACATTCGAGAAATTTCAAAGGTAAGGGGTGTTGACTAGGCACTCCAGTGAGCCACGTAGAACTGAGAAATTAAAAAAATATAACTACGTAAGATTTCTAGCAATTCGGACCGGAATTGTCGCTTAAATGATCATTTTTTTAAAAAAGTAACACTTAAGTGATCCGGAAAAAACTTTTGGTACTAAATTGAATATCGTACACAACTTTTGGCACTTTTAATGTACTTACCCTTATTTGTCGGGACACCTTTTTGTAGATGATGCTTTCATAAGACTTCCGGATCTAAGGTTCCTTGCACTCAATTGCAAGGTTAACCGGAGCTGGTTTCTAGGAAGTGAAGATCAGAAAAAAAAGCCTTAAAATTGTGTTCGGATCAGTAATGAAGAAATAACTGCAAAATTTTCTTCTTCCAACCAACTTTTTCCGGAAGAAGCCACATCTGCTTTTGAAATTGTGATGGCTTACTTGGCAAAATATTCCTCTCTACTTTGGCATAGCCAAACTATTCATCAAGAATCTAGTCGTTCTCAGTCTAGCATGGAGCGGCATTATCCATCGTTGGCACGGTTGGAACCATATAAAGGTGTGACATATATGCTAGGAACGTCCATCTGTTAAATCCAGAAACTTGACTGTTTCATATTTTTTTTTTTTTATCTTTTTGTCGTTGGAGATGGCAAAGAGCTTAAAAGTTCTGGATTTGTCGTTGCTGGTTTTTGGTTAAAACTCCCGACTTCTCAGGACTTGCAAATTTAGAACGACCGATCATGCATAACTGTATAGGCTTGGTTAGCGTCGATAAATCCATTGGTCAGTTACAGCGGTTGGTTTTATTAGATGTCGGGGGTTGCTGGAAACTCTGTGAGCTGCCAAATGAGATTCACGAGTTGAAGTCTTTGAAAGAGCTCCTTATTGAATGCACGGGAATACAGGACTGTGAATTTCAGCTGGTGCTATGAAAAGCATCGTTAGCTTATATTATGAAAAACAGATAGCGCAAAGAGAATGAAGAAATATTAATGATGTGGTATCATGTTTGTCGCTCCGTGTTGCGTTTTTTCACAGTTTCTTGGGCATTTGTAAAATTCTGCTTGCTGAACATGGAAATTTGTTTCGTGAATGGTAGAGATGTAACGTTGATGGGGAATTCTACATTGTTGAAATTCGTCCCATTGGTATACTACCGATCAGTCTACCGATGGTAATTCATGAAGGGATTGACGACCATCTATGTAATAGTAACTTATTAAGCTTTTCATGAATTCACTATTCATGATTAAATATTAGCAGTACAAATAGCAACTCACCGGTGAAATCAATGAAATTCTGCGAGGAATTTATAGAGATGTGAAAAGTTATCGTTCATATTATATTATTCGATGATGATATGTGGACATGAACTATGAGATATGCATGACCATTATTCACTCGTTTGGCTTGCACGTGTCATGCCACGTTGAGAGCATGCATGATAGGACCTAATTGCCAATGAAACATTTTCCTTATACAAGTAGTATAAGATTTAAAAAGGCAAGGGCTCTATTGTCAAGAAATGGATCTCTATATGGTCGAAAATGATATGAAATTCTCCGTTTCACACATGAATCCGAATGATATAACGTGCTAGGAAGATGAGGTAAAACTTTCAAATGAAAAATAAGGGTCACGACGAGCATGACATATGCGATATAATAGCTATCATTATGGTCACGTACATAATCGTATTTATCTTTACTAATATTGAGGACAATTGCGATACATGAGCGGAGTCCAATATTTACGGAGAAAGAGAGAAAGGGAGAATCCCCTTTTGTATCCCTCGCTTGGTCTAGACTCTTTAGCAGTTTCGCCCTTCCGAATAACTTGCACAAAGAAAGTCCAGGTACAAGTGAATAAGATTTTCCTCAATAAAGCTTGCCTCAAGCAATCATAAATTTTCTCCCGATCAATTTCGGCAATCACATAACCTTTTTTGAACCCTAAATTTATACAAAAAGCAAATCCATTACTAGAGGGAGATCATAGACTCAAAGATCTATACAGTGAGTTGGTACGGTCCTCTAATTGCTTATAAAATTGGGTCCTCTAACAATTTGTGGATGGACTCAAGTCTTTTAAAAAAACTCGAAAGTATACTTTTAATGATATTTATATTACGAAACTGATAAAAGATCGAAAGAAACAAGGGTGGCTTTTTTATTCTTAATATTATTTTTTTTTTAAAGAAGTCAATAAATCGATGAAAGCGGAGTATTCCGGGAATTATTAATTAAAAAATTAACTGCTCTAGGTGGAAATATGGGATTTTACTTTTTTACAATATTCTTGATTGCGAAAATAAAAATGCTGCCTTCCCCCCCCCACCTCCCCCGACACAACCGGAATTTACTCTTTCTTGGTCCTCCGCGCGTTCTGCTCCTCCACGCGCTCGGCGACGCCGGCCGGCGGCTACGGCGAGGTACGTCCGTCCGGCGGCGGCGGCGCCATCAAAAGCGGTTCGCTCTCCGGTACGGTACGGTTTTCCAAAGCCATTGGCATCTGGCGCGTCATCGAAGACTTCGGCACGGTCGTGACTTCCAGGAGTAAGGAACTGGTCGGGCCGGCGGCGTCCCCTCCCGCGGATATGGAGTACGAGAACAAGCACGTTCTCGCTCCCATGGTTCGAGTCGTGAGTTCAAGAAAACCTCCTCAAAACCCTTCTGATCGACTCGCGTCATCGCGCTTCGATTTGTTGCGGAATGAATTTGGGTAACGAATTTCGAGATTTTGCAGGGGACGCTGCCTTTGAGGTTGCTTGCTGCTCAGTATGGTGCGGATATAACGTACGGGGAGGAGATTATCGACCACAAGTTTCTCAAATGCGAGCGGAGAATTAACGGTACGGTGTGCACCTGCTTTGGAAGGAAAATCTGGTAGAAGTATGCTGTTGATGTGTTGTGTGAATAGATTGTGGTTTGATTCCATGTCTACAGTGTGAGCAGGAGAATCTGACATGAATTTGATTTGGGTTTTTTAGTTAAATAAGCTATGTGGTAGCAGATGTGTTGGGCAGGTTTCTTCCAGTTGCTGATGCTTTTGTTTCTTTCACATTTGCAACCAACTACTTTCGAGTTGCTGTTGGCCCAGGCGGCTACAAGTCTAAAAATTGCTGTTAAAATCTGAAAGTGGGCTTGCTAGTTGAAGCTAAGAAACTTTCAATCTTGAAAAAAGGCGACTTTACATGAGCTGGCAAGTTTGATCTAGTCTCACCGTCATTTTTGAGAAAGAGGGTGATATTATGAAGGGGAAAATTCAAGACCAATTACTTTACTCTTTTCACATCCATTCCATCATCTTCTCCATCGCAGACGAGGGATATAAGTATCTCCCATTTTCTTTTCCCTTGCTCTGCATCCTTTCAAACGAAGAGGGAGGCAATGGGATCTTCACTTCCCTCGTTAGCATTCTTCCAATATTGTTCTCATGAAAATTAAGGATACAAATATAATTTGTAAGACTTGCAGGTAGATGCTCAAACAGAGAATAACTATTTGTTTCTTTACTTCACATTGATATTCCTTTCAGCTACAAATATTTACTAGACCAGTAGCAGGTTTTATCTTATGATGGTAGTTAATCAATAAGATTTCCAGAGAAGATAGGTTTTGATATCTGGAATCCTCGAGTTTTAACAAGAAGCAAGTGACTATCTACTCTGTTGATCATTGTTTGCATGCTAAAGCACTTTCACATGAGGTTTTCTATTTAAGTTCCTTAGGAAATAAGCACTTGAGGTTTTGTGATGGTATTTTACCAGTAAACATCGAGTGCAAAAGTCAACGCGTAGTGGTCAAGTTCGTTGACATTTACTTATGCTCCAAAATGATATACGCTTGGCCTTGGAGATGAGAATGACGCATATTGGCAAGATTTTAGCTATGCCAATTGTTCACTTACACCTTAATCTTAATTTTTTTTGCTCTCCTTATATAAATGGAAGGGCTTAAGCTGAGTTTGAAACCTTGACATTGGGATTCTCCTTGACAAAAGGGGCCTTGGGTGAAGTGTTTATGTTGAAAGTAAATGTTGTTTGGTATTTGGTATTTCAAGCACTTAATTGTGGAGAAACTATAAAATGAAACCAGAGATAAAGAAAAAAGAAGGAGAAGTGCAGAGAACTAGAGAATCGTCAAGGGCATGGTAGGGCCATGATGTAAGGCCTAAATGAACATCCAGCTGCTTAATGAGAATAAAATCCTAATAAGAAACATCCAGGTATATAGAAACTTAATAAAATCCTAATGAGAATCAAATCCTAAAAGATATATGACTACTAATATATGTAAGAGACGAATCCTAATCCCTTAGGACTGTTACTTGATTTGTGAAGTCAATCTTCCACCAAAACTCCATTAGGAACATCAATAAATGAGTTGTGAGATTTGATGAGACCATTGCTAATTGTTCTAAAAGCTTAACCTATTATTTTTTTTAAAGACATGGTTTATTATTTAAATATACTGACACTCCTCCTCATGCTTAGTCTAGTCTTCTTGCCTAGTACTAATCGTGGAAATTTAATTTGGGAGGCAAATGGGGCCTAAAATGATTTGAACTCAGGACCTCTAACTTTGATATTATGTGAAATTTTATGGAACCATTGCCAACTGTTCTAAAAGTTTGAGCTATTGGATGAAGGCGTGGTTTATTCTTTAAAAATATTCTAACATTAGCAAATATCTTTTTGCATGGATTTATCGGCTGCATCAGAGATCTTGTGAAGAAAACTTCTCTTCTGAAATTCTATTATTCCTTTTTGCATCAGAGCGCATTGGTTCGACAGATTTTGTGGAGGAAGGAACAGAGAATGTTGTTTTTAGAACCTGCAAGCAAGAACGGGATCGGGTAGTCTTTCAAATGGGTACTTCCGATGCCATGAGGGCTCTACGTGCTGCAGAAATAGTGTAAGTGACATGTGATATTTTGCCTTGGAATATGATACTATGTTAGTTTGACAACTCCCTCTGAAAATTGATTTGCATATCCAACATAGATTTGGATTTCCTTATGATACTCTCTTTCTCTTGAGTTGAGTGATTCACCTTTAATGGCATTTTAAGATTCTTCAGGGAAGCTATCAAGCAATCATTATTTTGTTCCGCACTTTTAGTTATGCTGTCACACCAATTAGGAGCTCTGAAATGCTGATTTGCCGCTAGCCATGAAGTATCTGTCACACACGTAGGCAGCATGCTGGGGCAATCTTGGTACTTTATTAGTTGTAGTATCGTCACACTTCAACAGGAGTGAATAGTCAATGGAGCAAGATTTACTATTAAATGAGCTTTTGCAGTTTGGCTTGTTAAATAAACTAGATTGTCTCACGACGATTTTGTTTCATTTGGTTTGCAGTGGGTTGACCTGGGAATGGTACAGGCATGCTGGAAATGCCCTTATATGTAAATTCTGTGAAATGAAGCAATTTTGTTATAAATGGGATTATGAAACTCATTTGTTTTGAAAATGCCTCAAAATGCTATCTCTGATGGCATGTATTATTAATTGAAAAGAATGACAGATTTTAATCCTAAGGAGGAAATTAAATAGGCGAGAGAATTTTAACCAAATAAATATAGTGGTATAAAGAGGATCAAATGGAAGTTTGTAAATGGTTGCAAGTGTATCCTTGCGTTGTTCATCCTATTCTTGTATGGTTGGAATTTGACTTAACATTGAACTCCTGAAACTGTTAAGACAGGCAAATATGGATGTGTAAAGTCATTTGAAAACATATATCCATAGAGTTTGCTTAGTGGTGAAGCAGTGGACATGTATGTGTGAACTAGTTGCATAGCATAGTTTCGACTTTCCACACGAGCGAAAACAACCAATCCCATGTTTGCACCACCTATTTAAGGTTTGGCTCATCTTACATGAGTTTGTTGGGCATTTATGGGTTAGGGGTTTATCTACTTAAGATTTGTTTCTATTTAAGAGAATTCTTTTTACTTAGAAATTATAATTAATTTTACGTTTTGGTGGGAAAGCGAAACTTTGGAGAGAGAGCAAACTAATTACTTAGCTTAAGCTCTCCCAAACACAGCCTTAAGTTCAGCTGTGGAGCTTTCTTGCAAAGATTATCCATGGATAAGCTGCGTACATGACCTGCTTAAAGAAACTACTCCTAGTTTTGTAAAATTAACGTGGCCTGGTAGAAGCTGGTGAAGGCTGACCACAAAATATAAGAAAAATATACATTGCCTACCTGTAAAACAGTGCATTGTCCCATGACATAGCTCACTTATTTAATGTATCGAATTAGCTATTTTAACCTGCATGTAGAAGAATCGGATTTTCAATTTAAATTTCACAAAACCTTTTAGATGTGTTAGATGTCTGTGGAAAAATTTACACAGTTGTGTTTCAGTTGTAAGTGAATTTTTTCTTGAATGTGTTTGATCTCTTCTCATCCCATCAAAGTCTTAAGCAAAATTTACAGAAAGTGCCAAAAGATCGTTCAGTGTTGATGGCATGTAGCATCATATTCTTCCTCCCTGTATTTGTGCTGAGTGCTGCCGGATGATTGCCTAGAGGTTGGGAGGCTCTACTGTGAGAGGGGGAGAGCCATTGAATGAGAAATGGAGCTGACTTTGTCAAGCAACCTGTGAAATGGAATATTTTTCTTTAAATTGTTTCCACATTTCTTGGGCTTCCTGAACTGGAAGCGGGTGATGCCTGATTTTCCTAGCAAAACATAATTTAGAAAAAATGTTTTTAAGTTTAATGAGTGATCGATCACTTGTTTTATATTTTTCTTCACTCTTTTCCAATTGATGTTGGTAAATAATTTGGAAGAAGCATCGTTGCCTACTTATTCTGACATGGTTTTTGTTCCCAGGTGTAAAGATGTTGCTGCAGTAGATATTAATATGGGATGCCCAAAGTCATTTTCTTTGAGTGGAGGCATGGGCGCTGCCCTACTGAGTAAACCAGACCTCATTCATGATGTAAGCATTGCCTGATCTTTCCCTCTCTGATACTGAAGACATCACTGTTGTTTATCTACTTCAGATCACTAAAGAATGACAGAAAAACACCCCAAGCGCCAGAACTTGGCACAGGAGACACATAAGTGCCAAAACTTCCAAAAGGTACACTTTAAGTGCCAAAATTGGAGAAGAAAGGAGCATTTAAGTGCCAATGGAGAGAATTTCCGATCAAACAGCCGACGTAGCTTTTTTTCATCGAGAATTTTATGATGTGGCATTTCTTTAAAATAAAATTATCCATGTAGACAGGGCGAATGACATCACGCCATCCATGTAGACTACGTAAGATAACACTAAACGACGTCATTTTGGTGTGGTTCACTAAATGACGTCATTTAGTATTTTGACTTGATAATCAAGCACAATCCATAGCTGGCCGTTCCTTCTCATACTCGCCTTCATGCTCGGTTGCCATCCTTGCTGAGGCTCCGTCGCCACTCGTTGTTCACTCGCAGTTGCTCGCAGCTTGCCATTGTCACTCGCTGTTCAAGAGGAATTCGAGCCATTGCTGAAGGTCCTACTCTCCATTTCCAAGATTTAGCGGTATAATTTGGGGGCAAACCGAAATTAGGGCTCGAGGACCTTCAATTGGGGATTTTGGCTGATTTAGGGTTTTTAATTTGGGGAAACATGGAGGATAATGTCGTTTTAAACAAGGATTGCTGAGTAAACATTCCGGTGAGCCACGGTTTTATTAATAAAACAATGCCACATCAGATTTCCGGCAAACCTCAATGCCGGAGTTGGAACTTAGACGTTCAAATTTCAAAAAAAAAAAAAGAAAGAAAAAAAAGTGTCATTTAAGTATACCTTTTGAAAGTTTTGGCACTTATGTGTCCCCCATGTCAAGTTGTGACACTTGAGATGTTCTTTACTTGCTAAAGAATATAGTAGATTTCATAACTTTCTCATGTGCAATTCAGATTTTGACTACCTTGAAGAGGAATATGGACACACCAGTTACATGTAAGATTCGACTTCTCAAGCATTCTCACGATACGGTAGAACTAGCAAGGAGAATTGAAAGAACCGGTGTCTCTGCGCTTGCTGTTCATGGAAGGTAATGATAAATAAAAACAGCTTTAATGATTATTCTGCTATTGGATTTGGCACCCATCTTTATTAACCTATTAAAGGGTAAGATAACCGCATTGAAAACACGTAAACTTGAGATCATTATTTGAGTACTATAGTTTTAAATTTCATTGACTTAAGTAGTATCAACTATTGCATTTGGCTCAATTAAGTACCTACAAGATAGTTAATGGGAATGCTCCTGAGAGGTTGTTGACCTTCGCAATTCTTAATCTTGTTTGAGAAATCAAGAATAGTGATGATGTTGGATGTAATTAGTTAATATCATGCAAACCTGAAAAAACAATGAAAAGTACTCTAATAGGTATGCCTCTTCCACAGATTCTGTAATATATCCTGGAAACTTATTAATTAAGGAAGACAAAAGGTTTTCTCAACTCTGTTATTGCATTTTTTTTTTTTTTTGTTACCATGTTATGATTATCACCTAAATCCTGGAAAAAGTTTAGATATGTAGCTATTGCAACAAATTAGATTTGCACTTCTAAAGTATGATTCTCTTATGGATCCCCTGGTTGTTCCAATCACTTTGTCCAGAAATGACAAATCCCCCAACTCTTTTACTAGTACATTGTGTTGCAACTCTCTCTCTCTCTCTTTCCAATATGTTCAAGCATGGCTCCTGTGACATTCATGTTACCTACCCTCTGCCCTCACAATTACCTCTGATTTAATTTGGCTTGGTAAGATACTGTTGGGGTTTCATAATCATGTATAGGTAAAATTAACAAAAAGACAGAAACAGAGATAATATATTTTATACATGATTTTCTGAATGCGTTGTTCGTGCATTTTAATCAAAAATCTGAATATAAAAAAAAAAAATGGAGTTAAATGAATTATCTCTCGAAGCATACTTTAAACGAATTGGTTCGAATGTTTTTCAGTTCGAGCCCCACAAACGTCGGACCTCTAGTTCAAACACACCAACAATTGACGTCAAATGGAAGAGAGAACTTTCGGATAATCACCACTATAATCGTGCTAGCAATCTCGTGGAAACAATTCTCCGTATTCTTGATGTTTTTAGCCATGGCCCAAATGAGAGAGAATCCCTCTTCTTTCTCGTGTCTCGAAGACACAAGTTTTTTTTTTTTCGTTTCGGCAACCTTTTTATGCCCTCAATTATACAGCATTTTAAAAAAAATATATTCTTTAATCAGCAACCATTGTTGATCGTTGATCGTGCATGAACGGTTGCTTCATGCACGATCGTGCATGAGCGGTTGCTTCATGCATGATGCTTCATGCATGATCGTGCATGAGAAAAAAACTCTGTTTTTGTGTCTTTGAGACACAAGAAAGAATAGGGATTCTCTCTCATTTAGGCCGTGGCTAAAAACATCAAGGATACGGAGGATTTTCTCCACGAGATTGCTAGAACGATGATAGTGGTGATTATCTAAAAGTTCTCTCTTCCATTTGACATCCATTGTTGGTGTGTCTGAACTAAAGGTCTTACGTTTGTGGGGCTCGAACTGAAGAACGTTCGAACCAATTCGTTTAAAGCGAATTTAAAGCGCGCTTCAAGTGATAATTTATTTAACTCCTTTTTTTTTATATTCAGATTTTTGATTAAAACGCATGAACAACGCCTTCGGAGAATTATGTATAAAATATATCATCTTTGTTTCCGCTGTATTTTTGTTAATTTTACCTATACATGATTTATGAAACCCCAACAATGGTAAGCAGATAATTGTTTTGGTTAGTCTAATTGCACTTGATTGTGTAATTACGCAGTTAAAGACAAGTTGCATTTCTGAGTGCTGATATGCAAAGTTAGGACAAATGGTTGAATTTTGCTCTGAGAAATGCATTATGTCATTTGAAGTCAAATTAGAGCATATAAGACTGTACAATTTTCTAGTCAAAAGGTCTGTTTGCTAGGGCAACTGTTACTAGGGTGTGAAGTGGGCAGCATATTCTCCTTCAAAAAGTTTCCCCAACACTATTATGCAAATGTGAATGGGTAACATACATAGATTGATAGCTAATGATTTTTATTGGGAGCTTTAACAGTCTTGATGTTTTTTTTTCGAGAATCATGTGATGAGAATTGATAGTGCTGACGAGATTAGAAGTACTTTGCATGTGAACTCTATTACATAAAAGTTTTTTGTGTGCATGTCAGTGAACGTTAGGTAGGGACTATAAGATTAGAAAATTAATATTGGGACAATGGGACCATTCGAGATATCAGTATGAGGATAATTGTAGATAGTAAGCTTTCTAAGACTTATTCTGATCGTGAATATTTAAACTATAATTTCTCTTGAGGCAGATTTGGAAGGCTAAGGTTCCTACAAACATGACTTACTTTGCTTGGACAGCTTTTTTCGGTGAGATTTTGACTAAAGGAAACTTTAAGATCTATAGTGTTATTATAGTGTATTGATGCTGTATGTGAAATGCAACTCTGCAACGATGTGTGATCTTTGGCGATGTGGTCCCTTGATGATTGTCTATCGTTGGTTATAGCAGTTTTTCTATTTTCAAAACTAAGTCTGAAATTCTGAAGGTAGAAGATTTTGGATGTCTGACCCTTTCTGCTCCATGTAGAACAGTTGGTCCCCTCTGCTGTGGTTAAGTTGCAAATTGCCACTAATCATTTCAATTTCTTTTGACTAATACCTCAAATTTCAACTAAGCTCAAGCTTTACCTCAAAATGCCAGAAGTATACAATTCCTATGTACAGAGTGTATTCTTTTTAATAAGAAAATGATATCTTATTTGTTTCTCCCAAAAGAAAAAAGAAAAAGAAAAAAAAAAAGATGAAGAGATGACCAGCACAAGTTGAGAAGAAAAGGAGACTGCAAAAATGGGCCTCATAAATTTCATCAAAATTAAAATGAATCTACCATATTAGTTAAATGATGTGCCCGTGCAACAAACAAAAGTCAGAGTGATAATTGCAAGATTTGAGCAAAGGGTGAAATGCTACTAATTGATAGCTGAGGGGAGTGTCTGCGTATAATGGTGTTTCGGGGGTGCAGTGGGATCAAGGGTTTCAAAAAGTATAGCAATTTGAAGATGGAGCAGACAATTGATGCACTTTGGTTGGAATTAGGTTAGTTTTTGGCCTAGCCTTGACATTGTAGAAGCTTGGCATGACACAGAGCTCAGTTGGGTGTCATTTCACCCCAAAAAACTTCAAAAAATTCAAATAACAGGGCAGAAGGCCTCGACCTTTTTCACCTTTGGTGGAGATGTCTGTTGCAGAGTGTGCGGCAGTGGTAGATGGTCGCACAACCCTGTGTGGGTGCAATAGAGGGTTGCAAGACCCTTTTCCATTGCTTGCAACTGGTTACATTCATCTTGATTTTTATATTTTATTTTTTAGTTTTATATTAGGGTTGAGTGTTTTTTTTTTATATTATGGTTGAGATGGGCCCATTTAGATGCCATGTGATTGCCACTTGTCCTTCATGTCAGCATTTTTGGCTGGGATATTGGTTGGATTCCATTCATCAATGACAGAAAGTCGCAAGTTCAATTATTGGGTGGCTGAAATGAAAGTCCAGTGGCCCAACAAATACAACTTAATTTGAGTGACACCTGTGGAACTTACAAGAGCAAACGGTCATACAACAAATTGATATATGGTATGCAGATCACATTGGCATTGCGAGTTTTGAGAAAGAAGGCAAGAAGGCACATATAAGGGTTGTTTCTGTATGAATCCTCATTGAAAGATGTGCTGACTTCCGCACTTCCAACAGATAGTTTGTATGATTGATTTTATGATATCAACTGCCCACCAAAGAAGCAAATTATGAGACGCGAACTATTTACTGCATACTGAGCAAATAATTTTTGGAATTTTGTGCCACCAATCTAATGCACTATGATCATTGTTAATGCTATTTATGTGATGTTTTGTATTTTATTATTCAATGAGAAATTGCAGAAGAGTACCAGATCGACCTAGAGATCCTGCTAAATGGGATGAGATTGCTGATGTTGTTGCAGCCCTATCTATTCCAGTTATAGCAAATGGTGATGTCTTTGAGTATGATGATTTCCAGCGTATCAAAGTTGCAACAGGTAATTGCAATGCATTCAATGACTTGAAAGATTTAACATTGCTGAAAAAATTTTCATTTGTGTACTTGATTGTCTGCTACCTTCTTTATCAACCATCATGTCATGTGTGATACGCATGCTGAATTCGTTGTTGTGTACCTGCACCAAAATAAGAATAAATTTTCTCATGAAGATTCGAGATTCTTTGTGTGAGGATAGGTAGGCAATTTCAACTATATGGGGTGGCCTTCTGAAGTCTCCTGCCATTAAGATGTTCTCCCGACCTAGATAAAGGAAGTTTATGTCTTATTTTGACAGCCATTTGAGTCTGTGACCTATCCTATCGCCTCAGAGCCTTACCATTTTGCCAAAAAAGTGAAAGCTACTTCTGCAGTGAGCTGCTGAAATCTATAAGAATTTTGAGGCTTCTATGATCATAGGCAATTCTAGAGTTTTTAAACCAAGCAATACAAGTCTAGCATAGTGTGGTAAGAATTGAGCAGCGTCACTGGAGCTCCAAATGCATTGCTCCATGGTTCAATTAGATAATTTAGAGGTGGATGAGGACATTTTCTGAAAGGAAGGAATTATGAGTGAGTTGGTTACTTGGTAGGTGGTGGGTGAAGCTGGTGGAGAGAGAGAGAGAGAGAGAGAGAGATCTGCCAGCTAGTTTTTTAGGGATGATAGAAACTTATAAATGACTAGCATATGCCTGGTTGGAAGAAAACATGGTCAGCCGGAGAATATTTCACCTGTTTCATATGTTTCGATTTCGATATTAAGTTCATAAAGTCTTAAGCAGGTTTTTTTTTTTTGGTAAAAAAAGTCTTAGCAGGTTTATGACCAAAAAAAACAAAAAAAAATCTTAGCAGGTTGGAAAGATATTCAGATGATTGAATAATATGGGATTGTTCATTTGTTACTTGTCATGTGCTTTTAATTGATACAGTGTGCTTTATTGATGAAAGATGAGAGTTAAAAAATCATCTCCAGTTTCTCCTTGCCTACACTTCGCAACTTGAGGTTTTTAATCTTACAATTTGCAGAAAGATTATTAAATCTAGACAGTGTAAAGTATAGGTTGGTTTGAAACATTACAGTGCAACATATAACCATGGAACTAGTGACTGTAAAGTTGAAGTTGGAGGATGCTTATTTTAGTGTTGTAAAACTTGAGGATGGTTTTTCTAAATTTAAATAAATATACATGTTAAGGTTTTGGTTACTATGGTAATTGTAGGTTTTGAAACTGAAAATGCAAAGTGTAAAGGTGACATTGAGGATAGTTTTTGCGAATTCTTGTAAACATGTTACCTGATGATATGTCATTATCTTTATTGTAGGTTGATGTATTTATAGCATCATAATAACTTAGATGTTATAAAACCAGTGACAAATTGCATATTCACGTATAAAGTAGATATTCAAGTGATATATCTCTGTTATTTAACATGTTTTTTTTTGGTAAAGTACTGTTATTTAACATGTTTATTACCACTAGAATGGGAAAAGTGCTGAATTCTTTATGGATCCCTTTTAGACAACTCTCGGTGTATAAAATTGTCTCACAAGGTGAGTCAGTCACACAGATCCACACCCCACCTGATCCCCTCACCCAAGTCAGGTAATATAGCAAAAAACATAAATAGAGTGTCAAGATGCGACTCTTTCCTAATGCTTTGACACCATGTTGAGTAATTATGTCCGCCAACAGCTTAAGATGCTAGGGAATGTGCCCACCATGTTCATTGATAATATATCATAATAAGACTCAATTGACAAGCACATTTACTTTTCTTGACTTTGTTTCGTAGTAAGCTTTAAGCTTGCCGGAATGATACCAATATGTTCAGGCATTTTCTTTCTTATTTTCTCAGGTGCCTCATCAGTGATGGTTGCAAGGGGAGCTTTGTGGAATGTTTCTATTTTTTCTCCTGAAGGAAAAGTACCATGGGCAGATGTCAAAAGGGAATATATTAGAAAGGTACTTCTTCAACCTCGATAACTAGCAAAATCAAGATTGTCAATCGATTATTTTTGTTTGTTGATTATCTTCTCTTTATGCTGGAATAGTAGGAATTCACCAGTTTCTATTTTTGGATTTAGAGCATCTTGTGGGACAATGATGTTAAAAGCACAAAGCACACACTTAAGGAAATGATAATGCACTATTCATGCCTTGAACTGCCCGAGGGGAAGGCTGTGATCAAGTCAGACACGCTGGCTGACTTAGCGTACGTATCATCTTTTTTGTCCTTCATCTTCTTGTTTCAGTTATGCTGACAAATTGCAGTTGCAGTTGCTAAATGCAATTATCCATTTAGTCCTAAACATTTGAATGAAACTGCTTCTTCTCTACTTTGAAATTGTTTCATCTCTTCGCCTGGTTTGATGCTACCACCAGTTCAAGTGGCTGGTGTGCAGAAAGCAGTTACAATGCCAGCAGGTTCAGGGGAAAAATCCTGCTAAGGGATCAAAACTTCAGAAAGCATATAGTTTGAGAACTGAACTGTCTACTTTGGTACTTTAGGGAACAGGGACTGAACTGATAGTTGCATGAATCCTTGGAGATTGCCGAGGGATTTCATCAGACTTAATCACACGAGTCATTACAATGGCAATATTGTATATTATTGAGTTACCACAGTGAATGTACTTTTACCTTTTTCTTGCTGTGCATTAAGGAAGAACCTCTTTGGTCAAGTTAATGAAAAGATATGATCCAGATTTTGTAGTAGGCTGGGTGGCATGGATCTATCCTCAGGATATGGAAAATTGATAAATCTTTTTTTTTTTTTTTTTTTAAACTATGGTCAATCTGTTCTTTAGTGTACAGGATGATTGCCATGATATAAAGAAAGATTTGATTTTTGTTTGAAATTTCATAGTCAATGGTCTTCTCTTGATTTTATTCCCTTCTTCCTGTATATCAACTTCTGAAGTATCATTCGAACTCACAATCCGCTATGTCTATCAAGGTTAGCATCACACAGTTTGTCATTTATTAGGATTGATGTGCACATTTAATTTGCACAAACTTGATGCTAGTTGCAAGAGCAGGCTTGTGAACTTGTGGATGATTTGTCTTCCTCTAAGGATTTGAGATGCTAAAAAGATATATTCAAACCATTTGAATCTATTCTATCAACTTGTTTGAGAGTTGAGCTAATGTTGACTAGGTCTTTTTCGTGTGGACTTGAGGAAATATGAGTTCTTTACAAGTTTTTTTAATGTATAATGAGGTAGCTGCTAGAACATATGAGCATTGTCTGGAAGACGAGTTTCTCCTGCCTGAGGTCAAAATTTACCATTGACCTCAGGATGGGATGCAAAACTTGTTCTCCCATGGAAATCACTCATCTATTGTCTTGCATAAAGGGGGACAAATAGGATTAGAAAAATGAAAGTCCTTGTCCAATCCCTGTTAAATTAACTCTCTTAATGTCTAATCTGCTATGATCTTTTACTAATTAGTATTTTCATAATTTTCAGGCGACTCTATGGGGAGGAGGAGTACTACCAACACGTTAACAAAACCAGGTTCCAGGTTGAAGTTGACTAGTTCTTGCGTATCTGACATGTGGTCTTGCTCTTTTGCCCTAGTTTAATGTGAGGACAAGTTTTCCCAACTATCTGCCCATTAGGCATACCTACCTTCAAATGCTTCAAGATACCGAGAGTAACTTGGGTTAGTGCTTTGACCCAAAAAAATGTATCGGCTGATTTTATCTGAAAAACCTTAAAGAGGATTGGTGCGAGAACAGTACTGAGGTCCCAGCAATATACGATGTAAGGCATCTGCTATAGCTTGCCAAATGGAATTGGTTATTCAGTAATGTCCAATTGTTGACAATTAATTGTGTATGTTTAGTATTATTATACTGTAAAAGCGTCCTTTTTTCTGACCACTCGTGTATCGTTCGTTTTTTCCTGTCTGAACAAGTTTAGTGGAATTCTGTGTAGCCGATATCCCGTCTGTGTAGCAGTCTTTGGGATGCCAGGCAACCATTGGCATTTTTCTGGATCAAACTGCTAAGTGCTGGCTCAACACCATTTGGGGTATATTGATTCATGGCATTTATTGATGCTGGTAAACAGATCATTTCATTTGCAATCTGTATGAGCATGGCCCGATTGCTGTTCTGAAAGCCAGCATTTAGTCAGTCGATGAAGGATCAGCCAATAGCGGCCTTATGGAAGCCCCAATTGATTCTTGTAGATATTGTTTATTAACACCAATGGAACATAAACTAAAGTAAATCAACAGTTTGCTGGTTGCACATTTCTCCCTAACTATGATGAGATTTTTTTGGTTTGACCATTTATGCAGCAGCTAAAGTTTCTAGTGTTTTGATAAACGGGAGCTTGAAGAAGGTGAGTGCTTAGAAACGGTCACATATTTTAGTGCTGCGAATCTTGTTTTATGTAATCGGCAGCATCTGCAGTTTGGTGTGTGTTCTTTTTACTTAGTAGCAGCATTGAAAGATATGGCGGTATCAGGAAAGGTACTTCTTCAGCAAAGGAAGCACCTCCACCCCCCACATGCAAAATGGATTGGCAGGTTCAATGCAGAAGCATTTTGATACTGTCGAGTTAGTTTCGTTGGAGATCCTTTCATGAACTGTCTCAAACTGAGCCTAGAATTTGTTATTTTTACGAATCAATTCGTGTGATTGGTAACATTTGGCAACTACACTTCTGGTACGAACAACTCCACGTTAGATATCGCGAGGCACATTTTGAAGGGAAGGGAGGAACGACGCTGCCAGCCCTAACGAGCACCCTTTGCGCCATGAGATCGCAAGCTCTGCTTGCCAACCCCGTAACTGTGAGTTTCTCTCGTCTCGACCACCGCTGTGTCGATGTCGTTGTTGTCCTCCATGACTTTCGGTGCAAAACGAAGGAGTTCGATCTCTGTTGATGGCTTCGCGGAGGACCTCGTGGCCAGAAGCCTAGCTCAAGCTTTTTGTTGCTGTGATCCTCGGCATTTTCGCTCGCCGGAGCTTGCACTGCCGAGAAGCAATTAGGATTGGCGAGGCAAGGGTTTCTCCAACCCTCCATCAATTATTATCCAGAAATCTTGCGAGTTTGTCTACGGTCCCACCCTGCTGGACGTGCGCTATGCCCTTTTTAGCCTTTTGTTTTCTGTGGTTTGCTACTGAATCATTTCCTCGTCGGGCATTGGCCTTGGCCTTTGATCTTTTAAGACTTGTTTGTTAACATTTCTATTTCTTTTTCTTTTTTTTATTTTACTCTTTAGAACAGAAAAATAACATAAATTCGTTTCTTCTTCTTTCTTGCCGCTTGCCGCCCGGGGTCGCTAGCCACCGTTGGCTCCCACCCACTAGCCCCCTCTGCCGTCGACCGCGGGCAGCGGACAGCGGACAACAAGCGACGGCCAGCAGACAACGAAGAAAAGAAAAAGAAAAACAATTCTTAAAAAATTATTAAAAAATTAAAAGAAATGCTACATTTTGTGAATTGTACCAAATGCATTCTTATTTTTTTCTTTTTGGAGAATAGAAATTTTGCATAATTATCAAATGCATTCTTTTACTCAAAATTGTTCTAGAAAATAGAAATAAAAAAAAAAAAACCACCGGCCGCGGTGGCTCCGCTGCATAAGGCCCTGCTGATTCTCAGCCTAGAGGTGAAGGGTTCAAAACCCAGGGGAGGCGCTAGGTGTATTAAGTGTGACTCGGGGTGGTGGGTCCTCCCGCTTAAGTGTCACCCTGGGTTTACGGCGCGGTTGTCGGCTGCAAGCCAGCTTCCTCCAAAGACAAAAAAAAAATAAATAAATAATAATAATAATAATAATAATAATAATAATAATTTCTTTTAGATATTGTCCCTCGGGACATAAATGTTAACGAACGCACCCTTAGCTTATGAGTTTTTTCATCTGCTTCTGCTATGCACCTTTACCATGTGTACTTGTTCCGTTATCATATTAATGCTACGTTCGGATTTATCCAGGTGACTCTGTTTCGAAACATGCGATAAAAATCCCACATAGGATAATGCGTTTCCAGCCCAACTCTACATTCCGACAAAACAAAACTTTCGCTCGCGTCCAACTCTTATTCGAAAAAGAAATCATTGGACTTCATTTTGACGTTCCAATCAAGCAAAATGACGTACGGTTGCGTCTCGAATGCTCTTATTCAATGCCATTTATGCGTATAAAAGTAGGTCAACCTATCTCGTTCGCGAGCTAATCGTGGCATTGTTAAATCCCATTAACTTGAATGACCACGCAACCTCAACACATTAGTTTAATTGACAATGTAAAGTGTATTCAAAATGTTTCGATTGACTGCTTCAAGGCTTGCAAGTGTTTCTCGCTTATACCCACTTGGCGGCGGGTCGTTAGAGGAGTTGAACCATGCCGCACTCGAAGAGAAACCGATGCATCACGATTCCGAGCAAGCCATGGCAATGTTTGAGTACTCAGAACACGTTCAGGTTTCCAATTTAGACGCGGTTCGGCCAGGGAACGTCGGGACTGACATCGCGTGCCGGATCATATGCACTCCCATTGGTCAAGCTCCTCCTTTCCCCAGAGAGAACTCCCAGATTTCTGCAGCATCATCACAAGCTGTCGTTCTAAAATTGTAGAATAGCTAAAGGGGAGGAGAGATGAGGCTGAAACTTTATCTTTTGTTCAGAACCTCAAAGTCTTTTACAAAGATAAATACATAACATAAAAACACCACTAAAATAGGACCTATAACTATCCATGTGATGCATAAAGCACTTACTCCACTAACTCCTAAAAACTAGGACAACTAGCACATAGATTAGCTAAACGTGACTCCACTAACTCCTAAAGACTAGAATAACTGAAAAACCAAATTAGCAAAACATGCAGAAAGAAACAAGTATTATTTCAACAATTCCTCCCTTAAACTGATGTTTACTAACATTCAGTTTAAAGCTTTGACTGTTTTCAATGTGCGGACACCTAGTAACGTTCTAAACTTCACCAATGACTCCATCTTGAGGGCCTTGGTGAATATATCAGCAACCTGATCTTCACTAAATTAAATCAATTGTTCTATCCTTGTTAAGATCTTCCATGTAGCATAGGATTCTTGGAGAGTTTTTTTTTTTCTTGGAGAGTTTGATTGCTAAGTTATTATCACAAAAAATTGAGTAGCTCCTGATTGCTTGAATTGCGGCTTCTCAAGAATTCTCCTTAGCCAAATAGCTTAACAAGGACCAGCTGTTGCAGCACAAAATTCAGCTTCTATACTTGATAAGGTGACAATTGGTTACTTTTTGGATGATCTTGAAATAACACTTGTCCCAAACATAAAAGCATAACCCGAAGTGCTCCTCCTATCATCTTGATCTCGTGCATAATCGCTATCTATAAATCCCAACAAATTGAACTTTTCACCTTTCTTGTAAAATAACCCAAAGTCTCTAGTTCCTTGCAAATAACGAAGAATTCTCTTGGCAACTAACAAATGCATTTTTATAAGATTCTCTTTATATCTACTTATTAAACTCACAAAATACATTATGTCTGATTTTGTTGCAGTTAGATACATCAAACAGCCCACAATTTGTTTGTAAAGTGTGCTGTCAACCTTCCTCCATTTATGATCTTTGTATAGCTTTAAGCCAAACTCAACTTGAGTATTTACCAAAATTACAATCCTTCATATGAAACTTGTCCAAAATTTCTCCCACATATTTCTTTTGAGAAATAAAGATCTCATCACCCGATTGTATCACTTCTATGCCAAGAAAGTAATGCATTATCCAAGATCAGACATTTCAAATTCATCCATCATAGATTTCTTGAATTCTTCAAACATGGCATCACAATTTCCAATAAATATAAGATCGTCAACATACAAGCAAACAATGACCATTTTCCATTTATCTCCAATCTTGACAAAAAATGTATGCTCATAAGGATATTTTGAAAAACCAACTTGTTTTAGCTCATAAAGAGTTTTCTTCAATCTATAAACGTTATGCTCATTTTCAATCTTGACATAACTACAAGGTTGCTCAACAAATACATGTTCCTCCAAGTACCCATGCAGGAATGCCGATTTAACATCTAGCTGGAAAACAGGCCAAGAATTCTGTACCACCAATACAACCACCAATCTGATCGTGTCATGTCTCGCAATTGGAGAAAAAACTTCTGTATAGTTTATCCTATATTACTTCCCGTATCCCTTGGCTACTAAACATGTTTTGTATTTGTCAATTTCAACATTTTCTTTCAGTTTTGTTTTAAAGACCCACTTTACACCAATGGTTTTTTGTTCATTCGAAAGATCACATAGCTCCCAAGCATCATTTCTTTCAATGGCATTAATTTCATTATCCATCTCTTTTCGCCATTTTTTTTCTTTGGCAACACTTTCAAAAGTTGTAAGGTCATAATATGAAAATAGGGCAAAGTGACTAATTGAATCTCCAATTCCAGTTACATCATAATATTCCATCCAAGCAGGCCTTCTTCTAACGTGACGAAGAGATTGAGCTTCTTCTTCATTGACTTCAGCAACCGTTAGTGAAATTCCAGCAGCTGTAGAAGTCGTATTTGATTAACTTTTGGGTATACAAGGTATTGAAATCTGCTTTTGTTTAGCATCATTGTCATAAACTATTCCAATCCCAAGTGTTCTCTTAATAAAAAACAACATCTTTACTAGTCACGATCTTCTTTGTTAGTGAATTGAATAATTTATATATTTTGGATACTTCACTTATACTAAGAAAGACACATTTTTCAGCCTTGTTATCAAATTTCTTCATTTTCTCATCCGAGACATGGGCATATGCGATGCATCCAAAAATTCTAAAGTGATCTACAATGGGTCTTCTCCCACTCCAAGCTTCTTCTGGTGTCATATTTTGAATAACAAAAGTTGGACTTCTATTCAAAACATGAATGCTCCAATTTACTGCTTTTGGCCAAAAAGTCTTTGGAACTCTTTCTCTTACCAATAAACTTCTCACCATGTTGAGAATGGTTCTATTTTTCTCTCAGATACCCAATTTTGTTGTGGTGTATATGCGGCTGTAAGCTCTCTTCGAATGTCACATTCTACACAAAAAAATCTTCAAATTCTTTTGAGCAATATTCACCACCGTGATCTATTCAAAGGGTCTTAATGGTCTTTCCTATTTCATTTTCCACACGAACTTTGAAGCTTTTAAATGTGAAGAAAGTTTCTGATTTTTCCTGTAAAAAATAAACACAGGTTTTTCTAGAAAAAACATCAATGAATGTAATTAAGTATCTTTTACCTCCATTAGAAGATAGGTTTATAGGACCACAAATGTCCGAATACATCAGCTACAAAACATCCTTTGCTCTCCATGATTTCTCTTTCGAAAATTGATAACGATATTTTTTGCTAACAACACATACTTCACAAACTTGGGAATGAGTAGTAATTTGAAAAGACCTGTCACCACGCTTTTCTGTTGGAGGGTCTTCAATCCATAAAAACTCAAGTGACCATAGCAAAAATGCCACAACTTCTTTTCAGTCAACAAACAAAATTGAATATTTTCAATCTTTAATGGAAACAATCTGTTTGAACTCATAGAAACAACTGCAATAGCTTCTCTAACGAAATCATAAATTTCACAAGCACCCCTCTTAATGGTGATAATATAACCCTTTTTTTTTTTGTAATTAACCAGCATTCAATAAGTTACTTTTCAGGTTAGAAACATACAACACATTAGAAATCGTTTCTACAAAACCATTCTTGGTTCTTATCTTAATATCACATTTTCCCATCACTTTCACAGTAGAATGATCCCCAAAACTTACTGTGGAATGAAAATCTTCATTTAGATAAGAAAAAGAAGACTTACTTCCGCTCATTTGGTTACTACAACATATATCCACATACCAAATATCTGACTTGGGCTTCTTTTCTTCTTGAACAACCATCAACAAAATTTTCACTTCCTTTTCTTCAACAAAATTTGAACTCTTTGCCTTTTATTTATTATTAGGCGGCCTAGTATAACATTCAGATGCATAATGACCAAATTTATGAATCTAAACCACTCTACCTTGGATTTGTTAGGATCCTGTCCTCTGTCTTTGCCTTGAAATTGATCATTATTGGCTTTGAAATTCTTACTAATATCTCTATTTCCTCAGTCTCCCCTTCCTCTACCTCTACCTCTACCTCTATCTTTTCCTCTAAAATTGTTGGAATAAGTATTGGTAGAAGCCTTCAACGCTTGCTCCTCTACTATTGAACTTCTATTCGTAGACTAATAAAAAGCTTTGCAATTCATTAAGAGAGAGCGTATCTATGTTTTTCGACTCTTCAATTGAGCAAACAACATAATTAAACTTTGGTGTCGGGGAATGCAAAATCTTCTCCACAATGGTGACATCGTCTATCTTCTCGCCATGGAATCGCATCTCGTTGCTAATCTCCATTTTTCTGGCATAATAGGTGGTGACATATTCTCCATCCTTCATCGCTAGTATCTCAAAATCTCTTCTCAAGGCTTGAAGCCGTGCACTCTTCACCCTAACAGGGCTTTGGTATTTCTTCTTCATAGAATCTCAAATATCCTTGCAAGTTTCTTTGCAAAGAATAGCCTCCAACATAGGATGATCAATCATCTGAAAGAGATAATTTTTTGCCTTCAGGTCCTTTAGCTTTCTAGCTTCCAATTCTGTTGTCTGGGGATCTGTCAAAGCCGTGCCTACTGGTGGCTCTTAAATTCCAGATTCGAGAACTAACTAATACTCATTTGACCGTAAAAAATTCTCCATCAACATGCTCCAATAGTCATAGTGACCATCAAAGCGTGGAATTGCTGGTTGAACAAAATTATCAGTCGCAATTGGAAATATTTATGCTGCAATTATCTCACAAAGGTATCTCACACCTCTAAACTTTCTTTGTCTTTTTAAAAACTCTCTCACTCTTCTTACAGGCTCTAATATCACTGTAGAATAGCTAAAGGGGAGGAGAGATGAGACTGAAACTTCATCTTTCGCTCGGAATCTCGAAGTCTTTTACAAAGACAAATACATAACATAAAAACACCACTAAAATAGAACCCATAATTACTCATATTCTGCATAAAGCATTTACTCCACTAACTCCTAAAAACTAGAACAACTAACACACAAATTAGCTAAACATGACTCCACTAACTCCTAAAGACTAGAATAACTGAAAAACCAAATCAGTAAAACCTGCAGAAAGAAACAACTATTATTTCAACAAAAATAGCATGGGATTCTTTCAATGACATTCTCAGCGAAGAACGCATTTTGTTCAACCACATTCCCAACTCCAGCAATAAACCCAACAATCTTCAGCGATAGGGTTGCCAGGGCTTGTGAACTTGGCGCTCAGATCACCACCTCTTCATGTCCGAAAGCTCTACCTTCTGCTCATGCTGTGAAGATGCTTAACTACTCCTGTCATTCTAAATAATGACTTCCTAACCATTGCTAAAGCGCTGGAGTACAGCACCCGGATTTCACCAATTCGTCCTCTAGATCTCACCCTCGCGAAGCGAATGCAGTCTTGCAGAACGTTCGATCGGGCCGCCGCGGGATCTTATGGACACGGATCCATCAAACAGATGTGATGCTGCTGTATCGAACCGTTTTACCGAACATGAAAGGAAGGAATTGGGGAAAGAAAGCAGGTGGGGGGCAAATTTGTAAAAGAGCCGAAACTTGGGGGGGGCGAGTCTGCAATTATCCCATAAAATAGACCCGGTAGGGCAAGGAGGATGTACAGACGGGAGAGCCTATAAGGGAGGGGGCATTTCGGTAAAATTGCCACCAGATCTGTCGCCCATCTCCAGACTCCATCTCCTTCCTCTCCCTCTCGAGTAAGCCCCCCAGGCGGTTCTGCTTCTTCGCGAGGTTCCGTGCCCTCTCCGTCTCTTCGCGCATCCATGTTCGCGGGCTGTGGCAGATTCGTGAGCTCCGTCGTTGGTTCGTGCTGCCTTTCCATGGGCGCAATCATTTCTGGGTCTGACCCTGTTTCGCCTCTTGTCGTCTTGTGCTGTGTTCGTATTTGGTTTTCTTCGTTTGCTTGCGTGTGGAATCTTCCTTCCTGGGTAGAGAGAATCTCTTCTCTCTGTTCGGTTCCCCTGTGAATCGAGACGTGCCATCGTTTTTTCCCTTGAGTCTGTACACGGGCCTCTGTGTTTCTCTTTGTGTGTGCGCGCGTGTGTGGTTATCGGATCGCCGAGGAGGGGTGCTCCACGCAGGGCAACTGTTGTCCCGCTTCCTTTCGGCAAATTTGTGTCTTGATTCATTGAATTCGAAAGATGGAGTGTGACGGGTCGCGGGTCGTAGTTAAAATGGTGTTTGATGACTTCTTTGTGTTAACTTTCAGGTGAATGCGTCTCTTCACTGTGTAAGCGGCATTCGAATCTGGTAAAGACCTCTTTTTTCTTCCTCATCAATTACTAGAGTTGATTGGTTGCATTTTCTTTTTCTTTTTTTTTTAATGTAATTTTCTATGCATAGCAGTTATGTAGTTTATGAGGATGTATGACTTCTCATGACATTAGTTTTGAGAGGCTCGGTTTCATTTGGGTTTGAAAGAGATCCCTGCCATCTTCTCTACGTGAGGTTTTATTAATTTCTTGATGCCCAATTACGACACTTTTTTCATGACATTTGATTTGTCATGTTTGGGATAATTGTAGTGATAATATCTTCTTTTCCCTTTTGTTTCTCCTCATTACGAAGGGAATCCTAATTTGACTTTGCAACCTTTGCAAGGAGAGGAAAAGACCGATCCTCATCACTTGCAATCTCAGACGGATAGATGGTCTTAGGCAGAAAGCATTCAATTTCCTAAAGAGAGTCAGTGTCAGTATAGATCTCCAATAGAGGAACCAACCTTCTAACAGCCAATCCCTTTTCCAAATGGTCAGTGTCGTTCAGGAAATAAGAGAAAGTGGGGAGGATGAAAGGTGGGATGGAAAGTGAAGAAAACTTTGAGACTTTATGAGAAGGGAAGGAGACAAATTTACACTTTTTAGCTACTTTTTTCATAATTTTCCTCCTCTCTTTTATCCAACACAGCCTCTTGAGATCTGCACAATCCCATAATTGATGAATTGCCTATTTAAATTCTATAATTGGTCTATTGGCAGCATGTTGAGTAGGGGTGTGCAATGGAACCGGGAACCACCCGAACAACCTGGAACTGGACCGGACCGAAACCAGAACTGGCAGTTTCCATGAGGGCCGGTCTGGTTCCTAGTGTGGAACCGGTGAATATCGGTCTCGTTCCCAATTCTAGGCGTAGAACCACTCACCCACCCACCCGAACTGAATATATATATATATATTAAAAAAAGAAATTCCATCTTTCTAATTTAATTATTTCGTAGTTTTTCAACCAAATATATATGTAAATATATGTATATTTGTAGTTATTAGACATTAGTGACTTATTTTGTCCCTTGGGTGTGTAATAGGATTAACCCCATACTTTTTTTCTTTTTGTTTTTTTAATTCTAATAATCAATTTGCTTACTTTCTCGACCAAAACAAAATAAACGAAGGTAGAGGAATGAGAGAACTAATTGGAGATATCCATAAATGTTGCAGCGCTTTTTCGTCATGATGCAAAATTAAAAGCCAATAGCCATTCCGATGATAAAATTAGGTTGACATTGAAAAAGGATAGATCAAGCGATTAATGTTTTAACTTTTGTTAGGACTTTCAACGTGGAGTTTCATTCTCCACATGTTTCCGGTGTTAGGAAATCTTAAGAGGATCATACCATGACCTTCAAAAAAATTAAATTTTTCGCTAACGAGTATTGTTTATTCGTTCCACCATATAGTTTTCAATCCTTAATTAAAATCAATGGCTTGCAATTCAACCTAAGTATAAGGCCAAATAAGCTTGGGCACTCTATATAGAAATTAGGTTCATTGTGAAAATTATTTATTGAATACAATTTTGTAGGTATTGGGGACCGGTTTTCTTGGACTCATCCAAGAACCGGACCGGACTGATGGTCCGGTTCCTAGGTGGATCCATGAAACCAACGGGCGGGTGATCTTGCACTTATATCTTCAAGCTTTAAAAAAATATACCAAAACATAAAAGAATCCTTTAGAACTGAAATCTCTTTTATCTAGAGCTTTCTAATGAATTAAAATACAACGGATTTGTATTCATCAAGATCAAGAAAATGGCAAAATGGTGATTTGACAGCTTAAATAGGGATTATTAGGATAGTTCACACTGATCAGAATTTTCTGGGCTGATGGCACCATGATGGCAGGGGTATGTTCTGTAAGTTAATTGAGTTGAAGGTTCTGTAGGTTCAAGTTGTCCATAGGGACCTGGATTCCTTTTGGTGTGTTTTAATTTAATGCCTTTTTCTTGTACTCATTTCTTGTTCACTATATTTAAATGCAACTTTTCAGACTTTTCCTTCTATGATTCTTGCATGGATGTCTTGAGCATTTAATTGTGGTTTAGCTTGTGTATAGCATTAGTTATAGAAACTTGGTTCATATGGTTTCTTCATAGTTCTTTATTTGTAAAAGAAGGATTTTTCAATTCCTTCCTCTGTTTTTGTTTGACATGGAAAGAGCAACATAAGAGCCTTTAAAAGTAGTTTGCTTTTTTATATTTTCTGAAAATTGGTTTGAAATTGTACACTTTTGGTATGCTGGAAGTGCATGCATATGCATGTAAATGCGCTGATTGCATGGTAGATGATTTGCCCTGTAGCCAACCTCTTTTTTGCATATGGCTTTACACCCCCTTGGTGCGCTATAGCCATTATATGTTAAACTTCCCCCCACACCTAGCCAGGAAAAAAAAAAAGGAAGAAAGATGGTATGATAAAGGAAACTGACAGTCAGGTGCCATAAATTTGTTCATGTGAGTGAGTTTTTTCCAGGTTATGATGTTCTTTTCTTAAGTCTCGCTGTAGTTCTTTAACTCTAATCTTGCCTTCTTGACATATGTGGTTTATCACGATTATTTTCCAGTGCTGGTGATGAATTGCTTGCTAGCAGGCAATAGCTGTTTGCCTTCTATCTGGTGTGCTACTGTAGAAGGTTTTCTGTCACAATTAATCAGTGTGTGTTTCTTGAGATGGCTCTGGGGATCAGACTTAAGTGTCAGTTTAAATTATTTATGGGTATTCTGTTGCTTGTCTTGAAATAAGGTTTAATATGATTGTTTGCAGATTGCAGTTGTTTTTACTAGAGTTTCATGTGTGTTTGTGTGTGTGTGTGTGTCCTACTTTTTGAACATTAATCAACCTTCCCTTCATCAAGAGTTCATCTCTTATCTTCCTCTATTGAGGCAATGAATAGTGCATTTCTTCAGATAGAATCTTAATTATGGGTTGAGGAGCCTCTGCAACTGGTGATTCGATAATCCTGTCGCCCATGGCTATGTGTTATTCAAGTTGTCTTTGACGTATTACATGAGCTTTTGGCATCTGATATTGTTGACAAAATTGAGTTATGCCGCTAATAATTTGATGCTTAACAATAAAGAGAAGGAATTCTAGGTCAGTGCCATCCCCGCTTCGCTTATTTTCTTTAAGAAAGAAGAAAAGAAAGACCAGTAGTACCGCCTCTGCTTCCTTCCCTAGAACCTGAATAGGAATCTTTCAATCTAACTAACTGGTACTTATATGAGCATTATAATGCAAAAAGTAGGACAACTCCCTATCTTTATGATTTCGCTTTGTTTATATTTTGGCTTTGTATTCTTAGGAGGTGCTATAACCCTCCAGGTTAATCCTGTTGCTTTTTGCTTGAGCTGCTTGCATAGGGTGATTCTATATGTTCTGGCATAGCACTTGTCTCGTTATAGATTTTATTGAGTGAACTTTGTTTAAGTAGTCACTCTGTAGTCTTTGTTGACTTATAAGCTCATAATTTATGAACTGTTGGTGATAAGGGAACACAGTGTCTTATTGTTCCATTGATGGTTCTGTTGTGACTGTTGTTTATGAGATTCAGTCTCTCATTGGAAATTAAGTGTGCCCTTTCTTCCCTGTCCAGCAGGTGCTTGTTTCATTGTTTGCTGATCAAAGTTCGCCATACTGTGAGCAAGACAGAAAATGGATGTGAACTCTATTAGAGATGCATTTGATAGAGTCACTAAAAAACAGAAGCTTTCATATTCCAAGACCCAAGAAGTGATTGATCAAATTACTCAAGAAATTTCGGACTCAATAGAGAAAATTCGGAATGCTCATAATTCTGACTCTTGCTCAGCCTACAAAGCTTTACTTGCTGATCTCAAGACCAAGATAAAAGAGATAGCTCCACTGACCCTCTTAGAAGGCACGCAGAAGGATTTGAATATTGCACTTAGCAAGTATCCGAAGCTTCTAGAAAAGTCCTTTAATCCAGATATATCTAAGGCTTACAGAAATGTTGACCTTGATACAGCCACAGTTAACTACGTAATTGCAAGCCATTTCTACCGACAGGGTCTTTTTGATGTTGGCGATTGCTTTGTTACTGAGGCGATGGAGCCTGAATCTATTGCTTCAATAAGGTCTCCATATGTAGAGATGTACCAGATACTTGAAGCAATGAAGAGTCGAAATCTAGAACCAGCACTGAAATGGGCTACTTCCAACTGTAGTAAACTTAAAGCAAATGGGTCCGACCTTGAAGTAAAACTTCATCGAATGCAGTATGTGGAGATATTACAAAGTGGAAACAGAGACGAGGCCCTTAAGTATGCAAGGATCCACTTGGCACATTTTGCATCTGACCACTTCATTGAAATTCAGAAGCTTATGGGTTGTCTCTTGTGGGCTGGAAAGCTTGAACAGTCCCCATACCCCGATTTACTATCCCCTGCTAACTGGGACAAGTTGGCTGAAGAACTAACTAGGCAGTTTTGCAGTTTTTTGGGACAATCCTTTGAGAGCCCTCTGGGCGTGACTGTAGCTGCTGGTGTCCAGGCTTTGCCACCACTTTTAAAGTATATGAACGTGTTTTGGGGAAAGAAGCAAGAGTGGCAGTCAATGAAGCAATTGCCGGTTCCAGTTGAGTTGGATGATGAGTTTCAGTTTCACTCCATATTTGTGTGTCCGGTGTCCAAGGAGCAAGCTACAGATGATAATCCGCCAATGCTAATGCCCTGCGGACATGTTCTCTGCAAGCAGTCAATAGTGAGGATGTCAAAGAACCTCTCCAAGTCCTTTAAGTGCCCCTATTGTCCAACTGATATCGACTCAACTCTCTGCAAGTCACTGTATTTCTGACTTGTGCCACTTGTATTACATAGATGTACAAGTATCTCTCTCTCTCTCTCTCTCTCTCTCACAGTTGGACCAAATTGCATGTGCATAAACTAGTTGTGTACCCACGAAAGGGTGACAATCGTGATCAATTGTTCCTTACTGTTGGCAGCATATGTAAATAGACATTCTTTTGATGTATTCATGTGGGAATGGAAATGCAAGCTGGTGTCTTGACATTAGATGGTATGGTAGGCATATCTTTTGTAAGCTACACACAGCATTCAAAGCTTTTCGCATCTAAGCTTTGCCAGGTCTGCCCAGTTAGCGGAGTCTGAAAGTCATGTAGGGTGATGACAAGTGTTAGATGTTCTATTGACCCTCTCCTAGTTTGTATTCTCCGGCATCTCGACATTATTAAGTCAAAACTACTTCTCAGTTCCTACCAAGTGATCTTAGTCGTAGATGGAGATCATTTAAGATCTTGACCGTTTAGGGAAAAGCAAAAGAGATTATCATTCGGTACATTTTGAACATACAAATTTCAATTTGAAATAGTTATTTTCATTGTTGTAATTCTCGGAAACATGATGTTTAAATCGGAGACTTGTATGAAATTCTTATCTAGAATTAAGACAGAAACAGACAGCATCAACAGTATGGACTGGGATTCTAGACTATGAGCTGCATGCACTGCTCTTTTCTTATTGAGAGACGAATGCTACCAGCATTTCTAGTTTTCATCAATTGCTCTTCCCCCTTTCCTGTCTTTGCAGGTGAAGTTGGCTTCATCAAATGCTCTTTCCATTTCATGTCTTGCTTCCCCACTTTTCTTTTTCGGGAAGCAAATTCCAGTGAGGTCTTTTCGAAGTTTAATGTGAAAAATGTTTCGAAGTGTTGCGCTTCTTGGCATGTGGAATCACATGGACGTGAAAACGCATTGATTTACCTTATGCTTCTTTGGTGTGTCGAGCTCTTTCATGGATTTTGCACCCCACTGTGCCCTATAGAAGAAAAACGCCATGTGAAAATTAAGATTCAGCAAGCACAAGCAGGGCTTCCTCCAAAGTTCTGTAGCATGTGAAGTGGAGCTTTCGCGCAGGAGGGACTGATTTGAGACAATACACCGAGTGTGGGAAGTCCGATGGTTGCCTGGGAGCACTTTTGCTCGAAATAGCGGAGCAGGAATTTCGAGTAGTGCGACCATAGTTTCACCGCCACATGCACCATAATGTATGATTGTTTTTTGAGGAATCCAATTTACGGTGAAGTGAAACTCCTCATCATGAAACCAAGCGTGTGGAAAGATGGGGAGCAACAATGGCGATGGAGCAACCTGATGTTAGGGGCGCGCATGACAAAATTTATGTTTCTCTATTTCTCTATTTTTCTTTTTCCGAACAAGTTTAGAATAAAAATCCATTTGATAACGCAATTTCATTTTTCTATTTCTAGAACAGATTTTTATTCCAAAATAAATTTGGAGCAGAAATCGAAGTTAAAATTTTTAGCTTTTCTATTTCTAGAACAAAAATAAAATATCAAAATTTTCTTATCGTTAACTCTCATCACCGCCCATCGTTCACTTGTCGCTCGTGGCATGCCGAACGCCCACCACCAATTGCCGGCTGCCCGCCACCGACCCTGGCCACCAACCGCCAACCGCCAACCAATGGACGTCGACCGCCGGCCACCACACTCCAGCCACCCGTCGCCAAACGCTGGTTGCCGGATGCTGGATGCCCACCAGTCGTTGGCTGCTCATTGCCAATCATTGGATGTCGGAGGCTCATCACCAACCACCGGATGTTCACCGACAATCATCCGCCGCTCGCCACTAGCCACTGGATGTCAACCGCCCGCCACCCACTTCCGCCAATCCGACCACTAGCCACCCGCCACCGCCTCCTGTCGCCGGACTTCGGATGTCGGACATCAGACGTTGGACACTAGTTGCCGGTTGCTAGACTCCAATGTCGGAGTCTAGACTTTGGCCGCCCGCCACCAGTCACCGGACTTGGCGCCGACACCGAACGCCAGACTTTGGCCGCCCACCATCGGTCACCGAACATTGGTCACCAAACATCGGACTCTAGCCACCGAACGCCAATCATTGCCACTTCTAAAAATAGAAATTTTATTCCGTTATCAAATGAATTTTTATTTTAGAAATAAAAATTTTGAATTGTTATCAAACGCGTTTCTTTACTCAAACACTCGTCCATGAAATATAAATTGATTTATGTTCCAAAAATTTGTCATGCGCAAATTTATCATGCATCTTAAGCGACGCTGAGTCAATGACCCGTCCGCCATTTCTCTATGTAGTTAGCCTAGTTGGATGATGAGAGTTCCTCTCAAACCCAAGTTAAAGGGCTTGAAAAGTTGGTAGGAGAAGGAAATGAGTCAACAAGATTATTGATTGATGTATAGACACCACCCTCTCCCATTATGGACTATTATAGCATAGATGTGTAGCTCCGTCTCAGAAGGAATAATTGAAAGAAATGTTTTATTCTAAGTCTGATCATAGAGTTATTGACAGCCTCGACCCGTGCTTACACGATGCATTACAAATTTACAATTGGGAGAAAATGAAGTCTGCAAAGCAAAGACAGCAGAAGAGCTTTGCAATAAAATGGTAATTTAAGTTCTACGAGCAACAAAATCTTGAGGAAGCCTTCTGTTTCCTACCTTTTCAAGTCAATTTTTCCAAAATTTTGAGGATTGTCATAAACGACATGAACCAAGAGTCATCTCAAAGACTGTCTTTTTCCTCTGTGAATTCACCTCCAAACAGAGTCGAAAAGCATAGTTACGGCAGCAATTTCCTCACATCGATAAAATAGAGAATTATCCGTACTTCCGCTGATAATTAAGCAACAATTTGGGATAAAGAACCGATGGTCCGTGCACCCACTTCATGTGCATAAAACCAGTAAAAAATAAACCATGAATCTGAACGCGCAAATTTGTACATGGAAAGAGGAAACATCTGATTACGCAAATGTCGGAATAATGCTAAAGGTTAACAATTTGAATATGGACACAGATCATTAGAGACTTCATGAATAGACATTATGGACTTTGGAAAGAACCATAAAAGAACGAACAGAGACATTATGGACGAGGACAAGTAAAGGGAAAAGAAAAGTGCTCCTGCGTACAACTCTTTTAACTACTAGCACAAACTTGGAGCAGGCAAACAAAATGCAACATCAACTACCAGCACAACCTTGGACAAGAGCAAACAAAACGCAAATTCATGCATGAAATATTGGAAGAAGTCGAAGGATGACAAACTCGGAAAAGATAAATTGCAGGTCAGAAGACTAAGTAGGCAATAAGAAAATCGGGACTAAATTTTGATCCTCTGGGGACTTCCATATATGTAAGCCTAGAGCACTTGATCCTAATAAGGCTTCATCAATAATATCGGACTTGGTTTATACCTAGAGAGCAATGATTTCCAAGGTACCTGAATTTTTTTTACTACACAGGCAACGCCCAGTACCCCAATTGTCGACATGCATGCTCTTTGGTTACAGAAACTAGCCACTATTAGGTGAACTGTGATGCAGATATCGATTAGTCAAGCAACACATTTCTGATGATAATAGGGCAAATTAACAGAACACATGCATCCAACAGATCTCTTTCTGACAGGAACAATCTCGTGACATACACACAGTGAACCAAGAATTCTACTGGGTCACTAAAATTCAAACAAGCACAAATTCTTCTAGCAACTTATGAAAGTACTTACAACAATCATAGGGTTGAGACAGACTTCAGACTAACAACAGTGACATTTTCAGGCAATAAACAAAGACTCATGATGGACATTAGCACCAGGCCGAGTAGTACTCTTTCCCATTAACAAACAAATATCTCCACATATACCACTCCAGTAGACAGAGATGTAACTAGGCAAGCATAGTAACCCGCACTAGTTTCTCGCCTTCGACTTTTCCAAAGCTCTAGGTGCTGCAATGTAGAATCATAACAAACGAACAATTACTGAAAATAACAAGCAGATAAGTAAAGATAGGGAAATTAATAAACGCAACCCCAAGGCAAGATATAAATCACAGAATGACAACATAAGGAGAGAATAAATAGTTTGCTTGAGCAGTGGTGTTGGCATATGCAGTTTAGCTTTCTGGAACAACAATAAAGCAGATGTATAAATAATGCCACATCATGCCACCAATTTCCAATACAAGCAACACTTAACTGGAGCGTCACTAAACAAGCTACTCTAACTGTACTCTACATCGTGCATAATGTTTAGAGCAAAAGAAAACGAGGGTTGAACAACACAACATCAACCTCAGCGGGTTCTCCAACTTAAATATATCAAAATGGCCATTCCAACAATTGAGGAACCAACTCATAATTGACTGTCACTGATTTAGTCTACCACTATACCAATTCGAGCAAGAACAGAGGATGAGATAAAGTTAACCTCCTGAATGCAACAGCACAGTTCTCTCAACGCTACTCTTCTATTTGTTAACTGCAATGACAATTAAGTGACAGAACTCATTCAAGAACATCACCAAGAGCCACTTATCTGTAACTTTTTCCATCCTACAACACACTATGCATTCTATAAACCATAAGGATGCTAGGACAATACGAATAATACTTGAACAAAATACATCCCAAGCAGTAATAAGAAAAATTGTGTGGCAAATGAGTTGTGCAAGTAAACAGAAGAAGAATGGAAAGCATCTTTTTGTAAAAGTTAAGATTAAAAATAGACTGATTCTACTGATTAAATCACATAATAAGACTAGGCTTGGATAGACTTGCCCGGAAAAACTATCATCAGTGGGAACATGGAAGATGAAAGAGTCAGTATGAACACAGAGATAAAAGTTTAATTAGTGGTACGAACCTAGTCCAATTGCATCAGCACCCTTCATAATCTTGAGCCGCTTGCATGAATCAATGAACATCCTACCATAGCAAATTAAATCAGGATAAATAAGGAGGAACTTGAGAATAAAGGTTCAAATTTTGCATGAAAAGGAAAGTTTTATTCTATCTTTCAGAGGTAAATGAACAGAAAAAGGCACATAGAGTCAAACACACTCAATCCATATGACATCTCATCAATCATAACAAGATTACACTAGCTCTTACTCTATTTATTTGCTGCATATCTTATTAGCAGTAGTAGTTTTAGATGAGGCAATGTAAGCCAATCAAAGAGAGCACAAACAGGAAGAGTAGAGTTGGAAGGGTGATAGAGACAAATGTGAGTGATTTTATTTCAAATGGAAGAAAATAACTTTATGGTTAGCATTCTCAAGATACCATGCTATCAGTTTCCTTTCGATATACTCTAATACCACTGGAGCATTAAAGAATCATGTCCTGGTCATAGGAGCCAAAATGACAGGCCAAGATGTAGTCATCCGAGGACAGTTTAAAAATCAAGTTATGTCAGTTCTCACTAAAACACATTCATTTCATGCATCTGAAAAGTGAAATGCTTATAGCTTGATTGTTATATTAACGGCTAGACAGACATGTCAGCAAATTTTCAAATGGCTTTATCCTTCCATAAGTCAATTTATCATTCTAGGAAACGGGAAAAGCACTTGAAAGATTCTCCAATTTATGAAAGAGTGATTAAATTCTAGTCAAATATTCTAAGCAGGAACAAGAAAGTGGAAACCATCCAAAGACAGACAAGCAGAAACTACCAGAAGAGGGACCAGTGTGACCATATTAGCAGTAGTAAAACCTCGGTGTTGAATATCTGTAGATGCAACCTAACTACTGATTAAAACAAGACAACTCTGTCCATTGTCACTGCTTTTATATAGGAGAATCTCCAAATGCTTGAGTACCTTGGTAAAGACTTTCCCCTAAATGTTCTCTCTGCATGGCTTTTTAGTCATTCCTTATGGATATTTTTTGAAACAGAAAAACAATAAAGAGCCTTATGTTGAATATTTCAACAAACTTCCCAGTGATGATCAATTTACATTTGACTTATTATCTTCAAGGGAAATTGCCATATCGTCCAGCTAAGCACACTGAAAAGGACTATTTCTTCCACAAACAATAAATGCCCTTCATGTTGGCAAAAATTGTAAATTAAGTTGTATGAGGAGTTTTTCAGTTCCTTGAGTTAATCTACCTAGAAGTGCTCATCACAAAAACACACAGATTCATAATATATGCAGCTTCTGTTAAGCATGCAAAGTCAAAACCAAAACAAGCTCAAGAGAAATAAATAAAGGTACAAAGCCCGTGTCCAGTTCTTTTTTCAGATGTGAAACCTAAAATTCATAATGAGGGAACAACTAATTAAGTTAACTATGTCTTTGATTTGCCACATCTTATTTCAGCAGAATCGATTTTTCTACTAGTTTATGCTAACATTATGCCCTTAATGGCCTATCAGTAATCTACTAGAACTCCTGTTTTAGCAAGCTTCTCTTTTTCCTCTCTTAATCTTTGACAACCAGCATAAAAATGAAAGGAGAAATAAGTTAATAAGTACATAAAGGAATGAGTAACATCAAATAAGCTAAAAAACAGCCCGTCTAGCAAACTAAACTCTGTAAGATTCAGCTTTCTTATCTATTGAAAGAAACACAATGCTTAACTTGACCCTTTTCTTGAAATAACTAATACAATCACATTAAGCTCTTACCACTCAGGTATCCTCAGTTCTTACTTTTTATTTTTATTTGCAGATGACAGTATTTCATGAACAAAGCAGTAGCATTCTTTTTTCTTCACCACTGCTGTCATGACTTTTGTAAGTTGTGACCCTATTAGATTCTGGCGATCATTAATTTAATCTCATAATTGTTCAATATTCCACTGCACTCTCTTGACATGTGCCTGAATATCTAAAATAGAGTAAAGCTTAGTTAATCCAACAAAATACATGTTAAATAGCTTATCCTGAGTTGTGTATGGGAACTTTTTTTGTTTGGTCAAAGTGTACGGGCACTTCACATGGAAGCATTTGCCTCAGTACATGCTCTTCGAGAGATCTAATCGCTAGATGTTAAAAACACTTGCTTCTTTTGCTGAGGCATAGTAACTCATCTCTCCCCTTACTTCTTCAGTTCAGTCTTTGAGCAAGAAAAACAATAGTCAATATTCAAAAGTCTATTTTGAAAGGCCTTAACTTTCTTGGCACAAGAATTTTTTGTAACTTTTAAAGATTTAGCAGATATTTATGTAAGCACTCCAGCATACCACAGTACATATCAAGTAGATCCTACGTTTCTCCACGCGATTATTAATAGGCTAAGAATTCTATAAGCAAAAGCCTCATGGTATACTATAAGTCAGGAGGATTCTCCAATTCTATTAAAAAAGAAATTAAAAACAAAAGAAAATTTCAATTTCCAATTACTAGCAATTGTTAATTCACGTTTGTCTTCCTTTTCCTAATTCCTCCATGCTCCTGCTTGCTTTTACAATTAAATTTAGCAAGCTCAATGCTCTAAAAGAGTACTATGTCTCAGTTATGAGACATGTAACATGCAGCACACATCCTGAAGGAAACTAAAAACTTACTCCCAGGGCACATCCCCGACAAGCATCCAGTCACCATCCTTGTCCTCATAAGTAAGAACATACTCCGATCCATGCAGGAAATCTCGCAGCTTACTCTCGTTCAACATCTCTCTTCCTGGAGTACCATTAGATCCACATTGACCTGAAAGCATAAAAAAATGTAATTCACTGGAAGTGTGCTAAGGTATTCAATATTCACTGATGAAGATCCATCAAAATCAAAACAAGGATGACCCAGAATGGCAGACACAATAACACACCTATGGTGAATCCGCTGAACATCTTCTCCAGAGAAGAAGATAACTCCTGATATGTAGAGTAATTCCTCAGATCTACCTTCCTCAGATAAGGAGCACCATCCATGCTGACCTTCACATAAAGAGCACCAGGACCTGGTTTGCCATCAACTTCATCATTGTCCTTTGAAGTTGTAGCCAATGTATTCTTCCTGTATGATCTAATAGGAGGCCAACCAACGACCTGAGCCCTGTCATTAAAGACAGCATCAACAGCCATTAGAAAGCTGAAACCTTGTTTGTCGTTCATGACCAGCTGTTGTCTTGCTTTTGGACATAAAGCCATTTGAACAGTAAATTAAACTTACTTGGCAGCTGGAGCATTGTTTGAAGCTCTCGCCTGACTAACTCCAGCTCCATTAAGGGCACGAGGGCATTCTGGTGCTGGTTTTGGGAGTGCCTCCTTTGGCACAGTCGCCTGGGCCCCAGAAGTCCTTGATGGGAGCATTGCCTTCATCCCTGCATTACCAGGAAACTTTCCTTGGCCTCCACACTGTGCAGTTTCAGGAGCAGTTCCAGTCGCATGAAACATCCAATTTCCATCAGTGTATTTAGAGCTCTTCAGCTCTGAGAACTCATCTATGGTGTCAGAGAATCCTCTTTTGTTTCCTGAAGCGATATTCTTCTGAAGCGATGATGAGCAGATCCCATCCTTCAAAGGAAGCAAAGGAAACAATGGCTTCTCATCGAGCTTTCCAGAGCTCAGCAAGCACAGTTTTGGTTCTCTTTCAGGAGATTGAGATCCAGGGAGACCAAGCGTCAACTCAGTAGCCTTTAGATTCAGATTACTTTTATTCTCATCAGACAAGCTTGAAACTGCAGAACTATCAACTGAAGAACAGTCAGACAAACCCAGATAGTTTCGCTCCTTCAACCCCAAGCAGTCATGAGAGGCGCCATCTATGGAGGGTGAGGTGGCTACTGTAGAGGTATTGCCACCCCCTTCCTCCACACCCAGAAGTGGTGGAGACATCAGACTTGAAAGACAATCAATCTATTCTCTTGAACTGCACATCAGTGATGAGGATATAAGTACAACCAAGAGATTGTATTTCTTTGAATTGAAGGCTCTCGAGCTAAATTGCGATCAGTGAAAACGGAAGAGCAGAATATGGGGAGAGATCAACAGTTATCACGATTTCAATGCTACAACTGGCAACAATAAGATGAGCATTATGTGAACAGTTTAAGAACTTCACGAGATGATGATAGACAACAATCAAAGCTGAAGAATAACGACATAAACCGGCATTTTGCGAAGAATTTAGACAGTACTAATGCTTCAGTGGCTTTACACTTAAAGATCACGGAAGCTACAATGGCGCAAAGCAACACTGCATCTACAGGAGAAAAAGAAGCTACTTGCATCATCGCCACAAGTATCAATCTCAATATGCAAAGCCAAAGTCTTCCCCCATAGGAGGATAAACTCTAGCCACCGTGAAGACGGGAAAGCAGCAGAAGCACAAATAGATGCAGATGGAGAGGGCAGTTTCATTAAAAATTTGGACAATTACACAGAAGACGACTCACAGGAGAGACCAAATTAGAGTAGAATCACAGGAAAGAAACGCCTCCTGGACAAAAGAAGAAAATTCCCACTAAAAGAATATTACACCAAGAAAGGAAAGAAGTTACGAAGCATAATATTCCTAAAGCAACGAAACCTAAAGAAAACAGGAAGAAGCACAAGAAGCCCGCAATACTACAGATAAGGTAGGATGAAATGGAGTTACAATTTCTTCGCTGCAGGAGTGAAACCCAACAAGTCAACTTAGCTTAAAAAGATCGTACTAATTTCCACCAAATTAAAGCAACTACAGAACTCCATATACCCTGTGATTCGGTGACACAAAGCGCCTTCGGACATACACACAAGCCTTACAAAACAACATGCTACAGCATTTCCTCAGATCTACCACCACAACAGACCACCACCCGATTGCCAAAAGACACTGAGAATTTTTTCACTTTAAACACCAAACCTCAGCAAGAGCAGAAACCCAAAAAGAAAAAAAAAAAAAAAAAAAAAAAACAGAGGGTCGACCCATGAAACCTGCACAAGCCAAGAAATCGACGGGAGATTCTCAAATCCACACAGAACATATTCGAAAGAACACGCGAGATCTCCAACTGGGTTCGGTCAAAACACCAACTTTCCACCAAAAAGCACCAACCCAGAAGAAGAAACCCCCCAAGAAGAACAGAGAGACAAGAAAAAGAAGGTGGCGAAATACCTGGAGAACACCTCCCCAACCGGCAGAAGACGAAGTACCCTTCTCGACCCAAGACGCAGAAATGCACGAATTGCAGACAGAGAGAAACGGAGAGAGAGAGAGAGAGAGAGAGAAAGGGATTAAGGGCCTTCCATTAAGCAGAAAGCAACAAGAGCAAGATGGGCAAGTTTTCTTTCACCGGAGCACTCGAAAACTCGGCTTGAAGAGAGAGAAAAAAAAAAGGAACGAAAAAAGGTACCACCAGGCGGACACGCGCGGCAGTGGGGAGCCGCGGGGGGGGGGGCAAAACGGTAAATTCGGATGCGACAACGTAGTGATATATTTTCGACCGGAGAGAGAGAGGAAGGGGGAGGCAGAGGGGTAATTCGGACCATTCACACCCCCCCGCAGTCAAAAGAAAAAAATGGATATTTTGCTTTGACTCTCCCCTAGAATTTCCGTTCGTGCTTTCACACGTGTTCCTTTCCTTTTATTAAAACGCTTCCACACACGCATTGAGAAAGGTAATATTCATGAAAGTGGTGGGGGTTTTTTATCTCACTTTCTTTTCCATGCAATACAAATAAATAAAAAATGCTAAACTATTGAAATTATATTGTAATTGTTTGACCATTTTAATGTATCTGATTTTTCAAAACGTGTAAAAATATCATGCTTCTGAGTATTCGGTAATTTAAAGTATTCAAAATTTTAGACTTAGGAAGGATGTTTAAGCATTTGTCCTTGTGAAAGGTAAAAGAGCTACGATCGCGATCTTCTTGTCCTTTCAAATGAGTGATATAATTAAAGGGGTTTTCAGTCTAATAAAGTTATGTGAAAGGAAGAAGATTTTGACCTTAAAGGTAAAAAATTGAGGGTTGTAGCTTAGTTCCGCCTTCTTGTTGATTTGACTTTTCTAGTTAAATGTCGAATTCGCTATCAAGTCAATGATGGTCCGGCGTTCCTTTTAGTAAGAGGAGACTTATCAAGAGATGTACAACGATCTAAATTCAATTTAAAAATGGCCGACTTGATTGTAGGCTGCTTTTTGAGAAAACTAAATAATATTGCAAGTAAACAATTTTAAATTTAGATTTGGAACTGGGGGTCGAGATTATTATTAAACATTTTGAATATATCATTTATCAAATTCAGTAGTTGAGATAATACTATCGGTATTTTTAGAATAGGTAATAATCATTTCGGTCACGGAAGGCGACTCCCACCATAATGGAATTGGTCCTCCATGGATGGTCCAAAAACTCACTTAAAAAAAAAACAGAAATTAAATATCTTGCAAACTCTCCCGCAAAAATTAAGAATTTCCGGTGTCGGCGTTCTATCAATTCAGCTCCTCTCTTTTTTTCCCCTTGGGATGCTCAAATGACAATAATGACCTTGGGGCTCTAACCACAGTGGCACGAGCCGTAAATAAAAAGGGGCCCTACTGCTGCAAAATCGCAGGGAAGCTGTTTCGGGGTGACAGGAAACCATAAAAACCAGCAGCAGCTGCAGAAACCAGAGCAATAATAATAAAAATTATAATAATATAATAAAATATATTATTATTATTATTATTATTATTATTATTAAAAATAAACAAGGACCCGATCGGAAACCGGATTTCTGTGTCTCCCCCGAACGCATCAAAATTCAACAGCTCCACTCATTACTCTTTCCACACCCCGAAGAATTTCCTGTATCCTCACCAAATTACCCCTCTTTTTTTTCACTAATCGTGTGCCTTTTTGACTTTAACTTTGACTGTCGGATCCACATTTTTCTTTTTCCAAACATTTTCTCGTCAAGGCATATGTAATCACGTCCACGTGTCGGAACAACGGGCTTAGACACGTCGATGCACATTCGAGCACGATCATTGTATAAAAGTTTATATGTTCAAATAAGCCATTTGAATTTCGAGTTATGAAATGATTAATATGCATGACTCGCAATTGAGCAGGGCCTGAATTATGCAGGACGGTTGTTGCGATTTGACATGAAAAAACATGGATTGTCGGGCCTAGATGGAGATGCAATTACGAGTGCATATTTACGTCTAAACAAGCTTGATTTTTTATGGGATAATGGCACTACGAAACTAAAATTTTATGGTAGCTCGACTGTTGAGTTTTAAATCATTTTCTCTTGTGATCCGATCATAACACTCTAGTTCAACGTTATCTTAATACAAATTTAATACCATAATGTCATTGTTTTACTTGCAATGTTTTTATTTAACATTAATTAAAAAAAACGTTGGATATAGATATTTTGCACCATTTGCATAAATTGAGAATATTTTAAATATTTGATTTACAAATTTATTTAACAGTTTAAATATTTTAAAATAATTGATAGTGATCCCACAATATTTTACATAATATTAGGCATGAGATCCCGAATTCAAATGTCTCAAATAAAAATCTAATTTACGTGTAAGTGAAAATGTCAGAATAAATATCAAGTCATATTTTTGTCTCATTATTTGAAATTTTAGAATAGTCGATAATAATCATACAAAAGCTTATAAATACAAAAGAGAACTTTTTAAAAGAAATTGTGGAGCAAATTATCTTCTTAAACTATTTTACATCAAGAGAGTAACTTGGAAAAAGAAAATAAATTTCTGAAATTAAAAAGAAAAATTCACCTTCCACGCCCCCAAACAACTATAGGGGCAAAAGGGGGAAAGCGGAAGTTTGGAACCTACCATAAAAAATAATGAAAAAAAAAAGGGAAAGTCTTAAAACCAAAAGAAGCATTTAATGGTTGGAGAGAGAGAGAGAGAGAGGGAAAGGAAAAGACAAAAGTGGGTAAGAAGGATAAAATAATAATAACAATAATAATAAAAGGTGTGGGGATTAGACAGAGGAAAACAGGGGAGTTGAATTGTGCAATCGAATGGGGGGACAGGAAAGCGGCATTTTGAGATGCTTTGCCGGGCAGTGATCACGACATCTCTCTCTCTCTCTCTCTCTCCTCATCATGCATCTTTCATATATATTTATATATATATTTACTTATATATAAGTTGGTTTTTGTTAAAATAGTGCCATGATGATAATGCTCCTTAATCATCCTGGTAAACAGTATTTTTACTTTTCTCATGCTTTTGATTATACTTAACACGAAAAAGAAAACATTTTCGAAAGCGACCGATTATCCTTTTATAAGTGCTTAACGATTGTACCGAGACCACTTTGTTAACAAAATCCTACGTAAAAATCTATTGATAAATTGCTTTTGAAGCACTTGCCGAACGATCCAATAAGAGAATGTCGTTCCTACTAAAAACGAACTATCCCGATCCTGTGATCAGCACCGCCAATACTTACAAAGTCATGGATCTCCTCAGTAAGCATGCTTAATAAAATACCACCCCAAAATGTTACGATTGCTTGGGCGGTTACTTTTCTCACATGAAAATTGAGAGATCGATTTTCCGTCTTTTTAAAGAGTTAGGAGATGGGGATGTTTAGTTTTTGATACAGATTCAACTTCCATGTTATGTGAATAGATAGAGAAAAAGTTCCGAAGCGAGTTAGAGATATAGCTCGGGATGTCAAGCGATATTTCGAACGAGGAGATCACACATTCGGGCCCCGCCAACAGCATACGAATCGGCTCCAATTCGAAGCCTCTAAATAGCTGGATCCGCGGGGCCGCGCCGGGTAGCCAGATAGCTAGGAAAAAGTCAGAATAATGAGGTGGGTTGGTTGGTTGGTTGGATCGTCGGAGCAAAAAAGCATGATGAAGTGCTGCTGCTGCGAATGCGAATGGTCTCGCACGCCCGGGGGCAACATCCACTCATGCGACGTGCGCTGGCCATCACCATGCCCTCACTCCCTACGTCACTTCAAAGCCAGCCAGCAGCAACCCCTATAAATAAAAAAAGATAAAAAATAAAAAAAAAAACACGAACGGACATCGTAATTTCGGATCTTGCCATCGAATCGATTAGCATCATCTGAACATACTTTAATCAAGGCTAATCGATGCTGAACAGGACACGTGGAAGATTGCCCAAAAATCGGGGCTGAAATTTTGCAGAGCATTTAGGACCAATCCCAAAGAAAAAAAAAATGACACAGATAGTCGTATGAAGGAATCAGCACCTAGACATGCATTAATCACAGCTAATCGATGTCGAAAGTGGAAGATTGCTCGAATAAAGGCTGAAATTTTGCAATGCGTTCAGGACCGGTTAAGGGAAAATGACATGAATCATCGTCGAAAGAATCAGCACCTAGACATACTTTGATCACAGCTAATTGATGCTAAACAAGACACATGGAAGATTGCCCAAATCGAGGCTGAAATTTTGCAGTGCGTTTAGGACAAATTTGAAGGGAAAAATGACACAAATAGTCATCGAAAGAATCGGCACCCATATATGCTTTAATCATAGCCAATCGATGCTGAACTAGACACATGGAAAATTGCTCGAATAAAGGCTGAAATTTTGCAATACACTTAGGACTGGTTAAGGGAAAATGACACAAATAATCATTGAAAGAATCATCACCTAGACATACTTTGACTGTGGCTAATTGATGCTAAACTAGACATGTGGAAGATCGCTCGAATCAAGGCTAAAATTTTGCGGTGTGGTTAGGATCATCTGTTCAATGCAAACCATCCGAAAGGAAAAAAGATACAAATAGCTTTTAAAGTTTGGTCCAATGTACAACATTGTTTTTGAACTAAATTTGTTCATGAAATTTTTAATGCATGTTCAATTTAATTCATATACTATATGTGTCCTTCTATTAATTTAAGTTCAAGAACAATATTGAACATTTTCTTGTAGTTCGAGGACTTGATCAAACTTAGAAAAAAAAAATTAAGAATCATATTGAACGAATTAAAAAAAATTTATGGATTATTTTATATATTGAAATAAAGTTTATGGACCATATTAAACAAATTCAAAATTTAGGGATCGCGTTAAACATTAAATAAAATTTATTTATGTCATCATCTCATTCATAGCAATGCAATTTGTATTTTCGCATTTATTTATATGGAAAAAAAATAAGAAAGTCATTTTTAGCTTAAAATCATTAGCTTTTTTGTGATCGGAGAATTTAACAAGTGACGTAAACATATCATGAGCTTTGACGTACCAGGAGAAGTGTACGCAATAAAATCGGGTAAAATTAAAAAAATTCAACCAAAAGCACGTCGAAGTCGAGTTGCATCCCTAAAAAAAATAAAAACGAAAAAAAATAAAAATAAAAAGAAGAAGAGGTTTTGGAGAAACGACCATGAAAATTCGACGATCGCACGTGAAGACATACGGGGGAGAAAAAATCGAATTTTTTCCAACGTGGGAATGCGCACGAGCCAGTGGTGGTGTTGGTGGGGGCAAAAAGGTAAAATCACAATCAAAATAATAAAAATAAAAATGAAAAATAAAAAATATAAATCGGGGGATTGAATTAATTAATTAAGGAAAAATCAAGATTACTTTGCTTGACAGCCACAGAAATTGCGGGCCTGTGCCACGACAGCGGGGCCCAGTGCCGGAACCCCTCCGCCTTTGCCGGTGGACCTTTTCCTTAAAAACGCGAACCCCGCGACTAACCACGGTTAATCCCGACCCTAACCGCGGTTAACTTTAATTTAATCCCCGGCGGCCCGTCGGGGCGTGGCGGTACGGTTCCGGTGCGGGCGAGGGCCCCAGTGGGGCCCAGAGCGGGATCCCAATGGGGACGCGACGCGTGGCCGGATTGGGGGGTGGGGGCCCGAGCGGGGGAAGGCTAGGGTGACAGCCAATAATGGCACGTGGACCCGTGACTGACAGGGATCGAGTGTGCTGAGGAGGGACCGACCTATGGCAATAAGCGACGCTTTTTGGTGAGCTTGATGGATGATGGGGAGAGAGTGCCGAGTTCACGTGCGGGGGAGGGAGTTTTGCACTTGTAATATCTCTAATTTTGTCCTCTACTCCTTAACTCACCGCTATGAAAGATAAAATAATATATAAAAGTGAATAAGTTAAATGAATTTGCAAAACGCGGGAAAAAAATTGAAGTATATCAATTACCCATTTTACAAATGTGAGATTTGGTCATCTCCCGTGAAATCACGAGCATGGTAAGCGACTAAACATTTGCCTCTCTCGACGGGCTCGGTCGAGATGAGCATTTCGCCTCTTTTAAGTTCCTTTGTAGATGCAATGCCGAGGTCTCGATATCAAAGTAATTTTAGGGTCACCGGTACCTATTATGGATGTGAATTGTGTGGAAACGACAAAAAGGCAAATTAATATCCTCTCTTGTGAAATCATGAGCACGATAAGTGACTAAACATTGAACTCCGTTTCGATATGAGCATTTCGCCTCTTTTAAGCTCTTCTGTAGATGCAATGCCGAGGTTTTGAAACTGAAGTAATTTTTGAATCGTTATCGACATGAATTGTGTGGAAACGACCTTTGTGGTGCAAAATGTGGTCCAATCTCCCGATGCCTGAGGCGCTAAATCTGATTTTCCGCGACAAATAAAATGGCCGTCTAATCTCCCTAAAGTCCAAGGCACTAAATCTCTAGGTGAATTTGCAATTAAGTTTCAACAATCCAACTTTGAACCTAGACTAGCGATCGGGCATCAAATGAGGCCAATTTGGGCTTTGAATGTGAAATTGAATGGGCTCAGTGGGCTAAGGCCCTAGCTGAGTATTGTATCAATGGGTTCACCAGAGTTTCTTGGCCCAAAACACTGTGAGAAGCTAGATCGATGCGTATTTTGCATTTTTCGAGGGATCAAGTCATCGAGAGTATGGACAATTCATTAACGACCGATTACGATTTCTTTTAGTTGTTAATTTTATAAAGATTTTATAATACTAAGGGTACTTAAACTGTTTGTATGCGTATTGCATGAAGTGACTATAAAACTAAAAATTCGTCACGGTAAGTTTAGATGACGTGTGCGCACACGTCACTTAATCTTTTCGACCCATTTAATCGTGATATCCCCTAGGTTCACATACTTCTACCACGTTCTTAATTTCGTTCGGTTGTGTAATCCATTTAATGAACATATATTGTATGCGGTTCATTCATTGACAAAACTGGTTTATTCGAATTAGAAATTTGACATAAAACTATAGTGATAGATATAATTGCAAGTCTCACATAATGACGTGCACTCGGTATATGGGAAAAGTACTAAAAATGTCATAATTCTGTTGCACTTGTACTAATTTTATCCAAAACCTTTTAATCGTATCAATTTGGTTTCAAAATGCTTTCATAATTTGTCAATTGATTCATTTCGGCCAATTTAAATAGAAATCGCTAATGTGAACGTTGGCGTCCAATGTGAAATAATTGATGTTGATGTAGACTGTTCTTACAATTTATTAAAATTGAATTTTTTATAATTTTTTTCCTTCTTCTTTTCCTTCATTTTGGTGGTGAGGGCCTTTGCGCCTTGGCTTGTGGCCAGTGAGGCCATGATGGCTCTAGGCAAGGTCATCACAGTCTTGCCAACCACAGGCAAGGATAAGAAAACCCTCGCCAAATCTTGGCAAGGGCTTGTTGGACCTTGCCCTAGTAGGCGGCAAAATGAAAGTGAAAAACAAAAAAAAAAATTATAAAAAAATTATTGAAAATATCATATCGGCATAAGTTGTGTCATATAAGACAATCGACATCCACGTAAGCGGTTTTTGATCAAAATTGGTCGGATGAACTCAATTAGCAAAATATAAGTAATTAATCATGATACTCACTAAAAGAAATCCTTTCGTAGCGAATCATTTATTAAACTTTCCTATTGAAAAAAAAATGGAAGATATGGTTACAATTAGAAATACGCTTTAGCCGATTTTCCCTCTTTTACAATTAGTTTTGCTACAGTTTCTATTGGTCACAAGCATCCCAAAAGGTAATGGAAGCCTGTAAAGGTTTCCTCGACCGGACATAAATTGGACTTGGGGTGAATGGAATCCAGTACAATGATTACTCATCCTTAACTTCTCGAGGAATCCTTCATCAATGATTGTGAATTGATTGATTTTTTTTCAATATTTTCGACATTGAATAAGGCAATTTGTATTGATTTATAATGGAGTTGGCTTAACTATAGTGTTATATATATATTAAATAATTGGATTTTCGATACATGTTTAATTTAGTCTCTAAACTGTATGAAAATGTTTAATGTTGTCCCTAAACGTGAATATAGTTTTCATATAGTTTAGGGATTAAATTGAATGTGCATGAAAAATCTAGGGATTATACAAAATAAAAGTTTAGAGATAATATTGCATATCGAATTAAAGTTCATAAACTACATGCGTATTACGTCAAAATTCAAGTATCATTTGTGTCATTATTCCTTCTCCTTGAAGGCAAATAAGTTCACTCCAATTATGTCATTGCTTTGATTTCAAAATTGACTTTTTGTTCACAAACTTCTAGTTCATGCAAGTTTTTTTATCCCTTCTTTCTCTTCCATAAAATCAACTTTTTTTCAGAAGCTTTTTGTGACCAAGAAAGAAATATTCTCACTGACATAGGCATTTCGGGACAAGTTGGTGCATCATCAAGCATCATCTCCACAAGACTTAAAGCGGGCATTTTGATCGCCTTTAGCAATGGGCCTTAGGCTGGGCATGTCCTCCAATTTTGGGAAAATGTAAAGGCATTTTTTCAAAATTTGTTCTCGAGAATTGCATTCCTATCCACATCTCCATCTCCATCATCAAGCATCTTCCGCTTTTGGGATATGCTTGAACAAAATAATATCCGATTTTTGATTGACATGTGATAACTCAAAGATTCGACAACTCAAAGAATTGATAATTTGATGGAATCAACAAAAGTGAAGTAAATAATCTCATATGCAACCGTCAAAATAATGGAGTCGAAGAAACTGTTAACATAGTAGAGTTTACGTAATTGTTAATAATTGTTTGGTTACCGTCCGTAACCGCTTTTTGTAACTTCTCTTTGTAACTTCTCACAACCATTATGAAGTTATTTTTTTGTAATAACTATTTGTAATCTCCGTTGATAACAACCGATTATAGGCTTTAAATAGTTACATTGTATTGGAGACCCTCAACAAATCAATCAAAATGTTATCTTTTTATTTTCTATTTCCTGCATTACACTTTATTTTTCGTTTACTGTAGCTTTTAGATTCATGTTGTCAAATAAATTCTGATATTACCTATTTGCATGTTTTCAAGCTTTGTCGTCGATTAAATTCAAGACAATTTGTACATATAGTTCGGTTTGAAGTAAAAGTTTGTAGTTATTTCTTATATACTTGGATATTTCTCGTTCAGAATCGCTACAGAATCTGTCTCCTCTCATTAAAAGACGAAGAATGACTTTCGATGAAAGATATTTCATCAAGAAGAAATTCTAGTGAAACATTTGGCACACCCGATATGATCATTGTCGTTGATGAGGAGATGTGATGATGAGAATAGGGAATCAACTTGATCATGGTAACGCTGGTGGTGACAACTGACAACTCGTCGTCACAACTTGGTAATGATAAGATAAGACATTTTGAGTTGTCGATCGCACAATTGGTGGCAAAGCAAGAACGAGGTAGGATGTCAATATCCAAGATAACTCACCGATGAGCAAAGAAGGTAGCTGGAGTCAAGCCCTGTAATGTTGGCCATCATGCAATAGTTATTGGAGGAGCACAATAATGAATCGACTAACCACATGATCAAATATCTCGTCGATGTGATCAAGCCAATTATTGTCAATATCTTCATAAAGTTATGAACAAGCTAGGAACATCGAGTCATTTAATTTTAGTGTAGGGCAAATTGTACTACTCCCATCGCTGATGATGATTTTACAAAAGGCTGAAACCATTGGTGCAACTTAGACTCATGAGGTTGTGCTGATTAGTGGGAGCAATTTGCTGAATCTTGTTCAAGTTAACTTCAGTGGTAACAATTATAGTAATTTACCAAATCAAAATACCTAGCAGAATGTGCTATTGCCAAATGTAGAAAACATGTAATCAATTGGGCTAACACCTTATGTCGACAATGTAAGACCAATTGGGACAATGCCTCAACTCAACATAGTGGCTTCGTTTGGGGGGTAGTATGGTCAAAGATCCTTAGTATAAGCAATGGTCATACCCACGATATATGTTTACCAAAGGCAAAATGTGATAGTCGATAATGAGGCTAGATTGCCATCTTTGTGGCCGGGGGGAGGGGGGGGGGAGCTATTCTTGTAGTCCCTTAACAAGATACTCGACATGTCTAGATGTTTGGGGATTAAACATTGAAAAAACTAGGCCATGATGTTGGAAATGACCAAACTTTTGCCGGATTTATTCCAATTGGCAATGAGAGTGTCTAAGTATGAGCAACTACTTAAAAATAGAGAACTTTACACATCATGTGCCTTTGGAGAAAGATGTGAGCCATATTATGAATCTTTTTGGGTTGGTGCTACTTTATTCTTAGTCTAACTTGTATTCTCAGACTTTTGTTTTGCCTCTTAGTAAGGAGCGATTGTCGAAATCCATATTTGAAGCTAAATCGTCTCCATCCCAATCCCCTTGAGAAGCTGGAGATTCGAATTGCTCACCTCTCCCTTCCTATGGGAGGGTTGACCACTGGGGCAAACCCCAGTGGTTCCATATTATGAATCTGACCATGACAAAGTTTGGCAAGAAAAAATCAAATTTGTCTATGACAAATGGCCATATGATGACTCTTGGTTTCCCACTTTAAAATAATCGAATGAATGATGAATCATTCATTTTTTAAAGGGGATATGTTTGCACAAAAAAAATGTCCAATTTTTTTGTTATTATTGACACATGATAACTAACAACTCAAAGAATCAACAATGTGATGGAATCGACAAAAGTAGAGTCAACAACCTCAAATGCAATAGTCAAGATAATGGAGTTGAAGAAATCATTCATGTAGTGGAGTTCATGTAATCATCGGTAACTGTTTGGTATTCGTACATAATCTCATTTTCTAACTTCTTTTTGTAACTTATTGTAACTACTAGGAAGTTGTTTCTTTATAGTAATTGTTTGTAACCTTTGTTGATAATCATCGATTGTAGGTTTTAAATAGTCAAATCGTACTCTTCATAGGCCTTTTGACAAATCAATCAAAATGCTATTTTTTCATTATCTTTACTTTCTTGCAATGCACTTTATTTTTTCTTAGTTGTAACTTTCTGACTTACGTTGTCAATTAAATTCCAACGTTACATCTTTGCACGTTCTCAAGTTTTGTTGTTGATTAAATTTTGGCATAGTTTGTATATGTGTGTTGCTATGAAATTTGTTGTACTTTCAAGCTTTGTCGTTGCAATTAAATTCTTGTACAATTTGTACACACAGTTCGGCTTGAAGTAAAAGTTTGTAGTTATTTCTTGTCTACTTGAATATTTCTTGTTCGGAGTCACCACATAACTTATCTTTTCTAATTAAAAGTCAATGAACAACTTTCAATGAAAAATATTTTGTCACAGAAGAAATTTCGATAAAATAGGAAAATGTAAAGGCATTTTTCTCCATAGTTTTTTATTTACTTAAGATGTATTTGACTTTCGGTATATTTTGTAAAACAATTTTGAAGTGAAAAAAATGAAAGAAACAAAAGAGAGGGAACCATATCATGACATGGGGGTTGTGCTCTAGCTATGCTCGTCAGCCTTGGGTTGTGCATTGGTCAAGCTCGCTTGCCTTGGTCATGCTCGTCGGATCCAACCCCGTCTCTTTTTTCTTGTTCTTTTCTTTTTCACTTCAAAATTACTTTATAAAATATACAAAAAGTCAATGTCCAATTCTCCCAACTAGTGTTGAGTCCTCTATCCTTGGTGATAGCTTTCCCTTTTGAAATCCTAAATCTTGATCTTCTTGCTTAGATCTTTCATGGATCCCTTCATTACTTCACACCCAAATTAGTTTATCCTTTTTCATATCTCCTCTTTGCCAAGAGCCCCCAATAAATCTGCAAAGTCTACAATGAGCACAACTCTATGGAGGACAAGTATTTTATGAATGCAAGCTCCACTTACAGTCTTCTAGGTTGATCACCCCTTCTTTTCACCAATTTCACCCATCTAGGCATAACCCATTATAATACACCATGATGACACTCAATAGCACAATGAATCCAAGGCGGTTACTGTTGGTGTTTGTTTCAATAAACAAGCATACGTGCATAAGTAAATTAAGATCAAACATCTAATCGTAGCGGAAGCAAAAACACTTATCCATGTGTTTCCATAACATTTATGTGCATTTTAACAAAAATGCATAGAAGAGCTAAAGGGGCTAATCATATTAACCTTGTACCGTGCTCCAAAATTTGGTTAAGAAGTTTCTTCAGGTTCTAAGCACGAATATTTGATGTCTTCATAATAGTAGTTCTGACGTTCTTCATACTCTGATCGCGAACGTCTGACGCCTTCTAGTAATACCGGTTCTGACGTTCTTGAATTCTTGACCACGAACGTTTGACGCCTTATGGTAATACTGGTTCTGACGTTCTTCAAATGCAAAATGTCTGATCTCTTCACAGGCTTTGACGTTATTTAGATCCAGCCCCACAAGTGTCGAGCCTTTAGTTTAGACACACTACTAAATCTCAAAACTACAATTGTGCTAGCAATTGCTCTCGTGTAAGTGTTTTTGTTGATCGGTATCAGCACTCTCAATTATCGATTGTCGATTCTCGATCGTCCATCATCCAGTGATCTGCTCTTTGTATTATTTTTATAGACAATGCATATCACATTTAAATCGGCGCATTAACTCTAAACCATTTTAGAATTAATTTGATCGTAACTCTTGACGGACGTAAGTTCTGATACCATTATAGACACTAATTCGGGTGATAACTCTGTAACTGTTAAAGAGCATTATTCCAAAACATTTATTTGTAACTGTTACAAGTCTTTATTATGGGTATTAACTTTGTAATTGTTACAAATAATTAATTTGACCGTTACTTCTGAAACTGTTTCAGAGCATTAATTGGTCATTAATTTGAAACCGTTTTCAGATCATTAAATTGCTCATTTATTTTGAAATCGTTTTAGATCATTAATGTGACCATTAAGTTCTGAAACCGCTTCAGAACTTAATGTGACCATTACATCTAAAAAACGTTTCAAATCTTTAATTTAGCCATTAAGTTTGAAACTGTTTTAGATTATTAATTTGGCTATTGATTTTGAACTCACTTCATATCATTAATGATGGGATTAATTTTGAACTCACTTCAGATCATTAATGATGCAATTAATTCTAAACTCACTCAGATCATTAACGCAGCTATTAATTCTGAACTCACTTCATATCATTAATTTGGTTATTGAATCTAAACATGCTTTAGATCTTTGATTTGGCCGCAAAGTCTGAAACTCACTTCGGAGTTTGTAAACTCTAATGCCCCTTCATTAGAACTTTTATTTCTTGCCCAACTCAATCCGATTGGCTCAATTGCAAACACATTTGCAATATTCTCTCTTTCGTTTAAACGTCATTCTAATTGGTTATGGTATGTGACATCCCTAGGATCATCACTGAGTTGGCAGCAGGACTTGTACTAACACATTAGTACAACTAAGAGAACTAATTGTCCATATCAATTTCATGTTCCTACAAATCATGAGTGACATCTAGCAATATATCATGGCTACCCAGACAATGTGAAATGTTTTCAGAACATAATGAACCAGTTAGTTTTGGCAACCATGTAATTCGATCTTTTTGTCTCACCATGTCCTAATCGAACAAAGGCCATGGAACTATTGGTCAAGTCACCAATTCAATCATATGCCCAAATCTAATTGACATGTATTTCTTCGAGACATGAACCATTCATTCTTGATTACAACCCTAGCCAAGGATTTCAATACAATGTCATGATTAGATCGCATAGGACATCAATCTTGTATATCTATATATAACAAGAAGATAGCTTCCATATTGCACATGCATGTGTCTTTGTATGTGAATAAACTATGACTATCAAGTACAGAGACGGTTTGACAAAGCGTTAATATGCGCATTTGTGAACCATAACCATTCAACATACAAGTCAGCATCGTGCCTCAAGTCGAAGGATCTTACACCTAACCAAAGCATGAACGATCAGACATTGACCCCGCTAAAAAGCTTCTATGTTGCCAATCATTCTATTTATGTCACGTTTGTGAACTTGTCCAAGACAATCATCTGTGTTCTAGCTCGGATATCACAATACCCTATGACTTGTGACTCATCATCCCCTCAAGTATCCAATATTGAAGTGAAGCTTGAGAACACACCGGTCTCAACATGATCATCAATATCCTATCAATGATCCATCAACTGGGAACTGTTTAAAGATTCAGCATAACTGTAAACCTGTCACATATATTCTTAACACCTTAAGAATATGTTTAGTTGTAGATGATCTTATGGACTTCATTCATGTAAATTGGATGATAAATGAAAAAACTTATATGCCATTAAATAATCCATAACATGTAATTATTACATGGTTGCTTTAGGCATACAACTAACAGTTACAACCCAATTAATGCTCCATTCACTCCTAAATAAAGAAGTTGACCAGATTTACTTTCGCAAGCATCACCCCTTTAGGAATTGTAAGTACAGTAAATCTGTCATAGAATGGAAGGCCCACATGAGAATTATTTCAGAATGATGGCTCTTTGCAAGAGCATGGGTGATTTGCTGCTAAGGAGAATCAATGAACTTATTCTCGACAAAGAAAAAAAGGAAAGTGAACTTATTCTCTATGGGAAACTTTTCTCAAAACCAAATGTCAATTTTCAAGCGTTTTTGGGTATGTTGAAGAAGGCGTGGAAAATAGAATTAGTAAAATCTGAGATTATTGAACATGGCTATTTTCTATTCATATTTGACTTGGTTGAGGAGAAGAAATGCATGCTAGAAATTGGTCCTTGGTTTTTTGCAAGTAATATTCTTGTACTGTGAGAAGGTGATCCCAATGTCCCCAAACATTGTTATGAATTTAAACAATATGCTTTTTAGGTACATATTCTCGGTCTTCCATGAATGTGGGTTACAAAAAATGCTGTAGGACACATTCCCTCGAAGCTAGGCAAAGTGAAGAGGTCAAAATAGAAGCAAGGAATAAGTTCACATAAAAATGGAAGAGTTAAAGTTTATCTAGACTTAAATTGCCCACTAAAAATAGGAACAAAAATTGAGTTGGGAAGTAGAAAGTGATGGATTGATTTCAAATATGAGAGCTTACCTTATTTATGCTATTCATGTGGTTGTCTTGGACATTATGCCAGCTTTTTCCAAAATATCCTTATGAGGAGATAGGATTGCTCAAGACAAATGTGGTAGATATGGTTCATGGTTGAAGGCTAAAGTGAAAGAGAATAGTCCATGGTGGAAGACTTTTTATAGGAAAATAAATCCAAACCTTGAGAAAGAGGAAGTTGTACCAAAAACACCTATCCATTCGGAAGATATGGACTTGCAAAAGGATAAAAAGGGCAGAATAAGGCTCTGGTGGTTTACAACTTAGTAGCAAATATGATAGTATATGATGAAAAAATGGAGGAATATGTAGCCTTGAAGAAAGGAAAAATAACACAGCAAACTCAAGTACTATTTCTTCCTTTGACAAAAAGTTATAAAAGTGCACATACATCAAAAAAGGAAAGATATGGTTTAAAACACTAGTAGCAAAAAAATTGAAATGGTTCACTCCATATGAGAAGAGAGGGGTGTCGGGGAGCTTACAAGATGAAGAGAACCTACTAGATACTTTAGTCCATGTGTGGGAAGGGGTCAACGAACGGGCTTTGGTGGCTAGCCCTTATAAGCCACCAAGGTATACATGAAGTTGTTGAGCTGGAACTATTAAGGGTTGGACAATCCCTTGACAGTCTAGCATTTTTAAGCCTTAGTAGCTCGAGAGAGGCCCTACTTGGTTTTCCTTATGGAAACCAAGAATAAGGAAAATGTTGTAGAATGAGCTAAAAAACGTCTTTAGTGTTAAAGATGTAATTATAATTAATCCAATTGGGATTGGAGGTGGATTGGCTTTAATATGGGATGAGGAGGTTCAGGTAGATTTGGAAACAAGTATCGAAGAGCTCATTAATGTTAGATGCAAGGATCTTAACAATGGAGTTATCATGAAGATCTCTTTCCTTCATGCATCTACTAATTACCAAGAAAGGTTAAAATTATGACAAATTTTGTGGTCTACTCATGTCTCAAATTGTTTACCATGGCTATGCATTGGAGATTCTAATGAAGTTTTATATTAGTGGGAAAAAGTTGGAAAACATGAAGTGGATTTATATAGAATGGTTGTGTTTTGGGATTTTCTGAATTCTTATTCATTGATGGATATATAGAGCAAGAAATGTGCTTCCACATGGACTAATAATTGAGAAGGCATAGAGCTTGTTAAAAAAGACTTGATAAAACTCTTTGTAACTTAGATTGGAGAGTATCATTCCCTAACATGGAGGCATATGCATTTCAAGCAATTGATTTGGATCATTGTCCGATTTTTCTTCAAACCGATTTAGTTTGGTTGAGAAAAAAGAAGATGTTTAGATTTGAAGCTTTCTAGGCAAAAGATTTCGGAATGTTAAAAAAAGTGATTCAAAGAGCTTGGAGGGCTAAGGAAGGCTACTAGTTGGATATTGTGGACAAAACAAGGAAGGTAGTTGAAGAACTAAGGTAATGGAGTAGCAAAAAATTCAAGACACATCTCATGAAATCCAATCTTTACATAAAAGATTAACCAAGTTGATTAATAGGATTGAAGGAAGTCAAAACCAGGAGGAATATTGCCAAATAGTCCAGCATATTGAAAGCCTGTTGAGACTAGAAGAAATATACTAGGGCATGAGATCCATGATTGATTGGATAAAATAGGGAGACAAAAACATGAAATACTTCCATGCAACCAAAGTACAAAGAAGACAATGGAATAAAATCTCTATACTACAAATTGACAATCACAATTAGAGTCGGGACCCCTCGATTCTTAAGCAACATATATCAAGTTTCTACTAAGCTCTGTATACTACTGTGGGGAAGTAGAGAATATTAGTCGATGTTAGACCAATGTCAAGAAGTGATCACTATAGTGATGAATGAAGCTTTAACAAGGCCCATTACAAGGGAATAAATGAAACTTGAAGTTTTTCAAATGAATGTAACAATGGCACTGAGATTAGACAGACTCAATGGATCATTCTACCAAAATAATTTGTTAGAAATTCAAGAGGATATATTCAACATGGTAGATAACTTCTACAACCAAAGTATGCTTGATCTTGAACTTAATAGGACTCATATTACTCTTATCCCAAAAGTTTCAAGTCTAGAAAGCATTACTCAGTATAGGCCTATTAGTCTATGCAATTTTAATTATAAAATCATTGCAAAGGTTATGGCCAATAGATTGAAACCCTAACTTCTAGAAATTATATCCCAGGAACAAAGTGCCTTTGTTAGGGGCTGACAAATGCATGATAATATTTTTATTGTTAGGAAGTTCTACATCAGCTTAGAGTGAGGAAAAGAAAGCGGAAATTTCAAGGCAATCCTAAAATTGGATATGCAAAAGGCATATATAAGGTTAATGGGACTTTCTATGTGATTGAATGTTGAAAATGAGATTTTAGGAAAAATGGGTTTCTTTGGTTAGAACTTGTATTTCCTAGGTATCTTTTAGTGTTTGAGTAAATATGGAGTCGTGTGATTATTTCAAACCAACTAGAGGGATTAGACAAGGCAATCCATTTTCTCCCAATCTATTCATTCTTATGGTAAATGTCTTATCCTCCTTGTTATTGAAAGCTATAAGAGATGAAAGCCTAAAGGGCATTTAATTGAATCCACATTGTCAACACCATCACATTTCCAATTTGTAGATGATGCTATATTTTTCCTGGATGGTAAATTATTGATGCTTTTAACTTAGCAAACATCTCGAACCAATATTACTTTGCATCGGGATAGTCCATCAATCTCAACAAGTTAGGAATTTTCTTTAAGAAAAATTGCCCTCAAAGCTTAAAATAGAATATAGCAGCTGAATTACAAGTGCCAATCATTGAGAAAATGGGTAGATATCCGGATTACCTTTAGATTGGGGACAAATAAAGAAACAAATGTTTTCCAGATTCTAGTAAGAGTTGAGAGAAAATTAGAAGGGTAGAAAGAGAAGCTGATGTCTTTTACAGATTTAGTTGATTTTAATAAAGTGACATTGGGGAAGCAAGCTTAGAGATTCATACAAGACCAAAAAATCATATGGAGTAATATGTTGAGAGGAATTTATTTTCTTAGAGGTGATTTCTGGACGGCTAACAAATGCCCCCGACCCTCATGGAGTGGCAAAGCTTACTAATGGGAAAAGAAATAATCAAGCAAGAGATAAAATAGGAGGTTGGGGATGGTAGAAAGATTAGAATTAGAGAGGACAAATGACTAATTTTAGGCAAGATAGGCGGTCCATCAAACAAAAATTGCCAATGAATTAATCAAATTGATTGGGAATGGAACATTCAACTACTATAGGGGACTTTCAACGAAAGAATTGCTAAGGAAATCTCAGCCATGCCTCTAAGCCTAACACGTGGGCCAAACGATATGATATGAACAACAAACCATTCAAGTGCTTACAAGGTAAAGAGCGGGTACAACAAGCTTTGATACTCGAAAGACTTCAAATGGTAAATTAACCATCCTCATCATACTAGCTTCTTAAAAAACTATGGACCAAAATCTGGAAATTCAAAACCTACCCCAAAGTCAGATTTTTCATATGGAGTGCATGCAACAATGCTTTACCTATGAAAGAAAACCTATACAAGAGGAAGATTTTACCTGAACAAGAGTGCCCTTTCTATGACCAAGCTTTGAAATCTATTGAACACATTTATCCTTTGTCCCTAGACAAAGGTAGTATAGTTAGATCATAGAATCGTAGCCAACACATCTCCAAATATCAGTGATTGGATGGATAAATGGGCATGGGAGAATCTTACCGCAAGGATAAGCTCACAAGCCAAAGCAAAGTTTGTTGAAGCTTTTTGGAGGGTATGGAAGACTTGGAACAACCGGATCTTTAGAGCAAAAGAGCCCAACCCAAGCTTAATAATTGAAGAAACCATATTTTCAACACAACTACATGGAGCAGCTCCATCAACCATTTGTTTTTCGATTGTCACATTTCGTCGACTCTTGTTTATTTCTGGGCCACAAGATGCAATCTTCCTTGGAGGAATAAACCGAGACTAAAAATTTTTATCTAGTAAACTATAGTGCGAGTTTGCTGCTTTAGATGGAAGAAAAGAAATGATATCATCTTTCGGGGTGAAGCCTTGGTGGTTTCGGCGCTAAAAACCAACTGAAGTAGATGAGAAGTCCCCAAGAGACTCCAAAGATGTTGGGGGCTTTGACCCCTCGGTCTTCAGTCACTGCAAACCAATTTTTGCTTTTCTTTGTGCTCAACTACCTTAGCTCTTTGTTCTTCGGCCCTTCTCTAGGTTGCAACTTTACTGTTTTGTAGTTTCGCTTTGATGGAGTAGCTTGGATTTTGCCCTTATGGCTTTTGCATCGGATCTTTTGCTTTTGCATTAAGAAGGGTAAGCTCAATAAAATTTTACCAAGATGGAGCAGCTTGGATTTAGGGGGATTAGCAACCGGGGTAAGCATAAACCAAGATGGAGTCCTCCTCGACAAATTCGCGAAATGGATCTTCGCCCTATCCACACTCATGGTTGAAACCCTAAGTATTCGGGAGGCGTTGAACTGGTTGAAAGAAAAAAGGGATGCACGAAGTGAACGAGCTGAATGAGGTCTTTCATCTAATCTATGCACGAACATATCAACTGAACTGTGCATAGTCCTATCTTCTAAAAGCTTATCGGTGGTGGATTGCATCTTGGGCTGAGTTGAAGCACCATGGGCCGCATGCTCTATTATCAATGATTACATTGCTTTGTTGGGCCAGCTTAAAGAAGTTAACTTTTGCTTTGAACCGAGAGAATATAATCAGCCCACCACTTGGGTCGTTAAGGCATCTCAAGCCGACTCTCTCTTGGCGAACTGGATTGTTAATCCTCCTCATTCTCTCTAGTTGATTTTATGTTTGGACATCGAATCCTTTGTAACCCATCGGTTTGGGGCTAGTAATAAAATATCATTAAATTCTTATTAAAAAAAAAAGGCTATTCACTTTGAGCAAATATTTTTAGTAGAAATGCATTCCCAACGCAACCCTTGGAATGATGAGACATATATGAAGCTCTCACCATTGGGTGAGGATGGCTTGGAGGACATTTGACAAAGATAATAGGGGAGCAATTATATGATTCGAATTAAAAAGCTTTGTCAAAATTGTCATTGTACACTATTCGATTTGCCCACTTTCTTCTTTTTTGAGAGAAGTACAGCCCAAGTGTCAAAATTTAACAGGAATTAACACTTAAGTGCTAAAAGTTAGGAAAATGACACTTTTTTTTTTTTAAAAGTGGGACACTTAAGTGTTATATTCGACGAACCTTTTCAGAAATTCCTACGTGGTAATTTTTTATTATTTTTTCATCTATGTGGCTTGCCAAAATGCTAACTCAACAAAAAAAAAAAGGCAAAAACGATATCATTTTTGAGCGGATTCAAATGTTAATATAAAATTAATTTAATTATATAAAAATAAATAATTATTATTTTAATTTATTTATTTAAAAAAAAAAGGTGGGGGAGAGGAGGCAGTTGCTGAGGGCTAAGCCCTCGCCACCATCACCTCCCCACTGTCGCTAGGAAGGGCCGGTGACGGTGGGGGGAGTGTCGGCCAGGGTTGTCGGCCCCTAGCTAGGGCTTGGTGACCCCGGTCGACCCTCCCCTTTCGTTGCCGCCCCTTCCTAGCGGCGGCGAGGGCCCTCATGAGCCCTCACCGCCGGTCGGCCGGGTGGACACTTAAGTGCCATCTTCGACGAACCTTTTCAGAAATTCTACGTGGCAATTTTTTATTATTTTTTCGTCTACGTGGCTTGCCAAAATGCTAACTCAACAAAAAAAAAAAAAAAAAGCAAAAACGATATCATTTTTGAGCGGATTCAAATGTTAATATAAAAATTAATTTAATTATATAAAAATAAATAATTATTATTTTAATTTATTTATTTAAAAAAAAAAAGGTGGGGAGAGGAGGCGTTCTTGCCGAGGGCTAAGCCCTCGCCACCGTCACCTCCCCACCGTCGCTAGGAAGGGCCGGTGACGGTGGGGGAGTGTCGGCCAGGGTTGTCGGCCCCTAGCCGGGGGCTTGGTGACCCCGGTCGACCCTCCCCCTTTCGTTGCCGCCCCTTCCTAGCGGCGGCGAGGGCTCGCGAGCCCTCACCGGGTCGGCCGGTGTCGACGACCCCGGCCGACCCTCCCCCTCCATTGCCGCCATCCCTTCCCGGCGACGGCGGGGAGGCGGCAGGGCCCGCGAGCCCTCGTTGGATCTGGGCAAGGGCTCGTGGGCTCCTCGCGCCCGGTTGGTCGGGGTCGGCGACCCCGGCCAACCCTCCCCCTCCTTCGCCGCCCTTCCCGGCAAAGGCGGCGAGGGCTCAACCCTCGGCTCTCGCCATTCTCCGTCTCCCCCCTCCCTTTTTTAAATATTTGAATTTGATTTTTAAATGTTTTAAATAATTTTAGTTTTAAATTAAATTAAATTAATTTTTATATTAAATTTTTATCATGTCAAAGACAAAACAACGTTGTTTTTGTATTTTCTAGTCACATTAGCGTGCAAAATGACGTCGTTTTGCACTTACCTTGCTTGGAAAATCGCCATGTCGGCATTTTGGCTGGATTTTGGTCATTAAGTGATTCATTTTGTTCCGATTTTGGCACGTAAGTGTCACTTTCCAAACTTTTGACACTTAAATGTCATCCGTCCGTGCCAAGTTTTGGCATTCCAAGTGTCCGTACCTCTTTCCTTTTCTTGTTGAAATTGTTTGTTGTCCTTTTGTTGATAGTTAGTCGCCTCCTACATATAACAGATCTAATTTGAGATTTCAATGCCTGTGCATCATATATTGTTAATTATTTTTATGGAATCTCACGCGAAATTAAGAAATAATACTCCTATTGTCAATTTTATAGAGACAATTGCTTGTCGTATAACAAAAGAAAATCTCCTCATTACCATTGTCACTCATAAAATATTGTTAGCAACTTGACTTAAGTTTACGTATAAATGAAATTAAAAATTATTAGTTCGAATTTGATGGAATTTTCATGTCTTGATACCAAGATGGATGTACTTATGTGATTGCTGAATATTGAAGAAAAAGCATGCGATCTCTCGGTATTTTGCTAAATGTCCATCTGACAACGCTCCACATACCAATGTAAAAATTAGGAAAACCTAAAAATCTTTCTAGATTATAAAATAAACCCAAAGCAAGTATGAATCAAAATCTTTTATGAAAAAAAAATTCCGATTAAAAGCCCATGCATGTTACGAGATTGATAACGATCACTTAGATGACAAAAGGGTAATTTAAAAAAGTCGATTGTCACTGTATTTTGTAAATCTCGTATAGATTATAAATTCACTTTAGATACTTCTAGTATAACACCAATCTCATGATTTTCTTCCTCTAAAATTATTCATTTTTAATCACAATAGCACACACATGAAAAGCAACAAAAGCCCAAACCTCCATTTTTTAGTCACAATAGCACATACATATGAAGCAACAAAAGCCAAAGGTACGTCCAAAAAACCGTCCAAAATAATTTTCCATCCCTCCAATCACATGCTTAACCAACAATCAATGATTAATACAACTCACCAACCGGTCTCCCATCCCGGAATGGCCCCAAACAAAACACCAACTACATGACTTAGAAAGGACAACATAAATAAATAATTTTCAAACACGTTGAACTGTCACACATTCAACGGACCGTAAAGGGTGAACAACCACAAATGATTTCGAACTCTAGTCAAATTTGCAATAAAACCCTAAATTTATAGCGATTGAACTTTAGTTTAATGTACAACGTTATATCCGAACTTTTACTTATTTTATATTACTTTTAGACTTTTGGTAATAGTTCAATCTATTTTTTGCTACATTTTAATACAAATTAACTTGAAAATGTATAAAAATATCTAGAATTATATTAAATTAATTAAAAATACACATTAAGTTAAAACTTAATAACCACGTTAAATATATTTAAAGTTTAGGATCACTTTTCGATATTCCCCATCAATAAATAAATATCGGCTAGGAATCAATTATTCAAATACCCACTTGCAACTTCTTACATCACTCCTGCACAAACTGCATGAATTAATCTTACTATATCTACCATCATTGCTCAAGATAAAATAATGAACAACACCCAAAAGATTCTCATCATGACTCAATCCAAAAGAACCAAAACGCAAGCTCAATCTCACCTTCCACATCCCCAAAGGCAATGCCTCCCCTCCAAATCTCCCTCTTCATCATCCTCTTCTCCATCTTCACCAAACCCATCACTCCATCTCCAGCTCCGCAGCCGGAGTTCCCCTGCAAGCCGCCGCGCTTCCACCGCCACCCGTTCTGCAACGCCTCCCTCCCCGTCCCCGCCCGCGCCCGCTCCCTCGTCTCCCTCCTCACCCTCCGGGAGAAGATCCGCCTGCTCTCCGACAATGCCTCCGCCGTCCCCCGCCTCGGCATCCCCGCCTACGAGTGGTGGTCCGAGTCCCTCCACGGCATCGCCACCAACGGGCCCGGCGTCTCCTTCGCCGCCGGCCCCGTCGGGTCCGCCACGACCTTCCCCCAGGTCCTCCTCATGGCCGCCGCCTTCAACCGCACGCTCTGGTCCGCCGTCGGGTCGGCCATCGCGACGGAGGCGCGGGCCATGTACAACGTGGGGCAGAGCGGGTTGACCTTCTGGGCGCCCAACATCAACATCTTCAGGGACCCCAGGTGGGGTAGAGGCCAGGAGACGCCCGGGGAGGACCCGATGGTCGCCTCGGCCTTCGCGGTCGAGTTCGTCACGGGGTTTCAGGTTGGTGGGGTTGGGGTGCCGATTTTCTTCGCAGATTAGCGCTACTTAATTGAAAAAAAATCAATCTTTGAGCATGTTTAGCATGAATGTTTGCCGTAAATTGCGTGACGAACTTGACATTGGACCGTGAATTCAGGGCGGTCGTGGAGGGAGCGAGGAGGAGGATGATGGGTTGATGCTCTCGGCGTGCTGCAAGCACGTCACTGCGTACGACTTGGAGAAGTGGCACGATTTCAGCCGATACAACTTCAATGCTGTGGTGAATATCCCATCTTTGTTCTTTTCTTTTCTTGTTTTGTCAACCTTTTCAAATGATCAGAGGGCAATGAAATGCTATGGATAGAAATTGATCTTCGCGATGAATGCAATGGCTCTTGAGCGAAACAGTGAGGAATCGTTCTTTGTGCTTGCTCGCTCTGCTTTCTTCGTGGTTACATACAGTAGTGAAATAAGGAAGTTCATAGCACTTGAATGTTTCGTGATTGCTTGGGTTGCATTTGAAGATCTCTCATTAACGGGGACCTTCTGAATATAAATGCTAGCTTTAGCTTTGGGCTTCTAATTGTCACTCTTATCATGAAAACTTTATAGTAAGACGATGACATTCATTCATTGGTGACTAGGATTGATTGTTCTAAACATTTTAGATAAATCTTATTCTATTAAAAGAAGTTACCAAAGTATTAAAATAATTTTAGTCCTTCTTGTCTTCTTATCTTGACCATTGTCTGTTGGCCTATTCTACTGTGCTCTAGTGAGCTTCCATAGGTGCCTCATGCCAAACGGTGTGGGAAGAGGTCATGTCCCTCAAGCACACAATTAATTTTCACTAATGTGGTTTTTATTCACTTGGAAGACAAAATGAATAGTTACGGTCAAATGAATGAGACCAAATGAATCCTTCACTAGGCTTGTCTACTATGAAGGAGTTAGCTCTTAACCCAGAAAACTTAGGGTTGTATTGTAAGAATGTATTACCTGTGTCAATGTGGATGTCTAGCTTAATCCATTTCCTTTGTAGGTCACACAGCAGGACTTGCAAGACACATTTCAGCCTCCTTTTCAGAGTTGCATTCAACAAGGGAAAGCAAGCTGCTTAATGTGCTCCTACAATGAAGTCAATGGGGTGCCTGCGTGTGCTATGCAAGATCTCTTGCAGAAAGCTAGAGTTGATTGGGGCTTTAAAGGGTAAGATCGTTTAGCTCTTTCAGGTCGATTACTGATGCTTTGAACTTATTATGTAAACCCCTTGCTGGTATTAAGTTCAGATACATCACCTCAGACTGTGATGCGGTTGCCACTATTTTCGAGTACCAACATTTTGTGAAGACGCGTGAAGACGCTGTTGCTGATGCTCTCAAAGCAGGTTATTTTTTTTTTCCTTGGTCATCTGTTCGCTTCTGCTTCGCTTCATTGCATATCCATACAGTTTTGTATGCTTGCATTACTGATTGTCCCTTGATTGTTAATAAATCGTGCGTGTGATGCTCATGTGAAACCAAAGCCCAAGTCACAAGATGAAGTACATAAATGGATGATTGCATTATACATAATGAACCAAAACTCAGAGTCTATGAAATTATCCACATGAAACCATTTGCTTCTTCATGAAGTGCTCATGACATAGAGTTACGGATTCTAATGACAAGCTGTTCAATATATAAAGAATATTGGGATGGAATCAGTGACAGATTGATATGGGAATCTTTTTTTTCCGTTGTTACAGAGAGAAAAAATGTAAGAATGAAAAGGGAGTGAAAACCAAATGTCAAGACCTTCCTTTGATATATAATGAGAAAGAAAAAGGGAGGGAAGCTCCTTGTGAGAAAGAAAAAGGGAGGGAAGCTCCTTGTGTGCAAAATTGAAAGGGCATTATTATGCCTCCATCCACTACTCTTAAGAACCTAATAGCTAAAATATCAGCATAGATCTTTGATTTTTGAATTAATGTGTTAGATATTCCATGTTATCTAAGCCATGGCTATGGAATTGTGTTTGCAGGCATGGATATAAATTGCGGATCATTTTTGGTTCGAAATACTGAGTCTGCAGTTGAGCAAGGGAAGGTGGGGGAAGAAGACATAGATAGAGCTCTTCTCAATCTCTTTTCAGTCCAACTGCGTCTTGGCATTTTTGATGGGGACCCCAGGAAAGGACAATTTGGAAGATTGGGACCTAAAGATGTTTGTAAATCTGAGCATAGGACGCTAGCATTAGAAGCTGCGAGGCAGGGAATAGTTCTCCTAAAGAATGAAAACAAATTCCTGCCTTTCCGTGAGGATGTTGTTTCTTCCTTGGCTGTTATTGGTCCACATGCTAGGAACATAAGCAATATGCTGGGCTCTTACACAGGTTTGTTGATGTGCACTTACTTAAGTTGCTTGTCTGATTCTACCCTATGTCCTTGATAATTGTTCTCTGTACTTTTCCTCTAGATTGTCTTATTTCCTACCACTACATCTATGACTGTCTGAATTGTTACATTTTATTCCTTTCACAGGAATCCCTTGCAGGCAAAAAAGCCTGTTTGAGGAACTTCAAGCCTATGTACAGATGACATCTCATGCAGCTGGTTGCCAAGACATCCCCTGTAATGCAAGTGATGCATTTCATGAAGCAATTCTGGCTGCAAAGAAGGCTGACTATGTTATTGTTGTCACCGGGCTTGGACTTGACCCAAGAGACAGAAGACCTAGACCGAGGTCAGTCTTCTCTTACCTGGAAAACAGATGGATCTTGTGTGTTCAATTGCCACCACAAGTAAAAACCCTATAGTCCTTGTTCTGACTGGTGGCGGGCCCCTTGATGTTTCATTTGCTCAAAATGACCCACGAATTGCGAGCATTCTTTGGATTGGATACCCTGGCGAAGCTGGTGGGAAAGCACTTGCAGAAATCATTTTTGGTGATGTCAATCCAGGTTCGTTGTTTTGTATAACAACTAATTAGAGAGAAGCTCTGTGCTTTTCTGAAGATAAATAGCCTGAGCATCGTACAATCCCTTTTCCCTTTATTTTGCATGATCCCATGAAAGCAAGGAGGCCCGTCATGCACATAGCAATTAATTGGACATAAACATCATCAATGGTTGAGTCTAGTTTTGGATCTCTTCTTTTCCCCAGTGAATCTCTTTCTTATACCTAAAATCATGTAGAAGCAAAGTTTTACTGGCTTGTTTTCTTCTAAAGATTTATATATAGAAGTGAATTTGCATTTGATACCTTGTTAGTGTTATCTTGGACATATGGGCTTGAATTTTTGATGCAACAAACTTTGTTCAGGTGGTCGACTGCCTGTGACATGGTATACGGAGTCATTCACCAAAGTTCCGATGAATAATATGAACATGCGGGCTGATCCTTCTCATGGTTATCCTGGAAGAACATACCGGTTTTACACTGGCGATAGAGTCTACGGATACGGACACGGCTTAAGCTACACAGATTTCCATTACAAGTTCCAATCAGCACCGGTGAAGCTAACTCTGCTAAAATCTTCCAGAGCTAGTCCTTACAGGAACCGAGTACTCCGAAGAGGCTGAAGGACTGGCTTCCTTGGACATTGCTGAGATCGAAGAATCCTGTGATTCGCTGAAATTCCGGGTGCAGATATCCTTGACGAACGTCGGTGATATGAAGGGAAGCCACGTGGTGATGCTATTCTCTAGAGCACCGAGCCTAATTCGAGGCACCCCACAGAAACAACTTATTGGATTCGACCGTTTGCATACTTTTCCAAATGGATCTATCGAGACAAGCATTTTGGTAGATCCTTGCGACCATTTTAGCGTTGTAAATGAGAGTGGCAGAAGGATGTTGGTCGGGGGCGTGCATGTCTTGATGCTGGGGGATCTGGAGCATACCGTGTCGGTTGAATTGAACTAGCGATTGTGGAACTCATTTGTGTACAACATGTACAAATAAACCATTTTCTTGGGCAGATGGTGCATGTTTCCTCATGCGCTTGTCGCTCAGGCGAATTCTTTGTGTACATTCTGGAAGTAAACTCTCTCGCATCCATCCTCGCATGGGTTGGATTTAATCCACTTCGTGGGCGAGGGCATGCTTTCGAAGCGACCAACCTTGCGGTCCGGAGGTGCGGATAGGGAATTTTGAAGCAATGCAAATGGTGGCATGACAATTACCACCGAAGAACTTTGCTCGATGCTGAGATGGTTTTTGTTTTGGCTATAACCATGATGAACTGCTGAGCCAGATAACTCATCCTGCAGCTGGCCAGTAGCGCATCCGCATCAGTATAATAGCATATTGCTTTTCTTTCTGCTAGTAATTGAATGAAAATAAAATCCATTAAAGTGCCAAGTCTTTTGACCTTTTGGTGGCGTTCACAGTTTCAGATGAAAAACGAACAAATGACCCACATATTTTCAGGAATTTTCGTAGAGGAAACAAAAAAAAAATTCTGCACAGTTGGCTCCAGTCTGGTCTGATTGCTAGGTGGATAGGGTCGATTCCTGTTTCCATAAATTGGGAATCGGTTCTATCCATTATGATTCCCAATTTCAGGGTGAGAATTTGTTCACCTTATCCTAATTGAGGCGATAAACAACACCTGGACTCGCTGTAATCTTCACATTTTATACTCTCCAGCCAGATAGGGACTTACCATGTTATTGAAATTGGAGCACCTGACCAACACTTGGGTAGGCAATCTCTGAAAAATGCAAATAAGAGGAATCGAAAATAGAAATAGACGAAGATGGAAAAAGGAAGCAGAAAAAAAAATATCAATTATGGATGAAAAATAATCTGACATAAAATTGTAATTAAATCCTATTGTTTTTTTTTTTTTGACAATTTGAGAATCTTGAGAAGAGGCGGAAAAATTCTTAATATTTTTTTAAGCCATTTTTCCGACCAAACTTTTCTTCTCCCGGCCCCTCGTTCCTCAAATCGTGGTAGTGACGCTGCTGTAAAAAAAAAAAAAAAAAAACCTTCATAATGGAATTTTAGATTGTTTGGATGTACACAATGCTGTACCGATGTCTGCTTCGACGAAAGGTGAGATCATTTAGACATTTTATATGCACTTAGCACCTATCTCTCAAGATAGTCTTACCGAATCTCTAGGATATGTTCCTAATTTATCATTCTTAGGAAAACATAAGGAATCAACCTGCTCTCGAGAATATTTTTTGTGGAGAATTTGGTGAGAAACTACTTGCATTTTATAAGAGGAGAACATTTCTTTTTCTTTTGGAAAGGAGAAGAATAACTCGTTTTGAAGTTCCATTCACATTTCAGAAATTATTTTTGCAGATATTATTCTTGCTTTTTTGCCGCAAATTGACTGGACAATTATGACTTGCCTATAATAAATAATTGCGAATACTTATCCCTTTAACTAAAGGTATAAAAAAAAAAAGGTATATATTCTTGGGAATAGTAGGATTACATCTGTCCACGTCCATGACCTACGAACGAGAAAGAAAGTCCTCGCTTTTATTCTCTGACTTTTTATCACTTTGGTCATCCCTTTCGAAGGCTTTTCTTAAACCCTTTTCCGACCATGAAATCCAACAGCCGTCCTTCCCAAAAGATCTGTCCACGGCGTGCCTCTGCAATCACTCTCCATTCAGGAGCCAAAAGATCGATTAGGGTTTCGTTACCCGGATGAGGAAGGAGAAGCTTCATAATTACTCAAGCTGTTAATCATATTTTAAAGGAAAAAGTACCAAAAAAAGGTTCAATATTTATTGCATTAGTATCAATTTAGTTCTAAATCTTAACTAGATTAATTTAATCATAAATCTTTTCATATCAGCATCAATTCAATTCATTCGGCCGGCCATCCTACACGAGGCACAATTAATCTATAGTAATTTTTTATATTTTTTTCCTTTCTTTTTTCTCTTTGCCTTCTCTTTTTGCCTCTGGCTGGTGCTAGTCACTGGCTGGCGAGGTCCCCATTGCTTGGGCGAGGGGTGGCCTCGCTAGGCCTCGCCTGGGTGGCCCTGAGCCATGCCCAGACCTGGGCAAGTGTCAGCCTTGTTCCAATGCTAGTCAGATCATGATTCTGCAGTTGCTGCTGTAAGAACTCCAATTGCAATTGCTGCTGCTGCTCTCTGTTTCATCCTAGAAAAGCCATCGTCCTATCCACAACCTTTATTGATGGCCCCAACAGCAGAACCTTGAGAAGAGCCCCACGTTGACAATCCAACGCCAGTGTTATTCCCAGGGTACAACTGTGCTTGAATGACCATTTCTCTTTCATCTGTAGCAAAACACCAATTAAACCAATACCCACTACCCCAAAAGCCTTCTCTCAACCGATTTTGCTTGAAAGCCGAACAACCTCGCGTTTGGCCAGGCCTCACCCTTGATCAGGCGACACTTGGCGAGGCTGTCCTAACTTGGGCGGTGGTCGGCCTCGCTAGATCTTATGAGGGGGGCCTCGTTGGCACTTGTCCTGTCTAGGTACGGCTTGGCCTGTCGTAGACTAGGCGAGCTAGGCCAAACCCTACTTGCCATGCCACGTGACTAGCAGAAAGAGAAGGAAAAGAAAAAGAAATGAAAAAATTATTAAAAAAATATACAAAAATTTCAACTTTTCTTGTGAAAATACTTCAACCTTTGAGCTAGAAACACTAGTGTCCCATAAGCCTGCCATCTCTATGGCTGACCCTAAGGTAGAAATGGAATCAATGAAAGCATAATTTGTGGGAGGTATGCTATCCCACATTAACAGCTTTTTGATCTAAAAAATATGAATTATATTGGTATCGGTATAATATATTTATAACTTTTTTTGGTACTTTTGCCAATTTTGAAGGATAATTTGATAGTTCTTTTGGTATCGACTGGAGTTTCAAGTTAGGCCATAAGATTTTCATGCACTACGAGAGAAAGGCTGAGGTTATATTAGATGCTGCAAATTAGGGTCTGTACTGGTCTCAATGTACTGGTCTCAATTGCTGAAATGCTGTCGATAAACTGAGCAAATTTCCGTTGTCTTGACTAAAAGAAAAGAAAAACCTAATTCTTTCACGTCGAATCGATGTCGTCATTAAAGAAAAGCCCGGATCAAGACACTCACAATGACTCAGTAAGCTATATTAATGAGAGCGTATGTTTCCGGGTATGCTGATTATGCTTTATACCTACTTCCATACAAAGAAAAAGTCACGTCTATAATTGCCAACGGACCCGTAACGAGGACAATCTTTTCAGCGATGGCCCACGTATAATATGGAGTTGTTAACAAACGCTTATTAAAATACTTATAAGAGAATATTACAGTTTTCAATGTATTAACTATTCTTTTGAAGTGTGTAATTACTGTTTTGAGAAACTGAAATTTTTTATTAACGAGTGCTCTATAAACACTTATTAACAATACTTTGCACCTATATTTATTTTATGAAGCTAAAAAAGTCATTTATCTCACTCTGAACTTTTCAAAATTCCTTGTATGATATTTGATACACGTTGAATGAGCACTTTCTTTTTTGTATAAATGCTTTGATTACATACTTTCTTTCAATGCATAACCAGCCCATTACACGTACACATGTAGCACGTGCCTAAAAGTCAGTGATACAGGCAATGTTAATTAGTAACTCAGAACATTGTCATGCATGCTTAATTTTGAAACAATTCAATTTTCCAGGTAAGCTTTAAACGGAAAAATTACCAAAAATATTCTCAATCTATTAATTAGTGCTAAACCTTTTTTTTTTTGTGGCTAATTTAATCATAAACTTTATGCAATTGTGCTAATTCATCTATCTGGCTAAATTTGGCCAGTCGGTGTTGACATGGACGCTAGCCGTCGATGGGGCATAATTTTTTAATAATTTTATCTTTTCAAAACTCTCTCTCTCTCTCCCCCTCAACTAGCCAAAGGGAAGGGCCGATGGCTAGACATGAACGCTAGCCCTTGATGGGGCACAATTTTTTAATAATAATTTATCTTTTCAAAATTTTATATTAATTTTATTCTCTCTAGTGGATCTCCTCACTCTCTCTCTCTCTCTCTCTCTCTCTCTCTCTCTCTCTCTCTCTCTCTCTCTCTCTCTCTCTCTCTCTCTCTCCTTCCTCTTGCTCCAGCGACTAGCCAAAGGGGAGGGCCGATGGTTGGACTAACGCAGTAGGCAGTGGCAAGCTCGCCTCGCTGTTGCTGGGTAAGGGCGAACTCGCCTGGCCACCGGCGAGGTGAGCCCCATTGGATCTAGCGAGGGTGAGCCTCGCTAGTGGATCGGTGAGCTCAGCCTCACCCAGATTGAGCAAGGGCTCACCTCACCATCGTTGGCGAGGTTGGCCTTGCCCACATCTAGTGACGCTTGCCTCACTCTTGCCTAGTGACAGCAAGGGTGAGCTTGCCATTGCCTAGCGATGGCAAGGTGAGACCACCACCAGCCAGCTATGTTTGTTCGATGACCGTCCCTCCCTTTGGTCGGTCGTTGGAGCAAGTGGCAAGGTGAGACCACCACTGGCCAGCTGTGTTAGTCCGGCGATTGTCCTTCCCCTTTGGTTGGTCGCCAGAGCAAGAGGAATGGGGGAGGAGGGGAAAAAAGAAATGAAAAAAAGAAAAAAAAGAAAAAGGAGATTTTGCAGTTTCTAACTTGATATCTCCTCTTGAGTAATTAATACGTTATAAAATTACAATATTCTTCACTAGTATACTAAAAGATTCTTTTCGCTTACGATCCCTTTTTTCTCCACTTTTCAATTTGTCCCCACATCTCCGTCGACCTAATCGAAAAACGGCAGCAAATATATGCCTACCAAATAAAGCCAGAAAGGGAAAGGGCAATATCGCCATCATATAGGGGGGGAATCGATCGATGCACGCGCGATGTAATTCGGTGGGCTCGGTCCGTCCGCATCGTCAGCGTGAAACTAACTCCTCCGACACGACCGCTCTGTCCACGCTCACTTATATATACGATCTCTCCTCTCTCTCTCTCAAAGAAGAAGCCAAATCATCGCATCTTCCGTTGCTGTTCTCTGCAAATCTCGAGCTCCAAGCAACTCTTCCTCCTCCTCAAAGGTACTTTCTCTTTCAAGAGAGATGGACCCCAAGTACGGTTACCCTTACCCTGCTCAAGGTACTCTCTCTCTCTCTCTGTTATGTACTTTTTCATGCATGCTCCTGATTAATTTCCTGAAAAGTTTCGCCTTTGAGGCCATCGACGAGGTGCCCTTCTCGGTATTCTGTGCGATCGGGACCTATTTTCACACGATTGGTCGATGAGCCTGCATTGACATGTATATCGTCGACTTAAGCCTCGAGGATTTGGTTATTCTGATTATTGGTTTGTTGGGGGTGTGGTTCAAGGATACTACCAAGGTCCTCCGGTCATGGCTCCTCCGCAGTATGCACCTGCTCCGCCGCCCCGGCGAGAAACGGGGTTTCTCGAAGGATGGTAGTCCTTGTTTTTGTCTATTCACTTCTTTGTTAATTAAGGTTATCATGCGATCTCATTGTTCTCTCTAATCAAGAATATTCTTTCCTTGATTTAATTTGCAGTCTTGCGGCTCTCTGTTGCTGTTGCCTGCTCGACGAGTGTTGCTGCGACCCTTCGGTCATATTCGTTAGCTAATCTGATGGATATTGTTGAGCATTTGCTTGCACAGTTCGACTTGAATAAGTTTGGAAGTGTCGCGTTTTTCTGTGAGTGAATATATTAACCGTCTTTTGCTTTTGATTATATCTATTTTAATTGCCTCGTCTTTGTGATTTGTTCGCAATATCTTGGTAAAGATATCTGAAGTATATAATGTTTCGAATCAAGAACAAATATTGCGTGGGGAATATGCAAAATTGCCTTCCGCACTCACATAATTAGTAATTACATGATAAAGGAAACTTATTTTCAGAATGTATGATCGTCACTCGTGTCACTCGTAATTAAAAAGGCTAGCATGATCTGCCTATGTACGAGATCACATGGTATGGAAATTAAATTACAAATTTTCATCTAATAACTGCTCCGTAAATACATAATCTTTTGGCTGTGACAGCACATACAAAATAATGGGGCTGATATCAAAAGCTTTCTTGGAAGCTTTAGATATTTGGTTTAGGCATTATTCATAAATCAAGTTTTCTGACTAGAGCAACTCTTTAGGAGGAATGTAATTGAATCGCGTTAAGTCGATACACCATCAAACTTGAGCTTCACTCGACTCGCATATTCAGTGCTTGAAATTTGATTTTGATCTTGATCAAGTAGAAACTTTATTGCTTGAGCCTGGCTTTAGTCACGATGCTTGAACTCGACTCAATTACTTGAGTTTAGAATGCTCAAATTAAATCTCAACTTAAGGATATTCATATATGTTTTCACAACCATTTAATAGTTTTGGAAAAATAAAATAAGCTCAATTACACTTGCAACGTCGTTGAGTTGAGTATTACCTAGAGTTGGATTCGACAAGATTCTTGAGTAGCTCGCGCTTGATTGGAAATTAGATGGGTCAATCTCAAGTAATCATTGAGTTGGACTCCGAACTACTCAGGAGTAGCTTGACTCAATTCGCCTCTACTCTTGAGCATGAAAGGCCCAAGGAATTCCTCTTACACTCGGCTACTTCTTTAAGAGATAACACGAGGCTTCTAATATTTTGGCCCGACTCGATCCCACGGACGCCTACATTATTAATATGTGCCATCTATGTGCATTGGGTGGTGCTTCACTCATGATGGCAGGTGTAACTTTCAAGGTTATTTTGGGTGGGAGACATTATAATTCAAACTGGCATTTGAGGCGTCCAAAAATGAATGACATCGAAATTTTCACATATAGATATCTTGCCCCATCATTCGAATATCGTTATTGGAATTCTTGAGGTTTGATTCACGACCAAAAATTATTCTAATGTTATTATAAGTAAAAAAAGCGTAACCAAGTCCCAGAATCCGAAATCTCTAATTTAGGCGGAGTCCCACGCCTTACTCAGCCTCAAGTCGGCTTAGAATAGCTGAAAAAAGAAAAAAAAAAGAAAAAGAAAAAGAGAAGGCCCTCCTTTCCCTTTCATTACTTTCATTCTTATAAGTTTAGAGGCACGAAAGTCGACTTCTGTGCTGTGTGCAGACAGTCGTATTGGTGCTCAAAGAATCCGATCTTTAAGGCCAAAAGAAGGAAAGAATGTGGCTTAGCTTAACGCAAAGTATATTTTAACATCAAGAGGTGGATAAAGCATCTTTATCCTTTTGGAATTCCTACTATTCAAGTAAAGAATGTTTAGATGGGCCCATGTGACGCATTGAACAAGTGAACACATTTCATGGTATATAAACAGACAATTAGACTCCGTTCGGTTAATGAAAAATAAATGATCTGGAAAACTTTTTTAATAGTAATCGCTTATATCATTTGAAATAATTGATCAATGAAAAATATTTTCATTAGCGGCAACAATTTATGTCTAAATATTTTTATTGATAATCAAAATATTTTTCATCTATTGCTTTTTGTAAGTGATATAAGAGATTATTATTTTTTAAATGCTTTTTAGATCATTTATTTTTTGTGAAACAAATACACCTTTAAAGGCATATTAGTATTTGGGCTATGTGTAGGCATATTATTAACTAGAAAATATTTTCTCATTTTCCAGAAAGAAGTTCAAATCGAGAGAGCAAATATTCATTGCCGAAATTTTAAAATGACTAAACATTAGGCCCATGAACATAAGTGAACACAAGCACCTTCTGTTTTCCCGTAATTATATGCAAATTTCAAAGTACATGGATTTACGCGTCAGTATTTACATGTTATGACAATTTTGAATATTTCTAGTTAAACAAGTCAAAGTATGTGGGCCGGAAGATCTAAATCAAATAAAAAGTAAAAGATGAAATTCAGTTCATATTAAAAAAAGATTACGTTAGGTTGGCATCAGCATTTAATCTCCCCCTACTAGCGTAGATGGTTGGGAATAAGAGGAAGGCCACCGGTTCAAATTTCACATATTACGTACAAGCTGCTTTATAGTAGGGCCGTACAGGCTAAAGGGATGCACTTATCGGGTTCATAGACATTGCGGGGTATTTCATGAACCTCCAAGTGGTCGGGCTTTGCATTTGTGTCCATAAATTATAAAAAAAGATAACTCTGATTAGCATATAATAACAAACAAACTTAGAGATGGAGTATACTGGATAGGAGGACCTATGCCTCTTTCCAAATTGATTTGAATTTAAATTGGTGTCTAGCCACCACTTTTACGGTCTGAAATCCGCAGAAAGTAGCTTAGAGAATATCAGAACATTTTTTCTTCTTCTAAGGAAACCGGCCTAGCTCAAGATCAACTAGGTCGATATGGGTCATGGTTGAAGGCAGAAGTTCGTGAAGTCAGCCCCTATTGGAAGACCTTTTATGGGAAAATTGAACTCACTGCTATGGAGGAAGAGGTTGTGCTGAAAACTCCCATATTAGCTAACGGCGAACCCCTGAGAATAGAGCAAGCTGAAACAAATGAATTAGCAATTGTTCTTGCACATCCTAATGTGAAGGAGATTAGGGTTGAGGCCTATAAGACAGATCAAGCACCAACAAGTAGCAGCAAAAGACCACAGTAGAACCAAATTTTATTACCCTCTTCTGCAGAGAATGATGAGCATCAAATGAAGGTAAAGAAAGGAAAGGCAGTGTATAAAGCTCATGTGGTTAAAAAATAGAAGCGAATCAATCGTTATGGGAAGAAGACCCCACAGGATCTCTTAGGGGATGAATAACAACTCCTGGATGCCACAATTTAGTCATGGGAAGGGGCTAATGCATGGGCTTTGGTGGCTGGCCCTAATAAGCCACCAAAGAATAGATGAAGATATTAAGCTGGAACTGTTAGGAGTTAGGCACACCTTCGACAGTTTAGCACCTTAGAGCCTTAGTGGCTCAAGAGAGGCCCAACATGGTTTTCCTCATGGAAACCAAGAATAAGTCTAATGTTGTAGAAAAAGTGAAGGCAAGGATTCAGCTCCAACATTCTCTGGTTATCGAGCCGGTTGGTATAGCGGGAGGCCTAGCACTATTGTGGGATGAGGAGGTAAAGGTGGAAGTGGAGAGCAATTCTAATGAGGTCATTAATATCCAATGTCAAGACTCAAACAACGGCTACTTAATGCGCATATCCTTTCTATATGCATCAACAAATTTTCAAGATAGAGTAAGGCTATGGAGCTCTTTGAAAGACAACAACTTTAATAACCCATTTCCATGGTTGTGCATAGGAGACTTCAATGAAGTGCTCTACCATTGGGAGAAGTTCGGGAGGCGAGAGGTGGATTGCTATAGAATTGCAGCTTTTCGGGACTTTTTAGACGCTTGCTTATTGATGGAAATTGAAAGTAAGGGCTGCGCCTTTACCAGGTCAAATAGTAGGGAAGGCAATGCATTAGTAAAGAAGAGATTGGATAGAGTGATTTGCAATATGGAGTGGAGAGTCCTTTATCCAGATGCGGAGGCTTTTGCTTTTCCGGCAATAGGGTTCGACCATAGCCCAATTCTGCTATCTTTAAACCTAACAGTTGAGAAGAAAGAAAATTTTCAGATTTGAGACATATTGGCTAGAACATCCAGAGTGTGAGGAGATGGTCAAGAAAGCTTGGAATGAAAATAGAACAGATAAACTTACTTTGGCAGGTAAAACAAGGTGGGTAGCTGCTGAATTAAGTAAATGGAGCAGGAGGAATTTTAAAAATACTCAAAAACAGCTCACTCCACTCAAATATAGGCTCCAGGAATTGACTAACAGAACTGATGAGGAGAAAAATAGAGAGAAAGTCAGCAATATTGGAAGGAAAATGGAAGAGTTATGGCGACAAGAAGAGATGTACTGATGTATGAGGTCGAGAATTCAATGGTTAAAATGGGGAGATCAAAACACAAAGTTCTTTCATGCTACAACATTTCAAAGGAGACAACGCAACAAAATTTCCATGCTAAGGCTTGATGACCAGACCTGGTGCAGGGATCCCTCAACCCTTAAACAACATATTTGCAGCTTCTATCAATCCTTATTTAGTTCGATGGGAGAAAGGAATTATCAACCAGTATTAGACCAATGTCCAGTGGTGGTGAACGAGGAGATGAATGTTGACCTGGTCAAACCAATTACAAGAGAGGAGGTTAAAGAAGCTATTTTTCAGTTAGGGGCTACAAAAGCACTGGGTCCAGACGGGCTAAATGGAGTTTTTTTTTTTTTTTTATCAAAGTCATTGGCCTATTATACATGAAGACATTTTCAGCATGGTTCAATCCTTCTTCAGCCAAGGTGCTTTTGATCCAGAGCTTAATAAAACACATATCACTCTCATTCCTAAAGTAACAAATCCAAAAGATATCACCCAATTTAGGCCTATCAGCCTGTGCAACTTTAATTATAAGATCATAGCGAAGGTGCTGGCTAATAGACTAAAACCATGGCTTCCAAAATTTATTTCTATGGAGCAAAGTGCTTTTTTAAGAGATCGTTAGATATAGGACAACATTTTCATAGTCCAAGAGGTGATTCATCAACTCAGGGTGAGAAGGAGAAGGCATCATTTTCAGGTTATTCTAAAACTAGATATGAAGAAGGCTTATGACATGGTCGAATGGGATCTTTTATGTGATTATATGTTGAGATTGGGGTTTAATGAGAAATGGGTTATGTGGATTAAGCATTGCATTTCATCAGTGTCTTTTAGCATCCTAGTTAATGGAGAACCCTCAGCTGTCTTTAAGCCAACCAAGGAATCCGACAAGGTGATCCTCTCTCCCCCTATCTATTCATTATCATGGCTAACGTCCTATCTACCCTTATGGGTAAAGTAGTAACAGATGGAAGTATCAAGGGCATCCGCCTAAATTCCACTTGCCCAACTCTCTAAGATCTTCTCTTTGCCGATGATGCAATATTTTTCTTAAATGGAACGTAAGAGAAGCTCAGAATGTGGCTAATGTGCTGAACCAGTACCGCTATGTGTCGGGACAAGCTATAAATCTCAATAAATCAGGGCTTTTCACTGGGAGAGATTGCCCATAGAGCCTAAAATAGAATCTAGTTGCTGAATTGAGAGTTCCAGTCATAGATAAAATAGGTAAATACCTGGGAATTCCATCCGACTGGGGTCAAACCAAAAATCAAATGTTTGCGTGGATCCTTGCTAAAGTTGAACGGAAACTTGAAGGATGGAAAGAGAGGTTGATTTCAAAAGCGGGAAAGAAAGTTCTCATCAAGATAGTCATTCAAGCCCTACCTCAATATGCTATATCTATTTTCAAAATCCCAATATCCATCTGCCGTACTATTGAGCAGTGAGTAGCCTCCTTTTGGTGGAAACACAATGCAGCTAGAAGAGGTATACACTGGAAAAAATGGGAAGATTTGAAAAATAGGAAAGATTGTGGTGGCCTTGGTTTTAAAGATTTACTGGATTTTAATAAAGCAATGCTGGGGAAGCAAGCTTGGAGATTTGTCCAAACACCGAATGCACTATGGTGTAAAGTTATGAAAAGCATTTATTTTCCTAGAGGCGATTTCTAGTCAGCAAACAAAGGCTTTCGGCCTTCGTGGGGGTGGTAGAGCCTATTGATGGGGAGAGAAACGATTGAACATGATTTTAGGTGGGTAGTGGGGGATGGACAGAAAAAAAGAATTCGACAAGACACTTGGCTGCCATCAAGAAAGCTTTTTGGCCCAACAAATTGGGATGAACCAAGGGTGGTGGTTGATTTAATTGATCATGAGTCACATGAATGGAATACTCAACGAGTGAACAACCTGTTCGCGAAAGATGTAGCTAAAGAGATTTTAGCCATTCCCATCAGCTTAATGACCCATCCAGATAAGCTAGTGTGGACAGCAAACAGATCGGGCTCCTATACTGTGAAAAGTGGCTACAACAAACTATATAACAAGGCTGAAATCCCCTCTACAAATATCCCGTCTTCATCTTACCAAACTCCTAAGTCGCTATGGAATGAAATTTGGAAAATTCAAACATTTCCCAAAATTCGCTTCTTACTATGGAATATTTGCAGCAATACACTCCCCACGAAGGAAAACTTGTATAAAAAGGAAAATGCTACTTGCTCCTACCTGTCAGATATGTGGACAAGCCCTGGAATCAACAGAGCACCTCTTCATTCTCCATGATTGGACAAAAAATATATGGTCAGGCCCTAATCTTCATGCCGATACATCTCCAGAAAGAATTACCCACATAGATAAGTGAGTCTTTGAAAATCTCACCTCACGAGCGGATCCAAACTTGAAAGCCATTTTTGCTGGTGCTCTGTGGTAGATTTGGAAATGTCGGAATGCTTTGGTCTTTCAAGGGCGAAGGCTCGATCCAACCGTAGCTCAAGAAGAAATGAGCATCACAAATGCACTTGCGAGGGAAGAAAGGCGGAAGAAAATCACTAGAAGCTCCACGATTAGCGCTGAAATGGAACCCACTTGCAGCAAATGAGTTGAAAATAAATGTTGATCGCTCCTGGTGTGAATCGTCTAAGGCCGGATCGGTTGTTGGAGTATGTAGAAACGAAGCCGGCATTCTCCTTCATGGCTTCACGAGGTCCATTTTTGCTCCGTCCATGTGGGTCGTCGAAGCCCTAGCTTTGAGAGAAGCCACACTTTGGGTACAGAACAGAAAACTTGCACGAACAGGAGAAGACTTCAAGCTGAAAGGAACTGATCTGCAGGTGCTCATTTCATCTGATAACCTATCACTCATAAACAGCCTATCAGGCCTAGAGGATCCACCTTGGTTGGCCCAGCCCATAGTCGTAGATTGCAGAGAAATTTCGGCCTAGGTTAGTGGAGTGTCAATCATCTATGAACCACAAGACACTAACAAGGCCGCGGATTGGGTTGCCAAAGCCCATCGAACCAACTCACTTCCTAGCAATTGGATTGCAAATCCTCCTTGTTCTCTATGTTTAATTTTATGTTTAGACTTGCCAACTAATGATGCCCCTTTAGCGGGTTAGTAATGAAATTACTTTCGTCGACCAAAAAAAAAAAGTAGTTTAGAGGATCAGATAGCCTGCAGAAGCATAAATCTTTAATTTCGAAAAACGTTTGCTTTGACCGCAGACAATAAACTCGATTAGCCAAAAATAGGTCTGCTGGCGGAGAAGTTGGTCCAACAACTCCTTTGACTAACAATTGGTTTCCAACGGTGAGTTTGGAGATAAGAAGGCTATCTAAGATGATCAAGGGTGGCTGAGGATTTTGTGGAAATTCACAACTTCTATTTTCTCTGTCATTCTTACTCTTGTGGTCACACTTGTAAAAGCTGCCTGTTTTCTGATTATTATTTTTTGTGAGGGTTGTCTTGAGAGAGAGAGAGAGAGAGTACAATGTTCTTAAAGGTGTTTGTATTTGTAGAGTTGTTTATTGAGTTTCGTGTAAAAACATTATTATTTTTGGACTATAACATCTCTAAAACTACTAGTGGGTTCTAATCTTGTTGATGGTTGTTAATTTGAAAAAGTGGACATAGGCCAAGTAGAAGACCAAACTACTATAAATTTGTGTTACAATATCTTCCATCTTTTGAAGGATCTCATCATCTACTAGATAGAAGCATCTGCATCTGCATCTGCATAATTGATTTTCCTTCTATAAGAGAATTTTCTCTTGTATTTCACGATTTATTTTTTATTGTGAAAATCAATTCACCCCCTATTGTTGTTTTAGCCTTTTTATTATTATATAAGTTGTGCAGTTTGGAGGAAAGTATAGTGGATGGATATGTAAAGTGTTACATTGGAAAACCCAAGTGTCTTGAAGGCTCACCCCTTAGCCATATTACTAGAGGTGATCATTGGGTAGACACATGCGTACTTGGCCTTAAGGTCGGGTGTAAATTTCTGCCAAAGTCACCGATCACTAAAGTCTTGTTTTTTGACAAATGTAAAGTCTTATTGACAAAATTTCAAGCTAAACAGGCCGGGCTTTCTCAATGAGCACCCCTGCTTGAGCCTCTAGTCTTCAGGCCCTCTTGTCACCATGAGGCCTGGGCAGACCTTGGAAACCTATAATCAGGTCTAATTTTTACCTATGTATCCTGAGCGAACCAAGCATATTGATGTTAAGTATGATTTTATACATGATATTATATTGATGTACCCTACAACATTGGCCAAGTTCCAATTTGGAACTTGGTTAGCGTCTATGGCAGGTGATGAGCCTCGCAGGCCAGGGAGAAATTATCATCTATGAGCTTGAAGTTGGAGTTGGAAGTAAAATGGAGATTTCTAATTTGTGGCTCAAGGTGAACCCAATCCAATTTAAAATTGACTGGAGATTGGAGTTCGAGGACGTTCGACACATGTGAATAGGTTGAGATTGCGTAAGGATGGAATCCATCGACAAAGATCGATCGTCGTAAACGATCAGTAAAAGGCGCTTGACTTGCTGTTGGTCTGAAATGGCCGATCATGAGTTCCAATTAGATTTGGGCGTCCTGCAATGGAAGACGGGATGTCTGGCCACACCAAGCCTGAAGCTTGGGGGATCGAACTTCGGCAGGATTGGACATCGGACAAACAATAAGTTCTGTCGTTCGACAGCTTCCTAACTTTTTAGCTTGAGATTTATTCATACGTCTTGCTGACAGTGGGCGGCGCTGAAACGTGTGGAACAATGTTTTAAGTCTGGCGGTCGACCTATTTTGTACATTACTTCAATTCTAACCGAAGAAGTTTGACCTGCTCCCTGACTTGTTGAGATTATTTACACGTCTCGCCAACTATGGGCGGATGTCTTAACACACATAGAACAACGTTTTAAGTTTGGGATTCGACTTATTTCATACGTTACATTAAGTCTAACTTCAGAGGAAGTTCGGAAGAGCTATCAAAGAGAACTTGCAATGGTTTACTTTCGTTTCTTCTCTTTAATTTTGTTCTTGGGAGGCTATGCGACTACAACTGGGTTAGGCAAACATTTGAAAGTGTGATTTTTTTTTTTTTGGTTGTAATAGAAATTTGCATTCAAGTAATAGGAACAGAGCAACCCAAAGTGATTGCTACAGAATAAACAAGATCCAACAAAGTTGGGGGAGGGGAAACAGCCTAGTTGGGGATTAAAGCGCCACCTAAGTAGCACCGACACGCAACACGCGACACGCGACACGACACGACACGACACGACACGACACGCGGACACGTCGTTTCTCAAAAACCAAAGAATTTTGACACGTTGGGACACGTTGTATATTAAATAGATATTTTTACATATACATAATAAATTACTATTTTTATGATTGTTTCAATCAAATTAATTTTATTCAAATTTCATAAATAAATAAATAATTAAAAAATCCATAATGAATTTACACTAAAAGCATTAATTCACCATTTATTAATATCATTCCATTGTTTCAATTTGACAAATTCAATTCTATTCCAATAATTCATAAAACTTGGAAAAAAAAAAAAACAATCAACATTCCGGACTCGCATGTTAGATCTGTTGGAAGAGGGAAAAAAACTTAAGAGGTAAATTGTGTATCACGGAAAGTAAGAGTCAAAAGAGAAGAGAAGACTAGGTTTTTCTTCTTTCTCCATTTATTAGTTTTATTATTGTGTTTTATTTTTTCACACATGCGCGCGCACGCACACACACACACACACACACATATTGACATCTTATTTATTAAAATTTTTAAAATTGACATCGATATCGAAAATCACATATCAGAAACTCGTATGTTGGAATTTCGACTTATCGAATGTCAAAAAAGTTGACCAGGTGTCGGATTTTCCGACACGCGTTGACTAAGTGTTGGAGAGTGTCCGAGAGTGTCGGAAAGTGTCGGAGAGTGTCGGACACGTGTTAAAGTGTCCGACACGACACAAAGGCTCTTGGAGAGTGTCGGTGCTTCATAGAGCGCCACTACCATGGGCTTTTGCGGCCCAATTAGCTACAAAATTCTCCTCTCTCATGCAATGTAGAATGCGAAGGTTAGGGAAACAGGGGAGCAATGTGGTGGCTTCTGCGAACAACGCTCGTGCCTCCCATGGCGTCGATATGGGATCTTTCACAGCTTCCACCAGAGTGAGGTAGTCGGATTCAATCAGAAGATGGGCGTTAGCTTTACCGTGTTGCAATAGATGGTGTCGGGTGAGGTTGAGCACTTGGATCTCAGCCTACAAGGTTGAAGAAGCTGGGAAACCTCTGGTAAAACCATAAGTTAAGTTTCCATTATGATCTCTGCAGATACACGCCATAGTACCTTATGTGCTTACAGGTTGATAAGCACCATCAATATTTATCTTTAGAACTCTAGGATCGGGTGGCCTCCATTGATGTTCAGGATGCGGAAAAAGTCGCCCTTTTCTCATCAGGGGTTGAGTGGAAAGCTGGGCAATTTGGACATGGGCTAAGGCTACCTCCACTACTTGTGTCGGATCAAGACGTTGACATCGGAAGATAAAATTGTTACGCACCTTCCAGATTTGCCACAAAATTGAGGCAATGGTCTCTAGACTAGGTGAGATTTGCTGGTTTTCAACCCTATCTGTGAGCCAAGCATTCATTCGTTGTACTACTTGTGGTGATAGCCGAATGTTGATCTGAGGGTGTGACCAAATGCCCTGTGTCCATGGACAGAAGAGAAAAAGATGTTCCAATGTTTTTGGTGTTTGATGAGGACATAGAGGACATACAAGATCTGTGATGATGTGTTTGTAAAATAGGTTATCTTTTGTCAATAGTGCATTGTGGCATAAAGATCGGAGGAATATTCGAATTTTAGGGGCTAGTTTCATTGTCCAAATCCTTCGCCACAGTAACCCTAGGGTCTAATATGATGACGAGGCACGGTTATTGCTGTTGTTGGTAGTTGTCTTAACCACTTTTGACTGTATATTGGCCATGTTTTGTTGCAGTCCAAATAAGTTGATCAGTGACGTAGTGAGATCTTATTGGAATGGTAAGAATTTCTGCTATTACCTGATCATCAAAATGCTAGTTGAGTAGGGGGAACATTCCAGGTGTTGTGGTCTGGATAGATAAGATCAGCCACTATCACCGGTGCTCCTCTAATAGTAGGTCCGCCTAGTGCCCTTATAGATAACCATCTATCTTCACGGATTATAATCTTTTGCCCATCACCAACTGACCACTGAAGTTGAGATAAGATTGAATCCCTCCCTAGCAATAGGCTTTGCCAACCCCAGGATGGTTGAGTTCCTCTATATGCATACCTAAAGTCCTTTGAATGAAAATAAAGGCTTTTGAAGAGTGTGCTCCACAGGGAGAATGGTTGTTGGATTAAATGCCAGGCCTGTTTCCCAAGCATGGCTTTGTTGAAGTCGATGAGATCTCGAAAGCCTAGGCCTCCATTTTCCTTTATGCTTTTAAGTACTTCCCATTGCTTCTAGTGAATGCCTGTTTTGTGACAATCATTCGACTACCAAAACCTAGCAATTCTCTGTTCAACGGATTTGCAAAGAGACACATGAAGTTTAAAGATGGACATGGCATACTGTGGGATTGCCTGTACAACAGTCTTAAGCAGAATCTCCTTACCGCCCTTAGAGATTAAATTTTTTTTCCATCCTTCCAATTTAGCATTCACTCTCCCTAGTATCCAGGCAAACATATCTCATTTTGATCGTCCCCAATAAGATGGTATACCCAGATACTTACCAGTCCGTTCAAGCATAGGTATTCTAAATTCCCTCGCCAAGTTTTCTTGTAGTTTAATAAGGCAAGCTTTACTAAAGAATATGCCCGATTTGTTTTGATTTACAGCCTGACCTGTAGCTAAACAGTACTGATTTAATATGTTGGTGAGATTCTGACATTCCCGAAGTTTAGCATCTAAGAAAAAGATTGCATCATCTGCGAAAAATAGATGAGAAAGGATAGGACACCACCTGTTTAGCTTGATGCCCTTGATATTTCCCATGTCAACAGCTTGGTTTATAAGATTGGATAAGACGTTCACCAGCAGAATGAATAAATAAGGAGGTAAAGGATCGCCTTGTCTAAGGCCCTGTGTTGGATGGAAATAAAGAGATGTTGTCATTACACATTGCATCACCCACTGTACCCATGTAGTATGGAAGCCTAACTTGAGGAGATAATCTTTAAGGAAATCCAATTCCACCCGGTCATACGCCTTTTGCATATCCATCTTTAGGATTGCTTGAAAATTTCACTTTCGTTTCTTGATCTTTAGCTGATGAAGCACCTCTTGGACAATTAAAATATTATCTTGAATTTGGCGACCACTCACAAAGGCACATTGTTCCATAGAAATCAGATCAAGTAGCCAGGGTTTCAGATGATTGGCGATCACCTTGGATATAATCTTATGGGCGTAATTGCATAGGTTAATTGGGCGATACTGATCAAGTCGTTCTGGGTGTGGTACTTTGGGGATTAGAGAAATAAGGGTCCTATTAAGATCTGTGGGCATCACTCCTGATAGAAAGAAATCTTGCATCGAGAGAAAGAGGTCATCCTATATTATATCCTAGTAAGTCTGATAAAATAGTTCATTCAAACCATCTAGCCTTGTGGCTTTTGTAGTCCCCAACTGGAAAGTTGCTTGGTGAACCTCCTCGCGAGTGACCGTAGCTGTTAATAGAGTGTTCATTTTTGCTGTGACAACACACGGGCATTGATTTAGGATAGGTCCATAATCACAATTTCCCACTGTTTTATAGTCTTGAAAAGAAGTCCGACATCATCTCCTTCAAAAGTTTGTGGTCGCACACCCACCTTTGATTGTCATCCTGCAGCATGTTGATTCTATTCTGTTGCCACCGTTGAATGGTAGTCGCATGGAAAAATTTAGTATTCTTATCCCCCCATCTCAGCTAGTTAATCCTGGATCGCATTGCCCAATACTGTTTCTCTTGTTGCCATAATTGCTGGATTTTCTATTTTAGTTTAATGGTTGTCAGTTTATCATAGTGTCCATGAGGTTGGTTTATATGATTAGTTGTTGTTGCAAAGTTGTTATTTGAAGATGGCCCTTGGAGAACTTCAAGCAACTCCAATGAGCTAGAGCGAAAGATACAACCTTAAGTTTGTATGGTAGGGTAGAATCTTTAACTTGTTCTGAGGTCCAAGACTTGGCAATAACTTCACGGCACTCCCGGTCTTGTATCCAAAAAGCTTCAATAGAAAGGCCTTGTGGTGCCTACTAGGTGATGCTTTAGTAGTTAATAATAAGGGGCTATGATCGGAACCCAAAGCAGGTAAGGCAAAAACTTTAGCTTCAGGGAACGTGAGGCGCCAATCCATAGTACACATAATCTGATCCAGCCTTTCTTTCACAAAGTCATCCCCATCGCGATTATTCATCCATGTAAAAGCACATCCCTTACTGTCCATATTCATGAGTGAGCAATCATTCAAAATGGCTCGAAAAGAATGTAGACGGTGAGGATCAGCTAACCTTTTGCCCACTTTTTCCCAATGATAGATGATTTCGTTGAAGTCACCAGCACAAACCCACGGTAAAGTATTGGAATAGTTGATTTGTCTGAGTTCTGCCCATAAAAGTTGGCGAAGCTGATAAACTACCGATGCGTGAATGCAGGTAAGACGCATAGGTATGCCACACCTTAAATCCATGCATATCATGTCAAAAAGTTTCCAAATAGACCGAGCCACAGTTAGAGAAATCTGATCAGTCCAAAAAACCACCATCCCTCTAGCCAAACCAATAGGGTTAACTATATGAGAACTAGGAAAGTGTAAATGTCTTTGAAGTCATTGAAGCACAACCTCTTGGTTCTTAGTTTTCATCAAAAAGACAACATTGGGCTTTTCTTTGGCCACTAGGGCCTTAAGAGCTTGAACTGTCAGGGGATTGCCCAGGCTTTGACAGTTCCAGCTCAGTAACTTCATTTATCACTTGGTGGCTGTTTAGGGCTAGCCACCACAGCCCACTTCATTTGTCACTTGGTGGCTGTTTAGGACTTGCTAGCCACCAACTCCGGACTCTAGCAAAGTCCAAAACTTTCTTGATTTAAAGTCCTCTTCCGCTGCAAAAAAGATAGGTGTGTCCATGAGTTGTGTTTCATCTTAGGTCCTATTGTATCATCACATTTCTTAAATAACTCGGATCTCCCTAATTGATTATGTCCAATGGGTAGTCCTCGGTTATGAAGGCATATATAAGGGTCATTATTCTAGTTTTCCAAAGTCTGAATTTTTTTTTTTGATGTTTCATTTTGTTGAGCTTAAATTGTACGCTTGTGAGACCTTGAGGAAGTGTATGAGAATCTTGGATGTGAGATAGTGAGTCTCGTATACTTCCATTTCTTGGGGTTGTTTACATCTTTAGTGATCCCATTGTTTGGTCTTGAATCCCCTTCTAAGTGCTTTACTAGCCCTATCATCATCTAGGTCCTCTTGTATGGGAGTATCAACGCAAAGTTGGAAGTCTTGTAAGTCCTTCCCATTGTTTGGTCTTGCACCCCTTCGTGATGGTGTGGCAAGAGTGGTGCGGCATTTGTATTGATAAGCAGCAATGCTGGTTGGTTCAGGGGTTCCACATTCACATTGTTGCTAGGGGGCAGCAAAAGGACCAGATGGGTCGAGGAGGGAGGAGTTTCAGGTATAACCTCTTATGTCTCTTCTGGTTTGTCCTGCGGTGCATAAAAAGTCAGCCAATACGGGCTATGTTCTTTTACCTCCGCACGTAACCATTGGTCATAAGCCATCTTTTCTTTGCCTTCCAATTTTGCCTCGTCAAAAGGAAAATCCTTGCAATACATTGCATAATGTCCTAGCTTGCCACAAGAGTAGCAAAAGTGTGATAGCCATTTATAGCGAAAGTCCAATCATAGGTTTTCCTATCAATACGGATTAGCTGGCCTGTTTCAGAGGCTCATGTAAATTGATTTCTACCCTCGCTCTCCCAGCTCTAAGGGTTGTGCCCTCTTTTGTATCTATTTTTATCTCCATCACCCTGCCAACATGTCTAACAGCTTTGCATATCATGTTCTTAGTACACCATTCCAAAGGAAGACCAAAGACTTGCACCTCTAAAGCGCAGCTGAAAAAATCATAACAATGTAGTGGCTTATTAGGTATCCAAGGCTTAAAGATTACCAAGTGACTAGAGAAAAGCCAAGGGCCACCATCCAAGACCCGCTGTTTATCCCCATCAGACTGGAATTTTGCAACATATAGTCCCGCTTCACGTTGGGATATCTCAACTTGATTTGTTCGCCATGCTCGCTTCAAGGTATTTTGAAAAGCTTGGAAATTAATGGAGGGATTGGAGAAGATTTTACCTACTAAAGTTAATTTGCATTCCTCAATTTTCTCTAGTGGCGGTGCATCATCCCAAACCTCAATAGCTTGTTTGGAGCAGAGGCGACCCAACCTGTTGCATAGGGCGGCAAGGCGTGAAGCTTCCTCTTGGTCGTGGGGGTCCATGAAGTCAGGCACCAAGGTAAAACACGGGAAGGTCAAGGCAGGTGGAGAATTCTCCAAGCAGATTACCCATGAGCCCCCAAAATTAGAGATGCAATAATCAAGATAGGTCTCCAATCAGGTCAAGTGAAGCCATGCAGAAGTCGAAAGGTGAGAATAAAGAAAAACGGAGATGGTAGAGTCACTCGGAATGGGAACAGAGATGGTCGAAAGATTGGGCAGGAATTGCGGAGGAAGGGAAGGGTGGATAGGATGGGGAATTGAAAGTGACAATGCCCATTACTAGTTCATGGAAAGACCTGTAAATTGACAAAACAGGAAGAAATAAATTGAGGGTGGGGTGGAATGGGAAAACAGGGTAGGCAAAAACACGATGGAATGGAAGATAATGGGAATCATCGGTGATGTTAGGGTTTTGGGGGCAAAACTACCATTAAGGTAGAAGAAACTTTGCATTTCGAGAGAGGATTTACCTGGGTTTTTCCAACATTTGAAAGTGTGATTGAGCTATTGTAATTCAGACACAATTGATTATTAGTAAAGTATCTCATCGATCTCTTCAAGTGGATTTAGATCCGTTGACGAACCACGTAAATCCTCTGAGAGCTTAATTTTTGCACTATTCCCCCTCCCCACACAAAAAAAAAAAGGGAGCATGATGTGACGCACAAAATTCTGGGGCATCTGTCTGTATTTGCATGATGATAATGTTATGCATCTTGTCAGACATTTTCATTAGCTCTCTGATATTTCTCTTATGTTTGCATTACCTGTGTCTTCTACTTAACTGATAAAACTTTTCCGCCCATATGAAACAGCCAAGGCCAATCCACATCTTGGGAGATGCAACCAACAAATTCATCCTTACTTCTTTCGAACAAATGGATTGTTGACAACCTAAATGTGGCGGTTATGCATGTATTTCCTTCTGTAATCGTTAATTCACTTTGGAATCCTCGCAATGTTTTAATAATCCAGTTGGCACGTAACATCTGAATGTTGTTCCTTGACAGCTATACTAATGATGACATCTTATTTTAGCATTCACAAGTTTTCCATGTGACAACTGATGACAGCAGTATCATTTGAAACTCTATTCCTCTACCAATGAACATCGATTGGCATCCTATGACTGACAAAATGCAGCTACATTACCCTCTCTCTGCCAATGAACTTCCAATACTCGCTCAAGCGAGGCTCATTTTGTAGTCTTGCCAAGTATTCTCGATATTTTACTCTTTTGAATCAATGGCTATATGAGTTAGGGGTGACTTGTTTCGGGTTTTGTCCAAGTGCCACCTAATTGTCAAAATAGGTTTTTAATTTTTTGGAACTTGAAACCTATCTTACATACTAGCAACTTGGAACCTATTCTATCATGGGTTTCGGGGTCTGTTTCAAAGTCTATTTAAGTTTCACATATACTTTCAATTGAACGATTATAATGAATTATCATATTTAATGACTACCATTTGTTACAATCTATTGTTCATAACTCATATTTGGACACGCGAAGGTTATGAAATATTAACAAAATAAAAGTCGTAATCATGGATATTGTTGGAAATAGAAGTTTAGATTGATGGTTTCGGATTACACACTTATAATTGAACGTCATGGAATACCGTATAATTGCATGGAGACATATAACAAGAAAAATACAAAGACTTGTTTCAGGTTTCCATGAACTCACTTGTTAAAATAGGTTCCCCAATTTTTTAAATTTGGGTTCTACCTTGCATATCTTAGAACTTAGAATTGGATCGGTTCCTACGGATCTGGTTCTTAAGTTCTCAATTTTACCTTGAAACTATACTCACTCCTAATATGAATGTAATTAGTGGGTTCACAAGTTCAGAGAGAAGTCAGCACATAAATCTCATGGTATCACTACAGATCTATATTTGGTATATTGACGGTAAAGAAATCCGTCAACGTCGATCTCATGACCCGTGTAGCATGAGCTTACGAGGACATTATCTATGTAAGCATTTCTGCTGTGGGCGGACCTGACAAATTGACGATCAATCTCAAGAACACAATGCACAGGTTTCTGGCATGAAGAGTTAAGCAAATCAGGCACGTAGAAACATCCAATGGAGCTAGGCCAAGGGGTAGCCAATTCTAGAACTAGACTCCAACCAAAGGCCTTGGGAGTTTACAAGAAGGCATGCCGTGATTTTTCGAAGAATACGACCGAAACCGGATTCTTCAATGAAGACATCCTCACCACCGTGCTTCGAAATTATCTCCTTGAAGTGCCCCTCCAGCTGTGGAAACTCTCTCTCTCTCTCTCGCGCCAATATTTATTAATATACCTTGTACACAACAACTACAATTTGGGAGACCAAAAGGAGAAACACCAGAAGGCAGTTCTAAATCTCTCTCCCTCTCAATGCTGTAAGTTCACCAAAGGAGAAGGGTTCAAACCACCACCGGAGCGATAGGTTGGAGCACCAAGCAATGGCTCATAAGAATGGTCATCATCACGAAACCATGATCGAGATCCCGAAGCCGATGAACTTCACCGGCGGGCTTGAGTTCTCTGCCCTCACCTACACCGTGACCAAGAAGAAGAAGATTGACGGGCACCGGTTCAAGCAGGATGTGGACCTGCTCCACCAGATCACCGGCTATGGCCCGAAAGGGTGCATCACGGCGGTGATGGGCCCGAGTGGGGCGGGGAAGTCCACATTCTTGGATGGCCTGGCGGGAAGGATTGCAAGCGGGAGCCTCAAGGGCCGGGTCTCCTTGGACGGCATGGAGATGAGTCCTAGCTTGATCAAGAGGACCTCTGCTTACATAATGCAAGATGATAGGTTGTTCCCGATGCTCACTGTCTATGAGACGCTCATGTTCGCCGCTGACTTCCGGCTGGGGCAGATCTCGACGGCGGACAAGATCGAGAGAGTGGAGAAGTTGATCGAGCAGCTCGGACTCTCGGTGAGTTTTAAGCACATAAACTTGACTTTTTCTAGTAGCATTAGAGGGTGAGATTGATTGTAAAATCTATCTATAAATCAATGCACCGGATTTCTATTAAAAGCTTAAATACGGCTACTTATATAAACATTAAGTTATAATATGTCATAGAACTTATATAATCAATTTCACAATTTGCGTGTCTTATTTCCCTTGTTGAGTCGGGACAAAGTTAATGGTCATGGAGTCATCAGTTGAAGGTTTCTTGCACATCCTCATTGACTATTTCCATCTCCCAGGTTTATATGCAAAAATGCTTTCACCAAAAAGTTATCGATTAATACAAAAGCCAAGGAATAAATATATAAGATACACAATCTTTGATATTGAGAAAATACTACCTAAATTCATTTTACAAAATCATCACGCGTTAGGATAGTTGAATTTGGGTTAGCTTCTATTGACAGACATTAAACCCTATGCGATCCTTTCAAGGACCAGTCTATGCAATATGTTTAAGCAAAGAATTGCATATGAAGATTGGAATGGCATCGAAGCATGCATTTTCTAAGGAGAAGTTCATTGTTTTCCTCGAGTAATTTGTGCGATCACTACTTTGATCACAGTCATCCCGGAACACCTGCATCGGGGATGAGGGGACACGCGGGGTGTCTGGAGGAGAGCGCCGGAGGGTATCAATCGGCGTCGACATCATCCACGGGCCATCCCTACTCTTTCTGGACGAGCCAACCTCGGGCCTCGATTCGACCAGCGCCCACAGCGTGATTGAGAAGGTGCACGACATAGCTCGCTCCGGCAGCACCGTGATCCTCACCATCCACCAGCCTTCATCGAGAATCCAACTCCTCCTCGACCATCTCATCATCCTGGCCCGCGGCCAGCTTATGTTCCAAGGATCGCCGAAAGACGTGACCCTCCACCTTGGCCGCATGGGCCGGAAAGTCCCGAAGGGCGAGAACTCGATAGAGCACCTCATCGACGTCATCCAAGAGTACGATCAATCCGAGTTTGGGGTCGAAGCTCTGGCCGAGTTCGTCCAGACGGGCATGAAACCCCCACCGCTGTCTGATGAAGAGATGTCGATCTCAACGGTCACACCCACCCCACCTTCTCGTCCCCGCGATCACAGGAATCAAGGGCACGATCAGAGCCGCGACCACGGAAATGGCCGGCGATTGCACTTGCAAGCGAGCGTGCACTCTGCGAACGATGAGTTTGACCACAGCTTGAGAAGTCCTTACAATAATTTATCTACATCATGGACTCCAAGCCGCAGTGGAGTTATGCAGGCACTTGGGTTCACTCCTTCAAGACAGAACGCTGACCCAAAGATGCAAGCTGCAATGAGGTATTAAACCATATAATTAGATGAAGATATGGCTATTTTTGCAATTCAAAGACATTCTTTGGCGCTGATTTCGGATACTTGAATTCGCTAGAGTCTACAAACGAAAATTATTCTTCACTAAATTTCTGCTTCTAGTGTTTGGCAGCACTCATTTATCTCGCCATCGTTTATTGGTTATGCAGTGCATCATCGCGAAGTTACTACGCGTACTCGAGTGAAATTCTCCGTGAGACGCCAACGCCTCACAGCAGCGACTATACAGTGAACGAGAACGACTACTTGACCCCGAACATTGGCCCGAATGCCCTCCGATCTCACCAAAATCTCAGCCCTAAGTTCGCGAACTCATTTTTCCCTGAGACGTGGATGCTCATGCGCCGCAATTTCAAGAACATCCAGCGGACCCCCGAACTCTTCCTCTCGAGGCTGATGGTGCTCACTGTCATGGGGATCATGATGGCGACAATGTTCATGAGGCCGAAGGCGGACAACCAAGGGATCACGAACCGGCTCAGCTTCTTCATCTTCACGGTCTGCCTCTTCTTCTTCTCTTCCAATGATGCCGTCCCGGCCTTCATTCAAGAGCGCTTCATCTTTGTCCGTGAGACCTCCCACAATGCCTACCGTGCCTCTTCCTACACAATTGCCGGCCTCGTAACTTACCTGCCTTTCCTCGCGGTTCAGGCTGGGGTCTATGCTGCCATCGTTTGGAAAGCCCTGAAGCTCCGTGGGCCATTCTTGTACTTCTTGCTGGTCCTCTATGTGTCGCTCCTCTCGACAAATTCGTTTGTGGTGTTTGTCAGCTCGGTTGTGCCCAACTACATACTTGGTTACGCAGCCGTCATCGCTTTTACCGCGCTGTTCTTCCTGTTTTGCGGGTACTTCGTGAATAGCCATGACATTCCGGTGTACTGGAAGTGGATGAACAAGATCTCGACAATGACCTATCCGTATGAGGGGCTACTGATGAACCAATACCAGACGGACGCGACCTTTGGGAGGGCTTCACCCCCGACGATAAGCCATATAACATCACCGGGAATGATATTTTATCGGGACTCCATATTTCGACACATGAATCCGACAAGTGGAAGAATGTGCTGATAATGTTGGGTTGGGCGGTTCTATATAGGATCTTGTTTTACCTAGTACTTCGCTTCGCTTCCAAAAACCAGAGGAAATGATGAAGGCGATAAGCGATTCTCAGGAGTGGACGAACTGGAACTTGAATCATTTTCCAATCTATGCACCTGCTTCGGTCTTACGTTTGAGTCGATGCCTTCATTATTTTTCATGATATCAACGGTTCGATATGCCCGTGAAAAAACGGTGAATCAAAATTTAGCTATTTATACACCGTGACTGACTGCAGAAACAAAGGGAATTTTCTGACATGTAGTACCTTTTTTCAGTTCTGAAAGGTTCAGCACCATTTGATTACAAATTTCATAAGTTGCAGATGAAAAAAATGGTGGAACAAGGACATTAGAAGTGCCAAAAATTATGTATGATATTCACTTTATGTCAAAAATTTTTTTGGATTACTTAAGTGTCACTTTAAAAAAAAAAAAGATCATTTAAGTACTAACTCCTATTTGGGTCATCGGAAATCCGACGTGATTATATTTTATTAATTTCTCAATCCTATGTGGCTCGTTGGCGTGCTTAGTCAGCATATAATCCCTAAATGACATTGTCCATAAGTTGTAAATAGTAATAATTTAAGTGTCAAATTTTATTTAAAGTGATTATTTGAATACCAAATTTTGTTTAAAGTGATCATTTTAGTGTCAATCGTTGTTAAAAAGCAATAATTTCAGTGTCAAGTATGCCACGTGGACTGGAGTTCTTAAAAAAATTTGCATAATTTTAATTATAAATAAAGTAATCAATTTGGTTGAAAATTTTTGCCGTTGACATTTAAGTGATCGTTTTTTCTTTGATTTAGTGCTTAAATGAGTCAATGAAAACTTTTGGCACTAAAGTGAGTGTTGTACACAACATTTGACACTTTTAATGTACTTACCCTAAAAAATTGGTGGATGATATTGAAAATTTTTGCATGAGAAATTTATCTAACATGCAGTATTTCAATTTTTTGCTAAGTTCTCGTTTATATTATTTACTTCGTTCTTCAACTTCAGATGGCACGGGAGAGGGTCTATAAAACGTCGCCCGACATTTGCTCGTTTACTGGTTTTATCGTCGTTCCTCGCCTTCACATACAAGTGTTGTCCTCTGCCGATTGAAGTTTGGAAACTTCTTATTCCTGATAATATTTGATGACTAATATCCTTCGGTTATAGGAACTGGAGGCCTTTTTGATTGCTTTGTTGGTATCTCTCATTCCCAAGCAAGACTATGCTGCAATGATTTGCTTTCGAAGACAATAGACAAAGCGGACAACTGACGTCGTTGAATCATAGGTGAGAAAATTAACATCCTGAATGTGCCAAATTAGGGATTGCAGTCCATTACGGCATTGCTTGTTTTGTATCCTCCATAACCAAAGCTAATAGCCTTTGACAAACGACAGAGAACATAACTTTCACCTCCTGATCATTTGGTGTATATTGTCTTGGTATAGAGCAAAAGTATTAACGTTAAGTCCCTCAGCTCGGCATGGTGTACCCGACCAATCAATGGGGTTGGAGTATAGATTGATGCTAGCTGATTTGAAGGATAATTTCTTTTTAATTTTTTAATTTTTTTTTGAGAGGAAAATGTTCAAATGCCTCTTAGGATTGGAGTATAGGCTTGCCAATGAGATCAATCCAAAAGAAGACAAAGGAATTTATAGCTTTTTCTATTCAATATCGAGACCATTGCATCATGGCTAACATTCTCTCTGTTTTTGCCTTTGTAATTCTCGTCTCTGTTCCCCTTACAAGCACATTGTCCGAATGCTGCCGGCGGGAAGTAAACGTAAAGATTATATTCGTCCCTCTCTATTTTTTTAATTAACTTGGTGATTACAATATTTAGAGACGATTAGGATTAGTCCCTCATCGATATGTATCCGATAAGCATCACCTTCTTCCTATTTAATTGAAAATCTACTCGGCCCTCAGATCAATGTTTTTGAACTGATACTTTAACAGATAAGAACAATTTAAGAGTCAAACCCACGAGTCGTGATGACGTATTTAGCGAGCAAAATGAGCAACCGAAGAGAAATGGAATGCGAGTCAGCTCTATCCAGGTTATTATTTTTTATGCATTACTCAAGCCAAGCTGAATTGAGAGCTTTCTTCTGTTTGTAGCCGCTGAATTGAAGCAGCAAACCGATTGATTTGGTCAGTTCTTTCCTTTTTTTTTTTTTTTTTTTTGGTGGAACTAAAGCTTTGCTGCAACTTCGCGTAGGGAGGTGCAGCTCCGGTAGCGCCTAGCCCGCAAGTCGGGCAGTGGCATCGCCTTGGCTTGGCGTGGTGTGACCCAAACGAGGATGCCATAGGACCCCAAACTTGACGAGCAAGATCTAGGCCAGTAGATATGGCTCCCAAAGTGGACAAAAGGTGACATAGCGTTCTCAAGTCGACCTCGAATGGGCTTTGCAAACTGCAAGTCGTGGCTTCTCCAAGGTCGCAATCCGGCAATGTAGCCACCTTGTGGGCCAGGTTAGAATTGATTTTGCAGATCCCAATACGATGGTTCCTCCAGTTCAGTCAGGAATTCATTCATCCATTCTCGCCTGAGCAAGCGAGCTACATCTGCCCTCAGCTGCATCGCCTGGTGCTGTGCTTCTCCGGCATCACTGTCGCCTGGATTCTTGCCATGCCAGGACGACACAGATGGGTTGGGTCGCTTGGGGTCTCTAATCTGCTCTTTCTCTGATCATAAATTTTGTCTATTATTGCAATTTAGTACTTCCGTTAGCATGTTGATACCACAATTTTAGTATTATTTTCTTTAGACATGCAGTGTTGATGAGGTGCCAGCGTTCAGACCAAGAATCAAAAGAAAAAAAAATAAAACGACGCCCATGGCCGGAAGAGGTGTTGACGCCTAAATTTTAATTAGTTTTTTTTTATTATTACTTAGTCTATTTTAAATGTTTGTTTTTCCTTTTTTCGGATAATAAATAATAAATAACAAAAACAAAAAAAAATAAAATAAAAACAACAAAAGAAAGCAAAAATCGGCAGCCCCCTCCTTTTTCTCTCCCCTTTCGCAGGCCCAGGCCCAGTTTTTTTTCCAGATCCGGCCCGGCCTTTTGTTCATTCTTCTTCCTTCTTCTTCTTCCTCGCTCCTTCCTTCTCCGCCTTTGTAGTTCACGCGCCTCAACATTGACGCGTGAAGGACGACCTACGGCTGAGGAGGGTAGGCCGACGTTGGCCGGAGATGACAGATCTCAAGCGCCATTAATGGCTGCCTTCAATGCCGAGCGTGCTTCACTGGATAAGCTTGGATGGGACGCCGGTTCAGCCGAGGAAAACCGGTCGGCAAGCCGAAGGCCGGCGATCGAGGCCCTCCGTCGACCGGACCCCCCTCGCCTATAAATAGGTGGTCGCAAGCTCCGTTGAGGGGCACAACGAACTCCGAGAGCTTTCCCTTGAGAGACTTTAGGGGGGAAATCGAAGAGCAAGCAAATAAGGCGAAAGATCGGGTCGTAAGCTAAACGACCTCCCACTGAGAGACATCGGGGGAGGCCGGCGGCAAGCGAACCCAGATTTGCGAGCAGGCGAGCCCGAGAGGGAGAGATCCGAGTGGGTGGAGGCTAAGTGAGAGGGAAACCGGAATAAAGGGGGTAGATCTGAGCGTGAGGGAGTTGAGCGAGGCTAGTCGGAAGAGAGAGAGCCATCGTCTTGAACGGAGCCGCTGCCATCTTGATGCACACCACCACCGTTCACTGCCGTGTCACACCATTGCTGCAGATAGGTAACGGTGGGTTCCTCCGCGTTGTCACCATCATTTCGCCCTTCTTCTTTTGAAACCCTAGTCTCGGCCTTAGTCCCGTCTTGGCCAAAAGGCTCCACGTTGCTGCCCCCACCGCGTCCTGTCGAGTAGTCGGCCGCTGTTGTCTTCCTTGTCACCACCCCGTCGCAGATCTGTAGCCTGTTGCCACCGTCGCCGTCTGTCCAGTGACGTTTTGGTCTCCCCCACCAGCGCCGCGAGCAAGCGAAGGAGAGAGGAGGCCAGGAACCGAGTTGATTCGGGTGGTTCAATCGACCGGTTTCCTTGTTTTTGGGTAGGGTTTCGCGAATTAGGGGGGCTAGGAAGTCGGGTCGTCGGGTCGGACGTATGACTCGGTGCCCTAGGGTTTCGTAGGGCCGATTTTGAAGCTTGGGCCGGGTATCCTTTTTTTTAATTCAAATAGGCCAAATTCCGGTGTATGGGCTGAAGTTTTTTAAGAAAAGCAAAAAAATCTGGGCCGGGCCTGCGTTGCAGGCCTGTCCACGTTCTGGCGGATGGCCCGGGTTGGACCCAACCCTGGATCCGACCCAGGTCATTAAATATATTATATTTTAATAATATAATAATATTTTAATAAATAAAATAAAAAATAGTTTATTTTCCATAAAATAAAAAAAAAAAAATATTTCTTATTTTCCAAAAAGGCCAAAAAATCAGAAAAAAAAAGCCAAAAAATGATTTGTATTTTCCAAAAAACCAAAAAATGCTTTTTATGTCAAAAAAAAAAAAAGAGAAAATACCCAAAAATGTTTTTCCTCCACAAAATGCATGGAAAATATCTCAAAAATCCAAAAGCCTTAGGGTTTAAACAAGATTAGGTACCGAAAAGGCATTAGTGATTAACTAGTATAATTAAGTTTCCGATCCTAATTTCTCTGGTTACGCAGGAGCGAGTATTTCTCCCGATATTTTGCTTGGGTTTTAATCGATCCACCCCAAATTGATTAGTGGTGACTCCGTTTTAAAATTAACTTACATGTTAAAAACTTGGACCATTAAGTCATGAATCGATGGACTTGGGAGGGTGATCTAGCTGAACCATTAGCCTCCTTAGGCGCTCACCTTGATCAGGTGCCCAAAAAAAAGAGGTTGCGACAGCTTGGCGACTCCACTGGGGACAATTTGAGGACTTATGCCATTTTATCTTGTTTAAACACTTTACTGATTTGTTTTTGTTTTTTCTTTATGCAAGTCAGTAGCTTAGAAGTTTATCTTAATTTTGGTTAAAATAAAATGTTTTGTGATTATAAACTGTTGTGCATGTTTTATTGTTTTAAACACTACACATGGCACACACAACTCGGCCGCCGGACTTGGGCCGCCATAGGATATTTAGGATGGTGTCAAGAAAGATACGGCTTTGAACGCAACTGCATTGTAGAGGTTGCCTTTCTTTTCCCCGAATTTCTCTAGCCGAGGTTAGAAGGGTATACTGCTAATGCGAGACTGCGACGGGCGGATATTCTTTTAATTTCAACAAACCTTCTTAGTTAGAAATCGAGCCGCACATATCATGCGCATGTCTATGTGATTGTTATCAATTTTCTCGCGTGATGTAAGTTTTTTTTTCGTGTACTTTGCAATTTACTTACCTTCCTGCATATATTGAGTGGTCCATGATTAGTTTAGGATTTAATATCATGGTCATTTAAATTTGGAAGTAATTGTCATAATTTAAAAAAAAAAAAAACTTTTGCAAAAGAAATTACTTTTAGTTGATGTTTTTATTCTCAAGCATGTTACAAAGTCCCTTTCTGCAAGAATTTTCGTTTGCTTCTAAAGGGATAGAAGTTTTTTTTCAAAATTTGTTGCAATTCATACTTTCTTTGCCCTTCAAATTGAGTATCTTTCTGGTCCATGCAAACATGTCACATGCATTTCTTCAATCTATGCTTGGAAATCTTCTACATGTACAAACTTTTCATAAACAAACAAAAGGGTAGGATTAGGTCGTCATCATGGATGGACTCCCTATTTACGCCTTGTATTCACACACGCTTGTTTATTCATGACTAGGTAATCACGGAGCGTCAATGTTTGCCGATCCAAACTCGCTCAAAAGCAAGAGCAAGAATGGCCGAAGAAAATGTACCAAGCCGTATTGTGGTTGTAGAAAGTGAAATGAAGCAAGTATTTAATGTGCTTCAACAACTTTCAAAGCAGATAGACTCCATCCAGGGCAAACTTACTCCCGCCCCAGCCTTAGTCGAGGTATTATTGCCACAATCATCTACTAGGGGTGATCAAGGTGGAGATACCGATGATAATATGCCTGAATTAAAGGATGATCCGCACCAAACCGTGATTGAGAAAGTGAAGCCAGGTAGTTTGTCTAAAACTGAGCATGACAAACGCCTAGAAAAGCTTGAGGAGAGGCTCAAACAACTGCAAGGCCTCCAAGATCCTACTTTGAAGGACCTCTCCATTTATTCCAATATCAAAATGGCGGAAAAATTCAAAATGCCTGAGTTTGAGAAATACGATGGCACGACTTGCCCTAGGGCTCATTTGCAAATATACTTGGTTCGAATGACCCTATACGTTAATAATGCACCATTAATGATCCAATTGTTCCAATCAAGTCTAATAGGCCCTGCCTTGAGGTGGTACATTCCAAAGAACATGAATCTCCTCAAAACATGGAGCAAAGTGAGTGAGGCATTCCTCAAGCAATATAAGTTCATAATGGACATTACCCCTTCTCGTGAGGATCTTGAGCGTACCGAAAAGAAAAAGCACGAATCGTTCAAAGAATATACTATTAGATGGAGGAATCTGGCCGCCCAAATCAGTCTTGAACCAACCGATTTCGAGCTGAGAAATATGTTTATCAAAACTCTCCCTTACAAGTACCGCAATCAAATGGTAACCACGATCACCGAATCGTTTAATCAACTCATTCCAGTAGGGGAGCAAATCGAGATAGGGTTGAGGGGAACCTGCATCCACGGGCAGGTTCAGCATGAAGAAAGATAAAGAACCCCTGGTAGATGTCAATGCGATCTACAATCATCCTCCAACAATTCAGATGAGTGCAAGACAGCAACAAACCACCAGCCGTCAGCCATCCCAACGTTACAACAACAAGAGACAATTTACTCCTTTTCCTAGATCTCCGTCACAGGTACTGGCAATCATCCGAAAGAAGAACCTCCTTTCGATTGAGCTAAAACAACCCAATGCTGAAAGTTTTTCAAACTATGACCTGTCAAAAATATGTGACTATCACATGGAAGAAGTGGGGCATTTGACTGATGAGTGCTTCGCCCTCAAGAGTCGGATCCAGAACTTGCTAGACACTAAAGCTTTCTTATTCCATAGCAATCCGCTCCCTGATCACACCGACAAAGTAAACGTGGTATTCAGTTCTGAAGATAGTCAGAGCAGAAATGTCGAAGCACATATCACTGACATCTATCAAGGGCTGGTAGAGGCTGGGTATTATTCAGGCAATGAAGTGCCACCCTTAGCAACAGAGAAAGAAGGGCCAGATGACATGACCACTATGTTTGGAGATATTTTCATGGACACCATCAACAAAGGACCGTAAGGGGAAATGGGTGCAGGCCCGTTCAAGTAGAACACTTTTTAATTTCCTCGCGTACTCCCCAACGTGGGAACCTATACATCTTTCTTAAGTCTGGCTTGTTTTATTTTCATCATCTGTTCCGCTTGAGGGACTAACTTTTGAAATCACTCTTCCAAAATGTAAATCCACCTATTAAATAAAGTTGAAAATATTTCAAGAGCATGAGGCGATATCCTAAACCGGCCTAGTGATGCTATCCAACCATGAAAAGAAAATACCATCTAAGGAGAATAGTGAGAGCTGGGCTTCCTCATGCTTTCTTCCCCCAAAGATATATACTTTTGAAAACAAAAAATGTTTCATTACCAAAAGCTTTCGTCAAAACAAGATGTTAAATTTAATCATGTTTGTCTTTCTGACTCACTCACTTCGTGTCTCAGAATATCATCCCTTTGACTTAGTGTGACCAGGAGGCATTTAAAGTTGGCACATTGTATAAGCTCGCCAAATTCAAAAACACCCTTCCAAGAAAAGCGGGGGCAAACATAAAAGGATCATCATGTTTCAAAAGGGTAAGTCCTATTCCCTGAACATAATGTCGAAAATGACATCCTCTCTCTTCCATCTACAGGAGACGAAGGATGGGACGTAATAGGCACATGCATACTATCGAACTTGAAGCATACATAACATGATAGCTCAAGGGAGAAAATCCAGACAGTTGAAACGATCTTTAGCCCCTATTCAGACGATGACTTAGGGCTTAGAAACCTCGCTTCGTGCTTCAGACGCATGCTCTTCCAAGAAGTAATTGCCATCAGAGAATTGGAGATTTTGATTGTCCATCTCAAATTCCATAGAAACTTGAGGTACATGACTTTGCCCAATGGCCATATAGTCAAAGACAAAAGAAAAATTCCACAGAAGGAAGGCGTTGAATATAAATCGACAACCATCAATCATGCATACATGGCCACGAATGAGAAATGCCAATCGAAAGAGATGTAGAACTGAGTCAAGATGAAGAGGCTGTCATCAACATTCAAATATCCTTAGGAGTCAGCAAATATAAACTCCGGGGAAGAGTAATTTGGTATCGTTTCCAATATTCCCAGTATATGAACTCACTTTTGACATATTTTCTCCTATTGACAGGAAGCATTGGGTTCAAGAACCAAGCTTAATGGTTAATTTGGGCAAATCAAGAGACCCATATCAATTTACCTAACTTGGTATGAAATGATGTGTTATCCAGAAGCCGGTTTGGTTAAATGAAAAAAGGAGTGATGGACACCACTGGCGCTTTAGCCTAGTGGTGACCTAACGGAGTGAAAAGTGCAAGACTTCATATCCCCGTAATGTCTCAGGTCTATCCAATCAATTGCAAAACAATGGAGGGTAATGTTGTATCGTTCCCAGTTGTTCAACTCCTGAGAGAATTCGTGACTGACACGTTCTTTCCTATATTTTGTAGGATCACCTGACTGTCAAAAACAAGAATAACAAATCAATGAGAGGCATGACAAACTCTCCTAAGCAAAATGGCGTCCTGAGTAATCGCCAAAGAAAATGACAGAGAACCTTTAGACCTTAATTCACCTTTAATTTTGGCCCTGTTGATTGATCCATTTACATCTTCTCTTTTGCAGGGGCAAAAGCAGAGATGCTTGATCAGATTCCCAATCCTTGGCTGATCATTCATGTGTCATATCCCTAATCAATAGGGACAACCATCGACACCCCTTTGTGAACAACCCTTTTGATATTCAAGATTTAACATATTTGGAAACACCATTCTGTTGACCCTCAAAGTTGCCAACAAGGTCTTTTTGAGCAAAAACCATTCATTTGTTTTGAGAGTACAAACTCTCTCATGTTTAAAATGCCGCATGCCTTTTCCAAATGGATTTTTGCATGATGATTTTGTCTATCTAGATCACTGATTCCACTGAGGATTATTAGAATAGATAGCTAAGTAAAGAATACAAGATTAATTGAGCATGCTGGATGAGGCGCGTCAGAATGATGAAAGGTAAGCCATATCCTACACACAATCCCCCCTATCTATACACTTGTGAGATGAGTGCAGAAGATTTCATGACTGTAGGGTAAAGAGTTCTCTCGTGAATGGTACGATAACCAAAATAGTGAGAGGCATTTCATTGCTCACCCCTTTGAGCTCCTATATACTGGTGAAGTTTCTGTCCTACCCTCCATCAAGAACCACCCCACACTGGGGCAGATCGGAGGCGAAGCAGCATCACAAGGTGAGAATAGAGATAGAAATTTTCTTGCTTGCACTTGCATCAATCTTCAGGTGTCTTTATTGCATATGAACACTCGCGTTAATTTAAGTGCCCTAGAATGACAAAAGATCATTTCTTTCTCTACGCACTTGTATTCATTGTACAGCCCAAATGAGTTTGTAATTTTACCCTCACATTGAGACAAAGCATAAGTCATTACCATAGCCTAGAGCGCCGGCTAAAGATGAAGACTCAAGAGTCTAATAATGTTGCTTCGATTGAACTTGCCTAGGCCAGTTCCTCCAACGACAAGAAAAAAAAAAGGGGCATAAAAAAGCAGTGTACCTGGTAAAAGCAAGGTCAATGCCCATAAATGAAGAACTGGAATAAAAAAATAGGGGCATGAAAAAGCAATGTGCTTGGTAAAAGCAAGGCCAATGCCCCCCAGTCAAAAATACAGCCAAGAAAAAGTTGCTATTGTGGTCCATGAAACCTCCATCTGACAGTGAGAAGAAAGACCAGTGACAAATGCCAAGATAGTTACCAACTCTCACCCCCTTACACATGAGTCAAGTCTACATTGTGTCCCATTGTAAAAGTCTCTTCAGACTAGGGCACTTCAATTAACGTAGGATTTCATGTGTACATAAGCACCGCTCGAAGAAGTACGAGCAAGGTTATTCTATCTCTTTTCGCAGGATTCCTGACTTGCAAACATGGAAATGATCGTGTGGCACTTCGTTCATGAGCCTTGACCTCGATGGTCCCATTTGATGAGCCATTGACTAAGTCTTCATCACAATTTCAACAAAGACCTCTCACATTGGTAAAGTCGTACCACTTGCGAGAATACTCGGACCCCTGTTGACATGATGACAGTGAGATAATGTGGTCCTTATAAATCCTGCATCAATGGTCAGGATAGCCTTTTCCATGAGAGTGAGAGGAAAGTCCTTTCAGACTGAAAGTCTCTCATCTAGCATGCTCAAGACATCTATATTCTAAATGAATGATGTCTGTCAAAATCTTCCCTAGTGGAATTCAGATGATACAAAATTGACAAAATTGTCGTGCATAAATCACATTTAAATTCATGAATTTACAGCATATACAATCATGTGTGCATATTGTGCAAATAGCAGACATACTCTTAGAGATCAGAGATATTGCCAAGTAAGCATATCCTTATCCCCATTTGTCTTAAAGTACCTACCACTGTCCAGGTACTCTCTTCTTGACACTCGACCTATTCGAGTTGTCCCTTGAGTTTGGGTGCTTGCAACTGTCTCAGTATCCCATTGTCTTTGAGTACCCACCACTTGCCGAGTACTCCCTCTTATCGACACTCGACCTATTCGAGTTGTCCCTAGAGTATTGATACTTGTGACTGACCAAGTATCTCTTTATCGTTGAATACCTACCATTGTCTAGGTATCCCCATTGTCTTTGAGTACTAACCACTGTTCGGATACTCCCTTTTCCTGACACTCGACCTGTTCAAGTTGTCCCATAGTATTGATACTTGTGACTGATCAAGTATCCCTTTATCTTTGAATACCTACTGCTGTCTAGGTATCCCCATATCGTCAAGTACCCACCGCCGTCCAGGTACTCCCTTTTCATGACACTCAACTTGCCCGAGTTGTCCCCAAATAATAGCAGCTATTCAAGCATTTCACTGCTTTATGTGCCTGCGCCTACCCAGGTATGCTTTCTTACACTTGGACCAGCTGAGTGGTTCCAGGTTGTATCATTAAATACTTGTGTTTATCCAAGTATTCCAGTACTTTGTACACCTACGGCTACCCAGGTGTTCCACCCCTTTTAAGTGCCTACGGCAATCCAGATAAGCCTCATACCACATTCAAGTTTATAATACTAGGAGGTGAGAGACCTTCATGAATATGCGGGGCACGCCCTCGATATTCCCATTACCAGTAGGTGAGAGACCTTCATGAATATCCAAGGTACGTCCTCGATATTCCCAATTACCAGAAAGTGAGAAACCTTTACGAATATCCTAGGTATGTCCTCGATATTCCATCTACCGGAGACTTTAAAAAATGACCAAGTATTCCCCAGAGTTTTGTACTTGTGATCATCTAAGTATCCCTTCGATACTTGCGAACGTCCAGGTATCCTCCAAGAGTTTGTGCTTGTGATCATCCAGTTACTCCTTCAACGCCTGTGAACATCTAGGCTCCCTCCAAGAGTTTGTACTTGTGACTATCCAAGTACTCTTTCGATACCTGCAAGTAATCAGGTATTTTCTAGCATCTAGTACTTGTGATCATACAGGTACCCCTTTGATACTTGTGAACGTCCATGTATCCTCCAAGAGTTTGTACTTGTGATCATCCAAGTACCCTTTCGACGCCTGCAAAGGCCCAAATATCCTCCAGGTTAGTACTTGTGAATATCCAGGTACTCTTTCAAAATGCCTGTAAATGTCCAGGCACCCAACAAACATATACCCTGAGAAAGGTCGGCACATCCCCCGAGAAAGGTTGGGAGCCATCCGGTGTCCTTGACAAAGATTAGACACCAAAAAACAAGATGCCCCGAGAAAGGTTGGTGCATCTCCCGAGAAAGGTCGAGTACCAACCGGTGTCCTCGACTGAGGCCAGGCACCCCCAACAAATCGATGCCCTGAGAAAGGTTGGCGCATCTCCCGAGAAAGGTCGGGTACCAACCAGTGTCCTCGACTGAGGTAAGACACCCCAACAAATCGATGCCCTGAGAAAGGTTGGCGCATCTCCCGAGAAAGGTCGGGTACCAATTGGTGTCCTTGATAGAGATTAGGCACCCCACAAATCGATGCTTTGAGAAAGGTCGGCGCATCCCCCAAGAAAGGTCGAGTAAACAACTTATTGCTCTAATAGGCGACCAAAAAATGGTTTGGGTCCTGCAAGAGCAATTTCCCGTCAAGGCAACCGAAGAAAGGTTTGGGTCTTAGGAGGAGCAACTTCCTCACGTCACCAAGTAAGATGATGCCCTAATACTTGCCAAAGTCGAGATTTGCACCCTATCTTACTTGTGCTCGGTAAGTAACTATAGGTATCTTCTTATCTGTCTTAGTATGTGTAATATTATATTGCTCTTTTTCTGCATAGGACAATAGGTCCCAAATAAAATATAATCTGCTACACGTGCATGGATAAAATTTATGCATTAGTTTGTCTTTGAACGCAACCTCTGCGAACTCACTTTCAAAGAGGGGCAGCTGTTGATGCCTAAATTTTAATTAGTTTTTTTTTATTATTACTTAGTCTCTTTTAAATGTTTGTTTTCCTTTTTTTCGGATAATAAATAATAAATAACAAAAAACAAAAATAATAAATAAAAACAACAAAAGAAAGCAAAAATCGGTAGCCCCCTCATTTTTCTCTCCCCTTTTGCAAGCCCAGGCCTAGTTTTTTTTCCAGATCCGGCCCGGCCTTTTGCTTCTTTCTTCTTCCTCGCTCCTTCCTTCTCCGCCTCTATAGTTCACGCGCATCAACACCAACGCGTGAAGAATGACCTACGGCCGAGGAGGGTAGGCCGACATCGGCCGGAGATGACAGATCTCAAGCACCATTAATGGCTGCCTTCAATGCCGAGCGTGCTTCCCTAGATAAGCTCGGATGGGACGCCGATTTAGCCGAGGAAAACCGTCGGCAAGCCAAAGGTTGGCGATTGAGGCCCTCCGTCGACCGGACCCCCCTCGCCTATAAATAGGTGGTCGCAAGCCCCGTCGAGAGGCACAACAAACTCTAAGAGCTTTCCCTTGAGAGACTTTAGGGGGGAAATCGAAGAGCTAGCAAAGAGGGCGAAAGATCGGGTCGCAAGCTAAACGACCTCCCACCGAGAGACATCGGGGAGGCCAGGCGGCAAGCGAACCCAGATCTGCGAGCAGGCAAGCCCGAGGGGGAGAGATCCGAGTGGGTGGAGGCTGAGCGAGAGGGAAACCGGAGTAAAGGGGGCAGATCTGAGCGTGAGGGAGTTGAGCGAGGCCAGTCGGAAGAGAGAGAGCCGTCGTCTTGAATGGAGCCGCTGCCATCCCGACGCACACCACCACCGTTCGCTGCCATGTCACACCGTTGCTGCAGACAGGTAATGGTGGGTTCCTCCGCGTCGTCACCATCGTTTCGCCCCTCTCCTTTTGAAACCCTAGTCTCGGCCTCGGTCCCGTCTTGGCCAAGAGGCTCCGCGTTGCTGCCCCCACCGCGTTTTGTTGAGTAGTCGGCCACTGTTGTCTTCCTTGTCGCCACCACGTCGCAGATCCGTCGCCTGCCGCCACCGTCGCCGTTTGTCCAGTGATGTTTTGGTCTCCCCCACCAGCGCCGTGAGCGAGCGAAGGAGAGAGGAGGCCAGGAACCGGGTCGATTCGGGGGGTCCGTTCGACTCGGTTTCCTTGTTTCCGAGTAGGGTTTTGCGAATTAGGGGCGGCCGGAAGTTGGGTTGTTGGGTCGAGCGTATGACCCGGCGCCCTAGGGTTTCGCAGGGCCGGTTTTGAAGCTCGGGCTGAGTATCCTTTTTTAATTCAAATAGGCCTAATTCCGGTGTGTGGGCTGAAGTTTTTTAAGAAAAGCAAAAAAATTTGGGCTTGGCCTGCGTTGTAGGCCCGTCCATGTTCTGGCGGACGGCCCGGGTCGGACCCAACCCTGGATCCGACCCAAGTCATTAAATATATTATATTATAATAATATAATAATATTTTAATAAATAAAATAAAAAAATTATTTTCCAAAAAAAAAAAAAAAAAAAAAATTTCTTATTTTCCAAAAAGGCCAAAAAAATCAGAAAAAAAAACCAAAAAATGATTTGTATTTTCCAAAACATACCAAAAAAAATGCTTTTTATGTCCAAAAAAAAAAAAGAGAAAAAAATACCCAAAAAATGTTTTTTCCTCCACAAAATGCATGGAAAATCCCTCAAAAATCCAAAAGCCTTAGGGTTTAAACAAGATTAGGTACCGAAAGGGCATTAGTGATTAACTAGTGTAATCAAGTCCCCGATCCTAATTTCTCTGGTTATGCAGGAGCGAGTATTTCTCCCGATATTTCGCTTGGGTTTTAATTGACCCACCCCAAATTGATTAGTGGCGACTCCGTTTTAAAATTAACTTACAGGTTAAAAACTTGGACCATTAAGTTGTGAATTGGTGGACTTGGGAGAGTTCGGGCTAAAATAGACCTAGCCGAACCATTAGCCTCCTTAGGCGCTTGCCCTGATCGGGCGTTCGAAAAAAAGAGGTCGCGACAGGAGGGTCGTCGGCCCTTGTTCGCAAAATGTATGGTGGCCCACCCCCATTGGGGCTCTCTCTCTCTCTCCATGCTTCGTTGTTTTCCTTTTCTAAAATTGCTCTAATCTTTAGCCTTTTCTTTGTATAGTTTTTTTTATGACTTTTATTTTTTCTTTTAGGGGCAACATCATTGCAGTTCGCTTTGAAAAATTGTATAAACGTCACGTTAATATCTCGTGTCATCCCAATTTGGATGAACCTAATAAAGCGTTGGATGACACTAATTTTTTTTTTTTTTGGGGTTGAAATGACCTCTACTTTCGAGAAAGTCAAGGAGTTCAATAGTTATGAAACCGTTTCATGTGGTGTGTGATTATTTGCTTTGTGGATGTCTTGTGAAAAAAAAAAAAATTAGATTTCAAGACACCGAAGCTGGCCGATGCTAAGGTCCGATGGCCTCAAGCATGGAACTATACCGTGCTTAATCCAATGGTTAAAACTAAGGAAATTCTATTAGACGGTTGACAATACACTTTAGATCGAATGGATGAAACAATAGATGCGTAGATTCCCGTTTACAACAGCACGGGTCGTAAAACGACCCCACTCTAGATGCTTGCTGCTTTTTTATGTCATAAATGCTCGACGATGTGTTTAACGTTTATGTCAAATCATATGCTATAAATACATGGTCAACCCGTTTCCTGATGGTTCGAGCTAATGAGAAAAACAATTGATTTAGCAAGATATGAGAGCGCATGTTAAGGGTTCAAATTCTTAGCCCTCTCTCAATTATCTCGTTTAGTCTACCTGTTGTCCGGTTATCCTGTCATGTCTAGTCCATGGCTATGGAACTCAAACAGTCACAATTGAAGACAAAAATATGCACAGTCCAATAACTATAACTGTCCAATCTAATTGACTAAAAAGTACACATGATTATAGTAGAGATGCAATTTTCAAAGAGAATATCATACGAGATTACGAACGAATTAGATTTCCTTTATTGAACTCCAACAAAGCACCTGTAACTTAATAACACTTTTTTTACAAAGTAATTGTCCTTAGAGAAGACTTATCCGTCCCAACAAGAACAATGGCCTAAATACGATGAAAAACATGCATACAAACTACTTACCCAATAACTGATGTCAACAATAATTCGACCACCTTCTATCCAAGCTTTCTCGTAGTAATCAACGCAATTAAGTTTTAGTAAGACTTCAACGAATTTCCGATGTCGACGACGAATCGGTATCTAACATCCCCTTTTGCAAGACGCTCCATGGCAGTGTTCACATAGTCCATCGGAATAACCTCAATATCTGCGGTTATGCCGTGCTCCGCTGCAAAATCGATCATCTCTTGCGTCTCCTTAATCCCTCCAGCGGCACTTCCACCCACTATCTTCCTACCTGTCATTTGTAACAATAAAGAAGTTCAATGTTGCGAATGAGAACTCGTAATTGTGATGCACACACATTTTAGATTTGAGCTAATATGTATGTGGTAGGCCTAACATATCAATTTTAATCGTAAATAAAATATATATAATAATCTCTTCGAGAAGTATATTATAGTTATTTACCTAGGATGAGTGGCATAGCAAGTAGCTCAAGGGGCTTGTCTGTTAGCCCAACCATGACAAGCTTCCCGTGAGTCTTCAAGAGACCAATCAATGGCAAGAGAGCATGCACAGCTGAGGCAGTGTCTATAATGCCATTCATTGTGCCCATAGCTGACTGCATCAAGAAAATAATTGTGATTTTAAATTACTTTAGCAGGTCTTTACCCTACGTGCAATTCAAGAAATAGCTTGCGAGGAGCATAACATACTTGCATCTTCTCTGCATCTTGACTAACCAAAAATGCATCAGCACCAAGATGGTTCATGGCTTCTTCCTTTTTACTCAGGGAGGTACTGATGACAGTCACCCTAAGGCCCATTGCCTTGGCAAATTTGACAGCCACATGGCCAAGTCCACCGAGCCCAACCACTCCTATGTGCATTCCAGGCTTGTCGAGTCCGTAGTACCTTAATGGGCTATAGATAGTGATACCGGCACAAAGGAGAGGTGCCCCACCATCGAGAGGCATGTTATTTGGAAATTTAAATACAAAGTGCTCGTCTACGACCATGATTTTCGAGAAGCCACCATAGTTAATTGTTCCATTAGAATCCTCACTGTCATTATTAGGGCTAAACTTACCACCATAGACTGGAACCATTTCGGGGCAATAACTTTCAAGATTATCACCACAATTCACACAGTTGTGACACGATCCAATCATACACCCGACGCCCACTCTGTCTCCGACTTTAAACTTTGTTACTTTGGTTCCTACTTCTGTTACAACACCCGTAATCTCATGTCTGCAATGCAATAATCAAATGTAATTTTTTTAAACTTACTATGAGGAAGAAAAATGAGAAAAAGGTGATTCTTTTTAACTCATACCCAGGCACCATAGGGTAGGACATGAATCCCCATTCATTCTTCACATTGTGTAGGTCAGAGTGACATATCCCACAGTACAATACTTTCAAAGTCACATCTTTCTCTTTTGTGACCCTACAAAAGATATTATGGACAAAAGTGGGTTTAATGCATTTTAACACAAACTTTTACAGCCTTTAAGATTTCACAATTGGTTAGTGCGTTGATGTTTTTTACCTCAGAAACTTATGGTCATTCATATGATTCTCATTACATGCAAACTTTTCCATGTTAGAGCCACATGTATAGGTTAAATGTCTGGACTTAACCGGTTAACGAGCTTCCATGATGTTTAATGAGTCTCCAAACCCGTGCCCTTGGATTTTCAAAATAGAGAGGAGAAAAAAAAACACCAATTATTCTAACTGCATCCAAGCTACTCTGAGTTAGAACCTATTAAACAAGCCAAATGTTTGGATTTAACAAATTCACGGGTCTTGTAGGATGCCCATAAGTTTCTTAATAGTTGGGTCTTCAGTTCGTGCTTTCAGATTTTATAAAAGAGCAGAAGAAAAAGATTTACAGCTCTGGATCTCCATAAGCACGCCATCGTAGCTGAATGATTCATCTCAACAGAATCGTACTATGCACACATCGATTCTTCCTGAACTTGACGGTTCTAAGTATTCTCTTTGACGTGAAAGAAAGCTCGCATAATCCAAGAGATGATATCTCCAGAGATGGAAAAATAATTTGCAGGTTTACCTTCTTGAGAACTCGAAGGGAGAGAGAAGTCCTGAGGAATCTCTCGCTGCCCATCCCAAAACCTTCACTAAACGCTCGTTTTCTGCTGACACTGCCATTATTATCTCGACGGGGGCTGCTCAGATTTGAAGTTGGCGAGCAAGCAAGCAGATCAGCCGCAGCAGCTGCTCAGGATCGAGTATTGAAGAGAAAGGTGATGTGAAGGCGTGAAGGAGAAGCCGGCTATTTATAGGGCGATGATGACCTACCGGATGACCAAATTTGTGGGCCACGATCCACGAGATTGAATGAATCACAAAGTATGTATATTTTACGTTGTGGATACTACCTGCTCACCCCAAGACAATCCCGCAAAAACAAACGGCTGCGACTGTGTTGAGAACTTCAATTTATAAATTTTAATCTTTTAATTCATTCACGCGACGTCTATTTTCTGCAATAACAATTCTGTTGAATGTAATTTTCCTAGCGCCTATTCATCTAATTTACTAATGCATTATGTTAATATATAAAAGCTTAGGAGCTGAGTTCTATCATGGTATCATTTATGCAAAATCAAAACTTTGAACAATTCCCTTCTATTTTTAGTTAGTATGTATAGTCTTTTCCTAACTAATTTAAGAACTAATCCCATTAGGACGACAGGTTCTGATCCTCTAAGAAACCATCACTAATTAGATTTCCCAGAATTAGATTTCATATTCATACGCATTATTTTTAAAGCATCATCATTTCAAGTATTTTTTTTATTAACTAAATCCCATATGATAGAGTGCTATTAGTCGAAAATTTCATTTTTCATTTGCTTTTGCTATTATCGATTTAAATGAGGGTCAAAAGAATACTTCATATAAAATTCAAAGGGTAAGATGAAATTTGCGTACACCTAGATAAATTAAGCAGATTTTAATGTGCAATGTCAATCTTGATTGTAAAAGATTCATTAAATTCATATTGCAATCTTTCAAAGAAAATTTTCAAAAAATTATAAATTTATTGCATTAGTATCAATTTAGTTATAAACTTTTTATTGGTATCAGTTTAGCTATAGACCTTTTGACCTAGTGCCAATGCAGCATTTCCAGCTAATTTTGGATAGATTTTGTTGACGTGGATGCTGATTAGCCTACATGGCATTGTCGGTGCTCTTGTGGACAAATTTTAATAATATTTTTATATTTTTTGATTTTTTAAATTAATTTTTATTCTTTTTATTCTTTCATTTTCTTCCTTCTCTTTGCTGCTGATCGGCCATTACCCATGGCTAGGTTGGCCTCGCTTGGGCAAGGCTTGCCATTGCCTGCCATAGGTGAGGCTTGGCCGAGCAATAGCCAGCCTCGCTTAGGCCACGGTGACCTTGTTGGGCGTTGCCATTCACCCAGTGACCCTTGGCGAGGGTTGGCCTTGCCAAGCTAGATTGGGCAAGGCTAACCCTCACCTAGGCCATGGTGACGTCACCGGGTGTTGCCTTCGTCTGGGTGACGCTCAACGAGGAGTGCCCTCACCCGATTGGGACTTTGCCTGTGGTGGGTAGCGACAAGGCCAGCTTGGCCATTGCTTGTGGCTAGTGGCCGATCACCAGCAAAGGGAAGGAAGAAGAAGGAAAAAAAAGAAAAAAAAATCAGAAATAATAATAATAAATCTAAAAAAATATTAAAATATTATTAAAAAAATTTTATATCAGTGTTGGCGGTGCTATGTAGGTTGATCACTGTCCACGTTAGTAAAATCCTACCAAAATTAGCTGGAAAGACTGTAATGGCATTATGTCAAAATGTTTATGATTAAATTGACACTAATAAAAATTTTAGGATTAAATTGGCATAAATACAATACATTTATGGCTTTTTTGATACTTTTCCCTCATCTTTCCTATATAAGAAAAGTTCATTATAAGGAAATGTAGAATGTTAAATAGCAATTAAACTCACGTATTTTCTGCAATGGCATGGCATGTTATCTTGACTTTGATATCGCAATCCAATCTAATATAATATCCTAATTAAATTTCTACTTGATGCTCGTTTTCTGCAGACATTGCCATATTATCTCACTGCAAACTCGACCGACTGTGCTAAATTTGAAGTTGGGCGAGCAAAGAGCCAAAATCAGCAGCAGCTCAGGATCGAGTACCGAAGAGTACGGTGATGCGAAAAGGTGAAGGAGAAGCCGGCTCTTTATAGGACGATGATGACGTACCCGTTGACCAAATTCTCGATTGCGGTTGTAAGGAAAGCTTCCATTTATAAATTTAATCTTGGGGTTTAGCAAGACTAATGCTACGAGCTTCCGGAATCCAATGTTTAAACTCATGTCTATCTTCTGTAATAACAATTTTTTATAATGTCGAATGTGATTTCCCTAGCACCTATCATTATTATTGTTATCATCATCATCATCATCATCGTCATCTAATTTACTAATCCATTATAATATATAAAAGCTTAGAAGCTGATATATCATGGAATTATTTATGCAACCATATATTTTTCTTCTTGGGTAGGACGAAATACACGAGTGTGCAGTGGGGAGTCCCACCCCTCAGGAGTTCCTCCCCCTGTCATTTCTCCCTTGACCCTTTTAAAAATTTGCTCAGTTCCAATATATATCATGGAATCATTTATGAAAAAATAAAGCTTTGAGGGAGAATAGTTCAAAAAATCCCAAATTTATTAATATTTTTCAATTCAATCTATAAATTTTTTAATTTTTCAATTGAATTTTATATCTTTTCACATTTTACCAATTGAGTTTAGCTCATGTTAGCCACCGACTTCTGGCTAGGGTAGATCACGATGGCGGAGAAGATTGAGAGGGTGGGGAAGTTGATCAGCAGCTTGGACTCTTGATGAGTTTTGAGTACTTAACCTTTGAGTTTTTCTAGTAGCATTAGAGGGTGAGATTGATTATAAAATCTACTTATAAATTGATACACCGGATTTCTATCAAAAGCTTAAATATGATATAATATGTCATAGAACTTATATAATCAATTTTCCCCAGATGTATACTCTGTGTTTTTCTCTCTTCCTTTGATGCCTTTGTTAGAGACTTTCTAGAGCGTGTTCTCTAATGAAATGGTTTAAGGATGAGTGCCTCCGAGGAGGACGATCACAGTTTTTGTGCACTCATCCTTTCAAGAACCAGTCTATGCAATATGTTTAGGCAAAGATTTGGATATGAAGATTGATTTGCATCGAAGCATACGTTGTCTAAGAAGAAGTTAATTGTTTTTCCCCGAGTAATTTGTGCGAACACTACTTTGATCACAGTCATCCCGGAACACCTACATAGGCGACGACGGGACACGCGGGGTGTCCGGAGGAGAGCGCTGGAGGGTATCGATCGATGTAGACATCATCCACGGGCCATCCCTACTCTTTCTTGACGAACCAACATTGGGCCTCGATTCGACCAGCGCCCACAGCGAGTTTGAGAAGGTGCACGACATAGCTCGGTCCGGCAGCACCGTGATCCTCACCATCCACCAGCCTTCGTCGAGAATCCAAATTCTCCTCGACCATCTCAACATCCTGGCCCGCGGGCAGCTCATGTTCCAAGGATGTCCAAAAGACGTGATCCTCCACCTCGGCCACATGGGCCGGAAAGTCCCGAAGGGCGAGAACTCGATAGAGCACCTCATCGACGTCATCCAAGAGTACGATCATTCCGAGTTCGTCCGGACGGGCGTGAAACCCCTGCCGCTGTCTGATGAAGAGATGTTGATCTCGACGGTCGCACCCACCCCACCTTCTCGTCCCCGCAATCACAGGCATCAAGGGCACGATCAGAGCCACGACCACAGAAATGGCCGGCGATTGCCATTGCAAGCGAGTGTGCACTCGGCAAATGACGAGTTCGTTCACACCTTGGGAAGTCCTTACAACAATTAATCTGGATCATGGACTCCAAGCTGCAGTGGAGTTGTGCAGGCACTTGGGTTCACTCCTTCAAGACAAAGGGCCGAGCCAACGATGCAAGCTGCAATGAGGTATTAAACCATATTATTAGATGAAGATATAGCTATTTTTGCAATTCGAAAGATAGTTTTTGGCGCTGATTTCGGACTCTCAAATTCGCTAAGGTCTACCAACGAAAATTATTCTTCACTAGATTTCTGCTCCTAGTGTTTGGCAACACTCAATTCTTCTCCATCGTTCATTGGATATACAGTGCATCACCAGGAAGTTACTACGCGTACTCAAGCGAAATTCTCCGGGAGACACCGATGCCTCACGACAGCGACTACACGGTGAACGAGAACGACTACTTGACTCCGAACATTGGCACGAATGCCATCGGATCTCACCAAAATCTTGGCCCTAAGTTCGCGAACTCATTCTTCCCCGAGACCTGGATGCTTATGCGCCACAATTTCAAGAACATCCAGCGGACCCCGGAGCTCTTCCTCTCGAGGCTGATGGTGCTCAGCATCATGAGGATCATGAGGGCGACGATGTTTATGAGGACCAAGGTGGACAACCAAGGGATCACGAACCGGCTCAACTTCTTCATCTTCACTATCAAAATATGTTTCGAGTTTGAGCCCAATGCAAAATTCCAAATATTCCGAATTGGATATTTTGCGGATGTTCGAAATCGAGCAAAGAACATCCGAAGATCAACTTCCCAAAATTTTGAATTTGCGTTAGAGAGTTTGGCTGCTAAAATAGGAAAGTCCAACTTTGACTTGGACTTGGATTTTGTTTAAAATATATAGAGATATATTTTGGTTAAAATTGGCAAGATAACTGCAAAGGAAAGTCCAACTTTTGCTTGGGTTGACCGAATCCTAGCTGATTCGGTTTCCCTCATGTGAGGACTTCTCTGGTGGTGGATTATATATCAATTCTCAAGGCTTGTTCATGGGTGGAGGTTGATCATGAAGAATTGGTCTTGAAGCGCCGTCTCGTCATCGAGTGCTTGGAAGGGATTTTCTTTGTCATTCTTGTCCGTGAATTACATCCAAGAAGATTTATTGTTCAAGCCAATTAAATCTTGTGGTAAGACTTATGTGTAATTCTTTTGTGAGATTGAGAGATTATTTCTTGAGGAATTTCGAGGCTAAACACTGCGTGCGTTATTGGGTGTAATTGGGGTTTGGGAAACACGGAGAGAGTGTTTGAGTGACTTGAGTGTGTAATCTCCTTGTATCACTTGATCTATAGTGAAATTCGTCGCTGCTCTCCCCATGGACGTAGGTTTTTATGATTGAACCATGTTCTTCTTTTTCTGTCTATTTATTATTGTTCAATCGTTTGTTTTTGCAACAATTGGTATCAGAGCCAGACTTGGCTAAGTTGAAAAGAATTGATGGCGACAGAAGAAGTAAAAGTGAGAATCAACAGATTTGATGGGAAGGATTTTGGTTTCTGGAAAATGCATATTGAAGATTATCTTTACTAGATGAAACTGCACTTGCCCTTATCTGAGGAGAAACTAGAGTCGATGAAGCAAGCTGATTGAGATTTGTTGGATAGACAAGCTATGGGTGTTATTCGGCTGACGTTGGCTCGTGACATCGCGTTTAACATCGTGAAGGAGAAGACCCCCTACTAATTTGATGCAAGCCTTATTAGATATGTACGAGAAGCCCTCTATCATCAACAAAGTCTATTTGATGCGACATCTCTTTAATTTGAAGATGAGCAAAGGTGCATCAGTTGGAGATCATATCAATGAATTTAATGTGATTATTAGTCAATTGAGTTCAGTGGAGATTGACTTTGAAGATGATGTACGTGTTTTGATGCCTGATAATTGGAATACTACTGTTACTGCCATTAGTAATTTCTCTAGATCAACAAGTTTGATGTTTGATGGGTTTGAGATTTGATTTTGAGCGAGGACATCCGTAGAAGAGAATTTGACGAATCTGTATTTGCTGTTTTAGTAGGTGAAAATAGAGGAAGATCTAGAACGTGTGGATAAAAATAGTACTAATCTGAACAGGCATAGTCAATCTAGGATTGGTGATGTTGTCTGTTAGAGCTGTAGCAAGAGAGGGCATCTTAGAAGGAATTGCCTTAAGCTGAAGAATGAGAAAAGTAAGGGAATTATAGTTAATTCTGCAGATAATATTGCAGCTGTGGTAGATAATGCTGATTATGTCTTGTCTGTCTCTGATTATTCATTGTTTGATTGATGGATTATGGATTTTGGTTGTTCTTTTCATGTTATACCAAATAGAGACTGGTTTACTACTTATCAGTGCATGGATGGTAGTAAAGTACAGTTGGGGAACAACACTAAATGCGATGTCATTGGTGTTGGTAATGTTAAAATTAGACTGCATGATGATATCGTGAGGACATTGACTGGTGTGAGGCACGTTCCAGAGTTGAAGAATAACTTAATTTCCTTAAGTGCCCTGGATTCAGATAGGTATCGATATATTTCAGAATGTGGAATTCTGAAAATTTTTCGAGGTGCTTCAATAATAATGAAAAGAATAAAGCACAATGGCATGTATGAGCTTCAAGGTGAGACAGTGACAAATTTCGCTGAGAAGACGTTAAATGCATCTGTTCGAGAGTCTGAATTGTGACATATGCGTTTGGGGCACATTGATGAAAGAAGCCTGAATGTTTTAAGTAAAAAAATATGCTATGTGGTTATGTTCCTAACGAATTGAATGTATGCAGGTGCTATGATTTAGGTCAATGGCGAAAAGTGCAGTTCAATACAACTGTAAAAAAACCATGGAAATTGCAAAGTTAATCCACTTGAATGTTCGCAGGTTGTCGCGGTTTCCTTCGAGGAAGAGTGCTAGATATATGCTAACAATTGTTGATGACTACTTGATGAAGATATGGTATTGTGCTTAGGCACAAGTTTGATGCTATTGTCAGGATCAAGCAGTTGATAGCTTTGATTGAAAAGGAGACTAGTAAGACAATCAAGTATGTGCGGACTGAAAGTAGTATGGAGTTTTGCTCGAAACTGTTAAACGAATTCTCCACGAATCAAGGTATAGTGAAACACTGTACTAATGCTAATGAACCACATTATGTTGCGGAATTGATGAGCAAAATGTTACTAGAGACGACTCATAAAATGCTCTCTAGTGCTAGTATGGCTAGGAGATTTCTAGCGGATGCGCTAAGTACGGCGTGCTACCTGATGAATAAATTGCCATCGACTACGATTAGATATGGGACTCTTGAAGAAATGTGGTCAGGTAACGTTGTTGATTATTCTATTATTAGAATATTTAGTTGCCCATGTTATATTCGAGCAAATGATGGTAAGCTCGACGGAAGGGTAAAAAAGTGAATATTCTTAGGCTATGCACGAGGCGAGAGGGGTTATCGATTGTGGTGAGTTAAATTCACCTATTATCAGCAGAGAAGTTATGTTTGATGAGTCTCTAGTACTTCTGCCTAGGAGTGATTATAGCAAAATTCAAACGCATTTGAACGATGTTTAACTTGAGGTGGAGTTGCAACCAGAAACTCTTGAGATAGCGAGTACGAGTACTAGTAAAGTAATCGACACGAATGGTGCTTGTAGTAGGTGGAGCCTATAGAGCTAATGGTTGCCGTAATTGCTAAAATTAACAAGGTATGTATTCGATCTCCTGACAAATATGAATGCAACAATGGGTTTGCTTTATCTACGATTAAAAGGAGGTTGTATCGGAAAATCCTTGCGGAGCAGTTAAAGGTGCATGTAGAGTTGGTATTCTGATGAGGTCCTTGGTTATGGCGAAGTTCACGATAATATCTATGGCGGTTGAGCTCATCAGGGGCTATGGGAAAATAGCAGTAGAGTTGGAATTTTTGCGAAACGATTGCAACTTGGCTCAAACGTTGAGCCAATGTGAAGATTGTTAAAATATGTCTCGAGTTTGAGCTTAATACGAAATTCCAAATATTCCGAATTGGATATTTTGTGGACGTTTGAAATTGAGCAAAGAACATCCGAAGATCAACTTCCCAAAATTTTGAACTGCGTTGGAGAGTTTAGCCGCTAAAATAGGAAAGTCCAACTTTGACTTGGACTCGGATTTTGTTTAAAATATATAGAGATTTATTTTGGTTAAAATCGGCAAGATAACTCCAAAGGAAAGTCCAACTTTTGCTTGGGTTGACCGAATCTTATCTAATTCGGTTTCTCTCACGCATGGACTTCTGTGGCGGTGGATTATATATCAAATCTCAAGGTTTGTTCGTGGGTGGAGGTTGATCATGAAGAATTGGTCTTGAAGTGCCGTCTTGTCGACGAGTGCTTGGGAGGGATTTGCTTTGTCGTTCTTGTTCGTGAATTACATCCAAGAAGATTTAATGTTCAAGCTAATTAAATCTTGTGGTAAGACTTGTGTGTAATTCTTTTGTGAGATTGAGAGATTATTTCTTGAGGAATTTTGGGGCTAAATACTGCATGCGTTGTTGAGTGTAATTGGGGTTTGGGAAACACGGAGAGGGTGTTTGAGCGATTGAGTGTGTAATCTCATTGTATCGCTTGATCTATAATAAAATTTGTCGTTGTTTTCCCGTGGACGTAGGTCTTTATAATTGAACCAGGTAAATTCAGTGTTCGATTTATCTTCTTCTTCTGTTTATATATTATTGTTCAATCGCTTGTTTTCGCAACATTCATGGTCTGCCTCTTCTTCTTCTCTTCCAATGACACCGTCCCGGCCTTCATTCGAGAGCGCTTCATCTTCATCCGCAAGACCTCCCACAACGCCCACCGTGCCTCTTCCTATACAATCGCCAGCCTCGTAACTTACCTGCCTTTCCTCGTGGTTCAGGCCGGGGTCTATCCTGCCATCGTTTGGAAAGCCCTGAAGCTCTGCGGGCCATTCTTATACTTCTTGCTGGTCCTCTATGTGTCGCTCCTCTCGACGAATTCGTTCGTGGTGTTTGTCAGCTCGGTCATGCCCAACTACCTCCTTGGTTATGCAGCCGGCATCGGTTTCACCGCATTGTTCTTCCTGTTTTGCTGTTACTTTTTAAATAGTCACGACATTCCCGTGTACTGGAAGTGGATGAAAAAGATCTCGACAATGACTTACCCGTATGGGAGGCTACTGATGAACCAATACCAGACGAATGCGACCTTTGGGAAGGGCTTCACCCCGACAAAGTCCCGTATAACATCACCGGGAATGATATTTTATCGGGACTCCATATTTCGACACGCGAATCCGACAAGTGGAAGAATGTGCTGATAATGTTGGGTTGGGCGGTTCTATATAGGATCTTGTTCTACCTAGTACTTCGCTTCGCTTCCAAAAACCGGAGGAAGTGATGAAGGCGATGAGCGATTCTCAGGAGTGGACGAACTGGAACTTGAATCATTTTCCAATCTATACATTTGCTTCAGTCATATGTTTGAGTCCATGCCTTCATTATTTTTCATGATATCAGCGGTTCGATACGCCCGTGAAAAAACGGTGAATCAAAATTTAGCTATTTATACACCAGTGACTGCAGAAACAAAGGGGAATTTTCTGACATGTAATGCCTTTTTTCAGTTGTGAGCAAGAAATATAGTGAAAGGTTCAGCACCATTTGATTACAAATTTCATACGTTCCAGATGAAAAAATGGTGGATGACGTTGAAAATTTTTGCATGAGAAATTTATCTAACATGCAGGATTTCAATTTTTTGCTGATTTCTTGTTCATATTATTTACTTCGTTCTTCAACTTCACATGGCACCGCAGGGTGTCTATCAAGCGTCGCCCGACATTTGCTCATTTACTGGTTTTATCGTCGTTCCTCGCCTTCACATACAAGTGCTGTCCTCTACCGATTGAAGTTCGGAAACTTCTTATTCCCGATAGTATTTGATGACTAATATCCTTCGGTTATAGGAACTTGATGTGGACATTGAGTCATATCAAGGAGGAGGTGCTAGGGACCCATTGTCTATTCCTACTGGTTCGATTACTCGAGCGCGGGCCAAACAATTCAGGCAAGCTGTTGGCGTCATGGTTCGTGATCTTTGGCGTGAAGATGACCTTGGATCAAATCTTGAAGAATCTTGGAAATCTTGGTGCAATTTAATTATCTTGTCACCAAATAATTGACCAAGTCAATTTATATATATTCTTGTTTAAGAATATTCTAAAATAGGAATATTTTAGAATATAACGCATTAGATTTTTAGGGTTGGTTTTTAGGGTTTGTGTGGCAGCCTATATAAAGGATTTGTCAAATTTCTTTGGGGACGGAGATATATTTTATTTTTGAGGAAAAGAATTGAGAGGTTCTCTTTTACTGTTCTTTTGAGGACTTGACCTAATCAAGATTCTCTTATGGCGGTCAATTCGACTTATCGAGCGAGATAGCGAATTCTTTCGCTCGTGGCGTCTATAACGTTGGTTGGTTGACACGTGTTCGTCAACAGGTCACGTTCATACCGAGGTTGCCAATTACAGGTTTGATTGGAGGTCGAGGTTTGCAATTCGCACCATCTGGGCCTTCGTAGAACGATCCCTCCGCAACGATTCACATCAGTTTGGTATCAGAGCCAGATTCTACAAGGTCTATTTATCTTTAATTTTCTGTTGATAATCAGCAATTTGAGATTTATTGGGTTAGGGTTTCGGTTCTAGTTAATTTAGGGATCCGATTGCTTTTGTGCTTCCATACGTAGTTGTTTGCTGTTAGTTTTAAATTTTATTTTCTAGCATCTTAAATTGTATCTGAGTTCGTCAAAAAAAAAAAAAAAAAAAAAAAGTAAAAAAAAAAAAAGAAGAAAAGAAAATGCAAAAAAAAAAAAAAAAAAATGTGCAAGAGAAAAAAAACATATTCGGCAAAAAAAAAAAAAATTAGCCGAACAAAAAAAAAAAAAAAAAAAATCAAGAAGGCGACTCGTTTGTTAGTAGACCAAATTGAAATAAAATCAGTAGTGATTTGCGTTTCAATTGGAATTTCGAAAGTTGTACTTGTTGGTTTGAAATTGTTACTTACTGAAACAAAATCAATAGTGATCTAATCTTGTTTGATTAGTTTGATTGATTGTCGTGAGGGGTTGAGAGACAGGTTTTGAGTCCAATAAAGAGCTTGTGAAAAGAGAATACGAGAGGAAAAATGCAAGAGTGTGTAAGCTTAATTGAGAGTGGAAAAAGCCTAGACTTGAGTTAAACACGAGAGGAGTGACAAATATCTCGAGAGAAACACGTGAGGGAGCGATTGGTGAGGATTTTTTTTTAGACTAACGTTTACTTGCAGGTCTAAAATATATCGAGCGAAGAAAGTGTGAATCAACGGGAGGTTGACTCCATACGAAGGGATGAAGCGCTCGTGGAAAGCATCCAGCAATTGAGGGTCGTAGTGGAGGAGCTTAGTGGCCGAATGATGGGGAATGGCATGAGGGTTGATGGTGACCGAGAGATACCCTGAGGAAGGCCGCAACATCAGCGAGATGCTTCTAGAACACAACATAGAAGGCAACGGCAATATGATGATGATGAGGCCGACATGGAGGATGATCGAGATGCTCGATTTGAAAGGTGGAATGGAGGCCGAAGGTTTAGACACCGAGGAGATGATGAACTTGGCAACATCAAGATGAAGATTCCTTCCTTCCAAGGGAAGAATGATCCCGATGAGTATCTAGAGTGGGAGAAACGCATGGAGATGGTATTTGATTGCCAACAATACTCTGAGCTCAAAAAGGTAAAAATTGCAGCTGTTGAATTTACTGATTATGCTATAATTTGGTGGGATCAACTTGTGACTAGTAGGAGGTGCAATGGTGAAAGACCGATAGAGACGTGGGATGAGATGAAAGCGGTGATGAGGAGGCGTTTTGTGCCAAGTCATTACCATAGAGATTTGTTTCAAAAGTTACAAAACCTCACACAAGGCAATAAGAGCGTGGAAGAGTATCACAAGGAGATGGAGATTGCCATTATCCGTGCTAATGTGATGGAGGATCGTGAGGCCACAATGTCAAGATTTTTGAGTGGTTTGAGCCGAGACATAGCAAGGGTGGTAGAGCTGCAACACTATGTTGAATTGGAAGAATTGGTGGACAAAGCAATCAAAGTTGAGCGGCAATTGAAGTTGGACCGAAATCACAAGAGTGGAGGAGGTTCAAATCAGAATTGGAGATCCAATTGGAAGAGAGATGAGAAGCTAAATTGGAGAGGAAACAACACAAAAACCGAAACTTCAAAAGAGAAGGAGAGGGACGGTAAAGTTGGAACGAATCCGGTTTCAGGTAAAACCGAAAATCCTAACACTAGAACTCGTGAAATTAAATGTTTTAAGTGTTTGGGCAGGGGTCATATGGCGAATCAATGCCCTAATAGGAGGGTGATGATCATGACTGGACATGGTGTTATTGAGTCCGAAAGTGAAAGAGAAGAAGATGATGATGAGATGCCACCATTGGAGGATTGTAGTGATGGAGAAGTGGCTATAAAAGGAGACTTATTGGTGGTTAGGCGTTCTTTGAGTGTGCAAGTAAAGGAGGAGGAGCATCACCAACAAAAAGATAATTTGTTTCATACAAGGTGTGTGGTGAATGGTAAGATTTGTAGTATGATAATTGATGGAGGTAGTTGTGCGAATGTGGCAAATTGTATTATGGTGGATAAGTTGGGCTTGAAGACAACAAAGCACCCTAGGCCTTATAGACTTCAATGGTTAAATGATAGTGGTGAGGTGAAAGTATCGAAGCAAGTTCGAATTCCATTTGAGATAGGGAGATATAAGGACGAGGTAAAGTGTGATGTTGTACCTATGCAAGCGGGTCATATCTTACTTGGAAGACCATGGCAATATGATCGAAAGGTACATCATGATGGGTATACTAATCGTTATTCATTGATGATGAATCAAAAGACTTATACCTTGGTACCAATGACACCTAGTGAGGTGTATCAAGATCAACTAAAGTTACAACGAGAAGCCGAGAGAGAGAGAAAAGGTGAGAAATTCGAGGGTTTGCGTGGTGTGTCTGAGACGCAAGGAAAAGGAGAGGCCGAGAGAAAGATTGTGGTAAAAACCAAGGGAAAAGAAGAGAGGAAAGAAAAAAGGCAAAATAATTTTTATGCAAAATCAAGTGAAGTGAGGAGAGCTTTAGTTCTAGATCGACCAATGCTTGTACTTGTGTACAAGGAGGTTTTATTTTCTACTAACGATCTTGACCCAAGTTTGCCTAGTCCTGTTGTATCTTTATTGCAAGAATTTGAAGATGTCTTTCCTGATGAACTTCCTGGAGGGATACCACCGATTCGAGGCATAGAACATCAAATTGACTTGATTCCTGGTGCGCCATAACCTAATCGACCCACATATCGAAGTAATCCCGAGGAGACAAAGGAACTTCAGCGGCAAGTTAGCGAACTATTGGAACGGGGGTATGTGAGAGAGAGTCTTAGCCCGTGCGCGGTCCCTGTTTTGTTAGTGCCAAAGAAGGATAGAACTTGGCGAATGTGTGTCGATTGCCGAGCAATCAATAATATTACGGTAAAGTATCGACATCCTATTCCTAGGTTAGATGACATGTTGGATGAATTGCATGGTTCTTGCGTTTTTACTAAGATCGATTTGAAAAGTGGCTATCATCAAATTAGGATGAAAGAAGGTGATGAATGGAAAATTGCATTTAAGACCAAGTATGGATTATATGAGTGGTTAGTAATGCCATTTGGATTAACTAATGCACCGAGCACGTTTATGCGACTTATGAATCATGTTTTGCGTGCTTTTATTGGTCGATTTGTGGTTGTCTATTTCGATGACATCTTAATTTATAGCCGAAGTCCTGATGACCATATTGAGCATGTGCGAGTTGTCTTGCAGGTTTTAAGGGCCGAGCAATTATACGCTAATCTAAAGAAGTGCTCTTTTGTTACCAACAAATTAGTATTTCTAGGATTTGTTGTTAGTGCTAATGGTATACAGGTTGATGAAGAAAAGGTTAAAGAAATCCGTGAATGGCCAACGCCTAAGACCATAGGAGAGGTGCGTAGCTTTCATGGATTGGCGAGTTTTTATAGACGATTTGTGAGAAATTTTAGCACTATTGCCGCACCATTAACTGAGGTAATCAAGAAGCACATGGGTTTCACGTGGGGAGAAGAGCAAGAGAAAGCATTTAATCTGCTAAAAGATAAGTTAACTAATGCTCTTTTATTATCTTTGTCGAATTTCAGTGCTGCTTTTGAGATAGAGTGCGATGCTTCTGGTACAGGAATTGGAGCCGTGTTGATGCAAGGAGGGCGTCCCATAGCTTATTTCAGTGAAAAATTGAGTAGAGCAACATTGAATTATCCTACCTATGATAAGGAGATGTATGCTTTAGTGCGAGCTTTGGAGACTTGGCAACATTATTTATGGCCAAAGGAGTTTGTGATCCACACCGACCATGAGACCTTGAAGTACTTGAAAGGACAGCAACAGTTGAATAAAAGACATGCCAAATGGATGGAGTTCATTGAGACTTTTCCATATGTGATCAAGTACAATAAAGGTAAGGAAAATGTGGTAGCCGATGCACTTTCTCGAAGGTATGCGATTCTAACTATTTTAGAAGCAAAGTGTCTAGGTTTTGAGCATATCAAGGGCTTATATATTGATGATGATGACTTTGGGAGAGTCTATGAAGCATGTGAACACGCTGCATTTGATAAATTTTATAGGCATGAAGGTTATCTTTTTCGTGAAAACAAACTATGTTTGCCTAAGTGTTCTTTGCGTGAATTGTTGGTGCGAGAAGCGCATAGTGGTGGTTTAATGGGGGCATTTTGGCATTAATAAGACTTATGAAGTGCTGTATGAACATTTTTATTGGCCACATATGAAGAGAGATGTCACACGTGTTTGTGAGAGATGCATTGCTTGTAAGCAATCGAAGTCTACAACTAAACTGCATGGCTTGTATACACCATTACCTATTCCAACGCATCCTTGGATTGATATTTCTATGGATTTTGTGTTAGGATTGCCTAGGTCTAAGTATGGTAGAGATTCTATTTATGTGGTTGTTGATCGGTTTTCAAAGATGGCTCATTTTATACCTTGTCATAAAACTGATGATGCATCTCATATTGCTAATTTGTTCTTTAAGGAGGTTGTACGTTTGCATGGCATGCCTAGATTGATTGTTTCAGATCGAGATTCTAAATTTCTTAGATACTTTTGGAAAACATTGTGGAAAAAACTAGGAACACGGTTGTTATTTTCTACTACTTGTCATCCACAGACCGATGGTCAAACCGAGGTAATTAATAGAACTTTAGGGGTATTGTTGCGTGCTATTATTAAAAAGAACATAAAATCTTGGGAAGATTGTCTGCCACATGTTGAATTTGCATATAATAGGAGCATGCATTCTGCTACTAAATTTACACCATTTGAGGTTGTCTATGGTTTTAATCCATTAACTCCGTTAGATTTAACCCATTTACCTGTTGATAAGCGTGTGGATTTAGATGGAGCAAAGAAAGCTGAATTTGTCAAGGCGTTGCATGAGAAGACGCGCACAAATATTGAGCGCAAGACTGAGCAATATGCAAGGCAAGCTAACAAAGGGCGCAAGGAAGTGGTGTTTGAACCTGGCAATTGGGTTTGGGTTCATATGCGCAAAGAGAGATTTCCTGAGCAGTGACATTCTAAGTTATTACCGCGAGGGGATGGACCATTTATGGTTTTGGAAAGAGTTAACAATAATGCTTACAAGCTTGATCTTCCAGGTAAGTATGACGTTAGTGCCACATTTAATGTTTCGACTTGACTCTTTTTGATGCCAGTGATGATTTGAGGACAAATCCTTTGCACGGGGAGGGAATGATGTGGACATCGAGTCATATCGAGGAGGAGGTGCTAGGGACCCATTGTCTATTCCTACTTTGGTTCGATTACTCGAGCGCGGCCAAACAATTCGGGCAAGCTGTTGGCGTCATGATTCGTGATCTTTGACGTGAAGATGACCTTGGATCAAATCTTGAAGAATCTTGGAAATCTTGGTGCAATTTAATTATCTTGTCACCAAATAATTGACCAAGTCAATTTATATATATTCTTGTTTAAGAATATTCTAAAATAGGAATATTTTAGAATATAACGCATTAGATTTTTAGGGTTGGTTTTTAGGGTTTGTGTGGCAGGTCTATATAAAGGATTTGCCAAATTTCTTTGGGGACGGAGATATATTTTATTTTGAGGAAAAGAATTGAGAGGTTCTCTTTTACTGTTCTTTTGAGGGCTTGGCCTGTCAAGATTCTCTTATGGCGGTCAATTCGACTTATCGAGCGAGATAGCGAATTCTTTCGCTTGTGGCGTCCTATAACGTTGGTTGGTTGACACGTGTTCGTCGACAGTCGCGTTCATACCGGGTTGTCAATTACGGGTTTGATTGGAGGTCGAGGTTTGCAATTCGCACCATCTGGGCCTTCGTAGAACGATCCCTCCGCAACGATTTACATCAGAACTGGAGGCCTTTTTAATTGCTTTGTTGGTATCTCTCATTCCCAAGCTAGACTGTGCTGCAATGCTTTGCTTTCGAAGACAACAGACAAAGCGGAAGACTGACGTCGTAGAATCATAAGTAAGAAAATTAGCATCCTGAATGTGCCAAAAGAGAGAAACTTGAGATAGAGAGAGGGAGGGGAGAAACCGAGAGTGAGGAATTCGTCTCCCCTCGCCGGTAGTTCGTCTGAATCGTCTCGACCTTCTGCGAAAGCTAGCTCGCCCGTCACCGTTCGTCGCAGCAAGCTCCCGAACCAGGTAACCCCCCCGGAAACGCTCCACTTCTCTCTTGATTATTAAGTTCGAGAACGCAAGACCAAACTGACGAAATTTTGATCAAACCGTAGAAAACCCAAACTTTTTGTTGCGAATAATGTTGATTTGGAGCTTAATATGATGGGTTTATGCCACGAACGACGTTGAATCCGAACCTGGACGTGGTATTCCGAGTCACACATCAACTGTTTGACAGAATGTCTGAGTGAAGCACCGAATTTGAGTTCTTAAAAACGATGCTTAAAATCTTTGTTTTGCGCTCGATTTGTCCTAATATTGATGTATTAAACCTGCGTTTCTCTTTGATGTTGTGGTATATCGTTCGATGCCCGAGTGGGTCATGGATGAATGTCTTCTCGTCAGAAAACCCGCACCCTTCGCTGGAGGAGCCCACGGTTAGAGGCCGCCATAATCAATTAATCAGTCTTTTCATTTTGTCTCGGCGTGCATATATGTGGTTGAGCTGTTAGAATGGTCGTTGAACTCGAAATATATATATGTTTGGTATCATCGAAGCCGTCGGCGACGCCCGGAATGATGACCAGCGGTGACGACCGGATGAGAGTCGGAGAGGTTGATTGTCGGCGCCGGACCGGTTGAGATTCTGGCGTGAGTTCTCGTAGCAAAGTCTCAGTTCTGAGTTCGTCCATGAGTAACTTTCGGTGAAGGCGTGGTCCTGGTGAAGTCCAGGGAAGAAGACGACGTGAAGAAGAAGAAGACCAAAAGGGAAAGAAAAGAAAAAAGAAAAGAAATGAGAAAAGACAAAAGGGAAGAAAGGACGGCAGGTGGGCTGGGGACGTTAGGTGAAGAAGTAGGGAGTGCAGGGAATAGGACAAAACAGGGAAAGGATAAGAAGAGAAAAAGAAAGAAAGAATGAAAAAAAAAACTTAAAAGCTAAAAAAATTTCGTTTTTATCCGATTGGGTCGGATGCGGGTTTGGGTTGGGTCAGCGAGTAGGATCGGGTTTACCCGGTCCGAACCCGTTTTCCTGAATATTATAATATTAAATATTCAAAAAATGTTTAAAAATTAAAAAATTCAAAAAAATTCAAAAAAATTCAAAAAATATTTCTAAAAATAATAAAAATTCAAAAAAAAATTTCCGAAAATTCAACAACTTTCAAAGAACATCTAAAAATTCAAAAAATTTCAGAAAATATTGAAAATTCGAGTTTTTAATAAAAATTAATTAAAAAAGAAAAATTAGAAAATCAAGAAAAATTAAAAAATTCTCAGAAAATTCCAAAATTCAGAGAAGTCTAAAAATTACAGTAGTAATTAGCTAGACAACAAAAAAAAAAAGAAAAAAAAATCAAAATATTTTTAAAAAATCAAAAGGATTTGGAAAATTCAAAAATTCAAATTTTCCGAAAAATCCAAAAAAAAAAAATTCTAAAAAAAAAAAAAAAAAAAAATCTTCAACAAGGTTAAAATTTATCTCTTGGTTTATTTTCTCTTGAAAAAAAAAAAAGGAAGTCTTTCAATTTAGAATCCTACTCAAGAGGTTTTAGTTGTTCTTAAAGACGAATACCATTGATTGTGCAATTTTGGTATGTTAATTTTGACTTCCATTTAGTCTAGTGAGGATTAGTATTTATCTTTTATTTGATGTTAAATTTTTGCTCTCCCCTGCAATTTATTTAAATGCTTTCATTGGTTGCTAATTATTATTTTAATGATTGTGCACATATATGATCACCTCACGTATTTGTGGATCGGTATAAAATCAATTCAAATTACCTGACAAAAATCTTTTTTTTTTAAATGAACAAAGATTTGGTACTGAAAGTGCACCAATTAATTAATTAGTGTAATAAAGTCCACAACTTTAGATTCTCTAGTTGCGTAGTAAGTGAGATATACTTCCATGCCTTACTTGGATTCTAGCCAACCTCAATAGGCTAGTGGCAACTCCTTATTGTGAAATTCTTAAGAACATCTTAATGTTGTGCAAGGTATGGGTTTGGGAGAGTTCTTGCCTAATCATGGGCCGTGAGCCTGTCTTTAGGCAATACCCCTAAACCTACTTCATTCCCTGAGGGTAGATAGCGACAAGTATTAATGTTAAATCCCTCATAGTGTACCCTACCAATCAATGGGGTTGAAGTATAGATAGATGGCAGTTGATTTGAAGGGTGTTTTTTTTTTTATTGTAAAATCGTTTTTTGGAGGCAAAGGAAAATGTTCAAATGCCTCTTGGTATTGGAGTATAGGGTTGCCAATGAGACCATTGCTCCATGGAGATGTTCCTTCTCTAACATTCTATCCGGTTTTTCCTTTGTAATTTCCTCTCTATTCCCCTGCGAGCACATTGCCTCCAATGCTGCCGACCAGAAGTGGTACAAGGCACTTTGGTTGTAGGCCAAATCGGCTTTCTTCTATTTCATACCATGACATGTTGGTGCATCAAAATTGGTGGGTCTAATGTGAATCCTGCGTGGATTCGACTAGATATAAACCGTCATGATTCAATTGAGTACATGTGCGAACTCACTAAATAATTCATTGACCCAAAGAAGATGGAGATGAGAAAGTGTATGAACCGACTGCTAGTGAATGGAATTTGATGATGTTTGAGATGAGGGGATGGGAATTATATGAATTCCCTTTTGACGATATGCAATTAGAGCCGTTATGATTTGTCAATCAACCATTTTCATTAAGAATTATTTTCACAAATAACATTTTCTATTATCAAGAAATTTTCTGCGAAACAAATCTATATTTTAAAATAACCAGATTTACAAAGCAATTGTCCTTAAAGGTGGCCATGAGGCCGTGCCTGGAGCCTCGAACGAGCTCACATAGACAAAGCATCAGGTGTAGAAAGACGGCTGGTCCGTGGGGTTTGAGTGTAGAATTTGAGTGTCCATGAGGGCAAATGTGTATTTTTAGGTTGGTGAAATACAAAATATAATTTTGAAATGTGAGGATAGAATTTGAAATAGAGAGTAAAGGTGATTATTATTGTCCCCATCTATTTTTTCTCTTCTTCTTTTATTAACTAGGTGATTATAATATTTAGAGACCATCAGGGAAAATCTGATCGGCCCTCAAATCAATATTTCTGAACTTACTTTGACAGACAATAACAAATTAAGAGTCGAACCCAAGAGTCGTGATGTGTTTAGCTACCGAAATGAGCAACCGGTGTGCGAGTCAGCTCTTTCCGGGTTTATTTTTCATGCATTACTTAAGCCAAGATGAATTGACAGCTTTCTCCTGTTTGTAGCCACTGAATTGAAGCAGCAAACCGATTGATTTGGTCGGCTCTTTCCCTTTTGTCGGTGGAACTAAAGCTTTGCCGCAACTTGGCTTGGGGTGGTGCAGCTCTGGCAGCGCCTTGGCTTGGCGTGGCGTGACCCAAACGAGCAAGCCATAGGACCACGAACTTGACGAGCAAGATGTAGGCCAGCAGATATGGCTCCCAAAGTGGACTAAAGGTGACATAGTGTTCTCAAATCGATCCTCGAATGGGCTTTGCAAACTGCAACTCGTGGCTTCTCCAAGGTCGCAATCCGGCAAGCCGAAATTGGTCGGCCGGCGCTGACATGGCAGCCGGGCGGCGCCGACGAACATTTTTTAATAATATTTTATTTTTAAATTTTTTATTAAGTTTTTTTCCTTTTTCCTCTTTTTTTTTTTTTCCTCCCCCTCCTCCCTTTGGCTCGCGGCACCGGCCAGCTGGCCGGTCGCCGGACTGAGGCGATCCGGCATTGCGAGCCCCCGCCGGACCGGGCGATCCACCAGAGGCCTTACCCGACGCGACGGCGAGCCCCCTCGCCGGATCTCGGCGAGCGACCGCGAGGCGAGCCCTCACCGGATCCGGCGAGGGGGCTCGCCCCACCGGATCGCCTCGCCGATCCGGCGGGGTTTTGGCGAGCCCCCTTTCTTGACGGTTAGAGCTCTTTTCGAGGGTGATTTTGCCGGCGGGGCGGTCCGGTCCAGCGGCGGTGGGTGGGTTGGCTTTTTTGCTTAGGGTTTTGGGGGTTGATGTTCCCGAGGCTGATCCAGCCCCACGAGGGGCTCATCGGCCTCGACGACTTCGGTGGCGGCGGCGGCGGGGGCAGGGGGCCCGAGCACAGGGGGGACTTGTGCCTCGTGTTGACCTCCGATCCCAAGCCGCGGCTCCGTTGGACGACCGATCTCCACGAGTGCTTGGTTGATGCCGTCACCTAGCTCGGTGGAGCGAGCAATGAGTCCTCGCTGGGTGAGGCGAGCCCTCACTAGATCCGGTGAGGGGGGCTCGCCGTTGCGTTTGGCGAGGCCTCCTCGCGGGCGACCGTGAGGCGAGCCCTCACCAAATCCAGCGGGGGCTTGCCTCGCCAGTTCGCCTTAGTCCGGCGAGGGCTCGCCCGGCGACCGGCCAGCTTGGCCGGTCACCGGAGCCAAAGAAAGGAGGAGGGAGGAGGGGAAAAAGAAAAGAGGAAAAAGGAAAAATAAAATAAAAAATAAAATTATTAAAAAATGTTCGCCGGTGCCGGTCGGCTGCCACGTCAGCGCCGGCCAGCCAATTTTGGCTGGATGGACTGATTGGGAACAATTGTAAAAGGTTCAGGAATTAATTGGTCAAAAAAATAAGTTTAGGACTGAATTGGCATAATTGTAATAGGTTTAGAACTTTTTTGGTAATTTTCCCCCACCTTGTGGGCCAGGTTAGAATTTATTTTGCAGATCCTAATACGATGGTTCCTCCAGTTCAGTCAGGAATTCATTCATCCATTCTTGCCTGCGCAAGCGAGCTACATCTCCCCTCAGCTGCATCGCCTGGTGCTGTGCTTCTCCGGCGTCAATGTCGCCTGGATTCTTGCAATGCCAGGACGACACAGATGGGTTGGGTCGCTTGGGGTCTCTAATCTGCTCTTTCTATGATGATAAATTTCGTGCTATTATTGCAATTTAGTACTTCCGTTAGCATGTTGAAACCACAATTTTAGTATTATTTTCTTTAGACATGCAGTGTTGATGAGGTGCCAGCGTTCAGACCAAGAATCAAAAGAATAAAAAATAAAACGACGCCCATGGCCGGAGGAGGGTCGTCGGTCCTTGTTCGCAAAATTTATGGTGGCCCACCTCCATTGGGGCTCTCTCTCTCTCTCTCTCTCTCTCTCTCTCTCTCGCTCTCTCTTTCCATGCTTCGTTGTTTTCCTTTTCTAAAATTGCTCTAATCTTTAGCCTTTTCTTTCTATAGTCTTTTTTATGAATTTTCTTTTTTCTTTTGGGGGCAAATCATTGCAGTTCGCTTTGAAAAATAGTATAAACGTCACGTTATTATCTTGTGTCATCCCAATTTGGACGAACCTTATAAAACGTTGGATGACACTATTTTTTTTTTTTTTTGGGGTTGAAATAACCTCTACTTTTGAGAAAGTCGAGGAGTTCAATAATTATGAAACCGTTTCATGTAGTGTGTGATTATTTGCTTTGTGGATGTCTTGTGAAAAAAAAAATTATAGATTTCAAGACACCAAAGCTGGCCGATGCTAAGGTCCGATGGCCTCAAGCATGGAACTGTACCGTGCTTAATCCAATGGCTAAAGCTAAGGAAATTCTGATAGACAATTGACAACACACTTTAGATCGAACGGATGAAATAATAGATGGGTAGATTCCCATCTACAACAGCACGGGTCGTAAAACGACCCTACTCTAGATGCTTGATGCTTTATTATGTCGTAAATGCCCGACGATCTGTTGAACGTTTATGTCAAATCATATGCTATAAATACATTATTAACCCATTTCCTGATGGTTCAAGCTAATGAGAAAAACTATTGGTTTAGCAAGATATGAGAGCGCATGTTAAGGGTTCAAATTCTTAGCCCTCTCTCTCAATTTTCTCCTGCTTATCTCGTTTAGTTTGCCTGTTGTCCGGTTATCCTGTCATGTCTAGTCCATGCCTATGGAAGTCAAACAGTCACAATTGAAGACAAAAATATGCACAATCCAATAATTATAATTGTCCAATCTAATTGAATAAAAAGTACCCATGATTATAGTAGAGATGCAATTTTCGAAGAGAATATCATAGGAGATTACGAACGAATTAGATTTCCTTTATTGAACTCCAACAGAGCAACTGTAACTTAAAAATACTTTTTTTACAAAGTAATTGTCCTTAGAGAAGACTTCTCTGTCCCAACAAGAACAATGGCCTAAATACGATGGAAAACATGCATACAAGCTACTTACCCAATAACTGATGTCAACAATAATTCGACCACATTCTATCCAAGCTTTCTCGTAGTTATCAACGCAATCAAGTTTTAGTAAGACTTCAACGAATTTCTGATGTCGATGACAAATCGGTATCTAACATCCCCTTTTGCAAGACGCTCCATGGCAGTGTTCACATAGTCCATTGGAATAACCTCAATATTTGCGGTTATGCCGTGCTTCGCTGCAAAATCGATCATCTCTTGCGTCTCCTTAATCCCTCCAGCAGCACTTCCACCCACTATCTTCCTACCTGTCATTAGTAACAATCAAGAAGTTCAATGTTGCGAATGAGAAGTCGTAATTGTGATGCACACACATTTTGGATTTGAGCTAATATGTATGTAGTAGGCCTAACATATAAATTTTAACCGTAAGTAAAATATAGATAATAATCTCTTCGAGAAGTATATTATAGTTATTTACCCAAGAGGAGTGGCATAGCAAGTAGCTCAAGGGGCTTGTCTGTTAGCCCAACCATGACAAGCTTCCCATGAGTCTTCAAGAGACCAATCAATGGCAAGAGAGAATGCACAGCTGAGATAGTGTCTATAATGCCATTCATTGTGCCCATAGCTAACTGCATCAAGAAAATAATTGTGACTTGAAATTACTTTTGCGGTTCTTTGTCCTAGTGCAATTCAAGAAACAGCTTGCAAGGAACATAACATACTTGCATTTGCTCTGCATCTTGACTGACCAAAAATGCATCAGCACCGAGATGGTTCATGGCTTCTTCCTTTTTACTTGGGGAGGTACTGATGACAGTCACCCTAAGGCCCATTGCCTTGGCAAATTTGACAGCCACATGGCCAAGTCCACCGAGCCCAACCACTCCTATGTGCATTCCAGGCTTATCGAGTCCGTAGTACCTTAATGGGCTATAGACAAAGTGATACCAAAGCACAAAGGAGAGGTGCCCCACCATCGAGAGGCATGTTATTTGGAAATTTAAATACAAAGTGCTCATCTACGACCATGATTTCGGAGAAGCCACCATAGTTAATCGTTCCATTAGAATCCCCACTGTCATTATCAGGGCAAAACTTACCACCATAGACTGGAACCATTTCGGGGCAGTAATTTTCAAGATTATCACCACAATTTGCACAGTTGTGACATGATCCAATCATACACCCGACGCCCACTCTATCCCCAACTTTGAACTTTGTCACTTTGGTTCCTACTTCTGTTACGACACCCGCAATCTCATGTCTGCAATGCAATAATCAAACGTTATTTTTTTATACTTACTATGAGGGAGAAAAATGAGAAAAAGGTGATTCTTTTTAACTCATACCCGGGCACCATGGGGTAGGACATGAATCCCCATTCATTCTTCACATTGTGTAGGTCAGAGTGACATATCCCACAGTACAATACTTTCAAAGTCACATCTTTCTCTCTCTTGACCCTACAAAAGATATTATGGAAAAAAGTGGGTTTAATGCGTTTTAGCACAAACTTTTAGGGCACTTCAAGATTTCACAATTGGTTAGTGCGTTGATGTTTTGAAGCTCAGAAACTTATGGTCACGCATATGATTCTCATTACATGCAAACTTTTCCATATCAGAGCCACCTGTATAGGTTAAAGGTTTGGACTTAACCAGTTAACGAGCTTGCATGATGTTTCATGAGTCTCAGCACCCGTGCCCTTCGATTTTCAAAATAGAGAGAAAAAAAAAACCAATTATTCTAACTGTATCCAAGCTACTCTGAGTTAGAACCTATTAAACAAGCCAAATGTTTGGATTTAACAAATTCACGGGTCTTGTAGGATGCCTATAAGTCTCTTGATAGTTGGGTCTTCAGTTCGTGCTTTCAGATTATATAAAAGAGCAGAAGAAAAAGATTTACAGCTCTGGATCTCCATAAGCGCGCCTTTGTAGCTGAATGATTCATCTCAACAGAATCGTACTATGCACACATCGATTCTTCCTGAACTTGACGGTTCTAACTATTCTCGTCTATATATAACCTTTGACGTGAAAGAAAGCTCGCTTAATCCAAGAGATGATATCTCCAGAAATGGAAAAATAATATGCAGGTTTACCTTCTTGAGAACTCGAAGGGAGAGAGAAGTCCTGAGGAATCTCTCGCTGCCCATCCCAAAACCTTCACTGGACGCTCGTTTTCTGCTGACACTGCCATTATTATCTCCCTGCAAACTCGACGGGGGCTGCTCAGATTTGAAGTTGGCGAGCAAGCAAGCAGATCAGCCGCAGCAGCTGCTCAGGATCGAGTATTGAAGAGAAAGGTGATGCGAAGGCGTGAAGGAGAAGCCGGCTATTTATTGGGCGATGATGACGTACCGGATGACCAAATTTTGTGGGCCACGATCCACGAGATTGAATGAATCACAAAGTATGTATATTTTACGTTGTGGATACTACCTGCTCACCCCAAGACAATCCCAAGGAGAGAGGAAGGTCTTCTTCGAAGGAGAAAAAGGAGGAGAGAGAAAGGGAAATATCTCCATCTAAGGTGGGCAGCAAATAATTTGGGCAGGCCTATAATTAGGGGAAAATTTTTAAATAAGAAAGAGAATTTATATTTTCTGTGCGGGAACAGCGATGAGGACCACTTGCTGACGCGGAGCCACATGAAACTTTCTTATTGGTCGGGAGCACGCTGACTTGGTGCTCCAGGACCACCTAATATTTTCTCCATAAGAATAAATAGTTGCGATTGTATTGAGAACTTCAATTTATAAATTTTAATCTTTTAATTTATTCATGTGACGTCTATTTTCTGCGATAACAATTTTGTTGAATGTAATTTTTCTAGCGCCTATTCATCTAATTTACTAATGCATTATGTTAATATATAAAAGCTTAGAAGCTGAGTTCTATCATGGTATCATTTATGCAAAATCAAGACTTTGAACAATTCCCTAATCTACTTTTAGTTAGTATGTATAGTCTTTTCCTAACTAATTCAAGAACTAATCCCATTAAGACGACAGGTTCCGATAATCTAAGAAACCATCACTAATTAGATATCCCGGAATTAGATTTCATATTCATACACATTATTTTTAGAGCACCATCATTTCAAGTATGTTTTTTTATTAACTAAATCCCATATGATAGAGTGTTATTAGTCGAAAATTTCATTTCTCATTTGCTTTTGCTATTATCGATTTAAATGACGGTCAAAAGAATACTTCATATAAAATTTAAAGGGTAAGATGAAATTCACGTGCACCTAGAGAAATTAAGCAAATTTTAATGTGCAATGTCAATATTGATTGTAAAAGATTCATTAAATTCATATTGCAATCTTTATGAGAAAATTGTTAGAAAAATTATAAATTTATTGCATTAGTGCCAATTTAGTCATAAATTTTATATTAGTATCAGTTTAGTTATAAACCTTTTGACCTAGTGCTAATGCAGCATTTCCAACTAATTTTGGATTGATTTTGTTGACATGGACACTAATTGGCCGACATGGCATTGGCTGTGCTCCTATGGACAATTTTTAATAATATTTTTATATTTTTGATTTTTAAATTAATTTTTATTCTTTTTATTCTTTCCTTTTCTTCCTTCTTCTTCCTTCTCTTTGCTGCCAATCTGCCACTACCCATGGTTGGATTACCCTCGCTTGGGCAAGGCTCGCTGTTGCCTGCCATAGGTGAGGCCTGGCCGAGCGAGAGCCAACCTCGCTTAGGCCATGGTGAACTTGTTGGGCGTTGCCTTCACCTAGGTGACCCTCGGCAAGGGTTGTCCTTGCCAAACTAGATTGGGCAAGGCTGACCCTCACCTTGGCCATGGCGACCTCACTGAGTGTTGCCTTCGTCTAGGTGATGCTCGACGAGGAGTGCCCTCGCCGGCCGGGACTCGCCTGTGGTGGGCAGTGACAAGGCCAGCTTGGCCATCACTTGTGGCTGGTGGCCGATCACCAACAAAGGGAAGGAAGAAGAAGGAAAAAATGAAAAATCAGAAAAAAATAAAAAAAATCGAAAAAATATTAAGATATTATTAAAATTTCTCCATATTAGTATTGGTAGTGCTATGTAGGTTAATCGTGGTCCAAGTCAGTAAAATCGGGCCAAAATTAGTTGAAAGACTATATTGGCATTATGTCAAAATGTTTACGACTAAATTGATATTGATAGAAATTTTAGGATTAAATTGGCACAAAAAGAATAAATTTATGACTTTTCTGATACTATTCCCCCATCTTTCCTATATAAGAAAAGTTCATTATAAGGAAGTGTAGAATGTTAAATAGCAATTAAACTCACGTATTTTCTGGAATGGCAAGGTATATTATCTCGACTTTGACATCACAATCCAATCTAATATAATATCCTAATTAAATTTCTACTTGATGCTCGTTTTCTGCAGACATTGCCATATTATCTCACTGCAAACTCGACCGGCACTGCTAAATTTGAAGTTGGACGAGCAAAGAGCCAAATCAGCAGCAGCTCAGGATCGAGTACCGAAGAGAACGGTGATGCGAAAAGGTGAAGGAGAAGCCGGCTCTCTGTAGGACGATGATGACGTACCCATTGACCAAATTCTCGACTGCGGTTGTAAGGAAAACTCCCATTTGGGTAGATTCCTGTTTACAACAGCAACGGGTCGTAGAACGAACCCACTCTAGATGCTTGATGCTTTATTATGTTGTAAATGCTCGACGATGTGTTGAATGGTTTTGTCAAGTCATATGCTATAAATACATTGTTAAGCCGTTTCCTGATGGTTCAAATTAGTGAGGAAAACTATTAGTTTAGCATGATATGACAGTGCATGTTAAGGGCTCAAATTCTTAGCCCTCTCTCTTAATTTTCTCATGCTTATCTCGTTTAGTCTACCTGTTGTCCGGTTATCCTATCATGTCTAGTCCATGGCTGTGGAAGTCAAACAGTCACAGTTGAATACAAAAATATGCATGATCCAATAATTATAGTTGCCCAATCCAACTGACTAAAAAGCACACATGATTATAGTAGAGATGCGATTTCTGAAGAAAATATCATATGAGATTACGAACGAATTAGATTTCCTTTATTGAACTCCAACAGAGCAACTGTAACTTAGTAACACTTTTTTTACAAAGTAATCATCCTTAGAGAAGACTTCTCTATCCCAAAAAGAACAATGACATAAACACGATGGAAAACATGCATACAAACTAATTACCCATAACTAATGTCAACAATAATTGACCACCTTCCATCCAAGCTTTCTGGTAGTTCTTAACACAATTAAGTTTCACTAAGATTTTAGTGAATTTCCGATGTCGATGACAAATCGGTATCTAACATCCCCTTTTGCGAGTCGCTCCATGGCAGTGTTCACATAGTCCATCGGAATAACCTCAATATCCGCGGTTATGCCGTGCTTCGCTGCAAAATCGATCATCTCTTGCGTCTCCTTAATCCCTCCAGCAGCACTTCCACCCACTATCTTCCTACCTGTCATTAGTAACAATCAAGAAGTTCAATGTTGCGAATGAGAAGTCGTAATTGTGATGCACTCACATTTTGGATTTGAGCTAATATGTATGTAGTAGGCCTAACATATCAATTTTAATCGTAAGTAAAATATAGATAATAATCTCTTCGAGAAGTATATTATAGTTATTTACCCAGGAGGAGTGGCATAGCAAGTAGCTCAAGGGGCTTGTCTGTTAGCCCAACCATGACAAGCTTCCCATGAGTCTTCAAGAGACCAATCAATGGCAAGAGAGCATGCACAGCTGAGACAGTATCTATAATGCCATTCATTGTGCCCATAGCTAACTGCATCAAGAAAATAATTGTGACTTGAAATTACTTTAGCTGTTCTTTATCCTAAGTGCAATTCAAGAAACAGCTTGCAAGGAACATAACATACTTGCATCTGCTCTGCATCTTGACTGACCAAAAATGCATCGGCACCGAGATGGTTCACGGCTTCTTCCTTTTTACTCGGGGAGGTACTGATGACAGTCACCCTAAGGCCCATTGCCTTGGCAAATTTGACAGCCACATGGCCAAGTCCACCGAGCCCAACCACTCCTATGTGCATTCCGGGCTTATCGAGTCCGTAGTACCTTAATGGGCTATAGACAGTGATACCGGCACAAAGGAGAGGTGCCCCACCATCGAGAGGCATGTTATTTGGAAATTTAAATACAAAGTGCTCATCTATGACCATGATTTCGGAGAAGCCACCATAGTTAATCGTTCCATTAGAATCCTCATTGTCATTATCCGGGCTAAACTTACCACCATAAACTGGGACCATTTCGGGGCAGTAATTTTCAAGATTATCACCACAATTCGCACAGTTGTGACATGATCCAATTATACACCCGACACCCACTTTGTCTCCGACTTTGAACTTTGTCACTTTGGCTCCTACTTCTGTTACGACACCTGCAATCTCATGTCTGCAATGCAATAATCAAATGTAATTCTTTTCCACTTACTATGAGTGAGAAAAATGAGAAAAGGTGATTCTTTTTAACTCTTACCCGAGCACCATAGGGTAGGACATGAATCCCCATTCGTTCTTCAAATTGTGTAGGTCAGAGTGACATATCCCACAATACAATACTTTCAAAGTCACATCTTTCTCTCCCGTGCCCCTACAAAAGATATTATGGGGAAAAAAAAAAGTGGGTTTAATGCATTTTAACACAAACTTTTACGGCACTTTAAAATTGTCACAATTGATTAGTGGGTTGATTTTTTTTAGCTCAGGAACTTATGGTCACTCATTTGATTCTCATTACATGCAAGCTTTTCCATGTCAGAGCCACTTGTACAGGTTAAAGGTCTATACTTAACAGGTTAACAAGCTTGCATGATGTTTCATGAGTCTCCGCACCCGTGCCCTTCGATTTTCAAAAAAAAAAAAACCAATTATTCTAACCGCATGCAAGCTACTGAGTTAGAACCTATTAAACAAGCCAAATGTTCGGATTTAACAAGTTCACGGGTCTTGTAGGATGCCCATAAGTCTCTTAATAGTTGGGTCTTCAGTTCGTGCTTTCAGATTATATAAAAGAGCAGAAGAAAAAGATTTACAGCTCTGGATCTCCATAAGCACGCCATTGTAGCTGAATGATTCATCTCAACAGAATCGTAGTATGCACACATCGGTTCTTCCTGAACTTAACGGTTCTAACTATTCTCGTCTATATAGAACCTTTGACGTGAAAGAAAGCTCGCATAATCCAAGAGATGATATCTCCAGAGATGGAAAAACAATATGCACGTTTACCTTCTTGAGAACTCGAAGGGAGAGAGAAGTCCCGAGGAATCTCTCGCTGCCCATCCCAAAACCTTCACTGGATGCTCGTTTTCTGCTGACACTGCCATTATTATCTCGCTGCAAACTCGACGGGGTCTGCTCAGATTTGAAGTTGGCGAGCAAGCAAGCAGATCAGCAGCAGCAGCTGCTCAGGATCGAGTATTCAAGAGAACGGTGATACGAAGACGTGGAGGAGAAGCCGGCTATTTATAGGGCGATGATGACGTACCGGATGACCAAATTGGGTGGGGTGGGGGGTGGGGGAGGGGGGGGGTGGGTGTGGGGTCCACGATCCACGAGACCGAATATTCTACTCTGGGGATTCTATCTGCTATCCCCAAGACAATCCCATGAAAATTATTGGTTGCGATTGTCTTGGCGTCTTCAGTCGATAAATTTTAGTCTTTCAATTCATTCACGTCACATCTATTTTCTGCAATAACAATTCTGTTGAATGTAATTTTCCTAGCGCCTATTCTTAATATTTTTTATCTAATTAACTAATGCATTATAGTAATATATAAAAGCTTAGGAGCTGATTTCTATCATGTTATCATTTATGCAAAATCAAAGCTTTGACGTAACAATTCCCTAAACTACTTTTAGTTAGTACGTATGTTCATTTCCTAACTAATTCAAGAACAAATCCCATTAAGATGACAGGTTCCGATCCTCTAAGAAACCATCGCTAATTAGATTTCCCGCAATTAGATTTCATATTCATATGCATTATTTTTAAAGCATCATCATTTCAAGTATTTTTTATTAACTAAATCCCATACGATAGAGTGTTATTAGTGGAAAATTTCATTTTTCATTTGTTCTTGCTATTATTGATATAAATGAGGGTCAAAAGAATACTTCATATGAAATTCAAAGGGTAACATGAAATTCACTTATACCTAGAGAAATTAATCGAATTTTAATTTGTAATGTTAATCTTGATTGTAAAAGATTCATTAAATTCATATTGCCATCTTTCCAGGAAAAGTGTCAGAAAAATCCTAAATTTATTGGATTAGTGCCAATTTAGTCATAACCTTTTTTATTTTTATCAATTTAATCATAATTTTGATATAGTAGTAGTTTAGCCTTTCCGGCTAATTTTGAATGGATTTTGCTGACGTGGACACTGGTTAACCTACGTGGCACTGTCCCTATTGATATTGACAATTTTTAATAACATTTTAATATTTTTTATTTTTTTATTAATTTTTATTCTTTTTTTTTCTTCATTCTCTTTGCTGGTGACCAGCTAGTGGCCATGGTTGGTTTGGCCTTGCTTGGGTGAGGCTCGCTGTTGCTTGCCATAGGCGAGGCCTAGTTGGGTGAAGGCCGACCTCGCCTAGGCCAAGGTGACCTCGCCAAGCATTGCCTTCGCCCAACTGATGCCCAATGAGGGTCAGCCTCGCCCAAGCCAAATTGGGCAAGGCTTACCCTCACCTAGGCCTGAGTGACTTTGTCAAGCATTGCCTTGGCCCGGGCAATGCTTGACGAGGGGTGTCCTCGCTCGGCTAGGCCTCGCCCATGGTGGGCAGTGACGAGGCTAGCTTAGCTATTGCTTGTGGCTAGTGGCTGGTTACCACCAAAGGGAAGGAAAAAGAAGGAAAAAAAGAAAAAAAAAATCTAAAAATATATTAAAATATTATTAAAAATTATCCACATCAGCAAAATTCGGCTAAAATTAATCAAAAAGACTGAATTGACACTAAGTCAAAATGTTTAGGACTAAATTGGTACCAATACAATAAGTTTATGATTTTTTTGACACTATTCTATTATACTATTATGTAAAAGCTTAGAAGTTGATTTCTATCATGGTATCATTTATGCAAAGTCAAAGCTTTAAAGTAACAATTCCCAAGTCTACTTTTAGTTAGTATGTATATTCTTTTCCTAACTAATTCAAGAACTAATCCCACTAAGACGATAGATTCCGATCATTTAAGGGGAAAATTACCAAAAAAGTCTTAAATCTATTACAATTATATTGATTTAGTCCTAAAATTTTTTTTGACTAATTGAGTCCTAAATCTTTTGTAATGATGCCAATTCAGTCTATTTGGCCAAATTTAGCCAGCCGGCACTAATGTGAATGTTAGCTGATGCCAGCGACAATTTTTTAATAATAGTTTATTTTTTTGAATTTTTTATTAGTTTTTATTTTGTTCTTTTATTTTTTTCTCTCTTTTTTTTCCCTCCTCCCTCCTTCTTCCTTTGGCTCCAACAACTGGCTAGAGGGGAGGGCCAATCGCCGAATTGAGGCGGCATTGCCAATGGATCAACAAGCTTGCCTTGCTAGATTTGGGCGAGGCTGACCTCCCTGATCCCCTAGCAAGGCTTGCCCTTGCCATAGTTGCCATGGTCGGTAGAGGCAAAACCCTAGGGACTAGAGTCGTGCCGTGCCACATTCAGCTTGCGGTGAGGAAGGACGAGGAAATGAACAAGCTGCTCGGGGACATGACGATCGCGAACGGAGGCGTCATGCCCAATGCCCACAACCTCCTCTTGCCGAAGAAGACCGGGACCTCGAAGTCTTCCACTGCTGACAACGAATGAACGAAAGCGAGGCAATGCGAGCTTGTGCTAGCCGGTTGCCAGAGCCAAAGAAAGGAGGGAGGAGGGAAAAAAAGAAAGAAAAAAGAATGAAAAATTCAAAAAAAATAAAATATTATTAAAAAATTGTCGCCGGTCGTCCACGTCGGCGCCAATTGGCCAAATTTGACTAGATGACTGAATTGACGCAATTGCAAAAGATTTATGACTTAATTGATCAAAAAAATAAGTTTTTGACTGAATTAACACAATTACAACATATTTATGACTTTTTTGGTAATTTTCTCTCCTCTAAGAAACTAGCACTAATTAGATTTCCTGGAATTAAATTTCATATTCATGTGCATTATTTTTAAAGCACCATCATTTCAAGTATTTTTTAAAAAATAAAATCCCATATGATAGATTGTTATTAGTTGAAAATTTCATTTTTCATTGTTGCTATTAGTGATTAACATGAAGGTCAAAAGAGTACTTCATATAAAATTCAAAGAGCAACATGAAATTTGCGCAAACCTAGAGAAATTAAGCAGATTATAATTTGCAATGTCAATCTTGATCGTAAAAGATTCATTAAATTCATGTTGCCATCTTTCCTATATAAGAAAAGTTCATTATAAGGAAGTTTAGAATGTTAAGTAGCAATTAAATTCCGCAATAGCATGATATATTATTTCGACTTTGATATTGCAATCCAATATAATATAACATCCTAATTAATTTTCTATTATAACGTGAACAAAATATCCACTAAACGACTTTATTATCGCCGGCGCTTAACACCTGTTTTGTATAGTTATGACTACGCTCTAGCCATGCTACGCACGGCTTTGTTGCGTAGTGTTGTAAGTTACGTGTTTGTTAACAAATATCCACTAATTTGCTGCTAACATTGCCACATTATCTTGTATTGAAGAGAACGGTGATATGAAAACGTGAAGGAGAAGCCGGCCCTTTTTTGGGTGATGATGACGTACGTGATGACCAAATTAACGACTGCGATTATATGGAAAACTTCAATTTATAAATTTAAATTTTCAATTTATTCGCGTCACGTCTATGATGACAATTCCCTATAATGTTGAACGTGATTTTCCTAGCGCCTATCATCATCGTCATCTTATTTACTAATCCATTATACTAATATATAAAAGCTTAGAAGCTGATTCATCATGGTATCATTTATCCAAAATCAAAGCTTTGAGGAAAAATATTCAAAAAATCCTAAACTTATTGCACTTTTGTTAATTTAGTCATAAATATTTTAATTTACCAATTGAGTTCTAAGTCTTTTTCCATTTTGCCAATTGAGTCTATTGAGCTAATATTGTTGTAGATAATTTTAAAAATATGTTAACTTTTTTTCTGACATTTTGTTATTTTTGTTTCCTTGTTTGTTTTCCTTTCTTCTTCCTTTTGGCCAGTGGGTGGGTGGGCTGGCCTTGCTTGGCACAAGCGAGGTGGGCGAGGGCAAGCTGCGGCGAGGGTTGGCCTCGCCCAAGCCCAGGCGAAGGTGGAATCGCTGGGTGTCACCTTCACAGCAAATTTGACAAGTTTTGTACTTGATTGCAGAAATACTAAAGTTTTAAAACTCAAATATAGTTTTACAGCAAATTTTAGGACTTTAGGTGCACTTGTTCACCTTATTTAAAACACGGTCATATGTGTGGGATTCAAATGAAGTATCAAATGTAACAAATGTAACAAATCATTGCTTTCTGCATAATCGAAGCTCAACTTCTTATCGGCTCCTCGCCATAAAAGAACATAAAAACGCCTTACATCTGACCTAATCTTGTAGAGTTTTTATGTATTTTGATGAAATGGCTATGTGTGCGAATTCCATACAATTGGAGGAGAAGTTCTATTTAGTTCTCGGAGGGCCTTCGAATCGAATGTAGTCGTACATGATGCCTTCGAAGGGTGTCCAGGCCGACGACGACTGAGCGAGGTAGATGGAGTTGGTCCCCTTGCGCAGGTGAGAGCCCGGCATGTCGAAGCCAAATGTCCGGTACCGACCGTGGATTCTATCGAATGTAATTTTCCTAGTTGCAATAACAATTCATTTGCGTCACGTCTATTTTTTTCGATAACAATTCTGTTGAATGTAATTTTCCTAGAGCCTATTATTATAATTATTGTTATTATTTAATTTACTAACCCATTATACTAATATATAAAAGCTTCGTGGTATCATTTACGCAAAATCAAAGCTTTGAAGTAACAATTCCCTAATCTACTTTTAGTTAATACGTATATTATTTTTCTAACTATTTCAAGAAACCAGCACTAATTAGATTTCCCGAAATTAAAATTTCATATTCATATAAAGTATTTTTAAAACACCATCATTTCAAGGATTTTTTTTATTAACTAAATCCCATATGACAGAGTGTTATTAGTGGAAAATTTCATTTTTCATTTGCTCTTGCTATTATTGATTTAAATGAGGGTCAAAAGAGTATTTCATATAAAATTTAAAGGGCAACCTGAAGTTCCCGTATACCTTGAGAAATTAAGCAATAACATGCAATGTCAAACTTGATTGTAAAAGATTCATTAAATTCATATTGCCATCGTTTTGGGAAAAGTGTTAGAAATGTCCTAAACCGATTATATTAGTACTAATCTAGTTATAAACATTTTATTGGTGTCAATTTATACCTAAACCTTTGACTTAATGCCAATTCACTCATTCCAGCTAGTTTTGGGCGGATTTTGCTAACGATGGATAGCGGTTGACCTATGTGGTGACATCAACGCTGATGTTGATAATTTTTTTATTATATTTGAAATTTTTTTTTTCGATTTTGTTTATTTTTGTAGATTTATTATTATTATTTTTCCTTCTTCTTCCTTCCCTTTGTCGGCGATTGGCCACCGGACATAGTCAGGTTGGCCTTGCTTGGGTGAGGGCTAGCCTCGCTAGATTTGACGAGGGGAGCCCTCGCCCTCATCTAGGTGAGGGTTGGCTAGATTTGACGAGGGGAGCCCTCGCCCTCATCTAGGTGAGGGTTGGCCTTACTTACCCAAGCCAGCATTAGCTAGGGCAAGGGGAACCCTCGCCGAGGCTTGCCCCCACTCAGGCGAGGCTCGACGAAGGTCAGCCTTGCCTAGAACAGATTGGGCAAGGCCAACCTTTGCCTTGGCCAAGGCGATGCCTGGTGAGGCCACCTTAGCTTGGACGAGGGTTGGCCTCACTAGATTTTGGGAGGGGAGCCCTCATGGGAGCTCGCCCTTGCCCTCACCGAGGGCCGTTTGGCCATGGCTAGTGGCCAACCATCACCTGTGGCCGTTGGTCAGTCACTAACAAAGGGAATGAAGAAGAAGGGAAAAAGAAAGGAAAAAAAAAGAAAAGGAAAAAGATTAGAAAAATAATAAAAGAATAAAAATATCAAAATATTATTAAAAATTGTTTATGTTAGTATCAGCGGTGCCACATTGGCCGACTGGCATTCATGTTAGTAAAATCCAGCCAAAATTAGCCTGAAAGACTGAATTGGCACTAGATAAAAATGTTTAAGATTAAATTGGTACTTTTACTCCATCTTTCCTATATAAGAAAAGTTCATTATAGGGGGTTTAGAATGTTAAATAGCAATTAAATCCATGTGTTTTCTACAATAGCAATGTATATTATTTCGAATTTGATAGTGCAATCCAATATAATATAATATCCTAATTAAATTTCTACTGTAATGTTAACAAATATCCACTAAATGACTATTGTCGACCATGCTTAACACTTGTTTTGTATATTTATATCCTAAGTAGCACTGACACGCGATACGATACAACACGACATGACACGTCAACACATCATTTTTCAAAAATAGAGAATTCTGACACGTTGGGACACGTTGTATATTAAATAAATATTTTTATTTTTAATTAATTTAATTCAAATTCAGTACTTTTATTTTTCGAAATTATTTTTTAATCTCATTTATTTATTTTTCCGATTAAAAAAAAAATCCCCACTGGGGTCCCCCACTCCCTTCTTTCCCTCATCCATTTCCCCCACCCCCAAATTTATTTTTCTTTCCCTCCCCACCACCTAACAGACAAGCTGTCACTTTCCCTCTTCCCCAAAATTAAAAGTCACGCCATCACTGATGGCCCATAAGAGTCCCCCCTTTTTTTTTTTTTTTTTTTTTCTTATCCAAAACCCTAGCTCCTTTACCTACTCCTCCTCGCCGCTCGCCGCACGACCGCCTTCCTCTCCTCTTCCTCTCGATCTCTGCTTGCTCTCAGTCCTCATCACAATCGTTTACCGCCTCGCCTTCGGCCCTTTCTCCCTTGCAGCTACAGCCTCATCGCCAATCCACTGCAGCGTCATATGGTAACCCTCGCCGTCGCGGGCTTGCCATCTCTCACCATTGCGGGCTTGCCGTCACTCACGGCCTCGTCTTTGCTCCCTCGCCCTTGTCTCCACCCTCCATTGTCTTCTGAACACGCGTGTCGAAACATGTTGAGCAAAAGTTGACCACGTGTCCGACCATGTCCAAGCGTTTCGACGCCTCCAACACACTCCGACACGTGTCGGACACGACATGGAAGCACGGGTAGTGTGTCTATGCTTCATAGTTTATAACTTCGCTCTAGCCGTGCTACTCATGGCTTTGTTGCGTAGTGTTGTAAGTTACGTGTCTATTAATAAATATCCACTTTTGACCAAAAAAAAAAAAAAAAATTCCACTCGATGTTTGTTTGCTGCTAACATTGCCATACTATCTAGCATTGAAGAGGACAGTGATACCAGACCAAAAAAAAAAAAAAAAAAAAAAAAAAAGTGGACGGTGATATGAAGACGTGAAGGAGAAGCCGGCCCTTTATACATTATGGGTGAGCATGGTTCGTGTGGATGATTTACACCTTAGAATCGGAAACTGCACACTAAGGATCGGTTCTGAAAAATTGGAACCGAAATCCATCCGTTGGTTGCATGGACTCACTCGGGAATTGGTTGGACCGCCAGTTCCAAACAAGCGGTCCGACCGGTTCCCGAGTCAGTCAATAGAATGGGTCCCCAATCCATACAAAGCTTGTTTGGCCTTATATTTAGGTTGAATTGCGAGTCATTGATTTTGATCAAGGATTGAAAATTATAGGGCAGAATAAATAGACAATACTCGTTAACAAAAAAATTAATTTCTTCAAAGATCATGGTGTGATCCTCTTAAGGTTTCCCGACATTGGAAACATGTGGAGAATTAGACTTCATGTTAAAAGTACTAACCACAAAAGTTAAAATATTAGTCGCTTGATCCATCTTTTTTCAACATCAACCTAATTTAATCATGGGAGTGACTAAGAAGAGATCTAATTATACCCTTAAAACGAGCTATTGGCTCTTATGGACATCTCCAATTGATTCTCTCCTTTCTCTACATTTGTTTATTTTGTTTAGGTTGAGAAAGCAAGTAAATGGATTATTATAATGAAAAAAAAAAGTATGAGGTTAGTCATATTACACACCAAAGCGAAAAAATTAGTCAATAATGTTCAATAACTACAATTTATATTTGGTCAAAAAATTACAAAATAATTAAATAATTGAGATGGAATTTCTTTTTCTAAATATACATGTATACCGGTCCGATCCTAATGGGCGGACGGGCAGTTCCACAATTAGAATCGGGAACTGGACCAATATTTATTGGTTCCACCAAATTAGAATTGAGAATCGCACTGACCCTCATGGAAATCGTCGGTTTCGGTCCAATCCAGTCCAGTTCTCGGCAGTTTGAGCTGTTCTCAATTCTTTTGCACACCCCTCCTTTATAAGGCAATGGTGACGTTCTTGCTGACCAAATTAACAATTGTGATTGTATAGAAAACTTCAATTTATAAATTTAATATTTCAATTCATTTGCGCAACATCTATTTTTTACGATACTAAATCCCTATAATGTCGAATGTGATTTTCCTAGCGCCCATCATCATCATCATCATCATCATCATCATCATCATCATCATCAAAATCTAATAATCCAATATACTAATATATAAAAGCTTAGAAGTTGGTTTATCATGGTATCATTTATGCAAAATCAAAGCTTTAAGTGACAAAATGTTCAAAAAATCTTAAACTTACTGTACTTTTGTCAATTCAGTCATAAACATTTCAATTTGCTAATTAAGTTCTAAATATTTTTACATTTTGCCAATTGAGTCTATTTGGTCAATATTGTTGTAGATAAATTTAATAGTATTTTAATATTCTTTTATATTTCGTTATTTTATTTTTCATTTCTTCTTCTTTTTGGCCGGTGGCTAGGCTGACTAGCCTTGCTTGCCATAGGCAAGGCATTACCTTTGCAGCAAATTTGACAAGTTTTGGACTTAATTGTAGAAATATGAAAGTTTTAGAACTCAAATACGCTTTCATAGCAAATTTTAGGACTTTTGATGGATTTGTCCACCTTAAACACAATTGTATGTGTGTGGGGCGCGCGCGCGCGCGCGCGCGCGAGAGAGAGAGAGAGAGAGAGAGAGAGAGAGAGAGAGATTTTACTTGAAGACGGGATAGTTTAAATCAATTCAAATGAAGCATCAAATGTAACTAATGTAACAAACAATTGCTTTCTGCATGATCGAACCTCGACCTTCTTACCGGCTTATCGCCATAAAAGAACATGAAAATGCCTTACATCTGACCTAATCTTGTATAGTTTTTATGAATTTTGATGAATAGGCTATGTGCGCGAATTCTATACAACTGGAGAACTTCAATTAGTTCTCGGAGGGCCTTCGAATCGAATGTAGTCGTACATGACGCCTTCGAAGGGTGTCCTGGCTGACGAAGACTGAGCGAGGTAGATGGAGTTGGTCCCCCTGCGTAGGCGAGAGCCCGGCACGTCGAAGCCAAACGTCCAGTACAGACCGTGGATTCCATGCCTCGCGATGGCGTTGTCGTAGCCGAAACGGCCCGTCGATGAGAGAGGTTGCTGGCTCAGATTGTTGACCCGGATCTTCAGAAGGGTTCGAGTAAAGGACAACAATATCGAAATCGATTAGGCGTAAAACGTCATTGATTTAAATAATTTGATGATGATATATGCGGATGTTTGGCGAGTATATTGCTTCATACCGATATGCGAGACTGGGTGGCTGATGCCACTGCCATTTGAAGTCTGTAGGTCCCTCTGAAGTTCACATTTTGAAGATGAAAGTCAATCCTCCATGTTGTTGGCACGTATGTTGAATTTCCTATGTTCCTGTATATAACGAAAATCAGATATGCGTATATGTATATGTATATGTATATGTATATGTATATGTACATGTATATTGTATATTCATAGAGAGAGAGAAAGTACCGGGTGACATGAGCGAAAAACCAATCTCTATGGTAGTTGTCGACGCCGACAGTGTAGACGAGATCGTTTTTAGGGTATAATTCTGAGTACCGTTCCCATAGTCCATATTGCCGGAACCTGTCAAATAAAAAAAAAAAGGAAAAGAAAGGAAAGAAAAGCATTCGATGAGCAGCTATAGAAATCTAATAAATAAAAGGAGAAATTCAAAGTTTATTCGGACTAATTAACCAAAATGGTATACTAAGTTTCGTAACCGGCTGTTATTGGGGATTGAATATTGTCGAAGTGTTTGGATGTCCGCTTGTGATTTACCATATCACTTGCTACATCAATGTTATATATCAGCTTTTTTCTAAAAAAAAAAGTTACATCACTATTAATCTCTAGCTGCTTGCCAGGAATAAAAGGACAATAAACATCCAATTATGTATCAATCCACGATGATACGAGATCAATACTACTATCTCTTGAAAATCAAGTCAAAGTAGATAAACATTGACTAATCGGGATGCAGATTGGAAAACAGTAAAATAATGAATCCGCTTATCACGGCACTCCCAAAAATAGAAAAATAGTTGCAAGATTCCGTTGCTCATCATCGTATGACGTGGGCCCCACATATCTAATGGTGGATGATCCTCGTGCACTGAGAATGATTGGAAAAAATCTAGCTGTTTGGTAGGTACATTTATGCTAATAATGGCATAACAACAAGGTCGTATCCTAAGATAGACCTAGTGATAAGGGCGTCCTCTTGCTTTTAACTCGGGAATCGATGGTTGTGGGTTCTATTCCTGTCTCGGGCAAGTCATATTCAGGCGGGGGCCAGGACGGTGGGATGCTTTGCTAATTTCACTCCAGACATTTGACTAATTACAGTTGTATATGCGAGTCATGAAAAGATAAAAGGCCCAGCAATAAGGCGCACCTCTCTCCGGTGCCGTTTATGAACAGATTATTCATTAACCACGGATTAGGTAAGGGCACGTAGAATTCGGCTGCCGTTCGATCGGGGATGCCAATTTCCCACAACGTGGGACCAGATCGTGGAGGGCTGAAAACCAGAGCATCCAACTGGATTTCAGATCCTGCGCATGAATAATTTTGACATTAGCTTGTAATGAAACCATAAAATTCCAAAGCCCTTTTGGACTGGCTGTTAAATTGAACATAACTAGATAAAGTTTCTACCTCAATAATAAAATGCGATAGCTAAATCAAGATAAGTAGCAAAGACCATGCGTATACAATAGCCCAAACTTAGAGAAATGGGGCCGAGATAAAACAAAAAAGGAGAAATGTTACATTTACTAAATTTGTATTACAAAACTTGTATCTTAAATGACGTGATAAATTGTTATCAGATGTTGAAAGTGGCTCACTTATTTAAATGACCTACTCACAGTCTATCCCATCATTGAATATACTAATTTTGTAGGTCTGTCTTAATATACCTGACATTCCTTAGATAAAAATTGGCTTGAAAAACCTAGAAATGGTATTGTTCAAACGTCGCGATAGGATGATAGTTACCTGGCTTGACCATGACATTCAAGTGGTATTTGTAGTCCCCGATGAAACCGGGAACCCATGCATACAAGCCATAAATGCCTGGCCGGACATTTTTAATCTCGAAAAATCCGTTTTCGTCCGCTCGAGTCCAGAACTGATAACCCTGAATCAAGAGGAACAATATATAGAATTATCGGATGCTTATTGACCGCGAAATTAACAGGACTCTTTTGGGTAAATTTGTGGCATATGATAGAAGATAAAAAGAAGTTACCTTTGTGTCAGTTTGCCACGAACCGACCTCTCCCGGTGCTGCCAACCCTACGTATGCGGAGTCCGCCGCCATGTCTCTATTCTCCATGTATCTGGATTAGGAAATTGCATTTGGTCATCTCCTTGAATATAAAACGAGATTTTTTATGCAAATGCATGTAGTTCTAATGCGAAACATAGCGATTGAGGGAATCGAACCTGTCCTGGACCAACAGTTGACCGCTGACGGTTCCTCGTCCGGCTGCGGAAGGGTAATCAACCGAGCTGATGAAGTCGTAGGGCCAACTGGCAGTTTCCATCAACATCTAATGACATAAATCAAAAGCGATTAAATGCATCCAACGAAGTAATAGAGAAAAAAAGTTGGTCATTTATCCGAAATTACCAAGATTTCAAGCAAGAAAAAAAAATGTAATACCTGTCCTTTTGCGTCCGCCCAAAGCTTCGATTGGTCTTCTTCAGGCGACACCGAGTTGACGTAGACCATGAAGGGTCCGTAAACCTTCTTCCACGCCTCTCCGTTCCGGAAACTCATGTACACATCTTTCCCCGCATAGTGATTGCTATAGAACACCTGTAGATAGATCAACAAGGCTCATTCGACGCTTCACTTAGTACACAATTCTGCCGACCAATTTCGATAAACCTGGACTACTCTTTCATCAAACTAGTCTTTGGTATGAAGGACCGTCGATGCACTCGGGCCAGATCCATACCCGTTCTTAGCTCGATGAGTCGGATAAGCCTGACCCGTGACCAAAGCCGCGACGGTCTGCGCCGGAAGCCCATGTCCATGTGGGTTTGGAGCTTATTTTGTGCAAGGGAAAGGGGAGGACGGGTCACTTACGTTGAGTGTGGTCGGGCCAACGTGGGAAGTGAGGTCTTGCTTGACAGGCCCGGCGGTGTGAGACTCGGGGCTGGGGGTGATCATCCAGAATCCCACCGGCGGATCGCTGCTGATCCAGCCGTGCACCTTGTTCTCCTGGTTCTCGCACGAGTATTGGTACTTATCATCCACCTGCAATCCACCCACCGGCATCGGATCATCGCCCGAAACATAAGCATTCGAACCGCGAGAGAAAAGCATCCTGTGTATCGGATAGATTGCATATCGTTGTGGGGGGTTTTTGTCTATAGATGCGAGTTGGAGAGGTTTTTATGTTTTTTGGAATTTTTTAAATGATTAACATCAAACGCATGAACGAAGCCGATGTAGTTCGAGTTTACCTCGCCTTCTAGCTCGGAATTGGTTGGACCAGTCAAAAGTACAGCTTCCTTGTAGTCTAGCACACGACCACTGGCGCGATCTTCGTCCGTTGGCATAACCCTTTGCCTCTCATCCGATATAGCCATATAACGAAACCTAACAGAGAGCGACGCACAATAATCGCCAATCAATGACACCGTGAAACGCTCCAATCCCAATCAAAGGAAAATGGGAAACTGAAATTGAAAGCAACATCCAAAACTTTTCCTAATGAAGAATTTCTTTCCTTATGCAAACATTACGCAACATTTCGACGTGATATCGTGTTTCATTATATATGATAGATTAAATAAGATGATTTTTATAAAGTCCTTACTTTTGTCCATTGAGCTTGAAAGCGATCCGGGCTTCTCCGATGTCCAAGTCGGGCCATCCCTTCGGGTGCTTGAATATCGCGTACCCGTAGAACCCTGAACTCCCACGTCTCACCACAAATCTGCCCCCAAGTACAATCGCAATCGACTATCAGCAACACTTCAAAATCAGAGTGATCGACCTTTCTTTTTTCCAAATTAGATGAACAAAAGAATGCTTTGGCTAACCTCTTGTCGACGATGAGTGGCGCCAAGTACGACTCGGAAGAATTGCTCCAGCTGCTTACAAACGACAACTCCACTATGTCGTGGGTGTTTGCTACCACCTTGAACGTTGTTCCTTCAATCCTATTAAAACAATCCCATCTACCATGTTATCTATTGAACTAGTTGACCTAACATGTTTTTTACATTAATTTTTGCGTGTCATCCACATCAGTTCCCCTTGAAAATCGAAACATCCGCATGGTTTCGGGACTATGATCGGAGCTAGCACGAATTGACCTAATACGCACTTTTGCACCCTAGTTTTATAGTTTAGTTTATGGAGTTATATAAGATTCTACTAGCAATAAAGAGCTGCTTTGAAAGCAACCGATCTTTACCTCGTAAACATGCTGGCTTCCTCTGGCCGGTTCCACACAATGTCCCAGTACCTGAAAGTAACATCAGCAAAACTCGTCATGCGTTACTAAAGAATTTTTTATGTCACAAGTAACATGTTGAGAAAAAAATTCGTTTCCTTCTTCGGTCAAACAGGATAGAAACTAAACTATGGTCCAAAAATCATTATAAAAATAAGAAAAATTTCACGACCCAGATGGAAAAATGACGATGAAAAATTTCGGCGAAAAATTTACCGGAAGGGAGAAATATAAATAACCTAATCTATCCATGGTCAATTCTGACGTTTCTCAAAGACTATAGGAGAAACGTTCTAATGATCTATGTTCCTGTGCACTGTTTTGGTCAATTACTGCGGTCGAATTTAACCTTTTCAAAAGGGCATTATTGGCAATAACTTCTGAAGAACAGCATTCAGTCCAAGACGGAAAATAGAGTCGGTAGCTTTCAAGGACGAAAGCTTCCTTGGTCCCGCATACGCCCCACTGTTTTTACCGACGACTGAGGATTGAGGATTCTCCCGGAGCGATTGGCTCGATTTACAATCTCTTAATTTCGGGATTACATCATCGTGGAGAATAGACGTGTGGGGGTGAATATAGCTTCCAGATGATGTTGACTTGATCTCCAATAGGTAAGTCAGAGTCGATTAATATTCGATAATAGTAACAACAAAGACAATGACCATAAGGACTAAAGACTTCGGATGGCCTTGTCATGACTCCTTGTTTTGATTGATATTGACAGATTAAATAGCATTTTGTTGTGATTTTTATTTCATTTTTAGGTTTGTATGAGAGGAATTCTTCTTCCTCTTTCCTATCTTTTTTTTTTTTTATGCGACTACGCCTTGCTAGGACTTCTTGATTGTAGAAGATGTATGCATGGCATTTGAATATTGTAAAATGAAAATTGCTGATGTTTTCTTTAAAAAAAAAAAAAGAAAAGAAAAGAAGAAACGATTTAATGTAAGGGAGTGAAAGTGCACATTGATAATTGATACATACCCTCTATCGGTTTCTTTATTGCGAGCCTCAAGGAGGTTATCGATCCCGTTGAACTTGATGCCCGTGACCATCCCATCTGGATTTGAGAACGTGACCTCGACAATCCCGTTGTCCGTCACCACCTGAAAATTACTCCCAAATTAATTATTCAATGAACAATTTTTCAGTAGAGGCTCAATAAGTTCAGTATTTATTATTTTCATCGTTAATAAAATATCCCATTTCTAAAACATTTAATTAACGTTGAGAATCAGGATATAGATCACATATCTAAGTTTAGAGTATCGAACATGATATCATTAAATGATATTGAAAATAATTTTCACTATCTATTTTCATTTACATCGAGAATAATTTTCATTTTTGAGAAGTATATATATTATAATTATAATTATATTACTTGTGGACCTACATAACATAAATGATGAGGAGCGGAGGTGTTGAATCACCTGATTATTTTGCACTTTCAGCTGGACCCCAGGATATTCGTTCGCTCGAACTTCTCTGCAATAATAAGGAAATAAAAAAATCGTCTTTCAACCAACACATTCCGTATATCATTTATTATTTGTTGTAATCCGTTTCCTCTTTCGTCAAAATATTAGATAGTCGTCAACCAAACACCATCTCCCCCCTTTGACTAACGATAACGAGATCAATAAACAAAACCCTAAAAAGAGCTCTCTCTTCGATGACGTCTTTAGAACAACGAGAAGCAGTTGGCCCATGACAGGAACCTGCGAGGGAGCAGTTGAAGCGATGGGTGTTTTTTGATTCCGACATGTGCGCGTTAATGTCAAAGTTTGGTGCTCTTAATCAGCATTTTCCAGCAATTATTACAGGCCGTTACCGAACGAATGTAAGGAATAATCAACGAGTGCTAGGACTGAGATTTCCTCTAGTCTCTATTTTTTCATGGTCGTGCATGGAAAAAATGGTGAACTGAGCTGAAACCTTTTTCTTAGCGATTTGAGCAGGCTGGGGTTCTATGGCTGACCAAACTGACCATAACATTTGATGTGGTTTAATATGCTCTTAAGCTTTGCTATTAAACATGGCAATTAAGTGCAGTAGTCTTGATTACCATTGAAGGACGGTCAAATGGTCTTCTTCAACTAAACGATACCTTGAATGGAGAATACAGGATTAACTCGCTGCGTTCCGTTGCTTAACAGGATTTTTGACGATCAATGCCCATAAATTGGCTTATATGAAATCATTGAAAGATCAGAAACCGTAAGTCACTCATAAATTCATTCTCTCTCTCTCTCTCTCTCTCTCTCTCTCATGCATGCAAGACTAAAACGTACGCCACAAGGAAAATACCTTACTGTCGCCACCACGGAGCAAGCCAAGAGCAAGAAAAGCAAGCGAACTGCCGCGGTCAACCACCCATGGAGCGAACCCTTCTGCCACCGCCGGAAACCCATCTCCTCCATAGCCACTGCCAATGAGAAAATCACCCGCAAATCCAAATTTAACGCGGACTCACAATCAAGAGCTGGCCTTTCTGCAGAGATTGGAAATAAAGAGAGAATTGATAACGGTTTCTTTAGAAGGGGTAACCTTCGGAGAGGTGAAAAAGAAGAGACGAGGCTACTCTTTCAATATGAAACACATGGACATACCTTTATATATGTACCGTCTTTAAAAGATTTCGAACGAATCAACGACCTCTTGAATGCAGAGGCAAAACATATCCGGGTAGGCTTAACCCCCACAAATACGTCGCCTATTTATAGTGCATGGTGAAGCAGATATGTGTTGTTGAACTATGACTTGTCTTAACTAGAGTTGTCGTCGTTTTTGGTGGGGTTAGGACTACAACTATCGCTTCCAATCTTGGTATGTGTTCGTATCCAAGCCGGGTGGGTAATCGCAACGGTCATGAACTTCCCAAATTGCCCCTTGATTATTTGACGAGCTGAGTACATGAAGGGCTAATGACTAAGGATAGTATCGTCCTCCAAAATTATAGTTAGGCTACAGGGTGAAAAAGTCCGTGGAAGGTTCACTTAGTCCGAATTGAATATTGGATATACATGGACTTATCGACTTTTGCCAAATTCTTGACGAGTTCGTATTCGCTTTTTCCTCTGCGTAGTCAATTTCATAATGGAAATCATCGCCAAGAAACTCGGACATTCCAAGTATTTGACGCATGTTTTGGTCCTCTCTGGGATTCAGGGTCTATTTTCCGTTTTTCTCACGGTTGATGTATTCACGTTTTGATGTGCTGCTTTTGGACCAAGCGAAAATATCCATCTCAAATTAACGTGGGTGTTCTTTCATGGACCATGACATTTCGCATTTGATGTCTTGCAAGATATTTCAAATTTCAAGGACGATAATACAAAATTATTTTCCTAATTGCTCAATATTTAAATTCTTTTTCCTTAAGGTACCATTTTGCAATTTACGTTGTCAGCATCTAAATCTTGTTTATGACAATCAGTCTCAGAATTAATTTGCTGAGGAAATAAATTCACTTGCTAAAACTAGGGGACTGCGTGTGTATTAGCCCATTTCATATAATTACTTCGTTGAATCGCTAGTGTGAAAAAGTTCCTTTTACTTTAAGAGCGACTCTTGTTTTTGCCAAGGACTGATATGTTCATGGACGAAATTACCTAATGGGTACTTTATATGCTAATTATATTCGTATTTACCAACTACTCCACATAACCAAGTCGTACATGCTCCCGATGCATGTGAGCTCAACTCACACCCATCATCTGATCAAGTCGATAGTACATGATGGCCAACGTCCATTGGTGCATGTTAGCTGACTTTGTAAATGCATTTCGATCGACTACTCTACAGGAGCAAGTCCTACAAACTCTCATTGCGTATGCATGTGAGCGCAACTTATACCCCCATTAGATCATTTAGATCCTACATGAGGACCAACATCTAATGGGGCATGCTTGTTGGTTTCGTACATACATTTGGAGCATCAAAGAAATTTTCAATTCTTCAACTAGTTAGTTTATTATCCTTGCTCTTTCTCTTTCAATATTGAAAAATTCTTTTTATAGGGCATGTTAATCTCCATGAAAAAGAATTCAACTTTCTAGATCCGTCCCTGGTTATATTCAATAACATGTTAACTAAAGGCATGGGGATCCTGGTTGATAGATAGAAACGAGATATAGGAGAAGATATGCTATCTCTAATTCTAGTCCAATCTAAAGATAAAACTGGAATTGAAAATGAAAAGAACTAATTTATTAAGAAAACGAAAGTCGTTAGCAATATTTTCTTTGTAGGCGCATGGTATGTACTAAACAACAAGAATTCAACTCATTAGGTGGTTCTTATAACTTCATCGCTGCCTTCATGAGGATATCCCCCACACAAGTTTTGCTAGTTTAGGACCATTATTATATCGTCAACTTGGCAACGGTTTGCTATATTCCCATTCTTGTCTTGACCCATGGTCTTGTGGAGATTGAACCGTTTGATGTTCGTCACCCGACTACTGGGTTGAGTCTTTGTATTCTGCTGAATCCTTCTGGGAAAAGATTTGTTTGAGTTCCATTGCAATTCCATTACGAGAACGAACACTAATTATCCGATCGAAAAGTATCCATTGGTTCAACTTTGCATTAGATCTGCTTCCACAATTCACTGGTAACGTCTAGTTCAGGACTCCATGTGCTAGTCTCAACATAATTTCATTAGCATAAGCAAGATCACGTTCCTCAGCTCAGAAGAATTATGTGCGAATATGAACGAGGGACTAGGTTTTTATATGTGGGCAATGACATTTCGATGGGTTGCAGAGGCTAAGGACATATGTAATTGCTGTTTGAAAACGTAAAGTTAGAAGGGATATCAAATGCCCCTTTATAAATTTTTTTTTTTTTTGGTATTAAGAGCTTGTACACATGCTTCCAGAGCCACTCGATTAGCTGGAACCTTGTGCATTTTCCCAAGAGTGTCCTAAAGTTTCACCATTGAAATTATAGTTTGTCACAAATTCTTTTTTGAGATTAATAAAAGAGAGCCCATTTCTCCGAAATATTAACATATTTAGCTAGACTCACCTTCATTTTAAATGATTAAGTCAATGAGTTTTGAGTCATGTAAACAACTAATTATTCCAAATCATATTAATTTTTCGATGAGAGACTTTGTCTACCAACCCTCGCATGTCCACGTCAATAATATATGCAAGTGTTTGACGAACAGGATTTTCTCAGTGACAGAGCCCACAAGAAGAAGCTATTCAAGTTAGATATTGGGGAAAATGAGAAAGGAGACTGGAATCCCAGTCCTGGTACCCAAATAAAAGTCTTCCCAATTCTAGAACCTATAATAAAATTCCTTCTTTTCAACTGGCAGGGTTCACGTGATTAGGGCAAGAGCAACTTTTTAATTTATGAATTGAAGGTCACCTATTCAAATCTCTCCAACTACAAGGAATTATTTTAGGCCATAGTCACCTGTATAAGTCAAATTTTAAATTAATCAGTTTATGTACTTGTAGAGTATTTCATGACCTTTATGTAACGAAGTCTTGTGCTAGTGCCATTAAATTGTAAAAAAAAAAAAAAAAGTTTGGAAAATGTTATCGTTTTTCTTACAAATACTAAAAGTCGTTCATCTCCATCTCACTTAAATCATTAGATAAAATAATCTTAACGTTGGGATGGAAGGCAAAGTCAAATCACGTAATGAAAAACTCATGAGATTCTCGCTTCCTGTCTCTCTCAAGACCATTGCCTCCAAGTGGTTTGGTCGAACACATTTTTGCGTAGCTGTCGAAATGACCTTTGAAGTCCACGTTTCAAGCTGAGGATTGACAGGACTTGCGCCAAACGCAGACGACTTTTGTAGACGACGGTCAGACCTGCGAAACCCCCAACAGCTGCACCTTTGTGAAGTCGGCAAACGTGAAAAATGTTTTTAAAAACAGGTCAAGCATACAATCTATGAAAGGAAAAAAAACGTGCCTCCTCCAGTATTGACAGAACTCCATTAGAAATATTACAGGCCAAAGGAAAATTTGATCCAAGCATGACTCTTTAGCAGTTGAATTGTCTATGCTAATCTTCAACTTCCTCTTGGCCAAAAAGAGAAAAATCAAATCAACTTCCTCATTCTTGTCCTCTGTTTGTTAAAACTTGGTTCTTTTCAGCTAGCCGAGCAGCAAAACTTTGCTTAGAAATAGATGGTATAGACAGGTTTTTACCTTGTCATTAAATTTGGTTTCTATGTCCTTGCATTCATCGTTTAGATGTGGCTCTCATTTTCCATTGGAGATACCTTCCAAGATCAGATTAATTATTTGGATAAATTTTAAGTCACCATATAGTTTCTTTGGGGAATCAGGTTTACTTTCTTGTTTTGGTGTTACTCGGTTTCACAAAAGAATATATTTATAATTAGGGGATTTATGGAAATGGCTATTGTTACTAGAGAGAGAGAGAGAGAGATGTAAGAGTGTTTCAGGAATTCTTTGATTTTGTAAGTGTTGTAATGCACAACAAAATCCCAATGATCCGGGGAGATCGCAAAGAAGGAAGGTTAAGTTCTAGCCCATCAAGATATTTAGTTGAACAAGAAAGTCTGCTGCCTTCTGTCTTCTTTGTGCGGCTGCTCTCTTCTGAAAGAACCTACGAAGTAGTTCCACAGAGAAGAAAAGTCAAGATGTAAAAATTCTTTCTTTTACTTTTCTTTTCTCTGACTTCTCCTGGATTTACATATATGGAATAAGTGGTCACTTCTTTTCGTACGTATCCGAAAGTGCCTCCCCCTGTACGCAACATAAGGAAAGTCCAGTAAGTCAAAGGGTCAAAGATAACCTTCTTCAACGGAAAATAAGGTCAACTTCCGTGCCCAAAGACTCCAGATTTGCGCAGGATTAAAAGACCACACCAGATTTAAAATATAAAAAATCCAATCCCCTAAACGTGTCGAGTTTCGTATAAGACTCAAACTCAAAATATAATTTAACAATTAAGGAATAAATGCAATAGAAGTCATAAAACTTGTAATGAAAATGTAATTAAGTCCTAAAACTTATAAAAAGTACAATCAAATCATAAAATTTATCAAATTGTTTCAATCAAGTCTTAAAGTTAATACCGTTAACATTTTTAATAGAAAATATTGATGTGACGCGGACATGACATTTAAAATGAATTTTTATTTTCATGTGGCTTTTTTAAAATTGTTTTTTATTTAAATTAGATTTAAAAACTAAAAAAGAAAAGCTAATCGGTGACGGTCGCCAGCCCCTCCGGCGATGGGTGGCGGCGAAGGAAGTGCCGGCCATTTTTTTTTTTTAAACTGTTTTGTTTCTTAAATAAATTTTAGCTTTTCTTTTCTAGTTTTTAAATCTAATTTTTTTTTTTAAAAAAATTGAATAAAAAATAATTAAAAAGCCATGTGGAAAATGAAAAATTATTTAAAATGTCACGTCCGCATTTTCCGTTAGTAAGTTTGACGGTGTTAACTTTAAAACTCGATTGAAACAATTTGACAAGTTTTATGACTTCATTGCACTTTTTGCAAGTTTTAGAATTCAATTGTATTTTCATGATAAGTTTTAGGACTTCTATTGCACTTATCCCAACAATTAACTATGATATGTCTTCCATATCTCGATTCCAAGAGTTGATTACATTAGATCCTTACTCATTGTCTCGCCCAATTTCTCTTGGTGATTTTTCTCCTAAAAAAATTCATAGAAAGGACAATAGACACTCAAGATGTTACGTGTAATACGAAAGAACAGGCCAATTGGAATGTTTACATGTAAACATCGAACAGATCTTGGCATATCTGGTACTCTGGCACATATGCTAATTGAATCTATTTTCTCTATCCGCAGGTAATATCTTTCCTTAGAGCCTCGAAGTTAAGATGCAGTATTTTCAGATTCCATATTGGCTTAAGTATTTATTTTGTTAGTCTCCGGGTCTTCAATGAAACAAAAATTAATTGCATTGTCCACAATTGAGTCTGAGTACATCACTCTTGGTAGATGTTCGCTCCAATTCTTCGGATGAGGTGACAATCAAGGGATTACAAAATTTCAAAATGTCCATAAAATGCAACGATACACGTGCTATAGATTTGACGCTCGATACAACATTTTTGGACCAACCATATCAAAGTTAGACACCATGTCATTGGAGAAAAGATGTCCAAAAATCTTAAACCTATTATACGTTCATCTATTTAATTTAAAACTTTTTAATTTTATCAATTGAGTCATAAACTATTTCATGTTTTTGCCAATTGAGCCAATTTTAGTCAAAAATAGTCGACGTGAACATGGGCCGTTCTACGTGACAAGACTAACGCTAACATGAAATTTTAATATTTTTTTATTTTTTTTTAATTTTCCTTTTATTCTCTTATTTTTTCCTCTTTACTCTTATTTTCTTTTTCTCTTTTTCCCTTTGCTAGCCACTGCCATGCCTAATCAATGGTGGGCGAAGGTCGCCGGCCTCAAGCAAGGAATGCCTAGGCCTAGGTCGGTAGGAGGTGCCCTTGCCTGGATGAGGGCAAGGGTTGCCCTCACCCGCCTAGGTGTCGTTGACCCTCGTCAACCTTGGCCCGAGTGTCCCTCGCCCAAGGCCAATGAGGGCATCCCACGTCCAAGGCGAGCAACCTTCGCTGGTCATTGACGAGACTTAATTGGTAAAACGTGAAATGTTTTAAATTAAATTGACAAAAATGTAATAAGTTTATGATTTTTTAAGACAGTTTTCCCTTTTATTATGGACCATGTGCATAACCATAGTGTGTGCATTGAGTTTGTAAGCAGGGTCTAGTTTGCCAGTTTTCTCACTAAACCTCTTGGTAATAATAGGCTCTATTTTCCAGGGATGAAATTGGTTTTTGTGATTCCGTTGGTTGATATTTCTTTTCCTATATGCTTTTAATCCCTATGTAGAAGCTTGTTAGAAATATGGAAAGTCACTTAGTTTTATCAATTAAGTTCTGCACAAGACTGTTTCTCCATTTGCCACCCAGAGTCGCGGGTTTGCGCCCTACATCCCGGGTTTCCTTTGTCCTTCGTTATGGCAAGAACCCAGTCGATTTCCCCATGAACCTCGTTGACTGTGATTAGTATTTTCCTCGTGGGTCTACACACGATCCAGCTGTTTTCTTACCCACGAAGGGTCAAATCACGTAAAATCAAGAACCCAGAAATCACACGTCTTCCCCTAATCTGTCCCGCGAATATTCTCCTTTACAATAGCCAGCCTTTCAGTCAATTCTAGCATGCCGTCCACTCCATTTCCTCGCCAAAGCTTGAATGGAACAGCCGCGTCTCATTCCAGTTTTGAATCAAACTGCGATTCAACCAACCCTCAACGCTTGAGCAGATTAGTGTCTTTACCCATCTCTCAACTCCTTTCACCTCTGAGCAAATGATTGATCTCTGACACCATGATCAAGGAGACCGAGACCGCCGCTCATACGACTCACAGAATAGTATCTAGAAGTCGCAGCGAGAGAGGATTAGAGAGAAGGCGTGAAGTGGCCCGTTGTGAAAATGAAAGTGGGAATTGGGAGGCTTGAAGAAGAAAAAGGGCAGTGGAGACAGCGAGTTCGATCACCTCCAAGTCCAGAGCCACTCCCAGATGATAATCCTCACGAACATGAAGATTGTTAGAAATACACAATAGAAGCCCGATATCTTCTCTTGAGAAGATCACTAAAAAAGAGTCCAAATTTGAACCCGTCAACATATCTAATTTGACCTATTTCACACAAAAATTTAAGTTAATGATTTATAGGTTAATTATGATATATTAACTACTCTATAGCACATTAATTTTTTTACGTGAGACTTCTTTCTAACATAACTCATACATACATCCCAACAATCTTCTCCTCATGTGTGAGCTATAGTGTTGAGTATGCTCCCTCTTAATTTAGGTATCCTTTTACATAACTTATCTCAACTTGAATATCCAAGTCATTGCAATGAACAAACAACTAAGCTTAGCAACCGATCAACATGAACTGCTAACTTGGGATTGCATCACCCATGGTTTAGTTTAGGTATCCTTATCTCCAAGTCATTACAATGCACCTGCAACTATGCTCAGCAAACAACCAACATCATTTGCTAACTTGGGATTGCATCACCCATGGTTTCTATCTCATGTCACTAGACCAATTGTTTCCCCTTCACATGTGAGCTCCAGTTGAGTATGCTCCCCTTTAATTTAGGTAATATTCTACATCAACTTATCTCATCACCCATGGTCTTTACCTTGCGTTACCAGACCGATTGTCCATGGTCTTTCTCTCGCATTGCTAGGCTAGACCAATCGTCGATGGTGTCTTTTCTCGCTACACCAACCGTGATGGCAATTTTCACCTGGAACAAGTGTTGATAATAATATTTCCTTTTTGAGATATTTAATAAACATCGGAACATATTGGAGGCCTATCAATTAACCATTGGCTTTGATACCATTTGTTGGGATGACACATCAAAAGTATAATACATTCTTCTAAGGAGATCATCGAGAGGGAACTCAAGTTCGAACTCATTAACATATCCAGTTGGATTCACCTTCACTTAATAAGCCTATGAGTTATGGACTGATTATAATATATTAATTGCCCAACACCACACAAATTCTCTAACGTGGGACTTCTCTTTAGCACAACTTACGCGTGTATCCTAACAATAAATGGCTACATGTTTTCTCATGTCTTAGTTAAAAAGGTATTATTTTGACATTATTTCAACAGAAATTATGTTGTTTTCCCCTAGTGTGTGTCCTTTCATAAGGCTTATTTTCACTTTAAATTTGTTTTTAACTAAATCCTTAAGCATTTGCTTATAATCAAGTTATAGGACAATTAAATTGTTGGGCCTTAGAAAAGTATAACTTTGACATTATAACAGCGGAAATTATGTTATTTTCCCCTATTGTGTGTCCCTTCATAAGGTTTACTTCATTTTAAATTTGATTTTAATAAATCCATAAACATTTGCCTATAATCAAGTTATAAAATAATTAAATTGTTGGGCCTTAGAAAGAAATGTCACCGTTCCAGTGTTGCCGTCCAATATTATGGTGTTAATTCCTTTTGCATCATTTATCACGATCTAAAAAAATCTTAAAATGACCTCGCATAAACTATTCTTCTTATTTGTTAGCTGAAGAAAATGATAACTTAGCCAACATCGCCTGCTATTAAAAAATATAGAATTAACTGGAAAAATGAAAAAGACAATAAAAAGTTGAATGTCATTTGTCAATATCAAAAATTTCTTGTTGACATCTGAATTGGATGACCAAGGTCATATGCAACAATAAGAAAGTCTTTTGCAATCAATTTTGGGTGAAAAAGGTCGGGAATCTTCAATTTTCACAAATTCAAAATTAACGTCATGGTCATATTCTCTCGATGTCAAAGTTCGTCGTCTGCATCCATCTCCTTAGATTCGATGACAACCCAAAAATTAACCGATCAGTCACAATAGGTTGACAGAGAAACGAAGAAATTGACAAACGGATTTTGCAATGAATAAGCGATTTCGCCTATGTTTACAAGTGGAGGAGGATTTGTTTACCATAACCCTCAAGATAGGAACTAAAAGAGAAAGATTAAAACTCTTTACTCATAAGACCCAAGCATCAAAGGTCAGATCAGAAAGAGGTCAAGTGCTTTCCAAGAACTTATTGTTTAAATATGTTTATAGTTTAAAATGAAGTGTGCATGGAGAACCAATTATGAATACCAAATGAAGGGTTTGGAGAGAAAGGCTCATTCAATACAAAATATTTCATCTTTGACAGCGATTATTTAGTGTTTTAGTGGCGATTCTAATCCCCACTACAGAAGTTACTAGCAATTTGCATAATGGCTACTATATGCTGGTAAAGTGTTCTATAATCGCTGCTAAAAAGTGCAAAGTCATAGCGATGATTGCAACGGCACTAAATATCATATTTTATGAGAATATATTAAATATCAGATATACGATATTACTATCATCATCATCATCATTGGTTGAGGCTTTTTTCGAACCTGCAAATGGCTAAAGCATAATATTTTTTTGAGGTGATAGACTACATAACCGTCTAAATACTAAATAAACCGAGTGTCGTGACCTAACCCTTCTCGCGAGAAGGGAGCTTGTTAGGTTTAGGAGTATTGTCAACATCAGGATGATGGCTTTCCATTGACTCGAGCTTTCTCAAGTCCATATCTCTTACGATATCGGGTGTTCAAAATTTTAATCAATTAAGCATATGTAATTTTTGAGTAAATATTCATCACTAACCTTTTCGGTCGGCTAGAAGCCAAGTAAAATGCGGGAGGATATCTTATTATTTACGCAACTAGAGATTCTAGACTTAGGGACTTCATTACGTTACCCCTAAGACTAATGCCTTTTCGGTACCTACTTGGTTGTGTGCTAACTAACGTCATGACAGCCTATCAAAGAATTCTAGGTATCGTCCTAACCATTCTAGAGTAGGAAATATCATCCAGGAAATATCATCCAGGATATAGAAAAGCGCAACCAAATACAATCATAAAGGAAAACGCACAAATATCATAATATTCTCCCTAAAAAGAAAAAGCAATTCAGGACAAAGAACTATATTGTAAAACCCTAAAAGCTTATCCAAATTCTGGGTTTTAATATTTTTAAAGAGTTTTCCAATTTCCCAAAATATTCTAATTTTTTTAGAATTTTATCAATTTTTAATGATTTTTCTAGTTTTTTTAATTATTTTCTGGGTTTTCTGTTTTTATTGATTTTCTGAATTTTCTAAAATTTTTATGAATTTTTGGAATTTTCTAGATTTTTATGAATTTTCTATTTTTTTCAATTTTTAAATGTTTTCCAAATTTTCTTTTTTTTTTTTATGTTTTTCTCAGATTTCTAATTTTTCATTGATTTTCAAATTTTCCAAAATTTTTATTATTTACTAAGATTTTTATCAATTTAATTTTTAATATTTTTCGATTTTTTAATAATTTTTTTTAAAATTATTATCATTATTATATTGGGGGAACGAATTCGGGCCGTTTACCCGATCCGAACCATTGACCGGACCCAAATCCAGATCCGACCCAGTCGGATTAAAAGAAAATTCAATTTTTTTAGTTCTTTAAAAAATTTCTATTTTTCTTTCCTTCTCTCTTTTGGCTTTTTCTTTATTTTGTCCTTTCCCCCACCAACCGTCTACTTCCTTTGGCCTTCTAAGCCGAACATGAACGCCTGCCACTCGTTTTTTCCCACAACCATAAGTCCCGACGCTACGCCCCTCCGGCCACCGGCCGCCGTCCTTCGCTGCCACAGAAACACGACCACCTGCTGGTCGTCTATTTCGACGGGCGTTGACTACTGCCGGCTGCCTACTCCGGTGGCCACAAAATCTCACAAAAATCCATATCAAAACGAAATTTTAAAACCAACAATCCAACGAACGAACAAACAAGCATGAATACATAGAAATGGAGAAGAATAGCGTAACTAGTGCGGCCTTGAACCGATGGCTTTTCTGGCGAGGGGGAGGTCTCTAATGAAGGGAATGGACGTTCAATGACGGTGTAGACTCGGTGACGACCGACTATTTTTGAGAAAGTCGCATGAAAACCCAGCAAAAAAACCAGGGTCAGGTAGGATTCGACGAATGTAAATGCAAATATGAATCGACTTCAAGTTTAGACATGAAAATTTCTCGGTGTTTTCGGGATACACGTTTCGGACAACAAGCTTCAGATTCATGTTCATGGTAAGATGAGTTTCAAATCTCAACACATAAAAAACATAAACCAACATTATAGATTATAGATCAATCTTATCACTATATCAAGCATCTATGATCCTTCAAAGAAGCAGGGCCGAAAAAATGATGTTTGAGAACGAACTCCTACCTGATTCGTGGCGGAGCTTTTGGTGTCGAATGGTCACTGGCAAAGCTTCGATGGACAAGGAACAACTTTCCTTACAGTCTAGGGATCGAACCTACGGCATGAGCACCTCCGTTCAGCCACGGTCAGCAACGATGTCCGGCGACGGTACGAGGTGTTCTTCCAGCTAGATGAGGACGACTGATCGGAAAGGGCTTCATCTTTTAGCAAAGAAGCTTGACAGGACGGCCGGGGCTCTCCTTTCCCTCCGGCAGCCCTTTAAGTCCATTGGAACTTGTCGTTCGACCACCAACAGAGATGGCGTTTGAAAGAACCCAGGCGGGTTTTGCTCAAGCTCAACGCTTCACTGCTCTCTTTCTGTCTCTCTTCTCCTCCACCCGCGGATTTATCTCTCGTTCTTCTTCACTCCCGTCAAGCTTTTCTCCTCCCTCTCGAAAACCAGCCCCTCTACCAAAAACCAGCGAGACCAAGAATCAATTTCCCCCAAAATCGTTGAATCCCCTCTCCTTCGGTGAACTTCGAGCCCCCTCATGGAAAATAGATCTTTTTCTTGAGCCAGCGTCCTCCTTTTTCTGCAGAGCTCGAGCCCCTTCTCCTATGGGCGACCACTCCTTGCTCGACCTATCCCCTTTTCTCGGTTTCTCCTCTTCTGCCTTAGGTCGAGCACGGTCGCGTCACTTGCTGTTTCTTTCCTCTCGCTCCTTTATGCCTCGGCCAAGAGAAGATATTAGGTGCGCCGGGCGCTCCACGTCACCGTGCGCCCCGCCCAATCAGGATATCTCCTCGGCTAAACGTTCTCTCCCTCCTTCCTTCTCTCTCCACGCTCACAGGTTAAGTAGCACTGACACTTGACATAGACATGCAATACGACGCAAATATAAACGACATTATTTTTATAAAAAAAAAAAAAAAGAGAATTCGGACACGTTAGATCACGTTATATATTAAATGAATATTTTTATTTTTAATTAATTTGATTCAAATTCATAAATAAATAAATAATAAAAAAGAGCTTACAATGAACCTACACTAATAATATTAATATATATATATATATATTCATAAAAAATTCGAAAGATATATTCATAATTAATGTGTATCCATATTTGAGAATATGTTTTTAACTTTAACAAAAATTATTGATGAAACTAGTGATTAATAAAAGATTAGAATCAACTTATTGAAATAAATCTATGATATTCTGTAATGACCAAAATTTATCATTATTTAACATTCAGTATTTTTATTTTTTGAAATCACTTTTTAGGCTTGCTTATTTATTTTTCTAATAAAAAAAGCCTTGCCATCCAAAAATTATTTCCCTTCCTCGTTTCTCTCTCCCCCACCCCACTCCAACCCCCACCCTCAGGTTTCTTTCCCTTGTTTCTTTCCTCCCATCACCTGTCATTTCCCTCGTTTCTCTATCCCCCACACCACCCCAACTACCCCAACCCCCTCCGCCCCCGGTTTCTTTCCCTTGTTTCTTTTCCCCATCACCTATCATTTCCTTTCTCGAAAAATTGAAGTGATCCCCCCCTCTCCCTCCAAAAAGGAAAAAAAACACGCCAAGTCCTATCAAAATCTCCTTTTTAATTTTTTTCTCCAAAAATAAAAAAATCACGCCAAATCCTATTAGAATTCTCATTTTTTTTTTAATCTACTCTTCTCACTAAAACCCTAACCGTGACCTCCTCCTCATTTTCCTCACACAAACCTCTTCCTTTTGATCTCTGCTCTCTCTAGGTCGCCTCATCGCAATTGCTTGCCACATTGCCTACGACTCTTCCTCCTTCACAGCTATAGCCTCACCTCCAACCCTCCATCGCGGCATCGCAGTCGTGGCCCTCTAGGTCACCTCGGTCATTACTCTTCCTCTTGCACTCCTTGTAATCGTGGCCTTGCTGTCACTCATGGCCTTGCCTCTACTCCCTTGCCTTTGCCTCCACCCTCCATCTCTTTCTTCAACGATTCTTTCTCCCTTCGCACTTACAGACCCACCCTAGAAAACACCATGCCTCTCGCAATTCCGGACACGCATGTCGGAGCTTGTAAAAAGAGTTGACTGCCTGTCGGATTTTCCAACACGTGTTGACCGTGTGTTGGAGCAACTAATTTAATTACAGTAGATATGCTATCCCACACTAGGCGAATCTCTATTCAAGCCTTCAAGGAATTGCCTTTTAGCTGTGAACTATTTAAAAATTTAGTTTAGAGCATAGAGACACTTAAAGATGCCAGGATAGTACGTGTTGGGGTGTCCAACATGACACCGAAGCTCCTAAGACATGTCCGTGCTTCATATCTCATAGACGTGAGCTTGTGCAAGAGGTGGGAGACGGGGCTTGGGCTCCTTTCTTGTCTTCTTCGGCTCAAGTTGTGAGCTTAAAGAATTAAATAAAAATGGGCCGAAAGAGAGGAAGGGAAATGGGAAAATAGGTCAAAGGGGTGAGCCGAAAGCTTAGACAAGTGGGCTGGACAGCACCAGCCCACTCTACTTTTTTCAATTCAATTAAACTTTTGCTATCTCTCTTTTTTTGTTTTTCTTTATTTTTTCATGTATTTTTATATTCTTGCAAAAAATGGACACTTGAACGTATCGACAAAATTTGGGTGTCAACACCGAGCATATTAACCGTCTCTCTCTAGTACTACTTGTCACCAAAGTGCCATAAAATTTTAAAATTTTCATGTAGTGCAATGAAATATAGAAATTTGCATAGAAAGTGAAATCAAATACTTCTATCAATTACACCACCTCTAAAATATGATGCTTGTGGCAGTCCCGATAGTTGTTGCGGATCTGCGGTGTCTGAAATTTGGTCTTGCTTGAGAGAGAGAGAGAGAGAGAGAGAGAGAGAGAGAGAGAGAGAGAGAGTTATAAGGGGCGAAATTTAAAAAGTGCCAAAGGGGGAAAATGTGGAAAATAGAAAAGGACATGGGGAATAAATATGAACCCACCAATGGATATACTGATGAGGTGTCAAGTTCTCATGCGATAAATGTAAGATGAATCTTGACTATCTCCTTAATAAATCCACTTAGTGTCTTACTCCCCCCAAGAAATTGCTTTATCCGTCTCCTATTTATTCCGAGGAGATAACGTCACTAGGGATGAGTCCTTATTTAAAAAAAGTAGTACACGAATTGCCTAACTTTTATATAATGAGTTGAAATAAGTTTGGAGCAAAGTTTAGCAGAAATATGTGTGAACGAGTTCAAAATGGATGGATCTTTACTGAATTTCCAGCATAGGGGTATAACTGGTTGAATAAGTTATGACTCGAAAGGAGCTATTGATGTGTATGGGGAGAGAGAGAGAGAGGTGGTGGTGTCTTACTATTCAATATTCTCTTCGCTGTCCAATTTCTTTCTTTTACCTAACTTAAGAAGAATTTGGTAATTGCTAGTATCAAGTCGGCAAATTTTCCACCTCCAATGAGACCACTTTGATCTTCTATTAAAGGAAAATCTTAATTCTCTCTGTGATTCTTCAACTCTTGTATAAAGTTTTTGCTTCGGCAACTCAAAAGTAAAAGGTTTATCTATTTATTTATTTAGTTATTATGAATCGATATTAGAATCATTCCATTTTTTTTATCCATTTTTCTATCAATGTAATGGGTTTCTAAATTCCCATCTCCAGAATTCCTTTGAGAGGTTGTTGACTTTTTTTTTCAATGGATTCTGTTAGTTTGCGCTACATCTGGGAACTTGTCCAAACAAAGATTCAAATATCCTTTACTATTAAAAATCATATTCCCTTTCAAAACCCAATGGGAAGATAGGATATAGGTAGATAGAATTTCTAACATCCATATTAAGGAAAGTTTTCTTTATAGTCAAATAACAAACTTCTTAAATTAACAAAATTAACAAAATTAAATTATATTTCAATATATACATAATATTTGAATTCTAATATAGGAAATTCAAAATAAAAAATAACGATTTAGTTATTTTAATTTAATCTTATTTTTATTTATATATTTGAATTTAATTCTATTTTATAATATAAATTCAATATATAAATATAAATTTACATATTTTAGGTATTTTAGTATTTTAGGAATGTGAGTATAGTTTACTATTCAATAAAATTTTATTAGAGAATAATGGAAGGAGAAGAAAGAAATAACAAAGAAATTAACTAAAAATATAGGGGAAAATAAAATAAAAAATAAGGCAAAAGTGTCATGAGAGATTTTTACTATTTTCATTTGTAAAATTTTTTGTTCATTTTTAGTAATATATCATTTATACCAAACAATGTACATGATATGATATGAATATATCCGATTGCAATCACTAAAATAGTTGATAGAATATACTAAAATCCATGCATTTATATCATATTCTATTCAGACCTATCCTAATTAGAAATTCGGACGACCAAACGTAGTATTAGAATAATGTATTTAATATCCTACAAATTGCTTTTGTAGTGTCTTATGCAGAAAGCTTCCAAGAATCCATTTTCTGCCGTTTGATTCATTAAGCCTGAATAAATTTGGCAAGTCTCTATGATTCACATGACAATGCTTATCAAATTAGATTTTCTTCCGTTGAAATCATCAACCATCCTTCGTCACATAGCTGATTGGCCTTTCCCCTCTGTCTAATCGTAGATGCACTTGTCAAACCTGAATTTATGTGGGAACTAGAGGGGCATCCGGAATTGCTAAATCATTTCCTATTGACGTGGAAACATTGTTGCCGGTGATTGATCCAAGGCAGAGAGCTACATGTCTTAGTTTATATTTTCATGACAAATAACAAATGGCGGGGACGTCGAGCTATTCGATCTGAGCGACATTTTGATCTTCAATCTATGTCCAATAATGTCTTCGTCAATCTCAACAGCTTTGTCCCGCCTCTTCTCTTTCCTTCTTGTACGCTCTGCCGTTTGCCTTGAGTTCAGTATCCCTTGCTTTGATCCCGCCAGGACATTCTCTCTATGGCCCTCTATTCGGAGTCCAAACGCTCGCTACGCGTTTCCCTTCTCTTCCTGCCCTTCTCCGTGCTGCTTCGGTAGGGCAATTCCCTTTTCTTCAACATATCTCGCTTCGACCCGCAGGCCACAGACATGGTCTATGAAGGCAATGCGAGGCCGCATATCGGGACCATTGAGTTCACTAGTCACACTTCCTCGTCGCATGTCGGCTGAGTATTTTACTCAGAGAAGCTGCGGCTCTGGGAGTCCGCCTCCAGGAGGCTCACTGACTTGTCCACTCTCTTCTCCTTCATCATCGACACGCAGAATCAATCACAGTAGATGGATATGGCTTGGCCTTCTTCCTTACCCCAGTCGGATTCCAAATCCTGGTCAATTCGACTGGTGGCTTCTTAGGCCTCTTCAACACCACCTACAACGACTTGCCCTCAAACCAAATCGTTGGGGTCTAGTTCGATACCTTCACCAATCCCAAATGGGACCGTATGAGCATGTCGGGATCAACAAAAACTCAATCGCCTTGGCGTTGACCACACCTTGGAACGCCAGCTTCCACAGCGGCGACACTGCCGACGTGTGGATTGTGTGCAACTCCACGACCAAGAACCAGAGCATTTCTTGGAGCTACCAGATTATGCCGAACCGGCACAAAAAGACAAGTATTTCATATCAGATTGATCTTACTGCTGTCTTGCCCGAGGAGGTGATGATCGGTTTCTCAGCTGCAACTGCCCATTACTTTAATGTCACCAACTTAAATCTTGGTCCTTCAGTTTGAACCTCGAAGTCAAGGAAAAGCAACGAAATTCCAAAAAGACCAAGTTAGTTGTTGGCTTAGCAGTTCCGCTGGGAGTCCTACTCTGCGGCATGGTGGTGATATCAACAATTCTCTGGAGGAGGAAGAGGAGGAGCGAGGGATTGGAGATGGCAAAGTTCATGAGGGAAGGGCCATGGAGAGGAAGATGGGTGAAGGTGGGTGTGGGGCGGTCTACAGGGGATATCTGGTTGGCATGGACCCGACAGTCGCGGTGAAGCAGATATCAAGAGGTTTGAAACAAGGGAACGAGGAGTTCATAACGTGGGTGAAGATGATCAGCAGCTTGGGGCCCAAAAAATTAGCGCAACTTATAGGTTGGTGCCACAAGGCGAATGAGTTCCTGCTTGTCTACGAGTTCATGCCAAAAGGTAGCCTCGACAGGCACCTCTTCGGCAAGAGGAGGCCCCTAAGTTAGGCTGCCTGGTACAAGATTTCGGTCGGGCTTGACTCTGCGCTATCCTATCTCTACTGGGAGTGGGAGCAGTGCGTGGTGCACCGGCGCATCAAGTGGAGCAACGTGATGCTAGATTCAAGGTTCAAAGTCAAGCTTGGAGACTTAGGGCTGGCCCGCCTCACGGACCACGAGCTTGGGCCGCAGACGACCGGGCTAGCCCGCAAGTTCGGATACCTGGCCCCGGAGTACGGGAGCACAGGGCGAACGAGCAAGCAGTCCTATGTGTATAGCTTCGGGGTGGTTGCGCTCGAGATTGCTACGGGACGGAGGTCCGTTGATCCAATGGAGCAATCGTCGCAGATGAATTTGGTGGAGTGGAGTGGGTGTGGGACCTCTATGGGAAAAACCGGGTCGTTAAGGCTGTGGATGAGAGACTCAAAGTGGATTTTTGATGGGAAACAAGTGGAGCGGTTGTTGGTCGTGGGCTTGTGGTGTGCAGTTGTGCACTGTGCTCATCCCGATAAGGGCTTGAGGCCCTCCATTGGGCAAGCGCTTCAGGCCCTCAATTTTGAGACTCCGTGCCGGTTCTTCCTTATAAGATGTCACCTGCAGTGTACCCCGTGCAGTTGCAGCCGTCCATCACCTCCGGCGAGCCTCTCATCGCCGATAGCCTCCGAGAGGGTCGTTGAGCTTAAGTGTGGTTAATTTACTATTGGAAGGATTGAATAACAATCATGTTGCAAGTGCTCTTAATTTTTCACAAGCTTCAGAACAATGAAGTTTGTCGTAAACGTTTTTCTTACTTTTAAGTAAATTGAATCTAAGTGAATTCTTGTGTGACAACTCAATTCGATGTTGAACCCTCAGCTGGTCCTATCTCTGTGTTACTAGTATTCACTTGTTCTGAATTCCGGATGTTTAGTTCGTTTTGAAAGATGTGAATTGATGCCACGGCTAGTAACTGTTTAAAAGCGTCCGTTCATCCATAGGAAACCGTCATTGGATTTCTTTTTATTTTATAGATCAAGTCATTAGATTTTATTATTAAGAAAATTAATGCAATTTTCCTAGGAAAAGGACACCAAGTGCCACAACATACTTCCGTTACTCATTTAAAAGCTTTAACTTTTTTTTTTTTTATCACATGAGTGCCAAAGCTTTTTGAATTTTTCACTCTACCACTCTATTGCTGCAAGATAATAGAAATTCTTAATTTATTTTTCTCAATTTTTATCCAATTAGAGTTTATTTCACCCCCATATTAGATAAGATGTCGGGCATTCTATCTGGATTTATCCGGTTTGGAGAACGTTACCAAACATCAAATATAATAATTTGTTATCCTATCTAGCTCAAATTGGGACTGCCAAACAAAACCTAAAAATTAAGTTGTTTAATAGTTACTTCAGAAATCGGACAATGTTAAGAAACTTAAGTGATGTAATGAGCTCTTGCTGTACTAATTTATCTCTTGGCTTGTCAGTATAAAATGACCACTACTTATTTTATGTGATTCATGATAATGAATGAATTCACCCTTCAAAAAATGTCTAGGAAAGTAGCTGGGCCATAATTAAAGACTTAAATACGAAACAAAGACTACCTATTTCACATTTATGAAAGAAGGATAAAGTACCGTAATTTTTTTACGATACTCGCTTTAATACCAAAACTTTCGATCAGTCACTTGGTAACACTTTTGGAAAAAAAAATAATCATTTCATAGCCATCACGAATTTATGTGGCTGGAAAGCTCCAATGTGGCTTGCCGGCAAAGTGAAGTAAGCACGATTGGACCTAAACAATGTCGTTTAACACAATATTTACCCTAAATTAACTAATTGGGTCTAAATCAGAGGTGTTCTTCAAAGCCTAACCCTAAACTAAGGATTTGGGGCAATGAAGAAGGCGACTTCAAAGGAAAGAAGTCGAGGAAGCTATTCCAAACCTCTCGACGTGAACCGCCAAGGAAAGCAGGCGGATTGCAAAGCGGGCGCAAATGGTTCCTCTTGTGGGGTGGCAACTTCGCCCACACAAGCCCTCTGAATCCATAATGGTGGCAACTTGGTTTTCTCAATCAATTATGTATTCAAAATTTAATTTAGTAGTCCCCACTAACTAATTATGGGTCGGTTAGAAGCCCAAGTAAGGTAAGGGTCGGTTAGAAGCTTGAGCAAGGCAAGGGAGCGCGTCTTATTTTTGCGAACCGCAAATTTATGAGTTCAGAGATTTAGTTAAACTAGATGGATCTAAAGTCTTTTTGGTATATTTTTTCTTTTATTGAAACAAAATATTACATGCAATTTTCATGAATTTATAATCCTATGCCACTAACAATTAAAAGGTGATCATGCATGATGCAATAAACAAAAAATTATGGAGCAATAAATAAATTGCTAGAAGAATTGAAGAACCTGGATCATGTCGAGCAACTCAAACAAAGCTTTGCTATAAAGCCCCAAAGCGCGACCCCTATGAACTATGAATAAAAAAGGTAAAGATTCAATCCTATAATCTATGCATTACCCAAATTCGATGCCTAAAGCATGTATGATTATGCATAGACTATCGATCTCGGAGTTAATAATCGTTATGATGAAAGACTGCTATATGCAACCTAATCATTTAGCTTTTCCTAGTTTTAAGTATCATCATAAATTCGAAATTGTTCCTAAGAAAGCTACAAGGACATGACTAATGCAAGCATAATTTAAATCACTAAGTGACTTACATAATAAATTCCATGATGCAACAATCAACTGGACATGACCTAAATGAGACATTAAGCTAATTTTGGGTTTTCTTGATTAATTAAAAATTAAAATAATGGAAAAAAGGACAATACAAAGGCCATAACTTTCGTATGTCCCTTATTTAAGTGCCATAATAATTTTTTTCAATTACTTACATGTCATAACTTATGTACGATGTTCACTTAAGTGAGATGTGATGTAACTTTTTTTTTTCATTTGCTTAAGTTTCTATTGCTTTAATCAATCATTTAAGTGCCCTAACATTTTTTAAATGTTCACCACATTGGATTTTCGGCACTTTGGGTGAACACTTTTAAAAAGTTATAGTACTTAAGTGATCAATTAAAAATTATGGTACTCAGGTGACCATTTTTTTAGGAGTAATAGAATTCAAGTGGTCGAAAACAAGCGTTATGATTATCGTGACCTACGTTTTCAGTTCAGAGGGGAAAAGACAAAAAATTAGGGATATTGCCTGAAAGATAGGCCTATAGTCCTCATTCAGGCGTGGGCGTTTCTAAGCATGTACCTTGTGCGACGTTATTTTTTCAATTTTAGGTTCAAATTGACGCTATAAAAATTTTCTAATGAAGAGTCGCTACTAGCTTATTGGGGTCTATTAGAATTCAAGTGAGCTATGGAAATATACTTAACTTCCTACGGAACTAGAGAATTTATGATCAGGGACTTGGTTACACTAATTAATTAACTAATGCTCTTTCAGTACCTAAACTTGTTCATTTCAAGAAAATGCTTGTCAAGTAGGTTGAATTGATTTTACACCAATTTACTAACATGTGGGGCAATCATGCGAGTACACAATCGTTATCTAACACTCGAAAATCAAAGCATTAAATTGCAAGGGGAGGGTGGAATTACTTATCTTAAAGCAACGTAAGCATCACAAGGTTAATTAGAAAAACAAATATTCAACCTAGACATAATTTTTAATTAATACAAAATTTCAACCAACTATTTTTGGGTTTTTGCTTGTTTAATGAAAACTACGCTCCATGCAATATGAGCTCACTCTAAAGGCAACGACGTAGAAAAATGATGATATTCATCCACGTGTCCTGATTCTACTGTGCGGTCACAACAGAGGAACCAATCTTACAGCGGGTGAACTGTAAAATAAACAAGTTCTATCCAGAGCAGAAAGAGGGGAGTAGGTGAAAGGAGAAGGGAATCGCTATAAATCTCTATTTTGATATTCTCTATCTCTCTTTCTTTTGTTATTGCATTTATTTATTTATTATTTTTTTTTTGGGACACTCTTGCAATTACATTCACACAATTTTGAAGAAGATCCAGAGTTTACAGTTTATAAAAATTTTAATAACTACACTTGCAGACAAAGAATTTGCAATCTATAGTTAGTTACATTTCAACCAATTTATCCCTTTTGTTTGTGATATCTGGATCTAATAATAAGCAGTTGTCAAATAAGTGGATTCCTAACATTAGTAGCCTTTATTTTCTAGAAAATTGTCCAATCAATCAATTTATGGGAAAATTTCAAATAAGGATTCGAAGTGAAGGTGTTTTCTTAAAAGAAGGCCCAAAGTGGACGTTCTCTTAAATAATGATCTGAAGTGACCAATCTAGTCTCAAATAAGGATCTGATTTTACCGGCTGGCCAAATCTTATCTCCTGCTAGGGCATTTTCATCCAAGTAAATTTTTTTCTTTAATTTTATTTTTCTTTCTTCTTTCTCTCTTTCTTTTCTTCTTGTTCTTTCATCTTCCTCATGTTTTAGTTGCCCCTACTTGCGAGCTCAATGAATTACCAGGACTAGGATGAGGACCAGTTGGTCATCCACACCTCCATCTTCCACATTATCATTACTCATTAGCCCCTCTCTCTTTTGCCATCTCGTCTCATGACTAGGACTAGCTTTTCTTCAATGCAAGCCATTACAGCACAACCTAGCTCGTTGAATATTTTAAGTTACATTCCTCGAAATTGTTCGTAAAAGATCCCACAAGCCAAAAGTGACAAACTTACAATATGATTCTTTTATGCCGACAGCCATTACAAGTTCCAGTTTGATTTGATAGTCTTTCTTGGAGGCACACCACGCGCCCAAAGATGTTGGATGAAATGACTGAATGGGTTTATTTTGTTGTAACAATGGATAATTAGAAACTTCTTCCTTTTTGATGTGACAATACGATTTGTCCAGCGCTTCATTATATCAAATTGCTATAATGTCGAGAAGGTGTTGAGCAAAAAAGGCCCTCGCTAAAGTTGATAAAGAGGATTATAACTACCAGGAGTTGTAGAACAAGAAGTTTAAGCAAGAAGCTTAGAAGCTGCAGTTTCGGATGAGGAATGAGTTCATTGTGGAGCTCCAAGAATAAAAGGGCATGATATTGCGTGAATTAGGAGTGCTTGAGAACATGTTATGAAGCAAAAGTACCATGAGCAAATTGGTAGTGTTGAATTTGCTGACAAAGTTTGAGCACTTTAGGGTTGGCCTCTTATCTAGCTTTTTGCATCTTTGGTTTGTTTGAAACAGTGCTCTTAATAAAATTGCTTCAGTGTCATCTAGATCTGGATTTATCTTGACCTGTAAATTTGAGCATAAATGTTGCAATCATACAAGTCCTCCGATATCATGTTGAATCAGATGCGGTGATTTAGTAGAGTGCATATCATTTGCCTCAGTATCAAATGCTTTGAAGTTGTTGCGGTGGTGCTACAAATTTGACACAACTTAGATCATGTTCTCATAAAATTTTCATCATCAACCATCACAAGTTTTTGCTATTAATGGAATGAAAAATCCATATATGTTGTGCTGTGATTTCTTTTTTCATAGATTACAAATTCAGCCGCACAACTAATATGGGAATGAATCGACATTGTGTTGAATTGAGTTCAACTACACAAACTTCTACCATGTGCTTTTAGGTTGTTGAGATCATCCTCTTGAATGTCGGAATGAGTTGTACATCTCATTGAGACAATGCAAGATTGTAACTTCTTGAATATTCTCTTATCATCTTATGTGCAAAATTTTCTTCAGTGCCAAGTTTATGCAATTGTTTGTCCTTCTATCATCACAACAGGATTGAACTTTGAACTTTGAGCTTTGAAGCACTCAATAATCATACAAGGAAGATTGCTCAAATTAAGTGACTCTTTCCAAAATTCCTCCAGGTAGATAGCCTACATTAAATCCTTAACATAACTCCTCTTAAGCCTCTGGCTAATACTACCAATTGGTTAATCTTCTTGGCAACACCTTTTTGCTTTCGCTGTTAAAATATGTCTCGAGTTTGAGCCCAATGCGAAATTATGAATATTCCAAATTGGATATGTTGCGAACGTTTGAAATCGAGCAAAGAAGATCTGAAGATCAACTTCTCAAATTTGAATCTGCGTTGGAGAGTCTGGCTACTAAAATAGGAAAGTCCAACTTGGACTAGGATTTGGATTTTGTTTAAAATATACAAAGTTATGTTTTGGATAGGAAACAAAATCCTATGAGAAGTTGGTAAAAGAATAAGGGTTTTACTTATATATAGACTTGAGGCCGTGGGTGATAGAGGTGGATCACAAATTGTCTTGAAGCGCCGCGTGAGTGCTTGGTGTTCCACCGTTGATCGTGAAGAATTGGTCTTGAAGCGCTGCCTCGTTGTCGAGTGCTTGCGAGGGATTTTCTTTGTCGTGAATTACATCCAAGAAGGTTTAGTGTTGAAGCCAATTAAATCTTGTGGAAAGATTTGTGTGTAATTCCTTCGTGAGATTGAGAGATTATTTTTGAGGAATTTCGGGGCTAAACACTATGTGCGTTATTGGATGTAATTGGGGTTTGGGAAACACCGAGAAAGTGTTTTGAGTGACTTGAGTGTGTAATCTCTTTGTATCGCTTGATCTATAGTGAAATTCGCTGCTGCTCTCCCCGTGGACGTAGGTCTTTACGACTGAAACGTAAATCTGGTGTCCGATTTATTTTCTTCTTCTGTCTATATTATTGTTCGATCACTCGCCCTATCGCAACAAGTGGTATCAGAGCCAGGCTTGACTAAGTTGAAGCGAATCGATGGCGACAGAAGAAGTAAAAGTGAGAATCCACAGATTTGATGGGAAGGATTTTAGTTTCTGGAAGATGCAGATTGAAGATTATCTTTACCGATGAAACCGCACTTGCCCTTGTCCTGGGAGAAACCAGAGACGATGAAGCAAGCTGATTGGGAATTGCTTGGTAGACGAGCTATGGGTGTTATTTGGCTGACGTTGGCTCGTAACGTCGCGTTTAACATGTTGAAGGAGAAGACCACTGCTGATTTGATGCAAGCCCTGTCAGATATGTACGAGAAGCCCTCTGCGATCAACAAGGTCTGTTTGATGCGACGTCTGTTTAATTTGAAGATGAGATAAGGTATGTCAGTTGCAGATCATATCAATGAATTCAATGTGATTGTTAGTCAATTGAGTTCAGTTGAGATTAATTTTGAAGGTGAGGTACGTGCTTTGATTCTGTTATCCTCATTGCCTGATAGTTGGAATACTACCGTTACTGCTGTTAGTAATTCCTCTGGGTCAACAAGTTTGACGTTTGACGGGGTTCGAGATTTGATTCTGAGTGAGGACATTCGTAGAAGAGAATCTGGCGAATCTATATCTACTGCTCTAGTAGGTGAAAATAGAGGAAGATCTGTAACACGTGTGAGTAATGGTAGTACTAATATGAACAGACGTAGTCAATCTAGGACTGCTAATGTTGTCTGTTGGAGCTGTGGCAAGAGGGGGCATCTTAGAAGGGATTGCCTTAAGCTGAAGAATGAGAAGGGTAAGGGAATTATAGTTGATTCTGCAGATAATGTTGCAGCTGTAGCAGATAATGCTGATTATGTCTTGTCTATCACTGATTATTCATCGTTTAATGGATGTATTATGGATTCTGGTTGTTCTTTTCATGTCACACCAAATAGAAACTGGTTTATCACTTATCAGTGCACGGGTAGTGGTAAAGTCTAGTTAGGGAACAACACTGAGTGCGATATTGTGGGTGTTGGTGATGTTAAAATTAGAATGCATGATGGTATTGTGAGGACATTGACTGGAGTAAGACACGTTCCAGAATTGAAAAAGAACTTAATTTCCTTGGGTGCCCTAGATTCAGCTGGTTGCAGGTATTCTTCAAAATGTGGAATTCTGAAGGTTGTTCGAGGTGCCCTGGTGATAATGAAAGGAATCAAGCACGATGGCCTGTATAAACTTCAAGGTGAGACAGTGACAAATTTCGCTGTGGAGACGTCAGATGCATCTGTTCGAGAGTCTATTGACTGCTTGAGGAAGACCTGGGTGTTTGTGCCAAGGCACAAGTTTGATGCTGGTGTCAGGATCTCGCGTTTAGGAGCTTTGATCGAGACGGAGACTGGTAAGTCGATCAAGCATGTGCGGACTGACAATAGCATGGAGTTTTGCTCGAAGCTAGTAAATAAATTTTGCATGAAAGAGGGCATAGTGAAACATCGCACTAGTGCCGATAAATCACAACAATTTGCAGAATTGACGAGTAGAATATTACTAGAGATGGTCCGAAAAATTATCTCTAGTGCTGGTATGGCTAGGAGATTCCTGGTTGATGTGCTAAGTACGGTAAGCTACCTGGTGAATAGATCTTCATCAATTGCTATTGAATGGCGGACTCAAGAAGTGTGGTCGGTAACGTTGCTAATTATTCTATTATTAGAATGTTTGGTTGCCCGTGTTATTTTCAAGTGAGTGATGGTAAGCTTGATTGGAGGGCAAGGTGCATATTCCATGGCTATGCACAAGGTGAGTGGGGCGATCAGTTGTGGTGCTCGGATATAAATTCACCCGTTAACAAAGCAGAGAAGTTACTCTTGATGAGTCTTCAAGCTTTTGGTTAGGAGTGTTTGTGGCGGTGTTAATACGGATCTAGACAGTGTTCAGCTTGAGGTGGAGTTGCGACCAGAAACTCCTGAGGTAGCGTATACGAGTACTAGCAAAATAATCGACATAGATGATGCTCATAACGAGGTGGAGCCTATAGAGCCAATGGTTGCTGTAACTGCTGAAACTAACAAGGTATGTATTCAATTTCCTGATAGATATGGATGCAATAATGATTTTGCTTTATCTGCGGTTGAGGAGGTTGTGTCAGAAAATCCTTGCGGAATAGTTAAAGGTGCATGTGGAGTTGGTATTTTGATGAGGTCCTCGATTATGGCGAAGTTCAAGTGAAGCTTGGACTTGAATAATATCTGTGGCGGTTGAGCCCATCGGGGGCTATAGGAAAGTAGCAGCAGAGTTTGAATTTTTGCGAAGCGATTGCAACTTGGCTCAAACATCGAGCCAAGGTGGAGATTGTTAAAATATGTCTTGAGTTTGAGCCCAATGCGAAATTATGAATATTCCGAATTGGATATGTTGCGAACGTTTGAAATCGAGCAAAGAAGATCTGAAGATCAACTTCTCAAATTTGAATCTGCGTTGGAGAGTCTGGCTACTAAAATAGGAAAGTCCAACTTTGACTAGGATTTGGATTTTGTTTAAAATATACAAAGATATGTTTTGGATAGGAAACAAAATCCTATGAGAAGTTGGTAAAAGAATAAGGGTTTTACTTATATATAGACTTGAGGCCGTGGGTGATAGAGGTGGATCACAAATTGTCTTGAAGCGCCGCGTGAGTGCTTGGTGTTCCACTGTTGATCGTGAAGAATTGGTCTTGAAGCGCCGCCTCATTGTCGAGTGCTTGTGAGGGATTTTCTTTGTCGTGAATTACATTCAAGAAGGTTTAGTGTTGAAGCCAATTAAATCTTGTGGAAAGATTTGTGTGTAATTCCTTCGTGAGATTGAGAGATTATTTTTGAGGAATTTCGGGGCTAAACACTGTGTGCGTTATTGGATGTAATTGGGGTTTGAGAAACACCGAGAGAGTGTTTTGAGTGACTTGAGTGTGTAATCTCTTTGTATCGCTTGATCTATAGTGAAATTCGCTGCTGCTCTCCCCGTGGACGTAGGTCTTTACGACTGAAACGTAAATCTGGTGTCCGATTTATTTTCTTCTTCTGTCTATATTATTGTTCGATCGCTCCCCCTATCGCAACATTTGCCGAGACTCTGCAATCGGCAACTTGTCCAAATCAATCCCTTTAGCGACTATGTTCTCTCACCTCGAGAGCACACCAAACTTCACGTATTCCACGCCTTGCACCAACCGAGCAACTGCAATTTTTGCACTGATTTTGGTCCTGCTTGTCAACAACAGAAGCAACATTATTCACGTGTCACCATATCATCTTGTTTGACCGACTTAATTAGGCGACTATTTCAACCTTGGCAACAGTTTTGCCTCATCAACTTCAAATTTAGACCACATTGCCACCAATGACAAGTCCTATTTGAGCCCTCAACCTTGTTCGCCACCACCCTTGAGAGAAACTTTAGAACCTTTGTCATCAGATGGAGGAAAATCTGAGCCTAGATCAAGCATGAGCAGCCGAGATTTGATGCATCCTGAGGATTTAAGGATTTTGTAGCTAGAGAAGGTGACCAACAGCATATAACTTCAAGCTTGTCGGTGGGGAGACTATAACGAAGAAGGAGGCGTGAGAAAAATGAAAGAAAAGGAAATGAAAAGAAAGAAAAGAAAAAGCCCATGAACGATAATACACCTCACTATAAATAAGATTTCATCATCTAGTGAGTTCAGGCCCTTATTTGAGACTTAATTGGTCACTTAAGACCCTTATTTGATATAATGTCTACTTTGGGTTCTCTTTTAAGAAAACACCTCCACTTTAGGTCCATATTTGAAATTTTCTCTAAATTTATTGTATAGATTCCAATTTAATTTTGAACTTTTAATTTTGTCAGTTTATTTATATACATTCATGCGAAATTCTAATATAATCATTTTAGTCAATTTTCACAAAAGATCGATAACGTGGTAGTGCAATCATCATTGCCCGTCCTACATGACATATCACTACATTAGTGATTTTTGGCGAAAATTGATAGAAATATTGGAATTTAGAGCAAAGATTTAAGACTAAATTGGTAAATTTTATAAAATTTAGGATTGAATTAGTATTCCTACTATAGGTTTATGACCAAATTGATAATTTTCCCTTCCTTTCCTATTCAAGCCTTTAATTATGGCCCAACTGCTTTCCTGCACCTTCTTTGAAAGGTCAATTCGTTCATTTTTATGAATCAAATGCTAAAGTAGTGTTCATTAGATTAACAGGAGATTAATTAGTACAACAAGAGGTCATTAAATCACAAAAGTTTTCTCAGATGAGTGATCGTCATTGCTTTCGAACAACAACCATCACAAGGTGGCAGTAGATCACAGACAGAGAGAGGCCCCAGACCAAGCCACGAGGTTACGAAAAAATTTGCAAATTGGTACAATCAAGTAGGTGAATTTTCCACCTCCAATGAAAAACAGTCCGATCTCCCATTAAAAGGAATTCCCAATTGTCTTTTTGGGACTTCAACTCCTACACAAAGTTTTTTTTTTTTTTTTTGGTAGAAGGTAAGATATATATTGACTTTAAACCAATAAGCTATACAACTATACAGCAAGGGAACCCGGCATCAAAACTTACACTTAAGGTGACATAGAAGTCAACCCGAGTGGAAAGGTGCCGAGAAAAGGAAGAAAAGCAAAAGAGGAGAAAAAAAACAACCAGCAAAAAGAGCAAACAGCCAAAAAGTGGCCACAACCAAACGGAGAGGAGGGGTATCCAGCAAACAACACAGATACACACAGAACTCCTACACAAAGTTCTTTCTTTGATAATTCAAAAGAGTTTTTTTTTCTTATTAATTGTTGACGCCTTAATTTTATTTAGGCTTATTTTATTTTATTAATTAAGTTTTTAATTTTGTCTTTTCGGATAAATAGATAATAAAAAGAAAAAACAACAAAAAAACAAAAGAAAAGCAAAAAAGGAAGTAGCCCATTGGGGCTGGGCCTTCGAGCCCAGCCACTCCCCCTTTTCTCTCTCGCGCCCCCTCTCTTCTTCCTCCTGTCTTCTTCTTCCTCAGACGCCTCTGCATCTCACGCGCGGTGGCCGGCGACGCGCTCAAGGGCAGCCTATGGTAAAGAGAAACGGAGGTAGGCCGCCGAAGGGGAGGGCGATGCACATGCGCCTTCAATGCGCGCCTTTAATGCTGAGATGAGACGTCGGTTCAGCCGGGAGGTTCCGGTCGGCGTGCGGGAGCCGACGGCCGAACCTCCGTCGACCGGCCTGCTCCTCGCCTATAAATAGAGGAGCACCTCCGTCGACGAAGGGACACGGGCGAGCTCGGAGATCCTTCACCGAGACATCGGGAAGGATCGAAGAGCGAGCGCAGAGAGAGCTCGAGTCGCGAGCTCAGCCCACCCTCCACCGAGAGACTTCGGGAAGGCGGGCGGCAAGCGACTTCGAGAAGGTCAGATCCGGCCGGTGGAGGCTCGGATCTGGCCTGAGTGAGAGAAGATTGAGGCCGAGGGTAGGGTTTCGCGAGATCTGCACCTCAGATCTGGTTTTTTTTGCTGCTGCTGTTGCCGCCGTTCGCCTCGACCGAGATCCCGACGCTATTTGCTGCTGCTGTCCCCCAAGAGCTGCCTCTCCTCCGAAGCTCGAAGAGCGAGCCCGAGCCCGAGAGAGAGAGCCCCGGCCATATCGACTGAGCCTAGGCCTCGGCCGACGCCGTCGTCGTCCGCCGCGGTCGTCGCCATCAGTCTGCCCTCGCCATGGCCACCACCGTCGTAGATCAACTCTTGTCGTCGCCGTCATCGCCTCCGTTCAAGAAAAGGTAAAAACCGTCGCCGTCACCCCCCCTCTCAAACCGTGCCGCCGCTGGCCACACCGATACAGACCCGTCCTCACTCATCCTCGCCGGAATCGTTTTGTCGTCGCCGTCTAGCCCGTCGTCACGGCCGTTGTGGCCACCGTCGCTGCTGTCGTCGCCAGTGACGCTTCTCCCCCCTCCGCGAGCGAGCGAAGGAGAAAGGAGGCCGGGAATCGGGTCAGCTCGCGGGTTCGTCCGACCCGGTTTCCCAATTTCCGAGTAGGGTTCCGCTAGGAACCCGGGTCATCGGGCCGGGCCGGGCGTCCCCAAACGCCCGGCCACGGCGTCCCCAAACACCCCGGCCACGGCGTCGTTTTAATAAAAAAAAAAAAAAAAGAAAAAAAAAGCGAAAAATCCGAGTCGGGCCATAACGCGGGCCCGTCTCGCATCGGGTCGCCGGCCCGGGTCGGACCCAACCCGCGGATCCGACCCGAGTCAGTTTTTATATTATTTTAATATAAAATAATATTTTAAATAAATAAATAAATAATAAATATTTTATTTCAAAAAAAAAAAAAAAAAAATCATAAATGTATTATTTTCAAAAAGTAATTAAAAAATGTTGAAAAATGTTTTATTTTCTAAAAAAATCAAGAAAAATAAAAAATACTTTATTTTCTAAAAAGCATTAAAAAAACATAAAAATATTAAAAAATATTTTATTTTCCAAAAAAATAAAAAAATTCAAAAAAAAATACAAAAAAAAAAAAAACCAAAAATCCCTTTTATTTTCCAAAAAATAGAAAAAGGTCCCAAAAATGTTTTTCTCCACAAATACATGGAAAATCCCTCAAGCATCCAAAAAAAATCTCAAGGTTTAAACAAAATTAGGTACCGAAAGGGCATTAGTGATTAACTAGTGTAATCAAGTCCCCGATCCTAATTTCTCTGGTTGCGCAGGAGCGAGTATTTCTCCCGATACTTCGCTTGGGTTTCTAATCGACCCACCCCAAACCGATTAGTGGCGACTCCGTTTTAAAATTAATTTGCAGGTTAAAAACTTGAACCATTAAGTCGTGAATTGGTGGACTTGGGAGAGTCCGGGCTTAATTAATTTCAGCCGAGCCATTAGCCTCCTTAGGCGCCCGTACCCGATTGCGGGCGTCGAAAAAAAGAGGTCGCGACATTAATCTATATAAAATAAGAATCATTACATTTCGGATCCATTTTTCTATCGGAGCACCGAGTTCTAATTCTCAATTTCTGGAATTCCTTTGAGAGCTTGTTAAATATATATATTAATGGATTCTGCCAGCGTGTAGCCATAAGTGAGAACTAATTTAAGCGAAAATGCCTAATTGCTGTGGGCAGGCCTTTAGATTTCTTCTGTTGAAATCGTCCAACAGTCTTCGTCCCATAGCTGCCTCAAGTGCGACCTAACGAGAATTGGTCTTCTCCACGATCTAATCGTACATGCACCTTTCAAATCTGGCTTTATATGTGAATTGAACGACTCACTCGCAGTTGTTAAGCATTTCCTATGTACTTCGAAAGAATGGTGCTGGCGATTGGTCGAAGTCAGATGGCTACATGTCTTTGTTTATATTTTCAAGCTCTTGATTTTCTCCGGTAGATCTTCCCTCTGTTATAGAATATGCCCGAGTCATTGAAACCTAGGCATCATGACAACTAACAAATGATAAAGACATCAAGCGATTTAATCTGACCGACATTTTCATCTATAGCAACGTCCATTGCACAATCTCAGGTCTCTCTCTGGTCACTCTATGTCCAATAATGTCTTCATCAGTTTCAACACCTCTTTCCCTCCTCGCCTCTTTCCTTCTTATGTACTCGGCCATTTGCCTTGAATTCAACATCTCTCGCTTCGATCCTGCCGCGAATGATATCCTGTACGAGGGAGATGCGAAGCCTATGGTTGGAGCAGTCGACATGACGAGTCAGCTCTATTTCTGCCATGTGGGCCGAGCCACATACAACGAGAAGGTCCGGCTATGGGACTCCGGTTCGGGGAAGCTCTCCGATTTCACTACCCACTTCCAGTTCACCATCGACACGAACGGCCAGTCTCATGGCCATTACGCTGCGGGATTCGCGTTTTTCATGGCTCCCGTGGGATTTCAAATCCCCGTTAATTCGATAGGCGGGTTTCTGGGGCTGTATAACACCACGAACAGCGACTCGTCCCAAAATCAAATCATAGATGTCGAGTTTGACTCCTTTGCGAACCCGGAATGGGACCCCAATTATGAGCATGTTGGAATCAACACAAAGTCAATTGCTTCAGCCGTTACCACTCCTTGGAATGTCACTTATCATAGCGGAGATACTGTCGACGCATGGATCAATTATAATGCCTCCACAATGAATTTGAGTGTGTGTTGGAGCTTTCAGACTACGCCAAACCCCCAGGAGAACACGAGCCTCTCGTATCAGATCGATCTGAGGACAGTCCTTCCCGAATGGGTCATAATTGGTTTTTCGGCCGCAAGTGGCTATTACATGGAACGACACACACTTGGTTCGTGGGATTTCAAATCAAGTTTAGCTGTGGAGGGACCGAATAGTGGTAATTCAAAAAGGGTTGGCCTTATACTTGGGTTGACGATTCCGCTAAGCGTTATGGTAGCTTCTGGTGTAGCAATAGCTATGGGAATCATATGGATGAGGAGGAAGCGAAAGAACACGGAGAAGATAACAGAGACAGCGATGCTGACGTCCATCAACGATGACTTCGAGAGGCGCGCCGGACCGAGGAGATTTTCATACCAAGATCTTGCATCGGCAACCAACAACTTCTCAAGTGATAGAAAGCTTGGTGAAGGAGGATTCGGGGCTGTGTACCGGGGATATTTACTCAACCTAGACACGATGATCGCGGTAAAGAGAATATCGAGGGGCTCCAAGCAAGGGAAAAGAGAGTTTGTCACTGAGGTGAAGGTCATCAGCAGTTTAAGGCACCGGAACCTCGTGCAGCTCATAGGTTGGTGTCACGAAGGGAACGAGTTCATGCTCGTTTATGAGTATATGCCGAATGGGAGCCTTGACTTGCATCTCTTTGGAAAGAAGGGTCCTCTCAATTGGTCCATTAGGTATAGAATCTCGATCGGTTTAGCATCAGCGATCTTCTATTTGCATGAAGAGTGGGAGCAGTGTGTAATACACAGGGACATCAAGTCTAGCAATGTCATGCTAGACTCTAATTTCAATGTGAAATTGGGTGACTTTGGTTTGGCAAGGCTGATGGACCACGAACTCGGTCCACAGACTACTGGTTTAGCCGGTACGTTTGGGTACCTTGCACCTGAGTACATGACCACTGGCCGAGCAAGCAAAGAATCAGATGTGTACAGCTTTGGTGTCGTCGCCCTAGAAATCGCCACGGGAAGGAGAGCTAGGGATCCGAAAAGTCCAGACTCGGAGATGAGTTTGGTAGAGTGGGTGTGGGCACTTTTCGGAGACAAGAAGCTTCCAGAGGCTGTTGATGAAAGGATGGGCTCAGATTTGGAGGAGACGCAAGTCGAGTGCTTAATAATGGTGGGGTTGTGGTGTGCTCATCCAGATCGGACTTTGAGGCCGTCAATACGGCAAGCGATTCAAGTTTTGAAATTCGAGGCCGATGTCCCTAACCTCCCAGTGAAGATGCCTGTTCCTGTCTATCGTGTGCCTACACCATCTGTCTGTTCCGGCGAACCGCTTTTAACTTCGATCATCGAAGAGGGTCGTTGACCAGGCTTCGTGGTATCTTCACCATCCTAACAAGTGTATATTGCCTGCACTAGGCCTCGTTGTCAATTTACAATTCATAATTTACCATGTTGCGTTAGTGGCTACATTACAAGCAAATAATGCCTCTGGAAGAAACCTCTCCTGCGACTGCGTCATCTGAAGGATATAGGAACATCTCTAATATCTGTTGAAGACAAAAGTAATTTCAGTCTTTCGTTTTTGTCCCTAAATTTCCAAAATCTACTTATATCCATCTTCATGTATCTGTCTGTGTATATAAGCATAGTAATTGAGGTTTCCATCTACGTCTAAAAGGGTGAGCAATTGGCCTTTCTTATATATATATATAGAATTTCTTTCTGTTAGTGCTTAAATTTTTTTTTTTTTTTTTTTTTGTACATTTTCAACATACTATATTCGCTGCTGTCTTTAGAGCGTTTTTATCCCATATAATCTTGAGCTTTTTATCTTAAGTCTAGTTATGTAATGCGCTGATCCTCATAAGGACACCATATATATTGTGATCAATGCTTCAGCCGATGGAGTTGCGTGATGAGATCGCAAGAAATTTTTAACTTGAAAAAAGAGTTAGTGAACTTATTCCCAGTTCTCCTGTAGCTGGATCCTTCAAAACCACAAGACAAAATTTTTGTAGGGAGACTCGAGTTACGTTCAATTCTATGTATTTCCCTATTTGTAGAGTATGCTGAAGGTACATAATTGGCCATCAGGAGTACCCTCATTGATGCTGCCCCATCTTTACTGGTTTTGTTCACGGGAGTGAATGCAAAAACAAGATGTTATTTATACAGAACAACCCATTAATATTTCTCTAATATGCAAATTCGCTGTGTCAATTCAAATGAGCTTTAAAAGATTATAAGGCCAAGCTAATAGGCTATTAAGATCAATTCCATAGACACGGCATTGAGTTTCTCGACCATCTATCTTCAAATTAGTTAGTTCTATTTCTTGATGAGAGCAGGGAAGGGATATAACTCAACAGTAAAGTGTCCCATTGACGTGGTGGAAGTCATCAATTTGAGCCTAATTATCCCTAAAACCAATGCGAGTTTTTCTATTTTGACTTACTCCCCTACCGTAATCGAATGAGAATGGATAAGAAACTCATGGGATTGATGGGAAGCGTAGGGATGACTATATTTTTCTGAGCAAACTCCAAGCGAATATCAGCCGCATGGATATAGGTTATGCCCTGGAATGAAAGACGATTCCAAATCAGCTCCGTCTATGAACAAGGAAACTATAAGTAATGCAACTATGAATCTTATGGAGAGTTCGATAAGTAATGCAGCTATGAATCTTGTGGAGAGTTTGATTTTGGCTTAGGATGAATGTTGATAATAAGTGCTTCTAAATAAAGAAAAAAACTACAAAAATATCGAACTATGCTTATTGTAACAAATTTGCTCAAAACTCTTTTTTTGTGACACTAAAAATCCCATACTTGTACTTATATGGTACATATACATTCTATTATAGTTCCATCCAAAATTGCCTTAAAAATCCTACATGAATATAATGTTTCGTTGTTGATATTATCTAAGGTCAAGTGGCGCTAACGTGGCACCACACAAGCGCCGCATCAAAAAAAAAAAAAAGTTAAAATGAAAGGAATAAAGCCAAAAGAAAAAAAGATCAAACTAATAAATTTAAGTAGACAAATTTCCACCTCCAACTTTTACATAAAAATCTTACTTCGGCAAATTCAAAATAGGAAGCCATTTATCTTTTGTCCTTTTTATATTAAAGGATCTCTTTGGAGTACCTTCTAGAGCTTGTGGAATATTTTTTATGGATTCTAAAAAGTGTCAATAAATTAAACTTTTTACATAAAAATCTTACTTCAAAGTGCTTTTGCAATGTCTTATCCACAAAGGTAACTTATGCCTGAAAATTTTGGCCGGTCATTAAATTTCTTCCATTGAAATCGTCCACCATTCTGTCACGCGACCGATCGAAGTACAACCTAACAAGAATTGGTTTTGCCGCAGTCTAATCGAGGGGTCATTTGCAATTGTTAAACATTTCCTATTTACCTCAAACAACGGTGCGGTTTATTAGTCGGAGTTGGTTGGCTTCATGCCATTGTTTATATATTCATGTTCGAATATTCTTCAGTAGGTTTGCAATCCATTTTAAAATATGTGCGAATACCGCCGAAACCTAAGCAACATGACAAATAAGAAAAGATTGAGACATCAAGCTACTTGATCTGAGCGACATTTCCATCTATAGCGACGTCAATTGCACGATCTCAGGTCTCTCTGGTCACTCTATGTCCAACAGTGTCTTTATCAATTTCTACTACTTTGTCTCTCATCTTCCCTTCCCTTCTTGCATGCTTTGTGATTTGCCTTGAATTTAGCATACTATACGAGGGAGATGCGGAGCCTACTATCAGTTGGAAACGTCGACTTTACGAGTCAGATGTACTATTGCCACGTGGGCAGAGCCACATACATCAAGAAGGTCAGGCTATGGGACTCTGGTTCAGGGAATCTCTCCGACTTCAATATTATAAATTAAATCAAATTCATTGGTTTTGACAATTGTTAAGTACTTAAGTCATAATTGCAGCGTTATCTTTAATTAGTTTGTTTGTCATTATCTATAATGAGTATTTTCGTATTTTGGATGTAGTGATTATTTTTAGAGATATAGTGAGACATGATGAGATAAGGTGATTGTTTTATTAGTTTCTAGATTTTATTTTGAATGTTAGCTTTATCTATTAGGAAGAGTAAATGTCATGTAACAAGTTTATAAATAGGGGAGTCTTATAATTGTTTCTTATTAAGGTGAAATAAGTTTACAAGCCTATCTATCTTCTTCTCTTTTTTTGTGAGTTGTGAGCGTTTCATCTTCAAATTACTTTCATTTAAGTGGTATTAGAGCTTTGCGGTTTGTGATCATGGCTTCAACAAACAATCAGCTTCCTCTTCAATACCCTTGTCTTATCAAAGAAAATTATGGTAATTGGATTGTTAGAATGAAAGCTCTACTTGATGCATACGGTATGTGGGAACTTGTCAATACTGGCTATGATGAACTAGATAAAGAAGCTACCTTGAACCAGAACCAAAGAAATGCCTTGGAGAAGGTTCGTTCAAAAGATCAATATGTCCTATCAATCATCTATCAAGTTTTAGATGATTCCATGTTTGAAAATGTTTTGAATGCTACTACCACTAAGGAGGCATGGGAGATTCTTCACAATACACATTAAGGAGTATAAAAGTTAAGAAGATTCACCTTCAAACCTTAAGAGGTAAATTCAAGGTAATTGATATGAAATGATTTGAATCAATTGTTGATTATTTCACAAGAGTTTTGGCATTGTTAACCAGAATGAAAAGAAACGGAGAAAATGTTTCAGATGTTTGTGTTCAAGAAAATACTTCGGTCATTAGACAACAAGTATGACCACATTGCTGTTGCAATTGAAGAATCCAAAGACTTGGATGCCATGATGATTGATGAGCCTATGGGTTCATTACAAGCCTATGAAGAAAGGTTTAAAACAAAAAAGATTGAACTAGTGGAGGAAGTTCTCCAAATGCGGTTGACCATCCGAGATGAGAAGGAACAAAGAAGAGAACCTGCACAAACTCGCGGGAACCAAGATCGTGATTGTGGTTGAGGCCAAGGTCGTTTTAAAGGAAAAAGTCATGGACGAAGTAGAGGAGATGCTACTTAAAGTGATGGTAGATACTAGTATCAAAGAGGTGCTTGTGGAAAAGAAAGAACTCGATAGGCCAGTGATATGATGAATCTAAAATTCGATGTTATCATTGTGATAAACTTGGCCATTATGCTTTTGACTGTTGGAACAAGGAGAGTAGTGGACCAGATGAAAAAACAAATTTAGTGAATGATGCTAATTAGGTTCTACTATTGGCATTCAAAGAAGATGAATGAGTTCAAACTAGTATGTGGTATTTGGATATTGGTGCAAGCAATCACGTGCGGGAGAAATGAGATGTTTACCAAGTTAAATGAGACAATTAAAGAAAAAGTCTCTTTTGATGATAACTCCAAAATTTTTAGTTGAAGGCAAAGGTACAATTCTAATTCGCTTGAAGAATTGTGCACATCAATTTATTACTCATGTTTATTATATCTTGAAAATGTCAAACGATATTTTGAATTTGAGATAGCTTTTGGAGAAAGGCTATACTTTTCATATGAAAGATTTTAATCTTGTACTAAGAGATAGGAATAACAAACTGATTGCAAATGTAAAGATGTCGAAGAACAAGATGTTTACTCTTAGTATAAAAAACGATATGTCTCGATATCTGAAGGCCTGCGTGGATAATCCTTAATGGTTCTGGCATTTAAGATTCGGCTATCTCAATTTTGGCGGACTCAATTTGCTTACTCGCAAGAAGATGGTTTGTGGCTTACCACATATCGATCATCTCGATCAATTATTTGAAGGGTGTGTTATCGATAAGCATTCTAGAACTAACTTTCCGAAGGAAGCGATTTATTAAGCAAAGAAGCCACTCGAATTGATTCATTTTGATGTGTGTGGCTCAATTACTCCTCATTCATATGGTAGTCATCATTTTATTATTTTTATTGATGATTTTACTCGGAAAACTTGGGTGTATTTTTTAATTAAAAAAACATAAGTGTTTGATATGTTCAAACAATCAAGAACTTGGCTGAAAAGGGGAGTAGCTATTTTATCAAAACTATGAAGACTGATCTTGGTGGAGAATTCACCTCAACCATATTCAACAAATTTTGTGAGGATCATGGTATTCGGCATTTCTTGATAGCTCTATATTTTCCACAACAAAATGGCATATGAAAAAATAGAACCATTCTTGACATGGTTTGAAGCATGTTGAAGAGCACAAATTTGCTAAAGGAGCTTTGAGCTGAAGCTATTTTGTGTGTAGTCTATCTTTAAAATAGATATCCCATATATGGACTTGAAGACATAACTCCACAAGAAGTATGGACTGGGAAAACACCAAGTGTTTCACACTTGAGAATTTTCAAAAGTATTGCGTATGCTCATGTGCCGGACTAGAAAAGATTAAAATTGGAAGACAAGGGTAAAAAGCTCATCTTTTTTGGGTAAGTTTTCCTATCCAAAACCTATCAATTATTTGATCATAACACTTTGAAAGTGTATATAAGCAAAGATGTCAAGTTCGATGAAGATGACACGTGGGAAGACAACCCAAAAGATGAAGTGAATGCTCATGGTGATACTGATCTAACAAAGTTGAAGGATCATCCAACACCTTCTTCTCCAATATCTTCTTCAAGTTCATCATCGCCAATCTCTTCAAATGGTGTCGATGAACCGCTAGTGCTGAAATCAATGAGATTGTTTGACATTTATGAAGCTATCGACAAGGTTCACCTTGTATCTCTTCTTGCAGATTGTGAACCACTTGTTTATAATGATGTGGCTAAAAAAGAAAAATGGAGAAAAGCTATGAATGAAGAAATTGAAGCCATTGAGAAGAATCAAACATGAGAGCTTGTTGATCTACCAAAGGACAAGAAATCGATTGGAGTCAAATGGGTGTACAAGGCCAAGAAGAATGAGAAAGGAGAAATAATAAGATACAATGCTCGATTAGTTGTGAAGGGGTACAAACAAAAAGCTGGAGTTGACTATGATGAAGTTTTTACCCTTGTCATCCACATGGAAACAAATTAGATTGATTATTTCTATCGTTGCTCAAAGTGATTGAGCGAATTTATCAAATGGATATCAAATCATTTTTTTAACGGCATCCTTGAAGAAGAGATTTTATTGAACAACCGAAGGGGTTTGTTGTGAAAGATCATGAAGACAAAGTGCTAAAGTTGAAGAAAGTGCTATATGGACTTAAACAAGCATTGATTGCATGGAATTCCATAATCGATATATATTTCAAGGCGAATGGATTTTCTAAATGTCCATACGAGCATGCACTCTATTTGAAGCAAGAAAAAGGTGATATTCTAATTGCCTATTTATATGTTGATGACCTTATTTTTACAGGAAATAATCCGGCGATGATTGATGCTTTTAAGGCATCGATGGTGAAAGAATTTGAGATGACTGATAATGGTCTTATGAATTATTTCCTTGGGATCGAAGTGAAGCAAAGTGCTGAGAGGATTTTTATTTCCCAAAATGGATATGCAGAAAATATCATTGAAAAATTCAACATGAAAAATTGTACTTTGATCAATACACTAATGGAAGGCGGAACCAAACTTTTGAAGTTTGATGATGGGGTCGATGTTGATTCAACATATTATAGAAGCTTGATTGGGAGTTTGAGACACTTGACATGCATGAGATGGACATTATGTATAGTGTTGGATTTTTGAGTCGATATGTGAAGAAGCCGAAATCATCTCATCTTAAAGTTGTAAAGATAATACTTTGGTATATCAAAGGTACTACTTCTCATGGCCTACACTACTATCACTTTGAATCCTTCCAACTTAGAGCTTATTCGAATAGTGATTATGGTGGAGATATCGATGATCGAAAGACCGCTACATGGTTATCAAAGAGGCAACTCAATGTTACTCTATCGACATGTGAAGCTAAATATGTAGCTGTATCCTCATGTGTTTGTCATGCAATTTAGTTGAGAAGACTATTCAAAGATATTCTTATGGAGCAGAAGAAAGCAACTAAATTTTTGTTGATAATATTTTTGCTATTGCATTGGCAAAAAATCCAATTTTTCATGAATGAAGCAAACATATCAATAGTCAATATCATTTCATTCGAGAACATAGAATTCGGGTTGAATTGTTACATGTGAAGATTGGAGATCAAGTAGTAGACATTTTTACCAAACCTCTCAAGATCGATGCTTTCCGAAAGTTCAAGAGCTTGCTTTGAATGATTGATGGAAGAAAATTTGGTTTAAAGGAGAGTGTTAGAAATTAAACCAAATTCATCACTACCAATAACTGTTTGGTATTCGTATTGAAGAAGAGTCATAGTTGTAGCGTTATTTTTAATGAGTGTATTCATATTTCTAGACATAATGATTGTTTTTAGATATATAGTGAGACATGATAAGATAAGGTGATTGTTTTGTTAGTTTCTAAATCTTATATGGAGTGCTAGCTTTATCTATTAGGAAGAGTAAATGTCATAGAACAAGTCTATAAATAGGGGAGTCTTGCAATTATTTTTTTGTTAAGGTAAAATAAATCTAGAAACTTTTCTATTTTCTTCCATTTTTGTTTGAGTTGTGAGCGTTTCACCTTCAAATTACTTCCATCATTCATCACCCACTTTCGCTTCACCATCGACACCGGCAATAAGCCTCTTGGCCAATATGGTGAGGGGTTTGCATTTTTCATGGCTCCTGCAAAGATTTCAAATTCCTGTCAATTCGGTAGATGGGTTTCTAGGCCTGTTCAACACCACGAATAGTGACTCATCCTGGAATCAAATCCCACACGTCGAGTTTTACACTTTCGCAAACTCGGAATGGGACCCTGCTTAAAAGCATGTTGAAATCAACAAGAACTCGATTTCTTCGAATGTTACCACTCCTTGGAATGTCACTTATCATAGTGCAGATACTATTGATGCATGGATCGATTATAACGCTTCCATGATGAATTTAAGGGTGCGCATGACAAAATTTCTGGAACAGAAATTGAGAAGTTAAAAATTTTAGCTTCTGATTTCTTCTTTAAATCTATTTATGGAATATAAATCTGTTCTAAAAATAGAAAAATCAAATTGCATTACGGATTTATGTTCCAAACGTGTTCCACAATGAAAATTTTTAACATATGCCCCCTAAGTGTGTCATGGAGCTTCCATACCACGCCAAACCCACAATAACAAAAGCCTCTCTTATCAGATCAATCTGAGGATAGTCCTTCCCGAATGGGTCGTGATAGGATCTTCAGCCATATACCGCGGAATTACACACCCTTTTTTCTTGGGATTTCAGGTTGAGTTTAGCTGTGGAGGGACTGAATAGTGGTAATCCAAAAAGGGTTGGCCGGAGACTTGGCTTGACGATTCCGGTGAGCATTATGGTAGCTTCTAGTGTAGCTATAGCTATAGGAATCATACGGATGATGAGGAAGCGAAAGAGCGCGGAGAAGATACCAGAGATGGCGATGCTGACGTCCATCGATGATGACTTCAAGAGGCGAGCCGGACCAAGGAGGTTTTCCTACCAGGACCTTGCTTCAGCAACCAACAACTTCTCGGATGACGGAAAGCACGGTGAAGGAGGATTCGGGGCTGTGTACCGGGGATTTTAACTCAACCTAGATATGACAATCGCGGTCAAGAGAATATCGAGAGGCCCAAGCAAGAGAAGAGAGAATTTGTCACTGAGATGAAGATCATTAGTAGTTTAAGGCACCGGAACCTCGGGCAGCTCAAAGGTTGGTGTCACAATGGGCACGAGCTCTTGCTCATTTATGAGTATATGCCGAACGGGAGCCTTGACTCGCATCTCCTTGGAAAGAAGGGTCCTCTCAATTGGTCAATTAGGTATAGAATCTCGATCGGTTTGATGTCGGCAATCTTCTATTTGCACGAAGAGTGGGAGCAGTTTGTAATACAGGGGGACATCAAATCTTGCAATGTCATGCTAGACTCTAATTTCAATGTGAAATTGGTGACTTTGGTTTGGCATGGCTGATGGACCACGAACTCGGTCCACAGACTTTTGGTTTAGCCTGTACTTTTGGGTACCTTGCACCTGAGTACGTAACCACTGACCGGGCAAGCAAAGAATCAGATGGGTACAGTTTTGGAGTCGTCGCCCTAGAAATTGCCACGGAAGGAGAGCTAGGGATCCGAAAGATCCGGAGTCGGAGATGAGTCTAGTCGAGTGGGTTTGGGATCGTTACGGAGACGGAAAGCTTCTAGAGGTTGTTGATGAAAGGATGAGCTCAGATTTCGAGAAGAAGTAAGTCGAGTGCTTAATGATGGTGGAGCTGTGGTGTGCTCATCCAGATTGGACCTTGAGGCCGTCCGTACAGCAAGCGATTCAAGTTTTGAAATTCGAGGCTGACGTCCCGAATCTCCCAATGAAGATGCCCGTTCCTGTTTATCGTGCTCCACCACCGGTCAATTCGGGTGAAGTATTTTTAACTTCAATCATCGAAGAGGGTCGTTGGCCGCTGAATCTTCACTACCCTAACAAGAGTGTATCGACTGCACTAGGCCTCGTTATCAATTCTCATTTCACCATGCTGCGTCAGGGGCTAGATCACAAACACAGAATTATGTATTTCTTTTGCGATTGCGTCACCTAAAGGATGTAAAAACATCTCTAAAATCTATCAAGGACCAAAGTAATTTCGGTATTTCATTGGTTATAGATAATTAGATATTTCTCTAGGACAATTTCCTAAGTTAGATGTATATTGATAATTCTAATGTTTTCTCGTATCTTCTAAGATTATGTGTATATTTTGATTGATATGTTATCTTAGATAACTATATGATAAAGCCTATAAATAGAGTCATGTATTGTTGTTCAAAATAATTTCAAAATATATTTCTCAACTTGGAACTTTTTGCGCCTCCCGACCTTTGATCCATGAAGTGTTAATTTCATGAAGAAACAAGTTTTTGTCACATTGTTTTGCTTGATTTCAAACTGACTTCGGTCCATTTGATTCAACTTTGGAGAAATGTCTGTGGGAAAATACAAATACCTTTGGATTAAATGGGTTTTCCGAAATACAAATAGTGTTTGATAAATTGTAATTTTAACATACATTGTGAAACAACTTTAGCTTAAATGCCGTTTGATAAAAACTACATTTTGTAAAGAACTTTTGCTAATTTTCTTAATAAAAAGTTTCGAATAATTTTCGATGGAGCTTAGTTGTTGGCGAGTCAAAGCAACCGCTAGCCAACTGCAGGAGGCCAGAAGTCGTGTGACTTAGGCCAATAGCTGCTTGGGTCACATGACCCAGGCGATGCTTGAGGTCACGCAACCCCTAGGGCAGCAATCACCGAGGCCGCGTTCGGCTCCTCCATGCAAACCATGGAGAAGATGAACAATGAATGAATAGTGATCGGGGCCAAAACTTACATTCCAAGAATGCTGCTTTCCAAAGGACCTCCGAACCTGCCTTGGGCTAGAGGCCCTTAGAGCGCTTTGGAAATGCAATTGCATTTACCCAAAGTTGGGTAAAAAATGAATCAAATGCTCTTTGCATTAGTCCAAGGAACTTTAGAGTCCCATAGCCGATTTGAAATCCTAAACCAAACGGGGGTCATCTTGAGTTTGAGAGGATGTTAAAAATGATTAGAGAATTCTCTAGAATAATTTCCTATATTAGAATTATTTTGATAATTCTGTTGATTCTCCGTATCTCTCAAGATGGCTCGTATATATTGATTGATATGTTATTTCAGATAATTATCTAATAATGTTTCTAGATAGGCTCACGTATTCTTGTTCAAAATATATCGAAATTTACAAAAAAATAAAATAATAATAATAACCTTATTTCTCTCTTTTGCATTATATTCCTTAACTTCATTTTTGTCCCTAAATTTCCAAAAATCACCTATATCCATCTACATGTATCTGTCTATATACATAAGCATAGTAATTCGAGTATCCATCTACATCTAAAACGGTGTGCAAATGGTCCTTTTCTTTTTCATTTTCGATTTACTTCTGCTGTCTTTAGACCATGTATATCTTATAATCTTGAGCTTGTTATCTAAAGTCGTCTGACGGTATGATGATCCTTCATAAGCACACCATATTTATTGTGGTTCATGCTTCAGCCGACTAAGTTGTGTGATAAGATCACAAGATATTTCTAACTTGACCAACAACAAAAACAAATAATGAACCTATTCCTAGTTCTCCTGTAGTTCGATCTTCGGAACCACAAGACAAAAGTTTTGTAGGGAGACCTGAGTTATGTTCAACTCTATGTATTCCTCTATTCATAAAGTACAATAGAGGTACAAAATTGGCCATTAAGAATGTTGGAAGTACGCAACAGAAGTCCAACACTTTAACTGAGGATTTAGCCAAGAGAGAGTCAAGTTTTTTTTTTTTTTGGTCAGTAGAGTCAAGTTTGAGTCTATCAACATATCCAATTAGACCCACATTTACTTAAAAGTTGAGGCTAATGAGTTATGGGTTAACTATGACATATTAACTGCTTCATACAACATTAATTATCCGATGTGAGATTTCTCTAACATAACTTATTTATACATGCATCCTAACAAAGAATACCCTCATGAATGCCGTCCTGACTCCACTAAGATGTTATCTGTAAAGAGCAACCCATTACTACTACAATAATGCAAATTTGCCATGTCAATTCAACGAGCTTCGAAAGATCATAAGGGCCAAACTAATAAGATAGATTACATAGCCATATATCCTTATAAATATTTATGTACTTATGCTAATAATGAAGTGGCATAACACTTGTGGTGAAGGACTTTAAGGAGTTATGTCATTCAAGTAGTCAACTGGTAAGTTATATAACGCTATGGGAAAAAAAAGAAATTAGAACACCACGCGAAAATTCTGGCACTCATGGTGTCATTTTCCCAAGAAAGTTGCATTAATTTTCCATGAAGAGATGCTTTTAAGAAGTTATTAGTTGTGGCATCAATCACATCTTCCGAAAACAAACCAAACATATAGAATCAGGAACAAGCAAATACAAGTAACCTAGAGATGGGAACATTTGAGTTTACAACATCGAATTGAGTTATCAAACAAGAATTTACTTAGATTCAATTTAGTTAAAAATAAGAAAAACGAATATCACAAACTTAATTTTTCCAATGCTTGAAAAACTAAGAACGCACGCAACATAATTCTTATTCCCTCCTTCCAATAGTAAATTAACCACGCTCAACGACCTTCCTGGAGACTATTGGTGACGAAAGGCTTGCTGGAGCTGACGGACGGTGGCGACTGCGCGTGGTACACTGCGATCGGCATCTTGTTAGGAAGAACCGGCACCGTGGCCTCGAAATTGAGGACCTGAAGCGCTTGCCTTATGGAGGGCCTCAAGCCCCGGTCGGGATGAGCACACCACAAGCCCACGGCCAACGCGCACTCCACTTGTTTCCCATCAAAATGCGCTTGGAGTCTCTCATCCACGGCCTCAACGACCCGGCCTTTCCCATAGAGGTCCCACACCCACTCCGCCAGACTCATCTGCGACGATCGCTCCATCGGATCGACGGACCTACGTCCCGTAGCAATCTCGAGTGCAACCACCCCAAAGCTGTACACATCGGACTCCTTGCTCGCTCGCCCTGTGCTCACATACTCTGGGGCCATGTATCCGAACGTGCCGGCTAGCCCAGTCGTCTGTGGCCCAAGCTCGTGGTCCATGAGGCGGGCCAGCCCGAAGTCTCCGAGCTTGACGTTGAACCCCGAGTCTAGCATCACGTTGCTCGACTTGATGTCCCGGTGCACCACGCACTGCTCCCACTCCTCATGGAGGTAGAGGAGCGCGGAGGCGAGCCCGACCAAAATCTTGTACCGGGCAGCCCAGCTTAGAGGGCTCTTCTTGCCAAAGAGGTGCCTGTCGAGGCTACCGTTCGGCATGAACTCGTAGACGAGCATGAACTCATTCGCCTCGTGGCACCAACCTATGAGTAGCACCAAATTTCTATGCCTCAAGCTGCTGATCACCTTCACCTCGGTGATGAACTCCTTTTTCCCTTGTTTTGAACCTCTCGATATCCGCTTCACCGCGACTGCCGCATCCAGGCCAACCAGATATCCCCTGTAGACTGCCCCGAACCCGCCCTGGCCCAGCTTCCTCTCCTCAGCGAAGTTGTTGGTAGCAGAAGCAAGGTCCGCATACGCAAACCTCCGTGGCCCTGCGCCTCTCTCAAGCTCTTCGTTTATGGACGTCATTGCCATCTCCGATCCCATGCTCCTCCTCTTCCTTCTCCAGAGGATTGCTGATATCGCCACCATGCCGCAGAGTAGGACTCCTAGCGGAACTGCTAAGCCAACGACTAACTTGGTCCCTTTTGCATTTCCTTGCTTTTCCTTGACTCCGAGGTTTGAACTGAAGCTCCAAGATCCAAGTTGGTGACGTTCAATGTAATAGCCAGTCGCAGCGGAGAAACCGATCATCACCTCCTGAGGCAAGACAGCGGTGAGATCAATCTGATACGAAATACTCGTGTTTTCATTCGGGTTTGGTGTAGTCTGGTAGCTCCAAGATACGCTCAAGTTCTTGGTCGTGGAGTTGTACACAATCCACGCGTCGGCGGTGTCGCCACTGTGGAAGCTGGCGTTCCAAGGGGTGGTCACGGCTGAGGCGATCGAGTTTTTGTTGATCCCGACATGCTCATAAGGAGGGTCCCATTCGGGATTGGCGAAGGTGTCGAACTCGACTGTGACGATTTGGTTTGAGGACGAGTCGCTGTTCGTGGTGTTGAACAGCCCCAAGAAGCCGCCAATCGAATTGACCGGGATTTGGAACCCGACTGGGGCGAGGAAGAAGGCCAAGCCCGCCCCATACCTCGACTCGTTCCGTGTGTCAATGGCGAAGGAGAAGTGAGTGGAGAAGTCGGTGAGCCTCCTAGAGGCGGAGTCCCAGAGCCACAGCTTCTCTGCGTAAAATGCCCTGCCGACATGGCTAGAGTAAGTGAGGCTATTGAAGTCGATGGTCCCAACGTTCGGCCTCGCGTCGCCTTCATAGACCATGTCTGTGGCGTGTGGGTCGAACCGAGATATGTTGAAGGAAAGGGAATTGCCCGATCGAAGAAGCACGTAGAAGGACAGGAAGAGAAGGAAAACGCGCAGAGAGCGCTTCCATTCCGAATAGAGGGCCATAGAGAGAGAGAGAGAGAGAGAGAGAGAGAGGGAGAGAGAGTGAAAATTTGAGTTTTAAGAGATGCAGTTATTCTTTAAACTATATAGAGCGAGGCATGAACTGAATCATGCCATGATGTTCGCGTTGCAACCCCAACGATTTGTTGACTTTTTGAACAGCCGGAACAGATAATGTAAAGAACATACCATCTTTCCAGGGTAATTATCATCCCCAACATAGCGGCGAAGATAACGACAAGATAGCATTAAATATGATGTTGCCGACGAGGGCAGACTTCGATTTCTCCTACCTAGGAGGGGATCGAACAGGTGATTCTTTCATTTTTTTTGTAATATCTTTCCTCGCCCGGGATAAATCAATTCAATCGGTCGACCCATCAAGTGAGCTGGGGCTCAGGGAGACTTCGAAACGAAACATTTTCACATTAAATGATCGGGTTCCTCAAATGCCGGATGTAGGATGGAGGCTACACGCGAATATGGTGGCATCTAAGTTTTCAATTATTCAATGGAAGTTCATATCGTTCTGTTGAAGTTGACTTCGCGAAATGCGTAGAAGTCGGCCATATGATACTAAAATCAAAAAAAAAAAAAAACTAGTTAGTAGCCTAGGGATTTAAGATTTTTCATTTTTTAAATTAAAAATTATATATATGTTATATATATTTTACTAGTTTGGTCCAGGTGAGCGGGTGGATGGTTCCATACCGAAAACCGGGAACCAGACCAATACCTACCAATTATAATAATTTGGAATTGGAAACCGATTCCTTCAAGAAGCATTGGTTATTTGACAGCCCAATCCAATTCCAAGCGGTTCCTAATTTCTTTTCACACTCTTACCTTGAGTGCTTTTTTGGATGAGAATTGGACCATTATTGATGGTACCTGAGTGAGATCTTTTCAATATGGTAGCAAAGGAATTCAACCTGCCCCATCATGATAGGGGTAAAGAATACCCCAAGTGCCACAACTTATTATGGGGGATATATTAGTACGAAAACTTCCAAAAAGTAGATTGAAGTGTCACTTTAAAAAAAAAAAAATTGGACAGTGAAATACCAATTTCGGCAAGCTTGTCAAAAATCCGACGTTGCGTTATTTTATTAATAAAACCCATCTACATTGCAATCTTTGTCTAAAACGACATCATCCAAGTGCTAGTTGTGGTTAAAAAATGATTACTTAAGTGTCAAGTTATGGTATAAGTGATAATTTAAGTGCCACTTGTGATTAAAAGTGAATATTTAAGTGAAAGTGATTATTTAAGTGTCAAAACAATGTCATTTAGCATTGTCTTACTTTGTCTATGTGGACGGCATGATGTTGTTTGCCTTGTCCATGTGGATAACTTTTTTTTAAAGAAATACCACATCATTTAAAATTTTCATTGGAAAAAATGCACATTAGCTATTTGACCAAAAATTCTTACCATTTGCAATTAAGTATTCCTTTTTTCTTTGATTATCTTTTGAAAGTTTTGGTACTTATCTGTCATCTCGTGCCAAATTGTGCCACTTAGAGTGTTCTTCTATCCAAGGAAAAGGCTGATCTTGATTAGCCTATGCTAACAAACTGCTTGTGGTCATATGGCCAGTTGCACACTGTCTTTTCATACAGCACCAGCTCCATTGCTCTTCACATAGAATTGATTTATAGTGCATAACAGGCGATTTCATGACTCTTGGGCCAAGTTTTTAAGTAACAGATTTAAACTATGCATTAATAAAGGGATTAAAATACTTAAATATCAAATCACGTCTTTATCGAACATTTTAATTTTTAGAATTGTTAATAAAGATTTCATAAAATATTCCGAAAGGCAAGAAAAGCTTTTTTACGAGAACAGGAGCAAAGTAAGTGCAAGGCAATAAAAAATTGAGGACTTAAAATTTTATTTTGATCAGTTGAAAATTTAAAGATTTTACAAAAGCCACAACCAATTGTCAGGCTTGATGTAGGTGGAACTTTAAACTTGAGATTTTATTTTGATCAATAGTACCAGATCCTTCCTTTCCCATATAGTACCAGTTCATTTGCTCCTTGCTCTATATATATCATAATTGAAACTGGACTGTTAGCCATGCTTACCATGAAACTATGACGGTCATTTACAAGAGTTAATCTATAGTATTCGACGGTTAATATTGCCAGTTTTCTTATCAAGTGCTGCCAGAGACGATACGCTAGTTTTTTTTTTTTTTTTTCTTCGGTCGAAGACGGTAAGCTATTTTATATGGTATATTTTGTCCCTTGCTACAGTTGGCACACCCACTTTTTCTTGCTCATGGTCGTGTCAAAAATTCATTTAAACAATGAGAATATATGAAACAGGTGGAGTTAAATTTATTGGAAGGAAATTGACCCAAATTTTTTATGCTTTGTTTGGGAGACAAGGAATAGGGAAAGAATACACCTATTATCTTAAATTTTTTCCTCTCTTCACTTAAAAGATCATTTTACAAATTTCAAATAATTTTACCCGAATTTTTATTTTCACTTCTTTCCCAAACATAACGTTACTCTTTGAGAATTAAACCATGCCTATCTACTACATACAGAACTTGTTTGATAACCCAATAACGGTTGAAATTAAAACATGTGAGCTTAATCTTGAGCTTGTTCAATAATTCTTTCTAAGATTGACCTAAAAGATTGTTAAGTCAAGAAATTACTAAATGAGGTAACTAAGGAAGGTGTTAATTTGTTCAATTAGAATAAATAATTCTCTGTAAATTATCAATTATATTGTTAAAACCTACCAATAACGACCCCTCCTTGAATATGGTAGAAATTAACCATATTTATTGAGAGCTAGAATCCTTATGTTTGGTTGGTGTTGAAAAGGCTTTATCTTTACCTTTGCATCTTCATCTTTCTTTGGTTTTTATTTGTTATCGAAGGGCCTTTTATTTCTATTTAAGGTACTTAGAATTCAATATTTAAATATTCAGTATATATTTTTCAGTGTTAGTAAAAAGCCTTAAGTCTGAAGGAGGGTCCAATCGTGAAATTTACACTTCACCTGATTAAGCGGGCTAAATCCACATCTCTCCTGAGTGAACGGGCCACGACTCAAATAGTTGAAATCCAGTGAGCTTTCTCTTCAGGAATCTTCAATCTTGCCTATGAAGAGACACTCCTCAATAAAGATGACTGATCCCTCTTGTCACAATTGACAAGTGACAGTCAAGTGACACGGCCCACGGACAAAGCATGATCCAAGATCGTCCGTGAACGGCCGTGTCACGCACAAAGGGCTACTCGAGAACAGCCCACGGTCGACCCACGAGCAGAATGAGCGAAAGGCCTATGCACAATCCATGAGCGACCCATGAATGATGTTTGGCCAGCCCACGAGCAGCCCGTGACCGTTCAGTTGATCGCGTGTCAGATGGACTTGCAACCCTGATCTTGCTTTTGACACATGCCCATGGTCTGCCCAAGGCCTGACTTGCGCGACCCATGATCTTCCCAAGGGCTTGTTGTATGCAGCCATCAAGTAGCCTACGAGTAGCCTTGTAATGATGTTACGGATTTAAAATACACCGTTGGATCGGAGGGACGATCAACGGCTGAAATACGACCCACTCTTGTATAAATAGGGATCCCTCTCCCACTTTGTATCAGTTCATTTGCAAGCAATATACACTCTCTTTGCCCATCCGACTCTTGTGTTCGAGCGTGTGTGTGTTAGGCTGACTTGGGATCATTGATCCTAAGGCCATGTGGTGTTTGATCGACTGAAATTGATCGACCCGTGACACAAGCAAGTTTTCTTGATGGAAAACTCATCCTGTTTAAATGTTTATGTTAGGAAAATTGAAGTAACGTACTATGAGAAACATGCAATTCTTTTATATTAAAAAGGACACAACACGCGATATAACTTTAGTAACTCAAGTGACATATATCTGACAATAAATCCTACATAGATTTATTTTATATTTGTATAACATAACCTACGTTGCAAATTTTATAGAGATTTAAATCCAAAATGGACTTGTCCAATAACAACAAAGCAACAATTAATTTGGAATCTCCCCCCTCTCTCTCTCTCTCTCTCCCCCCCTCCCCCAGGTTGACTAAGGGGAAAATAGGACATGGCTTTGAGGGAAAACAATGGACTCGGCACTGGAGCGAGGAATGTCACAACTAGGAAAAGGTGAGTGGTTTATTGTGTTTCATGAGGTAGATTATTATTTTTTGTCCACTTACTAATGAAAGTTGTTGCCTATTCAATTTGGTGTGGTTATGGGACCGATTGCTCAATTTACCATCTCTTTGTATCTTCTAGTCTTTAGACATTTTTTTTCCAACATTGTCATAGGTGATACTATTGCAACCATTGACGTTTGCTCCGTTGGGAAGTTTGTTATTGGTGATGAGTATGAACATGTTGGGAGAAATGTCGATATTATTCTAGTTAATATGAGAAGATTATCATATCAAGAATGGATTGGAGTGGGGTAGGTTGGGAAGTTGCACTCTACAATGATGAGGATGATGAATCTTTGGCATACACAAATTGCCCAAGTGATGATGAGGAACTTGTGCATGCAAAGGGAACTAGTAAAGGAATTTCAACAAAGGAGAAATGCACCACTCGGTAAACAAGATTGAAGTTATAAATAAGGACCAAGGAGCTCCGGTAGCTGATGGTTATGGCACAAAATATGATAATAGAGGTAATGATGATAATGATAATTAAAAGATGATAATGATAATAATGATTCTATGTAGAAGGAACAGTAGGTATCCTTCTCATAAATCCAAATGCTAGAAATCATGTGTTACTACATGGGAAACTTGATGATGCACCATTCATAGACGCAATTGTGAAGCACTAGATTCTTAAACAAAGGAAGGTCAATTTCGCTCGAAATACAAATGAATATGTCTAAGAAAAGTGCACAAGAGAATTGTCCTTAATTGGTATAAAGCACAGAGTACGATCACTTCATTCTACATCAAGTGATTCCATAAGAAACATAGCTATAGCATTGTATTTGACAATAAAAGGGCGATCGGTATTTGATTGTTCAATCACTTCTTCAAAACCATCAAAGCCTTACCAGAAATTGAGGCCTTGTTTGTTAAAAAAAAATTCCATTCCTTGAAACAAAAATTTCTATTCTTTTGTTTCGGGGAATGAAAAAAGAATAGAAATGTGTTTAGTAAAAATTTTTTGTTCTCGAAAACAAAAATATACTTTTTTATTCCCGGGAATAGATTTGGAACAGAAAACAAGAAGTAAAAAGAAGTAACTTCTTGTTTTTGAGAACAATTTCTAGAATCAATTTTTCTCTCTTCTATTTTCTTCTATTTTCTTCTTCTCTTTCTTTTCTTCTTCTTCTTCTTCCTTTTGGCCAGTTGCCAGCCTTGGCCATAGCCAGCGTTGGCAACCGACCAAACAAGGGCCAACAACCTTGCCGGAGCGTCTCCAGCCCTCAGAGATGTTGCACCATGGCAAGGCTCGGTCTCGCTTGGGCTAGCGAGAGACGCCGATGGCTGGGCGAGCTCAGCCTCGCCAAATCTGGGCCAGGTTGACCTCGCCCAACCTAGGCAAGGCCAAGCCTCGTGTGGCCATGGTGAGGCTCAGCCTCCCCAGTTGGAGCGAGGCTAGGCCTTGCCAGGCCAAGGCGAGGCTGGCCTTACATCGCTTGGGCACGGCTGAGGCTCGTCGAGGCCAAGCTCACCTCACCCTAGCTTGGCGAGGCTCCAGCGAGCTCACCGGACATCACCCGTCCATGGCCGGCGACTAGCCAAAGAAAAAAAAGAAAAAAAAAGAAAAAAAAATAATAAAAGAATTAAAAAAAATTAAAAGAAATAAAAAATCTAAGAATCTTATCAAATGTATTTCTATCCCTAAAATAAAATTTTGGGAAGTTACTGAATTCTTTTGTTAGATTTTTTTTTTTTTTTGGGTCAAATCTTTTGCTTAAAAATTGTTCCCAAGAGCAGAAATGGAAAAAATCATTTCTCATTAAAAATTGTTCTCCGGGGTAGAATTGTTACCAAATGCGCCTTAAGAGTCCTCAATTGTAGTTAATGAAATAGAAACTAGGGGCTAATGTGTTTGGAAATCAATCCAAATGAGTCTAATACAAAGTGATGAGTACACTGATGAGTATGTACAAGGAAGAATATGCATAAATATGTATGTGAGTATACAGGAGAATGCAGGCTTTAGAACTTGGGTAGAAGAGTTTATATAAAGGATATTGAAAGGTCATTGCCTAATTCTAGGACTAAATTTGACAGGATGCATTTTTGCTTCGATGCATACAGAAAGGGCTTTTTGATTAGATGTAAAAAAGTGGTTAGGTTAGATGGACGTTTCTCAAAGGGTTTATGCAAATAAGAGGTATTGGCGCCCGCTAGAAGAGATGGATATACCAAAAGGTGCCTACATAAAGCTTAAGAGTCGATCGCAAATGGTGGTGGAGGCTGCCACTGGAAGATATGGAGAGACCAAACATATATATATAAAGAGAGAGAAAGTTCTTACATAAAGTTTAATTGGCTGGAAATGGAAGGGATTGGCTCTCTCGTTCTCTTTTAGTCACACTCTCTCACATGTGCGTGCCGCATAACACTTCGCTTGAGCTATATAGTGCATTTAACTTGCTTCTTTTCTTTTATGAGGACAAGCAATTTGTTTATCTGATCAAGGAGTAAAATGTTGTGAGAAAGCATTCACACCTTCGCAAAACTCATGCATAGGAAATGGGGCAACTAGTGAAGCGAAACTGAGTTGGGCATCTGATGCCAAATTAGCCCAACTCATCCTTGAAAGAAAGTTTCTTTTATAGCTGATTTTGTGAATTAACGGCTATCAACTATTCATTCAAGAGGAAAATTGATTGATACAACAACAATTCATTCAAGATTCTACGTTCAGATTTGGATATCTATAAATAAGAGAAAGGAAGCTATGAAGCCATGAAGAAGAAGAATTGCACGTACTTGGCTTTGCAAGTACACACTCGTGCTCATATTTGCAAATCATTTTGAAATGGGATAAATAAACTAAAAACCCTAAAATTTATCATGAAAGTACAATTAAATCTTAAAATTATAAAAAAAAAAAAAAAAATACAACAAATCTTAAAATTTGTTAAATTGGTTCAATTAAAATCTTTTAGTGATTGTACTTTTCGAAGGTTTTAGGATTCAATTATACTTTTATAGCAAGTTTTAGGATTTGATTGTATTTTTTTTAAGTGCACTTGCACAAAAAGGGTTTGTAAATAATTTGATTACGTTTCAACCAGTTCATTTAATCTTGATTGTTATAGCTTCCGATCCAATATGTATATACACCAAGAGGTAATATAGGTAGTCTTTCTTTCCTACTCTAGTCTATAATAATGGCGCGACCGCTTTCCTAGACATTTTTTGAAATGTCAATTCATTCATTATCAAGAAGCACACGCTAAAATAGCTGTCATTTGACTCACAAGTCCAGAGATTAATTTAATACAACAGAAGCTCATTACATCACCACAGTTTTATCAGCATTATCATCTGACTTCTGAATTTAAGTACAAAATAAAAGTTTCATTTATAGTTCATAAAAGGATCAAGAGATTAATTTAATGCTACATAATTCTTGTTCCCTCCTTTCCAATAGTAAATCAACCCTGCTCAACGACCTTCTTGGATGCTACTAGTGACGAGAGGCTCGCTGGAGCTGACGGATGGCGGCGACGGCGCGTGATACCCCTTGACCGGCATCTTATTAGGAAGAACCGGCACTGCGGCCTCAAAATTGAGGACTTGAAGCGCCTGCCTTACGGTGGGCCTCAGGCTCCGGTCGGGATGAGCGCACCACAAGCCCACGACCAACAAGCACTCCACTTGTTTCCGGTCGAAATCCACTTGGAGCCGCTCATCCATGGCCTCAACAATCTGGCCTCTCCCGTAAAGGTCCCACACCCACTCCACCAAACTCATTTCCAAGGACTGCTCCATCGGGTCGACGGACTTCCGTCCCGTCCCGATCTCAAGCACGACCACCCCTAAGCTGTAAACGTCGGACTCCTTGCTTGCCCGCCCCGTGCTCACATACTCCGGGGCCAAGTAACCGAACGTGCCAGCCAGCCCGATCGTCTGTGGCCCAAGCTCATGGTCCAAGAGGCGGGCCAGCCCAAAGTCTCCAAGCTTGACATTGAACCCCGCGTCCAGCATCACGTTGCTCGACTTGATGTCCCGGTGCACCACGCACTGCTCCCACTCTTCGTGGAGGTAGAGGAGTGCGGAGGCAAGCCCGACCGAAATCTTGTACCGGACAGCCCAGCCTAGAGGGCTCTTCTTGCCAAAGAGGTGTGTGTCGAGGCTCCCGTTTGGCATGTACTCATAGACGAGCAAGAGCTCGTTCGCCTCATGGCACCAAGCTATGAGTTGCACCAAATTCCTGTGCCTCAAGCTACTGATCACCTTCACTTCGGTGATGAACTCCTTCCCCTGTTTAGACCCTCTCGATATCCTCTTCACTGCAACTGCCGCATCCAGGCTGACCAGATATCCCCTGTAGACTGCCCCGAACCCGCCCTTGCCGAGCTTCCTCTTCTCGTTAAAGTTGTTGGTAGCAGCAACAAGGTCCGTATACCTAAACCTCCGTGGCCCTGCTCCTCTCTCAAGCTCGTCATTTATGGACGTCAAGTTTGTCATTTCCGATCCCTTGCTCCTGCTCTTCCTCCTCCATAGGATTGCCGATATGGCCAACACGCCGCAGAGGAGGAATCCTAGTGGAACTGCTAAGCCAACAACTAACTTGGTCCTATTTGTATTTCCTTGCTTTTCCGTGACTTCGAGGTTTGAACTGAAGGACCAAGATTTTAGTTGGTGACGTTCAGTATAATAGTCAGTCGCAGCTGAGAAACCGATCATCACCTCCTCGGGCAAGACAGTGGTGAGATCAATCTGATACGAAATACTTGTGTTCTCCTGTGGGTTTGGCGTAGTCCGGTAACTCCAAGAAACGCTCAAGTTCTTGGTCGTGGAGTTGTACGCAATCCATGCGTCAGCGGTGTCAGCGCTGTGGAAGGTGGCGTTCCAAGGGGTGGTCACGGCCGAGGCAATCGAGTTTATGTTGATCCCGACGTGCTCATATGGAGGATCCCATTCGGGATTGCTGAAGGTGTCGAACTCGACAGCAATGATTTGATTCGACGAGGAGTTGCTGTACGTGGTGTTGAAAAGGCCTAAGAAGCCACCATTAGAATTGACTGGGATTTGGTACCCAACCGGGGCGAGGAAGAAGGCGAAGCCAGCCCCGTACTCTGACTGGTTCTCTGTGTCGATGGTGAAGGAGAAGCGAGTGGAGAAGTCAGTGAGCCTCCTGGAAGTGGAGTTCCGGAGCTGCAGCTTCTCTGCGTAAAATGCTCGGCCGACATGGAAAGAGTAAGTGGCGCTAGTGAAGTCAATGGTGCCGACGTTTGGCCTAGCATCGCCTTCATAGATTATGTCCGTGGCCTGCGGATCGAAGCGAGATATGCTGAAGGATAGAGAATAGCCCGATCGAAGCTGCACGAAGAAGGACAAGAAGAGAAGGAAAACGCGCAGAGAGCGCTTCGATTCCGAATAGAGGGCCATAGAGAGAGAGAGAGAGAGAGAGAGAGAGAGAGAGAGAGAATTGAGTTTTAAGACATACAGTGATGCTTACATTTTATCGGACGAGGTATGAACAGAGTCCGACCTTGCTGTTTACGATTCAACCCAAACGATTTGTTGACTTTTTGAAGCTTCATATGAAGGAACAGCAAGAGCAGGAGATAACGACATTATAGGATTAAATATGGCCTAGCCGACGAGGACAGAGTTCGATTTCTCCTACCTCGGATTAGATCGAACAAGTGGTGGTTCTCTTTATCTTTCCGCGTCTGGAATAAATAAAATCAATCGGCCTACTCATCATGTGAGGTGGGGACTGGGGTGACCTCGAGACGAAACATGTTCACACCATATGATTGGTTCTAAAAGTCCGGATGGGAGCTCATATCATTAAATAAGCCAGTTGGGTTCGCGCTTATTCTATTGAAGTTGGTTCCACGAATTATGTCGAAGTTGGGTGTATGATACTAAAATCCCATGTTCATTACAACTTTATTGATTGGAAAATGTGATGGTCCAAATTCCATGTCGAATGAGGTGGTTAAGAAATAACAAATGCTCAAATTGTCCATTGCTTTGCTTTGAGTGCTCTTTTGGATGAGAATCGGATCGTTACAGATGGTATCTGAGCGAGATCTATTCGATGTGGCAGCAAAGGAATTCATCCTGCCCCCATCTTGCCAGCATATGGGCAGGGCACACACTCTTTTAGTTTTTACACAGTACCAGTTCCATTGTTCTTCATATGGAATTGATTTTATATTGCATAACAGGCGATATCATGACTTTTCGGGCCAAGTTCTTCCATAACAGATTAGAACTATGCACTAATAAATGGTGTTAGAATACTTAAAATTAATTCACGTTTTCGTTTAATAACTTAACATTTTAAAACAATTAGTAATGATCTCATAAATTGTAAGCCATTGGAAAATTGAGAATTTAAGATTTTATTTGGATCGATTGAGAATTTAAGATTTTACAAAAGCCACAACCAATTCTCGAGCTCGATGTAGGTGGAACTTTAAACATAAGGTTTTATTTTGATCAATAGCACCAGCTCCTCCCTTTGCCATATAGTACCAGCTCCGTTTGCTTCTTGCTCTATATCTATAATAATTGAAATTGGACTATCAGCCATACTTATCAAGAAACAATAAGAGTCATTTTCAACAGTTAATCTATCGTATTCAAGAATTAAAATTGCAAGTTTTCTTCTCATTTACTGCCGGGGATGGTAAGCTATAGTTTATATGGTATATTTTGTCCCTTGCTACAGTTGCCACACCTACTTTTCTCTTGCTCATGGTCGTGTCAAAATTTCATTTAAACAATGAGGATTTTGTGATCAAAATTTCTGCCTTTTATATTTGATATTGACGCTATTTCATTTCCTATGAGTGAATATATACGGAGAATGACAGGTCAAACTAAACTTATTGGAGGGAAACACAAACAATTTATGCTATGTTTGGAAGACCAAAGAGGAAGAAATAGGGAAAGAATACACCTATTATCTAGATAAAATAAAATTCCTCTCTTTACCTATAATTTTCTTTTATATATAATTTTCAAATATTTTCACCCGAATAGTCATTCTCCCTTCTTTCCCAAACATAATGTTAATTTTCGAGAATCAAACCAAATCTCTCTATTACATACGGAACCTGTTTAATAACCTAAATAAGGGTGAAAATTAAAACATGTGAACTTAATCTTCAGCTTGTTTAATAATTCTTTTTAAGTTTGACCTAAAAGATTCAATTAAGTCAAGAAATTACTAAATGAGGTAATTGAGGAAGGGGTTACTTAATTTGTTGAATTAGAAAAAAAAATTGGTAAATTGTCAATTATATTGTTAAAACCTATCAGTAATGACCCCTCCATATGTATGCTAGAAATTAACCATATTTATTAGGAGCTAGAATCCTTATGATTGGTTGGTGTTGAAAAGGCTTTCTCTTTACCTGTGCACCTTCATTTTTATTTGGTTCTTATTTGTCATCAAAGAACCTTTTATTTCTATTTAAGGTACTTAGAATTCAATACTTAAATATTCAGTATATATATTTCAATATTAGCATAAAAGCCCTAAGTTTGAAGGAGGGTCCAATTGTGAAATTTACACTTCACTTGATGGAGCGGACCAAACCCACATCTCTTCTGAGTGAACAGGCCGTGACTCGAATAGTTGAAATCCAGTGGGCTTTCTCTTCAAGCAATCTTCAATCTTGCTGATAAAGAGACAATCCTTAATAAAAATGACTGAACCCTCTTGTCACAATTGATAAGTGACGATCAAGCAAGTTTTCTTGATGGAAAACCCATCCTATCTAAATGTTTTTGTTAGGAAAATTGGAGTTAATGTACCATAGGAAACATGCAGTTCTTTTATAGAAAAAAGGACATCATATGTAGTATAATTTTAGTTACTCAAGGGACATATTTTTGACAACGAATCCTACGTAGATTTATTTTGTATTTGCATAACATAACCTAAGTTGCAACTTTAGAGAGATTTAAATCCAAAACGGACTCTCTCTCTCTCTCTCTCTCTCTCTCTCTCTCTCTCTCTCTCTCTCTCTCTCTCTCTCTCTCTCTCTCTCTCTCTCTCTCTCTCTCTCTCTCTCTCTCTCTCTCTCTCTCTCTCTCAATATAGCGAAACAATGTTTTTGTATAGGGTACTTGGTAAGAGTTTAAAGAAAGGTCTAAAATTGTTGCGTGATGATAATGGTATTAGGGATTTTATTTATCATTATCTTCATGGTCACAATGTTTTTGTATATGTTTGAGAATTATGGCGATAAAGAACAGGATACATAGGTGAGTGATGGATGTGATTGAGAAGGAGTGGAAGCTTGTATTGAATAGAGTATCCAAGTAAGTGATGGATCTGGTTTAAGAGTAAATATAACTAATATTGAAAAGAGAGCAGAGGAGATTGAGCCAACGCACAGAGCTAGTTTTAAACAGATTGTTGAGCAAATCGAGACATGGAACAAATATTGGGGAGAAGACACATTTGATCAAGAATGGATTGGAGAAGGGTAGGTTGGGAACTTGCACTTTCCAATGATGAGGATGATGAATCTTTGGTGCATATAAATTGCCCAAGTGATGATGAGGAGCTTGTGCAAGCAAAGGGAACAAGTAAGGAAATTTCAACAAAGGAGAAATGCACCACTCTATGAACAAATGAAGTTATAAATAAGGACCAAGGAGCTCTAGTAGCTGATGGTTATGACACAAAATATGACAAAAGAGGTGATGATGAGAATGTTAGATCAAAAGATGATAATGAAGATAACGAAGTAGTTCTATGTAGAAGGAAAAGTAGGTCTCCCTCTCATAATCCAAATGCTAGAAATCACATGTTACTATAAAGGAAATCTGATGATGCAAAACGATTCATAGATGCAATTTTGAAGTACTCAATTGTTAAATAGAGAAAGGTTGATTTCACTAAATATAGAAATGAATAAGTCACAGCAATGTGTGCATAAGAGAATTGTCCATGAATGGTATAAAACATTGAGTAGGAGCACTTGCTCATTCTATATATGGTGATTCCATGAGGAACATAGCTATAGCATTGTATTTGACAATAAAAGGTGATCAATATGCGGTTGTTCAATCATTACTTCAACACAATACAAGTCGTGCCAAAAATCAAGAGTCTTCAATTGACATAGTTGGTGAAAAGCAACTAGTGGTAATGTGTTTGGATATCAATCCAAATGGGTTAAGTATAAGGTAATGCGTACATTGATAAGTTTGTACAAAGAAGAATATGCACAAACATGTGACCATGCAGGAGAACATAGGCTTCACAACTTACTTAGTAAAGTCTATATAGATGATATGAAAGGCCACCGCCTAATTTTAGGACTAAGTTTGACAAGATGTATTTTTGTTTAGATGTATGTAAAAAGGGTTTCTTGGCTGGCTGCAAAAAAGTGATAGGGTTAGATGGATGTTTCTCAAAAGATTTATGCAAATGAGAGTTATTGCGACCATCGGAAAAGATGGATCAACGAGAAAGTTCTTACATAAATTTTAAGAATCAGTTGCAAATGGGAGTTATAGGCTACCGTTGGAAGATATGGAAAAAAAAGAGAAAGTTCTTAGATTAAGTTTAATTGGCTGCTAATGGGAGGTATTGGTTCTCTTGTTCTCTCTCTGCTTGAGCTATATAGTGCATTTAACTTGTTCCTTTTCTTTTATAAGGACATGCGATTTGTTTATCTGATCAAGGAGTAAAATGTTGTAAGAATGCATACACTCCTTCAGAAAACTCTTGCATAGGAAATGAAGCAACTAGTGATGCGAAACTCAGTTGGGCATCTGATGCGAAATTAGCCTAACTCATCCTTGAAAGATAGTTTCTTTTATAGCTGATTTCGTGAATTAACAGCTATCATATTCAAGGAAAATTGATCAATATAACAACTATCTATTCAAGGTTCGACATTCAAATTTGGTTATCTATAAATAAGAGAAATGAAGCTATGAAGCCATGAAGAAGAAGAATTGCACATACTTGAATTTGCAAGTACATGCTTGTGCTCATTTTGCCAATTATCATTCTGAAATGGGATAAATATACTAAAAATCCTAAAACTTATCATAAATGTGCAATCATATCCTAAAATTTTCAAAAAGTGCAACAAATCCTAAAACTTATCAAATTGATTCAATCAAATTGTTTTATTGATTGCACTTTCTGAAAATTTTGGAATTCAATTGCACTATCATAATAAATTTTAAGACTTAATTGAATTTTTTTAAAGTGCAATCGCACAAAGAGGCGTTTGTAAATATTTTGATTACGTTTTGACCAGTTCACCGAATCTTGATTGTTATAGCTAGCAATCCTTTAAGTAAATACAACAAGAGGTAACATAGGTAGTCTTTCTTTCCATAGTCTGTAATTATGGCCCGACCGCTTTCCTAGAAACTTCTTTGAAAGGTCAATTCATTCATTATCAATAATCACACGCTAAATTAGCTGTCATTTGACTGAAAAGCCAAGAGATTAATTTAATACAACTAGAGCTCATTACATCACAATCGTTTTCTCAGCATTATTATCTGACTTCTGAACCAAGTACAAAACAACAGTTTCATTCTTAGTTCAAAGGAAGCTGCATTAATGTGAAATGCAACGACCGTTTACCGCGGATGAAGGGACGCTTCTGCACAGTCGCTAGTTTTGTCATCAATTCCATATATTTCAACACGAAACAAACATCTGGAATTCAGAACAAATGAATACAATTAAGATCGAGATAGGGACATTTTAGTTTCCAACATCAAATTGAGTTATCAAACAAGAATTTACATGTATTCAATTTACTTGGAAAAAGCACAAAAAGCCACTAATGACAAACTTCATGATTCCGTTACTTGAACAATCGAGAACACATGCTACATAATTCTTGTTCCCTCCTTTCCAATAGTCAATCTACCACGCTCAACGACCTTCTTGGATGCTACTAGTGATGACAGGCTCGCCGGAGTTCACAAGCGGCGGCAACGGCGCGTGGTACACTGCGACGGGCATTTTATTAGGAAGAACCGGCACCGCGGCCTCGAAATTGAGGGCTTGAAGCGCCTGCCTTATGGTGGGCCTCAGGCTTCGGTCGGGATGAGCACACCACAAGCCCACAACCAACAAGCACTCCACTTGTTTCCGGTCGAAATCCACTTGAAGCCTCTCATCCATGGCCTCGACAACCTGGCCTCTCCCGTAAAGGTCCCACACCCACTCCACCAAACTCATTTCCAAGGATTGCCCCATTGGGTCAGCGGACTTCCGTCCCGTTGCAATCTCAACCGCAACAACCCCAAAGCTATACACGTCGGACTCCTTGCTTGCCCGCCTTGTGCTCACGTACTCCGGGGCCATGTACCCGAACGTGCCGGCCAGCCCAGTTGTCTGTGGCCCGAGTTCGTGGTCCATGAGACGGGCCAGCCCGAAGTCTCCGAGCTTGACATTGAACCCCGAGTCCAGCATCACGTTGCTCGACTTGATGTCCCGGTGCACCACGCACTGCTCCCACTCCTCGTGGAGGTAGAGAAGTGCAGAGGCAAGCCCGACCGAAATCTTGTACCGGGCAGCCCAGCCTAGAGGACTCTTCTTGCCGAAGAGGTGCGTGTCAAGGCTCCCGTTTGGCATGAGCTCGTAGACGAGCAGGAACTCGTTCGCCTCGTGACACCAACCTATGAGTTGCACCAAGTTTCTGTGCCTCAAGCTGCTGATCACCTTCACTTCGGTGACGAACTCCTTCTTCCCCTGTTTAGACCCTCTTGATATCCTCTTGACCGCAACCGCCGCATCCAGGCCAACCAGATATCCCCTGTAGACTGCCCCGAACCCACCCTCGCCCAGCTTCCTCTCTGCGGCGAAGTTGTTGGTGGCGGAAACGAGGTCTGTGTATGAAAACCTCCGTGGCCCGGCGCCTCTCTCAAGCTCGTCATTTATGGACGTTATGTTTGCCGTCTCCAATCTCTCGCTCCTCCCCTGCCTCCTCCTCCTCCTCCAGAGGATTGCCGATATTGCTGCGGTGCCGCAGAGTAGGACCCCCAGCGGAACTGCTCAGCCGACAACCAACTTTGTCCTTTTTGCATTTCCTTGCTGTTGCTTGACTTCGAGGTTTGAATTGAAGGACCAAGATTGAAGCTGGTGACCTTCAATGTAATAGCCAGTCGCAGCTGAGAAACCGATCATCACCTCCTCGGGCAAGATAGTGGTGAGATCAATCTGATACGAAATACTTGTGTTCTCGTGTGGGTTTGGCGTAGTCCGATAACTCCAAGAAACGCTCAAGTTCTTGGTCGTGGAGTTGTACGCAATCCATGCGTCGGCGGTGTCGGCGCTGTGGAAGGTGGCGTTCCAAGGGGTGGTCACGGCCGAGGCAATCGAGTTTATGTTGATCCCAACGTGCTCATATAGAGGATCCCATTCGGGATTAGCAAAGGGGTCAAACTCGACCGCGACAATTTGATTCGAGGGCGAGTCGCCGTACGTGGTGTTGAACAGGCCTAAGAAGCCACCAACCGAATTGACCGGGATTTGGAACCCGACTGGGGCGAGGAAGAAGGCCAAGCCCGCCCCATACCCCGACTGTTTCCGCGTGTCAATGGTGAAGGAGAAGTGAGTGGAGAAGTCGGTGAGCCTCCTAGAGGCGGAGTCCCAGAGCCGCAGCTTCTCTGGGTAAAATGCCCGGCCGACTTGGCAAGAGTAAGTGAGGCTAGTGAAGTCGATGAGCCCACTGTTCAGCCTCGCGTCGCCTTCATAGACCTGGCGTGTGGGTCGAACCGAGATATGTTGAAGGAAAGAGAATAGCCTGATTGAAGCGGCATGAAGAAGGACAAGAAGAGAAGGAAGAGGCGCAACGAGCCCTTCGTTTCCAAACAAATGGCCATGGCGATAGAGAGAGGGAGAGAGATGCTGTAAAAGTTGAGTTTTGAGACATGCAGTGACGATTATATTATGTTGTCCATGGTCGGAGAGCAGGGTCAGACCTTGATGCTCAAGTTTCGACTGCAATGATTTGTTGACTTTCGTGAGGCTTCATTTGAACGTAAAGCCAGGGCAGATAATCTAAACAACACACCGATCTTTCCAGACCGATCGTCATCCCCAACATAACGGCGAAAATAACGACATTACAGGATTAAATAACGACGTATTCAGCGAGGGCAGAGCTCGATTTGTCCTAACCTAGGATGAGCTCACATGGGAGCTGTTCTCTTTCCTCGTTCGGAAACAAATTTAATTCAATCGGTCAACTGTTGAACTGAGCTGGGGGGATTGGGGAGACTTCAAAAGAAAACGCGTTCACATTATGTGATTCGGTCTAAAACTCCGGACGAAGCATTGAGGATACGCGCGAATATGCTGGCATCTAACTCTTCAATTATTCAATGAAAGCTCGTATCGTCATACAACAAAAATTGCGTTTAGAAATCCGGATAAAATTCAGGATATAATAAAATTTATCATATTCTACATTTGGTACCTACTCTAGACATGACAAAGTTAAATATAAGGATAATATAGGCTAAATAAAAATATCCCATGAAGATTTGGGATAAAAATGGATAAAATTTTTTATATCTATAATAAAAAGTTATTTTTCATGAATAATAAATTTATTAAATTAGCAAAATTGGATTTATATTTCAACATAAATAATATTTGAATTCTAATATAAACATTTAAATTTATGAAAAAATAAAAATTTAATTTTTATTTTAATATTATTTTGTTTATATAGTCGACTTTGATTCAATTTTATTAAAAAATAAATTTAATATATAATATTGTTTCTTGTGAGGAGTTTTGTGCTCGCCTTCATCTAGGCGCCGTCAGAGGATCGTACTTAAGCCCATTCCCTTACCGGCGGAGTACCGGCTCCATTTGTTCTGCATTTTGACTCGTTTCATCGTGCATAATTTTGGCTGGGCCCGCTTCTTTCCGGGGCCCAGCTAACATATACCAAAAAGAAAAGGGAGGTCGAAAGAAGTCGAAAATTAAAGGAGAAAAGAGTGGGGCTGTTCGTGGAGTAAAAATGCAGGACAGAGAAAGAGATGCTTGGGCGATGATTCAACTGTCGACCATTTTCAAAATTGGCTCGAATTTCAATGTGTTATTCGTGAGATCAAGACTTATAAGTTGATTGATTTCATTCTTTAAAAACATTTCTAAGTTATCTCCCGTAATTTCTAATTGTGATTAGATTTTCTTGCTCCATTTATGTTAATCTACTTTTGTAGTGATGGAATATTATTGTATTGTTGATGTTAAGCTTGTAATGTCTGACTAGAGAAGAATCTTTATATATCCTACTATTCTTAGTTATTAGTGCAAGTTTTTGAGCTAAGAAACTTTAGTTATCATGCTAGTCTTGGTGATTAGTGAAAGTTTATCGGTGATCTGTGATTTTTCCTATATTGGGTTATCCACATAAATTTCAGCATTATATATACTTGTTTTGAGGTTGTATTGTTAGAATGTAATGCTAGTTATTGCTAGGGCTAAGTCAATTTTGGCTGGTTTATTTTTGATAAAAAAAAATAAAAATTGATCCTGCATTAGGTTAGTTTTTGATAAATTGTTATCCGGTTCTCCCCTTCACATAAATTCTCCTTAGTGAATTGTTATTGGTTCTCCCCAACACATAACAGATTCAAACTATGCACATACAAGGAGGTAAGATTGACTTAAAGTTTCAATTAAACCAAAAAGTCATTTAACGATCTAAGTAAGGAAGGGTTTTTATATTCACTCAATTAGAAAAAGATAATTTATGGTAATTAAAACCTTACCAATCATCTTGTTAAAACCTATCAATGATGACCCTAGTTCCATGTGTATGGAAAGAAATTAATAAAATTAACTAAGAGCTACAATCCTTAAGAAGACTTTCTCTTTACGCCTTGATGTTCAGGTGTTTGATTTCTTACACATCATTGAAGAATCTTTTATTTCGGTTTTTGGTAGTTAAAATTCAATACCTATTTTTTTTTGGTTTGGCACATTTAATGCACCTAATACTTTTTCAGCTAGAGGATCAACTGAGACGAATTGAATAATTTTAATTTTCCTTTTGCAATAATACCACTTTGGAAAAAAGTGGCCTTGTTGAGTTTTTTTTTTTTTTTAATTTTCTTAATTTTATGAAACGACTCTCTAAAAGGGAAAATATAGTACAAATGAAGGCCTTTTATTTTCTGAAAAAAAGAAAAGGGATTTGTATAAATTTTTAAAACTTGTTAGAAAGTGCAATTTAATCATAACATTTATAAAAGTGCAAGGAAGTCTTAAAATTTGTTAATTTTGTGTAATCAAGCCATTCCATTGACTTTGTCCAATTTGACTAACATAAATGATGATATGATTTTTTTTATTATTATTATTTTTTCTCTCTCATACGTGACACTAATGTGGCCAAAACAATAAGAATAAGGTTAAAACAACGTCGTTTAGATTCAATATGATTTTTAATCTAATTATTTATTAAATTTAATTTAACAAATAATTTAATTTTGAAAAATTATATTAAAAAAGGAGGAAGGAAGTCAAAACGACAAAGGCCCTGACCTGCTACTGCCGCCCCACCCTAGTTGGGAAGGTTGGCAATGGTGGGGAATGGCCGGCCACAGGCCTCGCCAAAGCCCAACAACACCATCGGCAATTCCCTACCCTCCTTGGCCTTCCCAGCGAGGGTGGGGCTGCAGCAGTGAGGGCCGCAACCTCATGTTTGGTTTCTCTCTCTTTTTTTTTTTTTTTTTAAAAAAAAAATTACCATTTTTTAATTTAATTTAAATAAAATTTACTTTAAAGACATATTTATACCAAACTGACGTAGGTTTAGTCTTATGTATCATGATTTAGGCATGGCATCGCTATGTAGAGAGGAAAAATATTAAAATAAAAAAGTCATAGTTAGAAACTTTCGTCAGCCAAGTTGGACGGAATTAAGGAGGGACTCGATTGTATAAATTTTACAAGTTTTAATAACTTAATTGCATTTTTTTTATAATTTTTTGAATTTATTTACACTTTTACTCCAATTTTAAGGTTTTCAATGTAAGTATGCCTTTTATTTGTTGTCGTTACTATTTGAGGAAGGAGAGGGAGACGGACGTGTCTTCATCGCTTTTCTCCGATGGCTGGTTTGCCTTCTCAACTTCCACGTCCCGTGCCTCCAAATTCTAACGAAGAAGAGTGTTCGACCAAATAAGAGGTCCTCTCTCTCTTTCTCTCTCTATGTGGGTATCATCTTTGTTTCGTTGTTCTTTTCCTTCTCGATTTTTATTATTTTCATTAGTGTTTCGAGATTCTTGCTTATAACACTGTTGATACTGGAAAATCAATGTGATCAGGAATTTTTCTTTTTCTGGGTTGCCATCCTATTTAAGGTATTGCTTGGTGAAGAAGATCTAGTTTCTAGCCAACAGAGCAAATAAAGCGATGGGGTATATCAGAAAATTGCACTTTTTTTTTTCTATTATTTCGTTTCATAGCTAAAATTCTTAATGAAGATTGGCTACATCATTTCATGGTGGATCAGCGAATTCTTGGGCCAAGCTGGATTTGAACCAGTATAGACATATTACAAATTTACAGTCCATCCCCACTAACAGCTTGGCCATTGACTTCGGAAGAATCAATTCTAGGCTTATTGATAATCCATTAAATTTATTTGGAAAAAAAGTTCAAACGCTTTACGATAGACTCGTAAGATCTTGTTTCGACTTTGTTCATTATAACCATGTTGATTCTATTTGCGATTTGTTGTCATCTTGGGAACACATGTTTTTTTTTTTGTTGGCATAGGTAAATCTAAACTTCAAAATCACCAAGTCACTGGTCCTAAAAGCTCATATAAATTGGACCGTGGAGCATATCAGATCATTGATTTAGGACAGAGAGCAAATTGATGAACATATGGTCAGCAGCTTTTCTTTCAATCGTCTCGAAGATGGGAAAGAAAGACTAGTTAATTATGAAATCCACCACGCTCCATTCACTTATAACACTAGACTTAGGGCTTCTACTTTGATTATTCTCGGTCACCCACGCTCCATTGTAAGACTAGAGCTAGGGCTTCTACTTTGATTTTTCTCTTTGCATTTCTTTGTTGCTGCTCGTGGTTTTTGACCTCAACCCATAACATGTTTACCCATGAGCGATGTCTCAATGTGTCATGGATCAATTGATCTAATGTTCCTTTATCCGTGTGAATGTGTCATGGGTTGATTGATCTAGTGTTCCCTTATTCGTGCGATCCTTTTTAGTAGAGCTAAGTTTCCACTTTGATTTTTCTAATCATTTTATCTCAACACATAAACATTTTTAGTTGGGTCGATTGATCTAGTGTTCCCTTACTCATGCGGCTCTAGTCAGTCACACTCACAAGGATCAGAGAGAGAAACTCTAGAAAGATTTTATTTCTTGTAAGGTAGATACAAATGAAGGGAGGAAGCCCCTATATATATAAGTACGAGCTCAATTGTAGCCATATATCTCTCCTCAATTTGATGGTAGAGATTATATCTCTCTATTTACCTAACTACTTGCATTTATTATAAGAGCGTATAGTTAATGTATCGCCTGCCAAAGAGTATTATAGAATACTCAAGAAAACCCTAGAAAACAAGAGATTTAAGGGTCACTCGATCATGGATTGGTCACAATCTTCATTAAAAAATCCTCTGGATCGTGTCCCTTCCCAGACCGTAATATATTAGTTTGAATTCCAGTACTACATCTTGTAGAATTTCAAGTCAATCCACTACGATTTTTACGGACAAACAATAGTCTGATGGTACGGTTGTGCTCAAAGCTTTACCTGCTACTTCCTCATCTTAACTTCCACGCTCCGTGCCTTCAAATTCCGACAGCGAAGAGAGTTCGACCAAAGAAGAGGTTCTCTCTCGGTGGGATCTCATGTCATGTTTTTCCCCATCTTGTTGTAATTGGAAAATTAGTGCGATCAACAATTATTATTATTATTATTATTTTTTGTTGCCGTTCCATTTAAGATATTGCTCGGTGAAAATCTAGTTTCAAGCCAATGTTAAAATTTATTTGGAAAAAAAATTCAAAGGCTTTGTGAGAGACTTCATCTAGTTTTGGTGCCACAGGTGATTCTAGTCTTGGAGACACCATGAAAGCTAATAGAAACTGGAGCATATCAAAGCATTAATTCAGGACAAGGAACAAATCGATGACGAACATAGTCAACCTTTTTTTTTTCTTGAGGCAATTGTCTTGAAGATGGGAAAAAAGACTAGTTGATTATGGAATCTATGGTCTCTCACGCTCCATTTACTTGTAAGACGCGCCCCTTTGTAGCAAAGCTAAGGCTTCTACCTTGATTTTTCTCTTTGCATTTCTTGATGGCTACTCGTGAGCTTTGATCTCAACCATAACATGTTTACCCGTGAGCAATGTGTCAATGTGTCATGCGTCGATTGATCTAATGTTCCCTTATTTGCGAGAATGTATCATGGTTCGAGCTCAACCATAACATGTTTACCTGTGAGCAATGTGTCATGCGTCGATTGATCTAATGTTCCCTTATTTGCGAGAATGTATCGTGATTCGAGCTCAACCATAACATGTTTACCCATGAGCAATGTGTCAATGTGTCACGCGTCGATTGATCTAATGTTCCCTTATTTGTGAGAATGTATCGTGGTTCAATTGATTTAGTGTTCCCTTATCCGTGTGCCCTTTCTAGTAGATCTAGGGTTCCACTTTGATTTTTCTAATCATTTTATCTCAACCCATAGGCATGTTTAGTTTAGTTTAGTTGGGTTGATTGATCTAGTGTTCCCTTATCCGTGTGGTCATAAGAATTTCTTTCCCTTATCTATGTGGCCTTGGGAAGAAACTCTACTCAATCATACTCACAAGATCATAGAGAGAAACTCTAGAAACAAGCTTTAATTATATTACTCGTAAGATAGATACAAATGAAAGAAGGAGGCCCCTATATATACAAGTACAGGCTTAACCATAGCTATAGATGTCTCCAAAATTAGATGGTAGAGATTATATCTTTCTATCTACCTAGCTACTCACATTTATTACAAGTGTACAATTACCGTATCGCCCGCCCAAGGAGTATTCTAGAATACTCAAGAAAACCCAAGACTAAAGAGATTTGAGGTTCGCTCAATCATGGATCGGTCATGGTCTTTCATTCAAAAATGACTTGGATTGTGTCGCTTCCTAGACCGTAACAGATTAGTCTAAATTCCACTGCTATATCTCCTAGAACTTGGAGTCAATCCATGAAGATTTTTATGGACAAACAAGAGGGTTGCGCTTGAAGCTTTACTTGTTGCTTTCTCATCTCAACTTCCACATTTCATGCCTTCAAATTTTGACAAGAGAGTTCGACCAAAGAGGAGGTCCTCTCTCTCTCAGTGGGGTCTCATATCATGTTTTTCCCCATCCTTGTTGAAACTAGAAAATCAGTGTGATCAGGAATCTCTTTTTTTTTTCCATTCCATTTAAGATAGTGGCTGATGAAGATCTAGTTTCAAGCCAATGCATTTATTTGGAAAAAAATTCAGAGGCTTTGTGGTAGACTTGTGAAGGTATAGTTTTGGTACTAGCCATGAAAGCTAATAGAAGCTGGAGCATATCAAAGCATTAGTTCAGGACAAGGAACAAATGGATGATGAACATAGTTAGCAGCTTTTTCTTAAGGCAATCGCCTCGAAGATGCAAAAAAAGGCTAGTTGATTTTGGAATCCCATGGTAATCCCACGCTCCATGTCATCGGCTAGGATGACTATAAATGTCCAAATCTCATTGACCCAAAAAAACTTGCCGGTTGAAGCGAGCAATTAGGATACCATCCAAGATGTTAAATTGATGATTCAAGCCAATGAAGGGATTCTACCAAATGAGTTCGATCTGGCATCTAAGGGAAAGGTGCTTAGGGAGACAGGACCTTGCCTCGCTCGACTTGCTGCAATAACCCACATTTCATTTGGTTTTCCATCCCAAAAATGATGCCAGTTATTGTTGATATGTGCAGTTGTAGAGTCACATTAGGAGATAAATTTTGGTACACTGTGCGTGATGTCAAAGCCACAGTCAGTGCAAAGATGTGTGCACAGGTCATGAGTTTGCATATGGTCTATCAAGGGGAAGCGGCTTGAGAATCACAAGCCCTCAGCTTCTTACGACATTGTGGATGTCTCTATCTTACAATTGGTGTCTCCCTATGCCTTATTTCAGATATTTGTCAAGAGCAGCAAATGGTAAGATTGTTGCTCTTTAGGTTTGCAGCTTTGACCTTGTCAAGGAAGTGAAGAACAAGCTTCTTTGTGAGCTACCAGTGAGTGCACCGGCTAAATTTCATGACCGTGACCAAGCTATGCCATCCAGGAGAATTTGACCCTTTTAGGGATTTTCTTGCCTCATAGTAAATTGCATTCCTTTAGTTTGTAGTACTAAGTGAACAGCTTCATAGTTATGACTTGGCTTTTAAATTAGAAGGAATTTTGAACAGAAAGCTGGAAATTAGTATCTGACGTTCATGCCCTAGATTCTAGTCTTGGAGATCATGGCCATGAAAGCTAATAGAAACTAGAGCAAATCAAAGCATTAGTTCAAGATAAGGAACAAATCAATGATGAACATAGTCAACGGATGTTTAGTTGGGTCGATTGATCTAATGTTCCCTTATTCGTGTGGTCTTAAGAATTTCTTTCCCATCCATGTGGCTTTAGGAAGAAACTCTACTCAATCATACTCACAAGATCGGAGAGAGAAACTCTATAAACAAGCTCTAATTATATTACTCATAAGATAGATGCAAATGAAAGAAAGAGGCCCCTATATATACAAGTACAGGCTTAACAATAACCATAGATCTCTCCAAAATTAGATGGTAGAGATTATATCTTTCTATCTACCTAGCTACTCACATTTATTACATGAGTGTACAATTACCGTATCGCCCGCCCAAGGAGTATTCTAGAATACTCAAGAAAACCCAAGACTAAATAGATTTGAGGGTCGCTCAATCATGGATCGGTCATGGTCCTTCATTCAAAAACCATTTGGATTGTGTCGCTTCCTAGACCGTGACAGATTAGTATAAATTCCACTGCTATATCTCATAGAACTTGGAGTCAATCCACGAAGATTTTTATGTACAAACAAGAAGGTTGCGCTCAAAGCTTTACTTGTGTCCTCATCTCAACTTCCACATTTGATGCCTTCAAATTCTGACAATGAAGAGAGTTCAACCAAAGAGAAGGTCCTCTCTCTCAGTGGGATCTGATGTCATCTTTTTCCCCATCCTTATTGAAACTAAAAGATTAGTGTGATCGGGAATTGTTTTTTTTTCAAACCAGTGCATTTATTTCGAAAAAAATTCAGACGCTTTGTGGTAGACTTGTGAAGGTATAGTTTTGGTGCGATAGGTGATTCTAAGATCACCAAGACACTGGCCATGAAAGCTAATAGAAGCTGGAGCATATCAAAGCATTGGTTCGGGACAAGGAACAAATGGATGATGAACATAGTCAGTAGCTTTTTCTTAAGGCAATTGCCTCAAAGATGGGAAAAAAAGGCTAGTTGATTTTGGAATCTCATGGCAATCCCACGCTCCATGCCATTGGCTAGGATGACTGTAAATGTCCAAATCTCATTGACTCGGAAAAACTTGCTGGTTGAAGCTAGGAATTGGGATACCATCCAAGATGTTAAATTGATGATTCAAGCCAAGGAAGGGATTCTACCGGATGAGTTTGATCTGGCATCCAGAGGGAAAGGTGCTTGGGGAGACAAGACCTTGCCTCACTCAACTTGCTGCAATAGCCCACATTTCATTTGGTTTTCCATCCCAAAGAACACTTGTCAGTCTTTGTCAACATGTCCAATCGCAGAGTCAAGGTAGACCCTAAATTTTGGTTCCCTGTGGGACATGTCAAAGCTTTAGCCATAGAAAAGATGTGTGCATTGGTCATGCACTCTCATTTGGTCTATCGTTGGGAGCAGCTTGAGTATCACAAGACCTTCACTTGTTACGGCATCGTGGATGGCTCCATCTTACAATTGGTCTCTCTATGCTCCATTTCAGATATTTGTCAATTGCAGGAATGGTAAGACCGCTGCTCTTGAGGTTTGCAGCTCTAACACGGTCAAGGAAATGAAGAACAAGCTTCTTGATAAGCTGCTGGTGAGTGCGCCGGTTAAATTGCATGGAATTGCTTACGTGGGAAAAATGCTTACTAAGATTGTGACCTGGCAAGCTATGGCATCCAGGATAACTTGACCCTTTTTGGGATTTTTTCGCCTCTTCATAAATCATATTCCTTGAGTTTGTAAGTACTGACTAGTGAACATGTTCTGACTTGGCTTTTGTATTATAAGGAATTCTGAACAAAAGGCTGGGAATCAGTATCCGACATTCATGCACCTGATGCTAATTTTATTGGCATCTCATTAGTACATCTTGTGCGATGAAGGTATAGAGTGTATCGATGCTTCCTTACGTTGAATATTTGGACAAGGAAGAATCTCGGCAGTAGATTGTTTTGTGGGTTATTATGTTTGATCGGTGTTGCTGGAAGCTTGATGTGAGACGTAGCTATTTCAGTAGAAGCACCTCGAAGAACTTCTACTTTTGATTAGCAGCACTAGAGAGAACTCGGAATAGTTCTGACTTGGCTTTTGAAGTAGAAGGATTTTTTAACAGAAAGCTAGATATTAGTATTTGACATTCATGGACCTGATGCTAATTTTCCTGGTATGTCATTAGTTCGTCACGTGCCAAGAAGGTACAGTGTATATCTCTGCTTCCTACATTGAATAACATATGGACATGGTAGAATCTTAGCAGTACATTGTTTGGTAGATTGTTCTGTTTGATCAATGTCTTTTGCTGGAAGCTTGATCTTAGACCTTCTTATTTCGATTGAAGCTCCTCGGAAAACATTACTTTTGATTAGCAGCACCACATATGAGTTGGCCGGAGGTCTGCTTTTTCCATTTAGTAGTTGTTTTATGATTGCTAACAATTTCTCGTTGACACACCACCAGAAAAATCCTTTGATTTCCTTGTCTGCAATTGCTTCAAGAATAAGGTGGCATCACGTGAGGGCAACTCTAGCCAGAGACGCAAATTCTAGTTTCGTCTTGAATGTCGAGTGGGGTGCGGGGATTCTTGAGTGAGGGCATCAACAGATGTGGCTGATTTGCTGTGCCGCTTCATATGCATCATTGCACCGGACACCTGCTTGGAAGGTGAGCTTAGAGTTGTGCCAAAGCCAGTACATAGTAAGCGTCTCAATGAGTCCTGTGCATCCTTAAAGTTTCACAAGAGCGTGTTCTGACTTGCTGCCCCCGGAGCCCACATTTTATTAGCTTTTACATCCCAAAGAACACTTGTCAGTCTTCGTCGACATGTCCAGTCACAGAGTCAGGGTAGACCCGAAATTTTGATTCCCTGTGGGTCATGTCAAAGCTATGGCCATAGCAAAGTTGTGTGCACCGGTCATGCGCTCTCATTTGGTCTATCCTCAGGAGCAACTTGTGGATCACAAGACCTTAGCTTTTTACGGTATTGCGGAAGGCACCGTCTTACAATTGGTGTCTCCCTATGCTCCATTCAAGATATTTGTCAATTGCGGGAATGGTAAGACTGTTGCTCTTGAGGTTTGCAGCTCTGACACAGTCAAGGAAGTGAAGAACAAGCTTCTTGATAAGCTGCCGATGAGTGCGCCGGTTCAATTGCATGGAATTGCTTATGCGGGAAAAGGGCTTGCTAAGATCGTGACCTGGCGAGCTATGGCATCCACGATAACTCAACCCTCTTTGGGATATTTTCGCCTCTTCATAAATCATATTCCTTGAGTATGTAAGTACTGACTAGTGAACATGTTCTAACTTGGCTTTTGTATTAGAACGAATTCTGAACACAAAGCTGGAATTCAATATCCGACATTCATTCGCCCGATGCTAATTTTCTTGGCATCTCATTAGTACATCTTGTGCAATGAAGGTATAGTGTGTATCGGTGCTTCCTTACATTGAATATCTGGACAAGGTAGAATCTCAGCAGTAGATTGTTTGGTGGGTTATTCTATTTGATCGGTGTCATTTGCTGGAAGCTTGATGTGAGACCTAGCTATTTCAGTAGAAGCGCCCCGAAGAGCTTCTACTTTTGATTAGCAGCACTAGAGAACTCGGAATAGTTCTGACTTGGCTTTTTAATTAGAAGGTTTTTTGAACAAAAAGCTAGAAATTAGTATCTGACATTCATGCACTTGATGCTAATTTTCTTGGTATGTCATAAGTTCGTCACGCCCCATAAAGGTACAGTGTATATCTCTACTTCCTATATTGAATATCATCTGGACATGGTAGAATCTCAGCAGTACATTATTTGGTAGGTTGTTCTATTTGATTGATGTCTTTTGCTGGAAGTTTGATCTTACACCTACGTATTTCGGTAGAAGCTCCCTGGAAAACTTTACTTTTGATTAGCAGCAGCACCTAAGACTCGGCTAGAGGTATGCTTTTTTCATTTAGTAGTTGTCTTATGATTGCTAAGAATTTCTCGTTGACACACCACCAGAAAAATCCTTTGATTTCCTTGTCTGCGATTGCTTCAAGAATAAGGTGGCATCACGTGAGGGCAACTCTAGCCAGAGACGCAAATTCTAGTTTCGTCTTGAATGTCGAGTGGGGTGCGGGGATTCTTGAGTGAGGGCATCAACAGATGTGGCTGATTTGCTGTGCCGCTTCATATGCATCATTGCACTGGACACCTGCTTGGAAGGTGAGCTTAGAGTTGTGCCAAAGCCAGTAGATAGTAAGCGTCTCAATGAGTCCTGTGCATCCTTAAAGTTTCACAAGAGCGTGTTCTGACTTGCTGCCCCCGGAGCCCACATTTTATTAGCTTTTACATCCCAAAGAACACTTGTCAGTCTTCGTCGACATGTCCAGTCACAGAGTCAGGGTAGACCCGAAATTTTGATTCCCTGTGGGTCATGTCAAAGCTATGGCCATAGCAAAGTTGTGTGCACCGGTCATGCGCTCTCATTTGGTTTATCCTCGGGAGCAGCTTGAGGATCACAAGACCTTAGCTTTTTACGGTATTGCGGAAGGCACCGTCTTCCAATTGGTGTCTCCCTATGCTCCATTCAAGATATTTGTCAATTGCGGGAATGGTAAGACTGTTGCTCTTGAGGTTTGCAGCTCTGACACAGTCAAGGAAGTGAAGAACAAGCTTCTTGATAAGCTGCCGATGAGTGCGCTGGTTCAATTGGATGGAATTGCTTATGCGGGAAAAAGGCTTGCTGAGACCGTGACTTGGCGAGCTATGGCATCCAGGGTAGCTCAACCCTCTTTGGGATTTTTTCGCCTCTTCATAAATCATATTCCTTGAGTTTGTAAGTACTGACGAGTGAACATGTTCTGACTTGGCTTTTGTATTAGAACGAATTATGAACACAAAGCTGGAAATCAGTATCCGACATTGATGCGCCCGATGCTAATTTTCTTAGCATCTCATTAGTACATCTTGTGCGATGAAGGTATAGTGTGTATTGGTGCTTCCTTACGTTGAATATCTGGACAAGGTAGAATCTCAGCAGTAGATTGTTTCGTGGGTTATTCTATTTGATCGGTGTCTTTTGTTGGAAGCTTGATGTGAGACCTAGCGATTTTAGTAGAAGCACCCCGAAGAACTTCTACTTTTGATTAGCAGTACTAGAGAGAACTCGGAATAGTTCTGACTTGCTTTTGAATTTGAAGGATTTTTTAACGAAAAGTTGGAAATTAGTATCTGACATTCATGCACCTGATGCTAATTTTCTTGGTATGTGATTAGTTCGTCATGTGCCATGAAGATACAGTGTATATCTCTGCTTCCTACATTGAATGTCATCTGGACATGGTAGAATCTCAGCAGTACATTATTTGGTGGGTTGTTCTGTTTGATCGATGTCTTTTGCTGGAAGCTTCATCTTAGACATACGTATTTCGGTAGAAGCTCCCCGGAAAACTTTACTTTTGATTAGCAGCACATCATATGACTCGGTCAGAGGTCTGCTTTTTTCATTTAGTAGTTGTTTTATGATTGCTAAGAATTTCTCGTTGAGCCACCACCAGAAAAATCCTTTGATTTCATTGTCTGCGATTGCTTCAACATTAAGGTGCTATCACGTGAGGGCAACTCTAGCCAGAGACCCAAATTCTGGTTTCTTCTTGAATGTCGGGTGGGGCGCAGTGATTCTTGAGTCGAGGCATTAGTAGATGTGGCTGATTTGCTGTGCAGCCTCATATGCATCATTGCGCCAGGCACCTGCTTGGAAGGTGATCTCAGAGTTGAGCTAAAGCCAGTAGATAGTAGGAGTCTCAATGAGTCCTGTACGTCCTTAATGTTTCACAAGAGCGTGTCCTAGCTTGCTGCCACCGGAGCCCACACTTTATATGCTTTTACATCCCAAAGAACACTTGTCGGTCTTCGTCGACATGTCCAGTCGCAAAGTCAAGGTAGGCGCTAAATTTTTGTTCCCTGTGGGTCATGTTAAAGCTTTTGCCATAGCAAAGATGTGTGCATGGGTCGTGCACTCTCATTTGGTCTATCGTTAGGAGCAGCTTGATGATCACAAGACCTTAGCTTGTTAAGGCATCGCAGATGGCTCCGTCTTACAATTGGTGTCTCCCTATACTCCATCTCAAATATTTGTCAATTGCGAGAATGGTAAGACCGTTGCTCTTGAGGTTTGTAGCTCTGACATGGTCAAGGAAGTGAAGAACAAGCTTCTTAATAAGCTGCCAGTGAGTGCGTAGGTTAAATTGCATGGAATTGCTTATAAAGGAAAATGGCTTGCTGAGACCGTGACCTGGCGAGCTATGGCATCCAGGATAACTTGACCCTCTTTGGATTTTTTCGCCTCTTCGTAAATCATATTCCTTGAGTTTGTAAGTACTGACTAGTGAACATGTTCTGACTTGGCTTTTGTATTAGAAGGAATTCTGAACACAAAGCTAGAAATCAGTATTCGACATTGATGCGCCCAATGCTAATTTTCTTGGCATCTCATTAGTACATCTTGTGTGATGAAGCTATAGTGTGTATTGGTGCTTCCTTACATTGAATATCTGGACAAGGTAGAATCTCAGCAGTAGATTGTTTTGTGGGTTATTGTGTTTGATCGGTGTCTTTTGCTGGAAGCTTGATGTGAGACCTAGCTACTTCAGTAGAAGCGCCCCGAAGAACTTTTACTTTTGATTAGATGCACTAGAGAGAACTCGGAAAATTTCTGACTTGGCTTTTGAATTAGAAGGGTTTTTTAACAGAAAGCCGGAAATTAGTATTTGACATTCATGCACTTGATGCTAATTTTCTTGGTATGTCATTAATTCGTCACGTGCCATGAAGATACAGTGTATATCTCTGCTTCCTACATTGAATATCATCTCAACATGGTAGAATCTGACTAGTACATTGTTTGGTGGGTTGTTCTGTTTGATCGTTGTCTTTTGCTGGAAGCTTGATCTTAGACCTACCTATCTCGGTAGAAGCTCCCTGGAAAACTTTACTTTTGATTTGCAGCACCACATATGACTCGACCGGAGGTTTGTTTTTTTTCATTTAGTAGTTGTTTTATGATTGCTAAGAATTTCTCATTGACCCACCACCAAAAAAATCCTTTGATTTCCTCATCTGCGATTGCTTCAACACTAAGGTGGCATCACGTGTGGGCAACTCTAGTCAGAGACCCAAATTCTGGTTTCTTCTTGAATGTCGGGTGGGGCGTGGTGATTCTTGAGTAAGGGCATCAGCAGATGTGGCTGATTTGCTGTGCCGCCTCATATGCATCATTACGCCGGGCACCTGCTTTGAAGGTGAGCTCAGAGTTGCGCCAAAGCCAGTAGATAGTAAGCGTCTCTGTGTATCCTTAATGTTTCAGAAGACCGTGTCCTGGCTTGTTGCCCCCGAAGCCCACACTTTATTTGCTTTTACATCCCAAAGAACACTTGTCGGTCTTCGTCGACATGTCTAGTCGCAGAGTTAGGGTAGATGCTAAATTTTTGTTCCCTGTGGGTCATGTCAAAGTTTTGGCCATAGCAAAGATGTGTGCACAAGTCGTGCACTCCCATTTGGTCTATCATTGGGAGCAGCTTGAGAATCACAAGACCTTAGCTTGTTACGGCATCACGGATGGCTCCATCTTACAATTGGTGTCTCCCTATGCTCCATTTCAGATATTTGTCAATTGCAGGAATGGTAGGACCGTTGCTCTTGAGGTTTGCAGCTTTGACACGGTCAAGGAAGCGAAGAACAAGCTTCTTGATAAGTTGTCGGTGAGTGCACTGGTTAAATTGCATGGAATTGCTTATGCGGGAAAAAGGCTTGCTGAGATCGTGACCTAGCGAGCTATGGTATCTAGGATAACTTGACCCTCTTTGGGATTTTTTCGCCTCTTCGTAAATCATATTCCTTGAGTTTGTAAGTACTGACTAGTGAACATGTTCTGACTTGGCTTTTGTATTAGAAGGAATTCTGAACACAAAGCTGGAAATCAGTATCCGACATTGATGCGCCCGATACTAATTTTCCTGGCATCTCATTATTACATCTTGTGCGATGAAGGTATAGTGTGTATATGTGCTTCCTTACGTTGAATATCTGGACAAGGTAGAATCTCAGCAATAGATTGTTTTGTAGGTTATTCTGTTTGATCAGTGTCTTTTGCTAGAAGCTTGATGTGAGACCTAGCTATTTCAATAGAAGCACCCCCAAGAACTTCTACTTTTGATTAGCAGCACTAGAGAGAACTCGGAATAGTTCTGACTTGCTTTTGAATTTGAAGGATTTTTTAACGAAAAGTTGGAAATTAGTATCGACATTCATGCACGATGCTAATTTTCTTGGTATGTGATTAGTTCGTCATGTGCCATGAAGATACAGTGTATATCTCTGCTTCCTACATTGAATGTCATCTGGACATGGTAGAATCTCAGCAGTACATTATTTGGTGGGTTGTTCTGTTTGATCGATGTCTTTTGCTAAAAGCTTGATCTTAAACCTACCTATTTTGTTAAAAGCTCTCTGGAAAACTTTACTTTTGATTAGTAGCACCACATATGACTCGGTCGGAGGTCTGCATTTTTTATTTAGTAGTTGTTTTATGATTGCTAAGAATTTCTCGTTGACCCACCACCAGAAAAATCCTTTGATTTGCTCGTCTACAATTGCTTCAACACTAAGGTGGCATCACTTGCGGGCAACTCTAGCTAGAGACCCAAATTCTAGTTTCTTCTTGAATGTCAGGTGGGGCGCGGTGATTCTTGAGTCAAGGCATCAGCAGATGTGGTTGATTTGTTGTGCCGCCTCATATGCATCATTGCGCCGGGCACCTGCTTGGAAGGTGTTACATCCCGATCCTCGGACACGCACCCATTCTTCACCTTGGTCGATTAAATAGTGACGTCTCAGGACACATCACCAACCCTTTCATTTTAATACGCATGCGGAAGCATATAAAATCCCCAGGCAATAAAGCAATGGGATAGGAAAGTAAGATTAAATTCCAAACTTTAAAAAACAACCACACTTATATACATTGCAAACTAGTGCACATATATATGAGGCGGACTACTAAGCCAGATTGAACTTAAACAAGTTCAGAAACAAGGCCTATAAGCAGGGGTGGGGGTTCCACAAACTACGGGTCCTCGTCCTCATCCTTGTTCTCCTCATCCTCCACACTCCAACAGAAGCCTTCAATAGACTGCACCGGACTTCTAAGATTTTCAAAATCCAGATCTGCTACATCTACAACCGAGCACGGAGAGGGATCTCCGGTACCTTTTCCAAAGGCGGCCTCCGGAACACACAAAGGTATCTCATACTCCGATAGGGGACCCTCTCTCTAACCATCTTAAGTCTGGCAGTACCACGATCTATATTGATGGGGCACCTTGTGGGTGAAACCCACATCGACCTAAACTATAAACCTCACTAGCTCATAAGTCCAGCTCCTAGGGCACCCGTAAAACGGAAAGTAAGAGGTTTGCTCTGTGATCTTCTTAGGCTATCTCAAAAACTTAGGAACGACCATGTAGGGACTTGAAATGGTTATTCAATAACCAGTGAGACAACGTCTCAGCAAGTTCTACCCCCTAAGATCCGATTAGGAAGCCAATGCACTTTAGAGGCTGCCTAAGCACAGCACGAATCAGAGGACTTACCTTGGCCTCAGTTCCTTATTGCAAGTCAATATATATATATCAAATATACACGATCACATCACATCATATCACACCAATCAGATCGAATCGTCGATCAATCGACCTAGTTGATTACATGTCATCTCGACCCTTTCTTGGTCAACTCATCTCATACTATCTATAAGTCTGTTCATATCAGGATTGCTCATTGCTAAGCTGATAAATAGATAGTATAGCTCGCTTTTGAGATGATCGGGTATACTACTCTCTACTAAGCTACCATATCGCCCTTAGGCCGATATAGTATACCAACAGTGCTCAATCTAAGCTGATAAGGTATACTGCTCTCCGCTTAACTGCCATATCACCCATAAGATGATATAGTATACCGACATTGCTCTCTTCTAAGCTGACAAGGTATACTACTTTCTACTAAGCTGCCATATCAGAGCCCGTAGGTTGATATAGTATATCGATATACTGCTCTCTGCTAAGCTGACATATCGCTCATATGTCGATATAGTATACCATCCCAATCATACAATCGATTCCATCTATTTATCATTCCCGATAAAAATAGCCGTGTGTGGATACACGATCGGCCTTAGCCAAAATATAATAATTCCACGTTTTGAACAATCCACCAGTTCCAATAGCCCATTACATACTTTTGGCGCTGTAAACCGACGCTCAATTAATTTCCAATCAATTACCAAAATTGATTAATTTAGGAATAAAATCCTAAAATCAGAATTAAATCAATTCAGCATGATTTAGCACTCAAATAAATAAATAGACACCACCATGATAATCAGCATCAAATTTCGATCGTAGGCTATCCCAGCCTAATTTTCGGAAAATAATTAATTAATTAATTAATTATGGAAATTATTAAATAATGCAATAAATCCAATTTAGGCCTGTAATACCTAATTGGAAGCTGAGACGGACCCAGAAAATTTCCAAGGTTTGTTCAATAAATACTAGAACCTATTTCTTTGCTAACTACACTAATTATTTGCCTAACATGCATCAATAAGTCTCTAACTTAATTACTCTAATATAATCTATCCACTTAATTGCACTTAATTAAATTTAATCAATCCATAAGCATTATTAACCGATTAATAAGGAATGAGTGAGCAAAACTCACCCGTTTAACAATTCGTTCGGATTGAAACATCGGGAACGGCGCGGGGGTCGCTTTTCTCCAAAGTAGGCCTAGGTTTTTAGGCCCGGAAGCACCTCAAAATAGGCCTAATAGCCGCTGTGAAACCCACAAAACTTATGTTCCATTCTTGCTGAAACAAAGAGGAAACAAGCTTGGTTAGGCAAAGCAAGACCAGTGGAAGGCTTGGCAAGGTAACCGGCGGCCGAACGGCGAAGAAACGGGTTGATTAGAGCTCCAGTGAGTGGGTGGTTGGCAACTGGTGGCTCCCAGGGTCAAAGGGGGATGTGCTAGTGGTTGGAACGAGCAAAGGAAGGGTCGGAATTGGGAGAAACTCACGAAAAATGCGAAACAGTTCACTCGACAAGGCTCTAGACGGTCCGGCGACCGGTAACTTCACGCCAGCATACCGGACTGCTGGCGGCTTCGTTCGGGGCGAGGTCGGGCTTGATTGAACGATGTGGATGTCCTTGTCACGGCGATGGGTGGCTTGTTCACTGATTCATCCGGGAAGTTGACGTTTTACTCGAATCTTTGGCGAAAGGTCGATTAGAGCAGAAACTGGAAGAAGTGAAAACAGAGGAGGGAAAACGGTCTGGCGGTGGTGTGGCTGCTCCGGCGACTTCCTTGGCTGCTGGTGGGGTTCAAACAAGGTAAAGAGGGAGATGGAGAGGATAAGAGATGAGGTTAGGGCCACATTGCCTTCATTTTCCACAAGGTTGTCCCCCTTGGACTCTTCCTCAACTAAGCCATCTTCCTTGGCTATCCACGAGCCACCAAGGCTTCCCCCCACAACCTTATATTGGTCCAAAAATGGCTAGGGGAATGGGGCACACGAATTTGAGGGGCTTTGGCTTCAATTGGTCTTAATTTCATCTTCAATCCAATCTCACATGGCCTTTATAAATTCAATTGACATCTCAATGTTCTAATTGATATTTTTTTTCTCACCTATGGATCCATCTTGGATCCCCATTTTTCGATCAAAATGATTCACAGCCTTTTTCTGAACAAAAACGGTCCTATGCTGACTTTTTCCCCAAAAGTCTCAGATTTCGGAAAAATCTTATGAGACCGAGTCGACGTTCCTAGAATTTATTGTGACATGACAAAATCTTCGATTTCTGAAATCAAACTCGAAATAACGGTTAATTTCCATTTGACGGGTTTTTAGCGTGACCTAAGCTACCATGTAGTTTTCAAAGATTTTTAGTGTAAATGACCCATGGTTGATTTTTTTCGAGCCACAACGAACCCACTGGACACATTGGCGATTCTCGATTGTCGTGAAAATCTCGAGAATTCAAATACGAACACAGGGTACCAAAATGACAGAAGAATCAGTTTAGGGTCGGTCGACAAGAACTTTCCAATTTAGTGGTGTCACCCACGATTAGCCACATATCTCAGTTGAACAAACCTATCTCTGATCTTTAATCGATTTATATCTGGGCCGTAATTATCTCGGCAGATTAGCACGGTCGAGTAACCGATCTCTAGTCGAATTCTCAAGTATATTGCATTAAAATTCCTTAATGGCTTCCCCAGATAGTCTAGTTATCTCAAGAGTAATCAGCTTTGAGAACAGCCCTATAGTCGTGTCAATGAAATGCCCGATTTATTCAGTAGAAAACATGACTGAAAATCTGGGATGTCACAGAAGGTGAGCTCAGAGTTGAGACAAAGCCATTAGATAGTAGGCGTCTCAGTGAGTCCTATGCGTCCTTAATGTTTCACAAGAGCATGTCCTGGCTTGCTGCCCCCGGAGCCCACACTTTATTTGCTTTTACATCCCAAAGAACACTTGTCGGTCTTCGTCGACATATCTAGTCGCAGAGTCAGGGTAGACGCTAATTTTTTGTTCCCTATGGGTCATGTCAAAGCTTTCACAATAGCAAAGATGTGTGCACGGGTCGTGCGCTCTCATTTGGTCTATCATTGGGAGCAGCTTGAGGATCGCAAGACCTTAGCTTGTTATAGCATCGCGGATGACTCCATCTTACAATTGGTGTCTCCTTATGCTCTATTTTAGATATTTGTCAATTGCGGGAATGGTAAGACTGTTGCTCTTGAGGTTTGCAGCTCTGACACGGTCAAGGAAGTGAAGAACAAGCTTCTTGATAAGCTGCCGGTGAGTGCGCCGGTTAAATTGCATGGAATTGCTTATGCAGGAAAAAGGCTTGTTGAGGCCGTGACCTGGCGAGCTATGGCATCTAGGATAACTCGACCCTCTTTGGGATTTTTTCTCCTCTTCGTAAATCATATTCCTTGAGTTTGTAAGTACTGACTAGTGAACATGTTCTAACTTGGCTTTTGTATTAGAAGGAATTCTGAACACGAAGTTGGAAATCAGTATCTGACATTCATGCACCTGATGCTAATTTTCTTGGCATCTCATTATTACATCTTGTGTGATGAGGTATCTTGTGTATCGGTGCTTCCTTACGTTGAATATCTGGACAAGGTAGAATCTCAGCAATATATTGTTTTGTGGGTTATTCTGTTTGGTCTTTTGCTTGAAGCTTGATGTGAGACCTAGCTATTTCAGTAGAAGCGCCCCGAAGAACTTCTACTTTTGATTAGCAACACCAAAGAGAACTCAGAATAGTTCTGACTTGGCTTTTGAATTAGAAGGATTTTTTAACGGAAAGCTGGAAATTAGTATCTGATATTCATGCACCTGATGCTAATTTTCTTGGTATGTCATTAGTTCGTCACGTGCCATGAAGGTAGAGTGTATATCTTTGCTTCCTACATTGAATATCATCTCGACATGGTAGAATCTTAGCAGTACATTGTTTGGTGGGTTGTTCTGTTTGATCGATGTCTTTTGCTGGAAGCTTGATCTTAGACCTACCTATTTCGGTAGAAGCTCCCTAGAAAACTTTACTTTTGATTAGCAGCACCACATATGACTCAGCCAGAGGTATGCTTTTTTCATTTAGTAGTTGTTTTATGATTGCTAAGAATTTCTCATTGACCCACCACCAGAAAAATCCTTTGATTTCCTCATCTGCGATTGCTTCAACACTAAGGTGGCATCACGTGAGGGCAACTCTAGCCAGAGACCCAAATTCTGGTTTCTTCTTGAATGTCGGGTGGGGTGCGATGATTCTTGAGTCAGGGCATCAGTAGATGTGGTTGATTTGCTGTGCCGCCTCATATGCATCATTGCGACGGGCACCTGCTTGGAAGGTGAGCTCAAAGTTGAGCCAAAGCCAGTAGATAGTAGGCATCTCAGTGAGTCCTGTGCGTCCTTAATGTTTCACAAGAGCGTGTCCTGGCTTGCTACCCCACGTTGCTCCATATCTATCGCGATGACAAATTTGCACGTAGAGCAAGATTATTGTTCTTTGTGCTAAATTAGTGAACAACTTACCTCTGGTCATTTTAGATGCACTTTTAGGAGGAAATATAGAACCAACCTCCGGATACCAATAGTATGGAAGGGTCTATGTTCTCTCCCGCAGGCTGCGATGTGAGTTGTAGAGTGGAATGAAACTTGCTCATATGCATCACCATGCAGGGAATGAGCTGCTGCCCTATGCTTAGTTTCTTGATCATGCTTAATGAATTGATGATGAGGACAAAGACTTCAGGAAAGTGATCTCAAAGCTATTTCTTTCATTGTCCCCCTTATTAGTTGGAGCATCCTTGTTTGTATTAGTGAATTGTCAAGAAGGGATTCTATGCAATATGGAAGCTGGTTTTGGGATATCTTTAGAATGCATTATGCAGTGGAGTCTCAATAAATAAAATCCTTATCACGCACCGCATATTCTTGAGCTGATCATTAGACCATCCATCTATGTGATGCCCAGAAGTATGGCGGCACTGAAAGAGGAGGTCAAGCAGTGGCCATACCAAACTCGGGGCGCTTGCATTCATGGGAAACACAATTTGCAATTCATGATCCTTTTGTTGTCTGTGCAATTCAAAATGTGCAACTCTTATGAATTTAAATCTCTAAGTATCATCAGTTTCAATCGCTTAAGAATGAGCATGATAACCTATGTTTGTTTGTGCTATATGCTTGAATCAAGGTGGTGCGACTTCAGTCAAGTTTCCTAGATTTATGTGACAGTAATTTTCTTGTCACGGGACTTCAAATGGATGGGGATCCTATTAGATACTAATTGCTCTACTGCTAACATGATAACCGGCTCATGATAAATTTCTCAGACTTATCGTTAGTGTCGACATGCCACTTGACTCATACTTAGACTCGAAATGGAAACGAATGGAGTCAAGACATACCGAAAATATGCGAAATATGTCTCACGCCTTTGATGCGGCTCTCTAATGCACCTAATATTTTCGCAGCTAGAGGATCAATTGAGAGGAATTAAATAATTCATGATTTTCTTTTCACAATAATTCCTACTTTGGAAAAAAGTGGGCCTGCTAATATTTTCTTTTTATTTTATTAGTTCTGTGAAACTGCTCACTCAAAAGGCAAAACACAATACATAAAAAGGGGACATGTGCATTATAAGTTTTGAAAATTGTCAGAAAGTGCAACTTAATTCTAAAATTTACAAAAGGTGCAATGATGTTTCAAAACTTGTCAAATTGATGAAAAAACTCATTTCCTTAGTTCCATTCAATTTGGTTAATGGAGAATGCCAACATCACTTCTTCTTTGTTATTGTTATTTTCTCTCACACGTGGCTAAAAGAAGAAGAACAAGGCTAAAAGAACATTGTTTTAGATCCAAATATGATTTTTTGATCTAATTATTTTAAAACTAAATTTGAAAAATAATTTAATTTTTGAAAATCATATTAAAAATGGAGGAAGGAAGTCCAAATGGCAAGAGCTCAGACCTCCCTCCGTCGCCCCACCCTCGTCGAGCTGGCGATGGTGGGGGTTGGCCAGTGATGAGCCGTCGTTGACGAGGGTTAGCGGTACATGGTTGAAGCCTGGCAACCCCATCAACCCTCCCCCACCCACCGCAGTCTTCCCGGCGAGGGCTCCACCCACCTCGCGTAGTTTCCCCTTTTATTTTTAATAAAAAGTTTACCTTATTTTTTTTTTTTATGTTAATTTAAGTAAAATTATATAAAAATCATATTTATACTAAAGGGACGTTGATTTAATCTTCTACTTCATGAGCCAGCCATGTCAACATCGTTTAAGAGAGGGAAGATATTTGAAAAAAAGAGAGCTACAATCAGCATTTTTCATTAGTTAAGTTGGACGGAATTAATAGAGGGTCGATTGTATAAATTTAACAAATTCTAGGGCTTCACTATATTTTTTATAAACTTTACCATTTAATTGCACTTTTGTCACAAATTATAGGGTTTCGACACCTATAAAAAAAATAAAAAGAACCCTTCTTTTTTGTTCGTCGCCGTTACCTTTAAGTGAGGACATGACTTTTTAAATCGTTCTGCTCCAATGGCTGCGTCGCCTTCTCAACTACCACGCTCTATGCCTCCAAATTCTGACGGAGAATAGGTCATCTCTCCTATCTTTCTGGGTCTCATGTTCGTTTTGTCGTCTTTCTGATTCTCGATTTCTTAGTATTTTCTTTAGGGTTTCGAGATTCTTTCTTTTTTTTTTTTTTTTTGAGATGAAGATGTCTGCCTATCGCAGTCTTGCATTAGTATCATATCTTCTTAACTTGACTTTGCCTAAAGTAATTTGAGGAAAAGAAATGCAACATCTACATCACATTCTCACATTTAAGGCCATATCTTTATTAACACCATCTTAAAATATCCTGTGTCGGCCTAGGTTTGGCAGCCTGGTTGTGTGTGCCACGTATAGTGCTACAACATTAAAACATGCACAACAGTTTATAATCACAAAAAAAAAAAATTATTTTAATGAAATTAAAATTGATCCTTAAGCTAATAACCTGCACACAAAAAAAAAAAAAAAAAAAAAGATTCAGGTTAGCGAAGCATTTAAACAAGATAAAAAGGCCAAAGTCTATAAAAAATCGTCCCAAGTGAAGTCACCAAGCTATCGCTACCTCCTTTTCAGCACCCCTACGTGCGCATGCGGAGGCTAATGGCTTGCTAAGCATTATGTTTAGCCCGGGCTCTTCCAAACCCACTAATTTACAACTGACAGCTTGAGTTTTTTGACCTACAAGTCAATTTAAATTAGGAGTCGTCATTAATCGATTTGGGATGAGTCAATTAAAAATCCAAGTAAAATATTGGAAGAAATATTTTATCCTTGTGCAACTAGAGAAACTAGAATCGATGACTTGATTATACCAGTTAATCAACTAATGCCATTTTTGTCCACCATCTAATGTACACAGACTACGGGGAAAGGAATCAAGACAACCAAGGTCAGACTCATGCCAATATTCATAGCACTCAACCAGCAACACCCAACAATCGTAGCATACACACGAATGTAATCGAAAACTCACACGAAATGAACAAAATAGCATGGTCCGGTGCACTTGAAACAGGGCACGAGAATAAGGGAGCTTTGGCCGAAAGTCCCTACCCAGCTTGTGGCATTGGGCGGCGGATGAGCTCGAAGATCGGGCTAGGGACAGAAGAACAATCATTTGACTTTGGCACATGAGGTGGCGGCTTTGACTAGGTAACATAATGGAAATGTATCAGATTGCAAATCCTGGAATGACGGTTCGACCCATCTTTGGCCTCGAGGAGTGGTGAGTAGCACGTAGCTTTTTATTTACTATTTACCCTAAGCGCCTGCCTTTTGGGGACTTGGCATGAATCTCAAATCGTAGCATAGCCTTCGTTCCCTCAATTCCAGAGTCTACACTCTTGCGTCATAAGGCTCCGTCCTGGAATCAAGACCGCCTTCCTTTGACCAAGGGGTCCTCGAACCAACTTGCCGTCCCTCTCCCCTTCCCCACCTCGCACTTGTCCGAGCTGAGATTCTCAGGAAACCAACCTTGAGTCAGCACAACTAACTGGAAAAATTGAAACGCAACCTTCTACGGGCTTGGTTCAGGAAGTGGGATAATGTTGCTGGGTAGTGGGCGCGGTTCAAGCGCGGTGGTCCCCGGAGGCTCGCTCTCACTCTCTTTATCTCTCAGATCCCACTCTCAGCCTCTCATATGTCTCCCTCGCTCATAGATCTCGCTCTCTTCCTTCCTTCTTGGGCCTGCTCACTCTCAAGGGAAGTTGTCGAGCTTGCTCCTTCGATCTCTCTCTTCGTGTTCATGTGTGTGTGTGTCTCCTTGGCTCTTGAACGCTTTATTTATAGGCGAGGGAGGCCGGTCGATGGAGGTGGTTCAACTGCCGATCCTCAATGTGCCGACCGCCCTTGGTGCAGTCAAACCGGCATCCTTTCAGCCCTGAAGGCCTACTCGGCCTTAAAGACGCATCCCATCCGTCCGAGTTTCTCACTGCACTTGTTCTTCACACTTGTGTAAGTTGCAGAGGAGGGAGGAGGAAAGAAGAGAGGAAAAATACAAGGGGGAAGGGGCCTGGCCAAGGGAAAACATAAGTGGGTTGGGCTCGGTCCTAGGTGAAGGAAAAAAGAAAAGGGGCTGGGCTTAGGCCGAGCCCCAAGCCATTAATTTATCTAAAAATAGGGTAAAAGCAATAAAATAAGAAATAAAACTTAATGGATGCAAATAAAAACTAAGACCTAGGTGATGCAAAATTATTTTTGTTAGGGCCAAATCAGTCCATAATTTTTTTTATGTAATTTAATCTTAAATATTTAGTTAAAATTTAAACGTCAACACCCTTTGACCATAAGTCAACTATTAGTTAAAAGTTGAATTTTTGTACAAAAAGATCCTAAATGGTTTTAGTTTCATTTTAGTAAACTTAATTTTCCCAAATTTCAAAAATTTGACCCAAAAATCAACTTTTTAGGAAAAATCAACTTTTTGGTCAAACCTTTGACTAAAAATACTGAAAAAAAAATAAAAAATCTATAAAACACTCCATTTTTGTTTCAATTTAACCTTAGCATTCAAAATTTTGTGAAAATTGATTAAGAACCTTGTTTTCCCAATTTTTCAATTTCAGGTTGAAAATAAGTTAAAAATAAACTTACTTTCATTCTAGTCATAATTAGGCTTACTTCCTTTTACGACATTTGATCTATGGACCATTTCTCATTCACTAGTTTCTTTTTTCATTGGTTCACTTAGTTTTGAAAACAGTTGTGTTGAAATGTGAATTGTCATTTTTAGCCATAATTAGAGGGTCCAGATCAATTCTTCATGATTTGTGAATTGACATTTACATTCAACTCATTTCCTTGAGATAAGTTCGAATCCGAGGTCCATTTTAAGAGATTCACTTGAGAACTTTTCAATTTGAGGAATTTAACCTTCTTGAGTGTAGGAAAACCAAGCTATTGAGCTTCGATTAAAGAAATTCAAGTTGACCCATTTGAGACTAAAGTTTAATTTCGCGAATCAAGGTTCAATTTCATTATTAAACCTTAGGTTATCCTAAGGTTATCCTAAGCATAGGCAATTAGTCGAATATGTGTCTCGCAATATTAATTAAATTCAATTTCGATTAATTTGCGGTTTTGATTGAGAAATTATGAGAAATTTTCCAATTTGGCCTATGGAGTCCAATTGCATATACTTATGGTGTAGGTCCATTATTTTTCATAATAATCAAGAAATTAGGTCAATAGAAAATCTACTTATCACATTTATATAATTTAATTGGTCTAATCTCTTTAGAATTGGACCATTTTTCTTCAAATTGAGTAAGTTTTCCTTTCAATTTGGTCCCTAAGAGACAAAATTGCAGAAAATTTGGCCCCCCAAGGATCGGCCCACCAGAATTGTCCAAGAATTGGTCAAACCAACTTAAACTGATCCAATCGGCCGCCAATGAAGAAGGCAGGTTTGGCCCTTTCTTGGCTGGTTCTTAGAGGTCAGAAATTGTTTGTCGACTCCTCATCATGTGTATTTTATCCTCTTGTCCCTCAATTTTTCAAATTTTACGAAAATACGCATGAATTTCAAGAAATTACAAAATTGCCCCTAGTTAGGCCATAATCGCAATTTGCATTTGAACTCCCTTTTTTGTGCATTGATACCATCAATCGATTGTGGGAGACATTTTAATTGGGATTAATCCCTAATGAGCTTAATCAAGTCATTTAATCAAGTTTCAACCTTTGGATTGAATCAATGGTCAATATTTGATCTTAAATCGAGACTATATAAAGTTTTTTCCCTCCAAAAACCTTAACGGGGCTCATTTGATCAATTTATAGATATGCACATCAAACTTTCTCAAATCTCTCTCTGTCTCTCTCTCTCTCTGTCTCTCTCTCTCTCTCCCTCCCTTTCCCATTTTTTCCTTCTCAACTCCCCTCCATTGTGCGTGACTAGTGATCGCTGGTTTCGGCCCCCTCTTCAGCAGTCCTCTTGGCCACACCACCGCCTTTGGCTCACATCCCGTTCTCTTCTAGTGCCGATCAAGACCTCTTTCAACTCCAGTGGCCACTGGAGTTTCTTGTCCAGCTGCATCTTTAATGAAGATCAAAGACTAGCAATTGAAAAGGTTTTTGAGGTGATCGACTCCTCTTAGCTGATTGATATCCAGCGATGGTTCAATTGTGAACCGGCTACCTCCGATCCTCCCTCTATGTATCCTTGACCATCTATTGGTCAGGGTTTGGTCAGATAGTTATGTTAGTGAAATCTTTCTTCTATATTTTGAAGCTGACAAAACGTTTCCAAGTCTAAAGACTTTTAGACTCATCTATCAAAGTCTGAAGACTTCCAGACTGAAGATCGCCACACTCAAGGTTTAAAGTCTGCCCTCGCTGACAGTTTATAGATCATTGAAGAAGTATTGTTCAGATACGACGTTATCCTTAAGGATTTGATTCGTTTGATCGAAGATGATCTCACGGTTGGAGAAGGCACATATAGATCTATTATTCATATGACAAGTAAATCGAGTAAGAAAGATCCGTTGATTGGTGAAGTATACTTGGAAGGTTCTACTTATGAAAACCTAGATCTTGATTGTATGGGCGAACAGGATTGGTGGGCTATCTTCATATTCCTTAAATAACAAGAGATCTCCCAAATTGATTTCGTCCAACGGGTAGATTGGACGAACTCCTTTGGAAAGTGTCAACGGTTATGTAAGTATGGAGGAGTATAAAAGGAAGACGCTCTAGTTGTTCAAGTGTGTGCGAGATAGAAAAATTCCAAAGTCTGAAACTCCCTACTCTTTGCTAATTCATTTGTTGAGCATACATTGTACTCAAAAGAGAGAATTTTGTAAGACCTTGAAGAAGTGTAGTAGAGTCTCTGCACTGTGGAATAGAGGACGTGGGATTGTAACGTTTCTTTTGATTCATAGTGAAATCCAGCCGGTGGGCTGTCAGCATGGGAGAGTGGACGTAGGCTCGAATTAAGCCGAACCACTATAAATCTCGTGTTCTTATTCTCTTCCCCGAATCTCTTTATTTTGTTCATATTTCTATTTAACTGCTAAAGTTTGATCTTGCTTAAAGTCTACTACTCTTCGAATTTAGTTCCAAAAGTCTGTTGTTATTCAGACTCAGGTTAAAAGTAAAGGTTTTCACTACATTTTGTAGAATCTGTTTTTACACCTATTCACCCCCCTCTAGGTGTTCATACTAGCACTTTCAATTGGTATCAGAGCTTGTGTACTCATTTAGATTGAAGTGGTTTTTACTTCAGAGTTAACGATCCATGACTAGTATGTTGGCTCCAGGTTTGGTTGAAGGGTAAAGTAACACCAGACCACCTTACTTTGATGGGAAGGAATACAATATATGGAAAAACAAGATGAAGGCTTTCCTAAGATCAAAAGATCCCCTGGAATGGGATGTGGTAAACAAAGGAGTTATTCCTAAAGCTGCAACAGTCTCAGAAAGAGGAAAAGAAGCTGTTGAGTCTAGCGTGATGACTCAAGAAGAGATAAACAAGAGACAAGCTCTCGATGCAAAAGTAATTTATTCCTTATATTGTGCATTATCTCCCACTGAATATACCAGAATATCTTCTTGTGAAACAGATAAAGAAGTCTAGGATAGATTGTACATCACCTATAAAGGAACTAATCGAGTGAAAGAAACCAGAATCAATATTCTACTCAGTCAATATGAAGCATTCAAGATGAAACTAAGAGAATCTATCACTGACATGTTTAGTCGTTTTACAGAAATCGTGAATGGTCTTGAGTATCAAGGATAACCAATCTCTGGACCTATGAAGTTTAACAAGTTATTGCGGGGACTCTCCAAAGATTGGAATCACGTGAAAACCTCAATAAGGGAAACACAAAGGATCATGCCACTTTTTGTTGACGAATTGATTGGCACTCTTCAGTCTTATGAAGTAGAGCAAATCAATGAAGATGAGGATCTCAAAGGTAAAAAGTCTATTGCATTAAAATCTAATGATGATTCTGATGTTACAGATTCAGAATACGATATGGACGATGAAGAACTTGCCCTCATGATAAGAAGGTTCAGAAAACTAAACAAAAATGGAAAAAGATTCAACTGGATGAAGCAAAGTTCTCAAAAGTTTCAAAGTAAATCAGCTGAGGATGATGAATCCAACAAAGATGTGATTTGCTTTGAATGTAAGAAAAATGGACACATCAGACCCAACTGTCCTTTACTGAAGAAAAAGAAAGGAGGTATGCCATTGTCATTAATTGATGAGTTCTTAAAGAATAGGGGATTCAAGAATGAAACCCTGTTTTTGAGAGATTTGGAGAGGCTAAGAGTTGTGGAAAAAGGATCGGCTAAGAAAGCATTTCAGAATATTCCAAGTGATCCACACTATAGCACTGCGAATCAACCACAATCTCTGGATGATGATGAACGGTTGTATTCTCATTTCCAACCTAGGTCTGGGGTGGCTACAAACATTACTGATGGTTCGAATCTTTTTAGATCCAAGGATCATAAAAAGGTTTATGCAAGTTTTTTGAAGAGAGGGGTGATGAACCCCAGGACTGTTGACTTTGATTTCCTCGATTCGATAAAAATTAATTTGAGAGAAAAGTTTGCGCTATTGCAATTGGAAAAATTCTGTTTTGATTCTACTGCTGCATTTCCAAAACTGATTGCTTACTTTTATTCGAATCTATCCTTTTTGGATGCACACAGTTTTATCTTCACTGTGAAAGATGGGGAATTTTTGGTGACCACAGACATTTTGGCTGACTTAATCGGGGTGGAAAGAACGAGTTTTCAACCGATTAGTGTGTCCATTGCTCATGCTATCTGTCTTTGGTAAGAGACAGGGATGTTGAAGGAAAACTTTCTTATTTAAGGATGAGTGCTTCGAACATTCTCTTGCACAAAATTGTGAATAATTTCATTCGCCCTAAATCGACATCTAAGACTAATTTTTCTCGTTCAGAAGCCAAATTGATGTGTGCAATCAATACTGGTTTTAAGTTCTCTTTGCCTCACACTATTCTGTTCCACATGTTTCAAACTGTGACTAAGGATAAGGGATAGCTTCCTTATTCTACTCTTATCACTCGAGTCTTTAGGCACTTCAAAATTCATATCTCTACACCATTGAGTCTAAAAGCCATCACTTCGATGGTAATTGGGTTCAAAATGGTGTCAAAGATGCGCTTAAAAAAGCTGAACAAAGTGCTGGAACGAATGAAGAATAAATCTCCTCTCAAGGCAAAGCAAGGCTCTACTGCGGCTAAAAGAAAAGGCAAAGAGCCCATGATTGCTCCTGTAAAGAAGAAAAGAGCTTTCATTCTAGAAGATGAAGAAAATGAGGATGAGCTTACTATTTCTGCCTTGAAATATCTGAAGACCTTTGTCAGCTTTCCTGAGAGAAGAGAAGAGTCAGAAGAGGGAAAATAGAGAGAAGAATCGGAGAATGAAGAAGAACAGAGGGAAACAGAGGAAAGAAGAGAAGAAGAAGAAGAAGAAGAGGAGGAGGAAGAAGAAGAAGAAGAAGAAGAAGAAGAAGAAGAAGAAAAGGAAGAGGAAGCAGAGGAAGAAATGGAAGAAGCTGAAAAAGAAAGGGAAGAAGAAGCAGAAGAAGCAGAGAGGGAAGGAGATCATGGTACTCAAGACTCTTTCGAGCCAACCTTGGCTATCTCTCTGTTTAGTCATTCCGAGATAAGAGAAGAAGAATCTACTGGAGTGCATCATTCTAAGGCTGAGGAAGCTTTACCTACTTCTCTTGAGGGGATTAAAACAAGGGGAGCTGACGGTCAAAAAGGTACTTCTTCACCCTTACTTACTAGTGTTGTAAGTCAATCTGCAGCAGACCCAGAAGAAATGCATGCCTCACATTATCCAGAAGATAGACCTCCTACTGAGACTCCATCATTTCTCAATTTCCCTGAGTTTCACTCTGCTGGTCCAAGTGATACAATCAAGCTCAAATAGCAGACTTTTCAAGACTGCTGGAAATTCTTTTGGATGTGCGGAGTCAGCAATATGCTATGAGTTTTGAGATGCTGGATCTCAAGAACGCTGTTAAGGCCACTTCAGTGTCTCTTCATGAACAACTGGATTCCTTGAGGAATCAAGTTTAGTCTTTACGTGCAGGGTGAAGAATTTCAGGCGCTAAAACAGAGTTTTGACAAGCTTGAACAGACAGTGCACTCAATGAGAGAATACGAGCTTGTTCGCTTACCCAAGCAGCCTTAACTCTTGATCTTTTCCAAATCTATCTCTTTTTCCGATCTACACTTTTTGCTGTTGACAAAAAGGGAGAGATGTTTATGCAGATTTGTTTTGACTTGATGTTATGTTTTGACTTGTTTGGACTTTATTTTGTTTGGTGTGATTTTTGTTTTGGACTGGTTTGGATTACTGAGGCTTGCAGAGCAACTTAAGCTATTATTATTGATTATGCTAAAGATAGTCGCGTTTTCAGGACTAACATGTTTTCAGGACTAATATGTTTTTTGTGACTGCAGATTCACTACTATTTTTTTCTAATCTTTAATAATTGTTTATATACAAGAAAAGCTTGGTTTGCTTAAGTGTTGCATGTCAGAGTGTCTAAATCTACAGGAAAGTTTTGTCACCATCAAAAATGGGGAGATTGTTGGTGAAATCTTTCTTCTATATTTTGAAGCTAGCAAAACATTTCCAAGTCTAAAGACTTTCAGACTCATCTATCAAAGTCTGAAGATTTCCAGACTGAAGATCGCCACACTCAAAATTTAAAGTCTGCCATCGTTGACAGTTTCTAGATCATTGAAGAAGTCTTGTTCAGATACGACGTTATCCTTAAGGATTTGATTTGTTTGATTGAAGATTATCTCACGGTTGGAGAAGGCACATATAGATCTATTATTCGTATGACAAGTAAATCGAGTAAGAAAGATCCATTGATTGGTGAAGTATACTTGGAAGGTGCTACTTATGGAAACCTAGATCCTGATTGTATGGGCGAACAGGATTGGTGGGCTATCTTCATATTCCTTAAATAACAAGAGATCTCCCAAATTGATTCGGTCCAACGGGTAGATTGGACGAACTCCTTTGGAAAGTGTCAACGGTTATGTAAGCATGGAGGAGTATAAAAGGAAGACGCTCTAGTTGTTCAAGTGTGTGCGAGATAGAAAATTTCCAAAGTCTGAAACTCCCTACTCTTTGCTAATTCATTTGTTGAGCATACATTGTACTCAAAAGAGAGAATTTTGTAAGACCTTGAGGAAGTGTAGTAGAGTCTCTGCACTGTGGAATCGAGGACGTGGGATTGTAACGTTTCTTTTGATTCATAGTGAAATCCAATTGGTGAGCTGTCAGCGTGGGAGAGTGGACGTAGGCTTGGATTAAGCCGAATCACTATAAACCTTGTGTTCTTATTCTCTTCCTTGAATCTCTTTATTTTGTTCATATTTTTGTTTCACTGCTAAAGTTTGATCTTGCTTAAAGTCTACTACTCTTCAAATTCAGTTCCAAAAGTCTGTTGTTATCCAGACTCAGGTTAAAAGTAAAAGTTTTCACTACATTTTGTAAAATCCGTTTTTACACCTATTCACCCCCCATTTAAGTGTTCATATTAGCACTTTCAAGTTATTGGAACTGTTTTGATGGCCCGATCCTTCTTCAGTGACAGAATTGGTCCGAATCGGATGATTTCTCTCTCAATCACATGAATTGGCAATTCAAGCACTCGATCCAACCCTCCAGTGAGTTTTGGGTGTTCTTCTAGCGGTCCTTGAATTTCTTCGGATGATCCACACTTCGATCACTAATTGATCAAGTTTGATTTGATGAAACCGCAAAATGTAATACTCAAATTGTGAATCCAATGAAGCAAGATCAAACTAGTCGATCGGGGTTGGGATTCAAACCTAGGATCATATTTCATTCTTAAATTTGAAGATTTGGATGTTAGATGTTGATATGTGATGAGGTTGTATTGATTGAGAATGAGTTTAAGTTTGATTGTTCTTGATTACCTTGTTATGCAAAAATCGTATCCTTATATGTGACCTTTTGTTAAGGGTGATCTGAGGTAGTAAACTTTGTTTTCTGGCCTCGAGTTATTCTAGACATACGATCTAGGTTCAATAAGCTTCAATTTGATAGGTTATAGGCCCCAAACAGACTTTATTTGGTACCTGAATTATGCCTCGGAAGTTGGATGCTTCTGCTGTTTTTTGTGCAATGTTTTGGTGTTTTGACTTTAAACGTGCTATTTGTTTGTTATTTTTCTACTGATGTTTGTGTTGAGATTTTGGAGACGATTTCTTCATGGAAGTTACATGAAAATATGTTAGTCATGTCATATCTTCTTTTTTTTTTAAAGAATTTTTGGAGTTGATTTGATTAGGCAAAACCTTGAAAAATCATCCTTAGGTCAATCTGTCCTATCTTGAGTGCGACCTATATTTGCTATGAAATGAGATCTTAAATGAGTTTATTTGGATTCCCATCCTTCATGAAAGTTGTAGTTTGCATTACAAGCTTTCTAATTAAGTATAATTTGCGCCAAATGATCATCGTTTACTAGGTCAATCATGTGTGTGAAGACACATTACTATTGCTGCACTTTGTGAATTTGATTGCGTTGTTCTATTTTACCATTTTTTGTGTTGTTCATGTGAATCAAATTAGACTTAGGTGTTTCCATGGAAAATAACCGCGACATGGCATTCTACATGGAAGATTTTTCATAAGATTTAAGCATGTCTTTAGGCCATAAAAAATGACTCTTGTTCTGTGTCACACTTGCTGTGACTAAGGCTGATCACGAACCCATGAAAACATCTTCGTTTGAGCTCCTTAAGAGCAAAATTAGGTCTTGAGGTCTTCTAGACAAATTAAGAGGATATTGCAGCTTCGCATTGATCTATGGTATGCCTCATTTGAAAGTCATTTACTATGTAAAAGTCATGCATCAAGTTGGCAAATCATAACTGAAAATGTCATGCATTTTGTTCTTAATGAAAAATCATCTATCGATGTTAATGAATCTATGTGACTCTTTGCACTTCGATTTAGGATTAAATATATTAACCAAACCTGTGTCACATTCAACCTTACAAATCTCACATTTTTTTGTGCATTGTTTAGGTGGTCCCATAGTCCAATGATCATGCATCATTTACTAATTTGCTTGTGGTTGATTTGCACACTTTTATGATCATTGCTATTCGACCATGAATTTGACCCCAATCGAACTCAACCCCTCTTAGAAAGTCTTAGCATTTGTCTTAATCTTTTAAATGACGGTAATTTTGCATTATTTGCATTTCATTTATCTCGGTTTATATTTTTGTCAAGTTTGCCTAGAAATCTATTTTTAATGAAATTTGGAATGCCTGCTTTGCTCTTTTTTAGTCAGATCTCTTGCTATTCTTGTATGTTTTTTTTATTATTATTATTAAGGATTCTAAGGTCAGGTCCTCAACAAAGTTTGTTTATATTACAATAAAATTTCAGATTTTTTAGACTTTGTTTACTAGGTCAAATCATTATTGATCTGCCATGATACATTTTTGTCCTATTTCATTTCTGATGTGATGCTATGTGTTCTTGAATTTTTTTTATAAATTCCTTCGTAGCTCACCTTAGGAAACTCTCTCCATGAAAGTTGTTCCTCATGATGTTTTTGATATTATATAATTTTCTTGGAGCCAATTATCCATGGGTTCCTTTTCAATTGTTTCGTATTATTTGCTCTGTTCTGTGATTTTGGTTTTAATTCTCTGCTGTGAATTTATTTTAGAATTTTTTCGGACATCTTGGATGCTGAATTGAGATCACTTGTCTTCACGAGTTTTGATTCTCACCTTTGAACTTTGTATACAAAAATCTTTGAAAATTAAAAATCAATTTATCATGCTTTTCAAACCTTTTGAATGTTTGAAACCATCTGAAATTTCAAACTTTTGTTAGTTTGAACTTGATTTTCATTCAAGTGATTCTTGTACACAAACTTTCATATTGTGTTTTGCATTCTAAATTTTCAAATCATGTTTTGGCCTAGCATTGATGTTGTCTAAGGTTTAAATCATATTTAGGGCGTCTGCAAAGTTCAATCAGAGTGTACAGAATGCACCCGAATTAGCCTTGATAATTAAATGTGTTCCATGACCGTAATACAACTTTGCTATGCCATTAACAAAATTTCCTCACAATTTGCTATTTAATTGTTCTTTAAATACTTTTTGGGCATCAATTGAACCCTTTAGCCTTTGGTGTTTGTATTTTCATCGAACACATGTAATTGTGTTTGGTGCTTGTCGACTAAATAAGTGATTTAGTGTTGGCTCACTAAAATTATTTGATTGATTGAGAACCAAGGCCTGAGGGCCTGTCTGCATGTTTACTTTCTGCTATGCATGTGATTTTGGGTGTGTGCATAGGTACGATGCATGAACTTATGGGGCACCTTTGGGTGACACTTAGAACTTATCTTAGGGGCTTATTAGCGTTGATTGCCATGCGAAAACACAAATGGTGACTAATGATTATAAGCCATAAAAATGAATTTGGGTAGATGTCTAAGAGGGATCGCCGCATGAATCACAAAGGCCTGAGGCCAAATTTGATCAATTTTGCATATTGTTTCAATTTCCTGATTGTTCTTGTTTGTTTTGTAATCGTGATTGTTTTTGTAATGTTGATTGTTTCTTTCACCATGTATGTATCTAGTCTTAGTATTATATCAGGTTTAAAATAGGTCCATAGTGGTGGAGACTCTCCAAGACGTGAAGACAACGAACGGTCAATGTCCAATCCAAATGTCCAATCCAACTTTGTGTTTGTACTATCTATTCCCCAATATATGTTTTGGTTGTCTTGTATTGTATAAATGCCTGATGAGTTGTAAGCTATTTCTTTCGACTTACCGTTTATTTAGGACTGCAAGTTAGATTTACCGTTTTCCTTAAACTGTTTTCTTGAGTGTTTACTTATTGCATTGTCTTTACATTTCAATTGATTGTTTTTCTTTCTTTCAATAGAAATAGAATTGCATGAAAATGACCATCCATGCATGATCACCTAGTTAGTTTTATTGGCACGAAAAAAGTAAAAAGACAAGTATGGATACCTTAGGAAACACGAGAAACCGTTAGGTATTGAAAGGATGCTAATAAATATTAGTGTAACCCAAGTTCCTAAATCTTAAAATCTCTAGTTGCATAGAAATCGAGAAAACATTGCTAACCCTCAATTGGATTTTCTAGTCGACTCCCAAAAACTAGGGTAGTGGCAACTCCTAACTTATCTAGGTTTTATTAAAAAAAAAAAACTCATAGATAATAGATGAATATGTCGTGAGGGGTATGAGTCTCGACAAGACTCACCATAGTTTAGCATACGCAATGTGGAAATCTCTTAAAGGATGAAGTAATGCCATTTTTATGGATGATGGTACTATTGAGAGGGCTACTATGGTAATGATACCCCTAAATTCAATATCCACATCCGATCTCCTTTTTTAAAGTGTATTGTCTGTGTGGATACGAATCACGACACATATCGTTGTCACACGAGATAAGAGCTTGGGAGAGCTTACGACCAGACCGAGTGAACTCACATGGTCAATCTCGAAAGATGAAGTGATGACATCTTTTGGGACATGTACCATGAGGGAGCTCCTATGGTAAAGTATTCCTAAATTTGACATGTTCCTCTCCCTATCAAGAGAGGGCCAAGGAGGTCAGGTCACGACAACCATCTCCTTCTTCCTTAAGTTTCTTTCTTTCTCTCCCCCACATCTCCATTCAGCTAACACCCTTCTCCTTTCCCCTCTCTCTTTTTCGTCTCTTTCTCTCTTTCTCTCCGTCCATTCGCTCGCCATTCACCCCTTCCGCCCGTCTGGCATTGCTTCTGTGCCGCATCGTCATTGCACTGCTGCTCGCTCGTTGTCTGTTCGTGGTTGCTACTATGCCAACCTCAAGCCCCCATCCCTACGCCGTTCGGATTTTCTGCATCTTGATTGTTCATAAGTAGATTTCCTAAATGTTGGCTAGGCTGTTGGATTACATAACTCAGATTTAAGTTCGGTTCTAGAGTTGTTAGAGCTATCCTAGGTAGAGGAGTTCATGTGATTAATTTTGTATGGTTTGTTCATGATACACTTGGACTATAAGGCTTAGGGATAAGCAAGGAGTGAGTATGTGATCGTCGAGGTTGTTTGGGTTGGCATGATTCATGGAAATAATTTGTTTAGGCTTTGGTTATTGGTTGGGTTCCGAAAATCATTGTGATTGTTGCTTGTGGACCGTTTACTATAGTTAATTAGGCTTAATCTTCATATTGATTGCTATGGTTGATTGTATAAATGTTATGTGATGTGGTTTATTGCATGTCATAACTATTTTCATTGAATCGTCCATTTGTGCTACTATTAGATTTGATCTTCAGGGATTATGATTGCAATATGGATGTGGTACTCGCATATAGAAGCCCTTAGCTCATGGTCGATGCTTGAATTCACATCGAGCCTCCAAAGCTAGAACGGCGTTGGTTCTTCGATGTGCATGGAAGCGCGCCATGCCAGGTCACTCTCTTGGTTTGGCGATATTGAGGCGTATCGTCTGATCCCGATTTGACCTAGGCCGGTGCTCAAACATAGTGGGTCAAGCCACAATTCTTGTTTCGTGCTTGACATATTTTAATGATGCATTTCCGATAGGTCATGAGTTGCACATTACTTGGCAAACACTTGGTGCATTCATACTTTACACTACTATGAAAGATAAAACCGGTTGTATGCTTGATTCATATGGTCACACGAGGGATTTCGTCACCAAAGGTTTCAGGGGACGATGCCGCAACCGAGAGACATCAAAGGATAATGCTCGAAGGTCTCCGGATGTCATTCGCTAGAGTATTATATCGGAACAATGCCTAAAAGGATGGCTGATGGGAGTTCGGATGCTATGCTCAATGAGGTGAGACGATGTCCCGAAGGTTTTTGAAAGAACCGGAGGGTTTTGACTATGTGTGATTAATAATTAGACTCTAAATAGTATAATATTATGAGGTATCATGTGATTCTCGAAGCATTAAACATGTGCGACGCATTTGCATATTATATGCATACTTTAGAAGTTGATATATGACTCGTGCATGTTTGCTATGACCTTATATGCGATGTGTGGGATACGTGCGTAATTTCATTGTCATTTTTAGTGACTTGGAAAGCACTTGCATGCTATAATTGCCGTTACTTGTGACATGAGAGGCATGTGAATGTTTTGAAGGCTGTTAATTGAGTCGCAAAAGCTATAGTATTATTTTAGATGTTAATATTCGACATGTGGGAATTTTACTTGCTATTAATTGCACTATTTGTAGTACGTGTGGATTTATACGCCTTTAATTAGGTCTCGAGGGACTTATGTATGAGGTTGAAGTCATTAATTGATATGTTTAGAAATTTTATAAATAAGGACTATTTCGTAGTTTTGATAGGACAAATGTCTAGGTAGAGGATGGGCTCTCTTATGTATATAATTAAGGCAAAGCATAGACTTTGCTATTAATATGCCATCGATATGTTTGGGTAGGGTAATCGTAAGGTTCCAATGCGAGGCATCCGCCTATACGAGATTTAAATTATTTACTTATTGAGTTTTGAATTCATTTGTTGTTATTTAACTTTTTCACGTCTGGAGGTATGAGTCTTCCACCTTCATGTTTTGGTCTCCCTATATATATGAAAGTCCTGGTTTTTGACTTTGAGGACACCACGACTAACATCCTTTTCTACTGCCACACTACAACAGTGTGGGTGGACGAGGGTGTGGGGTACCCAGTTCCCCATCTTTTTGTGGCCTAGTTCGCCTGGGTCAACAAGGACTTCTATGGTCCTCTATGCGGGTTTGACGGTCCGCCTAGTGACATTGATGGATCAATGTTTCCCCCTCCTATTGACATTGTGGATAACCCCGAGTCCGACCTCGGCTATGACCTAGAGCTCGAGTCCTAGCCATGAGGATACCGGTTTTGATGGGAACCATTTTTGGTAGCCATCCTGTAGAAGGAGTTATGATGAACCCCCTTTATATCTTTTTATGTGGGGATGACAAATCAGAATGGCCATAAAGATAAGGGTTTGTAAATGAAATGTTCCGATAATATAAATAAAGCATCTAAGTTATGTAGTGTGTATATGTGTTTTCCTTATTATCCATTGCTATTGTCACTTGGGTGATTGAGATTGCATGCTTTTGCATGTGCTTAATGGAAAGATAAAATTAATGGGATGGCGATGCATCCTAGGATGTCGTAAATTAATCCCGACATAATAGATGTCCCATTCCTGTGACGAGGGCAAGGTGCAGGGTGTGACAATGATAATGAAGATGAAGAAGTATTTCTCTTTAGAAGGAATAACAGGTCTCATACCTATGATCCAAATGCTAGAAATCACGTGTTACTATTTAGGAAATTTGATTATGTAAAATAATTCAAAGATGCAATTGTGAAGTACTCAATTGTTAAACATGTTGATTTCACTAGAAATATCAAGGAATGTGTTTGAACAAAGTGTGCACAAGAGAATGTCCATGAATGGGATAAAACATTGAGTAAGAGCACTGGCTTACTCCAGTCAGGTGATTCCATGAGTAATATAGCTATGGCATTGTATTTGACAACAAAAGAGTGATCCATATGTGATTGGTCAATCACTTCTTCAACACCATGAAAGTTGTGCTAGACATCAAGTCATCAATTGAAGTAGTTAGTGAAGAAACAACTAGAGGGTAATGTGTTTGGAAATCAATCCAAATGGGTCAAGTACAAGGTGATGAGTACGTTGATGAGCTTATACAAGGAAAAATTTGTACAGATATGTGACTATGTAGGTATCAAAACTCAGGATGTAGAGTTTATATAAAGGATATTGAAAGGCCACCGCCAAATTCTAGGGCTAAGTTTGACAATACATATTTTTGCTTAGATGCATGCAAAAAGGGTTTCTTAGCTGGCTATAAAAAGATGATAGGGTTAGATGGATGCTTCTCAAAGGATTTATGCAAATGAGAGGTATTGGCTGCTATTGGAAGAGATGGATACACCATAAACTTCTTACATAAAGTTTAAGTCTCGGTTGCAGATGGGAGGTATAGGTTGCCATTGGATGATATGGAAAGAAAGAGAGAAAGCTATTGCAGAATGTTTACTTGGCTGCAAATGGGAGGTATTGTCACAATCGTTCTCTCTTAGTCATACTCTATCACATGAGCGTGCGGCGTAACACAACTTCGCTTGAGCTGTATAGCGCATTTAAATTCCTTTTCTTTTATGTGGACGCGCAATTTGTTTATCCGATCTAGGAATGAAATGTTGTGAGAAAGCATTCACGCCTTCGCAAAACTCATGCACAGGAAATGGCAATCAGTGACGTGAAACCCAGTTGGGCTTGGGCACTAATGCAAAATTAGCCCAACTCATCCTTAAAAGATATTAATAATGCTAAAATATTGTGAGAACTCAATATTTTGTTTTTCTTTTTAAATCTTTTTTTATGTGGCCATTAGCCCAACTCATCCTTAAAAAGTATCAATAATATCATGTCAACTGTCAGATCATATTTTTTACGGTGCTTGTTGACGGGTTTAACAAAGGGTAGATATTTCTCAAGGGTGCAAGTTTGACAAAGGGATTTGTAAATCCACTGTGGAAACAATGGAGGGTGTGAAAGCTCTGGAACTATTATGGGGCATCGGCAAAATGAAAGGGTTGATTCTACTGTGCAGTAGCAACAAAAGAACTAGTCTTGCAGAAAGGTGAATTGCACGAGAAACAAGTTCTGCCCGAAAGCAATTTGTAATATTTTCCTCTTAGGCAGGACATTAAAAGGCCTTGACAGCCAGGGAGCAGACTGGCTAGAGGCTGGGAGAGGCCTTGAGAAATATTCTCTCCCCATTGCCCTTCCCGTCCACTCCCCCTCGGGGGAAGGGAGGGCAACCTGGATATATTTGTTAATACTAGTGGATAAGGCTTGATCAGATCATTAGAGACGAAAGACTGGAGTAGGCAAAAGAAGAACCGAATCACAATAATCTCTCTCCCGATATTCGCTATCCCTCTTTCTATTGTCATTGCTTTCATCACATAGTTTTGAAGAAGATCCAAAGTTTAAAGTTTACGAAAGTTTTAATATCTGCACTTGCACTAAAGGAGTTTGTAAATAATTTGATTATGTTTCAACCAATTCATTGACCTATTGGTTGTTATATATGATGTAACATGGGTAGTCTTTCTTTCCTACTCTAGTCTTTTATTATGGCCTGACCACTTTCCTAGGCATTTTTTGAAAGGTCAAAACTTTCATTATCAAGAACCACATGCCAAATTAGCCGTCATTTGGCTGACAAGCCGAGAGATTAATTTAATACAGCAAGAGCTCATTACATCACCATAGTTTTCTCAGCATTATCGCCTGAATTCTGAATTTAAGTACAAAACAACAATTTCATTCATAGTTCAAAAAAGGAAGCTGCATTAATTTTCTTAATTATGAAATGCAATGACGGTTTCCCACGGAGGAAGGACGCTTCTACGCAGCCGCCGCTAGTTTTGGCATCAATTCCACATCTTTCAAAATGAACCAAACATCTGGAATTCAGAACAAAAATTCACTTGAGTTATCAAACAAGAATTTACATAGATTCAAAACTTGGAAAAAAAAAAAAAAAAAACCACCAACACAAATTTCACTGTTGCGTTGCTTGAACAATCAAGAACACATGCTACATAATCTCGTTCCCTCTTTTCCAATAGTAAATCACCCCCGCTCAACGACCCTCTTCCATGCTAGTAGTGATGAAAGGCTCGCCGGAACAAACGGACGTTGGCAACGGCGTGTTGTACACTGCGACCGGCAACTTATTAGGAAGAACCGGGACCGCAGCCTCGAAATTGAGGACTTGAAGCGCCTGCCTTACGGTGGGCCTCAGGCTCCGGTCGGGATGAGCACACCACAAGCCCACAACCAACAAGCGCTCCACTTGATTTTGGTCGAAATCCACTTGGAGCTTATCATCCATGGCCTCAATAACCTGACCTCTCCCGTAAAGGTCCCACACCCGCTCCACCAAACTCACATGCGAGGATTGCTCCATCGGATCAACGGATCTCCGTCCCGTAGCAATCTCGAGGGCGACCACCCCGAAGCTGTACACATCAGACTCCTTGCTTGCCCGCCCCGTGCTCACATACTCTGGAGCCAAGTACCCGAACGTGCCGGCCAGCCCGGTAGTCTGTGGCCCGAGCTCGTGGTCCATGAGGCGGGCCAGCCCAAAGTCTCCGAGCTTGACGTTGAACCCCGAGTCTAGCATCACGTTGCTTGACTTGATGTCCCGGTGCACCACGCACTGCTCCCACTCCTCATGGAGATAGAGGAGCGCGGAGGCGAGCCCGACCGAAATCTTGTGCCGGGCAGCCCAACCTAGAGGGCGCTTCTTGCGGAAGAGGTGCCTGTCGAGGCTACCGTTCGGCATGAACTCATAGACGAGCATGAAGTCGTTCGCCTCGTGGCACCAACCTATAAGCTGCACCAAATTTCTGTGCCTCAAGCTGCTGATCACCTTCACCTCTGTGATGAATTCCTTCTTCCCTTGTTTTGAACCTCTCGATATCCGCTTCACCGCGACTGCCGCATCCAGCCCAACTAGATATCCCCTGTAGACCGCCCCGAACCCGCCCTGGCCCAGCTTCCTCTCCTCGTCAAAGTTGTTGGTAGCAAAAACGAGGTCCGCATACGTAAATCTCCGTGGCCCTGCGCCTCTCTCAAGCTCGCCGTTTATGGACATCAAGTTTGCCGTCTCCGATCCATCGCTGCTCCTCTTCCTCCTCCTGAGGATTGCTGATATCACCACGATGCCACAGACTAGGACCCCAAGCGGAACTGCTAGGCCCACAACCAACTTGGTCCCTTTTGCATTTCCTTGCTGTTCCTCGACTTCGAGATTTGAACTGAAGGACCAAGATTCAAGTTGGTGACGTTCCATGTAATAGCCAGTCGCAGCTGAGAAACCGATCATCACCTCCTCGGGCAAGACAGTGGTGAGATCAATCTGATACGAAATATTTGTGCTCTCGTGTGGGTTTGGCGTGGTCTGGTAGCTCCAAGAAACGCTCAAGTTCTTGGTCTCGGAGTTGTACACAACCCATGTGTCAGCGGTGTCGGCGCTGTGGAAGCTGGCGTTCCAAGGGGTGGTCACGACCGAGGCGATCGAGTTTATGTTGATCCCAACGTGCTCATATGGAGGATCCCAACCCGAATTGACGTAGGGGTCAAACTCGACTGCGACAATTCGGTTCAAAGACGAGTTACTGTAAGTGGTGTTGAACAGGCCTAAGAAGCCACCGTCCGAATTGACTGGGATTTGGAACCCGACCGGGGCAAGGAAGAAGGCCAAGCCCGCCCCATACTCCGACGACCGCTTCCACGTATTGATGGTGAAGGAGAAGCGAGTGGAGAAGTCGGTGAGTCTCCTGGTGGCGGAGTCCCAGAGCCGCAGCTTCTCTGCGTAAAATGCCCGGCCAACATGGTAGTAGTAATCGGCACTAGTGAAGTCGACGGTCCCAACATTCGGCCTCGCGTCACCTTCATAGACCATATCTGTGGCCTTGCGGTCGAACCGAGATATGTTGAAGGAAAGAGAATAGCCCGATCGAAGTGACACGAAGAAGGACAAGAAGAGAAGCAAATGGCGCAACGAGAGCTTCGATTCCGAGTAGATGGCCATGGAGAGAGAGAGAACGTGAAAATTGAATTTTGAGACATCCAGTGACGATTATTTTATGTTGTCCATGGTCTGAACAGAGTCAAGACCATAATGTAAAGAACACGCCGATCTTTCCAGACCGATCATCATCCCCAAGATAAACGGCGAAAATAACGACATTATAGGATTAAATACGATGTAGTCAACGAGGGCAGAGCTGGATTTGTCCAAACCTAAGACGAGCTCAAACGGGGAGCTCGGATCTTTCCTCGTCCTAAACAAATTTAATTCAAAAGGGTCTACTGTTCAAGTGACGTGGGGGACTAGGGAGACTTCAATAGAAAACTTGTTCACATGATATGATCGGCTCTAAAATTCCAGATGCAACTTTCAGGATATACGCGATATTATAATATGTCTCGAGTTTGAGTTCACGAACTAAACAAATCTAAAAATAAATTATTATTTCTGGACACCCAAATATTTTCTGTGGAAATTTAGATCTCGTTTGAGCTCTATTGGATAACGATCACAAATAAAACAAGAACACTAAAGATTGGGTGAGAGAAAGAATAAAAGAAAAAGATTTAGAAAATTTTTTTGTACTAATTCTCGTTGAAGTTACGTTCAAGAAAAGGAAAGTGCAAGAGTTGGACTCGTTGACCAGTTGATCGGTCTTGCATGGTTTCCTTTCAAATTAGTCGGTCATTGCGCACTGTCCTTTTTCTTGGGTATATACATGTAATTATTGGACAGCTAGATTTCTGAAGCCCTGAAGAAACGTCTTTTTTTCGTGAGATCTTGAAGCACCGCCTTTTACGCGAGTGCTTGGAAAGGAAGCCGTGTTTGACGCGAGAAAAGACTTGAAGCGCCCAAACCAGTGCTTGGGCAGTGTGGGCTATTTCCGTTGATTTTGTTCATGCAATTACATTCAAGAAAGATTAGTGTTTGTAGCTGTGAAATATTGTTGTAAGATATGCATGTAATTCATTTGTAAAATTAATAGATTATTTCACCAAGAATTTCTAGGCTAAATACTACTGCATTATTGGATATAATTCAGGCTTAGGTAAGTGACTCAAGTGCGTAATTTTTTTATATTCTTTTATTTATAGTGAAATTCGTCGCTGCTTTCCCATGAACATAAGTTGCTACGATCAAATCACGTAAATTTGTGTCCGATTTATTTTCTTATTTTGTCTATTTTATTATTTGATCACTCGTTTTTTGCAAAAAATGATTGCATCAAGTCTTCAATTATTCAATGAAAGCTGATGTAGTCATACAAATTAATAGCAAATTTGGCCACTTGAGGTCACACTTATTCCAATCTAGGTCACTAAACTATAATTTGTTTTGGGTTGATGTCTTGACTTCACGAAATATGTCGAAGTTGGGCATCTGATACCGATGTTCAGCATAAGAGCAACTGCTCTTTATGTCCATCCCCCTGAGTACTCTTTTGGGAAAGTGCAAATTGCCTTTCTTTCTTGTTTCTCGTAAGGACTTTTGTGCCTTCGTCATCACGCGACATACTGTTGGCTGGGTCTAAAAGTCCGCCTCTTTTCGGGGGCCAGCTAACATAAAATAAAAGGGAAAAAGGAAGCCAAAAACCCAAGAGGAAAAGAGGTAAGCCTTCTTTTTCCCAATGAAATCAAAGTCTATTTTTACACAGTGAAATTTCCTTCTCGAAACTTGTTTTGCCAGTCGAAATCCATGTAAAGACTTTTCTCGCTTTCCTTATGGAGTTAGAAATCCATTTTTACACGGTAAAACTTCATTTTCTCCTCCAAGTCAAAATTCATTTTTATACGGTGAAACTTTTGCTTTTCCCAATGAGTTGAAATCCATTTTTACATGATGATACTATCTCTTTAATTCCTTAGTTTTGTTTAGTTAATTTCTTTCATTCCATTCCATAAGAGAGGAGAAGACAGAGGGACTGTTTGTTTGTGTTTCTGTTCAAAAACTGTTCCAGGAAAGTAAATAGAAAAAACTATTTCTGTTTCGGAGAACGCTTTTGAACAAAAGAACGCGTTTGGTAACTGTACAAAATTTCTGTTTCTGGAATAAAAAAAGAACAGAAACACGTTTGGTAACTGCACATAATTTCTGTTCCTGGAATAGAAAAAGAACAGAAACACGTTTGGTAACTGTAAAAAATCTCTGTTCTAAATTTTTCAAAAAATGTTTTTTTTAAATAAAGTTTAAAGTTGATATTGAATTCTCAATTTGTTGAAATGCTCATCAATTTAATTTTGTTCATGGTGAGTGAAGACAAACATTCTGAACATGATCATATGTGCATATTTTGTAGAAAATTTTGTAAGTAAAGTTTGTATCAAATTTATTTCTAGTGCTTTTTTGTTTTTTTTATAAAGTTTAAACTTGATGGCCTAGTAGCCCTAGGCTAGACCTGTTGAAGGCCTACAAGCCCTTGGCTGCAATAAATGAGTGTTGCTGTGCTCACCATCGTCCGCCCTTCGCCTATGTTTTCCCTTCCTTTTTTTATATTTTTGCTAAAACTTTTCTTATTTTTGAATGTAACTTAAATAAAATTGGTATTAAAAAACCAGATTTTGATCAAAGTAACGTTATTTTAGCCGCATTAGCTCTGTAGCCAAGTTTTGGAGTTAACGAAAGAACTTAGCTACATTAGTTTGACAAGTTTTAAAACTTAACTTAACTTTTTAAAAGTTTTTAAGACTCAACTGCACTACATGACAAATTTGATGACTTTTACTATACTTTTTTAAAACATATTAATATATGAAGTCAACAATGAAATTTTTTTCTTTAATTAATTATGCAAGTGATACGAGTGATATTTTTTACAAATCATCCATTTTCGGGAAACGAACGGAGCCTTAATTGAGAATGCAACAAGTTCAAACGAATTGGGACTACCAATTATAATACATCGCTTCTTCGGACAATAAGAACTTGTAAAAACAAAGAGCATCTTATAAATCTCAACATGAACCCTTCCATACATGACATCACAATAATGAAGCAATATAGTTCATTGTTCAACTTCATCACAGTTAAGAGAAAAAAAAACAATATTACAAACGTTGGAAACACAAAGTCAACTAATCTCACGCATATTGTGATCCCTTGCCATTTTATTTGCAATACTTATCCTAAGCATGTTTATCCCAGATGCTTGCTCATGTGATGTATCATCTGCAACCTCCACTTCTGTAGGGCCAAATGGATACTCTGGATCTCCATATAGGGAAAAATTTCTGTCCATCCTATCTTGATCACGAATGTAATTATGAAGAGCACAACATGTAATTACAATAAGTGCTTGCTTCTGAATTGTAAATTGAGGCATATGTCTCAAAATGGCGAAGCGATTCTTCAATACCCCAAATGACCTCTCAATTACATTTCTTAGTGAAGAGTGCTTATAGTTGAATAACTCTTTTGCTGTTCTTGGCCGTCTCCCGCTCCCCCTATATTCGCTGAGATGATACCGTTCCTTTCTAAATGGAGTTAAAAATCCCGGAAGTGCTGCATAACCGGAATCTACCACGTAGTATTTCCCTACAACATGATATATATATATATATATATATATAAATTTGCTGTGATATTCAAACATAATATAATCATAAATGTCTATATAAACAAAGTAAATACCAGGTGGTGGTCGGGGAAATTGCAATTGAGGAGTTTCGAGTGCTGCCGAAAGCACTTGACAATCATTAGCAGATCTTTCCCATCCAGCATACACGAAAGTAAATTTCATATCAAATGAGCAAACACACAACACATTCTGTGTGGTTGTCCCTCTTCTGCCTCTAAATCGAACCTGCTGAGACGCCGGGATAATAGCATTTATATGGGTGCCATCCATAGCACCTACGCAGTCCTGTCAATTTATCACCAAGCTAAGATTATATAATATTATAAACTACATGTATGTGACGATATTAAGTGGATATAGAAATCATACATTGAAGTAGCGTCTATGACTAGGATCCATGAGAATTTCTTCTGGGATGACATCAAAGGACGATGGTTTGATTATCTCTTTTGAAAGTTTGATAATTGCTTTCAACACTTTGTTGAAATACTTGCTAATCGTTTCTCCAGAATGTTGAAATCTCTCACATAAATCTCTATTTGAGCTACCGTGACAAACCAAAGATAAGAATATCCCAATTTGTTCATCTATTCGAATAAATCGACTATCTTTTAACCAACCTCTTACTCTCATTAAATCACATAAATTCAGAAAAAACATGTCTCTCCATCCTGAAGGCTTCATATATCCTATTTGCATCCAAGCTCGGCTGCTGGCCTTTGCTCGCTCGAGTAGAGCAGAGCAGCTCGACTGCTTTACTCCCGAGCGAGCAGAGGCGCGCAGAGCAAGCGAGCTGCTCTGCTCCCGAGCGAGTAGAGGCACGCAGAGCAAGCGAGCTACTCGCTCCCAAGCGAGCGAGAGGGAGCGGAGCGGCTCGGCTGCTCGCCTCTGCTCGCTCTAGCAGAGTAGAGCAGCTCGTCTACTCGCTCTTGAGCGAGCAGCCGAGCTGCTCTGCTCGAGCTCGGCTGCTCTGATCCCAAGCGAGCAGCCCAGCTGCTTTGATCCCGAGCGAGCGGAGCGGCTCCCAAGCAAGCGAGAGGCGAGCGGAGCGGCTCGGCTGCTCTGCTCCCGAGCGAGTAGCCGAGCTGCTCTGCTCTCAAGCCCGAGCGAGCTCTCGGGAGCCGAGCTACTCTGCTCTCGAGCAAATGTTGCTACTCTGCTGAGCGAGCAGAGCAGCTCGAGCTGCTGGGCAGGGACGCTCGCTCGAGCGTCGCTACGCTGCTCTGCCGAGCAAGCATAGCAGCTCCAGCTCGGCAAAGCAGCTCCAACGAGCGTCGTTGCTCTGCCACTCGAGCGAGCGTTGCTGCTCTGCCGAGCGAGCAGAGCAGCTTGAGCTTGGCAGAGCAACTCGAGCGAGCAGAGCGGCGATGCTCGCTCGAGTAAGCAGAGCAGCTCGAGTCGCTCGAGCGAGCGTCGCTGCTCTACCGAGCGACCAGAGAAGCTTTGCCGAGGGACCAGAGCAGCTCGAGCTCAGCAGAGCAGCTCCATCGAGCAGCTGTCGCCCAGATCTACAGCAGATCTGGGCGAGCAACGCTCGCTTGGGGCTCATTCCGCTCGCTCGAGCCGGGCGAGACACCGCTCGTTCCTAGTTGCGGCGGCGCCGCTCCGCCGAGCGACCACGGCAGCTCGAGCTCGGCGGAGCGGCTCCAGCGAGCAATGCTCGCTTGGGACTTGAGCACGAGGGCTAGCTCGAGCGAGCCTCTCGCAGATCTGGGCAACCGCTGGCCCGAGCGAGCTGTCGCGCTCGAGCCCCGAGCAGCCGTCGCTCAGATCTGCGAGGGGTAGCTCTCGCCGAAGCCCTCGTCGAACGGTGATGATCGGAGCAGCAGAAACTTACCTCGATTCAGAAGCTTCAGCCAGTGAAGGAGCAGCAGCTGTCAGCGCCGGAAAGTTAGCCGAGTGGGGAGGCGCCGGAGAGTCAGCCGAGTGGGAGGCACCGGAGAGTCAACCGGTGGCCCAGTGAGAGACACCGGAGAAGGGGGAGCTTTCGGCTAGGGCACGAACGAAAGAGACGATGGTGAGAAGGGGGAGCTTTCGACTAGGGCACGAACACGAAAGAGACGATGAAGAGTGTTTTCGTTTTTGTTCTTTTGTTTCGTTTTTGTTCTTTTCATTTTTGTTCTTTTCAGCCCTTCAGAAAGTGTTTCTGCAACAGAGAAGTAACCTTTTTTTTGTTTCTTTTTTTTGTTCCAATTTTGTTCCAGGAACAAAAAAAACAGTTTTTGAACAGAAACGCAAACAAACGCGTTTCTGTTCTTTTTTTGTTCCCGGGAACAAAAAAAACAGAAAATCTGTTCATAAACAAAAAAAAGAACATAAACATGCAGCCCCAGAGATGTGAATAAGCAAACAATACTAAGGTTCAATGGTAAGCATTCAAGGCAAGTTTCTAATCAGATTTTTTTTTTCCTTTTAATTTTTATTCTCTAGTAGAGCCAACTAAAAATTGCAAATATCATTTAGCCTTTGAGTGAAACTTCTCCGAACTCCCTTTCAAAAAATGATAGCTGTTACCACTCGATTTTTAGTCAACGTGTCGCAAAAAGTAAAATCTCAAGGATAGGATTGCCAATTGCAACAGAACTCATCTCTTGAGCACAAAAAGTGTCACTTTCCATTTATTTTTCATTGGTCTTTCATTTGTACATGATTGTCTAACCATTTTCAATAAAAACCCAAAAAGTCAATTGACTTTGTTTAATTTAGGGTTGACTTTTGGTCAATCCTTTAACCAAAAGTCAACCTTAAATCACAGTTTGGCTTTTTGCATAGAAAGTTTCCAATTGGTCCTAATTTCACTTTGGCCACAATAACTTTTAAAAAATTCAAAATTTTGATCGTAAAAATGAACCTTTTAATTATAAGTCACTAAAGGGTTAATTGACCAAAAAAAATTGAAAAATGTAAAAACTCAAAAATCATATCGTTTTAGCTTTAATTTGACTTAAGCATAAAAAATTTCATGAAAATCGATTAAGAGTCTCATTTTCCAAATTTTTCGGATTTAGGTTCATAATCGACCAAAAATAAAATTACTTTCTGTTTAGTCGCATTTTGACTTAACTTTTTTTTTTTTTACAACATTGATCTAGAGGCAATTTGAAGATCACTCGTGCAACTATTTTGGTGATTTGGTATATCTAGACAAAAATTGCTGTCTTCAACCCTAATTAGGGGTCTTGATTGGCTCTTTATGATTTAAAAGCTATCACCCCGAATCAACTCATTTTCTCAAACTAAATCCGAATGCGAAATCAATTTTGGCAAATTCACTTGGGAAATTTCTAATTTGATGGATTTAGCTTACTTGAACTTTTAAAAGTTAGGTTAATGAGCTTCAATCGATGTAATTCAAGTTGACCCATTCTAAACTAATGTTATTTGATAGGTTAAGGTTCAATTTCATCTTGACCCTTAATTGAATTTTGACATAAACACCGTACCATTATTATAGTATCAATTGAGTGTCGGACACCTGGAGTGCCAAAATTTGGCACGGAATGACACTTAAGTGCCAAAAGTTAGGAAAGTGGCACTTAAATGCCAAAATCGGAGCAAAATAGATTAATTAAGTGCCAATGACGAAAAAATCTGATCAAATTACATATGTAGCATTTTCGGGCGACATTCTTTATCGACGTGGCAAATATTTAAAAGGGAAAAAAAAAAAAAGCACACGTGGATGAAGAAAATGATGTCGCCCCATCCACACTGGCTTGGCCGAGCTAAACGACATTACGGCTGAATTGATTCTCTGAAACGATTTTAGAGTTAATGAGCCGATTTAAATGTGATCTAGACTAGTTTATAAAAAGGCCATTTCAAGGATGATCAACAATCGATAATTGAGAGTGTTGATAGTGATCAACCAAGTCATTCACACACAAGAACAATTGCTAGCACAATTGCAGTTGAGAGATCTCTCAATTTCTCTCTTCTTTCAACGTTAAAATGATGGTGTGTCTGAACTAGAGGGCCAACACTTGGGTGGCTGGATTTGAAGAACATCATAACCTACGTTATGAGGAGATCAGACGTTCATGATCTGGATCTAAAGAACGTCAAAATCAGTGTTACTAGAAGACATCAGATGTTCCTGATCAAAATTCCAAGAACGTCAGAACAAATGTTACCAAGAGATCAAATGTTCATAGTCAAAATATGAAGAACATGAAACCAACAGTATGAGGATATCAAACATTCATGGTCAAAATCTGAAGAATGTCAGAATCAAAATTTTTTAGCAAAAGGTAATGTGATTAGCCCGCTTTTCTCATTTCTATGTGTTTTTATTAAAATGCACAAAAAAACTTTGAAAATATGTGTATAAGCATTTTTACCTCTACTCCAATCAGATTTTGATCTTAATTTACTTATACATGTATTCTTGTTTATTGAAACAAGCACCAACATTTACGACATTGTGATGTCTCTATCTTACAATTGGTGTCTCCCTATGCATTATTTTAGATATTTGTCAAGTGCGGGAATCGTAAGATTGTTGCTCTTCAGATTTGCAGGTCTGACCCAGTCAAGGAAGTGAAGAACGAGCTTCTTCATAAGCTGCCCTTTGCACTGGCCAAATTTCATGACCATGACCAAGATTATTGCTCTTTGTGCTAAATTAGTGAACAATGTACCTCTGGTCATTTTAGATGCACTTTTAGGAGGAAATATAGAACCAACCTCCGGATGCCAATGGTATGGAAGGGTCTGCGGTCTCTCCCGCAGGCTGGGACGTTAGTTGCGGAGTGGAATGAAACTTGCTCATCTTCATTATAATGCAGAGAGTTAGCTGCATAATGAAATGATTATTAGGACAAAGACTTCGGGAAAGTGGTCTCAAAGCTATTTCTTTCGTTGTCCTCCTTATTAGTTGGAGCATCCTTGTTTGTATCAATAAATCGTCAGGAAGCGATTCCATGCGAAACGGAAGCTGGTTTGGGGATATCGTTAGAATGCATCATGCAGTGGACTCTCAATAAGTTAATCTCCAAATAAAATCCTAATGGCGCACCGCATACACTTGAGCTGATCATTAGACCATTCAACTCTGTGATGCCTAGAAACATGGCGGCACTTAAAGAGGAGGTTAAGCAGTGACCATACCAAACTCAGGGCATTGGCGGAGGGGCGTTCCCAGCCAATGCGAGTGACGTGCTTGACATCAAATGTGCAAATGCGTAACTCGCGGTCCTTTTGTTGTCTATGCAATTCAAATGTGCAACTCTTTTGAATTTGAATCTCTAAGTATCATCGGTTGTCAAGCACTTAAGAACAAGCATGATAGTCTATGTTTGTTTGCACTACATGCTTTGAATCAAGGTGGCACAATTACAATCAAGTTTCTCGCATTTATGTGACAATAATTTTCTTGTCACGGGACTTCAAATGGATGGGGATTCGATTAGATACTAATTGCTCTACTGTTAACATGACACAAGGCAGGCCATAAATTTCTCCAACTTATCAATGGTGTCAACATGATACTTAACTCATACCCTAACTTAAAATGGAAAGCGGAGTCAAGACACACTGAATATATGCGAAATATATCTCAGGCCTTTGAGGCCACCCTGTACTTTTGTCGTCCTTTCCTCTGCGAAGCAGCGGTCGGTTCTAGGTGCATTAGAATGTCCATATTTTATACGGGTGTTGAAAAATCATGAATTTAAGGTTTTTTTTTTTTATATATCAATGAGGAACTTAAGGTTTTAGAAAGTCAAAATAAGTCTCAAGCTCGGCGTTGATTGAATTCTAAACTTAGGATCCGTTCGTTTCACGAAAAATATCATGTTTCCAGAAAACATTTTCCTAGGAGTCATTTTCTAGGAAAATGACTCTATTTTCCAATATTCGGCCGAAACCTAAATTTTAAGTGGAAAATATTTTCCACCGTTCATTAGCTAATTTAATTGTTTAATAAAAACTATCAAAAATTGAATTTTAATATTTTTAATTGACCAAAAAATTAGTTTTATTTTTTTATATTTTTTAAAAATGAATTTTTAATTATTTGTATTTTTAAAAAATCGAAATTTTTATTATTTTTTATTATTTCTTTCTTTTTCTTTTTCTTTTTCTTTTTCTTTTTTTCCTTTTTCTTTTCCTTCCTCCTTCCTCCTCCTTCTTCCTCCTCCTTCCTCCGCCGCCGAGCTCGGTGAAACTCTAGCGAGCTTGGGTGAGATTAGCCGAGCCTCAAGCTCGTCGGATTTGGCAAGCCACAAGCTCCGCCCTAGTTCGGCGAGAGCTCCGCCTCACCCGATCTGGCAAGACCCAAGCTCGGCTTTGCCAAATCGGGCTAGGTGGAGCCTCGCCAGCTTGGGGCGAGGCTCGAGCTGGCTTGCGGCCGGTTGCTAGATGCCGCCAGGCCGGTCACCGATTGTTGCCAAAGAAGAAGATGAAAAGAAAAGAAAGAAAAGGAAAAAAAAAATTAAAAACTCGATTTAATAAAAAAGAAAAAAAGAAAAAGAAAGCATAAAAATAAAACGAAAATGTATTAGAAAAAAGAAGTAAGATGGAAGAAGTTATGGAAAATGTTCCTCACTTTTAAAGGTTGTTTTTTCCAATGATGAAAAACATTTTCCTTGACTAATTCATTTTTCATTAAACGAATGTTGAAAAATCTAGAAAACGTTTTTCCAGAAGTCATTTTTCGCGAAACGAACAGACCCTTAAGGTTCTTGTTGTCAATTTGGAGTGCTTTACCTTTTCTTTTTTTCAGATCTTGGGACGTCGGTATTTCAAATTGTTTAACCTCAAGCAACTAAGACTTTCACACCATATAAAAGTTGACGCAAGGATTTACATGATTGTTTCATAATTATATTTAAATTTCAATAATATTTTAGATTTTGGCAGGAAAGCAGGAAAGGAAGAAAATTTAGCTTCTTATATATATATATAAACATGGCTTAAATTCAACCCCATGATAAATGATAGATTACTGTAAAGAATCTGCAATTGAAATCAGAATTAGAATTGGAATTTGAACTAAAATAGGAATCAGACTTAAGATCGGAATCATAATGACTAACTTCTACTTATTTCCTATCCCAATAAGTAAATGATAAATATAAATTAGTATTTACATACCTAAAATGTATTGGAACGAAAAAAAAAATCTTTATAATTTCATAGTTATCATCACATATATATTAACAATAATGTTATTTTTCGACAATAAAGCCATTTTTCTTTATTGCTTCCGTCTGACAATCTAAATAAGTGCTGAAAATTAACCATTTTGGACTTGATGGGAATAATTTAGTTCGACAACTCTTACTAAGATTGACTTAAAAGTTTCAATTAAACCAAAAAAGTCATTCAATGAGTTAAGTAAGGGGTTTTCAAATTCATTCAATTAAAAATAATAATTTATGGTAATTAAAACCTTGCCAATCATGTTGTTAAAACCTATCTATAATGACCCTCTTTCCATGTGTATGGTAAGAAATTAATAATATTATGTGACAACTATGTCGCGACCAACCGCACAATATGGAGTGAAAGTAAGTTTAGGTGTATTGTCTAAAGGACAAATCTTCGGCCCATGATTTAGACGTAGGTTTTCTCAAGCTCAAACCTCACGCAACATTAAATGTTCAAATTGATAGTATGAAAATTTTCTAAAAATAAGTCACTACCAATCTATTAGGGTCGATTAGAAACCAAGTGAAATATGGAAGCATACTTTACTTCCATTGCAATTACAGAATCTAAGGTTGGAGATTTGATTACACTAATTGACTAATTATCGTCATTTTGATACTTAATCTTGTTCATTTTAAAAAAAAAATTATCAAGCAGTCTGGACTGATTTTAAGTCTATCCATTAACCTATGAGGCGATCATACGGACATGCAATCATTAAAATAATAATTGGCAACCAAGGAAGCATCAAATAAACTACAAGACAAAATGAGCACCTAATACTAATAAATAAGAAAAATACCATTCCTAACTAGGCCAACGGTAATCAACAATCGATATAATGAAAGCGCTGAATCAATTGATAATTCGCCTGAAAAGGAAACATTGACACCCTACCGCAAAATCCTAGGAGTTTGTTCAATTCCAAACATGATTTTTGATCAACGATTTTCACACATTTTAACTGAAAACCATTCAAAATCAGATCTTTATGTCTTTTCAAATTTTTTGAATTACCGGGATATTATTATTATTATTATTATTATATTTGATTTTTTTTAAAATAATTTTTTAATTTCGAAAATAGCGACCTGGGCTGTTGTGGACTTTCAGGTCGAACCATGGACGCCAAAGGCCTAGAAAAGGAAACGGCTTAATGAAATCAAGCCCAATCCAGCCACTACAAGACCAACTCCAGGCCTACTCAGCTGAAAACAACCCAATCAAGCCGAATTAAGGACAACACTGACTACTCCTGTAATAAAAACTAAGCCCAAATTCACCGAAAAAAACAATCCGAGGCCAAGGCTCGCTAAAACCTAAACGAGCCCAAAGTCTACTTCTCTTGGATCCTCCCTCCTCACCGATTCTCCTGTCCCAGAATTGTTGCCTCCTTCGAACACGTCCAGAATGCTCAAGATCACAGATCATCCCATAAAGCGCCGGCACTTCGACGACAATCCAAACCCATTCTATCCCGAGTCCAATAATGATACACTTCACCATCAAGAGTCTACGGTTCATTCCCTCACCAACCTTTACCGACACAACACCACAGAAGCACCGAACGAGACTCGAGAAGAAAAGAAGTAACCCTATTGAGCCATGGCGACAAAAACAACAAAAAAGAAACACAAACGTGTGTTGAGATTAATGATGGATTACCGTCAAGTGATTCCCATCATTACACATTCGAAGCAAGTCGAAATCGGAGGTAATTCGACACGAACTTGGTTCGAACGCTTTGTCGAGCACGTGACGCACAGTGGATTGAAGAGAGCATGTTAAGCATATTGCAAAACTCGAACCCGCCATCCAGACTTCAAACATGCTCGAAATCAGAAATAAAGGCGCAGTAAAAGCCCCGCACGCATATGGATTAACAAAAAAGAACAAGTCTCATGGCCAAAACCAACAAACGGAATTCATATCTCCTTCAGGCATTTTGACAAACAGTCGGCATACGCTACTGAACGAGGGGTTCCCGGCCGGAACGAGGACTCGAACCTACGCCGGCGACCTCAACGCATGACATCCAGGGATACCGGCACAAATTTCAAGGGCGACGTGACCCGGAGCTCGCCCGAGCCGAACGGCCGCGAGCGCCCGCCCGACGTCGCCTAAAACGGGGCAGAAGCAGGGGACTCGGGGTATAGAGGAAACCAAGGGCGGTCGCAGCAGTGGCCCTACCCGGCTCGACGGCGACGTATGGAGGGCGAGCTCGATAGGTCGGACGACGTTCGGTCGCCTCGCACGCCTCCGAACCGGGATCCTCGGGAAGTCGACGCAACTCGACACAAATGAAAAAGAAACGCTCGAGACCTACCGTAAGGAGAGGTGCGTGTCGGCAAGGGTCGACAGCCGAGTTCCAAGCACGATGGCTACCGGGGGAAGCCCTTCGCTCACGACCTCACCCTCTCTACTTCTCGCTCTCGCTCGAATCTCGCCCGCGGCTCTCTCTGTCTCTCCCCAAACGAACGCCCGTGTCTGACTTGCTCCTCTCTCGCCTTTAACTTCCCCGGCTGGCGCGCATGGCTTCCTGGAACGCCAGCCGTCTCTGCGGGCCTGGTCCCCGACCACCAACTCCGGTCGGACGCTCCCCCCGTCCCCTCTGCCTCTTCTGCTCGTACCCGCGTCCTTCACCGTAGCAGACGGCCTGAGGAAAACAGGGAAGGAGGAGGGGAGGGCCCGGCTTGGAAGAGAAAGGGAAATGGGTTGGACCGGTCCACGTAGAGAAAAAGGAGGGAAAAAAGAGAGACGCCGGGCCAGCCTGCCCCGGGCCCGGTCTGGATTTTAATTTTTTTAAATTTTTTTAATAATTAAATTTTTTAATTTTTTTGAAAATTTTAGTAAATTATATTGATATCGATGTAAATGCTCCTAATACCTATACACTTATGTAATTTTATTATAATATTTTTTTTATGGGCTCAAAATCAATCCCTAAGTTTTTATGCTATAAACGAATAATCGAGTCGCTAAAATTTAGATGTCAACAAGTTATGATCTTTATTTTAAGTTAGTTGTTCAAAAGGCTTTCTCTTTACACTTTGCATCTCTATCTGTTTACACATATTATTGAAGAGCCTTTTATTTCTATTTTTGATACTTAAAATTCAATACTTGATTATTTTTTTATTTTTTATTTTTGGTATAGCACATCAAATGCACCTCATATTTTCACAACTATAGAATCAATTGAGACGAATAAAAATAATTCATAATTTTATTTTTTCGATAATTACCATTTTGGAAAAAAAGTGGCCCTGCTGGAATTTTCTTTTTATTTTCTTAGTTTCATGAAATGACTCTCTCTAAAGGAAAAAAAAAAGTATGAACAATGTCCTTAAAGGGGATATCCGCACTATAAGCTTTAAATATTATAAGAAAGTGAAATTTCGTCTTAAAGTTTGCAAAAACGGCAATGAAGTTTCAAAACTTGTCAAATTTGTGCAATTAAGTAGTTCCCCTATCTCCGTCCAATTTCGCTAATGAAAAATGTCGACATAACTTGTTTTATTATTATTTTCTCTCTCGTACCTGGCTAAAAAAGAAGAAAAAGGCTAAAACGACATCATTAAGGTTAGATATGATTTTTTTCGTCTAATTACTTTTGAATTAAATTTGAAAAATAGTTTAAATTTGAAAGATCATATTAAAAAAAAAGGACGACGGAAGTTAAATCGATAAGGGCTCGGATTGCCTCTGTTGCCTGACCCTTGCTGAGGAAGGTTGGGGATGGTGGGAGATGGTCGGCTAGGGGTCGTTGTCAGCATGGATCAATGGTCCGTGGCCGAAGCCCAATGACCTTGTCGGCCATCCCCCACCCTCCTCGGCCTTCCAAGCGCGGGCTCCAGCCGTCCCCGCATAGTTTCTCCTTTTCTTTTATTTTTTATTTAAACAATTTATTTTAATTTCTAATATTAATTTAATTATATAAAGAATCATATTTATACGAAAGTAACGTTGATTTAATCTTTTATTTTATGATTTAGCCAAATCAATATCACATAAAAGAGGGAAAATATTTGAAAAAAAGAAGAAGCTACAATCAGCATTTTCATTATTCAAGTTCGACGGAATTAACGGAGGGAGTCGATTGTATGAATTTAATAAGTTTTAGGATTTAGTTATATTTTTTATGAACTTTAAAATTTGATTACACTTTTGTCATAAGTTTTAGGATTTTTAAGGCATGAAACTTTTCTTCTCTTTTCGTCGCCGTTAGGAAGGACGTCATCGTTCGCCTTCTCGACTTCGACGCTCCGATGGTAATGTCGTTATTGCAGCGGGTTAAACATTAAAAGAAAAAAAAAAGAAAAAAAATGCACCGACTCAACTCAAGACTCGATTTCCCTCTATTTTCTTTCTGTTCATCTGATCTCTGTCTCCCTCTCTGTCTTCCATTCGCGCGCCCCCTTTCTAGCAGAGAGGGATTTCTCTCTCTCTCCGTCTCTCTGCACTTGGTCGCTGCTGGATCTCAATCCGTCATCAGCATGTTTTCTCGCGAGCGTCGCATCTTTCTCTTCGATGAGAGCAGTCTGAATTCCACTGCTACGTCCTGTAGAACATCCAGTCCATCCACCACGATTTTTGCGGAGAAAGAGGAGTTTGATGATGACGGTAGGGTCACGCTCCAAGGTGTTCATGCTGCTTCCTCATCCTCATCTCATCTTCGACGCTCCGTGCATCCGAGTTGGGACGAAGAGGAGGTTCTCTCTGTCTCTCTCCCCCTGTATCTGTATCGGCTGTCTAAGGTTGTTCCGCCTAGTTCTCAATTTCTTAGCATTTTCGTTAGGGTTTCGAGATTCTTGTTTGCGATGAAATGCGATTGCGCATCGTGTTTTTCCGATCCTGTTTGATTTTGGAAGATCAATGTTTTTCCGATCTTGTTTGATTCTGGAAGATCAGCGCGATCAGGAATTTTTTTTCTATTTTTTCCTCCTGGTTTTTGGTTGCCGTTCCGTTTGTGATATTGGTCGGTGAATATCAGTTTCTAGCCAGTGCTTAGATTTATCTGGAAAAATAAGTTCGGAGGCTCTGTGATAGAGAATTGCAGTTATGTGGCGTAGGTGATTTTGGCCCTGGAGATCTTCAAAAAACTGACCATCGTAACTAATAGAAACTCAACCGTGGAGCATGCCTTAATTGAGGATAAGGAGAAAATCAATGATGAGTATAGTAAGCGGCTTTTTTTTTTAGGGAGACCTCTCGAAGAAGGGAGAAGACTCACTAATTATTCACTAATTATGGCATCCGTGGTCGCGCCATGATCCGTGTCCTCCTTCGGGACTAGGATGACAGTAATTGTCCATATCCAATCGGCTCAGAAATGATGCGAGGAATCAGGATACTGTCCAAGATGTTAAACTGATGATTCAAGCTATGGAAGGGATTCTGCCGGATGATTTCGCTTTGTTTTCAGGTGGAGAGGTGCTTACTGAGGACCGGACACTTGTCTCACTCAACTTGCCCCCGGAGCCTACATTTTATTTGCTTTTACATCCCAAAGAACACTTGTTGGTCTTCGTCGACATATCCAGTCGCAGAGTCAGGGTAGACACTAAATTTTGGTTCCCTGTGGATCATGTCAAAGCTTTGGCCATAGCAAATATGTGTGCACCGGTCATGCGCTCTTATTTGGTCTATCGTCGGGAGTGAGGATCACAATACCTTAGCTTGTTACAGCATCATGGATGACTCTGTCTTACAATTGGTGTCTCCTTATGCTCCATTTCAAATATTTGTCAATTGCGGGAATGGTATGACCGTTGCTCTTGAGGTTTGCAGGTCTGACATGGTCAAGGAAGTGAAAAATAAGCTTCTTGATAAGCTGCCGGTGAGTGCGCCGGCTAAATTGTATGGTATTGCTTATGCGGGAAAAAGGCTTGCTGATGACTGTGACCTGGCGAGCTATGGCATCCAAGATAATTCGACCCTCTTTGGGATTTTCTTGCCTCTTCATAAATCATATTCCTTTAGTTTGTAAGTACTGATTAGTGAACATGTTTTGACTTGGCTTTTGTATTAGAAGGAATTTTGAACATGAAACGGGAAATTAGTATCCGACATTCATGCCCCCGATGCTAATTTTCTTGGCATGTCATTAGTACATCTTGTGCAATAAAGGTAGTATCGCTGCTTCCTTACATTGAATATATGGACAAGGACAGTAGTATATTGTTTTGTGGGTTATTCTGTTTGATCGGTGTCTTTTGCTGGAAGCTTGATGTGAGACCTAATTATTTCAGTAGAAGCGCCTCAGAAAACTTCTACTTTTGATTAGCAGCGCCATAGAGAACTCGGAATAGTTCTGACTTGGTTTTGAATTAGAAGGATTTTTTAACAGAAAGCTAGAAATTAGTATCTAACATTCAAGTGTCACGGGCCGATCGATTGGGATCGTGACTGTGCAGCAACTCAGGCACTTTTGGCTTGGCTTAGATTAGTACCTGACATTCAAGTGTCACGGGCCGATCGATTGGGATCGTGACTATGCGGCGACTCAGGCACTTTTGGCTAAGCCAAGCCTTGCTCGATCAATCGCACACTCGCTCGTTTTACCCGGATTGTAGAGAGAGAAAGTCCCTAAAGAGAGAAACTCTGGAAAGAAAGGAGCCTTTATATTGCTGAAATATTTTGATGGATACAAATGAGAGGGAGGGCACCCCTTCTTATACTAGAGGCCCTCTGATTACATCCATTGATCAGCTTTTCATCCAGCGGACGAGATCGCACCGCCAAACCTACTAACTACCGACACTTATGACAGGAGAATTCTAGAATTTGGCTCAATTACCGTATCGTCCGCCCTTGAAAAGTTTCGGAAGAAGTCTTGTTGAGAATCCTAGCGATTGCAGGAGGTCCTCTGCAGCAAGGTACGGCCCTTTAGCTACAGAAAACTCTTGGCCGTGACACAAGCATGTGCTAATTTTCTTGGTATGTCATTAGTTCGTCATGTGCCATGAAGGTACAGTTTATATCTCTGCTTCCTTACATTGAATATCATCTGGACATCGTAGAATTAGCAGAACATTGTTTGGCGGGTTATTCTATTCAATCGATGCCTTTGTTGGAAGCTTGATCTTAGACCTACCTATTTTGGTAGAAGCGGCCTGAAAAATTTCTACTTTTGATTTGCAGCACCAGAGAGAACTAGGAGGGAAGTCTAATTTTTTCATTTAGTAGTTGCTTTGTGATTGCTAAGAACAGAAAACCCCGATTTCCTCCTCTACAATTGCTTCAACACCAAGGTGGCATCATTGAAGAGCAACTCTACCTGGAGACCCAAATTCTGGTTTCTTCTTGAACGTCAGGCGAGGGGCAGTGATTTTTTGAGTCAGGGCATCAGTGGACGCGGCAGATTTGCTGTGTTGCCTCACATGCTTCATTGCGCCAGGCATCCGCTTGGAAGGCAAGCTTAGAGTTGAGCCAAAGTCAGTAGATAGTAGGCGTCTCAGTGAGTCCTGTGCGTCCTTAATGTTTCACAAGAGCGTGTCCTGGCTTGCTGCCCTACTTTGCTCCATATCTGTCGCAGTGGCAAGTTTGCGCATAGAGCAAGATTATTGTTCTTTGTGCTAAATTAGTAAACAATTGCATGGAAGGGTCTGTGTTCTCTCCCCCAGGCTGGGACGTGAGTTGCGGAGTGGAATGAAACTTGCTCATGTGCATTAGCATGCGGAAAATTAGCGGCTGCCCTACGCTTATTTTCACGGTCATGCGTAATGAAATGACCTCAAAGCTATTTCTTTCATTGTCCTCCTTATTAGTTGGAGCATCCTTGTTTGTATAGGTGAATCGTCAAGAAGCGATTCCATGCGAAACGGAAGCCGGTTTTGGGATATCATTAGAATGCATCAGGCGGTGGAGCCTCAATAAGTTAATCTCTAAATAAAATCCTAGTCACGCACCGCCTATTTTTGAGCCGATCATTAGACCATTCAACTCTGTGATGCCCAGAAATGGGGCGGCACTGAAAGAGTAGGTTATGCAGTGACCATACCAAACTCAGGACATTGGTGGCGGGGGGTTCCCATCCGATGCGAGCGACGTGCTTTACATTGGTGGGGAATCCAATTTGCAATTTTTGGTTCAAATTGCGCAACCCTTATGAATTTAGATCTCTAAGTATTATCGGTTGTCAAGCGCTTAAGAACGAACATGATAATCTATGTCTGTTTGCGTTATAAGCTTTGAATCAAGGTGGTGTGATTTCAATCAAGTTTCCCAGATTTGTGTTTCTGTGATTTTCTTATCACCGGACTTCAAATGGATGGGGATTCGATTACATACTAATTGCTCTACTGTTAACATGATACCTATAGGCAATAGACTTCTCCGACTTACCGTTGGCGTCCACATGCTACTTAACTCATACTCTGACTTGAAATAGAAAGGGGAAAGAGGCAATATGTGCTGAATATATGCGAAATACATCGCAAGCCTTTGAGGCGACCCTCTACTTTTGTCGTCATTTCCTCTGCGAAGCGACGGTCGGTTTTAGGTACATCAGAATGTCCATAATTTGTACGGGCGTTGAAAAAACGTGAAGTTAAGGCTTTTTTTTTTTTTTTTTTTCAATCAATGGAAAATTTAAGGTTTTAGAAAATCACGATTAAGTTTCGAGCTCGGCATTGGTTGAATTCTGAATTTAAGTTTCTTGTTGTCTATTTGGAATGATTTTATCTTTTCTTTTTTTTTCAAATCTTGGGACGTCGGTATTTCAAATTGTTTAATCTCAAGCAACTAAGCCTTTCACAACATATAAATGTTGACGCAAAGATTTACATGATTTTTTTTGTAATTGTATTAAAATTTCAATAATATTCAAGATTGTGGCAGGAAAGGAAGAAAATTTAGCTTCTGTTTTATGTATATATGCCTAAATAAACGTGCTTAAATTTAATTGTATGATAAACGATAGATTTCCGTAAAGAATCTGCAATTGAAATTATAATTAGAATTAGAATTTGAACTAAAATAGGAATCGGAATCATAATGACTAACTTCTACTTATTTCATATCCCAATAAGTAAATGATAAATATAAATTAGTATTTACATACCTAAAATGTATTGGAACGAAAAAAAATCTTTAAAATTTTGTAATGATCGTCACATATATATTACCAATAATGTTATTTTTCGACAACAAAACCATTTCTCTTCATTGCTCATGACACCCGTCTAACAACCTAAATAAGTACTGAAAATTAACCATTTTGCACTTGATGAGAATAATTTTGTTTGATAACTCTTACTAAGATTGGCTTAACTGTTTCAATTAAACCAAAAAAGTCATTTAAGGAGTTATGTAAGGAAGGGGTTTTTTAATTCATTCAATTAGAAAAAGTTATTTATGGCAATCAAAACCGTACAAATCATATTGTTAAAACCGGTTAATAACAACCCTAGTTCCTTGTGTATGGTAAGAAATTAATAATATTAAGTGAGAGCTACAATCCTTATGTCAAGTTGGTTGTTGCAAAGACTTTCTCTTTACGCCTTGCATCTCGACCTGTTTGAGGTTGCATCTCCACCTGTTTGAGGTTCTTACATATTGTCGAAGATCCTTTTATTTTTTTTTCAATACTTAATTTTTTTTATTTGACACATCTAATGCACCTAATATTTTCTCAGCTAGAGGATCAATTGATACCAATTAAATAATTCATGATTTTCTTTTTGCAATAATTCCTACTTTGGAAAAAAGTGGGCCTGCTAAAATTTTCTTTTTATTTTATTAGTTTTGTGAAACTGCACTCTCAAAAGGCAAAACACAATACAGAAAAAGGGGACATGTGCACTATAAATTTTAAAAATTGTCGGAAAGTGCAACTTAACCCTAAAATTTACCAAAAGTGCAATGAAGTTCCAAAACTTGTCAAATTGATGAAAAAACTCATTTCCTTAACTCCGTTTAGTTTGACTAATGAAAAATGCCAACATAACTTTTATTATTATTATTATTATTTTCTCTCACACGTGGCTAAAAGAAGGAGAACAAGGCTTAAAGAATGTTGTTTTAGATCCAAATATGATTTGTTGATCAAATTATTTTAAACTTATATTTAAAAAAAAATTAAAATTGAAATATCATATTGAAAAGGGAGGAAGGAAGTCCAAATTGCAAGAGCTCGGACCTCCCTCCGTCACCCCACCCTCGTCGAGAAGGGCTGGCAATGGTGAGGGTTGGCTAGTGAAGAGCCGTCATCGGCGAGGGTTAGTGGTACATGGTTGAAGCCTGGCGACCCCGTCGGCCCTTCCACCCATGCGGTTTTCCGGGGGAGGGCTCCACCCTCCTCGCATAGTTTCCCCTTTTCTTTTTGATAAAAAAAATTGCCTCATTTTTTTCATATTAATTTAAGTAAAATTATATAAAAGTCATATTTATAATAATGTGACTTTGATTTAATCTTCTATTTCATGAGTCAGCCACGTCAACATTGCGTAAGAGAGGGAAGATATTTTTAAAAAGAGAGCTACAATAACCATTTTTTATTAGTTAAGTTAGACAGAATTAATGGAGGGTCGATTATATAAATTTAACAAATTTTAGGGCTTTGTTATATTTTTTATAAAGTTTATGGTTTAATTGCACTTTTGTCATAAATTTTAGGGTTTCGAGATGTGTATAAAAAAAACAAAACGGACCCTTCTTTTTTGTTCGTTGTCGTTACTAGGGATGTGCAAAAGAACCAAGACTCGCCCGGACCGCCTGAAACTGGATCGAAACCGCCCAAAACCGAACTGGAACTGCCCGAAACTAGTGGTTCTTGAGGGGACCGGTCTAGTTCCCGGTTCCAATTTATGGGAACTGGTGGTTACCGGTCCGGTTCTCGATTCCATAGGCAAATCCGCCCACTTGGATCGGACATATTATATTATAATAATATATTAATTTTTAATATTAAAATAAATTTCTAAATTACTAATTAGCAAACCTAAATTTTAGGGTTCTATCTCCTCTCATGGTTTCCATGTTTTTATAAGAATTTAGTATAGTGTGTAAGTTGTTTTTCAGCAACTCAACAAATGGTTTCTTCAAATGATACTTTCGGGACTCACATAGGACACTATGTTCAAGAAAATGTGAAGTTTCGTAAGAGATTAAGCATTGTTAGGGAATAAAGGAAAAGACGATATATATATATGACAATCGTCCAGAACCTTGAACTTAAAGAATATTTTAGATTTCAACTAAAATGATTCAAAAACATGAAAAAAAAAAAAAAAACCTAATTCTCTTCTTTGGCAGTGTTTTCCAATAAAATAAAGAAAAATGGTACTCTTAATTAAGCCGGTTCGATTTAAAGAAAAATATTACTCGATATGAAAAGTACTCACGGCGGGATTTGGAAAATGATATTATTATTGATGAGACCGGTTCCATGGATTCACCCGGGAACTGGACCGGACTAGCAGTCCGGTTCTCGGGTGGATCCATGCAACTAGCAGGTAGTTCCCGGTTTTAGGCCGGAACCGCCCACCCGGACCTTGCACACCCATAGCCGTTACCTTTAAGTGAGGAGAGGAGAGAGGACGTGACTGTTTTCATCGTTTTGCTCCAATGGCCGGTTCGCCTTCTCAACTGCCGCGCTCTATGCCTCCAAATTCTGACGGAGAAGAGGTTGTCTCTCCTATCTTTCTGGGTCTCATGTTCGTTTCGTCGTCTTTCTGATTCTCAATTTCTTAGTATTTTCTTTAGGGTTTCGAGTTCTTACTCGTAACACAAACTGAGAACACTGTCATGTTTTTCCCCAGCTTCTCGACTTTTGTTCATTATCTATATATTCATGTTAGATTCTATTCGCGGTTTTACATCATCTTTGGAATCCCACCCCACGCTCCATGTCATCTTTCAGACTCGGCTAGGATGACGGTAAATGTCAAAATCCTGTTGACTCCAAAAAACTTGCTAGTCGAAGTGATGAATCGGGATACTGTCCAGGATGTTAAATTGATGATTCAAGCCAAGGAAGGGATTTCACCAGATGAGTTTGTTCTGATGTTCGGGGGAAAGATGCTTGCCGAGGACAGGAACCTCGCCTCTCTCGACTTGCCCCAAGAGCCCACATTTGATTTGGTTGTCTGTCCAAAGATAATCTGTCAGCTATTGTGGACATGTCCGGTTGCAGAGTCACATTAGGAGTTAAATTTTGGTACACTATGGGTTATTTCAAAGCTTTGGCCATAGCAAAGATGTGTGCACAGCTCTTGAGTTGGCATATGGTCTATTGGGGGAAGCAGTTTGAAGATCACAAGACCTTAGTTTCGCACGACATTGTGGATGGCTCTGTCTTACAATTGGTGTGTTGCACGGTGAAGTAAGCGAAGGAAGCGAAGGAAGCAAAGAACAAGCTTTCTTGTGCCGGTCAAATTGCCTGATATTGCTTATGTGGGACAAAGGCTTGCGGATGACCTCGACCTAGCGAGTTATGGCATTGAGGAGAATTCGACTCTCTTTCAGATTATCTCACCTCATAGTGTATGAAATGCCTCTGAGTGATTAGGATTATAGTTCTGACTTGGCTTTTGAATTAGAAGGAATTTTGAATAGAAAGCTGGAAATTAGTGCGTTACATTCATGCACCTTATGCTAATTTTCTTTATATGTCATTAATACATCATGTGCAAGAAAGGTCCAGTGTATATCTCTGCTTCTTACATTGGATATCCGAAAATCGTAGAATCTCAGCAGTCAATTTTGTGCATTCTGTTTTATCAATGTTGTTTGTCGAAAGCTTGATCTTACCTGCCTATTTTAGTAGAAGCATCCTGGAAAACTTAGCAGCACCTAAGTGAACTTGGATGGAGATCTAATATTTTATACTATAGTTTTTTTTTTTTTTTGGTAAGGTAAGCAATATATATTGACTTTTAACCAAAACTATACAACAGAGGTTCCTGGCACCAAAAAAGTAGTTGATTCGTGATAGCTAGCGGAATTAATATATGCAAGAAAAAAAAAGTTTGAGCTGACTTCACGTAATCGTTACTTGGAAAGAAATGTACCCACGACTATAATGGTAAGACATCGGAGATGATTGGTTATCGTTACTTTATCAGTTCTTTTCCCATGAAGAATGGGTTTGCTAGTTTCCCTGCCGGACTTGTTGATAGGAGTTGCAAATGTTGCTCGAAACTTCTTGTAACCCCAGGAGCTGCAAATCCAGCCGGAGACTAAAATTCTGGTTTCTTCTAGAATGTCGGTTAAAGCGCAATGATTTTTGAGTCAGGGCGTCAGTGGACACGGCTGATTTGCGGTGCCGCCTCACATGCTTCGTTGACCTAGGCCCCTGCTTGGAAGGTGAGCATAGAGGTGAGCCGAAGCCTGAAGCTCATAGAGATCTATCTTGGAGAAGATAATCAGGCTTCACTTTCCCTCTGCTGGGGTATATCATACTGTCTTGTCTACATTCTTCTGGTTTTATGAAAATTTGTTTGTAGACTTGTCAGGTACGCCAATATTTTTAGAGCTAATTTATGAGGAACATAACAAGTGGATGATTGTCTGGTTCTGCTGGACAGAATGAGTCAAAAGGATGACTCCAATTCAACAGCACTTTGGTGTTTAGTTATCCTGTTACTTGATTTATGCTCTGATTGCTCTCATAACCTTTCAGGATAAGTCCTAACTTTTTTTCCGAAAGAGTCAGGATCCAACTGGCGCCCCTGTTCCATGGGAAAAAGAGGGGACGGGGCTGGCAAACAAGCTGTTAAATATGACTCAAGTTTGAGCGTTTGCTAAAACGCGAAATTCGGTGGACTCGCGAAGGAATTACAAAAGGAGGAAATAAAATTGAAAGGTAGCCGCCGAAGGATTCACGAGAAGATGCACACACGCACGTAAGAGGAAGAAATCCTCTCCTCTGCACGGGTGAAGATCTCCACGTGAAGCCAAAATAGGGAAGTAGTGGGGCCCAAGGTCAAAGGTTGACCTTGGGCACACCCACGTATAAAACAGAATTTTTATGTAGGTTTTTTGCTTCTTTTTTTCGTTGGTTGGGTTGCCGGCCAAAACCCTACGTAGAAGTCGCAGAAGGAAGCCACGAAAGAGGTCTTCTTTTCGGGGTGTTGCTGCTGCACCCGTACGAGAGAAAAGGAGGAGCCGCATGTCTTCAAGCTGAAGCGCGATCAAGAAAAGGAGTTCTTTTTCAGCGTTTGTTTTGAGCTTGTGTGATAATTTTGTGCCGTGACTTGGGGTTGGATTAAATTGGGGTTTGGGAAATACCGAGAGAGTGTTTGAGTGACTTGAGTGTGTAATCTCCTTGTATCGCTTGATCTATAGTGAAATTCGTTGCTGCTCTCCCCGTGGACGTAGGTCTTTACGACTGAACCACGTAAATCCAGTGTCCGATTTATTTTTTCTTCTTCCGTCTATATTTTGTTCGATCGCTCGCCCTATCGCAACACAAGCTTCCTATGTGGAACAACCAGCTACGCTATCATCTTGTGTGGTCAAGACTGGCCAAGTGCATCCAATGCTTGAACCATCCCCCTCTAACTCCACCTGAGAACAAACTAGCACTTGACCCAAATACTCACTTGACACAAAGAGGCCTCACTCCAGGTTGATCTCGTGATGATATGGTACTAGAGGATAATAAGGTACTTGAGAAGGCATATTCTGGATGTGTAATCTACTGTTGGAATTGCAGGAACTCGAGAGGATATGTGCATGTGTACTCCTGCTGGGTAATTGATGTGGTGATGATATGCTGCATCTATTTGCGTATCCCTTTTATATATGGCGGGAGGCAACTTATGCTTTAATGGTTATGTCGGTCTTCTCCATTCGTGCTCCGCATTACAATCTTTGTACTCGCCATCACATAATTAGCAAGACCAGACCCTTAGAATTAGCAGAATTGTCGATAAACAGGCATGTTCGAATCAGCTGTCGTGCTTAGCAAAGTTTGGCGGAAAGTGGGAGAAATTTGAAAAGATGTTTTCTATTGTTCTGCATTAATTGTTATGGCGGTCTTTTCGATTCTTTCATGCTTTACAATCTTGTACTCACCGTCACAGGACCAACGATACATGAGCCTTAGAATTAGCAGAATTGTGGATAACCAACGTGTTCGAATCAGCTGGCGTGCGGAGCAAAGATTGCCATAAACTGAGAGAAATTTGAAAGTGTTCCTACTGTTTCTGACGCATGCTTATTGTGCAGAAAACTAGCGAACTCTTCTGAGGATTAGAGGCATAAATAAGTGAAGTATGGAGCTCATTCGGTCAATATCTAAGTGCCCTCATGGCATTTCGTATAGGCATTATTGGATCACGGATATCAAATTTGAACCGACGTTCCCATTTTTTTTCCTCTTTCTGTTATCGATGATCTAACAGGTAAAATGTGCACGTCACGATTCTCCAAGGCACAATAGCCTGAGTAATCATAATGTTCGATCAATTTACATCTTTAATCTTAATAAACTCCACGGTGACAAGATCTCGTCTACGTTTGGCTGGCAAAAGGGATGGACGAATTTGAATTTGAATTTGAATAAAGAGCAGGAGAGTCGACTAATGAAATTATTATTAGAAAGACATGTTTTCGTAATTCAATTAAGTGATCTCAAAGCTATCTCTTTCAATGTCCTCCTTATTTGTTGGAGCAGCCTTGTTTGTATCAGTGAATTGTCAAGAAGCGATTCCATGCGAAATGGAAGCTGGTTTTGGGATATCTTTAGAATGCATCACGCAGTGGAGTCTCAATAAATAAAATCCTAATCACGCACCGCATATTCTTGAGCTGATCATTAGACCATCCAACTCTGTGATGCCTAGAAGTATGGCGGCTTCGAAAGAGGAGGTCAAGCACTGGCCATACCAAACTCAGGGCAATGGCGGAGAGGCGTTCCCATCCGATGCAAGCGACGTGCTTTACATTCGTGGGAAACCCAGTTTGCAATTCACGGTCCTTTTGTTGTCTGTGCAATTCAAAATGCGCATCTCTTATGAATTTAAATCTCTAAGTATCATCGGTCGTCAAGCGCTTAAGAATGAGTATGATAATCTATGTTTGTTTGTGCTATATGCTTTGAATCAAAGGGAGCGATTTCAATCAAGTTTCCTAGATTTATCTGATAGTAATTTTCTTGTCACAGGACTCCAAATGGATGGGGATCCTATTAGATACTAATTGCTCTACTACTAACATGATAACCGGCTCATGATAAATTTCTCGGACTTATCGTTAGCGTCAACATGCCACTTAACTCATACCTGGACTCGAAATGGAAACGAATGGAGTCAAGATGTACAGAATATATGCGAAATATGTCTCAGGCCTTTGATGCGGCCCTGTACTTTTGTCATTATCTCCTCTGCAAAGCGGCGGTCGGTTGTAGGTGCATTAGAATGTCCATATTTTATATGGGTGTTGAAAGATCGGGGATTTATGGTTTCTTTCTTTATCAATGGAGAACTTAAGGTTTTAAAAAGTTACAATTAAGTTTCGAGCTCGGCTGAGGTTAAATTCTGAATTTAAGGTTCTTGCTGTCGATTTGGAATGCTTTTATCTTTTCTTTTTTTCAAATGTTGGGATGTCGGCATTTCAAATTGTATAACCTCAAGCAACTAAGACTTTCGCGCAACATATAAAAGTTGACGCAAAGGTTTACATAATTCTTTCATAATTATTTTAAAATTTTGAATAATATATAAGATTTTGGCAGGTAAGGAAGAAAATTTAGCTTCTGTTTAATATATGCATAAATAAACATGGCTTATATTCAATTCCATGATAAATGTTAGATTTCTGTAAAGAATCTGCAATTGAAATTAGAATTAGAATTAGAATTTGTACTAAAATAGGAATCGGAATTAAGATTGGAAACATAATGACTAACTTCTACTTATTTCACATCCTGTAAGTAAATGATAAATGTAAATTAGATATTTACCTAACTAAAATTTATTAGAACAAAAAAATCTGTATAATTTCGTAATTATCGTTACAAATATAATAACAATGATGTTATTTTTTGACGATAAAACCATTTTCTCTTTACTGGTCGTGACTCCTGTCTAACAAATCTAAATAAGTGCTAGAGAATAGCCATTTTGCACTTGATGAGAATAATTTTGTTTGATAACTCTTACTAAGATTGACTTAAAAGTTTCAATTAAACCAGAAAGTCATTTAATGAGTTAAGTAAAGGTGGCGCTATTTCCACCCCTATTTTGGCTAAGACAATCCCTTTTTGGTTAATTGATCGAAATACCCTCTCCTCTATCTCTTCAATTTATTGTTTCTTTTCTTTTTAACAGGCCAACCAACGAAACTATCTTTATTTTTACCATCTCTATCGTCGTATAAATGTCTAATTACACTCAACAAGATATCATCTTATTCTACATCCTTTTATTACTTTGCTTAGAGGATGTTGTTAATTTTAATGTACGATCTCATAAATTTAAACACAAAAGCTATATAAAAGATTATAAATTTCTAGTTTTAATTGCTATGACAGCTTATAAACACACAATTAATTGCGTATTTTTTTTTTATCAAATAGTTTGAACAAAACTTTATTTGAAAGTTGAATTGCAAGATTGATTAATTTTAATAGCTTTGGTTTGAGTTTTTGCACTTTTATTTGAATTGCAAAATGGGAGTTGAAAATCGAGTTATATCTTCTTTACTTTCAAACTCATATCAGATTATTATAGTTGAAATTTTTAAATATATTTTAAAATTTTGATCCACTTGCTATGAGATTGAATTTACAATAGATCTCTATGGTTAGGAGAGGAACAACAAGAAGTTCCTTTTTTTTTTTTTAATCTTTTTGTGCTTGTCTTTTGTTAATATTTATATATGATCTAAATATAAATATATTTAACATTTGATCATGCTTCTAACGAATTAACCTTTTCCATATTTTGATAATTTCTTTTTTTCCCATTTTTTTTATCAAGATCGGCTTGATAGTTAGTTATATAGTTTCACTAAAACTATTAGATAAAAATAGACAATTAAGTTTGTGTTCATATGCCATCATAAATATAAATTTTTAATCTTTCATGTAGCTTTCGTCATTTAAAATATGAGACCATAGATTAAAATTGATAAATTTCTCTAGGCAAAGTGATAACATGATGCAAAAAAAGAGATAAGATATTTTGTCCAGTGTGATGAATCATTTGCATAGTAATACTAATAAAATATGTGATAAAAATAAAAACAATTTTTTCCTTAGCCTAATAAAAAAAAAAGAGAAAGGACAATTTGAAGAGAGAGGTAAGTATTCGGTTAGTTAATCGAAAAAAGGAGCATCCTAGCTAAAATAAGGGCGGAAATAGCGCCACCCTTAAGTAAGGAAGGGATTTTTAAATTCATTCAATTAGAAAAAAATAATTATGGTAATTAAAACCTTGCGAATCATCTACTTGTCAATAATGACCCTAGTTCCATGTGTATGGTAATAAATTAATAATGTTAAGTGAGAGCTACAATTCTTATGTCAAGTTGGTTATTCAAAAGACTCTCTTTATTCCTTGCATCTTCATCTATTTGAGGCTTTTACATATTATCAAGGAACCTTTTATTTTTATTTTCGGTACTTAAAATTCAACAATTTTCTTTTTGGTCTGGTATATTTAATGCACCTAATATTTTCTCAGCTAGAGGATCAACGGAGACAAATTAAATAATTCATAATTTTCTTTTTGCGATAATTACCACTTTGGGAAAAAGTGGCCTTAATGAAATTTTCTTTTTATTGGATAGTTGATGGTGTGGTCCCGTAATCAAGCACGTTTGAGTTCTTCGCCCCTAGTAAACTTGAAGTATTCGCATGAGAGGACTACTTCGTTAAAGTTACAGAAGCACATTCCATGTAACCAAGAGCGATGCTTGCAGGGTAAAACTTTTAAGAATAGCTTCATCATTTCTTCCTTAGCCAGTTGAGGGTTAGCTTGCATCACGAAAGACTTTCACTTTTCTGCATATGCTCAGAAATCCTTCATTGGTCTTCTTCTAATGCGAACCAAATCCTAGTTGGACAATACAATTTCTATCTTGGCTTGGTATTGATGTAAGAACATGGAAGACAACTCATTCCAATCCCTCATGAGGTAGATCCTTGCCATAAAGAACCATTGTAATGCGGGCCCCGTGAGACTCTCTTGGAAGGCCTGAGTTATGAATGGCGCTTGGTTGCGGTACTGATTTATTTCAGCCTAGAAATATTGCAAGTAGATCATGGGGGAAGTCGTGCTGTTATATTTACGGAGATTAGCTACTCTCATTTCTCCGAGAATCGTAATCCTGTGGAGGCAAGATGGGCCCATCGTGTCTTGGTTAGGCAACTAGTCCTCTCATTGCATTGATATTCCATTTATTGTGGTGATGAATTCTACTACTTCAAGAAAGCTCGATTCTTCCAAGATCATTTCATTGTTTTCTTCCTGGTCGAAATTTCCAATCAAGGATGAGGTGTCTATGTCATCCTCATGGTTGAATGACGAATTTAGCAACCTATTGGGAGATAAGCCCTGAAAAGCAAATGTTCTTCCTTCTAACGAGCTTTGGACCCTATGCGTGGGAAGGCAGTTATACGATGAATGGTTGACCTCATCTATATAACACTGGTAGTTCTCAGGACTGTACCACGGGCAATGTTCGAAGCCTTGCTGTGGTGGCTCATTGGCTGTCAAACTTTGCCTATATTCAATGGTAGGCATTGACTCGGATTGCTTAAACTTTCTTTTCTCGACACTTGGTCTTGATCTTTTGAGTAAAGCCCTCCGTTTTGCCAACTTGAACTTGCCAAAGGGACTGGAAGATGGTGAAGTTTCGCTTCCTAGGTTGATAGGGGTTGGCACTCTTTGGACCTTGGCTCTTGCGGTAAGCTTGGGAAACTATGCTACCGTGCTTCAATTGTGAATATGCTTTATAGTGTTAACCTCGTCTATGGGTTCCTTACATTTCTTAGTGGGAAGCTTCTTAGTATTGGGATACTGCTCAACGATCCCTTCATCATGCAGTTGCATCGATATTTTCTCTCATTGATCCTTCTGCCATTGGCTATGGGTCAAACTAGGTGGTCAGACTCCTCCTTGACGTGGCATGTGCCTTTAAGAACTCATTATCCTTCATCTTCGCGCCTATCGGCTCTTTGTATGGCAGGTTGATGTTAATGTCAATGTCAAAATTATATTTTTGGCGGAAAGCATCAGTCAATTCATTCCAAATCTTAAAGAGAATAATCTTCCATATAATGTACCATCGCAAGACAAGGCCAGTCAGATTTGATTAGTATGATTGAATCATCCTTCGAACCAGATAGGCCTGCAAATATGCCTTTGGGTAAGAGGCATTGATGCACTCCTCTCATGCATGCACTTTGAGCTCTTCTTGAATTTTAATAGCGACAAAAATAGACAAATCAATGGGATTGTGATCCTGCAGCTGGCTCAACTTCTTCATGATCCTCGCAAAATGTCTGTCTTATTGGTTATCCTTTGGCAAGTTTGCAAGTGTCACAAGTGTGTTTTCCCATGATAGAGCGGCCATGGGGTTAGGCTTGATCCGAGTGGACTCCATTTGCCTCAAGAGTTGTCGAAGGACAATAGACATTTACCCCACGCCATCTTCAACATTAGTGATGTGATTTTGTACATCACTCTAATTGACCACTATTGTTTGTGGCCATGTGTGGGTGACTAATGATTGGCCATTCGTAATAACTTAGCATCGCAAAAAAGATGAATGAGCATGAGAGTAAATAAAGATTGACCCATGGTGATGGTATAGCTAATTTTATTTTTCAAAAGAGGATTTTATAGATAGGACATTTCTAACATCTAAACTTAAAATTAAAACGATAGAACATAAAACTAGATATTAAACAAAAGTCCTTAAAACAATGAGACTAGGAACAAGACGAAACTTTATAAACATTGACACTAGGGGCACGTGACCGCTATTTTATCTGCGACAAGAAGCCTTGGTCTTGCGAAGTTGTTTATTTTCTTGGATTTGCTCCGAGACATGTACCCAGCTTATTCCCAAGCCCCTTTGCAGATGATCAATTTGCTCATGTTGACTAATTTTGCTAGCTAGGTGGAGGACTAATGGTTGTAGTCTTGTCAGGATCCGGTGGTTGTGGATGTAGAATTTAGAGGCATAATGGGCCTTTTCCTATCCCTCGGGCCCTTTGGGCAACACAATCCTTTTACGATGGCATTTGCCCTATGTGTCCTTGATAATGTGAATCTTGAACATGTAATCACGACTTCTATAGGTGAAAAGATTGGAGACATCTTCGTCTTGAGAGGTGGCAAGATCTCCTGAAGGGCTCCATACTCACATGCCACCCTATAGGGGTAACAAAGAGTGACGCCGGTGAAGCTGAGCAATGGGATCAAATTGCAACGTTTGTAGGCAAACCGGGCTCTCTTTTTGTGGAACCAATTAGAACATCATAGGAATATCTCAGGAGCGGGATCCCTTAGGGAATTTATTCAGTTTAAATAGCTTTGATTTGGGATGTGTGGTCTTAGAACCACAAATCTCAGTAGTGGGTTTTCAAAATCATTTATCTTAGACAATTGCATGTGGCATCCAAATTTGTTTAAGTGAGAAAAGAACTAGACTTGTAAAATTTCCGGAGAGGCTCACATGATTTTTTCTATGTTTTCTTTAAAATGATTAAGGGATCAGAATGTTTTGGCTAAAATCATGTTAACATAGTTTTGTCCTCTTAAGACTTGATCAACCACCTATGCCATCGAATGACATATACCATCTTTTTGATGGGGAAAAATGATGAACTCGAAAAAGGCGAAGAGGAAAATCTCACTTTTTTGGATCATCGGTTGATTTTCAAAATAGTAAGTCAAAAATGGTAGTGGGCAGGTATTATGGTTGGCTTCAAAAATTCCCTTACAAAATGATTTTCAATTCTTAAAAATCACATTAACCCACGTAGTGGATCGATGCCTATTGGTGGCCTGACAAGCTTACTCACAAGGGGCATTCCAATAGCAGTGCTATATTCTTCCAGAGTCAGGGTTAGTTCAAACCTACCAAACATAAAAGTGGATGTCCTAGGGCACAAAAAATGTGCTATTGCCTATAGGATTTCAGGAGAACATGAATTTGGAACAACGACAGGAGATGACCGATTTTGGTCTGTATGTGCTTTTGGGCGAGTTGGTTCAATTGACCCCACCATCTTAAGAGCTTTGCTTTGGGAGCGGGAATGAACTAGATATTGTTTCTTTCCATCACATATAAACTGGGATCGGAAAGACTGATCCAAATTGCCATAGGTCAATAAAGTAAATGGATTGAGTAAAAAAAGGATAAATAAATCACTTCACTTTTAAAGAAAATGGCAAGTACATAAACATGCGCATGTGCAGCTCGATGTCTAACTATGAAGGTCTTTTTTTTTTCCCTTTTTTTTTTTTATAGATTAAGAGGATGTCTGCCTATTACAGTCTTGCATTAGTATCATATCTTCTTAACTTGGCTTTGCCTAAAGAAATTTGAGGAAATGAAAGACAACCTTTATATCACACTCTTGCGTTTAAGGCCATATCTTTCTTAACACCATCTTAGAATATCCTATGCCGGCCTAGGTTCGGCAGCCGGGTTGTGTGTGCCAACTTTAAAACATGCACAATAGTTTATAATCACAAAAAATTTTATTTTAATGAAATTAAAATTGATCCTTAAAATGGCTAAAGTCCAAAAAAAATATCCTAAGTGGAGTCGCCAAGCTGTCGCTACCTCCTTTTCAACACCCCTATGTGCGTGTATGGAGGCTAATGGCTCGCTAAGTGTTATGCTTAGCCCAGGCTCTCCCAAGCCTACTAATTTACGACTTATAGCTTGAGTTTTTTGACTTGCAAGTCAATTTCAATTAGGAGTCGCCATTAATCGATTTGAGATGAGTTGATTAAAAACCCAAATAAAATATTGGAAGAAATATTTTATCCTTGTGCAACTAGAGAAACTAGGATCAATGACTTGATTGTACCAGTTAATCAACTAATGCTATTTTGGTATCTAATCTTGTTTAAACTCGAGGATTAATATTTTTTATACAATAGAAAAAGATACTAAAAAAACATTTTAGGCTTTCCCTAATTTCAGAAATTTTTAAAGGATTTCTCATTCATTTTTAAGAGAAAAATACCCAAAATCAAATTTTAGGCCTTTCCATTAAAAAGAAATTTTTTAATTATTTTTTTTTCGATTTTTTAATTATAAAATATCTAAAAATTATGATATAAGGTGTGGCCCTACTAACCTGAGTCTCACATTTAATTATGTTAGTCATGCATGAAAATATGTTAGTCATGTCATATCTTTTGTTTTTTTTAAAAGAATTTTTAGAGTTGATTTGGTTAGGCAAAACCTTGAAAAATCGTCCTTAGGTTAGTCTGTCCTATCTTGATTGCGACCTATATTTGCTATGAAATGAGATCTTAAATGAGTTTATTTGGATTCCCATCCTTCATGAAAGTTGTAGTATGCATTACAAGCTTTCTAATTAGGTATAATTTGCGCCAAGTGATCATCGTTTACTAGGTCAATCATGTGTGTGAAGACACATTACTATTGTTGCACTTTGTGAATTTGATTGCGTTGTTCTGTTTTACCATTTTGGTTTAGGCTCATGTAAATCAAATTAGAATTGGGTGTTTCGATGGAAAATAACCGCGACATGGCATTCTACATGGAGGAGTTTTCATAAGATTTAAGCATGTCTTTAAGCCATAAAAAATGACTCTTGTTCTGTGTCACACTTGCTGTGACTAAGGCTGATCACGAACCCATGAAACATCTTCGTTTGAGCTCTTTAAGAGCAAAATTAGGTCGTGAGGTCTTCTAGACATATTAAGAGGATATTGCAGCTTCGCATTGATCTATGGTATGCCTCATTTGAAAGTCATTTACTATTTAAAAAAATGCATCAAGTTGGCAAATCAAAACTGAAAATGTCATGCATTTTGTTCTAGATGACAAATCATCTTTCGATGTTAATGAATCTATGTGACTCTTTGCACTTCGATTTAGGATTATATATATTAACCAAACTTTTGTCACATTCAACCTTACAAATCTCACATTTTTTGTGCATTGTTTAGCTGGTCCCATAGTCCAATGATCATGCATCATTTACTAATTTGCTTGTGGTTGATTTGCACGCTTTTATGATAGTTGCTATTCGACCATGAATTTGACCCCGATCGAACTCAACCCCTCTTAGAAAGTCTTAGCGTTTGTCTTAATCTTTCAAATGACGGTAATTTTGCATTAGTTGCATGTCATTTATCTTGGTTTTTATTTTTGTCAAGTTTGCCTAGAAATCTATTTTTAGTGAAATTCGGAATGCCTGCTTTGCTCTTTTTGAGTCAGATCTCTTGCTATTCTTGTATGTTTTTCTTATTAAGGATTCTAAGGTCGGGTCCTCAACGAAGTTTGTTCGTCTTTTTCTTGTCTACATTATTGATATCTTGCTATTCTTGTAAAATTTCAGATTTTTTAGACTTTGTTTACTAGGTCAAATCATTATTGATCTGCCATGATACATTTTTGTCCTATTTCATTTCTGATGTGATGCTATGTGTTCTTGAATTTTTTTTATAAATTCCTTCGTAGCTCACCTTAGGAAACTCTCTCCATGAAAGTTGTTCCTCATGATGTTCTTGATATTATATAATTTTCTTGGAGCCAATTATCCATGGGTTCCTTTTCAATTGTTTCATATTTTTTGCTCTGTTCTGTGATTTTGGTTTTAATTCTCTGCTGTGAATTTATTTTAGAATTTTTTCGGACATCTTGCATGCTGAATTGAGATCACTTGTCTTCACGAGTTTTGATTCTCACCTCTGAACTTTGTATACAAAAATCTTTGAAATTAAAAATCAATTTATCATGCTTTTCAGACCTTTTGAATGTTGTGAAACCATCTAAAATTTCGTACTTTTGTTAGTTTGAACTTGATTTTCGTTCAAATGATTCTTGTACACAAAACTTTCATATTGTGTTTTGCATTCTAAATTTTCAAATCATGTTTTGGCCTGGCATTGATGTTGTCTAAGGTTTGGACCATATTTAGGGCGTCTGCGAAGTTCGATTAGAGTGTATAGAATGCACCCGAATTAGCCTTGAAAATTAAATGTGTTCCATAACTATAATACAACTTTGCTATGCCATTAACAAAATTTCCTCACAATTTGCTATTTAATTGTTCTTTAAATAATTTTTGGGCATCAATTGAACCCTTTAGCCTTTGGTGTCTGTACTTTCATTGAACACATATAATTGTGTTTGGTGCTTGTCGACTGAATAAGTGATTTAGTGTTGGCTCACTAAAATTATTTGATTAATTGAGAACCAAGGCATGAGAGCCTGCCTGCATGTTTACTTTCTGCTATGCATGTGATTTTGGATGTGTGCATAGGCATGATGCATGAACTCATGGGGCACCTTTGGGTGACACTTAGAACTTATCTTAGGGGCTTATTAGCGTTGGTTGCCATGCGCGAACACAAATGGTGACTAATGATTATAACCCATAAAAATGAATTTGGGTAGATGTCCAAGAGGGATCCCACATGAATCACAAAGGCCAACCCTGAGGCCAAATTTGATCAATTTTGCATATTGTTTCAATTTCCTGATTGTTCTTGTTTGTTTTGTAATCGTGATTGTTTTTGTAATGTTGATTGTTTCTTTCGCCTTGTATGTATCTAGTCTTAGTATTATATTAGGTTTAAAATAGGTCCACAGTGGTGGAGACTCTCCAAGATGTGAAGACCACGAACGGTCAATGTCCAATCCGACTTTGTGTTTGTACTATCTGTTCCCCAATATATGTTTTTGGTTGTCTTGTATTGTATAAATGCTTGACGAGTTGTAAGTTATTTCTTTCGACTTACCATTTATTTAGGACTGCATATTAGATTTACCATTTTCCTTAAACTGTTTTCTTGAGTGTTTACTTATTGCATTGTCTTTACATTTCAATTGATTGTTTTTCTTTCTTTCGATAGAAATAGAATTGCATGAAATTGACCATCCCTACATGATCACCTAGTTAGTTTTATTGGCACGAAAAAAAGTAAAAAGACATGTATGGATACCTTAGGAAACACGAGAAACCATTAGGCATTGAAATGGCACTAATATAAATTTTAGTGTAACCCAAATTCTTGAATCTCAAAATCTCTAGTTGCATAGAAATCGAGAAAACATTGCTGACCCTCGATTGGGTTTTCCAGTCCACTCCCAAAAACTAGGCTAGTGGCAACTCCTAACTTATCTAGGTTTTATTAAACAACTCATAGATAATAGATGAATCCGTCGTGAGGGTATAGGTCTCGACAAGACTCGCCATAATTTAGCATACGCAATGTGGAAATCTCTTAAAGGATGAAGTAATGCCATTTTTATGGATGATAGTACGATTGAGAAGGCTACTATGGTAATGATACCCATAAATTTGATATCCATATCCGATCTCCTTTTTTAAAGTGTATTGTCTATGTGGATACAAATCACGACACCTATCGTTGTCACACGAGGATATTTCATGAAATTGCATGGAAATGTTAAATTTGACATTTTCCTCTCCCTATCGAGGGAGGGCCAAGGAGGTCAGGTCACAACAGCCATCTCTTTCTTCATTAAGTTTCTTTCTTTCTCTCTTTCTCGCTTTCTCTACCTCACATCTCCATTCAACCAACACCCTTCTCCTTTCCCCTCTCTATTTTTCGTCTCTTTCTCTCTTTCTCTCAGTCCACTCGTTCGCCGTTCACCCCTTCCGCCCGTCTGGCATTACTTCTATGCCACGTCGTCATTGCATTATTACTTGCTCGCTATCTGTTCTCGGTTGCTACTATGCCAGCCTCAAGCCACCATCCCTACGCTGTTCTGATTTTCCGCATCTCGATTGTTCATAGGTAGATTTCCTAAATGTTGGCTAGGCCGTTGCATTATGTAACTCAATTTAAGTTTGGTTCTAGAGTTGTTAGAGCTATCCTAGGTAGAAGAGTTCATGTGATTAATTATGTATGGTTTGTTCATGATATGCTTGGACTATAAGCATTTGGGATAAGCGAGGAGTGAGTACGTGATCGTCGAGGTTGTTTGGGTTGGCGTGATTCGTGGAAATAATTTGTTTAGGCTTAGGTTATTGCTTGGGTTCCGAAAATCATCGTGATTGTTGCTTGTGGACCGTTTACTATAGTTAATTAGGCTTAATATTCATATTGATTGCTATGGTTGATTGTATAAATGTTATGTGATGTGGTTTATTGCATGTCATAACAATTGTGGTTGAATCGTCCATTTGTGCTGCTATTAGGTTTGATCTTCAGGGATTATGATTGCAATATGGATGTGGTACTCGCATATAGAAGCCCATAGGTCATGGTTGATGCTTGAATTCACATCGAGCCTCCAAAGCTAGAACGGGGTTGGTTCTTTGACGTGTGCGAAAGCACGCCACGCTAGGTCACTCTCTTGGTTTGGTGATATTGGGGCGTATCATCTGATCCCGATTTGACCTAGGCCGGTGTTTAAACATAACGGGTCAAGCCACAATTCTTGTTTCGTGCTTGACATATTTTAATGACGCATTTCCGATAGGTCATGAGTTACACATTACTTGGCAAACACTTGGTGCATTCATACTTTACACTACTTTGAAAGATAAAACCGGTTGTATGCTTGATTCATATGGTCACACGAGGGATTTTGTTGCCAAAGGTTTTGGGGGACGATGACGCCACCGAGAGACATCGGAGGATAATGCTCGGAGGTCTCCGGATGTCATTCACTGGAGTATTATATCAGAACAATGCCTAAAAGGATGGCTGATGGGAGTTCGGATGCTATGCTCAATGAGGTGTGATGATGTCCCGAAGCTTTTCGAAAGAATCGGAGGGTTTTGACTATGTGTGATTAATAATTAGACTCTAAATAGTATAATATTATGAGGTATCATGTGATTCTCGAAGCATTAAATGTGTGCGACGCATTTGCATATTATATGCATACTTTAGAAGTTGATATATGACTCGTGCATGTTTGTTATGACCTTATGTGATGTGTGGGATATGTGCGTAATTTCATTGTCATTTTTAGTGACTTGGAAAGCACTTGCATGCTATAATTGTCGTTACTTGTGACGTGAGAGGCATGTGAATGTTCTAAAGGCTGTTAATTGAGTCTCAAAGGCTATAGTATTATTTTAGATGTTAATATTCAACATGTGGGAATTTTATTGGCTATTAATTGCACTATTTGTAATACGTGCAGATTTATATGCCTTTAATTAGGTCTCGAGGGACTTATGTATGAGGTCGAAGTCATTAATTGATACGTTTAGAAATTTTATAAATAAGGACTATTTCGTTGTTTTGATAGGATGGATGTCCAGGTAGAGGATGGGCTCTCTTATGTATATAATTAAGGCAAAGCATAGACTTTGCTATTAATATGCCATCGATATGTTTGGGTCGGGTAATCTTAAGGTTCCAATGCAAGGCATCTGTCTATACGAGATTTAAATTATTTACTTATTGAGTTTTCAATTCATTTGTTGTTATTTAACTTTTTTCACGCCTGGAGGTATGAGTCTTCCGCCTTCATGTTTTGGTCTCCCTATACATATGAAAGTCATGGTGCTTGACTTTGAGGACACTATGATTGACCTCATTTTCTACCGCCACACTACTACAGTGTGGGTGGACGAGGGTGTGGGGTACCCAGTTTCCCATCTTTTTGTGGCCTGGTTCGCCTGGGTCAACGAGGACTTCTACGGTCTGTGCGGGTTTGACGGTCTACCCAGTGACGTTGATGGATCGATGTTTCCCCCTTTTGATGGCACTATGGATGACCCCGAGTCCAACCCCAGCTACAACCTAGAGCTCGAGTCCTAGCCATGAGGATACCGGCTTTTGATGGGAACCATTTTTGGTAGCCATCCTGTAGAAGGAGTTAGGATGAACCCTCTTTATATCTTCTTATGTGGGGATGACAAATCAAAATGGCCATAAAGATAAGGGTTTGTAAATGAAATGTTCCAATAATATAAATGAAGCATCTAAGTTATGTAGTATGTATATGTGTTTTCCTTATTATCAGTTGCTGTTGTTGATTGGGTGATTGAGATTGCATGCTTTCGCATGTGCTCAATGGGGTGGTGATGCATCCTGGGATGTCGTAAATTAATCCCGACATATCAGATGTCCCATTCTCATGACGAGGGCAAGGTGCAAGGTGTGAAAATGATAATGAAGATAAATAAGTAGTTCTCTTTAGAAGGAATAACAGGTTTCATACCTATGATCCAAATGCTAGAAATCATGTGTTACTATTTAGGAAATTTGATGATGCAAAATAATTCAGAGATGCAATTGTGAAGTACTCAGTTGTTAAACATGTTGATTTCACTAGAAATATCAAGGAATATGTCTGAACAAAGTGTGCACAAGAGAATGTCCATGAATGGGATAAAACATTGAGTAAGAGCACTGGCTTACTCCAGTCAGGTGATTCAATGAGTAATATAGCTATGGCATTGTATTTGACAACAAAAGAGTGATCAATATGTGATTGGTCAATCACTTCTTCAACACCATCAAAGTTGTGCTAGACATCAAGTCATCAATTGAACTAGTTAGTGATGAAACAACTAGAGGGTAATGTGTTTGGAAATCAATCCAAATGGATCAAGTACAAGGTAATGAGTACATTGATGAGCTTGTACGAGGAAAATTTTGTACAAATATGTGACTATGTAGGAGAATGTAGGTATTAAAGGATATTGAAAGGCCACCGCCAAATTCTAGGGCTAAGTTTGACAAGACATATTTTTACGTAGATGCATGCAAAAAGGGTTTCTTGGCTGGCTATAAAAAGATGATAGGATTAGATGGATGCTTCTCAAAGGATTTATGCAAATGAGAGGTATTGGCAGCTATTGGAAGAGATGGATACACCAGAAACTTCTTACATAAAGTTTAAGTCTCGGTTGCAGATGGGAGGTATAGGTTGCCATTGGATGATATGGAAAAAAAGAGAGAAAGCTATTGCATAATGTTTACTTGGCTGCAAATGGGAGGTATTGTCACAATCGTTCTCTCTTAGTCAAACTCTCTCACATGAGCGTGCGGCATAACACAACTTCGCTTGAGCTATATAGCGCCTTTAACTTCCTTTTCTTTTATGTGGACGTGCAATTTGTTTATCCGATCTAGTAATGAAATGTTGTGAGAAAGCATTCACACCTTCGCAAAACTCATGCACAGGAAATGGCAATAAGTGACGTGAAACCCAGTTGGGCATTAATGCAAAATTAGCCCAACTCATCATTAAAAGATATTAATAATGCTAAAATATTTTGAGAACGTAATTTTTTGTTTTTCTTTTTAAATCCTTTTATGTGGCCATTAGCCCAACTCATCCTTAAAAAGTATTAATAATATCATGTCAACTGTCAGGTCATATTTTTTACGGTGCTCATTGACGGGTTTAACAGAGGGTAGATATTTCTCACGGGTGCAAGTTTGACAAAGGGATTTGTAAATCCACTGTGGGAACAGTGGAGGGTGTGAAAGCTCTGGAACTATTACGGGGCATTGGCAGAATGAAAGGGTTGATTCTACTGTGCGGCAGCAACGAAAGAACTAGTCTTGCAGAAAGGTGAATTGCACGAGAAACAAGTTCTGCCCGAAAGCAATTTGTAATATCTGTTAATACTAGTGGATAAGGCTTGATCGGATCAGTAGAGACGAAAGACTGGAGTAGGCAAAAGAAGAACCAAATCACAATAATCTCTCTCACGATATTCGCTGTCCCTCTTTCTATTGTCATTGCTTTCATCACATAGTTTTGAGAAGATCCAAAGTTTAAAGTTTACGAAAGTTTTAATATCTGCACTTGCACTAAAAGAGTTTGTAAATAATTTGATTACGTTTCAACCAATTCATTTACCTATTGGTTGTTATATATGACGTAACATGGGTAGTCTTTCTTTCCTACTCTAGTCTTTAATTATGGCCTGACCATTTTCCTAGGCATTTTTTGAAAGGTCAATTCTTTCATTATCAAGAACCACATGCCAAATTAGCCGTCATTTGGCTGACAAGCCGAGAGATTAATTTGATACAGCAAGAGCTCATTACATCACCATAGTTTTCTCAGCATTATCACCTGAATTCTGAATTTAAGTACAAAACAACAATTTCATTCATAGTTCAAAAAAAGGAAGCTGCATTAATTTTCTTAATTATGAAATGCAATGATGGTTTCCCACGGAGGAAGGGACGCTTCTACGCAGTCGCCGCTAGTTTTGGCATCAATTCCACATCTTTCAAAATGAACCAAACATCTGGAATTCAGAACAAAAATTCACTTGAGTTATCAAACAAGAATTTACATAGATTCAAAACTTGGAAAAAAAAAAACCACCAACACAAATTTCACTGTTGCGTTGCTTGAACAATCAAGAACACATGCTACATAATCTCGTTCCCTCCTTTCCAATAGTAAATCACCCCCGCTCAACGACCCTCTTCCATGCTATTAGTGATGAAAGGCTCGCCGGAACAAACGGACGGTGGCAACGGCGTGTTGTACACTGCGACCGGCAACTTATTAGGAAGAACCGGGACCGCAGCCTCGAAATTGAGGACTTGAAGCGCCTGCCTTACGGTGGGCCTCAGGCTCCGGTCGGGATAAGCACACCACAAGCCCACAACCAACAAGCGCTCCACTTGATTTTGGTCGAAATCCACTTGGAGTTTGTCATCCATGGCCTCAATAACCTGGCCTCTCCCGTAAAGGTCCCACACCCACCCCACCAAACTCACATGCGAGGATTGCTCCATCGGATCAACGGCTCTCCGTCCCGTAGCAATCTCGAGGGCGACCACCCCGAAGCTGTACACATCAGACTCCTTGCTTGCCCGCCCTGTGCTTACATACTCCGGAGCCAAGTACCCGAATGTGCCAGCCAGCCCGGTAGTCTGTGGCCCGAGCTCGTGGTCCATGAGGCGGGCCAGCCCAAAGTCTCCGAGCTTAACGTTGAACCCCGAGTCTAGCATCACGTTGCTCGACTTGATGTCCCGGTGCACCACGCACTGCTCCCACTCCTCATGGAGATAGAGGAGCGCGGAGGCGAGCCCAACCGAAATCTTGTGCCGGGCAGCCCAACCTAGAATGCGCTTCTTGCCGAAGAGGTGCTTATCGAGGCTACCGTTCGGCATTAACTCATAGACGAGCATGAACTCGTTCGCCTCGTGGCACCAACCTATAAGCTGCACCAAATTTCTGTGCCTCAAGCTGCTGATCACCTTCACCTCTGTGATGAATTCCTTCTTCCCTTGTTTTGAACCTCTCGATATCCGCTTCACCGCGACTGCCGCATCCAGCCCAACCAGATATCCCTTGTAGACCGCCCCGAACCCGCCCTGGCCCAGCTTCCTCTCCTCGTCAAAGTTGTTGGTAGCAGAAACGAGGTCCGCATACGTAAATCTCCGTGGCCCTGCGCCTCCCTCAAGCTCGCCGTTTATGGACATCAAGTTTGCCGTCTCCGATCCCTCGCTCCTCCTCTTCCTCCTCCTGAGGATTGCCAATATCACCACGATGCCGCAGAGTAGGACCCCAGGCGGAACTGCTACGCCGACAACCAACTTGGTCCTTCTTGCATTTCCTTGCTGTTCCACGACTTCGAGATTTGAACTGAAGGACCAAGACTCAAGTTGGTGACGTTCCATGTAATAGCCAGTCGCGGCTGAGAAACCGATTATCACCTCCTCGGGCAAGACAGTGGTGAGATCAATCTGATACGAAATACTTGTGCTCTCGTTTGGGTTTGACGTGGTCTGGTAGCTCCAAGAAACGCTCAAGTTCTTGGTCTCGGAGTTGTACACAACCCATGCATCAGCGGTGTCGGCGCTGTGGAAGCTGGCGTTCCAAGGGGTGGTCACGACCGAGGCGATCGAGTTTATGTTGATCCCAACGTGCTCATATGGAGGATCCCAATCGGAATTGACGCAGGGGTCAAACTCGACTGCGACAATTCGGTTCAAAGACGAGTCACTGTATGTGGTATTGAACAGGCCTAAGAAGCCACCGACTGAATTGACTGGGATTTGGAACCCGACCGGGGCAAGGAAGAAGGCCAAGCCGGCCCCATACTCCAACGACCGGTTCCACGTGTCGATGGTGAAGGAGAAGCGAGTGGAGAAGTCGGTGAGTCTCCTGGTGGCGGAGTCCCAGAGCCGCAGCTTCTCTGTGTAAAATGCCCGACCAACATGGCAGTAGTAAGTAGCACTAGTGAAGTCGACGGTCCCGGTCTCGACATTCGGCCTCGCGTCACCTTCATAGACCATATTTGTGGCCTTGCCGTCGAACCGAGAAATGTTGAAGGAAAGAGAATAGCCCGATCGAAGCGGCACGAAGAAGGACAAGAAGAGAAGCAAATGGCGCAACGAGAGCTTTGATTCCGAGTAGATGGCCATGGCCATGGAGAGAGAGAGAACTTGAAAATTGAATTTTGAGACATCCAGTGACGATTATTTTATGTTGTCCATGGTCTCAACAGAGTCAAGACCATAATGTAAAGAACACGCCGATCTTTCCAGACCGATCATGATCCCCAATATAAACGGCGAAAATAACGACATTATAGGATTAAATACGATGTAGTCAACGAGGGCAGAGCTGGATTTGTCCAAACCTAAGACGAGCTCAAACGGGGAGCTCGGATCTTTCCTCGTCCGAAACAAATTTAATTCAAAAGGGTCAACTGTTCAAGTGACGTGGGGGATTGGGGAGACTTCAATAGAAAACGCGTTCATATGATATGATCGGCTCTAAAATTCCAGATGCAACTTTGAGGATATATGCGATATTTTAATATGTCTCGAGTCTCGACTCACCAATGAAACAAATTCGAAATAAATTATTATTATTTTCGGATGCCCAAATATTTGCTGTGGAAATTTAGATCTCGTTTGAGCTCCGTTGGATGAGGATTACAAATAAAACAAGAATAAGAAAGATTGGGTGAGAGAAAGAATAAAAGAAAAAGATTTAGAAATATTTTTTTTCCTAATTCTCGTTGAAGTTACGTTCAAGAAAAGGAAGGTACAAGAGTTGGACTCGTTGACCGGTCTTGCATGGTTTCCTTCCAAATTCGTCGGTAATCGCGCACTGTCCTTTTTCTTGGGTATATACATGTAATTATTGGACAGCTAGATTTCTGAAGCCTTGAAGAAACGTCTTTTTTTTCGTGAGATCTTGAAGCACCGCCTTTTACGCGAGTGCTCGGAAAGGAAGCCGTGTTTGACGCGAGAAATGACTCGAAGCGCCCAAACTAGTGCTTGGGCAGTGTGGGCTATTTCCGTTGATTTTGTTGATGTAATTACATCCAAGAAATATTAGTGTTTGTAGTTATGGAATCTTGTGATAAGATTTGTGTGTAATTCATTTGTGAGATTAAGAAATTATTTCGTCAGGAATTTCGAAACTAAATACTGCTGCATTATTGGATATAATTAGGGTTTAGGCGAGTAACTCGAGTATGTAATCTCCTTATATCTTCATTTATATTGAAATTCATTGCTGCTCTCCCATGGACATAGGTTATTACGATCAAATTACGTAAATCTGTGTTCAATTTATTCTTTTATTATGTCTATTTTATTATTTGATCACTCGCTTTCTGCAAAAGTCGATTGCATCAAGTCTTCAATTATTCAATGAAAGCTAATGTTGTCATACAAATTAATAGCGAAATTGGCCACTTGAGTTCACACTTATTCCAATCTAGGTCACTAAACTATAATTTGTTTTGGGTTGATGCCTTGACTTCACGAAATATGTCGAAGTTGGGCATATGATACTGAAGGCCGATGTTCAGCACAACTTAACTGAATGGAGAACGTAACAGTCCAAACACCAAATCGAATGAGAGAAATCTTCTGACATGATTCATAAGAGCAACTGCTCTTTATGTCCATCCCCTCGAGTACTCTTTCGGGAAAGTGCAAAATACCTTTCTTTCTTGTTTCTCGTAAGGACTTTTGTGCCTTCGTCATCACGCGACATACTGTTGGCTGGGTCCGAAAAGTCCGTCTCCTTTCGAGGGCCAGCTAACATAAAATATAAGGGAAAAAAGAAGTAAAAAAGCAAAGAGGAAAAGAGGTAAGCCTTCTTTTCCCTCAATGAAATCAAAGTCCATTTTTACACAGTGAAATTTCCTTCCGATCGAAATTCCTTCGTTTTGCCAGTCGAAATCCATGTGAAGACTTTTCTCGCTTTCCTTATGGAGTTGAAATCCATTTTTACAAAGTAAAACTTCATTTTCTTCTCCGAGTCAAAACCCATTTTTATGCAATGAGACTTTTGCTTTTCCCAATGAGTCGGAAATCCATTTTTACATGATGAGATTATCTCTTTAATTCCTTAGTTTCGTTTAGCTAATTTCTTTCATTCCATTCCATGAGAGAGGAGAAGACGGAGTGTGTGGATAAGCAAGCAATACTAAGGTTTGATGGTAAGCATTCAAGGTAAGTTTCTAATCAGATTTTTTTTCCTTTTAATTTTTAATCTCTAGTAGAGCCAACTAAAAATTGCAGATTTCATTTAGTCTTTGAGTGGAACTTCTCCGAACTCCCTTTCAAAAATGGGTAGCTATTGACATTTGATTTTTAGTCAACGCATCGCAAAAAATAAAATCTCAAGGTTAGGATTGCTAATTGCAACGGAACTCATTTCTTGAGCAAAAAAAGTGTCACTTTCCATTTATTTTTCATTGGTCTTTCATTCGTAGATAATTTTCTAGCCATTTTCAATAAAAACCCAAAAATTTAATTGACTTTGTTATTAAGAAACCTTTTATTTCTATTTTCGGTACTTAAAATTCAATAATTAATGTTTTTTGGTTTGGCAATGTTTAATTTGTTAGTATTTATTTTTATGTTTTATCATAAAAGCCTTAAATGTGGAGGAGGGTCCAACAGTGTGAAATCCTCACCTCACCTAATGAGCGGGCCAAATCCACATTTTACCTAAGTGAACGGGCCGGGAGCTTTCTCTCTAATCGACATTGTTGAAATTTGTGGGCTTTTTTCTTCAAGAAATCTTCAATCTTGCATATAGAGAATCTCCTTAAGAAACAAGACTGATCCTCCTCATCTAATTAATAAGTGACAATCAAGCAAATTTTCTTAATGGAAAACCAATCCAATTTAATAGTTTTGTTCAGCGGAATTGTGGAATAATGTACTATGAGAAACATGTACTTTTATAGGGAAAATGAAAAATGACATTACTATTAACACCTAATTTTTAGTCGGCACGTCAAAAGATAAAAATCAAGACTTGGGTTTCTGATCGCGACAAAGATCATTTCTCGACCAAAAAGTATTGTTTTTCATTTATTTCTTTTGCATTGTGGCTTTTAAGTAATTTTCAATTCATTTTCAAGAAAAACCTGAAAAGTCAAATGGTTGACTTTCGAGTTAAATTTTTTGTTGATCCTTTAACCAAAAATCAAGCTCGGGTGATAAATTGGCTTTTCAACCAAAAAGATGTCATTTAGTTTTAATTTCTTTTTTCTTAGATCAATTTCTCAAAAATCTAAAAATTTGGCTCAAAAATCAAGCTTTTAGAGGTCATACCTTTGACAGAAAAATTAGAAAAGTAAAAAAGTCATGAAATACTTTTTTTTTTAGTGTCAATTTGATTTTAGGTTCTAAATCGATTAAAAATAAAATTACTTTTATTTTAGTCATAATTAGATATAGTTTATTTTACGACATTTGGTCTCGGGACTATTATAAATCCACTTGTGCATTCAATTTTGTGAATTACACATCGAAAGGTGAATTGCTATTTTAAGTCCTAATTAGGGGGTCAAAATCAATTATTCATAATTTACGAATGGATAATTGTTTTCCACTTGTTTTCTTAAGAAGTCCGAATCCGAAGTTGATTTTGAGAAATTTTTCCCAATTTAAGGGACTTTACTCTCTTGAAGATAAGTTGACCCATTCAAAACTAGGATTCAATTGCATGAATTTAGATTCAATTTTAATATCAGATCTTGATTCATTTTTTGCCTAAGTTTTATTACTTCAGTTCAAAGTCAATTTGGATACATTAGGTGATCCTACACATGGATAATTAGTTGAATAGGTTTATTATAACATTAATTGAATTCAATTTTAATTAATTTACAATCTTAGCCAAGGAATTGCAAAATTATTCATTATGGCCTTCAAGGGTTGATCTCATGTACCCATGGTTTTGGTCCATTGTTTTTCACAATAAGCACTAGGCTACTAGAGAGTCCATAGATCATATTTACTAAGTTTATTAGCCTAATTGAATCAAATTTGGACAATTTTTCCTCAAATCATGCAAGTTTTCTTTTCAATTTGGTCCTTAAAGGATGAAATTGCATAAATTTTGAACCCAAAAGGGCCACAAAATCATGAACTAGCAAGAATAGGCCAAAATCAATCAAGAATCGATCAAATTGGCGTGAACCGACTTGACCAATCCAATTGATTGCCAGCAGGGTAGGTCGGTTCAACCCCTTGTCGGCCAATTTCGGACCTTCAACAACTAGTTACAGGATCCTCTCTATGTCAATTTCAATCATACGCCCTCACTTTCTCACGATTTTGTAGATTGATTCTCAAATTTCATGAATTTACAATTTGACCCCTAATTAGGCCCTTATGTGCAATTCTCCTTTTAAACTCGAATTTTTGCAAATCGAACTCATCCGATCGGTTGCATGACACCTCTTAATGATGATTAACCCTTTAAAGACCTAATTTGGCCATTAGATCAATTTTTCAACCATCGAATCGAATTGATATTCGAAATCAACCGATTTGGCAGCATAAATAGGTTTTTTCCCTTCAAATTGAAAGGAGGAATCTCATTTTCTTCAACTAACTCTCTCTCTAAACACAACTTTCTCTCTTCTCTTGTTGTTCTTCTCCGCGAGCCACCGTCACACGATGGCAAGCTTGCCATTGCCAATTAGCCCCCCGACGGCCTCGCTCTCTCTCTCTCTCTCTCTCTCTCTCTCTCCTCTCTCTCTCTCTCTCTCCCTCTCTCTCTCTCTCTCTCTCTCCCCAATTCTCTGGGAGTCGAAGTTCCTTCTGACGGCCATTTGTTTCGCTCGAACTAACGGATTTTCTTCCAGTTGAAGGAACCAGCGACCAAGCCAGTTTTTAAGTTAATTGGCTTGATTAGCGATCTGGTGGTCCTGATCGGTGGCTAGTTGACCACTAATCCTCCCTTAGCTACTCTTCGACATGTGTAAGGCCAGAGTTCCCTCTGGCAAGCCTCACGTCTTCCCATTCCACTCAATCGAAATTCAAATTTAGTGATTGAATTGACGATCCTAATCTCATAAATTTGTGGCCATCAGCAGTTCTTGCTAGTTTCGCTTGCTGCCAATCTCTACTTTAGTTAGTTCTCGACCTTGTCATGGTCAAGGAACCATTGACGGCCACCAAAACTCAGCCGATGATCTCAATTCCTCCTGGCCATCCTAAATCGATCCATCTTGGACCAGTTTCTATCGTAGCATTGAACTGACGGCCCAGCCAACCTTGAGGTGGTCTGAGATGTCACAATCTATCCATTGGAGTTTAGATCGAGGTTCGACTAAGTTTCGGCGAGATAGATTCGTCCGATCATGTCAAAATCGATAGAATCGCGCATAAGATAATGATCGGGAACTTAAATCCAATAAAGCAAGGTTAGAATAGCTAACCAGGGTTAGGATTCACACTAGGAACTATACAAAATGCTTAGATATGTTGTTGATAGGTTTGATCATTGGTTTGCTGAGGTTGAATGGAGATTGAAGATAATTTGTGGTTGATTATGTGATTTTAGTACAAATCTATAATTTTCGTGTATCTGTGACGTGGTTGCTATTTGGCCTAAAATGAGGTATTAGATGGCCTTATTTCGACTTAAGACCTCTAAAATTAGAAAGTACGTTCCAAGATCTTCGATTTGATAGGTCACATAGCCCAAATAGTCAACATTTGAACCTCGAAAAACGCCTCGCAATCTGCTAGATTCTATAGATTTTTCAATACGTTTTTTGTTGTTAGTCCACCTTTGAGCTTTGCTATTTTTGTGTTGATTCTTATGATTGATTTTTGAGAAAATTGTATTCAAGGTATTTGTTCTAAATTGTTTCATGTATGACATACTTTTCTTTTTTTCTGGATTTTTTGGATAAGTTTTGGTAAGGCAAAATTGCTTAAATTTGAGTATAGGTTAATTTGCCCCACACTAATCTGAGATGCATTTTAACAAAATTGAAACATATAGATGAATTCATTTAGCCTTAGGATCTTCATGAAGTGTGAAATATACATCATGCGCTTTCTATCGGTACATGATTTGTATGATTTCATCGCCATTTGGTATGTCAATAGCATGTGTAAACACATGAAGGTTCTGCTGTGATTAAGATGCTTAGTAATGCACACCTATTTTGCCATTTTTGTCATGATTTGTGTGCTCATAATTAGATTTTGATGTCTTAACAAAAAATTGCCAACATGCATTCAATATGCCAAATTTTTCACTAGATTTTTACATTTTCTTAGATAACCTAAATCGAACCTTTTCTGTTATGCTGAGATTAATTTAAGGTCTTGTCATGTGCATGTTTTCTCGTAGTCTCATGTCAATGTCTTCTTGACTATTAAAGTGCGCATTACAAGTGCATATGCGGTTCATCATGATTGAATGTCATTTGGTATGTAAAAATCATGTCATAATTGGACTAGTTGCACTTACAAATCCTGAATTATCTCATTATAGTCTTAAATCATCTTATATTGACATTGACCTACATGGCATTTTCACATGCCGACTTAGGATTAGATGTTTACCCTAATCACTTCTCGCAACCGATTCTTGGTCGTGTGTGATTTTCACACCAATTTTGCATTGCATGAGTGATTTTGAGACTTCATAATGCATATTTGTATTATGGTTTCTTAACGATTGATGTGTATACTTTCACAAACCTCAACTTTAGAGTATTGAATTGACATCAAAAGGACTCGGACCCTTCTAGTAAGTCGTAAGGCACACTTAAATCTTTCAATTGATATTGGTTTCATGCAAATTGTTTGTCATCAGACCTAATTTATTTTCTTCTTCTTCTTTTTTTTCTAAACTAAATTAGAATTCTGACTTATGATTAAATTCGGAACCCTATTTTTACCCTTGTTTAGGCAAACATTTTCTATTTTTGTGGCAATTTTTCAATAGAGATTCTTGAGTTGGACCCTTAACAAAGTCTGTTTGTTACCCCTTTACCTGTGTTATGGTGAAATTTCATAACTTTTAGACTTCATTTGGTAAGGTAAATCTCATTTGCAATGACTTCATGTCTCGTTGATTTGGCAAATTTCTGATGCAATAACGTCCATTGTTAGATTTTTATAAAATCATACTTAACTCTTTTAGCAAAACTTTCATTACAAAAGTTGTTCTATATCATGTCATGCATGATAGATAATTTTTTCATAGTTAATCATTAATGGGTGCCACTCAATTTTTCTGATTTGATGTGTTTTGTCTGAAACATTCTATTATAGTAGGCCTTTGTTGTGATTGCTTATCTAGAGCTTTTGTGCATGAAATTAGGCCATATCATATTCATGAAATTTATTACAAATCCTTTGATTTTTATTGTCAAATGGTTTTCAACAAATGAATTGAATTTTCAATCACGCATCGAAATGTCCTTTTTTTTTTTTTTTGGTAAAATCATCGAAATGTCTTTGGTACATGCAATGTTTCCAAAAGCAAACATTTAGAAATCTTTTCAATATTTAAAATGTCTGCAATGTCTATAAGTGCATTTATGCGAGCTCCAAACTAGTCTCGGTAATTAAATGCATTTTATAGCCTAGATATTCCTTTATCTAAATATCTTTTCAAATCTCTTCAAACTTTGATTTGGCATTATGATAGTTGAGGATTGGACAATATTAAAAATGTCTACGATGCCTATGAGTATATTTATGCAAGCCTTAGGCTAGCCTTGATAATTAAATGTGTTCCGTAACTAAGACATCACTTTATCTCAAAAACATTACTTTTCATTATCAATAATTTCAAATTCATCTTTAAAACATCATATGTACCCTTTATGCATAAAATCATGCCATTCATTAAAAACACTCTTGTTTATGATTAGTAATCCGCTGAAAGTTTATTCACTTGGTTGATTGGTTGAGAAATAAAGCTTTAAAAACCTACCCGTGTGTTTAATTCATGCCAATGCATGTGAATTCTAGATGTATGTTAAGTGTGATGCACGACACTGAGAAAAAAATCTTGAGAAATCACCTAAAACATCTTTCTAGATACTTACAAGCGTTATTGGCTATGCGAGAGCATAAATGATTAATAATAGTTATAAGTCATAAAATGAATTGGATAGGAGTTTAGAGGGACTTATGCAAGAATTGTAAAGGCCAACTCTGAGGCCCAAATTTGGTTGATTTTCAATCTTGCCTTATTTGATTGATTAATTTTCATCTCATGTCATGCTTTTAACTATTTTGATGTATATGAGTGTCTCTTTCTATTGTATGTACCTAGCTATAGTTCTTAGATTATAATTAGATTAGGATCCTGATGACGGAGTTGACATGATGATGAAATGTCGATATCCATTCCGATCATAATTTTATACCATTTGTCCCCGACATATGTCTCGGGTTTTCCTCATTTGTATAAATACCGAATGAGTTGTGGATTCTTTTTCTTTATTTACCTTTTATTGCTTTTAATTATTTTTTTTAAGAATTACATGATAGGTTTACCACTTTATTTGGTTGTTTACTTGCCGTTTTATACTTTAAGTTCAATTGAGTGTCTTTTTTTTTTTTTTTTTTTATCTTTTTTAGGAATAGAATGGCATGAAAATGATCATTCACGCATGATCACTTAGTTTAAGATAAACGATTCTGAAAAGTTAAAAAGAAATGCATCGACATCTTATGTAACACGACATACTATTAGGTGCCGAAAAGGCGCTAATAAAAATATTAAAGTAACCTAAGTCCCTAAACCTGGTGTCTAGTTGCGTAGAAATTGAGAGACTACTCCCAACCATTGATTGGGTTTTCTAGCCGGCCCCCAAAAATGGGACTAATGGCAACTCCCGTATTATTTTTAGGTTATCTTAACCAACTAGATCGCTTAATAAACCCGTCGTGAAGTGTATGAACCTTAAGAAAAGGTTCACAGTTATGATTTAACATACTAAAGATGGTGAGCTAAAAAAGATGAAGTAATGCCATATTTGGTGGATATACATTTTGAGAGGGCTATCATGATCGTAATAATATCCTTAAACTCACATTTACGTCTAGTTTCCTTTCGACTTTGAAACCGTCGATCAAGACATGCCATGACGTCAACGTAGGGTCATGACACCTTCCGCTGTCACGCAGGGTACGAGCTTGGGAGAGTTCGTGACCATGACCAAGTGAACTCACAAGAGGTTCGCCTGAAAAGTAAGGTGATGACGCCTTTGTGGATGAGAACCGTAAGGGAACTCTCATGGTCAAGTACTTCTAAATCCGACCTTTCCCGCCTTCTTTTCCGCGAAGACCAATGGTAGAGAGATCGGGTCATGACAACTATGGATGCCACATTAGTGCTATAACTTTACAATGAATCAATGAAGTGCCTTAACTTTTGGAAAAGAAACATTGAATTGAGTGACTTTGGCAATATATCTCCAATGACAAATCCTATGTGGATTAACTTATATAACATATTTGACGTAGCTTTCTTTAAAGAGATTTAAGATCAAAGTGAACAATCAACCAAATGACATGGCTACTAGTTGTCTAAAACAACACATCAAATAATTAGGCTTTCTTTAATAACTCAAAGTGAACAATCAACCAAATGACATGGCTACTAGTTGTCTAAAACAACACATCAAATAATTAGGAATAACTATATATATATATATATATATATGTGTGTGTGTGTGTGTGTGTGTGTGTGTGTGTCTCTCTCTCTCTCTCTATATATATATATGTGTGTGTGTGTGTGTGTGTGTGTGTGTGTGTGTGTGTGTGTGTGTGTGTGTGTGTGTGTGTGTGTGTGTGTGTGTGTGTGTGTGTGTGTGTAGACAAACTTAAAGTGAGAAAAGGCCATAGCTTATACAGTAAATTAGGACTGATGCCAGTGTGAAGAATCTTAGAATAGAAAAGTGGAGTAATTTATTAGTTTATGGGGAAGATTGTTGGCTTTTTTCCACCCATAGACAAAATCAATTATTGTTTATTTAATTTGGTGCAGTTGTGGGGACCAATCGCTCAATTGGTTGTCTATATGTCTTTTGCTCCTTGACATTTTCTTTTTCCAATATCGACATAAGTGATACCACTGCACTCATTAATGTTTAATATGGTGGGGAGTTTATTGTTGGTGATGACTGGAAATAACGATATTGGTAGAGTCAATATGAGTAGATTATTACATAAATAATGCAATAGGGATATTGTGGAATAGCTTGTTTGCAAAAGAGAGAAATTGCATTATAGGGTAGTTGGTAAGAGTTTAAAGGAAGATATAAGATTATTTCAAGATGATAATGGTGCCAGGGAACTTGTTTACCCTTATCTTCATGGTTATAATGTTTATGTACTTTTTTAGTGTTATGGTGATGAAGATGAAGATGAGGATGTAGAGGTAGGTCATGGAAATGATTTAGAGAAGGAAGAGTGAAGCAAATATTGAACAGAGTGCCCAAGTAGGTTATGGACTTGGTTTAAACCAGTATTGAATAGAGACTAGAGAAGACTAAGGCCAGGCATAGAACTAGTACTAAAGAGAGACTTCAGCAAGTTAAGACAAGGAATAGTTCTGGCAACTAAGATACACTTGATGAAAAGTGATTGGAGTATGATAAGGTTGGGAAGTTGCATTGTCCATCTATAAAGATGATGAACCTTTGGTGCATGTAAGTGATGATGATGATGATGATGAACTTGCACAGCCAAGAGAACAAGTTAGGAATATTAGTAAATGAGGAATGCACCACTTGAGGAACTAGATCAAGTTGTGAATAATAGGGAACAAGAAGCTTTAGTGGCAAATGGTTATGACACAGAATATCACTAAAGTGATGATGATGAGAGTGTTAGATGAGAGGATTAGAATTAAGATGATGAAGTAGTTCTATGTAGATCCAAAGGCTTAAAATCCCGTGGTTTGCATATTATCAAAAATTGATTAGAATTGTTATTGTGAAGCACTCAATTGTTGAACAAAGCAAGGGATATGTCAGAGCAAAGTGTGCACAAGAGAATTCTCATGGAAGGTATATGAAGCACCAAGTAAGATTACTGGCTCATTCCACATCAAGTGATTCAAGGATGAACATAACTATGGTATTGTATTAGACAATAAAAGAGTAACTAGTGTGTGGTCGACTAATCACTTCTTCAATACCATCAAGATCATGTCAAAACTCAAGAGTCCTTAATTGAAATAATTAGTGAAGGAGCAACTAGGGATTAATGTGTTTGGAAATATATGCAAAAAGGCCAAGTACAACGTGATGAGTACATTGATGGAGATCGAAGAAAAAATGAGCATAGATTTCAAACTATGCTGGTGAATGTACACTTCAATATCCAGTAGTAGAGTTTATATGGAGGTTATTAAGATGCCACTCCCCAATTCTGGGTTTATTGATAGGATATATTTCTAGTTTGATGCATGTAAAAAACACTTCTTGGCTAGCTATAGAAGAGTGACAGGATTAGATGGATGTTTCTCGAAAGATATATGCAGATGAAAAGTAGTGGCTACCCGAAGAAATAGACAACCCAGGAAGTTCTTACATAAAGTTTAAGAAATGACTACAAATGAGAGGAAATGGCTGCCATTGGAAGAGATGGAAACAAAGAGCAAGTTCTTACATAAAGTTTAATGGGGCCGCCAAAGGGAGGTACTGGTTGTCTCATTTTCTTGCTCATGAACGCATGATGTAACTCCGCTTCAAGCGAGCTATATTTTGCGTTTGAAATTTTTTGTGATCTCTTCATCTGATCAAGGAATAAGAATGTTGTGCGAAAGCATTTACACCTTCACAAAAACTCATGCCTAGGAAATGAAGCAACTAGGGGCGCGAAAACTCAATTGGGCATCTCGATTTTGGCCTCAAGACTCAAAGAGAGACCCATCTTTTTCTTTTTTTTCCCTTTACATTCTGTTTGCTAAGTCGGAGAGAGGACCCATCATCACTTTTGCCCAGAAAGTGCGATCCCCCTTCTTTTCCTTGGATGGCGGTATCAGTCACAACAGCACATCACGTGCTTCTCTCATTATTTTACGGCATGTTTGGCATCACCGCTTAGAAAGTAAACTCCTTTTTACAGCTCGGTGACTCAGCAAAGCAACATTCATGCATTGTTGGGCTAAATGGAAGAACATCCACAGGATTACTTTTCCTTGGTCTTTGAGTTTCTATGATTTGCTGATGATTGACACCTGTCTGAGCTCGTTCCTAGAGGCATTAGAATTCCAATATCATGAGCTCTTCCCCTTGGAATTGGAGTCTCCATGGTCCCATCAGGGTTTTCTCAAAAGTGAGAATCTTATTGGTTTAAGTAATTATCGTCACATGGGTCTACCCAACAGGAAATGTTCATATTGGAGACAGCTATGAGTGCTTTGCTATCATCTTTTCAATAAGATAAAGGGAAAACCATTAGAAGAATACTTAAGTTATACATATATGTAACACACAATGATAAAAATAAAATTATCACTAACAAGACATGATTTATGATGAATGTATTTAGAGGTAATTGCCACAATCAACTGCTACACACATTAACTTTACCAAAAAAAAAAAAAAAAAACTGCTACACACATTAATAATTTGAAACGACATCTCAAACACGTTGGCTATCTACGGTTACTTGTGAATTTATCTTTTTTTCTATTATCATAATCCATCGGGGATAGTGTTTTCCCTTTGACAGTAGCCCCAAAACATCATGTTTAATGAAGAGGCGCCCAAACCAAGGCGATTGCTCAGCCCGCGTTTGGCTTGTGATCTGCAGAAGTGGAAAAAAAAAAGACGCCAGGTCATCAGGTGTACGGCATGTCTGCGATTGGCTGATTTTGCTGAGAGCGTGCGAAGTTCTTTTTCGATTGGTTAATTCCACTTTCGCGACCATCACGTGTGTGTCAGTCACTTGGGCGCTGACATATGTTTCTTGCTATATGGCTATCTGCGCTTTGAGGTGTGAGATTTTCAATTAAGAATGCTTAGTTCATAAAGACTCACAGAATATTTTATAAATATCTGGGTACTTGAATTTTTGCGCGCGTACCTCCGAATTATTAAGAAAATGATTGTAATTATAATCAAGAGTGTGACTACAAAAAATAACATATGATGGAAGTATGACTTAGATATAGGTATTGACTCTTTATCGAATGCCTATCAAACGTAGGTCAATTAGCATAAACTAATAGATCCCATTGTAGCAAGAGTTTCAATGAGCTAACGAAGCAGACGGCTGGTTTTTCGCTAGAACAATACCATTGGGGTAAGGGAGAAAGAAATGGTAAGGGAGAAAGAAATCTAGCTTGCAACAATTAAACTATATGCGCTCTCAACTCTTTTATTTTTTAAATTTTGCATTAGAGTTTTAAAATTTCCGTTTAATTAAGAACTTTTACATGTATGATTTACTAAATGAAAACTCATAATGAAAATGAATGAATCGAAGCACATTTCCTTCTGCATCTACCTAAATTATGATTTAAACTTATTTTACAAATTGAGTCGATAACATAAGTAGTGTGAACACCATTAAGGCAAAAGAAATTTGTATTTCAATATATTTTGTATTATAATTGATCTTTTTCTATCATGTCAACTAGTAACACATGTCTATAGGAAATTTACTTTGACACAATCACTCTCGGTTAACTGTAAGTTATCCATTTATCTGCATAGTAACAACTCAAAGCAAGTGTTCGTAGATATGCATATGAATTGCTGGAAACAACATACATTATTTTCCTAATCTCTTCGCTTAGCTACAAGGACCTGGTCATGTGATGTATTCTTCGACCACCGTGCTTTTGTTTCACTGGCAATTCTCGTCCAATCCGCGTAGCGGACACGATGGATCTCTTGGAATAGTCAATTAACAAGAAGATAGTCCGGATCGTGCATCAAAGGGTGAGCTTTGTGGGTTGCTTGATAGCTTCAAGTTCCGATCCGACAATCTCTTAAAAAGCGATGAAGAGATAAAGTGTGGGGTTGCAGGCCCCTCCTATTAAGTTTCGACACATGGCATGTATCTACTCCCGCCGAAATTGGCAAGGCCGCTCTATTTTAACTATTTAATATATGCCTTCATTTGATTTAACTCAAGCATCAATTGAATTTCTTTTTCATGATGTGTTGTCGCATCCCAAACGAATAGGAAGACGCTTATAAGTAATTAGCACATATCAATGGATTGCGATATATTTTGCGGATGATGAAGCATGTAGGGGAGTGTATCTCAATTTTAATTCCTGCATGCACTAATACGGTTGGCAATCTTCTTTTCGGAAATATCTTCCAGGTTTTCTTCCAACCCAGACACCTGAAGCATCCTACCTTGCCTTAGCTCAGCACCACTGCAGCATGATATCACAGTTTTCTTACCACTCGCCATGACCACGGAGGGAATCTCTTATAGTAACTGGTGACCCATGGCATCCCACCCTCGGATGGTGACTATGGACGTGGCAAATGACTCTCATTGAGGTCACTATAGCTACAACTACTACGGATGGGGGTTTTGAATTAAAACATTACACAATTTTCTATTAGACCTGGAGAGAGAGAGAGAGAGAGAGGGGGGGGTTCTGAATTAAAACATAACAAAATTTCCTATTAGACCTAGAGTTGGTCAAGGTACTATTGCGGCAAAAAAAAATTATACATTAATTCCTTAACAATGCTATTTCCCAAGACAATCCACATTGAGTCTAGGAGGGATGATCTCGGTAATATTATCAATGATTCGAAGGTGATAGAGGCCACACCGCCGTTGGAATATGGCATTGGGTGGACTAGATTTGGGGTCAAAAAACCATAGATGACTTATAGGTTTGAGTTTTTTGGGGTTTTTTCACTTAGGGGTAATTTTGTCATTTGAGATGTATAACTTTGATTTTTATTTTTATTTTTTGTATGTCTCACTCTAACTTTCAACTCACTCTCATACTTTTACCCTATCCTTTTGCAGAGCGTTGAAGATAAACCCCACACCTGAAACTAAACATCCCCACCCCTAGCCCTCATTTAGGAAGTAAAGTATTGAACTCCCCACCTTCCCATTCCCACATAAGAAGGGTGGCCATTCGGGCAACTTTCAATGATTTTACGGCTTTGAATTTAAGTCCTAAAGAGTAGAGATCAACTAGAAAATGTCATATGCTACTTTAGAAGAAAAGAAATCACATTATGCAAACATGTCTTGTAAACATAATAACTTGACAAGTTTTTACCAAAAAAAAACATAATAACTTGACAAGTTAGGTGGATCCTAGTGGATCCTTTAACATGTGTGGAATGATGAGATAGCTTTCAATAGTATTCCATTGGAAACTTCCTCCTCTTTTCATCAGCTTCTAAGATTCATGTGAAAATTTTTACATCTATATAATTGTTCTCTTTCGACTATATATATAATCATTAAAGCATAAATTCTTTCTACTACACCACCATTGTCTTCGACTGCTCGATCCAATGGCGGCCTCATCAACCGTCCTCTCCCCCCCCAAAAAAAAAAAAAAAAAAAAAAACAAGCAACACCGCCTTAGCTGCCCAACTACCACCCCTCAATTGCGCAGCATCTAGATCCTTCAAGCTCTCTCGGCAGCGGCATCAAGTTCCCCACCGTTGTATTTTTCTAAATCTAGGCAGATCTAGATCATCACTATAGGAGTTCGATTTGTACAACGCCTACCAAAATGCAATGGAGAGATAGAGGGAGATAACAATAACAACGGGTAGACAAGCGCGAAAGCTTATCAAAGAGCCAGTGAAGTGGAAAGATGATGCAAGAGAGAAGGGAGGGAGTGAGAGATGGTGATAAGAAGGAAAAATATGATATTAACTCACAAGACAACATGATGATAACCATTGGATCCGTTGGCCCCATGATGGGTTTCACAAGATCAATAAAAATGACTATGTTAGTATACATAGACCGAGTTTATTAAGAACTTGAAATTATAGATAATGTTAGTGATTCTTAAGATGTGTGGCTTTTAAAACAGAGTTAACATGTGGATGACACCAAAATATTAGGAAATATAAAGCTTATATCACCAGAGTAAAAAAAAATTTACGCAAGCAGTTTTACCTACCTTTGATTTGAGAATTATAACTACTCTATCTCACAAATCAGTAGTGAATAAATTAAATATTCTATTACACTACTGGTATATATTATAATTACTCATAACATTAATAATAGATAACTAATCAATATTAGGTTGGAGTGAATTTCCACCAAGAAATGAAGAAAAACATGTAGTCCTTTTCAAAATCAAGAGATGCGCACTTGCTAAAAGATATCCTCAACTTTTTTAACAAAGTGAATCTTCACATAACGGGTACAGTACAAAAGGTAAAGACTTTAAATACGCGATGCTGAGACGACTTAACGGTTGTTCAGCGAAATTTCTCTTCAGCTTTAGAGACTAAAGCTTTGTTTATCGTCTTCGTCATAGTTAAGCTACTCCTCTCTCTCTCTCTCTCTCTCTCTCTCTCTCTCTCAAGTCATATCCCTATACAAAAAGCACCATCGGTACACCACCCAAAAACCCTAGAACTCGAAGAGTGTAAATGGGCAGAGGAAAGATTGTGATCCGAAGGATCGACAACTCGACAAGCAGGCAAGTCACCTTCTCAAAGCGAAGGAAGGGCTTGATCAAGAAGGCCAAGGAGCTGGCTATTCTCTGTGATGCCCAAGTTGGGCTCGTCATCTTCTCCAGCACTGGAAAGTTGCATGAGTATTCTAGCACCAGGTCAGCCCCAACTCTGGTTCACGTTTGCATTTTCTTATTCCTTTCATTTTGTCAGAGTGAGAGAGAGACAGAGAGGGATATCAATTTTCTGCGCCAGATTTTCTGTCTCAAAGCTTCTGTGTGGACATTGAATTTAAATACTTCCCGTTTAGATCCTGCTGTAATTGTTTCTTTCCTGGATCTCCGCCGCCAAATTAATCTTTTTCATTTTTTATTTTTTACAACATCGGTAACGATAATTTCCCACACACATGGTATTGGCAAGTAAATTATATCTTGCAGTGAACAAGGGAAGTGAAGCTTCGTTAGAGCTGTGGTGCCATTTAAAGAATCTCAATTCATAAAACTTAACTAAGAACAATATATCAATTATATTATTCTTAATATCATACTCAGCGCAGTTATTATGCTAAAATGAAAGAAAAATTAAACAGAAAGGATCAAACAAAGTTTTAGATTATCAAATGAAGGAAGTAGATAACCACAGAGAAGACCCTTTATGTGCTTTTTTGTTAGACAGAATACAGTATCTTGCGATTGCGGTCTGCTATTTCATTTGTTTCTAGTTTATTACCGCTTATAACTGACTTCTTTCCATGCACCTATCATTTTCTGGACCTCTGTTATCAACTACTGAAAGGGTAGTTTGAGTGATGTCCTTAACATGCAATTCGATAGTGAAGGTGAAATGGCCAATACTGGGCAGGTTGTGGTTGATGAGAGTGACTCTGTCTAGTATACGCATCTCATTGATACATGCTTATTTTGTCACTTGCACTTGTATGATAAGTATAACCATGTTTCATTAAAATCATCAACTTTTAAGTACTTTTACATGTGAATATGAAAATACTTGATAGGTTATTAAACCTCATCCAAAAAAAAAAAGGAAAGGAAAGACTCTTTCTTGGTGAACAAAGTAATGATCCCAAACACTTAAAAGATCCATTAAGAAATGCCGTTGAGGAAGTTTAAATTACCACATGGAGGATGGTCTGTGTGGATAGTATTACCCATTAGCAAGCGATAGGCAATACTTGAAGTTATTTGCGTTGTTTCTCAAAGTAAAATATTCTAGGGAAGCATCGCCATGTTGTTTTCCAACCTTCTAAACTTGTCAAAATTAATTCTCGTGCTAGAGATTCTTTTTCTGAATCCATAGTTTTGGATCAGTGGTTAAAGAATGAATTTGTTGTGTGAATTAGACGTATGATACATGTTCGATTCCCTGTGCCACATAGATTGAGTAAATAATTTTATTTTAGATTATCACTCACATGGCCTTTGGCATATGTCTTACCCAATTAACGAAGTTAGCATAGTAACGCATGTATTCGGAATTTAGCTATCTAAAGTGGGTTTTTTGTCATAAAAAACAAAATTTGACCTCCTTGGTTTTCCTAACTCAACCATTGGTGCTTCCAACTTTCACAAGCGTGCCTATCAGATTGACAGTCCCATTAAAGTAATTACATTATATGCAACAATGGCATCCTTATTTTCGTCTTGGATACATAAAGAGAAACCTAGGACTAGTCTTACAAAAACGTAGGTAACTTTTAAATATCCTAGCCACTACTTTGACTCACTATCTAATAGGCAAAATATTTACATGGTTTATGTAAATTCTTCCGATTCAAGTGACACCAACAAGTCGATGTCATGTTGATTGTACGTAGTTCTAAATGTACTGGGAGTTTATTAGTATCGAGTGCCTATCTTAACTCTTAAATATTAAGTGGCTTAATAAAAATTTTTTGTTATTACTAGCAAAGCCATCAATGGTAGTTACAAATATTAATATCCAAATGTGCATTATGTCAAAGCTAGCGTCTTTTATAACTTTTTTGCAATGGGAATGTGAAAAATTGTGTTAAAATGTCATCAATAAATGGTAGGAGGATTAAAATTGTTATTAAAAAAAAGTATAGGGACTAAATTTGAACATTCCGAAAGGTATAGGAACTTAGATGTAATTTCCATCAGGGATATGTTCAAGTCGGACTCACGTGTCAGTGTAGCCGGTGCTGACTAAATGATTTCTCACAAATTTTTTAAAAGAATTCACCTATAGGACTTTAGTTGCCACCGGATGATAGTATAAGGGTTGGGGTTATAACCGAAGTACAAGAACCAAACCTGAATTTTCAGTGTTAGAGGGAGCAAAAGTGTAATTTCCCCTATTTGTTATTAAGTTCCAAACTACTAAAATTAAGAAAATGAGTCAATTGATTGTCACATACACAATAACCAATTTTGAGTTAATAAATTGCAAACAACATGGAAACCCCAGCATATCAAGCGATAAAGAACATGGAATACAAGCAAACAATCTTCCTCGAGGCCTTATAATCTTCAATCTTCTTCCACAAACCAGTTTCTTCTGTTTAACGCAGTTCTATCAAGCTAATTAATCTCATGTACAAGTGCTTAGAGCTCTTGCTGGATACACATCGCAATGTCAATCTGCAGTTTGACCTGCGCAAAAAAGAAAAAAGAAAAAGAAATAGCCTCTTGTAATGGATTATGACTGTCGATATTCCCGGGTGTGGTATAATAGACCATACAGAGGTGAACTAGAGCTTACTGATTGCCAAAATCTATTGCCTTTTTCCCATTATTCTCTTTTTCTAAGGAGTACAAGTTCAATAAAAATTCAATTTGCCAAAAATGGAGGTTGAACTCGTCATCTTATTGTCTTTGGATCTTCGAAGCTCAATCATTAGCTACCTTCATGACCTTGCCCTGATCTAGCTCTTCAATCTACACCCTTCCCTTATGTGCAACCAACTTTCGGATCACATTTTATGGTCCCTCATTAGTTATATTTCTCATGTAGCGGTGTCATAGTTGGCTAGTGATTATACTAGAAGTTATCACTACATCATGTGGAAAAAAAGATCGAATTCAGTAATAAGTAAAAATCACAATATTGCAAGGGTCGTTCCACTTGTAAACCAATTTCAGTAAGCCTAAGCAATATAGGCGGCATCACTAGTTATCCCGCATTAGTAATATAGTTTTAGTAGCGCATGCACAACTACATAGAGATCATATTTTGTTAAACTTATTCAGTTTTATCGTTCTAGGGGTAAGGTGAAAGCCGTCATATGCAAAACTATAGGCTAAAAACTTCTATAATGACGATAGTGTCCATGATTTTCCATTGTAGTGAGGATTGAGGAAGTGTTAGGACAATATTGGCTCTTGCCAAAAAGTGAGACAAAAGAATGGGTTAAGCAAAGAAAAAAGTGGGTTGGTTACGCAGTAAATAGATATTATAGATGCAAAATAATTGTGAAAAGGAAAATGCGAGACGAACGAACCTTTTGACTTAAGTACCTTTTTTTATATGAAATACGGTTTTTTCATGGTTATGTTTTGCACTAGCATGAAGTCAGTTTTCGAAAGATATCAGACAACAAAAGAAGAACATCAGCAGCCTCTCAATCCGTTATCCGATGTCAAGGTATTACACTCTACTCCTTAAGACCCTAGAAGGTTTCTACGCTAGTCAAAAATTATCTCTTGACCTGGTCTTTTTCTTAATCAGAATGTTGGTCTTTTTCCTTCACTAACATGCTTTGTCCTCCATCGACGTGACATCCCAAACACATGATGCGAATACTGGACAAGATAAGAATACGAGGATTGGCATTGTTTTATCATCCATCAATCTTGATTAAGTAACATATAAATTGCACGACAGCAAGATATTCCTCCATGATAATCTAAGGTTCTTTTGAAGTAATGTTTAGAATTTAAGCGTCAGTTAAAAGGGAAATAGAAAATAAAATAGGGGAGCATGTTAAGCTTGAATGGAGAGCGACGGTGACCCCGTCTCTTGCTCTTCCTATGTGCAGTTTTGGCAAAGGGAGGCGGCAATCTTAAGGCAAGAATTGAAGAATCTAAGTGAAACCCACAGGTAACAATTTTCTCCTAATGCAGTACTTTGTGGTTCTTGAGGCCATATCGCTTGTATGTGTTGTTCGTCAAGTTTTTCCTGGAATAGATGCATAAAGAACTGTCCCTCTCGCTAGATTCTCCTTATATATCTGTCCTCTTTTAGACCTTGATTCCGTGTTAATTTGTTCTATATGACATCCTAGCACTCTACCGTTTAACATATGTGTCGGGTTTAATACAAGTCTCTTATCTCCCATCGTCTGGACATGGTTGCATCGGCAGACAAGTCTCATGCAACGTCAAAATAGTACGGCATGTTTTCAAACCAAGCGTGTGTAATCCCACTAAGAGATGAGCCCGCGATGGGCTGCCCACAATAGTTTATCAGGAACGGGGATATCGGGTTTCAGATATTGCCTGATCCCATGTCGCCTACATAGGACTTACTAAACTAAACCATGAGTCAAGCACAAGCTAGAATTAGCCCTATGCATTTAAAGTTGTGCAGACGTAAAAATGAGTCGTGAACAAAGTGGATAATATCATGTGGGGGACTGGTCTAGGTGGAGCTGTCTAAAATGGGAAAGAGATCGGTCACCACGATGGGAGTCTCTATCAAGCAAAACATTCCCGGCCTATGTAATGAATTGAATTGTTATTTCAAAGTACTGTTGGTGGAGAGAGCTTTCTTAATAGTTGATTATTATTACCTCGATTTTGGATGGTGAAATGGCATGTTGGCACAAGCAACAGATGAACGGTGTTGATGCCAGTTGTGATGAAAAGTTTGCTCGCTGCTAGAAGTTCCAAGATAAATCCCCATTTGATTAATTAACTGAATTTTAGCAAGAGAGATTTATGGCCCTCGTCAGTTTTGGAATCATCAGGAGCTTAGTCGAGTATTTCATGGGTTTGTACTTTACCTAATATATTGTTGTAAAAGAAAGGTGTGTATATAAGGCATTTTTCAATTAGAAATTGCACACATCTCTAAAATCTTAACTAATATTGTACGTTGTGTTGAGTTAGGAAGTTGATGGGAGAGCAACTCAGCGGACTAAATGTAAAGGACCTCCAAAACTTAGAAAACCAGTTGGAGATGAGTTTGCGTGGTGTCCGAGTTAAGAAGGTTAGAAAGGCTACTTTTGCCTACACAGCCATTAACCCTAAAATTCAATGGTCAACTTTTTACACTAACAAAGAACTTTTGAACATCTTAAATTGCAGGAGCAGATTTTGAACGACGAAATACGAGAATTGAGTCGAAAGGTACTTTCGAGATCGAACCCATTTAGCCGTTCAAGTGATTTATAAATTCTCGCAATGAAGCATAACATTGGTTTGCAATCGTAGGGAAGCATGATTCATCAAGAAAATGTGGAACTATGTAGGAAGGTGAACCTTGTTCGCCAGGAGAACATGGAGTTACTAAAAAAGGTAATGGTGTTTGCCATAGAAATTTTTCTCATTTTTGTCGAAACATGTGGTGTATACACTTCGAGAACTAAAGCACGATGACAGGTTTATGGGACGTCAAACGTGAATTCGTCAAATGAAAATGGGTTTTATCCGTATGAGCTTCGCACAGCAGAAGATCCGCACGTGGCCATTCATCTGTAGAAGGTCAACCCGAGAGATTTTATATAAGCAATGCCAGAGTAATTAACGAGCTGGGGTAACATGTATTATGAGTCGTCCATTCGCTTGTTTCGAGGATGATGTCGTTGCTTTTTGTCTTCACTTATGTTTACCTAGGAAGGCTATGGCACTGAATGGCAATGAGATGCTATTGCTACAAAGAATGGCAGATCGGTACGTCAAGCAATGCGTCAGAATCAAATTCATCACAATAAGAGTGACAAGCGTTAGAACTGCATGTGATTTATACGATTCTTTGTGACCGATCCGAAAATATTCCCAGGAATTTATCAGCAACATAAAAATTTTGTAATTTTTAATTCACCAAAAAAAGTAGACGAACTTTTACACGAGGGATAAAAACAACCGTGGTTAAAATTTCCGTCCATATAGGTTATCATAGCATTTGAAGTGGCTAATAACACTAACAAGTACAATAAACATGTTAACAAAGCGAAATGACGCCATTTCTAGTTACTCAAAAACAAAGTCACGCTTGAGTCTTCTAAATCAAGGACTTGTCTATTTTAGCGAGAAAAGAGGAAAAGAATAAGCAGCCCAAATTGAAATTGAAAGAGTTAGGGTTAAAGCACATAATATGGCCATACACTTAATGAAATGATTTGATTGAGCAAATTTATAAAAGTTTTGGGGATTAGATGGAACAAAAACAAAAAGTTCATGAACTACATTGAACATTAAAAGAAGTTTCAAAGAGTTATTACCCCAATTCTTTTTCAAAGTGATATTGAAACAAAAGTTAGTGGGCATTTCATTTTCAAATTTTAATTACAAACTTTCAGATCTACATACAAAGTTTTCTCAATTTTTCATGATGTATTCTTTAGACAGCGTGGCATATTTATTTGAGTTAAGTACAACTCTTACAATCAAATGTAAAATTGGATCTTGAAACTTCCTGTGCGACCCAATTCTCAAAGTTGTCTTTCAACACAGTCGCAAAAGGATTGTTCAGAAAGGAGATTGGCTTTGGTTGCTATCTACACGAAGTACATATCGTTATTCCAAAGGGGACAATAAAGTGATGTCACTAAACCATGTAAAAGCAAATTATTAAATTGACAAATCATCTGAGTTGTCAAACATGACTTCGAAAAATATGTCATGGAAGTTCATCTTCATCCACACTCAGCCAGGTAGCAATCCATTGGAATGATCATGAAAAGGACGTCAATGAATTGGCGATGTCGATTACAAATCTATACTTAACATCTCCTTTTGACAGACGTTCCATGGCAGTGTTCACATAATTGATAGGAATAAGCTCAGTATCTGCGATTATGTTGTGCTTCGATGCAAAATCAATCATTTCTTGCATCTCTTTAACCCCTCCAACACAACTTCCTCCCACAATCTTTCTACCTGTCATTATAAGTCTCATTAGTCACTCTTTTTTCCATTTGTGGAACACAAATAAACCTTTTACTAGTAACTAAAAAAATTAGAATTTCACCTTATACACTAAATATGATGGCAGTTTTCTCCAAGAAGTATTATAGAATTCAAAAGACCTAGTTGGGCTTACCCATGAGAAGTTGAAAGATATGCAGCTCAAGTGGCTTCTCTGGTGCACCAACCATGACAAGCTTTCCATGAGTTTTCAAGAGACCGATCAGAGGCAAAAGAGCATGCACAGCTGAGACAGTGTTGATGATGCCATCCATTGTTCCCATCGCAGACTATAGTTAACAAAAAATAGTAACATAAATTTATTTTCGATCATCCTTGCCACAATACATTTTCAAAGACAATAATTTAATGTGATTATAACATACTTGCATTTCTTCTTTATTGTGACTAACTAAGAATCCATCGGCTCCCAAATGGTTCATAGCTTCCTTCCTCTTATTAGGGGAGGAACTAATGATGGTCACCTTGAGACCCATGGCCTTGGCAAACTTAATAGCCATGTGCCCAAGCCCACCAAGCCCAACCACCCCTACATGCATTCTGACCTTATCAAGCCCATAGTACTTCAATGGGCTGTAAACAGTAATCCCAGCACAAAGGATAGGAGCACAACCATCTAGAGGCAAGTTATCGGGGATTTTTATTACAAAATGCTCGTTCGATACCATGATATCCGAGTAGCCACCATAGGTGATGGTTCCATCGTAGTACTTTGCACCATAGGTCATGATCATTTTGGGGCAATAATTCTCAAGATCGTTTTTGCAATTTGCACAAGTGCCACATGATCCAGCCATACCAGCAACACCCACTTTGTCCCCAACTTTGAATTTTGTCACTTCAGTCCCTACTTCAGTGACGACACCAACAATCTCATGGCTGCATATAACGACGAATCAATATAATTGTTTCCTCAAAATTTTGTTTCCTAAGAAAATTGAAAAGGATGATGTTTATGAGAGAACTCATACCCGGGTACCACAGGATAAGAAGTTAGTCCCCATTCATTTTTGACAGTGTGGAGATCGGTATGGCATATACCACAATATAATACCTTAAAAGTGACGTCCTTCTCTCCAGTGGCCCTATACAAAAGAAAATTAATGCATCTCGAGGAAAAAGAATGTTCACCTTTGTTGTATTTTCAGCTGCACCAAAAAAACGGAAACAAAGAACAGAAAAATCCGAGCATGTTACCTTCTTGAGAACTTAAAGGGAGAGAGATGTCCTGAAGAATCTCTGGCTGCCCATCCAAAAGCTTTCACTGGATGTTCATTCTCCGGTGAAAGTGCCATTTCTCTAAGCTTGACAAGCACTGCTTCACATCAAATTGGAAGAGAAATCTGCAATTTGTGTGCTGTGAGGGATGAAGAGAAAGGTGGGAATGAGAAGCGAGGCACATATAGGGATTGAGAAGATACGGGAAGTGGTGGCGATGACATACTTGGTGAGCAAACTGAACCAGACCTCGTACGTCATCATCTCTTCCCCTTTTTTTTACCACTACCAGTCAACCCATGCATGAGAATTTTATTTTCTTCTTTTTTCATTTTTGGCTGCCAGCAAAATGAGAGAAATGGACCTGAACAAGTCTTTAAACTACTTCATCTGAACTCTAAAATGTAAAAGAAAAATATTCTCTTACCAATAAGAAATACGCGACATGTCGACACCAGCACATTAAAATAAAGAACACAGCCTAACTGGATGCCCTCACTGGAGGGACTACCGCAGGTGGTCCATGACAATACCCCTAAAGGAGGATAGGCCAGTGGAGTAGCCTTCAATTGCTCTTCACTGCGTGCCCACGACCCTCTAACAGGCCCCGAGTTGAAGGCTGGTAGTGACATACTTGGTGAGCAAACTGAACCAGGCCTGTACGTCATCATCTCTTCCCCCTTTTCTTGACCAGTCAACCTATGCACCAGAATGTTCTCTTTATTTTTTGTTGAAGTTGAAGGCCGGTGATGACATACTTGGTGAGCAAATTGAACCAGACCTGTACGTCATCATCCCCTTTTTTTTACCAGTCAACCTATGCACCAGAATGTTCTCTTTATTTTTTGTCGAAGTTGAAGGCTGGTGATGACATACTTGGTGAGCAAACTGAACAATACCTGTACGTCATCATCTCTTCCCCCCTTTTTTTGACCAGTCAACCTATGCACCCGAATGTTCTCTTATTTTTTGGCTGCCAGCAAAATGAAAGAAACGTCATCTTAACCAATTTTTTTTTTTTAAAAGAAGATAGCAAAATCCACTGTTCCTTGCACAGTTTTGTATTTACAACATTGCTATGCCAACTGATTAATGAATAATCTGTTGAAATTTTCTTCCTAGATATGTAATGTCCAAGATTCTAAAAATTCAAAGAGAAAAGGGAAAAATTCCACAAAAAAAAAAAAAAAAATGAATATAGGGATGCTTTTATGTTTTCGGGAAAATATTACACGAGATCTAAATAGGATAATCTTTTTCCCAAATAAAAAAAAAAATCCGTGATACATCAAACATTGACGCATACTAGTAATAGTTGAAATTTGATATATCCAATGCTACACCTCTAACACCCAAAAAAAAAAAAAAAAAAAACTTTGACTATATTGCATGAAATATCTTAAGTCAATTTTGTGACATCTTGTGTGGGACCATTTATTTCTTGAAAGGTCGATTGATTTAGAGCCGTAAAGTCAAACTAAAGATGGATACTCTTGTAAAAGAATTGTTCGGCAAACACACCTTAAAAGGTGATGTTTGGATAGCACCGTCCATCATCTTATTGTACCTGTGGTTTCCAAAGTCTTTTGCATTCATACATCTTCTGATGGTTTAGCATTTTTAACAAGTGTCTCCAGCGCTCAATCATATTCAATATATATATTTTTTAATGTCGGATGCATTGATCGCATGTAAAACAGCAGAGATGGCCAACGTAATTAAGATCGCGAACCGACTCACTGAAAGACGCACTGGTCGTGCGCTCTTGGGCCTCGTTTTGGTCCATCTTGAGTGCCCTTTCCACAGTCCTGGGCTTCGAAAAGATTAAAGTGGACTCAGGCCTACTTTGCTGCTGACTTGAAGCCCGGATGTCGGACGAGGACTACTTGCTCAGTATCCCTTCATTTATAGTAAACGATCAATTTTTTTTACCGTCAAGTCATTTCTTTATCTTTTCCTCCGGAAAAAGAAAAGGAAGGAAAATAAAAGTGCTGACTTGGGAGAGTGGGCCGATGGTTCACATCACTATTTTGACCCAATAAATACCAATGTGGCAGTCTAAGTTAGAAATATGTGCTTAATGTGGTGATACACTCAATGAAAGGACTATATGATTGAACTTTTAAAATTCAGCAATTAGATTGGATAAGAAAAGCCAGGAACCACGTTGAAAATTGAAGAAAAACTCACGGATCACCCATGTCATTGCCTTTGTTTTTTATTAGTTTTTAGGGGGACTAGAAAAATGAGGGCAAGGTCGTCACTAGTGTTTTAGAAATAATTGCATTAGTTTTATTGAGGGTAGCATTTTAAGTTAGATACTTTAAGACTATTTTTAGTCATCTGAATTTCTAATTAGGATATGATATAAAATTTAGGGATTTTGCTATATTTTATCTACTATTTTGTGAATTTTAGTAATAAAGTCAAATATATTTACATCTATCACATACATTTTGTGATATAAATGACATATCAGTGTAAATAAACTTAAAAATTCACAAATGGAAATTGTAAAAATCTCTAATGACATTATTGCCTAATTTTTTTCATTTTCACTTGCATTTTTATTTTATTTTTCCACTATTTTTAATTATTTTTCTTTTTATTTCTTTTTTCCCTTCCATCATTGTTTAACAAAATTTTATTAAATAGTAAATTGTATTAATTAACCTAAAATATAAAAATACCTAAATTATGTAATAAATATAAATATAAATATATATTTATAAATTGAATTTATATTATAAGATAGAATTATAGTTAAAAATATTAATAAAATTAAGATTAAATTTAAAAAATAATTTTTTATTTTGAATTTCTAATCTTAGAATTCAAATATCATTTACATTGAAATATAATTTCAAGTTTGTTAGTTTAATAAGTTTGTTGTTCAAGAAGATTAACTTTTCTTTTATGGATATTATAAATCCTATTCACATTTATCCCACATCCCCCATATAATATTTTTATCTAGCCTATATCCATATTATATTCGATTTTATCATGTTTTGAGTAGACACCGAGCGTAGAATAGGATAAATTATATCATATCCTGAGTTTTAACATAGTCTAAGGGTTTAAATTAGAGAGAACAACGTTTTGTATTAGATATGTTCTTGGAAGTTGAAAAACTTTTTAACAAATGTCTTTAGGAAAAATTGTAATAATATAATAGAACTAAATTCAAAGTGTTGATAATAGAATTGGAAGTAGAAATGTTTTTTATTACATATTTCTTGGGTAAAATTCAAATTTTAAATGTTTAGAGACAGACAAATTCTTTGAATTTTATAGGCCATATATATCGAGAAATTGAATTGAATAGTTCCTCTAAACTTACCATCTACATACAATTTGCATAAGCTCTAAAAGAATTCTAAGTAGCCCTCTAAGAAAGTTCCATTTATTTGTTTTCCTTTTAAAATCGTTGAAATGGACAAATGCATTGGTTTTATATGTACTTATGTATTGATATGTATTTTTGGAAGAATATGACAATTTTGTAAGCTATAACATCAACTGAGAGTTGGTGTAATTTAAAGTCTAATTCTAAGTGTCGTGATAGCGTCAATTTTAAAAGCATTAGGATGCAGTGGTGTTGTGACAAAAGTTAGGAGGATTTTTTTTGGAAATTTCAAATAAATTATTTTTAGATCTACATCGATAATTTTTCTCAAATTTTTCATGACATATTCATTAAATAGTATGGTGTATTATGTGGATTAAGCACAATGTTGATCATTTAACAATTGTTGTCAAATGAGAAATTGGATCTTGGAACTTCTTGTTGATCGTCCAAATCCTATGCATTTCATAAAGTGCATGAATTTCTTAGTATACAAAAGGAAACTCTTTTGCATTTATACAAAGTAGTGGTTGTTATTCCAAAGGGGAAAATGAAATGTTACCACCATACTAATAAGTAGAAGCAAATTATGAAATGGAATTGTCATCTTAGTAGTAAAACATGACCTTGAAAATACAAGATAAATAAAGCTAATCTTCATCCATGCTTGGTCAAGTAATAATCCATTGGAATGATCATTAGAATGGCTTCAATGAATTGGTGATGTCAATGACAAATCAATACTTCAAATCTGCTTTTGACAAGCACTCCATGGTAGTGTTCACATAGTCCATAGGAATAAGCTCAAGATCTGTGACAATATTGTGCTTTGCTACGAAGTCAATCATCTCTTGTGTCACCTTAATCCCTCCAATGCAACTTACTCCCAAAATATTTCTATCCATTATTATAAGTCTCATTTGTTACTTTGTCCATCCATGAAAACTCAAAGTTAACCTTTTACTAGAACTAAAATTAAGCTAGTCTATTCCATGGAGAACTATAAAATTTTAAAAGACTCGTGTAGGCTTACCCATGAGGAGTCGCATAGCAAGTAGCTCAAGTGGTTTCGCTATTGCACCAACCATGACAAGCTTTCCATTATTTTTCAAGAGACCCAACAAAGGCAAAAGAGCATGCATAGTTGAGATTGTGTTGCAAACTACTATTAATAAAAGATATTATTGTTAATATACATTCATTTACCCTTACCTCTATGCATGATAAAAGAAAATAATTTGTTGTGACTCTAAGATACTTATATCTCTTATGTATTATAGCTTCCTTCTTCTTATTAGGTGAGGTATTGATGATAGTCACTTTGAGGCCTATAGCTTTAGCAAATTTTACAACCATGTGTCAAAGCCCACTAAGCCCAACAACCCCTAAGTGCATTCCAGCCTTATCAAGCCCATAGTACGTCAATGGACTATAGACAATAAACCTAGCACAAAGGAGAGGAACACCACCATCAAGAGGCGAGTTGTCAGGGATTTTAATTACGAAATGCTCATATGATACCATGATATTCAAGAAACCACCGTAAGTGGTGGTTTCATCGTAGTACTTTGCACCATAGGTCAAGACCATTTTTGGGTAGTGATTCTCTAGATTGTCTTTGCAATTTTCACAAGAGTGACATGATCCGACCATACACTTGACACCCACTTTATCCCCAATCTTGAATATTGTCACTTTGGTGCCAACTTCTATGACCACACCAACAATCTCATACCTACATACAATGGTTAATTAGTATAATCACTTCATCGAAAATTTTTGTTGATTTATCTAAGAAAAACAAAAAGGATGATATTTGTCAAAACTTGTACATGAGAAGGAAGGGATAATAAATAATTTCCCATTCATTTATGATGTTGTGGAAATCAGAATGTCATATACAACAGTACAATATTTTTAAAGTCCCATATTTTTTTCCAATGACCCTTTAAAAAAGACAGTTAGCACATTTTGAGAAAACAAGATGTTTACATTTTCAGCTGCACCAAAACGCAGAAACAAATAAAAAGAGAAATCAAATCACATCACCTTCTTGAGAACTTGAAAGGAGAGAGATGTCCTGAAGGATCTCTGGCTGCCCTTCCAAAAGCCTTCACTGGGTGTTCGTTCTCTGGCGACATTGCCATTAAACTTGAAGAGAATTTTGTAATTTCTGTGCGTTTTGAGATACGAAGAGTATGAGAGTGGTATAGGGGTTGAGAAGATGCAGGAAGGGGCCGTGACGAAGTCCTTAGCGGCCAAACTGAACCAGACATGGTGCGTCATCATCGCTCCCCTCTTTTTGACCAGTTCCAACCTTCGCAAGATATTATCTCTTTTTATACTTGGGTCTGCTCGGCTAGCAGCCAAAACATCATCTATAAGATAAAATAAAGAAATGAAAAAAGAAGAAGAAAGAAACAATAAGCATCCTCTGATATTATTTAATGGGGAAAGGCAAAAAAATGGAACCCACTTTACCTGCAAGTACTAATTTTTTATTATTATTTAAGGCATAGTTTCATATATTGATGTAGCAATTCACTTAGAGGATGATTTGTTGATAGTCTCTTTGTAGACTTGTAATTTCCAAATCGTTTCTTTAGACCAAGGTCCCTAAAAATGTTGATGTCCAATCACCCAATATTCCGGGGAACGTTCGAGCGACACACGACTTGTCACCCTTGACAGGACATGCCAACTCCACGTGGGGGACCAGGCACGTTAGACTAGGGCCAAATTTTCTTTTTATTTTTAATTAATCTTAAAAATTAAAATTCCAGAAATTAAAAGTCCCAGGAAAAAGCCAAAAATTCCCCAGAGTTCAAGAAAATCAGTAATGGTGTTTCTTGGGACAAAAATTAAACAAAATCGACGTATGATGGATTTTTCTTTTCCAATAATAACGACAATTAATCAAAATTAAACACAATTTATAATACATAAAACACAAACATGTATGATAGTTGAAAATTGACTTTCCCGAATCGCACTTGTGACAAATGCTCAACTATAATGCATGAAGTATATAAAAATGCCCTCACAATATTTATATAATCACATAAATCTCTCACCAATTCTAAATCAAAATGAATCTTCCATTATATTAATTTGTCAAATCACAATTTATTTTCCTCTGCTAATATATTTTGACATTTCTTCAGCATAACATATACGCCTCTTTACTAATATGTAATGAAAGTGCTACCATGTTTTCCTCATATGTATTCTAATAGGCTATATCATCTCTGCAACATTAGTTAAAGAGGGTGTGTTATATTTTTTTGCCTCTCCAAATTAAATTTTTTTAGAGGATGCATATTGGTTCTGCGTTATCTTTTTTAAAGGGGATGCTGTAGACGAACTTGTGGCTGCTAGACAAGCAGACGCAAGTACGAAAAGGGAGAAACTTCTTTGCAAAGGTTGACTGGTTAAAACAATGGGAAGAGATGATGACGCACGATGTACCCCGAGTTTGCTCACTAGGTACGTCATCGCCTCCACTTTCTCAAGCCTCTCAAGCCCCATATATACCTCGCTTCTCAGCCTCCTCGCATCACCAGTCTCTTCATATCTCAAAACACACAAATTACGAAAATCTTCCGATTTAGTTTGAAGTAGTGCTCGTTGAACCTGGTGAAATGGCAATGTCAGCAGAGAATGAACATCCGGTGAAAGCTTTTGGATGGGCAGCCAGAGATTGTTCAGGACATCTCTCTCCCTTCAAGTTCTCAAGAAGGTAACATATCTTGGTTTTCCTTTTCTTTGTTTTTTCTTTTTCTTTTTCGGTGCAGTAAAAATGCAACAAAGGTGAAAATCTTTGCTCCGGAAATTCATTGTTTTTCATTTTTATAGGGCCACCGGAGAAAAAGATGTGACTTTTAAGGTGTTGTATTGTGGTATATGCCATTCGGATCTCCACAACGTTAAAAATGAATGGGGAACAACTTCTTATCCCGTGGTTCCTGGGTATGTTCTCAAAAACATTACCTTTCTCAATTTTCTTAGATAAGTAAATGAAAATTTTGAGAAAAATAATTATACCAATTGGCCATTGCATGCAGACATGAGATTGTCGGTGTGATTACTGAAGTAGGCACCAAAGTGACAAAATTCAAAGTTGGGGACAAGGTGGGTGTTGGGTGTTTGGTTGGATCATGTCGATCCTGTGCAAATTGCAAAGAAGATCTTGAGAATTATTGCCCCAAAATGATCCTGTCCTATGGTTCAAAGTTCTACGATGGAACCATCACCTATGGTGGCTACTCGGACATCATGGTATCTGATGAGCACTTTGTAATTAAAATCCCCGATAACTTGCCTCTTGACGGTACTGCTCCTCTCCTTTGTGCGGGGATCACTGTTTATAGTCCATTGAAGTACTATGGCCTTAATAAGGCTGGAATGCACTTAGGAGTGGTTGGGCTAGGTGGGCTAGGGCACATGGCCGTAAAGTTTGCCAAGGCCATGGGCCTCAAGGTGACCGTTATCAGTACTTCGCCTATCAAGAAGAAGGAAGCCATGGACCGTTTGGGAGCCGATGGCTTCTTGGTTAGCCGCAACACAGAAGAGATGCAAGTACGTTGTAGTCACAAAAGATTATTATTTTTTAATCATTTATAGGGATAAGGATAACGGAATATGAATTTATGTTACTATCTTTTATTAAGTGCAGTTAGCAATGGGTACAATGGATGGCATTATTGACACAGTCTCAGCTGTGCATGCTCTCTTGCCTTTGATCGGTCTCTTGAAATCTCATGGAAAGCTTGTCTTGGTTGGTGCACCAGAGAAGCCGCTTGAGTTACTTGCTATGCCCCTCCTCATGGGTAAGTCTAAGAAGGTCTTTTGAATTTCTTAAGAAAACTGCCTTCATATTTGGTGTTTAAGATAAAATTTTAATGCTTTTTAGTTTTAGTAAAATAATAATTTTTGAGTTTTACATGAAAGTAACAATTAAGACTACAATGACAGGAAGAAAGATTGTGGGAGGAAGTCTTATTTGAGGGATTAAGGAAACGCAAGAAATGATTGATTTCGCAGCGAAGCACGACATAGTTGCGGATATTGAGCTTATTCCTATGGATTATGTGAATACTGCCATGGAGCGTCTGTCGAAAGCAGATGTTAAGTATCGATTTGTCATCGACATCGCCAATTCATTGAAGTCTTCTTGAGGTTTTCAAATGGTTTGGTACTCAATCGGCATCTCTTATCTTTTCTTTTAAGAGTTTATATAGCTAAGATCATTTTCCAACTTGTAACAGTTTTGCGTGATTTGCCTATGCTCTAGTGATGTTATCATTTTATTATCACCTCCGAAATAAATAGTATTGCTTTGTATAGATCGCAACTGTAATTTAGGTTGCTTTCGTCTTGCGTAGGCAATTCTCTTAATGATCCTTTTACCTAAACTTAAAAAACATTAGACTTTCACCTTACACACCAAATATGAGGGCAACTTTCTCCAAGAACTATTATAAAATTCAAAAGACTTGCTTAGGCTTACCCATGATGAGTGGGAAGGTAAGTAGCTCAAGCGGTTTCTCTGGTGCACTGGCCATGACAAGCTTACCATGAGTTTTCAAGAAACTAATCAAAGGCAAAAGAGCATGCATAATTGAGATGGTGTCAATGATGCCATCCATCGTATCCATTGCAGACTACAGTTAACAAAAAATAGTGACATTAATTTATGTTTGGTTATCCATACCACAATACATGTTCAAAGACAATAATTTAATGTGATCATAACATGCTTGCATTTCTTCTATATTATGGCTAACCAAGAATCCATCAACTCCCAAATGGTTCACATCTTCCTTCTTCTTATTCGGTGAGGAACTAATTATGGTCACCTTGAGGCTCATGGCCTAAGCAAATTTTATAACCATGCGTCCGAGCCCATGAAGCCCAACCATCTCTAAGTGCATTTCAGCTTTATCAAGCCCATAGTACTTCAATGGGTTGTAGATGGTGATTCCATCACAAAGGAGAGGAGCACCACCATCTAAAGGCAAGTTATCAAGGATCTTAATTACGAGGTGCTCGTTTGATACCATGATGACCAAATATCCACCATAAGTGGTGGTTCCATCATAGTATTTTGCACTATAAGTCATGATCATTTCGGGGCCATAATTCTCAAGATTATTTCAACAAGTTGCACAAGAGTGGCGTGATCCAAGCATACCAATAACACCCACATTGTCCCCAATCTTAGAATTTTGTCACTTCAGTGCCTTCTTTAGTGACCACGCCGACAATCTCATGGTTGCATATAATAGCGAATTAATATAATTGTTTTCTAAAAAATTCAATTACCTAAGAAAATTGAAAAGAATTATGTTTTTGACAACTCGTACCCGAGTACAATGGGATAAGAAGTCAGTCCCCATCCACTTTTGACAGTGTGGAAATTGGTATGGCATATGCCACAATGTAATACTTTAAAAGTGATTCTTTTTTCCGATGGCTCTATACAAAAGAAAATTGATGCATTTCGAGAAAAAAAAAAAGGAATGTTCATCTTTGTTGTATTTCCAGCTGCATCAAAAAACAGAAAGAAAGAACAAAAAAATCCAGGCATGTTACCTTCTTGAGAACTGAAAAGGAGAGAGATGTCCTGACGAATCTCTAATCGCCCGTCCAAAAGCCTTCATTGGATGTTCATTCTCTAGAAAGTGCCATTTCACCAACCGTGGCGAGCACTTTTGCCCATCAAATTGGAAGAAAAATCTCTGATTTTATTTGTTTTGAGACGCGAAGAGAAAGGTGGAGTGAGAAGCGAGGTACATAAAATACAGGAAGTGGTGCTGAAGACGTACTTGGTGAGCAAATTAAACCAGACCCTGTACGTCATAATCTCTTCTCCATTTTTTTTACCAGTCAACCTTTGCACGAGAATGTTCTCTTTCTTTGGCTGCCAGCAAAAAGAGAATTAAAAATCATCTTAACTAATTGGAAAAAAAAAAAGAGAGAGAGAGAGAGAGAAGAAGAAAAAGATAGCTAAATCCACTCTTTCCCTTTGCATAGTTTTGTATCTAAAATATTACTAAACCGTTTTTTTATTAATTGATCAGGAAGTAAGAGTTCACAGTGGAGATGCAGGGGATCGAACCCTGTACCTCTCGCATGCAAAGCGAGCGCTCTACCATTTGAGCTACATCCCCATTTGCTAGATTAGTTGATTAACGAAAATCATTGTTAAAATTTCTTCTTAGTTGTATAATTTCCAAATTCTTTCTACAGCTCGGATGCAAAAATATTAAGAGATCTAATCATCTGGCTACGCAAGGCCTGTCACTCTGACCGGCCAATTATTTTTTAAATTCAACTTTTAAATTAAAATTCCAACTTCCAAAAATTCCAAGAAAAAGTAAGAAATTCCACAAAAACCCACCAAAAAACAAAAGAGGAATACTTATGTGTTTTTAGGAAAAAATTGTACAAAATCGAAAAAAAAAAAAAATCCCATATCAAAGACAATTTGTGATACATCAAGCGTTGACATATATAAATAATAGTTGAAATTTTATATTTCAAAGCTACACCTATGACAAAAAATCTCAATTATAATGCACTAGATATTGAAGTACCTCGCGGGACCCATTATTTCTCAAAAAGTTGATTGATTTAGTGCAATATAGTCAAACTAGAGATAGATACTCTAGGAAATGAATCGCTTAGCAAACGAACCTTAAAAAAGTTAATGTTCGGATAGTGCCGTTCATCATCTTATTGCACTTGTGGTTTAGCATAAACAGTCGAACGCTTTGACATCTTCTAATGTTTTAGCATTGTTAGCGTCTCTAGCACTCGATCATGCTCAATATGGAAACATTTTTTTTTTTTGCCGACCGCATGTAAAACGACAGAGACAGCCGACGTAGTTAAGATTTTGAGCTAACTCGTGAAATCCCAAGGATTCGCAAGTCAAAAACTTAGTGTCGACTCGATCGAAACTCATAGTATGACTAAGTTCGAGGTGAGATCGCCAGTCAACTCGCTAAAGAAGCGCCACTCCCCCTGTCTTGGGCCCCGTTTTGGTGCATCTGTGTGTACTTTCGAAAAGTTCTGGGCTCCGAAAAGATTAAAATTGGACCGAGGCCCACTTTGCCATCAACTCTTCTCTGTAACTTTTCCTCAGGAAAGAGGAAATGTCACGTTAGCCACAAAGAAGGAATAGAAACAAAGAAAAAAAAAAAGTGCTGACTCGGCAGAGCGGGCTGATAGTTCACATCACTATTTTGACCCAATAAAAATTGATGTGGCAGTCCGCGTAAAAAATATGTGTATAATGTGGAAATAAACTTAACGAAAGGAATACAATGATCGAACTTATAATATTTAGGGATTAGATTGGATAGGAAAAAACAGTTCAGGAATCAATTGAATATCGAAGAAAAGTTCAGGGATTATACATGTAATTGTGTCTATTTTTTATTAGTTATTAGGAGGGGTAGAAAAATGAGGGCAAGGTCGTTAGTAGTGTTTTAGAAAGTATTGCATTGGCTTTACTGGGGTAACATTTATAGTTAGATTTCTTGAGGGTTCAAATTAGAGAGGGCAGAGTTTTTATATTAGATATGTACTTGGAAGTTGAAAAGCTTTAGAACAAATGTCTTTAGGATAATTGTAAAAACATAGATAGAACTAAATTCATAGTGTTGATGATAGAATTGGAAGTTGAAATGTTTTAGATTACGGGCCCGTTTGGTTCGAACTTTTGGGGAATGTCTTTGGCCAAATGCAAATATCTTTAGGATAAAGGGGTTTTCGAAATGCTCGGCCGTTTGGCAAATTACGCATTGAAAAGTTGCTTGTGCGAAAATACCGTTTGGCAAAATTTATTCCAAATGGGCTTTTGCTTTTAATTTTCTTTTTAAAAATCTGAAAATTAAATCCGGCCGGGCGATGCCGGGACGGCCGGATCTGGCCGTCCGCCGCCCGAGGTCGCGACCTCGGCGACACCGTCGCCGCGACCTCGGCGCCCGGAGCCTCCGGACCGCCGGATCCGGCGGCCGAGGTCGCACGGAACCAGGCGACGCCGCCTGAGGTCCGCGCCGCCTGGGTCGCGCGTCGCGGCACCCCTAGACGGTGGTCACCGGCGACGTGCGACCCTCAAGCGGCAGCGGCGGTGGCTGCCGGAGAAGCTCGGTGGCCGGAAAGAAGAAGAAGAAGACGAGAAGAAGAAGAAGATGACGGGAAAGAAAAATGATGAACAGTAGGCGTGGCATTTCCCAAATGCCGAATGCCCAATGCTACCCCTCCCCAAAGATTGAGCATTGAGCATTCCGAATGCTCATACTTGGGCAAAGGAGCTTCCAAAAATTTGCCAAACACTAAAATTTTCCCCCAAGGGGCTTTGGGGGTCCAAGGGGCTTTGGGAATGCCCAACCAAACGCCCCTACATGTGTCTTGGGTAAAAATAAAATTTTAAAGAGATGAATATACTATAAGTGCTATAATTTTTGTACGGTACTCATTTGAATGTCATAATTTTTTTTTTTTTCAATCATTTGAGTGCTATATTTATTAAAAATCATTCAGTGCCAATGACAATTTGTTTTGTCAGAAACCCAATGCAGCTTTAATTTATTATATTATGTCTGATGTGGATAGCCAGCAAAATGAAGTTAGCAAGTTAGCACTAAACGGCATGGTTTAAGCCATCTCTTTGCCCCCAAATTGATAAAATAGGGCAAAATCAAACATGCTCTTCACAAAACCCTGGCCCCAGTTCATTAAAATGGGGCAATTCTAATCCCAGTTTGATTATTCATCAACACGACGAGCCCCCTCTCCGACCCCAGCTCTTTGAATCATCATATTCTGCGGCTGAAAAGATGGCTATGGCAGAAGATCGGAATGTGACGGCTATCTATGCAGTGTTAATGCATTCTCCAGAGAGTATGTCTTTGGCGTTTCGACTGCGGGAATGGTTGAGTTAGCGGCCGATGAGCAAAAGACCATCGTCGTTGAGAGTGAGAAACAATGCCGTCGAGAGCGAGGGACAAAGCAAGAAGTGAGAGCGAGATTTGTGTGCTTTATTGTTGAGTGGAGAGATGACTGGGATGAGTTAAGTTTTGGAAGTTCTCGAAGGAGCCATGGCCGATCAGATATGTGTGAGAGGGAGACTGATGAAGCGTTGCAAAATCATCTCTTCATTTTTCTCTCTGGACTTAAAAGATTCATAAAAAAGACATGTCGAAGTCTAAATTTAATTTAAAAAGCCACATAGGCTGAATTGTCAAAATAGGTACTCAAGTGAACAAAAGAATAAGTTATGATACTCAAGTGAGTGTCGCACAAAAAATATAACACTTGTGGTATCTCAATTTTAAAAGTTTAGAAACAATAAATTCTTCTAATATTATAGACTGTGTAGAGTGTAGTTATCAAGCAATTGACTTGAATAGTTTCTCTATTACCACCTACATACAATTTACACAAGCTCAAAAAAATTTATAAGTAGCCCTCGAAGAAAGTTCCATTTTTTTTTCCTTTCTAAATTGTTGGGAAATGACAATTTTGTCAGCTATAACATCAACTGATAGTATAAGTCACACGGTAGTGTCGATTTCAAAAGTAGAGGATGTAAAGTGGTGTTGCGACAAAAAGTTTGTGAGGATTTTTTTTTTTTTTGAAATTCCAATAAATTATTTTCAGATCTGCATCAATAGTTTTTCTCAATTTTTCATGAGATATTAATTAATTAGTATGGCGTATCATGTGGGTTAAGCACACTGTTGATCCTTTAACAATTATTATCAAATGAGAAAAATTGGATCTTGAAACTTACTTGTCGATCGATTAAATCCCGTGTTCTCGAATTTTTTTCTTCAGAAAGTCACAGAAATGATGAAAAAGGGCATTGGCTTTGGGTGCATGAATTTCTTACTACACATAAAGGGACTCATTTGCATACTTTCCGAGGATAGCAACCAATGATTGCTGTTTATACGAAGTAGTGTTTTATTCCAAAAGGGACGATGAAATGTCATCACCATACTAATAAGTAGAAGCAAATTTTAAAATGGAAATTTCATCTTAGTAGTAAAACATGACCCTGAAAAAACAAGATAAGGAAAGTTGATCTTCATCCACGCTCAACTAAGTAGTAATCCATTGGAATGATCATCAAAATGACTTCAATGAATTGGCAATATTGATGACAAATCAATACTTAAATCAACACATTTTTCCTTTATATCACTTTGCATCTATTCTTTTAAAATCAACACATCGCATCTTAAGTTTTGTAATGAGAATTCAAATTATGCCTAACATTAGTTCTCATTGTATTGTACTTCGTAGCATTTTTCATTTTATCACAAAATGTCAAAGTCACTCTCTAACCTTCCCCAATAGAGACTTACGTATGAACCTACAGATTTGATCTATTTTAAACAATAAAAAAGCATAAAAGATAATATTTTTTTAGAGTGCTAACGGCATAGTTACTCAACTAGGGGTACCGAAAGAGCCAGTTGGTTGAGTAACTGTGTCGTAAGGCATGCTCTTCCGATAGTAGGCCTTTCATCCACATTTACTCATCCCAAGCACATGAGACTTACTATACCTACCTACTCGGCAATAGTCAGAACTAAAATCCTGATGTGGTGTTTATCTTCACCTTTGTGAAGCTCCCTAATTCCCTTATTTTTGTCTTCCCGACAGAGGAATACGGGGTGACATTGCGGGGTCTCCCACCCTAAGGCGGTTCTCTCATCTGTTTCTTCCCCTTGATCCTTTTAAGGACCTGCTCAGGTCCAGCTAGCTAGGAATCTTTTAGAGTGTATGTGAATTGTATGTAATGGGTAACTTTAAGGAACTATCGATAACAATTTATTGATATTAATATGAGAGTATGAACCTAATCGACATAGGCCAAATCCCTACTTGCTTTCTGGAACACCAAATTGCTTATACAACTTCCGCTTTCCCACCATATCTTGAACCAACGATTTGGATGATTCCTAGCATATTTAGACAGGCTTTCGAGTCTGTATTTCATACCTTAGATTTGATTGACTATTAACATCTTGTACCATTCATGTTAAGGTAAACATAGTATAAAATGAATTGAATTTAGTTACATATGACCTAATTCGTTACATGGGTCTTCACTGAATTTGGACCTATTTTTATTCCTAGTGGTATCACTAGGCAAGACTTATGCTTTGATACCATGTGTAACATCGTGCCTAGCTCTCGACACAAACTAATGACTTTTTATTAAATTTTCTCAACCAGAAAACCAATTTACTTTGCCGCTGAGAACATGTTTTCTTGAGGTCCTCATGGAAGCTGTTTTCTTCTTCTTGCTCTAAGACAAGCACAATTTTGCTCTGTCCATATTTAAGAGTAAGCCAAACCCAAAAAGATATACTGTCAAAGTGGTTATAAGCACTTAATTTTGATGAGAAATAAAGTTTCACGTTTGAATTACAATGTTTCTCCCTTAAGGTGACATTGAGGATCACAGCCGCCTTTTTATGAGTGAAGCCCTTCTTCTATGTAGTGACAAAGGGAAATTATGGGCATCTATAAAGATTAATTTGGCCGAAAATTTGGGTATATTTATAATTGTGCTATACGGAATATATTTCAATGAGAATTTCAACCTCAATTTAGCCCAAAAATTTCATTAAATGCTATAAGATTTACTAACATGTACTATAGAAATATGGTATGACAAAATGGAAATTTTGAGGTTTAAATAGTCTAGATAATTATGTATGGGAAAAAAGGCACAAGAAGTATCATAACTCTTATGTGGCATTCACTTTAATATTAAAGCTTTTCAAGCAATCATTTTAGTACTACTTTAATAAAAGAAAATAATGATTACTTAGGGCACGTTTAGTAACATTTCTATTTAAAAATTGTTTCGAGGGAACAAAATAGAAAAAAATGTTTCTGTTCGAGAACAATTTTTAAACAAAAAACGCGTTTGGTAAACTTGTTCCGGAATAAAAAATGAACAGAAACATGTTTGGTAAATTTGTGTTCTTTTTTTGTTTCTTTTAATTTTTTAATTTTTTTTTTTCTTTTTCTTTTTTTCTTTTCTTTTTCTTTTTTTCTTTTTTTTTTTTTTTTCTTCTTTTGGCCAGGTGGCCTCGCCCGGCTACGGCGAGGCCGAGCCTCGCCTTGGCTGGGCGAGCGACACTGCGGTGGCCGGCGAGGTCGAGCCTCGCCGGTGGGCGGGCGAGCTCGGGCTCGCCGGATCCGGGCGAGCTCGAGCTTGCCCGGCCTTGCCTCGTGCCGATGAGGCCGAGCCTCGCTAGGGGCCGGTGACGCTCCGATGAGGTCGCCGGCCCTCGACACCGGTCGCGCCATGGCCATGGCGAGGCCGGTGACCGGCCAAAGAAAAAAGAAAAAAGAAAAGAAAAAAAAAAAGAGAAGAAAAAGAGAGGAGAGAGAAAATGTGTTCTTAAATTATGTTCCGAAACAAGAAACACGTTTTTCTTGTTTTTTGTTTACATTCCAAATGTGTTCCTTGAACAAAAAATAGATTTGGAACAAAAACGCAAACAAATGCGTTTACTGTTCTTCTTTTATTCCCCGGAACAAAAAAACAGAAATTTTGTTTATAAACAGAAATAAAGAACATTAACAAACAGGGCCTTAAATGCCATAATCGGTTTGGGGTACCGGAAGTTCAATGTGGCAATATTTAATATTTTCTCTGACAAACATGGCTCTCCTGCGCTTTGAATCAGCACAAATGCCCTTAACCACGTCACTAAACGTTTGCCCCAAATATAAATCTTAATAGGACAAATCGAGCCATTTTCCTCTTTTTTTCAAACCCTAATTCAGACCATGGCAATTTGGGGAAAAATGAATGGCACCTTGCAACAGAGACGCCACGAGCCGACCCGACATCGACGAAGAAGAAACGCCTGCAAGGTGGTGGATTATGTGGAGCCAGTGATGTCGCCAGACCTCCTTCGCAAGTTCTTGGACCACTCGTCTCTCGACCTCGAGTACTCGCAAAGCTCGATCTGGTCTCCGCTCATCCCTCGCTCCCACTTCCCCATCAAGTTCTTTATGTAAATTTGCAGGGGTTGCCGGACCTGGCCAGGGCCCAGCAACCTCGATCGGCCTCCCCACCGTTGCCGGCACTTCTCGATGAGGGCGAGGGCTAAGTCCTCAGCCACTTGCAACGTTCATCTTCTTCCTTCTTCTTCTTTTTTTTTTTAAAAATTTCTTTTTACAATTTAATTTAATTAATTTTTTTAATTAAAATTCAAATCATTGCCAAAACAACGTCGTTTTTGCGTTTTTGCTAAGTCAGCTCTGTGAGCTATGTGGGCGAATAAAATTAATAAAAAATTGCCACGTAGGATAATTATGTCGGCGGGATTCGTTGGAGATGACACTCAAGTATCTCATTTTAAAAAAAAATGACACTTAAGTATCACTTTTCTAATTTTTGGCACTTAAGGGCGCGCATAATAACGCTTCTACTTTAGGGAATAATTTTTTTCAAAAATAGTTCTTTTCTATTTTTATTTGGGGGAATAATTTCTGAGTAAAATAACGCGTTTGATAACTATACAAAATTTATATTATTAAAATAGAAAAAAATAGAAATACGTTTGGTATGACTCATAAATTTTTGTATTTTTTTCTTACTTAAGAATTGCCGACCAACGCCCACTTTGTTGCACAACCGCCGACCGTCGCCATTGACCGCCACCACACGGTGGTCGTGCGGCAGTGGGCAACGATTAGTGGCGACGGGCGGCGGCGAGCTACCGAACATCGAGCGGCGGCGATGGCGATCGGTGGCAGTTGTTGGCCAGTGGTGGCGGTTGGTGGGCTGTGGGCAACAGTCGTGTGGCGGCAGGCCGCGATGACGGTCACTAGCGATCGAGCAGTGGCGGTAGCGATCGCGGTGACGGTCGGCCAACAGTTTGCAAGCGGCCGGCGGTGGCCGCAGCAAGGAAGAAGAACAAAAGAAAAATAGAAAAGAAAAAAATGGCTTATTTCTAAAAATTGTTCCGGGAACAAAAAGTTTCTTTTTTTTTATTTATTATTTTTGTTCCAAATCTATTTCCCGGCTACTTTTCTATTCCAGAAAATAGAAAAATAAATTTGCGTTATCAAACAAATTTATGTTCTTTTTTTTTGTTCCGGGGAATAAAAGAACAAAAATTAGGAAAAACAAAAACCTTACCATGTAAGTTCTAAGTGTCCTCTCGTGCCAAATTTTGGCATTTGGATGTACTTTTGCCTATATTTTTCTCTTAAATGGGCCAAGGGAATGTTTTTTTCACGGATGCCTCCACTGGTCATGCGGAGACACGCACAATATACACATACGAGAGGAAAGGCAATACGGGGTACGCAGAAAGGAATTCTTCTTTTAGGCAAAATCCACGAAGAGAAGACTCACCATATAAAGAGGATGTCCAGAGAAGAGAGCCCTTTGGCAGTTGCTGTTTTTGTCCCTTGGCGCTTGACGTCCTGCCAGTGCCTTGCCGGGTCTTGCAGCCGCGATCAACGAATTTTCTTGAGATCCTGACATGGCAGTCCGGTAGTCCAGCGTGCGCATATCAGTCCCAACAGCTTCCTGCCAAGCTGCGCTGCTGCCCACAACTCTCGATCATCCAGCGACGCCAGCTGCCTCTGAGGGCAACGCACGTTCAATACAGAGACACATTAGAGGAGAGGGGAAGAGAAAGGGGAGCTCACAATTTGAGTAGACACCGGCAGGACACGCTCACGAGACAGAGAGGTCCACAAGATACAATACTAAAATCCATTAGGAAGGAAAAGGCGTGAAGAGACGGAGTAGCTCATATTATTAATAGAGGAATCTTGGAGCTGGAAAGCTGAGTTCTTTCACTAACGATCAACGTCGCTGCACCTTCAGTTTCAGAGAGCTTTTCTTTCCTGTGCAGGTATTCTCGGAGGGCTTCCAACAGCAGCTAAACCTTACCCCTTGCCGCCAGTGCAGTGCAGGCACCTCCAATCGAGAGCAGCGGCTTCCGCCCGACACCAGTTGCCCCGGGAATCCTTCAGCGAACTCCAGCACTAAAACGACCCTGTCTGCAGCAACTCCCACGCTGGTCTTGGAAGTCCTACCGTTGGAAATATAATTACTTAATTGAGGGAAAAATATGCAATACTGTTTGTTGTAACCAAAAAATATAATATAGATAAAAACTCCAAGAAAGCGATAATAAATATAATAACAACCAAGTCAATGTTTATAAAATCTTTAAAATTAAAGATTTCAAACCAAAAAAACATTTTTGCTATAAATTCTCAAAGGAATTGAAGAAGAGGTGAGGTACGGCTAACTAAATCTTCGAATCTCTTTAAAGGGATTAGTTTCTGCAAATGGTACCAAGTAGTTTCATGAACTATGCCTTCTAAGATACAATACCTTAAATCCGTTTGTATCAACACTATACGATGTTTTAGGATTGCTTCGAGGAACTCTGAATCTTTTTTGAACTGAGTAGACACATCTATTTATGGACGAGGGATACAACTGTAGAAATTTGAAATGACATGAACCGAGGAGTCATGTCGGTTGTATTCACATTAGTTGAGCCATTAACCTTTAATAATAATAGTAATAATAATAATTACAACAATTATGACGTGACCCAAAAAGACAATGATTACATGATTGAAGAGACGTCTCACTAATGTTGAGCCATTAATAAGTATAATTATAATAATAATTACAACAATCCCCTACATTTATGGCTCAACGGAACATTTTTAACTCGAAGAATTCCAAGCGTGTTTGTGGAAATATATTGCATCAAGATAGTGAAAATCCATTGGACGTATCTAAGCAGTTAGTGAACAAAGTCTTGAACCCCCCATTATTGGTGTAAGTCTAAACAATAGACCTCACATGTAGTATCTCTAAATCAAGATTGATCGATTGTGTTCATTCTTTCGATCATGAACCTCTCAAGATTCATGTGCGCTTTAGAAAATCTAGACTTTAAAGATCTTCAGAGAGTTGGCCAACTCCACGCATGTAGGTGCTATCATACCTTACTAAGATGTTTAAATCCAAGCTATAAGAATCATTAAACGCATATCGCACCCTTAAAACGCTATAGGTAGAATTGTTGCCTCATAGGAGTGAAGCCAGTGTGCACACTAAAGTTTCAAAATTTTGCGTTGTCCTACGTTAGGTTTCCACATTGGAACCTCTTTATTGAGTTAAGGCTTTTAGCCTCATTCCTCTTGATACGTAGTTTATTTGCTCTCTCGACAAACCTTTTATCAGTGGATTCGCAATGTTTTCCTTTGACTTCAGTCCAAAACAATTATTCCACTCGAGAGCAACTACCTAATGGTATTATGTCTACGACAAGTGTGCCTAGACTTACCATTATATAACATGTTTTGTGCCATTACAATCACTGCTTAATTATCATAGCGAATGCTTATCAAAGGCACAGGTTTTTGCCACAATGGAACATCTTCTAAGAATTGTCAAAGCCGCTCTACTTAATTAGTAGCTTTATCCAAAGCAACAAACTCCAATTCCATTGTGGAGCACACTATTAAAGTTTGTTTTGAGAATTTTCACGTTATTGTAGCACCTCCTAACATGAAAACATATCCGCTAATCAATTTTGATTCATTGGAATCCTTTTCAAATAGATCCTTACTTTACTCTATTTAGTATCTTATAAAAGTTTCGACATTCAATTAGCATCATAATGTCCTTCCAAAACAGCTAGATATTTTCCATAATGCAAAACATAGTCCTTGGTTCTTTGCAAATGACCCAGCAATCTCAAAAGTGTATTCCAATGTTCATGATCGAGATTACATGTACACTAGCTCAGTTTTCATACTGAGTATGCAATATATAGTCTAGTATAGTTCATGATGTATATTATGCTGCCAATCACTTAAGAGTAATCCAGTTGCCTGATAATGGTTCCATTATTCTTTTTTAGAGTTAAGTGTGGAATATGATTACTCACAACACTTAAGTCTTTCATCTCAAAGTGCTTCTTGAGAATATTCTTGGTGATTTTAAAAACCTCAGCCTTATCTCCAAAAATCAATAAGTTATCAACATATAAACAAAGAAGTACATATCCAACTGACGTGGATTTAGCATACACACATTTGTCGCACTCATTGATTTTATACCCATTTTGAATCATTACACAGTTAAATTTCTCATGCCATTGTTTAGGAGCTAGTTTAAGTCCATACAATGATTTAACACACTTTGTGTTCTTATCCTTTAACCTTGAACTCTTCAAGTTGTTCCATATTAATCTTATCGTCGAGATCACCATTCAAAAATGTAATTTTTACATCCATTTGATGTACTTACAAATTGTATAGCGAAGTTATAGCAATTAACATCACAACTAATGTCATTCTTGTTACAGGTGAATAAGTATCAAAGTAGTCTAGATCCTTTCTTTGTCTGAACCCTTCAGCAACAAGCCATGCTTTATACTTATAATGGAACCATCAGCTTTATGCTTTCTTTTGAAGATCCATTTATATCCAATTGGTTTATTTCCTGATAGAAGATCAACCAATTCCCAAGTGTGATTAGTTGGGATAGAATTAATCCCATTGTCAACGGCTTCTTTCCAATAAAGAGAATCTAGAGTTGACATTACCTTTTGAAACATTTGAGGATCATCTTCTAATACATACATTAGAAATTTATATTTGAAAGGCTTTTCAATCGATAATCTCTTGCTCCTTCAAAGTCCCTTGATTCTATGATAGTATTGGCATTGATTTCCACATTTTCATATTTGTGAACCAAAAATTTTTATGCATTGCTATTTTGATTATAATCAATGAATATGCAATCCTCCGTTTTAGATCCCAACTGATTTTGTTTAGGAGGAGGAATTGCCACTTTGGCTAGGCACCCCCTGCACTTTCAAATTGTTGTGGGATGGTAGTCTTTTACTCCATAACTCATATGGAGTTTTACCTATCTTCTAGTGGAGCACTTTATTTAAAATATAACTTGCAATTAAAACTGCCTCCCACTACAAGTTCTAATATAAACCCAAACTTAAGATTTTATTCTTCTGTTTAGCAACTCCATTTTCCTACAGAGTGTACAGTGCAGTTGTTTGGAGAATTATCCCAAACTAGCGCTCAACTAAGAACTATATTCTCCTCCTCTATTAAACCTAACACTTTGATTGGTTTATCAGGTTGGTTCTCAACCTCATATTTATACTTGACAAACATGCTCATGGTCTCATCTTTGCTAGTTAATAAATAAACATAGCAAAATCAAATATAGTCATCTATAAGAGTGATGAAGTACTTCTTTCCACCTTTACTTTCTACAATTTTAAATCACATAGATCATTATGGATTAATTGTAGAGGTTCACTCAATCTTTCAACCGATTTAAAAGGTTTCTTGGCAAACTTAACCTTAACGCAATTCTCATGCCTATAATGAGTATCCAACTCAAATCTTGAAATTAGTCCCAAGTTTGTTATTTTCTTCATTGTACTATATATTATGGGTCCTACCATGCCATATATAAGGAGACGCAACAATGTAAATTGAAATCTTATCTTTATTAATAGTCGTTGAGTACAAGAATTCGAGTTTACATCAATGACGGCCACTTTAAACAATTCATTACACAAGTACCATTTCCCCATATACATCCCCCATTTCGAAAGTACAAACTTGTCCGATTCAAATACTATTCTCAAACCATTCTTGACAAATATGAGGCTAGAAATTAGATTATTCTAAATCTCCAATATATGAAGCACATTTAGCAGGGTGATTTCCTTGCTAGAGGTGAATTTCAAAATCACCTTTCCTTTTCCGGCAATATTTGTTGATGTAGAGTTAACCACATAAAACTTCTCTTTTTCTTCAATCTTCTCATAAGACAAGAATAGGTGTTTATCTGCACAAATATGATTTGTGGCACCTGTGTCCAACCACCAATCAGTATTGTTTGATTCCAAACCTCAAAAACCACTATAGTAGTTAGTCTCTCATCCTCTGTCTGTTCTTATAGATTCAACTGCTTGGCTGCACTACCACCTATGACTTTGTGTGGGAGTTTCTTGCAATCTTTAGCCCGGTGGCCTGGCTTATTGCATAGTATGTCCCTTGGAATTTCTGAGGTTGTTCCTTCTACTTGCCTTTTCCTTGAAATGACTTCTTCCTCTTCTTATCGTGCTTGGAACTGGAAAACTTAATAGTGTTGGCCTTTGGCTCCATAGGAGGCTTGTGTTCCTCTTGTTGTCCTCCTCAATTTTGAGGCACAGAATGAGATCTTCAAAAAAAATTTAAAGTCTGACAAGCCTAGAGGCAACTTCTTAATAATAGTCGTCACTTGGAATAATTCACTAACTAACATTCCCTCAGTAATAATGTCGTTCAAAATTATTTGCACTTCGTGGACCTGGTTCATGACAGATTTAGAATCTATTATCTTGAAGTCCATGAATTTGGCAATCACATATTTCTTAGTGCCTGCGTCCTCAATTTTGTATTTCTTTTCTAAGGACTCCCATAACTATTTAGCAATTTCAATGTTGCAATGAACATCATACAAGGAATTTACTATACAATTAAAGATATAATTTCGGCATAGGAAGTCCCCGTGCTTCCAAGCTTCGAACGTCCTGAGTGTCATGACATCTTGCTCATTTTTACTAATTATTGAGTACACCTCCGATAAGTACATGACCAAATTCAACGTGGTTAGGTAGAAAAACATCTTCCGTTGCCATTGCTTAAAGCCCACACTCGCAAATTTCTCCAGTTTCTCATTTGGTGCAATTGGAGTTGGTATCATTAGATTAGGCAAAGCCTATTGAGCCATCCCTCTAGAAATTGAACCATACGCCATTTGACTTGTACTATTTTGAAAAACAATCCCCACTATATAAGTCAAGCGACTTGTACCCATATCACCATAGATGGTTTTAGCCCGAAGGTTCACAGCATTTGCTGCCGCTACACCAGGTCATGAGGTGTAAACCTCACCCATCGAAAGGACCATAGGAATGTCCCCAAAAACATTCTGGACATCATTGGATACTTGATTGTCAGCAGCCATCTTGCTTTTTTGCTAAACCCACAAATAGTAAAATAATAATAATAATAATCACTTTAAGAATGTTGGAAATATAATTACATATTGAGGGAAAAAAAATACGTAACACTGCTTGTTGTAACTAGAAAATTTAATATAGATAAAAACTTTGAGAAAGTGATAACAACTATAATAACGACTGCCAATATTTATAAATTCTTTACAATTAAAGATTGCAAACCAAAATGTAAAATTGCTATAAATTCTCAAAGGAATTGAACTAGAGGTAAGGTATGGCTAAAATGTGAATAGTGTTTATTGTAATAGAGGTACTTGTGTATTATAGAGTTATCTACAAAGTTTCCGGTAGAAGCAACATCTTTTACAATTCTTTGAGATTATTTGTGGATTCCAGCTTGATTAGTTGCTATTAGTCTAAAAGGGTAGAGTAAGTCAAAGGAATGGACCAAATCACTACACCTTTGTTTGCAAAATCTTCTAACTCTTCAACTCTTTCATTATTTGCTAGATATATTGCATCTAGTCAACTGTTTTCGTTCAACAAAAATGAACTAGCTTAAATCTTTTGCGAAAATTTTAATAGACCAATTCACCCTTCTTCTTAATCTCTTTGGTAGCCACTTCATCCACTATGGCCAAGCTCAATTCCTTCTTGTAAGCTTAGCCTTTAGGCCTATCCTCATCTTGGGGACTGAGCCATGCTCGAATCGGGGCCAAAACTCGGACACTCTTAACATTGTCAAACTATCAAGATCAAATATTTTCTTTCATAGGGCCTAATGAGTTGGTTGAGTGAAGATCTTGATCCCTATGCAACAGATTAAACATCAAATCACATCTATTCAATGATGTAATTGCCAAGCATTCACCAGTACTAGTAAGTGGAATTGTCATATACCATACGTCATTGAAAAATTAGAGAATATTGGAGACTTTGTCCAAAAGCATATAGACGTCACTTGTGAGCAGCACTTGGTTTTAACTGAAAAATAGCATTCTTTGGAAAAAGAACACTCTTTTAAATGTAATTCCCTCGAGCCTTTCTACCAAACACAAACAGCTAGATTTGATATTTCATAAACCGGTGAATAACATGACAAGTGTAATTTATAAGAAAAATGATTAGGTGATAATTTTTAATTTAAGAATAAAAGTATGTTCTTATAGATTATAAAAAATTAAATAATAAATAATTATAAATTTTTATAAAACCTACTCTTTTAAAAATTTAGTACGTATGATAAGTCGTTATTCTCATGGCTCAAACAAGATTATCTTAGCAAAGCCCTTTATTTAACCTCCTTGGGGTTGCAACGAGAGGCGAAGCAAAACCAGCCGAGAGGAAAGGACATGAGCTGCCTTCACGCCTTCCACCCTTCGAGCCTCCGTCTTCCTCCCGACCCAATCCCAATTTCAAGAACCAAACCGTCGCCGCCGACCTGTCAAGAAACCGCCCCTCTCCGGAAGGCCGCGCGTGGTCGCGCCTCACAGAAGAGAGCTCCCGCGGCGACGAGACCTTCGGTGCCCAGAAACGTTGACCTCATCACGAGCGCCTCGAACCCGTTCGTGAAGCACTGCGTCAAGCTCCGCCAGAGCTCCTCCTACCGCCACTCCCACAGCTCGGCTCTTGTCGTGGGCACGACCCCGATAAGGTAAAGCTTGAATTTTGATTGTTCTTCTTCGCTCTTCACGTCATTTTGCAGTAGCTAGAGCGGGAGGCAGTACAGCGTCGTACCGATTTTTGTACATTGAGGAGCGTAGGATGACGTATCAGGGTTCTCGATGAATTTCGCCGTCCCGGTTTCTTAGTGGGAATTTCGTCGAACAGGTTGCTGAAAAGCCTATGCATTTGAGCTCGCAAAATCCAAACCATACTCGGGAGTTTGCAGAAATTTGCCGAATGGATGAAGTACCCTGTTTCAACAATAAAAAGGAAAAAAAGAAAAGCTGGGAGATGTATTAGTTTAGTGAAGTTATTGATTGATACTGAAGGACCTATTCTGGGGGCGCAAGCATACGCATTAGAAATTAGTGAGCAAGTTTCCTTTAATTTTATGATCTTTCTGCTTCGGCATGTCTTTTTTTCTTGTACACCACATTGGAACCAAGTAGTTCCAGTCAGCAATAGAGCAGTTGTCTTACTTTATGATAGAGGAACTATGGGTTGAGAATGTGGCACCCGTGTTTATACTTTGGCACATTATTCTTATGCAGGGAGATCTGTAATTTTCAGTCGTCAAAGAACAAAACTGCTGTAATTGATTGCTTACTACTTCTTGATAAAGCTCAGATTCCTGATGATCTGGAAGAACATTCAGTCCATCTGGTGCGTGTAAGTTCATTGGTTATGGAAAAACTTTCTGGGGTCGAATCAGCTGAATCTATCGAAGCAGTCGCTCTGATGAGAATACCTTCCACTTTCTACAATGTCGACAATGAGACCGATGACAGAGATTGTCGGAGATGGTTTGCCTCTCCTCATCGAATTCTTGTCCTTGATGGGATCCAGGTGAATTTTTCGATTTCTTTTATAGTTCAAAGGAATATATGTGTCTATGAACTAGTAATTCAGTTATTTAGATAATGGCATGCTGGGTATGTCTTCTGCTTATTTTGTTTCATTTTAACCTAATAAAGGACTAAGCTTTCCTAGTTGGTTAAGTTCTATATGTCGGTCTACCAATCATCTAAAAAAAGTTAATTTCTCTAGTCACGTGATAATGCATCTTATTCCTTTTGGTTCCATCAAATTTTTCCTGGGATTTTTTAAAATCAATTCTCCTATTTATTTTCCTACAATGGCATGATATTTATAAGCTGAATATCCTTGCGGATGCTGAGTGTCAACATGCGTGTGCACGCAGTAGCTTTTTTTATTTTATTAGAGCCTAATCATCCAAGTTCTGGATGAGGGCTAGATATGGATATAACTCACGTTTAGGAAGAGAAAAAGCAAGAAGTTTTGTTCGTATGTGCTTACTGACATATCCTGTACAAACCATGAACCTCTCAACTTTTATTGCTTGTAGGAACCTTTAAGATAGTTGTATGAAATTGATTGTGCAGTCTGAGTGCACGGTTTAATCTCAAGATAGTGGTTGGATACAATGGTTTTCATGATTCATGACTAGGTGGGCATGGCTAACTCATATCATCTGTTTGCTGCAGGACCCAGGCAACCTCGGAACATTGCTAAGATCAGCTGCCGCATTTAATTGGGTAATGTAAACGACCCGTAGTTCAGAATATGTTTCTTTAATGGCTCTTTGCTCTTCTTGCTCTTCCAAAGTTTCATATGCTTGCAATTGTGACAACGTAAGAGCAATTTGACATGTTTCTTGTGCACGGTTGAACTGCCACACAGAGATATTGGAACCCAGAAGACCATGCTTTGTTAAGTTAATACCTGATTTATTAAATTGATCCTCATTTGACCACCAAAAGCTGGTTACTCAGAAAAAACTTGAGGATTACAAAATGAGGGTTATGCTATATAGGTTCTGTTAAAAATGTAGGTTCTGCCTCTGTTATATCAATCCATTAGGACGTTTGGAAAGTGTGAGAGACTTTGTTACATGAGCTCCTACAGAGTGCTGTTTTGCTAAGTGCCATGTGAGAAAATCTCGTACTTCTGCATCAGTTATTTGGGTGATTTCTGAAGGAGTATGTGGCTTATGTGACAGGATGGTGTTTTTCTGCTTCCTGGCTGTTGTGACCCTTTCAATGACAAGGCCCTTCGAGCGAGCCGAGGAGCCTCATTCCAGCTCTCTCTGGTATTAGGAAGGTGGAGCAATCTCGAAACTCTTCGAAATGAATTTCAGATGAAGTTACTGGCTGGTCACCCTGAGAGCAACATGGGACAAACACTGGTGTCGAATTTATCTCCAAGTTTTGTTGATTCATTAGCCAATGTGCCTGTATGCCTGGTTTTGGGTAGTGAAGGAAGGGGCCTCTCTGAGGAATCTGAGTCTCTGTGCGAGTTGGTAAGTATCCCGATGGCTGGAAAATTCGAGTCTCTGAATGTTTCAGTTGCTGGTGGAATTTTTCTGTATATGCTCCAACCTCAGGTTTGGGTTACTCCTTCCGCATTGTCCTAATGGAAACAGATACGTTGAAATTGACAAGATATAGTGAATCATTGTGATGGCAAGTGCGGGAGGCATGATATATGGATATATACATGCATGTGCGTGTGCATGGAGTATATCATTATATGCCTTTTGTTACGACTGTCAAAAAAGCTCAGAGGGCTTGAAAACCTGACCTGAACCATGTATCATGGATTGGGTCGGATATGGATTAGGTTCAGTTCTTTTTTTATATATCAAAAACAAGAAAACATGAAACAGGTCTGGTTCGGGTTTCGGATAAGGACCTGAACCAACCCATCAGTCGTAACAGCGGAAATAGGAGTAAAGATGAAGAAGACTGAAATCTGCAGCTACCTCCAGATCGACAACAAATCTCCATCCAGCCATATACCAATGAAGAGAAACTCAACTCGGCCTCGCTTCGTGGGAACTCAATGGTCCCTTGTTCATTAAATCATCAAGATCGTTGCCGGCAGTATTGGAGGCGATCGACGAGTGTGCCAACAACAATGATGGTGACTCAATCATGAATGGGTCGGCTACGGCCTCAAGCGCCTCGACCCGTGTAGCTTAGGAGCGTGCTGCGGAGCTCGCCAAATCCGTTTTACTGCATCTCAGGTCCAGCTCCAGCCCCTTGGGCATTGAATCATCTTCAGATATTGACACTGACGGTTATGGTGCTTATATAGTATATATTAATCTGTCGTGATAGAATATTTTAATATTTTCATTTTTTTGTACTTGCAAAGAAGTTACTCGAGAGCTTAGAAATGCTAATGATTTTATCGTTAAACTTTAGGCATATCGTTTTCTGTAGATTCTTCTTTTTTATCAATCAAAATCCCTTCTCAAATTGTACAAGCTTCTATCAAAGCATTGTGGTCAACACTTTAGGCTTTCTGAAAATGTTAAACAAAAGATCTTTCCTTGCATTGTGGTCACTCTTTATCACCTATTTTCGCTATAGTAGCTCGTGGAAAATAATTAGTAATGAATATGTTAGATACTTACCACTCGATTGATGATGAAATTTGATAAAAAAAAAAAAAAAAAAAGTACTCGAAATCTCTTGTTTCGTTTTGTTAATATAACTCATTGAATTTTACCCCAACAAAAGCAAACAAAGTAAATGGACTCTTGTATCATTTAATAGTCCTATGTGAATCACTATAAACCGTATGCCTAACCTAGGTAAGCTTAAAAAGTTCATCCTCGTGACCGAATCCATTTGATTTAAGAAAAGATGTTGGAAGATATGCAAGTTGCCGGATTCGATCTGATCTTAATTGATCATGATTGATCACGATCTTCATGTATATGTAAATTAAATATTAGATCTAGATTTAGATTGATAGTCCAGATCATTTACTTCCTCATTCAAAATAGAGCTTGTATTATATCTTTGCTGAATTGTACATTCAATATACATCAATGACATACACAGAGAAATCTTCTCACACCTTCGTCCATTCTTCCTTCACTCTTGCCTTCTTTCATGGTATCAGAGCAATCTTGATCTCTGACTCGCTTCCGCTTCAAACCATTGCCGAAGAAAAATTCTCAACCTGCAAAAGGATCGATCTTTTGGCATTAGGCATACTCTCGAAGGAAGAAATTTAAATTAACTTACTATGGCCTCTCCGCAGGACTCCAATCTGGCTGCTGACGACAGGACCACCGAAGAAAGCAGTCCTCAAGTTCCACAGATCTAGAATCTCTCTGCAATAATACCAATACCAGTATCCGACCAGCAATTTTCTCTAACTCAACCTCAGCAGTGGCGACCCACGCAGGCTCAGTTTCAATTGGGGCAACCCACCACGGGTCAACCATACCAGTGGATTCCATATCCACTCTACTTTGATTCCTCATCGCCTTTTCTCGTGGGCCACCAGAATCACGATGGAGGTCCGCCAGTCACGAATGGGGCAAACCTAACCATCGCGAGAGAGCAAACGGGCGGTTCAAGCGAATCGGGTACGGGGCATAATCCCTACCCGGGATACGTCAATACGGGGCATCTAATCGGGTCGAGCGAATCGGGTCAAGGGACGAATCCCTACCCGAATTTCGCACCACGCTTTCTGCCTGTTCCAGCGATGGCGTTCACCAAGCGACCAGAAATAGGCGATCCTCTGTTTGTCTCCACTGCCGACGGACCGAAGCTTCGACTGATAAACCAGCAACTAACCGACCGAGAGACCTATTCGAAGTGGTCACGGGAGCTTCGGCGGGCACCGCCGACAAAAGACAAAGACGGATTTCTCGATGGGACAATTTCCATCCCCTCGATGAACGCCTAGCCCGACACCGGCGGAAATGCAATCAACTCGTCCGAACGTGGATCGGAAATTGCATATCCCTAGAAGTCGCGGGCCGGGCTTCCACCCACGAGGGATGCCAAAACCATGTGGGAAAACATTCGAGAAATGTACGGTAAAATGGATCAAGCAAAAGTTTTTAATCTTATGCAGAAATCGGCGAACTCAAACGGGGAAACTCGACAGTCACGGCCGCTTCAACAGGCTATCGTCTCTCCCGAATCAACTCGAAAAGTAGAAGAAAGACTTGAAGGGCCAGAATCTACCCTCAAGCAATATAAAAAGATCAAGGAGAGAGAAAAAGCCACGCGATTCCTGTTGATTTTAAACGAATCGTACCTCACGTTTCGGTCACAGATCCTTGCCATGGATCCCATGCCACCGATCGGACGTATTTTCCAATTGGCGATGCAGGAGGAGAGTCAGCGACTCACAATCACGAAGAACAGTGAGAGCATCGCTCTGGCTGCCCGCGGAGAGGGGAGAACCCTAACCCTAGCTCGCGAAAAGGAAAAGAAAAGCCCCTTAGGGTTCGGCGAAATCGATTCGCGCGGACTTAAAAGGGATGGGACGAACGACCAAGATTACATGCAAGGATCGAACGGCCTAGATTACGCTCGAAGATCTGACGGCCCAGATTACGCACGGAGATCTGACGGTCATCACGGAATCGACGTTGCGCCTGGATTGGACGGTGGACAGCAAATCGCGATAAAAGGAACGGACTGCCAGATCTTCGCCACGTCATCAAAGAATTTCGCAAAAAATTTTAAAGGAAAGGGTAAATTTTTTTGCGATTATTGCAAGCGTACTAATCATACCATTAACACAGTTCTTTGGAAATTACACGGGAAGCCGGGAGAAAAGGAGAAAAAAAAATTTCCACGACTTATCGAGTCCTGGACCAATCGGGTCCAAAAATTGACCAGCCAATTTCATATGGTCAGTGTCAGCAACTCATGCAGCAACTACAAAAGATGGAAATATCCAACAAAGGGGGAAGTTTCTCAGGTATTTCACATTGCCTAATTAATTCCATTTCCGGGAAGGCATGGATTATAGATTCTGGGGCAAGTGACCATATTATATGCGACAAGGGATTTTTTTCAACTATAAATGAAAGTTCAAATTTTCCTGTCTCTGTACAACTACCCAATGGCAATGTTACTCATGTCAAAGTGACAGGAACAGTGAATCTCGTCCTCGATTATTCTTCGAATGTGCTATATGTCCCAGAATTCCAATTCAACCTCATATCTGTGTCTCAAGTCTGCAAAGAGAACTCATGCCGGGTAATATTCAATGCTGACACATGTTTATTTCATGCCCTTTCGACTGGGAGACTGATGGGCTTGGGTAATCTTTCTGAAGGACTCTATTTCTGGACAAGTTTTCCAAGTAATTTCAATTTTTCATGCAATTCCTTGAATAAGAAATCATTGTGTAATTCAACTGCCAATGATAGAAATTTGACTATGCATATGAGATTGGGTCACAGTGCTTCTTTTTCATATCCTGAATGTCCTATATGTCCCATTGCAAAGCAATCACGTACACCATTTTCTTCTAGTACCTCACGCACTAGTCAAATATTTGCATTACTCCATGTGGACATTTGGGGACCTTATCATACAGTCAATCATGATGGCTCCCGTTATTTTCTTACGATAGTAGATGACTATTCTCGGGCAACATGGATCTTCCTAATGCAATCAAAAAGTCAGGTCTATTCTCACCTGAAAAATTTCATTCTGCTATCTAAGAACCAATTTAGGAAAACCATTCAGCGGGTTCGTGCGATAACGGGAGAGAATTCTTCAGTCATGAATGCTCCCACTTATTCAATTCTCATGGTATTCAACACGAAAGTTCCTATGTTTACTCACCACAACAAAATGGAGTGGTTGAAAGAAAGCATCGCCATCTACCGGAGGTTGCTCGTGCATTGAAATTTCAAGCATCAATTCCCGAGAAAGATATTGGGGTGACTTTGTGTCACCACAAAGCAGCTTATCTTATTAATAGAATGCCTACTCGGATTCTCAATGGGCAGACGCCATTTGAGCTGCTATTTGGGAAGAAACCGAACTTGAATCATCTCAGGATCTTTGGATGTCTTTGCTATGCTGCAATCATGGGGCCTCGAGATAAAATGAGTCCACGTGCGCGGCGTGCGTCTTTATGGGATATCCCAATCTTGAAGGGGTATCGGGTGCTTGAGATTTCCACAGGAGAATTTATAGTAAGTCGTGATGTCATTTTCCATGAGACTATTTTTCCATTTTCTGAAAGGGAATCTTCACATGGAGATCCAGAGATAACCTCCAGCCATCATAATTTTCTCTATGATGAAGCACCTTACCAGGATCTCTCCTACATACCAATAGTATAGCCGAGGAATCCTATTCTCCCTTCCATCCCAGCTCTACCAGATTCTAATGGAACTTCGAATTCTTTAGAACATATTCAGGGAGATATCTTGGAGGAACCCATTGCTGATGCAGAAGTTGATGACACTTCAACAACTTCCTTACCAGCGACATCACAACCTACCACCGAAGCTGAGCACCTTAGGAGGTCTGAACGAGCTATAAGACCACCAACCTGGACGAAAGATTATGTCTGTGCTACTCACAAATCTCCAGGTATTCGGTATCCAATCTCTTCATATGTTTCCTTCGATAGATTGTCTTAGGAGCATAGATGTTGTATTAGTCGATTGTCGAAGGAAAGGAGCCGTCCGCTTATAAAGAAGCCTCCGGTAACCCAAAATGGCAAAAGGCCATGAAGGCAGAATTGAAGGCTCTTACTGATAATCATACATGGGATCTTGTTCCATTACTAGCTTATCATAAATCAATTGGATGCAAATGGGTCTACAAGATTAAATATCGGGCTGATGGCTCCATTGAACGGTACAAGGCAAGATTGGTAGCTAAGGGGTTCACCCAAAGAGAAGGTTTTGACTACCACGAGACGTTTTCACCAATTGCCAAAGATGTTACAGTCCGTTCATTCTTAGCTGTCACTACTATTAATGACTGGCACCTACACCAGATGGATGTCCATAATGCATTTCTCCACGGTGATCTAGATGAAGAGATCTACATGGATATTCCTCAAGGCATACGGAGACAGGGGGAGAATAAGGTGTGTCGTCTCCGTAAATCCATTTATGGATTAAAACAGCATCCGAGACAATGGTATGCTAAATTTGCCGCGCCCTTACAACAAAGGGCTTCAAGCAATCCAAGCACGATTATGCTCTATTCTAAAAACTAAAGGTATGTCATCTATCTATTTGATGATTTATGTCGATGACATACTTGTTATGGGAAATGATAGAGCCTCTATAGAGAATTTCAAGGAATATTTGCATGCTACCTTTCATATCAAAGACTTAGGAGCACCAAAATATTTCCTTGGAATCGAAATTGCCCGATCTGACAAAGGAATTTCCTTTAGTCAGGCGGAAGTTCATTCTAGAAATCATATCGAAGCGGGTCTATCGGGATGCAAGCCGGTGTAATTCCTATAGAGCAAAACACTAAGTTGACCACCGCAGACTATGATAAAGGAATATCTCAAAATGATGATTCTCTACTTAGTGATCCGTCAGGCTATCAAAGACTTGTTGGGAAACTTATATACCTGACAATGACTAGACCTGACATCTCATATGCGGTTCAGACACTTAGCCAGTTTATGCATCAGCCAAAACGTTCTCATTTGGATGCAGCTTTAAAGGTCGTAAAATATCTGAAGAACTGTCCGGGGCTGGGGATACTTCTTTCTAAGGAATGTGACATGAGAATGACAGCATATTGTGATGCAGACTATGCAACATGTCCGATTAGTCGAAGATCATCACTGGATATTGCATTAAATTGGGAGGATCTCTTCTATCTTGGAAAACCAAGAAACAAGCCACTATGTCTCTGTCCTCAGCTGAAGCAGAATATCGAGCTATGGCTAAGGCCACTTGTCAAGTAGTTTGGATGCGAGGATTGCTCAAGGATCTTGGAGTAGGAGTGCAAGGACCCACAAGGTTATATTGCAATAATGATGCGGCTCTTAAACTTGCATCTAATCCTATAGTGCATGAAAGAACCAAGCATATAGAAGTGGATTGTCACTTCACACGGGAAAAGATCCAGGAAGGAGTAATTGAGACAAGAGGAATAGGGACAACAGAACAACCGCAGACTTGTTCACCAAGCCCCTATGTCAAAGGCAACTTACTTATCTATTAAACAAGCTAGGCGTCTTGGACATTCACAAGCCACCAGCTTGAGGGGAGTGTTGGAAGATATGCAAGTTGCTGGATTCGATCGATCTTAATTGATCATGATTGATCACGATCTTCATGTATATGTAAATTAAATATTAGATCTAGATTTAGATTGATAGTCCGATCATTTACTTCCTCATTCAAAATAGAGCTTGTATTATATCTTTGCTGAATTGTACATTCAATATACATCAATGACATACACAGAGAAATCTTCTCACACCTTCGTCCATTCTTCCTTCACTCTTGCCTTCTTTCAAAAGAATTATTGTTTCTTAATGTCTCGAGGAATCCTTTATCAGTAGTTGTGAATTATTGACTTTTTTCAAAGCCTACCACTAGATTCTTCAATGATACTACATAATTGAGTTATAATAAATAACGCTATGACCAAACTCTTAAGAAAAATTATTATTAATGAATCAAGAAACAATGTGTTGCACCACTTCAATAAGTCTGCACGCCAGATTTCCAGCATCCAACGTTCGTGCAGTAACGTCCACACTTCCTTTGCAGGGCCCACAGCAAAAGAATGGTACATTGTGAATGAGACAGTGCTTCACATACCTTAGTTGTCATTTAAAGAAGCAAAAGTTATGTCTTGATCAAAATGAGTACAGCATTTCTCTTTTGCATGTCCATGACATTGAATATCCGACCATACGTTCTGCATCTTGTTAAAATAACGATCCTAATTAATCTATCTATTTTGATTTTTTCTATTCTAACTCTCTTTTTCTCTTTGACTCTCACTCTGCCTCTTTTTAGAATGTAAGAGTCAGACCTCATTTTTTAAACTAAACGCATCCATCCCACCCAATTCCCTCACCCTTGGACTGCATGCCTAGTCGACCACGATGCTTACTTACCGGTAGAGGTGTTAAATGGGTTGCACAACCCATTTATGATTAAATGAGTCATTAATGGGTCAAGCTTTCTTTCATAAAGCACCTATAATGAGTTTTAATGGATCAAGATTAAGATATATGGGTTTTAAATGAGTTAGAGAACTAACCCATTTATCAACCCATTAAAAATGAACCAATTTATTTTCACTCAAAACCTCACCATCTCTCTCCTCTCTTTAACTTTACAATTTTTTTTTTCTAGTTTCTTTTTTCTTTCCTTTTTTTTTTTCCTTTCTTCTTCCTCCGGTCGCTGGCTTGGCGATGGCCGGCGACTAGCCAGGCGAGCCTTGAGCTCGCTAGCGGTGAGCGGTGACGGGCAAGCTCGAGTTCGCCGATCTAGCGAGACTCGAACTCGCCGGCGTTGGGCGAGGCTTGAGCGTCGCCAGATCCGGCGAGGGGCGAGTTCGAGCTCCCCAGATCTAGTGAGGCAGAGGCCTCGCCGACGTTCGACGAGGCTCAAGCCTCCCCAGATCTGGCGAGGGGCGAGCTCAAGCTCACCTGACACCGGCGAGCCTCGAGCTCGCCGATGTCGACCGACGAGCTCACCGACGTCAGGCGAGCTCGAGCTCACCGGATCCGGCGCGCCGGGCGAGCTCAAGGCTAGCCTATGGCCGGCCGCCGATAGTCGTCGTGGCCGACGGTCAACCAAAGAAGAAGAAGAAGAAAAAAAAAAAAAGAAAAATAAATATTATATTGTTAAAAATAAAAATAAAATTAATTAAAAATTTAATTTTCAAAAAATAAAAAATTAATTTTTAAACAAAATTTTCAAAAATAAAATATAATTAAAATTCGATTTTTTTAAATAATTATTTAAAAAATTATAAAAATTGTTCATTAAATTTGTGTTGTATAAAACCATTTTAGCAATATCATTTTTTAAAATATATATATAAACTTTTTTTAGGTTTCGTTAAATGGGTCGGGTATAGGTCGGGTACGGGTCGGGTCGGGTATGGATCAAAAATTTTGCACTGTAATAAATGGGTCATAAACGAGTTAAATGGGTCGATTTTGGTCGGATCATTTATGACCCGACCCACCCATTTAACGGGTCTACTTAGCGACCACAATTGGAGATCTTGCATAATCGAAGGTTTCTCCCTATGTTAAAAATCAGTGTCATATCTCTTGCAACAGTGGCAAATTTCTAATTTTTAAAATCTATTTTCTAAATACAAAGAAGGGAAGAGAATTTTAGCAGCTCGATTGAAGGAGAAGGGTGCTCAATCTACCGAATAATAAGCATCCTTGATGGCTGATTAGCTCGTACAGCAACAAAACTATTATGGGTCTTTAACTTTTTGTCTGAAAATGTCCACTTTCATTTCTTCAGAATAAAACCGGATCACTTGACAGAGGAGCGTCAGAACGTAAGAGGTCCGTGAGTCTCAGGAAGGATTTGAAAAATTCTATTCACAAAAAGAGCCTTAGACTCCATTTATTTCACAAATAGATGAATCAAAAAATAATTATTTTGTATTGTTTATAACATTGAATGAACAAAAATTATTTTCATTGCCCATAAAAATATTTAAGGATATATTATTGTTGTCATGAAAACTTTTTCATTAATTAATTATTTTAAATGATACAAACAATTATTTTCAAGAAAATATTTTCTAAATATTTTTTTGATAAACAAATGGAACCTTAATTCGGTGGGCTTTTGTGACCGATCTGCTACTTTTTTTTGGGTTGGTCTTGTTAGTGAATAGCATTTTTCTGTCTAATTTCGCAACTTGCAGGGATCGAACTCCTGCCGTCTCAGTCAACGCCCCCACCCTCCCCTTCCCATGGCCCGACATATCCAATCTGCTACTTGATTGGCCTTTTTTAGACAGTAGACTACTTGAATATCTTGATATTGGCCCAATGGAGCTGCGCATTCAGTGATAAAAGGCGTTGCACATCGTACGTGGATTTATCGTGATTTGTGAGGAAGTTAAAACAAAAGACAAGCTATCATACTCCAAAGTGAAGCTCTAGTTCCGTTCGCGCATGGAAGGAGTTGAGCGTCTCCGAGCAGGCTAGCGTTTCCGCATGCAAAACCGAGGTAACTCTTGCTGTAACTCGCGAGCTTCATCGTATTCTCGATCCGAGCTCTAAAAAATGTAGCATACCGTCTGTGAAATTTCGATGGATTAGCTCAATGCAAATTCTCAAAAGAACACAAAGTTATACACCCCTTGCTTCTCCCTAATGACCCGGTTATCTTTTACATAAATTTTATGAATAAGTGCATTGGAAGTCGTAAAATTGATCATAAAAATGCAATTAAATTCTAAAGCTTATAAAAAGGGCAAGTTTTAAAATTTATCACCAAAATGTAATGAACTCACAAAATTTTTAAAAAGTGCAATTAAGTTCTAAAACTTATCAAACTGATTCATCAAGTTTTTCTGTTAATTGCACTTTTAGAAAGTTTTAAAACTCCATTACACTTTAGTGATAAATTTTATAACTCGATTACACTTTCGTGATTAATTTTCTAACTCAATGACACTTTCGTAATAAGTTTTAACATTTATATCTAAATTTCATGGAAGAAAATTTTAAGTTTGGGGAGATGTTATTAACTGCTGGCCATCTAATCTATTGAATAATTAAAATTCAGCTTAACAAGGTAAAAATAATATGATGCAACTTTCAGGCAAAATTTCAACATCCCCTTGTGCTGGGACGCCATCCTCAAAGTACCCTTACACATGACTTTGCTTCAACAATCTGCCCCCTGAATTGGACTGAAATCTTCCAAAATACCCCATAGTTCATCTGACACTTCCAAAAAAAAAACCTCACGTGAGTGACACGCGTGAGATTTTCCACAGCATTTCATGAGGGCATTCGTGGAAATTCACAAAGTTTCGAAGCTCCTTTGTCACGTACGCCACTAATGCTTTGGAAATTCTAATTAGGGGAAAATTGGTCGTAAGAGAGCTCAAAGAGCTAGGGGTGAACAACGGACTCGGTTTGGATCGACAAATTTATGACTGGCTTTAAAAAGAACTAACTTGGTTTCCAAATCCATGAGTCAATAACCCGACAAAGATCGGTTCAAATTTTGATTCCACAGTAGAAACCGTCAATTTTACTTAAGGACTTACTATTGATTCTATTCAAAGTTAGTTAACACTTTTGTACCTATCAATAATCAATGTGTAGCTTTTATGTTTTAGTATGAGAAGTTGATTTATTTACACAAAATAAAAGGTGGATCGATTCCTTAGTAAAATCAGATGCAATTCCTCTATCGTGAGTTTTGGGAGTTGTAGAGTCAATTCCCAATAATGCTAGGAGTAATTTTATTAGGAATAAGCATAGTTCCATGGTAGAATTGAGAATATGATATTCTAATGTATGCATTCCAAAAATTGAAGAACTTGTTCCGATTGACAAGTTCTAAAACCTAAAACAAGTTTTTGTATTTTTCTTGTTCAATATCTCTATGGTATGATGTCAAATGATAAGTATGTAATCTGAAATTGTTAACCTGAGTTTAAATTTCTAACAATATTCACAACTAAATATTTTGCTTTGTTAATATTTCATGATCTTTGAATGTCTAGAAAATCGGCCTATGATGCAAGCTAGGGAAAACAAAAACAACATTTATGGTAGGGATTCTATCCCACATTTACGGCCCTTCCACGGCTTCCATATAAGGACTACCTATTAGTCATCAAATTCTTTTTCATTTTTGGACTCATTTATAATTTTAAATAATTATACTAGCATTGACCAAAATATTTATAATTTTAAATAATTATATCAGAGAGCTTTAGAGATTTATAGTAAAACACACAATATTATCTTTTAGGCAGATGGTTCCAATCATTTAATTAAAAGAAAATATGAAACCGGATAGATTATGAAATTTATGATATGGTAGACATGCATGGTGATTATATGTTCTAAAATTTAGGGAAGTTATTTCGACGGATAAGCTCCGAGAACAAAACTGCTCCCCCTTCAATTCTAACGCCGTGAATCGACCCGGAACCGATCGCAGCGTCCCGTCCGTGTCGACGTCAAGATCCGTTCTCTCATTTTCACTCCACCGTTTGTGACAGTAAACGAGAACTTGCTTGCTGCAAGGAGCGGCACGAGCCTCGCCTCCCCAGCACCCCGATCACGATCCCAAATCGATCGTCCCGATCTCCGACCGATCGATCCCGCCGGGAAGCTCCGACCGGCGATGTCGGCCGGAGGGAAGCAGCCGCAGCCGCAGCCGCCGCAGTCGCCCTCGCCGTCGTCCCTCTTCACCCTCCGGGGATCCCTCCTCACCCTCGCCCTCCTCACCCTCGCCTCCTTCACCCTCGTCTCCCTCAACTCCCTCCGCTCCCCGGCCGCCGCGGCGGCGGCCCCCGAGACGCTGACGTCGTCCTTCAGCATCCTGAAGATGTCGAGGGAGGCCGGCGGCGGCGGCGAGGGCGGGGGCGGGGGCGGGAGCGGCGAGGAGTTGTCCGATATCTACCACCTGCCCGAGGTCTTCCGGCTGAACTATGCGGCCATGGAGAGGGACTTCGGGGTGTTCATATACCCGGACGGTGATCCCAAGACGTTCTACCAGACGCCGAGGAAGCTCACCGGCAAGTACGCGAGCGAGGGGTATTTCTTCCAGAACATTAGGGAGGGGAGGTTCAGGACGGACGATCCGGACCGAGCGCACTTGTTCTTCATTCCGATTTCGTGCCACAAGATGCGAGGGAAGGTGTGATTCCGTCCGTTTCGCTTCTTTCTTTGTTAGGGTTCGTTTCATTTTTGATCGGATTGTTTAGTTTCAGAACGTCATTAGCAATGAAAGGTGATTTCGCCAAGCTTAATGAAGCTATTCAATCGTAATTTCAATGTTCTGTCTTAGCTTTTGGTTTCTGCCTCTAAGTAGGGAAAGTAGATGTACTTGTACTCAGATACTTTGTGTCCATACAGAGCCTGATGGGATTAGTCACGACAAGTACCAACATGTAGCACATTCTGCCTATTGATAGTTCTTCAAGAATATCTGTCGGCATCCTACAAATGCCAACCTTTGTTTGAAGTTGATTGTGGAGTGCACAATATTATATCAGACATTGTATCTGCAGCGTGTAGTTTGGTGGGTACCTCTGTCGAGATCTCTTAACCCAAGGCATGCATCTGGACTATGCTTTGCCATGTTTTCCGAACATAGAAAGCTCAAATCACATTGTAACCTAAACTGCTTGGAGTCGGTTGCATTTAGTTTAATCTTGTCCACAGAGTTTAGAGACCTGTTGAGAATTGCCAACTCTGGACTTTGGAGGTTGTGGATGTTCTGTTCTCAGTTTATGGAAAAATTTTGCTGAAATTTCCTTTCATGCTTAGCGGTTATCTCATGGTTTCGGTCCTCATGCTGGAACTCTGGATTTCTTTATCTAGCTGATGTTTTAGCAATAATATGCATAGTGTGACTCGAAACTTCTTTCAAGCATTCCGTTGTTTTATAGGTTATTTTCATGCCTTTTCATTTCATGTTCTTATATTGGCAAGGTTTATTCCCAAATGTACCTTTGCATTATTTTCATTTTTCATTTAGCTTTTGATTAGATGTTTCTTAAAAATAAAGCTTATGCATCTGACATACTGATACTTCAATTTCATTCTAGTTGATGAAGTTTTCTCTTGGGTGTTGTATCTTTTATGACTGTATGCAGGGAACATCGTATGAGAATATGACCGTGATAGTCCAGAACTATGTGGATAGTCTTACTGCGAAGTATCCATATTGGAATAGAACCCTAGGAGCAGATCACTTCTTTGTGACTTGCCATGATGTTGGTGTGAGGGCAACAGAAGGAGTTCCTCTTCTTGTAAAGAATTCAATTAGGGTGGTTTGCTCTCCAAGCTATGATGTTGGGTTCATTCCGCACAAGGATGTTGCGCTTCCCCAAGTACTGCAACCGTTCGCTCTTCCAGCTGGAGGAAATGATGTGGAGAATAGGTAAAATAGCGCATAGAAGAGTGAATTATGGTACTTATTAGGCTACGTGTCACTGTTGCTATTTTCTGACTTTTATGATTTGTGGTAATATGATATTGCACATTTGGTTTGGTTCATTTGTCTTGAACTGTTTATTGTACCTTCACTTTTAGCTCGTCTAGTTTCATCAAGGGTAAATTGTGCTTTAACTTTTGTCATTTTGGAGTGGTCCCGTATACTTTGTTTTTTGCAGGATAGCCCCATGTACTTCCTCATTGCTAGATTGATGTCTGCGGTCTATCAAGATAAAATATCCACTATCTTAGTTATGGCAATCTTTCTTGGTATCAATAGCTTGGAAACATTTGCCTCATGCAGGTTCTGGGGTTACATGTGGGAAATCTATGAACTCTGTACTTTCCATAGATGTCGGAAGGACTTTTTTTTTTTTTTTTTTTTTTTTTTTGGTGGGGGGTGGGGGCCGGGGGGGTGGGGATGGGATGAAGGAATAATTGAGTGCGCTTCCTAATTGCATGTCACATGGGATTTTTAAACCCAATAGTTATGGCCATCTCATCAAGCTTTGTGTTTATCTGATCCTTAGCAGATTTTTCACTTAAGTGTTGAGTTTAGTCCAACATTATTCTGTAAATCATTTAATTCGGATAGAATTACTTTAGCAGATTCTTCTTGAGGTCTTTCGTCATTAACCTTTTTTCTTTCTTATTATATCTCGTTATATAGGACCTATGGGTGCTTGGTTGACATTTTGTTTTGTACAAGTTAATTTGAATCCTGCAATTTATATGACTGTCTTTATTCCAGCCTGATAAAACTTTGTGATAATGTGAGCAAAAATGGTCATTGTGAAAAGGGAACTTGCTTTGCAGGACAAGACTTGGTTTCTGGGCTGGTCATCGCAACTCCAAAATTAGAGTTATACTGGCACGTGTCTGGGAGAATGACACTGAACTTGATATTTCAAATAACAGAATAAGTAGGGCAACTGGACATCTGGTTTATCAAAAGAGATTTTACCGGACTAAGTTCTGCATATGTCCTGGTGGTTCCCAGGTCAACAGTGCCCGAATAGCTGATGCCATCCATTATGGATGTGTTCCTGGTGAGTGTCATCTTCATACGCCTTTCATCTTAGCTTATTCTTTTCTGTGGATAAACCTTTTACAGTTCAAAAGAGTTTGATGGAGGATCCATGTTCCTCTTGCTGACCACTGCAACTAATTCTGGAAATACTACTATAAATGGACTTCCTGTTGACACTCGAATATGCCTCTTGCCTATGGGGAAATCTATTAAAGCTGAACCTATGATGAGTATGACCATTGTAAAAGTGGTATCATATTGAAATGAGATTTGGTTTAATATCTCATTGAAAGCACCTATGTGGTGCTGATACGCAAACTGATCAGCACCAAATGTTTGACTAGAAGTTTGGATCCTTTGATAGCCAAATGATATCAGAATTAGCCCAATCACAACTAGTACTATATATATATATTGGCCTCTGTGCAAGGTGCTTTATTGTGCAGTCAATAGCTCAAGATGATTTCAAATAGGAAGATAACTAATTTGTAGTTTTCTTCTTCCATTTGTTAGAACCAAGTCAAGTCAAGTTATAATCAATGTAGTAAACAGTGCATGTTGGCTCATAAAAAACGTTTGATTTTGCAAGCCCAAGAATGTTCGTAAGGTGAAATCGTTATAGGATCGCAATTTGACAAGTGAACTCACTTGGAATGCGTTTCAGATGGTCACTAGATCACAAACTTCACGGGAGCTTCTTTCATGGTAACTTAGTCTTTGCAGAAGCCCCTAATACAACCAGCAGGGAAAGTATGTCTAAAAGATTAGGAAAAAGGAAACAGGAAAAATAAACCTTGGATCAACATCTAAATGGGAATAGATTAGGCACAGCACAGCATAAATATCAGTATTTCTGAAAAGAAAATGAAAAACATAGAAATATGAAAGTGCTAAAGATATTACTTCTCTGAAACCTCGTAATGACAGGAAAGCATCCATCAGGTAAATTCAATGTAAAAAAATTGGTCTGAAATATTTCTTTCGTTATTGTTTCCAGATTTTGTCACGTTCTCTTCCTCTATAAGTATTCTGAATAGAAATGTAATTGTTTTATAGTGAGTAGGTAAATTGGATAATTTATATGTAATAAGTTGGGAATAGTTTCTGTTTACCTGATTTTTCTTGTTCCTGTACTTCTTACAAGCTTGCTTTCTTTTCTGCTATATGGACTTCACTGAAAGACCTGTATTCTTTAATATATCAACAATTTGGTTACCTTATTATGGGTGATGAGTCCCCAATCATGGATTGAAATTTAAAAGGAATCTGTAGTGAGCAATAACACAAAACAAGTTCCTTTAAGCATTGTACTCAATAACGCGTCCAATTTCTTAAGCATTGCACATTTTAAAAGAACTGTAGCACGCAGTTGAATAGCTAACGATTTCTAAAGAAATAATTTAAATGAACTATCTCTTTTCATGGAAGAGCATGTACTGCTAAACTACTGAATCCGCTTACTAGTTGGGATAGAAAGGTAAAGTATGATATTCTGCTTCAAAATTAGCAAGAGGAGAATCATATGTGTCTTATTTGGGAGTCAAAACTTACAGGTAGCACAATTCATTCGACCAAGAGAAGAATTCTTTTCTTATCTGAGTTGTTGGTCGAGGCAAAGTTCAATCTTCGCTAAACTTGATAATGAATAACTTCAATCACTATTAACTTGTCTACTTTGTGATGTTGCATGATGCATTCGCTTGTGAGCAGAGGATGGCAGCAATGAGGTCATGTGTCTATAGCACCTATGAGTCCCATAGGTAGTGGAAAAGGGGCTGAGAAGTGATGCTTAAGTGGAGATGTACTCCACTTGACTACTTCTTTTGGGTTCTTAGCACATATATTGTGGGATTGTTACTTGATCTATTTATCAAACTACCTTTGATATCTATGTTGGCAATATTTTAATGCAGTAGAAAATGACATTTGGTATGGATATAAAAGCGCAATAATTGTGTGACCAATGCCTTGACTTTGAGGAAAATTCAGTGAAACGAAGAATTTCTTGTAATTGCGTTACTCATCTGTATACGTCATTTGCAGTCATTTTGTCCAATTACTATGATCTGCCCTTCAATGACATCCTTGACTGGAGAAAATTTTCGGTCATAGTCAAGGAGAGTGAGGTGTATAATCTTAAGCAAATACTGAAGAATATATCCGATGCTGAGTTTCTGCAACTGCACGAGAATTTAGTAAAGGTATGACTTTTTATGCACATTCAGAGCATGCTGTTCATGTGTACTCTATTGGGTGTTGTAATAGTCAGTATTGTCCAATTCGATGCTGTGAATACTGATTTCTGGAGGTTTACTTTTTGCTAATCATATTGAGGTGTGTCCTATGTGAGAACTTCAGGGAGATGGACTGCTTAATTTCATGTAGGCTCAACCTGTACATGTGAGCCACCCAAAAACTATCTTTCTTTAAGATGAGATTTCTTCATTACCCTGATTCTTAAAATCTAGATGAGATCCTTTCATCTGAGGTTATACTGTGAAAAGATATGGGTGGGTAGGAGAAAGCAGTGGTAGCGAGGGTGCCTCTGATGCCCTATCATAGCTTTGAGGTGTATACCGCCACTTTGTGTCATCTTCATTGAAATCAGAGCCTTGACTTGATTATTTTAGACACGAAAAATGATTTTGAAGAAAGATAGTTATATGTTTCAGGTTGTGTCATTCTGTGGACTCATTTGTGTAGTGGACACAAAAGACATAATTATGAGTTATTTGCATCTGGTGTGCTATATCAGAGTTATGCCATTTGAGGATCCATAAAGAGATGAGACATAAGAATGTGCAGTTTATATTGTTAATTGGACCCGATGTTGTATGGGCAAGGTTTCAATGTTGTCTAATAGAAGGAGCAAAAACGAGTCAATTTTTCTTTTTTTTTGGCTGAGTGATTTTTGTGGTTAGTTTGCTAATCTGAGAGTATTTTAACCTCTCTTTAGTGAATTGTAGCCTTGATCTACTCATTTCAGAGTTAAGCTTGGCTAACCTTCCAAACAATGCAAGTACCAGAGCATTTGATTCCTTTGAATGAGGCAATTCATTGCAATTTGTTGATGGCCATGCACTCACTGTATCACTTGCTATCTTGCATCTTCTGGAACAAATTAGATCCTTCTTAATCAATTTTTGGTAGGCTTTAGTCCGATTGATTACTGTTGCTGATGCCAAGATTCTATGGCCTGTCCTTCTAGGTCCAAAAGCACTTCCAGTGGAATTCACCGCCAATAAAATATGATGCTTTCCACATGGTCATGTATGAGCTCTGGTTGCGCCACCATGTCATCAAATACTGAAATGGTAATGGTTGTTTTGACTACCTTTTGTCCAGAGTACGATGGATGTTGATTACAAAGCCTGTAAATTTTCACCTTTTGATTCTCACCCTCTTCCATGGCTCCGGTGGAGCAATCACTGGACAAATACTGGGTAATTGAAATTCTTTGGTTCGTTATAGTACTGACTTGATCTAGTCCACTGTGCTCATTTCACTTTTCAAGTTCATAGAAAGGAAAATCAATTGAAGAATACTTGTTATTTGTCATCAATTTGTCCGGAGGTACATTCTCTTAGATGCTTGAAAAATTTTGATCCTGATATCTGCCCTCATCTGTCCTCTACCTTCTAGTCCCTTTTTTAGTCTGTTTACTGGCTTGGGTGTATTTAGTTATTGAGTTGTGAAAAATTAATAGTGTACTGGGAAATACACTTTAGTGATCGTTATTATTCATACAAGCATCTATTTATTATTTGGTATTTAACTGAGAATCGATTTATTTAATTTCCATTTTCCAACTCGATGGACTCGTCTAAGATAATTCAGATTGTTCAAATTGTTAGGTCTGAAATGGGGAGTTATTGAAAAGAAGATGGATAAGCGCATGACGTAAGGTTTTGGCCGTTGGTCAATTGAGGATTTAAAACTTTCATCAAATTGAAACCTTAAGGTCTTCAGTACGTAGAATTCAGGCGTAGAAAATTATGCGTGACAAATGACTAAAACATTACACTCTGGGGCCATATCGGATTTTCAACTCTCAGAATCCCACCAAGGGCAAGCTCGAGATCTGATTGAAGTACTTCAAAAGTTTTTAACTTGTCGATTTTTGAAATTGAACGCGAAGTCCCAGTTGGCCAACGGTCAAAAGAAGTTCAGTTTCTGCACTTTTCCTTAAAAAGACAAGATTTACTATCTTTCTCGTCATCATGGAAGATGTCATCGTGGAAGATGGATATGATCGCGCACCTTGAACCTTGGCCAGAAAAGGACTTTTCGTTTGCCTTGCCTTTAATGTCTCAGATGTCACCATTTTAACAAAATCCAATAATTTACAGCCTATGGCCTAGTGGAAAAACGACATTTCCTCGAGGCTTAAAATTTGCAAATTATTGCATCTTTTTGGTTACGCGATAAGAGCCATCTGGTTCAACAGAAAAGCCAATTAAGACGTCTGTCCCCTAATGCCCTAGAAGGTCGTAAAGCCATGAACACTCGTGAGATGCCTTGGCGGTTCAGATGAGACGGCACGGAGACTCGAACGTCTCTGGCTTTTCCATCCAATATATAATGGAAAGAAGTCTCAATACAACCACTTTCCGTAGAGTCATTGATCAAGGGCTAAACCTTTCCTGGAAGACAACCCCTCTAGAATGAAGTGTGCTGTTCTCTGTTTCACAACTATCATATTACTGACAATCTCGTCATTCTTGCTTTCCATTCTGGAGCACAATCGAGCTTGATACAATGGAATTAAGAATTTTCATTGAAGTAGCCAAATCACTATAAATTCACCAAGTGAAATTTGCATGATCTCTTATATGAGCATATGAGATCAATTTTGATGACAAAGAATGGAGCATCTAAACATAAATGTATACACTTCTCTGCTGATGCTTTACTCAAGACCTTTAGATGACAAAATTGTCGGCATCTTAACTTTAAGATACCTTTTCTCCATCCCCGGACCATGGCTGAGTGTAACTTGTTCTCTGTTTTTTCTTCTCGTGTCAAGGTCAAAGCTCCTATTTCCACCATGCATTTTCTGGAGCTTTCAAATAGAAACTTACGATACATTCTCTTCAGGACTTCCTTATTCAAAGTTGTCCATGATGTAAAGATCATAAAACTGCACCCCTTCTTTACCAGTCACTCAAATGCTGACCCAGTGGGAAGATAAATGTTTGGGCGATTAATCTGCGGGAGATCAACAGTGTGCCTCCACGGAGCACAGTTACATCAATGATGCGGTGGAGTTTTGATGTTAATTATGAAGAATCAGAAACTGATTCACCAATAATCTCTGCAAGAACACAGGCCATCCTTAATATGATGATATCTCTTTGAATCTCTTGCAACAATTTCTCTTCCTACAGCAACAGAGACATATTTCATCCAAGAGTGACAATCCCCACAAACTCTAAGATTCTTAAGAATCCTGACACTGCTGGTCTTATTTTTAGTCCTTGATAAAGCAAAAGCTAAGGCCAGTTTCTCGCTGTGGTAATACAGTGATGTCTCCTTTTTCTCTTCATCCAAATCCTGTAACACATACCTTGTGTCCGGGACATAACCAAGATTTCTAACTTTCTCAATCAGTTCTTCCAGCGTGTCGAGTATCTCTTTCGATCCCAAGTGAGATAAATCACCAGCCATGAAAGTATGAACGTCTCTATCAACTTCAACCCAACTCATTGCAGGGTTCTTCTTCAGTTTCATCTCCCTCATCGTGCTTTTCATCTCAATAAGCTGACTCCAATTGCAAGTCGAGGCATATAGATTTGACAAAAGCACATGCGTTCCTTCATCTCCTGGTGCTAGTTCAAGCACCTTCTTCATAGCTCTCTCCGCCATTTTCACATCTCCATGAACCCTACATGCACTTAACAGTGCCCTCCACACAACAAGATCTGGATTTTTTATTTGTGTCACCAGCATTTCTGCCTCTTCAAGTCTTCCCGACCTCCCCAGTAAATCAACCATGCATGCATAATGATCTCTTCTCAATTCTGTTTCACGACTGTCTCGTAAGTATGAAAAGATCTGCTGACCCTCTTCAACCAAACCTGCATTGCTGCATGCCAACAGAACAGCCACAAATGTCACCTGATTTTGCTCAAGCCCCAAATCTTTCATCCTACTGTACAATTCAAGTGCTTCCTGTCCCAGACCATTAACAGCGTAGCTATATATCATGGTGTTCATAGACACCATGTCTATATCTATCAACTGGTCAAAGACCGACCTCGCCATTTCTGCCGTTCCACATTTTCCATACAGGTCAATAAGTGCTGCTCCGGCAAAACAATTTCTAACTAATCCATATTTTGTGAGAACTGCATGGATTTGTTTTCCTGTTTCCAGCATAGCTAGCCTCGAACATGCTCGAAGAATACTTGATAGTGTGAAAGAATTAGGATTTACAGAATTCTGCAACATTTCCCGAAATTTCAAAAGAGCAATCTCTTCTCTTCCATTTTGCACAAGACCTACAATGAGAGATGTCCATGTCACCAGGTTTGGGTTAGCCAAATCATCGAACACCTTGAAGGAGTCATCAACCATCCCACATTTCGAGTACATTGTCAAGAGCGAAGTTTGTGAAGCGGTTGCATAGTCAAAGCCGGTTTTGACTATACACGCATGAATCAATTTACCAGATTTTAAATCTGCTGAGTTTGCACAACCGATTAAAGTGCTTGCAAGAGTGAACTCATTAGGCTTGATCCCCTTCCTGATCATGTCCAAGAAAACCTCTTGAGCCTTGAAGTCCTCGCCATGCTGCACGTAACCAACAATCAATGCCGTAAGCAAAACCACATCTTGCTCTGTTACTCGGTCCACTACCAACTGCGCATCTCTCATTTTACCAAATTTCGAATACATATCAACGAGAGCGCTACCGACAAACACATTAGAAACCTCCAACCCCAAAACCACTGCGAGCCCATGAGCTCTGTGACCGCCGGCCACCAGACCAAGGTCCGAAAACGCCTTGAAGACACTCGAGAACGTGTACTCATCGGGAAAGACTCCCTCCCTCATCATCCTCTCATAAAGCTCGACAGCTTCTCCACTTCTCCTCCGCTTGATATAAGAAGCGATCATAGAATTCCAGGTGACCACGTGCCTCTCGGGCATTTCGTCGAACACGTCGCGAGCGTCGCCCACGCCGCCGCACTTGAGGTAGGCGTCGATCAGCTTGTGGCCCAAAAGGGTTGGAAAGAGAGCGGTTTTTACCAAGTGGGTCTGCACTTTCCGAACGTCCAACAAGCATCTCGTCTCCGCACACCGACCCAAGAGAGAGGAGTAGGACTGGGGAGTCCTCCCCTGTCTCGGGCCGCAAAAAGCGGAAGAACTGATTGCACGAGCTGACCAGTGAAGAGAAGGTTTCAGGGGGATTCGGTGGTTCGACCACGCTACTATGGCGGCATCCGGACGAGGGCCCGGATTGAAAACGAAAGGAGAAGTGACCGGTCTACAGAGGCGAAGGTTTCTGGGCATTTTCTTGCTACCCAAGCCACGCGCATCAGCCCACGTTCATGGTTCTTGGAACTCGGGGGAGGAACAGAGGCGCAAGTACCCCCAAGGACAAAAAGCGACGACTGTCCATAAATCATTCCCACAAATTCATTAGGTGCGAGCTGGATTTGTAGGGTAATAGCCATGAAATTTAGTGAAGTGGGGAAAATGAAGCAAACCAAAATATTTAAGATTTTGGACATCAACTAACGTTACAAATTTCTATTATCTTATAAATTCATTATACACTTCTTAAATATCTTGTGTATCCCATTTAAGTTGGTGCTAATTGTGCTCGACTTTGGTGGTGAATGTTGGGTTTGCCAACGGTAGTGTTGCAATGTCCATGGTGGCGGCAACAACGCTCAATTTGTGATAAGGGCGTGATAGCAAGAGAAGTTTCTTATAACAAAAGATTGGATTTAGTTATAAAGTGAAGAAAAGAGATAGAGGTGCAGATGTATCTTAACCACACACAAGATGTGACTGGATTGACTTGTATTATAAATTAGCATCTAATATATAAGCTAATGGCCACTTAACAACAACATTATGTCATAGGCCACAGGGACTAGCATTGTTCATTCTTTTTTTCACAAGGTCAAATTTGAGCCGAATTTGAACATTTCAGTTTGCAATTTAGATATTTGATTGGATGATGAATAAAAAAGACTAGGTACTCCTTTTTGGCCTATTAATACCGAATTTCATAACATCACTAAAAATGCATACAACTTCACATTAATTATGGAAGAAAGTTTAGGATATCCAATTTTATCCCATCTCTCTTTTGCATTTCACAAATGAGCATGTGATTGTTCCACCGATGTTTTGTTCCCAATGCATTTGACATATAAATCTTGCCCTAAGTTGGAGGAGGTGTAGACTCTTGGAAATATTAATAATATGGATCAAACTCTGGATTTTGAAAGAAATTTAATCATGTGATGAAAATCAGGTACAATTAAGATCTTAAATCAATTTGAGATTTCTCATTTCAAAATGAATCTGGTTTGACCCGACTCCATTTGGTCGTGCCACCACACTAATGACATAGCATCAAGTATAGATCTTATAGATTGAGTTCATTTTAATCATTAATGATCACGTGAATTATTCAATCAAGCCTCAAGGATTGATTTGATATTGGTCCTCCGCTTCATCGTTGTAGACGGTAGGATCCGAAGGCACGACCGGGTCGGGTCCTCCTCCATTTCCGGTCGCAGTCCGCGGCTCCGTTGCCGCTATTTTCCCCTCAGAAGCTCAGTCGCCGCCAGCCTCTCTGCAACGAATCCAGCTCGCTCTCGCTCTCGCTCTCCATATGCGCGCCACCGCCGCCGCCGCCGCCGCCGCCGCGACGAGGATGATGTCGGCCATCTCCAGCCCCTGCGATCCCGCCGCCCTCGCGCCCTGCTCCGTCGCCAGGGCGCTCTCCTCCGTCGCCTCTCCCGCCGCCTCTTGCGCCGCCGAGCCCGAGCCGTCGGACGTCTCGGCTCGGCTTCTCTCGATCCTCGCGTCCCCGAATTGGGAGAGGAACCCTTGGCTCAAGAGGCTGATCCCCTCGGTGACCCCGGCTCACGTCGCCTCCGTGTTCGCCTCGAGTCTCGACCCTCGGACGGCGCTCGGGTTCTTCAATTGGATTTCGGAGAGACCCGGGTTCAGCCACAATGTGCAGTCCTATTCGGCTTTGCTGGCCGTTCTGATTCCTAACAAGTTATTCCGTGTTGCTGAGAAGCTACGGATCGCCATGATAAAATGCTGCGGTTCGGCAGATGACGCGCGGTTCGTGTTGGAGTTCTTATCCAGGATGAACGGGGAAGGTGATTTGACATTTAAGCTTACCGTCAGATGCTATAATACCCTACTGATGGCATTAGCGAAGTTTTTGATGATTGACGAAATGAAGAATGTGTACAAAGAGATGTTGGACCTGAAGGTTCTGCCGAACATCTATACTTTCAATACAATGGTTAATGCGTACTGTAAGATAGGGAATCTGGTGGAGGCGGAGTATTACGTGAGAAAGATTTTGGAGGCGGGTTTGAGCCTGGATACATATACGTATACCTCCCTGATATTGGGTCACTGTCGGAAGAAGGATGTGAATGGCGCCTATAAGATCTTTGTGCAAATGCCCCAAAAGGGTTGTGCAAGAAATGAGGTTTCATACACGATCCTTATACATGGTCTCTGTGAAGCTGGGCGGGTGGATGAGGCTCTGAAGTTATTTTCTCAGATGGAACAAGATAATTGCAGTGCTTCTGTTCGAACATATACAGTTCTTATATGTGGTTTATGTGATTTGGGTAGAATATCAGAAGCAATGGATTTGTTTATGGAAATGCCTGAGAGAGGTTGTGAGCCTAATCTTCATACCTATACTGTCCTCATTGATAGTTTCTGTAAGAACAATAAGATCAGTGACGCCCGGAAATTGTTGGATGAATTGTCGGATAAGGGGCTAGTTCCAAGTGTTGTCACTTATAATGCTTTAATTAACGGGTATTGTAAGGACGGACAAATAGATGCTGCATATGATATTTTAGGTTTGATGGAGTCAAAAAAATGTAGTCCAGATACTCGTACATACAATGAATTGATAGACTACTTTTGTAAGAATAAGGATGTGCACCAGGCTATGGCATTGTTTAATAAGATGGCTGAGCGCAACCTCCAGCCATCCATCATCACGTACAATTCTTTAATTCATGGTCAATGTAGAGTAGGGGAGCTGGATAATGCTCATAGGCTACTTAAAATGATGGAAGAAAGTGGTTTAGCTCCTGATATGTGGAGTTATAGCTTTATTATGGATACTCTTTGTAAGAGGTTGAGGATTAAAGAAGCTTTTGCTTTATTGGATTCATTGCATGAGAAAGGTATCAAAGCAAATGAAGTGATATATACATCGTTAATTGATGGCTGTTGTGCATCTGGACAACTTGAGGATGCCCGTAAACTGCTTGATAGGATGCTTTTGGAGGATTGCAAGCCAAATTCGTTTACTTACAATGCTTTGATAGATGGATTATGCAAAGAGAAGAGAACACAAGAAGCATTGGTGTTGGTTAAAAATATGCTGAATCTGGACTTGAAGCCGACGGTGTATACTTATACGATTCTGATTAAGCAGATGCTTGATGAAGGAGACTTTGACCATGCTGATAAGCTTTTAGACCAGATGGTTTCCTTGGGATATCAGCCTGATCTCTTTACTTACACATCGTTTATTTATGCATATTGCTCTCAATGCAGAATATATGAAGCAGAAAATATGATCTCTAAGATGAGAAGAGAGAAGATTGAGCCCGACTCAGTCCCTTACACATATTTAATTGATGCATATGGGCGGTTGGGATTACTTCATCTATCTTTTGATGTTCTCAAACGCATGTTTGATTCTGATTGTGTGCCTTCTCACCATACATATGGGCTGTTGCTTCAGCATTTTCTAGATGGAAATTGTGTGAAAGGGGAAAACCTTGTGGTCAGAAGTGATAGCTTGACATCAAATATCTCGCCAGTTGATAAAGCAGATGTGTGGAGGATTGTGGATTTTGGAACTGTTTTGAAGTTTTTCGACAAAATGCTTGAACATGGTTGTGCTCCTAATGTCAACACTTATGCAAAGATCATTATAGGACTTTGCAAAGTGGGTCGCCTTGAAATAGCAGTTAGGATAGTCAAACATATGAGAGATAGAGGCATGAATCCTGATGAAAAAACCTACAATGCTCTTGTTTGCTGTTGTTGTGAGAAGGGAGAATACAGAGAAGCAAAGAAGATGACAGAGGCTATGATCAAGCATGGTCATTTACCCCGTTTGGAGTCTTCTAAGCTGCTTATATGTGGCCTATATGATCAGGAGGATGAGGAAGAGGCTGAACATTTTTTTCGTAGTCTCTTAGTTTGCGGGTACAATCATGATGAACTGGCCTGGAAGCTTCTAGTTGATGGTCTACTTAAGAAGGGTTTTGTAAAGAGATGCTCAGATTTGCTGCAGGTCATGGAGAGGAAAGGCTGCCAACTGCACCCTCAAACATATACATTGTTGATTGAGGGACTCGATGGCATGTAAATTGAAATAAAATATCATTTGACTGGAGGCTACTGGCATTGCTATCACCGGAAACAATGTGGTTTCCTTGCTCATCTATCATTTTAAAGAACTAGAAAAAATGACTGCATATCATGGATAATCCTGAACACATGTTGATATGCAGCTGGAAGGAGTACTATTGCTTTTGGGGTAAAAAGAATATTTGCAAACCGTTGCACAATCACTGCCCTCTGCAACATGATAACTCTTGGAAGGTGAATAAGCTTACTTTTTTTTTTTTTTACTAATCTACCTAAAATTTGTCTGATTTCTCCTTTCTAATATGTTTAGAATGTTGATTTCTCTTGGTAGGATGATTGACAAATAGACGTACGTCGGTGTCAGCCAATATGGAAGCCAATTTTTGGGTAGCACATCCAATAGTTTATGGTGGGTGAAATTTTTTCTTTTGGTTGAGTTTATTCATATAACAATCCTTTTATTGCATTTCTTCATGACTTGGGTGATTTGTTTAAGCATGGTTATAGATTTGTCTTCCTGTTGTTAGAAAATCCAATTCATAAGTTTAAGTTAATGGGTAGAGAGAAATCACATGTATATGAGACTTGTATGAATCTTGTAGATATGTGGCGTGGGATACTATACTTAGCTCATTTCATGTGCAAATCTAAATGAGGATGGCATGTGGAATTGATGAACCACACGTGTAGATACACTAGGGTGGAACTTAGCTTTGCTACCATGCTAAAGTTAAGATGACAGAAGTTAAGACCAAAAGGATTTTGTACTCCCCTTGTCTACACATGAAGTAAATATCGCATGTTGTTTCCGTGTATGCCACTACAAACTTGGTCTAACATTATGTTGACAATTACAAAGAACTCTCAATGCTGCCCTTAAGTTGGAGCATATATGTCTTATGGTCCAAGCTTGTTACCATATATTTGACTTGAGTATCTGAGAGAGGCTTGGCAATAGAACGGCAAGCTGATCATTATACTTCACAAAGCTTGTTGCAGTTTCTCCACATAGTAACCTCTCCCTATTAAAAGGGCATTCAACCTCATTGTGTTTAAATCTCTAATTTAAATGGGGATTAGAAGCTATATTTAGTGCAGTGCAATTGTCATGAATTAACCACATGGATTCTGTCTATCCAAATCCCACTTCCTCAACAAGAGACTTTTGCCACGTTAGCTTACATGTACTAATTGTGTCATCGGCACAAACCACCATGAAGATTCAAAAACTAGATGCAGAGACGTAAAAGAAAACTGAATGAGCAGTTGATTTGATACCATGTAAGAAAATTTAACCAGAAAGTTTAAGCTATTAGGTGGAGGGAGAGCACATATGTATAAGGCTCATGTGAAACACATCGACAAGAGATATGGGATACCATCACAGCCGTCATCTGGTAGCATTAGAATGGATGAAAGTCACAACTGCTAATGCTTGTGGGTCATGATGTAATGGCGGGCTTCTTCTTGTGAGGTCACTTTTAATGACCATATGATGCGCTTCAATATCTTCTGATCTCCATAAAATTGTAGCAAGTTGACAAGCCATGCTTGAGAATCTATTGTTTCATAATCCAATAAGGCAAAAGGTGCTGAATGAACATTTTTTTTTTTTATCTCAATGATTTATTTTAATGAAGATCCAATAAGCAATGCAGCTGATATTTTCTATTATGGCCATAAAGAACATCTGATTTTAGTATAATCTTGATGCCTGCGGGGCATATCTTCCTATATATCTAGATTAGACTTTGTAACTGAAACTTTTCATTTTGTGCAGGGCAATGCTTGATTTTTGAAGCATCACTCATTCTCAAGAATCAGAGTTTTATAGGCAGGTGTGGAAGAATCAAATGAACCTGATTCATCTAATTAAAAGGATGACCTCTGGAAAATCTACTGTATCAATGAGGTTATGTCCTGTTGGTTCTAGCTCCTTAATGCTTTTGCTGACTCAATCTGTGGTGTTTATGTTCTCGGTAAGTGTCAATAATTCTGGCTCTTGTGATTCAAGCTGCAAACCTAATCGGCACTTACGTTTTTAGTGCTCGTATTTTCTTAGTGGAGGCAGTGTCTTGATAGGCTGTTATTAGGAATGAACTGTAAGAGTCAATCTCGTCACACGCTAATTAGTTGCTAAGCTCAGCTGTATATGTAGGAGGAAGAAGACATTACAATTTTTGCCCAGATCTGGGATTTCATGTAGTTTTTTTGGAATGCTGCCCCAAAACTAATTCTGAAAGATAATTTTTAAAATGGGAACAGTTCTTTTACTGATATTGGCATTAATCTGGGGCTTTTTGCTTTTCGTTTGTGCTGATTGGCAAATATCTTCCATAATGGAGAAGGTGAATACCAAATTCTTGACCTTTCTCTCACGTGGATACCATTATTACAATTTTTACATTGTTTAAATTATCAACAGTTTGGGTCTGATTCCATACAGCTAACCATCCCGAAAAGAAAAAGGATGCAAAAGCACAAAAACCTTCAAATGGGGTTCTCACTCTCAAATCTGCTTCTTTGGAAACTAGAAAGGTTTTGTGTGGCACTCTGTCAAATACCACTTGGATATGGTATTCTAATAGTTTGTAATTGGCATTGCTACTTGAACTTTGATCCAAATCACAATCTCAATGGGCAAGAAGTACTATCTGTTCTTGCCAACCTTCTTGAACTCAGGATCTGATTCCACACAGCTATCCATCCCAAAAAGAAATGAGGTACAAAAAAGTAAAAACCTTAAAAGGGGATTCTCACTCTCAAATCTACTTCTCTGGAACCTAGAAAGGTTTTGTTTTGTGTGGCAATCTGTCTAATACCACCTGGATCTGGTGTTTTAGTAGTTGGTAATTCATATTGATTCTTGAACTTTAGATCCTTTTTATTCCAAATCATGATATCAATGGAAAGGAAGTTCTATCTACTTGCGGGAAAAGGACACCACAAGTGTCATAATTTTTGTACATCGCTCATTTAAGTGCCATAACTTTTTCTTTGATCATTAAGTGCAATAACTTATGTACGATGCTCACTTTTGAGTGCCATAACTTTTTTTTTTCCGTTGACTTGAGTTATGTATAACTTTTCAATTGATCGCTTAAATGTCACAGGTTTTTAAAAATGTTCACTACAAGTGTGATGCCACGTCGGATTTTCAACTCTTGAGTTAATGTTTTTAAATATTTTTGGCACTTAAGTGATTGATTGAAAGTTATGGTACTCAAGTGAGCGTTTTTTAAAAAGTTATGGCACTTATGGTGTGCTTATCCACTGTACTTGCCAATCTTTTGATAGACAATGTATAGCTTGAACTTTTTGTGGAAAGTTATTCATCTGTCTGTTTGTCATAATTGGCTTGTTTGACAGGAAAGCTGCAGCTATCATCGATCTTGTCTGGTGCCTGAAAATGCTGATTTTGATGGAAATCTCATATCATGTGCTGGATGCAACCAATTCTTACCCAGTTGAGTGCTTTTACTAAAGTGGGTTCATTTTCTTATATAATTTTTCAATGGCAACTTTCTTATATCTTAAATTATCTTTAAGCACATATGCACGCTCACATGCATGCGTGCATAAGAAGATGTTGCAGTCCTGACTAAGCTAGTATTCACGATGAGTGAGTGAGTTATGATTACTGTTGATTCTATGCAGGGTTAATATGAATAATATCTTTTGCATTATTAAGCATAATGTTTTAATGACTAGTACATGTTGTGATGATATATGTTTGAGCTAAACTAGTCTTCTAGTATTGTTGTTGATAAATTAACTGAATGGATTTCTTTCTCAACCATTTCGTGATCATGTCTAGAATAGATAATTTCAATAAAAGAATATTGACTAGAATTGATAATTTTGGGCTTTCCATTAGGGGCATGTCTTTTTGACTAATATCAATCCTATAGTGCTTAATAGATTGTTATGCACAAAGATGGCATCTTAATAGATGTTGGTCTACACTAATATTGCCTTCCCTACTGTGTCTGAGCTTCAATGGAGTGATGGACTGCACTATCAAAATGAGGGTATCTGAAGTGAGCAGCCACACTGTCAATGGCTCTTCATTGGGTAAATTAGTGATTAGGGGCTGTGTAGGGCATCCCTTTAAACTGCATTTGTGTGTATTGCTGTAATTGAGGGCTGTAAACTTTGGATTGGATATCCTGTCTCTTGAACTTTGAGCTTCCCATCTGTTGAATGACAAGTTACTTAGAATTCCAAATTTGCTTTTGCGCTTATGTTTTTCCACCTTTAAACTCGACTATTGAATAAATTAAATCCCCAATTTCTTAGTTTTCTTAAGTAGCTGGGTTAGGATGCCAAGTTCAGATTTGGCATTGACTCTTGATAGGAACTCTAAAGCCTTCTCAGCTGCCAAGTTTATCCGAATTCAATGTATTGGATCAGTTTTGAATGGCTTCTCTTAAAATATTGTTGAAGCATTTGCAGAATCCTTTTTAATACAGGATCAGAATATATGGTTGTCTTCCTTGATTATGATCAAGTTGGATTTGGTTTTTGATGAAAATTAAAAATCTGTGATAGGTTTACAAGTATGCTGCATCATCAAAGGAAGAGGGGGAAGACCAGTACCAAGCTACAATCACTTTGTACCATCCATCAAGCTCATATATTCTACTTTGTTTCCCCTTTGCATGCACCTATGGGTCCTTATTTTAAGAAGTCACTTATCCTTCATTTTGCCTTCACAGAATCACAGATATTGGCATTTTTGCAGTTGTAGGGTAGTTGCTATCTGTATGTGCCAACGTCTGGGGATTTACGTCATTGTCAATGAAAATAGAATGTGAGTGCAAATTTTCTTCGTTCAGTGATTCAAGAATCAATGTATTTATTGACTCCTTTGTCATGTTTATGATACAGTTATCTCCTACAGAGTTTTACAGGCATGTCAAATATGAATTTTTCAGTCTAAATCTTAATTTTAGATTTTAAGACGATATAATGGATAGAAGGTTTAGTTGTCATTGTTTTTTGGCAAAAAGAAACAAAGAAAAAGAAAAAATTATGGTCGTTATCTTTTGATTGTCGAAGTTATGCCCTATTGGGGGAATATGGAATTGATCTTTTCACGAATGACTCGCAAGAGTGAAGATATGTTGAGTCGTGTTGGGGAAGTTCAATAACCAATTAGAGTGCAAGAATGAAAAAGGTACTGTCTTTTGCATTTTAATTGAACTTTGGACTTTTTACAACTTCAGTTCTAGGTTTATACATTTTTAAGGTCGTCAAATGTATTGCTTACACATTTTCTTAATTAATGTGCAATTCCTAAACTTTGTTGCTTCCTGTCAGGGAAATAAAACTGCATATTTTTACTTCGTGTGTTGGATGATTACAAATTTACAATAGTGAGGCTAAAGTTTTCTTAGAGAAATAGATGCATAAATCAAACTAGCAAGTACTACACCTCAATATGGACCGCAATACAACATGAAATTCCATCTTTAGATTAAGGGCCGTTTATTTCGAGGAAAATATTATGTTTCTAGAAAATATTTTCCAAGAAACCATTTTTTGAGAAAATGACTATATTTTCTTACGTTCGGCTGAAATTTGAAAATGGAGTGAAAAATATTTTTCATTGTTTGTTATATGATTTGATTTTTTGGAAAAAAATAATAAAAAAAAATCTTAATTTTTTGATTGACTAAAAATATTTAATTTTAATTTATATATATTTTTAAAAAAATTGAAATGTTAATATTATTATTTTTAAAAAATCGAATTTTATTATTTTTATATTTTCTTTTTTCTTTCTTCCTTTTTTTTTCCTTCCTCCTCCTTCCTCCACCACCACGTGCCTCGATGATGGCCTGTTGTCCGATGACCAACCAAGATGTGGATTGCCAGATCGGCAAGTCGTGAGCTCATCGGTAGCTCGCCCAATCAAGGCGAGCCTAAGCTCTACGGCTCGCCAACCTTGCGGCTCAAGCCTTGCCCTTGTTGCATTTGGCCTTAGGCAAGGCTAGAGTTGGCTAGTGGTCGGTTGTTGACTACCGTCGTGGTTGCTGAAAGAAGAAAAAGAAAAAAAGAAAAAAAAAAGAAAATAGATTTTCCTCACTTTTGAATGTACTTTTTTTAATAATGGAAGGCGTTTTCCTTTACTAGTTCATTTTCTATGAGATGAATCTTGGAAAATTCATAAAACGTTTTCTTAGAAGTTATTTTCTATAAAATGAACAGAGCTCAAGAAAAAGTAGTTTTCTTAAACGAAAACAAAATGGAACCTTAGTTGATATGTTAGAAAAATTAAGCTCTTATGTTCCTCAAGGTTTATTGAGAATATGATGTGTGATTAGTTTTCAGATGTATCATGTATGGCTGCTGAATTATCTAAATTCCACGGTAGTTTGATAATTGATATAGTATGATGTGCTTTGACTTAACGTGAATGAATGCAGCTTTAGTATGCTGAGCTTGATGTGGTTGATTTTTACACCTAATTCAATTTCATTTATAGTCTCTCATGACATTAGGTTGGCTGTTGAATTGATTTGTCCTGCGTTCAAGAGTTGTCTTGAGGCTGTTAAAAGAATGGCATTGGTTGTTCTGATCTAGTTTTAGTCTACCCAAGTCCACGTTGGACACATGCACTGGCTCTGATTGGAGTAGATAAATTGGGGCCTAGTTCATACTTGTATAAGATTGAATTTCTAAGTCTCTATTATTTTTAGAGGTAAATTTCTATATAAATAGATTATTCACATTCAATTTGAAAGTTCGTATATTCATTACTATAGTGATGATAAGCGGATCTACCTTGGTAAGTTACTAATTTCACTAGTAATTTACTATTTTCACCTCCAAATTTGTTTTATTGACTTATGAATTGCTAAATAAAGTTGATAGTCTACTCTTGTATTTGACATCCGTAAGTTGCTAACATTTTGCGTTAACTAAATAACAATTAAACGAGTTTATCAACATGGTTTAGAATTCACTGAAGTTCGTATTTTCCTTTCTTTGCTTGCATTCGTTAGGAGGAAGGAACCTGCCGCCCATGAACTCAATCATTTTGCAGCACTATTTAATGGACGGACAAAACATTATGATGACATAAAACGTTCTAGAAAAAATGACCTTCCAACCTCAGCGAATCATCTCACAGACACTAGAAAAAGTTCACTAACTCCTATCAACATGAAGACGAACTCACACTGACAAGCAAAGTAGTCTTTGTAAATAATGTAGCATTGCAGACGGCATTGGCGAGAAAAGTTTCACGGCTCCTGCTCCATTTATGTAACTTCAGAGTCTTATAAGTTCCCTACGAATTTTGGTCTATAGACAATGGCCGACAAATGATAACCTCCACATATTGATGCTTCCATGGTTGCCCTTTGGCATCAGGCCACATGATGCCATAAATGAGGAAAAATTATCAAAAAAGTCCTGAATCTATTAATTTTTTCTAATCAATCATAATTTTTTTTACCAATTTAGTTCTAAATATTTTGTAATTGTATCAATTCAATCCATCCAACTAAATTTGGCTGGCTAGCATTGACATGAATGTCGACCTCCTTCCTCTTGCTTTGTGACCGATCAATGGAGAGGGCTAGTCACCGGACGGACATGGCCAACTAATGGCAAGCTCGCCTCTTTGTCGTTGGGCAATGGCAAGCTTGCCTAGCCACAAGCGAGGGCGAGGCGAGCATTGGACAAGGTTGGCCTTGCCTAGCGACGATGAGGCTAGCTCGCCACTGGCCGATTGTGTCAATCCATCGATCAACCCTTCCCTTTGGCTGGTCATCAGAGGAAGAGGAAGAAGGAGGGAGGAGAGGAAAAAAAAAGAGAGAAAAAAGAAAAAGAATAAAACATTATTAAAAAATTTGAAAGAATAAAATATTATTAAAAATTGTCCAAAAATTGTTCACCGGCTAGCATCCATATCAATGACGGTTAGTCAAATTTAGTTGGATGACTAAATTGACATAATTGTAAATGATTTAGAACTCAATTAGTCAAAATAAAATGTTTATGACTGATTTGGAAAAATTGTAATATATTTAAGAGTTTTTAAAATAATTTTCCCCAATAAAATGGAGCTGGCGAAGTGGATCGCCGGGAAGGGTCAACGGATATCCTTCCTATCGGCCCCAACAAACATAGATCGCCTCCCGAAGCTCCCTCCGAACCTTGCTCCTATCATCGGCTTCATGAAGCTCCCCTTACCGGCTATTGAGCACTCGGCATCGAAGCCACCAGCGACCTGCCTTACAACAAGTTCCAGTATCTCAAGAAGGCTTACGACATGCTCCAGTAACCCGTAGCCCGGTTTCTCAAATCTTCGGATCCCGATCGGATCACGTAACCATTTCGCTCCATATTGGGCTGGCCCAATCGCTTCCAGGCTCGGTGTAAGGAGTGTTTCCTTCGTTATTCTCAACGCTGCCAGCTTGGGTTTCCTCGGGCCAACATGGGCTTCGAAGTGATGCCAGGTGAACTCCTTTCCCGACTAGGGCCGCATTCCGCCACTTCGAGATCAAGAAGATTTTCGATGTGGTAAGGGGCGATGCATTGGGCATCTCAGACTCATATTGATTCGGGGCGGGCCAAGAAAGTTGTGACATTATAGCACAGTTATGAGTTCCAACCCGAATGGTTAAGTCTCCTCAAGGATATCCATGGCAAACCAGTCTTCCTTGTTGAGCCACTTCTCCCGAGTGATCCTGAGACGCGAGGCGAAACCGACAAAGGAACGGTACCATGGTGTACGTGGCATTCGGGAGAGAGGCCAAACCAAGCCAGATCGAACTGACTGAGATTGCCTTAGGGCTAGAGCTTTCAGGGTTACCGTTTTTCTGGGCTCGGCTCGGCTGACACCAAGTCGGTCGTGTTGCCGGACTGTTTTGAGGAGCGAGTCAAAGGGTGTGACATGCATTGCAAGAGCTGGGTGCCGCAACCTTCATTGACACCTCTAGATTTTGGAACTTTGGACCTTAGTACTAGGCTTGAAATCTTGCTTGTGGCTAGCGAGATTTGCAACGCCCTTACCCAAACCAATTGAAGCTCGGCCGGTGACCTTAGTGCTAGGCTTGAAATCTCGATGCTCAAAATTATAGGTGAAGCTCACCCAATCCCTTTCATGGATTACTAGTATCTACAATTGAATAATTTATCTTAACATCCATGCTACACAACTCTTGTCAATTAAATTATTGTCGGTCAGATTCCTTCATTTGAAAAGTATTAGAAGATATTGGTTTAATCAACTTTATTTCAAGATGAAATAAATATGTTGACAGATTACTACTAATTCTACGTTAGATAACTTTTATTTTTGTTCAAGAAAATTAATAGAGATTGGTACATTTCTTTTTAGAAAGAAAGATTAACTTGAATTTAATGTGTAAAGGAAATAACTTTTGTTTTTGTGTATACACAAAAAAGAAGAAGAAGAAAGAAGCGAAAGTTAAAAATCTACTATTTTTGCAGAGCGTAATTAACTTCTGTTTTTGGTGAAATGCCGGTTGCCCTTTCCATCTAAACTGAAACGTGTGGCTGCACTTGCACCGTTATTAAATCAAAATAACCGTACAGTTATATTAGCAACGTCCAATGCTCGCCACCCGTTGAATCCATTTCGGAATATGGCAAATGTAACTCACGCTTACAGTAATTCACTGAAGAGGTAGAGAGGGAAACTTCAATCAAAGAGCTAAAATCCAAAATATTATTAAAATACTCTTTTTTTTTTTTGAACAACCATTAAAATACTCATTCACCCTCAAGGAAACATAGAATTTATATAGACTTGACTTGGCACAACCTCCTAGCATATCTCCAGATGCCATAATATCCAAGACTAAATCAACAATCCTTAAACGAGATATAGATTAAAAATAAAATAAAAAATTGACTCTTGACACTACTCTAGAAATAAAAACATTAGATTGGAATAGGCTTTTTCAACCATATATTATTTGACCATATTGAAGCATAAAGCCCTTTAAAATATCTAAACAAAGTGATTCTTATAGGTGAACTTTAATCTTTATGTTTGCATTGAGTATTGGACGTGGCTCTCGCTCCCACTGACATTTTGTGGGGTGAGGCAATACCAGTCCAATACCTTGAATCCATGTATTTTTTCTGTTGGAATATAATACGCGAAAATGACAGAATCTTACAATTTACATCAACGCAAAATCACCAAAGAAATAAACGAGAAATAATAAGGACACAAAAAATTTACGTGATTCAGTCGGAGTATCAGTACCTACGTCCACGGGGAGAGACAGCAACAAATAATGCACTATAATCGGAGAATCAGAGTTTACAATCGCTCACACGCTCGAGTGTTTTCCACACCAAGATTTAATCCCAAACCCAACGTGTTTATAAATAAACAACTTACTTGGATGTAAAATCATGGCACAAAAATTACCGCATGTTCAAGTTCAAGCAAAACATTCTATGTACTTCGCAAACAATGAAACTCATTTGCTTGTTCTTCTTTTGTAGGGCTCCGTTGTTCTTCTTTTTCTTGTGTGCGGCACTCCTCAACTTTTTTGCGGCACACCTCAAAGAAAGAACCCACGTTCGATTTTATATGTGTGCCCAACAAAGTCAACATATTTGATCTGGGCCTACCAACTTTAACTTCAATGTGGACTAGGCTTTTGTAAGGAAGAAAGAAATCCTTGCTTTTCCTTTACACGGATTCTGTTGAAGAAAGATAACTTCTACTCTTGAATAAAGATAAATAAAGATAATAAAATATGTGAGTCCATTTTTGTCTTGTAGCTACACATGATATCTTCCTTACTTATTTTGCACGTCCGAAAGAAAGTCCAATAAAAAGAAAGATTTCTTCATTTGATTTGTAACCCGCTTGAGAAAATCTTCATCAACAAAATTCGGTTTAACAAATCGTTATCCGAATTCAAACTCGAAACATTAATTTAACAATTTTCTACCCTGGCTTGATATTTGAAGCCAAGTTATAGTGCTCATCATACATGTAGCTCTCCCAACGCCTCAAAGGGTGCTCACTCTCCACAGACGCAATAAAGCTCAAGCAGAGCTTGAGCTTCGCCAAAATAATAGTCATCATGTCTGCTAGCTTATCCGCTATAGTAATCTTTTAGCTAAGACATCTCGGATGAAGTGGTACATGATGTTGATATTTCTCGTTCACTTGTAATAAACTAGAGTATATGCCAAATATATCGCACATTGGTTATCATAGTGTATATCTACACTTTTATGTTCTAACCCAAAGTCCAAGAGCAAACATTCATAACTATATTGCCTCTTTCGCTACAAAGGTTAGTGTCATGTATTCTGTCTCAATCGAAGACAAGGTAATGTGATTCTGTAAGAACGCTTTATAACTAACTGCACCACCTACTAGTATAAACACGTATCTTGTGTGATCTGAATCCACAAAAGTAGTGGTCTCATTGCCATTTCTGTCCCTCCAATACACCATACCTACATCTATTGTCCCCTTCAAATATCTGAGGATCCATTTCATAACTTCCCAATGAGTTTTACTAGGATGTTTCATATAACGACTAACCACACTCACAGCTTGTGAAAGATAAAGGCCTAGTACTTACCATAAGATACATAATACTACCCACGATACTAAAATAAGAAACACGGGACATATGCTCATTCTCTTCCTTAGTCTACAGTGATAATTTATTTGAAAGTTTAAAGTGCTTTGTTAAAGGTCTACTTACAGATTTTGCCAACTACATATTAAAATGTACCATGATCTTTTCAATAAATTTTTTCTGAGATAGGCGTAAAACTCTTATAGTCTTGTCACGTAAAATCTCCATACCCAATATTTTCTTTGTAGTACCTAAATCTTTCATCTCAAATTTAGCATTTAACTACCTCTTTAATACATCAATATTAAACATATTCTTAGCCGCTATCAGCATATCATCAACATGTAAAAGTAGATAAATCAAAGAACCATCCTCCAATCTCCTAAAGTAAACGCAGCTATTTATCTAACTTTTCGAGTAGTCTTGACTAGCCATGAAAGCATTAAAACGCTTATACCACTGTCTAGGAGACTGTTTTAGCACATATAAAGATTTCTTCAACAAGCAAACATGATATTCTTTACTTGGAATAGCAAATCCCTCTGGCTGTCTCATATAAATTTGCTCCTCTAACTCATCGTGAAGAAACGCAGTTTTTACATCTAGCTGCTCTAACTTGAGATCCTGCAAAGAAACTACGGCAAGTAAAACACGAATTGAAATATGTCTTACCATAGGAGAGAACATCTCATTGTAGTCAATGCTCTCACATTATGTATATCCCTTTGCCATAAGTCTCGCCTTATATCTCGTTGCCTTGAAACCGGGAATGCCATTTTTCCGTTTAAAAACCCATTTACTTTCGACAATCTTTTGACTCTTGGGTACTTTGACCAGCTCCCATGTCTGATTTCGATGGAGTGATTTCATCTCTCCACTCATAGCCCCTAGCCATTGCGACGACTCAGAACTAGCCATTGTCTCAAAGTAAAACGAAGACTCATTTGTCTCCACCTCATCACCTATAGTCAATGCATAAGCAATATTTGTATAACCATAATGTACAAGTGATTTAATTTGCCTTCTCTATCTATTTGCGGCTATAGTGTGCTACAGTTGTGTTGATTGTCCACTATCACCAACTTCAAGAACTGCGGCCTCATTTGCAGTCTCAACTCATGTTACCTTAACGGTCTCTAGAGACTCCACTTGAAGTTTCACCTCACTAATGACACCATAATTTGTCTTCTTTGTTGGTTGTGTCTCAAAACTCATCTGTTGAAGTATTATAGTCTCGTTGAAGATCACATTTCTATCGATTAGAAAATCGGGTGATTTGAGATCAGTACACCATAGCCGGTAGCCTTTCACCCCATGTGCATAACCTAAAAAAATGCACTTTTTCGTCATCGGCTCAAGCTTACCATTACTCGCATGAGCATATGCATGGCATTTGAATATACATAGTCCGGAGTAATCAACAGGTTTCCCCAACCAAACTTCCTCAAGAGTCTTCCACTCGATAGCAGATAATGGAGATTGATTAACTAAGTAACATGCCATGTTCATTGTTTCGGCCCAAAATTCATTACCAAGTCCTGCATGCGAAAGCATGTATTAAGCTCGCTCAAGCAAAGTTATGTTCTTCCGTTCTGTCACACCATTATGCTGTGGTGTCCTAGGTATTGTGCGATATTTCACAATACCTTCTTTCTTGCAGAACTAAGTAAAATCTATACCATAGAACTCCATGTCATTATCGGTTCTCAGACACTTGATTTGTTTATCTGACTGCTTCTCAATCAGTGCCTTAAATTTCTTGAATCGATCGAACAAATCATATTTGTTTTTCAAAAAGTATACCCATACTTTCTTCGAATAGTTGTCGATAAATGTTAGCACATATCGAGCACCTCCTTTCGAAGGAACTGAAGACGGACCCTAGACGTTTGAATGAATGTATTCAACTAGTTGTTTGGTCGAATGAATAGCTGTGGTAAACTTAACTCGGTGCTGCTTCCCAAAGATACAGTGCTCACATAAGTCCAGCTTTCTTGTCTTTTGACCCTTCAACAACTCTCTATCACTCAACATCATCATACCTGCTTCGCTCATGTGCCCTAAACGCGTATGTCATAATTGAGTCAAGTCAGAATCTAACTCACCTGATGAAATTGCAGCGGTTCTAGCTATAGTCTCTCTCAGTAGATGATAAAGAGTATTCACTTTCTTCCTCTTCATCATTGTCATGGCACATCGAGAGATCTTCAGTACTCCACCTTCAGCAATGTACGTACACCCGATGTCATCGAGTGTCCCCAGAGAAATAAGATTTTTCTTGAGCTCCGGTATGTATTTGACATCTGTCAATGTGCACACCACCCCCATTGTGCATTTGAATCCGAATTGTTCCTATTCCCACAGCCTTACAAATTGCGTTATTCCCCAAAAGAACTCTACCACCATCTGCAGTCTGGTAAGTAGTAAACTAGTTTTTATGAGAAGTCATATGATAAGAATACCTTGAATCTAGCACCCATTCGTCTCCTGACAAAATAGTAGTCACACATAAAATAGCTTTTGCATCACTAGTGCTCCATTCGGCAACATTTGCCACACTGCTTGTGACATTCTGCCTATCACCTTTATTAATCCGTTTTACACAATTTCTCCTGATGTGCCCCTCCTCGTGACACTCAAAGTATTTCATGTGTCCATTGGACTTTCTATTGCATGATTTCAATCTACTTTTATCTCTGCTGCAACTAGGCCCTCGATGTTGTTCTCTACCTCGAATCGTCAATACTTGCGCTACTCCTTGCGCCAGACTGTCATCTTGCAACTTTCTCTACCACTCCTTAGAGAATAAGGTAGACTTTACATCTTCTGAGGTAATTGTATTACGCCACTGCAACAATGAATCAGTAAAGTGCTTCCATGACTCTAGTAAAGAGGCTAACAACATCATGTCATGTTTTTCATCATCAAGTATCTTACCAATGTTCTTCAAATCCATTATGAGTTTATTAAATTCATCTAGGTGGGTTCTGATAGACGTACCTTTAGTATATCTAAATTGAAACATCCTCTTCAAAATGTATAGGCGATTGTTCAAACATTTCTTTACATAGAGTACTTGAAGTTTTGTCCATAATGCTGCGGCATCATTCTCCTTAGCAACCTCCATTAAAACATCATCCGAAAAATTTAATAGGATTGTGCTATTTATTCTTTCCATTAACTCTACTCTCTTAGAGGCTTTCATTATAATCGATAACTCATCTTCACCATCCAGTGCCTTGGCCAAGCCTTGAGTTGTCAATAATGCCTGCATCTTGATGTTCCAAAACCCAAAGTTGTTCATCCTATTAAACTTCTCAATTTCAGATTTCCTCTCAGACATAATTGCAATAACATAATTTCCAAATAATAATCAAACAAGCAAAAGTTCCAAATCACAATCAAGAAATCTGATCCCAAGCTCGAATACCAATTGTTGGAATAAAATATGCGAAAACGATAGAATATTGCAATTTATGTCAATGCAAAATAACCAGAGATATAAACGAGAAATAATAAGGACACTAGAACTTTACGTGATTCAGTCTGAGTATCGATACCTACGTCCACGGGGAGAGCCAGTAGAAAATAATCCATTATAATTGGAGAGTTAGAGTTTACAATCGTTCACACACTCGAGTGTTTCCCACACCTAGATTTAATCCCAAACTCAAAGTATTTTATAAATGAACAATTCAATTTGACGTAAACGCACAATACAAAAATTACCGCACGTTCAAGCTCAAGTAAAACGTTCTATGTACTCCACAAACAATAAAACTCATTTGCTTGTTCTTTTCTTGTACGGCTCCATTGTTCTTCTTTTTCTTATGTGCGGCGCTCCTCAGTTTTTTTTGCGGCACACCTCAAAGAAAGAACCCACGTTTGGTTTTATATGTGTGCTCAACAAGGTCAACATATTTGATGTGGGCCCACCAACTTTAACTTCAACATGGACTAGGCTTTTGTAGGGAAGAAAGAAATCCTTGCTTTTCCTTTACACGGATTTTGTTGAAGAAAGATAACTTTTACTCTTGAATAAAGATAAATAAAGATAATAAAATATGTGAGCCCCTTTTTGTCTTGTAGCTGCACATGATATATTCCTTATTTTGCACGTCTAAAAGAAAGTCCAAGAAGAAGAAAGATTTCTTCATCCGATTTGTAATCCGCTTGGGAAAATCGTCCTCAACAAAATTCGGCTTAACAAATCGTTATCCGAATTCAAACTCGAAACATTAATTTAATGATTCCCATTCAAGGTCCCACTTGACTTGGGACGCATGTCCATAAAAAATCCAATCCCAAAGTTCTCCCCCTGCCCCTCTCTTTTCCTTTTTTCTCAAGCTTCTGCACACAGACCACCTATCGCCTCACAATGGCCATCTACAACGGATTGTCGTTGGCTTTCGCTTGTGGATGATGTCGCTTGGGTCGGCATGCTACTTCTTTGACCAATGGCTAGCCTATCACTTATCTGTGGCTTAACTGAACCTTTAATTAACCAACGATAGATCACATAGTGGCAAAGCTATTCAAAAAACGATCGATAAGAGAATTGGAGTGAAGGATCTGCTAGTAGCGTTGAAACCTTAGACTCAAAAAGCTGGTTTGCAACAATATACGGATATTGAAGATGAAGAGGTTGATGAGTTAATGGAAAAAAATCCTTGGTTCTAAACCAAGCAATGAGCTTGTAGTGGAAAGAGTGATCACAAAGAGGTTAAATAAATGAGGTTAAGTAGTTATGCAAATAACGGCCAAGTTTCTTGATCGAAATCCTCGAAATTTTAAATCGCCTATGACTCCAATTGGAGAGTGGCATAGGGAAGTACAAAAGTAAACGGTGCTGACATCAGAGAGACTTAGTAGAGTACGTCGGCTAGCCAAAGGCCATGAGGGCGTGACGAAGAGTCAAAAACGGAGATGGCAAAGAATACAATAGGCTAAAAGAATGGCTGGGGCACATTAAGAAGAAATGAAGAATGTTGTAGTGAAAAGATGGGTACAAAAAGGCCAAAAGGATGTTGGTGAGGATTGGAGCCAATCCAAGTGGGGAGAGGTCGACCATAAGGAGCTACAATTTGGCACATTATTAGAACTAGGGAAGGAAAAAGAGTGGTTTGGTGATGCTTTCCCCTTATGGCAAAAATATTGCCTCCCATTCATTCTTTGTGGCCATTAGATTCCCTATCTCTCTCCCACACTCTACACCATGAGCTGCCCCCTCCCCTCCTCCCTTGCTGTCACACCATCGACGCATTGAGAATTGAGGATGAGGCGCCGACAAGCCGATATTCAAGCTCAAATCATGCCAAGTGTTGAATATCTACTCAGGCAAAGCTCATTCAGTTCTTTGTTTGAATTGGTTCGAAGACAACAACCAGCACCCCATGAACTCATCTTTCTGCAACATTATTTTAATGGATAAACTAAACATCAATTGGATTGAAAAAAATATTGAGAAAACATTTGAATATGTCACGAAAAAAAGAGAGAAGGTATTTGGATGTAAATATAGAACATATAAATGTTGATCGTCGAAGTGGCATCCTAGGATCAATATAGCTAGAAACTCCAACATATTGGAGGAGAACACGAAGATTTGCGTACCTTATTTGAAATTCATCGTTCTTTATGCGGAATGACGACAATATGACAATTAGATGATGAGTCAATGCTTAGGTTCTTCTCCTCTATGGCCCTTGGATCTTGGCGTGATGAGATCACCCCTCATGACTTCCTTAAGTGAGGTAAAAAAATGTTCATGGAAGAATGAGGGTAAGAGGAAGGACCTTAGCGCTATTCATAGAGTTTTCTACTAGACCCTCTAATCATGGTCCCGACCCAACTTGGCCCATAGAAGTCAGACCCATATTCGATTACTAAGAAAACTTTATGTATTACCTTATTAGACCAATCTCATAAAATGGTAAATTACAATCTCAATCGATGTAACTTACATTAGAAAAAATCTTACATTCTCTCATGGCTATATTAATTGAAACCGTACTGTATGTGCGCATATTTATATTGGTATAGAGACAATTCTTAATAATCAATTATATCCTATAAAGTCTCAAACACGGAATCATAGCGGTAATTGCATATACTCACACAAAGCCTTCCGTGGCCACGAATACTTTCAACTATACTGATATGGATTCAATATGATTGTGTGGAAAATAGATAACACCTCATAAAGAGCTATACCTTATGTGTTATCCATTTTGTCATTCACTATACTTTTACCTTAAGTGTTATAGAAAATTAGATGTGGCACTAGAGGATATATTTATGGTTTTAATGAACCTACATATGTTTTATTTTTATAGTTAACATTTCTTTATGTGTAATCAAGACATATGCTCAAGGCTGATAACCAGATGCCTCCAGCTTTCACTCAAGGCTTACACGATACCTTGAGATTTCTATTACATGTAATCAACTCAATATGGTAACCACACATTCACGAACACTTTATTGAATGTGTAATATATAAGCTTTATTAGAGCAAAATCAAAATAGCTCATACTAAACAGTAGCATCCAATAATACTTATCAGCCCATATTCATGACATGTTGTTCAAGTACACAAGGGCAAAAGTCTTTAATTAGTAAGTCTACAACCACATCATCTATAAAAGTATGCTCTACTGTAGTGTCACTACTCTATATGATTTCTTTATGGTAAAAAATTTGACCGCCATATGTTTAGACCCCTTGAAACCTTTATTATTATTGATAAACAGCACTGAAGAGTTATTATCTCGATACAACCGTATGAGTCTATTTACAAAATCAAATATAGTGAACTCCTTAATGAGATTTCAAAGCCAAATATCCCGAGTAACAGTTGAAAAACATGCTACAAACTCTATTTATACAGTAGAGGATGACATAGATTTTTGTTTATCGCTTTGTCATAATACTGTACCTTTTGCAAATATAAAGATATATTCTTTCGTCGACTTCTTGTCATCTTGACAGCTAGCAAGGTCTACATTCGAATACCCTACAAGCTCTAAATCCTGAATATGTTTGTTAGCATATAGTTTTCTTATCCTTTTTAGTATCTCAAAATCTTACTAGTAATAATCTAGTGGTCATGTCCTAAACTTGATTGATATCTGCCTAGAAGTTTTGTCATAAAAGCAATATTTGGACTAACAAACTTGAGCATATTTGATATTTCTAAGTGCACTAGCATAAAGTATATCCCTCATTTGGTTTTTCCTAAAATTTGAATAAGGATACCGCTAAAGATTCAATCTTTCAACACTAACAACAGCAGCAACTCCTGGTTTATTGAATATTTTCAAAATACAATCAATATATGCAATATGAGATGATTCTAACATATGATGAGAACGATCCATATGAATCTCAATGCCAAAGATAAAAGATATCTCATCAAGATCTTTCAAGTTAAAATTCCTTGACAGCGCCTGCTTTGTCTTATGCAGTAATCCAATGTCACTATTCACAAGCAATATATCATTTACATAAAATGTGAGAAAACTAAATTTTCTCCCACTGGCCTTGCAATATATATAGTAATCTACTTTGTTTTCAACAAAATTGAATGAAGTGACAATGCTATAAAGTTTCAAGCATTATTGTCTACAGACCTGTTCAAGACTATAAATTAAACTTTTTCAGTTTACACATAAGCTTACCTGAATCATCCGTTGCAAAACCTTCAGATTATACCAAATAGACTTCTTTATTAAGGTATCCATTGAGAAATGGAGTTTTAACATTCATCTAATGTAACTTTATGTGAAAAATGAGATACTAATACCATATTTATTCTGAAATAGTCTTTAGAAAAGACTGGAAAAAATTGATTCATAGTCTAATCCTTTTCTCTGAGTGAAACTTTTCTCTATTAGTCTGAGTTTAAACTTCTCAATATTTCATTTATAATTTCTTTTAATTTTGTACACCCATTTACAGTAGATGGGCTTGTGACCTTCAGCCAATTCAATAAGCTCTCAAACACTATCATGTTTTATAGACTGTATTTTGTCTTTCATCACATCTAACTACAAATTTGATTGATGACAATAAACAACATTTATATAAATCACTAGATTAATTATGCAGTAAATATCGTAATCATGCTCCCATAGATAAACTATATAGTTTGGTAGTATAACTGAATGTCTTGCCCTAGTAGATCTCATAAGTGGAACTATTGCAACCAATTCATCCTGCACCTTAGAAGCTTGGCAAATTTCATCAAGAATTGTATCAATAATAGTATCTTGAACCTCAATAGACTTAGTATGTGGTGTCCAATACTTCATAGTTGTTTATATAGGTAAAGACAAAGACACAATGATCCACATTATACTATTATCTTTAATAGTCTAAAAACAACAAACGGTTGTCTGTAATTCCACAATTCTTATATTTCTATTAAGATCATAAACTGATATCTCTTTAAATAACCTGGGTAAGATACGAAATAATACTGAGTGGTTCTATAATCCAACTGACTTAATGTTGAATTATATAACCTCACTATTGCAGGACACTTCAAACTTTAAGATGGTTCAAGTTATGTTTACCTCCAATCCATAACTCAAAATAAGTCAATGTAACATATTTGGTAGAAATATGGTTTAATACATATTGGGCTATTTCGCCCCATAGAAAATCTAATAAATTAGTTCTAGTAATCATACTTAGTATCATGTCCATTATAATGCAATTATACCTTTCAGCCACACCAATTTATTCAAGATTCTTGGGCATTGTAAACTAAGTTACCATCTCAGAATCTTTCAAGTATTTGACAAATGACCATTTAAGCTATTCAACATTACCATACTAGTCAAAATACTCATAACTGCAGTCATATCTGACAATCTTTAATACTTATCCCAATTGTTTCTTGACTTTAGTTTGAAAAAACTTGAATCTATCTAAAGATCAAACTTTTCTTTAATCAAATGTAAAAGAAAGTCATCAATCATTGTGTTGAAATGAAAAATTCTATACAACGTTGCCATATATAATCCATTAACATCAGTGTGAATGACCTCCAACAAGTCAAGACTTCAAACTGCAGTTTGGTTCTTTATCTTAACCATCTTACTTTTATAATAGTCTACACAAATCTTTAAATAACTTTTAAGAATAGACAAAATATCAATATAATCAGTTTTTTTTACTCTTTCTCCAGACATATGATCAAGACGTTTATGCTACAATACTATTCCTTAAGTAAAGGTCCATTGCAAACAATCTTTTTAATTGTATAAGCGACGCACATAACGTTTGGGATATTAGCATAATTGGTATAATCCGTTTGACATATTGCAATACCTATTTTTATTTGAATTGGAAAACATAAAAATAACACTTGTTCTTTAATACAAAAGAGTAGATTCATACTTCCAGACATGATATGAAAATTAAGTTATGTTTAAAGGAAGGTATATAAAAGTGTTTCATAATATCAAATGCAAACCAGAATCCAGACTATAGAGTCAAAATATCTCCCACTAAATCGACGTTAAATATTGTCTCCCATGATGAGTTATGATTAATTCTGATTTGGCTTCCTTATATTATGAATTCCCTTATGGTAAATAACATAATTTATTGCACTGTCATCTAGCCACCAAAAACCAAATGAGGCTTTCGAAATTGAATTCATAAACGAATACCAAATAATCATTAACTCTAGACTCATGCTTGGACAATCAAGCTTTATATTTATTACGGTGTTCCTTGTGTGTCATTTCTTCCTACAAAAGTAGTAAATGACATCATTTCTCTTAAAGGGTGCTATCTGAGATCAGATTGTCAGAATGACCGGTAATTTCATGAGTTCTTTTATGAGTATGATTTTGGACTTCAAATCTACCATCTTTAGGATGTAATCCTTAACATCATCAAAATCATCAAAACTTATGTTGAAGAATTCTTGCATTTATTCTAATCTCGATATTAAATAAGATATGATGTCAAACTACTAAAGCTTCCATCATTATTTTAACAGTGTAATCTGCTGGTAAACTATTTTCAAGTGTTCCTAAATGAAACATCTCATGGATAATCTTTTCCCAAGTAGCAAAAAGTGCTTTTTAGTTCTATATTACTAACGGTGAGATTATTAGCTTATCCCTAGTAAGAGCAATATGAACATATACTAGCTTTGTCCCAAATAGAAAATTCTCATTTTAGTACTTAAAATTTGACCTAGTAAGAATCTTAGTCATAATGAAGTTACCATTATAAAGAATGTGACTTAATAATAAGTAAAATATGCAACCGGTATCATGTAAATACCGTGTAACTTGAAAACTTTATAAATACACATCTCGAGAGTTACATGCATTATCATATAAACACCTTTAGGCTAAATACATGGCATGCAATTGTACACTCTTCACATGACAGCAGTCATGAGAATATATTATAACATTTTGCGAAGTCACAACCTTTGATTGTATGAGCTACTAGAGTCAGTCATTCCTCAACCATATACTGTACATGTATCCCTCCATACACTAACACACAATCACCTTATTTGGAAGTATGACCACGCATTAGAACATGAGACATCCAATCATAATATGAAACCGATATTTCTCAAATCTAATCAAATGTGCCATTTTGACGGTCACAACCTAATTGAATCAGTGAAACTCTCTCATATTGGGATATAAATTTTATGACTCACATTCACCTCATACATATGATTTTAGACCTAATGACAGGGGTAATTTATCACTAAAATCACATGCCATGCCAATCACATTACTCAATTCATTAATACATGATGAACCTTATACATGTTATTAATGAATCAATGCTCTACACATTTCTTATGTGATGAAATATATATAAGCTCACAATGTATTTCCAAAAACATAGAGAAATATATGAAAAATACGCAAAAAATACCCCTAAAATCAACGTATTTTGGTTCCACATTTTCATATATTTAAAACTATCAAACATGTAAAACAAATATATCACAGCGTAGAGAATCTTTATACGAGCACACCAGTGCAAACCACGTGCTGATTCGACCTTGCATGCGCCCTCACGCGCCGCAGGATTGCGCAACGCGTAAGTTGCACGTGCTTGCCTGTTCCAACCGGTCTTATGCCGGTTTGATCAAATTCGACCAGTTCGATTGGATTTGACTAGTCCAATTGGTCAACGGTTCAACCGGCCCACGGTCCGACCGATCATTAGTCAACATGGGTTTGGTCGACCCAGTCAACATTGGTCGGGTTGACCTAGTCAACACTGGTCGGGTCAACCTATTAGGTAGTGACGTCATCGATGTTGTCACCAATAGCCAATTTTCATCATCCGTGATGTTAGCACTGGCAAGGCGATGCCTCGAGTCAGCGAGGTGACGTCACCTACCGCCTTAGGCGGTCACGTGCCCACACATGCGAGCGCGTGAGCACACTAGGTAGCGCATGGTGCCTCTCGCTAGCGTGTGTAGGGGCATATGAGCGCATCTGACCTACCCCAAAGGCATATGATCCACCAAAATGCTCGTCTCGACAAGTACAATCCAAATATGTCTCAAAACTCACTTTCACCAGACTAAAAATCACAAAAATGGGCAAAACAATCCAAAGCTTACTCAAATCCAAAATGTTCATGGGCAGCACCTTTGGCCTCCATCAGAGGCGTGCTCCTAATTGAAACGCTCATCTCAATAGGATGAGTTCAAATATGTGTTCAAAATCAAAATTTAATAGACAAAATTTCTGAAAATGGGCCAAATGCAACCGTTCAATTTCTAGGCTACGAGGCTCTAATACCAAATGTTGGCCATCGAAGCGATATCCCAGGATCAACATAGTTAGAAACTCGAACATATTGGAGGAGAACACGAATTTGCATACCCGATTTAAAATCTATCATTCTTTGCTAAATGACGACAATCTGATGCTAGACGACGAGCCGATGCTTAGGTTTTTCTCCTCTATGCCCTTGGATCCTAGCATGATGAGACCGCTCCTCACAACTTCCTTATGTGAGGTGAAAGAATGTTCATGGGAAAATGAGGGTTAGAAGAGGACCTTAGCATTATTTATAGAGTTTTCTACGGGGTCCTCTCATCGCGGGCCGGACTCAACTCGGCACACACAAGCCAAGCCCATATCCAACTATTAAGAAAACCTTATATCTTATTTTATTAGACCAATTCCGTAAAATGGTAAATTATAATATCAATTAATATAGTCCATATCAGGAAAATTCTTACAATTAATGGGTAAAATTCGAGCTAGAAAAACCAACCATGTGTTTCATGTTCTTGAAAAAATTGAAATAAGTAAAGCACTAACATAAATTTATACTTAAGGAGCAATTACAAGGGATAAAAAAAGTTACAGGAAGAAAACTTTGGGTTATCAAAGAGCCACGATATTCTCTTATAGCAAATATATCATAAGTAAATAATATACACAACTGACTACAAGTTTCATGTTTGTTATGAGAGCCATCATCATCAACCTGACCGATGATGTGCATTTTATGCTGATTCTATTAATTAATCAATATAGCCAATGAAATGAAACGTTAAAAATCATCACAAAAAGTATATTTTTGTGTACCGCGATTGCAGATATTTCTTAAATAAATGAGCAAACAATCACCAAAGTTTTACAGATAGATAATGTCATCACAAATTATGGTTTTTAATATCAGAGCATCATCTCCAGTCATTAATCCCATCTTTTTTTGTTCGATATTTTGTCTAACAAAAGTAAACTTATGTCACCAAATTCACTTCTATTTGGAAAAATAAAATAGAAAGTGTCACAAATGTATCTACCAACTCGTTCTTGGAATCTGTCTCTCAACTTGCTAATTCAAACAAGTAATAGTCAATCGGTCAGATGAAAGGGGAATGACAGATGAGAGATCAACAATCAAATTCGATCCCAGAAAATTGTGGTGGAATAAGAAAAATATCATTGCCAGAAGAAGTAAGGAACTGTTCTTAATTTGGGAAGACCATTGGCTGGAGGGAATTGGTGGGCGAAAAATGGCCGGATGATATTCTATTTAATATTCTCCATAAAAAGATCTCTAGATAGCACGGCTTCCAACCCCTGCAACATAATTAAAGAGTCCTGAAAAAGATAATGTAAAATAATGCATCGCCAGAAACGTCATGGATGACAAAAGTGTATTGAATGATGCTCTATTTATAGAACTTCACGTTCTTATAATCTCACAAACTTGTCAATTCCCACTAGAGCGTTCTAGCTTCTGTTGTGCTCCCCAAAATTTTTCCGTCTATTGCGAAATGGCCGAAACACGTGAAAGTCTCCACGTAGTGATGCTTCCATGGTTGGCCTTTGGCCACATGATGCCATACATGGAGCTAGCCAAGTTGATAGCCGGAAAGGGTCACCGGATATCGTTTCTATCAGCCCCGAGAAACATAGATCGCCTCCCAAAACCCCCTCCAGACCTCGCCACTCTCATCAGCTTTGTGAAGCTCCCCCCGGCTGTTGAACACTTGCCGGAAGGCGCCGAAGCCACCAGCGACCTGCCCTACGACAAGATCCAGTACCTCAAGAAGGCTTACGACATGCTCCAAGAACCCGTGGCCCGGTTCCTCGAATCTTCAGATCCCGATTGGATCATGTATGATTTCGCTTCGTACTGGGCCGGCTCGACCGCTTCTAGGCTCGGCATAAAAAGTGTTTTCTTCACTATTATGATTGGTGCCGGCTTGGGCTTCGTTGGGCCATCATGGGCTGAAAAGGGTGGAGACTACCGGAAATCCCCGGAGGATTTCACCAGGCCCCCCAAGTGGGTTCCGTTCCCAACCAAGGTCGCATTCCGCCACTTTGAAATCAAGAAGATTTTTGATTCGGTCACGGGCAACGCATCGGGTGTCACAGATGTATATCGGCTGAAGGCAAGCCAAGAAAACTGTGACATAATAGCACTTAGAAGTAGTTATGAGGTCGAACCCGAATGGTTAACCCTCCTCAAGGACATCAACGCCAAACCGGTCTTCCCTGTAGGACAACTTCCCCCATGCGATCCCAAGTCCCGAGGCGAAACCGAAACATGGCGGTTGATCAAGGAATGGCTTGACGCACAAAAGAACGGTACCGTGGTGTACGTGGCATTCGGCAGCGAGTCCAAACCAACTCAAACCGAATTGACCGAGATTGCCCTAGGGCTAGAGCTTTCGGGGTTACCATTTTTCTGGGTCCTCAAGACTCAGCTCGGCTCAGCCGACAGTGAGTTGATCATGTTGCCGGACGGTTTTGAAGAGCGTGTCAAAGGGCGTGGCGTGGTTTGGGATAGTTGGGTGCCACAGCTCAAGATACTCGCGCACAACTCGGTGGGCGGGTTCTTGACTCATGGCGGGTGGAATTCGGCGGTGGAGGCGCTTAGCTTCGAGAGAGCCCTTATACTTTTTACATTCTTGGCAGATCAAGGACTAAATGCGAGGCTCTTGGAGGAGAGACAGATTGGGTATCCGATACCAAGAAATGAGTCGGATGGGTCGGTCACAAGGCAGTCCGTGGCCGAGTCATTGAGGCTGGTGATGGTGGAAGAGGAGGGTAGGGTTTACCGAGAGAAAGCGAAGGAGATGAGGCCTATTTTTGAGGACAAGGACATCCAAGAACGTTATGTCAACAACCTTCTCAACTATCTGAAGGAGCACAGGCCTGTGAAACAGCTAAAACCAAAGGGGATCACAATATGATGCAAGAAGTTATGACGTGGTTCAAGTGTCCTTAGGAATGTCTGGTGCTTCTGCTGAGCTATTCATTTGGTATGACAAAGGGGCTTTGCTTTGTACGTGAAACTAGATGTGTTCTTTCAATATGTTAAGGAGAATTTAGTTTACATAATAATCGTACAATAATGATTGCACAATGGACGAAGTATAGTCTATCAATAATCGCATGGTATGCACTCTTTGTAACTTTGGTTTGAATTTTGAAATCTCTCAATTCTACTTGACTTACTTCTCCATGTGTCAATACCATGTGACATAACCGCCAAAAAATAGCTTAGTCTAATTAGGACTTTGAAACTATTTTGCTAAATAGTTTCCATGAGTAGCACAATTATTTTTCTAATGACATAGATTGATATTGGAGGAGCCGGAGACTTTAAAGTCAACACAAATGCGACAACTAAAATGATCACCACCTATTTCGGTCCTTAACAAGATCTTAAAATGTTATGACATCCGGAAAAGACTGGATACAACCCGGGATTTGGGGCTGAAAAAAGGTACCAGCCCCACTGTCCAACCTGGCCACAACCCCCTTACAGGGGTTAGGGTGGACACCCTGGATGGCCCCTAGCTTCCCCCTTGAAAGACTGGGCCGCGCAAAGACCAAATGAAAGGAACTCCTTCCCCCCAAAAAGGGAAGGAGGTGGCCGGTCACCACCTATTGAATCCACCGTAGAATATGGAAAATGTAAGTCCCCTTTTAAAGGGATTCACCAAAGAGGTGGTCGCCTGATGTACTGCTTTCACATTTTCTTAATTAATCTGCAATTCCTCAATAACTTGTTAGTCGCAAGACCATATTCACGGCTCTTGCATTATGTTGTCACTCCCTATTTGCGACATAACTGCACACTTTTCCTTCGTTTGTTTACGTTTTAGATTTGCCAACGATGATGAAGCTAAAGTTTTCATAGAGAAATAGATGCATTACTCGAACTACCAAGTACTACGCCTCATTATCATCGATATGGACCCAATGAATAGACCTGAAGTTCTGACTTTAGATTAAGTACAAAGTACCTTCCTTAAGCGAGAACAAACGGTACATTCGTTGATATATTAAAACTAAGCTCCTAGATTCCTCAAGGTTTATTGATAAGAGGACTTGCGATGATTAACTGGTTCATTATGATTAACTGGTTCACTTTGACTTTGTTGAAGTTTTGATCGATTTCTCTAGAAAAGCCTGGTAGACTCCACGAGCTTCTAGACTAATGGGTGGTGGTTGAAGATTGTGGCTAAGGATAAAAACAATAAGAAAATCTAACCGAAACCTATAAATAGGCTTGGATGCTCTTCCATGTTATTCACAAGAAACCAACCAACAAAAGCTACAAGCACACGTACACACTTTCACATCAAAGTCCATACCTAATACTCTAGCACCAGAATCTAACGGACTTATGATGAATGAATCCAACTTTACTATCTTGAGCTTAAATTGGTTTATATTTACACCTAATTCAATCTCAGTCACAGTCTCTTGTGACACTGACTTGGCTATAGAACTTGTCTGTCCGATATACATGAGTTGTCCGGAGGCTATTAAGAGAGTGGCATTGGATGTTGTGATCTATGCTGAGTCGTTCCAAGTTCGCCTCGTACACTTGCACAGGCTTTGATTGGAGAAGATAAATGCAGGCTTGACTCATACCTGTATAAGATTGAATTTTCTTAGTCTCTAATGCTTTTTGGATTCGAGTGGGTGATGGATTGTTTCTTGATCCGGGTGGTTGGATATTGTTCAGATAGGATTCAATCTATAGTGTATGGACGATTTATTTTGTACAAAAGTAACAAAATGTATCTTTAGAAATCTGAGAGTTTCTTCAAAACTTAATCCGTTATGTTTAATAAATTCTACTATCAAGCGATTCATCAATGCCTGCCTTTGTGGGAAATTTAAATATCATCAATACCTGTCTGTAGCAAATGTCATTTGGAGGACTGGCAACAGAAGCGGATTAAGGACCAGTTCTCAATTGAACTGACTTAACTAGTCTGGTTTAACCTTGTCATAATGATGTGTTAGAAGTCAGCATCGTCTCCTTTTTGCTTTAGAGCTATTAAAAACTCCCAAAAACAGGAAAGTATTAAAAGAATCAACAAAAGATCAAAGTCTGCGCATCAACTTTTTATAAAAGCGACATGACATCAGATTTCATTAATTATGTCGTGTTACTCCACTCCATGTGCGTGAAAGTTTTGGGTAAAAGTACGCTTCAAGTGTCAAAAATTAACATAAAGGGACACTTATGCGCCAAAAGTTACGAAAGTGACACTAAATTACAAAAATCGGAGAGAAATGGATCACTTAAGTGCCAATCCGGCCAAAATCCAGCCAAAATGCTGACATGCGCAATTTCCGGTAAAGTAAATGCAAAACAGCGTTGTTTTGCATGTTGATGTGGCCATACAAAGCAAAAACGACGTCGTTTTGGTGCTAACGTGGTAAAAAATTAATATAAAAATTAATATAATTTAATTTAAAACATTTAAAAATACAAATACAAATATTAAAAAAATTAAAATTAAAAACAAAAAAACAAAAAATGGGGAGGCGGCTGAGAGCTTAGCCGCTGCCACCTCCCCGCCACCATTGTGAAGGGCCGGTGATGGAGGGGGAGGGTTGGGTCGGGTCGTCGGGCCACGGCCGGGGGCCGGCAACCCCGACCGACCAGCGGCGAGGGCCCGCGAGCCTTCACCTTGATCTCGGGGCAAGGGTCGCGGCCCTTGCCCGGTCGGGCCAAGGGCCGTTGCCCGCTGAGGTGACCCCCAGTGGGCCACGGCCCTTGGTTCGGCCGAGCAAAGGCGGCCGACCCTCGCTGGATCTAGGTGAGGGCCACGACCCTTACCCTAGATTGGGGCGAGGGCTCGTGGGCCCTTGCCGCTGGTTGGCTAGGGTCGTCAACCCTTGGCTAAGGCCTGACAACCCTCCCCCCTTTGTTGCTGGCCCTTCCCGGCGGCGACAAGGAAGCGGCGGCGACTAAGGGCTAAGCCATAATCGCCTCCCATTTTCTTTTTTCTTTCTTTTTTAAATTTTTTAAATTTTTTAATATTTGTATCTTTATTTTTAAATATTTTAAATATATTTAATTTTAAATTAAATTAAATTAAATTAATTTTTATATTAATTTTTTACACATCAGCACTAAAATGACACCGTTTTGCACTTGTTTCACCGAAAAATTGAAACGTCAGCGTTTTGGCTAGATTTTTGCCAGATTGGCACTTAAATGATCCATTTTGCTCCGATTTTGGCACTTAAGTGTTACTTTCGTAACTTTTGGCACTTAAGTATCCCTTTGTGACAACTTTTGACACTCCAAGAGTCTAGGTATCGAAAGTTTTGTATAGGCATAGTCCACGTGTAATATGATTATTCACACTATGGAAACAACATGAGAAATTGTATTTCTAATTGAACCAACTATATATCACTTAAATTTTTATGGTGTAATTGACATGATTTAACATACTCATCTACACATAAATTCACTTGATCAAAATTATGTTACTTATGGAAAATTGCTTAGGAGCTTCCACCACATATTTTCCTACAGATCCAACAGGATCAATGGCATGACTAACAATAGATTATTCAAAGATTGACTATAGATTTGATCCACTCCATTTTCTTACTCTTCAATGTTTATTCAAATAAAAAATTTATGGGGATAAGTACACTATCAGTGCCATAAGTTGTGTACGACGCTTATTTTGGTACCAAAAGTTTCTGTTGGATCACTTAAGTGCCAAAAAGTTTGAAAAACGCTCACTTTTGTGCCAACTCAGATCCGGTTGGCCGGAAATCCAACATGGCATTTTTTAAAATTAATTTTTGAAGTTGATGTGGCCCGTCGGAGAGTACAGTCAGCATCCTAACACCAAAACGACGCTGTTCGCTGTCCTTGACGGCCCCCACGCTTGGTGGCCGCGGCTCCGACCCCGACCCCGACCCCGACAATGGCCACTCGGTGGCCGCAGCTCTGACCCCGACGCCGACCTCGATCCCAACCGCGACGATGGCCACTCGGCGGTTGTGGCTCCAACCCTAACCCCGACCCAGACGATGGCCACTCGGCCGCCGCGGCTCCGACCTCGACTCCGACCCCGACGATGGGCACTCGGTAGCCGCGGCTCCGACCCCAACCCTGACCCCAACCCCAACGATGGCCGCTCGGCGGCAGCGGCTCCGACCCTGACCCCGACCCCGGTCCCAACCCCGACGACGGCCACTCGGCAACCAAGTCGAAGGCCATGATCTAGCCGGTGCTCGGGAGGCCGCTGACGAGTGCGCCACCATTGATGTCTCCCTCTCCATCTCCGATCTCCTCGATGAGTGCCTGACCTGTGTCTTCCAGTACCTAGGCTTCGGCAAATGAGGCTAGTGCTCCCTCGTGTGCCATCGAGGGTGTCTGAATAGCGTTGAGCAATGGCGGCTGAGCGAGCGACGGCGGCCCAGCGACGGCGGAGGCCGAGTGACAAAACCCTAATTTCAATCCCCAAATAAATAAATAAATAAAAAAAATCCCCAAATGAGTTAAACGGCGTCGTTTTTGTGAGGCCATCCATGTAGGATGGCAAAACGATGTCGTTTTCTTAAGGAGGACCGAAAACGACATCGTTTAAGGTCTTGTTGATTTTTTTTAAAAAAGCCACGTAATCATTTTGGCCGGAATCTTTCGCCGGTAGCACCAAAGTGATCGTTTTTCCTCCGATTTGGCACTTAAATAATCCGACGGAAACTTTTGGCACCAAAGTGAACGTCGTACACAACTTATGGCACTGATAGTATACTTCTCCCGAATTTATGTGGTAGCAAAAGTGGCTGATCTTTATGGTGCTTCTTGGCTTTTTAAATTCGCACTTGCCTATGTTATAAGTATTGAAAAAAATAAATTTCTTACTATGGCACTATTTAACGGACAGACCAAACACGGATTACATTCAAAACATCTTCATGATATCTAAATTTGGCATGCAAATTAAGGTATTACGAGGCTAATATAATATCTAAGAGGTAAAATTCAGGCGGGAATGAGTTATGTAGCACGCCCTTACACAAACTAGATGATTAAAACGCCATCGAACAAATAAAACTTAAGAAATAACTACATGTAATGAAAGAAAAGTTTATAGAAGAAAACTTTAGGCAATTAAAGAGCCATATAATTGCGCATAATTCATTAGCAGATGATATCGATAAATCACGATGCATTCATGTTTTTCACGGGAGCCATCATGATCGACTTGGCTAAAAGTAAATAATTTTAGCCAATGACAGAAAACATGAAAAATCATCACAAAAAGTTTATTTATTGTCCAATGATTAAGTGAGCAAATCGATAAAAGAAAAATCCAATCACCAACAGTTCATAGAAATTTAATCATTCCCCATGAATTACGATTTCTAGCATCATTTACTAAAATTAGTTCCATCTTCTTTTTAAAAATAAAAAATAAATGTGTCGTAAACTTATGAGCAAAAACCCTAAACTATGTCTATTAGGACATATCAATCCTAAACTTTTTTCAGTAACACTTAAAATCTCAAACTCATACCATGTAACATATTCACCTTCTGTCAATGAGAACTATTAAAAATCTGTCTACATTAACACTAAAAATAGAAATGACATTAACTTGACTGAAGAATCATCTAACAAGTTTGGGGATTTTAATGTCACAAGAAAAAGTTTATGGTCATTATATCGCAATATGCATAGTTTATGATTTTTTTATATCATAAAAAAAATTCAGGTAATATATCATAGTGGGTATAGTTTGAGGTTGTATCGTGGCTTTTTGTCTAAATTATTTGGCCGACGCAAAAAAAATCCAGGTCAACTAACAGTCAATCGTCTGATAGTCAATGGGTAAGCTGAAACGGGAAGGAGAGATGAGAGATCAACAACCAATCAGATCCTGGAACTTCATGGTGGAAGGAGGACAGGATCGTCGCTATATTCGCAAAGTACGATTCTTTACTTGCGAAGGGCGTCTACGATTCTTTACTTGCGAAGGTCGTCGCACAATGATTGAGGGGACCAACTGGCGAGCACCGGCCACACGAGACGTCTAGATGATGTGGTTTATAAGAAAATCTGGCCAAAGAAGGCAACAGACGTCATGGATGAGGAAAATTTCACGACTTATGAGCTCTACTTTTATAGACGGCACGGTCTTATATACACTCAACACACTTTGTAAATGCCCGCTAGAGCGATCCAGCTTGAGCTCCCCACGGATTTTTTCTATAGCGCAATGGCCGATACACATGACAATCTCCACATAGTGATGCTTCCATGGTTGGCCTTTGGCCACATGACGCCATACTTGGAGCTAGCCAAGTTAATGGCCGGAAAGGGTCACCGGATATCGTTCTTGTCGGCCCCAAGAAACATAGATCGCCTCCCGAAACCCACTCCAGACCTCACCCCTCTCATCAGCTTCGTGAAGTTCCCTTTACCGGCCATTGAACACTTGCCAGAGGGTGCCGAAGCAACCAGCGACCTACCTTACGACAAGATCCAGTACCTCAAGAAGGCTTACGACATGCTCCAAGAACCTGTGGCTCGGTTCCTCGAATCTTCGGATCCCGATTGGATCATGTATGATTTCGCTCCGTATTGGGCCGGCTCGATCGCTTCTAGGCTCGGCATAAAAAGTGTTTTCTTCACTATTATGATTGGTGCCGGCTTGGGCTTCGTTGGGCCATCACGGGATTCAAAGGGGGAAGACCACCGGAAAACCCCGGAGGATTTCACCAGGCCCCCCCGGTGGGTTCCGTTCCCGACCAAGGTCGCATTCCGCCACTTTGAAATCAAGAAGATTTTTGATTCGGTCACGGGCAACGTATCGGGTATCACAGATGTATATCGGCTGAAGGCAAGCCAAGAAAACTGTGACATAATAGCACTTAGAAGCAGTAATGAGGTCGAACCCGAATGGTTAACCCTCCTCAAGGACATCTACGCCAAACCGGTCTTCCCTGTAGGACAACTTCCCCCAGGCGATCCCGAGTCGCGAGGCGAAACCGAAACATGGCAGTTGATCAAGGAATGGCTTGACGCACAAAAGAACGGTACCGTGGTGTACGTGGCATTTGGCAGCGAGTCCATACCAACTCAAACCGAATTGACTGAGATTGCCCTAGGGCTAGAGCTTTCGGGGTTACCATTTTTCTGGGTACTCAAGACTCGGCTCGGCTCGGCCGACACTGAGTTGATCATGTTGCCAAACGGTTTTGAGGAGCGTGTCAAAGGGCGTGGCGTGGTTTGGGATAGTTGGGTGCCACAACTCAAGATACTCGCGCACAACTCGGTGGGTGGGTTCTTGACTCATGGCGGGTGGAATTCAGCGGTGGAGGCACTCAGCTTCGCGAGAGCCCTAATACTTTTTACATTCTTGGCAGATCAAGGACTAAATGCGAGGCTCTTGGAGGAGAGACAGATTGGGTATCCGATACCAAGAAATGAGTCGGATGGGTCGGTCACAAGGCAGTCCGTGGCCGAGTCATTGAGGCTGGTGATGGTGGAAGAGGAGGGTAGGGTTTACCGAGAGAAAGCGAAGGAGATGAGGCCTATTTTTGAGGACAAGGACATCCAAGAACGTTATGTCAACAACCTTCTCAACTATCTGAAGGAGCACAGGCCTGTGAAACAGCTAAAACCAAAGGGGATCACAATATGATGCAAGAAGTTATGACGTGGTTCAAGTGTCCTTAGGAATGTCTGGTGCTTCTGCTGAGCTATTCATTTGGTAAGACAAAGGGGCTTTGCTTTGTACGTGAAACTAGATGTGTTCTTTCAATATGTTAAGGAGAATTTAGTTTACATAATAATCGTACAATGATGATCGCACAATGGACGAAGTATAGTCTATCAATAATCGCATGGTATGCACTCTAAGTAACTTTGGTTTGAATTTTGAAATCTCTCAATTCTAATTGACTTACTTCTCCATATGTCAATATCGTGTGACATAACCGCCAAAATATAGCTTAGTCTAATTAGGACTTTGAATATCTTTTGCTAAATAGTTTCCATGAACAGCACAATTATTTTTCTAATGATTGATACTGGAGGAGTAAGAGATTTTAAAGTCTAACACAAATGCGACAACTAAAATGCTCACCACCTATTGAATCCACCTCAGGATATGAAAAACGTTAGTCAACGTTTAAAGGAATTCACCAAAGAGGTAAAGAGTTAAGTTAAAACGGTAATCAAACAGTTCGCCTCCAAAGTACTGTTAAAACACTTACTTACCTTCAGTGAATACCCTACTAGCTCCAAATCCTGAATATGTTTGTTAGCATATAGTTTTCTTATCCTTTTTAGTATCTCAAAACTTTACTGGCGGTAATCTAGTGATCATGTCCTAAACTTGATCGATATCTGTCTAGAAGTTTTGTCATAAAAGCAATATCTAGACTAACAAATTTGAGCCTATTTGATATTTCTAAGTGCACTAGCATAAAGTATATCCCTCATTTGGTTTTTCCTAAAATTTGAATAAGGATATCGCCAGAGATTCAATCTTTCAGCACTAACAACAACAGCAACTCCCGGCTTATTGAATATTTTCAAATTACAATCAATATATGCAGAGATAAATCTAATATACGATGAGAATGATCCATGTGAATCTCAATGCTAAGGACAAAAGATATCTCATCAAGATCTTTCAAGTCAAAATTCCTTGATAGCACCTGCTTTGTCTTATGCAGCAATCCAATATCACTATTCACAAGCAAGATAGCATTTACATAGAACATGAGAAAACTAAATTTTCTCCCACTGACCTTGCAATATATACACTAATCTACTTTGTTTTCAACAAAAATGAATGAAGTTACAACACTATGAAGTTTAAAGCATTATGGACTTGTTTAAGACCATAAATAAGATTTTTCAGTTTACACATAAGCTTACCTGAATTATCCGCTGCAAAACCTTTAGATTATATCATATAGACTTCTTTATTAAGGTAACCATTGGGAAATGGAGTTTTAACATTCATCTAACGTAACTTTATGTGAAAAATGAGATACTAATACCATATTTATTCTAAAATAGTCTTTAAGAAAAGACTAGAAAAAATCGATTCATAGTCTAATCATTTTCTCCGAGTGAAACTTTTCTCTATTAGTTTGACTTTAAACTTCTCAATATTTCCTTTATAATTTTTTTTTTAATTTTGTACACACATTTACAGCAGATGGTCTTGTGACCTTCAGCCAATTCAACAAACTCCCAAACACTATCATGTTTTATAGACTACATCTTGTCTTTCATCGCATCTAACCACAAATCTGACTAAGGACAAGAAACAACATTCATATAAATCACTAAATTAATTACGCAACAGATATCGTAGTCATGCTTTCATAGATAAACTATATAGTCTGGTAGTATAACTGAATATTTTGCCTTAGTAGATCTCATAAGTGGAACTATTGCAACCAATTCATCCTGCCTCTTGGCAAACTTCATCAAGAATTGTATCAACAATAGTATTCTGAACCTCATCAAACTTAGTCTATGGTGTCCAATACTCCATAATTGTCTATATAGGTAAAGACAAAGACATAATGATCCCCACCATACTATTATCTTTAATAGTTTAAGAACAACAATCCACTGGTATGTCAAATTCTAGAAATTTTGTTGTCTGTGATTCCACAATTCTTATACTTCCATTGATATCATAAATTGATATATCTTCAAATAACCTGAGTAAGATATGAAATAATATCGAGTGGTTCTATAATCCAACTGACTTAATGTTGGATTATATAACCTCACTATTACATGACACTTCAAACCTTAAAATGGTTCAAGTTAGGTTTACGTCCAATCCATAACTCAAACTGAGTCAATATAACATATTTGGTAGAAATATGGTTTAATACATATTGGGCTATTTCGCCCTATAGAAAACCTAATAAATTAGTTCTAGTAATCATACTCAGTATCATGTCCATTATAGTGCAATTATACATTTCGGCCACACCAATTTATTCAAGATTCTTGGGCATGGTAAACTTAGTTACCATCTCAGAATCTTCCAAGTATTTGACAAATGACCATTTAAGCTATTCAACATTATCATGCTAGTCAAAATACTCATCACTGCAGTCATATCTAATAATCTTTAATACTTATCCCAACTATTTCTTGACTTTAGTTTGAAAAAACTCGAATCTATCTAAAGATTCAGACTTTTCTTTAGTCAAATATAAAAGAAATAGTCGTCAATGACTGTGTTGAAATAAAAAATTATATACAACGTTACCATATATAGTCCATTAACATCAGTGTGAATGACCTTCAACGGGTTAGGACTTCAGACTGTAGTTTTGTTCTTTAACTTAATCATCTTACTTTTATAATAGTCTACACAAGTCTTTAGGTAACTTTTAAGAGTAGACAAAATATTAATATAATTAGTATTTTTACTCTTTCTCTAGACATATGATCAAGACGTTTATGCTACAATACATAAAACCATTCCTTAAGTAAAGGTCCATTGTAAACAATCTTTTTAACTGTATAAGCGACATACATAACGTTTAGGATATTAGCACAATTGGTACAATCCGTTTGACATATTGCAACACCCATCTTTATTTGCATTGGAAAACATAAAAATAACACTTGTTCTTTAATACAAAAGAGAAGCTTCATACTTCCAGACATGATATGGAAATTAAGTTCTGTTTAAAGGATGGTACATAAAAGTGTTTATTAATATCAAATGCAAACCATAATCCAGAATATATAGTCAAAACAACATCTCCCACTAAATCAACGTTAAATATTGTCTCCCATGATGAGTTATGATTCATTCCGATTTGGCTTCCTTAAATTTATGAATCCCCTTATAGTAAATAACATAGTTTGTTGCACTGCCATCTAGCCACCAAAAACTGAATGAGGCTTTTGATAAGAATTGGATTCATAAACGAATACCAAATAATCATTAGCTCTAGACTCATGCTTGGACAATCAAGCCTTATATTTATTACGGTGTTCCTTGTGTATCATTTCTTCCCACAAAAGTAGTAAATGACATCATTTCTCTTAAAATGGTGCTATCTGAGATCAGATTGTCCAAATGACTGGTAATTTCATGAGTTCCCTTATGAGTATGATTTGGGGCTTCAAATCTATCATCTTTAGGATGTAATCCTTAACATCATCAAAATCATCAAAATTTATATTGAAGAATCCTTGCATTTATTCTAATCTTAGTATTAAATAAGACACAATGTCAAACTACTAAAGCTTGCATCATCCTTTTAGTAATGCAGTCAGTCGGTAAACTATTTTCAAGTGTTCATAAATGAAATATCTCATGGATAACATTTTCCCAAGTAGCAAAAAGTGCTTTCTAGTTCTATATTACTAACAATAAGATTGTTAGCTTATCCCTAGTAAGAGCAATATAAACATATACTAGCTTCATCCCAAATAGAATAGTACTTAAAATTTGACATAGTAAGAATCTTAGTCATAATGAAGTTACCATTATAAAGAATGTGACTTAATAATAAGCAATATATGCAACTGGTATAATGTAAGTATTGTGTAACTTAAAAACTTTATAAGTACACATCCCGAGAGTTACATGCATTATCATATAAACACATTTGAACAGAATACATAACATGCAATTGTACACTCTCCACATGACATCGGTCATTAGAATATATTCTAACATTTTGCGAAATCATCACCTTTAAATGTATGAATCACTAGAATCAGTCACTCCTCAACCATATACTGTACATGTATCCCTCCATACACTAACATACAATCACCTCATTTGGAAGTATGATCACGCATTAGAACATGAGACATCCCATCATAATATGAAACCGATATTTCTCAAATCTAATCAAATGTGCCACTTTTACGGTCACAATCTAATTGAATTAGTGAAACTCTCTCATATCGGGATATAAATTTTATGACTCACATTCACCTAATACATATGATTTTAGACCTAATGACGAGGGCAATTTATCACTAAAATCATATGTCATGCCAATCACATTACTCTATTCATTGATACATGATGAACCTTATACATGTTATTATTGAATCAATGCTTTACACATTTCTTATGTGATGAAATACATATAAGCTCACAATGTATTTCCAAAAATATAGAGAAATACATGAAAAATGCACAAAAAATACCCCCAAAATTAACGTATTTGGGGTTCCACATTTTCATATATTTAAAAGCATCGAACATGCAAAATAAATATATCACAGTGTAGAGACACGAGCACGCCGGTGCAAACCACGCACCGATCCGACATTGCATGTGATAGGGTTAGTAAGAGCACCTAGAGGGGGGTGAATAGGTGATCAAAGAAGTTTTTGCAAAACTTAACAAACTAATTCGTCTTCTGAGAATAATAGACTAAAGATGTAAAAGACTATAAATAGTTATATCATGCTACAAATTAAAGTAAAGAGATTAGGGAAAGAGAATTGAAACACAAGGTTTCTAGTGGTTCGGCTTAGACCAAGTCTACGTTCACTCTCCCGCATTGACAACCCACTGGCTAGATTCCACTAAGAACCAAAAGAGATTTTACAGTCTCACGTTTTTTATTTCACAGTGTAGAAACTCTGTTACACTTCCTCAAGGCCTCACAAGTATTTAATCTCTCTTTTGAGTACAATTTGAGCTCGACAAATGAAACAATAAAGAATCAAGAGCTTTAAACTTTGGAATTTTTCTTTCACGCACACCTCGAATAACTTGAGCGTCTTCCTTATATACTCCTCCATGCCTTCATAACCATTGGCACATTCCAAATGAGTTCTTCAAATCTACCCGTTAGATAGAATCAGTTAGGAAGATCTCGAGTTATTAAAGGAATGGGATGATAGCCCACCAATCCTGTTCGCTCATACAATCAGGATCTAGATTTCCATAAGTAGAACCTTCCAAGTATATTTTACCAATCAACAGATCTAATTATTCGAATTGATATCAATTAGAATAATTGATCACGAGATGCTATCTCCAGCTGTGAGATCTTCTTCAACCGTACGAATCAAATCTTTAAAGATATACTCGCATCTGGACAAGTCTTCTACATCGGATAAATCTTTTCTTCGTCGGTCTAGAGACTATCAGTGAGGGTAGACTTAAGTCTTGAGTCTTTAGACTTTGACAAAAGAGTCTGGAGTTCGTCAGACTTTAACACTTGAGTTTACAAGGCTTTAGACTAGACTGATGGAAACATTTTGTCAACTTCAAAACAAATAATGAAGTTTTCTCCAACAATCTCCCCATTTTTTTATGGTGACAAAACTTTCCTGTAGATTTGAACACTTTTAACCTGCAAAACAACACTTAAGCAGAACAAGATATCTCAAAGGAATAAGTAGATTAGAATATGGATATAGTAATAATTATGCAACCACAGAAAATATGTTAGTCTTGTCAAACAACTTCCCTTTCCATAATCATTAACATAGCTTAAGTTGCTGCAAATCAAAGCATCAAATCAAACAGTCCAAACCACAACCAAACAAAAGATAAGTCCAACAATTCAAACAAAAGTTAAATCAAATCTGCATCCAAACTTCTCTCCCTTTTTGTCAATAGCAAAAAGTGGAGAATGAATAAAAAAGAGTTGTTGAAAATAGAGTCATAATCATGGCTGTTTTGGAAGGCGAACAAACTCGAACCCATAGAATCCACAGTCTTCTCAAGCTTTGCAAAACTCTGCTTCAGTGGCTAGAAATCTGCACCCTACACTGTAGACTGCACTTGATTCTTCAGGGCATTCAACTGATCGTGCAAAGACACTGAAGTAGCCATGAAAGCATTTTTGAGATCCTGCATCTCATATCACATAGCATATTGCTGCTTCCTTACATCCAATAGAATCTTTAACAGCCTCGAAAAGTCTGTTGTTTGTTCCGTCGTAGCACTAGGTCCAGCTGAGTCATTTCCAGGGACTTTAAGAGCGGATGGATTTTCAGCAGATGGTCCACCATGACTATCTTCTAGGTAATGTGAAGCATAGACATCTTCTGGATCTACAGCGGAGCGACTTACATCACTAGTAAATAAAGATGAAGAAGTACATGTTTGTTCAATAGCTCCCCCTATTTGTTTGCTTTTAAGAGGAGTAGAAACAACTTCTTCAAGCGCAGCTTCAACTTTAGAGTGATGTTTAGCTGTGTCAAGTGCTCCAGCAGTCCCAGTGTCAGCCATTTCAAATTCACTGGACAAGGAAATAGCCAAAGTTGGCTTAAAAGAGTCTTCTTGACCCTGGTCTCTCTCTTCTTCTCCTTCTTGTCCTCTTTCTTCTCTTTTGCTTCTTCTTTCTCTCCTCTTCTTTCCTCTTCTTCCTCTGTTCTTCAGCTTCTTTCTTTGTCTCTTTTTTCTCATTTTCCCCTTCTTCTAGCTCTTCTTGAGTCTCTTCAAAGCTGACAAAACTTTTCAAATTTCGTAAGGTTGAAAGAGTTAGCGCATCCTCATCCTCTTCATCCTGTAAGATGAGAACTTTTTTCTTCTTCACTGGAGCATCCATGGGCTCCTTGCCTTTTCTCATGACTGCTGTAGAGTCTTGTTTTGCTTTGATAGGAGACTTCTCCTTCATGCGCTCTAACACCTTATTCAGCTCTTTCAAACGTATCTTTATGACCATTTTAAATCCAATCACCATTGGGAAAATAGTAGACAAACATAATGGTACAGAGATGTGAATTTTAAAATGTCTAAAAAGGTACATAATAAGAGCAGAATAATGGAGTTGTCCCTTATCTTTCACCATTGTTCGGTACATGTGAAACAAGATGGTGTGAGGCAGAGAGAATTTAAAGCCAGCATTGATGGCATACATCAATTTCGTTTCAGATCGAGAGACATCAGTCTTGGCTGTTGACTTAGGAATAATGTAGTTGATTACGATCTTGTGCAGCAAGATGTTTGAGGCCATCATAGATTAGGAAATCTTGCCTTCAACATCCCGATCTTTCACCAACAACAGAATAGCATGAGCAATAGACATGCTAATTGGTTGGAAACTCGTTCTTTCCACCCCAATTATGTCAGCCAACGTGTCCATATTCACCAAGAACTCCTCATCTCTCATTGTGAAAGAAAAGCTATTTGCATCCACAAAAGATAAGTTTGAGTAAAAGTAAGCTGTGAGTTCATGATAAGTAGCAGTAGATTCAAAACAAAAGCGCTCCAATTGTAGTAGAGCAAGCTTCTCTCGTAGATTGACTTTTACCGAATCAAGGAAATCAAAATCAACATTCCTAGGGTGCATAACCCCTCTTTAGCAAATTTAAATAAACCCTCTTATGGTTCTTCAATCTAAAAAGATTTGAACCATCAGCAATGTTTGCAGCCACTCCCGTTCTAGGCTGAAAATGGGTAAACATACGTTCATTGTCGTCCAGTCCTTGAGGTTGATTTGCAATGCCATAGAAAGGGTCACTTGGGAAATTTGCGAAAGTCCTTTCAGCTGTCCCTCTCTCTACAACTCCTAACCTTTCCAACTCCCGCAAGAATAAGGTTTCGTTCTTGTATGATCTATCTCTTAAAAACTCGTCAATTAAAGACATCGGTGTTCCTCCTTCCTTCAAATTAAAATAAAGTTTGAAAGCAACCTTGGGAGTTAGCGTTCTTACAGGTTCAGCCTCTTCGATAATTTCTTTTTCTGGTTGAGTTGGTGTAGAAGATGGATGCTGCTGAGAAGGTTGTTGCTGATTTGGACACAGTGGTGGAGAAGAATCTTCTTCCTCGGTCAAGTTGAAATGCGTAGGATCCTCAGGCATATGTCGTAGTCCCCTGCTTGCAATCCTTGAAGACTTTCTTGAAGACATTGTCGCTTCAAGGGAGATGTTCACAAGCTTGCTCGAAAAAGGTGAAAACTTTTGGACAAATCAAGAGTGAAAGTGAAAGCAAGTGTGAATTTTGTATTCTAGGGTTTCAGAGTAAAAACGAAGAAGACAAATCTCAGCTGTATATAAAGCAAGTGAAGCAAGGCAATCGAAACGACATAAAAGGAAAAATAAAAATAATAGTCAATCGGTCAGATGAAAGGGGAATGACAGATGAGAGATTAACAATCAAATTGGATCCCAGAAAATTGTGGTGGAATAAGAAAAAGATTATTGCCAGAAGAAGTAAGGAACTGTTCTTAATTTGGGAAGACCATTGGCTGGAGGGAAGTAGTGGGCAAAAATATGGGCAGATGATATTCTATTTAATTTTATCCATAAGAAGATATCCAGCAAACACGGCCCTCCAACCCCTGCAACATAATTAAAGAGTCCTGAAAAAGATAATGTAAGATAATGCATCGCCAGAAACGTCATGGATGACAAAAGTGTATTGAATGATGCTCTATTTATAGAACTTCACGTTCTTATTATCTCACAAACTTGTCAATACCCACTAGAGCGTTCTAGCTTCTGTTGTGCTCCCCATAAATTTTCCGTCTATTGCGAAATGGCCGAAACACGTGACAATCTCCACGTAGTGATGCTTCCATGGTTTGCCTTTGGCCACATGATGCCATACATGGAGCTAGCCAAGTTGATGGCCAGAAAGGGTCACCGGATATCGTTCCTATCAGCCCCGAGAAACATAGATCGCCTCCCAAAACCCCCTCCAGACCTCGCCACTCTCATCAGCTTTGTGAAGCTCCCCTTACCGGCTGTTGAACACTTGCCGGAAGGCGCCGAAGCCACCAGCGACCTGCCCAACGACAAGATCCAGTACCTCAAGAAGGCTTACGACAAGCTCCAAGAACCCGTGGCCCGGTTCCTCGAATCTTCGGATCCCGATTGGATCATGTATGATTTTGCTCCGTATTGGGCCGGCTTGATCGCTTCTAGGCTCGGCATAAGGAGTGTTTTCTTCACTATTTTGATTGGTGCCGGCTTGGGCTTCGTTGGGCCATCACGGGATTCAAAGGGGGAAGACTACCGGAAAAACCCGGAGGATTTCACCAGGCCCCCCAAGTGGGTTCCGTTCCCGACCAAGGTCGCATTCCGCCACTTTGAAATCAAGAAGATTTTTGATTCGGTCACGGGCAACGTATCGGGTGTCACAGATGTATATCGGCTGAAGGCAAGCCAAGAAAACTGTGACATAATAGCACTTAGAAGCAGTTATGAGGTCGAACCCGAATGGTTAACCCTCCTCAAGGACATCAACGCCAAACCGGTCTTCCCTGTAGGACAACTTCCCCCAGGCGATCCCGAGTCGCGAGGCGAAACCGAAACATGGCGGTTGATCAAGGAATGGCTTGACGCGCAAAAGAACGGTACCGTGGTTTACGTGGCATTCGGCAGTGAGTCCAAACCAACTCAAACCGAGTTGACCGAGATTGCCCTAGGGCTAGAGCTTTCGGGGTTACCATTTTTCTGGGTACTCAAGACTCGGCTCGGCTCAGCCGACAGTGAGTTGATCATGTTGCCAGACGGTTTTGAGGAGCGTGTCAAAGGGCGTGGCGTGGTTTGGGTTAGTTGGGTGCCACAGCTCAAGATACTCGCGCACAACTCGGTGGGCGGTTTCTTGACTCATGGCGGGTGGAATTCGGCGGTGGAGGCGCTCAGCTTTGAGAGAGCCCTAATACTTTTTACATTCTTGGCAGATCAAGGACTAAATGCGAGGCTCTTGGAGGAGAGACAGATTGGGTATCCGATACCAAGAAATGAGTCGGATGGGTCGGTCACAAGGCAGTCCGTGGCCGAGTCATTGAGGCTGGTGATGGTGGAAGAGGAGGGTCGGGTTTACCGAGAGAAAGCGAAGGAGATGAGGCCTATTTTTGAGGACAAGGACATCCAAGAACGTTATGTCAACAACCTTCTCAACTATCTGAAGGAGCACAGGCCTGTGAAACAGCTAGAACCAAAGGGGATCACAATATGAGGCAAGAAGTTATGACGTGGTTCAAGTGTCCTTAGGAATGTCTGGTGCTTCTGCTGAGCTATTCATTTGGTATGACAAAGGGGCTTCGCTTTGTACGTGAAACTAGATGTGTTCTTTCAATATGTTAAGGAGAATTTAGTTTACATAATAATCGTACAATAATGATCGCACAATGGACGAAGTATAGTCTATCAATAATAGCACGGTATGCACTCTATGTAACTTTGCTTTGAATTTTGAAATCTCTCGATTCTAATTGACTTACTTCTCCATGTGTCAATACCATGTGACATAACCGCCAAAAAATAGCTTAGTCTAATTAGGACTTTGAATATATTTTGCTAAATAGTTTCCATGAGTAGCACAATTATTTTTCTAATGACATAGATTGATATTGGAGGAGCCGGAGATTTTAAAGTCAACACAAATGCGACAACTAAAATGATCACCACCTATTGAATCCACCGTAGAATATGGAAAATGTAAGTCCCCTTTTAAAGGGATTCACCAAAGAGGTGGTCGCCAGATGTACTGCTTTCACATTTTCTTAATTAATCTGCAATTCCTCAATAACTTGTTAGTCGCAAGACCATATTCACGGCTCTTGCATTATGTTGTCAATCCCTATTTGCGACATAACTGCACACTTTTCCTTCGTTTGTTTACGTATTAGATTTGCCAACGATGATGAAGCTAAAGTTTTCATAGAGAAATAGATGCATTACTCGAACTACCGAGTACTACGCCTCATTATCATCGATATGGACCCAATGAATAGACCTGAATTTCCGACTTTAGATTAAGTACAAAGTACCTTCCTTAAGCGAGAACAAATGGTACATTCGTTGATATATTAAAACTAAGCTCCTAGGTTCCTCAAGGTTTATTGATAGGAGGACTTGCGATGATTAACCGGTTCATTATGATTGACTGTTGAAATAGCTGAATCCCTGTGGTATTTGGTAAGTGTTAGACTATGATGCACTTTGACTTTGTTGAAGTTTTGATCGATTTCTCTAGAAAAGCCTAGTAGACTCCACGAGCTTCTGGACTAACGGGTGGTGGTTGAAGATTGTGGCTAAGGATAAAAACAATAAGAAAATCTAACCGAAACCTATAAATAGGCTTGGATGCTCTTCCATGTTATTCACAAGAAACCAACCAACAAAAGGTACAAGCACACGTACACACTTTCACATCAAAGTCCATACCTAATACTCTAGCACCAGAATCTAACGGACTTATGATGAATGAATCCAACTTTACTATCTTGAGCTTAAATTGGTTTATATTTACACCTAATTCAATCTCAGTCACAGTCTCTTGTGACACTGACTTGGCTATAGAACTTGTCTGTCCGATATACATGAGTTTTCCGGAGGCTATTAAGAGAGTGGCATTGGATGTTGTGATCTATGCTGAGTCGTTCCAAGTTCGCCTCATACACTTGCACAGGCTTTGATTGGAGAAGATAAATGCAGGCTTGACTCATACCTGTATAAGATTGAATTTTCTTAGTCTCTAATGCTTTTTGGATTCGAGTGGGTGATGGATTGTTTCTTGATCCGGGTGGTTGGATATTGTTCAGATAGGATTCAATCTATAGTGTATGGACGATTTATTTTGTACAAAAGTAACAAAATGTATCTTTAGAAATCTGAGAGTTTCTTCAAAACTTAATCCGTTATGTTTAATAAATTCTACTATCAAGCGATTCATCAATGCCTGCCTTTGTGGGAAATTTAAACCATCATCAATACCTGTCTGTAGCAAATGTCATTTGGAGGACTGGCAACAGAAGCGGTTAATGACCAGTTCTCAATTGAACTGACTTAACTAGTCTGGTTTAACCTTGTCATGATGATGTGTTAGAAGTCAGCATCGTCTCCTTTTTGCTTTAGAGCTATTAAAAACTACCAAAAACAGGAAAGTATTAAAAGAATCAACAAAAGATCAAGTCTGCGCATCAACTTTTTGTAAAAGCGACATGACGTCAGATTTCATTAATTATGTCGTGTTACTCCACTCCATATGTGTGAAAGTTTTGGGCAAAAGTACGCTTCAAGTGTCAAAAGTTGGCACAAAATGACACTTAAATGCTAAAATCGAAGAAAAATTGATCACTTAAGTTCTAATATGGTCAAAATCTAGCCAAAATGCTAACGTGCGCAATTTCCGGCAAAATAAGTGCAAAACGGCGTCGTTTTGCACACGACGTGGCTAGACAATGCAAAAATGATGTCGTTCGATACTAACGTGATAAAAAATTAATATAAAATTTAATTTAATTTAATTTAAAACTAAATTTATTTAAAACATGTAAAAATAGAAATACAAATATTAAAATAATTTTTTTAAAAAAAAAAAAAAAAGGGGAGGTGCTGAGGGCTTAGCCCTCAGCGCCACCGCCTCCCTCCATCGCCATGAAGGGCCAGCGACGGAGGGGGAGGCCGGGCCCGTCGACCCCGGCCGACCAACAGCAAGGGCTCGCGGGCCCTTGCCGTTGGTTGGCCGGGGTCGCCGAGCCCTAGCCCTCTCCATCGCCGGCCCTTCTCGGCGACAATGGGAAGGCATCGGCGGCTCGGGGCTCAACCCTCGGCCGCCTCCTTTTTTTTTTTTCTAATTTTTTAAATATTTTTATATTTATTTTTAAATGTTTTAAATAAACTTAATTTTACATTTAATTTAATTAATTTTTATATTAATTTTTTACCACATCGTACCAAAACGATGTCGTTTTGCATTTGCTTCGCCGGAAAATTGACACGTCAGCATTTTGGCCGGATTTTTGTCGGATTGGCACTTAAGTGATCAATTTTGCTCCAATTTTGACACTTAAATGTCACTTTCATAACTTTTGGCACTTAAGTGTCTCTTTATGTCAACTTTTGGCACTCCAGGGGTCCAAGTGTCGAAAGTTTTGTATAGGCATAGTCCACGTGTAATATGATTATTCACACTATGGAAACGACGTGAGAAATTGTATTTCTAATTGAACCAACTATATATCACATAAATTTTAATGGTGTAATTGACATGATTTAACAGACTCATCTATGCACGCATAAATTCACTTGATCAAAATTGGGTTACTTATGGAAAATTGTTGAGGAGCTTCCACCACATATTTTCCTACAAATCCAACAGGATCAATGGCATGACTAACAATAGATTATTCAAAGATTGACTATAGATTTGATCCACTCCATTTTCTTACTCTTCAGTGTTTATTCAAATAAAGAATTTATGTGGTAGCAAAAGTGGCTGATCTTTCTGGTGCTTCCTGGCTTTTTAAATTCGCACTTGCCTGTGTTATAAGTATTGAAAAAAATAAATTTCTCACTATGGCATTATTTAACGGACAGACCGAACACGGATTGCATTCAAAATATCTTCATGATATCTAAATTCGGCATGCAAATTAAGGTATTACGAGGCTAATATAATATCTAAGAGGTAAAATTCAGGCGGGAATGAGTTATGTAGCACGCCCTTACACAAACTAGATGATTAAAACGCCATCGAACAAATAAAACTTAAGAAATAACTACATGTGATGAAAGAAAAGTCTATAGAAGAAAACTTTAGGCATTTAAAGAGCCATATAATTGCGCATAATTCATTAGCCATCATGATATCGATAAATCTCGATGCATTCATGTTTTTCACGGGAGCCATCATGATCGACTTGGCTAAAAGTAAATAATTTTAGCCAATGACAGAAAACATGAAAAATCATCACAAAAAGTTTATTTATTCCCCAATGATAGCACATATTTCATTAAGTGAGCAAATCGATAAAAAGAAAATTATCCAATCACCAACAGTTCATAGAAATTTAATCATTCCCCATTACTAAAATTAGTTCCATCTTCTTTTAAAAAAAAATAATAATAAATGTGTTGTAAACTTATGAGCAAAAACCCTAAACTATGTCTATTAGGACATATCAATCCTAAAATTTTTTCAATAACACTTAAAATCTCAAACTCGTACCATGTAACATATTTACCTTCTGTCAACAAGAACTATTAAAAAAATATGTCTACATTAACACTAAAAATAAAAATGACATTAACTTGACTGAAGAATCATCTAACAAGTTTGGGGATTTTAATGTCACAAGAAAAAGTTTATGGTCATTATATCAGAATATGTATAGTTTAGGATTTTTTATATCACAAAAAAAAAAATTCAGGTAATATATCATAGTGGGTATAGTTTGAGGTTGTATTGTGGCTTTTTGTCTAAATTATTTAGGTCAACTAACAGTCAATCGTCTGATAGTCAATGGGTAAACTGAAACGGGAAGGAGAGATGAGAGATCAACAACCAATCAGATCCTGGAACTTCATGGTGGAAGGAGGACAGGATCGTCGCTATATTCGCAAAGTACGATTCTTTACTTGCGAAGGTCGTCTACGATTCTTTACTTGCGAAGGTCGTCGCACAATGATTGAGGGGACCAACTGGCGAGCACCGGCCACACGAGACGTCTAGATGAAGTGGTTAATAAGAAAATCTGGCCAAAGAAGGCAACAGACGTCATGGATGAGGAAACTTTCACGACTTATGAGCTCTACTTTTATAGACGGCACGGTCTTATATACACTCAACACACTTTGTAAATGCCCGCTAGAGCGATCCAGCTTGAGCTCCCCACGGATTTTTTTCTATAGCGCAATGGCCGATACACATGACAATCTCCACATAGTGATGCTTCCATGGTTGGCCTTTGGCCACATGACGCCATACTTGGAGCTAGCCAAGTTAATGGCCGGAAAGGGTCACCGGATATCGTTCTTGTCGGCCCCAAGAAACATAGATCGCCTCCCGAAACCCACTCCAGACCTCACCCCTCTCATCAGCTTCGTGAAGCTCCCTTTACCGGCCATTGAACACTTGCCAGAGGGTGCCAAGCAACCAGCGACCTACCTTACGACAAGATCCAGTACCTCAAGAAGGCTTACGACATGCTCCAAGAACCTGTGGCTCGGTTCCTCGAATCTTCGGATCCCGATTGGATCATGTATGATTTCGCTCCGTATTGGGCCGGCTCGATCGCTTCTAGGCTCGGCATAAGGAGTGTTTTCTTCACTATTATGATTGGTGCCGGCTTGGGCTTCGTTGGGCCATCACGGGATTCAAAGGGGGAAGACCACCGGAAAACCCCGGAGGATTTCACCAGGCCCCCCAAGTGGGTTCCGTTCCCGACCAAGGTCGCATTCCACCACTTTGAAATCAAGAAGATTTTTGATTTGGTCACGGGCAACGTATCGGGTATCACAGATGTATATCGGCTGAAGGCAAGCCAAGAAAACTGTGACATAATAGCACTTAGAAGCAGTTATGAGGTCGAACCCGAATGGTTAACCCTCCTCAAGGACATCTACGCCAAACCGGTCTTCCCTGTAGGGCAACTTCCCCCAGGCGATCCCGAGTCGCGAGGCGAAACCGAAACATGGCAGTTGATCAAGGAATGGCTTGACGCACAAAAGAACGGTACCGTGGTGTACGTGGCATTTGGCAGCGAGTCCATACCAACTCAAACCGAATTGACTGAGATTGCCTTAGGGCTAGAGCTTTCGGGGTTACCATTTTTCTGGGTACTCAAGACTCGGCTCGGCTCGGCCGACACTGAGTTGATCATGTTGCCAGACGGTTTTGAGGAGCGTGTCAAAGGGCGTGGCATGGTTTGGGATAGTTGGGTGCCACAGCTCAAGATACTCGCGCACAACTCGGTGGGCGGGTTCTTGACTCATGGTGGGTGGAATTCGGCGGTGGAGGCACTAAGCTTCGAGAGAGCCCTAATACTTTTCACATTCTTGGCAGATCAAGGACTAAATGCAAGGCTCTTGGAGGAGAGACAGATTGGGTATTCGATACCAAGAAATGAGTCGGATGGGTCAGTCACAAGGCAGTCCGTGGCTGACTCGCTGAGGTTGGTGATGGTGGAAGAAAAGGGCAGGGTTTACCGAGAGAAAGCGAAGGAGATGAGGCCTATTTTTGGGGACAAGGACATCCAAGAACGTTATGTCAACAACATTCTCAACTATCTGAAGGACCACAGGCCTGTGAAACACCCAAAATCAAAGGGGATCACAATATGAGGCAAGAAGTTATGACGTGGTTAAAGTGTCCTTAGGAATGTCCGGTGCTTCTGCTGAGTTTTTCAATGTTTTGCAATAAAGGTGATTTGCTTTGTGAGTGAAACTAGATGTGTTCTTTCGTTATGTCAGGGAGAAAGTGGTTTATGTATCAATCGCTCAATGGACAAAGCATAATTGATCAATAATCACATTGTTTGCAATCCAAAAACTACAAAGTTTGAATTTTGAAATCTCTTACTTTTGATTGACTTGCTTCTCATATATCAATGTCATGCCGCTACAATAAATACCTTCTTCTAATTAGGACTTTGGATATTCTTTGCCAAATAGTTTCCATGAGCAGCACAACTATTTTTCTAATGACATAGATTGATACTGGAGGAGTAAGAGATTTTAAAGTCAACACAAATGCAACAACTAAATGCTCACCACCTATTGAATTCACCTCAGGATATGAAAAACGTTAGTCAACGTTTAAAGGAATTCACCAAAGAGGTAAAGAGTTAAGTTAAAACGGTAATCAAACAGTTCAATTCCAAAGTACCGTTAAAACACTTACTTAGCTTCAGTGAACCTTACAGGATTTTATACAAGACTTAACTTGAAACAACACTCGTAGGCATGTCTCAATACTCTTATAATATTAGTTTCCCAGACAAGAACAATCCTTATACAATATATAAATAGAAAATTGACTCTTGACTGGACTAGACATTCGTTAGATTGGACTCAATAAAAAATTCATTAGTGATGCTTCCATGGTTGGCCTTTGTCCACATGATGCCAGCCAAGTGGATCACCAAAAAGCGTTACCAGATACCATTCCTATCAAAGCCCAGGAACATAAATTCGTTACAAACGATACTTTGACAAAGGATAAGGCACTAAAAATTTTAAAACTTATCACAAAAGTGCAATTTGTCTTAAAACTTATGAAAAGTGTAATGAAATCTTGAAACTTCTCAAATTAGTGCAATTGAGCCCTTCCATTAACTCCGTCAAATTTGCCTAACAAAAAATGTTGAAGTGGCTTATTTTAATCATTTCTCTCTCTTACGCAACAATTAGTCTAAGTAAAAATATCCACACATGCAAAACCACGTTGCTTTGTATAATTCACTTATCCAAAACGATGTCTTTTCCCTCTTCATAGTCGAACTTCATCCCCTTCCTTCCCCAATTGAGGACACGGTTCGAACGTGAAGCCCCAAACTCAACATCGTCTCTGGAACATCTCTTCTTCTTCCCAAATTGAAGTCTTCTGACCTAACCTCCAAGCTCAACGTTGTCTCCCTCTCTGAACGAAATTAACACTCGTCTCCTTTTGAACCCTAAGCCCCAAATCAAGTTGATGATTTGAAGTTCTCTTGTGATTTAGGTCCCCTTCGAGAGTTGGAATTCGACACCCATTGTAATCTGAAGTTCATAGAGTTCGAGTTTAATGCCCATCGCAAGTTCGCATTCTCTTCTTCGTTGACCGTGAGTTTATGCGAAGACCCATCGCGCGGTAGTCTCAGCGGCAGATCAAATGGCGTTGACGACGAAGATGGCAATGGTGACTATCTCTAAGCCTCTCCACTTCTCACGCAAGTAACGCATTGTTATCTCAATTTGAGCTTGATTGGAGTTTATAATTGTCATCATCTTACTGTAGTTGAGAAACCACAAACTAATGGTGGAACCAAAACCACGCTACCCGCAAACCAATATTGGTGTCAGAGCCAGGTATTGTAAGGTTTGTATAAAGAGCCAAGCAAGTTCGGTTGGTTTTGGGCATTTTTCCAAACCATACCTTTTAATAGAATGAAAGCCAAAGTCAAAGCTAGAGCCAGAGTCTTGTTCGGTTGGCATTGGGCATTTGTCCTAACCGACTTCTACTAAAATCACGCAAGTACAATTTCTAATACTAAAATTATGGCCAACGTTGCCTCACAAAAACTATCCATCTCTACTTTTGATGGGAACAGCTATGACTATTGGACCATTTTGATGGTCCAAGATATATGGGCCATTGTTAAAGAAATATATAAAAGACTTGAAAGAAGATGTAAGTGTTTCAGTGTTGTAACTACAAAAGGATGCAATGTCTCTTGGAGCAAACACCGCAACCAAAAAAGGAAAGTTTGGGACACATTATAAGTTAAATTTCAAGGAAAGTTTTGGACATTATGAAGCATGCTCGGAGTATGATGAAAATTAGGGAAGTGTTATAATTTTTGTATGGTGCTAACTTTGGTGTCAAAACTTTTCGTCAAATCATTTAAATATTATTTAATAAAAATCACTTAAATGCCAACTTCAATTCAGGATGCTGGAAATATTTCAATTTCCTTGATCAGCGTGCCTAGTTAGCATTAATAGCCTAAATAATGTTTCTAAATATTTTGCTCAAATAGAAACCTAATTCAAACAAATCAAGCTAGTTCCCTAAAAATCTTAAACCCTAATTCAGAAACCCCGAAATTAAGAGCTATATTTTGCAATGGAGAGCGGAAGCCGCACAAGTGGCTCAAATTCATTTCAGCAAGCAATAGGTTTGTTTCAATGTGGACAAAACACTCACCTTTTCCCTTATGCAAGATTCCTCCCTCGGGCACGAAGCCCCAATTTCTTTCCTTTAAGCACCAAGCCCTAATTCTTCCCTTCGATCACATGCCCTAATTATTTCTATCGCCGGTCGAGCGAGTGAAAGAAGATGACGATGGTCGAGTAACCAAGTGAGACAGAGACGACATGCAAGCAAGCGAGGGTGACCAGCGACTTCGAAGAGTGAGCGTGAAGTCAAGGGAAAGACAACGGTCGGGGATAGAAGTTTAAATTGTCACCGTTTTTAAAGCAAAAACAAAATTATGGTCGTATTCTTTATGCCCTATTAGGGTGAATGTGGAATCGATCTTTCTGCAAATGACTATAACAATTATGATCACGCTGAGTCGTGTTGGTGAAGTTAAGAATAACCGAGAGTACGAGAATACAAAAAGTATTGCTTTCTTTTGTTTTTAACCTTTCTTGGGCTTGAACTTTTTCCAACTTCAGTTCTAGGTTTATATATTTCTGGGGTAGTAAGATGTACCGCTTTCACATTTTTTTTTAATTAATTTGCAATTTTCTAATAACTCGTTAGTCGCAAGATTATATACATGACTCTTGGACTATGTCGTCACTTCCTGTCTGTGACATAACTGCACATTGTCCTTCATGTGTTTATGCATTAGATTTGCTGACAACAATGATGAAGCTAAATTTTCATAGAGAAATAGATGCATTACTCGAACTAGCGAGTACCACACCTCATTATTATCGAAAGGGACACAACGTATAGACCTGAATTTCTGACTTTAGATTAAGCGAAAAGTACTTTTCTTAAGCTAGAACAAAAAAACCTTCGTTGATATATTAAAATTAAGCTCCTAGGTTCCTCGAGATTTATTGATAAGAGGATGTGCGATGACTAACTGTTTCATCATGAATGACTGTTGAATCAGCTATATATCATGGTAGTTTGATTAAGCGTTAGACTACGATGCTTCTAGACTAATGCGTGGTTGTTGAAGATTGTGGCCAAGGATAACAAGAAGAAGAAAATCTAACCGGAGCCTATAAGTAGGCTTGGATGCTCGTTCATGTATTCACAAGAAATCAAACGAAAAAAGCTACAAACACACGTGCGCATACTTTAATGTCAACATTCATACCATATACTAACACCAGAAACTAACAGACTTGCAATGAATGAATGCAGCTTTACTATCTTAAGCTCTAATTGGTTTGTATTTACACCTGATTGAATCTATGTAACAGTCTCTCATGACACTAAGTTGGCTGTTGAACTGATCTGCCCGATATACATGAGTTGTTCGAAGACTATTAAGAGAGTGGCATCGGATGTTTTGATCTATGCTGAGTCGTTCCAAGTTGGCCTCGGACACATGCATAGGTTCAGATTGGAGTGGAAAACGGACCTAATTTATACCTGTATAAGATTATATACTTCTGAGTCTTTTACCGTTTTTTTTATCCGAGTGGGTGATTTGGGTATATGATGTCCGGATTGGATTCGATCTATCGTGTATGGACGATTTATTTTCTAGTGGTGACAAAATCTATCTTTAGAAATCTGAGAGTTTCTTGGAAATTTACAGTTTACTATTAAGTGACTCATCAACACCGGCCTTGCGGGAAATTTAAACTGTAGCAAATGCCATTAGGACTGGCTACAGAGGCATATTAATGACCAGTTCTCAATTTAACTAGCTTACCTAGTCTATTTAATCTGATCATAATGGTGTGATGTGAAGTCAGTATCATCTTCCTTTTGCTTTAGAGCAATTAGAAATTCCCAAAAATTAAAAAGTGTTCAAAGAATTTTTTTTTTTTTAAAAAAAAGGAAAGAAGAAGATGAAAGTCTGTGCATATGCATTTTGTAAAAGTGACGTAACGTTAGAGTTAATCGATCATGTCGTGTTACTTCATTCGTTTGTCAAACCATTCTCTTCTCATCACGACAGCCTAGTTGTGGTATGCGATTAGGTTTTAGCTGTCGAGGTGAGTCCACTAAATTCATTTAATACATTGAGAATAGTGGAAGAAAAGGGAACATGGACATTGAGTCCGAGCAAGAAAGTTTTGTATAGACTTAGTCCACATGTTATATGATAGACATAATCATCCACGATATTGAAATTGCAAGAGAAATTATATTTTCAATGGAACGAAGTGTAGGTCACATAATTTTTATGGCGTGATTGACTTGATTTGGCGGACTCATCAATACATAAATTTGCTTGATCAAAATTGGATCGATTATGGAAAATTGTTGGGGCACATATTTTCTATCAAATCCAGCTGGATTGATGGCTTGACTGACAGCCGATCATTCCAAAACTAGCAATAGATATTTTGTTTTTGGGTCGAAGACTAATAATAGATTTGATCCACTCCATTGTTTTACACTTCAATTTCCATTCAAATAAAAAATTTATGTGTTAGCAAGAGTGCCTGATCCTTCCGGTACTTCCTGGCTTTTTTAATACGCACTTGCTGGTGTTATAAGTACTGGGAAAAAAAAATTCCTCAATATGGCATTATTTTGATCGGACAAATCAAACACTAATTGCATTTAAAACATTTTCATAATATCTAAGTATGACATGCAAATTAAGGTATTCCAATGCTAATATGATATTTAATAGGACAAAATTCAGGCGAGAATGAGTCACGTAACATGCTCTTGCTCTAAAAAAATAGCCTGTTAAAAAAAAATGAAATCGCCTGTTAAAAAAAATCGTCCCAAAAATTATATTTATTGTCCTATGATAGCACATATTTCATCAAATGAGTAAATCGAAAAGGGAAAAATTATCCACTTGCCAGAAGTTTATAGAAACATAATCATTCCCCATGACATACGATTTCTTCATCAGAGCATCACCCACTGAAATTAATTTCATTTTCTTTTTGAAAAATAAAAAGACAAATGTGTCATAAATTTATCTTCCAACTTGTTCTTGTGCTCCGCCCCTCGACGCACCCCACGCGAAAGACCCAGGTCAGCTCACAGTCAATCGTCTGATGGTCGATGGATAAGACGAAACGGGGAGGAGAGACGAGAAATGAACAAGCAGTCAGATCCTGGAATTTCATGGTGGAATGAGGACGAGATGACTAAGAACTACTCCTGAAGATGTGGTTGAGGGAGGAACTACGTGGCGAACACTGGCCAAATGAGATTCCATATAATGTTGTCGGTAAGAAAGATCTAGCAACCGGACGTCACGGTCTTGTACGCTCGCCCACTTATAAATGCCCCGCTAGAGCGATCTAAGCTTTGGTGGAGCTCCCCACGCATTTTGTTCTATAGTGAGATGGCCGATACACATGAGAATCTCCACATAGCGATGCTTCCGTGGTTGGCCTTTGGCCACATGATGCCATACTTGGAGCTAGCCAAGTTGATGGCTGGAAAGGGTCACCGGATATCATTCCTATCGGCCCCCCGGGAAACATAGATTGCCTCCCGAAACCCCCTCCGGACCTCGCTCCTCTCATCAGCTTCATGAAGCTTCCCTTACCGACCGTCGAACACTTGCCGGAGGGCGCCGGAGCCACCAGTGACCTGCCTTACGAGAAGATCCAGTTTCTCAAGAAGGCTTACGACATGCTCCAAGAACCCATGGCCCGGTTCCTCGAATCTTCGGATCCCAATTGGATCATGTACGATTTCACTCCGTATTGGGCTGGCCCGATCGCTTCTAGGCTCGGCATAAGGAGTGTTTTCTTCAGTATTACGACTGCTGCCAGCTTGGGCTTTCTTGGGCCAACATGGGCTTCAAAAGGGGGAGACTACAGGAAAACTCCGGAGGATTTCATGAAGCACCCCAACTGGGTTCCGTTCCCGACAAGCGTCGCATACCGCCACTTCGAGATCAAGAAGATTTTCGATGCGGTTTCACGCAATGTGTCAGGCATCACAGATTTATATCGCTTTGGGGGCAGGCCAAGAATGTTGTGACATAATAGCATTAAGAAGCAGCTATGAGGTTGAACCCGAATGGTTGAGCCTCCTCAAAGATATCCTCGCCAAACCAATCTTCCCCGTTGGGCAACTTCCCCCAAGCAATCCCGAGATGCGAGGCGAGACCGACTCGTGGCGGTCGATCAAGGAATGGCTTGATGTGCAAAGAAATGCACCGTGGTGTATGTGGCATTTGGGAGCGAGGCCAAACCAAGCCAAACTGAATTGACGGAGATCGCCCTAGGGCTAGAGCTTTCGGGGTTACCGTTTTTCTGCGTACTCAAGACTTGGCTCGGCTCGGCCGACACTGAGTCGGTCGTGTTGCCGGACGGTTTTGAGGAGCGAGTCAAAGGGCGTGGCATGGTTTGGGATAGCTGGGTGCCTCAGCTCAAGATACTCACGCGCGACTCAGTGGGCGGGTTCTTGACTCATGCCGGGTGGAGTTCGGTGGTGGAGGCGCTAAGCTTCGAGAGACCCTAATACTTTTCACATACTTGGCAGATCAAGAACTAAATGCGAGGCTCTTGGAGGAGAGACAGATTGGGTACCCGATACCAAGGAATGAGTCCGATGGGTCGGTCACTAGGCAGTCCGTGGCTGAGTCGCTAAGCATGGTGATGTTGGAAGAGAAGGGTAGGGTTTACCGAGAGAAGGCAAAGGAGATGAGGCCTATATTTGGGGACAAGAATGTCCAAGAACGTTATGTCAACAACCTTCTTAATTATCTGAAGGATCACAGGCCTGTGAAACACCTAAAATCAAAGGGGATCACAATATAAAGCAACATATGATGTGAATATCTAGAGCTTGTGCTGAGTATCAATGTTTGGCAAGATGTATGTATTTTGCTTTGTGCATGAAACTAGATGTATTATTTCATTATGTTAAGAAGAAAATAGTTTATGTATTGATCGCTCAATGGATGAAGTACAATCAATCTATAATCGCGTGAGATGTACACCATTTGACTTTACTTTTGAATTTTGAAATTTCTCTACTCTGATTGACTTTCTTCTTCATATGGCTACACCATGTAACATAACTACTACAAAAAGTACCTTTCTTTTTTATGGGTTTTTATGTTTTGATGGGCTTATTTAAGCCCATCCACCCATGTTGGGCCAAAACCCGGCCTGTAAGTGAAGGGCCCATGGAGGAGGTTATGATATCTAAGCGGTTAAGATATATGAGCAGTTACGTTATTTTGAAGTAGCATTTTAGAGAAAGAGAAATTACGTTCTCTCAGTTTTACGCTCTCAAAAAGTTTCTCCCTAAATAGAACAATACTCTCCTCGGAAGAACAGTATCGAGATTCCTCTCCGAATTGCGACATTGGTATTTTAATCTGTGAAAGACAAGGTACATTCGACTTCGTAATGTACCTTTCAATCGATGATACATGTGTTTTCTGGGCTTGTTTTTCCGCATTTGTTTTTTGGGGTTCGATTTAGTATCGGATTAATTTGGGAATCCGTTTCCCCAACATTGGTATCAGAGAACTTGTTCATGTTTCCCGATTACTGTATATGTTTATGAATTGTTTTTGATTGAATTTTTCGTGAAACGCCACCATCGGTTGATCGGGGACGGAAAAATCCCAATGCTGCGTCTTGTTCACCCCCGTTTATGATTTTCTGTAAATCGAAGTTTGTTTCTGATAGTGTAGAGTTGTAGCTCTCGTCGATACGAGAAAATCAACTGGTGGCTCACCACCAGGGACCGCCAGACGTGCCGCCACGCGCAACCAGAAGATTTGGCGTCATTGGCGCATGCAACACACATGTCGAGGCGGTTCCTAGGCGCGTGTGACACACGCGCAAGCGGCAGAAACCGTAAGCGCATGCAACACTTGCGCGCGGTAACCGCACACGCGTGCATGGAACACGTGTGGCAACCGCTGGTATGTGCCCAAATGATGTCATCGTGACGTCAGCCGGCGATTGGCCGCGCACGCGCCGGAGCACGTGCGGGTGATGTCATGATGACGTCACCTAGTAGGGTCAATCGGTTCGACCCGACCCGACCCGTCTTTGTTGACCCGTTGAGTCTTGACTGTTGACCGTTGACTTTGACCGTTGACTTTAACCATTGACCGTTGACAAAAAAAAAGAGAAAGAAAAAAGAATGTATTTCTTTTTCAATTAAGTCTATGTGGATCATATGTAATCCCTTTTTATTCTGCATTTGTTGCAGGAACAATGGCTCCCCGTCAGGCGCGCACACATATTCGCGCAACTATAGATGAACAAAAAGAAAGGTTTTCAAGGTTGATAGCTGAGTTGACTGATTATCGATGGAAGAGTGGCGATTTAATTGATCATGTTCTCGAGGTCAACAAGAAAATACAAGAGGTCATATGGAAGGGTTATCCCATGCCACATTCTGAGATGATGCGATTCTTCATGAACACTCTTCCACCAGAATAGGAAGGAGTGTTGAATCGCCTACGGGAGGTCAACAGAGTTACTAAGTATAAAAGGCTTGTAATAGCTTTTAAAGATGAATATTATTAGGTTGGAGCCATAGATTATGACTCAAGGAATAACTTCAATCCGATGGGGGATGAATGTGCAAAGGAGAAATCCTAAGGGATATCTGTCTGTTTTTTTGTGGCTGCCAAGAATGCCTGAAGAATTTACAAAAGAAAAGCTCAAGAAATTGAACAAAAAAGAGTTTTTCCCTCTTCATAGGTTAACTTGGCGTTAGCTGTTTCGAGTGGTCTTTATTTAGTATACTTTATGGATATTTTATGTAAATATTTTCTACCTCGTTTATATCGGTGTAGCAATTGATGTGTTGGTTACATTATGTGAAAATATTTTTATTCTATAAATATTGGATGTCCAATATCAATTGCTTCTATTATTATTAACTATTGTGGGTAGTTCATAAAAGTTTCTGTAACTTCAAAGAACTTATTTTGCATAAAAGATTATATTAATGATAATTTCAAGTTAGGTTTTTGGATAATGATTGGAAACATAGTGACATTTTTTATTCTGAAACCTTATTTGAAATATTCATTAATATGATGAGTTTGTGCAAAATGGATGCATAAATGATATGCATTAATAATTCATGTATATGTGTATGATAAGTTTAGATCAATGGCTTCAGCCACTAAGAGCATAGTCGTTGAATTGAACAAAGATAAGAAGTTGAACGGCGATAATTTTGAAATATGGCATATGAAAATCCAATATGTGCTGGAAGAGCAAGAGGCACTAGAAACTCTTAACATAACTATGGAAGAACCTGAAGATGGGAACATTGCATAACATAAGATAGATAAGGATGCATTTGCTGCATGGAAGAGAAAGAATTTTTTTGCTCGCATTACGTTGCTGAGTAGCATGGAGAATGATGTCATGTATGAGTTTAGGCATTTTGAGAATGCCAAGGAAATGTGGGAAGCGTTGGGATGTGAATCGTTGCAGAAAGATCATTCTACAAAGGCCTGGATGGTGCAAATTGCGAACCTCGACCTCAAATCAAACCTATGATTGGCAACCTCGGTATGAACGTGACCTGTTGACAAACGCGTGTCAACCAACCAACATTATAGACGCCACGAGTGAAAGAATTCGCTATCTCGCTCGATAAGTCGAATCGACCATCACAAGAGAATCTTGATAAGGTCAAGTCCTCAAAAGAACAGTAAAAGAGAACCTCTCAATTCTTTTCCTCAAAAAAAAAAATATCCCCCAAAGAAATTCAGTCAATCTTAAATATAGGCCTTCTAGCTGCCACACAAACCCTAAAGCCAACCCTAGGAATCTAATGCGTCATATTCTAGAATATACCTAAACAAAAAGATATATATATTAACTTGGTCAAATATTTGGTGACCAAATAATCAAATTGCGCCAAGATTCTTCAAGATTTGATCCAAGGTCATCTCCACGCCAAAGATCACAAACCATGATGCCAATAGCTTGCCTAAATTGCTTGGCCCGCGCTCGAGTAATCGAACCAGTAGGAATAGACAATAGGTCCCTAGCAACTCCTCCTCGATACTCCTCCTCGATATGGCTCGATGTCCACATCACATTGGCAGCAAAATTTGGTCATACGTCGGTGATCAAACTGAGGCAATTCACTATAAGGTTTGACTCTTACAAAAAGCCTCATGGTCAGACCATAAAACAACACCTGAGAAAGATGTCAAACATGATTAACGAGTTGAAGGATGCTGGTTATGTCCTAACTCATGAGCAGCAAGTGTAAGCAGTGATCCGTTCCTTGCCTCAGAGTTGGGAGCATATGAAGGTGCACCTGACCCATAATGAGAACATCAAAACCTTTGAGAATGTTGTGCGCCACCTTGAGCTAAAAGAGGACCGCTTCCTGGCCGTTAAGCCAGAAATTGACATTTATTATGCTGGTTCTAGCTCACATGGAGTTTTGAGCTCTAAACGCAAACGTCCTGATTGATTCAAAAGATAGAAAGGCAAGGGAGCAAGTTTTTCAAGGAAGAAACCAAAAGTTGACTAACATGAAAGATGAAAGCATCCTCGAATGAAGAAGTTGTCAAGGGTGAAGTGTTACAATTGTGACAAGAATGGTCACTATGCTCGCGACTGTTGCGAGCTAAAGAAAGTAAACACCCCTTGTACTTTTGAGAACTTTGCTTATGTGTCAAGTTCTATATTCTTAACTGAATCTAATTCTTTGTGGACTGTAGATTCGGAAGTAATAGACCATGTAGTGAAGGATAGAGAATCTTTCGTGGAATTTCGATGAGTCCCGTCTGGAACTAAATGGATCTATGTAGGAAATAACTCTAAAGCCGAAGTAAAAGGGATTGACACCTGCCAATTGAATATGCATGGTGAACGCACTTTGTTCCTACATGATGTATTATATGCTCCAGAGATTCATCGAAATTTAGTGTTTATTTTAGTGTTGGTAAAACTTGGTTTTAGTATGAACTTCCATAATAGTTGTGTGGATTTGTATTTGAATACAAACTACTATGGTTGTGGTTATTTTTTAGATATTTTTATTGTATTAAATGTTGACTGTGGTAATGTCAATGTTTGTTATTCCATTTTCACGTCTTCTAATTCATATGATAATGATGTGAATGTGTGGCATGCTAGATTTGGTCATATTGGCCAAAAACGTATGAATAGGCTAGCCAAAGAGGGCTTGTTAGGCAATATTGAAAAAGTCGATTTGTTCATATGTGAGCATTGCCTAACAAGGAAAACGACAAGGAAATCATTTGCAAAAGGTAAAAAAGCTTAATTTCCTTTGCGTTTAATCCATTCTGATGTCTGTGGTCCAATGAATGTGAGAGGAATGCATGGGACTGTTTATTTCATCACATTTTTAGATGATTATACTCGATTCGGATATGTCTATTTGATTTCTCATAAATTTGAAGCATTGAGTTGTTTCAAAAATTTTATAAGCTTGGTAGAAAATCAATTAGATAAAAAAAAAAAGTATTAGATCTGATCAAGGTTAAAAATATTTATCTGATGAGTTCAGAAATTTATATGATGAAAAATGAATAGAAAGACAGTTGTCTATTCCATATACTCCTTAACAAAATTGTGTTGCGGAAAGAAGAAACAAAACCCTACTTGAAATGATTAGGTCCATGATGGCACATGCTAATTTACCTATCACTTTTTGGAGTAATGTTTTATATACTTAACCGTGTGCCTTTCAAATCAGTTACTTCCACTCCATATGAGTTATGGATATATAGAAAACCAGACTTAAGTTTTCTTAAACCGTAGTGTTGTGCTACCTATACTCATAAGCCATCTCACAAGTTTGGAAAATTAGGTCCCAGAGGAAAAAAAAGTATTTTTATAAGATATTCAGAACACTCGAAAGGGTATGTGTTTATAGGTGAGTAGGAAAGTAGAAGTATAACTGAAATTGAATCACGGGATTTCACATTCTTAGAGAATGAATTTCCTAAGAATGGCGAAATAGGTGAGGATCCCTATTTGAAACCTTGGATTAAGATAATGAACTTAATGGAGTTCGTCCAAGTGAGAGTAACATGAGAAGTGATGAATTTAATTCAACTCACTCTCAATTACAACCACATGATGAAACGATATCGTCATTATTTCATCCGAATGGGAGTATAATGGGGAATGATATGCAAAGTGTACAATCTCCCGTACGGCGAACAAGTCGTAAAAGTATTCTCCATCGACGTTTTGGCATTGAAGGAGAAACTTTTATGATTGCTTCACAAAATGAAGATGAGTCAAGAAATGTAATTGAGGATCTAAATTGCCCTAATAAAGAAAAATAGATGCATGCAATAGAAGATAAGATGGAGTCAATGAAGTCAAACCATGTTTGAGAACTAATTGATCTTCCAAAAGGACGCATAGCCATTGGGAACAAGTGGGTTCTCAAAATAAAGCGTAAAGTCGATGGCTCAATATAAAGATATAAAACTCGTCTTGTAGCGAAAAGGTATAATCAACAAGAAGGAATCGATTATGAGGAAACATTTTCTCCTATTGTGAGATTTACCTCGATTCACATTATTCTGGTAACAGTGGCAAGTATGGATCTTGAGTTACATTAAATGGATGTAAAAACTATTTTTCTCAATGGAGAGTTATAAGAGGAAATTTATACGGAACAACCTGTTAGTTTCATTATTAAAGGCCATGAACAAAAGGTATGTCAACTTTTAAAATCGATATATGGCCTTAATCAGTCGTCAAGACAATAGTATATACGTTTTCGTAATACAATAATGGCATATGATTTTTCAATGATTGATGAGGATCATTGTGTAAATATCAAAAGATCCAAAGATCAATTTGTGATCATATCATTATATGTTGATGATATACTGATTACCGAAAGCAATATGGAGTTTGTTAATATTGTCAAGAGTTGGTTATCTTCCAACTTTGAGATGAAAGACATGGGTGAGGCTGCATACATTCTTGGAATTAAGATTTCAAGAGATCGCTCAAATAGATCATTATCTCTTTCGCAAGAAACATACATAAATATGGTTCTTGAACGATTTCGTATGCAAGATTGTAAACCCATAGATACTCCTATTGCAAAAGGTAAATGATTGAGCCATAGAATGTGTCCAAAAACTCTACAAAAGAATGAACAAATGCAACATGTTCATTATGCTAGTACTGTTGGAAGCTTAATGTACGCTATGATGTGTACAAGACCTGATATATGCATTGCAGTTGTAATGATGAGTAGATACCAATCCAATTCAGGTCAAGCACATTGGAAAGACGTTAAAAAAATACTGAGGTATCTAAAGGGAATTGCTGATTATACGTTGAGTTACCAAGGAAAGGATCTGCGACTTGAAAGCTATTCAGATGCTGATTGAGGAGGAGATTTAGATGAAAAGAAATCCACCTCTGGATTTGTTTTCTTACTGAATAATGGCGCCATATCTTGGAGCAATAAGAAACAAACGTGTATAGCTTTGTCCACGATGGAAGCTGAGTTCGTGGCATTATCAACAGCAATACAAGAAAGTGTTTGGCTTAAGAGATTTTTGGATCATTTAAGTGTTATTGAAGATGTTGCAAACTCATTGTTGGTTAATTGTGATAGCCAAGCAGCGATAGCATACATCAAAGATCCAAAATATCATAGCAAGACCAAACATATATATACCAAGTATAATTTTGTTAAAGATATGGTTGCACGAAAAGATGTAAATTTACAGTACATATCTACGCATAGAATGGTAGCGAATAGTATGACGAAGCCAATACCTAGAGATGTGTTTTGTGACCATGTGAAATCTCTAGAACTGCGTAGATGCTGATGTACTGAATATTGTAATTTCCCTTAAGTGTTCATATTTAATGAATTTATGTTTTCACTATTAATGCCTATGAATCTATGTTTGACGTTTATGCATCTTAATGCTTAGTGCATTATATAAAATTGAGAAAAGATGTTAGACAAATGAAAGATTAACCCACTCACACGGGTAATCGCCTCTATTAACTATGTGATAAATAGGGATGAGACGATTTTTAAGCTTATTATCTAGGTGATAATCGAGAGCTCAAGCTTAAAATATGTTTATCACCTTAACTGAGTGTTAAGATGATGACATAATATTTACTATGTCTGAAAGTAAAATAACCCACATATTTTACTTTATCTGTTTAAGATGCCAGATGTGAGTTTTGATGAATTCTATGAATAAGTAGATATGTGAACTCAAGTTAGACATTAGGTATGTCTGAACTATCATCTGTATGATATTGAAAGTGTAGACATATGCTCCATGGGAAATGAGTTAATACTGTAATATGTATTTCATATTACGTATGCATGAGACGACCAACAAGAGTAGCAAAGTTTTAATCTCAACTTTTATGCCGTGTGAGACTTTTGAGGAAAAGAGTTTCTCAATTAAGTGCCTTAATGACTCTTACTTATTCTTAAGATTTCTATTAAGTGTTTGCTATCTTAGAATGTTGCCAATGATCATGTATTGATTCGATCTAATGTGACATTTCTAGAAAAGCAAGTTGAACTGAAATTGAGAGTTTTAAGGAAAGAAGAAAATCAAATTTGGAGAATCACATTCTAGTTTTGTGTTCACTGGTCGACCAATTATGATCACTTTTTGGGATAATCATAATTGTGAATACAATATATATCATTATTTAAAAAAAAGATCAAGAGAGATATAAATGTGATCGATCGATCTAGATACTGCATACTAAATCTACTTAGAATGTGATGCCCATTATGAGCTGCTATATATTCCTAATAGATGTATGGCAATGAGCTCTCAAGTATGCTGGTCGCACGGATTATTTACCAGTATAAATGTTGCAGAGAGGTAAAGAGGATTCTGTTTGGCCCACCATGTGCAAATGGGAGATAATGGGTTTTTATGTTTTGATAGGCTTATTTAAGCCCGTCCGCCCATGTTGGGCCAAAACCGGCCTGTAAGTAAAGGGCCCATGGAAGAGGTTATGATATCTGAGCAGTTAAGATATATGAGCGGTTACATTATTTTGAAGTAGCATTTTAGAGAAAGAGAAATTACGTTCTCTCATTTTTACGCTCTCAAACAATACTCTCATTGGAAGAACAGTATCGGATTCCTCTCCGAATTGCAACATCGCTGTTTTAATCTGTGAAAGACAAGGTACGTTCGATTTCGTAATGTACCTTTCGATCGGTGATACATGTGTTTTCTGGGCTTGTTTTTCCGCGTTTGTTTTTTGGGATTCAATTGAGTATTGGATCAATTTGGGAATCCGTTTCCCCAACACTTTTAATTAGGACTTTGGATATTCTTTGCCAAATAATTTCATGACCAGCACAATTAATTTGCTAAGGGTAGAGATTGACATTGGAAAGTCAGAAATTTAAAAGTCAACACAAACACAACAACCAAATGCTCGTCATTTATTAACCACCTCAAAATACGACACATAGTTTAACACTTAATGGAATTTACTAAAGAGATACAAAGTAAAAGGCAATATTCTAATCAGAGTTACTTCCAATATACCATTAAAACATTCAATTGTCCTTAAGGAAACCTTAGAGAAGTTCGTATAAACTCAACTTGGAACAAACCTTCTAGTATAGGCAATTATTAAAGATATGGGATAATAGTTCAAAAAGTCCCAAACCTAATATACGTCAGCCAATTCATTTTAAATATTTCAGTTGTACAAATTCAGTGCTAAACTTTTTAAAGATATGCCAATGTAGTCATTCTTGTTAAATTTGACCGAAAATCATTGATGTAGACATCGACCAACCTACATGGCATGGTCAACTTCAGCATGAATGATTTTAGAATTCTTTAATTTTTTTTTCTGAATTTTTCTTCTTCTTTTTTTTCCTTTTCTTTTGGTTAACATCCGATCTTAGGCAAGGGCCACCCTCGCCAAGGCGAGGATGATCTTCACCCTCACTAGATCTGGTGAGGCTAGCTGTCACGCCCCGATCCTCCGAGCGCGTGTCCATCCCTCAGTGGTCGATTAAATAGCGACGTCCCCGGACACGTCGCCGACCCGTTCATTTTAATGCGCATGTGGAAGCAAATAAATAAATCTCCAAACAACATGAAGATGTGATAGAAAAGTAGAGCCACAATTTCACAAAACCACAACACACCTTTATATACAACAGACTAAGTCATTTACAAGCTAGTCCCTATTCACAAAAATCTATAACTTTTCACTAACTCCTATCAACATGTAGACGAACTCAAATTGACAAGCTAAGTAGCCTTTGAATATAATGTAGCATTGCAGACGGCATCAATGAGAAAGGTTTCACGACTTCGTGCCCCCATTATATATATTCACTGTCTTATAAGTTCCCCATGAATTTTGGTCTATAGACAATGGCCGATACAAATGATAATCTCCACATATTGATGCTTCCATGGTTGGCCTTTGGCCACGTGATGCCATTAATGAAGAAAAATAACCAAAAAAATCTTAAACGTATTGCAATTTTTTCAAATCAATCTTAACTTTTTTTGGCCAATTTAGTCCTAAATCTTTTGTAATTGTGCCAATTCAATTCATTTGGCTAAATTTGACCAGCTAGTACAATAGAACTCTTGAAATAAATTTGGAGCATAAATCAGAAGTTAAAATTATTAGCTTTTCTATTTTTGAAACAAATGTGAGAAATGAAAACTATTTTCATCATTTACTCTTGTTATTGCCCATCACCATCCGCTGCCTGTCGTCGAACACTATCAGCAATTGGCGGCGGGCGTCCATTAGTAGAAACAAAAATTTTGAGTCATTATAAAATGCGTTTCTTACTCAGAAACTTGTCCATAAAATAAAATTTGAGAAATCAATTTATAGCCAGAACGAATAGAAATTTTGTCATGTGAGCCCTAAGTGCTAAGTTTTGACATTTCCGGTGTTCGTACCTTTGAGTCTGGGACACCTGATGCATTGCCCGTTACCACTTCGAAAATCTTCTTGATCTCGAAGTGGCGAAATGCCAATGCGACCTTAGCCGGGAAAGGAATCCCCTTGGGGCGCCAAGTGAACTATTGCGGAAATAGAAAAATGACATTGTATTACCAATTAGATTTCTGTTCCAAACTTGTTCCAGAGAAAGAAAAACAAAGAAATAGAAAAAGAAAAAATTTGTCAAGTGCGCCCTTAAATACCAAAAGTTCCAAAATCAAAGAATGATAGAATACTTAAGTGCCAAAAGTGAAATATTCCGGCTAACGACTAGTGTTACATTTTCCAGCGACCATTTTTATTGATGTGGCAATTTTTTTTTAAAAATTATCCACATGGCAATTCTTTAAAAAAAAAAAAACTATTTACGTCAATAAAAGCCCCTAAAATTAATTTTAATATAAATAGTAATTAAAAGCTAGATTATTTGAAAATAAAAAGGAAGGAGAAGGGAGAACAACGGGGTCAGTGAGGGCCAGGGGCTGGCGACCTTAGCAAACACTCACCCCACCATCGCTAGCTATTTTCGGAGATGGTGGAGCACCGGTGGCAAGGGCCAAGGCCCTCATTGAACTTGTTGTTCCTAGGCAGTGGCCAACGACCTTAGCTGACCACCGGCCCAAATCTGGGGTAAGGATCGTGGCACTTCCCCAGATCCAACAAAAGTCATCGACCGAGGCTAGCCCCACCGTTATTGGCCCTTTCTGGCTATGGTGGGGTGGCGGTGGCAAGAGCCAATGCCCTCGCCGAACTTGCTATTTCCCCTTCTTCTTTCTTTTGTTTTATTAATATTTACAATTTAGTTTTCTACTTTATTTATAATTAATATTAAATTAATAAATTTAGGGGCAAAAAGACGTTTTGCCCTTTCATTGTTGAGTTGGCTTCCGAAGAGTCACATAGATCATATATATTATTAAAAAAATGTCACGTTGGATTTTCGACTACTCTTGCTAAATTTAGTACTAAAATGTCTCATTTAAAAAAAAAAAGTGACATTAAATGTACCTTTTGTAACTTTTGACACGAAAGTGTCTACCTCTGCCAAGTTTTGGCTCTCTCACTATACTTTGTTCCTTACTCATATTGATTCAGGGCAGGCCACGAAAGTTGTAACATAATAGCACTTACAAGTAGTTATGAGTTCCAACCCGAATGGTCAAGTCTCCTCAAGGATATCCACGGCAAACCATTCTTCCCTGTTGGGCAACTTCCCTGGAGCGATCCCGAGACGCAAGGCAAAACCAACATGTGGTGGCCGATCAAGGAATGGCTCAATGCGCAAAGGAAAGGTACTGTAGTGTACATGGCATTCGGGAGCGCAGCCAAACCGAACTGACTGAGATTGCCCTAGAGCTAGAGCTTTCGGGTTACTGTGAAGATGAAGAACCAAATGAAAAATATGATGATGAACAAATGTAGATGGAGATGAAGAATAGAATCTAGGAAAGTGTAACCGATTCTGGAAGTGCTTCGTATTTCATTGTATCAAAGTATCATTGTAGTACAAAGTATCTGAAACAACAATGAATATAGATTCTCTATTCTTCCTCCTCTACTCTATCTTACTTGTATCTCTTGAATTGAAACCTTCAGCAACTGATCAAGTCTTCGAGGCTTTCATTTGATACTGTGATGCGGAGCATCCATGGAGGATTTCTTTTTTCTCCCTCTATCTCTCTCTCTCTCTCTCTCTCTCTTTTTATATAGGAAGAAGTACTTTTTCTCGTAACAGAGAAAACTGAATATTGTTCATAAGAAAAACATAATACACCTCATAGCACAAGTGTTAGTTTTTGGATTTATATGACTTGGCGATCCATGTCATTCTCCACTTCAGGCATCTCCTTCATTGATGTCGATCCAAGCTGGTCTTCATCATGAGTTCTTCACCGTAGATCATCATCTCTTTGTAGTTTGCTGCATCGCCAAGTCCTCTGCTTTCTTTTGTTTCTTGTTTTTCAACACGTGCTGTTTTTCTTCTTCAACTCTGTTCCTTTATATTTAACATCCCCCCTCAAATTGGGAAGGGTGAAGGATCCCATTCCCAATTTGGTGCGAAGAGACATATGAGCTGATCGGGAGAGGGATTTAGTGAAAATGTCAGCTAACTAAAGATGGCTGGGAATGTATTGGACCTGAAGGGAACCAGAAGACACCTTTTCACGAACGAAGTGAAAATCAACTTCGATGTGCTTTGTGCGAGCATGCAATATTGGATTTGCTGTGAGGGAAATAGCTGATATGTTGTCACAAAATAAAGATGTAGCTACTGCAAGAGGAATACCAATATCACGTAATACAAAGCTGATCCAAGTTAGTTCAGCTATTGTAGAAGCTAGTGCCCGATACTCTGCTTCTGTGGAGGATCTTGAAATAGTGGATTGTTTCTTGGCTGACCAAGAAATCAAATTAGAGCCAAGAAAAGTGCAGAAACCTGTAGTAGATCGTCGAGTGGTAGGACAGCCTGCCCAATCAGCATCTGAAAAGCCATAGAGACTTGTTGAACTCCTGGGGTGGAGATAGAATCCAAGGTGGACAGTCCCTTTGACATATCGAAGGACTCTTTTTAATTGATGAAAGTCTGCCACTGTTGGATGTTGCATCTTTTGACAGAGAAGATTTGTTGCAAAAGCTAGATCTGGTCGAGTTATTGTTAAGTATTGAAGACCACCTACCAAACTGCTGTATTCAACAGGATCTGTTAGCTGAGTTTCAGCATTGGCCATGAGAACTGATCGAAGTGGCAAAGGTGTTGAGATTGGTTTGCAATCTACCATATGAGCTAGTTTAAGTAAGTCAATAGCATATTTTGTTTGGCATAGAAATAAATTCTGGGAGATACGTTTGGCTTCAATGCCTAAGTAGTAGTGAAGATTTCCAAGGTCCTTCATATGGAACTGAAGACTGAGAGTCTGAATCAATGTGGTTAAAAGTTGAGGTGAGCTACCTGTCAAGATAATGTCATCGACATATAGCAGCAACAATACTGTATGTGACTTAGTATGAAGAACAAATAAGGAGGGATCAGTTGTGCTACAGAAAAAACCAATTTCAAGAAGAAAGTTGCTGAACTTATCGAACCAGGCTCTTGGAGCTTGTCGAAGGCCATATAAGGACTTGTGAAGTAGACAGACATAACTCGATTTTTGAGGATGTATGAAGCCAGGAGGCTGTTCCATATAGACGGTTTCATTCAAGTCTCCATGAAGAAAGGCATTTTTCACATCAAGTTGGTGTATTGGCCATTGTTTCTTTAGAGCTATGGACAATACTATGCGAATTGTTGCATGTTTCACAACAAGGCTAAAAGTCTCAGTAAAGTCAAGTCATGCTTCTTGATGAAAGCCTTTGGCTACTAGTCGAGCCTTTAGCCTGTCAAGACTACCATCAGGTGCTAGTTTGGTCTTAAAGACCCACTTACAACCTACGACATTCATCTGGTTTGTTCTTGGAACCAATGTCCAGGTGTGAATTGTCATACAGAGCACTCATTTCTTCTTGCATTGCACTGTACCAGGCTTTATCAGCCAATGTTGACTCAATGGATCTTGGTTCCATGGGAACTCAATACTCAGCCAAACAAGCATATTTTGGATTTGGCTTGATAATACCTGATTTTAGTCAAGTCTGCATATGATGAACAACAGGATTACTTTGAGAAGAGGATAGGCCAGGATTGTGTTGTTCTGGTTCAGGGCTAATATTAGTAGGTAGTACATTTTGAGAAGATGAAGAACCAGAATTATGATACGCATGATCAGTAGAGATATTTGGAACCACAACACCTAGAGAGGTAGATACTGGTTGTGTTTCTGTGATGAAGTCATTCTGTATTGGTGCTGATGAAGTAGCTTGTGGCATCTATTCACTATATAGATGATCATTGTAAAAACTATCCATAATAGGATGATACTAACTTGTGCTTGCTGACTGATGAAGAGGGCTATTGTTTGTTGTGTCAGTACTTGGAGGTTCGAGCAATTGAACTTCTCTAATCCATTGTTTATATAAAGGTGTATACTGTCCATACTCGTTGACCACCCTCTTTGTGAAGGAAAAAGTGTTTCATCAAAAACCACATGCCTACTGATATATATACGATTATCAGTAGGTACAAGACATCGATACCCTTTATGCAGTTCACTGTATCCCAGAAATACACAGGTAAGGGATCGAGGATCAAATTTGTGTTTTGTGTATGGTCTTAAGCATGGATAACATGCACACCCAAATACCTTCAAATGATCATACTGTGGCTAACTATTATGAATCTTGTTATAGGGTGTATCCATCTTTAGTTTTGGTGTAGGAAGTATATTTACAATGTAATTTGCAGTGACAAAGGCATCTACCCAAAATTTCAGTGGAACCTTGGAGTGATATAACATGGCTAATCCCAGTTCTACAATGTGTCAATGTTTTCTCTCTAAAACCCCATTATGTTCTGGAGTGTGTGGACATGATAGGTGTTGTTTTATGCCACAATTCTGCAGATGACATTGGAATCTGTTACTTACAAACTCTCCTCCTCCATCACTTTGGAAGATTTTGATTTGATGATTGTATTGTTTTTCTACTAATTTCTGAAATTGAACAAAGATATCATAGAACTCAAACTTCAACTTCATGGGATATAGCTAGCTATATCGTGAGAAACTGTCAACAAAAATCACATAGTATCTAAACTTCTGAAATGAATTGATTGGTGAGGGTCCCCAAATGTCACAGTGAATCTTTTCTAATGGCAAATTCGATATAGAATCTGATAATGAAAAGGAGAGAGCTGTACTTTTTGCTATTTGACAGCTGCTGCAAACATTCGAAGAAGTTGAATTAAAGTGAATCAGCTTCTGATGTTGCAGATGTTTCACTATCTGAAAATTTGTATGAGCCAGCCTCTGGTGCCATATGTCTTCATCCACAGTTTTCTGCCTTTGAGTAAAAAAAGCTGTTGTAGTCTATGTATCAACTTGATAGAGGCCTCTAGTCTTCCTTCCAAGCTTGACTGTTACTTTGGTATTGTTGTCCTTTACATAAACACCAAGTTTGTCAAAAATAAAAGAGCAAGAATAGTCATATGTGAGCTTAGAAACTGAAAGACGATTCTTCTTTATTTCTGGTACTATTAGAACATCATTGAGAGGTAATGTATTACCTTCTGTATTTAGACAAGTGTTACCAATATGTGTAACGCAGTAAACACGATCCATTTCCTACCATCACAAAGATCGGGTCCTTGGTATTTAAAAAAGGTATGAAGAATACCGGGATTAGCATTGATGTGGGCTGTAGCACCAGTATCAGGGTACCATTCACTTCCTTTTGGATCTTCAATATGCATTGCTGTCAGTGCTGCTGGAATATCTTCTGCTTGATAAGAGTTGTCAAAGCGATACCAAAGAACGAGTGCATCATGCCCAGGTCGTTTACATATTTGGCAATCCAATCTAGCAGTGCCTGTGTCTTTCTCATCCTGCAAATTTTTACTTGAGTGAGAAGGATAAGATTTGGTATTCTGGTACCTTTGAGAGTAAGTTGCATAGGGTCGAAATCCCTGATTAGCTGTAGAGAAGGTATTTCTTTGTCTGAAATGCTGATCTCCTTGCCCTTGAATTGGGACATCTCCTCTATAATTATAATTTCTTTCAGCATAACTAAATCCTCGACCTCTATTATTAGCAGCTCTGCCACAACCATAATTGCGGCCACCCCTGTAACTTCCTCTTTGAGCTATAAATCCAGAGGTTTGAGAAAAATATTCTCCATCAGTATTCTCTTTAGGCTGCATCTGAGATTGTTTCTGCCCAAAATAGGCCAAATTGGGATTGAACTGACTTCTGGAATAAGTCTTCATCCTTGACTCAAACCTTTCTAGCTGAGCAATAACCTCATCATAATCAGGTTGAGGCTTTAAACAATATATGGTGGTTCGAAGATTTTCATATTCAGGGCCTAAACCTTCCAGCACACCAAAAATTTTGGTTATTTCTTCCACAAGTTTGCCTATTGCATTCAACTGATCACATATAGATTTGTATTCTCTGAGATAGATAGAGAGAGTTTGATCAAGCTTCTGGCAGGATTGTAGTTTCCCTCTAAGTTCGAATTCCCTAGCAATTGATTTCTGTGTAAATCGCTTTAGAAGTGTCTGCCATACTTCAAAAGATGTCTCTAAACCAATTATTAGGCTCAAAATACTCTCAGTGACAGCTCCACTGATCCAAGATGATACCAACTGATCTATTCTTGTCCAGTCAGCATAGTTAGGATTAATAAGTTCAGATTCACAGCCTTCAACATCATTTTGCAGCATTCGAGGAGGTGAAAGAATATCACCATTAATGAAACCAAAGAGCTCTTGACTTTTCAGAAATCTTTGGACCTGAGCTTGCCACAACAGAAAGTTATCTTCGGCAAGTTTGATTGTGACAAAATTCGAGATGTTCACATGTATTGGAAAAGGATACTTTGGTGTTCTTATTGCCATTGTCACAAATTTTCAGCTTGAGAGAGAAGATATCAGTAATACTGATGAATTCTTATATGTTTACCGTGAGACTTGAAGTTGTTGTTGCTTCAGATTCTCCATTTTGACACGAATAGCAACTTCTGAATGAAACTTTCCATCAGATACAGTAAATCATCCATAGCTTTGATACCATGTGAAGATGAAGAACCAGATGAAAAATATGATGATGAACAAATGTAGATGGAGATGAAGAATAGAATCTAGGAAAGTGTAACCGATTCTGGAAGTGCTTCGTATTTCATTGTATCAAAGTATCATTGTAGTACAAAGTATCTGAAACAACAATGAATATAGATTCTCTGTTCTTCCTCCTCTACTCTATCTTACTTGTATCTCTTGAATTGAAACCTTCAGCAACTGATCAAGTCTTCGAGGCTTTCATTTGATACTATGATGCGGAGCATCCATGGAGGATTTCTTTTTTCTCCCTCTATCTCTCTCTCTCTCTCTTTTTATATAGGAAGAAGTACTTTTTCTCGTAACAGAGAAAACTGAATATTGTTCATAAGAAAAACATAATACACCTCATAGCACACGTGTTAGTTTTTGGATTTATATGACTTGGCGATCCATGTCATTCTCCACTTCAAGCATCTCCTTCATTGATGTCGATCCAAGCTGGTCTTCATCATGAGTTCTTCACCGTAGATCATCATCTCTTTGTAGTTTGCTGCATCGCCAAGTCCTCTGCTTTCTTTTGTTTCTTGTTTTTCAACACGTGCTGTTCTTCTTCTTCAACTCTGTTCCTTTATATTTAACAGTTACCATTTCTCTGGGCACTCAAGACCCGGCTCGGCTCGGCCAACACCAAGTCGGTCGTGTTGCCAAATGGTTTTGAGGAACGAGTCAAACGGCGAGGCATGGTTTGCAAGAGCTGGGTGCCGCCGCTCAATATACTCGCGCACGAGTCGATGGGCGGTTCTTGACTCATGCCAGGTGTAGTTCAGTGGAGAAGGCGCAAAGCTTCGAGAGAGCCCTACTACTTTTCACATTCTTGGCGGATCAAACGACTGAGTGCGAGGCTCTTGGAGGTAAGACAGATCGGTTATTCAATACCGAGAAACGAGTCCGATGGGTTGGTCACGAGGCAATTAGTGGCCGTGTCGCTGAGGCTGGTGATGGTGGAAGAGGAGAGTAGGGTTTACCGAGAGAAAGCGAAGGAGACGAGGCCTATTTTTGGAGACAAGGACATCCAAAAACGTTATGTCGACAACCTTCTGAACTATTTGAAGGAGCACAGGCCTATGAACCGCCTAAAATCATATGGGATTTCCACGTGAGCCAAGAAGCTATGACGTGGTTTGAGCGTTCTTAGGCGTGCATATCTTGTGCTTTTGCTGAGTTATTCAATGTTTGGCGAGACAAAGGTGGTTTGCGTCCTATGTGAAACTAGGTGTGCGCTTTCGTAAGAGAGAATTTTAAGAGGAAAGTAGTGTGTGCATACAAGGTATAATCAATCAATAATACAAATCATGGGTATATACTCCACATAACTTTATGTTTAAAATTTTGAAATCCATCGCTTCTAATTGACTTGCTTCTCCATAATCCCATGTGACGTGGCCTATACACAAAACACCTTCTTTTTATTAGGACTTTGAATATTCTTTGCCAAATAGTTTCCTGAGCAGAACTATTATTTTGCAAGAGACGGAGATTTATACCGGAGGAGTTGAAGATTTGAAAGTCAACTCAAATGCGATAATGAAAATGCTCACCGCCCATTAGAGTCCATTTCGGAATATAACAAATGTAACTCACGCTTAAAGTAATTCACTGAAGAGCTAGAGAGGAGAACTTTAATCAAAGAGTTCAAATCCAAAATATCATTAAAATACTCGCTCACCCTCAAGGAAACTTTAGAGGAGTTTACATATACTTTAACTTGGTACAACCTCCAAGCATAGGCATATCTCAAGACTCCTATAATACCCAAGACAAAATCAACAATCCTTAGACGAGATATAGATAAGGAAAAAAAAAAAAGACTGTTGACACTACTCCAGGAATAAAAACATTAGATTGGAACCGGCGTTTTCAACCATATATTATTTGACCATATTGAAGCACAGAAACCCATCAAAATATCTAAACAAAGTGATCCTTAATAGATGGACTTAACCTTTATGTTTGCATTGAGTGTTGGACGAGGCTCTTGCTCCTCACTGACATTTTGTTGGGTGCGGTAATACCAGTCCAATACCCTGAGTCCATGTACTGTCCCCATTTAAGGTCCTACCTGATTTGGATCACATGTCCATAAAAAATCCACTTCCAAAATTCTCCCCCCGCCCCTCTCCTCTCCTTTCTCAAGCTTCTGCACACAGACCACCCACCCTTGCCACCATGTGCCCACCGCCTCGCGACGGCCATCTTTAGCAGATTGTCATTGGCCTTCGCCAGCGGATGCCGTCGCTTGGATTGGCACGCTGCTTGTCTGACCAGCGGCTACCCCATCACTTGTCTGTGGCTAAACTGAACCTTCAATCAACCAAGGATAGATCGCATAACAGCAAAGCTGTTCAAGAAATGATCAATCAGAGAAAGAGCGAAGGAGGTGCTAGTAGTGTTGAAACCTGAGATTCAGAAAGCTGGTTCGCAACAATGCATGGATGTTTTTGGTGGGTCAACCATGGTTGCACCTTCATTAAGTTTGAAAGAAGTGCTTCATCTTTGTCAAAATTGTTTTACTCGGTTTGAAGATGAAGAGGTGGATAAGTTAATGTTAGAAATCCTCAATTCTAGACCAGGCAGTGAGCTGGCAGTAGAAAGAGTGGTCACACAAAGAGGTCAGATAAATGAGGTTAACCAATTATACAAATAGTGGCCAAGTTTCTCGACCGAAATCATCAAACGTTCAAACTGCTTGTGACTCGAAGTGGGGAGTGGCTTAGGCACAAAGTACAGAAGCAAAGGGTGCCCGTATCAGAGAGGTTTAGTAGGGTGCACCGACCAGCCAAAGGCCATCAGGGCATAACAAAGACTCAGTAAAGGAGATGGCAAAGAATACGACAGGTCGAAAGGATGAAGAATGTGGTAGTGAAAAGATGGGTACGAAAAGGCTAGCAGGACGCTGGTGAGGATTCAAGCCAATCCAAGCGGGGAGAGGTCGATCATAAGGAGCTGCAGTTTGGCACACTTTCAGCACTAGCGAAGAAAATAGAGTGGTTTGGTTACTCTTTCCCCTTCTGCAAGGAAGACTGCCTCCCACTCATTCTTTGAGGCCTCTGGATTCCCCCTCTCTCCCCCACCCTACACCGTGAGCCTCCCCCTCCCCTCCTCCCCTGCTGTCACACCGTCGACGCGCTGACAACCGAGGACGAGACGCCGACAAGCCGATATCCAAGCTCAAATCGTGCCAAGTGTTGAATATCTGCTCAGGCAAAGCTCATTCAGTTCTTTGCTTGAATTCATTCGGAGACGACAACCCGCACTCCATCAACCCATCTTTTTGTAGCACTATTTTAATGCACACAGAGGCTAACTGGGTTGGAAAAATATTGAGAAAACATCTGAATATGGCACGAAACAAAAATAAAAAAATAAAAAATAAGGTATTCGGATGCAAATGACTAAAGGACTAACACAAAATTAAACTTAAGGAGCAATTACAAGTGATTAAAAAAAAAGTTAACAAGAAGAAAACTTTGGGTTATCAAAGAGCCACCATATTCTGTAATAGCAAATATTTCATAAATAACTAATATAGACAACTGACTACGAGTTTCATGTCTTTTATGAGAGCATTCATCACCAACCTGACCGATGATGTGGATTTTATGGTGATTCTATTAATTAAGTAATACAGCCAATGGAATAAAACATTAAAAATCATCACAAAAAGTATGTTTTTTGTGTACCGTGATTGCAGATATTTCTTAAATAAATGAGCAAACAATCACCAAAATTTTATAGATATATAATCATCACCATAAATTATGATTTTTTCTATCATAGCATCATCTTCAAAAATTAATCCCATCTTCTTTTGTTCGTTTTTTTGTCTAACAAAAATAAACTTATCTCACCAAGTTCACTTCTATTTGGGGAAAAAAAGAAAGAAAGAAAGTGTCACAAATGTATCTACCAACTCATTCTTGGAGTCTGTCTCTCAATGTGACAATTTAATCAACTGATAGTCAATCAATCAAATGAAAGGGGAAGGAGAGATGAGAGATCAACAATCGAATCCGACCCCAGAAAATTGTGGTGTAATAAGGAAAAGATGCTATAAGAACTGTTCTTAATTTGGGAAGACCATTGTCTAGAGGGAATTATTGGGCGGAAAATGGCCAGATGATAATCTATTTAATGTTCTCCATTAGAAGATCTCTCGCTGTAGATGGAAGACCCCGCAATGTCACCCCTATATTTCCTCTCTATTGGGGAAAAAAAAAATGGACAAGAAATTATGGGATCTCATGATGATGAAGGTAAACATTACGTCAAGGTTTTCAACCTTGACTACTGTCGAATAAGGTAAGTATAGTAGTCTCCCACGTTTGAGGTGAATGAAGATGTTGAAAATCCCACTGCTAAATTGGCTTGCCTTTAGGCAACTGTAAACAACCACAAGCCAACTCAGTATCCCTGGCTATTGTTACAGTTATCTTGAGGGAATTAATGGGTGGAAAATGGCCAGATGATAATCTATTTAATGTTCTCCATAAGAAGATCTCTAGCAAACACGACTTCCAACGCCTGCAACATAATTAATGAAAGAGTCCTCAGAAAGATAATGTAACATAATGCATTGCCACAAACGTCATGGATGACAAAAGTTTCCTGAATGATGCTCTATTTATAGAACTTCACGGTCTTATAAGCTCACAAACTTGTCAATACCCACTAGAGCGTTGTAGCTTATGCTGAGCTCTCCCCATTTTCGTCTATTGTGAAATGGCCGAAACACATGACAGTCTCCACGTAGTGATGCTTCCATGGTTAGCCTTTGGCCACATGATGCCATACTTGAAGCTAGCCAAGTTGATGGCCGGAAAGGGTCACCGAATATCGTTCCTATCAACCCCGAGAAACATAGATCGCATCCCTAAACCCCCTTCAGACCTCGCCTCTCTCATCAGCTTCGTGAAGCTCCCCTTACCAGCCGTCGAACACTTGCCAGAAGGCGCCGAAGCCACCAGCGACCTGCCCTACAACAAGATCCAGTACCTCAAGAAGGCTTACGACATGCTCCAAGAACCCGTGGCCCGGTTCCTCGAATCTTCGGATCCCGATTGGATCATGTACGATTTTGCACCGTATTGGGCCGGCTCGATCGCTTCTAGGCTTGGTATAAGGAGTGTCTTCTTCAGTATTATGACTGGTGCCTGCTTGGGCTTCCTTGGGCCAGTATGGGCTTTAAAGGGGGGAGACTACCGGAAAAACCCGGAGGATTTCACAAAGCGCCCGAACTGGGTTCCGTTCCCGACCAAGGTCGCATTCCGCCACTTCGAGATCAAGAAGATTTTCGATGCGGCTATAGGCAATGCGTCGGGCGTCACAGACTTATATCGCTTTGGGGCAGGCCAAGAAAGCTGTGACATAATAGCACTTCGAAGCAGCTATGAGGTCGAACCCGAATAGTTGAGCCTCCTCAAGGATATCCACACCAAACCAATCTTCCCTATCGGGCTACTTCCCCCACGCGATCCCGAGACAAGAGGCGAAATTGACTCATGGCGGTCAATCAAGGAATGGCTAGATTCGCAGAAGAAAGGTACCGTCGTATATGTGGCATTTGGGAGCGAGGCCAAACCAAGCCAAATCGAATTGACTGAGATCGCCCTAGGGCTAGAGCTTTCCGGGTTACCGTTTTTCTGGGTACTCAAGACTCAGCTCGGCTCGGCCGACACCGAGTCGGTCGTGTTGCCAAACGGTTTTGAGGAGCGAGTCAAAGGGCGTGGTGTGGTTTGGGATAGCTGGGTGCCTCAGCTCAAGATACTCGCGCACGACTCGGTGGGCGGGTTCTTGTCTCATGCTGGCTGGAGTTCGGTGGTGGAGGCGCTAAGCTTCGAGAGAGCCCTTATACTTTTCACATTCTTGGCAGATCAAGGACTAAATGCGAGGCTCTTGGAGGAGAGACAGATTGGGTATTCAATACCAAGAAATGAGTCTGATGGGTCGGTCACAAGGTAGTCCGTGGCCGAGTCGTTGAGGCTGGTGATGGTGGAAGAGGAGGGTAGGGTTTACCGAGAGAAAATAAAGGAGGTAAAGCCTATTTTTGGGGACAAGGAGATCCAAGAACATTATGTCAACAACCTTCTCAACTATTTGAAGGAACACAGGCCTGTGAAACACCTGAAATCCAAGGGGATCACAATATGAGGCAAGAAGTTATGACGTGGTTCAAGTGTCCTCAGGAATGTCTGGTGCTTCTGCTGAGTTATTCAATGTTTTACAACAAAGGTGGTTTGCTTTGTATGTGAAACTAGATGTGTTCTTTTGTTATGTCAAGGAGAAAGTGGTTTATGTATCAATCGCTCAATGGACAAAGCATAATTGATCGATAATCATATTGTTTGCAATCCAAAAAACTATGAGTTTGAATTTTGAAATCTCTTACTTTTGATTGACTTGCTTCTCCATATATCAATGCCATGCAGCTACAAAAAGTACCTTCTTCTAATTAGGACTATGGATATTCTTTGCCAAATAGTTTCCATGTGCAGCACAATTATTTTTCTAATGACATAGATTGATACTAGAGGAGTAAGAGATTTTAAAGTCAACACAAATGTGACAACTAAAATGCCCACCACCTATTAAATCCACCTCAGGATATGGAAAACGTTAGTCAACGCTTAAAGGAATTCACCAAAGAGGTAAAGAGTTAAGTTAAAACGGTAATCGAAGAGTTCAATTCCACAGTACCGTTAAAACACTTACTTACCTTCAACGAAACCTTACGAGAATTTATATAGAATTAACTTGAAACAACACTCGTAGGCATGTCTCAAGACTGATAATTTTAGCTTCCCAAACAAGAACAATCCTTATACAATATATAAATAAAAAATTGACTCTTGACTCGACTAGAAATTCGTTAGATTGGATTCAATAAGAAATTCATTAGTGATGCTCACATGGTTGGCCTTTGTTTACATGATGCCAGTCAAGTGGATCGCCAAAAAGTGTCATTGGATATCATTTCTATATGTTGGAAACAGATTCTTGAAAAACAAACCGATAATCGAATGATCAAATACCGAAAACGAACACAGAAATGTGCTCAGGAAACATGTAACATCGATCAAAAGGTTTTGAAAGAATAAAAAAAGAAAAATGAAAGTCTGCGCATCCACATTTTATAAAAATGATGTAACATTAGAGTTGATTCATCATGTCATGTTACTTCATCCGTTTGTCAAACTATTCCCTTCTCATCACGACAACATATTCGTGGTATGTGATTAGGTTTTAGCTTTCGGGGTGAGTACACTAAATTCATTTAATACATCAACAATAGTGGAAGAAAAGGGAACGAGGACATTGAGTCTACGCAAGAAAGTTTTGTGTAGACCTAGTCCACATGTTATATGATAGACATAATCATCCATGATATTGAAATTGCATGAGAAATTGTATTTCCAATGGAACCAAGTGTAGATCACATGAATTATGGAAACTTCATAGATGCATAAATTTACTTGATCAAAATTGGATCGATTATGGAAAATTACTGGGCAGATTCCACCACATATTTTCCAGCAAATCCGGTACAATTAATGGCTTGACTGACAATTGATTATTCGAAAACTGACAATAGATATTTTGTTTTTTGGCCAAAGACTGACAATAGATTTGATTTACTCCATTGTTTTAGACTTCGATGTTTATTCAAATCAAGAATTTACGTGGTAGCAAGAGTGCCTGATCTTTCCAGTACTTCCAGGCTTTTTAAATATGCAATTGCTGGTGTTGTAATTACTAAATAAATGAATTCCTCAATATGACATTATTTTAACGGATAGATCAAGCATTGATTACATTCAAAATATTTTCATAATATCTAAGTACGGCATGCAAATTAAGATATTCCAATGCTAATATGATATTTAACAAGGTAAAATTTAGGCGAGAATGAGTCACGCATTACGCTCTCGCTCTAATCTTAGCCAATCATAGAAAACATAAAAAAATCATCCCTAAAATTTTATTCATTGTCCCATGATAGCACAAATTTCATCAAATGAGTAAATCGAAGAAGGAAAAATTATCAACTCGCCAGAAGTTTATAGAAACATAATCATTCCCCAGGAAATACGATTTCCTCATTGGAGCATCACCCACTGAAATTAATTTCATATTCTTTTTGAAAAATAAAAAGACAAATGTGTCATAAATTTACCTTCCAACTTGTTCTTGTGCTCCGCCCCTCAACGTGCTTCACGCGAAAGACCCAGGTCAGCTCACGGTCAATCGTCTGATGGTCGATGGATAAGACGAAACGGGGATAAGAGACGAGAGATGGACAATCGATCAGATCCTGAAATTTCATGGTGAAATGAGGACGAGATGACTAAGAACTACTCCTGAAGATGTGGTTGAGGGAGGAACTACGTGCCGAACACTGGCCAAATGAGATTCCATATAATGTTGTCGGTAAGAAAGATCTAGCAACCGGACCCACAGACGTCATGGATGAGGAAAGTTTCACTACTCATGCTCTATTTGCATGACTTCACGGTCTTGTACGCTCGCCCACTTATAAATGCCCCGCTAGAGCGATCTAAGCTTTGGCGGAGCTCCCCACGCATTTTGTTCTATAGTGCGATGGCCGATACACATGACAATCTCCACATAGCGATGCTTCCATGGTTGGCCTTTGGCCACATGATGCCATACTTGGAGCTAGCCAAGTTGATGGCTGGAAAGGGTCACCGGATATCATTCCTATCGGCCCCGGGAAACATAGATCGCCTCCCAAAACCCCCTCCAGACCTCGCTCCTCTCATCAGCTTCGTGAAGCTTCCCTTACCGACCGTCGAACACTTGCCGGAGGGCGCCGGAGCCACCAGTGACCTACCTTACGAGAAGATCCAGTTTCTCAAGAAGGCTTACGACATGCTCCAAGAACCCGTGGCCCGGTTCCTCGAATCTTCGGATCCCGATTGGATCATGTACGATTTCGCTCCGTATTGGGCTGGCCCAATCGCTTCTAGGCTCGGCATAAGGAGTGTTTTCTTCAGTATTACGACTGCTGCCAGCTTGGGCTTCTTTGGGCCAACATGGGCTTTAAAGGGGGGAGACTACCGGAAAACTCCGGAGGATTTCACGAAGCGCCCGAACTGGGTTCCGTTCCCGACCAAGGTCGCATTCCGCCACTTCGAGATCAAGAAGATTTTCGATGCGGTTATAGGCAATGCGTCGGGCGTCACAGACTTATATCGCTTTGGGGCAGGCCAAGAAAGTTGTGACATAATAGCAGTAAGAAGCAGCTATGAGGTCGAACCCGAATGGTTGAGCCTCCTCAAGGATATCCACACCAAACCAATCTTCCCCGTTGGGCAACTTCCCCCACGCGATCCCGAGACGCGAGGCGAAATTGACTCGTGGCGGTCAATCAAGGAATGGCTAGATTCGCAGAAGAAAGGTACCGTGGTATATGTGGCATTTGGGAGCGAGGCCAAACCAAGCCAAACTGAATTGACCGAGATCGCCCTAGGGCTAGAGCTTTCCGGGTTACCGTTTTTCTGGGTACTCAAGACTCGGCTCGGCTCAGCCGACACCGAGTCAGTCGTGTTGCCGGACGGTTTTGAGGAGCGAGTCAGAGGGCGTGGCGTGGTTTGGGATAGCTGGGTGCCTCAGCTCAAGATACTCGCACACGACTCGGTGGGCGGGTTCTTGACTCATGCCGGGTGGAGTTCGGTGGTGGAGGCGCTAAGCTTCGAGAGACCCCTAATACTTTTCACATTCTTCGCAGATCAAGGACTAAATGCGAGGCTCTTGGAGGAGAGACAGATAGGCTATCCGATACCAAGGAATGAGTCCGATGGGTCGGTTACTAGGCAGTCCGTGGCCGAGTCGCTAAGCCTGGTGATGGTGGAAGAGAAGGGTAGGGTTTACCGAGAGAAGGCAAAGGAGATGAGGCCTATATTTGGGGACAAGAATGTCCAAGAACGTTATGTCAACAACCTTCTTAATTATCTGAAGGAACACAGGCCTGTGAAACACCTAAAATCAAAGGGGATCACAATATAAAGCAACATATGATGTGAATATCTAGAGCTTGTGCTGAGTATCAATGTTTGGCAAGACGTAGGTATTTTGCTTTGTGCATGAAACTAGATGTATTATTTCATTATGTTAAGAAGAAAATAGTTTATTTATTGATCGCTCAATGGATGAAGTACAATCAATCTATAATCGCGTAAGATGTACCCCATCTAACTTTACTTTTGAATTTTGAAATTTCTCTACTCCGATTGACTTTCTTCTTCATATGGCTACTCCATGTAACATAACTACTACAAAAAGTACCTTTCTTTTTTATGGGTTTTTATGTTTTGATGGGCTTATTTAAGCCCGTCCACCCATGTTGGGCCAAAACCTAGCTCGTAAGTGAAGGGCCCATGGAGGAGGTTATGATTTCTGAGCGGTTAAGATATATGAGCAGTTATGTTATTTTGCAGTAACATTTTAGAGAAAGAGAAATTACGTTCTCTCAGTTTTACGCTATCAAAAAGTTTCTCCCTAAATAGAATAATACTCTCCTCGGAAGAATAGTATCGGGATTTCTCTCCGAATTGCGACATTGGTGTTTTAATCTATGAAAGATAAGATACGTTCGACTTCGTAATGTACCTTTCGATCGATGATACATGTGTTTTCTAGGCTTGTTTTTCTATGTTCGTTTTTTGGGGTTCGATTGAGTATCGGATTAATTTGGGAATCCGTTTCCCCAACATTGGTATCGGAAGCAGCTGTTCATGTTTCTCGAATACTATATATGTTTATGAATTGTTTTTTATTGAATTTTTTTGTGAAACGCCGCCGTCGATCGATCGGGGATGGAAAAATCTTAACACCACATACTGTTCACCCCCCGTTTATGATTTTCTGTAAATCGAAATTCGTTTATAATAACGTAGGGTTGTAGCTCTCGTCAATACGAGAAAATCGACTGATGGCTCACTGTCGGGGACCGCCAACGCATTGCCACGCTCAGCCAGAAGATTCAGCATCATCGGTGCATGCAACGCACGCGTCGAGGCAGTTCCCAAGTGCAACGCGCAAGCGGCAAAAACGCAAACACGCACGACGCACGTGCAAGTGGCATAAAACCACAGGCGCACGCTATGCACGCACACGGTAACCGCATGCGCACCTGCGTAGCACACATGCAGCAACCATTGGCACGTGCGCACACGTGCCAGATGACATCATCATGACATTAGTCGACGGTTGGCCACGCACGAGCCGAGCATGTGCGGGTGACGTCACGATGACGTCACCTAGTAAGGTCGGTCAGTTTGACCCGACCCAACCCATCTTCATTGACCCATTGAGTCTTAACTGTTGACCATTGACCCGTTGACTTTGACCATTGACTTCGGCCGTTGACTTTGACCGTTGACCGTTGACCAAAAAAATGTGTTTCTTTTTCAATTAAATCTATACGGATTATATGTAATCCATTTTTGTTCTGCATTTGTTCCAGGACCAATGCCTCCCCGTCAAGCGCGCACACCTATTCGTGCAACTACAGATGAACAAAAAAAAAGGCTTTCAAGATTGATAGCTGAGTTGACTGATTATCGATGGGAGAGTAGCGATTTAATTGATCATGTTATCGAGGTCAACAAGAAAATATAAGAGGTCATGTGGAAGGGTTATCGCACGCCACATTAATGCGATTCTTCATGAACACTCTTCCACCAAAATGAGAATGAGTGTTGAATCGATTATGGGAGGTCAATAGAGTTACTAAGTATAAGAGGCTTGTAATAGCTTTTATAGATGAATATTATCGGGTTGGAGACACAAAGATTGCGACCCAAGGAATGACTTCAATCCGGCGGGGGATGAATGTGCGAAGGAGAAATCCTAAGGAATATATGTTTGTTTTTCCATGACTGTCGAGAATGCCTGAAGAATTTACAAAAGAAAAGCTCAAGAAATTGAACAAAAAAGAGTCTTTCCCTCTTCATAGGCTGACTTGGTGTTAGTTGTTTCGAGTGGTCTTTATTTAGTATGCTTTATGGATATCTTATGTAAATATTTTCTACCTCGTTGGTATTGGTGTAGCAACTGATGTGTTGGTTACATTATGTGAAAATATTTTTATTCTATAAATATTAGATGTCCAATATTAAATGCTTCTATTATTATTAACTATTGTGGGTAGTTTATACAAGTTTCTGTAACTTCAAAGAACTTATTTTGCATAGAAGATTATATTAATGATAATTTTAAGTTAGGTTTTTGGATGATGATTGGAAACATAGTGACATTTTGATTCTGAAACATTATTTGAAATTATCCATTAATATGATGAGTTTGTACAAAATGGATGCATAAATGATAGGCATTAATAATTCGTGTATATGTGTCTGATATGTTCAGATCAATGACTTTAGCCACTAAGAGCATAGTCGCTGAATTTAGGGGTGTGCAACTGGACCGGGTATACCTGGTTCCCGGACTAGCCCACCCGGAAAATAGGGTCAGGAACCGGTTCCTATTGAAACTGGTCTAAGAACCGGTTCCCAAAAGTCGGAACCGGTTTAAACTGGTCCGAGAACAGGTTACGAGTGATTACCCACCCGAAAACCGATTCCTTGACCGGTTTTGGAACCGGTTCCCGGACCGATTTGTAAATAGAGGTCCAAAACCATTTTTCCCCCAATTTATATTCTTACTCTCGCAATCACAAGATGTTTTTCTTCTTGACTCTTTCAAACATGCACGGCACTCCTCCTTTGCCATTCCTCTTCCTCACTTGCTTTCCTCCTTCACCTGCTCCCTCTAGCATCGTCCGATGGATGGACGGTGTTCATCGCCACCAAATTCTTGTGTATCGCATGGACTGGCTTGCCTAATTTGTCTTTTGTAGGAAGAGTTATGCTTGCGTAAATGAGTAATTTCATGTAGTAGTTGTGGGAATAAGACTAATATTAAACCCATGTTTGTTGCTAATTCTTTGCTTTATGATTTTATTTATTATAATCAGCCTTGTAGATCATTAATTTTTCGTTTAGTCAAAAAGTTCAAGTGCTTAATATTTTAATACAAATTAGGAGTATTACTTTATTTTCTCGCATATTAATATAAAATTCGAAGTTGTATAGGATATCGGGAAATTGCAAAACATGTTCTAGTGGAAATAGGGTTGACCCTAGAATCGGATCAGAAAAACAAGGTAAGTCGAGTACAACAAGGTTGGGTATAGGGTCCAGAAAAAAGGAACCGGTTATAACAGGGTCGGGTACAGGGTCCAAGTCTAGACCCTACCCACCCTAGACCCGATCACCCCTAACTAAATTGAACAAAGAAGCTAAACGTGAGAAATAGAGCATAAAATCCAATATATGCGAGCAATAACACTTCTTAACTGACTGGAACACTGGGAACACTGCACAACATAAGAGAGATAAGGATGCATTTGCTGCATGGAAGAAAAAGAATTCTCTTGCTCGCATTACGTTGCTGAGTAACATGGAGAATGATGTCATGCGTGAGTTCGGGCGTTTTGAGAATGCCAAGGAAATGTGGGAAGCGTTAGCAGCAAGATTTGATCATACATCAGTGACCAAATTGAGGTAGCTCACTATAAGATTTGACTCCTATAAAAAAAAACCTCATGATCAGACTATGAAATAACACCTGAGAAAGATGTCAAACATGATTAACGAGTTGAAAGATGCTGGCCATGTCCTAACTGATGAGTAGCAAGTGCAAGCAGTGATTCGTTTCTTGCCTCAGAGTTGGGAGTATATGAAAGTGCACCTGACCCACAATAAGAACATCAAAACCTTTGAGGATGTTGTGTGCCACTTTGAACTAGAAGAGGACCGCCTCCTGATGGCTAAGCTAGAAACTGACATTTATTATGTTGGTTCTAGCTCACATGGAGTTTTGAGCTCCAAGCACAAACGTCCTAATTGGTTCAAAAGGTGAAAAGATAAGGGAGCAAGTTTTTCAGGAAAGAAACCAAAAGTTGACCAACATGAAAGAGGAAAGTGTCCTCAAATGAAGAAGCTATCAAGGATGAAGCGTTATAATTGTGACAAGAAGGATCACTATACTCGTGACTGTCGCGAAGCCAAAGAAGGTAAACACCCCTTGTACTTTTGAGAACTTTGCTTATATGTCAAGTTCTATATTCTTAACTGAATCTAATCATTTGTGGACTGTAGATTCGGGAGTAACATACCATGTAGCGAAGGATAGAGAATCATTTGTGAAATTTCGACAAGTCCCATCTAGAACTAAATAGATCTATGTAGGAAATAACTCTAAAACCAAAGTAAAAGCGATTGGCACCTGCCAATTAAACATGCCTGGTGAACGCACTTTATTTCTACATGATGTATTATATGATCCGAAGATTCGTCGAAATTTAGTATCTATTTTAGTGTTGGTAAAACTTGGTTTTAGTATGAACTTCCATAATAGTGATGTGGATTTGTATTTGAATACAAACTATTATGGTTGTGGTTATTTTTTAGATGGTTTTATTATATTAAATGTTGATTGTGATAATGTCAATGTTTGTTATTCCCTTTTTACGTCTTCTAATTCATATGATAATGATGTAAATGTGTGACATGCTAGACTTGGTCATATTGGCCATCAACATATGAATAGGCTAGCCAAAGAGGGCTTGTTAGGCAATATTGAAAAAGTCGATCTGTCTATATGTGAGTATTACCTAGTAGGGAAAACAACAAAGAAACCATTTGGAAAAGGTAAAAGAGCTGAATTTCCTTTGCATTTAATCTATTCTGACGTCTGTAATCCAATGAATATGAAAAGAAGGCATAGGACTGTTTATTTCATCACATTTATAGATGATTATACTCAATTCGGATATATCTATTTGATTTCTCATAAATCTTAAGCATTGAGTTGTTTCAAAAAGTTTATGAGCTTGGTAGAAAATCAATTAGATAAGGAAAATAAAAGTATTGAGATTCGATCAAAATCGAGAATATTTATCTGATGAGTTCAGAAATTTATGTGATAAAAAGAAATAGAAAAACAATTGTCTATTCCATATACTCCTCAACAAAATGGTGTTGCAGAAAGAAGAAACAGAACCCTACTTGAAATGGTTAGATCCATTATGGCGCATACTAATTTACCTATCACTTTTTAGAGAAATGCTTTATTAAATGCTACATATATACTTAACCGTGTGCCTTCCAAATCAGTTACTTCCACTCCATATGAGTTATGAACAGATAGAAAACCAAACTTAAGTTTTCTTAAACTGTTGGGTTGTACTGCCTATACTTATGAGCCATCTCACAACTTTGGAAAATTAGGTCCTAGAGGAAAGAAGAGTATTTTTATAAGATACTCATAACACTCAAAATGGTATGCATTTATAGGTGAGCAGGAAAGTGTGAGTATAACTGAATTTGAATCACGGGATGTCACATTCTTAGATAATAAGTTTCCTAAGAATGGCGAAATATATGAGGATTACTTCCTATTTAAAACCTTGGATCAAGATAATGAACTTAGTGGAGTTCGTCCAAGTGGGAGTAACATAATAAGTGATGAATTTAATTCAACTTACTCTCAATTACAACCGCATGATGAAACGATATCGTCATTATCTCATCCGAGTGGGAGCATAATGGGGAATAATGTGCAAAGTGTACAATCTCCCGTATGGCGAACAAGTCATAAAAGTATTCCCCATCGATGTTTTAGCATTGAAGGGAAAACTTTTATGGTTGCTCCACAAGATGAATGTGAGCCAAGAAATGTAATTAAGGCTCTAAATTGCCCTAATAAAGAAAAATGGATGCATGCAATGGAAGAGGAGATGGAGTTAATGAAATCAAATCATGTTTGAGAACTGGTTGATCTTCCGAAAGGATGCATAGCCATTGGGAATAAGTGAGTTCTCAAAATAAAGCGTAAAACTGATTGCTCAATGGAAAGACATAAAACTCGTCTTGTAGCGAAGAGGTATAATCAATAGGAATGAATTGATTATAAGGAAACATTTTCTCCTGTTGTGAGATTTACTTCAATTCGCATTATTCTAACAATAGTGGCAAGTATGGATCTTGAGTTACATCAAATGAATGTAAAAATTGCTTTTCTCAATGAAGAATTAGAGAAGGAAATTTATATGGAACAACATGTTGGTTTCATTATTAAATGCCATGAACAAAAGGTATGTCGACTTTTAAGATTAATATATGGCCTTAAGCAGTCGTCAAAACAATGGTATATACGTTTTCATAATGTAATAATGACATATGATTTTTTAATGATTGATGAGAATCATTATGTATATATCAAAAGATCTAAAGATCAATTTGTGATCATATCATTATATGTTAATGATTTACTGATTGTCGGAAGCAATATGGAGTTTGTTAATACTGTCAAGAGTTGGTTATCTTCCAACTTTGAGATGAAAGACATGGGTGAGGGTGAGGCTACATACATTCTTGGAGTTAAGATTTTAAAAGATCATTATCTCTTTCGCAAGAAACATACATAAATAGGGTTCTTGAACGATTTCGTATGCAAGATCGTAAACCCATAAATACTCCTATTGCAAAAGGTAAATGATTGAATCATAGAATGTGTCCAAAGACTCCACAAGAGAATGAACAAATGCAACATGTTCTTTATGCTAGTGCTATTGGAAGCTTAATGTACGTTATGATGTGTACAATACCTGACATATGTTTTGCAATTGGAATGGTGAGTAGATACCAATCCAATCCAGATCAAGCACATTGGAAAGCCGTTAAAAAATACTGAGGTATCTAAAGGAAACTGCTAATTATACGCTGAGTTACCAAGGAAATGATATGTGACTTGAAAGCTATTCAGATGCTGATTGGGGAGGAGATTTAGATGAAAGAAAAACTACCTCTGGATTTGTTTTCTTGCTGAATAATGGCGTTGTATCTTGAAACAGTAAGAAACAACGTCTATAACCTTGTCCACGATAGAAACTTAGTTCATGGCATTATCAGCAGTAATACAATAAGGTGTGTGGCTTAAGAGATTTTTGGATCATTTAGGTGTTATTGAAGATGCAGCAAACTCATTGTTGGTTAACTGTGATAGCCAAGCAGCAATAGCATACACAAAAATCCAAAATATCATGGCAAAACCAAACATATAGATACCAAGTATAATTTTGTCAGAGATATGGTTGCACGAAAAAATGTAAACTTACAGTGCATATCTACGCAAAGAAAGGTAGCAGATCCTATGATAAAGCCAATACCTATATGTATTTTGTGACCATGTGAAATCTCTAGGACTGCGTAGAGGCTGATGTACTGAATATTGTAATTTCCCTTAAGTGTTCACATTTAATGAATTTATGTTTTCATTATTAATGCCTATAAATCTTTGTTTGATGTTTATGCATCTTAATGCTTAGTGCATTATATAAAATTGAGAAAGTATGTCGGACAGATGAAAGATTAACCCATTCACACGGGTAATTGCATATATTAACTATGTGATAAATAGGGATGAGACGGTTTTTAAGCTTATTATCTTGATGATAATCGAGAGCTCAAGCTTAAAATATATTTGTCACCTTAATTGAGTATTAAGATGATGACATAATATTTACTATGTCCGAAAGTAAAATAACCCACATATTTTACTTTATCTGTCTAAGATGCCAGGTGTGAGTTCCGATGAATTCTGTGAATGAGTAGATATGTAAACTCAAGTTAAACATTAGATATATTTGAACTATCATATATACGGTATTGAAGGTGTAGACATACGCTCCATGGGAAAGGAGTTGATACTATAATACGTATTTCATACTACATATGTATGAGACGACCAACAAGAATGGCAAAAATTTTGATCTCAACTTTTATGCCGTGTGAGACTCTTGAGAAAAAGAGTTCCTCAATTAAGTGCCCTCATGACTCTTACTTATTCTCAAGATTTCTATTCGGTGTTTGCTATCTTAGAATGTTACCAATGATCATGTATTGATTCAATATAATGGGACATTTCTAAAAGAGCAAGTTGAACTGAAATTGAGAGTTTCAAGGAAAGAGGAAGATCGAATTTGGAAAATCATATTCTAGTTTTGTGTTTACTAGTCAACTAATTATGATCGTTTTTTGGGATAATCATAATTGTGAATATAATATATATTATTGTTTAGAAAGAGATCAAGAGATATATAAATGTGATTGATCGATCTAGGATACTGCATACTAAATGTACTCAGAATGTGATGCCCATTATGAGCTACTATATATTCCTAATAGATATATGGCAATAAGCTCTCAAAGTATGCTGGTCTCACGGATTATTTACCAGTATGAATGTTGCAGAGAGGTAAAGATGATTCTGTTCAGCCCACCATATGCGAGTGGGAGATGATGGGTTTTTATGTTTTGATGGGTTTATTTAAGCTCGTCCACCCATGTTGGGCTAAAACTCAGCCCATAAGTGAAGGGCCCATGGAGGAGGTTATGATATATGAGCGGTTAAGATATATGAGTGATTACGTTATTTTGAAGTAGCATTTTAGAGAAAGAGAAATTGTGTTCTCTTAGTTCTATGCTCTCAAAAAGTTTCTCCCTAAAAAGAACAATACTCTCCTCGGAAGAATAGTGTCGAGATTCCTCTCCAAATTGCGACATCGGTGTTTTAATCTATGAAAAATAAGGTACGTTCGACTTCGTAATGTACATTTCGATCAGCGATACATGTGTTTTCTGGGCTTGTTTTTCCGCATTCATTTTTTGAGATTCGATTGAGTATCGGATTGATTTGGGAATCCATTTCCCTAACACTTTTAATTAGGACTTTGGATATTCTTTGCTAAATAATTTCATGACCAGCACAATTACCTTGCTAAGGGTAGAGATTGACATTGGAAGAGTCAGAAATTTAAAAGTCAAAACCAACACAACAACCAAATGCTTGTCATTTATTAACCACCTCAAAATACGACACATAGTTTAACACTTAATGGAATATACTAAAGAGATATAAAGTGAAAAGCAATATTCTAATCAGAGTTTACTTCCAATATGCCATTAAAACATTCAATTGTCCTTAAGGAAACCTTAGAGAAGTTCGTATAAACTCGACTTGGAACAAACCTTCTAGTATAGGCAATTATTAAAGATATGGGATAATAGTTCAAAAAGTCTCAAACCTAATGTACGTCGGCCAATTCATTTTAAATATTTCAGTTGTACAAATTCAGTGCTAAACTTTTTAAAGATATGCCAATGTAGTCATTCTTGTTAAATTTGACCAAAAATCATTGATGTAGACATCGACCAACCTACATGGTATAGTCGACTTCCAACTGAATGATTTTAGAATTCTTTAATTTTTTTCTGAATTTTTCTTCTTCTTTTTTTCCTTTTCTTTTGGGCAACAGCCGATCTTAGGCAAGGGCCACCCTCGCCAAGGCGAGGATGATCTTCACCCTCACTAGATCTGGCGAGGCTAGCTGTCATGCCCCGATCCTCCAAATGCGTGCTCATCCCTCAATGGACGATTAAATAGCGACGTCCCAAGACGTGTCACCGACCCATTCATTTTAATGCACATGCGGAAGCGAATAAATAAATCTCTAAACAACACGAAAATGGGATAGAAAAGTAGGGCCACAATTTCACAAAACCACAACGCACCTTTATACACAACAGACTAGGTCATTTACAAGCTAGTCCTTATTCACAAAAATCTACAATGGGTCAATCCTCAAAACGAGCTATCCCGCGACCAGCTAGCCAAACTCGATCGCCGATTCTTAAGTCTCCACAGGAGCCGGGCGAGACGTTAGGTTCTCCACAACGCCATCAGGAGGATCAGTTGGATCCTCGTCTAGAACAGCATTAATCATCACAGCGGGAATATCAAAAGTCCTAAGGGGACCTAGCCTGACGCATTGGGTGCGTAGCAAAACCACGCTCTGAATCAATGAGGGAACACATAACGTGGATGCTTTTCGACCCAAATAGTGGTCACTACAAGCTCATAGACCCAAAAGCTTCCAAGATCGGGATATGCATAAACTCGCTTAGTGACTCTTATCGGTCGACCATAATGTTCAGGGGGATCCACCATCTAAAAACCTAAAAAGTTAAGCCCACGACAAAATTAAACAATGTCTCAGCAAGTTCACCCCCTAAACTTCGACTAAAAAGGAAATATGCCTAAAGGTTACCTATGCATACACAAGACAAATGACTTACATTTGCCTCAATTCCTTCCTACAAGTCAGTACAATTCAATACTCAATCAATCACTTTAATTCGAATCAAAACATCAAATCAAGTCGAGCCATCGATCAATCGATCCAATCGATTTCATACCATCAATACTATCTCTCAATCAATCCATTCAGTACTATCTATAAAATTCGATATCATCAAGATCTCCCCACCCTAAGCTGAAAATAGATAGTATAGCTCACCAAAAGCTGATAAATAATATAGCTCACCAAAAGTTGATAAAGTATACTACTCACCCTAAACTGATATATTAAGACCCACAAGCTGATATAGTATACTGATAATGCTCACCAAAGCTGATAATAAATATAACTCACCAAAAGCTGATAAAGTATACTGCTCACCCTAAGCCGATAAATCAAAACCCGCAGGCTAATATAGTATTCTGATCTCATCAACTGACAATTTACCATTTTTATGATACACAGTAAAAATAATCGTGTGTGGATACACGGTTGGCCTCAGCCAACATACCATAATTTCTTTTTTTAAAATCCCACCATTTAATATAGTCCACAAAGATATTTTTAGCGTTATAAACCGATGCCCGGTGTTTCCCGATTAAATACTTAAATTACTCAATTTTGGGATAAATTCCCAAAATGATAAATATCACTCAAATAGCACAAATTAGCATTCAATTAAATAAACCAACCACACCATTGCAATCAGCACAAAATTCCGATCACCGGCTATCCCAGTATAATTTTTGAAAAATAATAAATAATTAAATAAATACCAATAAATGTCATAAATGCAAACCTAGGCCGGAAAAGCCTAATTAAATACTGAAACGGGTCCGGAAAATTTCTAAACCTATCTATATAAATATTACAGCTTATCTAGTTTTTAATTACACTACTCTAACCACCTAACATGTAATAACGAGCAATTAAATTGCTAATACATTCTAACTAACCACCTAAACCATACTTTGCCTAAACTAATCAATCATTAAGCATCATTAACTCCTTAAGTGGAGATTAGTGAGTAAACTCACCGGTTTTGAAATCCAATGAGTTCACGGCAACGGCAAGGCGGAGACAGGTAACAAACACTGAAGCGGCAGCACCTTACGAGTTCCGAAAGGGGTCCAAAATGAGCCTCGAAGCCCACGGCTTCTTGCTGGTCTCGACTTTTGGTTGGTAGGCCGAGAGGGCGAGAACGGCGGAGGACGAGCAAACGAGCTGCAGCGGGCTAAGCGGGGACTTCTGACGGCTAGACGGCGGCGCACAACGGCTGGCTTGAACGGATAGAGGCCAGGCATCATCAAACAAGGGAGGAGAGACGACAAGACGACACGGCAAGGCACGGGACGGGTGAGGGTTTGCGCGGAGGCACAACGAGAGCAAACGATGGTCCGGCGGGGCTGGTGACAGCAGGGGAGGGCTAGCTCGGTTCCTCTGGTTTTTCTGCAACTTTTGGGAGCTCAAACACCTTAAATGTGGAAAAAGCAAGTCTAAGGAAGAAGATGATAAGGCAAAAGAGAAGAGGGGGTCCCTCCAAGTCTTCTAGAAGACACAAATGTCCCATTTGAACTCAACCAACATACCCCACCACTTCTGCCATTAACCAGCAGCCCTTTCCACCCTAAAATTTCACAACACACTTGCTAAGAGGTCCAAAAGGTTGTGCAATAATGGGGCTACGAATTTACAACATTTTCTTCCAAATTGGATTCAATTTCCCTTCAATTGGATTCAATTCGGTCTCCATGAATTCCACCAAGGTGTCCTCGACTAAATTGACATTTTTCCTCGCCAATAGAACCAACTTGCATTCCAAAAACGCGATAAAAAAAACAATCCCCTGAATTTTCCAGTCGAAAACGGCCCTACTTTGAATTTTTGCCAAAGTTTTAAGTTTGCAAAAAAATTTTTGGAGGATGAATCAACAGTTCTAAAATGACTCGTGGCATGACAGAACTTTCAATTTCTAAAATCAAATTCAAACTCGCGGTTAATTTTAATCTAGTGCGATTTTAGCGTGAACTAGTCCACTAGATAACTTTCCAAAATTTTTAGTGCAACTGACTCGTGATCGATTTATTTCGAGTCATAATGTACATCTTCGACACATCAGCAACCCTTGGTTATCATGAAAATCTCCATGTTTCAAATACCTACACAGGGTACCCAAAACGACAAAAAAATCGGTCTAGTGCCGATCGAACGAGAATTTTGTAATCGGGTGGAATTACCCACACTTTGATTACGTATCTCAACCGAATCAACCTATTCATGATCTCTAGTCAATTTTGACAATGCCGTAATGACCTTTGTAGATAAGCACGGTTGAGCAGTCGATTTCTGGTCGAATTCTCAAGTCTATTGCATTTATATTCCTTAATGGCTTCACCCGATAGGCTAGTTATCTCATGAGTGGCCAATTCAGAGAAAAGAACTATAGGCGTGTCATGAAAAGCCAAACTTATCCGATCGAAATTAGAACCTGAAAATCAGGATGTCACACTAGCCCTTACTTGTGGCCGATCATAGTGATCGCTTGGAATTAGCTATTGGCAAATAAAAATAAAAAGAAAAACTCAAAAATTATCCACATCATTTTTGTGATGCATAAAACCCGACCGACATCCATATCGGTTATTTCAAGCCAAAATTGATCGGAAAGATTATATTGGCAAATCGTCGAAAGCTTTAGGACTAAACCGGCATACATATACTATAGAAATACGATATTTGCAAACGTAGTTGCATTTTCATCTTGATTTTCTTGTACAAAGTTCGGTCAACCAAAGCGACGAAATTAATCCACCAAAACACAACGTCCATAGCTTTTTCTATTTTTCTTTTCCTTTTTTTTTTTTTTTGCTAAAAACAATTCAAGCCACACACATGACAAGCTCAATTAAAATGCATCAAGAATCATGTTTATACATCCAATGAGACTTTTCCAACGGAGGACTTTAGTTAAGTTGTATTTACATTACTAAAATGAGAGAGTTCTACTGTGAAAAAATTAAATGCGCAAGCGCGCCATGCCATGATAAAACGTATCATGCTACCATGAGAAGTACATAACAGGAAATACTATGTAGCAAGTGACCTATTGATATTTGTTGCCCCTCCCTCCTCTACTACCTTCTTCCCACATTGAAAAGGCGAGAACCACATCTTAAGGAATAACAATAGATGCATTGTCATCGAAAAGAAAAAGCCTAGTGAAATTTACCCAAACTCAGACCACCGATGAACCTAATTCAACGTGTTTTCACACAATAATGGGGAAAGAAAAAGACAGAATCTAATGAAAGCTCAACACGAATACTTCTGAATAATAAAAACAAAAACATGCAAAGCAGGCAGAACTTTGTCTTCAGGGAGACGGCGAGCGTACAATCCCATTTCCTTGATAAGCTGATGAGAACTTCCAGGGGAAATACTAGAAAAAAATGTCTATATGATTAATAGGTAAAGGTTCTTTTTTCTTTTTTTTTCTTTTCTTGCTCTTTTATTTAAATATTTTTGGCACTTAAATAATTGATTGAAATTTATGACATTAAAGTGAGTGTTATTTAAAAAGTCATGGCACTTAAATAAATATCGTATAAAAATTATAACATTTATAATGAGCTTATCCGCTATACATGTCAATTTTTTAATAGACAATGACTAGTTTGAACTTTTAGTGGAAAGTTATTCATCCGTCTGTTCGTCATAATTGGCTTGTTTGACAGGAAAGCTGCAGCTATCAGCGATCTTGTCCGGCGCCTGAAAATGCCGATTATGATGGAAATCTCATATCATGTGCTGGATGCAGCCAATTATTACCCAGTGGAGCGCTTTTACTAAAGTGGGTTCATTTTCTTATATAATTTTTCAATGGCAACTTTCTTATATCTTAAATTATCTTTCAGCACATATGCACGCTTACATGCATGCGTGCAAATGAAGATGTTGCAGTCCTGACTAAGCTAGTATTCACGATGAGTGAGTTACTTATGATTACTGTTGATTCTATGCAGGGTTAATGAATGTTACTTATGATTACTGTTAATTCTGGGGATTTACATGATTGTAAATGAAAATAGAATGTGAGTGCAACTTTTCTTTGTTCAGTGATTCAAGAATCAATGTATTTCTTAACTCCTCTGTCATGTTTATGATACAGTTATCTTCTACAGAGTTTTACAGGCACGTCAAATATGAATTTTTTAGTCTAAATCTTAATGTTAGATTTTAAGAGAATATAATGAATAGAAGTTTTAGTTGTCATTGTTTATACATATATATGGAATTGATCTTTTCACGAATGACTCGCAAGAGTGATGATATGTTGAGTTGTGCTGGGGAAGTTCAATAACCAACAAGAGTGCAAGAATAAAAAAAAAAAGTACTGTCTTTTGCATCTTAATTGAACTTTGGACTTTTTACAACTTCAGTTCTAGGTTTATACATTTTTAAGGTCGTCAAATGTATTGCTTACACATTTTCTTAATTAATGTGCAATTCCTAAACTTTGTTGCTTCCTGTCAGGGACATAAAACTGCATATTTTTACTTCGTGTGTTCGATGGTTACGACAGTGAGGCTAAAGTTTTAACAGAGAAATAGATGCATCAATCAAACTAGCAAGTACTACACCTCAATATGGACTGCAATACAACATGAAATTCCATCTTTAAATTAAGGGCCCATCACGTTTTTGGAAAATATTTTCCAAGAAATTATTTTCCATGAAAATGACTATAATTTTCTACGTTCAACTGAAATCTGAAAATGGAGTGAAAAATATTTTTCACAATTTTTTATTTGATTTGATTTTTTGGAAAAAAATATCAAAAAAATAATTTTAATTTTTTGATTGACTAAAATATTTAATTTTAATTTTTATATACTTTTTTAAAAATTGAAATTTTAATTATTCTTATTTTTAAAAAATCTAATTTTTATTATTTTAAATTTTTCTTTTTCTTTCTTTCCTTCCTTCTCCTTCCTTCACCACCACATGCCTCGATGATGGCCAGCTATCCAGTGACTAATTAAGATGCAGATTGCTAAATCTAGCAAGTCATGAGCTCATCGGTAGTGAGCCCAATCAAGGCAAGCCCAAGCTCTGTAGCTCGCCAACCTCAACAACCTCAAGCCTCAGCCTCGCTGGATCTGGCCTTAAGCAAGGCTGGAGTTGGCCAGTGGCCAGTCGTTGACCACCATCTTGGCTAGTGAAAGAAGAAAAAGAAAAGGGAAGAAAAAAAAAAAAAAAAAATCAAAAAAGAAAACATTTTTCTCACTTTTAAATGTATTTTTTTCAATAACGGAATGCATTTTCCTTGACTAGTTCATTTTCCGTGAGATGAACGTTGAAAAATTCAAAAAACATTTTCTCAGAAATTATTTTTTGTAAAATGAACAGAGCTCAAGTAAAAAGTAGTTTTCTTAAGCGAAAACAAATGGAACCTTAGTTGACATGTTAAAAAAATTAAGTTCTTATGTTCCTCAAGGTTTATTGAGAAGAGGATGCGTGATGAGTTTTCAGATGTATCATGTATGGCTGCTGAATTATCTAAATTCCACGGTAGTTTGATAAGTTGATATAGTATGATTTGCTTTGACTTAACGTGAATGAATGCAGCTTTACTATGTTGAGCTTGATTTGGTTGATTTTTATACCTAATTCAATTTCATTTATAGTCTCTCATGACATTAGGTTGGCTGTTGAATTGATCTGTCCTGCGTTCACGAGTTGTCTTGAGGCTGTTAAAAGAATGGCATTGGCTCTGATCTAGTTTTAGTCTGCCCAAGTCCACGTTGGACACATGCACTGCTCTGACTGAAGTAGATAAATTGGGGCCTAGTTCATACCTGTATAAGATTGACTTTCCTAAGTCTCCATTATTTTTAGAGGTAAATTTCTATATAAATTGATTATTCACATTCAACTTAAAGTTCGTATATTGCTTACTCCAGCGATGATAAGCGGATCTACCTTAGTAACTTACTAATTTCACTAGTAATTTACTATTTTCACCTCCAAATTTGTTTTATTGACTTATAAATTGCTAAATAAAGTTGATAGTCTACTCTTGTATCTGACATTCGTAAGTTGCTAACATTTTGCGTTAACTAAATAACAATTAAACGAGTTTATCAACGGTTTAGAATTCACTGAAGTTCGTATTTTCCTTTCTTTGTTTGCATTCGTTAGGTGAAAGGAACCTGCCGCCCATGAACTCAATCATTTTGCAGCACTATTTAATGGACAGACGAAACATTGATAACATAAAACGTTCTCCATGAGAAGACATAGCAAAAATGACCTTCCAACCTCAGCGAATCACCTCACAGATACTAAAAAAAATTCACTAACTCCTATCAACATGAAGACGAACTCAAATTGACAAGCTAAGTAGCCTTTGAAAATAAATGTAGCATTGCATACGGCATCAGCGAGAACCAGCAGTCCATCAACCCATCTTTTTGTAGCACTATTTTAATGCACACAAAGGCTGATTGGGTTGGAAAAATATTAAGAAAACATCTGAATCTGGCACGAAACAAAACAAAGAAAAAAAAGGTATTCAGATGCAAATATAGAACATATAAGTGGGTAAAATTCGTGCCAAAACAACCGACCACGTGATTCATGTTACTAGTGATAAAAACTGACCACAGGTTTCATGTTCTTGAAAATTCAAATGACTAAAGTACTAACATAAAATTAAACTTAAGGAGCAATTACTAGTGATAAAAAAAAGTTAACAAGAAGAAAACTTCGGGTTATCAAAGAGCCACCATGTTCTGTAATAGCAAATATTTCATAAATAACTTATATAGACAACTGACTACGAGTTTCATGTCTTTTATGAGAGCCATCATCACCAACCCGACCGATGATGTGGATTTATAATGATTCTATTAATTAAGTAATATAGCCAATGGAATAAAATATTAAAATCATCACAAAAAGTATATTTTTTTTGTACCGTCATTGCAGATATTTCTTAAATAAATGAGCAAACAACCGCCATAATCGTCACCATAAATTATGATTTTTTCTATCATAGCATCATCTTCTGAAATTATTCCCATCTTCTTTTGTTCGTTTTTTTGTCTAACAAAAATAAACTTATCTTACCAAATTCACTTCTATTTGGAAAAAAAAAAAAAAGTGTCACTAATGTATCTACCAACTCATTCTTAGAATCTGTCTCTCAACGTGATAATTTAATCAACTGATAGTCAATTGATCAGATGAAAGGGGAAGGAGAGATGAGAGATCAACAATCGAATTTGATCCTAGAAAATTGTGGTGTAATAAGGAAAAGATTATTGCTATAAGAACTATTCTTAATTCGGGAAGACCATAGTCTAGAGGGAATTATTGGGCGGAAAATGGCCAGATGATAATCTATTTAATGTTCTCCATAAGAAGATCTCTTACCTTGGGGTGGGAGACCCCACAATGTCAACCATGTATTTCTTCTCTGTTTGGAAAATAAAAAATAAAAGGAAATTATGGAGTCTCACGATGGTAAAGATAGATATCATGTCAAACTTTTCAACCTTGACTACCACCGAACAAGGTAAGTATAATAGCCTCCCATGTCTAAGGTGAGTGAGGGTATTTGAAAATCCATTGCTGAGTGGGCTTGCCTTTAGGCAACAAGAATATTATCAAAATAGTCATAAACATATTACAATTGTGCTAATTCAATCCTAAACTTTTTTTTAACCAATTGAGTCATAAATCTTTTACAATTATTCCCGATCAATCCATCTGGTCAAAATTGGCTGGCCGGCGCTGACGTGGCAGCCGGCCCGGACGTCGGCGATATTTTTTAATAATATTTTATTTTTAAAATATTTTATTCTTTTATTCTTTTCCTTTTTTCTTTTTTTTTTCTTCTCCCTCTCCCTCCTTCCTCCTCCTTTCCTCCTCCCTCCTTCTTTCCTTTGGCTCCAATGACCGGCCAAAAGGGAGGGCTAGCCGGTCACCAAACTGAGGCGGCCAAGCTAGCTTGCCTCGCCATCGCTGGGCGAGGGCGAGCTTGCCCAACCACTAGCGGGGCAAGCCCTCGCCGATCCAACAAGGGGGCCTCGCCGTCACCGGGTCCGGCAAGGCAACCCCGCCGGATCTAGCGAGGGGAGCCTCCCCGGTCGACAAGCTCGCAACCGCGACGACGAGGTGAAACCCCGCCGGATCCGGCGAGGCAATCCAACGGGCTCACCTCACCCAATTGGTGAGCTCACACCCAGAGATGGCAAGGCAAGCCCCCGCAGGATCTAGCAAGGGCTCGCCTCGCCCGGCGATCGTGAGGGGAGCCCTCGCCAGATCCGGCGAGGGCTCGCCCCGCCGTCGGTGGGCATGAGCTTGCCGATTGGCGAGGCGAAGCCCGTCGAGCCAAAGGAAGGAGGAGGGAGGAGGGAGGAAGAAGGAAAAAAAAAAAAAAAAAAAAGGAAAATGGAAAAAAAAGATAAAATATTAATAAAATATTTCAAAAATAAAATATTATTTAAAAAATATTGCTGGCACCGGCCGGCTGCCACGTCAGCGCCGACCAACTAATTTGTAGTTGTCTGGAGGGAATCGTTGACCGGAATATGGGCAGATGATAATTTATTGAATATTCTCCATAAGATCTCTAGCGAACACTGCCTTCCAACCCCTGCAACCTAATTAATTAAAGAGTCCTCAAAAATATAATGTAAGATGATGCAGTGCCACAAACGTTATGGATGACAAAAGTTTCTTGAATGATGCTCTATTTATAGAACTTCACGGTCTTATAAGCTCACAAACTTGTCAATACCCACTAGAGCGTCGTAGCTTCTGCTGAGCTCTCCATATTTTCGTCTACTGCGAAATGGCAGAAACACGTGACAGTCTCCATGTAGTGATGCTTCCATGGTTAGCCTTTGGCCACATGATGCCATACTTGGAGCTAGCCAAGTTGATGGCCGGAAAGGGTCACCGGATATCGATCCTATCGGCCCCGAGAAACATAGATCGCATCCCTAAACCCCCTTCAGACCTCGCCTCTCTCATCAGCTTCGTGAAGCTCCCCTTACCAGCCGTCGAACAGTTGCCGGAAGGCGCCGAAGCCACCAGCGACCTGCCCTACAACAAGATCCAGTACCTCAAGAAGGCTTACGACATGCTCCAAGAACCCGTGGCCCGGTTCCTCGAATCTTCGGATCCCGATTGGATCATGTACGATTTCGCCCCGTATTGGGCTGGCCCGATCGCCTCTAGGCTCGGCATAAGGAGTGTTTTCTTCAGTATTACGACTGCTGCCAGCTTGGGCTTCATTGGGCCAACATGGGCTTCAAAGGGGGGAGACTACAGGAGTACTCCGGAGGATTTCATGAAACGCCCCAACTGGGTTCCGTTCCCGACAAGCGTCGCATTCCGCCACTTCGAGATCAAGAAGATTTTCGATGCGGTTTCGAGCGAAGCGTCAGGCGTCACAGATTCATATCGCTGGGGGGCAGGCCAAGAATGTTGTGACATAATAGCAATAAGAAGCAGCTATGAGGTTGAACCCGAATGGTTGAGCCTCCTCAGAGATATCCTCGCCAAACCAATCTTCCCCGTTGGGCAACTTCCCCCAAGCAATCCCGAGTTGCAAGGCGAAACCGACTCGTGGCGGTCGATCAAGGAATGGCTTGATGTGCAGAAGAAATGTACCGTGGTGTATGTGGCATTTGGGAGCGAGGCCAATCCAAGCCAAACCGAATTGACCGAGATTGCCCTAGGGCTAGAGCTTTCGGGGTTACCGTTTTTCTGGGTACTCAAGACTCGGCTCGGCTCGGCCGACACCGAGTCAGTCGTGTTGCCGGACGGTTTTGAGGAGCGAGTCAAAGGGCGTGGCATGGTTTGGGATAGCTGGGTGCCTCAGCTCAAGATACTCGCACACGACTCAGTGGGCGGGTTCTTGACTCATGCCGGGTGGAGTTCGGTGGTGGAGGCGCTAAGCTTCGAGAGACCCCTAATACTTTTCACATTCTTCGCAGATCAAGGACTAAATGCGAGGCTCTTGGAGGAGAGACAGATTGGGTATCCGATACCAAGGAATGAGTCCGATGGGTCGGTCACGAGGCAGTCCGTGGCCGAGTCGCTAAGCCTGGTGATGGTGGAAGAGAAGGGTAGGGTTTACCGAGAGAAAGCAAAGGAGATGAGGCCTATATTTGGGGACAAGAATGTCCAAGAACGTTATGTCAACAACCTTCTTAACTATCTGAAGGAACACAGGCCCGTAAAATACCTAAAATCAAAGGGGATCACAATATAAGGCATGAAGATATGATGTGATTATCTAGTGCTTGTGCTGAGTATCAATGTTTGGCAAGACGTAGGTATTTTGCTTTGTGCATGAAACTAGATGTATTCTTTCGTTACATTAAGGAGAAAGTAGTTTATATATTGATCGATCAATGGATGAAGTGCAATCAATCTATACTCACGCGGGATGTACTCCAACTGACTTTACATTTGAATTTTGAAATTTCTCTATTCCGATTGACTTGCTTCTCCATATGTTTATACCATGTAACATAACTACTACAAAAAGGACCTTTCTTTTAATTAGGACTTTGAATATTCTGTGCCAAATAATTTCATGACCAACACGGTTACTTAGAGATTAATATTGGAAGAGTAAGAAATTTAAAAGTCAACACAAACACAACAATGAAAATGCTAATCATCTATTAACCACCTCAAAATACGACACATGATTTAACACTTAATGGAATTCACTAAAGAGATATAAAGTAAAAGGTGATATTCTAATCAGAGTTTACTTCCAAACATTCAATTGTCCTCAAGGAAACTTAGAGGAGTTCATATAAACACGACTTGGAACAAACATTCAATTGTCCTCAATAAACCTAGGCAATTATTAAAGATACTTGGAACAAAGTTCAAAATCTAGGCAATTATTAAAGATATGGGATAATAGTTCAAAAAGTCTCAAACATAATGTACGTCAGCCAATTCATTCTTAAATATTTCAGTTATATTAATTTAATCCTAAACTTTTTAATAATATATCAATGTAGTCATTCTTGCCAAATTTAACCGAAAATTAATTTAATCATAAACTTTTTAATAATATATCAATGTAGTCATTCTTGCCAAATTTGACCAAAAATCATTGGCATAGATATTGGCCAACCTACATGGTATGATTGGCTTCAACATGAATGATTCTAGAATTCTTTAATCTTTTTTCTGAATTTTTCTTCTTTTTTTTTTTTTCCTTTTCTTTTGGGCGGCAGCCAATCTTAGGCAAGGTCCACCTTTGCTGATGCGAGGATGATCTTCACCCTCATTAGATCTAACGAGACCAACCCTTACTTGTGGCCGATCATAGCAATCACTTGGGATTAGCCATTGGCAAATATAAAAGAAAAGAAAAGAAAAATTCAGAAATTATCTACATCATTGATGTGATGCCATGAAACTTGACCAACGTTCATATAAGTTATTTCCAACCAAAATTAATCGGAAAGACTATATTGACAAATCGTCTAAATCTTTAGGACTAAACCGGCATACATATATTGCAAAAATACGAGATTCACAATCGTAGTTGCATTCTCATCTTGATTTTCATGTACAAAGTCCGGTCAGCCAAAGTGATGAAATTAGTCGGACCAAAACACAACGTCCATAGCTTCTTCTTTTTTTTTTTTTACTAAAAAAAATTCAAGCCACACACGTGACGAGCTTAATTAAAATGCATCAAGAATCAAGTTTATACATCCAATAAGACTTTTACAACGGGGGACTTTAGTAAAGTTAAATTTACATTACTAAAATGAAGGGAGTTCTACCATGAAAAAATTAAATGTGCAAGCACGCCATACCATGATGAAACATGTCATGCCACCATGAGAAGTGCATAACAGGAAATACTATCTAGCAAGTGACCTATTGATTTTTGTTGCCCCTCCCTCCTCTGCTACCTTCTTCCCACACCGAAAAGGCGAGAACCACATCTTAAGAAATAACAATAGATGCATTGTCATCGAAAAGAAAAGGCCTAGTGAAATTTACCCAAACTTAGACCACCGGATGAACCTAATTCAGCGTGTTTTCACACAATAAAGGGGAAAGAAAAAGACAGAATCTAATGAAAGCTCAACACGAATACTTCTGAATAATAAAAACAAAAACATGCAAAGCAGGCAGAACTTTGTCTTCAGAGAGGCGGCGAGCGTACAATCCCATTTCCTCGATAAGCTGATGAGAACTTCCAGGGGAAATACTAGAAAAAAAGTCAATATGATTAATGGATAAATGTTCTTTTTTTTTTTTTCTTTCCTTGTTCTTTTATTTATTTTTATTTTTTTCCTATAGAAAGATGTCGGCATAAGATGCATGGCCAGAATACCCAGTCAGGTGGATATATCCCAGAAAGTCAGAAACTCTTAATTATTGTCTATTGCATGTTCATTGGAGATATCAGCATGCGAACTGTCCCCAGGAGACTACAAGAAAACAAGAGTATGACTAGCAACATCAGACCACATGGACATCTACTATATACCCATATTCAAGCACATACATCATATCTAGTGAAAAAAAAAAAAGAAATAGGGATTCCTTTATTCCCTAAACAAATGGCTCAGACGATTGCACAGAACAGTATGAAAGCAGCTAGATGCACAAATCTATTTACTTGATGGAGAGGCAAGCTTATTTTCATCCGAATCATGCTTCATCGTAGAATCACCACCCATCAATTCCTGGAAACCTTCAACCTTCACAGGTTGAGCTCTAACCATACCTATATTCCTACATGTAAACGAAACAGCTTAGAGTTTGAGCAACAGCCCAATTAATATGCAATAGACAAAAGTTTCCTTACTGAGCCTGCATTTGGGATATTTGAAAAGCTGACATTGGTCTGAATTGATTATTGTGTTGAGTATGGAGATTGGACAATGCCGCCATTTGCTGCTGTCGGAACTGTTGCATTTGTGGGTGTCTCATATTGACAGCATTATTGAATGCATTACCATCAATTGGTAGATCTGATTGGTTTTCAATTTTCACTTGGACCATGGGCCGGCTCTTATCAAGTCCATGACGGGACGAGGACCAGAAGCCTGCCGTCTTCGCATATGCTCTAAATGTGGAATCATCAGTTGCTGCATCTGTGGAGTCATCTGTCTTGGCATCTGCAGTTTCATTTGAAATTCTTCTTACAAAGTTGCGTTATCCTTCACTAAGTAAAAGAACTAGATGATAAATCCTTTTCAATAATCATTTGACCAGATTCATTTTTTAAAACCACATTGAGAAGTTTCTAATCAAAACAAAAACCAGATTAATCAACTATTTCTAAAGTAAATAAAAAGAAGTCGCTTTTACCACCAGAAAGATAATTCTTATGAAAATTCTTAAATTTGGTGGGAACAAATAAGTGCCAAATTGAAGTCTTAACTTATCTTATCGCATATGATCAAAGACATATTGATTCCACTTGCATTTGATGAATCTAAGGCTTCCTCAACATACTATCTAGGTATGTCACATTAAGCATTTTGCATCAGATAAGAAAGCGTTATCCAATGCATCATCTGATAAAACATCTCATTGGATACATCGAGTATACATAGTTCTATAACTACATTTTCTTCAGCCTCCCAAGGTCAATTTGTTCAATACAACTACATAAAAAATTAAAAAAGGGATCACGTCATTCCTTGCATCATGTACTAGTAAGGCAATTGCTGAAAAATCATTTTGAATGATCTAAATCGATGTCAATTGGTAAGTGTGAATGCCAAAACTTGTATAATGCTCTATGACATGCAACCTTTTGCTGTCATAGCCAACAACATTTTAACCTAAAACTGCTATAAATAAACTAGAAAAAAGTTGACCAAGAAACAAAAGAATCCAAACATTACCTTAGTCAATCATCGATTCGCAAGAATACCATTATAACTCTAAAGAAAGACGAGATCGCCCTCATACGAAGACCCAAAATTAGACCTATCATGTCCCATCCTCAACAACTTCAATACTTTGATGGGAAGAATATGAAGAGCACCGCTTATCATAATTTAGATTCTGGATCATCATATATATATATATATATATATATATATTTAATTGAAATTTCTACTCTTCCAAATGTTTTTTTAATTTTTTGCAATGAGGGCCTTCAAGAACCAAAATTTTTTGGAATGACCAATGGCGGTACATATGGCATATTAATCCCGTTGACTTATTAATTTTATTTTAGACATCATCTTCAATCAATCCAAAGTACATTTGAAAGAATACTATCCACACGATTTGGCAACAATATATGATATAGCTGTAAGAGCAGCACGTAAGGATATGTGGCAACATTCATCGTGTAATCTAAAATTAAATCACATGAGAAAAGAAATTGTCACATTGTGAATCCCAAATCATTAAAGCCCATAGATATGATTACACATTTGAAAATACCCAAATTTTAAAAAAATTTATGCTTTTGATCTTTTGAGATCCTTGAGAACCTCTTCTTCATGATGGTTATTCCCTTATGCTCCTGACAACACCCTATAGGGAATATCAGAACCATTTAATCATCCACTTGGTAATTCTCATGGCTGACTATCATTGATATCATTATCTTTTGACATCAGTTTTACTGAGTCGAGTAAACCATCATCGGACATAACAACCCCTTATATACTAACATTTATACTTGAGCTTGTAACTCCAAAATATCAGACATGCTATTTTATACAGAGGGGAGGTGGATATGCAATAACTCTCCAGACAGGCTAAGACTTCAGGTGTCAGTAATTCATTATTAACGATGCCAAGAGAAATTTCATTCCAGGGAATTATATACTATTTTATCATTCCAATGACAGAAGTAGTATCCTTTAAATTGAGGATGCAAAATGTAATTTCTAAAATGTGAAGGTGCAATGCGCAATTGCAGGTATAGCAGAGCAGAAAATATAATTTCCCAATAAGTACTTAGCATTGACCAAAGGAATTTATCAAGCAATACATATAGAAAATCTCATAATACATACTTGCTGGGTAAGTCTAAGGGGTGTTTGCTGCTGTGAATGCAATAAGGGCTGCATTTCCGGTACTTGCAGCTGACTTTGCTGAGAAAGGTTCTTAGGACCATCCTTGACAAGCTCCGCTAAGGTCCCAAGATTGCTAGTAAGGAAGTCAGAAAATTAAACATAAATAGAATGAGAAGAAAAACTACCATGTCATAAATCCTCCAATCTCAATCATTGCCTAAAGGCCATTACTTCTACCAATACTGAATTTCTTCAGCAATTCAACAAAGCTCATCACAAGCACGCTTTCCCTTTGCCAAAGCAGTCGAGCCCAGTAAGCTCTGAATTCTTAATGACACAACCATCCTAGTTTCCCTAATTCATGATAATGACAATGAAACAACAAGGAGAATCCTTTTCAGCCATAGCACTTGAGACTTCACTAAGTAAAATTTATATTTAAATGAGAGAAAATTTAAAATTTTAACTTTTGAAAAAAAATTAATACCTTCATCAGAAATTTAAACGAGGTGAAAGAGCCAGTGGTGGAACAAATTAATTAAGGAAAAAAAAAAAAAAAAAAAAAAAGAGGACAGTCACTAGAGAGACTCAGAATTACCTACGTCTTCATGCTCTATCAAGGATATATTGAGCTTACCTGAAACCAGATACTTGAAGGAACATTTTAAGCAATTCAATGGCCGAATATTGCTTCCTGTAACTATCTGCGAGGACTTTCAAGTTTCGGCCGAGTTTACAGATATGAGAACCCAGTAATTGAGCAAACACTTCTATTGGAACTTCTGTGGCACCTTCAAAACCCAAACCAGTCAACATTCGTGCGATGACTTTCTGAGAAACGAGTAATGCTTGTTCTTCACCAAGATGTTTCCCACTCCCTTCTAAACCATTTTTCCCTCGATATAAACTTCCTCCCTGCTCAGAGCTTAGGTACTCGGGCCTTATGCCCAGTCTCTCGATCATAACTGGGCTCCTGGTTACAACTTGAGGCAACGAATCAAGAACGCCACGAAACTCCACTTTACTCTTGTCTTCTAACCTATATGATACTGGCAATGCACTATCAGGAACACAATTACTCATGAACATCACCTCTGGTAGAAAAGATGTGTCATCATCGCTTCCAACATCTTGAACAGGACCTGCATTTATGCCGATGGGAGTGTGCTGGGTGGGATTTAAAATGCCAGCTTGACCATCCTTGTAGACAGCACGCTTTCTCTTATGTTTCTCCAGAAGTTTGAGATAACTAAACATATCTTCAGGTGTGCGCTTGCTTGATCCTAGACCCCCATTTGATATCCTATATGGTTTACTGGCTCTATGCTTCTCGATAAACTGATCGTACCATGTCTCTGGCAAGTCTTCTTTCCTTGATCTCTGGGATGAAGCATCCACTTCTGCATCACCGTATCTCGGGCCAACACCAAAAGTTGCTTTAGATTGAGATTGCATACCCTGTCATAGCAAGTTGCAGTTGATTGTTTATCCAAGGTCCAATCCAAAAATGTCCGCAGAAGGACAAATGCGGAACAACTTGCCCAAAAACACAATCTTTTCATCGCAACACCCAAGCTAAAAACAAAGGCAACACCATGCCGCGGGACACGCCTTTCAAAAGCAAATCAGCCAAACCCAAATCCAACAAGTCCTCTAGAATACAGAAAAGTAATTAATCCTCGCGTAAGAATTTAAAGGAACGTGATCGAATCAAAATGTCAAAGTGTTCCACGCCCGGTCGACGATTAACTATGGACGAGCAGCCAACTCAACAAAATCAAATCCTCGTTTAGACCAAATAATCGACGAAACTAGGCCGTGATACCTTCGACGACATCGAACTGGAGGCGTTAAGACCTTCTCGCTGAGGAGCGCCGTCCTGCGAAGCGCCGTCGAGCGTGAAGTACAAATCATCGCCGTGCAACTGCAAATCTACGAAATTCCCAATTCGCCAAAAGACGAAGAAAAAGGGAGGGAAAAAAAACAAAAGGTGAGCTCAAATCAACAACAGCAGCAAAAAAACAAAAAGCGAACTTCGATCGAAAGGAGTAATCGAATCGCGGAGACGCACAAGGGTGATTGAGCCTCGCGACGGCGACGGAGGTGGAGGAAGAGGAAGGGGCTTTCACCCCCGCGGCGGCGGCGGGGGGAGGAGGAGGAGGAGGGGGGGTGCGGAGGAAGAGGGAGACGCTGGCCTTGTCGAAGAGGAGGGCGCGGGCCCTGAGCTGGAGGTGGAGCTGAGCCCTAGGCGTGGAGCCGTCGGCCCGCATGAAGGCGTCCCAGGAGGAAGGCGTGGAGAGGAAGGGGGCGAAGCTCAGGTAGCCGGAGTCCCCCAGCCACGTCCGCCACACCCCCAGGCTCTCCAGCTTCCTCGCCAGCTCGTACCCCCGCCCGTCGTCGCCCAGCAGCGCCATCGCTTTCCCACACCTTCAAACCGAGGAAGAAGAAGATGCAGATCGGCGGCGCGAATCGGCGGAGGACGGAGGGAGAAGGTCCAGAACTCGGCCCAGCGGGCTCGGGCCCCGGCCCATTGGGCCTAGTTCAACACAGGCCCATGGGCTCGTTTTACTTCGCCGTGTTCTCGCTCCCACGCTTGCCACTTCCTAACGCTAATTGTCGCTCTGTAAGATGGTTCGACAATCCAAATTTTTGTTTTCACTTTCTCGTTTCCGCGGGTCCGGACGGCCATTCACCTAGGAAAACTCCGTTCGAGTTGCTCAGTGAGTTCCGCCGTGATGATGTCCACATGCTGGTTCTCCGGCGAGCAGCTAGCCTTATACGACGAGGAAGAGACCGAATGAGGAGGACGATTGGATGGAAATGCATGGGCGAATGTTGCAATTTAGTTCTAGCTGAGATGCTACCCGGGAAGAAAGCCCTACCTACCTCCCAAAGGAAATGCATGGGCGAACGTTCTGGGTTGAGATCAATGCGAAAGGTGTCAAGAAGATCCTTTGCGCGGTTTGTAGCGCCAAATTATTCGGTGAATCCACGGGTGGGACGGGTCACTTAAAAGAAGCACGAAGCCAGACATGATGTGGAAATGTTTGAGGCCCGGGGAAGCTCTTCAGTGATAATGCTGCACATCGGAGGCCTATTCAAGTACGATGAGCCACGGAATCTGTGGGAGCTAGCATTATATTGTCTTGGGTCGTGCAATCCTTTGCCTTCATGGAAGATTCCAACTTCGTCTAGTATGTGCGAATCACTCTACAACATCAGTTCATGCCTATTTGTGAATAACAAACAATAGTTAGGGGTGAGTATGATCCGAATTGGGCCAGTCCAACACCTAATCTAAGGACCAACTCGCTCGGTCCTCAATTTTTAGGACCAATGACCGACCCTATTGACCCCGAGACCGAAGACTGGACTGACCCTATAGGCCCGGTCCGATTCCAAAGTCAACCTAGGATTAATCAATAAATTTTTTGTTTCATTTTTTGTATTCCCTAAAAAGACAAATTTATTATTTGAAATTACATATCCGTCAATAATACGGAATTGATTAACTAAATTTTAAACACTAGTACATATCCAACGTAAATTTTAGATAACGTAACGATATAATTTCACAGAGTCCAACTAGCATTGTTTCATAAATTTCTATTTGAAAGGAAAAAAAAAAGAAATGAAAAATATAAAAGGCCAAAGGCAGCATGAGCTTAAACCATGTATCTTCATCAAATACTTAGCATGACAATTCTACAATTTCGAGTAAATTTCAAAGCAAAACTCTAAAAAACTTTGTCGCAGAGGAGCAAGAAAGTTAAAGAAATATAATTATCTACATGTTGACTTTTTCTTTCAATTAAAGAAGTGAACCCCTATCCAGTATCCTCTTAATCACTAGAAGAATTCTATCATTACTAAGGAAGTACCGCTTCTTAAATATAGAATTCTACACCAAATTCACCCCACTAACACTCCATAAAAAGATTTATGGAAATCATACTTGAAACAAAAATAAGCCTCTAAGTTCCAGCATTAATGAATGACATTAATGACTTGAAGCAGCCGTTGAGAAGGGTTCTTTTCAGGCTAACATGGTGTTGATTGACCTTTTACAACCTATGATTTTCAAAGTAATAAGACAAGCAAGGCGAGGGGCGAGCCATGAGCAATATGCAAGAGCCGAGCAAGCAGCAAGCGACGAGTGGGAGCAAGGTGAGCGTCAAGTGTTGCTCATGAAAAGGGTTTCAAAATTTCTAATTATGGCTTTATTATTTCGGATTTACTTGGCAAAGATTTTTCTTTTTTAAAAAAAGACAAAATAGAATGTTGGAGGAGGAGAACTCGTTAACGCCATTAACGTTAAGTTAAGGTTATACACTTTATAATAGATAAAATAATTTTAAAAAAGAAAAAGAAAGAATAGAGTAAAAAAGAAAGAAGAGGATAGAATAGAATGCTAGAGGAGGAGGACTTGTTAACGTCATTAACGTTAAGTTAGGGTTATAGACTTTAAAATAGATAAAAAAATACTATATATAACATATTAAATATACAGTAAATATATTATATATTATATACAATACAAAATATCTACAGAGTCCAAGTTGGATCAACCCTAAACTCCCAAAACAATAATCAACATGTACAGTGCAAGGTCCAGGGGTCCCAGAACCAAAGACTGACCCAATCCTCCTGGGAATCGGATCAAGATCGACAAGGTTCGGCCGATCTAGACTCGGTCCAAGGTTGACCTCGACCTTGCTCACCCTTAAGTGTGTCCGAAGAAGTTTCCGAGTATCCCATTAGATACGCCCGACCAGTGACATGTGTGACACGCGACCTTGGTACGGCCCATGTACCCTGCAAACCACTTCCGCCAGGTAAACCACCTCCACCCTATCCACCGCTCTTTTCTACCACTCCACCTTTAGACATTCGTCTCCTGAAGAAACTCATGATTTGAGGTGTGTGACCACTTTTTTTAGAGAAATATTTGGTCCCACTATCTTACTAATAGGATAAGCCAAGTTGCTTCCAGGATACCATGAAATCACCAAATTACGAAGATCGTCATTCACTAGCTATCAGATAACTCTTCCTACTTCTTGGATCTAGCTTGATTGCATTTCTAGGATACAATGAAATCACCAAATTATGAAAATCGGCATTCGCTAGCTAGTAGATGACACTTCCCACTTCTTAGATCTAGCTTGATTGCATATCTTTTTTTTAGCAAATACTAGAATTTGATGTCATGGATGGTGAAAAAGTCAGTGATGTAATGTTAATGTAATGATTTTATCATCAAAGGCATTCAAATATATTATGTGATGATAACTCATGTTTTGATTATTTATACGAAACATTTGGTGCCCATCCACTCCGCAGTTGATGAGAAAATGGTTTTGGAACTATTAAATAATTTAGAGAGATTGATTAACACGGAATTAATATTCTCACAATGAATAATCATTTTTTTTTTATAATCACAATATAGGAATTTCATGATTCACTAGTCTCAATCCCTACTCATTTAAGGAATCGAATAGTCGATATTGAGTTTGGGTACACCACATAACTCTAGAGATATCTTAAGAATCTCATGCCAATTTCAAACATATATCTAAAATATTCGAAATACCCTAATTATTATTAACTAATTAATATATGACAAATGTGATAAATGTGAGAATAATATTTTAGCATCACCGCCCATCTCATGCTCAAACAAAATACTAAAGAAACAGAGCCACAGGCTTAATAAACTTCCAGGGCATGAAAAAATTGCGCCAAGCTCTTGTAGATACTACACTGCCTATAGTATTGTCTGAGGACCTTTTGTAAAATAGAGACTCATGTCATGGTTGCCCTTGATTACTCCCATATCGTAAATTACTACTTGGAGATGAATGTCGCTATGCTTTGAAGCAATCTCCAATGTCTATATTATAATTACCCCCCTCAAAAGTTTAGATTTTAGGTATGTATTTCATGTAATATTCACATTTTTATTTCATCTTAGTAAAATATAATAGAAAGAGGGTAAATTTCCTAGGGCCATCATGACGAACATGCAACAAAGTCATTCCTACTCTCTAGTGATGTAAATATGCTGAAAGAGATGTCAAACCAAAAATATATTTAATTTAAGAGTTGTTAGAAGGAGTACTCACCTTCATCTAGCAGCATTCGAGAATTACGTCGATAGAGTCAAGCTCTTGGTTGGCAAGTTCACTATGAGTGCCTTTAAGGGCAACGGAAAGGGCTATCTTCTAATCCACATCATGTGTAAGATGGGTCATCTTGAAACAATCAAGGTGTTGCGTCAACATTGGCAAGATTGATTAGAACCAAAAGAGTTGCTTACTTTCTACGAAGACCAAAATATACTTCATATTGCAGCAAAGTATGGAAGAGCTTCCGTAGTGCAGTACATACTCGGCGATCCCAAGCTTGAGAAGCTTATAAATGCAAAAGAGAAGCATGGAAATGTGCCTCTTCACGGAAATGCGCCTCCTCATGTAGCCACAAAGTAATGGCAACCCGAGGTTCTTCTCTCTCACTCGGGACAATAGAGTCAATCTTGGGCTTGTAAACCACAGCAACTCCATAGCTCTTGACATCGTGAATGAGCAACTAAAAAAATCAAAGACCCACTTCACCAAGTAATGATATCGACAAAAATAAATTAAAAAGTTATCTACTTCTGTTTTTCACTGTTGTTTTGGTTACTTCCTTTCTGGAGAGACGAAAGGAACTAAAGTTTATTTTGACCTATTGAACTCCCTCTAAAGTCACCAAGTGGAATTAAGTTTCTAGCATAAGCTAAGAAAGATTGCACTTGCAAGTCTGTGTATCGCTTCAAAAGGTACTGTGTTTTTGAATCCTAAATCTTTGATTGTGAGTCCATCTTCATGGATAATAGCAGTCTTTTTTTTTTTCCTATCACTCCTAACCAAAGCTTGACACAAACAATCTTAGTATCTGTTGAGGCACCCAGTAGTAAAGACAAAGCAATTTTGCAAACAAGAAGCTTTGGCCCATGAGGAGAGCCTCCAGACATAAGTATACTAAACAGGAGTGCCGAAGTCCGTATGATCATGGCAATGCTCATCACTAGTGACATTCGCCGATTGACTTTTTTTTCCTAGAGGATATAATAGTTCTGAACTAGATATTAGAATTGCTACACTATTGAACAAGCTCATGTACAACGCCTTCGTGATCTACAACTCTATTGCCACGTACAACTCCATAATTGCAGTTGTGATCCTTCTTTGGACGCAGATTAATGATTCACATGCAGTGTTTCGTGCCCTTTGAATGACAAGGCTACCGCTGCTCATAGCTCTTGCCACAATGTATGTGGCTTTCATGGTAGGGGTCTACGTGACCATAAGCAAATGCACTTAGGTCACGATCGTCACATTGGTCGTCGAAATCACTGCCCTCTTCATTATATTGATTCTTTACATTGTCATGTTCATTCGGCTTGGATACGGCTGTCATCTTGTACAGAATTTCGCCGACTATATCATTAGAGCTACTATATTAATTTCGAGGAGAATGAGTGTGATCGTAGAAGCTTTTAGGTATCCCATTAGATATAGCATTGATCATCGGGATCACTGCCCTCTCCATGAGCCACAAAACATCAGCCACACGTGCAATGCACGCGTTGCATGCGCCAGTGGTTCAACCCACGTGCAATGCACGTACCGGCGCCTCACCACTTTCGGCAGGGCATGAGGGCGCGTCTGGAGTCCCCCAGTGGCATGGCACTCATCGATTTTCTTGTTTGGACGAGAACTTTGATCCTACACTTTCAAAAACAAATTTTGACAAGTGGAACTTCGAGAAAGGGGGGTCGAACAGAACGTCGAATGTTGGGATTTCTGCTCCCCAGCATTCTTCAGCGTCGCTTCTCGAATTCCGGGCATAAAACCATGTATAAACAACAAGAATGATTGGGAAACAACAACACTATGCTCTAATACCAATGATGGAAATGGATTCCTAATAAAATGGACACTCAAACTATCAAATACTAAAAACAAATGTAGAAACGGGGCCCAAGGATATATATAACACTAATCGAAAAGCACATCACCATGACGGACGTACCTTATTTTCCAAGGATTAAACACCGTTGCAATCTCGAGAGGAATTGATTGAAGACTTTGAATTCCTTTCTTGAGAGAGAATTTACCAATAGCAAAAAACCAAAAGAACATATGTACTGATTTTTTCAATCAACATTCTTTTTATACTATGGTTTATTTTACATAAAAATAACTACTCTCTTTCTCTCTTATGGGCCCTTCTCTTACGGGCCGAGTTTGGCCCAACATAGGTGGACGGGCCGAGTTTTGGCTCTACATGTTTTACTTCCTAAGCCCATCGTTATGAGCATGCCACAAAGTCATTCCTGCTGTCTAAACATCTAGATTTGCTGAAAGAGATGTTAGAGCAGAAAAAAGAGTTAATTTAAGAATTGTTGGAAGGGGTACTCCCCTCCATCTAGCAAATTTGAGAATTACGTCGATGGAGTCGAGCTCTTGGTTGACAAGTTCGCTATCAGCTCCTTTGAGGGCGATGGAAAGGGCTATCTTCCGAACCACATCACATGTAAGATGGGTTGTCCTGAAACAATCAAGGTGTTGCATCAACATTGGCAAAATTGGTTAGAGCCATAAGAGTTGCTTACTTTCTACGAAGACCAAAATATACTTCATGTTGCAGCAAAGTACGAAAGGGCTTCCATAGTGCAGTACATGTGGAATTGTGTGTAGGTGTGTCTTTAAAACCATAAAAGAATGACCAACCTAGTTTATTTGACTTGCAAAATTACCTCTATTGCCGGTGAATTAGACAGAGGTACATACACAAACTAAATGAAGGACATCGGTGACCACATTAAACGTGAACAGATTCTAATCTGAAGTAAGTTGAGACAGGTCGAGTGCCTGAAAATCCTGAAGCACAGTATTTGATCATCCAATGTAGGCAGTTAGTAGACTATTCCATTGAAAGCTAATTGCCAAACGGCAATTTTTCCAAAATAAGTATATGGTACAGGATATGGGTTTTGTTTGATGACAGAGGAATCATGTGAAAGTTGGTAAAGCAACTTTTGACCCTCGATAAATTTAAAAGCAGCCTAAGTTAGGTTAAATAGTATAATATGCCTATAATACAAAAGATCAATTTATTTAAATACTTTTAAGTAATGTGCTCATGAATTTAGGGTCACCACTTAATAGGTAAATAGATGAAAATGACGCTGGGAAAGTTATCTTAAATATGCAGTTAAACCCTTGTGTTTAACTGAAACCCGTAATGGGAATGACCCAGTTGACATGCTATTGATTAGAGTTTGCTAGGTCCCCTTTCTAGCCTATAAAAGTGAAGATTATACCTATCGGTTGCTTTAATCCCATTGAAAGTTGCTATACTGAAGTAGGTCATAAAGAGAGTTGAAAGTGCCTACATTTTGCTGCTCAATTAGGCCCGTCATTAATAGATATCAAAACTCAATTCAATAAGATCACTCAAGAGTTTAACAAATATTAGAATATTCATTAACCCGATTATTTGAAATAGAAAATTAATTAATTAATGTAAGCCCATATTATAGAAAATTTTCAACATTTCTTGCTTCATGTTTACACATATCCTGGTCCGACACATTATATCTTATAGTAGAAATAATTCCAGTTCTAATTGTCATAGATAAAAGGATTGATAAATGTCTTCAATGAGTGAATTTAGTGGCACAAATAAAAGGAGGATGAGATCTGCTGCGTGGGAACACTTTAAAAGCACAAAAGAAATCAAGACCAAGCTGAATGTTTACATTTTGAGGCTCTTATTGGTTGTTCTAGAGGTTAAGGGACCAGTGCGATGCGTAATCATTTAAATAGGTGTAAACAATTTCCATATGCAAATATGGAGAAAAGGCAAAAAAGTGCCTTGAATCAACTTGTTGGAGTAAGTAGTTCTAATTCATTTGGTCCATGGAAATTTGACCGAGATGCTAGTTGAAAAGATCATGCAACAATGATCATTATTGGTGAACTTGGAGGAAAGAATCTAGCTAAAGTTTTTAATCCCTTCAAGAAACACATTGAGAGAGGACTGTGTTATACTTGGAGGAAAGAAACAAATTGGAAAAAAATAACCATTATTCAGCTCATTTGCAAGGATGATTCTTTCTATGTGCACATTGAAATTTTCGGGATGGTGCAATCCTTTCAATGACATTTACGATATCATCAAATCAGAGAAAGTGGACTGACTGAAGATAGGGAGAAACTATTGTTCTTTCAGAGACAAAAATGAATGTTATATCCGGGCCTGTAGAGTTACGTTTTCATGCAGCACTCAAAAGTTTAAAGTTTAAACCGATGTGCTGTGGAGGGAAAGGTCAAAGTTCTTAGTACTTGCTGGTAGCTGTATATAAAACTCATCATATTTGTTGACACCTCATTTAATTTTAGAAAATAGAATTAGAAGATGATCTTTGATTAAGAGGGAAATTTTGAAAAAAATTTGAATTCAAAAGAATTCAACATTCGGATTTTGGAGCCACTATTTTGTTGAGCGGTTGAGCAAATATGTGCAAATCTTCACCTGCAAAAACAAAGTCGAGTGATTCTTCTATAAAAAGGAATGCGAGGTTTCAGAATTAGGGGGCTTCTTCATTCGTTTTCTTCAAAAGTTCACAAAAGAAAAGAGGAAAAACAAGGGGTTCTCTCTTCATCTTCGGGGGAAAAACAAAAAGAAAAACAGAAAAGTGAGAGAAGGAAAAGTCAAAAAGGTGAAATGGTTCTGCAGAAAGAAGAGCAGAAGCTTTTTCCCTTCTGTTGACAGCAACAGAGAGAGAGAGACAGGTGAGTGAGACTGTGGAGGCAGAGAGAAAAGTGCTGCGCATCGTCTTCTTCGTGGAGACCCCCTGACCGCGCCTTCTGTCCGAGATCCAGCAGCGACGCCGCGCCACCACACCCCTGCGCCGTCGCCGTTCCGCCACCCGCGTCCTCTACCGGAGTCTCTGCACCATCTCCTCCCGAGCGACGACCCTCAGCAGCCCGCTGCACTCACCGTCGTCCTCTGCAACTCCGCTCGCCGACCTCCCTGTTCTCGCCGTGCTCGAGGCCGTTGCAACCCGAGCGACTCCTGCAGCAGCTCACCAATCCTGTTCGCCTGAGTGCTGCTGCGCCTCCGCCTGTTGCTGCTGCCTCGCCGATCTGCTCCACTAGCCCGACGAAGCCGTCGCTGTTCCAATCCGAGTCTCCTCCGAGTGACTCCCCTGCTCCGCCGGTTCTTGTTGCCCGAGTGTCTCACCGTCTGCCGCGTCTCCGAGTGGCCCTCTGCTCGCTCGTCCGAAGCTCCGATCGCGACCCTTTGTTCCACGACGCTCATTCCGCTGCTTCCCTCTGCCGAAGCTCTGCCGAGACCGGACCCGAGCCAAACTTGCCCAACGTCTGCATTGTGCCGGCTCCGAGTTTCCCTGACGACCGCTGCTCTGTTCGTGATCCGCCCAGCCCCTCGCCAACGCTTGCTGAAGCCGTGCCGCTCCCGCCTGCAGCAGACTTTCACCCGACGCCCCGCACCGGCGACTTGCAACTGCCCGAGCACCGCACGCCTCCACTGCCGATTTGTTGGTCTTCCCCGAAGCTTGCCGCGACTCCTCTGCATCCGCTGCTGCGCGTCTCTGCCCTTGCTGCTCTGCACGCCCGAGTGACCTCCCTGCTGCTGAGTTTGCTGCTCTGCTCGCTGCTGCAGCCCGAACAGAGCCACCTGCTGCCTTCTTTGTTTTGCTGTAGGTGTGGTTATTGCCGAATCTCGCCGGACCTCCGACGGACAGCCCCTGCTCCGGCCACCAGGACCTTCCTCGCCATCCCTGACCTCGCCGACGCCGTGTTTCCGCACCGCCTCTGCCTGCGATCCGCTTCCTCGTTGACGTTGGCTTATCCTCCTTAGGTAGTTTTTTATATTTACTTTTACCTTTTTGTAGTTTAGTTTATTTTACTGTCTTTATTTTTATGTCATTTTTCTGTTTATTTTATTTGATAGCATTCTTTTAAGTTTAATTATTTGAATTGTAGTATTGTATGTTAATATTTGTAGACCATGTAGACATTAGGAGTTTTATCCCAAATTAAGGTAATTATTAATTTGACTCGTAAGAAGTCGAGTCATTTTTTTTAATTACTTTAATTTTTAGGAATTTTGATAACATTTCAATCATTAAATCATTATAGAGTTAAAATACTTGTTAATTTAATCCGTGAGACAACGGATTATTTTTTCAGTTATTTTAATTTTATCTTCATTCTTTTTAAAATAATTACTTGTTTGGAAAAATAAAAAAAAAAAATCAAAAATCAAAAAGTGCATAAAAATCTAAATATTGCATTAGAGCATTTAGGTTTAGTAAATTAGGACTGTATTTTTTGGGGTTAGTAAATTAGAATTGCGTTTATAGGATTATAATTCTTAGATTATACTTTTAGATGGGTGATTTTTGTTAGGGCTAATTTTAAATAATGTTGGCATGTCTTGATTTTTTATATAGCTTTTAAGATAAGATATAGTCTAAGTTAAATTGATTCCTAAAATAAATTAGAATATCATTCGCTTTAGTTAGTCTAATTAGTTTTTTTTTAATTCCGAATTTCAATAAAAAGAATCCAAAAAATATTAGGTACATATTAATTAATTTGCATAATAGGTTTAATTAGAATTTGTTAGTTAATAGGTTAATTCATAATTAATCTCATTTCATATCATCATTATTTAGCATAGGTTGCATACATGCATTAAAAATGAATCACCATTAAAAAAAATCATAAAAGAGCATGCATGTAGAAATACCATGTCATTCATTCCATATCACATAGCACATGCATATTTAAGATTATATAATTAGATTGCATACATATAGTGATAGTTCAAGTTATGCCATATGAATTGCATTTCACATATCATTAAAGTAAAATCCATGCATATTAAATTTAGATTAAGATTGCATATAATTAACATTTTTTTAACAAAAAAGAAAAAGAAAAATTAGGTGTCATGTCATTTAGAAATCATGTTTAGGGCATGCATTTTTATTAGCATTTTTATTGGATGTTATTTTATTGATTGTGCACCCGCATGACCACCATTTGCATTTTAGTAGCTTAAGTTAAAATTAATCAACATTGCCTGCAAAATATTTTTTGAAATTAAAATAAAAGGTACCGAAAGGGCGTTAGATTAATCTAGCGTAACCATGTCCCCCCTGCCTCTTCAATCTCTGTTCGCAAAAATAAAGTATTCTCCCATACTTTACTTGGGTTTCTAACCAACCCTAATTGGTTAGTGACGGCTCCAAATTGAGTATAATTGCATGTTTAAATAGATTAATTTCTTAACATCAAGTCGTGATTGGTAGGACTTGGGAGGGTCCGTGCCAAGTTTGCGACAATATTCTAGTACATTTCACGTACCACATATGATTGAATGCTAGTTGGACTTCTTTCTGGTTGCACAGTGCTGATGTAGGACAAATGCATCTTTTGTCATCCAAAGGAGAGAAGCATCTATCTATGCATCGGCTTCTACTATATGCGTACCAGTTTATTTGTATTTTATTTTACTAAAAGTTCAAAGAAAATGGTTTGCATTAAACCAACAATTGTATGTTTTACGCAAGATTTTGGACATGTCATCACTTGTCAAGTTGAAAAAGATCATGTTGTCAGGAAAATTACTCTTATAATATATGACAACAAAAAAAAAAAAAAAAAAAAAGCAAAAACCCAAAATCCAAACTGGACCAAACAGGAAAATTACTCTTACAATAAATGATAGCCAAAAATAAAACAAAATTGAAAATTGAAAATTTGAACCGAACCGTGCATTTGGTTCAATTCAGTATTTTTCCCTAACAATTTGTTTTTCCTGAAAATCCAAAATGGATCAAACCATTGACACACCTACCGATGACCTCATCAATGCAAAGAGCCAAGATTGCTAATGATTGAGCTTGGTTAAAAGATTGCTAATGATTGAGCTTGGTTAAGCACATCCTTAAGATATATTGAGTTTTTTAAAGAAGAATTGCACATAACATAAAAAGAATGGATCGAGAGCTGGAGAAGTTTCTTTATTTTGTTTCGAGGGCAATTGTTTACGAAGTACACTATATACTAAAAGTGAGTAATTCCAAGTTCCGTACAAGTTTCAACCTAAAACCTAAAACCTACCAATTAAAATAGGTTCCTTATTTTTTGAATCTGGAACCTACCCTACATACCCTAAAACCCGAAACCTATCTTATCACAAGTTTCAAGATCGAGTCTAGGATTTACCCAAATTCCATCTATATTATTAATTGAATGATTGTAGTGAATTAAAACATTTAATGAACTACCACTTGCTATTACAATTCATTGGCCATAAGTTATATTTAGACACATAAAAAATATGAATATTAATAAAGTAAAAGTTTCAATCATAAAATGGAAGCTCAGACTAGTGTTTCTAAATTATGCATTCATTATCGAATGACATTGAATATCACACAATCGTGCAAAAACGTGAACCAAGAAAAACATTAAACTTGTTCCAAATTCTAGTTTATTAGTTACAAATTTTAAAATCCATATTCCAAATTCTAAGTTCATCCAACTAAGAACCTCGAACCTATTTGTTTCATTCCTCATTTTTTGGAAGTTAAAACCTATCATGCATACCTTGAACCTAGAACCTAAAATTCCCACCAATCATGTTCTCAGGTTCTAAGTTCTACCCTAGAACCATGCTTACTCTTACTATATACACATATTGAAGAGTGCCTTTAAGACGTTTTTTATGACACATTAAATATGTTTTGAAAATGTAAATTTTACTAATTAACGTGGGTTCATGCTTATAATGTGTCGATTTGTAATATTTAAAGTGTATTGAGAAATTTTTTTACTATTTTTAGTTAATTTATCCAATCATCTAAGTAAACTTACTAACAAAATACCCATATATTATAGAGGTAGTAGATCAACCTTTTTTTCTCTCGACAAATAATGATTATGGTTACAGTGGAAACAGGTACGCAAATGGGGAATGGAAGCTGAAAAGGCCCATAAACATAGAGCCATAAAGGCCTTGAACAAGACAAATAAAATAAAGGCCATAAGGCCCAAACACGAAGTAGAAAACAAAGAGCAACCCTATCATTCGGAAAGAAGGTGGAGAGAACTTGTCATATAAATTCCATGAAATAAATTGAAAGAATGTATATTTCTTTTCGTGACAAGTGCAAAAACATGACTTAAGATATTGGTTGTTGGTCAATCGGGAATTTTTTTTTCGTACGACTCAATTGAGAACTTTAAATTTCATTTTAGTCAATTAAGGGCATAAAATTTTAAAAACCATAATTAGATCTCGAGCCTTGCCAGTGAAGGAATTTAAACATCGGAAATGACATTGCCAAATATGCCCCGTCCAGTTTTCATGGCCCAAATTCCACCGACAGCAAGCTGAGACTTGATTGAGAATTTTATTTTTTATATATATAATATTAACTTCTCCATTGAATAAGACAAGATATCAAACCCTCAATTAACCAACAATCAGAACGGGAAGCCCTGTTTTTGTGCTTACTCCCCTTTTTTTCTGTCATCATAAATAGTATTATTCCAGGAGTTGCCAAAGTGTCGGACTAAAACAATTTGGCTGAGCACATGGCTTGCTAGTAACGCCATACCTAGTAATGCCATATGATGTTCTCTTTGACTCTGATTGAACTCAATACGTGGCCAATTCCATTTCATCTCCATATTTTTGGCTAGCCAATGATCACTGTAACTAGGTGCAACTCCCCTTTTTTGCAACGGACTTTAGATGTTCATGGTTACATTCTTGACTTATCGTACGAAAAGCTTTTTTACTGTATTTTGAAAGCATCCCATTCAAAATAATGTGCACCTTTATTATGTGAATTGAGGATGCCATGATTGCTTACTTCGAAAATTGTACATTTGCATATATATATATTAATAAGGCATGATTAAAAAAATCACCATGGAAGTTCTATATGACCAATAATTTGAGGCATAACTACTGTTGACTTGTCACTGCCACTCTTCCATGATATCAGTGAGAGTAGAGTTGGTATTATCCTACGCCATGGCACAATAGAACTACACCGGCAAACAAACCAAGACTTCATTAAGCTGATGAGTGATTAGGAGAATCGTTACATCCGGTGAAGATCAGGTACTCAAAGGGTCTTGCACACCCATTTAAAAAAAGAATACAACATAGGTGTGCCTCAACGTGGAACCGGAGCCCCACCCTCAAAGAGTGGACCCTTGCATGCTTGGACAACAGCACACACTCAAAACACACATAATCAAATGGACATTTAAAAAGTAACCGCGTTTGGTGTTTTGCTTCTGAATTTGTTCATACACGACCGGGCGGTCGGGCAATGCAAACCAGATATATCCCCTACCCTCCCACCGATTCTCACCTATACAAGCGTGAACAAATACAGAAGATAACATGTGATCCCATGGCCAGACATAGGGAACATTCTGGAGAGAATGGCACAACCGACAGACCCATGCAATGAGCTCAAACGGGGCCAATGAAAAGTTGTGGTAAGAACGAGGACAGCTCGAATCATTACAACCTTCACCACATTGGACTTAATGTATCCTCATAATCAGCATCTTCTTGCTAGTTAAACATCAAGTTAGTGCGTAATATAAATATTTAAAAACACATAATAAAAAAGACAATGAAAACAGCAATATGGAAATTTGGAAAAACTCTAATTTCCCTCTACCATTTTTTTGTTGGTGCCCCGGGGGGGGGACACCTTTTCTTATCACATTGACAAATAAAAAAGACAATGAAAACAGCAATATGGAAATTTGGAAAAACTCTTATTTCCCTCTACCATTTTTTTTTTTGTTGGTGCCCCGGGGGTGGGGGGGACACCTTTTCTTATCACATTGACAAAGAGTGACATTAATAATTGCAATGTCCCCTGCAAATTTCTGGTCACATGCTCCTCATAAATGCATACCTGCTTGTATATTTATAGTACTGATTGATTGATTTCCATCTCAGGGAAAAGTTTAGTAGCACACATATCGAAAATCTTTTTACATGATTTATTATAAAGTAATGTGATAGCTTTCTATTTATTATTCGAATATGACAAATTTACTTATAAATTAGGTTAAAACTTGCAACATTTAGCTCATTGAAGCTATAAGAATTGATTTTTAATATCTCTTGTATTGTTCAAAAACAAAGTAGCATTGTAAATTCGGCTCACGATTGCTTGAGAAGGCAACACAACAAATGATAGTTGTGTCGGCACGGTCGTTTTGAAGGCTTATTCCCTCCCTCCCCCCCCTTTTTCCTCTCCCCAACATTTTAAGTTATTTTTATTTTTAAAAGGCCCAAAATTATAATTATCATCCATATATTTATAAACATGCACTTTTTGCACTTTTTCCTAATAATGATGCCCGAAACTCTTTGACTACCTACCTCAGACTTATTTAACGTGATAATTCTCATTCCACTCACAATGAAAAATCATGAGAAGCACAAATCAGTACTTTTCAGAGTGTTCAATGCCTTGCATTATTTTAATTATGGCTTATCATCAAGCTGTTATTGATTGAAATAGAATGAAGTACAAGATAATTAAACTTGCCGTCAAATAAGCTGAAAAGAATGTGTCATGTTGAATTTCATATGTCAAAGCCACCATAATTGCTCAGATAAATATGCGAAATCAATGTCCAAAACTTCTCGCCTTACAAATGTCAACCTCCCTTCTCAATCAACACGAATGAAAGATAGGGAGCATATCTCGAGAGCTCCTAATAATTTTCAGGAACAATGAAAGGTTCATGTTAACTAGCACTTGCAGATACTTGTTATATACTTACCATTCAAAACGGTCAATTGCAATGAGAATTATAGAGCATTTTTTATCAGTTGCAATGTCCGAGGCGCTTGTTAACAAAAGTCCATTAGCGAAATTCCACATGAATGGCAAGTGTGTGTGTGGATGAACTCAAAAGGTGGCTTCTACCATATGCTTATAGGCACTGTGTGACAAGATAAAAGCTCCAATATCTATAGTGGAAGTACTAGTGTAAACATGGAAAGCATGGGACTTCCTATACAATTGACAAATGAAGGCTGGTGTTACTCCTCCATGTGGTGGGAGTCCCCACAGGAATATTGAGTGGATGGGAAGTCAGCTGAAAATAACGGTTTCTAACAGTAAAACCAGTTTCTACGACCTCCCTAACCCCACTAACACTGACCCACCGACACCGTCCTCATGGTTTTGGCTCAAATCAGAAAGTCACTATGTTAATGAAAGGGAGAACCATTTCACAAGAGGAAAAAAAAAGTTATTTGGGAAAATACCGTAGACATTCCTAATTTTTCACCCCGCATACCACTTACGTATCTCTGTTTTCTAAAGCACCAGTTTATACCTTGAGTTTTGCCTTTTAGAGTCCACTTTGATACGTGTTTATCAACGTGGATGTTTTTTCAAAACTGCCGTTTCCTTACTAAAGATGTGATGCGTGTGCGTGATGGGGAATGTATTTTGAGTGATGATGGGATTTTCGATAGATAATGATCCCCACCAAGGCATAAAGGATACGTCACAAGCCAAGGATAAAGATTGCAATAGATGGAGTTCACTATCAAGGCCTTAAGAAACACCACCGGCCAAGGATAAAAGACTTCTAATAGACAAAGTTTGCCACCTAGGCATAAAGGATTAAACTACTTGCTAAGAATAAAGGATTTCAGATTAGGAGAAGTTCATCACCAAAGCTTAAAAGAAACCCACAGTCAAGGATAATATACTTTTTTGGTTTACCACCAAATAAAGAACCGAAATAAAAACTCCGCTCACTTGTATATTCAAATGTAAGTCTGGTCTCTCTATTATACATCTATTCATAGAGTGATTCTGTCAAACAAAAGAAAAAGAATTTTTAGATCTTAGAAACTGAAATGACTCTTGGAATATTCACATACTTAAGATTGACATCATAATAAAAATTCATAAACACTAGGACTAAATGCATTTAACTAAGATCAAATTCATGATAAGGGATATTAAACCCTTCAAATTCATCTACCAGCCTTGGAAGCCAAATAGCCATATGGAATATCAATAAATAGCCATGGAAATCAATGAAAACAACCTCTAGTTGCTAGGTATTCAATTAGTAGCCTCGATACGACCAAAAAAAAAATAGTAGCCTCGAAAGTGACAACAAACTTGTAAATCAACATCTTGGTAGTCAATTGCAACCTGAAATCAAAAACTAGTTCATTGAATCAACAACTTCCCTATAGAATCTTGATCTTCAACTTTGAACCCATCAAAGCAAGTCATAGCTGAGATTGGCCTTAGTTTGCAGGAGTGAGGATTGCAATGGATTAATCAACAAGACTTAAGTTAAGCTTAGGAGTTGTTCAATAGATCTTTATGCTATCGCATAAAGATGCCCTCGACCTAATTTTAAGCTCCACACTCTTAGAAAACCTTTGAGCCAACCCAAAACCAAAAATAGTATACCTTAAATGTAGTCGTCGTCACTAGGCGCTTTCATGCCCACCTTCACCTAGACCATGTCACCTACTAACAACCTCACCATTATCCACTCACCCCCTCCCTCTCCCTCCTTTATGTTGTCTCCATTACTCTTCTCTACTATGCTTGCACATTCTTGTAAGACATAAAAGCGCAATCCCAAGATCTCCATAACTAAAACCAAGAACGCATATAAACAAGTAAAGAATTAATGCCCCTATTTTGGAAGCCATCTTTCTTAATGTAGAAAATCGACAATCCAAATCACAAGTGTTCTTCCTCTATTGCCTTTTATATCACTAGCTCAATAAAACAGTCCCTCACCCTTAGCGTTTAATAAACATTATGTGAGGATAATTGTGTGTCAAAGTTAGAGAAGAAATTTGAGTATTATTTATAAAGTTTTCAACCAGATCCAAATCCTCTCAATACGGGCCAGGCTCAACTAGCTCATACTAGACAACTTCATATTAGACTAATTAAGAAACATTATATCTCACCTTATTAGACCAATCTCATAAAGCGATAAATTACAGAAAAACTCTTACAACTCTCTCTCTCTCTCTCTCTCTCTCGATTGCCATAGAATTTGCGATTAATGGATGGATACCGTAGGGAAAATTACTTTAAAAAAGGCTATAAATCTATAGTACATATGTTAATTCAGTCATGAAATTTTTAATTTAATCAATTTAGTTCTAAATCTTTTGACAGTTCAATGTAATCCTCTTGGCCAATTTTTGCTAAAAATTGCTAACATGAACGTGTGATCATCTTACATAGTAGGGCAAGTGATAACATTAACAATGTTTGTATTTTTTTTAAAATTCTGATTTTTTATTTTTTATATTTCAACTTTAAAAAAAATTTAAAAATATTACAATTTTAAAATAAATGAAAAAATTTGCCCATGTCAACACCAACCATCACTAGCTATGCCACATACAATGGTTGGCATCCATGTCAGCTATTCGAGGTTAAAATTGGTTGAAATGACCATATTAGTAAATTGTCAAAAAGTCTAGCACTAAATTGGCCAAAAAGAATGGTTTAGTACTAAATTAACATTCGTACGATAATTTTATAACTTCTTTCATAATTATCCCGATACAAAGGTGATTAACAACAATGCTGAGGTGGGATGACGATGGAAGTTGGTTCAGCATAACAGGCCTGGCAACTATTAGTGGTGGATGGCAAAGAGATGAGAATTTGTGGGGAATTTAGGCTCTATTTGATTCAGCTTTTCTAGGAGGGCTTTGACCCTCCAAAGCTCCTAGGGGAAAATATAGGGTATATGGCAAAAAAATTTGGACCTCTTTGGCAAAATGCCAACCTTGGCGAAGCTAAAAACCCAAGGCAAGTCTCCCAACTTTGGCTTTCAACATTTGCAAAAGGCTATTTCTAGTGTTAAAAAGGAAATTCTTCCAAAGGTCGCGAAGATCCAACAAGGGGCCAACGAAGGGCCCACAAGCTCGCACAACCCAAGCAAGTTGCCTGAGGTCATGCATCCGCAAGCTACCCTCACATAGGTCGTGCAACCCTCGTCGAGGGTAACCCGAGCTCATGCAACCTTAAACAACAAACCCTAGTGCTAGATCTAACTTATCGATAATCTAAGCCCTTCCCCAGGTTGGCAAAGTATTTGATTCTTTATAAAAATAGATAAAATGTGGCCAAAGTTCTTTGCAAAAAAAGTTTTGTCGAACAATATTTTAACCTAAAATTGCTTTACAAATGACTTTCAATCAGATGTAATTTATATTTTCCTAAAACCCTTTAGGTTAAAGGCATTTGCATTTCCCTAAAATCTATATCCAAAGACGAATCAAATGCAATTTTGGGAGCTTACGAATTATTCAAAAATAGCTTGGTATGTAAGTTGGCTTTGGATTTCGAAAAGACTTCTTTTCTAAATGGTAAATTGGAATTAAGTAGGCACTTATTAATACATAAAATCTACTTTGCCCACCACTCTAATAGTTTAAAATTTTTAGTAAATGATTGTGCATGCTGCTTTGAGTTGGTCTAAGAAAGAGGTTTTGAGATCAATCCCCACATCTTCATTGAACATGATTTTCCTCGCAATACGCACGAAGAGCTTAGATACTTCTTAACTTGCACGCATCGAATTCGCACGCCTAACATGTTAGTTGCCAAATCACCTCGAAGTAAATGGTTGCGCATACATAAATAAAAACCAATCATTTTATAAATATGTTAAAATTAGAGGAAAAGGATAAGAAGATTTCACGATGTAGATTCATCGATTCGGCACGAGGAGCCTGAAATTGGACCTCAGTGAGAGAGTACGAAGACAGAGGGGTCACATGGGCTAACGTGCCTCCCCCAGGGAAGGGGACACTGCACGTCGGCAGCTTGACGGGACGGTACGGACTTTCCAATGTGCTCGAGCTTTCTGTTGACCTATTTATAGATTTTCCTGACCTTCGTAAAAAGCAATAAAGTTCGATGGCAGATTCCTTGTTAAAATTAAAAAGAGCATAGTCAGATTTCAAAGAGAAGATAGTAAAACGGTCTGAACATTCATTTTACCACAGCTTCAATTTCCAATTCTCTTCAACCTCATCATCTTTTTATGTCTGAAGGTGATTAATTACCCTAAACTAATCAAAGGAACTTTTATTTTTCCAAGTATAATTTTCTGACCAGCCCTCGCAATTCACGAGATCGATAAGTAAACATGTGTATTTTATTTGCGCATATATGAAACCGATTTGCACTTACTTTAGATAAATGGTTATTTACTTCACTTTAATACACAATCCAGGTGCTAATCAATTTATCTCGGAATGCAAGTAAATGTAACTATATCGTAGCATAGATCATCTTTAGTCATTGTAGTTGATGTTGCTGTCTCTGCCAGCTTGAGAATTATTCAAGTGTCAACATGTGCTTGCAAGGGTCCATACAAGATGATACATTTTATATGATGGGACGAATGCATGCCTGATGTTGATATGGATGATGGAGAAAGCAACCGAAGCAAGCACACAAAAGCATCATTTAGAAAACTGTCGGTGTGAAGCTAAGCGTGCAAGGACAGTGTGCTTAGGATGAATCAAGCATGTTCGGTCTTCACCATAACGACCACAAGCTCTTGCTCTTGCTCTTGCAACACCGTTTGCTCTTCCCAAACAACCCTTGTTCTCTTCCTCAAAAAGGGTAGGTAAAATAGAGAGAGAAAGAGAGAGAGAGAGAGTATTGGGACCTTGAAATGAGAAATTATTCACAATTTGGGGCCCAAACAAGATGCCCTAGTGAAGCACTTTCCCATACCTTCTTTCCTTTATAAATTCCATCAAACCTCATCTTTTGCATTCCTGGCAGCAGCCGTCCCTCATCCCTCCAGCCAGGACTAGCCATAAGAGCAATGGCAATTCATCCATGCCTTCCACTTCTCCTAATGCACATTGTTCTGGCTCCTCATGCATTTGCTTCTCCATCCCCAGTTCAGGATCCTGAACTAGTTGTACAAGAAGTGAATGAGTAAGTGCACCCCCATAATTAACCTCCGTTAGTACTTAAGGCACTAATTTGCCAAGCTGCTCACAACGTGAATTTCTCCATGTGCTCTCTTATGTTCTTCCACAGGAGCATCTTCAATGCATCGAGAAGGAACCTCGGCTTCCTCTCCTGTGGGACGGGCAATCCAATCGACGACTGCTGGAGGTGCGACCCCAACTGGGAGAAGAACCGGCAGCGGCTCGCCGACTGCGCCATCGGGTTCGGCAAGCACGCCATTGGGGGCCGGGACGGCAAGATCTACGTGGTCACGGACCCAGGCGACGACAACCCCGTGAACCCCAAGCTCGGGACGCTGAGGTATGCAGTGATCCAGAACGAGCCCCTATGGATCGTGTTTGCCCGGGACATGGTGATAAGGCTCAAGGAGGAGCTGATCATGAACTCGTTCAAGACGATCGACGGCCGGGGCGCGAGCGTGCACATTGCGGGCGGGCCGTGCATCACCATACAGTACGTGACCAACATCATCATCCACGGCCTCAACATACACGACTGCAAGCAAGGAGGGAACGCGTACGTGAGGGACTCGCCGGATCACTACGGATGGAGGACCGTCTCGGATGGCGACGGGGTGTCGATATTCGGAGGGAGCCACATCTGGGTGGACCATTGCTCTCTCTCCAATTGCCACGACGGGCTGATCGACGCCATCCATGGAGCCACTGCCATCACCCTCTCCAACAACTACTTGACTCACCATAACAAGGTCATGCTCTTGGGGCACAGTGACACTTACACTCAAGACAAGAACATGCAAGTCACCATTGCCTTCAACCACTTTGGGGAGGGGCTAGTCCAGAGGATGCCCAGGTAATCATGGCAATGATTTTATCATTTAGACATCCACATTTGATTTTCTGAACTAATAATGAAAGGCGAAAGCTCGAATTTAATTTATTTAATTATTTTTGTTTATCTTTTTGCAGATGTAGGCATGGGTACTTCCATGTGGTGAACAATGACTATACTCATTGGGAAATGTATGCAGTCGGTGGCAGTGCTGCACCCACAATCAATAGCCAGGGCAACAGATTCGTTGCTCCAGACGACGTCTTTAACAAGGAGGTGAGAAGATTACTCTTTATTATTTCTTTTCAAAGACAATATTAACAGCTAAAAGTAGGAAGAATTGAGTGGTCCAGGAATTAATTCTCATAAGTACGCTCCTTTATATTCGAATTATCGCGCGCGACGTTCAAAGAGGGGCGATTTTCGCGTGACGTGTGCACTTACAAATTCAAATTTTTCGAAGTGATCTTGGTATTTTGATTTCACACTTCATCGCGATCGCAGTATGATAAAAGGATGTAATTTCAGGTGACTAAGCACGAAGACGCGCCGCAGAGCGAGTGGAAGCACTGGAATTGGAGGTCGGAGGGAGATCTGATGATGAACGGGGCCTTCTTTACAGCCTCCGGAGCCGGCGCATCCTCGAGCTATGCCAAGGCCTCGAGCTTGGGCGCGAGGCCGTCGTCCGTGGTGGGTTCGATCACGGCGAGCGCTGGCGCGCTCGGCTGCAAGAAGGGCAAGCGTTGTTAAATTGACGGATTAGTGATTACCTTAATCTGGCCTTTAATTAAGGAGCTTTGCTTGGGGGATTAATAGTGGGATTGACTGCCAAAATGGGGGGAAAAGTGGATGGAATGGAACAAGGGAAGGAAGGGCAAGGAAAATAACAATGGCAACTGTAATTAAGACAAGAATTATAGTGATGATGCTTATATCTCAATTCATATTTAATCTAATGCAATCCTTTCCCTTTGATTTCATTTTAACATCCCTGCGGTTTTCACGGCGGTTTGAGCACCATCTAACCCTTTTTTTTTTCTCTTCAAGCGTTACGACTTACGTTTCTCTTACATGGTGGGAATCCCGGATGCATATCTAGATTGAATGCACCAGACACCTAGACATCGCCCAACCCAATAAAGTCCATGATAAGCCCTATCGCGAACGTTAGTGGGAGAATATTCAATTAATCGATGGGCGCATTCCGTTCATTTGAATTTCTATCGAACCACCCAAAAAGAATTCCTCACTCGAACAGGCTCATTTTTATAAGAAAGAGATTCGATCCTCTTCATATGAATGACCCGGGAAGACAACCAATCTCTAAAACTTGAAAGTTCACCGAAGTTTCACGGAAGTATTAACGTGTGACAAGCTGATGATTTGGCAGCATATGCATTACAGGAGAGGATGTGTAAAAAGCCAATAGAGTACCTTGACAGATGAGTGATTGAACAATAACGGGACCGATCTCTTCTTTCTTGTTTCGGTTCTTTACAAGTACCATTATTGAAGTAACGTGCTCGTTCATTCCACACGACAGAGGGCAATGCTGTATTGAAGTAACGTGCTCGTTCATTCCGCACGACAGACGGCAATGCTTGCTCTCAGCTTCCATTTATTAAAAGCCCCTCGTGCCTCCCGACAAGCACAGATTTGGCCACGCGCGACCACCAATCCACCTCCCTACCACCGCCCCCATCTTATCCATAAACGGCAAATGCAGCGTCGGCAGACAATGGAAATCTTGTTTTGTCTAGAAAATGGAACGGTCGATTTTCTTGTTCCATTTTCTTGGAAATGTATAGGGTTGTTCCGTTAGATGCATCATCAGGAGGCTAACCATGCTACATTAGATAAGTTTGTGTCTATCCTTTTGAGGGATCTCTAATGTGAATCTCAATTTTTTTCTAAAGCATGAATCAATTGGTATATCGAATTATATTAGGATGATTTCTTTTACCCCCAATCCACCTTCAAGATGTCCGCACCATGAGTCTATTCTAAGTAACCTATGTCCAATTGGCACCACGAAAACGAGTGCTTGAGTACTACGATGTGTGACAACTGTCCCATTATATAGGATAAGAAGAGAATAACTTTCGGAGGCATATGGATGATGAAGTTTTCGTTTAAACTATTTTAGAAGACGATATTACGTGATTGTCCATGTGACCAATCACGAAGGGCCGAGAGACTCATCATAATATCAAAGTTTTGAAGAAAATTAGTCAAGTCCCTATTACAGAACCTACTATTTCAAGATTGGCTCGACAGATAGTGCAGTCAATCTAGTGCTTGATGAAGCAGTGAAGTGGGAGAGACTCCCATTCGGAACATATGCACATGAAATCGACGACCTACACATACTCAAAAATACCGAGACTTTCGTCAGATTCCAAGGGATTATTGCATTATTGAAAGACAGGAACGCCAGCTATCGTACCCTTCAAGATGTTCCCTGTCTTTTCCGAACAATGGCCCTTGGATTCTCCCCGCCCCACTACAATCTGAGAAGAGAAAAGCTGTTAATTCATACACCGATTGACTACCCCGGAAATTAGAATCCTCTAAGGTCAAGTTATTTTGAAAACATTAGGAACAAGTAAATTAGATAAGTCAGATCGGGTGTTGTTTTACCCCCCCCCCTTTCTTTCCCTCCTTCTTCTTTCCCATTTTTGCCCTGGGCCCCTGTTCGTAGGTGCCAAGCCAACCGTGACCACGACTCCAGCCACTTCCCCGCTTTTGTCGTGTGAATAATGCCCCCGTCTCCATCGGCCCGTCTCCAAGCACCCATCGTGACAAAATCTCTCACTCTTTGGGCGCTCTATTTGTCACGAGTCAAGTCTCGGCTCAAGACTTTGGATCTAGTGTTGCCCAAAGGTTGGTCGGCGACGACAAGGGGGTCGCGATCCCTAGAGCCTTACTCTATTCGCGAAGACGACAAGGCAAAAGGGAGAAAGGTCTCGTCAACTTTAGGGGGCAACACTAGATTTGGCATCCCATGAGACTCAAAGGTAACACTAGAGTGCTCGTAACCTCAATTGTCGCAACTCTGTAATTACTGTAGAGAGAGAGAGAGAGAACACGAAGTCTGGTTAGCAAACGTGAGCTAGACGGCTACACTGCAGAGGCGTGACAAGTGTGGCGGGCCTGGTAGCACGCATTCATCAGGGGGAGAGAAGAGGGTATTTTGGTCAATGGATAATTTATTAGTTAAATTTATCCCCTTCTACTATATTTTAATCAATTAAAAAGTGAGATCAAGAGAATTATAATATGGTTCAATATCGATGCACGCTTGGTAGGACACCCCTTTATAAATCATAAGATTCTAATCCTAATTTAAAATGCGCTCTTTATGTGCGTGACACACACCCCACACACACAAAGGGTCACATGAGGCATGATATTGAACTTTTAGAATGATGTCATGGTATAAGATTATTCCAGCTTCACCAATTAACATGACAAGACACGAGATAACTTCCTATGTTGGTAATAGGCCTCTAATGGGGCTTATTGGGGGGCCAACCCTCTCTTGTAATGAGGTACTTCACATTTATTGCTTTGGAATTTGCAACATCTTTAAAACTCTGAAAGTTCATTCAATGTAAAACTACATGTTGGGAATTGAGAAAAATAAATATTGACGAAAGTACAACATTGATTTGCGTCCATATGAATATATATATTATATGGATTGCATACTCATTTAATTTGTGCATCAGATAATTCCATCACCTATCATTACCTGTCTTGGAAAAAACAAGCAATCTATGACAAAATAAATAGAACAAAGAAATGGATCGGATATTGGATTTGTGGGGTTTCGGTCCAGTCTAGCCCCGGTTGTCGGAACCCCCTCTCTGGGTCACAAAAGAGGAAGGGCAAACCACCGGGGGGCTTCCAACTAGGGAAGGTTTCCTTCCCAAACCCTCGGGCCTGAGGAGGCTCTACTTCCCCTGGGTTGCCAGGTTGCGCATCCTCCAATGAAGGTAGCTGAAGGTCCAGCCTAAGGACCTTAAACAAAGGCCTCGATTGTCAAAACCCCCTCTCTGGGTCACAAAAGAGGAAGGGCAAACCGTTGGGGGGCTTCCAACAAAGAAATGGATCAGATATTGGATTTGTGGGGTTTGGTCAGTGGGACCTATTGCATGAGGAAAGTAGCATAGAATCCAATTTTAGATCAAGTGGTACAATGAAAATTACAACCATACTCGAATCACTCAAATATTCTCATAATTTCACAATCTCAATTATAGCCAATAACTTACACGATATTTAACCCCTCAATTTCTCGTAAAATAATTTCCAAATCTCACTAAAAAAATTACAAATCTTACCTGCAGGATTTAATTGGTTTCAACGCTCTCAAAGTGTTTCAAAGTGTAATTCATGAAGAAGTAGTCTACGAAGTAAACTCACTTCTTATATAAATAATAATTGGATCCAAAATAAGAAATTTGCTCAAACTAAGTAACCACTTGCATTGGAAACCTACTTGGATTGGGAAAGTTTCATTTTCAGGCTCAAACTTAAAACATATTTTTAAGAATCTTCACATTGGTTCATATAGGCAAGAATTGGAACTACAGCAAGAAACCTCCTCAAACTAGGTAACCACTCATATATAAAACCTACTTTAATTGGGAACGCTTTCTTTTCAACTCAAATTCAAGACATATTTTTAATGACTTGCTTCTTCATATTGTTGACTCAATAAAAGTTGACACTTGATGCTAACACAAAACCAAGATAGATGAATCTTAGCATCTTGCGTGAGAGAGAGAGAGAGAGAAATTTCATCAATTTCACTACTAGCAACGCGGTGATCTTTGTCAGACAATAGTGGTTCTATGAATGATGCTATTAGATAAATGAGAATCTTGAAGGACATTGGCTTCTCTACCACTAATGAAGTACGAGGACAACATATAAGTTTTGATACGATTATAAATCGATTTGTTACTTATTCTTTGTAAGTTTCATGCCTCATGCATAATGAATTAGAATGTTCTTTTTTTGTCGTTCCAAAAGCATCGCCGGATCAATGCCGCGAACAAAGTGCGACTCGCCTTCGTCCGCAGACAAGGGAACTCATCATTCGCACAAACCGAGAAACATTTCTTCACATTACAGCTTCATGTCATGCACGATAACCGTCGATGGTTTGCAGTTTACTTACATCTTTCTGTACAACCCAATCAAGATCGGTCGATAATCGTCAATGCTGCCCAGAGAAAGGCTTAGCAAGAATTAGGTTGATGAACGTTTGGCACTTCTTCAGCCGTTAGATTCCCAAAAATAGGAAACAGACTAAGAGCCGCAGAAAACCAGGAAACGTGGTTTTCTGTCTAAAATTAGAGTGGAACCAGAACAAAGAGGCATGCACGTTCACGGCTTTCCTCACAAACAGCATGCCTTCCCCTCCGCATTGCCCGCTCCATCCTAAGTTCATCAACCCAACTCTCTTCAAATTCTCCCCCCAGCAGCATTGTCTCCCTCACCTACCGATTCTGCAGCTGTTTGTCTCTCAAACCTAGGAGAAAACATCTGCACAATACAACTCTTGCCCCCAGAACTTCAGCGAGAACCGCAAGATGGCACGTCAACTTGTCGTCCTCGCCCTCGTGCTCGTCGCCGTCCTCGGCTTGGCATCCGCCCAGGGACCAGCCAGCGCACCAGCTGCATACTCTGGTGGCGCGGCAGCAGGCCCAGCTGATGACGGCACAATCGGACCCATCGACGGTGCTCCCGCCGGTGGAGATGATGCTGTCGAGGCCCCGGTAGGTGGCCCCGTCCCCGAAGGAGCTTTCCCTCCCACCGAAGACGGACCAGCCCAGGCACCTTCCTCCAAAAACGGCGCCACCGTCACCAAGGTCTCCACCGTTGCTGCGGTCGCAGCTGTTGCCGGGTACTTCTTCTAAGTGACGAACGACAATAGCTTATCGAGAATGTCAAAGATTATGGTACCTTGTTCATCACATTATTATTAAAGAGTGGTGCCTTTCTAAGACGACCCTTTTCTATTTCATTTCATTTATGATTTGCTTGTTCATTCCCTCCAAAACGTCGATGAAGGTGCAGTAAACACGGGACGTGCTTTTCAAGAGGCATGCATAGCAATGACGTCGCAAAATGAGGGAACAAACGAATCTTAGGCTTCGATCTAATCAAAAGAATCCTCCAACTTGAGTCAATGTGCTTAAGAAAGCAATGCACGGGTTAAAACCAGCTCGGTACTCAGTACTTCGTCACGGTCGACCAAGTTTCGATGGACCCTAGTAAGCATGTGTGTGCACACGTTCGCGGCAGTTTTCCCTCGCCCCATTTTACAGTGGGACAGGAAATGCGATGACCATCGATGTCAGTAACGCTTTGTTTAGCTATACGGTCGGTTCGAAACACGTTTGGAATGTTCAAACTTTCATTCGAACAAAGGAACTCGTTTAATCTTTCCTGAGAACAGTGGAGGCGGATAAAGAAAGGGGGTCGTCATTCATCGATATTGCTCTGAAGACGCACAGAAAAGAGGATGATGAGAAATGGGAAATGTGAGGACCTGTCCAGTTCGTGAAAACGTCTCCTGTTTTGACTTTTTTCAGTAATAATCTGGATGAATTTTTCTTTAGATTCGGTGAAAACTTATTTGATTTAGAAAAATAATAATTTCAAACAGCTGTCGCCGACGAGGTGCTGGTCACTGTGCACCTAGGTTAAGTTAGGTGATGGTGGGTAGCTTTCTTTGTTTCTTTTTCTTTTTTTTTTCGGTTTCCTATTTTAAGGAGAGGCAAATGAGTTTTTTGAAGTTTGAATTTTGTTGGAGGTGGAAACCGGCAATCTTTGGAGAATGAGGAAGCAAATTGAAATAAATGTCAAGAGAGCATTTCTACAGCGACGGTAACTTCCTCCCCGACCCATCTATTTTCTTAAGCTAAGAGAAGTAATGCGTCGAATATTCACGACTTTCAGCAATCACTGCGGACATGCAATATCAGACGTTGCGAAGTAATTCACATTATCTTATGATCCAACTCTGTCCAGAAAGAATCGAGTTCCAACCTCAAAATCTACATCATCTAAAGTAATCGAACAACGAAATGGTAAAACCGAAAACAAAACCTTCTATCACTATCCCCCTATTCATCTAACCTGCAACCTAAGAAAGCAATTAAGCTTCTTCTCTGTATGTGACTGCTGAATGAGAACTATCAGTCGGATCCGGCATGGTAAGCCCTCTTGGCGGCAAAATCAGAGCCATCCTAATCTCCTATATCCTTAATGAAAGAATTGAGTTCCAGAAGTACATTCCTTGAAAGTAAGACAGAGCAGTAAACAGGCATGTATTGTACACCATCTCTGGACGCAACGGCGAGAGAATGTTCGAGCACATGGCAGTTTCAGTCTCAGAGGTAAATGGAGGTGCCACGGTTGCAAATGGTCAGGCATTTCTGGGTACTGTCCACCAGGCATGCCAACCAAGTCAAGCTCCTCATCATGTATCAATACATCCCCTTGAAAACTGGATTTGTACGGCAAATGCTTGCCCCATACTCCTCATACTCTGCTTTTGTATGGCAAGCCTGCAGACATATCAAAACCATTTTAACCAAAGAATTCAACAAAAGGAAAAGGGCACTATTTTAGATACTTTCAACAGATTATAGTCACTATTCAAATGAACGACAGATCAAGTAATTCAACAAAAGTAATCCCTAATGCAAAGTCCTGAAAGAATAAAGAAATGTTTTTAATTGGTCACTTGTAGATTAATAATAAGTTCATCCTCGTCCTAAAATTGCAAATACAATGACAGTCAAAGCAAAATGCGAGGCACAAAGAATGGCAGGTTTAGTCAAAGCTGGATTTAGAAAAGGAGAATAGTGCAAGTCGAAGCTTATACAATAAACAAGAATCGACCACATCAAAAGCAGCATTAATTGATGAAGCACTGAAGAAACAGTTGATGTATCAACAGTTGACTCCTCTTCTATTCTCTTCTCTTCTTTTCTTTATAGAGTTGTTCCATCGAGTCTGATGCTCCTGTATCAATTTTACTTTTTCTTTGTTTCTTTTTCCGTTTTCTTTTGAAATGAAGAACGCTTTACTTATAGAAACCACAGACCGACCAAGAGTCAGGAAGGATTCTACCCCTAGCATAGTCAATCCACATGAAAGCCACTAGAAGCAGCTCTAGCAAAGTGGCAACAAGTGGCACCGACATTAAGAGCTATACTGGTACAGGCAGAGGTCCATGGGAAAGGAGGCTGAGACAGTGAATGAAGCTACAAAGTTCTTGCCTAGAAAGTTGAAAGGCACTCAAAAGAGACTAGGACTGTGACCTAATTATATTGGTTGAGCCTGACGTTACTCTAGATTAAAGAACACTTATGATGAGCAAGATGGCCATCAGAGCTGTTGACAGTGACAAACAGATGAGACAGAAGACTAACAACATTGACACATAGTAAAGAAAATCCGCGATTACAGGTGCTTGTAATTAGTTTGGGCGTACGAGAACGGCCACAGAACAGAGGACAGAACTTCATATGAATTGAGCACAGTTCAGATACACATGAGAAGGAAATTTAATATGTGCAGTATCATATTCCACCTAGAGAAGAAGCATGAGTGACATACCTCAAAAAATTCTGGGGTTGACCCAAGTACAGAACCCCCAAACCAAACAGCAAATTTTTGAATAGGATGGCTAACAACATTAACTTCTACTGGTTGTGCCTGAAGGCAAGACAAAGTTGGCATAACCATTCAGCTAATTAGTATGATAGGAAATAGGCTTAGTCATTAGATCTCAAGGAGTTAATACAATCTAGCAAGCTCACCTTTACTTCCCCACCAAGTCGGGCATCAGAAGCAAGAACGCGGGCATCCACAATCTTTTTCATATCCCGCTGTAACCTTCTGTGGAAATCCTTAAACATGGTTGATCCCCCAGACAACACAATATTCTGCAATCTCACAGAAGGAATTTGACATATACGAATGAGGTAACCAAGATCCTGTCAAGCACTGCATACAAACAATCCTACAAGTTTCAACTATTTCCATCCATTATTTCCTTGTAATTTGAGCTTTGCTTCAGTTTTTCAACTATATAACTGAATATTCCATATGTGTATTTTAATCTTCTAAGAGTAGGACAATAAATTTTCTTATACTTGCTCTTATCGGTTTCTGCAGAGAACTAAACTAAAACAGCTTTACAGAGCATATAAACATCAATCTCAGAAATGCGATGAGACTGTTGTAAGCTTATATAAGCCTGTCCTGAGTTACAAATATAGCTAAGGTCATTTATCATTCTAGACTAACAATACCGTACCTTGTATAACGCCCTCCTCGTGTCTATCGGTGCAGATTGAATGCATTTGTCAATGACAACAGGCAAAGGGGAAGAAATGTCAGAGCTGTAGATCTCTGGACTAAAGAAAACCTGAAACAGAAACAAATTATTACTATAACAAAGATGTGGCAATAACTAGATAAATCAATTAAATATATATATATATTGGATCAAACGTGTATACACACACTTTAAGAGAATGATACATAAGTTAGGGACGAGCATCAGGTATATTCTAATTCCTATAGCTTCTATTCATGAAAGGGTAGCAAGTCTTCCCCAATATCCGGTATTATTGAGTTGTCTGACAAGTAGAAATAAAGAAGGTGGAGTGTTTCCAAAACCGGGAGGTTGAACTGGTTGAATTGGCAGCAGAGGTTCAGTCTAATCAGATTCCATACGTTAAGGTAAAAAGATGGATAAAACACACTGCTGACTCAGTACAACAGGTATTTGCTCCTGACTTAAAATTTGGAGGAGTATATCCCACCAACTCAGATACATCACTTCTTAATACTCTAAGAACAAACAATAGACATAAATAAAGAACTAGGTGTGCATTTCCACCAAAAATAAAAAATGAATTGGAGGCACATGTGTAATCAACCCAACAACCATAATTCAGAGTACTGGGCACTGTGCCACCCAAGCTGCATGGTCTTCCTTGTTTGGGCATGTACAACTGATAATGTTGAGTTCACATGCAATGAATAAGAGGTCCAACTGGTTGAACAGCGAAACATAGCCTGACAGTTTTAAAGACTGAACTGGTTCTGAAACCCATAAAAAGGATAACGGAAGAGATTTGAGAAGCTAACCTCAGGTCCAAGAAATCGTTCATATCCTATGTCACAAGTGTATGGAGCTCCTGTCTTTGGTTTAACACCTTTCCACTGCTTAATATACTTTGCTGGTTCCTTGTCATGCTTATTATATTCCTGATATATCATTACCAAGTTTGAGTCTCACCAGAAGATATATTTCAATCCTCAAAAGAGATACTTAGAAAAGGAGAATGGGCATAAATTTCAAGTTGAGTTGACCTTGACAATGTCAGAACAGGTATAACAATAAGTTTCCTTCACTTTCCTCGCTACTTCAAAAGAATCCTCCGGTGGTACATGTTCCCCTCTTTCCTACATGAAACAACATCCCTCCTCTAGTAAGACTGGCTGGATCTTAATCATACTGTACCATGTTCAAATGATAAAACACATTTATATTGAATGAACACTTAGAAAGGTCAGGGACGTAACCAAACAAAAGTGTCAGGCAATGACTGGGCTTGAGGATTCATTTGAATGAGGAAATTTACTAGCAACGACTATGGAAAAGAAAATCTATTAACCAAATGGACAGTTAAAGGAAGTTGAAGAAGTCTTCTCTTTCGAGATAAGTAGTTTGGGACATTTGAAACAAACGAACGACTGCATGTCGAAGTAAAAGAAAAGCAAGAATCATTGTCCGTTCAAAGATTCCACCATGCTGGCAGAATGCAATTTACTAGTAAATAGACAACATCTACTTACAAATACAGCACTACAAGAAATAGATTTCAGTAAGGTCACAGAAAATGCTACTACTTGCCTGAAGTGAAGCAAAAATAATCTCATAAATAAGTTAGTCAGTAATACCATCATGAATCTCAAAGTCATGCACAATCGCAACACAAAACCAAGTATGACAATAAGTGGGGTCCTAAGCTAAGCCTTGGCTAAACCTTCGAAATCTTATGCCAGAATCCCTTTCAGATCTTTCCAGGCAATAATTCTTGCTAATATAGTCATCACCATACTCGGTAATTTAAATTTTTAATGTTGAATCACAAATAAAGCAATTGCTCAAACTCCTCTTTGGTGTCAAAACCTATTCCTTGACTAGGGTAGAATAGTGCCACCTATTCTAGGACATGTGATGCATTGCAAAAATATTATCATTACAATTTTAAATAAAAGTACACTAAGTTACAGTCGTTCAAGCTCCCATTAAAACCTATAACACAATATTTGCAAGATAGGATTGAGAAACTCAACACCACTTCCACTGATCTTTTAACATCTTGGAGCCAAGCCTTTATTTAGTACTTCAAAAATATGAAAGTAACGAAAAAATTGGGTCCATTCTCATTAACTCCAATGAATTATTGAATAGATTCAACCCATAGTATAGGTATCCATAACAACGTATGATTTTCAATGACTATAAATATTAGTCATTACAATTCATTATTCAACCAAGGGTGCATTTTATGGACTCCACAACAAGGTTTTGAATGATTGGGCATTTTTTTCCACTTCAGTATTATCTTCGTCAGGACACATTCCAAGGTTTAAAAGTTTAATTTGCTTATTTTCTTCGAAAAAATTGCTCAAAACTAAGTTGAAGGCATATGAGGCTTGCAAAGCAAAAGTGCAACTCTTATCAAGTCATTTGCGAGACAAAGCACATAGAAACAGTGATTGTTGGTTAGTGATACATATGATTGATCAAAGAAGTCTCAAATTGGATATCTAGTATGTATAGATCCCATTGTTGGAGAAAAGAAACAAAGCTTTTTGTAATCAGCCCACTGAAGTCAAATCACTAAACCAAACAATTGATTTTTATGAGGGGATTATTACGTACACACATTGTATACTTCTTTTATCTCACCCACAATTATGTGAGAGAAGGCATATACACTCTAGGTGGACAAAATCACCTATTGTTTTGTATCTTTGTTGCAACTCTCTTTAATTCTTGTTTAATGACAATTAAAACATAAAGAATAGACTGTATGAGGCTATAAGTTGTACAAGTACAAATATTAGAAAACTCAATCGGCAAAATTTTACTTTCAACAAACTAACGCTGCCTTCCTAGGAAGAAACTTTTGCAATCTAAACATTTCGGATCACAAGGATATGTGCTGCCATGACAAGAATCACATTCTTATTCAGACAAAGACAAGCAGTACATTGACAGAGCAAGATTCAAGTAAAAGGTACCCGCATGAGCTGTTGAATAAAGAGAGTAACGTCTTTTCCTGAAATGGGTATAGACTTAATGCTGCTCCCAATAACATAACCATCAGCCACCGGTACAACATGAGTAGCACCATCTCCAACATCCACTACAACCCCTGTCATCTCGCACTAAGAAAAGCTAATGTCATTCTAAAGGAAAAAGAAGAAAAAAGAAAAGTACAGAAGATGAACGAAAGGCCTAATCATTTTGGCACAGAAAACACAAGGACATCTAGACTATTTTTCATGCATTCAGAAAATATTGATTCTGATAAACCATTTTCATAAGTATTCTTGAGAACTAGAGCTGAATATCTAAGTTGATTCCCGATACAAGATCAACCAAACAAATAAGCCAACTGTTTATCTTTTCCATTATACCTAGAACCATGTAACCAAGCTATTTTTGTTAATTAGTAAAGGAGACAGAAAATATAGTAAAAGTCAGAACTTCATTCTAATTATTTGAACCATATCAAAACAAACCCTCCAGTTGCGCATGTCAATGTCACAATTTCAGATTAAAATACCAGAGATTGTCCTAGGTGAAGTCCACCATAGAACCGTAAGCCTTAAACAAAATTAACAAGCTTTAAACACACCCATTCCACAATTCATCAGATCATGAGAAGAATTAATCCTGATTAGTTATAGAAGTTAAAATTAGGCAATCTGAAGATCATTAATGTTCTATATCAAGCAGTGAGCACAAGTCACTTAGATTCCACTTCAAGAAGGCATCAGTTACCGCTTCAGTTTAAATAGCCAAAGAGGGTTCACATCATAAATCTAAAGATCCAGAATACAGGCACCAAAGAGGTAACCTACACCCAACTAAGTTCAACAATCTCAGTTCGCATTTTATTGAATGACTGTTCCATATGCAATACCCAAAAAGAAAGAGCAGAGATCACTTGTACAGCAGTCTTATTAAAAGATTCAAATGCATCAAGAATATGGTGTTGAGCTCAAGGTGTTTCACTGCAAGCTCCAGTTTCCAACACAAATGCAAAGTAAAACCTCACTCTTCAATGCATAAAGATATCATATCTAAAACTGATTTGTTCTATTGGCCTCAACTACCATAACCATACTTCAGACAACCTTAGCATAATTGTTTCTCCAAGGGCCAACTTTACACTAAAGAGAGTAGATTGTACTGTTATGCAGCCAACACTCAGTCCATTACTGCTCAAGGATTCTCCAAGAACTATGCTGCTGAAGATCTACCAGGACATTCTGCCCACAGGACGCCTCCATTTTTAAGTTTATAAAGGAGAATGGATTACAAAGAAGTATGTTCTCGTTATTACAAAGGAAAAAGATGCTTTTCAAAAATAGAGAATACAGACAGATTTGCCTCTAGAATTGACATGATTTGCACAAACGGATATAAATAAGGAAGCACTTCACAGTTTCATTAGCATCATGAAATAAATCTTTCAGAGTGCTAATCACAGCGGAATTTCCAAGAAGTTATCAAACATTTCAAAAATATTCCACCGAGACATCTACATCTTCCTACTGCACCAACTGCATTAAATATAACATCTGTAGATCCTACAACTCCGCCATAGATAAAGATCTATAAAGCAAAATACCTAGCTCGTAAACAGCAGCAAACCTTACAAAACTCGCAGTCTATACCAATTATATCTAAAAAGAAGGTCTAAAGTCCAATGCAAACCTTGGAAGTGGTGTACCCAGCAGCAAGAGCAAGCACCGGCTGCACCGGCGATGTAAAGCCCAGGGACATTGAAAGTCTCGAACATGATCTCGCCCGTGTACTCCCGGCTCTCGGGAGCCGTGAGCGGGCTCTCCGTCAGCAGGAAGTAGTGGTCCTCGGGATCGCACCGCAGGTAATTGAAGATGCAGTGCTGCCAGAACCGCTCCATGGCGTCCCAATTCTCGACCTGCCCGTGCTTGATCGGGTAGGTGAGGTTGTAGACGCTGCTGGATCGGGATCGGGCGTGCGCCTCCTCCCCGATGTAGAAGTCGAGATCGGCCATGACCCCGGCGCTGTGCTGCGCCAGCCAATTGCTGCTCTTGGAAGAGCCCCGCGCCTGGTTCTGGAACGACTCGTTCACCGCGACCACCGTGGGGACTATGAAGCACGGCTCCACGTTGCCGGCGAACCCCATCTTCGTGTACCTGCAGATCGAATTCCACGCCCAAAAAGAAAAATGAATTTTTGAAACTAACCCAGCCGAGCTGAGGCGCTCCCGAACACGAACGGCTCAAACGGCTAGCCGAAAGGAAGAAGGACGAAAGGGCAATCTCACCCGGTCCCGTTATCGATCACGACGGCGGGGCGGGAGGCGGCGGGGTCCATGGAGAGCGCGCGGGGAGGAAGGGGCGGCGGCGGCGGCTGTGGCTGTGGCTGTGGCGACGGAGATGTAGATGGAGATGGACCTGCGACTGAGATCCGGCGAGAGAGCGCGGGAGGCAAGGGATCATGTTCAGGCGATGCGCCTTAGAGGAGCGCCGACGCCGCCGCCGCCGTCGTCGTCGTCGTCGTCGTCCTCGCCGCCGTCGCGGGGGACGATTGGGAAAACGAGACGAGGCTCGGGGACTGCTGCAATAGCCAATTCCAAAACAGGGAGGCTTCCGGGGCGGCCGGCCCTCGTCGTCGGTCGGGGATTGGTGGAGAGGCAGGGGACCGCGTCAGGCGGGAGAAGTAGGAGGGGCAGTAGGTGAAGTGGAGGAGTCGTGCATCATTGGTCGTCCACCGCCAAGAGAGAGAAAGACAGAGAGAGAGAGAGAATCGATGCTTAACTTGGGAAGCAATCAAAATTCGGAGGAGAAGGACGACGCCGACGGCGACGGCGACGGCGACGGCGACAAGGAAACGGGCTAAAAAAGGGGACTACTGAGCAACCTGAAAATCTTTTTTTGCAGGACGGCGAAAAAGTGACGAATTATGGAGAGCAGGAAGAAATCGAGGAGCTCGAGCTCGAGTCGACTCAGTTCCCGGATTCGCGAGTTGACTCGGTGCGGGCGTAGTTAGGCCGTCCGATGAGGAGACCGAGGGTCATTGGATCCCACCAGCTGGGGTGGGGCCCGCGCGACGTCGGAATCGATGACGCAGATACAGGAGGGTGCCTCCTGCGAATTTTGCTTCACGACTGGGGTTTATGTCGTGTCGTGTCCGCGCCAATGAGGGTAAGCATGTCAGAATCGAGGATCGTCCCGATCGAATCGAACTGGCCAATATTGGGAGGTTCCTAAAGGTATTGATTCGTTCCCGTTTCCATTAATGAAACTGATGATAAAAAGAGAACCAGACTAATATATAGCAACAGTCTTGTATTTTTTGGGGACAGAGATTTACCTGGTCCATTATGTGTCATTTTTTAGGAAAGAATTTTTTTGTAAGAGTGTGTTTGATAACTATTCTACTTTCGAAAATAATTTTTACTCATAAAAAATTCTTTGTGATTATATTCTCTAAACGAGTTCATGAGCATTTGAAAGCATTTGATAATTATCTAATATTCTTATTTCTAAAATATAAATACGTTTGGCATAACCCTTAAATTTTTTTTTTATGACTGAGAATTTCTTTTAATTTTTTAATGTTTTTATTTTATTTTTCTTTTTTTAATTTTTTAATCAATTTATTAAATTATTTTATTTTATTTTTTAAAATTTTTTATTATGTTTTTATGTTATTTTTTTTTTTAATTTTATTATATAATTTTATCATATTTAAATAATATAATAAAATTATAAAATTATATTATATTTTTAAATTTTCTTTTTAATTTTTTAATAATTTCATGGTATAATTTTATCATATTTTTTAATTATTTTATTATATAATTTTATCTTTTTTAATATAATTTTATCATGTAATTTTATTATATTTTAAAAAATTAATGTTATAATTTTATTATATTTTTCAAGTTTTATTTTAATTTTTTAATAATTTTATTATATTTTTGCAACCGGATAGAGAAAGAAGAAAAAAAAAAAAAAAAAAAAAAAAAAAAAAAAAAAAAAAAGAGGAGAAAAAGAGAACAAGATTTGGCTTGATTTTGGAGTTGTTCTAGAAATAAAGAAATAATTTTTTTCAACTTTTAATTTTGTTTCTAATCTATTTTTGAGAACAAAAAGTTATTAAATGAATTTATATTCTTTTTTTGTTTCAAGGAACAAAAGAATATAATCAAACACTATATGTTACCAAATAGACCCTTAAAATGTTGAAATTTGGAGATGGAATGACCAAGTGACTAGTTCTATTGAACTGAACTGACCAAAACCAATTAGTCCCATCTACTTATGATAGTGGCTAAGGAAAAAAAAAATGCAACTTCAAGAAAAAGAAAAATTCATCCCATGATAGCGGCCCACAATCTTCCCTACCCTAGGTTGGAGAGCATCTTTACTATTTAAATCTTAAATCGTTTTAGGAGTCGCCATTAACCATTTTCTTAAGTCGTAGAAAAACTGAAATTCTAGTATTAGCAGGAAGTAGATTAAAATAGAAGCCAACGAGTCCAAAAAACCAAATATTTAGGTCAAAGAGTTCGGCTACGCGTGTGGGGAGAATTACCAAAAGAATTTCCTAGTTTACATTTACATATAGTATTTTTGCTTTTTGGGTTTTGAAAATATGAAAATTTTGCCTCCTACCGTCAAGTGAAATTGCCCAATTCATGATACACACAACGACTCGACTCCATCATGCCATTTGCAATTGTTTTCATTTCAAGAAGTGTGCAATGCATTCAAAGCAAGTCCAATGCATGAATCCAGTCCATATCGATTAGACATTCAAATGACATTCCAAATTAAATCCAAACAATATGCACAATCCCTATAGACCTCGTGGATATTCTAAATTCGAAGATGATATAATGGTCGCAAATCCAATCCACCATGCCAAAAAAGGCAATTCTAAATCAAATGAGGGGAAGAATTCAAATTAACATGTAGATAGATAATCCACATTGTATACAGCAACTTAGGTTTAAAACAACAAGGACAAATCCAATCCCATTAAAAATAAAGTAAGTAAAAGTGTCGTAAGAGATTTTTATTATTTATGCTCGTGAACTTTTAGGTTTATTTACATTGATTTATCATTTATAAAAAAAATACATGATATAATATAAATACGTGCAATACTTTATTCACCAAACAGTTGATAGGATATAGCAAAATCCTTAAATTATATATTATATCCTATACAATTATATTCTGATTAAAAATCCAGATAGCCAAACATAACTCAAATTTACTAGAATTGATGAATCCCATCACGGCAACACTCAATTTTAGTATTAGCGTGCTATTTTAACATCTCATGCAATGTTACTACTTTATTTAATTTTATGCAATTCAATAACGACAAAAGAGCAACTCAAAACCAGCGTGTAATTTCAAGGCAGCAAATGATTCAGAACATCATATGAGTTGTCATGCGTTTCTGCGTGCTTATCCATGCATTTGGCCTAATTTTATCATAAGCCTAGATAAAAAAAAATTACCATGTTATTCATCATCATCATATTGCAATCGACATTTAAAGACAACCAATCATATTCGGTCAGCGTGCGAGACATCTAACGTGCAAAGCACACAAGTTCATGATTTTAGTTCATGGCATGATTTCAATGTTAAGATCGCAGAGCAGTTTCATCGAATCGAGTTTTGACTTTTTATTTTTGGAAAAATACATGTGAAAATAGACACATACGTGGAGCCTCCATTCACGGACCGACGGCCTCGGGAGACGACTCCTCGCAGTCTGTTTGCCCGATACCTTCAGGATGTGAATTATCGTCATACCAAAGAAAACCAATAGAAGAAGGAGAAAACCCAAGTCGTTTCCATCCCGAATTCTCGTCCTAAACTGCAGTGAGTACTGGCATGAATGTTAATCAGTTCAGCACTGTCAATAAGGCATCATCCTTCCATTTCATCACTGAGATAAACTGCTCTTATGCTTTAATTTACAGAACACAATCTTCCATTCTAGCTCCATCCTAGGCATCCACTCTAAAGTAACAAAATTGTGACCCGCATAGACAGGCCTAGACTGTCCCTCTCAAATGGGAAGAGAAAATCCCCATATCATGCAACTTAAAAGATACAGCATAACTACAGAAGGTGAAGAAAAGTTAATACAGCTCTCCACGAGAATTATGATTCCGTAATGCGTTAGCATCCTAAGCTCCACTTGCATTACTGTCTCGATTCACAAGATCATTTCCACGCTTTCTTCCCACGGAACTGTTTACCAAGTCGCCCTTGTTTCCTCTTTTTGTCCTGGCGAGATCTTTGTACTTTCGCTCTCTTCGCAGCCATAGGCATAACCTTCCTGTGTTCCTTCTGCTTGTTGCTCGAACCACCCGTCTGTCCATCATAGTTAAATCAATGTCATTAAGGTTAAATTATGTGAAGTAGCATCAACTATTTGTCTTTGGGGGAAATGCATTATATTGCAAGTCAAAATATCATTTTGTTGATAAGAGCTGCCAGCTTCCAGGCAGATGGAATAAAATATCGTACCTTCTTCTGCTTTATGGCAGCTCGAGCTTGGTACTTCCCTCTTTCCTCCCGTCCAGCCTTCACGAGTGCTAATCTTTCCTCTTTACTTAGCTTTTGTTTCACATGAGCCTGAATTCCACAGCACACCATGCTTAAGTAAATACTAAAGAGAGATACAGAAGCACTCCAAATGAAAAAGGATAAAGCAAATTAACACAGTGATAGGAGACGAGAGACTTCATTCAAACAAGATTGCTGCAAGCATTTCACATGAATAACCTTTCAAGACTATTGGGAGGAATTTTTGCATTTTGAATTCTATCACTTCAAGAAAACTTCGTGGAGCAACTATCATCACGATGATAAGTAATGATGTATGCCATTGCTTCCACCGATTGAAACACAGCTTTTTTAAAGTGCAGACAGTAAACATGAGACCAAACAAAGTACCTCAAGTTTTGCAGGATCCACACGCTTGAAGCTTAGTTGATCAGAACTGGGAACCTTAAAAGCTGACTTCATTTCCACACCCTTTCCCAACAACCCATGCTTGGTCAAAGCAGCTTTGGCTTCTTTCTTGGCCTGATAAATAACCCGAAGCTTCAGTACTTTCAAAATCAATTGACCTCACCATGTTTAGAAACAGTGAAAAATACTTCTTCAGAAACAACTGGTGCAACAACACATCGTAAGCAAATTTCAGTACCTTTAGTTGCTTGATACGTCGGAAGTCCTCATTAGAAAGAATGCCATCAGCCGAATCAGATAGAGGCTGACTCAATTTTGTTTCAGCTAATTTCTTCAAGGCCCTAAGACTTGTTTCAGCAGCATTAATCTGTCCATCAAGATCAGAGAATTTCCTCTTCCTTGTCTCAGAGAATTTAACTCTGGATCCAGTTTTTTCCTCACCACTATTAGTTTCTGAGACAGCATTACCTTCATCATGCACCTCTTCATTATCATCGCCACAATCTGCTTTTGCATCCTCATCATCATGCTCATCCTCATCTTCATCTAACTCGTCACTGCTTACTTCATCCAAATCTTCAGCACAAGAGTTATCTTCTTCATGCTCACTGTCACCTTCCAAAGATTCATCATCGCATTCATTATCATCAGCGGATGCATGGGTTTCTTCGTCATCACTAGTAGCGTTCTCATCATCTGACCCACTGGATACAGAAATGTCAATGCCAACACTACCTCCATCGTCACTGTCTTCAGTGTCAATGTCCTCCTCATCACTACCAATGTTATCGTCATCCTCATCATCATCACTATTCTGTAGCAGTTCAACACCAGGAACATCACTGGCAACACTGACTTCACCATATGCCTTTGGTCGTGCCGTTGGGTCACTGGGGCGTCCTCGGTCTTTCTTTACCAGCATTGAGGGACAAAGCTGTGATATGTCAAAGTAGCAATTAAGTGAGACGCCCTATAAAACAATAGTTATAAAACACTGGAGAGAGAGAAAGTATACCTCTCTAAATAAAGAGATAAGAGACCGAGCAGCTGCTGATATTGCCTTCTCGTGTGATTTTTTATATAATACAAGATCTTGCAACAAGTCTTCATTCATCAACTAGATGCCATAACAAATATGCCAGTCAGAAGATGGAATCAAAACTGACATGAGTAAGAAAATGGCTCAAAAGTCAAGACGAAAGAAAGGTACTGAGACAATTGAATAATAAATAACTTCCTCCTTGTTCACTTTTTGGGAAGTTGTGAGTGCACATTCTAAATTCACCAGTAAAGGTGCAAATTAAAGCATCATCATAGAACCAAACAATGCAAAATCAATCCTATCAAGTCTTGAAGAAGAAAATGAACACAGGCAGAGGAAAAAGAGGTATTCACCAGGGGTATGCGTAGACATATCTCCCTTATGACATTAATTCCAACTGCAATAGCCTGGAAAATGCAATCAAAAGATCAGAACCTTGCAAAATTCATCACATTATGAAGAGGCTAGTCCCAAAAAAGTACCTCAGGACGTGATCGATCGTGTACAAATTGGTTTACTATTTGCTTAAATAGGGGTTCAACTGCATCAGGAGGCACCTACAGAAAACATAATTACTTCAAGAAAACAGAATAATTGACAGTTAACAAGAGCCAGCAAACCAAGTGAATATATTGATTCAGCAATCAGGAGGAAAATGTTGAAGTAAACAGAAAGAGAAAGACAGGGAAGGGGGAGGAAAAAGCAAGCCATCTACACTACCATATCATGACAGGCCTGAACTGCTGCTGCTAGCAAGGTTGTGACATCACGCTGGTGAGGCTGTAACACAAGTAGAAAATAATAAAATCTCCAACACCTAGCAAACAAGAAATGAGCCACACAGTATTTTTCCAAGCACATACCTGAACATACTTTTGGAGAAAAGGATAAAAATTTAACAAAATCAAGTGGTGAAGGCCCACAGTTCGTGCAACTACTTTCAACATCATCATCTTAACCTGCAACATATCAAGGAGGCAATAGACACAAGCAAACATTTAGGCTTTGAGCCAATATATAGGGATATTGCACAGAAGAAAAACCTTGAAATATTTTAGTGATAAAGTTAGAAATTGATCATAATAAAAGATTTTATTGGCAGCAGTTGTATTTTGGAGCTTAAAATGCTTACCTGAAAAAATCCATCTTGCCCAATGAAAATAGAAATTATACATACTAAATTCAGAATAAAAAAAAAAAACTTTGCTGCTAAAACTTTTAGGGCAGTGAAGAAATTCCTAAATTATTATAATGCTCATCTGAGAAATTCTTGCAGATAATTTCCATGTTCCGACACTATGCAAAGAAACTGATTTGGCACAAGATCTGTCTCACCCTCTTACTGGTTTTGTATGAAAACTTCTCATCAAAGTCTAATACCATATTCTTCAAATTGAAATTAAAAGATGAATTCATGCCAGCAAATCTCCTAATGGAGCCAGCTATAATGCAGTAAAACCTTAATTTATTGATTTAGAGAAAAAAAAATCATATTATGCTAAGAGAAGAAGAAGAAATGAAGAAACCTAATCAATCACAAGGAATACTTGTAAAGTTGCTATGGAAAGGCAAACTTCCAGATATGCAATTCAATATCTTCACTAAATAGATAGTAGTACAGACCTCAAAGCGTTCATTGCAAGTCTGAAGGCGTGAGAATAACTTTTCAGCGAACCCCTGAAGACAAGGTGAATGTGATAAGAATACCAGTATAGGCTAAGGTGCAGAAGCACAAAGACAAAGAAAGTGGCAAACCTGGGCATCTTTCAGATGATTAAGGGGTGAATAATAATTTGAAGAGCTCTTTTCTGAAGACAATCGTTGTTGCCTTTTCATGCTTCGCATAGCTCGCTGCAGCTTTGCCTTCTTTTTCTTCTTGCTAGCAGAAGTACCTTTATGGTGTGCCTGAAAGTGAGTTCAAAATGTATACATTAAGATTTTATCCAGTTTAACAATAGAAGCAATTAGTAAATGCAACTCAACAGCAGCAAAAAGAGATCCTGACCTCTGACATCATATTTACTCAATTAGACATTGGAACTCAAATTCCAACTGGTACTTTTATAATGTAATCTCTTAAAAGTTGGTAGCAATCGCATGTGCAAAAAACTTTCAAGCATGAACATAGGCAATGCAACATTAAATTCTTCGTTGAAAACTTTATCACCAGAGAATGCACAATATGACTATAAGTTTTTTCGAGAATCTACTGACCTTATAGGCAGCTTCCTTACTAACGATAACATGAGGACTTTGATGAGATAATTCATCATCACTGCTTGAAGCATCACTATCCGAATCATCTTCAATCTTCTCATAATCAAGAAGAAATGATAGAGCGGCGATCATGATCCTGATGGTATCAAAGATAGATATGATTTTTCTGAAGGTGAAGACTACAGGAGATTAATGAGAGACAGGCAAGAGGACACTACCTTGATGCTGGATGAAAGCATGCCGTACATATGGCATTAGCTGTTCTATCGTCAAACCATACCTTTCTTCTGTGAAGCTCACATAGCATAATTAGAGATTGCTTAGCTTTTGCCTCCTCCTCTTGCTACAACAGAACAGTCACAATTTAGTACAGGTAAGCATACCCTGAAAAAAGTCAAATTTCACAGGCTACAAGAAGATCAGAATTCCGAACCTGTAACAATGAAAACAACACATTCTGAAGCGATCGGTTAGTGGCTTCATTCTTGTGCTTCTGATTCATTTTCCGAATGCTGTGAACCACATGTGAGAACGCCAATTTCCTCAAGGCTCTATCCCCCAGTGTCTGCAGCTCCACGAACAAAGCCAGAGTATCTCGTATATCGACCATCTAAGGAGATAAGGGTCACATCAAATCATGTCCCCAAAGTCGAATCAGCATAATCAAAAGACAATAACTGTTAATTGCTACCTTAGCATCAATCAATCAAAAGAAAACCCTAAAATTTAGAAGAATGTCAGCTTTCCGACCATTGCACAATCGCAGTAGACAGAGGCTCAATACTAATTATCCATCTCCATCGACAAAAATTCTCCAGACGCATAAAGAAACTGGATTGCGAACGTACATCCTAACAACATCATACACAAACACGTAAAAAAACCTACATTTCCGAGAAATAACAGCTCCTACAAATTGACATATGCAACATCGACGAAGAAATGCCAAGTTCTCCACCGATATCAACCAAGACATACGAAATCAATTCCACATCAGGACCGACCTTCCGATTGACGAGCAAGATAAGCGCCTGAGCCACCGTGCACCTGAGACCGGAGGGCAGCGACCTCGCGGAAGAGCGGAGGAACTCGGCGAGCCGCGCCGGGAACTCGGCCAGCTGCTTGGGGTAGAACGGGGCCACGTGCGCCAGGAACGAGGCGCGGTCGCCGAGGTCCTTGGCGACGGCGGGGTCGGCGGCGACGCCGCTGATGGAGGCGAAGCTGAGGGCGGCCTGCTGCTCGAAGAGCTCGAGCGAGGACTCGAACTGGCTGCGGACGAGGCCGAGCTCCGTCGCGTACCCCTCGGGGTCGCACTTCATCTTCGACTGGAGCGCCGCCAGGCTCAGCTTCTCGGAGCTCCGGCCGGACGCCGACAGGGCGTCCAGGGAGAGGCGGGCGGACGACATCGCCGGCGGCGCGAACGGAGGTGCCGACTGCCGAGGTGGAGGGAGTCCTTCTAAAAACCCTAGAGCCGGAAAAACCCCCGGCGATGTCCGCTTGCCGTTTTCTTATAGGTTCCGTTAATTAATCTACTTTATTAAAAAAATTTAAAAGTGATATTAATATTTTTCTTAAATTTTAATTTAACTTGCAATATCATTTTTCGCAAAGCATAAATTATTTAAAAAATTATCTCTTTTATAATTGATCAATAAAAAAAGTTTTTACTTTTAACCGTTCATTTATTTTTATAATTAATTATTACTAGGAAATATTTTTGAGATCATTTATTTTTTTATAAAATTAACAAAACATAAACATTTAATACATGATTTTGTTTGATCAAACAAGAGAGTTCGGATAAATTCTTAAATTTATCTTGAAATGACTCTCATACTTCTAATTTAGTCAACGGAGTCCCTCTACTTTTCAAAATAAAGATAAACCGATCTTTTTTTTTTTTTTTGATAACCTGCGAACCCGTATAGTTGGCAAACCGGCAAACCTTAGAGGCGCACGACAAAACCACCATGCAAGCGGTTAAAGTACCAAGAGCCTCCACTGGGTTTTGAACCCCTCACCTTAAAGGCAATGATCAACAAGGCCTTATCTAGCGAAGCCACCGCGGCGGGTGGTTAGCCGGTTCTTCATATAACAATTTACATAATTACGCTATCTTTTCATTCATTTCTCAAATCAAAATGAAAATTAAGTATCTATCCTTTTATTATTAGTATTTTACATTCTCGAATTTTTATAAAAGTTAAGACGGTTTTCATTTATATATAAATTAAATTATAATCTCGATGATAATAATAATAAAGGTAGAACCAATAGTGTTTCATATATATGCAGACACCATTTGTAATGACTGAATTTCTCCTCATCTCTTCCGTCTTCTCCGAAGCGGACGAGATTGGAGGAGGAACGATTTTCAGGCATGAAGCTGCAGCAACGTCTACCTCTTCCTCTTCCCGTCTCATGCGGCTTTCGCTCTTCCGCCCATCTTCCTCACACCCCTCAGGTCTCTCTCTCTCTCTCTCTCTCTTTCTTTGTGGGCAACTGCTTTCCAATGGGAGTTCCTCACCTCTCCTATGAACAAACGTGGCTGCTCGTGCGGATGATTTTGGCGGCGTAACGCTTCTAGACTGTGTTGGGTCGGCGCGTATTGATCAATCTGAGTCCGAGCGCTTCGCTCAGCGTACAGTAGTAGTGAGTCTAGTGATGGGTTGTGAAAAAGGAAGCAGCTTTCTGGGGAACGCTAGTCGGAACAGGATCATTTCGGTGCTTTATATCTTTTCTCCGGTCTCGGCTCTTGAATTTTGAGTGCGTTCAGAAACTCCAACCTCGCCGCTAATTGTGGGTAGTAATTATGCGTCTACATCGCTTCCGTTGTCGGGTTTTGCTCCGCTAGGAATTGCACCGTATCTTCAAATGTGATTGAACAAGTTGTTTGCTTCGATCGACAGGGGATTGCTGAAGCCAAACTGGGTTGCGAAGAATTCGTTGCGAAACTCCTTGACCGGAGGTGGACGTTGCCCAGCCCGGATACTAGAATCCAGCAGATAGTGTCGGCTCCAAAGCGAATCGAAGAGGGATGGGCTGTTGAAGGATAAGTCCTGGTTTAACATTCCGAATCCATTGTTGGGTGATAAAATCACAGACAAGAGCGGTCCGGACTCTTCTTTCTATGTCATCAGGGACGACTTGCTCCATCCTCTAATCAATGGCAACAAAGCGAGGAAGCTGGACGCAGTGCTTCCTCTTCTGGAGGATCACTCGGTGACCGATGTGGTAAGAACCCATTTGCACGACTAAAGATTCATGTTTCTGTTTTTTCCAGGTACTGTGTAGCTGGAAGCATCTTTGGAATAATAACCTATTTGATTCTGTTCATGGAGCATAAGCTTGTCAATTTGTATCATAACATGAATACGTTCTGCAGAATTTTTACTAAAGTATCTACAAGTTATCAAGTCAGTTATTCACCATTTATTATGCTTTTGCCGCTAGCCTCATGCAATTCATTTCCGGGATCGTGGGATCCCTCTAAATTAATCTTTGACTTGTCCATTCAGATTCAATCATTTGTTTGACCATGGAGTATGTCCATTCAATTCGCATGACATTCTGCTGGGACATTTTCTAGGTGACATGTGGAGGATGTCAAAGTGCACATGCAGCAGCTGTTGGTATTTTCCTTCTTCTGGAAATAATCACATTTATGTATTCTATGCAAAAAAAATATTTCACATCAATACTTGAATTAGACAAGCAAGGAGAAGTAGGGAGAAAAAACGCAATGGATTAGCTACATCTCGAATTTCTCGACATTTTTGTGACATGAGTCCCTCACTTTCTGGATCTTCTAAATCTCTGTTGTAAGTCAACTCTTTTGAGACAGTAACAGTGGAAAACAAGTGAAATTAAAGGTAGAATCTTTGATGTTTCTGCAAAAAAAAGGTCTATCGTGAGTCATCATTTCTTAACGATGTGCAATCGCAGCTGTTTCATGTGCAGAAAGAGGACTAAGATCACATTTGCTTCTGAGAGGAGAGCAACCTGATATTTTGACTGGATATAACCTGATTTCAACAATGTATGGAAATGTCAAATATGTGCCCAGGTCTGTTTATGCCAATAGAGAAGAAACTCTAAAGACCCATGCAAGTTCAGTGGCAGGTGGAAATGGATGCGTTCTTTCACTGTCTGATATTCTTGAGGCTCCTTTGACTGAGCGAATTGTTAGCTCTTCCCATCCTATTTCAACTTCAATGGACGACCAGAGAAGTTTAGGAAACTTCTCAAGGAAGGTCGTAATCATGAATGAAGGAGCAGGAGATTCTATAGCATTATTAGGTAACACCTTTGTGGGCATAGACCTTGTGTTTCTGTCTGCATGTTTACTGGGTCCACTAATGTGCTTATCTATTGACACAAGCGTACAATAATTTGTGTTATTGTTGGTAAGAGATGCATCCGGGTTGGATAGTAGTGGCATGCTTGGGGGCTCCTGCATGCTGCAATGATTCATTTAAAAGATATCTGAAGGTGGTTTTTAGGTGCGTAAAATATTTATATTGTTGACGTAAGTAGATATTAGTTTGATCAATGACTGCATCCTGATTTTTGTCAAGAAAATGAGCGCCAATATGATCATTGTTTTCTTTGGGGGGCTTCAAACCATTATCCTGTCTTTTCTTTCCTTTGTAATTCAGATGATGATACTATTATATTTTCTCTTAGGCGTCATTCGCTTGGTACATCACTTATCTCAAAGTCACTTGCTTGGAAAAGAGAGAGCCATGAAATTTGTCATAGATGCTGGTACAGGGACTACGGCTGTTGGTCTAGGACTTGGAGCCATATATTTTGGGTGTGTTTCATCCTGAGTTATTTGTCTATTCTTTTGATCAAGCTAACTATTATGATGATTGCATCAATTTTGAATTACTCAATTTAAACCACACTATTTGCACTTTGCCAAGTTGAGCCTCAATGAATGAGCTCAAGTGGTGACTTATACTTTCCTCTCCATCAGGCTCCCTTGGAAAATCACTGCTGTGATGCTGGCCGATACACTTGATAACTACAGAGAAAGGGAGAGAAGGTTGATCTCTGACTTCAAGAGGCATTTCAGATTTGATCTTGATCACGCCTTACGTGAAATTGACAAGGGAGTGGTGCACTGGGTGGAGCGATATCATCCAAGAAAGTAAGTAAATCTCCCTCTATAACATTTCCATTGGTTGTAGCAGATGCATTGCAGTGAGACATATGGATAGTGCGCATATTTCAATCCCCTACACCCTACCTTCATTTAGATGTACTTGTGCACTCGTAATGGTAAACAAGCTCATAATTTGCTTTGCCTATCAATTGATCGTTCTGGGGTTTTTGCCTTTTTTTCAGTTCTGGATGTGGATGTCCTCATCATGAATTCAGTGCCATAATGCTTTGATTGAACAGTTTATATAAACCTATCGTACAGCATGATGCAAAACTGGGAGTACTTGTTTAAATTAAATGCCTTTTAGCAATGGTTACTGCTTCATTAGGCAAAATAACTGCCTTTTTTTAATCAATATTCAATAGTTGTTGTCTTGTCAACTTTGTAGACTGTTTCGTTTAGTATAATATGGTAATTGACATTTAAATCAGCAGCCATGTATCCATTGACTTTCACTCCATTAGTCAACACCTTAGTTCCACCAATGTCAACATCATCTTCATGTTTTCAGAAGATGCTACTGTTTTAAGAAGACACTTCTTTTTATTTTTTTGGTCAAATGGAAGACACTACTTTAGACATAGCTTTTTTAGGAAATCTTCTTGTGACAGTGTATTTGTATCTGCAAAGTCATATGCACATTATTCTTTCTGGCTAAACCATTTCTTAATCAACATTGGCGGATCATAAACTCAAACCATGTCATAGCTATTCCTCACATACGGTGCTGATGGCCCATATCCAGATTTTGCTGTAAGACTTTCTTGGGCGAAAACTGATACTTTGCAGATCTTGATGGTAACTGTCTTCATAGATTCGGCAATGTAATTAAAGGTGAAGTAGAAGTATGCCAGGAGATTACCCGGCAAACTGGTATTCTCGTGGATCCAGTTTATACTTTGGCAGCTTGGGAGCTGGCAAGTTTGCTTAGCGAAAAGGAAGCAAGAGGTGACGCGGAGGTTGTGATGCTCCACACTGGTGGCACGCTCGGCTTGTTTGGACTAGCACAAAGATATAAGTCCTATTTTCAGATGCTGAAAGATAGGTAGTTGAGCTGTTGAATAGTAAAACATGGGTTGTAATTGTGCAATTGTCCTCCCTAGTCTGGAAATCATTCTTCTCATGGAAAGGTGAAAGCTTGATGGCAAAGTGTCAATGTATACACTTCCATTCCTCAAACTTTTGCTTGAAAAATTATTTTCTTTGTATGCGCTTCATTTTGCACGTGTATACTTCTAGGGGCATTTTATGAAAGTTTCATTGAAATATCTCATTATTAATGTGAATAGGTCGCATCTAATGTGGTTAATAATAGAAATGAAAAGTATAATTGCTGCTGTTGAGCAGGCCTGATAAAAATCAGGCAAAGCACATGCCTGACAAGCACATAAAATGAAGTGAGTATATGCTGCTTAAGCCTTGAAGAGGAAAAAAAGAAGAAGTGAGCATACAGAATCATTATTGGAGAATCCACTGTAAGCCCTCTGGTGTATAGTCATTGAATCAGCCATGGAAAGGTGAAAGCTTGATGGCAATGTGTCGATCATACACTCCGATTCCTCATACTTTTGCTGGAAAAATTATTTTCTTTGTATGCGCTTCATTTTGCTTGTGTATACTTCCAGTGGCATTTTATGAAAGTTTCGTCAAAATATCTCACTATTAATGTGAATAGGTCGGTTTATTGTGGTTAATAATAGAAATGAAAAGTATAATTGCTGCTGTTGAGCAGGCCTGATAAAAATCAGGCAAAGCGGATGCCTGACAAGCACATAAAATGAAGTGAGTATATGCTGCTTAAGCCTTGAAGAGGAAAAAAGAAGAAGTGAGCATACAGAATCATTATTGGAGAATCCACTGTTACTCCTCTGGTGTATAGTCATTGAAGCAGTCATGATTCATGGAAGCGAGCATACACATTTTGGAGAATCCACCGACACACGGTCTTGCTTTGTTATTGATAAAACTGCAAAGTCCGATGTATATTCGATCAAGTCTCGTTGTTCATGGAAGCAAGTATACACGACTTTGCTCCTTGCTATCTATTAGGATGTTCAGTTTTTAAGGTAGCAAGCCTCTCCTGGCTTAGAAATTTGGTGGGATCGTTGCAGTTCATGCTTGGGAAGAGAGATGATAGGAGAGCACTGCATAGCCTTTCCCCGGACCCGAGTGACCATTTTTCTTTAGTCCCAGATTGGAGTTCGCGCATCAACGCAAATGCAGACCACGAAGATGAACGAGTAACCTGAAGTTACTATGTATGAAACCTTTATTCAGCACGACGGATGCAAGAAATTCGGTTACAAAGAGTTGCAGATCAACACCACCGGTTTAAACAAGTCTCCTCGTTACCTCTTTCTTCAGGAAATCGTTTCTCGTTTCAACCAAAAGCAATGCTTCTCATTATTATAATAAGCGCAGTTGAAACTTGACATTCTTGATCACAGTGTTGCACGGTCTAACTTAGACCCATAAAGAAATTTTGTATAAAGAACTGGTGGGGGACCCGACATATAATTGAACTCTTAAAAAGCAACCTAGAACTCTACACCCAGCTAGAAAAATAAAATAAAATAAATAAAATTAGTGCCTCTTTCTTCAATTCCCAACATGCTTAAATTGCATTACGATTCGCCACAGTAACAGAGCTAAGGGGAAGCAGGACGTGCTGAGTCACACACCAAACGAGATTCAATACAATTTTGCTTCTAATGGGTCGAACACCCACTATAAATATTTATATCATAGATACACACTTAAATAATTGAAAAGATAGAAGGTAAATACCCTTTTGACCCAGGAATTGAGGTAATAAAGTAACAATAAAAATGACAAATAAAATATAAAAAATAAATAAGTGGGCCTCCTGAGAACAAGGGGGAAGCAAATGGGGATGGTCCCAAATGGTTCTTGTGCTTGCAAAACACTAAAGAAAAAAGGAGGAAAGAAGAGTTGGCACATCCTTTTTGAACTTGTCTTATTAGGCATGAGAGAGACCTGAAGTGGCAAATGTACAAGTGCTTGGAGCCCAAAATGGAGGATGTGCTGGTTCAGAAAGGGGAGCGCCTCAAGTGTCTTTCCCTCTCTGCCATGTCTCTGGCTCATGTTGGTTTTGGTGGACATCTTCAAGTGACCAGACAAATATTCTCCTGTCCTAAAAGAGAATGGGAAAGGGAATGAATGGGGAGAGATGGTGGGAGCAAACAGTAAACAAAAACTACAGAGTCAGAACACTCTGCGGGTGAGCACTAGAGAGTGAATGGGATGGGAAAGTGGTGGTCTGGGAGCTTTTTTTAGGATCAGAGGAGGCTTTTTGCTTTTGTGACATGCTTGTAACTGTTTCCTTGTTTTTTAGTCTTATTAGTTAGGTTCCAATGCTAATTGTTCTCAAAGTGTGGCACATTGAATTGGCCAAAAATGAATGTGCTTGGTAATGTCCTTGATCTGCATGTAAACCTTTTGGTGAAGTATCTGCTAACCTCATATGCAATTCTATCAAACTGACTTTAGTTGATGGCTAGTGCCATATTATGCATTGGTGTGTCTAAAGAGGTGTCAATAAATGAATTTATACTCCTCCAAATTATTATCCTACCCTGTTGAAATAACATTCACTAAAAAGCTTAAATAAATGAGGCATAAGTCAACTGACTATATTAATTGATTTAGGTCATGGAGAGACGACCAACACAACTAACTCCATTTTTGAATTTTTTTCCACGAGGATCATACATGCGTTACGAAATATTTGATTTAAGTCATTGCTACTCACCATCCGAGATAACTCAAAATCAGTAAAAATCCATCTCACTTTCCATCCAATAACTGCTTTATCATCGAAAGTGGACTTAGGGTAAAAGTAGGTGTGCTTTGGGTATGTTTCTCATTTTCTTTTCATTCTTTGCCAGGTGACAATGCTTTATTTGGTTAAGCAAGCATGACAAAGCCATTTCCACGCCATATAAATGTGAACATGCTTAGGAAAGAACGGCAGCAGAAAGGCTAGCTACTACAGTCAAAACCCTGCTGCTCCCGCAATGCAAAGGGAATAATGTCTAATCTTGTAGGAGCAATGTGCACACAAGCCTCCTTAAAAAGAGGGAGTGAAATGGGGCATGAGGAAAAGAAAACATCCCTTTCACCCACTTTTCGCAAGCCATGGAAAAGTGGGGGATATCTCTTATTCATATGCAATGACCCTATTTGTATCGTGTGGAGCAAATGGGGGACACAGTGTATCAAAACCTAGGAGGTCTAGTCTACATAGAATAATTTTTTGGGGATATTGACCATATAAAGAATAATAACTTTTAGGGTTTGGGAAGAAACCTGACAAGCCAGGATTTATTCAATGGATAGAAGACAAGTATATTATGGCAAAGCTTCATGATGTTATCCCACTTTGTTCATTGATGATTATCCTCCTACCAAAAGCACATAGCCAAAATTCCATGATTGTGTCTTACATCATGCGTCAACAAGGCGGCTTTTCATTAGTTTATCATGACAAGGGGGATTAACGTGATTCACTGCAGCTCGTGCGGTCTTAAAGGCGGCCTGCTTTTTTCATCCGAAGATTGGTACACTCAATGGATTGATAATGTTTCCGTGTGCATAGTTGATGCATTGTACATCGCATACTAAACAAAATCCATGGTCAGTATATCGTTCAACTTCGTTGCTGTCAAAATATGACTCTCTGTCTCAAAAATCCATAGATTAGTTAGTGCATCTCGTCTATAATTTAATAGGTCATAAAGGGGTAGGTTAAGGGCGAGAATGATAACAATTTTGTCCATAGGAACAATTTCCGGTCAGATTTTTATTTCTAGTCTCTAAACAACACAAAATTTTTATTTTTGGAACAAAATTCGTTTGATAAACCTTATTAAATATCTCATTCTCATGTTTTTTTTTCCATTCATTGTGCTCCATTGTTTCGTGAGATAAAATATCTTTACTCAATTGAATTGCAAACATCGATATGGAAATCATGGGCGACGGTTAGTAGCAAGGGCGAACGATAATAAAAGTCTTCATTTCTATTTCTATTTCAAAAATAAAAAGGTAGAACATTTCTATTCTGAATCTATTTAAAGACTAAAAATTTGTCGAGGAAATAGAAAAATAAAATTGCGTTTAACTTTTTATTCCAAACTTGTTGCTGAGAACAAAGAAATAAAATGGTTATATCATGCGTGCCGTAAGTAATTCGTGATCCTCTTTCATGTATTTCGTATTGAAATGTGCATATATGAGGTTGTGTCGTGTGCTCATGTCTCTCTTGGTGGAATGTGCCCTAAAGGAGAAAGTTGAAGATGTTAGAGAAAGATGCAGAATTCGACAGTCTTGCCTCGAGATTCTCATTCTCCACAGAGATGACAGGATGAAGAAATCCTGAGCGCAGTGGGATGAGAAACGCCTGGAGCAAGCAAAGTCATTTCAAGAGGCTCAAAACGTGTATAGCGAAATGCATAGAACTGGACACGACAGCTTTTCTCCAACACCATCGTACCTTGTGTGCCTGCACCGGGGAGTCCTAGAGGTTTTATCCATTGGAAAACGATAGGTTGAGTCATGTTCTTTGAGAAAATACTTATAACATGCCTCTACTTTTGAATTTGTCATTGCTATTTCCAAAATTCTCCTGCCAATATTCTTGTACATCCATACCCTAATCAACAAATCACAATCCCATCCCCCGTCCCTCACCCATCATTGACGATCACCACGGCAACTGGACTGCCTGACGTAGGGATGTATAAAGATTAAACTACAATTTCATTTAAAAGTTTAAACGTTTATAATAGTTAACACTGATCTTACAAAATTTTTATCTAATATCAAAGTAGAAAGTCTTAAATTCAATTTTTTCTAGACAACTTATTTGTCTCCCTTACAATATAGGCTTAGTCATAGGTCAAAGTCTAGTCTACTTGTGTGAGAAAGTGTAAGAATATTTAAATATTAAACTTGACATTTATCTAATAGCTTAAATTTTTAGAACCATTGACAGTAGTGCTACAAAATTTTATATTCACAACTACTTCTATTGCCAAGGCCAAGGTCCATTGCTTGCGACATCATGAAAGGTGGTGAAGTCCCACCACAGAGAGACAAAGAGCGAGATTGTCCATGCCCCTACTAGTTCTTCTCAGAAAAAGGATACTAGAAGTGGAATAATTCTCATATGGCGCTCACTTTGGTAGCAAATTATTTTATTAGATCCCTCAATTAACAAATCGGAAGAAAAAAATATCACTTTAAGTGCTCCTGCCTAAAATTTTACATGGCTTTTTTAATTAAAATGACAAGTCCATTGTGGACTATGAGATGGTTGATCTTGGCCCAAATGATATCGCACTAAGTCCTCTCAAAAAATAGATTTCTCTCTATTGTTGTCTTTCTCCTTGACTTTATGCTCACTCTTGTTCATTGTTTGAATTAGCCGATCACCCTCGCTCGCTCACTTGCCGTCTCTTTCTCTCACTCAGTTACTTACTCAACCATTATCATGCTCTCTCTATGGTTTGGTGGTTGGAGGGTAAAGTAGGGCTTGATGCTTGGAGGAAAGAAATTGGGGCTCCATGCCAGAGTGAAAAATCTCACAGTAGGGAAAAGATGAGTGTTTGTCCACGTTGAGACAAATCTCGATGCTTGTTGAAATGAATTTAAGCCGCTTGTCCTACTCTTGCTCTCCATTGCAAGATTCGGCTCTCAATTTTGGGGTTTCCAAACTGGGATTTTAAGAATTTGGGTAAATAGCTTGGTTTGTCCGAATTAGGGTTTATATTTGGATCAAAACATGTAGACGATGTCATTTAGGACTAAATATGCTAATTGGGCACGTTGGTCGGCGAAATTGATAAAATATTATCGCATTGGATTTTTGTCATCCAAAATCGAAGTTGACGTTTAAGTTATCATTTTTTTTTTAAACGACACTTAAGTAATTTAATTAAAAAAAATTAATATTGAAGTGAGCATTATATAAAGGTTATTATATTTCTAATATCCTTTTCCCAGACCTTCTCTCTTTAGTCATCCTCAACTTCCCTTTCACACGCGCGAGAGTGCACCTCCAAACCTAGGCAGACTTGTTCTAAGGTTCTTCGTGACATTGCGACCTCATACGACAATTTGGATGTGTGGATGGTGTGACACTAGGGTTTATTGAACCTTCACATACGGGAGGCTATTCTAGGCATTTTCATAGAGTTGAAGTAGCAAACTTGAAAATAGAGGTATGTTCTTAGCATCAAAAGTGAAAACTTAGGCATTTTTTTTTTTTTTGGTATTTTCCCCATTTATTATCTTGATTTTGCGCCTCACGCAAATGATGGGAAGACAATGGAAAACAAAACTGCATGCTCACTTGAAATTTTCACAAATTCAAGTTGGAATCATGCAAAAAGAAAGGAAGTCGAGCAAGTACTAGAGGGAGTAGGAATTAAAGATAGTCAAAATAAGGTAACATCAAATGACTATTCCCTTATAACAAATCTTCTTAAGTTGATTGCTTTGATACTATCTTAGATTGATCGGGTAACTTGAACTTTTAAAATTTGGAGTTATCATATGACGGGATGAATCATATATCCCTATATCATCTACCATGAATAGGCAAAGCTGGGGTTACCATCGGAATTTCAGTGCATAGCTCGTTCTTATGTACCATGAATTTATCATGAACGTTGTACTGGACAATGGATGTGATATTTAGGAACCTAAAAACTATTCATTATGTTTAACATATTAAAAAATGAATTCCATTTCTTCCACATTTTCAATGTTCAGGAAAGAAACCAACGGTGGAGTGATGAAGTTAGTGGTGGGACCAAACTTTTTTTTTTCGGCTATCAAATGTCCCATCATCAATGCCCTAATGCCTTGAACATGAAAATTTGAGGTACTTTTATCTCATTATATTGTTTGGAATTACATCACCCCACAGTGGACCTCCTTCGAATTCATTTGATCTCTTTTTACCTAATAGTTTAAATTTTTGAATTGAATTATCTAACGTGATATCAAAACTAGACCTATCGCTCCTAATCCAATTTATACGTGTGAGGGGATATCGAAATATTATTATATATATTTTGACAACGACCCTTAAATACTCATTGATGTGGCAATTCCATCAAGATCTCTTCATTAATTGGGAGAATCGTAAGAAAGGATGAGGTGACATTCTTAATGACCTTGAAGGCTGAGGACGCCCAGAGTAAAGAGGGTACTGTCCTGAAGGAGGTGGACCAAATCCTTGACTTGTTCAAGGACATGATTTTATATTTTTTTGATCTCCATCGACTCACTTAACAGTTTAAGCGTAAATCTCAAATCTTCCCTTGATATCAAGCACATTACTAAATACTTCTTTCTAGTAAACCATGATAATATCGATTCGAACTCTCGTGATAATTCAAATCGTCCATCTCGAAAGCTAAGACGGACAGAACGAGGATCAACGACGATGGAATCCCTCGAATTATAATATCACTTTCGAGGGGAATTCTGGGCAGCACGTGCTGCTTCGATAGGAGCCACGACCTCTCCCATAAAACCATGTCTACGGGCGTGAGAGAGGAGGGACGCGAAGTGGTGGGAGACAAAGGCATGCACGAAGTACAAACTCGAAAGCATATAAATTACTGCGATTGAGGCGGTGTCGCGATGGTGGCTTTGGAAATCTCGTATGCTGCGAAAAAAAAACATGTTCGGTACCTCAAAGACGATGCGAACTTCGGTGCACGTGTGCCGGTCATATATGCTCGATCTATGCATTTGCATGGTCTCTCTCTCCCTCGGTTTTGACTATGATAACATCACTCTCTCTCTCTCTCCCCTCTCTCTCCCTCTCCCTTTGGCGGGAGCCGAGAAAAATGTCTATTGGAACCCGAGGAAAGGAGGGCTTTTGCTGCTTTATGCCCTTCCATTTCGAAAGATCGTGTCGGACACTTGGAGCCCAAGAAAAGGGGTTTACGCCTTATGAAGATCGGTGTGAGACAACGTCTTGAAAGAACTTGTTGAATACACTTGATAAGATGATGTTTGATAGTTTCAGATGATTGTCTAAAAAATCCGAGACATATTGTACAACGGTCAATTCAACCATAAACTTTTCAATAGTATTAGTTTAGTCATAAAATTTTTCATGATTTGCTAATTTAATCTTAAGCATTTCCTAGTGTCAATTAAGTCCTAAGTTTTTTGAAAATTTGTCAATCTAGTCATAAACCTATTATTTAGATATTGGGTCGAGAGAACTATATTAGCAAGTCATCAAAATTTTATAACTAAATTGGCAAATCATCGAAATAAAAAAGAGAAAATTTATCGGTAGATTTTTAAGAGATATTACCTCTAAAATCTAGCCAAAAATAATTAATATAACACTTGGACTCTATTTGTTTCACATAAAGATGAATAATTTGAAAATTACTTTTCTAAAAATAATCGTTAGTATCGCTTACAAACATGAATAAACAAAAATTATTTTCATTGTCTACAAACAAATTTAGACAATAAATTATTCTTAATAATGAACTTGTTTTTTGTTGACTACTTTTTTAAAAAAAAAAAAAATACAAGCGATCATTTTTAAGAAAATATTTTTAAATTATCTATCTTCCATAAAACAAACATTTTAAAAAAAAGCGATCAATTGTATCACTTGTAAAAATAAATGAATGAAAATTATTTGCATCGTTCACTAAAGTGCTTAGATGTAAATCATTGCTCCTAATATAACATTTTCTCCCTTGATTAATTTTTTCAAGAGATAAAAACAATCAAATTTTAGGAATATATTTTTCATATCATTAATTTTTTGCAAAACATATAGAACCATAAGGCCCTGTTTGTTAACGTTCTTTATTTCTGTTTAAAAACAAAATTTCTGTTTTTTTGTTCCAAGAAACAAAAAAAGAACAGAAATGTGTTTGTTTGCATTTTTGTTCCAAATCTATTTTTTTGTTCCCAGGAACACATTTGGAACGGAAACAAGAAACAAGAAAAACGTGTTTCTTGTTTTAAACAATTTTTAAGAACAAATTTTCTCTCTCCTCTCTTTTTCTTATCTTTTTTTTCTTTTTTCTTTTTCTTTTTTCTTTGGCCGGTTGCCGGCCTCGGCCATGGCCGTCGAGAGCCGGCGACCTCGCCGGAGCATCGCCGGCCTAGCAGGGCCCGGCGAGGCCGAGCCTCGCCCAACCACGGCGAGGCTCGGCCTCACCGGGGCCGACGAGCCTCACCGTGGCTGGGCGAGGCGGCCGGTCGCCGGCCATGGCCAAGGCCGGCGACCGGCCAAAAGAAGAAAATAAGAAAGAAAAAAAAAAAATTATTAAAAAATATTAAAAAATTAAAAGGAACAAAAAAGAACACAAATTTACCAAACGTGTTTCGTTCATTTTTTATTCCTGAACAAGTTTACCAAACGCGTTTTTTATTCAAAAATTGTTCCCCCGGAATGTAAACACCTTTTTTTTATTTCGTTCCCAAACAATTTTTAAACGAAAATGTTACCAAACGCTCCCTAAGTCGCCTGCGATAAGTCATCGTCAATAAAAGCACATAGTTTAATCGAAACAATACCAAACAATAAAATATCAGTGTTAGGTACATTCGAAATGTAGTAGTTGTCGATGAAAGAAAATGAATAGTTCTATGAAGAGATCGATGAAATGACAAGTTCATTTTAATTGCTTTTTTTTTTTTTTATGACCCAAGGAACCCGCGCACCGTATCAACACGGACAGCCCGACAAGCCCGGGGTAACAGGGGGTAAACCCTGGGGTGACGCTAGCGGATGACCCACCATCCCGACGTTGCACTTAAGATCCCGTGTGGCCAGCAGAATTCGAACTCCTCTCCTCCTCGTAAAGAATCATGGGACCACTTATCCAACTGGGCCACCGCAGACGGTGGTTCATTTTAATTACTTTTATCATGGATAACTTGGAAAATTGATTTATTTATTTATTTTCCATTTAGAGGGCGATATTGAAAAAAAATTGATGAAGTGTGTAAAAAGGTGATTTCGAAAAACTTTCTTTTTTGGTTTCCTTTCTTTTCCGGGGAGTACCTGGGCGTTTTAGATCACACGACATTCTTGCGACGCCACGTGTATGGCCCACAACCCTCCTCAGCCAAAAAAAACTTTTCGACTTCTAGTGCCATCTTGTGAAAAAAAAAAAAAAAAAAAGACTTCTAGTGCCATCTTGCCAGACGCAGGGGCATGACCGTAATTTCCTGAACGAAGCATGTAGATGGCCAAAAGGACCTCAGCGCAACTTTGCTTTCAAAAGGCAGCTGAAGTGAAAAAGGCAAAAAGGAAAGTGATTATAACTTTATAAGGATACTGAATTTTATTTGCTAAAAATGGCTTATACTGATAAAGGGGTTACATGTACCATATTAAAAAAAAAATTCAAATTGGTTACATGTACCATATTTAACAAAAATTAGTTATTTTTTCTGTAAAAAAAATCCTAAATCCTTATACTTGTGCCACTTTATACCCAACTTATCTTAAATCCATATTGTCATGCCACATTTACTCTAATTTTGCCCTAAGATGTTAGTAGATTTGTCATAATTATATCGGTTTGGCGTTTTTTGCTTCACAAAAATTAGCTTAGGATAAACGTGAGTTGAGTATACCGATTTAAGATTCTTTGTACTATTAGCTTTATTAATAGAAGCTTCCAGTGCACTTATCGATTGAAACTATATTTTCCCCCATCTCTTAGTAGAAAGAGCTCCCTCCAAACATAGCTATCATTAGTAGGTCATGGATATGAAAATCGCCCACATTTAGTTATGTAGTGAGTTTAAAACCACACACGTCCAATACTTCATTTCATATCAAATATGGAAGGAAATATATAGCCCTCATTCGATGTGTCGAGTAATGGAACATCGGTTTTTAAGGGAAAAGAATCTGGTCGCAATATTTTATTTTAAATGGAGTATGTTAAAAAAATAAATTAATAACCATCTTCTTTATTAGTAAGGAATAGGATCCATTTAACATAGAATCTGAGGCATGGTTTATGGCCCTTATCAAGGGAAATCTCAGGACATCATTTGGGCAAAAGCCATCTCATCCAGCTTTCTCCTTCTCGTTGCTGCTTCTGCTCACTTACCACTAAACTGTACCGCAACCTTGAGGAGGCGACACTGCTTAGGTTAAAGAGCAAGAATCGGCACAGTTAGAGAGAGAGAGAGAGAGAGAGAGAGAGAGGCAGGGAGGGAGGGAGAGGGGCGGAGCCGCCGTCGCCGTCGCCGTCTCCGTCGTCGTTATCACTCGGGAAGGTCGCCGGAGCTATAGGCATGGAATTACAGGGAGCGTCGGTCTTGTGAAAAGGCGCCCCCGGTCAAAGAGAGACCACCGGACGGTCCATGAGCCCGGTCAAACTCCGACACACCACCGCAACCGCCGACCGTCTTCGCTAGAAGCGCCGCCGCTCCATGATGGCTGAGACCGGCGTCGTCCGGTTCCACGGCAACCTGGACCCGGCGGCCCGGGAGTTCCGTCCGGCCAGAAACCCTAACCCTGCCTTCTTCGCGGCGCCGGCGCAGCAGCTCTACTACCCGCCGCCGTACGAGGTCCAGGTCGTGCCCTTCCAGTACCACCACCCCCACCCCGCCGCACCGCCGCCGCCGCCGCCCCCGCCCCCGCCTCATGCCGCCGCCTCCGTGGCCCCGCCGATGCCGCCGCCCTCCCCGACGGCGACGCGGGCGCTGGCGCTGTGCCCGGTGCCGGGGACGCGAGCGAGTCGTGGGTGCGGCGGGAATTGGAGGTGTTCGGGGACGTGCGGGCGGTGCAGATGGAGCGGGCCCGCCGCGACGGGGTCGTGACCGTCCACTTCTACGACCTGCGGCACGCGAAGCGCGCGCTGCGGGCCATCCGGGAGCAGCATATGCAGCGCCAGTGCCGCCTCCGGGACCACTACTACGGCGCGCTCCCCTCCCTCCCCCGCCGCCGCCGCCGAGGACCCCTGCTGCCGCCCCGGAGCGCCGGCGGCGGGGAGCGGCCTCGTGGCGGGGTCCGGGGTGTGGGCCCAGTTCGTGATCCCGGCCGGCCACGCCATCCCGGATGGCCAGAACCAGGGCACCCTCGTGGTCTTCAATTTGGACCCGGACGTGTCGACGGCCAGCTTGAGGGAGGTCTTCGAGCCATTCGGTATCTACCCTCCCCGAAAGCATGCCTTGACGGACGCGATTTCCTCTTTCCCTTCTTGGGTTCGGATCGAATCCGTCGGCTTTGCATGAAAATCTTTGCTTTGAGAAAGCGAGCGTTTTTCAGTTTTTTTTTCTGGTGGGGCTTTGCTTCAGATAGAGGGGTTTTCTTTCTTTATTTGCTCGGGGAAAGTGGGGCGTAAAAGCTGGGTTATCGAGCATTCTTTCTTCTCTCCCTTTTCATCTCCATTGCGCCTGTTTCTCCTTCCCCTTTGCATGCTCAGAACCTCTCCTCGATGGTTTCCGCGCAGGTCCGGTGAAGGAGCTGCGGGAGACCCCGTTCAAGAAGCACCAGCGGTTCGTGGAATTCTACGATGTCCGAGACGCCGCCAAGGCGCTGGCCCAGATGAACGGCAAGGAGATCCATGGCAAGAACGTCGTCATCGAGTTCAGCCGCCCCGGCGGCTACAACCGCAAGTTCCTGCTCGACGCCACCGGCCCGCCGACCCCGACGACGACCCCGACCGCTTTCGTGCACAATTCGTCGTTCCTCTATACCTCCCCGGCGGTCGCCTACCGTGCCAAGATTCCCAAGGATTCGCCGCCGCCCCCGCCCCCTCCTCCGCCTCTGACGTTGCCGCACCACCTGGCCGCCGCTCCCCCCGGGCTGCGAATCTTGCAGCCCAACAAGCCTGCCAAGAAACTGCTGATGGGTCCCGGCGAAGCGAGCCCTACCGCGGAGAAAAGCTCGGAGGTCGAGGCATCGATGGGCCGCTTGAGTTTGAGCGGCAGCGGCGATGCTCATGGAAGCGAGAGAGGAGAAGGAGAGTATTGTAACAAAGGGAGCATCGTCAGCGCCAGGAAGAGTGGTGCCAAGAAGAAGCACGGCAATGGCATTAAGCAGCAAACGCAGCCGTGTCGGAGCAGCTGCAGCAGCAGCGGTAGCGGGAGGCCATGGAAGAGCAACAAGCAAGGCAGGCACAAGCTCGATTCCCGGTTTGTCATCAGCGAGGAGGACGGCGCGGTGGCGGAGGCGAGTTCCGGCGACTCCAGGACCACCGTCATGATCAAGAACATACCCAACAAGTACAGGTGAACAAGGGGGTCGCTCTCGCTCTCGTTCTCGTTCTCGCTTCATCATACTTGCCATTTTTGTGAATGGATTTCGTCTTCTTTCGTCTTCTTCCTCTTATTTTATTATTAAAATCGGCAATTGTTTAATGTGGGGGCGCAGTCAGAAGCTGCTGTTGAACATGCTGGACAACCACTGTATCCACTGCAACGAGCAGATTGGAGAAGACCACTGCGAGGACGACGACGACCGCCAGCCGCTGTCCGCATACGATTTCGTCTATCTCCCCATTGATTTCAAGTGATCATCTGAACATAAAGATTCGCAAGAACCCATTTGTTTCTTTCTTTTCTTCCTATTCTTGATTTCATTTGGGGTTTGAATTGCTGATGTCGGGATTGATCGATCTTTCGCGCATTTTGGACAGCAACAAGTGCAATGTGGGGTACGGGTTCGTGAACATGACGACGCCGCAGGCGGCGAGGCGGCTTTACAAGGCCTTCCATCTCCGCCACTGGGAGGTCTTCAACTCCAGGAAAATCTGCGAAGTCACCTATGCAAGAATCCAGGTATGGCAAAATAATTCAGGAACAAAGACTTTCTTTTTTACTGGTATTTCGTCTAGACTTAAAAGTCCAATAGCAATTAGCATGGGGATTCAAGCGGGGCTCGAATGGCGAGAGAAACCTTCGCCTCTTTCAATGAATCCCGCGAAAGTGAAAAATGATGAAAATTGAGAATTTGGGTTTTTGGTGGGTGAAGGGTTTGGAGGCGCTGAAGGAGCACTTCAAGAACTCCAAGTTCCCGAGCGAGGCGGAGCACTACCTGCCGGTGGTGTTCTCGCCGCCGCGGGAGGGGAGGCGGCTGACGGAGCCGCTCCCCGTGGCGGGCCACCACCACCACCACCACCACCAGCACCGGCGGCACGAGGGGGACGACGACAATGAGGACGAGGAGGAGACGGACGGTGGAGACGAAAGGAGGGCGGGGACCGATGGGAATGACGTCTGCTGCAGCGAGGAAGGAGGGGAGGGGGAGGGGGGGGCGGCGGCGGCGGGCGCAGAGGGAACGGCAGTCGAAGCTCAAACGACGGCGGCGATAGCGGTGATGATGATGGTGACAAAGAGAAGAATTGAATGCCGTGTCGCGTCCTTTCCCTTTGGTTCGGTATTCGCGCAGAAGAGAGAGAGAGAGAGAGAGAGAGAATGCGAAGCGTCACCGGCGCAGGGCGTGGGTGCACCGCCCAATGGGCGGCCGTCGAGCTCTGCGCCAATAGCCCTTCGTCGCACAGCTCGTCTTTCACTCTCTTCTGTTCCCTCTCTCTCTTCTTCTCTCTCTCTCTCTGGTTCTCCTGGTTTTTTAGTATGTGCATGGCTTTTTTGGTGTTTCTCTTTTTTGATTTTCTCTGTCTAATATGTGGTGACGTTCTTCTTTATTTCGTCATCTCTTCCTTTTTTTTTATTTTGTAGTGCTTTTTTGGGAGTAATTTTGACATTTTGATGGGTTTGAATTTATTCATTTGTTTGGAAATGTGAAATTGCATTTTGGGGGGGAAAGATCCAACTTCCTTTTCCCTCTTTATTTTGGGGCGTTTAAGATTGAAGTACATAATTAAGGATATGTTTAGAGAGGTGTCGTCAAACTTGGAATCGACCCGTTGATTCCTTGAGCTTGAAGTAGAGCTTGAATGTGTTAATCGCTTACAATCCTAATTAGAGCTCGAATTCAAAGATATTTCACTATTGTTGCTTGTTGAATTCGAAACTCCATGCTTATTTGATGGGGATTAGTAGGGACATGCAATGTTTCGATCTCTAAAGGTTTAAACTTTTGGAATAAACTTGTTAGGAATTGAAGTGATCGATTGTTTAATGAAATTAGTATGTTAGGAATTGAAGTGATCAACTGTTTAATGAAATTAGTATGTGATGAGATTTGGCTCAATTTGGCGACTTGTTGGCCTATAGGCTATAGTTATAATCATAGAGGCATTTTCCATGGAGGCGTTTTCCTTCTTTGTAAATTATGGCTATAATTATATGAGTTCCCATATTACGATATTAGATCATTCAATCAACTATCGTATATGGAAGAGATTTTAGGATGTTACAAATAATTTACATTATTTTTTAGTAGTTTAAACTTTTAAAATATCGATAACACTTACACTCAATTTCAGTAATAATAGAAAATTGAGTGGTGTTTATGTCTTTTTATTGTCATAGTGTTTGAGTTTAATAGCTCAAACTTTTAGGATATTAATCATGTATACAATCACTTTTATAATATCGATCCCCCATTCCGGCATTGACCATTAAGTGAGTAATGTAAAAGCTACAAAGATATATGCCTGATTAATAGAATATATAGGTGTAATTTAGTTCCCTCAATTTTTAGAGAAAAAATATACTTGCATTCTAGATGACTTGAGACACATAATAGTCTCAAATTTTTATTTATGATCACCGTACTTTGTTACATTGCACAGTCAAATCATTAAAGGAATATTGGAAATCCACGGAAAATAATGCACTCTAAAACTCTCGTGTACGCTTGCATTGACGTGGCACTGCGTTAGCGCAGCATCAATGGCATACCACTCCTTACTATAAAAATAAAAGGGGGCGACACTTCTTTAAGATGACTTTTTGAATATATATGTGTGTGTGTGGGTGTGTGATGGATCAACTAATTGCTTTCCCATGCCCCAACTGAAGGTCGTCAACCTTGAGTCGCAAAGGAAGTGGCTAGGGCTCATGAACCCTAGCAGGCGACGGTGAGGGCTCGCCATCACCACAAGACGAGCCTTGGTCAAAGCATAATTCCTCCTTGCATTGACATGGTACTTTGACATGGTATTGATTTAGCACTGCTTCAACGTCATGCCAATTCTCACTGAAAGAACCAAATGGGTGAAACTTCTTTGAAATAACTTTTTGAATATATATATGCACACACACATACATATGTGTGTATGTGGTGAATCAACTAATTGTTTTCCCATGCCCTAGCATATGATCATCAGCCTTGAGTCGCAAGGGTAGGGCTAGGGCTCATGAACCCTATCGGGCGGCGGTAAGGGGTCGCCATCACCACAAGACAAGGGACTTAGTGGAAGCATAATCCCTCCTCACTTGCATTGACGTGGCACTAAGTCAACATTGCTTCAACGTCATACCAATCCTTACTAAAAAAAACCAAATCGGCGAAACTTCCTTAATATAACTTTCCAAATATATTTGCGTGTGTGTTGCGGATCAACGAATTGTTTTCCCATGGCTAACAAAGGATCATTGGCCTTGAGTGGCGAGGATAGGGCTAGGGATCATGAACCCTATCGGGCGACGGTGAGGGGTCGTCATCACCACAAGACAAGGGCCTTAGTGGAAGCATAATCCCTCCTCACTTGCATTGACGTGGCACTAAGTCAACATTGCTTCAATGTCATACCAATCCTTACTAAAAAAACCAAATGGGCGAAACTTCCTTAATATAACTTTCCAAATATATGTGCGTGTGTGTGGCGGATCAACGAATTGTTTTCCCATGGCCTAACAAAGGATCGTCGGCCTTGAGTTGCGAGGATAGGGGTAGGGCTCATGAACCCTATCAGGCGACGGTGAGGGCTCGCCATCACTACAAGACAAGGGCCTCAATCGAAGCATAATCCCTCCTCACTTGCATTGATGTGGCACTAAGTCAACATTACTTCAACGTCATGCCAATCCTTACTAAAAAAACCAAATGGGCGAAACTTCCTTAATAAACTTTCCAAATATATGTGCATGTGTGTGGCGGATCAACGAATTGTTTTCCCATGGCCTAACAAAGGATCGTCGGCCTTGAGTCGCGAGGGTAGGGCTAGGGCTCATGAACCCTATCAGGCGACAATGAGGGCTCGCCATCACTACAAGACAAGGGCCTTAGTCGAAGCATAATTCCTCCTCTCCTCTCCTCCCCACCCTCAGCCCCAACCCCTGGTCTCTTTTTCTCTATCTCAATTTTTCTTAAAATTTTCTTTGTCCGAATAATTTTGTTTGTACCAAACATCATTCAATAGTTTTTTTTTTGAACAGAACATCGTTCAATAGTTGAAGTAAGATGCTTGTCACATTTGTCGCGCCATGTGATCTTCGGTGAAGTGCACAGGATGTCACATCGGATTTTCGTTTGAAAAAACCGGTTAAAAGTTAGTCGGAGTACATCAATCACGAAGAGATGTATAAGTTCAGCGCATTTGACTAATCGAAATATAGTTCAGTGGCTTATTAAATGTAGCTTTCCTGGATGAATAGTCACCTTTCTGGAAAAGCACAGATTGCAAAATAGAGACGGGGATGATGCGAAGTAAGGAGGTATAGATGGGTACAACCTAGTCACACCTCTCATAAAGCACATGGAAAATTGACATCGACATGATGTGATTTTAAATTTATAATCATGAGTGTACCTTCATTTGTCTAACAAAATATGGATCAAAAAGTGGTCAAAGTTTCGTTTCTTTCACAAAAAATAAATTATTTAAAAAATGTTTTAATTATTTATATTGCTTATCAATATATTATTATTGACAAGCGATGCAGGCAAACATTTTAAAAAAAAATTATTTTAATACATTTTATTTTACAAACAACGGAGCCTAAATGTGATGGGTTCAAGTATTATTTCACCATTTATGTGGCTAAATTCATCTCATTTTCCGAAATAAATTGCTCTTCATTATCCAATAGGCTTTAAAAGTAGTGAACCCTCATATCCATTCATCTTTCTTCTTTTTCTAATTTTTTGTATGTTGGGTCTAATTGCCATAGTTATGTATATTATCTTTTATAAAAAGATTAAGTAGGTATTATCATGCAAGAAATTTCCAAGAAGCTTAGTTCTTTTCCATGTTGTCGAGTAAATTTATGAATTGATTGTCAATTAAAAAATCCAAAAATGAGCAACTTTAACCACGTCAAATATTTATGCATTTTTTTATTGTGCATATGACTGCCAGCTTTTTTTTTTTTTAGCAGTTGTCTTTTATATACATGTATAGTAGGTTATTGGATGACAAGAAGAAACAACAAAAAAAAGCAGTTTTTATAGATTTTCCTAATTAAGATCATAATTATATTCTCCAGTACAAAAATTCAAAGGGTGCAATTTCGTTTAATCAAACCTTTGAAAAAGGACATTATTAAAAAAGGCAATTAAATTAATTTTGGATTGACAGATATTAATATTATCCATGGAGTGCTTATGAAAATGTATCGATGCATCTCAAAATGCAGCATAGGTTTTATGTCATTGTTTTTAGTGTATTTTTAGATATTGTTATAATTTCTTACACGCTCTGTGTAAAGTGTCTTATTGACAATAAAAATAGTCATCAATTCTTAGAGATAGAAAATAAAAATTTGATGTTTTTTCTCGAGATTAATCAAATAACAAATTCACCAAAAAGTGAACCTTTTAGTTAGAAGTACCAGAAAAAATTAATGAGTCGCTATAACAAAAATGGTGAAGAAGAGGTCTCTCTCTTATATTTAACTTTCGAAATAACAATAAGTTTAAGTCTGAAGATAATCCATAATAAAAACAAATGGCTGAATTAAGGAAAATTTTGCAAAAATAGAAACCATCAATGGCGATTTTGTCTACCTAGTGAATATTGGGTGCATAATAGTAAAAAGCCTCACCCTTTCAAAAATATTCTAATGAGTTTATTTCAAGTACTTTTTAACTCTAGAAAACAACATTTTATATTAGACTAAAATTGCGCACATTAAAATTTCCAGAAAATTGGTATAATTTGAGTTTCATTACTATGTGATACCAGATTATTTCAATGGTAGGTTTTTTTAAATAAAAATTGGATCTAATATCATCAAGTTTTGTGTATGTGAACGTATTTGATATGTTACTTAGATACTAAATTAGAAAACAAACCTAAAATGAGTAAAAAAAATTACCCTTATCCTAGAACAACATAGAAATTTTTTTGAATTCATATAAACCATTTAAATTAAATGGATTAGTTGTAACTTTAATCCTGAATTTTATTGACAATGCAATTGGATCTCTAAGGCTTTTTATCGTGCAATTGAGTCATCTATCTTTACCGATGTCTTGAAATTGTTTGCGTGACATGCCACGCAAGCAACGCTATGTTGCCAATTTAGCTAACTACTTTAACACCGACTTTTATGTGGCTCAATGTAAGGAAATAGAGAAATAAAAACATATACACCTATGTGGGGAGAGACAAAACTTTCTAAATGTTCCTTTCTTATTTATTCATGCTAAAGCATGTTCACATACTTTATAAACTGAATAACTAGTGTTTTTATACCTCCATAATCAAATGGGTTTGACTCAATGGTTAAGGAACGGACTTGTGTGTAAATTTCACGCACCACACTAATTCAATTCTCCACATCATCAAGTGCAAACAATCCTATGGCGGCTTGTCCGGGTTTCAACTCGCGCCTTATCCGGTTCATGAGGTCGGCGGGGCCCGCCGTAGGCCTGTTTTCGATGCTTTCCGTGGCCAAAAGAAACCGGGATCCCTGGAGCCAATGTCATTGCATCCTCCCCATTCAAAAAATGCTGCTGCGATAGAGAGAGAGAGAGAGAGAGAGAGAGGGGCTTGGCAACATTAGGAGTGGTCCAATCTCCTGAAGTGGTCCTGCTGCTGCTATTCCGAGTCCCTTTGCGAAATCTTTGTTTCTAGTAAGGGGAGAAAAGACGAGGAGAGCAGCGTTTTGTCTCGACTCCTGGATGCGCATATAAGGTCAAAGTAGGTCCTGTCGGATAGAGAGAGAGAGAGAGATATTTAATGCCCATGTTAGAGAGAGAAAATGGAGATGGGAACAGAACAGAACAGGGGGGAAGAAGAAGGTCTCCCCGCTGCTTTGGGCGCTTCCAAGGGGAAAGCCGCGTCAGCATCATCATCTCGACGCCAACCAACCAACCAACGGTACGAGGTTTGGGCCTCCCCGCCCCCCCCCGCCGCGGCGAGGATGGGACGGTCGGGGTGGCGCGGTCGCCGCGGCGGGGGATCCTCCCCGGGCCCCACCAACGATCCGGGGGGGCGGCGTGGCGGGCATCGGGGAGGTCCACGTGTCGGTACCCCAGGGCGTCGGGGGAAGGGTCGCTGGACTGACAAGAAAGGACGTGGTGTGTGCGCGCGGGTTGATGAGTATGAAAAAAGCTGGCTGGGGCGGGACAAAAGTGGGAGCGAGGGACAGCCACGAGATAGAGAGAGAATAAATAATCAGCGCGATTGCAGACATTTGGATAATGGTGAGGATAATAATTTATTATAAATTATAAATTTTTAAAAAATAAAATTTTTTAATACTTAATGATTATTTAATTTTTTTATGAATTCTTGCAATTGATTAAAAATTATCGCTCCAATCACTTTCCATTTCTATTCATAATAGTAGAGACAAATTAACATCGACTATATTTAAACATGGATAAATTTTAATTTATTTAATGTGATTTTTGAATTTTGGTTCGATGTATAATATCGTTTTCAAATTTCTTATTTATACAATGTGATCCATGAATTTTGATTTAGTATTTTAATATTGTCCTTGAATTTTTAAATATTATTATATGATTTAGGGACTATATTAAATATTTACCAATAAGTCAATGATCACATTGAATAAATTTAAAAATTTAGAGATAACATTACATATTGGATGAAAGTTTATAAACCATTTATACTATTATCCCCAATAGTAATGTCTTAATCATTAGATCTCCTTTTCTACACTTAATAAATTTGATCTAACGATTAAGATTAAGAAAGTGATTAAATCATTAAGCCACAAAGTTAGAGAAGATTTAGATGAAAAACTAACTTTAATTACCCTCATTATTCGTGGAGAAGACAAATGAAGATGACATTTGTTATGATATAGCTCGTTATGTATTTTCACGAGGACTTCTTTTTGGGTTAATAAATGCCATGGCAGTACTTGCTAAATGCCCTTATAATTAAATAAAGGTTAAAAGCCACAAAAAAAAAAAACCTAAATTACACTCATTATGATGTATATATCCTTATTTTTTTTAATTAGAAAATCCCAAACTTGTATTTGTTGGACATATTCATCATCTGTTAACATTATGTAAATAAGAACTATTAAAAATTTATTTGCATGGGCATTCGTAAAGCAAACAGTGTTTGATGTAGCATCTACATAAAAATAATGTTGTTTTTACTGAAAAATATCCGAACCTCGACATAAAAAGTTTGAGGTTTTTATGTTATCACAAAAAGTTTACGATAAATTTGTCAATAGGAGTAAATGAGTCTAGGTGCACATAATTTGGGGGTTTTCATGGCCTTTTCTATTAAATAAAATGTGTAATTCTCATAACTTTATTTTCTTGCGTTATACACATTCAAAATAGAAACATTTCCTTTATCAAATATAGTCGATAAGTGTCTATGTAGAACTCACTATCAAGATTCTTTTATATTTTTCAATAAAATTAAAAGGTTTTACATCACTCAAAATGGATGCAATTGTTTTACTTGGCAAACTTTTTCTTTAGATATTTATGCTTTCTTCTCATATAAATTCAAAACTGTTCTTTCGTTTTTAACATTGACCCTCCATTTTCCTCACCTCACCAAACCCCACCACCACCAACCCCCCCCAAAAAAAAGAACCATCATGGCATCCAGTATTAAAGTGACACTCGAATCCCAAACAATCAAATCAATACGAAATTTAATGCAAAAAAAAAAAAAACATATCTAAAGAGAAAACGATCATTTTCTACAAGATGAAGGAGTGAAATTCATGCTAATGTTTTACCTAAACGGCTTTCATTCTAAGTCGGTGACAAAAGTTAGAAATTCGCATCTAACATACATTGTCAAACCAGAAAATAGAGCAGAACCGTTCTTGCAATTTGTTTTTAGTTCTTCACACAAAATAAATTTTCATGACATGATGTACAAATGTAATCGTGTCAGTGATAAATAAACTTATTTTGTTGATGTAAATAATTTCCCATTGAGGGGAACGAAAAGATAACGAGAGGGATGTGTGTAGAGGTAAGCAACAAAAGGGACCAAACTGGGAACCCTTTCAAATCGGACCTAATCGGCTAATTTTAGACGGTTTTCGGTTCCAAAAAATCAAAACTTTGCAATTAGTGAGTATTGATTTAATTCCTGATTTCATATGCGGACCCATCCATCGAGACTTAAATCCGATATATATTATATATTAATTATTAATTATTATTATTATTATAAACATGAAACCCTAATTATTAATTACAAAACTAAAAGTGAAAACCCTAATTTCCTTTCTCTTCACTCACGCAGCCTCGCCTCTCTCTCTCTCTCTCTCTCTCTCTCTCGCTTTCGCAGTCTCGCTCACTCTCCACCTCCCGTTGACACGTCACGACGCTCCTCCCTCACTCTCCACCTCTCGCCCATGATGCACTACGAGACAAAAATTCCCCTGTCCCTCTCGTAGTCAAGCTCGTGAACTTGCAAAGAATAGGAAAAGAAATTATCACGACCGAAGCCTGGACTCACTTAGAAAACGGACCAAAAAGAATTTTTTCACTAATTGATTTCTCGAACTTTCATGCGCTTGGTTTGTCAAAGATAACTGACCATGAAAAGTCATATATGGTCATAAAAAACATGCACGCCTAAAGTTAAAGAAAACGAATTCCTACATAAGAAAAGGCGAAAACATTTATCTTCACAAAAGCATTTTCCTATATCACGAGAATCTGATCCGTCGGAATTCATGGAGCTTATTGGAATTCCAAATAAAACCCACCATCCTTCAACGTTTCAAATGAAAACCTAGAAAACACCAACGTGCCCACATAATGATTTTGCGCAGGCAGAGGAGATAGAGATGGAAGAGTAGCTGTGGAGACACAGACTTTAGCGTAGGGTGGCCTATACTAGGCAACGGATAGAGGCTCTCCTAGGCCTTCCTACTTCTTATCTCAAATGGATGGACGTGGCATTTAAAGTTGCCTGTTACAAAGATTCAGCTGGGGTTCGTACGGACGGGGCCGGTCAACAGGCTCGACGCGACCAGCCAGATTACACACCGCACATGTCTCTTTCTCTTTCTCGCCGATCACCCGTGGGTCCCGATCCCGCATGAGGTGGGGCCCCCAGCGGTCAAAGAGGATTTCTCCGTCCGGTCAAAGGCTCCCCCCCCGACAGCGTGGCGCCACGTCAGCAGCCCCGTCTGACCTGGAAATTATTGTACCGTACCCGAATCCGATGGATTTGACTCGAGATGTGATCTGAGATAGCTCCGAGAAATTTAATGCGTGAGAAAATTATGATGGGGGGTGAATACATCATTCAAACCTCCCCCGGTAGGGACTTTCGAGGGATTAATGCAACGTTGGTTGGTGGGGCCAATCCATCACATAGGACAACATTTGATGAGGTCGTGCTGCTTTATAACGAGAATGATGACGCCTCACTTTGTTTTTTTCTTGTTTTTTTAAATATTTTCCAAATAGGAGATATTAAGGTATATCTCACCCTCTAGTTTTTTTTTTTTTTATCTAATTTATATCTTGATCATATCCGGATTTAAACCAATTTTTTTGTTACCTCAATCATAGAGTAGGATATAAGTTATCATATCCAAAGTATATGACTAATCAAAAGTAGAGTAAGATATTGAAAAGCTAGCAAAAGAGACTATGTGGCAAATAGCTAAGAGGGTTGGCGGAGACACTTGCCCTAATAAATCGAAGGGATAAGTTCGTTAGAAATTCTAAAATTTGTTACGAAAATACAATTAAATTTAACATTATCAAAAAAGTACAATAAAGTTTTTAACTTGTCACGAAAATACAATTGAATTCTGAAATTTTCAAAATATATAATCAACGAAAGGGCTTGTTTTGAATAATTTGACAAGTTTTATGGCTTAATTACATTTTTTGAAAGTTCTAGGACTTAATTATACTTTTATGATAAATTTTAGAACTTTTAGTGAATTATTCCTAAATTGAAAATACTTCTGAAATGTTTGGATGGTGGCCACATTTGAGTTTCTCCCAAAAAAAAAAAAACTACATTAAGTTAACATAGAAAAATTTGCGAAATTTGTTTTGGCCAACTTAAATGCTAACGAATGGGTTTCAAAAGATAGCACTATTTTTTGCCAAGGAATTTATCTTCCTTTAAAACTGAAATTTAACTAAAGGGTTTTGATTACAAAAAACCTCAAATCAAGTACACTTGTAGCAAATTCATTTATTAACCATAAAAAAATTTAAATTGATAAACCTATGATAAGTTTACTCCAAACTCATTTTTTTGTTATCAAAAACCTTAAATTTGTACATTTGTGACATTTATTCTCAATTAGTTTTAATTAAATTGGATTAATATCATAAAAATCACAAATAAGTACAAACGAATGGTAAAACCTCAAAATGGTGCACTCGTCACTTGCTACATATTATTCAATTACGCAATTTTAAAGTAAAATTTAACGGAAACAAGTAAATGATAACTTTGTCACGAGTGTATTAGTCTGGATTTTTTAATTTGGGATATATTTATTATATCTGTATCAATTTATGATTTTTTGAAACATTAACCATAAACTAAATATATGCTTAAAAGATGAAGAACGTGCCTCTCTTCTTCTTATTAGATACAAAGATTTGCGAGTTGATCGAAAGTAGATGCAAGTTTACGGTAATTGAATAACCCTATAGCTTCATTTGTTTTGTAGGAAATGAATAAGTTGATAAATATTTTTTAAAAAATGATTGTTTTTATAGCTTGAAATAATTAGTCATTGAAAATATTTTTCATTATAGAAAACAATTTATACCTAAATATTTTCATTGACAATAAATTTCAAGCGGTTACTTTCTAAAAAATAGTTACCAAACCTTTCGTTTTCCATGAAGGAAACGCACTATAAATAATTAATGTATGATATTTGACTGGTGTTCGTTTGAGCACGTCTTGTTTGCCATCATCTAGCAAAAGGGACCTCACAAGAGATAAACTATTTTATAACTCTTGGGTCGAGTGTTCTTATTCGTTAATTGCATATATATTAATGTTATTGAAGACGAGAATATAAAATTGGATATATGACGTCAATTTTAATATTTAAGTGCTAATTTCTTTCTTTTATTATTACTTTTTTTAAAAGCGAGGGGAGAGATAATTATCTCCGTGACATGGGGGATTCGTTGTCCTTTTCCCGAGCGCACGGTCGTTGGTCGTTCCGAGGTCAATGTTTTTTTCGGTTTTGTTTTTGGGGTTTCGATTTTAGGCGTCGGTTGGCGCATTTTTGTCGTATTTCTCCGAATTATGTTTTTTTTTCTTTTCTTGGCTTTGACCGGGCGGTCAAATATGGGGGGCCCACACCGGTGGAAACTCGTGTGCTCTTTTCGAGTGCATCAAGGCCACACGGTTGGCCACCTGGGACCATCTCCTCCCTTTAATATTAGGAAAAAAGCCACAAAAATTCCAAAGTTTATCATTCACCCTAAATTATTTTTGTTTTTTGTTTTTTTGGTAACTGAGAACTCCACCACAAGGCTCCCATACCCGGACAGTACCGAAGAATTGGGCCCTTATATCTCGGGGGAGACTGGCATATGACCCCACCATCATGGTCCTCCACTTAAGACGACTCTAAATTATTTTTCGTAACACAAAAAACTCCGAACTTTCTTTACTTGACATATTTACTTTAAATTTTTTTTCTGTGACATTAAAAACCTTAAATTTTTATATGTGTAACATATTTACCCAAAGTTTTTTTTTTCTGTAATATAAATTTTTGGAGTAAATATGTCACATAGATAAAATTTAGGAATTTTTGGTGTCACAAAAAAATTTTGAGAGGGTGAATATGTTTTACACAGTTTAGGATAGATGTGTTACATGTTGTGTCACAAAAAAACTTAGGGTAAATGTATCACAATAAATAAAGTTTGGGATTTTTGATAACTTTTACTCTTAATATTATCTATCTATCTATCTATCCATTTATTTATCTTTTCAATCTCCTTTCCCCCCTTCAAAAACAACCCCACAAAAAGGTGAGATTCCATTTCTTTTCCATATACCAAGGTGTAGAAATTATTAACACTGAAAACCAGCATGACCTACGTGTCATTTTGAGAGGGCTTTGGGACCGACCAATTCGGCATGAAAAATTAACGATTTGAAAAATATTTTTTTCAATTTTCAATTTTCAATTACCCATATTTCTTAGAAAATTAAATGAACAAAAAATGTTTTCATTATACTTCACGAAAAATTAATGACTTGAAAACTATTTTTTTAGAAATGATTACTTCCATTGCGTACAAAAATGAACGAACTCAAAATGTTTTCAACATTTATGAAAATGTTTGAATACAAGTTTTTGTTGGCAATGAAGAGATTTTTCATTGACTAACTATTTTTAAGCAATGAATCGATTATTTTTTAAGAAAATATTGTTTTGAATTATTCGCCTCCGCGAAGCAAACCGAAGTTTTATAGGGCTTAAAGTTTGGAAAACATTTTTTATTGATTCTTTTGCTTTTGTTGTTCACTTGCTCTCAACTCCGGGGATGAAATGTCGAGTGTTGGCCCATTCTGTATCTGGGTGGGCCTGTAGAGCTAGGCCTGAGAAAGATGCAAGGCAACGCTGTGCGAAACGTGAAGATGGCGAGCTTTTACAAAGAAGAGGAGGTAAGAACATCTGAAAAAGATTCATGAAATCTCAATGCCATCGGTTGAAGAAACATGGGGAAAACTGCTAGAGAATTATCTAAATTATCTCTAACTCATGCCTTTATCTAATAACTTAAGTTTTTAGAATGTTAGCAGTGATTTCACAAAATCTCACATTATATTAGAGTAAGAGATCCTGAATTCAAATCTTTCCAGACTTCTATTTACCTCTTTAAGCCGCTGTTTACCTCCTTAATTATATATTTACACGCTTTAGGTTTAGGTCAAAATCCAACTTATGCATGAGGGGAAGTGTTAGAGTAATTAATAATAAACCATGCCTTTATCCCAAAGGAGAGCTACCTAGAACTAGAAGCATGAAGCGCTGGGATGAAGAAGATGATAACATTAGGGTTGATGTTTGAGCGAGGGTGGTTTGCTGGTGCTGTTGGAGGAGGACCTAATGGGGATAAGAGGCGTCCATGGCGAATGCCGCACGCCGCAGTTGGTGCCCCACGAGTTTCTTTACTATCCAATACTCTGTCCCCTCCCTCGTGCTTCTGTGTCCTGCCGCCACCACCCCATGATTCAGCTCCGACCTGCATTTTCCGTCGAGCAACTCCCTGCACGCGCATGCATCTGTCTCTCTTGTTTTGTTCGCGGTCTCTTTCAAAGTTTGATTTAGGAGATTAACCTCGGAATAGAATTGGAAGTCTCGATTGCCGGCGTCGATGGACAGCGCTACGGGTTGGTTGGCCATGACTCTCATCAGAGCCTCGTCGTCATTTTTTGGCACCTTTCCGTGCCCGTCAATCTTGACTGCAGGAGCATTCTTCTGTCATCTGAAATAGCCACCAGAGTAGATATTGCATATTTCTAGATAAGATTCTTACATTTAATCTATGTAAATTGAACTTGGGATATAGTAGGTACCGAAACATTATAAAAAGACATGCTCGAATAACTCGATCAAATCAAGCAGCTTCTAAAACTTTATCACGTACCATACTTTAACAGTATGTCACAATCGGAACCGATTGTATAAGTTGTCCTGAAGAACATAGATGTAATGGAAATTGAAAAGGTAGCGGAGCTGTTATTGGGAGGCAAGTGACAGTGCATTCATCACTGCACACGTTGCAAGAGAAATTGGACAACTTGCTTAATCGGTTTCTCTGTGCTTATTCATTCTTTGTCTTACATAAGGCAAGCCTAACGCCATCAGTTCTCTTTACGTATTATTCTCTCTTCGCTTTACCGGATTCATGTCACCCTTCATTTCTTTTGCCTGTTGTTACAACTAAAATGATATCTAACATGATTTTTACATGGCAGAGTATAATTTTACCTACTAAATTAAGTAAAAAAATATGCCATTTACACATGGTCAAATAACGAGAAAATCACTTCGATGTGGTCTAGTTCTAATAACTCTAAATAAGACCAAATAAAAAAGATGACCAACTTAATCAAGAAAAAAGATCTAGTAGAGTTTTAATTCACTCCTCAAGTTGGTTAATTGTAATGCCTTACCCTACTTAAAACTAATTGAAGTCCAAATCCTTAAAATAACAAAATTATTTACTTTAAACTTTTCTGCTATCATTTTTTTACGTTACTCAGGGCTATTTCTTTAAGTAATAGTGCCGCCCTATTTACATAACTTAAATCAGAGATAAGTTCACCTCAAGTCATGACAGTCCAAGTTAACATGAAAATCAAAATCATGACCATCTTGTGACTAGCCGAAAAATGAGATGTATTTAAAAGTTAAAAGAATATTAATTTTGTTCGATTAATTTTTTCACCTCACTCTTTTTTTTTTGTGGGTACCACTCCACATGTCAGGGACCATCAAATAACTAAACTAAATAAATATGTATTGTATTTTAGTTCAACCATTGCCATAAAGAGACTTTGTACTGTATAAATTGTCACTTGCTGGGTAATTCTTTGTGGTTTCATTAGATTAGGTAGAAAAAATACCCGCGTGATTGCTAATTTGACTTTCTTTATGTCTATAATAGGTTAAATTGTTTTCACGGGTACATGCAAAAAAAAATTGAGTGTTACATTTAAGTATTTATTCATGGTTAAGAAAAAATTCACATGCAGTAATTAGATTTCCTTCTTATTGGTTTCATTTCCTTCTTGGAAGAAAGAAATAGTGTCCAATTTAGGTTCTGGTTGTCAAATGCATTTGAGTGGCCTTCCGTGGTAAAAATGGCTTTGTCATTCACAAGAGATAAAAATGCCGTTAGCTTAGCAGCCCTGTATATATACCACTGAACCAATGAAACCTTTATGATATGTTAAAATAAGTGTTTCACCTTTTAGAGGTTCAGTCGGGGCATCCGGAGCTACTCTTACTTTATTTTTACGGTATAATAAACTACTTTTTAATTGTCATAAAGCATCGCATGGGACATATATAAAAACATACAAATATTGGTGATTAGCATCACGTCAAATTTTTTCTCAATTTACATAAATTAAAATGCATAAATCTATTTTCTTTTTTATAGTTTCGATGGCAAGGTAAACAAATGTAGCAGATGATTAAAAACTACACGAAACGTGTTACTAAAATGCATATTAAAGAGAATATCTCAACGGGAATAGGGTCAACTTTTTCCTAGGCCTTTGTCTTCTTTTTCAGAATGAAGGAAAAAGCACTATACTTTTCAGACATCAGACGTCGCTCCTACTTCATCTGGGCTGGCGTTTGAACTTTTTACTCGTTGCATCTCTGCAAGCTTTATCTTCTTTATCCGACTGTTCATGTATGGTGATGATTTAGTTTTCTCAGAGAATGCCTTTTCGGCTAGACATGCGGAAGTGTCTGATGAAATGCCAAGAACTTTGTCTTTTCTTCCAACGTAACTGGAAACTTTTCTCCAGAGGTTGTGGTCTTGGTAGGTCAGATTTGGATTGTTCTTTAACTAGAAACTAATCTTTCGCGCGTTCGACTTTGTCAAATTTGTCTACGGGAGCTATTGTCGCAGCTTTTTCCAAAGAGTTTTGGGCCTCCAAAGGTCATTGAGCCGAACATACATGGCATGCAGGAGCCTCTTAAGACCGAAAAAAAAAAAGAAAAAAAAAAGAAAAATACTTTAATTATTCTAAAACAACTCCATGTACCATGCATAACACAAATAGTCCTTGAATTTCGACCTAATGTGCAATATGATCATTTAACTTTTAATTTGTTCAATGTGGTTCTTGAATTTTAAGTTAACGTGCAATGTGATCTTTGAATTTTTATTTTGTTCAATGTCGTCTTTGGGGACTTTGGGACCTTAAAACTCTTTGGGAATGCTACACCAATGATATAAGATGAGAGAATTACCAAAAAAATCATAAACTTATTGTAATTGTGCCGATTTAGTTATAAATTTATTTTTTTGGCCAATTGAGTTCTAAACCTTTTATAATTATCTCAATTCAGTCCATCCAACTGAATATGCCCGGCCGATATTGACGTGGATGTTGACCGACGTCGGCTGTTAGGCCAACATTGATGTGGACCATTTTTCAATAATATTTTATTCTTTTAGAACTTTATTATTATTTTTTTTTTCAATTTTCTCTTCTTTTTATTTTTTCTCTTTCTCTTTTTCTTTCCTCCTTCCTCCTTCTTCATTTGGCCAATTTCCAGACTAAGGCGACCGGCCAAAGGCAATGGCCAGTCATTAAACTACTAAGGTGGTCGGCTAGTGGTGAGTTGGGCAAGGCCGAGCTTGTCGAGCCATTAGTGAGGCGAGCCCCCTTCGAATCTAGCAAGGGTGAGCCTCACCAATGGCTTGGCAAGGCCGACCTCGCCCAATGACGACGAGGTGAGCCTTGCTAGGGGCGAGTGAGCTTGCCCAGTGATTGCCCTAGATCTAGTAAGGGCAAGCCTTGCTAGTGGCTCAACGAGCTCAACCTTGCTGTTGCCAAGCAAGGTTTGCCTCACCCAACCATTGGCTGATGGCCTTAGTCTGACAATTTGGCCAAAGGAAGGGGAAAAAATAAAAATTACTAAAAAAATTCGATAAAAAAATATTATTAAAAAATTATTTACGTTAGCATTCAATGGATGACCAACATCTCTTTCAATGTTGGCCAGCCAAATTTGGTTGAATGGAATGAATTGGCACAATCGCAAATGGTTTAAAACTCAATTGATAAAAAAGTAAGTTTAAGATTAAGTTGACACAATTATAATATATTTATCGTAATATAAGATCGATGAATTTCAAATAAATGTATATTGAGCAACTTTAGAAAAAGGTTGCAAGGCTAATAATTCTAAACATCAATATACATGAAAATATTCGATTTCTTCGTTCCCTTTCCTTGGTTCCGAAATCTGTGTTGGAAAGAAGTGAAGTAGCAAGTAGAATCTAGTTTGACATTTTAACTAGTAACCTCCTTGTCTCTCCTCTGGGGCCATGAAACAAAGTTTTAAGGGGCGAATCACAGATTGCAAGTATTCTTGTCTCTCCTCTGGGGCCATGAAACAAAGTTTTAAGGGGCGAATCACAGATTGCAAGTATTAGTTTGATGGGAACAGATCTGTGCTACTTGCTGCTGAGGACGAGAGAGAGAGAGAGAGAGAGAGAGAGAGAGAGAGAGAGAGAGAGAGAGAGAGAGAGAGAGAGAGAGAGATTTTTGTGATGTTCCGTGACAAGGTACAATTTGAAACTTAGTCAATTAAAACGTTTTTTTTTTCTTTTGGTTAAAAAGGAGAAATGTTTTTTCCCTATTTAAAGTGCAAATTTTTTTTTTATTGGAAATATTTTCCAATTGACTTACCATTTTCAAGGAAATTACTAAAAAAATCATAAACCTATTGCTCTTATACTACTTTAGTCTTAAATCGATTTGGCGATTTTAATCATAAACATTTTGAAAATTTGCTAATGTTGTGTATTTAGTTAATTTTGATAGGAAATCATTGATGTGGACTCTAATAATGTTGCATGACACAATTGACGTTGACGTGAACAATTTATTATCTTTATAATTTTTATTTTATTTCCTTTATTTTTATTTTCATTCTTTCTTTCCCGGTCTTTGAGCCTTGACAATGGCCGATGACTAGCGAGGATCAACAAGGGATCTAGTAGGGTAACCTAGCTAGGTTTGAGTGCGGCTAAACCTCACCTTCGCCTGAGGATGGCAAGGGTGACCTTTGTTGGTAATTGACCATCGTCAAGGCTTGGCGACCGGTGGAGGGAAAAAAAAGGAAAAAAGAAAGAAGAAAAGGAAAATGAAATATAAATATAAATATTCAGAAAATATAACAAAAAATTGCAAAAATTGTCTAGGTTTGCAATGGCCATGCCATTTGGGATGCACTTATGCTAGCAAACTCTAGCCAAAATTGACCGACTAGGTCGTATTGGCAAACTTTCAAAAAGTTTAGGACTAAATTAACCAAATTGAAATGTTTAAAACTTGAATTGACATGAGTATAATAGTTTAAGGACTTTTTTTGATCACTTCTCCCATTTTCTATGTTCCAAACATAAAAAATTTTGGGAAATATTTTCATAGAATTTCTTTTCAAGGAAAGAAACACACCATAAATAGTGTTTCTTTTCTTTCTTTCCTTTTTTTTTGGTCACTTGGGCAAAAGGGGCATACTTGTATTTTTTTGGGTCAAAAGGCATAGTATGCTTATGCAAAAGGGTCACGAAAACCCAAAAGTGGTATATTTGTGACAAATTTATCAAAAATTAATTTTTTAATTACAAAAACTCAAAACCGGTACACTTGTAACAAATTTACTTTTTATTAGTTTCCATTAAATTTTACCATAGTTGATTGACATGTGGAAGTTAACAGTGTCCCATTGGAGTTTTACCCTCCATTTGTTATATATGCATTGGTTTATTTTTGTGGTATTAATCAAATTTAAAGGAAATTAATAGAAAGTAAATTTGTTACAAATATATCAACGTGGAGTTTTTGGTGATTAAAAATTAGCTTAGGGTAAATTTGTCGCACGTGTACTAATTTGAAATTTTTGATGGTTAAAAAAATTAGTTTTTGGTAAATTTATTACGTATATACTATTTTGGGGATTTTCGTGATATTAACCCTAAGTAAAAATGGGAAAGATTCCAAGTTTTCCTTCACATGAAGAAGAGGAGCTTATTCCATAGAAGCCTTTTAGATAAGATCCATTTTGAGGGAGGACAGTTTTTATCTAGTAATCAGGCTTATCTATCTGAGGGAAATGCTATAACTACTAAGGGCACTGCGTAAAATATATCCATTAGATAATATGATAGTTGATTATAGTTGATTATCAACAAATGAAATGAATCCACATGCCCCAACCTTTGAAAAATTGATCCGAACGTGCCGTGCCATATGTGACAACTTTGTAAGATTTTTTTAGGAGGACCCATCAGAATCTCTGTGCTCCAAATTCATTCTATGCTCCCAAATACTCCAATTTGGATACAACCACGGCGGTTGCCGAACTCCATTTGCTTTTTCTGCCGGATGGACCTTCAGTTTCATACAAACAAAACTACTAAAGATCAAACCGAATCATCAAGTGATAACCTTGTCATATTTTGATGAAACTGTCGTCTTGCGGCCTCAAGTGCACTTTCACAAAGATTCTTATTCCTTAAGCATGTCCGATATCACTCGCTTTAGAATGGGTCAAATCAAGAAATGAGCTCTTCAAACGTTAAAAGCTTAAACTGATGGAATGAGCAATGACAAGGAGGAATAAGCAAAACCACCACCTGCTAGAACCAAAGAAACATAGATGCTGCCGGCTTAAATCGATGATGCAGTGTCCGATTCGTACCAGTCTCGCGAGAGACGTGTGTTCACTGAGAAACAAATCCAGGGTGGCTGTTTCTCTACCGAGTCCCGTTAGTAATATAAATTCAGTGAACATATGGAGTCCTGATGCAGTATTGGACGGAAGCCGGCTTGTGCTAAATGTCGAAAGGGTGAACCGAAACACCTGAGCCTGAGGATTTTACTGGGGTTTTAGATAATGGGACGTGAAGGCGGTCTCTTCCGATATGTCGATGGCGTCGACAAGTTGTTGGTTTTGCTTGGAGTAGCAGGTAGCGTTGGAGATGGGTTGATGACACCGCTGACAATGCTCGTTCTAAGCGATGTCATCAACAAGTATGGAGGCGCTGGTCTTAACGGTGCCTTCGAGAAAGCGACGGTGGATGAGGTATGTTCCATTGAGTAAACAAGCTTGGTACCCTTCTCCAATCTTCTAATGCAGTTGCTTCGTGACAGCATTAAATCGCGTAAAATATATTCTCTGGTTAAGCAAAGTTTGCAAAATGTCGACTTGTTACTGAGAGCAATCGGCATAATGCAGCTAGAAGTTACATCTTTGACATTTTGTGTGAGATTAGTTATCAGATATGCATTTCGGCTGCTTATTACATGGACAATTCAAGCTTTTACTGACGATTCGGCTGCTTATTACATGGACAGCACGCACTGAGACTATTCTATGTCGCAATTGGAGTTGGTGCGTCTGCTTTTATCGGTACGTGACTTACATAAAATTTAAATCTTTGGTGAAGTATCTACAAATCGGTTTTGGCCAAATACGTAATGTTTAAAAATAGGGAAGTGTATGCATCAGGAGACCATGGCAATGTATGGGTGACGCAAATGTGATTTGTCATCGAGAAAATGTTTCGACGCACATGTTTCCCTTTTTTTGACAGAGGGAATTTGTTGGACAAGGACCGCAGAAAGACAAACTTCTCGCATCCGAATCGAGTACCTGAAATCAATCCTAAGACAGGAAGTTGGTTTTTTTGACAGGCAAGATGCTTCTTCTGCGACATTTCGAGTAGTTTCGACCATATCTTCCGATGCACATTTGATCCAAGATGTCATAGCCGAGAAAGTAATTCCGACTTCTATTGTGTATGCATAATCTCTGACTCTTCTCCTCATAGCATTGATCTCACTCTCACTTCCGAACTCTTCTGCAGATCCCAAACTCCCTGGTCAACCTCTCGGCTTTCGTTTTCACGTTTTTGGTCGCCTTGAAACTTTCATGGCGACTAGCCCTTGCCGCTCTTCCATTTTCTCTCATGTTCGTGATACCCGGTATTGGATTTGGGAAGCTACTAATGAACCTGGGGATGGAAATCAAAGAGTCCTATGCCATTGCTGGCGGCATCGCTGAACAAGCGATCTCGTCCATCCGGACAGTGTATTCCTACGTCGGGGAGCGACAGACACTAGTTCGGTTCAGCCACGCGCTGCAGAGTACTCTGGAGCTTGGTATAAAGCAAGGCTTTGTGAAGGGCTTGATGTTAGGGAGCATGGGAATGATTTTCGCTGCTTGGGCATTCCAGGCTTGGGTCGGTAGCATTCTTGTCACTGAGAGAGGAGAAGAAGGTGGCCCTGTTTTCGTCGCCGGAATCTGCATCATCACAGGAGGAGTGTAAGTTTCTTCTCATCTGATTGTTAATCTTCTCTGGCTATATGATGATGTTTAGTGCGTCAAAAGAAATATGGATATCTGTGTAATTGCGCCAGAGACAGTTACGCTCCGAAGAAAAGTTTTGCAAATGAATGAACCTATCCATGCTTCGAAAACAGTTTGGTTTTTTTAATCTCACGAGTCACAACCGGTTGCTTGCAAAACCCAGGTCATTCATGAACATGCTCCCCAATCTCTCTTCTATCACCGACGCCATAGATGCTGCGGGTCGAATCTTCAAAATGATTGATCAGGTTCCTCATATCGACTCCAAAGAGAAGAAGGGAAAAGCTATAGCCAATTTTAGAGGAGAAATAGAATTTAGAGGAGTCGACTTCAGCTACCCATCGAGGCCGGATAGTCTAGTCCTAGACAGGTTTCATCTAAGAATACGAGCTGGCACGACGGTAGGTTTGGTTGGGGGCAGCGGTTCAGGCAAGTCCACTGTGATCTCTTTGTTGGAGCGGTTCTATGATCCGATCTGTGGAGACATTCTGCTTGACGGATACAACATAAAGAATCTGCAGCTCATGTGGTTGAGGTCCCAGATGGGTCTGGTTAATCAAGAGCCTGTTCTCTTTGCTACATCAATCAAGGAAAATATCGTTTTCGGCAAAGAAGGGGCATCAATGGAAGCTATCACAAAGGGTGGCTAAGGCTGCAAATGCTCATGATTTCATTTCGAAATTGCCGGATGGATATGATACTCAGGTACCACAGAACTCTTGCCTTCTCATTTCCTCTCAAATTCTTTGTCTTGATGAAGATAGATATTCTGGGAATGTTAAGGAGTCACCAGAGTTTTTATTTGGGCTTTCAGGTTGGACAATTCGGAGTGCAGTTGTCCGGAGGACAAAAGCAACGGATTGCAATCGCAAGAGCTCTCATCAGAGACCCGAAAATCCTTCTACTTGATGAGGCCACAAGTGCATTGGATGCGCAATCAGAAAGAATAGTACAGGAAGCCCTGGACAATGCTTTGGTCGGAAGGACGACGATCATAGTTGCTCATCGCCTCTCAACAATCCGTAGGGCTGATCTGATAGCAGTCATTCAATCTGGAAAGGTCGTAGAGTCGGGTTCTCATGATGATCTGATCAATATGAACAATGGTGGAGGGGGCATCTACGGGAAGATGGTGCAGCTACAAGAAGTGGCAACCGAAAACGAAGCGCCTCCTAGTCCATTCTTTCAGACAGAGAATGCACATCATGGTACAACAACGACATACCAAAGTCCCCGAACATCAACCAGGTGAGGCCGAGCTGGCCAAATAGCCCCACCTCCATCTATAGCCCGGTGTTTTCCATCAGTTTGCCGCCCTCCTTCCAAATGGATTCATGGGATGATTTCAATGGTAGCGACTCGGCAAAACATCCTCATCCTCAGTCTTCTCACTGGAAGTTGCTCAAGATGAATGCGCCGGAGTGGAGACAAGCAATACTAGGATGTTTAGGGGCTGCTGGCTTCGGAGCAATTCAGGCAGTTCATGCTTATTGTTTGGGAACCATCGTCTCCGTTTACTTCTTGGGAGATAATGCCGCCATCAAGTCCAAAACCAGGATCTATTGCTTCATCTTCCTAGGCCTTGCGGTTCTCAGCCTGATAGCCAACGTTGTTCAGCATCACAACTTTGCTATCGTGGGCGAGCGGTTGACTAAGAGGGTGCGGGAACAGATGCTGGAGAAAGTCCTCACTTTTGAGATCGGTTGGTTCGATCGAGATGAGAACACGAGCGCAGCCATATGTGCACGGCTAGCAACTGACGCGCACTTTGTACGTTCCCTCATTGCCGACCGCGTGTCCTTATTAGTGCTAGTCATTGTCAGCGCCGTGGTGGCCTTTGTGCTCGGATTGGTGATCTCCTGGCAAGTCGCGATTGTGATGATCGCTATGCAGCCTCTTATCATAGTTTCCTTCTACTCGAGGAGGGTGTTGATGAAGGGATTGTCCGAACGAGCTCGGAAAGCGCAGACTGAAGGATGCCAGCTGGCCAGCGAAGCCACCGTGAACCACAGGACTATTACTGCCTTTTCCGCTCAGCGTCGAATCCTCCATCTCTTTCAAGACACGCTCAAAGGTCCAAGAAGAGAAAGCATCAGGCAATCGTGGTTTTCGGGCATTGGCTTGTTCAGTTGCCAATTCCTGACGACTGCCGCCATAGCTTTGACGTATTGGTACGGCGGGAAGCTAATGATCCAAGGTTTGGTCACATCGAAGCACCTTTTCCAAGTTTTCTTCATATTAATGAGCATCGGCCATAAAATTGCGGACGCAGGAAGCATGACTTCCGATCTGGCCAAAGGCAGTGATGCCGTCGGATCGGTGTTTGCAATCCTAGATCGGGAAAGCGAGATCGAGCCACAAAACCCTGAAGGAATCACAATGAGAAGGCCGATGAGAGGCCATATAGAATTGAAGAACATACGCTTCTCTTATCCAGCTAGGCCCGAGCTGATAATTTTCAAGGGTCTAAGCCTCGAAATCAAAGCCGGAAAAAGAATGGCGCTAGTTGGGCAGAGCGGGTCGGGCAAATCCACCATCATAGGATTGATCGAAAGATTTTACGACCCTCTGAGCGGACATGTACTAATAGATGGAGAGGACGTCAAGAGCTATAAGCTGAGAGAGCTGAGGTCTCACATAGCTCTAGTAAGTCAGGAACCCACTCTTTTCACAGGAAGTATTCACGAGAACATTGTCTATGGCAACGAGGAAGCCACTGAGGTTGATGTCAAGAAGGCGGCTGCTCTTGCCAGTGCTCATGAATTCATAAGGTATGTATAAACACTGCCCTATCTAGTATGACTCAAAAAGCATGACTATGTGGTGGTTTCTGATTTCTGAGAATCTGATTTTCTCATTTCAGTTCAATGAAGGACGGGTACAACACATACTGCGGGGCTAGAGGAGTGCAGCTATCCGGAGGGCAGAAGCAGAGGATCGCGCTTGCTCGAGCGATACTGAAAAACCCGGCGATCCTCGTGTTGGATGAGGCGACAAGAGCCCTCGACAGCGTCTTGGAGAATCTAGTCCAGGAATCATTGGAGAAGTTGATGGTCGGCCGAACATGCGTGGTTGTGGCTCACCGGCTGTCCACGATACAGGGCTCGGACTCAATAGCCGTGATCAAGGATGGGAGGGTCGTGGAACGAGGCTTGCATGGGGATTTAATTGCCACAGGGCGTCGAGGGGCTTATTACTCTCTGATAAAAGCACAGGGCAATTACTCCACCTAGTGCGGTGAACAAAAGCATTGTGCAATAAGATGCTGTAAAATTGTATATCCTATAGTTTATACCTGACTTTTGAAGGGGAAATATTAGGATCTGAAGGCCTTATATCCAGCTAAGTTCTACGAACAAAAAGATCTCGTCCTTTTTAAAAGATTTTCTCCAAGAAAACCCGGACAGACATTCATGTTTCTTCTTCGATTTCACAATCTAGAAAATCAGTATGGTGCTTACTATGTTTAAATTCTGTAAGTTTAGTCTATAGCTCCTCTTAACAGCACCGAACGAGCTGATTGTTTCCCACATATTAACATTGTCCTGAAGCTATTTACTGAGGATCTAGTGCATGATCTCTTGTAAAGTTATATTCATGCATGTCCGGATGAACAAAATTAGAAGGACGCTATGAAAACAGTCGGGAGCTTTATGATTTCCTTCCAAGTTTACCGCCCCGAACTTCTCCTCAAACTTGTCGCTCTGCATCACCATGGACTTGCCCTTCTTCCATTTATAACAAATGCTTGTTGCCATGAAACAGCTAGTAATGGCCGGGGAAGTCATTGACTCCATGAAAGATGTTCTACGAAAACGGGCAAGATAATCACAATTCACAACCGCGCATAAAAGGATTGCCTTGGACTGATTCGTCGTAGATATCACAATGTTTCAGCATTTGGTGCTTGGATTCATCTGAGAGATCTGTGCAGAAATTGGTCAGTTAGCATCAATTTCATTGCCATTCACGGAGTCGGTGTCTATGAAATATTATATGCCACCAAACAATGAATACTACAACTGTAAAGTCGAGGCCTACATACAAAGGCATCGTGAGGAGATCGCCAAGGAAGAGCCTTGTTAATATATCTAGTTAAACTCATTTTCACTCAAAAGTTCAAACGGATAAGTTATGGATTAACTAGGATAAATTAAGTGCTCTATATTATACTAATGTTCTGATGTGAGATTTCTCTAACACAACTCACATGTACATCTTAACACGGTATGATACATATCATAATCCTTGCATTACATTCTTCCTTTCTTCCATCAAATGAATATATGCAACAAAATATTTTGATCATACATTAATTCTGCAATTACCATTCATTGGCTGCTCAGTTGTTTTATGATCGGCAATCGCTTTGTCTCTACATGCTATTCCTGTGTATGGCACAAAGTAGTCAAAACCAAAAAATTGGTAAAGAAAGGGGACCATATGTCATTCATCTATGGCTGCACATTCGCTGGACCGGTTCCTTAAGAAGGAACCCTAAAAGACCAAGAAAGGCGAATCTTAATAAAGTTCTCCAGTAAGTCCTCAGCCAGGGTATTGGCCGGCCCTTGTTTGAAATCTACGACCATCTTGGCCAAAGTCATTGTAGAACTTGAGACGGAGAAACGCTCAAGTTCAAAGTTTACAAGACAAGGGAAATTAGAAAACCATAGCTGAGAAGATATAGCCAAAAGTCCAAGAGAATCAGAAAGCCCTGAGTAGGCCGATTTTGCAAATGAGCTTATCTCGCTTGTGTCAAATAACAAATGAACAATGTCCTTCAATGGTGCTATCAACCTATTTGGTTCAGGCACTTGGCCATTTCTTATTGCTCGAGTTGACCAATATACTATAGCCGCTAAATTGGTATTTTCATTTACAAATAATATTATGGAAAATGAAGCTCGTATTCTTGCTTTTCAAGTTGCCATTGACACGAAAGTTTGAAGATTACAAGCCTTCGGCGATTCAACACTCATTATCCTTCAAATTGAAGGCGAATGACAAATTCGAGATAATACCAACAAAATATTCTATATTATAATTGATATAAATGATTAATTAATGTCATAAGTACATTTGTTATGAACAAGTTAATTAGTGATATTATTGTTATAATATCTCGACAAACTATAAAGGTTGTGTTTTTTCCACTCATTATTTAGATTAAACAATCCATTTTTTGGTCTTATGACCATAATATTTCTTATGGAGCCAACCACTTCTGTTACGACTCTATAAAAGTAATCTTTTTTTTTATTTGGTCAATTCTTTTTATTTTGTTTCTTCTTTTTTTCTCCTTATGGGTACCACTTTCCATTTTCTTCTTTCTTTCCACGCCTATCTCAGTTCTCGGCTCTGACAAATTGTCTCTCTTTTCTCTCTTACGGTCCGTCCTTATTTTCCACGCCTCCCTACTCCTCAAGTCACATGGCATCAAGACAAGGTTGGCTTGCATTCACACTAATAAATATTGCATTCACAAAGACAATATAAAATACGTTGGCGACCCCAACAAGCCCCACAAAAAGATCACCTCCATATTGTCGCTGTCCGCGGATCGATCACTTCGGATGTCCAACTGCCACATTGTCAACTTGTCTTGAGATAATGAGTTGGGCATGTTTGGTGAGTTCTCAAGCCAAAACGATTACATCAACTATGTGGTTCCTCATCCCCCACCATGCTAGACTACCAACTGACGATGGAGTCGACATTGTGGAGCACATCCTTGAACTCTGAACAAGATGCTTGGAGGGAGCACAAAAATGGATCACTTTTGTAGAGTTGTAGTAAAAATGGTGAACCCCATAGTGGATAGTATGGTTAAAATGCACAAAAAGAAAAAAAAAGAGTGTCTAAGTCAAATGAGGAGTGGAAAAAGCGCAATCCAACTATAAGTATGAATTGCATGAATCATAATAATATCCATGGTATATTATTAAGTGCTCAATTGAACTCTATATGTGATTAATCGAAATTCTGTGATGAAATATAACATTTGTAATAATATTATAACTCTCCCAATTGCTAATTATTTCTTTGACCAAAAAAAAAAAAAAAAAAAAAATTGCTAATTATTTTCCTTGATTTATATTATTCATATTGAATTGGACAGTTTTCATATGGTAATGAATAGTTAATATTATTATCTTGATATTATAATTAATAAGTTATTAATATCTTTATTATTTTCTTATTACAATGTAAACCAAAAAAAAAAGCAATAGCAATTCGATACGAATAATACTATGTAATAGCTACAACAACTCCACATTACAGAAGTAATAACTATTTTAATACAGCTTATACTAAACGAGTGGCAAAGGGAGGAAAAAAGTAATGACCTGATCTTCGAAAATCCTTGTTTATCTCGCGGATATATCATATTTTAGATCATTAAGAGTCTTGTCGTTTCACTTTGTAAATTAATCTCATGAATTGGTTTTGCAGCAAGATTTGTCGAATTGTGATATCCCATGTCACTTAAATTCGAAATTTTAATATATTTCAAGTTTTTGTAAGATCTCTTCGCCTAATCATTTCAATTACTGAGACCAGACTTCCTGTCAAGATGATATCTAAAAGGGAAAAGGTCACAAAAACTCTAAACTATCCTCTTCATGATATATTTACCATCATTTTTTTATAATATAAAAAATCTCAAATTATGCCACCGTGGCATATTTTCCATAAACTTTTTCTTCTTGCACCTATGTGATAATATTCTGTCAGATATTTTTTTGTCAAAATAAAGTTGTTTTTATTTCAATTAAACCATTCGGATATCATGTCAATATTGTTTACTTTTCGAGTATACTTGTTTATAATTGTTCTCACAAATTTGAGGATTTTTTTGAACGGCATTTATCCTTATATCGTAGCCGAAAATGGGGAAAAATTGCTTCCAACTTGTTGGCTAAAGATGATGCGCACCCATTTTCAAGATAACCCGAAATCGCCGGTGATGGGGACGGGACTCGTCTTCTTTATAACTTCAGGGGACAGAAAGGAAAGGAAAAGCAAGAAAAGACAATTTGTTACTTAAATGGACTATAGGTGGATAAGACAATGATGTACCGACGTTTGCCAGGATGGAGAAACACCACCACGCCATTTTCCTTTCCAGCGCCAGCCATCTTATCACACGCTTTTTGGACCACCCGAAGTCGATCGCGAATTCAATTTATCTCTCCGTTAAATAATGGGAAAATTGCGAATTATAGGCACACCTCACTTGATATCCAACCAATTTAGATTGATTGAGTGGGCTCACACGCAGGAAACACAATTATTTCTTTCTAATTAATACTACCAAAATTATTGAATTGATAAATTATGACAAATTTATCAAAAATTAATATTTTGACCACTAAAAATTTTAAATTGATATATTTGTAACAAATTTACCCTCTATTAATTTTCGTTAAATTTTATCGTTAAATTTTACCATCAAATTACCGAATTAGATAATAAGTGGAAGTTGACGGGTATCTACAATTTGTAATTTTACTCTCCATTTATCACATGTATATCGGTTCGTGATTTTTCGTTATATTAATATAATTTAAAAGAGACTAATGGAGAATAAATTCGTCACAAATATATAAATTTTTCTTTAGCGATCAAAAATAAATTTGAATACATTTGTTATAAATGTATCAATTTAAAATTTTTCATGATATTAATTACTTTCATTTTTATTTTTTTGTCTTTCTTTTTGTGACATTTATCCCTGTTTTTTCTCCTCTTCATTGTTGCTAATGTAAAAACAAAGCCTCAAAAAGGAATAACACCCGGTTTTCAGCATCATTCCGGTCCGCCCCCAGCTTTGCAAATTAAAAAGCCCAAGTGGACTGGCACCAACTGGAGTGGGGCCCTTCGGAGAAAAAGCGCACCTCTCTCTCTCTCTTCTCCCTGTCTCCTTTGACATTACCGCGTTTCCATATCATCTTTTTTCGAATTTTGTAATGATTGAAGTTGCCAAAATATCAGGACTTAAAAAAAAAAAAAAAAAAAAAAAAGAAGCACTACACATCCTCGTCGGCCGCCGTTGGTGGGGGCATTTCCAAGCAGCTTCAGGTCTCGAGAGGCCCTTGAGTCAAAATTCTATTTTTGGTAATGCAATCTTAAAAGCCTTTAGTACCAACCAAATTGAGTTTTGAAAATACTCAAAAGTCGAGACAAGTCCTACCCAGCTTTCGACTTTAGAAATGCCATTTCTGGGCGCACGCTCTCCTCTCCCCCTTGCCTTTGCCGAGCGGCCACTCGACCCCTACCATCTTAGCGGGACTGCCTCATTTTCTTATCATTTTCTAAATCTCATCATGGTTGAAATTGTCAAAATTGCCCGGATTTCAAAAAGATGAACAGAAGTTCTTCATCCTAGCAGCCCCTTTAATAGATATTTGACTTGTTTGCTACCTGAGATAATCATTTACCACCTAACATTAGACGATTGACGATTAATCTTTGAGCAGCCCTATTTTCACCCTCATTTTGATTGAGACATTACCCTTTTTTTTAATCAGTTAACTGAAAAATGCCCTTTTTTTTCTTTTTTCTCTCTTCGTTTTAATCCATCATATTTTTTTAACAAACTCAAGAGTTCAGTTCGAAAGAAGTTATCATAGCTTGCTCCAACATCAAAGAAAAAAGAGTTGACTTGCCAATTTATTATCCATGTGTCAAACCAACTTTGCGGGCGTTCTTGCATAAATCGGTATGTTTAGATCAAGTTTGAGTTGATACATGAAAATCATACAAAGTTAATCGATTGGTTGGTCCGATCATTGACCCTAAAAAACCCTACTTCACCTAATCTTCTAAACCACATCTTGCCTTATTTTTTTGACTATCATGTTCATACACATATAAAATTATTAAGGGAGAGTACATGACATGATTTAAGATGATCACTAAAATTCAACAGCTGCTTGCCTAATTCAACGTCTCGTCAGGGAACGCACCGAGCTAGCCAACTCCAGATGCTCTAGTTCGTCCTTTTGACAACCTTGGATGCATCGTCCGTCCTAACAAATCGTGTCTCGCTTCTCTTTTTTTTATCCTTTTGTCATCTTACAACACGTCACTTTTCATGTCCTCTCTCTTCCCACTTGCTGGAATATGGTAGTTATTGATAATCTCTTTTTCTTATTTTTATCTTGGTACGACAATCTTGGGGTGTATTTGGTCTAATTTTGACGTGCTAGACTCTAACTCTACCTTCCCAATTAAATCAAAGGCACACCATACCCGTCGGGATTGGGATTTACAAGAAATCAGTAGGAGTAAGCATAGTTCCATGATAAAACCAGAATTTGAGAATTGGATTGGTGAGAATCCGTCTAAGTTAAGATTTTAAGGTATGTAAGATAAATTTCAGATTTCAAAAATTGGAAAACTTGTTTCAATGTGCAAATTCCAAATTCTAGGTTGGTGGAACTTGAAATAAGTTTATGTGTTTTTTTGATATATGTTTTCATGCAATTTTGTGATATTCCATTACACTTGATAGTGAATGTATAATCTAGAAATATTAGCTTGAGTTTTCATTTTATGATTGGGATTTTTATTTTGTTAACGTTTCATATATTTCGTGTGTCTAAACATAAGTTACGTCAGTGAATTGTGACACTAAGTGATAGTTATTAAATGTGACAATTCACTATAATCATTTTATTTAATAATACAGAAGCTCTACATCCTCATTGGCCACCGTTGGCGTGGCATTTCCAAGCTGCTTCGAGTAAAAATTCTATTTTTTTGGTAACGCAGTTTCAAGAGCCTTTAGTATAAAATTGAGTTTTGAAAATACTCAAAGGTCGAGGCAAGCCTTATCAGGGTTTTGAGAATGCTATTTCTAGGATTTAATGAATTTTTTTCTTCAAATGTTGCTCGCACAAAACTATTTATATTCTCATGTGTACCCTCGCATCTTGCGCGTGTGCACTCTCCCTCCCCCTCGCCTTTGCCGAGTGGCCACTCGACCCCTAACATCTTTTGACGTGCCCACTGCTGGATTCCACGGGGCGACCATCGCCATGGCCACGAGCCCCCATCGGCCTCTGACTCCACGCCGGGACCGTCGCATTTCCTCATCATTTTCTAAATCTCATCATGGTTGAAATTGTCAAATTGCCAGGACTTCAAAAGATGAACGGAAGCTCTCCTTTCTTGTAGCCACTCTGATAGATATTTGACTTGTTTGTTCCGCAAGATAATCATTTACCACCTAACCTTAGGCGATTGACAATTAATCTTTAAGCCGCGCTATTTTTACTCCCCATTTCGATTAAGACTCCTTTTCTTTTTACCAATTAACTTCCATTTTAACCAGCATATTTTTCCTTTTGCTCAAAGAGGTTATACCTTACCGCGAGATCAAGGAACAAAAAAAAATTATCGACTTATCAATTTATTATCCATGTGTTCGTGTGATTCTGTGGGTCTTCTCATGTAAAAATTGATATGTTTAGGTCAAGTTCGAGTTGATACATGAAAATCAGATGAGATTAATGGACTAGATGGTCTCATCATTGATCCTAAAAGTGCTGAAAAACCCTCCTTGATCTGACTTTCTAAATCCACATCTTGCCTTATTTTTTTGACTGCCATGTTCATACATATATGAAACCATCAAGGGAGAGCATATGAGCATATGACATGACATAAGATGATCACTAAATTCAACATCCACAACGCCTCGGCCGGAACGCACTGAGCCAACCAATTCCAGATGCCCCGGTTCGTCCTTTTGACAACCTCGGACGCATCGTCCCGGCAAATCGTGTCCCCCTTCCTCTTTTTCATCCTTCTATCATCTTCCAGCGCGTCACTTTTCACGTCCTCTCTCACCCCCACTTGCTGGAATATGGTAATTATTGCCGTGCTGGAATATGGTAATTAATGCTGGTCTCTTTTTCTTACCTTTTCTTGGTAACCACAATCTCGGGGATATTTCTGGTCTAATTTTGACGTGCTAGACTCTAACTCTACCTTCCCAATTAAATCAAAGGCCGACCATTCATGTCGGTATTGAGCTTCACAATGAATCGCTCGGAAGGAGTATGATTTCGGGATAAAATATAAAATCTATATTCGGATTTAGATTTTAAGATATATAGGGTAAGTTTCAGATTTCAAAATTAGAGAAATTTATTTCGTGATAATTTTTTTTTTTTTTTTTTCAGGTTCTAAGTTGGTAGAATCTGAGATAATTTTTATTTTTATTTATGTCTTTAATTCCATATCGTTCGATGATGAAATTTCATGATCGAGACTTCTGTTTGTTAATGTTTTATATTTTTCACGTGTCTAAACATAAGTTATGATTAATAAATTCCTATAACCACTTTGATAAATTTATTTTAGTAAGTAGGTTCCTGATTTCAGATGGAATATGTATGGAAGCTGAAACTATTTTAACCCTAGAAAATCATTAAGCCAAGTGAACTTTGAGATTTTGGTTGCTTGGGCGCAAGGGTATCGTTCCCACGTACGGTCCTTCGTTTCCCTGCATGTGACGGAGGGGAGGCGCCGGGTTGCCAACGACGTCGTGGCACTCGGAGGAAGGTGGGGGTTCAGTCGGCGGCGTGTGGCGGGGCAAGTTGTGGCATCTGGCGACGTGTCCAGAGATGATGGAGGTAACAGGGTGACGGGTTCGAAGAGAAAGAAGCTGCTCCAATGGTGGTTTTGCTCTTCTGGTTTTCAATTAGGAATAATTTTTGTAAAGTGCAAATTAAAAATCCAATGGCCGAAAATAATGAGCAACACGTGCCCTCCGCTTGACTGAGACTATAGTAACGGTGCCTCCATTCCCGGGTCGCTCAACTTACCACTACTCGTCCTCCTCGTTCAATGCGCGAATTTAAATGCTTGCATTAAATATTTGTACGTTTTGAAAAATATTTTCTTAACATTTTTTACGTATACTACTTATAAAAATAAATTATAAAAAAAATAATTTCATTTTTCGTGTAAATGATTAGACGTTCAATAATAAAAACATTTTTCATTGATTAATAATTCAAATAATACAAAGAGTTATATTTATGAAAATGACTAAGCATTCTTAAAAATTAGCCGGGTACTAAAAAAAACCTCGCAAATCCTATTGGACGTCAAGCGCGTTTAGGATGTCTCTGGTCTCCAATCACATTTTCCAGGAAAGAGAGATGTTCACCCTAAATAATAAATAAAGAAATAATGCAAGTTGCAAAAATTTGTTTCTTTATGGTTGATCATGTCTTGTCTATATAGTTAGATCAATATTGTGTCTTCAGTCACCCTCACTCTTTTCTATTTATGCAACCATTAGACTCCTCTCTCCCTCTCGCCCCCTCCCTCACAACAAAAGACGGCCGCCATGAAGCTCCGGTCATGGCTCGCCACCTGCTCCTCCTCCTCCTACACCGCCACCGCCGCCGATGCCACCGTCCCGTCGTCCCTCTACCAGTCATCTAACAGCGGCACGAGCCCCTCCTCCGACTCTCTCGGCGGCGCCACGCCGTCGTCGTCCTCGTCCTCGTCCTCCTCGTCGAGCTCGAGCTCGCGTGCGACCAGCAGCAGCATCGAATCCAACCTCTCCCTCCAAACGCTACCTTCCGTCCCTTCCCTCCAAACCCTAACCGCCGACTCCCTCCACGTCTCCGTCTCTCACAACCTCCTCCACGCCCTCTCTCCTCCTTGTCTCCTCCCCGTCGCCTCCCTCGTCCTCCACGGCAAGCTCCTCTACGCCGCCTGCGGCCACGAGATCCACGTCTACGACGTCTCCAATGCCTCCGCCGGCGGCGAGATCTCCCACGTTGATGCCTTCAACGTCCGCGCCTCGTCCTCGGGCTCCGTCAAGTCGGTCGCCTTCTGCGGCTGCCGGGTCTTCACCGCGCACCAGGACTCGAAGATCCGTGTCTGGCAGGTGGGGGCGGCGGAGGGGCGGCATGGGCTGGTCGCGACCCTACCCACCGTAGGCGACCGCCTCCGCCGCTTCATGCTCCCGAAGAACTACGTCACGGTGCGCCGCCACCGGAAGCAGCTCTGGATCGAGCACGCCGACGCCGTCTCAGCCCTCGCGGCGAACGACGGCGTCGTCTACTCCGTCTCCTGGGACAAGACCCTCAAGTCATGGCGTGGCGGCGGCAACAGCGGCTCCGACCTCCGGTGCCTGGAGTCCGTCCGGGCCCACCACGACGCCGTCAACGCCGTGGTGGTGGCCGCCGGCGGGACGGTCTACACCGGGTCGGCGGACGGGAGGATCCGGGTCTGGGCGAGGCAGGCGGGCGAGGAGCGGCACTCGCTGGTGGCGACGCTGGAGAAGCACAGGTCAGCGGTCAACGCGCTCGCGTTGACCGGCGACGGGTCGGTGCTGTTCTCCGGCGCGTGCGACCGCTCGATACTGGTGTGGGAGCGGGAGGACAGCGCCAACCACATGGCGGTGACGGGGGCCCTGAGGGGCCACGCCAAGGCCATCCTCTGCCTGACCAGCGTCGCCGACCTGCTGCTGAGCGGGTCGGCGGACCGGACGGTGAGGATCTGGCGGCGAGGGGCGGAGGGAAGGTACTGCTGCTTGGCCGTGCTGGAGGGCCACCGGAAGCCCGTGAAGTCGCTGGCCGCCGTCTCCGGCGGCGACGGCCTCGTCACCGTGTTCAGCGGAAGCCTGGACGGAGAGATCCGTGTGTGGCGGGTCTTGGTTTCGAGCGTCGACAAGGGCCGGTCGGGATCGTGTTGAAATTGGAAATTCGTGGGGGAAATTAAAGCGAATATATTTGGTTGAGATAGAAAAAAAAAAAACTAAGAAATTATGGTATAAGCTGTTTTTTGAGGCTTTTTTGTGGTACCATCTTGTGAATATGTATTCTTCTTCTTCTTTTTTTCCCCTGTTTGAAGTAATTGATATCACTAGAGTTTGTATGCTCCATCAATTTCTTGATTATATTTATAATGGATTGAGTGAACTTTTTTCTCCCGATATGAAATTTTGTTTATTTTACTATTGTTTTTCTTATGAGACAATCTCCATAAGCATTATTGACAAATATTAAACCTATTACAATACATTCACAATGAGCCATGGATGCTGCATCACCACTTGTGAAAAAAGCATATGTCATAAGTGAGGCTATTGATGCTACCGAAATGAAATTTTCATTGTCTATGTTTGTCCATTATCTCTTGGCACTAGATGCTACCTTCCCCCGATCCTATTGGTGCAACATAGCTATACTTTCCTAGAACTCGCCACATCATCTATACGTGAGAACATCTTATCCAACGGTGGAGGTGGTGAAAATGAAACTTTGCTCACAATTAGGACAGCATGGCCTTTTTATTATATGGGTGGGTGTTGAAAACTAGGGTTAGTATTTGTATATCTGATCTTTTCCACTTGTACGTAACGTTTCCTCGTCATTCTTCTTTCGATTTGACTCGAGCTTACTATAATTTCGATTTATTTATACCTTTCCTCAAGGTCCCTGGAATTTCCCCCCCTTTTTTTTTATTTAAAGATGGCTAAAGTTCAAAAAGTAAATTATCTTTTGGGCCCAAAAGTTGGGAGAGCGATGGGAAGATCGATGGATGATCATGAAATAAATGCAAGTGGACCGCCAGTGTCGTTTTTCTTCAATTATATCTTTCTCCACTCCATCACGTTCTTTCCAAGAGAAACTTCCTCTCTTTTCATACTCTTTAAAAATATAAAATATATTTATTTCATGAAAAATGAATGAATTATAATATTATTTAAAAATAAATAATACATAATAAAATATTTAAATATAAATTATTGTTGATGATGAAAAGATTTTTTATTTACTAATTACTTCAAACGATATGAGCGATTATTTTTGAAAATAATTTATTTTTTCACAAAACGAACGAATTTATAGTCTAATTCTCAATACAATCTAGAGTTACCGCAATTCATTTGATCTCCTTAATTAAAGTAATTTGGCTGATCCTTCATAGATGAATTGATTGAAAATCTCATTTAATGACTAGTCTCAAGAACACCATATGCGTTGAATGCTAACATAACCTCCGCAAGATTCTTGCTAGGATTGTCAACAATCATGACATCACGCCGAAGAAAAGAATCTATTCCTTCGGATAATCGAAACATATGCAAATAAATTTGGTTTAGGTTACACTTGACCACACGTCTACTCTCTCCAGAAAGATCTCAAGTATAGTACACTGAACATTATCTCTAAATCCCATTTGTTTTATGTAGAATAAATAAACATTAACATTATGAAGTGCGGGCATATGAGCATTTTGTTGTAGTGACAATAGATACATTGCAAATCAAGGACTTTCTGCAAGCCTTTTTTTGCCCGGAAAAATCTCATAAACCCTAATTTGTATTCGATCAGCAATAGCAGCCATCGTTCTCGACAACCTTTTAGATATTTCTACATTTGTCACAAGCACAAATATAACATTTCTAGCATAAGTTTTAGGAAAAAAAAAAAAATTCTAGCATAAGGGAAAAAAAAGCACAAAAATAGCAGGATTTATTGCGAGCATTGGAAGATCTTGCCACATGGGAATTCATGTGATCTATTTAAATATCACTCTAGCCTTATTAAATAATATTAACCTGTTTGATATCTTAAATCAATATAATTTTGGCTTTGTTCGATATATATAATTTTACAAATTTGTAGGTGCAAAAACTCCAAAAGAAGGTGAGAAAAGAGAAAACTAGCATAGTGAATGGCTAAAGTCAAAGTTTGTGCCCCGCTAGATCCAATCGTAGATTCGCATTATTATTGAATACATAGATCCATATTTAAATATTCTTTCAATTATTAAAATAAGGACATATGTTGCCGTGGATGTAACGAGGCGAAAATAACGGGACGATGCAGACAAATTCAAACTTTTTATAAGCTTTTTGCTTATCTGGATAACTCCTTTTTTGGAGTTAATTAACCGATATACCCGCCATTTAAATATATCTTAACCATCTAGGGATTAAGCCTCAGAATAATAGTTTATTCTTCTGCATCGTGCGTTGCTTTGACCATTTTCAACCATTGATGCATGTAAATGTTGACACAAGTTGATGGTTAAGATAGACTGACGCATCCATAAAAATATCGAGCGAAACAAGGGATTCATATATATTAATCAATACTATGTAGTCATAATTTATGAACTCTACTATTGCTAGCGTAATTTTAGTTTTGTAAAAGTCAATTATGTTCTTTTGGCAGTTTTTTGTTACAAAATGCTTGAAATTTAGGATTACGAATTAGGATTAGGTTAATAGTGGTTCACCTCTACTCTGTAATATAGAGGGCTTGTACTCTTCTTTTGATGGTGTACATGATATTATACTTTTCTCTCTTCTACTACAAATGTTAAAATTGAGAAATTTAAGTGTTCGATAATGTCATCCCTTCCATAATAATTGTAATAAACCTAGCTCGTATCACAATTGGAACAGTAGAGAACTATAAAAAGCCTCTTTTCTTAGAAAAAAAATTTAACCAGTGAATGCGTATTTATATGTACACAGAAACTAATTAAATTTTTTTTTGAAGTGCCGTAAAAGAAAAACTCATGTACAAGATGATGGAAAGGGAGGGGTGGTCAGTGAAGGGACAATCGCGATTGCTCCCAGAATTATTTTGTTCTTTTTTTATTACAGTAAAAAATGGCTCCCACGTATATCAGCTCTTGCAACTTCCCAAAAAGAAAATTTAAACGATTGCTCCCAGAAATATTTTGGCTTTTTACTCAACAAGTTTTCTGAAGTTATTATCAATAATTTTTTATTTTCTATTATTAACATCTTGGTTAATATATTTTCTCCTTTTCTGTATTTTTCATTTTTTTACAACATTAAAGGATAAAAAGAGCTTTTTTTAATATAAGATAAAAATACACTTTTTACCTCTTAAATGTCGTATGGGGTACTTCCAAAAGATGCAAATACACGACCTGCGTATCTTGAGTTAAATATGAATGAAAATAATATCGTTATTAGATATATCACGGAATTTGTAGTACTCCCATAAAATATAGTCGGAGAAAGCTTGTGGCCTCTCTTACGACTAAGATTAATACCCTTAAAAATATTAAATTAGTGCCTCATAACATATTTATTCTAAATTAATTTTTACTTTATGAAGATTTTTAAACTGGCATCTCTGACCCAAATCTACCCACCATTAGCAATATGTGATTTTATGTGGAGGGTGCCGCCTCTCTATAGCGCCGTCCTTGAGAGAGAGAGAGAGAGAGAGAGAGAGAGAGAGAGAGAGGCATTTCTTTGTCTTCCGCTTTTCTCTTTTGAAGTGCTCTGTCCTTCTTTTCTCCTTTGATCTACTCTTGGAGTTTGTGTGTGAATAAATTTTTTAAGCTGATCTTGTATGAACGTGGAGATCAATTTGGCCATCCGTCCAGTTAATAGTCACTAAGGAGGATGTTCATAACATGGCTCAATAACCTCTTCAAGATTAGGCCACTTTTCTCTCCTATTTAGATTTAGGTCAAGATTTAAGAGTTTTACTCTCTTGAACTTGATCAAAATATGGATTCTGAAGCTCTTCACAAGTATTTGATCTATGTTCTTTCAACGGTTTGATATTGGTGTCTTTACATGGCAAAAATGATGAGGACGTTTAATGTAGATGTGTGCCATAAGTTAATGCAAATAGAGTGGGAGATTTTGGTGTGTGCTCGTTACTGAACTTAGTGATTGGCCATCACTGATTTACACTGTCAGATGCTTTCTTGAGAAAAGAGAGTGTGCTTCTAGTTGCAAATTGTGCTTTGTAATTTGCTTTCTAATTTATGCATTTTTCCCCAATTATTTGAAATTTGTTAAGCTTGAAAATTTTCTATGTACATATCGATTATTATTTTGATAAATGAATGATATATTTCTTTCAACTCCCAAAAAAAAAAAAAAAAAAGATCTTGTGTGGAGGACAAATTTGGATAAGAAGAAATTTGAGATTTTTTGTGAGATAAAAATTAATGAAGAACGACCACCGCCTGCGATAGCCCAGTTGGATAAGTGCTCCCATGATCCTTTACCAGAAGAGAGGAGTTTGAATCCCGCTGGCCGCACGGGATCTTAAGTGCGACGTCGGGGTGGTGGGTCCTTCGCTAGCATCACCCCAGGGTTTACCCTCCGTTACCCCGGGCTTGTCGGGCTGTCCATGTTGGTACGGTGCATGGGTTCCCCGAGTCATCAAAAAAAAAATTAATGAAGAATGAATATGTTACGAAATGATAATTTGATTTTTTTAAATTTTAAATTAGATTGAATTAAATGCGTTGCAGGTACGAGTTGTTGAGTTATTAATGTAGGGTTATGATACCTGTCAAAATCAAATTAAACGAAGTGTCACTTCCAAATTGATTTAGGGGCCTCTTCTTTTCCTTTTCCATTTCCTTTTCGTTTTCTATTATTAGACAACTCGAAAATTGGACCTGGAAATGCTAAGGGGCACTTGCCTTTCTTGAAAATCTCCAGCCCCACGCTTCCGGAGAAATCATGTGAAGAGAGCAAGTGATCATGATTTGGTCGTGGTGGGTCGTTGAGGCTCAAGTTGGCAAGTTGAGCGCCATGCGGAGTCAACGTAAACCCCCAATTGACATTAAATAAAAATAAAAGTATACAATGGTATTTGCATGGACTCGATTATTTTGTAATTTTTCATCTGAGCAAATCTTCGGTCAGGAGATATTTTTGGTCCCCCTTGGAAAATTAAAAAAAGAAGAAGATGTACGTGTGGTTTTCTTTTCTCCAAATACATCATCACTAAACACTCATATAATTGCAAAAATAATAAAATAGTCTAACATTAATTGAAGCTATCATCAGCTTTTTCGATATGACATGGTGATACTCATGATTCATTCTTGCATAGGCTCCACGTATGACCATTGAACTCGAGTGTTTTTTCAATTAAGTCATTGCAGTGTGGTTTTTCCAATTACTAAGCATACTAAACTTTTCATTTCTTACCAAATTAACTAACGCATGGAACGCGTGAAAAACCCTCTGGATTTGCAGAGTTCCTTCCCTCTCGTTATGAAGAGACTTTTCTATCCTCGGATAGCCATGACTTCCCAAACCCTAACCCCAATTTACCACTCTACCATCCTTCTGTCCTTCTAATTTCTGATCCTGTTTTCTCTTTCTTTTGTTTTCACCGTAACCCTCTCTTGCGCTATCCACATCAGCCTCGTAACAGATGGTGGGCCAAGCTTTCCTGTCGCAATTCCTTTGCTCTTGCACATCTTCAATTCGCTTCGCCACCGCTGGATTTCTGCTGGGCTCCATCTTTGACTGAAGTGCGACTGGTTTTTATTCAGAATTCTCTTCCGCAGGGTTTGTTATCTGACTGCTTCAACCCCTCTGTTTTATCTTTAAAGTTTCTGAATGGATTCTCTGCATTTACCTCTGTATGTGCTGTATCGCATCTTTTGTCACTCTGGATGTCTTTTATCGGGGACCAATTCTCGCTGGTTAGTAAGTTTCGAGACAGCTCACCCATAGGTTTAGCTCTTATTCCCTCTTTGTGAGATGGCTTCGGAAGACTCCTTGCGCCTGGCTGCTCTGTGCTCCATTAGGTAGGCTTTCTACTGAAAAGAACATTGAAGTGTGGGAGGAGGAACCCCCACCGCAAAATTGGCACAATGCAGATTAACTTTGATAGGAAGGCTTCTGTCCAATCCATCCATAAATTTCCCAGCCTTCCAAAGTACATTGAAAAAAGCTTGGAAGACCGATCAAGTCGACTTTTTACAACGTGAAGATGGCCTATATATAGTACAATTCCATTCGGCTACTGATAAACGGCGAGTACTAGAAGGAGGTCCTTGGCTTTTTTCGGGCAATCTCTTCATTCTCAAGCCATGGCAGCCTAATACCCCCCTTCATTGCTATGATTTCTCAATGTCAGCTTTTTGGATACAAATTTTCGGCCTGCCATTGGAATGGACAACTGAGCACATGATCACAAAGACTGTGCAAGATTTAGGAAGGGTGATAGAGGTCCGAGTTGACACTAAAGAGGGTATTTCTTCTAGAATTGCAAGAGCAAAGGTAGAGTTACATCTTCAGAACCCCCTAAGGGCAGGTAAGCTGGTCCGCCTAGAAGGGAAGCTATTCTGGCTTGACTTTCGCTACGAGCGTCTCTCGCACTTCTGTTACTCTTGCGGAAGGTTAGGTCATTATGCAATGAATTGTAAGACGATTCCCTATGATGAAGCTAACTTTGAAGGACGTGATAGTATGGTGTATGGTCAGTGGCTAAAGGCTGAAGTAAAGGAACCTAGTCCTTTTTGGCAGACTTTTTATACACCTACCCCCACAGCAGCTCAACCTGAAGAAACTATACCTGAGACACCTCTTTCGCAGCTTCAGAATCTGCCTCTTTTACCAGCTCCGCCTTCTATTGCAGCAGCAACAGAGGCTACACAACCTTTGCCAATAAACTTGCAACCTACAGACTCTGACAAGCAGCATCTTCAAAGGAGTTGTGTACATACAGCACTCATTCCTGCATCAATTAAAATGAAGAATGTTCAGTCCTCTCTTATGGAGTTTCAACAGTATAGGAAAAAGAAGAGTGCATGCCTCACACCTAAAGTGGGTATTGCTAAAAAACAGCGACGATACACACCAACTGACTCAAAGGGTTTAGTCTTGCATGACCTCGATGAAGCAAGTTTACTTGGAAACACCTTCTTGATGGGGGAGAAGCTCGACATTGGGCTCCGGTGGCTGGCCCTCAACAGCCACCATCTCACAAATGAAACTTATATGCTGGAATTGTCGGGGGCCGGGCAATACCCTGACAGCTTCACGCGCTTAAGGCCATGACGGCCAAGGAAAAGCCCAATCTGGTATTTTTAATGGAGACGAAGAATAGTGCGTGAAGCTGACCGATATTCAGCGTCTTTTACACTTTACTAACGCTTATGTTATCAACCCCGTTGGTCTCGGGAGGTCCGCGGTCCTTTGGAATGACCAGTATCCATCGAAGTATTATGTTCAACAAAGGATTATATTGATATGACTTATAGGGAAGTGCAGGATGGCCGTATGATTAGACTAACTTGTGTTCATGCTCCATATGATTTTCACTTTCGACAACTATTGTGGAATGAGCTGCGCAAGATTAGTTTGGTTAATGTACTACCCTGGATTTGTGCTGGCGATTTTAACGAAATCCTTTATCCGTGGGAAAAGGTGGGGAAAAGGCCGGCTCATAAGCTCCGTATGTTCTCCTTTCGGCAGGTTCTCAATGATTGTGCTTTAATGGAATTGGAAAGTAAAGGGTGTCGGTTTACGTGGATGAATAATAGAGAGGGTGATGAACTGGTAAAAGAAAGGCTAGACAGGGCTATGTGTACACTTGACTGGCGATTATTATACCCTAATGCAGAGGTCTTTGCCTTGCCACCGGTGGGTTCTGACCATAGCCCATTGATTATTAATACTTCACCATCATCTAGAAGACGAGTGATAAATTTTGTTTTTGAATCTTATTGGAATGACCATGACGAATGCCGACGTATTATCTCAGATGCCTGGAATTCAGTCCAAGTGCAGGGTGGTGATCTAGTCCCAAAACTGAAAAGGGTCTCTGTGGCATTAAGCAAATGGAGTCGGGCCAAGTTTCCTAGGGCTGATCTTAAAGTTACAGCTCTACAGCAACAACTTCAACTTATCATAAACCAGCAGCAATGTACCTTTAATAGGTTTGAAGTTACCAAGATCAAAGAAGAACTAAGGCGAACCTGGCAACAAGAAGAGCAATATTGGGCTATGAGGTCGCGGATTCAATGGCTGCGATGGGGGATAAGAACACGAAATTCTTTCATGCTGCCACTCTTCAAAGACGACAAAAAAACCGCATTATTATGTTGCAGGACGATAATCTAAGATGGATTCGTGAACCACAGGTTTTGAAAGCTATGACATCCACCTATTTTGCTGAGTTATACACCACGGTGGGTTACCGAGATTACGGACCTGTTTTAGCTCAATGTCCGCAGGTGGTAACTGCGGAAATGAATGCAAAGCTGCTGGAATCAATATCTTTGGAGGAGGTTCGACAAGCTACTTTTCAGTTGGGCACTAATAAGGCTCCTGGCCCTGATGGCTTTAATGGTTTATTTTATCAGACTCATTGGGAGGTCATCAAATCAGATCTTCATCTTTTAGTACAGAATTTTTTCGGGTTAGGCCGGATGCCTACAAATCAACCCAGAGCGGTTATCGCTTTGATCCTTAAGACGCCTCACCCAGAAAGACTAGATCAATATAGGCCGATTAGCCTATGCAACTTTGCTTATAAGATCATTTCCAAGGTACTTGCTAATCGCCTTAAACCTTGGCTACCTAATCTGATTTCCATGGAACAGTCGGCTTTTATGAATGGACGACGATTCAAGACAATATTCTCGTCGTTCAGGAAGTTATTCATCAGTTCAAGACCCGAAAGCGAACGAGTAAATTTCATGCGATCCTCAAGACTGATATGACAAAGGCCTATGATAGAGTAGAATGGGATTTCCTGAATGCCTATCTTCTCAAATTGGGTTTCCATCCAAGATGGGTGCACTTGATCCTCCAATGCATCACTACCACATCTTATAGTGTCCGCTTTAATGGTGAACTACTTCCTTTTTTCCATCCAACTCGTGGCCTCAGACAAGGTGACCCTCTTTCGCCATACATCTTTATCTTATTGGCAAATGTCTTCTCTACTATGATCTCTCAAGCTGTTGATATGGGTCAATTAAAAGGAATTAAATTAAATCGATGGTGCCCTACATTGTCCCATTTATTTTTTGCGGACGATGCCATCTTTTTCCTTGATGCTAATATTAGAGAATGCCAGAACTTGGCCAATATCTTAAATCAGTATTGTATGGCCACGGGACAAGCTTTGAACCAAAACAAATCAGGAATTATTTTCAGCAAGAATTGTCCTTTTGGCTTACAGGAAAATCTGGCGTCTGAATTTAGAGTTCCTGTGCTACAAAACTATGGGAAATACTTGGGAATATCGTCCGATTGGGGCCGATCTAAAAGGAAATGTTCTCTTGGCTTTTGGGGAGAGTACAAGCAAAGCTGGAAGGATGGAAAGAAAAGTTTATTTCGAAAGGGGGCAAGGAAATTCTCATTAAATCTGTCATCCGTGCACTTCCTCACTATGCTATGTCGATTTTCAAACTTCCATTGTCTCTTTGTAAATCTATAGAGAAGAGCATTGCTCATTTCTGGTGGAAAAATGATCAAAATAAAGCAGGGATACATTGGAAGCGATGGGAAATTTTAAGGAAGAGTAAGAACGAGGGCGGTCTAGGATTTCGTGATCTGGTAGAATTTAACAAAGCCATGCTCGGTAAGCAAGCATGGAGATTACTACAAAGAACCGCAAGCTTTATGGAGTAAAATTTTTAAGGGTCTTTACTACCACTCTACGGACTTCCAATCGGCGAATCGAGGTTCTCGACCATCCTGGGGTGGCGAGTCTTCTACTTGGTAGGGATGCTATTATTCCTCATGTTAGATGGTCGGTGGGTGATGGAAGGCAAATTCGCATTAGGGAAGATTGCTAGTTACCAAGAGGAGTCATAGGTGGACCTGCAGCTAGAGAGGAACCCAAACTCGTGGCTGATCTTATTGATCCCATCCACAACAAACTGAATACCTCTCTACTCACTAGCTTCTTAGATGATCGATTGTAGCAGAGGTTCTAACCATTCCAGTTAGACCAACTCTAGTTGTTGATCAACTAGTCTGGACAGCCAACAAGGATGGCCGCCATACAGTCAAGAGCAATTACCATGCTCTGACTTCTGTGGACAGAACTCCAAACAACAAGACAAAGATCAACATCATATCGACATCCTATGATACCGTGGAAAAAATCTGGACAATGCGTACAATCCCAAAACTAAGAATATTTCTCCGGTCCGTCTGTCAAAATGCAATTGCTTCTAAGGACAACTTATTCAAGAGGCATATCAGCTCGGAACCTTTACATCGGGTATGTCACAAGCAAGTTCCGAAAACATTAGAGCATTTATTTCTATTCTCGCTCATGGACAACGGGCGTACGGCTTCATCCACAGATTAATATAGATATCCAGCTTAGTTCGGTCACTCGTATAGAAGTTTGGTTGACAGAAAAAGCTGAATCGCCTAATAACTCACCTGCTCTGGAGCTCATCGCCAATGTCCTCTGGCAAATCTGGCGAATGAGGAACAGTTTTATTTTCAGGGGCGATCGGCCGGATCCCTTTTTAGCAGCAGAGAATGCACTCTCACAGACGCGACTTTACGAGGTTTCCCTCTCATCCTCTTCATCACGATCTACAGGAAAGAAGCAACAAAGTCAGATTTGGCATCCACCGGCACCAGGCACTTTGAAATGTAATGTCGACGCTTCTTTTTTGCCAGGGAGCACACACGGATTGATGGCTTCGATTTGCAGAGATCAGTATGGTCGCCTTATTGATGTTTATACAGCACGATTTCCAGCAGCATCAGCCTTGATCGCGGAATTTCAGGCCCTCACGTTCGCGCTCCGCCATCTGCTGAACCAAGGGCTTCATCAGGCTCCGATCACGCTTGAATCGGACTGTAGTACTGTCGTTGCTGCTGTTACGGGAGAAGCATTGCCGCCATGGGAGACTCGTGTTTTGCTCGCGGATGCCACCGATTCCCTTTCCCTTTTCCCAAACCTAGTTGTTCGGTTCTGCAAGCGAGAAGGAAATGCTGTGGCTGACTTGGCCGCTAAGGCCCAGCTTTTCAATTTTTCGGCCCAGGATTGGAACATATATCCGCCTTACCTGTTGCTAGACCTTGTATATGCCGACGCTCTAGCGTCCGGTTGTAAGCTTCCCAAGTTTTAATGAAAATTCTAATTTCGACCAAAAAAAAAAAAAAAAAACTTTTCATTTCTTCACAATTGATTTGTTTCAACCGAAACTCGATCGAGGTTCCTATCTGATGCGACAAAATGCAATTAATATGTCGCATCATATTGCCACATGGCCCTCCATTTTGTTTAGCCGGAAAGCTCTCGATCAAAATGCCTCTCGATCAAAATGCCTCGATCCCAAGAAGATGATTACCTAGTGCGTTGGATGATTCAAATCGAAATTTGGTTTCTGAATTTCAAAATCCAGTGAAGTTAATTTAAGGGCAACAGTAAGGAGTAGATGTATTATCGCTCAATCGAGCATAGTCATTTGATTTTATTTAAAAGAAACATAAATATACTTGTGTTGGCGCCTCTCACAACTGAAAAATCTAATAAAATTGAGTGCTTGGAACGTCAAAATGGATGCTGATTAATTTAACGCAATGGCATAAAATATCTGATCCACTTTTGTTAATTCGGATCTGGCCAAAGAGCAATCTTTGTTCGGAAAATGTTAACGAGTGCCAGCCTCAAAATTTTCCATTCGTAGTAAGTAGTACTCTGATGATGGTTTGCAGCTCGGTTGTTGTCCTCGAGCTTAGAAGTGGGCTACCGGCGATGTTGGCGGCGAGAGAATGAATGATCGAGATCTTTTCACGTATTGGATCACCGTTGCATGGCGCAAATCGAACAGTGAATGGGACGATGATGAGGGTTGGGTACAGCACGCGGTAACAGTATCATTCAATCTCCTTCTCACCGGGACACTTTTTGTTTTCCTATTGTTCTAAACAATGTTTTTGTCAACAGACGTTACAATCTGCTGATCGAAGATTGCATTATCATGAAGCTGGTCAAATTAGGATGACACAATACAGCGTATGACGCTTTGAAACTGGAATTTCTTTTCTTTCCTTGCATGTCGAGGTTTCGTGTTCTTTGCACGAACGCCAATCGACAGTAGACATGCGCGAACATGGTGTTGTATAAACATTTCTCTCTCTCTCTCTCTCTCTCTTCCTATAAAATGGTTACGTGTTTCATGACAGATGATGGAGACAGAAGAAGACGATGGAGAATAGACAAACCCTTCGACGCTGTCTTTCATAGTTTAATCGCGAGGCAACTTGCATGGCTGATTCGGCATTGAGATATACAATTCGTCTTTATTTATAAATAAAGGCACAATCCGTCCATATGCATTTAGATGCTTTGGACTCAAAGTCGGCAACTACAATAAGTGATAAACAAATGCTTAATTTGTATTTATATAAACCTAAGATAGAACGAAGGCCATCTATGCCGACACGCATGGTGGATGAATCTCAACCTCAAATATATTGAGTGATAAACTTTAGGCTGGCGGAGTTGCTTTGGCCAGCTCGAAATTGGGCCACACCTAATCATCTCTATATCGAATGGTGCTAGCAACCCCTTTGAGTATTAACATAGAATTCCATATTAGCTGCGGAAAAGTTTGGATTAAGTCATAACTATTCTGTACTACTAATGAATAAAAGATTTAAAGTTGACAAACCCGTCATCGTAACCCATCAAGATGTTAACAATTAGAAAATCTCTCTATACAAAGTATATTCAAACTAGACAACGTAACACGAGCAACTTAGAGGCTTGCTCATGACTGAATCGAACTCGTGAAGCGGTGCAACATAGGCAATTCCTTCACCACTAGGTTGACCCTCTTAGTGGTATATTGATTTTATATCAAAGTGGAGGTTTGCCTCACTTATTAGCTTTTTTTCCTAATAAGTCAAAAAATAAGAGTAGGGTTATATTATCGAATGTCATTAAAAGTTCTAGAGCTGGTAAAATGGGACCCAAACCCATATTATGACCAATTTTTAGTTAAATAAGTCATATATGAGTCAAGTGAAAGTTAAATATGAGTCAGAAATGGATTTGAGAAAGTAAAGCACAAAAAGAAATGAGTCTGAATGGGTTACAAGGAAACCCACTTTGAACCCATGGCCTTCCCTCTTTAACTTTATAAAAATGTTTTTTTTTTTTTACAAAAAATTGAAATTATAATTATTTTTCATATTTCAATTTTCTTTTCTTTTCTTTTTTCTTTCTTTTTCTTCCTTCCTTAGTCGGCGGTTGGTGACAGGCCGGGTGAGGCTCGAGCTCGCTGGCACGTGAGCTCAAGCATTGGCGAGGCTTGAGTCTTGTCGAATCTAGTGAGATTCGAGCTCACCGCGCCCGTCGGGCCGGCCTCGGCACGCCGGATCGGCGAGCTCGATCTCACTTGTTGCTAGTTGCCGCCACATCGTGGCCGGTGGTGGTCGAAGAAGAAGAAAAAAAAGAAAAAAAAAAGAAAAATAATTATTAAAAGTTAAAAATTATATTTTAAAAAATAAAAATAATAAAAAAATATTTTTAAAAAATAAAAAATATATTTTTTTAAAAATAAAAAATATATTTTTTTAAAAAATAAAAAATATATTTTTTTAAAAATAAAAAAATATTTTTAAAAAAAAATAAAAAATATATTTTTTTAAAAATAATTAAAAATTATATTTAAAAAAATTAAAAATTATATTTTAAAAAATTAAAAATTATATTTTAAAAAATTAAAAATTATATTTTAAAAAAATTAAAAATTATATTTTAAAAAATAATTAAAAATTATATTTAAAAAATTAAAAATTATAATTTAAAAAAATTAAAAATTATATTTTAAAAAAATTAAAAATTCGATTTTAAAATTTTTTAAAAAAAGAATTATAAAAATTTTCCATTGTATTGCATAAAAGTGTCTTAGCAATACTTTTAAAAAAAAATCATAAAAATGAGCTTTTTTAGGTTTAGTTAAAAATTTTCATGTTACGCTTTTAGTTACTCAATAATATGTGCACTTCAAATAAGAAAAGCATATGCAAGGTCTAATTCTTTATAAATATTTCAATTTATAGGTTTTTTTAAATTTTTTTATTTACTATTTTTAATTTAATTTGAAGTTTTAATCCAATTAATATATAATAGATATGGGTTTTCCTAGAATATTAATAGGTTTTAGCGATACGGGTTGGGTCGAGTATGGGTTGGGTATGGGTCGGGTAGGGTATGAGTCACTTGATTTACACTACATGAATATGGGTCAAAACGGGTTAAATGAATCAAAAATGGGTTCCATTTTAGACCCGACCCACCCATTTGACGGGTCTAATTAAAACTACCTACAACCTCCACTTCAGAGACAACTAACGATTTCTTTATCATTCAAATTTTGATTAAGTGTAGCACTTGTCTTGACACTAGTTTTACATAAAAAGGAAGGAAATTTGTACTTTAGAAAAATCAAATTTATTTACCTTTGCAATCTATCTGCAATTATTTCTTTTATTTTATCTAGATACTTTTACTACTTTAAAAAAAAAAAAAAAAATTACTTAAAGTAGGTTAAGCTGAAAAACGAAAACTGTATATGCGGGCCGTGGTGTGTAAGCTTGGCCCACCCCTGCCATATCTATTGGAAGGACTTCGGCGCTGAAGTAGCTACGCAAGTTTTGGCTAGATAGGTCTAGCTGAAATAGAAAAGGACTTGCTCTGACGAAGTTGAGAGAGAGAGAGAGAGAGAGATCTTACAAACTACGAGTATAAGAACGGCCTTAACCTGTTCCCTTGCTAGCATATGCTGATCTAATTATTTCTTTTTGTATCAACACCGAACGGTCGGACTGGCCCTAACCCGTTCCCCTGCTAGCATGCGCAGATCTAATCATTTCTTTCGCCAGAGAGTAGTTTTAAAGGGTCTACATACACAGACAAAGGATCCTCTGCGAGTGAACTAAATTGGTCAAGTCCAGTGAAACATCTTTGCTACTCCAAGAAAAGAAGTGAAAAAGCAGACAAAAGTCTATTTCAGACTTCGAATCCTGCATATTGAGAATGCTCCAGAAAGAAAGAGTGAAAATACGCACCTGATCTGATGAAAGCACGAGCCATCGCGTCAATTGATTTTGTGGACTCGACGTGGTACTCTAGACTTGCACGCCCAATAAGGGCATTGTGTATACGTGCCGCTACTCGCAGTATGATTCAAAAGCGAAGCTACGGCTTCACGTTGCAACCACACACGTTGTTTTGCACGCGAATCATCTGTCCAACCGCCAATCTTCCAAACCTTCACATCGTCAGCATCAAGATCGTGCGTGCATGTCATATACAGATCAGAAGTGACAGTAGAGGGCGACCATTCGCAGTTCTCAACATGTTCTGTGGACCTTTCGTCGCTAGAACTTCCATTCTCATGTGCCAGCTGAGATCTGCAGCAGCATCAGCGACGGACGTGGGCTTTTTGCTTGTCATGGCTTTGACTCATGAAATAGGGTTTTGCCATTTGCCCACATTTTCTTGAAGATAAACATGAGCCAAGGCCCACCACTTTGGAATTCAATAGATAACCGAATTGGTCAAGTTGGCTATTCAATCTTGGCTTTTCACGGATCGAAGCGGGTCCTTCTATGCCTCCAAATGCTGGGGCCAAGTGAATTGACTCTGGTTCCAAAGTCAACATTTATGATTGGATGACAATTTATTACACAAAACCTCAAGTTGCCCTGAATAAAAAATTGAAACTCGTAAAGGGCTTAAAGAGAATCTCATATAGAACTCAAGACATTCGGGTTTGATATTAGGTTAAAGAGAATCTTATATAACTGAAAAGTTAAGAACTCAATTGATAAATTACAAAAATATTTATAACTAAATTGACAAATTTTCAAAAAATTCAAAGATCTAGCAAGGCTGAGGCCTCGCCCAACACCGGCGAGCTCGAGTCCCGCTAGATCCGGCGAGGCTTGAGCCTCGCCGGTCGTCAGAGGCCAAGCCTCGTTGGCTTTGGCGGGACTCGAGCTCGTTGGCGCCGGGCGAGGCCAAGCCTCGTTGGCTTTGGCGGGACTCATTGCTCATTTAAAGGATATACTATAAACACCGGCAGCATAGAATGGGGCACTCTTAGGCATCGTTAAATTTACGGAAAATGAATGATTTCTAAAATACTTTTCTAAACGATCGTTGATATTGCTTACAAAACTGCCAAGCACTCACCCATTTGCACCTATAACCTGCCAGAAATTATGTGAAGTTCAAAGCTTCCTTTCCTGCTACAATAAGTAGAAAACGATAAATCCTGGCAAAACTAAGAGCTCCTAGAAGAGGGGTAAAAAGAGGTAAAATGGTCACCGTCTCGTCCACGTCGAACGCGTCGTGTTTACCAACTTGAACCACTGGCTCGCCGGGTCGCAGGTAGCATCTTCTCTCAAGCATTTGCAAGGACTTGCGACGACGGTCTTAGTACTGAAATCTATGTCCAAGCAGACAGTGACATTACTACCAACGATGTTGGACGAAAAATGCATTTTAGAATCAGAAATTCTCTTCCATTTAGACCCCTGGTCCACGCAATTTGTGCTGAGCTTCACGGGCTTCTCCAGCCGATCCGCTTGCATACACAAATCCGTTCCTCTCATCTGGACCGTGTGGCAGCGCGTGTGGGTCCAAGCTTCGGACTCGTTGCACGCGCCCAGCTGCAGCTGTTCCTGCTCTCGTTTCCTTTGGATGCAGAGACCCGTGAGCGGATGAAAAAGAATTCTGCGCGTAGGATTTGATGAAGTTGCACCTGCAATGTCATGGACATAAGAAAGATAAAAGACGTGATTTACGACATGATCGAAGGGTTGATTAGTCGAGTTCCATTTGAAGAGGGACTCGTGTTTGATTCGGTCTCTCGATTTTCAGTAGATATCGTCACCAAGGAAATCTTGGGTTTTGGTGATTGAACCAAAAAAGAAAAAAAAAAAAGATGAACAAAATTAGGAGCGTGTAGTGTTGTTATACCTTGAAAAGGGGCTTGAAGGGCAGAGATCCTTTGCAAGAAGCTGGCATTTCTAAGCCCGGAGAAGTCCTTGTTCAGCACCCCGAACGTCTCGTCCATCCCTACGATCCCTTTTCTCAAGTAGTAGCTCCCCACAAGCGTCCACAAGGCCCAATCGAAGTCGAGCTTGGCCGCGACTCCGAAGAAGCAGTTGAAGTACCGGTCGTCGTTCACGTTTAGTCCGCTCAGTTCTCCTCCAAATTCGCTCACGAAGAGCGGCATTCCCTGGTTTAGTATGAACCCTGCCTTGCTCATCACCTTGTCCATCGCGTCCTTGCACCGCTCGTTGGCATTGCGGTCCTCCCAGATTGTCCCGCTCGAGTATGCGTACCAATGCAGCTCGAAAACTAGCTTTCCGGTGAAGCTCACCCTCATTGGTATGTGGCCAAGGAACCATAGGTCGGTGTCCCAATAGAGGCCAGAGGCTATGACGAGCACATGCGGGTTCGCCAAATGCACCGCTTCAGCTCCTCTCTCCATGTACCTGGAGTTCATTTTAGGACCGAAATCGAACGTCAAACCGGACGATCATATTAGGTCAAATACGTCCCAGCGATCCAAAACCCTAACATAATTAGTCGATGTAGTTTATCAACTCGTCCATTAAATATCTCATGTTTTGCCTCATTTTGCGACGCTCAACATGTGTTCCTTCAATTGAATAACGACCTACTGTAGTAGCAACAGAGTCAGTTCAGACTGAAGCTAAATCCGCAACTTTTCTGACAAATTTACATGGAATACCTGAGCCAGTCTCGCAAATTTTCTTTAGGACCTCGGAGCTCGTTCCTCAAGCTCATACCGACCACATTACCAACACGGCGGAACAATGTGGCCATCTGAGTGAGGCCCTTGATCCAAAGGTTCGGGTTGAAGTACGGGTCGCCAAAGAACCCGTTACCGTCACGGTTGCTGCAACACCAACCGGGCTTGCTAATGTGATTGTCTAGTATGACCATTACATTATTGTCTCCAAGGCTTGTAACAACCGCCTGTAGCGTGCAGATTAATCTAACTCACTGACTGGTGTCAATCTATGATGATGAATTGCGAAAATGCAAAGTACAAATCGTACCCGGAAAGCAGCGAGAACAGAAACATCCAGAAGAGACGGATTGTTCTGTCGAATGCCTCCGATATAATCAACCAACCCGAGATTCCGGAACGATTGCGCCACCGACATCGAACCCAGCGAGTCGTTGGTGACCATGAAGAGCGGCCACGTGAGCCTGACGCAGTTGAATCCCATCGAGGCAATCTGCTTCGAAATCCAGTCTACGGGTTTCTTGTCGAGCCCTTCCGCGACCATGGGCTCGAGGTGCGACGCCCAGTTGACGCACGCCAGCTTCACCCTACGCCCGTGCTTATCGACGATCCACCTCGAGTCAGTGTGAAGGCGCCACGAGGCCTTCGCGGGCTCGGCGTGTCAAGAGGCCACCAGAGCCCAGAGGGCGATGAAACACAAGTAGGAGGGACGTCGTCTCATGGCGATGGCGAGTTTTCTCTATGGGATGATTGCTTTCTAACTAGCGAGGATTCAAGGGAAGAGAGAGAACCCAGAACAGGCGACGGAGCTGAAGTAGTGCATGAAACCGAGCGGGGTTGTCTTGAAAACGTGCTTTGAAACTGTTCAGATATCCGCTTGCCGCTGCTGATTTTCGAACACGATAGAGACATCGGTAAGAACTGTACTGCCTCAAGAGCCACGACACCCGAGAAGGGACTGCGTCAAGGGTTGGAAAAATCGGATCGAAGGTCGGAACAGAAGAAAACGAGCCAAGTCTCGAACGACCTTCGCGGAAACAAAAGTCAATGTCGGTTTCGCACGCAGGAACGACGAAATCAAAAGTCGCCGACTGCCGTGGATTGACACTTTTCCTAAACATAGAGAGGTCAAGGTTGCACAGAGCACGTTTCGCGCCTCGAAACCACACCGCATAGTTACTCCGAAAAGAAAGAGAGATGCGGAGCATCGAGCCCAGGCTCCCGCTCGTCGGATGCTTATGGTGTCCATGTTAATTTTGTTAAGCACCAGAAATATCCGTGCCTCACTCGAGAGGAAAAATTACCAAATTAATCCTAAATTTATTGTACGGATACTAATTCAATTCTCAACCTTTTAATTTTGACAATATAGTTCTTTCGGACATTTGCCATTGGAAATTGCTAACGTGGCATTTGAAGTTGTCGACTGTCCTACGTGGCATACCGACTTGGATAATTTTATTCGAAAATGTTGTCTAACAAGAATCATTGTGTCAACAATAGTGGCAATTGGCTATGTTGGGGATAACGGATCCCCGAAACCGGATTCGACACCAAATCGAACCCCTAAATGCAATGCGGAAGACAAGCCCGGGGAATTAACATGTATCACCGATCCTAAAGCACACCACAGTTCGAGCGTACCTTGTTAGCCACAGATTAGACACCGACGCTGAGAAGAGGAAGAAATTTGGCCCTGTTCGATCCGATGGTACTTTGAATCGAAGAAAAACTTACTGTTTTTCTTTTTCCCTTTTTTGAGAGAGAGAGAGAGAGAGAGCGTGAGGGAGGGAGAAGACGTACGTCAGTTTTAGGCAAAACAGTTACTTCTCCCTCTCTCTCCTCCCTTTTATATGTCCCTCCATTCACGGGCCCTATTCCCGTGGGCCGGGCTTTTAGGCCCAACATGGGCGGACGGGCCATAAGCCCATTAGTCATATAAAACCATCATCTCTCACTCGCACATGGTGGGCTGAACATGATTCTCTTTACCTCTCTTCAACATTCATACCGGTGAATAATCCGTGCGACCAGCATACTTTGAGAGCTCGTTACTATACATCTGTTAGGAATATATAGCAGCTCATATTGGGCGTCTTACTCGAGTAGATTCAAAGTATGCAGTACCCTAGATCGATCGATCACATTTTATATCTCTCTTGATCTCTTTTAAACATGATATATATATTGTATTCACAATTATAATTATCCCAAAGACAGTCATAATTGGTCGACCAGTGAATACAAAACTACAATGTGATTCCCCAAAATCGATCTTCCTCTTTCCTTCAAACTCTCAATTTCAGTTCAGCTTGCTTTTCTAGAAATGTCCCATTAGATCGAATTGTACTCATGACCATTGGCAACATCCTAAGATAGCAAACACTAAATAGAAACCTTGAGAATAAGTAAAAGTCATGAGGGCACTTAAATTTGAGGAACTCTTTTCCTCAAGAGTCTCACACGTCATAAAAGTTGAGATCAAACTTTTTGCCACTCTTATTGGTCGGCTTATGCATACGTAGTATGAAATACGTATTACGGTATTAACTCCTTTCCCATGGAGCGTATGTCTACACCTTTCAATACCGTACAGATGATAGTTCGGACATACCCAATGTCTAACTTGAGTTCACGTATCTACTCATTCACAAAATTCATCGAACTCACATCCGGCATCATAGACAGATAAAGTAAAATATGGGGGTATTTTACTTTCGGACATAGTAAGTATTATGTCCTCATCTTAACACCCAGTTAAGGCGACATACGTATTTTAAGCTTTAGCTCTTGATTATCACCTAGATAATAAGCTTAAAACAGTCTCATCTCTATTTATCACACAAGTAAATAGAAGCGATTACCCGTGTGAGTGGGCTAATCTTATATCTGTCCGACATACTTTCTCAACTTAAAATAATGCACTGAGCATTAAGATGCATAAAGATCAAACAAAGATTCATAGGCATTAATAATGAAACAACACTAGTTCATAAATGTGAACAACTCAGGGAAATTACAATCCAACATCGTACTCTACGCAATCCTAGAGATTTTACATGACCACAAAACACATCTCTAGGTATTGGCTTTGTCATAGGATCTGCTACCATTCTATGCGTAGATATGTACCGTAAGTTCACATCCTTTCGTGCAACCATATCCTTGACAAAGTTATACTTGGTATCTATATGTTTGGTCTTGCCATGATATTTTGGATCTTTAGTGTACGCTATAGCTGCTTGGCTATCACAATTAACCAACAATGGATTTGCAGCTTTCTTAATAACGCCTAAATGATCCAAAATCTCTTAAGCCAAACTCCTTCTTGTACCGCTACGATAATGCCACGAACTCAGCTTCCATCGTGGATAAGGCTATACACGTTTGCTTCTTACTGCTCCATGATATGGCGCCATTGTTCAAGAAGGCAAATCCGAGGTAGATTTCCTTTCATCTAAATCTCCTCCCCAATCAGCATCTCGAATAGCCTTCAAGTCGCAGATCTTTTCCTTGGTAATTCAACTTGAAATCAGCAGTTCCCTTCGAGATACCTCGGTATTCTCTTAACGGCTTTCCAATGTGCTGGTCCCGGATTGGATTGGTATCTACTCACCATTCCAACTGCAAAACATATGTCGGGTCTTGTACACATCATAGCGTACATCAAGCTCCCAACCGCACTAGCATAAGGAACATGTTTCATTTGTTCCTTCTCTTGTGGAGTCTTTGGACACAGTCTATGGCTCAATCCTTCACCTTTTGCAATAGGAGTGTCTATGGGTTTACAATCTTGCATACGAAATCGTTCAAGAACCTTATTTATATATGTTTCTTGCGAAAGAGACAACGATCTCTTCGAACGATCTCTTGAAATCTTAACTCCAAGAATGTATGCAGCCTCACCCATATCCTTCATCTCAAAGTTGGAAGACAACCAACTCTTGACAAGTATTAACAAACTCCATATTGCTTCCGCAATCGGTATATCATCAACATATAATGATATGATCACAAATTGATCCTTGGATCTTTTGATATATACACAATGATCCTCATCAATCATCGTAAAATCATATGCCATTATGGCATTATGAAAACGTATATACCATTGTCTTGATGATCGCTTAAGACCATATATCGACCTCAAAAGTCGACATACCTTTTCTTCTTGGTCTTTCACTATGAAACCAACAGGTTGTTCCATATATATTTCTTCCTCTAATTCTCCATTGAGGAAAGCAGTCTTTACATCCATCTGATGTAACTCAAGATCCATACTAGCTACTATTGCCAAAATAATGCGAATCGAGGTAAATCTCACTACGGAGAAAACGTATCTTCATAATCAATTCCTTCCTGTTGATTATACCCCTTCGCCACAAGGCGAGCCTTATGCCTTTCTATCGAGCCATCAACCTTTCGCTTTATTTTAAGAACCCACTTGTTCCCAATAGCTCTGCATCCTTTTGGAAGATCAACCAGTTCCCAGACTTGGTTTGATTTCATTGACTCCATTTCCTCTTCCATTGCATGAATCCATTTTTCCTTACTAGGGCAATTCAGAACCTCATTAATATTTCTTGGCTTATCCTCATCTTGTGGAGCAACCATAAAAGTTTCCCTTCAATGCCAAAACGTCGACGGGGAATACTTTGGCGACTTGTTCGCCGTATGGGAGATTGTACACTTTGTACATCATTCCTCATTATGCTCCCACTAGGATTAGATAATGATGATGTCGTCTCATCATGTGGTTGTAATTGAGAATGAGTTGAATTCAATTCATCACTTCTCATATTACTACCACTTGGATGAACTCCACTAATATCATTATCTTGATCCAAGGTCTCAAATAGGGAGTAATCTTCCCCTATTTCACCCTTCTTAGGAAATTCATTCTCTAAGAATGTGACATCCCGTGATTCAAATTCAGTTATACTCCTACTTTCTTGCTCACCTATGAACACATATCCTTTCGAGTGTTCCGAGTATCTTATGAAAATACTCTTCTTTCCTCGGAACCCAATTTTCCAAACTTGTGAGAGGACTCATGTGTGTATAGGCAGCACAACCCCATGGCTTAAGAAAACTTAAGTTCGGTTTTCTACCTGTCCATAACTCATATGGAGTGGAAGTAACTGATTTGGAAGGCACACGGTTAAGTATATAGGCAGCAGTTAACAACGCATCACTCCAAAAGGTAATAGGTAAGTTAGCATGCGCCATCATGGACCTAACCATTTCCAAAGAGGGGTTCTGTTTCTTCTCTCCGCAACACCATTTTGTTGAGGAGTATATGGAATAGACAACTGTCTTTCTATTCCTTTTTCATCACATAATTTTCTAAACTCATCAGATAAATATTCACGACCTCGATCGGATCTTAATGCTTTTATTTTCTTGTCTAATTGATTTTCTACCAGGTTCATAAATCTTTTGAAACAACTTATTGCTTCAGATTTATGAGAAATCAAATAGACATATCCGAATCGAGTGTAATCATCTATAAAAGTGATGAAATAAACAGCCACATGCCTTCCTTTCACATTCATTGGACCACGAGACATCGAATGGATTAAATGCAGAGGAAATTCAGCTCTTTTTCCTTTTCCAAATGGTTTCCTTGTCGTTTTCCCTTCTAGGCAATGCTTACATATGGGCAAATCGACTTTTCAATGTTGCCCAACAAGCCCTCTTTGGCTAGTCTATTCATACGCTGTTGGCCAATGTGACCAAGTCTTGCATGCCACACTTTCACATCATTATCATATTTATTAGGAGATGTGAGAAGGGAATAACAAACATTTGCATTAACATAATCAATATCTAATACAATGAAACCATCCAGAAAATAACCACAACCATAGAAATTTGTATCCAAAAACAAATCCACACCTCTATTATGGAAGTTCATATTAAAACCTAGCTTGACCAACATTAAAATGCATACACTAAATTCCGACGAATTTCCGGAGCATACAATACATCATGTAGGAACAAAGTGCGTCCACCACGCATGTTTAGTTGGCAGTGCCAATTCCTTTTACTTCAGCTGCGAGTTGTTTCCCACATAGATCCACTTAGTTCTAGTTGGTACTCGTCGGAATTCCACGAAGGATTCTCTATCCTTCGCTACATGGTCTGTCGCTCCTGAATCTACAGTCCACAAAGGATTAGACTCAGTTAAGAATACAGAACTTGACACATAAGTAAAGTTCTCAAAAGTACAAGGGGTGTGTACCTTCTTTGGCTCGCGACAGTCGCGGGCATAGTGACCCTTCTGGTCACAGTTGTAACACTTCACCTTTGTCAGCTTCTTCATTCGAGGACGCTTTCCTCTTTCATGTTGGTCAACCTTTGGTTTCTTCCCCGAAGAAGTTGCTCCCTTGCCTTTTCTTTTACCAAACCAGTTAGGACGTTTGCGTTTGGAGCTCAAAGCTCCATGTGAGCTGAAACCAGCATAATAAATTTCAGTTTCCGGCTTAGCCGCCAAGAGGCGGTCCTCTTCTAGCTCAAGATGACGCACTGCATCCTCAAAGGTTTTGATATTCTCATTATGGGTCAGGTGCACCTTCATATGCTCCCAACTCTGAGGCAAGGAACGAATCACTGCTTGCACTTGCTACTCATCAATCAGGACATGGCCAGCATCTTTCAGCTCATTAATCATGTTTGACATCTTTCTAAGATGTTGCTTCATAGTCTGACCATGAGGCTTCTTATAGGAGTCAAACCTAATAGTGAGCTGTCTCGCCCCGGTCACCGAAGTATGACCAAATCTAGCTGCCAATGCCTCCCACATTTCCTTGGCATTGTCAAAACGCCTAAACTCTCGCATGACGTCATTTTCCATGCTACTCAAAGAACGTGATGCGAGCAAGAGAGTTCTTTCGTTTCCATGCAGCAAAAGCTTCCTTATCTCTTTTGTGCTGTGCAGTATTTCCTTCTTCAGGTTCTACCATGGTTAGGTTAAGAGCCTCAAGTGCCTCTTGCTCTTCCAGCACATATTGGATTTTCATGTGCCATATCTCATAGTTGTCACCATTGAGCTTTTCACCTTTGTTCAGCTCGGCAACTATGCTCTTCGTGGTCAAGCCATTGATCCGAACACATCGACATATATGCACGAATTATTAATGCCTATCATTTATGCATCCCTATTTGCATAGACCCATCATATTAATGAATAATTTCAAGTAAGGCTTTAGAATCAAAAGGTCACTATGTTTCCAATCATCCTCCAAAATCCTAACTTAAAAACTATCATTAATATAATTGTCTTATGCAAAATAAATTCTATGAAGTTACAAAAACTTCTATAAATACCCACAAATAACTACCCACAAGAACCAACAATAATGTAAAGCAAATGATAATTGACATACAATATAATAATGCTTTCATATAATACAACTAACATATAGGTTGCTACATCAATAACAATCGTAGTAAGCATTACATAAGATGTCCACAAAGCACACTTAACTAAGAAAACAACCAATACATCTAACACCAAAACAAAGACACGAACTCGGAAAGATCCTCTTTTGTTCAATTTCTTGATCTTTTCCCTTGTAACAATGCAGTAATATTCATTTACAAAATCCATCACAATTTTCTTATATGAAGTAGCTCCGTTGACATCCCATATGCGATTCAACACATCTTGCCATTCGGTGGAAGAGTGTTTATAAAAAATCGCACCATCTCTCGATCATGGCATAGGGACGACCATTCCATATGACCTGTTGAATTTTCCCATTGACTTCCGGACGTGATCAATTAAGTCACCACTCTCCCATCGATGATCGGGCCACTCAGCCTATCAACATAGACAGCCTATCCTTTTGTTCATTGGTAATCGCGCGAATAGGTGTGCGCATCCTCGGGGAGGCATTGTTCGTGCAACAAATGCGAAATCGTTCCTGCAACAAATGCAGAACAAATAAGGGATCACAAATAATCCACATAGACTTAATTGAAAAAGAAACACATTCTTTTCCTTTTTTTTTTGGGGGTCAACGGTCAACGGTCGTCGGTCAACGGTCAAGTCAACGGTCGTCGGTCAACCATCAACGGTCAGGTCAACGGTCGTCGGACCGGTCGGACCAGTCGGGTCGTCGGGCCGGATGGACCGGTCGGGCCGGTCGGGCCGATCGGGCCGGACGGACCGGTCGGGCCGATCGGGCCGGGTCGGACGAACCGACCGCACGTGCTGCGCGCGTGCGCGGGCTGACGTCACGCAGACGTCATCCGGCACGTGGCGCGCGTGTGCCAGGCGTCCGCGGGTCGGGTCGGGTCGCCGGTTGGGTCGCCGGCCGGTAACGGTCGTCGGCGATGACGTCATCCCAGCCGTTACCGACCGTTGGGTGACGCCATGATGACGTTAGCACGCTGCCGGTCCGTCGACCGGCGCGTGCCGGGCGCCGGCTTGGGCGGTGCGCACGTGCCGGTTCGCCGACCGGCGCGTGTTCCGCACGCGCTGGCGAGCCAGCCGCTTCCGGCGCGTCGCACCCACGCGCAGCGCCTTCGGCCACGCGTGTGGGCGCATGCGGCGTCACCCGGTGGCGCACGACCTGTCGACGGACTCACCTCGACGAGTCCTTTCACCTTATGCCTTCAGAAATCGATTTCGAATCACAGAAACTCGAAAAAATGGACGAACAGCGCTCGGGTGTCGGGATTTCTCGCCTCGATCCGTACGGCCGAATTACTTTCGCGAAAATCAATCAAAAACATCAAACAGGTTGGGAAAACGTGAACTAGGGCTCTGATACCAATGTTGGGGATAACGGATCCCCGAAGCCGGATTCGACACCAAATCGAACCCCTAAATGCAATGCGGAAGACAAGCCCGGGAATTAACATGTATCACCGATCCTAAAGCACACCACGGTTCGAGCGTACCTTGTTAGCCACAGATTAGACACCGACGCCGAGAAGAGGAAGAAATCTGGCCCCTCGTTCGATTCGATGGTACTTTGAATCGAAGAAAACTTACTGTTTTTCTTTTTCCCTTTTTGAGAGAGAGAGAGAGAGCGTGAGGGAGGGAGAAGACGTACGTCGGTTTTAGGCAAAACAGTTACTTCTCCCTCTCTCTCCTCCCTTTTATATGTCCCTCCATCCACGGGCCCTATTCCCGTGGGCCGGGCTTTTAGGCCCAACATGGGCGGACGGGCCATAAGCCCATTAGTCATATAAAACCATCAGGCTAGAATGATTACATTAGAATTTTGGGTAAATGTTTAGGATAATAATAACAAAATTAAAAAAAATTAGAATTGAACTAATACGCTTATAATAGGTTTACAATTGAATTGTTAATTTTCACTTGCTCAAGCCTAAGATTATATGTGTTATATTTGTCGAAATATTTAACTTTGTGCCGTTGACTTGGTGGGGGAGAAAACGAGCATTTCTTGTATAGAATTTTATCTATAGTCTCCGTCCATTTGCTCCTTTTTGTGTATAGAGAATCAGGGGTGATTTCTTCAAAATCATCTTTCAATTCAGCATATTTAGCTTTCTTTTGTACACAGTTCTTTTTCAAAACTATTAAATGTATATCCTTTGTTTTGACAAGACTTGATGGATATCTCATCATCCACAATAATATATCATGAAGAGAATTGTTGGATATCTTGAGAAAATATGGTACATGCAATTGTAACTTTAGATGAATTCATGGCATTTCTTATATCTAGAATCCCATTGATTTAATTTCAGAGTAGGATGACTCACATTTTTTCTTCCTTTTCTTATAAAAATTTCATTACCTGTAGTTGTTTGTTAACATTTTATGCATCGGGAAAATTGCACCAAAGTCCTAAATGCTTGGCCCAATGCTCAATAAATATCTAAGGCTGCATTTAACAGTGAGGATAATATTTAGGATAGGATCATATCCTGCATTTAGTGCCTACTCAAGACCAAATAAAATTTGATATAAGGAAGACATAAACCGGATAAAATTATTCCACGAGAGAGATGGGATGAAGGTGAATAGAATTTTTAACATCCAAAATACGAATGTTATTTTTCTCAAATAACAAACTTCTTAAATTAACAAAATTAAAATTATACTTCAACATAAATAATATTTGAAATCTAATATAATAAATTCAAAATAACAAAAAAAGTTAGTTATTTTAATTGAATCTTTTAATTCGAATTTAATTCTATTTTATAATATAAATTCAATATACATATATAACAATATATAATAAAATTTTATTAGAGAATGGTGGAAGGGGAAGATAGGAAAATATTAATTAAAAAAGGAAAACAAAAAAAAAAAGCAAATAAAAATAAAGTAGCCAATAGTGTCGCGAGAGATTTTTACCATTTTTGTTTGTAATTTTTTTTTTCATTTATACTAATATGCATTTTATACCAAACAATATATATAATTTGAATACATTCGATTTTATTACTGCAATCATCAAACGGTTGACAGGATATAACAAAATATTTGGATTTTATATCACATCTTATTTAGTCCTATCCTAATAAAAAATCTTTGCAATCAAGTCTTAAACATTTTTATTGGTTGCAATCTGATTCTTGTCACAAGTTACTGGTCATATTTGCTAACATGCCACACTGGAGATCCAACATGGTGTTTTTTAAATAAAAAAAAAATGGTTTTTAGCTTATGCAGCGTTGATGTGGTGTTGACGTGGCACACATAAGAGAAAAGCCAAAATAGAAAAACAAAACCTAAATCGCGTAAATTTTCTAATTCAAATACCTCCGGTGCCAATTCCTGCCGGTTCAAGTTGACATGGCTGTTGAATCACGCCGAAGTATGACGTGGGGAAAAGTTTTGGCTTCATGAAAAGCCAAAACTTTTCATGAAAAGCTTTGCCTCCTTTCATCGACAAGCCACCGCGGAATGTTTTTCTTTCCTATGTAATCCACTAACATTGTCCAACGGCCACACCAGTCCTGATAATTGGATTAATTGGTGCTGGAAAAACATGATTAGAAAATTTACTTAAGTTCAAGGATTTGCTTAAGTAAATTAAATCTTCAAGGACTTGATTGAAATAGTGCCACGTTCGGTAGAATTTCATCTCACTGCATCCATTGGGTTAAATCACCAAAGAAGTATTAAATTTATTGTACTTTTACCAATTCAGTCTTAAATATTTTAATTATGTTAATTGAGTTCTAAAATTTTTTACATTTTGCTAATTAAGTCTATCCGATCAATTTTAGCACAAATTACTGATATGGATACAGTCAATCCTACTTGGTATCGTTGGTGCTAATGTGGACTTTTTTAAATGTTTTTTCTCTCATTTTCTTTACTCTTTATTGCCTTTTTGAGTAAGGGCTGGTTAGAATGTTGCAACCTTCACCCAAATTTGACGAGGGCTATGAAGCCGTCACTATGGCTATCAAGGGTCTTGCAAGAGTCACAATGCCCTCACTAGATTTGGGCTAGGCAAAGGATTAGTGGCCCTCGTTAGCTCTGCGCAAGGGCTCGCGCGCCCTCTCTGTGGTTGGTGAGGTCTACCAAGCCCTCACTTGGCCACTACAAGGGGCCCTAGCCAGAGGACTAGAATGCCCTCGCCCAAAATCGATGAGGGTTGCCAGCCCTCACTCCAAAAATAAAGTAAAGAAGAGGAAAAAGAAAATCATAAAAGATTCAAGTTAGTCATGCCATATAGGACATCTGGCATCCATGTCAACTGGCCCATAATTGGCCTGATAGATTCAATTGGCAAACGTAAAAGAGTTTATGACTCAACTAGTATAATTAAAATGTTGAAGATTGAATTGGTAAAAGTACAATAAATTTAAGGACTTCCTTAGTAATGTTTCCTGACTTATTGTATAAATTTAGGCTTCCTCTTAGCAATAAAGGTATGATACTCTTGCTGCGCTTTCCCAACTTGGGTGCGTAAAACCCTTATCGTTGTCTTACCACTTTGGCAACTCCTTGGATTCATACTAGAGTGTCAACATGGTCTTAGTGTAAATACTGATCTAAGCTACAAAATATTTAGGAATCTCCCTTTGTATTGAGTCAAAAAGAAGAAGATCAATGATAAAGAGGACAAGCTATATGTCTAATTCAGAATGGGACAACCTCAATTCACTAACTCCCACCAACTAGCGTATCCTTTAAAGATGTTCAAGGTCCACAAAAAGCAGGAGCACCACATCGATTACACAATAGAACAAGAAGAAAATGTTGCAGATACGTTTTGCGCAAATTGATTTGATTGAAGATTCTTAAATCAATCCAAGGCTCAGATTGATATCAATTGATGATTCATAATGATTTCATATCTTCGTATTTTTTTCCTTTTATTGTTTACATCTTGTAATATCAATATACGTAAAGAACAAATAACGATTGGTTACCAAAAAAATGAAAATAAATAACGATATACGGTGAAGACAGAGAAATTCTTCAAAGTTCTCTTTCCTCCTCCTTTTCTGTCAGAAAAGAATACCAAACAACATTTAATTCCTCTTGCACAGTAGAATTAACCATATTTGGAAATTGTTATTTTCAGAGCCGCGTTCTGTCGACCAGCCTGAACCACTGGCTCGCCGGATCGCAAGAGCTTTCACTGCTCAAGCACTTGCAGGCCTCGACCATCACGGTGTTGTTAGCAATCACGTCCAAGCAAACGGTGCTCCCATCTTCGGCCTTGGACGACAGGTGCATCTCGGAGGCCGATATCATCTCCCACTTCGTGCCAGGTTCTGTTGGGCTCGTGCCCAGCGTCGCCGGCCTCCCTAGCCCGACGGTTCGCAAGTACAGAGGCTTCCCCGCCATGACCCACAGCGCGTTCTGTGGCGTGTGACTCCACGGCTCCGAGTGTATGCACGGACCCAAAACGAGCCGCGTCGGCCGTGTTCTCCTCAATATGCAGAGGCCAGTCAAGGGGTGGAATATGACCTTGTGAGCGACTGTTTGTCGCCCTCCTGGCCCTGAAACAGAAGAAGGTTTTCAGAAAGTAGAACGATCGTAAAGATTTTATTCCCTGAGGTAGCTGAAATGTGTAATCAGTTCTAGTTGAAATATTTCATACCTTGGAAAGGTGATTGAAGGACCGATAACCTACGTAAGTAGCTCGAGTTTCGAATGCCTGACCAATCGTTGTTGAACAATCCGTAGAACTCCTCCACCCCTACCACTCCTTCCCTCAAGTAGTAACTCCCTTGAAGGGCCCACAATGCAAAGTCCCAGTCAAATTCAGCGGCCATGGCCATGAAGCAATTCATGAACCTATTATCGTTCACATTGGTTCCTCGTTCATCGGCACCGAACTCGCTCACGAACAGAGGATACCCTTGTCCCAGCAGGAATACGGACTGGTTCATTACCTTGTTCGACACTGCTTTGCACACATCGTTCGGGTTTCCGGATTCCCACGCCTTCTTCTCGCCGAACCCGTACCAGTGCATCTCGAACACCAGTTTCTTCGTGAAAGAGAGGTTGACCGGTCTGTTCTGGAGAAACGAAAGGTCTGTGTCGAAATCGAAGCCGGAAAGGATGACGAGGACATCAGGGTTTGCCGCGTGCACGGTTTCCGCACCTTGTTGCATATACCTATACACAGCACCCCCATCGAATCAAAACCGGTGCAGTATTAGCGCTTGTTATCGTACGTCTTGAGATGTATGAGCACATTGACTTCTTACCAACCAATGCCAATCAAATAGGTTTCTGAGAAAATCACTTCCAACTCGAACATATATAATAAAGAGCGATGGGACCTACTTGTACCAATCATCGACATTTTGTCTGGGACCGCGAAGCTCGTTCCTCAAGCTCATGCCAATCACATTGCTAAAGCCGGTAGCCATGGTCGCCATCTTGTGCAAACCTTGCATCCAAACTTGTGGGTCGAAGTAGGTATCACCGAAAAAGCCGTTGCCGTCCTTTTCACTGCAGCACCAACCTGGCGTGGTTATGTGATTGTCGAGGATCACCATCACTTGGTTGTTTCTAAGGCTTGTCAATACGGACTGAGACAAGAGATTTCCGGAAAGGACATACATTAATAATAATGGTCTTGATAGTATTGAATGTAGTTACTAGTACCATGAAAAAAATTCGACATTCCCTCCCCCGAATCCTAGAACTACTATATTACTTATGGTATGACTTCACAAGCTCTAGCAGTAGCAACTATTACTCGTCTCGCATCGTATTAAAAATTTCATATCCATAGGACGCAAATCGGGCAATGCGTTTGTCCTTATAATTAGAAAAGACAAAAACTAATGTTACCTTGTAGGCTTCCGTTACAGGAAGATTAATAAGGGAAGGGTTGTTGGACTTAATGCCGGCTAGAGATTCCAACAATCCGAGGTTCTGGAACGATTGGGTCACTGTAAGAGAAGCGAGTGTCTTATTTATAGGCAACTCGAGTGCCCATGTGAGCCTCACGCAATTGAACCCCATTTCTCTAATCTTCCTGGCAATCGTGTCGGCCGGTAGCTTGCTCAGCCCCTCAGCCAGCAGCGGCTGGAGGTGTGCCGGCCAGTTGACGCAAGTGAGCTTTACCCGTCTCCCACCACCGTCGACAATCCACCGGGAATCGGCATAAAGTTGCTGAGCGACCACAGGCTTGAGTTGGGCCATGGAAAAGAAGAGCACTGTCGAAATTAGGAGAAGGAAATGCAACTTCGGAAGCGTTCCCATGATGGGTCTTTGCTCTTTTTGAACCTTCCCTGCAAGGAAAAAGAGAGTGTGTATAATGTGAATTAAGTCAATTGAATAGTAAGGTGTGCTTATATAGAGGGTGTCATTCGTTCCCTTGGACGATAGTCATTAATGCAACATAAACCGTATAATACTAAATAGAGTCGAGCCAAAAAGTCTTCAAGAATAGCAAACTCAGTGTCGTTCTTATCTTGAAAGAGGATGCTCTATTCATTTGGGACACTAACGACTAACAGCTATCAAACATGGAGGAAAGGAAGTCAGGAAAACTTTGAAATGTGTTTGAAGGAGAGAAATTATAGGGTGGGATGAAGTTTGATGGATGGTTTGGTTAGCTGTTTACTTCCAAATTTGCACATTTTTGGTTTAGAATATCAAATGTCTTTTTTTTTTTTTCCTGAGTCTCATTAATGAGTGCCTTCAAATCACTTATTATGAAAAAAAAATCACTTATTATGTATGTTATTTAGAATAATTTAATTTTTAAAGCATTGATTGTGCATAACAAGAACAAAATTGGTGCATCGAAAACTACATAATGTCCCTATGATAGTCGTTGATAGAATCTTTCTTTCTTCTTTTTGTAAGTGAGGAGTGGGCGAATGAAGGACAAATATTGGCAATTTAAGATATAAGAGTCCTGTGTTGGTGACATGATGTTCCATTTGAGGGATAAATATTTCCCAGAATTATGAGCTCCTTGTTGCAGCCCCACAACAGTGCAATGCTAGGAAATAAATGTTAGATATATTAGGATGGGTGATCTTAGTTCTATCTTAATCTAAACAAATCACATCTACGCCGGAAGTCTGAGCGGGGATGCGCCCAATCAAAATCATACTATTAGCATTTCCTAATAAGTAACTTGCAAGAATGAAACTTGTGACCCTCAAACCAAACTCAAATATTTTGTACAGAAATTGTGGCTTCTGTTTCAATAAAAAAAAAAAGAATATATTGAACTCAGTATAAAGACCATGATTTTGAGTAGTTTAATAAAATATTTATATTTTAAATATTTTGAATTTTTCAAACTCTGGTGCAAATCGTGTGATTTTACTCTGGAGATTGAAGACTGGTTGTGTGATTTTATCCCTTTTTCAATTGGTCAATGCCCTTCTGTTCGAAAAAAATTGGTCAATGCCCTTCAGTGAATGCTCTTTGTTTATTAATTGCAATTTCGTCAGCAGCAGACAACCGTACCTAATTAATAGCTACGTCAATTAGCTTAACTACACACAATAAATGTACTTGAAAAATTTGAAAACACAAGCAGCTTCTTTCGTCCTGTAGGGCAGTTGTACACTTCGAAGTTAAATTGATTTCATTGTGTTTAATGCATCTTAATTAACCGACAGCATCGTATGATTTCAAGGATGATTAAAGTGTATTGTATATATAGGGAAGTATGATTAAGGATCATTAATTTGAAGGTGAACTCTGTAAAGTTAAGCAAATCGTATCAAACAAAAGGCCTTCAAATGCTAGTTCATACGATAAACAGAGTAAGAATACTTCTTGGATCACTTCGAAATCAGAAAAATACATATTTCATGAGGAGTGCTTGCATCTAGGAAATTTGTGTTGGGGTTTTACGGAACAAGTATAGGCTAAATAAACATAAACGCAAGGGAAGCAAATGTAAAATTCTACTATACATGTATCTCCAAATGCGTTTTTCGTGCGTTATAATAAAAAATTAGAATATCAAAGGAGGTTAGACAGATTACCTCTTGAAGTGTGCTTTAAACGACTTGAATCATATGTTCTTCAGTTTGAGCCCCACAAACGTCGAACCTTTAGTTCAGACACTCACCAAGGCATCTCGAATGAAAAAGAGCTCACAGGTAATTGCCACTATAATTGTGCTAGCAATCTTGTGGAGACAATCCTCTGCACATGGTTAGCAACCGTTGCTAACCATGTAGTTCTCTCTCTTTCTCTCTTTTTCTTTCTTAACCCACTTACCTTCTCTCTACTTTATATATATAATGTCCTAGTGAAGTCAACATTGAACTTATTTTAGAAGTTAGTCTTTAACATTTCAAAGAAGTTATTGGCTACTTTTTTCCAGATGCTTTCCAGAAGCTGGTCTTTAACTTCTCAAATAAGTTATTGACTACTTTCTATAGAAACTAAGTGAGCAAGAGAACAGCTCTCGTGAGTGGGCTGTATCTGATTGAGTAGGTTGGTTATGGTGTGTGACATCCCTAGGTTCATCACTAAGTTGGTAGTAAGACTTACACTGACACATTAGTACTCCAAAGAGAATTGATTGTCTCGATCAATCTTTAGGTCCTACAAGTCATGATTGACATCTAGCAATATGTCATGACTACCCAGATAGTGTGAATGCTTTAAAAACATAATAAACTTGTTAGCTCTAGTTACGGTGTAATTTAATCCCTCTGGCTTATCATGTCTCGATTGAACAAAGACCATAGAATATTTGTCAAGTCACCAATTCAATCATATGCACAAAGCTAATTGACCTGCATTTTATACGATATATAAACAATTCATTCTTGGTTATAACCTTGGTCGATGATTTCAATGTAGTATCACAATTAGATTATATGGGACATCAATACTATACCTTGCATGTAACAAGGAGACAGATTCCATGTCGCGCACACGTGTAACTTCATATGTGAACGAGTTATGACCATCAGGTACATAAACAGATCAATGAGCCGCCAATATGCGTACCCGTGAACCATAGCCGTCTAGCACACAAGTTAATACTGTGCTTCAGGTCTAAGGATTATTTACACAAGACTAGAGCATGAATGATTAGTCATTGACCCCACTTAAAGCTTCCATGTTGCCAATTATTTTATGTGTGTCACGTTCAGTGAACTTGTCTGCTATAAGCACCTGTGTTCTAACTCAAGTATCATAATACCCAATGACTCGTGACTCGTCATTACCTTAAGCATCCAATACTTAATGGTGAAACTAAGAACACACCAGTCTCAAAAGGATTATTAATATCCACTCAATGATCCATTGACCGAGAACAGTTTAAAAATTTAGTCTAACTATTAATCCGTCACGTATATTCTTAACGTCTCAAGAATAAATCCAGTCACAACCGATCATATGGAAACATTCATATAGATAATTGGACAAATAAATGAATACATTTTTATCATTAATTTGACAATACAGCTAAAATCCCTAACATGTAACTATTACATGGTTGCTTTAGGGCATATTACTAACAATTTGTACGTACATGCATATTTACTTAGTTTTCACAAGTATATAGTAAGGGCACTCTTTAAATTTTTTCAAGTTAAAATAATATCTTATGACTTTGATGAATTTATTGAATAATATACTTTATTTACTTGTCTCATGCGTTATGCGGATATCTTGATTTTACCTGCCTTTCGTGGAAATATTGGGATTTTTAGCTCCATGCGTATTATTAGTGAGACTAGAACTTAAAAGACTCAGGCCACGCATTTTCATTGTTGACGCCCAAGTGTTTCGGTTGTAAACTTCTCACCAATTTTACAAGAAAATTGGATATCAAACTTGTTGATATTGACATAATTTGACTATTGGACAAAAATATTAACATTGAATTCTCAATCTTTACTGCGTTCTCCTATACTTAGAAATTAGGAACTTTTTTATTTAGAAACCTCGTGTTTATATCGAATTTAAATTTATGCGATTTTGTGAATTTCATTCAAATTGGGCTCTTCCCCAATTGAATTCTTAAAATTTAGCCATTTGAGCATGGCCTCACTATGCACTTCGGCTACACACTCTCTTTTCCTTGGCCTTGCTTAAATTTCCATATATCATGGGTATGCCGAATATGGTCATTTAAGTGCTATAAATGTGCAATGCATGGGAAGTGCATGGGCCGTGCGACAATTGTGCACAGCCATTTCCCATAAGTGGAAGCACGATGTCGCTCATGCCTCATGTAGCTAGGAATGGTTTCGTTATTGTTATATTAAAAAAAAAAATTGTTACTAACATGGTCAGATTGTAAGTTCGGCACTAGCCGTTGAAACCCTTTTTAATATAGGATTGGTTAATGGACAAATATATGTGATATCAGAATTTTTCAATATAACCCTAATTTCACCAGAGGTAGATACGTCATATCCAAAATTTGCTTCGTAGTTGATAATATTTAAGATATTAAGTTTATGAGAGTTATTGAAGGAATTATAATTGGTATAGTAATTGTCAAGGATGACTGATATGCTTCAAAACATGTATCGAATGATTTTCAAGCATTAAAATATAACTAACTAAGGTGTCCTTATTATTATAAACCTTTTGTTTATAGTAGTGGTTTCAAAATAATTTTCTGATTTACCAGCGTTGCAAACAAATATTGATTTTCCCTATTTATTTATTGCAATGTCAAATGTCTACTCAAAATTTCCTAATATCTCAATCTTTTTCACCAAAATCATGCCATTTGTCACTCCTTAGCTTGAATATATGTTTTAATTCTCACTTAGTTGTTGCCCACGAGCTATTAATTGAAGCCATTCAACCTAGCTCAAGATGACCTCATGTATGATATATTGCCTTTAACCCTATGAACTGTTTATGTACTATTAACTCTAGTTGATTGATATCATTATTTTTAACTCATGCTAATAAGTCTGAGTTAAAAATTTTTTCAATAAAGAGTAAAGGCTTTGCTAGCATAACAGTCATTGGGATACTGTGAAAATTACAGTTTATTGTGAGCCACAAATTCTTGAAAAAGTGGGTCCTACAATAATTTATAATTATATGTGATTTGATTTTTTGTAGTTCAAAATAGACTGTTATTCTCACATTACATTAAATATCGTCACACAATCATTTCTTAATCCATTTTACGATCAAGTTTGATTGTTTATTTGATACTCAAGTAAGTATATGAATTTCGATATCACTTATTGGATGTTGTTGATATATTCTTTTTGGCTATAATATCTAGGAAAATTATCCAAAAAGTCTTAAACCTATTGTACTTTTATTAATTCAGTTTTAAACCTTTTTACCTATTGCTAATTGAATCCATCCAACCAATTCTGGTTAGAAATTGCTAACGTAGTCGGCCGGTCTTGACGTGGCATTTTTTAATAATTTTTTGAATTTTGAAAATTTTTATCTTCTTTTTCTAAGTTTCTTTTTTTTTTTTGGGGGGGGTTGGGGGAGGTTGGGGTTAGGGTCGGTGAGGGTTGCCAACCGACCCTTGCTAGCCAACCCTTGCCTTGGGCGAGGGCATCACGCCCCTCACTAGCCCTAGGCAAGATTCGCGACGCCCTCACCGGTGAAAGTGAGGGTCACGAGCGCTCGCCCAGAATGGTGAGGATGGCAAGGGCGGCAACACCCTTGCCTAGGGCCGGCAACGGTCGGCTGGTAACCATCGCCGGCCCTAACCCCAAACCCAAAAAAAAAAAAAAAAAGAAAAAAAAAGAAAAAACATTAAAAATATTAAAAAGTGTTGCATTAGCACTAACCGGCCATGTCATAAATTTCCTATTAAAATTGGCCGGATGGACTCAATTGATAAAAATAAAAAGATTTAGGATTGAATTGTCAAAATTGAAATGTTTAGAATTGAATTGATAAAAGTGTAATAGGTTTAGGATTTTTTGGACAATTTTCGCCTAATATCTTTATATGGAAAATGATTGAATGCGGTGTCAAGACCTAATTGTAGGGTCCTATGCATGATTAATTGATAATCAAATCTCGCCGACATCAACTCTTATCGGTTCAGAGTTAACGTGGCTGTTGGATTATGTCGAAGTATGATGCGGAGAAAAAGTTGTCCCTTCATGGACGAGCCATCGTGAAAAATTTTACCTTGTTGCATCGACAAGCTACCACAAAAATGAGGCATTGTCCCACAGCCCCACCAGCTTGGATAAATTGGATCGATTGGTGCCGGGAGAACATGATTAATGAATTTACGTAAGTTCAAGCCTCAAGGATATGATTAGGTAATTAAAAGTTCAAACACTTGATTGGAAAATGCGTTTGAGGTAAAATTAAAATTCCGTTACATCTCGTTGCTGATAACTAATTGTATGTCTTTTATTGTCTTAAACCTAGGCTTTCTTCTTAGCGATGAAGGTACCGCCCAACTTGGAGCTTGCTTTCCCAGAGCCGATTGGTGTCGGCCAGCTTGAACCTCTGGCTTGCTAGATCGAAAGAGCTGTCGCCGCCCAAGCACTTGCAGGCCTCGACCACCATGGTGTTGTTGGCGCCCATGTCCAGGCAGACCGCGCCTCCGTCTTTGGCCTTGGACGACAAGTGCAACTTGGATGCCATTTCATGCCGGGGTCCGTCGGGCACGGGCCCTGGCACTCACCCAGGCTCACCGGCTTCCCCACCTCACCGGCTTGCAAGTACAGATTCGACCCCAAGATCCCCAGCCCGCTCTACGGCGTGTAAATCCACGGCTCGGAGAAGTTATCATAGCTGAAAAATACCCTTAAGCGTGATAATCATGTACCACCTAACATTAGACGATTGACAATTAATCCTTAAGCAGCCCTCTTTTTACTCCCCATTTTGATTAAGACATTACCTTCTTTTTTTTTCCAATTAACTGAAAAATACCCTTTTTGTTTTCTCTTCAGTTTAATCCATCATATTTTTTAACAAACTCAAGAGTCGAGTTTAAAGAAGTTATCATAGCTTGCTCCAACATCAAAGAAAAAAGAGTTGACTTATCAATTTATTATCCATGTGTCAAAGCAACTTTGTGGGCATTCTTGCGTAAACCGGTATATTTATATCAAATTTGAGTTGTTACATGAAAATCATACGAGATTAATCGGTTGGATGGTCCGATCATTGACCCAAAAAGTGCTAAAAAACCCTCCTTCACCTAATCTTCTAAACCACATCTTGCCTTATTTTTTTTACTACCATGTTCATACACATATAAAATCACTAAGGGAGAGTACATAACATGATTTGAGATGATCACTAAAATTCAACAGCTGCTTGCCTAATTCAACGTCTCGTTGGGAACACATTGAGCCAGCCGACTTCAGATGCCCTGGTCGTCCTTTTGACAACCTTGGATGCATTGTCGTGTCTCGCTTCTCTTTCTTATCCTCCTGTCATCTTACAACGCGTCACTTTTCACGTCCTTTCTCTTCCCACTTGCCGGAATATGGTAATTATTGATAATCTCTTTTTCTTATTTTTATCTTGGTACGACAATCTTGGGGTATTTTTGGTCTAATTTTGATGTGCTAGACTCTAACTCTACCTTCCCAATTAAATCAAAGGCACACCATACACGTTGGGATTGGGATTTACAAGAAATCACTAGGAGTGAGCATAATTCCAAGATAGAACCCAAAACTTGAGAATTGGATTGGTGAGAACTTGTCCAGGTCCAGGTTTCAAAATATGTAAAGTAAGTTTCGATTTCAAAAATTAGGAAACTTATTTTAATGGGCAGATTTCAAATTCTAAATTGGTGGAACTTGGAATAAGTTTGTGTTTTTCTTGATTTATGTCTTCGTGCAATCCTGCAGTATTTCATGACTCTCAATGGTGAATGTATAATTTAGAAACATTAGTTTGAGTTTTCATTTTATGATTGAGATTTTTATTTTATTAATATTTTATATATTTCGTGTGTCTAAATATGAGTAAAGGTTAGTGAATTGTGGCACCAAGTGATAGTCATTAAATGTGATAATTCATTATAATCATTCTCTGCATCCTTGTCAGTCGCTGTTGGTGCGGCGTTTCCAAGCGGCTTCAGGTCAAAATTCTATTTTTGATAATGCAATTTCAAGACCCTTCACTATAAAATTGAGTTTTGAAAATACTCAAAGGTCAAGGCAAATCTTACCGGGCTTTGAGCTTTCGAAATGCTATTTTTTGGATTTAATGAATTTTTTCCTTCCGATGTTGCCCACACAAAACTATTTATATTCTCATTTGTACCCTCGCATCTTGTGCGTGTGCACTCTCCCCTCCCCCTCGCCTTTGCCAAGTGGCCGCTCGATCCTTAACATCTTTGACATGCCCAGTGCTGGACTCCACGGAGCGACCATCGCCATGCCCAGCCCCCTCGGCCTCTGACTCCACGCCGGGACCGTCGCATTTTCTCATCATTTTCTAAATCTCATCATGGTTGAAATTGTCAAATTGCCAGGACTTCAAAAGATGAACGGAAGCTCTCCATTCTTGTAGCCACTCTGATAGATATTTGACTTGTTTGCTCCGCAAGATAATCATTTACCTAACATTAGACGATTGACAATTAATCTTTAAGCGGCGCTATTTTTACTCCCCATTTCGATTAAGAGTCCTTTCCTTTCTACGAATTAACTTCCATTTTAACCAGCATATTTTTCTTTTTGCTCAAGGAAGTTATACCTTACCTTGAGATCAAGGAAAAAAAATTACCAACTTCCCAATTTATTATCCATGTGTTTGTGTGACTCCGTGGGCCTTCTCATGTAAAAATTGATATGTTTAGGTCAAGTTCGAGTTGACACATGAAAATTAGACGAGATTAATGGACTAGATGGTCTGATCATTGATCCAAAACGTACTTAAAAACCCTCCTTGATCTAATCTTCTAAATCCGAATCTTGCCTTATTTTTTTGACTCCCATGTTCATACATATATGAAACCATCAAGGGAGAGCATATGACATGACATAAGATGATCACTAAATTCAACATCCACAACGCCTCGGCCGGAACGCACTGTTGGAAGATATGCAAGTTGTCGGATTCGATCTGATCTTAATTGATCATGATTGATCACGATCTTCATGTATATGTAAATTAAATATTAGATCTAGATTTAGATTGATAGTCTAGATCATTTACTTCCTCATTCAAAATAGAGCTTGTATTATATCTTTGCTGAATTGTACATTCAATATACATCAATGACATACACAGAGAAATCTTCTCACGCCTTTGTCCATTCTTCCTTCACTCTTGCCTTCTTTCATGGTATTAGAGCTATCTTGATCTCTGACTCGCTTCCGCTTCAAACCACTGTCGAAGAAAAATCCTCAACCTGCAAAAGGATCGATCTTTCGGCATTAGGCATACTCTCGAAGGAAGAAATTTAAATTAACTTACTCTGGCCTCTCCGCAGGACTCCAATCTGGTTGCTGACGACAGGACCACCGAAGAAAGCAGTCCTCAAGTTCCACAGATCCAGAATCTCCCTGCAGTAATACCAATACCAGTATCCGACCAGCAATTTTCTCTAACTCAACCTTAGCAGTGGCGACCCACGCAGGCTCAGTTTCAATTGGGGCAACCCACGACGGGTCAACCATACCAGTGGATTCCATATCCATTCTACCTTGATTCCTCATCGCCTTTTCTCGTGGGCCACCAGAATCACGATGGAGGTCCGCCAGCCACGAATGGGGCAAACCCAACCATCGCGAGAGAGCAGACGGGCGGTTCAAGCGAATCGGGTACGGGGCATAATCCCTACCCGGGATATGTCAATATGGGGCATCCAGTAGGGTCGAGCGAATCGGGTCAAGGGACGAATCCCTACCCGAATTTCGCACCGGGCTTTCGCCTGTTCCGGCGGCGCGTTCACCGGGTGACCGAAAATAGGCGATCCTCTCGTTTGTCTCCACCGCCGACGGACCGGAGCTTCGGCGATAAACCAGCAACTAACCGGACCGAGAGACCTATTCGAAGTGGTCACGGGAGCTCCGGCGGGCACCTGCGACAAAAGACAAAGACGGATTTCTCGATGGGACAATTTCCATCCCCTCCGATGAACGCCTAGCCCGACACTGGCGGAAATGCAATCAACTCGTCCGAACGTAGATCGGAAACTGCATATCCCCAGAAGTCGCGGCTGGGCTTCCACCTGACGAGGATGCCAAAACCATGTGGGAAAACATTCGAGAAATGTACGGTAAAATGGATCAAGCAAAAGTTTTCAATCTTATGCAGGAAATCGGTGAACTCAAACAGGGAAACTCGACGGTCACGGCCTGCTTCAACAGCTATCGTCTCTCCCGAATCAACTCGAAGCGAGAAGAAAGACTTGAAGGGCCAGAATCTACCCTCAAGCAATATAAAAAGATCAAGGAGAAAGAAAAAGCCACGCGATTCCTATTGATTTTAAACGAATCGTACCTCACGTTTCGGTCACAGATCCTTGCCATGGATCCCATGCCACCGATCGGACGTATTTTCTAATTGGCGATGCGGGGAGGAGAGTCGGCGACTCACAATCACGAAGAACAGTGAGAGCATCGCTCTGGCTGCCCGCGGAGAGGGGAGAACCCTAACCCTAGCTCGCGAAAAGGAAAAGAAAAGCCCCTTAGGGTTTGGCGAAATCGATTCGCGTGGACTTAAAAGGGATGGGACGAACGGCCAGAATTACATGCAAGGATCGAGCAGCCTAGATTACGCTCGAAGATCTGACGGCTCAGATTACGCACGGAGATCCGACGGTCATCACGGAATCGACGTTGCGCTTGGATCGGACGGTGGACAGCAAATCACGATAAAAGGAACGGATGGCCAGATCTTCGCCACGTCATCAAAGAATTTCGCAAAAATTTTTAAAGGAAAGGGTAAATTTTTTTGCGATTATTGCAAGCGTACTAATCATACCATTGACAGTTGCTGGAAATTACATGGGAAGCCGGGAGAAAAGGAGAAAAAAATTTCCACAGCTTATCAGGTCACTGGACCAACTGGTCCAAAAATTGACCAGCCAATTTCATATGGTCAGTATCAGCAACTCATGTAGCAACTACAGAAGATGGACATATCCAACAAAGGGGGAAGTTTCTCAGGTATTTCACATTGCCTAATTAATTCCATTTCCAAGAAGGCATGGATTATAGATTCTGGGGCAAGTGACCATATTATATGCGACAAGGGATTTTTTTCAACTATAAATGAAAGTTCAAATTTTCCTGTCTCGTACAACTACCCAATGGCAATGTTACTCATGTCAAAGTGACAGAAATGTGAATCTCGGTCCTCAGATTATTCTTCAGAATGTGCTATATGTCTCAGAATTCCAATTCAACCTCATATCTGTGTCTCAAGTCTGTAAAGAGAACTCATGCCGGGTAATATTCAATGCTGACACATGTTTATTTCAGGCCCTTTCGACTGGGAGACTGATGGGCTTGGGTAATCTTTCTGAAGGACTCTATTTCTAGACGAGTTTTCCAAGTAATTTCAATTTTTCATGCAATTCCTTGAATAAGAAATCATTGTGTAATTCAACTGCCAATGATAGAAATTTGACTATGCATATGAGATTGGGTCACAGTGCTTCTTTTTCATATCCTGAATGTCCTATATGTCCCCTTGCAAAGCAATCACGTACACCATTTTCTTCTAGTACCTCACGCACTAGTCAAATATTTGCATTACTCCATGTGGACATTTGGGGACCTTATCATACAGTCAATCATGATGGCTCCCGTTATTTTCTTACGATAGTAGATGACTATTCTCGGGCAACATGGATCTTCCTAATGCAATCAAAAAGTCAAGTCTATTCTCACCTGAAAAATTTTATTCTGCTATCTAAGAACCAATTCAGGAAAACCATTCAGTGGGTTCGTACTGATAACAGGAGAGAATTCTTCAGTCATGAATGCTCCCACTTATTCAATTCTCATGGTATTCAACACGAAAGTTCCTGTGTTTACTCACCACAACAAAATGGAGTGGTTGAAAGAAAGCATCGCCATCTACTGGAGGTTGCTCGTGCATTGAAATTTCAAGCATCAATTCCAGAAAGATATTGGGGTGACTGTGTCACCACAGCAGCTTATCTTATTAATAGAATGCCTACTCGGATTCTCAATGGGCAGACGCCATTTGAGCTATTATTTGGGAAGAAACCGGACTTGAATCATCTCAGGATCTTTGGATGTCTTTGCTATGTTGCAATCATGGGGCCTCGAGATAAAATGAGTCCACGTGCGCGGCGATGCGTCATTATGGGATATCCCAATCTTCAGAAGGGGTATCGGGTGCTTGAGATTTCCATAGGAGAATTTATAGTAAGTCGTGATGTCATTTTCCATGAGACTATTTTTCCATTTTCTGAAAGGGAATCTTCACATGGAGATCCAGAGATAACCTCCAGCCATCATAATTTTCTCTATGATGAAGCACCTTACCAGGATCTCTCCTACGGACCAATAGTACAGCCCGGAATCCTATTCTCCCTTCCATCCCAGCTCTACCAGATTCTAATGGAACTTCGAATTCTTTAGAACATATTCAGGGAGATATCTTGAGGAACCCATTGCTGATGCAGAAGTTGATGACACTACAACAACTTCCTTACCAAATACATCACAGCCTACCACCGAAGCTGAGCATCTTAGGAGGTCTGAACGAGCTATAAGACCACCAACCTGGACGAAAGATTATGTCTGTGCTACTCACAAATCTCCAGGTATTCGGTATCCAATCTCTTCATATGTTTCCTTCGATAGATTGTCTCGGAGCATAGATGTTGTATTAGTCGATTGTCTCGAAGGAAAGGAGCCGTCCGATTATAAAGAAGCCTCTAGTAACCCAAAATGGCAAGAGGCCATGAAGGCAGAATTGAAGGCTCTTACTGATAATCATACATGGGATCTTGTTCCATTACCAGCTCATCGTAAACCAATTGGATGCAAATGGGTCTACAAGATTAAATATCGGGCTGATGGCTCCATTGAACGGTACAAGGCACGATTGGTAGCTAAGGGGTTCACCCAAATAGAAGGTTTTGACTACCACGAGACGTTTTCACCAGTTGCCAAAGATGTTACAGTCCGTTCATTCTTAGCTGTCGCTGCTGTTAATGACTGGCACCTACACCAGATGGATGTCCATAATGCATTTCTTCACGGTGATCTAGATGAAGAGATCTACATGGATATTCCTCAAGGCATACGGAGATAGGGGGAGAATAAGGTGTGTCACCTCCGTAAATCCCTTTATGGATTAAAACAGGCATCCGACAATGGTATGCTAAATTTGCCGCGCCCTTACAACAGCAGGCTTCAAGCAATCCAAGCACGATTATGCTCTATTCTCAAAAACTAAAGGTATGTCATCTATCTATTTGATGATTTATGTCGATGACATACTTGTTATGGGAAATGATAGAGCCTCTATAGAGAATTTCAAGGAATATTTGCATGCTACCTTCCATATCAAAGACTTAGGAGCACCAAAATATTTCATTGGAATCGAAATTGCCTGATCTGACAAAGGAATTTCCCTTAGTCAGCGGAAATTCATTCTAGAAATCATATCAGAAGCAGGTCTATCAGGATGCAAGCCAGCTGTAATTCCTATAGAGCAAAACACTAAGTTGACCACCGCAGACTATGATAAAGGAATATCTCAAAATGATGATTCTCTACTTAGTGATCCGTCAGGCTATCAAAGACTTGTTGGGAAACTTATATACCTGACAATGACTAGACCTGACATCTCATATGCGGTTCGACACTTAGCCGCTTTATGCATCAGCCAAAACGTTCTCATTTGGATGCAGCTTTAAAGGTGGTAAAATATCTCAAGAACTGTCCGGGGCTGGGGATACTTCTTTCTAAGGAATGTGACATGAGAATGACAGCATATTGTGATGTAGACTATGCAACATGTCCGATTAGTCGAAGATCTGTCACTGGATATTGCATTAAATTGGGAGGATCTCTTCTATATTGGAAAACCAAGAAACAAGCCACTGTGTCTCTGTCCTCAGCTGAAGCAGAATATCGAGCTATGGCCAAGGCCACTTGTCAAGTAGTTTGGATGCGAGGATTGCTCAAGGATCTTGGAGTAGGAGTGCAAGGACCCACAAGGTTATATTGCGATAATGATGCGGCTCTTAAACTTGCATCTAATCCTATAGTGCATGAAAGAACCAAGCATATAGAATTGGATTGTCACTTCACACGGGAAAAAATCCAGGAAGGAGTAATTGAGACAAGAGGAATAGGGACAACAGAGCAACCAGCAGACTTGTTCACCAAGCCCCTATGTCAAAGGCAACTTACTTATCTATTAAACAAGCTAGGCGTCTTGGACATTTACAAGCCACCAGCTTGAGGGGGAGTGTTGGAAGATATGCAAGTTGCCGGATTCAATCTGATCTTAATTGATCATGATTGATCACGATCTTCATGTATATGTAAATTAAATATTAGATCTAGATTTAGATTGATAGTCCAGATCATTTACTTCCTCATTCAAAATAGAGCTTGTATTATATCTTTGCTGAATTGTACATTCAATATACATCAATGACATACACAGAGAAATCTTCTCACGCCTTCGTCCATTCTTCCTTCACTCTTGCCTTCTTTCACGCACTGAGCCAACCAATTCCAGATGCCCCGATTCGTCCTTTTAACAACCTCGGACGCATTGTCCCAGCAAATCGTGTCCCACTTCCTCTTTTTTATCCTTCCATCATCTTCCAGCGCGTCACTTTTCACGTCCTCTCTTACCCCAACTTGCTGGAATATGGTAATTATTGCTGTGCTGGAATATGGTAGTTATTGCTGGTCTCTTTTTCTTATCTCATCTTGGTACGACAATCTTGGGGGATTTCTGGTCTAATTTTGACGTGCTAGACTCTAACCCTACCTTCCCAATTAAATCAAAGGCCGACCATTCATGTTGGCATTGGGCTTCACAATGAATAGCTCGGAATGAGTATGATATAAAACTTGAAAATCGGATCGATGAGAATATATTTAGATTCAGATTCTAAGATATGTAGGATAAGTTTCGAGTTTCAAAAATTTCATGAATAGATTCTAGGTTTTAGGTTAGTAGAACCTATAATAAATTTTTGTGTTTTATTTATTTATTTATTTATTTATGTCTTCGTGCAATTTTGCAATATTTCATAGCGCTCGATGATGAAATTTCATGACCGAGACTTCTGTTTGTTAATGTTTCATATTTTTCATGTGTCTAAACATAAGTTATGATTAATAAATTGTAGCAATATGTGTAATTATTCAATTAATAATATAGATGAAACTTATATAGATCCTGAAATTGACTTTAAAACTTATGATAGGGTAGGTTTCAGAACAGAGTACGTAGAGTGGATTCTAATTTCCAAAAAATGAATAATCTGTTTCAATGAGTAAGTTCCTGATTTTAGGTGGAATATGTACAGAAGTTAAAACTGTATAACCCTAGAAATCGTTAAGCCAAGTGAACTTTCGAGATTTTGGTTGCTTGGGCGCAAGGGTATCGTTACCACGTACGGTACCTTAGTTTCCCTGCATGAGACGGAGGCGAGGCGCCGGGTTGCCAATGACGTCGTGGCACTCGGAGGAAGGTGGGGTTCCGTCGGCGGCGTGTGGCGGGGCAAGTTGTGGCAACTAGCGACGCGTCCAGCGGTGGTGGTGGTAACAGGGTGACGGATTCGAAGAGAAAGAAGCTGCTCCAATGGTGGTTTTGCTCTTCTGGTTTTCAAATAGGAATAATTTTTATAAAGTGCAAATTAAAATCCAACGGCCGAAAATAATGAGCAACACGTGCCCTGCACTTGACTGAGGCTACAGCGACGGTACCTCCATTTCCGGGTCGCTCAACTTACCACTACTCGTTCTCCTCGTTCAATGCGTGAATTTAAATGCTTGCATTAAATATTCGGAAAAAAACACCAAAAACTTCAAACTTTGCCCAAAGTGATAAATTTATTCCAAACTTTTTTTGTGACACAAAAACCCAAACTTTACAAACCGTGACGCATTTACCCCATTAAGGGCATTTTCGTCTTATTCTTTATGTTTATTTATTTATTTTTTTATTTTTTCTTCTTCTCTCCGCCGGTGTTGGGTGAGGGCGGCCCTCGTTGGCGTCGGGCGAGGGCCTCCCTTGCCAGATCTGGCGAGGGTCCGGCGAGGGAGGTCCTAACTTGACGTCAATGAGGGCCGCCCTCGCCCAACGCGGGCGAGGGCAGCCCTCGCCGGACGCCGGCTTCCCTCACCATGGCCAGCGGAGGGAAGAAAGAAGAAAAAGAAAAAAAGTTTTTAAAAGAAAAAGACCGAAATACCTCTATGATTTAGGGTAAATGTGTCACACAAATGAAAGTTCAGGGTTTTTGTGTCACAAAAAAAAAGTTTTGGGTAAATGTGTCACGGTTAGCAAACTTCAGGTTTTTTCATGTCATAGAAAAAAGTTTGAGGTAAATTTGTCACTTTGGGCAAAGTTTGGGGTTTTCGGTCGTTTTTTCCTTAAATATTTGTATGTTTTGAAATATATTTTCTTAAAAAAATATTACTTCTATCACTTACATAAAAAATGATTAAAAAATGATTTCATCGTTCACGATTAAACATTCAATAATAATAATATTTTTTATTGATTAATAATTCAAACAATACAAACAGTTATCTTTACGAAAATGACTAAGCATTCATAAAAATTGGTCGGGTACTAAAAAAAATCTCGCAAATCCTATTGGACGTCAAGCGCGTTTAGGATGTCTTGGGTCTCCAATCACACTTTCCACGAAAGAGAAATGTTCACCCTAGATAATAAATAAAGAAATAATGCAAGTTGCAAAAATTGTTTCTAGCTTGGCTAAATATCGTTTCCTTAGTCACCCTCACATGCTCTTTTCTATCTATGCAATCCTTAGACTCCTCTCTCTCCCTCGCCCCCTCCCTCATAACAAGGACGACCGCCATGAAGCTCAGATCGTGGCTCGCCACCCGCTCCTCCTCCTCCTGCACCGCCACCAACGCTGACGCCACCGTCCCGTTGTCCCTCTACCGGTCGTCTAACGGCGGCACAAGCCCCTCCTCCGACTCTCTCGGCGGCGCCACGCCGTCGTTGTCGTCATCGTCCTCCTCCTCGAGCTCGAGCTCTCGCGCGACCAGCAGCAGCATCGAATCCAACCTCTCCCTCCAAACGCTACCTTCCGTCCCTTCCCTCCAAACCCTAACCGCCGACTCCCTCCACGTCTCCGTCTCTCACAACCTCCTCCACGCCCTCTCTCCTCCTTGCCTCCTCCTCGTCGCCTCCCTCGTCCTCCACGGCAAGCTCCTCTATGCCGCCTGCGGCCATGAGATCCACGTCTACGACGCCTCCAACGCCTCCGCGGGCGGCGAGATCCCCCATGTTGATGCTTTCAACGTTCGCGCCAAGTCCTCGGGCTCCGTCAAGTCGGTCGCCTTCTGCGGCGGCCGGGTCTTTACCGCGCACCAGGACTCGAAGATCCGTGTCTGGCAGGTGGGGGCGGCGGAGGGGTGGCACGGGCTGGTCGCGACCCTTCCCACCGTAGGCGACCGCCTCCGCCGCTTCATGCTCCCGAAGAACTACGTCACGGTGCGCCGCCACCGGAAGCAGCTTTGGATTGAGCACGCCGACGCCGTCTCCGCCCTCACGGCGAGCGACGACGTCGTCTACTCCGTCTCCTGGGACAAGATCCTCAAGTCATGGCGCGGCAGCGGCAACAGCGGCTCCGACCTCCGGTGCCTGGAGTCCGTCCGGGCCCACCACGACGTTGTCAACGCCGTGGTGGTGGCCGTCGGCGGGACGGTCTACACCGGGTCGGCGGATAGGAGGATCCGGGTTTGGGCGAGGCAGGCGGGCGAGGAGTGGCACTCGCTGGCGGCGACGCTGGAGAAGCACAAGTCAGCGGTCAACGCGCTCGGGTTGACCGGCGACGGGTCGGTGCTGTTCTTCGACGCGTGGGACCGCTCGATACTGGTGTGGGAGCGGGAGGACAGCGCCAACCACATGGCGGTGACGGGGCCCCGAGGGGCCACGCCGAGGCCATCCTCTCGCTCGACCAGGCGTCGCCAACTTGCTGCTGAGCGGGTCGGCGGATCGGATGGTGAGGATCTCGCGGCGGGGGAGGAGGGCAGGTACCGCTGCTTGGCCATGTTGGAGGGCCACCGGAAGCCCGTGAAGTCGCTGGCCGCCGTCTCCGGCGGCGACGGCCTCGTCACCGTGTTCAGCGGAAGCCTGGACGGAGAGATTCGTGTGTGGCGGGTCTTGGTTTCGAGCGTCGACAAGGGCCGGTCGGGATTGTGTTGAAATTGGAAATTCGTGGGGGAAAATAAAGCGAATATATTTGGTTGAGATAAAAAAAAAAACTAAGAAATTATGGTATAAGCTGTTTTTTGAGGCTTTTTTGTGGTACCATCTTGTGAATATGTCTTTTTTTTTTTCCCTAGTTGAAGTAATTGACATCACTAGAGTTTGTATGCTCGATCAATTTCTTGATTATATTTATAATGGATTGAGTGAACTTTTGTCTCCCGATATGAAATTTTGTTTATTTTACTATTGTTTTCCTTATGAGACAAATGTCATGCAAATAATTACTGTCATTAACTAATCTCCATAAGCATTATCAACAAATATTAAATCTATTACAATACGTTCACAATGAGCCATGGATGCTGCATCACCACTTGTGAAAAGAGCATATGTCATAAGTGAGGCTACCGATGCTACTGAAATGAAATTTTCTTCATCTATTGTTTGTCCATTATATTTGGCACTAGATGCTACCTTCCCCGATCCTATTGGTGCGACATAGCTATACTTTCCTAGAACTCGCGACATCATCTATACGTGAGAACATCTTATCCAACGGTGGAGGTGGTGAAAATGAAACCTTGTTCACAATTAGGACAGCATGGCCTTTTTATTATATGGGTGGGTGTTGAAAACTAGGGTTAGTATTTGTATATCTGATGTTTTTCACTTGTACGTAACGTTTCCTCGTCATTCTTCTTTCGATTTGACCTGAGCTTACTATATTTTCGATTTATTTATACCTTTCCTCAAGGTCCCTGAAATATTCCCCCTTTTTTTTTATATTTAAAGATGGCCAAAGTTCAAAAGTAAATTATCCTTTGGGCCCAAAGGGTGGGAGAGCGATGGGAAGATCGATGGATGATCATGAAATAAATGCAAGTGGACCGCCAGTGTCGTTTGTCTTCAATTATATCTTTCTCCACTCTATCACATCCTTTCCAAGGAGAAACTTCCTCTTTTTTCATGCTCTTTAAAAATATAAAATATATTTATTTCATGATAAATAAATGAATCGCTGATATTACTTAAAAATAAATAATACATAATGAAAATATTTAAATATAAATTATTATTAATGATGAAAAGATTTTTTATTTACTAATTACTTCAAACGATACGAGCGATCGTTTTTGAAAATTATTTTTTAAATAATTTATTTTTCGCAAAATGAACAGAGTTATAGACTAATTCAATACATTCTAGAGTTACCGCAATTCATTTGATCTCCTTAATTAAAGTAATTTGGCTGATCCTTGATAGATGAATTGATTGAAAATCTCATTTAATTACTAGTCTCAAGAACCCCATATGTGTTGAATGCTAACATAACCTCTGCAAGATTCTTGCTAGGATTGTCAATAATCATGACATCACGCCGAAGAAAAGAATCTATTCCTTCGGATAATTGAAACATATGGAAATAAATTTAGTTTAGGTTACACAAGACCACACGTCGACTCTCTCCAGAAAGATCTCAAGTATAGTACACCAAACATTATCTCTAAATCCCATTTGTTTATGTAAAATAAATAAACATTAGCATTATGAAGTGCGGGCATATGTAGGGGTGTGCAACATGACCGGGTATACTTGGGAACCGGACCGGTCCACCCGGAAAACATGATCGGGAACCGGTTTTTAAAATTCGAAGCCGATTTAAACCTGTTCGGGAACCGGTTCTCAAAATTCGAAACCAATTTAAACCAGTCTAAGAACTAGTTTCGAGTGATTACACACCCGGGAATTGGTTCCTGGACCATTTTTGGAACCGATTTTGTGAATAAAGATCAAAAATCCTATTTTTTCCCCTTATTTATATTCTTACTATTGTAATCACATGTCGTTTTTCCTCTTGGTTCTCTTAAACATGTATGACACTCCTCCTTCGTCGTTCCTCTTCCTCACTCACTTCCCTCCCTCAATGGCTCCCTCTCGTACCATTCGACAGACGGACGGCATTCGTCGCCACCAAATTCTTGTGTACCATGTGAATTGACTCGCCTAACTTTTTTTTGTAGGAGGAATTATGTTTGCATAAATGAATAGCTTTATGTAATAATTGTGGGAATAAGACTAATTTTAGACCCATGTTTGTTGCTAATGTTTATGCAATGTTATGATTTTTGCTTTGCCTTATAATTTTATTTATGATAATTAGTCTTCTGGATCCTTAATTTTTTCGTTTCGTCAAAAAGTTCTTATAATTATTTATTACAAGTGCTTAATGTTTCAATACAAATTAGGAGGATTACATTATTTTCTCGTATATTAATGTAAAATTCGAAGTCGTATAAGATATCGGGAGGTTGTAAAACAAGTTCTAGTGGAAACAGGGTTGACCCTGAAATCGGACCAGAAAAATAGGGTGGGTTGGGTACAGGGTCCAAAAAAGGGAAATCGATTATAACATGGTTGGGTATAGGGTTAGGTCTAGACCCTACCCACCCTGGACCCAATCACCCCTAGGTATATGAGCATTTTGTTGTAGCGACAATAGATACATCGCAAATCAAGGACTTTCTGCAAGCCATTTTTTGCCCGGAAAAATCTCATAAACCCTAAATTTCCCCCCTGAGAAATAACCATATTTGAAACTTTTTCTCGTCTCATCAATCTCTTAACTTGTACCAATGACTAAAAATTCATTTCGTCACCGATCCGTGTTAAATATTATTTGACATGGCAGCATGCTTGGGCAATGCCAGCATTGTTATGTTACTACTACAAGCTTGAGGTATTGATGAGACGAAAATTTTTAGGGCATTGATGTCTTCCATACAAAAGTTTATGATTTTTGGTGAGATTATCCTTTTTTTTTTTTTTTAAAATTTATACTATGATGATAAAAGCACCAGGCAAATTAAACGTGATTGTCGTCAGCTCGAGCATGTCATCAAGATATTATTCTTTTCTATAAAAAAAATCTGAAAAATGTGGATATCTATTTCCACTATATTGTAGCCTTTTTTTGTGCTCAGACTTTCCTCAAAATTCCTTATTCATCTCTCTTGTTCAATCCCGCAGGGCCGCAGCGTGTAATTTGTCTTCGATCAGCAATGGTAGCCATCGTTCTCGACAACCTTTTAGATATTTCTACATTTGTCACAAGCACAAATATAACATTTCTAGCATAAGTTTTAGGAAAAAAAAAAAATTATAGCATAAGGGAAAAAAAAGTACAAAAATAGCAGGATTTATTGCGAGCATTGGAAGATCTTGCTACATGGGAATTCATGTGATCTATTTTAATATCACTCTAGCATTATTGAATAATATTAATCTGTTTAATATCTTAAATCAATATAATTTTGGCTTTGTTCGATATATATAGTTTTACAAATTTGTAGGTGCAAAAACTCCAAAAGAAACCCACCTGTGGGCAGCCGCGTTGGTATTCGTTCTCTCTTACTTTGATGCGGTTGAGAGTTCGAATTCCCGCGTTGTTATCGCGATTTAAGTGGGGGGCCCTAACAGTGGGTTGCTGGGCCAGCTTCCTCTGAGGTATAGTTGTCCAAATAGTTTCGGCGAGATCCGTCGGTGGTGCTTGGTGACCCCGACTAGCATAAGTAAAAGGGTCTCAGGCAGATCCTTGGTTATCCCCCAAAAAAAAAAAAAACTCCAAAAGAAGGTGAGAAAAGAGAAAACTAGCATAGTGAATGGCTAAAGTCAAAGTTCGCGCCCCCGCTAGATCCAATCGTAGATTCGCATTATTATTGAATACCTAGATCCATATTTAAATATTCTTTCAATTATTTAAATAAGGACATATGTTGCCGTGGATGTAACGAGGCGAAAATAACGGGACGATGCAGACAAATTCGAACTTTTATAAGCTTTTTGCTTATCTGGATAACTCCTTTTTGGAGTTAATTAACCGATATACCCGCCATTTAAATATATCTTAACCATCTAGGGATTAAGCCTCAGAATAATAGTTTATTCTTCTGCATCGTGCGTTGCTTTGACCATTTTCAACCATTGATGCATGTAAATGTTGACACAAGTCTATGGTTAAGATAGACTGAGACATCCATAAAAATATCGAGCGAAACAAAGGATTCATATATATTAATCAATAATATGTAGTCATAATTTATGAACTCTGCTATTGCTAGCGTAATTTTAGTTTTGTAAAAGTCAATTATGTTCTTTTAGTAGTTTTTCTTTACAAAACGCTTGAAATTTCAGATTACGAATTAGGATTAGGTTAATAGTGGTTCAACTCAACTCTGTAATATAGAGGGCTTGTACTCTTCTTTTGATGGTGTACATGATATTATAATTTTCTCATTCTACTACAGATTTTAAAATTGAGAAATATAAGTGTTCGATAATGTCATCCCTTCCATAATTATTGTAATAAACCTAGCTCGTATCACAATTGGAAGAGTTGAGAACTATAAAAAGCCTCTTTTTAAAAAAATTAAAAAAATTAACATGTGAATGCGTATTTATATGTACACAGAAACTAATTAAACAAATTTTGAAGTGCCGTAAAAGAAAAACTCATGTACAAGATGATGGAAAGGGAGGGGTGGTCAAGGAAGGGACATTCGCGATTGCTCCCGGAATTACTTTGTACTTTTTTTTTTATTACAGTCAAAAATGGCTCCCACGTGTATCAGCTCTTGCAACTTCCCAAAAAGAAAATTTAAACGATTGCTCCCAGAAATATTTTGGCTTTTTACTTAACAAGTTTTTGAAGTTATTATCAATAATTTTTATTTTGTATTATTAACATCTTGGTTAATATATTTTCTCCTTTTCTGTATTTTTCATTTTTTTACAACATTAAAGGATAAAAAGAGCTTTTTTTTAATATAAGATAAAAATACACTTTTTACCTCTTAAATGTCGTATAGGGTACTTCCAAAAGATGCAAATACACGACCTGCGTATCTTGAGTCAAATATGAATGAAAATAATATCGTTATTAGCTATATCACGGAATTTGTAGTACTCCCATAAAATATAGTCGGAGAAAGCTTGTGGCCTCTCTTACGACTAAGATTAATACCCTTAAAAATATTAAATTAGTGTCTCATAACATATTTATTCTAAATTAATTTTTATTTTATGAAGATTTTTAAACTGGCATGTCTGACCCAAATCTACCCACCATTAGCAATATGTGATTTTATGTGGAGGTTGCCGCCTCTCTATAGCGCCGTCCTTGAGAGAGAGAGAGATAGATAGGCATTTCTTTGTCTTCTGCTTTTCTCTTTTGAAGTGCTCTGTCCTTCTTTTCTCTTTTGATCTGCTCTTGGAGTTTGTGTGTGAATAAATTTTTTAAGCTAATCTTGTGTGAACGTGGAGATCAATTTGGCCATCCGTCCAGTTAATAGTCACTAAGGAGGATGTTCATAACATGGCTCAATAACCTCTCCAAGATTAGGTCACTTTTCTCTCCTATTTAGATTTAGGTCAAGATTTAAGAGTTTTACTCTCTTGAACTTGATCAAAATATGGATTCTGAAGCTCTTCACGAGTATTTGATCTATGTTCTTTCAACAGTTTGATATTGGTGTCTTTACATGGCAAAAATGATGAGGACTTTTAATGTAGATGTGTGCCATAAGTCAATGCAAATAGAGTGGGAGATTTTGGTGTGTGCTCATTACTGAACTTAGTGATTGGCCATCACTGATTTACACTGTCAGATGCTTTCTTGAGAAAAGAGAGTTTTCTTCTAATTGCAAATTGTGCTTTGTAATTTGCTTTCTAGTTTATGCATTTTTCCCCAATTATTTGAAATTTGTTAAGCTTGAAAATTTTCTATGTACATATCAATTATTATTTTGATAAATGAATGATATATTTCTTTCAACTCCAAAAAAAAAAAAAAAAAAGATCTTGTGTGGAGGACAAATTCGTATAAGAAGAGATTTGAGATTTTTTGTGAGATAAAAATTAATGAAGAATGAATATGTTACGAAATGATAATTTGATTTTTTTAAATTTTAAATTGGATTGAATTAAATGTGTTAGCAGGTACGAGTTGTTGAGTTATTAATGTAGGGTTTTGATACCTGTCAAAATCAAATTAAACGAAGCGTCACTTCCAAATTGATTTAGGGGCCTCTTCTTTTCCTTTTCCATTTTCTTGTCGTTTTCTATTATTAGACAACTCGAAAATTGGACCTGGAAATGCTAAGGGGCACTTGCCTTTCTTGAAAATCTCCAGCCCTACGCTTCCGGAGTGTTGGAATTCAAGTCGGTGGAAGACGACTTACCTTTATCCGATACACAAACTTTAATTAGCCTCGGAACGAATGTTGAATTGCCGATGAAACACGAATAGTATTACCTCACGTTGGTTTGGATGCGATCATGAGGAAAGCACCCGATTTCCACAGCGTAAATGCAAACTGTTTTCGTAAAGATGAAAATGGAATGCCTTGATGGAAATAGGAGAGAAAGGAGCGTACGTTCTCTCTAAACGTACTTTCTGCCAACAACAACAACAACTATCAATGGTTGTCTTCTAAGAGGTTTTTATACCTCTCACTTCATACCCTTTCAATAATGTCTCGCATCCCATCATGAACGTACCTTTTTAATTACAACATCTCCCACTCGGACATGATGGGCTTGATAGCTCTCTATCAAGAATATAAGGTATTCAACATTCATCAACTTTACAAAACAATTCATACTGGCAAATAAGCCGTGCGACCAGTGAGTACACCTGCACTTGAGAGCTCAAATTATGCATCTGTTAGGGATGACATAATGGCTACAATCCCGAAAAGAAATAAACAATCGATGTCTCACAGTGCCTCAGACATATTTTGTTACATCAGTCCAAGTATACATATCCCTTAAAGGCTATACTTGACTATTCTAAAATACACCATGTATTTACAATTATATCCGCAACCACATAAAGTGATATAATTGGTCGACCAGTAAATACATGTGATAGATGTAAAACAACAATAGTCTTCCTTCGCACTCATGTCTCTCTCCATTTCAGAACAACAGCTTTCCTAGACACGTCCCATAAGGCCATATCTATTCATAACCGTCGATAAGATGCTAAAGTAGCAACATTGATCTTTCACTTCAAGAACATAGTCAGAAGTAACATATGTCACAAAAATTGAGGTAAATTATAAATTACCTCAAAGGCTCACACGATTAGTAAATAGGGATAATTTTACTCACCTTCCCTTGTTGGTCGTATAATGCACATGTAGTATGAATTACATGCTATAGTGGATTTCTCTTTATATAAGAGCGTTTGTCATTTATCAAATATATCCACTATACGGATCTTAGCCTAAACATAGTCACGTGCTTCTCACGTACTCATGTTTAGCCCGAGTGCTATATCAGCTCGCTTTCTATAGCGCCCAATTAAGTACTCACATCCGGCATCTTACAGGCATACATGATTATGGGACTTTCATGTTCGGTCTTATTATAAATAAATCACAGACCTCATCTTGACTCCAATCAAGGCAACATATCATTTTATGTACTAAACTTGCTCCTCAGCGTTTATTTGTACATAATGTCTCATCTTAACGTGCTATCTATAGCACTTGAGGCGATTGCTCGTGTGAGTGAGCCAATCAATGCCTGCTGATATACTTTTCAATAATATATGTATGTTTGTGCTAGTCTCATAGTGGATTTGTACTTATTGATAAAACATCAAATCATTAATAAACAAACAAGTACAATACATCTGTCCACAAATACATAAACCAATGATTCTCTACAATAACAGATATCACATTCTACGCAATCCTAGTGACATCCTATGGGTCAAGAATATGTCTCTAGGAATAGCCTTCGTAAATGGATCAGCAACCATTCTATTGGTTGAAATGTATTGTAGGATTACTTCTTTCTCCGCTATTATATCTCTTATGAAGTTGTTTTTTTTTTATGTTAATGTGCTTCGTCCTTCCATGATACTTGTGATCTTTCACATAGGTAATGGCTGCTTGACTATCGCAATAAACTGTCACCGGTCTTGGAACATCAATGACAGTGGCTAAATTTGCCAAGAAACGTTTTAGCCATACTGCTTCTTGCACTGGGGCAGAACATGCAATAAATTTTGCCTCCATAGTAGACAAGGCTGTGCATGTCTGTTTCTTGCTATTCCAAGAAATTGAACATCCATTGAGCAAGAACGCATATCCAGAAGTTGATTTACGCTCATCCAGGTCTCCACCCCAATCAGCATATGAATAGCCAAATAGGCATAGATCATTCCTTTGGTAATAAAATTGATAGTCTATAGTGCCCTTCAAGTATCTCAGGATCCTTTTCATTGCTTTCCCATGTGCTTGACTAGGATTTGATTGATATTGGCTTACCAATCTCATGGCGTAACATATGTCGGGTTGAGTACACATCATAGCATACATCAAACTTCCGACCGCACTAGCATAATGAATAGTTTCCATTACTTTATTTTCTTCTGGAGTCTTAAGACACATCTCAGTACTTAGGCCTTCACCTTGCATGACAGGGGTATAAATGAGATTACAGTGCTGCATATTGAATCGTTCAAGAATTTTCATAATATAAGACTCTTGTGATAAAGTAAGGAGTTTCCTTGATTGATCTTTTTCGATCTTAATTCCTAATATATAAGCAGCTTCTCCCATGTCCTTCATTTCAAAATTGGAGGACAATCATTCTTTTATGGTGATAACCAAAACCTTGTCATTTCCAGTCAACAGAATATCGTCCACATAAAGTGATAAAATCACAAATTTATCTTTGGACCGCTTGACATATACACAATGATCTTCTTCGATCATCATGAAACCAAAAGTTGTTATGGCTCGATGAAAACGAAGATACCACTGTCTAGATGATTACTTAAGGCCATATATGGAGCGATGAAGTTTGCAAACTTTATGCTCTTGACCTTTAGCTATGAAATCTATTGGTTGTTTCATATAGATTTCCTCGTCTAGTTCTCCATTGAGAAATGCCGTCTTTACATCCATTTGATGTAATTCAGGGTCCAAATGTGCAACGATGGCTAGAATAAGGCGTATTGAGGCAAATCTTACAACAAGTGAAAATGTTTCCTCATAGTCTATACCCTCTTGTTGAGTATACCTTTCGCCACAAGGCGAGCCTTATACTTTTCAATGGATCCATCCGCCCTTCGCTTAATCTTAAAGACTTATTTGTTTCCGATGGCCTTACGATTGGGTGGTAGATCAACCAAGTCCTAGACATGATTTACCCTCGTTGACCCCATTTCATCTTCCAAAAATTTTCTCCATTCTTTCTTATCAGAGGATGCGAGAGTCTCTTGAACAGTCTTAGGCTCGGCATCGTCATTTTGAGCAATCATAAATGCTTTCCCTTCAATCTCAAAATGACGACGGGGAATACTTTTACGACTACTTTTACGCAATTGAATTTCTCTTGAATTTGATTCATCAGGCGATGCAACACTCCCACTAGGTCTTGTGTGTTGAGATAAATCTTCATTTCCCTCTACAACATTAGTGGGTGTGTTATTAGGATCTTCCATCCATATAATTGGAAATCCTTATTAATCTCACATCTATTAGGAAAATCGTTCTCCAAGAACGTGACATTTCGTGACTCCATTTCGGTCACACTTCCATTAGCTTGTTCACCTATGAACATGTACCCTTTGGACTGTTCAGAATATCTAATAAAGATACATTTCTTCCCTCTAAGACTTAATTTGCCATATTTATGGGAAGAATCATGAATATAAGCTGCACATTCCCATGGACGTAGACTACTTAAGTCTGGTTTTCTACCAGTCCATAATTTATAAGGGGTGGAAGTGAACGATTTTGAGGGCACTCGGTTAAGTACATAGGCAGCAGTCAATAACGCATCTCCCCAATAGGAGATAGGTAAATTTGCTTGCGCTATCATAGACCTAACTATTTCCAATAGGGTTCTATTCCTTCTTTCAGCTACCCCATTTTGTTGTGGAGTACCAGGAATAGTCAATTGACGTACAATTCCATTTTCATCACAAAGAGCCTTGAATTGCTCCGATAGATACTCATGTTTGCGATCAGTTCTCAATACCTTTTTCGTTTTGTTCAATTGATTCTCTACCATCGCTATATATCGTCTAAAGCAGCCTAATGCTTCTGACTTATGGGAGATCAGAAAGATATAACCGAAATGCGTGAAGTTATCTATGAAAGTGATGAAATATGAGGCTCCATGCCTTGCCCTCACATTCAAAGGACCACAAATGTCAGAATGTATGAGTTGCAATGGAAATTCGGCTCTAGTCCCTTTACCGAATAGTTTTCTAATTACTTTTCTCGCTAGACAATGTTCACATATGGGTAGATCAACATTAGTGAGTGACCTTAAAAGGCCTTCTCTAGTTAATCTTTGCATTCTTTGCAACCCAATGTGATCTAATCTAGCATGCCAAGTACTTGCATCAATATCAACATTATTAGAAGATGCAATTAAAGAAAAACAACCATTGACATTAACATTGTACTGGTCATAGTCAATGTCTAACACCATAAAACCATTCGATACATGACTTGAATCATAATAAACTGTTCCATACAAAATGTCAACACAATCACCATGGAAATTTAATACATAACCTAAGCTAAGAAGAACAACTACTGAGACTAAGTTTCGTCGAATATCTAGAGCATAGAGGACATCATGTAGGAATAGGCTTCGACCACCACGTAAAATTAATTTACATGTGCCGATACCTTTCACTTCAACTCTTGAGTTATTCCCAACATATATCCATATTCTTTTAGGCTGTATCCGACGATACTCCACAAATGCTTCTCGGTCTCTAGCTACATGGTCTGTTGCTCCTGAGTTTACAGTCCACATATGATGAGATTCAACAAGCATTATTGTGCTAGAAACAAAAGCATTACTTAAATTAATAGAGTAATAGGGTATCTCTTTCAGCTCAGTGCATTCACGAGCAAAATGACCCATCTTGCCACAATTGTAGCACTTCATCTTGGCTTTGTCCTTCTTTCTACCACATTCTTGCGTTGGAAGGTTTTAGCTCTCTTAGGTACCGATCAGTCTTCTTCCCTTTGTTGTTGAATTGAGAATTCCTTTTGTGCTTGAAGCCCGAAACTTTGCGCGAACTCGATTCAGCAACATAAGCATGGGTAGAGGATCTCGCAGCATCTAGGTGCTCATCCTCTAATTCCAAGTGACGCACTATATTATCAAAAGTGACAATATTCTCATTATGCGTCATATTGATCTTCATATGCTCCCAATTGTCAGGAAGAGATCATATAACAGTCTGAACTTGCTGTTCATCAGTAAGGGAGTGACCTGCCGACTTCAACTCACGAATCATATTTGACATCTCCCGAAGATGCCGCCTCATCGTTATATTTGGGCGCTTTCGGTATGTGTCAAACTTGATGGTGAGTCTCCTCAGCTTAGTGGCAGATGTACCCCAAAACTTATCTTTCAAGGGAACCCACATTGTCTGAGCTTTATTATAACTTTCAAACTCACACATGAGATCATCTTGCATACAGCTTAGCAACGTGATGCGAGCAATGCTATTCTTCTTTTTCCAAGCTTGATAAGCTTCTAGATCTCTTCTGTGTTGAGCTGAAGTTCCATGCTCAGGTTCATCCATGGTGTGGTTGAGGGTTTCCAAAACCTCTTGCTCCTCAAGGATGTACTGAACCTTTCGGTGCCAAATATCATAATTGTCACCGTTCAGCTTTTCACTCTTATTGAGGTCAGCCACAATGGTCTTGGATGCCGATGTCATAATCAATTGCTATAACATATTGACATAATAGACGTAGAATCAATACTAGCACATTTTTCAGAGTAACACATATATTTAATTTACAGCAAAAACAAACTAAATTAATGATAATTCAACAAAAGACACAGAAACAAAAGTTCACTATGTTCCCAATAAACTTCTATGTGCAATTGTTTTATTATCATTAATTAGTTTAATTTGCGCAAATTTTAAGTTCTAGATGAGAACTCCTTCGAATTCTACCAACCTACAAACTCCCACTAGGAAAAAAATAATTACATGACCTCAAGTAATTTCTACATTTTTCCATTAACACAAAAGCATAGCATGATATAAACCAATGTACAAAAAAAAAAAAAAAAAAAAAAAAAAACAATCATGCTGCAACTACAATAAATCCGCAATTCAAGATCTAACAGAAAAATAAGGATTTCCTACCATTGTTTGAATTTTCTAGCAACTAGAAAATTGCAAGTATATTAAACTATATACATGATATCATCAAACTAAGCTCTAAACAGCATATATGACATCACTTGCACACAAGCTAGCTACTGTATTTCTTAAAACACAAGAAAATACAAGCTACAAATGAATAAACTATGCATTAAACCCCAAAAAATATGCGTACTTAGGGTTTCCTACACATTTTTCACACATTTATAAAATTAAAAAATATAAAATAATTATACCACAGTGTAGAAAACATTCATATGAACCAAATGCCGCTGACAATGCTCCAATTGGAGCTCGCATACGCCCCCATGCGCCGCCTGAGTGCGTGGCACGTGTGGCGCACGCGCCAGCGAGCCAAACGGCTCCTGGCCGGTTCGACCGGTCCGACCAGTTCAATGGTCGGGTCGGGTCGGGTCGGGTCGCTGGCCGGTGATCGGCCGGCCAACTTCCGCCGGCGCTGACATCATCGATGACGTCATCTAAGTGGTTACTGACCGTTGGATGATGTCATGGATGACATCATCAGTGACGTTAGCACGCGTTGCTTCGCCGATGTGCGCGTAACGCTCACGCGTCGGTTCGCTGACGTCAGCACATGACGTCACGCGCTTGTTCGCTGGCGTCCCCAGCACGTCCGGGGCGTGGATTCCACGTGCAGCAGCTTTTGGCCGTGTGTATGGGTGCGTTCGGCATCCTCTGGCGGCGCTTGACCCACTGACGGACTCGTCTCGATGAGTACTTTCACTTTGTATATTTAAAATTAATTTTGAGCAAAAAATTATTTCGAAAAAATGGCCAAAACCGTACGAGTGTACGCGACCCTGAACCCGTTCTTCGTTTCGGTTTGTTTTCGAGTTTTTAGATGGCAATTCCGACCATTAGACATCCAAACAGTGTAGATTTCATACTCTTGATCTCAATATCAAAAGGTAAACGAGAAAAATCAATGAAAAACAAGGTAGAAATCACAACCTGGCTCTGATACCAATGTTGGAATTCAAGTCGACGGAAGACGACTTACCTTTATTCGATGCGCAAACTTTAATTAGCCTTGGAACGAACGTTGAATTGCTGATGAAACACGAACAGTATTACCTCACATTGGTCTGGATGCGATCACAAGGAAAGCACCCGATTTTCACAGCGTAAATACAAACTGTTTTCGTAAAGATGAAAATGGAATGCCTTGATGGAAATGGGAGAGAAAGGAGCGTACGTTCTCTTTAAACGTACTTTCTGCCAACAACAACAACAACCATCAACGGTTGTCTTCTAAGAGGTTTTTATACCTCTCACTTCATACCCTTTCAATAATGTCTCACACCTCATCATGGACGTACCTTTTTAATTACAACACGGAGAAATCATGTGAAGAGAGGAAGTGATCATGATTTGGTCGTGGTGGGTCGTTGAGTCTCAAGTTGGCAAGTTGAGCACACCAGTGAATGAGATCAAAGCCATGCGGAGTCAATGTAAACCCCCAATTGACATTAAATAAAAATAAAAGTATACAATGGTATTTGCATGGACTCGATTATTTTGTAATTTCTCATATGAGCAAATCTTCGGTCAGGAGATATTTTTGGTCCCCCTTGGAAAATTAAAAAAGAAGAAGAAGATGTACGTGTGGTTTTCTTTTCTCCAAATACATCATCACTAAACACTCATATAATTGCAAAAATAATAATATAGTCTAACATTAATTGAAGCTATCATCGGCTTTTTCGATATGACATGATGATACTCATGATTCATTCTTGCATAGGCTCCACGTATGACCATTGAACTCGAGTGTTTTTTCAATTAAGTCATTGCAGTGTGATTTTTCCAATTACTAAGCATACTAAACTTTCATTTCTTCACAATTGATTTGTTTCAACCGAAACTCGATCGATGTTCCTATCTGATGCGACAAAATGCAATTAATATGTCGCATCATATTGCCACATGGCCCTCCATTTTGTTTAGCGGAAAGCTGAATGCATTCCGATCAAAATGCCTCCCGATCAAAATGCCTCGATCCCAAGAAGATGATTACCTAGTGCGTTGGATGATTCAAATCGAAATTTGGTTTCTGAATTTCAAAATCCAGTGAAGTTAATTTAAGGGCAACAGTAAGGAGTAGATGTATTGTCGCTCAATCGAGCATAGTCATTTGATTTTATTTAAAAGAAACATAAATATACTTGTGTTGGCGCCTCTCACATCTGAAAAATCTAAGAAAATTGAGTGCTTGGAACGTCAAAATGGATGCCGATTAATTTAACGCAATGGCATAAAATATCTGATCCATTTTTGTTAATTCGGATCTGGCCAAACAGCAATCTTTGTTCGGAAAATGTTAACGAGTGCCAGCCTCAAATTTTCCATTCGTAGTAAGTAGTACTCTGATGATGGTTTGCAGCTCGGTTGTTGTCCCCGAGCTTAGAAGTGGGCTACCGGCGATGTTGGCGGCGAGAGAATGAATGATCGAGATCTTTTCATGTATTGGATCGCCGTTGCATGGCGCAAATCGAATGGTGAATGGGACGATGATGAGGGTTGGGTACAGCACGCGGTAACAGTATCATTCAATCTCCTTCTCACCGGGACACTTTTTGTCAACAGACGTTACAATCTGCTGATCGAAGATTGCATTAGCATGAAGCTGGTCAAATTAGGATGACACAATACAGCGTATGACGCTTTGAAACTGGAATTTCTTTTCTTTCCTTGCATGTCGAGGTTTCGTGTTCTTTGCACGAACGCCAATCGACAGTAGACATGCGCGAACATGGTGTTGTATAAACATTTCTCTCTCTCTCTCTCTCTTCCTATAAAATGGTTACGTGTTTCATGACAGAGGATGGAGACAGAAGAAGACGATGGAGAATAGACAAACCCTTCGTCGCTGTCTTTCATAGATTAATCACGAGGCAACTTGCATGGCTGGTTCGGCATTGAGATGTACAATTCGTCTTTATTTATAAATAAAGGCACAATCCGTCCATATGCATTTAGATGCTTTGGACTCAAAGTCGGCAACTACAATAAGCGATAAACAAATGCTTAGTTTGTATTTATATAAACTTAAGATAGAACAAAGACCATCTATGCCGACACGCATGGTGCCTTCTTAATGTCTGGATGAATTTCAACCTCGAATATATTGAGTGATAAACTTTAGGCTGTCAGAGTTGCTTTGGCCTGCTTGAAATTGGGCCACACCTAATCATCTCTATATCGAATGGTGCTAGCAACCCCTTTGAGTATTAACATAGAATTCCATATTAGCTGCGGAAAAGTTTGGATTAAGTCATAACTATTCTGTACTACTAATGAATAAAAGATTTAAAGTTGACAAACCCGTCATCGTAGCCCATCAAGATGTTAACAATTAGAAAATCTCTCTATACAAAGTATATTCAAACTAGACAACGTAACACGAGCAACTTAGAGGCTTGCTCATGACTGAATCGAACTCGTGAAGCGGTGCAACATAGGCAATTCCTTCACCACTAGGTTGACCCTCTTAGTGGTATATTGATTTTATATCAAAGTGGAGGTTTGCCTCACTTATTAGCTTTTTTTCCTAATAAGTCAAAAAATAAGAGTAGGGTTATATTATCGAATGTCATTAAAAGTTCTAGAGCTGGTAAAATGGGACCCAAACCCATATTATGACCAATTTTTAGTTAAATAAGTCATATATGAGTCAAGTGAAAGTTAAATATGAGTCAGAAATGGATTTAAAAAAGTAAAGCACAAAAAGAAATGAGTCTGAATGGGTTACAAGGAAACCCACTTTGAACCCATGGCCTTCCCTCTTTAACTTTATAAAAATGTTTTTTTTTTTTACAAAAATTGAAATTATAATTATTTTTCATATTTCAATTTTCTTTTCTTTTCTTTTTCTTTCTTTTTCTTCCTTCCTTAGTCGACGGTTGGTGACAGGGCCGGTGAGGCTCGAGCTCGGCACGTGAGCTCAAGCATTGGCGAGGCTTGAGTCTTGTCGGATCTAGTGAGATTCGAGCTCACCGGCGTCGGGCGGGCCTCGGCCACGCCAGATCGGCGAGCTCGATCTCACTTGTTGCTAGTTGCCGGCCGCCATCGTGGCCGGTGGTCGGCCGAAGAAGAAGAAAAAAAAAGAGAAAAAGAAAAATAATTATTAAAAGTTAAAAATTATATTTTAAAAAATAAAAATAATAAAAAATATTTTTAAAAAATAAAAAATATATTTTTAAAAATAAAAAATATATTTTTTTAAAAAATAAAAATATATTTTTTAAAAAATAAAAATATATTTTTTTAAAAAATAAAAAATATTTTTAAAAAATAAAAAATATATTTTTTTAAAAATTATATATTTTTAAAAAAAAAAAAAAATATATTTTTAAAAAAATAATTAAAAATTAATTTTAAAAAATTAAAAATTAAAAAAAATTAAAAATTATATTTTAAAAAATTAAAATTATATTTTAAAAAATAATTAAAAATTATATTTTAAAAAATTAAAAATTATATTTAAAAAAAATTAAAAATTATATTTTAAAAAAATTAAAAATTTGATTTTAAAATTTTTTTAAAAAGAATTATAAAATTTTCCATTGTATTGCATAAAAGTGTCTTAGCAATACTTTAAAAAAAAAAAAAAATCATAAAAATGAGCTTTTTAGGTTTAGTTAAAAAATTTTCATGTTACGCTTTTAGTTACTCAATAGTATGTGCACTTCAAATAAGAAAAGCATATGCAAGGTCTAATTCTTTATAAATATTTCAATTTATAGGTTTTTTTAAATTTTTTTTATTTACTATTTTTAATTTAATTTGAAGTTTTAATCCAATTAATATATAATAGATATGGGTTTTCCTAGAATATTAATAGGTTTTAGCGATACAGGTTGGGTCGAGTATGGGTTGTGTATGGGTCGGGTCGGGTATGAGTCACTTGATTTACACTACATGAATATGGGTCAAAACGGGTTAAATGAATCAAAAATGGGTTCCATTTTAGACCCGACCCACCCATTTGACGGGTCTAATTAAAACTACCTACAACCTCCACTTCGTAGACAACTAACGATTTCTTTATCATTCAAATTTTGATTAAGTGTAGCACTTGTCTTGACACTAGTTTTACATAAAAAGGAAGGAAATTTGTACTTTAGAAAAATCAAATTTATTTACCTTTGCAATCTATCTGCAATTATTTCTTTTATTTTATCTAGATACTTTTACTACTTTAAAAAAAAAAAAATTACTTAAAGTAGGTTAAGCTGAAAAACGAAAACTGTATATGCGGGCCGTGGTGTGTAAGCTTGGCCCACCCCTGCCATATCTATTGGAAGGACTTCGGCGCTGAAGTAGCTACGCAAGTTTTGGCTAGATAGGTCTAGCTGAAATAGAAAAGGACTTGCTCTGACGAAGTTGAGAGAGAGAGAGAGAGAGAGATCTTACAAACTACGAGTATAAGAACGGCCTTAACCTGTTCCCTTGCTAGCATATGCTGATCTAATTATTTCTTTTTGTATCAACACCGAACGGTCGGACTGGCCCTAACCCGTTCCCCTGCTAGCATGCGCAGATCTAATCATTTCTTTCGCCAGAGAGTAGTTTTAATGGGTCTACATACACAGACAATGGATCCTCCGCGAGTGAACTAAATTGGTCAAGTCCAATGAAACATCTTTGCTACTCCAAGAAAAGAAGTGAAAAAGCAGACAAAAGTCTATTTCAGACTTCGAATCCTGCATATTCAGAATGCTCCAGAAAGAAAGAGTGAAAATACGCACCTGATCTGATGAAAGCACGAGCCATCGCGTCAATTGATTTTGTGGACTCGACGTGGTACTCTAGACTTGCACGCCCAATAAGGGCATTGTGTATACGTGCCGCTACTCGCAGTATGATTCAAAAGCGAAGCTACGGCTTCACGTTGCAACCACACACGTTGTTTTGCACGCGAATCATCTGTCCAACCGCCAATCTTCCAAACCTTCACATCGTCAGCATCAAGATCGTGCGTGCATGTCATATACAGATCAGAAGTGACAGTAGAGGGCGACCATTCGCAGTTCTCAACATGTTCTGTGGACCTTTCGTCGCTAGAACTTCCATTCTCATGTGCCAGCTGAGATCTGCAGCAGCATCAGCGACGGACGTGGGCTTTTTGCTTGTCATGGCTTTGACTCATGAAATAGGGTTTTGCCATTTGCCCACATTTTTCTTGAAGATAAACATGAGCCAAGGCCCACCACTTTGGAATTCAATAGATAACCGAATTGGTCAAGTTGGCTATTCAATCTTGGCTTTTCACGGATCGAAGCGGGTCCTTCTATGCCTCCAAATGCTGGGGCCAAGTGAATTGACTCTGGTTCCAAAGTCAACATTTATGATTGGATGACAATTTATTACACAAAACCTCAAGTTGCCCTGAATAAAAAATTGAAACTCGTAAAGGGCTTAAAGAGAATCTCATATAGAACTCAAGACATTCGGGTTTGATATTAGGTTAAAGAGAATCTTATATAACTGAAAAGTTAAGAACTCAATTGATAAATTACAAAAATATTTATAACTAAATTGACAAATTTTCAAAAAATTCAAAGATCCGGCAAGGCCGAGGCCTCGCCCAACACCGGCGAGCTCGAGTCCCGCTAGATCCGGCGAGGCTTGAGCCTCGCCAGTCGTCGGCGAGGCCAAGCCTCGTTGGCTTTGGCGGGACTCGAGCTTGTTGGCGCCGGGCGGGGCTTGATCTCGTCGATCTAGCGAGGCCAGGCCCTACTCGATGCCGTCGAGCTCGAGTCTCGCCAAATCCAGTGAGGTTCGAGCCTCGCCAGTCATCCGGTGAGGGCCGTCAAGCCCTCGCTCTTCGTTGCATATGGGTACCTCAGGCTACGGGTCCGGTCTCGTGTGGTACCAATCTATAGGTCCAAAAGGGGGAGGAGAGCCATCCTCCGAGGGAGCGGTGGCAGACTTTTCTATTACATCCTCCGATGCGGCTACAGAAAGCAATTCAAGGGCAACATCCGATGAAGCAGTGGCAGCTAAAAGTCAAAGCAATGGGCTGACTTCCTAGAGAACTTTGCTGACTCACCTGCTGACGATTGAAGCTGGGCTTATAACTACTATAACTATAGGTGGACTCTTCTCTCAACTTCTTTAGAACCGGAAACGGGGGAGAGCAAAAAAGGATGAAAGAGGAGTTGCCTCCGTCCTTCCTTCGATGGAGGCTGAATGCTGCAGGCGAGGGCTTGCAAGCCCTCGCCAGCCCTTATCAGTGGCTGGTGAGGTGGGAGAGCCCTCACCCAAGGCTAGCGAGGGGCGACCTCGCTGATGGCTGCGAGGGGTGACCTCCCCCGCCTCCACCCGCCGCTCCACCGACAACCTCGTCTTCTGCCAGGACTACGACTAGGACGCCCACGCTGCCTTCTTCATCCTTTCTTCCCACCACCGCTCTCAGATCGACGACTTCTCCGGCTACCCCTTTTTCCCTTGAGGACCTCCTTGTAGGGCCTCGATTTGGACGGCCCCCCTCCCCCACGGCCAGCGAGGGCTCGATGGCCCTCACCTGCTGTTAGCGATGGGCGTCGAGCCCTCGCTAGCCCTTACTAGCAGTTGGCGCTTGCCGGCCTTTCCCCAAGTCCGATGTTCTTGATCTGGGCAAGAAGAAGTGAACAGGGCAACCAAAAATGGAAAAAAAAAATGTATGAAGATACCCTAATTAGGCCACCGGAATATGCAATAGAGATGCATCTATTCACCGGCCGGCGAGTGAGGTCTTTCTTTGAGATTAAATGACCACTTTGGGTCATTCTTTGAGACAAATTTCACTTTAGGTCCTCTTTTGAGAAATGATGGTACTTTGGGTCATTATTTGAGATTTTCCCTAACCCACACGAATGTATCTCGTAACTAATAGTCCAGAATTGATCAAGACATCAATATGGGGAAATAATTTGTGTTCTGTAACAAATTTTGGGTCGTTTTGAAGAATACAAAGCAGGTAGATTTGTGCTCTATAATTAAGGTTACTTAATTTATATTGGTTTGCTAAGTTCATTTTTTTTTTGGTCGGACCTATTCTATTCCTACTCTAACTCTCACTCTCAGACTTTTGCCCTGCCTCCTTGCAGGATGTGGGAGTCAAAACCCACTCCTGAAACTAAATCGTCCCTACCTCGACCCCTTGAGAAGGTGGGGATTTGAACCCCCCACCTCCCCCTTCCAAGTTGGAAGGGTGGCCATTGGGGCAAACCCGAGTGGTTGCTAAGTTCAGTTGATACACAAGTTAATTAGACCTACCTAAACTCAACCATAAGTACGACTCTTCACTTTTAGATTAGTGTTAGAGAGCGGTTGAGATGATGGACACATTAAATAAACTCTTTTTTTTTTTTTAATCACATATCACCAAAAATTGTAGCATAGGATTAGACAAAATTAGCAAATATATTTAAGGAGTTTTTTTTTTTTTTTTGGTGATTGAGGATCCGCCGGAGTATGCCTTTGTCGGCTTACGCCGATTTGGGGTCTCACGGGCCTTCGCAGTGGAGGACCTACAGCGACTATACCTCGGGGGAAACTGGCCTAGCAACCCACTGCCGGGGCCCTCGCTTGAATTGCTAGCAACGTAGGGTTTCAAACTCTCGACTTCGCTGGAAGGGGAGTTCTCAACCAACTGCGCTGCCCACGGGTGGGTTATTTAAGGAGTGTTAATCGCGAAGAGATTCATGGTTATCTTTCCATGCGAAGAACTGCTCTTGGAATGGTTCATCCACATATTGTTATAATTTTGTAAAGAACTTAAGTGTTAAAGAGAAAAGAAAAAAGAAAAAAAAATTTGACCCAAGAAAAGGGACAAAATGGTAAAAGCGAGAAATTACCTACCCACTTTCCACTTAAATGGGCAATAGGTGAAATTCGTGGAGTGTTCCAAAAAATGCAACAACCGACTTTATCTCCTTTATTTTCCTTTTTAAAATTTTTGAATAAATGCTTTCTTAAATTATCGAAAAATTGTAAGATGTTCATTATGTATTTGCTTTTAAGAAAAGAATTCATATAATGGTAAAAAGAGGAAAACGATGGCAGAGCATTTTATGTCGTCATTTAAGTAAAGTTATTAAATTATTGGTCTTCTGTGCTGCTTCACATGAGCGAAAACCCATTTCTGAAATTTGCTTTCCGAAACTAGAAACCCAGCACAGTCGTTGCTCATTTAAAGGATATACTATAAACACCGGCAGCATAGAATGGGGCACTCTTAGGCATCGTTAAATTTACGGAAAATGAATGATTTCTAAAATACTTTTCTAAACGATCGTTGATATTGCTTACAAAACTGCCAAGCACTCACCCATTTGCACCTATAACCTGCCAGAAATTATGTGAAGTTCAAAGCTTCCTTTCCTGCTACAATAAGTAGAAAACGATAAATCCTGGCAAAACTAAGAGCTCCTAGAAGAGGGGTAAAAAGAGGTAAAATGGTCACCGTCTCGTCCACGTCGAACGCGTCGTGTTTACCAACTTGAACCACTGGCTCGCCGGGTCGCAGGTAGCATCTTCTCTCAAGCATTTGCAAGGACTTGCGACGACGGTCTTAGTACTGAAATCTATGTCCAAGCAGACAGTGACATTACTACCAACGATGTTGGACGAAAAATGCATTTTAGAATCAGAAATTCTCTTCCATTTAGACCCCTGGTCCACGCAATTTGTGCTGAGCTTCACGGGCTTCTCCAGCCGATCCGCTTGCATACACAAATCCGTTCCTCTCATCAGGACCGTGTGGCAGCGCGTGTGGGTCCAAGCTTCGGACTCGTTGCACGCGCCCAGCTGCAGCTGTTCCTGCTCTCGTTTCCTTTGGATGCAGAGACCCGTGAGCGGATGAAAAAGAATTCTGCGCGTAGGATTTGATGAAGTTGCACCTGCAATGTCATGGACATAAGAAAGATAAAAGACGTGATTTACGACATGATCGAAGGGTTGATTAGTCGAGTTCCATTTGAAGAGGGACTCGTGTTTGATTCGGTCTCTCGATTTTCAGTAGATATCGTCACCAAGGAAATCTTGGGTTTTGGTGATTGAACCAAAAAGAAAAAAAAAAAAAAAGATGAACAAAATTAGGAGCGTGTAGTGTTGTTATACCTTGAAAAGGGGCTTGAAGGGCAGAGATCCTTTGCAAGAAGCTGGCATTTCTAAGCCCGGAGAAGTCCTTGTTCAGCACCCCGAACGTCTCGTCCATCCCTACGATCCCTTTTCTCAAGTAGTAGCTCCCCACAAGCGTCCACAAGGCCCAAACGAAGTCGAGCTTGGCCGCGACTCCGAAGAAGCAGTTGAAGTACCGGTCGTCGTTCACGTTTAGTCCGCTCAGTTCTCCTCCAAATTCGCTCACGAAGAGCGGCATTCCCTGGTTTAGTATGAACCCTGCCTTGCTGATCACCTTGTCCATCGCGTCCTTGCACCGCTCGTTGGCATTGCCGTCCTCCCAGATTGTCCTGCTCGAGTATGCGTACCAATGCAGCTCGAAAACTAGCTTTCCGGTGAAGCTCACCCTCATTGGTATGTGGCCAAGGAACCATAGGTCGGTGTCCCAATAGAGGCCAGAGGCTATGACGAGCACATGCGGGTTCGCCAAATGCACCGCTTCAGCTCCTCTCTCCATGTACCTGGAGTTCATTTTAGGACCGAAATCGAACGTCAAACCGGACGATCATATTAGGTCAAATACGTCCCAGCGATCCAAAACCCTAACATAATTAGTCGATGTAGTTTATCAACTCGTCCATTAAATATCTCATGTTTTGCCTCATTTTGCGACGCTCAACATGTGTTCCTTCAATTGAATAACGACCTACTGTAGTAGCAACAGAGTCAGTTCAGACTGAAGCTAAATCCGCAACTTTTCTGACAAATTTACATGGAATACCTGAGCCAGTCTCGCAAATTTTCTTTAGGACCTCGGAGCTCGTTCCTCAAGCTCATACCGACCACATTACCAACACGGCGGAACAATGTGGCCATCTGAGTGAGGCCCTTGATCCAAAGGTTCGGGTTGAAGTACGGGTCGCCAAAGAACCCGTTACCGTCACGGTTGCTGCAACACCAGCCGGGCTTGCTAATGTGATTGTCTAGTATGACCATTACATTATTGTCTCCAAGGCTTGTAACAACCGCCTGTAGCGTGCAGATTAATCTAACTCACTGACTGGTGTCAATCTATGATGATGAATTGCGAAAATGCAAAGTACAAATCGTACCCGGAAAGCAGCGAGAACAGAAACATCCAGAAGAGACGGATTGTTCTGTCGAATGCCTCCGATATAATCAACCAACCCGAGATTCCGGAACGATTGCGCCACCGACATCGAACCCAGCGAGTCGTTGGTGACCATGAAGAGCGGCCACGTGAGCCTGACGCAGTTGAATCCCATCGAGGCAATCTGCTTCGAAATCCAGTCTACGGGTTTCTTGTCGAGCCCTTCCGCGACCATGGGCTCGAGGTGCGACGCCCAGTTGACGCACGCCAGCTTCACCCTACGCCCCTGCTTATCGACGATCCACCTCGAGTCGGTGTGAAGGCGCCACGGGGCCTTCGCGGGCTCGGCATGTCGAGAGGCCACTAGAGCCCAGAGGGCGATGAAACACAAGTAGGAGGGACGTCGTCTCATGGCGATGGCGAGTTTTCTCTATCGGATGATTGCTTTCTAACTAGCGAGGATTCAAGGGAAGAGAGAGAACCCAGAACAGGTGACGGAGCTGAAGTAGTGCATGAAACCGAGCGGGGTTGTCTTGAAAACGTGCTTTGAAACTGTTCAGATATCCGCTTGCCGCTGCTGATTTTCGAACACGATACAGACATCGGTAAGAACTGTACTGCCTCAAGAACCACGACACCCGAGAAGGGACTGCGTCAAGGGTTGGAAAAATCGGATCGAAGGTCGGAACAGAAGAAAACGAGCCAAGTCTCGAACGACCTTCGCGGAAACAAAAGTCAATGTCGGTTTCGCACGCAGGAACGACGAAATCAAAAGTCGCCCACTGCCGTGGATTGACATTTTTCCTAAACATAGAGAGGTCAAGGTCGCACAGAGCACGTTTCGCGCCTCGAAACCACACCGCATAGTTACTCCGAAAAGAAAGAGAGATGTGGAGCATCGAGCCCAAGCTCCCGCTCGTCGAATGCTTATGGTGTCCACGTAAATTTTGTTAAGCACCAGAAATATCCGTGCCTCGCTCTAAAGGAAAAATTACCAAATTAATCCTAAATTTATTGTACGGATACTAATTCAATTCTTAACCTTTTAATTTTGACAATATAGTTCTTTCAGACATTTGCCATTGGAAATTGCTAACGTGGCATTTGGAGTTGCTGGTTGTCCTACGTGGCACACTGACTTGGACAATTTTATTCGAAAATGTTGTCTAACAAGAATCGTCGTGTCGCAATAGCGGCAATTGGCTAGAATGATTACATTAGAATTTCGGGTAAATGTTTAGGATAATAATAACAAAATTAAAAAAATTTAGAATTGAACTAATACTCGTAGAATAGGTTTACAATTGAATTGTTAATTTTCACTTGCTCAAGCCTAAGATTATATGTGTTATATTTGTCGAAATATTTAACTTTGTGCCGTTGACTTGGTGGGGGAGAAAACGAGCATTTTTCTAGTATACAATTTTATCTATAGTCTCCGTCCATTTGCTCCTTTTTGTGTATAGAGAATCAGGGGTGATTTCTTCAAAATCATCTTTCAATTCAGCATATTTTAGCTTTCTTTTGTACACAGTTCTTCTTTTTTTTTTCAAAACTATTAAATGTCTATCCTTTGTTTTGACAAGACTTGATGGATATCTCATCATCCACAATAATATATCATGAAGAGAATTGTTGAATATCTTGAGAAAATATGGAACATGCAATTGTAACTTTAGATGAATTCGTGGCATTTCTTATATCTAGAATCCCATTGATTTAATTTCAGAGTAGGATTACTCACATTTTTCCTTCCTTTTCTTATAAAAATTTCATTACCTGTAGTTGTTTGTTAACATTTTATGCATTGGGAAAATTGCACCAAAGTCCTAAATGCTTGGCCCAATGCTCAATAAATATCTAAGGCTGCATTTAACAGTGAGGATAATATTTAGGATAGGATCATATCCTGCATTTAGTGCCTGCTCAAGACCAAATAAAATTTGATATAAGGAAGACATAGACCGGATAAAATTATTCCACGAGAGAGATGGGATGAAGGTGAATAGAATTTTTAACATCCAAAATACGAATATTATTTTTCTCAAATAACAAACTTCTTAAATTGACAAAATTAAAATTATACTTCAACATAAATAATATTTGAAATCTAATATAATAAATTCAAAATAACAAAAAAATTAGTTATTTTAATTGAATCTTTTAATTCGAATTTAATTCTATTTTATAATATAAATTCAATATACATATATAACAATATATAATAAAATTTTATTAGAGAATGGTGGAAGGGGAAGATAGGAAAAGATTAATTAAAAAAGGAAAACAAAAAAAAAGCAAATAAAAATAAAGTAGCCAATAGTGTCGCGAGAGATTTTTACCATTTTTGTTTGTAATTTTTTTTTCATTTATACAATATGCTTTTTATACCAAACAATATATATGTTTTGAATATATTTGATTTTATTACTGTAATTATCAAACGGTTGACAAGATATAACAAAATATTTGGATTTTATATCACATCTTATTTAGTCCTATCCTAATAAAAAATCTTTGCAATCAAGTCTTAAACATTTTTATTGGTTGCAATCTGATTCTTGTCACAAGTTACTGGCCATATTTGCTAACATGCCACACTGGAGATCCAACATGGCATTTTGTTTTTTAAAATGGTTTTTAGCTTATGCAGCGTTGATGTGGTGTTGACGTGGCACACATAAGAGAAAAGCCAAAATAGAAAAACAAAACCTAAATCGCGTAAATTTTCTAAATCAAATACCTCCGGTGCCAATTCCTGCCGGTTCAAGTTGACATGGCTGTTGAATCATGCCGAAGTATGACGTGGGGAAAAGTTTTGCCTTCACGACAAGCCACCGCGGAAAACGACCGGTAATGCGATACTTCCCTCCGTGGGCAAGCGATCGTGAAAAGCTTGGCCTCCTTTCATCGACAAGCCACCGCGGAATGTTTTTTTTGTCCTATGTAATCCACTAACATTGTCCAACGGCCACACCAGTCCTGATAATTGGATTAATTGGTGCTGGAAAAACATGATTAGAAAATTTACTTAAGTTCAAGGATTTGCTTAAGCAAATTAAATCTTCAAGGACTTGATTGAAATAGTGCCAAGTTCGGTAGAATTTCATCTCGCTGCATCCATTGGCAATCACCAAAAAAGTATTAAATTTATTGTACTTTTACTAATTCAGTCTTAAACCTTTTAATTATGTCAATTGAGTTCTAAACTTTTTTACATTTTGCTAATTAAGTCTATCCGATCGATTTTAGCACAGATTGCTGATATGGATATAGTCAATCCTCCTTGGTATCGTTGGTGCTAATGTGGACTTTTTAAAATGTTTTTTCTCTCATTTTCTTTACTTTTTATTGTCTTTTTGAGTAAGGGCTAGTTAGAATGTTGCGACCTTCACCCAAATTTGACGAGATCACTAGATTTGGGTTAGGCAAAGGATTAGTGGCCCTCGTTAGCTTTGGGCAAGGGCTCGTGCGCCCTCTCTTTGGTTGGCGAGGGCTACCAAGCCCTCACTTGGCCACTACAAGGGGCCCTAGCTAGAGGACTAGAATGCCCTCGCCCAATATCGATGAGGGTTGCCAGCCCTCACTCCAAAAATAAAGTAAAGAAGAGGAAAAAGAAAATCATAAAAGATTCAAGTTAGTCATGCCATATAGGACAGCCGGCATCCATGTCAACTGGCCCATAATTGGCCTGATAGATTCAATTGGCAAACGTAAATGAGTTTATGACTCAACTAGCATAATTAAAATGTTGAAAATTGAATTGGTAAAAGTATAATAAATTTAAGGACTTCCTTAGTAATGTTTCCTAACTTATTGTATGAATTTAGGCTTCCTCTTAGCAATGAAGGTATGATGCTCTTGCCACGCTTTCCCAACTTGGGTGCGTAAAACCCTTATCGTTGTCTTACCACCTTGGCAACTCCTTGGATTCATACTAGAGCGTCAACATGGTCTTAGTGTAAATACTGATCTAAGCTACAAAATATTTAGGAATCTCCCTTTGTATCGAGTCAAAAAGAAGAAGATCAATGATAAAGAGGACAAGCTATATGTCTAATTTAGAATGGGACAACCTCAATTCGCTAACTCCCACCAACTAACATATCCTTTAAAGATGTTCAAGGTCCACAAAAAGCAGGAGCACCACATCGATTACACAATAGAACAAGAAGAAAATGTTGGAGATATGTTTTGCGCAAATTAATTTGATTTAAGATTCTTAAATCAATCTGTTGGGTTTGTAGGATTCCCAAAATCGGGATTCGACACTAAATCGAACCCCTAAAACAAGTGCGGAAGACGAGCCCGGGAAAACCACATGTATCACCGATCCTAAGGCACATCACAGAATCGAACGTACCTTGTTAGCCATAGATTAAACACCGACGTTGATATGAGGAAGAAGAACTGATCCCGTTCAATCCGATGACGTCAATTCGCCTTGAAGAGAAGAGAGTGTCGTTACTATTTTTTCTTTTGGAGGGAGAGAGGGAGGAGGAATGTACGTACGTCAAAAGGTGCCTTTCTCCCTCTTTATTTCCCTCTTATATATGTCCATTCCAAAAAGAAACGTGTCCCTTCATTATATCCCTCTATCCATGGGCCCTTATATTGTGGGCCGGGCTTTTAGGCCCAACATGGGCGGACGGGCTAACTTAGGCCCATCACATTAATAATTAAAACCATCATCTCCCACTCGCACATGGTGGGCCGAACATGATTCTCTTTACCTCTCTTCAACATTCATACCGGTGAATAATCCGTGCGACCAGCATACTTTGAGAGCTCGTTGCCATACATCTGTTAGGAATATATAGCAGCTCATAATGGGCATCACACTCTGAGTAGATTTAGTATGCAGTACCCTAGATCGATCAATCACATTTATATCTCTCTTAATCTCTTTTAAACAATGATATATATATATTGTATTCTCAATTATGATTATCCCAAAGACAGTCATAATTGGTCGACCAGTGAATACAAAACTACAATGTGATTCTCCAAATTCGATCTTCCTCTTTCCTTCAAACTCTCAATTTCAGTTCAGGTTGCTTTTCTAGAAATGTCCCATTAAATCGAATCAACTCATGACCATTGGCAACATTCTAAGATAGCAAACACTAAATAGAAATCTTGAGAATAAGTAAGAGTCATGAGGGCACTTAAATTGATGAACTCTTTTCCTCAAGAGTCTCACACAACATAAAAGTTGAGATCAAACTTTTGCAACTCTTATTGGTCGTCACATGCATACGTAGTATGAAATACGTATTACGGTATTAACTCCTTTCCCATGGAGCGTATGTCTACACCTTCAATACCGTACAGATGATAGTTCAGACATACCCAATGTCTAACTTGAGTTCACGTATCTACTTATTCACATAATTCATCAGAACTCATATCTGGCATTTTAGATAGATAAAGTAAAATATGTGGGGTATTTTACTTTCGGACATAGTACATATCATGTCTTCATCTTAACACTTAGTTAAGGCGACATATATATTTTAAGCTTGAGCTCTCAATTATCACCTAGATAATAAGCTTAAAAACCGTCTTATCTTTATTTATCACATAGTAAATAGAGGCGATTACCCGTGTGAGTGGGCTAATCTTATATCTGTTCCACATACTTTCTCAACTTAATGTAATGCACTGAGCATTAAGATGCATAAAGGTCAAACAAAGATTCATAGGCATTAATGATGAAAAACACAAGTTCATAAATGTGAACAACTCAGGGAAATTACAATATTCAGTACATCAAACTCTACGCAATCCTAGAGATTTTACATGACCACAAAACACATCTCTAGGTATTAGCTTTGTCATAGGATCTGCTACCATTCTATGCGTAGATATGTACTGTAAGTTCACATCTTTTCGTGCAACCATATCTTTGACAAAGTTATACTTGGTATCTATATGTTTGGTCTTGCCATGATATTTTGGATCTTTGGTGTACGCTATAGTTGCTTGGCTATCACAGTTAACCAATAATGGATTTGCAACTTTCTCAATAATACCTAAATGATCCAAAAATCTCTTAAACCAAACTCCTTCTTGTACCGCTGCTGCTAATGCCACGAACTCAGCTTCCATCGTGGACAAGGCTATACACGTTTGTTTCTTACTGCCCCAACATATGACGCCATTATTCAGTAAGAAAACAAATCTAGAGATAGATTTCCTTTCATCTAAATCTCCTCCCCAATTAACATCAGAATAGCCTTTGAGTCGCAGATCCTTTCATTGATAACTCAACGTATAATCAGCAGTTCCCTTTAGATACCTCAGTATTCACTTAACGGCTTTCCAATGTGCTTGACATGGATTGGATTGGTATCTACTCACCATTCTAATTGCAAAACATATATCAGGTCTTGTACACATCATAGCGTATATCAAGCTCCCAACAGCACTAGCATAAGGAACATGTTTCATTTGTTCATTCTCTTGTGGAGTCCTTAGACACAGTTTATGGCTCAATCCTTCACCTTTTGCAATAGGAGTGTTTATGCGTTTACAATCTTGTATACGGAATTGTTCAAGAACCTTATTTATATATGTTTCTTGCGAAAGAGATAATGACCTCTTCGAACGATCTCTTGAAATCTTAACTCCAAGACTGTATGCAGCCTCACCCATATCTTTCATCTCAAAGTTGGAAGATAACCAACTCTTCACAGTATTTACAAACTCTCTATTGCTTCCGGCAATTAGTATATCATCAATATATAATGATATTATCACAAATTGATCCTTGGATCTTTTGATATATATACAATGATCCTCATCAATCATTGTAAAGTCATATGCCATTATGGCATTATGAAAACGTATATACCATTGTCTCGATGACTGCTTAAGGTTGTATATCGATCTCAAAAGTCGACATACCTTTCATTCTTGGCCTTCTTTAATGAAACCAGCAGGTTGTTCCATATATATTTCTTCCTTTAATTCTCCATTGAGGAAAGCAGTCTTTACATCCATTTGATGTAACTCAAGATCCATACTAGTCACTATTGCCAGAATAATGCGAATCGAGGTAAATCTCACTACAGGAGAAAATATTTCTTCATAATCAATTCCTTCCTGTTGGTTATAACCCTTTGCCACAAGGCGAGCCTTATGCCTTTCTATCGAGCCATCAGCTTTTCGCTTTATTTTGAGAACCCACTTGTTCCCAATAGCTTTGCATCTTTTTGGAAGATCAACTAGTTCCCAAACTTGGTTTGACTTCATTGACTCAATCTCCTCTTCCATTGCATGAATCCATTTTTCCTTACTAGGGCAATTTAGAGCCTCATTAATATTTCTTGGCTCATCCTCATCTTACGGAGCAATCATAAAAGTTTTCCCTTCAATGTCAAAACGTCGATGGGGAATACTTTTGCGACTTGTTCGCCGTATGGGAGATTGTACACTTTGTACATCATTTCCCATTATGCTCCCACTAGGATTAGATAATGATGATGTCGTCTCATCATGTGATTGTAATTGAGAATGAGTTGAATTCAATTCATCACTTCTCATATTATTCCCACTTGGACGAACTCCACTAATATCATTATCTTGATCCAAGGTTTCAAATAGGGAGTAATCTTCACCTATTTCGCCCTTCTTAGGAAATTCATCCTCTAAGAATGTGACATCCCGTGATTCAAATTCAGTTATACTCCCACTTTCCTGCTCACCTATGAACACATACCCTTTCGAGTGTTCGGAGTATCTTATGAAAATACTCTTCTTTCCTCTAGGACCCAATTTCCCAAACTTGTGAGAGGGCTCATGAGTATAGGTAGCACAACCCCATGGCCTAAGAAAACTTAAGTCCGGTTTTCTACCTGTCCATAACTCATATGGAGTGGAAGTAACTGATTTGGAAGGCACTCGGTTAAGTATATAGGCAGCAGTTAACAACGCATCATTCCAAAAAGTGATAGGTAAATTAGCATGCGCCATCATGGACCTAACCATTTCCAGTAGGGTTTTGTTTCTTCTCTCCGCAACACCATTTTGTTGAGGAGTATATGGAATAGACAACTGTCTTTCTATTCCTTTTTCATCACATAATTTTCTGAACTCATCAGATAAATATTCTCGACCTCGATCGGATCTTAATACTTTTATTTTCTTGTCTAATTGATTTTCTACCATGTTCATAAACCTTTTGAAACAACTTAATGCTTCAGATTTATGAGAAATCAAATAGACTTATCCGAATCGAGTATAATCATCTATAAACGTGATGAAATAAACAGCCCCATGCATTCCTCTTACATTTATCGGACCACAGGCGTCAGCATGGATTAATTGCAAAGGAAATTAAGCTATTTTCCCTTTTCCAAATGATTTTCTTGTTGTTTTCCCTACTAGACAATGCTCATATATGGGCAAATCGACTTTTTCAATAGTGCCTAACAAGCCCTCTTTGGCTAGTATATTCATACGTTATTGGCCAATGTGACCAAGTATAGCATGCCACACACTCACATCATTATCATATGAAGTAGAAAACGTGAAAAAGGGAATAACAAATATTGACATCACCACAGTCAAGATTTAGTACAATAAAACCATCCAGAAAATAACCACAATCATAGTAGTTTGTATCCAAATACAAATCACACTTCTATTATGGAAATTCATATTAAAACCAAGCTTGACCAACACCAAAACAGACACTAAATTTCGACGAATCTCCGGACCATATAAAACATCATGTAGGAACAAGGTGTGTCCACCACGCATGTTCAATTGGCAGGTGCCAATCCCTTTAACTTCAGCTCTGGAGTTATTTCCCACATAGATCCACTTAGTTCCAGTTGGTACTCGTCGGAATTCCACGAAGGATCCTTTATCCTTCGCTACATGGTCTGTTACTCCTGAATCTACAGTCCACAAAGGATTGGATTCAGCCAATAATACAGAACTTGACACATAAGCAAAGTTCTCAAATGTACAAGAGGTGTTTACCTTTTTCGGTTCACAACAGTTGCGAGCATAGTGACCTTTCTTGTCACAATTGTAACACCTCACCCTTGACATTTTCTTTACTTGAGGAAGTTTTCCTCTATTGTGTTGGTTAACTCTTGATTTCTTGCAATAAGGACTTGATCCTTTGCATTCCCACATATTGAACGAATCAATACGCTTGCGCTTAGAGCTCAAAGCCCTTTCTGAGCTAGAACCAGCATTGCAAATATCTATTTTCGGCTCAAATGCCGTTAGGTGGTCCTCTACTAGCTCAAGGTGGCGCACGGCATCCTCAAGATCTTCCATAGCATGGTCAAGAGCTTCTAGTGCTTCTTGCTTTTTCAGCACATATTGAATCTTCATATTCAATATTTCACAATTGTTGCCGTTCATATCAGCAATTACGTTCTTAGTTGCTGAAACCATCGATTTGAACACATCAGACATATATGCACGAATAATTAATGCCTATCATTTATGCATCTACTTTGCACAAACCCATCATATCAATGAACAATTTCAAGTAATGTTTCAGAATCAAAAGGTCACTATGTTCCAATCATCCTCCAAAAATCCTAACTTAAAACTATCATTAATATAATTGTCTTATGCAAAATAAATTCTATGAAGTTACAAAAACTTCTATGAACTACCCTCAGCAATCAACAATAACAGAAAGCAAATAATATTTGACATACAATAGAATAATAATGCTTTCACATAATACAACTTACATATCAGTTGCTACATCAACAACAATCATGTAGTAAACATTGCATAAGATGTCTACAAAGCACACTAAATAAAGACCAGCCAATACATCTAACACCAAGTTAATACACGAACTGGGAAAGATCCTCTTTTGTTCAATTTCTTGATCTTTTCCCTTGTAACAATCCAGTAATAATCATTTATAAAATCCATCACAATTTTCCTATATGAAGCGGATTTGTTGACATCCCATATGCGATTCAACACTCCTTGCCATTCTGGTGGAAGAGTGTTCATGAAAAATCGCACCATCTCAGATTGTGGCATAGGACGACCATTCCATATGACCTTTTGAATTTTCCCGTTGGCTTCAAGAACGTGATCAATTAAGTCACCACTCTTCCATCGATGATCAGTCAGCTCAGTTATCAACTTAGAAAGCCTTTCCTTTTTTTGTTCATTGGTAATTGCGCGAACATGTGTGCGCAACCTAAGGGGAGGCATTGTTCCTACAACAAATGCAGAACAAATAAGGGATCACATATAATCCACATAGACTTAATTGGAAAAAAAAACACATTCTTTTTTTCTCTCTCTCCTCTTTTTTTTTTTTTTTTTTGGGTCAACGGTCAAAGTCAACGGTCAACGGTCGTCAATGGTCAACGGGTCGGGTTGCTGGGTTGGGCCGGACGAGCCGGGTCGGACCGGACGGACTGGTCGGGCAAATCGACCGGCACGTGGGGCACGTGTGGGCAGCTGACGTCACGATGACGTCAGCTGGCGCGTGCCTCGCACGCGCCAGCGATGGCACACGCGCACATGCGCGCGTCGGCTGTGCGCGCGCGTGCGATGCACGCGCTTGCCCTTGCACGTGCCGAAGACGCCGATTTGTTCCGGCTGCGCGTGGGGGCGCGTCCAACGGCTTTTGGCGGCGTTCTGCCACTGGTCGCGCTCGTCTCGATGAGACCTTCCATCCAACGCCATCATAAATGGATTTTGACTTACAGAAACTTGAAAAAAATGGATGAACAGTGCTCAGGTGTCGGGATTTTTCCGCCCCGATCAGTGTCGGCCGATTAATTTCACAAAAAATCAATAAGAAATCATCCATAAACATGAAATGGGTCGGGAAAAACATGGAAAATGATCGGGAAACAAGAACTACGGCTCTGATACCAATGTTGGGTTTGTAGGATTCCCAAAATCCGGATTTGACACTAAATTGAACCCCTAAAACAAGTGCGGAAGACGAGCCCGGGAAAACCACATGTATCACCGATCCTAAGGCACATCACAGAATCGAACGTACTTTGTTAGCCACAGATTAAACACCGACGTTGATATGAGGAAGAAGAACTGATCCCGTTCGATCCGATGACGTCAATTCGCCTTGAAGGGAAGAGAGTGTCGTTACTGTTTTTTCTTTTGGAGGGAGAGAGGGAGGAGGAACGTACGTACGTCAAAAGGTGCCTTTCTCCCTCTTTATTTCCCCCTTATATACGCCCCTTCCAAAAAGAAACGTGTCCCTTCATCATATCTCTCTATCCATGGGCCCTTATATTGTGGGCCAGGCTTTTAGGCCCAACATGGGCGGACGGGCCAACTTAGGCCCATCACATTAATAATTAAAACCATCACAATCCAAGGCTCAGATTGATATCAATTGATGATTCATAATGATTTCATATCTTCGTACTTTTTCCTTTTATTGTTTACATCTTGTAATATCAATATACGTAAAGAACAAATAACGATTGGTTACCAAAAAAAAAAAAAAAAAAATAACGATATACGGTGAAGACAAAGAAATTCTTCAAAGTTCTCTTTCCTCCTCCTTCCTCCTCCTTTTCTGTCATAAAAGAATACCAAACAACATTTAATTCCTCTTGCACAGTAGAATTAACCATATTTGGAAATTGTTATCTTCAGAGCCGGGTTCTGTCGACCAGCCTGAACCACTGGCTCGCCGGATCGCAAGAGCTTTCACTGCTCAAGCACTTGCAGGCCTCGACCATCACGGTGTTGTTAGCAATCACGTCCAAGCAAACGGTGCTCCCATCTTCGGCCTTGGACGACAGGTGCATCTCGGAGGCCGATATCATCTCCCACTTCGTGCCAGGTTCTGTTGGGCTCGTGCCCAGCGTCGCCGGCCTCCCTAGCCCGACGGCTCGCAAGTACAGAGGCTTCCCCGCCATGACCCACAGCGCGTTCTGTGGCGTGTGACTCCACGGCTCCGAGTGTATGCACGGACCCAAAACGAGCCGCGTCGGCCGTGTTCTCCTCAATATGCAGAGGCCAGTCAAGGGGTGGAATATGACCTTGTGAGCGACTGTTTGTCGCCCTCCTGGCCCTGAAACAGAAGAAGATTTTTAGAAAGTAGAACGATCGGAAAGATTTTATTCCGTGAGGTAGCTGAAATATGTAATCAGTTCTAGTTGAAATATTTCATACCTTGGAAAGGTAATTGAAGGACCGATATCCTACGTAAGTAGCTCGAGTTTCGAATGCCTGACCAATCGTGGTTGAACAATCCGTAGAACTCCTCCGTCCCTACCACTCCTTCCCTCAAGTAGTAACTCCCTTGAAGGGTCCACAATGCAAAGTCCCAGTCAAATTCAGCGGCCATGGCCATGAAGCAATTCATGTACCTATTATCGTTCACATTGGTTCCTCGTTCATCGGCACCGAACTCGCTCACGAACAGAGGATACCCTTGTCCCAGCAGGAATACGGACTGGCTCATTACCTCGTTCGACACTGCTTTGCACACATCGTTTGGGTTTCCGGATTGCCACGCCTCCCCGTCGGTGAACCCGTACCAGTGCATCTCGAACACCAGTTTCTTCGTGAAAGAGAGGTTGACCGGTCTGTTCTGGAGAAACGAAAGGACTTTGTCGTAATGGAGGCCGGAAAGGATGACGAGGACATCAGGGTTTGCCGCGTGCACGGATTCCGCACCTTGTTGCATATACCTGTACACAGAACCCCCATCGAATCAAAACCGGTGCAGTATTAGCGGTTGTTATCGTAAGTCTTGAGATTTATGAGCACATTGACTTCTTACCAACCAATGCCAATCAAATAGGTTTCTGAAAAAATCACTTCCAACTCGAACATATATAATAAAGAGCGATGCGACATACTTGTACCAATCATCGACATTTTGTCTGGGACCGCGAAGCTCGTTCCTCAAGCTCATGCCAATCACATTGCTTAAGCCGGTAGCCATGGTCGCCATCTTGTGCAAACCTTGCATCCAAACTTGTGGGTCGAAGTACTTATCACCAAAAAAGCCGTTGCCGTCCTCTCCACTGCAGCACCAACCCGGCGTGGTTATGTGATTGTCGAGTATCACCATCACTTGGTTGTTTCTAAGGCTTGTCATCACGGACTGAGACAAGAGATTTCCGGAAAGGACATGCATTAATACATAATGGTCTTGGTAGTATTGAATGTAGTTACTAGTACTATGATAAAAATTCGACATCCCCCGAATCCTCGAACTATTATATTACTTATGATATGACTTCACAAGCTCTAGCAACTATTACTCATCTCGCATCATATTAAAAATTTCATATCCATAATTTGCAATTTGGGCAATGCGTTTGTCCTTAAAATTAGAAGAGACAAAAACTAATGTTACCTTGTAGGCTTCCATTAAAGGAAGATTAATAAGGGAAGGGTTGTTGGACTTAATGCCGGCTAGAGATTCAAACAATCCGAGGTTCTGGAACGATTGGGTCACTGTAAGAGAAGCGAGTGTCTCATTCATAGGCAACTCGAGTGCCCATGTGAGCCTCACGCAATTGAACCCCATCTCTCTAATCTTCCTGGCAATCGTGTCGGCCGGTAGCTTGCTCAGCCCCTCAGCCAGCAGCGGCTGGAGGTGCGCCGGCCAGTTCACACAAGCGAGCTTTACCCGTCTCCCATCACCGTCGACAATCCACCGGGAATCGGCATAAAGTTGCTGAGCGACCACAGGCTTGAGTTGGGCCATGGAAAAGAAGAGCACTGTCGAAATTAGGAGAAGGAAATGTAACTTCGGAAGCGTCCCCATGATGGGTCTTTGCTCTTTTTGAACCTTCCCTGCAAGGAAAAAGAAAGAGAGTGTGTATAATGTGAATGAAGTCAATTGAATGGTAAGGTGTGCTTATATAGAGGGTGTCATTCGTTCCCTTGGACGATAGTCATTAATGCAACATAAACCGTATAATACTAAATAGAGTCGAGCCAAAAAGTCTTCAAGAATAGCAAACTCGGGTGTCGTTCTATATCTTGAAAGAGGATGCTCTATTCATTTGGGACACTAACGAGTAACAGCTATCAAACATGGAGGAAATGAAGTCAGGAAAACTTTGAAATGTGTTTGAAGGAGAGAAATCATAGGGTGGGATGGAGTTTGATGGATGGTTTGGTTAGCTGTTTACTTCCAAATTTGCACATTTTTGGTTTAGAATATCAAATGTCTTTTTTTTTTCCCTGAGTCTCGTTAATGAGTGCCTTCAAATCACTTATTATGTATGTTTTTTAGAATAACTTAATTTTTAAAGTATTGATTGTGCATAACAAGAACAAAATTGGTGCATCGAAAACTACAAAATGTCCCTATAATAGTCGTTGATAGAATCTTTCTTTCTTCTTTTTGTAAGTGAGGAGTGGGCGAATGAAGGACAAATATTGGCAATTTAAGATACAGGAGTCCTGTGTTGGTGACATGATGTTCCATTTGAGGGATAAATATTTCCCAGAATTATGAGCTCGTTGTTGCAGCCCCACAGCAGTGCAATGCTAGGAAATAAATGTTAGATATATTAGGATGGGTGATCTTAGTTCTATCTTAATCTAAGCAAATCACATCCACGCCGGAAGTCTGAACGGGGGTGCGCCCAATCAAAATCATACTATTAGCATTTCCTAATAAGTAACTTGCAAGAATGAAACTTGTGACCCTCAAACCAAACTCAAATATTTTGTACAGAAATTGTGGCTTCTGTTTCAATAAAAAAAGAATATATTGCACTCAGTATAAAGACCATGATTTTGAGTAGTTTAATAAAATATTTATATTTTAAATATTTTGAATATTTCAAACTCTGGTAAACATCGTGTGATTTTACTCTGAAGATTGAAGACTGGTTGTGTGATTTTATGCCTTTTTCAATTGGTCAATGCCCTTTAGTGAGTGCTCTTTGTTTATTAATTGCAATTTCGTCAGCAGCAGACAACTGTACCTAATTAATACCTACGTCAATTGCGAGGCCATTAGCTTAACTACACACAATAAATGTACTTGAAAAATTGAAAACACAAGCAGCCCCTTTCGTCCTATGGGGTAGTTGTACACTTCGAAGTTAAATTGATTTCATTGTGTTTGATGCATCTTAATTAACCGACAGCATCGTATGATTTCAAGGATGATTAAAGTGTATTGTATATATAGGGAAGTATGATTAAGGATCATTAATTTGAAGGTGAACTCTGTAAAGTTAAGCAAATTGTATCAAACAAAAGGCCTTCGAATGCCAGTTCATACGATAAACAGAGTAAGAATACTTCTTGGATTACTTTGAAATCAGAAAAATACATATTGCATCTAGGAAATTTGTGTTGGGGTTTTACGGAACAAGTATAGGCTAAATAAACATAAACGCAATGGAAGCAAATGTAAAATTCTACTATACATGTATCTCTAAAGGTGTTTTTCGTGCGTTATAATAAAAAATTAGAATATCAAAGGAGGTTATACGGATTACCTTTTGAAGCACGCTTTAAACGACTTGAATCATATGTTCTTCAATTCAAGCCCCACAAACGTCGAAACTTTAGTTTAGACACTCACCAAGGCATTTCGAATGAAAAAGAGTTCGTAGGTAATTGCCACTATAACTGTGCTAGCAATCTTGTGGAGACAATCCTCTGCACATGGTTAGCAACCGTTGCTAACCATGTAGTTTTCTCTCTTTCTCTCTTTTTCTTTGTTAACCCACTTAACTTCTCTCTAGTTTATATATATAATGTCCTAGTGAAGTCAACATTTAACTTCTTTTAGAAGTTAGTCTTAACATTTCAAAGAAGTTATTGGCTACTTTTTCCAGTTGCTTTCTAGAAGCCGGTCTTTAACTTCTCAAATAAGTTATTGACTACTTTCTATAGAAACTAAGTGAGCAAGAGAACAGCTCTCGTGAGTGGGTTGTATCCGATCGAGTGAATTGGTTATGGTGTGTGACATCCCTAGGTTCATTACTAAGCTGGTAGTAAGACTTGCATTAACACATTAGTACTCCGAAGAGAATTGATTGTCTCGATCTATCTCTAGGTTCTACAAGCCATGATTGACATCTAGAAATATGTCATGACTACCCAAATAGTGTGAATGCTTTAAGAACATAATGAACATGTGAACTCTAGCTACAGTGTAATTCAATCCCTCTGTCTTACTATGTTCCGATCGAACAAAGACCACGGAATATTTGTCAAGTCACCAATTCGATCATATGCACAAACCTAATTTACCTGCATTTTATACGAGATATAAACAATTCATTCACTAACAAATTAGTGAAGTCAACATTTAACTTCTTTTAGAAGCTAGTCTTTAACCTTTCAAAGAAGTTATTGGCTACTTTTTCCAGACGCTTTCTAGAAGCCGATCTTTAACTTCTCAAATAAGTTATTGACTACTTTCTCGAGAAGCTAAGTGAGCAAGAGAACAGCTCTCGTGAGTGGGTTGTATCTGTTGACACCTAAAATTTTGATTAGGTTATTTAATTAGGCCTTAATTTCTTTTATTTTTCCTTGTTTTAATAATAAATAATAAATAACAAAAAGAGCAAAAAAATAAATAAAAGCAACAAAAGAAAGCAAAAAAAGGCAGCCTTTTTCTCTTCCCCCTCCGCATGGGCCTCTACGGCCCATTTTGCTCCTCCTCCAGCCTGGCCCTCTCCAGTCATCTTCTTCCTCCGCTCACCTTTGCAGCACACACGCAAAGGGCGCGACGCCGGAAGAGCAGACGAACGGCGACGCACGTGGGGAGTAGCTAGCGGACAAATGGCGGATGAGACACCGGTTCGGTCGACGGAGGCTGTTCAGCGTGAAGGGATCGGCGGTCGAAGCTCCATCGACCGGTTGCCCTCTCGCCTATAAATAGGCCCTCCATCTTCGTCGGAAGGCACACACCGAGGAGAGAGAGAAGCCGGCAAACTCCGAGAGATCCCCTGAGAGACTTCGGGGAACTCAAAGGGCGAGCAAAGGCGAAGAGATCGGGTCGCGAGCTCAACGACCTCCCTCCGAGAGACTTCGGGGGAGGCCGGTGGCCTGCGAACCCAGACACACCGAGGAACAGAGGGTAGAGAGAGAAAGAGAGAGAGCGTAGAGGCGTCGTGCGCCCTCTACCGCCGCTCGCCGTCCGCCACCTCGCCACAGGTAATAAGGGTCGCCGTCATCACCGTCGCTACCGTTGCCATCATCATCGCCTCCACCATCGTAGTCATCGCCGCCGTTGCCCCGGCGACACTCTATTCCCCCCTTTCGGCACCGCGGATTCGCAAACCCTAGGGTTTGCGATTTTCCGGGTCACGAAGCGGAGCCGGGTCGGGTAGGGTTTCGCTGGAAGACGGGTCGTGAGTCGGAGTGGGGTCGGGTAGGGTTTCCTCGGGGGGAGCGGGTTGTCGGGTCGGGGTCGTCGGGTCGGGCCGGGCGTCTCCAAACGCTCGGCCACGATGTCGTTTCAATAAAGTAGAACCAAAAAAAAAGAAAAAGACAAAAAAAATCCGAGTTGGGCCCGCAACGCGGCCCGTCCGCATTCAGGTCGCTAGCCCGGGTTGGACCCAACCCGCGAATCCAACTTGGGTCGGCTTTTTTAAATTTTATTTTAAATAAATAATTTATTTTCCAAAAAAATCAAAAAATATAATTTATTTTCAAAAAATATTAAAAAATATTTTAATTTCCAAAAAACCAAAAAATATTGAAAAATATTAAAAAATATTTTATTTTCCGAAGAATCAAAAAAATAAAAAATATTCCATATTTTCTGAAAAATGCCAAAAATCCAAAAAAAGCCAAAAATTCATGAAAAAGCCAAAAAAATTCAGAAAAAGCCAAAAAGACTTGTATTTTTCAAAATACCAAAAAATCCAAAAATCCCTTTTATGTCCAAAAATTAGAAAAAGACTCAAAAATGTTTTTCCTCCCAAAAATGCATGGAAAATCCCTCGAACATCCAAAAAACCTCAAGGTTTAAACAAGATTAGGTACCGAAAGGGTATTAGTGATTAACTAATGTAATCAAGTCCCCGATCTTAATTTCTCTGGTTGCGCAAGAGTGAGTATTTCTCCCGATACTTCGCTTGGGTTTCTAATCAACCCACCCCAAATCGATTAGTGGCGACTCCATTTTAAAAACTAATTTACAGGCTAAAAACTTAGACTATTAAAGTCGTGAATTGGTGGACTTGGAAGAGTCCGGGCATAACTAATTTCAGCCGGGCCATTAGCCTCCTTAGGCGCTCATACCCGATTGCGGGCGCCAAAAAAAGAGAGGTTGCGATAGTATCCGATCGAGTGAGTTGGTTATGATGTGTGACATCCCTAGGTTCATCACTGAGCTGGTAGTAAGACTTGCACTAACACATTAATACTCCAAAGAGAATTGATTGTCCCGATCAATCTCTATGTCCTACAAGCCATGATTAACATCTAGCAATATGTCATGACTATCCAGATAGTGTGAATGCTTTAAAAACATAATGAACATGTTAGCTCTAGCTACAATGTAATTCAATCCCTCTGTCTTACCATGTCTTGATCGAACAAAAACCATGGAATATTTGTCAAGTTACTAATTCGATCATATGCACAAACCTAATTGACCTGCATTTTAAACGAGATATAAACGATGCATTCTTGGTTGCAACCCTGGTCGAGGATTTCAATGTAGTGTCGCAATTAGATTATATGGGACATCATTACTATACATTGCATGTAACAATGAGACAGATTCCTTGTTGTGCACACGTGTAACTTCGTATAGAATGAGTTATGACCATCAGGTACATAAACGGATCAATGAGGTGCCAATATGCGTACCCGTGAACCATAGCCGTCCAACACACAAGTTAACATTGTGCTTCAGGTCTAAGGATTATTTACACAAGACTAGAGCATGAACGATTAGTCATTGACCCCACTTAAAGCTTCAATGTTGCCAATCGTTCTATGTGTGTCACGTTCAGTGAACTTGTCTGCTACAAGCACATGTGTTCTAACTCGAGTATTATAATACCCAATGAATCGTGACTCGTCATTACCTTAAGCATCCAATACTTAATGGTGAAGCTAAGAACATACCGGTCTCAACAGGATTATTAATATCCACTCAATGATCCATTGATCGGAAACAGTTTAAAGATTCAGTCTAATTGTTAATCCATTGCATCTATTCTTAACGTCTTAAGAATAAATCCAAACACAACCGATCCTATGGAAACATTCATATAGATAATTGGACAAATAAATGAATACATCTTTGCCATTAATTTGACAATACAACTAAAATCCCTAACATGTAACTATTACATGGTTGCTTTAGGGCATATTACTAACAATTTGTACGTTCATGCATATTTACTTAGTTTTCACAAGTATATAGTAAGGGCACTCTTTAAAGTTTTTCAAGTTAAAATAATATCTTATGACTTTGGTGAATTTATTGAATGATATATTTTTTTTACTCGTCTCATGCGTTATGCGGATATCTTGATTTTACCTGCCTTTCATGGAAATATTGGGATTTTTAGCTCCATGGGTATTATTAGTGAAACTAGAACTTAAAAGACTCAAGCCACGCATTTTCATTGTTGATGCCTAAGTGTTTCGGTTGTAAACTTCTCACCAATTTTACAAGAAAATTGGATATCAAACTTGTTGATATTGACATAATTTGACTATTGGACAAAAATATTAACATTGAATTCTCAATCTTTACTGCGTTCTATACTTAGAAATTAGGAACATTTTTATTTAGAAACCTCGTGTTTATATTGAATTTAAATTTATGTGATTTTGTGAAGTTCATTCAAATTGTTCTCTTCCCTAATTGAATTCTTAAAATTTAGCCCATTTGAGCATGGCCTCACTATGCACTTCGGCTACACACTCTTTTCCTTGGCCTTGCTGAAATTTCCATGTATCATGGGTATGCCGAATATGGTCATTTAAGTGCTATAAATGTGCAATGCATGGGAAGTGCACGGGCCGTGCGACAATTGTGCACAGCCATTTCCCATTAGTGGAAGCACGATGTCGCTCATGCCTCATGTAGCTAGGAATGGTTTCGTTATTGTTATATTAAAAAAATTGTTACTAACATGGTCAGATTGTAAGTTCGGCACTAGCCGTTGAAACCCTTTTTAATATAGGATTGGTTAATGGACAAATATATGTGATATCAGAATTTTTCAATATAACCCTAATTTCACCGGAGGTAGATACATGACATCCAAAATTTGCAGCGTAGTTGATAATATTTAAGATATTAAGTTTATGAGAGTTATTGAAGGAATTATAATTGGTATAGTAATTGTCAAGGATGACTGATATGCTTCAAAACATGTATCGAATGATTTTCAAGCATTAAAATATTACTAAGTAAGGTGTCCTTATTATTATATACCTTTTGTTTAAACAATTTTTGAAGTGCCGTAAAAGAAAAACTCATGTACGAGATGATGGAAAGGGAGGGGTGGTCAGTGAAGGGACATTCGCGATTGCTCCAGGAATTACTTTGTACTTTTTTATTACAGTCAAAAATGGCTCCCACATGAATCAGCTCTTGCAACTTCCCAAAATGAAAATTTAAACGATTGCTCCCAGAATTATTTTGGCTTTTTACTTAACAAGTTTTCTAAAGTTATTATCAATAATTTTTTATTTTCTATTATTAACATCTTGGTTAATATATTTTCTCATTTTCTATATTTTTCATTTTTTTACAACAGTAAAGGATAAAAAGAGTTTTTTTTTAATATAAGATAAAAATACACTTTTTACCTCTTAGATGTCGTATAGGATACTTCCACAAATACACAACCTGCGTATCTTGAAGCGTATCTTGAGTCAAATATGAATGAAAATAATATCGTTATTAGATATATCACAAATATTAAATTAGTGCCTCATAACATATTGTCGGAGAAAGCTTGTGGCCTCTCTTACGGATAAGATTAATACCCTTAAAAATATTAAATTAGTGCCTCATGACATATTTATTCTAAATTAATTTTTATTTTATGAAGATTTTTAAACTGGCATCTCTAACCCAAATCTACCCACCATTAGCAATATGTGATTTTATGTGGAGGGTGCAGCCTCTCTATAGCGCCATCCTTGAGAGAGAGAGAGAGAGACCTTTCTTTGTCTTTCCCTTTTCTCTTTTGAAGTTCTATCTTTCTTTTCTCCTCTATCTACTCTTGGAGTTTGTGTGTGAATAAATATTTTAAGCTGACCTTGTGTGAACGTGGAGATCAATTTGGCCATTCGTCGAGTTGGTAGTCACTAAGGAGGATGTTCATAACATGGCTCAACAACCTCTCCAAGATAGGTCACTTTTCTCTCCTATTTAGATTTAGGTCAAGTTTTAAGAGTTTTACTCTCTTGAACTTGATCAAAATATGGATTCCGAAGCTCTTCACAAGTATTTGATCTATGTTCTTTCAACAATTTGACATTGGTGGCTCTACATGGCAATAATGATGCGGACATTGAATGTAGACGTGTACCACAAGTCATTGTAAACTGAGTGAGAGATTTTAGTGTGTACTCATTACTGAACTTGATGATTGGCCGTTGATGATTTACAGTGTCAGATGCGTTCTTGAGAGATGAGAGTGTGCTTCTAGTTGCTAATTGTGCTTTGTAATTTGCTTTCTGGCTTGTGCATTTTTCCCCAAGCTTGAAAACTTTCTATGTTCGATTATTATTCTGACATATGAATGATATATTTCTTTCTACCCCAAAAATAAGATCTTGTGTGGAGGCCAAATTCGGATAAGAAGAGATTTGAGATTTTTCTTGAGATAAAAATTAACTAAGAATGAATATGTTATGAAATGATGATTTGCTTTTTTTTTTTAAATTTTTTTAAATCGGATTGAATTAAATACGTTGCAGATACGAGTTGTTGAGTTATTAATGTAGGGTTATAATACCTGTCAAAATCAAATTAAACGAAGTGTAACTTCCAAATTGATTTAGGGGCCTCTTCTTTTCCTTTTCCTTTTCGTATTCTATTATTAGACAACTCCAAAAATGGACCTGGAAATGCTAAGGGGCACTTGCCTTTCTTGAAAATCTCCAGCCCCACGCTTCCGGAGAAATCATGTGAAGAGAACAAGTGATCATGATTTGGTCGTGGTGGGCCGTTGAGGCTGAAGTTGGCAAGTCGAGCACACCAGTGAATGAGATCAAAGCCATGCGGAGTCAACGTAAACCCCCAATTGACATTAAATAAAAAATAAAAGTATACAATGGCATTTGCATAGACTCGATTATATTGTAATTTCTCATCTGAGAAAATCTTCGGTCAGGAGATATTTTTGGTCCCCCTTGGAAAATTAAAAAAAGATGTACGTGTGGTTTTCTTTTCTCCAAATACATCATCACTAAACACTCATATAATTGCAAAAATAATAAATTAATTGAAGCTATCATCAGCTTTTTCGATATGACATGATGATACTCATGATTCATTCTTGCATAGGCTCCACGTATGACGATTGAACTCGAGTGTTTTTTCAATTAAGTCATTGCAGTGTGATTTTTCCAATTACTAAGCATACTAAACTTTCATTTCTTCACAATTGATGTGTTTGAACCGAAACTCGATCGATGTTCCTATCTGATGCGACAAAATGAAATTAATATGTCGCATCATATTGCCACATGGCCCTCCATTTTGTTTAGCCGGAAAGCTGAAAGCATTCCGATCAAAATGCCTCGATCCCAAGAAGATGATTACCTAGTGCGTTGGATGATTCAAATCGAAATTTGGTTTCTGAATTTCAAAATCCAGTAAAGTTAATTTAAGGGCAACGGTAAGGAGTGGATGTATTGGCGCTCAATCGAGCATAATCATTTGATTTATTTAAAAGAAACATAAATATACTCTCTCACAACTGAAAAATCTAATAAAATTGAGTGCTTGGAACGTCAAAATGGATGCCGATTAATTTAACGCAATGGCATAAAATATCTGATCCATTTTTGTTAATTCGGATCTGGCCAAACAGCAATCTTTGTTCGGAAAATGTTAACGAGTGCCAGCCTCAAATTTTCCATTCGTAGTAAGTAGTACTCTGATGATGGTTTGCAGCTCGGTTGTTGTCCTCGAGCTTAGAAGTGGGCTACCGGCGATGTTGGCGGCGAGAGAATGAATGGTCGAGATCTTTTCATGTATTGGATCGCCGTTGCATGGCGCAAATCGAACAGTGAATGGGAAGATGAGGAGGGTTGGGTACAGCACGCGGTAACAGTATCATTCAATCTCCTTCTCACCGGGACACTTTTTGTTTTCCTATTGTTCTAAACAATGTTTTTGTCAACAGACGTTACAATCTGCTGATCGAAGATTGCATTAGCATGAAGCTGGTCAAATTAGGATGACACAAGACAGCGTATGACGCTTTGAAAGTGGAATTTCTTTTCTTTCCTTGCATGTCGAGGTTTCGTGTTCTTTGCACGAACGCCAATCGACAGTAGACATGCGCGAACATGGTGTTGTATAACCATTTCTCTCTCTCTCTCTCTCTCTCTCTCTCTCTCTCTCTTCCTATAAAATGGTTACGTGCTTCATGACAGATGATGGAGACAGAAGAAGACGATGGAGAATAGACAAACCCTTCGTCGCTGTCTTTCATAGTTTAATCGCGAGGCAAGTTGCATGGCTGATTCGGCATTGAGATATACAATTCGTCTTTATTTATAAATAAAGGCACAATCCGTCCATGTGCATTTAGATGCTTTGGACTCAAAGTCGGCAACTACAATAAGCGATAAACAAGTGCTTAATTTGTATTTATATAAACCTAAGATAGAACGAAGACCATCTATGCCGACACGCATGGTGCCTTCTTAATGTCTGGATGAATCTCAACCTCAAATATATTGAGTGATAAACTTTAGGCTGGCGGAGTTGCTTTGGCCCGCTCAAAATTGGGCCACACTTAATCATCTCTATATCGAATAGTGCTAGCAACCCCTTTGACTATTAACATAGAATTCCATGTTCGCTGCAAAAAGTTTGGATTAAGTCATAACTATTCTGTACCACTAATGAATAAAAGATTCAAAGTTGACAAACCTGTCATCGCAGCCCATCAAGATGTTAACATTTAGAAAATCTCTCTATATAAAGTATATTCAAACTAGGCAACGTAACGCGAGCAACTTAGAGGCTTGCTCATGACTGAATCGAACTCATGAAGCGGTGCAACATAGGCAATTCCTTCACCACTAGGTTGACCCTCTTAGTGGTATATTGATTTTATATCAAAGTGGAGGTTTGCCTCACTTATTAGCTTTTTTCCTGATAATCTCTATATTTAGTAATAGGAAGTCAAAAAATGAGAGTAGTGTTATATTACCAAACGTCATTAAAACTACCTACAACCTCCACTTCAGAGACAACTACCGATTTCTTTATCATTCAAATTCCGATTAAGTGTAGCACTTGTCTTAACACTAGTTTTACATAAAAAGGAAGGAAATTTGTACTTTAGAAAATTCAAATTTATTTACCTTTGCAATCTACAATTATTTCTTTTTATTTTAGGGTTAATACCCTGAAAAACCCGAAACTGATACACCTGTAACAAATTTACCCCAAATTATTTTTTTAACCATAAAAAATACTAAACTGGTATACTTTTGACAAATTTACCCCAAACTGGTACACTTGTGACAAATTTACCATCTATTAGTTTTTGTTAAATTTTACTGTCAAATTATTAAGTTAAATGACACGTGACAGTTGATTGATATACAAATTTGGGATTTTATGCTCCGTTTGTCACAGTTTAGAATTTTTGTGATTTTTTTGTGGTATTAATCCAATTTAGCGGAGGGTATATTTGTCACAAATTTACCAGTTTGAGGTTTTTTGCGGTCGAATAAATTAGATATGGTAAATTTGTCATAAATATACCACTTTAGGGTTTTTTGTTGTTAGTCGGAGTAAATTTGTTGTAAGTGTACCAGTTTAGGGTTTTTCATGATCAAAAATAATTTTGCGTAAATTTGTCACGGGTGTACCGATTTGGGGTTTTTCAGAGTATTAACCCTTTATTTTATCTAGATACTTTTACTACTTTTTTAAAAAAAAAAATTACTTAAAGTAGGTTAAGATGAAAAACGAAAATTGTATATGCGGGCCGTGGTGTGTAATCTTGGCCCACCCCTGCCATATGCCATATCTATTAGGGGCCAGAGTTGGTGAAGCGGGATTTATTCGGTATGGAGCAGCTCAAAGAAATGCATGAAGAACACTCCTCAAGTCATCTTTCATTGATTACTATCTACTCCTGTCGTAAAAATAGCAAAAAGAGTGGCTAAGAAGTCTTTCAAGAAGTGGTATTGTTTTGGGTAAGTTGGTGTGTCATGCTATATCACAATCTATACATGACAACTTTAACATCTCTTACATAATTATATTATTCTGCTGACGATAGACATGATATAAGTCCAAATTACATTATTCTTTTGGTCGGCAGAATAACTTGGCTATCTCAAATGAAGTAGAACATGAGGAATTATGCAATATAGTACATTTTGAAGGAAGATTCTTTACCCCGCGCGATACATTCCTTGGTGTCTTAATCAATTCTCAACCATCAATTTAAGTAAATAAAAATCAATGGTTGAGATAGGATGCCACGCATGAGAGTTCCGTGTGAAGTAATGAATTTTAGGCCTCTTGAAATTCGTTATAGAGGTACTAAATATAGATAGTTGAGAACCCTTTAATCCACAAGGAAAATCCTAAATGAGGACCCAAAGTGCATTTCTTTTCTCAAAAGAGAACCTGGAGTGGAGTTTGTCTCAAATAATGACCCAAAGTGATCATTTAGTCTCAAAGAATGACCTCATTTGCCGGTCAGTGAATAAATGCATCTCCGATGCATATTCCGGTGGCTTGATTAAGGGTATTTTTGTCTCTTTTTTTTTTTTTTTTTTTAAATTTCAGTTGTCTTGTTCCTTATTTATTTATTTTTTGGGTCAATGGTGGCACTGTTCATCATTTTCGTCATCCCTTGTTCGTCTTCTTCTCAAGAACATCGGACTTGGGAAGGGCTGACAAGCGCCGGCCGTTGGTGAGGGCCAACGAGGGTTGGACACCCATCGTTAGTAGTAGGCGAGGGCCAGCAAGCCCTCGCCGGCCGTGGGCGAGGGCTTGCAGGCCGACCCTCGCTAGATCTAGCGAGGAAGGCCTCGGCCGCGGTTGGCGAGGGCCGTCGAGCCCTTACTAGGTACGGGCGAGGACTTGCAGGACCTCGTCGGCCCTTATTAGTGGCCGGTGAGGTGGGGAAGCCCTCGCGCAAGGCCGGTAAGGGGCAACCTCGCCGATGGCTGCGGGGGCGACCTCCCCTGTCTCCGCCCGCCGCTCCACCGACAACCTCGTCTTCTACTAGGAATATGACTGGGATGCCCACGTCGCCTTCTTCATCCCTTCCTCCCACCATTGCTCCTAGATCGACGACTTCTCTGGCTACCTCTTTTTCCCTCAAGGACCTCCTTGTAGGGCCTTAATTTGGACGGTCCCTCTCCCCCACGGCCAACGAGGGTTCAATGGCCCTCGCTTGTCACGTCCCAACCCTTCGAACACGTGCCCATCCCTGCTGGTTGATATAATAGCAATGTCTTAGGACGCATCGCCGACTCATTCTATTTAGTACGCATGCGGAAGCATATAAATAATCCCCAGACAATAAAACAATGGGATAGGAAAGCAAGGCAAACTTTTTCAAACCAAAACCAACCTTTTATAAACCCACAAGTTTATTTACAACATCAGGTCGCTTACAAAAATATCGGCTTAATAGAAAAGGGATTGTCCTATGACTAACGAGTCAGACAGATTTGCCGATTCTGTTTCTTTCACTTCCCCAAACTCCAGGACTTCAAGTCCTCCACGACCACCGTCTAGGGACCTGAAAATGTTATCCCACAACGGGGTGAGACGACGTTTCAGCAAGTTCTACTCCCTAAGACTCGATTAGGAAGAAAATATGCCATAGGGGCTGCCTAAGTACAACCACGAGTCGAAGGGCTTACCTTGGCCTTAGTTCCTCCCTGCAAGTTAGTTCAATTCATAAATACTGACATGTACATCATCCACGCAATTCAATCAGATCGAATCATCGATCAATCGACTCAGTTGATTACAAGTCATCAAGACCATCACACGGTCATTTCGATTATTCAATCTCAAATTCTCACTCACAGCTTAACGAGCATAGCCTATCAAATTCTTGGCTATAAATCTCGGTCCAACGGACATAACATATCTTTAGGTGGTAATCACGGCCCCACGGGTGCAACATTTAATAGGTGGCAGATCATGGCTATATTAGGCACGACCTCTATCATGTGGTGAATCATGGCCCGATGGGCATGACCTTTAACAAGTGGTAAATCACGGCCAAATGGGCACGACAGATTCCAATTCGGTGGTGAATCTCGGCCTAATTGGCACAGCTATACTTTTGCGGCTTTCTAAGTCCATTCACAACCTTTCATGGTTATTTCCTGTCACGACCCGAACTCTGAGTGCATGCACATCCCTTCGTGGTCAATTCAATTTTGCAACATCTCAGGAACTGTTGCCGACCCATTTATTTTACCAAGCATGCGGAAACGTAATCATAAACTCCAATCAACACAGAGATGGGATAGCAAACATAGGATTATATTTACACTAAACACACATATTTTTACAAGAGTGTTTACACACATAAAAGTCTAACATGACAAGGATTTGTTTTAAAAAGAAGAGCTTCTAGGCTATCTATGATCCAAGCTCCTCGTCCATGGGAACAGGGTCCCAGGCGATCCCGTCAGACTTCTTGATAATAAAAGCATAAGTTGTCACCCAATATCCAAACTAGATGGAAGACCCATCGACTCCTGACATAAACTAAACCAAGACCTAGCTTTCACTCCCTTCAACTCCTTGTACATCTCCTGAAAATCCTCCATCTAAGGACTTGAAAAAATTTAGCCCACAACGGGGTGAGATCACATCGCAGCGGAGATTAAATCCCGAGTAGGAGAAGGGTACACTCTACATGCAACCTAGTCTTGTTTCTCACAATTCTTTTAATACCAGTATGTTCCTGCATATTAGTGTCAATCGAATCATACATAACAGTATCGAGTTCACACATCACATGAATACCTTAACATGAGTATATGTAAGAACATGACTAACAATGTAAGCATACGGGCCACAGTCAATGCAGTAGATAACAGTCTTTTGGCACAACTGGGCATTGTCTCACACCGTCGAGCACGACAACGTCTACACCCAGACGGCATTCTGATTAGGAGCATCGGCCCAGCATCCACTGCGACTGGCATCCGTTGACTTGGGGCATTCCCGAAGGAGTATCGTCCGGCCCTAAAGGCCCGTGACGGAATCTCATGTCATGTATGTATTCACTCTCACAATTCAATGATTAATTGTATATTTCATTCACAACATCAATTAAGCAAATTTCCAGCAAGAACACCTTGAGAACAGTTACAAATAACCACTGACCAGAATTTACAGAAACTGTCCATTTGCGCATTTCTTGGTTTAACATCAGAAATCATCTCAAACGAGTTCAAAAAATTCTTAAACTTCAACATGTGATAAAGGACATGTAAAAAAACAATTTTCATGCAGACACCAAGGCCCAGATCCCTCTGGATTCGGCCCAATAATTCGCTCAATCTAGCACTAAAACCGGCCCCGTTTCCAGCGGTTCTGTTTTCCGAAATCAGCTTAGATCGGGGTCTGAAACAGGTCCGTTTGATTTGAAATTCGAGTATGTTAAATTAGAAGACATAATGAACAACTTTTATGAAGGCATCCTTTGAAAATTCGAACGTTAAATGTCAGTAAAGACCCGTAGAATCCTTACAGGTCAGAATTTTCAGTGTAGTTTAACTTTCTGTTTAAAGCTAACGAAGCTAAAATCGTCTTCTTTTTAATTTCTAAAAATCCTGAGAAAATTATATGTTATAATTAAAGGTGTCGAAAACATTTCCTCAGAAGAAATTCAGTTCAAAATCGCAACACATCTCTGTCTACGAAAATAACAAACCGCACGTGCCTAGAAATCAGTTCTAGAACAGAGTCTCTGTTCTTGGCCAAACTGTCTTCTACGGTTTTGATCTTGTTATTTAAACTAAGACTAAGCCTTTCTATAGCTAATCTAACATTTCTAAACTAATATTAACTATCTTTAATCTCATCTAAGCCTTTCTCAACTAATTTCAACCCCTAAATAGAGGTACACAACTCCTATTCCAGTTTTAGGAGAACAACTCACCTATTTGAAACTAAAGGTGGTTCTTGCTGATGGCTGGACAGCAACACAGAGAAAGCCTTGGGTCTCACGATGATAGGGTTGAGCCGAAATAGCAGAGGGGTGTGCTGCGGTGCGACTGCAACAGCAACACACGGAATTACAAAATTTTCGGTAGAGGGAAACAAACGTGGTGTTTGGTCGGCTGAGCTATTCTCCTGCTGGTGAGGGGGTTTTATCGTCACTTGAACTCCAAGACCAAGAGATATAAAACATGGTGGTAGTTGGGTCGAAGTTTCTGTGGGTCCAGGAATTTTGTAACGTCAAGACCACGCCTTCCTCTATTTTCTTAGTCTCTGGTTTGTCGTCTAAGAGGGAGTAGAAATGGCCGAATAAACTAGCTTAAAGAAGAAGAAGACAAGACTTTTTATAGCTGTGAAAAGGAAAGGAAAGAAAAAGAAAAGAAAGGAAAGATAAAGGGAATTGTCGCAAGGCTGGATAAGGGAAAGAGACGCACAGTGGGGGGAAAAGGAAAGTATGCGTGGAAAAAAGGAAAAGAGGGAAAAGCAAGGGACAAAGACTTTTCGGCTGAGAGAAAAGAAAGGAAAGAAAAAGAAAGAGAAAGGAAGAGAGAGAAGAGAGCAATCGGATGGTACCGAGAAGGGAAGGGAATCGCACAAAGGGGGAGAAGAAATGGAGAAAAAAGGACCAGAGGGGGTCCCTACTTCCATTTTTTTCCACACCTTTTGCTAATTTCCACAAAGGCTTTGGTATTTTTTCCATGGAATTTTAGACCATATCACTTTCAAGTGGTTCCCTACTCTTACGCATCCTTATCTTGCACAAATGGAATGCAAATGGTAGTGGAATCCCTCGTAATGTGCAGGCATCCGAATTTGGAGCTAATTCCCATAACTTTTCCTTTTCCATTTTATCCTTTTCACCATCTTAGTTAATAAGGACAAATTTTCATTTAAGTTCTTACAATTCATTCTTCCAAATGTTCCACAATAAAGGTCCAAAACCTATTTAAAATGTGGCATTTCCCTTATTCTTTTAATTTTCCGCTCTTGTATTTTTCACAAACAATTCCCGTTATCAATAAATTTTGAAAAGATGCAACAATATCCCTGGGATTAATTGTGACACATGAAAGTTCTCAAATTTCTGAAATCAGAATAAATTTCGCAATTAAATTCAATCAAACGCGGTTTTAGCGCGGCCTAAACTATTGGGTAGGTTTTGGGAAATTTTTGGTGCAATGGGCTCGTGGTCGATTATTATCAAGCCACGACGTACATATTCGACTCATTGGCGACTCTCGGTTGTCGTGAAAATCTCTAGGTTTCAATTACGAGTATAGGGTACCAAAACGACACAAAAATCGGTTTAGTGCTGATCGATGAGAATTTTGTAATTAGATGGAATCACCCATGCCTAATTATATATCTCTATCGAATCGACCTATTTCTGGTCTTTGATAGATTTTCAACTGTGCCGCAATGATCCTTTCAAACTAACACGGTCGAGCAGTCAATTCCTGGTCGAATTCTCAAACATGTTGCATTAAAATCCCTTAACGACTTTCCCAACTAGTCTAGTTATCTCATGAGTTATTAGCTCAGAGAATAGCACTATAGTCACGTTGATGAAAAGCCTGATTTATTTATTTTTTTGGTAAAAATGAAAAGCCCGATTTATTCAATTGAAAACATAAGTGGAAAATCGGACTGTCACATTTCCCACTCAAACACTGACATTCTCCAAATTTAGGATAATTTCTCTATAATCACCAATTCACTCAATTTTCACAAACCAGTGCTCAATTAAATAAACAGACTGCACCACAGTAACCAGCATAAAATTTCGGTCGTCGACTATCTTAGCCTAATTTTCGAAAAATAAATAAATAAATTAATAATTACGGAAAATATTAAATAAATGCAATAAATTCAACTTAGGCCCCTTATAGCCTAATTGAAAGCCGAGACGGACCCGGAAAATTCCCGAGACTCGTTCAATAAATACTAGCACGAGTCTACTTGCTAATGTCACTAACTAACCACCTAACATGCATTGACAAATAATTAAATTAACTAATTTAATCTAATCTATTCACCTAAACCATGCTTAATTAATCTAATCAACCCCTAAGCATAATTAACCTACTAAGCGAGGATTAGTGAGTGAAACTCACTTATTTAAATGCGAAGGCCGGATCACCGCAACGACGGCTGAATTCCGAATTTTCGGCGGCGTCAACGGACACTCATGCTGAGCCTAAAAGCTTTGCAAGCCCACAGAAATTTTTGGGCTTAGACTTAGGCTTGAGCCTGCTTCTTGGGCTTCAAAATTAGGCTGGACTTGGGCTAAAATTCAATGGGCTAAACTAGAATGGAAGTTGGGATGAGCTAAAAACAAAAACTTGTTGGGCTTCGCTGACTTCTTGGGTTGTTGGGCCGAACAACAAAAGAATCTGCTGGACTGGGCTTGAAGATGATGCGTGGCTTGGAGTTGTAGGAATTTGCAGGGCTGCTTGCTCACTTGGGCTAAACAAAGAAGCAAGTGGGCTGACCGATCCACGAGCGACGATGGGGGTTGCTGAAGAGCACGCGGAGGAGAAATGGACGAAAGTAGCTATTGGCGAAGAACGTCCCTGGAGATAGGGCTTTGTTGGTGAAGGCGTGCAGCTGAGGGAGACGCACGTGGCTTCGTTGGAGAGAGGAACGGTGGAAGTTGCTGGTTGTGGACATTGCTAACGTGTCTTCGGCAGGAGGTGGGAAAGTCAACAAACTTGCTGGAGCTGACCGAAGAAGCTGGAAAATGGGCAGGTGGCAGTGGCTAAACATGAGCTGATTCGGTGGTCTTCGATGGAGCTCCAAGGCAAGGGTTTGACCGAGAGAAAACGTGGGCGTGAGTGAATGGATGTAGGGAAAAAATGTGGAGATGTTGGGCTGCAGATTTGTTGATTGTGGGCTGACGGTGGAAGGAAGAGAAACGAAGGTGGCGTTGATGAAGTGAAGCTCGAAGGAGAAGGGGCTAATGGACATAAAGGGAGCAGAAATGGCCTTCCTCTGTTTTCTTAGTCTTTGGTTTGTCGTCTGAGAGGGAGCAGAAATGGCCGAATAAACTAGCTTAAAGAAGAAGAAGACAAGACTTTTTATAGCTGTGAAAAGGAAAGGAAAGAAAAAGAAAAGAAAGGAAAGAGAAAGGGAATTGTTGCAAGGCTGGATAAGGGAAAGAGACGCACGGTGGGGGGAAAAGGAAAGTACGCGCGGAAAAATGAAAATATGGAAAAGCAAGGGACGAAGACTTTTTGGCTGAGAGAAAAGAAAGGAAAGAAAAAGAAAGAGAAAGGAAGAGAGAGAAGAGAGCAATCAGATGGTACCAAGAAGGGGAAGCGAATCGCACGAAGGGGGAGAAGAAATGGAGAAAAAAGGACTAGAGGGGGTCCTTACTTCCATTTTTTTCCACACCTTTTGCTAATTTCCACAAAGGCTTTGGTACTTTTCCATTGAATTTTAGACCACATTACTTTCAAGTGGTCCCTTACTCTTACGCATCCTTATCTTGCACAAATGGAATGCAAATGGTAATGGAATCTCTCGTAATGTGCAGGCATCCGAATTTGGAGCTAATTCCCATAATTTTTCCTTTTCCATTTTATCCTTTTCACCATCTTAGTTAATAAGGATAAATTTTCATTTAAGTCCTTACAATTCATTCTTTCAAATGTTTCACAATAAAGGTCCAAAATCTATTTAAAATGTGGCATTTCCCTTATTCTTTTAATTTTCCACTCTTGTATTTTTCACAAACAATTTCCGTCATTAATAAATTTTGAAAAGATGCAACAATATACCTGGGATTAATTGTGACACATGAAAGTTCTTAATTTCTGAAATCAGAATAAATTTCGTAGTTAAATTCAATCAAACGCAGTTTCAGTGCGGCCTAAACTATTAGGTAGTTTTTGAGAAATTTTGGTACAATGGGCTCGTGGTCGATTATTATCAAGCCATGACGTACATATTCGACTCATTGATGACTCTCGGTTGTCGTGAAAATCTCTAGGTTTCAATTACGAGTACAAGGTACCAAAACGACACAAAAATCGGTTTAGTGCCGATCGATGGGAATTTTGTAATTAGATGGAATCACCCATGCCTAATTATATATCTCTATCGAATCGACCTATTTCCAGTCTTTGATAGATTTTCAACTGTGCCGCAATGATCCTTGCAAACTAACACGGTCGAGCAGTCAATTCCTGGTCGAATTTTCAAACCTGTTGCATTAAAATCCCTTAATAACTTTTCCAACTAGTCTACTTATCTCATGGGTGATCAGCTTAGAGAATAGCACTATAGTCACGTCGATGAAAAGCTCGATTTATTCAATTGAAAACAGAAGTGGAAAATCGGACCGTCACATTTCCCACTCAAACACTGTAATTCTCCAAATTTGGGATAATTTCTCTATAATCACCAATTCACACAATTTTCACAAACTAGTGCTCAATTAAATAAACATACTGCACCGCAGTAACTAGCATAAAATTTCGGTCGTTGACTATCCCAACCTAATTTTCAATAAAAAAATAAATAAATACATAAAATATTAAATAAATGCAATAAATTCAACTTAGGCCTCTTATAGTCTAAATGGAAGCCGAGACGGACTCGGAAAATTCCCGAGACTCGTTCAATAAATACTAGCACGAGTCTACTTGCTAATGTCACTAACTAACCACCTAACATGTATTGGCAAATAATTAAATTAACTAATCTAATATAATCTATCTACCTAAACCATGCTTAATTAATCTAATCAACCCCTAAGTATAATTAATCTACTAAGTGAGGATTAGTGAGTACTCACTTGTTTAAATGCGAAGGCCGGATCACCGCGATGGCGACGCGACGACGGTCGAATTTTAAATTTTCGGCGGCATCGATGGACACTCGGGCCGAGCCTAAAAGTTTTGCAAGCCCACAGAAATTTCTGGGCTTAGACTTGGGCTTGAGCTTGCTTCTTGGGCTTCAAAACTAGGCTGGACTTGGGCTAAAATCCAACGGGCTACGCAAGAATGGAAGTTGGGCTGAGCTAAAAACAAAAACTTGCTGGGCTTCGCTGGACCAAATTTGCTGGGCTTCGCTGGCTTCTTGGGTTGCTAGGCCGAACAACAAAAGAATCTACTGGACTAGGCTTGAAGATGATGCATGGCCTAGAGTTGCAGGAATTTGCTGGGCTGCTCACTCACTTGGGCTAAACAAAGAAGCAAGTGGGCTGATCGATCCACGAGCGACGATGGGGGCTGCTGAAGAGCACGCAGAGGAGAAATGGACGAAAGCAGCTACTGGCGAAGAACGTCGTTGGAGATAGGGCTTCGTTGGTAAAAGCGTGCAGCTGAGGGAGACGCACGTAGCTTCGTTGGAGAGAGGAACGGTGGAAGTTGTTGGTTGTGGATGTTGCTAGCGTGGCTTCGGCAGGAGGTGGGAGAGTCAATAAACTTGCTGGAGTTGACCAAAGAAGCTGAAAAATGGGCAGGTGGCAGCGGCTAAACATGAGCTGATTCGGTGGTCTTCGATGGAGCTCCAAGGCAAGGGTTTGATTAAGAGAAAACGTGGACATGAGTGAGTGGATGCAGGGAAAAACTGTAGAGATGCTGGGCTGCAGATTTGTTGATCGTGGGCCGACGGTGGAAGGAAGAGAAACGAAGGTGGCATTGATGAAGTGAAGCTTGAAGGAGAGGGGGCTAGTGGACGTCAAGGCAGAAGCTGAGACAGAAAGAAATCAAAATGAAGAGAAGCCGTGTAGAAGATGGGGACGGAGGAGGTTATGCACGAAGGAGAGGGGGTGAGTGGATGATCGTGTTCAACAAGCTTGGAAGGGCTTAAAGTCAAACAATTTTATCTCTTCATTTAAAGCCTTTGTCCCCTATTACTTTCCAATAATATAAGTCCATAATAAGTCAATTTTGATGCAAATAATGCACCCCTAACCAAAGCTCCGAATTTCACTAATTTAATTTCAATTTCTTCACTCAATCCCCCAAATTAAGGTCCAATTTGGATGAAGAAAAATCCAAACAATTTTCTGTAAATCCTCGACACTCAAAAGTTCGGCTTGGAAGTCCAAATTTCCTTTAATTTGGCCAATCTGAATTTCCGTTAATTTTCTGCAACGTCCGAAATGATTTTCTGTAAAAATCTCGGAATCTCTGAAAATTTTTTGGAGAATGAGTTGACGTTCCTCAAATAGATCGTAATGCCACAGAACTTTCAATTTCTGAAATCGGGTTCAAATTCGTGGTTAATTTCAATCCGGCGCGGTTTTAGCGTGACCTAGTCTACCGGGTAACTTTTATGAATTTTTGATGCAATTGACCCATGATCGATTTATCTCGAGTCACATTGTCCATCTTCGACACATTAGCGATTCTCGGTTGTCATGAAAATCTCGATGTTTCAATTACGGGCACCGGGTACCAAAATGATAGAAAAATCGGTCTAGTGCCAATCGACGAGTATTTTGTAATCAGGTGAAATCACTCACATTTTGATCACATATCTTAATCGAATCGACCTATCTCTAGTCTTTGATCGATTTCGACAGTGCCATAATGACCATTGTAGACCAACATGGTCGAACAGTCGATTCCTAGTCAAATTCTCAAGGTCATTGTATTTAGATTCCTTAATTGCTTCCCCATATAGTCCAATTATCTCGTGAGAGATCTGCTTAGAGAATAGCACTATCGGTGCGTTGATGAAATGCCATATTTATTTAATTGAAAACAAATTCTGAAAATTCAGGTTGTCACAACTCTTCCCCTCTTTTAAAAATTTTGTTCTCGAAATTTAAACTTTACACACTTTAAGCAAAAAGGTGGGGGTACAGTCGTCTCATTGACTCCTCAGTTTCCCATGTTGCTCCTTCTGTGCCATGGTGTTGCCAGACCACTTTGACCAACGAGATGGTCTTTAAACGCAGAACTTGCTCTTTTCTATCTACGATATGAATCGAGCTTTTAACGTATGACACACGGTCATCCACGTCCAATTTCTTTAAAGTCCAATACACAGGCTCTCAGCATATCTTCAAGAGTCTGAATTATTCTCTCAGACTGACCATCAGTCTGAGGATGATATGCCTTACTATACTGAAGCTTGGTACCTAAGGCACTCTATAAGCTTTTTCAAAAAGCGGCAGTGAATCTTGGGTCTCAATATGAAGTTATCGTCACCGGCACTCCATGTAGACGAACTACCTGATGCACATACAAGTTTGCGTGTCTATCCAAATTGAGGTCCTTCCGAACTGCAATGAAGTGAGCCGACTTTGTTAGTCTGTCGACTACTACCCAAATCGAATCATTTCCCCTTTGACTCCTTAGTAGTCTAGTCACGAAATCCATTGTGATATGCTCCCACTTCTATTCTGGAATCTCGAGAGGTTGCAGAAGTCCTCCCAGCATGTAATGCTGAGCTTTGACCTACAGATATGTCAAACACTTGGCGACATGCTTGGCGATGTCCGCCTTCATACTTGACCACCAATAGTGTTGACTTAGATTTTGATATATCTTGGTACTACCAAGATGAATGCCGTAACTGCTACGATGTGCTTCTGATAAAATTTCCTCTATAAGCTCCACATCATCAAGTACAACTAGGCGTCCTTGGAACCTCAGCATTCCATCATTAGAAACTTGAAAGTTAGTCTTCCTTTTCTCAGTGTCTTCCTGTAGAATCTTTGCACATTTAGGTCTGTCGGTTAGAGTAGTTTGATTCTGATTTGGACATCCGGTTCAATCCTGAGGGTGGCAATAAGACTCGAAAGGTAGCCTACCTTAAACTTGAATGCCGAATCTCGAGCTCTCTTGATTAGATTCCACTCATTCATCAACATATGAGTAACGGAAGACTTTCGACTCAAAGCATCGGCGACCTTGTTTGCCTTTCCTGGGTGATATAAGATATCACAGTCGTAGCCTTCATTAATTCCATCCATCGGCGTTGTCTTATGTTCAACTCATTCTAAGAGAACAAGTTCTTGAGACTTTGATGGTCCGTGAAGATTTGGAATTTTTCTCCGCACAAATAGTGTTTCCAAATCTTCAGGCAAATATAATCGCTTCGAGTTCTAAGTCATGCGTCGGATAATTCTGTTCATGAGGTCTCAACTGATGGGAGGCGTATGCAACAATCCTACCATGTTGCATCAGTATGCAACCCAATCCTCTGAACGACGCATCACTGTAGATCTCAAATCCTCCAGGACCAGATGGAATGGTCAACACCGGTGCGCTAGTCAGCTTTTCCTTAAGCTCTTGAAAACTACACTCACATTTGTCTGTCCACACGAATTTCGCTTCTTTCTTCAGGAGTCTTGTCAATGGCGATGCTAATGATGAGAACCCTTCCATGAACCGTCTGTAATAACCTGCCAAACCTAGAAAACTTCTGATCTCTGTCACTGTAGTCGATCTTGGCCAGTTGATCACGGCTTCAATCTTACCTGGGTCCATGGAGATTCTTTCGCCTAAAATCACATGTCCTAAGAAAGCAACATGAGTTAACCAAAACTCACACTTGCTGAACTTGGCGTACAACTGATGGACTCTCAGTGTCTGTAGCACTAATCTCAGATGATTCTCATGCTCTTCATCACTCCTCGAAAATACCAGAATATCATCAATGAACACGATCACAAACTAATCTAGATATTCCTTGAATACTCGATTCATCAAGTCCATGAAGGCAGCTGGAGCATTCGTCAACCCGAATGGCATCACTGTGAACTCGTAATGACCATACCGAGTACGAAATGCTGACTTAAGAATGTCTTCCTTCCTGATTCTCAGTTGATGATATCTTGTCCTCAAGTCGATATTTGAAAATATCGATGCTCATTGCAATTGATTAAACAAGTCATCAATCATCGGCAATGGATACTTATTCTTGATTGTTACTTGATTGAGTTAGCGATAGTCGATGCACAAATGCAACGAACCATCTTTCTTTTTAACAAATAGAACTGGTGCTTCCCAAGGTGATGTACTGGGACGTATAAATCCCTTATCTAATAACTCTTGCATCTGCACCTTCAATTCTTTCAACTCAGATAACGCCATCCGGTAAGGAGCCTTAGAGATTGGCTCTGTCTTTGGGTGCTAGTTTGATTACGAACTCAATTTCTCTCTCGGGAGGTAGACTTGGCAATTCTTTCGTGAAAACATCTGGAAATTCTTGCACAACTGAAATCTCTTCAATCTTCAGTTCCTTAACTGTCGTATCCACGACAGTCACCAAGTAACCTTGACAACCCTCGTTTAACAAATGGGTTGCCTCTTGCGACGAGATTAGGGAAATCGAGGGTCCTCCTATATTCCCAATAAACTCGAAGCTCTCACCCTTTAATGGGCAAAACTGAATCGACTTGCGATAACAGTCCATTTTAGCTCGTTACTTGGTAAGCCGGTCCATGCCAATTATCAAGTCAAAGTCATACATGGCTAAGACTAACGGATCTATTTTTCTTTTTCGCTCACCAATTGCTAACTTGCAACCAGAACAACCCAAAGTAGAAAACACCTTATCCTTCAATAGTATAGATATGCTAACAACAGATTCCAGTAATTTAGGATTCAATCCTATCAACTTAACATATTGCTTGGCAATAAAGGAACGTATTGCTCTTGGATCAAATAAAGCATAAGCAGGATGGTTGTTCAGCGAAACTGTACCTATGATCACGTCAGGCGTAGCCTCTGCCTGAACTTGAGTGATGGCATACATTATGCCTTGAATTGAGGGTTAGAGCTATCCTCCCTACATTATATTATGCGGTACATTCCCCCTGATTTGACCCGACGGTGGCGGCGGCAGCAACTGTTAAGGTCTCCCTTGTCTCCGAGGACAGTTCCTGGCTATGTGACCCTACTAACCACATTCAAAATAGGCGCCCGTCTCTCAGGGGCATTGGTTCACTCCATGTCACCTTCCACAAGCGTGATATAACTCAATCCGGTTGGACCCAAACTTGCCAACTCCACCCTTCCAGTTGGGTGGGATCTGAAATCTTCCTCCGACCATGTGCCTCTTCCTATGTCGGATTGCATCTCTGTTTGCATTAAATCTTGATTCAAATGTGGCGGCTCTCTCATTCTGACCTCTCTCGATCATCTAGGCCCCCTCATAAAGGTCATTGTAAGTTCTCAAATTCAGCAAAACCAATACACTCCTCAAATTTGACCTGAATCCGTCCCTGAATCTTCTCACTCGATTCGTCGGATTCTTAATTAGTTCAAGAGCATATTGTGATAGTTCAGCGAACTTCGCCTTGTATTGGTTGACTGTCATGGAACCTTGGCGAAAACGCTAAAACTCAGCCATCTTCATCTCCTTGGCAGTCTCTAAAAAGTATTTGCCATTAAAGGCCTCAAGGAAGGCGTTCCACTCCAGAACGGCACCTTCTGGAAATATTACTCCTTGGATAGTTCTCCACCAAGTATTTGCAACTCCCTCTAGTTGGTAAGTTGCAAGGACCACATTTTCAGTTTCATTGCACATCAATAGTGCAAAAGCCTTCTCTAGTTTTTGAATCCACAAAGCAGCAGCTTCGGGGTCTCCTGCCCGGTGAATTGAGGCGGATTCAACTTTAAAAATTGTTCCACCAACTTATGAATCGGTCTCCCAATGACTACGATTCCTGGCGAACCTTCAATGGCTGCGGCAACAGGTGTAGCAACAGGTGCAGCAGTGGGTGCGGCTTCAGCAGCAACGGCAAAAGCAGCAGTAGCGGCAGCTTGATTTTGGGCCGCCTGCCCAATCAAGTCCCTTATAGGTTCCAACGATTGCAAGATCTCGTCTACTTTGGGATTACCAGGGGTTGCTACTCTAGCATCAACCGGCGGGACCGATGGCGGTGCTACTCCATTTGTGTTGGCCTCAGCCTGCGCTCTACCTCGGCCACCACGGACACCACCTCTTGTCGGCGTTTTAGCCCGAGTCACTGAGGATAAGGTCCTCTGCCTAGGAGTTCTCGGCTCCTAGTCACTCATCCTACAGGTTCTTATAGACATCTGTTTTCCAATTCCAATACCATATTAGAATTTGAGTGACCACCAAACAAGCTACCAAACAGCTATCACTCACATGCACCGGTCATGAATTTAAAGGCCTTTCCTACTTACTATTCCATATCCATCGCACCTTATCACTCCAATTTCTAACGACCATGCTTTGATACCACTAAACTGGGATGTCAACTCCCGACCCTCCGAACACGTGCCCATCCCTGCTAGTCGATATAATAGCAATGTCCCAGGACGCATCACCAACCCATTCTATTTTAGTACGCATGCGGAAGCATATAAATAATCCACAGACAATAAAACAATGGGATAGGAAAGCAGGGCCAACTTTTTCAAACCAAAACCAACCTTTTATAAACACACGGGTTTATTTACAACATCAGGTCGCTTACAAAAATATTGGCTTAATAAAAAATCCTATGACTAACGAGTCAGACAAATTTGCCGATTTTGTTTCTTTCACTTCCCCAAACTCCGAGACTTCAAGTCCTCCACAACCATCGTCTAGGGACTTGAAAATGTTATCCCACAACAGGGTGAGACGATGTCTAAACGAGTTCTACCCCCTAAGACTCGATTAGGAAGAAAATATGCCTTAGGGGCTGCCTAAGCACAACCATGAGTCGAAGGGCTTACCTTGGCCTCAGTTCCTCCTTGCAAATCTGTTCAATTCATAAATACTGACAGTACATCATCCACTCAATTCAATCAGACCGAATTATCGATCAATCGACTCAGTTGATTACAGGTCATCAAGACCATCGCGCGGTCATTTCAATTATTCAATCTCAAATTCTCACTCACAGTTTAACGAGCATAGACAATCAAATTCTTGGCTATAAATCTTAGTCCAACGGAAACAACCTATCTTTAGGTGGTAATCACGGCCCCACGGGTGCAACCTTTAATAGGTGGCAGATCACGGCCACATTAGGCACAACCTCTATCATGTGGTGAATCACGGCCCGATGGGCACGACCTTTAACAGGTGGTAAATCACGGCCCAATGGGCACAATAGATTCCAATTCGGTGGCGAATCTCGGCCTAACTGGCACGGCTATACTTCTGCGGCTTTCTAAGTCCACTCACAACCTTTCATGGTTATTTCCCACTCAAACATTGACATTCTCCAAATTTGGGATAATTTCCCTATAATCATCAATTCACTCAATTTTCACAAACCAGTGCTCAATTAAATAAACATACTGCACCACAATAACTAGCATAAAATTTCAGTCGTCAGCTATCCCAGCCTAATTTTTGAAAAATAAATAAATAATTAAATAATTACGGAAAATATTAAATAAATGCAATAAATCCAACTTAGGCTCGTTATAGCCTAATTGGAAGCCGAGACGGACACGGAAAATTCCCAAGACTCGTTTAATAAATACTGGCACGAGTTTACTTGCTAATGTCACTAACTAACCACCTAACATGCATTGGAAAATAATTAAATTAACTAATCTAATATAATCTATCCACCTAAACCATGCTTAATTAATCTAATTAACCCCTAATCATAATTAACCTACTAAGCAAGGATTAGTGAGTGAAACTCACTTGTTTAAATGCGAAGGCCAAATCACTGCAATAGCGATGCGACGACGGCCGAATTCTAAATTTTCAGCTGTGTCAACGGACACTCGGACCGAGCCTAAAAGCCTTACAAGCCCACAGAAATTTCTGGGCTTAGACTTGGGCTTGGGCCTGGTTCTTGGGCTTCAAAACTAGGCTGGACTTGGGCTAAAATCAAACGGGCTAAGCTAAAATGGAAGTTGGGCTAAGCTAAAAACAAAAACTTGCTAGGCTTCACTAGACCAAATCTGTTGGGCTTCGCTAGCTTCTTGGGTTGCTGGGCCGAACAACAAAAGAATCTGCTAGACTAAGCTTGAAGATGATGCGTGGCCTGGAGTTGCTGGAATTTGCTGGGCTGCTCGCTCACTTGGGCTAAACAAGAAGCAGGTGGGCTAATCGATCCACGAGTGACGATGGGGGCTGTTAAAGACCACGCGAAGGAGAAATGGATGAAAGCAACCGCTGGCGAAGAACGTCCGTGGAGATGAGGCTTCATTGGTGAAGGTGTGCAGCTGAGGGAGATGCACGTAGCTTCGTTGGAGAGAGGAACGGTGGAAGTTGCTGGCTGTGGATGTGGCTGGCGTGGCTTTGGCAAGAGGTGGGAGAGTCAACAAATTTGCTGGAGCTGACCGAAGAAGCTGGAAAATGGGCAGGTGGCAGCGGCTAAACATGAGCTGATTTGGTGGTCTTTGATGGAGCTCCAAGGCAAGGGTTTGACCGAGAGAAAATGTGGGCGTGAGTGAGTAAATCCAGAGAAAAACTGTGGAGATTTTGGCTGCAGAATTGTCGATCGTGGGCTGACGGTGGAAGGAAGAGAAACGAATGTGGCGTTGATGAAGTGAAGCTCAAGGGAGAGGGGGCTAGTCAAAGGCTCGGCTTGGAAATCCAAATTTCTTTTAATTTGGCCCATCCGAATTTCCGTTAATTTTCCACAACGGCCGAAACGATTTTCCGTATAAATCTCGGAATCTTTGAAAATTTTTGAAGGATGAGTAGACGTTCCTAAAATAGATCGTGACGCCATAGAACTTTTAATTTCTGAAATCGGGTTCAAATTCACGGTTAATTTCAATCTGGCGCGCTTTTAGCGTGACTTAGTCTACTGGATAACTTTTAGGAATTTTTGGTGCAATTGACCCGTGATCGATTTATGTCGAGTCATATTGTACATCTTCGACACATTGGCGACTCTCGGTTGTCGTAAAAATCTCGAGGTTTCAATTACGGGCACCGGGTACCAAAACGATAGAAAAATCGGTTTAGTACCGATCGACAAGTATTTTGTAATCAGGTGGAATCACTCACATTCTGATCACATATCTCAGTCGAATCGACCTTTCTCTAGAATCTGATCGATTTGGACAGTGCCGTAATGACTCTTGCGGACCAACACGGTCAAGGAGTCGGTTCTTGGTTGAATTCTCAAGTCCATTGCATTTAGATTCCTTAATTGCTTCCCTAGATAGTCCAATTATCAAGTGAGAGATCAGCTCGGAGAATAGCTTTATCGGCGCATCGATGAAAGGCCCAATTTATTTAATCGAAAATAAATTATGAAAATTCAAGCAGTCACATCGCCTGTTGTCGGTGATAGGCGTCGAGCCCTTGCTCGCCCTTACTAGCAGTCGGCGCTCGTTGATCTTTCGCCAAGTCCGATATTCTGATCTAGGCAAGAAGAAGTGAACAAGGGACGAAGAAAACGATTAACAGGGCAACCAAAAATGGAAAAAAAAAAGGACAAAAATACCCTAATTATGCCACTGGAATATGCATCAGAGATCCATCTATTCACCGGCCGGCGAGTGAGGTCCTTCTTCGAGACTAAATGACCACTTTAGGTCATTCTTTGAGACAAACTTCACTTCAGGTCTTCTTTTGAGAAAATGATGGCATTTTGGGTCCTTATTTGAGATTTTCCCTAACTCGCACGAATGCATCTCGTAACAATAGTCCATAATTGATCGAGACATTAATATGGGAAAATAATTTGTGTTCTGTAACAAATTTTGGGCCGTTTTGAAGAATACAAAGCAGGTAGATTTGTGCTCTATAATTAAGGTTACTTAATTTATTTTGGTTTGCTAAGTTCAATTGATACACAAGTTAATTAGACCTACCTAAACTCAACTATAAATACGACTCTTCACTTTTAGATTAGTGTTAGAGAGCGGTTGAGATGACGGACACATTAAATACACTCTTTTTTTTTTAAATCACATATCACCAAAAATCTTAGCATAGGATTAGACAAAATTAGCGAATATATTTAAGGAGTGTTAATCGCGAAGAGATTCATAGTTATCTTTCCATGCGAAGAACTGCTCTTGGAATGGTTCATCCACATACTGTTATAATTTTGTAAAGAACTTAAGTGTTAAAGAGAAAAGAAAAAAGAAAAAAAAAATTGGCCCAAGAAAAGGGACAAAATGGTAAAAGCAAGAAATTACCTACCCACTTTCCACTTAAATGGGCAATAGGTGAAATTCGTGGACTGTTCCAAAAAATGCAACGACCGACTTTATCTCCTTTATTATCCTTTTTAAAATTTTTGAATAAATGCTTTCTTAAATTATCGAAAAATTGTAAGATGTTCATTATGTATTTGCTTTTAAGAAAAGAATTCATATAATGGTAAAAAGAGGAAAACGATGGCAGAGCATTTTATGTCGTCATTTAAGTAAAGTTATTAAATTATTGGTCTTCTGTGCTGCTTCACATGAGCGAAAACCCATTTCTGAAATTTGCTTTCCGAAACTAGAAACCCAGCACAGTCGTTGCTCATTTAAAGGATATACTATAAACACCGGCAGCATAGAATGGGGCACTCTTAGGCATCGTTAAATTTACGGAAAATGAATGATTTCTAAAATACTTTTCTAAACGATCGTTGATATTGCTTACAAAACTGCTAAGCACTCACCCATTTGCACCTATAACCTGCCAGAAATTATGTGAAGTTCAAAGCTTCCTTTCCTGCTACAATAAGTAGAAAACGATAAATCCTGGCAAACTAAGAGCTCCTAGAAGAGGGGTAAAAAGAGGTAAAATGGTCACCGTCTCGTCCACGTTGAACGCGTCGTGTTTACCAACTCGAACCACTGGCTCGCCGGGTCGCAGGTAGCATCTTCTCTCAAGCATTTGCAAGGACTTGCGACGACGGTCTTAGTACTGAAATCTATGTCCAAGCAAACAGTGACATTACTACCAACGATGTTGGACGAAAAATGCATTTTGGAATCCGAAATTGTCTTCCATTTAGACCCCTGGTCCACGCAATTTGTGATGAGCTTCACGGGCTTCTCCAGCCGATCCGCTTGCATACACAAATCCGTTCCTCTCATCCGGACCGTGTGGCGGCGCGTGTGGGTCCAAGCTTCGGACTCGTTGCACGCGCCCAGCTGCAGCTGTTCCTGCTCTCGTTTCCTTTGGATGCAGAGACCCGTGAGCGGATGAAAAAAAATTTTGCGCGTAGGATTTGATGAAGTTGCACCTGCAATGTCATGGACATAAGAAAGATAAAAGACGTGATTTACGACATGATCGAAGTGTTGATTAGTCGAGTTCCATTTGAAGAGGGACTCGTGTTTGATTCGGTCTCTCCATTTTCAGTAGATATCGTCACCAAGGAAATCTTGGGTTTTGGTGATTGAACCAAAAAAAAAAAAAAAAAAAAAAAGATGAACAAAATTAGGAGCGTGTAGTGTTGTTATACCTTGAAAAGGGGCTTGAAGGGCAGAGATCCTTTGCAAGAAGCTGGCATTTCTAAGCCCGGAGAAGTCCTTGTTCAGCACCCCGAACGTCTCGTCCATCCCTACGATCCCTTTTCTCAAGTAGTAGCTCCCCACAAGCGTCCACAAGGCCCAATCGAAGTCGAGCTTGGCCGCGACTCCGAAGAAGCAGTTGAAGTACCGGTCGTCGTTCACGTTTTGTCCGCTCAGTTCTCCTCCAAATTCGCTCACGAAGAGCGGCATTCCCTGGTTTAGTATGAACCCTGCCTTGCTCATCACCTTGTCCATCGCGTCCCTGCACCGCTCGTTGGCATTGCCGTCCTCCCAGATTGTCCCGCTCGAGTATGCGTACCAATGCAGCTCGAAAACTAGCTTTCCGGTGAAGCTCACCCTCATTGGTATGTGGCCAAGGAACCATAGGTCGGTGTCCCAATAGAGGCCAGAGGCTATGACGAGCACATGCGGGTTCGCCAAATGCACCGCTTCAGCTCCTCTCTCCATGTACCTGGAGTTCATTTTAGCACCGAAATCGAACGTCAAACCGGACTATCATATTAGGTCAAATACCTCCCAGCGATCCAAAACCCTAACATAATTAGTCGATGTAGTTTATCAACTCGTCCATTAAATATCTCATGTTTTGCCTCATTTTGCGACGCTCAACATGTGTTCCTTCAATTGAATAATGACCTACTGTAATAGCAACAGAGTCAGTTCAGAAGAAAAAAAATTTCGCACTGAAGCTAGATCCGCAACTTTTCTGACAAATTTACATGGAATACCTGAGCCAGTCTCGCAGATTTTCTTTAGGACCTCGGAGCTCGTTCCTCAAGCTCATACCGACCACATTACCAACACGGCGGAACAATGTGGCCATCTGAGTGAGGCCCTTGATCCAAAGGTTCGGGTTGAAGTACGGGTCGCCAAAGAACCCGTTACCGTCACGGTTGCTGCAACACCAACCGGGCTTGCTAATGTGATTGTCTAGTATGACCATTACATTATTGTCTCCAAGGCTTGTAACAACCGCCTGTAGCGTGCAGATTAATCTAACTCACTGACTGGTGTCAATCTATGATGATGAATTGCGAAAATGCAAAGTACAAATCGTACCCGGAAAGCAGCGAGAACAGAAACATCCAGAAGAGACGGATTGTTCTGTCGAATGCCTCCGATATAATCAACCAACCCGAGATTCCGGAACGATTGCGCCACCGACATCGAACCCAGCGAGTCGTTGGTGACCATGAAGAGCGGCCACGTGAGCCTGACGCAGTTGAATCCCATCGAGGCAATCTGCTTCGAAATCCAGTCTACGGGTTTCTTGTCGAGCCCTTCCGCGACCATGGGCTCGAGGTGCGACGCCCAGTTGACGCACGCCAGCTTCACCCTACGCCCCTGCTTATCGACGATCCACCTCGAGTCGGTGTGAAGGCGCCACGGGGCCTTCGCGGGCTCGGCGTGTGGAGAGGCCACTAGAGCCCAGAGGGCGATGAAACACAAGTAGGAGGGACGTCGTCTCATGGCGATGGCGAGTTTTCTCTATCGGATGATTGCTTTCTAACTAGCGAGGATTCAAGGGAAGAGAGAGAACCCAGAACAGGCGACGGAGCTGAAGTAGTGCATGAAACCGAGCGGGGTTGTCTTGAAAACGTGCTTTGAAACTGTTCAGATATCCGCTTGCCGCTGCTGATTTTCGAACACGATACAGACATCGGTAAGAACTGTACTGCCTCAAGAACCACGACACCCGAGAAGGGACTGCGTCAAGGGTTGGAAAAATCGGATCGAAGGTCGGAACAGAAGAAAACGAGCCAAGTCTCGAACGACCTTCGCGGAAACAAAAGTCAATGTCGGTTTCGCACGCAGGAACGACGAAATCAAAAGTCGCCCACTGCCGTGGATTGACATTTTTCCTAAACATAGAGAGGTCAAGGTCGCACAGAGCACGTTTCGCGCCTCGAAACCACACCGCATAGTTACTCCGAAAAGAAAGAGAGATGCGGAGCATCGAGCCCAGGCTCCCGCTCGTCAGATGCTTATGGTGTCCATGTAAATTTTGTTAAGCACCAGAAATATCCGTGCCTCGCTCTAAAGGAAAAATTACCAAATTAATCCTAAATTTATTGTACGGATACTAATTCAATTCTCAACATTTTAATTTTGACAATATAGTTCTTTCAGACATTTACCATTGGAAATTGCTAACGTGGCATTTGGAGTTGCTGGTCGTCCTACGTGGCACACTGACTTGGACAATTTTATTCGAAAATGTTGTCTAACAAGAATCGTCGTGTCAGCAATAGCGGCAATTGGCTAGAATGATTACATTAGAATTTCGGGTAAATGTTTAGGATAATAATAACAAAATTAAAAAATTTAGAATTGAACTAATACTCGTAGAATAGGTTTACAATTGAATTGTTAATTTTCACTTGCTCAAGCCTAAGATTATATGTGTTATATTTGTCGAAATATTTAACTTTGTGCCGTTGACTTGGTGGGGGAGAAAACGAGCATTTTTCTAGTATACAATTTTATCTATAGTCTCCGTCCATTTGCTCCTTTTTGTGTATAGAGAATCAGGGGTGATTTCTTCAAAATCATCTTTCAATTCAGCATATTTTAGCTTTCTTTTGTACACAGTTCTTCTTTTTTTTTCAAAACTATTAAATGTCTATCCTTTGTTTTGACAAGACTTGATGGATATCTCATCATCTACAATAATATATCATGAAGAGAATTGTTGGATATCTTGAGAAAATATGGAACATGCAATTGTAACTTTAGATGAATTCGTGGCATTTCTTATATCTAGAATCCCATTGATTTAATTTCAGAGTAGGATTACTCACATTTTTCCTTCCTTTTCTTATAAAAATTTCATTACCTGTAGTTGTTTGTTAACATTTTATGCATTGGGAAAATTGCGCCAAAGTCCTAAATGCTTGGCCCAATGCTCTAAATATCTAAGGCTGCATTTGACAGTGAGGATTATATTTAGGATAGGATCCTATCTTGCATTTAGTGTCTACTCAAGACTAAATAAAATTTGATTTAAGGAAGACATAAACCGGATAAAATTATTTCACAAGAGGGATGGGATAAAGGTGGATAGGATTTCTAACATCCAAAATACGGATTTTATTTTTCTCAAATAATTTTTTTAAATTAACAAAATTAAAATTATACTTCAACATAAATAATATTTTAATTCTAATATAATAAATTCAAAATAAAAAATTAGTTATTTTAATTGAATCCTTTAATTCGAATTTAATTCTATTTTATAATATATAAATTCAATATACTAATAAAATTTTATTAGAGAATGCTAGAAGGGGAAGATAGGAAAAAAAAATCAATTAAAAAAGAAAATAAAAAATAAGCAAATAAAAATAAAGTAGGCAGTAGTGTCGCGATCATCAAACGATTGATAGGATATAACAAAATCTCTGGATTTCATATTTCATCCTATTCAGTTATATTCTGATAACAAATCCGGATGACCAAACGTAATCTAAACGTTAAAAATATTGCAATCAAGTCTTAAACATTTTTATTGGTTGCAATCTGATTCTTGCCACAAGTTATTGGCCATATTTGCTAACATGCCATGCTGGAGATCCAACATGGCAATTTTTTTTAATGGTTGTTAGCTTATGTAGTGTTGATGTGGTGTTGACGTGGCGCAAGTAAAAGAAAAGCCAAAATAGAAAAAAAAAAAACCCAAATCGTGTAAATTTTCTAAATCAAATCCCTCCGGTGCCAATTCCGATGTCAGAATTTGGCTAATATTTTAAATCAATATTGTTTTGCTTCGGGACAAGCAATCAATCTGAATAAATATGGGGCTTTCTTCAGTAGGGGCTGTCCACAAATCTTAAAAGCAACATGGCGTGTGAACTAAGAGTACCAATTATGGAGAAAACCGGGAAATACCTAGGCATTCCCTCGGATTGGGGTCAAACAAAAAGAACAGATGTTTGCGTAGATTCTGGCAAGGGTAAACATGAAGATGGAGGGCTGGAAAAAGAAGTTGTTATCTAAGGTGGGAAAGGAGACTTTGATAAAAATAGTAGTACAAGCACTTCCCCAATATGCTATGTCGATATTCAAGATCCCTGTCTTAGTGTGCAAAGCCATCAAGCAAAAGATTGCATCCTTTTGGTGGAAACAAAACTCATCCGAGTCTAGAATTCACTGGAAGAAGTGGGAAACTCTTAAAGCAAGGAAAATAGATGGAGGTTTAGGTTTCAAAGACCTTATAGCTTTTAACAAGGCGATGTTGGGCAAGCAAGCATGGAGACTTGCACAATCTCCCTCTACCTTATGGAGCCAGCTTTTGAAATGGATGCACTTCCCAAGAGGCAACCTATGGAATGCAAAAAAGGGTTCCTGCCCTTCTTGGGGGTGGCAAAGCTTGCTAATGGGAAGAGATGCCATGAGTTCTGAAGTTAAATGGGAGGTCGGAAATGGAGAAAGCATTGATTTAAGAGAGGACAAATGGCTAGAGTTTGGGGTTATTGGGGGTCCAGCTAATCGAGAGGACCCCAAGAGAGTTGCAGAGTTAATTGACCAAGGATCGAACACGTAAAATGAACAGCAATTGCAGGAGCTATTCAAAGAGAACATAGTGAAAGAGATATTGGCTATTCAAATGAGGCTGAACTCATAAGGGGATCAACAGGTTTGGACAAGAAACACTACGGGGGAGTATTGGGTGAAGCAGGGATACAATCAACTATGCTCAACACTATCAAAGTTAGACACAGAACAAGCATCCTTGTCATATCAGCCGCCCCAATCCCTATGGACTAAGATATGGAAGCTGCATGCCGACCCTAAAATTCGTATTTTTTTGTGGAGTGTGTGTCAAAATGCTCTACCCACAAAGGAAAATTTGTGCAAAAGGAAAGTGCTACCTGACCCGCTGTGTCCAATTTGCAGGAAGACCCCAAAAACGATGGAACACATCTCCTGTGTGATTGGACCAAGGAAATTTGGTCATATCCAAGGCTAAATATGGATGCATCTCTGATGAACATAACAAGGATAGACAAATGGGTATATGAAGTACTTACCTCTAGAACTGACCCTTCTTCTCAAGAATGTCGCTGGAATTCTTTGGCTAATTTGGAAAGCGCGAAACGCACTTGTATTCCAGAACAGACGACCCGACCCGGGAACAATTGTTGATATGCCCAAATACTAACCAACACCTTCCGTCGATGGAACACCCAAGTGCTTAATCGGTGGACGGAGAAGAAAACCGTGCCCGAGCAATGGTCACCACCAACAAAAGGAGTATGGAGATTCAACTTGGATGGTTCATGGATTGACGGCTCTTCGGAGGGACCGGCGGCGGGAGTGTGTCGAGATTACAGGGGAGTGATAATGGTGGGATTCACAAAGAAGTTCGCAGCTAATTTAGCCCTTGAGATAGAGGCCATAGCGGCGAAGGAAGCTTTGTCGTGGCTAGCAGAAATTACCGAGCTGGAGCTAAATGGGGTGCTGCATGCGGAAGTTTTTGATAGATAATGAATCTATTGTTAGATTCTTCACTGAACCAAGCCAAAGCCCAAGGGCCCTGAGGAGTTTTTTTGAGGATTGCAAAGACTTATTAGCTCAATTAAAAAGCGTTTCCTTAGCCTATTGTCCACGAGAAACCAACCAAGTTGCAGATTGGACTGCTAAAGTCCTCCGAAAAGGGATACTCCCATGTAATTGGCTATCTAAGGCCCCCAACACATTTGGGATTTATTATGCCTAGACTCTTGTCATCAAGACTTATGTAGTATTGCTGTGAATGAGTAAAATGGTTCTAGTGTTTTGACCCAAAAAAAAAAAAAAAGTTGACATGGCTATCGAATCATGCCGAAGAATGACGTGGGGAAAACTTTTGCCTTCATGACAAGCCACCACGGAAAACGACCGGTTATGCGATACTTCCCTCCGTTGGCAAGCGATCGTGAAAAGCTTTGCCTCCTTGCATCCACAAGCCACCGTGGAATGTTTTTTCCCCCTATGTAATCCACTAACATTGTCCAACGAACACACCAGTTCTAATAGATTGGATTAATTGGTGCCGGAAAAACATGATTAGAAAATTTACTTAAGTTCAAGGATTTGCTTAAGTAAATTAAATCTTTTGGGACTTGATTGATACAGTGCCAAGTTCAGTAGTATTTCATCTCAGTGCATCCATTGGGTTAAATCACCAAAAAAGTCTTAAATTTATTGTATTTTAACCAATTCAGTCTTAAACCTTTTAATTGTGCTAATTGAGTCTTAAACTTTTTTACATTTTGTTAATTAAATCAATTCGATCAATTTTAGCATAAATTGCTGATATGGATACCGTCAATCCAACTTGACATGGCTGGTGCTATTGTTGACTTTTTAAAATATTTTTTCTCTCATTGTCTTTACTTTTTATTGTGTTTTTGAGTAAGGGTCGGTTAGGGTGTCACGACCCTCCCAAATCTAACGAGGGCTGCGAAACCCTCATTGTGGCTATTGAGGGCCTTGCAAGAGTTGCAATGCCCTCGCTAGATTTGGGCTAGGCTAAGGATTGGTGGCCCTCATTGGCTTCGAGCAAGGGCTTGCATGCCCTCACTTTGGTTGGCGAGGGTTACAAAGCCCTCACCGGCCACTACAAGGGCTGGCTAGGTGAAGGATTGGCAACCCTAGCTAGAAGACCGGAATGCCCTCGCCCAATGTTGACACCTAATTTTTTGCAAATCTAGAAAATAAAAATTGCATTGGAACAAATAAAAGGAACAAATGAAAAAAAAATGGGGAAAATTAATTTGATTGATTATGCATGGAAAATTAGAATTCTGATGAGTATTCGGATTTTGTTAAATGTAGAAGCAATTTAAAAATCAAGTGAATAAGGGGCAAGAATTTTGCAAAATGGAAGAAATCTGAACAAGATCGAGCTAATTGCGAAATCACGCTCTAATTTACAGATTTGATTTAATGTGGTAAGAGATGGAAACTTAGAAAATGCCTTAAAAATGTAGCCTTCTGGAACCGCTATAAAAGAGTGCTGCATTTTTCAACAAAGGGGGAGCAAATTCGAAAAATTCAGAGCAAAAAAAATTTTGGAGAAGCTCGTGCGAAAAATTCGCACAGAGGAGAAAATATGAAGAAAATTTTTTGCAAGAAGAAGGCCTCGCTGTCTTGGTCAAAGAGAAAGCCTCTTCTCTTTTCTTTCTCTGACAAGAAACGAGAAAAATTAGCTGCAGAACAGAGAAGAGAGAGAGGGAAGTGATGTGAGAGGTGAGAGAGAGAGAGAGAGAGAAAAAAAAGAAAAACAGAAAAAGAAAAACAGAACAATGCACTGTTCTTCTCCTTCGTGCAGCACCCTCTTCGCTGTCCACTGTCGCTTCACCAACGATACGCGGGTCACCCTCGCGCCGGACGCCAAGTGGAATCGCCACTCGGCCCTCCCTCCGACGCTCGCCTCAGCCTAGCACTTGCCGGTCTCCGTCCACTGCTCCAGCAACGCACTCCCCTCGCCTCTACACCTGCTCTGCATTTTGCCCTTCCGTCTCTGCCTTTACAGCAATCGATGCCGCCGTGCCTCTACACCCGCGAGCTCGCTCCGACGCCCCTCACCGGCGACCTGCGACGACCCAGCGACCACCGTGCCACCACTGTTACTGCACCTGGTGCCCGACGCCTCTACCTCTCTCCTTTCGGCGAACCTGCACCACCGATGTTGATGTACCACAGGAGCACCGTTCGTGACGCCGTAGTAGCCAACTGTCGACTCCGTTCGACGCAATTCGCAGCAGCCCGCACTGCCTCCACGCCGCTCATCACCGCGCGTCCGCTCTTCACCCACGCCTATACTAGCTCCGCGTTGCCGCAATCCCGCACCCTCGTCGTTCAGCAAGCCGCCCCTCCACTCGAGCGCTCGCATCACAGCCGCTCCACCAGCAGCACCATCACACGGAAGCGTTGAGTCCTTAGGTGGTTTAATTTAATTTAATTTAATTTAATTTAATTTTACTTTATTTATTTTAAGTTTCAATATTATTGGAGCATGGTTTGTCAATGTTAATAATTGTGCATTTTGTAGGCATTATCCACTAGGATTTTGTCCGTAATTAATATAATTATTAATTTAATCCGAGAGACATGGGATTATTTTTTTAATTATATTAATTTTTTGGATTTTTGGTAGAATTTTAATTGTTAAATCATTATAATTATTAATTTGATCCGTAAGACTTCGGATCATATTTTTAATTATTTTGATCTCTTTGTCGTGATAATTGGGGTTAAGATAATCGTTAATTTGACCTGTGAGACAACGGGTTATTTTTTCGATTATTTTAATCTTTTATTTTGTTGATAGCTTAGATTTAATATTTATTTAATAATTACTTATCTTTAAAAAAAACTAAAAGAAATTAGAAAATCAAAAAAATCAAAATTCTACTTGAGCATATAGGTTTAGTAAATCGACATGTAGATTTAGTAAATTAGAATTTTCTTAGGATTACATTTTTAGGGTTGCATTTTTAGAAATAGGTTATGGTTGGACCTAAATTAATTTTTTAGATAATGTTCGCACATTTTAATTATCTCATTTTTCAAAAAATAGTTTTCTAATATAGGATAGGGTTTAAGTCAAATTAATCCCTAGAATAAATTAGAAAATTATCCCTTTTTAGATAGTTTAATTAGGGTTTTTATTAATTTTGAATTTCAATAAAAAAAATATAAAAATACTAGGTGCATGTTAACTAGTTTGCATAATAAGATCATTTAATCAGAATTTGTTTATTAGTGAAGTTAGGTCATGAGGTGCATAATAACTAGTTTGCATAATAGGCCCATTTAATTAGAATTTGCATATTAATAAGATTAAGTCATTTAGTTAAAAAAAATGCATTTTTTATAAAAGAATTCTAATTTTCAAGAAAACCCAAAAAAAAAAAATTTGTTTGCTTTGTGTGATGCAAGTTATTTTTATTTATTGAATGTTTAATAATGGTTGGGTACCCGTATGATCATCTTTTGACATGATAGTAATTTAGGTTAAAATAAATCCAAGCTACCTGTAAAAACATTTTTTGAAAATAAAAAAGAAATTGTACCGATAGGGCATTAGAGAGATCTAGTGTAACCAAGTCCCCGTACCCTTAGTCTTTGGTTCGTAGGAGTAAAATAATTCTCCCATTATTTTACTTAGGTGTCTAATCGACCTACTGTAAACTGATTAGTAGCGAATCCTGGATAATAATGATTTGCATGTTAAATATTTGAACCTTAAGTCGCGAATTGGTATGGGCTTGGGAGAGCTCGAGTTAAGTTTAAAGACTTAGTAGTCCATCAACCTAAACTTAGGTGGTGCACCCAAAATTTAGGTCGCGACAACTTGGTGACTTTATTGAGGACTTTTGTTAAAACACTTAGTGGACTTAAGCCAATTTTTCCTTTTCTTTTGAAAATGTTTTTGTTTGGCAGCAAGGACACCAAGTACGTCCCTAACATTTCTAAAGTGTTAAATGTTCTTGCAGATAGGAGGTATAAGGGGAGTAAGTCTTTGTTAACCCTTGTCTTGCAGGTTGGAGTTAGGGATTAATGTTTGAATTTAAACTATAGAAGTGTTGTTTGCATTTAAACTGTTATGCATGTTTTATTGTCTTTAGCACTACACTATTGCACACACAACCTGTGGCCGGACCTGGGCTGCGATAAGATTTCTAGGATGGTGTTGAGAAGGATACTTCCTCCAAAGCGAGACTGCTATGTAGAGGTTGACCTTCTCTTCCCCGAAATTTCTTTTATGGTATTGAATGTATTTGTCCATATCTGCGAGACTGCGTGATTATTGGGCATTCCATTTGACTGAGTCGGAGTTAGGGAGACCTGACACGTTAATGCGAGACTACAACGGTCAGATTATCCTCTTAGCTCCACTTTGTAAAGCCATATAGATAGAAATCGAGCCTCACACTTCATGCGTGTGTTTATGTGATTGACATCCCTTCCCGCCGAAAGTAAGTTGTCTGAACTCTCACTTTTCAATTCACTTACTTCGCTGTAATTTTGGTCGGTCCATGACAATGTTTTGTCCTTCGTATTGTCTTATATCCCTTAGGGAAAGCTGTCATACCGTTCATTTCCACTTTTGAGGTTTCAAGATGATGCCATATAGTCTTGGAAGAAGGGGTCAGGGTATTCAAAACCCCATTGAATCCCCTCGAAGGTCCCATTTTGCTGGATTAGGGCACCGTGGAAGAGGTGAAGAAAATTATGGAGGACAGAGACAAGAAAGGCAAAACTTGCCACCTGAGCAAGAGCGAGGGAGGCAAAACTCGTTGCCCCCCAACAGTCACGAGACGTTTCTTGGCCTTCCTAGAATGATGCAAAATGAAGTGGAAGTGATGGACACCCTGGGGCAGCCAAGTGGTAAGTTTGACTACTATGTGAAGTATTCGGCTCCTCCTAACTTCTACATCGACCTTCAGGATATCATCCCAGATGGATGGGGAGGCATGAATGATCCGACACCTCTAAAGACAGAAAACCCAGATGATGCACTGGAAGGAATCACAAGCCTGTTCAATGACCTCTCTATAGGCGCCGTTGACAAAGGACCATCAGAAGAAATGGGCCCTAGCCCACGAGAGTGACTCATTTATTGCTTTCGTACACTTCTCTGTGTGGGAATTTTTATTGCTTTCTAGGGAATGTTTTCAATTCATTCTTTTTCATTTTTCATTTAGGAATTGAGCATTGCATTTACTGTTTAATAAATGTAATTCGATTGATGAATATCAATAAAATTACAAGTTTGAGGACATGATGAGGTATGCCAAACCAGTCCGGTGACGATATCCAACAATGAAAAGAAAATATCATCCAAGGAGAATTCTGAGGGCTGAGCTTCTTCATGCTTCCTCATCCAAAAAAAAAAATCTCAAAAGAAAAAAAAATCATTTTTGAAGCTATTTCCAAAAGCATGCATTAGGTTAGCCTTATTTAATTTTCTGACTCATTTACTTCATGTTTCAGAGCATTACTTTTTCGGTCTGATGAGAAGGCATCTGAAAAAGGTACACCAAGTTGCAATTGGCCCAATTGTCAATGACACATTTCTAAAGAGTTAATGTGACAGATTGGGAGCATGACAGATTTTGGTAGTGACCCGACTAAGATAAAATCTCGACCCAAGCCAAAAATGGATATTCCATTTGTTTTTACTTTGATGTTGCATAGTATCATATTCATGCACGTTCTCTTGTGCAGGGGCAAAAGTGGATTTTCAGTCTTGAATGATAGGGACAATCCAAAGACATCAACTGCTGAGACAATCCCATTGTAGAGGAATCCTTGAATGAATGCTTAAAACCATCTTGCAGTGTTGAAAATTGTTTGTTTTGGAGTTGACAATTTTTCATGCTTAAAGCTGTTGAGCTCTTTTGAAAAAAAAAAAGGATTTTGCATGATGACTCTTGCATGTTTTATTCACCAATTCCACTAAAGAACATCAAGATGGACTAATTTAATGAATGATGTGGAATTGATTAAGCATACCAAATGAGATGAGTCGGGATGATGAAAGGCAAACCTTATCCTATACACAGTCCCCTACTCATACACTTGTGAGATGAGTGTAGGAAGGTTTGTATACACAAGGTAAAGAGTTCTCTCGCAAAAGGTACGGCAACCGAAATGATGAGAGGCAATTCATTTCTTTATCTCAAACACTACAGTTGATCCATTGCTTAACCCTTTTGAGCCCATACACTTATGGATATTCTTTTCAAATTACCCCTGTCAAGAATCACCCCACATCGGGGCAACTGGGAGATAAAATAGCATTATGAGGTGAGGAAAATGAATTAAAATTTTCTTGCTCTCACTTGTATCAATCTTCAAGTCATGCCATTGCATTGAATTCATGTGTTAATTTAAGTGCCTTAGGATGACGAAGAGCATTTCTTTCTCTATCCTATATACTTATACCCTTTGCATAGCCCACTTGAGCCTGCAATTTCATTTCTTTAAACCCAGTTGGTGATCATCCCCCACACTGGGGCAAGGCAAAATGCAAATGAAGACCCTTGAAAGTTCGAGTGTCATTCAAAGTGTAATTGCTTGACGCATGCATTATGCGCAAGAATTGAAATCAAAATAGGACTAAGGGGCATGAAAAAGCAGTGTGCCTGGTAAAAGTAAGGCCAATGCCTATGGAAAAGAAGTGAAGAAAAAGTGCATGAAAACTAGGGGGATGAAGAGGCGGTGTGCTTGGTAAAAGCAAAACCGATGCCCATAGATGAAAAAAAAAAAAGAGTCAAGATAGATGGCTATCAATTGCAAAATTGAATCCCCATGGAGCAGTACTCAAAGAGTCAAGATCAATGGCGCATCCCTAGTGAAAGAGAAGACTAGCGGCAATGCCTAGATGATCATTAGCTTTGACCCTTATACACATTTTTGAGCCTAATGATCCTTTCGTTTCTCAACCCATGAACCCAGCCTATGTTACGTCACTTATAAAGTCTCTTCAGATTATGGCACTTGAATTAACGTAGGGGTTCATATGTTTATAAGCATCGCTTGAAGAAGTGCGAGCAAGATTATTTCTTTCTCATTTTGCAAGGTTCTTGACTTGTAAACCCAGAGATGATTGCGAAGCTGTTCTTTCAATAGCCTTGACTCAAAGAGTCCCTTTGTTAAGCCATTGACCAAGCCCACAATATGGTCCCTGTTGAAGACCTCTCAGATTGGTAAGATCGTACCACTTGCGAGAATACTCGGATCCCTATTGATATGGTGAGATGGAGTGATTCTCTTCTAAATGAGAGTGAGTGAAAGTCATTTCTAACTAAAAGTCTATCATTTAGTATTCTTAAGAAATCCATGTCATGAGTGAAAATTGTCTTGAACGATAATTCTCTCTAATGGAAATTTGGGTGATGCAAAGGTCATTAGAACCCCGATTGAATTGATAAAAACTTTAGTGGATTTTGAAGTGTGCATTCTAGAATAGCATTAATTGCTTATTTCTTTGGTGAATGCACTTTTACTCTAATTATGTCTGACAGGTAATGTTTTCTCAAAGATCCAAGAGCTCCTGACATTCAAGTTCCTTTCAGAATGCCTCATGATATTAGGAGATGAGGAATCATCACGAACATTCAAAGTCCATCCTTGATGTTCCAAAATTTTACCAGGAGGTGAAAGACCTCTACTGGATAGCTAAACTCCAAAAGACATATCCCCAAGAATCAGAGATATCACCGGGTAAGTATATCTCTACTCATACTCTAAATATTTGTCATTGTGCAGGTATTCTCTCCCAAGTGCATCAACACTTGACTCGGTCAAGCTGTATTCTATATTGACCTGGCATGCTTTTGTAGCCTAGAGTCCCTTTCATCGACTCGGCGTGCTTCCATAGCCCGGTGTCCTTTAAATTAACCTGGCGTGCTTTCGTAGCCCAGAGTCCCTTTCATCGATCCGGCGTGCTTTTGTAGCCCGGTGCCCTTTATATTGACCTGGCGTGCTTTCGTAGCCCAGAGTCCTTTTATCGACCCGGCGTGCTTTTGTAGCCTAGTGCCCTTTATATTGACCCGGCGTGCTTTCGTAGCCCATAATCCCTTTTATCGACCCGGCGTGCTTTCGTAGCCTGGTGTTTTTTATATTGACCTGGCATGCTTTCGTAGCCCGGTGTCCTTTATAATGACCTGGCGTGCTTTCGTATCCCAGAGTCCATTTTATCTATTTGGCATGCTTTCGTAGCCCAGTGTCCTTTATATTGACTCGGCGTGCTTTCATAGCCTAAAGTCCCTTATATCGACCTGGCGTGCTTCCGTAACCCGGTGTCATTTATATTGACCTGGTGTGCTTTCGTAACCCAGAGTCCCTTTCATCGACTCGGCGTACTTCCATAGCCCCCGATGTCTCTATTTATTGACCCGGCATGCTTCCATAGCTCGGTGTCCCTTGATATGACCTGGCGTGCTTCTGTAGCCCAGAGTCTCCCTATCAAATCGACATGCTTCCATAGCCCGATGTTCCCCTTCATCGACATGGTGTGTTTTCGTAACTTAGAGTCACCTCATTAATTTGGGAGACATATCTCTAAGGATCAGAGATGCCACCAGGAAAGTATATCTCTATCCATACCTTAAATACTTGTCATTGTACAGGTATTCCTTTTCAAGCACCGGCGCTCGATGGAGTCACCCCCTAAAGATTTTTCCCGGATTTATCAGGCGACCGTAGAATGGTACGGGTCCTGGAAAATGAATCCTAGTTTAGGCGACCGTAGAATGGTACAGGTCCTAGACAACACCTATTCAGGCGACCGTAGAATGGTACGAGTTCTAGAAAATGAATCCCAGTTTAGGCGACCGTAGAATGGTACGGGTCCTAGACAACACCTGTTCAAGCGACCGTAGAATAGTACGGGTCATGGAAAATAAATTTTAGTTTAGGTGATCGTAGAATGGTACGGGTCCTGGAAAATAAATCCCAATTTAGGCGACCGTAGAATGGTACGGGTCCTAGACAACACCTTAGTTCAAGCGACCGTAGAATGATACATGTCCTGGAAAACAGATTCTCGTTTAGGCGACCGTAAAATGGTACGAGTCCTAGACAACCTCAGTTCAGGCGATTGTAGAATGGTACGGGTCCTGGAAAACAGATCCCCGTTTAGGCGACTGTAGAATGGTACGAGTCCTAGACAACCTCAATTCAGGCGATCGTAAAATGGTACGGGTCCTGGAAATCTATCTTGAGTTACTCTACCATCCCCAAGGTAAGTAATTCCAGGTAAGTTCCTTTATCATTTGCATTAGTATTTCTATGCATCATATAAATTTCATTTCAAAATTGGATTCATTTTCCCAAAAAAAAAAAAAAAAGGTTACTCAGCACATGTGCATGATAAAAATTTAGGTCTCAACTTGTCTTTGAAGGCAACCTCTACGAGCTCACCTTCAAAGAGGGGCAGCTGTTGACCTCTAATTTTTTGCAAATCTAGAAAATAAAAATTGCATTGGAACAAATAAAAGGAAAAAATGAAAAAAAAATGGGGAAAATTGATTTGATTAATTATGCATGGAAAATTGGAATTCTGATGAGTATTCGGATTTTGTTAAATGCAGAAGCAATTTAAAAATCAAGTGAATAAGGGGCAAGAATTTTGAAAATGGAAGAAATCTGAACAAGATTGAGCTAATTGCGAAATCACGCTCTAATTTACAGATTTGATTTAATGTGGTAAGAGATGGAAACTTAAAAAATGCCTTAAAAATGCAACCATCTGGAACCACTATAAAAGAGTGCTGCATTTTTCAAGAAAGGGGGAGCGAATTCAAAAAATTCAGAGCCAAAAAAATTTCGGAGAAGTTCGTGCGAAAAATTCGCACAGAGGAGAAAATTCGAAGAAAATTTTTGCAAGAAGAAGGCCTCTTCTCTTTTCTTTCTCTGACAAGAAACGAGAAAAATCAGCTACAGAACAGAAAAGAGAGAGAGGGAAGTGACATGAGAGGTGAGAGAGAGAGAGAGAAAAAAAAACAGAACAGTGCACTGTTCTTCTCCTTCGTGCAGCACCCTCTTCGCTGTCCACTGTCGCTTCACCAGCGATCCGCGGGTATTGGCAATATTGGCGAGATTTGCTCTCCTATTCAAGGAAAGGACATATTGTGGGCAAATTTCTGCATTGATAGTTTTCCTATTTTTGAGTTTCCTATTTTTGAAATTTCCATTTTTTGTTGCGGTGAACCCTATGTACAAATTGCAGAAGAATATTATGACAAAAACAACAAGAGAGTCGAGAGTTTTGTCCGAGGACATAGGCACATTGCTGAACCTCGTAATCCTTGTGTTCTTTTCTGATTGCCTTACTAAAATTCAACATGGTATCAGAGCAGGTTTGATTCAACCTGTAATTTTTTTTTTGGGTTTGTTTTCTGCACATCTGATTGTCTCGATCTGCTTATGTTCGAGATTATTCCTGTTCTACAACAATCTGCATTCTTCGGTTAGTGCTTGTTCCTCTCTTTGTTGCTGTCACATCATTGTTATTACTAGCAAAGTGTCATGGATGGGTCAAAGAAGTTAGGAGATGCATCCAACACAACAAAGATGCATGAGACAAACAATCAGCGGTTGACTTCGTTGTTGCTAAACGAAAGAAATTACCTTCCTTGGTCACGAGCTATAATTGTTGCTCTCGGGGGTAGATCGAAGCTTGGTCACATCAATGGGAAGATTAGAGCCCCTCCCGTGATGGATCCCAAATTTGATGAATGGCAAGCGAATGACCACAATGTGATGTCTTGGATATTCAATTCCATGGAACCAAAGATCTACGAGATATTTGCATATTCGTAGTCGCCAAGGCGTTATGGGATTCGATAAACGAGATGTATGGTCAAGCCAGAATGCATCTCGGATCTTTGAACTGCAATAAGGACTTGCTTCTTCTAAGCAAGGCGCAACACAATCTTTCACTGAACACTTGGGAAAAATGAAGAAGTAATGGGATGAGCTTCGTCAGTATAGACCTGCGACCCATAATGTGATGGATTATGTCAATCGAGAAGAGCAAGATAAAATCTTTCAATTGTTAGCAAGTATCGGCCCTGAATTTGAGGACACCAAACGTCAAATTCTTATGAGTCCCGTATTGCCCACTTTCAATGAAGTTTGTGCCATAATCCAAAGTGAGGAAACAAGGAGACGCGTCATGCCTTCGGTTCCAATTACATCGAGAGCTTGGTGAACAATTGGCCCACAAAGTGCTATCAACACGAAGCAAGGAGACTCCACCGCTCGGTTTGCCAAAGGAAAATTTAAGAAACCACCACGGTTCCATTGTGACCATTGCAATCGCGATGGCCATTCTAAAGAGAGGTGTTGGGTTCTTCATCCGCATTTGCGTCTTTCCAAAGACAGGGGTTCGGAAGCTAAGGTGGCAATCCAAGAAAATCCAAACGATTTTCAATCCAAGTTGGAGGCTTTGTCTCAACAAGTTCAACAATTACTTCAGATACATGGCAATGGAACGAACGCTTCTAGAATCGAAACCGGAAATTTGGCTTTGACGTTTGGTAATGTCCATGCTTACTCAGCTTTATCCAAAACTCAGTTTATTGTTGACTCTGGTGCTACAGACCACATGTGTAGTTCTCCAAACTTGCTATCCAATATTACTTCAGGTGTGTCATATCCACCTATTACTATTGCTAATGGTGGGCAGGTTCCAACTAGTGGTATTGGACAAATTAATTTATTTTCAAATAATTCTGAAGCATTGTTGGTACCTGAATTATCCTCAAATTTAATGTCGGTTAGCAAATATACTAATCAGGGGAATTGCAATGTTATTTTTACTCCTCAAAAGGTGTTTTTTCAAGATCGAATCACCAAGAGGATGATTGGTGAAGGGCGGTTGCAAAATGGGCTATATATGGTGGACCTCAACAACGAAGCGTTGATGGCACAAAGGAAGACTGTTGACACTTCCCAGTTGTGGCATTGACGTTTGGGTCATCCCTCTGATCGGGTGTTACATGCTATTGATATGACTTTAAGTTATGATTCCAATTGCTGTGATTCTTGTCATTATGCTAACAGCATAGGTTACCTTTTTCACATAGTACACATAAATCAGAACAGTTTTTTGATTTAGTTCACTCGAATGTTTGGGAAGCTTCTCCTATTGACTCTAAGGAGGGGTTCAAGTATTTTGTTACATTTATTGATGATAAATCTCGAGCTACATGGCTTTATCTGCTTAAATCCAAGAGTGAAGTTATGACTGTGTTTCAAGATTTTTGCAATATGGTGAAAAATCAATTTAACACTATGGTGAAGATTCTTCGTACAGACAATGGAACTGAATATACCAATCGGGCTTTTCAAGTGTTCCTGCGTAGCTTGGGAGTCATTCATCAGACCTCCTGCGTTGGAACTTCGCAGCAAAATGGAGTTGCTAAAAGGAAAAATAGGCATCTACTTGAGGTTACCCGAGCATTGTTATTCTCGGGAAATTTACCCAAGACATATTGGGCTGACGCAGTCCTTACTAGCTGCTACTTAATCAATTGTTTGCCTAGTAAAGTGTTGGGGTATAAAGTTCCAATTGAAAGTCTATATGGCCGAAAATTTGGTATCTCTCACCTAAGAATTTTTGGATGTGTGTGTTATGTGCATTCTCAATCGATGACAAGCTGGATCCTCGGGCTCGAAAGTGTGTGTTTGTGGGATACTCAAATGTCAAGAAGGGATACAAATGCTATGAACCAAGTACTAGGCGTGTTTATATTTCTCGTGATGTTGTCTTCGATGAGGCTCACATGTTTTTTGCTAGGAATCAAATTCAGGGGGAGAAAAATGACTATTCTGAATTTTTGCTTCCTATCCTACCTATCGAGGATTTAATGTTGGATCAAGAGGAAATTCCAACAACGGCTGTTCAAGGGAGTCAACTTGTCCCTAATGTTGATGACGTTCCTGATATAGCTGCCATTACAACATATGAGGCTAATTTGGAAGTAGAGGTTGAAAATGCAACAGATGTAGATCCAACAGATACGGTACCTAATATCTCAGCCTCAACCCGCAGGTCATCACGCATTCCAAGGCCTTCAACACGGCTCCGTGATTTTGTAACATATCATATGGCTCAGCATCCTATTCAAGATTTTATTGGGTATGATCGAATTTCCCATAATTATTTAAGTTTCTTATCTACTATTGAAAATCAACAGGAACCCAATACCTTCTTGGAAGCATGTAAAAGTAGTGTGTGGGTGAATGCCATGAAAGATGAACTTCAAGCAAAGTGGACCGTAATCATACTTGGGAATTTGTTAAATTGCCAAACGGGAAAAAAGACAGTTGGATGTCGGTGGATTTACAAGATCAAATACAATAGTGATGGTTCGGTTGAGAGGTACAAAGCTCGGCTCGTTGCAAAAGGATATACTCAAACATATGGGATAGACTACAATGACACATTTGCTCCTGTAGTGAAAATGAACATTGTTCGTGTCATTCTATTTGTGGCAGTTAACTGTAGCTGGCCATTGTTTCAGATGGATGTGAAGAATGCTTTCCTCCAAGGAGACTTAGAAGAAGAGGTTTATATGGATCTTCCTCCAGGACATCCCTTAGAGAATAATAAGGGAATGGTTTGCAAATTAAAGAAGGCAATATATGGTCTCAAACAGTCACCTAGAGCATGGTATGGCAAGCTAAGTTCTGCACTCGTTAGATTTGGTTTCAAAAGGAGTGCAGCTGATTCTTCGATGTTTACTAAAGTAACTAGTGAAGATATTGTTGCTATTCTCATTTATGTTGATGATCTTATTATTATTGGCAGCAACTTAACAGGTATTGCAGAACTTAAATAGTTGTTGAGCAAGGAGTTTGACATTAAAGATCTTGGAAAATTGAGGTATTTTTTGGGGATAGAGGTAGCAAGTTCTAACAAAGGTATGTTCTTGACTCAAAGGAAATATATCCTAGATCTATTAAAGGAGACTAGTAAGCTAGGTGTTAAACCCGCTAGCACTCCTATGGATTACAACAGTAAGACTATGTCTAATGAAACACCATTACAGGATATTGGGCAATTTCAGCGTTTGGTAGGAAGATTGATTTACCTAACAATTACTAGACCTGACATTGCTTATTCTGTTAGCTATGTGAGCCAATTTATGCAAAAACCTACACAAGGACATATGGAGTTGCTAAACCAGCTCCTTCGATATCTAAAGGCTTCTCCAGGAAGAGGAATATTGTTGAAGAATAATGGTAATACAGAGATTGTGGGATTTACTGATGCTGATTGGGCTGGAAACCCCATGGATAGAAAATCTACCACGGGTTTTTGTACCTTTGTTGGTGGAAATATTGTTACTTGGAAAAGTAAGAAGCAAACAGTTGTGGCTAGATCTAGTGCGAAAGCTGAGTATCGAGCCATGGCTACTGCCACTAGTGAGATCGTATGGCTTCGTCTATTACTTCAAGAATTGGGTTGTGATGCCATGTCTAAACCTACGAAGCTATTTTGTGATAATCAGGCAGCAACACACATTGCTTCAAATCCGGTCTTTCATGAAAGAACCAAACACATAGAGGTCGATTGTCACTTTGTAAGGGAAAAGGTTCAAGATAAGACAATAGAGACACCATATATTCGTAGTGGGGATCAACTTGCTGATGTCTTCACCAAAACTTTATCCAAGGGAGTATTTCAGGATATGATAAACAAGTTGACCTCTGACGATGTCTTCGCTCCAACTTGAGGGGGAGTATTGGCGATATTGGCGAGATTTGCTCTCCTATTCAAGGAAAGGACATATTGTGGGCAAATTTCTGCATTGATAGTTTTCCTATTTTTGAGTTTCCTATTTTTGAAATTTCCCTTTTTTGTTGCGGTGAACCCTATGTACAAATTGCAGAAGAATATTATGACAAAAACAACGAGAGAGTCGAGAGTTTTGTCCGAGGACGTAGGCACATTGCTGAACCTCGTAATCCTTGTGTTCTTTTCTGATTGCCTTACTAAAATTCAACAGCGGGTCACCCCCGCGCCGGACGCCGTGCGGCACTGCCACTCACCCCTCCCTCCGACGCTCGCCTCAGCCTAGCACTTGCCGGTCTCCGTCCACTGCTCCAACAACGCACTCCCCTCGCCTCTGCACCTGCTCTGCATTTTGCCCGTCCGTCTCTGCCTTTGCAATAAAGGTATGATACTCTTGCTGCGCTTTCCCAACTTGGGTGTGTAAAACCCTTATCGTTGTCTGACCACTCTGGCAACTCCTTGGATTCATACTAGAGGGAGTGTCAACACGGTCTCAGTGTAAATACTGGTCTGAGCTACAATATATTTAGGAATCTCCTTTTGTATCGAGTCAAAAGAAGAAGATCAATGATAAAGAGGACAAGCTATATGTCTAATTCAGAATGGGACAACCTCAATTCGCTAACTCCCACCAACTAGCGTATCCTTTAAAATGTTCAAGGTCCACATAAAGCAGGAACCACCAAATAGGTTACACAATAGAACAAGAAGAAAATGTTGGAGTTATGTTTTGCGCAAATTGATTTGATTGAACATTCTTAAATCAATCCAAGGCTCAGATTGATATCAATTGATGATTCATAATGATTTCATATCTTCGTATTTTTCCCTTTTATTGTTTACAGCTTGTAATATAAATACACGTAAAGAACAAATAACGATATACGGTGAAGACAGAAATTCTTCAAAGTTCTCTTTCCTCCTCCTTCCTCCTTTTCTGTCAGAAAAGAATACCAAACAACATTTTATTCCTCTTGCACAGTAAAATTAACCAAATCTGGAAATTATTATTTTCAGAGCCGGGTTCTGTCGACCAGCCTGAACCACTGGCTCGCCGGATCGCAAGAGCTTTCACTGCTCAAGCACTTGCAGGCCTCGACCATCACGGTGTTGTTAGCGTTCACGTCCAAGCAAACGGTGCTCCCATCTTCGGCCATGGACGACAGGTGCATCTCGGAGGCCGATATCATCTCCCACTTCGTGCCAGGTTCTGTTGGGCTCGTGCCCAGCGTTGGCGGCATCCCTAGCCCGACAGCTCGCAAGTACAGAGGCCACCCAGCCATGAGCCACAGCGCGTTCTGTGGCGTGCGACTCCACTGCTCCGAGTATATGCACGGACCCAAAACGAGCCGCGTCGGCCGTGTTCTCCTCAATATGCAGAGGCCAGTCAAGGGGTGGAATATGACCTTGTGAGCGACTGTTTGTCGCCCTCCTGGCCCTGAAACAGAAGAAGGTTTTCAGAAAGTAGAACGATCGGAAAGATTTTATTCCCGGAGGTAGCTGAAATATGTAATCAGTTCTAGTTGAAATATTTCATACCTTGGAAAGGTAATTGAAGGACCGATAACCTACGTAAGTAGCTCGAGTTTCGAATGCCTGACCAATCGTTGTTGAACAATCCGTAGAACTCCTCCATCCCTACCACTCCTTCCCTCAAGTAGTAACTCCCTTGAAGGGTCCACAATGCAAAGTCCCAGTCAAATTCAGCGGCCATGGCCATGAAGCAATTCATGTACCTATTATCGTTTACATTGGTTCCTCGTTCATCGGCACCGAACTCGCTCACGAACAGAGGATACCCTTGTCCCAGCAGGAATACGGACTGGCTCATTACCTTGTTCGACACTGCTTTGCACACATCGTTCGGGTTTCCGGATTGCCACGCCTCCCCGTCGGTGAACCCGTACCAGTGCATCTCGAACACCAGTTTCTTCGTGAAAGAGAGGTTGACCGGTCTGTTCTGGAGAAACGAAAGGACTGCGTCGTAATCGAAGCCGGAAAGGATGACGAGGACATTAGGGTTTGCCGCGTGCACGGTTTCCGCACCTTGTTGCATATACCTATACACAGCACGCCCATCGAATCAAAACCGGTGCAGTATTAGCGGTTGTTATCGTACGTCTTGAGATGTATGAGCACATTGACTTCTTACCAACCAATGCCAGTCAAATAGGTTTCTGAGAAAATCACTTCCAACTCGAAAAGAGCGATGGGACCTACTTGTACCAATCATCGACATTTTGTCTGGGACCGCGAAGCTCGTTCCTCAAGCTCATGCCAATCACATTGCTAAAGCCGGTAGCCATGGTCGCCATCTTGTGCAAACCTTGCATCCAAACTTGTGGGTCGAAGTACTTATCACCAAAAAAGCCGTTGCCATCCTCTCCACTGCAGCACCAACCTGGCGTGGTTATGTGATTGTCGAGTATCACCATCACTTGGTTGTTTCTAAGGCTTGTCATCACAGACTGAGACAAGAGGTTTCCGGAAAGGACATACATTAATACATAATGGTCTTGATAGTATTAAATGTAGTTACTAGTACCATGATAAAAATTCGACATTCCCTCCCCCGAATCCTAGAACTATTATATTACTTATGATATGACTTCACAAGCTCTAGCAACTATTACTCGTCTCGCATCATATTAAAAATTTCATATCCATAGGACGCAAATCGGGCAATGCGTTTGTCCTTATAACTAGAAAAGACAAAAACTAATGTTACCTTGTAGGCTTCCATTACAGGAAGATTAATAAGGGAAGGGTTGTTGGACTTAATGCCGGCTAGAGATTCCAACAATGCGAGGTTCTGGAATGATTGGGTCACTGTAAGAGAAGCGAGTGTCTCATTTATAGGCAACTCGAGTGCCCATGTGAGCCTCACGCAATTGAACCCCATTTCTCTAATCTTCCTGGCAATCGTGTCGGCCGGTAGCTTGCTCAGCCCCTCAGCCAGCAGCGGCTGGAGGTGCGCCGGCCAGTTCACGCAAGCGAGCTTTACCCGTCTCCCATCACCGTCAACAATCCACCGGGAATCGGCATAAAGTTTCTGAGCGACCACAGGCTTGAGTTGGGCCATGGAAAAGAAGAGCACTGTCGAAATTAGGAGAAGGAAATGCAACTTCGGAAGCGTTCCCATGATGGATCTTTGCTCTTTTTGAACCTTCCCTGCAAGGAAAAAGAGAGTGTGTATAATGTGAATTAAGTCAATTGAATAGTAAGGTGTGCTTATATAGAGGGTGTCATTCGTTCCCTTGGACGATAGTCATTAATGCAACATAAACCGTATAATACTAAATAGAGTCGAGCCAAAAAGTAACTTGCAAGAATGAAACTTGTGACCCTCAAACCAAACTCAAATTTTTTGTACAGAAATTGTGGCTTCTGTTTCAATAAAAAAAAAAAAAGAATATATTGAACTCAGTATAAAGACCATGATTTTGAGTAGTTTAATAAAATATTTATATTTTAAATATTTTGAATTTTTCAAACTCTGTGCAAATCGTGTGATTTTACTCTGAAGATTGAAGACTGGTTGTGTGATTTTATGCCTTTTTCAATTGGTCAATGCCCTTCAGTGAATGCTCTTTGTTTATTAATTGCAATTTCATCAGCAGCAGACAACCTAATGTAGAACAACATGCAAATGCCTTTATGGAAATATTGGATCGTCATAAGAGCAGGCGGTCTCACAAATCAAAGAGGATTACGTAATCTTCAAGATTACAAATGAGTTATACTATTTGATCTACGCGTTTTTCTTGATTTCTGAGATGTCACAGATTTCAGACGTATTTTGCAGATTTTCTAGTTGTGTTTTGATAACTTTCTCTTTTATCAATATCTTTTCCTTAATTTTGTTATTCGATTTTAGTTATTTGGTTATTTTCTAGATGTTGACCTTCCTATGAATAGGCGCCTAAGATATTGTAATATGCACTTCATTATTCAAAATAAATGATATCTTTTAGAATCATTTTCAAGCATGACTTCCTCTGTGTCACAACCGTACCTAATTAATAGCTACATCAATTGCGAAGCCATTAGCTTAACTACACACAATAATTGTCCTTGAAAAATTGAAAACACAAGCAGCCCCTTTCGTCCTATGGGGTAGTTGTACACTTTGAAGTTAAATTGATTTCACTGTGTAGGAAACATTGGAGCGTCATAAGAGTAGGCGATCTTACAAATCAAAGAGGATTGTGTAATCTTCAAGATTACAAATGGGTTACAATATTTGATCTATGCGTTTTTCTTGATTTTCAAGATGTCATAGATTTCAAACGCATTTTGCAGATTTTCTAGTTATGTTTTGATAACTTTCCCTTTTATCAATATCTTTTCCTTAATTTTTTTATTTGATTTCAATTATTGAGTTATTTTCTAGATGGCGACCTCCCTATAAATAGGTGCCTAAGATATTGTAATATGCACTTCATTATTCAAAATAAACACTATCTTTTGGAATCCTTTCCAAGCATAACTTCCTATGCGTCACAACCATACCTAATTAATAGCCACGTCAATTGTGAAGCCATTAGCTTAACTATAGACAATAATTGTCCTTGAAAAAGTGAAAACACAAGCATCCCCTTTCGTCCTATGGGGTAGATGTACACTTCGAAGTTAAATTGATTTCACTGTGTTTAATGCATCTTAATTAACCGACAACATCGTATGATTTCAAGGATGATTAAAGTGTATTGTATATATATAGGGAAGTATGATTAAGGATCATTAATCTGAAGGTGAACTCTGTAAAGTTAAGCAAATCATATCAAACAAAAGGCCTTCAAACGCCAGTTCATACGATAAACAAAGTAAGAATACTTCTTGGATCACTTCATAATCAGAAAAATACATATTTCACGAGGAGTGCTTGCATCTAGGAAATTTTTGTTGGGGTTTTACGGAACATGTATAAGCTAAATAAACATAAACGCAACGGAAACAAATATAAAATTCTACTATACATGTATCTCCAAAGGCGTTGTTCATGCGTTATAATAAAAAATTAGAATATCAAAGGGGGTTATACGAATTACCTCTTGAGCGCGCTTTAAACGACTTGATTCAGATATTCTTCAGTTCGAGCCCCACAAACGTCGAACTTCTAGTTCAGACACACCACTAAGGCACCTCGAATGAAAAAGAGTTCACAAGTAATTGCCACTATAATTGTGCTAGTAATCTTGTGGAGATAATTCTCTCCACGTGGTTAGCAACCGTTGCTAACCATGTAGTTCTCTCTCTTTTTCTTTCTTAACTCACTCACCTTCTCTTTGCTCTCTCTCTCTCTCTCTCTCTCTCTCTCTCTCTCTCTATATATATATATATATATATATATATATATATTGGTGAAGTCAACATTTAACTTCTTTTAGAAGCTAGTCTTTAACCTTTCAAAGAAGTTATTGGCTACTTTTTCCAGACGCTTTCCAGAAGTCAATCTTTAACTTCTCAAATAAGTTATTGACTACTTTCTCCAGAAACTAGGAGGGTGCATGACAAACCAGAATTTCTATTCCAGAAACAATTTTTCTATTTCAGACCTATTTCTGGAATAGAAATCCGTCTGGTAACATTATTCCGTTTTTCTATTTCTGAAATAGATTTCTATTTCAGAAATAGGTTTGGAATAGAAATCAGAAGTAGAAATTTTCTATTTCTCTATTTTTGAAACAAAAATGAGAAATAAAAATTTTTATCATCGTTCGTCAACCGGATCGTTCGTCAACCAGTCCCTCATCTGTTGCTGCCGACCATCGTCCGTCGGTTGCCGGCCGCCGCCACCGGTCGCCGGCCGCCGGTCGCTGGTCGCCGCCGCCATCCGCCGCCGTCCGGAAGAAAGAAATTTTGTGTCGTTATCAAATGAATTTCTATTTTTAGAGTAGAAATTTTGTATTGTTATCAAACGGCTATTTTTGCTTAGAAACTCTTCTAGAAATAGAAATAGAAAAATCTATTTTATTCTAGAAACTATTTCTGGAACAGAATGGTTGTCATGCGCGCGTGAGCAAGAGAACAGCTCTCATGAGTGGGCTGTATACGATTGAGTGAATTGGTTATGGTGTGTGACATCTCCAAGTTCATCACTGAGTTGGTAGTAAGACTTGCACTAACACATTAGTACTCCCAAGATAATTGATTGTCCCGATCAATCTTTAGGTCCTACAAGCCATGATTGACATCTAGCAATATGTCATGACTACGCAAACAGTGTGAATGCTTTAAGAACATAATGAACCTGTCAGTTTTGGCTATAGTGTGATTAAATCCCTCTATCTTACTATGTCCCGATCAAACAAAGATCATGGAATATTTGTCAAGTCACTAATTCGATCATATGTACAAACCTAATTGACTTGCATTTTATACGAGACATAAACAATTCATTCTCGGTTACAACCCTGGCTGAGAATTTCAATGCAGTGTTACAATTAGATTGTATAGGACATCATTAATATACCTTGCATGTACCAAAGAGATAGATTCCATGTTGCGTACATGTGTAACTTTGTATGTGAACTATTTATGACTATCAGGTACAGAGATGGATCAATGTGCCGCTAATATGCGTACCCATGAACCATAGCCGTCCAACACACAAGTTAACACTATGCCTCAAGTCTAAGGATTATTTACACAAGACCAAAGCATGAACGATTACTCATTGACCCCGCTTAAAGTTTCCATGTTGCCAATCGTTCTATGTGTGTCATGTTCAGTGAACTTGTCTGTTACAAGCACCTGTGTTCTAACTCGGGCATCATAATACCCAATGACTCGTGACTCGTCATTACCATAAGCATTCAATACTTAATGGTGAAGCTAAGAGCATACCGGTCTCAACAGGATCATTAATATCCACTCAACGATCAATTGACCGGGAACGGTTTAAATATTCGCTCTAACTATTAACCCGTAAAGCATATTCTTAACGTCTCAAGAATAAGTCCAATCACAATTGATCCTATGGAAACATTCATATAGATAATTGGACAAATGAATGAATATGTCTTTACCATTAATTTGATAATACAACTAAAATCCCTAACATATTACTATTATATGATTGCTTTAGGGCATATAACTAACAATTTGTACTTTCAAGCATACTTACTTAGTTTTCACAAGCATATAGTAAGGGCATTGTTTAAAGTTTTTCAAGTTAAAATAATATCTTATAACTTTGGTGAATTTATTGAATGATATACTTTTTTTACTCGTCTCATGCATTATGCGAATATCTTGATTTTACCTGCCTTTCATGGGAATATTGGGATTTTTAGCTCCATGGGTGTTGACACCTAAATTTTAATTAGGTTTTTAATTAGGCCTTAGTTTATTTATTTATTTATTTATGTATTTTGCCTCTTTTTCGAATAAATAATAAATAATAAAAACAAAAACAAAAATAAAACAAAAAAGCAGCCCATTTTTCTCTCCCTCTCTTCCCTCTCCGCGTGGGCCCCTACGGCCCATTTTCCTCCTCCAGCCCGGCCCTCTTCGGTCATCTTCCTCCTCCATCTGTCTCTGCAGCACACGCGCAGAGAGCGCGACGCCAGATGAGCGGACAGACGGCGACGCGCGTGGGGGGGCAGCTGGCGGACAGGTGGTGGATGGGATGCCGGTTCGATCGGCGGAGGCTGTTCAGCACGCAGGGATCGCCGGTCGAAGCTCCGTCGACCGGTTGCCCCCTCGCCTATAAATAAGCCCTCCACCCTTGTCGAAAAAGACACAGACAGAGAGAGCAAAAGATTGAGGGCTGCAAAGCTCCGAACCTCCCACTGAGAGACTTCAGAAGGGGGCCGAGGACAAGCAGGCCGAGATCTAGCAGCGCAAGAGAGAGCGAATCGTGAGCTTGAACGACCTCCCACCAAGAGACATCGGGGGAGGCCGCCAGCAAGCGAACCCGCGGAGAGAAGGGAAATCAGAGGGCGTAAAGGGGCTGAGCGAGTGGGTTGCAGAGAACGGGTCGGTGAAGGCCCAGATCTGGGGTCGATTTAGCTCCGTCACACCCCTCGATGCCACCTCGAGTCGTGCCCGACGCCGCTCCAGATCTGCGAAGGTTGAGGGCTCACTGTTGCTGCACCATCCCGACCGTCGCTCCCTGTCGTCACCATTCTCCACGCCGCCGTGCTGGACCCTCTCCATAGATAGGTATCAGCCCCACTCGGCCGTCGTCGTTTCCGCTCGCCACCCCTCGCCGTCCCTCTCTACTGCGTCGCTGCCGTCGCCCCCTGTCACGAAGCCCTAATCCCTAGTCCCGACCGGCCAAATAGATCTCGGCTGCTGTTGTTGAGTCATGCTCTTCAGTCCAACGAACGACCCGCCACCGCTGTCCTCTGCGTCGCTGTCGTCATCGACGTGAGCCGTCGCCCTAGCCCCTCCATCAGCGCCGCGAGTTTAGAGAGAGAGAGAGAGAGAGAGTTGCGAAGCTGGTTGGAATCGGGTCGGGCGGATGACCCGGTTCCCCTAGGGTTTCGCCAGGGGAGCCGGGTCGTGGAGCGGGTCGTCGGGCCAGGCCGGGTGTCCCCGAAAGCCCGGCCACGACGCCGTTTCGTTTTTTTTTTTTTTTTTTTAAAAGGGCAAAATTCGAGTCGGGCCCGCAACGTGTGCGGGTCGCCGGCCCAGTCGGACCCAACCCGCAGATCCGACCCGGGTCAATTTTATGATATTTTTGAATAAATAAAATAAAATAAATAATTTATTTATTTAAAAAAAAAAAAAAAAATAATTTATTTTCAAAAAATATTAAAAAATGTTTTAATTTCCAAAAACCAAAAATAATTAAAAATGTTGAAAAAATGTTTTTTTTTTCTAAAAAAATCAAGAAAAATCAAAAATAATTTATTTTCCAAAAAACATTTAAAAAATTTTAAAAATATTTTATTTTCCAAAAAATGCCAAAAATCCAAAAAAAGCCAAAAATTCATGAAAAAGCCAAAAATTCAGAAAAAGCCAAAAAGACTTGTATTTTCTAAAAATACCAAAAAAAAATCCAAAAATCCCTTTTATGTCCAAAAAAATTAGAAAAAGACTCAAAAATGTTTTTCCTCCAAAAAAAAATGTATGGAAAATCCCTCAAACACCCAAAAAGCCTCAAGCTTTAACCAAGATTAGGTATCGAAAGGGCATTAGTGATTAACTAGTGTAATCAAGTCCCCGATCCTAATTTCTCTAGTTGCACAGAACGAGTATTTCTCCCGATACTTCGCTTGGGTTTCTAATCAACCCACCCCAAACCGATTAGTGGCGATTCCGTTTTTAAATTAATTTACAGGTTAAAAACTTAGACTATTAAAGTCGTGAATTGGTGGATTTGGGAGAGTCCGGGCCTAACTAATTTCAGCCGAGCCATTAGCCTCCTTAGGCGCTCCGAAAAAAAGAGGTCGCGACAGCTTGGCGATTCCGTTGGGGACGATTTGAGGACTTAGGCCATTTTTGTCTTGTTTAAATTCTTTACTGACTTAGGTTTTTTTCTTTATGCAGGTCAAAAGTTTAGAAATTTATTTTAATATTACTTAAAATAGATTATCTTGTGATTATAAATTGTTGTGCATGCTTTACTGTTTTAAACACTACACATGGCACACACAACCCGGCCGTCGGACCTGGGCCGCCATAGGATATTTAGGATGGTGCTAAGAAAGATACGACCTCGAACGCGAGATTGCGATGTAGAGGTTGCCTTTCTTTTCCCCGAATTTCTTAGCCGAGGTTAAGGGGGTATGCTGCTAACGCGAGACTGCAACGGGCGGATACCCTTTTAATTTCAACAAGCCTTCTCAGTTAGAAATCGAGCCACACATCTCATGCGCGTGTCTTTGTGCTTGTCATTTTTATTTAAAAGCAAAGTGATTTCTTTACTTTTACTCCGTCTTTTTATTGGCCCATGGCAATTTAGGATAAGCTTTTCAAAGTCCCAGTCTATATGCGATGGGGAAAGACGATATCCAGTTTATTCTCACTCCCAAAGCAGAACTCTTCAGATGGTGGGGTCAACTGGACCAGTATGCCCAAGAGCGCGTGAAAGCCAAAGCCGGTCATCTCCTATCATTGATTCAAATCACTGTTCATCCTGAAGTCATACAAGCTATGGCGCATTTCTGGTGACCAAAAATGACTACTTTCATATTTGGTAGATTTGAGCTAACCCCAACTCTGGAAGAATACAGTATCATCATTGGAATGCCTCTCGAGAATAAGCTTGTCAGACCATCAACAGGCATCATCCCGTTGCGTGGATTAGCGCGACTTTTAAGAACTGAAGTTCATGTTATAAGGCAAATTCTTGAAAACAACCATAATACCTGCCCACTAGAATTTATGAATGCTTGTTTTCAAAATCAGCCTATGACCCAAAAAAAGTGAAATTTTCCTCCCGGCCTTTTTTCGGATTCATCATTTTCCCCATCAAAGAAATGTCATAAGTCCTAAGATGGCATGGATAGTTGATCGATCTTGAGGGGGTAAAATTATGTCAACATGATTTTAACTGAAACATTCCTATCATTTAATCGTTTTAAAGATAACACGGAGAAAATCATGCGGGTCTCTCCTGAAATTTTACAAGTCTGGTTCTTTTCCCACCTAAGTGAATTCCGAGACTTCATGCGATCGTCCAAACAAATACTTTCGAGAATCCATTACAAAAATTTATGGTTTTAGGACCATACATTCCCAATCAAAGCTGTTTAAATTGGATAAACTTCCTAAGAGACCCAGCTCTCCTGAGGCATTCCAATGGTGTGCTGGTTGGTTCCATGAAAAGAGAGCTCACTTTGCTTACAAACGTTGCCGCCCAATCCCGTTGCTCGGCCTCACTGGCGCCATTCCCTATTACCCATATCGGGTGGCACGACAATATGGAGCCCTTCAGGAAATCCCACCGCCTTTCAAGAGGATGATCCCTCCAGTTCTTTTCAACACAAACCATGACTACGCATTCGAAATTTCTATCGCTGAGGAAACCTAGGACAAATGCCATCGCAAAAGGATCGTGGTACCTGAAGGGCTTGAGGGAGAAGAAAGAGCCCACCATGCCTCTGCGGCTTACATCCACAATCATCACATCCCGACAAGGTAGAAGCCATCGGTCCTTCGCTCAATCAGCGAGAGCAGCCAACATGAGCAAGCAGAGCTTACGCAAAGGGATTTGGGAATATGCCAGATACTCATCTCGGAGCCAATCCAAGAAAGCAAGCAGCCTTTGCAAGAACAAGGCTCCCTGTCGCATATAGGCTAGCAGTCGTTGTCTTCCTTAGTGTTTATTTTGTGAAAGCTTTGTCCCTTTGTTTAGGGACTTTTCTTTAATATCTAGTACTTTGTTATGTCATTTCAAGTTCTAGATGCTAGAAGTCTGTAAAACCCTCTTTTGATAAATAAAATTAGATAGATCGTTGCCATGGGTCAATCTTTGTCTGCTCTGTGCTCATTCATTGTTTTCACAAAAATAGGTAATCATGAATCGCCAATTATCAGCCACCCGCGAATGGCTTCATGTGATAGGGGCCGATCATAATGATGTACAAAATCGCCTCGCCAACATTGAAGATGGCGTAGGACAGATGTCCATTGTCCTTCGACAACTCTCGAGGCAAATGGAATCCGCTCAAACTGAGCCCAACTCCGTAGCTGCTTTAAGCACTGTCATGACACCTACAAATTTGCCAAAAAATAACCAACACCATAGACAGTTTGAAAAGATCATGAAAAAGTTAAACCAGCTGCAGGGGCAGAATCCCATGGACTTGTCCAATTACGCCGGCATTAAGATCCCTGAAGAGCTCAAAGCACCTGAATGTGAAAGGTATGCTGATACCTCCCACCCAGAGACCTACTTGCAGGCCTATCTGGTCCGAAGGATGATTCAATCATACCAGTCAAGCTTGACTAACCCCGCCTTGCGATGGTACATTGTCAGGAAGATTAGTCCCCTTAAAACCTTGAGGGAATTAATCCATGTTTTCCACCAAGAATATAATATTGACATCAGCCCTGACATCGCCTTGCCCTACGAAGAACCAATGATCGCGGAGCACGATGAGCCGTTAGTCGCTGAGATAGGAGAAGAAGATGTCAATGAAGCCTTGCATGATAAATGGGTGACTGAGCAACATCATATTACTGAAAAGTTTCCCACTAGGAAAGGTAAGGAACCTGTGTATGAGATCAAAGACACGGAGCCTGTTCAAGACCAGGGCATGACAAGACAGCTCCCCAAGCTTACTCCAAGAGCTAGGGTCCAAAGAATACCAACCCCTATCAACCCGGAAAGTGAATCGATAAAGAAACTCTAATGTCTCTCACTTCCCTTGACAGAATCGAGCTGGCAAAACGAAGAGCCTTACTTAAAACGTCTGGACCAGAAGCCAAGAGAAGAAAGCCTAAGCAAATCAATTCAGCATCTGCCGACGAGCCACCGCACCAAAGCTTCGACCGTCCCCTAGAGTACAACCCTGAAGACTTCCCATCCTTAGAATACAGCCCCAAGGACTTCCAACGTTATTTCGATAATGAAACTGACGATTCATCATATAACTGTTTCCTACTCTCACCCGGGGATGAAGGCCCGTCAAAAGAGAAAACATACGTCTTTATCCGCTACGATCCTAATGAAGTACTAAGCTTGTCCTCTGACCAAGAAGGTAGCTTCAATACTTCATCCTCATTCGGAAATTTTGACCTAGAGGAAAGCAATGGGGTAATCTCGGTAGAGTCCAACTTCCCTGAAACAGAAAAATTCAACATTACGATGAATATGCAAAGGTGGAAAACCAAAGGCCTAACCAAGACATATCAAGCTCGTCCCGCCCTCATAGGATCATGACCCCCATAGAAATGTGGATACCCAATTTCCGCAGTACAACGGCACGACTTGCCCCGTGGCTCACTTGCAGATCTCCATGCTGAAATGAGTCGATATGGCCGATGTTATTTACAACTCAGGGCGTTCCAAGAAACTCTTACGGGATCTGCACTATAATGGTTTTGCACAGCAAATATTCGCCTCATAAAGGATTGGAGCAAGCTGACTTCCACATTCTTGCATCAGTACCAAAACCAGATTGGAACTGAACTGCCTTGCGAGAGTTTGGCTTACTTCAGAAGAAGACCAATGAAGGATATCCGAGCATACACAGGGAGGTGGAGGGCTTTCATGATGCAAACCCACCCTCAACTGGCTGAGGATGAGTTAATGAAACAATTCATAGAAGCTTTGTCCTGCAAGCATCGCTGTTGGCTGCATGGGTTACACTTCCGTAGCTTCAACGAAGTAGTCATCGCATGTGAATACTTCGAGTCTACTGAAGGCAAGGAATTCAAAGACGCTTAGCTTCAAGACCAGCACTATCAAAGCGCTCCTTTACATAGGAGTTTTCATGAGTTTTACTTGTAATTTCATGCTTCTTATCTTGTCTAATGTGCTACTGTTGTACTTTCCATTCCAAGTACTCTAATGTACAGTTCTAATATTCTGTTTTGAGAGCATGAGGCGGTACTCCAAACATGCCCAGTGATGTTATCCAACCATGAAAAGAAAATATCATCCAAGGAGAATACTGAGGGCTGGGCTTCCTCATGTTTTTTCTCCCCCAAAGACCTATTTTGAAAAAAAAATATATATATTTCATCACCCAAAAGCTTTTGTCAAAATAAGATGATAAATTTAAGCACGTTTGTCTTTCTAACCCTCTCACTTTATGTTTCAAAACATCATCCCCTTTGATTTAGTGTGACTAGCACATCGTGTGAACAGACCAAACTTGAGAAAGCAGGGGCAAACAGAAAGGAGCATTTCGTTTCAAAAAAGGGGTAAGTCTTATTCCCTTAACATAATATTAAGAATGACAACCCCTCTCATCTATTTACAGGATACAAACGGTGAGACGTAATAGGTACAGGCATACAGTTGAAATCAAAGCATCCATGACATGCCTCACTCCTATCCAACTCCATCCTAAGCCAAAAGACTATCTTGTCGCACGACGCACCCAAACAGCTAGATGTTACAATTTCAACTTCGACAAGCCCAGAAGCACAAAGAAGAAGTCCTTTCTCTTCCTTTAAAGTGATTACTGTCAACAGGGAGAAAATCCAGACAGTCAAGGCGATCTATAGCCCTACACCCTAGACAATGACTTTGGAATCTAGAAGCTTCACTCCAGACGCATATTCTTCCAAGGAGTAATTACCATCAGAAAGCTTGAGATTTTTTATCTCAGATTCCATAAAAGCTTGAGGTACATGACTTTTGCCCAATGATGTTATAGTTAAAGACAGAAGAAGAAATTCCACAGAAGGAAGGCGTTGAAGATGAATCAACGACCAGCAATCATGCATACATGGTCATAAATTAGGAAGACCAATTGAAGGAAACACTTAACTATGCCAAGATAAAGAGGCCATCATCGACATTCAAATATTCTTAGAGCTAACACAGACAAACTCTGGAGAAGGGGAGCATCACAACTCAAGCACCAAAGTCAATGGTTAGGTTTGACAAATCAATACTGGCCAAGCTAGTATACGGAAATGACCTGCATTGAATTCACTTGACTTTGTGTAAAGGGACGTGCCATCCATAAGCCAATTAAGAGAATAATTGACCTAACAAAGCAAAAGACATAGGACTTCGTGTCCCACTTGCACTTCAGGTCCATTCAATCATCTGCAAACCAGTGAAGGGTAATGTTGTATCGCTTCCAAGTTATTTGACTCTTGAAAGAGTTTCTAACTAGCATGATCCCTTTTATCTATTGCAGGATCACTTAACCATAAAAAATGCGGATAATAAATCAAAGAAAGACATGTCAAACTCTGATAAACTCTCCCAAGCAAAATGGCGTCTCAAGTATCACCAAAGCAAATGACAGAGATCCTTCAAGCCTCAATTCACCTTTAATTTTGGCCCTATTGATTGATCCATTTTCATCTTCTCTTCTGCAGGGGCAAAAGCATAAAGGCTCGTAAAATCAATGATCATATCCCCAACCCTGGCTAATCCTTCTTGTGTCATTTCCCTACTCAATAGGAACAATCCATTGACACCCATTTGTGAATAACCCTTTTGATGTTCAAAATTTAACATATTTGGAAACATCATTTTGTTAACCCTTAAAGCTGCCAACAAGGTCTTTTTGAGCAAAAACCATTCATTTGTTTTAAGAGCACAAACTCTCTCATGTTGCATACATTTTCCAAATGGATTTTTGCATGATAATTTTGTCTGTCTAAATCACTAATTCTACAAGGATTATTAGAATAGACAGCTAAGTGAAGAATACAAGATTAATTGAGCATGCTGGATAAGGCGCGTCGGAATGATGACAGGCAAGCCATATCTCACACACAGTCCCCAACTATACACTTGTGAGATGAGTGTAGAAGATTCCATGACTACTGGGTAAAGAGTTCTCTCGCGAATGGTACGATGACCAAAATAGTGGGAGGCATTCCATTGCTCACTTTGAGCCCCATACACTGGCCAAATTTCTGTCTTACCCCCCGCCCGGTCAAAGAACCACCCCACACCGGGGCAAGTTGAAGGCAAGTTAGCATCACGAGGTGAGAAAATGGATAGAAATTCTCTTGCTTGCACTTGCATCAATCTTTGAGTGTCTTTATTGCATATGAACACTCACGTTAATTTAAGTGCCCTAGAGTCATGAAGAGCAATTCTTTCTTTACGCACTTGTATCCATTGTACGACCCAATTGAGTCTGTAAATTCACCCTCACATGGAGGCAAAGCAGAAGCTGCTGCCACTCGAGCAGCATAATCAGAAGCGCCGGCAAAAGATGAAGGCTCAATAGTCTAACAAAGGCGTTTGCTTGAACTTGTCAAGATCAGCTCTCAAGCAGCAAGAACAAAATAGGGGCATAAAAAAGCAGTGTACCTGGTAAAAGCAAGGTCAATGCCCGTAGATGAAAAACAAAAACAAAACTATGGACATAAAAAAGCAGTGTGCTTGGTAAAAGCAAGGCCAATATCTCTAAACAAAAAAATATAGCTGTTTGTATTCCCGAGAGAAGTTGCTGTTGTGGTTCGATTAATGGAACCTTCATCTGATTAAGAGAAGGAAGACTGGTGACAAATGCCAAGGCGATCGCCAGCTCTCACCCTTTTACACATGAGTCAAGCCTACATGGCATCCTAATGTAAAAAGTCTCTTCAGACTAGGGGCACTTCAATTAACATAGGATTTCATATGTCTATAAACATCGCTCGAAGAAGTACGAGCAAGATTATTCTATCTCTTTTCGCAGGGACTCTTGACTTGCAAACTCGGAGATGATCGTGCAACATCTTTCCCACAAAGCCATGACCTTATTGGTCCCCTTTGATAAGCCATTGACCAGGCCTTCATCACAATTCCAACAAAGACCTCTCATATTGGTAAAGTCGTATCATTTGCGAGAATACTCAGACTCCTACTAACATGATGACAGTGAGACAGTGTGGTCCTTATAAATCCTGCATCAATTGTCAGGATAAAACAGCCTTTCCCATGAGAACGAGTGAAAAGTCCTTTCAGACTAAAAGTCCCTCGTCTGGCATGCTCAAGACATCTACATTCTAAATGAAAGTTGTCTTTCAAAATCTTCCCTAGTAGAATTCAAATGATACAAAACTGACGAGATTATCATGCATAAGTCACATTTAAACTTTACGAATTTACAACATATACAATCTTTGTGTACATGTGTGCATATTGTGTAAATGGTGAACATACTTTTAGAGATCAAAGATATTGCCAGAAAAGCATGTCTCCATCCTTACTCCCAAAGCTTTATGTTTGATAATCTTTGAGTACCCACCGTCTAAGTGCTCCCTCTTATCGACACTCAGCTTGTTTAAGTTGTCCCCAAGTATTGATATTTGCGATTGTCCAAGCATCTCCTTGTTTTCGAGTGTTTGCGATTACTCAAGTGCTCTCTCTGTTGACACTCGACCTATTCATGTTGTCTTTAAAGTTTTGATATTTGCAACTGTCTAAGTATCCCTTTGTCTTTGAGTATCAACCCCCATTCAGGTACTCCTTTTCTACGACACTCGACCTGCTTGACATGTCATTGAATGCTAGCAGCCACTTAAGTATTCCACCACATTATGCACTTGCGATCACCCAGGTAAATCTTGTGCTACATTCAAATCCTCATTACCAGAAGGTAAGAGAGCTTCACGAATATCCAAGGTACGTCCTCGATATTCTCATTGCTAGAAGGTAAGAGAGCTTCACGAATATCCAAGGTACGTCCTCGATATTCTCATTATCAGAAGATGAGAGACCTTCATGAATATCTCGAGTACATCCTCGATATTCTCACTACCAGGAGGTGAGAGACCTTCACGAATATGTGGGGCACGCCCTCGATATTCCCAATACCAGGAGGTGAGAGACCTTCACGAATATCTCAGGTACACCCTCGATATTCTCAACTACCAAGAGGTGAGAGACCTTCACGAATATGTGGGGCACGCCATCGATATTCCCAATACCAGGAGGTGAGAGACCTTCACAAATATCTCAGGTACGCCCTCGATATTCTCAATTACCAGGAGGTGAGAGACCTTCACGAATATCCTGTGCGTCCTCGATATTCCAACTACCGGGAGGTGAGAGACCTTCACGAATATGCGGGGCACGCCCTCGATATTCCCAATTACTAGGAGGTGAGAGACCTTCACGAATATCCTGTGCACGTCCTCGATATTCCTATTTACCAGGAGGTGAGAGATCTTCACGAATATCCTAAGTACATCCTTGATATTCCCTTTTACCTGGAGGTGAGAGACCTTCACGAATATGCGGGGCACGCCCTCGATATTCCCAATACCAGGAGGTGAGACACCTTCACGAATATCTCAGGTACACCCTCGATATTCTCAACTACCAAGAGGTGAGAGACCTTCACGAATATGTGGGGCACGCCCTCGATATTCCCAATACCAGGAGGTGAGAGACCTTCACGAATATCTCAGGTACGCCCTCGATATTCTCAATTACCAGGAGGTGAGAGACCTTCACGAATATCCCAGGTACGTCCTCGATATTCCAACTACCAGGAGGTGAGAGACCTTCACGAATATGCGGGGCACGCCCTCGATATTCCCAATTACCAGGAGGTGAGAGACCTTCACGAATATCCCAGGTACGTCCTCGATATTCCCATTTACCAAGAGGTGAGAGATCTTCACGAATATCCCAAGTACGTCCTCGATATTCCCTTTTACCAGGAGGTGAGAGACCTTCACGAATATGCGGGGCACGCCCTCGATATTCCCAATACCAGGAGGTGAGAGACCTTCACGAATATCTCAGGTACACCCTCGATATTCTCAACTACCAAGAGGTAGAGACCTTCACGAATATGTGGGGCACGCCCTCGATATTCCCAATACTAGGAGGTGAGAGACCTTCACGAATATCTCGGTACGCCCTCGATATTCTCAATTACCGTGAGGTGAGAGACCTTCACGAATATCCCAGGTACGTCCTCGATATTCCAACTACCAGGAGGTGAGAGACCTTCATGAATATGCGAGGCACGTCCTCGATATTCCCAATTACCAGGAGGTGAGAGACCTTCACGAATATCTCAGGTACGCCCTCGATATTCCCAATTACCAGGAGGTGAGAAACCTTCACGAATATCTCAGGTACGTCCTCGATATTCCCCTTTACCAGGAGGTGAGAGACCTTCACGAATATGCGAGGCACGTCCTCAATATTCCCAATCACTAGGAGGTGAGAGACCTTCATGAATATCCAAGGTATGTCCTTGATATTCCAACTACCAGGAGGTGGGAAACCTTCACGAATATCCAAGATACGTCCTCGATATTCCCTATTACCATGAGGTGAGAGACCTTCATGAATATCTCAGGTATGTCCTTAATATTCCACATACCGGGAGGTGAGAGACCTTCACGAATATCCAAGGTACGTCCTCGATATTCTCATTGCCAGAAGGCAGGAGGTCTTCATGAATATCTCAGGTACGTCCTCGATATTCTCATTACCAGAAGGTGGGAGACCTTCATGAATATCCAAGGTACATTCTCGATATTCTCATTGCCAGAGGGTGGGAGACTTTCACAAATATCCAAGGTACATCCTCGATATCCTCATTGCCAGAAGGTGGGAGACCTTCACGAATATGCGATGTACGTCCTCAATATTCTCATTACCAAAAGGTGGGAGACCTTTACGAATATCCCAGGTACGTCCTCGACATTCCCATTTACCAGGAGGTGAGAGACCTTCATGAATATCCAAGGTACGTCCTCGATATTCCCTATTGCCAGAAGGTGGGAAACCTTCACGAATATCCAAGGTACGTCCTCGATATTCCCTATTGCTAGAAGGTGGGAAACCTTTACGAATATGCGAGACCCATCCTCGATATTCCCAATTACGAGAAGGTGAGAGACCTTCACGAATATCCCAGGTATGCCCTCGATATTCTCAATTACCAGGAGGTGAGAGACCTTCATGAGTATGCGAGACCCATCCTCGATATTCCCAATTACCAGGAGGTGAGAGACTTTCACGAATATCTCAGGTACGCCCTCGATATTCCCAATTACCAGGAGGTGAGAGACCTTTACGAATATCCCAGGTACGTCATCGATATTCCCCTTTACTAGGAGGTGAGAGACCTTCATGAATATGCGAGGCACGTCCTCGATATTCCCAATTACCAGGAGGTGAGAGACCTTCACGAATATCTCAGGTACGCCCTCAATATTCCCAATTACCAAGAGGTGAGAAACCTTCACGAATATCTCAGGTACGTCCTCGATATTCCCCTTTACCAGGAGGTGAGAGACCTTCACGAATATGCGAGGCACGTCCTCAATATTCCCAATCACTAGGAGGTGAGAGACCTTCATGAATATCCAAGGTATGTCCTCGATATTCCAACTACCAGGAGGTGGGAAACCTTCTTGAATATCTCAAGTATGTCCTTAATATTCCACATACCAGGAGGTGAGAGACTTTCGCGAATATCTCAGGTACACCTTTGATTCCTCCTTCAGAGTTTTGTACTTGTGATAATTCAAGTACCCCTTCAATACCTGCAAGCAATTAGATACTCCTTCAACGCCTGCGAACATCCAGGCACCCTCCAAGAGTTTGTACTTGTGATAATTCAAAGTACCCATTCAATACCTGTAATCATCCAGGTACCCATTTGATACCTATAAACGTCCAGGTATCCTCTAAGAGTTTGTACTTGTGATCATCCAAGTACCCTTTCGATGCCTGTAAAGGCCCAAATATCCTTCAAGTTAGTACTTGTGAATATCTAGGTGCTCTTTGATATGCCTGTAAATGTCCAAGTATCTTCCAGAATTGATGCCTTGAGAAAGGTCAGCGCATCCTCCCGAGAAAGGTCGGGTTCCTACTGGTGTCTTCGATAGAAGTCAGACACCCCAGAATCGATGCCCTGAGAAAGGTCGGCGCATCCTCCCGAGAAAGGTCGGGTTCCTACTGGTGTCTTCGACAAAAGTCAGACACCCCACAAATCGATGCCCTGAGAAAGGTTGGCGCATCCTCCCGAGAAAGGTCGGGTTCCTACTGGTGTCTTCGACAAAAGTCAGACACCCCACAAATCGATGCCTTGAGAAAGGTCGGCACATCCTCCCGAGAAAGGTCGGGTTCCTACTAGTGTCTTCGACAGAAGTCAGACACCCCACAAATCGATGCCCTAAGAAAGGTCAGCGCATCCTCCGGAGAAAGGTCGAGTTCCTACTGGTGTCTTCGACAGAAGTCAGACACTCCACAAATCGATGCTCTAAGAAAGGTCAGCGCATCCTCTCGAGAAAGGTCGAGTTCCTACCAGTGTCTTTGATAGAAGTCAGACGCCCCCACAAAACAAATGCCCTAAGAAAGGTCGGCGCATCCTCCCGAGAAAGGTCGAGTACCAACTGGTGTTTTTGACAAAGGTCAGACACCCTCACAAAACAGATGCCCTGAGAAAGGTCGGCGCATCTCTCGTCATGGCGACCGAAGAATGGTTTGGGTCCGAGACAAACCACTGATTGCTCCAACAGGCGACCGAAGAATGGTTCAGGTCCTAGAGGAGCAATTTCCCGTCAAGGCGACCGAAGAAAGGTTCGGGTCCTAGACAAATCATTAATTGTTTTAACAGGCGATTGAAGAATGGTTCGAGTCCTGGAGAAGCAATTTCCCATAACGGCGACCGAAGAATGGTTCGGGTCCGAGACAAACCACCGATTGCTCTAACAGATGACCGAAGAATGGTTCGAGTCCTAGAGGAGCAATTTCCCGTCAAGGCGACCGAAGAAAGGTTCGGGTCCTAGATAAATCATTAATTGTTTTAACAGGCGACCGAAGGATGGTTCGGGTCCTGGAGAAGCAATTTCTCGTCACGGTGACCGAAGAATAGTTCGGGTCCGAGACAAACCACCGATTGCTCCAACAGGCGACCGAAGAATGGTTCGGGTCCTAGAGGAGCAATTTCCCGTCAAAGCGATCGAAGAAAGGTTCGGGTCCTAGACAAATCATTAATTGTTTTAACAGGCGACCGAAGAATGGTTCGGGTCCTAGAGAAGCAATTTCTTGTCACGGCGACCGAAGAATGGTTCGGGTCCGAGACAAACCACCGATTGCTCCAACAGGCGATCGAAGAATGGTTCGGGTCCTAGAGGAGCAATTTCCCGTCAAGGCGACCGAAGAAAGGTTCGGGTCCTAGACAAATCATTAATTGTTTTAACAGGCGACCGAAGAATGGTTCGGGTCCTGGAGAAGCAATTTCCCGTCACGGCGACCGAAGAATGGTTCGGGTCCGAGACAAACCACTGATTGCTCCAACAGGCGACCGAAGAATGGTTTGGGTCATGGAGGAGCAATTTCCCGTCAAGGCGACCGAAGAAAGGTTCGGGTCCTAGACAAATCATTGATTATTTTAACAGGCGACCGAAGAATGGTTCGAGTCCTGGAAAAGCAACCTCCTCATATTACCAGGTAAGATGACGCCTTGATACTTGCCAAACTCGAGGTTCACACCCTATCTCACTCACTCCCGGTAAGTAACTACAGGTATCTTCCTATCTGTCTTAGTATATGTAACGTTATATTGCTCATTTTCTGCATAGGACAATAGGTCCTAAATAAAATCTATTGCATATGAACAAACAAAATTTAGGTATCAGTTTGTCTTTGAATGCAACCTCTGCGAGCTCACCTTCAAAGAGCGGCAGCTGTTGACATCTAAATTTTAATTAGGTTTTTAATTAGGCCTTAGTTTTTTTATTTATTTTATTTTATTTATTTATGTATTTTGCCTCTTTTTCGAATAAATAATAAATAATAAAAACAAGAACAAAAATAAAACAAAAAAGCAGCCCATTTTTCTCTCCCTCTCTTCCCCATCCGCGTGGGCCCCTACGGCCCATTTTCCTCCTCCAGCCCGGCCCTCTTCGGTCATCTTCCTCCTCCGTCTGTCTCTGCAGCACACGCGCAGAGAGCGCGACGCCAGATGAGCGGACGAACGGCGACGCGCGTGGGGGGGCAGCTAGCGGACAGGTGGTGGATGGGACGCCGGTTCGATCGGTGGAGGCTGTTCAGCACGCGGGGATCGCCGGTCAAAGCTCCGTCGACCGGTCGCCCCCTCGCCTATAAATAGGCCTTCCACCCTTGTCGGAAAAGACACAGATAGAGAGAGCAAAAGATTGAGGGCTGCAAAGCTTCGAACCTCCCACTGAGAGACTTCAGAAGGGGGCCGAGGACGAGCAGGCTGAGATCTAGCGAGCACGAGAGAAAGCGGGTCGTGAGCTTGAACGACCTCCCACCGAGAAACATCGGGGGAGGCCGCCGGCAAGCGAACCCACGGAGAGAAGGGAAATCAGAGGGCGTAAAGGGGCTGAGCGAGTGGGTTGCAGAGAACAAGGGTCGGTGAAGGCCCAGATCTAGGGTCGATTTAGCTCCGTCGCACCCCTCGATGCCACCTCGAGTCGTGCCCGACGCCGCTCCAGATCTGCGAAGGTTGAGGGCTCACTGTTGCTGCACCATCCCGACCGCCGCTCCCTGCCGTCACCATTCTCCACGCCGCCGTGCTGGACCCTCTCCATAGACAGGTATCAGCCCCGCTCGGCCGTCGTCGTTTCCGCTCGCCACCCCTCGCCGTCCCTATCTATTGCGTCGCTGCCGTCACCCCCCTGTCGCGAAGCCCTAATCCCCAATCCCAACCGGCCAAATAGATCTCGGCTGCTGTTGTTGAGTCATGCTCTTCAGTCCGATGAACGACCCGCCACCGCTGTCCTCTGCGTCGCTATCGTCGTCGACGCGAGCCGTTGCCCTAGCCCCTCCATCAACGCCACGAGTTGAGAGAGAGAGAGAGAGAGTTGCGAAGCCGGTTGGAATCGGGTCGGGCGGATGACCCGGTTCCCCTAGGGTTTCGACAAGGGAGCCGAGTTGTGGAGCCGTCGGGCCGGGCCGGGTGTGCCCGAACGCCCGCCCACGACGCCGTTTCGTTTTTAAAAAAAAAAAAAAAAAGGGCAAAATTCCGAGTCGGGCCCGCAACGCGTGCGGGTCGCCGGCCCGGGTCGGACCCAACCCGCGAATCCGACCCGGGTCAGTTTTATGATATTTTTGAATAAAAAAATAAAATAAATAAATAATTTATTTAAAAAAATCAAAAATAATTTATTTTTGAAAAATATTAAAAAATGTTTTAATTTCCGAAAAAACCAAAAATAATTAAAAAATGTTGAAAAAATGTTTTATTTTCTAAAAAAATCAAGAAAAATCAAAAATAATTTATTTTCCAAAAAACATTTTAAAAATTTTAAAAAATATTTTATTTTCCAAAAATGCCAAAAATCCAAAAAAAGCCAAAAATTCATGAAAAAGCCAAAAAATTCAAAAAAAGCCAAAAAGACTTGTATTTTCTAAAAATACCAAAAAAAAATCCAAAAATCCCTTTTATGTCAAAAAAAAAAATTAGAAAAAACTCAAAAATGTTTTTCCTCCAAAAAAAATGTATGGAAAATCCCTCAAACACCCAAAAACCTCAAGCTTTAAACAAGATTAGGTACCGAAAGGGCATTAGTGATTAACTAGTGTAATCAAGTCCTCGATCCTAATTTCTCTAGTTGCGCAGGAGCGAGTATTTCTCCCGATACTTCGCTTGGGTTTCTAATCGACCTACCCCAAACCGATTAGTGGCGACTCCGTTTTTAAATTAATTTACAGTTTAAAAACTTAGACTATTAAAGTCGTGAATTGGTGGACTTGAGAGAGTCCGGGCCTAACTAATTTCAGCCGAGCCATTAGCCTCCTTAGGCGCTCGTACCCGATTGCGGGCGCCAAAAAAAAGAGGTCGCGACAATGGGTATTATTAGTGAGACTAGAACTTAAAAGACTCAGGCCATGCATTTTCATTGTTGACACCTAAGTGTTTCGGTTGTAAACTTCTCACCAATTTTACAAGAAAATTGCATATCAAACTTGTTGATATTGACATAATTTAACTATTGGACAAAAATATTAACATTGAATTCTCAATCTTTACTGCGTTCTCCTATGCTTAGAAATTAGGAACATTTTTATTTAGAAACCTCGTGTTCATATCGAATTTAAATTTATGCGATTTTGTGAATTTCATTCAAATTGGGCCCTTCCCTAATTGAATTCTTAAAATTTAGCCCATTTGAGCATGGCCTCACTATGCACTTTGGCTACAAACTCTTTTCCTTGGCCTTGCTGAAATTTCCATGTATCATGGGTATTCCGAGTATGGTCATATAAGTGCTATACATGTGCAATGCATGGGAAGTGCACGGGCCGTGCGACAATTGTGCACAGCCATTTCCCATAAGTGGAAGCACGATGTCGCTCATGCCTCATGTAACTAGGAATGGTTTCATTATTGTTATATTAAAGAATTGTTACTAACATGGTCAGATTGTAAGTTCGGCACTAGCCGTTGAAACCCTTTTCAATATAGGATTGGTTAATGGACAAATATATGTGATATCATAAATTTTCAATATAACCCTAATTTCACCAGAGGTAGATACGTGACATCCAAAATTTACTTTGTAGTTGATAATATTTAAGATATTAAGTTTATGAGAGTTATTGAAGGAATTATAATTAGTATAGTAATTGTCAATGACGACTGATTTGCTTCAAAACATGTATCGAATGATTTTCAAGCATTAAAATATTACTAAGTAAGGTGTCCTTATTATTATATACCTTTTGTTTATAATTTTGGTGGTTTCAAAGCAATTTTCTAATTTACCAGCGTTTCAAACAAATATTGATTTTCCCTGTTTATTTATTGCAATGTGAAATGTCTACTCAAAATTTCCTAATATCTCAATCTTTTCACCGAAATCATGCCATTTGTCACTCCTTAGCTTGAATATATGTTTTAATTCTCACTTAGTTGTTGCCCACGTGCTATTAATTGAAGCCATTCAACCTAGCTGAAGATGACCTCATGTATGATATATTGCCTTTAACCCTATGAACTTTATATGTACTATTAACTCTAGTTAATTGATATCATTATTTTTAACTCAGGCTAATAAGTCTAAGTTTTAAAAAAAAATCAATAAAGAGTAAAGGACAAATACGAGAGAGACAGAGACAGAGACAGAGAGACAGAGATAGAGAGACAGAGACAGAGACAGAGACAGAGAGAAATACACATTTCTTTCCCTCCTTTGATAAATCCAGTTGGGCTTTGCTAGCATAACAGTCATTGGGATACTGTGAAAATCACAGTCTATTGTGAGCTACAAATTCTTGAAGAAGTGGGTCTCACAATAATTTATAATCATATGTGATTTGATTTTTTGTAGTTCAAAATAAACTATTATTCTCACAATACATTAAATACCGTCACGCAATCATTTCTCAATCCAGTTTACGATTAAGTTTGATTGTTTATCCGATACTCACATAAGTACATGAATTTTGACATCACTTATTGGATGTTGTTGATATATTCTTTTTGGCTATAATCTCGAGGAAAATTATCCAAAAAGTCCTAAACCTATTGTATTTTTGTTAATTCAATTTTAAACCTTTTTACTCCTTGCCAATTAAGTCCACCCAACCAATTCTGGTCAAAAGTTGCTAACGTAGTTGGTCAGTGCTGACGTGACACTTTTTAATAATTTTTTTTTAAGTTTCTCATTTTGGGGGGGAGGGGGGGTTGGGGTTAGGGCCGGTGAGGGTTGCCAAACGACCCTTGCTAGCCGACCCTTGCCGGCCCTAGGTAAGGGCATCACTGCCCTCACTAGCCCTAGGCAAGGTTTGCAATGCCCTCATTGGTGAAAGCGAGGGTCACGAGCCCTCGCCCAGAATCGGTGAGGATGGTGAGGGCGACAACACCCTTGCCCAGGGCCGGCGACGATCAGCTAGTAACCATTGCCACCCTTAACCCCAAACCCAAAAAAAAAAAAAAAACATTAAAAATATTAAAAAGTGTTGCATCAGCACCGACCGGCCATGTCAATAATTTCTTAATAAAATTGTTCGGATGAACTCAATTGATAAAAAATAAAAAAGATTTATGATTGAATTGGCAAAATTAAAAGATTTATAACTGAATTGACAAAAGTGTAATAGGTTTAGGACTTTTTGGACAATTTTCGCCCAATATCTTTATATGGAAAATGACTGAATGTGGTGTCAAGACCTAATTGTAGGCTCCTACGCATGATTAATTCATAATCAAATCTCGCCAACATCAACTCTTGTCGGTTCAGAGTTAACGTGGCTGTTGGATTATGTCGAAGTATGATGCGGAGAAAAAGCTGTCCCTTCATGGACGAGCCATCGTGAAAAATTTTACCCTGTTGCATCGACAAGCTACCATGAAAAATGAGGCATTGTCCAACAGCCCCACCAGCTTGGATAAATTGGATCGATTGGTGCCGGAAGAACACGATTAATGAATTTACGTAAGTCCAAGGATATGATTAGGTAATTAAAAGTTCAAACACTTGATTGGAAAATGCGTTTTGAGGTAAAATTAAAATTCCGTTACACCTAGTTGTTGATAAATAATTGTATGTCTTTTATTGTCTTAAACCTAGGCTTTCTTCTTAGCAATGAAGGTACCGCCCAACTTGGAGCTTGCTTTCCCAAAGCCGATTGGTGTCGGCCAGCTTGAACCACTAGCTTGCCAGATCGCAAGAGCTGTCGCCGCCCAAGCACTTGTAGGCTTCGACCACCACGGTGTTGTTGGCACCCATGTCCAGGCATACCGCGCTTCCGTCTTTGGCCTTGGAAGACAAGTGCAACTCGGATGCCATTTCATGCCAGGGCCCATGCCCGACGGACCCTGGCACTCACCCAGGCTCACCAGCTTCCCCACCTCGCCGGCTTGCAAGTACAGATTCGACCCCATGATCCCCAGCCTTCTCTGCGGCATGTAAATCCACGGCTCGGAGTCTGTGCATGGACCCAAAATAAGCGGCGACGACGGTGCTTGCCTCAATATGCAGAGGCCGGTCAAGGGGTGGAGTATGACCTTGTGTGAAACTTGTTGCCCTCCTGGTCCTGCTACCGAAGAAGATTTTCGGAAATTAGAAATCTTAGAAAAAATCGAATGTGGCGGTAGTGCAACGAGTTTCCATACCTTGGGAAGTTAATTGAAGGACCCTTAATCTACTTAGGTAGCCCGGGTTTCGAATGCCGGTCCAATTGTAGTCGAGCAATCCGTAGAACTCCTCCATCCCTACGACTCCTTCCCTCAAAGTAACTCCCTTGGAGGATCCACAGTGCGAAGGCCCAGTCGAATTCAGTTGCCATGGCCACGAAGCAATTGAAGTACCCATTGTCATTCAAATTTGTTCCTCTTTCATCGGCAAAGAACTCGCTCACGAACAAAGTGTTGGGATTGTCGGATTCCCAAAAACCGGATTCGACACTAAATCGAACCCCTAAAACGAATGCGGAAGATAAGCCCGGGAAATACATGTATCACCGATCCTAAAGCACACCACGGAATCGAGCGTACCTTGTTAGCCAAAGATTAAGCACCAATGCTGAAGATCGAGGAAGAAATTCTGATCCCTTTAGATCCGATGATGTCAATTCGCCTTGAAGGGAAGACGGCGTCACCTTTAGTGCTTGTTTTCTTTTTGGAGGGTGAGAGGGAGAGGAACGTACGTACGTTATATCAAAGGGTTATCTTCGTCTCTCTCTTTCATCCCTTATATACGTTCTCTCAAAAATAGAAACGTACCCCTTCATCCATGGGCCCTAATATTGTGGGCTGGGCTTTCAGGCCCAACATGAGCGGACAGGCCTTAAGCCAATCACATAAAACCATCATCTCCCACTCGCACATGGTGGGCCAAACAGGATTCTCTTTACCTCTCTTCAACATTCATACCGGTGAATAATCCGTGCGACCAGCATACTTTGAGAGCTCGTTGCTATACATCTGTTAGGAATATATAGCAGCTCATAATGGGCATCACATCCTAAGTAGATTTAGTATGCAGTACCCTAGATCGATCGATCACATTTATATCTCTCTTGATCTCTTTCAAATAATGATATATATATATGTATTCACAATTATGATTATCCCAAAGACAGTCATAATTGGTTAACCAGGTGAATACAAAACTACAATGTGATTCTCCAAATTCAATCTTCCTCTTTCCTTCAAACTCTCAATTTCAGTTCAGCTTGCTTTTCTAGAAATGTCCCATTAGATCGAATCAACTCATGACCATTGGCAACATCCTAAGATAGCAAACACTAAATAGAAATCTTGAGAATAAGTAAGAGTCATGAGGGGACTAAAAATTGAGGAACTCTTTTCCTCAAGAGTCTCACACAACATAAAAGTTGAGATCAAACTTTTGTCACTCTTATTGATCGTCTCATGCATACGTAGTATGAAATACATATTACGGTATTAACTCCTTTCCCATGGAGCGTATGTCTACACTTTTCAATACCGTACAGATGATAGTTCAGACATACCCAATGTCTAACTTGAGTTCACGTATCTACTCATTCATAAAATTAATCAGAACTCACATCCGGCATCATAGACGATAAAGTAAAATATGTGGGGTATTTTACTTTCGGACATAGTAAGTATTATGTCCTCATCTTAACACCCAGTTAAGGCGACATACATATTTTAAGCTTGAGCTCTCGATTATCACCTAGATAATAAGCTTAAAAAACAGTCTTATCTCTATTTATCACATAGTAAATAGAGGTGATTACCCGTGTGAGTGGGCTAATCTTATATCTGTCCGACATACTTTCTCAACTTAAAATAATGCACTGAGCATTAAGATGCATAAAGATCAAACAAAGATTCATAGGCATTAATGATGAAAACATAAATTCATCAAATGTAAACACTTAGGCAACAATATTCAGTGCATCGCCTCTACGCAATCCTAGAGATTTCATATGGCCACAAAACACATCTCTAGGTATTGACTTTGTCATAGGATCTGCTATCATTCTATGCGTAGTATGTACTCTAAGTTTACATCCTTTCGTGCAATCATATCTTTGACAAGATTATACTTGGTATCTATATGTTTGGTCTTGCCATGATATTCTGGATCTTTGGTGTGCACTTTTGCTGCTTGGCTATCACAGTTAACCAACAATTAATCTGCAGCACTTCCAATAACACCTAAATGATCCAAAAAAATCTCTTAAGCCAAACACATTCTTATACTGCTGCTGATAATGCCACGAACTCAACTTCCATCGTGGACAAGGCTATACATGTTTGTTTCTTACTGCTCCAACATATGGCGCCATTATTATTCGGTAAGAAAACAAACCCAAAGGTAGATTTTCTTTCATCTAAATCTCCTCTCCAATCAGCATCAGAATAGCCTTTGAGTTGTAGATCCTTTCCTTAATAACTAAGCGTATAATCAGCAGTCCCCTTTAGATACCTCGGTATTCTCTTAACGGCTTTCCAATGTGCTTGACCTGGATTGGATTGGTATCTTCTCACCATTCCAACTGCAAAACATATGTCAGGTCTTGTACACATCATAGCGTACATCAAGCTTCCAATAGCACTAGCATAAGGAACATGTTTCATTTGTTCCTTCTCTTGTGGAGTCCTTGGACACAATCTGTGGCTCAATCCCTCGCCTTTTGTAATATGAGTATCTATGGGTTTACAATCTTGAAATCTTAACTCTAAGAATGTATGCAACATCACCCACGTCTTTCATCTCAAAGTTGGAAGATAACCAATTCTTCACAATATTAACAAACTCCATATTACTTCCGACAATTAGTATATCATCAACATATAATGATATGATCACAAATTGATCTTTGGATCTTTTGATATATACACAATAATCCTCATCAATTATTGTAAAGTCATATGCCATTATGGCATTATGAAAACGTATATACCATTGTCTCGATGACTGCTTAAGGCCATATATCGACCCCCAAAGTCGACATACCTTTTCTTCTTGGCCTTTCACTATGAAACCAGCAGGTTGTTCCATATATATTTCTTCCTCTAATTCTCCATTGAGGAAAGCAGTCTTTACATCCATTTGATGTAACTCAAGATCCATACTAACCACTATTGTCAGAATAATGCGAATCGAGGTAAATCTCACTACAGGAGAAAATGTTTTTTTCATAATCAATTCCTTCCTGTTGATTATACCCCTTCGCTGCAAGGCGAGCCTTATGCCTTTATATCGAGCCATCAGCTTTTCGCTTTATTTTGAGAACCCACTTGTTCCTAATAGCTTTGTGTCCTTTCGGAAGATCAACCAGTTCCCAAACATGGTTTGACTTCATTGACTCAATTTCCTCTTCCATTGCATGAATCCATTTTTCCTTACTAGGGCAATTCGAGCCTCATTAATATTTCTTGGCTCATCCTTATCTTGCGGAGCAATCATAAAAGTTTCCCCTTCAATGTCAAAACGTCGACGAGAATACTTTGGCGACTTGTTCGCCGTATGGGAGATTGTACACTTTGCACATCATTCCCCATATGATCCCACTTGGATTAGATAATGATGACGTCGTCTCATCATGTGGTAGCAATTGAGAATGAGTTGAATTCAATTCATCACTTCTCATATTACTCCCACTTGGACGAACTCCACTAATATCATTATCTTGATCTAAGATTACAAATAGGGAGTAATATTCCCTTATTTCGCCCTTCTTAGGAAATTCATCCTCTAAGAATGTGACATCTCGTGATTCAAATTCAGTTATACTCCCACTTTCCTGCTCACCTATGAACACATACCATTTCGAGTGTTCGGAGTATCTCATGAAAATACTCTTATTTCCTTTGGGACTCAATTTCCCAAACTTGTGAGAGGACTCATGAGTATAGGCAGTACAAACCCATGGCTTAAGAAAACTTAAATCCGGTTTTGCTACCTGTCCATAACTCATATGGAGTGGTAGTATCTGATTTGGAAGGCATCCGGTTAAGTATATAGGCAGCGATTAACAACACATCACTCCTAAAAGTGATAGGTAAGTTAGCATGCGCCATCATGGACCTAACCATTTCCAGTAGGGTTTTGTTTCTTTCCTCTGCAACACCATTTTGTTGAGGAGCATATGGAATAGACAACTGTCTTTCTATTCCCTTTTCATCACATAATTTTCTGAACTCATCAGATAAATATTATCGACCTCGATCGGATCTCAATACTTTTATTTTCTTGTCTAATTGATTTTCTTCCAAGTTCATAAACCTTTTGAAACAACTTAATGCTTCAGATTTATGAGAAATCAAATAGACATTTCCGAATCGAGTATAATCATCTATAAAAGTGATGAAATAAATAGCCCCATGCCTTCCTCTCACATTCATTGTACCACAGACGTCAGAATGGATTAAATGCAGAGGAAATTCAGCCCTTTTACCCTTTTCAAATGGTTTCCTTGTCGTTTTCCCTACTAGGCAATGCTCACATATTGGCAAATCAACTTTTTCAATGTTGCCCAACAAGCCCTCTTTGGCTAGTCTATTCATATGTTGTTGGCCAATATGACCAAGTCTAGCATGCCACATAATCACATCATTATCATATTAAGTAGAAGACGTGAAACAAGGGAATAACAAATATTGACATCACCACAGTCAACATCTAGTATAATAAAACCATCCAGAAAGTGACCACAACCATAGTAGTTTGTATTCAAATACAAATCTACACCGCTATTACGGAAGTTCACACTAAAACCAAGCTTAACCAACACCAAGACAGACACTAAATTTCGACGAATTTCCGGAGCATATAGAACATCATGTAGGAACAAGGTGCGTCCACCACGCATGTTCAATTGGCAGGTGCCAATCCCTTTAACTTTAGCTCTGGAGTTATTTCCTACATAGATCCACTTAGTTCCAGTAGGTATTCGTCAGAATCCCACGAAGGATCCTCTATCCTTCCTTACATGGTCTGTCGCTCCTGAATCTATAGTCCACAAAGGATTGGATTCAATCAATAATACATAACTTGACACATAAGCAAAGTTCTTAAATGTACAAGGGGTGTTTACCTTTTTCGGCTCACAACAGTTGCAAGCATAGTGACCTTTCTTGTCACAATTATAACATCTCACCTTTGACATTTTCTTTACTTGAGGACGTTTTCCTCTCTTGTGTTGGTAAACTCTTGATTTCTTGCAATAAGGACTTGATCCTTTGCATTCCCACATATTGAACGAATCAATACGTTTGCGCTTAGAGCTCAAAGCCCTTTCTGAGCTAGAACCAGCATTGCAAATGTCTATTTTCGGCTCAAATGCCGTTAAGCGGTCCTCTGCTAGCTCAAGGTGGCGCACGGCATTCTCAAGATCTTCCATAATATAGTCAAGAGCTTCTAGTGCTTCTTGCTTTTCCAGCACATATTGAATCTTCATATTCAATATTTCACAATTGTTGCCGTTCATATCAGCAATTACGTTCTTAGTTGCTGAAACCATCGGTCTGAACACATCAGACATATATGCACGAATAATTAATGCATATCATTTATGCATCCACTTTGCACAGACCCATCATATCAATAAACAATTTCAAGTAAGGTTTCAGAATCAAAAGGTCACTATGTTTCCAATCATTCTCCAAAAAATCCTAACTCAAAATTATTATTAATATAATTGTCTTATGCAAAATAAATTTTATGAAGTTACAAAAACTTCTATGAACTACCCACAGCAGTCAACAGTAATAAAAAGCAAATAATATCTAATATCCAATAGAATAACAATGCTTTCACATAATACAACTATCCATTACACTAAGCAATATATACAGAGGAAAAATATCAACATAGAATGAGATATTCACATTCAAAAACATCTCAAACTAATCTAAGAAATAATTAGGGAATGTCCCTTCTAATCTATCAGTCAAAATATTTGAGAAATTTGAAGGCACATTTGCCAACCATGGAAAAACTTTTGGAGAGCTTTCATGTCGCCTCCAAGGCGCATTCACTCTGCGCCATGTGGCGTTCAATCTAAGGGTTGAAATTTTGGTTAACTCAATCTTATAGTACTCTCTTAACAAAAGCTACCACTAGCCTCCTATAACCCGGGACCATGTTGACCTCCCATAGCCGATCTAATACTACTTGCCATTCAGGTGGAAGAGTATTCATCAAAGCCGGCACCTTCTCAAAATCCGGCATAAGATAACCATTCCAGATGATTTCCTGTATCATCTAATTGACCCTGACCACATGTGATACTAAATCACCGTCATGCCACTAATAATTAGCTAACTCTATCATCAGCATTTTAAGTCTTGTACTTCCCTCGTCCGTTCTCGGGATTGTAGGTATCCGTGCATAACGCATCATAGTTCCTCCAACAAAGGCAGAACTAAAAATGGATTACTTATAATCCATAATGTACATAATTGAAAAAGAAACATATTCTTTTTCCTTTTTTTTCTTTTTTTTTTTTTTTTTTCGGGTCAACGGTCAACGGTCGTCGGTCAACGGGTCAGTCCGGTCGTTGGACCGATCGGGCCGAACGGGCCGGTCGGACCGGTTGAGCCAGTCGGACCGGACGGGCGAACCGACCGGCGCGTGCCGCGCGCGTGCGCGGGCTGACGTCACGCAGACATCAGCCGGCACGTGCGTGGCATGCGCCAGGCTTCCATGCGGGTCGCCGTCGGGTCGGGTCGCCAGCCGGCGACCGGCCAGCCAACGGTCATCGGCGATGACGTCATCCCGGCGGTTACCGTGACGTCACGGTGACGTCGCAAGCGTCGATTCGCCGGCCGGCGGCGCGCACGTGCCGGTTCGCCGACCGGTGCGTGTGGCGCACGCGCTGGCGGAGCCAGCGCTTCGGGCGCGTCCGGCGTCTCCCGGCGGCGCACGACATGTCGACGGACTCGTCTCGATGAGCTCTTTAACCCTGTGCCTTCAGAAATTTATTTTGACTTACAGAAACTCGAAAAAACGGATGAACAGTGCTCGGGTGTCGGGATTTTCGCCCCGATCTGTGTCGGCCGATTATTTTCGCGAAAAATCAATCAAAAAACATGAAAAGAGTCGGGAAAACATGAACTAGGGCTCTGATACCAATGTTGGGATTGTCGGATTCCCAAAAACCGGATTCGACACTAAATCGAACCCCTAAAACGAATGCGGAAGATAAGCCCGGGAAATACATGTATCACCGATCCTAAAGCATACCACGGAATCGAGCGTACCTTGTTAGCCACAGATTAAGCACCAATACTGAAGATCGAGGAAGAAATTCTGATCCCTTTAGATCCGATGATGTCAATTCGCCTTGAAGGGAAGACGGCGTCGCCTTTAGCGCTTGTTTTCTTTTTGGAGGGAGAGAGGGAGAGGAACGTACGTACGTTATATCAAAGGGTTATCTTCGTCTCTCTCTTTCATCCCTTATATACGTTCCCTCAAAAATAGAAACGTACCCCTTCATCCATGGGCCCTAATATTGTGGGCTGGGCTTTCAGGCCCAACATGAGCGGACGGGCCTTAAGCCCATCGCATAAAACCATCACAAAGGATACCCTTGTCCCAGCAAGAATGCGGAATGGCTCATCACATAGTTCGACACTGATCCACACACATCATTCGGGTTTCCGGATGGCCATGCGTCGCCAGTGGAGAACCCGTAGCAGTGCATCTCGAAAACCAGTTTCTTCGTGAAAGAGAGGTTGACTGGTGAATCCCGGAGGAACAAAAGGTCTTTGTCGTAATTGAGGCCGGAGAGGGTGACGAGGACAATAGGGTTTGCCGCGTGCACGGTTTCCGCACCTTGTTGCATGAACCTATAGATAGCACCCCCGTGAATCAACACCAATGCAGTATTAGCAGTTGTTATTTTACGTTTTGATATTTATGAGCACATTGACATCTTACCAGCCAATGCCAATCAAATAGGTTTCTGAAAAATCACTTTCAATTTGAACTTATAGGAAAGGGCGATGCGACATACTTGTACCAATCATCCATATATTGTCTAGGACCACGAAGCTCGTTCCTCAAGCTCCTGCCAATCACATTGCTAAAACCAGCAGCATCGTCGCCATCTTCTGTAAACCTTGCATTCAAATTTGTGGGTTGAAGTGCTGATCACCGAAAAAGCCATTGCCGTCATCTGCACTGCAGCACCAACCCAGCTTAGTGACATGATTGTCAAGTATCACCATCACGAAGTTGTTTCTTAGGCTTGTGATCACAGAATGAAAATTTCCGAAAAAGGTCACACATTAATGCATAATGGCCTTGACAGCAATGAATGTAACCTTCACCGAATCCTAGTGATATTATTTTACTTATGATAAGACTTAAAAAGTTCTAGCGATTATTACTCCATCGTGTATCAAAGCAAAAATTTCATATCCATAAGACGCAAATTAATGTGTTTGTCCTTGCAACTACAAGAGACGAAAATTAACGTTACCTCGTAGGCTTCCATTACATTAAGATTAACAAGGGAAGGGTTGTTGGACTTAATACCGTGAGAGATTCTGACATTCCGAGGGTCTGGAACGACTGGGTCACAGTAAGAGAAGTAAGCGTCAATTCATAGGCAATTCGACTGCCCATGTGAGCCTCACACAAATGAACCCCATTTCTCTAATGTTCATGGCTATCGTCTCAGCTGGTTGCTTGCTTAGCCCCTCGGCCAGCGGAGGCTGAAGGTGCGCCGGCCAGTTCACGCACGCAAGCTTCACACATCTCCCATCACCGTCAACAATCCTCTGGGAATCGGTGTAGAGTTGTTGAGCGACCGCACGCTTGAGTTGGGCCATGGAAAAGAAGAGCGTTGTCAAAATTGGGGTAAGGAAAATTGGGATGAGGAAGTGCAGCTTCGGAAGCATTCCCATGATGAGTCTTTGCGTGAATGAAGTCAGTTCAATATCAAGGTGTCCTTATATGGAGGGTGTCATTGTCATAATTGGTATAAGGAAAGTTGGGATAAGGAAATGCAGCTTTGGAAGCATTCCCATAATGGGTCTTTGCTTTCTTTGAACCTTCCTTACGGGGAAAACGAAAAGAGTGTATAAGGAAATGCAGCTTTGGAAATGCTGCTATGATGGGTCTTAACTCTCTTTGAACCTTCCTCACAAGGAAAAATAAAAGACTGTATATAGTTCGTATTGCGATAAGGAAAATTGGCATAAGGAAATACTGCTGTGATGAGTCTTTTCTCTCTCTGAACCTTTCTAACAAGAAAAAAGAAAAGAGTGTATAATGTGAATTGGGATAAGGAAATTTGGAAGCATTCCCGTGAGGTCGTTGCTTTCTTTGAACCTTCCTAACAAGGAAAAAGTATAGAGTATGTAATGTGAACCGGGATAAGGAAAATTGGGATAAGGAATTGCAGCTTCGGAAGCGTTCTCGTGATGGGCTTTTGCTCTCTTTGAACCTTCCTAACAAGGAAAAAGAAAAGAGTGTGTATAATGTGAACTGGGATAAGGAAATGCAGCTTTGGAAGCGTTCTCGTGATAGGTCTTTGCTCTCTTGAACCTTCCTTACAAGGAAAGAGAAAAGAGTGTGGCGTGCTTATATAGAGCGTGTCATTCATTCACTTGGCCAATAGTCATGCAATATAAACTGTATTTATTGAATAAATTCAAGACAAAAAGTCCTCAAGAAGAGAAAACTCGGGGTTCATCCTATATCTTGAAAGAAGATGCTATATTCATTTGGTAGATTAAAGAGTAACAACTATCAAACATGGAGGAAAGGAAGATAGAGAACTTTGAAATTTATTTGAAAGAGATATATCATTGGGTGGGATGGAGTTTCATAGTTGGTTTGGTTAACAGTTTATGTCCAAACTCTTTTGCACATTCCCGGTCTAGAATATTAAATGTCTTTGTTGGTTTCCGAGTCTCGTTAATGAGTGTGCCCTTGAAGCACTTTTTATGTATGTTAGTTAGAATAACTTAATTTTTAAAGTACAGATTGTGCACAGCAACAGCACAATTGATGCATCGAAAACTACAAAGTGCATTCCTTAATAGAATGTTTCTTCTTCTTTGTTTTTTTTTTTTTTTTTTTAAGTGAAGATTGGATAAATGAACAACAGATATTGGTAATTAAGGTACAAGACTCCCACGTTGGTTATGCGATGTTCCATTTGAGGCATAAATACTTTCCATAAGTACGAGGCCATTGCTATAGCCTCATTATAATGCAGTGCTAGAATATAAATGTTATACTAGGTTGAGCGTGTTAGGATACATGTGTGAATGAGTCGTATTAGAGAAATCTTACATCGAAAAATTGATGTGGTGAGAGTAGTTAATGTATTATAGTTGGCCTATAACTTACAGGTTTAAACTTTTGAATGAAACTTTGAATATATCGACGAGCTTGAACTTTGGCTCCCTCTTAACAATCTCCTTAAGCAAAAGTGTTGATCTTCTACTACACACTTCTAGCAAATAATATCAAAGCCCATGGTTGCAGATGCAAAAGGATGTGCCTAAATTAAGGGAGAGTGAACCTAACACTAAGCTCACATATAAGGAGGAGATTGTTAGGATGCATATGAAAGTGAGTTTTATTAGAGAAAACCCACATTAAAAAATTGATATGGTGTCTAGCAGTTAATATATTCTAATTGACCTATAACTCATTGGGTTAAATTTTTGAGTAGAGGTAGATTCAACCGAATATGTTGACGGGTTCAAACTTGTGTTTTTTGATCTCTCTAGCTGAAGGTATCGGACTTATGTGGTGTGCTCCTAAAAAGGGAAATCTTAGGACTATCTTAATCTAAACAAATCACATCGACGCCAAAAGTATGAACGGGGATGCTCCACATCAAAATCATACTATTAGCAAAAATGAAACATGTGACCCCTCAAACCAAACTCAAATATTTCGTACAAAATTGTGGCTTCTGTTTCAATTAAAAAAGAATATATTGCACTCAGGATAAAAGACCATGAGCTTGAACATTTCAATAAAATATTTATATCTTAAGGTAGTTTGCATTTTTCAAACTCTGGTGCGCATTGTGTGATATTACTCTGAAGATTGAAGACTTGTTGTGTGATTTTATGCCTTTGCAATTGGTCAATGTACTTGAATGAATGCTCTTTGATTAGTAATTGCAATTTTGCCAGCAGCAATTAACCGCACCTAATTAATAGCTAAGACAGTTGCGTGGCCATTAGCTTAAATAAATGCACTCGAAATATGGAAAACACAAGCAACCCTTTCGTCCTATGTAGTAATTAGTACGTTTGGAAGTTAAATTGATTTCATGAACATTAATTTGAAGGTGGACAATGTAAATTTAAGCAAATCGGTAAAATATGTTTTGAATTTGAGCCTGTTAAATGAAACCCAATCCGACGTCAATTGTTAATTGCGGAGGTTCGAATATTTCGAATTGAATATTTTACAAACGTTCAAAATCAAGCAATCCATAATGCGGAAATGGCATCCGTTCAAAATCTAGTGGCCGCAAGCCTTGACGGCAAGGTCCATGGCAAGTCTGCCAGTAGCGATGGCATAAAGGGGTGCCATCGTGGGATTAAGGTGGCTGTAGTGGCAGATGGAGGAGGTAGAGAGAGGTGGATAGAGATTTTTACTTTTTTTTTTTTCTTCAAATCTAAGTCAATGTCAGTATATCGTGGCAATTTCTAATTAGCTTAGAGTAAATAAATGCACGCCACATCAGCTGCTGATATGGCAGTCACAAATCAATGAATATTTTTCAAGTTTCTCATATAAACCCCCAAATTATTTCTTGATTATGTCAAGGCTCAGTTTGTTGAACTCGACTTCTGTATGCAAGTACTCCAAAGTTGAAAGATTTTATACCGTGAAAGGGCAACTGAAGGACCGAGATTCTACACAGGTAGCTCAAGTATCAAATGCCAGACCAATCCTAGTTGAACAATCCGTGGTACTGAACTTGCTCACTTGACAAAGGATGGCCTTGTTCTAGCAAGAACACGGATCGGCTCATCACATCATTGTTCGACACTACAATACACACATCGTCGGGGTCTCTGGATCGCCACACCTCGCCGCTGGTGAATCTGCACCAAAGCATCTTGAACACCAATATCTTCACGAAAGAGAGGGCGACCGGTCGGTTTCAAAGAAACGAAAGGTCTTTGTCATAATCGATGCCGCAGAGGATGACGAGGACATCACGGTTTGATACGTGAACGATTTCCGCACCTTTTTGCACGAACCTATATATAGCACCTGATCATCGACGCAAAATCAGTGTAGTATTAGCAGTTGCAATTGTATGTGTCGATATTGACTTGCCAACCGACGACAGTCATATAGGTTTTTGCAAAATCAACTCCAATTTGAACGTATAATTAAGAGTGATGCAACATACTCGTATTAATCATCCACATTTTGTTTAGGACCGTAAAGCTCGTTCCTCGAGCTCTCATCCGAATTACATTGCTAAACCGGTAGCCATCGTCCCTGTCTTATGCATGCCTTGCATCCAAACTTTCAAGTTGAAGTACTTAACACTGAGAAATTCGTTGCATTTTTGCATCGTCAATAATGATAGAATTTGGATCCTACCCAAAAGAAAAAGTTATCGACCTTGCAAGATCCAGCATTCACATTTTTTTGCTGCATCTAAATCACATATAGCAACTAGAGGCACCATGATCTAGGATTTCAACTCCGACATGACGTGAGAAATGACAGTTAACTCATTGAATTTTGTTAGGGAAATCTCTTATGATGTTTTAAAGATGACAAAATAAATCAAAGGCTACTAACATGTTTAATGGTTGAGTAATAAATCATGCAGATGATAAAACATGTAAATGATATTATCAAAGTCTATACTTGGAAGAACCAAAAGATTGAATGTAACACATGTCCAAAGCATATTCTGAAGATTTCCAAACTTCTGTGTCAAAGTTTCAAAACTGCCAGACTTTAGTGTCAAAGTCTATTCTATATCAGAAGTCTGCCAACTCTGACAAATTCCAGACTGAACGTAAATGAAGAACCAAAAGATAGACTCTATGCTTGAGCTGAACTTATTCAGACTGTGTCCAGATCTTAAAGCTAAATCTGTTCAGAAGCATATTATGTTCAGACCCAGATTATAAAGTCTATTGTGCTCAGACTCAGATTGTAAAGTCTATTGCACTCAGATTTTACATTCAGATTCGACAGAACGTAACACAAGCCCAATCATATAACGGTTAGTGATCTGGTTTGGATTCTACATCAAGATTGATTTGATTGACTCAATCTAATTGATTGACAATTGGATATTGAAGATAAGAACTTTTTATACGAAGAAGCTCTACTTATGGAAACCAATATTCTGTTTGTATGGGCGATCAGAATCAATTTGGGATTCTACTTTTGTCACTCAACGTCTACCAAATCTTCTAGATACAAAGCTGTCCAACGGGTAGATTGGAAGACGATCCTCAAGATACTATCTAACGGCTAGTTTGGAAGTGGAGGAGTATTTAAGGAGATGAAGGACCGATGAGCAAGTAAGAGATGGAGCGTAGAATTTATAATTCCAAAGTCTGAGCGATCTTTGTTCATACACTTGTCTTTGGTGAACTTAAACATCTGTGATCTTGAGAGAAATACCAAAAGAGTGACTTAGTGAGATAGTGTGATCTACTACTAAGTGTGTGCACTCAAAGTTGTAATCTCTTGTTAATTGCATAGTGGAATCCAACCAAGAAGGCTATTAGCACGGGAGAGTGGACGTAGGCTTGGATTAAGTCGAACCACTATAAATCTTGTATTCTTATTCTCTTCCCTAAATCTCTTTATTTTGTTCGTAGTTCTATTTAACTACTAAAGTCTGATCTCGCTCAAAATCTGCTGCTCTTCAGACACAATTTCAAAAGTCTGTTGTTATTCAGACTCAGGTTAAAAGTAAAGGTTTTCATTGCATTTTGCAGAATCTGTTTTTACACCTATTCACCCTCCCTCTAGGTGTTTATACTAGCACTTTCAATTGGTATCAAAGCCAAGTGCTCGGTTTATAAAAATGTTTTTACTTTTGAGCTAAAAATCTTTTATGGCTAGTATCTTGGCACCAAGACTTATGGAAGGGCAAAGTAACACCAGGCCACCATATTTTGATGGAATGTAATACAACATTTGGAAAAACAAAATGAAAGCATTCCTAAGATCTAGAGATCTCTTGCAATGGGATGTTGTGAAAAATGAATCAATCCCACTGTTGCGTCTACATCAAATAAGAATGGCAAAGACAAAGAAACCAAACTCCCTGCTCCTATGTCTCGGACGGAGATGTCCAAAAGAGAAGCACTTGATGCAAAAGCCATTTATTATTTATATTGTGCATTGTCTCCTGCTAAATATAATAGAATCTCTTCATGTGAAATAGCAAAAGAAATTTGGGATAGACTTCATGTTACATATGAAGGGACCGATCGTGTAAAAGAGACAAAAGTAAACTTCCTACTTGACAAATATGAATCCTTCAAGATGAAGCAAGGAGAGTCAATTGGAGATATGTTCAGCCGTTTTACAAAAATTGTAAATGGTTTAGCATATCAAGGTCAGCCAATTTCTTCCCCCAATGAAGGTCAACAAACTTTTGCGGGTCTTTCAAAAGAATGGAACCATGTCAAGACCTCAATCCGGGAGACTCAGAGGATTATGCCACTTTCTGTTGATGAATTGATCGACACTCTTCAATCCTATGAAGTGGAACAAATCAACGACGAAGATCCCGAAGGTAAGAAGTCCACTGCTTTAAAAACTAACGCTATTTTTGATTAAACAAACTCATAAAATGACTTGGACGACGAAGAACTTGCTTTTATGATCAATAAATTCAAAAAGCTGAGTACAAAAGGAAGGAAATTCGGTGGAAAAAGACAATACAAGCAGAATGGCCAAAAAAGAACAATAAAAGAAGATGATGAGCAAGGAAATCTATGCTTGATGGCACATTCAAAATCTGAGTCTGACTCAGACACAAACTCAGAATCAAAGTCTGACTCAAATACAGACTCAGAATCCAATGAGGAAATTGAGGTAAGCCATTCAAGAATTCCTACTAAAGTTCTTAAGTATATAAATGAACTTTGCTTAAATCTTAAATCTTTTCTTAAAAGGATCTCCAAACTTAAAAATGAGAATTCTCGGCTTAGGCAATAGGATCTTTCTCAAAAAGAAAATTTTGAAATTTTGCAAAAAGATTTTCTACGAACAAAAGAAAGTTGAGATTTACTTGTCAAAGAAAATGATTATTTGAATAAAGAATTTTCAAATATTTCGACAAGATTTTCAAATGGATCAAAAACATTAGAGCATATCCTTTCCATACAAGTACCTTATTATAATAAGTCAGGACTTGGTTTCAATAAGGAAAGTGATTCTCTAATTGATTTTCCTAAAGTTAATGAGAGACTTAGACAAAGACCTCCAAAGGCATTTTACAAAAATCATTTTCAAAAAGTGTTTATAAAACCTGTTGGTCGAAATGCCGTAAAATGTTCAAATTGTGGAGATTCGAAACACTTTGAGAAAGAATGTCCTAAAGTCTGGAGATCTATTAAGAAAGACTGGATAAAAGCAGCATACTCTACTAACTCTCATGGACCCAAGAAAAAATGGGTACCAAAGAAAAGATGAATTATTTTTGCAGGAAAAAAAGGAAGAGAAGAAAGAGAGTTTGGTAAGGAATGTACATTTTTTTATTCTCAATTTGGTTTGAGTACACAATTTAAAATTTCTCATTATACTTGATATTCGATATATCCTTGGTTGATTGAGATTTTATAATGATCATATTTTGTTTTATTGAAGAAAGAATCGATTTGTTTTTGTGATTCGTGAGTTGAGATATGATACATGTGATTATTTGAGATAATTCAGATTATTTTGTCTAATTTTATGCTCTCAGATTTTGTCATATTTTGCAATGTGAAAATCTATTATACAAAATATTCTTTCTTAAATATTCAAGGATTTGACTCTCTCTAATTTTATTGTGCATAATGTTCTTTCTTTAAATAATATGTCATGATGAGTTTAGAAAGAATATTTGATTATCTATGGAGATTTTCTATCTTGCTCTAACGTAATGAAAGGATCCAAATTGATGGATACCAAAAAGGAAATGAGTTGATTGCAGGAAATTCTATAAGGAAAGACCGATTGCAAATCTACACAGATTTTGGTGCAATCAGAAAAATATCTCCTATAAAGATTGGTAATGATTTTTATTTTCAATGGTATATTTCAAACATATACCATGGGTAAGAGAATATATATATATATATTTTATCATTCGGCCTTGCAAAATTCTACATGCATTTATCTTGATTTTGGATGATTACTTATCATATTGCAAATATCTCTTATCATAAATATAAGGCATTGCAATTTTTACTTAATTTGGCACGTGATAGAAATAACATCTTTCTTTTTGCGAAATGATTCAATAATATATATCTGAAATTTATGCTCAAGGAAATCCTTTGATCTCGAAAGATATTATTGCATATTTATGAATATTCTTGCTATATTCTTAAGATATATTATATCTAGCAAGTTTGATCCACAAATCAAAGGAAGATATTACGTGACATTTTTGCAAAGATTGTTATCCAAGATTTTGCAGGTGAAAAAAGAATATTCCATATGGATTTTGAAAAACTCGATTTGAAAATCATGAAGATTCTATACTATCTTCTGGAGGTTCAAAAATTCCCTTCCTTGTGCAAAGTTTTTGCAAATTGTTGAGGAAATCCCTTATGTGTCATACGAAAGGAGGAGAAAGCAAAAGAAAAGGAAAGAATCGTGATCATCTCAAAAAGGCAACAAATTGAGGGGGAGCTTTGATCAATTATGGAAAAATCTTTTTGGATTGATCGTGATCTTATTATGGAAGGAAGGAAAAGGTAAATGCGTCAGAATTTAAGTTCTACAAAATCTGGTTAGTACATCTTTTATTACCTTTTGTCATCAATAAATCTCTTATTGATATTATCATTTTATTATGACAAAAAGGGTACGTGAATTTTATGATGCGTCCGTTATCTTTATTGGATAGTTGCTGATATATATGATCGAAGTGAGCTATATTACATATCTTTAAATATTCAATTTACTTTATAAAAACTGATTTTTTGGAAATTGTATTTCATGCAAGATATATATATTTTTATTATCTACGTGATACTTTTTCCATTATTATCGCTTTTTGATTATGACAAAAAGGGGGAGAAGATATGAATATGCATATGTGTTGATTGGTTGATATTATTTATTGCATAATATTGAGCTGCGATTATTTTTTCTATATATTGTTATGCTCAATCTATTTGCTATATTCTGATATCCTTTGATTTAAATTAATATTTTTAAAAGCGTGTTTACAAATCTGCATATTCAGAGATTGTTTTGTCATCATCAAAAAGTGAGAGATTGTTAGGGAAATCCCTTATGATGTTTTGAAGATGACAAAATAAATCAAAAGCTACTAACGTATTTAATGGTTGAGTAATAGACCATGCAGATGATAAAACATGTAAATGATATTATCAAAGTCTATACTTGGAAAAACCAGAAGATTGAACGTAACACATGTCCAAAGCATATTCTGAAGATTTCCAAACTTCTGTGTCAAAGTTTCAAGGCTGCCAGACTTTAGTGTCAAAGTCTGTTCTACATCAGAAGTCTGTCAACTCTAACAAATTCCAAACTGAACGTAAATGAAAAACCAGAAGACAGACTCTATGCTGGAGCTAAACTTATTCAGACTGTGTCCAGACCTTAAAGCTAAATCTGTTTAGAAGCAGATTATGTTCAGACCCAGATTATAAAGTCTATTGTGCTCAGACTCAAATTGTAAAGTCTATTGCACTCAGACTTTACATTTAGATTCGACAAAACGTAACACAAGCCCAATCATATAACGGCTAGTGATCTGGTTTGGATTCCACATCAAGATTGATTTGATTGACTCAATCTAATTGATTGACGATTGAATATTGAAGACAATAACTTTTTATACAAAGAAGCTCTACTTATGGAAACCAAGATTTTATTTGTATAGGCAATCGGAATCAATTTAGGATTCTACTTTTGTCACTCAACGGCTACTAAATCTTCTAGATATAGAGCTGTCCAACGGGTAGATTGGAAGACGATCTTCAAGATACTATCCAACGGCTAGTTTGGAAGTGGAGGAGTATTTAAGGAGATGAAGGACCGATGAGTAAGTAAAAGACGAAGCGTAGAATTTATAATTCCAAAGTCTGAGCGATCTTTGTTCATACACTTGTCTTTGGTGAGCTTAAACGTTTGTGATCTTGAGAGAAATACCAAAAGAGTGACTTAGTGAGATAGTGTGATCTACTACTAAGTGTTTGCACTCAAAGTTGTAATCTCTTGTTGATTGCATAGTGGAATCCAGCCAAGAAGGCTGTTAGCGTGGGAGAGTGGACGTAAGCTTGGATTAAGCCAAACCACTATAAATCTTGTATTCTTATTCTCTTCCCTGAATCTCTTTGTTTTGTTCATAGTTCTATTTAACTGCTAAAGTCTGATATCGCTCAAAATCTGCTACTCTTCAAACACAGTTTCAAAAGTCTGTTGTTATTCAGACTTAAGTTAAAAGTAAAAGTTTTCACTGTATTTACAGAATCTGTTTTTACACCTATTCATCCCCCCTCTAGGTGTTCATACTAGCACTTTCAAATTTAAACCTAGGCTATGTTGTGAATTTCATTCGAATTGGGCGCTTAATTCATTAAATTATTGAAATTTACCCATTTGAGCCTAGCCCCATTATGTACTTCGGCCACGCTCTCTTTTCCTAGTAGTGCATGGCCCCTTCATGTAATATACACATTTTGTAGAAGGGTTTTTGGCTAAGGTTCAAGAAGGCTTTTCATTCAAATTTGAAAGATATAGAAAATTACTAAATAACTTCATATAAATATAAATTGCATCAAGCTTCATCCACGTGAAATCGATAGAGACTATGTCGATTTCACCTCTTGCATGCCATATGGCAGAGGCACCAAGTGGCGACACATGACATGTGGCGAATGCGCCTTGTGTTGTCATGCCACACATTCCACGACACGGCCTGGCTAGGCTAGGCGTGGCACCCTAAGTGTTGTCACATGCCTTCAGTTTCCGATTCCAATTTCAGAACCAAGAGGCATAAGGTCTCCTCAGTTGTAGCTCGGAAATCAATCACCCCTAATCTTAGCAAGTGCTTTTAATTTTCCAATGTAAATGCATGATATGCTAAGGACATATTATATGACTTTATATACATCACTCTCATCTTCAATAATAACACAAGCTGAACAAACCTCATTTTACTTCAAGTCTCTCATAATTCTTTTTATGATTACATGAGTTGTGAAAAAACCCCTCACAATTACACAAAAAAGTCCGCCGGATTATTACTCATTTAACATTTTTATAAGTGTGATCCTTCCTCTCTTCAAAATCTTGATCTATTTCATATGCCACATACTTATACTACGTTTCAAGTTCACTCAAAAAAATCATTCAAACTTAAAAATCAAAATCATTTTAAAAATCACTGATTACTAGTGTAAGATGGACAATGTCATACTGCAACTAAAAAGAGCAAAACATATTTGAGGTCCATTTTACGTTTTTTTTTCATATAGTGCTTTTACAAGCAAAATAACGTCTCAGCCTTTACTTGAGAAAACAAAATAAGTTTCACAAGGAAAACATTTTTAGAATAATTAAGTGCTCAAGCAAGCAAAAAAGAACCTTATGCAACTTTAAAATAATATGAGTGAATCATTATCTCCAGCCCAGTCATCAAATAATCTTGCATGCATGAAGTGTTTCACCTTCTCTAACTACATCAAGAGCATGAAGTCATGAACACTGAGGAAGTACAATAAAATACAGAATTAAACAAAAGAGTTAATACTACTAAAGACCCCAACCCAATACACCAATGCCATATATCCCTAAATTAATTTTTGTATCGCAAAAATTCTTAATTCGGTATACCGATGCCACAGTTACTCTGAATCAATGCACTCATGCCACATTTACTGCCAAAAAATCTCAAATTTACTACAACGTTGCCAAAATCCTGAGGCACAAAGAGTAAAATGTGGTGTCAACTTCAAGACCTAAGTATCACATGAGTCAGACCAATTAAAAATGTTCTAAATCACAAACCTTGCTCTTAAAAGCACGTTTAAAGCCACTTGCGAAGAATCCTCCAAAAAGTTGCTATAGTCGATGCGAAAAGACCAAGACAGAGAGCATGCCATTGAACTGGCATTATTGCCATCTCTTTCCAAGGAAGCCGCGTCAAGTGACGTGGTCACATTTTAAGTTTAGTGCCAAGTCTCTTAGGTACTGGATATTCTCACAATTTTCCATTTTGCAAACCAATTGCTCAGATAGCTTAAACATGCAAGAGAGGACTAATCAGGCCGGATTTTTACGAAGGCGCCAAGGATACTCACGAACTGACTGAATGGACTTCAGGATAGACATCATTCATTCAAAAATCAACTCACAATGGACATCTCCACTTCCAGCATCAAGATTGTACAGAAAGCATTAGAAGTACATAACTAAATCATTGAAAAGCCACGTAGCGCAATGACTAAGAGCAAGTGACTCACGCATTCAGGAAACCATTTGGGGTATAGTGTTAATACTTTAGCCTTAATAATGGACCGGGATCACACTGAAGCCAACCGGTAGATAAATCCTGCATCAAACCAGAAAAGAAATTAAAGGCCTGGGGTCGTTCTGAAGCAGAACAGGGTGCGAATAAATGCGTCTGGTAGTAATTAACTTGTCTCCAACAACTGGAATCTACTTTACTCCTCCCGAAAGCAACACAGCTAAGCAAATTACTACTAGCATCTTGAAGGACTAATTCCCTAAAAATGCACAAATTTGTGGGTTTAGCCCAATTCTTGCAGGAATTTTCGTTCGTAGCAGAAAAAGTACAAATTTCGTGTTAGAGTCCAGATCTAGCACAAGCTGCTGTCTGAATCCAACCTTAAAATGCTGATATGGTGACGGATTTGTATCATGTACCCAATGCTGTTTCTAAACTGGCATCCAAATCAAAGAAACGATGCCATTTCCTTAAGCCTTTGTTAAAACTAACGGCTTTTTCTCTCTTCAGCTGAAATTGAGGAAAAATCCTCCACAATTTCCCACAATTGATATAGCCTGCACCTTGAATTATTTGGAAGAAATGACACCATGAACAGTGACAAAACCTCCTCGGCGGGCTTTTTTCAGTCCATGTGAAACTGTTCAATGCCCTGCCACTTCCGTTGCTACTTCCAATCAATGACTTGATCACTGATTCCCCCTTCATAGAGTAGAACCATAAGTTGTCCCCCAAGCGATGAAACCTAATTTTTTCCCCCAATTTCGGCCACAGAGAGACGGAAGCTATTAGTTTTAACGAAGACTTGAAAAACAGCATCATTTCTTTGATTTGGACACTAGGTGAGCAACGACGTGAGGCGCACGGTCCACATCCATTGCCACATCAGCTTTTTGATGTCGCATTTGGACAGCAATTCAAAGGGTACCGAATTTGGACTCCGATTAAAAGTCTGCGCTTTTCTTGTGGATAAATGAAAGTTCATGTCAGAATTGTGCTTAAACCAAGTTTGTGCAATTTTAGGGAATTAGGCTGGCGTCTCCAGTCGCTAATAATAATTTATCCCCATCTAACACAGAGCAACATTAGCTAAAAAAACAAACGGATACAACATCTAAAATAAATTCCATTAAATTATGCTCTGATGCAAGAGAATCTTAGAAAAGGACATATCATGGTTCAATAACGAGCTGAACCAAACAAAAGAATCAAGAAAAAGATGAAAAAAAAAATGCTCGAGTTGCATCTAAATCATAATCTTTTACAAGTACCTAAGAAACCATATGAAAGAAGGCCCAATTTCTGTGTGCATATGACAATACCTGTGATTGAAAGCATAAAAAGAGTGATTGGGAATCGGAGACACTCCACTTGCAGAGACAACAGTCCAACCTGTTACAAGTTACAACACATGAAAACAACTCTGTCCTCAGAATTGGCCGAACAGGAATAAGGAAAAGCAGTTCTCCGTGTAAGTCAGGTAGCCCGGAGGTCGGAGGCATCGCTCGTGATGGCCAGAGCGGCAGTCCTGCGAGAGGCTGAGAGCATCGAGAGACAGAGAAGAGCTCGCTTGCGCCTTTCAGAGGCTCGAGGCCAGAGTGTACAGGTCGGAGAAGAGCTTGGGGTGGTCATGCGACAAAGTGTTAAAAAATTCTAGAGCATTTCAAAAGTCTCCAAGGTTACATACCACGCAAAGCTTTCCGCTCCTATAAAACTCGATAGCAACTCAATTCTCATTCTCATTCCATTCATTGGGTAGTAGTAAAGTGGAAAGTAGCCCATCATTTATTGAGACTGCTCGTGTAAAGAGTTGCATTACATTAAACCATCCATCTTGTTTAAACAAATCGAGCCATGGTTCAATATGGAATACAATAATTAATGCGCGACCATACAAACCTAATCGCACCTTGATAATAGTCCACCAGTATTAATAGGGCGAGAGAGAATTGCCGTACCCACTATGGATTTATTGTAAGCTTACCAGGGCCAAGAATATCCGGGAAAAATTAGAGTCCAAAGCGGGAAAAAAATGTTGATTTAAAGATCACCTGGCTTGGCATCATAAATCCTCCTTCAATTGCTTCCTGTATGACAATACGGCTAATGATGACACGAGAGAGAACCTCCTTCATCTTCTATAATCAACCATGACCAAGGTATCAGGGTCACCATAAAAAGTTGAAATAGACATGCCAAAATCCGGGTACAAAAACTCTCTCTCTCTGTCTCTCTCTCTCTCTCTCTCTCTCGCTCTCTATCTCTCTACATTTCTTTTACCAAACAATTCACATCGCCAAAAAAAAAAAGGAAAAAGAAGCTATTCTAATCACTGTTGCCTCTCAATTTTTTCCTCTGCTTCCTTCGCCGGTCATGTAAACCTGCAAGAAATAGCGACAGATAAATAAGTTAAATCAGCATCTGTTCTCGAATTCCCAATGAAAAGGATGGAAGGGCTTGCATCGAAAAGAATCGATCTAGTTTTTGAAGAACACATTTTTTTTCTCTGCTTTTCTTTCTCTCTTCCGAGTTTCAACAACTTTTCTTTCCTCCGCAGTCTCCTTCACATCAACGCATATCTGAGAAAAAAATTCCATGAAGGCACAAAGTAGGAGAAGGAAATTCAATCAGTAAGACAATGGCAAACTAGCGCTCAAGAAACAGTAAAGCAATGAAAAAATGCCAACTCAACATCGTCATTTTTCTATCAGGATGGAAGGCAAGGAATGAAAGACAAAGAATGCATTGATCTGGGTCTCCGCTATGGACTTGTAGCACAACTAATGCGCATTTGGTTCTCAATTATACCAAGGGATCATATAAGTCTAAATGATGACAAAAAAATTATGAACTCAAAACATATGGAGCTTCCCTCCAGCAATCATCAGGAACACAATCTGGGATTTAACTACCAATTCCAATGAACAGCATTGTCTGCCCAGACATTAAGCTTAGCATAGAACAAGTATATTGCTCACTCATTACCTCATCACCAGCATTACGGAGTGCCTGGAGTGGCTCTACACAATCCTGACCGATGACCACTAGCTTCCCTTTTCCGTTTCCGCAAGACTCTGTACTTTCTTTTAAAAGTTTAAAAGACTCGATTGGAAAAAATGCGAAAGTTCAGGGACTAAAAGTGGACTTTTACCATTCAAGTGCAACTTCCATTTATCTAAACTACAAGGCATTACAACATGACAGCACTCTTTAACAATCGAATAATTCACATTTTTTTTTTAAAGTACAACGTCACTTTAAACTGATGATAAGCATGTTATTGATGATCCTAGAATCCATAAAACATTATGACAATCATAGAAGTAATAGATGACAAATACACACACACACACACACACACACACATATTTTATATATATATGCACCCGAATTGAGAAATTATACTACATAAAGTTGTGCGCAAGTTGAAAAAAAGAATAGAGAGAGCAAGAAATATCTTCACCAAGCCAACATAAGTTCAATAAGTAATGAAAAATAAAATAAAAAATCTGATAATGTTAACGATTTAGTAACAAGAAACCTTCAACCAAGCTCGTTGCTGCATCTGCACATGCTGAGTCCATACGTGGATGCCAAGAATGCGTAAGATAGAGGAGATGTGGGGTAAAGCTGTAATTGATATGCAGAAGACAATTGTGCGACCCTGTCCATGTAGACTTAGAATATAGTATAAGTAAGCATCTTTATCTTTTTCCCTGCACCTGCAATTTCTAAGTGTTAGTATTGTTGCACAGAACACACAATATTCAGATTGAATGTAACATCCTATAGTAGAATAATAGTTGAGCAAAAACATACAAGTTATAACAAGTTGCAACTCATTGGTTGGCTTGTAACTAGGCAAGATACTACATTGGGGTATATTTGTCAAAAAAAGATGTCTTGACTGCCCTAATACATTGACTAATAACTAAAGACACATGAATGTCTTCAATCATCATAGCCAGATTTTTCCTCATCTATTTACAGTATTCCCACTTCTCGCATTTACAATCCCAATACTCTGCAATTGTCACAGCCTGCAAAAGAGAATCTGTGATGACTGATGACAACATCATACTAACAACTAAGCTGATGGGTTTTTATATTTAATGGACCAACTTAAGCTCGTCTACCCATGTTGGGCAAAACTCAACTCGTAAGTGAAGGACCATAAAGGAGTGCAGTTACTGTAATTTATAAAAAATAAAAAAATAAAAAAGGTAAAAAGGGGGATATCTTAACAGTTACATTTTCAAAAAAGAAATAAGTTTTCTTTGTTTCCCCCTTGAAACAGTACACGCTCTCTTGATGAATAGACTTCAGGGCTTCAAAGAATTCCTCAAAATTGTGATGGTACTTAATCTATGGCAATCAAGGTATGTCCGACTCCATGATATGCCTTTTATCGGTGTAACATGTTTCCCAGGCACGTTTTCCGCTTTTCGTTTTTGGTATTTGATTGTTTGAGTATCGGATCAATTTTTGGAAATCCGTTTCCATGACATTGGTATCAGAGCAATGTTGTTCATGTTCCCAATCACTGTTGATGTTTATAAATTGCTATTGGTTGAAATTTCGAGAAACGCCGTCATCAGACGCTTAGGGATAGAAATCCCAACACCCCATACCGTCCCCCCCCCCCATTTTTTTTGGTGAATCAAAACTTGTTTCTAATAGTGTAGGGTTGTAGTTCTCATCGAGATGAGAAAAACGACGGGTGGCACGCCACCAGGGGCCGCCGGACGCACCGCCATGCATGGCAAGAAGAAACGGCCTCATCAACATGTGCAACACACGCGCGTGGCAACCGCTAGCACGTGCAGCGCACACGTCTACACCTTTTTACAGATTTGCCCCTGTTTTCTAAAAAATATTACGTTTTCCCCATTGATGATCGTTTTTACAATTATGCCATTATTGTTCGACGTCATTACTATTTTGCCCAAGCTGACCCGTTGACCCGACCCATTGACTCGTTGACCCAACCCGGTCACCCATTGACCGTTGACTAGAGTTGACCACCGTTGACTGGCCACAAAAAAAAAAAGGAAAATTATGTTTTTCCAATATTGTTCGTTGTGGATTATAAATTTTCCCTTTTGTTATGCATTTGTTGTAGGAACCATGATGTATTTTGTACACATGCCTATATTTGCGAGGATGAATGAACAAAAGGCGAGACTTGAAGGGCTAAAAACAGAATTAGCTAATTATCGGTGGAATAACAGTGATGTGGTATCACACATGGTCAGAGTCAATAAGATGATACAATAAATTATCTGGAATTGTTATCCTATGCTGGATTTTCATAAAGTGTTGACCCTAATGAACACTCTTCCACCAGAATAGCAAGCAGTGTTAGATTGCCTATGGGAGATCAACGTGGTTCTAGATTATAGAAGGCTTACATTAACTTTTGTAAGAGAGTACTATATAATCGAGGCAACCAAGACTTCAACCCTCGAGTTGAGTGTCACATGACACAAAATGAATACGCCTTGGAGGACTAATGTGCCTTCAAAATTCTCAAAGGATTTTATTAGAAGATTAAAAGAGACTTTCCTAGTTTATGAGATAGATGATATTATTTAAGTTTAATTATTTATTTTTCTTAGATTAGTTTGAGATGTTTTAAGCGTAAATATCTCTTTCTATGTTGATATACTTCCTCTGAATATATTACTTAGTATAAATGACAAGTTTAACTATTGAAATTTCAATATTATCTATCGTTGTAAATTAGTATGTTAATTTACAATTCTTTGTGGGAAGTTCAAGAAAGTTTTAGTGACTTTGGTGAGCTTATTTTTGCATCAATGATTATATTAATGATAATTTCAAATTAGGATTTTTTGGATAATGACTGAAAACATAGTAACATTTTGATTTTGAAACCTTATTTGAAATTATCCATTAATACAATGAGTTTATGCAAAATGGATGCATAACTGATAGGTATTAATAATTCGTGCATACATGTTTGATATGTTTAGATCCAATGGCTTCAATAACTAAGAGTATAATTGCTGAGTTGAACAAATAAGAGATATAAATGGCGAGAATTGTGCGATATTGAATATGAAAATTCAATATGTGCTTGAAAAGCAAAAGCACTAAAAGCTCTTAACCAAGTTATGAAAGAACTTGAGGATGTTGTGCGCTATCTTGAGCTAGTAGAAGACCGTCTTATGACATTTGAGCGGGATATAGATATTTGCTATGTTGGTTCTAGCTTAGAAGAGGCTTCGAGCTCTAAACACAAGCGCATTGATTCGTTCAAAAGGTGGAAGTGCAAGGGATCAAGTCCTTCAAGCAAGAAACTAAGAGTTAATTAACATAAGGAAGGAAAACGTCCTCGAGTGAAGAGAATTTCAAGGGTGAAATCTTATAATTGTGGCCAGAAGGGTCACTATGCTCGCAATTGTCGTGAGCCACAGAAGGTATACACCCCTTATAATCTTAAAACTTTGCTTATGTATCAAATTCTATATTTTTAACTGAATCTAATCCTTTGTGGATTGTAGTTTTGAGAGCAACAAACCATGTAGCGAAAGATAGAGATTCATTCATGGAATTTCGACAAGTACCGACTGGAATTAAATGAATCTATATAAGAAACAACTCTAGAGTTGAAGTAAAAATGATTGACACAAGCCAATTAAACATGCGCGATGGACACACCTTGTTCATACATGATGTATTATATGCTCCGGAGATTTGTCGGAATTTAGTATCTATTTTGTATTGGTAAAATTTAGTTTTAGTTTGAACTTCCATAATAATAGTGAAGATTTGTAATTGAATACAAACTACTATGGTTATGGTTATTTTCTGGATAGTTTTATTGTATTGAATGTTGACTATGGTAATATCAATGTTTGTTATTCTCTATTCACGTCTTCTAATTCATATGATAATAATGTAAATGTGTGGCATGCTAGACTTGGTCATATTGGCCAACAACGTATGAATAAACTAGCCAAAGAGGGTTTGTTGGAAAATATTGGAAAAATCGATTTGCTTATATCTGAGCATTGCTTAGAAGGGAAAACAATGAGGAAACCATTTCGAAAAGGTAAAAGAACTGAATTTCTTTTGCAATTAATCTATTCTGATATTTGTGATCTAATGAATATGATAGTAAGGCACGGGGCTATTTATTTCATCACATTTAGATTATACTCGATTCGGACATGTCTATTTGATTTCTCATAAATCTGAAGCATTTAGTTATTTCAAAAAGTTTATGAGCTTGGAAGAAAATCATAAACTTAAGCCCATCCGCCCACCATGTGTGAGTGAGAGATGATGGGTTTTTATATTTGATGGGCCAACTTAAGCCCGTCCGCCCATGTTGACCCAAAACTCAACCCGTAAGTGAAAGGCCCATAAAAGAGTGTAGTTATTGTAATATATAAAAATAAAAAAGGTAAAAATGGGGATATTTGAACTATTGAGTTTTCAAAAAGAGAAATACGTTTTCTCTTTTTCCCCCTTGAAACAGTACACGCTCTCTCGACGAACGGACTCCAAGGCTTCAAAGAATTCCTTAAAACTACGACAGTACTTAATCTGTGACAATCAAGATATGTCTGACTCTGATCGGTGTAACATGTTTTCCGGGCACATTTTCCACTTTTCGTTTTTCGATGTTCGATCGTTTAAGTATCGGATCCATTTTTTGGAATATATTTCCCTAACATTGCTCTGACACCAATGTAGGCAAACATAATCCTAAAAACGATCTAATACTCGAATGATCGAACACCGAAAAAGAAAACGGAAAACGTGCCCAAGAAAACATGTAACACCGATCGAAGGCCTATCATGGAGTCAAACATACCTTGATTGCCACAGATTAAATACCGTCGTAGTTTTGAGGAATTCTTTGAAGCCTTTGAGTCCGTTCGTCGAGAGAGCGTGTACTGTTTCAAGGGGGAAAAGAGCGAAACGTATTTCTCTTCTGAAAACGTAACTATATAGATATCCCCCTTTATATATATATATATATATATATATAAATGCACTCTTTTATGGATCCTTCACTTATGGGCTGGGTTTTGGCCCAACATGGGCAGACAGGCTTAAGTTGACCCATCAAATATAAAAACTCATCATCTCCTACTCATACATGGTGGGCTGAACAGAACTCTCTTTACCTCCCTGCAACAATCATACTAATAAATAATCCATACGATCAGCATACTTTAAGAGCCCGTTGTTAGGAATATATAGCAGCTCATAATGGGCATAACATTTTTGAGTAAATATAGTATGCAATACCTTAGATCGATCGATCACATTTATATCTTTCTTGGTCTCTTTTGAACAATGATATATTATATTCACAATTATGATTATCCCAAAAACAATCATAATTGGTCGACCAGTGAATACTAAAACTAAAATGTGATTCTTTAAACTCGATATTCTTCTTTTCTTGAAACTCTCAATTTCAATTCAACTTTGCTTTTCTAGAAATATCCCATTAGATCAAATCAATTCATGATCATTGGCAACATTCTAAGATAGCAAACACTGAAATATAAATCTTGAGAATAAGTAAGAGTCATGAATGCACTTAATTGAGGAACTCTTTTCCTCAAGAGTCTCACATGGCATAAAAATTAAGATCAAAACTTTTGTCACTCTTGTTAGTCGTCACATGTATACGTAGTATGAAATACGTATTACGATATTAACTCATTTCCCATTGAGCGTATGTCTACACCTTCAATACCGTACATATGATAGTTCAAACATACCTAATATCTAATTTGAGTTTACGTATCTACTCTTTCACGGAATTCATCAGAACTCACATTTGACATCATAAACAGATAAAATAAAATATGTGGGTTATTTTACTTTTTGATATAATAAATAGTATGTCCTCATCTTAACACTTAGTTAAGGTGATATGTATATTTTAAGCTTTAGCTCTCAATTATCACCTAGATAATAAACCTAAAAATCGTCTCATATCTATTAATCACATAGTAAATAAAGACAATTACTAGTGTGAGTGTGCTAATCTTTTATCTGTCCAACATACTTTCTCAATTTTACCTAATGCACTAAACATTAAGATGTATAAACGTCAAACAAAAACTCATAGGCGTTAATAATGAAAACATAAATTCATTAAATGTGAACACTTAAGGAAAATTACAATATTCAGTATATCAACCTCTACGTAATCTTAGAGATTTCACATGGCCACATAACACATCTCTAGGTATTGACTTTGTCATGAGATCTGCTACTATTCTATACGTAGATATGTATTGTAAGTTCACATCTTTTCGTGCAATTATATCTTTGACAAAATTATACTTGGTAACTATATATTTGATCTTGCTATAATATTTTAGATCTTTGGTGTACGCTATTACTACTTGACTATCACTGTTAACTAACAATGAGTTTGCAGCATTCTTAACAACATCTAAATGATCCAAAAATCTCTTAAGCCAAACAGTTTCTTGTATTGCTGCTGATAATGCAACGAACTCAGCTTTCCTTTAAATCTTAACTTCAAGAATGTATACAACCCCACCCATGTCTTTCATCTCAAAGTTGGAAGATAATTAATTCTTGACAGTATTAACAAACTCCATATTGCTTCCGACAATCAGTATATCATCAACATATAATGATATGATCATAAATTGTTCTTTGGATCTTTTGATATATACAGAATGATCCTCATCAATCATTGTAAAATCATGTCATTATGGCATTATGAAAACGTATATATCATTATCTCGACAACTGCTTAAGGCAATATATTGATCTCAAAAGTCGACATATCTTTTGTTCTTGGCCTTTCAAAATGAAACTAACAAGTTATTCCATATATATTTCTTCTTTTTAATTCTCCATTGAGAAAAGCAGTCTTTATATCCATTTGATGTAACTCAAGATCCATACTCGCTACTATTGCCAGAATAATATGAATCGAGTAAATCTTATTACGGAGAAAATATTTCCTCATAATCAATTCATTCATGTTGATTAATACCCATTCGCCACAAAACGATATTTATGTATTTTTTATTAAGCCATCAGCTTTAAGCTTTATTTTAATAACCCATTTGTTCCCAATAGCTTTACGTCCTTTTGGAAAATCAACCAGTTCCCAAACATGGTTTGATTTCATTGACTCAATTTCATATTCCATTGCATGCATCCATTTTTCCTTACTAGAGCAATTTAGAGCCCGTTTACATTTCTTGGCTTATCTTTATTTTGCAGAACAATCATAAAAGTTTCCCATTTAATGTCAAAACATCGACGATGAATACTTTTGTAACTTGTTCGCCGTACGGGAGATTGTACACTTTGCACATCATTCCCCATCACGTTCTCACTTGGATTAGATAATGACGATATCGTCTCATCATGTGGTTGTAATTAATGGTGAGTTGAATTTAATTCCTCACTTCTCATGTTACTCCCACTTGGACGAACTCTATTAAGTTCATTATCTTAATCCAAAGTTTTAAATATGGAAGTAATCCTCACCTATTTCGCTCTTCTTAGAAAATTCATTATCTAAGAATGTGACATCCCGTGATTCAAATTCAGTTATACTCCTACTTTCCTACTCACCTATAAACACATTCCTGTCGAGTGTTATGAGTATCTTATGAAAATATTCATTTTGCCTCTGGGACCCAATTTCCCATACTTGTGAGAAGGCTCATGAATATAGGCAGCGCAACCCAACGGTTTAAGAAAACTTAAGTCCGATTTTCTATATGTCCATAACTCATATGGAGTGGAAGTAACTGATTTGGAAGGCACACGGTTAAGTATATAGGTAGCAGTTAATAAAACATCACCCCAAAAGATGATAGGTAAGTTAGCATGTGCCATCATGGACCTAACCATTTCCAGTAAGATTTTGTTTCTTCTTTCTGCAACATCATTTTATTAAAGAGTATAGGGAATAGACAACTGTTTTTTTTTATTCCTTTTTCATCACATAAATTTTTGAACTCATCATATAAATATTCTCAACCATGATCGGATCTCAATACTTTTATTTTATTATCTAATTGATTTTCTACCAACCTCATAAACTTTTTGAAACAACTCAATGCTTCAGATTTATAAAAAATTAAATAGACATGTCCAAATCGAGTATAATCATCTATAAATGTGAAGAAATAAACAGCCCCGTGTCTTCCTCTTACATTCATTGAATCACATATGTCAAAATGGATTAATTGTAAAGGAAATTAAGCTCTTTTACCTTTTCGAAATGGTTTCCTTGTCGTTTTCCCTTCTAGACAATGTTCACATATGGGCAAATTGACTTTTTCAATATCACCCAACAAACTCTCTTTGGCTAGTCTATTCATAATATGACCAAGTCTAGCATGCCACACATTCACATAATTATCATATGAATTAGAAGATGTGAAGAGGGAAAAACAAACATTGACATTACCATAGTCAACATTCAATACAATAAACCATCCAGAAAATAGCCACAATCATAGTAGTTTCTATTCAAATACAAATCTACACAATTATTATAGAAGTTCAAACTAAAACCAAGTTTTACCAACACTAAAACAGACACTAAATTCCGACGAATCTCCGGAGCACATAATACATCATGTAAGAATAAGGTGCGTCCACCACACCTCCTTAATTGGCATGTGTCAATCCCTTTTAGTTCAACTCTAGAGTTGTATCCTACATATATCCATTTAGTTCCAGTCAGTACTCGTCGAGATTCCATGAAAGATTCTCTATCCTTCGCTACATAGTTTGTTGCTCCCAAATTCGTAGTCCACAAAGGATTAGATTCGGTTAAGAATACAGAACTTGATACATAAGCAAAGTTCTTAAAGAGTACAAGAGATGTCTACCTTCTTTGGCTCGCGACAGTCATGTGCATAGTAACCTTTCTTGTCACAATTATAACACTTCACCCTTGACAACTTCTTCATTTGAGGACGGTTTCCTATGTTGGTCAACTTTTGGTTTCTTTCCCGAAAAACTTGCTCCCTCGCCTTTCCACATTTTGAATGAATCGGGACATTTGCGCTTGGAACTCGAAACCCCTTATGAGCTAGAACTAGTATAATAAATATCAGTTCCTTGCGGTCCTCTTCTAGTTCAAGATAGGGCACTGCATCCTCAAAGGTTTTAATGTTCTCGTTGTGAGTCAAGTGCACTTTCATATGCTCCCAACTTTAAAGCAATGAATGGATCATTGCTTGCAATTGCTGCTCATCAATCAGGACATGGCCAACATCATTTCGCTCATTAATCATGTTTGACATCTTTCTCAGGTGTTGTTTCATGGTCTGACCATGAGGCTTCTTGTAAGAGTCAAACCTTATAGTGAGTTGTTTCAAAGTATGCTGGTCGCACAAATTATTTACTGGTATGAATGTTGCAGAGGTAAAGAGAGTTCTGTTCAATCCACCATATGCGAGTGGGAGATTATGGGTTTTTATATTTGATGGGCTAACTTAAGCCCGTCTACCCATGTTAGGCCAAAACCCAGCCCATAAGTGAAGAGCTCATAAAAGAGTGCAGTTACTATAATATATGTGTGTGTGTGTGTGTGTGTCTATATATATAAGTAAAAATGGGGATATTTGAACAGTTCCGTTTTCAAAAAGAGAAATTTCTCTGTTTTCCCCCTTGAAACAGTACATGCTCTCTCGACGAACGGACTCTAGGGCTTCAAAAAATTCCTCAAAACTGTGACGATACTTAATTCGTGGCAATCAAGGTATGTCCGACTCCATGATATGCCTTTGATCGGTGTAACATATTTCCCAGGCACATTTTCCGCTTTTCGTTTTTCAATATTTGATCGTTTGAGTATCAGATCAATTTTTGGGAATCTGCAATGACAACAGCATACTAACAACTAAGCATTAACAAGCTGAAGAATGTGAAAATGCTCTTTTTGCAAAGATTGGGCGGAGGAGAACAAAGTGTTGGACACTTCTTCTGGGCATGAGACACTAGAAAACTCTCTAGGTGCTCCAAAAGAATGCATCAGCAATTACTCAACCAATCACTAAGTACCACATGTCATTTATGAGTGTTCTTCAAAGAAAAATATGTTGAAAAAGTTCAGCACTAGCTCACAACGATCCAATAGAACTTTTACAGTGCAGAGGTAAAGTTATCCACAAGTCAAGAGCTCTACCAAATCTAATCAAAAGGCATTAGCCTAAAAGATACAAAACCTAAGTCAAACTAATCTGCAATTTCATCACCTCTATGTATCCCTAAAGACCCTCCTCCAATATTCTCTGACCATATGAAAAATGATATTTCATACAAGTAATTATCCAAAAATTTCACTACTTCAAGACCTCATCTTTCATCAAAGCATCCAGCACAGGCTCAGTCAAGGCATTCTTTTGTTTGAACCTTTTCTGATTGGTAAAAAATAGGAGCAAACTTACTTAAAAAGTAAACTTAATTGACAAAACTTCTCTAGGCACCAGAGGAATAAACAGATAATTCAAAGCCACCTGAACTTTAATTGTAGAAGGTGAACTGACAAGTTTTAATAACCCCCAAAAAACACACACAGACACACACAATGCGAGCGCACATATATAATTTAAAGACCAGCAGAATGCTTACTCAATAAATGACTCCTCTAGCTTATTTGCCAAAATTGAGGAATTTGTCAAATCAATTATAGCAGCGTCTTCCCGCATTCCAGCTCGCTTGGAAATCTATAGAGTTCAATCCACCGCTTCGATTGCTTTGATTTGACAATACTCCGCTTCAGCTTCTTACGAAAATCAGAAGATAGAACAACAGTTGCAGAAAAAACAAAAGTTTGTCTTTTCTTCCTCTGGATGTTATATATTGTTACACAACTTTGCATGCCTTGAGATCTTTCCTCAACAGAACTATTAGTTGTTGGAAACATGTCAATAATTGACTGCAACTCACAGAAATGCCCATCTTCTATCATCCGATCAGCCTCATCCAACACAAAGAAGGACAAGGAATGTAACTGTAAAATCAAAAGCACAAATTCAACAACAGTAATATATAGACAAAAAAAGTCTTGTTGACTATAATCCAAACTAACTATTTACCAAGAAAAAAAAATGAAAAGAAACAAAAGATGATAGTACGGAGAGGGGGTTAGTTGAAAAGATTCGTCTAACCAGAAGTTTTTATCTGATTAAGATTGAGCTCACACTTTAGGCCCTTATATCCATCACGTCCCTTCCAATAAGTATTTGACAACAAATTCGCAATATGCTTCTTAAATATCTTTTAACAATTGAGCAAGTCCTTATTTGCCAAAAACTATCATGATTAGTTTAGGTCTTTAGACAGGAAAATACAGAAGCACAATATATCTATGATCTTGATGATGCAAATAAGCATGTGCAATACAGCACTATTCATGTTGATAAAAGTAAAATGGACACAGATTATACAGGAAAATGCATTATCGATGAGGCAACAATTGCACGAAAATAGAAATTCTATGGAGAATAGACTTCCAAGCTTAACCTCCACGAGATGGATTTCTTCTCCTAACATAAGTTCCCATAATCTCCCAGGAGTTCCAACAACAATCTCAGGCCTTACTTCTAAACGTCTCTCCTGTTTTTCTGTTGACATCCCACCAACAATGGGAACTACTTTGATTCTTGCATCCTTGGAAAATTCCTTGAGATGGTCGGTGACCTGGAAAATAGACCATGATATGTATGATTATCAGAAGTATCAAAAAGTAAAAAGCCATCTAATCGAGAAATTCTCTTAATTGTTTTGATGCAGCCTTCATGCAACATGGAGTGTCCAGAAAAAAGAAAAAAACTCAAAATCCACAAGCAGATACTCCGTGTCTCAACAAATTCTAGCATGACATTTTTTGGCTAGCATGTCCTACATTTGTTTATTCTAATTCTTTGCTCCATGGATTCTCCACACACACACACACACACAGAGTATGCACATATTAATCTTCCACAACGACTTTGGATTAGCATGCTTCAAATTAAATATAAGTTTATAACTAGAACCGGCCTGGCTGGGGGAGGCGGTGGCACATGCTCTTCCAACAGTATTATTTGATCATGGATCAATAGACTACTACTCATTTTAGTTCACACACAATACGATTTCCTCTTCCAAAACTATCATTCCACAGTACGTAGTCTCTCCATTCCAAAAAATTAAGGATGTAAACTATATTATAGCAAATAAGTTTTTATTTATTATTCACTAGTAGTCTAGTTCTACTTTTTAAATTGATAAACATTCAACTATAAGGTTTGTTTCTTAAGTAAGCTTCCATTTTTCTTTTCTTTTGCTTATTGACAGAAGAGGTGAATTCCAATTCATCAATAAAGCAGATCTAACAGACTTAATAGCAGCTATGAGAGATTTGTCTGTTAGGCTTGGTTTTTTGGATACTCATTGTTGCAACATGAAAAGGTCATTCTCTATCATCTCACAGGACAGGTCTTAGAGGATGTTACCTCCATCCTAAACAAAAATTGCAGATGATGTTTTCTTGCATCATAAGGTAGAAATGTCAGTTTACTCTAAAGATGCATTTCCTAGAAACTTCCACGACATATTAGAGAAGGGTTGAAGTCAAAAACTTAAACATCCAAGGGAAGATGAGCATGGCAATGGTCCAAAAGTAAAAGTGTACATTCATCAACCTAATTGCTGTTAACTAAACTATAAAACTCCATGCTCTTGTTGTCGCATTATTCTAAGTAAGAAGAGTTATAGCTCACTATTCATTTATGTAGGCAAGAAAACAAAAAAGAAACATACTAAAACTAGTATGCCTCGTTGCTTCAAATGCTATGGCTTCATCTCAGGAAAATTGGATTGAGCAACACAGATGCGGCAAACTTCCGCCTGAAGTGCGAGTTCCCTAGTAGGTGTAATAATAAGGACCTGTAAAACACCTTTTGGAGCATACTTTTCTGCTTCCTCTCCTTTTTCTTCATGCATCTTTGTTTATTTTTCTCTTTCCTCAAGAAGCCTTTGCAGAATCGGTAAGCTAAAAGCAAGTGTTTTCCCAGACCCTGTCTCTGCAGCACCTATAACATCCTACTAAATCGACAATAAAAGGAACACCTTAGGATTAGTTTTGTGCTTAACAGTTAACATAAAACTTTAAAATCTTTAAACTAACCTTTCCTCGATGAGCAGCAGCAAGAATGCAAGCTTTCTGTATTGGTGTTGGTTCCTTGAACCCAAGTCTCTGTGTTGCTTTCATAATTAGAGGATGCAACCTCAAATCATTCCATGCATAGAACTCAGCATCATCAACAAGGTCGACTTCAGCATCATCCACTTCATTGAGAAATAGTGTGATCAACATTTCAGACAATTGATCGCATTTACAGATACATCACAGCAATGAATAGATGGGCTCTCTCCTAGCTCACTAATATTGTTCAGACTAGTCTAATGGCCATTTTCATCAACCAGAAAGAATTAGACTGCCACATGTATTAATGGAAGCTAACCCCATTCAACCCAAAATGTAGAATAGAATACTAATAGAATACTAATAGAACACCAACCTGCAGGCGATTCATCAACTTTCTTGGTCCCTTTCATTTGTTTCTTCTTCTTTTTCTGATTTCTTTCACTCATCACATTCTCCTGCTGCTGCTGCTCCTCCTCCAAATTGCTCGTAGTCTCAGCTCCAACCCCATGATCTACACTGCCTCGTTCATTACCATTCTTATTTTTCTTCAATTTCTTTGCTTTCCCCGATTCTTGCTTCACAGCTTTTGGTATATCCAAACCGTACTCAGGTTCATCAATCTCTTCGAGAGAAAGAAAGCCTGCAAATTTTTTTTTGCCCACACAAACCCATTATCCCACAGATGGAACCGCAGAACCCACACGCCGAAGGATGACTAAAGACTGAGAGCAATCATGAAGCCCTCAACTTCTCCTATCAGGAATTCACACACGACAACCCTGCATCGTCTCAGCGACCAAACAGACCCCAAAAACTATCCAAAAAAAAAAGGACCCAAAAAACCAGTATCACGGATGACTAATTCCCTACAAAAAATTCGTATCATTCTAAAACAGAACTAACATGAAGAGGAAAAAGAACCAACAGAATCATCAACTACAGCTCTTTCAAGGTCCCACAATTCTCCATCAAGCCAATAAAAACATGCCCACTTCCCAAAAAAAGGGCAATAGCTTCTTCACCGACGGGGCATTATCTGGAGACGATGGAGCCCCCGGCGCTCGTAACCGGCGACGACCTCGTAGGCCGTCCTCTGCCCCTCGGGGCTCCTCCAGCCCCCGACGTGGTGCAGGGCGTCGTCGATCCCGGCGGGGCTCTCGGCCCGGACCCTCCGGTACTCGCCGTCGTCCCCGAGCACGGCCCCGTGCATGGCGGCGGAGTCGATGACCGGGACGGTGAGGGTCCCGTCCATGTCGAAGACGACGCCGCGCAGGCGGGCTTCCTAGGGGCGAGGCACGTTTCAAATTTGTAGTGTAGTTAAAAGGTGCTACTTATATTCTGTTGATAAGTTTATCCTAAACCACCGCAAATTAATATAACTATAATAAATTTATCATTCATTAAATTTTATTATCAAATTATTAAATTAAATATATCAGTTCAGGATTTTATCCACTATTTATGAAAAGTTCATCGGTTTGTGATTTTCTGTAATATTAATCCAACTCAACTGAAAGTAACGAATGGTAAAATTATCACAAATATACTAATTTGGGATTTTTTGTGATTGAAGAATTAGTTTAGGCTAAATTTATCAAAAGTGTATTAGTTTGGAATTTTTGATGATCAAAAAATTAATTTTGAATAAATTTGTTACAAGTATATTAATTTGGTAAAACTTAAAATTATTTTACTCCAACAAACACACCTTATGATCAATTTGAATTTATTTGTTCAATTAAGATCTTTTTTGTTGTGGCTTGTGCAACATGATAAGTTCATTTTAAGTATCCTCTTCATTCAACAGAACAAAAAAATTTTATTCGTATTTTCACACACCTTGGTCAATTGCATTATGCATAAGAACGAGTGATCATGTCAACTTCATCTAACTTACTTGCACAAGTAATACCTTAGTTATCCTGGAAAAATTATGAAAATGTGCTGGACTTAGAAGAGTCCACTTGACAATGCATGCTAGATTTCGATGTTTTGTGTGCAGTTCGACATTATATTGTCAAGATAATGCACAGCTTTTCTTCATAACTCCACGGTCTAGACTCGGATCCATGACTTCGAAAATGTTGATTGCTATATGATGATTAGATTGCGACATTTTGTTTCCAACTACATTGCGTCTCTAGAACTTAAATGAGCTCGGTTTTTTTAATGTGTGCAAATTAGGAGAAGAAAGTGGGATGAGTGGTCATGAGAGGGAGATGGTAAAAAATGAATGAGTGATGATGACCTTTGTGCCTTACCTTCCACAAGAGCCATTTTGGGAAAATGAGAGAAGGATTATCGGGTTTGGAATAGGCAATACGACAATTTACATATCCAGAATTGATAAAAGCACAACCAATATCAATTTTTTTTTTCAGGAGTGACAACACTGGAAATTCACAAACTTAGGTGTAGCTTTTAAATCATGATTTAATATTATCATTCCATCAATTATCACGTGTAAATGGTAAGGTGAGCAACTTGCAATCAGTTTGCTCAAAAATCAAAATCGTTTCTTTTATTTCTTGTCCAACTGAGTCTTCAAAATGTTCCGCCGGTTACCTAGTTCGTTGCATCAACCAAATTTGCTGACGTGGTGGAGTTAATGAGTCAAAAATTTGAAGACCTATTCCTTTTTTTGCCCTTTTTCATACAAAGATTGGCTCAAGTTGAAGAAGAACAAGATGAAACCAATGAAACTAAATTGAACTAGAACCCTGATGAAGCAAAACCGAAAAAAGGACAAGAATCTTACGAAGCAGAATTGAAGAAGATCCCTGATAAGTAAAATTGCAATTTAGCCAGAAAAGAAAAGGGAAGCCAATGAAGCTCAACTCCTTCGGGCAAAAAGAAAGAAAAACAGATTCAACTTCAGGTGAAGAAAACTAGATTCGAGCGATCAAACCATCATGCAACCACCACTCGTGGCCGTGAGTTCCACACACGTACCGGGCTACCAGCAGGACTAGTAACTTGAGCACAATCCTCGCTGCTGTTGCATCTGGTTTTCACCGAGCAATCTTCTAAGCTACCGCTCAAAACTTGTATCAAGGTGATGAAGCTATGCAGAGGTTTCCCACGGGATGATACACGGGAGAAAGAAACTTGCATGCAAGACACTCTGGACACCGGCTCTCGAAGCCAGGACTGATGGTCGATTGGGCTTGAGGAAAGATGGGACGTGTTATTCAAGGCATTGCTAATGAAAATCGCATGAAGGATGGCTTGCTAGCAGCATCCGGACGAATTGTGGGTAAGCTGTTCGGTGGCCAAACCTGGGATGAATCTAAGACTGTCGGAAGCAGATCAAACCAAACAGGGAGACTATCCCACTTTGGCACACACGCCATCCGATCCCTCCTTCCCACCCGAATTGCAGAAGTAGCAAGTGCATCAAACTAGGCTTTATATGGAGAAAAATCATAAGTACATGCGGAGAAACATTAGATCTCTCTCGACAGAACAGAGCTAAGAGAAACAGAGTTTAGTATTTGGAAATGGACCTGAGAATGCGCCAAACAGGGGAGGAAAAAAATGAAAGAATGACGGACCAGCATCTTCATATTTACATCTGCCTCACACGACTATATCCCCTACGCAGGCGTTCTCAATCGCCCAAGCATTAACTCGAAGATAATCAAAACCTAACAGCCCTTTGACGAACCTAGGTAAATAAACTGACGGTTCAAAATTTCTTCCCCCTACTGAGAAATAATCAGCAGTCCCTTTCTTAATGAGGATGGGCCGCTGCCTTCCCTTAGGGGCACGTACTTGGACTAGAAAGTCTTGGCGACGTTGGTGAAGCTACCAAGCGCGCGTCAATAGAGCTTTATCCTGGTGTGAATAGAACTCCGGCAAATGGGGCACAGTTCAAGGCCGTCACCGCACTCGCAACACGTCTGCACGATCAAGGAAATGAGGTGATCATGTAAACTACTAACCATGCCCAACCTATGCCCGATAGGGCCGAGATGGAATCACAAGGGAATCAAAAGGGGTTCCACTAAACTACCTGGTGACCGCAGCCGAAAGCCATGTCCTTTGGATTAGTAAAACAAATTGGACAAGCCTGCAAAAGAAGAAGAGAGAAGGAACGACCATCATTTCATTTAGAGTCGACAAGTGAAAGCAAAGCGAAGCATTATCTACTTATGTTCCATTGCCAGTTATTTACTAGAGATGACTAGATGTTCTGATTTACCAAAAGCATTCCAGATTATCTTTCATGTAAACGAATTCAAATAAGGGGAAAAGCTTGCTTACATGATTTTCGTTCCGATAGCTGGAAGTAGGCACACTCGGGGTCTGGGTATAGCTGCCATAAGTAGTGTCGGCACCCGGGGTCTGAATATAGCTGCCATAAGTAGTGTCTGGCTGAAAACTGCTTGAGCGGTAGCACGTCTTCGAGCTGCTCACCGGAGGTGTAACATAAGCAGGTGGAGGAACAGGTATTCTCTCTGGAGCGTCCAGTGTTCGGCGCCTGTCATGCCAAAGCCCAAAAAGGAAAGGGTAAATAAAAGCTCGCACAGCAAAAAGAAGAACATCACATACAAAGATATGAATAGAAGTGAAACACATGGACCACAAAAAATAAAAAAAAGGGTACCCTAGTAAGCCCAGGTCAAGAGTCGCCTTGTACTGAGAAGGTATCTCCATCAAGGCCGCTAAGGCAAACTCCGTCTGCTTTCTCCGTGGATCCACATTCTTCGACATGATCTCAGTGAAGTTGACAAACTAGCAATACATCAAGAAGTTTTTTTTCCCGTGATAAGTATGAGTTGAATGTGCAGCAATAGCTTGAACAGCGCAGATATAAAAAGCCACTTCACGATCAATGTCTCTCTACCTGGAAGTTATCGAAGGCACGGGAAGGAATGTTGTCATCAAATTCCCTCATCATATCCCACGGGCCATCTCCAACCCCGACTAGAATTATAGATAAAGGGTACTCACTGCAAAGGATTGGCAAGCACATGCACATTACGTTCCAGGAGAGATTCAATAAGAAGAGCGGATCAACGTATCTGAAATCAAGGACAAGCTTAAGAGCTAGGACTTTTTCTGTTTACCTTGCTCTAACTATTGCATCAACAGTCATTTGCTCTTGTGGACTGAGATGCCCATTCTGCGTGTCAACACTTCTCGTCACCTAGACAACCATGCATAAACATTAGCCGAAAGGAAGCAAGAAATCTTTAGGAATCTTAAGCGATAGCTTGGTTGAAAAGCCTAAGCAGTATGCTGTCACTTGAATTCACATGATATATTTCTTAATAAACAGACAATAAAAGGATCGGTAGCCATATAAGATAACCAAGCCAATCCTTCCTTCTGTCTAACATGATGTGGCTCAATTTGATCGAACCACAAAAAGCAGACGTTTGTGTTAAGCCCTTACCTGTCCATCAGCGATTATCAGCAAGACATGATATTGCCCGCCACTTTGCTCGACAATTGTCATGGCCATCTCGATGACAGGTGCGAAAGATGTGGGTCCTATAATAGCAAGAACAGAAATAGAAAGCCATGAGCAAACTGGAGATCAATTGACCAATATATAAACGTATATCGGTTCTGTCATGGTAAACCAAAGAGCACCTGCAAGCTTAAGCCGGGGAACAATTTCTCTATACTGTGCCAGAACCTCTTCGAATCCATTGCAGACTCTATCATCTGGATAGAAACTGAATACGTCTTGATCGTGCGTCGACGCTGCAAGCATGGCAAGCTAAGTACACGCCAAAACATATTCAAGTACACACAGGAAAAACTAAGCACAAGCCCTGAAAAAAAAATACCATCTCCAAATCCATAGCAGGGGATCAAGTTGTCCTCATCGAAAGCAGATAGTGTCTGTCCAATGATCGATATCGCCTGTTCATAGGGGTTTCTACCATCTCCAATATGGTGCAAGCTCCGCCGGTGGAACGACCTGGCACCTGATGTTCGAAAGAAGGGTGTTAGCCCACCAGACTCGAAACTGATTAAAAATTTCAATTGGACTAAGCGGGAAAAAAGACCTGTCCACTCATTGCTCTTCGTGAAATCAATACCAACGATCAGATTAGAGGACTCGAGGCCAGCTTCGGCGAGGGCAGCAGTAACCTGTGATTGAACCATGATCAGATTAACATCACAACATCAGAGACTTGTAAAGCAAGGCATAGCTTGCACACGGAGTAATAAAGATTAACCAGCAGTCCAAATATCGGGCCTGAATGCTGCCACATGGATAATCCGCGAATATGAACTCCCGAATCCTCTCCACACAAAATATTAGCAAAAACATTGATGGCTGCAGTATAGTTAGCAAGAAACCTCTCATCCCATCCCGAGTTTGCAATCTCAAGTTCCTGGCAGAATACGGAAGCAACCCACTAGCCCTGTAACTTAAGGGCCTCCCTAGCAAAAAGATCTCGGAAAATATGACCTCTCTCGAAGATTTCTCTGCTATGGCCTTTTTCGTTGCTAATCAAAAAGTTCTTAGTTTCGTAAACTGCAAGCGTCATGCTTCCTAACACCAATTTCATCGTGAATTATATGCAGATTTTAAATTATTTACGATAGTTACGACCGAAAATAAACTGAATTTCAATGGCCAGTGTAGGAGCACCAAACAGAACATTCACCCAAAAAAAAAAAACTTTAACGCTTCACTCGACAATACAACGAGCACAGAAAACTCGTGCGCAGACCTCCACGAAAACAGAGCCCCAAAAGACGCACAAAACACAGTTCAAACGAGAGAGAGGGAGAGACTGCGGTCTGATTTAGACTCTAACCTCGTCCAAGGAGCGATAATTATCGGCGATCCTCGAATACTTCCGGTCCAGCCTCTTCTTCATCGGCTGCGGAGTCTGCGAACCATATCCACCACCGTACGAAGGCGCTGGCGACGGCGCATAACGATGCTGAGGCGTGTAATACGGGCTCGGCTGAGCGTACGGCGGCGGCGCCTGGGAATGCCCGTATTGGCACCACCCGGAGTTCGCCGACCCCCCGTAGTCACCGTAGTCCCTCCTCGCCTTCGACCCTTTGCTTCCCATCTCTACTTTTGTCCTTGCTCAAAACTTGACCACAGCGACAGCTCTATATATCGCCGCTTCTGATGCAAACCGAACGAGAAACGTCCAAGAAACTGACCTGAGGAATCTGGGGAGCAAGCAAGTTATAATTTTGAATACGGAATACGAAGATTCAAAAGGCTCCACTACCCAGAAACTTTAAGGGGAGAAAACAGATAGAGAGATAGAGACACACACACACACACAGAGCTCTATATATCACTGCTTCTGAATCCAATCGAACAAGAAACGTCCAAGAAACTGACCTGAGGAATCTGGGGAGCAAGAAAGTTCTAATTTTTAATACAGAATACGAAGTTTCAAAAGAGTAAACTACCCAGAAACTTTAAGGGAGAAAACGGGGAGGACGAAAAATTCGACGAAAACGCGTATCGAGTTGGAGCTATTGAATGTGAAAGGAAAATTGACCTAGCAAAGGCGCAACCCGAAAAAAACTGCGGCCTCGGGGAGGACCGAGACCGGTTCAAAAATCGATGATGAGGACGACTGGCCCCGACTCGGCGAGATCGTGGACGAAGACGAAGAAGAGTAAACGGAAACCGGCCGCTCTGTCCGAGTTGCCGAAAGACAGAGACTTGGCGAATGTCGGGAGGGCAGAGAGAGAGGGACAGGGACAGGGACAGAGAGAGACAGAGGGACACGCTAGTGGCGAAAAATTCAAGATCCGGCGGATTCAAGAAAAGGATGGAAGAAGCAGAGGGAGCTCCGCACGTAACATGTTATAGCTAAGGCTAAGGAAGCGTTTTGCTCTGCAGCGTCTCGAAAGTCAACTCCTACTCCGAGTCTTCGCCCCCAATCCAACCCGACTTCGATAAAAATAAGGATTTTTCCTTATCGAACAAGTGGCGTTTGAATTGCGAAGAGGAGGTTAGATGATGATGATGAGGAGGAGGAGGAGGATCATCATCATGGCCAGAGGCTCTCTCTCTCTCTCTCTGGAGTTTTTTTTTTTTTTTTGAACATCTCTCTCTGGAGTTAATGCAAGGTTTTTTTTTGGGGTTTTCCCCCGCCCCTAGAACGATGATGAACCTTAAAACCAGGCGCCAATAATCATTATCTTCTTCGTTTAATAATCCATCCCCAAAAAAAATTATTTTATATTATAGGATTTGAATGAAATACGAAGACAGCTTATCTATACCCATCCAGAAGCATGCCACTAATTCATTTAAAAGGATTAAAGTAACTACACCATCTATTCATGTGTATCTCAAGCATTCTCAAATTGAGTAACAAGAATTTAGGTTCATCTTCTAAGTTGCTTGAATCGCAATTTTCAATTCCGTTATCGAATTTCATCATATTGCCTACGAACGCATTCCGTATCATCTAGTGGTATACTATTTTGTCATGACTCTAGATAACCATGGAAGAAGATGATCATTCGATCATGGGTATTTACTTATGAATTATATTTGACAAGACGCTCCCTATTTGATGTGAGATTTTCATTGATATGGATAGTCGCCTTATAGAAATTATATTCTATATAAATCAATAGTGATAAAAGTAGTTTATACAATAAATACCACGAGCAGGATTTTTAGATTTAGCCTGATTGATTGTATGCTTTAAGAAAAAAAAAGCAAATTTCTTATTCTATGTAACCTTCGTAAATAGTAACTTTCACGTAGCCATATGTTTAAAAAATATCTAATTTTCATGCGAGTTCGTGATTAGAATCTTTTTTAACTCATATATAGTTTCGAGAACTTAAACAATAAGATTGTGCAACTGCTGTGGTTGGACAAATGACATATTCTTTGGAGCTGAATACATTCTTTTGAACATAGATCTATTGATTGGCACTGAAATTCTTGTCAAATAATGAAATAAAAGAGAAGAAGAAGACGCGTCTAGTACTATTGCAATGATAAGCCTAGTTGACGTGTCCTTTCAAAGAGCAATGTTGTCATTTCAAAGAGCAAGATGATTTCCGTGTAAGAGGGCAGTGACGTATCCGGCAGTCATTTACTGAAGAGAAGAGAGACTTTTGAGTCACTCATGTGAATTGTCCCCTGCTAAATAGAAGTTTCGAAATTTAGATGTAACGTTTGAAAAAAGGAAAAACCGAGTCTTTGATATATAGAAGATAGGCCGTGGTCCCCAAGAAAATAAGTTGGTGAAAGTCTTTTCAATTAAAAATTAGATAAAATAGAATAATAATAATCTAAGAGGGTGAGATTCCAAAAGTGATCTCTCCCTTGATGGTAGTTGGAGGTAATATGTACAGGCTACGCACCCTTTTTGACCCCTATTCTCAAATGTAACCCCTACAATTTAGGCCTAATTTCATAGAAAGACCTTTAATAAATTCAATTTTAATTTTATTCCGGATTTTTTCTATAAAATATTGCAAACTAGTATCTAATCCCAAATCTATCTACGAATTCAAAAATTATCATCGATTTCTTCAAGGTTATCGACATCCAAAAACTGTAACTATTTGACATGTATGTAAGGTTTAGATGAAGGTGTGCCTAATTTGGACAATTTTGGGAAAATTAATAACGATTTTTGAATATCTAAACATATTTATGATTAGAATAAAAGTTGAGGTTCTTTTTAGATAGAAGAAAGTTTCGGATAAAATTAGAGTCGAATTTAAAGATAGGGTTCTTTTAGGGTATTAAACTAAAAGGCTTTTTCTCTTCAATCACTAAACATCGACAAAAAAGTCAGAATTCGGGGGTTATCTCGTCTCCGTCAGACGAAAAGTTGCGCCCCTTTGACAACATTAATGCTCAGTCGTGCCAGCCGGGTTGCTTTGTTTCTGGGTACGACAAAAAGAGTGGTTGGCGCATGGAATTTGAAGGTGTGAATGCGGCTTTTTATATTTGTTTTCGGGAGCGAGTTGCGAGGATGTAACGTGTATCAAACATGGAAAGATTTAAGGGTTTTTCGTTAGGTGTGGAAGGGATTCCTATCTCCATCGTCCTTGTCACATCATGCATGACTTACTATGCATCTGGACAGATGACCGGACAATGGTTAATGAATAAATAATTAGAACAAAAGAGAGATTTGATCATGCATGTCAATTGACCTGGTGCTCGAACTTGCCCCTCAAGCATGGCCAAAGAAAAAGGTGTTCCTTTAGGCATGATATTTGGTTATGATTTGTGCATAGAATATTGCAAATTCGGTCGTGAATCTTTTACAAAGACTTAAATTTAGTTTGAAACCTTTTTGGTGGATCGAAGTAGCCTTAGATATTTGAGTGAAAATGCAATTTTTACAAAGAGTCAACTATTTCGTGTGAGCTAAAGGAAAGAAAGAAAAGAAAGGTAAGCGGAAAAAAAGATTTGGTGGTAGTCCACTAACACCATCACCGATTCACCCTATAAATGGCCTATCATGTTAGAAACTTCATGTGAGGTTTGCTCAATAGGAAGATTTAATTACAACTCAAAAATTTAGAATTAAATTGACTTAATTAAAATGTTTATGACTGAATTTAAATCCATAAAATAAGTTTAGGGTTAAGAATGCATCCTCGATTTGTTTGGTATGTTTGGTCTAGAAATCTTAGATGGCTTATCTAAAATAATTTTAGGTACTCCCAACTATATCGACCCACTTTTCATAAACCGTCAAATTACATGAGATCGTGATAATGAGTGCATTAAATATAACATGAGTCTAGCTAGTTTATGATTAAATTATTTTGTTATTGTCGAAGTATTGTATGTTCACTCGATACCATAATAAAATGGGCTTCTATACATTTAATGCATTTAGATTTCATGAGAGGAGCCTTCCTTTTCGAATGAAAATTTAACAGTTTCATAATTTAACAGACTTTTGCACATTTAATGCATTTAATTTTCATGAGAGGAGCCTCTTTTGTCGAATTATGCACTGTCCTCAACCGGGGAATTGGGTCAACATATGGTTGAGGACAGTGTTGTAAGGTGTGTCAACCCAGCTGTGGACATTTAACCTATCTTCACTCACTCCAAGCGCGAGAGACTACTATACCTACCTACCCGGTAGTAGCTAGAACTGAAGCCCTGACGTGGTGTCTACCTTCACCAACGTGAGAACCCCTAATTCCCTGTCCATTTTTGTCTTCCCGACAGAGAGGGAATATGAGGATAGCGTGGGATCTCTCACCCCAGGGCGATTCTCCCACATGTTTCCTCCGTGAGCCTTTTAAGGACTAGCTCAAGTCCAATCTAAACAAAATGGGTAGATTCATTACCAAGAAAAATCGGTAGTTTCATTTTGGAAACTTCAAGGAACACCTCCAGTGGAGAAGTCTCTTGAACGGCTCCTAGTCCCCACCGCCTAATCCCCCCCCTCAAAGAAAAGAATAAAAAAATCCCTAGAGATAGTCGTATATATATTTCCCTCCGAGTCAACCTGTGGTTGAGAACAGTGTCGTAAGGCATGTCAACCCAGCTGTGGGCATTTAACCCACCCTCACTCGCTCCAGGCGCAGGAGGCTACTATACCTACCTACCCGGTAGTAGCCAGAACCGAAGTCCTGACATGGTGTCTACCTTCACCACCATGAGGCCCTCTAATTCCCTATCTATTTTTGTCTTCCTGATAGAGAAGGAATAGGAGAACAGCACAGGGTCTCTTACCCCAAGGTAGTTCTCCCGCATGTTTCCTCCGTGAGCCTTTTAAGGACCTGCTCAGGTCCATAAGAATTTTGTAATTTAAGATAGGTTGATTTGTGTTACATAATACTTGTAGAAAAAGATAATTTAAACTCAGAAGAAAATTTTTCAAAATTTAAATTTAAATAAAAATAACTAATTATAATTTTTATACGTAGTACACTTGATTGTAGCAAGAGGGAATATTCAAAATTTTGAAATGTGTCATGATTCATAATATATATATTAAAGTTAACTTAGATATAGTACCAATTATTATTTTTATACAAGTTGAATGTGTAAGAATATAAATTTGTAATTAAAAAATATCTTGAAAAACATTTTATTTTTATGAAGAATATGAAATATGGGTAAGAGCATTAATTATATATGTATAAACTTGATCATCCTCATTAAATTACTTGTGAATTCTAAAGTCTATCAAAGTATTATCTAGTTCTTTACAAAGATCCAAATCTAACATGTTATAATTATAAAGTATACTCCCAACATTAAATTATCCGTTTCCAAAATAGCTTGCTCTGAATTCCGAGGGGACCCGTGCCGGCTCAAGAAACAAGGAATGGAAATAATATTAAATATGCTACAAAGTACAGAAAATGTCTTTTTTTTGGAAAAAAAAACACCCTAAAAACTCTTACTGCATGAAAATTCATTAGACATCAGATGAAGTGCGAAGTTCCTGAGGAGGGTCTGATATTCTATTATTTATTCCATACATGTTCAAACATCAAATGAATGTCCCTGCACACTCCGCTTTTGACTTTTGCACATGTTCAATCATCATCATGGTTTTCGTGTTGATACATTCTAAAGGGTATTGAATAAAATTCTGAATACCATTTAATTTACCTTCTCAAATACGTTTGGTAGAAAGTGGATGGTTTCAAATAAATCATTTATATTATTTATAAAAATAAATAAATAAAAAATATATTATTGTCCACAATAATATTTAGACATAAATCGTTATTGATAATTATAATATTTTTTATTAACAAATTATTTTAAGTGATTTTTAGGGAAATAATTTTCAAGTCATTTATTTTTCGCGAAATAAATAAAGTAAAGAAAACATTTGAAATAGTGCTAACTATGCAACTTAGTAATTGATTAGACATTCACCTAGAAAAAAAGATCAAAGTTTTAGATGCTACACGTCAGGTAAATTTTAAAAAGAAAAAAAACTAAAACCCATTTGAAACCAAATTTTTTTTATGCTGGACACGGGTTGGTTTGCCAAACTTTCCACAAGCTCTCAATGGACTCCAAAGTTACTTATTAAATAAATCCACGTTCACATTTGCAATTTCATGTTCTGACCACTCTCCTATCTTACCCAGAAACAAACACCAAACTGGCATAAATAAATGTTTATGTGAGCAACTTTTCCTCTGGGGAACAGTGAAAGCATCAGTGTTGGACCTTTTGTTTATTGAATGAATTATACTCTGATCACGCCATTGGCTCTAGGTTCCTCGAGTGTTGAAAGGTTGCTTGGTTTTCTTTGACAAGAAAAGGAGTAAAAAAGGTGTTTTTAGAGAGAGAGGGGGGGGGGGAGAGTACTAATTTAAGAGTTGTCAATCTTCATGATTTATTGGGGGATATGAAAGAGTGCTTCTATCTCCAATTCACTGTTTTCTATATATATATATATATACCAACACCACATGATACAAGGTTCCCATGCCTTCTGCACTTCTTCATAATCATAAAGGAGTTAGGATCATAAAGTATAAGGGATTGACAAATCTAAGAAAATAAGAATCTAATCTAAACATTTACTTTTGTTTGAAATGTATCTGATTAGACAAAATCTTGAGAATTAAAAATAATAGAAAGAGCGAAAGCAATATATAAAATATAAAGTAAGAGTATGCAAAAACAAAAATCAACCGTGAATGTAGTATGGACTTGTATTATGTAAACTGGAAGTTACATGTATAGAAAAGTGCATAAACTAGAATATCAAGTCATCCACTAGGGTGGTAATCCGCACTCCAGGGAGTATTGATATATGTATTACAAGAAAAAGTTAACCAACTATCATGCAAGTTGGTAACTCTGTATAGTCTATGCTAAATGTATTTGAAAACAAACTTACTTTGTGACCGGGGTACAAGGTAAGAGAGATTGAAGCTTGAAGGGATGAGGGTTTACAAGAGGGAGTGAAGAAGAAGAAGAAGAGAGAAATCAGATTTGAAAATCGAGCCTCCTTCTTCTGTGTTGAGAGAGCGTATTTATAGGAGGTGCTACAGTGAAAGTGTTACAATGTTGAACAGTGTAAAGTGAACAATACTTGGTGAACAATAATGAGTGAACAGTACTGAGTGAATAGTGTATGCCTATTGTGCTATAGTAAATAGCCTTTGCGTCGCTGCAACAGTGTTGTCATGTGATATCTTGTCTTAATTTTGGGCAAGATTGATCCCGTAGCAGTCATCTTCATTGATGTTTCCACTGTGATGTGACTGTGAGAATTCGTCTTAACTATCTTGTCATTTGGAAGATCCACTTTGTGATTCTTCCACTTCTGAGAGCATTGTTCTGAGGACATTACAGTATTTCTCTCTACTTTGGACTGCAGCAAGTGCTGCACTTGCAATGGATTTCTCCTGCAATAATGATGTATTTGATGGGATTGTAGTTATCTAGGTATTCTGGCTATTTAGTCAAGTTCTAACCACAACTTCGGATTCCTACGCTGCTGCAACAATGTTGGCATGTGATATCTTGTCTTAATTTTGGGCAAGATTGATCCCGTAGCAATCATCTTCATTGGTGTTTCCACTGTGATATGACTGTGAAGATCCGTCTTAACTATCTTGTGATTTGGAAGATCCACATTGTGATTCTTTCGCTTCTGAGAGCATTGTTCTGAGGACATTGCAGTATTCCTCTCTGCTCTGGATTGCAGCAAGTGCTGCACTTGCAATGGATTTCTCCTGCAAGAATGATGTATTTGATGGGACTGTAGTTATCTAGATATTTTGACTATTTAGCCAAGTTCTAACCGCACCTTCGGATCCCTATTCATGGTATTTGAATCTATCCCACCATTTTGTTTTGTGTATTCAAACAAGTACAGGTATACTAGGTTTGGTAAATCTCTTATAATCAAATTCCCATGCTGTTACCCATGAGATTTTGAATATTATGAAGAAGTGCATAAGGCATGGGAACCTTGTATTATGTGGTGTTGGTACAAAGTATTCACAAAATATCTGGTATCCTTGTTTGACCGTAGGGTGTAGTATTATATCTAAAGGACCAAAGAGATCCCACCAGGAGTCAAACTAATTTGGTAGGTTTTGTCTTGGGAAGTTGTCTTTGAAAAATACTAGCCAAGTGTGTTGAAAATTTGTATTTTGTCGGAAGAAGACATTCCACCAAGCTTGTTGGTAGTCCCAATATGTGTATGAAGAGGAGTATGGTAAGGTTTGGGTAATCCTAGCTTGGATTTTTCTGGATGTATGAGGTGAGGCTCCCCATTGTGAGGGATGTATGACTTTGTTGATGGATATAGTGGAGTATAAGATATTTATTATATCGATTTTATCAGTAAAGTGGGTGAACTTTTGTTAATTCTGTTTCCACCAAAATTTGCTTATAAAAAACAATTGTTTTATTTGTATTGTCTGGTTTGAAAAACCATTTTTTTTTTAAATATGTTTTTTGCAAATTTGATTGGATCTTTATCAAAAATCCATCTTCTACAATCAATATTTTTTGAAATGATGTTTTTGGAAAGAACTTTGATTTTTGAGAATGAGGGATTGCTTGTAGCCTAATGACCACCTCATTCGAAATTCTTTTGTATTCCACTTGTCTTTTTGCAGCAAGTGGGGAAGGATTTTTTATTACCTCAATGGCACTAGATGGCTCATTTTTTACTTTTTTTGTAAAGATTAAGCTAGTAACTCTAGTGTTTCTTTGGGTAGTATGGTAGCTAGCTGAGCTAGAGCAGGTATGGATTCTTCTTTTGGAGGGGTATTTGGTATTTGATGTTGTTGTAAGAATGATTGATTTTCTACTATCTAAAGCCATGACTTGATTGGTGTCAAGCCTTTTGACTTTGGTGATGTATTGGAGGTTTTGGCAATGGCTTTGTCTTTTTTGGGTCTTGGCATAATGGTATTCCCAGTAAAAAATTCTCTTGTGAGAAAATTAGGTAATGAATTTGAAGAGTCATTTATAAATTTAATGTCAAAATCAAATACTAAAAGTATGGCTTTCCATATGGCAAAAATTCATTTTGATGCAATGTTTAATACTTAAAGTATTGCCTTTTTTATTGTTGAATAGTTTTGTTGGGTGGGATTCCAATATTTTGAGATAAACTGAACAACTTGTTCTTTGCTATTTTTGACTTGTTTAAGAATGCCACCATATTCAAACTCTGAGGCATCTATTTCAACTATTTTGAAAATAGATGGGTTAGTTAGGTGTAAGCATGGTATTTCTTTAACATGAATCTTTATTTGTTTAAGAATGTTTGTATGAACTAAAGTCCATGGCGGGAGATCCTTTTGTAACCTTTGATGTAAAGGTTTGCAAAGAATATTTATATTAGGAAAGAAATCTATAATGTAATTGAGGCTACCTAAGAATCTTTGTAATTGAGTTTTGTCTTTAATCTCATCTGGAAATTTAACAATAAATGAGATTGATCTTTCTATGGGAGTTATGGTGCCTAAATGGATATAATGACCGAAGAATCTAATCTTAGTCTAGAAAAGAGCAATTTTAGTAGGAGAAATTACTAGACCATTTTGTATGATTATTTTTATGAAAGTAGATAAATGTTTGAAATGTTGTTCTATATTAACGGAGAAAACTAGAACATCATCTATATAGACTATAATGTATTCTGAATAAGGATTGAAAATTTCATTCATGATTCTCTGGAATTCTAAAGGGGCATTTTTGAGACCAAATGGCATAACATTCCATTCGTATTGGCCGAAAGGGATAGTAAAAGTTGTCTTATATTTATCTTTTTCACTAATTTGTATATGCCAAAATCCTGACTTCATGTCAAATTTTGAAAATATTTTTGATCTACATAATCTATTTAACAAGTCTTTTTTATTGGATATTGGATATTTATCCATCTAAGGGCTGTATTTAAAGGTTTATAATTAATAACTAATCTGGGACCTCCTCTTTCCAGTTCAACATTTTTATTAACATAGAAAGCAGAACAGCTCCATCGTGATTGGCTTTTTCTTATGAGTTTTTTATTCAAGAGGTTTTCTATTTCTGCTTGGCAAAATTTTAAGACTTCTTGATTCATTTGTGTAGGACGGGCTTTTGTAGGTATTTTGTTTTCAAAAAAATCTTGTTCATAAGGCAAGTCAACAATATGCTTCTTTCTTTCCCAAAAAACATTGGGTAAAGTGGAGCAAATAGTTTTCTCTATGTGTTTTTGTAGGGAGGCTATTTTTTCTAGGATGTTTGGTTTTATAAGATTTTCTTCTATTCTTTTGAATTATAAATCTTCTTTTAAGAATTCAAGCTGGTTCTCTTTGTCTTTTATAAGGCAATTTATTTCTGAAATAGAATGTTCTTGTAAGATATTTAAGTTTCTCTTTTGTGGTTTTGTTATGAAATTAAAGGTGATTTTTCTATTGATAGCATGAGTTTAAATTCCTTCATTAGTAACTATAATAGGTTTGATTAATTGTATGAAATGTGTTCCTAGAATTACTTGTTGCCTCATATTTTTGACTAAAAGGAAATATGTTTTGTAGGAGATTTGGTTTTTTATTAGTAAAGCTTATGGCAATTTGTATTGAATATTTAATTTATTTCCTAAGGCTGATTTTAGAGATTTGGAAGTTTTATCGAAGTATCTTATTGGAATAAGGCCTTCTTTGATATAATTGAGATAAGCCCCTGTATCAAAGAGTGCTGTTGTTTCGATAATAAATTCCTTATTGATTTTTATCATTATATTTATTACCCATTTCCTAGAAGTTATTTTTGTTAATAACATAAGAAAGGCTGGGTTAGTAGTATCATAAGTATTAATGATTTCATTTTGATCTTCTAATTTTGTTTTTCCTTTTATGACAAGAAATTTTATATCGGAGATTTCTTGTTTCATTTCTAATTGGGTTGCTTTCAAGGCTTGTATTTCTAATTTTTGTTGCTTTATTTCGTTTTGGAGATCATTAATATTTATAGGCCTTGATTGGTTTTTTTTGTTTCTATTTATAATGTCTTTTAGATTGTAGGAAGTATTAGGTTTAGAAGTAATATTCATAGAAGATTGTAGTCTATCTAGGTATTCTTTTTTGGCTTCTGGGTCGGTTATTTTGTCAGCAGTGCCGAGGAGGAATTCTTCTTCTTTTGTTAATATATTTATTTCAGGAATAGGTTTTTCGGGAGAGGCGTCTTCATATTCTGACTTTGAAGAGGTTTCTATTTCATTTATTTGGAGACCTTCTTCTTCAAAGAAGTTCATCAGAAGAAGTATCATCGGTTTCTATAAGGATGTTGTTTAACCGGTATAAAGTATTACTATTTAAAGATAGTTCATTCAAACATTTATTAATCTTACAATATTTTGAAATATGTCATTTTCTATCGCAAGAGTAACATTTAATGTCTTTAAAAAATTTCTTATTAGTCTGAGGTCTATGTTGGTGTTTTCTTTTAATTTTATGAGGTTGTGATTTGTTGCGGTGTTTCTTTGTTCCTTTCTCATAAGGGCAAGTTCCTTTATATTTTGGTTTTTTTTTTTTTTTTTCATTATAAGAGGGGTCGTATTAGGCACAGAAGTCTCCTAAACTTTTGTTGGTGAGAGATTGTTCTTCCTTGAGTTATCTTTGTAATTTGATTGTATTACACATTTGTGTTCCCTGTTTATAAACATAAGAGACTATTTCTCCATAAGAAAGTAAATCATAAGGTATTTGGCCACTGTATTCTTCTCTAATTATATTTCTAACTCGGTCACCTATTATTTAGGGTAAACCTACTAAGAATTTTTCTTTCCAAAAGGGATGGTTGCAATCTAGTCTAACAAGAACCCTTTGAAGGAAAAGTTCTTGTATTCTCTAAATCTCCCTAAGGATTTGTATCGCACGTTGGATAGGAGATCTTAGTTCCTATCTCTAATATGTGAAGGGTCTCCTATGAAGTGCTATGAAATGAAGTAAATAAGAGTATTCACCACATCTTGGATGAGATGTCCTTGCTCATCATCCATGCATTGTCCAAAGTCATCTATTTTATAAGCAATTAGAATTTGTATTCTCTGTTCATTGGTTAAAGAGTTATCCCACCAATATTTTAGTTGTCCAGTGAATCCGGCTACTAAAAGATTAGCAACAGCATGATCAGAAATATCTTGCTGTGTTTTGTAGGCATTAGCAAGCATTACCATGTTGTTTAAAATGTTCATAATATTACTTTCTACTACACCATCTATATTCCATTCGTAAATGGCATTTGGAGAGTATTTATTTTGTATTTTTTTGATGATTCTTCTTGAGCGATGTCTGGTGGGGTAGCTCTATTATAATAAAGTTTTTGGGATTGTCTCCAATTGAGTCTGTTTACCTCAGCGACTGATTCATTGTCAGAGTCACTAGAGGGTTTCATTAAACTATTAAGAGTGGGTTGATCTGGAGTGTCCCTAATAATTAGTCATTGGAATTTATGGATGCCTAGTATAGGAGTAGGGTCTAGCTTTGATTTCCCTAAAAGTTTCTTCTTTTGTTCTATGGCTTTGGCAAATTCTGGGTTAAGGTTTTTTGGGAATTCAAAAGCCTTAAAAATGGGTTTTTTGAGTGTTTCTATTTGTGGTGTGGTTAGTTGGGTAGGATTTTGTATGGTAGGTTCTATCCAATTCAACTGTTTTCCTATGGTTACTAGATGTTGATTAGTATAATTGTTTTGTTCAATAACCTTATAAGTATAAAGAGAATCTGTTTTGTCTGGAACTCTAAAAGGAGTAGTTGTAACCTCGCTTTCTCCATGTTGTATTTTTATTCTCCTAAGGGGTGGATGATTGGATTCTATAGTTTCACCATTATTAAGTTTCCACTTATAATGATAATCTAAAACAACTATTTCTTTTGGTTCAAGAAATTGTTCTTCTATCCAGTCAAAGAAAAATAGATGGACTCCATATTTATATATGTAGTCGTAATATTTTCGCTTGATATCTTTTGCTTTATCAGCAAAGATTTTGAACAACAATTCTCTGATTTGTTTGTTGTCTTCAAAATTAAATTCCTTGTTAAGGAATGCCCTGTTTGGTTCAAATTGTTTTTCTAAAACATTAAGTTTTGCATCTATCATTTGTGAATATGTAGGAAAGTGACGAGGAGAGTCTGTATTTTCTAGGACTGGTCGGGCTGGTTCTATTGGTAAACTAGCCTGGAAATCCCTAATATATTATCTAGACCACTAATTTCTAGTTCAGGTGGTATCTTGGGATTATTTCTATGGGTATTAGGAGGTAAATGTGTTGTATCCCGTATGAAAGTATCTTTATGAGTACTTGGAGGAATGGTGATTATGGGTGGAAGATTAGGATTAAAGTCTATTGATCTTGAATAAAAAATATGAAATGAAGGACTAGATCTTGAATCAAAAGATCTTCTGGGAAACCTAATAGTGACCCTTCCTTCTGGATGTTGAATAACATTGGTCGGATTTGTATTTTGAACAACTTGTTGAGGAGTTTGGTTTTCTAATTCCCATTGTTCAGGTAGTGTGACTTGATTCCAATTAATAGACCTAGGAATTGTTGTATTTGCTCTAGAAATGTCAGTTTGGAGGAGAAGTGTTTCTCCTCGTGGACTATCTTTAAAAGCATTTTCTCCAAAGGCAGAGGCCATGACTTTGTAATGAATCCTATAGACAAGAGTTAAAGGAATAGATCCATCTGCTACTTTGTAATTATGGGTTTTTATTTGGAGTGTGAGGGCTCTAAGAATATTCTTATCCTTAAGGGATACTGAGAAATTGGGGGTAACAGTCAAAATGTATTGATCCTTTGCAGAGACTTGTCTCTACAGTACCGAAAATGGATTCATTATAGTTCAAGAGACGTGAATCTCGTAAAACTAAGAGAATGGAAGTATTAAGACATTCTTTTGTAAGAGGTTTGATTCCTACTTAGACTAGTCCTATATGAATATAATTGTATTTTTGTTTATGCTTTTTGATAGACTCATGATTCAAAAGATGTATTTTTTCATAAGAATTAGAAAGAGGAATTTCTCTTTCTTCAGTAGCTACGACATAATTTGATTTTTTGAAAAATTTTAATTTTGATTTTTTGTATATTTCCTTAATCTAGACTTTAGGAATTTCCCAATTTTCTATAGATTTGTTGAAATCCTCTATCCTTCCTTCTTCTTTATGTATAGGACCTAGATTTGAGTCCATTTGTGATAGAGAACTAGAGAAAGATGTAGATCTTCTAAGTAAGCTCATACCTAAGATTGGAACTGTTCCTTCTTCAGAATCGTTACAGAGCTAAATCAACGGTCTCATTGCCTCTCAGGGACTTACGGCCTGGACCACTCTGTAAAAACAAGAAGGATGCCAACGAATAGCTATCAATCCGTGAGTATGACTTTACAAAAGACTATATATATATATATGAGGAAGACAAAGATATTATCTCCATCCTGATTTTTTATAAACTCTTGATGATGTGTAAGTTGAGCAAAGGAGTGGGGGGTTCTTGCTTTGTGTTCAATTTGGAGGAGAAAAGAACACTACAAGTGTCATAACTTGACACAAAGGGACACTTAAGTGCCATAATTTATGAAATGTACACTTAAGTGCCACATTCGAAGAAAAATGGATCACTTAAGTACCACTTCGGCCAAAACGCTGACGTGGCATTTTTCCGGCAAAGCGAGTGCAAAACGATGCCGTTTTGCATGCTGACATGGCCAAATAATGCAAAAACGGTGTCGTTTTGGGTTGATGTGGAAAAATAATAATATAAAAATTAATTAAATTAAATTTAAAATTAAATTTAGTTTTTTTGGTCGAAAAATTAAATTTAGTTAAAATATTAAAAAATAATAATTTTAAAATTAAAAAATAAAAGAAAAGAAAAGGGGAGAGCGGTGGCTGAGGGCGCCGCCGCCGCCTCCTCGCCATCGCTGGGAAGGGCTGGCGACGGAGGGGGAGGGTCGGCCGGGGTCGCAGAGACCTATCCAGGGGTCGATGACCTCGGCCGACCGGCGGCGAGGGCTCACGAGCCTTCGCCCAGATCCGGCGAAGGGCCGCCACTCACCAGGGCAACCCCCTCACCTAGATCCAGCGAGGGTCGACAGCCCTCACCCAACCGGGCCAAGGGCCGCCGCCCACCGGGGTCGCCGACCGGCGGCCCTTCGCCGGATCCGGGCGAGGGCTCACGAGCCCTCGCCACCGCGGCCAAGGTTGCCAGCCCTTGGCCGGGCTCGGCGACCCCGGCCAACTCTCCTCCCTCTGTCGCCAACCTTTCCCGGCAACGGCGTAGCCACCACCCCCTTTTCTTTTCTTTTCTTTTTAATTTTAAAATTATTATTTTTTAATATTTTAACTAAATTTAATTTTAAATTTAATTTAATTAATTTTTATATTATTTTTTATCACGTCAGCCCAAAACGATGTTGTTTTTGCATTATTTGGCCACGTCAGCGTGCAAAACGGCGACATTTTGGGTTCACTTCGCCGAAAAAATGCCACGTATGCAATTTGGCCGGATTTTGGCTGGATTGGCACTCAAGTAATCTATTTTGCTCCAATTTTGGCACTTAAGTGTACCTTTCGTAAGTTATGGCACTTAAGTGTCCCTTTCTGCTAAGTTATGGCACTCCAAGGATCCGCGTCTCCAATTTGGAGAGATTAGGTTTGTCTCAGGGAAAATCCATATGGTTTCTTGATGACAAAACATTCTAAGTGTACTAACATATGCAATTGAGTGTGTAGAAGATGTCGCCTCTACATACGAAGTCTCATCTGTGATCGTTGTTAGCAAGAGCACGTCTAGAGTTTTGAACGACCTTTGCTCTATAGGAGGTGAACAAGCTATTGGACATGAGTTTTATTGATGATTGGATGGACCTTACAAAAGGTGGACAAGTTATAGAGCAGGGAATATGTGGATGTCTGGAAGGACCTTGTGGATGTTAAACTAGAATATATGTAATTGTTAATAGGGTCGGGATAGACTAATAGAAGGTGAATGAACTGGAGGACATGAAGACACCAATAAGCTTGGATGGACCTTGTGGATGATGAACAATCTGGAGCACGTGTACTCATCAAAGAGTTTGGATGGACTGAACAATCAACAAAATACAAGGTCATCAATATGCTTAGAGGTACCTAAATGTAGAGGGAGAACAAGCTCGGGTGTGTACAAGCTTAAATGGATCTAACTGCATATGGTGTTCTCGCTACTACAAGCCTCTACGATTTTGGAGGGAAGACCCACACTCTTTATGAATTTGATTTGAATTCAAATGGGTGTTTTATAGCTAGTCTTTAGCATTGGAATCCACAAAAAGCAAATTGGAGAAGATCATAACAGTTTACCAGATCATACAAGCAACAGAGGATGATACACCGTTGCATAGTCATTTGAGACTGCATGGCTAATTCAACCCAAGCGAAGTAGTAGAGTTGGGGGGAAACGAAAAAAAAAAAACTAGTCTATACTCTAGGCATTCATCTTCCAATTGTTCTTGTGAGCAAAAGTTATGTAAATCATATTGTATTTCTTTGTAGAATTCTAAGTGTTTGCAATCAGAAGAGAGTGTCGAGTGTAATAAGGATTGATTGTATTTGTATAGCAGAGTTACGAGTAGAAAGAAGTATCATTAAACACTGTAACATCTCGAAAATTATTTAATCAATCCTAGCTTGATTTGAGATGTTGAAGCTAGGAGGGTGGAATAGGCTCAATGAATAAGATAATTGCTGTTAATATGCTTCATATTTCTTCTATCCCTTAAGATATTTTATGTTATGTTGATAACTAACTTTGTAGACGCATGATTGTTTCACAAAACCAGTGCCGCTCCACGTGCTATCCAACACTTTATGTGCAAAAGATTCAAGTTCCACATTCAAGTGAAGCTCATAATACAATTTATTTTTATGCTTTTTTTTTCATAATACTAGCCATACTGTCAATATATCTCCTATATTTTAGTGAAAATAATGCATGGTCATCTTTTACCTTTGGTAGGAATTAATAAAATTGGATGGACCCTTTGGTTCGACCCTTGACACCCCCGAGGACCCCTGAATAGTTTTCTCACGGATGCGTATATCTATCGTTCGGGACTTTCCAAGCAGGCTACCGTTGCAGACTTTTTCTTTCTTCTAGGCCAAGCCACCAAGGCCATCCTAGAGTCGTGAACGCACACTCTTCCGGTACTCTCGCATTACCTAGACCGTTTTTATTGGCTAGAGCATCCCTCTAGGCCCTTTTCGATCGCCTCTGCTTGGGAAGCAATTCGACCGAAGAGACACATCGTCCCATGGTTCTCCTTCGTCTGGAACACTATGCACTCCCCTAGGTACCGGTTTCACCTATGGCTCATCACCAAAAATCAATTACCCACTCATGTTTTATTACTATCCTATGGTAGGATTGCGGATGGGTCTTGTGCTTTTTGCAATTTAAGACCTGATTCTATTGATCATCTATTTTTTGGATGCAATATTACTGCTGGCCTAGCTTTGTCTTGGGCTACGAAATGCAATCTCTCTTGGCAAAATAGATCGTGGATGGAAAACCTACTTTGGACCATCAAATTTCTCTCCGGCAATGAATTCTCTCAGTGCATTGCTCGGTTTGCATTTGGAGCCCTTTGTCACCTAATTTGGAAGACAATGAATAACATTCTCTTCCGGAGCCAGGTCCTGTTTGTGCTTGCTTTGAAATAACACCTACTCAAAGTCATCAAGGACAAGGCTACAACTTTCAACAATGTTGCGGACACGCCAAGGAATAGGAGGATTCAACGTAGTTGGGGACTTGATCCCTCTATATTCTCTTCCTAGGTGTTTGGTTTTCTCTGTACTGTTTGCTCGAGGGTTGCCGTTGTTTTGGCTTCCCCTCTTTCTCCTTTTACTCTCAGCACCCTTCCACTCGTATTGACATTGTTGTCTTTATGAGTGCAAGTTTTGTTGGTGCCGAGACTTACTTGCTGTATAGCTCTTTTGGTTAAAAGTCAATACATATCTTACCTTACCAAAAAAAAAAAAATAAATAAATAAAATTGTTAGTATTAAATTTGGACGAGCAACTTTGGGTGCGTTTGGTAACATTTCTGTTTAAAAATTGGTCCTGGGAACAGAAATAGAAAAAAGTATTTCTGTTTCTGAGAACAATTTTTGAACAAAAAAACACGTTTGGTAAATCTATTCCAGAAATATAAAAAGAATAGAAACACGTTTGGTAAATTTGTATAATTTTTTTATTTCTTTTAATTTTTTAATATTTTTATTTTATTTTTTATATTTTCTTTCTTATTTTTCTTATTTATTTTTCCTTTTTCCTTTTTCCTTTTTCCTTTTTTTCTTTTTTTCTTCTTTTGGCCGGTCGCCGGCCTCGGCCATGGCCGGCGACCGGCCGACGAGGGTCGGCGGCCTCGCCTTGGCCGGGCGAGCTCGAGCTCACCCGGATCCGGCGAGGCCGACCTCACCCGGGCCGGCCGAGCGAGGCTCCGGCGACCTCACCCGGGCCACCGCCGGCGACGAGCTCACCCGGCCGAGCTCACCCGCAAGGCCGAGCCAAGCCTCGCCCAATGACGGCGAGGCTCGGCCTCGATGGGGCCGGCGAGCCTCGCCGTGGCTGGGCGAGGCCGCCGGCCCTCATCGGCCGGTCGCCGGCCATGGTCGAGGCCGGCGACCGGCCAAAGAAAAAAAAAAGAAAAAGAAGAAGAAAAGAAGAAGAAAAAAAGAGAAGAAAATGGAAGAGAGAGAAAAATTGTTCCAAAATTTTGTTCCGTAAACAAGAAACAACTTTTTTTTTTTCTTGTTTCGTTCCAAATGTGTTTCTGGAAACAAAAAACACTTTTGGAACAAAAACGCAAACAAACGCGTTTCTGTTCCTTTTTTGTTCCCAGGAACAAAAAAACAGAAATTTTTGTTCTTGGGAACAGAAACAAGTTGCAAACAAACAGGCCCTTTCTGTTTCTTCTTTCGACGCTTGAAATTATTGGTAGTTAAATTTGGCACTTAAGCTTTTGGTACTCATTTTTTCAGTTTTATCATACCAATCCTAAAGAGAATTTTTAACTTAATTAAGTCCATCGAGTGGATGCAAATTAAGATTGTCAAACAAGCTCAATCTCATTAAATGCTGGATTTTCAGTTTTTGGAACTTAATTAGATTATCAAAACGGCATTAAAATTTTGACAAAGAAAGAGATTTTAAAATAGCTAGCCAAAAAAAAAAAAAAAAAAAAACAGGCGTTAAGATAAACCATTTGTCATTTCTTCTGTTAATGTTGGCTGGGGACAGAAACTTGGGCCTTGAGTGATTTTAGGGCTTACTACCCAGTGCAACGAGAAACGATCCTCCACAGGCATCATGCATGTAACTTGTCACACGTGCCAATAGAACGCAAGTTCGTAGCAAATTGCTAAACAATACGTGATTAAATGTGTCATGCAAAGAGCACTTTTAGGCAATACGAGAAAAGACTGCCTCAGTTATGGAACCTGATTCGATCCGAAATACATGGATGGGTCAGGGAAATGAATTAAGCCTGGGATCAAGACCTGCATTGATGCCGGTTGAGGTTCAGCCCTTTAGCTCTATGGTTATGGGTTCTTCACAAAAAGAAGCACCAACTTTCGTATGGGGGCCTATAGTTACCTTAATCTGTATGTGATGCATGAAAAGGGATTAACTTTCACAGAGGAGACATTTCGACTCAACTTTTCATCTAGGATGCAATTTCCACTCAAATTTTCAAGGGTCTCGTGAAAAGGCACGAACTTTTATGCGAGAGACAACTTTGGCCAGCATTGGAATTTCTATCAAAATGTGCAGACGTGGCATATGAGGTGATGAAGGGATATTGACATGGCAAGTTGAGTGCCACTGTGCCATGTTAGTCGAGTGGCTTCAATAAAGAATTAAAAGGATGTTGTCTTTTGCATGTGATAGAAAACAACATAGTTTACAACTAAATTGAGGATAACTTGGAGTCGTATGAAAAGATATTATTCTCACAAAACAAGATAAAATGATGTTGTTTTGAGCCAACTAATGGAATTTCAAATGGAAGGGAGGGAGGTAGCGCGCGCTGCAAATTAGGGTTTAGGGTTAGTGTTCTTCACAAAATAAGATTGTAGGTGGGAAATAGGGGTACATTTGATGAATGTGCACTTGTGAAAAATCCCAAGCCCCAACTCGAGTATCTCATTCTCTTTCTCAATCAATCTATATTTAAGCCCAAACATTTGAGTCAGAAAATATAGCGTTTCGATTTACTATGGAAGTAATATTTGATGACATGGCATTCGTCATTCACTAAGTCAATGTTCCTTTTCCATTAAAGAAGTGGCTAAAATGGTCTCTTGGGTAATAGTACAATTTATGTACTCACGAAAGTTTGAGCCACATTTGCCCCCAAGGTGAAAATTCGGTCATTCTATGATGGTTGAAAGTTTGAACCAAATTCGTCCATCAAGTGAAAGCCGGTGCCTTTTTCTATAATAAACTCCCTCTAGTTAGTAGCCAATGATCACCTCTAGATTAAGTTGGGATGAAACAGATTGAATTGGACAAAATTAGCCAAAAAGACCATGAAAGTATATCCTTTTGAATTATATAGGTTAGGCCTAGCATGTTATTGGAACTTGCCTAATCGAGTTGGGGGGACTAGCTCAAGCCCAATCGGGCCTCTAGATGAGCTTTGGGCGGATTGGATTCAATTCCCTAGAACATCATTTCCAAAAGTCCCTAGGGCCTCCCCCAACTATTTGTTGGATCAAACTACTAAATCTCAACCTATGATGGGATAAAATCAAACTGTCTATCGATATTGATGGTTTTTATGTGATGGGCTTAAGGCCCGTCCGCCCATGTTGGGCCTGAAAGCCCGGCCCACAATATTAGGGCCCATGGATGAAGGGGCACGATTCCTGTTTGGAGGGAACGTATATAAGGGAGGAAAGAGAGGGAGAAGGCACCCTTTGGCATAACGTACGTTCCTCTCCCTCTCTCCCACCAAAAGAAATGACAAACACTTACGGCGACGCCATCTTCCCTTCAAGGCCAATCGACGCCATCGGATCGAACATGATCGGTTTTCTCTTCCTCGATCTTCGGCATTGGTGTTTAATCTGTGGCTAACAAGGTACGCTCGAATCTGTGGTGTGCTTTAGGATCGGTGATACGTGTTATTCCCGGGCTTCGTCTTCCACATTGATTTAGGGGTTCGATTTAGTGTCGAATTCGCTTTTCGGGGATCAGTTATTCCCAACATTGGTATCGAGCCCTAGTTCACGTTTTTCCCGACCTGTGTTGATGTTTTTGATTGATTTTTCGCGAAAGTAATTCGGCCGTACGGATCGGGGCAAGAAATCCCGACACCCGAGCGCTATTCGACCATTTTTTCGAGTTTCTGTGATTCGAAATCGATTTCTAAAGGCATAGGGTGAAAGGGCTCGTCGAGACGAGTCCGGCGACATGTCGTGTGCCGCCGGGAGACGGCGAACGCCCCCACACGCGCGGCCAGAAGGCGCTGCGCGTGGGCGCGACGCGCCCGGAAGCGCTGGCTCGCCCAGCACGTGCGCGCCGGCGACCGGCGAACCGGCACGCGCCGGTCGGCGAACCGACGCGTGCTGACGTCACGATAACCGCCGGGATGACGTCATCGCCGACAACCGTTAGGACGGCCGGTCACCGGCCGGCGACCCGACCCGACGTCGACCCGACCCGCGGACACCTGGCACACGCGCGGCACGTGCCGGATGACGTCTGCATGACGTCATCCCGCGCACGCGCGCGGCACGTGCAGTCGGTTCGTCCGACCCGGCCCGATCGGCCGACCTGACCGACGACCGTTGACCGACGACCGTTGACCGTTGACTTTGACCGTTGACCCGGGAAAAAAAAAAAAAGAAAAGGAATTTGTTTCAATTATGTCTGTGTGGGTTAGAGGTAATCCATCTTTTTTATTCTGCATTTGTTGCATGAATCATGGAAAATTATGTATTTTCCATTTTGTTTAATTGTGGATTATAAGTGATCCATTTGAGTTCTGCATTCGTTGCAGGAAGTATGATGCGTTATGCACGGATACCTGCAATCCCGAGAACGGACGAAAGAAGAGCTAGACTGAAAAGGCTGACGAAAGAGTTAGCTGATTATCGGTGGCTTGATGGTGATTTAGTATCACACATGGTCAAGGTCAATCAGATGATATAGGAAATCATCTGGAATGGTTATCTTATGCCGGATTTTGAGAAGGTGCCGGCTTTGATGAACACTCTTCCACCTGAATGGCAAGTAGTGTTAGATCGGCTATGGGAGGTCAACGTGGTCCCGGATTACAAGGGGCTAGTGGAAGCTTTTGTAAGAGAGTACTATAGGATTGAGTTGGCCAAAACTTCAACCCTTAGATTGAGCGCCACATGGCGCAGAGTGAATGCGCCTTGGTGGCGACATGAAAGCTCTCCAAAGGTTTTCCCATGGTTGGCAAATGTGCCTTCGGTTTTTCTCGATACTTTGATTGATAGATTAGAAGGGACTTTCCCTATTTATTTCTTAGATTAGTTTGAGATGTTTTTGAGTGTTGAATATCTCTTTCTAAGTTGATATTTCTTTTTGGATATATTACTTAGTGTAATGGATTGTTGTATTAGTTGAAAGCATTATTATTTCATTGGATGTCAATTATCTTTGTTGCTTTTTGTTAATTGCTGATTGCTTTGTGGGTAGTTAGTCAGGTAGTTATAGAAGTTTTTGTAACTTCATAGAATTTGTTTTGCATAAGACAATTATATTAATGATAGTTTTAAGTTAGGATTTTGGAGGATGATTGGAAACATAGTGACCTTTTGATTCTGAAACCTTACTTGAAATTATTCATTAATATGATGGGTCTGTGCAAATAGGGATGCATAAATGATAGGCATTAGTTATTCGTGCATGTATGTCCGATGTGTTCGGATCGATGTTTTCAGCAACTAAGAACGTAATTGCTGATATGAACGGCAACAATTGTGAAATATTGAATATGAATATTCAATATGTGCTGGAAAAGCAAGAAGCACTAGAAGCTCTTGACCATGTTATGGAAGATCTTGAGGATGCTGTGCGCCACCTTGAGCTGGTAGAGGACCGCTTAACGGCATGTGAGCTGAAAATAGAAATTTACAATGCTGGTTCTAGCTCAGAAAGGGCTTTGAGCTCTAAGCGCAAGCGTATTGATTCGTTCAATATGTGGGAATGCAAAGGATCAAGTCCTTATTGCAAGAGATCAAGAGTTAACCAACACAAAAGAGGAAAACGTCCTCAAGTGAAGAAAATGTCAAGGGTGAGGTGTTACAATTGTGACAAGAAAGGTCACTATGCTCGCGATCGTCGTGAGCCAAAGAAGGTAAACACCTCTTGTACATTTGAGAACTTTACTTTTGTGTCAAGTTCTGTATTATTAGCTGAATCCAATCCTTTGTGGACTGTAGATTCAGGAGCAACAGACGATGTAGCGAAGGATAGAGGATCCTTCGTGGAATTCCGACGAATACCAACTGGAACTAAGTGGATCTATGTGGGAAACAACTCCAGAGCTGAAGTTAAAGGGATTGGCACCTGCCAACCGAACATGTGTGGTGGGCGCACCTTGTTCCTACATGATGTTCTAAATGCTCGGAGATTCGTCGAAATTTAAGTGTCTGTTTTTGATATTGGTTAAGCTTGGTTTTAGTGTGAACTTCCGTAATAACGGTGTAGATTTGTATTTGGATACAAACTACTATGATTATGGTCACTTTCTGGATGGTTTTATTGTACTAAATGTTGACTGTGGTGATGTCAATATATGTTATTCCCTTGTTTCACGTCTTCTACTTCATATGATAATGATGTGAATGTGTGGCATGCTAGACTTGGTCATATTGACCAATAATGTATGAATAGACTAGCCAAAAAGGGCTTGTTGGGCAACATTGAAAAGTCGATTTGCCCATATGTGAGCATTGCCTAGTAGGGAAAATGACAAGGAAAACATTTGGAAAAAGTAAAAGAGTTGAATTTCCTCTGCATTTAATCCATTCGACGTCGTGGTTAAATGACTGTGAGAATAAGGCATTGGGCTGTTTATTTCATCACTTTTATAGATGATTATACTCGATTCGGATATGTCTTTTTGATTTCTCATAAATCTGAAGCATTATGTTGTTTCAAAAGGTTTATGAACTTGGAAGAAAATCAATTAGACAAGAAAATAAAAGTATTGAGATCCGATCGAGGTCGAGAATATTTATCGATGAGTTCGAGAAAATAATGTGATGAAAAGGAATATAAATACAGTTGTCTATTCCAAATACTCCTCAACAAAATGGTGTTGCAGAGAGAAGAAACAGAACCCTGCTGGAAATGGTTAGGTCCATAATGGCGCATGCTAACTTACATATCACTTTTTGGAGTGATGCGTTGTTAACTGCTGCCTATATACTTAACCGAGTGCCTTCCAAATCAGTTACTTCCATTCCATATGAGTTATGGACAGGTAGAAAACCGGACTTAAGTTTTCTTAAGCCATGGGGTTGTGCTGCCTATATTCATGAGTCCTCTCACAAGTTTGGGAAATTGAGTCCCAAAGGAAATAAGAGTATTTTCATGAGATACTCCGAACACTCGAAAGTGTATGTGTTCATTGGTGAGCAGGAAAGTGAGAGTATAACTGAATTTGAATCACGGGATGTCACATTATTAGTGGATGAATTTCCTAAGAAGGGCGAAATAGGGAAGATTACCCCTATTTGAAACCTTGGATCAAGATAATGATATTAATGGAGTTCATCCAAGTGGGAGTAATATGAGAAGTGATGAATTGAATTCAACTCATTCTCAATTGCAACCACATGATGAGATGATATCGTCATTATCTAATCCAAGTGGGAGCATAATGGGGAATGATGTGCAAAGTGTACAATCTCCCATACGGCGAACAAGTCGCCAAAGTATTCCCCGTCGACGTTTTAACATTGAAGGGGAAACTTTTATGATTGCTCCGCAAGATAAGGATGAGCCAAGAAATATTAATGAGGCTCTGAATTGCCCTAATAAGGAAAAATGGATTCATGCAATGAAAGAGGAAATTGAGTCAAGAAGTCAAACCAAGTCTGGGAACTGGTTGATCTTCCAAAAGGACGCAGAGCTATTGGGAACAAGTAGGTTCTCAAAATAAAGCGAAAGGCTGATGGCTCGATAGAGAGGCATAAGGCTCACCTTGTGGCGAAGGGGTATAATCAACAGGAAGGAACTGATAATGAAGATACATTTTCTCCTGTAGAGGGATTTACCTCGATTCTCATTATTCTGGCAATAGTGGCTAGTATGGATCTTGAGTTACATCAAATGGATGTAAAGACTGTTTTCCTCAATGGAGAATTAGAGGAAGAAATATATATGAAACAACCTGCTGGTTTCATAGTGAAAAGGCCAAGAAGAAAAGGTATGTCGACTTTGGGGATCGATATATGGCCTTAAGCAGTCATCGAGACAATGGTATATACGTTTTTCATAATACCATAATGGCATATGACTTTACAATAATTGATGAGGATTATTGTGTATATATCCAAAGATCCAAAGATCAATTTGTGATCATATCATTATATGTTGATGATATACTAATTGTCGGAAGTAATATGGAGTTTGTTAATATTGTGAAGAATTGGTTATCTTCCAACTTTGAGATGAAAGACATGGGTGATGTTGCATACATTCTTGGAGTTAAGATTTCAAGATTGTAAACCCATAGATACTCCTATTGCAAAAGGTGAAGGATTGAACCATAGACTGTGTCCAAGGACTCCACAAGAGAAAGAACAAATGAAACATGTTCCTTATGCTAGTGCTGTTGGAAGCTTGATGTACGCTATGATGTGTACAAGACCTGGCATATGTTTTGCAGTTGGAATGATGAGTAGATACCAATCCAATCCAGGTCAAACACGTTGGAAAGCCGTTAAAAGAATACTTAGGTATCTAAAGGGGACTGCTGATTATACGTTGAGTTATTATGGAAAGGATCTGCAACTCAAAGGCTATTTTGATGCTGATTGGAGAGGAGATTTAGATGAAATAAAATCTACTTCTAGGTTTGTTTTCTTACCGAATAATGGCACCATATGTTGAAGCAGTAAGAAACAAAAGTGTATAGCCTTGTCCACGATGGAAACTGAGTTCGTGGCATTATCAGCAGCAATAAAAGAAGATGTTTGGCTTAAGAGATTATTGGATCATTTAGGTGTTATTTGAAGTGCTGCAGATTCATTATTGGTTAACTGTGATAGCCAAGCAGCAAAAGCGTACACCAAAGATCCAAAATATCATGGCAAGACCAAACACATAGATACCAAGTATACTTTTGTCAAGGATATGATTGCACGAAAAGATGTGAACTTAGAATACATACTACGCATAGAATGGTAGCAGATCCTATGACAAAGCCAATACCTAGAGATGTGTTTTGTGGCCATATGAAATCTCTAGGATTGCGTAGAGGCTGATGTACTGAATATTGTTATTTCCCTAAGTGTTCACATTTGATGAATTTATGTTTTCATCATTAATGCCTATGAATCTTTGTTTGATCTTTATGCATCTTAATGCTCAGTGCATTATTTTAAGTTGAGGAAGTATGTCGGACAGATATAAGATTAGCCCACTCACACGGGTAATCGCCTCTATTTACTATGTGATAAATAGATATGAGACTGTTTTTAAGCTTATTATCTAGGTGATAATCGAGAGCTCAAGCTTAAAATACGTATGTCGCCTTAACTGAGTGTTAAGATAAGGACATAATACTTACTATGTCCGAAAGTAAAATACCCCACATATTTTACTTTATCTGTATATGATGCTAGATGTGAGTTCTGATGAATTTTGTGAATGAGTAGATACGTGAACTCAAGTTAGACATTGGGTATGTCCGAACTATCATCTGTACGGTATTGAAAGGTGTAGACATACGCTCCATGGGAAAGGAGTTAAATACCGTAATACGTATTTCATACTACGTATGCATGAGACGACCAATAAGAGTGGCAAAAGTTTGATCTCAACTTTTGTGTCGTGTGAGACTCTTGAGGAAAAATGTTCCTCAATTTTTAGTCCCCTCATGACTCTTACTTATTCTCAAAATTTCTATTTTGTGTTTGCTATCTTAGGATGTTGCCAATGGTCATGAGTTTGATTCGATCTAATGGGGCATTTCTAGAAAAGCAAGCTGAACTGAAATTGAGAGTTTGAAGGAAAGAGGAAGATCGAATTTGGAGAATCACATTGTAGTTTTGTATTCATCGGTTAACCAATTATGACTGTCTTTGGGATAATCATAATTGTGAATACAATATATATATATATATATATATATATATATATATCATTATTTGAAAGAGATCAAGAGAGATATAAATGTGATCGATCGATCTAGGGTACTGCATACTAAATCTACTCAGAGTGTGATGCCCATTATGAGCTGCTATATATTCCTAACAGATGTATAGCAACGAGCTCTCAAAGTATGCTGGTCGCACGGATTATTCACCGCATGAATGTTGAAGAGAGGTAAAGAGAATCCTGTTTCAGCCCACCATGTGCGAGTGGGAGATGATGGTTTTTATGTGATGGGCTTAAGGCCCGTCCGCCCATGTTGGGCCTGAAAGCCCAGCCCACAATATTATGGCCCATGGATGAAGGGGCACGATTCCTGTTTGGAGGGAACGTATATAAGGGAGGAAAGAGAGGGAGAAGGCACCCTTTGGCATAACGTACGTTCCTCTCCCTCTCTCCCACCAAAAGAAATGACAAACGCTTACGGCGACGCCATCTTCCCTTCAAGGCCAATCGACGCCATCGGATCGAACATGATCGGTTTTCTCTTCCTCGATCTTCGGCATTGGTGTTTAATCTGTGGCTAACAAGGTACGCTCGAATCCGTGGTGTGCTTTAGGATCGGTGATACGTGTTATTCCCGGGCTTCGTCTTCCGCATTGATTTAGGGGTTCGATTTAGTGTCGAATTCGCTTTTCGGGGATCAGTTATTCCCAACAGATATAAACTTTAGTACACTAGCCATGCAATCATTATTTCTAAAATTTCTTAATTCTACACACAGCACGATTCAGTCTCTCGCAAGAAATTTCCAATCTTGCCATGAGCACGTGGTGAAATTCGCTCGAATCGCCAATTTATCTAGCAATTTGAAACCCTAGGTCTTTAGAGGTAGTCGCACCGATCGTGTTGATGAAACTTTTGTCCAAAATAAAATTGTCATCCACATTTTTTTTTGTAAAATTGGTAATGTGATTTTTAAAATGGTTCATTGTTTGTCCCTAGGTTGTCCTAGTGGCAGAATTCGTTGATAAGAACTTAACCACATCATAAAGTTGTAAACTAAGTTTTTCATCTCAGGCAACACCCTCTTTCCCTTCCTCTAGACGTCCCGATTTTCTAATATTCCTGATATAATACAAAGTTGTTGTCCAACTCAGCATTTTGACCGGCACATAAGAAATTTAAGCGAATCACAACTTGACATGTGTCTTCCCACATCTAACTCATCATTCCAGCTTACCAAAATAACAAAAGGGACTACGATGGACTATTTAAAAAACTATAGAGGTCATTATGCAGAAAAGTAGAAGTAGAGGGATCGATTTTCAATTTTTGAAAGGATTACAGAGCCATCGGTGGCATTTTCCCTCGAAAAAATATTGCAGAGAAGTCTTCAGATGACCCAAAAAAGAAAACTGCTTTTCATGGCTCATCTTTCTCTCCAATTTCATTTTTCTTATCTGAGAATGTGAAAGATGTGGTAGATGGATGTGTTTTGACCCAGCCCTACGCATTACATTCCTCAGACCGGAAGACTCATACAATGAAGGTCCCTGCAAACGCCAGAGGGCCAATCATGGCCATTAGAAAAGCAACCATTTTGCTTCCAAATGATAATGAAAGTTGCAAACTGTTAGAACATATGTGGAATGAGAAACTCCTTACAAGAGACTAGCACAAGATGAACGAAAGAGTTTCTTTGAGAAATACACAAACCGTGTGACGGTTTCTTCAAGTTCCACGCACCGTAGTAAAACAATTGCAGTGACTTCTAATGCCACGTGATCCGATTTTTGTGGGTTGGGTTCCAGATCGACGGGTCAGAGAATGATCGCTCGCTTGCTGCGAGGCTCGACAGAAGGGTAGCAACTCCTTGCGCAACTTGTCTTTTACTTCTACACTCTTAACGCCGACCCGGATCTTCATCTTTTGTAGGTTCCACAAACTTGTGAGCAGAAACTTCTTGAGTTCCAACTCTAGCTCGGTCCATTGATATTGGCCATCGACAAAACTTGTACTCTTTCCGAGCAACACGAGTGGTAGTCTTTCCAGAAGTCAGCCATTGTCCTGATCCAGGTAGTCTCTGGATTCTTCGGACGATTCCGTTTTTTAACAATCAAAGAGCCTGCTTGCGATGGGACGGATGCGACTTCCCGCCCTTGCTTTGGGTGGCGTAGCAGAAGTTCCCCTTTTATTAATCCATTTCTTTAGTCTTTAGGGGGACTGACTTTACTAAAAAAATCAGGCTTGCGCCGGGCCGAAGATGGGATTTTCACCGAGCATCCGTAGAGTTTCAAAACGGTCAAGTCCTGGCAATTGAAGAAGCAGATGGGAATCTTGTAGTTCTGCCTCTTATGGGTGTAGAGTGCAATCTGTTTGATGGAGACTCACGACAGATGAAGAATCCAGCGGTCAATGTCGCGCGTAGTGAAAAATCCCTTGTGGTTGAGCACGAACGCCTGTGTTGGGCCAGCATGAAGCAAGAGGACCTCGTCAACTATCTTCACCAAGTTCTGGGAAGGTAGTCCCGGAACATTGGTACTGATACACTGGTCATCAAACGCGAGCTGTGGAAACGGCGACATTGGTACCGCCACTGTCTCGACAAAATACTAGTCCTCGCTGCCTCCTCGATAGGCAACCGCGATAGGATTTTGTCTGTCATATGCCCCGGTAACTGGCTGATCCTGTCCGACGCTTGCGTCATTCTCTTCTCCAACAATGGCGACGCGGGAGAAACGGGTGAACTCGAACAAGTAGAAAGAACACTAAAGAGAATATAAAGTTGAAAATCGGAAATATATGAACTGATAAGGAAATCTAACCTAGTGAATCTCAAATATTTTTATGGATAAATACTCAGAACCGAAACAAATCATCTTTAAAATAAAAAAAAGATGAGGGAACAAATAAAAATTGAAATCTTCGAAAATGTTCTTTCCTCATCAAATAGTATTCGAATCAAAGTTTCTTTCTTTTTGGGCAACTGGAATTCCCTAAAATCTGCGGTATGGCAACAATCGAGATTTTAGATCGCGAGGATCATGTACCGTCTAATTTAAAATATCTAATAAGAGAATCTAACGTACTAAATCTAGAATATCTAAACGGAGAACAACTCAAAAAATCCAAACACATAAACTAATATCCTAATATAATTTCTAAATATAAAAGTTAAGGAAATAAATAAAATTGTGATCTTTGAAAATGTATGCTCCGCATGTCAAATAGTGTGAGAAATCAATTTCTCTCTCTTTCGGCCATCATCTGGAATTCCCTAAAATGCCTGCTGGGGAGAAGGTAGGAGGGAGGGGGGAGGGGGAGAGAGTTATAAGATTTTTGTCCATTCCAATTGACCTTTTAGGTGGTTTTATAGTCTGACTTAAGATTTTTGAAAATTTCTAAGCGAAGCAGTAGAGTTGAGAGGAAACAAAGAAAACTAGTCTACGCTCTGAGCGTTCATCTTCTTATTGTTTTTATGTGTAGAAGTTATATAAATCATATTGTATATCTCTGTAGAATTCTAATTGTTTGTAATCAGAAAAGAGAGTGTTAAGTATAATGAGGATTGATTGTTATGCAAGTAGAAAGAAGTATCTTCAGACGTAAATCTCAAGGATTACATTAGGGGTGTGCAACCGGTCCGGGTCAATCCGGTTCCCGGATCGGCCCACCTGGAAAACGGGGTCGGGAACCGGTTCGGTTCAAACCGGTCCCAGAACCGGTTCCCAAAATCAGACCCTGTTTGAACCGATCTGGGACCCGGTTCCGAGGGATTACCCACCCGGGAACTGGATCGACCGGACCGGTTTGGGAACCGGTTGGAGAACCGATTTGGGAACCGGTTGGAGAACCGGTTTGAAGCCCCCAAAACACACGCAAAAGCAAAACCTAATCTGTTTCTTTCTCCTTTCTATCTTTATTCCCGAAATCGCGAAGCACCCGAGCATCGACGCCACCTCTGCCGCTCTTGTCGCACCCCTCGCGCTCGCACCACCGCCGCCATTTCGCCGGTCATCTGAAGCTCCACTGAGCCGCTGACCCCCGCCGAGCTCCACTGGTTTTGCCCGCGAAGCCGCTGACCCCCGCCGAGCTCGCACCCGAGCACCGACACCACCTCCGTTCCATCTTGCCATTCCACCTGCTGCTGTTGCCTCGCCGACACCCCTGACCCGCAAATCTCACGTCCGCAAGCCCACCTTGTCTCATTGCGCGTTGTTTCCCGAGCTCCCCTGCTGCTAATCTACTGCCACCCGAACGACGCCCCATGCTCTGCTCACTGACACTAGCTGAAGCCGCGTCGATCCTTGGCGCCCTCACCAGTTGCGATACCAGCAGCCTGTCGAAGCCACTGCTGTGCTGATCTGCGTCGACCCGACGTCGTTGTGTCCCGCCGAGTCCCCTGTTGCAGCGCTTCGCCTGTGCTGCCCTCCCCTGCGAAGCCACTGTTGCCCTTGTTGCTGGGTCCTCCTCTGCTCGACGCCCGACAAATCTGCTCCAAGGTTTACCTCTCTCTTTGCCTGAAATGAAGCTTCTCTATAGCTGTTTCTGTTATTTGGATGACATGATATGAGATGATTATAATCTTCTTTCTGCAATTAAAAAGTGCTGGAGAGTTTTGAAAGCTCTTGTTGTTTCTTTGGTTGTTTAGATGTTTATTCCCCTGCATTGTTAGATTCGTTGAAGCATGAGCAAGATAATACCAATAACATTAGATTCTGTTGCTTGTGGAATGATGTATTACCAGTTGTCTACACGTGATTTCATAGTGAGAAATGAGTTAAGAATCAAATTCCGCTCTCCATAACCATCTCTGCTCCTTATATTCTCTATCTCTACCCTTCTCTTCTTCTTAATCTGGTAATACAAATTCGTCTCTCATCTTGTCACATTTGGATCAATATAGAAGCTATATTTCTAATGAAGGGTTCAAATCTGGTTAACTCTATAACCCTAGTATAGCAACAGTTTATTGTTTTAAATAATGAGTTTTATCTCTATATACTCTTAGAATATCGATTTTCTATTGAAGCTACAAAAATTCTCAGTTTTAGCCTTTGTTTTGTCTTGGTTTCTTTTAAATAACAATTGTTGTGCTTGTGATACCATTTGACAAAGATGGAGATGACATGTTTCACAATAATCACTTAGCTAGTGTTTCTACTTACTGCATGATTTACCTGAGAATGTTTTTATTTTGACTAAGTTAAATATAATTTGATGGATGAGTTAATTATATTGCAAAGCACCTCTTTTTGAAGTCCAAACTAATAAGTGGGAGTGCTTCTGTTCTGTTTTCTGGGATCCAAGCCATTCTGATTGTGCTGTCCATCAGGTAACATTAGTCATTTTTTATTCTTTTTTCACACTAGTATTATTTATGTCCTTAAATCTGCATCCAGCATGAGATATCTTTGTCAATGCTTTAGTTAGAATGCATTATGCCGTGATGCTTGGCTTATCACTAGAGATGTGTGTTCTTCCATGGTTATCTCGCAATGTATTCGGTCCGAGTAGACTGGGGGCAGGTTCTAGGGCATTTGCTTTGTTCAAAATTCAATATAAGCTATAGATACATTAATAAGTAAATAAATTAAGTGTTTACTTTCTGTCCAGTCTTTCACTTTAGTAGAAATTAGCTATCAGAATATTCTGCTAGAAAACAATGGGAGTGAATGCCCAAAACAATTAGGAGAATACTCCAAGACAAAGCGAGACCTTCCAAGAAAAAATTTACTAAGATAAAAGTGTGAAATACATTATAAATCTGAAAATAAGTAGAAGGAGAAACCTAAGGCTTGGAATCATGCACTAGTTTTAACTATTGTAAGTATGGGTTCCAAAAATGTTTGGACCATCTTGATATTGGAGGCTTCATTTCAATTGAAATGGGTGCAATCTCTTCCCTGACATTTGTACTTTATAACTTGACATATATGAGGTGCTTTTTAGAGTTTATTTGGATACTATTGTGTTTGTTCGATGTCGTTGATGCATTGTTCGTGATAACTTTTAGACATAAAAGTGTGAAATACATTATAAATCCAACTGCGAATGACTTCTTGGGATGAATGAATTACTTTCTATCTCCAAAGTTATGTTGAGAGATTTGATTTACTATGAAAACTAATATGTTTTTGTGGAATCCTAATGTTTTTTTTTTTTTTTTTTTTTTTTTTTTTAGTTTTCAGTCAATGGATCAAGACAAAGACATATCAATGGAAGTAGAGGGACACGATGAAACGAGTCCACTCATGGAATTGCCATTCCATGGAGCTGATGAAGTGGAATCTGCAACCATGGGCGTGACAAACAAGGTGAGGGTACCTAACTCTCATACTGCTTCGGGTAAAAAGCGAGCTAATCAATTAGATTGTTGGGATCATTTTTCGAGAATTATAGATGAGAAAATACAAAAAACAGTTAAGGTGAAGTGCATTCATTGTGGGATGGATTATGTGTATAATGTTGATCATGGAACCTCTACTATGTGGAAGCACTTAAGAAAGTGCAAAAAGTATCCTCGCACAAATAAAAAGCAAATGCTGTTTGCATCACATGACAAAAGTGTAGTTGGCGAGGTTGGGGAAAATACTACTAGTGATAGTGTCTTAACAACATGGAAGTTTGATCAAGAACGTTGTAGGTATATGCTTGCTCGAATGATTATTATTGATGAGCAGCCATTTTCCATGGTTGAGCATGTTGGTTTTCGGGATTTTGTTACTGAATTGCAACCTCTTTTCCATCATCTTTCACGATTTACAATGGCAAGAGATTGTATGAAGTTATATCTGAGTGAAAGGACTTATTTGAAAGCTTACTTTGGTAAGCTTAAATCTAGGATTGCACTCACAACGGATATGTGGAGTTCCATTCAAAACTTGAACTATTTGTGTCTTACTGCACATTACATTGATGAAAATTGGCAGTTGCAAAAAAGAATAATCAATTTTGTGATGATGCATAGTCACAAGGGTAAGGAGATTGGTAAAATGGTGGGGAAATGCATTTATGATTGGGGAATAGAAAGGAAGGTGTCCACAATAACAGTGAATAATGCAAGTTCAAATGATGTGGCCGTTAGTTATTTGAAAGAAAAATTTTCAAAAGAAGAATTTTTTATTTTGAATGGTGATGCTTTACATATGAGATGCACTGCTCATATACTTAACTTGATAGTAAGAGACGGATTGAATGAGGTGCGTGATTCTATTGCACGTATCCGAAACATGGTTAGGTATGTGAGGAGTTCTCCGGCTAGAGCTAAGACATTCAAAGGTTGCATTGAGAGTGAGAGGATTGGATACAATGGTTCGGTCTGTCTTGATGTTGCCACTAGATGGAACTCCACTTACATGATGCTAGACACCGCCATAAAGTTCAAGAAAGCTTTTAAAAGAATGGAAGAAGAAGATTTATATTTCTTAAGGGAAATTGACAATGATCCTCCTGAAGATGAAGATTGGGAAAATGCCATCATTCTTTCTAAATTTCTGAGACGGTTTTATGATGCAACCAAAAGGATGTCGAGTAGTTCATATGTTACTTCAAATCATTATTTTGAGGAGATAGCTAAGTTGTACAAGTATTTGAATAATGCGGCGAATTCTTTAAACCCAAAGCTTCAAGCTATGGGTTTAAAAATGAAAGAGAAGTTTGACAAGTATTATGAGAGTTTGGATAAAGTTAATATGATGGCATTGATTGCGGTTGCATTGGATCCTACAAAGAAGTTGAATTATGTAAAGTTCTGTTTTGAACAAATCTATGATGATGAAGCAAAAATTGATGAGATGCATGATAAAGTGAAGGTCGCCTTGGAGAATTTGTATAAATCTTATGAGCGATCTTTTGTTGGCTCTTCTAGTAAAGGAAAATTTGGTGATTCAAGTGTGAGTAACAGTAATAGTGCTTCTAATGTTGATATTGATGACAATGATTGTGAATTCGATGCTTGGCACAAAAACTTTCTCCATGCGAAGAAAAAAGTGTTGAATGAAAACAAATCTGAGCTTGATCGGTATCTTGAAGCTGAAAGTGAAGATATCCTTAATATTGATCTTTTGATGTGGTGGAAGAGTACTGGGTCAAAGTATGAAATCGTATCTTTGATGGCTCGAGATATTTTATTTATTCCCGTGACTACTGTTGCTTCAGAGTCGGCTTTTAGTACATCGGGACGTGTACTTGATGGCTTTCAAGTTCTTTGACTCCTAGAGTGGTGGAAGGTTTAATTTGTACTCAAGATTGGTTGAGAGCTGTTCGCGTGCCAATTAATGTTGAAGAGTGCATCGAGAATGCGGAACAATTTGAGGCGGGTAAGTTATATATATTTCTTTGTATCTTGTAATTTATTCGCATAACTATCTATTAAGTGCATGCCTTATTTAATCTCTCTTTTTTCTTTTTTTCTTTTTTATAGATTTGGATTGTCTTACCAAGGACATTATCATTGGAAAATAAACTTCATTTTGTCGAAACTCCAATTTTGTGGTAAGTAAATAGACTTTATTAAATCCTAGAGTATGGATTCTTGTTGATTTTTCTTTATATATGAATTTTAGGTTTTTGTCAGAGATTTTGTACCACGTGGAACGCAAGGCCGAAGAAGGAGAGGAAGATCGAGCACATGAAGAACGAGGTTGATATGTGATCAGCCAAAAATTGTACTACAACTAGTTAATTGGCTAAATTGCTAGCTTGTATATTACTAGAATATGAGAAACTCGATGTATCTTGTGGGATATGGGGATGCGAGATGGTCAAATTATATACTTGGTTGTTTTTTTCAAGGGGAGTCCAAATTTTATACATGTTCCCAATGAGTTTGGTCGAAGGATGTGCTTGGTCCGACCTTTTTGTTTCAGCAGATAACTCATCTAGACTTGCTTTTCTAGGGTTAATTTTTATGCAAAACAGGTTCCAATATAAACAGGGGTCAACCCTGTTCCCGAACCGGAAAAACAGGGTGGGCCGGGAACAGGGTCCAATGCAAACAGGGTAGGGAACATGGTCCAAAAAAGGAGAACCGGTTATAACAGGGTAGGGAACAGGGTCCAGGTCTAGACCCTACCCACCCTGGACCCGCTCACCCCTAGATTACATAATGAATTACAACCTTGATTTGAGCTGTCAGAGCTTAGGTGGAATAGGCTAAGTGAATAAGCCAACCACTGTTAGTATGCTTCACATTTGTTCTATCCCTTAAGATCCTTTATATTTTGTCGACAACTGTTTCTATATACGGACGTTTGTTTCACAAAATCCGTGCACGTTCCACACACTGTCCAGCACTTCATGCGAAAAAGGTCAAGTTTCCGTTGGACAACAAATTTATCCTTTAAGTTGTTTGTAATTAATCCATTTATCCATATGCAGATGTATGAATTAATCTTATTTTGCTTTTGGAAAATTTGGTAAGCTAAATGTTGTAGTCTATTTTAAAGTTCCACATTCAAGTGAAGCTCATAATCCTATTCATTTTCACACTTTCTTTTCATAATACTAGCCATACAGTCAATATAACTCCAATATTTTAGTGATGATGATGCATGCTCATTTTTCTTGTCTTTGGTAGGAAATTGATAAAAAATTTTGTTATTAAATTTCAATTAATATCGAGCAAATTTTTGTTTCTTCTTAGGATGCTTAAATTGTTAAATTTCGGTGCTTAAGCTTTCAGCACTTACTTTTGAGTTTTATAAAACAAACCATAAGTAAATTTTTAACTCAATTGAGCCTATCAAGTAGATGCTGGTTAAGATTGTTAAACAAGCTGAATATCATTAAATTTTCAGTTTTCGACACTTGATTAGATGTAACCATTTGTCATTCGTTGTGTTTATGGTGGTTAGGGACAGAAACTTGGGCCTTGAGTGGCATTTGGGCTTGCAACCCAGTGCAACGAGGAAGGATCCTTCACACGCATCATACATGTAACTTGTCGCATGTGCGAAGAGAAACGCAAGTATCAAGCAAAATTGGTAAACACTATGTGATTAAATGTGTCATTTGGACCCGCTCTGGTCAAATGGGTGGAAAGAGCACTTTTTGGCAAATATGAAAAAAGACTACCTTAGTTATGGAGCCTGATTCGAATTCGATCCAAATATTTGATGATGGACGAGTTAGGGAAACGAATTAAGCTTGGGATCAAGGCCACCGTTGATGCCAGCTGAGGTTCAACCTTTATCTATGTGATCTATTGTTACCCTAATATGTATGTGCCGCATGAAAAGGGACCAACTTTCATTGGGAGACAAATTGGACCTAAACTTTCATTAGGGATACAAATCTAACTTAAACTTTCAAGAATCGCGTGAAAAGCCACAATTTTATGTGAAGGACAATTTTGGCCACCATTGGAAATTTCTATCAAAATGTGTAGACGTGGCATGTGAGGTGACAAAGGGATACTGGCATGACAAAGTGAGCCATGTCGGTTGAGTGGCTTTCAGAAACAATTAAAACGGCGGTGTCTTTCGCATATGATAGAAAGCAACATTGTTTCCAACTGAATTGAGGATAACTTGGAGCCGTATGAAATGATATTATTCTCACTAAACAAAGTAAGACGATGTCATTTTGAGTCAATTAATGGAGTTTCAAATGAGAGGAGGGAGGGAGCAGAGGCTATGTGAATTAGGATTTAGGGTCAGTGTTCTTCACAAAATAATATTGTAAGTGGGAAATTGGGATACAATTGGTGAATGTGCACCAACTTTGTGAAAAATCCCAAACCCCAGTTCCCATATCCCCCTCTTCCCAAACCCCAGTTCCCACATCCCCCTCTCTTTCTCACTCAAATCTAATTTAAAGCCCCAACATTCGGCTAGAAAAAGATGTTGTTTCGATTGGTTATGGAAGCAATATTTGATGACATGGCACTCTTCATTTGCCAGAGGGCCTATCAGGGCGCCCATTTTGCTTCCAAATGATAATGAAAGTTGCAAACCGCTAAAAAAACATGTAGAATGAGAAACTCATTACAAGAGACTAACTCAAGATGAACGAAAGAGTATTATCATTTCTCTGAGTAATGCACGAACTATATAACGATTGCAGGGACCGGTAATCCCATGTGATCCGATTTTCATGGGTTGGCTTCTGGGCCGGGGTCAAAGAATGATCACCTGCGCTTGCGCTGAGACTCGCCAGAACTGCAGCAACTCCCTGAGCAACTTGCCTTCTGCAATCCCCACGCTAGGCTGGATCACCATCTTTTGCAGGTTCGGCGAACTAGTGAGTAGAAACTTCATGAATTCCAGTTCTGGTTCATTGCCAAAAATATTTCTCATTGATACGACTTGTACTTGTTCCAGGCGACACGAGGGGTAGAGGAATTTCCGAACTCGGGCCCTTGCCATTCTTATAGTCGGTTGATTCTTGGGATCCTGCGTCTTTAACGATCAAAGAGCAACTTTAATATAAAGATGCGTAGAGAGTGAGCTTCATCTGGTGATTTGAACAAGATTGGCTGAAAGCCTGATTTGTCTCTTCCCTTTATGAATTATGATCCCTAGATTACAATTTCTTTTCTTTTTCTTTTTTTGGCTAAAACAGGACGGACGTTCATTCCGAAAATGCATAATTTAATCACTATAAAGTATAGATTAGCCCTCTTTTTCATCAAATTCAATGATTAAAAGCTAGTAATCACCGAATATCAAATCGAATCAAATTATATCAAACATATATTCTAAAACTCGATCCAAAACAGCATCGCTCTTCTGATACCCATTTATCTTTCTTTAGAAAAAAATTCTCTAGATAGAAAAGGATACTCAATTTGTTTCATTATGACATGTTATAAAATACAACTTAGTAAGTAAAATCCATATCTAATAATAAAAAAAAAAAAAAAAAAAGGTGAGACAAATCACCAATTAATAAATAAGACTTGTGATAATAGTTTAAAAAAATTCTAAATTTCATACTCACCTGAAACTCTACTTTTTCCAATTGAGGAGAGCATCCGATCAGGCATATAACAGTCAAAATCTGCTGCACACTAGTGAAGTCTATGCATGCGGAGAGATGCTTCAAATGAGCAAGTCCATGAGGCAATAATGTCCGTAGAAGAGCCCCATACTGTACAAGTAAGCCAAAAACAGTTGTCAATAGATTCCCGACTTAGAGATAGAAAGACTTATTTTCATCCGAAAGTAATAATCAATAAGCTCCTAACAAATTTCAGAATCTATAAGCACCTTCAATGAGTAGTTCTCGATCTTGAGAATCTGAATATTGTGAACATTTCGGAAGAATTTGTGCAAATCGCTTGAGTTAGCATTGCCTGGTGCTTGTCTGTTTTTAATAATATCATCAAAACCTTTCGTGACGGACCTCAAACGGTTTGTAACACCGAAAGTGACGTCCTGAAAAGCACCTCCTACATCGAGCACCATGAGGTTGCGAGCTGCTTCAAGGTTAAGTCGCGTAATCCCCTCTAAATACTTCAAAACCAAATGAGTTAGCAGGGGACAGCGAGATATGAGAGCCTCAAATTCGCAGGTAGACAACTCAACACGCTGAAGATACAAACTGTCCAAGTTCTTGAATCCTTCAAAGGAAATTGGAATTTTTATTGAACATCCGTGGAGCTTCAAACGAATCAAGTGCTGGCAATTGAAGAAGAAAGTGGGAATCTTGTATTTCTCCGGGGTGCAGACATGGAGATGGATCTGTTTGACAGGGACTTTGGATAGATGAAGCATCCAGTGGTCGATGTCGCGATGTTGGAAAAGTCCGTGTGAGCGAGCATGAACGACTGTATTGGGCCACTATGAAGCATAAGGACCCTGTCGATTATCTTCACCAGGTTTTGCGAAGGTTGTCCTTGACCATTGCTCCAGGTACATTGGTTATCAAACCTGAGGTGTGGAAGAGAGCGCCATTTGTACCTCCATTTTGTCGACAAAACACTAGTCCTCCCAGCCTCCTTTATTGGCAAGCGCCACAGGATTTCGTCCACTATATGCCCTGGCAACAGGCTGATCCTGTCCGACTCTTGCGCCATTCTCTTCTCCATCTGCAATGCTCAGGAATTTCAGGCAATGGCGATGCGGTAGAAACGGGTAAAATTCAAGCAAATAGAAAGAACGCTAAAGAAATTCTAAAGTTAAAACGGGACATATATGAACTAATGAGGAAATCTAACCTAGTGAATCTTATATATTTTTATGGATAACTACTCAAAAGTGAAAAAACCATCTTTAAAATAGCAAGATAAGGGAACAAATAAAAATTGAAATCTTCAACAATGCTGTCTTCTCATTTGGATTTCTAAGCTAGGACCAGAAATGATATAAGATCCAAGGATTTTGCTATATCATATCGATTGTTTCATGATAGCATTAATAAAATCGGATATATTCATATAATATTATGTACATAATAAATTAACCAAAAAAATCTCTCATGACACTCTTGTCTGCTTTATTTATATTTGCTTTTTTATTTTATTTTATTCCTCTCTTTTTCATTAATTTCCTTTTTATTTCTTTATTCCCCTCCCATCATTATAAATAGTAAACAGTACCTAAAATACTAAAACGCCTAAAATATGTAAGAAACATATATTGAAATCATATTGTAAAATATAATTAAATTTGAATATATAAATAAAATAAGATTAAATTAAGATAACTAAATAGTTATTTTTTATTTTGAATTTTTATATTAGAATTCAAAAATTATTTATATTGAATATAATTTTAATATTGTTAATTTACGAAGTTTATTATTCGAGAAAAATAATTTTCCTATTATAGACGTTAGAAAGTCATTCACATTTATTTCACCTCTCACATGGGATAATTTTATTCGATCTATATTCTTTTCATATCCGACTTTATCCTATCTTAAATAGGCATCAATACAAGCTAGAAAAGTTTTTATCCTAATCTGAATTTTATCCAAACTGTCAAACGTAGCCTAAAATTTGCAACAACAATTGAGATTCTAGACTACGACTATCATGTACCGTCCAATTTGAAGTAAAGAAAATCTAACCTACTAAATCTAAAATATCTAAATGGATAACAACTTAAAATTGAAACATATAAACTAATATCCTAACATAATTTCTAAGATAAAACAAATAAAGAAATGAACAAAATTGTAATCTTTGAAGATGTATGCTCCGCAGTCCGCAAGTCAAATATTGTGAGACATCAATTTTTATCTCTTTCGGCCATCGATTGGAATTTCCCTAAAAATGCATGTTGACTTACTAAAGAATAAGCGTCATGATTGCCCGGGATGCATGTTCACCCCAAAATCTCAATCCAAGGGTCTAAATTTTGCGAGTGCACATGCGCGGAGTCCATTAGTTCGTGCGCTAAAAAACCCTTCACTACTACTTTCTAACTTTCTTGCCCAAGACCCGAGATGTTAAGAGTCTATATATATTACCTTTGCATAAATACCATGTAAACTTCGGCTCCAATAGTAAAAAGGGGGGGAAAAAGAAAACGTAAAGATATACTACCTTGCTTACCGGTGGAATTGTTGAAGTGAATGTACTATTCTTGCTTAACGATTTCAACTCTCCTCTGCAACAAACTGCGTTTCTTTAACCTGAGAGAGAGATCTTGTCGATCACCATCACCCAGTTGAAGATGTTAGCTTACGAGGCAGAGGGACATGCATTTACAAAAGGCGAATGTTGCGGAACCGAGGATTGAACAATAAAATAGACAGAACAAAGAAAATAAATTGGACATTAGATTTACGTGGTTTGATCATAGAGACCTACATCCACGGGGAGAATAGCCACGAATTCACTACGGATCAAGCAATATAACGTGGATTACACACTCGAGTTATTCAAAGTGTTTCCCAAGCCCCAATTACACCCAATAACGCACGCAATGTTTAGTCTCGAAAATAATCTTTCAATCTCGTGAATGAATTATACACGCAAATCTTACCGCAAGATTTAATTGACTGCAAACACTAATTCTTCTTGGTGTAATTGCACAAACGAAACCAACGAGATAACCCACGTCAAAAACTCACTTCAAAACGGTGCTTCAGAAGCCTTCCCATCAACAACGGAGGAACACCAAGCCCTCATGTGGCACTTCAAGACCTCTCGTGATCAACTCAGCTCCCCACGGCCACAAGTGTCTGTGTGTGTATATATATAAGTGAGGCCCTTGTTCTTCTTTTGCCAATTTCTGTAGGATTCTATTTCCTACCTTGCCTGACACACGTTAATCACAATCAAGGTGTAGGTCAAAGTCAACACTATATTTTCCCATCTTGTTGTTGTCTTGAACGAACAATATACAAGAATTGATTTCCGCTATCTATAAATCCTGGACTTTTATTGGACTTATCATATCAGCAACTTAGGGTCCAATTATTCACTTTGGAACTCAACACCAAATAGGAAATCTTGTGCACGTCCACAAATATTAAGCTTTCATATTTTTCCTTTAATTTATCTTGGATAGGATTTGATTCACGGGGTCAAACTCGAGAGATAAACAGTGTGAGCTTGAAGAACACAAGGAGAGCAGAAGAGGAGTTTGGCTTTATAACACACAAAAAAAAAGAGCTGATAGCCAATCAGGTCTTTTGACCCTCTCGACAACTTAAAACTCCTCTGCCTAGAAACGTGTAAAAGCGGGTGCTCAACCCTTTTCTCAGCTCTATTGCCTTTTGAAATGCGTTACAATCAGTTGGGTGAATGGAGAACTTTTGGAACAGTGGAGACGGTTTTCATGTTCCAGAGAAAAACCCAAAAAAAGGAAAGGCATCACGATTGACATTATCTCTAAAGAAGTTTTTCCTATCGTGTTTGCTTAGTCACATCAAACTCAAGCGGCATTACGCTTCAATAAGATTATTGTAACTCTCAAAAAAGCAGTTGACGTGATACCACATGCCACCTAAAATATCCAATTGACACAAGGATTCTTATCTTGTCAAATATCAGTGTAATGTTTTGTTTACGCAGGCAATTTTACATGTGTCAAGTGTAATTTGAAATTTATCTGTGATGCCTTCTTCTCTCGCTGAAGGTGAGTTCTCCTCTATCCCCTCCAGTGATAGTTCCTCCATCTCTTCTCGTGGGAAAATGGCTATTGATACAGCCTCTCCACCCGATTAGATATAACCCTGCTTCCTCTCCTTGAACCCTAAAATGAGCAAATCGATTCTGAAACCCTAACTTGGTTGGTCCAGCTTCTCTAGCAAGATTGCTCTAAAACCTACAGAGCTCCCTTCATTCCCAACCAAACCCAGCATCCAATCCCAACCCTAACCTTCTTTGTCCAACCAATCTTCCCCTCATCGCAACTTTTGTCATTTTGGCCAAACTCGATTCAGCCATGGAGGGCAACCAGGAAAACCATCTCCAATTGCTGGCTCTTTGTAAACGGATGGGAGATCTATGGGCTGCGGATGATATCACGGAACTGAATGGCCATATTCCTGAGGTACACAAACAGGCTGATGAGTATCTATTATATGGAAAATTGTTTTCGAAACCAAATGTTAACTTTCAAGCATTATGGGCTACAATGAAAAGGGCTTGGAAGTTAGAAGAGGTCAGATGTGAGGTGATCGAATCAAGTTTCTTTGTTTTCATTTTCAAATCGAAGGAAGAACAGAAAAGAATCCTACAGACAGGCCCTTGGTCGTTTGCAAGTAATCTGTTAGTTCTACAGGAAGGGGACCCTACCATTCCCGAGCACTGCTATGAGTTCAAACATTGCTCTTTTTGGGTGCATCTAATGGGGCTTCCAAGAGCTGCTATGTCGGAGGACTGCATTCACACGATTGCTGGAAAAATAGGAGAAGTAGAGGAAGTTAGAATTGATGCTCGAAATAATAGCTCTCACAAAACAGGCAAAGCAAGAGTAAGGCTGAATTTGCTTCATCCTCTTAAAACCGGAACGATCATTCATGTGGGAGATCGAAATTGATGGATTGACTTTAAATATGAGAGACTACTACACTATTGCTATTCCTGTGGTTACATAGGTCACTATGCAAATTACTGTCCGACCTTTCCCTATGAAGAATCTGGACTTCCTCAGGATAAACTAGGACGCTATGGCTCTTGGTTGAAAGCAGAGGTGAAAGATTTCAGCCCTTGCTAGAATACCTTTTATGGGGAGATAGATCTTACCTTAACTGAAGAGGACATGATCCCCAAGACCCCTGTTATCCCTTCTAATGATGAGTCGAACAGGTTAAACTTCAACTTATGGCAGCCAAGCCATTGTGCTTTATCACCCTACAACACAACCAACACCAAAATTGTCAATCTCAACAGAACTTGTTGCACAGAAAAAAGGAAAAAGAATCCAGTAGTACTTGGAACAGCCAAAGGAGTGTCTAATGCATGATGTAGGGGTAGGGATCCAAGGGGCGGCCAAATCTGGTATAAAAAAACAAGCATCCAAAAAATTAAAACGCTTTGCTCCGTATGAGAGAAAGTGCAGTCTATTGACCCTTGTGGACATGGACAACCTTTTGGAGACACCAATTCAAATGTGGGAAGGCGAATCAACAGGGGCTTTGGTGGCTAGCCCTAATAAGCTACCAAGGAAGCCATGAAGGTGTTAAGCTGGAACTGTCAAGGTGTTAGGCTCTCCCTTGACAGTCCAGCACCTACGAGCCTTAGTGGCTCACGAGAGACCTAATCTGGTTTTTCTTATGGAAACAAAAAATCAGTACCAGATGATGGATAATATCAAAAGAAGTCTAAAGTTTTCTTCTATGTTTGTTATTAATCCTATTGGAACAGCGGGAGGTTTGCTATTATTATGGGATGAGTCGGTGCAACTCACTATTGAACATAGCTGCCAAGAGTTAATTGATCTTTCATGCACAGCGGCTGGAAATAGTTTTAAGGGTCCATTCGTTTCGCGGAAAATGGGCCAATTCCGGAAAATATTTTCCCGAAAGTCATTTTCCAAGAAAATGACAATATTTTCCGGTGTTTGGCTAAAACCTGAAAATATTTCAGAAAATGTTTTCCGGTGTTCAATAAGAAAAATATTTTCTAACCCTTTTGCTTGGGAATAGTTTGCCTCAGGCCATTGGTGTTCAACTCAGAATGAACCCAATTGGCAAAATTATTCTGGGAAACCAAACAACTGAACTTGTATTCATGTTTTGCATCTACTGCCATTTAAAATAGAGTTTTTTGGCAAATAAACACTTGCGAATTGACTCTTGCTTCTGCAACATTCAATCAACCAATATCTAGAGCCGCTCAATTCTTGCACAGTGCAAAGACCGGTTTTTTAAGGCCGTAGAAGCTCAAAGTCCTTCTTGGATACAATCTCACAAGTGCCAACAAACATCTAAGCCTCACCGGAGGAGAAACAGAGCATCAAGGAAGAGTTCTCATCACCATCACAATCACGATCACCAACCATACACCCAGAGACAAGTCCAAAGACAACATCTTGCTACTGAAAAATTCTACATCCATATCCCAATACAACATGTCAACAACGCCGCATAGCCCGCCCTCCACTACAGTTTTCTTCAATCAAGAAACAATTCTACCCATCATCTAAAATCCGAGTAACTTCGAACAACAAAGAAAGAAAGAACATGAGTCTTTTGGCAGTAAAACTCAATACAATATATCACTAATGATGATCTCCTTTGCTTAGAAATTTATCAACCCATACTTTGTGAAGAGTCGCACTCTTCACCATGAATGCTTTTCCAATTTTTTTTATTTTCAATTAGATGGTCAAAAACTTATCCAAGGGTAATTTCATCGTATCCATCCACTTTCATCACCTCATTGTAGAGTTGAGAGTAATAGACTTGAGAGTGATCGACATCCCTTTAAGCCAATGACTTAATTGCCGAGGCCATCTCTCCAAGTTGTGTTGAAAGTGAAACATACTTGTCATCATTGTCGGCACATTTTTGCCTTTTGTGAGACCTCTTTTCTGAATGCACAGTAGAGGAAGATGTTTTTGAGCCCTTCATCAACTCATCGAAGTCATCACCTAAGTCGACAGGTGAGGAGTCAACTTTTGTTGCATCGATGTCCCCAAACTGCTTTGCAAAGCTTCCAATGGCTATATCTCTCCCAACCACCACAACCATCTCATCATACATGTTAATCATTTTATTCAAATACTTTTCATGAGTAGGATGGACCTGTAAATGCACAATATTCATTCAATTATTAGTTCCACAGTTAGATATGAAAAGAAGCTATTAAGCAGACAATGTCAGAATTAGCAACTCATTTGCAACAATGTTCTGAAGTGAAGTCATCAATGCGCTTTCTATACCAGCATAGATTGAGATCAAAACAGACCAAAAAGCATAAGAGTCTTGGGTAACACACTATTCCAATTCATTTCTTGATCATTAAGGCAAAATGCTGTCACTACTTGACCTTTTCTAATTTCTTTTCTACTCATTTCTTCAAATGAGACTCGAGAAGTAATGTCTTAAAGCATATTCAATATCACATTTTCAGGCAATCCCAGAAACGATCTTAGGCAATTAGCCCATTGCAGCATGCCTAAAGTCCAACCAGGCTCCAGTACTAATTCAGTGAGCTTTGAACATTCTGACATGGTGCCTTCTTAGGCTCACACCACCTAAATTGCAGAAGATAAAGAGAAAATAAACAAACTTTACCAACCCTAGTCGCATTCCAGATATACCCAACAATCAAAATCAAACTCGCAGCTACATTAAGAAAATTTCCAGACATATAAATTGCTAGTATGACAATCAATATTAAATTATGCATTGCACTTGTAACAAAAACAGAAACAACACCAACACGATAACCTATGGCCATCTTCAACTTGTCATCCCAACTAAATGTATTGAGCAAGTGATGAGAAACATTGGCTAAAAGAATGTATTGAGCAAGTGATGAGAAAAATTACCGACACATATTGATCAAATTCATTTTTCCTAGCTATGACCATCTTCAACTTGTCATCCCAACTGAATCCACTCTTGCCACGCATAGTTTGAATCGTCTTCCAATTGCTCTTGACTGTCTTCAAATGGTTCTCAACATGGTCGGGCTCACAACAAACACCAAACTTCTCATTTATTGTATTGACAACTCGAGTAATTGAAGAGGGTTTGAATGTACTTGAAGGCTTGTTTCCTTTACTAGCTTCATCAGCAATAATTTCAAGTAAAACACATTCCATAAGCTTCGATTATCTAAATTGCTTGACCTTCTCATCGTTTGCCTTACTTTTACCCATCACAATAACTACGTAACAACTTTAAACAGTAGAATAAGAAAAAATATGATGAAGACGGACACATAGTAAATATTTAGAGATGATTATCATTAAAGAAATGAAAAGCACATGTTCAAAATAAAGCACTCAAAAGAAATAAAAGTAAAACTATTGGCTTCTTATAATATTCTAATAACTAATCCACATTGCATGTGCAATCCTATCCCTCTTTGATGCCCATATCCTATTTTCCTCCTTTTCCTCCCTTTGAGAAAGTTGGATTCTTGGATTTTCACTTTGAGATTCCATTTGTCTATTCATCTCTTCCATGATAGAGTCATTGGGATCAGCTTTCATAATAAAATTGTGAATGATACAACAAGCTAAGACAACATCGACTTGTGTTCTAAATGACGAAAAAGGTTCTGAACCCAATACTCGAAAACGCTTCTTTAGAACTCCAAATGCTCTTTCAATAGTAGTTCTTAGAGATGAATGCCGCAAATTGAATAGTTCCTTCTCGTTTTCAAGGGGGCGATCACTAAACTCCTTCAAATGGCATCTAACACCACGATAGGGAGAGATGATGCCATTTTGGATTCCATAACCAGCATCAGCAAGATAATATTTTCCTACAAGTTATAAATAAGTTTATTATCAAGTTACTAATCTCAATTCAAATAATGTGTAAATTCCATTTTCTTACCTCTAGGAATGTTCAATCCATTCGGCCTTGAAAGTGCATTAGACAAAATACGTGAATCATGAGATGTGCCTTCCCAACCAGCTAATACATAAGAAAATTTTAAGTCAAATGTAACGGCAGCTAATATATTTTGTGTTGTTCCATTCTTCCGACCACGAAATCTTCCTTGAATTTCAAGAGGAACCGATGCACGTACATGAGTTCCATCTATTGCTCCAACACAATCCTAAAATAACCAATATAGTTACCAACCAAATACTAATGAAACTTCTCAAGCAATTTATAGACTTGTTTTTTCAAATTTCATACCTTAAAATATGGATAAAACCTTCGACTGTTACTTATCTCAGGAGGAGTGGAATTGCTTGGCTCTTTCACCACATGCTTGTATAATTTCAAAATTGCTTGCAAGACGATTTTGAAATATCTATGAACAGTGTCTATTGATCTATGAAATCTTCCCCCAATGACTCTAAACCTCACATTATGTCCAATGATATGACAAAATACCATAACTTGCTCCATAATAGAAACATTTACAGTAGAACGCAACATGTTACTTGCACCAAGTACCTTACAAAGGTCTAAAAAAGCATTCGGCGTCATCCGTATTTGATCTACACAATGAGTATCACCACTATATAACACACGATTCATATATAACTCTCTCTCTCTCATAATCTCGATTCACATGGGGCTCTCTCGGTATGTGATTCTCCGAATAATCATAATAATCCATAACTAATGTGATAACTGTCATAACCGCTGCAGCTGCACCCGTTACCACTGCTTGAATTTTGTTATCCATCTATATTGGAACACATTAATCATTAAAGACAAAATGCATGTGAAATACAAGAAAGGCAATACTAGAAGAGTAAAAAAAAATAGGGGACAGCAAATGATAATATGCTCAACTATTTTCAACTTGATATGAACAAAATCTATTGACATGTGAGCCTCTATATACGAACAAGTAAAATAGTCTTCATTTTACACATCTTACGCCAGATCCTGAGAGGAATGCGACAGCTACAAACTACCCATTATCCCACAAAAACAAACAAACGCAGCCGAAAATGTTCTTACATCTTGAGAAGAAATCTTGAGCCAGCTTAGAGGAGTCCTCTTGTAGGGCGGGCGAAGCTGAAATACCCTTACTTGCCAAGTATCAAGAAAACCCACAAATGAGGGACAACCGAAAACAAAAACAGAGTTAGCAAAACTTGCTTATGGAATGCAAACACAAGAGCACATACTGAAAATAAAGGCAAAAAGTAAGCATTCAAAAATCCTACAAACCAAATGGGACTGAAAACAAAAAGTCGAAAAGTAAGTCGAGAAAGTGACTCGGTGGATGCCTTTTCTTTTGTCAACAGGGAATGTGATCAATATCACTAGATTTCAGTCTCTTCAGACAATAAAAACAGCAACCAGGCCACTCATATGGCTAATAGTCGAAAAGTTGATATTCCAAATGCTATAATCACCTTTCATTGGTAAAAAAAGAGCTACGCTCAAACTTCTAGTGGGCAGCCATAGTGAAAAGAATGATCAAACAATACTAAACAAAGGTGTGGAAGAAGTGTTTATGAGTATAGAATCATGGAGCTGTAATCTCATTAAACAACATGTGATTCCTATAACTAGCACACGCTCCGTAACTCTTATCACTCCCTAGACACACACAGAACACCGTTGGACCACCAGCACAGCACCTATTTTTAAAGGCGAAATTTTTCGGGCCGATTGCCAAATTGCCTGAAACAAGGGCATGTAATGAAAATTGCAGGACATAGAGAAGCTATTTCTTCTCAGAGAGCATCAAATCAATTTCCAAGGGAAATGTGACTGCCCTAGAAGTAAACCTCCGGGACGTGCATCGCCACGCTTAGGTAACCAACCACGAGTCCCATCATCAAGCAGCCCAAACGGCACAAAGAGAACAAGGGAGAACTAGAACTTCAAAGCTACAAAAATCAACATGATACGATAGCTAGGTCCACAATGAAGAAAGGACCATCACCAAAAAAAACCAACGCATATTCACTGAAGCTCCAAGTGAATGACGAAAAGGCTGATGATCTTAGACAAAATTAGCGGACATCCGCAAACAAGAGGCATATGCATCCCGAAGACATAATCTCCTCCTGTCCAGACACCATCATCTCTGCACCTCCCGACAACACAATCTCAAAATCCAGAAAAAATGGAAATGCATCACTGTCCAGAGACGTTCCGCACATTTAGGAAACACCTGGGCGGGCGCGGCTCAAACCACAATCGCCACCAAGATCAAAGAACAGCACAACAGCAAAATCACATATGCTAACAATTTCCGCAACACGAGTAAATCAAGAATCCAAAACATCCGGGCAAAGGAAATAAGTGAAAATAAAGTAGAGACACGAAGTCAAACGTCGGCGATTCACGTGGCCGGCCGAGGGAAAACCATCCGGCGGCCGAAGCGAGAGGCACGTACCTGGATCGCGGATATTCTTTGCTTCTGGCGAGGGGAAACCGTTTGAGGCAAGTGCGCGACTCAGCAGAGTCCGTTGATTGCATGATAAGGGGATGCTCCGAAGGAGGAGGAGATGAGATCAGAGAAACCCTAGGGAAAGAAGCGCGCGAGAGCCCATGCGTAAGGGAAAATGATTTCCTCCGCGCGAGAGGCCGTGCGTAAGGGAAAATGATTTCCTCTTTTGAAAAGGGGAAATCATTTTCCACAATGGATTTTCCGTTGACCGGAAAATGTTTTCTTTGACCGTCTATTTTTCGTCCACCCAAACACCGGAAATTCCGGAAAATATTTTCCCATCTACAAAATGAAGATTTCTTTCCTACATCACCTTGGCTTTGCATGGGATGATTTCAATGTGATTTCAATGAGGTGTTATATCATCGGGAGAAGGTGGGTGCAGAAAGATTCCGAATGACGGCTTTTCGGGACTTTGCCGACTCATGTTCTTTAATAGACATTGAAAGCAAGGGGTGTGCATTCACGTGGACAAATAAAAGAGACGGAGAAGATTTAGTCAAAAAAACGGCTTGATCGAGCATTTTGTAACCTAGAATGGAGGCTTCTATTTCCTAATGCCGAAGCTCTTGCATTTCCAATAATAAGATATGATCATAGTCCTCTTTTACTATGCTTAAATGCATTTGAACCAAAACAACAGAGACTTTTCAAATTCGATCATAGATCATCTGTGCTTTAGACAAGGCTTGGAAGACAGAGAATAGGCAGCAAGGAGATCTGATCAGGAAAACAAAAAAGGTAACCCAAGATTTGAGAAAATGGACAAGAGATCTTTTAGAAATGCATCTAAACAAATTGACCATCTTAGAAACCAGCTCACTCAGATCATGAATAAGGCAGACCAGACTGACATGGAAGAGGAATATAATACCATCATTGAGAAAATCAGTACATTGTGCCATCAAGAAGAAATGTATTGGGGCATTAGATCCAGAATTAATTGGTTAAAGTGGGGAGATCGAAACTCTAAATTCTTTCATGCAACAACAATTCAAAGAAGACAAAGGAACAAAATCAACATGCTAAAGCTTGAAGAGAATAGATGGAGTCGAGAGCCTCGAGTCATTAAACAACACATAACAGATTATTACAAAGAGCTATATAAATCTGTGGGTTCTCGTTACTATCAGCCAGTCTTTGAGCAATATCCAATTGTTGTTTCTGAGGAAATGAATGAGTTGTTAACAGCACAGATAACTATGGAGGAGGTGCAACTAGTTGTTTTCCAAATTGGGGCAACAAAAGCCCCCAAACCAGACGGTTTGAGTGGTCTTTTCTATCAAAATCAGTGGGCTATCATTCACGAAGACATATTCAACCTAGTGGACTCTTTTTTCAAAGAAGGCAGCTTTGATCCAGCACTTAATGAGACCTTTATCACACTTATCCCCAAAGTAGCAAATCCTGAGAGCATAATAGAATTCCGACCAATAAGTTTGTGCAACTTTAGCTACAAAGTCATTACAAAGGTCATGGCAAATAGACTCAAACCTTGGCTCCCACTCATCATATCCCCGGAACAAAGTGCATTCATCGACGGCCGGCAAATACAAGACAATATCTTTATTGTTCAAGAAGTCCTACATCAACTACGGGTTAGAAAGAGACACGGAAAATTCCAAGCGATGCTGAAGCTAGATATGCAGAAAGCATACAATAGAGTTGAGTGGGACTTTCTATGTGATTGTATGAAGAGGATGGGTTTCAGCGAGAAATGGGTGAATATGGTCAAATTTTGTATCTCTTCGGCCCAATTTTGTGTGTTAATTAATGGCGAAGCAGGGGAATCTTTCACTCCAACTAGAGGTATTAGACAAGGGGATCCTCTCTCACCTTATCTTTTCATTATTTTGGCTAATGTTCTCTCCCACATGGTGCATAATGCTATTATGGATGGAACCTTAAAGGGCATCAAACAAAATCCACACTGCCCTATCTTACCCCACATATTTTTTGTGGATGATGCCATCTTCTTCTTGGATGGAACTATTAGGGAAGCTTAGAATCTTGCCAATATCCTGAATTGTTATTGTTTTGCATCTGGTCAGTCGATCAACCTTAACAAATCTGGAGTGTTTCTTGGGGCCAGCTGTCTATAGGATTTGAAACAAAATATTGCAACTGAACTGAGGGTTCCTATCCTAGAAAAAACTGGAAAATACTTAGGGATACCATCCAATTGTGGCCAAACTAAAAAGCATATGTTAGATTGGATCATAGCACGGGTGGATAGAAAACTGGAGGGATGGAAAAAGCAATTAATATCAAAGGCAGGAAAAGAAGTGCTAATTAAAATGGTTGTTCAGGCATTATCCCAATACGCTATGAATATCTTTAAAATACCTCTATCTATTTGCCGAGCAATTGAAAGAAAAATCTCAGCTTTCCGGTGGAAGCAGAATGCACAACAAAAAGATATTCATTGGAAGAGTTGGGAAGTTTTAAAGATGAGGAAGGAACAAGGAGAAATGGGGTTTAAAGATTTAGTGGAATTTAATAAAGTTATGTTGGGAAAACAAGCCTGGAGACTAGAAAAAGCTCCCGAGGCCTTTTGGTGCAGAATTTTTAAAGGCCTCTACTTCCCTAATGGTAATCTATGGAGTGCTACAAAGGGAGCCAGACCATCTTGGGGTTGGCAGAGTATCTTAATTGGCCATGATGCCCTACAACCTAATCTAAAATGGGAGGTCGAGGGACGGTAAATCTATCAACTTGAGAAAAGATCGATGGCTAATGTTAGGCAGAATTGGTGGACCAACAAATCGAAATGACCCTAAGCTAATGGCGGAGATTATTGATCCAACTATGCGTGCATGGAACAGTCAACTTATCACAAAGCTTTTTGACAGCAACATCTCAGAGGAAATTTAGGCAACTACACTCAGCATATTTACCAGACCTGACCATCTAATATGGACAGGGCATAATTCAGGGGATTATAAGATCAAAAGCGGATATCATAAATTACGAGTAGCCAACACAAACATTACAGAAAACCATGCATCCTCTTCATATCAAGTACCGAAACAACTATGGACAGAAATCTAGTGTCTACAGACTACCCCCAGAATTAGGCATTTTATGTGGAGTTTATGTAATGAAGGTCTCCCTACAAGAGTTAATTTATACCGGAAAAAAATCATACCTGAGCCGACATGCCCATTATGTCACCAATTTCCAAAGTCCTCTGAATATCTCTTCTGGCTTTGTCTATGGACACGAGAAATATGGCAGAACTATTATATTGACATAGATGTTTCCCCAACCTCTATAACAAGAACAAACTTATGGGTAAGTGAATACCTTCGTTCTAGCATCTCGGCAAGCCAAAAAGCGATTTTTGCGACCACCCTCTGGCTAATCTGGAAGGCCCGCAATGCTCTAATCTTTCAAGGCCGGAAAAAAAACACAAGCACAGATCATCAACGAAGCCCTTCTCTCCCAGCAACTCTAGGAGAAGTGGAATCCACGAAAAAAAAAAGCGACGATCTTAGAACAGCATACCTAGGTGCCTCCAAATCCGAGTGCCTTGAAGATAAACGTCAATTGCTCTTAGCAGGAAGAGAAATCGGAGGGATCCATCGCTGAAATATGCAGAGGAGAGGATGGGGTGTGTGTTGCAGGCTTCGCGCAAAGATCCGAGCTCAATCGGCTCACATGGGAGAAACCCTAGCTGTCCAACAGGCGCTCGAATGGCTGAGGAGAACTCGAACTGTTCTGACAGAAACCCCTTCAAGCTCACGAACTGACTTGCCCGACTCTCCCGTGTACATCTCCAGCGATTGTCTCCCAGTCGTGGATTCCATCTTGGGCCGAAATGAAGTATCCTGGGCCTCTCACCCTATCGTCCTGGACTACAAAGAAATGTTGGCCCAAATGAAGAATGTCTCCCTTCGATATGAACCACGCCAATCAAACCGAGCTGCCGATTGGATCTCCAAATCTCACAATACAGGTTCTCTTCCGAGTAACTGGGTATCTCATCCCTTGCACAAACTTTATCTTATCTTATGTTTGGATTTTCATACTAGTTGTAATCCACCATCTCAGAATTAATCAATGAAGTGCTTTCGACCAAAAAAGAATAATATTCTTGGTATCTTTTTAAAATTCTGGAGCTTATCTCTTGCCATCAAGTTTCTTCAGAGTTATATTCGTCTAAATTAGGAATTTGATTATATTTTTGTCCGTTTGAATTGATCTTCTAAGTAATTTTGTAGTCTAAATTAGGATTTCTGAAAATTTGATTGTATCTGACCAGATACCGGAATCTCGTTGAGATTCAATTAGAGGATACAATTGGAAATATTATTTATCGATATTCTATTGAAAAAAATCCAACCGGAGTAATAGAGTTGAGGGGAAAAAAACTAGTCTATACTCCAAGCGTTCATCTTCTTATTGTTCTTATGTGTAGAAGTCGTGTAAATCATATTGTATGTCTTTGTAGAATTCTAAGTGTTTGTAATCAGAAAAGAGAGTGTTAAGTGTAGTGAAGATTGTTTGTATTTTTACAAAGAGTTACAAGTAGAAAGAAGTATCATAAGACATTGTAACATCTCAAGGATTACATAATGAAATTCCACCCTTCATTTGAGCTGCTATAGTTAGGAAAGTGGAATAGGCCAAGTCAATAAGCCAACCACCGTTAGTATGCTTCTTATTTATTTTACCCCTTAAGATCCTTTATATTATGTTGGTAACTGATTCTGTATATGCATTTTACAATTCCACAATCAAGATTGTTTTCACAAAATCAAAATGCATGGTCTATCTGGTTTTTAAGTTTTATCAAACAAATTACAACCCTCAGTACAACTTGAGCCTTGAGTGGTATTTGGTATTACAACCCAGTACAACGAGAAAGGATCCTTCACAGGCATTACACATGGAACTTGTCACACGTGCAAAAAGAAACGCAACTATGAAGCAAGATTGCCAAACAGTATGTGATTAAATAATGTGTCATTTGCATCTGCTCTGGTCAAATGGGTTCAAAGAGCACTTTTTGGCAAATATGAGAAGAGACTACCTTAGTTATGGGGCCTGATTCGATTCAAATATTTGATGATGGACGGGTTGGGGAAAAAATTAAGTTTGGGATCAAGATTGGGATTGATGCTGATTGAGGTTCGACCTTTAACTATGTGGTCTATTGTTACCTTAATTTGTATGGGACGCATGAAAAGGCACCAACTTTCACTAGTGACACAAATTGAACCCAAATTTTCATCGAGGATATAATTTCAACACAAACATTCAAGGGCCTCATGAGACAGCACAAATTTTTATGTAAGGGACAATTTTTGCCACCATTGGAGTTTCTATTAAAACGTGTAGATGTGGCATATGAGGTGACAAGGGATACTGATTACTGACATAGCAAGGTGAGTCAGGTCAATTGACGAAGGGCAGCGTCTTTTGCACATGAAAGAAAACAACATCGTTTCCAACTGAATTGAGGATGAACCAGAGTCGTTGAAATGATATTATAGTCACTAAACAAAGTAACACGATGTCGTTTTGAGCCAATTAATGGAGTTTCAAATGAGAGGAGGGAGGGAACACGGGCTACGCGAATTAGGGTTTAGGGTTAGTTTTCTTCACGAAATGAAAGTGTAGGTGGGAAATTGGGGTACATTTGGTGAATGTGCACTTTGTGAAAAATCCCCAACCCAATTTGGCTATCCCCTTCTATTTCTCATTGACATTCAACTCAAAAAAGACATCATTTCGATTGGTTGTGGAAGCAATATCTGTTGACATGGCACTTGTCATTCGACAAGTCAATGTTCATTGTCTATTTAAACAATGGCTAAAATGGTCTCCTAGGTAAAAGTTAATACAATTTATGTGCTCTCGAAAGTTTGAGCCACATTTGTCCCCTAGGTAAAAGTTAGTGCATTCTATGACACTTGAAATTTAGAATCAAATTCGCCCATCAAGTGAAAACCAGTGCTTTTTTTTTTTGGTAGAAAAACCCATCTAGTTAGTAGCCAATGATCATCTCTAGATTAAATAGGGATGAAATCGAATTGAATTGGACAAAAAAGCTAAAAGACTATGTAAGTATATCTTAATGAACTATATAGTGTTGGGCCTAACATGTTGTCGAAGTCTGAACCTAATTGAGTTGGGGGATTGCCTCAAGCCCAACTAGGCCTCCAAATGAGCTTTGGCGGATCAAATTTGATTCCCTAAAACATCATTTGCCATGGTTCCAAAAGTCCCTGAGGCCTCCTCCCACTTATCCGTTGGATCAGACTACCAAATCCCAACCTATGACGTGGCGAAATTAGACGGTCTGTTCATATAACTTCGATACACTAGCCATCTCATGATTATTATTTTTTCTATATCTTAATTCGACAAAACACATAGACGAGTATGACCATTTGGTAGCCTTGCTTCTTCCTTCTTCGCAGCACTATTCATCATCTGTCAAAAAAATTTTCGATCCCACCATGGCCATACAGTGAAATTCGCTCAAATTGCTAGTTTATCTCGCAATTTGAAACCCTAGGTCTTCGAAGGGAGCGCCCTGATTGCATTGAGTATTTTTGTCTGAAATTAAAAATTGTCCATCCACATTTTTTTTTTCAAAATTGTTCACATGCTTTTTAAAATGGTTCATTGTTTGTCCTTAGGTTGTGCTAGTGATAGAATTTTTTTGCTAAGGATTATCTTTTCTTTTTTATTATTAATCCTACTCTACTCTTATACTAATTCTTATTCTCAAACTTTTGTCATGTCTCATTGTAGGGTGTGAGAGTCGAAATCTACACCCGTCCCCATTTCAATCCCCCCGAGAAAGTGGGGATTTAAACCCCTTACCTCCCCCTTCTTACGTGAAAAGGTGGCCACTGAAATAAACCCCAGTAATTTGCTAAGAACCTAATTACACCACAAAGTTGCAAACTATTTTTTTCTTCTTTTATTGCATGTCACCCCCTCTCCACCTCCCTCTTAGCGTCCCGATTTTCTAATTCCTTTTATATTCCTGAAGCAACGGATCTCCTTCTCCAGCTCATCATTTCAGCCAGCACATAAGAAATTTGAACGAATCATAACTCGACATGTGTCTTCCCACATCCAACTCATCATTCCAGCTGACCAAAATAACAAAAGGGGCTAACGGTGGACTATTCAAAATAACTACAGAGGCCGTTGTGCAGGAAAGTAGCATTTATCTTCGAATAAGTAATGGAGTGAAGTCTTATAAAATCAAAAGACTACTTTTCATGGCCCATCTTTCTCCCTAATTTCATTTTTTTATTTTTTATTTTTAATTTGAGAATGTGGAAAATGTAGTACATGGATACGTTCTGGCCCAACCCAGAAGAAAATCTATGAAGACCCATACGATGAAGGTCCCCGCAAAATGCCAGAGGGCCGATCAGGGCCATAAGCAAAGCAACCATTTTGCTTCCAAATGATAATGAAAGTCGCAAAACGTTTAAAAAAAAAAAAAACATTGTGTGACGATTGCAAGGACTGTTAATAACACGATTTGCAATGCGATTTTTGTGGGTTGAGAATGATCACCTCCGCTTGTGCCGAGACTCGCCGGAACCGCACCAACTCCCTGAGCAACTTGACTTCTACAGTCCTGTCGTTAGGCCAGATCATCATTTTTTGTAGGTTCAGCAAACTAGTAAGCAAAAACTTCGTGAATTCCAGCTCTGGCTCGGTGCCAAAAATATTCCTCATTGATACGACTTGTAATTGTTCCAGGCAGCACGATTGGTGGTGGTGGTCTTTCCAAAAGTCGGCCATTGTCGCGATCCCTGTAGTCTGCTGTTTCTTGGGACTATTCTGTGTCTTTAATGATCAAAGAGCAACTTTAATACAGAGTCGTGTAGGGAGGGAACTTAATTTGGTCATATGATCATTTGATCATTAAGTATAGATCATCAAATTCAATGATTAAAAGCATAACATCGTAATCACCGAAAATTGAATTGAATCCATTATATCTGACATATATTCTAAAAAAAGTTTGATAGAAGTAAAAATCATTATGATACCCATTTATCTTTCTTTAGACGATGAAATAATTCTCCGGATAAAAAAGATATTCAATTTGTTTCGTTATGATATGTTAAAGAATACAACTTAGTAAGTGAGTACAATGAAGATTGGTTGTTGCTGAGTAATAAAAAAAAATGTGGGAAAAGATTTGTGACAATAGTTTCAAAAAAACAAAATCTAAATTACTCACCTGAAACACTGCATTTCTCAATTGAGGAGAACTTCTGATCAAGCACATAACAATCAAAATCTGCTCTTTACTATTGAAGTCTATGCATGTGGAGAGGTAGTTCAGATGAACAAGTGCACGAGGGAGTGTCGGTGGAACATTTTCATGAGCCCAGTACTGCAAGCCAAAATCAAGTGTATTTAGAAATAGAAAGACATATTTTCCATCCCAAAAGTAAGTAGTCAAAAAAGTCCTAACAAATTTCAGGACGCGCTTAAAATGTACCTTCAATGAGTAAGTCCCGATCTTGAGAATCTGAATATTGGGAACATCTCGGAAGAATTTGTGCAAATTGCTTGAGTTGGCATTGTCAGATCCCTGTCCCTTAATATCATCGAATCCTACCGTGACCGACTTCAAATGGTTCCTAACACCGAATGCGACATCCAGAAAAGCTCCTCCAACGACAAGTGACTCGAGGTTGTGAGCTGCTTCGACACTAACTCGCGTGATCCCCTCTAGATTTTTCATAGTCAAATGTTTCAAAAGGGGGCAGCGAGATATCAGAAACTCAATTCCATTGGGAGGCAGCTCTACACACTGAAGATACAAAGTGTCCAAGTTCTTGAAACCTTCAAACGAGGATGGGATAATCGCCGAACATCCGTAGAGCTTCAAACGAGTCAAGTCCCGACAATTGAACAAGCAGCTGGGAAGCTTGTATTTCTGCGGGGTATAGATGCAGAGTTCGATCTGTTTGATGGAGACTTCGGACAGACGAAGAATCCAGTGGTCAATGTCACGGATGGCCGAAAATCCCTTGTCGGAGAGCACGAACGTTTGTATCGGGCCAGTATGAAGCAAGAGGACCCTGTCGATTATCTTCACCAGGTTCTGCAAAGGTTGTCCATAGACATTCTTCCTGGTACATTGATCATCAAACACGAGACGTGGAAGAGAGCGCCATTTGTGCCTCCACTTTCTCGACAAAACACTAGTCCTCCCAGCCTGCTTAATTGGCAAGCGCGACAGGATTTCTTCCGCTATGTGCTTCGGTAACTCGCTGATCCTGTCCGACTCTTGGGTCATTCTCTTCTCCATCTGCAATACTGCGGAACTCCCTGACAATGGCGACGCAGCAGAAACAGGGAGACACGAGCAAACGGAAAGAACCTAGAGAAATTCGAATTTTAAAATGGTGACCCAGCAGAAATCATTGGGTGCGTTTGTTTCGTGGAATACATTTTCGGGGAAAACATTTTCCTCATTTTCCGGCGTTTGGGTCGTTTAGGAAAATGAGTCAATGAAAAAAGTTTTCCTAATCAACGGAAAATGTTTTCCTAACAAAGCTTAAATTCAAGAAAATGATTTCCCTTTGAAAGGATCGAAAACGTTTTCCGAATCTACCAAAGCTTAGATTTGATGCTTGGTTTACAAATAATTATTCTTATAAAAATATATTTTAAAAAATTTGAATTTGAATTTTTTTTTTTTAAAAAATTAAATTTTGGAAAATATTTTTAAAATAAAAATAAAAAATTCGAATTTGCTTCTTTTTCTTTTTCTTTTCTTCCTTTTTTTTTTTTTTGCTTCTTCTTCACCCGTCACCGGCCACAAGGATGGCCAGTGAGTTTTTGCTTCTTCATTTTTTTCCTGTGATGAAGTATGATTATTTTTTAATGGGATACAAACAGCAGAAAACATTTTCAATTATACATCGCCAAACAAAGGAAAACAAACCGTATTCTTAGAAAATACTTTCCCGGAAAGCATTTTCCTTTATCATTGATTTTTCCATGAAATAAACGCACCCAATAAGGAAATCTAACCTAGTAGATCTTAAATTTTCATATGAGTAACTACTCAAAACCGCAAGAAATCATCTTCAAAATAGAAAGATAAGGGAAAATTTGAAAATTGAAACTTTCGAAAATGTTCTCTCCGGGTCAGAATCAATTTTCTTTTTTTTTTGGCCAACTGAAATTCCCTAAAATCCGTGGTGGTACGGCAGCAATCGAGATTCTAGACATTTTGAAGTATCCAATAAGAAATTCTAACCTACTAAATCTGAAATATCAAAATGGACAACAACTCAAAATCGCGTATCACCTATTTCCTAACATAATTTCTAAAATAAAAAAGATAACGAAATAAATAAAGATTGTTTAATCTTTGAAAATGTATGCTGCTCGGCTGAGAAATCATTTTTTCTCTCTTGCGGCCATCAATTGGAATTCCCTAAAATGCATGTTGACTTACTAAAGAACCCACGGAGAGCAAAGAGTAGTTTGGCTTTATACTAAAGTGAACACAATATACAATTGATGGCACTTTTTTTTTTTTTTTGGTAAGGAACCCATAAGCCGACCGCCGGTGAGCAAATCTTGGGAGAGTAACTGCAGGACCCACCACCACAGTACTCCAGGTAAGAATCCCTAACGACGTCTTTGGGATTCGAACTCCTCTCCTTTGTGAGGGGGAGAGAGCTCTAAGCTAGCTGCGCCGCTGCTAGCGGTGGTCAATTGATGGCACTTTTAATCTCTTTCTTCCCGAAAAAGGACGAGCCAATCAAGTGTTTTTTACCCTCTCAACAACTTCATAAGACATTGCTGCTTAGGAACGTCTAAAAGTGTGTTCAACCCTTTTCTCAGCTCTATCTCTGAAGAAATTTGCCTATCGGTTAGTCACTTCAAGCTTAAAAGTGGCATTACAGGCTTCAATAGTTTATTGCATCTCTAAGAGAAAGCAGTTAATGTGGTACCACATGGCACCTAAAATACCCACTTGAAAAAAGGCTTCTTATATTGTATGCAATCCACATATTGTTTCGCTTACACGGGCAAGTTCGCATGTGTCGGGTGTAATTTGAAATTTACCAAATCATGCAAATAATATTGTCAGTTTTTTTTTCCGATTCTGGAGCTTATCTCTTGCCAGTTTCCTTAGAGTTATATTCATCCAGATTAGGAATTTGACCATATTTTTGCCCATTTGAATTGACCTTTTAGGTAGTTTTGTATTCTTACTTAAGATTTTTGAAATTTTGATTGTATATCCAATTCCAAAACCTCGTTGAGATTCAATTTGAGGATATGATGGAAAATAATATTTATCAAGATCTTTTTTGAAAAGTATCCGACTTTTTTTAATTCAATGATAAATTCTCAAGATATCATACTTTTTATTCAAAATTCTCCGATCTTATCAAGTGATGACATCATAAAGAGGGCGTCACAAGATAATCGTACTATTAAAAATCATGTCAGTTATATTTATGACGAAACAGATTGCAACTTTTTAGTATAAAATGTTCGTTTGGCTCCTTTCCAGAAAGGCGACGACCAACTCTAGACAATTTCTTCTGGATTTTTCATTAAAGTAAAATTAGGTTGATCAAATTTCCCTAGAAAAACATATATACCGTCAAATGTTGGTAAAATTTTCTAAAGAATAAAAATGTGGCACACGGATTGGTGAGGCCAGTGGCAGCAAGGCGTCGGGCAAATGCTACACCGTCAAGACCTACACTTTGATTGTGACCTTGACACAATCTCAAGCAATTTCATACAAACTTTATTTATTAACACCTGGACTTTGACTAATAAAGTTATGAGTTCTAACCAAAAGATTAAGTCAGGACTTTAACCAATTGTTAGATAGACTGGCCAAAGACAATATAACCGATTAAGCCCATCAACCCAAGCGAGCCGACTCTTAGTTCAAAGAAAGCACATCTTTATGCAAAGAGTATGCACCCAACCGATAGGTGCGTGCCCTTCAGCCAAAAGGGCATGCCCTCATGCCGTAAGAGGCATTCCCTTTATCCAAACAGGCATGCCCCTTTATCTTGAAGGGAAGTGTGCTTCATAGTAAAGAGTGACGTGCCCTTTATCATACGCTCTAGGTCTTGCAAGTTCGGCAGTTCTAAGAAAAGCTGATTTCAAAGGGTCGGACACACTAAAGAAAGGAGTACCCCGAAACTTCTAGCTTTTTTTTTGTTTTCTTAGGTGGGAGGCACGCGCCATGAGGCTTGAGGACCACCCCCCTCCAAAAAAAAAAAAGCCTCTAAACTCTCTTAAAAATCCTATAAATGATATGTTTACCGATTGTTTCCGGCCACGGTAAGTAGACCTATCAAAAGGGGTCTTAAACATAAATGGGTCATATGTGAGTCACTTCAATTTTGAAGAGCCTTCTTTAAATAGGTTCGAAAATTTAAAGCCTAAAATAAATAGGTTTCAATGGGGTGAGTTTAGAATCAATTTACAACCCAAGGCTCACACACACTCTCTCCCTCTTTAGCATTATTTCTTTCTTCTTCCCTCTTCCATCTTCCATCTTCCTCGGCCTGTGGTTAGCCAGGCAAGGGACGAGTCACTAGCCTTGAGTGAGGTCAAGGTCGCCGATCGGGCGAGGCTGAGGCCTCACCAATGTCTAGCGCTAGAAAGCCTTAAGCGTGTCGACCTCAGGAAAGCTCGACCTCGCCAAATCTAGCGAGGTGGAGCCAGCTCGCCTGTGGTTGATAGCTAGCTATAGCTGACCTTCGCCATGGTCGACAACTGACAAAAGAAAAAGGGAAAAGAAAATTAAAAAAATTGAATTCAATTTGTTTTCCGATTTCGGGCAAACATTAGAAAATATTATTTATTTTTTCTTGGAAAATATCCAAGAAACAAATAGAGTGTTTTTTTTTTTTTTTTTTCTGAAATGGAGCTTTAATTTTAAAAAAATTATAAAAATTGTCCACTAAATTTGAATTACATGAAATTATTTTAGCAATATAATTTTAAAAAAAAATCATAAGAAATAAGATTTTCTAGATTCGTCAAATCGGTCAAATTGAGTTGGGTATGAGTGAAGAAATTTACATTACAATAAATGGGTTAGAAACGAACTAAACGGACAATTTGCATTAGACCAATTATGACTTGATCCAACCAACCCACCCATTTAACAAGTTTACATTCGCTCCCATTTTCTCTATTTCATGTTTACTTTTATCTTGAAGAAAAGACTCTATCTTAGGCATCACTTGCAAAGGTTTCCCAGGATTATATGTCCTTCTCGTCTTTTAACTTCTTCAAGGATTCCACGGTATGCCATCCTAATGCCCTATTCCTCCAATGAGCATTCTAATGCCAATATCAAACTAGAAACTTCATATTTGCATAGGTGGTTATAATGCATAAGATTTCATATGCTCTCTTTTATAATATCATAAATGATACTTTACTCGCCGCCATATTATTTGTAGAAAAGGGTCGATATGTTCTACAATTCATATTTGTTAATATTCAAGATTCAAATTTATAGAATTAAGATTTTTCCTAATTTTTAATATCTTTCATTGACGATTTTGGTGGATTCAAAATATTTTTAGATGCACCAATGTTGAGAATCAAATGTTCAGAATGAATATAGATTTCCTAAATTCCTATATCTCTTTATTTGGCATGCTATTTCTCTTTTCTTTACCAAAAATTTTAGACTCATGCTTTATTTTGAGACATTGAAACTGGTAGCTTTGACATCATTCATGATATCATCAATTTTCACTTTAGTTCATTAATGTATTGGTGATTCATGCACATACTTGGCAGAATGAAAGGGGCTCATCTTCATATCCATCAAGATATTTTCTTGTGACGAATTTCATTGGGCCATTTGTGTTCTAGCTAGCCTTATAGGGGTTACTTGAAGCACATTCATTGGAACGCTTAGCATTTTTCACCCCAAGCTCATTATAACTTTAACCATGGTTAATACCTTTCACCTCTTATAATTTTTTGGCCGTGTAGAGGGATCCTTGAAAATACTCGAGACCCAAGGATAAAAATACTTACTATAACTAACTCCTTTATCCAATCTTCTGTTTTCAAAACTGAAGAGTAGAAAAGGAGGTCCCACACTTGAAATATCAAGATTCTATCTAGTTCGAACATGGCAAATCATGATTTTACACTACTTTCTAACAATATATTTTGTCGTTTTAAAATCAAATTTTGTTAGTTTCAATTGTGTTTATTCCGTTGAAGGTGACTTAAATTCTGAATCTGAAGTTATTTTCAAGATAAGTGGAAACCTTAGGCTATAAGTTGAGTTGATCCATTTAGTGCTTTTATCTTGGTCGGTTATTTTGTGTGGCCTTGGCATGCAATAATAGTGTGGATGTGTTGTGATTGTTGGATTTATCTTGTTGATTTCATTCATACTTAAAATGTATTCGATCGGTTTTCTAAGATGTGGTGACATGTTGTAAGTGAAAAAGATGAATTTGAACTTGTATATGTTATATCTATAACTTCAAACTCAATTATTGTTGGCAATATCCACCTTATACTTGCTGGTCATTTTCATTTGACTTCTTCAAACTCAAATCTAGGGCATTTTCATTTGTTTGTTCAGATCTTTGTTCAAACTCAATTCCTGAGTATATTTAGTTGTATGTTTGATTCACATTCAGACTCACTTCCCGAGTATATTCTTTTAGTAGTTTCGACTCATTGTTCAGAATTATTACCCACTGTTTATATTCATCCGTTGAGTATCATCACTTACTATTCATACTCACCTTAAAACTTACCGATCGAGTATCACCATTTGCTATTTAGACTCACCTATCAAGTATCAGCATTTACTATTTAGATTCACCTTTGAATACTTATTATCCAAATTCACCTTCCGATTCATCTATAGAGTTTCATCAATCCACCCGTTGAGTATTATCACTATGTGCATGTAATCATTTATGGCTTGCATAAGAAATGCATAGAAGTAAGCATGTCATCATCATCACTCACACATTGTCGCGACCTAATTTTTGGGTGCACCACCTAAAACTAGGTTAATGGACTACTAAGTCTAACTTAGCTCGGGCTCTCCCAAGCCCATACCAAATCGCGACTTAAGATTCAATTATCTAACATACGAATGATTAATAACTATGAGTCGCCACTAATCGGTTTATGGTAGGTCGATTAGACACCTAAGTAAAATAATAGAATGATTATTTTACTCCTACAAACCAGAGACTATGGGTACGGGGACTTAGTTACGCTAGATTTCTCTAATGCCCTTTCGGTACCATTTCTTTTTTTTAATTTTCAAAAAATATTTTTTGCAAGCAGCTTTGATCCATTAACCTAAATCTTTATCATGCAAAAAGGTGATCACACGAGTGCTCAACCATTATTAGAAATTCAGCAAATGAAATAAATTGCATCACATGAAGCTATCAATTTTTGGGTTTTCTTGAATTTTTTATAAAATGCATTTCTAACTACATGACCTAAACTATATGACATACAATGCAATGCAATGACATACAAAATTATTTCAACTAAAATGTCATGTAACATGCAATTTAATATGCGAGCTATATGTCATGCGACATTTATTAAATGACTTAGTCTAATGACGAGGAAGTTCTAATTAAATGAACCTAATAAAAACTAAATGACGTGCATTTGATATTTCTATTTTTAAAAATGCAAAAATGATCTAGCTAGATTAAAATTCTATCTAATTTAAACTAAGGATTAAGTCACATTAAATCCTAATTTAAACTAAGGATTAAGTCACATTAAATCCTAATTTAAACTAAGATATTATCTTAATCTAACATGCAATTTATCTAAAAAGATGATCTAAATTTAAAATGAAACATGCCATTCTAACCTAATATGCTCAATGATTTTTTTTTATTCTCTTTATGAAATTCGAAATTAAAATTAATAAATAATTAAACATGCAATCCAAATAACTAACTAACAACCTAAATGAATGCATTTTTTGTTTTTTTTATATTTTTCTAAATTCGAAATTAATAAAAACCCTAACTAAATTATCTAAAGTGAATAATTTTCTAATTTATTTTAGGGATTAATTTGCCTTAAACCCTATCCTATCTTAGAAAACTATTTTCTAAAGAAAAGTAGGATAATTAAAATGTGTCATCTTAATCCAAGACTCTATTTTTTTTTTTTTTTAAAAAAAGGTTATTTAGGTTCAACCCTAATCAAAAATGCAATCCTAAAAATATAATCCTAAAAAAAATTCTAATTTACTAACCTACATGCTCATGCAAGATTTTGATTTTTTTATATATCTTTTTTGATTTTTTATTGTTTTTCCAAGATAAATAACTATATTTATACAAACAAGATATTCATCAAATGAGAATTAAAATAACCAAAAAAATAATTCGTTGTCTCATGAATTAAATTAATGGTTATTTTAACCTAAATATCATCACAAAAATTCAAAATAATTAAAAATCTGATCCGAAATCTTACGGATCAAATTAATAATTATATTGATTCAATAATTACAATACTATCAATAAATCATAAGAATTAATATAATTAAAAAATGACCTGATATCTTACGGGTCAAATTAGTAATTATAATAATCTTAGAGAAAGAAAAAAAAAACCTGCGGGTAGTGCCTAAGCAAAAAGGGGGCAGTGATCGGCGCCGAGTGGGGGGATGGCCGGCGTCAGAGCTCCGATGAAGGCGAGCGGTCGCGGACGGAAGTGCTGCAAAGGCGTCGGGCACTGGGCGGTCCCGGACAGAAGTGTTGCAGAGGCGTCGGGCGAGTGGCGCGGGGTGAATCGAGTGCCGATGCTCAGGCGGAGGCGCTGCAGGTCGCGGTTGCGGCAGGCGTCGGGCGAGTGGGGACTCGGATGGCGGGGCAGCAGGCTGCAGCGGGCTTCGGCTCTGGATGGCGTCGGGTTCGTGGGTCACTGGCTGGCGGCTCGGGCGACGACGCGGGCAGTCGCAGATCGCCGGTGTGAGGCGTCAAATAGTGAGATTGAAGCCGGGATGGGTCGCGGCTCAGAGCAGCATCAGGTCGTCGGGAGCAGCGGAAGCTTCGCAGACGGAGCCGTGGGAGCAGACGGGTCGCGTCGACTGATCGGGGCGGATCAATGGTGGCCTCGCGAACAGGGGCACTGCAGGGGCGTCGGCTCGGCGTCCGGTGGGGCGCAGACAGCAGCGGCGTCACGGGCGGATCTCGAGCGGCGGGGACCGGCGGAACAGCGGTGGCGAACGCGAGCGGAGCGGCGAGGTGGCGAGTCGCGGAGGCGGCTGGTGTCGCAGTGGCGCGACGGTGGACGGCGCGGCTTGGGCTGGCGGGGAAGCTCCGGGCAGTCGCGGATGGAGCAGCAACGTGGGCAGGCTCGGGGAGATGATGAACAGTAGAGGTCAAATCACCCCCTTTTCTTCTGCCTTTACGCTTCTCTCCTGTCTCTTTCTCTCTTGCTGTTTTTTTCTCTGCTGTTTGTCAGCGAACAAAAGATCAAAAGCTCTTTCTTTTTTTACTTTGACGAAGAGAAAAAAAAAAACCTAGAAAGAGTCCCCCACCCTCTCTCATCGTACACGGCTCCCTTTATAAGCAAATAAGATGTGATCTTCATATAATATTTCGAAAATTACCTATAACCTCCGAATCACAAAATCCTTTTATCTCACGAATTTTCTCCCCCAGATTTCATAATCTATTGATAAAGATAAGATTACAATGCGGTTTTCTCAATTTAAAAAAAAAAAATCATCATAATATCGCATCAAATCTTAATTTTTTCACAAGATAATTGATAAAAAATAACGACGGGCTTGAGTTAATTTTCTCCTTTGGTGGGCCTAGCCCGGCCTGCTGAACTAGAGCTTAGAAATATTAATTCGAATCCACCGGTCCTAAAAATAAAAAAATAAATGCAAAATATGTAAATTAAAGATAAATGCACCTAGAAAACTATATACTATGCAATTGAATTATAATATATATATATATATATATTTTAGGGGTTAAAAATTAATCCCTAATTTTTATGTAATAAATAACTAAATGGGTACCAAAATTTAGGTGTCAACACACATGTAATCATGAGAAATAGGAGGTAATGATAAGTATGAAAAGAAGTAATGTATGAAATGTGGATAATGTAAATGAGTGTTGAATTTGTAATTGATGCATAGGAAATTAGCATAGGAAATTATGTGATATTAATGTGGTATGCATGATACCATATGAATAAATTTGTAAAGTCTTATGATTTGTAAATAGCGTCACCCATATAATAGGAGTGATGATGCTTTGCGTAAGTCGAGATGCCTTATTGTATGATATGGATGCCCCGCATGTGTCAGGCTGCCTTGAGAGTTAAAATACCCCATAGGTTGGGATGCCCTAGAAAATGTATTGCAATGCATCGGGAGTCAAATGCCTTGCTATGTGATCTAAATGCTCTGCGGGAGTCGAGATACCTTACTAGTCGATATGTCCTATAGATCGAGATGCCCCAGAGGGTATACCGGGATGCCTCACTAGTCGAGATGCCCTATTGTGTGATCCGGATGTCTCACGTGTCAAGATGTCCCAAGAGAGTTCAAGAGAAGAAGTAATAATGAATGTAATACATAATCATGTGTGCATACATTCACATGTTGTCTTGTCGATGGTAATCATGTATCATAAAATATTATGCCATCTGCTTGCATTTGAACGGATGATCTTATGTGATATTGATCTTAGTTCCAAGTGAATAATGATGAGACACTAGGTGATAGTGGTGCATCATGAAATAATACACCATCCTCTTGCTCTTGAGTGAATTGATGTTTTGAGGTTAATGCTTTCCATTGGTATATCGTGTTAGTTAAGAAAGAGCATTTGCTTTGCATTTGTGATAGACGATTATCCTATGTGACTCTAAACTCATATTGCTTTGCATCATGTTAAGTATTAAGACGATCTCCTACCTTAGATATAGAGATTTCATTTACTGGGTGTTGGCTCATCTCTTATTTTTCAGTTTGTAGGGTAGTCCCCTGGATGTAATTGTGAAGGGGACGAGATAATGTTAAAGACCGTCAACCCTTGAATTACATGGTGGCTCCATTTTGGGATAGTACAAGAGTAGTGGTGGTAGTCAACCCGACCCTTCTTAGGACTATGTTTTTTGTTTGTGATAATAATTACGAGTGTTTGTATAAAGAAAGACAAATGTTTTAATTCATGTGGCTTTCTTACATGATATGTCATGAATATCTTGTTATACTCGCACACGCTATTAACATAAGAAAAATCTTATTATAAATGACACCTATAGCACATAACATAGGTGGAGTGTCACAGTATTTGATGACATGGCACTGGTCATCTGCCAAGTTAGTGTTCATTTTCCATCTAAGTAGTGGCTAAAATTGTCTCTTTAGTAAAGGTAGTACTTTCATGTGCTCTTGAAAGTTTGAGCCACATTCATCCTTAAGGTAAAAAGTTGGTCGGCCACACTTGAAAGTTTGAACCAAATACATCCATCAAGTGAAAGTTGGTGCCTTTTTACATGAAAAAAAACCCCCTCTTGTTAGCAGCCAATGATCACCTCTAGATTAAGTCGGGCGACATCAAATTGAATCGGACAAAAGTTAGCTAAAAAGAACATGCCAGTATATCATTTCGAACTACATAGATTGGGCCTAACGTGTCGCCAAAGTCCAAACCCGATCAAGTTGGGCGGGCCGGGCCTCCGACGTGGCTTTGGGGGCGGATCCGGATCGGGTCAGATTCGATCCCCCATAACATCACTCGATACAGTTCCGAAAGTCAACCCGGATCCTAAAAATGTCCCCGGGGCCTCCCCACCCACCCATCCGTCGGATCGGAATACTAAATCCCAACCCATGACGTGGCGAGATCGTACAGCATGCCCATACGAACTTACAATGCACCATCCATCACACGATCATCATGCTTCTCAATTTCTTTAATCTGCACGAAACGTTAGATGACCGGTCGGTGTAGCCTTTGCTTCTTCCCCTTGCTTCACGGCGCGATTCATCGTCTCTCGCCCGAAGAAATCTCCGATCGCCGCCGTGAACGCGCGGCGGAATCCGCTCGCAAGCCGAAGCCACTGGGTCGTCGGCGGCAGCCGCGCCGATCGCGTCGACGGTCGTCGGCCGTCGGTCGTCGCATTTCGTGGTGTGATTGACCCGATTGAGTAGCTTCTTCTTCTTCTTCTTCTTCTTCTTCTTTTGCTGTGGAATTCGCCGGCCCTGGTTCCGCGATGGCGAGCGCCGACGAGGAGGACGCCGCCTCCGATGCCGTCCTCAGCGACGTGGAGGAGGACGATCCGGTGCCGATCGCCGTCAACGAGCCGCCGCCGCCGCCGCCGGAGGACGTGTCGGTGGAGCGGTTCCGCGAGGTCCTGGCGGAGCTCGATCGCGAGAGGCAGGCGCGGGCGGCGACGGAGAAGTCGAAGTCCGAATTGCAGGGCCAGTTCAACCGGCTGAAGGCGCTCGCGCACGAGGCGATTAAGAAGCGGGACGAGTGGGGGAGGCAGAGGGACGACGCCCTGCGCGAGAAGGAAGAGGTCTCGAGGGCCAAGGAGGCGGCTGATGCGGACCTGGTCGAGGCCAATCGGGTGAAGGATGAGGCCTTGAGTCAAAAGGACGATGCGGCGAAGCAATTGGATGAAGCTGTCAAAGTGAAGGATGGTCTGCGGTCGGAGATCGAGAGTTCGGCGCATATGCTTGTGACGGGCATCGAGAAGATATCTGCAAAACTCAGCCACTTCAAGAATTTCGCTGCCGGAGGATTGCCGAGGTCGCACAAGTACTCGGGATTGCCTGCAGTGGCGTATGGAGTGATTAAGAGGACTAATGAGATAGTTGAGGAGCTCCTTAGACAGGTCGATACGGCAGCGAAATCCAGAAATGAAGCGAGAGAACAGATGGAGCAGAGGAATTATGAGATTGCCATTGAGGTTTCGCAGCTTGAAGCGGCGATTAGTAGCTTGAGGGAAGAGGTTGCCAAGAAAAGTAATGCCGTGGATAGTTTGCAGAGAGCGTTGAACGAGAAGGATGCGAAGGTTGCGGACTCCGAAAGGGAGATGTCAGAGAAAGTAAGTTCGCTGGAAAAGGAGAATTTGGAGTTAAGAGATTTAGTAGTTGAATTTGATGATAAGTTGAAGAGCTTGGAATCGAGGATTGAGGGGCAGAGGCCATTGCTGATCGAACAATTGGATCAGGTGTCGAAGATTCATGAGAGAACTTGTAATGTGATCAGGATTGTAGATGCCCGTGATTCCGAACAATCCGACTTGGCGGAGTCATTGTTTTTACCACAAGATACCGATGTGGGAGAAAGCATACATGCCTCACTGGCAGGAATGAAATCAGTTCATGATCTAATGGGGATTGTTATTTCAAAGACGAAGGATTTGGTGGAGGAGAAGAATTGCAAAGTGAAGGGTCTGAATGAAACAGTTGACAGATTGGTGAAGGAGAAAGAGCAGATTGGGTCACTGCTCAGAAGCGCTTTGTCAAAGAGGATGTCATTAGACTCATCTTCTAGAACCAGCGACTTGTTTCAGGCTGCAGAAAATGGTTTGAGAAAGGCAGGGATAGATTTCAAATTTAGCAAACACACGGGGGATAAAAAAGTTGTAGGCCTTGGTGGTCATGAAGGGGAAGAGATGGAGACAGAGGAGGATGAAATATACAATTTGGTCAGAATCTATTCATCTTATGGACAAATTATTGTTATGGTGGCATTGTATCTTTCAATTGACTAAAAAAATTTCACAATGGACAATACAGGCTGGTGCTTTGGAAAATATTGTTAAGGAGTCCCAGCTTGAGATAGTGGAACTTCGACATTCTGTGGAGGAACTAAGGTATATTTGTTTACCAAACCTCATGGTTGTGCAGGCAGTGCAGTCTTACCTAGGGTACTTAATTTGATCATGAGTTATGCTGGTTCCTTTGCATATTTAGTTCAGTCCTTAAGTTTTGGGTCTCTATGCTATTGTTGTTCTTCCTGTTCATTTAGCTTTCTAGGTAGGTCAGATACATGAGGGAGTGGGAGATAGACTTGCAGGAAAGGTGTTTTTTTTTCACACAAGGTACTAATCAGGTGCTATTCTCTTTTGTCTATTGCTTCGCTGGATGAAGGGCAGAGTCAAATATACTTAAAGAGCATATTGAGGCACAGGCAAAGGAGCTCAATCTTCGAAAGCATCAGATTGAGGAACTTGAAGAGAAGGAGAGAGTGGCAAATGAAAGTGTGAGTTATTTACTTTTACTTTGAGGCGCTACTTGTGTATTCTGTCTTTTGGGGTCCAATACCATTACCTAGCTTCTCATTCTTGTCTTAGGCAATGTTGTTAGTAAAATGGTACTTTATTGAATGATAACTGAATAACTTTTGTCCATAGATTGAAGGGCTTATGATGGATATTGCTACTGCTGAAGAAGAAATTGCTAGATGGAAAGTTGCAGCAGAGCAGGAAGCTGATGCTGGAAAATCTGTTGAGAAGGAGTTTACTGTAGAGGTTTGCTTTCTACATTGATCATATGTTTCTTGTGAATTCAATTGGTCGGTGTTTAATAGGTATATTATGTGCTCTCTCATATCAACCTAGTTAAATGTTTCCAGCAGGAAGACAAGAGTACTTGAACAGGACAGTAGCCAAGCCAATATAGTAATTTAGCTATAATTAGTGGTGCTAGGGTCTTAAAATCAAGGTCTATGGGTTGATGGAAACTCAATAATGGTCTTGTGTGTGATCAAGATTGGTGGCCTGAGATTAGTATTTTCATGGATTAAATTTCAGAGAGGTGGATGCTGAATTTCTTGAAGCCAGGAACTCCTTATGTTATAGCAAAGCCGCTTGTATAGATGGAGAGTAGTGCATAAATCTGCCAAATTGTTGCCACTGACCTGGGTGTCTTTGTATTTGATGCTAGTTTCTACTGTTGAAGCATTATATTTTGCCCAGGGGTATAGGACTAAGTACCGTAAGGCTGCAGCATGAAGGCTTTCACTGAGAAAATTAGTCAACTTTTTCACCCCCTTAAATAATAGCCAAGTATACCAAATTTCCATATTCGATAATTCTCCATTGTTCTCAAGATGGCCGCGTTATTCTTAACGTACTATTAAGTTGTGAGTACAAGCAGTACATCTTTGTTAACAAGAATTTTAATCACAATCGCGTTGTTTGAATATGTTCTGCAGTTGAGCATTGTGGCTTTTAAACACTGGAGGACTGACTTAAAGTCCAAGGGTTAAGGTGTAGAGGAAGTACCATGGATCATCAGGAAAGTTGTATAGTATACTAAGCTTGTTAACTTCCTAAACTCAAATTAAGAGCACTGAATTTCCCAGCAATTTCTCAGGGCAAGTAACAGCTCCTCAACATGGGCTGCTACTATGTGAGTTGATTAACCATGGACGGCGCTCCTTTTCAGAGTAGTGAGCATGGTGGATGTTTCTTGCATTCCTTTCATGTAGTTTAGGTCCCAGGATCTTCTGTAAACAAAAGAAGCATTAGTGCTTCTTGGCTTATGGCAGTGTTGTCATGAAATGAGAGATGATGGTTATTTGTGAAAGTTAACATTTAAGGGAAAGACTGGATGGATGAGGGGTGTGCATGCTGTTGTCATTGATGGAATAAAGATAAATTGGATGAAACACTCAAGTCAATACAGGTAGGGCTGGGGAATGGTAGTCTCTCTAATACTAAGGGAAAAATGCACAGTATCAGAGATCTCCGCTCACTTATGCCAATTGAGGTTATTTCTATTAAATACTCCTGAACCTTAGAAATGCTGGTAGAACTTTCTACTGTGATTATCAGAAAACCTGCATTCAAAGTGGGGGCCTGCATATAGCAAGGGCCAATAGCAAATTGTTTGCTATCCTTTTTGGCCGAACTTTAAAAAAATCATCTATACCTCTTGAAGACACGCCGACTGAGTGAATTTACGTCTTTTCACACTATCGCTTTCAAGTTAAAGATCCTGAGGAGACTTTCTAAATCTGCTGAATATAGTAGCTCTAATTGATTTGGGAACTGGGGGAAAATTTAGCCTCAAAATGTTTGATGACAATGCACCAAGCTTTCTGTTACTTCCTGTTATTACAAGTTAAATTTCTTGTTCGCTGATATAACAGACTGAGTTTATATGCCTGCAGTTGTATGCTCTCAAGCAAGAACTTCAAGAGGCAAAGCAGGCCATGTTGGAGTCTGAGAAAAAGCTAAAATTCAAAGAAGAGACAGCGGCGGCAGCCATGGCAGCGAGAGATGCAGCTGAGAAATCACTTAGGTTGGCGGATCTGAGGGCGTCAAGACTAAGAGACAGAGTAGAGGAATTGACCCGTCAGCTTGAAGAGTCCGACCTGCAGGGAGATGCAAGGAGGAACCGCAGTGGACCGAGATACGTATGTTGGCCTTGGCAGTGGCTTGGGTTGGACTTTGTGGGTGTTCAAAGATCTGAGACACCGCAACAAAACTCTAATGAGATGGAGCTTTCCGAACCCTTCTTATAGTACACTCTGAAACTACAGTTAATTGTGATCTAACGAAGGGAAACATTCACGAAGCCGTTGTTTCAAGTGAAGAATTTTTTAGCGACACTGGTGCCAGCCCGGCGCTTCCCCCCAAGGATCAATTCTTCCAATTGAATTTTAGCTAAGACGGACGACGAAATGAACCCATGGGCGGTGCGATTTGCTGTCAAATGTAACGCTACATTTTCATCTTTTGCTTACTTGTAAATTCAAATACAGATTAGAAGGATTGTTTTTTCCCCGTCTGGACTTTGGGTCATGGGATTGGATTTACTGTAATCGGTGATGGTCTGCGCAGGTAATGGGACCGGAAGATGCTTTTCCTTTCGACCAGATGAGTTTACCTTACCTTCGAAGCTTTAATTGCATAAAGACGATCCAATGGGAGAGACTAATGCAACCTCAGACCACTCGTTACATGAAGCTCTAGTTGGACCTTTGAAGGCTCCTCCCATGGTTCAAGTACACATGAAAACATAAATGTCGATGAGCCAGCAAAAGTCAAAAGTGAAGATTGAGTGCAGATTTGCAATCCCAACGCATATGCCCTTTCTTCGGACCATTTTTTTAGTCTACAAATCTCATCAAGAGGGATAATTTAACACTTATGAGTCCTAATATTAGTTTAGCTTTCTAATCCACAAGATCCATTTAAAGTGACAAGTGGAGAACATACTTATCTAAAAGCAATTTATCTCACTATCCGAGATTTATTCCTATCCTTCAAGTAACATTAGGCCTAGAGAAAGAAGTTCACAAGAATATGATAAGAGAGTGAAGATTTTCTCAGGAAAATTCACTCCGATTTTACTCTAATTATTCCTAGCTTTTTATAATCTCGATAATACATCATGGAAATGAATTTTTTGATATAAGTAGACAATTATAAAGTAACACTAATACAATAAAGTGAAAAATCCCTACTAGTTATCACGAAGTATAAAGTACACGTGTCATCTGGATAAGATTTGTCACACATCTCGTTGATATCCCAAGGATCTTGAGAGAAATCCATTTACTCTCGTTGATTACGCTTGTATCGTTCTAGAGCCAAGTAAATTGCATCCGAGGTAACCTCATTCGCTTAGAAATAATCCCATGACACTTCTTCGGTTCTGTTCGGCAGATTCTTTTCAAAAAAATGTCTGGACCGTACTCTTCACTAATTTCTCGAGAATTACATCCGAAAGAACCTGCACAATTTTGCTATAGGACATGGTACAACCTATCTGGTTTGCTGATCCTCTAGTGAACATTTTCCATTCTCTACAGAAAAATATAAGGGCATGGACTTCAGACTTTGGGGCTATAAATTTTAGCTCCGTAGAGAACAAACGTTGCAGGGCAAGAGGATAACAGAGCGTGTACTTATTCATTCACTTTTATGGTCCCTTCGTTCAAATGTCTTCATCTAAAGACAAGGAAAAGGATCAGGAAGCTGTTGAAATCACCCACTGAAGAACTCCCATCATATTCGTCATGAATAGACGACATCGTACTTACGTTACAAGGAGAAAAGAAGCATAATAATGATAGATAAAATCACGGCAAAGATGGCAAAATCTTCATACACAATGGCAGTAGTTGAAAGATGAAGTAAACATAACCATATTCGATGTTATCAGTACAAATACTTAGATACTTGTAGCTCAACACCAGCAGAGTACAAGGATGCAGAGATCAATCCCCCTGCTAATGTGCTTTACCAAGCAAGATCATATTCAATAAAAGCATCTACACAACAAACACTAACAGTAAACATTGCTCCGCGATGAAATTCCATTACTAGGCAGCGAGAAGATCTTCCAACTCCAGGTCTGAATCAGCTCTCATATGGTGAAGTCTCAGATTCTGGTAGAACAGAAAAATTCAAAAACAACATGAGTGAGAGAGAGAGAAAAGAGAGAGAGAGAGAGAGAGAGAGGTGGAAGGCTTGAACTGAACTCACCACAGATGCAAAGATCTCAAGTTTCAATGCCTGCTTCGGTGTTCCCCCCTATCGTTCTCTGACCTCCTCCCACTGGACCTGGAACCATCATATCTATCACCTCTCTTGGGGACAACCACTTTACTGTCTGTCTGGTCTCTATATCCTCGCTGCTCATCCTCTCTCCGAGTGTTCTTCTGTTCCCCATAATATTTTCTGTTCCTTTCATCATTATCTCCAGAAGCTACATTTTCTCGCCCTTCCTCCTCCCTTGCATCATATCTCCTACTTTTAGAAGGACGCTCATCTCTACCATGCCTTGCAGAATAATTATCCTCTTCATCTCTCATGTGCTTTCTTCCACCACGCTCTCTCTCATCTCTGTCATGCCATCTCTCTTCACGTGCCCTCGCATCTCTCTCAGGCCGTATCTCTTCACGTGCCCTCACATCTCTCTCAGGCCATCTCTCTTCACGTGCCCTCTCATCTCTGTCAGGCCATCTTTCTTCAAGTTCCCTCTCATCTCTGCCATGCCGCTTTTCTTCATGATCCCTTTCATCTCTGTCATGCCATCTTCCTTCACGATCCCTATTATCTCCATCACGCCCTCTTCGTTCACGCTCCCTTTCATCTCTGTCATGCCGCCTTTCTTCTCTTTCCTCCCTTTCATCTCTGTCACGCCATCTTCCTTCACGATCCCTTTCATCTCTGTCACGCCCTCTTCCTTCACGCTCCCTTTCATCTCTTTCATCTCTGTCATGCTGCCTTTCTTCTCTTTCTCCCTTTCATCTCTACCACGCCATCTTTCTTCTTTTCCCTCATAGTCATCATTGCCTTTCCTCCCACTCACCTGTAACTGCTCCTCTTTTTCATAACTTCGACCTCCCATGTCATTCCAATCTTCATGCCTTCCTCCAGATCTACGAGATCGAGAGTAATCAACCAAATGATCTCTCTCATCTTTATATGTTCTTGTCTTCACTTCAGACTCAGATCTTTTATCCTTCCTATGTTCCAAGCCATGCTCTCCCTCTCTTAAAATGTCCCGAGATTTTAATTCTTGCAGGTCATTCCTGGTGTTACCATCAAGACTATTGCCCTTCTTTCTTTTGTCAGTCTTATCCCATGATTCATTGGGAGTTTCCTTCCTTGATCTATCATCAATTCTATCTCCAGATCTCAACCCTTTTCCTTCTCGATCTTGCAGGTCATCCCTGGTGTTACCATCCAGACTATTGCCCTTCTTTCTTTTGTCAGTCTTATCCCGTGATTCATTGGGAGTTTCCTTCCTTGATCTATCATCACTTCTATCTCCAGATCTCAACCCTTTTCCTTCTCGATTAGGCACATTGGCAGCCATGTTCTTAACATCATAATGTATACTCTTGCCAGTATCATCATGTCTGCGACCATCAGTGCTGCTGCGAGAGTCAGTGTCACTGCTACTCCCACCAGAATCATCACTGATACTGTCATCTGCTGAAGAAACTGGTGCTCTATCAACTGCCTTTTGTGTTCTTGTTATTCTACTACTTCTCCCACCCAAAGTGCCATCAGAGTCCCCATCATCAGAGTCATGTCTCCGACCCCGAGCTTTATCTAATTTCTTCTCTCTCCCAGAATCTGAATCATCATCAGTATCATTCCTTCTCTGCTTCCTCACTTTATCAATTTTTTTATGCCTTCCCACACTGACTACATCAGATTCACCATCACTGTCTTCATCATGCCTCCTGCCACCTTTCCTTCTTCTGTCATTACCCAATTTTCCAGAATTCTCAGAATCCGAACCACTTCTATGATCAATATCAGACTCATCCTCACTGTTCTCATCTTTGCTAGTTCTGATATGATGCTCACCCTTCTTTGATTGACGCTTTGAAAGCCCCTCATCAGAAGTATCATCCTCGCTCGACTCATACTTCTTCTGAGATTTCTTATTTTTCCGAGATTCCAGTTTGGACCGACTCTTGCCAACATCGTCACTGTCGGAAGAATAGTCAGATTTATCCGACTTATACTTCCTATGTCTCTTGCTCTTTTGTTTCTTGTGCTTCCTATCAACAGTTTCTACCTCAGAATCATTTTCTGAGTCACTTCTCCGGCTATGTTTGCGATGATGCTTCTTCTCAGTTACTCTTGTCTGTTTACTAGTATCATCTGAATCAGAAGAATCATCATGTCTTCTTTTTCTGCCATTGTCTTTCTTATGCTTCATATCTCTAGCACTATTTCTCTTATCATCTTTTTCAACTTTCAATTTTTCTTCCACCTGTTTTTTTGAACTGTAATCTCTATCTAGGAAAGCATGTTCAGGTATCTCTTGCTGCAAAATCTTCTGCCCTCCTTTAGGTTCATCATCAATTTCCTCAGAATTTTGCTTAGTCAACCCTATACCCAAAGCAGCTCTGAATGTTTCCATCTGCTTCTCTTTTCTTGCAGCAATTTGGTGTGTTTGTGTATCAGAAACCCTGATCAAGCCACATGATCATACCAGAAGTTAGTTGTCGCAAAGAGAAAAAAGGCATATTACAAAGCTTGCTTGCTAATTAGACAACAAAAGAATTAGCAATTCTCTGAACTAGAGTAATAGAATGTGGGAAAAAGTTTCCTGAAGAGAGCCTATACAGTGATCAATTCAGGAGTCCCCTGATAAGCAGTCCAAGACATATCTTAAGAATCAAAACAATAACCCCACGCCACAGGAGAGTTCTACTCAAGCAAGTGTTTTCCCCCTTCTCTAGAGAACAAGGGGCATAACTTGTTACTCAAACAAGGTAATAAGCTTGGCTCAGAAATGAGTTATCAGCGTAGCCTTCTAGCTACAGTACAGGCAAGCTCACTTCCTTGAGGGGTTCCTTGAGTAAGACCTTATGTTGAAAAATATAAAATATACAGATTGTATCTGAACCAGCCTGTCATTTACAAATGAGTACAGATAAGACAAGACACTCATTACTGCACAAGGACATGTGAAATCATGCAGGTAAAGCATCATTCCTGGTTATTCAAAATTAAAGATTCATCAATACAATATACATTAAACGATCTTCCTGCATGCAACTTTGCCCTAAGACGGAGCAAAGAGAGGGGGACCTCTCACTGGTTTTTGGAATTCAACATCAGGAAGCTTTTTCACGCCAACCGAAAGAATGATCATCCTCCACATGAGTATCCACTGTTTGCGACTTAAACTTTCAGAAAGTCAATTTGCATCCACACACGCATGCACACGGACTTGCAACCCCCACCCCCCAACACACACACACACACACACACACACATAGAGAGAACACCTACTTCTTTTCAGCAGCCACAATGGCAGTAGGCCCTCCACTAGCTTCAGAAGCATAGGTAGCTTCTAGAGTCCTCCTGGCCTCTTGCAGCTTCTCGGCAATCTCGGCTTCGGTGTACCCTTGATCAGTCAGCTTGTCCTCGAGCACGACAAGCTTAAGCTCTATCTGGCGCTTGCGATCATGCTCAAGAATGTCCTTGTTGGGCTTCTTGGAGACACCAGCTGTGCCCTGATCTCCCTCGAACCCCCTGGTGGTTTCAGCAACCCTCCCAGTCTTCGTCTTCACAAAGAACCTGTTGGTCTGGATGTAACCATTCGTCCCGGACCCTCTAGGGGTCTGTAACCCTATTCCGTTGTACATCCCTCACTTGAAATTCCTACCTAGTAATCCATAAGGAAAATCATCAGAGAGAGAACACCTTAGAGAGCCAAAAATACAGTAAAGGTCAATGGCAATTCTATCTTCAATCCCATGTCAAAAGACAATTAGAAGCCCCATGCCAAAGCATGAGCCTTTCTTCTAGGGCTGGCAATTCCTCACACCGCACAACAAGATAGACTCAAAATCGACACTGAGCTAGCACGTTCGGGATGAGATTTAAAATCATCATGATGCGTGATTTAAGATTTTCAAGGACGGCATGCGTGGAAATCAAGCTTAAAGAGCGGTTTATGATCTTCATTTCAAACAAGAGGAACCCCAGCCCGCTCAATCATTCATCAGATCAAACCCCAACTTCTCAGCAGATCCGCCTCACTCGCCGGCCTCTCGCGAGATGTTAAACAGCAGCCGCCGCCGCAGCAGTCGCGGCGGCTTCCGCGACCGCCACCGGATGCCGTTGCAGCGTCGCCACCGCTATTCCCTCGTCTCGCGACGGACGAAAAATCAAAAAGAACGCACATGCAATCGACGAATCAGACACACTTTCGCAAGAACCCAAGGCCTACCTCCTCCTCCCTCGCCTCGGATGGCTACCGGATGCGGACGATGTAGAAGCTGCCGGGGAAGAGCACCGCCTCGCTGGCCGGCGGCGGCGGCGGCGGCGGCGGCGGACTCCGGTGGCTCGTCGCCCTCGAAATCGGTGGATCTACTGGTTCGCCCCCCGATCGCCTCTCAGCCTTTTCCGGATTTCTGCTTTTTTCGGTTTTGACCTAGGGTGACTGATTTCTATCTGGTCAGGTTTGGAGATTTTTTTCGGTGGTGGGCTTTTGGGCTCAACGTCTTATAGTTGGGCTTCGATGGGCTTTTAGTTTTGTGTGAAATGGGCTTTCAGCTTTGATGGGCTTAATATCCATACTTATTTTTAATTGGAAAATGATATAAATAGTCCCAAACTTTAACCCGATAAGCAATTACGTTCATAAACTTTTAATTTGTTCGGTACAGTCCTTAAACTATTAGCGAATGTTCAGTGAAGGCTTTTCATTTCTTTGATGACGCAAATTATTTTATGCTAAGTCGAATTATTTAGAAATGAGGAGTCAATGTATCCACCTACTTTAGAAAAAGGGCAAAAAAATAAAAGTAGGGATGCTAATATTTTTGTCGTTATTTGATGGTGTGAATTATTATATTATAATTTGAGATTAATATCTTACTTGAATGATCTACACGTGATTTTTTTCTGTCCATTGTTCAAACTTAGCGAATTGGCAACCACATTTAAGTGTTATGTTAATTTGGTTTGATGGAAGGACAACATTAAACAATTTAATACAGTCTAAAGACTCGATTAAACATTTATCAATAGCTCGTAGATCACACTAAACATATTTAACAAATTGAAAGCCACGTTTGTATAGTGCTTTAATTTGTTTTAATATAGAAGGACAATATTAAACAACTTAATATAATCTAGAGATTTGATTGGACATTTATCAAGAGTTCGGAAATCATATTAAACATATTAAAAGTTTGAAAACGACACATCACTTGTGTCATTAGCACACTATGAATATTTCTTAGTACTTAAGATATAATCATAAAATAAAATACATCTCGTTACACTAAGTAATTAAATTGCACATGAAAAATGTATTTCCTTCAATTTAAATATCACGAATTAGATACCTTTATCGGTTGTTTGCTTTAATTTCAATTTAAAGATTCCTAATTTACAATCACAACCTGTGAATAAATTATTATTATTATTATTATTATTATTTCCTGGGAACATGCTACGTTTTTTAGTCCATTTAATTTCGCCAAGCACGGGCGTCATCGCATCCCCGTTCCTTTATTCCCTCATTCACGGGATACGATGACGTCATTAATCACGCGAGATGACGAAATTGCCCTCGCCACCCCGCAGCCCTCCTCTCTTCCTCGGCATATTCCAAAGCTGGGCCCCCGGTTCCGTCCGAATGATGCTAACCAGACCCTAACCCCAGGTACGCTTCCCCCGGCCCCCTGGTCCCTTAACCATGGTTAGATTATGAGATTCAGCCCGAGCCCGACGGACGAGATCGGCTCTCCAGGGACCCGATCCGACGGTCGCTGAGCTCGCGCAAGGAACAGGGGCTCAAAATCCGCTCCGCTTCTGCAGGATTCGATCTGTTCGAGGAGGGACGGAGGGGGTACGCTGCTCCTGATGATGATGATGATCGATTGAATTCGAGGCGATTTGGGGAGGCCGGGATTCTTAGATGGAAATGGACTACGTGTCCGAATTCCCCCACATTCACTCGGATCGGCGTCCCAGGAAGAGGCCGAGGTTAGCTTGGGAGCCTCTTCCGAAGGTACAGGGATTGTCTTTTTTCGTTTTTCTTCCGTGTTTTTTTGGAGAATTTTAGCTGCTGGCTTGGTGGGTTTTGTTCGTTGCTGTGTTTTTTTTAATGGGTTTTGAGGAATTTAACTGGTGGAGTTTCGATGCGGCGGTGGAAATGAATTCAAGTTCTTTGGTGTCCTTGGGGGATTCGTCTTTCTCTTGGGGGGTTTTTTGGGACGTTTGAATATTGGGTTTTCTGTGGGTAGACCTGAATCTTGCTGGGAGTGGATGTTTTGGCCTTTGCGTGAGGTTGATAGCGTTTTCTGTGTAGAAGGTTCGTGGTGGAATTGTGGGTTGGGATTCTAATGAATTTCGCGTCTGAAAGTCTGAATCTTGTCATGGTGAAGTGAGTTTCGTGGAGTCAGAGGTATATTGTGGAAGGATCCGGAGTTTGATTGGAATTTTACCTTGAAAAGTGTAGTTCATTGTATGGAGGAGTTGAATTCATCATCTTGGTTAAGAATTTCTGAACGTGTGTTTGTGTAGGTGTGCATTTATGTATAAATTACTGATATATGCAGATTTGCAGTGGGATAATTGAAGGCTTGGTCTTTGGTTTGTTAAGTTTGTAGCTTTTTGGAATAGATTTGATTGGAATAGTGGAAGATAGGAATATTTGGCTGGTCAAGAGATGACTTACGTTTTTGTATGTCTCACTGATTGTATATTTATCCTGTTATCGATATTTGATGGTGCAATATGTTGACGGGTTATGTTTTTGGGAAGGGTGGGTTTACGGTGTCATGTTTTTTTAGTGTGAGTGTGAATGGATCGCTGTGTGCAGGCTCAGTCAGGAGTTTTTTGTGGGCAAGAGCTTGGGAATGTGACAAGCTATGGACCTCCCAGAGTACTCCAGGACCATGCTAGTCTTTTTGTGAGGGGATTGGATCAAAAGGGCTCTCCCCCATGGCGAGATGATGACAAGGATGGGCATTACATGTTTGCAGTTGGAGATAATTTAACTTCTCGCTGTAATTACACTCAAACTGGGGTTTCCTCCTTTTCATATCGAATATATATCAGCTTGATAGTCAATTGATTGTTCCTTTTCATTTTCTAACTGTCATTTCTATACATCACACTAAATTTATCAAAGTTTTTCTTCAGGGAAAAACCATTGTCCTCTGAAATCCCAATATTCAGAAATTGACAGACTTTTTGTCCCTTTTTCTCCTTTTTATTTGTCACACCTTCACACTTAAAAGGGAAGTTCGACTGGAAACATGTCCTTCGATGTAGCAAAGACAACACTTCTTCATTCTGCACTCTCACCCTAGGCTGAACCCCTTCATCTCTCGTCTATTTCAGTGTGCAATTAAAAAGTTTCATTCTTTCATCTTGTTCTTTCTTTTGTCTTTTTTTTTTTTTTTCTGTCTCAAGTTGTATATCGATTATGGTTTCTATACAATATATTGTATTTGCAATACTGAATGCTCTCTTGTCCCTGCAACTGCAGATAAAATCAACCGGAAAGTTGGGGAAGGTTAGTTGTTGCATTTAGATTAGGTCCTTTTGCATCAGTGATTTATGTTCTAATGGACCTTGTTTGGATGCAGGCACTTTTGGACAGGTTCTGGAGTGCTGGGATAGAGAAGCTAAGGAAATGGTTGCCATAAAAGTTGTGCGAAGCATTAAAAAGTATCGTGAAGCTGCAATGATAGAAATAGATGTGCTCCAGTTGCTTGGGAGATATGACAGAACAGGCAGCCGGTGAATGCATCATGCCTCATATGCTATCTTGATTTATTGTTTATGCTACTTTTGGTTGATATAAAAGAAATGTGGCTGTTCATTCTTTGCAGTTGTGTTCAAATAAGGAACTCATTTGACTATCGTAACCATATCTGCATCGTAAGTAGTTTATTTTAATTAGATGAGTAGAGTTATCTATGTGCTATGGGGCGAAAACTTTACAACTGATTGAATGGTCTTCACAGGTGTTTGAAATGCTTGGACCAAGCTTGTTTGATTTTCTTCGGAAAAACAGTTATCGCCCATTTCCAGTTGATCTTGTCCGGGAACTTGGCAGACAGCTTTTGGAGTGTGTAGCATGTCTGTGGTTGTTACTTATTTAGTCTCTATTGTCATTGTTGGAGCTTCCACCTTTTTTGCAAGATTTAGTTGCCCAAACTATCTTTTTCGTTAGGGGTCTTTGAATCTGTCTTTGTTATTCTCATATATAGGCCTGTTTGGCTTTGGTTGGAATAGAATACCGTTTCAAGGGAAACATCTGCCAAAGTTGCTTATTCTGGTTGGATTGTAAATGTTGCAGTTATGCATGATATGCGCCTCATTCACACAGATTTAAAGCCTGAGAACATACTATTTGTATCGGCAGACTATGTGAAAGTACCTGACTACAAGGTATGTCTTCCTTTATTAGCTTTGGGCTTTTTTAGTTCCTTATGCTAGATCGTATGCGATCTTCCCTTTTGCTCTTCTGTTCTTGGTATCATTTGGGCTCAAATTGCATCTCATCTGCTATGCAGGCGACATCTCGATCTCCAAAAGAAGGAAATTACTATAAGAGGTTGCCAAAGTCAAGTGCTATTAAGGTCATTGATTTTGGAAGCACTGCTTACGGGCATAGAAGTCACAACTATATTGTATCAACGAGGCACTACCGAGCACCAGAAGTTATTCTTGGTAACAGCAGTTCTGCGGTGTCATCGCCTGGTTAATTTTGTCCATGAGGGCGATTCCTATTGGTATAAGACAGCTATGTAAGCTTATAACATTTTTGCAGGGCTTGGATGGAGTTATCCATGTGATATATGGAGTGTTGGCTGTATCCTGGTGGAACTGTGCTCGGTATGCAGTACTCATAAACTCTATTCTTGGGAATTTCAGTTTGTGAGAGGGAAATAAATTCTGATGTTGGAGGCAATTGTTGACAGGGGGAAGCTTTGTTTCAGACTCATGAAAATCTAGAGCACTTGGCCATGATGGAGAGGGTTTTAGGACCATTGCCTCAGCATATATTGAAAAGAGCAGAGTGCGTGCATTTTCCATATTCTTTTTCGTGACTGTAAAAGAGAATCGTCAGTGTTCTTTCTCACCAATTTCTCTTTTGATGGTATTATTTGGTTAGTCGACATGCTGAGAAGTATGTTAAAAGGGGAAGACTGGACTGGCCAGAAGGGGCAACATCCCGGGACAGCATTAGAGCTGTTCTAAAATTACCTCGTCTTCAGGTGGGTATCACTGTATCGGCTAAAGATAGGTAGTCCCCTTCTCGTATATTCAGGTGCATTTGCCATTTGAGCTCTGCCATGTGCCATTTAATACAATCTGGTTTGGCCTATGTTTTTCTGTGCCGAGATGGTGCAATTTGGACGAGGTCCTATTCAACACAGCTAGTAGTTGACATTTCTACCGTGGGAGCATTGTTCTCAATTTCGACTTGATAAACCTACTGGTCTATCTATTCACTTGTTCTCTTTTCAATCTTTTTACTTGGCAGAACCTAATAATGCAGCACGTGGATCACTCTGCTGGGGATTTAATTGACCTCGTGCAAGGTCTTCTTAGGTATGAACCATCTGAAAGGCTAACCGCCCATGAAGCCCTCAGACATCCCTTCTTTTCCAGGGATCATTACAGGAGGTTTTAGGAAAATATGGTTTGCTCCGCTCTGCTGGCAATCTGATGTACTGCTGGAGCATTATGTCATTCTATTCGCTCCACAGATTAGAGAGATCGATTTGGTTCTTGAATTGCTGTTGGAAGTGAAATATGAAAAAGCAGATTTTAAAAAGAAACAAGAAAGAGAAAAAGGTAGGAAGAATATTCCACCATCACCCAAAGCCTCTTAATTGAGCTATTGTAGATAACCCCATTGTCAAGTGAAGCTTTATCCTTGTTCAAGATTGCAAGTTTTGTATCTTTTACAATATGTTGTATCGATTCTTTCTTGTCCCTTACACTTTTTCGACAATGAGCTTTGCCTCGACGCGCTGCTCATAAGAAACTTAGGATCATCAGTTCCGTAAATGAAAGCAGAGCTGCATTACTAGAGAACCAATTTGGAAATGAGATTGGAGAAGGCAGTTCAGCTGGAGATGTTGTAAATTTGGGAGTAAAATAAATGTTTGTTTCATGATCATTAAGCTCTCGATACCGGTACGGCTTCCGTGTTTAATTCTGCAGGTTTAAGTAACGTTTCTACTGAAAGCTCAACGAGTGACGCATGTTGTATTCAGAAATCTTGAGCTTGCATGAGTATTACCAGGAAAACCTGAAAGCAACGTCCTTTCTTTGGACAAGAGAGGGCACTGGAGGCCCATTGACGAATGGAAATTGGCGTGAAAATCATGTGTTCAATGTCAAAAGATGCATGAAAACTTGGCAAAAGAAAACAAAAGCATTTCTCAGTGCCGAGGCAAACGAAACAAACAACAAAATGTCGAGCATGTGTGGAAACAAACACGAATCTGACGATGATGAATACTTCAAAATGTCCGATCGCTCAACGCTTTGTCTGGCAATGGCTTTTTCTGAGAACCCCGGTAGGAGGTCCGGTGAGAGTGATAGTGCAACGGGTGTACAGCCAGTAGGAGTATCTCAGAAAGCTCCCAAATTTCGATCTGACCCGAACCACCCCCCTGAGTTGAAACGCCAGCAACGCATTGCTCTCAAGCTGCTTCTCGAGCTTCTCGCTGTCTCCCGACGGAAGCCTCACCTGGCTACTGATCATATGAACATTCTTGAGCTGGGACTCCTGCCTCGTAGTCGAGAAAGGGTCGATGTATTGTGTTGCAATCGGGTTGCCCCCGTAGTAAAGATCAAGGATCACATAGCTGAAGTCGTTTCTGACCTTCCTGTTTGGATTCGTGAAGTTGGCGAGCAAGGTCACGTCAGCATTCAAGAGGGTGCCCATGTCGAGGTATGCTGCATTGAGGCTGGCGCTAGAGATTTCGAACTTTGGGAGATGAGGGCGGAAGACGAGGTATATGATGAGGACGATGAGGCCTCCGACGATAATGACGACCCAGAAGATCGCACAAAAGGCGGCAAGACACCATGTCAGGAACTTTGTTTTACGCGTCGGAGGGAACCTGAGGTTCGCTGGCTGGTCAGGCTGATCTTGTGGTGGTTGTTGCGGACGTTCTCGAGGGGGTGGAGAAGATTCTTGCGGGATGTGGGTACGTAATGGTCGATCTGGTTCATCTGGTTTCTTTTGCCGTGGGAGTGGTTGCGGCGCCGGAGAACTCGGTGGCTGAGAAGCTCCGGCTTGGGGGCGTGGATGGATTGGGTAGGGAGGGTGGATAGTCGGGGCTCGCTCAAAATGGGGTCGGCGTTGCTCTCGTGGTCGCACCGGCGGACGTGCAGGCCGAGCTTCCGGGGATGGCTGCCCGACAAGTTGGTCAGGAGGAGGCGATCCAGGCTGCCACCGCTGAAAATGAGGGTTGGATTCTGGAGGCCGGGGGTAGGACATGGCTGGTGTGGAGAGGGAGGAAGGGTATGAGGATTGGGTGCTGAAGTCATGGGGAAGAAGGGATGATTTGATAGTAAGTTCAAAAGAGGAGGAGGATTCATGGAAAGGCAAGGAATCAAAGCATAAGCTGAGTGAGAAGGGGAGGCAAGTAATCTTCCGTGGGTGCTGTTCACTCTTTCCTCCAAAGCGCTGTACTGGTAAGGGGCGCCAATGTCGAGCATTAAACTCGATTACATGGGCTAAGGTGGTTTGCACAACAGGAAAAAGTACACCGCAAGTAACGAAACTTGACACGAGTGGACACTCAAGTGCCAAAATTTCCAAAAAATACACTTAAGTGTCACTTTTCTAAAAAATTAGATACTTAAATGCTAATTCTGGTGAGACTAGCTAGAAATCCAATGTGGTATTGTTTTAAGAATAAACATTTTCGATACTCGGTCAACATGTGTTAGAAAATCCGATACTTAATCAACTTTTCTAATACTCTTCGACACTCAAGTTAGAATTCCAACATGCAAGTTTCTGATCTATGATTTTGACATACAAGATTAATTTGAAAATTTTTCAATAAATTTTTAAAATAATAAAATAAATAAATAGGAAAATAAGAAAAACCAGTATTCTCACTCTCTTCGACTCTCACTTCCCGAAATACATAATTCACCCTCAAGTTTTTTTTCTCATCTTTTGACACATCTAACATGCGAGTCCAATGCGTAAACTCCTTGTTCTTTTCCTCCAAATTTTATGGATTATTAGAATGTAGTTGAATTTGTCAAATTAAAATAATGAATCATATTAAAAAATAATGGATTAATGTATTTAATGTAAATTCATTCTAGACCCTTTTTTATTATTTATTTATTTGTGAATTTGAATCAAATTATAAAAATAATAATTTAGTGTTCCAATATGTTGAAATTCTCTATTTTTAAGAAATAATGTGTCGATATATCGCGTCGTGTCGTGTCGCGTGTCAATACTACTTTGCCAGCCACCACCTTGGTGATCTGCTACAAGGCATTGGTGCTGCACCAACACCTTAACCTTAGTGACAACGGCGAGTGTGAGTGAACGGCAAGCGGCGACAGAGCCTCAGTGAGAAGAGCAACCAAGAAGAATTGAGCGTGAGAAGGATGGCGAGCATGAGACAGTGTTTGATTCAATATACTAAACTGACGTCATTTGTTAATCACGCCAAAACGACATTAGTTAGCGTTTGCCCTATCCATGAAGATGACGTGATGTCATTTATCCATATGGATAGTTATTTTTAAAAGAATTGCCACATTACTAAAAATACTCGCTAAAAAATTCCACGTCAACAGTTTGGCAAAAATTATTACCATTGGCACTTGAGTATTTCTTCTCCGATTTCGGCACTTAAATGCGCGTTTGATAACGATTTTGTTACTGGAAACAATTTTTTATCAGAAATGGTTTTTTCTGATTCTATTTCCGAAAACAATTTTTGAGTAAAAGAATGTGCTTGGTAACTGTTCAAAATTTTTATTCCTAAGATAAAAATATGTTTGGTAGGATTATGAAATTCTTTTGTTTCTTTTAATTTTTTAATACTTTTATTATATTATTCTTAATTTTTTCTTTTCTCTTTTTCTTTCTCTTCTTCTTCCTCCTTCTTTGGAGCCGATCGCTGGCCATCGCAATGGCCAATGACCGGCTAGGCGAGGTTCGACGAGCTCGTCAGAGGCTCACCTTGCCAAGGCAAGGCCACCGATGAGGCTCAAGCCAACAAACCTCGCCGTGGTTCGGCGTCACCAAGGGCTAGCAACCTCCGATGAGGTTGTCAGCCCTCGTTTGGCCGATCGCAAACCATAGCTAGGGCCGGCAACTGGCCAAAAGGAAGAAGAAGAAAGAGGAAGAGAAGAAGAGAAAAGTGGAAAAAAGAAAAAAGCAGGAATTGATTCTAAGAATTATTCCCGAGAATAAGAAGCAACTTTTTTCTACATCTTGATTCTATTTCAAATCTATTCCCAAAAACAAAAATTTTACCAAACGGATTTTTGTTCTTTTCTCATTCCAGAGAATAAAAGAATAGAAATAATTGTTCCGTGGAAGATTATCCAACGGGGCCTAAGTATACTTTTTGGAATTGACACTTAAGTATCCACCCATGTCAAGTTTTAACACTTGAGGTGTTTGGCACTCCTTTTTTCCCCTTATGTCTAGAAGCAAAACTATGTTGCCTTTTTAAAATGGTCACAGAGAGAGAGAGAGAGAGAGAGAATGGACCTGAATAACCTGGACGAATATCACACAACTAGGTCCTACTAACTGTGGAGTGCGGATTGAATTGGTAAAGAAACTGACTACCGACGTCATTGGAACTGTTGAGTGAAATGCGCAAAGAGAAATTTCAAATCATCAAAGGATTTCTAGCATCTCATAAACACCAGCGTTTCTTTACATGTATGCTAAGCACGAAGACATGGCTAGTACGTATTGTTTACCCAACTTTTTCTGCAGACTTAAATCAATAGCAGCCAGCAGAAAGGAAAAGGTTTAGGAAGAGCAAGAAAATACTATAAGGGACCGGCAGTATACTGCACGATCTAAGTGTAGAACAGTGATAAAAACCTTCGAGCGTCCCATGTGACCTTGGCAGAAATAAAAAATTAGCAAGATCACCAGAAATTGCTCTCCTTACCTCGGAATAACTATTCTAAATCCTGACATTGTTACCACTTCTTGTGGACCGATAACAGGTGCCGAGCAAAAAGAATCAACTCCTTCAGGTTCGTACAAAGGATTTGATGCTCTGTTCTTTATTTATTATTATTTTTTTTTGGGCTAATGCAAGAGAGAGTGCATGATGTCCGCACCGTTACCTGTTCGTCAGATACCCTTGAGGAGGGCATCCTGAGTCTCTTTCTCCAACTCTATGCGTCATCAGCTTCAAGCAACTTCAGCTCGGCCTTTCAATTCCTATGAAACCAGCAGCCATCAGCGTATTCAGGATTTTTGTGACTTTCCTTGCAACATCAGTTGTGAGCTCCACTTGGCCCAACCATCAAAAGTGCCCTGGCTTCCTTCGGGGTTCTAATGAACTGGGAAAGGTTTAGAAATGATGCAATCTATCTATCTCATAAGACCTTTACATATCAATTAAATTTTTTCCTTTTCTCAATATATGTCCAGAAGCACGTAAGTCATCTCCTTCTTCCCTCTTTCTTCATTTCCTAAACATGTAAAGGGTAAGACCTCAGAAACTTCAATGGTCTGCTTGCTTCATGTCAGCCATCCACTTCATTCCATCAGCTTCAAATTGTCTTCCAATTATTTCATCTGGAAAGCTTCGGGTCCATATCCTACAAATGATAACAACCAGTCCAGATACTCTAAAGTAGCTAAGGCAGCCTCATGGAATTATTACTCCTTTAGGCACATTATGCCAATAGGATAACAGAAAGGACTCGACATCTAATCTGCTTCAGAGAACTAGCACAGTAATTCCACAGTCGTTCATGTAGCATCCTTTTCTATCATAATGAACAACTGAAAAGTTGGTCCAGACCCTCCCCATAACTCAAGGTTGTCTCTGAAAGGAAGAACAACAAAGAAATTCTTCCTGAAACAAGCCAGCATCCAATTTTTCAAGCCACCGCTGTAGAGCATATAACTCTGAAAGCAAGCAAAAGAAATGCTTCAGGTAGATCATCCGACAAATCAATGTTAAAGCCTCAGACCTTCTTGGGGTGGATTTTCCCACTTAAGAGTGGCATCATCTGCTCGCTTTGCACCTGACAAGATGTTCGATTATAAGAGATGGTGCACTCTTGCACATGTGTATCAACTTTTAAGTGTCATCTAGATATGTGGAAGAGTAAATAGCAAAGATCTAATGATTCACTTACCACCTCGAATCCACTCTATTCTGAACAACAGCCACTTATGTTTGAGCAGACTACTCATGAGTAAAGCTGTTCACCATATATGTAGCAAGAGTTCCATCTACTGCATGATTAGGTTAGGAATTAGTTTAACCTTTGGGGACAATGTTATGCAGAATGAAATGACAACTCAAGCAAGTCCGATCATATAAGTACTACAATTGCGAAATATTCATAATGAATGGCTCTATTTTCATCAAATCATATCTAGAGAAAACTCACAGCTTAAAGCCTCAAACTGGGGGCTATCTCATCTTGCAACAGCATAATTGTTACAAAAAAGGCTGGAAACCAAAATCTAGCCAGAATGATGTGCTCATCCAGGCTCTGTAGAAAGAGAAAAGGAAATGCAGCAGCTTTTAAACCTGAAAAGATCAAAAATCATATTAAGTCATGCTCACAGTAAAGAGTAGCCAAATGCCTTTATAGTAGTTCAATTTCAGTTACAATTGTCACCTAGTAGAACGCGATTACGTATGTCCCTAGGCATCTTACATTGGAATGGAGAGGGGATCGTAGAATAATCAATTCAAATTAGAATGACAATTTAAAATAAGATTCTGTGGCACCATGTAGGGCATAGAAGATGCTCCATAAATCAAAGCTAGGCCTGTGCTCAGGTTTAGTGGTCTAGATGCACGAAGACCAGGTCCTATTTCCCAAGCATTACAAGATGCAAAAAGAGAACAATGAAAATGGCATGTCCAGGAAACCAATCTTACAGCTTTTACCCATTCTCCTAAAAAGAGAATTGTCCATTCGACATACACAATAGTAATATTAGTATTTCAGAAAGATAATTTAGCCCAGAATGACCTTGGTAGGCTGTTTATTTCATGTCATCTAACAAAATCTGAATGAAAAAGTCAAATGGCTAGCTACAAAGACATAGCTAATGAACTTTGGAGGTATTCCAGGGCTTTGCATGCAGCAACTCTACAATTTGTGGAAATAAAATTATTATACCAGTAATAACAGTCTATCAACTGAAACAGTCTACCAAAACCAAGAATGCATAATGATGCAACAGCACCGGAAATTTTGAAAATAGAGAAGAGAAGGATGCATGCTATCATGAACCTTTTATCCTGCAGAATCTACTGAATGGATTGCACTGATGAGCGTCTCAGAAATAGAGCTGTCAAGAGTAAATCCTTTCTCCATCATTTCATCCCATACTTTACAAGCAACGGAGAGCTTCTTTTCACGAATGAGTCCACTAATAATCAACTTATAAGTTACTTCATCAGCATGGCATCCCCTAGCTTGCATTTGCTCATACACATGCATTGCTTCGTTTACTCTAGTAGACTTGCAAAGTCCATTGATAATAGCATTGTACAAAACCACATCTGGCCAAATTCCTTTCTCCACCATGTCATTGAATATGTTCTGAGCTATGGTAACTTTACCGGACTTACAGAAATGATCAATAATAGTAGTATACAAAATTCGATCAGGAAATATATTCATCCCTGACATCTTGTCGAGAAGTTCTTTTGCAATATCAGAACTTCCATCTCTAAGGAAAGCATTGATAAGAATCGTGAATGTAACAACATCTGGTGCAATTCCCTTCCCACACATTTCTTCAAATAGCTTGTAAGCCCTTCGAGTCCGACAATCCTCAGAGACTGCTGCCATTAGTGTATTATATGACACAACATCACATAACCCTTTTACTTGCATCTCGTGCACCATCAGCCTGTAAGCACGATCGGGCTGCTTTGCTTTACAAAGGCCCTTCAAAAATTGATTATAACTATAAATGTCAGGTCGCAATCCATCCCTCTCCATCCTCTTCATCAACTTCTCTCCCTCCTCCAACATAAGCTTGTCGCAACAATAATTCAACAAGATATTATACGTAACCAAATCGGGTTTGCATCCGTTCCTCGCCATAAAGGATTTAATTGCCAGCGCCTTGTCAATCTTACCGGCTTTACAAAACCCGCTTATAAGCGCGTTATAAATTAAACAAGTGAACTCAGCTCGACCGCCCTTCATCACATCAATTATAAGGTCATACGCCAACTCAACCTTCCCGCCGACGCAGAGCCCGACGACGAGCGCTGTGCACGCGATTTTATCTGGGACGAATCCCCGACCGATCATACGATGCCACATTTCGACCGCGGCATCGAACCTCCCAGCTTTACACAACCCATCAATGAGAATAGTATAAGTCACGACATCAGGCTCCCTCCCCAGCTCCACCATCCTGTCCAGCACCTCCATGGCCAGCTCCACGCGATTCTCGTCGCACAGGAGATTCAGATAGATGTTGCTGGCCCAGATGTCGAGCACGCACCCGAGCTTGTCCATGTCGGGGAGGAGCCGGTCGACGAGGGCGAGGTTGCGGGCCCGGCAGAGGCCGGAGACGAGGCGGGAGTAGGTGAAGGAGGTGAGGGAGAAGCCGCGGAGGGCCATCTGGCGGTAGTAGCGGTCGGCGAGGTCGAAGCGGGTGCGGCGGACGAGGGCGCCGACGAGGCGGTTGTAGTCGACGGAGAAGACGCGGCAGTCGGAGCGGGACATTTCGTCGAACACTTGGAGGGCGCGGTCGACGAGGCCGGCCTTGACGTAGTTGGAAATGCGGGCGCGGTATATCAGGCGGGTCGCCCCCAGCCGACGGCACATGTCAGGGGGAACGCATTATCTGCGGCGGCGCGTGGCGGCGGCGGCTGTGCGCTCGGCGCCCGCTAGAGAGAGAGAGTCTAGAGAGAGAGAGAGAGGGGGGGAGGGAGGGAGAGGTGCCCGTTGAGGACGAAGTGGGGAGAGCGTGTCTGAAAGAGAAAGTGGCGGATGGATTTGGGTCCGGGGTGGGGGCCCAAGATGAAGAGGGGATGTGGGCGGCGTTTGGGGGGATGGGCTCGCGGCTTGTTTTGGGCCTTTTTTCGATCCACCTTATGAAGGCCCACCAACTTACTTCTCTCTCTCTCTCTCTCCGTATTTTCCTTCGTCACAAATTGAAATATTTTCCCATTACGTCCTCTATTTATAATTTTTAAAAGACTCGAGGGCACGAGCGCAAGACCAGTCCAGCTGGAGAAGGCCAATTGGTACAGTTTAGGGGTGAATGATTCTAGATTCCGTATAGATTCTACCTAGAATCCGGAACCTGTCCTCTGGAATGGGTTTTTTATTTTTGGAACTTAAAACCTACCCTATCACGGGTTCAAGGGTTGGTTCCAAGTCTACCCAGAATCTACTTTTGTTATTAATTAAACGATTGCAACGTAACCACCACTTACTGTTATAATCCATTGACCACAATTTATATATAAACACGCGAAGAATATGAATTATTGACAAAGTAAAAAGTCCCAGTCATAAAATGGAAGTTCAAACTAGTGATTCCAAATAATGTACTCATAATTATGATCGTGTGAAGACATAGACCAAGCAAAACACAAAATTTTGTTTTAGGTTTTAGGTTTTAGGTTTTAGATTCTAGGTCCACCTATCAAGAACTTGGAATTTATCTGTCAAAACAAATTTCTCAATTTTTAAAACTTGAAACCTACCCTATATATTTTAAAACCTAGAATCAGACAAATTCTTGTCGGTCTAGTTTTTCGGTTTTACCCTATAATCATACTCACTCATTGTACAATCCAGTAAATCTCATGAACCGGTTAAGTACCGACCTTGGACTTATACTGTCGGCACTGAGTCGGAGCAACTTGCGCAGCGGTTGATGAGGATTGAATAGGTGAGCTTCGATTCTAAATTAGGGATGGAGAGAAAACACAACCTCATTTTTCTTTTTCTTTTCATTTCTTTGTGCTGGCGCGTTGCAGCCTTGTTTTCAATTCGTTAAATTGTCATATCTTTTGTCCGACATTTTTGGAGAGCATCTTTTCTTTGGGTTTTTGTCGATAAATGCTCTCAAGACACTCGAAAAATAGGCTAAAGGGAATATAAACATTTTTTTAAAGCATGTATTTTGAAAAAAAATACTAATTGTTTCCAAAATAAGATTTGCAAATTGCAAAATACATGTTAAGGATTCATTGGGGCATCAAACTTGGTTTCCGCCGTTGGCATTGTACCGACGTGGACATTTTGCATTGGGGATTAAAGGGAAAGAATACACTTGTAGGTGATTCCATTTGATGATTTTTATGTTGTTTTGAAGAAGAGATAGGGATAAGAGGTGTCCAAATTCTCTTCTTTTGAATGAATAACATAGTTGGAGGTTGAGACATGTGTTCTGTACAATTTTTGTTATCTGAGTGCTTTTGAGATATTTGTACAGTAACTTTGTTTAGAATAATTCATTTTTTGAGGTAACGATTACGCATAATACGAGGATAATCAGTTCCGTTGAAAATTGTAAAGTTTCCTTAAATAATTGCTTCATAAGTGTCTTGGGACACTTGTCAGCAAAATTCAATATGTTAGGGAATTTTACAAATTAAACATTCGGCAAATGGAAAGTTTGTTTGTTTGGTGCAACTTTACTTTCTTTAAACTATCTTTTAAAATTTTAAAGCATGCAAATATTACCTTGCGGAATTATATATAATATATATTATACATATATAGTTCGAAAACTTTTTAAAACTTAAGCAAGTTCTGGTTTAAAACTTAAGCAAGTTCTAGTGTTTATGAAACAATGTATGGAGATTTATACCATCATCAAAGTCAATATTTAAATACATAGAAAATAAAGATCCTAGTGTTTACAAAGGGGCTCCTTCCTCTTCATTTGCCTCGTGCGTTACAAACGCCCTCTCTCTAGATTCTCTTTAAACTCCGAGTTAGCGAGCAAGGTTGAGTTTCGATACTCAAGCAAGCGAGTTGATCGCACAATAGTGATCTCCAAGTGTTGGGCCATGACAAATGATATCGAAGCGATATCATGAGCGCATACTGAGTTTTAATAAAGATGTCAAGTTTCTCCGAGTGTTGGGCCATGACAAATGATATCGAAGCGATATCTTGAGTACATACTGAGTTTTAATAAGGATGTCAAGTTTCGAGATGGCTAACTTGAAGGATAGGTTTGAGCAAGGGACACTAATTGAATCTTTTCCTTTTCTCGAACAACTGCAAATTCGTGTCAATCAATTAGCATTGTCTGAGTCATGTCCCATGGAACCAGCCCAAGTCCGATCAATTCAGATCGATTCTAGTTCAAGTTTCGGGTACTTGCTCTGGCGTTCGGAATTTCATCCACTTGGGAGGTAGGCAAAGGAAACGACCGGTGAGGATGTATAATCAGGCAAGCGACGTCTCCGCAAAACAGAGGAGGAACACGAGGGAGGCAAAGGGTCCAAGCTCAGGACATCGGACAACAGGCAAGTCCGATGTCCCCGAAGATAAAAGAGAGAAGAACGAACTAACTCATTCCCATTTCTAAGTGAGAAGAAGGGGCTGAAACGTAGGGTTTAGAGACTCTTCTCCGCTTAAATGACCAAACCGAATAGCATCATGGCAAAGGGCCTTAAATAAGACATGACAAATGTGGCCACGATTCGACATTTAATTGCGAAGACAACTCAGCAGCGCTCCAATCAAACGAGACACTCATCATTCTAATCTCTAATGACACTTGGGTTGGTATAAAGAGAGGGAATGAAGTTCAAAGGGAATGGCAGATAGAGCGAGATGGGACATGTTTTCGTGTTCCCCCACGTTGAAACACGAAATAAAGAGGGGGGGAAAACACACACACAACGGAGTCATGCATCCAATTTGTCCCCTAAAACAAGTGCTGCAGAAAGCAAACTAGAGGACACTTGGAAATGATCATTACTGAGTATAAACCAAACATGACCCAAAGTAGAGGTAAAGAAGACATTTTGCCAGTTCAAAACTACAGCAGTGTGCTTATATACAGAATTCCAAAACTACCATAAATTACAAAAGGTCACGCTCCGAAGCAGGTTGAAAGGATTTTCCCGACACCAGTCAATCTTTTGCACTGCTAATAGCATTACCCCGATAAAGATTAGCGAGCCCTTGCACACAAAACTGGACTCGCAATGGCACACTAAAGCTTGACGTCACATACAGCGATTTCGATAATTCGTGAAGATTGACGGAAACTGGTAAGGGAAAAATTGATGGTTCACACTCCATTTTGAGCTCTCAAAAGGGCCATTGTCGGACCTAAAGCACTTCCTCTCAAGGCCCTGAATGACCAGGAACTTCTGCCTGAACTCTGTTTCATCGTCCAATTATCTTGTTGAGACAACTGTGCCTTCTTTGCACTCAAAGCCTCGCTGATTTCTTCCCACACATCTACCTTTCCATTTGCTAAAAAGCCAATATAATAAACACATAAGAATATGGAGATGTGTGAATTTTAAAGGAATTATATCGACAGAATGGTTAGAATATATACCTTTTGTGGGACCAGGCGTTGCTTCACCAATATTGTCAGTTGAACCATTTGATTTGGCATTTTGATCTCCTGCAGCGACTTCCACTCCTCCAGCACCAGTGCCTTGTTCTACTGAATTCAATTTTCCATACTTGACAATTCGGACATCAATAAGTGATGAAAAATCAACCTGCACAGGACTTCTCTCATCATGCCGTATTAAGTACAATAGTACAAAAGTTGAGGAATATGTCAGTTGAACGCTCCAATGCATCATCAGAAACATTATTCAATGGTGAGACATTGAACATAAGAGATTCATATTGCAAAGCTGAAAATACTGGTCTTTCTATAACTATAATGTAAATAGATTATTTGGACAATTAAAAATTTGCCAAACAAAACTCATCACAGGCTATAAAGATAATTGCTTAGCCAAACAAGCTATAAAAATGATTTAGTCCATCAACTTGGAAGCAATTTCACCAGTTTGGTAACTTTATACATGATATAGGGGAGCTGCCACTTTCAGTACCTCCAGGGAGCCATCCTCTTTATACAGGGACTTGTCTATATTCTCCAAGTCAAGTGCATATTCTCCCACTGGGACTAGCAAGATTTTATTAGATCGCTGATGGTATGATGATATTTTCCCGACCTGCAGAACCAATGAGACAGAAGAAATATGTATGAACTCAACCCGTGTTCAAGACCCCACGTTTCATGTTAACATCATCTTCAATGGAGAAATCAGAAGTTTTACCCTGAATGAAGTAAGTTCAGGGCACCAGGAGGATGATAGCTCAATTACACGATATGCCACGATATCACCTTCCTGCAATATAGAATGACATATCACTTTTCCTAACAACATCATGATGAAACAGCAGGAACTTCCACAGTGACGTTGAGACAGTAGGAAACACAAGAAAATCTCAACTAGTAAACTGAAGCTTGAAAAGATTTATTAGCTTGAAAAGATTTATTAACACTTGCACAATATCTTTTTTTTTCTTTTTGGTCTGACACTTCCAGAATATCTAATAGCTATTAAAACCACCACACTCTTGGCGTTCATACAAAGAAAAAATCGAACAAATATATAAACCTGAGGCGACAACCCATAAGGTGGCAGTTTATCAAAGTCCCCAAGATCAGTTAAAGGCAACTCTGCTACAACATTTGTCACTAGGGAAGATTCTTGGTTGAGATTTTTATTATCAGTCCACTGCCAGGATCCTGCTTTCTCTTTGCCCCATTTTTGTCCTTTCTTCTTGCTTGTGATCCCATTCCATTCAAAAGTCTGCAACTATTATGAAACAATAATACTTGCATTGATGAGTGCAGGAAAAAGGTGAGGGATGCAAAGTAAAAGCCAAAAAAATACACAGGTGTAAATGAACATCAAAAGCTGTAGATCAAGCTCAATTATCAAGACAATCCCAAAACTAGATTCAAGAAACGCTCCATAGGACAAAGAATCAAGCATGTGTTTGTACACCTCTTGTTCGGTAAATAAAATCAGATATTCACAAGGATTTGTGTATCACGCTCCATAGAATTTTTAGGCAATGAGTAACATAATGAATACTTGCATTATATATTGGTAAATCATAAAATCATTGGTTGCCCCAAATGAGAAAGGAAAGGATGAAACAACACAAGTAAATGAGCTATCAATCATTGCTTGAGAAAGTTTGAACCAGAGAGCTTATTAGTAAAACAAAAACGGTAAATAGCGAAGCTTTTGACAACAATAGGTATGACCAATGTCTTTGTACATGAAGATATGAATCGCAAACAGCCTTGTCTAACTGCTCCAAAAAAAGTAAGCAGACAGCATTGTGCTTCAAATAAAAAACTTATCTAACACATTCGCCTCCCTCCAAAAACAATTCATATACTACCATTTATCAACAAAAGACTGCTAAAATTGAACAAAGCATGCTACCATATCCATTAAGAAACAAAAATTAATGTAACGCAAGAACGATAAGCAAATGCTTACCAGCGAAACTTGACTTTTCTGAACATCCTGATCTACATCTGGAGAGGTTTATAAATCAGCATGGAAATCGAACATATTCCTCAACAAATAAACAAGTATATGGTTATGGCCGTTGACTTATACCTTCTTCCAGAGGCTCAAAGCGAATATGCCCAGGCCTAATTACCACAGGAACTACGTCCTCATTTGTATTATTTTCATAAACGTGATTTAGTGGCTGGTGTTCTTGGGTGAAGGTTTGACTTTGATGCTGCTGTTCATGTTCTTTAGAGAACTCACTCTCCTTTTTATCAGGCAGCTGCTGATATTTTTTTCCAAGTGATTGCTTTTTATTAGGCAGCTGCCGATATTCATTTTTTTCCACCTGCAAAATGAATGCAATCTTCAAAAGAAATGGCAAGGGGAAAGGAGGGGAAGGGATTTTGACACCAAAAGCAACTACAGAGGGACATTAGCACAAGGCCCCTAGTCTAACCTTCACAGTTTAGAGCATAAGCAAGCTATGGGGCATGACGGTTTAATCATTTCCGACGGTTGAACACAACCAAAACAAATTACAAAGCCTTGCAACATCACATTACCTCTTTTTGTCCAATTTGGCGCATTTCCCTCAGCCACATTCGCTTTGCTTTTTTACGCCGAGCACTTCGACTTGGTAACTTGCAAAAGGCGAAACCATCACAACATAATGACTTATTGGGAATATCAGCAAAATCATATTTGCAACCAATGAAAGTTTTGACTGGATAAAACCTTTAAAATCTTGACATCAAGGATGTAGCTGCTTACCACAGCTCTCATGCATCATATCAACAAATACAGATGATCAATTGATAATCTCAACTCTCAAGGCAATGGTTGAATTTCAATATCCTACCATCATACTTATCATCCAAGACAAAGCACGCAGAATTTGTGATGCCTTCATTGCCTACCATCTTGCATTAGCCTTCCTCTCAGAAATTGCATCAAATTACCATATACAGGCTATAATAGGACCACACCCACCATAAAAGTTCGTCCTAACATCAGCTATACAGAACTTTTGGCATTCAATACATCCATATCTATGTTCCACTCAAGTTGAAGTGCTTTATTAGGCAGGTAACCAAGGGTTCAGCTATGAAACTTATGAAAGGAACATAAAGATCACTTCAACCAAAAGCATGATGTGATGGCATCCAATAGTTGAGTTACTGATGCAGATAAGTTAAGATAGTGGACTATATAATGACACTATGTTTAAATATATAATTGAGAAAAGCTGAATCAAAGAAATAATCGCTTACCTTTGGTTTAGAAGGTGTATCAGTTGTGCCTTCACTTCCTCCATCATTTTCCTGTTGCTGACTGCAACAGAGGGAAAGAGAACACAATGCATTTCATCAGCAAGAAGATGAGCGTGAGATTACTTCTAAATAAGCAACAGCCTCCCTTTAATGGAAACAGCTCCGCATGCTACCTCTGCAAGCATGCATAAAAGATAAAGGTCAGCTAAAAATACTCACCTTTTAGCAGCTGGAGTAATTGTTACTTCATTTTCATTGGGTATCGATTTGTCTGGTTTAGCCTGTCCAGAGGAGGACTTGCTGTCATCAATGGTGGCTCCATCATTTTGCAGTATTTCCTTCTCAACAGAAATATCATCTATGACACTACCAGGGACTTTTGGGCACTCCACACCAGACAATTTACTTTTCTTCCTTCTGTAAAATGCAACAAAACAATAGTTGAATACCCAAAGAGTGATCCTACGATCCCAAATGCACTATATGAACACGAATCCCACAGAAGCGAGGACGATGAAGAAGAACTCAAGTTCCATACGTCACTAGGTATACTAAAATCCACATGAAATAGAATATTAAGAATGACAAATACTCAAAAAAGAAGAGAAAAGATGATGAATAATTGCAGGTGTATTTATCCTTGCAGGTACTCTCTAATCATGCCGTAACGAATGCGGTCACTAGCTATGCGGTTGGAGGAGATTTTCACCTTAACACTAGCCACTGATATTTTCTTTTATCAGCGCTTGCTGCAGAAAGGAAGAAAGTTATGCATTCACAAGATGCCTACTGAAAAAGGAAGAACTGATTAAAGTTTTCAGACATTGAATAGGCTGTACAAATTTCCCAACCTTGTGCCAGATTCTAGTGAATGTTAGCCCATGATCATACAATAAAACGGCATCCCAAAAGCATGAGGCTTCTTTTAGAGGCTTCTTTTATAGCAGTACTTGCAGAAGATCAGACATGTGCAATTATATACATAAAGCTTTGAAGGGTTTTGTAACTTGGAAGGTAAGTTAGAATGCAACCATCTAATCCCTACTGCCAAGTTAACAGGCACCTCCAATCAAAATTTAAGAGGGGAAAAATTCAACGTTCAGAGCTTTTCCGTTCCATGTAAGTATGGCTCCTGATTAAGGGGGGACGCAAGTTTTCTCTCTCTCTCTCTCTTTCTATTTTTCTAGGGAAGTGTATTGTAACTAGATAATGATACCATTCAACCTGCATTAATTCAATAGCCACTTACTACAATGATGGATACTTCTTAGTATATCCTACCCTTCACTGCACAAATGCACCACAAAATACTAATTACTTGGAAGTAAAAGTCTGTACCTTTACTGGATGCAGAAAAATATTATATGACATAAAGTACACATTTTTCAAAAGAATTCCAGTACATGGGATTTAAAACATACTTTGAGCCCCCGAGCTTTTTTGATGCCTTCCTCTTCTTGGAGACCACATTATTATTGGACGTATCTTCCTCATTCAAACTACCATGTGACTGTCCATGTTCATCTTCTTCAGATTCACTTTCATAACCCCCGGCCTCCATCTCAAACTCTTCATTCGCGAGCAGCTTTAAACCCGTCTGCATGGGCTGCTTCTCTACAAACTCTATCTCTTCCAAGGCATCCTCCACGTCACACAGCTTAATGGTGTCTCTTGAAGTACCCTGTTTCTTTTTCACTCTGCAGCAAAGAAAAACAGAGTTAACCAGCTCTTCCTCAGAATGATCGGAAAATTTTGGTAACAAGCGAAGGCGTATCATTTACTAACCCAACAATGTCCTTGTCCTTGAGTATAGAAGTTGACTCGAAGGGCGGTAGAACATAACCATCCATCTAAAACGAACCAGACGACATGTCAGGAAATTTTAGAAAATACAGTAATGCTGCACAATGGCAATAGTCAGTGAGCAATGAATCATCACAACCAGTGCAATGAGGAACTCAAACCTTCCTCCTAAACACCCAATCGCATTCCTTCAATTGGCATTAACAAAGGGGGAAAAAAAGGACACTTTTTTCTTCATTACTCGCAATCTCGCAGCGAAAAGACGAACGAAAACTAGAATCTTGAACCTCGTCGACAAGCACACAGCGCAACTAAGCAAACACAGTCACTGTCCGACGGAATGCACGCGGCGGAGATCAGAAAAAAACCCAAAAGAACCGCACCGACAGGACGAGGCCGTTAGGGCAGGAGTCCCAGAGGTCGAATGCGTCAACGATATGGGCAGCGAGGTCCGCGATTGTGCTGTGGTGCGGCTGCAGCAGGACCCAGCTCCGCTTCAGCCCTTCCTTCCTCTGCGGCTTGCTCAGGACGCGGCGGTCGTCGAACCACAGCCGCACCCGCACGCCGTCCATCGCGCGCGCGGAGAATCGACGGCGACGGCGACGGCGGAAGGGAGTTCCTTTCAGCGGGCGGCCATATTTCGAAGCGCTTAAACCCTCGTCGCCGTTCGCCGTTGCGGGGGAGGGGAGGGCGGGGGGTTTTGGGGCGTCTACTGGAAGTCCGAACCGGTCGCTTTGTCCCGACAGCACCGCCCCGTAAAGCCGGGCCGGGCGGTCCGAACCGTTCGACCCGGACACGGCCCGATTCGCGGTTCGAAATCGGTTTTCCTTTTCTGGTTCTGGCCAGCTCAACCGGTTTAGTGGCGGATCATCCGGTTCAATCATCGGCACCAATTTGACAGCCCTTAGGCTCTATTTATTCAGCGGAAAGTAAATGATTTGAAAAATATATTTTTTTTAAACCGATCGTTTGTAAGCTTGAAATAATTAATTAATGAAATATATTTTCATTGTTAATAATAATTTATATTTAAATATTTTCGTGGACAATGAAAAACATTTTTCATCCTTTCGCTTTTGTAAATGATACACATAATTGTTTTTAAAAAATCCAAATCATCTATTTTTCTCAAAATAAATAAAATCTCAATAGTAATTGATTTCCAATACAATTTAAATGGTAATTATAATCAAATATTGTACTTTGAATTCAAATATTTAATTTAAAGATCTTCTTCCTTTTTTTTTTTTCATTCATGATTTCGACTAAATTTAGTGTTCATAATTGATGTGAAGATTCTTATTTATTGAATGCAATTCTTTTCTAAATATTCACTTATGATATGATGTATCACTTAGTATATCAATGTTATTTCTTTATTTTAAATTTAGTATGCTTACTTGGAGTCAAGGTTAAAGCCAGTGCTTTTCATGGAAGGAGGCAATGTAGGAAGAGCATTAAGTAATGGCTCTCTCAATCGAGCTAAATCGATTTATGTAGATCTTTTTAAATTGACATGAGATGACAAATTTCCAACAAATAGAAAAAAAAATTGCGATGGGTTAATTGATGGAATTTCATCTCTCATCGTAAAGACTCCAAGTTCGAGCTCGACTTGAGGCAAAGTATTACATAGCGCTAGATCTTTATAATGATAAGTTTGGCACCAAGGTCCACGTGTTTATTGATTAATTGAGTGCTCAATGTTCAAACTTTCGTCAAAATCGAGTTCCAAATGTCAACGAAAGAAAATTGAGCTAACTCGTTATTATCCATGCTTTGCATGGGTTTTTATTTTTTGCGAAATTTTTTCCTTTCATACTCTGAGATGTTCAAATTTATATATGAAAATATTTAAAAAAAAATGCTATAGTGTGGAGCTGAGTTAAATTTACCGTGCATATGGATTTAGTTATTTTAAAATGCTATAATGTGGAGCTGTCTATCACGTAATTGTTGTACGTAGTCAATTTTACAGCATACTGAAAATGTAGTACATAGTTAGATATCGAAATTGATATTAAGATTTTAAATGTTTTCGCTCGCATTTTTCATTGTTCTTAGAGAATTTCTTAAAATTGCATTTTTGCGGTGGGTGTAAGTATTCCCATTACATAAAAAAAAACTTTAACGTGTGTTTGCCAAAGCTTAACGAGGGATGAGGCGCCCTCGTCAACTGCTAGGCCATGCATTGACCCCCCTTGTCTTTTGACTCGGCCCCCCTTCCATGTGTGATTTCTCATTTCTCTTTTTTGTATTTCAGATCGAAAGTTAACTCAGCAGACACCAACGCGCATGCAGGCTGTAATTTCATTATCCTCAAACTCTTTTTTTTTTTTTATAATAATTTATGTATCTGGCGTTTTGGGGTATTTGTTAAACATCGAAACAAAGGAAATATATTTTCGTCAAAGCATTTTTTCTTATGTTAAGCATAAAATTGTCAAAAATTAGTCAAAGGCCCATATTTTATCTCATATTTATTGTATTGGGTTATAAATGGTCACCTCAAAGGGGAAATATATGTCAAAATGCTAAAACAAATGGGTTTAAGGCCCTGTTTGGTTAGGCATTTGGAAAGCCCTTTGGGACTTTAAACCCCTTGGCCAAATGCAAAGGCGTTTGGTTCGTTTTTTTGGGCGACTTTGGTGAGATGCGATTGCATCTCCAAATGGCTCTAAGGGTTTTTAGCCCAATGCAGCTTCGGAGGTACTTTGGGAAGTTACATCTCCGGAATGCAAGTCTCAATACTGTTTATCTTCTTCAAAACCATTGCACATCACTAGAAGAAGCTAACCGGAGGTCGACAACCACCGGCCAAAGGGTCGCGGGCATCGGCGACCGCCGCCTGAGGGTCGCCCGACCTCAGCGATCGTCGCCGGACCTCAGGCGACGCTTGGGGTTGCGCCACCAGATTCGGCCGTGCCACCAGATCTGACCATCCAATCACTAGATCCGGCGGTCGGTGGCTTGACTTAAAAAAAAAAATACAAATGTTTTATTTTTGTTTTTTTAATTTAATAAAAGTCATTTACAGATGCAAATTTTACCAAACGGTATTTTTGCCAAAGTTGTATCTCAATGCAAATTTTACTAAGTAATATTTGTATTTCGGAAAACCCCATTCATCCAAAAATATTTACATTTTAGAAAATGCATTCCCAAAAAGCCGAATTAAACGTGTAGTAGGTTTGAGATAGACCCACTTTCAACCCACGTAGTAAATAGGTCTTAGGCTAAATGGTTACCTCATAAATTTTAAGTTAATTACAAACATGTCATTTTTTAATTTTCTGATTTTTTTAATTTTAATTTTATCTAATTCTCCTTTTCCTTTTCCTCTCCCTTCATGAGCTTACCAATTTAGTGAGGTTGAACCATCGCCGACCTTTGGCTAAGTGGAGCCTCGCTTGAGTCGGCTCGCCTGTAGCCAATCGTCTACCGTCACTATGGCCGGTGGTTGAGCAAAGGAGAAGATAAGATAAAAGGGAAAATAAAAGAATTAAAAAATCAATTTTTTAATTAAAATATAGTATAATAAAAGACTATAATCACCTCTAGTCTCTTTGATTTTTTTTTTTGTTTTTACATTTTATTTACTTATATATTCATATTTTGTTATTTTAATTTTTTTAATCAGATATGAAATTTTATCCAAGCAGCACATAACATGAAAGAGCCTATTGGTTGAATGAGTTGGTATTTATTTTCTTAGTCAAGGTTAAGTATGAATGAGTTTTACTAATATAAGTTAGCCCGGGGTCAAATTGGGTCCGAGTTGTCAAAATTATATCACATGAAAATGAGGGATCACCATTCGAACTCGACTCAACCCTATCATTCAACGTTTCTAGTTAACCATGATCAATAAATTGCAAATCAAAATTATTCTTTTATTTTTTTTGTCGGTCCTACTCTATTTCTATTATAACTTTCATTCTAAGATTTTTGCCCTATTACCTTATAGTTATGGGAATCGAAACCCGCATCTAAAACTAATTTATTCTCACCAAGGGTTCGAATCCCCATCTCTTTTTATGTTGGAAGAGTGGCCATTGGCTACTGATTAATCAAAATTAATCAAAATTATTCTTCACAGGACTTTTTTTTCTTCTTCTTTCGTCCCGCTTACAATTTGGCCTTTCGGGGCGCAAATCCACGAGAGCTGGACCCGCTAAATTGCGCTTTTAGTCTCTCTCTCTCTCTCACTCGTCACGTGGACTCTGCACAAGCCTCGCCCCTCCAACTCCCGACAAAACCGCCCCGCCCGATCACATCGCCGATAGCCCGCACGCCAACCGCCGCCGAAGATGTCCTTCAGCCCGAAGCGCGCCATGGTGGAGCTCCGGCACTCGAGCTCCCTCGGCAGCCGCGCCGCCTCCTCCCCGATGAAGCGCGACGGCGACTCATCCCCGCTCAACCCCGACTCCCGCCCCCTCGTCGACGACGACGACGACGGCGGCGGCGGCGGCGGCGGCGGCGGCCGCCATTCCTCCCGGGACCGCGATCGCCCGCTCTTGTCGCACCTCCCCACTCCCTCTGCCCCCGCACTTCTCCGACGACCCTAGGGTTCCCCCGCACGGCTCCAGGATCTCGATCTTCCTGCTCCTCCTCGTCGCCCTCGTCGGGCTGATCTCGATCTTCTCCATCGTGCATCGCCTGGTGAGTGGATTTCATCGCCTTCGCTACCTCTTAAACTGCCGGGTCGCCAGTGCTCGTGTAAGCAAACGCTGGATTTGGTGGCCGATCGCGATTGAAGTTAGTTGAAATGACCCGATCTTTCCGAAGAACTGGATAATGCTGCTGAATGTTGCTCTTGTGTCTTTACATTGCGAAGAATATGGAAGAGCTGTCATTCTACGCCTAGGTTTTGAGCGGCTTTGGCGTTCGGGCTTCATTTTTGCAATAGGTCTTTTTAGTTGAAGTACCTTGTTCATGTGCACTTCTGTAGATTGGCAATGTAAGTCCTAACTGAAAGATTTCTCGAGGCCTCAGGTGTATGAGATCACATTGTGGTTCTTCATGGTAGTTTATTGATAACATTTTCTAAGTCAATGAGTACTTCCTGAATTGAAGGCCACATGTAGTTGTCAGCTGCAGTCGTAGATGATTCTTATACCGGCACTGTACTAATTTCCTCCTTTAACACCTCGCAGAATGCCCCATATCTTTGCCGGAAAGATGGCATTGTTCTTCGTTGCCCTCATGTAAGTTGTTGGAGGATCTTGTTTGAGCTTTCTCCATTTCTGCTGGCTCTATGTTCTGCGACAATGGCTGTTGCTAAATAATCTGCTTTCTCATGTTAGGTCAAGGATTCTCCTTCGCTTTGGGAAAATCCATCCTCTGCAACCACATCGTGGAAGCCCTGTGCTGAGCGTCGCGATGATGGTATATCGGGTATGTAGCCTACTAAGCCTAGGCTTTTATCGATGCTTCATCACTCTTTGTATTTGAATTTATGTCATTATTACTCATTTGTCTTTTAATGTCTATAACCAAAGAAAAATTGACAAAAGTTGTAGTTTAAAAAGAATTAAAGAAACTGGTTTAGCTATTCTTGAAACAAATGTCAGTAAGAATGGATGTCTATTAATTAGGGATATCTGGAAAAAAATACTCCCTTTGTGGCCGTTTAGATGGTTCCTGATCTGGGAAGATCAGCTTGATTGCCTTTTTTGCATCTGAAAACTTATCTGTTTTGCTTTATCATGTTTGTGTGGGATGTTATTTCTTTCCTTCACAGTTTCGAGATCTCTAACTGACTTATGGGAAGTTCTTTCCCAAGAGCCAGCTATGATGTATAAGAACATCCAGTTATAGCGATGTCATTAGGTCATTAGATGCACCTTGTAGGTAGGTGATGAAGAATGTTTCATACAATTGCTGTGGACAGAAGCTACACTTACAAAGTGATAATTGTCTTGAAAGCTTTTAAGTTTAATTCTGTGTGTGAATGGAATGATCGTGCCATTTAAAAATATTCCTGCACTTTTTAGCATCATAAAGTGATGCTGAATTCTTTCCTTTTATACTCTGTGCAGATGTTCCTTCTGAGAATGAAACAAATGGCTACATATTCATCCATGCTGAGGGTGGTTTAAATCAACAAAGAATCGCGGTATATTTTTGCTCCATCAATTTCTTAATCCGACTGAGATAACTCAGCTTGTTGGCATATTTTCCATAATTATCCATGCCTCTGCACCAAGTGTATGTTTCAGGCAATACTTTTCACTCCAGGAAAATAGATTCATGGGTCTTTGCTTGTGAATGTTTTTGCTGATATGCAATTGTAGTAAATCCTTATGTTCATTGTACTTTGTATTATTTAGGTCTGAACAAGGTTTTAAGTTTTGGCATATTTGCTAGTTGAGTGCATAAACCAAGTTTTTGCTCCACAAAGTTGGTGACGGTTGTGAAGCTCTCATTTGAAGGAATCGCCTCCTAAGTGAAATTTATTGGTCTCTGAGGTTCAGTATGCTTAGGATCTGCTTAGAAGATACCTCAGCTTTATATACTTTTATCTCTTGTTTTGAATTTCGAAGTAGAATCATTTTAGGGGAGTGGAACTTGCACATGGAACAATAAGACGACTGATTGGTAGTTACCACTCACTTGTTCTACTTTTCCTGTTAAGGAAAACTGAAAATAGATTCAGGTGACGCCAGCATATTGTCACCCTCATGGGTTTGATCTATTTTGTGTAGAAGGAAATGCCAAGTCGTTATTAAGACACTTTAATTCCATCATACTTTTCCTTATTCTTTTCCTTAAGCTTTGAATAGATGCTTTTGATGGACCGTTCTTTCATAGATTTTCAAATGTTTGCAGTATTATGTTGATATCGACCCAGATAAATTTGGATTTCTTGCTTTACATGTTAATACTACTAGGACACTCATAATCCTCCTTAGTTGTTTTTTCTTCTATTGGGGATCCTTTTGTCTCAGATGCCTATTGTAAAGCACGAGGCATAAGAATCTATGCAGAAAGAATCTATAAATGGTGCCCCTGTACTTTGTGGAAAAGTTGAATAGACGTTTTGGGCTTCTTGATTGCCACAGTTCCCATTGAGTTTTGGCCTACTATTCAATGCTTGTTGGCATAGCATTCAGCATGGACAATTCGCATTGTTTAGACAAATATTCACTAGGAAAAAGATTACATTTGTTTGATGTGCTGTTTGTCATTGCTCATCAAGAATATACTGGATGTTAATTTAATCTCTTGATCTAGATCTGACTTAATGCGAATCTATCTTATTCATATTTCTATATGCAGATATGCAATGCTGTTGCTGTTGCTAAAATTTTGAATGCTACTCTTATTTTACCAGTATTAAAGCAGGATCAGATCTGGAAAGATCAAACGTAAGATGTCTGGACTATGCACTCACATCTTCTCCTCTTTCACCTTTTCCTGTTCTTCTTATTAAACTAAACTGCCACAACTTCGCTGCATGACAAGGTTTGGTTTAGGCTTTTCTGATACGACATGGAGCTCATCATTTAGGGGAAGTCATTGAATTATTCTATGCATTGTCTCCAACCGACTTTTGAAATTGTTTCTACACAATAGCATTTCTCTAATCATCTAGTTAATCTAAGTTACCGTATGTTAGTGGCCTGCCTCCAGGCTTTGGCTCTACTAGGAAATCAGTGGACATGGTTCGACTCCCCCAATGTAGAGTTATCCGTATATTTTCTTAGTCATGCATCATTGACCAGTTACATCATTAGTCAATCGCATATTGTTAGATAGGATGACATCATGTGAAGAAATTTGAATGACAACAAAGAAGATGAAGTTATGGAGGAACTTTTATTTGCTTTAATTGGTATCTTGGAACTTCTTGCATGCTTTTCAATTGATCTTGCTGTATCCATGCAGGAAATTTGAGGATATTTTTGATGTGGATCATTTCATTGATTATCTGAAAGACGATGTTCGGATTGTGCGTGATATCCCTGAGTGGTTTACTGATAAGTCAGAGCTGTTTACAAGCATCAGGTCTGATGAGACTATGTTTTGCTGCTTCCGAATCATTCCTGCCAATTACAACTTGCTTTTCACTAATTCAAAGAAGTATTGCCAAGAAATAGGCTTTGCTAAATATCAAGTAGACTTGTAGAGGTCAAAAGAACAAAATGCCTACCTGATATTGTCTTGGTGAAGAAAGCATATCTTATATAGTTGATAAAAATTGTATGTGAAGGTGCATGTTGGTCGCTTTTTGTCTACAGGACATGGACGCATGGACATACACATTGCACATATGGAGACTACTTTATGGTTGTTTCTAGATTTCATTGTAAAAAAGGTTGCTTTTGTTGCAAAGTTGGCAGTTGACTGATCATAGATTCTGAAAATTATGCCTTTGGTTTTTTTCCCCAGTTTGCTAAGCAAGTCAATAAAAATGTGGCTGTGTAGTATTTTATACTGCTATGAATGCATGTGCTGACTCTTTTTATTTAGTCTTACAGTTGTTAAGTACTTGATTAGCATGGTTTATGATGTGAATAGAGTGGTAGTCCATCAGCATGTCCTTAATTTGGATATCAGTTTATGAGGAAGAAGTAAGTGCTATATCATTTTGGTTTCCTCTGGCTGATGGTTTCTGAGACCATATATTTTGATGTAATGAATAGTACTAGATAGAATGTATTGGTAATGAGATAAAAAATATAGATGGCCATATCAAGCATGTTGGACACTGATTGATTTATCCTTTGGAGAACACATTACTTTATGAACCAAAACAATGAAAAGCCGTCTTATGGAAAGTTGTGAATCATTGAGTTAAATAGAGCATATCTGTGGCCTGTTTCTGGCAATACCAATGAAAAGCTGTGTTTTTGAATTTGTGTTCAATTTGCAAGTATTACGACATGGTTGATGGTTTACTTTGAGTTGCATCTGGCATTAATGTCTTGAATATTTGTTTGTCTCGTAGACGGACTGTGAAGAATATTCCAAAATATGCACCTGCACAATTTTACATTGACAACGTTCTACCTCGCATCAAGGAGAAAAAGATAATGGCGCTTAAACCTTTTGTCGATCGTCTTGGGTAAGTGAGTCATTTATATTTATATAAATTGAATTTCTCTCACTCTGAGGTCCTCATGCAAAGGTTAAGTCCTTTCTTATCATTGATCCTTTCTTGATTAGGTATGATAATGTTCCCCAAGAAATCAACAGACTTAGGTGCAGGGTGAATTACCATGCTCTGAAATTTCTACCTGAAATTGAAGAAATGTCGAATTCACTGGCATCAAGGATGAGAAACCGCACTGGCAGTCAGAATCCTTACATGTATGCAACTGCATCCCCTATTGGCTGTTAAATCATTTAATTGTGTTCTAATTCCTCTTGGACCTGACTGTTTTTTGAAACAGGGCGCTTCATCTTAGGTTTGAGAAAGGGATGGTTGGTTTATCTTTTTGCGATTTTGTGGGAACAAGGGAGGAGAAAGCTAAAATGGCTGAATACAGAAAAAAAGAATGGCCTCGGCGGTATAAAGTGAGTTAGGAAGAAAAAGTTTTGGCTCTTTATTTTTAATTGAAATTAAAAGAAACGTGCACTCCATCACTTTGTTTGGTTGCTTTTGCCTGCAGAATGGTTCTCATCTATGGCAGCTGGCCCTGCAGAAGAGGAAGGAAGGCCGATGTCCTCTTGAGCCAGGGGAAGTTGCTGTGATTCTGCGAGCAATGGGTTATCCCAAGGAAACTCAAATATATGTTGCCTCTGGGCAGGTGTATGGTGGTCAGAATCGATTGGCACCACTAAGGAACATGTTCCCCAATCTGGTGAGACCTTTATTTGTTCGTACTGTACCATTTAGATTCTCTAATTAAGCTGGTGAGCGGCCAGGAAAATTAGATAATATTTCATTTTGACTTGCTAGTTTCTATTAAATCTTGCAAGGAGCAGTGGGAAACTCACGTTAATCTTCTTTCCAGCATGAATAATATTCCTTGCTTATCATTCTATTATTTTGCCATTTTCTGGTGTAGTTGCAATTTAGCTATTGAATACTGCTATTTTGGTTTTGGCACATCCAGAATAAGTTATTACATATATTATAAAGGTAGACAGAGGCCTGAGGGCTGGAAATGCCTCCTTTTGAAGTATGCCCAAGAATATTTAAGTAGTAGTGGATGATATTGTGGCTTCAAATTGAGCATCCGCTGTGAGTGGCAAAGGGTTAACAATCAAAGGATATTTATTTCTTATGCAGTTTCTTTGATGGTTGCTTCCTTTTGTCACTTATTTGAACTATCAAGCAAAACCTTTTTGCATGTCATTGTTTCTAAAAAATGCAAGTACAATCTTATGCATATTGAAATGTATGAAAGTTGCAAGGATGATCAGATGAGAGTATAGTGTTTTCGATTTGGAATTGTCTTTTTATCTCTGATAGAAAAAGGCAAAATTTGAATCTCTGACGTTTCATGGAAGATTTGTTTAAGATTGCCATTGGGGCTCTTTGCTTGGTGATATTTTTATCTTATCCATGCTGAGATGCACACCAAGAAGCTTCAAAAGTCTATCATGAGCATGTATAAGCATCAAGTCTGGTACTTTGAAACCCCCACTTATATCACACTAAATTACAGGTGACAAAGGAGGAGCTGGCGAGGAAGGAGGAGCTTGATGGTTTTAGAAAGCATGTGACAAGCTTGGCAGCTCTTGATTTTCTGGTATGCATGAAGTCCGATGTTTTTGTGATGACCCATGGAGGCAATTTTGCTAAATTGATAATTGGGGCACGGAGGTACATGGGCCACCGGCTTAAATCAATAAAACCTGATAAGGGCCTCATGTCTAAATCTTTTGGCGATCCCTACATGGGTTGGGCGACATTTGTTGAGGATGTTGTTGTAACCCACCAGACGAGGACTGGATTGCCTGAGGAGACATTTCCTAACTACGATATATGGGAGAATCCTCTGACTCCTTGCATGTGTAGGGCTTAAAACAAGTCAGAATCTTCTTGTGAACTAGCCTGGCAGAGCGTTCTTTCTAGGTGTGCACTAAAAACGGGACGGAAAACTCCATTCACCGTGCAAGATGTGAAGAGATTGTGCCATGAGTCCGACACGTTTGTGAGTTGGCGAAAAAGGTTGCGTCTTGGATTTGAGTTCATTTGTTCGAGTAACTGACCTGCAGGACTCGGGTCTCCACATTATTGCTGAGGGTCTCGTACATCACGGCCTTTGCTCATGACGTGGTGCAGAGACCCAGTATCAGCAATCGAATGGTTTTAAAGTTTTAGCATTTCCGTACTAAGCTTAGCGGATCACGTGAGGTGATCTCCTGTAAAGCAACTTTGAGATAAGCAAGAGAGCAATTTTTTGGTTTTTTAGTTTTTTTTTTGTGTTGACAGAACAGAGCTGACTGTGCCAATGATGTAGGATGAGCTCGACGGCAGGTCCCTGCTCATTCTTTCTTTCGGACTCGGGAATCAATCGACCGATTGAGGAGTCATGAGGTTACTGACACTCGTTATAGTAATGAAATACAGTCTCTCTCTCTCTCTCAAATATAGTTAAACCCGATTTGTTGCGCGTATTAAATTGGTGTTAGTAACGTTAAAGGGTTTATCTTATTGGTTGACGTTGGAAGCAACTTATCTTTGGTAACCAGCGACATGACTTGGAAAGATCAGTAATACCAAGCCCTGAAAAAGCTGCAGGCCGCAATGTAAAAGTGCATCCATCACAAAGAGTGATGCCTCCCAAGAAATAAAACAGCAGAAAATCGCAATTAATTATATAAAGAAAAATCGCCATCCCTTTTTGCTGGGAGAAGTCTTTGTATTTCAGTTTTAATAATGAGAGCTCCTTCTAAAATCAAGTAGATTCCTATTATAACTTCATTATGCTTGAAAATCGTATTTTCAAAGTAAATTAAACGGGGGACACTGAATAAAATAACTTATTTTCCATAGTCTCTTTTGTTCTCTCTCTTTTTTTTTTCTTCTAGGCAAACTGGGTTGATCCAACTTCCAGCCCAACTCATCTATTTCCGGATCAGGTGGATCCAACTTTTATAGTATCTACTCTGAAAAGGTGAAATAATCAAAAGATTGGAAACAATTTTCATCCAATTTTCTCACCTTTCCTATTCTTATTTCCAGTTTGCATTTCCTTGCAATGTCCTTCCTCATCTGGTCAAAATTCATGTTTCCTATCCTGCATTGCTAAAATTCTTTGCCTTGTGTCTTTAACCTTCTTAATTAGGGCCACTTTTTTATTAGTTCATGCTTATTTTGCACATCAGACCAATTTAAATGAAATTTGATGTGAAAATGCTGCTATTCATAGAAAATTTTCTAAAGCCTAAATGCTAGAATGCAAATGTCAAACTATGCAATATTAATACTCTTCATTAGGGGTCAAATTTGATAATAATGGATGAATCCAATCTTCTAATTTTGGAATAAGTGTATTAGAAAATTTGTCATGAAAGTCCGATTAAGTTCTAAAATATAAAAAGTGCAATCAAGTCTCATTCAATTTGATTTTGCAGAAAATGCTGATGTGGCTTATTTTGTCACTCCTCTCTCCTACGTGGCAAAAAGTTTTAAGCAAAAAAGGTTCAGCAAAACGACGTCGCGTGGGACAAGAGCGACGTCTCTCCCTCTTCCAAACAAAGTCGTCTCCTCTCCCTCTTCAGCCCTGCTGAGAACGTCTCCTTCCTCTCTCTAAATCGAAGTTCCTCTGAACCCTATCCCTAGTCAGCGTCCGCGCCACGACGGCGACGGCGACGGCGACGGGGACTATCTCCAAGTCTCTCTCCTCCTCGTGCAGGTACCGCTTTCTGCATCTACGCTGTTCGACCGCAGCTTTCTGAACCTTTCAACGTGACCGAAATGCAGTGGCTTTTTGACCTGTTCAACGGGACCTAAACATACGCGTTGCATTGTTATCACAGTTTGAGCTTGACTGGAGTTTATTAGGGTTACCTTCTTCCCGCTATAATGGAATTTACTCCCAGTTTTGCTTCTACTTGTTAATTGATCCATCAATGAAGACCAATCTAATGATGTAGTACTCCAGTTCGCAAATGATTTTTCACTCTGGTGGTCATAACAAGATGCAGAAGCAACTGAGAAAATATAGAAAAAAGAAATGGAATGTCGGTATCTCATAATGTAATTTGCAATTACCGGCTTTGCGCATTTTAATAGTTCGAGATTTTCATGGCAATCCCGTGATTTCTTTTGCTTGCAGCTTCTTTTTTTAATATTGTGAATGCCGACGGGGAACATGAGAGATAAATAGATAATGTGTCTTTTGATTCTTTCCAGGTTGAATAGTTCCCTTCTCGACATTGTTATTAAGCATTTTTCGCCCATCTCCTGCGTGCTCTGCTTGTTTTGCATGCTCCAGTGGTAGGAGCAAGTTAAAACATTTCTGCTTTATATGGTAAAATGCTCAGGAAAGTGGCATGTACATCTTTTGTTCTCATTGCTAAGTAACTTCTGTTTGTCTGTTCATCCAGTGCATATGGACCGGATCTAGGCCAATGTTCTGGCCAATGTATGTACATCTAGTGCTTCTATTTGTTCTCTATTTTTGCATATTGCTTCATCTGACGATATGTTTCACCCGATGAATCTGTTTAAAGATACTGGTCATGTACTTACGTCAGGTTCTTGTGAAACAATCGTAGTACAGGTAATATACTACTATTAGGTCCTATAAGGTATAGATAAAGAAATGAGATAAGTTCATGAGCATACACAGTCAACAGGCTTTGCAGACTTGGAGATAGTCCTAATTCCTGTTATTGCCGAAGGCACTTTTCAATCGAGTTACTTGTCTCTGTTGTTGTGTTTTGTAGGCTCTGCTTGCGTTCTTAATATGACGATCAGAAGAATGAGGTGCCAACATCCGAATCAAGTGGTGTTACTCCTAATGAGGTTGAGTCAGAGCTAACCTGCCACTGTGGTCTTCAATCACCAATTCCTTTTATGGAGGTGTTCTCCTATTGGAGTCACGGTGTGCTTGGTGTTGTTCCCTATGGGCACTCTGTTTGCAAGAAGAAAGAGTGCGCTCTCCCTGAGGAGTTAGGAGAAGGAGGCGAAGTTTGGGAGCGCAACGGCGACAATGATGATAAGGACCACGAGGAGTAGGGGGAGGAGGAGGATGAACATGAAGGCTGGGGAAGTGGTGAAAAAGAAGTAATAGAAATCATTCAAGTTAGGATCTTAGAACTCAACACCTTAACCCTTCCTCCCCATCTCCTCTGGTTGGGATCTTGGAACTCAACGTCCTGAAGTAACTTGAGTTCATAATCCTTTACTATAGTTGCACGGAATGTACTTCAACGAGACAGGTGAATACAATGATCTTCTTGAAGTACGTTCCCTGCACTGTTGTAAAGGATTACAAACTCAAGTTACTTCAAGACGTAGAGTTCCAAGATCCCGATAGAGGACATGGAGAGGAAGAGTTAAGTTGTTGAGATTCCCATATCCTAGCCTGAATGATTTCCATTACCTTCTTTTTTTGACCGATTCCCCCAGCCTTGTTCTCCTCCTCCTAAAGTTTAATCTAAGCAAGCTTAGAGAATCTTAGTAAATGCAGCATCACTTTGAACAAAAACCGTACTCTCGGAAACCATGCACTTAAACACATTTTCATGGACAAGTATTTAGTAGAATATTGATGACAAGAAAGGTTTCTTCCAAGACAGATTGCAAGGCAAGTCTACTTTCGAAAACCTCAGAGTACCCCATGATCAGGAACATTACAATAGATCAAAATAATCGAAACATGACATGAACCAAAAACTTCATTCAGGTTTTTAACTCTATCTGAGAACATGGTTACGAAGGAGAAAAAGCAGAGCAGAGCGAGGTCTGAACCAGGGAAGCTAAAAAATAGGAAGGAGGGCTCTCGGTTTCACTCCAGACACTGTCATCTCTGTCCTGTTTCGGGAGTGGTCGTTCTTTGTTGTTGTTGGCAAGTCTCTGTATCTCTCATCCTTTGACGGTGAGGTAAGAGCGATTTGAGGGTTTTCTTAATTCCGGTTCTGGGACTTGTTCTGATGGCGGTTCTGGTTTCTCCTGTGATTTGGGCTCGTTGGTTGTGGTGAGTTTGTCTTGACCAATGCGCTAATCCCTACGCCGGCTCCAACGTTTTGAACACAGGATGATCTGATCCTTGGTCCATTGTAGAACAGAATGATGCCAAAATTAAGGAACAATCAAACTGTAAGATCTACAGCTCGGCACTGCACGGTAAAGAAGGTACCATCAATCTTAGTAACCGTTCAGCCATGCTCCTAATTTTCTTGATATTCACCTGTCGGACAAAGAGGTGGTGGATTCTGATCTCTTGAAGTCATCTTCGCCAGTTTACAGCGAACCAAATGTTGAAGAAGTTTCTGTGCTTCTGTTAACGGTATGAAGATTGAGATTCTGGACGGGAGAAGCTTCGGAGAAGCGCAATGTGAACTTCACTACTGAACTGGGGCTGGAGATATGAGCTAATTTCGAGTCTACACCTAGAGTGACATTTTAGTTGAGGATCCTGGGGCCCTGATAATTAAGATTATGCATGATAGTAGTCGTTATGCTTTCCTCAGAAATGATATTGATAAATATGATTGCGCATAAAATAATGGAGAGGACCCAAATCATTTTCTTGAGATTTCTCCTTTTATCCCCTACTGTTTCTTGTTTTCACTCATCTTTTATCTAGTTCACATATTTCAATGGTGGGAAAAGTGTAAAAAAGTCATAAACCTATTGTATTTGTGTAAATTTAGTCCTAAACCTTAGTTGAAATGACTGAATTGGCACTAAGTCAAAAGGTTTATGACTAAATTAGTATAAATGTAAAAGATTTATGATTGTTTTGACACTTTTCCTGTTTGATTGTTGAAGTGATCGAGAATCACTAAAAATGCCGGTCTGAAGCTGCAGTCTAAGATCGGAAACTGGACGACAATTCCATAAACTGAAGCAAACGGAATAATCCCAAATGCACAGTATCCTTCTTTATTCATTCTACTAATACGAGTGGAATACTAATTACCTTGGCATGCCATGAGTAGATTCCTCAATACCCACCAAGAAAAAGGAATTGACAACAAACTTCTAGTTCTGAATTTTAAAAAATTCCCAACAGATTAATGCAGAAAAATCTATCGCGAGACAACTGTTAAAACCGAATCAATTTTAGGGCCAGTTCAGACCTTATCCAAAATGTTTGCAATTGGGTCTTCCAAAACTTACAATTAAATCACGAAATTTTGTGTACTTCTAAAGGAAACATTGATGAACAACTTTTGAGTTTTGAAAATTTGCAAAGACTTCAACCTCATCAAAATTGCGGAAACATGTTTGGACAATCAGAGATAATGTGGGCACGAGATGAACCGGCACACTTATCAGATCCTTTGAACATTCTAACATGCTTTGATTTCAATGAAACTGGTGTCAACAGAAAGCCTGAAATGTCAGCTCAAACTTTCGTGAAGAACTCATTTTGAAATTCTGAACACAAAATTTTATAAAAATCGAAGAACATACAAAGTTCTTACTAGAAAACTGATTTTCAAAGGTTAACACAAAAAGATTGAGGCATGATCGTACCAACGAAAGGATCTTCATTTTTTATGAAAATGTTAGGTTGGATAGATCTGATGTGACAAACAACTTTCATAATGACATCATCTCAAAAATCGGATAAAAAAATCCTAAAAAATAGAAAAGCCACTGATGTACATAAAAAAACATATCAATTTTCTAGATTTACACATGAGATAAGGACCTGATTTTGACATAACAAACGATATCGTATCAAGGCTCATAATATATCAAAAGAAAGCTCAAGACATGCTTTACGTATCTCTAGAACATGCTTTTATGAGATAACATCATCTAGCAGCTCAGATCATCACTCAAAGTAAACTGGTCCAGAAATGGCCTATGAATTTCAGAACATTAAATCATTCACAATCAACAAACAATTGATTCATGGTGATCAAGCATCAGTCTAAGCAATTATACTCAAGTCCTAGCCCCGATCACTTAGTGTTGATTCTAGGATTGATATTAAGTAATCTTGCCTCATCAGACTTAGGATAAAAGAATGATTGGACCGATCTACCTTGTTCACGATAAACTTTGAGCTCAATAGAGCTATATAATCACCAAGTATACTCCACAAGATGACTGACGATAGCTCCTTAAATCTGAATCAATCGCACAGAAATGAGAAGTGAGAACAAGCTTGGTTGAACTTGAAAATGAACAATTGTCAAGACCCGATATTGCCGCCCTTGATCCCTCATCATCACGAGGAGAGAAAAGGGGGAAAGGTCCAGTTTATGGGTACTTGATCACAAGAGTTCCCTCACGACTCATGTTCCAAAAGACGTCATCACCTCGTCTTTCAGATCAAGCTTCTCGTGAGTTCCCTCCACAAGATCATGAAATTTTCCAAGCTCGTACCCCGCGTAACAACGGAGTGTCACGATCCATACCCACACGAGTGACACACCGTAGGAGAAGGGGTTGGGTGTGGATATTGGATTTAAGGGTACCTTTACCATGGTAGCCATCTCGACAGTACGCTTTGCCCATAAGGATGACGTCACTTTATCCTTTGGGGTACTTCCATATCGAATATGCTAAACTATGATGAGTTTCATTGAAACTTGTACCCCATGCGACGGGTTTATTTATACGGTCTAATTATTCATGACAACCTTAAAATAAGACGAGAGTCACCACTAGTCTCATTTTGGGGGTCGGCTAGAAAACCCAATCGAAGATCAGGAGTGTTCCATCGATTCCTATGCAACCAAATATCTAGATTCGGGGATTTGGGTTATACTAATATTTTTATTAGCATTTTTTCAGTATCTAAACAATATGTTATGTTTTCCTAACATGTCCATGTGTTCCAAATCGAGTTTTGAAGAAGAACTTTTTAGAAAGTGTTTTTGAGGAACATTACATATACCAAAGTATTTTCTTGAAAGATGCAATTTGAAAAGGCCGATTGTTTAATAACAAAGATCAAAGCATTTAGAACAACTTCCATGAAGATGACGTGGCCTAATTTCATACACAAACTAGTCTAAAAAGTATAACTAAACAATCACAATCATGTTTATATCAGAAAATTTCAGAACAAGCATGTAACGACAACAAAATTGAGTAATACTCATTAACAAATCTAACTATGGAAAAATTTCCTAATATGTATGACATGATAATGAATAATTTTCATGAAGAAAGTTTTCTTGAACGAGCTACACATGAATTTATAAAAAATCAGACAACAAGCAACAGCACATCAGAAATTTGTCAAAACAACAGAACATTCAGTTAATGTTACAAGGATTTGTCCTATCAAAACATATCTAAAAATCATCAAATTTACACACAATATAGCCAACTTGATGACAATCAAGTTTCATTAAAAGCTGAGTGCAGATTCCAAACAGAAAAAATGTAATAAAAATATTAAAGGTCTGTCCAAACGGGGGTTAGAAAAGGGGTCTGAATTTGATCCCTTGTCTAAATTGTGATCTAGCTTTGGAAAAATAGAAAATTGGTCTAAATGATAAGCGATTGGCATGAAATCAGCAGCATTGGAAACTTCTAAGTGTGCCTTACATCTTCCTAGAAGAGCTCAAGTCCAAACTAGGTCAATTTGGTATTCTAAAATCAAGATCTCTAAAAGTGTGCGCAGTAGTAATTAAGAAAACATAACGTAAGCATTCATTAGAAAACCTTAAAATCACTCAAAGAATGCACAAACGACATGAATGAATTAAGGGTGAGCATGATCCGGGTTGGGCCGGTCTACCTCCTAACCCAAGGACCAACCGGCATAGTGCTGGTCCTCAATTTTTGGGACCAAGAACCGACCCTATTGAGCTTGGCACGAGGACCGGACCGACCCAATGAGTTCGATTCGGTTCCAAGGTCAACTTGGGACCAACCGTTAATTTTTTTATTTCATTTTTTGTACTCCTTAAAAAAGCAATTGAGGACTTTTTAACCCAATGGGTTCGATTTGATTTCAAGGTCAATCTAGGACTAACCAATAATTTTTTATTTCATTTTTTGTACTCCTTGAAAGGGCAATCAAGGACTGTACCGACATAATGGGTTCGATGACGAGCGAGGTCAGCTAAGAAAGGCAAGTGGTGAGGGTCAAGTAGGGTGAGCGTCGAACAGAATGAGCATCGAATGTCGAGCGAGGAGCAATAAGCCAAGCGAGCATCAAGCGGCGAGCAGCACGAGTGACCCAAACCGAGCGAGGCAAGTGTCGAGTGGCAAGCAGAGAAGTTGTTTCTTTCGATTTTGGCAAATAAAAGACTAAGATGACAAATAAGACAGAAGAGAACGAATACTAGAGGAGGATACCATAAGGAGTTGTTTATACATTTTTGGATGCCGTGAGGACTCCTCATAAAAACATTTTTCTTTTTCGTAAATTATGACTATTGACGCCATAAAAGAAATTTAAAATATAAGTTATTAAAAAATAATGTAAAATTACTTGAACTCCTCACTAAAGAGCTATTTAATATTTTTGACGCCGTTTATTTTAAATTTTTCTTTATATAAAAAAATTATAAAAAAATTATAAATAATATATATATATATATATATATATTCGGGGTTGGTCCGGATTGGACCGACTCGGAACTCTTAAGACCAAGGACCGACCCGCACAGTGTTGGTCCTATAATTCTAGGACCAAGGACCGATCTAGTCTCCCTGAAAACTGGACCAGGATCAACAAGGTTGGATCGGTCCAGGGTCGGTCCAGGGTACCCCTAGAAGAAATCATATGGGACTTAGGATTGGATGCGACGAAAAGTTTGGATAGTCATCTAATCCTAAGTGGGTATGCAAAATTTCATACAATTTAAATGATATTATGAGATGATTCATGATTCCTAATGATATGTTTGGGAATCTTAAGTGTGATGAATACTTTTTGTGAGACAAATTTAATGTGTAAGATGAAACTCAAATGACATGACCTAAACATGTATGCAAACCCCGCAACATGCGGTTCAATCATCAAGAAGGCATGATCGTAAGATTTGATCCATAGATTACTCAAATAAGTATGGAAAGGTGCACATATGACAATGTTTCATTTCAGCATTAAGTTCACCGAACAAGCATGATTTCAGCCATCCTCAAGACATGCATAAACCCTACCATAAATCTCACATATAGAGCATACGATGATGAAGATTTTTTGTTAAGAGTTCGAAACTCAATTAAGATCATATGAGTCGTGGCAAAAATGGCAAAATAGACAAACTATATGTCCAACACATGTTGCTATAGTACCTTTTACTCTAATGCATGCAATTGATTCACTTTGCCAATGTAAAAACATTGCAAAGCATTCATCAATAAAACATATGTATCATGTATTTCAACTCTCATGAAGGATTTGAGACCAAATAGGTGCATTTATGGACTCAATTTCATCAAATCAAATTTTAGACCAATGTAGGACATACTGACCAATGTTCAGATCTAAGCAATTTTGACTTATTTAAACATGTCTAAAAAATTTGAAAAAAATACAGGAAATGTACAACAATTATATAAGAAACTTTCATGAAGAAAAGTTGTTCCAGAATTCAACATAAAAATCATACAAAAATGGAAAAAAAAAATAGAAATCAATACGGAATAAATTGCCTAGGCTTAGAGCTGAGTAGATCTGACCTAGTTAAGCACGTTTAAAAATCATGAAAAAATTACAAAAAAATGCGTGAGATGATTTGGAATAAAACTCATGAAGACAATTTTGTCAAAAAATGATTACAAAAGTTAGCACAAAAATAACAAAGCCAGAAGGTGGAACTAAATCAAAATCGAAAAAGACCTAAACTACTGCAAAATCGTTAATCTTTGAAGGTGTTTTTGGAGGGTCAAACGACGCTTGATTGGGGCGTGCGACCTACCGTTGTGAAGCTCGGGATGTGTATTATCTAATTCTAAGAGGACTCCAGCTGAAATGAGGTCGTTTTGGACCTCGTTTTGGTCAAAACAGTGACCTGGGTATAGACCTACGAAAATCAGAGATTAGACTCAAGAACACAATCATCATTCAAATCATCCACAAATCATTGTAGCATTAATAATCATTAATCTTAAGCATGTAAAAACTCCTAATCTTGAATCCTAGCCCTGATCGCCTAACTCAATCTCATTTCATCGGATTCGAGTTTCGAATTGTTACATTCATCGCGATTTTCATTGATTTTTATCGCGATCAATTGGATTAAGCCATCGGATCATGATCGCGACTCTAAGAATGTAGATCAAACTACTATGGATCAGATCGGGATCAATCAAACCACCGGCTCAAGGAAAAAAAGGAAGAATCGGTCCAAAATGGACTGGCCTTGACTCGCCGATGAAGATTGAGCCACTAGTGAAGATCTGGCAACCAATTTGGCCACTTTTGTCCACAACAAAGCCAAAGACCTCTGGAATTGCAGATTACCAGTAGCTTGGATGCTTAGGGGCTTCGGTGACCGCCGGTTCAAGCCTTGAACAAAATCGGTCCAAAAGATGACCCAAACTAGAAAGGTAGAGATAGTGATCTGTTTTGGGTGGGAGTTTTGAGGGAGAAAAGAGAGAGAGACTGAGGAGAGAGAATTTTTGTGCTAAATGAAGCCCTAATTGAAAATGGAAGACATTTCATTTATATACTTTTCACATTAAGCGATTTCGGCCGTCGGTTTGACCCGACAGTAGAAATTTCGATCCAATGGTCTAAAATTCATTTCGAAGGCTCCATCGTGATCTCGAGGTGTCGTGTAATTGATCTAGTGGGTTTGATTTGCAAAAAACCAAGTCAAAATCGGGAATTGCATCAAAATGTTCAATTAGAGGTTAATTTGCAATTCGACAAAATTCGAGAACCAATTTGTAAAATTTTGGGAAATTGATGGTGTAGAAGTGAAATTGGCATTGAGAGGATTCCAGAACCGGTGGCCAAAGGCCAAGAATCGGCCGGTAAGGGCCTGAACTGGCTAGTCTCGCTAGTGGCCGATCAGACCGGCCAAACTGGTTTGGTCCGATTTGGCAAGATTTTGACTGGTTCTTGACCGATTTGGTCTTTTCCTGCTATCTTGTCCACTTGGGACCCCTGTGGATAAAAAATTTATGAAATTATGCCCATAAAGGACCAAATTGAAAATGATTTTCATCATTTTTAAGAAGAAATTCGCCAATATAATTAAGCTAATCAAATTTTATGAACGTAATCTAGGGGTCCTTTATTGACCTAATTAAATGATTATCATGGAAAAAAATGAGTCGAAATCATGGGTGCTTTGAATTGGGCCTAAAGGGCGAAAATGGTAAAATTAACAATTCAATGGGCAAAATTACAAATTAACTAATATTAAACTCAATTAGTGTCACAATTGCCCTATCTAATGAACTACCTATATGTAAAATCACTTATCATATTCAAATTGACCTTGAATTGAAGCGCTCGAGCTTAGGTCAAAAATGGATTTAACCTTAAAATTAAAATTGGACCTAGATTCATGAAATTAAACTATAGCTATGAATGGGTTAATTCGAATTTTATCGATTGAAGTTTAATTGCTTGATTTTCTAATACTTGGGAGGATAAAATTCTTCAACTTGATGAGTTCTGGTGTAAATTTCCCAAATTTGATTTTAGATTTGGATTTATCTTAAGAAAATGAATGAGAAACAATCGTCTGTTCACAAGTTATGAATAATCGATTTTGGTCCCCTAATTAGGGTTAAAATGGTAATTTGCATTTTGACTTGATAAATTGCGAAATTGAATGCTCAAGTAGATTTTAGATAGTCCATAAACCAAATGTCAAAAAAGGAACTACTCCTAATTATGACTAGAATAAAAATAATTTTATTTTTGGCGATTTAGAACCTAAAACCGATACATTCATAAATTAAGGTTCTTAATCGAATTTTGTGAAATTTTTGACAGAAACTTCAAATTGGCATTAAAAGAAATGTATTTGTGCATTTTTTATTTTTATTTTTATTTTTATTTTTTTTGGGTCAAAAGTTTAACCAAAAGTTAACTATTTAGTTGACTTTTCTTAAAATGTCGATTTTTTGGTCAAATCTTTGAATTTTCAAGAAATTGATTTGACAAAAGTGAAATTAAAGCTAAATGGGATTTTTTAGGTAAAAAGTCAATTTTTTCACCCGAGGTTGACTTTTGGTCAAAATGTTGATCAAAAAGTCAACCCGAAAGTCAACCGTCCGACTTTTTGAGTTTTTCTTGAAAATGAGTTAGAAATTGCTTTAAAGCGACAATGTAAAAGAAAGAAATGAAAAACGACACTTTTTGGTTGAGAGATGGAGTTTCGTCGCGATCAGAAACCTAAATTTCGATTTTTTACTTTTTAATGATGCGTCGACTAAAAATAAGGTATCAACAACAATTGAAAAAAAATCAAAGAATAGGACTTGGTCTGGTGAGTTTAAGCCAAGCTCTGGCCACCATGAGCTCAAGGACTCGTCGGCAAAGGATGTCGCAAGAATCGGGATGTTGCCAGATGTCAAGAGATTGTCGAAATGATGGCTAAAATCACTAGATAGTAGCTTCGGCAAGGAGCACGACCTTCGGGCCCAAGAGGAAATGATCACCAATCGGTGAGCTCTAGCGGTGGCACAACGGAGCGAAGGTTGTGATCGGCCTAGGGACGGCTTGAGGATGATTGGAGGTGAGGTGGCTCGCTAGTAGGGGGCGGCGGTTGGCCATTGAGTAGCGGGCAAGGCTTCGGCCTTTGCTTTGTGCGTGTGCCCTCGGAGAGGGGGAGGAGATAGAAACTAAATCTAAAAATGAGCCTTCTTTCAAATTTTGGAGGGAAAACCTTATATACCTCTCCTAAGATTAGCTAATGGCTGGGATTTGATCTTTTAAGAGCAAAACAAATGCGTTAATGACTAAGTAATTATATGATTGGCTGAAAATTGATCACGTGGATTGTTGAGTTGTATTATTCAATGGCTAAGATGATAGGATTAATGGATGGCCAAGATTTGGTCTCTCTTGAATTGATGACTAAACAAAGGCATTTTGGTAATTTTGATGCATGAGAGAGAGATGGTTGTTGGCCAAGGCATGGTTGGTTGGGAGTGGCTACTGGCTGCCGATATTTGACCGGAAAACAACCGCTGATCAACGCTGGTCAAAACCGGGTTGACCTAGTTGGATTGGTTTGAATTGAGTTGACTGGGTTAAATTGGTTTAATCTTAGTCCTAATTTTGTTCTTATTTTCTTATTTTTGTCCAATTAAATTGAAATTAAAATTTCCCTATGTGAATTGGACGCAATCGAATGCGATGGAAGTACCTCAGGCCGATTGTGTCCAATTCACATTGTTCTGATAGAAATTCAATGAAATTAAAATTTCCCTATGTGAATTGGACGTAATCAAATGCAATGGAATTACCTTAGGCCGATTAATTGTACACGATATGCTTAAATTCATTGAATTTCTATCCGAACAATGTCGCAAGCTAGACTCATGTTTGTAATTGTATTTCAATTGACCAAATTGAAGTTCAATTATTTCAATTTGACCCTACTTCAGAATGGGCTAAGTTGAATTGGCTTGATTGGACCATGTTAGGTCGATTTCGTAACCTTCAAGTAGGCCCAATTCATCAAATAGGAATGTTCCCATGCGAATTTGCCAAAATTGATATCGAATTTGGATTGCAACTAAGAAATGAGCTCATAAAGAGAATAATTGCTCAAATCATGAAGGATTGATTAGGAACTTTGATTAGGGCTAAAATTAGAAATTTTTGTCCCAAATTTTTTTTTTCAAAAAAGGTTTGACAATTGGATGGGGAATGACCTCAAGATCAAATGATGTGAATAAAAGTTAAACTGAAAAATGACAAGAAGTAAAGTAATTTTATTTTTGACCGATTTTGAACCTAAATCTGCAAAAATTGGAAAACTAGAGTAGTTGATTTTTATGAAATTTCTAATGACAAAGTCAAATTAAAACTAAAATAAGATGATTTGAGGGTTCTGAAGATTTTCAATCTTTTTGATCAAACCGTTAACTAAAAATTAACCTTTTAGTGATTAATCACTAAAATGCCAATTCATTGGTCAAACTTCGTTTTTTTTTTTCAAAAAAAATTTCAATGCTCAAGTGAAATTGAGACTATTTGAGAACTTCGTCAAAAACTTAAATTTTGACTTGGGATTAACTTTTTGATCAAACGGTTGATAAAAAGTCAACTTTTTGACCTTTTGAGACTTTAATGAAAATAACAAGGAAATGATGCACAAATAAAGGGCCAATAAAAAAGAAATGAAAAATGACACTTTTTTTTTTTTTAAATAGGCTCCTTCGTGATCAAAAATCCTAATATTAAGTTTTTACCTTTAATAACGAGTCGATTAAAAATCAAGTGTCAACAATAGTAAACGAGTTCGGTGATGATATCCAACCATGAAAAGAATATATCATCCGAGGACAATTCTGAGATCCAGGCTTCCTCATGCTTCCTCGTTTCTAAGTCTTGAAAATGAAAAAAAAAAAGTTTCGTCATTTTGAAACCCCCGTTTTTTAAACATGCATGGTTATAACCATGTTTGTTTCTCTGATTTATCGACTTCAAGTTTTAGGGAAAGTCCTATGTCATGCAAGGATGTGGGAATGGTCCAATCAGACGTCTTAAACACCCATGGCAGTGATTCCAATGATTCGAGTGATGATTCTACTGGAATTTCGACAGAGTTGGAATCCACATAAAGAGTCTAAGCCCCTTAATGCAAAACATACTACCACCAGCAATTGAGGTAGCATGGAAGATTCATAGAAAGTGAAGATCGGGGCAAATCTCCCTGAAAAAGAAGCCACAAGCTTGATTGCCCTCTTCAAGGAGTATCAAGATGTGTTCACCTAGACTTATGCCGACATGCCAAGCCTTGATCTACTAATCATGGAGCACGACTTACCAACTAATTCCAACATGTCTCCCAAAAAACAAAGAATGGGGAGAGCTAGGCCAAAATTGTCAAAGAAGATTAAGAGGAGGTAATGAAGCTTCTAAACGTGGGATTCATTGAAGTCTTCCAATATCCCCATTGGGTAGCAAATATCATGTTGATAATGAAAAAAGACAGAGGAGCTCAAGTTTGTGTCGACTACCGTGACATGAACAAAGCCAGTTGAAATGACAATTTTCCGCTACCACACATAGACATTCTCATGGATAACATTGTTGGGTTTGATTTTTATTCATATATGGATTTTCTAGATACAATTAAATAATGAAGATGACGTTCACCACCCCATGGGGACCTTTTACTATAGAGTCATGCTTTTTGGTCTAAAGAACGCCGGCAACATATTAGCTTGCCATGGTCACACTCTTCCATGAGATGATGCATAAGGATATTGAATTATATGTTGACGACATGATCGCCAAAACCCGACGTGGAGAGGACCATGTGGAGACCTTGAAGAAGTTACTCGACTAACTTCATGAATTCAAATTCCGCCTAAATTCTACAAAATGTGTGTTTGGGGCGACCTCCGGTAAATTACTCAGGTTCATTGTGAGTTGTAGAGGGATAGAGGTAGACTGGTTGAAAACCAAGGCAATATGTCAGCTACAACCTCCATCAACTGTAAAGGAAGTTCGAAGTCTCTTGGGGAGATTAAACTACATTGCTTGATTCATTTCTCAACTTTTCGAGACAGTGAAGCCTTTCTTTAAACTTCTCAAGAAGGACGCGAATCAAGTGGGATGACAATTGCCAAGTGGCATTTGAAAAGTTGAAGCAGTATCTAATGAACCCTTTAGTTTTGGTTTCTCCAGTCTTGGCGCATCTTTTGATTCTCTACCTCACAATTAACAATGAGTCTTTGGGTGTGATGCTTGCTCAAAAAGGACCTAATAACAGAAAGAATCGAGTGATCTACTAGTTGAGCAAAAAATTTACTACCTCAGGGCTAAATTACCCCGAATCAGAAGAGACATGTGCCGCATTATTGTCGGTATTACACAGGCTTCACCAATATACTTTGCATCACCAAATGTTCCTTGTGATCGAAAATGACCTCATCAAGTATCTACTCGATCGACTAGCTTTGGTAGGGAAGTTGGCCAAATGGAAAATTCTAATTTCAGAGTTTGACATTCAAACGGTGCCACCAAAGTTAGTGAAAGGCCAAGCGGTGTCACCAAAGTTAGTGAAAGGCCAAGCGGTTGTTGATATGTTGGCAGAAATTCTAGGGAGGCCTGTGAAGACAATTTCTTTAATGATTGCATTTTATCTGTAGAAAAAGACAGATGGACCATGTTCTTCGATGGAGTCATAAAATTTTTTGGTTTTGGTACTAGGGCTGTGTTGATATCCCCAGACGGATATCATTATCCTATTACTGCAAAGTTAGTGTTCCCTTGCACTAATAGCTTAGCCGAGTATGAAGCGTGTATCCTTAGTTTGCAAGTCATGATCAAAATGGGAATAGCTTAGTTTAATGTGCTCGGTGACTTTGCATTGATTATTCTTCAGGTAGTAGGCAAATGGAAGATGAGGGATGCTAAGCTCGTGCCTTATCACGATTACTTAGTGAATTAGTCGAAGAATTTCATGAATTCTCATTTGAGTACCTATCTAGATCTCATTATAAATTTGCTGACGCATTGGCAACACTGTCGTCCATGTTGCAAGTCACCAGTGGGTTGGAAATGGAACCCCTAAAGATTGAAGTCCCGGCAAAGTCGGCTTACTACATGGCTACGGTTGAAGAACCTGACGAAAAATCATGGTATTGCGGTATCATGAACTACATTCAAAAACAAGAATTCCCTGAAGGGGGCACCCTTACTAATCAGAAGTACATAATAAAAATGGCTTCAAAGTTCTTTATTAGTGGTGAGAATCTATATAAGAGGCCTTATGAGTCAATTCTATTGAGATGTGTAGACACGATTGAAGCTACATAGATAATGCAAGAAGTGCATAAACGAGTGTGTGATCTGCACATGAACGGATATATGCTGGCCAAGAAAATAATGAGGCTGAGCTTTTACTAGCTTCCCTTAGAAATGGATTGTGTCCAACATGTCCGGAGCTATCACCATTGTTAGATTCATAAAGATAGGATAAGCATCCCTTCGAATGAATTACATTAGTTGTCCAAGCCATGACCATTCTCAATGTAGGGCATCGACTTGATTGATCCGATCAACCCTAAGGTGTCAAACAGACATAAATTTATCATGGTCATAATTGATTACTTCTTAAAGTGGATTGAAGCCAAGTCATACACAAATATTACTTGGTTGCTGATTGTTATTTTAATATTGCATACTCGCATAATCACCTCACACGTTAGTGGGTAGGTTTAAAATTAATCCGGATTACCCGAATGAACAATATTATTTACCGAAAGAGCACTAGTTGATCTATTGGTGTAAAAAATCCCGATCCTAGATTTTCTGGTTACGTAAGAAGTGAGTTATACTCTCGTGCCTTATTTGATTTCTAGCCGACCCCAATAGGCTAATAGTGACTCTCCATTAGAAAATCATTCTAGTATCAATTGAAGCTAAAATTAAATACCCAAATATCATGTGGGGTATGGGTTTGAGAGAGCTTGCACCTAATCAAGGGTCATAAGCCCGCCTTTTAGGCAATACACCTATACCTATGTCTTTTCCCCTCCAGACGAAAATGTAGGTCGCAACAATAAGTTTATTTTTTGTAGCATTATTTTCTTACTTGTTCTATTAAGATATGATCTTTTCAGAATGTAGTGTTTCATGCATCCATATTTAATTCATGCAACTGCAAGAGAAAATTCACCAAATTAGTTGATAATGAAAGCGATACTCATAGTTAATCGAAGTGGCATTGGAAGTAACAATATCAATTTAGGGCTTGCTGAAACAAATGGACGTTAATCAATTTCGAAAGACCAATTTAACTTTGAATATGAAATCGATGGTTGTGATCGTCCGTGAAGCACTAATAAAATAAAATATATTAAAATGGCCGAGTAAGGTTTGGAAATTAATATGTTGTTTGTAGAATGGAAAGCACAAGATTTCCAAAAAGTATTTGGTTTTGTTTGCTAAATTAGAAAGAGACCACTCATATTGAATTGTACTAGAGAAGATGATGAAAGAACTAAAGAGAATCACACGCACATATATATACAAATAAATGTAAATAATGTAAAAATAAGCAATAAGAATATATGTGAAGAATCACCTCATTCATATAAATGAAACTCACCTTTGGTTTCTTGTTGATGTATTCAATGCTCAAGATCCAAAGGAAAATGCTAATGCATCCAACAGACAAATGCTAATAACTAATAAGTATGATAGATTAATCCAATGAAAGGGGAGCAAAAAATGAACAATTTATATCATCATTTGTTTAGCTTTTTTTTTATTCACCCATGAGAAATCCAAGAATTCAATGATTTATATATAAAACTTATTAGTTAGTGGAATGGCTTAAGACACGTATGACTCATTCCTCTTATTTCTTATGCAAATGCTAGCTAAGAGTTGCAATGAGCTGAGGTAAAAAAACCTTCAGAAAAGTTAAACCAAACTCAACCTTATACTTGAAAGTGCTAGTATGAACACCTAGATGGGGGTGAATAGGTGTTTAAAAGAAGTCTTGACAAATAAATACAGAATAAAACAAATTTTGAGCAAAGTTTGAATAAGGATCAAAGTCTAACAAACGAGCCACTAGACTTCTGGTAGATGTTCAAAATCTGTTATGTGATTGAACAAATTTCTGAAATAACTTGTAAGTATGCAACAGACTTAAATAAGATGAGTTAAGGAAAGAGAATGCTGCACACGAAATTTATAGTGGTTCGGCTTAGATCAAGCCTACGTCCACTCTCCCACGCTAACAGCCTTCTGGCTAGATTCCACTATGTGATCAACAAGAGATTACAACTTTGAGTGCAAGCACTCAGTGGTAGATCACAATATCTCACTAAGTCACTCTTTTGGTATTTCTCTTACGATCACAAACGTTTAAGCTCACCAAAGACAAGTGTATGATCGAAGTTCGCTTAGACTTTAGAATTATAAATTCTACGCTCCATCTTTTACTTGCTCATCGGTCCTTGATCTCCTTAAATACTCCTCTACTTCCAAACTAGCCGTTGGATAGTATCTAGAGGACTGTCTTTCAATCTACCCATTGGACAGATCTGTATATAGAAGATTTGGTAGCCATTGAGTGACAAAAATAGAATCTCAAGTTGATTTTGATCGCCCATACAAACATAATATTGGTTTCCATAAGTATAGCTTCTTTGTTTAGAAAGTTCTTGTCTTCAAGATCCAATTGTCAATCAATTAGATTGAGTCAATCAAATCTATCTTGATGTAGAATCTAAACCAGATCACTAGCCGTTATATGTATTGGGCTTGTGTTACATTCTGTCAAGTTGTCTCGTTCTGAACATACTTCATTCTGAATCTGCTACGTTCTGATTTTGTGTCTCGTTCTGGACCTTGTCACGTTTTGAACTTGTGTCTCATTCTATATGTAAAGTTTGAGAGTGTTCTATCGAAAGTAAAGTCTGAGTGTCTTCTGTCTGAAGTAGAGTCTGAGTGTCTTTCGTCTGAAGTAGACTTTACAACTTAGACGTGAGTTTGAACATATTCTGCTTCTGAACATATTTAGCCTTAAGGTCTGGACATAGTCTGAATAAGTTCAGCTTCAGCATAGAGTATATCTTCTAGTTCTTTCAAGTATAGACTTCAACAATATCTTCTATCATCTGCATAGTCTATTACTCAATCATTAAACACGTTAGTAGCATTTGATTTATTTTGTCATCTTCAAAACATTATAACAGATTTCCCTAACAATACTTGCTATTTTACTCAACAAAATAAGGGGATAAACCTATTGAAAATGCTGTGAATGACCCTTCATGTTCTAAAAAAATCATGTAAATGAGATTATATTTATTGATTAGTAAACCATACTTATAAATGGCAATTTACTAGACATGCTCATAGAATATAAAATATGTGAGAATCTGCAAATTTATTTGAAAATTTAATGAACTCATTATAATTTTGGTAACTTACTAACTATAGTTGTGAAATCTAAAAGAAATCAGTAACTTACTAATCTATTTGAAAGTTCGCAATTTTCTAATCTTGTAAAATTTAAAAGAAGTTACTAAATTATTTGGAAGATGGTAAACTCCTCACGATATTGGTAACTTACTCACTATATTGCAGAATGTAGGGAAAATTACCAAAAAGGTTCTAAACTTATTGTGTTGGTACCGATTCAGTTCTAAACTTTTCAATTAGATCAATTTAGTCCTAAACATTTTAATATTTGTACCAATTCAGTCTTAAATTTTGCAATTGGATCAAATTTGTCTTAAACCTTTTGACATTGGTACTAATTTAGTCCACTCGGCTAATTTTGGCTGGTCGGTGCCGACATGGATACTGATTGGTTACCGGACGTTGACGTGGCAATTTTTAAATATATTTTTTATTTTTTTTGAATTTTTTCATTTTTCCTTTTGTTTTCCTTCTTCTTCCTCCTTGGATTTTCCTTGTAGTGGCCGGCGAGGGTGAGGCAGTTTTACTTGGATATGGCTTCGCCTAGATCTGGGCAAAGTCGCCTTGCCCGCGGCCCTGGGCGAGGGCCTCGACCCTCGTTGGAGGCTCGCCGGCCATTGCAAAGAGAGTCCAAGGAGGAAGAAGAAGAAAAACAAAAAGAAAAAGAAAATAAAAAGGAAAAAAAGAAAAAGAAAAAGAAAAATAATAAATTAATAAAAATTTTGCAATATATATAATTTTTTTTTTTTTAAAAAAAAAAAAAAAAAAAAATTGCCACGTTAGTGTTTAGCCACTGGCTTGCGTTCACGTTAGTGCCAGCTAGCCAAAATTAGCCGGATAGACTAAATGGTACAAATGTGAAAATGTTTAGGACTAAATTAGTCTAATTGAAAGGTTTATGACTAATTGGTACCAATGTGAAAGGTTTAGATTTAAATTAGTCCAATTAAAATGATTAGGACTGAATTGGTATCAATACAATAGGTTTAGGACTTTTTTGGTACTTTTCCCACAAAATCTAAAAGCAAATAATTTATTAATGAATTATGATGTTGGTAGCTTATGACAAGTAAGATGAACAAGTTATAGATCCCATTTTTTCTACCAATAGTATTTGAAAATCACTAGCAACTTCCAAAATCTACAAACAAGGAGAGTTTCTATTTTTTGGGCCTAAGGGACCAAGAATTTTGCAATAAGATTACCTTGAATATGAACTTCGAAGATGCTTTGAGGTTTGAACCATCAATACCCCCGTTCCCTATTGCAGATTAGTATGATAGGTGCAAGTCGAGGATCTATTATTGACCATCAACTTCAACAAGAATTTGGGGTGGAACAATGATAGAAATAGTAATCCTTAAACTCGGGTTGAATAGCATCAACAGCTCTTCATCTTTTTTTCTTTCCCATGGAGATAAAAGAATAACGTACAATGAACAAGAAAAGGACAAATAGGGGGTTAATGATGCAAAGCGAATTTTTGAAAGATTTTCTTCATGTCTATTTAGTCAATCAACCTAACACGCAAATTGCACTTAGAGAAGAAGATGATAACATAATAAAAACAAGCATCCATATGCGAAATTGCATTTCAATCCCACAAAAGTTGTATTCCTCAAACGACATTGCACACAGTTCAAAGGGACCACTTCCCAACACTTTCATTGGCCTCCATGAAATTTCATCGCCTTTCGCTTTGGCTTCTTCATCCATTTCGCTTCTCTTCTCTCTATCCTCAATTTTCTCCTAAGCCATTTGGGTCTTCCAGTTTCCCATGAAATGTATGCTATGGTGATTCCAATCACGATTCCGAACACATAGCCTATTCCCACTGCTCTCTTATCAAACCAATTTGCATACTCTGTCGTACTATTATGAGGTTGAACATCATTATGGCTTGTGTTTTGCAATGGGGTTCCATATAGGCCAAGATTTCCACAAAATGAGTCACTTGTGAATGTGCTCAGTTGCTTTTCTTGAGGTATGCGGCCTGAGAGTTGGTTCTCTGAGAGGTCCAAATACCCGAGGAATGACAGATTTCCCAATTCTCTAGGAATCCTCCCACTAAGCTTGTTTGAAGATAGATCTAGCCATTCAAGATTAGCCAAGTTTCCAAGGGTTGGAGGAATGGATCCAATAAGATGGTTGTGGGAAAGGTTGAGCCCTATAAGAGAATGGAGATTTCCAATAACATCCGGAATGTTTCCTTCAAAAGAGTTGAGCGATAAATCGAAAGTTGTGAAGATCGTCAAGATCTTCACTAATCGAATCTCATTTCCTTTCAAGGTCACATTCACGGTATTGTCATAGATAAATCCACCAAACTTAAGCCACATGTACAATGATTTGTCTTGCGCCTCTCGCCCAATTTGTACATTTATCATCCCTTGAAGATTTACTATCAAATTCGTTGGTAAGAGACCAGTGAAGTTGTTGTTTGAGAGGTCCAAAATGCGCAACTTGAGAAAGAGTTTAGCTGCCCTTGGAAAATCCAAACGACCCTTAAAATTGTTGGACCTCAAAATAAGAACTTTTAGCTCCGGTAGTGTTCCTAACCATACTGGGAAACTATCCTCTATCTTATTGTTGCTAAAATCTAGAACTTCCAGGTTAGTGCAATTGGCAAGAGATTGTGACAATGTCCCTTCGAATTGATTTTGACTCAAGTCAAGAGTTCTCAAGCTACTTGGTAGTGAAAATTTTCCAGGAATTGTGCCCGAAAGATGATTCATTTCCAAATTCAAAACCAATAGACCAATGCTATCATTTGATAAGCACTTGGGTAGGCTACCGGTTAAGTTATTTTCAGACAACAAGAGGAATGCGAGGTTGGTGGCAATGCATATCAAAGAAGAGATCTTCCCTTCTATTTTATTTGTTTGGATCGAATAATAAATTGTGGAGGGTGATGGAAGTGGAAGTGGGCCTTCAAATTTGTTGTTGGACAATCTAATTATGGCCAGTGATGTATTTGAGAAACATTCTATTGGCCACCGTCCCGAAAGGTTATTATCTTTAAGATATAAAAGAGAGAGGCTGGTCAAATTACAGAAAAAAAAAGGAATTGAACCGGTGAGTTGATTTGAATTCAGACGTAAGTCGTGTATAGCCTGGAGATTTCCTAAGGATTCGGGAATCGAACTTGAAAGAAAATTATCACGGAGGTTCAAATTTTGAAGGTCAGTCAAATTGCCAAAAGAAGGAGGAATGGGACCAGTGAGCTGATTCATGCATAATTGCAATTGCTGCATAGCTCGGAGGTTTCCTAACTCATTAGGAATGTTACCAGATAGTTGGTTCCCTTCTAGATGAAAATCGGTAAGCTCTGTCAAATTGCCTAATGTTGAGGGGATTAAACCGGTAAGATTATTATAGCATAGGTGAAGTTTGCGAAGAAGCTTCAAGTTCCCAAGCTCCGAGGGTATGGAACCAATAAGTTCATTATGAAGTACCAGCACTTCTATTAGTTTCATCAATTTCCCAAAAGTGGGAGGAAATGGCCCTATCAGGAAGTTAGTGCTCATGTCAATTTTCTCCAAGTTTTTCAAATTCCCCATTTCAAGAGGAATAGAACCGGAAAATGAATTGTGTGAGATGTATAGCCTAGTGAGGTTGTTCAAGTTACCCAAGGAAGAAGGAAGAGATCCATTCAACATGTTAAAGGCAAGGTCAAGCACCTTGAGCTTCGTGAGCTCACCAATCTCCCATGGTATTATCCCAAATAGTCGATTGAAGGAGAGGTCAAGGTAGGTGAGATTGGTTAAAAGACCGACTTGAGGCGGAATACAGCCAAAGAGTTCATTGTGACTTGCATGAAATTCCATCAGTTTCATCAATTTCCAAAAAGTGGAAGGAATTGGCCCTATGAGAAAGTTAGTACTCATGTAAATTTCCTCCAAGTTTGTCAAATTCCCCATTTCAAGAGGAATAGATCCAAAAAAGGAATTTTCAGAGATGAATAGCCTAGTGAGGCTACTCAAGTTACCCAGGGAAAAGGAAGATATCCATCCAACTGGTTTGAATACAGGGCAAACACGTTCAGTAAAGACAACTGACCTATTTCATCAGGAATAGAGCCATTCAACTCGTTAAAGGCAAGATCAAGCACCTTGAGCTTCGTGAGCTCACCAATCTCCCGCGGTATTATCCCAAATAGTCGATTGAAGGAGAGGTCAAGGTAGGTGAGATTGGTTAAAAGACCAACTTGAGGCGGAATACAGCCAAAGAGTTCATTGTGTCTTGCATTAAATTTCATCAATTTCATCAATTTCCAAAAAGTGGAAGGAATTGGCCCTGTCAAGGAGTTGGAAACCATGTAAATCTCCTCTAAGTTGGTCAAATTCCCCATTTCAATAGGAATAAATCCAGAAAAGGAATTTTCAGAGATGGATAGCCTAGTGAGGCTACTCATGTTACCCAAGGAAGAAGGAAGATATCCATCCAACTGGTTTGAATATAGGGCAAACACGTTCGGTAAAGACAATTGACCTATTTCATCAGGAATAGAGCCATTCAACTCGTTAAAGGCAAGATCAAGCACCTTGAGCTTCGTGAGCTTACCAATCTCCCGCGGTATTATCCCAAATAGTCGATTGAAGGAGAGGTCAAGGTAGGTGAGATTGGTTAAAAGACCGACTTGAGGCGGAATACAGCCAAAGAGTTCATTATGTCTTGCATGAAATTCCGTCGCCATCAATTTCTAAAAAGAGAGGAATTGGCCCTGTCAAGGAGTTGGAAACCATGTAAATCTCCTCTAAGTTGGTCAAATTCCCCATTTCAATAGGAATAAATCCAGAAAAGGAATTTTCAGAGATGGATAACCTAGTGAGGCTACTCAAGTTACCCAAGGAAGAAGGAAGAGATCCATCCAACTGGTTTGAATACAGGGCAAACACGTTCAGTAAAGGCAATTGACCTATTTCATCAGGAATAGAGCCATTCAACTCGTTAAAGGCAAGGTCAAGCACCTTGAGCTTCATGAGCTCACCAATCTCCCGGGGTATTATCCCAAATAGTCGATTGAAGGAGAGGTCAAGGTAGGTGAGATTGGTTAAAAGACCGACTTGAGGCGGAATACAGCCAAAGAGTTCATTATGTCTTGCATGAAATTCCGTCAGTTTCATCAATTTCCAAAAAGTGAGAGGAATTGGCCCTGTCAAGGAGTTGGAAACCATGTAAATCTCCTCTAAGTTGGTCAAATTCCCCATTTCAATAGGAATAAATCCGGAAAAGGAATTTTCAGAGATGGATAGCCTAGTGAGGCTACTCAAGTTACCCAAGGAAGAAGGAAGAGATCCATCCAACTGGTTTGAATACAGGGCAAACACGTTCAGTAAAGGCAACTGACCTATTTCATCAGGAATAGAGCCATTCAACTCGTTAAAGGCAAGGTCAAGCACCTTGAGCTTCATGAGCTCACCAATCTCCCGTGGTATTATCCCAAATAGTCGATTGAAGGAGAGGTCAAGGTAGGTGAGATTGGTTAAAAGACCGACTTGAGGTGGAATACAGCCAAAGAGTTCATTGTGACTTGCATGAAATTCTGTTAGTTTCATCAATTTCCAAAAAGTGAGAGGAATTCGCCCTGTCAAGGAGTTGGAAACCATGTAAATCTCCTCTAAGTTGGTCAAATTCCCCATTTCAATAGGAATAAATCCGGAAAATGAATTTTCAGAGATGGATAGCCTAGTGAGGCTACTCATGTTACCCAAGGAAGAAGGAAGAGATCCATCCAACTGGTTTGAATACAGGGCAAACACGTTCAGTAAAGGCAATTGACCTATTTCATCAGGAATAGAGCCATTCAACTCGTTAAAGGCAAGGTCAAGCACCTTGAGCTTCGTGAGCTCACCAATCTCCCGTGGTATTATCCCAAATAGTCGATTGAAAGAGAGGTCGAGGTAGGTGAGATTGGTTAAAAGACCAACTTGAGGCGGAATACGACTGAAGAGTTCATTTTTGTACAAGTTTATATAGGCAAGACATGGCAAAGATGGGAATGGGAACTCGTTGAGTGTACCTTTGATGTTTGAACTGGTGAGATTGATTCCAATCACGCTCCTGGCTCGGTTACACAAGATGCCATACCACCCGCATGGGCTCACTGCTGTTGCATTGGATTTGGTGGCATTTTGAGGAAGGAGAGTCCATGTAGATAGAGAAGAGGTGGATTGGTTTTGGTTTTGAAGGCTGCATTTCCATTTGAGAAGGGCTTGTGCTTCTAGTGTCGAGGCATAAGCAGGAATTGCACCTTGTGGAATGATGACTAAAAGCAATGTGAAAAGGGCAAAGGAAGCCAGAAGAGGCATTAGTGTCTCAAATTTGGGTGAACCCATGATTTCGTTTGTTTGTTTTGAAGGCTGATAATCAACCAAGATGCATATATAAATAGCTTGGTTACTCTGTTTTTTGTCTTTCTCTTAGTCCATTCACAAAACGCCAATTTTCAAGGAGCACCAATTTCCTGCTAATTAAATGCCGCTGATTGGGAAGGTTCTGTTGTTGGACAAAATGTATTGTTTCATGTCGTTGGAATTGGATGATTGACTTTGACAAAATGTAATAGTTTTGTATCTTGGGCTTTTCTTGAGGTGGGGTTGCCAACAGCCAGATAATGCTCTCGTGAAAATGGTAATGCCTTTATTGGCTATCGTTTAATAAGGAAGAAATTAATGGTCAGTTGTTAAATTATATTTTAAGTTTAAGCCCATTGAATAAATATGATCCAAATTAAAGCGAGCATGTTTAGCCAAATAAATTCCAAGCTCTGCCTTTGATTTTGTTTGTTCTTACATTAGTTTCTCTGCACTCGTTTTTCAAAAAATTGGCAAGCGGAAGTCTCTGTTTTTCTTCCTGTTGGCCGCTGTGCATAAACGAAATGATGGGCACACATAAATGGACACTTCACTTTGGTTGTTTTTACACACCTCATTAAATGAAGAGGTGCAGTAGAAAGACTTTCATCTTGTCACACGTGTTAGGTGCAAGAGAAATTGAAGAAGATAAAGGAATAGTTGCTTTGTTTGTCTCCTTCTATTTGCAAATTTATTTAAGGAAGAATATAGAGAGAAGAAGTGCAATGATGATGGAACTAATATAAATGGAACTCTTGGAAGTGAGACATGTAGAGCTTTCCTAAGGCAACATGGGAGCTCTCGCAGAAGGGAATTTCTTTGTAATTACACCCTATAGTGATTTAGCATGTTAAATTTTTGTGATTAGAATATATGTAATTTCTTGAGTCAGATTTCATTAGGAATTGTGAGGGGTTAAACACCGGGTGATCTAATGGGTGTAATTGGGGGTTGGGAAACACCAATAGATAGTGCTTGAATACTCTGAATGATTGCAATCTCTATTGTATTGTTTGTTTTAATAGTGAATTTTATGTCTAGGTATCAATATTCGGATTAAACCACGTATTTCTTTCCTTTTATCTATTATCTGATTTGCTTGTCCCGTGCATTCTTTGCAATGCTGGTCACTATCTTTTGCTCAGACTTTGTGATTAAAGCACTCATAATTTATGGTGGGTGTTGTATATGGCCTAATGCTTCCATTCTAGAAGCAATTCGGACTGAATGCCTTCCAAGCATTTGATAGGGAGCTGTTGACAATGAAGAGTGTGACATAAAATGAGGAGCTTTAAATTGTGTTTGTGCACGAACACTATCTAACTTTTCCACGCATCACCTCCTCAACGTTTGGCTATATTTTCCTTTTTCATTTGCCATTTCTTGCTCTACATTATAAGTTCGAGGCTTGTTAGTCAAAAGAAGAAATGGCTGGAAAATTCCATGACCTTTCCCTTGTGATAAGCCAAATATTCTTAGGGCCAAGCATCACTACTAAAAGTCCATAGAGACCGTGACTTTCCATGAACCATTCGCAATGCCTACTGATCCAAAAACCACGACAGATGAAATGCAAAAGACCTTGACTTCCTGAGCATGCACATGTCTTGATGGATGCAAAATCAATGTGCAACACACTCGAATTACCTAACCCCACGAGACCTTGATATCTTGATGGATGTGTACAAATTCCATGCAGACGTGCATGCTAGTTTCAACTCTTCTTACTTCAATCCATGTGATGGTTTAAACCCTAATTTAATGTTAAAACTGAGACATTTAGAGATTCGCATGAGATAATATTCTTCTTGATGGATATAATAATAAGGTTTCAAGGGTGCTTATTGTAGGGGACCATGCACAAAAGGTGGCCCTACTGTCAACACACGATACAATGTAAGAGAGGGCCCCCCGAACGTTAAAATGGCTATTCTTTTAATTCTTTTATTACATTAACATGAAGTGCATAGCTAACTTTCTTTTTTAACATTTTTGTGGCTTTACTGATTGCTCTTTCTTTTTTGATAAATGAATTTGTTGCTTTGTAGCTAGTAGTGAATATAATTGAATACTTGAATAATTTAGGTACCTCTTTTACCATGTAAATTTCAACTAGATGTACTCTTTTAGAAAAGAGCAAAAGAAAATGTACCTGTGTGTGAATCTTCAACTGTATTTTGTTCACACAATATCTAATTAGGCTCAAACTTAAAGAAAAACTGCCAACCAAATATATAAAAAGAAAATATGCTGCTATTGTGGCTTTAGCATGCGCTCTTAAGATCAAAGGTTAAATTTTCGGTTTCTATTGTCACGTAACCTTATTTGTATAAGTGGAAAACTGCCAGCCAAATACGTGGAGTCCAAGTATATCGATAAGCCAATTAATCCGAACTGAGTTAAGGGTTGTACTAAGAGAGAGCAATCACAAACTTTGTAATGGTTGCTGTCATATCCCAAATCTATATTTACAATTTAGGGAATGATCAGCCTTTCATCAAATGAGAGACGAAGCCTTTCACCAATGTAAACCCGTTTACAAAAATGTATGAACAGGAATAATAAGCTTTATTTAAAAACCAAAATAATTATGCAATTGTCAAGCAATGAATGATGCAATTTTACAATAATTATGCAATTGTCAAAATCACACTTAAGCTAGTATGCCACACCACTTATCACTGGTCATGTGAATATCAAAAATGATTTTAGATATTGTCATGAACCTTCCGAGATAAGTCTAATGGGGTTTAACGGATTACTAAGCGGGTGCAAATAATCCTCTTCTGAGGTTAGGCCGACGCTTCTAATGGACTCTTTCTAATCCTACCGATTGTAACTTGTTTTATCTCATTCCTTCGTGATTATTTTCGAGTCTTTACCAAGTTGGTTAGGAGCCCGGTAAAGTGTAGAAGAACATATTTTCAGATGTTTTCTCACTCATCTGCATCGTACAAACTAAGGATGGATGGCGACCAATGTGCATTCATCAGATTTCCTAAGGTTGACTCCATTTCTTTTCTAGTAGAGAACACTCCAAGTGCCACAACTTAGTATGGGGGACACAAAAGTACCCAAATTTCCAAAAAAAAAGAAACACTTAAAGTGTCACTTTTTTAAAAAATTGGACACTTAAGTCCCAACGTGATGCTATTTTATTAATAAAACCAGTTTACGTGACTCGCCGGAATGTCCATTCAGCAATCCTTGTCTAAAATGATATGGTCCTCCATGTTCTCCTCAAATTAAGAACCTTAATACCAACATCATCGACTTCTGCCACCGCTACCCATCACCAGAGGGACCGGTGATGGGGAATGTGGCCTAGCTCGGGCTTAGGTGCCCAGATTAAGGTGATCAGTGATGCTGGCTCTCACTTGAGGTCGGCGACCATCGCTTGGCCTAGGCGAGGTCTTGCCGGCCCCAAGTAAGGGCCAGCGACCCTCGCCAGGCTCGGGCTCAGGCGACGCTAGCACTCACTTTAGGCTAGTGAGGCTCACTAGATCTAGGCGAGGTGTCACCCCTTTGCCTAGATTTGGGCAAGCCTTGCTGACCCCGGGCAAGGGCCGACGATGCCTCACTGCTTGTGGCCGACAAGGCCTTGCCTTGGCCAGGCGATGGTCATTGATGTCCCTCAGATCCGGACGTCCTCGGCTGAGCTTTGCGAGGGTCACTAGCCTTCGATTGGGATTGGTGAGGCTAGCCACCCTTGCCCAAGGCTGGCGAGGTGAGGCTAGCCACCCTCGCCCAAGGCTGGCGAAAGTCGCCAGCCCCTCCAGCGATGGGCGGTAGTGGAAGCCCCCACCGATGAGCCCTACCATTTTCTTTTTTAAATAAATTTTAGCATTTTAAAAACAGTTTTTTATGATTCATGGCATGGAAGACGAATAATTGCTGAATACTTTCGCCAGCCCCTCCGGCGATGGGCGGTAGTGGAAGCCCCCACCGATGAGCCCTACCATTTTCTTTTTTACTATTTTCTTTTTAAAATTTTTTTTAGCATTTTAAAAAACAGTTTTTTATGATTCATGGCATGGAAGACAAATAATTGCTGAATTTTCGAGTCATTTCTCCTCCCGTAAGCTCCGTCCAATTTAGCAACAATCTCTCTCTCTAACCTCTTTCTAACTCGTACTTTTCACTACGTTAGCATATTCCTTTAAAATCCCACACAATAAAAAATGAAGATGGCGAACGCCCCCCGTTACCCAGTAATTTCCAATGAGGACATAAATGGGCTAACATAATAAAAGCAATTAACCGTGGAATAATTACGTCTTGGAAGCCCCTAATTTACTTCAATTAACAACTCTGATTTTCTAGCAGAACCATGTCATGGGGTACGATGCGAGCAGATTGAATGACAAAAAGTCCATCTTTGACATAGAGAACTGAAAATTGTCTCGCTCGTCAGTCAAATCAACATTAAAGGCCCAAAAACCAGAGTAGGCGCGAAGGCGCGATTCCTGCAAGGAGGAGAGAGGCTTGGAAATAGTCGCCACCACTGCCGTCTCCATCGTTGGCGCTGCTCGATCTCGTTGGAACCAAAAAGAACGATGACAACTTTGAAAATTTGGAACGAGTTCACAAGTTTTGGAGGTAGAAATTATTCTTAAATTGCTTTCTTGGTGGTTTCTTTATATACAATACCCGCCCTCCGTATATAATAGCATAACACCACACACCCCTTGGATGAGCCGTCAAGTCTTCGAACGCACCTTCCGGCAACATTAAATGAAGCAACAAGAAAAGTCCACAAAGCTAATAAAAGCACACAGACAAAATCAAATGAAAAAGACACAATAAATACACGAAGAGAAGTGTGGAGAACTTTTCAATGAGCTTTTCTAGCCTTTTTTTTTGTCTTCATGCCTTCTTCACTAAATGCTTGTAGCCTTTTGTCTTCGACTTTTTTCGAGCGCCTACTAAGGGTGAGCATGGTCCGGATTGGGCCGGTCTACCCCCTAACCTTAGGATCAACCCGCACAGTGTTGGTCATCAATTTTTTGAACCAAGGATCGACCCTATTGAGATTGAGATCGAGGACCAGATCGACCCAATGGATTCGATCCGATTCCAGGGTTAACCCGGAACCAACTGATAATTTTTTATTTCATTTTTTGTACTCTTTAAAAAAAAGAATGAGGACCGGATTGACCCAATAGGCTTGATCCGGTTTTAAAGTCAACCTAAGACTAACCAATAATTTTTTATTTCATTTTTTGTACTTATTGAAAGGACAACCGAGAACCGTACCGACCCAATGGGTTCAATAATGAGCAAGGTTAGCTAAGAAAGGCAAGCGGTGAGCGTCAAACAGAATAAGCATCGAATGTTGAGCGGGGAGCAACAAGCCAAGCGAGCATCGAGCGGCGAGCGGCACAAGTGACCCAAAGCGAGCAAGGCGAGTGTCAAGTGGCAAGTGGAGAAGTTATTTTTTTCGATTTTAGCAAATTGAAGACTAAGATGACAAATAAGAAAGAAGAAAACGAATACTAGAGGATAATGCCATAAGGTGCCTTTTTGGACGCCGTGAGGACTCCTCACAAAAACATTTTTCTTTTTTGTAAATTATGTTTATTAATGCTGTAAAAGACATTAAAAACCTAAGTTATTTAAAAACAATGTAAAATTATTTGAATTTCTCACTAAAGAGCTGTTTAATGTTGTTGACACCGTTTATATTAAGGTTTTCTCTATATCAAAAATTTATAAATAATATATATATAGTTAGGGTTGGTCCGGGTTGGATCGACCTGAAATTCTTAGGATCGAAGACCGACCCACACAGTGCTGGTCCAGGAATTCTAGAACTAAGGACCGACCTAGTCTCCCTGAGAACCGGATCAAGACTAGCAGGGTTGGGCCGGTCCAGGGTCAGTCCTGGGTTGACCCTGGACCAATGGTCACCCCTAGCGCCTCCCATGAATCATGCTTCACCGATTCGTTTTCATTCTTCTTCTTACGCCCAACATAAACCAAGACATTCTTAGAAAAATACTAATAACCAAATCTAGAATCCAGCAACCAACGTGCTCAAAATTTCGACAATCAATTCTATCTTATTCTAATAGATTCACCGATGAGGCTCCTGCGCAGGAAGACTTGCCGGAAATGAGAACGATTTTGACGCAAGGACACCGTCTCTAGTCTAATCACGGTGAGAAAGGCTCTAATCTTCCAAAGAACAGCTGGTATTAGCGATTGTCTTACAGCATTCAGGAGAGCCATCCAAAATCAATTAACAGAAGAAATAAAATCGAAAGTAGGAAGTGCCAACCAAACCTTAGATTTTCCAAGCATCTATTCTAAGAGTACCATGACGAATAAACCCTACATAAACTATCCGCATGATTTACAAGTGATCCAGTCAGTGATTGCAGTTCACATTTGAGATAAGAATGAAGAGAAGCAAGCCAGAACTAATGTAGACCTTGTTGCTTTCCAGACTCGTGAACAATTCCTACAACAGAAGAAAGCCTATAGTTATTGACCTTCCAAAAACAACTTAATACTCAGATAGAAGTGCCAAAGAATCAAGGTCGTGTCCAATCAAATCATTCCTCTAATATCCAGCTAGGGAAAACCATCGCAGATTAAACAACACTCCACATCAAAGTTAACGAGGTAAAGTTTTCGCATTAAGTGGAAAAGAGATGAGTGCAAAGGAAGTCCTATAACTTATCACGAAAGTGTAATTTCGGTTTTAAAACTTTACAAAAGCACAATCAAGCTATAAAATTTGTCACAAAAGTGCAATTGAGTCTTAAAATTTAAAAAAAAATGCAATCAAGTCCTAAAATTAATCATAAAAGTGTAATGTTAATCGAAGAGGATATCAAACTTAATTTAGGAAACTCATTATAGAACAAGAACCAGGTTACTATCAAGAAAAAGAGGGAAGTGCTCAGCATTGTCACAGGCTGCCAATAGTACCAGCAAATTGGCAGAAGTAAATACTGCCAGATCTACTGATATCATTTCCGATAACCATGGTTGGTGAGCATTTGCAAAGAAATGACCATAAATTGTGTTTAGCGTTATAACATAGTGGCTGCCAGAATCTGGATAACCAAAAAAGAAACATCACTCAGTATAACTGAATGAGGTACCAACGCTCTTAAAGATCAATTTCCTAACAACTATCTGGTGCACTGCTAAGAGCATTATCAACCTCAATGACAAAACAAGATAGGGAGTAATGAGTCAAGACAGGTTTTGCAAAACACGTCCATTGGGTAAGAATCTTGTATCCATCACGACGGAATCAAGCCCGGAACAATTGAATAACAAAGAAAAGAGAACAGACCAATCTCATATCTGACTGAAGCAATTCCCGAAGAGGTAAGAATCTTCATTCATGTATGAAAAGAGAACAGACCAACCTCTGCTACTAACCAACAGACCAGTTTCATGTATGAAACGAAAGCACCGATAGCCGTGTACAGGATAGGCTTGATGTCCTCTGCGACTAACCATCTGTCATTAGACAATGATTGCTCCGAGAGGACAGAAGCCACTGCCAATTCACCAAATAACGAATCCAGAATCATGAAACAAATAGATGGAAAGACCAAGCAATGGCGATACGACCAATGGTGAAAGGAGCGCAAACCATAATGATGCCCATAACCACGGCAGAGTCATGGAGAGGTGAGGTGAGACCTTTGGAAAATTCCTTAGCATAGACGGAATCAGACCACCAACGGACAATCAATCATGAAACAGTAAGAACAGAAGAAGGATCACGAACGTGATTCAGGAACGATGTCTCCCCTGAAGAATACTTCACAGAGGCTGTCAAGCAAAGAGCAAACAAGAGAGGAATTGCATGCACGATCAAAGACGCATGCGAGACTGAAGGATGAGGACGTGAGAGAGGGACTATTTCTAGGAAGGAGACAGCAACTTCAGATTTTCAATAACAATAGTCTGAAGCCAGGGTACAAGTTGCATAGAAAGAACCAGGCCAGATCAAACACCAACCAAACTCTGACCTCGGAAGGAATAAGAAATGGTCTTCGCATCAATCGGAAAATAACAAGACGTGAGAACAAACTCCAGTCAAACTAACAACTGCCTCGAGACGCGGTAGCTTATCTGATTGTCTGAAATCATCAACTCGACATCACAAAGATAATGCAACAGATTGCCACTTCTTAAGCCTGGCGAAACTGCAACTTGTAAGAGAATTGGAACTAGACAATAATCATCTCCCAAAGATAAAAAAAACCGAAGAACAAATTTAATTCAAAACCAATAAATGCCCGGAAGGTTATTGAATTTCAGTCCACCACCCCGTCTAAGATGTGATCAAAGTCTCCTAGTTCATCATCTCAACCAGAAAAAGACAGCAAAACAGATCCTCAGTCCTCCAAAATGCCCAAACGCCTTGTTTTATGAAGCAAACTGCGCGGTGTCACCGCTCATTATCTTCAGACAACATCCTCAGACAAACGGTTCGCTCCGAGGGAAAAGAAGCCACTGCCAATTCGCCCCAATAACAAAATCCAGAAGCAGGTTGTAGAACAATTAAACGGTCACCTTTGCGCACAAATGAGGATGGCTGCCCGCAACGGTCATCTTTTAATAAGGACTATCTTGAGTTCGAAATCGGCTCGTGTCCTCCAAAATATTGCGTTTGTAATTATATTAAGAAAATCAGTAGTGATATTATAATTCTAATTAACATCACTTATTTCATGTCAAGTTTGTAGCCTCCTTTAAAAGAGACTTTTTAGTGAACTTTATATATTTTTATATATAATAAAATCAAATAACTAGCAATAATTTTACTTATTTATGTAATTATAAAATAAATTCATTGGAACTCAATAATGTAATATACAACAAATTTAAGGGTTAATAACTTGAAAAACCTCAAACCTGGTACACCAGTGACAAATTTACTCAAAATTATTTTTTTTAACCATGAAAAACCCCAAACTAGTACACTTATGATAAATTTTTTACCTCAACTGACCATAAAAATCCCAAATTAGTACACTTGTAACAAATTTACTCCAAACTAATTTATACGACTGTCAAAAACCCCAAATTGATACATTTTTGACAAATATACATTCTGTTAATTTGGATTAATATCATAAAAAATCACAAAAATTATATAATTGTGACAAATGAGGAGTAAAATCTCAAACTAGTACACCAGCTAATTGTCATGTATCATTCAACTTAATAATTTGACAATAAAGTTTAATGAAAACTAATAGAGGGTAAATTTGTCACAAGTGTATTAGTTTGGGGTAAATTGTCAAATGTATATCAATTTGGAGTTTTTGGTGGTCAAAAAATTAGTTTTTGGTGAATTTGTCATATGTGTATCAGTTTGGGATTTTTCAGGGTATTAACCTTAAATTTAAATAAGAAACAATTATCATGTTATTATAACATAAATTCACTAGAATTCGATATTATAACTAGGAACCGTTATTAGACATAACGTTCAAGATTGGTTAAGAAGTATTTTAACCATGAGAAAGGCGAAATTCCTAATTCCTATTTTTATCTAAAATTTTAAAAAAATCTAGAAAGAAAACAACAAGAAGAGTAGGATATATGCTTGCATGGCATAACTTCAAAAGAGAAATGATACAAATAGTCCGTAAACTTTTATTAAATGTGCAATCCCATCCATGAACTGTCAATTGATTCAATGTGGTCGATGAACTATATGTAAATATTTAACCTAGTCCCTGGATTATTTGAGAATGTTCAATCTAGTCCTTCCGTTAGTTGAACTTAATAAATTATGATGACACGGATTTTAGTCCCTTAAATAAAATTTAAAAAAAAGACTTGGAATATTCAAGTAATTTATTTGTTCCAAATTAAGAGAAGAAAAGTTCACATGGGAATAATCATTAAAACAACTCAAAGTAGGGCCACCGACCAAAAAAGAAAAACAGGGGCCACTTTCTCTCAGTTTCTATGATCAGTGCTCTCAATCTCCAGCAGGTCCCAAGACGCTGTATCAAGACACGAAGAAGAAGAACAAGGTAAGCCTTACAATCTCCGGTGAGAGTACGTGAACAAGGTTAGCCTTACAATCTCCGGTGAGAGTACGTATCAAGATTTTCCTTTTAGGGCATATATGTGGATTTAGGGTTCAAATTCGAGCTTTCTCTGAATGGTGACTCTATCTTGTCACATAGAAGAAGTCCTATCCCCGAAGTGTTGTTTTGAGCTAATGCTTCCATTGAAAACTCGGGTCGTTACTCGTGGGGGTTTTGTTGGAAATTAATCCAAAGAAAACACAAACTGTTTATTGTAATCAGAACATCAATGTAAAGAAGATGATAACAACTTTATAATATCCTTCATTTTACCAATCTTGGAGAAGAAGAAAATAAGTTATCATTGAAAAATAACATAAAATTGGAGGTGAGGTACGGATATCCGAATCTCTTTAAGGCGATTAGTTCCTGCCAAAGGTGCTCCGTAGATTCACGAACTATGCCTCCCAAAATACAACACCTCGAACCTGTTTGGATTAGCACTATGCAAACAGGACTCAGTCGAACCGTTCAATTGAACCAGCACACTCAGAAAAAAATAGAAGAGTAGAAACGTATATCAAAGTTCTTTTGGAGTCGAGTCGGAAAAACCCAAAAACCTTTTTTAAGCTCTATGCTCCTATCTATTTATAGAGCTTTTTAGTTCATGTACAAAAGAGATACATGAATTAAATAGACGCATGTATCCACGAAATTTATGAATCAAGAGACATGTGAATCCAAGAGATTCATGAATCCAAAAGATACATGAATTTAGGAGATTCGTGTACTCAATAAATACATGAACTAAAAGATACATAACTCTAGGAAATTCATGAATTCAATAGATACGTGAACAGAAAAGTTTAGGAAATTCATTAATCCAAAAGAGATACGTGAACAGAAAAGACGTATCTTAATTTATTGATTTTCATTGATCCATTAATCATAATTATAACCATAATTATAACAGGTTCTACAAGGATGACGTGTCTTGTAAGCTCCCGGATGACTATTATTTAAGGTTAATTAGGGCTTTTTTGGATATGGGTTAATCAGGGCTTTCTCGAAAATAATAATGCATGGTTCATCTGACTCGATCAAAGTGTAGTTATGATGTAAAGTGTGAATAGTTAATTTGGGCATGTTATGTTATGCTAAAACAATATTGAATGCACGACAAGTTTGTCATTTAATGTGGTCCCAACTTGTCGTAGTTTTAGGTTGTAGCTTCTTCATGGCTGTTTAGACATGGCCCCCATTTGTCTTTGTTTATTGTCTTTAGATTATACTTTTGATGTTTGTTTATTCATATTGTGTAAACAATAGAAATATATTGATTGGCGTCCTTGTTTAGTTTAGCTGATTTCTGCTTATAAATTTTTGCAGATTTACATGGCTAATGAGACATACGATTTACTCTACAAGTTGGGGGTATGTTTGTTCGTGATAGAATAATAGAGTATGTTAATGGTCATAGTAGTGAGTGGCTTTATGATCTAGAAAAATTGAGCTACTTTGAGATTTTGCAGTTGGTACAAGATAGGGGTTACTCTAATATTGAGAAATTTCACTATTTAATGCCGGGGAAAAATTTGAGAATGGTCTGAGATTAATTAAAGATGACACTTTGATACTAGAAATGATGGGACTTTGGGCAAATTTTAGCAGTATATATGAGATATTTATGGAACATGGTGAAAACATGAGTGTTGGCATTGATGATGGGTTAATCGAGGGATTGATGATTGTAAGGGAAGATGAGGGAGTTGTGATGCTTATTGAAGATGATGATGAGCTTGTTGAGGTGCCATAATTATTGACAATGAAGAAGAACTTCAAGCGGCTAAGGGAAAAATTAGAACTTTTAAGGGAGACAATGCATATGAAGTCACTAGGTGGATGGAGATACCTAGTGAGATAGATGTTGAAGTAGAACGAAATAGGAGGAAAAAAGAGGTTATAACAACCCATTGCAAATATAATGTTGAGTTTGAGACTGAATACTTTGACTCAAGTGGCTCTAATTGGAGCTTTGTCATGAGTGATGAAAAAGAGCTAGAGATAGAAGAGGCTTGAAGAAGGAAGAGTACACATGCACATTATGATAAAACCACAGAAATACCTCACTTGCACTGAATATGGCAATTGATGACACTAAGCAGTTTAAGGAAGCTATCAACAAATAAGTAACTACTAGAAGAGTTAATATTGAGTTAATCAAGAATAACAAGGTGAGAGTAAGGGCAAAATGTGAGGCTAAAAATTGTGATTGGTCAATTTATGCAGCTAGAGTTAGTAAGACAGGCTTGTTTCTAGTGAAAACTTTCAAGAATGAGCACACGTGATCATGGTCTTTCCAAGTAGGGGGATTTGCATCAATGTACATGGCGAAGAGTTAATATTGAGTTAATCAAGAATAACAAGATAAGAGTAAGGACAAAATGTAAGGATAAAAATTGTGACTGGTTAATTAGCTAGAGATAATAAGACAGTCTTTTTTCTAGTGAAAACTTTTAAGGATGAGAACATATAATCTTAATCTTTACAAGTAAGGAGATTTACATCTATGTACATGGCGGAGCATTAGCTAAGCTTGTGGAGGGCAGAGTTCAAGAAAATCGTGCAAGAGCATATGAACTTAGACGTTATTATAAGCCAGTATAGAACGAATAAGCTAAGGGTGATTGGAAAACTAAGTGGGATGTACTTCTATTTTTACTCTAATCCTAAATCTACCTTCATTTGCCTCTATCTAGAAATAGTTGCTAATCATTTCTAATTTTCATAGTTTCATTTTGGAGATAATTTTTCATGTCATCTTATTGATGTGAATTTGTTATCGGCGCGGAAATGCATGTCAAGTTGGGACTAAACCATGGGAATAGATTTGAGAATAGACTGAAAGTTGTTTATTTTTCTTAAAATAAAACAATATTCAAGATAGATTTGGGATTGGACTTAATATTTGAGGTTTTTTGAGATAAAAAGAAAAAGTTCGGAGATTTAGGACATGATCTAAAATGTGGGGTTTTGTCTAAGACAAAAAAAAAAAGGGAAAAAATTGAGATTAAATTTTATGTCGAGGGTTTTTAGGGAATCGAGCCATGAAAAACGTTTAAAGGTTCATGTATTACATCTAATATTTACTAAAATTTAGAAATCGCATTAAATAAATTATAAGTTCAATGATGGCATTGTAAATTGAATCATAGTTTAGAGACCATATTAAATAAGTTAAAAATTTAGGGAAGACATCACACATTAAATTAAAATTCATCGATTATTTGAGTGATTTTTCTACATTCTTTAATGTGAATTTAAGAAATAATATATGGAATGGAAAAAAGAGGACAAGGCGACGGAGTCCCCATCCTGCAATGGACCCCAAAAGTCAAGAGGATTCGGTCGGTGTGTCAGTTCATTTATATTTCCTTATCAACAACAACCCATTTGGCATGCATTTCGAGGATTTGTATGTTGTGGACTTTTACAACCTGCGGTCAACATAAATAAACAAATTGACCATCCACATCCCCGCCTACCCTCGGTTGGGGATGACGGGGACTTTGCAATTACCTAGAAATTCACGGGTAGCCAAACACTCGAATTATAAGATAAACTAAACTTCAAAGGAGAAACAGCCCGGTTGGTGAGAACCAATAGGAACGAGTTCACTCTTTTGCGAATCAAATCGGCTTGAATCGGATATAAAAAGAGTAATCCGGTCGAACTCTTTGGTTTCATTTAATCGAACGCTCATTGGAATTGAGATTGAGATATCGGTACAAGTTCTTGCGTTCTAGGACTAGACTCAACATGGGCTGAGTCTCAAGTTATGTATAACAGTCGAGTCGAGCCAAGCACATATGACACATATCGTATCTAACGCCTCACGAGGTTCAAGCTTCTTGTTGGCATGGGCATCTGGTATCATAGGGGCTATTACACCTGCCAACACAAGTATTAAGAAAAAGACATGAATGGACTGTGAAGCTTCTTTTCATCAGTTCAAAGTAGCAAAAAGCAAGTCGCTCGAATGTCATTGTTCCTAATCTGTCAATCTGCTCGTGGAGAAAGCATAGGCGTAAATAAGTCCTCATGAGACGTGTGAACGAGCTATGCAAAATTTTCTACACGACCGTTCTATCCGACCCCACTAATGTCTTTTCATCGTGAAAAACTTCCCCTTATGACATCAAATTGCACTATATGCGACTATTGGAACCGATAGACAATCCCCAACACCTCGATCATTTTAACATATCCCATCCAACGACAGAAGGTTATCCAATCATATGTCAACAATAATAGGGAAAAGAGAAAATTTGTCCAAAGAAAAGTTCGGATTAAAGATTCGATATAACTCTATGAAAGCAGTGCCTTATGAAACCATTACGGCGTACATTATTTTGACAATTTTAATTTAAAAAATTCGATAATTTTAACTACATATAAATAATGCGCCGGCTCTCATAAAATATTTATTTTTCTAATCTCCCAAAAAAGAAAAATTTAAGACGTTTTCTCCTCCCAAACATAAGGGCCATGCTACCTGGGACATAAACAAATGAATGGAAGAACAGAGAGAGAGAGAGAGAGAGATTGCTAACTAACCGATGGTCAGGCTCCGCTGATCTCTCCTTGATTAGGGCTTCGGTCCGCCTCTGCATACTCGTCAGCACGTTCTGCCACGTGTTGGCCCTCGAGTGCGCCACGAGGCCCACGTTGACCGGCGCCAGGTCCTCCGCCCTCACGGCGATCACCTCCTCCGGCTCCGCCTCGTCCAGCGCCCAGATCAGGCACGAGCAGAACCCCTTGGAGATCTCCGAGTCGCTGTCCGCCCTGAACCTCATCCTCCTCCTCCCCCCGCCGCCGCAGGAGGGCTCCCCGTACGTCCCGACCTCGAGCCACACCCGGGTCGCGCAGCCCGCGACGCGGTTCGCGTCGTGGCGGGCCGACTCGTCGAAGGGCGGCAGGATCGCCGCGTAGTGCAGGAGCCGCTTCACCCTGTCGATCGGCTCCGCCAGGGACTGGAACTCCGAGGCCAGGCGCCGCAGCCGGTCGGGAGCGGCGCCGGGGAGCGGCCTCGAATGATGAGCGGATCCGGAGACGTCGCGGTCGAGGCCGAGAGCGCTCGTCGCCGCGAGCCTGGATCCAATGATCTCTCTTCCGGCCGGCGGCCGTGCCCGTCTCCAGCGAGGACCGGGAGGCCGAGCCGGCGGGAAGCGGAGGGAGAAGGGAGCGCAGGCAGGAGGGGAAGACGCCAAGTTCATGCTCGGATGGAGAGAAAACGAGGCAGGCATTCGGGCGAGAAAGTGAGGGAAAGTGAGGGAAAATGGATCGAGTTTTTCTCGGAAAAGGGCGGGTCAAAAATGGACGAAAGAGCGCGAGCGTCTCCTTCTGCTGAAGCTGTAGTGAAGACAGAAGGGGCTTTTATAAAAGTCTGAACACCATTAATAAAATACCATAAAAAATACAATTTTTAAATGAGTAACCCCATCATACATTTACCAAAAACTAATTTTCTTCTGCAAGAAATATCTCACAATAAATTTACTCTAAACTAATTTTTCTAGTTCAAGAAGAAACCCTAAACTGGTATCCTAACCCAAACATACCCTCTACATCAAATCCAAAAATGGTAAATTTGGTTCGGATATGCTGATTTGAAATTTCTTCTGAGGTTAGGTACCGGTTTAGGATTTTTTGTCGGACTAAAATTAGTTTAAGATAAATACGTCGTGGATATCGATTTGAGATTTTTTGTGAGGCAAAAATTAGTTTCGGATAAATATGTAAACGGTAATCAATTTGGGATTTTGATGGTATTAATCTATCAAAACTTTATGGACTGTTTTTAGTGCAATACTATGTCACCTTTATTAAGATCGATCTACATAATCGCATACAAGGGTGATCCACTTCATATAAATTCTTACGTATATAGTTTAGCCCAATAGTTGGTAAATCAGATTAAACTATAATCAACCTTGCTAGTCTTTATAGTTTAATAGTCGATTTGGTAGGGAAAGGGGCCTTAATAGTATACTGATCATACCACGAAAGAACCCCCCAACGACCCCATATCAAAATTAAAAAATAAATTTTTATTTATAAGTTGAATCCAGAAAATCTCCTTTAAATATATGTTTAGTTGCATAATGAAAGATTCTTGGATCTTTAGTTGTTTAATCAAGGAAAATCGAACCACGTTGGGAGAACAAAATGACGTAAGCGATTACACCATATAAAATGGCAGTTACGGAAGCGGTTGATCAACGTATCCAAGAGGAGGGGCAAAAAGGGGAAAAAACCCAATAATGGAATGCGCCAAATTTTATGTTTTTTAAAACTTATGTACTACCGTACTAAGATATTCTGTAGATGCGTGGAAAGAAAAGGTCATGATTCGATGCTTAGAACAAATATTTCGCTTAGATAAGTACTTAACTCATGGGGATATCGAAGCTTAGTCTAGTGTATGATTTTTTTTTAAACGATTGTATCAGGTCAATTGCTGGTGTAAAGGAATACAAGTATATTCATTGTCTGATCCGATGATAACATATGAAAAAGCACGACCATATGAGTATCACCAGGTATACATGTCGTAAAAGTTATATTTGCAGCAACAGTGAATCTACTATTAATAAGGATTTGTAATTACATATGCAGCTGCACTTTTCACAATCCCATGAGCTTAATAATCAAGTTTATAAAACTTCTCACATGGATAGGAATAAAAATAAAGAGAATCCAAAGTTAGAAATATTTAAACAAGACCCATTTTTCATTATCATTTGAAAAAAATAAGAAAGATGTTTATTAATTATTTGAATTATTAAATAGAATAAGAATCTCATTTTTTTTTGTTAAAAAAAATGGAACTTATAATGATCCATGATTAGATGCTGACACAATTAACTCAAGGTGTTTGCCATTATTTTTTTTCTTTGTTCTTTAGATTTTTCTTCAATAGTTGAGTGTTAAATCAGATCAATATTCGGGACCGAAAACATTCAGATTTTTAAAAGGATATAAACATTGATCTTTAAAATCTTACTCAGAATTTTCCATGAGTTTCTAAAACATAAAAAAGCATTTCATTTGGTTTAAAATCATAGAGCCTTTTATATCGGTCTATTAAAGTGAGACATCCCCAAATCGATTCAATATAAAATTTTGATGGATTTTTATATCAATTTAAACCTTTGAATTGGACATTATGATATCATATCAAAATTAGATTCCGCATTTGTCTCTCTTCTTTGTCTTCAATTCTCTGCGTTTTCTTTGATCTCCAATTGTCGACATTCGAGTAGATAAATAAATAAATAAATAGACATATCTAATTTATCCATTAAATTAATAGGATCTCAACCCATATATTTTGTAATTACATATGTAGTCAAAATGGGGGATTCAAAGGAAAAGTGCGCTAATCATTTGAAGATAAAAGACAGGAATCGCGGTTCAAAATTATTTTATTTGAACCTAATATTGTAGTTAGCTCCCCTTTAGAAAAAGCCAAAAAGAAGGGCGTCCCAAGAACATGAAGCCTAGCCGCCACCAAATATTAAATCGATACGGACAAGCACAACGTGCACAAAACCAAAAGGAAGATAATCTATGGTTAATTACTTTCATGATGGCGGAATCTTGCCCTTTCTTTTGGTCAGTCGACCAAACTTTCAATTTTTATAATTAAACATCATAATAATTTAAATTTCTATTCATCAGATTTGGAACCATCTCATACAAATAGAAACCGTACATATTTCATAGTATACAATCAAGTCATATACGTTTATAAACGGCTAATCTACACGTGAATGAGTGTTAGGAAATAAAGTTATCAATCTATTTTTGACAATTTAAGTTTCATGGGGAAAAAAAAAAGAACAGGCTTTTGTTTCTTGGTTTCTTAGACACCTTTTTCGGACGGGCTAATTCCATAAAAAAGCATCAACTTTAGGTTGATGGACAAATCTGGCAAAAACTTTTTTTGTCTCATTAAAAAGCACAAACTTTAGGTCGAGGACAAATCTGGCCTGAACTTTTTTTTTTTTGTCTCATAAAAAAGCACCAACTCTAGGTTAAGTGACAATTCTGACCCCAATTTTTTTTTGTCTCATAAAAAATCATAAACTTTCTCTCTTATCCAAAATCTAACCCCTACCATTAACTTTCTATCTGAAGTTAACCTTATTTCAGGAGAAAATGTTCTAGCCGTGAGATTGGTGGATCTCATCTGTGGTTTCTCTTGACAAAGCGGTGATCTACGACTTCATATTATGACAAAATGATAAAGTATAGCTAGAGAAATTCAATATGTAGATTTTTTTACTTATGAGATGACACAGTTTCACGTTATTCTTCAAGCTCGTAGCTCAAACAAGAAGACAATTAATGGTGTTAGCCGGTAAGTGCACATGGATTTATTGATAAAAACAATCAATGAATTTAAGTTAAGGGGGGCCAGATTTAGGATTTAAGTGAAAGTTGGTGATATTTTTTTTTAAACAAAAAAAAAATGGGCCAAAATGATCACTCGACCTAAAGTTGATGCTTTTTTATGTGACAAGAAAAAGTTCGGGCCAGATTTGTCACTTAACCTAAAGTTTATGCTTTTTTACGAGACAAAAAAAAGTTCGGGCCAGATTTGTCCATCGACCTAAAGTTGGTGCTTTTTTTTGGAATTAACCCGACAATAAAAATATTCAAGGGCATAAATGTCTGGCGGAATTACTTTCACTCCAGAAGTAAAAAGTTCCTTTCCTAGATTAGCACTTATTCTATTAAAAGAAAAGCCAACAAATGATGGACCCTTGCTTCCTAGCACAAGATAGAATATTATACTATATTGATGCACGATGGGGGGAGTGCAACTGCAAAGTGGTCTAACCACTCTCTAAAGCATATTTTAGGTCTTGATTTGAGATAAAATTCGAAAAGAACATCGCTCTATATCCTTGCTTTCTAGTGTGGGCATGACGTGATCATGATGTTTTCTTTTTTGGTTTTTTATTATTGCATTTCCTTTTCGCATCACTCCAGACCGCAAAAAACCAAAAAAAGAAGAAGGGAAAAGACATGTTTAATTATACAATTTTATTTCCACCATGACTGTATTACTAGGTAGCCATAATTGTTTGAGCTCTTGTTCATTAGAGTCCAAGACTTGAGAAATTATGTGAAAGGAAGAGTTGATTTATTTTGCAGAAAATAAATGATTTGAAAAATATTTTTCAAAACTTGATCGCTCGAATCACCCACAAAAGTAGCTGAATAAGAAATATTTTCATCATTCATGAAATAATTTTTTATTAACTAATTATTTCAAAAGATACAAACGATTATTTTTATGAAATTTTTTTCTAAATAATCCATTTTGTTGTGAAACAAACGGAGGCAAAAACTCTAAAAATCAATCTCTCATATTTTCTTTTAAAAAAAAAATTAGTAAAAAAAGAATGGTAATGTCAACGTCTTGTAATCTCTACATGATTGCGCATTTTTTTAACTGATTAGATTGTTTAGTTTTGTTTAATTTATCTCCCCTCCTTTCTCTTTGATTTGTGTCCGCATCTTTGGAGGACAAGATGTACAATAATTAAGATGTACAATAATTTCGCTGCCTCGACCGCTATTGGTGAAAATACTATAAAATATTAGCATTAACGCATCCAGAAGTCGAATTTATAGAGGACCAAAGCAATCCATGGATGGAGATGTCTACTTCTATCCGAATTTGTGGTCCATGGACTCAAACGAGAAGGCAAAACAACTGTTTGCGTATGGTTTTGAACAACCGTTTTTCAGTTTTCTTTCCTATTGTTGAAAATGACTGTGTTTTCTTCCTCCTAATTTCTAAAGAAGTTAATATCACCAAAATTTCAAACCCACATTACTCATATAACAATTAACCAAATTAATTTCTGTATTACAAAAAATCTAAAAAACTGGTACTCCCACATTTATCCTAGACCATGTTTTGTGTTAAAAAAAAAAAAATCTTAAACTGATACATTTATAACATATTTATCACAAACTATTTTTCGGGTCAAAATCTTAGGGAAAGTTTGAAGCAAAATTAGGGATTTTAGCAGATTTTTGAAACATGAGGAGCTCTTAGGGTATATTTCCCAATCTAAGATTTTGGTAATTTGAGAGCGACAAGAAATTTTTTTAAAGTAAATTTGGCACACGTCAATTTGGAATTTTTTGTGACATGAAAATTAGTTTAAGAGAAATTTAACATATGACATGTAAATTCATTAAGGATAAATGTCACAAGAATGTATCAATTTAGTGTTTATTTTTTATTTTTTGGTATTAATCCTTTTGTAAAAGCACTTTTAATTCAGGTAATATCATATGTGTTTCTTCAAAGTGACCTCCATAATTGGCTAAACTTGTAGCACTTAATTACTCCTACGGCTACCATAGATGATAATCTTTTTTACTGGAAAAAGAAAAAGCAGTTTGGACCACATTGAGACCCACCTTATCTACTGTCTAAAAAGTTCACTGTTTTGCAGACTATTGGAGATAGCAACTGCCATTGAGCCAGAATATTACAAGTAAGCCCGCGCACGTCTTTTGCAGACTATTCGAGAATTCGGCCGAGACCGTAGAATAGATTGAGGAATCGAACTTGTGATATCTTCCCTTTCTGCATCACCCGCTGGTCACTCGATCGTCCACAAGAAAATGAGGATTCCTCAGCGTTGTTGTCTCAGCAACACGGGATATCAGTTCTAGGGAACTGGACGGTCATTAGTCTTGGGACCCTTGAATCCTATACGGATTGATCCTCGCTCTTGAGCATTGGGGTTGGTCGGACTCGGACTGGCCTATATAATATATACAATGTATATATCATAATATATATTATATTATCTATTATATTTTTTTTCTACTCTAAACCCTTTTGCCTCTATCTCTATTCTTTCTTATGCGATTATGCCATTTAAATTAGAAAGAGAAACCCAATTAGATTTGACTAAAAAAAGATAAAAACCCTCTTTGTTCGCTCGCCTTAGCCTCGCTTGCTTCATGAGGCACAGTTCAGCTAGTAAAATCGCTTGCCTCTCTTGGCCCACCTCACGAACCCAACTCAACAACGCAAATGGAGATTTCATAATTTGATTGCTCAATGTTGCATTGTTAATAGAATATATAATTTGAAAGAGTGTGTTTGTTCTTTTAAGGAATACAAAAAAAAAAAAAAAAAAAAAAAAATAGTTGGTCCAAAGTTGACCCTAGAATTGGATTGCAGTCTAGTCCTCAGTCCCACGCTCAACAGGATTGGTCATTAATCCCAAAAATTGAGGACTAACACTGTATGGGTTGGTTCTCGAGTTAGGTATTCGATCGGCTCAAACAAAGACAAAGAATGCAAATTTCGAGGGAATGACGACCTATTGTCATGCAATGACAAGAATTGCACAGATTAGTGCAGTGCATGTAAGTGCAAAAGCACGAGTCATATGTATTTGCCAACATATCTAAGTTAAAAAGATAAGGTGGTCAAATGTACGCAAAATAGATTTCAAGATGTCGCCGGTTAAAATTAATTGTTATGAATTCCTTCATTTAAAATCTCTCTTTCACGCGTGCACGCGATGCCCACTAATCATATAGACCGAACCGAACAAGAAACAAATTCAAACTCATAACGTGGTGGCCCAAACACGCGACTGTACTAGCAATCAAATTATTTGAGTTAACAAAGGGAATAGCTATTGCCTGAGTTCTTGATGATTCAATAACAAAAAGGTCACCAAACTCTCCTCACTCTCTTCTATATTAACTATGTAATGATCATGTTACTTGCTCTCTTTTGACAATATAACTATAATAAATGGAAATTAACATGCCAATATGCGTAGAGACGATACATCAACATCATTTTAATTATTCAAGAAATCCTTTGCTTGCATCGTAGAAGTTTGTGTTGATATGATCATATTCTCGTGATGCAAATGCAACAGCAACCAGCAAGAAAGGAGCAGCTGAAACCAGATTAAGACAACCCATCTTCTTCCTTCTTCTTTTCTCAAGGGATTTTACTAAGATCAAATTCAAAGATAGAAGTCTCCATCGGAGCACGAACAGTCAAGTAATAAAATTCTCATTCTGAGCCAAACGAGGCCTGACTTCAATTACAATATGAATAATTTCTATCCATGATAGAAAAAACCTGCTCCTCTAAATTTGCAGCAGGGCGGTCTTCATAGTTCTCAGATTCAGCAACATTTATTGATGCCAATAAATGGTACACAGGAATAAATTTAAGGAGTTTGAAGCCAAAATCTGTTCGCCCTTATTTGTCCTAATCAATTACAGTTGAGGACATATAGGGCGCAATCATGAGATTCCACCATTGTTGCTATTGTGCCATTCGTCAGGCGGCCAAGGCCAGTGCCGCTCCATATTTCTTTGCCTACACAGGAAGTGATGCTCCGATTAGGAAGCACCTTGGCCAGGTCGGAGACTTCTGTGGCTATCACCATGTTGTCTGAATTCAGGTTGAAAAAGGCCAGATATATTTCTCCTGCATTGATGTAAGAATAAAACTAGCTGAGCAAAAAAAAATGGTCTAAAAATGATCATACTGGCTAAAGTCGGCAAAGCTATTAAGATCTGCTGATTAGGCCTTTGACCATTTGTTTGAAACTGGACTATATTGCAATTTCTTCTGCCTTAAGAAGTGTCTACATCCAAATTATGTAAGAGGAGGAGGAGGGGGTTAAAAATCAAACCCGATCTTCCAGCTGCGATCCAGGAGCGAGCTCCTGTAGCACCAACATTAGCTGCACAAACAATGTTGCTGTAAATAAGTCGCACAAAACATCAGATTTCTGGTGTTTGAGATCAGGATCTCTTCTTATAACCTTTGCCTTTTTTCATTATAGCGCAGAGTCCAGAATAGCTGCTTATCAGTGTCCCGTTACTGTGAAACTCCCACATCTGTCAAATGTAAGCATTCCAAATGTTATCTTCCACATGAATCTAAGCCAAATGATGAATTCCAGCTCAAAGAAAAAAATATAGTGGTATGGAATGTCGCAATGACATCATTTACTTGATAATATTAACAGGTGCCAAAAATGCAACAAAACATAGGAATTTTCTAAATGGGTCTCGAGTTCGTCTTCTGTGCTGATGTTCAACTAATAACAATACATACCTGATTAGCATTCCATGTGCAGCGCGAAAATGAGCCTCTTGTAAACTCACTAGATGTGATTTTGCGTCTTGGAGAAGCATTTAAGCAGTAATTCGCATTTTCAGAAGCTAATAAGTGAAGTGTTCCCTGATATTGGCTCCCATACATTATTTCTTCATCTCTGTTACACAGCACAAGCATATATCAACACTTGTGCTATGAACAATTACAGGTAGAGAGAACAGCAAAGGGAAAAAAGTAGAAGTAGGAGAGAGCATTTTTACGATTCGACTAAAGAATTTCTCTTGTATAGGCAAAATGGTTCTCCATATCTACCCTCCATGTTCTCTTTCCAGCAGATCCGTTCCAAACTTTGGTCTGGCTCTTCAACCAGCCATCCGCTTGCTTTTGGATCTTTGCAACTGGTCAGACCCAAAACCTCTACCTCTGACTCTTCTGTACTTGTTGGGTACATTCTAGACCGCCCAAGTTTTCTACCTCTTGGACTCGATGACCCACGGATATATGGGAACTGTAAATTTATCCATATGAGTAGCCTAAAAGTGCTTTGAAATGTTTGATGTATTGAATCTTAAGAGAGAGTACATGCCTCCGCATTGTTTGAGCTATAGGAATTTATCTCAAGCAGAATGGGATTGGTGATCAGACTGAAAGTTGTATCATCAATGTTCCTCAAATCTCCACCAAACATGAGGGGGGACTTGGCCATTGACCACAGAGTCATCTACAACCATATTCCGTTAGCTCAAAATATGATTTTCTGATTGGCGCAAATATTAATGTCACAAAAAATCTTTATCAAACACATACCTGAGTTCTTTGCTCCTTTAGGTTAAGCCTACATCTCCTATGAGGGCCTTCATTTGAACCTAATTGTTGAGAGTTTTCACTTTAGCAATACATCACCTCATCTACTTTTTGAAAGACAGTGACAAAGAGTTCATGACTGCAAGATAATTTGCAAACTGCAAAAATTACATAATGAAGGAGCCCTGACAGCCACTGTCTACTGACATCTGTCATATAACCATGATTGTGAAGTTTCAAACTATCCATCTGTGACATTCTGAAATTGTAAGCGAAGCTTTATCATGAGCTGTAATTTTATGCTAGGGCACATGAAGTTAGCCTGCACAAGCTACAGTGAGAATTCACTCTATGTATGTGACAACCCGGACACAGTCCGCATGGTCGAAACACCCAAAGGAGAACTTAAGGCATAACCTTCAAGGGTGGGGCCTTACTATCATGTCAGAGCCTCCATCCAGCTCCACGATGCACATTAGGTTTTACGATATCACATGATTAGCATGTTAATTACTTTATTCCGAAAATCCAAAGCAATCTGATAGGGCCTGCACTATTGGGTGTAATATCTCGGCTCCTCATGTAACAACAATCTGACCCATTTGTAAGCAATATTCATTTGATGGAGTGTTAAGACCATTGAAACAGCTTTATTTCCACTTATTAGTCCAGTCAATCCCTTAAGTGCAAGATGGAGCAACAGACCTTCAAGTTTATCGCAGAGTAAGACAGGCCCATCGTTTTACCTGGATCAGTAAGATATCCCAGTGGCAGCATATCAAGGTCAGGCCATGATCTCCCCAACAAGCCACTGGATCCAATCATTTTAGCAGTAGCAAAGTCCCTGATGAACAATAAATTATCAGATTATTAATGGGTGATCTAAGTCCATGACTTTTGTGCTTGACTGTCACATGTTAAATCACCTTGCAACATCAAAATGTGCTGTGACATCTCCCCATGAATCCCAATCATCCCCAGTAATTCTATACATGCTGGTCAATCCACTCACAGCCTTTGCCATATCTGGCGTAACACTAGTTCCAGGAGAGAGAGAATACAGGATGGGACGGTCAAGCTCCTTTAGAACCTGTGCAAGGTCACATCAGATATTGTACCAGCCTCAGTTTTCATCTGCAGTGTCTCCTTAACAGAAAGGACAGTGGTAATTAGGTGAATAAAAGATGAAGAGCCATCATATCGCACCTCGGAGATGTACGTGATCTCATTCACATTCAGATCGTCACCAAAAACGCAGTCATTTTTTACTGCATCAAAATGATAAAAAAATAGTGTAAAAGATAGTAATTGTAAGTGCTTCAAAATTAATTTCATCTACAGTCATTATTTAGTTAAATCATCGTTTGAAACTAATTAAAGCAGTTTGAATTTAAGAGGTGATCGTCAACACCAAAAATTTACAAAAGTCCTCATCAACTTACTGAAATCAACACCCCATGATGCGTATTGCTGATAAAGTGACCTCAAGAAGGCTTTTCCAGCTCCCAAGTCAGTATTTACACTCATGAATCCATTATGCATCCAAGCACAAGCCTTTTCCTTCAGCCCTATATCTTGTGCATACCAAACCCGACCGGACTCTTCATATGCACCTCCCTAGTATGGAAACAGAGTAGAAGTAAAAAAGTTATTTCAGAGAAAGTCAAGGGTCACGCTTAATACTTTTCCTAAGACCATGACAGGAGATCAGTGTTTTAGATATTTTGATAAAAGCAAATGTAAATAGTTTGAAGGAACTCTCTCTCACAAGTAATTTTAAAACCAATGATAAAGTTTCCCATCAATCTTTTGTAGAGAAAGGCTTTGTGCAAGACAGAGAAAATCAGCAGATGAAAGCCTATGAGTAAAATGAACAAACCGTGATCGTATCTAGGATAGGAGTCTTGGCATTGACAGCTTGCGTGCTTATTCCTCTCATGACATGTATCCCGAACTTTAGACCCATGCTATGGACTTTTTTTGCAACGTCAGTGAATCCCTTCCCACCTCTAGATGAAGGCCATCGAACCGGGTCAGGGATCATCCTTCCCCATTCATCAATCACATCGAATCCCAGAGAATCAACGTAAGCACCCCGCACTTTTTTTCGGTACCAAAGGTAGTCGACAACTACATACTGTGTAGTTTGGAGGGAAGAAACAAAAGTGAGGATGAGAAGAAAATGCTTTAGTTTCACTAAGAATCGCTTGCTATTCTAGATAAAAGCTGACAATCTGTTAATGAAATGTCACAGTTATATAGATAGAACCTCATATCCCTGAGCATGTAGCTTCTCAGAAATGATCTCAGCGTTTTGCAGAAACTCTTCTTCGGAGACGGTCCAGCAGAAGGAATCATATGAATTCCAACCTCTTGGTGGGGTGCTAGCACGCTCTTCATCCTTTCGATTTGAAGCTTCAGTTAATACACTGAAAAGTTGAAATTAGTCTTACCAATTGCTCCGCCTGATTAGAACTACCAACTACTTCAGATGTCACGCAAGATATTCTCGGAACATCGGAGGAAATACATTGCTAAATTCATACAAAAATTTTCAACTGTATTATAGTATAAGTCAGTGGTTTTTCACATGAGCTTTTACAATGTTGTCTAAATACATCAAAGCACCACTTTTGCTGGAGATATATCCAAACCCATTTTTGCTAGTGCCACAGTTATCCAAGCAAAATAGCAACAACAGAATCAAAAGCACAGAAATTGCCAAAAAAAAGGGGGCGTATCTTGACTCTGTCAATCCTCTGATTCATCCCATACGCTCTGTCTCACAATTAGCCTCACTCGACTCAAATGCAAAATCCAACACCAACCCAAATCCTCATATACAACGGACTCACGAAACGAATCAGTTTCCAACAATCACTGCCGATTGTTTCTCCAAAACATTCGCACGCAACTCTCAACAGACCCGTTGACCTCCAATTCTCACGTCCTACCGTATCCCCACCATTACAGAGCATAGATCAGCAAAAGGGAGCTACCAGAGCTTATTGGGTAAGTCGGGTAACTCGCATTACCAAACTAAAAAAACACAACGACCCTCGTCACAGTAAGTTCAGAACTCTGCATCTCTTCTAGCCGGGCACTAAGAAAAAAGTCAAAACCCAATTGGGATTCGCGGTGCGAGATTCGAGCTTCACCTGAGAGCAAGTAGGAGGAGGAGGAGGAAGAAGGAGGAGGAAGACAGGGAGAGCTTCATCGCCGGGAGTGATGAAACTGTCGGTCTTGAGCTGGAACGCAGGAAAGGAGAGAGAGAAGAAGGTGGTAACTTTCTTTCGTGTCTCGAATTACGCACACGGTACGAGGAGTAGTACGTGGATGATTTATACCTGGGTTAAAAGCCAAGGATGATTGAATGCTTCCTTGTCCTAATCCACATATTCGTACAAGAGAGAGAGAGAGAGAGAGCCGGGAGAAAATGTCACTAAAATAGGATGATGTATTCCTAGGCTAATTTAAGATTGAATTTTATGGAAATTTAAGTGTGATTTTGCTAATTAGATTGATGATAATGTGAGTTTTTTTTGTCAAAATAATAATGTGAGTTAGTTTTCATAGTTTTCATCTATTTTGCAAAAATATATAATTTAGAAATTATTTTCCTAAAAATGATTGTTTGTATCGCTTATAAAAAAGAATAAATAAATTTTTTTCATCGTTTACTAAAATTTTTAGACATAAATTGTTGCTGATAATAAAAATACTTCTCATTAACTAATTATTTTGAGTAATTATGGTTAAGAAAATATCTTCCTAATCATTTATTATCCGCGAAATAAATGAAACATTATCAAAGGAAGTTTTCTTAACTATAATTTTCCTTGCAATCCAATTTGTTAAGTCCGTTGCAACCCCCCGGTTATTACCTATTTATTCCTTTTTAAGTAATTACTTCTTCCTTGTTTATTGATATTTACAATCTCAATGTTTCAATGAAGCACGGGCCACTCAATTTTTGTGATGTGAATTTTCATTTCATCTTTGATTAAAAATATTGTAGCTATCCAATTTTAAGGATTTTAATCATAATTATGTTGAAATATTTTCTTTTTTACAATAGCACGAGATAATATGAATGATCGATATTAACACGATATGTAAATACGAATTGCCAATCCTAATTGAGAGTGATGCCTTTCTGGCTAGGCCATTGATTGTTTTTTCGCCCTTCAAATCTTCACCGCTCTTTTCCATGGCCCTTCCAAGCAGGGTAGCTGAACTTCTCCACCCACTCTTTTCTTTCACTTCTCATTCTTTACCCAACTCTTTTGCCTTCGCAAATGGCGAGGTTCCCTTTACTTATTACTTATAATAAAAAAAAAAAAAAATAGATTTAACATGTTTTTCCTCCGATCCTTTCTTACCATAATTAATTGCTTCCTTTGCTGTTCTTTTTGGAGGGATCACTTCTCTAATCGGTGTACTTTTCTCCTCCATTTTGTAGACTTTTCATTGCTTAATATCACTAATATTTCTAATCACAGGGAAGCTGAAAGTTTTCCATCCTCTAACTTCCTAATGTGAGTCATGAAAATTAAATTCAAACTCAAAAGCATCAAAGTTAATGCATGGATTTTCTATTTTTGGTCCAAAGGGTAAATATTAGATAAAATGTTTCTATTTTTGGGGGAAAATATATAAAAATGAGTTCGATTATGCGAGGGTTGAATATGGATTGAGAAATTTTTTTGATCATAATTATATGACCAAACCCATACCAATCCACCCTAGGAACAATTCTAAATGTAAAAGTATGTGACCAATTAAAAAGGGACTCGGATGAAAATAGAAATTATTGGCCAAGGTCATGCAAAGTAACTTTGAATTAGCTTATTGGTAAGTGTACGGAAAAGAGCCTAATGTAAATCAATCAAACATAAAAATGAATTTGTAGATCGAACCAATAATCTATTTCGACATGTGGCATCCAATCCAATGGAGCGACTGGTACAATTTTGTTGATTTTCTATATTTGAAAGCATCACAATTAATGCATGAATATTCTATATTTAGTCCTACAGGCAAATATTAGGTAAAATCCTAACATGTTGGAAAGAAGGCCTATTAGATTGTGGGAAAATGTGAAAAAGTTATTTCAATTATGAAAGGGTTGCATAAAAATTGAGAAAGCTTGCGATCCAAAATTATATAATTGGATCCATTCCAATTCACCTTGTGGATAAGTCTAAAAGTAAAAGTACGCGATTTTTGAAAAATGGACTCCAGCCAAACTAATCTTCTATTTCTATTTAAGTCCTTGCTCGTTTAACGCAAATGTTTTGGTGGTGCAATCCATTTCGTGATTAACAGGTAGATAAAGAATAATTAAATTCATACATAAAGGGGTTGTAAAAATGTTCTTTTCCTTATGGGATGGTGCTCCCGACAACGCATGATGTAGGTTTGTTTTGTTTTGTTTTGTTTTTTTTTTTTTATCGTACTGGGGAAAATGAACTAGATTTAATGATGCCAGATGCTTTTTTTTGGCTTTTTCTACTGATCTCAGAATAGAGACAGGACGGCAAAGAGACAGATGTGGGGTCGCTAAAACGTGGGAGGCTATTGTTTGGCCAGATACGATTGGGATGCAGAGAGGTGACCCCGAGGCTAGAGATCAAAGTTGACCCGTTATTGTCAGATTGCTCAATTAAGTATTTTTAACTTTTACTTTTAATGTAAACATACTCCTCTAGTTTGCTTGATGCTCGCAGTTAAGATTCTTGAGTCATCTATCAGAAGCAATCCTATCAAGTTTGCTTGCTTGGCGTGACGGTTTAAGCAAATCGTCAAGTAATGCTGATCCTACACGCATGATCAGAAAAAGAAAGAGATAAGAGGGATAGCATGTCATCCCTAGCTCATCGATGAGGTCCCCGTTAGACATCGGATAACGATTGCCAATTCAAGCTAAGTTGTGCTCTTGCCTAGACTGCGAGGGTGGTAATTAATTTACTCCCATGGATGACCCCACATAAATATGTTGGTCATGAGGAGGGTTGTCGGGTATGAATGGAAGAGTTTTGGAGAAACGCAAAGTCAATTTCATTTGATTTTTTTATAATATAAAAAAATCCAAGAGCAAATGTCTCAAAGTGAATAGATTATTGAGTTTTTGATATCACAAGAAATAAGATAAATGTATCCACAGTTAGGATGATTTGAAATTTCTTAATGATTTATTTCCTTACTTTTTTTGATTTAAAAATAAGGAACAATTTTAGCTGTAGGAAGAATATCATATCGCCAATTAAGAAAAATGGTATGGGCAAATAACATAAAGATTCAGCTGTAAAATCAAGCGAGTTAAAGAGAAGTTAATCATATCTTCTCGGTACACAAGATCAAAAGTACAAGATGCGTGATGGGAAGGAAAGAAGCCGCTTCCCGTGGACTAGTGCATCAAGTGAATCTTATTGAGTGCACTTTTGTATAAGTGGGTTAAAAGCAAGTTAATCATATCCGCTTCCTTTTTCTTCACACCAGGCGAATGCACTACAGGTCAAATCCAGTGTTCGTCTTGCGCCACCAAATGAACCATCGACGGTGAACAAAAAAACGCTGCCATGCGAATCCTAAAGTGTTGTCAGACCAAAAGACAAAATCCTGAAGCGTTGATCGGGGGGGATAGCAAGTATGATCATGAGCTTCCTGTTTTCCTTTTTTTTAGCCAAGATCTCGCGCTTCAAAAGGGACAAGTTTTTAGCCGTGGGAAGAATATTATTTCGGCTCGAACCATAAGTCTAGTCCAACCAATTTTTGGTGAATGGGCGAGCCGAAAAGTACCTTGAGGCCCGATCATGCTCATCTCTAAGTATCTTGAACCTTTGCTGGAGTGCATGCGTACTATTGATAATTTAATTTGGAAAAATGATATTATTTGTTCATGAATTTTGATTCAATTGTATAATATCATTTTTTATTTTTAATTTATTCAATATGATCATTGAATTTTCCCTAGATGTTTAACTTAATTTTGAAACTTTCATTTTGTTTAATCTAGGGGCCCAAATTTTGGCTTGGATGTTTTTGACTTGGGCGCAAAAGCTGGATTCCCAACATGGTCACTAGGGATCTAAGCATGGGCATTGGGGGGATCATGGGCTCAACTTTTGCGGACTCGGATTTGTCTGTTGACAGACCAGGCCTGACTTCAATGGACTCGGGTCTCGGCACTGGTGGTGACTTCAGGAGGTGAGTTGAGTTATAGTTCAAATGACTCGGTTTACATGTTTGCCCTAAATATAAACCTTAATTAGGCAGTTGTGACTTGAGCTCTTCAGCAAAAAACAATGCCGTTTGCCCTTTTTTTCTCCAAATTTGACAAATTGGGGCTAAATTAGGGTGTAGAAGCAAACCCTAATCTTACCTATCAAAATTATTCATAAAATTGAAGATGATTATCTGCAAGAGAGTGAGCAAGAGCCTCAAAAAAGTGTATTCGAGGTAATTGAAGAATTGAATAATTGGTGTTCTAGTTCAAGATGATTCTTGAAGTAGAGCAAGTGACGAGGCATTATGTAAAGCTTCTAGTGTTTTTCGACGATGGGGCTGTCGGGCACATGTGTCGTCCATCGGCTATGTCATGGTCTTCAAGATCTCCTTTAGATTTCGCAATGTTGCGTAGTCGACCGATAGGTTTGCCCGTCATGTCTTCATCTCCACTGCAAAGCCTTGTCTTCAATCCTCCACTTATGTCGGTTAGCCAGTCACGTCTTCATCTCCACTGTAGTACGCTGGTGACTGGGGTACTCTCTTCCAAAACCCTTAGTTGGGAGGTGCGACCTTTATTGGATCGGGCCAATTGCAAACTAAAAGGCTCTTCGGGTATTATTTTAGCCCATTGTAATCGAAATGCGAATAAGATAGCTAACTGGTTAACCAAAGCTCAACGAATGGGATACCTTTTGAGGAACTGGGTAAATAATCCCCCATATGCTCTTTTGAACTTATTGTGTGCTGATGCTAGAAATGTTTGTACTAAAAACGTTTCTTACTACCACCCCTCAGGGTGACGTCGTTGGAGCGAGCGCTCTTCCTCTCGCAAAAGGTTGAGCGTTCGAATCTCGGGTGTCGCTGGAGGCCTTGCCCGGGGGCACGTGGTAGTGGTTTCCACATGTCCTCCCTTGGGTTTACCCGCCGCTAATAGTATACGGGGTTCCTTGGGTCACAAAAAAAAAAAAAAGGTTTTTTACTGATATATTTCAGTATGTTTGTTCAAAAAAAAAAAAAAAAAAATCCTCCACTTATGTCTCATCTTCACTACAAGGCCTTCTCTTCCTCCTCCAAGCCTGAAGAACAGGTCCCTTCTTCGCCCATGCTTCGGATTTCATCTTCCTGAGCTTTGGCCAACAAGAATTGGAGGACTTTGCTCTATTTCTCTATCATGAAAACATAGCTTTCTCTTTCAATTTCTTTGGAGAGAGAGAGATTTCCCCAGAAAAAAGCTATGCCGTTTTGTTCACTTTGTCAGGTTGGACCAATTTTTTTTACTTTGGACTTCAATTTCTTTTAAAGAAGCCACCCAAAAAATAATTAAAAAGTCACATAGGACTTTTAGCCGGAATTGTCGGTAGAGGCATCTAATTGATTGTTTTTTTTTTTTTTCCCGATTTAACACTTGAATGATTTAACAAAAAAACTTTTGGCATCAAAATGAATATCATACAATTTTTTTTTGACAATTCTAATATTCTTATGTCGCCCTTTGAAACAAGGTTTTTGCACTTCTCCCACACTTCTCTTTCAAGAACATTACCAAAAATTTACTAAACCTCTTTTATAAATGCCAATTTAGTTCCGATATCGATCAATTTAGTTCCAAAATCGACCAATTTAGTTCATAGATCTTTTGATAATTTGCTAGTTTATTATTTTTGGCCAAATTTGGCTGGAAATCACTAATAAAGGTCCTAAACATGCCAAGTAGGACACTTGGCGCCGACATGGATAATTTTTGCAATTTTATAAATTTTTATGAATTTCTTTGAATTTTTTATAATTTTTTCTTTATTATTTTCTTAATTTTATTTTCATTGTGGCTAGCAAGGGTCACTGGTCATTGGACGAAGGCAATAAGGGCCTTGCTAACCACCTCCCTTGCTGCTGGCGAGGCCATAATTGCCTCGCCTAGGGCCTTTGTGGTCTCGTTGACCGTGTTATGTAGAACGGTTAGTGTCCAAGTTAACAATTTATAATTTAAATTAGCTAGTAGTTCTAAATTGGGAAATTTTCAAAAAATTTAGAACTTAATTAGTGAAAATGAATGATTTATGATTAAATTAACATCGATAATTTTCCAGCTTCCTTTCGGTCCCCATTCTTTACCTAATTTCTTTTGTCTTCACAGACAACGGTACAAAGTTGGAGATTTTTTTTTATATTTATACTCGTAGTAACAGGAAAGAAGACCTAACACGTTTTTCCTCGTTGACATCCTTTCTTACTCTAATGAACTGCAATTTTTTGCTAAGAACAAATTCAAAGACAGAATCAAGAACAAAAAATCAAGTAATAAGATTCTCATTCTGAGCTGAACGAGGCCCGACTTCATTGACGACATGAATAAGCTGAATCCGTGATCCACAAAACCTGATCCTCTAAATTTGCAGCAGGGCAGGTGTCCATAATTCTCAAATTCAGCAACTTTTGTTCTTCGCAACGATGCTGATGAAGGTACGATGGAAAACAGAAATATAAGTTAAAAGGAACTTGAAACCAAAATCTTATTTGCGCCTATTCGTCCTTATCAGTTACAGTTGAAGTCGAATAGCGCGCAGTCATGAGAGTCCACGACTGTAGCTATTGTGTCGTTCACAGGGCGTTCGTAGCTAGTGTCGGTCCATATTTCTTTGCCTGTACAAGAAGTGATGTTCCGACCGGGAAGAGCCTTGGACAGTTCGGAGACATGTGTGGCTATCAACATCTCGAATGGATTCATATTGAAGTAGGCCAGATATATTTCTCCTGTATTGACATAAGAACAGAACTAACTGAACCAAAAAAAAGGTCTAAAAATGCTCATACTTGTTCATGTAGATTGTTTGGCAACATTAAGATCTCCTGATTAGGCCTTTGACCATTTGTTTGAAACTGGATTGTATTGCATTGCATTTTTTCTGTCTTAAAAGTGACTACATCCAAATTATGCAAGAGGAGTGGCGTAAAAATCAAACCCGATCTTCCAGTTGCGATCCAGGCGCGAGCCCCTGCAGCACTACCATCAGCTGCACAATAAACATGGCCGTAAATAAGTTGTATAAAACATTAGATTTCTGTTGTTTGAGATCAGGATCTTCTTATAACCTTCGACTATTTTCCTCATAGCACATTGTCCAGAATAGCTGCTTATCAGTGTCCCGTTACTGTGAAACTCCCACATCTGTCAAAATTGAACACTCCATATGTTATTTTCTGCATGAATCTAAGACAAACGATGAATTATAGTTCGAAGACAAAAATATGATGTTATGGAATGTCGCAATGACATCATTCACTTGATAAATAGTAACAGGTTCCGAAAATGCAGTACAGGAGTTTTTCTAACTGGGTCTCAAGTTGCTCTTCCGAGCTGATCTTCAACTAATAATAACACGTACCTGATTAGCATTCCATGAGCAACGTGAAAATGAGCCTCTTGTAAACTCACTAGACGTGATTTTGCGTCCTGGAGAAGCATCTAAGCAGAACTCCGCATTTTCAGAAGCTAACAATTGAAGTGTTCCCTGATATTGGCTCCTGTGCATTGTCTCTTGGTCTCTGTTACACAGCACAGACATATATCAACATTTTCTGCAATGATAAATTACAGTGCAGAGAACAGCAAATGGAAAAGAGTAGAAGTAGGAGAGAGCTTTATTACGATTCGACTGAAAGAATTTCTCTTGGATAGGCAAAAGGTTCTCCATGTCTACCCTCCATGTTTTCTTTCCAGCAGATCCGTTCCAAATCTTGGTCCAGCTCTTTGACCAGCCATCCGCTTGCTTTTGGATCTTTGCAACTAGTCAGACCCAAGACCTCTACCTCTGACTCTTCCCTACTTGTCGGGTACATTCTAGACCATTCGAGTTTTCTATTGTTTGGATATGCCCCGTAGAGATATGGGAACTGTAAATTTATCCACATAATTAACCTAAAACCTCTTCAAAACCTTTTCTTTTATCAGATGTTAAGAGAGAGTACATGCCTCCACATTGTTTGAGCTGTAGGAATTTATCTCAAGCAGAGTAGGATTGGTGATAAGACCGAAAGTAGTATTATCGATATTCCTCAAATCTCCACCAAACATGAGGGGGGACTTGGCGATTGACCACAAAGTCACCTACAACTTTAATCCGTTAGCATGAAATCTGATCTTCTGATTGGTGCAAATAGTGAAGTCAAAAGAAATCTTCATTAAACACAAACCTGAGTTCTTTGCTCCTGTATGGTAAGCCTACATGCCCTATGAGGGCCTTCATTTGAACCTAGTTGTTGAGAAGGTTTTCACTTTAGCAATACATCACTCCATGAACTTTTCAAAGGCATTGACAAAGAGTTCACATATGCAAGATAATCTAAAAACTGCTAAAGTTACATAAGGAAGGAGCCCAGGTAACCTCTGGCTACTGAGTGTGCCATTTAATTAGGACAGTGAAGTATCAAACTACCCATGTGCTGCATTCTAAAATGGAAGGCAACTTGACGATACAGAAGCTTTCCCATGAGCCGTAATTTTCATGCTAGGGCACATAAAACTAGCTTGCATAAGCTACTGTGAGAATTCACTCTTCATGTGCAACTCGGACAGAGTCCACAATGTTGAAACCCCAAAGGAGAAGTCGAGGCATAACCTTCGAGGGTAAGGACTTACCATCACACCAAAGCCTCTCTCCGGCTTTTCAGTGCTTATTAGTCCAGCCAATCCCTTAGGGGTACGATGGAGCAAAAGACCTTCAAGTTTATCGGAGAATAAGACAAGCCCAGTGTTATTACCTGGATCAGTGAGCCATCCCAGTGGTAGCATATCAAGGTCAGGCCATGATGTCCCCAACAAGCCACCGGAGCCAATCATTTTAGCAGCAGCAAAGTCCCTGATGAACAAAAAGTTATGAGAATATCAATAGGTGGTCCATGTCCATGACGTTTGCGCTCTACTGTGACATGTTAAATCACCTTGCAACATCAAAATGTGCCGCAACATCTGCCCATGTATCCCAATCATCCCCAGTAATTCTGTACATGTTGCTCAATCCACTTACTGCCTTTGCCATATCTGGTGTTGCAGTAGTTCCAGGAGAAAGAGAATACAGGATGGGGCGGTCAAGCTCTTTTAGAATCTGTGCAAGGCCACGCCAGATATTGGACCCGTTCAGTTTTCATTTGCAAAAAGGACAAAGTGAGTCGGTCAATAAAAGATAAAAGAGCCATCACATCACCTCGGAGATGTAGGTGATCTCATTTATATTCAGATCGGCACCAAATACACAGTCATTTTTTACTGCATCAAAAATAACCAATTAGTATTAAAGATAGTGATTGAAGTGATTCAAAATTAAGTTCATCTACAGTCATTTATTTAGTCATATCATTGTTTGAAACTAATTGAAGCAGTTTAAGTTTAAGAGGTTACTGTGGCAGCGAAATACACAAAAATCGTCATCACTCACTGAAATCAATGCCCCACGATGCATATTGCTGATAGAGTGACCTCAAGAAAGCCTTCCCAGCTCCTAAGTCAGTATTTACACTCATAAATCCATTTGGCATCCAAGCACAAGTCTGTTCCTTAAGAGCTATATCTTGTGCTTGCCAAACCCGACCAGACTCTTCATATGCACGTCCCTAGTAGAGAGACAGAATGGAAGTGAAAAACAAATTCCAGAGAAAGTGAGGGTCACACCTTAACACTCTTCCTAAGACTATGGGAGCAGATCAGTCGTTTAGATCATTTGATGAGAGTGAACATGAATAGTTTGAAGGAACTGACCCCAGCGAGGACTTTTAACAGCAATGAGAAAACTTCCTTTCAATCTAGTCTAAAAGAAGGCTTTCTGCAAGGAGAAAAATCAGCATATGAAACCTAGAGTAAAACGAACAAACCGTGGTGGTATCCAGGATAGGAGAGTTATCATTGACAGCTTGCGTGCTTATTCCTCTCATGACATGAATCCCAAACTTCAGCCCCATGCTATGGATTTTATTTGCGACTTCGGTGAACCCATTCCCACTGCTAGATGAAGGCCATCGACCTGGGTCAGGCATCATCCTTCCCCATTGATCAATCGTATCGAATCCCAGAGAATCGGAGCCAGCGCCTGGATCTTTTCTTCGGTACCAAAGGTAGTCGACAACTGCATACTGCATATTTTGCAGGGAAGAGATGAAAAGAAGGATGAAAAAGAAATGCTTTAGTTTCGCTAAGAATCCTTCACTATTCTAGATAAAAACCGAAAATTCTATCGGTGAACTGTCGCGGTAGTGTGGATATAACCTCATATCCTTGAGCAAGTAGCTTCTGGGAAAGGATCTCGGCATTTTGCAGAAACTCTTCTTCGGAGATGATCCAGGAAAAGGAATCATAAGAATTCCAACCTCTCGGTGGGGTGCTAGCACGCTCTTCAGACAATACGCTGAAAAATTGAAATTAGTCTTACCGCTAGCTTCACCTAATTAGAACTGCTGAATTCTTCACATGTTCAAGAAATTTGCAATCCACTGAATTAACATCTGAGCCGGAAACACATTACCATAAACACACGCAGATTCCAATGAACGTTATTGTATAGATTAGTGTTTTTACACACGAAAATTTACAATGTTGTCAAAATTCATCAAAGCATTAATTTTGCTGGAGATATCAAAGCCCATCTTTGTTAGAGCCGTCATTACTCAAGCAATTTAGCAATTACAGAATGAGATTGTCGCAGAGTAATCTATCTCAAGCAATTCATAACAAGAAATCTACAAAAAACAGGTGCATGTACTCTGATAATTCTCTGATTAGCCCATCCTTCGTCTCACAAATACCCTCACTGAACTCAAAATGCAAAATCTAAGACCAACCCAAGTCATCATAAACGAACACAGACATGAACAAATCAGTTTCCCAAGATCTCCTGGAACTTGCATGGAAATTGCACGAATCAGTTTTGGATTATTTCCGAAACTTTTGCACGGATCTCACTATGAACGCATCGACCTCCATTTCCACGTCTTATCATTTCTCCACCATTATAGAGTATAATTCAACAAAAAGAGCCACCAGAGCTTATTAGATAAGTTGGTAACTTGCATTACCAGATGAAGAAGGCAACGACATTTGTCATCATGTATTCAGAACCGCCTTTCATCTAGTCGTGCATTAAGCAAAAAAGAACACAAAATCTGATTTGAATTCGCAGTGAACAAGCACATGAGGAAGGTGAATGTGATTTGGGCTTCACCTGGCAATAAGGAGGAAGAAGAAGAAGGAGATGGAAATGAATGAAATGGAGCGGGAGAGCTTCATCTCCGAGAGCTTGGTTTTGAACAATAACGCAGGAAAGCAAAGAGAGAAGTGTCAACTTTCGGTGTGTTTCGGAATCACGCATACAATGACCAGTGGGAGTACGTGGATATATGTATGTACCTGGGTTGATATGAACATAGAATATAGACTTTCTAATCAAGAAGAAAATCCTCCAATTGTAGTAGCTAATTTGAGATTGACTTTTGGTCCAAAAAAATAAAATAAAATTTGAGATTGGCATATACATGGAAACTCAAATGTGATTTTGCTTATGAGATTCATAATTTGTTGATCTGGCATATGGAAGTTTTCTTTTTGGTGTATTACCTACCTATTTTGTCATCTACGTAATTAGAATTTCTTAAATCTGTGAGTGTTCACTTCTTTTGTTAATAATTAAATGGCAAACTGAATCGTGCACCTTCTGAATAATGAAGATGGCCAATAAAAGTTAGTAAATGCTTGCGGAGTAATATTGACTTTCCAAAGAAGAAAAAAAATCCTCCAATTATGGTAGGCTAATTTGAGATTGACATATACATGGAGGAAACTCGAATGTGATTTTGCTAATGAGAGTTATAATTCGTTGATCTGGCGTATGGAAGTTTTCTTATCCAAATTTTAGTGTATTACCTATTTTGTCCACTACGTAATTATAATTTCTTAATTCTGTGAGTGTTTACTTCTTTTGTTGACAATAAAATGGCAAACTGAATCATGTACCTGCTCAATAATGAAGATGGCCTAGAAAAGTTACTAAATGCCTGAGGTTTTCTTTTCCTCATGAAAGATGAAAATCCATGGTCTCAAAAAAGAGAGAGAGGATATTTTCAAGAAGGAAAAAAGTCACAAAAAACCCCAAACTATGCCCACTTTTTTATAATACATTTACCTTGAATTTTTTCTTTTGTGTGGATCAAAACCCCAAACTATACCCATTTTGACACATTTACTATAATTCTTTTGCAACATAAAAATCCAAAACTTGTACATATAAGACACGTTTACCCTCCATTAAGGTTTCGTTAGATGATTTCACATCCAATATAATGTTATTTTTATTTTATTCAAGCCACATGGGCGATATGTTCACACCATTTTCTTTTGGTGCTCATGTATATAGATTTTTAATGGTTCTTATTTACATAACTTTGACGGAAAAAACTTAGGATAAATATGTCACAATTGGCATAATTTAGAATTTTTTTTTTTTTTGCAGCTTTTACCCTTTTAAGAATAGGCCGTGTATCATAGTTGGTAGTTAAAGATGATACATTCGCAATTACCTGATGTTTCATTTTCATTAGATCAATGAAATTTTAGTTTCAATGGTTACAATCTTATCAATTAAAGATAAAGTCAAGTTTACATTATGTAAATTGAGGTGTTGGAAGATATGCGGAATCTCCCGGATTACTCAATTGAAGATTTGATTTGATTATTGTTTTGATTAGAAGATTAGTGTTATGTACATAATCAATTAATATTAGATCTAGGCATAGATTGATACCTAGAATCATTTATTTTCATTATTTGTGCACTGTTTGCATTATATCTACAAGAAGAATTGTACATTTACATTCATTGGAGTGAATAGAAAGAAAGACATCTTTCCTTCAATCTTCGTCCTTGCAGATCTCCATCTTCTTTCATGAGGGGCCAATACTTTTTGAAACATTATTCAATTATATCGAAACATATTTATAACAACACAAAAGGATATGAACAGTTAACTTGATCATGACATGCAAACATGAATTCTGAGTTCTAATAGAGGGTGATGCCTTTCTGGCGGGACTTTTGATTTTTTTTTTCACCCTCACCCTTCAAATCTTCACCTATCTTTTCTATAGCCCTTCCAAACTTTGGTATTCGCACTTCTCCTCACCCTACAAATCTTCACATATCTTTTCTATAGCCCTTCCAAACTTTGGTATTTGCACTTCTCCCAGAATTTTCTTTCAAAGTTACCAAAAACTTGATAAATTTATTATATGAATGTTAGTTTAATTTCATTCTTTTCAATTTAACCAATTTAGTCTTAAATCTTTTAATAATGAATCAATATAATGCTTTTAGCCAAATTTAGCTGGAAATTATTAATGAGGAGATGATCGGTATTGAGATGGACAATTTTTACAACTTTATAATTTCTTTAAATTTTTATTCTTTGTTTTTTCATTGTGGCCGATGAGGGCCTTGCTAGCAGCCTCGCTATTGGCCTGCGAGGCCGCGATAGCCTTGCCCAAGGCCTTCCCAGCCTTGTCGGCTATGGGTAAGGGTTGACCGGGGTCACGTGAGTCGGTGAAGGTTCATTAATCAAATGGAAAAAAATAATAGAAAAAAAATAAAAAATAAACAATTCAAAAAATCAAAAATTTCTAGAAAAATTTTAAGAATTGTTCATATCATCGCCGATCAAGCCATATAGGACGATTAATTTTCCCATCTTCTTTCACTTCCCATTCTTTACTCAACTCACTCGCCTTCATAGACAATGGCCTAAATTTCTTTATTTATATTTGTAGTAAAAGGAAAGAAGACCGGACATGTTTTTCCTTGTTAACAATCCTTTCTTACTCTGATCAATTACAGTTTTTCCTATTCTTTTTGGGGTATCACTTTCTCTATTGGGTGTACTTTGATCCTTTATCCTGCGTTTTGTAGACTTTTCAGTGTTGGAGAAATCTTTCTGGAATATTTTGAAGCTGACAAAACGTTTCCATCGATCTAGTATGAAGATTTGCGAGACTCTACTATTTAAAGTCCGAAGACCTCCGGACGCCCGGACTCAAGACTCAAAGTCTATTCTCATTGACAGTTTGTAGTTTGTCGAAGAAGGTCTATCAAGGACTGTGTGTTTCGTTAAGGATTTGATCTTATCGACTGACGAAGATCTCTTGGCTGGATATGACATAACGGATTCCTTTATTCGAATCAAGATTGATTAAAGATCCGATGATTGGCGAAGTATACTTGGAAGGTTCTACTTATGGAAACCGAGATCTTGATTGTATGGGCGAGCATGATTGATGGGCTATCGACATGTTCCTTTAATAGCTCGAATGATTTTCCTAATTGATTCTGTCCAATGGGAAGATTTGAAGAATTCCGTTGGTAAGTGCCAACGGGTATGATGGCATAAAGGAGTATATAAGGAAGACGTTCCAGTTGTTCGAGAAGGTGCACGATAGAAGAATTCCAAAGTCTGAAGCTCCTTGTTCTTTGTCAATTCATTTACGAGCGAAATCTTGTACGCAAAGAGAGTCTATATTTTGAGATACCTTGAGGAAGTGTGGTAGAATATTTACACTTTGTGGAATCAAGGGAAAGCATTGCTGTAACATCTCTTTTGTTCATAGTGAAATCTAGCCGGTGGGCTGTCAGTGCGAAAGAGTGGACGTAAGCTTGGAATAAGCCGAACCACTATAAACCTTGTGTTCAATTTTCTCTTCCCTACTCTCTGTTTACTTTGATCATAATCTGTTTTGGAGAACTTCCTTTCTATTGTCTGCCTAGTATTGCTTTCGTATCTCGATAAATTGTTTTTACACCTATTCACCCCCCTCTAGGTGTTTATACTAGCTATATCAATTGTTATCAGAGCCTGTGTACTCACTTTGTTTGAAGTGTTTTACTTCAGAGTTAAAGATTCATGGCTAGTATGTTAGCTCCAGGGTTGGTGGAAGGGCAAAGTAATACCAGACCTCTTTACTTTGATGGAAATGATTACAACATCTGGAAAAACAAGATGAAAGCGTTCCTAAGATCAAAGGATCCTCTGGAATGGGACGTTGTAGAAAAAGGAATCACTCCTAAAGCTGCATCTATCTCAAAGAGAGGAAAAGAAACTGTTGAGTCTAGTGAAATGACTCAGGAAGAGATAATCAAGAGACAAGCTCTTGATGTAAAAGCAATTTATTCTTTATATTGTGCTTTGTCACATACTGAATATAACATAATATCTTCTTGTGTTACAGCAAAAGAAGTCTGGATAGGTTACGGAGGAAGAAGCAGAAAGAGAAGGAAATGAGGGAAATGGAGAGGGAGAGCTTCATCCCTGAGAGCTTGGTTTTGAACTGTAACGCAGGAAAGCAAAGAGAGGAGTGTCAACTTTCGGTGTGTTTCGGAATCACGCATACAGTGATCAGTAGCATGAGTACGTGGATATATGTATGTACCTGGGTTGATATGAACATAGAATATTGACTTTCGAATGAAGAAGAAAATCCTCCAATTATAATTTGAGATTGACATTTACATGGAAACTCGAATGTGATTTTGCTATAATTTTTGATCTGGCATATGGAAGTTTTCTTATCCAAATTTTAGCGTATTACCTATTTTGTCCTCTACGTAATTAGAATTTCTTCATTCTGTGAGTGTTTACTTCTTTTGTTGATAATTAAATGGCAAACTGAATCATGTACCTGCTGAATAATGAAGATGGCCAAGAAAAGTTAGTATATGCGTGCTGAGTAATATTGACTTTCTAATGAAGAAAAAAATCCTCCAATTATAGTAGGCTAATTTGAGATTGACATCTACATGGAGGAAACTCGAATGTGATTTTGCTTATGAGATTTAAAATTTGTTGGAAGTTTTCTTATCCAAATTTTAGCGTATTACCTATTTTGTCCTCTACGTAATTAGAATTCCTTCATTCTGTGAGTGTTTACTTCTTTTGTTGATAATTAAATGGCAAACTGAATCATGTACCTGCTGAATAATGAAGATGGCCAAGAAAAGTTAATAAATGCCTGCTGAGTAACATTGACTTTCTAATTAAGAAAAAAATCTAATTTGAGATTGACTCATGGAGGAAACTCGTAAATAATGAAGATGGCCAGTAATAAATGCCTGCTGAGTAACATAATTTAGGCTAATTTGAGATTGACATATACATGGAGGAAACTCGTACCTGCTGAATAATGAAGATGGCCAAGAAAAGTTAATAAATGCCTGCTGAGTAACATTGACTTTCTAATTAAGAAAAAAATCCTCCAATTATAGTAGGCTAATTTGAGATTGACTTATACATGGAGGAAACTCGAATGTGATTTTGCTAATGAGATTTATAATTTGTTGATCTGGCATATGGAAGTTTTCTTATCCAAATTTTAGCATATTACCTATTTTGTCCTCTGCGTAATTAGAATTTTTTAATTCTGTCAGTGTCTACTTCCTTTGTTGATAATTAAATGGCAAACTGAATCATGTACCTGCTGAATAATGAAGATGGCCAAGAAAAATTACTAAATGCCTGCTGAGGTTTTTTTTTTTGTGTGGATTAAAACCCCCAACTATACCCGCTGTAACACATTTATCCTAATTTTTTTTGTGACATAAAAAATCTAAAACTTGCACATATCTGACATGTTTATCCTCCGTTAATGTTCTATTAGATGATTTTTCAGTCAAAATAATATTATTTTTATTTTACTCAAGGCACGTGGACATTATGTTCACACCATTTGTTTTGTGGCGCTCATGTATGCAGATTTTTAACAGTCCTTATTTACAAAATTTTGATGGAAAAAAATTTAGGATAAATATTTCACAATGGGCATAATTTATAATTTTTTTGGCAGCTTTTACCCTTTTAAGAATAGGCTGTGTATTATAGTTAGCCATTCACAAGTATCCGATGTTTCATTTTCGTTAGATCAATGAAATTTCACATTCAATAGTTACAATCTTATCAATTAAAGATTAAGTCAAGTTTACATTATGTAAATTGAGGGGCCAATACTTTATTGAAACATTATTCAATTATATTGAAAAATATTTTGTAACAACACGAAAGGATATGAGTAGTCAACACGATCATGAGATGCAAACACGAATTTTGAGTTCTAAGCGAGGGTGATGCCTTTTTGGTGCGACTATGGAATTTTTTTTTTGACCCTCCAAATCTTCACCCATCTTTTCTATTGCCCTTCCAAACTTTGGTATTTGCACTTCTAGAATTGTCTTTCTAAGTTACCAAAAAAGTGATAAATTTATACTAGTTTAGTTTCATACATTTTAATTTGATCAATTTAGTTCTAAATCTTTTGACAATTTACCAATATAATATTTTTAGCCAAATTTTATTGGAGATCATTAATGAGGATGTTGGCCATGCCGCGTAGGAAAGCTGATATAGAGATGGACAATTTTTGCACCTTTATAATTTCTTTGAATTACTTATTATTATTTTTTACTATCATTATTTTTTTCATTGTGGCCTGTGAGGGCCTTGCTAGCTGCCTTGCCCATGGCTTAAGAGGCTGCGATGGCCTTGCCCAAGGCCTTCGTAGCCTCGTTGGCCTGGGTAAGGGCTAATGGGGGCCGTTGGAGCTGGTGAGGGTTTACTATCCAATTCAAAAAATAAAATTTTTTACAAAAATTGTAAGAATTGTTCATATTATCATCGGTCGTGCCATATAGGACGGTTAATTTTCCCATTTTCTTTCACTTCCCATTCTTTACTCAACTCCTTTGCCTTCATAGACAACGGCCCAATTTTCTTTATTTATACTTGTAGTAAAAGGAAAGAAGACCGGAAATGTTTGCCTCGTTAACGATCCTTTTTTACTCTAATAAATTAAAACAGTTTTTCCTATTCTTTTTGGAGGTATCACTTTCTCTATTGGGTGTACTTTTATCCTGCGTTTTGTAGACTTTTCAGTGCCTAATATCACTAATCTTTTTAATTATAGGGAAGTTGAAGGTTGTCCATTTTCTAACTTGTTTGAAACCAGTTTAACTTCGCCCGGGCACCTCATTTCATGCTTCTTCTTGTCTCAAGGCATTTACTAAGATCAAATACAAAGCTTAAAGTTTCTATCCAAACATGAAATGCCAAGCAATAATGCTCCATTTATTTTTCGAAAAATTTGACATTTCTGAAAAAGATTTCCAATAAAAGATTTCCAATAACTTAATTTTCCAAATAATAGAAATATTTTCCAATTTTTGGTTGAAATATGAAAATGAATAGAGTATTAGTTTTTGTCATTTGGAAAGGAAGGCTTGTCTATATTTTTTGTTATACACATGCTACACATGATATATTATCAATTTTTTTGAAAAAGTTTTATCAAATAAAATTTTCATAACATAAAAACTTCTATAGATTCTAAATTTGTGTTTTTTTTTCTTGTGGAACTCGACATTGGGAGCTTAGATTATGAGCTTGGCCTTAAGTGCTTAGCTTTTAGGCCAAGCCTTAGGGTACACTGGTTCGGGCTCTAAGGTCTTGGACCTAGCCATGGGGAACTTGAGCTCGGCAGTTGAGACCACGATACTTGGACTTGACTGGCGATGACCCAAGCACATGCACTGACATCTTAGGTTTGCCTTTGAGTGGCCAGAGCTTGGCCACTATGGTCTAGGACTCAAGTGCCGAGGGCTTAGGCTTGAGTGTCAAGGTCTAGGCCCTAGCCTTGATGAGCATGGGCCAAGCTATTGGGGTGGTTCCAAAGCCTAGCTACTGAGCAATAGCCGAGAATTCTAAAGCATAGCAACTAGAAACCAGAGCATGGGTGCTAGGACCCGTGCATGAGCATTGTGATCTTAGGCTCAACCTCCAGGGACTTGAGCTTGGTTGCTAGGGTCCTAATCTTCACTGTTGAGGACTCCGACTAGGGCATTAGGACTCTGTCCTTAGCCTTGAGGGAGTTAGGCTTGGTTATCGGGGTTTCTTTGGCCTACCCACTAGGGATTGAGTATGGGAGTTGGGACTAAGGCCTAAGGCCTAGTGGCTTGGGCACACTAGGAAGTTTGTCAAGGATCTAGGCATGGACACTTGGGTCTCAGCCCAACTTTGATCTACTTAGGCTTGTGTGCTAGTGACTTCGACACTAGAGCTATGTACTAGGGGGCAAGGCTATTGGGGACTCAAGCACGGGCAAGAGCATCGAAGTCTCAAGCATGGCTAAATGAGAACTCTATTATGAGCATTGGAGTTTGGGGCTTAATCTCTGTGGATTTGGGCCTAGGTGTCGATAACTAAGGCAATGGAGCCAAGCTTTTAAGCACAACCACTAGGGGCCTAAGCACAAGCATTGCTGTCTTTGGCCTAGTCTCGAGGAACTTGAACGCAATCTTTGTGGAATCAGGTTCGTTTGTTGAGAAATCGGGCTTCACCTCAATAGATTTGGGTTTGGGTGCTAGTGACTTAGATGCAGGAGTTAAGTACCTAGGTATGGTTGTTGGGACTTGGGCATAGGCATTGAGGTGTTGAGCTTGCCCTTGGTTGACTAGGGTCCAAGTATCATTGATATGGGTATAGAAGTAGGGTACTTTGGTTAGCATCACTGGGGACCTTGATATGGGCAATTGGATCTTGGGCCAAGCCTTGAGGGACTTGAGCCTAACAGTTATGGACTCAGGCCTAACCACTGAGGAATTATGCATGATCTCAATAGACCCTAGCTAAGGCACTAGTAACATTAGCTTAAGAGTAAGGTATTCAAGCATTATCATTGAAGACCTATGTACAAGCATCGATGTCTCAGGCTTGGTGGTTGAGGACTGGGTCACTAGAGTCGGCATTTTGGTGCCTAGACGCCAAGGTATTTGGTGTAAAGGTCGATATTTAGTCGTATTTTGGAAAATAACCTCTAATTTTTAAAAGTAGAAATCCTTTTGTCGAATTTAAAAATACATTGGTGGGGGAAGACTAGTTTAAAGATAATGCTAGAGGTGGACCAACACTCCTCAATCAACGCAGGTTTTGCCAAACTCTTATCTCACATGATGTCGGGATTTTCATTTTCTTTGATTAATCCTACGAGAATTTTATGTGATAAAGAGTTACCATTAGCTCATTAGGGTTGGCTAGGAGCTTATGCAACCAAAGAAATAAGTATGGGGATGTGATTACTTTAGTTTGTTTGAATCAACGCCTTTTCGGTACCCAACCTAATTGACTTGTTTTCTAAGATGTCCACCTAGCCTTTTTAATTAATTATGAACCATAAGGGATAAGTACACTAGAAGTGCCAAAAGTTGTGTATGATGCTTATTTTAGTGTCAAAATTTTTTTCGGATTACTTAAGTACCACTTTTTTCTTTTTTTAATAATCACTTATGTCACACCCTGATCCTCGAACGCGTGCCCATCTCTCACCTGGTCGATTAATAGCGATGTCCCAGGACATATCGCCAATCCTTTTATTTTAATATGCATACGGAAGCATATAAATAAAATCCACAGACAATAAAACAATGGGATAGAAAAGTAGGGCTATATTTTTCACAACTGAAAAACCACAACCACACTTTTATATAAAACAAACCTCATAGTATATAATACAATACTATTCACAGAAGTCTGATCTATCATATATCAGCCCACAACTTAGGTTTGCAAACATGATGTGATCTCAGTCCTCATCCGGGTTGTACTCAAGATTCTCTTCGAGGTCATCCCCCTCTTCTTCTTCATCCTCAGAGTCATCTTCTTGCTCCTCTTCTTCAGGTTCGTCCTCGAGCTCTTCTTCCTCAATATTCACCTCAGGCTCCTCCTCAGGTTCCTCCTCCTAGTTCTCTTTTAGGTATATCTCTTCTTGATCGACTTCTTCTTCTAGCATGCTCCAGTTGGAGTCTACTGCTGACGGCTCTGAAGAGTCATGATCACTCTCGAGCTTAGGGTCTTGTGCGTCCACCACTGACCCATCCTTATGATCAGCCGTCCCCTTCCCAAATGCTTCCTCTAGAACGAACATAGGCACATCACCTTTTGGCATGGGACCCTCCTTTCGCCTATCATGATACTCACGATACCACGACCTATACTCGTGGGGCCTCAGGGCGTCTTTACCCACATCAATCCAGACGGTCAACTGAACCATGACGTACTTTAGTCATTCAGGGTGAGGTTGTATCAGAAAGTGGGTTTCTATCTTGGTGACTTCTTTGGGTATACCGAAATGTATAGGAGGACGGGGAGGTGGAGGTGCTGCCATCTAAGGACCTGAAATGTTATATAATAACCATTGAGACAACGTCTCAGTGAGTTCTACCCCTTAAGACTCGATTAGTAAACCAATACACTATAGGCTGCCTATGCACACATGGGTTAGATGACTTACCTTGATCTTAGATTCCACCTGCAAATCAATACAGTTCAAATAGGCATCCAATCATATTATCTTGGATCGATACCTTGATCAATCGAGCTAGTCGATTACATGTCAATCGGACCATCCCTCGGTAATGTCCATCCATACTATACAATTTCTAGTATAATATACCTAGTCACCGAGTCTCGTGCATTCTCTAAGGCAACATTTTTGCCAATGCGATATACTTAATCACCGAGCCACGTGCATTCTCTAAGGCAACTTATTCGCCAAGGTGACGTACTAATCACTAAGTCCCGTGCATTCTCTAAGGTGTCTTATACGCCAAGGCAATGTACAAATCACCGAGCCACGTGCATTCTCTAAGGCAATATACCAAATCACCAAGCCATATGCATTCTCTAAGGCGTCTTATACGCCAAGGCGAAGTACTAATCACTGAGTCATGTGCCTTTTTTAGGTGATGTATATACTCGACGAGTTACGTGCATTCTCTAAGGCGATCTATACGCCAAGGCGACTTATCTGGTCATTGAGCCACGTCATGCAATATTTTTTCTCACTCTTATCATACCCGATAAAATATCGTGTGTGGGCACACGGTTGGCCTTAGCCAAAATATAATATTTTCCTTTCCATAACTCTCACTATTTTCTGTAGTCCACCAAATTTTTTTTGGCATTATCAACCGATGCCTAGTTATTTTTCAATTAATAGCCAAAATTATTTAATTTAGGAATAAATCCTAAAATCACCAATAAATCAATTTCTCAAAAATTAAGGCTCGAATAAATAAACGGACTGCACCACGATAATAAGCATAAAATTCCAATCGTCAACTATCCCTTCCTAATTTTTGGAAAATAAATAAATAATTAAATAATTCCGAAAATTATTAAATAAATACAATAAATTCAATTTAGGCCCGTAATGCCTAATTGGAAGCCGAGATGAACCGGGAAAAATCCCGAGATTTGTTCAATAAATACTAGAATCTCTCTACTTGCTAAATATGTCTAACCGCTTAACATGCATCATTAAGTCACTAATTTAATTGTGCTAAATTAATCTAACCACCTAATCATGCTTAAATAACACTAATCAACCCTTAAGCATCATTAGCAAACTAAGCAAAGATTAGTGAGCTAAACTCACTCGTTTAACAATCTGTTCAGATCCAAACGTCGGGAACATTGCGGGGATGTTTTACTCCAAAGTGGGCCTAAGGTCTGGGATCCGCAAGCACCTCAAAACGGCCTCTAAATGTGCTGTGATACCCACTTTGCTATTCTTTGGTTGCTGCTGGTTGAGTGCCAAATCAGGGCCAGTTGAGGCGAGCACGGGTTGGGAAAGTTGTAGGGGGTGGTCATGGGTCCAGGCAGTAGCTCACGGTGGCTGTAGAGCTCTGGCGTGGCTCCACGGCTGCTGGACGGTGGCTGGAACAGGCGTGAGGGAGGCGAGCAAAGGTGGACAGCGCAAGGTTGGTGGCGTGAGCGTGGACGGTGACTTGGCAAGGCGTGCGGGCGGTGTTGGTTCTAGCGGTGGCTGTGCGACGGCAAGGTTGCTTCGGTCTTCTTCCTTAAGCTATTGGTGTCGCATAATGGAGAGAAAGGGAGCTTGGATGGTGGAATGAGAGAGAGTGAGGGAGAGGATGAGGGAGAGAGAGATTGAGGGCCCCCTTGGCTTGATTTTCCACAATTTTGTCTCCCAAAAGCTTGTCCATCAAGACAACATCCAATGGCTGCAAATGAGCCACCAAAACACCCTTTTACCATTCTTGAAATGGTCCATTTGACTAGGCATCGAGGGGCACACGAATTTCCAACAATTCCCTCTCAATTGAACACTTGATTCACTTTAATTCAACCTCATTTGGCCTTCATAATTTCAATTGATACCTCAATGCTTTAATTGATAATTTTCCTCACCCAAGAATCCATCTTGCATCTCAATTTTGTGACAAAAAATAATCTCCGGCCTTAATTGAACAAAAACAATCCTAAGCCGACTTTTTCCCAAAAAGTCTTGGTTGTCATAAAAATCTTCTGAGACTGAGTCGACGTTCCTAGAATTCATTGTGACGTGACAGAATCTTCAATTTCTTAAATTGGACTTGAATTTGGGGTTAATTTTCATTCGGCGCGTTTTTAGCGTGACCTAGACTACCGGCTAGCTTCTAGAGATTTTTAGTGCAAATGACCCGTGTTCGATTTTCTTCGAGCCACTATGAACCCACTCGACACATTTGTGACTCTTGATTGTCGTGAAAATCTTGAAGATTCAATTATGGACACATGGTACCAAAATGACAGAGAAATCAAACTAATGTCGGTCGACGATAATTTTCCAATTTAGTGGAGTCACCCACGATCAGCCACACATCTCAGTCGAACAGATCTATCTCTGATCTCAAATCAATTTTTAACTGTGCCGTAATGGCCTCTAAAGATGAGCACGGTCGAGAAGTCGATTTCTGATCGAATTTTCGAGTTTATTGCATTAAAATTCTTTAATGGCTTCCCTGAATAGTCTAGTTATCTCGAGAGTGATCAGCTCTAAGAACAGCCCTATAGACGCATCAATGAAATGCCCAATTTATTCAGTAAGGATCAAGTGCTTTAGCATGGGGATTTTTGGGGACCAAATTGGACTTAACAAGAGCAAGTGGGACTAAGAAATTTTGATTATAGGATTTTCCTTTAGTTTTCTTTTTTCTTTTTCCTATTTTCCCCCCACTTGGCCGCACGTTCCCTTTTCTTTTCCCTTCTCTCTCTCTCTTGTGCGAATTCTTTTCCCCCTACCGATGTCCTTCTCTCTGCTGTGTCTCACTTCTCTCCCTTTACCCTTGACTTTTTGAGTCAAGCTTATCCACTCTCTCTCTCTCTCATTTGTTCGATCCCCCACTCAACCAACACAACATCTTCTCCTTCATTGTTTTCTCTGCCACTCGCCCCACCGAACTCGCTCACTCTCCACCGCTTTTGCCACCAGCTGCACGAAGTTCCACCGAAGCCCACGCCGCCAGTGCCTTCCTCCTTTGTCTGCAAGAAGTCCTATCCACGATCGAGCTTGGCGTCCCACGCAAAATCAACCATGCAAAGCAGCCTTCAGCCGTGGAATCCAGCAACCCCGTGAGCTTTGTGGGCCAATTTTCGGGCCCGATCTGTGCTCGAAAGCCGTCGCCACTTTGGAGAAGATCGAGCCTCGCCGCGTCCCCGTTGATTTGAACTAAACGGTTCGATAAACAAGTGAGTTTAACTCACTAATCCTCGCTTAGTAAGTTAATGACGTTTAAATGTTGATTAGTTTAGACTAAGCTTGGTTTAGTGGATAATTAAAACGGTTTAGTAAATTAGTTAATTATCGATGCATGTTAGGTGGATAGTTTAGTACAATTAGGGCCTAGACAAGCTCTAGAATTTATCTAGAGTAGTTTGGAAATTTTCCGGACTCGTTTCGGCTTCCAATTAGGCTTTTTCGGTATTTATTTATTAATTTCCATAAATATTTAATTAATTATTTATTTTCCGGAAATTAGAACGGAATAGTCGGTGACTGGAATTTTATGCTGATTGTAGTAGTGTGATATGTTTATTTAATTGAGCTCTAATTTGTGCTGATTGTGCATGATTTGTATTTTTGGAATTTATTCATAAATTCATTTAATTTCAGTAATTGAGTGAAAAATAACCGAGTGTCGGTTTACAACACCAAAAATATTTTTTTGGACTATATAAAATGGTGAGATTTATGGAAAGGAAATTATGGTATATTGGCTAAAGCCGACCATGTGCCCACACACAAGTATTTTTATCGGATATGACAAAAATGGAGAAATGGTCAGATGGTTAGACCTATAATTGCGGCAGTTTTTGGTGAGCATAAATAGTATACTATATGAGAATAATTGTGGCAACTTCTGGTGAGTATAAATAGTATACTATATTGATATTTGAGGCAGCTTATGGCGAGCTATACTATCTATTATCGGCTTAAAGTAAACAGTCTTGGATTATGATCGGACTTTATAGATAGTATTGATTGAAATGGCCGGTGAATGGTCATCGTTGACATGTAATCGACTGAGTCGATTGATTGATGATTCGATCTGATTGAATGATTTGATGTGATGAATTGATTCGGTGAATTATAAATTGTATTGACCTGCAGGAAGGAACTGAGGCCAAGGTAAGTTCTCTGACTCGTGAATGTGCTTAGGCAGCCTTTAGGGCGTATTTTCTTCCTAATCGAGTCTTAGGAGGGTTGAACTTGCTGAGACGTCGTCTCACCCCGTCGTGGGATAACATTTTCAAGTCCCTAATTGACAGCGGTGGAGGACCCAAGGCTTGAAGTTTAGAAGGTGAAGCCCGAAGAATTGACAATTCTGTCTGACTAGTTAGTCATGGGACAATTCTCTTTTGATGGAAGTCGATTCTTTTTTGTAGGCTTCGGTGTATAAACCTGTGTGTTTATAAAAAATGTATTTTATGAAAAATCGACCCTACTTTTCTACAACATCTTGTTGTTGTCTAGGGATTTATTAATCGCTTCCGCATGCATATTAAAATGAAAGGGTCGGCGATGCGTTCTGGGATATCGCTAATTTATCGACCAAACAGGGATGGGCATGTGCTTAGAGGATCGGGACATGACACGCACATCTCCTAGTGATCAATCAAATTGCGACGCTCCCAAGATGCGTCGCTGACCCAATTGATTCATGCACATGCAGAAGCGAAATAAACAATCTCCAGACAACAATCAAACATGGGATAGGAAAGTAGGACAACCGATTTCCACAAAACTTATTTTATAAGCAAACCGGGTTTATATACACAAAAGTCCAATATTTTTTTTTTTTTTTTCTATAAACGTGATGTCTACGCTAAGCTATTGAACCTATGTCTAAGTGATACTAATCTAATCATATCCTTAAAATTATTCAGCCAGGGTCTAAATCTATGATCTAGTCTAATGTAGGGTCTAAATCCTAGAACTAACTTTGATCTCAAAGGAAACCAATGAAGCTCCCCAAGCTTTTCAATCCACCTCCACGGTTCGATTCATGAACCACAATCAATAAAAACATTAGAATGCTTACAAAACGAATTGACCACAAAGAGATAGGACAAATAAATGAATCGGCACTCAGCTCATCTCATGCTTCAAGCGAATCAAGCAAGGAAGCTCAAAGTTTATTAGTCAACTTGAGAAGTTGATTTATCTATTTTTACCCTAATCTATCTAGTTGCTGATGAAATGCAATGCCCATAATTTCTACATGCAACTAAGGTGTTGTGGACATTAATCGAGTCCCGCCATGATCGGGATCTTAAATCTAAAATTTTCTAAGTTTGACTGGTCAGGAAAATTCAGGTGGTCCATGTTCCCTTGATATGTAAACATTGTTCATTGACTGAAATGTTCTCCTTTAGAATGTTTTCTAAATTCTCATTTTGAGTCAAAACGAGGCCCAACTGACTTGAGTCCTTGATCGACAAAACCTGCTCCTCTAAATTTGCAGCAGGGCATCCCTTTATTTTCCCACATATTTATCGCCCTGTTCCATTGCATGATTCTCAGATTAACCAACATTTGTTCTTCGCAATGATGTCAATGAACGGAAGATGGTGATGGGGAATAAAGTTACAGAATTCGAAATCAAAATTTATTCGCAGTCATATTTCATAGCCTGTAACTTTATTCACAGTTTAGGACATATAGGGCACAATCATGTGATTCCACCAATATTGATATTGAGTACAGCGTTGGGCGGTCAATCCTAGTGCCCCTCCATATTTCATAGCCTGTGCAAGAACTGACCGTCCGACCCGGAAGTGCCTTGGCCAGGTCAGAGACTAGCGTGGATATTGTCATGTCGTCTGAGTTCAGGTTGAAAAACGCCAGAAATATTTCTCCTGCATTGATGTAAGAACAAAAATGAGACAAGAAAAAGGTCTAGAAAATGTTCATACTCGCTTAACTAGATCGTGTGGCAAAGCTATTAAAACCGCTGGTTAGGCCTTTGACGCTTTGTTTAAAACTGGATCATATTGCATTTTGTTCCGTCTTAAAAAGTGTGCAGATCCAATTATGCAAGTCCTTACGACTTAAACTAGGGGAAGAAGTGGGGGCAAGAAATAGAGAGAGCGGCAATATATAAGAATCAAACCCGATCTTCCAGTTGCGATCCAGGACCGAGCTCCTGTCGCACCAGCATTAGCTGCACAAACAATGTGGCTGTAAATAAGACATCGAAACATTAGATTTCTGGCGTTTTGAGATCAGTAACCATTCTTTTTAACCTTTGACTTTCCTCATTTCAGCGCATAGTCCAGAATAGCTGCTTATCAGCGTCCCGTTACCGTGAAACTCCCACATCTGTCAAAGTTAAACGTACGGTATGTTATCTTCTGCATGAATCTCAGCCAGTAAATGGAGTCTAATTTGAAGACAAACATCAAAGGGTGCACAATGGTGCAATAACCTCATCTACTTGATAATATCAACAGGTTCCAAAAATGCAACAAGTGTGGAGTTCCCAATTGTGTCCAAAATTTGTCTACTGTACTAATCTTCAACTAATAATTAAAAAATACCTGATTAGCATTCCGCATGCAGGGGGAAAACGAGGCTCTTGCAAACTCACTAGACGTGATTTTGCGTTTTGGAGATGCGTCTAAGCAGAACTTCATATTTTCAGAACCTAATGAGTGGAGTGTTCCCTGATATTGGCTCCTATCCATTATCCCTTGGTCTCTGCTACACAGTACATACATATACAAATACTTGAGTTATGAACAATTACGGGAGAGAGAAAAAAAAAAAAAATTACGGGAGAGAGAACAGCAAATGAAGAAGATTAGAAGTAGGAGAGCATTTTTACGAATTGGATAGAGAATTTCTCTTGTATAGGCAAAAGGGTTCTCCATGTCTATTCTCCACGTTCTCTTTCCAGCAGATCTGTTCGAGATCTTGGTCCAGCTCTTCGACCAGCCATCCATTTGCTTTTGGATCTTTGCAACTAGTCAGACCCAATAACCCTACCACTGACTCTTCCACACTTGTTGGATAACTTCTAGACCGCCCATGTTTTCTACCTCTTGGACTTGACGACCAACTGATATGAGGGAACTGTAAAATAATCCGCATAAGTAGCCTAAAAGTGCTTCGAAATGTTTGTCTTATCAGCTCTTAAGAGAGAGTACGTACCTCCACATTGTTTGAGCTATGGGAATTTATCTCTAGCAGAGTAGGATTGGTGATTAGACTCAAAGTTGTATCATCAATGTTCCTCAAGTCTCCACCAAACATGAGGGGGGACTTGGCAATCGACCACATAGTTATCTACATATAATCTATTAGCTTGAAATATGGTTTTCTGATTCCAAGCAAATAGTGAAGTCACAAAAAAATCCTCATTACCTGAGTTCTTTGCTCCTTCAGGTTAAGCCTACATTGCCTATGAGGGCCTTCATTTGAAGCTGAGAGAGTTTTCACTTTAGCAATACATCACTACACCTACTTTTCCAGAGGTAATGACAGGGAGTTTCACTTAAGCAAAATATTGGATACTGAAAAAGTTACATAAGGAAGGAGCCCTGACAGCCACTGTCTAGTGACATCTGCCCACGATCGTGAGGTATCAAACTACCTTTCTTCTGCATTCTAAAATGGCAGGCAACTTGACAATAGGGCACATGAAATCAGTTTGCATAAGCTACTGTGAGAATTCACTCTACACTTGCAACTCAGACAGAGTCCACTATGTTGAATCCCCAAAGGAGTAGTCAAGACATAACCTTCAAGGGTAAGGCCTTACCATCACGGCGAAGCCTATCTGGCTCCTTGAGGACATTAAGTTTTACAACATCAAATGATTAGCATGTCAATTACTTTGTTCTGAAAGTCCAAAGCGATCTGCTAGAGCACTAGTGGGTGTAATCTCTCGGCTCCTCATGTAACAGTAATCCGACCCATTTGCAAGCAATATTAATTTGATTGGGTGCTACGGCCGTTAAAGCAGCTTTATAACCACTTATTAGTCCAGCCAATCCCTTAGGGGAAGAATGAAGCAACAGACCTTCAAGTTTATTGGAGAATAAGACAAGCCCAATGTTATTACCTGGATCAGTGAGATATCCCAGTGGTAGCATATCAAGGTCAGGCCATGATGTCCCCAACAAGCCACTGGAGCCAATCATTTTAGCAGCAGCGAAATCCCTAATGAACAATAAAGTAATGAGACTATTAACAGGTAGTCCAAGTCCATGAAATTTGCGCTCTACTGTGACATGTTAAATCACCTTGCAACATCAAAATGTGCTGCAACATCTGTCCATGTATCCCAATGATCCCCAGTAATTCTGTACATGTTGCTCAATACACTCACTCCCTTTGCCATGTCTGGTGTCGCACTAGTTCCAGGAGACAGAGAATACAGAATGGGACGGTCTAGCTCCTTTAGAACCTGTGAGAGGCCACAGCAGATATTGGATCCACTTCAGTTTTCGTTTGTAGAAAGGCTTGTTGAGTGGGTGAATAAAGGATTAAGAACCATCATATCGCACCTCGGAGATGTACGTGATCTCATTTATATTCAGATCGTCACCAAATACACAGTCATTTTTAACTGCATCAAAATGATAAACAGCTAGTGTTAAGGATAGGGATTCATAATCAAGTTCATTTCCAGTCGTTCATCTAGTTATATCATTGTCAGAAACTAATTGAAGCAGTTTGAATTTAAGAAAAAATACACGGATATCATGGTCACTCACTGAAATCAACGCCCCACGATGCATATTGCTGATAAAGTGACCTCAAGAAAGCCTTTCCAGCTCCTAAGTCAGTATTTACACTCATGAATCCATGTGGCATCCAAGCACAAGTCTTTTCCTTAAGAGCTATATCTTGTGCATGCCAAACCCGACCGGACTCTTCATATGCACGTCCCTAGTAGAGAAACAGAATGGAAGTAGAACAATAATTTCAGAGAAATTGAGGGTCACACTTGATGCTCTTCTTAAGGCTATGGCGGCAGATCAGTCATTTAGGCCATTCGATGAAAGTGAACATAAATAGTTAAAAGAAACTCACTCAAATGAGGAATTTCAACACCAATGAGAAAATTTCATGTCAATCTAGTCTAAAAGAAGGCTTTGTGCAACTGGGAGAAAATGAACCCTACAAGTAAAAGGAACGAACCGTGGTCGTATCCAGGATTGGAGAATTAACATTGACAGCTTGCGTGCTTATTCCTCTCATGACATGTATCCCGAACTTCAGACCCACGCTATGGACTTTGTTTGCGACTTCAGTGAACCCTTTGCCACCACTAGACGAAGGCCATCGATCTGGGTCAGGGATCATTCTTCCCCATTCATCAATCACATCGAATCCCAGAGAATCGGCGCCAGCGCCTGGCACTTTTCTCCGGTACCAAAGGTAGTCGACAACTGCATACTGAATATTTTGGAGGGAAGAGACAAAGAAAAAGGATAAAAAAAATGCTTTAGTTTCACTAAGAGTTCTCCGCTATTCTACATAAAAAGAAACAAAACATATCGGTGAATGTCACGGTAGCATGTATATAACCTCATATCCCTGGATATGTAGCTTCTGGGAAAGGATCTCGGCATTTTGCAGAAACTCTTCTTCGGAGATGATCCAGGAAAAGGAATTATAAGAATTCCAACCTCTTGGAGGGGTGCTAGCACGCTGTTCAGACGAGACACTGAAACTTTGAAAATTAGCCTTTTACTACTTGGTTCACCTAATTAGAACTCCCGAATACTTCGCATGTTGCTCAAGACCCAATGAATTAACATCTTAAGGGTAAATACATTGCTTTACACATACGAAGATTCCAACCAACATTATTGTATAAGTTAGTATTTTTACACACAATGTTGTCAAAATACATCAAAGCATTAATTTTGCTGGAGACATCCAAGACCATCCTTGTTAGAGCCACCATTATTCAAGCAAAATATCAACTACAGTATAGAAAACACAGAAGTTGTCGCAGAATAATCTACATAAAGCGACTCACAAAAAAAGTCCAAGACCAACCCAAGTCATCATAAACCAACAGAGACATGAACGAATCAGTTTCCGAAAGTCACTTGGACTGTTTCTCCAACACTTTCATGAAGAACTCACGACAAACCCGTCTGTCATATCTCCACCATTAGAGAATAAAAGTCAGCAAAAAGAGCCATCAGAGCTTTATTGGGTAGGTCTGTACTTTGCAGTACCAGACGAAAAACGCAACGATTCTCATCACCACATATTCAGAACTGCCTTTCTTCTAGTCGAGCATTAAGAAAAACGACATATTCTATTTCGATTTCGCAGCACATAAGTAAGGCGAATGTGACTCGAGCTTCACCTGAGAACAAGGAGGAAGAAGAAGAAGGAAGAGAGGGGAATGGAGAGGGAGAGCTTCATCGCCGAGAGCGCTGATTGGGTTTGAAGTAGTGACCACGCAAACACTTATACTTGGTTTTGATACGAGTATAGAATATTTTTAACTTTCCATTGAGGAAGAAAATTCACTAATTATTTCAATTAATAGACTCAAATATATGTATTTATTAATATATTGTAGGCTAAATTGAGATTGAGTCATTTGGAAACTCCAATGTGACTTTACTAATTAGATTTATAATTTTTGAGTTAGCATATGGAAGTTTTTTTAAGAACATATTTTCTTTGCAATCCGATATTGTTTATTAACTATTTAATCCTCTACGTAATTGTTCTTTCTAATTTCAGTCAGTCTTTCCTTCTTTTGGCGATATTCATTTGGTAATATGAATCGTGTATCTTGCTGAATAATGAACATGGCAAAGAAAAGTTACTACCTTGAATCTTGCTTACTGAGTTTTTCTTTTTTTTTCCCCTTCAAGAAAGAATAAAATCCATAGTTGCGAAAAAGATCAATTTAAGAATATCCTGTATGTTTTCTTTAAATTTAAGATAATTTAACCACAATTATCTTGTGTTTTGATTTCACTAGATCAATGAAAGATCACTTTCCATAGTAAATTTATCAATTAAAGATCAAGTCAAAAGTTACATTATGTAAAATGAAGGGCCAATATTTTATAGGGAAAATAATTAAATCAGTCCTAAGTTTGATCTATGGATGTCAATTCAATCCTAAAATTTTTAATTTTTCTAATTTAATCTTAAAATTTTGTAAAATTCTAATGTAGTCATTCTAGCTAATTTTTGTAGAAAATTGCTGACACCGGTAGTTTGACATGTAGGATTATCGGTGATAATTGAACCATCATGTTAGTCATTTTTGATGAAAATTGACCATGACTATATTAGAATTTTGCGTAAAAGGTTTAAGATTAAATTGACAAAATCGAAAAGTTTATAACTGAATTGACATCCGTACAATAAATTTAGAAATGATTGGACAAATTTTTCATTTTATTGAAACATCATGTAATTACTTGAAACATATTTGTAATGACGTGAAAGGATATGAATAGTCGACACCATCAAGGCATGCAAACACAATCGTCGGACCTATATGAAGGTAATGCCTTTCTGGTGGAAAATCTAACCACCACACCCCCCTCCCTCTCTCTCTCCCCCCCAAAAAAAAAAAAAAACTTTTCTTTCACTCCTCATTCTTTACCCAACTTTTTTGCCTTCACAAATAATGGCTAAAAGCAAGAGACTTTCTTTAATTATACTTAGGGATAAACAATTCCAAATTCTAAGGTTTTGGGTTCCAGGTTCCATATAGGTTGCACATGGAACCTAAAACCTACCCACTATAACAAGTTCCTCATTTTTTTGAATTTGGAATATATTCTATATACCTTGGAACCTAAAACCTATTCTGTCACAAGTTCTATGGTCGGTTCTAGAGTCTACTCAGGTTTCACTCGTGTTATTAATCAAACGACAACAATAAATCATCACTTTTAATTATCACAATATGTTGTTACAATTCATTGATTACAACTTATATTTAGATACACAAAAACAAAATAAAAATCTTAATCATAACATGGAAACTCATACTAATACTTTTATATTATGAATTAATCATCGGACGTTATGGAATATTGCAGAATATCACAAAGACAGAGACAAAGAAAAACAAAAAAACTTATTTCAAGTTCCAAGTTTTAGATTTCAGCTTCCAGTTCCATCTATCTAGAACCTGGAACCTATCCGTCGAAACAGGTTTCCTAATTTTTGAAACCTAGAACCTATCCCGCATCTCTGAAACCTAGAGTCAAACGGGCTTCCACTAGTCCAATTCTTAGGTTTTGGGTTTTACCTGGAAAATATGCTCACCCCTAATTATACATGTAACAAAAGGAAAGAAGAATTGGCATGTTTTTCCTTGTTAATGATCTTTTCTTAAACTAATTAAATGCATTGTTTGCTATTCTTTTTGGAGGTATTACTTTCTCTAACGGGTGTGCTTTTATGCTGTATTTTGTAGATTTTTCTGTGCTTAATATCATTAACTTGATATGATGTGCCTTATGGAAATTAAATTTAACTTGGAAAGCATCACATTTGATGCATGGATTTTCTTTTTTCCAGTCCTAAGGGCATATAACAGATAAAATCCTCCCATGCTGGAAAGAAGGCTTACTGGTTTGTGGGAAAATGTACAAAAATGATTTCAATTACGTGAGGGTTGGATATGGATTGAGCAAAGTCTTTACGATCCAGAATTATATGATTGGACCAATTCCAACCCGCTCTTATAACAAGTTTAAATGTAAAAAGTATGTGGCCAATCAAAAAAGGGAATCCTAAGACAATATAAATTATTGGCCAACGTCAGGCAAAGTAACTTTAAAATAGATTATCAGAAAGTCCATCGGAAAGGACCTAATGTAAATCAATTACTAATAAAATTAATATGTAGATCAAACTAATCATCTATTTCGCCGTAAGGCATCTAATGGTACGACTAGTACTGAGATGCATTGCAATCAAATGTCCTATGTGTAACATATTATACAATGGTGCTTGTGACAATTCATGATGTCGTGTTTCCATACTTAGGAAGAGCAATTTGATCAAATAATAATTCAGGCCATATGACGTACCAGCTGAAATGGATTAAGCATTTTGTCAGCTCTTGATCTCACATGGAGACAAGCGGTTTCTCGACATGAAAAGAGACAGACGGGTGGTTGTTAAAACGTGCATGGTTGGGAGGCTGTTGTTCGGCCAGATACGATTGGACTGGAGAGAGGAGACCCCTGAGGCCATAGATCATGTCGACCCACTTCTCGTTAGGTGTCTAAATTAAGCATTTTTAGCTCTTTTGTATAACTACATCCTCCTCTAGTTCACTTGAGTTGTGCAATTATATTCCCATGTAATCTATCATGATCGATTCTATCAAGTTTACTCGCCTGGCATGACAGCAAATCGTTAAATATTGCTGATCGGGATATCAGGTCGTCCCTACTTTACCGATGAGAATGCCGTCAAATGGCAAAGGGGCGAGCGGTGCGCCCCCTAACCCTCTCCACTTTTTTCTTTCATAACCTTTTTTGGTCTCAGAAACGAGTGACGATTTTCAGCCTATGAAGAATATTATATCATCGATCATCCAAAATGGTAGTTGTAAATAACAAAAAGGTTCAACTAAAAGATCAAGCGAACTAAAGAACTCAATTGCACGAACAAATTCAAGAACCCGATTGTGTATTCGAGGTGTGTTCGGGAATTAAAAGCATACCAAAATGCTATTTAATATGTCTTGCTACTCAGTAAAATGGGAAAATCATAAGACATGTGAAAAAGAAAGAAGCCGCTTCACCTTTTTTTTGTTCGGTAAAGGACACTATATTTCATATTTCTTTTTTTTTTGGAGTTAATACTACAAAAAATCTCAAACTAATGTATGTATGACAAATTAACTCGAAACTCATTTATTAACCATTAAAACCCAAAACTGGTATATTTATAATAAATTTGCTCTAAAATAATTTTTTGATGACAATAAAATTCAAATTGGTATGTTTGTAACAAATTTACTCTTTGTTATTTTTTTTTATTAAATTTGATTAATATCACGAAAAATCATAAACTGGTACACATGTGACAAACAAAGTGTAAAATCTCAAACTAGTTACACCGTCAACTGTCACATGTCATCTAATTTAGCAATTTGATAATAAAATTTAATTAATTTGTTACATGGATACTATTGTGGAATTTTTCGTGACGTTAGCCCTATTCTTTTTACACTAGGCGAGTACATTCCATGCTTTGAATTTAATGGTTTGCCTTGTGCTGGCAATGAAGTTTCAACGTTGAACTAAAAGCTGCTATGCTAGTCCTAGGGTGTTGATCAAGACGTAAAATATAAAACAAGTGGCTCCGGAATTTGATCTCAAGACGTCGGATTCTAAATAATCTTTTCGAATTGTATTTACAGGCTCCGAAACTATAAAAAGTGATGCCCGTCTCTGCTACTGTTCGTATAACCGATCCTTAGGCGCAAGATGGAGCAACACACCTTTAAGCTTATCGGAAAGCAAGACAAAGCCCAATGCCAATCATTTTCAGCAGCAGAGAAGTCCCTGATGAACAATAAATTATCAGAACGTATATAGGTGATCTATGTCATGACTTTTGAGCTCGATTGTCCCATGTTAATCACCTCGCAACATCAAAATGTGCCGCAACATCTGCCCACAAATCCTGATATTCCCAATTAATTCTGTACATGTTGGTCAATCTACTCACAGCCTTTTGCCGTCTCTGCAGTCACGCTAGTTTGAGGATGGGACGGTCAAGCCCCCTAAGAACACCTGCGCAAGGCCCATCAATCTGGATCGGATACCATCCTCCCCCATTAGTCAGACACATCGAATCTTAGAGAATCAACATAAGTGCCCGACTCTTTTCTTGGGTACCAAATTAGTGGATGACCACATACTGCATGTTTGGAGGGAAAATGCAAAATTATCAGGCCATTATTGCACCAGAAAGATTCAAGCGGCAGAGAGGGCATCCAGTTTCATCAGACTTGTCAAACTTAAGTACCTTGAACTTTGTATATATCTCAATATGCGGGAACATCCCCTTGGATGCTTGAGTTAGATATCTTGTTGTATTAATCAATTCCTATGTAAGATTTTATGAAATTATTGCCAACTATTCTCAAAACTTAAGTTGTTGTATCCCACATGGTACTGCTCCGATATCATGTGAGATATTGTGAGGATAACTGCTAACTGTTCTAAAATCTTAATTATTAGATGAAAATATGATTTGATATTTAAATATTCTATCACCTTGCATGGCCTTAATCTTGTCTTCTATCTTAGCCCATCTCCTTTTTTCAGTCTCCCACTTTTTTCTCTTCCTTTAACTTTCTCCAAGCAACCTCATTCAGCATCAGATTCACTGCAACTTGAGCTTTTGAATTGGTGGATCAACTTCAGTCGCCTGGACATTCTGGGCACTTGGATCGGCACTGGATTAGGAGCGGAGGCATTTGTTTTCGTAGCTGCCACCAGCCGTGTCATGACTGCTTTTATAGATTGAACGGATTGCCCAAGCGCCAAAAACCTTTCTACTGATTTATCATGTCTAATTTTGATTTTGGACAAAATACAAATTAGGAAAGATTTATTTCAAAACCATGATGATTTAAATACTGTTATTAGAATGTTTACAAATCTTTACACAACTTGAATTGGGATATAAATGGATTTGCAAAGAGAATGGGAAGTCTTTTTAGAAAACCAGTACCTGCAAAATTACATGGAAATGGAACCCGTAATGTGGTGCCTCAAAAGGGTCGCAAATATATTGAAAGTCTTATTTTCTACAAAATCGGGCAAGACAATCAATTGGCTCATTTTGAATGGTTGGAGTTTAGGCATACTCCGCGGTGACGTGAGCCATGATATTATATATAACTAGGCTTGATTCAAAGCCTAGAGGTTGAAAGGTTCCAGACTTATCACATTCACCTAGTTAGGATCATTGAACGAGTGAAGCTAAGCGGATGAGTTTTTCACCAACAACGGTGGGTCAAACCACGGCTGTCGTGAAACCATTTGATCGTTTTTCTAGTCCAAGGAATTTAATAGGTACCATCCAACATTGGTAGTGAGTGCTATATCACTATGATAGAGATGAACAATCCAATATCAAAGGAGGTTAAATTAAGGTCGGCTATTGCGAATAATAGCTAGTAACTTTGAAGATATTGATAAAATACAATAATAAATGTTAGTAGATTATTAAAATAGTTGGTAATCTCGAAAGTATAAATGAATGTTGGTACTTTTAACAAGATAAAAATGTCGTAAGTGTCTATAATCAGCTGGTGGCTTGATATGATGAATGTTGGCGCTTTACTCAAATTAAGGTTGGAAATTTCAAGTAAAAGTTAATAACTTGAAAGGCGTCACTAAGCCACAAGAATAAATATTGGTAAATCATTAAAGGAGTTGGTAATTTTGTCGTTACTTTTCAAAACCTAACAAGATAAAAAGTTGATAAGTGGTTATAGTTAGTTGGTATATTAATGTGAGGAATGTTGTCAGGATAATCAAACTAAGGTTGATAATTTTGAATAAATTTAGTAACTTCTGCGGCATTAATAAGCCATCAAAATAGATTGTAAATGTCACATCCCAATCCTCAAGTGCGTGCCTATCCCTAGGTGGTCGATAAAAATTTGCGACTTCACAGGACGAGTCGCCGACCCTTTCTTTTTATTGCACATGCGGAAGCGATTAACAAATCTCCTGACAGTAATCATCTTGAGATAGAAAAGCAGGGCAACATTTCACAAAAACACACTTTTATAAACAACTGTGTTTATATACAAAAATGGTCTAGATAGGAGTCTACAAAATAATCGACTCTTGAAAGATGCTACCCTACAACATACTAGTAGGACACAAACGCCGATCCTTCAGACTCCACCTTCACAAACTCCAGGGCTTCGGTCCTCCAAGACCACCAACTAAGGACCTGAAAATGGCTATACAATAACCAGTGAAAACAATGTCTCAGCAAGTTCACGCTCTAAATTCCAATTAGGAGGGTAATACACCTAGAGGCGTCCTAACCACACAACCACACAATTAGAGCAGAGAACTTATCTCACCTCAGTTCCTTCTTGCATGTCAGCACAATTCATATCACAATGCATATAACAATTGAGATACCTCATCAACTCAAATGCTCATGTGTACATATCAAATTCACACACCAATTGGAATGTCTCAAATCACATCTCTAGCAATCACCACACCTCAGTCGATCATGTATTTCAAGTAATTACAGTCACACAAGCACGACCTAACCGTATACAGCGGATTCAACTGACATACAGCGGAACTATCCGTCACATAACGGATCTATCCGTCACATAGCGGATTTATCCATCACATAGCTAAGCATCGTCTCGCCCCATCGAGCACGACAACATCTACCTCAAGACGACTTTCCAGCTGAAAGCATCATTCACCCGACACATAGCGGATGGCGAATTCTTCTAACCAGCACACGATTATCCACTCCCGGCCAAGGACATTGTGCTTCGCACTTAAATTCCTCAATTAAAAATAATATCCTGGCCTATTTTCATCACGTTAATAATACCCGATAAAATAATCGTGTGTGAGTATACGGTCGACCTAAGCCAAAATTTCCATATCTTTACTTTAGAAAATCCCACTATTTATACAAAGTGTCTGAAAAAATTTTTGGCGTTGTAAACCGATGCCCCGGTAATTTCTAATTAATTATTGAAATTACTTAATTTTAGGAGAAATACCCAAAATTATAGTTTCCACTCAATTTGCACAATTCACACACAATTGCAGAAATTAACCACACCATTGCAATTAGCACGAAATTTCGGTCACTTTATCCTTGTCTAATTTCTGGAAAATAATTAATGATTAAATAAATTATTGAAATTAATTAAATAAATACACATTAATTCAATAAATACAAACTTAGGCTTAAAATTGCTAATCTAACCATCTATTGATCTAATTAAATTATCATAACCATTCTAACTACTAGGCCACATAAAGAACTAACTAACTACAATTTCTAACCACCTAAATCACTAATCTAACTAACCTAAATTTATTAAATAAACTAATAACTACACTAATCTAAGCTTAATTTAATCTAAACACCCCTTAAATGTCATTAGTCTACTAAGTAGAGTTTAGTGGATAAACTCACCGATTTAATGCGAAAACTTATTCACCGCGATGGTGGCCGAAACGCGAACTTTTGGCGGCGTCAACGGACACTTGGGCCTGGCCAAGAAGGCCTTGCAAGCCCACAGCAAATGCTGGGCTTGATCTGGGCTTGGGCTGAGATGTTGAAGATCACGGGCTGGGCTGCTGATTTCGCTGGGCTGCCGGGCTGAGAAGAAGCAGCAAGGGCTGCTGTTGGGCCAAGACACCAGGGAGCGAAGATAGGCTGAACTACACGAGCGGACTGGGCTGCTGAGCTCCAAATGGCCGCTGGACTTGGGCTGAACGTTGGGCAGACTTGCGGAGATGTTGGGCTCACGGCCGCTGGACTTGGGCTGAATCGATGAAGTTGAGTTGGCGGTGGCAAAGAGAGAGAGGAACGACGGTGGGGGACAGGTGATGGTGGATGGCAGCAGCTTTGGTCGCTGCTTGGGGGAAGAGAAGCGGACGTGGAGTTGCGGCAGAAGCTGGAGTAGCTTCGGTCAACAAGATGGGGAAGAGTTTGCTGGTTTGTTGACTTCGGTGGGGCTACTTCGGTGGCTTGACTCGCTGGGGAAGAGGGACGCGTGCAGAGGGACGCTGGCATGGGGCAAAGCAGAAGGAAAATTCGGTGGAACGGCAGACTTTTGGGGGAGGGGATGGACGCTGGTCTTCGGTGAAAGGAATGAAGGAAAACAAAACAGAAGGGAAAATCGGGGGAGAGGGACGCTCGACGCGGGGGAAAGAAGGAACGGATGAGGGAGAGAAAAAGTCACGTTAAAATATCAAAACCATGATGAAAAAGCCACAAAAGTCTTCAATCTTTATCACCTTGGTCTCCTAATACTTTCTAGCAAATAAATCTACAAATAATCCAACTTAGACACCAAATGTTGCACCCCCTTATGCCTAGTTCCGAATTTCTTCAAAATGAGCTTCAATTTCAACACAAATTTCCCCAATTGGGGTCTAATTTTGTTGTAGAAAAAGCCCACTCAATTTCTACAAATCCCCTGAACCAAATAGCTCGGTTTGGAAGCCAAAATTTCCTTTAATTTGGCCAATCCGAATTTCCGTTATTTTCCGAATCATCCGAAGTGACATTCTGTAAAAATCCCGAACTCGATGGAATTTCTCCGAAAGACAAGACGATGTCTTATAATTGAACCGTGACACGCTCGAACGTTCGATTCCTGAAACCGAATTCAATTTCGCGGTTAAAATCGACCGAATACGATTTTAGTCCAATCCGACTTACCAAGTAGCTTTTAGGGATTTTACCGCAGTTATATCCCTTAACGGCTTCACTCAATAGATTGGTTAACTCATAAGTGATCAGCTCAGAGAAAAAGGACCATAAGCGCATCGACAAGATGCCCATTTCATATATTCGAGACAGGGTCGAAATTCAGGATGTCACGGTAAATTTCTAAAGCAATTGGTAGTCTTTGAAGTACAAAGAAATATAGGTTAAAAATTGTTAAGTGACTAACTTAGTTGCTAATCATTTTTTTTTGGTACTTTCAAAATTAAGGTTGGTAATTTCTTATAAAAGTGAGCACTTCTAAGGCACTGGTTAGTTAAAGTGGTGAGGCATGAGAATAAATATCTGTAGATTTTTAAAGTGGTAAGTTACCTTTGAATCAAAAGAAATGTTGGTGCATTTTAAAAGCAAGCAAGATATAAAGTTGGCAAGTGACTAAAATGTTGGCATCTTAATTCGCCGAATCACGGTACATTAATCATATTAAGATTGGTAAATTTGAATGAAAGTGAGTAACTTCAAATATGGCGATAAGCCACAAAAATAAATGTTGGTACATTATTAAAGTAGTTGGTACCCTTGAAAGTATAAAAAGATGTCAGTCACTTCTGTTGAAAAATCTCCCACTTAGTTTTGGAGTTGACAAAACTTTTTGCTTCCATCATCTTTGCTTTTGAAGATTTTTCGAAAACCTTTTCTAGAAGCATATCTTACTATGATGAGCCTAGAATGAGATACTATCCAAAACGAAGAAGAGTCTAGCATAAGACTTAATGAGTTTGTGACGTAGATCTAGATTGAACTTATTTGGAAGTTATTATATAACGTCTAGTTTCTTGGTAAAAGATTTTACTTTCCATTTATACAAATATTGATTGAATTACTCACAACTTGATGAAATCAATTTAGAAAATAAGTTCCTTTTTGAGAAGTATCACTTATGAAAACTAAGATTTTGATTATATAGGCAATCGGAATCAAGTGGAAATTTTATTCCTATCTTCAATGGCCACAAGATCCCTTTGAAAGATTTGGTCCAATGGTTTAATTAGAAGAATTTTTTTCGGGGAATGTCAATGACTAGTATGGCATGGAGGAGCTTTTAAAGGAGGTCATTCAGTTAAGAAGAAGGGGGAATGTGAATTTGAAATTCCAAAGTTTGAAGCTACTCTTATTTATTTGTCTTCGTCTATGACCATTACAAAGTGTGATCAAGAGAGAAAACACAAAAAGAGTGTTTTAGTGAGTTAGAGAGAGATCTATCATTAAGTGTTTACATTCATAAGTTATAATTTTTCGTAAATCCTATAGTCAAATCCAACCAGTAGGTAGTCAGTGCAGGAGAGTGAATGTAGGGTTGATCTAAGCCAAATTACTATAAAATTCATTTGCAATTTTTCTTCCCTTAACTCTGTTTATTTCAAGTTTGTTGCTTACTTGCTGTTTAGAAGTTTGGTGTCTCTTGAAACCGTTTCTGTTCCTCTTTCAAATTTAACTGGAAATTTAATTTTATTCCACAATAGTTTGGTAAAATTTCTTTAAACACCTATTCACCCATCTCTACCTGTTAGATCTAGCTACATCAACTTCTTTTACCACTAGGGATTTGTAAAGGCATTCCCATGCTTTCGTTAGCTTAGAAATTGATGGTTGTGGGTTTGATTCCTATTATGAGGAACTCAAATTTAGCGGGGGGCTTTGGCAGTGAATTATTGTACTAGTTCGATTCCAAGTAGCCCACTAATTACTACCGTGCCCTTAGGTTATGAATACATGCAAGTACTTTTCAAAAGCAAGTAAGGTGAAAGTTGGCAAGTGACTTAGATTTGTTGGTATTTTAATGCGATGGTGCATCAATCAAATCAAAGTTGGTTATATTGAATAAAAGTTAATAACTTCAAAATATTGGTACGTTATGAAAAATAAATGCTAGTAACGTAAAGTATGTGGTAATCTTGGAAGTATAAAAAAATGAACATATTTTTCAAGTTGGTAAGTGACTAAAATTAGTTTGTTAATATGGCGAATATCGGTACACAAGCTAAATTAAAGTGGCAATTTCAAATAATTTTTTCTAACTTCCACGGAGTTAGTTATAAAAATAAATATTGATAGATTACTAAAAGAGTTGGTAATATTTGAAGTATGATAAAATATTCATACTTGTCAAACCTTGTTGGTAAGTTACAAACACATGACCAGTTAAGTAGTTATCAAGAATTTTTTTTCTCTAGCGACATTTAACATTCACTAACCATATCATCAATTTAACCACATGTAACTATGAAATTCTTCACTCCTGATATCATAAAACTTGAATTGTGATAAGAGACTCCCATGAGTAAGGATCTGTGGCAAGTGAACAAGCAATCATAATTGGAATAGTCAAAAAGGTAGAGACTCAATTCATCATTTTTGTAAAAGAAAGCTTATATCAAGCATTGACAATTTTACATCTTAGCAATACGGAGAACAGCAATGTCTCAATCCAGACTAGATTCGAATTGTCCTCTCTTTCTTCACCTTTTGTATTTTGAATGAAAGGATTTGCTACTCTTGTCATTCCTATAATTCATATGACTTTTATTCCATAAATGAGCAACACAAGTAAATAAATTTTTCTCCCTTTCCTGGAAAAGCATGTAATTGAACTTGAGTGTCACATTTTTGAATTTTTTTTTTCGAATTTTATTATTCTGTAATGCACCTTTTATGCTTAGTTTTATTTTTGCGATACATTGTATGGTTAGTTACTTATATTGGCCATTACCTTTTATGGTTAATTGGCACAATACCCTGAACTCACCTTATACAGTTTGCATGCTCTTTTTAGTCTTTCCCTGGATAATGATTGAGTCAACCCATTAACGTAATAAAACATGGCATCTTTGGAGAAAATTGAATTTAAGCAATTCATTTAAACTGATTCGCCCGAAATAGAAAGAAGTATCCGATTCTCCTCACTATATTGGGCTTGTCATTCAATGGATATAATAGTATGAAACCTATTTATTTTTTTGTTACATTAAGGACCATCAGGATTTTGTAGATTTTGTTGATATGTTTGACCGGATCTAACCCCATTTGGACGTGATACGTGACAAACAGGTGGCTTCCATGTTTTAGTAAGCAATTGGAGATAAGAACCAACGTATTAATAGGAAATTAAATTAAATTGCCTACTCATTAGCATTGGTCCGCATGGATAACTTTCTTTTCTCGGATTAATAGCAATTTTGTCCGAACAAAGAAGGAAAATAAAATCTTAACCACAAAGTGAATCCAGAAAGCTGTTGAATAGCAAGACTACCCCTCATAGAGGCAAGCCAGCACTATAAAATCTCGCCTTCTGCCAGTACTTTGGCCACACCCTACTCTTTCACTCACTATTTAGTGTCAATGCTCTAAAGATTACTCTGGCCCAAAGCATCAGACCAAGTTCTTCATACATACAGGTTTGCTACCTTGCCCTCCTGTTCTTCTTGGTTAATTTTGATGCGCTCATGAAGTTGTGTGTGAGGAATGATGAAAAAACAAATATCTATTCACATGATGTGAAATAATTAGTCAATCTTTCACGATATACTCGTACAACGAAAGTGCTTTGAACATGCAACAATTTCATTTCTTTCATTTGTCCGGCAAACTTTTACTGTGATCGTTGAGTCCAAGAAAGTTTATACATGTTCTTGCTGATGTCCTGCTCCTCGACTGACGCCGTATTGTCCTGCAGAGTCTGATTGAAAATGGCTTGACTGGTGAATGCAGCTGCGCCATCCACCGCTGCTCCTGCAGGCGAAGGCACGATGACTAATGACCAGCGCTTCCAGCTGACGATCATTATTGGAACATACTTTGGGCCTCATCTCCAAGGGGAAAGGCCAGCCCACAAGTCAGCGATGCAGCGAATACGCAAGAGATTCCCACAGTATATTCCCGATCAGGCTGGGTCCCAGATGATGGTGGTACAAATGATGCACATATACTATTGTATACTCAGGAAGGCCAGTCAATCTGTCATGGTGGCCCTACCTTTGTTGCTCAAGTTCTTCTGCGACACGCTTCCAGCCAGAATGCTTGGTCCTGGTAGCAACAACCTGCAGTTCCTCAAATTCATTCCAACCAACCTGCACCCTTGTTCGCATGTCGAAGAGCGATTCATGGCAATAGATAACATCGTCTTCATCGATAACCTGAGCACCTCTTACCTCAGGGAAGAGGTTGTTGCGAGGCATAAGACTTTGACTGGGCCGCAGGATTTCGTTCTGGAGAAGGATGCTGCCAAGCAACCTAATTATGTCACCGATGAGGTGTTCTATGAAGTGATAGCACGAGAGGGGCGTTCAGAGGGACAACCTCATTTTTCCGTGCCCTGTCGTGGTTCTCATGGAAGAAAATGCAACATCAGCGGGGCGTTTTCTCCGCTCAATACGACAGGTGCCGCTGCCACCTGTAGTGCTGGAGTTGGAGTGGTTTGGAATGCGGAAGTGGAGCTTGCAGGATCCATCACAGGGCGTGTGACCCTTGCAGAGTCTGAAGACTGTTACCTGTTTAACGTTTCACCTCCAGGGGTCAGAATAGATCAAAGTAAGTCTCCGATGGCCTTAAAAAACCTCAATATTTGTAGGTCAAGAAGCTAATTACTAAATTTTGACTATTCTCCATTTGGTTGATTCTGTATAACATGGTGATGTATATGTGTTAACGAATTTCTCGGAAACTTCCTTGTGGAAGCTGCAGCCTTTAGCTGTGAATTCAACATGGATGGCGAGGTCATGATCGAAGGAGAGATTGCGACAGGTGGGAACACTGTTGAAAGCAGAACAGGAAACCCTTGTCCACCTGGACACTTCTCTCTCCGTTTTCAGCTGCCCGGTTCTGTCTATCCCAGACGTGCCAACTACAACTTTCGCTCAGATGGGATCTTCGAAGGAATTGTGAAGAAGCAGATCGAAAATTGATGACTTGCAGGCAGCTTGGCTTTGTTTTGAAAGAATGTAGGAAGTTACCGTAACTTGATTAGACACAGATCGTGTCCTATGTTTGGTCCTCTGTACCTTTTCCACTGCAAATATAATACAAACAAAGAATGGAATACAATTGCAAATAATTATGTTTACTGAATTTTCCGTAATGAACTACATTTGACTTTAAATTCTACTTTGATTATAGTATTGAAAGAACTTATTCAACTTTTATCTTAGTATATGCTCAAGGCAAACAGAACAATCCAATATTATTGATACAAAATGATATGTCTATCTTTCTAGTGTCAAGCTATGTACCATTGTTCACTTGGGGTGTCAGATGGGCGGGTTAAGTCTCATTGAAAATAATTTGACCCATATTGACCCATTTTCATGCAATATATTTTTAAAGACCCAAACTCAATCTGATTCTAAGCTAACCCATACCCGACCTAACCCATATTACTAAAACACATCCATGCTTAAACTTAACTATAAAAATAAATACCAACTCATATAACCCACTTTAAGCTCTTCCGTTGTATTTGATAGTTGAGATAAAATTTATTATATTTTGTGTTTGATGCTTATTTAAGATAGGAGAAAGTTCGATATAAGGGAATATAGATCGGATAAAATTATCTCATGTGGGAGGTGGGTTTAAGGTGAATATGATTTTTAACATCCATAATAATAAAGTTATTTGTCTCAAATAACAAACTTTTTATATTAATAAAATTAAAATTATATTTCAATATAATAGTTTTTTGAATTTCAATATAAGAAATTCAAAATAACAAAGTATAACAATTTATTTATTTTAATTTAAGTAAACCACAAGGATAAATGTCGGGAAATTATTAAAGGAGTCAGTGGTTTTGTTTTACTTTTCCAAACTTGACAAGATTGAAAGTTGACAAGTGGTTATAGTTAGGTGGTATATTAATGTGAGGAATGTCGATACGAAAGTCAAATTAAGGTTGGTAATTTTGTATAAAGTTAGTAACTTTCACGGCATTAATAAGCCATAGAAATAAATGTAGGTAGATTTTTAAACTAATTGGTTGTCCTTGAAGCACAAAGATATATAGGTTAAACAATTGTGGAGTGACTAAATTAGTTGCTGATGGATGTGGTACTTTTTAAATTAAGGTTGGTAATTTCTTATAAAAGTAAGCACTTGGCATTGGTAAGGCACAAGAATAAATATTTGTAGATAATAAAGGTGGTTAGTTATCTTTTAAGCATAAAGAAATGTCGGTAAATTTTTAAAGCAAGTGAGATAAAAAGTTGGTAAGTGACTAAAATTAGTTGGCATCTTAATACGACGAATCATGGTAAATCAATCAGACTAAAGTTGGTAATTTCTAATGAAAGTGAGTAAGTTCAAAGATGTTGATAAGCCATGAAAATAAATGTTGGTTCGTTATTAAAGTAGTTGATAACCTTGGAAGTATGAAGAAATGTCGTCACTTCTTTTACTAGTAGGGATTTGATCCCGTGGTAAAGGCATTTCCGTGATTTCGGCTAAGAAATTAATGGCTATGGATTTAATTCCTATTATGGGGAACTCAAATTAAGTGGGGCTATGGTAGTGAATTATTTTACTAGTTCATTGTCAGGTAGTCTGATTATTACTACCGTGCATTTGGATTATAAAAAAATCATAATTACTTTGCATAAGCAAGTAAGGTGAAAAATTGGCAAGTAACTAACATTTGTTGGTATTTTAATGCGACGAATGCTATTGCATAATCAAATCGAAGTTGGTTATTTTGAAAAAAAGTTAGTAACTTCAAAGATATTGGTATGTTATAAAAATAAATGCTAGTACATAAAGTATATGGTAACGTTGGAAGTATAAAGAAATGTACATAATCTTCAAAATCCAGCGAGATAAAAAGTTGATAAGTGATTAAGATTAGCTTGTGTCTTAACATGACGAATATTGATATTCATTTCTAACGTCCGTGGTGTTGGCAAGTCATAAAAATATACATTGATAGATTATTAAGATATTTGGTAATTTTTGAAGTATGAGAAAATATTTGTAGTTGTCAAAACTTGTTGGTAAGTTACAAACATAGGACCAATTAAATAGGTTATCAAGACATTTTTTTGGTCTATTGTGACATTTAACATTCACCAACCATATTACCAATTTACCCACATGTAACTTGTACAGATTTTTATCCATGAAACGCCACAAACGCACGTAGGGATCTGATCTCAAACTATGATATTCCTTACTCCCGATATCATAAAACATGATTTGTGACAAGAGACTCCCATGAGTATGGAGCCAAGGTAAGTGAACAAGCAATTATAAGTGGGAGAGCAATAAAAGGAAGAGGCTGGATTTTTCATCCTCGTAACAAAATGCGTATGTCAATCATTCACAATTTTTACATCTTAGCAATACAGAGGGCAGCAATGTCTCAGTCCAGACCAGATTCGAATCAACCTCTCCTTTTTCACATTTTTTTTTTTAAATGAAAGGATATGCTACTCTTGTCATTCCTATAATTCACATGATTGTTATCCTATAAATGGGCAACACAAGTAACCAAATTTTCTCCTTTTCCTAGAAAAACATGTTATTAAACTTTTTTTTTGGTAAGTACATGTTATTAAACTTGAATGTCATTTCGACCAAAAAAAAAAAAAAAAAAAACTTGAGTGTCATGTTTGTCATTTTCATTTGTCAGAATTCTATCGTTCTCGAATGCCTCTTTTATGCTTGGTTTTATTTTTGCTATACCTTGTATAGTTATTTACTTACATTGGCCATTACCTTTTATGGTTAATTGTGTGACATCCCGATTTTCTAATTCTATTTTCAATAAATTGAGACGGGCATTTCGTTGACACGCATATAGTTCTTTTCCTTGAGTCGGCCACTCATGGGATAACTAGTCTATCAAGTGAAGCCGTTAAGAAATTCTAATGCATCGGACTCGAGAATTTGACCAGGAAACGACCTTTCGATCGAGTTAATCTGCGAGGGTTATTACGGCACAAATAAAAATCGATTAGAGACTGGAGATAGGTCAACTCGATAGAGGCATGTGATCGAGTGTGGGTGATTCCACTAGATCGCACAATTTTGTCGATCGGCACTGGACCGACTTTTCTGTCGATTGGGTATCCTGTGTCCGTATTTGAAACCTTGAGATTACCTCGACAACCGAAAGTCGTCAATGTGTCAAAGATGTACATTGTGGCTTGAATTGATCAACCACAGGTCAAATGCATGAAAATTTCTAAAAGCTACCCGGTAGATTAGGACGCGCTAGTATCGTGCCAAAGTGAAATTAACCGTGAGATTGAGATCGAATTCTGAAATTGGAAGTCATGATGTGTCACAAGTCTTATTAGGAACATTGGAGTAATTTATGGACTTTAATTGTACTCATTTGGAAGAGAATTGATTGGAATTGAAGAAGTTGATGTATAAGATTTTATGCCTCGGCGGAAAATGAAATTGAACCTATTGAAGATTGTTGTGGGAGGTTTGGAGATAGTAGAGTATGACATCATTAAGTGATGCCATGGTGGGCCATTTTGTTGGATTAAAGAAAGGGAAAAAGAAAAGAAATGATCCCCCTTCCTTCTCTCTCCTCCCTCTCTCCTTCCTCTCTCCCGTCGACCCTCTCTTCTCCATCTCTCTTGGCTGCTTCGAAAGCCCAGCAGACTAGTGAAGCCAGATCTGCCGTCGTCACCTCTTGTCGTCATCGTCGCTCACCGAAGCCGGAATCGCCGCCACAGCTCCGCCCCTCTCTCTCCCCTTTGTTGTTCGACCGTCTTTCCTCTTTCTCGGGTGTGCCTTGAAGGCTTCGAGACCCGAAGCGGCAACCGGAGAAGCCTCGTCCGAAGTTGCACGCCGCCGTAGGAGCCTCCGCCACCACCCGTCGCCGTTTGTCCCCGCGCTCAGCCGCCGTTGCCTCGCCACTGCTCCGCTCGTCTCGGCCTCCCTCTCGCCCAGCTCGCCATTCCAGCGAGCTGTTCAGCTCGTCCCAGCCGCTGTGGGTCATCGTCGGAGCTCCCTCTGTTGCCGTACGCCGCCGCCTGGACCATGGAAGCTTAGCCAGACCACCACCGGCCTTGTCCAGCTCAAACCGGCGCTAGATCTGCCCTCAACCGGCAGAGAGCAGTGAGCAGAAAAAATGGGTATCTCAGCCTGGTTTTGGCCCGTTTTGGTCGGCTTCCTGTCCCCGGATGCTTGGCCCGCTTTGAAGAAAGTTGTTCCTCTCGGCGTCCCCGTCGTTTTGGTCCACTCGACTCGCTAATCCGGTAAGTTTAGCTCACTAAATATTGATTAGACGTTTAATGATGCCCTAAGTGTGCTTAGTTTAAGTTAAGTGAGCTTATGTGGTTAGTTTAGTTTATTTAATTGTGATTTAGATTAAGATGTTTGTTTAATTTAAAGCATGTTTAATTAAAGGCTAAGAGAGTTTATTTAATAATAAACCTTGATGGGACATAATAGAATTTTAATTTTGAATTATTTAATTGTTTCGAAATTCTGAAATTTATAATATTATATTATATTCCGAAATTATAAAAAAAAAAAAAAAACGGAAAAATTATTTTTGACCCGATTGCTCGAGAATTTCGTGCCAATCGCTGCTGTGTATTTAGAATTTGAATTTGATGATTGATTGTGGCAAATGGAGTGTGATTGCGATAAATAGGGATTCTTTTTATAAAATCCCAAGTGTCAAAATTTGATGGAAGAACGACCGTGATTGACCACCTATTAGAGGTCGTGCCCAATAGGGCCGTGATTGACCACCTAGTCGAGGTCGTGCCCATCGGGCCGAGATCTACCACCTAATTAAAGGTCATGCCGAGTGGGGCCGTGATTGCTATTGGTTGTTAAACCTTCCTGTAAGGTCGTGATTGAAAGCAGCGATTGATTTGCTAGAATGACATGTAATCGGCCGAGTCGATTGATCGCTGAGACGATCCAAGTGGTTGAATTGTTATGATAATGTGATTGTACCATAGTTGTTTGGTTATCGTAATTGCACGTGGTTGAATTATATAAACTGTGCTAACCTGCAAATGAAGACTAATGCGAGATAAGTCTTCTTGATGTTGTGGCTAGGCCACCCTAGGCGTATTTTCTTTCTAATAGGGGTTTAGGGGGTTGAACTTGCTGAGACAATGTCTCATCCCGGTTGTGGGATTAAAATTTCAGGTCCCTGGTGGACGGTGCGGGTAGATAACTTTGGTTGGCCTTGAGGAGTTGCAGAGGTGAAGTCATAAGGATTGGAGAACGTGTCCGACTTGTAGGTCGTAGGACAGTTTCTTTTTAAGAGCTGGTCTTTTGTAGACTTTTGGCCGTAAATCTCTGTTTGTAATTCTATTGAATTATGAAAGTGTTATGTTGTGGTTTTGCTTCCTGCTTTTCTATCCCGTATTTCATTGTTAGGAGTTTCATAAGACGTTCCGCTTGCGCAATAATAAATGAATGGGGTCGGCGACACTACCTGGGAATGTCGCATTTGCATGACCATGGTGGGATGTTGGCGCGCTCGAGGTTCGGGGCGTGACAAATTGGCACAACAAATTTACACACTGACCTTACCTTATACAGTTTGCATGCTCTATTTGGTATTTCCCTGGACAATGATCGAGTCAACCCCGTTAACGTAATAAAACAAAGCATGTTTGGAAGAATCGAATGTAAGCAATTCATTTGAATTGATTTACCCAGAATAGAAACAAATATCCGATTCTGCTCAATAGAATGGACTTATCATTAAATGGATTTATTAGTATCAAACCTATTTATTTTGGTTTATGAAATGAAGGACTTTCTGGATTTTGTAGATTTTGTTGATATGATTGACCGAATCTAACCTCATTTGGACCTAATATGTAATACTAATAACAAACAGGTGGCTTCCATGTTTTAGTCAGCAATAGGACATTCTGGGCACTTCGATCGGCGCTGGATTAGGAGCGGAGGCATTTGTTCTCGTAGCTGCCACCAGCCGTGTCATGACTGCTTTTATAGATTGAACGGATTGCCCAAGCGCCAAAAACCTTTCTACTGATTTATCATGTCTAATTTTGATTTTGGACATAATACAAATTAGGAAAGATTTATTTCAAAACCATGATGATTTAAACATTGTTATTAGATTGTTTACAAATCTTTACACAACTTAAATTGGGATATAAATGGATTTGCAAAGATAATGGGAAGTCTTTTTAGAAAACCAGTACCTGCAAAATTACATGGAAATGGAACCGTAGTGTGGTGCCTCAAAAGGTCGCAAATATATTGATAGTCTTCTTTTCTACAAAATCGGGCAAGACAATCAATTGGCTCATTTTGAATGGTTGGAGTTTGGGCACACTCCGCGGTGATGTGAGTCATGATGTTATATATAACTAGGCTTGATTCAAAGCCTAGAGGTTGAAAGGTTCCAGACTTATCACATTCACCTAGTTAGGATCGTTGAACGAGTGAAGCTAAGCGGATGAGTTTTTCACCAACAACGGTGGGTCAAACCACGACCGTCGTGAAACCATTTGATCGTTTTTCTAGTCCAGGGAATTTAATAGGTGCCATCCAACATTGGTAGTGAGTGTTATATCACTATGTCGCGACCTCTTTTTTTTCGGCGCCCGCAATCGGGTACGGGCGCCTAAGGAGGCTAATGGCTCGGCTGAAATTAGTTATGCCCGGACTCTCTCAAGTCCACCAATTCACGACTTTAATAGTCTGAGTTTTTAACCTGTAAATCAATTTTTAAAATGGAGTCGCCACTAATCGATTTGGGGTGGGTCGATTAGAAACCCAAGCGAAGTATCGGGAGAAAATACTCGCTCCCGCGCAACCGGAGAAAATTAGGATCGGGGACTTGATTACATTAGTTAATCACTAATGCCCTTTCGGTACCTAATCTTGTTTAAACCCCGAGGCCTTTTGGATGCTTGAGGGATTTTCCATGCAATTTGGGAAAGAAAAACATTTTTGAGTCTTTTTCTAAATTTTTGACATAAAATGGAGTTTTTGGCCTTTTTTGGTATTTTTGGAAAATACAAGCCTTTTTGGCTTTTTTTGAATTTTTTTTGCTTTTTCATGAATTTTGGCTTTTTTGGATTTTTGGCATTTTTTGGAAAATATGGAATATTTTTATTTTTGATTTTTTTCGAAAAATAAAATATTTTTTAATATTTTTCAAAATATTTTTGGAAAATAAATCATTTTTTATTTTTCTCGATTTTTTAGAAAATAAAACATTTTTCGACATTTTTTAAACATTTTTCGATTTTCTGAAATTAAAACATTTTTTAATATTTTTTTCGAAATTTAAACATTTTTTGATTTTTTTGAAATAAAATATTTATTTTTTATTTATTAGAATATTATTTTATATTAAAATAACAAAATAAAACCGACCCGAGTCGGATCCGCGGATTGTCCGACCCGGGCCGGAGACCCAAACGCGTTGCGGGCCCGACTCGGATTTTTCGCTTTTTTTTTTTTTTTTTTTTTTTTTTAATAATTAAAATGACGTCGTGGCCGGGCGTTTGGGGACGCCCGGCCCGGCCCGACGACCCGGTTTCCTAGCGGAACCCTACCCGGGTCCGACCCGGGGAAACCCTACCCGGAAACTGGGAAACCAGGTCGGACGGACCCACGAGTTGACCCGGTTCCCGGCCTCCTTTCTCCTTTGCTCGCTCGCGGCGCTGGTGAGGGGGAGAAGCGTCACTAGCAACGACAGCAGCGACGGCGGCCACAACGGCCGCGACGACGGGCTAGACGGCGATGACACGACCGACGGCGGCGACAAAACGGTTCCGGCGAGGATGAGTGAGGACGGGTCTGTATCGGTGTGGCCAGCGGCGGCACGGGGGGGTGTGACGGCGACTACGCGATCGGAGGCGGCGGATACCTAGTGGTGGCTGACAAAGGGCTGTAGGTACGGGCGGCGGATTGGCGACGGCGTCCCCGCAATTTCCGAGATCTGGTGCAACCTTGGCGAATCGGCTACCGCAACGGCGTCGGAGTGGTGGCGGAGACGCGGGCCGTGCCGGCAATACGAATCCCGGATCTGGTCAGATCTGGGCCGTCATCGGCTCGCCTCGCCGCTCGCGCTTCCTCCTATCTCCCCTACTTTCTCCTCCGGCGAAGCTTGGATCCGCAGCCGCGAGTCTTCGGACCCCCCCCCGAAGTCTCTCGGTGGGGTGTCCAAGGGTCTGCGACCCGATCCGCCTCTCTCTCGCTCGCTCTTCGATTCCTCCCCCGAAGTCTCTCAGTGGGAAGATCTCGGAGCTTGCTCCCCTCCTCGACGACGGAAGTGCTCCGCTATTTATAGGCGAGGAGGTCCGGTTGACGGAGCTTCGACCGGCGGTCCCCTTCGCGCGCCGAACGGTTCTCCTTGGCTGGACTGGCGTCCCATCAGCGAAGCATGCTCGGCATTGATGGTGCCTGAGATCTTATCCTCTCCGGCCGACGTTGGCCTACTCCCCTTGGCCGTAGGCCGTCCTTTGCGCGCGTCGTCGTCTTCTGCGCGTGAACTACAGAGGCGGAGGAAGAAGGAGCGAGGAAGAAGAAGGAGGAAGAAGAAGGAGAAAAGGGGGGGCCAAGTCGTGCGAGCCCACGTGAAGAAAAGGGGGGGCTGCTGCTTTTGTTTTTTTCTTTGCTTTTATTTGTTTTTATTTGTTTTTTTGTTGTTTTCTCTTTTTATTATCTATTTATCCGAAAAGACAAAATAAAATAAATTAAAAACTTAATTAATAAAATAAAATAAGCCTAAATAAAATTAAGGCGTCAACACACTATGATAGAGATGAACAATCCAATATCAAAGGAGGTTAAATTAAGGTCGGCTATTGCGAATAATAGCTAGTAACTTTGAAGATATTGATAAAATACAATAATAAATGTCGGTAGATATCAAAGTAGTTGGTAATCTTGAAAGTATAAATGAATGTTGGTACTTTAAACAAGATAAAAATGTCGTAAGCGTCTATAATCGGCCGGTGGCTTGATATGATGAATGTTGGCGCTTTACTCAAATTAAGGTTGGAAATTTCAAGTAAAAGTTAATAACTTGAAAGGTGTCACTAAGCCACAAGAATAAATGTTGGTAAATCATTAAAGGAGTTGGTAATTTTGCCGTTACTTTTCAAAACCTAACAAGATAAAAAGTTGATAAGCGGTTATAGTTAGTTGGTATATTATTGTGAGGAATGTCGGCAGGACAATCAAACTAAGTTTGATAATTTTGAATAAATTTAGTAACTTCTGCGGCATTTATAAGCCGTCAAAATAGATTGTAAATTTCTAAAGCAATTGGTAGTCTTTGAAGTACAAAGAAATATAGGTAAAAAATTGTTAAGTGACTAACTTAATCGCTAATCTTTTTTTGGTACTTTCAAAATTAAGGTTGGTAATTTCTTATAAAAGTGAGAACTTCTAAGGCGTTGGTTAGTTAAAGTGGTGAGGCATGAGATTAAATATCTGTAGATTTTTAAAGTGGTTAGTTACCTTTGAATCAAAAGAAATGTTGGTGCATTTTAAAAGCAAGCAAGATATAAAGTTGGCAAGTGACTAAAATGTTGGCATCTTAATTCACCGAATCACGGTACATTAATCATATTAAGATTGGTACATTTGAATGAAAGTGAGTAACTTCAAATATGGTGGTAAGCCACAAAAATAAATGTTGGTACATTATTAAAGTAGTTGGTACTCTTGAAAGTATGAAAAGATGTCAGTCACTTCTGTTGAAAAAACTCCTACTAAGTTTTGGAGTTGACAAAACTTTTTGCTTCCATCATCCTTGCTTCTGAAGATTTTTCGAAAACATTTTCTAGAAGCATATCTCACTCTGACGAGCCTAGAACGAGATACTGTCCAAAATGAAGAAGAGTCCAGCATAAGACTTAATGAGTTTGTGACGCAGATCTAGATTGAACTTATTTGGAAGTTATTATACAACGTCTAGTTTCTTGGTAAAAGATTTTACTTTCCATTTATACAAATATTGATTGAATTAAACACAACTTGATGAAATCAATTTAGAAGATAAGTTCATTTTTGAGAAGTATCACTTATGAAAACTAAGATTCTGATTGTATAGGCGATCAGAATCAAGTAGAAATTCTATTCCTATCTTCAATGGCCACAAGATCCCTTTGAAAGATTTGGTCCAATGGTTTAATTAGAAGAAATTCCTTCGGAGAATGTCAATGACTAGTATGGCATGGAGGAGTTTTTAAAGGAGGTCATTCAGTTAAGAAGAAGGGGGAATGTGAATTCGAAATTCCAAAGTTTGAAGCTACTCTTATTTATTTGTCTTCGTCTGTAAGCATTACAAAGTGTGATCAAGAGAGAAAACACAAAAAAGTGTTTTAGTGAGTTAGAGAGAGATCTATCACTGAGTGTTTACATTCGTAAGTTATAATTTTCTATTAATCCTATAGTGAAATCCAACCAATAGGCAGTCAATGCAAGAGAGTGGATGTAGGGTTTATCTAAGCCAAATTACTATAAAATTCATTTGCAATTTTTCTTCCCTTAACTCTGTTTATTTCAAGTTTGTTGCTTACTTGCTGTTTAGAAGTTTGGTGTCTCTCGAAACCGTTTCTATTCCTCTTTCAAATTTAACTGGAAATTTAATTTTATTCCGCAATAGTTTGGTAAAATTTCTTTAAACACCTTTTCACCCATCTCTACTTGTTAGATCTAGCTACATCAACTTCTTTTTACCACTAGGGATTTGTAAAGGCATTCCCATGCTTTCGTCAGCGTAGAAATTGATGGTTGTGGGTTTGATTCTTATAATGAGGAACTCAAATTAAGCGGGGGGCTTTGGCAGTGAATTATTGTACTAATTCGATTCCAAGTAGCCCACTAATTACTACCGTGCCCTTAGGTTATGAATAAATGTAAGTACTTTTCAAAAGCAAGTAAGATGAAAATTTGGCAAGTGACTTAGATTAGTTGGTATTTTAATGCGATGGTGCATCAATCAAATCAAAGTTGGTTATATTGAATAAAAGTTAAATAACTTCAAAATATTGGTACATTATGAAAAATAAATGCTATTAACGTAAAGTATATGGTAATCTTGGAAGTATAAAGAAATGAACATATTTTTCAAGTTGGTAAGTGACTAAAATTAGTTTGTTAATATGGCGAATATCGGTACTCAAGCTAAATTAAAATGGTAATTTCAAATAAAATTTTCTAACTTCCATAGAGTTAGTTATAAAAATAAATATTGATAGATTATTAAAAGAGTTGGTAATATTTGAAGTATGATAAAATATTCGCACTCATCAAACCTTGTTGGTAAGTTACAATCACATGACCAGTTAATTAGGTTATGAAGAATTTTTTTTTCTCTAGCGACATTTAACATTCACCAACCATATCATCAATTTACCCACATGTAACTATGAAATTCTTCACTCCTGATATCATAAAACTTGAATTGTGATAAGAGACTCCCATGAGTAAGGATCTGTGGCAAGTGAACAAGCAATCATAATTGGAATAGTAAAAAAGGAAGAGACTCAATTGATCATTTTTGTGAAAGAAAGCTTATATCAAGCATTGACAATTTTACATCTTAACAATACGGAGAACAGCAATGTCTCAATTCAGACTAGATTCGAATTGTCCTCACTTTTTTCACCTTTTGTATTTTGAATGAAAGGATTTGCTACTCTTGTCATTCCTATAATTCATATGACTTTTATTCCACAAATGGGCAACACAAGTAAATAATTTTTTCTCCCTTTCCTGGAAAAGCATGTAATTGAACTTGAGTGTCATATTTTTGATTTTTTTTTTTGAATTTTATTATTCTGTAATGCACCTTTTATGCTTGGTTTTATTTTTGCGATACCTTGTATGGTTATTTACTTATATTGGCCATTACCTTTTATGGTTAATTGGCACAATACCCTGAACTCACCTTATACAGTTTGCATGCTCTTTTTAGTCTTTCCCTGGATAATGATTGAGTCAACCCGTTAACGTAATAAAACATGGCATTTTTGGAGAAAATTGAATTTAAGCAATTCATTTAAACTGATTCGCCCGAAATAGAAAGAAACATCCGATTCTCCTCACTATATTGGGCTTGTCATTAAATGGATATAATAGTATGAAACCTATTTATTTTTTTGTTACATTAAGGACCATCAGGATTTTGTAGATTTTGTTGATATGTTTGACCGGATCTAACCCCATTTGGACTGAATATGTAACAAACGGGTGGCTTCCATATTTTAGTCAGCAATTGGAGATAAGAACCAACGTATTAATAGGAAATTAAATTAAATTGCCTACTCATTAGCATTGGTCCGCATGGATAACTTTCTTTTCTCGGATTAATAGCAATTTTGTCCGAACAAAGAAGGAAGATAAAATCTTAACCACAAAGTGAATCCAGAGCTGTTGAATAGCAAGACTATCCCTCATAGAGGCAAGCCGGCACTATAAAATCTCGCCTTCTGTCAGTACTTTGGCGACACCCAACTCTTTCACTCACCATCTTGTGTCAATGCTCTAAAGATTACTCTGGCCCAAAGCATCAGACCAAGTTCTTCATACATACAGGTTTGCTAGCTTGCCCTCTTGTTCTTCTTGGTTAATTTTGATGTGCTCATGAAGTTGTGTGTGAGGAATGATGAAAAAACAAATATCTATTCACATGATGTGAAACAATTAGTCAATCTTTCACGATATACTCGTACAACGAAAGTACTTTGAACATGCAACAATTTCATTTCTTTCTTTTGTCCAGCAAACTTTTACTGTGATTGTTGAGTCCAAGAAAGATTATACATTTTCTTGCTGATGTCCTGCTCCTCGACTGACGCCGTATTGTCCTGCAGAGTCTGATTGAAAATGGCTTAACTGGTGAATGCAGCTGCGCCATCCACCGCTGCTCCTGCAGGCAAAGGCACGATGACTATTGACCAGCGCTTCCTGCTGACGGTCATTATTGGAACATACTTTGGCTGGAAGCGTGTCGCAGAAGAACTTGAGTAACAAAGGCAGGGCCACCATGACAGATCGACTGGTCTTCCTAAGTATATAATAGTATGCGTGCATCATTTGTACCACCATCATCTGAGACCCAGCCAGCTGATCGGGAATATACTGTGGCAACCTCTCGCGTATTCTTTGCATCGCTGACTTCTCTGGGAAGTCGGCGATGCAGAGAATACGCGAGAGGTTGCCACAGTATATTCCCAATCAGCTGGCTGGGTCCCAAATGATGGGGGTACAAATGCGACAAGTCGGCGATGCAGAGAATACGCGAGAGATTGCCACAGTATATTCCTGATTAGTTGGCTGGGTCCTAAATGATGGTGGTACAAATGATGCACGCATACTATTTATACTCAGGAAGGCCAGTCAATCTATCGTGGTGGCCCTGCCTTTGTTGCTCAAGTTCTTCCGCGACACGCTTCTAGCTAGAATGCTTGGTCCTGGTAGCAACAACATGCAGTTCATCAACTTCATTCCAACCAACTTGCACCCTTGTTCGCATGTCGAAGAGTAATTTATGGCAATAGATAACATCGCCTTCATCGATAACCCGAGAACCTCTTACCTCAGGGAAGAGGTTGTTGCGAGGTTTAAGACTTTGACTGGGCGGCAAGAGTTCGTTCTGGAGAAGGATGCTGCCAAGCTACCTATTTATGTCACTGATGAGGTGTTCTATGAAGTGATAGCACGAGAGGGGCATTCAAAGGGACAACTGTTGGATGTATGCCCTAAAGCTACTATGTAATAGTTACATATTAGGGATTTCAGTTGTACTATCATTATTATTATTTATTTAATGGCAATGACGTATTCATTCATTTATCCAATTATTTTATATTTATGAATGATTCCATAAAATTAGTTGCAACTAGACCTATTCTTGAGACATCAAGAATATATGTGACGGGTTCATAGTTAGGCTGAATCTTTAAACCGTTCCTGGTCAATTGATTATTGAGTGGATATTTATAATCCTGTTGAGACTAGTGTGTTCTTAATTTGACAATTAAGTATTGGATACTTAAGGGAATGATGAGTCGCATGCCATTGGGTATTATGATGCCCGAGTTAGAACACATGTGTTGTTAGCTGGATTCACTCCTATGTGGAAGAAGCCCAATGAGTTGGAAGCCCAAAAAGGGCTTGAGCCCATATGATAAATTATATGAGAAAATATGGTTTCTCACTATCTATATAAAGTGGTAGTCACAAAAAGAAACAGTAACAAGAGAAAAAAAGAAAGCAGAAAATCGAGGGTTGGAGCAATATCTCGATTTACATCAAGCTAGCATCGGAGGTCAATTCGTGGTCCGATTGAGCTGAAATTTTGTCAGCATGTTCGTGGCGCAATTTTCTCGAATCTGAGCAGTTTGATTTTCGTTTGAAGCTCCTTACATCAGGTTTTTCATGGATTGATCAAAACCTGCATTTTTTATCAAATTTATCCTTGATCTCTTGTGAAGTTCATGTGTATTGCCAAGAATTATGTTTTTGAGGTCTTTGCTGCTATGTACCTCTAGTATTTGCTAGAGAAGAATAATTTTGTTGATAGTGAAGAATTTCTGGTGGACTCCGGTCCCGTGGTTTTTGATCTCCTCACATCGAGGGGGTTTTCCACGTAAAAAACGTCTTGTGTTTGCGTGCTTAGTATTTATTTTACTCTACTGTATCGATTTCTATTAGGTTTACACAAGAGGGGAGATTATTTTATTCCGCTGCGTTGATTTGATATTGCTCGAATTATTACTGTGCTCCCATCAAAATGGTATCAAAGCATTTGATTATTGCTTGATTTTTCTGCTTTGTGTTAAACAATGGAAACGAATACGAGTAGAATGGTTACACTGAATGGTTCGAATTATCATATTTGGAAAGGGAAGATGGAAGATTTTTTATATGTGAAAGATTTTTATTTGCCCGTATTTGCCGGAGAGAAATCAGAGAATAAAACTGATGCTGAATGGTCTATATTTCATCGTCAAGTGTGTGGTTCTATTAGACAGTGGGTGAATGATAATGTTTTGAACCATATTATTGAGGAAACACATGCACACAGTTTATGGGATAAGCTCGAACAGTTATATGCTCGAAAGACTGGGAATAATAAGTTATTTTTGATAAAATAGATGATGGCTCTGAGATATCAAGATGGTACTCGTTTGACTGATCATTTAAATTCTTTTCAAGGAATTATAAATCAGTTGGCTGCGATGGGAATCAAGTTTGATGATGAGATACAAGCACTATGGTTGCTTGGTACTTTGCTGGACTCTTGGGAGACGTTCCGAACATCTTTGTCTAATTCTGTCCCAGATGGTACGATTACCATGGATTTGGCAAAGAGTAGTATTTTGAATGAAAAGATGAGAAGGAAGACACAAGGTTTGTCCTCTTCACATTCTGATGCCTTGGTTGTTGAGAAAAGGGGAAGAAGTGAGTCTCAAGGTCCAAGAAATAGAGATAAAAGTTGAGATAAAAGCAGAGGTAAGTATAATAAATTTACTAATGTTGAGTGCCATTATTGTCATCAGAAGGGACATATTCAGTGGTTTTATCTCCAGTTAAAAATGGAGAAACAAAATGAGAAAGGTAAAAAGAAGAAAAGTGATAATGACAGTGATAACAATCGTGTTGCTGCACTTAAAGAAGACTTTCTCATTATTTTTTATGGTGATGTAGTGAATTTTGTTTCTCATGAGACCAGTTGGGTAATTGATAGTGGTACATCCGTTCATGCTACGTCTCGTAGGGATTTCTTTACATCATACAAGTCAGGTGACTTCGGATCTGTGAAGATGGGAAACAATGGGCTAGCTCAAGCTGTAGGCATCGGTGATGTGTGCCTAAAAACTAGCAATGACATGAGGTTAGTATTGAATAATGTTAAACATATACTGGATATCTGCTTGAATTTGATTTTTACAGGCAAGTTGGATGATGAGGGGTATTGCAGCACCTTCAGTAGTGGTCAATTGAAGCTCACCAAAGGTTCTCTTGTTGTGGCTAGAGGTGAAAAATATTCTTCGTTGTACATTATGCAGGCAAAGTTGTCCACAGACAAAATTAATGCAGTAGACAACGAAGATGCAGCTAAGTTATGGTATAAGAGGCTCAGTCACATCAGTGAGAAGGGTTTGTCAATATTGGCCAAGAAGAAGCTCATTTCAGGATTGAAAAGTTCAAAGTTAAAGAAGTGTGCTCATTGTTTAGCAAGAAAACAGAACATAGTTGCATTTAAAAGCTCCCCTCCTTCAAGAAAGTCATGTATATTGGATTTAGTGCATTTTGATGTTTGCGGTCCTATGAAAACAAAATCACTTGGTGGCTCTCTTTATTTTGTTACCTTCATAGATGATTTTTCAAGGAAAATTTGGAATCATACCTTGAAAACTAAAGATCAAGTGTTAGATGCTTTTAAGCAATTTCAGGCTTAAGTTGAGAGACAGACTGGAAAGAAATTGAAATGCATCAGAACTGATAATGGGGGACAGTATATTGGACCTTTTGATGAATATTGCAGACAACAAGGCATTCGACATCAAAAGACACCTCCCAAGACGCCTCAGTTAAATGACTTAGCTGAGAGAATGAACAGAACACTGGTTGAAAGGGTAAGATGCTTACTTTCACAATCAAAGCTACCTGAATCCTTTTGGGGTGAGGCTTTAAGTACAGTTGTGCATGTATTAAATCTTACTCCATGCATTCCTTTAGAGTTTGATGTTCCTAATAGAGTTTGGACATGGAAAGATGTTTCTTATGATTATTTGCATGTCTTTGGGTGCAAAGCATTTGTGCATATTCCCAAAGATGAGAAATCTAAATTTGATGTGAAAACACAACAGTGCATATTTATTGGTTATAGACAGGATATGCTTGGCTACAAATTTTATGATCCGGTTAAAAAGAAAATTGTAAGAAGCAAAGACATTGTGTTTATGGAAGATCAAACAATAGAGGATATTGAGAAATCGAAGATGATTTCAGCACCATAGGTTAGTGATAATTTGCTTGATTTGGATCTAGTTCCTCTTACAAATATTCCTACACAGGTTGATGAAGAGCAGCAGGAAGTCAATGTTCCAAATAACGCACATGTTCCTGAACATGTTGAAATAGATAATACTATTCCTGAACCAAAGGCTCAATTAGATATTTCACTAGATATTCCAGTCCGGAGATCCGTTAGAGACTGACAACCTTCCACTAGGTATTCTGAAGATGAGTATGTATTATTGATTGATGCAGGTGAACCAAAGTGCTATGCAGAAGCAATAAAAGATGAGTACAAAAGCAATTGGTTCGATGCTATGCGAGATGAGATGTAGTCACTTTATGATAATCATACTTTTGAGCTGGTGAAGTTACCTAAAGGTAAAAGAGCTTTGAAGAACAAGTGGGTATATAGGTTGAAGCAAGATCAACATACTTCACAATCACAGTACAAAGCTAGAATGGTTCTTAAGGGATTCGGTCAGAGAAAGGGTATTGACTTTGATGATATATTTTCTCCGATAGTGAAAATGTCTACTATCTGTGTGGTACTAGGCTTGGCAACTACCCTAGATTTGGAAATTGAGCAATTGGATGTTAAAACAGTCTTTTTACATGGTGACTTGGAGGAAAAGATATACATGGAATAACCCGAGGGTTTTAAAGTGAAAGGGAAAGAGAATTATGGGTGCAAATTGAAGAAAAGTCTCTATGGCCTAAAACAAGCACCGAGGCAAAGGGTACAAAAAGTTTGCGTCGCTTATGCCGGAATAAGGCTATAAGAAGACTTCCTCGGATAACTGTGCGTTTGTCCAAAAGTTTCTAATGATGACTTTATTATTCTCTTACTTTATGTTGATGATATGTTGATTATTGGCAGAAATGCTTTAAGCATTGAGTTATTGAAGAAACAATTGAGCAAGTATTTTGCCATGAAAGACTTGGGCTCGGCGAAGCAAATTCTTGGCATTAGAATTACCCGAGACAGAGATGCTAAGAAGTTATTTTTGTCGCAAGAGAAATATATCGAGAAGATCCTTCAGAAATTTTACATGGACAAGGCTAAAGTGGTTAGTATTCATCTTGTTGCCCACTTTAAGTTAAATATGAAGCAAAGTCTTACGACTGATAAAGAGAAAAAAGATATGGAAAGTGTTCCATATGCCTCAGTTGTAGGAAGCTTAATGTATGCGATGGTATGTACACGCCCAAACTTGGCGCACACAGTTGGCGTTGTTAGTCGCTATTTGTCAAATCCAGGCAGAGAGCACTGGAATGCAGTGAAGTGGATTATGAGGTATCTTCGGGGAACTTCAAATTTGAAACTCAGTTTCGGGACCGGGAAACTTGAGTTAGTTGGATACACAGATTCCGACTTGGCAGGAGATATTGATACTCGTAAATCTACTTCTGGTTATTTGATTTCTTTTGCGGGTGGAGCTGTGTCATGGAAGTCAATATTACAGAAGTGTGTTGCACTTTCTACAACCGAAGCTGAATTTATTGCAGCGACTGAAGCTAATAAAGAGATGCTATGGATGAAGAAGTTCTTAGAAGAACTTGGGTTCAAGCAAAAGAGGTATTGCTATTTTTTGATAATCAAAGCGCAATTTATCTTTGTAAGAATTCATCTTTTCATTCTAGATTGAAACATATTGATGTTAGATATCATTGGATAAGAGATGTTCTAGATGAAAAGTTGTTGGAACTTGAGAAAATTCATACGGATCATAATGGCTCTGATATGATGACGAAGACTCTACCAAGAGAGAAGCTTGAACATTGCCAATTGATAGCAGGGATGGTGAATCCCTTCACATTGTCGTGAGGGAGAGATTTGTTAGTTGGGTTCACTCCTATGTGGAGGAAGCCCAATGAGTTGGAAGCCCAAAAAGAGCTTGGGCCCATATGATAAGTTATATGAGGAAATAGGGTTTCTCACTATCTATATAAAGTGGTAGCCACAAAAGGAAACAGTAACAAAAGAAAAAGAGAAAGCAGAAAATCTAGGGGTTGGGGCAATATCTGATTTACATCAAGCTGGTATCAAAGGTCGATTCGTGGTTCGATTGAACTGAAATTTTGTCAGCATGTTCGTGGCGTAATTTTCTCAAATCTGAGCGGTTTGATTTTCGTTTGAAGTTCCCTACATCAGGTTTTTTGTGGATTGATCAAAATCTGCATTTTTGATCAGATTTATCCTTGATCTCTTGTGAAGTTCATGTGTATTGCCAAGAATTATGTTTTTGAGATCTTTGCTGCGATGTACCTCTAGTATTTGCTAGAGAAGAACAATTTTGTTGATAGTGAAGAATTTCTAGTGGACTTCGGTCCCGTGATTTTTGATCTCCTCACATCGAGGGGGTTTTCCACATAAAAAACGTCTTGTGTTCGCGTGCTTGGTATTTATTTTACTCTACTATATCGATTCATATTAGGTTTACACAAGAAGGAAGATTATTTTATTCCACTGCGTTGATTCAATATTGTTCGAATTGTTACTGTTTTCCCATAAGGTGTTTGTATTAGACAAGTTCACTGAACGTGACGAATATGGAACGATTAGCAACATGGAACCTTTTAGCGTGATTAATGTCTAATTGTTCATGCTTTAGTCTTGTATAAATAATCCTTACACCTGAGGCATAGTGTTAACTTATGTGTCGAACAACTATGGTTTACGAGTGCACGTAATGCCGGGTTGTTGATTTGTCTTTATATCTGATGGTCATAGTTTGTTCATATACGAAGTTGCACGTGTGCGCAATATGGAATCCGTTTTCTTGTTAAATGCAAGGTATAATAATGATGTCCTATGTGATCTAATTATGACATTGCATTGAAATCCTCGGCCGGGGTTGTAACTGAGAATAAATTGTTTATGTTTCGAATAAAATACATGTCAATTAGATTTGTGTATATGATCGAATTAGTGACTTGACAAATATTTCATGGTCTTTGTTTGATCGAGACATAGTAAGACAGAGTGATTGAATTACACTATAGCCAAAACTGACAGGTTCATTATGTTCTTAAAGCATTCACACTATCTGGGTAGCCATAACATATTGTTAGATGTCAATCATGGCTTGTAAGACTCAAAAATTAATTGGGACAATTAATTCTTTTGGGAGTACTAATGTGTTAGTACATTTCTTACTACCAGCTTAGTAATGAACCTAGGGATGTTACACACCATAAACAATTAGGATAATATGGAACAAGAGAAAAATGATGTTACAAATGTGTTTGCAATTACTGCAATCGAATTGTGTCAACTTAAAATTAAATTAAATGATTTAATTTAATTTGTATTATAGTCACGAGCCTACTTACATATGATGCACTTGCATGCCCAAAGTGAATACATATTAATGTATTCCAAATGTACATATAAAGATTATGTTCTTTTTATTTTTAAGGGGATTGATTAATTATTCATTTAATTAATTAATTAATTAAAGTCGAAATGGTCAGCAATTCTTGCTGACCATTTGGCACGAATAATCATAAACATGCACGTTTGCACGTTTGCTTCGTGCATGATTGTGCACGATCAGCAACGGTTAAACCGTTGCTGATCCGTGAAGAATCTTTTTTTTAATGCCGCTTAAAAGGAAAGCCTCACTCTGCTCAAGCGAAAAAAAACAGCGGTTTCTTCTTGTTCCGGATCGGTCCTTCACCGTCAACATAAACATGAAGTTATGCTAGTTGCTGAAAATAGAGCAAAGTGTGTGTTCTTGTGTTTTAGAGATGCGAGAAAGAAGAGTGTTCTCTCGTTCAGGCCGTGACTAAAACATCAAGGATACAACAGATTATCTCCACGAGATTGCTAGCACGATCATAGTGGTGATTATCTGAAAGTTCTCTCTTCCGTTCGACATCCATTGTTGGTATGTCTGAACTAAAGGTCCGACGTTTGCGGGGCTCGAACTGTAGAACATCCGAACCAACTTGTTTAAAGCGTACTTCGAGAGGTAATTCGTTTAACTCCCTTTTTATATTCAGATTTTTGATTAAAACGCACTAACAGCGCCTTCGGAGAATCATGTTGTGGCACCCCCTGACGGCCCCCGATCCGTTAGGGTCGCCACATATCACCAACTTTCTCTCAACTTGAAAGTCTGATACCCTGATACCAAAGGATTTAAAAAGATCCATGAGTTCTGGGGGTCTACATTCTTTCCATTGGTCCCTGCACAGAAAATGTGGTAGAAGCGTATCCAACAACTCCCTCCCTTATATTCAGAAAATGATGCACACCAACTAAACATTTTATAAGTAAAAAGCCGAACACTTTTATTTACATAAGCCCGATGGACATTCTCAGTCGGTACACCAAAATTTGCCGTGGTTTTCTATACCCGGCTACATCTCAAAAGATACCCGACTTCTCCAACAGTATATACATAAGTCCATCAAGTAGTGTCGGCGTCCAAAATGCTACCTCTGTTGACTCTAGCTCTCGGTCACACCCATCCGTTCGGTCCATCTGCTGGTGGCGGTGGCAGTAGAAGTATTTTGTCTAGTTTGAAATATTAGTCCCCAAACGGGGTGAGTACAACCACTCAGCTGTAAAAGATCCACTAAACTCTATCATGCATAACCATCATAATCTAATTTCACGCAAGATAGACAAGACAGGTCATCAAGGAATGAGTGTGCATCTAAACCCTATAACTCTTCAATGCAATGACCGGTGCAGTTTCAACAAGCAAGATGCATCATGTCTAGTCACACAAGTCTCGATCATAGGGCCAAACTGTTATGACACATCCCATTCCATGCCATACAATTTAGTCCCATAACAGACCATACTCACGCTTAATATAATCACTAGTTTTAATCATTCAAATAGTTTTATCCTCCCAGAGGACCAATGTTTGCATCTTTCTGGGATTTCACACCCAATCCTGGCATCACGAAAGCCTCTGCGCTTGTATTCAAAATACAACCGGGCATCCAGAGTGTGTCTCGCCACACCTCTAGGCATCTCGCACCCCACTTGGCGTCACGAGGAACCTCCGGGGCTCTCCATGAAAATGGTTACCCCGGCCCTCCGGATTTACGTACCGACAAGCATACAATCGGGCATCCCGATGCTCCCAGGGAAAACCTCTAGGCATGTATTCATAATACAACCAGGCATCCAAAGGGCATCAACTCATTCAAACCTCTGGGCATCCGACTCCTAGGGCATCGTTGACCCGAGGGTCCAACGGTAACAATTAAGATCTTAATTTCCAAAATACTTTTCAATGCAATGACAAGATGTCCCATGAGTCTTCATCAAATCTCAATATTGCATGATATGCTGAATGTCAATATCATTATGTCAAATAACAACTCAAGATGCATTCACCTTTGGGACAAATTGAGCAAATTCGGAACAAAACAGCTCAAACATCACAATGCACAGTTTTAGTAACAATTTCAGAATAACCCCTAAATGAACTCAGAAAATTCTGAAATTTTGATATGTTACAGAAAAGACCTAAAGGAAAAAGTTTTATGAAGAACACTAAGTCATATTCATTGTATATCAAGAGCAGTAATTGCTATATTCTTTACTAACGTTCTGTAATAGCTTCCAGATTTAACATTTACAGAGAAAATCGTTTCACTGACCAAAACTTGTCCATTTATTCTCAAATTTTGGTATGTTATTCCTAAGGATGTTTCCTACAACTTTTATTAAGGGTTTGAAGTCCAATTCTAACTAGATAATTACAGAAAATTCACGGAATCATCAAAGGTCATGCTGTTTTCTATGAAACAGTTTACTAATTCTAAGAGAACTACTCCTACTCATTCAAGATCCTGCATCCAACATCCACAACCCAAACATCTCCAAGTCTATTGCACTCCACTAGACTACAACAGCACAACATGATATAGGTTAATGGACTTTCACTTGCCTCAAATCCTATGGTTCAACAGCTAGGGGTTCGGTTCGGCGGTGCGGCTCGACGGCGGCGAAGACAAGCGGCGTCGACGGTGGCAGCTCGAGCACGGACAGAGGGCGGTCTCCTTCCTTCCCCCTCACTCTTGCTCGCTGCTTGCTCACGAATTTCCCTCGCTCACTCGCTGCACTCACTCTCTCGCTCGCTGCGCTCACTCGCTCTCTCTCTACCTAAATTTTCTGCTCGGTTCCTTCTCTCTCTTGCTCACACTTACGAGCGTTTTGTTCCTCTTTTGGTTGACTAATTCCGTCAACCATGTGGGTGCGGTGGCAGCAAGATGGACGAACAGCAGCTAGAGGGACGTGGCTTCTGCATGTTGTGTTTTCTCCCTCGCCAAGACAGCTTGCTTTCCCATGCAAAACGTGGCTGCATTTGTTGATTAGTCACGGTAGAGGGCTCGGTGGCAGCAAAAGGGGCGACGTTTGCTGGGGAAAACGTGGGCTGCCACTTGCCCCTCCATGCACGACGTACCCCCATTTGGTTGACTACCCAAAGTCAACTAAATGAAATCCAAAGGTGAGCGTGAATGCATGGCCGTGCATGGCCATGCATGGTCGTGTATGGGCACTCCGGTGGTCGCATAGAGAAGGAGTAGGTTGATGTGGCTGCGAGTTTCGAGAATCGACGTCTCCGCATACATGTAGAGCTCACTTAGTACGGTAGCAATGCCGAAAGGTTAGCCTTGCGAGTGACGTTACGTAGGGAAACTTTCGACGAAACGATAGGTTATGTGATGATCGAATTGTCTTGACGCAACTAAGGCACGACTATGAAAGTATATCCTAGGATCATCACGTAATGTAACGTCTGGGTCCGACAATGAAAATAATAAAAGGTAACCGAATGTGGTGCCAATATTACAGTCCGACGACACTTCCGTTGATCCGTGACCAGCCATTACTTATTCTAGGTCTGACGAAAACCCGGATGCCACACATGTATAAAATATATCATCCTTATTTCCACTGCGTTCATTTTGTTAATTTCACTTATGCATGATTTATGAAACCCCAACAATAACCTCATTTTTCCGTGCCCTGTTGTAGTTCTCATGGAAGAAAATGCAACATCAGCGTGGCGTTTTCTCCGCTCAATACGACAGGTGCTGCTGCCACCTGTAGTGCTGGAGTTGGAGTGGTTTGGAATGCGGAAGTGGAGCTTGCAGGATCCATCACAGGGCGTGTGATCCTTGCAGAGTCTGAAGACTGTTACCTGTTTAACGTTTCACCTCCAGGGGTCAGAATAGATCAAAGTAAGTCTCCGATGGCCTAAAAGAACCTCAATATTTGTAGGTCAAGAAGCTAATTACTAAATTTTGAGTATTCTCCGTTTGGTTGATTCTGATTCACATGGTGATGTATATGTGTAAACGAATTTCTCGGAAACTTCCTTGTGGAAGCTGCAGCCTTTAACTGTGAATTCAACATGATTGGCGAGGTCTTGATCGAAGGAGAGATTGCAACAGGTGGGAACACGGTTGAAAGCAGAACAGGAAACCCTTGTCCACCTGGACACTTCTCTCTCCGTTTTCAGTTGCCCGGTTGTGTCTATTCCGGACGTGCCAACTGCAACTTTCGCTCAGATGGGATCGCAGGCAGCTTGGGCTTTGTTTTGAAAGAATGTAGGAAGTTACCGTAACTTGATCATACACAGATCGTGTCCTATGTTTGGTCCTCTGTACCTTTTCCGCTGCAAATATAATACAAACAAAGAATGGAATACAATTGCAAATAATTATTTTTACTGAATTTTCCGTAATGAATTATATTTGACTCTAAATTCTACTTTGATTATAGTATTGAAAGAACTGATTCAACTTTTATCTTAGTATATGCTCAAGGCAAACAGAACAATCCAATATTATTGATACATAATGATATGGGTATCTTTCTAGTGTCAAGCTATGTACCATTGTTCACTTGGGGTGTTAGATGGGTGGGTTAAGTCTTGTTGAAAATAGTTTGACCCATATTGACCCATTTTCATGCAATATATTTTCAATGACCCAAACTCAATCTGATTCTGAGCTAACCCATATCCAACCTAACCCATATTACTAAAACACATCCATGCTTAATCCTAACTATAAAAATAAATACCAACTCATATAACCCACTTTAAGCTCTTCTGCTGTATTTGATAATCGAGATAAAGTTTATTATATTTTGTGTTTGATGCTTATTTAAGATAGGAGAAAGTCTGATATAAGGGGAATATAGATCGGATAAAATTATTTCATGGGAGGGGTGGGTTTCAAGTGAATATGATTTTTAACATCCATAATAAGAAAGTTATTTTTCTCGAATAACAAAATTTTTATATTAATAAAATTAAAATTATATTTCAATATAATAATTTTTTGAATTTCAATATAAGAAAATCAAAATAACAAAAAAATAAGAATTTATTTATTTTAATTTAAGTAAACCACAAGGATAAATGTCGGGAAATTATTAAAGGAGTCAATGGTTTTGTTGTTACTTTTCCAAACCTGACAAGATTGAAAGTTGATAAGTGGTTATAGTTAGGTGGTATATTAATGTGAGGAATGTCAATACGAAAGTCAAATTAAGGTTGGTAATTTTGGGTAAAGTTAGTAACTTTCACGGCATTAATAAGCCATAGAAATAAATGTAGGTAGATTTTTAAACTAATTGGTAGTCTTTGAAGCACAAAGATATATAGGTTAAAAAATTGTTGAGTGACTAAATTAGTTGCTGATGGATGTGGTACTTTTTAAATTAAGGTTGGTAATTTCTTATCAAAGTAAGCACTTGGCGTTGGTAAGGCACATGAATAAATATTTGAAGCATAAAGAAATGTTAGTAAATTTTTAAAGCAAGTGAGATAAAAAGTTGGTAAGTGACTAAAATTAGTTGGCATCTTAATACGACGAATCATGTTACATCAATTAGACTAAAGTTGGTAAATTCTAATGAAAGTGAGTTAATTCAAAGATGTTGATAAGCCACAAAAATAAATGTAGGTTCGTTATTAAAGTAGTTGATAACCTTGGAAGTATGAAGAAATGTCATCACTTCTTTTACTAGTAGGGATTTGATCCCGTGGTAAAGGCATTTCCGTGCTTTCGGCTTAGAAATTAATGGCTGTGGATTTAATTCCTATTATGGGGAACTCAAATTAAGTAGGGGCTATGGTAGTGAATTATTTTACTAGTTCATTGTCCGGTAGTCCGATAATTACTACCGTGCATTTGGGTTATAACAAAATCATAATTACTTTGCATAAGCAAGTAAGATGAAAAATTGGCAAGTAACTAACATTCGTTGGTATTTTAATGCGACGAATGCTATTGCATAAATCAAATCAAAGTTGGTTATTTTGAAAAAAAGGTTAGTAACTTCAAAGATAATGGTATGTTATAAAAATAAATGCTAGTACATAAAGTATATGGTAATGTTGGAAGTATAAAGAAATGTACATAATCTTCAAAATCCAGCGAGATAAAAAGTTGATAAGTGATTAAATTTAGTTTGTGTCTTAACATGACAAATATTGATATTCATTTCTAACATCCATGGTGTTGGTAAGTCATAAAAATATACATTGATAGATTATTGAGATAGTTGGTAATTTTTGAAGTATGAGAAAATATTTGTTGTTGTCAAAACTTGTTGGTAAGTTACAAACACATGACCAGTTAAGTAGGTTATCAAGACTTTTTTTGGTCTATTGCGACATTTAATATTCACCAACCATATTACCAACTTACCCACATGTAACTTGTACAGTTTTTTATCCATGAAACGCCAAAAACGCCCGTATGGATCTGATCTCAAACTATGATATTCCTTACTCAAACTATGATATTCCTTACTCCCTGATATCATAAAACATGATTTGTGACAAGAGACTCCCATGAGTATGGATCCGAGGTAAGTGAACAAGCAATCATAAGTGGGAGAGCAATAAAAGGAAGAGGCTGGATTTTTCATCCTTGTAACAGAAAGCGTATGTCAACCATTCACAATTTTTACATCTTAGCAATACAGAGGGCAGCAATGTCTCAATCCAGACCAGATTTGGATCATCCTCTCCTTTTTCACATTTTGTTTTTTAAATGAAAGGATATGCTACTCTTGTCATTCCTATAATTCACATGACTGTTATCCTATAAATGGGCAACACAAGTAATCAAATTTTCTTCTTTTCCTGGAAAAACATGTTATTAATCTTGAATGTCATTTTGACCAAAAAAAAAAAAACTTGAGTGTCATATTTGTCATTTTCATTTGTCAGAATTCTATCGTTCTCGAATGCCTCTTTTATGCTTGGTTTTATTTTTGCTATACCTTGTATAGTTATTTACTTACATTGGCCATTACCTTTTATAGTTAATTGGCACAACAAATTTACACCCTGACCTTACCTTATACAGTTTGCATGCTCTTTTTGGTCTTTCACTGGACAATGATCGAGTCAACCCCGTTAACGTAATAAAACAAAGCATGTTTGGAAGAATCGAATGTAAGCAATTCATTTAAATTGATTTACCTAGAATAAAAACAAATATCCGATTCTGCTCAATAGAATGGGCTTATCATTAAATTGATTTATTAGTATGAAAACTATTTATTTTGGTTTATGAAATTAAGGACTTTCTGGATTTTGTAGATTTTGTTGATATGATCGACCGAATCTAATATGTAATACTAATAACAAATAACAAACAGGTGGCTTCCATGTTTTAGTAGCAATTGGAGATAAGAACCAAAGTGTTAATAGGAAATTAAATTAAATTGCCTACTCATTAGCATTGGTCCGTATGGATAACTTTCTTTTCTCGGATTAATAGCAATTTTGTCCGAACAAAGAAGGAAAATAAAATCTTAACCACAAAGTGAATCCAGAAAGCTGTTGAATAGCAAGACTACCCCTCATAGAGGCAAGCCGGCACTATAAAATCTCGCCTTCTGCCAGTACTTTGGCGACACCCAACTCTTTCACTCACCATCTAGTGTCAATGCTCTAAAGATTACTCTGGCCCAAAGCATCAGACCAAGTTCTTGGTACATACAGGTTTGCTACCTTGCCCTCCTGTTCTTCTTGGTTAATTTTGATGTGCTCATGAAGTTGTGTGTGAGGAATGATGAAAAAACAAATATCTATTCACATGATGTGAAACAATTAGTCAATCTTTCACGATATACTCGTACAACGAAAGTACTTTGAACATGCAACAATTTCATTTCTTTCATTTGTCCAGGAAACTTTTACTGTGATTGTTGAGTCCAAGAAAGATTATACACGTTCTTGCTGATGTCCTGCTCCTCGACTGACGCCGTATTGTCCTGCATAGTCTGATTGAAAATGGCTCAACTGGTGCTCCTGCAGGCAAAGGCACGATGACTAATGACCAGCGTTCCTGCTGACGGTCATTATCGGAACATAGTTTGGGCCTCATCTCTAAGGGGAAAGGCCAGCCCACAAGTCGGCGATGCAGAGAATACACAAGAGATTGCCACAGTATATTCCCGATCAGCTGGCTGGGTCCCAGATGATGGTGGTACAAATGATGCACATACTATCGTATACTCAGGAAGGCCAGTCAGTCTGTCATGGTGGCCCTGCCTTTGTTGCTCAAGTTCTTCCATGACACGCTTCCAGCTAGAATGCTTGGTCCTGGTAACAACAACCTGCAGTTCATCAACTTCGTTCCAACCAACCTGTACCCTTGTTCGCATGTCGAAGAGCGATTTATGGCAATAGATAACATCGTCTTCATCGATAACCTGAGCACCTCTTACCTCAGGGAAGAGGTTGTTGCGATGCTTAAGACTTTGACTGGGCCGCAGGATTTCGTTCCGGAGAAGGATGCTGCCAAGCTACCTATTTATGTCACCGATGAGGTGTTCTATGAAGTGATAGCACGAGAGGGGCGTTCAGAGGGACAACCTCATTTTTCCGTGCCCTGTCGTGGTTCGCATGGAAGAAAATGCAACATCAGCGGGGCGTTTTCTCCTCTCAATACGACAGGTGCCCCTGCCACCTGTAGTGCTGGAGTTGGAGTGGTTTGGAATGCGGAAGTGGAGCTTGCAGGAGCCATCACAGGGCGTGTGACCCTTGCAGAGTCTGAAGACTGTTACCTGTTTAACGTTTCACCTCCAGGGGTCAGAATAGATCAAAGTAAGTCTCCGATGGCCTAAAAAAGCCTCAATATTTGTAGGTCAAGAAGCTAATTACTAAATTTTGAGTATTCTCCGTTTGGTTCATTCTGATTAACATGGTGATGTATATGTATTAACAAATTTCTCGGAAACTTCCTTGTGGAAGCTGCAGCCTTTAGCTGTGAATTCAACATGGATGGCGAGGTCTTGATCGAAGGAGAGATTGCGACAGGTGGGAACACGGTTGAAAGCAGAACAGGAAACCCTTGTCCACCTGGACACTTCTCTCTCCGTTTTCAGCTGCCCGGTTGTGCCTATCCCAGACGTGCCAACTGCAACTTTCGCTCAGATGGGATCTTCGAAGGAATTGTGAAGAAGCAGATCGAAAATTGATGACTTGCAGGCAGCTTGGGCTTTGTTTTGAAAGAATGTAGGAAGTTACCGTAACTTGATTAGACACAGATCGTGTCCTATGTTTGGTCCTCTGTACCATTTCCACTGCAAATATAATACAAACAAAGAATGGAATACAATTGCAAATAATTATTTTTACTGAATTTTCCGTAATGAACTACATTTGACTCTAAATTCTATTTTGATTATAGTATTGAAAGAACTTATTCAACTTTTATCTTAGTATATGCTCAAGGCAAACAGAACAATCCAATATTATTGATACATAATGATATGGGTATCTTTCTAGTGTCAAGCTATGTACCATTGTTCACTTGAGGTGTCAGATGGGTGGGTTATGTCACGCTCCGAATCTCGAGTGCGCGCACATCCCTCGGTGGTCGATCAAATTGCGACGTTCCCAAAACTCGTCGCCGACCCATTCATTTTATGCACATGCAAAAATGAAATAACAATCGCCAAATAACAATTAACACAGGGATAGAAAAACAGGACAACCAATTAACACAAAACATATTTTATAAGCAAACCAGGTCAACTATACAAAGTTATACACAAAAGATCTAGACCCAAAAATGAGTTACCAAGCCAACTCTATCCTAGACCCTATCAACTTGGGATCTGGGCCTATCATGACACCGTCAGGGATGTCGATGTCTAGTGGGTCAGCTATCTCTGCTGCGGGCTCTTCCTCGGGCCCCTAGTTTGCCTCGATATCAGCTATAATATCGCATCATGCACGGGGTCGAGATCCACCACATACTCTTCATCGACGGTAGGCCCGTCGAAACCGTCCAATGGGCCTTCCCGAACATCGGTGGGCCCGTGACGGAACTACGCTTTGAATTGATGAGGTATCAACTGAGGTAGGCCTTCATCGACCCAAATGGTGGTAACGACGAGTGCACGGGTCCAGTCGGGGGTCCCGTGGATAGGGAGTATGGTACGTTGGGTCTCCGCCTCCCGTGGCCACTCAAAACGAATGTGGCGCACCTCCATCTAAGGACTTGTAAAATTTTAAACCACGGCGAGGTGAGACAAAATCTCAGCGAGTCAACACCCTAAACCTCAATTAGGACGAGAATTCACCTAGAGGCAGCCTAAGCATGCAACATAAATGACTTACCTAGCCTCATCACCTCCCTGCATATTAGTATAGCTTATATATATATATATATGCAAACAGTAAACATATTTAACAACTGGAACATTGCACATCACTAATCAAATATTCACAGGGGTCCCGATTATAAGGCCAAATCGTTATGACACGTTACATTCCGTGCCATACAATTTTGTCCTATAATCAGGCGCGGCTATTTCACTCATTCAAGCGTTCCAACTAATTACGACCCAATGGCCACGGCCAACTCAACAATTGGCAGTCATCCGGCATAACCGGGCTTCGTCTTGCTTTGTCGGGCATGGCAACATCTACATCTAGACGGCATTTCCGAAGGAGCATCAGCCCAGCCTCCACTGCGACTGTTATTTGTTGACATGGGGTATCTAAACTTAATCAGGCATCGCCCGACGTAAATGCATCGTGACGGGTTCCGATAGTGATCACACGCACATCCAATCTCGGTCAAGGATATCGCACTTTGCACTCAAATGCCTCAATTTCAAATAATGTACTTGACATATTTTCTTCATATTAAAAACACCCGATAAAATAATTGTGTGTGATCACATAGTCAAATCGAATCATAAAGTGTGATATTCTCCCATTTTAAAATTCCACGATTTTATATAGTACTTAAAACATTTTCGGTGTTAAAAATCGACACCCGATATTTTTCTAATTAAATACCAAAATTCATATTTTTGAAATAATAATTAAAAATCATTGCCAAGCATCCATCCAATTGCACAAATTAGTAATCAATTTCACAAATCAACGCCACCATGACGATCAGCGTAAAATTCTGACAACCGACTATCCCAGTATAATATACGCTAATTAATAATTAATTAAATAAATTGCAAATTATTTAAATTAAACCCTTAATTAATCTACATAAACTAATCTAACCACCTAATTGAACTAATTAACTAATCTAGCTAGGATAATCACCTTAATCTAATTAGGCTACTAACTAATCTATCTAACCACCTAATTATCTAACTAAATTAACTGACTAAATACTTATACTAACTAATTTAACATTAAACCTAATTAAACCTAAACTAATCTCCCCTAAGTGTAATTAGCTCACTAATCATATATTAGAATGCTAATTCACCGGTTTAGTGAACTAATGGGTTCACGGCGACGGCGGTGCGATGGGGACCAAGACTCGGGCCTATGGCGACACCAAAGGAGGCCCGGAAGGGGCTGAAAACGGCCCGGCAAGCTCACAGCTTGAGCTGTGAGTTCGGTTCTATGAAGGGCTAAACGGGCGGGCTGGTGGAACCGGATGGGGGTAGGTGGGCTTAGCTCGACGGGCTGGAGCGGGGCAGGTGAGATGGGCTAGGGTTTGGACCGGAGAGAGGTTGCGACTGGACTGGATGGCAGTTGAGCAAGGGCTGCGACGCGGGCTAGCCTGGTCTCGGGGATAGGCTAGTCGCGGCAGCTGGCTGGCTCGTGAGCGGCTTGAATGACGCCAGAGGCGTGAGGTGGTGGTTAGCCTGGACAATGCAAGGGCTGGTTGTGTTGGCTGGTGGAGGTTCTGTGTTGCAGCAACAACAGTGGAGGATAAGATGAAGAAGAAGAAAGCAAGGCTGATCTGCTGGGGGGGGATGGGTTGGTCAAGCATCAAGGGGAAAAAGGGGGAAGAGAGAGAGGGACAAGGGGACAAGGGGGCTTGAAAGTCTTGGCTTGAGCCATGAGCTTCCATGCATAATATCTAGCACTTAAGTGCTTCAACCTCAAAGTCTTCTACCCTTGCTGGTTAAGTTTCCTCCACAAGCCAAATTCTTCACAAATATTCACCAAACAAAGCCAAATTGAAGGCAAAAAATGCCCATAGCAGCAGCCCTATGAATTTGCACCCACATCCACTCAATTCCTCACCAAATCAATTCAATTTGGTCTCCAAAAGTGCCAAGGGGGCAGCCCAAACGAATTTCTTGCATTCACTTCACCACTTGATCCATTTTGAAGGCCAAAAATCAACACCAAAGTGTCTATCCGAATTTCCTTGGATTTAATTTGCCAAATTTGATTTTTCACCAAAAATCCAGACTCATCGAAAATTCTTCAAAGGATGAGACGATGTCCTAAAAATAAATCGTGACACGCTCGAATTTTTGATTCCCGAAACCAAGTTAAATTTCGTGGTTAATTTCGATCTGATGCGGTTTTAGCGTGACCTAACCTACTGGATAACTTTTAGGGATTTTATCGCATTTGACCCGTGGTCGATAATTTTGATCCATGTTTGTGCATCTTTGACTCATAGACGACTCTCAGTTGTCCTAAAAATCTTAAGGTTTCAATTATAAGCACCGGGTACAAAATCGACAAAAAAATCGGTTAGTGCCGTTCGACGTGAATTTTGCAATCAGGTGAAATCACCTACAATTTAATTACGTGATTCTATCGAACCGACCTATCTCCGGTCTCTACTTGATTATAACGATGCCATATTGACCCTTGCTGATTAGCACGGTCAAGCAGTCGATCTTTGATCAAATTCTAAAGTTTGTCGCGTTTATATCCCTTAACGGCTTTACCTGATATAGTAGTTATCTCGTGAGTGATCAGTTTAGACAAAGAGGATCATGGGCGCGTCGATAAAAAGCCCATTTCATTTAATTGAAACAGGGTCGAATTTTTAGGATGTCACAATTCTTCCCCACTTATAAAAATTTTGTCCTTGAAATTTAAACTATTACAAATCTTCTTCAAAAAGGTGGGGGTATTATTGTCTCATCGATTCTTCACTTTCTCACGTCGCTCCTTCTGTTCCGTGGTGTTGCTAGACCACTTTGACCAAAGAGATCGTCTTGTTGTGCAGAACTTGTTCCTTTTGATCCACGATCTGAACTGATTTCTCCACATATGACACTCTGTCATTCATGTCTAATTCTTCAAAATTCAGCACGTGAGTCGGGTCAGGTTCATACTTTCTCAACATTGACACGTGGAAGACATCATGCACTTGCGCTAGTCTTGGTGGCAACGCAAGGCGATATGCCAAAGTCCCAATTCTCTCTAGAATCTCAAAGGGACCAACATACCTCGGACTCAGCTTCTCTTTCTTGCCGAAGTGCGAAGTACCCCTCATTGGTGACACTTTAAGGAAGACGTGTTCACCAACTTGGAATTCCAATGGCCGTCGACGCTTATCTGTGTAACTTTTTTGGCGACTCCGAGCAGTCTTAAGCCTTTCATGAATGACCTTGACGGTGTCCACTGACTGTTAAACCAACTCAGGGCCGGTGATCTTCCGCTCTCCGACTTTATCCCAACACACTAGAGTTTTGTACGCTCTGCCATACAATGCTTCAAATGGTGCCATCTGAATGCTCTGCTGATAATTGTTATTGTAGGCGAACTCAACTAGCTGAAGCTATTCCTCCCAGCATCCCTTGAAATCCAACACGTAAGCTCGCAGCATGTTCTCGAGGGTTTGAATCGTCCTCTCAGACTGGCCATCCGTCTTAGGATGATAAGCCGTATTAGATTGCAGCTTTGTTCCCAAGGCAGTATGTAAACTTTTCTAGAAGGTTGCTGTGAAGTTCGGGTCTCAATTAGACGTAATCGTCATTGGTACTCCATGTAGACGAACTATCTGACACACGTACAACTTGTTGGAGAAAACTCCTATGATGTTTTGAAGATTTCAAAATTTATCTAAGTTATATTCTGAAGAATGCCAGACTTCTGTGTCAAAGTCTATCTTACATTAGAAGTCTGCCCACTCTGACAAATTCCAGACTGAACGCAAGAATGGAGACTTAATTAGACTCAAGATTATTTTCTTCAAGGTATTAGTGCGTACAAGATATATCAAGCTTTCTAGTTGGAGATATCACCTACCATATTGGTTAGCTTAATCATAATCAATTTTGAAGAAGCAAATCATTTTGGAAGGCAAACCTATTTGGAAAGAATCTACTTATGGAAATCAAGATCCTGAATGTATGGGCAAACATGATTGACGGGCTTTCATCTCAATCTTCAAATGGCTCGAGATCTCCTTGATTGATTCTGTCCAACAGGTTGATTGGCAGAATTCCTCTGGAAAGTGTCAATGGTCGAGAAGGCATAGAGGAGTATTTAAGGAAGTTCTTCAAGTCATTTGAAGTAGAGCATGAAAGAAGAATTCCAAAGTCTGTAGCTTTCAAATCACTTGTCCTTTATCACTTATTGCTTAAACTTGTATTCGAAAGTGAGAAACTCTAGAAAGTGATCTTGTGAGAACAGTAGAGACTCCTCACTAAGAAGTTGAGATCACAGGGTTGTAACATTCTCTTTCGATTCATAATGGAAACCAGCCAGAAGGCTGTCAGCATGGAAGAATGGACGTAGGCTTGATCTAAGCCGAGTCACTATAAATCTTGTGTCTATTGTTCTCTTTCCTAAACTACTTTACTTTATCCACTACGATATACTTCCGTGTTTTGAAATATTTGTTAAATTCTGAATCCTTCTGCAAATCTGTAGTCAACCAGACTCAGTTTAAAAGTAAAGCTTTTCACTGCATTTCGCAAAATCTGTTTTCACACCTATTCACCCCCCTTCTAGGTGTTCATACTAGCCATTTCAATTGGTATCAGAGCTTGTGTGCTTACTTTATTGAAGTGTTTTTACTTCTGAGCTAAAGATCTTCTATGGCTAGTATTTTGGCTCCAGGTTTGGTTGAGGGACAGAGCAACACCAGACCTCATTACTTCGATGGAAATGAGTACAATGTGTGGAAAAACAAGATGAATGCATTTCTTAGATCTAGAGATCCCCTGAAGTGAGATGTTGTTGAAAAATGAATCAATCCTAAAGCAACAACAGCTTCAGACAAAGGGAAAGAAGTGATTGATGCTGATGAATCAACACAAGTCGAAATTACCAAGAGACAGGCTTTTCACGCAATAGCAATTTATTCTTTATATTGTGCTTTGTCTCCCACAGAATATAATCGAATTTCTTCTTATAAAAAATCAAAAGAAGTTTGGGACAGACTTCATGTTACCTATGAGGGGACTGATCGTGTGAAGGAAACAAAAATAAACATTCTGCTGGGACAATATGAAGCTTTCAAAATGAAGCTTGGAGAATCTATCTCTGATATGTTCAGTCGTTTTACAGAGATTGTGAATGGCCTAGCTTATCAAGGCCAACCGATTTCTGGACTAATAAAAGTCAACAAACTACTGCATGGACTTTCAAAGGACTGGAATCATGTGAAGACCTCAATCAGAGAGACTCAAAGGATTATGCCTCTATCAGTAAATGAACTAATTGGCATGCTTTAGTCATACGAAGTGGAGCAAATCAATGATGAGGAAGATCCAAAAGGTAAGAAATTAATTGCCTTAAAATCTAACATTGATTCGGAAGATGATATGGATGATGAAGAATTGGCCCTCATGATGAAGAAATTCAGAAAATTGAACAGAAAAGGTAGAAGGTTTAATTGGAAGAAGCAGGGCTCGCAGAATTTCAAGAAGAAACCTACAGAAGAAGCTGAAACTAACAGGGATATATAATATGCTTCGAGTGTAAGAAAAATGGGCATATCAGACCAAACTGTCCCTTGTTGAAAAAGAAGAAAGGGAAGACTGAGAAATACAAAAAGGCTCTCAAAGCAGAAACTTGGAGTGGCACCGAATGTGAAGAAAGCGAAGAAGAATTCGCAAAAATATGTCGATGGCTCACTCAGATTCAGACTCAGACTCAGAATTAGAAACAGACACTAATTCAAACTCTGATAAATAAATCGAGATTAGTAACTCAGGAATTCCTATTAAAGTCTATGTATATAGAAGAACTTTGCCTCAATCTTAAATCCTCTCTTAAAAAGATCTCCGAACTGAAGAAGGAGAATTCTAAGCTCAGGCAACAGGAAGTTTCTTGGAAAGAAAAGTTTGAAAATCTAAAGGGAAGTTTTGACAATTTGAAAGAAAATTCTGATTCTCTTTCAAAAGAAAATGTTGTTTTAAAAATGGAAATTTCAGATATTTCAAAAAGGTTTTCAAAAGGATCAGAAAAATTAGAGAAAATTATTACAGCTCAAATACCCTATTTTAACAAATTTGGTCTGGGTATAAGTTCTGAAACTACTCATTTAATTGATTTTCCTAAAGTAAAAGAGAGACTTAAGTAAAGGCATGCAAAAATCTTTTACAAAAATCATTTTCAAAAAGTGTTTGTAAAACCTGTTGGACGAAGTGCTCTCGGATGTTCTAAGTGTAATAGCTCAGAACATTTCGAGAAGGATTGTTCCAAGGTTTGGAGACTAGTTAAGATTGGACAAAAACTGTTATTAATACTAACACTCCTGGACCCAAGAAAATCTGGGTACCAAAGAAAGTTTGAATTTTTATTTTGATTACAGGTCACTATTAAAAGAAAAATCAAATGATATTTGGATAGTGGCTGTTCGATGCATATGACAAGAGACTCAAGTTGTTTTGTAAAGCTTGACAGACTAAAAGGTGAAAAAGTTTCTTTTGAAGGAAATAGCTAATGAAAGATTATAGGCTGTGGAATTATGAAGATTGGAAGTTTGACCATCAACAATGTTTCCTGGTAAAAGGCTTAAACTACAATCTTTTAAGCATAAGTCAGCTTTGTGATACTAGTTTCATGATAAACTTCCAAGAAGACATTTGTTCTGGAATAAGTCAAGACTTCTCTCAATCATTTACTAGGCGAAGGCATGGCACATATATCTTCTAGATGTAAACCTAGAAAACTCTCAATGCCTTATTTCTATTCAAGATGAAGCAAGTCTCTGGCATCGGAAGCTTGGTCATGTAAATATGAAGCAGATTGCCACGATTTCCTCTAAAAAGCTGGTTTGAGGGCTTCCTAATCTGGGGTATCAAAAGTCTGAATTATGTACTCCCTATGTCTTGGGAAAGCATGTCAGAAGTTCTTTTTAACTAGTAAATTAGATTTCTACAAGTCGAGTTTTGCAGCTTCTCCATATGGATCTTTTTGGTCCAACAAGAACTAAGAGTCTTGGTGGAAAGAAATATTGTCTGGTGATCATGGATGATTATTGTCGTTTCACTTGGGTGTTCTTAGCAAACAAGTCTGAGACTTTTGCATACTTCTCAAACTTTGCCAAGAAAGTTTAGAACAAGAAAGGATATGTTATTTCAAGCATAAGAACAGACCATGGAGGTGAGTTTGAAAATCAGGATTTTGCAGATTTCTTTAATGAATCTGGTTTTCAACATGTTTTCTCCTCTTCATATACTCTAGAACAAAATGGGGTCGTGAAAGGAAAAACAAATCTCTACAGGAGATGGCCAGAACTCTTTTGATAGAAAGCAAAATACCCTCTCGCTTTTGGGCAGAAGCAGTTTCTACTCCATGTTATATTATTAACATGGTGTTTTTAAGGCCAATTCTAGAGAAGACTCCTTATGAGGTATATAAATGAAAGAAGCCAAATGTTTCCTACTTTTATGTCTTTGGCTGTAAGTGCTTTATTTTGAAGAATGCAAATGATCGATCTGGAAAGTTCGAAGAAAAATCAAACGAATGAATTTTTCTTAGGTATTCTATGTCAAGCAAAGCTTACAAAGTCTTTAACAAGAAGACTCAATATGTGAAAGAATCTATGAACGTCAGGTTTCAGGAAAATATGCATATTCAGCCATATTAGGTTCAACTTGAAGAGTCTGAACTAGTTCTAGACTTAACAAAGTCTATCTCCCCCAACAAAGTTCAGACTTCTGGAGTACAGCAACAAGCAGAACAAGAAGAGTCAAATATAATAGAGGATCAACAGAGTCTTAGGTCAAACAATAGCTAGAAGCACAAGTCAAGTCATCCCAAAGAACTCATCATTGGCAACGTTGATGAAGGAATTCGCACCAGATCCAAAGCAAGAGAAGACTCCAATGCTTTAGCACTTATTTCTGAGATAGAACCAAAAGGTGTAGAAAAAGCTCTGTTTGATGAAAACTGGATAGAAGTTATGTAGGAAGAACTTAGACAATTCAGCATTAATGACGTATGTGAGCTAATTCCAAAACCCAAAGGCAAATCTGTTATTGGAACGAAGTGGGTTTTCAAAAACAAGATGAATCAGAAAGGAAAAGTGATCAAAAATAAAGCAAGACTCGTGGCAAAAGGATACACACAGGAAGAAGGGATAAACTATGACGAGACCTATGCACTAGTATCAAGGTTAAAAGCAATTAGATTATTGCTTGCCTTTGCTTGTTTTCAAAATTTCAGGTTATTCCAGATAGATGTCAAAAGTGCTTTCCTCAATGGATTCATTCAAGAAGAGGTCTATGTGGAACAACCACCAAGATTTGAAGATCCAAGAAAACCAGACTCTGTCTACAAACCGAAAAAGGTATTGTATGGTCTAAAGCAGGCTCCACAAGCCTAGTATGAAAGGTTGAGTAAGTTTCTAACTCAGAATGATTTTGAAAAAGGAAAGGTTGACACTACTCTATTTATAAAAAAGGGAGGCAAAAGATTTCCTACTTGTACAAATTTATGTAGATGATATAATATTTGGTTCTCCTAACGAAAGTCTCTGCAAGAAATTTTCAAAATCTATGCAGGATGAATTCGAAATAAGCATGATGGGTGAATTGACCTTCTTTCTGGGATTGAAAGTCAGACAATCAAAGGAAGGTATATTCATTCACCAAGAGAAATATGCCAAAGATCTCATCAAGAAATTTGGATTGGAGAATCGCAAGAGGACATAAACTCCTATGTCGAGTTCATCAAAACTGGACAAGGATGAAGGGGGAAAGAAGGTAGATTAGAAACTATATAGAAGCATGATCGGCTCTCTTCTTTACCTCACTGCATCTAGACCAGATATTTTATTCAGTGTGTGCATCTGCGCTAGATTTCAGTCTGATCCAAAAGAATCTCATCTCAGTGCTATTAAATGCATCATAAAATACGTTGCGACTTTTCCAAAGCTGGGTTTATGGTATCCAAAAGAATGAGACTTTACTCTTCTTGGTTATTCTGACGTTGATTTAGCCGGTTGTAGAATCGATCGAAAGAGCACATTTGGCACATGTCAACTGTTGGGACAAATGCTGATGTCTTGGTTCTCAAGGAAACAAATTACGATGGTTTTATCAATAGCAGAAGCAGAATATATTGCTCTTGGGGGTTGTTGTTCTCAAATTCTCTAGATAAGATAACAACTAAGAGGCTTTGGAATAGAAGAATCCTGCAGAGAGATCAAATGCGACAACACAAGTGCTATCAATCTCACTAGAAATCCCATTCTTCATTCAAAGGCGAAGCATATAGAGATTCAACATCATTTTATAAAAGATCATGTCCAGAGTGGTGAGATTTTGGTTCAATTTGTTGATTCAAAGAATCAGCTGGCAGATATATTCACAAAACTGTTGGAGAAAAACTCATTTGAGTCTATTCGCAGCAAGCTGAATATTATTTCTCCTAAAGTCTGAAGTTGATCGGACTACGAACTTCAACCTGTAAAAGCCATTTCAGTATGAACATTTTCTCGAATCCAGGTATTTTATTTTTAGAATGAAAATTTTGAATAGGTATGATTTTATTTGAATCGATGCTTGCCTATTTTATTTTTGGCAGTTATGTTTTACTAAAATACAATTTCAAATTTTTAGCGAGATACCATTTTCATTTTCATTTTTGAAAAAGCATTTTCCCTTGTGACGATTCGGCTACCTCTTTTCGATTTGGTTAAATACCCCCAAGATTTCTCTTTTTCGAAGCACAAGCCTTTTCGAAACCCTAACGTCTAATATCTCTTTCTCCCTGATCTTTTACTTTCTAATTTCTCTGCAAGTTTCCATCTTTTCTTCACTCGAACATGTTTACGAAGTCTTCCAAGACTGCATCCATGTCACACCAAAGGAAATCTTCTCAGATCGCAAGTTAAGGGCCTTGAAACATGCCGGAAGGATCGACGCACTTCAATCTCACTGGTGACGACTCTCCTTAAGACTCTCCTCGTCAACCTTTGGAAGAAGAAGTTGATCAAGATGTGGTTCCGCTCAGAGTCTTGACACCCCAGGTTCTTTACAAGCTTTACTGTTATCTAAAATAGGGTGGTTCTCTAATGTCCTTTATTACTAGTTTCCTAAAAGGCCGTGGACATGGGAATGAAACTATTTTCTTAAGAAACATGGAAATAATAGGAGTGGCACCAAAAGGTTCTGCAGAAAAGGCTTTTCTGCATTTTCCTTTTGATCCTAGATTTAGTTTTGTGAATCAGCCAGAAAATAAGGATGATGATGAGCTGATATTTTCGAATTTTCAACCCAGGATGGGTGTGGCTGCTGATGTCCGTGGTGAAAGAACGAAATTGTTTCGTTCTGAGGAGCATAAAAGGGTTTATGCCCAAATGCTGAACAGAGGGGTGATAAACTCTCGAACAATAGATTTTGACTTCTTGGACTCGATAAAAGTGAACTTGAGGGAAAAGTTGGCTTTACTCCAACTCGAAAAGTTTTGTGCTAAGAGGGCTATGGCTTATCTGGAACTGACATCATACTTCTACTCAAATCTGTCTTTCCTTGATAAGAATTGGATTTAGTTTACTGTTTGTGACAAAGCCTATGTTGTGGATGTTGACATTCTGGCCGATATTATGAATTTTGAAAGAAGTGGTTTTCAACCAATCAACATCTCTATCGGTTAAGCCACTAGATTTTTGGTAAAGGACAGACTGCCAAGTGGAGGTATCACATACTCTCGATTGCCAACCTCTAACATTCCGTTGCACAAAATTGTCATCAACTGCATCAGACCCAAGGCAGCCTCCAAAACTGATGTTTCAAGGTTTGAGGCGAGAATCATGTGGGTAATCTGCAATGGGACTCATTTCACACTTCCTCATACTATCCTGCTGCATATGTACAGGACTGTCATGAAGGACAAAGGCCAATTGCCTTACTTTGCCCTGGTTACAAAGTTGTTCTGTCATTTTCAGATCTAGTTTCCCTCTCAACTCTGCTCAAGAACTGTTCCTCCTATGGAGATAGGATTGAAAATGATCTCTAAAATGAGGTTGAAGGATCTGACTAAGGCGATTGAGCTTCTGAAGAAGGAGTCATCGAGCAGAATCAAGGAAGGTTTTGCTACTCCAAGAAAGCGCCAAGGCAAGGAAGTTGTGCAAGAAACTGGAAAGAAAATGAGTTCACTTATCTTGCAAGATGAAGAGGATGAAGATGATCTAACTATCTTTGCCATTGCCTTAAGAAATCTTCAAGGCTTTGCTGCTTTTGCTACACTATCAGTGCCCAAAATTGTGTACGGCACTCACTTTGGTGCAAAAAGTTTATTTTAGATCACTTAAGTGCCAAATCAAAGAAAAAACGATCAATTTGGTGCCACCGGCGAGAGAGTCCGGCCAGATTAATTACGTGGCTTTTATATTTTGAAAAAAAGTTGCGGTGGCTTTTAAACGACGTCATTTTGCCGTCATATGTGGACATCCTCACAAAAATGACGTTGTATAGCTCATATATGGATTGAAATTAGGGTTTATTTGTCTTCGCTGCTCGGCCATCATCGTTTGCCCACCATCTCTCGGCCACCGTCACTCGGCCACCATCGTAGTTGCTCGACTGGGTGAGCGAGAAGAGACTGAGATTGTTGCTCAAGCAAGAAGTGGCAGGAAGAATAGGAGGCGAGGGCGGAGGAGGAAAAGGAAGAAGAGGGGTCGAAGGTGCCGCTGCTAGTGCGCTGCTGCTGCTGTTGCCGGTGCCGTTGCTGATGCCGTTATTGGTGCTGGTGCTGGTGCCGTTCACTGCTGGTGTTGTTTTTTGGGGAAGAAGACGACATGCCTTCTCTCTCTCTCTCTCTCTCTCTCTCTCTCTCTCTCTCTCAATTTGATGATTTTGGGTTCTAAGTTGGGGGAAAGACGCCAAACGACGTCGTTTTGTTGTTTGGATGCTGACTCAACTCTTCGACGAGCCACGTATGCTTCAAAAATTAATAAAAAAGTGCCATGTTGGATTTATGGCCAAATTGATCAGCGTTGGCACTGAAATGATCGTTTTCCAAATTTCTTGGCACTTAAGTGATTCAAAATAAACTTTTGGCACCAAAATGAGCATCATACACAACTTTTGGCACTGATAGTGTACTTACCCCGTGTATTTAAGGAGGTTCTTCAAGTCATTCGAAGTAGAGCGTGAAAAAAGAATTCCAAAGTCTTAAGCTTCCAAATCACTTGTCTTCATCACTTAGTGCTTAAACTTGTATTCGAAAGTGAGAAACTCTAGATAGTGATCTTGTGAGAACAGTAGATACTCCTTACTAAGAAGTTGAGATCATAGGGCTGTAACATTCTCTTTCGATTCATAGTGGAAATCAGCCAGAAGGCTGTCAGTGTGGAAGAGTGGACATAGGCTTAATCTAAGCCGAACCACTATAAACCTTGTGTCTATTTTTCTCTTCCCTGAACTACTTTACTTTATCCACTGCAATATACTTCTGTGTTTTGAAATAATTGTTAAAGTCTGTATCATTTTGCAAAGTCTGTAGTCAACCAGACTCAGTTTAAAAATAAAGCTTTTCACTGCATTTCGCAAAATTTGTTTTCACACCTATTCACCCCCCTCTAAGTGTTCATACTAGCCCTTTCACAACTCAGCATATATGTCCAATGCAAAATCCTTTCATACGGCGATGAAGTGAGCCAACTTCGTCAATCTATCAACTACAGCCCATATGGAATCATTACCTCGCTAACTCCTTAGTAAACCAATCACAAAATCCATCGTGATATGTTCCCATTTCCACTCGGGAATCTCAAGAGATTGCAAAAGTCCTTCAGGCTTGTAATGTTGTGCTTTCACTTGCTAGCACGTCAAACACTTGGCGACATGCTCGGCGATATTCATCTTCATACCGGTCCACCAATAGTGTTGACGCAAATTTTGATACATCTCCGTACTGCCTAGATGAATACTGCAACTGCTACGATGAGCTTCTGACAAGATCTCTTCCTTAAGCTCTACATTGCCAAGTACACACAATCGTCCTCGAAACTTTAGTGTTTTGTCTTCAGAAATATGAAAATCAGCATTTCTCTTATCTGCGTCCTCTAGCAGAATCTTCTGGATCTCAGGATCTGCCAACTATAACGTCTTGATTCTTATCTACACCTCCGGTTCAATTCTGAGGGTGTCTATTAGATTTGAAAGGTGGCCTACCTTAAGTTTCAAAATCGAATCTCGAGCTCCCTCGAGTAAGATCCACTCCTGAATCACCATCTGCGCAATTGAAGACTTCTGACTCAGCGCGTCTGCGACCTTGTTAGCTTTTCCGGGATGATACAGGATGTCGCAGTCGTAGTCCTTGAGAAGTTCCATCCAACGATGCTGTCTCATATTCAACTCATTCTGAGAGAATAAATACTTGAGACTTTGATGGTCTGTAAAGATTCGAAAACTTTCTCCACACAAGTAATGTCTCCAAATTTTTAAAGCGAAAATGATCGCTACAAGTTTTAGGTCATGCGTCGGGTAATTCAACTCATGAGGTCTCAATTAACGGGACACGTATGCAACAACTCTCCCATGTTGCATTAAAACACAACCCAGTCATCTGAATGACACATCACTATAGATCTCATATCCTCCAGGTCCAGATGGAATCGTTAACACGGGTGTGGTAGTCAGCTTCTACTTAAGCTCTTGGAAACTACGCTCGCATTTATCCATCCATACGAACTTCTCTTCCTTCTTCAGTAGTCGAGTCAGCGGCATGGCTATTACTGAAAATCCTTTCACGAACCGTTTGTAATAACTTGCCAATCCTAAGAAACTTCTGATCTCTGTCACTATCGTCGGTTTTGGCCAGTTGATCACGGCTTCAATTTTAGTTGGGTCCATGGAAATCCCTTCACCAGAAATCACGTGACCTAAGAAAGTTACACGAGTCAACCAAAACTCCCACTTACTGAACTTGGCGTACAGCCCATGTTCTCGCAGAGTCTGAAGCATTGTCCTCAAATGTCTTTTGTGTTCCTCTAGACTTCTTGAGTACATCAGGATGTCGTCGATGAACACTATCACAAATTGATCTAGATACTCCTTGAATACTCGATTCATTAGATCCATGAAAGTAGCTGGGGCATTGGTCAAACCAAACAGCATTAAGGTAAATTCATAGTGGTCGTAACGCGTATGAAATGCCGTTTTTGATATATGTCTTCCTTTCTGATCCTCAGTTTATGGTATCCTGTCCTCAGGTGGATCTTGGAAAATATCAACACTCCCTACAACTGGTCAATTAAGACGTCGATCCTCGGTAGCGAGTACTTGTTCTTGATTGTCACTTGATTGAGTTGCCGATAGTCAATGCAAAGACGAAACGAACCATCTTTCTTCTTCACGAACAAGACTGGTGCTCCCCAAGGTGATGCACTGGGACGTATAAATCTTTTGTCTAACAACTCCTGCATCTGCACCTTCAGTTCCTTCAATTCTAACAATGCCATACGATAAGGAGCCTTAGAGATTGGCTTTGTCTCGAGGGCCAACTCAATCTAGAACTTGATCTCCTTTTCTAGGGGCAGACTAGGTAATTCCTTAGGAAACACATCGGCAAACTCCTGTACTACTGCAATATCCTCCATCTTCAGCTCATCAACTGTTGTATCCACGACAGTCGCCAAGTAACCTTGGTAACCCCCGTCTAACAAACGGGTTGCCTCAAGCGACGAGATTAAGATAATCGAGGGTCCTCCTCAACTTTCGATAAACTCGAAACTTTCACTCGCTAACGGGTTAAACTGAATTGTTTTATGATAACAGTTTACAGTAGCTTGTTTCTTGGTGATCCAGTCCATGCCAATTATCACATCAAAATCATACATGGCAAGGACAATTAAATCTATCCTTTCCTCTCGCTCACCAATAACCAACTTGCAACTAGGATAGCCTACTGCAAACAACACCTTATCTTTTAACGGTGTAGATATACTAATGACTAACTCCAACGGTTCAGGACTTAACCCTACCAACTTAACGTACTGCTCAGCTATAAATGAATGCATAGCTCTAGGGTAAAATAAAGCATAAGTAGCATGGTCATTCAGTGAGACCGTACCTGTGACCACGTCGAGTGAGTCCTCCGCTTGTCGTCGGGTGACAGCATACACCCTTCCTTGAGCTGGAGGCCTATTCAAACCACCATGCGGTGCATTCTGTGACGTATATCCTTTGTTCTGTCCCATCGGCGGTAGTAGCAATTGTGATCCCATCGGCTTGCGAGGACAGTCTTTGACCTGGTAACCCTGCTAGCCATATCCATAACAAGCACCCGTCCTAAAATAGCACAGGGCTGATCCATGTCGTCTTCCGTAGAAACGACACGTACCATTTTGATTCGGCGCTAACTTTCTTATCCCACCCTTCTTGTTGGGCGGAATAGGGTACCTTCTTCCGGTCCTAGGCTTCTTTCCGAACTGATTGCCCAGTTTGTTCGACTCGAACCACGACCCAAATGCAGCGGCTCGTTCATTCAAATTTCTCTCAATCAGCTGTGCCTTTTCATACAGGTCGTTGTGATCCTTCAGATTAAACGACACCAGTGGATCCTTTAGCTCTGGTCTGAGGTCATCCCCGAACCTTTTTGCTCTATCTACCGGATCCTCAATCAGCCTGGGGGCGTACTGCCACAGAACTTCGCCTCATACTGGTCTACCGACATCACACCTTGACGAAGGCATTGAAATTCCGCCATCTTCTGTTCTCGGGCTAGTCCGAGAAATATTTCCTATTAAACACTTCTACGAAGGCGTTCCACTTTGGAACCACACCTTCAGGGAACACTCTTCCTCTTGTGGTTATCCACTAAGTACTCGTATTCCCCTGTAACTAGTAAACTACAAGGACCACCTTTTCTTCCTCCGTGCACCTCAGCAGTGCAAAAGCCTTCTTTAGCTCTTGGATCCAGAGGGTTGCAGCATCGGGATCGCCTGCTCCTGTGAACCTTGGCGGGTTCAACTTCAGAAATTGTTCAACTAGCTTGTGCATCGGTCTCTCCCCAATCACAATCCCAAGTTGGACTCCAGCAGGTGCGGCGGCAGTGGCATTAGCGGCAGCAGTGGCGACAGTGGCAGCGGTAGCTTGATTCTGGGCCTACTAACTCACCAAATTCCCCAACATCTCGAGCACTTGTACGATGCCATCGATTCTAGGATTGCCAAGTGCTGCTACACCAGTACCAACTGGTGGCAGTACTATCCCACTGGCGCTGGCCTGAGCCTACGCTCTACCTCGAGCACTGACCCTAGTCGGCGTCCTACTCGAGTAATAGATGCCACTTTCCTCTTCCTGGGAGTCCTCTACTCCTGATTGCTCATAGTGTAGACTCTTTATAGAACCAGCTTTGCAATTCCAACCCAGAATTAGAAAATTGAGCAACCCACACAAAACAATCTACCAATTAGCTAATCAATCACATGTATCTGTATAAGAAAAATGCATTTCCTACTAACTATCCCATAACCCATCGCACCTTATCACTCCAGACATTGACCAGCTCTGATACCACTTTTGAGTGGTATGTTACACCCCAAATCTCGAGTGTGCGCACATCCCTCGGTGGTCGATCAAATTGCAACGTTCCCAGGACTTGTCACCGACCCATTCATTTTATGCACATGTAGAAGCGAAATAACAATCTCCAGACAACAATCAACACAGGGATAGAAAAGCCGAACAACGAATTAACACAAAACATATTTTATACGCAAACTAGGTCAGCTATGCAAAGTTATACATAAAAGATCTAGACCCAAAAAGGAGTTACCAAGCCAATTCTACCCCGGACCCTATCTACTTGGGATCCGGGTCTACCACGACACCATTAGGGATGTCGATGTCTAATGGGTCAACTATCTCTGCTGCAGGCTCTTCCTTGGGTCCCTGGTTTGCCTCGATATCAGCTATAAAATCGGCATCATGCACGGGGTCGAGAACCACCACATACCTGTCATCGATGGCAGGCCCGTCGAAACTGTCCAAAGGGCCCTCCCGAACATCGTTGGGCCCATGACGGAACCACGCTTTGAATCGATGAGGTACCAACCGAGGTAGGCCCTCATCGACTCAAATAGTGGTAACGACGAGCTCACGAGTCTAGTCGAGGGTCCCGTGGATAGGGAGTATGGCACACTGGGTCTCCGCCTCCCATGGCCACCCAAAACGAACGTGGCGCACTTCCATCTAAGGACCTGTAAAATTTTAAACCACGACGGGGTGGGATAAAGTCTCAGCGAGTCACCCTATACCTCGATTAGGACAAGAATTTACCTAGAGGTAGCATAAGCATGCAACATAGATGACTTACCTCACCTCAGCACCTCCCTGCACATTAGTACATCTCATATACATATGCATACAGTAAACATATTTAACAACTGGAACATTGCACATCAATTATCAAATATTTACAAGGATCCCAATTATAAGACCAAATCGTTATGACACGTCCCATTCCGCGCTACACAATTTTGTCTCATAATCAAGCGCGGCTATTTCACTTATTCAAGCGTTCCAGTTAATTACGACCCAACGGCCATGGCCAACTCAACAGTCGATGGTCATCTGGCATAACCGGGCGTCGTCCCGTGTGACATATGGAATTTCGCCGGACCTCGAGTACGTAACGGTTCGTGATAGGTTGACGAATTTGTCGTCGGACTGCGTCGTTGGCGCCACTTTCGACCGTCGTTTCATCATTTCCATCACCAAACCAAGACATCATGTTTCGTGATGGTCTTATGACATACCACCATGGTCACGTCTTTGCCGCGTCGAGACAATCCGATTTTTGTATAGCTTATCGTCTCGTCGAAAATCTTCTTACGTAACTCGCAAGACTAGCCCCTTCCACATTTGTACCTTTCTAAAACAAGCCTTTCATGTAAGCACCCGACGTCTTCATGCATACGTCCAATGTTAATCCCGAGTGACCTCGCAAATTGACCAAGCTGAAGGCCCGTAGCATGCAACGTCCATGTGTACGTCCGCAACATCTTCTCCATGCAAGAAAGAAGACATTAAAATGCATGTGGCCATGTGCATGTCAAATGGAGTCAACGAAAGAGGGTGTTGACCCATGCAACAAATGAAGACACGTTCGTGCATGAGAAAAGGGAATCGATGGCTAGAATTCTTGGTGGAGGCCAACGTCTCCCCACCCGTTTTTGCCTCTGATGCAGAACAATATGCAAATGCCTTTCTGGAAATAATGGAGCATCATAAAAGCGGGCAGTCTCACAAATCAAAGAGGATTGCGTGATTTTTAAGATTACAAATGGGTTACAATATATCTTTTCCTTAATTTGTTATTAGATTTCAGATTTTCTAGTTTATCAATATCTTTTCAATTTTGTTATTAGATTTCAGTTATTTGGTTATTATCTAGATGGCGACCTCCTTATAAATAGACGCCTAAGATATTGTAATCCGCACTTCCTTATTTAAAATAAACACCATCTTTTGGAATTCTTTCCAAGCTTGCTTTCTCTGCGTCATTTGGTATCAGAGCAGGTTTCTCTTGTGACGATGGCTAATAACGTTAATGTCAATCTCCCCGTAGCTAAAGGCTGCAGAAACGAGCCTATTACACGGGATGAGTTCAACCAATTTACGGAGCAAACCGAACGGAGGTTTCAAGAATTACTTGTTGCCATCCAGCGTTTGTCTACCAACCCCATACCTAGTGTTCTTCCGGCTGAACATGCTCGGGCAGCTCGCGACCCGGAAACAGCTATGGAACGTGGGGCAAATCCCCGATAGAGGCGACAAGCCTATGTCGAGGACTCTGAAGGAGAAGAAGAGTTCCTGGATCGGCCTGTTCGTGGAGGCCACCGGAACCGAGGATATCGACGAGACCCCGAGCAATATCAACTTAAGGTTGACCTTCCGACCTTTAATGGCAATTTGAATATTGAAGACTTTTTGGATTGGCTTTGGGAAGTTGAGAAATTCTTCGATGCCATGGAGATTGAGGAGGATCGCCAAGTAAAATTGGTGGCATACAAATTGAAGGGCAGCGCCTCAGCGTGGTGGGAGCAAACACAACTGACCCGACATCAACAAGGAAAAGCTCCCATTCGAACATGGAATCGGATGAAGGAAATGTTGAAGGTTCGGTTCCTCCCAACCGATTATGAACAAATATTATTTCAACAATTTCAAAATTATAAGCAGCTAAGCCGATCGGTCCAAGCTTACACGGAGGAGTTTCTCCGACTTTCTGCCCGTAACAACCTGACTGAGTCGGAGGCACAACAGACCGCTAGGTACATTAATGGTTTGCGACTTAATATTCAAGATTGTGTTTCACTACATCGTTTGTTCTCCGTTGAGGATGCTCAAGAGATGGCTCGAAAGGTTGAGATGCAATTAGAGAGAACTAGCCCCATTAATCAGGCCAACAATTATTCCGCTCGAGGATCATCTAGAAAGGGGAGACAACTAGATGTTTCAGAATCCTCTAACCAGCAAACCAACATTATGAATCAAACTCCGGGAAGTATTACTGGGGTGCACAAGGAACCAGTCATTGCAAACAACCGTAACGCCAATCAGAATGCCCAGAATCCGTACGCTAAGCCACCACCAATCAAATGTTACAAGTGTAACGAATTGGGACATTGTTCGAGTGATTGTCCACGGCAGAAGATGGCCAATGTTGTCGAGCATGACGATGACATATACAAAGATGACTGGATTGAAGAGGAAGAAGTGGAGGATGAAGAGGGCGAGCATGTCAATTGCGTTGTTAGGAGACTATTGCTCACTCCGCGAAGAGAAGACACGCAGTGGAATAGTTTTTTTCATACCCGTTGTACCGTCAACGGCAAAGTTTGCGATGTCCTCATTGACAGCGGAAGTTGTGAGAACATAGTGTCCAAGGCTTTGGTGGACCATCTACAACTAAAGACAGAGTTACATCCCTCCCCTTATACAATGAGGTGGATTCATAAAGGGGCCGAATTCAAGGTGACGCGGGTATGTCATTTACCTATTTCAATTGGAAAGTCCTATAAGGACACCATAATTTGTGATGTAGTGGAGATGGATGCATGCCATGTCCTACTGGGACGACCATGGCAATACGACGTTGATATCACTCACAAGGCTCGAGAGAACACCTATTCTTTTGTGTGGAAAAAGACGAAGATTATTTTGAAGCCGATGAGTAACACTTCTCAAGCCCCAAAGAAGCAACGTGCAAGAATTATGCTAAACATCCGTAAATGTGAGGGCATGTATATGATCGTGAAGAAAATCAATGACAATGCCTATGTTGTTGAACTTCCTGGTGACCTCAACATCTCCCTGACATTCAATGTAGTGGACCTATTTGAGTACCATTCTCCTGATACTCCTCTTTATGCTAATCATAACTCGGGGTCGAGTTCTTCTGAAGTGGAGGAGACTGATGCAGAACAATATGCAAATGCCTTTCTGGAAATAATGGAGCATCATAAAAGTGGGCGGTCTCACAAATCAAAGAGGATTGCATGATCTTCAAGATTACAAGTCAAAGAAGATTGCGTGATTTTTAAGATTACAAATGGGTTACAATATATCTTTTCCTTAATTTGTTATTAGATTTCAGATTTTCTAGTTTATCAATATCTTTTCAATTTTGTTATTAGATTTCAGTTATTTGGTTATTATCTAGATGGCGACCTCCTTATAAATAGACGCCTAAGATATTGTAATCCGCACTTCCTTATTCAAAATAAACACCATCTTTTGGAATTCTTTCCAAGCTTGCTTTCTCTGCGTCAGCCTCCTACTGCCACCGGGATCCTCTTTGTTGATTCACAAAATAAACTAATAGAAGGTCGGCTTCTCTTCAGCTGGACAGTGAAGCCGAGGATCTCGACCAAGCGGAAGCCACGCAGCAGCTCCTCTTGTGCTGGCAAGAGAAGACCCGGATGATGGCCACGTCTTCTCCACCCGGCTCCGCCCCTTGCTGCCACCGAGCTTTCTCCCGTTGACTATAAGAGTCAAATGCAGACACGTCTTTGCATGGAAAGACAAGTTGTCTTGGCGAGAGAGAGAGCTCCGCATGCAGAAGCCACGTTTTTCCCCCCAGCTGTTGTCCGCCCATCGTGCCACCGAAGCGCGCTGAAGGAGATGGCCTCCACTTCCTCTCTCGACGCCCATTTTACCTCCCTCTCAGTGCTCGTTTCTCGGTCATCCCCAGTGGAAATTCCACCAATAATCTAGAAACCTTCACACCCTTCTTCTCGCCCACATCTTCGTCCCCGTCCAGCTGTGTTTCTGCCCCACCATTTTCGTCGCCGACATAGCCTGTTGCCTCCGTCGCCGTCTCACCACACGCCACCAGCCGCGTTTCATCCACCGTTGCGTCACTTCACAACTCGCCTCAACCGAGTCCGTGAGCTCCCGGATTCACCTCACCTTCGACGTCGCCAACTTTAAGGCAAGTTAGAGTCTACTAACCTATATAATGTAGTGTTGTGGTTGTTTGAGGAAGTGTTGTTAGGTTGAAATGGCTTGAATTCTGATGTTGGATAGTGATTTCTAGAATGACCGAATGGATTTGAGGTTAGAAAATTGAGAAGTTTTCGTGAGTGCTTCAGTTTAGGCCTTTGAATTTACCCTAGATGTTGCGGTGGTGGAACCTCGGGATTTTGTTCGCAAACCATTTTAGAAATCTCTTGATTTGTATCGAAACTTACGGGTACTGTGGCATCGTACTCGGATGTTTTAAGAAATGTTTTATATTGCCGTGAAGATTTCAAATGTACTTATAGATCTCGATAAATTGTTTTGTTCCAAGCCGGGAAGCGAAATTATCAATCAAGTTTTTATATGGATTCAAAAATGGTTGAAAAGTATTTGCGAAAGTGGGACTTTCGGGGGAAAACCCAAGGGATTTTTCGTATTGACGATTTGAAAACGTTTTGTCATTGAAATGATTAAATTTCTACATCGTGGTTGATGTGTTATTGCTGCCGTCGGACCCTCAGGACGACGAAGCCCCGGGAGACGGGATGCCTGGAAGTGAGACATGACACGCTCTGGATGCCTAGGGACCAGTGAGCCCTAGAGGTTCCCTGGGAGATTTTGGGATACCTGGACGTATGACGATACACATTCCGGAGGGTAGGGGACACTAGTAACATAGCGATACCTGGCGATTCCTAGTGATGCTAGGTTAGGTGCGAGATGCCTGGAGGTGAGACATGACACGCTCTGGATGCCTGGTGACTGAAATATGGAACTGGAGGCTTTCGTGACACTAGGTTGGGTGCAAATGCTTGGAGAGATGCAAACACTGGTCCTCCGAGAGTAGGTGATAGTGAATCACAAATTTGTTGATTTTTAAAGTTGATTGTTCTGCTGAGTTACGCCATTTTGATAGTTGTGCCTGATTATGGGACAAAATTATGTGGCACAGTATGTGACGTGTCATAACAATGTAGCCTTATAATCGGGACCCAGGTGATTGAAATGATGTGTTCTGGTTATTAAACTGCGCTTGCCATTTCGTTGAAAAGCTTTATTGACTTAATGCGCATCTATTCTTTTATTGATGTGTTTTGTGGATTTTGCATGAAATCATATGACAATGATTCTACATAATATAGTTTAGTAAATCTTTAGCTACTAAGTGGTTGTACTCACCCCTCATGGGGAATAACATATTTCAGACTAAGAACGATGCCTCTGCTGCCCGCACCTCATGGTACATTCTACGGGATCCCGATCGACTTGCATGGGAGCAGTCGGAATACCAGGATCCTGATGTGCAGGGACTGACTTACATACAAGTGAGGGTGATCATGATGTTCAACACCAGTCTTCCCTCAGACCCTGTACTCCAGGAGTATGTCGTCTTATTCATCCGTAGGAATGGGCAAGTTCTGAGGCCGTTGCCACTACCACTAGAAGATGACAACGGGGGATCGAGTGGCTAGCAATGATCGCGAGGGTGAGGACAGCAGAGAGAGAATTTTTGGATGCCGGCACTGAAGATGTCGGTTAACTTTTGAAGTATCGCCGAGGATAGGAAACTACGGCTTTTTGGATGTACCAACAAACTATGTCCATCTAGTAGATATGTGTAAATAAAAGTGTTAAGCTATTATCTATAAATGTGTTTAGTGTATGCATCATTTTTTCGTGTAAGGAAAGGGGAGTTGTTGGATATGCTTCTGCCATATACATTGCACAAGGACCAATCATGTATATGATAGAACCCCCACATGACTTCTTTGAAGTCCATTGATTAAATTAAAAGGACAACCAGGAAGAGGAAAGAAGTGTAGCGACCCTAACGGATTGGGGGCCGTCGGGGGGCACCACATCCCGCTTCGTAGGGCATGGCAACGTCTACATCCAGACGGCATTCCCGAAGGAGCATAGGCCCAGCCTCCACTGCGACCGGCATCCGTTGACGTGGGGGATCTGAATTTAATCAGGCATTTGCCCGATGTAAATGCATCGTGATGGGTTCTGATAGCGATCATAAGCACATCCAATCTCGGCCAAGGACATCGTGCTTTACACTCAAATGCCTCAATTTCAAATAATGTACTTAGCCTATTTTCTTCATATTAAAAATACCCAGTACAATAATTGTACGTGGTTACACAGTCAAATCGAACCATAAAGCGTGATATTCTCCTATTTTAAAATTCCACGATTTTATTTAGCACTTAAAACATTTTCGGCGTCAAAAACCAACACCCGATATTTTTCTAATTAAATACCAAAAATTCATATTTTTGAAATAATAATTAAAAATCATTACCAAGCATCCAATTGCACAAATTAGCAATCAATTTCACAAATCAATGCCACAATGATGATTTGCGTAAAATTCGACAACCGGCTATCCCGGTATAATTTACGCTAATTAATGATTAATTAAATAAATTGAAAATTATTTAAATTATTCCCGGCGGCGAGAGCTCAGCCCTTAGCCGCCCCCTCTTTTTTAAAAATTTTTTTAAAAAATTGTATTTTTATTTTTAAATGTTTTAAATAAATTTAGTTTTAAATTTAATTTTATTAATTTTTATATTTTTTTACCACTTTAGCATTAAAACAATGCCGTTTTGCACTTATTTCGTCGGAAAATTTCCACGTCAGCATTTTGGCCGAATTAGCACTTAAGTGATCCATTTTGCTCCGATTTTGGCACTTAAGTATTCCTGCCAACTTTTGGCACTTCAGGAGTTCAGGTGTCAAAAGAAAGCTTATATCAAGCATTGACAATTTTACATCAAAGCAATACGGAGAATGGCAATGTCTCAATCCAGACTAGATTCGAATTGTCCTCTCTTTTTTCACCTTTTGTATTTTGAATGAAAGGATTTGCTACTCTTTTCATTCCTATTATTCATAGGACTTTTATTCCATAAATGGAAGACACAAGTAAATAAATTTTTCTCCTTTTCCTGGAAAAGCATGTAATTGAACTTGAGTGTCGTATTTTTCAATTTGTTTTTGTTAGAATTCTATTATTCTGGAATGCACCTTTTATGCTTAGTTTTATTTTTGCGATACCTTGTATGGTTATTTCCTTATATTGGCCATTACCTTTTATGGTTAATTGGCGCAATACACTAAACTCACCTTATATAGTTTGCATGCTCTTTTTAGTCTCTCCCTGGATAATGATTGAGTCAACCCATTAACGTAATAAAACATAGCATGTTTGGAGAAAATTGAATTTAAGCAATTCATTTAAACTGATTTGCCTAAAATAGAAAGAAATATCCGATTCTGCTCACTATATTGGGCTTGTCATTAAATTGATATAATAGTATGAAACCTATTTATTTTCTTGTTACATTAAGGACCATCAGGATTTTGTAGATTTTGTTGATATGTTTGACCGGATCCAACCCCATTTGGACGTAATATGTAGCAAACAGGTGGCTTCCATATTTTAGTCAGCAATTGGAGATAAGAACCAACGTATTAATAGGAAATTAAATTAAATTGCCTACTCATTAGCATTGGTCCGCATGGATAACTTTCTTTTCTCGGATTAATAGCAATTTTGTCCGAACAAAGAAGGAAAATAAAATCTTAACTACAAAGTGAATCCAGAAAGCTGTTGAATAGCAAGACTACCCCTTATAGAGGCAAGCCGGCACTATAAAATCTCGCCTTCTGCCAGTACTTTGGCGACACCCAACTCTTTCACTCACTATCTAGTGTCAATGCTCTAAAGATTACTCTGGCCCAAAGCATCAGACCAAGTTCTTCATACATACAGGTTTGCTACCTTGCCCTCTTGTTCTTCTTGGTTAATTTTGATGTGCTCATGAAGTTGTGTGTGAGGAATGATGAAAAAACAAATATCTATTAACATGATGTGAAACAATTAGTCAATCTTTCACGATATACTCGTACAACGAAAGTACTTTGAACATGCAACAATTTCATTTCTTTCATTTGTCCAGCAAACTTTTACTGTGATTGTTGATTCCAAGAAAGATTATACGTGTTCTTGCTGATGTCCTGCTCCTCAACTGACGCCGTATTGTCCTGCAGAGTCTGATTGAAAATGGCTTAACTGGTGAATGCAGCTGCGCCATCCACCGCTGCTCCTGCAGGCAAAGGCATGATGACTAATGACCAGAGCTTCCTGCTGACGGTCATTATTGGAACATACTTTGGCTGGAAGCGTGTCGCAGAAGAACTTGAGTAACAAAGGCAGGGCCACCATGACAGATCGACAGGTCTTCCTGAGTATACAATAGTATGCGTGCATCATTTGTACCACCATCAGTTGGGACCCAGCCAGCTGATCGGGAATATACTGTGGCAATCTCTCGCGTATTCTCTGCATCACCGAGTCTATTGTATACTCAGGAAGGCCGACAAGTTGGCGATGCAGAGAATAAGCGAGAGATTGCCGTAGTATATTCCCGATCAGCTGGCTGGGTCCTAGATGATGGTGGTACAAATGATGCGCGCATGCTATTGTATACTCAGGAAGGCCAGTCAATCTGTCATGGTGGCCCTGCCTTTGTTGCTCAAGTTCTTCTACGACACGCTTCCAGCCAGAATGCTTGGTCCTGGTAGCAACAACCTGCAGTTCACCAACTTCATTCCAACCAACCTGCACCCTTGTTCGCATGTCGAAGAGCAATTTATGGCAATAGATAACATTGTCTTCATCAATAACCCGAGAACCTCTTACCTCAGGGAAGAGGTTGTTGCGAGGTTTAAGACTTTGATTGGGCCGCAGGATTTCGTTCTGGAGAAGGATGCTGCCAAGCTACCTATTTATGTCACCGATGAGGTGTTCTATGAAGTGATAGCACGAGAGGGGCGTTCAAAGGGACAACCTGAAAGAAAGTGAATAGGAAAGTTGAAGAGAAGAATTTTCTGTATTCTCTGTATGTTTCTGTACGTACAATGTCAATGTTTATATTACAAGACATGTATAATGAAAAAGGCAACTAGATAATGTACAGACTAGATTTGATATTAAATGATCTTTGATTTGATCTTGATTGATTCAATATGATATGAAGATATCTTGCGTATCTTCCAACACTCCCCCTCAAGCTGGTAGCTTGTAGATATCCAAGACGCCGAGCTTGCTTAAGAGATACACATGCTGACTTTGACACAAAGGCTTGGTGAAGACATCTGCAGGTTGTTCTTCTATTCCAATCCCCCGTGTCTCGATTATACCTTCCTGAATTTTCTCTCGAGTAAAATGGCAGTCCACTTCTATGTGTTTTGTTCTCTCATGCACAATGGGATTTGATGCTAGTTTGAGAGCTGCATTGTTGTCACAAAATAATCTAGTTGGTCCCTCAACTCGCACTCCAAGGTCCCGAAGTAATCCCCGTAGCCATACTATTTCACATGTCGTTTTCGCCATAGCTCGGTATTCTGCTTCTGCTGAGGATAAAGACACGGTCGGCTGCTTCTTGGTTTTCCATGAAAGCAAAGAATCTCCCAACTTAATGCAGAAACCGGTTATGGATCTCCTGCTCATGGGACAAGTGGCATAATTTGCATCACAATACGCTGTCATTCTCATATCACATTTCCTAGAAAGAAGAATCCCAAGTCCAGGACATTTCTTCAAGTATTTCACAACTTTCAATGCAGCGTTCATGTGAGACTGCTTTGGCTTGTGCATGAATTGGCTGAGTGTCTGAACAGCATAACTAATGTTTGGTCTGGTCATAGTCAAATATATGAGTTTCTCGACAAGTTTCTGATAACTCAATGGATCTTTGAGTACTAGATCTGTTTGCTGAGACACTTCAGCATCATAATCTGCCGTGGTCAATTTAACATTTTGCTCGATTGGAATCACAGCTGGCCTACATCCTGACAAACCCGCTTCTGATATAATTTCCAAAACAAATTTTCTTTGGCTGAGAGATATTCCTTGATCTGATCGTGCAATTTCTATTCCAAGGAAATATTTAGGTGTACCCAAGTCTTTTATGTGGAAGGTAGAATGCAAGTATTCCTTGAAATCTTGAATAGCCACTTCATCGTTTCCCATAATAAGTATATCATCTACATATATCATTAAGTATATAGATGACGTACCTTTAGTCCGTGTAAAAACAACATAGTCAAATCTGGACTGTTGGAAACCTACAGCCATCAAGGACTCAGCAAATTTGGCATACCACTGTCTGGAGGCCTGTTTAAGACCATACAAGGATTTGCGGAAACGACATACTCTATTCTCCCCCTGTCTCCGTAAACCTTGTGGGACATGCATATAAATCTCTTCATCTAAATCTCCATGTAAGAAGGCATTGTGAACATCCATCTGATGTAACGACCAGTCCTGAAAAGCTGCTCAGCATAATTGGATGGTTCTCGCTCCTCAGAAATGCGAGAAATGCAACAACGATGCTCCGCCGACAGCCAATCAAAAGAAACATAAGAGGAGATGGGAAAAAGAATACCTGGCGTGTTTCTGACGCCACATACGTAGTCTGTTGTCCAAGTTGGTGGACGCGTCACTCGCCGGGAACGCTTGGGTGGGGTGTTTGCAGGGGATAATTGACCCAAACCAGTAGCAACAGGAGTATCGATAGTAACAGAAGAGGAGTCAATCACGGCTTCATCATTCGAAAATTGGTGGGTTGATTCCAGCGGAGATGTTAATTCCATGGCTGAAGTAGAGGGGTCCCTTCTCTATGTTGAAGCAGGAAATAGAATATATCCTGGATCATTTGCTGTTTCTTCAACATGAGGCGAAGAGTAAAGTCCTTGGCTATCTGTGCTTGGTGCCTGTGTAGCAAAAGGAAAGATATTCTCCTGGAACAAAACATCTCTACTAACAAAGAATTCCCCTGTAGATGAATCATAAATCCTGTACCCCTTTTGTAAAGTGGGATATCCCATGAATGTGTAACGGCGAGCACGAGGACCCATCTTATCTCTAGATCCCACTATAGTGGCATAACATTGGCAGCCAAAAATCTTCAGATGACTCATATTTGGCTTCTTCCCAAAAAGCAATTCGAAAGGACTGCGACCATCGAGAATCTTGGTCGGCATTCTATTAATTAAATAAGCTGCAGTTAAAACACAGTCTCCCCAAAAACTGTCAGGAATGGAAGCTTGAAACTTCAGGGCACGAGCAACTTCCAATAGGTGACGATGTTTTCGTTCGACTACTCCATTTTGCTGTGGAGTACACGTACAAGAACTCTCATGTAAGATCCCGTGAGAGGAAAGCAAACCAGTACACTCATGGTTAAAAAATTCCCTCCCATTGTCTGTGCATATACGGTGGATTGTCTTGCCAAATTGAGTTTTTGACAGAGAAAGGAAAGTCCTTAAATGAGATAGGACTTGACCCTTAGATTGCATGAGAAAAATCCATGTGGCCCTTGAATGGTCATCCACAATGGTGAGGAAAAAACGGGATCCATCATGATTGTGTGTGTGATAAGGACCCCAGACATCAATATGGAGTAAGGAAAAAGAATCATCTGCACGATTTGTGCTCAATGGAAAGGGTATGCGGGACTGTTTGGCAAGTGGACATATATGACATTACGGATAAGGAAATAAAGAACTATGACCCATTCTGGAATGCAAAATGAATTGTTTATCATTGGTAGTCAAATTACACAATGATTGTTTATTACAAAGAAAGTGATCAAGATTTGCTGAATTTTTCCAGAAATATAGTCCTTCGACATGATTACCCTGACCCATTAGTCTCCCAGTCGAAAGGGCCTGAAAGAGACAGCTATCAGCAATGAAGGAAACCTTACAAGAATTTTCCTCACAGGCTCTAGACACAAAGATAAGGTTAAATTGAAACTCTGGAACATATAGGACATTTGTGAGAGTAACCTGAGAGCTAAGATTTACTGTCCCTGTTGTAGACACACGAGCAACATTTCCATTCGGCAATTGCACAATAATGGGACTATCCAGATCTTTATTAATAACAGTAAACAACCTCTTGTCACAGGTAATATGATCACTAGCTCCAGAATCAATAACCCAAGTACTCCTTGATACTGTATTTATTAGGCAATGAGAAATACCTGTAAAGCTGCTCCCCCTTTTTGGAATATCCAATTTTTGCAGTGCTTGCATCAACTGCTGATACTCAGCATGTGTGATGGATTGATCAGTTGATCCTGTGAGTTGATAAGCTGTTGCTACTGATATTTCCTTCTTTTTTTCTCCAGGTCGGCCATGCAATTTCCAACAACTATCAATTGTGTGGTGAGGCCGCTTGCAATAGTCGCAAAATAGCTTTCCTTTATTCTTCAAATTCGATCCAAAATTCGGCCCATAATTAGGCCCATATTTCGGCCCATAATTAGGCCCGAGATTCTTCGAAAAAGGAGGACCATTGGATCTGTTTGATCCGGAGCTATCTCCGCCGTCCAGATCGTCCGCGTAGCGCGTCCCTTTAGAGCCGTCAGATCGCTGCATGCGATCTGAGCCGTCCATCACAAGACCTTTAAAAGGTCGCTGTTCAGCGAACCCTAGCAACAGGTTCCACCTCTTTTCTAGGGTTTTCGTGCCCTCTCTCTCGATTCTTGCCGCGAGAGCCAGGCCCTCCGTCGCTTTGCTCTCCGTCGAGGTAAGTCTTTGGCTCTCCTCCTGCACAGCAAGTTGGAAAATCTGTCCAATCGGCGGCGGAGGCTCCATGGCTAGAATCTGCGACCTAAAAGTAAGGTAGGAATCGTTGAGTATTAGCAAAAATCCCGTCGCTTTCTCTCGGTCTTTTATCCCTTTGTACTGTTGGAGAGTTTCTTCGGGTCCGATGAGCTTTTCTTCGGCGGCCTCTAGCTCGTTCCAGAGGGCTGATAGCTTGTTGAAGCAGGCCATCACGGTCATGTTTCCCTGCTTCAGTTCGGAAAGGGCTTGATGCAACGAAAAAATCCTCGCCCAATCCAATTTCCCGTACATCTCTTTTATACTATCCCAAAAAAATTTTGAGTCCTCTGTCGGAGGCAACCCGGCGGCTATTTCTGAGCTGATACAATTTCCGATCCATGTTCTAATGAGCTGGTTGCATTTTTTCCATTGTCGCCCTAATTTTTCATCGGTTGGAGCGGGAATTGTTCTGTTGATAAACCCTTCTTTATCTTTTGTGATGAGGGCTCGGCGAAATTCCCGCGCCCAACTTGAATAATTCTCGGATCCTGTGAGATGGTTGCCGATGAGCTTCAACTCGGGTCCGTCGGCCAGTGGAAACATACAATGCGTCGCCGGGTTCTAGGCGACCCATGGCGGCCGCAAAAGGAAAGGGTATAAACCCTGGTGGAAACCCCGCATTGGTTGTAGTCTGTCACTGATTCAAATTTGTTGATCCGCCCGTCTGCTCAGGGCCGAGGGTTGAGTCTGCCCCAGCGTTGGTTGGTAGACCTCCATCGGTCCGCACACTTTGGTAGCCCGGCTGTGATGTATCTGGATTCGATCCAAGCATCCATGGGTACAGCATCCATTGATAAGGGTAGCCAGAGAAAGGTAACCCTGGATTGAACTAAGCCGAATAGGGTTGCCAAGGTGTGTGCTGTGGTTGATTGGGTTGTTGATCAGGTACTGGATTGACGATGGATGAATTCAGAGATGGTGAAGCATGAGGCGTTGCATTATTTGTCGACTGTTCTTCGATGGTTGAGGTAGGTGCTTCTGGATTTGTCATGATGGAAAAAAATCTGCAGTAATTCTATTATGCAGGTTGGCAAAAAAAAAAAAAAACTCAAGAATTCCTGCTGGATGCTGTTCTGGTTTGCAAGAATAGCAATAACCAAGAACAGAAGATCACAAGAGGCAATTCGAAGATAAGTGCGGAAGCTCTGTCAGAACTAGAACGGCTCTGATACCATGAAAGAAAGTGAATAGGAAAGTTGAAGAGAAGAATTTTCTGTATTCTCTGTATGTTTCTGTACGTACAATGTCAATGTTTATATTACAAGACATGTATAATGAAAAAGGCAACTAGATAATGTACATACTAGATTTGATATTAAATGATCTTTGATTTGATCTTGATTGATTCAATATGATCTGAAGATATCTTGCGTATCTTCCAACACAACCTCATTTTTCTATAACCTGTCGTGGTTCTCATGGAAGAAAATGCAACATCAGCGTGGCGTTTTCTCTGCTCAATACGACAGGTGCCGCTGCCACCTGTAGTGCTGGAGTTGGAGTGGTTTGGAATGCAGAAGTGGAGCTTGCAGGATCCATCACAGGGCGTGTGACCCTTGCAGAGTCTGAAGACTATTACCTGTTTAACGTTTCACCTCCAGGGGTCAGAATAGATCAAAGTAAGTCTCCGATGGCCTAAAAGAACCTCAATATTTGTAGGTCAAGAAGCAAATTACTAAATTTTGAGTGTTCTCCGTTTGGTTGATTCTGGTTCAATGTATATGTATTAACGAATTTCTCGGAAACTTCCTTGTGGAAGCTGCAGCCTTTAGCTGTGAATTCAACATGAATGGCGAGGTCTTGATCGAAGGAGAGATTGCAACAGGTGGGAACACGGTTGAAAGCAGAACAGGAAACCCTTGTCCACCTGGACACTTCTCTCTCCGTTTTCAGTTGCCCGGTTCTGTCTATCCCAGACGTGCCAACTGCAACTTTCGCTCAGATGGGATCTTCGAAGGAATTGTGAAGAAGCAGATCGAAAATTGATGACTTGCAGGCAGCTTGGGCTTTGTTTTGAAAGAATGTAGGAAGTTACCTTAACTTGATTAGACACAGATCGTGTCCTATGTTTGGTCCTCTGTACCTTTTCCGCTGCAAATATAATACAAACAAATAATGGAATACAATTGCAAATAATTATTTTTACTGAATTTTCCGCTGAACTATATTTGACTCTAAATTCTACTTTGATTATAGTATTGAAAGAACTGATTCAACTTTTATCTTAGTATGTGCTCAAGTTAAACAGAACAATCCAATATTATTGATACATAATGATATGGGTATCTTTCTAGTGTCAAGCTATGTACCATTGTTCACTTGGGGTGTCGGATGGGTGGGTTAAGTCTCGTTAAAAATAGTTTGACCCATATTGACTCATTTTTATGCAATATATTTTCAATGACCCAAACTCAATCTGATTCTGAACTAACCCATATCCAACCTAACCCATATTACTAAAACACATCCATGCTTAATCCTAACTATAAAAATAAATACCAACTTATATAATCCACTTTAAGCTCTTCCGTTGTATTTGATAGTCGAGATAAAATTTATTATATTTTGTGTTTGATGCTTATTTAAGATAGAAGAAAGTCCGATATAAGGGGAATATAGATCGGATAAAATCATTTCATGGGAGAGGTGGGTTTAAGGAGAATATGATTTTTAACATCCATAATAAGAAAGTCAATTTTCTCGAATAACAAATTTTTATATTAATAAAATTAAAATTATATTTCAATATAATAATTTTTTGAATTTCAATATAAGAAAATCAAAATAACAAAAAATAACAATTTATTTATTTTAATTTAAGTAAACTGCAAGGATAAATGTCAGGAAATTATTAAAGGAGTCAGTCGTTTTGTTGTTACTTTTCCAAACCTAACAAGATTGAAAGTTGATAAGTGGTTATAGTTAGGTGGTATATTAATGTGAGGAATGTCAGTACAAAAGTCAAATTAAGGTTAGTAATTTTGGGTAAAGTTAGTAACTTTCACGGCATTAATAAACCATAGAAATAAATGTAGGTAGATTTTAAAACTAATTGGTAGTCTTTGAAGCACAAAGATATATAGGTTAAAAAATTGTCGAGTGACTAAATTAGTTGCTAATGGATGTGGTACTTTTTAAATTAAGGTTGGTAATTTCTTATAAAAGTAAGCACTTGGCGTTGGTAAGGCACATGAATAAATTATTTGTAGATAATTAAGGTGGTTAGTTATCTTTGAAGCATAAAGAAATGCAAGTAAATTTTTAAAGCAAGTGAGATAAAAAGTTGGTAAGTGACTAAAATTAGTTGGCATCTTAATACTACAAATCATGGTACATCAATCAGACTAAAGTTGGTAATTTCTAATGAAAGTGAGTTAGTTCAAAGATGTTGATAAGCCACAAAAATAAATGTTGGTTCGTTATTAAAGTAGTTGATAACCTTGGAAGTATCAAGAAATGTCGTCACTTCTTTTACTAGTAGGGATTTGATTCCGTGGTAAAGGCATTTCCATGCTTTCAGCTTAGAAATTAATGGATGTGGATTTAATTCCTATTATGAGGAACTCAAATTAAGTGGGGGCTATGGTAGTGAATTATTTTACTAGTTCATTGTCCGGTAGTCCGATAATTACTACCGTGCATTTGGGTTATAACAAAATCATAATTACTTTGCATAAGCAAGTAAGATGAAAAATTGGCAAGTAACTAACATTCATTGGTATTTTAATGCGACGAATGCTATTGCATAAATCAAATCAAAGTTGGTTATTTTGAAAAAAAGTTAGTAACTTCAAAGATAATGGTATGTTATAAAAATAAATGCTAGTACATAAAGTACATGGTAATGTTGGAAGTATAAAGAAATGTACATAATCTTCAAAATCCAGCAAGATAAAAAGTTGATAAGTGATTAAATTTAGTTTGTGTCTTAACATGACAAGTATTGATATTCATTTCTAACATCCATGGTGTTGGTAAGTCATAAAAATATGCATTGATAGATTATTGAGATAGTTGGTAATTTTTGAAGTACGGGAAAATATTTGTTGTTGTCAAAACTTGTTGGTAAGTTACAAACACATGACCAATTAAATAGGTTATTCAAGACTTTTTTTTTTTGTCTATTGCGACATTTAACATTCACCAACCATATTACCAATATACCCACGTGTAACTTGTACAGTTTTTTATCCATGAAACGCCAAAAACGCTCGTATGGATCTAATCTCAAACTATGATATTCCTTACTCTCGATATCATAAAACATGATTTGTGACAAGAGACTCCCATGAGTATGGATCCGAGGTAAGTGAACAAGCAATCATAAGTGGGAGAGCAATAAAAGGAAGAGGCTGGATTTTTCATCCTCGTAACATAAAGCGTATGTCAACCATTCACAATTTTTACATCTTAGCAATACAGAGGGCAGCAATGTCTCAGTCCAAACCAGATTCAGATCATCCTCTCTTTTTCACATTTTGTTTTTTAAATGAAAGGCTACTCTTGTCACTCCTATAATTCACATGACTGTTATCCTATAAATGGGCAACACAAGTAACCAAATTTTCTCTTTTTCCTGGAAAAACATGTTATTAAACTTGAATGTCATTTCGACAAAAAAAAAAAAAAAAATTGAGTGTCATATTTGCCATTTTCATTTGTCAAAATTCTATCTTTCTCGAATGCCTCTTTTATGCTTGGTTTTATTTTTGCTATACCTTATATAGTTATTTACTTACATTGGCCATTACCTTTTCTGGTTAATTGGCACAACAAATTTACACCCTTACCTTACCTTATACAGTTTAAGTGCTCTTTTTGGTCTTTCCCTGGACAATGATCGAGTCAACCCGTTAACATAATAAAACAAAGCATGTTTGGAAGAATCGAATGTAAGCAATTCATTTAAATTGATTTACCCATAATAGAAACAAATATCCGATTCTGCTCAATAGAATGGGCTTATCATTAAATGGATTTATTAGTATGAAACCTATTTATTTTGGTTTATGAAATTAATGACTTTCTGGATTTTGCAGATTTTGTTGATATGATTGACCGATTCTAACCTCATTTGGACCTAATATGTAATACTAATAACAAACAGGTGGCTTTCATGTTTTAGTAGCAATTGGAGATAAGAACCAACGCGTTAGTAGGTAAGTTAAATTAAATTGCCTACCCATTAGCATTGGTCCGTATGGATAACTTTCTTTTCTCGGATTAATAGCAATTTTGTCCGAACGAAGAAGGAAAATAAAATCTTAACCAAAAAGTGAATCCAGAAAGCTGTCGAATAGCAAGACTACCCCTCATAGAGGCAAGCCAGCACTATAAAATCTCGCCTTCTGCCAGTACTTTGGTCACACCCAACTCTTTCATTCACTATCTAGTGTCTATGCTCTAAAGATTACTCTGGTCCAAAGCATCAAACCAAGTTCTTCATACTTACAGGTTTTCCACCTCTCTTGTTCTTCTTGGTTAATTTTGATGGGCTCATGAAGTTATGTGTGAAGAATGATGAAAAAACGAATATGTATTCACATGATGTGAAACAATCTATCGATCCTTCTTAATATACTTGTACAGCGGAAGTTCTTTGAACATGTAGTGCTCAACTTTCATTTGTCAAGCAAACTTTTACTGTGATTGTTGAGTCCGAGAGAGATTATAGGTGTTCTTTCTGATGTCCTGCTCCTTGACTAACGCCATATTGTACTGCAGTCTGATTGAAAATGGCTCAACCGGTGACTGCTGCTGCGCCATCCACTGCTGCTCCTGCCGGTGAAGGCATGATGACTGATGACCAGCGCTTCCTCCTAACCGTCATTTTTGGAACATACTTTGGGCCTCAACTCAAAGGTGAAAGGCCACCCCACAAGTCGGCGATGCAGAGGGTACATGAGAGATTGCCACAGTATACTCCTCATCAGCTGGCTGGGTCCCAGATGATGGTGGTGCAAATGATACACGCGTATTATTACATACTCAGGAAGGCCAGTAAATCTGTTGTGCTGGCCCCATCATTGTTGCTCAAGTTCTTCCGTGACACACTTCCGGCCAAAGTGCTTGGTCCTAGAAGCATTTACCCTCGGTTCATTGACTTATTTCCAATTGAGTCACACCCTTGGTCTTTTGTCGAGGAGCGGTTTATGGCGATAGACAATGTCATCTTCATCGATGACCCGAGCACCTCTTACCTCAGGGAAGAGGTTGTTGCAAGGTTTAAGAGTTTGACTGGGCTGCAGGAGTTCGTTCTTGATAAAGACGCAGCCAAAGTACCTGATTATGTCACCGACGAATCGTTCTATGAAGTGGTGGTAAGGGACGGGCATTCAGAGGGACAGTCTCGTTTTTCCATGCCTCCTGGTGGTTCTTACCGTAGAAGATGCAAGAGTAATGTGGCTCTAGATGTAAAGCCTCTTCGAATGGTTCCACACGAAGGCTCGCCCTCCTCCACGTCGGCATGGTTCTCTGGAGTACGCGACACCTACTTCAAGGCTCAACTTGATGGTAGGGTGGTGTTTTCTCCACTCCGTACGACGGAGGTGCAATATCATGGTGCTGCAGCCGCCTGTAGTGCCGGAGTCGGAGTGGCTGGGAATGCGGACGTGAGGCTTACAGGATCCACCACCTGGCGTGTGAACCTTGCGGAGTCTAAAGACTGTTACCTGTTCCAGGTGTCACTTCCAGGGATCAGAAGAGATCAAAGTAAGTTTCTGATGGTCTGAGAAAAACCTCACTATTATCGGTCAAAAAGCTAATTATTAAGTTTTGAGCGTTCTCCATTTTGCGGATTTTCATTCTAATAAAGAATTTCTCTGAAACTTCCTTTCGGATGCTGCAGCATTTGGTTGGGAAGTTGACATGAGCGGCGAGGTCTTAATTGAAGGAGAGACTGCCACGAGTGGGCAGGTGGTTGAGAGCAGAACAGGAAACCTCTGTCCATCCGGACACTTCTCTCTCTGTTTTCAGCTGCCCAGTCGAGTCGATCCCAGACTGTCCAACTGCAACTTTGGCTCAGATGGGATCTTCGAAGGAGTTGTGAAGAAGCTGACCGACAACTGATGACTCTTTTGCAGCTCAGAATTTGTAAAATTAATGTCGGAATTTACTGAAACTCAATTAGACCTAAATCATGTATACTTCAGCAGCTCAGACTTAGTAAACGAGTCATTGGGAATGTACTGAAACCCGATTAGACACAAATCATGTCCTATGTTTGCTCTTCCTGTATTTTTTCAGATGCAGACATAATGCAGACAAAAATTGGAATATAATTGCTCTTAATTGCTTCCTTCTGAATTTCTACATGAACTACATTCGACTCTTAATTTGGCTATGAATGATAGTATTGAAGGAGCTGATTCATCTTTTACGGAAAATCTTTTCTTGTACAAGTATTAAGCAAGATAAGCAAGGTAAAGAATATACCTCGTGTGGAGTCTTTATGGAATTCTCTTGCATGCCTTCATCCATAGATTTGAGAATCTGATTTTTCTGTGAAGACCAAGGAACGTTGTATTTGGCCACTTCCAATAAAGCCAAGCTACATCTGGCAAAGGGCGCAACTAGCATATAGAACAAATCTGACTCCCATCGATCAAATAACTTCGATTCCTTCTCATCTGTGGCCACCCTCCTTAACCACATCATTCTCCACCATTTGTAACTGCGACAACATCTTGCCATTTTAGGATGTGTTGACCTTTGAAAATGGTATCACATTCTCTGGGTATAGAACCCCAGTTGGAAAATGCCCACAACGATAAGCCCCCATATGGCACCACTGGGAGAGGCATGATATCTAGAGTCACATTCCTTTTGCGTGGTCTCAGGGAACCCCAAGGAGGCAAGAAAAAGATGATACTGTCATCAGAATAGTTTTCTCATCCTACCACTGGGAATGACCAGTCATTAGTGCTGTAAATGGGTAGCCTGACTGTATCCTTCTCCAGAATGAATCCTGCAGCCACATCCCACTCTTTAACCTTGCAAGTACCTTTGGCCTGAGGCAAGAGAAACTCGGTTACAGCTGAACGCAATGTCATCAATATTCTTAAGTCTCTCTTTGACTAAATAACCAGGGTACAGGTCAGCAGGGAAGAGGTCCATGAAGCTGAGGGTAGTTGCTACCAGGATCAAGCACTTTGACTGGAAGAGGCGTCACTGAAGAACTTGAGCAACAAAGATGCAGTCAATAAAACAGATTGACCGGCCTTACTGAGTATGTGATAATACGCGTGCATCATTTGCACCACCATCATCTGGAACCCGCCCAGCTGTTTCAGAGTGAATTGCAGCATTCCTCTCAACTAGTCTCTGCATTGCTGATTCGTGGGCCAGCCCTTCCCCTTTGAGATGTAGCCAGAAGTATGTTCCAAGAATGATAGTCAAGAGAAGCATTTAAGTCCCTGGCCACAACAGCACTAGGCAACAGCAGATTTGGCTTGGCTTCCTGTCTTGCCATACTAAAGCCTGAACCTTCTCTATATGAACTGGAGTTTATTGTCTGGATTGATACCTGTAATAAGAAGAGGTCCTTGAGTCAGAAGTGTGAATTACTCGAACACCCTTTCTCCCAAAGATTTATTACTAGATGACAGAGTTACTAAACAATAGGAAATAAGCCTTTGAGAAAGGGCAGGAACCTTGCCTGGACTCCAGTCATTATTGGAGATTCACCATCTTCCGTCGAGTTCCAAAAATGACATTCCATGTTCTCAGTCGAGAGCAAACCAATCACATATCAACAAGACGACAACTATCTGGAGTTCCAGTCATTGAAACTTCGCTCAGGCCCTTAGAGATCGGACTTCCAGCTTCAGAGCTCAACTGCTGTTTTGCCGGTCAAGGCAAAGAATCGATTTTGGGGTTCAGCAGTATTCACTGCTTCAACCATTTTGCAATCTGCACAGAAGGCCGCATCAGGTGAGGAACAGGTCATAGCAATAAAAACGTAAGTTATGCAGATACATGAATTGCAAGAGCATCCTGAAATTCATGAAACTGACAAAACAAAAATGATAGTAAGCAATACTCTGCTACCATTTCTCTCAATGAAAGAAAAGAAAATCATGAAATCAATTGTTCCCTATGAACAATTTTAGCTAGTTATAAAAAGCTAATTTGCATGATTTTCTGATTGAGTTGTGAAATATTTGATAAGTTCTGAAATGCAAATGTCATTTTTATAGTGGCATAAGCTAAATTACTACATACAGCCTATAGAGCAGAGATAACAGCTTTCCTCTCATTGGAAGGCTGAAACGTTCTTCAGACCAGATATCTGAGAAGAGAAGCCCCAAGTGTCAGCACTGCAGAGAGTAATCAAGAAATGGCTCCTATCATATAGCCTGGTCCTTGACAGTGTTAGAGGACTTTCCTTTGGACAAAGAGGCTTTTATGCTAACCATTTATATCATGTTCTCCTTCAGGAGAACATGAGAGTAGCGTGGCTTGTGGTGATATCATGAGAATCATGCCGCGAGGGACACTTTGAGTCCTCCTTGCCTCCTCATGCTTCTCGTGAAACTTGAAAAGAAAAAGCAAATGTAACATGGCTCTGGACGTAAGGCCTCCCACCAGTTCCAGTATGTTCCTGATGACCAAAGTCAATATTTCGCAGTATGTAGTATTGGCGTACTTTGCCAGATTTAGCTCAGTCTCCACAGGTTAAGAGGCCAAATGTTAAGTTTCCTCTGACCTCTACGATTCAATGGAAACATAATGCAGAACTTCCGTTTTTATAGGGAGATGTCTGTAATCATCGAAGTTAATGCATTTGATTCGCTGATATCTGCTTTGATACGGTCATATGTGTCTGTTGTCATTGAACTTAACTCGTTTGATTTGCTGATATCTGCTTGTAATGATCATTAATGTGCAAGAGTCAGGATGTGGCAACAAAAAGACTGGCCAAATCACAACCGGATAAAAATTTCTTGCGCAATCTGTTTCCCTGGGAAAGGCAACAATTATCTGGTTTTTAAAGAGAAAACTGTCGCTCATTCATGTAATGGATATGAAAATAAGAAAAAGATAAGAACGCCATTAACAAAGTTAAAGAGCCTCGACAAGTGTCCTTAAGTCACTCTCAACATTGTAAGAACTATTTTTGAGACATCAGAACGAATGGTTCTTTTATTCAGATTTATCAGAAAGCAGGATCGACTTTTTTCATGTCCTGTGACAACACATTCGACTGTCATCATTGTTTACATATGAGTAACTTCATGAAAAACTAAAGACTACAGCTTGTAGAAGAGGTAAACAAGCAGTGTGAAGTGCACTTATTGTTTGGTGTTGTCTCTTTGAACTAGGATGAAAATGATTTGGTTTTTAATCAAACCCAAGTGAACTGAAATTCTAGCTAGTAAGTAACGACTAAGTGGCATATGTTGCCGACAGAACTCAAGCTTCTACCATGCTCGTCGTTTTGTTAGTCAACCGTTCTCAAATTTCATAACTATTCGGGCAACTGTTATTTTCTTGGTATGCACTCCGACACAAGTTGAATAATTCCGAAGAAAAAATCAACCCTTGTTTTCTTTGCTATGTTCTTATCTCCGTATATTTAGAAATATGGAAAGTATTTATCTGTTACCGGTTTTGATTATTAGGCTCAAATGAGGTTGGATTGGTTTACTGAGTAAAATCAGATATTCCTTTCTGTCTGTGTCTATCAGAATCAACAGATGAAGTGAATTATGTTCATCAAGAAATTCAAAATAGGAATACTTTACAATGTTTTATTACCTTAACTGGACTGTCTTTATCCCTTGATCCGGGGAAAAAGGAAAAGCAATGTGTAAACCTCCACTGATAGTACGAAACTCACGGGTTCAATAACAATATTTTTCATGGACAAGCTGATATCGATCGAGTTGAGACATAGCTGCTCTATATTTTTTGCTGAGATCTGTAAATGTCGATAGTTGATATCTGCTTTCTTTAAAAGAATCATGAATGTCGCATGGAAAGAATTATCCAATTTTTCTCTTCTTATAACATGATATAATAATGCAGAAGGCCTTATAATAATGAAATTAAGGCCCTTCTGCATTTTGTAGATTTGCTGGTGTAATTGACCAAATCTAACCTTATTTGGCCCTAATAATTACTAATAGCGACAGATAGGTACCTTCCATATTTCTCACTAGCACTGGTCCACCTGGCAATTATTTTTTTTTTTTTTTGGGAAATTATCGAGCTGCAGAAGAGGGAAATAAATTTGACCCAAAAAAGTTATGAATGGTTAGAGAGAGAGACCGCTCATGGTGAAGAAGATGAGATGTAACAAGAATCAAAGAAAAGAAAAAAGAAGTTGAAAACGAATAGTGACCATAAGCTCGATGACAAGCTCATCGAGATCTCAGTGAGCTCAACAGCCATGGATCGTCCATATCTCGATAGGCTCGGCTATTCCTCCTCCATGGCCATTGATCTTGTTGTATGATTAAAGGGAGAAGTGTTAAAAAAGTCCTAAACTTTTTGTATTTGTGTCAATTTAGTCATAAACATTTTTACGTTATACCAATTCAGTCATTTCCGGCCAATTTTGGCCGGATTTTGCTGGCTGGATGCCGGTCGGCTGACGTGAAAAACTTTTAATAATATTTTAATTCTCCTCCTCCTTCCTCCAGCCGGTCGCCGGCGACTGGCTAGAGGTGACCGCCGGTGAGATCGACGTTGCCAGCTACCTCGCCAATGGCTGCAAGGGCGACCTTGCGCTAGGTGATGAGAAGATAGCTCAAGGCCGCCCATGTGACGTCATGAAATTCGAGCCCTTTTAGGGATGAATGAATGTGAATTTTGTCAATGCATTGTTGGTTGATCTTACTTGGAATTGATCACTCTTGAGATACTAACCTTGAGGGGAAAGGCTAATGAGGACAGAACTCGTGTGACTAAAGAACTTGACTTGGGAAAACGACTTGACCGTGAGACTTGTGTGAGGATGATCCTGTAGATAGGCAGGCCGATTTCAGGGATGACTAGAAGTCAATTTGTGGACAGAACATAATGGAACGACGAGTGATTCTATTTACTATTATCAAACTCACGAATGACCCTATGTCGATTCTCGGAAATCGTGTACTTTGAAATAATAATTTATCCTCCACAATTTCATGTAGTCAAGGACATCCATGTGTCGAGATGTCTTGAACGTGGTTTGGCACGAGTCAATTACGCATGAATTCTCGAAGCCACCTGTCAGTCTGAGTTATACCAAAATGGCATCCGGGCGAAATTGACATGACATGAGAATCCAAGATTAGACTTCGAATTTTCGGGAACGTCTAGGATGGACTTTTGAAAGATGCTACTTCGACAGTTAACAATGCCAGTTGAGCCGAGTGTTTGGAAAAGGGATCTATGGACCGAAGAAACGTGCCTTTGAGAACATGGGCCGAGCAAGGCCAGTATAGGCCTCAGGCCCAAGGTGGGACAACCACCATGGTGGGCCTAAAGCAAGCAAGTGAACCCATTGGACCCAACCAACCATTTTACTTTCCAAGCCCATTTCTTAGGCACGTCTTTCATTTTCAGCCCGAGGGCAGATTGGAATTTGTGCAAGGTGGAAATGACCATTTTGCCCATAGTTGTTATGGATAAGGGCAAAAGAAGAGAGAGAAGATGATGTCACTTACATGGGGACTTGAAGCATGCATTGAAGGGGCTTAATGAGGCTTGACAGCCAGCCCTCACATCACTCTCTCTCCCCCTCTTCAGCCCAAAACCGTCAACCTCTCTCTCTCCCTTGTTTCTTCTTCTTCCTGTTTCTGCTTTAGCTAACCTTTCTCCAAAGAGTTGAGTTATTTGTTGCCTTCCCGTGAGAATCATCACTCGTGCCACCCACCACTATGCTCAAGACATCTAGTCCGTATGGACGAAGTCGGCCGCTCACCGGTCAGAGCCGCCAACTGACCCTCCGGCCGGCTAGAAGAAACCGCTCGCCGGTCCGTCAGTCCGCCTACCCGCCTGCATTGCTCCACCTGTTTCGCCTGTTCAACCATTTTCCTCCCATTTCGACCCTACCTCCGCCCATCTCAGCCACCAACAAGTCCCCTTGACCCCTAGGTGCCGCCGGTTGCCGACCACCCGCTCGCCGGAGCTTCAGCCAACTCGTTCAGCCCATTTTCTCCTCCGACAATCCAATTTTCCAAAGTTGCAAAGGAAGTCCGAGTTTGTGACTGTTGTTTCAACCTTGGGACCGCCTCGGATTATCATGGTTGAGGTCCCCATGCGTCGCCTTCGTCGTCGTCGCCGCGTCCGTGTCTCTGGCCTGCTTAACGAGTAAGTTTAGCTCTTAATCCTCCATTTAGTGCCTAAACTTCCTTAGTGTTGGTTTAGTTAGGGCTAATTCTAGTTTAAGGGGTTTAATTAAGTTATATTAGCTCTAAGATAGGTGGTTAGATAAGTGGTTAAGATTAGTTTAGGCTAATCTTACTTTTTGTTAATTAATTGTGGTTTGTGTTTAAATAAGCATGTTTTGCCTTAATTAATTGATTGTTTATTTTAATTAAGGTTTTGCTTAATTTTTTAATTTTTAATTTATTAATTATTGAATTTGGAAATTACACTATTCATAAAAACAAAATACTGTTCATGTGCACTGTTCAAGAGCTACTATTCACGTGCACTGTTCACATGCACTGTTCATCCATAAGCGAAAATTGTCTTGTTTCATGTACAATTTCATGTACTTTGATCTTATGATGTGAATTGGATGTGTCATTGCATGAACATCCATATAAATTGTGTGGTTTTCACAAAAAGGGAAAAATGGTTTGTTCGAGGGACATCAAAATGGACCGCTTTATGAGAAAGTGATTTGAGGTTTTATATTCAAGCATATGTGCATTGGCTAATGCTCAAAGATAAAAAGTGGATTGTGGTGGTGTGCTTGCATGATCACTAAGTTGATCCTACCGCCCGACAGGAGTTCGAGGGGTGATAGTTGAAATACCTACCGCCTCGACAGGAGTTTGGGGGGTGATAGTAATAATCAAAACATGTGTTTGATGCAAGAGCGTGTGAGAAATATGGCATCATTGGTTCCGATTATGCATGAGATGATCATATTATTTATGGCACGCACGCATGAATTGATAACGTGCAGGATGTGGCAATGGCCGGGTGAGATCGCTTGTGACGCTACTCGTATGTGATTGATGCATTGCGTCATCTAACGGCCATGTGCATTGTGTGTATTGTGCTGAGATATAACATGCAGGGTATGGCATACCAGGTAAGGTTGCATGCGAACCGACTATTGATTGTCGGTTGACCCTGGCTATTGTTATTTGTTGGTTGTTGGTTGCTGGTTTGCTTATGGGGTGGTTCTGGAGAGATATCTCGAGTTGAGTTGGTGTACTAACCGGAACTTAGGGGGAGAACTCGCTGAGATTTTATCTCACTGGTTATTATATAACCACTTTCAGGTCCCTAGAATGGCGCACCCGCCGGTGCAGTGGAGAATCCTGCCCCCGCTCCACCAGTGATCAACCCGACGAAGCCTTAGTCCGATGGGTCCGAGTGATAGGGGTGCCGAACCCAGGGTTCATTTTGTGTAGTTGGATTAGCCTAGCCTAGTTTCTTTTTGGTTTGGATTAAAGGATGGATCGGCCCCTATGGTGGGCTTGTAAATTGGAAACGATCCTCCGTTGGTTAATCCAATGAAAATGTTTATAAAAGTGGTTGTTGTTGTTCTTGCTATTCATCCCTATATCCCCGTTTGATTGCTTGATTGTCTGTTTGATTGGGGGATGGTTCGTCTTCCGCTTGCGCCATAATGAAATATTAAAATGAATGGTCATCAACGAGTCTTGGGACGTTGCTTTCTATCGACCAAAGGAAGGGGTTGTTGCATGCTTGGGGTTCGGGACGTGACATCCCAGGCCACGAAGGTGGCTTCATGCCGGGTTGGCAAGGCTCGCCCTCGCTGGCCATAGGTGAGGCTTGACCCTCGCCGCCCTAGCCTCGAGGGTGGCCTTGCGCTCGAATCTAGTGAGGGGAGCCTCACCGGCCATGGGCGCGGCTCGACCCTCATCGCCCAAGCCTTGAGGGTGGCCTCGCGCTTGGATCTGGCAAGGTCGAGCCTTGCCAGCCATGGGCGAGGCTCGACCCTCGCTGCCACCTCAGGACGGCCTCTCGTCGGCCATGCCGCCCTCGAGGCTTGGGCGGCGAGGGTTGAAACTTGCGACAAGGCTCGAGCCTCGCCCATGAGGCCATGAGGCTCGGCGACAAGGGTCGAGCCTCGCCCACCCGGCGCAAGGCCGCCAACCCGGGCTTGGGCAACCTCGAGCTGGCTTCTTGCCGCCTAGTGCGAGGTCGCCCTCATGGCCACTAGTGAGGTGGCTGGCGAGGTCAACCTCATCGGCGGTCGACTAGTCGCGGCGAGGAAAGAGGAGGAGGAGGAAAAAATAAAAAATAAAAAATAAAAAATAAAAAAATTCATAAAAAGTAAAATATTATTAAAAGTTATCCACATCAGCTCCGATCAGGTCATGTCGGCCGGCTAGCATCCAGTCAATAAAATTTGGCCAAAATTGGCCGGAAATGATTGAATTGGCACAACGTAAAAATGTTTATGACTAAATTGACACAAAAAAGGTTTATGACTAAATTGACACAAATACAAAATGTTTATGACTTTTTTTAACACTTCTCCCCATGATTATATAGCTAGGATTCTTTTAAGTATGAAGAAATGTTGGTACGTCATTAGATTAAGCAAAAATAAGATGTCAATAAGTGATCAGTTGGTATCTTAACATGATGAATGCTGGTACACCAGTCATATAAAGGTTGGCAATTTTGAATGAAAGTGAGTAACTTCAAAGACATTGATAAGCTACAAAAATAAGTATTAGTAGACTATTGAAGTAGTTGGTAATCTTGGAAGTATAAAGAAATGTTGGTACTTTTTTACCCTTAAGAATTGACCTGTGACAAGGGCATTCTCGTGCTTTTGATTGAGGAATCATGGTTGTGGGTTTTATTGGGAAAACTCTCTATGGTATTTTGATAATTCCAAAACTATCTTTGATTTAATAATATTGACTTGATAGCTACAGGTTTTTTTTGTGATGAAGTATTAATAATTTCAAGAAGATTGTGATAATACCCCCGGTTTATGTTGTTATGGCTATATACGCAACTTAAAAGGGTGAATATGTTGACTTATGCAACCTGATAAAAAATTGCCATGGAAAAATATCAAGTGGATATAAATCGGAACATTTTGATATATGTAAGAATGAACTATCAATGATACATGTGGTGCTTCTATCAAAGGAATAGAGATAGATGCACGTAAATTTATAGTGATTTAGCTTAAATCAATCGTATATCCACTCTTCTTGACATTAACCATCAATAGGCTTTCCAGTAGTGATTCTTTGAGACGTTATGATCATAACTTTTGCTACTTTTACCCAAAGCTGGTAGATCACACTACCAAACTAATGCATTACTACAACACTTGCAAATTTTTCAAAAGAAATTATAATTAGTGTGTTACTTTCAATAATAGAACTTTTTACTAACAAATGTATTAAGAAGCAAAGCTCTCTTGATTTCTCTGTTTTTCATTATTCATTAACTCTACATCTACGACATATATTGATTTTCATATATGGTTGTCAATCTTCAAGTTGACCATTGAATGATCTTCTTATATAGTTATCAAAGCTCTTTGATCTAGGCTATTGGAAATCCAACATTGTCATATTTTATTACTTTATCAATCTTATGTGGCTTGCCAATGTGCACAGTCAACATGTAATCCCTAAACAACGTGGTCTAAAAATTATAAATAGTGATCGCATATAACCCATAAACGACGTTGTTTAAAAGTCATAAATAATGATCATTTGAATGCTAGTCATTGTAAAAAAGCGATCACTTTAGTGCCAAGTATGCCATGTGGAAATGCCACTAGTCATTAAATTTTTAATTATAAAAGTCATGTATTATTTATGGTCGAAATTTTTCGCCATTAGCATTTAAGTGATTTTTTTTTCTCTGATTTGACCTTTAGTGATATGATGAAAACTTTTGGCATTAAAGTAAGGATCGCACACAACTTTTGATACTTTTAGGGTTCTTTTGCCAAGTTTATCTTGAATCCATTGTTGCACAGTTGACTTATGGTTATCAAGTTGGAGTTCAATCTTTTGACGAGAGAGGCGTCATTAATTGTTAAGCATCCTATTGGAATAGTCTTTCGCAAATGACTCTTCCTTTGGTGTTGCCTCCAAATAATACATTTCCTCCATTGAATTTGGTAAGATTGGTGAATTTGCTTGGATCTCTAGACATGTCTTGAACATCCATTGGTCGAGGAGGACCGGAAGTCCTGGAGTTCGGAAGGTGGAGGCTGAAGAATCGGCGAACGTGTCGACAAGTTGGTCATAGGACAGTTCCCTAGTTGTTGAGCCTGTCTATTTTGTAGACAATCCAGTGTCGTATATAAACCTATGTGTTTATAAGAAAGCTTGTTTGGTTGTAATTGATTGCCTGCTTTTCTATCCCAAGTTAAATGTTGTCAGGGGATTTGTTTCGCTTCCGCATGTGCAATAAAAATGAATGGGTCGGCGACGTGTCCTGGGAAGTCGCATTTCTATCGACCGCAGTGGGATGTGCGCGTACTCGAGGTTCGGGGCGTGACATCCATTATCTAAGTATCACTTGTTCCTCTTTCTTGTAACCTCATTCTCTTCCTCTAATTTTGAGTCTACCACCAAACAAATGTTTGCATCATCTTTTTCATCATTATTTTCGCACTTAGTATCATTTCATGTTTCTATTTTTAGAGCTTTCTTCTTTTCAAATTTTCATTTCCTCTTCTTAAGTAACGGACAATTTGGCTTAATATGTTGATACATTATTAAAGTAGTTGGTATCTTGGAAGTAGAAAAAATGCAGATACTTTTCAAAGCCAAACAAAATAAAAAGTTGGTAAGTGATTAAAATTAATTTGTCTTAATATAACAAATGTTGGTACATTAGTCAAATTAATGTTAATAATTTGAAGACAAGTTATAAACTTCTACAACATTGATAAGTCATCAAGATAAATATTGGTAGATTATTAAAATAGTTAGTAATTTTTTTAAGTATAAACAAATGTTGGTACTTGCCAAAACGTGTTGTCAAAACAGAGAACATCAATGTCTCAATCTAAAATAGATTCAATTTTTCACTTTTGTTTCATTTTTTTTCCTGAAAATATTTTTTACTCTTGTCAATCATACAATTCACATAACTTTTGTTCTATTGATGGGCAACACAGAGCCAATTATCTCCTTTTTCTCAGAAAAAAAATATTAATGAACTTTTTTTTTGTTCATAATATTATTGAACTTGAGTTAACATAATTTTCACTTTTTCCGTCAGAATATTCATTTATGCACTTTTTAATTTTGTTGTTGCTCTACCTTGTATAATAATATATTAATTTCAGCCATTATGTTGTGTAATTTAATTGGCACCGCAAATTTACACCCCCGACTTTACTTTAGATGCTTTGCACGTTCCTTTTTTTTCCCCTTTCCCTGGACAATGATGAGTCAACCCAGTGAAGGTAATAAAACCTAGCATGTTTGGAGCAATCCAATTTAAGCAATTTACTTGAACTGATTAACCACAAAACAGAAAGAAATATCGGATTATGCTCACTAGATTGGACTTTTCATTAAAGGGATATAATATTTTGAAACCTAATCGCTTCCTATCAAATTAAGGACCTTCCGGATTTTGTAGATTTTGTTGATATAATTGACCGAATCTAACCTCATCTGGACCAAATATTTAATAATAATAACAAATGGACAGCTTCCATATTTTATTCAGCAATTGAAGATAAAAAGTAGGGTTGATCAGTTCTAAAGTAGGGGGTTCCCACTTTGGAACCTCTAGAGCTGGGAACCACCTGGAAATACCCATTAAGAATCGGTTTCGAAAAATTTGAATTTAAGACCACCCATTGGCTCCATAGACCTACTCAGAAATTGGACCAATGTCCCCACTTTGGAAGAGGCATAATACTTGAGAGCGAGTAATGAGATTGAAGGTTGGAGGCAACCAAGAGTGAGAGTGACAGAGGGAGCGATGGAGCTGAAGGCAATCTAGACCGAGAGTGAAAGATCAAGGCCAAAGGCCATCGAGAGTGAGAGTGAGAGAGGGAGGCAAGACCACAAGATGAGTGAGGCAAAAGATGGAATGACGAAGAGGAAACCAGATTGATACTCACCATTTCCAATAAATTGTAACTGGGGATGTGGAACCAGATCGGTCTCTTTAGGAGCAACCGGTCTAGTTTGGTTCAAGGCAATCTTAGTTCTTTTGCACACCTTTAAAAACTATGCAATCTTAGTTCTTTTAAGGGTCTTTTGCACACCCTTAAAAACTATGTATCAATAGGTAAGTCAAATTAAATTACCTACTCATTAGTTTGGGTCCAAATGGATACCTTTCTTTTCTTGGATTAGTAGAAATTTTGCCGGGCGAGGAAGGAAAATGAAATCTTAACAAAAATTTATGAATTCTGAAAGTTGTTGAATGACACAACTACCCCTCATAGAGGAAAGCCAGCACTATAAAAGCTTGACTTCTGCCAGTACTTTTTGGCCACGCCCAACTCTTTCACTCGCTATTTAGTGTCTATGTTCTAATACTACTCCAGTCCAAAGCATCAAACAAGTTCTTCAAACATACTGGTTAGCCTCTTTGCCCTCTTGTTCTTGTTATAGATTTTGATGTGCTCATGAAGTTTTCTGATTGATGAAAAACATACATTATTCACATGATGTTGCTTTTTTAAAAACGGAACCAAAACATAATATTTTTATGGAATAAAATTTGTTCTTTTTGTGAGATTGAGTGTATGATCTAATTAAGCCTAGTTTGTTTTGTGCGAGTGAACCAACTTTTTTTTTCTTTTGCATCATCCTCCCTATTGCCTTGGATAGTTCTTGGAGATTGTTAAACTGAATCATGATGAGCCATGCTCTTTCACAAATCAATTTCGCCAGAAAAAATTGATTCATCCGTAACTGGTTGGAGCATTTCTTTGTTATTACCAGAGTTTAGGTTTTCTAACAGTCAATTCATGTAGATGTCAAGCAGCATGTTGATGGTTATCTGATATGTCAATTAAGTTTCTGCAGTTAGAATGACCTCACTTATGTTCCAAGAAAGTTCGTTATCTATTAGTTTTTGAAATGCTAGAAATCAAATATATTATTGACGGCATATCCATTATATTGAATGAAACATTAATAATGTGCAGTCGGAAGTGTCACACCCCAAAACTATAAAGAAAGGGGATGACACGGCCGTCCTTTCACACGAAGGACGCAGCCTCAAACACAACCAACAACCTGATATCAACTTATATATATCTCAAACCATATATATATACATATCAGATAAACCAACAAATTGGTTACAACATTAGAGTTTCTATAATCCACCAAAAAGTGATCTACATTTAGAACTCAAAAAATCCAACCACTAGCAAGGATCATGTGCACCACTTCCTTAAACCATACCAAAGAAAACAAAATAGAACTCCCCAAAAGTTTCCCACCGACTGCGCTCTCGCTCTATTTGCCACTAACCGAGGAACTTGAAAAGATTAAAGGAGGAGTGGAATGAGCAACAATAGCTCAGTGAATAGTACATATCTTCTAAGCAGATCAAACAACCACTATGCATGTATACAAAGCAATACCAAACTTCATAACGCCAACTCAATATATAAAATACATATCAAATCTTATAAGAGTTATTTCTTATCATCAAAGCTTTATACTAATATGGAAAACTCATTTAAATCGCCATCAAAAGTCAAGTATCCATGGTCGAATCCATTGAATAATCTCCATCAAAAACACATATCAATAGTCTATCCATTGATTCATCTCATATCAAACACACGTCGATGGTCCATCCATCGACCAATCTTTTGCTCAATAACTAACTATGGTCACGACACAACACATTGTGACAAGGCGACCAAGATTCTCCCATTGGCAAGGTCTCCACCTATAAAGCCAATGGCTGGGCCAAAAGATATCCTAAACCTGATATGCATATCCCAAAAACCCGTCACTGGTTCACAGTCATATTGAGCATAGATAACCATTCTCCAATACTAAAAATCCAATCCAAAACCAATATCTTAAACCAAACAAATAACATTTGCAGCATAGCCCATCATCCATTTCATATCCATTTCTCAAATCATCATAAATCTTTCCATAAATCATTCGCAAAGTAATTTCATATATCTTTATCCACTTACTTTGTATAATACGCTTTTTAAACATCCACAATCAACCAAAGAGTAGCAATTGCTCGATCTGGCTTTTATGCAATAAAAATGCTCTTCTCGATTCAATATATATACATATATATACTTCAAGACATGATTTTACAAAACCAAAGAAGATATAGTACCACTCACCTTGTCGTCTACGACCAAACGACGAACGATACTTGTATTGTCGAACTCAAGGCCCTATCAAATAACCGAGAAAAATGTTAAAATCTAATAAAACTCTATTTCAACTATGAAACAACTAAATTATGCCTTAATTCTACCAAAAGGACTTCTATGCGCTAACAAATCGCATAACCAAGGCGATTTTTCAAGCCATTAGCAACACGGAGTTTAAGCGCAAAACTTAATCACGTCTTAACTTTCTCCTCCGAACCTCGATCCGAATGTACTTATAGTCAATAGAGAGCCCTTAACACATAATACAAGAATCCCAACTTGACCGTCCCAAAATCAAGCCGAAAAATGACAAGATACAAGCCCAAAGCTGCTGGACACATATTGTTCACTGTGTGCGGGAAACTTTGAAATCTCAAATCACGATCCGTAAAATCTCAAATCACGATCCGTAAAATCTCACGGCTCCACAACACTCTAAACTACCATTCCTACAGAAATACGCGGCTCAACGACTCTAAAATCGGACTTTGCCGCTCGATTTTCCAAAAATTCCAAATTTGAACCCTAAACCCATAAATTACTTCAATTGGACGAACGATGGGCCTAATCTCTTACCGGGTGCTGTGTTATAGAGTTGAGTTGGCTTGGCGAGGCGTCCGCAGCGTGCACATGCCAAAACCCTTTTCCTTTCTTCCCCTTTCTCTTCTTCTTCTTCTTCTTCTTCTTCTTCTTCTTCTTCTTTTCTTTCTTTTCTTTCTGGTCGAGGGACCTCTCAACTTCTATTTAGCCAAGCCCTCCCCTCTCCTTTTTGCTTTATTGACCTTTCAACTTCTTTTTCTTTTTCTTCTTTTGGGGCCCACTAGCCAAATATTATAGGAAGATTCTACTAGTTATGTTGCATATCATGTTCCTCAACTGATACCTCGTTCTCCTATAGATTCTATTTGAAAATGGGTCCACCCGTGAATGCCGTGGCACCATCCACTGTTGCTTCTGCAAGTGAAGGCATGCTGATAAATGACCAGCGCTTCCTCCATTGTTGGAATATACTTTGGGCCTCATTTCAAAGAGGAAAGGCCACCCCACAAGTCAGCAATGCAAAGAGTATTCGAGAGACTACCCCAGTACGCTCCCAATCAGCTGGCTCGGTCCAAGTTGATGGTGGCCCAAATGATGCACGCATACTATTATATACTCAGGAATGCCAGTCAATCTGTCATAGTGGCCCAGCCTATGTTGCTCAAGATATTTCGTGACACGCTTCCACCCGGAATGCTTGGTCCTGGTAGTAACTACCCCCTCAGTTCATCAACTTCTTTTCGACTGACCTGCACCCTTGTTCGCATGTCAAAGAGCGATTTGTGGCGATAGATAACATCGTCTTGATTGGTAACCCAAACACCTCTTACCTTAGGGAAGAGGTTGTTGCGAGGTTTAAGACTTTGACTGGGCTGCAGAACTTCTTTCTGGAGAAGGATGCTGCCAACCTACCTATGTATGTCACCAACGAGGCGTTCTATCAAGTGATAGCACGAGAGGCATGTTTAGAGGGACGATCTCATTTTTTTGTGCCTCATCGCGGTTCTCACGGAAGAAAATGCAACATCAACGTGGCATTTTCTCCACTTAGTACGATAGATATGCAATGTCCTGGTGCTGATGCCACTTGTAGTGCTAGAGTCGGAGTGGTTTGGAATGCGGAAGTGGAGTTTGCAGGATCCATCACAAGATGTGTGACCCTTGCAAAGTCTAAAGATAGTTACCTGTTTAACTTATCACTTCCAGGGGTCATAAGTGATAAGGCTAGTAAGTACACCTAGAGGGGGGGTGAATAGGTGTTCTAGAAAAATTTTGCAAGACTTAATAAGTTAATTCGACTTTCGAAAATAATAGACTGAAGATGTAAAAGATTATAAGCAGTTATATAAAGCTACAAATTAAAGTAAGGAGTTTAGGGAAAGAGAATTGAAACACAAGATTTATAGTGGTTCGGCTTAGATAAAGTCTACGTCCACTCTCCCGCACTGACAGCCCACTGGCTAGATTTCACTAAGAACTAAAAGAGATTTTACAGTCTCATGTCATTTACTCTATAGTGTAGAAACTCTACTACACTTCCTCAAGGTCTCACAAGTGTTTGATCTTTTATTTGAGTACAAATTAAGCTCAGTGATTGAAATAGCAAAGAACTAGGAGCTTTAGACTTTGGAATTTTTCTTTCATGCACACACTCGAATAACTTGAGCGTCTTCCTTATATACTCCTCCATGCATTTTCAATCGTTGGCACTTTTCAAATGAGTTCTTCCAATCTACCCATTGGATAGAATCAATCAAGGAGATCTCGAGTCATTTAAGGAATGTGATGATAGCCCACCAATCCTACTTGCCCATACAATCAGGATCTAGGTTTCCATAAATAAAACCTTCCAAGTATACTTTGTCATTCAACAGATCTAATTATCCGAATTGATTCAAATTGTTGACACCTAATTTAGGATTAAACTTATCTTTTAGAAAATAAAAATAGAGGATAATAAATAACATATAAAGCAAAACATTTGGAGGGAGATTTTGAAAAAATAGAATAATGAAGCATTTGGTTATGGAGGTAGATTTTGAAAAATTTTGAATAATGAAGTATTTTTCTTGTTAAACGTATCTCCTCATTTCAAAATACAATTGTTAGCGATTGTGTGATTTTGGAGCCATTTTTTTTGTTGAGTGGTTGAGTGAATATCACACTTGCAAAAACAAACTTGAGTTTTTCCTCTATAAATAGATAATGCGAGGCTTAGTTTGGGGGTTCTTTTAGTAAAAAAAGAACATAAAAGTGAAAAGTAAAAGAGAGAGAAGTGAGAGAGAGGGAGTGGTTTGTGGAGTCCTCGAGAGAAGGAAAGGGAAAAGGTAAAGAAAAGTAAAAGTGGTAAAGGTGATTGGACATTTACTATTCATCACCTTCTACCCTTCGCCGATTCTGCCTCTGCCCTCCCCCTACCGGCTCTGATTCTGCTCCATCCCGCTATGACGGCCGGCTCCGCTTCTACTTCACGTCCGCGACGCCCAAGTTCAACACCGGAGCCTTGACAGACAGCCCTTTGCTCAGAGACCCACCGCCGTGATATCACCGCATCTATTGTTGCCTTTGCCGGTCGCTATGCCGCCTCGCCGACGCCCTCCCTTGTCCATGTCGTGCTCCTCCTCAACTCGACACCATTGCTTCCTCCGCAGCAACCCAAACCAGTTCCAGTAGCCCGACGCCCCTACCTGCGACATTGCTACTCCTCTACTCCGCCCAACAGTGACCCCCAACACCACTGCTCACCACCCCTGTTGCCCTGCCAACCGAGCCTGTTGCTGTCCTTGCTGCGCCATCAGCTACTGCTTGAGCGATCCCCTGTTTTGTTGCAGGTCTACCTTCACCGGACCTCAACTGATCTCGCCGGAGCTTTGGCCACCAAGACCCATCACCCTCGGTGAACCACCATCGCAGGCAACCACTTGTGCCGGCACCACCCCTCGAGCTCCTGACATTTACTATTCATCACCTTAATGAAGTTGCAGTTTATAATTTCTTACAATTTATCACTTCAGTTGATTGAATGTTATTTTACTAATTGTGCACCCGCATGACCACCCTTTGCATGTTAGAGCGTAGGTTAAAATTAATCAAGACTACGTACAAAATATTTTTGAAATTAAAATGAAAATGTACCAAAAGGGCATTAGATTAATCTAGCGTAACCATGTCCCCAGACTTATTGAATCTCTGGTTCGCAAAAGTAAAGTATTCTCCCATACTTTACTTAGGTTTCTAATCAACCCTAATGGGTTAGTGGCGGCTCCAAATTGAGTATAATTGCATGTTTAAATGGATTAATTTCTTAGTATCAAATCGCAATTGGTAGGACTTGGGAGGGTCCGTGCCAAGTCTTCGGACTTAGTAATCCATTAGCCTTTTCTTTGGATAATTCCCCTCGAATTTTTGGTTGCGACACAAATAATTGATCATGAGGTGCTATCACCAACCGTAAGATATTCTACAAACCATACGAACCGAATCCTTAAAGATAAACTCACATCTGGATAAGTCTTCTCTTCGTCGGTCTGGAAACTGTCAGCAAGGGTAGACTTGAGTCTTGAGTCTTGCAATTTTTAGACTTTAACAACAGAGTCTGGAGTTCGTCAGACTTTAACACTTGAGTCTGGAGTTCATCAGACTTTAACACTTGAGTCTAGAAGTCTTCAAACTAGACTGATGGAAATGTTTTGTCAAATTCAAAACAATAAGGAAGTTTTCTCCAACAATCTCCCCATTTTTTATGGTGACAAAACTTTCCTGCAGATTTGAAAACTTTTGTCTTGCAAAACAAAACTTAAGCAATACAAGATATCTCATAAAAGATAAGTAGATTAGGACATGGATAGTATCGATTCTGCAACCATAGAAAACATGTTAGTCCTACAAGATAATTATCCTTCCATAATGATTATCACGGCCTCAGTTACTGCAAGCATCAAAAGATCAAAGTACTTTAGCAGTCAAGCAATCCAAAGTCAAAAGTCAAATCCACAACCAAACATAAGATAAGTTCAAAAGTAAATCAAACCAAAAGTAAAATAATCCAAAGTCAAATATGCATCAAACTTCTCCCCATTTTTGTCAACAGCAAAAAAGTAGAGAACAAATCAAAAGAGTTGTTTGAAAAAGTGGGGTCAAAGTCATGACTGTTTTGGTTGGTGAACAAGCTGGAATTCTCCCATAGAATTCACTATCTTCTCAAGTCTTGCAAAAGTCTCCTTCAGTGACTGTAGATCTTCACCCTTCTCATTAGTCTACACTTGAGTTTTCAGGGCAAGTAGTTGTTCTTGCAATGACACTGAAGTGGCCATGAAAGCTTTCTTGAGATCCTTCATCTCATACTCCATAGCATATTGTTGTCTCCTTAAATCCAACAGGATGTCTAGCAATCTCGAAAAGTTTGCTGTTTGTTCTGGTGCAACACTAAGTCCTGCCGATTCTATTGTAGGAGTTTTGAGAATGGATGAATCTTCAGCAGTTTGTCCACCATGACTAGGAGCGAATGCTTATGGATAATGAGAGACATGCACGTCCTCTCAATCTACTGCAGAACGACTCACATCATTAGTAAAGATAGGTGAAGAAATACCTCGTTGTTCAACAGCTCCTCATGTTTGTTTGCCTTTAGGTGGAGTAGTAAATTCTTCTTCTTGTTCAACTTCATCTTCAAAGTGATGTTTATCTTTGTCATGCACTCCAACAGTTCTAGTTCTTGCCATCTTAGAGTCACTTGACAAGAATACAGCCAAAGTTGGCTCAAAGGAGTCTTATTGACCCTGTTCTCTTTCTTCTCTTCTTTCTTCTTCTTCTTCTTCCTTTCTCTTCTTCTTCTTCATTTCTTTCTTCCTCTGTCCTCCTCTATTCTTCATCTTCCTTCTCTGTTTCTTCTCTCTCTTTTTCTCCTTCTTCTAGCTCTTCTCTTGTCTCTTGAAAGCTAACAAAACTCTTCAAGTTTCTTAAGGCTGAAAGAGTCATCTCATCCTCATCCTTTTTCATCCTGCAAGATGAGAATTATCTTCCTCTTTACTAGAGCATCCATGGGCTCCTTACCTTTCCTTTTGGCCACAGCAAAGTCTTATTTCGCCTTGACGGGAGACTTCTCCTTCATGCGCTCTAACACTTTGTTAAGCTATTTTAGACGCATCTTGGTGACCATTTTAAATCCAATCACCATTGGAGAAATGTTTGTCAAACATAAAGGTGTAGGGATGTGAATTTTAAAATGTCTGAAAAAGCGCGTGATAAGAGCAGAATAAGGGAGTTGTCCATTGTCTTTCACCACTGTCTTGTACATGTGAAATAGGATGGTGTGAGGTAGAGAGAATTTGTAGCCAGCATTGATGGCATACATCAATTTTGCTTCAGAACGAGAGACATCAGTCTTAGATGTTGATTTTGGACGGATGCAGTTGATCACAATTTTGTGCAACAAGACGTTAGAGGCATTCATCCTAATGTAGGAAATTTTGTCTTCAGCATCCTTGTCTTTTACCAATGCCAGTGTAGCATGAGCAACGGACACACTAATTGGTTGAAAACACGCTATTTCCACCCCCAATTAAGTTAGTCAAAGTGTCCATGTCCACCAAAAACTCCTTATCCCTACTATGAAAGAGAAACTATTTGCATCCAAGAAAGATAGATTCGAGTAAAAGTAGGCTATGAGTTCCAGATAAGCAATTGTAGATTCAGAACAAAAACGCTCCAATTGAAGAAGTGCAAACTTCTCTCGCAGATTTACTTTCACTAAATCGAGAAAATCAAAGTCAACACTCCTAGGGTTCATCACTCCTCTTTTCAACAATTTTGAATAGACTTTATTGTGCTCCTTAGAGCGGAAAATGCTCGCTCCATTACCTCCAGCATTAACAGCCACTCCCATCCTAGACTGAAAATGTCTAAACATTTGTTCGTCGTCATCCTATCCTTGTGGCTGATTAACAGTGCCAAAACGCGGGTCACTTGGAAAATTTGCAAAGGTCCTTTCAGCCGACCCTTTTTTCTGCAACTCCTAACTTTTCCATCTCTCACAAGAATAAATTTTCATTATTGAATCCTCTCTCTTTCAGAAATTCATCGATCAAAGACATTGCAGTACCTCATTCTTTCAACTTAGAATAAAGCGAGAAAGCAACATTAGGTCTCAGCATTCTTACAAGTTCAATTTCTTCCACTATTTCTTCTTCTGGTTGAGGTGATGGAGGAGACTAACATTGTTGAGAAGGTTGTTGTTGCTCACTTGTTTGCTCCTAATGAGGAAAGTCATCTTCCTTGGTCAGATCAAAGTGAGTAGGACCCTCAGGCATGTGTCGTGGTCCCATGCTTGCGATTCTCGAAGACTTTCTTGAAGACATCGTCACTTTAAGGGAGAAATTCTCAAACTTGCTCGAAAAAGATGAAAACTTTTTGGAATAAACGAGAGTGAAAGTGAAAGCAAATGAGAGTTTTGTATTCTAGGATTTGAGAGTGAAAACGGAGAAGACAAATCTCAACAATATATAAAGCAAGTAAAGCGAGGTAAACGAATCGTCATAAAGGAAAAATAAAACTGCATTTTTGAAAAAGAAAACTGCTAAAAATTCGAAAACTCGGAGAAGATAATTTCTAAAAATATAACAATCAATTAGCGATTAAAAAGTAACTGTATGTTGTCAAATTTTTATCTAAAAATTAAAATAGTGAAATCGAAATAACTTACAATCGTAACTCTTAGTCATTTTGAGTTTGAATACCTTCAAACTTTATCTCGGACTCTTGAACACTTCCAGACTTTTATTCAATAAAAGATGTAATGTTCAGTTTGGTGCGATTAAACTCAAATAGACTTTTCTCCAGTGGCTTTGTAAATATGTCTGCCAGTTGATTCTTTGAGTCAATGAACTAAATCATAACTTCTCCATTTTAAACATGATCTCTAATAAAGTGATGTCGAATCTCTATATGCTTTGCCCTTGAATGCATAATTGGATTCTTTATGAGATTTATGGCGCTGGTGTTGTCACATTTGATCTCAGTGCATGATTCTTCAATTTCAAAGTCTCTTAGCTGTTGCCGTATCCACAAGATTTGAGAGCAGCAACTTCCAAGAGCCACATATTCTACTTCAGCTATTGAAAGAGCTACAGTATTCTGTTTTCTTGAAAACCATGATACCAGCTTGTTACCAAGCAGTTGACATGTACCAGAAGTACTTTTTTTGTCCATTTTGCAACTTGTTAAGTCTGCATTTGAATATCCAAGGAGAGTAAGGTCCTCATTCTTTTGGATACTACAGTTCTAGCTTTGAAGTTGTTACAATATATTTGATTATGTGCTTTGTAGCAATTAAGTGAGATTCTTTGGGATTTGATTGGAATCTAGCACAGATACAAACACTAAACAATATGTTAAGTCTAAATACAATAAGATAAAGAAGTGAACCAATTATGCTCATGTATAGCTTCTGGTCTATACTCTTTCATTTTTCATCTTTATCCAACTTTGAAGAACTTGACATAGGTATCTCAGTCTTTTTGCAATTCTCCAAACCGAACTTTTTGATGAGATCTTTCGCATGTTTCTCTTGGTGAATGAAAATTCCCTTCTTCAATTGTTTGACTTGTAATCCGAGAAAGAAAGTTAACTCACCCATCATGCTTATCTCAAATTCATCCTGCATAGACTTAGAAAATTTCTTGCACAAATTTTCATTAGGTGATCCGAAAATAATATCATCAACATAGATTTGAACAAGTGGAAAATCTTTACCTTCTCTTTTAATGAACAAGGTAGTATCTACTTTACCTTTATCAAAACCATTTTGAATTAGAAATTTACTTAACCTGTCATATCATGTTCGAGGTGCTTGCTTTAATCCATAAAGAGCCCTTTTTCAGTTTGAAAGACGAGTCGGCTTTCTTGGATCTTCAAAATCAGGTGGTTGTTTCACATAGACTTCTTCTTGGATAAATCCATTTAGGAATGCACCTTTCACGTCCATTTGAAATAACCTGAAATTTTTATAGCAAGCAAAAACAAATAATAGTCTAATTGCTTCTAATCTCGCTACTAGTGCATATGTCTCATCATAGTCTATCCCTTCTTCTTGTGTATATCATTTGGCTACGAGTCTTGCTTTGTTCTTGACCACTTTTCCTTTCTCGTCCATTTTGTTCCTGAAAACCCATTTAGTTCCAATAATATACTTACCTTTAGGTTTAGGAATAAGTTCCCAAACATCATTAATGCTGAACTATTTGAGCTCTTCTTGCATAACTTCAATCCAACTTCCTTCAGCCAAGGCTTCTTCTACAGTTTTGGGTTCAATCTCATAAACAAGTGCTAAAGCACTAGACTATTCATGCCTTTTGGATCTGGTTTGAATTTCTTCATCGATGTTGCCAATAATGAGTTCCTTAGGATGACTTGACTTATACTTCCAATTGCCGGTTGGTCTGTGAGTCTGCTGATCCTCTATTTCAATTGAATCTTCTGCTTCATCTTGTTGTTGAACTTCAGGAGTCTGAACTACTTCAGGGATAGTAGACTTTGTAGAATTTTGAGTAGGTTCAGATTCTTCAAGTTGAGTGTGATTCAGTTGATTCTGTATTGAGTCTTGAAACTTGACGTTCATAGATTTTTCCACAAACTGACTCTTCTTGTTGAATACTCTATAGGCTTTGCTTGAGGTTGAGTATCCAAGAAAAATTCCTTCATCTAATTTTTTTCTTCAAACTTACCAGTTCTATCATTTGCATTTTTTAAAATAAAACACTTGCAACAAAACACATGGAAATAAGAAACAATTGGCTTTTTTTCTTTGAATAACTCATAAGGAGTTTTCTCCAGAATAGGCCTTAAGAATACTCTGTTAATAATATAACAAGCTGTAGAAACTACTTCAGCCCAAAAACGAGAAGAGATTTTATTTTCAATTAAAAGAGTTCTTGTCATTTCTTGCAAAGATCTATTCTTTCTTTCCATAACTCCATTTTGTTCTGGAGTTGATGGAGAAGAGAAAACATGCTGAAAATCAGATTCATCACAAAATTTGGCAAAATCTTGATTTTCAAACTCACCTCAATGGTCTATTCGTATACTTGAAATAGCATATCCTTTCTCATTCTGAACTTTCTTGGGAAATTTTAAAAAGTGAGAAAATGTTTTAGACTTACTTGCCAGAAAGTAAATCCAAGTAAATCAAGAATAATCATCCACGATTACTAGGCAGTATCTCTTTTTACCAATGCTTTAAGTTTTGGTTGGTCCAAAGAGATCCATATGCAGAAGCTGCAAAACACGATTAGTAGAAACTTGATTTATAGGTTTAAAAGAACTTCTAACATGTTTTCTTAAAACACATGGTGTGCATAAATCAGATTTTTGGTACTTTAGGTTGGGCAGTCCACGAACAAATTTCTTGGAGAAGATCTTAGCAATTTGCTTCATGTTAATATGGCCAAGCTTTCTATGCCAAATGTTTGCTTCATCTTGAATTGATATTAGACATTGAGGACTCGCTGGTTTTATATCCAGAAGATAAATATTCCCGTGTCTTCGTCCACTGAAGGATTGAGAAAGATCTTTATTGGTTCCCAAACAGATTCCTTCTTGGAAATTGATTTTGAATCTAGTGTCGCACAATTGGCTAATGCTAAGTAGATTGTAATTCAATCCTTCCACCAAGGAGACATAGATAGGGGTGAATAGGTGTTCTAGAAATTTTTGCAAGACTTAACAAGTTAATTTGACTTTCGAGAATAATAGACTAAAGATGTAAAAGACTATAAGCAGTTATATAAAGCTATGAATTAAAGTAAGGAGTTTAGGGAAAGAGAATTGAAACACAAGGTTTATAATGGTTCGGCTTAGATCGAGCCTACGTCCACTCTCCCGCACTGACAGTCCAATAGCTGGATTTCACTAAGAACCAAAAGAGATTTTACAGTCTCACGTTCTTAACTCCACAGTGTAGAAACTCTACTACACTTTCTCAAGGTCTCACAAGTATTTGATCTCTCTTTTGAGTACAAATTAAGTTCAACGATTGAAATAGCAAAGAACTAAGAGCTTCAGACTTTGAAATTTTTCTTTCACGCACACACTCGAATAACTTGAGCGTCTTCCTTATATACTCCTCCATGCCTTTTCAACCGTTGGCACTTTCCAAAGAAGTTCTTTCAATCTATCCATTGGACATAATCAATCAAGGAGATCTTGAGTCATTTAAAGAATGTGATGATAGCCCACCAATCCTGCTCGCCCATACAATCAGGATATAGGTTTCCATAAGTAGAACCTTCCAAGTATATTTCGTCATTCAATAGATCTAATTATCCGAATTGATTCAAATAATTGATCATGAGGTGCTATCTCCAGCCGTAAGATCTTCTACAAACCATACAAACCGAGTCCTTAAAGATAAACTCGCATCTGGATAAGTCTTTTCTTCGTCAATCTAGAAATGGTCAGCGATGGTAGACTTGAGTCTTGAGTCTTGCAATCTTTAGACTTTGACAACAGAGTCTGGAGTTTGTTAGATTTTAACACTTGAGTCTAGAAGTCTTCATACTACACTGATGGAAATGTTTTGTCAAATTCAAAATAATAAGGAAGTTTTCTCCAACAATAAGAGATCAAAGTAAGTCTCCGATGGCATAAAAGAACCTCAATATTTGTAGGTCGAGATGTTAATTACTAAATTTTGAGTATTCTCCATTTGGTGGATTCTGATTCACATCATGATGTATATGTATTAATGAATTTCTTGGAAACTTCCTTGTAGATGCTGCAACCTTTAGCTGTGAATTTGACATGGATGGCGAGGTCATGATCAAAGGAGAGATTGCAACTGGTAGGAACATGGTTGAGAGCAGAACAGGAAAGCCTTGATCCACCTAGACACTTCTCTCTCCGTTTTCAACTACCCAGTCGTGTCTATCTCGGACGATCCAACTGCAACTTTGGCTCAGATGGGATCTTCAAAGAAATTGTGAAGAAGCATATCTGAAATTGATAACTTGCAGGCAGCTGGGACTTTGTTTTGAAAAAATGTTGGAATTTACCGTAACTTGATTAAATTCAGATCGTGCCCTATTTTTGGTCCTTCTGTACCATTTTCAGTGCAAAATGCAAACAAAGAATGGAATACAATTGCAAATAATTATTCTTACTGAATTTTCCATAATGAACTACATTTGACTCTAAATTCTGCTTTGGATTATAGTATTGAAGGAGCTGATTCAACTTTTATTTTAATATATGCTCATGGCAAACAGAACAATGCAATATTATCAATACATAATGATATGGGTATCTCTCTAGTGTCAAGCTATGTATCATTATTGACTAGGGGTGTCAGATGGGTGGGTTAAGTCTGGTTAAAAGTAGTCTGACCCATATTGACCCATTTTCATGCAATATAATCTCAATGACCCATACTCGACCCGACTCCAACCTAACCCATGTTACTAGAACACATCCATGCTTAACCCTAACTATAAAAATAAATACCAAGTCATATAACCCACTTTAAGCTCTTTTTCTGCATTTGGTAGTCAAGATAAAATTTAGAATATGATAAAAATTATCATATCCTACATTCAGTACCTTTTTTAAGATAGGACAAAGTTAGATATAATGGAGATAAACCGGATGAAATTATCTTATCGAGGAGATGGGTTTAAGGTAGATATGATTTCTAAAATCCATAACAAGAAAGTTATTTCTCTCAAATAACAAACTTTTTATATTAATAAAATTAATATTATATTTCAATATAATAATTTTTTGAATTTCAATATAAGAAATTCAAAGTAACAAAAAATAACAATTTAGTTATTTTATTTAACTAAACCACAAGAATAAATGTCAGGAAATTATTAAACGGGTCCGTGATTTCGTTGTTACTTTTCAAAACCTAACAAGATTGACAATTGATAAGTGGTTATAGTTAGTTGGTATATTAATGTGAGGAATGTCAATACGAAAGTCAAAGTAAGGTTGGTAATTTTCAGTAAAATTAGTAACTTTCACGGCATTAATAGGCCATAAAAATAAATGTAGTTAGATTTTTAAAATAATTGGACACACCTCAGCCGCAAGTTAATAAGATGGTGCTAATCTAGAATGCCTGAGTGATTCTCAAACATGAGTGATCTTGAATCAAGTCGCACATCCGTTCACAACCAGAATGCACACACCTTAGCCACAAGTTAATAAAATGGTGCTAACTTAGAATGCATGAGTGATCTTAAACAAGGTTGGTAATTTTGGGTAAAGTTAGTAACTTTCACGGCATTAATAGGCCATAAAAATAAATGTAGTTAGATTTTTAAAGTCATTGGTAGTCTTTGAAGCACAAAGATATATAGGTAACAAAATTGTTGAGTGACTAAATTAGTTGCTAATGAATGTGGTACTTTTTAAATTAAGGTTGGTAATTTCTTATAAAAGTGAGCACTTGGCGTTGGTAAGGCACGGGAATAAATATTTGTAGATAATTAAGGTGGTTAGTTATCTTTGAAGCATAAAGAAATGTCGGTAAATTTTTAAAGCTAGCGACATAAAAAGTTGCTAAGAGACTAAAATTAGCCGGCATCTTAATAGATAATATGAAAAATCACGGTACATCAATTAGATTAAAGTTGGTAATTTCAAATGAAAATGAGTAAGTTTCTAATAAGCCACAAAAATAAATGTGGGTTTGTTATTAAAGTAGTTGATAACCTTGGAAGTATGAAGAAATGTTGTCACTTCTTTTATTGGTAGGGATTTGATCCCACCATAAAGGCATTTTTTATGCTTTTGGCTTATAAATGGATGGCTGTGGATTTAATTCCTATTATGGGGAACTCAAATTAAGTGGGAACTATGGTAGTGAACTATTTTACTAGCTCATTGTCAAGTAATCCTCTAATTACTACCAAGCATTTGGGTTATAAAAAAATCGTAATTACTTTGCATAAGCGAGTAAGATGAAAAGTTGGCAAGCAACTAACATTAGTTGGTTATGCAACAAATGTTGTGGCATAAATCAAATCAAAGTTGGTTATTTTGTAAAAACGTAACTTCAAAGATATTGGTATGTTTTAAAAATAAATGCTAGTACATAAATATATGGTAATGTTGGAAGTATAAAGAAATGTACATAATCTTCAAAATCCAGCGAGATAAAAAGGTGGTAAGTGACTAAAATTAGTTTCTATCTTAACATGACAAATATTGGTATTCATTTCTAACTTCCATGGTGTTGCTAAGCTATAAAAGTATATATTAATAGATTATTACGATAGTCGGTAATTTTTGAAGTATGATAAAATATTTTTAATTGTCAAAACTTGTTGGAAAGTACAAACACATGACCAATTAATTAGGCTATCAAGATTTCCCCCTTTTTTTTTTTGGAAAAGACCACCAAAAACCCTAAATTTTGCTCAAAATGACAAATTTATCCCAAACTTTTTTTTTGTGACATGAGAAATTCCAAACTTTGTCAACCATGACACATTTACCCCAAACTTTTTTTCTTGATATAAAAAACCCTAAACTTATATCCGTGTAACACATTTACCCCAAATTATAGGCATTTTCGTCTTTTACTTTTTAAATTTTTTCTTTTTCTTTTTTTCTTTTTTTCTTCTTCTTTTCTCTTCCCTTCGTCAGCCATGGCAGAGGGAAGCCGGACTCAGGCAAGGGCTGCCCTCACTAGGCCCTTGCCAGATCTAGCAAGGGCAACCCTCACCCGATGCAGACAAGGGCGGCCCTCATTGGCGTCGGGCAAGGATGGCCCTCGCCAGCATTTGGTGAGGCAAGCGAGGGCTTGGTGAGGGCACCCCTCACTAGACTCAAGCACCCAACCCAGCCGAGGGTTGCCCTCACCCGACGTTGACAAGGGCAGCCCTAGCTAGCCCAGGCGAGGGCGACCCTTGCTTGATGTCGGTGAGGGCCGCCCTCGCCTGAGTCTGGCTTCCCTCCGCCATGATCGGCGAAGGGAAGAGAGAAGAAGAAAAAAGGAAAAAAAAAAGAAAAGAAAAAGAAAAACATAAAAAAATAAGACAAAAATGCCATTGGTGAAGTAAATGTATCACAGTTAGCAAAATTTTGGGTTTTTCATATTAAAAATAAGTTTGAGGTAAATTTATTATTTTTGGTAAAGTTTGGGGTTTTTGGTGGTCTTTTCTTTTTTCTTTTTTTTGCCTATAGCAATATTTAACATTCATCAACCATATCACCGATTCATCCACACGTAACTCATATAGTTTTTTATTACATGAAACACCAAAAATAGCTATATAGATTTGATCACAAACTAGGAAATTCCTTACTCCTGATATCATAAAACATTATTTGTGATAAGAGACTCCCATTAGTATGGGTCCGTGGCAAGTGAACAAACAATTATAAGTGGGAGAGCAATCAAAGGAAGAGGCTGGATTTTTCATCCTCGTAAAAGAAAGCATATGTCAACCACTCGCAATTTTTGCATTGTAGAGAAATTTTGGAAACACTGATTCGACACAGAATTGAACCCTAAGAGAAACAACAAAGCGGAAGCAAGCCCAGTAAAACATGAATCACCGATCCTAAGGCACATCACATAATCGAATGTACCTTGTTTCCACAGACTAAACACCAATGTTCCAAAAAGAGGAAGAATCCACACAATGTTCTTCAAAGGATAATCCTGTTCTGTTCTTCGGGAGAAAACGGTGTGAAAAGACGTAACTTCAAGAGAGAACGTAAACTCTCCTTCGAAAATATGTAACTTCATCCAATAGAATAACCGCTTCTTAGATTTCCCTTTATCTATAATAACTTCCTCCATGGGCCCTTAACTCACGGGCCGGGCCTTTGGGTCCAACATGGGCGGACAGGCCAACTTAGGCTCATCAAAAGGAAAAATCCATCATGCATCTTATCAATACGGAGAACAGCAATGTCTCGGTCCAGACCTGATTCAGATCATCCTCTCTTTTTTCACTTTTTGTTTTTTGAATGAAAGGATATGCTACTATTGTCATTCCTATAATTCACATGATTTTTATCCTATAAATGGGCAACACAAGTAACCAAATTTTCTCCTTTTCCTGGAAAAGCATGTTATTAAACTTGAGTGTCATTTCGACCAGGCAAAAAAAAAACATTAAACTTGAGTGTCATATTTGTCATTTTTATTTGTCAGAATTCTATCGTTCTCGAGTGCAACTTTTATGCTTGGTCTTATATTTACTTATATTGGCCATTACCATTTGTGGTTAATTGGCACAGCAAATTTACACCCTGACCTTTCCTTATACAGTTTGCATGCTCTTTTTAGTCTTTCCATGGACAATGATTGACTCAACCCCGTCAACGTAATAAAAGATAGCATGTTTGGAATAATCGAAGTTAAGCAATTCATTTAAATTGATTTACTCAGAGTAGAAAGAAATATCCGATTCTGCTCACTAGAGTGAGCTTATCATTAAATGGATATATTAGTATGAAACCTATTTATTTTTATTTATGAAATTAAGAACCTTCTGGAATTTGTAGATTTTGTTCATATGGTCGACCGAATCTAACCTCATTTGGACCTAATATGTAATACTAATAACAAACAGATGGCTTCCATATTTTAGTCAGCAATTGGAGATAAGAAAGAACGTGTTAATAGGTAAGTTAAATTAAATTGCCTACTCATTAGCATTGGTCCGTATGGATAGCTTTCTTTTCTCGGATTAATAGCAATTTTGTCCGAACGAAGAAGGAAAATAAAATCTTAACCAGAAAGTGAATACAGAAAGCTGTCGAATAGCAAGACTACCCCTCATAGAGGCAAGCCAGCACTATAAAAGCTCGCCTTCTGCAGTACATTGGCCACACCCAACTCTTTCAATCACTATCTAGTGTCTATGGTTGAAAGTATCAAACCAAGTTCTTCGTACTTACAGGTTTGCCATTTTGCCCTCTTGTTCTTCTTAGTTAATTTTGATGTGCTCATGAAGTTCTGTGTGAAGAATGATGAAAAGACGAATATGCATTCACATTATGTGCAACAATTAGTGAATCTTTCATAATATACTCGTACACTGATGGTACTTTGCACATCATCCAGAGTAGTACTAAACATTTTCATCTCTCATTTGCCAAGCAAACTTTTACTGTGATTGTTGCGTCCAAGAAAGATTATAGGTGTTCTTGCTGATTTCCCATTCCTCGACTGATGCCATGCTGTCCTGCAGAGTCTGATTGAAAATGGCTCAACCGGTGAATGCTGATGCGCCATCCACTGCTGCTCCTACAGGCGAAGGCATGCTAAGTAATGACCAGAGCTTCCTCCTGACCATCATTTTTGGAACATACTTTGGGCCTCAACTCAAAGGGGAAAGGCCGCCCCACAAGTCGGCGATGCAGAGAGTATGCGAGAGATTGCCATTGTATAATCCCGATCAGCTGGCTGGGTCCCAGGTGATGGTGGTCCAAATGATGCACGTATATTATTACATACTCAGAAAGGCCAGTAAATCTCTCATGCTGGCCCCGTCGTTGTTGCTAAAATTCTTTCGTAACACACTTCCGGCCAAAGTGCTTGGTCCTGCTAGCAATTACCCTCGGTTCACTGACTTCTTTCCAATTGACCTGCACCCTTGGTCTTTTGTTGAGGAGCGGTTTATGGTGATAGACAACATCGTCTTCATCATCAGCCCAAGCACCTCTTACCTCAAGGAAGAGGTTGTTGCAAGGTTTAAGAACTTGACTGGGTTGCAGGAATTTGTTCTTGAGAAAGACGCAGCCGAGCTACCCATTTATGTCACTGACAAGTCACTCCATGAAGTGATGGTACAAGAGGCGCATTCAGGGGGACAGTCTCATTTTTTCATGTCTCCTCAGGATTCTCACCAAAGAAGATGCAAGAGTAACGTGGCTTCAGACGTAAAGCCTCTTCAAGTGGTTCCACATGAAGGCTCACCCTCCTCAACGTCGGCATGGTTCTCTGGAGTATGCGACACCTCCTTGAAGGCTCAACTTGATCCTAAGGTGGTGTTTTCTCCACTCAGTACCACAGAAATAAAATATGGCGGTGCTGCAGCTGCCAGTAGTGCTAAAGTCGGAGTGGTTGGGAACCTGGACGTGGGGCTTAGAGGATCCATTAATGGGCGTGTGAACCTTGCGGAGTCCAGAGACTGTTACCTGTTCCAGGTGTCACTTCCAGGGGTCAGAAGAGACCAAAGTAAGTTCCTGATGGCCTGAGAAAAACCTCAATGTTATAGGTCACAAAGCTAATTATTAAGTTTTGAGCGTTCTCTCCGTTTTGCGGATTTTAACTCATAGGGTGATGTTGAAGTACTAACGAATTTCTTTGAAACTTCTTTCCAATGCTGCAGCATTTAGTTGGAAAGTTCACATGAGTGGAGAGGTCTTAATTGAAGGAGAGACTGCCACCGGCGGGAAGGAGGTTGAGAGCAGAACAGAAAACTTTTGTCCATCCGGACGCTTCTCTCTCTGTTTTCAGCTTCCCGGTCGTGTTGATCCCAGACTGTCCCACTGCAACTTCGGCTCAGATGGGATCTTCGAAGGAGTTGTGAAGAAGCTGGTCAACGACCGATGACTCGCTGCTCAGACTTTGTAAAATTAATGTTGGAAATTACCGAAACTCAATTAGATCCAAATTGGGTCCCATGCTTCAGCAGCTTAGACTTTGTAAATGTGTCTTCGGAATTTACCGAAACTCAAGTAGATGCAAATCGTGTCCTTTGTTTTCTCTTCATGTACTTTTTTCACGTGCAGGTATGATGCAGACAAAAAAATGGAATATAATTGCTCCGAATATTTCTGTTATTTTTCATGCAGATTTTTTAATCGATTGATCCTGAAACCATAGGGCTTTTGTTCTACATGTCGAGATCTTTCTAACTATATATAATTTATATAATTTCGTTGAGAATTGAGTAAGAATTTTGAATTTGAAATTATAGGGTTTATACCTTGAAAAAGTTTTAGAATTTTCAAATTACTTACAATTGATTGATATTCATTATAAATCGTTGCATGGGTATAATTATATATATGTTTTAGTATTTTTGGTTGCATTAAGGTAAGTTTTTGGGCTTAAACATGAGAAAACCAAATTCGGCCATGGGGTGTTAGATCTGAATTTTTTGAAGCTTTTATGTGGAAGATTTACACGTTTTTTCTTCGTTTAATTTATTTTAGTAAATTATATTGATGTTAGAAGCAAGACCCATGGAGAGATTTCATCAAAAATCAATTATTCTATGTTTTTTTTTTTTTTTTTTAAGGTTGAAACCGGGTCATACAACCCGATTTTGTAGGTTTTCAAGACTCGGCTGGAGGTTGAGGATGACCTCTAGCCGGGCCTGGGCCAAAATATGGGCTTTCGCCCATATTCTATATAAAATTCGGATTCTGGACATGAGCCCAGAGTCGTTGGGCTATAAACTCTCATGGGCCGGGGCCTAATAAGCCTAGATTCTTATATTGATTCGTGGGCCTTTTTTAGTTAATGGTATTTAATTAGACTTTTCCAGCCTAAGTTGCATTTATTGGTATTTATTAATTAATTTTCGTAATTATTTAATTAATTATTATTTTCCGAAAATTAGATTGGGATCGTGTAACCGAAATTTTGTGCTGATTGCAATGGTGTGATTAGATTATTTAATTGACTGCTATTTTATGCTAATTGAGTGAAATTTGTAATTTTGGGATTTTATCGCAAAATTGAGTATTTTAAATATTTAATTGGGAAAACACCGGGCATCGGTTTACAACGCCAAAAATATTATGGTGGACTATATTAAATTATGGGATTTTTTGAAAGGAAAATATTGTATTTTGGCTAAGCCTAACCGTGTACCTACACACGATTATTTTATCGAGTATGATAAAAATGGTGAAATTGTTAGATGATCAGAATGGTATACTATATCAGCCTACAGGTTTTGATATGTCAACTTAGCACGAGCAATATACCGGTATACTATATCAACCTGAGAGCTTTGATATGTCAGTTTAGAGCGAGCAATATACCTTAGTAGCTTTTGGTGAGCATTATCAATATATTATATCAGCCTACGGGTCTTGATATGTCAACTTAGTGCGAGCAGTATACTTTATCAACTTAGAGTGAGCTATATTATTTATTAACTTAGAGTGAGCATTATCAGTATACTATATCAGCCTGAGGGCCTTGATATATTAGCTTAAAGCGAGCAGTATACTTGATCAGTTTCAATAAAATATACCATCTATTGTCAGCTTAGGGTGAGCAATGTTCAATTTAATCGAATAGGGTGGATGGTATTGATGACATGGAGTCGAGTGAATCAACTGATCAGTGTTTGATATGATTTGAATTGAAGTGATTGGTTGAAGATACAAATTGTACTGACTTGCATGAAGGAATTAAGGCAAAGGTAAGTCCTCTGACTTGTGCTTATGCTTAGGCAGCCCTTGGAGCGTATTTCCTTCCTGGTCAAAGTTTAGAGGGTGAACTTGTTGAGACGTCGTCTCACCCCGTTATGGGATAACATTTTCAGGTCCCTAGGATAAAGAAACCGGAGCTTGAGGCGAAAGGGTCAGGAGCGTGAATGGCTCAGAAGTTCTTTTTGAAGATAGACTTATTGTACTTAGACCTTAGAGTTGGCCTCTGTTTGTAAACCAGATCATAGTTTTTAATAATGTGTTTGATTTGAAATTTGTTGTTCTGCTTTTCTATCCCACGTTTGTTATTGTCAGGGGATTAGTAATTCGCTTCCGCATGTGCAATAAAATGAATGGGTCAGCGACGCGTCCTAGGACGTCGCAAATTTTATTGACCATCGAGGAATTGGCATGTGCTCGAGAATCGGGGCATGACAACATCAATGTCTCAATCTAGATCAGATTCAGTTAGTCCTTTCTTTTTTTCACTTTTTTTCTTTTTTTCTTTTCCTAAAACATATTTTACTCTTGTCAATCATACAATTCACACATCTTTTATTCTAGGGTTAATACCCTGAAAAATTCCAAACTTGTACACTAGTGATAAATATACCCCAAACAAATTTTTTAACCAATAAAATCCTCAAACCCGTGTACATTTGATAAATTTACCTCAAACTTGTACACTTGTAATAATTTTACTCTATATTAGTTTCTGTTAAATTTTACTATCAAATTGTTAAGTTAGATGACATGTGACAGTTAACTAGTATACCGGTCTGGGATTTTACTATCTATTTGTCACTTTTATATCATTTTTTTGGTTTTTATAATATTAATACAATTTAATGGAGAGTACATTCATCCAATTTGGGGTTTTTTGTGATCGAACAAATTAGTTTAGGGTCACAAGTGTACAAGTTTTGAGTTTTTTTTTTTTTTTTTTTTTTTTGCAATCATTTGGAATAAATTTGTCACAAGTGTATTAATTTGAGGTTTTCCATGGTCAAAGGATTAGTTTGGGGTAAATTAGTTATAGGTATACCAGTTTGGGATTTTTTAGGGTATTAACCCTTTATTCTATTAATGAACAGCACAAAGAACTCATTATCTCATTTCTTTTAAAAAGCATATTATTGAACTTGAGTGACATACTTTTCACTTTTTTCTATGAGAATCATATTATTCATTTATGCACATTTTTAATTTTATTGTTGCTATATATTGTATAATAATTTATTTATTTCAGCCATTATGTTGTATAATTTAATCGCATAGTTCACACCCCTAACTTTTTCTTCTTCTTTTTTTGTTGAAAGAAATTTTCATTCATTTGACATAATCAAAATGAGAGGAATATAAAAAATTTTTAAGAAAACCAAATCCCAAAAGATTAGCAAAACGAAACAAAATTTAGAAATCAATAGAGTACAGCCTACAACTATTAGCATGCTCTCATCCCAAAAGATCATATTTGTCCAAGTGTCAAAAAACAATCGACTGCTGATCATCGGAACATTTAGTGATGGGCACACCAAAAACTACAGCTTGCAATGCATGTCTAAGTCTAGTGTCCTTAACACCTTCATCATTCGGAGACAATAGCAACAACATGTTGAACCACCACAAATCAAATACCTTTGAGAAAATCCCATATCTATATTTAGATTGAGAGATAAAAGCTCTCAAATTTAGATATAATCCCAAATCAACATAGGAGAACTTCCATAGGATCTCGAAGAAGTCATGGAACCACATCTCAGTCATCTTGCTGGCTAGACCAATGATAACATTCTCATAAATTTTCAGTTGCAAGTAGATTTATTCACCAAGACCAGGAAAAAAAAAACAACAACAACAAGCAAAAGAAGACGCCAAACAAGGCAAAAAAAAGACTCCCATATTAGATCAAGAGAGAAAAAAAGAAAATCTAGACCTAGAAAAGAAAAGCAAAACTTGCGGGTGAAGTTTCTTTGAGGGAGGTTTTTTTGGGAGAGAAAGGATTGCCGAGAAAGAGATTTACAACCCCCATAGCCCAATAGATGCTTTGCATATTGCTTTTTTTTTTTTGCCTTGTACAGTGACTGAGTCTATGAGTGATTGATTACAAGGTGAGTAGGTTCTAGAGCTAAACCCGAAACCTACCCTGTTATAACTAATTCCCAGTTTTTTCCCCTCTTTTCGGTTAAGTTTTTATAGCAAAATCATATGAAGTTATGAGTAATAAAATGATTCAAAGTAAGGATGAATAGTAGAAATCCCTCTCTGCCAAAAACAACAATTCATAAGACGAACATGTAATCACATACAATTATAAATAATAAAAAGTTCAAACACGTAACATAAAACATAAATTATAAAACTTCATTCCTCATGCATCCATAAAAATTTAGGGGAAGAGGAAAGACTAACAAGGAGTTTCTAAGGAAAAACAAAGGACAAAGAAGTGCTAAAGTTAGAATTTAGGGGAAAAAGAAATTAGGGTTTTAGCTTTTTAATTTATAAAACTAGTTCCAAAACTGGGCAGTCCAGTCTAATTCTCGGGTGGGCATTCACTCAAAACCTATCCTCGAGCCAGTTCCAATGAGAATCGGTTCCTTGTTCTATTTTTTGGGTGGTCCGATTCGGTTCTCAAATGGAACTGATCCGATTGCACGCCCCTAATTAAGTCGACCCAGTTAAGGTAATAAAACCTCATATGTATGGAGCAATCAAATTTAAGCAATTCATTAAAATCAATTGGCCACAAAAGTAGAAAGAAATATGGATGATGCTCACTAGATTGGACTTTTCATTAAAGGAATATGATAGTGTGAAACCTAATCGCCTCCTATCAAATTAAGGACCTTTCAGATTTTGTAGATTTTGTTGACATAATTGACCGAATCTAACAAATAGGTAGCTTCCATATTTTAGTTGGCAATTGGAGATAAAAACTAGCGTGGGCGGTTCAAGGGTGGGTGCCACTCTGGAACCGGGAGCCATTTGGAACCGTCCACTAAGGACCGGTTCGAAAAATTGAAATGCAGGACCGCCCATTGGTTTTATGGACCCACCCAAGAAATAGATTAACGTCCCCACTGCGAAAGAGGCATGAAATTTGAGAGCACCTAACAAGGTCGAAGGCCAGAGGTGATTAAGAGCAAGAGTGATAGAGAGAGTGAGGAGATCGAAGGTGACTTGAAGCAAGAGTGAGAGAGGGATCCACGAGGTTAGAGGCCACCAAGAGCAAGAGTGACAGAGGCTACAAGATAAATAAGGCAAGAGACGAAGAGAGAATAAGAGGAAATTAGAGTTTTGATTTGAAAAGTTAAAACTTATAAACCGGTTCGGTCTAGATGGGCGATTCCACACTTAGAACCGGGAACTAAACCAATACTCAACGGTTCTAGTAAATTGGAACCAGGAACCATCGGTCTGGTCTGGTTCCAAGCAACCTTGGTTCTTTTGCACACCCTTAAAAATCATCTTTAAATGGGTAGGTTCAATTAAATTACCTACTCATTAGCATAGGTCCAAATGGATAACTTTCTTTTCTTGGATTAATAGAGATTTTGTCCTGGCAAGGAAGGAAAATAAAATCTTAACCAAAAATGTATGAATTCTGAAAGCTGCTGAATAACAAAACTACCCCTGGTAGAGGCGAGCCAGCACTATAAAGCTCGACTTCTGCCAGTACTTTTGGCCACACCCAACTCTTTGACTCACTATTTAGTGTCTATTCTCTAATATTACTCTGGTCCAAAGCATCAAACAAGTTCTTCAAACTTACTGGTTAGCCACTTTGCCTTCTTGTTCTTGTTATGGATCTCGATGTGCTCATGAAGTTGTCTGTGAAAAATGATTAAAAAACATACATTTTTCACATGATGTGCAAAAAGTTGATCTTGCTTTTAATGAAAAAACAGAACAAAACCATAACATTTTTATGGAATAAAATTTATTATTTTTGTGAGATTGGGTGTATGATCTGATTAAGCGTAGTTCATTTTGTGCGAGTGGACCAACTTTCTTTTTTTTCTTTCACGTCATCCTCTCTGTTGCCTCGGATAGTTCTCGGAGATTGTTAAATCATGACTTACAAATCTGAATTACTGAGAATCGGGTGGTTTACGATGAGCCATGCTCTTTCACATATCAATTTCACCGGAAAAAATAGATTCATCCGTAACTAGATGGAGCATTTACTTATTATTAGCAGAGTTTAGGTTTACTGACAGTTGATTCATGTAGATATCAAGCAGCATGTTGATGGTCACTTGGAATGTCAATTAAGTTTCTGCGGTTAGAATGACTTCACTTACAGTAAAAGAAAGTTCGTTATCTTTAAGTTTTTGAAATGCTAGAAATCAAACATGTCGTTGACGGCATGTCAATCATATTGACTGAAACATTAATAATGTGCGATTGGAAGATTCTAATAGTTACGTTGCATGTACTGTTCGTCAACTGATGCCTTGCTCTCCTGCAGATTCTCTTTGAAAATGAGTCCACCAGTGAATGCTGCTGCACCATCGACCGCTGCTTCTGCAGGTGAAGACATGCTGACCAATGACCAGCGCTTCCTCTTGACCGTCATTTTTGGAGTATACTTTGGGCCTCATCTCCAAGGGGAAAGGCCACCCCACAAGTCAGCAATGCAGAGAGTACTCGAGAGACTGCCACGGTACACTCAAGATCGGCTGGCTGGGTCCAAGTTGATGGTGGCCCAAATGATTCACGTATATTATTATATACTGAGGAAGGCCAGTCAATCTGTCATAGTGGCCCCACCTTTGCTGCTCAAGTTCTTCCGCGACGCGCTTCCAGCCAGAATGCTTGGTCCTGGACTCAACTACCCTCAGTTCATCGACTTATTTCCAATCGACCTGCACCCTTGTTCGCATGTCGAAGAGCGATTTTTGGCAATAGACAACATTGTCTTGATCGATAACCCGAGCACCTCTTACCTCAGGGAAGAGGTTGTTGCGAGGTTTAAGACTTTGACTGGACTGCAGGAGTTCGTTCTGGAGAAGGATGCTGCCAAGCTACCTATTTATGTCACCGATGAGGTGTTATATCAAGTGATAGCACGAGAGGAGCGTTCAGAGGGACAACCTCATTTTTCTGTGCCCCGTCGTGGTTCTCATGGAACAAAATGCAACATCAGCATGGCGTTTTCTCCGCTCAATACGACAGGTGCCACTGCCGCCTGGAGTGCTGGAGCTGGAGTTGTTTGGAATGCGGAAGTGGAGCTTGCAGGATCCATCACAGGGCGTGTGACCATTGCAGAGTCTGAAGATAGTTACCTGTTTAACGTATCACTTCCAGGGATCAGAATAGATCAAAGTAAGTCTCCGATGGCCTAAAAGAACCTCAATATTTGTTGGTCGAGAAGCTAATTACTAAATTTTGAGCATTCTCCATTTGGTTGATTCTGATTCACATAGTGATGTACATGTATTAACGAATTTCTTGGAAATTTCCTTCTGGAAGCTGCGAACTTTAGCTGTGAATTCAACATGGATGGCGAGGTCGTGATCGAAGGAGAGATTTTAACCGGTGGGAACACGGTTGAAAGCAGAACAGGAAACCCTTGTCCACCTGGACACTTCTCTCTCCGTTTTCAGCTGCCTGGTCGTGTCTATCCCAGAGAAGCCAACTGCAACTTTCGCTCAGATGGGACCTTCGAAGGAAGGGCGAAGAAACAGATCGAAAATTGATGACTTGCAGGCAGCTTGGTTTTTGTTTTGAAATAATGTTGAAATTTACCGTGACTCGATTAGACACAAATTGCGTCCTATGTTTGGTCCTCATGTACCTTCTTCAATGCAAATATCGTCACACCCTTAAACTAACAAGAGTGAGAGATGACACGGTTGTCCTTCTCAAATATAATTCCCAAAAGTTCTCCACCGCTAACACTCTCGCCCTATGTGCCCCTAACCCAAGAACTTGAAAATATAAAAGACTAGTGAAATGAGCAACTACAATCCAATGAGTAATACATATCTTCTAAACAAATCAAGCAATTACTATCATTTTTAAAAAAACAAATGTAACTCATTTACACCAAATCCAGAAAACAACAAAGTTTAAGATTAAAATGAGTTGTTTGTATGTGTGTGTATATATATTACTACAACATAACATTTTCGTGACATAAATACTCATCTAAATCAATAATATCGAAACAAATATCAATGATCCAGCCCATTGATCAATCTCAACACACGTGTTACAGGTCCATTCCAATGACCAATCTCAAGCTAAGATATCAACTATGATCACGCATAACGCCTTATGACAAGGCGATCGGGCTCTCCCCTAGCAAGGTCCCCACCTATATCACCAATGGCCGGGCCACAAAGATCTTCAAAACTAGTATAGATATCCACAACCCCTCATTGGGCTCATAGCAATATTGAGCATCAACACCAATTTACAACATCCTCCACATGCTATAAAGCCAAATCCAAAAACCATTTCATATATCATAATACGTTTCTTAAACTATTTCGAACTCCATTTCATTGAAATAGTTTGCAAATCAATATATAACATTTTATACTCCATATCGAAGTCAAAGACTTCTCATGAGTCTTTCAAAAGGATTCGCAAACCCATTTGCAAGCAATCAATTTAGACTATCATCCCAAAAAAAAAAAAAAAAAATCCATATCTAATACACATATGGTAGCAAATGCTCATTCAATTTATGCAAGAAATATGCTTGTTCTTAACTCATAATATAACTAATCCATTTCGTTTTTGAAATATAAGTTCACAAAATCAAAGAAGAGATAGTATCACTCATCTCGGAATGCCAATCGTTGAACTTGTGATCCAACAATTAAATGAAAAATAACGTTAAAATTGAGTAAAAACTATGCCTAACACTAACAAAGTGACTCATACACATTAACAAATCACTCACTCGAAGCAATTATTTAAACCTAACTGAAACGTGAAACTCACAAGTGAAACCCCAAAATTCTCACTTCGGCCAAACCATTTATTCAAAACGACTCCCATCAAACCCATGGCTCCGCAACGCCATAATCCACCATTACCTTGAAATCCCACCGCTCAACAACTCAAAAATAGAACAACACGGCTCAAGTTTCACAAAACTTCGAATTTAAGCCATAATTCCAAAAACTACTTCAATTGGACGAACGAATGATAGGAGCACTCATCAGGCATTGCAATACGTAGAGACTTCGGTTTGCCGAGGCCTCTGTGGAGTGAACGCACTCTCTCTTTTCCCTCTCTTTTTCTTCTTTTTCCCTTTTTCTTTCCGTTATTTATGTTTGTTGTGTGAGCTCTCGGTTAATATGAGCCGAGCATCCCTTTTTCCCTTTTAATAGCTTAGGTCCCCTTTTCCCTTCTTTTGTTGACTTTTTCACGATTTTTTTCCTTCTTTTCTTTTTTTGCTTTTCCTCTTTGACTTTTCAATCCATATTTTAGAAATATAATGCAAACAAAGAATTGGATACAACAGCTCCTAATTCTTCTTACTAAATTTTCCATCATGAACTACACCTGACTCTAAATTCTGCTTTGAATTATAGTATGGAAGGAGCTGATTTAAGCTTTTATCTTAGTATATGCTTAGGGCAAACAGAACAATCCAATTTTATCGATGCAGTATAATATGGGTATCTCTCTAGTGTCAAGCTATGGAATTGCCACTGTTAACATCACGAGATAAGGGAGACATCAATGTTAGGATGCACGTGAGAGTGAATTACGTTAGAAAAGTCCCACATTTGAGGATTAATATGGTGCAAAATAGTTAATATATCATAGATGACCCAAAACTTATTAACTTAAGCTTTTGAATGAAGGTGGTCCAATTGGATATATTAACAGATTCGGACTTGAGCTCTCTTTTGATGATCTCCCGAAAGAAGGTATCAAGCTTCTATTGCACACTTCTAACAAATTGTATCAGAATTTTCGAGTAGGTGGGTGTTGTGGTGTAGCAACACGGGCCCAAAGTTGATGTAGATGTTGACACCTAAATTTTGATTAGGTTTTTAATTAGGCCTTAGTTTCTTTATTTATGTATTTTTCCTTTCTTCGGATAATAGATAATAAATAATGAAAAAATAATAAAAAAAACCAAAAAAAAAAAAAAATAGTAGCCATTGAGGCTGGGCCTCCGAGCCCAGCCCTTCCCCTCTTTTTTTCTCTTGCGCGGGCCCTCATGGCCCGGCCCGCGCAAACCAACCTAGTCCCCCCTCTCTTCTTCTTCCTCCCATCTTCTTCTTCCTTCCTCCTTCTTCCGCCTCTGCAAATCACGCGCGGCGACGAATACGCGCTCGACGACAACCTACAGCAGAGAGAGGAACGTAGGCCGGTGGCTGAGAGGACGCAGCATTGAAGGCGAGCATGCCTCCGTGGAAGGGGGAAGATTTGACGAAGGTTCAGCCGCGGGAGTCCGGTCGGCGCGCCAAGGGCCGGCGGCCGAACCTCCGTCAACCGGCCTCCTCCTCGCCTATAAATAGGAGGGCACTACCTCCATCGAAGAACACATAGAAGCGGCAAAGGATCGAGGGCTACAGATCTTCGAAACCTCCCACTGAGAGACTTCAGAAGGGGGGCCGAGGACGAGCAGGCCGAGATCCGAGGAGAAGACGGATGAGAAAGGTCAGATCCAGAGGAGAGGGTCGGGCTGAGAAGTGAAGAAGGTCAGATCTGAGTGTGAGGGGGCTGCTGGAGAGAAGAGAAACCAGAGAGAGCCGCCGCGAGCTGTGCCCGACGCCAAGGCCATGCCAGATTTGAGAGCTGAGGGGCCGCTGTTGCTGCTGCTTGCCTCGTCACCACCGCAGCCGCCGTGCCGTGCCCTCGTTGCGAACGGGTAACAGCCATGCTGGCCCACTTCGTCACTGTCGCTCCGCCTCCCCCTCGAGAACCCAAGCGAGCCACCCGTCGTCATTGCCGCTTCTTGAGAATCCAGTAGCCGCCCGTCGTCTTCACCAAAACCCTACCCGCCGTCCGCTGCATCGCCGCCGTTGAGTAACTGCCCGGTAACGTCGGACACTTATCGTCACTCTCCCTTGGCGCCGCAGATCGTCGGACGCTAGGGTTCCAAGAGTCGGTTCTACGAAGAGGAAGCCGGGTCGGAAAGCGGGTCGGACCCGGATAGGGTTTCTTTCGAGTCGAGGCCGGGTCACGCGTGGACTAAATTCACACGGGCCTCGAGAAAATGGGCCTATTTTTGGGCCAGGCTTGTTTTCTAAAAAGGAAAAAAAACAATAAAAAAAGTCCGAGTCGAGCCCGCAACGCGGCCCATCCGGATCTCGGGTCGACGATCGGGTCGGACCCAACCCGGGGATCCAACCCGGGTCGCATTTTAATATTATAATATAATATAATATTTCTAAAATTTAAAAAAAAATCAAAAAATAATTTATTTTCCAAAAAAAACCAAAAAATAAAAAATATCCATATTTTCCCAAAAAAACCAAAGAATAAAAAATATCCATATTTTCCCAAAAAAGCCAAAAAATGATTTATATTTTCAGAAAAAGATAAAAAAATCCCAAAAATGCTTTTTATGTTAAAAAAATGAGAAAAAGACAAAAAAATATTTTTCCTCCACAAATGCGTGGAAAACCCCTCAAAAATCCAAAAGCCTTAGGTTTAAACAAGATTAGGTACCAAAAGGGTATTAATGATTAACTAGTGTAATCAAATCATCGATCCTAATTTCTCTCGTTGCGCAGGAGCAAGTATTTCTCCCGATACTTCGCTTGGGTTTCTAATCGACCCACCCCAAATCGATTAGTGGCGACTCCTTTTTAAATTAACTCACAAGTTAAAAACTTGAACCATTAAGTCGTGAATTAGTGGACTTGGGAGAGTCTGGGTTAAGCCTAATAGACTTAGCCAAACCATAAGCCTCCGCAAGGCGCTCACCCTGATCAGGCGCCAAGGAAAAAAGAGGTCACGACAGTAGAAAGATACCTAAATTAAGGGAGAGTGAGCTTAACACTGAGCTCACACACGGGGGAAGATTGTTAGGATGCACATGTGAGTGGATTATGTTAGAAAAGTCACACATCAAATAATTGATATGGTGTGGAGCAGTGAATGTATACTAAATGGCCAATAACTCATTAACTTAAGCTTTTGAGTGAAGATGAATCTAACTGAATATATTAATAGGCTCGGACTTGAGCTCCCTTTTAACGATCTCCTCGGAAGAAAATATCGGGCTTCTATTGTGCGCTCCTAACAATAAAACAAAATTCATAAGAAGCAATTCTAGGAAGCTCCTTTAGTTGTTCCTTAACAGAATATGTTGCCGTTCATGGGGAAAAAAATCAGAATGTCCAAGAAAGTCCATTCAGGTTGTGATTTCATTGTAATATTTCTTATCTAGTTTGTCATTTGTCGAAAAATCATTCCTTGTACGTATATAAAAGCAGGATAAGCAAGGTAAAGATTGCACCTCACGTGGACTCTTTATTCTCTTCAGTGCCTTTCATCTATAGATTTGGGAATCTGATTGTTCTAGAAAAATCAGTGCCTTTGTCATTGGCTTCTTCCAATAACGGCCAAGCTAAATCTAGCAAAGGACGTGATGCGGCAGCATCAAGATCCATGGGGTACGGTATCTTAGATGAAGTTCAAGAATAAAGACTCATTCAGCTGAGTCAAGGTTTACTATCAAGTTGATTTCCTAGTTAAATGATTCCTAGTTCAATGTTTCCTAATTTAAAGTATTTTAGTTTAGTGTTTCCTAATTAGTCTTTCCTAGTTTAGTGCCATAGCTCCTCTATAAATAAGAGGTGCTTCTCAATTGTAAGAGACAGATTTGGGAGTTGATAATACATCAGAATTTCTCTTAGTTGAGTTCTTTATGCAATTTATATCGACCGTAAACCTTAAAAATCTTTCGGTTCTTTATCCAATTCATTGGTGGTGAACAGTCTTGTTCTTTCCTTGGTTGCAAAGGTATTCCTTCATGCCTTGGTGATGAACTCTTCTATACCAAAGTTCTCTTTTCCACAGAGAACATCAAATGCTATCATTCCATCAAATTCATTCAGCAATCTCATTTAAACTCACCACGCATCAAATTACTATCAACCTTCAAGGGTGAATTAGATGGGTAAGTTCTTCTATTTGCCGGTTCATACTTCTATACTAAAAAGAATTAATGATCGGGCTCCTGGATGCTTGACCTTGGGATAAGCCTATAATGAATGGCGTGACTATGCAATAGAGGATCTCCCACGACAAATGGCACGAGTTCTCAACCTGCTAGAGAACCAAGCGAGACAAGTATAGCCACATACACCACCGGTTCATTGTCCACGGTACTCTGATCCTGATGACCATCCAAGCTCCAGTAACGAATCCAACAACACTAGAGGCAACTCTAGTGATTCGAATTATAGAGCTAGAGGAAGAAGGAGGCACAAAGACAATGACCACAAAATCAGAGTGGAAGCACTTGAATTTGAAGGCAGCCTAAATCCATGTGACTTCATTGATTGGTTGCATGCTATCAAATGAGTATTTGAGTTTAGATTATTTTCAGATGAAACGAAGTGCAAGCTTGCTTCTCTTGAATTTAAGAAACATGCCTCACTTGGTGGAAATACTAAAAAATCAATAAAATAGAGAAAATATATAAATTGATTATTGATGGCGGAAGCTACACCAATTGAGGATGAGAGAAGATGGGAATCTTGAGCTTGCCTTGTATGGCTCTTTTCTATCGGGAAAATTACCAAAACAATCATAAACCTATTGCAACTTTTCCAATTCAGTCTTAAACATTTTTTTGGTCAATTCAATCATAAACTTTTTACAATTGTGCTAATTCAGTCCATTTCGGCCATTTTTTGTCATTCCGGTGTTAACATGGATGCCAGCCAACGCTAACGCAGATATAATAATATTTTTATTTTTTGAATTTTTTTATTAATTTTTTCTTTTTTTTTTTTTTTCTTCACTTCCTTCTCCTTCCTCTAGCCAGTCGTCGCCTATGACTGGCCAGAGGCCTTGCCAGCCTCAAGGAAGTCTAGTCGTGGTCGAATGACCTCGCCTAAGCCGCCAGCTAGGCTGCCAAGGCTCACCCTCGCTGGATTTGGTAACAATCGAGCCTTATCGGCTATGGGTGAGGCCCTCACCAGAGGCCTCGCAAGGGGCAAGGCTCGCCCTCACTTAATTTGGCAAGGGTCGAACCTCAATGACACCGCTAGGTTGAAGGCCGCAACCTCATGCAACCTCTAGCCATGGCTGCCAGTGGCTGGACAAGGCTCGCCCTTGCTGACCATGGTGATGCCTGACTTCGACAAATTCGATGAGGCTCCGCCTCGCCCAACCATGGCGACGGCGGCTTTGCCATTACTGGGTGAGGCTCGCCCTCGCCAGTGGTCGATAGGGGCAAGCCTCACCATTGGCCAATGAGGTTGACCTTGCCAGTGCTCACCTCTAGCCGGCCAGCCAAAGGAAGGAGGAAGAAGGAAGAAGGAGGAAAAAACAAAAAAGGAAGAAAAAAATAATTAATTTTTTTTAAAAAAAATAAAATATTATTAAAAAATTATCCACGTCAGTGTCGGCCGAATGGCCAACGCCAGCTAGTATCTATGTCAGCATCGGTCCACTAAAATTGGCCTAATGGACTAAATTAGCACAATTACAAAAATGTTTAAGATTGAACTGGCCAGAAAAAAAGTTTATGACTGAATTAGAAAAATTGCAATAGATTTATAACTTTTTTAGTAATTTTTTCATTTTCTAGCTATTCATCCATTGGAGAAATTTTCTCATATTGAGGAAGACAAAAATTCTAGAGAAAGAATTATTAGAGTGGTAAGAGCCACAAATTGCCACGTTCATTTCGTATGCCCTGAAGTAATATATCTGGAATTGTTCATCATTTGTTAAAATATGTCCGATTTATTTTTCAGCTTGCCAGCTTGCCAACTTGCCTTTTAAGATTTTTATCCGGATGAACTGACGTATTATCTAATTCGTTCGAAAGGCCGCCTAAGAACTTATGGAGTCGAGTTCCTTTTAGTAATGGAAATTGTGGCAACTTAGCTACTTTCAATATTAGAGACGTTTCTCCCTATCTTAAAGTTGAAGATCCCATAAGAAATGAGGTCAAATATCCATCAACCTGGGGTGGATGATGCAGGAGCATCAATGTTCATGAGGATACAGCATTTAAAATGAAGTCTAAGAATAAAAACTCTTTCAACAGAGTCAAAGGTTTACCTTTTCAAGTTGGTTTTCAATTGTGAATAAGATTATAATTTAACGTTTCCTAGTTCAATGTTTCCTAATTTGATGTTTCATAGTTTACTATTCCCGAACTTAAAGTTTTCTTTTTTAATGTTGCCTGGTGTAATCTTTCCTAGTTTATGTCCTAGCTCCTCATATGGATGAGTTCGAAGACTGTTCCCCATTTTAACTCACTTCCATCTTGGGGCGTGTGAACCTTGTGCAGTCCGAAAACTGTTCCCCATTCCAAGTGTTGCTTCCAGGGATTAGAGATCAAAGTAAGTTCCTCATGACCTGAAAAAATCCTCTATATTTCTAGGCCTACAAGCTAATTACCAACTTTGCAGATGTCTCCTTTTTGTATATTTTGACTCATATGGTGATGGTAAGATAATTGCAGATTTACATGAAACTTCCTTTTAAGATGCAGGAACATTCAGTTGTAAGTTCAACGTGGATGGCGACGAGGTCTTTACCGAAGGAGACGCTGCAACAGGTGGGAAGTGGTTGAGAGCATCACAGGAAACTTTTTCCCCGCAAACACTTCTGTCCTTGTTTTCAGCTGCCCAGTCGCGTCAATCCTAGATGGTCCGACTGCAAGTGTGGCTCAGATGGAACCTTCGGAGTCGTCGTGAAGAAGCAGATCAATGATTGATGACTCCTAGCCAGGTAGACTTTGGAAAAAAAAAGTTGGGATTTATCGAAACTCAAGTGGACACAAATCGAGTTCTATGTATGCTCCTCCTATACCTTTTCCAGATGCACATATAATGCAGAGAAACAATGTCTATTCTTTAATCGAGTTTCTCTGCATATGAAAAAGGTATGGGAGGAGTAAACATTGAACATGATTTTTGTTTAATCAAAGTTTCAGTAAATCCCAACATTTCATCAGTTGTCAATCTGATTCTTCACAACTCCACCAAAGATCCAATCTGAGCCAAAGTTGTAGGTGGACTGTCTGCAATCGACGCAACCGGGCAACTGAAAACAGAGAGAGAAGTGTCCAGGAGGACGAAAGTTTTCCTGGTCTGCTCTCAACCACCTTCCGACCCCTTGCAGTATCTCCTTCAATCAAGAACTCGCCATCCATATTGAATTTACAATTGATAGCTGCTCATCCAAAAGGAAGTTTCAGAATATGCAAAAAGAAGAAAACTTGAAACTCGGTAATTCGCTTCTTTGACTATAATAGGTTTTTTTTTTTTATGCCATCAGGAACTTACTTTGATCTCTTCTGACCCCCGGAAGTGACACCAGGATCAGGTAACAGTCTTCGGACTCCACAAGTTTCGCACGCCCCATGATGGATGCTGTAAGACCCACATTCGCATTCCCAACCACTCAGACTCCAGCGCTGCAGGTGACGGCGGCACCACAACATTGCATCTCTGTTGTACTTAGCGGAGAAAAGACCACCTTAGATCAAGTTGAGCCTTGAAGTAGGTGTTGCGTTCTCCGGACAACCGTGATGACATCGAGGAGGGTGAGCGTTATATGGAACCATTCGAAGAGCTGCGTCGCTCTCGCATTTTCTTCCGTGACAATCACAAGGAGGCAGGAAAAAAAAAAAGAGATCGTCCCTCTGACCACACCTCTCGTGCCACCACTTCATAGAACACCTCATCCATGGCATAAATCGGTAGCTTGGCAGCATATGCTCCAAAACAAGCTCCTGTAGCCCAAACAAGCACTTAACCTCGCAAAACCTCTTCCCTAAGGTAAGCGGTGCTCGGATTACCGACAAAGACTATGTTGTCTATCGTCATATGTCGCTCTAAAACCAACAAACAAGGGCGCAGGTCGGCCAAAGAAATGAACTGAGGGTATTTGCTACCCGGACGGAGCACTTTGCTTTGGTTTTAAGAGAAGAAAGATGAACTTATTGCGCATCATGTGAATTAAACTAGTAAACTAGTAAGTCTAAAGAACTTGGTTTGATGCTTTGGACCAGAGTGAACTAATATTCACTGAAATAATATAGCATAGACAATAATTACCGAGTGAAAGAGTTGGACTCGCCAAAGTGGCACTACTCAAGCTTATACAGTGCTGGCTTGGCTATATTAGGGGCATTTTTATATTCAAAGGCTTTCGAGATCCGTAAAGTTTTTGTTGAACTTTTATTTTCCTACTTCATTCGAACAAAATGTCTAGAAATCCAAGAAAAAAAAAATTAGCCATGAAGATCAATGCTAATAGGTAGGCAATTTAATTTTACTTACCTATTGTTCAATGGTTCTTATCTCCAATTGCTGACAAAAAAATGAGCCACGTTTATTTATATTGAAAGTTGTTATAATATTTAAATAATAAATCATGCATTTTTCTAATAACTTAAACTTTTAGAACAATTTGGTAGTAGCTGTCACGCCCCGAACTCCAGGCATACACACATCTCTCGACGGTCGACTAAAATTTTGCGACCTTCCCAGGACGCGTCGCCGATCCTTTCATTTTATGCACATGCGGAAGCGAAATAAACAGATACCCTGACAACCATCAAACATTAGGATAGTGAAAAGACAAGCCAATTATCACAAACCACTTTATACACATGCCAAACCAGTCTTACAGGTCTATTCACATAAGTTTGCTTCAAAAGGAAACTACTAGGCCACCTACACTCCAAACCCTTTAGCCTCGAGCTCTAGGTTCTACACACTAGAGCCCTGAAAAATTTAAACCACAACGGGGTGAGACAATGTCTCAGCAAGTCAACACCCTAAACCCCGATTAGAATGAGAATTCACTCAGTGGCGTCCTAAACATGCACCACTCAGGACTTACCTCACCTCACCTCATCACCTCCCTACACATTAGTACATCTCATATATCGTATGCACATAGCAAATGTATTTAATAACTAAAACACATCGATTCATCCATCAAATATTCACATGGGTCCCAATTATAAGGCCAAACCGTTATGACATGTCACATTCCATGCCACACAATTTCGTCCCATAATCAGGGGCGGTTATCTCAATCATTCAAACGTGTTCCAATAATTTACAACCCAACGGCCACGGCACCCTACTGAGGAGCTTCGTTCTAGAATCCATCCGCGAACAGCAACGTCTAGTGTCCTCCACCTAGACGGCATTCCACTGAGGAGCTTCGTTCCGAAATCACCTTCGCGAACGGCAACGTTTAGCATCCTCCACCTAGATGGCTTTCCACTGAGGAGCTTCGTCCCACGTAAACGCATTAGGACGGTTTCCACTTAGTGACCACACGCACATCCATGCTTGGCCAAGAATATCGTGCTTTGCATTCAAATACTTTCATTTGAAATAATAGACTTGGCCAATTTTTTTCGTATTAAAAATTCCCAGTAAAATAACTGTGCGTGGTCACACATTCAAATTGAACCATAAAATGTGATACTCACTCATTTCAAAATCCCACGATTTTATATAGTACATAAAATATTTTTTTGACGTAAAAAACCAACACTCGGTATTTTTTTAATGAAATACCAAAATCCAATTTTTGCAATAATAGTCCATAACAACAACTAAGCACCCAATTGCACAATTAAGCAATCAATTTCACATATTACTTCAACCATGACAATCGGCGTAAAATTCCACTAACTGGCTATCCCGGCATAATTTATGCTAATTATAATTAATTATATAAATTGCAATTAAATAAATAAATTGCGATTAATTAAACTAAACCCCTCAATTAATCTAACCATGTAGGCGCATCATCAACCAAGTCAACTCTTAGCTTCCATTATATAGCCAAAACACCCAAAATTCCCTTTTCAAAATAAACTTAGTAACTCTTTTTTCTTTTTTTTTGTTCAAGCTTTCCGAAATAAATTCGTACGGGGTCTCATATTAGAAATTAACCCGCCAAACTTTGCACGCATCTAGTATAAAACCTCCTCGTTTTACTGAGCACATAAAACTTGGCGTCCAAACTTGACACCATATTTCTTTTCTAATTTCTTTTCCAACCACCCTATTTTAAAAACCAACCTTAGTAATCCCCTTTTTTTTTGTTCAAAACGTTTAGAAATAAATTCATAAGTGCTCACGTACTCAAAATTAATCCATCAAAATTTGCACACTCTTAGTTTAAAGCCTCATTGTTTTATTGGGTAAATAATTTTTGGTGTCCGGACCCGACACCTCATTTATTTTCTATTTAATAGTCCATAAGGTTACCTTTTTCAATAATATTAAACAACCAAAACAAAGCAATCCATCTCATCACATCATGCATGAGTTCTAAGCATGCCAAAATTCAGCCAAATCACTAAATATACGTTATCCAACAAGCATGACACCGAGAACAACAACAAAACCACAACCGGTCCTAACCGGCAAAAACCGGGCCACTCGCGCATCTCCAAGTTTAAATCCAGAAACCTAACCAAAAAAGTTTGGAAAATTCTCAAATTTGAATATCTTATAAAGGACACATAAAAAAACATTTTTGATGAAGACACCTTAGCCCATATCCTTATGGATTAAGAGCAGTAAATCGTCCAAACCGTTACAAAAACTGTGTCCGTGTCTAGAAATTCTGTTTTTCCCAAATCAGTTTGGTTTGAGGTCCAAACTTGTCCGTTTGAACTGAAATTTGACTATGTTAAACTAAACAATGTGATGAACGACTTTTGTGAAGGAACTCATTCGAAATTAGAACCCTAAGAGTTGATAAAAATCCATTGAACACCAAAAGGTCACTGGTTCCAACATAATCCGAGATTATGTTTTGCAAATGACAAAACTGAAATCTAATTATTTTAAATCCCTAAAATCTTGAGTAAAATAAATATCATAGATGAAGATGTCTAGAACATTTCTCAACAAGGAAGTAACCTCAAAATCGTAGCATATTTTTCCCCACAAAAATGGCAAACGACGAGCATCTAGTAAACTGATCCGGGAGAAATCCACTAAATTAGACTAAACCACTCTCATTAGTGCTAATCTCACCAATTAGATTAACACTAATCCATATTAAGGCTAATATAACCAAATTAGGTTAACCATAATCCATCTTAAGGCTAATCTCACTTAATACTAATTTAATTAAGCTAATTAGCACTAATCTAACCCCATAAGCGTAATTAACAACTTAATCAATGATTAGAGAGTTAACTTACCAGATTAGCAAGGAAACAGGTTCACGGCGACAGCGGCACGATGGCGTTGAGATCCCGTGTGACATCCTGATTATCAACCATGTTTTGATTAAAAGAAATGGGTTTTTCATCGACGCGCTTATAGTCTTTTTCTTTGAACCGATCACTCACGAGATAACTAATCTATCTGGTGAAGTCATTAAGGAATATAAACACAACCAACTTGAGAATTCGATCAGAAATCGACTATCTGACCGTGCTAATCTGCAAGGGTCAATACGACATCATTAAAATCAATTAGAGATCGGAAATAGGTCGATTCGACAGAGGCATGTAATTAAAGTGTGGGTGATTCCACCTAATTGCAAAATTCACGTCAAACGGCATTAAACTGATTTTTCTGTCGATTCTGTACCCTATGCCCGTAATTGAAATCTTGAAATTTTCACGATAATCGAGAGTCACCAATGAGTCGAATATGCACAATGTAGATCGAAAATAATTGACCACAGGTTAAATGCGTTAAAAATTCCTAAAAGCTACCCGGTAGGTTAGGTCACGCTAAAATCGCGTCCGATTGAAATTAACCACGAAATTGAACCCGGTTTCAGGAATCGAAAGTTCCAGTGTGTCACGATTTATTTTAGGGATGTCAACTCATCCTTCGAAGAATTTTCGATGAGCCCGGATTTTCAGCGAAAAATCGGGATTGGGAAAATTGAACCAAGGAAATTCGGAGTCGCCGTGAACTCATTAGTTTGCTAAACCGGTGAGTTTACATCCTAAACTCTAATTAGGATGTTAATTATTCTTAGAGGGGATTAGTTTGGGCTAAGATTGGATTAGCGGGAATTAGTTAGTGCTAATGATGGTTAGTGTGAACTAGTTAGATTAGTTGATTAGTTAGTTGCTTCAACTAGCCTAGTTAGGTTGGTAGTTAGTTCAATTCAGTCTATGTAGCTAGTTTAGTTAGGTTAATTCAATTAGTCTAGTTAAACTAGCTCGGTTAGCTTAGGTTAATTTAATTTAGTGATTTAATTTAATTATTTTGAAGTTTATTTAATTAATTGCAATTTATTTAATTATTTACTAATTAGAGGAAATTATACCAGGATAGCCGGTTGTTAAAATTTCGTGCCAATCGTCGTGGTACAATTGATTTGTGCAATTAATTGTTAAATTGTGCAATTGGATGCTGATTGATGATTTTGAATTATTATTTAAAAAATATGGAATTTTGGTATTTAATTAGAAAAATACTGGGTGTCGGTTTTTGACGCCGAAAATTTTTTAGTATTATATAAAATCGTGGGATTTTAAAATGAAAAGATATAACGTTTTATGGTCCAATTTAATCGTGTGTCCACGCACACCTATTTTATCGGGTGTTTTTAATAGGAAGAAAAATAGGTTAAGTGCGTTATTTGAAATTGAGGCATTTGAGTGCAAAGAACGATATCCTTGGCCGAGATTGGTTGTGCGTGTGATCACTATGAGAACCTATCACCCGATGAAGGTCGGGTGGATGACGCTCCTATATGGAATACCCCACGTCAACGGATGCCGAATCACAGTAGAGGCCGGATTGATGCTCCTTCGGGAATACCGTCTAGAGGTAGACGTTGCCGTGCTCAATGGGGCGAGACGATGCCTTGTTATACCATATGACCGCCGACTGTTGAGTTGGCCGTGCCCATGGGACCGTAACTAATTGGAATACGCTTGGATGATTGATATAACCGCCCCTGATTATGGGACGAAATTGTGTGGCAGGGAATGGGGCGTGTCATAACGATTTGGCATTATAATCAAGATCCCTGTGTTTGTTTAGCATGTGATATGGTATGTTCCAATTAAAGATGTACGCTTGTTGCATTTATATATGATAAATGAGCTGTACTAATGTGCAGGAAGGTGCTAAGGTGAGGTAAGTCTAATATGATGGGTGCATAGGCTGCCTCTAGGTATATTATCTTCCTAATCGGGGTTTAAGGCGTGAACTCGGTTAGACATTGTCTCACCCCGTCGTGGTTTACAACTTTACAGATCTTTAGATGGAGGTCCGACCCATTTGTTTTGGATGGCCACGAGAGGTCAAGGAATAGTGTACCATCTTCCCTATCCACAGGAACCCCGACTGGACCCGTGAGCTCATGGCTACTACCATTTGGGTCAATGAGGGCCTACCTCAGTTGGTCCCTCATAAATTCAAAGCGTGGTTTCGCCAGGGGCCCAATGGTGTTCGGGAGGGCCCTTTGGATAGCTTCGATGGACCTACCGTCGATGACAAGTATTTTGAGTTCAACCCCGTGCATGACACTGATATCATGGCCGATATCGAGGCGGACCAAGGACCGAGGTTGAGGAGCCTGCAATAAAGGTAGTTGATCCTCTAGACATTGAAATCCTTGACGGTGTTGTGATAGACCCAAATCCTAAGTAGGTAGGGTCCGAGGTAGGGTTAGCTTGATAGCACCTTTTTGGTTTTAGACTCTTGTGTATAAACCTAGCTTGTTTATAAAATATGTTTTGTGCAAATTTGTGGTCCTGCTTTTCTATCCCATGTTGATTGTTGTCTGGAGATTGTTTAATTCGCTTCCGCATGTGCATGAATAGATTGGATCGGCGATGCATCCTGGGAACGTCGCAATTTAGTCGACCACCAAGGGATGTGCATGTACTCGAGATTCGGGACATGACATCCCGTGTCTACGACAACTCCAAAGGAGGCCCAGATGAGGCTGAAAAAGGCCAACAAGCTCTTAGCTTGAGCTAGTTGTTTCGACTCTGCTGGAGGATGGATCCCAGGGCTGAGGTGGCGAGCTGGACACGGGAATGGCACGGCTGGAACGGCGAGGGCAAGATGGTGGCTTCGGTGACTTGCGGGGTTGCTGTCGAGTCGTGTGGCAGCAGCAACACAAAGAGGAAACGGAAAAATTAAGAAGATAAAGTGCAGAAGAAGAAGAAAGGAAGAAGAAGCAGAAGTTGTTCTACCCAAAGGGGGATGCGCACGTCCAAATGAAGAAGAGAGGGGAGGAGAGAGAGGGAACCAAGGGGGACAAGGGGCCATGCAAGTCAAGCAAGTAGCCAATGAGCTTCCAAGGTGAAATATCTATGTGATGATCACAATTACACAAAGTCTTCAGCCACCATAAGTCAAGGCAGCAACCAATGGTAATTTTCTACCATTTCCTCACCCAAAATAAGCCTTTTTGGATGCCAAGAGACCCACCCTTCAGCAGTATACGAATTTCCAGCTATTTCCTTTCAATTTCACACCCAATCAAGTTATTTTGGTGGTCAATTTATCCCCTTGAAGATGCCATACGCATTTCCCTTAATTTTCCTTCAATTCCTCACCAATTACTTCAATTTGATGGCCCCAAAAAGCCATGGTAGCAGCCCATACAATTTCCCTTCAAGTCTTCACAAAACAATTCAATTTGAATGTCAAAAATCCCATTGAAGGTGCCCATCCGAATTTCTTGATTTTCTTCCTGCCGAATTTGATTTTTCCGCAAAATTCCCGGCTTGACGGAATTTCTTCAAAAGATGAGACAAGGTCCTAAAAATAAATATTGACACGCTCGAACGTTCAATTCCCTAAATCGAATTCAATTTCGTGGTTAAAATCAACCGGATGTGATTTTAGTACAATCCAACCTACTAGATAGCTTTTAGGGATTTTATCGCAATTATATCCCTTAACAACTTCACCTGATAGGTTAGTTAACTCGTGAGTGATTAGCTCAAAGAAAAAGGACCATAGGCGTGTCGGTGAAAAGTCCATTTCATTTTATCGAGACGGGGTCGAAAATTTAAGATGTCACAGTAGCGCTACAAAATTTCATGTGTTATCAGAGCTAAAAGTCCTGAATTCGGATATCTCTAAACCCTATTTGTCTCCCCAATTAAATTTCCACGTTTTGTTTAGGCAAAAAACCAAATTAAGCGTGAAAAGGAGTGTTAAAATATTTAAATAATAAAATCACGTCTTTTTCTAATAGCTTAAACTTTTAAAATAGTTGACAGTATTAGGAGCAGTGCTACAAAATCTCACAACAGTAATTAGGTTTCAAAGTATTATATCGCTTTAATGATAAGGATAATCTAGTGAGAAGAATCATATGTTTCCATTTTCAGGGTTCCATCAATACCAGTGGAATGCCATCTTCTTTCAGCGACCAAGAAAATGTAGTATGAAAACAGGGATGGTTCTTCAATCAAAAATCAACATCATCAAAGTGGTTGGGGTTTAAGGGAGCTACCACCAAAGAGGGGTAGAGGGGAACTCTTCACGATGAGAACTTTACTTTTGTTAACTTTTTACGAACTGTTTGAAAATTTCAGGTGACTTATATTTCACCCAGCCAACCGAACATGTGTCTACAAATGGGCTTGAGAGTCATATTGCCACCTCTAGTTGTGAATAGATGTGTCAAATAAGTAGGTCAGGTCATGCTTGTGTGGTTGAGGTAAAGCCAACCCAAATTAACCAGAGGTAATTGCAAGGTTTGACTGGGCTAAAGGATTTGTTCTGGAGAAGGATGCAGACCGGCTACTCGTTTATGTCACTAATGACGGGTCATTTTAAGAGTCCACACGAGGTATATAACTATTATATATAATCACAGATGGAACTAGTTTCAGTGTAATCGGTGACATAAAAGGGTAGCCGGTCTGCATCTTTCTCCAGAACAAATCTTTTAGCCCGGTCAAATTCTTTGATCACATAATTACCTGTGTCCTACTCAGATTACCGCTGAACGCAATGTCATCGATATCCATACATCTCTCTGACAAATAAACAAGGGTGCAGGTCAGTGGGAAGGGTAGTTCCTAACAGGATTGAACACTTTTGGCTGGACAAGGCGTTGTGGAACTTGACCAAAAAGATGGGGTCACTGCAACAGATTGACTGGTCTTCCTGAGTATGTAAATAGCACACATGCATCATTTGCGCCACCATCATCTGCGCCACCTGTTAGACAATTCATTTAATACTTGATGCGGAAATTCAAAGTAAACAATGATCTTTTGATTTTCATGATTTTCACAATTAAATGAAGACATACCTTTATCCATAGCGCTACACTTGATGATGATCGTTGTAGCCAACCCAAAGAACTCGAACCAAATGAAGAAATCTAATTTCTCTCCCTTAACCCACTATTCCTTACTGTATTCAATCGATGGAGGAGAGAATACCAAATTCCTTTCAGTTATTGTTGTTCGTTGTGGGTGGAGAGAGGACCGGACTCTATTTATACGTTCATTGAAAAGATGTCTTCCATCAAAGCGATATACCCTTTCAATTCATTAGAGTCGCAACTTCTCGTAACCAATATTTATTATTCTTATAGCATAACAATAATTATTAAACCATATAATAAATCATATCATGTGGGCCACAATAATTCTTACATTCTCCCACTTGGCCCATATGATATTCCTTTCATGGTTTAATAAAGACTGTAATGTGCACAATAATATTATGCTATAAAAAAAATTTTCATTAAATTGGCAATCACATAATAATCACAATTAAGTAAAGAAAACTAATATGAGTCATAGCGGTTGTATGTCATTAATCGACATAGTCCCTTCTATGTACTACAACTATAGCACTTTACTTAACATGATCCATAAATGAGAAATACAGTAATAGTCCAACCATAATGTTTCTTTAGAAACTATCCTGCTTAACATTAATCTATTTCCATAATGTATACTAAATAGAAAACAGGAAATATCATAAACACGTAAGTGAGCTCAAAGTGTCAAATACATAAACTCAATACAATCATAATACAAACATTAATGACGTCCAATAATGCCCATTTTTTCAACATGCTCATTAAATGTTTTGGGCGGCAGTCCTTTTGTTAAGGGATCTGCTATCATAAGATTGGTGCTAATGTGCTCAATTGACACTCTTTGTTTCTGAACTTCTTCTTTGACAGACAAGTATTTGATCTCCATATGCTTAGCACCCTTAGAATACTTGTCATTCTTAGAGAAGAAAACTGCTGCAGAGTTATCACAATAAATTTTCAGCGGCTTGGCAATACTGTCGACAATTACAAGCCCTGAAATAAAATTCCGCAGCCATAATCCATGAATTGTGGCCTCAAAGCATGCCACAAATTCAGCTTCCATAGTAGATGCAGTAATAATTGACTGCTTCGCACTCTTCCATGAAAATTGCCCCTCCAGCCAGAAGAAACAAGTAACCAAACGTTGATTTTCTTGTATCGGCACATCCGGCTAAGTCTGAATCTAAATATCCAATCACCTCGAGATGATCAGATCTTTTATAAGTGAGCATATGATTCTTCATTCCTTGCAAGTATCTAAGAACTTTCTTTGTAGCTTTCCAATGATCTATTCTAGGATTACTTTGATACCTGCCCAGCATTCCGACAGCAAAACTGATGTCTGGTCCGGTGCAAGTTTGTGCATACATTAAGCTCCCCACAACAGATGCATAAAGAATATTTTTCATTTGTTCTCGTTCCAATTCACTTTTCGGACATTGCATAAGGCTAAATTTGTCACCTTTCTGAATTGGAACTATTCATGCTGAGCATTTACTCATATTGAATCTCTATAAAATTTTCTCAATGTAGGCTTTCTGAGACAATCCTAACAATCCTTGTGATCTATCACGGAATATTTCTATTCCTATCACATACGTTGCCTCTCCCATATCCTTCATTTCAAAATTCTTAGAGAGAAATTTCTTGGTTTCATGTAACAAACCAAGATCATTAGCAGCAAGCAAAATATCATCAACATACAGAACTAGAAAAATAAACTTGCTCCCACTGATCTTCATATATATACACCGATCAACGGTGTTTTCCTTAAATCCAAATGAAGTTATGGTATCGTTAAACTTAAGATACCATTGTCGGGATACCATTGTCGGGAAGCTTGTTTAAGTCCATCTATTGACTTCTTTAATTTACATACCATATGTTCCTTTCCTTTAACTGAAAAGCTTTCGGGTTGATCCATATAAACCTCTTCTTCTAAATCCCCATTAAGAAAGGCAGTTTTTACATCCATTTGGTATAACTCCAAGTCATAATAAGCCACCAAAGCCATAATAATTCTAAGTGAATCCTTCTTAGAGACTGGTGAAAATGTCTCTTTATAGTCAATGCCTTCTTTCTGAGTAAAACCCTTTGTAACAAGTCTAGCTTTATGTCGTTCAATATTGCCTTTTGAGTCACGCTTGGTCTTAAAGACCCATTTACACCCGACCTTTTTACATCCTTTAGGCAATTCAACAATATCCCAGACTTGATTTTGATGCATGGATTTTAACTCTTCTTCCATGGCATTAAACCATTCATTAGAATTTTCACATTCCATGGCTTGGGAATATGAATCTGGATCATTTCCAATTCCTAGGTCAATTTCTGACTCTTGTAGATAAACCATATAGTCATCAGAAATAGCCGACCTCCTTTCTCTTTGAAATCTTCTTAATGCTATTTCTTGTGACTCAGCTATTGAAGGTTCAATGTTGACATCTTCATTATGGAGTGTTTGTTCATTAATTTGTTATTCTTGATTATTATCAGGTTGTACTATAATATCAAGAACAACAACTTTAGAAGCTTTGGGTATAGGAACTTCTACCCTTACTTCTTGAATGCAAGCATCATGCATTCTATCACTCCCACTGATGTCACCATTCTCAATGAACCTAGCATTTCCAGATTTAACAATTCTTGTACTATGATTAGGACAATAAAATTTATACCCTTTGGATTTCTCTGCATAACCAATGAAATAACCACTGGTTGTTCTTGAATCTAATTTCCTTTCATGTGGATTATAAATTCTTACTTCTGCTTGACAACCCCAAACATGCAGGTGTCGTAAACTAGGTTTCATTCCCGTCCATAGTTCAAAAGGAGTCTTTGGAACTGCCTTACTAGGAACCATGTTTAATAAGTACATAGAAGTCTTTAAAGCATACATCCACAAAGATGAGGATAAAGATGAATGACTCATCATACTCCTAACCATTTTCATTAAAGTACGGTTACACCTTTCTGCTACACCATTTTGTTGTGGTGTACCTGGCATTGTGTATTGAGCACAAATGCCATGTCTTTCAAGGAATTTAGCAAATGGACCTGGACATTGTCCCAATTCATCATACTTTCCATAATATTCACCGCCTCTATCCGATCTTACTATTTTCACATTTCTATCTAATTGCCTCTCAACCTCTTTAATATACACTTCAAGTACATTCACTGATTGAGACTTATCATGCAATAGATAAATGTAACCATAACGTGAAAAATCATCAATAAAGGTGATGAAATAGCTTTCTTTACCAAAAGATGGAACATCAAATGGACCACATATATCGATATGTATAATTTCAAGAAACTCTGTGCTTCTTGTGGCACCTTTCTTAGTGTGCTTTGTTTGTTTACCTTTAATACAATCAATACACACTCCAAGGTCAGTAAAATCCAAATTTGGAAGAATTTCATTCTTCACTAATCTTTGCATTCTTTCCTTGGATATATGACCCAAACGTTTATGCCACAAGTAAGCAAAATTTTCATCCACCAAACTTCGTTTAGTGCCAACATTATGATGCAAGGTCATTAAAGTCTCAATAAAAGTATAATCAAGTCTAAATTTGTAGAGACCATCACATAAAGTTCCAGTTCCAACAAAAGTATCACTCTTAAATAAACTAAAAGATTCTGATCCAAACTTACAATAAAACCCCGCCACATCAAGTCTTGGCAAAGAAACTAAATTGCGAGAAAATGTAGGTACATAAAGGGTTCGAAACAAATCCAAATAATGCCCAGTATCTAAGATCAAACGGTAAGTGCCAATGCCTTCAACTGGAGCTTTGTTTCTGTTCTCCGTAATCACATAACTTTCATTTGGCTTTATAGTTTGGATCGTAAGAAATCCCTGCATCGTATTTGACACATGAGTGGTGGCACCAGAATCAATCCACCAAGTATTATGAGGAACTTCAGTAAAGTTTGATTCAAAACATACTAAAGCACAAGGCTTACCTTTCTTTTCGAACCAAGCCTTACATTTCAGACAATTTTTCTTCAAGTGTCCAATTTTGTTGCAAAAATGACACTTAATAAGATTGTGTTCCTTCTTGTGGATTTGCGAAGCCTTTGAAGAGTCCTTTAGGACATGTAGTCATTTCTTCTTGCTCCTTCCACCTTTCCTCTTGAAATTCTTTCGAACTTCTTGATGACTTGAGAGGTGAACAAAATGAGCCGTTTGATTCTTTATCCTTGTTTCATCTTGAACTAGCATATTGGCCAATTCATTTACATTCCACTTATCCTTTATAGTGTTGTAATTCATTTGAAATGGCCCATATTGCTCATGAGGCAAGGAATTAAGTATAAATTGTACTAAAAAGTACTCATCTACGTTCATTCCCAAAGTCCTTAACTTTGCTGCTAAATTCGTCATCTCAAGTATATGCTCGCGTATGGTACGCGAACCATCATATTTTATGGTGGTTAGTGTGCTCATCAATGTACCAGCAAGTGACTTATCAGCAGTTTGAGAACGCTCTTCCACAAATTTCATAAATTCCTTAGCATTGTTAGTCTTGGGAAAAGAAGTCTTTAAGTTGTTTACAACTGTCATTCGCATGAACATTAAGCTCAGTCTATTCGATCTTTCCTAAACTTTATGGAAAGACTTTTCTTCATCGCTACTTTCATCAGTAATAGCAGCAGGTTTCTCAGCTTGGAGCGCTAAATCAAGATCCAGGACACCTAAGTGAAATTGGACTTGTTCACTCCAATCAGGAAAATTTATCCCATTGAATAAGGGAACAGATGAGGCGTGCGAATGGAGTGAAACGGGTACAAATACTGCAAATGTGCAAGAAAATACTCATACATTAATGCTTTGAGAATATCACCTAATCAGATTCAAATTAAACGACACATGTACATCATAGTTCTCCTTTGGGCGATCCTATGATATACAAATATATATATGTACCATAATGATGCTAATAACTTTTATTTGATAATTGTAAATATATCTTATTAAAATTTATTTGCTATCTTTGGATATACAAACAAATTTAATAAGTCATATTAATTATCAACCATCATGTTCATGAATTATAAGAAAATAATTAACCTTTGGGTTAATCCCTAAGTTCTTATAATAAATGAACTTCAATATACCCATAACTCCAATAATGATATAAAACATATCAATTTCATACATAGCATCAATTAATCATGGGTAATTGAATAAAATAATTTACAATATAAAAATTCAAAAGACTTCAAGGTTCGGTCACTTTGGCGACTAACAAACCATTCATAATATGAATTTTTAATATTGTAAAATACAAATATTTACCAAATTGCACACAAGGATAAAACGTAATCAAAGCATAAGGGAAAAATCGTTAAAACATAATTCCATTAGGGCAAAATCATAAATTTATAATCCAGGGGCAAAATGGTAAATAAACAGCAAGGGTAGAATCGTAATTATAAACAAATAGGGGCAGAAAAAGAAAAGAAAAGAAAATTAAATTAAAAACGGCGCCGCGGTACGTCAAGCGCGTGCTCTAATCCACCTCGGGCGCGTGCCACGCACGCGCGCGTCCAACGCGTAGGCGCGTGCGTTGCACGCGCTGCGGTTGAGCGCGCGTGAGAGCACGTGGCGCGTGAGGCCCACGCGCCTTCTTCCTCGTGCCCATAATCAATTTTTTTGCCGTTCCGCTGCGGTTTCGCCGCCCATTTCTTCTCCGGCAACCCATCCCAGACACAAATAAATAATGGGTTTTGAAGAGCATGCCGACACGACCACATGGCTTTAAGTTTCGGCGAGAATGACTAAGAAATTGGCCCCAAATCAAATCAAAGTTTTCCCAAAACGCAAACCCTAACCACCGCGACTTGGGCCGCTCGATTCGCCTCCGGCGAACACAAATATACCGGAAAAACTCATGCCTAATGTTCCTCATGGCAGTGCGACCGTATGGGTCCTAAATCAAGCGGTGGATTGCCGAATTTCCCCCAATCGGCAAGTTTCTTACTTGCCCTCAAAATTCTGAATTTTTTCATTTTCGTCCTTTTCCACTCGCGCACGGTAACTTTTCTTTGCCATTTTCATCCATGAAGAACGTTCCATCATTCGGATTTTCTTTATCCATAATCATCCGAAAACATTTTAACAACAATAAATAATACGAACAGGATCGTTCAACGAATCATCAAACATAAATTATAATATTTCTTTAAACTGAAAAATCATGAGATCGTAAACCAAATGCTCTGATACCAACTGTTAGACAATTCATTTAATACTTGATGCGGAAATTCAAAGTAAACAATGATCTTTTGATTTTCATGATTTTCACAATTAGATAAAGACATACATTTATCCATAGCGCTACACTTGATAATGATCGCTGTAGCCAACCCAAAGAACTCGAACCAAATGAAGAAATCCGATTTCTCTCCCTTAACCCACTATTCCTTACTGTATTCAATCGATGGAGGAGAGAATACCAAATTCCTTTCAGTTATTATTGTTCGTTGTGGGTGGAGAGAGGACCGAACTCTATTTATACGTTCATTGAAAAGGTGCATTCCATCAAAGCGATATACCCTTTCAATTCATTAGAGTCGCAACTTCTCGTAACCAATATTTATTATTCTTATAGCATAACAATAATTATTAAACCATATAATAAATCATATCATGTGGGCCACAATAATTCTTACACCACCATCATCTAGACCAGGCCAGCAGATTGACAGCGTAATGCAGCAATATCTCAACTCATCTCTGCATTGCGGACTCGTGCGGCAGCCTCTTCCCTTTGAGTAGTGGCCTGAAGTATGTTCCAAGAACGACAATCAAGAGGAAGCTTTACATCCCCGGCCACGACAGCACCAGGTTACAGCAAACTTGACTCAGCTTCCTGACTTGGCGCACTAAAGCCTGAAGCTTCTCTTTTCAAACCGGAGCTTATTGTCGGGATTGATCACTTTAATAAAAAGAGGTCCTTGACTTAGACGTCTATAATCGTGTTGTTTATCTTTGAAGCATAAAGAAATGTCAGTAAATTTTTAAAGCAAGCGAGATAAATAGTTGGTAAGTGACTAAAATTAATTGACATCTTAATACGAGGAATCATGGAACATCAATTAGATTAAAGTTGGTAATTTCAAATGAAAGTGAGTAAGTTTAAAGATGCTGAGTAGCCACAAAAATAAATGTTGTTTTGTTGCTAAAGTAGTTGATATGAAGAAATGTCGTCACTTCTTTTACTGGTAGGGATTTGATCCCGTCGCAAAGGCATTTTTGTATTTTCGGCTCAGAAATTAATGGCTATGGATTTCATTCCTATTATGGGGAACTCAAATTAAGTGGGGGCCATGGTAGTGAACTATTTTACTAGTTCATTGTCAAGTAATCCAGTAATTACTACCGTGCATTTGGGTTATAAAAATTTGTAATTACTTTGCATAAGCAAGTAAGATGAAAAGTTGGCAAGCAACTGACATTAGTTGGTATATTAATGCGATGAATGTTGTTGCATAAATAAAATCAAAGTTGGTTACTTTGGAAAAAAGTTAGTAACTTCAAAGATATCGGTATGTTATAAAATAAATGCTCATACATAAAGTATATGGTAATGTTGGAAGTATAAAGAAATGTAAATAATCTTAAAAATCTAGCGAGATAAAAAGTTGACAAGTGACTAAAATTAGTTTGTATCTTAATGATGAATATCGGTATTCATTTCTAACTTTCATGGTGTTGGTGTCACGCCTCGAACCTCGAGCAAGCGCACATCCCTCGGTGGTCGACTAAATTGTGACATTCCCAGACACATCGCCGACCCAAATGGTTCATGCACATGTGGAAGCGAAATAAAATCTTCAGACAACAATCAACATGAGATAGAAAAACAGGACAACAAATTTCACAAACACCCTTTTATAAACAAACTGAGTCAGCCCTACAAAGTTATATACGGGAGGTCAAGATCCAAAAAGGACTATTAAGCTAACTCTACCCCGGACCCTCCTACTTGGGATCCGGGTCCACTACGATACTGTTAGGGATGTCGAGATCTAGAGGGTCAGCTACCTCCTCTGTAGGCTCCTTACCCTCGGGCAACTGGTTTGCCTCGATATTAGCTATAACATCAGCATCCACGACAGGGTCGAGCTCAAAAAGTTCACCATCGACGGCAGGTCCGTCGAAGTCATCAAAGGGTCCCTCCTAAACCCCGTCAAACCAGCGACGAAACCACACTTTGAATCTATGAGGGACTAACTCAGGTAGGCCATCATCGACCCAAAGGGTAGTAATCACGAGCTCACGGGTCCATTTGGGGTTCCCGTGAATAAGGAATACAATGCGCTCTTCCTTAGCCTCTCGTGGACGTCCAAAACGAACGAGGCACACCTCCATCTAAGGACCTGAAAATTTGTAAGCCATGACGAGGTAAGACAATGTCTCAGCGAGTCTACACCCCAAACCACGATTAGGAAGATAATACACTTAGAGACAGCCTAAGCACACATCAGATAAGACTTATCTCGCCTCAGCACCTCCCTGTATGTCAGTACAGCTCACATCATATATGCATACATTAAATGTATTCGATAATCAAAACGCTTCACTTTCCACCTATCAATTAATCACAGAGATCCCGATTATAAGGCCAAAATATTATGACACGTCACATTCCGTGCCACACAATTTTGTCCCATAATCAGACACGATCAAATCACTCAATCAAGCGTTCCAATTAGTTACGACCCAACGGCCATGGCCGAATCAACAGTTAGCGGTCTTCTGGCATAGTCGGGCGTTTTCTCGCCCCATCGAGCACGGCGACATCTACCTCTAGACGGCATTCCCAAATGAGCATTGATCCGGCCTCTACCGCAATCCAGCATCCATTGATGTGGGGCATTCCATATAGAAGCATTGCCCGGCGTAAACGCTCGCAACGGGTTCTCATAACGATTACACGCACATTCAAGTCCGGCCAAGGACATCGTGCTTTGCACTCAAATGCCTCAATTTAAATAATGTGATTAGCATATTTTCTTCATATTAAAAACATCCGGTAAACAGGTGTGCATGGACACACGGTCAAATCGAACCATAAAGTATGATATCATCTCTTTTAAAAATCCCACGATTTTATATATTACTTAAAAATATTTTTCGGCATCAAAAACCGACACTCGGTATTTTTCTAATTAAATACCAAAATTCCATATTCTTGAAATAATAAATCAAAATCATCAACCAGCATCAAATTGCACAAATTAACAGTCAATTGCACAAACCAACTGCACCATGATGATCGCATGAAATTCTAACGATGGGCTATCCCAGTATAATTTCCGGAAAATAATGATTAATTAAATAAATTACAAAATAATTAAATAAATCATTAATTAAGCTATATACATTAATCTAACCACATAATGAATCTAATTAACTATCTAAATAACTAATTACACTAACTAATCGTCCTAATCCAAACTTAGTCTAAACTAATCCTCCTCTAAAAATAATTAACCTCATAATTAAGGTTTAGAGAGTAAATTCACCCGTCTAACGAGCTGACGAGTTCATGGCGACGGCGATGCAAAGGCGAGCAAAACTCAGGCTTACAGCGACACCTAACGAGGCTCGGATGGGCCTGAAAATGGCCCACGAAGTTGTTACTTTCGGTTCTGCTTTAGGCTGGACTGAATTGCTACGGCAGTTAGAACGAGCTGGATTGGTGCGGAAACGGCAAGGCGGGACCAGGTGGAGGCGACGGCGGCCAGGGGTCGAACGGGCTGGCTTGAGGTGGACGAAGAACGGCAGATGACGGGCTTGGGATGTGAAGGACGCGCGCGGGAGTCAAGCCGACGCTCGGGCAGCTCGCGGGCGGTGCAGGCTGCTCGGGTGGATTGGTGTCGACGACAAACGAAGCAGCAGGGATGGAGGGGCCGGTGGCTGCTTGCTACTCTGAAAATGGAGTCTTCAGGTAATCCAAATGAAAAAGAAGTTGAGGAAGAAGAAGAAGATGGGGCTGCAGCTGGAAAGGAGGGGGACAAGCCTTCAATGCTCACCAAAAGATCTAAAACACTTGAGTGCAAGGCCCCCACTAGCCTTCCTCATCCATCAGCTGATTTCCCCTCGCAAGCTTCCCCAACAAGCCAAGATTGATGCTAAAATGTTGTAGCCCTCAAGGCCTACAAATTTCAAGTAATTTCCTCACCAAATCAACTTAAGTTCACACCAATTAGCTCCAATTTAGTGACCAAAAATACCAGCCAAGGTACCCACATCCAATCCACAATTTTCCTCACCAATTGACCCAATTTGAAGGCCAAAAATGCACTTAATTTAGCCCATCCGAATTTCTTGAACCAAATTCGTCGAATTTTGAATTTTTTTGCCAAAAATCCGGGCTTGCCGAAAATTCTTTGAAGGATGAGTCAACGTTTCTAAAATAAGTCGTGACACACCATAACTTTCGATTCCTGAAACCGAATTCAATTTCACGATTAGTTTCAACCGAACGCGATTTTGGCGCGGCCTAACCTACCGGGTAGCTTTCTGGAATTTTTAACACATTTGACCCATGGTCGATTATTTTTTATCCACATTGTGCATCTTCGACTCATTGGCGACCCTCGGATGTCGTAAAAATCTCAAGGTTTCAATTACGGGCACAAGGTATAGAATCGACAGAAAAATCGGTTTAATGCCGTTCGACAATAATTTTACAATCAGGTGGAATCACCCACAACTTAATTACATGCCTCTGTCGAATCGACCTATCTCCAGTCCCTAATCGATTTTAACGGTGCCGTATTGACCTTTGCAGATTACACGGTCGAGTAGTCGATTTCTGGTCAAATTCTTAAGTCGTTTGCGTTTAAATTCCTTAACGGCTTTACTTGAGAGATTAGTTATCTCATTAGTGATAAGCTCAGAGAAAAAGCCCATAGGCGCGTCGATGAAAAGCTCAATTCATATAGTCGAAAGTAAGGTCGAAAATCAGGATGTCACAACTCTTCCCCTCTTATAAAAATTTCATCCTCGCAATTTAAACCATTACAAATCTTATACAAAAAGGTGGGGGTATTGTCGTCTCATCGAGTCTTCACTATCCCATGTCGCTCCTTCTGTCTCGTGGTGTTGCCAGATCACTTTGACTAACAAGATTGTCATGTTGCGCAGAACCTGGTCTGTGCAATCCACAATCTGAACTGGTCCCTCCACGTACGACACTCTATCGTCCACATCTAACTCTTCAAAATTCAGCACGTGGGTCGGGTCAGGCTTGTACTTTCTCATCATCAACACGTTGAAGACGTCGTGTACTTGCGCCAGTCTTAGCGGCAAAGCAAGACGATACGCCAAAGTCCTTATTCTCTCCAAAACCTCAAAGGGACCGACGTACCTCGGACTCAGCTTCCCTTTCTTACCGAAGCGCGAAGTACCCCTCATTGATGACACTTTCAGAAAAACGTGCTCACCAACTTGAAATTCCAATGATCTTCGACGCTTGTCAGGATAGTTAGTCTAACAACTCTAAGCAGTCTTTAGTCTTTCCCGGATAACTACAACTACATCCACTAATTGTTGAACTAACTCTGGGCCGGTGATCTTTCGCTCTCCGACTTCATCCTAACAAACTGGTGTTTTTCACGCTCTGCCATACAACGCTTCAAACGGTGCCATTTGAATACTCTGCTAATAATTGTTGTTGTAAGCAAACTCGACAAGATGAAGTTGTTCCTTCTAGCTTCCTTTGAAATCCAACATGCAAGCTCGCAACATGTCTTTGAGGGTTTGAATCGTCCTCTCAGATTGGTCATCCGTCTGAGGATGATAGGCCGTACTATATTACAGCTTTGTTCCCAAGGCAGTCTGTAAACTTTTCTAGAAAGCAGTTGTAAACTTCATGTCTCGATCAAATGTAATCGTCATTGGAACTCCATGCGGACGAACTATTTGACGCACGTACAATTCTGCATACTAGTGCAAAGTCCTTTCGTATGGCGATGAAGTGAGCAGACTTCGTCAATCTGTCAACCACAACCCATATGGAATCATTACCTCTCTGACTCATTGGTAAGCCCATCACAAAGTCCATTATGATGTGTTCCCACTTCCACTCGGGAATCTCGAGAGGATGTAGAAGTCCTCCCGGCTTACAGTGTTGTGCCTTCACTTGCTGACACGTCAGACACTTGGCGACATGCTTGGTGATATCCGTCTTCATACCGGTCCACCAATAATGTTGACGCAAATTCCGATGCGTGTTTATGTTGCCTAGATGAATGCTGTAACTGTTACGATAAGCTTCTGACAAAATCTCCTCCTTAAGCTCTACATCGTCAGGTACACACAATCGTCCATGAAACTTTAGTGTTTCATCATTAGAAATCTGAAAGTCAGGCTTTCTCTTATCTGCATCTTCTTGCAGGATCTTTTGGATCTCTGGATCTGTCCTTTGCAACATTTTGATTCTGATCTACACTTTCGGTTCAATTCTAAGGGTGGCCATAAGACTTGAATGGTGGCCTACCTCAAATTTGAAAATTGAATCTCGAGCTCTTTCGAGTAAGATCCATTCCTTAATCACCATCTACGCAATCGAAGACTTCCGACTCAACGCATCTGTGACCTTGTTAACTTTTCCAGGATGATACAGGATGTCGCACTCATAATCTTTGAGAAGTTCCATCCATCAGCGCTGTCTCATATTCAACTCATTCTGCAAGAATAAATACTTGAGACTCTAATGGTCTGTAAAGATTTAAAATCTTTTCCACACAAGTAGTGTCTCTAAATCTTTAGAACGAAGATAATCACTGCGAGTTATAAGTCATACGTCGAGTAATTCAACTCATGAGGTCTCAACTGACAAGATGCAAATGCAACAACCTTGCCATGCTGCATTAACATGCAACCCATTCCCCTGAACGACGCACCACTATAGATCTCGTACCCTCCAGGTCCAGACGGAATTGTCGCACTAGTGCGGTAGTCAGCTTCTGCTTAAGCTCTCGGAAACTACATTCGCATTTATTTGTCCATACAAACTTCTCTTCCTTCTTCAGTAGTCGAGTCAAAGGCGAGGCTATTGCTGAAAACCCTTCCATGAACCGTCTGTAATAACCTGCCAAACCCAAGAAGCTTTTGATCTCTATCATGGTCATCGGTCTTGACCAGTTGATAACTGCTTCAATCTTGGTCAGGTCCACGGAGATTCCTTCACCTGAAATCATGTGACCTAAGAAAGCCACATGAGTTAACCAAAACTCGCACTTACTAAACTTAACGTACAGTCCATGGTTTTGCAAAGTCTGAAGCACCGTCCTTAAGTGTCTTTCGTGCTCCTTTGGACTTCTCAAAGTACACCAGGATGTCGCTGATGAACACAATCACAAACTGATCCAGATATTTCTTGAACTCGGTTCATCAAATCCATGAAAGCAGCTGGGGCGTTGGTCAAACCAAACGGCATTACGGTAAACTCATAATGGCCATAACGCGTACGAAACGCTGTTTTCGGTATGTCCTCATTTCTGATCCTCAACTGATGATACCCTGTCCTTAGGTCAATCTTATAAAAAATAGATACTCCCTGCAACTGGTCAAACAAGTCGTCAATCCTCGGTAGCGGGTACTTGTTCTTAATCATCACCTGATTAAGTTACCAATAGTCAATGCAAAGACGCAACGAACCATCTTTCTTTCTCACGAATAGGACGGTGCTCCACAAGGTGATGCATTAAGACGTATGAATCATTTAGCTAACAACTCATGCATCTACACCTTCAGTTCATTCAACTCTAATAACGCCATCTAGTAAGGAGCCTTAAAGATTGGCTCCGTCCCGGGGGCCAACTCAAGTACAAACTCGATCTCCCTTTCTGGGGGTAGACCAGGTAATTCCTTCGGAAACACATCTGGAAACTCTTGTACCACTGCAATGTCTTCCATCTTCGACTCATTGACTGTCGTATCCACGACAGTCACCAAATAACCTTGACAACCTCCATCTAACAAACGGGTTGCCTCAAGCGACGAAATTAAGGTAATCGAGGGTCATCTTCGATTTCCAATAAACTTGAAATTCTAACCTGCTAACGGGTTAAATTAAATTGCTTTACGATAACAATCCATAGTAGCTCGTTGCTTGGTGAGCCAGTCCATGTCAATTATCAAATCAAAATCATACATGGCTAGGACAATCAAATCTATCATTTCCTCTTGCTCACCAATAACTAACTCGCAACCAGGATAGCCTATTGCAGATAACACCTTATCCTTTAACAGGGTAAATATACTAATCACTGACCCCAACAATTCAGGACTCAATCCTACCAACTTAACATACTGCTTAGCTATAAATGAATGAGTAGTGCCAGGATCAAATAAAGCGTAAGCAGCATGGTCATTCAGCGAGACTGTACCTGTGACCACGTCAGGTGAGTCCTCTACCTGTCGTCGGGTGACGGCATACACCCTTCCTTGAGCTAGGGGCCAGTTCAAACCACCATGTGGTGCATTCTACAGTACATATCCTCTGTTCCGATCCATTGGTGGCGACGACAACTGTAATCCCATTGGCCTTCTAGGACAATTTCTGGCCAGGTGACCCTGCTGGCCACATACATAGCAAGCACCTGTCACTAAACGGCACGGGGCTGATCCATGTCGCCTTTCGTAGAAACGACACACGCCATTCTAGCTCAGCGCTAACTTTCCTATCCCACCCTTCCTATTGGGTGGAATAGGGTACCTTCCTCCAGTCATAGGCTTCTTTCCAAACCGATTTCCATCCTTGTTCGAATCGAACCGCGACCTAGATGTGGCGGCTTATTCGTGCAGGTTCCTCTCTATCAGCTGGGCCCGTTCATACAGGTCATTGTAATTCTTCAAGTTGAGCAGTATTAGCGGGTCCTTCAATTCCAGTCAGAGGCCATTCCTAAACCTCCTACCTCTGTCCTCTGGATCTTTTACCAGTCTCAGGGCATACTACGACAGCTCGGCAAACTTTGCCTCGTACTGGTCTACAGACATTAGACCCTCACGAAGGCCCTGGAATTCCTCTATCTTTTGTTCCCTAGCACTATCAAAAAAGTACTTGCCATTAAAAGTTCCAACGAAGACGTTCCACTCCGGAACCACACCTTCAGGGAACACTCTACCTCCGGTGGCCCTTCACTAGGTACTTGCATTGCCCTCCAATCGATATACTATAAGGATAACCTTCTCTTCCTCGATGCACCTCAGCAATGCAAATGCCTTCTCCAACTTCTGGATCCAAAAGGTTGCAGCCTCAGGATTACCTACACCTATGAACCTCAGCGGGTTCAACTTCAGGAATTGCTCAACAAGCTTATGCATTGGCCTTTCAGCAATCACGTTCCTAGGTGGAACCTCAGTAGGTGCAGCAATGGCAGCAACATCAATGGCAGCATTGGCAATAATAGTGGCGGCGGCAGCGGTAGTGGTGACTATAGCGATGGCTGCAGCGGCTTTATTCTTGGCCTACTGCCCTACCACGTTTCCCAGCATCTCTAGCACCTGCACAATCCCTTCAATTCTAGGATCGCCAGGTGTTGCTACACCAGCACCAACCTGCGGCGGCACTATCATACTGGCGCTGGCCTGAGCCCGCGCTCTTCCTCGGGTACCGACCCTTATCGGCAACCTACCCTGAGTGACAGACGTTACAGATCTTTTCCCATGAGTGATCAGCTCAGAAAAAAAGACTATAGGCGGGTCGATGAAAAGCCCAATTCACATAGTCGAAAGCGGGGTCGAAAATCAGGATGTCACAGTTGGTAAGTTATAAAAATATATATTAATAGATTATTAAGATAGTTGGTAATTTTTGAAGTATGAGAAAATATTTGTAGTTGTCAAAACTTGATGTTAAGTTACAAACACATGATCAGTTAATTAGGTTATCAAGACTCTTTTTTTTTTTTTTTTTTTGGTCTGTTGCAACATTTAACATTCACCAACCATATCAGTGATTTATCCCCACGTAACTCGTGCAATTTTCTTATCCCATGAAATACCAAAAACGCCTATGTGGATATGATCTAAAGCTATGAAATTCCTTACTCCTGATGTCATAAAACATTATTTGTGATAAGAGACTCCCAGGAGTATGGATCCGTGGCAAGTGAACAAGCAATCATAAGTGGGAGAGCAATAAAAGGAAGAGGCTGGATTTTTCATCCTTGTAAAAGAAGGCATATGTCAACCATTCACAATTTTTACATCTTATCAATACAAAGAGCAGGAATGTCTCAGTCCAGATCAGATTCGGATCATCCTCTCTTTTTTCAGTTTTTGTTTTTCGAATGAAAGTATATGCTACTTTTGTCATTCCTATAAGTCACATGATTTTTATCCTACAAACGAGCAACACAAGTAACCAAATTTTCTCCTTTTCCTGGAAAAGCGTGTTATTAAACTTGAGTGTCATTTCGACCAAAAAAAAAACTTGAGTGTCATATTTGTCATTTTTATTTGTCAGAATTCCATCATTCTCGAATGCACCTTTTATGCTTGGTTTATAATTTTGCTATAGCTTGTATAGTTATTTACTTATTTTCGCCATTACCTTCTATGGTTAATTGGCACATCAAATTTACACCCTGACCTTACCTTATACAGTTTGCATGCTCTTTTTGGTCTTTCCCTGGACAATGATCGAGTCAACACCGTTAATGCAATAAAACAAAGCATGTTTGGAAGAATCAAATGTAAGCAATTCATTTAAACTGATTTACCCAGAATAGAAACAAATATCCAATTCTACTCACTAGGATGGGCTTATCATTAAATGGATATATTGCTATGAAACCTATTTATTTTGGTTTATGAAATTAAGGACGTTCTGGATTTTGTAGATTTTGTTGATATGATTGACCGAATCTAACCTCATTTGGGCCTAATATGTAACACTAATAACAAACAGGTGGCTTCCATGTTTTAGTCAGCAATGGGAGATAAGAACAATGTATTAATAGGTAAGTTAAATTGAATTGCTTGCTCATTAGTATTTGTCCTTATGGATAACTTTCTTTTCTCGGATTAATAGCAATTTTGTCCGAACGAAGAAGGAAAATAAAATCTTAAACAAAAAGTGAATCCAGAAAGCTGTTGAATAGCAAGACTACCCCTCATGGAGGCAAGACAGCACTATAAAGCTCGCCTTCTGCCAGTACTTTGGCCACACCCAACTCTTTCACTCACTATCTAATGTCTATGCTCTAAAGATTGCTCTTGTCCAAAGCATCGAACCAAGTCATTCATACTTATGGGTTTGCCACTTTGCGCTCTTGTTCTTCTTGGTTAATTTTGATGTGCACATGAAGTTATGTGTGAAGAATGATGAAAAAAACGATTATGTATTCACATGATGTGCAACAATTAGTCAATCTTTCATAATATACTCGTATACGGCAGGTACTTTGAACATCATACAGAGTAGTGCTAAACAGTTTCATTTCTTTCATTTGTCAAGCAAACTTTTACTGTGATTGTTGAGTCCAAGAAGATCATACGTGCTCTTGCCGATGTCCCATTCCTCGACTGACGCCGTGCTGTCCTGCAGAGTCTGATTGAAAATGGCTCAACCGGTTTGTAGGCGAAGGCATGATGACTGATGACCAGCGCTTCCTCCCGACCGTCACTCTTGGATTATAAATTGGGCCTCATCTCCAAGGGCAAAGGCCACCCCACAAGTCAGCAATGCAGAGAGTATTCGAGAGATTGCCACAGTACACTCCGAATAAGCTGGCTGGTCCAAGTTGATGGTGGCCCACGCATACTATTTTCTACTCAGGAAGGCCAGTCAATCTGTCATAGTGGCCCCGCCTGTGTTGCTCAAGTTCTTCTACGACACACTTCCAGCCAGAATGCCTGGTCCTGGTAGCAACAACCCGCAGTTCATCAACTTCATTCCAACCAACCTGCACCCTTTTTCACATGTCGAAGAGCGATTTATGGCGATAGATAACATTGTCTTCATTGATAACCTGAGCACCTCTTACCTCAGGGAAGAGGTTGTTGCGAGGTTTAAGACTTTGACTGGGCTGCAGGAGTTCGTTCTGGAGAAGGATGCAGCCAAGCTACCCATTTATGTTACCAACGAGGCGTTCTATCAAGTGATAGCACAAGAGGCGTGTTCAGAGGGATGATCTCGTTTTTTCGTGCCTCCTCGTGATTTTCACAGAAGAAAATGCAACATCAACGTGGCATTTTCTCCAGAGAGATGCAATGTCATGGCGCTGATGCCACCTGCAGTGCTGGAATCGGAGTGGTTTGGAATGCGGAAGTGGAGCTTGCAGGATCCATGACAGGGCGTGTGGCCCTTGCAGAGTCTGAAGACTCACCTGTTTAACGTATCATTTCCAGGGGTCAGAAGAGATCAAAGTAAGTATCCGATGGCCTAAAAGAACTTCAATATCTGTAGGTCAGGAAGCTAATTACTAAATTTTCAATATTCTCTGTTTGGTGGATTCTGATTCACATGATGATGTATTTAGATCTGCTTCTTCACAATTGCTTCGGAGATCCCATCTGAGCCAAAGTTGCAGTTGGACCGTCTGAGATAGACACGACCGGGTAGCTGAAAACAGAGAGAGAAGTGTCCAGGTGGACAAAGGTTTCCTGTTCTGCTCTCCACCATGTTCCCACCGGTTGCAATCTCTCCATCGATCAAGACCTCGCCATCCATGTCGAATTCACAGCTAAAGGATGTAGCATCCGCAAGGAAGTTTCCGATAAATTCGTTAATATATATACATCACCTTGCAAATCAGAATCAACCAAACAGAGAATACTCAAAATTTAGTAATTGGCTTCTCTACCTACAAATATTGAGGTTCTTTTAGGCCATCGGCAACTTAATTTGATCTCTTGTGAACCCTGGAAGTGATATGTTAAACAGGTAACAGTTCAGACTCTGCAAGGATCACACGCCCTGTCATGGATCCTGCAACCTCCACTTCCACATTCCAAACCACTCCGACTCCAGCACTGCAGGTGGCATCAGCGCCATGACATTGCATCTCTGTCGTACTGAGTGGATAAAATGCTACGTTGATGTTGCATTTTCTTCTGTGAGAACCACAAGGAGGCACGAAAAAACAAGATCGTCCCTCTGAACACGCCTCTCGTGCTATCACTTGATAGAATGCCTCGTTGGTGACCTAAATGGGTAGCTTGGCAGCATCCTTCTCCAGAATGAACTCCTGTAGCCCAGTCAAAGTCTTAAACGTCACAATAACCTCTTCCATGACGTAAGAGGTTCTCGGGTTATTGATGAAGACAATCTATCTATCACCATAAATTGCTCTTCGACATGCAAACAAGGGTGCAGGCTGGTAGGAAAGAAGTTGATGAGCTGTGGGTTGTTGCTACCAGGACCAAGCATTCTGGCTGGAGGTGTGTCGTAGAAGAACTTGAGCAACAAAGGCGGGGGCCACTGTGACAGATTGACTGGCCTTCCTCAGTATATAATAGTATGCGGGGGCCACCATCAACTTGGACCCAGCCAGCTGATTGGCAGTGTACCGTGGCAATCTCTCGAATACTCTCTGCATTGCTGACTTGTGGGGTGCCCTTTCCCCATGGAGATAAGGCCCAAAGTATACTCCAAGAATGACGGTCAGGAGGAAGCGCTGGTCATACGTCAGCATGCCTTCACCTGCAGGAGCAGCGGCGGATGGCGCAGCAGCATTCACCAGTTGAACCATTTTCAAACAGAATCTGCAGGAGAGCGAGGCATCAGTTGAGGCACAGGATATGCAACTTAACTATCAGAATCTTCTGATCGCACATCATTAATGCTCCATTCAATACAATCGACATACCTTCAACAATATGTTTGATATATACCATTTCAAAAACTAATAGATAACGAACTTTCTTGTACTGTAAGTGAAGTCATTCTAACTGCAGAAACTCAATTGACATTCCACGTAACCATCAACGTGCTACTTGATATCTACATGAATCAACCGGCAGTAAACCTAGACTCTGGTAATAACAAAGAAATGCTTCATCTAGTTACGGATGAATCTATTTTTTCTGGTGAAATTGATGTGGAAGAGCATAGCTTATCGTAAACCACACACTCTCAGTAATTCAGATTTGTAAGTCATGTTTCATCAATCTCCAAGAACTATCCAAGGGAGCAGAGAGGATGAAAATGAACTGCGCTTAATCAGATCATACACTCAATCTCACAAAAATAATAAATTTTATTCCATAAAAGATGTTATGGTTTGGTTCTCTTTTTTATTAAAAGCAAGATCAACTTGTTGCACATCATGTGAATAATGTATGTTTTTTAATCATTTTTCACAGACAACTTCATGAACACATTGAGATTCATAACTGTGACATCCTGAAATTCGACCCAGTTTCGATTAAATGAAATGAGCATTTCGTCGACGCGCTTATGGTCCTTTTTCTCGGAGCTAGTCACTCACGGGTTAATTGATCTATCAAGTGAAGCCGTTAATGGATATAAACATGACAGACTTGAGAATTTGATTAGAAATCGACTGTTCGACTGTGAAAATTGGCAAGAGTCAATACGGCACCATTATAATCAACTAGTGATCGGAGATAGGTCGATTCGATGGAATGACGTAATTAAATTGTGGATGATTCCACATGATTATAAAATTCGCGTTGAACGGCACTAACCCAATTTTCTGTCGATTCTATACCCGGTACCCGTAATTGAAACCTTGATATTTTTACGACAATCAAGAGTCGCCAACGAGTCAAAGATGCACAAACGTGGATTGAAAATTATCAACCACAAGTCAAACGTGATAAAATCCCTAAAAGCTACCCGGTAGGTTGGGTCGCGCTAAAATTGCGTCCGGTCGATTTTAACCATGAAATTGAACTCGGTTTCGAGAATCGAACGTTCGAGAGTGTCATGATTTATTTTTAGGACCTTGTCTCATCTTTTGGGAAATTTCCGTCAAGCCCGGAATTTTTACGGAAAATCAAAATTCGATAAAATTAAATCAAGAAATTCGGATTGGCAAAATTGAGGGACTTTTTAGCCTTCAAAATGAATTAGTTTGTGAGGGAAATTGTGGAAATTCGTATGGGCAGCCTCCTTAACAAATTTGGCCATCAAATTGGAGTTATTTGTGGAGAATTGAGAAGAAAATAGCTGGAAATTCGTAGGGCTACTGAAAGGAGCTTATTTGGCCTTCAATTTGGATTTGTTTGTGAGGAAAATGTGAAGAAATTAGCCATTGGTGCATGCCTTGACATTTGAGGGCAGAAGACTTTGTGGTTCAAGCACTCAAGTGCTAGATATTTCAAGTGGAAGCCCATTGGCTGCTTGCAAGACTTCTTGGCCCCCTTATCCCCCCTCTCTCTCACCCTTCTTCTTTCTTCTTGTGCATGAGATTCCTGCCACCCATCTCCTCCATTTCTAGTGTTCCTCAGCTTCATCTTCCTTCTTTCACCTAGTCTGCGTCCCTTTTCATTTTGTTGCCGCCATCGCCAACACTCCAGCCCGTTAGCCCACCTTTCATTGAAACAACTCCACTCGAGACTCATGCCCATTTCACCACTTCAGCCCACTCACGTTCCAGCCCGAAAATTGCCATCTTATGACATCCTGAATTTCGACCTTGTCCTGATTTTATAAAATGGGTTTTTTATTAACGCGCCTATGGTTCTTTTATCTGAGCTGATCACTCACAAGATAACTAACCTATCAGGTGAAGTCGTTAAGAGATATAAATGCGACATACTTGAGAATTCGATCAAAAATCAACTGCTCAGCCGTGCTAATCGACAATGGTCAATACGGCACCGTTATAATCGATTAGAAACCAGAGATAGGTCAATTCAACAGAAGCACGTAATTAAATTGTGAGTGATTTCACCTTATTGCAAAATTCGTGTCGAACGATACTAAACCGATTTTTCTGTCAATTCTGTACCCGGTACTTGTAATTGAAACCTTGAGATTTTTACGATAACCAAGAGTCGCCAATGAGTTAAAGATGCATAAATGTGGATCGAGAATTATTGACCACGGGTCAAATGCGATAAAATCTCTAAAAGCTACCCGGTAGGTTAGATTACACTAAAATCGCATCTGGTTGATTTTAACCACGAAATTGAACTCGGTTTCGGGAATCGAAAGTTCAAGCATGTCATGATTTATTTTTAAGACATCATCTCATCCTTTGAAGAATTTTCAATGAGCCCAGAATTTTGACGGAAAATCAAAATTGAACAATCTTAATTGGTAATTTTGGCTACCAAAGTGAGTTGGTTTGTGAGGGAATGAAGGGAAATTGGTTTAGGCTGCTGCCATGGCATGTGTGGCCATTAAATTGAAGTTGTTTGGTGGGAAATTGAAGGAGAAATTCAGCAAATTCGTAGGGGATGCTGGCTGGCTGCAATTGACCTTCAATTTGGCTATGTTTGTGGAGATTTTGAGGGGAAAATGGCTTATGGAGGAAGCCTAGCTAGCAAGGGTAGAAGACTGTGTGCCCAAAGTGATCATTGCATAAGATATTTATTGAATCTATTTATTGGTGCAAGCCAAGACTTTCAAGCCCCCTTGTCCCTCTCTCTTCTTCCCCCCTTCTCCCTCTAGTATTTGACCAGCCCCCTCCATCGCAGATCACTTCCAGCTTCTTCATCTTCTCTAGTTTTCCTCTACTCAGCCTGCCAGTCCTTATGTCGCCCGTCTGAGCTCCCCGTCGCCCCGCTCAACCGCCCGCGAGCCAACCAACTGCCGTAACCAGCCTGTCCCTAAGCCGACACCAGCCTGCTCGAGCTGTCATCTGTAGCTCGCCAGCTTGCCTCCTCCGTAGGCCAGCTCCCCCGACGCTGCCTCTAGCCGCCCGCCATCTCCGAGCCAGTGACCAGGCCGCCCTCTTACCTCTGCCGTCCCTATGCCGTGTTCAACCAACCCCGACCAACAAGCAAGGCCGAACCTCGCCTTGAGCCGAGGCTTAGTTGGTCGTTTTCAGCCCCTTCCAAGTCTCTTTTGGTGTTGCCGTAGGCCCGAGTCTTGGCCACCGTCACGCCACCGTCCCCATGGACTCATTAGTTCGCTAAACTGGTAAGTTAGCATTCTAATCTTTGATTAGGAGCTAATTACACTTAGGGAGATTAGTTTAGGTTTAAGGTTAAATTAGTTAGTGTAAGTATTTAGTTGGTTAATTTAGTTAGATAATTAGGTGGTTAGATAGATTAGTTAGTAGCCTAATTAGATTGAGGTGATTATCCTAGCTAGATTAGTTAATTAGTTCAATTAAGTTGGTTAGATTAGCTTATGTAGATTAATTAAGGATTTAATTTAAATGATTTGCAATTTATTTAATTAATTCTTTATTAGCATAAATTATACCGGGATAGCCGGTTGTCGAATGTTACGCCGATTGTCGTGGTTGCATTGGTTTGTGAAATTTATTGCTAATTTATGCAATTGAGTGCTCGATGATGATTTTTAATTGTTATTGCAAAATTATGATTTTATGGTATTTAATTAGAAAAATACCATGTGTCGATTTTTAACGCCAAAAATATTTTAGGTACTATATAAAATCGTGAAATTTTAAAATTGGAGAATAATGCGCTTTATGGTTCGATTTGATTATGTGACCACACACGATTATTTTATCATATGTTTTTAATATGAAGAAAATAGGTCAAGTACATTATTTGAAATTGAGGCATTTGAGTACAAAGCACGATGTCCTTAGCCGAAATTGGATGTGCGTGTGATCGCTATCGGAACCCGTTTGATGTGTTTGCGTCAAACGATGCTTGATTAAGTTCAGATGCCCCACGTCAACGGATGTCGGTTGCAGTGGAGGCTGGGCCGATGCTCCTTCGGGAATACTGTCTTGATGTAGACGTTGCCGTGTCTGATGAAGCAGAACGACGCTCGGTTATGCCGGATGACCGCTGACTGTTGAGTTGGTCGTGGCCGTTGGGTCGTAATTCATTGGGACACGCTTGAGTGATTGAAATAGCCACGCCTGATTATGGGACAAAATAGTGCGGCACGGAATGGGACATGTCATAACAATTTGGCTTTTAGGAAGGGGACAGTGGTGTCTGTCACTCAGGGTAGGATGCCGACTAGGTTCGGTGCCCGAGGTAGAGCGTCGGCTCAGGCCAGCGCGAGTGTTGGAATACCGCCGCCGAGCGATATTGGTGTAGCAGCACCTAGCGATCCTAGAATTGATGGGATCGTACAGGCACTTGAGACCTTAGGAAATCTAATAGGGCAGTAGGCCCAGAATCAAGCCGCCGCTATAGCCGCCGCCACTGCTGCCACCAATGTCGTTGCCACACCTGCTAAGGTTCCACCTGGGAACACGATTGGTGAGTGGCCAATGTATAAGCTAGTAAAGTAGTTTTTGAAGCTGAACCCACCAAGGTTCACAAGAGCAGGTAATCCCGAGGCTGCAACTGCGACATCCCGAATTTTAGGGTCTATTTTCAATTGAATAAGTTGGGCTTTTCATCGACGCGCCTATAGTTCTTTTCTCTAAGTTGGCCACTCACGAGATAACTAGTCTATTAGGTGAAGCCGTTAAGGAATCTAAATGCAATAGACTTGAGAATTCGACCAAGAATCGATTGCTCGACCATGCTAATCTGCAAAGGTCATTACGGCACTGTCAAAATCGATTTGAGACCGGTGATAAGTCGATTCGATAGAGGTATGTGATTAGTGTATGGATGATTCCACCTAATTGCAAAATTTCTGTTGAATGGCATTAGACCGATTTTTCTATCATTTCTATACCCTGTGTCTGTATTTGAAATCTCGAGATTTTCACGACAACCAAAAGTCGCCAATGTGTCGAAGGTGTACAATGTGGCTCGAAAATAATCGTCCACAGGTCAATTGCACCAAAAATTCCTAAAAGCTACTCGGTAGGTTAAATCACACTAAAATCGCGCTGGAGTGAAATTAACCGCGAATTTGAACCTGAATTCAGAAATTGAAAGTTTTGTCATGTCACGATTCATTTTAAGAATGTCCACTCGCCTTTCGAAGATTTTTCTACAAATTGGGATTTTTGGCGAAATTCAAAGTAGGGGTCGTTGTTGACCGGAAAAATCAAATGACTATTTTTTGTTTCGTTTTTGGGATTTAAGTTGGACAAATTGATGAGGAAAATTCATGAGAGGGATGATGGTATCTTGGTTGATTTTATGGACATCAAATTGAACTCAATTGGAGGGAATTTAATTCAATTTGGGGGAAAATGTTCCAAAATTCGTAGCTAAGAGGGGTGTGCAACATTTGGACCCTTGAAGACTTGTTGAGGAAGCTTTGAGGGCTGCCAAGGGGCCATGGATTACAGCCATAACTGGTGGTGTCTTGCCAAGGGAGAATAGGATATAAGAGAAGACTTTGGAGGCAAAATGCGACCCTCCATCTTCAGCTGTCTTCTTCTTCTTCAAGTGGTTTGCTTTATCCATTGTTGAAGCTTTTGAGAAGCTTAGAAAACCAGAGAAAACCACCAGCCTCCCTTGCCCATCGACCGCCCCCTTACCATGCCGTTCGGACCGCCGTTGCATGCCCATTGTGCACTCGAAGCCGCGCCAGCCTCCCACTCATGTCCGCTTGCTTGCACCTGCTCATGCTCACTATCCCACTCGCTTGCGCCTGCTCGTGCTCGCTGTCCCGCGAGACCAGCTCGCTGTTCGAGCCTTCTCCGTCGTCGTCCAACCGTCGTACGTCACCGTCCAACCGCTTGAAGCTCCGCCATCGATCGCCGCTGCAGCCCGCCGCCCTCCTTGCTCGTTTCCAGCCCGTCCAGTCGCTCATCCCAGCCCCTTCAGTCCTTGGATAGAACCGAAGGCTAAGGCTGGCCGTGAGCCTTCATGTGGCTTTTCCGAGCCCTTCTGGACCTCCGTTGGTGTCGTCGCCTAGAGGTTTATCAACCGTCTCCGCATCGCTGCCATTATGGACTCACCGGATCACTAAACCGGTGAGTTTACTTGCTAAACTCTGCTTAAGGAGTTAATGATGTTTAAAGGATTATTAGTTTGGGCTAATTAAGGTTTAGGTGGTTAGTTAGAATGGATTAGTGATTTAATTATTCATTTGTGCATGTTAGGTGGTTAGAACGGATAGATTAAGGACTAGAGTAGTCGTACTATTTATCTAGATAGGTTCGGAAATTTTCTGGGCCCATTTAAGTGGTTAGATTAGTGTTTCCGGCCTAAGTTGCTATTTATTGCATTTAAATTGAATTACTTAATTAATTTTGGTATTTATTTTATTATTTAATATTTTCCAAAAATTATACCGGGATAGCCAGTGACCGGAATTTCATGCTGATTGTAATGGTGTGGTTAATTTTTGCAATTGAGTGTTAAATAGTGGAAATTGAGTGGTGATTGTAATTTTGGGTATTTTATTCAAAATTTGGAAATTTTGATAATTATTTAGAAATTACTAGGTGTTGGATTTTGACACCGAAAATGATTTTAAATACTATATCAAATAGTGAGATTTGAAAAGGAAGGATATCAGTTTTTCTAGTTTAAATTGATCGTGTACCCACGCACGATTATTTTCACCATGTGTTTTTATTACGAAGAAAATGGACCAAGTACGTTATTTTAATCGGGACATTTGAGTGCAAAGCACAATGTCCTGGCTGAGAATTGGATGGGTGTATGAATGGTTATGAGAATCAGTCCCGAGCTGTTGAGCTGGACGTTGCCCTTATATGGGATGCCCTACCAATAGATGCCGGTCACAGTAAAGGCTAGGCCGATGCTCATTTATGGAATGACGTCGATGTAGTGACGTTACCATGCTGGATGGGGCGAGACGACGCTTGGCTACGCTAGAAGACCGCCGAACTTCGAGTAAGCCATGCCCATGTGTGGCCGTGATTAACAATTGGAACCCTTGCTAAGTGAAATTGACGCGCCAGATTATGGGACAAAATTGTTGGCACGGACTAGGACGTGTCATAATGATTTGACCCTATAATCGGGACCTATATGGCTATTTGAGAGGTGAATTGTGGCGTTCCAATTGTTTGAGTATGAATACTGTTATGTCTGTGATATGAACTGTGCTGACATGTAGTAAGGATCTCAAATGAGGTAAGTTTCTGTGATTGTGTGGTTAAGATGCCCTAGGCGTATTTCCCTCCTAGTCGGAGTTTAAGGGGTGAACTTGCTGAAATATTGTCTCATCCCGTCATGGGCTCAATGTTTTCACGTCCTTAGATGACAGTTCCTCCGGCACGTTTTGGATAGTCGTGGGCTATTATTGAGCAGGGAATAGATGTTCGGATCCCCGGTAGTCATTAGGTCCATGAGTTGATCGTGATCACCGTCTGGGTCGATGAGGGCCTACCCGAGAAGGTACCTTATCAATTCATGGCATGATTCCGCCACGGACTCAATGGATACCGGGTGGGTCCCCTCCAGGGTTTTGAGATCCCCGCGATGGTTGTCGATGCCGCTTTCGGTGAGGGTATAGCTAACCCTCCTGATGGAGCTATAGAGGACCCGGTGCCCCCAGAGCCAGTGGAGTCTGAAGGATCGGTGAACATGTCCGACTAGTAGGTCGTAGAACAGTTCCTTTTTAAAAATCAATCTTTTGTAGACCCTTGTTTATAAACTTAGCTTGTGTATAAAGGTGTTTGGTTTGATGTAATTGTCCTGCTTTCCTATCCCATGTTGTTGTCAAGGGTGTTTAATTTGCTTCTGCATGTGCACTAAAATTGAATAGGTTGGCGACACGTCCTGGGACATCACAAATCTTATCGACCATTGAGGAATGGGCACGGGATCGAGAATCGGGGCGTGACATCCCCGCCCAAAGTGGTATCAGAGCTGGTCGATAGTAGGAGTGATAAGGTGCAAGGGTTCATGGGATAGTTAGTAGGATTGACCTTTATTTTATGCTGATGCATTTGAGTGATAGTTGTTTGATAGATTGTTTTGTAGAGATCACTCAGCTTTTAATTCTGTGTGGAATTGGAAAGCATGTTTCTGTAAAGAACTTGCATTATGAATGATCAAGAGCAGAGGACTCCTAGGAAAAGAACCATTGGACCTGTGACTCAGGGTAGAACGCCAACAAGGGTCAATACTCAAGTGGGTCGTGGTAGAGCGCCGGCTCAAGCTAGCGCTAGTAAAGTAACACCACCTCCAATTGGTGTTGGGGTAGCAGCCCCTGAAGATCCAAGAATCAACGGAATCATGCAAGCGCTAGAGACACTTGGAAATGTGGTAGGGCAACAAGCCCAGAATCAAGCTGCCGTCGCCATCGCTGCAGCCACCGCTATCGCAGCCGCCACTACTACTACCAATGCCGCCACCGATGCTACTACTGCTACCACAGCCATTGCCGCACCTACTGCCGCACCTGCCAAAGTTCCAGCTGGGAATGTGGTTGTGGAGAGAGAGAGACCGATGCATAAGCTCGTTGAGCAGTTTCTGAAGTTGAACCCGCCAAGGTTCACTAGCATAGAAGATCCCGAGGCTACAACACTCTAGATCCAGGACTTAGATAAGGCTTTTGCATTGCTGAGAGGTGCACGGAGGAGGAGAAGGTTGTCATCGCAGTCTACCAGCTGCAAGGTAACTCAAGCACTTGGTGGAGGACCACCAGAGGAGTTGTGTTCCCAGAAAGTGTGGTTCTGGAATGGAATACCTTCGTTGGAGTGTTTAATGGCAAGTACTTTTCTGACAGTGCCAGGGAACTGAAGATGGCAGAATTCTAGCGCATTTGCCAAGGTACGATGATAGTAAATCAATACAAAGTGAAGTTCGTTGAACTATCGTAGTATGCCCCTAGACTGATCGAGGATCCGGTGGACCCAACTAAAAGGTTCAGAGATGGGCTCAAACCGGGATTGAGGAGTCCGCTGGTGCCATTCAATTTGAAAGACTACAACGACCTGTATGAACGAGCCCAACTGATAGAGAGAGACCAGAACGAACAAGCCGCTACATCTAGGTCGCAGTTTGGTTCAAATAGGGATGGAAATAGGTTTGGGAAGAAACCTATGACTAGAGGAAGGTATTTTGTTTCGCCTAACAGGAAAGGTGGGATAGGAAAGTCAGCACCAAGACAAAATGGCGTGTGTCGTTTCTGCGGGAGACAACATGGGTTAACCCCGTGCCATTCTAGGTCGGGTGCTTGTAATAAGTGTGGCCAGCAGGGTCACATAGCTAGAAATTGTCCTAGAAGACCGATAGGACCGCCGCAATTACCGCCATTGATAGGTCAGAATCGAGGATTTGCGCCCTTGAATGCACCGCAAAGTGGATTGAACAGACCTCCAGCTCAAGGAAGGACATACGCTATCACTAAAAGACAGGCTAATAACTCGCCTAATATGATTACAGGTATTGTTTCACTGAATGACCACGCTGCTTATGCTTTATTTGACCCTGGCGCAACTCATTCATTTATAGCTGAGCAATTTGTTAAGCTGGTAAGATTGATTCCTGAGGTGTGGAGTCAGTGGTTAGTATATCGACACCGTTAAAGGATAAGGTGTTAGCTACAGTGGGTTGTCCTGGTTGCAAGTTAGTGATTGGTGAGCAATAGGGAATGATAGATTTAATAGTCCTAGCCATGTATGATTTTGATGTGATAATTGGCATGGACTGGCTCACCAAGCAACGAGCTAAGATGGATTGCTATCGTAAAGCGATTCAATTTAACCCATTAGCGGGTGAAAGTTTCGAGTTTATTAGGAGTCGATGAGGACCCTCGATTTCTTTAATCTCGTTGCTTGAGGCAACCCGTTTGTTAGACGGGGGTTGCTAAGGTTACTTAGCAACTATCGGGGATACGACAATTGAGGAGCTAAAGATCGAAGACATCGCAGTGGTACAAGAATTTCCAAACGTGTTTCCGAAGGAATTGCTAGGTCTACTGCCAAAAAGAGAGATTGAGTTTGTGATTGAGTTAGCACCCAAGACAGAGCCAATTTCTAAGGCTCATTACCGAATGGCGTTGTCTGAGTTGAAAGAACTAAAGGTGCAGATGCAAGAATTGTTGGATAAGATATTCATATGTCCCAGTGCATCACCTTGGGGAGCACCAGTTTTGTTTGTGAAGAAGAAAGATGTTCGTTGCGCCTATGCATCGACTATCGTCAACTCAATCAGGTGACAATAAAAAACAAGTATCCACTACCGAGCATCAACGACTTGTTTGATCAGTTGCAAGGAGTGTCGACATTTTCAAAAATCGACCTGAGGATAGGATATCATCAGCTAAGGATCAGAAAGAATGACATATTGAAGTCAGCATTTCGTACTCGATACAGCCATTATGAGTTCACTGTAATGCCATTTGGTTTGACGAACGCCCCAGCTACTTTCATGGATTTAATTCAGCAAGTGTTCAAAGAGTACCCCGATCGTTTGTGATCGTGTTCATTGACGATATCCTAGTGTACTCGAGAAGTCCAGAGGAGCATGAAAGACATTTGAGAATGGTACTTCAGACACTGAGGAATCATGAACTGTACGCCAAGTTTAGCAAGTGCGAGTTTTGGTTGACTCGTGTTGCTTTCCTAGGTCACGTGATTTCAAGCGAAGGAATCTCAATGGACCCAACCAAGATTGAAGCAGTTATCAACTGGGCAAGATTGACTACCGTGACAAAGATCAGAAGCTTTTTGGGTTTAGCCGGGTATTATAGAAGGTTTGTAGAAGGGTTTTCAGCTTTAGCCTCACCGTTGACTCGACTACTAAAGAAGGAAGAGAAATTCATGTGGACAAATAAGTGCGAGTATAGTTTCCAAGAGCTTAAGCAAAAGCTGACTACCGCACCTGTGTTAATGATACCATATGGTCCTGGAGGATAGAGATCTATAGTAATGCATCGTTTAGAGGACTGGGTTGCGTGTTAATGCAGCATGGTAGGGTTGTTGCATACGTGCCCCGTCAGTTGAGACCTCATGAGCTAAATTATCTGACGCATGACTTAGAACTCGCAACAATTATTTTTGCTCTAAAGATTTGGAGACATTATTTGTGTGGAGAAAGATTCTAGATCTTCACAGACCATCAAAGTCTCAAGTATCTATTCTCTCAAAAGGAGTTGAATATAAGATAGCGACGCTGAATGGAACTCCTAAAGGACTATGATTGTGATATTCTATATCACCCTGGAAAGGCGAATAAAGTCGTAAATGCGCTGAGTTGGAAATCTTCAATGGCATAGATGATAGTTAAGGAATGGATTTTACTCAAGGGAGCTCGAGATTCGATTTTCAAGTTTGAGGTAGGCCACCTTGCAAATCTTATGGCCACCCTCAGAATTGAACTGGAAGTGCAGATAAGGATTAAGATGCTTCAGTTGACAAACCTAGATATTCAAAAAATCCTGCAAGAGGATATCGATAAGAGAAAGGTTGATTTCCAGATTTCTGAAGATGGAACACTAAGGTTCCGAGGACAATTGTGTGTACCTAACAATGCAAAGCTTAAGAAGGAGATCTTATCATAAGCTCATCATAGCAGTTACAGCATTTATCCAAGCAGTACAAAGATGTATCAAAATCTACGTCAACATTATTGATGGTCCGGTATAAAGGCGGATATCGTCAAGCATGTCGCCAAGTGTCTGACGTGTCAACAAGTGAAGGCACAGCATTGTAAGCCGAGAGGACTTCTGCAACCTCTCGAGATTCCCGAATGGAAATGGGAACACATCACAATGAACTTTGTAATGAGCTTACCAAGGAGTCAGAGGGGTAATGATTCCATTTGGGTAGTGGTCGACAAACTGACGAAGTCGGCTCACTTTATCGCAGTATGAAAGGACCTTGATTTGGACAGATATGCTGATGACGATTACATCAGACCGAGACCCAAGATTCACAGTTGCCTTTTGGAAAAATTTGCAGATCGCCTTGGGAATGAAGCCTCAATATAGTACAACTTATCATCCTCAAATGGATGGCCAGTCTGAGCGGATGATTCAAACTCTCGAAGATATGCTACGAGCCTGCGTATTGGATTTCAAGGGAAGCTAGGAGGAACAGCTTCATCTTGTCGAGTTTGCCTATAACAATAGCTACCAGTAGAGCATTCATATGGCTCCTTTCGAAGCGTTGTATGGCAGAACTTGCAAAACGCCAGTTTGTTGGGATGATGTCGAAGAACGAAAGATCACAGGCCCAGAGTTAGTCCAGAAGTCAGTGGATGCAGTTGCCATTATCGGAAGCAAATTAAAGACCACTCAGAGTCGCCAGAAAAGCTACGCTGATAAGCGTCAAAGACCATTGGAATTTCAAGTTGGTGAGCATGTCTTTCTGAAGGTGTCACCGATGAAGGGTTCTTCGCGCTTTGGCAAGAAGAGAAAGCTGAGTCCGAGATACGTAGGTCCCTTTGAGATTTTGGAAATGATAGGGATTCTAGCATATCGTCTTGCATTACCGCTGAGGTTGGCACAAGTGCATGACATCTTTCACGTGTCGATGTTGATAAAGTATGAATCTAACCCAACCCATGTGCTAAATTTTGAAGAATTTGACGTAAACGACAGATTGTCGTATGTGGAAAGACCGGTTCATATTGTGGATCGCAAGGAATAGATTCTGCACACTAAGACGATTCCGTTGGTTAAAGTAGTCTGGCAATACCACGGCACAGAAGGAGTAACCTAGGAAGTGAAGATTCATTGAGATGACTGTACCCCCACCTTTTTATTTAAGATTTGTAATGGTTCAAATTTCGAGGACGAAATTTTTCTAAGAGGGGAAGAGTTGTGACATCCTGAATTATAGGTTCTGTTTTCAATTGAATAAGTTGGGCTTTTCATCGACATGCCTATAGTTCTTTTCTCTGAGTTGCCCACTCACGAGATAACTAGTCTATCAGGTGAAGCCGTTAAGGAATCTAAACGCAATAGACTTGAGAATTCGACTAGGAATCGACTACTCGACCATGCTACTCTGCAATGGTCATTACAGTACTACCAAAATCAATCAGAGACCGGAGATATGTCGATTTGATAGAGGTATGTGATTAGTGTGTGGGTGATTCTACCTAATTGTAAAATTTCTGTCAAACGGCACTAAATCGATTTTTCTGTCATTTCGTACCCGTGTCCGTATTTGAAACCTCGAAATTTTCACGATAACCAAGAGTCGCCAATCTGTCGAAGATGTACAATGTGACTCAAAAATAATCGACCATGGGTCAATTGCATCAAAAATTCCTAAAAGCTACCCGGTAGGTTAGGTCATGCTAAAATCACGCCGGATTGAAATTAACTACGAATTTGAACCCAAATTTAGAAATTGAAAGTTTTCTCATGTCACGATTCATTTTAGGAACGTCGACTCACCTTCCGAAGATTTTTCTGCAAACCAGGATTTTTGGCGAAAATTCAAAGTAGGGCCATTGTTGACCGGAAAAATCAAATGACCTGGTCGCATTTTTGGGATTGAAGTTGGACAAATTAACAAGGAAAATTCATGAGAGGGACGATGGCATCTTGGTTGATTTTATGGACATCAAATTGAACTCAATTGGAGAAAATTTAGTTTAATTTGGGGAAAAATGTTCCAAAATTCGTAGTTAGAAGGGGTGTGCAACATTTGGACCCTTGAAGACTTGTTAAGGAAGTTTTAAAGGCTACCAAAGGGCAATGGATGACAGCCATAACTGGTGGGGCCTTGCCAAGGGAGAATAGGATAGAAGAGAAGACTTTGGAGACAAAATGGGACCCTCCATCTTCAGCTGTCTTCTTCTTCTTCAAGTGGTTTGCTTTATCCATTGTTGAAGCTTTTGAGAAGCTTAGATAACCAGAGAAAACCACCAACCTCCCCTGCCCGTCGACCGCCCCCTTGCCGCGCCGTTCCAGACCACCATCGCACGCCCGTCACACACCCGAAGTTACGCCAGCCTCCCGCTCGTGTCCCCACGCTTGGCTTGCTCGTGCTCACTATCCCGCGAACCCAACTCGTTGTTCGAGCCTTCTCCGCCGTCGTCCAGCCACGGTACATCGCCGTCCAACCGCCCGAAGCTCCGCCGTCGATCGCCGCTGCAACCCGCCGCCTTCCTTGCTCGTTTCCAGCCCGTCTAGCTGCTCAACCCTGTTGGAGAAAACTTCCCTACTTGTTTTGAAGCTGACAAAATGTTTCCATCAGTCTAGTCTGAAGATTAGAAGACTCTTTCGTCAAAGTCTGAAGACCGTCAGACCGTCAGACTCAAGAGTTAAAGTCTGCCCTCATTGACTATTTCTAGACCGTGGAAGAAAAGACTTATCCAAATTCGTATAAGGATTTGATTCTAGCAGTTAAAAGAAGATCTCACAGTTGGAGATAGCATCTTAAGATCTCTTATTCGTTTTTAAATTAAATCGAGTAAGTTTGATCCGTTGATTAGCAAATCATACATGGAAGGTTCTACTTATGGAAACCTAGATCCCGGTTGTATGGGCAAGCAAGATCGGTGGGCTATCCTCACATTCCTCTGGTAACTCAAGATCTTCCTAATTGATTCTATCCAACAAGAATATTGGTAGGAACTCCTTTGGAAGGTGCCAACGGTTATGGAGGCATGAAGGAGTATTTAAGGAAGACGTTTTAGTTACTCGAGAGTGTGTGCGCGATAGAAAAATTTCAAAGTCTAAATCTCCTTGTGCTTTGCTGATTCAATTGTTGAACGAAAGTTTGTACTCAAAAGAGAGTCTAGACATTTATGAAGCCTTGAGGAGGTGTAGTAGAGTCTCTACACTGTGGAATCAAGGATGTGATACTGTAACGACTCTTTTGATTCATAATGAAATCCAACCGGTGGGCTGTCAGTGCGGGAGAGTGGACGTAGGCTTGGATTAAGCCGAACTACTATAAAACCTCGTGTTCTTTTTCTCTTCTCTGATCTATTTAATTCAGTTCGTAACTTTATTTGCATAAGTGTGATTTCCTTGCAGAGTTTATTGTCTACCAGACTCAAGTCAAAAGTAAGATCTTATCTTATATTTCGCAAAACTTAGTTTAAGCACCTATTCACCCCCCTCTAGGTGCACATACTAGCACTTTCAATTGGTATCAGAGCTTGTGTACTCATTTCATTGAAGTGTTTTTACTTCAGAGTTAAAGATCCATGGCAAGTATGTTGGCTCCAGGTTTGGTTGAAGGGCAAAGCAACACCAGATCGCCTTATTTCGATGGAAAGGAATACAACATATGGAAAAACAAGATGAAAGCATTTCTAAGATCGAAAGATCCTCTGGAATGGGATGTGGTAGACAAAGGAATCATTCCTAAAGCTCCAACAGTCTCAGAAAAAGGAAAGGACGTTGTAGAGGCTAGCGACATGACTCAAGAAGAGATAACCAAGAGATAAGCTCTTGATGCAAAAGCAATTTATTACTTATATTGTGCATTATTTCCTACTGAATATAACAGAATATCCTCTTGTGAAACAGCTAAAGAAGTCTGGGATAGGCTGCACATTACCTATGAAGGAACAGATTGAGTGAAAGAAACCATAATCAATATTCTGCTCGGTCAATATGAAGCCTTCAAGATGAAGCCAGGAGAATCTATCACTGATATGTTTGGTCGTTTTACAAAAATTGTGAATGGTCTTGAATATCAAGGTCAACCAATCTCAGGACTTATGAAGGTTAACAAATTGTTGCGTGGACTTTCCAAAAATTGGAATCACGTAAAGACGTCAATAAGGGAAACTCAAAGAATCATGCCACTCTCCGTTGACGAATTGGTTGACACACTTCAATCCTATGAAGTGGAGCAAATTAATGAGGAAGAAGATCCCAAAGGTAAAAAATCTATTGCTTTAAAATCTAATGATGATTCTGATGTTACAAATTCTGAAGACGATATGGATGATGAAGAACTTGCCCTCATGATAAGAAGATTCAGAAAGCTGAACAGAAAAGGAAAGAGATTCAATTAGAAGAAACAAAGTTCTCAAAACTTTCAAAATAAATCTGTTGAGGATGATGAATCCAATAAAGATGTGATCTGTTTTGAATGTAAGAAAAATGGACACATCGACCCAACTGCCCCTTGCTGAAGAGAAAGAAAGGAAAAGATGAAAAATACATAAAGGCACTCAAAGCAGAAATTTGGAGTCATGCCGAATGCGAAGAAAGTGAAGATGATTGTGCTAATATTTGTTTAATGGCAAAATCAGAATCAGATTCAGACTTAGATAGTGAAATCGAGGTAAGTAACTTAAAAATTCCTACTAAAGTCTCTAAATATATTGATGAACTGTGTCTTAGTCTCAAAACCTCTCTTAAGAGGATTTCCGAACTAAAAAGGGAAAATTCGACACTAAGGCAACAAGAGTTTGTTTGGAAAGAAAAGTTCGAAAATTTAGATAAAAACTTTATTACTTTGAAAGAAAATGCAGAATCTCTTTCAAAAGAAAATACTTTTTTAAAAATTGATATTTCAAATATCTCAAAAAGGTTTTCTATAGGGTCTCGAGAAATTAGAAAAGATTCTTTCAAAGCACAAAGACCTTACTTTAACAAATCAGGTTTGGGAATGACTTCTGAAATCATTTCTCTAATCGATTTTCCAAAAGTAAAAGAAAGAATCAAACAAAGACCTAAAAAGAATTTTATAAAAATCATTTTCAAAAATTCTTTGTAAAACCCGTTGGCCGTAGTGCTCTTAAATGTTTTAAATGCAACAGCTCAGAACACTTTGAGAAAGAATGTTCTATGGTTTGGTGGCTTATTAAGAAAGATTGGGCAAAGACCGTATATTGCATTAACTCAATTGGACCCAAGAAAGTGTGGGTACCAAAGAAAGCTTGAGCTCCTTTTTTGAATGCAGGTCACTATCAAGAAAAATGTTAAATGGTACTTAGATAGTGGATGTTCAAGGCATGTGATAGGAGATTCAAGATATTTTATAAAGCTTAAGCAAGTGAATGGTGGAAAAGTGTCTTTTGGTGGAAACAGCAAAGGAAAAATTGTTGGTTGTGGAATAGTAAAGATTGGAAGTCTCACAATAAACAATGTTTCCTTAGTAGAATGACTCAATTACAACTTGTTGAGCATCAATCAACTTTGCGACACAGGCTTCAAAATTAACTTTCAAGAAGGAATATGTTCAGGGACCAGTAAAGACTTCACTCAGACTTTCACGGGACGAAGACATGGGAATATCTATCTTCTGGATATCAATTCAGAAAAATCTCAATGTCTAATCTCAATTCAAGATGAAGCAAATCTCTGGCATCGGAAACTTGGTCATATCAATATGAAGCAAATTGTCAAGATCTCCTCAAAGAAGCTTGTTCGTGGACTACCCAACCTGACAAATCAAAAGTCTGAATTATGCACACCATGTGTGTTGGGAAAATAGGTTAGAAGTTCTTTTAAACCAATAAATCAAGTTTCCACTAATCGTGTTTTGCAACTCCTACATATGGATCTCTTTGGACCTACTAGAACTCAAAGCATTGGTGGAAAGAAATATTGTCTAGTAATTGTGGATGATTATTCATGATTCACTTGGGTATACTTTCTTTCAAGTAAGTCTGAAACCTTCTCTTATCTTGAAAAGTTTGCTAAAAAGTACAGAATGAGAAAGGGTATGTTATTTCAAGTGTACAGACAGACCATGGAGGTGAGTTTGAAAATCAAGACTTTGCTAAATTCTGTGATGAATCTGGTTTTCAGCATATGTTCTCCTCTACATACACTCCCGAACAAAATGGAGTTGTGGAAAGGAAGAATAGATCATTGCAAGAAATGGCTAGAACACTTTTAATTGAAAGCAATATTTCTTCTTGTTTTTGGGCTGAAGCTGTTTCTACAGCATGTTATGTTATTAATAGAGTTTTCCTAAAGCCAATTCTGGAGAAAACTCCCTATGAGTTGTTCAAAGGAAAGAAACCAAGTGTTTCCTATTTTCATGTGTTTGGTTGTAAATGTTTTATATTAAAAAATGCAAATGATCGAATTGGTAAGTTTGAAGAAAAATCAGACGAAGGAATCTTCCTTGGATATTCAACCACTAGCAAAGCCTACAAAGTATACAACAAGAAGACTCAGTCTGTGTAAGAATCAATGAATGTCAAATTTGAAGATCAATCAATTCAGACTCAATCTGAAGAATTTGAACCTGCTCCAGACCCTACAAAATCTATTTCCCCTAAAGCAGCTAAGACTTCGAAGGACAACAACAAACGAATACTCAAGAATCAAATGAAGAAGAAGCTTAGCAATGCCGAACCAACCAGCAACTGGAAGCACGAGTCTAGTCATCGTAAAGAACTCATTATTGGTAACATTGATGAAGGGATTCGTACGAGATCTAAAAGGCATGAAGAGTCTAGTACTGTGGCTCTTATTTCTAAAATAGAACCCAAAAGCATAGAAGAAGCTTTAACTGATGAAAGCTGAATTAAAGCTATGCAAGGAGAACTCAGGCAATTCAGAATCAATGACGTTTGGGAATTAACTCCTAAATCAAAAGGTAAATCTGTTATAGGAGCTAAATGGGTTTTCAGGAACAAAATGGATGAGAAAGGAAAGGTAATAAGAAACAAAGCAAGACTCGTGGCCAAAGGATATACGCAAGAAGAAGGGATTGATTATGATGAGACTTACGCACCAGTAGCAAGATTAGAAGCAATTAAATTATTACTTGTTTTTGCTTGTTATAAGAATTTCAGGTTATTCCAAATGGACGTCAAAAGTGCATTTCTGAATGGATTTATCCAAGAGGAAGTCTATGTGGAACAACCTCCCGGTTTTGAAGACTCAAGGAAACCAGACTCTATTTTCAGACTGAAAAAGGCATCGTATGGCTTAAAACTAGCCCCTCGAGCTTGGTATGACAGGTTAAGTAAATTTCTAATCCAAAATGGCTTTGTCAAAGGTAAAGTGGATACTACTCTGTTTATTAAAAAGCAAAATAAAAACTTTTTACTTGTTCAAATCTACGTTGATGATATCATTTTTGGATCACCTAATGAAAATCTGTGCAAAAAATTCTCTAAGTCTATGCAGGATGAGTTCGAAATGAGCATGATGGGTGAACTATCCTTCTTTCTTGGACTTCAAGTAAAACAACTAAAGGAAGGAATTTTCATTCACCAAGAAAAATATGCAAAAGAATTTGTCAAAAAGTTCGGTTTAGAAAATTGCAAAAAAACTTATATACCAATGTCAAGTTCTTCGAAGCTGGACAAAGATGAAGGAGGAAAGAAAGTTGACCGGAAGCTGTATAGGAGCATTATTGGTTCATTTCTTTATCTTACTGCTTCTAGACCTGACATTCTGTTTAGTGTTTGCATTTGTGCCAGATTTCAAACAAATCCCAAAGAATCTCATCTAAGTGCCACGAAATGCATCATCAAATATGTTGCCACAACATCTAAATTAGGTCTGTGGTATCCTAAAGAATGAGACTTTACTCTCCTTGGATACTCAGACGCAGATCTAGCAGCAAGCAAAGTTGATAGAAATAGTACTTTCGATACTTGTCAATTACTTGGAAACAGGACGGTATCTTGGTTTTTGAGGAAGCAAAGTACAGTAGCTCTTTCAACGGCGAAGCAGAATATGTGGCTCTTGGAAGTTGTTGATCTCAAATCTTATGGATAAAACAACAACTAAGAGACTTTGGAATCGAAGACTCATGCACTGAGATCAAATGTGATAACACCAGCGCAATTAATCTCACCAAGAATCCAATTCTTCATTCAAGAGCAAAACATATAGAGATTCGACATCACTTTATTAGAGACCACGTTCAAAATGGAGAAGTCTCAATTCAATTTATTGACTTAAAGAATCAGCTGGCAGATATTTTCACAAAGCCACTGGAGAAAAATCTATTTGAATTTATTCGATCTAGACTTAATATCCTAAAGTCTGAAGAAGCTCAAACTCAGGGATAAAAGTCTAAAGACGCTCAAATTCAAAAATTCAAGGATCAAGACTGTAAGTCATTTCAGTTCTAGCAATATATTTTCGGATAAAATCTCGAAAAGGTACGATTGTTTATTAATTAGTAACCGATTGATGTTATATTCCCAAGTTCATTGAAATTATGGAAATTATTTTCAAAAAGGAAGTTATCTTTTTGAAATGACAGTTATCCATTTTTTTAAAAAGGCAGTTAATTTTAAAAAGGAATTTATCTTCCAACGATTCGTATACCTCATTTCGCTTGCTTTATATATTGTTTGTCTTCTTCACGAACCCTAAAGGCAAAGGACTTCACTTTTTACTTTCTCTCTCGAGTTTAATCTTTAAAGTTTTCATCTTTCTCGTGAATCGAGTTCGGAAACTCTCTCAAAGACCATGACTATGTCGTTCCAAAGAAAGTCTTCAAGGATTGCAAGCAGGGGACCACGGCATGTGCATGAGGGACCTACGCACTTTGAACTTACCGAGGAAGAAGATCTATCAAGGCAACAGCAGAGTCCACAACATTCTTAACCGCGTCAAGATAGTCCTCAGAATGTTCCGCAACTCCAAGAGGAGGAGGAAATTTTGGAGGATGTCGATCCTGTAAGAACTCTTAAACCTGCGTTTACTTTCAAGCTCTATACTGCCCTAAAGGATGGAGGTTCTCTGATGACCTTCATTGACGAATTTCTGAAAGAAAAGGGCTATAGAAATGAAATCTATTTTTTACAAACGATGGAACGTTTGGGGATTGCTCCTGCCGAGTCGGCAGAAAAAGCTTTCGCAAATTTCCCAAGTGATCCACGTTTTGGGGGTCCTAATCAGTCTGATGGAACGAATGATGATGAAAAGATGTTTGCCAATTTCAAGCCTAGAATGGGTATTGCCGCAAATATTCGAGGAAGAAGGGTAGATTTGTTTCGCTCTGAGAAACATATGCAACTGTACTCTAAGTTGCTAAGCGTGGGGTAATGAACCCAAGAAATGTGGATTTTGATTTTCTCGACTCCCTAAATGTGAAGCTAAAGGAGAAATTTCCGTTGCTTCAACTAGAGAGATTTTGCTCTGAGACAACAGTTGCCCATTTAGAACTTACTACATATTTCTATTCCAATCTAAGCTTTTTAGACGCGAATAGATTCTCTTTCAGTGTTAAAGACCAAGACTATGTGGTGGACATGGACATTCTGGCCGATGTGATTGGAGTAGAGAGAGGGATGTTTCGATCAATAAATGTGTCTATTGGTCGTGCGACTGTGGAGCTTGTTCGAGACAGGATGGCAGAAGGTCGAATTTCGTACTCGAGGATGAATGCCTCAAATATCTTGCTGCATAAGATTGTTATCAACTGTCTTAGACCCAAGTCCACATCAAAGATTGATGTCTCCAACTCTGAAGCAAAGCTAATGTATGCTATCAACTCGGTAAAAGTTCTTTCGCCGCACACTATCATGTTTCACATGTACAGATCGATGGTCAAGGACAAGGGACAGCTTCCTTATTCGATTCTTATTAGTCGTTTGTTCAGACATCTCAACATTTAGCCTCCTAAGACTCTGTGCACTCGCACCTATGATCAAGTGGTGATAAGACTGAAGATGATTTCAAAAATGCGTCTGAAAGAACTAAACAAGGTTGTAGAGCGTTTTAAGGAAAAGACCCCTGTCAAGACTCGACAAGATCCTATGGCTGCAAAGAGAAAAGGCAAAGAGCCTATGTCAGCTCCTTCAAGGAAAAAGAGAACACTCATCTTGCAGGATGAAGGAGATGAGGAAGATGTCACCATTTCTGCTCTTGCTTTAAGGAACTTGCAGCGGCCTTATTACGTAGACAAAGAGGATAGAGAGAATCAAGAAAGAGAAGAAGTTGAGAAAAGAAGTGAAGTGAGGGAATCAATGAGGAAAGAAGCGGAGACGAAGAACGAACTGCAAAAGACAAACCAAGTGGAGAACACCGTCATCATGCCATTAAGGAGGAAACTAAGCATGAAGAGTACTTCTCTCAAATGAAGGCACCGATGACTGGGGGAGCCGCTAAGAAAAGAGGTACCTCTTCACTTGCTTTCACTAGTAATGGTGTTAGTCGTTCTCCCGCACCCGGAAGAGGTATATGCGTCTCAATTCCCCGAAGAAAATGTTAAGGTCCCTTCTCCAAGTATGGGTGCTCATGCTGAAAACCCATCATCTGCTAATACTCCACAAACTGATCATGCTGAAGCAAGCACTCAAACTAACAACTCAACAGATTTTAAAAAGTTGCTTGATGTTCTTATGGAGTTAAGAGGACAGATTTATGCCTTGGGATGCAAATTTCAGACTATACGAGAATGCTGCTCAAGTTTCTTCGCTTTGCTCGATCAAATTCAAGCCCTTTCTATTCAAGTTCAAGCAAACGCCAAGGGTGAGGACGTAGCGCAACCGAAGGAGGATCCGAGAAAGCCGGAGAAAACTCAAGTCAATGGGAGATTTCCAGCTCATTCGCGTTCCAAAACAATCTTGAATCCATCTCTTTTTATTTTCTTCTCTACCTTTTTAATGCTGACAAAAAGGGGGAGAAGTTGGTGCTGATTTGGCTTAAACTTTAATTTTTTATTTAGACTGGTTTGTTTAGACTTTGGATGACTGTGCACTTTGGTTTGGATTGTTTGAACTGTTTAATGGTTGCGGGCTTGCGGTATCTTAAGCATTGTGGTATTATTGGCAAAGATAGTTGTTTTTGCAGGACTAATCCATTTTTATGTGGATGTAGATTCGATACTATCTCAAACCTAATCCATTTATTTTTATGAGATATTCCTGTTTGCTTAAGTATTGTCTTGCAAGTCAAAGGTATCCATATCCAAATCTGCAGGAAAGTTTTGTCACCATCAAAAAAGGGGAGATTGTTGGAGAAAACTTCCCTACTTGTTTTGAAGCTGACAAAACGTTTCCATCAGTCTAGTTTGAAGATTAGAAGACTCTTTCGTCAAAGTCTGAAGACCGTCAGACTGTCAAACTTAAGACTTAAAGTCTACCCTCATTGACTGTTTCTACACCGTCGAAGAAAAGACTAATCCAGATTCGTATAAGGATTTGATTCTAGCGGGTTAAAAGAAGATCTCACGGCTAAAGATAGCATCTCAAGATCTCTTATTCGTTTTTAAATTAAATCGAATAAGTTTGATCCGTTGATTAACAAATCATACATGGAAGGTTCTACTTATGGAAACCTAGATCCCGGTTGTATGGGCGAGCGGATCGGTGGGCTATCCTTGTTGGAGAAATCTTTCTCGGAATATTTTGAAGCCGACAAAACGTTTCCATCGCCCTAGTCTCAAGATTTGCGAGACTCTACTATTTAAAGTCCAAGACCTCCTGACTGCCCGACTCAAGACTCAAAGTCTATTCTTATTGACAGCTTTGTAGCTTGTCGAAGAAGGTCTATCCGTAACTGTGTGTTTCGTTAAGGATTTGATCTTATCGACTGACGAAGATCTCTTGGCTGGATATGACATAACGGATTCCTTTATTCGAATCAAGATTGATTAAAGATCCGATGATTGGCGAAGTATACTTGGAAGGTTCTACTTATGGAAACCGAGATCCTGATTGTATGGGCGAGCGGGATTGATGGGCTATCGACATGTTCCTTTAATAGCTCGAATGATCTTCTTAATTGATTCTGTCCAACGGGAAGATTGGAAGAATTCCTTTGGTAAGTGCCAACGGGTATGATGGCATAAAGAAGTATATAAGGAAGACGTTCCAGTTGTTCAAGAGTGTGCACGATAGAAGAATTCCAAAGTCCAAGCTCCTTGTTCCTTGTCAATTCATTTACGAGCGAAATCTTGTACGCAAAAGAGAGTCTATATTTTGAGATACCTTGAGGAAGTGTGGTAGAATATCTACACCGTGGAATCAAGGGAAAGCATTGCTGTAACATCTCTTTTGTTTATAGTGAAATCCAGCCGGTGGGGGTCGGTGCGAAAGAGTGGACGTAGGCTTGGAATAAGCCGAACCACTATAAATCTTATGTTCAATCTTCTCTTCCCTACTACTTTACTTTGATCATAATTTGTTTTGGAGAACTTCCTTTCTATTGTCTGCCTAGTATTGTTTTTGTATCTCGATAAATTGTTTTTACACCTATTCACCCCCTCTAGGTGTTTATACTAGTTATATCAATTGGTATCAGAGCTTGTGTACTCACTTTGTTTGAAGTGTTTTACTTGAGTTAAAGATCCATGGCTAGTATGTTAGCTCCGTGGCTGGTGGAAGGGCAAAGCAATACCAGACCTCCTTACTTTGATGGAAAGGATTACAACATCTGGAAAAACAAGATGAAAGCGTTCCTAAGATCAAAGGATCCTCAGGAATGGGACGTTGTAGAAAAAGGAATCACTCCTAAAGCTGCATCTGTCTCAGAGAGAGGAAAAGAAATTGTTGAGTCTAGTGAAATGACTCAAGAAGAGATAATCAAGAGACAACATCTTGATGCAAAAGCAATTTATTCTTTATATTGTACTTTGTCACCTACTGAATATAACAGAATATCTTCTTGTGTTACAGTAAAAGAAGTCTGAGATAGATTACATATTACCTATGAAGGAACTGATCGAGTGAAAGAGACCAGAATCAACATTCTCCTCGGTCAATACGAAGCATTCAAAATGAAATCGGAGAATCTATAACCGACATGTTTAGTCGTTTTACGTAAATCGTGAATGGTCTTGAAAATCAAGGTCAACCAATTTCGATCCCATGAAAGTAAACAAGCTACGCGTGGACTCTCCAAGGATTGGAATCACATAAAGACCTCAATAAGAGAGACACAAAGAATCATGCCACTATATGTCGATGAGTTGGTTGGAACTCTTCGCCTTATGAAGTGGAACGAATCAATGAAGACGAAGATCCTAAAGGTAAGAAATCCATTGCATTAAAATCCAATGATGATTCTGATGTTACGATTCTCAAGACGATATGGATGATGAGGAGCTTGCTCTCATGATAAGAAGATTCAAAAAGCTGAACAGAAAAGGAAGAAGATTCAATCTAAAGAAACAGAGTTTTCAAAAGCAACAGACTAAGACTGTTGAGGATGATGAATCAAACAAAGATATAGTCTACTTTGAATGTAAGAAAAAGGGACACATCGTACCCAACCGTCCTCTTCTCGAGGAAGAAGAAAGGAAAAGCTGAAAAGTATCGAAAAGCTCTTAAAGCGAAACCCGGAGTGATACGAGTGTGAAGAAAGTGATGATGATTATGCCAATATATGTCCGATGGCATAATCGGATTCGATTCAAACTCCGAGATAGACTCGTATTCGACACAGTGAGTTTGAGGTAAGTGACTTTAAAATCCCTGTTAAAGTTTCTAAATACATTGATGAGATGTGTTCTAGTCTTAAGACTTCTCTTAAAAGGATTTCCGAACTTAAAAAGGAAAATTCTGCACTAAAACAACAGAAAATGCTTTGAAAGAAAAGTTGAAATGTTTAGACATGAATGTTTCTACTCTTAAAGAAAGTGAAGAAAATCTTTTAAAAGAAAATGAATTTTTAAAAAATGACATATCAAATATTTCAAAAGATTTTCAATAGGATCCGAGAAACTTGAGAAAATTCTTTCAAAGACAAAGACCTTATTTCAATAAATCTGGTTTGGGAATGACTGTGGAAACCATTCCTCTAATTGATTTTCCTAAAGTGAAGGAAAGAATTAAGCAAAGACCCACAAGAGACGCTTACAAAAATCATTTCAAAAGGTTTTTGTAAAACCAAAGAGGTCGAAATGCTCTCGGATGTTCAAAGTGCAATAGTGCATCATTTTGAAAAGGAATGTCCTATGGTTTGGAAACCTCGTTAAAAAGGTATGGGAAAAAACCGCATATCATACTAACACCAATGGACCCAAGAAAATATGGGTACCAAAGAAAGCTTGAGTCTCTTTTTTAATGCGAGTCACTATCAAGAAAAAGGTAAAATGGTATCTGGATAGTGGATGCTCAAGACATATGACAGAGATTCAAAATGCTTCATAAAGCTCATTCAAGTAAATGGTGGAAAAGTCTCATTTGGAGGAAACAGAAAGGAAGAATTGTGGGGTTTGGAACTGTAAAAATTGGAAACCTCACAATAAGCAATGTTTCCCTAGTGGAATGACTCAACTACAATCCGCTCGCATCGGGCCACCGTGTGATACCGGTTTCAAAATAAACTTTCAAGAGGGAATATGTTCAGAACCAAGAAAGATTCTACTCATTCATTTATGGGTCGAAAACATGGAAATATCTATCTCTTGGACGTGAAACCAGATGAATCGCAATGCCTAATCTCAATACAAGACGAAGCGAGCTTATGGCACGAAAGCTTGGGCACATCAATATGAAGCGAGATAGCCAAAATCTCAGCAAAGAAGCTTGTTCGTGGTTTACCCAATTTATCATACCAAAAATCTGATCTATGCACTCCATGCATATTGGGAAAGCAGGTAAGAAATTCCTTTAAACCAATAAATCAAGTTTCCACTAATCGTGTACTGCAACTTTTGCATATGGATCTCTTTGGACCAACCAGAACTCAGAGCATTGGAGGTAAGAAATATTGCCTAGTAATTATGGATGACTACTCACGATTTACTTTGGTATATTTCCTGGCAAGTAAGTCTGAAACCTCCTTCTCTTACTTTGAAAAGTTTGCTAAAAAGGTTCAAAATGAAAAAAGGTATGTTATCTCAAGTATAAGAACAGACCATGGAGGTGAATTTGAAAATCAAGATTTTACAAAATTCTCGTGATGAATCTGGTTTTCAACATGTGTTCTCCTCTCCATATACTCCAGAGCAAAATGGAGTTGCGGAAAGAAAGAATAGATCGCTTCAAGAAATGGTTAGAACTCTTTTGATTGAAAGTAACATCTCTTCACGATTTTGGGTCAAGCAGTTTCAACAACATGTTATATTATCAATAGAGTTTTTCTAAGGCCTATTCTGGAAAAAAAAACCCCCTATGAGTTATTCAAAGGAAAGAAACCTATTGTTTCATACTTTCATGTGTTTGGATGTAAATGTTTTATTTTGAAAAATGCAAAAGATCGAGTTGGCAAGTTTGAGGAAAAATCAGACGAAGGCATCTTCCTTGGATATTCTACCTCAAGCAAAGCCTACAGAGTCTATAACAAGAAGACTCAATCTATGGAGGAATCAATGAATGTCAAATTCCAGGATTCTATGCAAAATGAATCTATTCAGACTCATCTTGAAGAATCTGAACCTACTTCAGACTCTACAAAGTCTAAAGAAGTAGCTCGGACTCAAAGACCAAAGAACAAGTGGTTATTGAAGATTCAAATGAAGGAAGTGATCATCAACCTGACAAATCAACCAGTAACTGGAAGCATAAGTCCAATCATCCCAAAGATCTCATTATTGGCGACATTAATGAAGGAATTCGCACAAGATCCGAAAGGCGCGAAGAGTCTAGTGCTGTGGCTCTTATTTCTGAAATAGAACCCAAAAGCATAGAAGAAGCTTTATCTGATGAAAGCTGGATTGAAGCTATGCAAGAAGAACTCAGACAATTCAGCATTAATGATGTCTAGGAGTTGACTCCTAAACCAAAAGGTAAATCTATTATTGGAGCTAAATGGGTTTCCAGGAAGAAGATGAACGAGAAAGGAAAAGTCATAAGAAACAAAGCAAGACTCGTGGCCAAGGGATATATGTAAGAAGAAGGGATAGACTATGACGAGACTTACGCACCGCAGCAAGGTTAGAAGCAATTCGATTATTACCCTTTTGCTTGTTATAAGAATTTCAGTTATTCCAAATGGACGTCAAAAGTGCTTTCCGAATGGATTTATCCATGAGGAAGTCTATGTGGAACAACCACCGGGTTTGAAGACCCAAGGAAACCGGACTCGATTCGGGCCGAAAAGGCCTTGTATGGTTTAAAGCAAGCACCTCGAGCTTGGTACGACAGCCGAGTAAGTTTTTAATTCAAAATGGCTTTGTTAAAGGTAAAGTAGACACTACTCGTTTATCAAAAGAGAAAGCAAAAGTTTTCTCGCTTGTTCAAATATATGTTGATGATATTATTTTCGGATCCTCTAATGAAAGTTTGTGCAAGAAATTCTCTAAGTCTATGCAGGATGAATTTGAAATGAGCATGATGGGTGAACTAACCTTCTTTCTTGGACGTCAAGTGAAACAATGGAAGGAAGGGACTTTTATTCATCAAGAAAAATATGCTAATGATCTTGTCAAAAAGTTTGGACTGGAAAATTGCAAAAAGACGATATACCAATGTCAAGTTCCTTGAGATAGACAAAGATGAAGGAGGAAAGAAAGTTGACCAGAAGCTATACAAGAGTATCATTGGTTCACTTCTTTATCTTACTGCTTCTAGACCTGACATTTTGTTTAGTGGTTGCATTTGTGCTAGATTTCAAGCAGATCCTAAAGAATCTCATCTAAGTGCTGCAAAGCGTATTATCAAATGCATTGCTTCAACTTCAAGCATTGGTCTTTGGTATCCTAAAAAGGGAGACTTTACTCTTCTTGGATACTCAGACGCAGATCTAGCCGGTTGCAGAGTTGATAGAAAGAGCACTTCGGGCACTTGTCAACTACTTGGAAGCAGGGATGGTGTCTTGGTTTTCAAGGAAGCAAAATACGTAGCTCTTTCTACAGCGAGGCGAGTATGTAGCTCTCGGAAGTTGTTGTTCACAAATTCTGTGGATAAAACAACAGTTAAGAGACTTTGGAATTGAAGATTCATGCACAGAGATTAACTGTGACAACACCGGTGCAATCAATCTTACCAAAAATCCAATCCTTCACTCAAGAGCGAAGCATATAGAGATTCGACATCACTTCATTAGAGATCATGTTCAAAATGGAGAAATTTCGATTCAGTTTGTTGACTCAAAGAACCAACTGGCGGATATATTTACAAAGCCTTTGGAGAAAAATCAATTTGAAATCATCCGTTCCAGACAAAACATCTTGAAGCTTGAAGAAGTTAAAGTCTAAAGACTCTCAGACTCAGACAAACAAGGTTCTTGACTGTAAGTTATTTTATTTTCTCTCATATTAAATCTCGGAAAGGTACGATCATCTATCTATAATTGATTTTTGCTATCTTCAATTTCCGTGATAAGTGCAATTTCTCTTTTTCAAAAATGAGTTAATATTTTAAAAATGGAAGTTATCTATTTTTGAAAAAGGCAATTTTTTTTTTTTAAAAGGGGCATCTTTTACTTTCCATTGCGACGCTTGGTATGCCTCTCTTCGACCGACCTATATACGCCGCCTCTTCGTTCAAAAACCCTAAAAAGCATCGATCTTTCACTCCCTTCTTCACTTGTTTAATCTTCGAAAAGTTATCATCTTTCTTGGGAAAGTCAAGTTCGAATCTTTCAAGACTGCGAAAGATGTCGTCTTCAAGAAAGTCTTCGAGGATTGCAAGCGGGGGACCACGGCAAATGAGTGAGGGGCCTACTCACTTTGATCTCACCGAGGAAGAGGAGTCACCCGGTCAAGAACAGAGCCCACAACATTCTCAAATAGCGGCGTCATTCTCCACCAACTAGTCCACGGGATGTTGGTCATTGAGAAGAGGAAGAAATCGTTGAAGGAGCTGATCCTGTAAGAACTCAAAAGCCCTCTTTTACTTATAAGCTTTACCGTGCTTTAAAGAGGATCAGTACTCCATTGAACTACATCGATGAGTTTCTTAAGGACAAGGGATATGGGAATGAGTACATCTTTTTGCGAAATATGGAGAGTTTGGGAATTGCTCCTAAGGGGATGGCTGAAGAAACCCTTGCCAATATCCCAAGTGATCCACGTGTTGGAGGACAGAATCCGATAGATGGGAATGATGATGACAAATTGTATAGCCAATTTCAACCGAGAATGGGTGTTGGGCGAAAATTCGGGGAAAAATGACAGACTTGTTCCGATCGAAAGAACAGAAGGATCTATACTCCAAATTGTTAAAGCGTGGGGTGATAAACCCTAGGAGTGTGAATTTTGATTTCCTTGATGCTGTGAATATTAATTTCAGGGAAAAGTTCAGTTTTCTTCAACTTGAACAATTCTGTTCTGACACTATAGAAGCCTATGCTGAACTAACTGCATATTTCTATTCGAATCTTAGCTTCTTGGATGCGAATAGAATCTCTTTTAGTGTCTAAGATCAGGACTTTGTGGTGGATATAGATATGCTAGCTGATGTGATTAGGGTTGAGAGAGGAATATATCAACCTATCAATGTCTCTACTGCTCGTGCCACATTGGAACTTGTTAAGGACAGAAAGACAGAGGGAAGGATTTCCTACTCAAGGATGCGTGCGTTCAACATTCTCGCTTCACAAGATTGTGATAAATTGCCTCGAACCGAAATCTACTTCAAAGACTCGATGTTTCAAACTCGAGGCAAAGCTGATGTACGCCATCAATGCTGGGAAAAAGTTTTCTTTCCTCACACTATTTTGTTTCACATGTATAGAGCAAAGTGGTGAAGGACAAGGGTCAACTTCCTTATCCAGGTCTTGTGTCAAAGTTATTCAGACATTTAAATGTTCAACCTCCACAATTTCTCTGTGTTCGATCGTGTGATAAAATGGTGGTAGGACTGAAAATGGTGTCCAAAATGCATCTGAAAAAACTCGACAAGGCGTTGGAGAAATTCAAGGAGACAACCCCCGTCAAGCCTCATCAAGTCTCTTCGGCAAAGAAAAAGAAAAGGGAAGGAGCTCATGGTTGCTCCATCCAAAAAGAGAAGAGCTCTCATCATTGAGGATGAAGATAATGAGGATGACATCACCATTTCTGCTATGGCATTGAAAAACCTGAGTCGTTCTGTTCTAGAATCAATGGAACAATAGGAGAATGAAGCAGAGGAGAAGGAAGCAAAGGAAAAAGAAGCAGAGGAGAAAGAATCAGAGGAGAGAGAAGCTGAAGAAAGAGATGCAGAGGAAGAAAGGTTTGAAGAAGAAGAAGAAGAAGAAAGAGGAAATCCAGAGGAAGGAGAGCATGAGGAACACTCTTCTCCACCTCGAAGGCATGGAAACAGGGGGAGATGGTGAGAAAAGAGGAATGTCATCATATCCTGCTACCGGTGAAGGAGTCGCCGCTCTCCACGGATCCAGAGGACATTCATGCCTCTCAATTTCCCGAGGAGGGACATGGTGCTTCATCGCCAAATCTGCGTGACTATGCCGATGTACCATCGTCCGCCTTTACTCCATCCGATCGTGCCGCCGAAGCACGATTGCATCGATAATTCAGTAGATTTCCGCAGAATTCTTGATGTTCTCTTGGAAATGCGGGGTCGATATTTGCTCTGGGATGCGAAGTTCGAACTTGCACGCAGGACAAGCTTCTTCAGCTTTGAATGATCGATCCAAGCCCTTGCTCTTCGAATCAAGCAAATGCTAAAAGTGAAGAGGTGGCTCAACCGAAGGAAGATTTGAAAAAGCCGGAAGGCATCATCCACTCAATGGGAGATTTCCAGCTTGTTCGTGTTCCCAAGCAATCTTGACTCTATTCCATTTCTATCTCAACCTTTTTTTATGATGACAAAAAGGGGGAAAGATGCGAGATTTGAAAACTTTGAACTTAAACCTTTAGTTAGTTTGTTTTGATGATTGACTTTGCGTTTGGTTGTGGACTGAATTTGGGATTTGGATTTGACTGCTTATATTAAGTACTATTGATATCTTATGAATGGCTTTACTCTCATGCAAGACTAACCTATTTTATGTGATTGCAGATTCTAGTGTTATCATTAAGCCATTAACCTTTATGAGATATCCATATTTGCTTGAGTAATGTTTTGCGGTCAAAGATATTCAAATCAGGAAAGTTTTGTCACCATCAAAAATGGGAGATTGTTGGAGAAATCTTTCTGGAATATTTTGAAACCGACAAAACGTTTCCATCAATCTAGTCTCAAGATTTGCGAGACTCTACTATTTAAAGTCTGAAGACCTCCGGACTGCCAGACTCAAGACTCAAAGTCTATTCTTATTGACAGTTTGTAGTTTGTCGAAGAAGGTCTATCCAGAACTGTGTGTTTCGTTAAGGATTTGATCTTATCGACTGACGAAAATCTCTTGGCTGGATATGGCATAACGGATTCCTTTATTCGAATCAAGATTGATTAAAGATCCGATGATTGGCGAAGTATACTTGGAAGGTTCTACTTATGGAAACCGAGATCCCGATTGTATGGGCGAGCAGGATTGATGGGCTATCGACATGTTCTTTTAATAGCTCGAATGATCTTCTTAATTGATTCTGTCCAACGGGAAGATTGGAAGAATTCCTTTGGTAAGTGCCAACAGGTATGATGGCATAAAGGAGTATATAAGGAAGACGTTCCAGTTGTTCAAGAGTGTGCACGATAGAAGAATTCCAAAGTCTCAAGCTCCTTGTTCCTTGTCAATTCATTTATCGAGCGAAATCTTGTACGCAAAAGAGAGTCTATATTTTGAGATACCTTGAGGAAGTGTGGTAGAATATCTACACTTTGTGGAATCAAGGGAAAGCATTGCTGTAACATCTCTTTTGTTCATAGTGAAATCCAGTCGGTGGGTCATCGGTGCGAAAGAGTGGACGTAGGCTTGGAATAAGCCGAACCACTATAAACCTTGTGTTCAGTCTTCTCTTCCCTACTCTCTGTTTACTTTGATCATAATCTGTTTTGGAGAACTTCCTTTCTATTGTTTACCTAGTATTGTTTTCGTATCTCGATAAATTGTTTTTAGACCTATTCACCCCCATCTAGGTGTTTATACTAGCTATATCAATCCTCACATTCCTCTGGTAACTCAAGATCTTCCTAATTGATTCTATCCAACGGGAATATTGGTATGAACTCCTTTGGAAGGTGCCAACGGTTATGGAGGCATAGAGGAGTATTTAAGGAAGACGTTCTAGTTACTCGAGAGTGTGTGTGCGATAGAAAAATTTCAAAGTCTGAATCTCCTTGTTCTTTGCTGATTCAATTGTTGAGCGAAAGTTTGCACTCAAAAGAGAGTCTAGACATTTGTGAAGCCTTGAGGAGGTGTAGTAGAGTCTCTACACTGTGGAATTAAGGACGTGATACTGTAACGACTCTTTTGATTCATAGTGAAATCCCGCCAGTGGGCTGTCAGTGCGGAAAAGTGGACATAGGCTTGGATTAAGCCGAACCACTATAAAACCTCGTGTTATTTTTCTCTTCCCTGATCTATTTAATTCAGTTTGTAACTTTATTTGCATAAGTGTGATTTCCTTGCAGAGTCTATTGTCTACCAGACTCAGGTCAAAAGTAAGATCTTATCTTATATTTCGCAAAACTTGGTTTAAGAACCTATTCACCCCCTCTAGGTGCACATACTAGCACTCTCAAACCCAACCCCTTCGGTCCTTGGATAGAACCAAAGGCTAGGGGTGGCTGTGAGCCTTCATGTGGCTTTTCTAAGCCCTTCCGAACCTCCGTTGGTGTCGCCACCTGGAGGTTTGTCGCCTGTCTCCGCGTTGCCATCACTGGATCGCTAAACCGGTGAGTTTACTTGCTAAATTATGCTTATGGAGTAAATTATGCTTAAGCGATTATTAATTTAGGCTAATTAAGGTTTAGGTGGTTAGTTAGAATGGATTAGTGATTTAATTATCCGTTTATGCATGTTAGGTGGTTAGAACGGATAGATTAGGGACTAGAGTAGTCGTACTATTTATCTAGATAGGTTCGGAAATTTTCTAAGCACGTTTAGGTGGTTAGATTAGCGTTTCCGGCATAACTTGCTATTTATTGCATTTAAATTCAATTATTTAATTAATTTTGGAATTTATTTAATTATTTAATATTTTCTAGAAATTATACCGAGATAACCGGTGACCGGAATTTCGTGCTAATTGTAATGGTGTGGTTAATTTCTGCAACTGAGTGTTAAATAGTGCAAATTGAGTGGTGATTGTAATTTTGGGTATTTAATTCAAAATTTGAAAATTTTGGTAATTATTTAGAAATTACCAGGTGTCGGGTTTTGACACCGAAAATAGTTTTAAATACTAAAACTTCAGTCCTCATGCATCCATAAAAATTTAGGGGAAGAAGAAAGACTGACAAAGAGCTCTAAGGAAAAACAAAGGACAAAGAAGTGCTAAAGTTAGAATTTAGGGGAAAAAGAAAGAAGCATTTTAGCTTTTTAGCTTATAAAACTAGTTCCAAAACTGGGCAGTCCGGTCTGATTCTCGGGTGGGCATTCACTTAAAACCTATCCCCGGGCCAATTCCAATGAGAATCGATTCCTTGTTCTATTTTTTGGGTGGTCCGATTCGGTTCTCAAATGGAACTGATCCGATTGCATACCCCTAATTGAGTCAACCTAATTAAGGTAATAAAACCTCGCATGTATGGAGCAATCAAATTTAAGCAATTCATTAAAATCAATTGGCCACAAAAGCATAAAGAAATATGGATGATGCTCGCTAGATTGGACTTTTCATTAAAGGGATATGATAGTGTGAAACCTAATCGCCTCCTATCAAATTAAGGACCTTTCAGATTTTGTAGATTGTGTTGACATAATTGTCCGAATCTAGCAAATAGGTAGCTTCCATATTTTAGTTGACAATTGGAGATAAAAACTAGGGTGGGCGGTTCAAGGGTGGGTGCCACTGAACCGGAACCACTTGGAACCATCCACTAAGGACCGGTTTCGAAAAATTGAAATGCTGGACCGCCCGTTGGTTTTATAAACCCACCCAAGAACCGGATTAATGTCCCCACTGCGAAAGAGGCATGAAATTTGAGAGCACCTGACAAGGTCGGAGGCCAGAGGTGATCAAGAGCAAGAGTGATAGAGAGAGTGAGGAGACCGAAGGTGACTTGAAGCAAGAGTGAGAGAGGGATCCACGAGGTCAGAGGCCACCAAAAGCAAGAGTGACAGAGGGAGGCGAGGCTGCAAGATAAATAAGGCAAGAGATGGAGAGAGAAGAAGAGGAAATTAGAGTTTTGATTTGAAAACTTATAAACCGGTTCGGTCTAGATTTGCGATTCCACACTTAGAACCTAGAACTAAACCGATACTCAACCGTTCTAGTAAATTGGAACCAAGAACCGTCGGTCTGGTCTGGTTCCAAGCAGCCTCGGTTCCTTTGCACACCCTTAAAAATCATCTTTAAATGGGTAGGTTAAATTAAATTACTTACTCATTAGCATGGGTCCAAATGGATAACTTTCTTTTCTTGGATTAATAGAAATTTTGTCCTGGCGAGGAAGGAAAATAAAATCTTAACCAAAAATGTATGAATTCTGAAAGATGCTGAATAACAAAACTACCCCTGGTAGAGGCGAGCCAGCACTATAAAAGCTCGACTTCTGCCAGTACTTTTGGCCACGCCCAACTCTTTGACTCACTATTTAGTGTCTATTCTCTAATATTACTCTGGTCCAAAGCATCAAACAAGTTCTTCAAACTTACTGGTTAGCCACTTTGCCTTCTTGTTCTTGTCATGGATCTCGATGTGCTCATGAAGTTGTCTGTGAAAAATGATTAAAAAACATACATTTTTCACATGATGTGCAAAAAGTTGATCTTGCTTTTAATGAAAAAACAGAACAAAACCATAACATTTTTATGGAATAAAATTTATTATTTTTGTGAGATTGGGTGTATGATCTGATTAAGCGTAGTTCATTTTGTGCGAGTGGACCAACTTTCTTTTTTTTCTTTCACGTCATCCTCTCTGTTGCCTTGGATAGTTCTCGGAGATTGTTAAATCATGACTTGCAAATCTGAATTACTGAGAATCGGGTGGTTTACGATGAGCCATGCTCTTTCACATATCAATTTCACTAGAAAAAAAATAGATTCATCCGTAACTAGATGGAGCATTTACTTGTTATTAGCAGAGTTTAGGTTTACTGACAGTTAATTCATGTAGATATCAAGCAGCATGTTGATGGTCACTTGGAATGTCAATTAAGTTTCTGCAGTTAGAATGACTTCACTTACGGTCAAAGAAAGTTCGTTATCTTTAAGTTTTTGAAATGCTAGAAATCAAACATATCGTTGACGGCATGTCAATCATATTGACTGAAACATTAATAATGTGCGATTGGAAGATTCTAATAGTTACGTTGCATGTACTGTTCGTCAACTGATGCCTTGCTCTCCTGCAGATTCTCTTTGAAAATGAGTCCACCAGTGAATGCTGCTGCACCATCGACCGCTGCTTCTGCAGGTGAAGACATGCTGACCAATGACCAGCGCTTCCTCTTGACCGTCATTTTTGGAGTATACTTTGGGCCTCATCTCCAAGGGGAAAGGCCACCCCACAAGTCAGCGATGCAGAGAGTACTCGAGAGACTGCCAAAGTACACTCAAGATCGGCTGGCTGGGTCCAAGTTGATGGTGGCCCAAATGATTCACGTATACTATTACATACTTAGGAAGGCCAGTCAATCTGTCATAGTGGCCCCACCTTTGCTGCTCAAGTTCTTCCGCGACGCGCTTCCAGCCAGAATGCTTGGTCCTGGACTCAACTACCCTCAGTTCATCGACTTATTTCCAACCGACCTGCACCCTTGTTCGCATGTCGAAGAGCGATTTGTGGCAATAGACAACATTGTCTTGATCGATAACCCGAGCACCTCTTACCTCAGGGAAGAGGTTGTTGCGAGGTTTAAGACTTTGACTGGACTGCAGGAGTTCGTTCTGGAGAAGGATGCTGCCAAGCTACCTATTTATGTCACCGATGAGGTGTTGTATCAAGTGATAGCACGAGAGGAGCGTTCAGAGGGACAACCTCATTTTTCTGTGCCCCGTCGTGGTTATCATGGAACAAAATGCAACATCAGCATGGCGTTTTCTCCGCTCAATACGACAGGTGCCACTGCCGCCTGGAGTGCTGGAGCTGGAGTTGTTTGGAATGCGGAAGTGGAGCTTGCAGGATCCATCACAGGGCGTGTGACCATTGCAGAGTCTGAAGATAGTTACCTGTTTAACGTATCACTTCCAGGGATCAGAATAGATCAAAGTAAGTCTCCGATGGCCTAAAAGAACCTCAATATTTGTTGGTCGAGAAGCTAATTACTAAATTTTGAGCATTCTCCATTTGGTTGATTCTGATTCACATAGTGATGTACATGTATTAACGAATTTCTTGGAAATTTCCTTCTGGAAGCTGCGAACTTTACCTGTGAATTCAACATGGATAGCGAGGTCGTGATCGAAGGAGAGATTGCAACCGGTGAGAACACGGTTGAAAGCAGAACAGGAAACCCTTGTCCACCTGGACACTTCTCTCTCCGTTTTCAGCTGCCTGGTCGTGTCTATCCCTTAGGCGCCAACTGCAACTTTCGCTCAGATGGGACCTTCGAAGGAAGGGCGAAGAAACAGATCGAAAATTGATGACTTGCGGGCAGCTTGGTTTTTGTTTTGAAATAATGTTGAAATTTACCGTGACTCGATTAGACACAAATTGCGTCCTATGTTTGGTCCTCATGTACCTTCTTCAATGCAAATATCGTCACACCCTTAAACTAACAAGAGTGAGAGATGACACGGTTGTCCTTCTCAAATATAATTCCCAAAAGTTCTCCACCGCTAACACTCTCGCCCTACGTGCCCCTAACCCAAGAACTTGAAAATATATAAGACTAGTGAAATGAGCAACTACAATCCAATGAGTAATACATATCTTCTAAACAAATCAAGCAATTACTATCATTTAAAAAAAAAAAAAAAACAAATGTAACTCATTTACACCAAATCCAGAATACAACAAAGTTTAAGATTAAAATGAGTTGTTTGTATGTGTGTGTATATATATTACTACATCTAAATCAATAATGTCGAAACAAATATTAATGATCCAGCCCATTGATCAATCTCAACACATGTGTTACAGGTTCATTCCAATGACCAATCTCAAGCTAAGATATCAACTATGATCACGCATAACGCCTTATGACAAGGCGATCGAGCTCTCCCCTAGCAAGGTCCCCACCTATATCACCAATGGCCGGGCCACAAAGATCTTAAAAACTAGTATAGATATTGACAACCCCTCATTGGGCTCATAGCAATATTGAGCATCAACACCAATTTACAACATCCTCCACATGCTATAAAGCCAAATCCAAAAACCATTTCATATATCATAATACGTTTCTTAAACTATTTCGAACTCCATTTCATTGAAATAGTTTGCAAATCAATATATAACATTTTATACTCCATATTGAAGTCAAAGACTTCTCATGAGTCTTTCCAAAAGGATTCGCAAACCCATTTGCAAGCAATCAATTTAGACTATCATCCCAAAAAAAAAAAAAAAAATCCATATGTAATACACATATGGTAGCAAATGCTCATTCCAATTTATGCAAGAAATATGCTCGTTCTTAACTCATAATATAACTAATCCATTTCGTTTTCGAAATATAAGTTCACAAAATCAAAGAAGAGATAGTATCACTCATCTCGGAATGCCAATCGTCGAACTCGTGATCCAACAATTAAACGAAAAATAACGTTAAAATTGAGTAAAAACTACGCCTAACACTAACAAAGCGACTCATACACATTAACAAATCACTCACTCGAAGCAATTATTTAAACCTAAATGAAACGTGAAACTCACAAGTGAAACCCCAAAATTCTCACTTTGGCCAAACCATTTATTCAAAATGACTCCCATCAAACCCATGGCTCCACAACGCCATAATCCACCATTACCTTGAAATCCCACCGCTCAACAACTCAAAAATAGAACAACACGGCTCAAGTTTCACAAAACTTTGAATTTAAGCCATAATTCCAAAAACTACTTCAATTGGACGAACGAATGATAGGAGCACTCATCAGGCATTGCAATACGTAGAGACTTCGGTTTGCCGAGGCCTCTGTGGAGTGAACGCACTCTCTCTTTTCCCTCTCTTTTTCTTCTTTTTCCCTTTTTCTTTCCGTTATTTATGTTTGTTGTGTGAGCTCTCGGTTAATATGAGCCGAGCATCCCTTTTTCCTTTTAATAGCTTAGGTCTCCTTTCCCCTTCTTTTGTTGACTTTTTCACGATTTTTTTCCTTCTTTTTCCTTTTTTTGCTTTTCCTCTTTGACTTTTCAATCCATATTTTACAAATATAATGCAAACAAAGAATGGGATACAACAGCTCCTAATTCTTCTTACTAAATTTTCCATCATGAACTACACCTGATTCTTTGGCTCTCTAAAGGCCCTTACCCAAATGTTAACGTGCTTGGGAAATTTTTTTGGAGAGCTTTAAGGCATGCATTTTCAAAACCTTCTAAAATCCCTTAGTCCGCAAGAGGTTCATATTTCATAGGAGTTTTGGCATTTAGTGTTTCCAAAATGCTATTACGTTTTTTTCTTCCAATTTTTCCTTCATTAATAATTGAAATTCCCATAATGTTCTCACCACTGACAACTTCATCAGACATTGTTGGTGATGCCAAATCTAACCACCAACAAGCTAGATCTAGTGCCAACAAGCCTTGTAACGAAGGATTTGAGTTTTTTTTTTTTTGTGAAAAAAATATTACAAAAGTCCATTACAAGTGTGCTTTTACCAAAAATCATTAAAATCAAAGTTATTTCTCAATACACTTTTATTTTACACTTTACCAAACACAATTTGCATTTCGAGAAACCACTTTAATTTGCATTTTCGTGAGGTTTTCTCCAAAAGTCCAAGCAAATAACCAACAAGTTAAGGCACTTTACCTATCTTGCTACGCAGCCTTACACTCCAACCTTGAACGGGTGTTTTTCCATTTTATTCTTCCCGGTGCAATTTGTTCGTGCAAGCTGGCTTAACCCATAGAACATGGTAAAACATTTTCCGCTTTGGCAAAATCGAGTTGCTTGATTCATTAAATCTCATCCAAGGAAAAAAAAAAAAAGGGAAATGTCTGATATTACTCCTGTTATAACATGGTATAACAACGTGAATATGACCTTGATTACTTGCTACGAAATTAAGGCCCTTCTGGATTTTGTAGATTTGCCGGTACAATTGACCAAATCTAACTTCATTTGGCCCTATTGATAAATAATAGTAACAAATCCTGATTCCTCTTCACCGAACGGCATTTTTGTCGGATACCAGATGCCCGAAGTTCTCCATACGTGAATAATTGGCAAATCTATATTAATGCAATCGTTTCAAAAAATTTAGATTTTTAAGGCGCAATAATCTAGCATCCAAGACATCACAAATGCGATAACTTTCCCTTGGTGTTCACTTAATTGATATAATATCTCAATTGATCACTTAAATACTATAACTTTTATACGGCGTTTATTCAAGTAATATGACATATTTGTTTAATATGAAAAATTTATAGCACTGTTGATTCTATTGTGCAGGTCTCAATTAAGGTTACACAAAAGTTAGATTTGTATAACCGAATCGATTCTATCGGAGAATCAAACCATCCAAAGCCAATCCAGTTCTAGATTCCCGTTGAAACTAATGGAAACCTGGTCTGATCCTCGCTTTTTAGTGAAGAACTACTCGAAACCAGACCATCCAGTCCAAATTTGAAATTAGTTTCATAAAGTCTAAAAAGCCCTAGTTATTTTCTTGACATCTTTTTCTCTCTCTTTTCTCTTCCAACTTTATTCAAACACTTCGGTCTGCATGGTAATATTTTTTTCCTCCCAATTTCTTTCTTTTGTTACCCGGAACAAAAAAAAGAATAGAAATCCGTTTGATAAAACTTTTGTTCCCGAGAACAATTTCTTTTTTTTTTTTTTTGTTCTTGGGAATAGATTTGGAGCAAAAACGAGAAACAAAAAAAAGTTGATTCTTGTTCCCAGGGACAATTTCTAAAAATAAACCAATTTTCTTTTTTATTTTTCTTTTGTTCATCTCTCTTGCCGCCCACCTCCAACCGCCCAAAGCCACTGCCGACCATCGCCGTCGCCGCCCCCGCCACCGCCATCGCCGCTCGACGACCGGCGGTCGCGGCGACCGATGGTGACGGCCGATTGGCGATGACAATGGCGGCGGGTGACGGTTGGTGGTGACGATCGGCGGTGGGTGACGGTTGGTGGTGACGGTCGGTGGCGGGTGATGGTCGGCGGGCGGCGGTCGTGCAGTGGCAGCAATGGCGGCGGCAATCGGCGGTCGACGGCGGTGGCGGCCGACGGTTAGCGATCGGCAATCCGTGAGCAAGAATAAAAAACGAATAAATACAAAAAAGAAATTGTTTTGTACCAAACACATTTCTATTTTTTTCTATTTCAAGAGTAGAAATTTTGTGTAGTTAACTACTTTACCTAAAAAAAATTATGTAGTTACCAAACACCTTATTTTACTTAAAAATTATTCTCCTGGGTAAAAATAAAAAAAAATATTTCTGAAATAAAATTTCTCAATCAACAAGCGTTATCATCCGCATCCTTGAAAGCTCTCTGACTCGCTCTTTCATCACTCGCTCGCCTACGCTCGCTCATTTCTAACTCGCCTCTTCTCACATAATTCATCTCCTATTTTGAATCGTTTTGTTACACGTATCATTTCGCTATAAAAAATGAAATAAAATACTCAAGTCCGTTGGCGATTCTAACAGGCAGGTTCGAATCTCAAGGCCTGACTCTACTTGAGTGATTCCTATGTTGTCGGGTGCGTTGACCCGGCCTATGCAAGAATCTCAGACCGAGAATCGCCATGGACTGGTCCCGACCCGGCGCCGCCGTCAGGAGCCTGCGGCACCGCTTCTCGCCGAGGAACGCCGCCGAGGCCGTCGCCGTCCTCGTCCTCCTGACGGTCGCGCTCTCCACCCTCTCGTCTTCGACGAGGCGCTCGGCGGGCCCTCTCCAGCCCAGGGCCTGCGAGTTCCCGGCGATCTTCAACTTCGGCGACTCCAACTCCGACACCGGCGGCAAATCCGCCGCCTTCCGCCGTCTCCTGCCGCCGAACGGCGACACATTCTTCGGCAGACCCTCCGGCCGGTACTGCGACGGCAAAGTGATTCTTGATTTCATAGGTGAATGATTGGACTTGTGCATTTTCGGCCCAATGTTCTTGCCTGCCAATTGCGTAATTTTGCTGGAGTTTTGATGATTAAAAAAAAAGTATATATTTCAAGAAAGAGTTTTTAGACTGTCCTGCTGCATTTCTCTGCAATTTTTCCACTGGGTATGTGTAGCAACGCTCCATCTCTAACATGGAGTGATTGAGGGATTGTTGAGTGATGCTCATTTTCGGGTTTGATCCATATGAATCATGCTGGATCGTCGTGGTTTGCAATGCCATTATTCAGACCTGATGATAAAGATGTAATTTGAGATCTTATGGACTGAGTCATGAGGTTCAGCTTGATCTCCTTGATAAGTTAGTTTCTTCTCTCTTAGCCTCTCATTCGGTAGTGTGTTTGCAAATCTGGTGGCAGCTGAGAAGTTGGGATTACCATACTTGAGTGCATACTTGGATTCCATGGGGACAAACTTCCGCCACGGGGTGAATTTCGCCACAGGAGGGTCCACGATCCAGCCACTGGATACCCAAATCTTTGAGGGAGGCTTCAGTCCCATCTCGCTTGACATACAGCTTTCGCAGTTCGAGCAATTCAAGGCACGCACTCTCGAGCTTCATGCTGGTACTTGACTATTCATTTGATTCGCTGACTTTGGACAAGTTTTAGGTCTTTGCATTTTCAGAATCTGTTCTAACTCGCAAGCATGGAGGTCTGAAAATTTGTGCATTATGTTTCTCAGGTAAGAGTGATTATGCGAAGAGTAGTCTGCCGAGACCTGAGGACTTCTCCAAGGCATTATACACAATGGATATTGGTCAGAATGATCTTCATGCCACATTGAAATCCATGACGGAGAAACAGGCGTTGGCTTCCATTCCCAACATTTTGAATAAGTTTGCTGTAGCAGTAGAGGTAAGTAAAAGTTTTGCTGATTAACTGCTTATGAACTCTCTAGTTTGTGAGGAACGTCATTGTATACCCTCACGAAGGAAAGTAGCGGCTTGACTGTGCATTATCAGAACATCTCATCTGTTTTGCATCCTAACATTATCTCTTGCATGAAAGAGAAAGGAGTTTGTAAGCTCAGAGCTGCACCATAGCAGAATAGACCCATGCGTTTTGCTTAATGTTCATTGAAGTTAACGAGGACTTATCAAGGAGGCTTTTAATCAGCATTATGTACAAAAAGGATGGGTGGAAGAAGCTGGATGTGGATATAAGATGTTTGAAATTGGAGGAATGTTGCTGATCTTAATGGGCTTTTCCTTAGTTGCTCAGTGCATGTTACATCAGAGAGACTTTGCCTTTGGATGCTCAATTGGTTGTTTTTGACCTGATTGGCTTGCTATATGAAATGCAGCTATACTCTTCAAAATTCTCATGTCATGGAGTACTTAACGAAGTAGTGATTAAACTATGGCTGTCTAGCCTTTGTATTTGTTGTCAATGCTTGTGAGACTTTCACGATGAACTTACAGAAGTTGTAAGTAAAATGTGTCATTAACAAATCCCATGCTTTGACATAGAACATTGACATTTCCCTTAAATAATTTTTATTAAATGTGTAATTAAGTCATTTTAGGATTCTAACAGTGATTACATGATTTCAGAGATTATATCAGCAAGGAGCAAGGGCATTTTGGATACATAATACAGGACCTATTGGATGTTTGCCCTTTTACTTCATCTTTGATCCTCCAGAATCAAACACGACAGACAAAAATGGATGTGTGGCATCCTACAACAAAATTGCGCAAGAATTTAATATGCAGCTCAAAACACTCGTGTCCAAGCTAAGACTTCATCTTGTGGGCGCAACACTAAACTGCATTGACATTTATTCAGCTAAATACACTTTGATCTCTGAAGCTCAGAAACATGGTAAGCATCCTGCAGCTATCTAATTTGCAGATTACATGTGACATGTATGATACGGAATGAGTGCAGAATTTGACATCAGTTCGAGTTTCAATTGGATTCTTCTAGGTTTTGGTGGTCCACTAGAGTATTGTTGCGGGCATTACGGGGATTACACTGTATATTGTGGACAGAAGGCGATTGTGAATGGAACTGAAGTAGTCGGGGCTTCTTGCAGCGACCCTTCGAAGGTGATAAGCTGGGATGGAGTACACTATTCTCATGCTGCAAATCAGTGGGTAGCAAACAGAGTTGTTGACGGCTCCCTCTTGGATGTTCAGGTTCCTCTCACAGAATCATGTCGCAAGTCCATTCACTCCTGATCATTGTGTCCAAAAGGTGAACAGTCCTGAAGTTGCGATTCACCTTAGTAAATGTTCCAGTTTTTCCATCCCAAAAGTCCAGCTGAATCAAAGCGGATCAGAACATTCCTAGATTCACGGTGGAGAAGCCACAACATGCTACCTGATCTTGCTATACGTAGTACCCTTCTGCAATTTCAAAACCGATGGTAGATTCTACGACAATGGACATTAGCCGGCACACCGCTTGGCAAGCATGTAAATGATCAATTATTTTATTTCAATAACACCTTCAACATTTTTTCTTTCAATGCCATTTGGTTCTTTTCCTTCTTCACTCCATGATTGATCTTCCTTCCGCTTCCTCAAGGCAATGTCAATTCAGAAACCAAAAAAATCTGCATGACTATCTAGGCAGAGAAAACGCCCCCATCAATCAACCTCGAAAAACTGCTCCACCGGTCACCTCCATCCATGCTACCTGAATCCCATCAAGGTGTGTTATAACCCGAGCCTTGCCGTCATTGCTGGTTTCGACTCATACCGGTGTTTATCAAATGTAGGGACTCACTAAAATTCGGATCTCTTCTAAGTATCTTGATCAGATTCTATTCTAACGAAGGCGGTGCAGCAAAGATTTTGGCTTCATTCGTGAAAGTTCGGTTTCGAACGATGCTATGGAAGCCAAAGTTACTGTCATAGGCAGGGCGACAAACTTTCATTTGTCACGTTCGCCATTCCAACCCAATATATTTCATGTCGAAATCAGAAGCCACCGACAGGACGATGCAACAGAACCGGCTGATGGCTCCAACATGTTTGGAGGATTGCGGTTTCGCCGTAACGGCGGACTTTAACTCCGCCCTACTTATGAAGCTAATCCTGGATGATGATGCACGATGAAAATAAACTATCGATTCGAGTGTTAAAAGGAATAAATTTAAGGATGACACTCTTTTCAGAGACGAAATTTAAGGCCGACGATTCTGGTCAAGGGGGGGCGATGCTATAAAAATGCTTAGGCTGATCTTGGAGGGGTGCCTAAATTTGGAGATGTAGCCTAGAAGAGTGTTAAAAGTAAAAATGGAAGTGAATAAGCTCCGTTTTGTTTTGCACAAAATTAATAATTTAAAAAATATTTTTTAAATTATTGATATTTCGTGAAATAATGGAAATGGAGATGGAATACCTCGTATTGTTGAAGACACTCAGGCAAAAAGCTTGCTCTTTCCAATATAAGAAGCCATAAAAACAAAACCAGGCTTTTCACCAAAAAAAAAAAAAAAATCCAGGCAACCTCTTGGCATTAGATTTGCCCAAATAACTATCTTGCTTCATTTCAATTATTAACTTTGTATTCTTAATTTTGTTAGTAAGTTTTCTTAAAAAGTCATGAATGATGCCACGTTGGCAATTCTCTAAAAATTTGACGAAATGAATGACTCGAAATAAAAAGCATATAATCTAGGGACGAATTGCACACGCAAAATTCAGGAACCGATCGAACAATTAAGAAAAATTCAAGGAGCTCTAATTCTGCTTTTCTCCTTTGTTTTGTTTCATTATTCTTTTTTGTTTTTTTCCTTTGTTTTTGTTTTGTTTCTGACAAAAGGAGCCAAAAAGTAAAGTCGGACCTACAGAATATCAATCGTTACATTCAAAATGGCCAATCAACTAGTCACTCATGCCTTTCAAAGTGCGATTTGTCTACTTACTTTCTGCGTCATTTATAAAGAAAAAAAATCTATGTTTCTCTTGCCCCCCAAAAGACCACAACTTGAATGTGGAACAGTGTCATTTTCAATTGCAACATTGATCTTTATGTAGGCTTCAATGATCAATCTAGAAGACGACAACATACCAGTATCAAGACAAAGAAACAAGAACATAGGGCAGAAGCCGTGGCTGAAGTGGCAAGACAGCGACTCGAGCCCGACCAATAATGCTTCCTGATTCTTCGACCAAAACAAGAAAAAGGTACACCTCCATCGCTTCCGTCCTGATTCTTCAAGAATTCATGTTCTCTTTTTCTTTCCATTATAACCATGTTTGGAGTCCATATCAGAGACTATATGCCCATCACTGTTGCCCGAAGTGTTGGGTTTTCCGAGGCTACAAGACCACCCCGCAAGTCGGCGGTTCTCCTTTCCTTAGCAATTGAGTAACTATCGGCTTTGAAGAGCTCTAGCGATGTGTTTCATCACGATTTTTTTACAGAAAAAAGTAGCTGAATTTACGATATGATGCAATCTATGAAGATACTCACTTGCCTTACGAAACGTTGGATTTAAGTTATAATAACTCAATGTCATTAACATTGCGTTCAACATCATCTGCACTCTAGATTTTTGGGATTTGCGAAGTGGGTCATCCGGGAGAAGTCGAGTTCGTGCACTCGTGGAAGACGGTCGAGGGAGTTCATGATGCGGGGCAGCTGAAGACTTCTGCCACTCGTTTTTTGTTTTGGCCAAAAGCTTCGTCACTTGTATATATTAAACAACGTGCGCCGTCCGTGATTGACCAATGACTTCTGGGCGTGCACGTAGACTTCGGGCGCGAAGCGTTGCCGGCCATTGCGAAAAGAGCTTGAAGCTTTGCTGACCATTTCTACGAATCTCTCTCTCTCTGTGAAACTACAAAAACCTTCGCTCGTTCTTCAAGCTGGGAAGATGCTCTTTTGGATCTTCTGCCGACAGCAAGAGCTATAAGGAGAATTGAGATCGACAGTTCTTCCATCTCAAGCGTTCGCAGCGACGTACGCTGTCCTACCCTTTTCCCTTTTCTTTTCGAATTTCTTGTTTAAGCACCTCGCGTGCTCGTTGTTCATGAGCTATTTAGCAGCATCGGAAGCTCATTTGCATACGTCTGCTCATTGGGAGACTGCTCTGCTTGTTTTTTTTTTTTTTTTTTTAACTTCTTTCTTTTTTTATGCAAGAACCTTCCATGAAATCATCGCTCTAGCCATAGCATCTTAGCTTTGAAGTGATTCTCTGGTATTTTCCTGTTTAGATTTAGATGGTTGGTACAAGAGAAGCCCAATTGAGTATGGGGAAGCAAAACTTCGGGCTCGGGAGGGGCATTGCGGTGTTAGTGATCGGAGTCGTTGTGGCTATCGCATTTTCAGTCTTGATGCCACGAAAACGGAGAATAGCTGCGCATTCAGGGACTCTGGGGTTTGCTGCTTCCCGGCGATTTACAACTTTGGCGATTCGAATTCCGACACCGGCGGTCGGTCTGCCGCGTTTAACCGGCTCCCTTCGCCTTATGGGAACAGCTTCTTTGGCAAATCATCGGGCCGGTTCTCGGATGGCCAAGTCGTTATTGATTTCATGGGTATGCTTCAATTCGAGTGTGTAGGAATATCAGATGATTTTTTCCTGATTTCATGAGGATTGCTTTTCCCTTTTCTGCTTTGATTTCCTGCTCAATGATCTAGTTTCTACGGAGAACCCACTAGTTTCCTGCTCAATGATCTAATTTTGCTGTCATCTTTTGCACAGCCGAGAAGCTTGGTTTGCCATTTCTATCCGCGTATTTGGACTCTGTAGGTTCAGATTATCTCCATGGAGTGAATTTCGCCACTGGAGGCTCTACTATCCAGCCAATCGACGGCCGAGCATTTGAGGCAAGATTTAGCCCTATTTCTCTCGATGTGCAGCTTATGCAATTCCAACAGTTCAAGGCACGGACTAATGAGCTATTCAGTGACGGTATCACAAGCCGTCTTCCACTACCAGGCGACTTCTCCAAGGCTCTATATACTCTCGACATTGGTCAGAACGATCTCCACGCCGGCTTTAGATTAATGACAGAAGAACGAGTGCAGGCCTCTATTCCCAACATCACACATCGGTTCACTTCAGTTGTTGAGGTTTGTAGCCTCTATATAGCGTCTTCCTAAACTGAGGGTTTCTGTTACTTAGCCGAGAAAACAAAAGGTCCTGTCATACTACTCTTACTACAGAAAGGATTACAAGTTCCACCACTATAACTACATAAAATTTAACTCAACCCATGTCGAGATCAGTTTCATTGCTTCTGGGTTGGATTCAATGTCATGGATCGAGATTCTCATTCTTCATCTAATTACTTCTTCAAATGGTCTAAGAAGTTTCTTCATCTTGTTGATGTTAACACATGAATTGGAGATACTGATATCATCCTATGACATCGATCACTTCGAGTGTCACTTACTCGGTTTACATAGCAATTCTCGTGTTCGCTTATATGCATCTGCTAGATTTCGATAGTAGTGCTAGTAAAGCTAATGTAGTTGGCCTCGCTTCCAGTCCAAACACTAAAATGCCTGGGTTTAGTCCTTTTGCATCATCTGCTAATGAGCTAAAATATTTTGGTGTGATCATGAGCTTTGTACCGTCTCGTGATGCGAATTATCTAGATCTTACCACGCTTCTTTGTTGCTGC